>CP110843.1:237093-10097093 GCA_028411795.1 Euphorbia peplus | reverse complement strand
TGTACTCAACTTTTCCCCGCACTTCCAAACTTCCATAGACCCATAACAAGCTTATTAAGGGAAATCAATCTAGTTTTTGCCCAAAAGAGGTGATTTGAGGAAATTTCGTGCCACCCGATGTTCGGCAGGCGAAGTCGAGGTTCGCCCGGGCGCTGGCAACGGGCCCGTGAAACTTGGGAACGCCAATTCTCTCAATGTGCTCAACTTTCCCCGCACTTCCAAACTTCCATAGACCCATAGCAAGCTTATTAAGGGAACGCAATCTAGGTTTTGCACAAAAGAGGGGATTTGAGGAAGTTTCATGCCACCCGATGTTCGGCAGGCGAAGTCGAGGTTCGCCGGGCGCTGGCAGCGGGCCCGTGCAACTTCGGAACGCCAATTCTCTCAATGTGCTCAACTTTCCCCGCACTTAAATTTTTCCATAGACTAAAACTAGTCCAATTAAGAAAATGCAATCGAGTTGTGGACAAAAAGAGGTCATTTTGGTATGTTTCGGGCCACCCTATGTTCGGCGTGCCCAGGCCATTTTGCGACGCCAATTCTCTCATTTCGCTCAACTTTTCTCGCACTTCCAAACTTACATAGACTCATAATAACCTATTGAAGGAAACACAATCCGGTTTTGGCCCACGCGACGCTCCGATATCGTTTTTTGAGGGGCAGTACCCAATGGAACATGGGCAATATCCAGTCCACGTACTCCTAAATCAGACTTAAGGCATATATAGGGGGGAGCTACTTCTGAGGTATTTTTGGTGGACGGCCAAAATGCCTACGGGGTAGGCTTCTCCTGGGCAACATACCGTGGGGAAGTATGTTGTCGCTCCACATCGGCCCCCGGCGACATATGTGGGAAGTATGTCGTCGTGATTCCACCGGGCCCCGGGGGCGTATGTGGGGAGTACACCGTCGTGACTGCCTCTCTGCCCAACAGTTGCGGCCGCGAATTTTTTTGTCGTTCTCGATGGATGAATGGACGGGTGCAGCGTCGAGATCCTTGCTTTGTGAGTTTATGGTGGAAAACCCCGCTTTGTCCGGTAAGAAGAAGCGTGCAGACCCCCCGAGCTCCGCGAAAAGGTTGCGGTCCTCGGGCTGGATCCGTAGTAGCGCTTATGAGATGGCTTTGTCTTTGAGGGTGTTCGGCAACGAGCTCTGCCGAAGTTTACGCGAAAAGGTCGCGGTCCTCGGGCCGCGTCCGCAGTAGCGTTTATGAGATGGCTCTGCCTTGGGTGTCAAATTCGAGCTCCGTCGAAGTTTATACGAAAAGGTTGCGATAGCTTCCGTAGTAGCGTTTATGAGATGGCTCTGCTCGGCTGCCCTCGGGCATTGTGGAACCGACGTCCGGTACGAAGAAACCGTTAGAACCGAGCTCTGCCGAAGTTTGTGCGAAAAGGTCGCGGTCCTCGGGTCGCGGTCGTAGTAGCACTTATGATATGGCTCTGCCTCGGCACCGAGCTTCGCCGAAGTTTGTGCGAAAAGGTCGCGGTCCTCGGACCTCGTCCGTAGTACCACTTATGAGATGGCTCTGCCTCGCCACTGATTGAGTTTGCCTCGGACGTCGCGGAAGACCAAAGGCGAACGGGTGAGGAAATCGAGAAAACGCAGCGGTGTCGGCGTGACGGCTCTTCTCGACGTGTCTACGTCGCCGAATTTTTATGCGAAAAGTTGCGCGGTCAGGATTTTTTCCGTACCGCAAGTGAACCTAGTAGCATTCAAACCAGGCGGCGCGGTTCGAAGGGCGGGGTGGTTTCGTCGGCGCTTGAGCAGCGGTGTTTCGATCGGGATCCTTCGTGTCCGAGTATTGTTTGTACATGCAGTTTGAGTTACGCCTGAGGTCGAGTTAAAGTTTTGTCCGACGCATCAAAAAATACTTGTTAAAATTCTGCACCGGTCCCCGAGGCACCCTAGAATCCGGCTCGAAAAACCCAAAATTTAAACGACCCATCATTTGTTATACGTGTTAGTTGGGGTATTGGGATATCAAAAATCTGAGCTCGAGTTAAGGTTTTGTCCGACGCATCATAAAAACGTGTTAAAATTCAGTCCCGGTCCCCGAGGCACCCTAGAATCTGGCCCGAAAAACCCAAAATTTGAACGACCCATCTTTTGTTATACGTGTTAGTCGGTGTATTGGGCATCCAAAAGTTTGAGCTCGAGTTAAAGTTTTGTCCGACGCATGAAAAAACACTTGTTAAAATTCTGCACCGGTCTCCGAGGCACGTTAGAATCCGGCTTGAAAAACCCAAAATTTAAACGACCCATCATTTGTTATACGTGTTAGTTGGGGTATTGGGACATCAAAAATCTGAGCTCGAGCTAAGGTTTTGTCCGACGCATCATAAAAACGTGTTAAAATTCAGTCCCGGTCCCCGAGGCACCCTAGAATCCGGCCCGAAAAACCCAAAATTTAAACCACCCACCATTTGTTATACGTGTTAGTTGGGGTATTGGGACATCAAAAATCTGAGCTCGAGTTAAGGTTTTGTCCGACGCATCATAAAAACGTGTTAAAATTCAGTCTCGGTCCTCGAGGCACCCTAGAATCCGGCCCGAAAAACCCAAATTATAAACGACCCATCATTTGTTATACGTGTTAGTCGTGATATTTGGACATCCAAAAATCTGAGCTCGAGTTAAAGTTTTGTCTGACGCCTCAAAAAACACTTGTTAAAATTCTGCATCGTTCCCCGAAGCACCCTAGAATCCGGCCCGAAAAACCCAAAATTTAAACGACCCATCATTTGTTACACCTGTTAGTTGGGGTTTTGGGACATCAAAAATCTGAGCTCGACTTAAGGTTTTGTCCAACGCATCATAAAAACGTGTTAAAATTCATCACCGGTCCCCGAGGCACCTAAGAATCCGGCTCGAAAAACCCAAAATTTGAACAACCCATCTTTTGTTATACGTGTTAGTCGGTGTATTGGGCATCCAAAAGTCTGAGCTCGAGTTAATGTTTTGTCCGACGCATCAAAAAACACTTGTTAAAATTCTGCACCGGTGTGCGAGGCACCTTAGAAGCCGGCCCGTAAAACCCAAAATTTAAACGACCCATCATTTGTTATACGTGTTAGTTGGGGTATTAGGACATCAAAAATCGTAGCTCGAGTTAAGGTTTTGTCCTACGCATCATAAAAACGTGTTAAAATTCAGTCCCGGTCCCCGAGGCACCCAAGAATTCGGCCCGAAAAACCCAAATTATTAATGACCAATCATTTGTTATACGTGTTAGTTGGGGTATTGGGACATCCAAAAATCTGAGCTGGAGTTAAAGTCTTGTCCGATGCATCATAAAAACGTGTTAAAATTTAGTCCCGGTCCCCGAGGCACCCTAGAATCCGGCCCGAAAAACCCAAATTATAAACGACCAATCATTTGTTATACGTGTTAGTCGTGATATTGGGACATCCAAAAATCTGAGCTCAAGTTAAAGTTTTGTCCGACGCATCAAAAAACACTTGTTAAAATTATGCACCGGTCCCCGAGGCACCCTAGAATCCGGCCCGAAAAACCCAAAATTTACACGACCCATCATTTGTTATACGTGTTAGTTGGGGTATTGGGACATCAAAATTTTCTGCTCGAGTTAAAGTTTTCTCCGACGCATCATAAAAACGTGTTAAAATTTAGTCCCGGTCCCCGAGGCACCCTAGAATCCGGCCCGAAAATCCAAAATTATAAACCATCCATCATTTGTTATACGTGTTAAAGTTTTGTCACTACTTGAATCCTCCCGAGGACGATGAAGAAGCACCAGCTATCCTCGACGAGACCTTTCCTGATCCAGACTCCCCTAAGGAAGGAATTCTTGCAACTCCTTTATCTGTTGTTGTTCCTAAAGAATAGCTTTCCTGTAATCCTTTAATAAAAATGACCAACTTTCTAATTTACCTTGCCTTTATATATTACGTCTAATATTCATTACACAAGTTTTATTTTCACGAGCTTGTTTATACTTCAATTATTTTTTTAGCAATACATCACTTGTAAATATTTCGACTGTATTTGTTCGCAGCCCTCGTAGTAGCCCCCCTCTTTGGTTTATGGTCGGGCCAAACTCTTATAGGGTGGATTCTTACCACGAAGTCCTTAGATTTGGTTTTAATCGAAGCCTTCTAGCATGCATAAGCTTGATTTTGAATTTAACCAAATTGTCAAGTGTTGAATACTTAGAACAAGTTTCAAAATAAATCTTAAGTAAAACTCTTTATTGTGAGTTTTCTATGTTCCGAGCATTTTCATAATCAAATAATTTCAAAGTAACATCTGAATTAAAAGTCATAGATGAAAACGATGCCTCGTGGGCCTTTATTCAAAAATAACTCCTAAGTTGAATTCTGAGTTAACTACAAAGAATCGAAAAATAACTTTAAACATAAAAACCTCTAAAAATAATATTTCCTGAGAGAGATTGCATTCCAAGTCCTCGAAACCTCAGTTCCATCAAGATGCTGCAAACGATAAGTATGTGTTCCGACGCATTTAACGATCTGAAATGGTCCTTCCCACTTAATTCCCAGTTTGCCTTTGCCTTGCCTCGTGCTCGAAGCTATTGTACTACGCAGGACAAAATCTCCTTTAAAATACTGTCGAGGCCTTACACTTTTATCATAGATTCTTTTTGTCCTAGCTTTATATGCCTCGATTCGAGCAAGTGCCATTTCTCTCTTTTCTTCGAGGTCATCTAAGTTGTCACGCAAGTTCAGTTCGTTCCATTCTTCGGTGTAATGAAGAACTCTTGTACTTGGTACCTTGATCTCGACCGGAATAAAGGCTTATGTCCCGTAAGTCAACGAGAATGGGGTTTCCCCAGTAGCTGTCTTAGGTGTTGTTCTGTATGACCACAACACATGATACAGCTCCTCGACCCAGTTTGTTAACTTCTCGAGATGAGTTAAGCGCTTCTTAATTCCTTCCATAATTGTCCGATTAGTCTACTCGGTCATTCCATTTGTTTGGGGGTGGAAGACAGAACTAAACCTTAGCTTTATTCCCTCTCTCTCACAAAAATGTCTAAATAAAACACTATCGAATTGTTTGCCATTGTCTGTGATTATCGTGTTGGGGATCCTAAATCGATATACAATGCTATTCTTGACAAACTTTACAATCTGTTGAGCTGTTATCGAGGAAACTGCCTCTACCTCGACCCACTTTGTAAACTGATCGAGACGATAATGTATTGCTTCTGGTTAGTAGAGATCGGGAACTGCCCTACTATATCAATTCCCCAAGTCGCGAATGGCCAAGCCAATTTGATGCCCTCCAATCCTGAAGCTGGGCTTTGGAAAACTGGAGCATGAGCTTGACAGGCACTGCACTTCTTTACAAATTCCATAGCATCATTGTTCATCTGAGGCCAATAATATCCTAGTAACCTTGCCTTTCTAGCCAAAACATTCCATCCCTCGTGTGCTCCACACGAGCCTTCGTGGATTTCTTTCAATATTTTGGCTCCTTCCTCGATTCCGACAGGTTTGAGCCATGGTTGAGAATACGACCTCCGAAACAAGTTTCCATCCACGACCGTGTATCTACTAGACTTTCTCACAATCTTCGGATGTTGTGACTTTTCTTCCGGAAGTTTCCCCTCATACAAGTATTCAAAGATTGGCCAGTACCATTCGTTACCTCGATCCGTGACGAAAACCTCATTGGAATCAATACTTGCGCACTGTACATCACAAGGACACAACTGTGGGTTAGAAGGATCGGAAGCTCATTTTTCTAGTTGATCAGCTTCCATGTTTTCCTCTCTCGGGATCTGCACTATCTCAACTTTGCATCCCATGAGTTCACATTCCTCGATCATACGTTTTACTAACTCGTGATACTTTTTCATCCAAGCGTGCTTAGTTTCCCAAGAATTCCTTATTTGTTTGGTTGTCAGGCCCGAATCACTTTTGATTACTGCTTTGTCAGCCCTTATAATTTTTACCAAACGTAATCCGAGCAATATTGCCTCGTACTCTGCTGCGTTGTTCGAGGAATCAAAACCTAGAGTCGCAGCGTGCCTGAATACCAAACCGTCTGGACTTTTGCAAAAAACGCCAATTCCCGACTGACTCTTATTGGCACTCCCATCTACAAATATTTCCCAAGTATTTAATACTGGTTCAGTTTCTTCCTCGCGAGAAACCTCAACAAGAAAATCAGCGAGGACCTGGGCCTTCTTTGATGGCCTCGGCTCAAACCTTACATCAAATTTTGTGAGCTTTATGGACCATTCCGTCAGTCTCCCCGAGGCCTCAGGTCTAGAAAGAATCTTCCTGAGCGGGGTGTCTGTACGAACAATTATGGTATAGCTCAAGAAATAATGTCTCAACTTTTGGGCAGCTATGTATACCCCATAAGCAAGTTTTTCCATTTTAGGGTATCTTGACTCTGCACCTCGAAGTACTCTGCTTACATAATAAACTGGGTATTGAATTTTTCCCTCATCTTCCTCTCGTACTAATACCATTCCGATGCATTCCTCACCAACGCTGATGTATAAATACAAATTTTCCCCTTTCATAGGTTGACTCAAGAGAGGTGGAGAGGCCAGGAACCTTTTGAGATCCTCGAACGAGGTTTGACACTCATAAGTCCACTCAAAATCCTTCACACCCTTCAAACTTTTGTAAAAAGGCATACATCGCTTAGCTGAATAAGAGATAAAATGACCCAGAGCATTAATCTTTCCATTTAGAACTTGTACCTTTCGCACACTTCTAGGCGGCTGAAGATCGATGATTGCTTTGATTTTGTCCGGATTCGCCTCGATGCCTCGCTTGGAGATCATAAAACCTAAAAACTTCCCAGAATTTATCCCAAAGGTGCATTTTTCGGGATTAAGTTTCAAATTATACTCCCTCAAAATCTTAAAAACCACCTCGAGGTCCCCAGTATGATCCTCATCCTTTCTGCTCTTAACTATCATATCATCAACGTAGATCTCAACGTTCTTTCCAATTAGCTCCTTGAACATTTTATTGACTAACCTTTGATACGTTGCCCCTGCATTTTTTAAATCAAAAAGCATTACTTGATAGCAATAAGTACCTTCGGGGGTTATGAAACTGGTTTTTTCCATATCTTTCTCAGCCAACGAAATCTGGTGAAAGCCTTCCTTAGCATCGAGGAACGAGTACACCTCGTAACCAGCCGTCAAGTCTACTAACATGTCAATACATGGTAACGGATAGAAATCTTTGGGACATGTTTTGTTCAAATCGGAGAAGTCGACACACATTCTCCACTTCCCATTTGCTTTTTTGACCAAAACCACATTCAAAATCCACTGTGGATAATGAACCTCCTTGATCCTTCCGAAATCGAGGAGCTTTTCAACCTCTCCTTTAATGAACTGTTGTCTCTCTGCCCCCTGGTTTCTTTTCTTCTGTTTCACGGGAGTGTAATTTGGGTCGATGTCTAGCGTATGCTCTATGACGTCCCGAGATACGCCCACAATGTCAGCAGATGTCCAAGCGAAAACATCTTTGTTCCCCTCGAGTGCGGCGATGACAGTTCTCTTCGGATTTTCCAGTAATTCCGCTGAAACTTGTACAACCTTTCCTTCTTCTAAAGTTATAGTTTCAATAACATCGACCGGCTCTCCGCGCTCCTTGACTTCCTCGACCAAGATATTCTCTTGAGGCACTATTCCCAATGAGGTCATATAAGTATGCCTCGCAACAGTTTGGTTCCCGATTGCTACTGCCATTCCCTTCTTTGTTGGGATCATCCATGCTAGATAAAAGAGGGAGATAGCACCTCGGCTACTTGAAATCAAAGGCCTGCCAATAATCAAATTGTAAGCAATAGGTGTATCTATTACCAGAAACTCTGTTACTACTCTCCATTTGGTCGTGGTATTCCCTATTTCGACCTCGAGCTGGGTTTCCCCGAGAAAAAGTACGGGATGTCCACTAATTCCTACCAAAGGTGAAGTGGAAGGAATTAAACGGCCTGGATCCAAACCGAGTGCCTCGTAAGCCCTTCTCGTGATAATATTTGCCGAACTCCCTGTGTCCAACAAAGCCCTTTTTATCGTAAAGCCTTCTACTCGCATCTCGATTACTAGAGCATCTTCGTGAGGCTCGGTTGGCCTCCCTTTTAGAGATCCGAAGTCAAAAAATTTCGAAATTTCATCAATTCGCCTATGCTCTTCATTACTTCGTCTCCTTTTAGTACTTCGGTCCACGGGCGAGCCCCCTATAATCACATTCACCACACCTCGAGGGCGGTTCTGTTCCTCTTGATCTGGGATCCGATCTTTAAATTTTTCGAAGAAATTCTTCAATTTTCCCTTTGCAGCCATCTTATCTAGCTCCTTCGCGAGCTGTTCACAATCTTCCGTATCGTGACCCTATAATTTATGAAAAGCACAATATTTGTCATTATACTTGGGCTTTCCTCCTTTGGGTGGGTATCAGATTTGTTCTTTCTGTTCCTCGACCCACATGAGAACCTGAGCCCTCGGAGTAGGTAATGGAATCCGGTCCCTTTTATCAAAAGGCTTCCTCGGCAGCTCGCGAGGCCTATCCCACCTATCCGAGCTTCGGCCACCGCCTCGATCTGCAACTCGATCCCTCTCTTGCACCTCGGACTTGACTACCTTTAGTCGCCTTGAGGGTTCTTCTTGATGCTCAGCCCATACCACAAATGACTTCGCCATTGTCATCAAAGCATGAAAATCGTCTGGTCGTTCAGTCAGAATCTTCATCTGAAGATCTCGATTCCGACAATTTTCTGCCAAAGTCTTCCGTGCTGAGGATATGATTAATGGTTCTACCTTTAAAGCCACATTGTTGAAATTATGCAAGTACGAGTCCAAAGTTTCATTCTCTCCTCGGCGTACCCTAAGCAGCTCATCAACTGTCTTCTTCTCTGGTTTGGCTGTAACAAAGGGAGACTTGAAAGACTCTCAAAGCTGGTTCCAGTTCCTAATTGAACCTGTCGGAAGACAATCGTACCATTGTGCAGCTGTCTCCTTCAAAGTAGTTGGGAAGAGTTTACACATGAGCGCATCATTAACGGGACTCGTGAGAAGCGACCTTCCAAAGCTTTTAACATGCATCACTGGGTCAGAGTCTCCAGAATATTTATCAAAGCTTGGGTACTTAAAGCTCGTAGGGTAGGGTGTCGCCAGGATCTTTGCACCGAGTGGACTGTCTTTATCCTGGATTGGGCCCTCCTCGCCTCGTGGGCTCTCATAAGAGTCTTCCCGAGCACGAGCCCTCCTCCTACGCTTCCTTCCTTCTCGCGAACCCCCTTTCTTGGCCTCTTTTGCCTCATCCCTTTCCTTTAGAGCCCTGGCAATTCCTTCAGCTAAACTCCCATCGAACGTATCGACTAGTCTTTTGTGTTTACGCTTAAGTTCTTCTACCTCGAAACTGCCTCTTCGAGATCGACGATGTTTAGGATCTCGGCTTCCCGAAGAATTCCTTGATGATCTGGATCCGTCATCGTAAGTAAGTCTCTTTACCACCTCTGGTGAAACCTTTCTTGCTTGTGATTTCAGACGAGGCTTTTGCCTTGGGGGAGTTGGTGACCGTTCTTCAGACCTTCCTTGCCTCGGAGTTCTTTCTCGGTCATCCGATCGAGACCTTCGAGCTGAAGACGCAATAACACTTTGAGAAGGTTCTGCATTCCTAGAGCGTTTTACACCCTAAGAGTCACCTCGTGGTCGCTCTACGGGAATGCGCCTGGTCAACTCCGCCAACTGATACTACAAACGATCATGGCTGACCGGTCATTAACCCTTCTGTGGGCTACTTCAGCTGCGGCCCTATCCATCCACTTTCTTTTCTCTGGATCGACGGTTCCTGACCATTCATACATCTTGTTCAAAGCATCGTCTTCGTCGACAGGGATCACCTCATTGTTCTGTTCCACATTCTCCTTCTGAGTGTTTGTGGCTGGGTTCTGCTGAGGTTGAGCACCTGGTTGCTGTTCTTCAAAGATCACCATGTTCGTCACTAGAACCTTATTTTAAAAGCTCCACGCTCGCCGCACCAATTTGTTACCTCAAAACTGTAACTTGAATCCACGTAAGCTGTGATCACTGCAAAATAGTAAATGTTAGCCTAAAGGAGGGCGCTGACCGGTGACCCCTCTCCGATGCTAAAGTCAGTACGATTCGTGATCGGAAAAGCAATTAACTCAGAGCTTGAGTCAAGAAATTAATGTACCTTAGATTGTAGAAATCCCGTGTATTTATAGTAGTTTGATCACGTATCCGAATCCTAGTTGTATTAGGACATATCTTAAATCATGCCCATTTAGGTCTACGATCATAATCCTAATTTGCTTGAACATTCCTAATCGAATTAGGAGACTAAAAGAGAAATATAGTCCACGTAGGAGAAATATTCTCCTAGCTTTGACTATTCAACGCACGTTCATGTGGACACTAAGACTATTCAACATAGCTTCTTTGTCCTACGTGGCTTTAATAAAGACTGACCATTGGTCCACGTGTTATGTAAAATATTATGTGATAACATTCTGATTGCTTTTTGGACCTCTGAGGCGAGCTTTAACAGTCTTCACTAAAACTTCAGAGCGGAGCATCCAGCTTATGAATTTTATCTACTGTCTTCAGCTTTCCTGTTTCTTCCGAGTCTAAAAGGCAATCCAGAGATTCTTCATTCAGCACCTGCTGAGAAACATACACACATACTTAACAAAAAATTGTTAGTCAACATTGAAACGTATGTAAGTAAATTTTAAATTTCATCTTCTGAAACGTTTGGACATAATCAAAATACTTAGGGTTCATCATTGTCCCCCATTTTGGTTATGGACAAACCGTGGTCCATAAGGTAAATTTACTTAGATAAACACAAGGTTTAGAAAGTAACTTCCTGATTGTTATGATTTTTACAACTTCTGAGTAACTTAACTCCCCCATTTTAGTATAAATGGTGAACTCCAGCAATCTGTATTAACTTAAAATAGGCTTAAGATCAAGTTGTTAGATTTTAGCGAAGTGTAAGTTACTAAGTTAAAAAGCATAAACAATATATAATAACATTCAGAGACATAAGATGAATGTAAAGGTTCAGTATATATATGATCAGAAGAAAAAGAAAGGAAGATAAACAGAAGGATAACATAAAGTCCTAAGACAAGAGCTACCCAACCCAGAACCTAGCTAAGAAGCTTAAGTCCTATTAGATTATCAGTTTCTAGATTTCTTCTAAGGAGGAGGTGCACCACTAGAACCATCACCAACATTCTGTCTCTTCATCCCAGAGCCAGGACCACTCTGCTGAGCAGACTTCTCCCCCGTTTGGCCAGAAACAACAGGAATACCCAGAGCTCCTTGAGAGGACAATCGCTGTTGAACATTAAGAGCAGTCTGGTATTGCTGAGGAGTAGCCCTTACAGAGTTGATCAAATCCATTCTTCGACGAAAATCAGCATCAATGGCTTTCAGATGATCAAAAGTCTGTCCTGAAAAAGGTCGCTGTCTTTGAACATCCTCTAGAAGCAGCTTAATAGAACGATTATTCGCATACACAGCAGCAGTGAGATGCTCATTCTGAATATAAGTCTGTCCTCGAACAAACCTATAGCAATTATGAAGAGCCTTCTCTTGATCTTTTGCTTGAGTGTGCATAACCTTCAAAAGTTCTGTAAGCTCTGCAATCTGGGCGCTCTAAGCAGTCACATCAGACTCTATGCTCTGAAGACGATTGTTGAGATCAGGAGTGATGTCATACATAATTCTGGCAGCCCCAGAGGATGATGATCCTTGAGCAGAAGATTTCACTTCTCTCAGAATATGATTAGCAGTACTTTGTAGATCATCAAGCTTACTTGGGAGAGCCTTCTCATGAGCCTCATAATGCTCGTTAGCTTCTTTGACCTCTTGTTGTAGCATTTCCAGATTCTCATTCACATTACTATCAGAGGCAAGAGCTATATTTTCTAGAGTGGGAAGGGTTAATGCCAGCTGTCTCAACTTGTATATCTCATCATAAGTAGCTAGATGAAGTGTGGAAAGACTACGAGTATAGACAGAAGGACCCTGCAATTGAAGCATAGACATGAGCTGCAGGTTCTGAGCTTTCAAAGATTGAAGTTCTTGCAGCACAATGCCCTGAGCATACATGTCAGAGGCATAAGTCCTTTGCCCTAATCCAGCAAATCTATTCAACAGTTCATCAGAGCCACTCTGACTCATTCTTCTCAACTTCTCAACAGAAGTAGCACCACCAGCTTCAGAGACAACAGAAGCTCTGCCAATGAAACCAAAACTACCAAAACGTTTCTCCAACTCATCCCGATTCATCACATTATGTAGAAAATCGTCGTTTGAGGACAAACCAGCGAAAAAGGATGTAGAGGAAGAAGTAGTTAAGGGATCACACACAGGAGGTGTATGTCCAGAGGTTGAAGGAGGAGGAATTTGTGAAGTGGAAGAAGGAGCAGTTTGTATGGTAGAGGCAGAAAAGATAGGAATAGTGGATGGTAGTGTAGATGGAAGTGAAAAGGATGGAGCTGTAAGTCCTATGGAAGGAATTACAGAGGAAGTATTTAGTGAGGAGGTAGTGGAGGTTGTTGTGGAGTCTGTGAAAATAGGGCCAGAGGCCAAATTCACTTCTGAATAGGATCCAGAAGGAGGAGCAGTTTTAGGAGGTACAACTTCAGAGGTTGAAGTTGTAGGAGGAATGGAAGTTTGAGAGTCACTTACTTCTGGGACAGAAGGAAGTGTGGAAGATGGATGAGAAGTATGAAAATAAGATGAATGATGATTATGAGTGGGAGACGAAATAACTTGTTCAGAGACATTGGGGTCATATGTTGTAATGGGCTCTGCAAACACATGAGCCATTCTGTTAAGAGTTTCAGAAGCATCCCTATCACCAGGGTTTCTACCTTGACCCAGAAGAATGTTGTCTATAAAATCTTCGTTATCAACATTCTCAGCAAACCTTTGTGCAGTCTGAATAACAACTTCAGGATTTTCAGCTTCTGGTTCACTATCCTCTGAGAGTTCCTCAATAACAGGAGCATCAAAATTCCCTTCAGCAGACATATCCATCATGTCTTCATCATCAACAAAGTCCTCTTCTTCAGTAATTGTATCCTCTAATTCAGCATCAGGAGCAATATAGAAGTCATTCTTGTTTAGAAACCTTCTATTTGCAGCAACCTTCTTCCTATTACTTCTAGAGAGAGGAATCTCTTCAGCATCCTTTGCTTCTCCAGTAGCCTCAACATTTCCAGTAGCCTCAACATTTCCAGAGGCCACCTCGCTCTCAACTTGAGCGGCACACTTTGCTGCTAGTTTATCAGCTAACTTAGCAGCTTCCCTTTCTTTCCTTGTCCTATCAGCAAGAGCAACAACTCTTGCAACTTTCTCAGCAGCATCCCTTGGCTTCTCAGCAACAATCTTACCAGAAGGTTCAACATTGATAGTTGTTTGAACCAAAGCTAGAAGAGGTTCTGAGACAGCCACCTTCTCCACTGTTAGAACCAATTTACTTGATCATTTCTTACTTTTGCCCTTCTTGGCAGCTTTCTTACCCTTCTGCTCAGTGTCCTTCATTATTTCCTTTTGAGCATCACTTGCTGAAGGAGGATTCTCAGTCTTCTTTGGTACTACACCAAAAGCAAGATTTCTCAGAGTATTCATCTTAAGGAGGGTACTCCTGCTGGTAACACCATCTCCTAGAATATTGATAGAGGCTGACAATGACTGGGGGTTCAACAGATTGTTCTTGAGCCATTGGAGAGAAAAATTTGAAAATTAGGTCAAGTTTTGAGAGAAAGAAATTGCACAGAAAAGATCTATGGGAATTCTAATTGCAAAGAGATTTCGAGTGAAAAGTTGCTAAGTGTGGAAAACCCTTATTTATACCCAAAACAAAAACGGTTCCAATTCAAAAAGTAAGTAAACGTCGTTTAAAAAGGGAACCAGTTACCGTTAAAGCCAGTAAGGGCGCAGTAATAGCATTAAATGTAGGCACGCTTAAAATAAAAGACATGATTAGCCTTAATCATACCTAATTATCTTAAACGACTAGCAGTTAAGATAAATAAAAATATAATTAAACTAAATTACTGAAGTGGATAAGTCATACCAATGCCTTCTCGCAAGCTGCTGAAAAGAGTACCAGCCAGAGGCTTAGTAAACATGTCACCAAGATTGTCTTCAGAGGGAACATGAGTAATAATGATATCCTTCTTCAGAACATGATCTCTCAGAAAGTGATGCCTAATATAAACATGCTTCATCCTGCTGTGTTGAATGGGATTCTTTGAAAGATCAATTGCACTTTTGTTATCACAGAAGATTGTTATTGTTCCAGGGATGACTCCATAGTCAGCAATTTTTGCTTAACCCAGAGCATCTGAGAAACACAACTTCCAGCAGCAACATACTCAGCTTCAGCAGTTGAGAGAGCCAGGAGACTAGGCCCTCCCCAAGAAAATGACAACCACCAGAAGTGCTGACTCTCTTCAATTTATCTCTACCATAATCAAAGTCTGTGTATCCTATATGGGTAAAATATGTACTGCAAGGATACCACAAACCAGCTTCTGGTGTGCCTTTAAGATATCTGAGAATTCTTTTGACATCAACATCATGAATCTCCTTTGGTTTAGCCTGATATCTAGCACAAAAGCACACAACAAAATGTATATCTGGCCTCCTAGCGGTTAGGTATAAAAGAGAACCAATCATACCTCTGTAGGTTTTTATATCTACAGGTTTACCAGCTTTCTCTTCATCATCAATGTCCTTGCTGACATCCATTGGGATATCAACAGCATTAGATTCCATCATGCCAAATTTCTTCAGCACTTCTCTAATATACTTGGCTTGATTGATAAACACACCATCATTACTTTGCTTGATTTGAAGTCCTAAGAAGAAGGTTAATTCTCCCATCATAGACATTTCAAATTCAGCCTTCATGTGGTCACTGAACTCCCTGCACAAAGATTCATTAGTAGCACCAAATATAATATCATCAACATATACCTGAGCTAAAAGGATATCTTTGTTCTTTTTCAGAGTGAACAGAGTTGTATCAACACAGCCTCTGACAAATCCTTTAGACAGAAAGAACTTTGTCAGTCTCTCATACCAAGCTCTGGGAGCTTGTTTCAGTCCATACAAAGCTTTCTTCAGCTTATACACATGATTAGGAAACTTAGGATCTTCAAAACCAGGAGGTTGAGATACACAGACTTCGTCATCAATGTAACCATTCAAGAATGCACTTTTCACATCCATTTGAAAGAGCTTAAAACCTTTGTATGATGCAAAAGCACATAAGATTCTAATGGCTTCTAATCTTGCAACAGGAGCAAAAGTTTCACCATAATCTATGCATTCTTGCTGACTGTAACCTTGAGCAACAAGTCTTGCCTTGTTCCTCACAACATTTCCAAACTCATCAAGCTTGTTTTTCAGAACCCATCTGGTTCCCACAACCTTTATGTAGTTAGGTCTGGGAACCAAAGTCCAAACTTCTGACCTTTTAAACTGGTCAAGTTCTTCTTGCATTGCCATTAACCAGGAATCATCATCTGCAGCCTCATAGAAGTCCTTAGGTTCCAGAAGTGACACAAAAGCCACATTCCCCATATATCTTCTGAGTTGAGCTCTGGTCATGACAAGATTGTGAACAGAGTCAATTACATTCTCCAAGGGGTGATTCCTAGGCTCCCTAACTTCTCTTGGTACATCCAATGTATCTTCTGAAACTTGTTCATCATTTGTTGAATCATATATAGGAGCATCTTCTGGAAGGAAGTTG
This sequence comes from Euphorbia peplus, assembly GCA_028411795.1. Lineage (NCBI taxonomy): Eukaryota > Viridiplantae > Streptophyta > Magnoliopsida > Malpighiales > Euphorbiaceae > Euphorbia > Euphorbia peplus. The sequence continues at coordinate 10,081,329 of CP110843.1, read as the reverse complement.
ACTTCTGGAGTAGGATTCTCTTCCGGATCTTGTTCATCAACAGGAGGAACCACTTCAGTAGCTCTAGGAGAGACATCTTCTTTTTCTACAGGAGATGATTCTTCAGGAGCTTGAACTACATCTTCTTCAGGAGCTCTACTATCTGTAGGGTTAGTCTCATCAAACTGTACATGAACAGATTCATCTAAAGTTTGAGTCCTCTTATTAAAAACCCTATATGTTTTGAGTAACCAAGAAAAATGGCCTCATCTGCCTTTGAATCAAACTTTGAAAGATATTCTTTTGTATTCAAAACATAACACTTACAACCAAAGGTTCTGAAATAACCTATTTTAGGCTTTCGACCTTTCCAGAGTTCATAAGGGGTTTTGTTCAATATGCTTCTGATTAGCACCCTATTCAGAACATAGCAAGTTGTGTTAACAGCTTCTCCCCAAAAGTACTTTGGAAGCCTTCTTTCATTGATCATAGTTCTGGCGATTTCAACCAGAGTCCTATTCTTCCTTTCAACTACCCCATTTTGTTGAGGAGTCCTAGGAGCATAAAAGTTATGATCAATGCCCTTGGTTTCACAGAATTCTTCAAACTGAAAGTTCTTGAATTCTCCACCATTATCACTTTTGATATGAACAACCTTTTCATTCCTTTCATTCTCAAGCTTCTTTACCAGAACTGAGAAACATCCAAGTGACTCATCTTTGCTAGACAGCAAAATAACCCAAGTGAATCTTGAATAGTCATCTACTATGACAAAGGCATACTTCTTTCCACCCATGCTCATTGGTTGAACAGGGCCAAAAAGGTCCATATGAAGTAATTCCAAAGGTCTTTTAGTTGAAATGGTTTTCTTAGTTTTAAAAGAGCTTCTGGATTGTTTACCAGATTGACAAGCAGTGCACAAATGGTTCTTTTTAAAACTAATTTCAGGCAAACCCTCAACCAATTGATATCTAGCTACTTTGGCCAGAAGGTCCATGCTCACATGAGCATGTCTTCTATGCTAGAGCCAGGAGGTATCCTCTTTGGACATCAAGCATATATTTTTGCAAAGATTCTCAAGGAAGAGCATGAAAACATTTTCTACTCTAGGAGCAGTTAGAATAACTTCCCTTGACTTACTGTCCAAGATTTTACATCCAGAGGAGCTGAAGACTACATTTCTACCTTTGTCACATAGCTGTGCAACACTCAGGAGATTGAACTTCATGCCTCTGACTAGGGAGACATCTTCGATCGGAGGATTAGTTCCTATGGATCCAGAACCAAGAATCCTTCCTTTTTGAGCATCTCCAAAGCTGACTTTACCACCTCTCTTAGGATCAAATGTGATGAATGCTTTTTCATCACCTGTCATATGCCTTGAGCACCCACTGTCAATGTACCACAGCTTTGACATTGACGGAGCACTCAGAGCCACCTGCAAAACAATCAATTAGTGACAGGTACCCAATCCTTATTGGGTCCTTCATTGTTAGATTTATCTTCAGCAGGTTTTTCTGATAATTCAGATTGCAAGAGATTTTTAATGTGATACTTGCAATCCTTTAACCAATGACCATCACTCTTGCAAAGCTTGCAAAAGTGAGGGTTCTTGGATCTTTCCCTTTGCTTCTTGGGAGCTTTCTTCTTCTTATGAGTAAGTGTACTTTCTTCAGAGGCTATAGCAGCACTCTCAGATGTACCAACATTAGGAGGAGAAGCTATCTCTTTCAGAAGAGAGGGAGTGACAGGTTTCTTCTTCTTCTAGGGTTTATCACTTCCCAGAGGCAGCTTTTCCTTGCCTTTGGCTTTGGAGCCATCCGCATGAGTGTTGAACTGTTTACACAACTTCTCTTCTAACACTTTCTTGTCAGAGTACATTTGAGTAAACCTAAGAAACTTGTCAGCCTCACTCTTGTCCAATTTCCTCTTAAGGTACTTGAACATACTGTAGAGTTCTTCAAGAGAATCAAAGATATCTAGTTCGTGAGAATTGTTTACCTCAGAGTCATATGTTACTTCAGGAGGTGCGGAAGTCTCTCCTATGACATCTTCAGAAGTTGGCTCTTCAATAGCCATGAAACAAATCTGAGCTTGCTCTTCCTTCTCTTCAGGATCACTGTTGGTCTCAGAGTCTGACCACGCAGCCAGCATAGCTTTCTTGAACTTTCTCTTATCTTTCTTCAGCTCTGGGAAGTTAGGCTTAATATGCCCTGGTTGCTGACATCCATAGCAGACAATAGGCTTGCTAGGATCTCTCTTGGATTTTTCACCAGAATCATGAGACTTCTTATCAAAGCTCCTGAAAGGCTTCTTGTAGTTTCCACCTCATCTTCAGAGGATTCTTCAGAAGATTCTGCCTTCAGGACTACTCCTCTTTTTCCTTCTGACCTTTCTCTTAAGTCATGGTTCTTCATTGACATCTAATGAGTAATTAGTGAACCAATGAGTTCATCATACTGATAAAAGCCCAAATCCTGAACTTCTTCAATGGCAGTCTTCTTGGCTTGCCAAGACCTTGGTAAGCTCCTGAGAATCTTTTTTACTTTTTCTGATTCTTCAATATCCTTTCCCAAACTCTTCAAGTCATTAACAATCTTGGTGAATATAGAGTTCATGTTTGAAATAGATTATTTGTCAAGCATTTCAAATAACTCAAAGTCTCTCATGAGTTGATTGACTTTAGACTGCTTCACTTTTCCAGTTCCTTCATAAGTGACTTCCAACTTGTTCCAGATATCCTGTGCTGTTTCACAAGAAGAAACTTTGTTATACTTAGTAACAGTAAGTGCACAATGCAACATATTTATTGCTGAAGCATTAGTTTGGAGTTTTTTAAGAATATCATCAGTGTATTCCCTCTGAGGAATTATAACATTCCCTAAACCTGCTTCCATCCTTGTTGGGATGAAGTCACCATCAGTGATAACAATCCAGGCACTCATATTCTGGGCTTGGATGAAATACATCATCCTCTTTTTCCAGTAAGAGTAGTTATCACCATTAAACAGTGGAGGTCTAGTTGTGGAAGAGCCCTCTGGGACAATAAAGTGGGAGGAATTCTCAGGCTGGTGTCTACTAGCCATATCTATTGATTCTGATAGGATCTTACACTTAGATTGTTAGATCTTTAGTAAATATACGAAGTGACCTGGCTCTGATACCACTTGTTGACCCTAACAAGAACAGAATCACCCAGAGGGGGGTGAATAGGTGTCTAAGTTGAAAACTGAATAATTTAAGCTTTTTAAGAAACTTAATTTTTCAGAGTCAAATTTCCTCAGAGTTAGAGGCTAGTTTAAAGAAACAACTTCTGAGGGAAATTCTGCCTTAACACAGTTTAACTGCTTTCAGCAACAGAAGTTCTGAGTTAGAGAACTGCTGGACAGTCTTCTGAGCAAAGACAATGATATTAAGAGTAAATCTGTTTCAGCACTAAATATAAGCAAGTACACAGAAGCAAAATAACAAGTATAAAGGAAGGGAGAAAGAGGTTTAGGAGATCCTGATGAACAATTCGATTTATCCAAGTTCGCCACAAAAGTCCTGTGACTACGTCTTCTCCCCTGTGGTCGCAGCCGCCAGAGATTTTTAAATCTACTATTCAGAACTTTTATGGGAAGTTCAGAAGCTCCTTTACATCAACAGAACATAAGATAATTTCTCACTTAGTTTTGACTAGTCTAAAAAGAGTTAAAGGATTTCCACCAGAACAACAACAACTCTGTTTTCTGGATTTCTCACCCAACTCTAATCTCAACTAGATTTCTCTCTAAATCTAACTGAAAATCACAAACGATATCAGTTTACAAGATTCCTATTATGAACTTGTTTTTCTTCACTCTCTCACTTTAACTAAAGTTATGCTAAGAAAGATTGAGAATGGAAAATGGTGCTCTGTTTTCTTGATTAAAACAGTGCGTTGAGATTTTGCTCGATTATCACGCGTGTATGATGCAATGGAGCTTGGATACTATTTATAGTGCATGAGGATGACCGTTGGTGAATTTGAATCTTCAATAGAGATGACATTAGTTGTTGTAGCTGTTAATCTGTCATGTGTTCAAACGGTCTTCAAACACTTTGATTCCGTTAACCTTGTTCTTTAACTCAATCCGGTAAGTGATTTGAAGTTGAAGATAAGGTTGACTGAAAACTTCCTTCAATTGGATCAACAAAGGGTAGACAAGGAAATTCTGGTTTTGTTTTGAGTAGACATGCGCGCTCCTTCAAGACAGCTTTTTGAACTTTTGGCGCCTTGCATTAAATGCATTTGTCAGAGCAATAAATGCTTAACAGAACCCGTGACTTAGCTTCTGAAAGCTAATTCCTTTTGTCGAACCTTCTGATCGAATTGGTAAGGATTTAACTTCTGATTGCTTTTTGACCTCTGAGGCGAGCTTTAACAGTCTTCACTAAAACTTCAGAGCGAAGCATCCAGCTTCTGAATTTTTTCTACTGTCTTCAGCTTTCCTGTTTCTTCTGAGTCTTCAAGGCAACTTTTGTCCGACGCAACGAACAACACGAGTTAAAATTCAGTCTCGGGTCCTGAGGCACCCTAGAATCCGGCCAAAAAACCCCAAAACTTAAACGACCCATCATTTCCTATACGTGTTAGTAATGAGATTGGGACATCCAAAATCTGAGCTCGAGTTAAACTTTTGTCCGACGCAACGAAAAACACGAGTTCAATTTCAGTCTTGGGTCCCGAGGCACCCTAGAATCCGACCCAAAAACCCCAAAATTTAAACACCCCATCATTACATATATTTTTTAGTTCAGGTATTGGGAAATCCAAAATCTGAGCTCAAGTTAAAGTTTTTTCCGACGCATCGAACAACCTGAGTTAAAATCCAGTCTCGGGTCTCGAGGCACTCTAGAATCCGGCCAAAAAACCCATAAATTTAAACGACCCATCATTTCTTATACGTGTTAGTAATCAGATTGGGACATCCAAAATCTGAGCTCGAGTTAAACTTTTGTCCGACGCAACGAAAAACACGAGTTCAAATTTCGTCCTGGGTCCCGAGGCACCCTAGAATCCGACCCAAAAACCCAAAAATTTAAACACCCCATCATTACATATACGTTTTAGTTGAGGTATTGGGACATCCAAAATCTGAGCTCGAGTTAAACTTTTATCCGACGCAACGAAGAACCCGAGTTTAAATTCAGTCCCAGGTCTCGAGGCACCCTAGAATCCGGCCAAAAACCCCGAAAATTTAAACCACCCATCATTTCTTTTTTGTGTTAGTAATGAGATTGGGACATCCAAAATCTGAGCTCGAGTTAAACTTTTGTCCGACGCAACGAAAAACACGAGTTCAAATTCCATCCTTGTTCCTGAGGCACCCTAGAATCCGACCAAAAAACCCCAAAATTTAAACAATCCATCATTACATATACGTTTTAGTTGAGGTATTGGGACATCCAAAATCTGAGCTCGAGTTAAACTTTTGTCCGACGCAACGAAGAACCCGAGTTTAAATTCAGTCCCAGGTCCTAAGGCACCCTAGAATCCGGCCCAAAAACCCCAATATTTAAAGGACCCATCATTTCTTATACGTGTTAGTCTTAGGATTGGGACATCAAAAATCTGATCTCGAGTTAAACTTTTGTACGACACAACGAAAAATACGAGTTAAAATTCAGTCCCAGGTCCCGAGGCACCCTAGAATCCGGCCCGAAAACCACAAAATTTAAACGACCCATTATTACCTATACGTGTTAGTTGGGGTATTGGGACATCCAAAATATGAGCTCGAGTTAAACTTTTGTCCGACGCAACGAAAAATACAAGTTAAAATTCAGTCCCGTGTCCCGAGGCACCCTAGAATCCGGCCCGAAAACCTCAAAATTTCAACGACCCATCATTACCTATACGTGTTAGTTGGGGTATTGGGAAATCCAAAATCTAAGCTCGAGTTAAAGTTTTGTCCGACGCAACGAACAACCTGAGTTAAAATTCAGTCTCGGGTCTCGAGGCACCCTAGAATCCGGCAAAAAAACCCCAAAATTTAAACGACCCATCATTTCTTATAAGTGTTAGTAATGAGATTGGGACACCCAAAATCTGAGCTCGAGTTCAACTTTTGTCCGACGCAACGAAAAACACGAGTTAAAATTCAGTCCCGTGTCCCGAGGCACACTAGAATCCGGCCCGGAAACCCCTAAATTTAAACAACCCATCATAACCTATAAGTGTTAGTTGGGGTATTAGGACATCCAAAATCTGAGCTCGAGTTAAACTATTGTCCGACGCAACGAAAAACACGAGTTAAAATTCAATCCCGGGTCCCGAGGCACCCTAGAATCCGGCCCGAAAACCTCAAAATTTAAACGACTCATCATTACCTATACGTGTTAGTTCGAGTATTGGGAAATCCAAAATCTGAGCTCGAGTTAAACTTTTATCGGACGCAACGAACAACCCGAGTTAAAATTCAGTCCCGAGGCACCCTAGAATCCAACCAAAAAACCGCAAATTTAAGCGACCCATCATTTCTTATACGTGTTAGTAATGAGATTAGAAAACATCCAAAATCTGAGCTCGACTTAGACTTTTGTCTGACGCAACGAAAAACACGAGTTAATATTCAGCCCCGGGTCCCGTGGCACCCTAGAATCCGGCCCGAAACCCCAAAACTTAAACGACCCTTCATTACCTATACGTGTTAGTTGGAGTATTGGGAAATCCAAAATCAGAGCTCGAGTTAAACTTTTATCCGACGCAACGAACAACCCGAGTTAAAATTCAGTCTCGGGTCTTGACGCACCCTAGAATCCGGCCCAAAAACCCAAAAATATAAACACCCCATCATTTCTTACATGTGTTAGTAATGAGATTGGGAAATTCAAAATCTTAGCTCGAGTTAAACTTTTGCCCGACGTAACGAAGAAAACGAGTTAAAATTCAGTCCCGGGTCCCGAGGCGCCCTAGAATCCATCCTAAAAACACAAAAATTTTAACAAACCATCATTTCTTATACGTGTTAGTAATGAGATTGGGACATCCAAAATTTGAGCTCGAGTTAAACTTATGTCTGACGCGACGAAAAACACGAGTTAAAATTCAGTCCCGGGTCCCGAGGCACCTTAGAATCCGTCACGAAAACCGCAAAATTTAAACGACCCATCATTACCTTTATGTGTTAGTTGGGGTTATGGGACTTCAAAAATCTGAGCTCGAGTTAAACTTTTGTCGACGCAACAAAACACATGAGTTAAAATTCAATCCCGGGTCTGCATGCACCCTAGAATCCGGCCCAAAAACCCCAAAATTTAAACGACCCAACATTTCTTATACCTGTTTGTAACGAGATTGGGACATTCAAAATCTGAGCTCGAGTTAAACTTTTGTCCAACGCAACGAAGAACCCGAGTTAAAATTCAATCCCGGGTCCCGAGGCACCCTAAAATCCGGCCCAAAAACTCTAAAATTTAAACTATCCATCATTTCTTATACGTGTTAGTAATGAGATTGGGACATCCTAAATCTGAGCTCGAGTTAACCTTTTGTCCAACGCAACGAAAAACACGAGTTATAATTTAGTCCCGGGTCTTGAGGCTCCGTAGAATCTGGACCAAAAACCCCAAAATTTAATTGACGCATCATTTATTATACGTGTTAGTAATGAGATTGGGACACTCCAAATCTGAGTGACCCATCATTTCTTATACGTGTTAGTAATGAGATTGGGACATCCAAAATCTGAGCTCGAGTAAAACTTTTGTCCGACGCAACGAAAAACACGAGTTAAAATCCAGTCCCGGGTCCCGAGCCACCCTAGAATCCGGCCGAAAAACCCCAAAATTTAAACGACCCATCATTTCTTATACGTGTTTGAAATGAGATTAGGACATCGAAAATCTGAGCTCCAGTTAAACTTTTGTTCGACGCAACGAAAGACACGAATTAAAATTTAGTCCCGGGTCCCAAGGCACCCTAGAATTCGTCCCAAAAACCCCAAAATTTAAACGACCCATCATTTCTTATACGTGTTAGCAATGAGATTAGGACATCCAAAATCTGAGCTCGAGTTAAACTTTTGACCGACGCAACGAAGAGCCCGAGTTAAAATTCAGCACCGGGTCCCTAGGCTCCCTAGAAACTAGACCAAAAACCCCAAAATTTAAGTGACCCATCATTTCTTATACCTGTTAGTAATGAGATTGGGACATCCAAAATCTGAGTGTCCCATCATTTCTTATACGTGTTAGTAATGAGATTGGGACATCCAAAATCTGAGCTCGAGTTAAACTTTTGTCCGCTGCAACGAAAACACGATTTAAAATTCAGTCCCGGGTCCCGAGGCACCTTAGAATCCGGCCCAAAAACCCCTAAATTTAAACGACCCAACATTACCGATACGTGTTAGTTGGGGTATTGGGACATCCAAAATCCGAGCTCGAGTTAAACTTTTGCCCGACGCAACAAAACACCCGAGCTAAAATTCAGACCCGGGAACGAGGCACCCTAGAATCCATCCCAAAAACCCCAAAATATAAACGACCCATCATTTCTTATACGTGTTAGTAATGAGATTGGGACATCCAAAGTCTGAGCTCAAGTTAAACTTTTGTCCGACGCAACGAAAAACACGAGTTAAAATTCAGTCCGGGTCCCGAGGCACCCTAGAATCCGGCACGAAAACCCCAAAATTTAAACAACCCATCATTACCTATACGTGTTAGTTGGGGTATTGGTACATCAAAAATCTGAGCACGAGTTAAACTTTTGTTTGACGCAACAAACAACATGAGTTAAAATTCAATCCCTGGTCTTAAGGCACCCTAGAATCTTTCCCCAAAACCCCAAAATTTAAACTACCCATCATTTCTTATACCTGTTAGTAATGAGATTGGGACATTCAAAATCTGAGCTCGAGTTAAACTTTTGTCCGACGCAACGAAAAACATTTGTTAAAATTCAGTCCTGGGTCCCGAGGCACCCTAGAATCCGGCCCAAAAACCCCAAAATTTTTAACGACCCAACATTACCTATACGTGTTAGTTGGGGTATTGGGACTTCAAAAATCTGAGCTCTAGTTAAACTTTTGTCCGACGCAAGAAAACACCCGAGTTAAAATTAAGTCCCGGGTCACGAGGCACCCTAGAATCCATCCCAAAAACCCCAAAATATAAACGACCCATCATTTTAAATACGTTTTAGTAATGAGATTGGGACATCCAAAATCTGAGCTCGAGTTAAACTTTTGCCCGACGCAACGAAAAACACGAGTTAAAATTCAGTCCCGGGTCCCGAGGCACCCTAGAATCCATCCTTAAAAACCCCAAATTTAAACAACCCATCATTTCTTATACGCGTTAGTAACGAGATTGGGACATACAAAATCTGAGCTCGAGTTAAACTTTTTTCCGACGCGACGAATAACACGAGTTAAAATTCAGTCCCGGGTCCCGAGGCATTCTAGAATCACGCCCGAAAACCCCAAAAATTTAAACAACCCATCATTACCTATAGGTGTTAGTTGGACTATTAAGACATCCAAAATCTGAGCTCGAGTTAAACTTTTGTCTAACGCAACGAAAAAAACCAGTTAAAATTCAAACCCGGGTCTTGAGGCACCTTAGAATCTGGCCCAAAAACCCAAAAATATAAACAGCCCATCATTTCTTATACGTGTTAGTAATGAGATTGGGAAATCCAAAACCTGAGCTCGAGTTAAACTTTTACCCGACGCAACGAAGAACATGAGTTAAAATTCAGTCCCGGGTCCCGATGCGCCCTAGAATCCATCCTAAAAACACCAAAATTTAAACGAACCATCGTTTCTTATACGTATTAGTAATGAGATTGGGACATCCAAAATCTGAGCTCGAGTTAAACTTATATCCGAAGCAACAAAACACCCGAGTTAAAATTCAGTCCCGGGTTTCGAGGCACCCTAGAATCCATCCCAAAAACCCCAAAATATAAACGACCCATCATTTCTTATACGTTTTAGTAGTGAGATTGGGACATCTAAAATCTGAGCTCGAGTTAAACTTTTGCCCGACGCAACGAAAAACACGAGTTAAAATTCAGTCCCGGGTCCCGAGGCACCCTAGAATCCATCCTAAAAACCCCCAAATCTAAACAACCCATCCTTTCTTATACGCGTTAGTAATGAGATTGGGACATCCAAAATCTGAGCTCGAGTTAAACTTTTGCCCGACGCAACGAAAAACACGAGTTAAAATTCAGTCCCGGGTCCCGAGGCACCCTAGAATCCATCCTAAAAACCCCCAAATTTAAACAACCCATCCTTTCTTATACGCGTTAGTAACGAGATTGGGACATACAAAATGTGAGCTCGAGTTAAACTTTTGCCGACGCAACAAAAAACATGAGCTAAAATTCAATCCCGTGTCCATAGGCACCCTAGAATCCGGCCCAACAACCCCAAAATTTAAACGACCCATCATTTCTTATACGTGTTAGTAATGAGATTAGGACATCACAAATCTGAGCTCGAGTTAAACTTTTGACAGACGCAACGAAGAACCTGAGTTAAAATTCAGTCCGGGGTCCCGAGGCTCCCTAGAATCTGGACCAAAAACCTCAAAATTTAACTGACCCATCATTTCTTATACGTATTAGTAATTAGATTGGGACATCCAAAATCTGAGTGACCCATCATTTCTTATACGTGTTAGTAATGAGATTGGGACACCCAAAATCTGAGCACGAGTTAAACTTTTGTCTGAACGCAACGAAAAACACGAGTTAAAATCCAGTCCCGAGGCACCCTAGAATCCGGTACAAAAACCCCAAAATTTAAACGACCCATCATTTCTTATACGTGTTAGAAATGAGATTAGGACATACAAAATTTGAGCTCCAGTTATACTTTTGTCTGACGCAACAAAAAACCCGAGTTAAAATTCAGTCCCCGGTCCCGAGGCTCCCTAGAATCTGGACCAAAAACCCCAAAATTTAAACGACCCATCATTTCTTATACGTGTTAGTAATGCGATTGGGACATCCAAAATCTAAGCTCGAGTTAAACTTTTGTCCGACGCAACGAAAAACATTTGTTAAAATTCAGTCCTGGGTCCCGAGGCACCCTAGAATCCGGCCCAAAAACCCCAAAATTTTAACAACCCAACATTACCTATACGTGTTAGTTGGGGTATTGGGAATTCAAAAATCTGAGCTCGAGTTAAACTTTTGTCCGACGCAAGAAAACACCCGAGTTAAAATTAAGTCCCGGGTCACGAGGCACCCTAGAATCCATTCCAAAAACCCCAAAATATAAACGACCCATCATTTTTAATACGTTTTAGTAATGAGATTGGGACATCCAAAATCTGAGCTCGAGTTAAACTTTTGCCCGACGCAACGAAAAACACGAGTTAAAATTCAGTCCCGGGTCCCGAGGCACCCTAGAATCCATCCTAAAAACTCCCAAATTTAAACAACCCATCATTTCTTATACGCGTTAGTAACGAGATTGGGACATACAAAATCTGAGCTCGAGTTAAACTTTTGTCCGACGCGACGAAAAACACGAGTTGAAATGCAGTCCCGGGTCCCGAGACATGCTAGAATCACGCCCGAAAACCCCAAAATTTAAACAACCCATCATTACCTATAGGTGTTAGTTGGAGTATTAAGACATCCATAATCTGTGCTCGAGTTAAACTTTTGTCTAACGCAATGAAAAAAACCAGTTAAAATTCAAACCCGGGTCTTGAGGCACGTTAGAATCTGGCCCAAAAACCCAAAAATATAAACAACCCATCATTTCTTATACGTGTTAGTAATGAGATTGGGAAATCCAAAATCTGAGCTCGAGTTAAACTTTTACCCGACGCAACGAAGAACATGAGTTAAAATTCAGTCCCGGGTCCCGATGCGCCCTAGAATCCATCCTAAACACACCAAAATTTAAACGAACCATCGTTTCTTATACGTATTAGTAATGAGATTGTGACATCCAAAATCTGAGCTCGAGTTAAACTTATGTTCGACGCGACGAAAAACACGAGTTAAAATTCAGTCCCTAGTCCAGCGGCACCCTAGAATCCGGCACGAAAACCCCAAAATTTAAATGACCCATCATTACCTATATGTGTTAGTTGGGGTATTGGGATATAAAAAATCTGAGCTCGAGTTAAACTTTTGCCGACGCAACAAAAAACATTAGTTAAAATTCATACCCGGGTCTGAAGGCACCCTAGAATCCGGCCCAAAAACTCCAAGATTTAAACGACCCATCATTTCTTATACGTGTTAGTAAGGAGATTAGGACATCCAAAATCTGAGCTCGAGTTAAACTTTTGACCGACGCAACGAAGAACTGGAGGTAAAATTCAGTCCCGGTTCCCGAGGCTCCCTAGAATCTGGACCAAAAACCCCAAAATTTAATTCACCCATCATTTCTTATACGTGTTAGTAATGATATTCGGACATCCAAAATCTGAGTGACCCATCATTTCTTATACGTGTTAGTAATGAGATTGGGACATCCAAAATCTGAGCTCGAGTTAAACTTTTATCTGACGCAACGAAAAACACAAGTTAAAATTCAGTCCCCGGTCCCGAGGCTCCCTAGAATCTTGCCCAAAAACCCCAAAATTTAAACGACCCATCATTTCTGATACGTGTTAGTAATGCGATTGGGACATCCAAAATCTAAGCTCGAGTTAAAGTTTTGTCCAACGCAACGAAAAACATTTGTTAAAATTCAGTCCCGGGTCCCGAGGCACCCTAGAATCCGGCCCAAAAACCCCAAAATTTAAACGACCCAACATTACCTATACGTGTTAGTTGGGGTATTGGGCTTTCAAAAATATGAGCTCGAGTTAAACTTTTTGTTGGCCTTAACAAGAACAGAATCACCTAGAGGGGGGTGAATAGGTGTCAAAGTTGAAAACTGAAAATTTCTAAGTTTTTTCGGGAAACTTAATTTTCAGAGTCAAATTTCCTCAGAGTGAGAAGCTAACTTACAGAAGTTGCTTCTGAGGGAAATTCTTCCTAAACACAGTTAGACTGCTTTCAGCAACAGAAGTTCTAACTTGAGAACTTCTGGACAATCTTTTGAACTAAGACAATGATACTTTAGAGGAAATCTGTTTCAGCACTAAATATAAGCAAGTACACAGAAGCAAAAATAACAAGTATAAGAGGGAGAAAGAGATTCAGGAGATCCTGATTGAACAATTCGATTTATCCAAGTTCGCCACAGAAGTCCTGTGACTACGTCTTGTCCCCTGAGGTCGCAGCCTACAGAGATTTTATAAATCCACTATTCAGAACATTTATGGCAAGTTCAGAAGATCCTTTACATCAACAGAACTTAAGCTAATTTCTCACTTAGTTCTGACTAGCCTAAAAAGAGTTAAAGGATTTCCACCAGAACAACAACACTCTGTTTTCTGGATTTCTCACCCAACTCTAATCTCAACTAGATTTCTCTCTTTAAATCTAACTGAATATCACAAACGATATCAGTTTACAAGATTCCTATTATGAACTTGTTTTTGTTCACTCTCTCACTTTTAAACTTAAGCTATGCTAAGAAAGATTGAGAATGGAAAATGAATGCTCTGTTTTTCTTGTTAAAACAGTGCGTTGAGATTTTGCTCGATAATCATGCGTGTGTTGATGCATTGGAGCTTGGCTACTATTTATAGTGAATGAAGATGACCGTTGGTGAATTTGAAACTTCAAAGGAGATGACATCAGTTGTTGTAGCCGTTAATTTGTCAAGTCTTCAAACGGTCTTCAAACACTTTGATTCCGTTATCCTTGTTCTTTAACTAAATCCGGTAAGTGATTTGAAATCAAGGATGAGGTTGACTGGAATCATTCTTCAATTGGATCAACAAAGGGTAGACAAGGAAATTCTGGTTTCTCTTGAACAGACAAGCGCGCTCCATCAAAACAGCTTTTTGAACTTTTGGCGCCTTGCATTGAATGCAAGTGTCAGAGCATTAAATGCTCAAACAGAACCCGTGACTAAGCTTTCACAAGCTAATTTCCAGTTGTCTAGACTTCTGATCAAATTGGCAAAACTTCTGATTGCAAAGGACCTATGAGGAGAGCTTTAGCAGACTTCGGCTTCAGAGCGGAGCATCCAGCTTCTGAATTATTGAAACTCTGACTTCAGCAAACAGATCTTCTGAGTCCTTTAAGCAATCCGAAAATGATTCATTCAGCACCTGCTGAGGAACTTACACATAGACTAAAAAAAAAAATATTAGTCAACAATAAACTATATGTAAGAGAGTATTAAGTTTTCATCTTCTGAAACGTTTGGACATAATCAAAACACTTAGGGTTCATCATTCTCCCCCATTTTGGTTATGGACAAACCGTGGTCAGAAGGTAACAGAAAACATGAGGTTTAGAAAAAGAAAGACTTCCTGATACATATCTTTCATAACTTCTGAGTAAATTAACTCCCCCATTTTAGTGTAAATGGTGAACTTCAGCAATCTGTATAAACTTAGAAATGACTTAAGATCAAGTGGTTAGATTTTAGTGAAGAATAATTTACTAAGTCAAAAAGAAACATAAGCAGCAAGTAAGTAAACAGCGACATAAGAGATTATAAGAAAGATTTTGTGTATATAAAATCGTCAGAAGAAAACATATGAAACAAGATAATCAGAAGAGCAGAAAAAGTCCTAAGACAAAAACTACCCAACCCAGAACCTAGCTAACAAGCTTAAGTCCTAATTACAAGTTTCTAGGTTTCTTCTGAGGAGGAGGAACATCACTGGATCCTTCAGCAACACTCTGTCTCTTCAATGTCTGACCACTCTGCTGAGCAGACTTCTCCCCCGTTTGACCAGAACCAAAAGCAACACCCAGAGCACCTTGAGAGTTCAATTTTTGCTGAACATTCAGTGCAGTAGAATATTGCTGAGGAGTTGGCCTCACAGAGTTGATCATATCCATTCTTCTTCTGAAATCAGCATCAATGGTCTTCATATGATCAAAAGTCTGACCAGACATAGGTCGTTGTTTATGAACGTCTTCCAGAAGGAGCTTAAGGAAGCAATTGTTAGCATACACAGCAGCAGTGAAGTGCTCATTCTGAATGTAAGTTTGTCCTCGAACAAACCGATAGCAATTATGAAGAGTCTTTTCTTAATCACGTGCTTGAGTGTGCATAACCTTCAGAAGTTCAGTAAGCTCAGCAATCTGTGGGTTCTGAGCAGATACAGCAGACTCAATGTTAGAGAGTCGATTGTTGAGATCAGGAGTGATGTCATATACAATCTTAGCAGCCCCGTAAGATGATGAACCTTGAGTAGAAGATTTCACTTCTCTCAGAATGTGATTGGCAGTACTTTGCAGGTCATCAATCTTACTTGGGAGCATCTTCTCATGAGCCTCATAATGCTCGTTTGCTTCCTTGACTTCTTCTGTCAATATCTCCAAATTCTCATTGACCTTCAGAGAAGAAGCAAGAGCAATGTTGTCCAGTGAAGGAAGAGTCAGAGCTAATTCTCTTAACTTGTACAGCTCATCATATGTAGCTAGATGAAGTGAAGAAAGATTGCGTATGTAAACAGAAGGATCCTGCATTTGAAGCATAGTCATGAGCTGCAGGTTCTGAGCTTTCAAAGAATGTAATTCTTGCAGCACAATGCCCTGAGCATACATGTCAGCAGCAGAAGTCCTTTGCCCCATACCAGCAAATCTATTCAGCAGTTCATCAGAGCCACTCTGACTCATTCTTCTCAACTCCTCAACACTAGGAGCACCACCAGTTTCGGATATACCAGAAGCTCTGCCCATGAAACCAAAACTACCAAATCTGTTATCCAGATCATCCCGATTCATGTGCTTGCGTAGGAAGTCATAATTGGATGACAACCCAGCAAAGCAGGAAGTAGTGGAGGAAGTAGTTAAGGGATCACACACAGGAGGTGTATGTCCAGAAGTTGAGAGAGGAGGGATTTGAGTGTTTGAGGAAGGGATTGTATGTGTGGTTGAGGAAGAAATGGTAGAAGAGATGGAAGGTAGTGTTGATTGTAGTGAGAAAGATGGAGCAGTAAATCCAATTGATGGACTTACAGAGGAAGTATGAATGGAGGAGGTAGTGGATGTGGCTATGGAGTCTGTGAAAATGGGAGCAGTGTTTAGATTCACTTCTGAAAAGGATCCAGAAGGAGGAATAATTTGAGGAGGTACAACTTCAGAAGTTGAAGTTGTAGGAGGAATGGAAGTGTGAGATTCACTCACTTCTGTGACAGAAGGTAGTGAAGGAGATGGATGAGAAGTATGAGTGGGAGATGAGATAACCTGGTCAGAATTGTTCGGATCAAACATAGAAATGGGCTCAGCAAAGACATGAGCCATTCTGATCAGAGTTTCAGAGGCATCCCTATCACCAGGGTTTCTTCCTTGATTCAGAAGAATGTTGTCAATGAAGTTTTCATCATCAACATTCTCAACAAACTGTTTTGCACCCTGAAGAACCTCTTCATCTTCTGGTTCACTCTCTTGTGACAATTCTTCAATCAGAGGAGCGTCAACATCCTCTTCAGCAGACATCTCCAAAATGTCTTCATCAGCAGCTTCTGGTTCCTTAACAACAGGATCCTCTAATTCAGCACTAGGAGCAACAACGAAGTCCTTTTTCCTCAGAGACCTTCGTTTTGCTACAGCCTTCTTTCCGATTCTGGTGGAAAGAGAGACATTCTCAAGTATCCGAGTGGAAAGAGAGATATCCTCAAGTTCCTCACCTTCTTCAGAAGCCTCAACGTCCTTTGAGAACTCCGCATCCTTGAGTTCAGCAACACATGCTATAAGTCTTGCATCGGCCTTAGCCTTTGCAGCAATTTCTCTTTTAGCTGCTAACTTATCCTCAGCTTCCTTCTTCTTTCTTTTCTCATCAGCAAGAGCCACAACTCTTGCAACCTTTTCAGCTTCAGCAACCTTCTCTCTATCAGCAAGGCGTGCGTCCTCAGCATCCTGAACTTCCTTCTCAGAAACATCCTTGGGTTTCTCAGCAACAATCTTGCCAGAAGGTTCAACACTGATTGTTGTTTGAACCATAGTGGGAAGAGGTTCTGAGACAGCCACCTTCTCAACAGTCAGGACCAACTTACTTGATCCTTTCTTTCCCTTGCCCTTTCTGGCAGCATTCTTACCTTTCTACACAATTGCCTCAACAATTTCCTTCTGAGCAATACTTACAGAGGAGCCCTTCTCAATCTTCTTCGGAGTCACACCAAAGCTAAGGTTCCTGAAGGTATGCATCTTCAGAACCGTACTCCTACTTGTAACACCTTCTCCTGAAACCACAACAGAGGCTGCCTCAAACAACCTAGTCAGGAGTGAGCCATAAGCTAATGCACTCACGGTAGTTACATTCTTCATCTGCCTTATCAGCATGGCAGGGAGATTGATCTTCTTCTGATTGACCATATGCCACATGAAAACTCTTTCTCTGTTAGAAACCCCATTAACCCCTCCAGCCTTCGGAAGGAACACATTTGTAGTAAGGTAGTGTGCCCACCTCTGGTGCTGAGTGAGCCAAGTGGCATAAGTTTCCTTGGCATTTAGATCTGGTCTAGCCCAGTTTGCTTCAGTAAAACCATCTGCTGAACCATCATCACCTATGATGATTCCTTCATCATCAATACCGATCACTTGAGAAATAGAAGCCCTGCTGACCTCAATCTCAACTTCTCCGACTTCTGAGTGTAGAACATCCTCCTCATTAGAAAAGAAATGGAGGTTCTGATAGAATTCGGTGACTAACTTAGGGTAAATGAATTCATCGAGAGAAACGAATGAATTCCAGTTTTGTGCGCTAAGCCATTGTGAGATAGGTTCAGTAGATTTAATTTCATCATCTAGGAACCTAGAAGTGAATACACTAGATTCGCTAACTACCTTTTTGGATTCAGTGGTAAAGATGTGAGTAACAGTGATTTCTTGAGCCATTGTAGAGGATATAGGAAAAAAGGTTAAGAAATTTTGAGAAGAAGAGAACACAAAAAATCTATGGAGATTCTAATAGCAATGAGAAATGAGAGTAAAAAACTTCTAAGTATGGAAAACCCCTATTTATACCCAAACAAGGAAACCGTTCCAATTCAAAAAGTAAATACACACCGTTTAAAAGGGAACAGATAACCGTTAACCACAGAACAGCGCCGTAAATTGCAGTTGATAACGCATGCTTACATGTCAAATCATGATTAGAATTAATTATCACTTAATTATCTCAAACGATTAATCACTTAAGACACACAGAAATAATTAATCTAACTTACTGAAGTGGATAAGTCATACCAATGCCTTCTCGTAAGTTGCTGAAGGAATTACCAGCCAGAGGCTTAGTAAACATGTCAGCAAGATTCTCTTCAGAGGGAACATGAGTAATGATAATATCCTTCTTCAGAACATGATCTCTCAGAAAGTGATGCCTAATATGAACATGCTTCATCCTGCTGTGCTGAATAGGATTCTTTGAAAGATCAATAGCACTCTTGTTATCACAGTAGATTGTAATTGTTCCAGGGATGACTCCATAGTCAGCAATTTGTTGCTTGATCCAGAGCATCTGAGAAACACAACTTCCAGCAGCAACATACTCAGCTTCAGCAGTTGAGAGAGCCACAGAGGTTTGCTTCTTACTATGCCAGGAGACTAGGCACTCCCCCAGAAAATGACAACCAACAGAAGTGCTGACCCTTTTCAATTTATCTCTACCATAGTAAGAGTCTGTGTATACTATAGGAGTGAAATCAGAACTACAGGGATACCACAAACCAGCTTCTGGTGTGCCTTTAAGATATCTGAGAATTCTTTTGACAGCAACATCATGAATTTCTCTTGGCTTTGATTGATATCTAGCACAAAAACACACAGCAAAATGTATATCTGGCCTGCTGGCTGTTAGGTATAAAAGAGAACCAATCATACCTCTGTAGGTTTTTATATCTACAGGTTTACCAGCTTTCTCTTCATCATCAATGTCTTTGCTGACATCCATTGGAATATCAACAGCATTAGAGTCCATCATGCCAAATTTCTTCAGCACTTCTCTAGTGTACTTGGCTTGATTGATAAACACACCATCATTACTTTGCTTGATCTGAAGTCCTAAGAAGAAGGTTAATTCTCCCATCATAGACATTTCAAACTCAGCCTTCATGTGGTCACTGAACTCTCTGCACAAAGATTCATTAGTAGCACCAAATATAATATCATCAACATATACCTGAGCTATAAGGATATCCTTGTTCTTCTTCACAGTGAACAGAGTTGTATCAACACAGCCTCTGACAAATCCCTTAGACAGAAGGAACTTTGTCAGTCTCTCATACCAAGCTCTGGGAGCTTGTTTCAGTCCATACAAAGCTTTCTTCAGCTTGTACACATGATCAGGAAACTTAGGATCTTCAAAACCAGGAGGTTGAGACACATAGACTTCCTCATCAATGTAACCATTCAAGAATGCACTTTTCACATCCATTTGAAAGAGCTTGAAACCTTTGTATGATGCAAAAGCACATAAGATTCTGATGGCTTCTAATCTTGCAACTGGAGCAAAAGTTTCACCATAATCTATGTCTTCTTGCTGAGTGTAACCTTGAGCAACAAGTCTTACCTTGTTCCTCACAACATTTCCAAATTCATCAAGCTTGTTCTTCAGAACCCATCTGGTTCCAACAACCTTTATGTTGTTAGGTCTGGGAACCAAAGTCCAAACTTCTGACCTTTTGAACTGGTCAAGTTCTTCTTGCATTGCCATTAACCAGGAATCATCATCTGCAGCTTCATAGAAGTCCTTGGGTTCCAGAAGTGACACAAAAGCCACATTCCCCATGTATCTTCTGAGCTGAGCTCTGGTCATGACAGGATTATGAACAGAGTCAATTATGTTCTCTAAGGAATGATTCCTATGAGCTCTAACTTCTCTTGGTACATCCAATGAGTCTTCTAAAACTTGTTCATCATTTGTTGAATCATAAATAGGAACATCTTCTGGAAGGAAGTTGATTTCTGGAGTAGAATTCTCTTCTTGAGCTTGTTCAGCAATAGGAGGATCTACTTCAGCAGCTCTGGGAGAAACATCTTGTTCTACAACAGGAGATACAACTTCAGGAGCTTGAACTTCATCTTCATCAGGAGTTCTACTATCTGCAGGGTTAGTCTCATCAAACTGTACATGAACAGATTCATCTAAAGTTTGAGTCCTCTTATTAAAACCCTATATGCTTTACTATGTGTTGAGTAACCAAGAAAAATGGCTTCATCTGCCTTTGAATCAAACTTTGAAAGATATTCTTTTGTATTCAAAACATAACACTTACAACCAAAGGTTCTGAAATAGCCTATTTTAGGCTTTCGACCTTTCCAGAGTTCATAAGGGGTCTTGTTCAGAATGCTTCTAATTAGCACTCTATTCAGAACATAGCAAGCTGTGTTAACAGCTTCTCCCCAGAAATGCTTAGGAAGCCTTCTTTCATTGATCATAGTTCTGGCAATCTCAACCAGAGTTCTATTCTTCCTTTCAACTACCCCATTTTGTTGAGGAGTTCTGGGAGCAGAAAAGTTATGATCAATTCCTTTGGTTTCACAGAATTCTTCAAACATAAAGTTTTTGAATTTTCCACCATTATCACTTCTGATATGAACAACCTTTTCATTCCTTTCATTCTCAAGTTTCTTTATCAGAACTGAGAAACATCCAAGTGACTCATCTTTGCTAGACAACAAAATGACCCAAGTGAATCTTGAATAGTCATCTACTATGACAAAGGCATACTTCTTTCCACCCATGCTCATTGGTTGAACATGGCCAAAAAGGTCCATATGAAGTAATTCTAAAGGTCTTTTAGTTTAAATGACTTTCTTAGTTTTAAAAGAGCTTCTGGATTGTTTACCAGATTGGCAAGCATTGCATAAATGGTTCTTTTTAAAACTAATTTCAGGCAGACCCTCAACCAATTGATTTCTAGCTACTTTGGCCAGAAGATCCATGCTCACATGAGCAAGTCTTCTATGCCAGAGCCAGGAGGTATCCTCTTTGGACATCAAGCATGAAAACATTTTCAACTCTAAGAGCAGTTAGAATAACTTCCCTTGACTTACTGTCCAAGATTTTACATCCAGAGGAGCTGAAGACAACATCTGTACCTTTATCACACAGTTGTGCAACACTCAGGAGATTGAACTTCAGGCCTCTGACTAGGGAGACATCTTCGATCGGAGGATTGGTTCCTATGGATCCAGAACCAAGTATCCTTCCTTTCTGAGCATCTCCAAAGCTGACTTTACCACCTCTTTTAGGATCAAATGTGATGAATGCTTTTTCATCACCTGTCATATGCCTTGAGCACCCACTGTCAATGTACCACAACTTTGACATTGATGGAGCACTCAGAGCCACCTGCAACACAATCAATTAGTGACAGGTACCCAATCCTTATTGGATCCTTCAGAGTTAGATTTCTCTTCAGCAGGTTTTAATGATATCTCAGATTGCAAGAGGTTTTTAATATGGTACTTGCAATCCTTCAACCAATGACCATCACTTTTACAAAGCTTGCAAAAGGGAGGGTTCTTGGATCTTTCCCTTTGCTTCTTGGGAGATTTCTTCTTCTTCTGAGAAGGACCAACATCTTCAGAGGCTATAACAGCACTCTCAGAGGTACCAACATCAGGAGGAGAAGCTATCTCTTTCAGAAGAGAGGGAATGACAGGTTTCTTCTTCTTCTGGGGTTTATCACTTCCCAGAGGCAGCTTTTCCTTGCCTTTGGCTCTAGAGCCATCAGCAGGAGTGCTGAACTGTTTACACAGTTTTTCTTCTAACACTTTCATGTCAAAATAAACTTGAGTAAACCTAAGAAACTTGTCAGCCTCACTCTTGTCCAATTTCCTTTTCAGGTACTTGAACATACTATAGAGTTCTTCAAGAGAATCAAAGATATTTTGTTCAGAAGATATGTTTACCTCGGAATCATATGTAGCTTCAGGAGGTGCGGAAGTTTCTCCTGTGACATCTTCAGAAGTTGGCTCATCAATAGCCATAAAACAAATCTGAGCTTGCTCTTCCGTTTCTTCAGGATCACTGCTGATCTCAGAGTCTGACCAAGCAGCCAGCATAGCTTTCTTAAACTTCCTCTTATCTTTCTTCAGCTCCGGGCAGTTAGGCTTAATGTGCCCCGGTTGCTGACATCCATAGCACACAATTGGCTTATTTGGATCTCTCTTGAACTTTTCACTAGAATCAGGAGTTTTCTTGTCAAAGCTCCTGAAAGGCTTCTTGTAGTTTCCACCTCTGCCTTTTCTAAAGGCCTTCTTGAACTTCCTGGTCAGCATAGCCAGTTCCTCATCGTCAGAGGATTCTTCAGAAGATTCTGCTTTCAGGACAACTCTTTTTCCTTCTGACCTTTCTCTTAGGTCATGATTCTTTAATGACATCTAATGAGTAATTAGAGACCCAATGAGTTCATCATACAAGTAATAGCTCAAATCCTGAACTTCTTCAATAGCAGTCTTCTTGGCTTGCCAAGACCTTGGTAAGCTTCTGACAATCTTCTTCACTCGATCAGATTCTTCAATGTCTTTTCCTAAACTCTTCAAGTCATTGACTATCTTGGTGAATCTAGAGTTCATATCTGAAATAGATTCTTTATCAAGCATTTCAAATAACTCATATTCTCTCATGAGTTGGTTGACTTTAGATTGCTTCACTTTTCCTGTTCCTTCATATGTGACTTCCAGCTTGTTCCAAATATCCTGTGCAGTTTCACAAGAAGAAACTTTGTTATATTCAGTAGCTGTAAGTGCACAATGCAACATATTTATTGCTGAAGCATTAGTTTGGAGTTTTTTCAGAATGTCATCTGTGTATTCTCTCTGAGGAATAACAACATTCCCTAGACCAACTTCCATCCTTGTTAGGATGAAATCACCATCAGTGATGACATACCAAGCACTCATGTTCTGAGCTTGGATGAAGTACATCATCCTTTTCTTCCAGTATGAGTAGTTGTTGCCATTAAACAATGGAGGTCTAGTAGTAGAAGAGCCTTCTGGAACTATGAAGTGAGAAGAATTCTCAGGCTGGTGTCTACTAGCCATCTCTATTGATTCTGATAGGATCTTACACTTAGATTGTTAGATCTTTAGTAAATATACGAAGTGACCTTCGCTCTGATACCACTTGTTGGCCCTAACAAGAACAGAATCACCTAGAGGGGGGTGAATATGTGTCAAAGTTGAAAACTGAAAATTTCTAAGTTTTTTCGGGAAACTTAATTTTCAGAGTCAAATTTCCTCAGAGTCAGAAGCTAACTTACGGAAGTTGCTTCTGAGGGAAATTCTGCCTAAACACAGTTAGACTGCTTTCAGCAACAGAAGTTCTGACTTGAGAACTTCTGGACAGTCTTTTGAACAAAGACAATGATACTTTAGAGGAAATCTGTTTCAGCACTAAATATAAGCAAGTACACAGAAGCAAAAATAACAAGTATAAGAGGGAGAAAGAGATTCAGGAGATCCTGATTGAACAATTCGATTTATCCAAGTTCGCCACAGAAGTCCTGTGACTACGTCTTGTCCCCTGAGGTCGCAGCCTACAGAGATTTTATAAATCCACTGTTCAGAACTTTTATGGCAAGTTCAGAAGCTCCTTTACATCAACAGAACTTAAGATAATTTCTCACTTAGTTCTGACTAGCCTAAAAAGAGTTAAAGGATTTCCACCAGAACAAACAATACTCTGTTTTCTGGATTTCTCACCCAACTCTAATCTCAACTAGATTTCTCTCTTTAAATCTAACTGAATATCACAAACGATATCAGTTTACAAGATTCCTATTATGAACTTGTTTTTCTTCACTCTCTCACTTTTAAACTTAAGCTATGCTAAGAAAGATTGAGAATGGAAAATGAATGCTCTGTTTTTCTTGTTAAAACAGTGCGTTGAGATTTTGCTCGATGATCATGCGTGTGTTGATGCATTGGAGCTTGGCTACTATTTATAGTGAATGAAGATGACCGTTGGTGAATTTGAAACTTCAAAGGAGATGACATCAGTTGTTGTAGCCGTTAATTTGTCAAGTCTTCAAACGGTCTTCAAACACTTTGATTCCGTTATCCTTGTTCTTTAACTAAATCCGGTAAGTGATTTGAAATCAAGGATGAGGTTGACTGGAATCATTCTTCAATTGGATCAACAAAGGGTAGACAAGGAAATTCTGGTTTCTCTTGAACAGACAAGCGCGCTCCATCAAAACAGCTTTTTGAACTTTTGGCGCCTTGCATTGAATGCAAGTGTTAGAGCATTAAATGCTCAAACAGAACCCGTGACTAAGCTTTCAGAAGCTAATTTCCAGTTGTCTAGAGTTCTGATCAAATTGGCAAAACTTCTGATTGCAAAGGACCTATGAGGAGAGCTTTAGCAGACTTCGGCTTCAGAGCGGAGCATCCAGCTTCTGAATTATTGAAACTCTGACATCAGCAAACAGATCTTCTGAGTCCTTTAAGCAATCCGAAAATGATTCATTCAGCACCTGCTGAGGAACTTACACATAGACTAAAAAAAATAAAATTTGTCAACAATAAACTATATGTAAGAGAGTATTAAGTTTTCATCTTCTAAAACGTTTGGACATAATCAAAACACTTAGGGTTCATCACTTTTGTCCGACGCAACAAAACACTCGAGTTAAAATTAAGTCCCGGGTCACGAGGAACCCTAGAATCCATCCCAAAAACCCCAAAATATAAACGACCCATCATTTTTAATACGTGTTAGTAATGAGATTGGGACAGCCAAAGTCTAAGCTCGAGTTAAACTTTTGTCTTTCGCAACGAAAAACACGAGTTAAAATTCAATCTCGGGTCCCGAGGCACCCTAGAATCCGGCACGAAAACCCCAAAATTTAAGCGACCCATCATTACCTATACGTTTTAGTTGGGATATTGGGACATCAAAAATCTGAGCTCGAGTTAAACTTTTGTCCGACGCAACAAAAAACATGAGTTAAAATTCAATACCGTGTCTTAAGGCACCCTAGAATCCTGCCCAAAAACCCCAAAATTTAAACGACCCATCATTTCTTATACGTGTTAGTAACGAGATTGGGACATCCAAAATCTGAGCTCGAGTTAAACTATTGTCCGACGCAACGAAAAAAACGAGTTAAAATTCAGTCCTGGGTACCAAGGCACCCTAGAATCCAGCCTAAAAACCCCAAAATTTAAACGACCCATCATTTCTTATACGTGTTAGTAATGAGATTAGGACATCCCAAATCTGAGCTCGAGTTAAACTTTTGACCGACGCAACGAAGAACCCGAGTTAAAATTCAGTCCGGTGTCCCGAGGCTCCCTAGAATCTGGACCAAAAACCCCAAAATTTAACTGACCCATCATTTCTTATACGTATTAGTAATTAGATTGGGACATCCAAAATCTGAGTGACCCATCATTTCTTATACGTGTTAGTAATGAGATTGGGACATCCAAAATCTGAGCTCGAGTTAAACTTTTGTCTGACGCAACGAAAAACACGAGTTAAAATCCAGTCCCGAGGCACCCTAGAATCCGGTACAAAAACCCCAAAATTTAAACAACCCATCATTTCTTATACGTGTTAGAAATGAGATTAGGACATCCAAAATCTGAGCTCCAGTTATACTTTTGTCTGACGCAACAAAGAACCCGAGTTAAAATTCATTCCCCGGTCCCGAGGCTCCCTAGAATCTGGACCAAAAACCCTAAATTTAAACGACCCATCATTTCTTATACGTGTTAGTAATGCAATTGGGACATCCAAAATCTAAACTCGAGTTAAACTTTTGTCCGACGCAACGAAAAACATTTGTTAAAATTCAGTCCCGGGTCACGAGGCACCCTAGAATCCATCCCAAAAACCCCAAAATATAAACGATCCATCATTTTTAATACGTGTTAGTAATGAGATTGGGACATCCAAAGTCTGAGCTCGAGTTAAACTTTTGTCTTACGCAACGAAAAACACAAGTTAAAATTCAGTCCCGGGTCCCGAGGCACCCTAGAATTCGGCACGAAAACCCCAAAATTTAAACGACCCATCATTACCTATACGTGTTAGTTGGGGTATTGGGACATCAAAAATCTGAGCTCGAGTTAAACTGTTGTCCGACGCAACAAAAAACATGAGTTAAAATTCAATCCCGGGTCTTAAGGCACCCTAGAATCCTGCCCAAAAACCCAAAAATTTAAACGACCCATCATTTCTTGTACTTGTTAGTAATGAGATTGGGACATCCAAAATCTGAGCTCGAGTTAAACTATTGTCCAACGCAACGAAAAACACGAGTTAAAATTCAGTCCCGGGTCCCGAGGCACCCTAGAATCCGGCCCAAAAACCCCAAAATTTAAACGACCCATCATTTCTTATACGTGTTAGTAATGAGATTAGGACATCCCTAATCTGAGCTCGAGTTAAACTTTTGACCGACGCAACGAAGAACCCGAGTTAAAATTCAGTCCGGGGTCCCGAGGCTCCCTAGAATCTGGACCAAAAACCCCAAAATTTCACTGACCCATCATTTCTTATACTTGTTAGTAATGAGATTGGGACATCCAAAATCTGAGTGACCCATCATTTCTTATACGTGTTAGTAATGAGATTGGGACATCCAAAATCTGAGTGACCCATCATTTCTCATACGTGTTAGTAATGAGATTGGGACATCCAAAATCTGAGCTCGAGTTAAACTTTTGTCTGACGCAACGAAAAACACGAGTTAAAATCCAGTCCCGGGTCCCGAGGGACCCTAGAATCCGGCACAAAAACCCCAAAATTGAAACGACCCATCATTTCTTATACGTGTTAGTAATGCGATTGGGACATCCAAAATCTGAGCTTGAGTTAAACTTTTGTCCGACGCAACGAAAAACATTTGTTAAATTTCAGTCCCGGGTCCCCAGGCACCCTAGAATCTGGCCCAAAAACCCAAAAATTTAAACAACCCAACATTACCAATACGTGTTAGTTGGGGTATTGGGACTTCAAAAATTTGAGCTCAAGTTAAACTTTTGTCCGACGCAACAAAACACCTGAGTTAAAATTCCTTCCCGGGTCACGAGGCACCGTAGAATCCATCCCAAAATCCCCAAAATATAAACGACCCATCATTTTTTATACGTGTTAGTAATGAGATTGGGACATCCAAAGCCTGAGCTCGAGTTAAACGTTTGTCTGATGCAACGAAATAAAGAGTTAAAATTCAGTCCCGGGTCCCGAGGCACCCTCGAATCCGGCACGAAAACCCCAAAATTTAAACGACCCATCATTACCTATACGTGTTAGTTGGGGTATGTGGACATAAAAAATCTCAGCTCGAGTGAAACTTTTGTCCGACGCAACAAAAAACATGAGTTAAAATTCAATCCCGAGTCTTAAGGCACCCTAGAATCCTGCCCAAAAAACCCAAAATTTAAACGACCCATCATTTCTTATACGTGTTAGTAATGTGATTAGGACATCCAAAATCTGAGCTCGAGTTAAACTATTGTCCGACGCAACGAAAAACATTTGTTAAAATTCAGTCCCGGGTCCCAAGGCACCCTTGAATCTGGCCCAAAATTTAAACGACCCATCATTTCTTATACGTGTTAGAAATGAGATTAGGACATCCAAAATGTGAGCTCCAGTTATACTTTTGTCTGATGCAATGAAGTACCCGAGTTAAAATTCAGTCCCGGGTCCCGAGGCTCCCTAGAATCTGGCCCAAAAACCCCAAAATTGAAACGACCCATCATTTCTTATACGTGTTGGTAATGCGATTGGGACATCCAAAATCTGAGCTTGAGTTAAACTTTTGTCCGACGCAACGAAAAACATTTGTTAAAATTCAGTCCCGGGTCCCCAGGCACCCTAGAATCTGGCCCAAAAACCCAAAAATTTAAACAACCCAACATTACCAATACGTGTTAGTTGGGGTATTGGGACTTCAAAAATTTGAGCTCAAGTTAAACTTTTGTCCGACGCAACAAAACACCTGAGTTAAAATTCCTTCCCGGGTCACGAGGCACCGTAGAATCCATCCCAAAATCCCCAAAATATAAACGACCCATCATTTTTTATACGTGTTAGTAATGAGATTGGGACATCCAAAGCCTGAGCTCGAGTTAAACGTTTGTCTGATGCAACGAAATAAAGAGTTAAAATTCAGTCCCGGGTCCCGAGGCACCCTCGAATCCGGCACGAAAACCCCAAAATTTAAACGACCCATCATTACCTATACGTGTTAGTTGGGGTATGTGGACATAAAAAATCTCAGCTCGAGTGAAACTTTTGTCCGACGCAACAAAACACCTGAGTTAAAATTCATTCCCGGGTCACGAGGCACCGTAGAATCCATCCAAAAATCCCCAAAATATAAACGACCCATCATTTTTTATACGTGTTAGTAATGAGATTGGGACATCCAAAGCCTGAGCTCGAGTTAAACTTTTGTCTGATGCAACGAAAAACACGAGTTAAAATTCAGTCCCGGGTCCCGAGGTACCCTCTAATCCGGCACGAAAACCCCAAAATTTAAACGACCCATCATTACCTATACGTGTTAGTTGGGGTATGTGGACATAAAAAATCTCAGCTCGAGTTAAACTTTTGTCCGACGCAACAAAAGACATGAGTTAAAATTCAATCCCGGGTCTTAAGGCACCCTAGAATCCTGCCCAAAAAACCCAAAATTTAAACGACCCATCATTTCTTATACGTATTAGTAATGAGATTAAGACATCCAAAATCTGAGCTCGAGTTAAACTATTGTCCGACGCAACGAAAAAAACGAGTAAAAATTCAGTTCCAGGTCACGAGGCACCCTAGAATCCATCCCAAAAACCCCAAAACTTAAACGACTCATCATTTCTTATACGTGTTAGTAATGAGATTGGGACATCCAAAATCTGAGCTCGAGTTACACTTTTGTCTGACGCAACGAAAAACACTAGTTAAAATCCAGTCCCGGGTCCCGAGGGACCCTAGAATCCGGCACAAAAACCCCAAAATTTAAACTACCCATCATTTCTTATACGTGTTAGAAATGAGATGAGGACATCCAAAATCTAAGCTCCAGTAATACTTTTGTCTGATGCAACGAAGAACCCGAGTTAAAATTCTGTCCCGGGTCTCGAGGCTCCCTAGAATCTGGCCCAAAAACCCCAAAATTTAAACGACCCATCATTTCTTATACGTGTTAGTAATGAGATTAGGACATCCAAAATCTGAGCTCGAGTTAAACTTTTGACCGACACAACGAAGAACCCGAGTTAAAATTTAGTCCCGGGTCTCGAGGCTCCCTAGAATCTGGCCCAAAAACCCAAAAAATTTAAACGACCCATCATTTCTGATACGTGTTAGTAATGCGATTAGGACATCCAAAATCTGAGCTCGAGTTAAACTTTTGTCCGACGCAACGAAAAACATTTGTTAAAACTCAGTCCCGGGTTCCGAGGCACCCTAGGATCCGGCCCAAAAACCCCAAAATTTAAACAACCCAACATTACCTATACGTGTTAGTTGGGGTATTGGGACATAAAAAATCTGAGCTCGAGTTAAACTTTTGTCCGACGCAACAAAACACACGAGTTAAAATTTAGTCCCGTGTCCCGAGGCACCTTAGAATCCATCCTAAAAACCCCAAAATATAAACAACCCATCATTTGTTATACGTGTTAGTAATGAGATTGGGACATCCAAAATCTAAGCTCGAGTTAAACTTTTGTCCGACG
This sequence comes from Euphorbia peplus, assembly GCA_028411795.1. Taxonomy (NCBI): domain Eukaryota; kingdom Viridiplantae; phylum Streptophyta; class Magnoliopsida; order Malpighiales; family Euphorbiaceae; genus Euphorbia; species Euphorbia peplus. The sequence continues at coordinate 10,051,631 of CP110843.1, read as the reverse complement.
CAACGTAAAACAAGAGTTAAAATTCGGTCCCGGGTCCCCACGCACCCTAGAATCCATCCCAAAAAACCCAAAATTTAAACGACCCCTCATTTCTCATACGTGTTAGTAACGAGATTGGGAGTTCCAAAATCAGAGCTCGAGTTAAACTTATCTTCAACGCGACAAAAAACACGAGTTAAAATTCAGTCCCGAGTCCCGAGGCACGCTAGAATCCGGCACGAAAACCCCAAAATTTAAACGACCCATCATTACCTAAACGTGTTAGTTGGGGTATTGGGACATCAAAAATCTGAGCTCGAGCTAAAATTTTGTTCAACGCAACGAAACACCCGAGCTAAAATTCAGTCCCGAGTCCTGAGGCATCCTAGAATCCATCCCAAAAACCCCAAAAAATAAACGACCCATCATTTCTTATACTTGTTAGTAATGAGATTGGTGTCAAACCCGACCCTAAAAGAATCCATCCCAAAAACCCCAAAATTAAAACGACCCATCATTTCTTATATGTGTTAGTAACCAGACTGGGACAGCACAAATCTGAGCTCAAGTTAAACTTTTGTCCGACGCGACGTAAAACACGAGTTAAAATTTAGTCCCGGGTCCCGAGACACCCTACAATCCATCCCAAGAACCCAAAAATTTAAATGACCCATCATTTCTTATGCGTGTTAGTAACGAGATTGGGACATCCAAAATCTAAGCTCGAGTTAAACTTTTGTCTGACTGTGAGCGCAAGTGGTCGCTCATAGCGGCTTTAGCCTCAAGTTTGCGACCGATAAAGGCATTTCTTCTTCATATATCATGGCTGCTTGGAATCACCTCGGGGAGGAAAGTCCGAGGTGATTATTGTAGGGTTTCAGAAAGATCGATCAGAGCCGCGCAGCGGAAGCAGCGAACTGATTTAGTTAAACGGTGAATTCGATCTAACCTGAACCAACTGTCCCATTGATCTTAATCTTTAAACCTCAGTTAAATTTTAACAAAACAGTTATCTTAATCTATGGATTAAGAAAACCTACTTGGATATCCTTTCAAGGATAGACGAGAGCCTCAGATGTTGCTCCTCCTAGATCACGTGCAGACACGAGCAAGAACCGAGATCAGCTACTAGTCGGCTTACTCCAAGAACGCGAAGAACGAGGAACGAATTCGCCGGAATCCTCTAGGGAGGGGTTCGGCCGAATCTCAGCTAATAGGAGGCTAGGGTTTTGATTTTCCCGATCCTAAATAATGAATTGACAATTCACTTATATAGTGCAATTAATTAACTTTCAGTTAATTATTAATTTGACCCTTAATTAATTTAATTTTATCAATTAAACACCGTAGTATTAAATCGATTCAATTAACATCAATTAGGTTAAATTAATATTACACTTTAACCCATAAACAATTAATCGCTTAATTAAATTAACCCGATTAATTAATTAGCCGTTCCATTTACTAATTAACTTGTCACATAACAAATAATTAATACGTTCTTCAAATAATCAATTCATCAATTGATCATTTAATCTTGGAATTAATTAACACAATTCATGTATCAATTAATCTTCTCGATTACCGTGTTGCACGATCCTTAGGGTCTGAAATCAATAAGTTGTGAATTAACAATTCACTGATCGACAGAGGGTCCTAGTAAACCATGTCAATTACATATTGATTACAGATGAATGTTATCCATGTCAGACAGAAATTCCTGTATGATGCTCTACTTATCTCTTACCAAAAGCATATCGATTAATCAAGCTAGAGGCATGGTGTAGTCATCCTCTATTGCTAGATTAATTTCTTGATCATCGAGTATTACTGACAAACAAACAAGTCACCTGCTTGTTTCAGTACGGCCGTACATTTCTCAGCTAATACTCATCAAGTGGCCTATGATATCAACTCACTTAAACAGTGAGTGGTAATTCCATCACTTCAACTATCCGCAGTAATAAGTTCAGAGATTGAACCAGTGTATCCATATTTGGCATCCTCTGGCGGACCTGTTAGAAATACACCAAATTCAATCTGATTCCTTATTGACTGCTATACTGAAATCAGGTCAGGAGATAAAAAGATCTACATTATTAGAAAGCTTAATGACTCTACCACCATGAACTTTCTAAAGCGGATCGACCAAGTCTCGTGTAACGCACACGCACTTATATCCATATTCACATGCACTAAGCAACCTACAGAGTGTCATGTGAATCCTAGATATAAAAGCTTATGCCATAATCATTCCCATGACTATGACTCACTTCTGGTATACTTTATGATATACAATAAATGGATACTTCATTTAGTTACTATAGTACAAGATATATAACTCAAATGAATTAATGCCTTTATTCATAAAACACCAATAACATTGTATGTAATCATCATCAAATACAATGTCATAAAACAACGCCTAGGGCCTAGGGCACACCAACAATCTCCCACTTGACCTAGGGCCTAGGGCACAACAACAATCTCCCACTTGACCTAGGTCCAAGAGGGCATATCCCTAATCCCTATAGATCTAGCATGACTATTGTTCTTGGCTTGAGCAAGAGCCTTCGTCATCGGATCTGTGACATTGTCATCTGTGTCAACTCTCTCGATCCTCACATCTCGTCTTTCAACGATCTCTCTAATCAGATGAAACTTCCTGAGCACATGTTGGTTCCCCTTTGTCAACTGGGGCTCTTTCGCTTGTACAATAGCCCCATTGTTGTCACAGTAGAGGTCAATAGGATGCTGGATAGATGGAACTACTCCAAGATCCCTAATGAACTTCTTCAACCAGACTGCCTCCTTGGCAGCCTCACATGCAGCAATGTACTCAGCTTCACAAGTAGAATCAGCAACAGTGGGCTGTTTTCGGGACTTCCAAACTATGGCACCGCCATTGAGAACAAACACAAAACCAGATTGGGATTGCTTCTTGTCTACATCAGTTTGGAATCCCGCATCGGTGTAACCCGATACTATCAGCTCATCATCACCTCCAAAAACCAAGAATTGATCCCGAGTACGTTTCAAGTACTTGAGAATGTCCTTAACAGCTTTCCAGTGTTCCTCTCCGGGATCGGATTGGAAACGGCTGGTCATGCTCAACGCAAAAGCAACATCAGGTCTAGTACATAACATGGCATACATGATAGAACCTATAGCCGAAGCATATGGTTTCTTCTTCATTTTCTGCCTAGCCTCATCAGTCTTAGGACTGTGATCTTTCATGGAGAGTTTGTCACCTTTCTTCCTATGGACCATGGGGATAAATCCCTTTTTAGCATGTTCCATACCGAATCTCTTCATGATTTTGTCAATGTACTTGGCTTGACTCAATCCCAGCAGCCTCTTGGATCTATCTCTATAGATCCTGATCCCAAGGATCGTTTCGGCTTCTCCGAGATCCTTCATTGAGAAACACTTGTTCAGCCACTGCTTTGTAGAAAGCAACTCTGATTTGTTTCCTCCAATGATCAATATGTCATCGACATACAACACCAGAAAAGTATTGGATCTCCCACTAAATTTTTTGTACACACAGGGCTCATCAGGATTTTGTATAAAACCAAATTCTTTTATGGCTTCATTGAATTTCCTGTTCCAAGATCGGGATGCTTGCTTCAATCCATAAATGGATTTCTGAAGCTTGCATATCCGATTAGGATACTTGGGATCGACAAAACCTTCAGGTTGAGCCATATAGACTTCTTCCTCTAGCTCTCCATTCAGAAAAGCGGTCTTGACATCCATTTGCCATATCTCATAGTCGTGCCATGCAGCTATAGCAAGCAGTATCCTTATGGATTTAAGCATAGCGACTGGTGAAAAAAATTTCATCATAATCCACACCGTGAATTTGCCTGAATCCTTTTGCCACCAGGCGGCCCTTGAAGGTATTGTCAGCTTTCTTCTTGAATAGCCACATGCTCTCCACTACTTTGTCTCCAGGATATGGGTCCACCAATCCCCAGACGTCATTGTCGTACATGGACTGCATTTCAGAATCAGCGGCTTTACGCCATTCTCCTGAATTCGGGCCAGACATAGCTTCCTTAAAAGACCTGGGATCATCCTGCTCTGTGAGCATAAGTTCCCCATCATGCGTGACCAGGTACCCATACCTCTCATGCGATTGATGTGTCCTTTGCGACCTTCTAGGTGCCTGTACGACTGGTTTAGTCTGTTCAACTGGTTGAACATCCGGTACAGCCTGTTCAACTGGTTCAACATTTGTAACAGTCGTCATAGTAACCTCAGCTTCTGCTGCAGGGGTTTGTGTCACTTGAACTTCCTCGAGTTCAACGTTGCTCCCACTATCTTTCACAGATAAGAAATTCTTTTCCATGAACGTCCCATTTCGAGCCACAAAAACTTTGTTCTCTAATGGGTTGTAGAAGTAGTAACCCTTAGTTTCCTTAGGGTATCCCACAAACTGGCATTTAACAGATTTGGACTCCAGCTTGCCACTTGTCAATTTCTTGACAAAAGCATCGCATCCCCAGATCTTCATGAAGGACACATTGGGTTTCCTGCCCTTCCACAGTTCATGTGGTGTTCCTTCAACTGCCTTACTAGGTGTATTATTTAGTATTTGAGCTGCCGTTTCCAAAGCATATCCCCAAAAGGATATAGGGAGATTAGCTTGACTCATCATTGAGCGGACCATGTCTGCAAGGTCCTGTTTCTCCTCTCTGAAACTCCATTCCACTGGGGTGTACCAGGAGGCGTGAGTTGAGATACGATCCCACACTCGCTCAAGAAATCGTCAAACTCTTGGCTCAGATATTCACCCCCTCTATCAGACCGGAGTGCTTTGATCTTCTTGCCAAGTTGGTTCTCTACTTCGTTCTTAAAATCTTTGAACCTTTGCAGGGTCTCAGATTTATGTCTCAACAATATATATAGCCAAAACGACTATAATCATCTGTAAATGTAACGAAGTACAAGTAACCAGATCTAGCAGCTGTACTCATCGGTCCACAAACTAGGTAATGATGGGTCGTTTAAATTTTGGGGTTTTCCAGCCGGATTCTATGGTGCCTCGGAACCCGGGATTGAATTTGAACTCGTGTTTTTCGTTGCGTCGGACAAAATTTTAACTCGAGCTCAGATTTTTTATGTCGAAATCTCATTACTAAAACGTATAAGAAATGATGGGTCGTTTAATTTTTGGGGTTTTTTGGCCGGATTCTAGGGTGCAGCGGGCCCTAGGACTGAATTTTAAATCGGGTTTTTCGTTGCGTCGGACAAAAGTTTAACTTGACCTTAGATTTTGGATGTCCCAATACCCCAACTAACACGTATAGGTAATGATGGGTCATTTAAATTTTGGGGTTCTGGGGCCGGATTCTAGGGTGCCTCAGGACATGGGACTGAATTTTAAGTCGTGTTTTTCGTTGCGTCGGACAAAATTTTAACTCGAGCTCAGATTTTGGATATCCCAATACCCCAACTAACACGTAGAGGTAATGATGGGTCGTTTAAATTTTGGGGTTTTCGGGCGGGATTCTATTGTGCATCGGGGCCCTGGACTCAATATGAACTCGTGTTTTTCTTTGTGCCGGAAAAATGTTTAACTCGAGCTCTGATTTTGGATCTGCCAATCTCATTACTAACACGTATAAGAAATGATATGTCCTTTATGTTTTAGGGTTTTTTGGCCGGATTCTAGGGTGCATCGGGTCCCACGACTTAATTTTAACTCGGGTTTTTCGTTGCGTCGGACAAAAGTTTAACTTGAGCTTAGATTTTGGATGTCCCAATACCCCAAGTAACACGTATAGGTAATGATGGGTCGTTTAAATTTTGGGGTTTTCGGGGCCGGATCCTAGGGTGCCTCAGGACCCAGGACTGAATTTTAACACGTGTTTTTCGTTGCGTCGGACAATAGTTTAACTCGAGCTTAGATTCTGGATGTCCTAATACCCCAACTAACACGTATAGGTAATGATGGGTCGCTTAAATTTTGGGGTTTTCGGGCCGGATTCTAGGGTGCCTCGGGACCCTGGAATGAATATGAACTCGTGTTTTTCTTTGCGTCGGACAAAAGTTTAACTCGAGCTCAGATTTTGGATGTCCCAATCTCATTACTAACACGTATAAGAAATGATGTGTCGTTTAAGTTTTGGGGTTTTTTGGCTGGATTCTAGGGTGCATCGGGTCCCACGACTTAATTTTAACTCGGGTTTTTCTTTGCGTCGGACAAAAGTTTAACTCGAGCTCAGATTTTGGATGTCGAAATCTCATTACTAACAGGTATAAGAAATAATGGGTTGTTTAAATTTTGGGGTTTTCGGCCGGATTCTAGGCTGCCTCGGGACCCGAGACTGAATTTTAACTCGTGTTTTTCGTTGCGTCGGACAAAAGTTTAACTCGAGCTCAGATTTTGGATGTCCATATACCTCAACTAACACGTATAGATAATGATGGGTCGTTTAAATTTTGGGGTTTTCGGGCTAGATTCTATGGTACCTCGGGACCCGGGACAGAATTTTAACTTGTGTTTTTTGTTGCGTCGGAAAAAAGTTTAACTCGAGCTCAGATTTTGGATGTCCCAATCTCATTACTAACATATATAGGTAATGTTGGGTCGTTTAAATTTTGGGGTTTTCAGGCCGGATTCGAAGGTGCCTCGGGACCCGGGACTCAATTTTAACTCGTGTTTTTCGTTGCGTCGGACAAAAGTTTAACTCGAGCTCAGATTTTGGATGTCCCAATACCCCAACTAACACGTATAGCTAATGATGGGTCGTTTAAATTTTGGGTTTTCGAGACGGATTCTAGGTTGCCTCGGGACGGAATTTTAACTCGTATTTTTCGTTGCGTCGGAAAAAAGTTTAACTTGAGCTCAGATTTTGGATGTCCCAATACCCAAAATAACACGTATAGGTAATGGTGGGTTGTTTAAATTTTGGAATTTTCCGGCCGGATTCTAGGGTCCCTCGGGACCCGAGACTGAATTTTAATTCGTGTTTTTGTTGCATGGAACTAAAGTTTAACTCGAGCTCAGATTTTGGATGTCCCAGTACGCCAACTATCAAGTATAGAAAATAATGGGTCGTCTAAATTTTGGGGTTTTCGGGCCGGATTCTAGGGTGCCTCGGGACCCGGGACTGAATTTTAACTCGAGTCTTTCGTTTCGTTGGACAAAAGTTTAACTCGAGCTCAGATTTTGGATGTCCCTATACCCCAACTAACACGTATAGGTAATGATGGGTCGTTTAAATTTTGGGGTTTTCGGGCTAGATTATAAGGTGCCTCGGGACCCGGGACTTAATTTGAACTCGTGTTTTTTGTTGCGTCGGACAAAAGTTTAACTCAAGCTCAGATTCTGGATGTCCCAATACCCCAACTAACACGTATAGGTAATGATGGGTCGTTTAAATTTTGGGTTTTCGGGCCGGATTCTAGGTTGCCTCGGGACTGAATTTGAACTCGTGTTTTTTCGGTTGCTCCGGACAAAACTTTAACTCGAGCTCAGATTTTGGATGTCCCAATACCCCCACTAACACGTATAGGTAATGATGGGTAGTTTAAATTTTGGGGTTTTCGAACCGGATTCTAGGGTGCCTCGGGACCCAGGACTGAATTTGAACTCGTGTTTTTCGTTGCTCGGACAAAAGTTTAACTCGAGCTCAGATTTTGGATGTCCCAATCTCATTACTAACACGTATAAGAAATGATGGGTCGTTTAAATTTTGGAGTATTTTGGCCCGATTCTAGGGTGCCTCGGGACCCGAGACTGAATTTTAACTCGGATTTGTCGTTGCGTCGAAGAAAAGTTTAACTCGAGCTAAGATTTTGGATGTCCCAATACCCCAACTAACACGTATATGTTATGATGGGTCGTTAAATTTTGGGGTTTTCGGGCCGAATTCTAGAGTGCCTAGGGACCTGAAACTGAATTTTAACTCGTGGTTTTCGTTGCGTCGAACAAAATTTAACTCGAGCTCAGATTTTGGATGTCTCAATACCCCAACTAACACGTATAGGTAATGATGGGTCGTTTAAATTTTGGGGTTTTCGGGCCGGATTCTAGGGTGCCTCGAGACCTGGGACTTAATTTTAACTCGGGTTTTTCGTTGCGTCAGACAAAAGTTTAACTCGAGCACAGATTTTGGATGTCCCAATACCCCAACTAACAAGTATAGATAATGATGGGTCGTTTAAATTTTAGGGTTTTCGGGCTGGATTCCAAGGTGCCTCGAGACCCGGGACTGAATTTGAACTCGTGTTTTTCGTTGCGTGGGACAAAAGTTTAACTCGAGCTCAGATTTTTGATGTCCTAATCTTATTACTAAAACGTATAAGAAATGATGGGTCGTTTAATTTTTGGGGTTTTTTGGCCGGATTCTAGGGTGCCTTGGGACCCGGGACTGAATTTTAACTCGGGTTTATCGTTACGTCGGACAAAGGTTTAACTCAAGCTCAGATTTTGGATGTCCCAATACCCCAACTAACAAGTATAGGTAATGATTGGTCGTTTAAATTTTGGGGTTTTCGGGCTTGATTCTAAGGTGTATTGGGACCCAGGACTGAATTTGAACTCGTGTTTTTCGTTGCGTCGGACAAAAGTTTAACTCAAGCTCAGATTTTGGGTGTCCCAATACCCCAACTAACACGTATAGGTAATGATGGGTCATTTAAATTTTGGAGTTTTCGGGTGGATTCTAGGGTGCCTGGGGACCTGGGACTGAATTTAAACTCGTGTTCTTCGTTGCGTCGGACAAAAGTTTAACTCCAGCTCCGATTTTAGATGTCCCAATCTCATTTCTAACACGTATAAGAAATGATGTGTCGTTTAAGTTTTGGGGTTTTTTGGCCGGATTCTAGAGTGCATCGGGTCCCACGACTTAATTTTAACTCGGGTTTTTCTTTGCGTCGGACATAAGTTTAACTCGAGCTCAGATTTAGGATGTCGAAATCTCATTACTAATAGGTATAAGAAATAATGGGTTGTTTAAATTTTGGGGTTTTCGGCCGGATTCTAGGCTGCCTCGGGACCCGGGACTGAATTTTAACTCGTGTTTTTCGTTGCGTCGGACAAAAGTTTAACTCGAGCTCAGATTTTGGATGTCCATATACCTCAACTAACACGTATAGATAATGATGGGTCGTTTAAATTTTGGGGTTTTCGGGCTAGATTCTTTGGTACCTCGGGACCCGGGACAGAATTTTAACTCGTGTTTTTTGTTGCGTCGGACAAAAGTTTAACTCGAGCTCAGATTTTGGATGTCCCAATCTCATTACTAACATATATAAGTAATGTTGGGTCGTTTAAATTTTGGGGTTTTCGGGCCGGATTCGAAGGTGCCTCGGGACCCGAGACTCAATTTTAACTCGTGTTTTTCGTTGCGTCGGACAAAAGTTTAACTCGAGCTCAGATTTTGGATGTCCCAATACCCCAACTAACACGTATAGCTAATGATGGGTCGTTTAAATTTTGGGTTTTCGGGACGGATTCTAGGTTACCTCGGGACTTAATTTTAACTCGTGTTTTTGTTGCGTCGGACAAAAGTTTAACTCGAGCTCAGATTTTGGATGTCCCAATACCCCAACTAACAAGTATAGATAATAATGGGTCGTTTAAATTTTGGGTTTTTCGGGCCGGATTCTAGGGTGCCTCGGGACCCGGGACTGAATTTTAATTCGTGTTTTTGTTACATGGAACTAAAGTTTAACTCGAGCTCAGATTTTGGATGTCCCAGTACGCCAACTATCAAGTATAGATAATAATGGGTCGTCTAAATTTTGGGGTTTTCGGGCCGGATTCTAGGGTGCCTCGGGACCCGGACTGAATTTTAACTCGAGTCTTTCGTTGCGTCAGACAAAAGTTTAACTCGAGCACAGATTTTGGATGTCCCTGTTATCACGTAATATTAAAGATGAAACATGGCCCAATGGGAATGTTTAATATTGCCACATCGGGTTTGCGTTGAATAGTCTAGACTGGGAGAATCCTTCTCCCACGTAGCTTGTATTACGAAACCGGTCTCCTAGTCCGAATAGGAGAGTTCGAGCTAATTAGGATTATGGTTATGAGCCTAATTAGGCGAGATTTGTGGTATGTCCTAGTACCACTAGGATTCAAATACAAGATACACTGCTATAAATACTTGGGATTTTCTACAATCTAAGGTACATGATTCTGACTCAACTCTGAGTTAATTACTTTCCGATCACAAGTTCACTACTGACTTTAGCATCGGAGAGGGGTCGCCGATCAGCGGCCTCCCTTAGGCTAACGTTTGCTATTTTACAGGAAGCTTGGCTTACGTGGATTCAAGTTACAATTTTACGGTAACAAATTGGTGTGGTGAGCGTGGAATCTTTAAAAGATTCTATCAAAGAACATGGTGATCTTAGAAGAAAATCAGGCCACTAATGCTCAAGAAGAAGACATGGACCATGACGAAGACACAATGGCTCTAGACGAAGAAGTTGCATTAAACCGAATGTTCGAGTGGTCAGGAACTGTTGATCCAGAGCAAAGAAAATGGATGGACAGAGTCGCAGCCGAGGTGGCGGTTAGAATAGTTAATGACAGATCGACCATAGATCGTTTGCAACAACAATTGGAGGATTTGAGTAAGCGAATTCCCCCAGATCGACCACGAAGCGAAATTCGGGGTGTAAAACGATCTCGGAATTCGGAGCGTTCTCGAAGTTATACATCATCTTCAGCTGGAAGAACTCGAACCGCGGATCGCGAAAAAACTCCAGTTCGAGGAAGATCTGTAGAGCGATCTCTTACTCCTCCGAGGCGCAAACCTCGTATAAAGTCACAAGCAAGAAAAGTCTCACCAGGGATTGTAAGGAGACTGTCTTACGAGGATAGATCAGCGTCTTCGAGGAGCTCCTCAAGAAGCAGAGACCCTAAACATCGGAGGTCTCGAAGAGATAATTCTGACGTTGAGGAACTTAAACGTAAACATAAAAGGCTTGTCGATACGTTCGATAGAAGTTTAGCCGAAGGAATTGCTAAAGCTCTTAAGGAGCGAGATGAGGCTACGGGAACTAAGAATGTGGGGTCCAGAGAAGGAAGGAGACACAGGCGAAGAAATCGGAATCGGGATTATTCGGATGAGACTTTACGGGGCGAGGAAGGACCTATACAGGATAAAGACAGTCCACTCTGTGCTAAGATCTTGGCAGCTCCTTACCCGAACAATTTCAAGTATCCCAATTTTGACAAATACTGTGGAGATTCTGACCCTGTGATGCACGTCAAAAGTTTTGGAAGGGCGCTTCTTGCAAGTCCGGTTAACGAGGCACTTATGTGTAAATTATTTCCAACAACTTTGAAAGAAACTGCGGCACAATGGTATGACTGTCTTCCAACTGGTTCGATCAAGAGTTGGAACCAGCTTTCGGAATCCTTTAAGGCACATTTTGTTACAGCCATACCAGAGAAGAAAACGGTCGATGATTTAATGAGAGTTCGTCGAGGAGAGAACGAGACTTTAGACTCATATTTGCATAAATTCAATAATGTGGCTCTAAAGGTCGAACCGTTGATCGTATCTTCGGCAAGAAAAACACTGGCGGAAAATTGTCGGAATCGAGACCTTCAGATGAAGATTATGACAGAGCGTCTGGATGATTTTCATGCTTTGATGACCATGGCAAAACCTTATGTGGTGTGGGATGAACATCAAGAAGAACCCTCGGGGCGACCAAAATTTGTGAAATCTGAGATACAAGAGAAAGATCGAGGCAATGGACGGAACTCGGACAGGTGGGAAAGGCCTCGTGAAGTACCAAGAAAGCCTTTCGATAAAAGAGACCGAATTCCGTTGCCCGCACCTCGAGCTCAGGTTCTCATGTGGGTTGAAGAGCAGAAGGAACAAATTCGATACCCGCCCAAAGGAGGGAAGCCTAAATATAACGGCAAGTACTGCGCTTTTCACAAGCTGCAGGGTCATGATACCGAAGATTGTGAGCAGCTGGCAAAAGAATTGGATAAATTGGCAGCTAAAGGAAAACTGAAGAGCCTCTTCGAGAAGTATAAAGACCAATTCCCGGAGCAAGATGGAGAGAAGCCTCCTCGTAGAGTCATACATATGATTATGGGAGGTTCATCTGTGGATAGGAGTGTCAAAAGGAAACGGGGTATTGCCGAACAAGGACGAATCGATGAGATTTCAAAGGTTTTTGATTTCGGATCCTTGAGGGGCCGTCCGATTGAACCACATGATGATGCTCTGGTCATCGATATGAGTATAGAGGGTTTTACGGTTAAAAGAGCTCTGCTAGATACAGGGAGCTCGGTAAATATCATCACGAGAAAAGCTTTCGAAGCCCTTGGTTTGGACCGTGGACGTTTGACACATTCCTCGTCACCTTTAGTTGGTATAAGTGGACATCCCGTACTCCTGTTGGGAGAAACCCAGCTCGAAGTCGAAATAGGGAATACCACGAGCAAGTGGCGAACGGTTGCCGATTTTCTGGTGATTGACACACCAATCGCTTACAACTTAATAATCGGTAGGCCTTTGATTTCCGGTAGTCGAGGCGCCATATCCCTTTTCTATTTAGCATGGATGATCCCAACAGAGAGGGGAATGGCCGTAGCGCTTGGTAGTCAGATTGTAGCAAGGCATACTTATATGACCTCGTTGGAGATTGTTCCTCAAGAAAGTGTCTTGGTGGAAGAAGTTAAGGAACGAGGCGAACCTGTTGGTGCTATCGAGGCCATAACTTTAGAGGAAGGAAAGGTAGTACAGGTGTCAGCCGAGCTGCAAGAGAAACCAAAGAAGACTGTTATCACTGCTCTCGAGGAGAATAAGGATATCTTTGCATGGACATCTGCAGATATCATAGGAGTATCTCGAGAGGTCATGGAACATACACTAGATATTGACCCAGAATATACTCCTGTGAAACAGAAAAAGAGAAACCAAGGGGCGGAGAGACAACAGTTTATCAAGAGCGAAGTGGAAAAATTGCTCGAATTCGGAAGGATCAAGGAGGTTCATTACCCACAATGGATCTCAAATGTGGTCTTAGTCAAAAAGGCAAATGGAAAGTGGAGAATGTGCGTCGATTTCTCCGATTTGAATAAAGCTTGTCCCAAGGATTTTTATCCTTTGCCATGTATTGACATGCTAGTAGACTCAATGGCTGGTTACGAGGTATATTCTTTCCTCGATGCAAAGGAAGGTTTTCATCAAATCTCGCTGGCAGAGAAAGACATGGAAAAAACTAGTTTCATTACACCGGAAGGTACCTATTGTTATCAGGTAATGCCTTTTGGTTTGAAAAATGCTGGAGCCACCTATCAAAGATTAGTCAACAGGATGTTCAAAGAGCTCATTGGCAAGAACGTCGAGATTTATGTTGACGATATGATTGTAAAAAGCAAGAAGGCAGAAGAGCATGCTCGAGACCTCGAAGTGGTTTTCAAGATTCTAAGGGAATATAATTTGAGGCTCAATCCTGAAAAGTGCACCTTTGGGATCAATTCTGGTAAATTTTTGGGTTTCATGATCTCTAAACGAGGCATCAAGGCGAACCCAGACAAAATTAAGGCTATTATTGATCTTCAGCCACCAAAAAACGTGCGCGAGGTACAAGTTTTAAACGGTAAGATCAATGCTCTGGGTCGTTTTATCTCTTATTCCGCAAAACGATGCATGCCCTTTTACAAAAGTCTTAAGGGAGTAAAGGACTTCGTGTGGACTAATGAGTGTCAAACCTCGTTCGAGGATCTCAAGCAGTTTTTATCCTCCCCACCTCTTTTAAGTCAGCCTGTGAAAGGAGAAAATTTGTATTTATACATAAGCGTGGGAGAGGAGTGCATTGGTATGGTTCTAATTCGAGAAGAAGAGGAAGGAAAAGTTCAGTATCCAGTTTATTATGTGAGCAGAGTGCTTCGAGGGGCAGAATCGAGATACCCTAAAATGGAGAAACTGGCTTTCGGGGTGTATATTGCTGCTCAGAAATTGAGACACTATTTCTTGAGTTATACCATCATAGTTCGTACAGACACCCCACTCAGGAAGATTCTTTCACGACCTGAGGCCTCGGGGAGACTGACGGAATGGTCCATAAAACTCACGGAGTTTGATGTAAGATTCGAGCCAAGGCCATCAAAAAAGGCTCAAGTTCTCGCTGACTTTTTGATCGAGGTCCCACCTGAAGAAGAAATTGAGCCAGTATTAAATACTTGGGAAATCTTCGTCGATGGGAGTGCCAATAAGAGTCAATCCGGGATTGGAGTTTTTTGCAAAAGTCCAGATGGGTTGGTGTTCAGGCACGCTGCGACTTTGGGCTTTGATTCCTCAAATAATGCTGCAGAGTACGAGGCGATATTGCTCGGGCTGCGCTTGGTTAAACTGATCAGGGCAGACAAGGCCATCATCAAAAGTGATTCAGGACTAGCAACCAATCAGATAAGAAATTCTTGGGAAACCAAACACGCTCGAATGAAAAAGTATCACGAGATGGTGAAGCGTACAATTGAGGAATGTGAGCTCATGGGATGTAAAGTTGAGATCGTACAAATCCCGCGGGAGGAAAACATGGAGGCTGATCACTTGGCAAAATTAGCTTCTGATCCTGCTAACCCAAATTTGTGTCCTTATGATATACAGGTTATTCCATGCGCGAGTATCGATTCCAAAGAAGTGTTTGCGCTCGATCGAGGAAACGAGTGGTACTGGCCGATCTTTGAATATTTGTACGAAGGAAGATTGCCGGAAGATAAGTCTCAACACCCGAAGATCGTGAGAAAATCGAGTAGATACACAGTCGTGGATGGAAATTTATTCCGAAGATCGTATTCCCTTGGTAAGCTTCTGAGTATCTTCTTCACTCTTTCTGGTTCTTCAATATCATTTCCCAATCCTTTCAGATCATTGACTATCTTGGTGAATCTTGAGTTCATGTCTGAAATCGATTCTTTCTCAAGCATTTCAAATAACTCATAATTTCTCATGAGTTGATTGATCTTGGATAGCTTCACTTTGCATGTTCCTTCATAGGTTACTTTCAGCTTGTTCCATATGTCCTTTGCTGTTTCACGAGAAGAAACTTTGTTATATTCAATATCAGAAAGTGCACAGTGCAACATGTTTATTGCTGAAGCATTAGTTTGGAGTTTCTTAAGGATATCATCAGTATATTCCCTATGAGGTATTACAACATTCCTTAGACCAATTTCCATTCTGATTGGAATATAGTCACCTTCTGTGATAACATTCTAGGCACTCATATTCTAGGCTTGAATGAAATACATCATTCTTTTCTTCCAGTAAGACTAGTTATCACCATTAAACAGTGGAGGTCTAGTTGTGGAAGCACCCTCTGGAATCATATAGTAAGAGGAAGTCTCAGGTAGATTTCTACCAGCCATCTCTATTAATTCTGATGGATCTTACACTTAGATTGTTAGATCTTAGTAAATAAAACAAAGTGACCTTCGTTTTGATACCACTTGTTGGCCCTAACAAGATCAGAATCACCTAGAGGGGGGTGAATAGGTGTCTAAGTTGAAAACTGATAATTTTAAGTTTTTAAAGAAACTTAATTTTTCAGAGTCAAATTTCTTCAGAGTCAGAGGCAAGCTTAGTGAAGTAGCCTGTGAGAGAAATTCTGCCTTCTCACAGTTTAACTGCTTTCAGTAACAGAAGCTCTGAGTTAGAGAACTTCTGGACAATCTTCTGAACAAAGACAATGATATAAAGAGTAAATCTGTTTCAGCACTAAACACTAGCAAGTACACAGAAGCAAAATAACAAGTATAAGAAAGGGAGAAAGAGATTCAGGAGGTCCTGATGAACAGTTCGATTTATCCAGGTTCACCACAGAAGTCATGTGACTACGTCCTGTCCTCTGAGATTGCAGTCACCAGAGATTTTAAATCCACTATTCAGAACTTTTATGGCAAGTTCAGAAGCTCATTTACATCAACATAACTTAAGCTAATTTCTCACTTAGTTCTGACTAGCCTAGAATGAGTTAAAGGATTTCCACCAGAACAACAACAATCCTGTTTTCTGGAATTCTCACCCAACTCAAACCTTAACTAGATTTCTCTCAAAATCTAACTGAATATCACAAACGATATCAGTTTATAAGATTCCTATTATGAACTTGTTTTTCTTCACTCTTTCACTATTACAAAGTCTAAACTAAGAAAGATTGAGAATGGAAAATGAGTTGCTCTGTTTTGCTTGTTAAAACAGTGCGTTAAGATTTTAGCTCGATAATCGCGTGTAAAGATGCAATGGAGCATGGCTACTATTTATAGTGCTTTGGAGATGACCGTTGTTTGAATTTGAATCTTCAATTGATGACATCAGTTAGTTGTAGCCGTTAATCTGTCATTTCTTCAAACGGTCTTCAAACACTTTGATTCCGTTAACCTTGTTCTTTAACTTAATCCGATAAGTGATTTGAAATCAAAGATAAGGTTGACTGGAAATTTGCTTCATTTGGATGAACAAAGGGTAGACATGGAAATGCTGGTTTTGTTTGTAGCAGAAATGATGAACCCTATGTGTTTTGATTATGTCCAAACGTTTCAGAAGATGAAAACTTAATATTTCCTTACATATAGTTTACTATTGACTAATAATTTTTGTGTACTTAGTCTATGTGTAAGTTGCTCAGCAGGTGCTGAATGAATCATTTCTGGTTTGCCTAAAAGAACTCAGAAGATCGGTTTGCTGAAGTCAGAGTTTCAATAACTCAGAAGCTGGATTCCTCCGCTCTGAAGCCGAAGTCTGCTAAAGCTCTCCTCAGAAGTTCTTTGCAATCAGAAGTTTTGCCAATTGTGATCAGAAGTCTAGTCAAGTGGAATTTAGCCTCTGAAAGCTAAAGTCACGGGTTCTGGATAGCATTTAATGCTCTGACAAGTGCATTTAATGCAAGGCGCCAAAAGTTCAAAAAGCTGTTTTGATGGAGAGCGCCTGTCTGTTCAAAAGAAACCAGAATTTCCATGTCTACCCCTTGTTGATCCAATTGAAGAATGATTCCAATCAACCTCGTCTTTGATTTCAAATCCCTTACCGGATTTAGTTAAAGAACAAGGATAACGGAATCAAAGTGTTTGAAGACCGTTTGAAGATTTGACAAACTAACGGCTACAACAACTGATGTCATCTCCTTTGAAGATTCAAACTCAACAACGGTCATCTTCATTCACTATAAATAGTAGCCAAGCTCCAAAGCATCAACATACGCATGATCATCGAGCAAAATCTCAACGCACTGTTCTAACAAGAAAAACAGAGCAACACTTTCCATTCTCAATCTTTCTTAGCATAGTCTTAGTAAAGTGAGAGAGTGAAGAAAAACAAGTTCATAATAGGAATCTTGTAAACTGATATCGTTTGTGATATTCAGTTAGATTTAAAGAGAGAAATCTAGTTGAGATTAGAGTTGGGTGAGAAATCCAGAAAACAGAGTATTGTTTGTTCTGGTGGAAATCCTTTAACTCTTTTTAGGCTAGTCAGAACTAAGTGAGAAATTAGCTTAAGTTCTGTTGATGTAAAGGAGCTTCTGAACTTGCCATAAAAGTTCTGAATAGTGGATTTATAAAATCTCTGTAGGCTGCGACCTCAGGGGACAAGACGTAGTCACAAGACTTCTGTGGCGAACTTGGATAAATCGAATTGTTCAATCAGGATCTCCTGAACTTCCTTCTCCCTCTTATACTTGTTATTTTTGCCTCTGTGTACTTGTTCATATTTAGTGCTGAAACAGATTTTCTCTAAAGTATCATTGTCTTTGTTCAGAAGACTGTCCAGAAGTTCTTCAAATCAGAACTTCTGTTGCTGAAAACAGTCTAACTGTGTTTAGGCAGAATTTCCCTCAGAAGCAACTTCTGTAAGCTAGCTTCTGACTCTGAGGAAATTTGACTCTGAAAATTAAGTTTCCTTAAAAACTTAGAAATTTTCAGTTTTCAACTTTGACACCTATTCACCCCCCTCTAGGTGATTCTGTTCTTGATAGGGCCAACAAGTGGTATCAGAGCGAAGGTCACTTCGCATATTTACTAAAGATCTAACAATCTAAGTGTAAGATCCTATCATAATCAATAGAGATGGCTAGTAGACACCAGCCTGAGAATTCTTCTCACTTCATAGTTCCAGAAGGTTCTTCCACAACTAGACCTCCATTATTTAATGGCAGCAACTACTCATACTGGAAGAAAAGGATGATGTATTTCATCCAAGCTCAGAACATGAGTGCTTGGTATGTCATCACTGATGGTGATTTCATTCCTACCAGAATGGAACAAGGTTTAGGGAATGTTGTTATTCCTCAGAGAGAATACACAGATGACATTCTGAAAAAACTCCAAACTAATGCTTCAGCAATAAATATGTTGCATTGTGCACTTACAGCTACTGAATATAACAAAGTTTCTTCTTGTGAAACTGCACAGGACATTTGGAACAAGCTGGAAGTCACATATGAAGGAACAGGAAAAGTGAAGCAATCTAAAGTCAACCAACTCATGAGAGAATATGAGTTATTTGAAATGCTTGATAAAGAATCTATTTCAGATATGAACTCTAGATTCACCAAGATAGTCAATGACTTGAAGAGTTTAGGAAAGGATATTGAAGAATCTGATCGAGTGAAGAAGATTGTCAGAAGCTTACCAAGGTCGTGGCAAGCCAAGAAGACTGCTATTGAAGAAGTTCAGGATTTGAGCTATTACTTGTATGATGAGCTCATTGGGTCTCTAATTACCCATGAGATGTCATTAAAGAATCATGACCTAAGAGAAAGGTCAGAAGGAAAAAGAGTAGTCCTGAAAGCAGAATCTTCTGAAGAATCCTCTGAAGATGAGGAACTGGCTATGCTGACCAGGAAGTTCAAGAAGGCCTTTAGAAAAGGCAGAGGTGGAAACTACAAAAAGCCTTTCAGGAGCTTTGACAAGAAAACTCCTGATTCTGGTGAAAAGTTCAAGAGAGATCCAAATAAGCCTATTGTGTGCTATGGATGTCAGCAACCGGGGCACATTAAGCCTAACTGTCCGGAGCTGAAGAAAGATAAGAAAAAGTTCAAGAAAGCTATGCTGGCTGCCTGGTCAGACTCTGAGACCAGCAGTGCTCCTGAAGAAAAGGAAGAGCAAGCTCAGATTTGTTTTATGGCTATTGATGAGCCAACTTCTGAAGATGTCACAGGAGAAACTTCCGCACCTCCTGAAGCTACATATGATTCCGAGGTAAACATATCTTCTGAACAAAATATCTTTGATTCTCTTGAAGAACTCTATAGTATGTTCAAGTACCTGAAAAGCAAATTGGACAAGAGTGAGGCTGACAAGTTTCTTAGGTTTACTCAAGTTTATTCTGACATGAAAGTGTTAGAAGAAAAACTGTGTAAACAGTTCAGCACTTCTGCTGATGGCTCTAAAGTCAAAGGCAAGGAAAAGCTGCCTCTGGGAAGTGATAAACCCCAGAAGAAGAAGAAACCTGTCACTCCCTCTCTTCTGAAAGAGATTGCTTCTCCTCCTGATGTTGGAACCTCTAAGAGTGCTGGTATAGCCTCTGAAGATGTTGGACCTTCTCAGAAGAAGAAGAAATCTCCCAGGAAGCAAAGGGAAAGATCCAAGAACCCTCCTTTTTGCAAACTTTGCAAGAGTGATGGTCACTGGTTAAAGGATTGCAAGTACCATATTAAAAACCTCTTGCAATCTGAGATATCATTAAAACATGCTGAAGAGAAATCTAACTCTGAAGGACCCAATAAGGATTGGGTACCTGTCACTAATTGATTGTGTTGCAGGTGGCTCTGAGTGCTCCATCAATGTCAAAGCTGTGGTACATTGACAGTGGGTGCTCAAGGCATATGACAGGTGATGAAAAAGCATTCATCACATTTGATCCTAAAAGAGGTGGAAAAGTCAGCTTTGGAGATGCTCAGAAAGGAAGGATACTTGGTTCTGGATCCATAGGAACTAATCCTCCGATTGAAGATGTCTCCCTAGTCAGAGGCCTGAAGTTCAATCTCCTGAGTGTTGCACAACTGTGTGATAAAGGTAGAGATGTTGTCTTCAGCTCCTCTGGATGTAAAATCTTGGACAGTAAGTCAAGGGAAGTTATTCTAACTGCTCCTAGAGTTGAAAATGTTTTCATGCTGAACCTTGAGAATCTTTGCAAAAATATATGCTTGATGTCCAAAGAGGATACCTCCTGGCTCTGGCATAGAAGACTTGCTCATGGACCTTCTGGCCAAAGTAGCTAGAAATCAATTGCTTGAGGGTCTGCCTGAAATTAGTTTTAAAAAGAACCATTTATGCAATGCTTGCCAATCTGGTAAACAATCCAGAAGCTCTTTTAAAACTAAGAAAGTCATTTCAACTAAAAGACCTTTGGAATTACTTCATATGGATCTTTTTGGCCCTGTTCAACCAATGAGCATGGGTGGAAAGAAGTATGCTTTTGTCATTGTAGATGACTATTCAAGATTCACTTGGGTCATCTTGCTATCTAGCAAAGATGAGTCACTTGGATGTTTCTCAGTTCTGATAAAGAAACTTGAGAATGAAAGGAATGAAAAGGTTGTCCATATCAGAAGTGATAATGGTGGAGAATTCAAAAACTTTAGGTTTGAAGAATTCTGTGAAACCAAGGGAATTGATCATAACTTTTCTGCTCCCAGAACTCCTCAACAAAATGGGGTAGTTGAAAGGAAGAATAAAACTCTGGTTGAGATAGCCAGAACCATGATCAAAGAAAGAAGGCTTCCTAAGTACTTTTGGGGAGAAGCTGTGAACACAGCCTGCTATGTTCTGAATAGAGTGCTAATTAGAAGCATTCTGAACAAGACCCCTTATGAACTCTGGAAAGGTCGAAAGCCTAAAATAGGTTATTTCAGAACCTTTGGTTGTAAATGTTATGTTTTGAATTCAAAAGAATATCTTTCAAAGTTTGATTCAAAGGCAGATGAGGCCATTTTTCTTGGTTACTCAACACATAGTAAAGCATATAGGGTTTTTAATAAGAGGACTCAAACTTTAGATGAATCTGTTCATGTACAGTTTGATGAGACTAACCCTGCAGATAGTAGAGCTCCTGATGAAGATGTAGTTCAAGCTGCTGAAGTTACATCTCCTGTTGAAGAAGAAGATGTTTCTCCCAGAGCTGCTGAAGTGGTTCCTCCTGTTGCTGAACAAGCTCAAGATGAGAATCCTACTCCAGAAGTCAACTTCCTTCCAGAAGATGCTCCTATATATGATTCAATAAATGATGAACAGGTTTCAGAAGACTCATTGGATGTACCAAGAGAAGTTAGAGCTCATAGGAATCATTCCTTAGAGAACATTATTGACTCTGTTCATAATCCTGTCATGACCAGAGCTCAGCTCAGAAGATACATGGGGAATGTGGCTTTTGTGTCGCTTCTGGAACCCAAGGACTTCTATGAAGCTGCTGATGATGACTCCTGGTTAATGGCAATGCAAGAAGAACTTGACCAGTTCAAAAGGTCAGAAGTTTGGACTTTGGTTCCCAGACCTAACAACATAAAGGTTGTTGGAACTAGATGGGTTCTGAAGAACAAGCTTGATGAATTTGGAAATGTTGTGAGGAACAAGGCAAGACTTGTTGCTCAAGGTTACAGTCAGCAAGAAGGCATAGATTATGGTGAAACTTTTGCTCCTGTTGCAAGATTAGAAGCCATTAGAATCTTATGTGCTTTTGCATCATACAAAGGTTTTAAGCTCTTTCAAATGGATGTGAAAAGTGCATTCTTGAATGGTTACATTGATGAGGAAGTCTATGTGTCTCAACCTCCTGGTTTTGAAGATCCTAAGTTTCCTGATCATGTGTTTAAGCTGAAGAAAGCATTGTATGGACTGAAACAAGCTCCCAGAGCTTGGTATGAGAGACTGACAAAGTTCCTTCTGTCTAAGGGATTTGTCAGAGGCTGTGTTGATACAACTCTGTTCACTCTGAAGAAGAACAAAGATATCCTTATAGCTCAGGTATATGTTGATGATATTATATTTGGTGCTACTAATGAATCTTTGTGCAGAGAGTTCAGTGACCACATGAAGGCTGAGTTTGAAATGTCTATGATGGGAGAATTAACCTTCTTCTTAGGACTTCAGATCAAGCAAAGTAATGATGGTGTGTTTATTAATCAAGCCAAGTACACTAGAGAAGTGCTGAAGAAATTTGGCATGATGGACTCTAATGCTGTTGATATTCCAATGGATGTCAGCAAAGACATTGATGATGATGAGAAAGCTGGTAAACCTGTAGATATAAAAACCAACAGAGGTATGATTGGCTCTCTTTTATACCTAACAGCCAGCAGGCCAGATATACATTTTGCTGTGTGTTTTTGTGCTAGATATCAGTCAAAGCCAAGAGAAATTCATGATGTTGCTGTCAAAAGAATTCTCAGATATCTTAAAGGCACACCAGAAGCTGGTTTGTGGTATCCCTGTAGTTCTGATTTCACTCCTATAGGATACACAGACTCTGACTATGGTAGAGATAAATTGAAAAGGGTCAGCACTTCTGGTGGTTGTCATTTTCTGGGGGAGTGCCTAGCCTCCTGGCATAGCAAGAAGCAAACCTCTGTGGCTCTCTCAACTGCTGAAGCTGAGTATGTTGCTGCTGGAAGTTGTGTTTCTCAGATGCTCTGGATCAAGCAACAAATTGCTGACTATGGAGTCATCCCTGGAACAATTACAATCTACTGTGATAACAAGAGTGCAATTGATCTTTCAAAGAATCCTATTCAGCACAGCATGATGAAGCATGTTCATATTAGGCATCACTTCTTAAGAGATCATGTTTTGAAGAAGGATATTATCATTACTCATGTTCCCTCTGAAGAGAATCTTGCTGACATGTTTACTAAGCCTCTGGCTGGTATTTCTTTTAGCAACTTACGAGAAGGCATTGGTATGACTTATCCACTTCAGTAATTCAGTTTAATTATTTCTGTGTATCTTAAGTGATTAATCGTTTAAGATAATTAAGTTATAATTAATTCTAATCATGATTTGACTTGAAAGCATGCGTTATCTTCTGCCATATTACGGCGTTGTTCTGCGGTTAACGGTTATCTGTTCCCTTTTAAACGGTGTGTATTTGCTTTTTGAATTGGAACGGTTTCTGTGTTTGGGTATAAATAAGGGTTTTCCATACTTAGAAGTTTTTACTCTCATTTTCTTTGCCATTAGAATTTCCATAGATTTTTCTGTGTTCTCTTCTCTCTAAAATCTTAACCTAATTTCTTATTTCTTCAAAATGGCTCAAGAAATCATTGTCACTCACATCTTCTCCACTGAATCACAAAAGAAGGTTAGCGAATCTAGGGTATTCACCTCTAGGTTCCTAGATGATGAAGTTAAATCGACTGAACCTATTTCTCACTGGCTTAGCGCTCAAAACTGGAATTCATTCGTCTCTCTTGATGAATTCATTTATCCTAAGTTAGTTACAGAATTCTATCAGAACCTTCATTTCTTTTCTAATGAGGAGGATGTCCTACATTCTGAAGTCGGGGAAGTTGAGATCGAAGTCAGCAGGGCTTCCATTTCTCAAGTGATAGGGATTGATGATGAAGGAATCATCATTGGTGATGATGGTTCAGCAGATGGTTTTACTGAAGCCAACTGGGCTAGGCCAGATCTGAATGCCAAGGAAACGTATGCCACCTGGTTGACTCAGCACCAGAGGTGGGCACACTATTTGACTACAAATGTCTTTCTTCCGAAGGCTGGAGGAGTCAATGGGGTTTCCAACAGGGAAAGGGTTTTCATGTGGCATCTGGTCAACCAGAAGAAAATTAATTTACCTGCCATGCTGATAAGGCAGATGAAGAATGTAACGACCGTGAGTGCATTAGCATATGGCTCACTTCTGACAAGGTTGTTTGAGGCAGCCTCTGTTGCTGTTTCAGGAGAAGGTGTTACTAGTAGGAGTACGGTTCTGAAGATGCATACCTTCAGGAACCTGAGTTTTGGTGTGACTCCGAAGAAGATTGAGAAGGGCTCCTCTGTGAGTATTGCTCAGAAGGAAAGTGTGGAAGCTACTGTGCAGAAAGGAAAGAATGCTGCCAAGAAGGGCAAGGGAAAGAAGGGATCAAGTAAGTTGGTCCTGACTGTTGAGAATGTGGTTGTCTCAGAACCTCTTCCCACGATGGTTCAAACAACAATCAGTGTTGAACCCTCTGGCAAGATTGTTGTTGAGAAGCCAAAGGATGTTCCTGAGAAGGAAGCTCAGGATGCTGAGGAAGCACGCCTTGCTGAGAAAGAGAAGGCTGCTGAAGCTGAAAAAGTTGCAAGAGTTGTGGCTCTTGCTGAAGAGAAAAGAAAGAAGAAGGAAGCGGAGGATCAGTTAGCTGCTGAAAGAGAAATTGCTGCAGAGGCTAAGGCCGATGCAAGACTTATAGCATGTGCTGCTGAACTTCAGGATGCGGAGTTCTCAAAGGAAGTTGAGGCTTCAGACGAAGGAGAGGATCTTGAGAATATCTCTCTGTCCTCTCGGATATTTGAGAATATCTCTCTCTCTACCAGGATTGGGAAGAAGGCTGTTGCAAAACGAAGGTTGCTGAGGAAAAAGGACTTCGTTGTTGCATCCAGTGCTGAATTAGAGGATCCTGTTACTCAGGAACCGGAAGCTGCTGATAAAGACTTGTCAGAGATTTCTGATGAAGAGAATGTTGATGCTCCTCTGATTGAAGAGCTGTCAGAAGAGAGTGAACCAGAAGATGAAGAGGTTCTTCAGGATGCTAAACATTTTGTTGAGAATGTTGATGATGAAAACTTCATTGACAACATTCTTCTGAATCAAGGAAGAAACCCTGGTGAAAGGGACGCCTCTGAAACACTGATCAGGATGGCTCACATCTTTGCTGAGCCCATCTCAATGTTTGATCCAAACTCTGACCAGGTCATCTCTTCTCCCACTCTTACTCCTCATCAATCTCCTTCACTCCCTTCTGTCACAGAAGTGAGTGGTTCCCAAACTTCCATTCCTCCTACAACTTCAACCTCTGAGGTTGTACCTCCTTCAATCATTCCTCCTTCTGGATCCTTTTCAGAAGTGAATTTAAACACTGCTCCCATTTTCACAGACTCTATATCCACATCCACTACCTCTTCTATTCCCTCCTCCTCTGTAAGTCCATCAATTGGATTTACTGCTCCATCTTTCTCACTACCATCTACTTTACCTTCCTTTTCCCCTACCATTTCTTCCTCTACCACAAATGCCATCCCTTCTTCAAACACTCAAATTCCTCCACTCTCAACCTCTGGACATGCACCTCCTGTGTGTGATCCCTTAACTACCTCCTCCACTACTTCTTGTTTTGCTGGGTTGTCATCCAACTATGACTTCCTGCGCAAACACATGAATCGGGATGATCTGGATACCAGGTTTGGTAGTTTTGGCTTCATGAGCAGAGCTTCTGGTGTATCCGAAGCTGGTGGTGCTCCTAGTGTTGAGGAGTTGAGACGAATGAGTCAGAGTGGCTCTGATGAACTGTTGAATAGATTTGCTGGTATGGGGCAAAGGACTTCTGCTGCTGACATGTATGCTCAGGGCATTGTGCTGCAAGAATTACATTCTCTGAAAGCTCAGAACCTGCAGCTCATGACTATGCTTCAATTGCAGGATCCTTCTGTTTACATACGCAATCTTTCTACACTTCATCTAGCTACGTATGAAGAGCTGTACAAATTAAGAGAACTAGCTCTGGCTCTTCCTTCATTGGATAATATTGCTCTTGCTTCTTCTCAGAAGGTCAATGAGAATCTGGAGATATTGACAGAAGAAGTCAAGGAAGCAAACGAGCATTATGAGGCTCATGAGAAGATGCTCCCAAGTAAGATTGATGACCTGCAAAGTACTGCCAATCACATTCTGAGAGAAGTGAAATCTTCTGCTCAAGGCTCATCATCTTCCGGGGCTGCTAAGATTGTATATGACATCACTCCTGATCTCAACAATCGACTCTCCAACATTGAGTCTGCTGTATCTGCTCAGAACGCACAGATTGCTGAGCTTACTGAACTTCTGAAGGTTATGCACACTCAAGCACGTGAACAAGAAAAGACTCTTCACAATTGTTATAGGTTTGTTCGAGGACAGACTTATATTCAGAATGAGCATCTTACTGCTGCTGTGTATGCTAACAATAGGTTGATCAAGCTCCTTCTGGAAGATGTTCAGAAACAGCGACCTATGTCTGGTCAGACCTTTGATCATATGAAGACCATTGATGATGACTTCAGAAGAAGAATGGATATGATCAATACTGTGAGACCAACCCCTCAGCAATATCAGACTGCACTGAATGTCCACCAAAAATTGAAATCTCAGGGTGCTCTGGGTGTTGCTCTTGGTTCTGGTCAAACGGGGGAGAAGTCTGGTCAGAAGAGATCAAGTGTTGCTGAAGGTTCTAGTGTTGTTCCTCCTCCTCAGAAGAAACCTAGGAACTTGTAATCTTTTAGGACTTAAGCACCTTAGCTAGGTTCTGGGTTGGGTAGTTTTTGTCTTAGGACTTTTTCTGCTCTTCTGATTATTTTGTTTCTTATGTTGTCTTCTGAATTAAATTATATACACTGAATCTTCCTTATACTTTCTTGTGTTTCTGACTTCTTACTTTTTGCTTATGTTTCTTTTTGACTTAGTAAATTACACTTCATTAAATCTAACAACTTGATCTTAAGTCTTATTAAGTTTATACAGATTGCTGAAGTTCACCATTTACACTAAAATGAGGGAGTTAATTTACTCAGAAGTTATGAAGCATTTGCATCAGGAAGTCGTTTTCTAAACCTCATGTTTTCTGTTTCCTTCTGACCACGGTTTGTCCATAACCAAAATGGGGGAGAATGATGAACCCTATGTGTTTTGATTATGTCCAAACGTTTCAGAAGATGAAAACTTAATATTTCCTTACATATAGTTTACTATTGACTAATAATTTTTGTGTACTTAGTCTATGTGTAAGTTGCTCAGCAAGTGCTGAATGAATCATTTCTGGTTTGCCTAAAAGAACTCAGAAGATCGGTTTGCTGAAGTCAGAGTTTCAATAACTCAGAAGCTGGATTCCTCCGCTCTGAAGCCGAAGTCTGCTAAAGCTCTCCTCAGAAGTTCTTTGCAATCAGAAGTTTTGCCAATTGTGATCAGAAGTCTAGTCAAGTGGAATTTAGCCTCTGAAAGCTAAAGTCACGGGTTCTGGATAGCATTTAATGCTCTGACAAGTGCATTTAATGCAAGGCGCCAAAAGTTCAAAAAGCTGTTTTGATGGAGAGCGCCTGTCTGTTCAAAAGAAACCAGAATTTCCATGTCTACCCCTTGTTGATCCAATTGAAGAATGATTCCAGTCAACCTCGTCTTTGATTTCAAATCACTTACCGGATTTAGTTAAAGAACAAGGATAACGGAATCAAAGTGTTTGAAGACCGTTTGAAGATTTGACAAACTAACGGCTACAACAACTGATGTCATCTCCTTTGAAGATTCAAACTCAACAACGGTCATCTTCATTCACTATAAATAGTAGCCAAGCTCCAAAGCATCAACATACGCATGATCATCGAGCAAAATCTCAACGCACTGTTCTAACAAGAAAAACAGAGCAACACTTTCCATTCTCAATCTTTCTTAGCATAGTCTTAGTAAAGTGAGAGAGTGAAGAAAAACAAGTTCATAATAGGAATCTTGTAAACTGATATCGTTTGTGATATTCAGTTAGATTTAAAGAGAGAAATCTAGTTGAGATTAGAGTTGGGTGAGAAATCCAGAAAACAGAGTATTGTTTTTTCTGGTGGAAATCCTAAGTGAGAAATTAGCTTAAGTTCTGTTGATGTAAAGGAGCTTCTGAACTTGCCATAAAAGTTCTGAATAGTGGATTTATAAAATCTCTGTAGGCTGCGACCTCAGGGGACAAGACGTAGTCACAAGACTTTTGTGGCGAACTTGGATAAATCGAATTGTTCAATCAGGATCTCCTGAACTTCCTTCTCCCTCTTATACTTGTTGTCGCGCCCCGAAAAATGCCGGGCGCGAGGCGTACTCGCTTTGGTTAGAATGGGGTTCTAATAAAGTGTGAAAAGAGCCGTTTAAACAGCTCATTTCACAATTCAGACGAGTCGCCACCAATCAGCTCAGTCCGGTGTGATTGGATACCGTATAAAGAGGAAGTTTGACTCTATTTCAGGATAAGTGCTACCTAGGTTCTAAAGAGGTTTAGTTTATTTATTAATTATTTGAGTTATAACATAACTTTGGGTTATGAGTTTAGAGGGGTAAAAAGGTCATTACATGACATTTTCTTCTCAGTTATTACATAACTGTTTTCAAAACATTTTGACCTTAAAATACTGTCTATATCTATAACATAGATATGGACAGACTCTTTTTGACTCAATAAAACTAATGAACGTTTTATTAAAATAATTAACGGAATTAACAACCCCGATTTAATATTAGATACATATTTAGCGAATTAAGATATTTTTTGATAAGTATATTTTTCAAGTAAGACTAAGTTAGTGCCTAACGGGAGTTTTATTTTTATGACATATTGTCTACCCTAAACTAAAGTTCTTTGTATCTCGTACTTTAATTATTCACAGTTAATATGCCTAAAATTACTAATTAACTATGTAAGTTGACATGAAAGGGTTAATGGGCTTGAAGTTAAAGTGAAAACCCAAGTTACAACCCACCCAACTAAGCTAAAACTCTAACCTAGCTACTACCCAACTAAACCTAATTCTAATCCTCACACCTCTCTTACTCAACCGTCTCTCTTCCCTTCTCTCGTCCTCTCTTCTTCCCCCTCTCCAATCTCTCACGATTTTGAGCTTTAAACGAATGATTATGGCTTGAATCCTTTCCTTTTCACTCTTTACTCGCCATCTACGAACGAATTTCGCTCTTAACTTCTCGGATTTTGCTATTCTGGGAATCTAGGGTTTCAGCTTTATCTTGAAAATTGGTTTCTATGGCTGTCATTGATTGAGGGGTTTCATCCTTGACATGGCTGTCTCGCTATTGTGAGGGTTTATGAACGAGTTTCGAGAATGAGGTCTCGATTTTGATCTCGGGTTCATTTCTGTTTTGGTCTCGGTTCCAGGGAAGTCTCTAGATTCTCTCCACTTTTATTCTTAATTTTATCTATTCTGATCCTATGGTTTTGATTCTGTGTTCGTTTGATTTGGAATCTATGACCTAAAATGCTCATATCTCTTCCTTGACAGGTCTGGAAGTATTCCTATGATTCTAAACTGAGTTTGGATATTACGGGGACGTTTTTTGGGTAAAAACTGGACTGACCGGAAGTTCGCCGGTCGGAAAACTTTTCCGGCGAACCTCCGGCGCCGGCTGTCTATTGATGGTGTACTTCTTTTGTCTCTTTTTATGCTATTTGTGGTTCATTTCTGGCTGTTTGGGGTGATGTTGATGTCTATGTGCAAATTTGGTCTCCTATGCTTGAATATTTACTGTTTTAAGGCTGTTTCTATGAGAACCTTGCTATTTCGGGTTACTTGACTGGATTTTGATGTGGGTTTGATGTTTCTTGAGGCTGTTTTGGTATGCTTTTGTGTAAATATTGCTGGCTGCTTTTTATAGGCTGTTTTTGTCGGAAAATAAGTCGTATCTTGGTATTTTCGATCTTGGTAAGTTGAAAACAGAAAACTACCTAATAATGACTATATTTGAACCCGGACAATGATGATTGACAGCCAATAGTCTAAGGAAGATTGGATTCGTGCTCTAGGATTAGAGGAAAAACTTATTCGAGTGGCAAACCGACTTTCGAGCTCGGGAGGTAACTTAAATTCGTTTTTATTGAGTCATATTGAGTGTGGATTTCTTCCTTAACTTGACTAATAAGCAAAATCTGAGTCCTAAGCTAGTACATTTGGACTTCTAAGCACAAAATATGGTAAGTAAGGAAAAAGCAGTAAGTTTGAACATAATGAGAATCATAAACTTTCATATATGCATGTATATATACATAAAAGGTTTTAATACCTTTCTTCTTTGACAAATTGAACACAAATGGAACTAAGATAAAAGTAGCCCTTCCTTCACTCCACTTTTGGCTCTTTCTTCTGATTTTCAATCTCCATTCCTCTCTATTTCTGCCCTCTTTTCTTGTTGTATTGAATTCTTTTTTTCTTCTTTTCTGTTGGGAATAGTTCCCCTTTTATAGTGATTAGAGTGAAATCTTGTTGATGGATTTCCCATCATCACCTTTGTACTTTGGAGTGCTTCCATGTGTATGATCTGTACTTTTCTTATCTTGGATAGGATTATGGACATTTTTTTGGCTCTAATCTTGTACTTCTTGATGTGATTATGGTGAACATTTTGGCTTTCCTCATGTGTTAGCTTAATTTTCAAGCACTTAAAGCTTGACCACCAAGTTTGAAAACTTGGTCTCCAAGACTTGATTTCTGGTTCCGATTCGATAAATTTGAGGATTTCAGGGACTGTTTCGTATATTTTCTTTGGGCTTGAAACTGTCACTGGGCCGAAAATCATGGGTTAAATCTGCTGTCTTGAAACTTGTTGATCTTGAACTGTTGGGCTTGAGACTGTTGAGCTGAAATTCATGGGCTAAAGCTGCTGTCTTGAAACTTGTTGATCTTGAACTGTTGGGCTTGAAACTGTTGGGCTAAAATCCATGGGCCTGCAATTGCAGGGTTGAACTTGCTGTCTTTATGAGCTGAGATTTCTTCTGAACATTTATCAGAATTGCTGCCTTTGACCCACTGGAATTGAATGGCTGTCTTTACTCTTTTACTTAGCAACTTTGACTTGAATGTGGGCTTGACCCGACTCGTCAAACTTTTTCTGGTTGCTTCTAAAACGTGAGATAAAATCTCCGATATTAAAAATACGGAGTTCAAATCCCGTGACATTTTATTTCTGCAAAACAGGATAGAGTTAGTGGTAAAAGAAAATGTACCATTTATTTATCTGTTTATAAACATGTAATATATTTGGATTACTTAATAAAACAAGTATTTATTTTCTTTTCATCCAATTTATTATCATGTTTAAACGTTGAACCTTCTCGACGATTGATTTGATAAAAGCCGCCCAAATAGAATTCTAATCCAAATGCTAAATTTTCATCACATAATCAATTAGCACTAAAATAGAGAAAAATTTGAAAATGAACAAAATTTGTAAACTCAATAAAAACACCCATAACATAGGCTATCTTAGGAGAAATAAATTTTAAACAAAAGAAATGTTAAAATAAACTATCAGTTAAAGAAAAATAGTTTTTACGCCACATATCGTATCGTAAATAAAATATAGTCTAGAAATTTATATTTTTGCGAAAACACGTATTTACAAACTGGACAAAAATGGGTATCTACAGCTGCCCCCCTTTGTGTATCTTCATTGAAAAGGAAGTACACAAAGTTCAGACCAGATAACCATTTTTAGCACGGTTTCAAGGTGAATCAAAAGGTGATAAAGGATATTCTTATGCGTTTGATCGGGCATTTCCGAGTTGGTCAACTAAAATTTTGACTCAACGACCAAATAAACGGGCCTCCGCGTTTGAATGTTTGAAGCTGGCATCCTCCAGGCTGAGCAGCTACTAACTCTGGCTCAACGACCAAACGAAAATAATGGGTCTTCTGCGTTTGAATGTTTGAAGCTGGCATCCTCCAGGCTGAGCAGCTACTAACTCTGGCTCAACGACCAAACGAAAATAATGGGTCTTCTGCGTTTGAATGTTTGAAGCTGGCATCCTCCAGGCTGAGCAGCTAATAACTCTGGCTCAACTACCAAAATATAACGGGTCTTCGGCGTTTGGATGGTTGAAGCTGGACATCCTCCAGGCTGAGCAGCTAATAACTCTGGCTCAACTACCAAAATATAACGGGTCTTCGGCGTTTGGATGGTTGAAGCTGGACATCCTCCAGGCTGAGCAGCTAATAACTCTGGCTCAACTACCAAAATCGACGGGTCTTCTGCGTCAGGATGGTTGAAGCTGGACATCCTCCAGGCTGAGCAGCTAATAACTCTGGCTCAACTACCAAAATATAACGGGTCTTCGGCGTTTGGATGGTTGAAGCTGGACATCCTCCAGGCTGAGCAGCTAATAACTCTGGCTCAACTACCAAAATATAACGGGTCTTCGGCGTTTGGATGGTTGAAGCTGGACATCCTCCAGGCTGAGCAGCTAATAACTCTGGCTCAACTACCAAAATATAACGGGTCTTCGGCGTTTGGATGGTTGAAGCTGGACATCCTCCAGGCTGAGCAGCTAATAACTCTGGCTCAACTACCAAAATCGACGGGTCTTCTGCGTCAGGATGGTTGAAGCTGGACATCCTCCAGGCTGAGCAGCTAATAACTCTGGCTCAACTACCAAAATATAACGGGTCTTCGGCGTTTGGATGGTTGAAGCTGGACATCCTCCAGGCTGAGCAGCTAATAACTCTGGCTCAACTACCAAAATATAACGGGTCTTCGGCGTTTGGATGGTTGAAGCTGGACATCCTCCAGGCTGAGCAGCTAATAACTCTGGCTCAACTACCAAAATATAACGGGTCTTCGGCGTTTGGATGGTTGAAGCTGGACATCCTCCAGGCTGAGCAGCTAATAACTCTGGCTCAACTACCAAAATCGACGGGTCTTCTGCGTCAGGGGCGCTCACGCGTCTTTCTTGATTGGATAAATTGTTGTGAAGTAATTCTTTGAATTTTGATCTGCAAGGGATGTTTATGCTATGCATGTATGGATGAATGAGTTTAAATTTCGAAAATATGTTTGAAGATGGAAGTTTGAATGAATCCTTTATTTAAACAGAGTTGGGCTAGGCCTATATTTGGTCCTTGCATAATTGGCTTTAATACTGTCTCTCGCCATTCTTGGGTTGAGAAAAATAACAATGACCTGTGTATGAACAGGGGTGGCACTGTCTTTTTGCTGATCTTTCTTGTTATGGCGCTTGATCGGGCGCAAATACTGATCTTTCTTGTTATGACGCTTGATCTTGCGCAAATCGGAAAGTAATGAATTGATTTGATATTTCAAGTTTGTAACTGGTAGCTTTTGAGCCTTAAATGTTGCCTAGACCGCCTTTTCAGGTTTTCAATCTAGCAGGCTTTGTTGTTCGTTTTCTCCCTTTTTTTTTGAACCTTAAATGTTGCCTAGACCGCCCTTTCAGGTTTTCAATCTAGCAGGCTTTGCCTTCTTTTTTGTTTTATTTGAACCTTGAATGTTGTCTAGACCGCCTTTACAGGTTTTCGATCTAGCAGGCTTTCTCTTTTTTTTTTTTTTTTTTTTTTTTTTTTTTTTTTTTTTAAAATGTTGCCTAGACTGCCCTTTCGGGTTTTCAATCTATCGAACCTTGCTTCTGCTATGAATCTTAAATGTTCAGCTCTTTTAAAAAATTTGAAATTCGCATATTCAGGTAAAGAGAAAAGAAAAATTGTGCGGGGAAAAATATATTGCATTTATTCATTTAAAAATTATTACAAACATGACTTTATTAGATGATCAATATTCTACGGATAATACTTTCTAACGGCATCGGAATTGACAGGATTATCAAGTTCGTCTCCATCCATGTTGGTGAGTAACAGCGCTCCTCCCGAGAAGGTTTTCTTCACCACATACGGGCCTTCGTACTTTGGAGTCCACTTCCCCCTAGGATCCAAATTCCTCAGGATAATCTTCTTTAAAACTAAGTCTCCTTCCTGAAAAGCTCGAGCTCTGACCTTTTTCCCATAAGACTGTATCATTCTTCTCTGGTATAATTGTCCATGGCAGATTGCAGTC
Source organism: Euphorbia peplus (assembly GCA_028411795.1). NCBI lineage: Eukaryota > Viridiplantae > Streptophyta > Magnoliopsida > Malpighiales > Euphorbiaceae > Euphorbia > Euphorbia peplus. Next base: position 10,017,888 of record CP110843.1, on the reverse strand, counting down.
AATCTCTTTTCTTCGATGAAGTTCAACTGATCATACCTTTTCTGCATCCATTCTGATTCATCCAGTCCGGATTCCAACATGATCCTTAACGATGGAATTTCGACCTCTATTGGCACTACAGCCTCCATGCCATAAACCAATGAATATGGAGTAGCTCCTACCGATGTTCGCACCGTGGTTCTGTATCCGTGAAGGGCATAGGGTAGCATTTCGTGCCAATCTGTGTAAGTCAATGCCATTTTCTGCACTATTTTCTTGATATTCTTGTTTGCTGCCTCTACTGCGTCATTCATCTTGGGTCGGTAAGGAGTAGAATTATGATGTTTGATGTTGAATTGGGAGCACATTTCTTCCATGGCTTTGCTGTTGAAATTCTTGGCATTATCTGTTATTATCTGCTCTGGTAAACCGTATCGGCATATGATATTGTTCTTGATGAACTTCTTCACTACTGCTGAAGTCACATTCGCATAAGAAGCAGCTTCCACCCATTTAGTGAAGTAGTCTATGGCTACTAGGATGAAGCGGTGACCATTTGATGCTTTGGGCTCGATTGCTCCGATGACGTCTAATCCCCACATTGAAAAGGGCCAAGGAGCTGTCATCACATGTAATTGGGTTGCTGGTGCATTTGAATTATCGGCGTACACTTGGCATTTATGGCATTTCTGAACATATCTCATACAATCTGATTCCATATTGGACCAATAGTATCCCATTCTCAAGATCTTTCTGGACAAGGCATGTCCTCCCAAATGAGTGCCGCAGAAGCCATCATGTATTTCTTTAGTTAGGCGCATGCTTTGCGTTTTGTCTACGCATCTGATCAAGGTAGTGTCATGGTTTCTTTTGTATAGGGCTTCTCCACTGAGTAGAAAACCTGCAGCCAATCTTCTCACTGTTCTCTTATCTGTTTCTGATGCCCCCAAGGGATAAATCTTGTACTGAATGTAGTTCTTGATGTCAAAATACCAAGGCTTCTCGTCTTCTTTTTCTTCGATCAGGTTGCAGTAGGCTTGTGATTCTCTTAACTCGATTTCGATAGCAGGCAGACTCTGACATTTTTCAAGTTCAAATGATGATGCTAAAGTAGCCAATGCGTCTGCCATCTGATTTTCAACTCTAGGTACATGCTCAAGCTGAACTTCCTGAAACTCACCCAACATTTCTAAGATATATTCTTGGTACGGGATCAATTTAGCATCTCTGGTTTCCCATTCTCCCTTCAACTGGTTGATTACCAAAGCTGAATCTCCATAGATTTCCAATTTTCTGATTTTCATGTCTAAAGCGGCTCTTATTCCAAGGGCACAAGCCTCATATTCTGCTATGTTGTTGGTACATGAGAAGCACAATCTAGCGGTGATAGGAAAGTGCTTTTCTTCTGGTGATGTTAGAACAACCCCTATACCGTGTCCCAAGGCATTGGATGCTCCGTCAAATCTCATAATCCAAACATCTGGCTTCTTCTCTGCTTTTTCAATAATACCGAACACCTCTTCATCTGGGAGAGGCACATCTAAAGGCGTACCGTGAGCTACTGGATTTTCTGCCAAAAAAATTGCTATGGCTGACCCTTTGATCGCTTTTTGAGAAACATACACTATGTCGTATTCTGCTAAAAGTACTTGCCATCTGGCAATTTTCCCTGTGAGAGCTGGCTTTTCAAAAATGAACTTGATAGGATCCATCAAAGATATAAGGCGAGTGGTACGGTTTAACATGTAATGTCTGAGGCGATGAGCTGACCATACCAAGGCGGCACAAGTCTTTTCCACTGAGGTGTATCTTGATTCACAATCGGTAAATTTCTTGCTTATGTAGTAGATGGCACGTTCTTTAGTCCCTGATTCGTCTGCTTGTGCTAAGAATGCTCCCATGGATTTTTCTTGAACGGTTAAGTATAACAAGAGATCTCCCTTGGGAGTTGGAGGATGAAGAACTGGAGGATTCTGTAAATATTCTTTAATTTTGTCGAAAGCTTCTTGACATTCCTGATCCCAAGTACCTGGATTTTTCTTTTTGAGTAGTTTGAAAATTGGCTCACATTTTGTAGTCATTTGAGCAATGAAACGAGCAATGAAGTTTAGTCTCCCTAGAAATCCTCTAACTTCCTTCTCTGTCTGTGGAGACTTCATCTCTGTTATAGCTTTGATTTTTGCTGGATCTGCTTCGATTCCTCTTCTACTGACAATGAATCCCAACAATTTCCCTGTAGTAACTCCAAATGCACACTTGGTTGGATTGAGCTTGATATGGTATTTCCGTAGCCTGTCGAAAACTTTCTTTAGAACTTCTAAGTGATTCTCATCCTCCTTTGACTTTGCTACCATGTCGTCAACATATATCTCCATTTCTTTATGAATCATGTCATGAAAAAGTGTCACCATCGCTCTCTGATAGGTAGCTCCTGCATTTTTGAGCCCAAATGGCATAACCTTGTAGCAGAAAGTTCCCCAATATGTGATGAAAGTGGTTTTTCCCCGATCTAAAATGTCCATAAGGATTTGATTGTACCCTGAATATCCATCCATCAAAGATAGCATGAAATATTCTGCGGTGTTATCCACGAGTACATCTATGTGCGGAAGTGGGAAATTATCTTTAGGACTTGCACGGTTCAGATCTCTATAGTCGACGCACATCCTTACCTTTCCATCTTTCTTAGGAACCGGCACGACATTGGCTACCCATTCGGGGTAATTGGAGACAATTAGGAATCCTGCATCAAACTGCTTCTTTACTTCTTCTTTGATCTTAAGGAGCGTCTCTGGTCGCATCCTTCTCAGTTTCTGCTTCACTGGCTTGCATTCTGGTCTGAGTGGAAGCCTATGTGTCACTATATCGGTACTCAACCCTGGCATATCTTCATAAGACCAAGCAAACACATCTTTGTATTCTCTCAATAGTTCTATCAATCCTTCCTTGAATTTGCTATCTAAAGACCTATTGATCTTAGTCTCTTGTGGCTTTTCCTCTGTCCCCAGATTCACTGCTTCTAACGACTCGCCTTGAGGCTGAATACTCTCTTGCTCTCTTTCTAGAATTTTCTCGATTTCTGGTGGTATTTCTTCGTCATAATCCTCATCAGAGTCAATTTCGTAGATCGGATGATCAAAATTATGGGTAGATTTTATGATCATCAACAAAGTCATTCGTGTAATTTTCCCTAAATAAATAAATGCAAGTAAGGATGACAAGTTGAAGAATAAGTGGAAAGAGAAAGAATTTTTATAGGAAAATATGCGAATTTTTATTTATTTATTAAAGAGGTGCCCTAAACATTTATTTTATTTCTTTAAATCTTAGGCATAATTTAAAGATCGATTCATAAACTTATTACATCATCACTGGTAGCTCACGAGCCTTCCAATTCTGTAGTTCTCGATCATTGATACGAATCCAATCTGAATTTTCTGCTTCCGCTTTTTTCTCTATCACTGCTGCAGTCATTCGGATGTGATTCCCTGCTTTCTTGAAAGTTTGCCTTATGTGGGGAATACGTATGGGTTGATCAACGATCTTCCTGCCCCCAAGTTTAGCTAAACGCTTCTCCTTCAGGTGCGCTCTGATTTTCGCTTTATCTTCTCGAGTCATCTCATACCCTAATCCTTCACGAAAGCGATTGTGACTGACGGTAAAGTCTGTTTCCTCCCAAGACTTCCAACTATCCACACCTTGCCCTTTGATCATTTCCCTAGCCACCATCATAGATGTCTTGGAATAGCTTGGGTTGAAGGCTTGAGCTCCATTCTCGGTATAAACGGCACTTACTATTTCAAAGACCTGGAAAGAGTTCTCCTGAGTAACCTCTACTTCCTCTATGTAAGGCATAGATGAACATTGACTGACTAGCATGTCTTCCTCCCCGGTTATCTCAATTAACTGCCCATCTGTAATGTACTTGATCTTCTGATGAAGGGATGATGGCACTGCCCCAGCAGAATGAATCCATGGTCTTCCCAACAACATGCTGTATGAAGGGCGAATGTCCATAACCTGGAAAGATATGTTGAAAACTGTCGGACCTATTTGAATTGGTAAATCCACATCTCCGATCACTGCTCTTCTGGTTCCATCAAAAGCTCTGACATATACACGGCTCGGACGGATGTATGAATCATCAACTGGGAGTTTGGAAAGAGTTTCTTTTGGCATTATGTTCAACGAAGATCCATTATCAATTAGTACTTTTGCCACTGTGAATTCTTTGCATTTGACAGATATATGCAAAGCTTTAGTATGTCCTGTCCCTTCGCAAGGCAACTCATCTTCAGAGAAAGTAAGATAGTTTGAAGCTACCATATTCCCTACAATGTCATCCATGCTATCCACTGAAATATTGTTGCACACATATGCTCGATTGAGGACCCTAAGCAAGGCACTCCGATGAGACTCAGATGTCAGGATCAATGACAGTAGCGAAATTCTGGCTGGAATCTTGTTGAGCTGCTCAATTACTTTATATTCACTCTGTTTAACTATTCTCAAAAACTCGAGTGCATCGTGATCCGTTACTGGGTTCTTGGCAGGTAAAGCTTCCATCTCTTCTTCTACTGAAACTTCCTCTTCTCTGGCTTTCCCTTTTCTGCGTCTATCTATCTCCTCCTGGCGTCTCCTATCAATATCCTCTGAGGCAAATATACGGCCACTACGGGTTAACCCTGAAATCTCTGCGATGTCCCTTTTTCCCTGATCATTGTCGCAAGTCTGAAACACAACAGTAGAGCCATATCTCCAAGGTACTGCCTTGTCACTTTCATAAGGGAAAGGCGAAGGTGCCTGGATTTCTAATATGGTGTGGCTATTGTCTTTCGGCGTCCAACTTATAACCAACGGGGTTAGATCAATCGGCACATTCTGCAGCATATTCACTTCTTGACCTTCCTGAGCCTTAGTCCCAAAACGCAAAGTACCTGAATCCATATATTCCTGAACCTTTTCTTTGAATTCTTCACACTTCTGGATCGAGTGATCTAGACTTTGATTGTGGTATAAGCAACTTCCATTCCCTGGGGTTTCTTTGATCAAGCCGGTTTGGCACATGGCTAGATACAACTGTTTCATAGGCATAAGAACGCTACCAACATGGGTTTTATATTCACACCAATCCTCTTCCAAGACAGCATTAGTGTTGGATGTACTTCCGTGGGAAGGAAGTGGGTTACTTTTTATATCTGGCTTGGCGTTTGACTGATTGAACTTCAACCAACCTGCCCTGACTAACTGTTGAACCTTTCTTTTGAACGCGAGGCATCTATCGACTGTGTGCCCAACGGCTCCTGCATGGTATTCGCACCTTTCTTCGGGATTGTACCATTTCGGGTAAGGTGGCACCATAGGTGTTGGCGCAGGAATTACTGATATCTGCTTGTTTTGCAACAACTGCGGGTACAACTCAGCATATGACACCGGGATCGGGTCTATCTGCTCATATTCTCTTTTTCCGTTTCTCTGATTCTGGTAACCATTATTCTGCGGGATATTTGCCACATATCCCTCCTGTGGCTGAACTGCCCGAAAAGTAGGAACTTCTGGACTGATTCCTACCATGTGTGTTTCTTTATCTTTCTTAAAGTTATTGGGATTCTTCTTGACTGTTGACTTATCTTGACTCGGTATCTCCAAACGTCCGCTTCTCAAAGCCACATCTATTCTTTCTCCTGCTATGACAAAGTCTGAGAACTTAACTGTGCTGTGGGCGATCAAAGCACCATAGTAAGGAGCTGGAAGGGTTTCCAAGAAGATATTGATCATATCTTTTTCGGTCAATGGTGGCTTAATCTCAGCAGCTTTGTCTCTCCACGTCATAGCATACTCGCGGAAAGTCTGATCATTCTTCTTCTGGGTAGTTCTCAGATCTTCTCTAGTCGGTGCCAAATCCATGTTATGCCTGTACTGTCTCATGAAAGCATCGGCCAAATCTTTCCACTTCCGAATATGACTTCTTTCCAATTGCATGTACCATCGGAGGGCTGCCCCCTGCAAACTTTCCTGAAACACCTGTATCAAGATCTTGTCATCGCTCGCATATGATCCCATCTTCCTGCAGTACATGGTTAGGTGATCTTTTGGGCAGGTAACTCCCGAGAATTTCTCAAAATCTGGTGCTCTGAATTTATGTGGCATGACTACATCTGGAACTAAGCATAGAGCTTTTGCATCTACCACATCAAAACTGCCTTCCATACTTCTCAAGCGTTCCTCCAACATTTCCAAACGACCATCTTCGGCTTTTACTCCTTCAACGTCAATAATCTCAACGTCGTTATGACGTTCAAGTTCTTCATTATTTTTCACATCCGGCTTCGGAATCTCTTCATTAGGTTTCTCTGATTCTTTGCTTTCCTTATCTGCCCACATCTTCAGTAACGCGGCCATCTGTTCCTTCAGCTGTTCCATTCCCGCTAACTGTCCCTTTATGTTTTCTATCTCTCCTTGTAACCTTTCAGCCATGACTTTTGCTTTCGAACGAGTTTCACGACGATCAGCCAGTGAGATTCACTCGTAATTAAATTATGCCTTTGCCAACTCTGTTTAGATAAATGAGGGATTTTAGCGTTTTAGTGGTGTAATTATGGTTAATGCATTTTTTATTTTGTTTTGGACATGAGAGTGCAATGTAAATATAAATATTGAAAGTCATCATTTCATTAATACAAATACTCCATTAGTACATAATATTAAATTAATACATAAACAAAAGACATCTAATAAAACTCTCATTCTTCAAACAGCATTGCCATAATCCGCCATCTCCTTGATGATCTCGTCCAGATAGTCAGCTACCCTCTGTCCTTGTGTATCAGACACCACCATCTCAGTCCTGATTTTGTTCAAGTTTAAGGATATAGCCGTAGCTCTTGCGGCGGTTGATCGAATAAAATTATTGACGCCCTCCATTTGTTGGTTTGTAGCAGCTTGAGCTACTTGATAATGACCTATCTGCTGACCCAAATTAACCAACAGTGCTTGATTATCTTGATGTAACTGGCGCAACTGGCGATTCTCTTCTCCATAGATCTGATTGGAGCTGGTGAGATCTGCATAAATTCGTTGATGCTCCTCTGCCATCACTCGATTAGCATTCTCTAGATCAGCTATCCTCTTCTGAAGCCTGCGGATCTCATCATCCTTAATTGTGTTTGCAGTTGGTGCAGGTGGAGGTCCTCTCCTGACGCGTGGTCTTGCTTGTGGAACAGCAAACTTACTGAGCCTTGTTTGGACCCATTCCAAATATTCAGGACTGGCAGAAATATTAGAAGCTATCGCAATCTGTTTTGCCCGTCTCCAAGCCATAGCATACTGTTTGATTTTGTTACGAGATTCTTCTCCACCATATATAATAGCTGAATGATCCAAGCCTGACGTAGTGGGAATAAACTGCATAGCTCCAGACTGCCTTCTCACCATGCAAGGTGCATATGCGGTTCCTCCCCAAGGTCCTAATAATGGTACATAGTCATAAGCTCCGCATCTATAAATTGTCGTTCTACTACCATTCCAGGATGCTTTCCAAATGATGTCATGCTCTTCGACGTTCTCCAAGAAGTTTATCCAATCTCCTTTAGTGACCCCTGTGGGAGGCCACGCAGCTAGCCCAAAGTTGGTAATGGGATTTCTCGTGCCATCAAATGTCTTCTGGAAAGGTATCTCTGGGTATCCAAAACGTTCTGGGCATTTGAAATGACTGATTGCCCAAATACACAAAAGCTGACCGCATCCTTCAAAGTTGCCCCCTGACATACGACATTTATCCAATGCTCTGAAGGTTTCAGCTAGTATACCGATAATAGGGTTCACACCATATTCTTTGCTTTGAATCACTTTGGAGAAAAAGATAATGACTCTTGAATCAATACATTCCGCTTTCTTCGGAAATAGAATTAATCCATAGATGAGAAGTGCTAACATTTTCAAACCCATTTCACTGCTCCCCTGATTCCACGCCATGTCGATTATTCTGTTCATGTCAACGTCTTCGCCTATCATCCATTCCTTCATTTCGGAAGCTTGTTTTCCTACCATCTTTCCTAGTTGTCTTTGAACTTTCTCATTCGTATCATGCTCATATAGTCTTCCTTCCTCCTTCAGCGGCACATTCAAAAGTTCCTGATATTCTTCTAGAGTAGGAGTCAAGTCAATGTCCCCAAAACTAAAACATCTATAGTCAGGCTTCCAAAAGTTGATCAATGCCCTCAGCAGTGCATCATGAGTTGGAACAAATAACAAGTGATTAATCCAACCATATTGGTCAATAAATTTCATGAGGTCATGTCCTGTGAGTCGAGCTACCATAGCTTTGACGATTCCCAAATCACTCGGCACATAATTAGTACTATCTTTGACACACGGTATTAGTTCACACGGTATCATCACACTGTCTCCCTTAATCCTCTGACTTTCCTCAGACCAGTTTTTGACAACATGTTCCCTGACGGATTCTGGCTTGTTTAAAGATGAAGAAGACATGAGAGTTTAGCAAATGTCCCTGTCTATATATTTATTTAATATTTAGTAAGAAAAAGAAGTAAAGTGTTAGATGACAAATTTTTAATAAATCATGAATGCTATATTTTCCCATTTTAAAGTTATGCTAGTAAGAAACAATTCATTCTGAAAAAGATCTATTTCGTTTCATGAGATCAATCGGTTACAAGAAAACATCGAAGGATCATCCTTTACAACTTCCTTAGAATGATCCATTCTCTGTTTTGCCTATCCAAAATATACTTCCTATATAAGGTCCTATTACAAAATGCCACTATCCCTTTTTACATAATATTTACACAAAAACCTATCAATCTAGAGCTCCTCCTAACAAAGCCCTCCGCCTTCATTCTTCTGTTGGAGTCTTTCCTTCCTCAAAAAGTGGTCTTCGTTTGCTATCTTCGACTCTCGGCGGGACTAGCTCTTTCCTCTTTCACTCAAACTTTCGCTTTTTCAGTGGCAATACTCCTCCTGAACATGATCCTTGACTGCTTCCGGTGCTTAACTCCTCCTCAGTTGATACCAAAGTCATAGAAACATCCTCGGTATTGCTATCTTCCCCTAAATCATTCGAACCTCCTGACTCTTCTGAATCGGCTGCGGGAGTATACTGAGGAGATTCATGAGAGTAGACCAGATAATCGTCAATATTAAACGGAATCTCCAATGACGGGAAACTATCCCAATCCTGTATTTCGCCATTTCCAGAAGGAGCCCAAACTGGCGACACTACTTCAACCTTCGGGACCAGAAGTTCCAGATTCTCCTCTATCAGCATTGGTATTGGCGTTTCATCATCTTGTATTAGGAGTATCATTTCATCATTTTCTGATGCCATATCTTCTTCATCACTTTCCCACATCAGATCCCCGTCTTCTCCCCAGAACTCATCACCGGCCAGATGCAACTGATTCATTCCTTGCTCTAAGTCTTCATCACTCTCAAAATCTAGAATGTTATCATCTTCATCATCAGATGACCATAATCCATCCCCAGGATAGGGGAAGTAATCAATTGAGTATCCCTTTTGACAGAAATTCCAGTTCCCTTCCAGGGCAATGGGATCATTTATCTCTTTCAGAGTCTTCTTGTAGTGTAGAGAGGACAGATTCCTATAACATTCTATTGCTTGGACAGGCATGGTAGCTGGTGATGGCTTCATACGACCATCGGAGAAGTAGTGGTTAGAATCCATAAGAGCCGGAGGAATCGTAGATGGATTAATCCCATTCACAACTGCCAGCCTATTCTTTACCCAGCACCACTCTTCTTTGTTCTTCAATGCATCTATCATCGGATTTTCCTTGAAATGTTTCTCTATAGCAAACCGCTGTATCTGGTGTGTATGAACCTCTTCTCCCATGACTGTTATTGCTTCGGATCGGTGAAAGATTATAAAAGCATAAGGATCAGAGTATAACTCAAATAGAGCTATCCACAGAATGGGATCACCAAACTCTCTCAGAAACTTCCTAAAATACGGTTCTCGGTCCTCATCTCCTGACCATTGCAAAAGCTGCGTAAGTGGGCGTTTGTCAACAATAAAACCAACTCTTCCTAAATGGCTCAATGATTTCAGCAAACTGTAGGCTTCAACTGGAAAATCATACATATCCTCCGTCATTATGTAAAAACAGCTCAAATGTGGGAAACAAGGGTGCCAGTCTAGAAATTTAACTGGCGTGTCGTGAACTCCATACTTCCTAAACATGATCATTTGGGTAGATCCCATAAGTTCCTCAGAATGACCCCTCAATGTCTTCTGAACTATCCCAACCAGTATATCCTCAGGCAAATGTTTAAGTTCCGGAAATTTCCAAACCTCAGTCATGATGCAGATCCTATAGAATGAATCGTCTATTACTTTCATAACTTTCAAACGGGGGGAATATTTATACAATGCAATGCATGAAACAGGAGTATAACAGTTCAATATATACACAATTATATACACGGCAAATTCCTAAAGGGTGGAAACCTGCACAAAAGGGCTGGATACTAATGGGGTAGGTTTGTTCTAAGCAGCAGTTCCCGATTTCCTTATCCCACCAAAAATTGTGAGAGATCAGTCCTCGAGTTGAGTACGTTTCAAGACCCTTCCCCGAATTTCGAGAGGTATCCCTACTTTGCCTCGTCCTAATAGTAACGGGTAGATCATAACATGACCTTTTGGGTGAATGTGTGCAAAGTGCGGCTTTCAGCATAAATTTAAATCAAAGCACAGTTTTATAAAGCAGTAAATATGTACAGGTATAATACAGCAATAAACAGGTAATGAATGTACAGTTTATAATAATAAATAACGAATAAATAAATAAATAATAAATAAACTAAAAACCTAGTCCCCAGCAGAGTCGCCAGCTGTCGCGCCCCGAAAAATGCCGGGCGCGAGGCGTACTCGCTTTGGTTAGAATGGGGTTCTAATAAAGTGTGAAAAGAGCCGTTTAAACAGCTCATTTCACAATTCAGACGAGTCGCCACCAATCAGCTCAGTCCGGTGTGATTGGATACCGTATAAAGAGGAAGTTTGACTCTATTTCAGGATAAGTGCTACCTAGGTTCTAAAGAGGTTTAGTTTATTTATTAATTATTTGAGTTATAACATAACTTTGGGTTATGAGTTTAGAGGGGTAAAAAGGTCATTACATGACATTTTCTTCTCAGTTATTACATAACTGTTTTCAAAACATTTTGACCTTAAAATACTGTCTATATCTATAACATAGATATGGACAGACTCTTTTTGACTCAATAAAACTAATGAACGTTTTATTAAAATAATTAACGGAATTAACAACCCCGATTTAATATTAGATACATATTTAGCGAATTAAGATATTTTTTGATAAGTATATTTTTCAAGTAAGACTAAGTTAGTGCCTAACGGGAGTTTTATTTTTATGACATATTGTCTACCCTAAACTAAAGTTCTTTGTATCTCGTACTTTAATTATTCACAGTTAATATGCCTAAAATTACTAATTAACTATGTAAGTTGACATGAAAGGGTTAATGGGCTTGAAGTTAAAGTGAAAACCCAAGTTACAACCCACCCAACTAAGCTAAAACTCTAACCTAGCTACTACCCAACTAAACCTAATTCTAATCCTCACACCTCTCTTACTCAACCGTCTCTCTTCCCTTCTCTCGTCCTCTCTTCTTCCCCCTCTCCAATCTCTCACGATTTTGAGCTTTAAACGAATGATTATGGCTTGAATCCTTTCCTTTTCACTCTTTACTCGCCATCTACGAACGAATTTCGCTCTTAACTTCTCGGATTTTGCTATTCTGGGAATCTAGGGTTTCAGCTTTATCTTGAAAATTGGTTTCTATGGCTGTCATTGATTGAGGGGTTTCATCCTTGACATGGCTGTCTCGCTATTGTGAGGGTTTATGAACGAGTTTCGAGAATGAGGTCTCGATTTTGATCTCGGGTTCATTTCTGTTTTGGTCTCGGTTCCAGGGAAGTCTCTAGATTCTCTCCACTTTTATTCTTAATTTTATCTATTCTGATCCTATGGTTTTGATTCTGTGTTCGTTTGATTTGGAATCTATGACCTAAAATGCTCATATCTCTTCCTTGACAGGTCTGGAAGTATTCCTATGATTCTAAACTGAGTTTGGATATTACGGGGACGTTTTTTGGGTAAAAACTGGACTGACCGGAAGTTCGCCGGTCGGAAAACTTTTCCGGCGAACCTCCGGCGCCGGCTGTCTATTGATGGTGTACTTCTTTTGTCTCTTTTTATGCTATTTGTGGTTCATTTCTGGCTGTTTGGGGTGATGTTGATGTCTATGTGCAAATTTGGTCTCCTATGCTTGAATATTTACTGTTTTAAGGCTGTTTCTATGAGAACCTTGCTATTTCGGGTTACTTGACTGGATTTTGATGTGGGTTTGATGTTTCTTGAGGCTGTTTTGGTATGCTTTTGTGTAAATATTGCTGGCTGCTTTTTATAGGCTGTTTTTGTCGGAAAATAAGTCGTATCTTGGTATTTTCGATCTTGGTAAGTTGAAAACAGAAAACTACCTAATAATGACTATATTTGAACCCGGACAATGATGATTGACAGCCAATAGTCTAAGGAAGATTGGATTCGTGCTCTAGGATTAGAGGAAAAACTTATTCGAGTGGCAAACCGACTTTCGAGCTCGGGAGGTAACTTAAATTCGTTTTTATTGAGTCATATTGAGTGTAGATTTCTTCCTTAACTTGACTAATAAGCAAAATCTGAGTCCTAAGCTAGTACATTTGGACTTCTAAGCACAAAATATGGTAAGTAAGGAAAAAGCAGTAAGTTTGAACATAATGAGAATCATAAACTTTCATATATGCATGTATATATACATAAAAGGTTTTAATACCTTTCTTCTTTGACAAATTGAACACAAATGGAACTAAGATAAAAGTAGCCCTTCCTTCACTCCACTTTTGGCTCTTTCTTCTGATTTTCAATCTCCATTCCTCTCTATTTCTGCCCTCTTTTCTTGTTGTATTGAATTCTTTTTTTCTTCTTTTCTGTTGGGAATAGTTCCCCTTTTATAGTGATTAGAGTGAAATCTTGTTGATGGATTTCCCATCATCACCTTTGTACTTTGGAGTGCTTCCATGTGTATGATCTGTACTTTTCTTATCTTGGATAGGATTATGGACATTTTTTTGGCTCTAATCTTGTACTTCTTGATGTGATTATGGTGAACATTTTGGCTTTCCTCATGTGTTAGCTTAATTTTCAAGCACTTAAAGCTTGACCACCAAGTTTGAAAACTTGGTCTCCAAGACTTGATTTCTGGTTCCGATTCGATAAATTTGAGGATTTCAGGGACTGTTTCGTATATTTTCTTTGGGCTTGAAACTGTCACTGGGCCGAAAATCATGGGTTAAATCTGCTGTCTTGAAACTTGTTGATCTTGAACTGTTGGGCTTGAGACTGTTGAGCTGAAATTCATGGGCTAAAGCTGCTGTCTTGAAACTTGTTGATCTTGAACTGTTGGGCTTGAAACTGTTGGGCTAAAATCCATGGGCCTGCAATTGCAGGGTTGAACTTGCTGTCTTTATGAGCTGAGATTTCTTCTGAACATTTATCAGAATTGCTGCCTTTGACCCACTGGAATTGAATGGCTGTCTTTACTCTTTTACTTAGCAACTTTGACTTGAATGTGGGCTTGACCCGACTCGTCAAACTTTTTCTGGTTGCTTCTAAAACGTGAGATAAAATCTCCGATATTAAAAATACGGAGTTCAAATCCCGTGACATTTTATTTCTGCAAAACAGGATAGAGTTAGTGGTAAAAGAAAATGTACCATTTATTTATCTGTTTATAAACATGTAATATATTTGGATTACTTAATAAAACAAGTATTTATTTTCTTTTCATCCAATTTATTATCATGTTTAAACGTTGAACCTTCTCGACGATTGATTTGATAAAAGCCGCCCAAATAGAATTCTAATCCAAATGCTAAATTTTCATCACATAATCAATTAGCACTAAAATAGAGAAAAATTTGAAAATGAACAAAATTTGTAAACTCAATAAAAACACCCATAACATAGGCTATCTTAGGAGAAATAAATTTTAAACAAAAGAAATGTTAAAATAAACTATCAGTTAAAGAAAAATAGTTTTTACGCCACATATCGTATCGTAAATAAAATATAGTCTAGAAATTTATATTTTTGCGAAAACACGTATTTACAAACTGGACAAAAATGGGTATCTACACTTGTTATTTTTGCCTCTGTGTACTTGTTCATATTTAGTGCTGAAACAGATTTTCTCTAAAGTATCATTGTCTTTGTTCAGAAGACTGTCCAGAAGTTCTTCAAATCAGAACTTCTGTTGCTGAAAACAGTCTAACTGTGTTTAGGCAGAATTTCCCTCAGAAGCAACTTCTGTAAGCTAGCTTCTGACTCTGAGGAAATTTGACTCTGAAAATTAAGTTTCCTTAAAAACTTAGAAATTTTCAGTTTTCAACTTTGACACCTATTCACCCCCCTCTAGGTGATTCTGTTCTTGATAGTGCCAACAAGAAATGCGCGCTCCATCAAAACAGCTTTTTGAACTTTTGGCGCATTGCATTAAATGCAGGAGTCAGAGCATTAAATGCTTAGTAAGACCCGTGACTAGCGCTTCTGAGTTCCTTATTCCTTTTGTCTAAGCTTTTGATCAAATGGAAAGACTTCTGGTTGCTTCTAAACTTCTGAGGCGAGCTTTAACAGTCTTCAGAAAGTCTTCCGAGCGGAGCTTCCAGCTTCTGAGCTTCAAACTTTTGTCTTCAGCTATTTTTCCCTTCTGAGTCTTCTAGGCAATCCACAGTTTCTTCATTCAGCACATGCTGAGAAACTTATACAATACTTAACAAAAATTGTTAGTCAATATTGAAAAGTATATAAGTAAAAATAGAATTTCATCTTCTGAAACGTTTGGACATAATCAAAACACTTAGGGTTCATCAGAACCTCAGTAACCTCTGATTAAGCTTCTGGAGGTAATGCGATCAGAAAGGCCTCTCTGTTAGACTGTGTTGTCGGTCCAGGAGCTGTTATTGAAGACCCAGCAGGTGATACCAAGGTACCGTTCGCTCCTTGATTGTTAATATGCGAAGAACAATCATTTTCCTGTATCGAAATAAAAGACGGAGAAAGCAATACATGAACGACTGCTTACTGTCACTTATATAATAGAAAGCATATTAATACTACAATACGAATTAACATCACATTCTCAATCCAAGAATATACAAATATCACTTCCAAGATCTTGGCTATATTAACAATAAGTTTCCAAAATCTGGGCATTGTGAAACAAACAAGAATACCAAAAACTACTCGAATTAACATCACATTCTCAATCCAAGAATATACAAATATCACTTCCAAGATCTTGGCTATATTAACAATAAGTTTCCAAAATCTGGGCATTGTGAAACCAACAAGAATACCACAAACTACCAAGTTTTTGGTATTCGAAGTTACCACTGAAAATATGAGTTTGGTCCTGCAATGAAGAGTGGACTAAAAGTAAAGGGTTCATCCTTTTGTTTAAATTGCCATATAAGTTAACTGATAGGTTACATGAATGACAAGGACTCTGCAATAGCCATCAGGTGGCGGGGGATTTAAAAACTTGGTACATTGCATATTTTATGAATTGAAAAACCTAGTCAGACTCTTTCAACACAAACAAACTTTACTTAATTAGCAATAGCAAAGATATTATAACTTCTAAATCACAATGGACACGAGAACGTAGGCATACAAGAGAGAAAACTTGCTTGACATACAAGTATTAGCAGAGCCAAATTACTGGAAGATACTACAGACTATCTTTATCAGTGCAGTAAAACACGATAGGCATTGTTAGGGCGTTTGGGGACCTTTGCAGTCAGAGACCTTTGAGGAACTATTCATAGATAAGTTGAAATTTGACCAGCTAGGACGAGTCTAGGACGTCCAATCGCTCCACAGATTCTCAATTTTAATTGCCTAGGGCGAACTCCATTTACAAAAGTGATATTTATAATCATTAACCGAAAAATTGACAAGAGTCTACATTGTTAGAGATGCTTCTCTTTACATAACAGTAACTGAATTCCATGTTCTTCCATTATAAGCGTGTAATAAAAGCTATGTTGCACGGACACATCATTTAGTAGCCCATGAATCCGTGTCCTTGTTCGTGTCTATTATGATTCTACTTCTAAGCTATTCTACGAAGTCTAATGCTTAATAACCAAATATAATTTGGTCATTACGGTGTAGGTGAGCGTGGCTATATAGCGAAAACTGTCTCATATTTGTTTCCGTGCAACATAGAATAAAATAGTAAATTGACAATTCTTCAAAAATCAAAATAAAAACAAGTAATTTCTAATTAATCAATCAATATTCATAAAGAGGACGGAAGTATAGTTACTTGACAGAGTTACATTGGCGCTGGAGTTCAGGAGGGAGCTTCCGTTCATTAACGGCGTCTATAACAGCAGATAGACGATATGTTATCTTTTTCTCAGGCTTCGACGATGATGACAGTGAGGATGAAGAGGAGGAGGATGAGAATGAAGAGGACCACTGTGGCGTGGAGGCGCAAGGGGAGAAAATGATCGCCGAAGACGCAGACGTGTGATTCCAAAGATGAGAATGTTGTATTTAATTAAATTTTTTAATTGATCAGATTTATTTTATGGGAAAATAATTTTATATTTATTTTATTTTTATTACAACATTTAGATAAAGTTACTGTAAATTATGGTACCTCGCAATGTATTATAGAATCATCCCTCTTATTTACCAAATTGGAGAAAAGAAAAAGGGTGGAGCTTTCTCTAAAAAAAAAAAAAAAACCTTCATATTTCTTGTACTAAACAAACGAGAAAAAAAGCTTGCGGAAACGCGAAGTGGAAGTGAAAGCAGAGAGAGAGATTGACGGTAATACATCCTGATTCATTGTTGACTTGTATTTGGTCCAGTGCAAGATAGGTATGTTATTATTATATAGGTATGTTGAAACCCTAAATGCAATGTTTGAATGAATTTAGGTTGTATGTATGAAGCAGGATTAGGATTATCCAAAATGAGCGAACCCCCCGAGGACTCCGAGAAGAAGGTAACTTTGATTTTGATATTTGAATTTCTTTGTTGAATGCTTTCTCTGTTTTCGGGCATTTTCAATTTCACAATTGCCACCAAAATCACTGTGCTTTCTTTTTCCCAGCTCTACGACCCCTTTGCGCCTTGGTGCGCCTTTAACGACTATGGTTTCATCAATGCAATCACTTTCTTGGAAATATTGAGTACCATCCTTGTTCTTTACTGACAGTGTATTTGTTTGTGTAATCTAACAGAATCTGAATAAGAAGCCCAAAGATTTAGAGATCAGCATTCCAATAGTTTATGGCAATATCTCTTTCTGGCTTGGAAAAAAGGCAAACGAGTACGTAAGTGTTTGTTTTTTGTTCAGATAAGTATCTGCTGTTTCTTTATTAGAAGCTATTTACTCTTTGATTACTCAATAATCAGGTACCAGTCACATAAATGGACTGTATATGTACGTGGAGCTACAAATGAGGACATTAGTATGGTGATAAAGCAAGTTGTTTTTCAGCTGCACTCCAGTTTTAATAATCCAACAAGAGTCATTGACTCACCACCTTTTGAATTATCAGAAGCAGGATGGGGTGAATTCGAGATTGCCATCACACTGTATTTCCACAGTGATGTCTGTGACAAACCCTTGAATCTGTGAGTTGATTTATCTATTACTCGTTTCTAATTTTGGTTTGGTTTGCAAATTACCGTTTCTCCAACTGATTTTAGGTGCAATCATTCTGAGTTATTGAAGTAACAAGCTCTGCTACAACAACATCTATAGAATTTATGACTCTATACTATTTAATTGTTCATACTCAATGCCAAATTATGCATTATGATTAGTACATCCTTCCTTGTATTATAGTACTAGTTGGAATATTTCAGAAACTATAGTCGTGGTTAAACAATTTTCTCTTCAATTATATTGTGTTCCTGGAGTGTCGAAAATTTAGGAATATGCCCTTTCTTTACATTTCGAACCATATGAAAACTATATTGCTAAACAACTAAAAATTACGCATTTCTATTGAGACAATTATTATTATTAAACCAATCTATTATCTCTCTCAACTGTCAAACTAAACCAGTAAACATAGTAATTGTATCCACATTGTTCAGTCATCAGCAGGAATTTAAGCTGAAAATGTCCCAGTACAAATGAAGGTGCTGTATGGAACTATGTATCTTTATCGTTATTAGATGATTTGCATTAGAATTGACCTATTCAAGGTTTAAATTTTATGCAGATATCATCACTTGAAGTTGTACCCTGAAGATGAATCAGGCCCTATGTCAACCAAGAAACCTGTTGTTGTGGAATCATATGATGAGATTGTGTTCCCTGAGCCAACTGAGGGTTTCCTTGCTCGGGTCCAGAATCACCCTTCTGTAAATTTACCTAGATTACCTGCTGGCTTTGTGTTGCCTCCTGGTAATTTTGCTAGTTGTCTTTGTGTAATGTTGCTCTTCGTCCTTTCTGAATATAAGTTTATCTTTTGAATACTTTTGTTAATGATCATATCTTGTATGTCTTTATAGTACCAGTTGATGATACAAGCAAAAGGAAGAGAGGTGACACAAAAGACCATTCTCTGAATCAGTGGTTCATGAATTTCTCTGAAGCTGATGAGCTGTTGCAACTTGCAGCTGCTCGTCAACAGGTGCGAAGAATCTCATTAATTTTGTTCTTCCTTTTGTAACTTTTAATTCTTTTGTCCTGAAATTCCAGATCGTGTTCCCAGCATGTACGACTACATGTTTCTTATCTTCAATAATGTTTTTCTTTGGTCTACATTCTATGTGCTCTTCATGTTCATTTAAGTTGGAGTGATCTGGTTGTCCTGAATCCCTTGCACACTGTGGATGATCTTTTGTGTATGTGTGTGATACTATGGATTGCAGGGTATCTCCCTAGTTTGCAGGTTATATGTTGTCTACAGAAAATTTTTCGAGAAAGAATCTTATACACGATGAACGTGATGTGGAAGTTTCTTTTATTTTTCTTGTAGTTTATATAGGCCAATCTCTTCTCGTGGAATGTATTTCTTCCCTAGGTTGTTTTGTGTTCTGTACATATAAATAAAGTTTCGGAGATGTTTGGCGAGTTGTGGGAAGAAAATCAGTAATGCCAAGTTTTATAAATTATATGTTGAATTTTTAATCAAGTTTCCAATTTATTGGAAGGACATTGGGGTAGTAATATTAGAATACCTGTCTTGCTTTGCTGATTTTGCGTCAAAGATAAATGTAGCAATTGACCATGAAGTTACTGCCCTTCGTTACCTCAACTATTCTTCAAAAAATAATAACTATGATTTAGGAAATATGATTAAGGAAAACTGTATATGAGTGATTTTTGTTGATGAGCTGCTATATCACGTCATCTTCCGTTATTATTTCTCTTTCTAGTTTCATTCAGGAATTTCCTTTGTGCTTTTCAGATATCGTTGAAAGGATTGTCCTAGAGAACATAGTTAAAATAGTTATGGGAAAGCTGAAAGAAAAATCGGAATCGTAAATTTCTTTTTTGTGTGTGTGATAATTCATGAAAGTTAATGACAGCTTACATTTTCCATAAGATGGACCCAAATGTTTATTTTGATCTTCAAGTTTTCTGTCTTCCAACCTTGTCCATATGCCCCTAATTCCTTTATGTCATTCTCAATCAGCTTCATGGGGAATTCTGCATTTCAAGACTATAGACTGATAGACTTCTTTTAACTTCCAAGACATTTTAGCATATTTTCAATTTCACCAACATACTTATCTTTTTCCTTTCTATTTGCATAATATTTTTAGATTTTCTTTGCTTATTATTAAGCTCATGAATTTTTGCTACTCATATTTCTTTCTGAGTCACATCTTGAGACTTTTCCAGCAGTCAAGAGAGTGATTTGACAATTTCAAAAAGATTTGAGAATGAAAGATTGAATAGACCCTAGCTTTTGTAAGAGAAGCCGTGCTTAATGGCAAAAAGCACGATAATATATGTGTGCTTGTGTGCGAGGGAAAGAGAGCTCAGACAATTAGAAAATGTGGAAGAAAATGCAAGAGGACTTGCCTGAACAGGCCATATCTTCATTTTTTAGTTCCCTCGAGTGGAAAGAGCCCACGATTTTTGTTTGTTAATTTAACAAAATCTTACTTTGGACAACTTTTAAAGGAAAAGCATTTCAAGTTTGAACTTGTTTCTGCTAACCTTTCTTTCTTCATACAAATTAACCTCAAGCCAGATAGGTTATTAATTTGGATCTATTGGACATCTTTTTTTGTGGAAATTTTATTGAAGTGAGGTGTGCAAATTTCATGTGGTGAAGGGTGCCTTTTCACCATGTGTTTTTCTGACATGGACCCCTACTACAGAACTCTTTCAATAATTTCTTACTATTTCTAATAATTTCCTGAACTATTTTAACGGGCAGGCAGAAAAACTGTTGATATTATTTGATCTATAAATATTGATTATGAGAATAAGTAAATTGCTACAATTGTGAGGCATAGGCTGTGAACTTTTTCTGTACTGTGGATTACTTTCAAAGGTCTAAACTGGTGCATTTAATGTTAAAACATCACTTTATGTTTTTGTAAGGAATCTTGGCTGAAACTTGACGTAATGATATATCTTTCTGTAATTGGTAGAAAGGTGTTATTTTTAGGGAAAAAGAGAGTGTTTGTGGAGACATAAATGCATTTGTTTGAGTTGATTATTTATTTACATTTTTGGGAAAAACAGGACATTATATAATGAATGTCCTTGTGTCCGTAAATGAAATATTGACAGCTTAGGTTGATTTTATGTATTAGGTGCAAGCTCATATTGCAAAACTCAGACGACAGATAAGCTTGATAGATGGACAGCATCAACAGTTGAAATCTTCCTCTGAACAGTGATTCTGCATTGCTCAGATTTCTCTAAATATATGTTTTTTGATATTTAGTATTTCTGACTGAGGGTTTTAGTCCCTTGGCTTTCGCTCATGTCTTCATTTTTGTTCCCTTTCTTTTCTGATAAATGAAACTCTATCTCTGTATCAATAAACTAAAACGGATTAGTTAGTGTATATTTTGATTTGATTAGATATTCCTCAAATTTAATTTTGTTACTGTCAATAAAAAAATTTGCATGGTGCGTCTGATATGCATATATTGTCTGATGGACCTGTTCCTTCAGTTTAGCTAAACAAAACTAACGCTCGAGAGGAGGTGGACGAAAAGTAAATGGATTATAATCTTGTCAGTATTTGTGTTCTGGGCAGTATTAAACAATTGACCGAATTGACTACATGTCACTCTAATTCATCAATTCAACGTCTCTGCACAGAATTATGGCTATGCCAGTGGAATAGATTGCTGATTTGCTTGCCCTTTTCAATTGTTTGGTGAAAGCATTGGCTTTTAAGGGGTATTGTTATATTATTGTTATCTTTATGTTATACGTGCGAATTGGACTTGCTTTAGATAATGCAACTCTTCTTAATACATGATTAAGCTTTGGTTGAATTCGGGTTCCAAAATGCTATTGTTTTTGCAGATTTTAGCGAGTGAGGGCCTCCCTTTTCAAGTACAACCCTCAAGTCCTTGTGACCATCTTTATAGATGGTAAATGAAAATGGGGTCGCTCATTCTTGGACCAGCTTGTGCTGTCTTGGTCAGTTGAATTCTTTTTTCACACTTATCTTGCTTGGCCACATACCAGGTACAGCCCTATCTTTAATTTTCATAATTTGTTGTTTAAATATGTGGGTCCTTCTTAACTATCTCGCTAGGCATTTTATAGTCAAGGTCCTAATCTGTCTAATTAATGTATGTTGAATCGTCCTTATAGTTGGATAATATGCCATTATATTATATGAAGTCCTTATTAAACAATAAATACCTGATTGATAATCTTATTTTGATCTAACATGCCAGTCTACCTTTTAGGGCCCTTGCTTCTGACTAATTGGCTTACACCCCATGTGAGCTTGTTTAGTTTTGCTTTTCTTTTTGGGTATATCCTTTTGCAACCTCATTCTGGACTGTTGAGTATGTGTTAAAATATATAAATAAATCAACCGTATGTTAACAGAATTAACTTGAATCGGATTCCTATCATGGTATATTCGTATCATGCATTTAAATAGCTTTTTATTCAATTCAAATTAGGGTTATTTCTTCACCTTGTCTTTCCCCAACAACAACAAAGTCTTATTCTCAAAATGATTCAGGGTCGGCTATTATGAACCGTAATAAGAAACTGTGAAATAAAGTCGTCGTGTCATCAACATAAATTCTCTCCCTCTACTACGTCCTATCCACTGCATATTTTCTTCAATCTCCAATAGACTCATATCACCTCACCCTCTTCCAAGTTTACTTAGGCATTACCCTACCCCCTCACCATTTCATCCCTTTACCACTCTTCAAGCCTTCTAATCGGCGCACAACACTCCCTCTTTTTCCATGATGAATTTATTGCCCCTTGTGTGGTTATATATCTATACCCATAAATTATAGAGACAAATAATATAGATGAAGTGCCAATTTGGCTTTGTAGAATCAATTTTGGATTACACTGTAGTTCACAACATGTCTTTCTTGTCAAATTAGGCCTAAATTAATTGGCCTGTACAATTTTTCTTGGGTGCTGACACATTTTATGTTGGACTAATTTGACCAAAGATGTTAAACTTAACGACCATGTCAATACTCAAACGTTCAGTCAGGATCAAAAATTTGACATTATGAGCGGAGTTAAAGGGGGGAAAATTAAACCTTTATCCCAAACGAAATGATGCCGTTTCACCTCACGTAATTGCTTTTAGTACAGTCAGAATGGCATAAACTCAAGTGTTTGGCTATTAATAGTCATACAAACTAGAGAGGAAGGAATCTATCTAGAAAGAAAGAATGCAAATAGATAGTAAGAAAGATTTATGAAACAGAAAAAAAAGATCGGGTTTTGACATGATTGAATTGATTTTACAAGACCTTAATGACTAATGTGTTGTTTTTACTGAGAAATGTAGAGGCAAGAGTAACGTGGCCTTCATGTGATGATGAATAGGGGCTGTGTGTCATTATTATCTATTTGGAAAATGTAGTCACCACATAACATTTGGGTGAGACTGGTGGGGTGGGCCTTTACACTCAGGAATTTTATTGTCCATTCTTCCAATTTAATGTCATTCACAGAACATGTATGAGAGTTTCTCTCAATGTAGCCGACCCCAAGGGTATTTCTTTCCCTTTTTTTTCTTTTTAATTATGAATATGCATGCATGAGCTATACCAAAGCATATTAAATGAGAATTAGATCATGGTCAAACCTTGATATTTCATACAAAGATGGACTGTTATGGACACTATTGGGATTTGAGTAATGGGAATGTCAAATATTGCCCCTTTGAGAGTTTTTTGGATATTCTATTCTGAGAACTTGTAAATATTGCTTCTCTAAAATTAATCTAACACTTGAGGGATTGATGTCTTATTAGTACAATTCCATTTTGGTAGTGCTGATTTGAGAAGGACCACTCTTCTTCTAATGTTGAGCCACTTTTTTCTCTTAATAGGTCCTTTGCGAGGAGGATAATTCCATAGATTGCTTTCCTAGTCAAGTCCTTTTCAGGTATATAATAAGTTATTACTATTTTTTTTGGTAACATAATAAGCTATTACCGATTTTTACATTCCCCATTCTTTTTTTTAGTATTACTACTTAATTACTACAAGTTTATGTTAATGGCATTGTTAATTTTCAAAATTTCAGATAAAAAAAAAACAAACCTGAATTGAGTATGTTATAACACTAATTAATTAGCTATCCTTTACATGCCAGTTAAGCATATAGCAATCGCAAGCTTGTGGAGTATAATTTAAGCATTTGCATATATAGGATAAGACTGAATAATTAGAAGCTAATCTGGCACATCTAGCTCCAAACTTCTTATACTTGATAAATAGATCCAAAGAATTGAAATCCTATTTGTCCTTTCACTTATCCAAAATATTGGTCTTTGTCCCTATGATTTATTAACATTTGCCTTGTGATCTATCAAAAATGTTGATATTCCCTTTTGACTTATTTATTTGGTAACATGCGTCTCCCTTGACCTAATAAAACTGATAAACACTAGATGAAGTTTCACCAATTTTGATAGTTCAAGGGTGGAATGCTACTAAATGATAGACAAGGAGCAAAAAACAAGCATCTTGAATAGGCCATGATGCAAATGCAATTAAATAATAAGTTAAAAAAATATTGTGGATAGTTCATGAGATACAGGGTTCAGCCTACACTAACTAGGCTATTTGTTGAAATGTACAAAGTTTGGAGAACAGTTAGGTCATGATCTTTTTTACTTATATTCAACACGTTTCAACAAGTATTGGATTGGATTTAGTTGTCTAAAAATACCGAGTTTAGGGCTCAATTTGCACTTATTTATATCCTAATATGATATGAAAACTATAGAGAAAAGGCCAAATATATACAATAATATAGAATAGGTGACAGCTCAAGGATCTTTGAGATTTAATGTAACAATGCAAAAAGAAAAAAAAAAAGAGAGGTCAAAAGCAGTGAAGATGGCAGTGAAAAACACATGGGGTTTGCGTTATATGTGGATGCACTGTGTAACAGTTCTTGTTTTTATCGATCACTTGGGTGGAATCACAAAGAAACAAACCATGAGCAGGGTTGTACCCTCCAGTACACTTAAATTTTTGGTCCGTGAGTTTAGGTATACCCGGAGGGAGAAAAAAATAATAATTTTATATTATTAAATGAATTAATGCTGAAGGATAAAAACTGAATGGACACTGTTCTCTATACATTGCTTGTCTTTATGTGACCAAATTAAAGGGCACACACCCATAGATTACTTGGGCAATAAATTTGTGTTGAGTAACATTTGACTCCCTTGTCTTTAGATATAATAATACTAATAAAATATTAATATTAGCCCCTTTTTAAACGTCTTTTGAGTCAAGAAAAGGCAAAAAGAAAAAGGAGAAGCATATCCCAGAAATGAAGGTTGATTTCAGTGTTATTATAATAAGACTTGGAATTGAGGAGATCACATATGTAGGATTTCAAAGATGATTTTCGAGATCTCTCTAAAGATTGAAGAGTGAACTGCATCTGCATGCATGCCCCAAGTTGTGGAGACTTTAGTTAACTACATAACTAAACCAATAATTAAGGGAAGGACAGTGAATTAGGCATAAACAATGGTATTTTGGTATTTTCACCTTCACCTTCCTTGGAAGGTTAATTTGTTTCAAAATGAAATGAAACTTGATTTTTCATGTAAACTTTTGGTATTTTGGATAATATCAGGTGACACTGGATGATATTTGCTGCAGCTTCTCATGATGACTTGTGTTGGGATTTTTTTTCTCCGAGCTCATCTATCAAAAGAAATTTAAGGATATATTGCCAAACTATCCTAAACGTTTGCATGCAGATCGATTCTACCCAAAATATTATAATTGTATAATTCTACTCCTACTGTTTGGAAGATGGACAGATTTCACCTCATGTTATCATCGATCAATACTATATGAAAGAACACGTCCATGTTTAAAAACTAAAAGTAAATTTGTGTACATGTTAACATGATTATCATTTCTCATTGTAGACCGGTTACTATAATAATAACTCTTAAATTAGGATTGAATGGTTATAAGTAATCTTCATTTATTAAAAGTTCTATAAAGCTTTTAAATCATGGTAGCTTGATTGAATGGGGATGCCAATCTCGTTAAACATCTTAGTTCTAAAAGACACTCCGAAAAGCATTTTGCCCGAGCTGTGAGCAAGATTTGAACATACCAACAACCTGTCCTTTTCCATTAGATGGTTTGTGCAGATGTTTTAGCTCGATCAAGCAAGCTGAGACATGCCAAACCAACACGCACTAGAGTCGGACATTCTGACAATCCTTACCCTCAGTTGTTTGATTAGGTTTCATCTATGTATACTTCCCACATAATAAATGCCGATACAAATACATTTATATTTTCTACCTTCTTTACTCATTCTCTCTCTCTCTCTCTAAACTTTTATGACTTGATCTTCAGTGCCCAACTAAATCGATGGATCAGAAGAGGATCCCGACCACATCTCAAGTCGCCACAAAACTTAGTGGAAGACGAGTTTGTATTCACTTTATACTTTGATAAATGTTAGAGGTGAAATTGTAACATTTATACAATTATAAATTTTTTTCTAAAAAGGGTGGTTGAATGATAGTAATATTTGTGTAGGTTGTCCGTAGGGAAGGGATGAAAAACTAAAAATAGATGAGGGTATGATTTTTTGAGTGTGTAGGGAATGAATGGTGAGAAAAGGAGGGTCCATATGTCATTAGGAGGAAGAACAAGAGAGGTGTAAACCAATGGGGGTTGTCTTTTACTGAATTACACAAACCCCAAAACGCCCGTGCTTTGTCCCTCCCTCTCTCACTCCTTACATAATTTCTCTCCCCCATAAATACCATCACCATACCTCCTCTCTTTCCTCATCTCATCTTCACTTTCTTATCTCTCGAGTTCCACCACACTCTTTCTTCTAAACAGAGACCAAATGGCCGTTAGAAAATCAAGCAAACTCATTCAAACACCAGTGTTAAAGCAAATTCTCAAGAGATGTTCTAGCTTGGGTAAGAGACATGGTTATGATGATGATGGGTTGCCTCTTGATGTTCCTAAAGGTCATTTTGCTGTTTATGTTGGTGAATATAGAAGCAGATATATTGTTCCAATCTCAGTGTTGACACACCCTCAGTTCCAATGCTTGCTTCGCCAAGCTGAAGAGGAGTTTGGGTTTGATCATGAGATGGGACTCACCATTCCTTGTGAAGAAGTTGTCTTTCGCTCTTTAACTTCATCTCTTATCAGATGAAAAAGATTCACATATTTTCATGGTCTTCATTTGCTTGTGGATGGAGAGAAGATGGTTAAAGATGAAGCTGCTTGTCTTTGGCTTCTCTTTTTTTTTTAAAACATTTTCTCCATTGGGGCGGGCTTCTTGATCTTGATCTTTTTTTTTTCTTTTCAAATTTCTTCATTGTTATGCATTTGGCTGTTTTAGACCCTGATGGGTTTTTATTGAGTAATTACTAACCTAGATATACCCAAGGAAATGCTTATGGGGTTTAGATTTGTATAAATTAAGTTTGATTTTCCTCACACATGATGATGTAGTTGTTTTGTTAATTACAACACTACTGTGAGAGAAGCTTTTTAAAGCAATGCAAAGCTTGTTCATCCTTACATTTCACTGTCCTTCTCTCTCTCTCTCTCTCTCTGAATATACTCTGTGTTTTTTTATAGGATATATGTGAATATATTACAAAGACTTCTTTTCTTTTTTAATTAGGAAGAAAACACTCCCTCAAACAAAATTAAGAATAAAACACAGGAATTCAAAGCTAATAATTGTATTTTTTTTTTTTTTTTGTATGCATGGGATGGAAGTGTGGGTTCATAGAAAAAGCATGATTCTTAGTCTAATCAAATCTTGGACCTTAGATGAGGGCATCTTCAAGGACAGTTTTTTTTTTTTTTTTTGTTGTTGTTGTCAGAGAATGTGGGGTACTTAACTATGTACGGACCATCACATTTATTTATATTTTTGACAGCATCACATTTATTTATATACTTATTCATCCTTCATTTTCATTTTTTTTGATAAATGTTGTTGCTTTTGAAATGCATGTTCCATAGAGAACTTCATACTAGCTTCCTATGAAAAAATTAAATAAATGCATCTACATTTGTAAATAATAACTTTTTTTGATAAAAGGGCAAATAGTAACTTTGTTTTATAATTAGTTGCTTTTATAATAATAATAATAATAATAATAATAATAATAATATTGTTTCTTATAGGGATAATAACAATATTAATAATAATGCATTTGAACTTGTACTAGTTTAGGATCTGGAATCTGTTGCTTTTGTAATGATCTGGTCTGGAGTGGATGTGCTTGAAGTAGGAAGTTTTGAACAAATTGTATATAATATGGGATTTTTAGGTAAGCCTTGAGGAGAAAGTACATGACGAAGGCTTGTTGGTACACTCTAGTAGAGTTCGGTAATCCTCATGTTAGATTATCTTATGGGTATACTATGGTTACTTTGAAATAATCATTACTTGCCCTTATCACTATTGGATCAAATTTTCCATCACTCATTCAATAGTAATAGTGGACAAAGTGATGGTTATTTTGTTAATAAAGTAACCATAGAAAAACTCTATATTGTGATTTTAAGTATAACAACAATGATATAAAAGGACACAACCATTTGGAAATAAGTGTACCTTTGATCGAAAGGACATAACGATTTCAAAAGACATGTATTTTTATTTTTCTTTTGGGGAATTCTAATTGTTGTCCAACTAGAATTCATTTTTTGCTTTGTTACTACTAGAAGAATTTATGATTAAATTGATGAGAAACAAAGTATGGGCAATAATACCTTAAGAACAACAACAAAATATTGTGCAACGACATGCTTATTTGTTTTATCATTTTAAAATACTTGTATTGATATTAACTTATACATTTGTATATTTTTATATGATAGTTGAGAGCTCAAAAGTTCTAACACCACCCTCACCAATTTATTTATGAGGTGTTGATTGCACTTTCGATAAATGAAATATAGGGTACCTTTTAGTTTTAGTCGGTTCTAAAATTGTCCTGTTTTGGTTTTGGTCTTGGCGTGGGGAAAATATTTGAAGACTAATCTATATAGATTGAGTTATTCAAGCAGTTAACAACACAATGTAGTTCCTCCATTTTCTGACTTGACAATTATTATGGTCTTTTTTTTATGACTGAACTGAATATTATTGATAACTAGCTAGAAGTTATCTGATTGGGCTTGATTACAATTGCAAATAAAGGCCCAATAAACATGTTAAACAAACCTAATTTATTGAAGGGAACCGGCACAAATAAGCTGGAATAACCGCCCAAAGACAATTATGAACCACTATACAAAAAGGTCTCCATGATCCCTACGAAATAGCAGTTATGAGGGGAAGAATGGGTATAAATAGAGGAGAAAGAGAAGTAAACAGGTTAGACATTCAAAACTATACAAAATACTCTTATTCTCCAATTCTATTGCTGACTTGATCATCGGAGTTTTACCCAGAGATTCCATCTCCGGCATTGTTTTGCAGAGCAGTTGACGATTCAAGGAAGGATCTTATTTGCGAGAATATCATTGGTGCGGTGAGCGTGGAACTTCAAAACCTGTAGCATTCATTAAAGCTATACATGGTTTAAAGTTTCACTAAGAACGTGACAGAATCATAGAGAACAACAGGGGTATCCACTAGATCAACCCATGTGGAGACCAGACGAACATTACCAACATCCCAACCAATCGCAACAAGAAGCATGGTGAATACAAATACCAATTTGCAAAGGATCGAACCTTTATTAGAAGTACAAGTCCATAATGAAATGGAGATGCCAAAGAAAGATTTCCTACACATGGCCGGACAAGTGTTGGCTCGAAATATGAGTCAAGTAGCAGGAGATCGTATGATAAGCATCCTTACAGGATTGGCGAATCGACCTCAACAGATCATATCACCTTCTCATGATATGATGACAATCCCAAGTCAAGGTATGAGTCTGATTTCAAATGTCCCAGAGGCGATAAAAACTATGCCCATTAGTCAGTCGATCCAGAGGAGGCAGGAGTTAGGACAGTCAAGTTGCATATCACAATTCAACCATCTGGGGCATCATTTGTCCCAATTTGATGGAAGTCAAAATCATCAGATGCAGGGTCAAGGATATTTTCCTCCTAGAAACCAAGAGCGAATCCCCAACCATCGAATATTATGGGAGCGCCCCAACAATGGGCATTTGATTCGTTCACAGGACAACGGTTAAATTCAATCTCAGATCGAAGTATGCATATTAAGGAGATGCCCACAAGAATAATAGAACAAAGAACCAATGAGCGAAGAGATGAGCCAACGACTGACATGGAAACACAGCTACAACATATGTTGCAGCGAATGTGATATACACAACGATGAAAAGAAAGTACACAAAGCGACTCGCCTTTCACTTGTCGAGCTGTTGGAGGCAGGCGCCAAGTGAATAGGCTGTTGGAGAAAAGTCTCAGCGGCCTTCTTCTTGGAATTGGGACGGGTGCATTCTCCATAGCACCCGCCTTCCGTTTCCTAAACAGAGTCACCTCTGGGTTAGTCTCTTCTCGCATGAGCGTATTGTGAGCGGAAACAGGCGCTCATATCGGCTTTAGCCTTCATTGATTAGAGTCGCCACCCAGCCGACCGGGAAAATGTATGAACCGGTTTATGTACCGATTGCCTTTGAAAACCAGAAATTCCATATACGTTTGCGGATACAACTTATTAGTTCCGACATTCCAGGACCTAGAGGATCTTTAATGCAACCTAATTCATTATCGTCTTATATTTATGGTTATCACACAAAAGTATTAAAATGTGCAAATATTTGTACGGTAAACTGTTAGGTGACACAGTAAAAACCCTCAGAAGCTTACCCTCGTAACGTGCCAGTAGGATCCTTGCAAGCTAGTATTTGTCCAGAATGGAGCCGGGCAGACAGAACTTCGGGGTCAGAGAGGCGTCGGGGACGTACTCCTAACGATAGACTTTGGACTTTGCGGTTCCGGGGGAACCTTAACTTGGATGACTTGGATGCACCTATCCTTGAGGAGGATAAAAGTGCCGAGATGACTTAGGCGATAGCCGAGACGTCGGGATATTTGTTTTTTGAGGACTCTGTGGGAGGTATGTGATTTAGGAAGGGAAATGGACTTTCGGGGCTCGAGACTAAGCAATTTCTTTCTTTTCTTAGGCAACTTTCAGAGGTAACTTATTAGGTCACGGAATTGCTTAGAAATGAGTGAGAGAGAGGAGAATGAGAGTGTTTGTTGATGGAATGAATGAGGAATTCAGATTCTTTTTATAGGAGTTGGCAGAGACCGTACGGTCTCCATAAGTCTCGTCTGAGATCTAGATGCAGATCTCAGTGGGGCCTTGCTAAAGGCCCGAGTGGGTGATTAAAATTGTTTGTTTTTAGTGACATGTGACATATAAGGATAAGGACTGTATGGACATGTAGGATGACCGTACGGTTCTTATGATGGAGATCGTACAGTCTTGTCTTGGGGATGGAGACCGTATGGTCCTAGACTTAGCCTATTGCAGTCCCGTTTTGACAAACTTTAGTATTTTGGCCATAACTTCTTCATACGAGCTCATTTACAAAGCTATGACGTAGATCTACAACTTTCATGTTTTAAGTTTTTCCTAATTAGGACCCTAAGGGGATTTAAATTGGCCTCCAAGTTGGACTATGTGCTTATTCCTGTGTGGTAGATTTTTTTTTTAGCAGAGTTGATTGGATCTTTGTCTGGGAGACTTGAAAAGCTATTTTACGTGTCATTGAGGGTGTCAATGACATGTATGAGGAGTGAGTTATGATTCTGGAAAGTTGTTCCGTTCCTTAACGAGTACTGGTGCTTA
This sequence comes from Euphorbia peplus, assembly GCA_028411795.1. NCBI lineage: Eukaryota > Viridiplantae > Streptophyta > Magnoliopsida > Malpighiales > Euphorbiaceae > Euphorbia > Euphorbia peplus. The sequence continues at coordinate 9,986,271 of CP110843.1, read as the reverse complement.
CTTCGATTGGTAGTTCGAGGAGCTCAAAATAGCTTTCTTCATAGGGTTCGAAAACCAGTGCTTACAATTTGCCCCTTGCTTCGTTCGAAGCATTTAGGATTGTCACATTGTCTTGTAAGATCCTTGGATAGTTTTAACGAAGCGAAACGAGTCAAGACTGCGTGTGTGCACGTGATTTAGAAACGTTTTTGAATTGGAAATGCGCTCGTTTAGAGTACTTACCTGCGCACAGACCACAGGTTGCGGGGTCAGGTGCTTTGAAGGTGTAGAAGATGTCTTGGACAACTATTTTGGCACTTTGTCCTACCAGTCTTATCTCTGGGGTAGTGTAATGGTCTGAGTTGTGGTGATCCTTGGATCAGGTAACGCCTTTTTGTATGGGGGATCCGGAGATCGCATAACGCCTTATTGTGGGGGTGATCCGGAGATTGTGAAACGCCTTATTCTGGGGGTGATATGGAGACCGGGTAAATCCTTATTGTCTGGGTGATCTGGAGATCAGATGACGCCTTATTGTAGGGATGATTAGGAGATCGGGTAACGTCTTAGTTTACTGCTAGTCTTATCTTGGGAAAGGGTTGTGTGATTATGTGAGGTTTGGTGATCCGTGGATTAGGTAACACCTTAATGTGTTAGTGATCCGGAGATCGGGTAACACCTTATTGTTTGGGTGATCTGGAGATCAAGTGATGCTTTATTGCATGAATGATCTAGAGATCGGGTAACGCCTTATTGTATGAGTGACTCGGAGATCGAGTGATGTCTTAGTACTTGTGGTCTTCAAGCCTAGTAACGCCTTTCTGTTGAGCGGGTGTCGAGCTTTATGATGAACCCTATGTGTTTTGATTATGTCCAAACGTTTCAGAAGATGAAATTCAATTTTGACTTATACACTTATCAATGTTGACTAACAATTTTTGTTAAGTTCTGTGTAAGTTTTTCTCAGTAGGTGCTGAATGAATAAAGTTTGGAATGCTAATGGAACTCAGAAGAGAAGATTAATTGAAGACAAAAGATAAAAATTAAAAGCTGGATGCTCCGCTTTGAAGATCTTCAAAAGATTGATCAAGCTCTCCCAAAAGTTCAATAGCAACCAGAAGCTATGGTTCTGTTTTTTTTCAGAAGTTTAGACAAAAAGAATTAAGTGATTAGAAGCTTGATCACGGGTTTTGTTAAGCATTTAATGCACATGTCAACTGCATTTAATGCTAGGCGCCAAAAGTTCAAAAAGCTGTTTGAAGGAGCGCGTCTTCTCCACAACAAACAAAACCAGAATTTCTTTGTCTACCGTTTGTTGATCCTAATGAAGAAACATTCCAGTCAACCTTATCCTTCAATTCAAATCTCTTACCAGATTAAGTTAAAGAACAAGGTTAACGGAATCAAGAGTGTTTGAAGACCGTTTGAAGATAAGATAGATTAACGGCTACAACTCTGTCATCATCAAATTGAAGATTCAAATTCAAACAACGGTCATCCTCAAGACACCATAAATAGTAGCCAAGCTCATTTGTGTTCTTACACGCGAGATTTTTGAGTTATCTAAACGAACTGTTATTCTAAGCAAAACAGAGCACTTCCCATTCTTTCTCTTTTCTTATTTGATATTTGTAAAAGTGAGAGAGTGAACACAAGTTCATAATAGGAATCTTGTAACCTGATATCGTTTGTGATATTTAGCTAGATTTGAGAGAAATCTAGTTGAGGTTTAAGTTGGGTGAGAAATCCAGAAAACAGGGTTCTTGTTCTTATTCTGGTGAAAATCCTTTAACTTATTCTAGGCTAGTCAGAACTAAGTGAGAAATTAGCTTAAGTTCTGTTGATGTAAAGGAGCTTTCTGAACTTGCCATAAACGTTCTGAATAGTGGATTTAAAATCTCTATTGACTGCGATCACAAGGGACAGGACGTAGTCACAGGACTTCTATGGCGAACCTGGATAAATCGAACTGTTCACTCAGGACCTCATGAATCTCTTTCTCCCTCCTTAACTTGTTATTTTTGCTTCTGTGTATTTGCTCAATATTTAGTGCTGAAATAGTTTGCTCATTAAATTCACTGTCTTTGTTTAGAAGACAATCCATAAGCTCTGTCTCACTGAACTTTTGTTGCCAAACAGACAGAAACAGTCTTAAGACATAATCTCTCTCAGAAGTGCTTTCCTAAAGCTTGCTTCTGACTCTGAAGAGATTTGATTTTGAGTTAAGTTTCCCTAAAAACTTAAATTTGGACTTAGACACCTATTCACCCCCTTTAGGTGATTCTGATCTTGTTAGGGCTAACACTTTATGTGCTTTGTCCTATCATTCTTATGTCGAGGATTGAGGAGGTGTTCTTCGCTTGGTGGTCCAGAAACCGAGTATCGCCTTGCGTTGGTGGTCATGGGACCAGATAACATCTCAGATTTTGTGACCTTGAGATCGGGTAACGCCTTTGACTTGGTGGTTTTGAGACCGGGTATTGCCTTTTGACTTTGTGGTCATGAGACTGGGTAACGCTTTCACTTCGAGGTCAGGAGGACACCTTTTACTTTGGAGTCCGGAGTCTGGGTAAAGCTTTTGACTTTGGGGTCCAGAGACTGGGTATATTTTGACTTCGTGGTACGGAAACTAGGTTGATCCTTTTGATGATCTTGAGATCAGGTAACGCCTTTAACTTTAGGATCCGGAGATTGAATGAGGTTTTAGCAGTTGGCGTGCCATTTTGGTGTGCTTGAGGCAGTCGGATGCCCCTAGATTTTGACAATGGACGTCGTTGGACAAGCACCATAGTTAGAGTGTCAGTGTGAGATCTTATTTGCGAGAATATCAACTATTGATTTGTATTAAACTGAATTGGAGTGTATTTTCCGAAGAAATTTACTGAACTGAATACTACTGACTTCGATTTTAAATGTTAGTCGCTTTTGTAAAACTATGAGAAATTAAAATATTACTAATTATAGCATACAAAATACTAATTTATCCTCTTTTTAATTTCTCTTGTCTGACTTGTTTCCTTAAAACTCTAAAGGTATAAGGGCATAATTGACCAAACACTAATCATTATTATTATAAATAACAAGAACGACCAACATTTGTGGAAAAATTCACGTCCCAAAAACGACATAATGTGAATTAGATTTTACTGTTTTTCTTTTTTTTGTCATTGAGTGTACTTTCCAAAATGGACATTCAAAAAAATGCGGGTGAGACATGGAGCTTATCTTTGACAATAACCATGATGGTATATTCTATTTTGTTAGATTAAAATTGAATTAATATTAAAGTGGGAGGTTTTGATTGAACTAGTTTTATATTGCATTTTATTTGAAAGTATGATTACTCCAAGGAGGAATATGCTAATAATAACAAGTTGGAATATTGATAAAGTTTTTTTTTTGAAAAATATTAATAAGGTTTTGGAAAAGGGTACTGATGTGATTTTTTTTTATTTTTAAAAGTGAAATGAATAAACATTTGATTGATAGTGGGGTGGACTGGGGACTGGCTTAATTTATGAATACAGTTCCAACCGTTGCTTTGTTAGTTTCAAGTTTCAACCTCTCTTTACCTCTCTCTCGTTTGTTAAGTTTCCGTCCATGACAGAGAAGTATCCCAGAATAATATACCCTTCATTTCATGTAAGCTGTCATTTTTCCATTTTTCTTATAGTACTTGAATTTTTGATGTAATCTTAATTAAAAATCTTAAGTAAATTTTTTTTAAAAAATCCTATGGTTTCAGTTATTTTACTTTTTATCAAAATAATGATAGAGATTTCAGATTTTTGCAAAATGAAGATTTTTTTATTGCACTCTTAAAATCACCGTTTACGACTTCAATAATGATATATTTCAATGAATATTGATAGTCTAAGAAACTTTTAATTTTTTGACTTTTTTATTTTGTAATCATTTAGATGATGTTTAGTGAAAAATGATAAAATTAACGTTTAGAGAGATAAAAATTAAAAAACAATTATTTTCAAAAAGTGAAAATGTTGTTCCATGGAAATTATGGTATTAAACAACTTTAATTCTTGAAACTTTTCAGTTTAAGGTCTTTAACCATGAGTTTTTTAAAGTCAAACAAAAATGTCATTTTTTTGAAAAAAAATGTGAAACCTCAATCCTCTTTTGACTAAAAGTAAACCACAGTCATTTCTTTGAAAATAAGTGAAACTACATAATTTTTTTAAAAAAAAAAAACTTTACCCTTAAATTTTTTTACAAGCAACCATACAACTAAAAAAATTAGAATACAAACCTCTTTTCCTTTTAAATTTATAAAGCCTAAATTTGTAAGCATATGTCCTAAATGACAGTTAATATGAAGCAGCGACAATGTAATATATTTGTAAGTTTAATTACGTAAACAAATAATTATTCCTTTTCATTTCGTCATTAACTTTTAATTGGGTAGAAAGAAATCATGTGAGAAAACATACCCGCAAGAAATTTGTAGCACATAAAAATGAAAAGGGGTAGGATATCTCTAGATAATCATTCTCGGTACTTTTATCTTTTGAAAACATAATATTTTAGCATCAATTCACTCATCTTTTAGCATCAATTCACTGACTTTCAAGGGAGCGGAAAAAATAAAACATTATAACAAATATATCGTGAATGATGGGTCATGAATTCTTTGAGTGTATTCTCCTTTGTGTTTCATCATATACGTGACCATTGTTTTTCAAATCTTATTCCCTTTTCAAAGGTTTTTATACATGGTTTGGCAAGTTCTTACATTTAAGTAATATCAAATACCTCGGAAGCTCATACAGTTTTACATTCCTAACCTATAAATGTTGAGCGGGAGAGCGGTAGTTTGAGCATCCACTATAATCGTAGAAAAAACTCCATTCTACTAGTATATATTTCTTGTAAAGAATATCCAAAGTTTTCTTGTAAAATACTCATAGGCGTTGGAACAAGCCCGATGTTCGTTAATCTCACGAATGATTTTTCTTGTCTTAATTACCTTCCATTTGTTTCTATTTTTTAAAATTGTTTTTTTTTTTATTTTTAGTTATTTAACTGATTTCCGACCAACACATTGGATCCCGACTAATCCAACAATTTGGTGGATAATAGTATTAAGTTTCCTCCCAAATAAGTGTAGTGGGACTCGACCGTGGTAATTTCATTAGTTCAACCTATCATCTACCGTTGAGCTACTAGTTATTGGTTGTTTCATTTTTGTATTATAAATAAAAGAGATTTTAATATACTCCTGGAGCACGATGACGTGGTACTCCAAACCAATAAATGGTTGACATATGTTACATCAACCAATAAGATTTTGACAACGTGTAATAATTAAAAATTTATATTTTAGTTAATAATTCACATAAGTAGGCTATGGTTACTTTATTTATACTTTATCATATTTACCATTAGATTAGTATTTAACCCATGATCTAATGGTGGACAAAACAAAGTAATTGTTACTTTGTGAAAAATAAAGTAACCATAGAATTTCCCTTCATATAAAATTCATGACCCTAAAATAAAACCTCTAGACCCTAAAAACTATACCCTAAACTAGACCCTAAATCATCGACCCTATATACTAACATATGTAATGTGACATTGAATTATTAGTTCGGAGTACCACATCATCCGTACTCCAGAAATATTTTAAAATTTCTCTATAACTAATAATTGTTTATCTTCTTTAGGGTTAACGAATAAATTAATCTGGTCCGCGTAATATATTTGTTTCTACATAATTTTTTGGAAAGATTATCATATATAGAAGAAGAGGACTATTCATATGCATGTGAAGTTCATATTTGTATACTAAAAAATTCGTTACTAATTTTATCATGTATAAGTGTGTCTGCATCATTATTTTTCATTAATATTACAATTCACAGATCTCAAATGGTTATTTTTCATTAATATTACAATTCACAGATCTCAAATGGTTTGCATTTTTTCCTATATAAAAAAAAAACATGGTTTGCATAGTATACACAAATCACATGCATATGTTCATGAATACAAATTAAATCCATTAATAGCTCAACTTTTTCTTTTTTTTTGTTCTCTCTCTCACTCTATTTTTTTTATCTTGTACTAGTGGGATATTTGTGGTCCTTGAATCCTCTACTACCTCTAGTTTCTCTGATTTTCGTATTAGTTCATACTGAATTAATAGTTGTATAATATTTGAATCCACAAATTAATATATAATTAGTCACAAGGAATGCCAAATATTTGCAAGCAATTGTCACATTCAGGTATATAAGGTGAAGTGAGCAGAGAATATAATGGCATTTAAAGAAAACTGACATTAGCTCCATATATGGGGGTGCATTATGGGGCCTAGTTGTAGCATTTTTACTTTAATTATGTTACAGAAAATGAAAGGGGTTGTGCATATTGGCATCATGTACTTAATTAATGTTCAACAAAAAAAGTGGAATTCTTGTTAAAATAAAAATGGTTTGGAACAAATCCAGCCATAGTTTTACCAAAACTGACGTAGTAAAATACCAATATATTCCTATCCATATTAAACTCTAATCAAACCATACTAAACCACATTCCACCCAATATTTTTATAAATTTGCTAAACCAAACCACACCACCCTATTCCGGCGAGCAAGGGTCTCCGACACAACCATTTATTCTGACGAACCACCATCGTTTCCAGCAGAAATATTTTCCGGCGAGGAGATTTAATAAAAAAACGTTATTTCTATATTTGTTATGCATAGTTGTTAGCTTGTATTTTCATTTTGTTTAATTTGTACGTTCGTTTTGTATGTGTAATTGGTGGAACTTTTTCACTTACTAAAGTAACTAGATTTTCGATTTAATTTATTGCAAAAATTATGTTTTAATAACTTTAACAAAGGAACTCATGAATCATGAGCCTCACCACAAGGTGGGGCGCATGAACATTGAGTCCCGCCACAAGGTGAGACTCATGATCCATTTTTCATGGATCATGAGTCTCACCTTGTGGTGGGACTCAATGTTCATGCGCCCCACCTTGTGGTGAGGCTTATGATTCACGAGTCTCGTCTTAGTTTTGTTTTAAATAAAGATTTTAGAGAATTTCGTATCTCTAGAAACCACATAATAATTATTATTATAGATCAAGGGTGATTACATCTTTAAGACTGCATGTAAATAGTAAGATCATTTGCTTGATGAGACTATTCATTCACGTGGGTATTTCTGGTTGTCAAAACAGCTATCACTAGATCACTATTCATTCATGTGGGTATTTTTGGTGGTCAAAACAGTTAGCACAATGTGACAACTCATTCACGCGTTTTTTGAATTATTATCAAACAGACAGTTATCACGATGTCACAACTTTATCACGCGTAAAAAAAGTAAATAAGACTTTTTCGTCTATAAAACTGAAAACAAAAACCATTGTAAAATTCTCACACCACTTAACTCATATTATATACAATGACTTCTTCCTCCTCATCCAACTCACATAATTTTCCAGATGAAAAAAACATTGTCCACACACTAACGGTGTCTGAATGCAGGGAAAAGGTGGTTTATGCCTATTCCTAACTGGGTTGATCTGTTTACATGAGAACTGAGAGATAATCAACGGGGGAATATTTCTAGACAAAGGTTCAACACAGTAATATTCTTTTAATGGTTAGAATCAAATCCCTCTTATGAGGTATTTCGTACTAATCCATTCTCGCTTGTGAAAACCTGGGAGCGTAATTTCATATCAGTCGATGTCCTTCGAAGGCATAGTGCATTCATGAACAATTTTTGTGAATACAATGATATGATGGGAAACATATGTAATGCTCCATGGAAGATCCTTTTGTAGGATTATCTAAGAGAAGTCGACTATTACATCGAAATTTATGAAGTAGTGCAAAGTGCTTTGCCCGAACTAACTAAATAAGAACGAGATTGGAGAGATTACGAGCAGTATCTTGCAAGTAGGCACTCGGACGATGACATGAATTTATCGTCAAGTCATGAGCCAATTAATCGCGGAAATTGGTAAAGATATGCTCCTATCTTATTTATATTTTCTGTGTAATCCCTAGTTTCAGGTTCAGGGTACGGTTTAATATAATTCGCTAATTTGATTTTCGATTTTGTCATGTAATTTTGAATGTCAATGTATGTTGTGTGTTATTTTATATTATTTCATGTAATTTGATTTGATTTTAATGTTAGGGTTACGGTTAGGGTTAACGAAGGAACTCATGAATCATGAGCCACCACAAGGTCAGGCGCATGAACATTGTGCCCCAACACATGGTGAAGTGCATAGATTATGAGCCTCACCTTGTTGTGGGGCTCAATGTTCATGCGCCCCACCTTGTGGTGAGGCTCATGATTCACGAGTCTCGTATCAGTTAGGGTTAGGGTTAGGTTGTTTTTTCAAAAAAATAATAAAAAAAATGCGTCGGATCTCGCTCGGTTACCGCCCCACCACATGGTCGGTGGAGCTAAGATAGCTCACGTTCCACTACATCGTAAAACTTAAGGTCCACACGTTCCAGCGTGTGGTGGAGCTTGAACTGCCCGAGTTCCGTCGCTTTTTTTTTAAAAATAATTTAATAAGGGCAAAGCTGACTTTTATTATGTCTTTTATAGTAATTCATGTATGAATTTAGCAACACCTATAAAAATGTGTTCCCTCTTCTTTTGTTTTTTTTTTCTCTCTCTCTCTCTCTATGTTTTCTTAATGGGAAAAAGAAAGGGAATGCAATAATTTACAAACTTATTAAGTCTCTGAATCTATCAATATTTAATGTATTAAGCTCTGATATGCTCCATTGAAGTACGTGAAGCTAGAATTTGGTAAATAATATTATTATTCTCAGCTCTTTTTCAAGGAAAAAAGAGCGAATATATTAATAATATAAGTTACACGATAAAGGAGTTAAGACTCTTGGCTCAGAACGAAAGATGAACATTTTGAAAAAGGCAAGCCAATTCGTTAATTAAATAAACCATGTAAGTATCAGATTGAAGCTAACACAGATCTACAAATAGAGTACACGGTTTCATATACATGTAAAAAAAAATCGTATAATGAAACAATGAATAGCAGATCGTGACAATCAGTTGTCCCTTCAATTGAAATCAACCTATATGTCGGAATGACATTAAAGCAAGGCTCAAACAGTAGAGTATACATGTATACATATAACATAAGTTTTCTAGCTAATTAGGAAACATGCTAGAATAAGCAAGTACCCACAACTGAATGCCCTAATCTTTTTGACTAAAATTTAATGAATTGAAAATTACTGAAGTGTGTACATGAACATGAGGGAAATAACTGAAATTACTGAACTCGACAAAATTAAATTGAACTCAACTGAAATTACTTAAATGAAATTACTAATGAGGCATAAAGAATAAGGCTTAAGACTCATGCGGCGAGAATGTAAGAGTTGAAAGTGAGGAGCAGACAACTGCTTGGTCAATATAGGTTGTGAAGAAAACAATTCACAATTCATATTGAACTTGTTTGCCAACAAAATGTTAATTCAATTTGATATGCTTCAAGCGAGCATGAAAACCTAGATAACATTAAGATACCATAAGTGAAGGGTTAGTGAAATGGGATAACCAAGATCCAGTAAAAGAGGGAGGAGCCAAAGTAGCTCATCTGTAGCATTCACTATGACTTTATACTCACTTTTAGTGGATGAACAACCAATCATAGGTTAATGTTGCGTTATTTCTGCAAGTGCACGGTTTCGCATATAGTATTAAAAGATCGAACCCACAGAGATGGAATAATATGTAAACTTTTTCTTATTTGTATTCGTTTTCTTTTCTCCTATAATTTAAACAATAATCCTTATTGATTTGCTTGATTAAGAACACAACTTATTGTACCATGCACATTCTACTTTAAATTCAATTCACAAGCTCACAAAGTTTTGAATTTAATTCTATTTCTTAGACAAAGTCACCAATTCGTTTAAACATATAGGTCATATATCAAGTAATCTTTATATAATCAATCTAACTTCACTAATCTATTTCGATCTTTCGATTCGTAAATAAATTATTCCTACATGAACATTAATTAAGCAAGATCAAATGGAACTATCATAATCAAACTTTTATAATCAACTTTACCACATAAGTGAAGCTACATCACACTCTAAACTACTAAACATATTTAAGATTATTTAGATTGTTTGTTGATGATTTATACTAGATTAAACACTTATAACTATTATGGTGTAAATATCTTACTTAGCATGCAAACTAGTTATTTCAAGAACATAATCATTAAAGAACATTAATCTCTTAATAAACTTGATATCGAATTCATACAAGATATAAACAGAAAATTAGAATATAAACAAAACATAAACAAAAAGAGAAAATTGGAGCGTCAATCTTTTTTACTCTTCTTGGAAGGCGTGTCAATCCTCGGGCGTTCTTGCTCATCTTTTCTTCGATGAACGGATGAAAGAAGTGAATCTCTCGATCTAAACTAGAATCCCTTAGAAATGGAACAAAATCTTATTGTAATTCTGATCTGAATCACGGCTGGAACTTGTGTAAGTCGGGCGAATTTACGGGTTAAAGTGTCGCAGAAATGTAAGTATTTAGCGTTGTCTTTTTGTAAGAATGTGTTAAGTCGAAAATGCACTTAATTTAGCTATGTATTTCGTATGTATTTTCATAACAATTCATATAGTTTTAGCTCATTTAGCTAAGAAACATCTGAGATAGGGGCAACTTCACTACTTTGTGTTTGTTTTGATGTTCTCAGCTCAATCTTATGAAAACATAGCAATTTGATGTTAGTTAGAGCCAAAAACGAGCAATAGAAGTCATGTGAGTTCATACAAGTTCATGCAAGGCCATGCGGAGAAGTTACGTGCAAGCTTAAGTTGGAAAATCGAAGAAAAGACTCGAGATGTGCAACCTACAGGTCGCGCGCTAGAGGCAATGACTGCCTCTGTCGCGCTGGTCATGTTTTTGGCCTTGTCTTTGTAGAGGAAAAACTTGCCTCTGGCGCGCCGAGTGTCAGAATCAGCAGAAACGGATTTTCTTCGTCCTTCTTATCTATACAACCCTTCCGAAAGGTCGTACACCTTCCCAACGGACACGACCATTCCCTAAAGGTTGTAACCCTTTGAAACCCCACCTCTTGGTTCCTATAAATACACCATCCCTCTCTAAAATTCGGATGGTTAACAAAACTTACAAGAAAGAAACACTAAATACTTACTTACATTTCCCGTACACCTTTACCCGTAAATTCGCTCAAAACACATAGTTCCAGCGGAGTATTCAAATCAGAAACTCAGTAAGATTTCGTTCCTTTCATAAGGCATTGTAGTTTAGATCGAGAGATCAACTTTGTTCATCCGTTCATCGAAGGAAATCCGAGCAAGAACACCCTGAGGCTTGACACGCCTTCCGAGTAGAGTAAAAAGGATTGACGCCCCTGATTTCTTTTAATTGTTTATGTTCTGTCCAACTTTGATTTTCTGTTTACATCTTGTATGAATATGATATTGAGTTTATTAAGAGATTAATGTTCTTCATATGCTTATGTTCTTGAATTAATAAGTTTGCATGCTAAGTAAGATATTTACATCAAAATAGTTACTAAGTATAATAACTTGTGTTTATCATTAACTTATAATCTTGTGATAAGAATAGGTTCGGTTGGTTAGGTTATAATCTAGTTTTACATGTGTGATTGTAATCGGTTATAAGATTAATACGAATAGGTTCGGTTAGTGTATAATTGATGTTCATATGTGGTTAACTTGTTTGCATGTATCGAGAGATCGGAATAAGTTATATCGAGATTAGATTAAGTATATTAAGATTATTCAATATTGTGTTTACGTGCTTAAATGAATTGTTTTCTTTGCATTTAGAACGAATAGAAATCCAAACATGTGCGTTTGGTGACTTGAAGTTTTTGTTATACTTGAATGGTACAGTAAGTTGTGTTTTATTCAACCAAATCAATAAGGATTATCGCTTTAACTATTTGTGAAAAGAAAATGAACGCGAGTAAGAGAAAGTTTAAGTATATTGTTCCATCTCTGTGGGTATGATCTTTTTATTACTATATGCGAAACTGTGCACTTGCAGAAATAACACAACAAGTTTTTAGCGTCGTTGCCGGGGATGGCAATAAATGTGCTTTAAATTTTTGTATGATTATTTATGTTCTGAATTTTTACTTATAGGACTAATTTATTTTTATTCTTGTTTTTCAGGTACTTTGATGTTGTGGGTTGCTATTTACAGCCAAGTTTTTTCGAATTACAGCCCACTTTTCCAATTTTGCCCTTGTCACTTATACTTTCTCTAAAATCCATTTTTTTTCTAAATTCTCTTAATCATCTTTCTCGCCCAATTAACTAACACGAAAAAATAAAGAAAAAGTTGAGATCCGAAAACAAAGACACGAAAAAGTACCACATTCATTTAAAAAAAAAGGTCACCAAATCACCTTATTAACTCTTGAATTTACATAAAATAATTTTTAGTTTTTTTAAAAAAATGCTTAAAGTAAAAAAATAAATAAAAGACGGCCCAAACGGCCTCATGGGCCGTTTGTCCTTATGGACAAACGGCCCAGTAGGCCGTTTGGGCCTTATTTTTTTATTTTTTATTTTTTTTTTCTTTCTAAATCTTTCTTTTTAACAAAATTAATTTTTTTATTAGTGTATGTTTAATACTAAATGTTCGAACAATAACTTAATTAGTTATGTGTAATTAGTTTACGTTCCGAAAAAAATCACTTGACGTGAAATTAATACTAAATGTTCAATCAATGATTTAATTAGTTACACGTAATTGTTGTTTTTTTTATACGTTAATTTAAATTTTGTGTTGGGAGGATAAGAAAATTTTAGTTTAACATTAGAAAAAATGAAAGGGCAAAAATGTCCAAAGTGGGCTGTAGTTCGGAAAAACTGGGCTATAAATAGTGATACCCTTTGATGTTTTATGCGTGAAACTCGTAGTCGAAAAGTTACTCTTGCAGATTACGATCTTTCTTTTGAGAAAAAGTTGAAAAAGAAGAAAAAGGTTTTGAAAGATAAAAATAAAAAGGAATTAGAGTTTTATATATATTTAGGATTAGATTTAGAATCTAACTTAGAGGAGAATTTGGTTTTTGGCAATATGGCAGTTTCACCGCAAAGGCTTTTGGATTATTCCGCACCTGACCTTGATGGATTAACGGATGGTGTTCGTCGCCCAGCGATTAACGCCGACCATTTTGAAATCAAGCCCGCCTTGTTGCAAATGATTCGAAATAATGTTTAGTATTTCGGTACGCCTAGTGAAAATCCAAATACTCATTTGAGTACATTTCTTGAAATTTGTGATACCTTTAAAATTCATCATGTGTCCTTAGAGGCTATAAGGCTTCGTCTTTTTCCGTTTACGCTAAATGATAAGGCCAAATCTTGGTTGAATTCGCTACCGCAAAATTCAATCACCACATGGGAAGCATTGGCTAGAGCATTTTTGGCTAAATATTTCCCATTGGCTAAGACTGCTATAATTATAAAGGAGATAACATCGTTTGCTCAACATGAGACCGAGTCGCTTTATGAGGCTTGGGAACGATATAAAGAACTTCAAAGAATTTTTCCTCTCCATAATTTGGCTCGTGAACTTATTTTGCAAACTTTTTATAACGGTGTTAGTCCGTCTACTAGGAGTCAAATAGATGCTATGGCAGGTGGATGTTTTATGAAGAAGACATTTGATGAAGCTTTTGAATTATTGGAGGAAATGTCTACTAATAGTTGCATGTGGCCCGTTGAACGTGCCCAAGTTTCTAGAAGTGCAGGTTCGCCGCAGTCGTCTTTAGGATCGGTTAAGGGGATCATTGATTTGGATTCTTTAACTAAGATTGAAGCCCAGTTCTCGAAGTTATATAATAAAATTGATATTTTGCAGGAGGAGATTCGAGGACCACAACCTCAGAATTGTGAATACCCGATTTTGGAGGAACAAGTGAATTATGTCCAAGGGCAAAATCGCAATAATAATCCATACTCGAGTACTTACAATCCTGGATGGCGTAACCATCCTAATTTTAGTTGGAGAGACGACACAAACTTCAACCAAGATAGGTCACCCAATAATAATAATAATAATAATAGTAATAATAATAATAGTAGTAGTAATTATAATAATAATGGTTATAATAATCAATCTCAATCTAGTGGTTATAATAACCCATTAGGAGATTTATCGTCTAAAATTGATAAGTTTATTGATGGAGTTGGTGGTAAAATGAATTCTCAAGAGGAAAATTTTAAGAGGATTGAAAATAAGTTCGATCAACTTATTAAAAATAATTCTTCGTCTATTCATAATTTAGAAGTGCAGATTGGACAGCTTGCTAAGTCTATTCTGTCTCGACAAATGGGAGATCTTCCGAGTAATACCAAAAGTAATCCTAGAGAGCATGTGAAAACAGTTACTCTTAGATCGGGGACGAAATATGATGAACCTAGTATGCATGTTATTTTGACTAATATTTTGCAGGATGAAGTTGAGAAAACTAATAAGGTGCCAACTAAGGATGATGGTATTCCTATTTTGGTTGATCTGACTAATACCAAAAATCCTTCGAAGGACCCTGAGGAGGAATTCAAGCTTAAAATTCCATTTCCTAGACTCGTGCGCAACAAGGATTACGATAAGCAACTTCTCTCTTTTATTGAAAAATTGAAAAATTTGCATATAAACTTGTCTTTTATTGATGCTATTACACAGATTCCTAATTATAATAAGTTTCTCAAAGACTTGCTCTCTAAGAAAATTAGTTGGGAAGGTATTTCGTCGGTTGTTTTGACGGATTGTAGTTCAATAGTTACAAGTAGTTTACCCACTAAGCTTAAAGATCCTGGATGTTTTACTATTCCATGCAAATTGGGTGACGTACAATTTCCTAGTTGTTTATGTCATTTAGGTGCAAGTATTAATTTGATGCCATTGTCTATATTTAAAAAGTTAGGTCTTGAGGAAGATATAAAACGTACAAGTATGGTTTTACAGCTTGCGGACCAAACTATTAAAAAGGCTTATGGCATTATTGAAGATGTGCTAGTGAAAGTTGACAAATTTATTTTTTCCAACTAATTTTGTGATTCTTGATTTTGTATATGATGTTAACTGCCCGTTGATTTTAGGTAGACCCTTTATGAATGCAGATAGAGCATTAGTAGATGGATCGGAAGGAAAAATAATTTTGAGAATTGGTGATAATAAAATTGAGTTTGATATGAATAGGGCTTTGACTAGAGTCGCCCCTAATTGATCGAAAAAATGGGTGAACAAGTTTAAAAACAAATTTCCTTTGAAAAGAAAAGATATTTTGTGTTAATGGATATAACTTACAGATTTCGACATTCTAATCTTAGAGGCAGTTGATGCTGACCTAAATCGATTTTAGCCTATATTGGGATTGATTATCACGCAATAAAAAAGAATAAATACTATATTAACCAAAATATATGCAAGGAAAATTTTAGTCCGAGATAAAAACCCATGTATATATTGGTGTGCCCTAGGCTCTGAGCGTTGTTTTATGACATTGTATTTGATGATGATTATTATACTATGTCATTGGTGTTTTATGAATAAAGGCAATAATTCATTTCAGTTATATATCGTGTACTATAGTAACTAAATGAAGTATCCATTGATTGTATATTATAAAAGTATACCAGAAGCCAATCATAGTCATGGGAATGATTATGACATAAGTTTTTATATTTAGGATTCACATGACACTAAGTAGGTTGCTTAGTGTATGTGAATATGGATATAGGTGTGTATGCGTTACACGAGACTTGGTTGATCCGCTTTAGAAAGCTCATGGTGGTAGAGTCATTAAGCTTTCTAACAATGTAGATCTCTTTTATGTCCTGACCTGATTTCAGTATAGCAGTCAATAAGGAATCAGATTGAATTTTGTTTATTTCTAACAGGTCCGCCAGAGGATGCAAAATATGGATACAACGGCTCAATATCTGAACTTATTACTGCGGATAGTTGAAGTTGATGAACCCTAAGTGTTTTGATTATGTCCAAACGTTTCAGAAGATGAAAACTTAATTCTATCTCACATATAGATTATTGTTGACTAATATTTTTGTTTTAGTCTATGTGTAAGTTACTCAGCAGGTGCTGAATGAATCATTTTCGGATTGCCTAAAGGACTCAGGAGTTTTGTTTGCTGAAGTCAGTGTTTCAACGATTCAGAAGCTGGAACTCCTCCGCTCTGAAGCCTAAGTCTGCTAAAGCTCTCCTCAGAAGTACCTTGCAATCAGAAGTTATGCCAATTTGATCAGAAGTCTAGACAACTGGAAATAAGCTTCTGAAAGCTTAGTCACGGATTTGTTTGAGCATTTAATGCTCTGACACTTGCATTCAATGCAAGGCGCCAAAAGTTCAAAAAGCTGTTTTGATGGAGCGCGCTTGTCTGTTCAAGAGAAACCGGAATTTCCTTGTCTACCCTTTGTTGATCTAATTGAAGAATGATTCTGTCATCCTCATCCTTGATTTCAAATCACTTACCGGATTTAGTTAAAGAACAAGGATAACGGAATCAAAGTGTTTGAAGACCGTTTGAAGACTTGACAAATTAACGGCTACAACAACTGATGTCATCTCCTTTGAAGTTTCAAACTCCACAACGGTCATCTTCAATCACTATAAATAGTAGCCAAGCTCCAATGCATCAACACACGCATGATCATCGAGCAAAATCTTAACGCACTGTTTTAAACAAGAAAACAGAGCAACTTTTCCATTCTCAATCTTTCTTAGCATAGTCTTAGTAAAGTGAGAGAGTGAAGAAAAACAAGTTCATAATAGGAATCTTGTAAACTGAGATCGGTTGTGATCTTCAGTTAGATTTAAAGAGAGAAATCTAGTTGAGATTAGAGTTGGGTGAGAAATCCAGAAAACAGAGTATTGTTTTGTTCTGGTGGAAATCCTTTAACTCTTTTTAGACTAGTCAGAACTAAGTGAGAAATTAGCTTAAGTTCTGTTGATGTAAAGGAGCTTCTGAACTTGCCATAAAAGTTCTGAATAGTGGATTTATAAAATCTCTGAAGGCTGCGACCTCAGGGGACAAGACGTAGTCACAGGACTTCTGTGGCGAACTTGGATAAATCGAATTGTTCAATCAGGACCTCCTGAACTTCTTTCTCCTTCTTATACTTGTTATTATTGCTTCTGTGTACTTGCTTATATTTAGTGCTGAAACAGATTTTCTGTAAGTATCATTGTCTTTGTTCAGAAGACTGTCCAGAAGTTCTCTTACCGAACTTCTGTTGCTGAAAGCAGGCTAACTGTGTATAGGCAGAATTTTCCTCAGAAGCAAATTCTATAAACTTGCTTCTGACTCTGGAAAGTTTGACTCTGAAATTTAAGTTTCTTTAAAAACTTAGAAATTTTCAGTTTTCAACTTAGACACCTATTCACCCCCCTCTAGGTGATTCTGTTCTTGTTAGGGCCAACAGAAGTAATGGAATTACCACTCACTGTTTAAGTGAGTTGATATCATAGGCCACTTGATGAGTATTAGCTAAGAAATGTACGGCCGTATTGAAACAAGCAGGTGACTTGTTTGTTTGTCAGTAATACTCGATGATCAAGAAATTAATCTAGCAATAGAGGATGACTACACCACGCCTCCAGCTTGATTAATTGATATGCTTTTGGTAAGACATAAGCATAGCATCATACAGGGTTTTCTGTCTGACATGGATAATATTCATCTATAATCAATATGTGATTAACATGGTTTACTAGGATTCTCTGTCGATCAGTGAATTTTTAATTCACAACTTATTGATTTTAGACCCTAAGGATCGTGCAACACGGTAATCGAGAAAGATTAATTGATACATGAATTGTATTAATTAATTCCAAGATTAAATGATCAGTTCATGAATTGATTATTTGAAGAACATATTAGTTATTTGTTATGTCACAAGTGATTAATATTTGGAACGGCTAATTAATTAATCGGGTTAATTTAATTACGCGATTAATTGTTTATGGGTTAAAGTGTAATATTAATTTAACCTAATTGATGTGAATTGAATCGATTTAATACTACGATATTTAATTGATAAAATCAAATTAATTAGGGGTCAAATTAATAATTAACTGAAAGTTAATTAATTTCACTATATAAGTGAATTCAATTCATTATTGAGGATCCGAAAACTGAAAACCCGTGCCTCTCACACATAGGATTCGGCCAAACCTCTATAGGGGATTCCCGATGAATTTGTTCCTCGTTCTTCGCGTTCTTGGAGTAAGCCGACTAGTAGCTGGTCTCGGTTCTTGCTCTTGTCTGCACGTGAATTTGGAGGAGCAGCATTTGATGCTCTCGTCTATCCTTGAATGGATATCCAAGTAGGTTTTCTTAATCCATAGATTAAGATAACAGTTTTGTTAAAATTTAACTGATGTTTAAAGATTAAGTTCAATGGGACAATTTGTTCAGGTGAGATCGAATTATCCATTTAACTAATAGTTTGCTGCTCTCGTTGCGCGGCTCTGATCAATCTTTCTGAACCTTACAGTATATATATACACACATACCCGTAAAAAGATAGCTTTTTCCACTTACCATTTCAAAGGTATATACAAAGAACGGTTTGAAAAGCTACTTTTGAAGTAATATCCCTGAGGGATTAGGGTGAGGGCTATATGTGTCTTTACAAGTACCCGTACGGCTCTCCTGAAAGGGACTTTCCCGGATTTATCAAAGCCCAATTTTGTCAATGGATACCTTTTGTGTTGGTCCCTAACAAGATCAAAAGAAACCTAAAGGGGGGGGGGGGGGGGGTGAATAGGTTTTTCGTCCAATTAAGTCCAATTAAAAGTTTGGACAAAATTGATTCAAACTCTTATTTCAGAATCTTCTTCAATCCGAGACAATTCTGTAAGAGTTTTTGCTTTCAGTCAGCAGATGACTTTTAGCAATAGAGAAACTGCCTTTCAGGATCTGTGAATATATTTCGTCTTCTGAAAAAAGACAGACCAAACTTAGACTTGGACTATTTCAGCAACATTATGATAAAGGGATCAGAAAAAAATATAATAAGTAAATAGAGATAAGCGAGAAAGGTTCTAAAGGTCCAACTCAGGAGTTTATGCAGGTTCACTACATAAGTTATGTAGCTAATCTTGTTCGCAAGGATCTTTCCTCAAGATTGGAATCCACTAAGTGTGTCTTTATGGCAGACATAAAACTCCTTCACAATCAAAAGTTTCTAGCTAGTTTCTCACCAAGAAACAATATGTTTACCCCTACAGTTATACTAACTGCAGCACCAACCTAGAATGAGTTAAAGTATTTTCACCAAGTACTTATACCCAGACTTGGATTTTACACCTAACTCAAACCTCACTTGGATTTCACTTAACTGAATATCACAAACGATATCAGTTTACATATTCTATTGTAACCTTTTATTTTCTTCAATCTCTCTCTCTCTCTCTCTCTCTCTCTCTTACAATTGAGAATTATGAAAGAAGGAAAGTGAAATTCTCTTTTTTTGCTTATGAAAAATATAGTTGCATTAAGTCAGTTCAAAGTCGCATGTAAGCTTGAATTTGAGTAGACTTCATATTTATATGGACTTGGAAATGACCGTTGATCAATTTGAATCTTCAAGCCGTTGTGAGATAAAGGAAGTAGTCGTTACTCGGCTTTATCTTCAGACGGTCATAAAGTATAGGAATAAGGTGTCCATAACTTGTACTGACTTGAATCCAATAAAATAATTGTATTTTAGGAATAAAGTAGACCAAACTTTTCTTCTTTGGGATAGACTAGGATTGGACAAGCCAGATGTGCAATTTGAACTTTAGTAATCAGTTCTGGCGTGCTCTGCAACCACTTTTGTTGTTGGCGCGAAGAACATTGAATGTGTTGCAGGTGCATTTAATGCTTCATGACAAATATGCTTTATGTCCTCTGAACTAGTCTGAAATCTATTGAAGTTACTTTTTGTCATCTGGATGAATATCTTTAGTACTATCTTCACAGAATGTTCAACTTCTAAGACTTCTACTTCTAAAAGAACCGTGATCATCTTCTAAATAGGTGTCCTCTAAACGGGTTTCCAAATTTTGAGACATTATCTTCTGAATGATTAAGCTTGATCCTCTGAGAGATGTCTTCTGGCTGAAACAGTTCTTTCAGCAGCGCTCTTATGTACTCAGTTTCTGAGATGTTCAGCTTTTGAAACATCCATCTTCTGACGAGTGATAAATTCTTGCTGAAAAGGCATAAGTGTAATACCCATTAGGTTATGTTCTTTATGCCTGAACTGAACTGATTTGAAGTGCATTTACTAAAGGGAATTACTGAACTGAATACTATTGAACTGAATTGAAATGAAATAAATTACTGATAACGCATAAAGAACATGGCCTGAGCATTTTATATGTTCTGAAACACTTTGGTCACAACAAAACATATATGGTTCATCATTCTCCTCCATCATAATAATGTCAAAATTTAGTTGAGAAGGGTGAGCTACACAAACAAATACTTAAGTTTTAAAGTTTAACTCCCCCGTAATTGTTGCATATGTCTCAAAATGCTTTTGAACGACTTAACTCTCCCATTTGGATAGAAACAATGAACTCCATAATTTTGTCTTTTCTATAGAAAAACTTAAGATTTAAACTTGTTAAATTTCATGGTTAGTTCAAATCATTTTAAGGAGATACATATGAGAAAATTAAGTTTATAAGACAAGTAGACAAGTCATTTGTCAAAAGTAGAGATTTCTTATAGCCTAGAGGAAAAAAACTTTTAGAAAAACAAACAACTAAAAGTCATAAAAAAACCCAGAACAAACAATAAGTCCTTAGACAAACTACCCATCCCTTGTACCTAAGTTCTAAGGCACGTATTTTTTTGGAGGAAGTTTATCTTGTTTCTATTTCTTATGTTCATCAGCAAGCTTCTTATCTTTTTCTTCCCATAGAGAAAGCCTTTCATGTTCTTCAGCTAACGGATCTGCTAACAGCTTACTTCTATTTGGACCAAACCTCTTACTAGATCCTTGATGAACTAATATTTGACTCCATTATTCATTACTTTTAAGCACTTTTAATTAATAAATTTCGGCCCAAAGTGAATATTTTTGTACATTATGGTTGCTGATTTAAATTAATTATAGGTAGTAGAGTATGACATGGAAATGACCTCACAATGGAGCAAATAAATTCAAACAGCCATGCAAAAACAGCCAAATACATGCAGAAACAACCAAAGCAAGAGAGAGAAGTCTTGCATGTGAAGGAGAGAGAGAGAGAGAGGGAGATGACCGTGGGAGGAGAAATAGTGGGGAGCAAAGCTTCAGTGGAGACCAGTGTTAACTCAGAAATGCATTAACAAACTAAAGCATTTTTGACATTTTAATATTTTAATCAGAACAATCCGTTCTTGTGTGTTTATTTGCATAACTTAGGTTTTTGTTATTTTGTGCATTTGAATCTTTAAATTATGAGATTGAGGAAATGTTCTTCATCCCCTCACATACTCAGTTCACTTCTCTATCAATCTAAGTACTCTTTAAGTTACGATTTTGTTTAAGGTAGTTATCTCTTTGTTTTTGAGCTTTCACTCAACATGATGAGTGAGTAGTTCTTTTTAGTCAAGTCCAATCAGTCAATACCGGCATTGTAAGTGTGTTGTCCTAAATATTAATCAATGTTATCTTTTTAATTGGGTGTCTAATGATATCAATTTCTATCTTAGTGTTGATAATTGATGGGAACCGGTTTATCTTCACTTAGTATCATTCTGCATGCAAGATCATGGGTCGGGAATGCAATTAGTCTTAGTATCAAGGGTTTTCATAATTTGTGAAATGCTACTCGTGCTTAAAGCTGGAAAATAATTCATTTAACATGCCATTAAGTGTCAGTATTTTCTTAGTATCTTGAGAACACATGGAAGTTGACTCAAGTGGGATGCATAGTAGAGACCTTGACCCAATTCACATAACATTCAATTAAAATTAAGGATAAACATACATGAAATTGCTGGTTAGTACTGTACCAGGCTTGTCTCGTTCAAATCATTGAATACAACCTTTAAATTCTTGCTTTAAAACTACAAGTTGTGACAAACAACCTCAAAATCTATGAAACAAATTGTTCTGAAGAAAAACAAGTTGTTCCTTTGGAAATCTTTAATACACTTAACTTACTCTCTGTGGGAATGACACTTGTATGCTTCAACTTCTACTGTCTAACCTAGTTCACTTGTTAGTAAGGTATAAAAGGCAGCCAACAATCCTTAGCCCCTTTGACTTGTTTCGGTTTCCTTCTGATCAACATGGGCACCATCACCAAGAATCTCCCACATGTGGCCAACAACAGATGGAGTACCTCTGTTAAGGAATAGTGGTTGATACTCAGATGGATGATAGTGTTGAAGAGACATCTTATGTTTCCTGAAACCCTCATCAAAATGGGACAACTGATTTCTAGCAGCAGGACTTGGAATGTTTTTCCTTATACACTCATCCATCAACAACCTTATGATCTTGTTGTTGAAGTACAAAGCCCCAATCATAGACTCATTCTAAATATGGTTCTGAAAACGTAGAAACTTGAGCCAAACAGCAATTAGCTTATCATGATTATGAGCAGTAGTATCCAGAGAGGAAGCCAACCTGGTCAATTCTTGAAGAGCAGTTCCATGTGTAGCCAAGGTTGATTCCAAGTTGGGTAGGAAGCTGAGAGGATGACTTTATTTCTCTTGGTTCATCATAGATTCAATCGTGTCAAATCTATGAGGAAGAGCATCTCCTTGAAATTGAACAGGAGAGGCCACATCATGGACCTCAAAAGTTAATTGTCAATGATTGGAAGAATTCTTTCACCAGAAGCAAAGGCAATGATCTGCAAAGTGGGAAGAGTCTGAGCTAAATGCTTCATCTTTACTAATTCATCCATGTTGGACAACTATAGCTGAGCATCCGTTGAGGGAAAGTAGTCATATCTTGGAGAGTCATTGTAAACACTGGTTATCGAACCCTATGAGGGAAGCTATTTTGAGCTCCTCGAACTGCCAACCGAAACAAGTGCCAGTACTCGTTAAGGAACGGAAAGAATCCCCAGAGTCTTAACTCACTCCTCTCACGTGTCATTTACACCCTCAATGACACGTAAAATAGCTTTTCAAGTCTCCCAGACAAAGGTCCAATCAAATCTGCTCAAAATAAAACTCTACCACATAGGAATTAGCACATAGTCCAACTTGGAGACCAATTTACACCCCCTTAGGGTCCGAATTAGGAAAAACTTAAAACATGTGGTAGATCTACAAATATAGATCTTAAGGCCCGTCTAAGATCCAAAAATAAATCTACAACTTTCATGTTTTAAGTTTTTCCTAATTCGGACCCTAAGAGTGTGTAAATTTGCCTCCAAGTTGGACTATGTGTTGATTCCTATGAGGTAGAGTTTTATTTTGAGCAGAGTTGATTAGACCTTTTTCTGGGAGACTTGAAAAGCTATTTTACGTGTCATAGAGGGTGTCAATGACACGTGGGAGGAGTGAGTTATGACTCTGGGGAGTCGTTCGTCTCCTTAACAAGTACTGACGCTTGTTTCGGTTGGCGGTTCGAGGAGCTCAAAATAGCTTTCTTCATAGGGTTTGAAAACCAGTGCTTACAGTTTGCCCCTCACTTCTTTGGAAGTGAATAGGATTGTTACATCGACTTGTAAGATCCGTTGTCAGTTCCAATGAAGCGAAACGAGTAAGACTGCGTGTGTACGTACGTGTGTTTTTGAAATTCCTTTAAGAACGGGTTTAGTGAGTTACCTACGTGTTGGTCCTTCATCTACTTGCTTTGAGTGATGTCTGGCACTTTATCCTACCAGTCTTATCTGAATAGCAGTTATGTGTCTTGGAGTTGTCAGGAAGGGACGGTCTGGAAACCGAGTAATCGTCTTTTGTGAGAGGTGATCCGGAGACTTGGTAAAGCCTTGGAAGTGAATAACGCCTTTCAAGCCAGGTGATCCACAGATCTAGTAACGCCTTGGAGCGAGTAATGCCTTCTGAACAAGTGAGGTGGTCCGGAGACCGGGTAACGCCTTGAGTAGCATATTTTGAGTGAGGTGGTCTGGAGACCGGGTGACGCCTTGGCAATGAGTATCGATCTTTGAACGAGGTGATCCTGAGATCGAGTAATGTCTTAAGGGTGAGTAACACCTTTTGAGTTAGGTGGTATGGAGACCGAGTAACATCTTGGGAATGTGTGACGTTCGATGAGTTGGGCGATCCGGAGACCGAGTGATGCCCTGGGAGTGAGTAACGTATTCTGGTGGTCTGGAGATCGAGTAATGCCCATGAGTGAGTAACGTCTTTTGAGGAGTGATCCGGGGATTTAGTAATGTCTTAGGAGTGAGTAATGTCTTTTGGTAATTCGGGGCTCGAGTAATGCCTTAGATCGGATAACGCCTTATTGTATGGGTAATCCGGTGATCGGGTGATTCGAAGATAAATGATGACTTATTATGGGAATGATCCAGAGATCGGGTAATGTCTTAGGTGATCCACGGATTGGGTGACGCCTTATCGTATGGGTGATCTGGAGATCGGGTGATTCGGAGATCATGTTATGACTTAATGTGAGAATAATCCAGAGATTGGGGAATGTCTTAGTGTAAAGGTGATTTGGAGATTGGGGGACGTCTTAGTATAGCCTGTTGTAAGATGGTGCGGAGTCTGGATGATGTCTAAATTTCACGATCTGATGGACAGAGCGATATCTTAGTGTTCGTGGTCTTGAAGCTAAGTAACGTCTTTTTGACCAACAGATGTCGGGCTTTTATGTACTTTGTCCTACCAGTCTTATGTCAAGGACTGAGGATGTGTTATTTGCTTGGTGCTCTAGAAATTGAGTATCGCCTTGTCTTATTGGTTTTGAGACCAGGTAATGCCTTTTGACTTTGTGGTCATGAGACTAGGGAATGCCTTTGACTTCAATTCCGAAGATCCCTTTTTACTTTGGATTCCGGAGACTAGGTGACGCTTCTGACTTTGGGGTCCAAAGACTGGGTACATTTTCGACTTCGTGATACAGAGGCTAGGTTGATCCTTTTGATGATCCTGAGATCGGGTAACGCCTTTGACTGTTAGGATTCGGAGATTGGATGAGGTTTTAGCTGTTGGTGTGCCATTTTGGTGTTCTTGAGGCAGTCGAATGCCCCTAGATTGGACGTTGTTTTGACGGGTGAACGAGTTTGAGTGTTGGTGGGAGACATAGACTTTTGGTAAGGTACTAGGTTGACGTGGAATTAGGATTTCACGGATCGAAATTTGGGCCACAGAGTCGGTGGTGACGAGGGTCGGGGTCCTCTTAGTATCGGTGTCTTGGGTTCTGAAAGATTGATGTGCCCTTGACATTGTCTGATAGTTGTTGTGCCTAGATTAGCTTCGAACGATGAAGGTTTGACTTGTCCTTGTCTTTCATGACTCCTATGATTGTTGAAGAGGGTACTGCACAAATAAAGTCAGGTATCCATTCTCGGGGTGAGATGGCCAATGGGAGATAAATACTTCTATGATAACCAAGTATGCTATGTGACTGCAAGTTAACGAGGGGGGTGCCTTATTTCATGGATGCATGAGGTCTTGCACTTTTGGACTTTGACTAAACGACTTCAAATGCATGGTGTGTATTACCAGACGTGTAGACATTAAATTTTATGAGAATGAGGGAGTGCCCCATTTCGTGGATGCGTAGACACGTGAATTTTGGCTAAACGACCTAGGACGCCTAATGTGTGCGACTGGATGTGTAAACATGTGGCTTGTATGCAAATGAGGGATATGCCCCATTACGTGGACTCGTGTGGTATTGTATTTATGGATTTTGGCTAGACAATCTAAGACAGATGGTGAGCGTGACTAGAAATATGGACATGTGGCTGGGTGACCTAGATGACTTTGATTCTTGATGAAGCATGTGTCAGTAGATGGTTTCCTATTCTGAGGACTTGGCTAGATGCATGGTGGTTCTGTGAAGGTAGCCTTTGTGAGGCCAGAAAGCGTTCGGTTTAGATAATGGAGGCGAGGCTTGTGGAGAGTGTTCGATGATGAGAGGGTAGGCTTCATGAGGCGAGAAAGGGTTTGGGTTAGATAGCGGAGGCGACTCCTGCAGATATTTTTTCGTGGATGTAGGGGTAGATATCGCGTGGAAGGCATGAGTTTTGATATAGGTAGTGGAGGCAAGGACTATTGAGGTCTTTGACGATGTGAGGGTAGGATTTGGGAGAAAGGCAAGAGTTTTGATACAGGTAGTGGAGACGAGGCCTATTAAGGTTCTTCGATGATGTGAGGGAATGATTCATGGGGGAAAGCATGAGTTTGGATGGTTTTCGAGGATAGGTTTCATGAGGAGATCAGGAGTAGCTCTCGGGATGTTGGAGTAGCCCTAGGGTGAGGTGTTCATTGCTCTAATTGTTGCCTAAGATGACTTTACGGGTTGTAGCTCTGACCTCTCACAAACCTGACACAACTTGCTAAACTTTTCTCTTGTTTTACAGCCAAGTCATGTGTCATTCTCATAAGTTCAGTCAGTTCTTCAATTTGAGTGTTCTGAGCTACTTGTGTGTTTTCAATAGCCTCAAGTCTGCGATTCAAATCATGAGAGATGTCAGACATATGAGGGACAGAGGCAGAGGATGATGAGGGAACAAAAGATTTCA
The DNA here is from genome assembly GCA_028411795.1 of Euphorbia peplus. NCBI lineage: Eukaryota > Viridiplantae > Streptophyta > Magnoliopsida > Malpighiales > Euphorbiaceae > Euphorbia > Euphorbia peplus. The sequence continues at coordinate 9,959,550 of CP110843.1, read as the reverse complement.
CTTCTCTCAGAATCTGATTTGCAGTATTTTGGATATCATTGTCGCGCCCCCAAAAACGCGGGTCGGAGCGCGCGGCTGTACTCGTCTACTTTTTTGGTTATTTAATGTGTTAAGAGTTATTAAGTTATTTTTAAGACGAGTCACCCCTAATCATCTCTAGTCGGTGTAATTAGATACCGTTAAGATTTTGACTCTGTTTGCTTGGATAAGAACCTTATCTGAGCGTTATTTATTTATTTCCGTTAGATAAAGACGTAATATTGAGTTCTAACATAACCCTCGTGATCAAAACGTATTTCTTAATTTTCTAGAAAAAAAAAATAGAAATAGATTATTACATAATCTTTTTGTAAACTAGCCATAACGTGACTACTTTTAAAATGTCTAACTTTCTAATTTGAAAAATATACACGAATATTACATAGACATGAACCGATAATTTTAATTACGTATAAAAAAGTCATATTGTAATATTGAGGGAACTCGATTATTACATAACCGTTTCAGAACTTTTGACTCGAGCCATTGCTCATATTTATAACATAAAAATGGATGAACCTTTTTACTCAATAAAATTAATTTATTCGAAATAATTAACGAGATTAACAACCCCGACGTTTATCCATTTTTTAGACGTTTCAATAAACAAGACTATATTTTGACATTTTTATTAAGTCTTAATAATTAAAGGGATGTAAATTAATGTGTACATATAACTTTTAGGAAGACTAAAAAAAGATATAATAAACTAAAGCATTCTAACTAACTAAAAAAAATGGGCCAATATAATTTGCATTAAATCTTAATGGTGACTATTCTTAAATCTATATTAATTCAAAGTCCAGAATCATCTTCATTATCCTAATCTAAACCTAGCAGACTAAGTCTCACACGCCCCCTCTCTTCATCTTCTTTCTTTTACCTTCTTCTCTAACAATACTCTCTTAATTTCACTGTAAAACCAAGTCCCTAAATGGTGACCGTGGCTCTAATTTCTCCTGTAATTCGTATTTCTCTGTGAATCTTTGATAATTCCAGTCCGTATGTTTGCGATACTTACCATCTTGGGATTTCTAGGGTTCGGTCCATTTGGGGATGGATCTCTTAGAGGTCTTTGGTTTGCAATTAGAGAGGGGTTTTGCTCTTAACAAGGCCATAGGGCTTCTAGAAGAATTTATTGATGGGTTACGGCTCCAGAGGTCTCACTTTCAGTTTCGGGCTCGGCTTCTAATCCTCGAGTAATTACAGGGAAGTTCTTATGTTCTTGTCACTCATATTCTCGATCTCATTTACTCTAAACCTATGATTTTGATTCTGAGTTTATTTGGTTTAAGATCTGTGACCTAAAATGCCCCCATTTCTTCTTTAACAGGTTTGGTCAAGGTTCTTAAGGTTCTAATTTGATTTTGGATATTTTGGGAATGATTCTGAGTTTTAAAATGAGACGGACCGGAAACTCGCTGGTCGGAAAATTTCCCGGCGAACTTCCGGTGCCGAGGATTGGCTGTCGACTTCCAGTATTACTAAATGGACCATTTCTACTAAGGGAATTTTTCGGATCCTATCTCTGCTGAATTCGGGTTCAAATGTGCTTGGACCCGTACATTTTGATGATTCTAATGCGCTTCTATGGTTCTGTTTCGTGTTCTGTTTTCTAAATGATTCTTAAACGATCTATTCCTATTCTATTTGAGTTGAAATTGAATTCTAGACAGAAGAATAAAGCTTTAACTTAAAAAAAGGGTTTGATAGGAACATATATTATGATTTTGAGAATGAGATTTAATCACGGGTTCGGCTTCTACGGTCAAACCCCAAATGGGTTTCCGATCACTGAAACCCCCGAGATTAACTCATATTCTCGAATAAAAGAGCAATGACGAAAGAAATGGTCTGATTTAAAGTTTATAGGAAGTAAAGGATTCGTGATCTAGGGTCGTTTTCCACGTGTTATTTTCTATGCAAACCAATTCTTATTGAGGAGGCAATCAAACTAAATACCAGGAATTCATCCTATTGAAGTATGGATCCAACTTTGTCATAAACTAAACTAACATTAACATTCTGAGCTCTTTCTTTATACAAGTAAGAAAAATCATACAAAATGAAGCTTTGAATAGGAAAATCAAAAGAGATATAGAATGAAAACTTAATATATATATATATATATATATATATATATATATATATATATATATATATATATATATATATAGGGAAGGGATCAGGTGAGAACACCCTCATATGTAAGAACACTTTTATATGTGAGAACACCTTCAAAACTACGTAGTTTTAATAATGAGGTAGGACTAAAAGGGAAATTTGTCCCTTTTATTATGTTGCGTAGGAGATAAAAGAGAGAGAAGGTGTTGGTGATGAGTAAAAATTTAACTTTTTTTTATTTAAAATGATTTTCCCGAGTTTTTCGAACTCCGATTTCAAATTTTTTTATATCATTAGACTCGTGTCGTCTAGAGGTTCATTTTAAGATCCATGATGCTTATGTAAAAACGATTTTTTAAAATTTTGAACACGCACAATATTTATTTGAACATAACATTTTTAAGTTTCAATTGCTGCTGTAACCAATAATTTTAAGTTTTTGAACATGCAGGTTATTCTTTTGAGCATGCGTTTTAAGTTTTTGAAAATATGAAGTATTTTTTTGAACATAATTTTTTAAGTTCTTAAACATGTGTCAATTGATAGTTTTGATGGGAAAAAATAATATTAGTATAATGTTTTGTGAAATTATCTAGTTTTAGTGATAATACGTTCAAATTAAGCATCAAAACATGAAAAATTATCCAATCTTAGTGATAATATTAGTTTTTTTAACATTTTAACAATGAAAAAATGCAAATTAACTACAATTGACACCCATGTTCAAAGTTACAGCACGTATGTTCAAATTGTTAAAACGTCAACTTTACCTAACAACAATGATACTCAAAATAAGCGTCTCGTCAAAACAAATCCAACGGTATAAAAAAAGTTTAAATCGGAGTTCGGGAAAGTCGGGAAAATTTATTTAAACAAAATGAAATAAACAATAATTAAAAAAAGTACTAATTTCTCTCTCCTGCTCTTACATCTCATACGTGTCCATCAAAAATAATGACAAATTCCCCTTTTAACCCTCTCTTATTAATAAAACTACGTAGTTTTTGGAGGTGTTCTCACATATGAGAGGTGTTCTCACCTGATCCTTTTTCTATAATAGAAAAAGGATCAGGTGAGAACACCTCTCATATGTGAGAACACTTTGTATGTGAGAACACCTCCAAAACTACGTAGTTTTATTAATAAGAGAGGGTTAAAAGGGGAATTTGTCATTATTTTTGATGGACACGTATGAGATGTAAGAGCAGGAGAGAGAAATTAGTACTTTTTTTAATTATTGTTTATTTCATTTTGTTTAAGAACTCCGATTTGAACTTTTTTTATACCGTTGGATTTGTTTTGACGAGACGCTTATTTTGAGTACCATTGTTGTTAGGTAAAGTTGACGTTTTAACAATTTGAACATACGTGCTGTAACTTTGAACATGGGTGTCAATTGTAGTTAATTTGCATTTTTTCATTGTTAAAATATTAAAAAAACTAATATTATCACTAAGATTGGATAATTTTTCATGTTTTGATACTTAATTTGAACGTATTATCACTAAAACTAGATAATTTCACAAAACATTATACTAATATTATTTTTTTCCCATCAAAACTATCAATTGACACATGTTTAAGAACTTAAAAAATTATGTTCGAAAAAATACTTCATATTTTCAAAAACTTAAAACGTATGCTCAAAAGATTAACATGCATGTTCAAAAACTTAAAATTATTGGTTACAACAGCAATTGAAACTTAAAAATGTTACGTTCAAATAAATATTTTGCGTGTTCAAAATTTTAAAAAATCGTTTTTACATAAGCATCATGGATCTGAAAAATGAACCTCTAGACGACACGAGTCTAATGATATAAAAAAATTTGAAATCGGAGTTCGAAAAACTCGGGAAAATGATTTTAAATAAAAAAAAGTTAAATTTTTACTCATCACCAACACCTTCTCACTCCTTTATCTACTACGCAACATAATAAAAGGGACAAATTTCCCTTTTGGTCCTACCTCATTATTAAAACTACGTAGTTTTGAAGGTGTTCTCACATATAAAAGTGTTCTTACATATGAGGGTGTTCTCACCTGATCCCTTCCATATATATATATATATATATATATATATATATATATATATATATATATATAAATGTCTATCTTTGTGGGTTGTATAGACTTGATTACAAATGCTTTCAATATCTCTAACTCACTCTCTTTTCTCTCTATGTTTGCTCTTTTACGTTGATTCTTCTTTTTGTTGTCTTTTTCTGCCTTTTTTTTTTCTTTTCTGTCTCCCCTCACTCTTGTCTCTGCGAGCTTCCTCCTTTTATACCATCCACATGATCTCTGTGATCTTGACTTAGATTTACCATGATCTCTCATTGTACTTGTTTGAGTGAGGTTTCAGCCATAATCCTATCTAATTTGTGATTGGATATTATTTTGGTGATTTGGTAAATATTTGATTTGATCTTGGTAAATATTTGATTGGATTTGATCTTTGCTAAATCTGAAATTATATGGTGAAATCCGCTGACTTGAGCTAATGGGCATGTGGGCCAATGGGCCTGTTTTTATTTCTGGAAAAAGCTGAGGCTGCTTTGGGCTTTTGTTCATTGAAACAATTTTGTGGACCGATTTTTATGGTATGGCTGAATTCCTTTCTTGGTATTTGTTCAATTGACGGATGACGTCGCCTTTGCCCCATTACTGTAAATAAATATCGCCTTTTTGTTTATTTGACCCGAGAAGAAAAGGACCATTTCTCTTAAAACGAATCGTCTCCTAATCCAAACTGGAGCTTCTTGACTTGAATGTGGGCTTTGACCCGGCTTGTCGAGACTCCACGGTAGCCTTTAAACGAAAAGGAGGGAAAATATAACCTCCAACATTAAAATTACGGGTGTTAATGCCCGTACATTTCTTTATTTCTCTCTGCAAAATAGAGGGTTAGCAGTAAAAATGCAATTTTATTTTCAAAGTGATGTAATGTTGTACAAATTGTATTTTGTTTGTAATAATTGATCAATAAATAAAAGTTGCACTTTATTTTTTGTATCATTTCAATCTTATTTAATAATTGTTATTGAAATTAATTTTCATATTAATTAGTCGGAGTTCATAACATAAACCTGTAGACTAAGAACTCATAGACTAATAAAAGTTTGATGACATGATTTATAAATTGATAACAATGGAGTTAGTTATTGCTTATAACATAAACATTGTCTAAGAGAAGTATATTAAGGTTTAATAGACCGATCATTATAAACGTCGATAAAAATTAAGAACTTGTGATCAAACCCACTGATTCTAGAATAAATACCATTTATAACATAAACGTTATAGATTCCAAATTTAGTAGATTGAAAAAGGTAAACAAAAAATGATTAACATTAAATGGAAGAAAATATTATCTCAAATGACTGTTTGAATTAACTGTATATAAGAATCTGTAACATAGATTTTTTGAAGGTCCAAAAATATATTTTTTATAAAAACTCTTGTTTTAAGGGCCGAACAAAAATGGGTGCTAACAGCTGCCCCCCTTTGTATATCTCCATTGAAAAAGGAGTATACAAAGCCCAAGGAGCGACCATTTTGTTTGCCAAGTTAAAAAAAAGTAGATAAAGTCAAATGAAATGGATAAAAATCAACTGAATGCTTTTGACTGGGCATTCTCCAGGTTGACACTGTTGTTGATTGGTTGATGGAACGGGCCATCTCCGTCTGGACCGCTTGTAATCTTGTGTGTCCATCAAGTTGAAGAGTTGTGGATTGCAAGTGAAACGCGCATCCGTCGGGTTTAAGAGTTGTGGATTGCAAGTGAACCGTGCATCCCTTGGGTTTAAGAGTTGTGGATTGCAAGTGAACCACGCATCCATCGTGTTTAAGAGTTATGGATTGCAAGTGAACCGCGCATCCGTCGTGTTTTAAGAGTTGTTTGAGTAAAGTGAATTTATGTTGGTGATTCCTTTATCTTTGGAAAAAGGATCGAAATTGGATAACTTTCGGATTTATCTGCGATAAAAAGAGTTTATGTATCATGAGATGTATGTTGCTCATTTTGAAAAATTTGATTTTTTTAGAAAAAGAATTCTTTCGACGAAATTGTTTAGTGAATTAATCGTTTTAAACAGAGTTTATCAAGGCTTAATTTTCAATTTTTGCAATTTAATCTTGGCTTTCTTGACTTTTGTGTTAATGACAGGAATATGCTGATGTGATTAATCTCTTTCTTCATATGGGCAAAGAATGTTGAGGATGGGCTGCTTCGCTCATCTTTCTTGATTTGTATGCTTTTGATAGATAAACAAGGATAATGATGTGTTTTTACTGATTTGTTGTTCAGTTTTTGGTTAAAAAGCGTGCTTCAGGTTTCTGCTCACTAGTGGGGTAATGTTGATGTTTTTCTACCTTCAAAGATTTGATTGAGAATACACTATTTGTTTCTTTTACAAGCAGAAAATGGTGATATTGCCCTATTGTCTCAAGTTTGTAGCCGGTAATTTCCTTGAATGTTGCCTAAATTGCCCTTACAGGTTTTCAATCTAGTAGGCTTGTTGTTTTTATTATTAATGAACCTTAAATGTTGCCTAGACTGCCCTTTCAGGTTTTCAATCTAGTAGATTTTTTTTTTTGAACAACGAAAGTCTACCTCTCTTGTCATGTATTTTGTTTAAAATCGCATATTTAGTGAAAAGATTATTTATAAGCTATACGAAGAAATTTGAATAAGATTTAGGAAAAGAGTATTATATTTATTTATTCAGGAATCATTACAACTTTGACTAGTTAGATGATTAGTACATTACGCATAATATCTCCTAACTGCATCTGCATTAATGGGATTTTCGAGCTCATCTCCATCCATGTTTGCGAGTACTAGCGCTCCTCCTGAAAATGCTTTCTTTACCACATACGGGCCTTCGTATTTCGGGGTCCATTTTTCTCTGGGATCTAAATTTCTCAAAATGATCTTCTTTAGAACCAGATCTCCTTCCTCATAAGCTCGTGCTCTTACTTTCTTTCCATAAGATTGTATCATCCTTCTTTGATACATCTGTCCATGAAAAATTGCTGTTAATCTCTTCTCTTCGATGAAATTTAACTGATCATACCTTTTCTGCATCCATTCTGACTCATCGAGTCCGGATTCCACCATGATTCGCAATGAGGGAATTTCTACCTCTATTGGTACTACAGCCTCCATACCATAAACCAGTGAATAAGGAGTGGCTCCTATAGAAGTTCGCACAGTAGTTCTGTAACCATGAAGAGCATATGGCAACATCTCGTGCCAATCCTTGTAAGTTAGTGCCATTTTTTGCACTATTTTCTTGATATTCTTGTTTGCAGCTTCTACTGCACCGTTCATCTTGGGTCGGTAAGGAGTAGAATTATGATGTTTGATCTTGAATTGGGAACACATTTCCTACATTACTTTGCTATTGAAGTTCTTTGCATTGTCAGTTATGATTTGCTCTGGTAAAACGTATCGGCATATGATGTTATTATGAATGAACCTTTTTACAACTACTGAAGTTACATTGGCATAGGAGGCCGTTTCTACCCATTTGGTGAAGTAATCTATAGCCACCAAGATAAAACGATGACCATTTGAGGCTTTTGGTTCAATAGCTCCGGTAACATCCAATCCCCACATTGAAAAGGGCCATGGAGCCGTCATTACATGTAAATGAGTTGCTGGCACATTTGAATTGTCGGCATATATTTGGCATTTATGGCATTTCTGAACGTATTTGGTACAATCTGACTCCATGTTGGACCAGTAATACCCCATCCTCAAGATTTTTCTAGATAAAGCATGCCCTCCTAGATGGGTGCCACAGAACCCCTCATGTATTTCTTCGATTAAGCGTTCACTTTGCTTCTGATCGACACATCTGATCAGAGTGGTGTCATGATTTCTCTTGTAATAGATTTCCCCGCTAAGTAAAAATCCTTGAGCGAGCCGTCTCATTGTTCTTTTATCAGTTTCTGATGCCCCCAAGGGATATATTTTGAACTGAATGTAATTCTTGACATCATAATACCAAGGCTTTTCATCCTCCTCCTTCTCGATGAGATTGCAATAAGCCTGAGATTTCCTTAACTCAATCTCAATAGCTGGTAGACTCTGAGTTTTTTCAAGTTTAAATGACGAAGCCAAAGTAGCTAAGGCGTCTGCCATTTGGTTTTCAACTCTCGGTATATGCTCCAGTTGAACTTCCTGAAATTGTTCTAACATCTCGAGGACATATTCTTGATATGGGATTAATTTAGCATCTCTAGTTTCCCATTCTCCTTTCAATCGGTTCACCACTAACGTGGAATCTCCGTAGACCTTCAATTTTCTAATCCCCATTTCTAAGGCGGCTCTCACACCAAGGGCGCACGCTTCATATTTAGCAATGTTATTTGTGCATGGAAAATATAACCTGGCGGTGATAGGAAAGTGTTTTCCTTCTGGTGACGTTAAAACCACTCATATTCCATGTCCCAATGCATTGGATGCTCCATCGAACCTCATGATCCAGATGTCTGATTCTTCGACAGTTTGATTCATACTAAAGACTTCCTTATCTGGAAGAGGCACATCTAATGGCGTGTCGTGAGCGACTGGATTTTCAGCCAAGAAATTTGCTATAGCTGACCCTTTGATTGCTTTCTGGGAGATATACACTATGTCGTATTCAGCTAAAAGTACCTGCCATCTCGCGATCTTTCCTGTGAGGGCTGGTTTTTCAAAGATGAACTTGATCGGATCCATCATGGATATGAGACGAGTGGTGCGATTTAACATGTAATGTCTCAGGCGGTGGGCCGACCATACCAAAGCGGCACAACTCTTTTCCACGGAAGTATATCTTGACTCACAGTCAGTAAATTTCTTGCTGATATAATAAATGGCTCGCTCTTTGGTTCCTCATTCATCTGTTTGTGCCAAAAATGCCCCCATGGAGTTTTCCTGAACATTCAGATATAACAAGAGATCTCCCTCAGGAGTCGGAGGATGAAGCACTGGAGGATTCTGTAAATACTCTTTGATCTTGTCAAAAGCTTCTTGGCATTCTTGGTCCCAAGTACCGGGATTCTTCTTTTTCAGTAATTTGAAAATTGGCTCGCACTTTGTAGTCATTTGAGCAATGAAATGAGCGATGAAATTCAGTCTTCCTAGAAATCCTCTGACTTTTGCTGGATCAGCCTCGATTCCTCTTCTACTGACGATGAATCCCAACCACTTTCCTGTAGGGAACCCAAACGCACATTTGGCTGGATTGAGTTTAATGTTGTATTTTCGTAATCTGTTGAAAACTTTCTTTAGAACTTCTATATGATCTTCATTTTCTTTAGACTTTTCCACCATGTCATCCACATATACCTCCATCTCTTTGTGGATCATATCGTGAAAAAGTGTTACCATTGCTCTTTGATAAGTAGCCACTGCGTTTTTAAGTCCAAATGGCATGACCTTGTAACAGAAAGTTCCCCAATATGTGATGAAAGTGGTCTTTGCACGTTCCATAATGTCCATAAGGATTTGGTTGTACCCTGAATATCCATCCATCAAGGATAGCATGAAATATTCTGCGGTGTTATCCACGAGTACGTCTATGTGCGGAAGAGGGAAATTGTCCTTAGGACTTACACGATTCAAATCTCTATAATCAACACACATCCTTACTTTCCCATCTTTCTTGGGAACCGGTACGATGTTTGCTACCCATTCGGGATAGTTAGAGACTACCAGAAATCCTGCATCGAACTGCTTCTTTACTTCTTCTTTGATCTTAAGGAGTGTCTCCGGACGCATTCTTCTTAGTTTCTGTTTCACTGGTTTGCATTCTAGTCTAAGTGGAAGTTTGTGTGTCACAATATCAGTACTTAGCCCTGACATGTCTTCATAGGACCAAGCAAATACATCTTTGTATTCCCTTAACAATTCGATCAATCTTTTCTTGAATTAATCGTCTAAAGACCCGTTGATTTTAGTTTCCTGAGGTTTTTCTTCTATTCCTAGGTTTACTGTTTCTAAAGATTCCCCCTGGGGCTGAATACTGACTTGTTCTCTTTCTAGAATCCTCTCAATTTCTACCGGTATCTCTTCATCATATTCTCCGTCATAATCAACTTCATAAACCGGGTGATCAAAATTATGCGTAGGTCCATGATCATCAATTAAGTCATTTGTGTAATGTTCCCTAAACAAATAAATATAAATAGAATGACGAGATGAAGAATGTAATGGAAGAAAGTGAATTAATAAGGAAAATATGCGTATTTTATTTATTTTATTAAAAGTGCCCTAAACATTTATTTCATTCTTTAAATCTTAGGCATAATTTAAAGATCAAAACACCAGTTTATTACATGATTACTGGGAGTTCATAATGTTGGCCCTAACAAGAACAGAATCACCTAGAGGGGGGTGAATAGATGTCAAAGTTGAAAACTGAAAGTTTCTAAGTTTTTTTGAGAAACTTAATTTTCAGAGTCAAATTTCCTCAGAGTCAGAAGCTAGCTTACAAAAGTTGCTTCTGAGGGAAATTCTGCCTAAACACAGTTTGACTGTTTTCAGCAACAGAAGTTCTGTGTTTAAGAACTTCTGGACAGTCTTCTGAACAAAGACAATGATACTTAGAGAAAATCTGTTTCAGCACTAAATTATGAGCAAGTACACAGAGGCAAAAATAACAAGTATAAGAGGGAGAAAGAAGTTCAGGAGGCCCTGATTGAACAATTCGATTTATCCAAGTTCGCCACAGAAGTCCTGTGACTACGTCTTGTCCCCTGAGGTCGCAGCCTACAGAGATTTTATAAATCCACTATTCAGAACTTTTATGGCAAGCTCAGAAGCTCCTTTACATCAACAGAACTTAAGCTAATTTCTCACTTAGTTCTGACTAGCCTAAAAAGAGTTAAAGGATTTCCACCAGAACAAAACAATACTCTGTTTTCTGGATTTCTCACCCAACTCTAATCTCAACTAGATTTCTCTTTAAATCTAACTGAATATCACAAACGATATCAGTTTACAAGATTCCTATTATGAACTTGTTTTTCTTCACTCTCTCTCTTTTAAACTTAAGCTATGCTAAGAAAGATTGAGAATGGAAAGTGAATGCTCTGTTTTGCTTGTTAAAACAGTGCGTTGAGATTTTGCTCAATGATCATGCGTGTGTTGATGCATTGGAGCTTGGCTACTATTTATAGTGAATGAGAATGACCGTTGGTGAATTTGAAACTTCAAAGGAGATGACATCAGTTGTTGTAGCCGTTAATTTGTCAAGTCTTCAAACGGTCTTCAAACACTTTGATTCCGTTATCCTTGTTCTTTAACTAAATCCGGTAAGTGATTTGAAATCAAAGATGAGGTTGAATGGAATCATTCTTCAATTGGATCAACAAAGGGTAGACAAGGAAATTCTGGAAGAGTCCAGCTTCTGGAAAGATGAAACTCTGACTACAGCAAACAAATCTTCTGAGTCCTTTAGGCAATCAGCAAAAGATTCATTCAGTACCTGCTGAGTAACTTACACATAGACTAAAACAAAAATATTAGTCAACAATAAACTATATGTAAGATAGTATTAAGTTTTCATCTTCTGAAACGTTTGGACATAATCAAAACACTTAGGGTTCATCATTCTCCCCCATTTTGGTTATGGACAAACCGTGGTCAGAAGGTAACAGAAAACATGAGGTTTAGAAAATAACTTCCTGATACATATGTTTCAAAACTTCTGAGTAAATTAACTCCCCCATTTTGGTGTAAATGGTGAACTTCAGCAATCTGTATAAGCTTAGAAATGACTTAAGATCAAGTTGTCAGATTTTAGTGAAAGATAATTTACTGAGTTAAAAAGAAACATAAGCAAAAGTAAGAAGTCAGAGACACAAGAAAGTATAAGAAGGATTCAGTGATTATAAAATCATCAGAAGAACACATAAGAAACAAGATAGTCAGAAGAGCAGAAAAAGTCCTAAGACAAATACTACCCAACCCATAACCTAGCTAAGAAGCTTAACTCCTAATTACAAGTTTCTAGGTTTCTTCTGAGGAGGAGGAACACCACTGGAACCTTCAGCAGCACTTGATCTCTTAAGACCACTCTTCTGACCAGACTTCTCCCCCGTTTGACCAGAACCAAGAGCAACACCCAGAGCACCCTGAGATTTCAATTTTTCCTGAACATCCAGTGCAGTTTGATATTGCTGAGGAGTTGGCCTCACAGCGTTGATCATATCCATTCTTCTTCTGAAATCAGCATCAATGATTTTGATATGATCAAAAGTCTGACCAGACATAGGTCCCTGTCTGTGAACGTCTTCCAGAAGGAGCTTAATCAAACGATTGTTAGCATACACAGCAGCAGTGAAGTGCTCATTCTGAATGTAAGTTTGTCCTCGAACAAACCTATAGCAATTATGCAGAGTCTTTTCTTGTTCACGTGCTTGAGTGTGCATAACCTTCAGAAGTTCAGTAAGCTCAGCAATCTGTGCGTTCTGAGCAGAAACAGCAGACTCAATGTTGGAGAGTCAATTGTTGAGATCAGGAGTGATGTCATATACAATCTTAGCAGCCCCGGAAGATGATGAACCTTGAGCAGAAGATTTCACTTCTCTCAGAATATGATTGGCAGTACTTTGCAGGTCATCAATCTTACTTGGGAGCATCTTCTCATGAGCCTCATAATGCTCGTTTGCTTCCTTGACTTCTTCTGTCAATATCTCCAGATTCTCATTGACCTTCAGAGAAGAAGCAAGAGCAATGTTGTCCAATGAAGGAAGAGTCAGAGCTAATTGTCTTAACTTGTACAACTCATCATATGTAGCTAGATGAAGTGAAGAAAGGTTGCGTATGTAGACAGAAGGATCCTGCATTTGAAGCATAGTCATGAGCTGCAGGTTCTGAGCTTTCAAAGAATGTAATTCTTGCAGCACAATGCCCTGAGCATACATGTCAGCAGCAGAAGTCCTTTGCCCCATACCAGCAAATCTATTCAGCAGTTCATCAGAGCCACTCTGACTCATTCTTCTCAACTCCTCAACACCAGGAGCACCACCAGCTTCGGATGGAGAACCTCTTCATCTTCTGGTTCACTCTCTTGTGACAGCTCTTCAATCAGAGGAGCATCAACATCCTCTTCAACAGACTTCAACAAGTCTTCATCAGCAGCTTCCGATTGCTCAACAACAGGATCCTCTAATTCAGCACTGGGAGCAATAACGAAGTCCTTCTTCCTCAGAACCCTTCGTTTTGCTACAGCCTTCTTCTTGAGTCGAGAAGAAAGAGGAATATCCTCAACATTCTTTTCTTCTGACCTCGTCTTCTTTTTGATCCGAGAGGAGAGAGGAATATCCTCAGAGTCCTCTCCATCTTCTGAAGCCTCAACATCCTTTGAGAGCTCCGCATCCTCAAGTTCAGCAGCACACGCAATGATTCTTGCATCGGCCTTAGCCTTTGCAGCAATTTCTCTTTCAGCTGCTAACTTATCCTCAGCTTCCTTCTTTTTCCTTTTCTCATCAGCAAGAGCCATAACTCTTGCAACCTTTTCAGCTTCAGCAGCATTCTCTCTTTCAGAAAGGCGTGCGTCCTCAGCATCATGAGCTTCCTTCTCTGGAACATCCTTAGGTTTCTCAGCAACAATCTTGCCAGAAGGTTCAACACAGATTGTTGTTTGAACCATAGTGGGAAGAGGTTCTGAGACAACCACCTTCTCTACAGTCAGGACCAACTTGCTTGATCCTTTCTTTCCCTTGCCCTTTCTGGCAGCATTCTTTCCTTTCTGCACAGTTGCCTCAATGATTTCCTTCTGAGCAATACTCACAGAGGAGCCCTTCTCAATCTTCTTCGGAGTCACACCAAAGCTAAGGTTCCTGAAGGTATGCATCTTCAGAACCGTACTCCTACTTGTAACACCTTCTCCTGAAACCGCAACAGAGGCTGCCTCAAACAACCTAGTCAGGAGTGAGCCATATGCTAATGCACTCACGGTAGTTACATTCTTCATCTGCCTTATCAGTATGGCAGGGAGATTAATCTTCTTCTGGTTGACCAGATGCCACATGAAAACTCTTTCCCTGTTGGAAACCCCATTAACCCCTCCAGCCTTCGGAAGGAAAACATTAGTTGTCAAATAGTGTGCCCACCTCTGGTGTTGAGTGAGCCAGGTGGCATAAGTTTCCTTGGCATTCAGATCTGGTCTAGCCCAGTTAGCTTCTGTAAAACCATCTGCTGAACCATCATCACCTATGATGATTCCTTCATCATCAATACCTATCACTTGAGAAATAGAAGCCCTGCTGACCTCGATCTCAACTTCCCCGACTTCAAAGTGTAGGACATCGTCCTCATTAGAAAAGAAATGAAGGTTCTGATAGAATTCGGTGACTAACTTAGGATAGATGAATTCATCGAGAGAAACGAATGAATTCCAGTTTTGAGCGCTAAGCCATTGTGAGATAGGTTCAGTGGATTTGACTTCATCATCTAGGAACCTAGAGGTGAATACCCTAGATTCGCTAACTTTCTTTTGAGATTCAGTGGTAAAGATGTGAGTGACAGTGATTTCTTGAGCCATTGTAAAGAATGTAAGAAATTAGGTTAAGAGATTTGAGAAGAAAGAACACAGAAACTTAATGGAGATTCTAATAGCAAAGAGAATGCAAGTGAAAGATTTCTAAGTATGGAAAACCCTTATTTATACCCAAACAAGGAAACCGTTCCAATTCAAAAAGCAAATACACACCGTTTAAAAGGGAACAGATAACCGTTAACCACAGAACAACGCCGTAATATAGCAGTTGATAACGCATGCTTTCAAGTCAAATCATGATTAGAATTAATTATCACTTAATTATCTCAAACGATTAATCACTTAAGACACACAGAAATAGTTAATCTAAATTACTGAAGTGGATAAGTCATACCAATGCCTTCTCGTAAGTTGCTGAAGGAATTACCAGCTAGAGGCTTAGTAAACATGTCAGCAAGATTTTCTTCAGAGGGAACATGAGTAATGATAATATCCTTCTTCAGAACATGATCTCTCAGAAAGTGATGCCTAATATGAACATGCTTCATCCTGCTGTGCTGAATAGCATTCTTTGAAAGATCAATAGCACTCTTGTTATCACAGTAGATTGTAATTGTTCGAGGGATGATTCCATAGTCAGCAATTTGTTGCTTGATCCAGAGCATCTGAGAGACACAACTTCCAGCAGCAACATACTCAGCTTCAGCAGTTGAGAGAGCCACAGAGGTTTGCTTCTTGCTATGCCAGGAGACTAGGCACTCCCCCAGAAAATGACAACCACCAGAAGTGCTGACCCTTTTCAATTTATCTCTACCATAGTCAGAGTCTGTGTATCCTATAGGAGTGAAATCAGAACTACAGGGATACCACAGACCAGCTTCTGGTGTGCCTTTAAGATATCTGAGAATTCTTTTGACAGCAACATCATGAATTTCTCTTGGCTTTGACTGATATCTAGCACAAAAACACACAACAAAAAGTATATCTGGCCTGCTGGCTGTTAGGTATAAGAGAGAACCAATCATACCTCTGTAGGTTTTTATATCTACAGGTTTACCAGCTTTCTCTTCATCATCAATGTCTTTGCTGACATCCATTGGAATATCAACAGCATTAGAGTCCATCATGCCAAATTTCTTCAGCACTTCTCTAGTGTACTTGGCTTGATTGATAAACACACCATCATTACTTTGCTTGATCTGAAGTCCTAAGAAGAAGGTTAATTCTCCCATCATAGACATTTCAAACTCAGCCTTCATGTGGTCACTGAACTCTCTGCACAAAGATTCATTAGTAGCACCAAATATAATATCATCAACATATACCTGAGCTATAAGGATATCCTTGTTCTTCTTCAGAGTGAACAGAGTTGTATCAACACAGCCTCTGACAAACCCCTTAGACAGAAGGAACTTTGTCAGTCTCTCATACCAAGCTCTGGGAGCTTGTTTCAGTCCATACAAGGCTTTCTTCAGCTTAAAAACATGATCAGGAAACTTATGATCTTCAAAACCAGGAGGTTGAGACACATAGACTTCCTCATCAATGTAACCATTCAAGAATGCACTTTTCACATCCATTTGAAAAAGCTTGAAACCCTTGTATGATGCAAAAGCATATAAGATTCTAATGGCTTCTAATCTTGCAATAGGAGCAAAAGTTTCACCATAATCTATGCCTTCTTGCTGACTGTAACCTTGAGCAACAAGTCTTGCCTTGTTCCTCACAACATTTCCAAATTCATCAAGCTTGTTCTTCAGAACGCATCTGGTACCAACAACCTTTATGTTGTTAGGTCTGGGAACCAAAGTCCAAACTTCTGACCTTTTAAACTGGTCAAGTTCTTCTTGCATTGCCATTAACCAGGAATCATCATCTGCAGCTTCATAGAAGTCCTTGGGTTCCAGAAGTGACACAAAAGCCACATTCCCCATGTATCTTCTGAGCTGAGCTCTGGTCATGACAGGATTATAAACAAAGTCAATTATGTTTTCTAAGGAATGATTCCTATGAGCTCTAACTTCTCTTGGTACATCCAATGAGTCTTCTGAAACTTGTTCATCATTTGTTGAATCATAAATAGGAACATCTTCTGGAAGGAAGTTGATTTCTGGAGTAGAATTATCTTCTTGAGCTTGTTCAGCAATAGGAGGATCTACTTCAGCAGCTCTGGGAGAAACATCTTGTTCTACAACAGGAGATGTAACTTCAGGAGCTTGAACTTCATCTTCATCAGGAGCTCTACTATCTGCAGGGTTAGTCTCATCAAACTGTACATGAACAGATTCATCTAAAGTTTGAGTCCTCTTATTAAAAACCCTATATGCTTTACTATGTGTTGAGTAACCAAGAAAAATGGCTTCATAGCACTTACACCCAAAGGTTCTGAAATAGCCTATTTTAGGCTTTCGACCTTTCCAGAGTTCATAAGGAGTCTTGTTCAGAATGCTTCTAATTAGCACTCTATTCAGAACATAGCAAGCTGTGTTAACAGCTTCTCCCCAAAAGTACTTATGAAGCCTTCTTTCATTGATCATAGTTCTGGCAATCTCAACCAGAGTTCTATTCTTCCTTTCAACTACCCCATTTTGTTGAGGAGTTCTGGGAGCAGAGAAGTTATGATCAATTCCTTTGGTTTCACATAAAGTTTTTGAATTCTCCACCATTATCACTTCTGATATGAACAACCTTTTCATTCCTTTCATTCTCAAGTTTCTTTATCAGAACTGAGAAACATCCAAGTGACTCATCTTTGCTAGACAGCAAAATGACCCAAGTGAATCTTGAATAGTCATCTACAATGACAAAGGCATACTTTTTTCCACCCATGCTCATTGGTTGAACAGGGCCAAAAAGGTCCATATGAAGTAATTCCAAAGGTCTTTTAGTTGAAATGACTTTCTTAGTTTTAAAAGAGCTTTTGGATTGTTTACCAGATTGGCAAGCATTGCATAAATGATTCTTTTTAAAACTAATTTCAGGCAGACCCTCAACCAATTGATTTCTAGCTACTTTGGCCAGAAGGTCCATGCTCACATGAGCAAGTCTTCTATACCAGAGCCAGGAGGTATCCTCTTTGGACATCAAGCATATATTTTTGCAAAGATTCTCAAGGTTCAGCATGAAAACATTTTCAACTCTAGGAGCAGTTAGGATAACTTCCCTTGACTTACTGTCAAAGATTTTACATCCAGAGGAGCTGAAGACAACATCTCTACCTTTATCACACAGTTGTGCAACACTCAGGAGATTGAACTTCATGCCTCTGACTAGGGAGACATCTTCGATCGGAGGATTGGTTCCTATGGATCCAGAACCAAGTATCCTTCCTTTCTGAGCATCTCCAAAGCTGACTTTTCCACCTCTTTTAGGATCAAATGTGATGAATGCTTTTTCATCACCTGTCATATGCCTTGAGCACCCACTGTCAATGTACCACAGCTTTGACATTGATGGAGCACTCAGAGCCACCTGCAACACAATCAATTAGTGACAAGTACCCAATCCTTATTGGGTCCTTCAGAGTTAGATTTCTCTTCAGCAGGTTTTAATGATATCTCAGATTGCAAGAGGTTTTTAATATGGTACTTGCAATCCTTTAACCAATGACCATCACTTTTACAAAGCTTGCAAAAGGGAGGATTCTTGGTGTTGGCCCAAATTATGACTTATATAAAGACTAGAGGGGGGTGAATAGGATTTATTGCCTTTTAAAATCAATTATTTTTTCTTTAAAATATTTTGCCTAGTTAATTAATCAACTATAAAAGATTTTGCGGAATATAAAGTTGATTAAAAGATGAGAGAAAATAATCAAGTTTTAGCACGATTTAATCACAAGCAATTAAAGATAAAAGCTTAAAGCAAAGCAAGTGATTAAAAGACAATAATAAAGAGAGTAGGGATAGAAGGATTAGACGCAGAGCATTTATCCAGGTTCGGTCTCCTTGTGAGCCTAGTCCTGTCCTCGAGAGCACCTCTCGAGATTTTCCACTAATGATTTCTTTAAGGGCAGAAATCAAGCCGGTAGAGTAGATCTCACAATCCGAGATACTACTAGAGCTGAACACCTCTCCCAGTATTCACTCCCTCAAACTTCCAAGTGTTTGAGCAACTCTCCCTTAGTTTTTCTCAAGCTAAACTAAGAAACTTATGGCACTTTTACAGGCTAAGTGATAACCTCCTAAGCTTGCGGGTGCTTAAGAACCTATTTGCTTTTCAAGGCTAAGCAAAAACCTCTCTTACACTTTTATAGGGATCTAGTGTAAAACCCAAGATTAAACCCCACCGTTTAATCTTTTACAATGATTTGAATGAAAAGAATAACACTCAAACTCTCGTTGTAGTTGAAGGAAAAATGTAATCAAAGCTCGCTTGAATATCTCGTGTGAAAAGCTTTGAATCTCGGTTTTATTTTCCTTGTTTCAACCTTTGCTCCTCTTCTCCTTTTATAGCCGAATTCTTGAAGAGAGATGAAGGAGGAGCCAAAATGTGTCCCATCAAATCCAAGATAAGATTTCTTTACTTAGTAATTTTGTAGGATAAGATAAGATTTGTGTAAGATGATAAGATTTGTGTAAGGAATCAAATCAAAGTACATAAAGCTATCTCATCCAAATCTCTCATCCGAAATCATGTGGTGGTGGAGGATTTGATGAGTTGTCTTTGATAAGACACTTGTCTTGGTGAAGAAGAAACGATCTTGGCCATTGGATGATGAGATGACATAAAGTGTGATTCAATCCTAGCCCTTCATTTGATCTTTCTTTATTCACCATTAAACTTATGTTATTAACATCATCTAAGCATGTATGTCATATACGTGTATACTACATTCATACACATGCATTCATCATCATAAGCATGGCAACACATAAGTATGATCGATGATGAAATCAATAGATGATGACATAACATAGTTTGTATGTATTACGACATCTTAAACCATGGCAAAGCTTATGATATATATATAAATCATGTTGAGTTCATATCATAATATTTCAAGAACATATCATGGTAAGATGTCATGTGATCACATATAAAGCCATAATCCATAGGATAAAAATACGTGTTTGATCATGGCATATCATTTTAGTTCATGGTATAAATATCATCTCTTAAAACATATATTTATGTGAGCATATGATATTTAAACATATAGAGATGTGATCATGACATGCATACATACATACTTTAATCATATACTTTATTAAAGTAACTCTAGTTAAGATGATAAATCTTATTAAAGCATTCCTAAAGTTAAGTTCTCTTTTAGCACATAAAGTATATAATAAAGTTTATTTTGTCACAAGTATATATATATAGTTATATATATATAAAGCATAATATAAAAACCATATATTTAATTCAAGTAATCAAAAATCAATTTAGAGTGAAATAACAATCTTCCCCTTTTTGATAACTTGCAAAAATACGCTCGGTGGTTTTTATAAGGATGCTCCCCCTAAATTTAAGGCCCCCCCTAAATTTAAGACTTCTATAAAAATAAGGATTTTGTGACAAAATAGAAAATAAGTAAATGGGTTTGTTTTTAAAACAATGATTTTGAAAAGATTAGGCCCATTTAACTTATAAACTAAACACCTTAAAGTTTGAAAACAAATTAGGCCCATTAGAAATGTTAAGACAGATTATTGAATCTAATTAGGCCAAAAATAAAATATGAAATCTGAGTCTATCTAGGCCCATAGAGTTCACAACTCATTCAAGCCCATATTCATGCGTGTTTCAGCAATGGTACGCATGAAACAAAAAAATTTTCAAATCAGAGCAGATTTCATAATCCTAATCCATAGTCCTGCAAGCATCGAGTTCGTAATCTGTAATTTAGCATGCATAAAAACACAGAAACTTCTCCCCCTTATTTTGGTAAGATATCAAAAACTTAAGCATATCAGGGAGGAATGTTGAAGTTTTGAAGCAGGAAACATAGCAGGAAAGCAGAGCAGATCAAGACATAGACAACCTACGCATGCATAGGTCCTAGTTTCACTATTCTAGTCGAGATGCCTTAAAGCTCCTGTCAAATCAAGCAAGCATATTATCTGTTGTAACAGATATATCAGATGTTAAAACATCTCAAAACTTATGTACCTGCAAGATGGTAAGATAGATATAAAACCAGAGCAATGTAGCAGCTCAAAACACAGCAAATATCCAAAATAGATATCCTAAAAACTACTTAAATTGTACTTCCTAAAGAGTAGTTTTAAGATTATCTAAAGTGCTGTGGTAGATAGATAGATAATGCAGGGATAGGAGGGGTTCACTACTGGCTGTCTGAGGAAGCAGAATGAGGAGGACTGGGTTCAGGAACCATGGTGACTCCGGGAATGCTTGCAATAGCAGTCTTCAACTCATCAGTCTCACGCTCAAGACTCTTGATGGCTCCTAGCACATCCTCTTGCCTTCCTAACAGATATTGCTGATTAGTGTGGAGTGCAAACACTCTGCCATGTTGATCATCAATCTTATTGCTGAGGTCCTTTAATGCCAGGCTTTGCTTGACTAGCCGATCCTGCACAAAGGTACAAAGAGAATCCATCTTTGCTGACAGATTAGCAAAAGCAGCATCCATATTCAGGGTTTGCTTGGCCATCCTTTGAGCCATCTCCTCAGCCTGAGCCATAGCACTAGCAAGAAATTTAGAGTGCGAATCAAGATTATAAGAAGTTTGATTCACATCACCGAACATATTCCTTAAATGTCCACTCAAGTTCACTATCTGGGATGCAGTCAACTTGTAAGGAAAGCTCGGTTCCACCTCCTCAAGGAAACTTGATTGAAGATTCTGCTGAGTGTAGAATAGAGGGGTGGTTTCTTGGCTAGCAGGCTGGTAGTTATCTGCATCAACATAGACTGGACAGTTAGGCAAGATAAAACCAGAAGAACTCGGAGGTTTTTCCATGTGGTCAGCTAAGGAGTTCATCAAATCCATCTCCTCCCGTGACATCTCCTTGTTCTCCACTGCTGAGTTTGCCTCCAAATCAGACATGATGCCCTTCTTTTTCTGCAAGTTCAATTCATTAACATAGATTGAATTGATACTTAAATGTGATGAATCTTCTTTAGACATACTTGATTCTGATGCAATGGATTCATATAAAGAAGATGTTTCACTATCTGAGAATTTCCTTTTAGGACTATTCCTAACAAAGAGTTTGAGTCTATCTGGATTCCTAGCAGGAGTACACATAATATCCCTAGATATCCTTTCTCTCTCTGGTTTCTCCTTGTAACGTACTAGCATCTTATAGATTTCTGTTTTTCCTAGGCATCTGTTGCATTCAAGTGTTTTTCTTCCTTCTAGATCTATCCTAAAATGCCTAAAAACAGATGTAAGCAGCATTGCATAAGGCCAATCATCTTGTATTCTTAATCCTGACATATGTTCTAACATGACATAAGGCAAATTGATACTTATAAAGTGTGCAACATTCCATATAAAGTGGATATCAAATGCTGTCATGGTGCCTAGATTGCTTTTAACAGGAATAAGAACCCTGGTCATGAAATAATGCAATGTTTCTAATTCTGGTTCTAAACTGCTTCTTCTTAAGATGTTAGGGATTGACTGATTAACATCAAACTTGAATATCTTCCTCACATACCTATAGAAACTATAAGCCCCTATGTTTAATGAATGATAATGCCTGGAAATACGTTTTCCAGTGTAAGGAATGCCTAAGACAGATCCAAGTATGATGTCATTAATAATGAAATCCTTATCTCCAATTTTAAACATGAAAGTTCCATTATTTAATGAAGTCAGAGTTTTGTAAAACTCATAGACAAGGTCGGGATATATTTTATCCCTGAGAGTAAGCATTGACAACCAACCCTGGCTATTGAACCAGTGTTTTAGAGGCAGATTCAGAGTTTCCAGAAACTCAGAATCAATGTTCATAGAAGGTAGGATTAACTTACTTGATCCATCCTGATACATAGGTCTAATCCTAAGATTATAAGCGTTGATGATTACCTCTTTGTTGTCATTTGGATTCAGAGGGTTAGACATGACATTCCTCATCTGTCGATTTCGATCCATCTCTTCAATCTCAGAAAGCTTTTTGATTTTACCAGATTTCGAGCGAGTTCGAATCGTGGTTGTTCTGGTTGCTTTCTTTCTGTTTTTCATTCTGTGGGATTGGTAGAAAGATTGAAGAAGAGTTTTCTGATGGGATGGTTGTAGGTAGGTTATCATTTTGCAAGTATAGGGTATGTGAAGCGATGGTTGTAGACTGAGGATGATCTCAGGAGATATTTTTCCCTTCCCAATGAAGGTACATGAACAGGCGACTCTTCGCTTGTATTGTGAATTGGAGGGAAGAAGAAATTACATACCTGGTCCCTGTTCTTTGAATCGTTTCAAATTCTGCCCTTTATTAGCATTTAAGATTAATTGACACACGGCCATTAAGATGTATTCAATTTGGATTGGGCCGGTCATTAAACATAAAGTTGGGCTTAAGGATTGATTAGCAGTTAACCAAAGAATCAGACCCACTTTCATCTCTTGTCAAATCAACATATTTAGTGTACTTGATCTTAATTTTTAATACATGGTTGAGATTAATTTTTCATTAATCAAATATTAATCTATATCAATCTTAACCATATATTAACTCAAATTAATCAAGTATGGGATTTGACATTCCCAATTCGTTACGTAGAATAGCAAATCGCTCAGAGCTTAATGGTTTAGTAAAAATGTCGGCGATTTGATCTTCCGTAGGAACGAATTCTAGATTAATGTCACCTTTTTGAATATGATCTCGTATAAAGTGATGCTTGATATCAATGTGCTTTGCACGTGAGTGCTGACTGGGATTTTTACCCAAATTAATAGCACTTGTATTGTCACATTTTACGGGAACATGTTCAAAGGTTAGACCATAATCTCTTAAATGCTGTCTCATCCACAAAATTTGAGTAACACAATTACCCACAGAAATATATTCTGCGTCAGCGGTAGATAGTGCTACTGAATTTTGCTTTTTGCTAGACCATGAGACTAAGGCATTTCCAAGAAAGTGACACGTACCTGAAGTACTTTTTCTCTCAAGTCTACATCCAGCGTAGTCAGCGTCGCTGTATCCAACAAGATCAATTTCTTTGCACTTTGGATACCACAGACCTACATTTTGTGTTCCTCTCAAATATTTGAAAATTCTTTTGACTGCAGCATAGTGTGATTCCTTTGGATCTGATTGAAATCTGGCACATAGACATACACTAAATTGAATGTCAGGTCTACTAGCTGTAAGGTACAGTAGTGACCCAATCATCCCTCTGTATTTCCTTATGTCTACTCTCTTGCCTTTCTCATCCTTTTTGATCTTCACAGCTGTGCTCATTGGAGTGTTCTCCTCATTGCAGTTCTCAAAATCAAACTTTTTCAGAAGCTCTCTGACATACTTTTCTTGATTAATAAAAATGCCTCGATTATCCTGCTTAATCTGTAATCCTAAAAAGAAATTTAATTCGCCCATCATGGACATCTCAAATTCTTCACTCATTTCTTTTGCAAAGGATTCACACAAAGATTCATTAGTTGAGCCAAAGATAATATCATCAACATATATTTGCACAATCAACAAATGACCTTTTTCATATTTAATAAACAGAGTAATGTCAACTTTTCCTCTTTGAAATTCCTTTTTAATCAAGAAAGAACTTAACCTGTCATACCAAGCTCTAGGAGCTTGCTTTAAACCATATAAAGCTTTTGACAGTTTAAAAACATGATCCGGAAAATCACAATCTTCAAAACCAGGAGGTTGTTTGACATAAACCTCTTCAGAAATAAAACCATTTAAAAATGCACTTTTGACATCCATTTGATAGAGTTTAAAGTTTTTATAACAAGCATAAGCACACAACATACGAATAGACTCTAATCTAGCAACTGGAGCATAAGTTTCATCAAAATCAATACCTTCTTGTTGGTTGTAACCTTGAGCAACCAATCTAGCCTTATTTCTGGTAACATTTCCGGACTCATCTAACTTATTCCTAAAGACCCATTTAGTTCCTATGATAGTCTTTCCTATTGGTCTAGGAACCAATGTCCATACATTGTTCCTTTTGAACTGGTCTAATTCTTCTTGCATGGCAAGAATCCAGTTTTCATCATCTTCAGCTTCCTTGAAGCTTTTTGGTTCAAGTTCAGATACAAAGGCTACATTTCCAAAGTATTTTCTGAACTGTGCTCTAGTCATGACCTTTTGTGAAGGGTCATCAATAATGTCTTCATGAGAGTGATTTCTCGGAACTCTAATTTCCTTTGGAAGATCATTATTTTCTACTTTCTCTTCCCTAGGTACCGACTGTTCAAATGAAGATACATTTAACTGAGGATTTTCAACTGATAATAAATCATCATTTATCTTTTCCACAGTTAAGTTATTTTCATCAAACACAACATGAACAGACTCTTCTACCACTAGGTTTCTCTTATTGAAAACTCTAAAAGCTTTGCTAGATAAGGAATATCCTAAAAAGATTCCTTCATCAGACTTTTCATCGAACTTTCCTAGTTGGTCTTTATTGTTGTTGTGAACAAAACACTTAGAACCAAATATGTGAAAGTAGCTTAAATTGGGTTTTCTTCCTTTCCATAATTCATATGGAGTCTTTTTCAAGATGGGCCTGATTAAAGCTCTATTCAAGATATAGCAAGCTGTGTTAGTAGCTTCAGCCCAAAAATACTTAGGAAGATTACTTTCACTTATCATAGTTCTAGCCATTTCTTCCAACGTCCTATTCTTACGTTCTACAACTCCATTTTGTTGCGGAGTTCTTGGGGCAGAAAACTCATGGTTTATCCCCGACTCATTACAAAATTGTTCAAAAGACTGATTTTTGAACTCACCTCCATTATCACTTCTAATTGAAGAAAGTTTGACGTTTCTGTCATTTTGGAGTTTCTTAACTAGGTGGACAAATTGGTCAAAGGTCTCATCCTTAGATGCTAGAAATAAGGTCCAGGTAAATCTGGAGTAGTCATCAACTATTACCAAAGCATACTTCTTGCCTCCTAGACTTGATGGTTGAATTGGACCAAACAAATCTAAGTGGAGTAATTCAAGTGGTCTATTAGTTGATACGACTCCTTTTAAGCTAAAAGAGCTTCTGGTTTGTTTACCCTTTTGACATGCATCACAAATGTGATCTTTGTTGAAACTTATCTTAGGAAGACCTTTTACAAGTTCTTTCTTAGATAATTTCGAAATTAAGTGCATACTAGCATGTCCTAACCTCTTGTGCCACAACCAACTTTCATCATTATGTGAAACAAGGCATTTATCGTAAGATACCTTATCTAGATTAAGCATATAAACATTTTCAACTCTTGGAACTGTGAATAAAACCTTGTCAGATTTTGCATCAAAAACTTCACAGCTTTTGGAGTTGAAAACTACCTTCATACCTTTATCACATAGATGACTTACGCTTAGAAGATTGTATTTTAGCCCGTCGACCAAAGATACATCTTCAATGGATGGTTGTGAGCCAACTTGACCTTTACCTATAACTTGTCCTTTTCTTTTGTCTCCAAAACTAACACTTCCTCCATTATAGGATTTAATTGAGGTGAACGTACTTTTATCACCAGTCATGTGTCTTGAGCAGGCACTGTCAATATACCACTGTTTTGACCTTTGTGTGCCTCTCACGTGTCCCTGCAATGAATCACTTAGTTTTAGGTACCCAATGAATTTTGGGTCCTGGTAGGTTAGCAGTAGACAATCTCGACACTTTTACTTTCCAGATAAACTTTCCTTTATATTGACCATTTCTAAATTTACAATTTTTGATAATATGGTCATTATGATTACAATAATAACAGTTCTTAATTTTTGGAAGTTTTAACTGTTTATTATTATAATCCTTCTTTTTCTTTGGTTTATCTGAAGTAAATCTTTCATGATAGCTAGTGAAGCATCCAATTCCCGATCTATCATCACAAGATCGTTGGGAGTTGATAATATCATGAAGGATTTCTTTTCCCTTTGAAAAACCCTTTATTATATGATCATCTTTTGCTTTTTGGTTTTTCAAAGATTCTACCTCTTTAAGAACTTCAGCTTTGCTAGTCTCTAGATTTTCAATTTTTTCTAGCAATTCTGAATTCTCCTTTTTGAGACTTTTATTTTCTTTCTTGCATTTTTTGAATTTTAGCAAAGTCTCAATAGAGGCATCATATAGATCACAACAAACATAAATTAATTCTTCTTTTGTCAAAAGACCAAAAGTTACCTCGGGAGATTCATCATCTCCATCGTCTGAAGAATTTTCTGATTCATCTTTTGCCATGAAACAAATGTGGGCAACTTCATCATCTTCTTCATCACTTGAAGATTCATCGCTATCGCTCCAAGTTGCAACCATAGCCCTTTTTCCCTTCTCTTTCTTCTTGTTGTCATTCTTCAAGTTTGGACAGTTTGGCTTGATATGTCCTGGCTTATCACACTCAAAGCAAACAACATTTTGAGAAGAGTCCTTTTTGAACTTATCAGAAGTTCTGGGCTCTTTGTGAAAGTTATTTTTAGGAAATTTCTTAAAGTTTTTCTTTTTCAAAAACTTGTTGAATTTTCGTGTAAGCAAAGCAATTTCCTCTTCAGATTCATTATCTGAACTTTCACTTACAATCTTAGCTTTTAATCCTGTGGATTTAAGCTTTCTTGCTTCGGGCTCTTTATCATTGACAGATGACATTTTTATCTCATGAGTGAGGAGAGATCCAATAAACTCATCATAAGCATATGTGGATAGATCTCTTGCCTCATTAATAGCTGTCAATTTAGGATCCCAAGCTGAGGGCATTGTTCTCATTAATTTTTTAATTAGCTCCTCATCTTGAAAGGTTTTTCCAAGGGTTTTTAGATTGTTTATGATGGTGGTAAATCTCGTATTCATTTCTGAAATGGTTTCATTTACCTCCATCTTAAACAACTCATATTCGCGCATATACAAATTTACCCTTAGATCCTTCTGGTTTTGAGTTCCTTCATATGTGACCTCAAGTTTGTCCCATATCTCCTTGGCACTCGTACACCCTGAAACACGATGATATTCGTTAGTATCTAAAGCACAATGTAGAATATTTATAGCTTTAGCATTTAACTGTAATTGCTTCCAATCATCATCGTTATATTCAGATTCAGTCTTGTTTATTGTTACGCCATCAACTATTTTTGTGGGAATAGATGATCCGTCTTTAATTATTTTCCAAACGAAAATATCACAAGACTGAATAAAGTTTCTCATCCTATTTTTCCAGTAAGAGTAGTTTACTCCATAAAATAGGGGCGGTCTAACTGTAGACTGTCCCTCAGGAATCATTTGTGTAGACATATTTCCTGGAAAATTAATCACCCTATTAGTCATATTGAATCTCTCTAAAGATGTTAATCTTTATAGGCAAAGAGATTGGCTCTGATACCAATTGTTGGCCCAAATTATGACTTATATAAAGACTAGAGGGGGGTGAATAGGATTTATTGCCTTTTAAAATCAATTATTTTTTCTTTAAAATATTTTGCCTAGTTAATTAATCAACTATAAAAGATTTTGCGGAATATAAAGTTGATTAAAAGATGAGAGAAAATAATCAAGTTTTAGCACGATTTAATCACAAGCAATTAAAGATAAAAGCTTAAAGCAAAGCAAGTGATTAAAAGACAATAATAAAGAGAGTAGCGATAGAAGGATTAGACGCAGAGCATTTATCCAGGTTCGGTCTCCTTGTGAGCCTAGTCCTGTCCCCGAGAGCACCTCTCGAGATTTTCCACTAATGATTTCTTTAAGGGCAGAAATCAAGCCGGTAGAGTAGATCTCACAATCCGAGATACTACTAGAGCTGAACACCTCTCCCAGTATTCACTCCCTCAAACTTCCAAGTGTTTGAGCAACTCTCCCTTAGTTTTTCTCAATCTAAACTAAGAAACTTATGGCACTTTTACAGGCTAAGTGATAACCTCCTAAGCTTGCGGGTGCTTAAGAACCTATTTGCTTTTCAAGGCTAAGCAAAAACCTCTCTTACACTTTTATAGGGATCTAGTGTAAAACCCAAGATTAAACCCCACCGTTTAATCTTTTACAATGATTTGAATGAAAAGAATAACACTCAAACTCTCGTTGTAGTTGAAGGAAAAATGTAATCAAAGCTCGCTTGAATATCTCGTGTGAAAAGCTTTGAATCTCGGTTTTATTTTCCTTGTTTCAACCTTTGCTCCTCTTCTCCTTTTATAGCCGAATTCTTGAAGAGAGATGAAGGAGGAGCCAAAATGTGTCCCATCAAATCCAAGATAAGATTTCTTTACTTAGTAATTTTGTAGGATAAGATAAGATTTGTGTAAGATGATAAGATTTGTGTAAGGAATCAAATCAAAGTACATAAAGCTATCTCATCCAAATCTCTCATCCGAAATCATGTGGTGGTGGAGGATTTGATGAGTTGTCTTTGATAAGACACTTGTCTTGGTGAAGAAGAAACGATCTTGGCCATTGGATGATGAGATGACATAAAGTGTGATTCAATCCTAGCCCTTCATTTGATCTTTCTTTTAATCACCATTAAACTTATGTTATTAACATCATCTAAGCATGTATGTCATATACGTGTATACTACATTCATACACATGCATTCATCATCATAAGCATGGCAACACATAAGTATGATCGATGATGAAATCAATAGATGATGACATAACATAGTTTGTATGTATTACGACATCTTAAACCATGGCAAAGCTTATGATATATATATAAATCATGTTGAGTTCATATCATAATATTTCAAGAACATATCATGGTAAGATGTCATGTGATCACATATAAAGCCATAATCCATAGGATAAAAATACGTGTTTGATCATGGCATATCATTTTAGTTCATGGTATAAATATCATCTCTTAAAACATATATTTATGTGAGCATATGATATTTAAACATATAGAGATGTGATCATGACATGCATACATACATACTTTAATCATATACTTTATTAAAGTAACTCTAGTTAAGATGATAAATCTTATTAAACCATTCCTAGAGTTAAGTTCTCTTTTAGCACATAAAGTATATAATAAAGTTTATTTTGTCACAAATATATATATATAGTTATATATATATAAAGCATAATATAAAAACCATATATTTAATTCAAGTAATCAAAAATCAATTTAGAGTGAAATAACACTTGGATCTTTCCCTTTGCTTCTTGGGAGATTTCTTCTTCTTCTGAGAAGGACCAACATCTTCAGAGGCTATAACAGCACTCTCAGAGGTACCAACATCAGGAGGAGAAGCTATCTCTTTCAGAAGAGAGGGAGTGACAGGTTTCTTCTTCTTCTTCTGGGGTTTATCACTTCCCAGAGGCAGCTTGTCCTTGCCTTTGGCTTTAGAGCCATCAGCAGGAGTGCTGAACTGTTTACACAGTTTTTCTTCTAACATTTTCATGTCAGAATAAACTTGAGTAAACCTAAGAAACTTGTCAGCCTCACTCTTGTCCAATTTCCTTTTCAGGTACTTGAACATACTATAGAGTTCTTCAAGAGAATCAAAGATATTTTATTCAGAAGATATGTTTACCTCGGAATCATATGTAGCTTCAGGAGGTGCGGAAGTTTCTCCTATGACATCTTCAGAAGTTGGCTCATCAATAGCCATAAAACAGATCTGAGCTTGCTCTTCCTTTTCTTCAGGATTACTGCTGGTCTCAGAGTCTGACCTGGCAGCCAGCATAGCTTTTTTGAACTTTTTCTTATCTTTCTTCAGCTCCGGGCAGTTAGGCTTAATGTGCCCCGGTTGCTGACATCCGTAGCACACAATTGGCTTATTTGGATCTCTCTTGAACTTTTCACCAGAATCAGGAGTTTTCTTATCAAAGCTCTTGAAAGGCTTCTTGTAGTTTCCACCTCTGCCTTTCCTAAAGGCCTTCTTAAATTTCCTGGTCAGCATAGCCAGTTCCTCATCTTCTGAGGATTCTTCAGAAGATTCTGCTTTCAGGACAACTCTTTTTCCTTCTGACCTTTCTCTTAGGTCATGATTCTTTAATGACATCTCATGAGTAATTAAAGACCCAATGAGTTCATCATACAAGTAATAGCTCAAGTCCTGAACTTCTTCAATAGCAGTCTTCTTGGCTTGCCAAGACCTTGGTAAGCTTCTGACAATCTTCTTCACTCGATCAGATTCTTCAATGTCTTTTCCTAAACTCTTCAAGTCATTGACTATCTTGGTGAATCTAGAGTTCATATCTGAAATAGATTCTTTATCAAGCATTTCAAATAACTCATATTCTCTCATGAGTTGGTTGACTTTAGATTGCTTCACTTTTCCTGTTCCTTCATATGTGACTTCTAGCTTGTTCCAAATATCCTGTGCAGTTTCACAAGAAGAAACTTTGTTATATTCAGTAGCTGTAAGTGCACAATGCAACATATTTATTGCTGAAGCATTAGTTTGGAGTTTTTTTAGAATGTCATCTGTATATTCTCTCTGAGGAATAACAACATCCCCTAGACCTTGTTCCATTCTGGTAGGAATGAAATCACCATCAGTGATCACATACCAAGCACTCATGTTCTGAGCTTGGATGAAGTACATCATCCTTTTCTTCCAGTATGAGTAGTTGTTGCCATTAAACAATGGAGGTCTGGTAGTGGAAGAACCTTCTGGAACTATGAAGTGAGAAGAATTCTCAGGCTGGTGTCTACTAGCCATCTCTATTGATTCTGATAGGATCTTACACTTAGATTGTTAGATCTTTAGTAAATATGCGAAGTGACCTTCGCTCTGATACCACTTGTTGGCCCTAACAAGAACAGAATCACCTAGAGGGGGGTGAATAGGTGTCAAAGTTGAAAACTGAAAGTTTCTAAGTTTTTTTGAGAAACTTAATTTTCAGAGTCAAATTTCCTCAGAGTCAAAAGCTAGCTTACAGAAGTTGCTTCTGAGGGAAATTCTGCCTAAACACAGTTTGACTGTTTTCAGCAACAGAAGTTCTGTGTTTAAGAACTTCTGGACAGTCTTCTGAACAAAGACAATGATACTTAGAGAAAATCTGTTTCAGCACTAAATTATGAGCAAGTACACAGAGGCAAAAATAACAAGTATAAGAGGGAGAAAGAAGTTCAGGAGGCCCTGATTGAACAATTCGATTTATCCAAGTTCGCCACAGAAGTCCTGTGACTACGTCTTGTCCCCTGAGGTCGCAGCCTACAGAGATTTTATAAATCCACTATTCAGAACTTTTATGGCAAGCTCAGAAGCTCCTTTACATCAACAGAACTTAAGCTAATTTCTCACTTAGTTCTGACTAGCCTAAAAAGAGTTAAAGGATTTCCACCAGAACAAAACAATACTCTGTTTTCTGGATTTCTCACCCAACTCTAATCTCAACTAGATTTCTCTTTAAATCTAACTGAATATCACAAACGATATCAGTTTACAAGATTCCTATTATGAACTTGTTTTTCTTCACTCTCTCTCTTTTAAACTTAAGCTATGCTAAGAAAGATTGAGAATGGAAAGTGAATGCTCTGTTTTGCTTGTTAAAACAGTGCGTTGAGATTTTGCTCAATGATCATGCGTGTGTTGATGCATTGGAGCTTGGCTACTATTTATAGTGAATGAGAATGACCGTTGGTGAATTTGAAACTTCAAAGGAGATGACATCAGTTGTTGTAGCCATTAATTTGTCAAGTCTTCAAACGGTCTTCAAACACTTTGATTCCGTTATCCTTGTTCTTTAACTAAATCCGGTAAGTGATTTGAAATCAAAGATGAGGTTGACTGGAATCATTCTTCAATTGGATCAACAAAGGGTAGACAAGGAAATTCTGGTTTCTCTTGAACAGACAAGCGCGCTCCATCAAAACAGCTTTTTGAACTTTTGGCGCCTTGCATTGAATGCAAGTGTCAGAGCAATAAATGCTCAAACAGAACCCGTGACTAAGCTTTCAGAGGCTAATTTCCAGTTGTCTAGACTTCTGATCAAATTGGCATAACTTCTGATTGTTAGGAACCTCTGAAGAGAGCCTTATCAGACTTCGGCTTCAGAGCGGAAGAGTCCAGCTTCTGGAAAGATGAAACTCTGACTACAGCAAACAAATCTTCTGAGTCCTTTAGGCAATCAGCAAAAGATTCATTCAGTACCTGCTGAGTAACTTACACATAGACTAAAACAAAAATATTAGTCAACAATAAACTATATGTAAGATAGTATTAAGTTTTCATCTTCTGAAACGTTTGGACATAATCAAAACACTTAGGGTTCATCACATAAGTTTTCCAATTCTGGGGCTCCTAATCAGAAATGCGAACCCACTGCGGGTCTCCATCTTCCAGCTTTTCCTCTGTTATGGTAGCAATTGTCGGATCGAAATTCTCTTCTTTCTTGAAAGTTTGCTTTATGTGCAGAATATGTATAGGTTGGTCAATCATCTTTCTGCCACCAAGTCTAGCTAGACGCTTCTCCTTTAATTGAGCTCGGACTCTTGCTTTGTCTTCTCGAGTCATTTCATATCCCAAACCTTCACGAAAGCGGTTGCTGACGACCGTGAAATCTGTTTCTTTCCAGGTTTCCTAGTTCTTCAAATTTTGCCCCCTGATCATCTCTCGGGCTACCATCATTGATGCTTTGGAAAACTTTGGGTCAAATGACTGAATTCCATCCTCTGTGTAAATTGTGGTTACGACTTCAAAGACCTGAAATGAGTTTTCTAAAGCTTCCTCGACTTTTTCTATGTAAGGCATGGATGAGCATTGACTGACTAGCATATCTTCCTCTCTAGTAATCTCAACTAACTGTCCGTCTGTGATGTACTTGACTTTCTGGTGCAATGATGACAGCACTGCCCCGGCTGAGTGAATCCATGGCCTTCCCAACAACATGTTGTATGATGGTCGTATGTCCATGACTTGGAAAGTTACATTGAAAACTGTCGGACCTTTCTGAATTGGTAGATCCACATCTCTGATAACTGCTCTTCTAGTTCCATCAAAAGCCCTCACATAGACACAACTTGGGCAAATGTATGAGTCATCAACTGGAAGTTTGGAGAGAGTTTATTTCGGCATTATGTTTAATAAAGATCCATTATCAATTACCACCTTCGCCACAGTGAACTCTTTGCATTTTATCGAGATATGTAAGGCTTTAGTATGTCCTGTTCTTTCACACGGAAATTCATCTTCGGTTAAAGTAAGGTGATTTGCGGCTACCACATTTCCCACAATGTCATTCATGTTTTCTACCGAAATATTGTTGCATACGTATGCTCGGTTGAGAACCCTGAGTAAAGCATTACGATGGGATTCAGATGTCAAGATCAAAGATAACAAAGAAATCCTAGCTGGGATTTTGTTCAATTGTTCAATCACTTTGTATTCACTTTGCTTGACTATCCTCAGGAACTCGAGTGCATCATGATCAGTTACTGGATTTTTGGCGGGCAAAGCTTCTAGTTCTTCCTCCATTATGGCTTCTTCCCCTATGTTGTTTCCTTTGCGACGTCTTTCAATCTCCTCCTGACATCTTCTATCGATGTCTTCTGAAGCAAAAAGGCGGCCGCTCCGAGTTAGGCCCGAGATTTCAGCAACATCTCCTTTAACTTGAGCATTATCACGAGTCTGGATGATGATAGTGGAGTCGTATTTCCAAGGCACTTCCTTGTCACTTTTGTAAGGAAAAGGTGAAGGAGTTTGGATTTCTATCTTGAAGCATTCATCTCCTTTGACAAGCTTTTTTGGCTCCCAATTCACGACTAGTGGGATCAACTCTTCATATACTCCTCCTTGTAACAAGTTTAACGAATGTTCTTCCTTATTCTTTACTTCAAAACGCAGAATCCCTGAATCCATGTGCTCCTGAACCTTTGCTTTGAATTCTTCTCATTTCTGAATCGAATGATCCAAACTTTCACTGTGGTATAAGCGAATTCCCTTCTTCAGATTTTCCGTGATTAATCCAGTTTGACACATGGCTAGATATACTTGCTCCAGAGGCATGATGATATTACCAACTCGGGTCCTATACTCAGACCAGTCATTTCCCAAGATAGCATTCGTACTAGATGTTGCCCCATGAGTTGGGAGAGGATTACTCTTCACATCTGGCTGGGCATTCGACTGGTTAAATTTCAACCATCCAGCTTTGAGTAAATGCTGCACCTTTCTTTTGAAAGACAAGCAATTATCAATTGTATGTCCTTCAGCCCCCGCATGGTATTCACATTTTTCACCAGGTTTGTACCAAGATGGAAAGGGTGGTTTTATAGGTTGCATTGGGGTTAATGATATTTGTCTGTTTTGTAGCAGTTGAGGAAAAAGCTCAGAATATGGTATGGGGATACGATCTATGGGTTCATACTCCCTTTTCCTCTGGTTTGGGTAGGCATTACCCTGGGTGCTTGGATAACTGTTATTCTGAGGAATGTTTACCACGTATCCTTCTTGCGGCTGACTTGGTCGAAAACGGGAATTTCAAAGCTTACTCCCACCATGTTTGTTTCTTCTTTCTTTTTGAAAGGATTGGGGTTCTTCTTAACTGCTGACTTGTCTTGATTAGTCATGTCCAGACGACCATTTCTCATAGCAACATCTATCCTTTCTCCAACTATCACAAAGTCTGAGAATTTGACAGTACTATGAGCGATCAGAGAATTGAAGTACGGTGGTGGTAAAGTTTACAAAAAGATATTGATCATATCTTTTTCAGCTAAAGGAGGCTTTATCTCGGCGGCTTTGTCCCTCCACATCATAGCATACTCACGGAAAGTCTGATCACTTTTCTTCTGAGTGTTCCTCAAATCCTCCCTAGTAGGTTCCAAGTCCATGTTATGCCTATACTGTCTTATGAAATCATCATCCAAATCTTTCCATTTACGTATGTGAATTCTCTCTAACTGCATGTACCACCTGAGGGCTTCCCCCTGCAAACTCTCTTGGAAGACTTGTATCATGATCTTGTCATCACTTGCATATGATCCCATCTTCCGGCAATACATGGTTAAATGATCTTTTGGGCAAGTGGTTCCTGAGAATTTTTCGAAGTCTGGAACTCTGAATTTGTGTGGCATGACCACATCAGGTACGAGACACAATGTCTTGGCATCTACTACATCATAGTTGCCCTCCATAGTTCTCAAACGTTCCTCAAGCAGCTCCAAACGACCATCCTCTTCTTTCTGCTCATCGAAGTCTGGTATTTCGGTGTCATTCTTGTCTTCCTCAGCATTTTTAGTTCCTGAAGGACCGTCTCCCTTGGTTTCTTCGTTAGGTTTTTCAGATCCTTAGACTCCTTATCCGCCCACATTTTCAGTAATGTGGCCATCTGTTTTTTCAGTTCTTCTATTCCTGCTAACTGCCCTTTCATCTCCTCTATGTCTCCCTGAAGTCGTTCTGCCATGGCTTTTGCTTTTGAACGGGTCTGATGACGTCTAGCCAGTGAGATCCTTTCGCAATGTTAATTATGCCTTTGCCAACTCTGTTTAAATGGACGAGTGACTTTAGTTTTTCTCTCTTTATTTTTAGTATAGTGTGATGCATATTTATTATTTTCTAAGACTATATCTTTTAAAAAAGAAAACAATAAGAAAAACTTAAAACATTAAAGTTCATAATTCATTAAAAGATACTTCGTTAGTACAAAATAGCAAAATAATACATAAGCATGGACATCTAATAAAACTCTCGATCTTCAAACAGCATTGCCATAATGAGCCATCTCTCCGATGATTTCGTCAAGATAATCAGCAACCCTTCTTCCTTGGACATCGGTCACCACCATCTCTTTCTGAATGTTGTTCAGGCTGATGGATATAGCTCGGGCCCTTGCAGCAGTTGACCGAATAAAATTAGTGACATTCTCCATTTGCTGATCAGTTTCATTTTTCTTTTCCTGGTAATAACTCAGATCTCTACCCATATTTTCCAGTCGCTCGTGGTTAGCTAGATGCATTTGGCGCAGCTGATGACTTTCCTCCATGTAGGCATGAGTATCACGGGCCAGATTTCCATAATTTCGCTGATATTCTTCTGACATTTGACGATCAACTTGCTCTAAATCTGCCACCCTTTGTTGAAGCGTGCGGATCTCATCATCCTTGATTGTGTTTGGAGTTGGCTGAAGAACAAATCCTCTTCTGATGTGTGGTCTTGGTTTTGGAAATGCAAACCTTCCAAGCCTTGTCTGTGTCCATTCCGAATAGCTAGGACAAACAAAGATATTGGAGGCTATTACAACTTGCTTCGCCTGCCTCCAGGCCATGTTGTACCCCTTAATCCTTTTCCGAGATTCTTCTCCTCCATAAATCATGATTGATTATTCTAAGCCTGTTGTAGCGGGTACGAACTGCATAGCCCCAAATTGTCTTCTCATCATACAAGGAGCGTATCATGTTCCTCCCCAGGGACCCATCAGTGGTACAAAGTCATAATCTCCACACCTGAAGATCATCTCCCTTTTGCCATTCCAAGGTGCTTTCCAAACGATGTCATGTTCCTGGATGCATTCTAAAAACCTTATCCAATCTCCTTTGGGGATGTTCTTTAGAGGCCATTCTGCAACCCCAAACTCAGTGATGAAGTTCTTTGTGCCATCATATGTTCTGCGGGATGCGATCTTTGGGAATTGGAACTATGAAGGGCACTCAAAATGACTGATAGCCCAAATGCAAAGAAGCTGACCACATCCTTCAGAATTTCCTCCAGACATGCGACATTTGTCTAGAGATCTGAAAGTTTCAGCGAGGATGCCGATGATTGGATTCACCCCGTATTCCTTACTTTGAACCACATTGGAGAAGGAAATGATAACTTTGGGAACAATATTAGACCATATATGAGTAATGCCAACATCTTAAATCCTATCTCCTTTCCAAACTGATTCCATGCTAAATTAACTATCTTTTGGGTATTAATTTCTAGGCCGATCATCCAATCCTTCAAATCCCGAGCCTGCATACCGATCATCTTGGCTAACTGCCTCTCGACCTTCTCATTTGTATCATGCTCATATAGCCTATTCTCATCTTCCAATGGAACGCGCAACAGCTCATGATATTCTTCCAAAGTGGGAGTTAAATCAATATCTCCAAAAGTGTAACATTTGTAACTAGGATTCCAGAAGCTGATTAATGCCTTCAATAGTGAAGTGTGGTATGGAACATACATTAGGAAATGGATCCAACCATATCTTTCGGTGAATTCTCTGAGTTCTGGCCCCTTGAGCATGTCTACTGATGCCTTTACATCTCCTAGATTATTCGGTACATAATCAGTTCCGGTTTGAGGTAAAGCCATCAGTTCACACGGGATCATGACACTGTCTCCCTTGAGGCTTTGTTTCCTCTGACCAACTTTTCACAGTATTTTCTCTGACAGGATCTGGCTTGTTTGAAGATGAGGTAGCCATGAGAGTCTATCAGATGTCCATGTTTATATATATATATATATATATATATATATATATATATTTGATATTTAGTAAGAAAAGAAGTAAATGTGTTAGTTATCGGAAGTCATAAATTATTTAATGATGCTAGATTCTCTCATTTTAAAGTTATGCTTATAACAATTGATTCATTCCAGAAAGGCCTACTTCATTTCATTGATAAGAAAACATCGAAGGATCACCCTTTACAACTTCCTCAAGATGATCCATTCACTGTTTAACCTAGCAAAATACTTCCCTAATATTAGTCCTATTACAAAAATGACCACCACACTATAGGATATTTGTACAAAAAGAGCCTATTAATCTAGAGCTTTTTACTAAAGTCCTTCGCCTTCATCATCTACTAGAGTCTTTCTTTGAAAAGGTGGCCTTCATGGTTAGCTTTACTCTTTAAGACAGGACTTGGCTCTCAACCTTTCATTCGCATTTCTGCCTTTTCGGAGGCAACTCCCCTCCTGAACAGAATCCCTGACTGCTTGCCACACTTTCCTCTTCATCATCTTCTTCTTCAGTAAGTTCTAGAGATGTGGAAACGGTCTCGGTATAATCATATTCTCCTGAGTTTTCTGACATCACCGAATCACTAAGGAGGATCAGA
The DNA here is from genome assembly GCA_028411795.1 of Euphorbia peplus. Lineage (NCBI taxonomy): Eukaryota > Viridiplantae > Streptophyta > Magnoliopsida > Malpighiales > Euphorbiaceae > Euphorbia > Euphorbia peplus. The sequence continues at coordinate 9,920,799 of CP110843.1, read as the reverse complement.
TCTTCTGACTCTTCAGAATCACTCAGAATGGCCACATCTTCCACTTCTTCAGAATCACCTACGAGGACCATATTTTCTGCTTCGTCCAACTGTTCAAACACTGGAATAAACTGAGGCAATTCATATGGAGGAAAGACTAGATAGTCATCTGCATTGAAAGGAGCTTCTTCTATTGGCTGAGCATCCCAATCCTGTATTTCCCCATCTTGTGAGATCACTGGAGCTGGTGATTGAACTTCAACTTTAGGAATTAAGAGGTCTGGTACCGTTTCCTCCGCCATCTGCACTTCTTGTTCTTGCTGCAAAGCCATTACTTCCTCGTCATTCATTCCCCCTGCTTCAATTCCCCAGACTTAATTATCATCTTCAGCATTCTGGATACCCAATTGGTTCATTCCAAACTCTAAATCTTCATCACTTTCGAAGTCTGAAACAGAATCATCCTCCTCAGGCCATAACTGGTCCTCCATATAAGGAAAATAACTAATCTTAGGACCATTCTGTCGAATTCTCCAACTACCTTCTATAGCTATTGGATCATAATGTTCTTTGGAGTTTTCATGTAATGGAGCGCACACAAATGTCTGTAACACTCTACTGCTTGAATAGGCATAGTGACTTCGGAGGGCTTGATGCGACCAACAAAATGGTAATTAGCAGAATCCATAAGACCCGGAGGAATGGTAGCTAGATCAATCCCATTCACTTCGACTAGTCTCCCTTTCACCCAATCCCAGTCTTCTTTGTTCTTAAAGGGTTCTAACGTCGGGTTCTCCCTGAAACGTCTCTCAATTGCAGACTGCCGAATGAGATTTGAATGAACCTCGAGTCCTTGGATAACCATTTTCCTTGAAGTGTGTAAAACGACAAAAAGGTAAGGTTGGTCTATGGTATATTCAAAAAAGATCATCCACATTTTAGGATCCATAAAGTCCCTGATAAGTTTACGAAAGTATGGTTCTTCATTCTCAGGTCCCTCCCACTGAAGGATGGAAGACAGTGAACGCCGGTCGAGAATCAGCCCTACCCTTCCTAATATAGTTATGGCTCTCAAGAAAGTACAAGCCTCGAGCGGGAATTTCCACATATCTTCAGTTGCGACGTAAAAACAGTTCAAGTGAGGAAAGCTTGGATTCCAGTCTAGAAATTTTAGCGGCGCATCATTGATTCTATAATTCCTGAACATAATCATCTGGGTTGAGTACATGGTTTCTTCAGCATGCCCCCTCAATGTCTTATGAACTATCTCAATGACAACATCATCTGGTAATCGCTCAATTTTGGGAAATTTCCATACTTTAGTCATGACTTAGGCCCTATATGAATGAATCATTTTATTATTTTCATAACTTTAAACTGGGAAGAATCTTATGTATGTGATGCATGAACAGGGAAATAAATATCGGAGCCAACAGTATATACGCGTATATACACGTAACCAAATCCTAATAGGGTGGATACCTGGACAAAAAGGTTGGCTACTAGTGGGGGTAAGGTTGGTTCTAAGCAGCAGTTCCCGATTTCCTTATCTCACCAAAATTGTGAGAGATCAGTCAACGAGTTGAGTACGTTTCAGGATCATATTCCCGCGTTCGAGAGGTATCCCTACTTTGCCTCGTCCTAAATAGTAACGGGTACATCATAACATGACCTTTTGGGTGCTCGTGTGCACAAGTGTAGCTTTAAGAAGTAAATAAATACACAAAATTAAAATTATTACATCTTTACAAATAAACAGAAATAAATAAATGAAAGAATAAATAAATAAAAAAATCAAGTCCCCAGCAGAGTCGCCAGCTGTCGCGTCCCCAAAAACGCGGGTCCGAGCGCAAGGCTGTACTCGTCTACCTTTTTGGTTATTTAATGTGTTAAGAGTTATTAAGTTCTTTTTAAGACGAGTCGCCGCTAATCATCTCTAGTCGGTGTGATTAGATACCGTTAAGATTTTGACTCTGTTTGCTTGGATAAGAACCTTATCTGAGCGTTATTTATTTATTTCCGTTAGATAAAGACGTAATATTGAATTATAACATAACCCTCCTGATCAAAACGTATTTCTTAATTTTTTAGAAAAAAAATAGAAATAGATTATTACATAATCTTTTTGTAAACTAGCCATAACATGCCTACTTTTAAAATGTCTAACTTTCTCATTTGAAAAATATACACGAATATTACATAGACATGAACCGATAATTTTAATTACGTATAAAGAAGTCATATTGTAATATTGAGGGAACTCGATTATTACATAACCGTTTCAAAACTTTTGACTCGAGCCATTGCTCATATTTATAACATAAAAATGGATGAACCTTTTTACTCAATAAAATTAATTTATTCGAAATCATTAACGAGATTAACAACCCCGACGTTTATCCATTTTTTAGACGTTTCAATAAACAAGACTATATTTTGACATTTTTATTAAGTCTTAATTATTAAAAGGATGTAAATTAATGTGTACATATAACTTTTAGGAAGACTAAAAAAAGATATAATAAACTAAAGCATTCTAACTAACTAAAAAAAATGGGCCAATATAATTTGCATTAAATCTTAATGGTGACTATTCTTAAATCCATATTAATTCAAAGTCCAGAATCATCTTCATTATCCTAATCTAAACCTAGCAGACTAAGTCTCACACGCCCCCTCTCTTCATCTTCTTTCTTTTACCTTCTTCTCTAACAATACTCTCTTAATTTCACTGTAAAACCAAGTCCCTAAATGGTGACCGTGGCTCTAATTTCTCCTGTAATTCGTATTTCTCTGTGAATCTTTGATAATTCCAGTCCGTATGTTTGCGATACTTACCATCTTGGGATTTCTAGGGTTCGGTCCATTTGGGGATGGATCTCTTAGAGGTCTTTGGTTTGCAATTAGAGAGGGGTTTTGCTCTTAACAAGGCCATATGGCTTCTAGAAGAATTTATTGATGGGTTACGGCTCCAGAGGTCTCACTTTCAGTTTCGGGCTCGGCTTCTAATCCTCGAGTAATTACAGGGAAGTTCTTATGTTCTTGTCACTCCTATTCTCGATCTCATTTACTCTAAACCTATGATTTTGATTATGAGTTTATTTGGTTTAAGATCTGTGACCTAAAATGCCCCCATTTCTTCTTTAATAGGTTTGGTCAAGGTTCTTAAGGTTCTAATCTGATTTTGGATATTTTGGGAATGATTCTGAGTTTTAAAATGAGACGGACCGGAAACTCGCTGGTCGGAAAATTTCCCGGCGAAGTTCCGGCGCCGAGGATTGGCTATCGACTTCCAGTATTACTAAATGGACCATTTCTACTAAGGTAATTTTTCGGATCCTATCTCTGCTGAATTCAGGTTCAAATGTGCTTGGACCCGTACATTTTGATGATTCCAATGCGCTTCTATGGTTCTGTTTCGTGTTCTGTTTTCTAAATGATTCTTAAACGATCTATTCCTATTCTATTTGAGTTGAAATTGAATACTGGACAGAAGAATAAAGCTTTAACTTAAAAAAGGGTTTGATAGGAACATATATTATGATTTTGAGAATGAGATTTAATCACGGGTTCGGCTTCTACGGTCAAACCCCAAATGGGTTTCCGATCACTGAAACCCCCTAGATTAACTCATATTCTCGAATAAAAGAGCAATGACGAAAGAAATGGTCTGATTTAAAGTTTATAGGAAGTAAAGGATTTGTGATCTAGGGTCGTTTTCCACGTGTTATTTTCTATGCAAACCAATTCTTATTGAGGACGCTATCGAACTAAATACCAGGAATTCATCCTATTGAAGTATGGATCCAACTTTCTCATAAACTAAACTAACATTAACATTCTGAGCTCTTTCTTTATACAAGTAAGAAAAATCATACAAAAGGAAGCTTTGAATAGGAAAATCAAAAGTGATATAGAATGAAAACTTAATCTATATATATACATATATATAAATGTCTATTTTTGTGGGTTGTATAGACTTGATTACAAATGCTTTCAATCTCTCTAACTCACTCTCTTTTCTCTCTATGTTTGCTCTTTTACATTGATTCTTCTTTTTGTTGTCTTTTTCTGCCTTTTTTTTCTTTTCTGTCTCCCCTCCCTCTTGTCTCTGCGAGCTTCCTCCTTTTATACCATCCACATGATCTCTGTGATCTTGACTTAGATTTACCATGATCTCTCATTGTACTTGTTTGAGTGAGGTTTCAGCCATAATCCTATCTAATTTGTGATTGGATATTATCTTGGTGATTTGGTAAATATTTGATTTGATCTTGGTAAATATTTGATTGGATTTGATCTTTGCTAAATCTGAAATTATATTGTGAAATCTGCTCAGTTAAGCTAATCGGCATGTGGGCCAATGGGCCTGTTTTTATTTCTGGAAAAAAGTGAGGCTGCTTTAGGCTTTTGTTCATTGAAACAATTTTGTGGACCGATTTTTATGGTTTGGCCAAATTCCTTTCTTGGTATTTGTTCAATTGACGGAAAAATGAATTGACGGATGATGTCACCTTTGCCCGGTTACTGGAAATAAATATCGCATTTTTTTGTCTATTTGACCCGAGAAGAAAAGGACCATTTCTCTTAAAACGGATCGTCTCCTAATCCAAACAGGAGCTTCTTGACTTGAATGTGGGCTTTGACCCAACTTGTCGAGACTCCGTGGTAGGCTTTAAACGAAAAGGAGGGACAATATAACCTCCAACATTAAAATTACGGGTGTTAATGCTCGTACATTTCTTTATTTCTCTCTACAAAAAAAATAGAGGGTTAGCAGTAAAAATGTAATATTATTTTCAAAATGATGTAATGTTGTACAAATTGTATTTTGTTTGTAATAATTGATCAATAAATAAAAGTTGCACTTTATTTTTTGTATCATTTCAATCTTATCTAATCATTGTTATTGAAATTAATTTTCATATTAATTAGTCGAAGTTCATAACATAAAAGAGTAGACTAAGAACTTGTAGACTAATAAAAGTTTGATGACATGATTTCTAAATTGATAAAAATGGAGTTAGTTATTGCTTATAACATAAACATTGTCTAACAGAAGTATATTAAGGTTTTACAGACCGATCATTATAAACGTCGATAAAAACTAAGAACTTGTGATCAAACCCACTGACTCTAGAATAAATTCCATTTCTAACATAAACGTTATAGATTCCAAATTTAGTAGATTGAAAAAGGTAAACAAAAAATGATTAACATTAAATGGAAGAAAATATTATCTCAAATGACTGTTTGAATTAACTATATATAAGAATCTATAACATAGAATTTTTTAAGGTCCAAAAATATATTTTTTATAAAAACTCTTGTTTTAAGGGCCGGAAAAAAATGGGTGCTAACAATCATCAAACCTCGAAGGAAATTCTTGAGTCTGAGCCTTGAATTGCTCATTAGCTTCTGTGACTTCTTCAGTTAGAGCCTCAAAAGAAGGGTTGACTTGCTTGGCAGAAGCAACAACTATATTTTCCAAAGTTGGAAGAGTCAATGCCAATTGTCTCAGCCTATAGAGTTCATCATTTGCAGCCAAGTGAAGACTTGCAATATTTTGGATATAAACAGAGGGATCTTGCATTTGCAACATGGACATCAGCTGCAGATTCTGAGCCTTCAAGTATTGGAGTTCCTGAAGCACAGAACTCTGAGCAAGCATATCCGCATCAGCGTTCCTCTGATTAAAACCAGCAAGCCTAGTCAAGAAATCACTTGAGCCACCCTGACTCATACTTCTCAATTCTTCAGCAGTTGGAACACTACCAACTCTTGAGGGGATTGGCATTTTGCCAATGAACCCATGACCACCAAAGTGGTCCACCCTTTCATGCTGAGAGAAGATATTTTGAAGGAACTCATAGTTGGGAGTAATTCCAGCAAATGAAGTTCCAGGAGTGTATGTAGCAGTGGATAATGGAACACACACAGGAGGTGTATGCCCATAGGGTGTTGAAGAATGAGGAATGGAAGATGTGGAAGGAGCAGATAAGGATATGGATGAAGAAAAAGCTTGTGTGGTAGAAGGAGTTAAAGTAAGAGGAGGTAGAGTGGAAGGAAGTGAAAATGAAGGAACTGTAGAACCTATGGGAGGAAATACAGAGGAGGTTGATAGAGATATAGTAGAGGAAATGGAAGTGGAATCTGCAAAGATTGGGCCAGAGGCCATGTTTACTTCTGAAAAGGATCCAGAAGGAAGAGAAGTTTTAGGATCTACAACCACAGATGTTGAAGTTGTAGGAGGAAGAGAAAGGACATGATCACTAGCTTCTGAGATAGAAGGTAGTGGAGATGAGTGAATGGGAAGTGATGGAATGGGTGATGTATGGGCAGGAGATGGAATGATTTCAGGAGCAGACGGGTTAAACGAGTTAATGGGTTCAGCATCAAGATGAGAGAGACTCTCAATATAATCATAAGCAGTTTTACCTGCTGACTCACGCCATTGACCCATAAGTATATTGTCAATAAAATCATCATCTTTTGCAGCTACAACATTTGCTTATTTAAGCAAGGTATCAAGATTCTCATCCTCCATAATTTTGTCAGAACCCTCAGGTTCTGAGTCCTCAAAGATGTTCTCAATGAAGGGAGCATCCAAATCACCTTCAGCATCAGCATCCAACATGCTTTCATCAGCATCATCCTGTGTATATTTTTCAACAACATCTTCATCCTCTAGCTCAGGATCAGTTGGAGCTAGGATGAAGTTCTTCTTCAATAACTTTCTTCCTGAGGCAACCATCTTGATTCGCCTTCTGGGAGGAGCATCTCATGTGTCCTCAGCTGCTTTGTCATCAGCTTTGACCTTAGCCTCAGCAACAAGTTTTTCCTCAGCAGCTTTAGCAGCCGCTTCAGCGGCCATGTTCTCCTCAGCAGCTTTAACTACAGCTGCTATCTTTTCTTCTTCAGCTATTCTTGCTAGTTCAGCAAGACAATCATTCTCAGCATCCTTAACAGCCTTCTTTTGTGCTGATCTCTCACTAGCCTACTTCTAGAACACATTTCAATGGCAGCTTTAGTGCCACTTGTTCCAGAAGGTTTCTCAACAACAACCTTTCCAATTGATTCAACACTTATCTTCGTTTGATCCAAAGCAAGACTTGGTTCAGGAGCAACAAGTTTAACAATCTCCATCACAACAGTACTTCTAGTATTCTTACCCTTAGCACCTTTCTTGGCCTTCATCTTTTTCTCAGTATCCTTTATGATCTCCTTCTGAGCTATGGAGACAGGAGCAGAAGACTCAGCTTTCCTTGAAGGTGTAACCTCAAAAGCTAATTTGGTCAAGGTCAACATTTTCACAGGATAACTTCTGCTTCTGATAGCATCTGCTGGGATAGGCAAAGACACAGCTTCAAACACCCTAGCCAACAGGGATCCATAAGCCAAAGTTCCATTGGCTTTCACACTCTTCATTTGCCTCACAATCATTGCAGGCAAGTTGATTTTCTTCTCATTCATCAGGTGATACATAAACACCCTTTCTCTATTCGAGACACAATAGACTCCCCCCAGATTTAGGAAAGAACACATTAGTTGTGATATAATGTGCCCACCTCTGGTGCTGAGTCAACCAAGTAGCATAAGCCTCATTTGCCTCAAGATCTGGCTTCCCCCAATTAACATCCTCAAAGCCCTCAGCAGAGCCATCTTCACCAACAATGACCCCTTCATGAGTAATACCCATTGCTTCAGCAATTGAGGTCCCTGAAATCTCAAAATGCTCAATGCCAATCCTTGAGTGGATGACATCAGCCTCATTTGAATAGAAGAACATATTCTGATAGAATTCAGTCACTTGAGTGGGAAAGATAACTTCATCGAGAGAGACAATGGAGTTCTAGTTTTTTACACTCAACCATTTTGAGATGGGAGCAGTGGTCAAAATTTCTTCATCTATGAACCTAGATGTGTGAACCGTAGACTTGCTAAGTGTAGTTTCAGTGGAATCAAACAGGTGAGTGACAATAATTTGGGGAATTTCATCCATTTGAGATAATGAAGATGGAGGATTAGGTCAAAGAGAGAATAAAACAGAGATTGCAGAAATTCTAATGGCAAAATGAACTTAGGTGAAAATTTGCTAAGTATGGAAATCCCCATTTATACCCAAAAGGTTAAACCGTTCACATTTCAAAAAGTGGATAACAGAAAGGCGCATTAATAGCATTTAATGTAGGCACGCTCAAAACAGATAATAAAACATCATGATTATCTTTAAACACAATTAACTACCTTAAACAACTAGCAATTAAGACAAAAGTAATTGATATTAAAGATAAATTACTGAAGAGGATTAGTCATACCTATGCCTTCTCTTAAGCTTTTGAAGGGTCCACTAGCCAGAGGCTTAGTAAACATATCAGCAAGATTTTCTTCAGAGGGTAAATAGGCCAGAATAATATCTTTCTTCAGAACATGATCTCTCAGAAAGTGATGCCTAATATGAATATACTTCATCCTGCTGTGTTGTATGGGATTCTTTGAAAGGTCAATTGCACTCTTATTGTCACATTTGATTTTAATTATTCCAGGAGTGATTCCATAGTCAGCAAGTTGTTGCTTGATCCACAGCATCTGAGAAACACAGCTTCCAGCAGCAACATACTCAGCTTCAGCAGTTGAGGGTGCCACATAAGTTTGCTTCTTACTATGCCAGGAGACTAAGCACTCCTCAAGAAAATGACAACCACTAGAAGTGCTGACTCTCTTCAATTTATCTCTACCATAGTCAGAGTCTGTGTATCCTACATGAGTAAAATATGTACTACAAGGATACCACAAACCAGCTTCTGACGTGCCTTTAAGATATCTCATAATTATTTTGACAGCAATGTCATGAATCTCCATAAGTTTAGCCTGATATCTAGCACAGAAGCACACAGCAAAATGTATATCTGGCCTACTAGTAGTTAGATATAAAAGAGAACCAATCATACCTCTGTAGGTTTTTATGTCTACAGGTTTACCAGCTTTAGTTTCATCATCAAAGTCTTTGCTGACATCCATAGGAATGTCAATTGCATTAGATTCTGACATGCAAAATTTCTTCAGCACTTCTCTTGTATACTTGGCTTGATTGATAAACACACCATCATTACTTTGCTTAATTTGAAGGCAAAGAAGAATGTTAATTCTCCCATCATAGACATTTCAAACTTAGACTTCATGTGGTTGCTGAACTCCTTGCACAAAGATTCATTATTAGCACCAAAAATAATATCATCAACATATACCTGTGCTAAAAGGATATCTTTGCCTTTCTTCAGAGTGAATAGAGTAGAATCAACACAGCCTCTGACAAAACCTTTAGATAGAAGGAATTTTGTCAGCCTCTCGTACCAAGCTCTGGGAGCTTGTTTCAGTCCATACAAAGCATTTTGAAGCTTGTAACACAATGAATTAGTGACAGGTACCCAATCCTTATTGGGTCCTTCAGAGTTAGATTTATCTTCAGCAGGTTTTGATGATAACTCAAACTCCAAGACATTTTTAATATGATACTTGTAATCCTTCAACCAATGACCATCACTCTTGCAAAGCTTGCAAAAAGGAGGGTTCTTGGATCTTTCCCTAACCTTCTTAGGAGTTTTCTTCTTCTGTTGGGAAGGTCCAACCTCTTCAGAAGAAATGATGCTTTCAGAAGTTCCCACATCAGGAGGAGAAGAGATGGAGTGACAGGTGTCTTCTTCTTCTGAGGTTTATCACTCCTCAGAGGCACCTTTTCCTTGCCTTTGGCTTTTGGGCCATCAGCAGGAGTGCTGAACTATTTACACAACTTTTCTTCCAACACTTTCATGTCAGAACAGACTTGAGTAAACCTAAGAAACTTGTCAGCCTCACTTTTGTCCAATTTGCTTTTCAGGTATTTGAACATACTATATAGTTCTTCAACAGAGTCTAAGATATCTTGTTCAGGAGATATGTTTTCCTCAGAGTCAAATGTAGGTTCAGGAGGTGCAAAAATTTCTCTTGTGTTGACTTCAGAGGATGGCTCATCAATTGCCATAAAACATATCTGAGCTTGCTCTTCTTTTTCATCAGCAGAGTTGCTGGCCTCAGAGTCTGACCACGCAGCAAGCATAGCCTTTTTGAACTTCTTCTTATAGTTTTGCAGCTCTAGACAATTCGGCTTAATATGTCCAGGCTGCTGCCATCCATAGCACACAACTGGTTTGCTATGATCTCTCTTGGGCTTTTCACTTGCTTCAGGAGTTCTCTTATCAAAGCTCCTGAAAGGCTTTTTGTAGTTTCCACCTCTGCCTTTTTTAAAGGGATAAGAGACTAAAATGACCCCAACGTTGTTGGAGAAGCACTAATTTGACCCCCACGTACAAAATGGTACCAAAATGACCCCAACGTTTCCCAACAGGTATCATTTTAACCCTCATTAACGGAAGTTGCCACGTCACCCACTCCATTCCGTTAAATACTGCCACCTCAACACCACATCATCAATAAATTAATGCCACGTCATTAGTTGATTTTTTCATAATAAGGTATCAAAATGACCCTAACATTTGTAATAAGGTATCAAAATGACCCTAACGTTTGTAAGTAAGCATCAATTTAACCTCAAATATATAAAAAAATGATACCATTGTGTTTACTTAAACCTAAAACTTAGGATATAAACCCGTCATTATCAGTTATTAGTAGCAGATTACTTTTGTTGTCCAACACAAAACACTTTGGATGTTTAAATATTTTGATTAGATTATGATGAACCATAAGTGTTTTGATTATGTCTAAACGTTTCAGAAGATGAAAATTAAAATTCTCTTACATACGGTTTAATGCTGACTAACAATTTTTTGTTTAGCTTGTATGTAAGTTACTCAGCAGGTGCTGAATGAAGATTTTCTGGATTGTCTGGATTACTCAGAAGATACGAAAGCTGAAGACAGTGTTTAAATGTTCAGAAGCTGGATGCTCCGCTCTGAAGTTATCGAAGTCTGTTAAAGCTCTCCTCAGAGGTCCTTCGCAATCAGAAGATAAACTTTTCCAATTCGATCAGAAGTCTAGACAATTGGAATTAGCTTTCAGAAGCTAAGTCACGGGCTTTGTTTAGCATTTATTGCTCTGACAATTGCATTTAATGCAAGGCGCCAAAAGTTCAAAAAGCTGTTTTGAAGGAGCGCGCTTGTCTACTCAAAGCAAAACCAGAATTTCCTTGTCTACCCTTTGTTGATCCAATTGAAGAATTTTTCCAGTCAACCTCTACTTCAACTTTAAATCACTTACCGGATTTAGTTAAAGAACAAGGTTAACAGAAGCAAAGTGTTTTGAAGACCGTTTGAAGACTTGACAAGATTAACGGCTACAACAACTAATGTCATCTCTTTTGGAGATTCAAATTCACCAACGGTCATCCTCATTCACTATAAATAGTAGCCAAGCTCCACTGCATCATCCACGCGTGATAATCGAGCAAAATCTCAACGCACTGTTTGAACAAGAAAAACAGAGCAACTTTCCATTCTCAATCTTTTCTTAGCTTAGCTATTGTAACAGTGAGAGAGTGAAGAAAAACAAGTTCATAATAGGAATCTTGTAAACTGATATCGTTTGTGATATTCAGTTAGATTTAGAGAGAAATCTAGTTGAGATTAGAGTTGGGTGAGAAATCCAGAAAACAGAGTTGTTGTTCCTCTGGTGGAAATCCTTTAACTCTCTTTAGGCTAGTCAGAACTAAGTGAGAAATTAGCTTATGTTCTGTTGATGTAAAGGAGCTTCTGAACTTGCCAGAAAAGTTCTGAATAGTGGATTTATAAAATCTCTGTAGGCTGCGACCTCAGGGGACAACACGTAGTCACAGGACTTCTGTGGCGAACTTGGATAAATCGAATTGTTCAATCAGGATCTCCTGAACTTCTTTCTCCCTCTTATACTTGTTATTGTTGCTTCTGTGTACTTGTTCATATTTAGTGCTGAAACCGATTTTCTCTAAATATCATTGTCTTTGTTCAGAAGACTGTCCAGAAGTTCTCAAATCAGAACTTCTGTTGCTGAAAACAGTCTAACTGTGTTTAGGCAGAATTTCCCTCAGAAGCAACTTCCTTAAGCTAGCTTCTGACTCTGAAAATTAAGTTTCCCAAAAAACTTAGAAATTTTCAGTTTTCAACTTTGACACCTATTCACCCCCCTCTAGGTGATTCTGTTCTTGTTAGGGCCAACAAGTGGTATCAGAGCGAAGGTCACTTCGCATATTTACTAAAGATCTAACAATCTAAGTGTAAGATCCTATCAGAATCAATAGAAATGGCTAGTAGACACCAGCCTGAGAACTCTTCTCACTTCATAGTTCCAGAAGGTTCTTCCACTACTAGACCTCTATTATTTAATGGCAACAACTACTCATACTGGAAGAAAAGGATGATGTACTTCATCCAAGCTCAGAACATGAGTGCTTGGTATGTCATCACTAATGGTGATTTCATTCCTACCAGAATGGAACAAGGTTTAGGGAATGTTGTTATTCCTCAGAGAGAATACACAGATGACATTCTGAAAAAACTCCAAACTAATGCTTCAGCAATAAATATGTTGCATTGTGCACTTACAGCTACTGAATATAACAAAGTCTCTTCTTGTGAAACTGCACAGGATATTTGGAACAAGCTGGAAGTCACATATGAAGGAACAGGAAAAGTGAAGCAATCTAAACTCAACCAACTCATGAGAGAATATGAGTTATTTGAAATGCTTGATAAAGAATCTATTTCAGATATGAACTCTAGATTCACCAAGATAGTCAATGACTTGAAGAGTTTAGGAAAAGACATTGAAGAATCTGATCGAGTGAAGAAGATTGTCAGAAGCTTACCAAGGTCTTGGCAAGCCAAGAAGACTGCTATTGAAGAAGTTCAGGATTTGAGCTATTACCTGTATGATGAGCTCATTGGGTCTCTAATTACTCATGAGATGTCATTAAAGAATCATGACCTAAGAGAGAGGTCAGAAGGAAAAAGAGTAGTCCTGAAAGCAGAATCTTCTGAAGAATCCTCTGAAGATGAGGAACTGGCTATGCTGACCAGGAAGTTCAAGAAGGCCTTTAGAAAAGGCAGAGGTGGAAACTACAAGAAGCCGTTCAGGAGCTTTGACAAGAAAACTCCTGATTCTGGTGAAAAGTTCAAGAGAGATCCAAATAGGCCCATTGTGTGCTATGGATGTCAGCAACCGGGGCACATTAAGCCTAACTGTCCGGAGCTGAAGAAAGATAAGAAAAAGTTCAAGAAAGCTATGCTAGCTGCCTGGTCAGACTCTGAGACCAGCAGTGATCCTGAAGAAAAGGAAGAGCAAGCTCAGATTTGTTTTATGGCTATTGATGAGCCAACTTCTGAAGATGTCACAGGAGAAACTTCCGCACCTCCTGAAGCTACATATGATTCTGAGGTAAACATATCTTCTGAACAAAATATCTTTGATTCTCTTGAAGAACTCTATAGTATGTTCAAGTACCTGAAAAGGAAATTGGACAAGAGTGAGGCTGACAAGTTTCTTAGGTTTACTCAAGTTTATTCTGACATGAAAGTGTTAGAAGAAAAGCTGTGTAAACAGTTCAGCACTCCTGCTGATGGTTCCAAAGCCAAAGGCAAGGAAAAGCTGCCTCTGGGAAGTGATAAACCCCAGAAGAAGAAGAAACTTGTCACTCACTCTCTTCTGAAAGAGATAGCTTCTCCTCCTGATGTTGGAACCGCTGAGAGTGCTGCTGTAGCCTCTGAACATGTTGGTCCTTCTCAGAAGAAGAAGAAATCTCCCAAGAAGCAAAGGGAAAGATCCAAGAACCCTCCCTTTTGCAAGCTTTGCAAGAGTGATGGTCATTGGTTGAAGGATTGCAAGTACCATATTAAAAACCTCTTGCAATCTGAGATATCATTAAAACCTGCTGAAGAGAAATCTAACTTTGAAGGACCCAATAAGGATTGGGTACCTGTCACTAATTGATTGTGTTGCATGTGGCTCTGAGTGCTCCATCAATGTCAAAGATGTGGTACATTGAGAGTGGGTGCTCAAGGCATATGACAGGTGATGAGAAAGCATTCATCACATTTGATCCTAAAAGAGGTGGAAAAGTCAGCTTTGGAGATGCTCAGAAAGGAAGGATACTTGGTTCTGGATCCATAGGAACTAATCCTCCGATCGAAGATGTCTCCCTAGTCAGAGGCCTGAAGTTCAATCTCCTGAGTGTTGCACAACTGTGTGATAAAGGTAGAGATGTTGTCTTCAGCTCCTCTGGATGTAAAATCTTGGACAGTAAGTCAAGGGAAGTTATTCTAACTGCTCCTAGAGTTGAAAATGTTTTCATGCTGAACCTTGAGAATCTTTGCAAAAATATATGCTTGATGTCCAAAGAGGATACCTCCTGGCTCTGGCATAGAAGACTTGCTCATGTGAGCATGGACCTTTTGGCCAAAGTAGCTAGAAATCAATTGGTTGATGGTCTGCCTGAAATTAGTTTTAAAAAGAATCATTTTTGAAATGCTTGCCAATCTGGTAAACAATCCAGAAGCTCTTTTAAAACTAAGAAAGTCATTTCAACTAAAAGACCTTTAGAATTACTTCATATGGACCTTTTTGGCCCTGTTCAACCAATGAGCATGGGTGGAAAGAAGAATGCCTTTGTCATTGTAGATGACTATTCAAGATTCACTTGGGTCATCTTGCTGTCTAGCAAAGATGAGTCACTTGGATGTTTCTCAGTTCTGATAAAGAAACTTGAGAATGAAAGGAATGAAAAGGTTGTTCATATCAGAAGTGATAATGGTGGAGAATTCAAAAACTTTATGTTTGAAGAGTTCTGTGAAACCAAGGGAATTGATCATAACTTTTCTGCTCCCAGAACTCCTCAACAAAATGGGGTAGTTGAAAGGAAGAATAGAACTCTGGTTGAGATTGCCAGAACTATGATCAATGAAAGAAGGCTTCCTAAGTACTTTTGGGGAGAAGCTGTTAACACAGCTTGCTATGTTCTGAATAGAGTGCTAATCAGAAGCATTCTGAACAAGACCCCTTATGAACTCTGGAAAGGTCGAAAGCCTAAAATAGGCTATTTCAGAACCTTTGGTTGTAAGTGTTATGTTTTGAATACAAAAGAATATCTTTCAAAGTTTGATTCAAAGGCAGATGAAGCCATTTTTTTTGGTTACTCAACACATAGTAAAGCATATAGGGTTTTTAATAAGAGGACTCCAACTTTGGATGAATCCATTCATGTACAGTTTGATGAGACTAACCCTGCAGATAGTAGAGCTCCTGATGAAGATGAAGTTCAAGCTCCTGAAGTTACATCTCCTGCTGAAAAAGAAGATGTTTCTCCTAGAGCTGCTAAAGTAGATCCTCCTATTGCTGAACAAGCTCAAGAAGAATATTCTACTCCAGAAGTCAACTTCCTTCCAGAAGATGTTCCTATTTATGATTCAACAAATGATGAACAGGTTTCAGAAGACTCATTGGATGTACCAAGAGAAGTTAGAGCTCATAGGAATCATTCCTTAGAGAACATAATTGACTCTGTTCATAATCCTGTCATGACCAGAGCTCAGCTCAGAAGATACATGGGGAATGTGGCTTTTGTGTCACTTCTGGAACCCAAGGACTTCTATGAAGCTGCAGATGATGATTCCTGGTTAATGGCAATGCAAGAAGAACTTGACCAGTTCAAAAGGTCAGAAGTTTGGACTTTGGTTCCCAGACCTAACAACATAAAGGTTGTTGGAACTAGATGGGTTCTGAAAAACAAACTTGATGAATTTGGAAATGTTGTGAGAAACAAGGCAAGACTTGTTGCTCAAGGTTACAGTCTGCATAGATTATGGTGAAACTTTTTCTCCTGTTGCAAGATTAGAAGCCATTAGAATCTTGTGTGCTTTTGCATCATACAAAGGTTTCAAGCTCTTTCAAATGGATGTGAAAAGTGCATTCTTGAATGGTTACATTGATGAGGAAGTCTATGTGTCTCAACCTCCTGGTTTTGAAGATCCTAAGTTTCCTGATCATGTGTACAAGCTGAAGAAAGCCTTGTATGGACTGAAACAAGCTCCCAGAGCTTGGTATGAGAGACTGACAAAGTTCCTTCTGTCTAAGGGATTTGTCAGAGGTTGTGTTGATACAACTCTGTTCACTCTGAAGAAGAACAAGGATATCCTTATAGCTCAGGTATATGTTGATGATATTATATTTGGTGCTACTAATGAATCTTTGTGCAGAGAGTTCAGTGACCACATGAAGGCTGAGTTTGAAATGTCTATGATGGGAGAATTAACCTTCTTCTTAGGACTTCAGATCAAGCAAAGTAATGATGGTGTGTTTATCAATCAAGCCAAGTACACTAGAGAAGTGCTGAAGAAATTTGGCATGATGGACTCTAATGCTGTTGATATTCCAATGGATGTCAGCAAAGACATTGATGATGAAGAGAAAGCTGGTAAACCTGTAGATATAAAAACCTACAGAGGTATGATTGGTTCTCTTTTATACCTAACAGCCAGCAGGCCAGATATACATTTTGCTGTGTGTTTTTGTGCTAGATATCAATCAAAGCCAAGAGAGATTCATGATGTTGCTGTCAAAAGAATTCTCAGATATCTTAAAGGCACACCAGAAGCTGGTTTGTGGTATCCCTGTAGTTCTGATTTTACTCCTATAGGATACACAGACTCTGACTATGGTAGGGATAAATTGAAGAGGGTCAGCACTTCTGGTGGTTGTCATTTTCTGGGGGAGTGCCTAGTCTCCTGGCATAGCAAGAAGCAAACCTCTGTGGCTCTCTCAACTGCTGAAGCTGAGTATGTTGCTGCTGGAAGTTGTGTTTCTTAGATGCTCTGGATTAAGCAACAAATTGCTGACTATGGAGTCATCCCTGGAACAATTACAATCTACTGTGATAACAAGAGTGCTATTGATCTTTCAAAGAATCCTATTCAGCACAGCAGGATGAAGCATGTTCATATTAGGCATCACTTTCTGAGAGATCATGTTCTGAAGAAGGATATTATCATTACTCATGTTCCCTCTGAAGAGAATCTTGCTGACATGTTTACTAAGCCTCTGGCTGGTAATTCCTTCAACAACTTACGAGAAGGCATTGGTATGACTTATCCACTTCAGTAATTTAGTTTAATTATTTCTGTGTGTCTTAAGTGATTAATCGTTTAAGATAATTAAGTGATAATTAATTCTAATCATGAGTTGACATCTAAGCATGCGTTATCTACTGCATTTTATGGCGCAGTTCTGTGGTTAACGGTTATCTGTTCCCTTTTAAACGGTGTGTATTTACTTTTTGAATTGGAACGGTTTCCTTGTTTGGGTATAAATAGGGGTTTTCCATACTTAGAAGTTTTTACTCTCATTTTTCACTGCTATTAGAATCTCCATAGATTTTCTGTGTTCTCTTCCTCTCAAAATTCTTAACCTAATTTCTTATATCTTCTACAATGGCTCAAGAAATCACTGTTACTCACATTTTTACCACTGAGAATAAAGAGAAAGTTAGCGAATCTAGGGTATTTACTTCTAGGTTCCTAGATGATGAAGTTAAATCCACTGAACCTATCTCAAAATGGCTTAGCGCACAAAACTGGAATTCATTCGTTTCTCTCGATGAATTCATCTACCCTAAGTTAGTCACCGAATTCTACAAGAACCTCCATTTCTTTTCTAATGAGGAGGATGTTCTTCACTCAGAAGTTGGAGAATCTTGAATTTGATGATGACAGAGTTGTAGCCGTTAATCTATCTTGTCTTCAAACGGTCTTCAAACACTCTTGATTCCGTTAACCTTGTTCTTTAACTTAATCTGGTAAGAGATTTGAATTGAAGGATAAGGTTGACTGGAATGTTTCTTCATTAGGATCAACAAAGGGTAGACAAAGAAATTCTGGTTTTGTTTGTTGTGGACAAGACGCGCTCCTTCAAACAGCTTTTTGAACTTTTGGCGCCTAGCATTAAATGCAGTTGACAGGTGCATTAAATTCTTAACAAAACCCGTGATCAAGCTTCTGATCATTTAATTCTTTTTGTCTAAAATTCTGATAAAAAACAGAACCATATCTTCTAGTTGTTATTGAACCTCTGAGGAGAGCTTGATCAAACTTCTGAAGATCTTCAGGCGGAACTTATCCGAAGTTTTAACTTTTGTCATGAATTAATCTTCTCTTCTGAGTTCCATAAGCACTCCAGACTTTATTCATTCAGCACCTGCTGAGAAAAACTTACACAGAACTTAACAAAAATTGTTAGTCAATATTGATAAATGTATAAGTCAAATTTGAATTTCATCTTCTGAAACGTTTGGACATAATCAAAACACATAGGGTTCATCAAAACATTTCGCACACATAACAGAAAGCAGCCACGTCATAAAAGCACTTTATTAGAAATAACTAACTCATTAAATAGCAGTCATTAGTAATAAATAATTCATTTAACGACAGTTACTGAAGGGAATTAGTCATACATATGCATTCACTTAAACTTCTGAAAAGTTCACCAACTAGAGGCTTAGTAAACATATCAGCAAGATTCTCTTCAGAGGGAACATGAGTCAGCATGATATCCTTTTTCAGAACATGGTCTCTCAGAAAGTGATGTCTTATATGCACATGCTTCATTTTGCTATGTTGAATGGGATTCTTGGAGAGGTAAATTGTGCTCTTGTTGTCACACTTATGTTGATGGTGTTAGCAGTTATTCCATAGTCAGCAAGCTCTTGTTTGTTCTGGAGCATTTAAGCCACACAGCTTCCAACAACAACATACACAACTTCAGTAGTTGATAGTACTACTGAGGTTTTCTTCTTACTGAACCAGGACACAAGATATTCACCAAGAAAGTGACAACCTCCAGAAGTACTGACTCTTCTCAGCTTGTCCCTACGATAATCAGAATCTTTGTATTCTACAGTAGTAAAATTTGTACTACAAGGATACCAGAGTCTTGCTTCTAAAGTGCCTCTCAAATATCTCACGATGTGTTTTTCAACAATTATTAGCTTGAAATCTAGCACAAAAGGACACATCAAAATGTATATATGGTCTACTAGTAGTAGTTAGGTATAAGAGAGAACCTATCATACCTCTGGAAAGCTTAATGTCTACAGGCTCACCAACTTTTTCTTCATCAAATTCTTTCTCAACAACCATAGGAGTACCTAGAGCTTTAGAATTTGACATTTTGAACTTCTTCAGCACTTCTTTAATATACTTGGCTTGGTTGATAAAGCACAGTGTGACATGTTATTAATAGCAGATGCATTAATTTGGAGTTTCTTTAGATCTTCATCAGACCATCTAGCTTATGGTATTCAAACATGTCTCATCCCCTCTACCTCTTCAATAGGAGCACAGGGCCCTCTGGTAACTAAAAGCCAAACACTCATACTCTAAGGCTGGATGAAGTTTTTCATATTGTTTTTCCAGGATGAGTAATAAGCACCAAAGAATAGCGGTGGTCTGGTAATGGACGACCCTTCAAGAAATATTTGAGTGGTCTCATTTCAAGGTAGGTGTCTTACAGCAATCTCTAGAGTTTCTGATAGGCTTTTTACACTTACATGGTTAGATCTTTAGTAAAAGCAAGTGGCTTACTCTGCTACCACTTGTTGGTCCCTAACAAGATCAGAATACACCTACAGGGGGGAGTGAATAGGTTTTTCATCCAATTAAGTCCAAGTAAAAGCTTCGATAGAATTGATCCAAACTCTTCTTTCATAATATGCTTCAAACAGAGGCAATTCTGTGAGAGTTTTTGCTTTGAGTTAGCACGTGAGTTTCAGCAACAGAGAAACTGCCTTTTAGGATCTCTGGATATATTTCATCTTTTGAAGAAAGACTGACCAGACTAAGACTTGGATTGTTTCAACAACAATATGATAAAGCAATCATAAGCAAGTATAACAAGTAAATAGAGAAAATCGAGAAAGGCTCGGGAGGTGTAAACTCGGCAGTTTATCCAGGTTAACTACAAAAGTCATGTAGCTAATCATGTCCCTAAGGATCTCTCCTCAAGATTTGAATCCACTAAGTGTGTCTTTATGACATCCACAAAGCTCCTTTACAATCAGAAGTTCCTAGCTAGTTTCTCACCAAGAAACAATTATTCTTTACCCCTACAATTATACTAACTGCAGCATCAACCTAGAATGATTTAAAGGATTTTCACCAAGTACTTATACCCAGACTTGGATTTTACACCTAACTCAAACCTAACTAGGATTTCTCTCTAATTGAATATCACAAACGATATCAATTTACAATTTCTATTATGAACTTGTATTTTCTTCACTCTCTCTTGTACAATGTAGAATCACGAAAGAAGGGAAGTAGAATGTTCTATTTTTATTTATGAAAAATAGAGTTACGTTGAGTGAGTTCAAAATCGCGTTTGAGCTTCAAGGGAAGTTTGAGCGGTCATCAATATGATTGCCGGAGACCTGCCATTGATCGTACCAGTAAGAGAAAATGAGTTTGCGACGATCGAGAACAAATTGAAGAAATCACCAAAATCTTCAACTTTGAAACTTTAAAGAAAAGGTATGTGGAGCCCCACGAGGATGTGTTAGTCATTGAGGTAGAAATATAAAGCTACACCATAAGAAGAGGATTGCTAGATATGGGCAACTCCTTGAATGTTATTACGAGAGGATTATAGGAGGCACTGGATTTAGACAAAACCATGTTAAAACCCTCTACTACACCTCTAATTGGCATCAGCTGGCACTTTGTCCCATTGCTAGGGGAGATTCGATTACAGATCCATACCGGAAGTAGTTCGCGAAAATGGTGAACTGAGGCAGACTTCCTGGTATTTGATACCAGACTTGCCTATAATGTGATCATAAGACATCCTCTGCTATAAGAGTCACGAGGAGCACTATCTATATGGTACCTTGCTGGGATTATTTCCATGCCTCGAGAAATGGCAATCGCTCTATGCAGTCAGGAGGCAACACGGCATACATATGTAACATCCCTAGGAAGTACTCCATAAGAAGGAGATGTCATTTAAAAATCAAAAGAGCGTGTAGAGCCAATGGATTCCATTGAAACGGTTTGGTTGGTAGAAGGCAAGTCAGTAAAGATATCAAAAGAGCTTCAGGAGTCCGACATTATTAAGGTATCACGACATTTGATGGAATACACCCTAGACGTTAACACGAAAGCTAAGCCCGTTAAGCAAACCATGGCCCTCCTCTGTCCGTCTCCCTTCTCCGGTCGTCGCCCTCCTCCTGCCATATTTCAAAGGGATATATTTTCTCCGATCAAATTTTAAAATGGGTGCAATTTGGTAATCTCATTTTTTCAACTCAACTCTTATCCCTTCTATCAAATAAGACCCAACTAATCTTACTTTACCAATTTCATCTCATCCCACACTTTTTAATCTCATCTTAATATCCACTCCATCTCAACCCTTAAATATACCAAACGCCCGTGAAGCTCCTTGTGAGCGTAAGTGGTCGCTCATAGCGGCTTCAGCCTTGTTTGACTAGAGTCGCCACCCGGCCGACCGGGAAAATGTACGAACCGGTGTTTGTACCGATTTTTTTGTAAATCAGAGATTCTATTTACGTTCGTGGATACAACTTATTAATTCCGACATTCCACGCCTTAGAGGATCTTTAATGCAGCCTAATGGTTTATTATCTTGACTTTTATTGTTATCACACAAGAATATTTAAATGCGCAAACATTTGTACGCTAAACCGTCGGGTGACACGGTACAAAACCCTCATAAGCTTACCCTCGTCGCATGCCAGTGACTACTCACGGACTGATACTCGTTGAAGAACGGAGACCTTTTCAGGGAGGAACTTTTGAGGGCCGGACTTGCATAGGGCGTCCTCCGAATAGTTTCTGGAAACAAGGACTTAGACAGCTCTAGCAGGGCTACGAGTGATGCCTAGATCTGGAACTTTTGATAAAGGGGGAAATAGTTTTGGTGGTCGTGAGGACCCTTTAGGAATATTTTGGGAAAATACTTTCAAAACTCGGACTCGAGCGATTCTTTTCTTAATCAGAGGCAACTTTATGCAACAACACAGGCAACTTTGTCAGAGGCAACTTTTATCGTGTCAAGAATCGCGTTAGAACGAGCTAGAGAGGGAGGAGAATGAGTGTTTGTTGGTGAGAAATGATGAAAATCAAGGGGGTATTTATAGGCTAGGTTGTGACCGTACGGTCGCCTGAACACCCGTCTCAGATCTAAATTTGAATCTGAGACGGGCTTCGCCCAAAGCCCAGCCAGACCTTATAAGGCATGACCAAAGTTGTTTTCCACTAGTACATGTGTCAGCTTTCTATTTGACCGCCGTGCCACGTGGCAGATAAGGATTGGATTGTTGTCTGGCACGTGGTAGTGACCGTACGGTCAGAGCATTTGTGACCGTACGGTCACAACAAACAATGTTGTGACCGTACGGTCCTTGGTGAACAAGGTTTGTGACCGTACGTCATTTTGTGAACGAGGATTTTCTCATAAGCATGAAAGTGCCACACTCATGGTCTCGGGATGCGGGTGGAGGAGGTTATGGCCCTGAAAGGTGATCCGTTCTCCGACGAGTATCAGTATTTGAGCAGCTGGCAGAACGAGGAGCCCGTAGATTGCTTTCATCATCGGGTTCAAAAACCAGTGCTTACACTTTGTCCCTCGCTTCTTTGGGAGTGCCTAGGGTGATTACATTATCTTGTAAGACCCCTTGGGCAGTCTCAATGAAGCGAAACGAGAAATACTGCGTGTGTGCTCGTGTTTTTTCAAAAGTGGGTTTAGAAACTTACCTGCAGTCTGGGCCTCCGGCTTCATATTTCGGATGGTTCTATTCTGAGGCCGATCAACTGATTTTCTCCTGCAATCTCGGCCTCCAGCTTCGTGTGTCATATAATTTTACTCTGAGGCCGATCAACTGTCTTCCCCGAGTTTGATCCGAGGATTTGGTAACACCTGCAGTCTGGGCCTCCGGCTTCGTGTTTCGTATAATTCTACTCTGAGGCCGATCAACTGTCTTCCCCAAGTTTGATTCGAGGATTTGGTAACTCCTGCAGTCTGGGCCTCCGGCTTCGTGTTTCGTATAATTCTACTCTGAGGCTGATCAACTGTCTTCCCCGAGTTTGATCCGAGGATTCGGTAACTCCTGCAGTCTGGGCCTCCGGCTTCGTGTTTCATATGATTCTACTCTTAGGCTGATCAACTGTCTTCCCCGAGTTTGATCCGAGGATTTGGTAACTCTTGCAGTCTAGGCCTCCGGCTTCGTGTTTCATATAATTCTGTTTTGAGGCCGATCGACTGCTTTCCATGATTATAATTTTTATGGTACCCCGAGTTTGATCCGAGGATTTTGGTAACTTCTGATAGTACCTCGAGCTTGACTCGAGGATTTAGTAACCTCTTATAGCACCTCGAGCATGACCCGAGGATTTAGTAACCCCTCGAGTTTAATCCGAGGATTTAGTAACCTCTTATAGCACCTCGAGCATGACCCGAGGATTTAGTAACCTCTTATAGGACCTCCAGCATGACCCGAGGATTTGGTGGCCTTTTCAGTTCAGCTCTCCACCCTCTTTCTTCGGATGATGCTGGACACTTTGTCGTACCAGTCTTATCTGAGTGCTGGCAGTTTCATCCTGAAGTCGATCAGCTGTGTCCCAATATCTTTCCTCTCTCATTCTTAATTCTTAGCTGATCCGAGGCCCCTGGCAGCACCCTTTCTTGATCCGAGCCAGGCTACATCTTGGTGTTGCCCCCGAGGATTCTTAGTTTCCCGACATCTTTTGTAAGTTGGGCGGTGCCTCAGTGTGTTAGTGGCCCGATGATGCCCCAGTACACTGCTTCTACGGCCGTCGGATATGCTCCTACGTACTCTATAGTCCCTCGGGGTTAACCTAGATTTGTCTCGTAGGCCTTTGGCGGAGCGATATACAGTTTCGGGGTCCTGTCAATGTTGAGAACACAAAATTTTCTGGGGGAGATAGTATGACCGTACGGTCATGAAGTATGTGACCGTATGGTCAAGGATCTTGTGACCGTACAGTCTAGGGTTTCTGAAGTGTGACCTTACGGTCACATATCGAATAGAGGCGAATTTCTTCGAATATGTCCTTGAATTCATTTGACAGCTTCTTTATACTCTTTGGCCGCCGGTTTTCCCTTCTTACTTCCCGACTCCGTTTTTCAATCCCGATCCACGAAATCCTTCTCTCCCGTGTTTTTTTTTTGTTGACGTAATGGCATATAAAGGTGAAAATCTTGCGTTGGTGAACGTTGTTCCGCCTCCCGGTATCCGGTACGCCTCGATCCATGCCCGGCACGAATCCACTTCATACCGTGGTTTGGACTTCGGAGATGGCATCGCGCTTACCCATAACCTTGCTCATCACACTTTCACAATCCTGGTACGTCTTCCTTTCGTTGAATAATTGCTTTAAAAACTCAGTTTTGGCCATTTCCCGCCATATCGTATTCTTTCCATTTTGCTTGATTTTGCCCGTTTTAGCAATGTTTCGGACCTTGTAGCATGATTAGAATGTATGCCAGGTAGAGTAGTTAGATAACTTTGTGGATTTCGCTGATTTTTCGTGTTTTTTGAATTATTTTTGTGCCCAGCAGGCCTGTGACCGTATGCCTGAACGATGACCGTACGCTCACTGTGCTTGGCATACGGTCACAGTGCAATTGACTGTACGGTCACAGGCATCTGACCGTACGGTCACTTCCCTTTTTTTCTCTGAATTTTGACGGATTCTTGATTCTTCATGCAGTCGGCCAAGCTTCGGAGTCACGGGAGCGTGCAGAACGCGGCAGCTTAGTACGAGCGCCTTCCGGATTCCGTTAAGCTTCGTGTACGGAGGACCCCTTTCTGTGCCTTCTTTGATTCATTCTTTGCGTTCAAGGCTACTGGTTCATTGGTCGGGGTTGGTGTGCTTGCCGAGCGGTGGTCAGATTGTACCCACACTTTTCAGTTCCCCTTTGGGGAGGTGACCCTCACGCCGTTGGATATCGCGGCGATCACTGGCATGTAGTCCACAGGAAGTATGCCTCCCTTCTCCGATTTTCCTTCCGAGCCCGCAGATATAGAGGCCCTGGTTGGGCAACCCCTGGTTTCTTCTGAGTTTCGCCGGGTGCGGTCGACTCAGGTCTTCGAGTCGTACGAGGGGGTAGGCGACCCTGCTATGGCTGTGGAGCGGGATCAGCACGCTCAGTGTTTCTTATGGTTCGCCCTTTGCTCCACACTTTTCAAGGAGATGAACGACTGTTGCGACTTGGCTCTCCTGGCAGGCTTGCGGGACCTGGATTTCTCTTGGTACCTTGGGGAGCGCGTCTACCAGTACGAGAGAGGTCTTTTTGGTCGTAGGGTACCTGTGAATCCCCCTATGACTATGTTTTGGGCTCGGGCCCTTACTGCTGCTGAGCGGGACGTTGCAGCTGCGGGCGTTTGCATTTTTGGTGACGGCGGGCAGTCTTCCCTGCTTCTTCCTCCTACCGCGAATGGTTATGAGGCCATCATCTCTCAGTTACTCCCGCATTGGGAGATCGGGCCTTCCTCAGGGACAGGGGAAGGAAGGGATGACGATGGAGGTGATGATATTGTCTCTACTGCTCCAGGCGCCACTCCCGAGGTACGTACTTTACCTTAGTTATGACTTTATTTATTTTATCCTTGTGTCAACTCTTGACTTGTCATTTATCTTTTGCCAGCCTTCCTCGTCCCGTGTCCGCAAGACTCGTCGTCGGACTGACAGCGGCGTCGACGATGCACATCGCCGAGGACATCATCCGCAGGAGGGCATCAGTCCGGCTCCTCCCGACTGGGTTGCTGGGGATTTGAGGCGTACCTTCCCCTCTTTCATTTCATTCTTGGACTGGACGGGTTACCGCGAGTATGAACTTTCCGACTGTGAGCCCACGGAGTTCATGCCCCCTGATACTACTCACGTATGTGTAGTCCTTCCTTTCTTTCGTATCTCTTTGTTCTTTTTCTTGATGTTTTCTTCTATTTCAGGTACCGAGGGACTCGATGGCGAGGATGGCGAGTCGCTATCACTATGCTCATGCTACCTGGACTATGCATGCGCAATCTGGCAGGGTATGTATTCTGAATTTTCTCGCATGTGGATCACTTCACCTGTTCATGTATGCATGCATGTATGTATGTATGTATGTATGTATGTATGTGCCTTCTTTTTCATGGTCGGATTTTTCTGGGTGCAGGATGCTATGGCGGCCATGGCAGCAGACGTAGCCGCGCGGGACGCTCAGATAACGGACATGACCGGTCGGCTGGCTGCTTTGGAGGTGGAGGAAGGTCGTCCACGAGCCCAGCGTGCCCGTAGACAAGCCCGAGGAGAGGAAGCTCGGGGATCAGAGACCGAGAGCTCCCAAGATTAGTGTATCTTAGTGATGCGTACATTATGTGACATTGTAGTCTATTTTGATTTTCTGTTTAACTTTCTAATACTCTTTGCAACACATTTTTTAATTTGTTCCTCTTATCACGTTTAACGTACATAACATTTATTTACACCGCTTTTTTTTTTATCTAGAGAAAATGAACCAAGAACACATCGAGATGATTATCCACTTTCTGCCCCGACCTCTGGATTTCATGTGCGCCGCTTCGCAGGCCTGAGATTGTGTTAGTTTGCTTATGTTAATTCCGTTTTTATGTTTATTCTGAGCGTGCCCCATTGATGGTGGGATTTTCCGGATTACATCTTTCACTGGGTATTTGAACAACAGATTGTCTATCTCCTATGATCGAAATTTGTCTAGTTGCGAATGTCCTTCAATGTTCTGATAGTCAACTTGGGGTTCAGGGTTTCTCTTAAGAACTTGGTTTCTCTGCATTATCTTTCTTGACGCTCCTTCTTCTATCGTTGTACGTAGGGGTTGCATTTGCTAGCGTTGCCGCGTTATTCTCGTACGATCTCTTGGCATCTTCAGGTATCTTTGAGAACCCGCGTTTTGGGTGAAGTTAGCCCAAATTGGGTGAGTGTTTGAGGGTGACTTTTAGGTTACTTGGGTTAATGCCAGGATTTGTCCTTTCATGTCTTTCCTTGGGGGTAACGCATTCCTTGCTCTAACTGTTGCCTAAGATGATCCTAAGGTTTGTCATCTTACTGAGATGCCCTTATTGTTGCCTAGGTCGCTCTTTCGCGTCTTCAACCTAGCAGGCTTCCGTCTTCCTTCCACCGAGTCTTTTCGCACGGATTTCTTGGCCCAGCCTTTAGTTTTGGATACTTCTTTCGTTTGTTTGAGCGAGATTTCAAGGTATTCTTTATTGGAGAGATATGTCGAGTGAGATCGAGATATGTTCTTAGTTCATTTTCGGTGTTAAGGTTTTGCGGTGTAACGTGATATTATGCATGCCAAACATGGTAAGTGAAACGAAATAATGAACATGTGGTGCTTTTCTAATGACTCACATTGGTAAGAAAATCAAAATTGCATTATGCTTGAAATCTAGTACACTTTCGTGAAAATTTCAATTAGGGCGAGTCTAAGTGAGTCTTTTAAGCTTTCTCCCTCTTCATCCTCCACGATTCTTCCTCGATCTTCAGTTTCGCCAGATACTCTACGAGGTCTTCAATCCATCGCTTTGGGATGGGGAGTGGGTTATTCATATCGGTTGGAGGAGATCCTTGCCATGTCAGCACGTCACGTTCCCAATCCAAGTTCTCATCTTCTGGCCACGGGATCGGTTCCAATCTTTCCCCGAGTCTTTTCTTACTTCAAGGCTCGTGACCAGGTCCAATACTTGTCTTTGATCGGGTTTGGTGATAAGGTTAGTTGCCGTCTTTGCCTGCTCTTTTACTAGTTCGCCGTTTGGCGAGTCCAGATGCCAACCGGACTCGTTGGCTCTCCCTTTGAGGCCAATCGTGATTTGTACCGATTGTTTTGTAAACCAGAGATTCTATTTATGTTCGTGGATACAACTTATTAATTCCGACATTCCACGCCTTAGAGGATCTTTAATGCAGCCTAATGGTTTATTATCTTGACTTTTATTGTTATCACACAAGAATATTTAAATGCGCAAACATTTGTACGGTAAACCGTCAGGTGACACGGTACAAAATCCTCAGAAGCTTACCCTCGTCGCGTGCCAGTGACTGCTCGCGGACTGATACTCGTTGAAGAACGGAGACCTTTTCAGGGAGGAACTCTTGGGGGCCAGAGTTCCATAGGGCGTCCTCCGAATAGTTTCTGGAAACAAGGACTTAGTCAGCTCTAGCGGGGTTGCGAGTGATGCCTAGATCTGGAACTTTTGATAAAGGGGGAAATATTTTTAGTGGTCGTGAGGACCTTTTAGGAATATTTTGGGAAAATACTCTCAAAACTCAGACTCGACCGATTCTTTTCTTAATCAGAGGCAACTTTAGGCAACAACAGAGGCAACTTTGTCAAAGGCAACTTTTATCGGGTCAAGAATCGCTTTAGAATGAGCTAGAGAGGGAAGAGAATGAGTGTTTGTTGGTGAGAAATGATGAAAGTCTGGGGGGTATTTATAGGCTAGGTTGTGACCGTACGGTCGCCTGAACACCCGTCTCAGATCCAAATTTGAATTTGAGACGGGCTTCGCCCAAAGCCCGACCGGACCTTACAAGGCCCGGCCAAAGTTGTTTGTCCACTAGTACACGTGTCAGCTTTCTATTGGACCGCCCTGCCACGTGGCAGATAAGGATTGGATTGCTGTCTGCCCCGTGGTAGTGACCGTACGGTCAGAGGATTTGTGACCGTACGGTAACAACAAACAGTGTTGTGACTGTATGTCCTTGGTGAACAGGGTTTGTGACCGTACGTCATTTTGTGAACGAGAATTTTCTCATAAGCATGAAAGTGTCACACTCATGGTCCCGGGATGCGGGTGGAAGTGGTTATGGCCCTGGAAAGGTGATTTGTTCTCCGACGAGTATCAGTATTTGAGCAGCTGGCGAGACAAGGAGCTCGTAGATTTCTTTCATCATCGGGTTCGAAAACCAGTGCTTACACTCCTCCTCCTCAGGGGCGGACCCAGCTAAGGGCTCTGGTGGGCTCGAGCCCCCTAGTTTCCGGCACAACCCTTAGAGGAGTAGTAGTGATGTTCCATCCAGCACCTCCCCCCCCCCCCCCCCCTCCTCCCCCTTTCCAAATAACGTATATTAACTGTATAGATGACAAAATAAATAAAGTGAATGAATGGCAGAGTTGGTAAGACTGGTGTGGTTGGCTGAGAAGAATATGGTTTGAATCCCACCATCTCCACTAATAATATTTTTCATCAATTTTTAACTTTTCAATGTTATTATGATCGAAAACTCCACTTTTTTTCTTTTTATAATTTTATCAACAATTTCTTTATCAGATTATTCATCTCCTTCTCTTAACATTATCAAATGTTTTCCATTAATTTTTAATTCTTCAATATTATTTTGAAATAAACTGACACTGTTTTTTATAATCTTATCAACTATTTGTAAATTATTATATGATTCCATTTTAATTGTTCTTCTGTTATTTTATTTTTACCAACTAGTTTCAAGTTACATATATATTATTCCCTTCAAATTGCCGGTAATTAATGTGTTGTCAAAAAAAATTACTTTCACAAGTATCGTTTATAAAATAAATATATTAGTATTGTTAAATAGAATTAAAATTATATATAGTTTAAACTTCAGTTTTGTACACGCATACATAAAAAAATCTACTCTAGGGCCAAAATTAGCCCTCCGGTCTCCAAATCATGGGTCCGCCCCCTGCTCGTCCTCCTCCGAAGATGAAAAGACCCATGTTGCTAATTAAATGAATTATGATTAAAAAGTTTGTGATCCCACTAATTCCTTTTAGAATTTACTTACTCTTGTCAATTCTTAGTTTCTGGAGAAATCGCGACCAAGAGTTACATATAGGAAGTTTATGAATGATGAAGAGTATTTAACTATTAGCTAATAGGACGAAATGTTTTTATTTTACAGTAGATCTTAAAAAAAAATTTATGTTTATAATCTTAAAATGAAAAATTCAAAAAGATAAAAGTAGTTCATTATGATATTTAATATAAAATTCCGTATTTTCTTTCATTTTTAAAGTTTTTTAATTTAAATAGTCGCTTTTTTTCTTCTCACTAAACAATACATAAATAACGTTAAAATAAAATAAAAAAGTGAAACTATTTAAGTTACATAAAATATTATTGCTCCTTGAAATATTTTATTTTTAACTTGATTACCAGTCACTTTAAGAATACAATCTAAAATATCATTATCTTAAAATTCCATATTATCACAGTCCTTGACATGTAAAATAAAAGTAAAAAATATACAGCAAATTTTTTTTGTTTAATTTGCTTGTTTTGACATGGAGTTGGGAAAAAGTGCATAAAATTTGCACAATATATATATCACCCAATAGAATAAGCAGTAGATGTGTTCACATATAAATAGAAACAATGTAGAAGGATGTCATATGTGTCCATGGAAATAGAAATAAAATTAATATGTACTTATTGTACCAAAAAGTATTTTTAGTTTTTGATATCCAATAGGACCACAAGATAAAGGAGGTGCAAAGGCTGCCAATAGTTAGATGGTCCTTACTTTTATTTTTAATCAATGAAATGTTTGTTGGAGCCACAAAAAATTATCAACTCTATATATTTTCTGTTAAAAACTGTCTCTTCAACTTCTTTAGCCCCATAAGATTGAATATCTTCTGTTACAAAAGATTTCCTCCACAGATCAGAAAATATCTGTACCCATTATTGATTTGGTTTTGTTCCATCATCTCATTTTCCTTTAATGGGCTTTATTTGTCTGGACTGAAAAAGGATAAATGATAAATATATTACATGTACAATGATTCTTTTGCTTAGTCGGTTGGATGGATAACCCGGCCAGATGAGAATTGGTTCAAAAATTTAGTTACTTAGTTTAGTTTGTCATATATACACACTTCACCTGAATGAATTATGTTTTTAGTTGGTAATTGAAATCTAAGCATCTCTCTGTCTCTTTTATCTATCATGTCTTTTCAAACACTGCCGGAATCAGGACACCAAATGGGGGCTCAAAATATTTAGCAAAAGAATGTGCACACATCAATAAACAAAAGTATATATCAAAAGTGGGCTAATTTTTAGGTTTCCGGCAAAGATTTTAACTTTTTTATGGAGATTTTCCGGCAGCCAAGGGGAGCTCCAACCGTTGCTAACTACTCGGTTCCGCCCCTGTAATTTCAGATCTACGTAACTGTGACCCCTATGCGCGCGCACAGACACACACACACACACACAAAGGAGAGAGATCATGTGAGAACACCTTCTTAAATTAAGAACACTCTTTAAAATGAGAACACATCAAAACTATGTAATTTCATTAAAGGGAATAGACTAAAGGGAAATTTAACTCATTTACTCATCTTATGCGTGGATTAGAGAGCAGAGAGAAAAGTGGGTTGATAAGTCATCATTTGTTTACATTTTATTCAAAAACGTTTTCCCGGTATCTCGAACTCCGAATTCGAAATTTTTTTTGTACCGTTGAACTGGTATTGACGAGGCGCTCATTTTAAGATCCATGATGCTTAGGTAAAAACGAAGTTTTAGAATTTGTAACATACAACTTTTAAGTTTAGAATGTAGGCTGATTTTAGTTTTTTGTTTTACGGTAATGTTATATACATTCTGAATTTTGTAGTCTCTGTTCTAAATGTCATGCATACTGTTATAGCTGTAAAAAAACCCATACTGTTATAAAACAAATGAGTTGAAAAAACAAAGCGAAAACATATTTTAATGGTTAAAAATCGATAAAATAAATTCTAGACCACATCAAATAAATGAAAATCATACATTATAACCGGCCTAACTTTATATTTATATATAATAACCGGCCTAACTTTATATTCACATAAAAAATAATTTTATACATGTCACATTATTTTTAAATTAGAAAATAAGGAATTAGAATGTAGAATTTATATCTTAGAACACAGAGTTTATAAAATTAGAATGTAGAGTTTATACTTTAGAACACACAGTTTATAAAATTAGAATGCAGAGTTTATACTTTAGAACACACAGTTTATAAAATTAGAATGCAGAGTTTATATTTTAAAGTACAAAGTTTATATTCTAATTTCGAGTTTAGCGTTAGAACACACAGTTTATAAAATTAGAATGCAGAGTTTATACTTTAGAACACACAGTTTATAAAATTAAAATGTAGAGTTTATATTTTAAAGTACAAAGTTTATATTCTAATTTCGAGTTTAGCGTTTAGGATCTAAAGTTTACGGTTGAATAATTAGGATTTATGTTTAGGATCTCAAGTTTAGGGTTCAATAATTAAAATTAAGATTCAATTTTAGGGTGTTGGGTTCACCTATTTCGGTTTAGGGTTTAAAGTTTGTAGTTCATGGTTCAGTTGTAGGATTTAAATTTAAAAACTTCGAGTTACGGGTTCACAAATTTGGGGTTTGGGTTCACCAATTTAGTGTTTTGAGTATTACCAATTTTATATGATAATTTATTTAAAAATTTATTAAAATGGAGGTTTTTTAAATAAAATTTGATTTTAACTTTTTTATTTATATACAATAACCGGTCTAACTTTATATTCACTTAAAAAAAGAATTTTATACATGTTACATTATTTTTAAATTAGAATATAAGGAATTAGAATGCAGAGTTTATATCTTAGAACACAAAGTTTATAAAATTAGAATACATAGTTTATACTTTAGAATACACAGTTTATAAAATTAGAATGCAGAGTTTATATTTTAAAGTACAAAGTTTATATTCTAATTTCGAGTTTAGCGTTTAGGATCTAAAGTTTAGGCTTCAATAATTAGGATTTATGTTTAGGATCTCAAGTTTAGAGTTCAATAATTAGAATTAAGGTTCGATTTTAGGGTTTTGGGTACACCTATTTCGATTTAGGGTTTAAAGTTTGTATTTTAAGGTTCAATTTTAAGATTTATAAACCTAATTGGAAATAAAACAAATATATAAAATTTAATAAATAAAACTCTAAAAAATAAAATTAAAATTAAGATTATAAAGAAGAAATTATAAAAAGTCAAAAGAAATAAAAAATCAATACTATACATGTATAATGTAGTTTTGAGCTGAAATAATAAAGGAAAGTGGGCCTTGGTATATGTATATCAAAATTGGGCTGTATTCCAAGTATCCAAAAAGTTATAATTAGAAGTATAAATTAGATAACATCACATTTAGCAAACATAAGTAGCAGCTTGTCTCAATGGTAAGAGCAGCTGCGCGTGCCAAAATCCCTCTTGCCGCGGGTTCGAATCTGCCCTCTGTCATTCTATTTCATAATTAATTCGGTTATCTTTATATAGGAGCGCGTCACCTTCCAAATCAAAGAAGTCAAGTGGCCGAGTGGTAAGGTGTGCATACTTGATGCTGGAGGGTGTGGATTAGAATCTCAGGAATTGCTACGCGTCACCCTCCAAATCAAAGAAGTCAAGTGGCCGAGTTGTAAGGTGTGCATATTTGATGTTGGGGGGTGCAGATTCGAATATCAGGATTTGCTATTATCAAAACTATGTAGTTTTGATGTGTTCTCATATAACAAAGTGTTCTCGTGAATTTTTAAAAGACAAGCTCTAGTGCCGTCGTTTCTCAAAATTGTTCATGGTTTATTTTTAAAAAATTTCATCATGTCATTACATAAAAACTTAATGCTCATGCAACCTCCTGAACATGTCCTGTTTAGTGACTTTATCCGATAAATTTAAAAAAAAAACAGTTTACCCCCTCAACTCCAAAAAGTGGTATTGTCAACCTTTTTTTTTAATTGTTGGAGGAGATGTTTCACCTGTTTCATATATGCGCCTCAATATTGACCATTAAAATGTCACATGTACAATTTGGTAAAAAAAATTGACAACTAAAAAAATAAGCTTAAATCATATACAACCCTCTAAACTTGGTCAAAAAAAATCACTTTGCCCTCCTAACTTCTGGGACGTACTATTAGCCCCCTCAATTTGTGAAAGCTGATACATTTAGCTACCTTAATTTGTATAAAATGATGCACTTAGTGTTATTTCACTCTAAATTGATTTTGATTACTTGATTAATATATATGGTTTTTATATCATGCCTTATATATATATATATATATATAAAAGGGATCAGGTGAGAACACCTCTCATATGCAAGAACACTTTTGTATGTGAGAACACCCCCAAAACTACGTAGTTTTATTAATAGTGGAGGACCAAAAGAGAAAGTTTTCCCTTTACTGTATACAAAACACGTAGGAGAGAGATGTTGGCCCAAATAATGACTATATAAAGACTAGAGGGGGGGTGAATAGGATTTATTGCCTTTTAAAACTATTATTTTCTCTTTAAAATAATTTGCCTATTTAAATAATCAACTATAAAAGATTTTGCGGAATGATTAGTTGATTAAAAGATGAGAGAAAATAATCAAGTTTAGCACGATTTAATCACAAGCAATTAAAGATAAAAGCTTAAAGCAAAGCAAGTGATTAAAGACAATAATAAAGAGAGAGTAGGGATAGAAGGATTAGACGCAGAGCATTTATCCAGGTTCGGTCTCCTTGTGAGCCTAGTCCTGTCCCCGAGAGCACCTCTCGAGATTTTCCACTAAGGATTTCTTTAAGGGCAGAAATCAAGCCGGTAGAGTAGTTCTCACAATCCGAGACACTACTAGAGCTGAATACCTCTCCCAGTATTCACTCCCTCAAACTTCCAAGTGTTTGAGCAACTCCACTTAGTTTTTCTCAAGATCAACTAAGAAACTTATGGCACTTTTCAAGGCTCAGTGATAACCTCCTAAGCTTGCGGGTGCTTAAGAACCTATATGCTTTTCAAGGCTAAGCAAGAACCTCTCTTACACTTTTATAAGGCTCTAGTGTAAAACCCAAGATTAAACCCCACCGTTTAATCTTTTACAATGATCTTTGAATGAAATGAAACACTCAAACTCTCGTTGTAAAGTTGAAGGAAAAATATAATCAAAGCTCGCTTGAATATCTCGTGTTTGAAGCTATGATTCTCGGTTTTCTTTTCCTTGCTTCAACCTTCTCTTCTCCTTGCTATTTATAGGCAAACTTCTTCACCTCTTCAAGTTGTAGCCGAATTTGGAGAAGATGTGTTGTCACATCACCTTTATCTTCTTACATTAGGAGATTTCTCTTTCTTCAATATCTCCCACTTAGGAAACTTACTCTTTCATTAGGAAACCTATTAACCTTATCTCTTACACATTGATTTGATAACATCAAATACGAAATGGGAAGATTGTAGGAAGATAAGATGTGATAAGGTACTTTGATGATTTCGAGAAGTTCATGGCCGTAGGATGAAGATTGTGTAACATTGTGAGATTGAATCCTAGCCATTCATTTCTATTTCACTTAAATCATCAAATAAACTTATATCATTTGCATTTATCTAAGCATGGATATCATATGATCATTTAATTCATATCACATGCATTCATCATCGTAAACATGTTAATCACATACGTAAAATAGATGATGATATCATAGATGGCAATATGACATAGTTTGTATGTATGCAAGCATCTTAACCATGGCATGGCTTATGATAAATATATTAATCACATTAAGTTCATATCATAAGACTTCAATGAAGAGCATGTTAAGATGTGTCATTTTGATCACACATAGAAAGGCCATAATACATAGGATAAAAAGAGTGTTTTATCATGGCATAACTTTTTAGCTCGTGGCATAAATATCATTTAGACATAATTTGGTTTCATGTGAGCATGTGATATTTAAGCCATAAAAGATGTGATCATGACACGCATACATTTATACTTTAATCATATACTTTAATTAAAATAAACTCTAGATAGAATAATACTCTCATTTAAGCATTTCTAGAGTTAATCATATTCTTAGCATATAAAGTATATATGATTAAGTTATTTTGTCACAAGTATTTTATTATGTATATATATATATATATATATATATATATATATATATATATGTATATAATATAATATTATAAGCACTCATATATATATATATATAAAGCATATTATAAAAACCATATATTATAATCAAGTAATCAAAATCAAATAGAGTGAAATAACAATCTCCCCCTTTTTGATAACTTGCAAAAATACGCTCGGTGGTTTTTATAAAGATGCTCCCCCTAAATTTAAGGCTCCCCCTAAGTAAAATACTTTTATAATTATAGGGCTTTTGTGACAAAAACAATAAGTAAATGGGCTTGAGTTTTAAAACAGAAATGTTTAGGCCCACTTAACTTATTAACTCAATTTTAAAATCAAATAAGGCCTTAACTAAAAGATAATTAGGCCCAAAAACATTTTTGAAATCTGATTAGTTATGATCTAGGCCCAAAGGATAATGAACAGATTTAAGCATATATGGGCCGCGCATATTAACAACAGAATTCAACAGAGTTCAGTTCATACGTGATTCCAGATTTCAGATTCAGATTTCTTCCTAGCATGCATAAGAGCAGATGTAACTATGTAGAAACCACTAATTTCTCCCCCTTAGTTTTGGAAGTAATCAAAAAAAAAAACATGAAGTATAACAAGGTAGAGAAAAGCACATATTGAAGGCATGAAATTTTCCTGTAGTATTTTGGACAAAACACAGCAGGCATAACAGATAGAAACAGAGCATAGCATGCCAGATAGATATGAGGTGGTACTACGCATGCATAGGTCCTGTATCCAGCTAAGATTCCATCTAGCTAAGGTCAATTCAATTTCAGCATATTGTCAGCAAAGACAACTCATTTAGTTTCAGAATTACAGAGAATTCTGGAGAATTGTACCTGCAATGGATTAGCATATATATATATATGGTAGGAGTAGAGCAATGTATCAGCTCATAACAAAGCAAAACACCACAAATATCCAAAAAATTATCCTAAGATAATTAGAAAACTACTTAAAATTGTACCAGATAAAAGTAGTTTCAAAAACTATCTATGGCTGTGGTGATGGTGGTGGTAGATAGACAGATCAATATTGCAGGAGATAGCAGGAGTTCACTTAATCTGAATGAGGTGGACTTGGTTCAGCAACCATGGTAACTCCAGGTAGGCTCTTAATAGCAGATTTCAGCTCATCTGTTTCATTCTGGAGACCTCTCAGGGCTATCAGGACATCTTCCTGCCTTCCCAAAAGGAACTGCTGGTTGTTGTGTAGTGTGAATACACGTCCATGTTGATCATCCAGCTTATTGTTGAGTTCCTTGAGTGCTAAACTCTGCTTGGTCATCCTATCCTGCACAAAACAGCACAAAGAATCCATCTTGGCAGTCAAGTTAGAAATATGTCCCTCCAAGTTATGTGACTGCTTAGTCATCCTTTGTGACATTTCATCCACCTGTGCCATTGTGCTTGCAAGAAACTTTGAATGGGAGTCCAGATTATATGCAGTGTTGTTTACTTCCCCAAACATATTTCGCAGGTGACCGCTCAGATTCACTATCTGTGCAGCAGTGAACTTATATGGAAAACTTGGCTCTACTTCATCCAAGAAATCAGACTGCAAGTTCTGCTGAGTGAAAAACAAGGGTGTGGTCTCCTGTTGTGTTGTCTGGTATGTGTCAGCATCAATGTACACAGGGCAGTTAGGCATGACAAAACCTGAGGAGCTTGGAGGTTTCTCCATACTGTCAGCAATGGAGTTCATAATGTCCAATTCCTCCTGAGTAAGCTCCTGATTCTCAATAGCAGAGTCAGCCTCCTGTTCAGTCATGATCCCCTTCCTCTTCTGCAAATTCAACTCATTAACATACAAAGAATTTATGCTCAAACATGGTGAATCTGTCCTAAACATGTTTGACTCTGATGAGATGGATTGGGGTAATGACATCAAGACATCATCTAATGAAGTTCTAGAGGAATTTTGCCTAACAAATAACTTGAATCTGTATGGATTCCTTGGTTGAGTACAGAAAATTTCTCTAGATATCCTAACCCTTTCATTTCTGTCCTTATACCTTACCAACATCTTATAAACCTCAGTTTTTCCTAGACACCTTGAGTAATTCAATGTAGGTTCTTTCTCAAAGTTAATCTTAAAGTGTCTAAAAACAGAGGTCAAGATCATGCTATATGGTAAGTCATCCTGCATCCTAAGGTTTGACATATGTTCTAACATGACAGAGGGCAAATTTATGCTTATGTAATGCATGACATTCCAAATGAAGTGAATATCGAATGATGTCATAGTTCCTAGATTGCTTCTAATGGGAACTATTACTCTTGTCATGAAATAATGCAGGGTCTCTAACTCAGGGTCTAATTTGCTCCTTCTTAGTACATATGTGATCGGTTGGTCATCCTTAATCTTAAAAATCTTTCTAACAAAACCATAATAGTCATAGTTATCTATCTGTGATGCATGAACATGTCTGGAAATATGTTTTCCAGTGAATGGAATGCCTAGAATAGATCCTAATATGACATCATCAATAAAGAACTTCTCACCTTTTATACTAAACATAAAAGTTCCTTCATTGATTTTTGTTAGAGTCCTATAGAACTCATGAACAAGATCGGGATATATTTTATCCCTGAGAGTTAGGACTGACAACCAGCCTTGGCTCTTAAACCAATGCTTCAGAGGCAGATTTAGGGTTTCCAGAAACCCTGAATCTATGAACATAGCAGTTAGAAGAACTTTGCTAGCACCGTTTTGATAAACAAGTCTATCTCTAAAGACATAGGGATTAAGCATTACCTCTTTGTTGCCACTATCTATCATGCAGTTTGGATTTTGGGATTTGGTCATGATTGCCTTCATCCTAATCGCACGATCCATAGCTTCTATTTCAGAAAATTTCTTGATTTTGCCGGATTTTGATCGGGTTCTGATCACGGTGGTTCTGGTGGCTTTCTTTTTGTCTTTCATCTTTTTGGATCGATAGAAAGCTTTGAGAAGGGCTTGTTGATTGGATGGGGATAGGTAATCTATCATTGTGACAGAGATAGGGTTGTATAGGGTAAATCAATCGTCAGGTGAACTGAAACGATTTCAGGGGATTTTTCTCTTTTCCCCAAGCAAGTACATGAATAGGCAGACGCCTCTTTGCTTTCTTGCGAAAAGGAGGGAAAACAGAATTACGTAACTGGTCCCTATTCTTCAGATCGTTTCAAATTCAGCCCAAGTATTCAGCAGTTAATAGCTTTTAATGCACGGCCATTAATGAATGAAATTAAAAGGATGGGCCGGTTTTTAACAAGTTAATGGGGTAAGGATTGATCTCATATTTTACCAGTTAAAGGCCCACATTTTATCTCTTGTCAAATCAACATATATGGTGTACTTGATTTTCATTTTAATATATAGTTGAGATTAATTTTTCATTAATCAAACTTTAAGCTTAATTAATCTTAACCATATCATTAAAGCTCTTTTAATCAAGTATGGGGTTGGTCATTCCCAATTCGTTACGTAAGATAGCAAATCGCTCTGAACTTAATGGTTTAGTAAAAATGTCAGCGATTTGATCTTCCGTTGAAACGAATTCTAGATTAATGTCACCCTTTTGAATATGATCTCGTATGAAGTGATGCTTAATATCAATGTGCTTTGCACGTGAGTGCTGACTGGGATTTTTACCCAAATTGATTGCACTTGTATTGTCACACTTTACGGGAACATGTTCAAAAGTTAGACCATAATCTCTCAAATGTTGTCTCATCCACAAAATTTGAGTAACACAATTACCTACAGAAATATATTCTGCCTCAGCGGTAGATAGTGCTACTGAATTTTGCTTTTTGCAAGACCATGAGACCAAAGCATTTCCAAGAAAATGACACGTACCTGAAGTGCTCTTTCTCTCCAATCTACATCCAGCATAGTCTGCATCACTGTATCCCACAAGATTGATTTCTTTGCAGTTTGGATACCACAGACCTACATTTTGTGTTCCTCTCAAATATCTGAAAATCCTTTTGACTGCAGCGTAGTGTGATTCCTTTGGATCTGATTGATATCTGGCGCATAGACATACACTAAATTGAATGTCAGGTCTACTGGCTGTAAGATACAGTAGTGACCCAATCATCCCTCTGTATTTCCTTATGTCTACTCTCTTGCCTTTCTCATCTTTCTTGATCTTCACAGCTGTGCTCATTGGAGTGTTCTCCTCATTGCAGTTCTCAAAATCAAACTTTTTCAGAAGTTCTCTGACATATTTTTCTTGATTAATGAAGATGCCTCGATTACCCTGTTTAATCTGTAATCCTAAAAAGAAATTTAACTCGCCCATCATGGACATCTCAAATTCTTCACTCATTTCTTTTGCAAAGGATTCACACATAGATTCATTAGTTGATCCAAAAATAATATCATCGACATATATTTGCACAATCAACAAATGTCCTTTTTCATATTTAATAAACAGAGTAATGTCAACTTTTCCTCTTTGAAATTCCTTTTTAATCAAGAAAGAGCTTAACCTGTCATACCAAGCTCTAGGAGCTTGCTTCAAACCATATAAAGCTTTTGACAGTTTAAACACATGATCCGGAAGATCACAATCCTCAAAACCAGGAGGTTGTTTGACATAAACCTCTTCAGAAATAAAACCATTTAGAAAAGCACTTTTGACATCCATTTGATATAGTTTAAAGTCTTTATAACAAGCATAAGCACAAAGCATACGAATAGACTCTAACCTAGCAACTGGAGCATAAGTCTCATCAAAATCAATACCTTCTTGTTGGTTGTAACCTTGGGCAACCAATCTAGCCTTGTTTCTGGTAACATTTCCGGATTCATCTAACTTATTTCTAAAGACCCATTTAGATCCTATGATAGTCTTTCCTATTGGTCTAGGAACCAATGTCCATACATTGTTCCTTTTGAACTGGTCTAGTTCTTCTTGCATGGCAAGAATCCAGTTTTCATCATCTTCAGCCTCTTTGAAGCTTTTTGGTTCAAGTTCAGATACCAAGGCTACATTTCCAAAGTACTTTCTGAACTGGGCTCTAGTCATGACCTTTTCAGAAGGGTCATCAATAATGTCTTCCTGAGAGTGATTTCTCGGAACTCTAATTTCCTTTGGAAGTTCATTATTCTCTACTTTCTCTTCCCTAGGTACAGACTGTTTAAATGAAGATACATTTAACTGAGGATTTTCAACTGATAATAAATCATCATTTATCTTTTCCACAGTTAAGTTATTTTCATCAAACACAACATGAACAGATTCTTCTACCACTAGGTTTCTCTTATTGAAAACTCTAAAAGCTTTGCTAGATAAGGAATACCCTAAGAAGATTCCTTCATCA
Source organism: Euphorbia peplus (assembly GCA_028411795.1). NCBI lineage: Eukaryota > Viridiplantae > Streptophyta > Magnoliopsida > Malpighiales > Euphorbiaceae > Euphorbia > Euphorbia peplus. The sequence continues at coordinate 9,879,507 of CP110843.1, read as the reverse complement.
GACTTTTCATCGAACTTTCCTAGTTGGTCTTTATTGTTGTTGTGAATGAAACACTTAGAACCAAATATGTGAAAGTAGCTTATGTTGGGTTTTCTCCCTTTCCATAATTCATATGGAGTCTTTTTCAAGATGGGCCTGATCAAAGCTCTATTTAAAATATAGCAAGCTGTGTTAGTAGCTTCAGCCCAAAAATACTTAGGAAGATTACTTTCACTTATCATAGTTCTAGCCATTTCTTCCAACGTCCTATTCTTACGTTCTACAACTCCATTTTGTTGTGGAGTTCTTGGGGCAGAAAACTCATGGTTTATCCCCGACTCATTACAAAATAGTTCAAAAGACTGATTTTTGAACTCTCCTCCATTATCACTTCTGATAGAAGAAAGTTTGACATTTCTGTCATTTTGGAGTTTCTTAACTAGGTGGACAAATTGGTCAAAAGTCTCATCCTTAGATGCTAGAAATAAGGTCCAGGTAAATCTGGAGTAGTCATCAACTATTACCAAAGCATTCTTCTTGCCTCCTAGACTTGATGGTTGAATTGGACCAAACAAATCTAAGTGGAGTAATTCAAGTGGTCTACTAGTTTATACAACTCCTTTTAAGCTAAAAGAGCTTCTAGTTTGTTTACCCTTTTGACATGCATCACAAATGTGATCTTTGTTGAAATTTATCTTAGGAAGACCTTTTACAAGTTCTTTCTTAGATAATTTCGAAATTAAGTGCATACTAGCATGTCCTAACCTTTTGTGCCACAACCAGCTCTCATCATTATGTGAAACAAGGCATTTATCGTAAGATACTTTATCTAGATTAAGCATATAAACATTTTCAACTCTTGGAACTGTGAATAAAACCTTGTCAGATTTTGCATCAAAAACTTCGCAGCTTTGGGAGTTGAAAACTACCTTCATACCTTTATCACATAGATGACTTACGCTTAGAAGATTATATTTTAGCCCGTCGACCAAAGATACATCTTCAATGGATGGTTGTGAGCCAACTTGACCTTTACCTATGACTTGTCCTTTTTTCTTGTCTCCAAAACTGACACTTCCTCCATTAAAGGCTTTAATTGAGGTGAACGTACTTTTATCACCAGTCATGTGTCTTGAGCAGGCACTATCAACATACCATTGTTTTGACCTTTGTGTGCCTCTCACGTGTCCCTGCAATTAATCACTTAGATTTAGGTACCCAATGAATTTTGGGTCCTCGGAGGTTAGCAGTAGACAATCTCGACACTTTTTCTTTCCAGATAAACTTTCCTTTATATTGACCATTTCTAAATTTGCAATTTTTAATTACATGGTCATTATGATTACAATAATAACAGTTCTTAATTTTTGGGAGTTTTAACTGTTTATTATTATAATCCTTCTTTTTCTTTGGTTTATCTGGAGTAAATCTTTCATGATAACTAGTGGAGCATCCAATTCCCGATTTGTCATTACAAGATCGTTGGGAGTTAATAATATCATGAATGATTTCTTTTCCTTTTGAAAAACCATTTATGATATGATCATCTTTTACTTTTTGGTTTTTCAAGGATTCTACTTCCTTAAGAACTTCAGCATTGCTAGTCTTTAGATTCTCAATTTTATCTAGCAATTCTGAATTCTCCTTTTTGAGACTTTTATTTTCTTTCTTGCATTTTTTGAATTTTAGCAAGGTCTCAATAGAGGCATCATATAAATCACAGCAAACAGAAATTAATTCTTCTTTTTTCATAAGACCAAAAGTTACCTCGGGAGATTCATCATCTCCATCATCTGAAGAATTTTCTGATTCATCTTTTGCCATGAAACAAATGTGTGCAACTTCATCATCTTCTTCATCACTTGAAGATTCATCGCTATCGCTCCAAGTTGCCACCATAGCCCTTTTTCCCTTCTCTTTCTTCTTGTTGTCATTCTTCAAGTTAGGACAGTTTGGTTTGATATGTCCTGGCTTATCACACTCAAAGCAAACAACATTTTGAGAAGAGTCCTTTTTGAACTTATCAGAAGTTTTGGGCTCTTTGTGAAAGTTATTTTTAGGAAATCTTTTAAAGTTCTTCTTTTTCAAGAACTTGTTGAATTTTCGAGTAAGTAAAGCTATTTCCTCTTCAGATTCATTTTCTGAACTTTCACTTACAATCTTAGCTTTTAATCCTGTAGATTTAAGCTTTCTTGCTTCGGGCTCTTTATCATTGACAGATCCAATAAACTCATCATAAGCATATGTGGATAGATCTCTAGCCTCATCAATAGCTGTCAATTTAGGATCCCAAGCTGAGGGCATTGTTCTCATTAATTTTTTAATTAGCTCCTCATCTTGAAAGGTTTTTCCAAGGGTTTTTAGATTATTTATGATGGTGGTAAACCTCGTATTCATTTCTGAAATGGTTTCATTTACCTCCATCTTAAATAACTCATATTCGCGCATATACAAATTTACCCTTAGATCCTTCTGCTTTTGAGTTCCTTCATATGTGACCTCAAGTTTGTCCCATATCTCCTTGGCACTCGTACACCCTGAAACACGATGATATTCGTTAGTATCTAAAGCACAATGTAGAATATTAATAGCTTTAGCATTTAACTGTAATTGCTTCCAATCATCGTCGTTGTACTCAGATTCAGTCTTGTTTATGGTGACACCATCAACTATTTTTGTGGGAATAGATGATCCGTCTTTAATTATTTTCCAAACGAAAATATCACAAGACTGAATAAAATTTCTCATCCTATTTTTCCAAAAAGTGGTATTGTCAACCTTTTTTTTTAATTGTTGGAGGAGATGTTTCACCTGTTTCATATATGCGCCTCAATATTGACCATTAAAATGTCACATGTACAATTTGGTAAAAAAAATTGACAACTAAAAAAATAAGCTTAAATCATATACAACCCTCTAAACTTGGTCAAAAAAAATCACTTTGCCCTCCTAACTTCTGGGACGTACTATTAGCCCCCTCAATTTGTGAAAGCTGATACATTTAGCTACCTTAATTTGTATAAAATGATGCACTTAGTGTTATTTCACTCTAAATTGATTTTGATTACTTGATTAATATATATGGTTTTTATATCATGCCTTATATATATATATATATATATATATATAAAAGGGATCAGGTGAGAACACCTCTCATATGCAAGAACACTTTTGTATGTGAGAACACCCCCAAAACTACGTAGTTTTATTAATAGTGGAGGACCAAAAGAGAAAGTTTTCCCTTTACTGTATACAAAACACGTAGGAGAGAGATGTTGGCCCAAATAATGACTATATAAAGACTAGAGGGGGGGTGAATAGGATTTATTGCCTTTTAAAACTATTATTTTCTCTTTAAAATAATTTGCCTATTTAAATAATCAACTATAAAAGATTTTGCGGAATGATTAGTTGATTAAAAGATGAGAGAAAATAATCAAGTTTAGCACGATTTAATCACAAGCAATTAAAGATAAAAGCTTAAAGCAAAGCAAGTGATTAAAGACAATAATAAAGAGAGAGTAGGGATAGAAGGATTAGACGCAGAGCATTTATCCAGGTTCGGTCTCCTTGTGAGCCTAGTCCTGTCCCCGAGAGCACCTCTCGAGATTTTCCACTAAGGATTTCTTTAAGGGCAGAAATCAAGCCGGTAGAGTAGTTCTCACAATCCGAGACACTACTAGAGCTGAATACCTCTCCCAGTATTCACTCCCTCAAACTTCCAAGTGTTTGAGCAACTCCACTTAGTTTTTCTCAAGATCAACTAAGAAACTTATGGCACTTTTCAAGGCTCAGTGATAACCTCCTAAGCTTGCGGGTGCTTAAGAACCTATATGCTTTTCAAGGCTAAGCAAGAACCTCTCTTACACTTTTATAAGGCTCTAGTGTAAAACCCAAGATTAAACCCCACCGTTTAATCTTTTACAATGATCTTTGAATGAAATGAAACACTCAAACTCTCGTTGTAAAGTTGAAGGAAAAATATAATCAAAGCTCGCTTGAATATCTCGTGTTTGAAGCTATGATTCTCGGTTTTCTTTTCCTTGCTTCAACCTTCTCTTCTCCTTGCTATTTATAGGCAAACTTCTTCACCTCTTCAAGTTGTAGCCGAATTTGGAGAAGATGTGTTGTCACATCACCTTTATCTTCTTACATTAGGAGATTTCTCTTTCTTCAATATCTCCCACTTAGGAAACTTACTCTTTCATTAGGAAACCTATTAACCTTATCTCTTACACATTGATTTGATAACATCAAATACGAAATGGGAAGATTGTAGGAAGATAAGATGTGATAAGGTACTTTGATGATTTCGAGAAGTTCATGGCCGTAGGATGAAGATTGTGTAACATTGTGAGATTGAATCCTAGCCATTCATTTCTATTTCACTTAAATCATCAAATAAACTTATATCATTTGCATTTATCTAAGCATGGATATCATATGATCATTTAATTCATATCACATGCATTCATCATCGTAAACATGTTAATCACATACGTAAAATAGATGATGATATCATAGATGGCAATATGACATAGTTTGTATGTATGCAAGCATCTTAACCATGGCATGGCTTATGATAAATATATTAATCACATTAAGTTCATATCATAAGACTTCAATGAAGAGCATGTTAAGATGTGTCATTTTGATCACACATAGAAAGGCCATAATACATAGGATAAAAAGAGTGTTTTATCATGGCATAACTTTTTAGCTCGTGGCATAAATATCATTTAGACATAATTTGGTTTCATGTGAGCATGTGATATTTAAGCCATAAAAGATGTGATCATGACACGCATACATTTATACTTTAATCATATACTTTAATTAAAATAAACTCTAGATAGAATAATACTCTCATTTAAGCATTTCTAGAGTTAATCATATTCTTAGCATATAAAGTATATATGATTAAGTTATTTTGTCACAAGTATTTTATTATGTATATATATATATATGTATATAATATAATATTATAAGCACTCATATATATATATATATATATATATATAAAGCATATTATAAAAACCATATATTATAATCAAGTAATCAAAATCAAATAGAGTGAAATAACAAGAGAAATTGATAAATTTTTGATTTTTTATTTATTTCATTTTGTTTAACTTAAATTTCTCGACTTTTCCGAACTCCGATTCTACTTTTTTTTATACCGTTGGATTTGTTACGACTAGACGTTTATTTTGAGTACCATTGTTGTCAGGTAAAGTCGATATTTTAATAGTTTGAACATGAAGAGTTAAACTTTTGAACATAACTAATGGTAGAGCGTATTGATATTTTTGAGCATAAAGAATTAATTTTTAAACATAAAAGTTAATGAGTTAGGATTGAAGAGATATATGACCATTGTCTTTTATAATTTTGAACAAACACTAATACTCTTTTGAGATCCAGCCGCCACACCTCCTTTCTCATTCACCGCCGCACCTCTTCTCTCATTCACCGTCCAACTTCCTATCTCACTTCCCTTTTCGGCTCACCTCCTTTCTTGTTCGTCTTCGTCTTTCAAGTAAGTATTTAGGGTTTTCTTTTGTCTTCACTGCGATTCAGGTTGCTATTATTTTGGCTAAACTACTTGTGATTCCGGTGAGGAGAGGGTATTGAGGATGTTGGTGAGAGAACTGATGCTTGATGAGAAAGTGATCCTACTCCTTTGAATTAGTGTTCACTAAGACCTTTGTTCTGCAGTTTAGTTTCCCTTGTGTAGTTGACTTTTCCGAAGTGCAATAATCAGTCGGAAATGATTTTGAAACTAGCTGAGATAAATTCGAAATCAAAGAATGAACAACTATAAAGGGAAAATACTTTAGCGGGAGGGAGTATTGTATAATTTGTCGGTTGTTAATATAATTTTATGTTCAGCAGATTTATCTGGTTCATTCTACTGAACTCTTTTAAAAATACATTTTTTGAAAAATGTATAAATGTATTTTAAAGACAATTTTACTGTGGAAACAACTTTGGGTTTGAAATTTCATCGTATAATCTAATTATTTTGTGTATTTATAGCTGGAGTTACATTTCCTTTAAAAAATAGATTAATAGATATTCACAATTGTTTTAAGAAGCACATAAGCACATCTCAAGTAACTTTTAGACTGTTTTTTAAAATGTCGGAATCTCCTTTTATCCTGTCAGGTCACAATAAAAGGATTACTGATTAGATGAGAAGAATTGAGAAAGTAGTAGTAAAATAAGGTAACTGAATATGTGAAAGGATTAACAAAGTTAATTTTATTTTGATCCAAATCAACAGGTAGGATATGGTTTTATTGTTTGCATATATTTGAACATGAATTATGAACCATTTATTTGAACATGAACCATGTTTCTTTTATTGTTTTAAATTTGTTTAGGTTACTTACATGTTGCAATATGCAGGCTACATTCGACTGTCTGCTCAAAACCTATGGTTTCTTGACTCCTGACTTTTGGAGGGAAACCCGTTTCACCAACTCATCATTCCAAGAGTACACTGATCTTACATAATGAGCAGAAATAAAAATATAGTTGATATCGTCCAATCATATAGTTCCGATAAAAGCAACAGGTACTATTTTTATTTTAATTGTTTGATTGAACATTAAAAGAAAGTTTAGAACATCAATTTTTGTTTTCAGTTTTATAATTGTTTTGTAAATTTCTCATAAGTATTTTTGTTTTGATCTTCTAGCTCTGATAATGAAGAAGCTATGGAAAGTAAGAAGGCAACAAAGCAATCAATACCGGGTGATAATCAATTGTTGATTGAATTTGCTCAAAACCAAAATGTTTCCAAGTTTAGAAAGAGAAAACCTGTAGAAGCAAATGTACGTGGTAGGTCCGCCAAAAAACAAACATTAGCTGTGGGAGGTAATTCTAGGAATGTGCTTACGCAACGAGTCAGCCCTAAGCAATTTATGTCCATTTTGCGTAATATGCCAGCAAGCCATGAGGCAGCTATTAAAAATATAGGATTTGGTGGTTTTTTGCATCTAGATTTGGATACTCATAATGCTTATTTTGCAAACACTCTTGTGAGTAGCTTTGATGTTGATAGGTGTAGTTTTATTTTGGAGAAGAATGATGAGATTGTTTTGGTGAAGGAAGATTTTAGGGCTGTCTATGGTCTGTCGTGTGGAGGTGATGAGGTTGTAGAGGAGGCGGATGAGAGTAAATGGAAAGACTTTCTGGTGAAGTGGAGGGGGTTTTTTGGTTTGAAGAATGGAAGTCCAAAAAATATCAATGTTATTTCTAAAATTAAAGAGTTGAAGAGTAAACCATTATCCGAAGAGTTCCTTCTACACTTTGTTCTTTGTGCTGTAAACTCTTGCATTAGTTCTACCACTAATCAAGTCTTGAACTATAAATTTCTTTATAGTTGTAGGAATGTGAAAAAAATTGGTCAACTTGATTGGTGCGATTTTGCATATAAGCAAATGTTGATTTCAATTAGTGATTGGAAGAAAGGTGGATGCTTTTTTACAGGTCCGATGCCTTTTTTATTGGTAAGTTTGTTCACATATGCGTTTTTTTTTTTTTGCGTTTTAATCATCTTTCTTTCATTGTTTATAAGTGGCTAAAGTTTTTTTTATTGCAGATTTCCTATTTCGATAGATTACGGCGTGCAAATTTGAGGAACCCAAGAGATTACCCATTGATTTCCGTCTGGAATAAGGACAGGATTAAGGAAAGGATGAAGGTGGAAATCGATAGGGGATTTGGTAATGGGGTTGTTTTAAGCCGAATAGAATTTCAAGCACAAGATGAAAATCAATCTGTAAATGCGAGTGAGGAAAGGTTTTTAAATGCAAGTGAGGAAAGGGTAAGAAAAGATGCAAAGAATGGAACCAGAAAAAGGAAGAACCGTGAATCGCCTAAGAGAAAAGAAAGTGGAGATGGTTCTACAAGTGGACTCACTGAAATGCTGGTATGTTTTAAAATTGAACATGTAGTTTGTTATTTTGAGCATGTTGTATAGCATTTTGAATGTGTGGTATGTAATCTGCAATATGATATACATTTTTGAGCATGTGATACACATTTTTGAGCATATAATACACATTTTTGAACATGTGATATACATTTTGCAGAGAACTTGTACTTTTCAACATGTGTACAGAGTCCGCATAGATGTATAATTTTATGAGTTTTTATATTAGATATATTTTCTGAATATTCAACTTTTTCGTTAATGAAGGCGTTTTTGACAAGATTTCAATACTTGGCAAAAACACTTGGTGAAAATGTTAATGCTATGTATGACTTGCTCAAGAAAGCCGACGGTATTTTTGGGGAAGGAGAATTAAGAGTGCAAATGAGCACTCTTATCAAGAACATTTGGAGCAAATATTGTTGGAACTTGATCAACGATCAGAGTCGCGCAGCGGAAGCGAGAAAAGTAATTTTAAAATCATTGATCAGATTACACTTGATCTTTATCATTGCCTCAATGTTATTTACTAGATTAACGTGATAAAATCTACATTAGTCACTCACATGGAATCCCTCTGAGAGAGATGGATGAACCGCACGATCGGTGATTCCTCCAAATTCACGTGCACGACACCTCTAGTGATCAGGTACTCGCAAGAGGCACGAAGAACGATGAACGATCAATCCGGGATCACCCTAGGGAGGGTTCGGCCGAATGGTGTAGAGGGAATTAGGGTTTCTCTGATTTCTGTGTCAGAAAGTCCAGGGTTTCAATCGATTAGGATTAATTTATAGTGTGTCGACTAATTACAGTTTCAGTACCTGTATTAATTCAATTAATCTGATTGTACCACAATAGAATACAATAGATTCAATTAACATCAATTAGGTTATAATTAATCACACACTAACCCCTAAAGAAAATCTAATTAATCAAACGCTTAATTAATTAACCCGATTGAATAATTAATCCCTCCATACAATCAATTAACTTGTTCCAATTAGAACAATTAATCAATTAACATTATTAGTTAACAACTAATAATAAGTTCATCCCAAATACACTACATGTATTAGTTCTCCGAGTACAAGTCTCAGTGTCTTGTGTGCACGATCCTGTGGGCCATAATCAATTAGCTCAACGACTGATAGAGAGTTGCCTAGATCATATCAGTCACCAATTGATTACAGTGTTAGTCCATCTCATACAGATCGATACCCTGTAGTATTCTCTAATATCTCTTACCATGCATATCGATATATCAAGCATGAGGCATGGTGGACGTCATCCTCTAAAGCTTGAGATATTTCTCGATCTAGAGTTAACTGAAGAACAGATAAGTAACCAGCTTATCTGAGTGTGGCCACACATTTCTCAGTTCAACTCATCGAGTGGCCTAATGATATCATCTCACTTGGGAGTGAGTGGTAATCCCTTCACTTCAACTATCAGTATGAATCAGTTCACTGACTAGACCAATCATACCCGTATTTGGCATCCTTTTACAGACCTGTTAGGCGTATGTCAAATCTAATCAGATTCCTCATTCAATACTATATTGAAATCAGGTCGACAGATAAAAGAGATCTACATTTATAGAAGGGCAATGACACTCCCACCATGTGCCTTCTAAAGCGGATCGACCAAGTCCCGTATTGGTCATACGTACCTACAAACATATCATGTACACGTGTACATATCCTGTTCGTAAAAGCTTTACGTTCTATTCATTCCCATGAGTAGAACTAGCTTCTGGTAATTTATGATATACAATCAATGGATACTTCATACAGTTCATATAATACAAGATATATATTGACTGAATGAATTAATGCCTTTTATTCCATAAAACAAATGTATGGAACAATCAACAAAAGTACAATACATCAACAAATAACTATGCCTAGAACTAGGGCACACCAACAATCTCCCACTTGACCTAGGTCCAAGCAGGCATAGCCCTAATCCCTATAGATCTAGCATGAGCATTGTTCTTGCGTTCAGCAAGAGCCTTCGTCATCGGATCAGCAACATTGTTATCTGTATCTACTCTCTGTAGTCTAACATCACCTCTTTGGATAATCTCCCGGATAAGGTGAAACTTCCTGAGTACATGCTGGTTCTTCTTTGTAGACTGGGGCTCCTTAGCTTGTATCATGGCCCCATTGTTGTCACAGAAGAGCACAACTGAATCCTGGATAGAAGGTACTACTCCAAGATCAGAGATGAACTTCCTCATCCAGACGGCTTCCTTAGAAGCCTCACAAGCAGCAATGTACTCAGCTTCCGCTGTAGAATCTGCAACAGTTGGCTGTTTAGTGGACTTCCAACTAATGGCACCGCCATTCAAGAGGAACACAAAACCAGATTGGGATTGTTGTTCGTCTTGATCAGTTTGGAATCCTGAGTCAGTGTAACTGGACACAGCCAACTCATCATCGCCACCATAAACCAAGAAAAGATCTCTAGTACGTCTCAAGTACTTTAGAATTGCCTTGACTGCCTTCCAGTGTTTCTCACCGAAGCAAGACTGGAACCGGCTAGTCATACTGAGGGCAAAAGCAACATCAGGCCTGGTACATAGCATAGCGTACATAATCGACCCTATAGCAGAAGCATAAGGGTACTTGGAGACCTTGCGCCTCTCCTTCTCAGTCTTAGGACTGTGTTCCTTCTTAGACAGTTTCAAACCATGTGCCATAGGGATGAATCCCTTCTTTGAGTTGGACATGTTGAACCTCTTAAGGATTTTGTCTATGTACTTTGCCTGAGAAAGCCCCAGCAGGCGTTTTGCCCTATCTCTGTGGATTCTGATCCCCAAGATAGTCTCAGCCTCCCCAAGGTCCTTCATTGCAAAACATTTGTTCAGCCACTGCTTTGTGGCTTGCAGCTCTGAAATGTTTCCTCCTATCAATAAAATGTCATCGACATAGAGCACTAGGAAAGTGTCCGAGCTCCCACTATTCTTACGATACACACAGGGCTCATCGAGGTTCTGAATGAATCCAAATTCCTTTATGGATTCATTGAACTTCTTGTTCCAAGACCTAGATGCTTGCTTAAGTCCATAAATGGACTTTTGAAGCTTGCATATTCGGTTAGGATATTCTGGATTTACAAAACCTTCAGGTTGAGCCATATAGACATCCTCCTCTAGCTCTCCATTCAAGAAAGCAGTCTTGACATCCATTTGCCATATCTCATAGTCGTACCATGCCGCTATAGCAAGCAATATCCTTATGGATTTGAGCATAGCTACTGGTGAGAAGGTTTCATCATAATCAATTCCATGAATTTTCCTGAATCCTTTTGCCACCACACGCCCCTTGAAGGTGTTGTCAGCCTTTAGCTTGAAAAGCCACATGCTCTCCACAACTTTGACTCCAGGGAAGGGATCAACCAACCGCCAGACCTCATTGTCATACATAGATTGCATTTCAGATTCCATGGCTCCACGCCATTTATCTGATTGTGGTCCTTCAATAGCCTCCTTGTAGGATTTTGGATCATCTTGTTCCACAACCATGATCTCTTCGTCTTGGGTGACCAGGTATCCATACCTCTCAGGCCCTTGACGTGACCTACCAGACCTTCTAGGTTCCCGTACAATATGTTCTACCTGTTCATCAACCTGAACATCAGGAACAATTGTCTCAGCTTCCTCAGCAGTCGCTGCAGGAGTTTGCGGTTCTTGAACTTCTCCAAGCTCAATACTGCTCCCACTGTCTTTCTTGGAAATAAATTCCTTTTCCAAAAAGACTCCAGTTCGAGCAACAAAAACTTTGTTCTCTAATGGATTGTAGAAATAGTAACCCTTAGTTTCCTTAGGGTAACCTACAAACTGGCATTTCACAGTTCTGGACTCTAGTTTGCTACTAATCAATTTCTTGACATGAGCATCACAGCCCCAGATCTTCATAAAGGACACACAGGGTTTCCTGCCCTTCCATAGCTCGTATGGTGTTCCCTTAACTGCCTTGCTGGGTGTATTGTTTAGAATGTAAGCAGCAGTCACTAAAGCATATCCCCAAAAGGATACAGGGAGATTAGCCTGACTCATCATTGAGCGGACCATGTCTAACAAGGTCCTATTTCTCCTCTCTGAAACCCCATTCCATTGAGGTGTACCAGGAGGAGTAAGTTGGGATACTATCCCACACTCACTCAAGAATTCGTCAAACTCTTGGCTCAGATACTCACCCCCTCTATCAGACCGGAGTGCTTTAATCTTTTTACCAAGCTGGTTTTCAACTTCATTCTTAAAATCTTTGAACTTTTGAAGTGTCTCAGATTTGTGTCTCATCAAATACACAGAGCCGAAACGGCTATAGTCATCTGTGAAAGTAATGAAATATAGAAAACCTTGTCTAGCTTGTGTGCTCATTGGTCCACATACATCAGAATGTATAAGCCCCAATAGCTCAGTTGATCTTTCACCAGTCTTCTTGAAAGGTGCTTTTGTCATCTTGCCACGTAAACAAGATTCACAAGTATCTAGAGCCTGAAGATCAAAAGATCCTAAAATTCCACTTGAGTGGAGCTCAGCGATACGTCTCTCGTTTATGTGCCCAAGACGGCAATGCCAGACATATGTAGGATTATTATAATCACTTATTTTAATCCTTTTATTTACATTGTATACATGAGATTGAGTGGATAAATCTAAGACATACAACCCGTTCTGAAGAACGCCTGTTCCATATAAAATATTACCACATAAGATACTAAAAGTTCCATGCATAATATTAAAGGAAAATCCCAAATCATCCAAACAAGAAACTGAAATAATATTTCTGCGCATTGCAGGTACATGGTAACAATTTCTCAAAATGAGTTCTAGCCCAGTAGGCAAACACAAGTAATAATCTCCTACATCTAATGCATGCACCCTGGCACCATTTCCGACGCGGAGATCCACATCACCTGAACTCAAGCTCCTCCTATTTCTGAGCCCCTGCACATTTGAACAAATGTGAGAACCACATCCTGTGTCTAAAACCCAAGATGAAGAAATAGTAAGGTTAATCTCAACAACATAAATACCTGAAGATCCAGCAGCCTGCTTGTTCTTCACATTTCCCCTTAGCTTAGGACATGCACTCTTCCAGTGCCCCTTCTCACCACACTCGTGGCATAGGTCTAATGGGTGTGGCTTGAAGGCTTTCTTCTTGCCTTTGCCAGCGGGCTTCCTACCCTTGTTCTTGAACACATTCTTGTTCTTGGGCCCATTAGCCTTACCACTGCTCACCACATTCACCTCCACCTTCCTGCCCTTAGTCATAGTCTGCTCAGCCTGTTTTAGCAGGCCATGCAACTCCATGACTGTTCTATCCTGACCCTGCATATTGTAGTTCAGAATAAATGAGTCAAAGGAAGGAGGGAGTGAACTGAGGATCATGTCCACTGCAGTAGTCTCCAACACAGCTGAGTTGAGACTTGCCAACCTGTCAATAAAGCCCTTCATCTTTAGCACATGAGCGCTAACAGAAGTCCCAGGTTGCATTACAGTGTTGCTCAATGCTTTGGTGGTCAAGTACCTCTCCTGACGAGCCTGATCCTCGAACATAGTTCTCAGATTGGTCATCATTTGACGGGCCCCCTGATCCATGAACTGCTTCTGAAGTTCAGCAGTCATTGTACCAAGCATTATACATGCCACCTCCCTGTCGTCCTTCACATGCTTTTCATAAGCTTGTGTGACAGCAGCAGTGGCACGTGCAGCAGGAGCATCAGGAATAGGAGTAGTCAGTACATACTCCCTAGCCTCGTGCCTTAGGACGATTTGCACCGCCCTAGCCCAATCTAGGAAGTTTGTCCCTGTCAGCTTCTCCTTTTCCAATAGTGGTTTGAGAGGATTGTTAGTTGCCATCTCTTTTCTTTAATTGAGTTTAAGTTTTAAGTAGATTCTGCAGAAAAAGAGAGAGAATTAGAATAAGGACTTTAATGTCAATAAACAAATTAATATCTGTTAAATTAATCTCTTTTGGTGATTATATTGACTTCGTTATACCAAGATCCACAATCCCATTAATAATTGATCAAGCTAGGGCTTGTATCTCATATTAGCGTATTTGGTAGAGCAACCTACTCAACTCTCCCACCTAGAGAACTCTTGGTTTGATAGGTCTATTGACACTTTACCTATCCATGCTTAGGAACCCGCAACTAGCTTAATGATGTTCCTTCTTCGAGTAAAACCTACAATCTCTGTTAACCACACTCTCAAAAGAGTATCTTAACCCTCAACGGCCCACCAGTTACTACAATGTATTCTGCTAGGGCATGATATATACTGTAGCACCACCTGGGAGGAAGAGGTGAGGTTTAGGTAAAGCACTTATAAAATACCCGATATTTTGTTTAACAGATTACATTGGGTGATCGGCTTAACATGTGAAATAGAATTGATCTGGTGATCAATAGCGATGCAACTTATTAGATTCGTTTTATTTGATCATTTTACATATCATATAAATATATAATAATACAAAATAAAATAGACATCCTATGGGCTTTTCTAATACATCCTATATGACTATTAATTGAAAAACCAGAAATGAAATCTTCGGGCTTCCTCCATGGGCTTGGGCTCATCAGGAACTTCTCTTCGGTCTTCTTATGATTACATCAAAATAAAACCTATACAATTTGTCTAAGCAAAAGTAATGAAAATTTAAAAACCAAAATTTACATTCCATACTTCAATTTAAAAGCCCACAAGATTCTATAACAAGTTGCTGCAAAAGAACATTAGACGACATAAAATAAATGCATGACTATGGTAATCCTAATTCACATTTTAATTTAATTAAGCCAACCCAATTTGATAAAATCGTTTCAGTTTTCTCAACCAGTAAATTAGCCCGTGAAGGCCCAATGATTTCATCATTGCTCCCACTGAACTTTGGGAATTACTCAATCGAAAACTAAACACATTTAATGCCACCGGTGTCTCGATCCATTAAATTAATTTTATCATCATACCATATTCAATTTAATATCGTCGAAATAAAATCTAAGATATACAAATGCATGGCACGACATAAACTTTTTCAATTTAATTAATTTAACCTAAGCTAATTAATTAATTAACTGTATTTGGGCCAAATTAATTTTTTAGTAAAAACGAGTTTAATTTCTAAAAGAAATAAAAATTAATTATGCCCCCAAATACACCGGACCCGACCCGTTACCCGCGCCCCGGACCCAAAATTCAAAAATTAGGGTTTCGGGGGCGTTCGGGGCGGGTTCGGGTCGCCCCGAACCCATGGCGGACTGCTGGGCAGTCCGCCTGGTGGCTGCTGCCGTGAGGCAGCAGCCACCTGCTGCCAGTTGCAGCAGTCCCAAAAGGGACTGCTTCAACCTGGTCGGCGGCGGCCGGCGACCGGCGGCCGCCCCCTCGCATGGCCACCGCCAGCCGGTGGCATCAGTCCCTTTTGGGACTGCTGTGGCAGTGGGAGCTGCGATAGCAGCCCCCTTTGGCCGGGAGCTGCTGCTGTCGCAGCTCCCCCTTGGCCGGCGACGCCGGCCACCGGCCTGCAGCCCCAAAAGGGCTGCTGGCCAGCGGTCGGCCGCCGCCAGCGGCGTCGGGGGCGGTGGTTCCGGCCACCGTCCCCAAAACCCTAAAATCCAAAAAAAAAAATATTTTTTTTTTTTTTATTAAAAACAGAAAATTAAAAATCAGCAACCACACGTCATCGGAAAAATCAAAACCATCGATCTAAACACATGCCATATGATCCGATTAAAATCCTATATCGGGAAAAATAGCAAAAACCCGATTTAACTAAAAAAACATTAATCAATGATTCAACCAACGGCTCTGATGCCACTGTTGGAACCTGATCAACGATCAGAGTCGCGCAGCGGAAGCGAGAAAAGTAATTTTAAAATCATTGATCAGATTACACTTGATCTTTATCATTGCCTCAATGTTATTTACTAGATTAATGTGATAAAATCTACATTAGTCACTCACATGGAATCCCTCTGAGAGAGATGGATGAACCGCACGATCGGTGATTCCTCCAAATTCACGTGCACGACACCTCCAGTGATAAGGTACTCGCAAGAGGCACGAAGAACGATGAACGATCAATCCGGGATCACCCTAGGGAGGGTTCGGCCGAATGGTGTAGAGGGAATTAGGGTTTCTCTGATTTCTGTGTCAGAAAGTCCAGGGTTTCAATCGATTAGGATTAATTTATAGTGTGTCGACTAATTACAGTTTCAGTACCTGTATTAATTCAATTAATCTGATTGTACCACAATAGAATACAATAGATTCAATTAACATCAATTAGGTTATAATTAATCACACACTAACCCCTAAAGAAAATCTAATTAATCAATCGCTTAATTAATTAACCCGATTGAATAATTAATCCCTCCATACAATCAATTAACTTGTTCCAATTAGAACAATTAATCAATTAACATTATTAGTTAACAACTAATAATAAGTTCATCCCAAATACACTACATGTATTAGTTCTCCGAGTACAAGTCTCAGTGTCTTGTGTGCACGATCCTGTGGGCCATAATCAATTAGCTCAACGACTGATAGAGAGTTGCCTAGACCATATCAGTCACCAATTGATTACAGTGTTAGTCCATCTCATACAGATAGATACCCTGTAGTATTCTCTAATATCTCTTACCATGCATATCGATATATCAAGCATGAGGCATGGTGGACGTCATCCTCTAAAGCTTGAGATATTTCTCGATCTAGAGTTAACTGAAGAACAGATAAGTAACCAGCTTATCTGAGTGTGGCCACACATTTCTCAGTTCAACTCATCGAGTGGCCTAATGATATCATCTCACTTGGGAGTGAGTGGTAATCCCTTCACTTCAACTATCAGTATGAATCAGTTCACTGACTAGACCAATCATACCCGTATTTGGCATCCTTTTACAGACCTGTTAGGCGTATGTCAAATCTAATCAGATTCCTCATTCAATACTATATTGAAATCAGGTCGACAGATAAAAGAGATCTACATTTATAGAAGGGCAATGACACTCCCACCATGTGCCTTCTAAAGCGGATCGACCAAGTCCCGTATTGGTCATACGTACCTACAAACATATCCTGTACACGTGTACATATCCTGTTCGTAAAAGCTTTACGTTCTATTCATTCCCATGAGTAGAACTAGCTTCTGGTAATTTATGATATACAATCAATGGATACTTCATACAGTTCATATAATACAAGATATATATTGACTGAATGAATTAATGCCTTTTATTCCATAAAACAAATGTATGGTACAATCAACAAAAGTACAATACATCAACAAATAACTATGCCTAGAACTAGGGCACACCAACAAATATACTACAAATGAGGAGGATGTGAGTCAAGGTGTTGAAAGGGAAAAAAGTGATGGAGAAAAAGGGGACTTAGATAGTCAAGATAATCAGTCGTTTAATCAAGATGGGTTTTTTAAAGAGCTTGATGACTTGGTTGTGAAGGCATATGAGAAAATTCAGAGTGAGAAGGTGAATAAAGGCAAGGGGAAGTCTACAGCAACACACTCAATTCCAAACTTTAATTTGTTGAGCCAATCTCAAGAGTCTGCTGCAGTTCCAACTGAAAATGTGTCAACTGCTACAAGAAGTAAGATGACAAAGAAAAGTGTTGAAAAAGACTCAATGCCAAACTTTAATTTGTTGAGCCGGTCTTTAGAGCCACTTCCAATTCAAACTATCAGCAAGTCAACTGCATCTATTGAAAAATCTAAGAGGTTTAAGCAAAGTGCTGTAAAATCAGTTTGTTCGTCAAAGAAGTTGAAAGATTCTGTTGAAAATGATAGGTAATGGAATATCCAAAATATTTTTTTATCATTTTATGTCTTACAACTTATTATTTGATTTTGAACCATTTGCTTTATATTTTTTTATTTTATCGTTTTATTTTTTAACAGAGCTAACGTTGATGATGGTTTGGATGCGAATCTGAATTATGATGATAACTTTGTGGATATAACTACTCATCCAAGTCCGGTGCATGACAAAGTAGTGTAAGTGTTATTAGTTATTTTGAATAAAGTGCATTCAATATGTCAAGATCTTGTTATTTTGAACATGTTGTATACCATTTTGAACATGTTGAATACATTTTTGAACTTGGTATATTATTTGTGATTTGACCTCTTGTTATTTATTTAGTTTTTTTTTTTCATCTCAACAGGTCTTTTGAAGAGGATAATTTGGAAATATTACCTAATGATCTCCCTAAATCATTAACTATGTTGAGCAAATGGGCTAATGATAATTTGATTGATGGAAAGACCATTGAGTATACATTTGGTGAAGAGATTTTTGGTCATGCTACAAACGTTCTTCTATATCGTAGTGATATTCATGCCCTTGTGCATATGAATAAGATATGGTGCAACACTATCATCTTTTACATGAGGTATTTTATAATAGCAATTGTTAGTGATTGTTATGATTCTATTTGTTTTGTTAGTTGTTAGTGATTGTTACGATTCTATTTGCTTTCTTATTGTATTTTAAAATGTTTTTTTGTGTGGTATGTAGCTGGCTTTATAGTGTTCTAAAAAGGGAAGAAAAGCATGATCTGAAACTTTTTGTTGATCCTAATCATACATATGGAACTGGGACACAAAAGAATATATTCGAGAGATCAAAGGAGTTAGCGATTAGGTTGAAAATGTGTAAAAGAGATGGTTCAATGTTAATAGTGCCATATAATCCAGGGTACGAATAATTTACTTATCTTTTTCGTAGTAGTAACTTTTTCTGTGTTCTAATAATGTTCTATTTTATTTTAGTGGACACTGGACTTTGACCGTTATTGATATGAAGCTCAAACATGTTTATTGGCTCGATCCCTTGAAGAGACGCCTGCCCGATCCAAAAATTTGGGTTAAACTAGTTGATACGTAAGTTTTATGCTTAAATTTCTTTTCTATATGATTTATTATAATATCTAATATATGACTCTTTTTTTCAGAGCAATAAAGTCTTGTGAAGATCATCTGTTAAATAAATCAAAAATCATTAAAATTAAATGGTGTCCACTTCGTGTAAGTTGCATAATTTTCTTTCTGAACATAGTGAAATATATTTAGAAGGTTCGGTTTTTGATTTTTTGATATGTTTTGTATGTTTGAATATGTGTAGGGCATCCCTATTCAAGAAGATGATAATACATGTGGTTATTTTGTCATGCGTTTCATGAAAGAGATTGTATTTGACGAAGCTTTCAAATTTGTTAAGAAGGTAGAACTGTTTTATTTTAAGGAATCTTGAAACATGTTCAGATCTTGATCCACATTTCTTTTTGTATTGAATTCTTTAGTGGGAATTTAGAGCTGATCTGAAATACAAGCAAAGTGATATTGATGAAGTTAGAGCAGAATTAGCTGAGCAAGTGTTGAATTTAACCCGTGGATGTAGAGTGCGTGATGGAGCTGCTGAAATTGATAAGTTAGTAGTATAAACATATACGTTTTAGTTTTTGAACATATGATCTGAGTTTTTAAACATGGTCTCTGTGTTTTTGAACATGTTTCTATTTGATTGTTTTTTTTTGCATTTAAAAAGTTCAATGTTGAAAGAGGTGAATGTTAGAGAGGATGTTGGAGTAATCAGAGATAAAAGGATTGTTAAACGTCCAGCAAATCTAATGTCTCCATACATGGTTCAATCAGAAAACATATTAAGGAATATGCTTGCTCCTCGAAGGAGGATTGTTCAATATGTTTTCTCTGATAAAGAACTCAAGTAAGATTTTAATTGAATGCTTTAGTTATCAATCACATTTTTCATTTGTGATATACTTATTATGTTTTCTTCTCTTTTGAAGCGAGGAGTTGTATCGGGATTCTATGACTGTTATCAATAGATCTGAGATGCAGAGTCTAGAAGAAAGTAAGCTTGTTCTTAATAATATTGTTGATGCATGGTCTTCAATTTTGAATGCTGAACAAAGAAGGAAGGGTAAAACTGCTGTGAAAAGATTTTTCTTCACAACCATACCATTTGTATGTGCTTGTTCCTTTAATTTTAAGGCTGTTTTTATTTATTGTAAAATTATTTTGTTTATAATCGATTGTTGTATTTTTGTAGGTGATATTGTGTACAACTGAGATCCTTGATGGAAACTGTGACCCTGAAATAAGATATGAGAAGTTTTTTGAGAGGCTTGATAATGAAGTGACAGACTTTCATGCAAGCAAGTTAGAGAGTTATCAATTGGTATAAACATTAATTTACTTTACATTATTCTTAATGTTTAATAAATTAAGTACCGCTAATGCTTTTTGTTATTAGGTATTTTTTCCGGTGATAAATGAAGAGCACTTTTATCTCTTTGTTGTGAACCACAAAACAAAGTGTGTGGTGATTATTGATAACAGACCTTTGCCAAAAAAAGTGACTGTGAATGATAAATATCAAGGGTTCGCTGAAGAAATGGTATTTATAATGTTATGAAATTTTCTTTTGCATTTTTAAGGGACTGTTTTGAATTTGATTATAACATTCTATATTTTCCTTTTCTAGCTGTGTGCATATGATAGTTATTTAAAGGTAAATAATCGTGATACAAATGATATAAGCAAGTATGAGATCGTGGAGTTGAAGTTGAACTGGAAAAGCTCAAAGAATCACATTGATTGTGGTATATTTTTAATGAAACACATGGAACATTATATGGGAAATGATAAGGAATGGGATATTGGAATTAACAAGAAGCACAAAAATGAGGTACGCAATCTCCTTAATATTTTTGTTCTATTATGTTTTATATTTAAGCATTTTATAATTTTATTGATAGCTTTTGGGATTTAACTTTGTAAATTTGTATACTTTCAGGATGATTTTCTGAGGATTTGGAGGATCGAGTATTGTTGGAAGATTTTGTTAGATGATCAAAACAAAAACTGTGGGGTTGTGAATCAAAATGCAATCGATTGGGACAAACAAAATGTAATTTGAGTTTATATTCCATAGAACAGTGTTATCTAGTAGTTTAAATATGGATAAAGAATGCTAAAAAAGATTGTTTATTAATAGTAGAAAGTATTTTAACGGAAAAATTCATATTTTGATTCGTTATCAGTTCGTTATCAATATTCTGATTCATATGTATTGTGAATTTCAAAGATTAATGTGAGTTATAGTTTTGAATATAAAGGATGATCTAAACATCCAATTAATTTGGTGAAACATAATATATTTTGAACATGTGACTTATAGTTTTGAACACAAATGATTAATTTTTGAGCATGTATCCTGAATGACACTATTCATGGATTTAATGATAAAATTTAATCCTACCTAGCATCCTCCTATTCACGGTCATGTAAGAAATTAACTCGTAAACAATTCCATAAAAACATGTGTTTGTTCGACTACATCATATTATAAAGTTGCATAAAAGACTCTCCGCAAACACGTTCTGCTTTTGACTTTTGATAGATGAAAATAAATTCAGATCTGCAAAAAAATAAGAAAAACACTGCATCAAATATTAAGAATCAATAAGAGAAAAAACATGTGACAAGTTCATACAAAGGTTATAGGATATACTTACTTACATTATTTTTTTTGTTTGCCACAAGTTTTGAGATCATGGTGACCATATTGTTGGCAACCATTGCAAAATCTCTTCTTTTTCTTGGTTTCGTCTATTGCCTTCTCTTTGTTAGACTTCAATCTCTTATCAGTACTGGATAAAGTAGTAGGCAAATGAATACCAGTTCCTTTATTCTTTGAAACTTTCGGTGCTTTGATCAAAATTTCTGATGGTACTGTAGCTCCAACCAACATTTCAATGTCATTTATTTTTGTGCTTGTAGTCACCTTGTTGTTATCTGTCCTTTTAGCTTCCAAATCCAACCTCAATGCTTTCATATTTTGTACAAGATCACATAAAATTTCTTGGTCATTATGAGCCAAACTGACGCAACTGTAAATTTCAGACCATAAAACATTCAACATTCTTTTCCGATCAAGAGTGGAAACACATTGATCCAAAATATTTCCTTCCAAATCAAGGATTGGTTTTTTTGTTTCCAATGTCGTCCATCTATTGAGGACATACTTTTCAGGAATGATTTCAAGCCTCTTTGTCTTCCATACCCAAATCATGTGTCTACATGCTATTCCTTGCCTTTGAAACTTCTTACAAGAACATGTAGTTTCTTGGTTAGAGGAATTATATACCACCTCAAATTTTCTTCTTCTATTTTCTTCACCGATTTTGAAAATTTCGAGCTCATTTTGTTTCATTAGTTCCTCAACCTCACATGAAAAGGAACCAATATATACCTCTTCTTGAAACTCATAAAAAACAGAAGTTGTGTAAATTTCAGATCCATGTTTCTCAATTCCCAAAGGAGTCTTACATTGAGGACGTTTATATTTAGATTCATTGTCATTATGTCCTTGAATATGCCTCTGTGAATCTATGACACTCTCAAATCTCATATAAAATTCGACAAGAGTCAAATGAGGATTTGTATTAGTGGTGAAAAAGTTATTTTCACTCTCAGACCGTGATGTTGTTCTCATTAACCCTCCCAAGAATAAGTCCCTAAAATAGGCAGGAATCCACATCTTTTTCATGTCATATAGATGACATAACCATTTGTGTTTATCTAATTTGAATTCTGATATTACTTCTTTCCACTTGCTCTCAAACTCTTCCGGTTCTATTTCTACATTCCACACACATGCACATATCTTCTTCAGAAATGATGTTTGTGCAATTTCACGCCCTATTAATATGAAAAACTATATTTTAGGATATAAGTTGACCTGGTAAAACATCAGAATAATATTTTTGAACATTTGAAAAAGTGTTTTGAGCATACGGATTAAGTTTTTTGAACATAAGAATTTATACGAATAATGAAGAAATATTCAATTTCTGAAAAATATAAGATGAGCTTACCTATTTTATCAGGCATTTTCTTCATAATATGCCACATACAATACCGATGCTCTGTTTGTTTGAACACTTTTGCAATTGCAATCGTCATTGCCGGATCTTGGTCGGTTATCAAACATGTTGGCTCACTGTTCCACATTGCTTTGAGAAATGTTTTGAAAATCCACTCAAATGAGTCAATGTCTTCTTTAGCAATAAAACATGATGCAAATGTGACACATCTCTTGTGATGATCAATTCCGGTAAATGGCCCAAATATCATGTTGTATCTGTAGTTACAAGTTTAAAATATGAGATAAACTATGAATAAGATTAGAATTTGTAATTGAACATTGAATATAAGAGTTTATAGCATACTGTTTATTTTGACGTACCTATTTGTGCTGTATGTGGTGTCAAAAGATACCATATCACCAAAAATAGCATAATTTTTTCTACAAATCGGATCTGCCCATAGAACTCTACAAAGCTGACCATCTTCATCCGTCTCAAAATCGAAAAAGAATGCATCCAATAGAGACTTCTTGAACTTGAAGTTATCTATGAACATTTGGGAA
The DNA here is from genome assembly GCA_028411795.1 of Euphorbia peplus. NCBI lineage: Eukaryota > Viridiplantae > Streptophyta > Magnoliopsida > Malpighiales > Euphorbiaceae > Euphorbia > Euphorbia peplus. The sequence goes on along the minus strand of CP110843.1, from coordinate 9,856,091 downwards.
TCCGAGTCTTTAATATATGACTTCAAATCTCGGTGAAAATTTTTAAAATCCTGTTTAGATGCTCCAACATTGTCGTATCCTCCAACAAATTCTTTCATTTGATTAAAAGTTCTAACAGGACCTATATTCACCTATTTCAAGCATGAAAAGAAACATTAAAAATAACAATTTTGAACAAGTATTAAATCAGAACTCTTTCAATATATGTGCTAAATTTTTGTTTAGAATATGACTCACCTTTGCATTATCAAGAATCATTTTCTTATGTAGGATGTTCATATTTCTTCCTTCCTTTTGATATTTCATACAACTCGGAGTGTAGAGAATATGATTATGTGCTTCTTCAAAAGAGTAGACCATATATTTCCCATCTTTACAATATTTTAGAACCATTCGTGCCATGCAACCAACACGTGTTACCAATCTTCTTTTAGATATTTTATCTTTTGATTTTGCAGCTCCCTCATCCTGATCTTTAGACAATTGCTTAGCCTTAACTTTCCTGTTTTCCTTGTAACCTTCTTTGTTACATACACAATATTGAAAAGCCACCACATCTTTTTCTTTTTTTCTTTTTGTAATAGTAGATTTCCTAGTATTGAATCCGGCCACACTTGCATATGCTCTGTAGAAATCAATACCTTCATCAACAGACATAAATTTCATTCCCACTATAGGTTTTAATTCATTAGAGCATAGGGGTAGCCATTGTTTTGTTCCTCCAGGAGTAAATTCTGGTATTACTTCAGGAGTCAATTGTTGTATTTTGTCAGAAGTTGGAAGTTCCTCATTAATCAAAATTAAATCTGCAGAGAAGTAGATATATGGTTTTAGAATTTAAACATCTTGAACATATTGTAGTTGTAGTTTTGAACATATTATACAGTAGTTACAATTTGAACATATTGTATAAATTTTTGAACTTGTTGTATACAATTTTGAACATGTAGAATACAATTTTTGAACATCTTTGAATAACATGTACAATATTTTCTAGGCATACAAAAAGATGAAGTATAAATTCTTACCTGGTTCTTTATTAGATGACAGAGTTGTAGAATCTTCTTGGAGTTCATATTCAAGTAGAAACTGAGATGTTTCCATAGTACAAATCTGAAGCTCAAATAGATCGAAATAGAGATCGAAAGAGAGATATTGAATATCAAAACGCGATTTGAAGCTCAAATTAAAGATCGAAATTACATCTGAAGCTCAAATTACAGATCGAAATAGAGATATAGAATAGCAAAACGCGATTTGAATAGAAATCCAACTCCGATTAGGATTTGTGGAGTTGTAAGTGTGGATGTGAAAGTAGAGAGTAAATCGCGATATATTGTGCAGAGAAAATAACGATTAATTTGGAAAAGGAGCAAAACGACCGTGTTTTTCAGAGTGTTCTCACATACAAAGTATTCTCGCATATGGAGGTGTTCTCACCTGATCCCTCCCCTATATATATATATATATATATATATATATATATAGAAAGGATCAGGTGAGAACACCTCTCATATGCGAGAACACTTTGTATATGAGAACACCTCCAAAACTACGTAGTTTTATTAATAAGAGAGGGTTAAAAGGGGAATTTGTCATTATTTTTAATGGACACGTATGGGATAGTATGAGCAGGAGAGAGAAATTAGTACTTTTTTTAATTATTGTTTATTTCATTTTGTTTAAATAAATTTTCCCGACTTTCCCGAACTCCGATTTGAACTTTTTTTATACCGTTGGATTTGTTTTGACGAGACGCTTATTTTGAGTACAATTGTTGTTAGGTAAAGTTGACGATTTAACAATTTGAACATACGTGCTGTAATTTTGAACATGAGTGTCAATTGTAGTTAATTTGCATTTTTTCATTGTTAAAATGTTAAAAAAACTAATATTAGCACTAAGATTGCATAATTTTTCATGTTTTGATGCTTAATTTGAACGTATTATCACTAAAACTAGATAATTTCACAAAACATTATACTAATATTATTTTTTCCCATCAAAACTATCAATTGAGACATGTTTAAGAACTTAAAAAATTATGTTCAAAAAAATAACCTGCATGTTCAAACACTTAAAATTCTTGGTTACATCAGCAATAGAAACTTAAAAATGTTATGTTCAAATAAATATTTCGCGTGTTCAAAATTTTAAAAAATCGTTTTTACATAAGCATCATGGATCTTCAAATGAACATCTAGACGACACGAGTCCAACGATATAATAATCGTCAAAATCGGAGTTTGGGAAAATCGGGAAAATCATTTTAAATAAAAATAAAAATAAAATTAAATGAAGAGTCATTAGTACCACATTTCTCTCTCATCTTCCATCCGCAACTACGAATAGAAAGGAACAAATTTCCCTTTTGGTCCTCTATTATTAATAAAACTACGTAGTTTTGAGGTGTTCTCACATATAAAAGTGTTCTTGCATATGGATGTGTTCTCACTTGATCTCTCCCCTATATATATATATAGAAAAATGATCAGGTGAGAACACCTAGTATATGTGAGAACATTTTATATGAGAGAACACCTTCAAAACTATGTAATTTTATTAAAAATAGAGGGTTAAAAGGGAAATTTGTCATTCTTTTTAAATGACACGTATGGGATAATAGGAGCAGGAGAGAGAAATTAGTACTTTTTTAATATTTGTATATTTCATTTTGTTTAAATAAATTTTACCGACTTTCACGAACTCCGATCTTAATTTTTCTTATATTGTTGGCTTTGTTTTTTCGAAACGTTTATTTTGAGTACCATTGTTGTTAGGTAAATTCGATGTTTTAACATTTTGAACATAATTGTTATAATTTTGAGCATAAGTGTAATTGTAGCAAACCTGTTTATATTTCAATGCTTATGTTCAAAAATATACTTCACACGTTCAAAAACGTTAAACTTATTTTCAAAAAAATAACACACATGTTTAAAAACTAAAAATTAAAGTTCAGCAGTAGTTTAAAACATGTTCAACTGTAGTTTCAAAAATATACCTCACATGTTCAAAATTTCAAAAGCTCATTTTTACCTAAGCATCATGGATCTTAAAATGAACATCTAGTCGACACGAGTCTAATGATATAAAAATTTTTGAAATCGGAGTTCGAAAAACTCGGGAAAATGATTTTAAATAAAAAATGGTTAAATTTTTACTCATCACCAACACCTTCTCTCTCCTTTATCTCCTACGCAACATAATAAAAGGGACAAAATTCCCTTTTCATCCTACCTCATTATTAAAACTACGTAGTTTTGGAGGTGTTCTCACATATAAAGTGTTCTCGCATATGGAAGGTGTTCTCACTTGATACTTCCTCTATATATATAACTACGTAGTTTTGAAGGTGTTCTCACTTGATACTTCCTCTATATATATATATATATATGAGGGTGTTCTCACTTGATCTCTCCCCTATATATATATATATATATATATATATAGGGGAGAGATCAAGTGAGAACACCCTCATATGTAAGAACACTTTTATATGTGAGAACACCTTCAAAACTACGTAGTTTTAGTAATGAGAGAGGGTTAAAAGGGAAATTTGTCATTTATTCTTAATAGACACGTATGAGATTTAAGAGCAGGAGAGAGAAACTTGTACTTTTTTTAATTATTGTTTATTTCATTTTGTTTAAATAATTTTTTCCGAATTTCCCGAACTCCGATTTGAAATTTTTTTATACCGTTGGATTTATTTTGACGAGACGCTTATTTTGAGTACCATTGTTGTTAGGTAAAGTCGATATTTTAATAATTTGAACATATGTGCTCTAATTTTGAGCATGAGTATTTATTGTAGCTAATTTGCACTTTTTCATTGTTAAAATGTTAAAAAAACTAATATCATCACTAAAATTGGAAATTTTTTTCACGTTTCGATCCTTAATTTTAACATATTATCACGAAAACTAGATAATTTCATGAAACATTATACTAATATTATTATTTTTCCATCAAAACTATCAATCGACACATGTTTAAAAAATTAAAAATTATGTTCAAAAAAATACTTCATATTTTCAAAAAATTAAAACGTATGCTCAAAAAAATAACGTGCATGTTCAAAAACATAAAATTCATGTTTACAGCAGCAATAAAACTTAAAATTGTTATGTTCAAAAAATTATTTTGCATGTTCAAAATTTTTAAAAATCGTTTTTACATGAGCATCATAAATCTTAAAATGAACATCTAGACGACACGAGTCCAACGGTATAATAATCGTCAAAATCGGAGTTTGAAAAAGTCGAGAAAATGTTTTTAAATAAAAATAAAATTAAATGAAAAGTCAACAGCACCACATTTCTCTCTCCTCTCTCTTGGGCAACAATGAATAAGAAGAGACAAAATTCCCTTTTGGTCCTTTATTATTAATAAAACTACGTAGTTTTGATGTGTTCTCACATATAGAAGTATTCTCACATATGGAGGTGTTCTCACTTGATCCCTCCCCTCTATATATATATATATATATATATATATAGAGGGGAGGGATCACATGAAAACACACTTTAAATTGAGAACACTCACTTGATCCCTCCCCTCTATATATATATATATATATAGAGGGGAGGGATCACATGAAAACACACTTTAAATTGAGAACAATTTGTTATATAAGAACACATCAAAACTACGTAGTTTTGATAATTAATTAACTAATAAAAATAAATTTCCACGCAACAGCATGTCAAGGGACTCGAACCCGCATCTTCACCATCACACACGCACAACTTACCACTTTGCCAGATGCTTCTTCTGTTTATTATGTAACGTGCTTATATATAAATCTTAACGTTAATAATAAATTAAATGGAAAAAGTGACAAACAAGGGATCAAACCTGGTCTGAAGAGAAGGAAGCGCACACACTTCAACTTTAAATTTCATTGATGGCAGGCTGAGTTATTTTGTTTCTTTTTTATATGTTTGTGTTGTCTTTATATCATTTTCTGAGAAAGCAAACACATTAAAAACTAAAGTTTAATAATTCCAAAAACAGCTGTCACCTACTTTGGAATTGGGTAATAAAATTATAACCACAAATAAAGAAAGAAGAGAATAAGAAGAAGAAGACTAGTTTGCAATGAGGGCCGTCAATGAAGAACATATAAATTTTTCATAATTTGAAATTATACCGTTGTGCTCACATGGTCAATCACCGTTAGATCAAAATCTAAGGATTGAGATTAGTTTGGTGGTTTCATTAGTATCTAATCTTCACCCTTAGATTTTGATCTAATTGTGATTGACCAAATTGTATTTGGTCAATCATTGACCATATGAGCACCACTCTGAAATTGAGTTAAATGCACCATTGGTCACTCAACTTTATTGTTTGTCTCAAAATGGTCACTCAAATTCAATTTGTCTCAATAAAATCACTCAACTTTAATTTTTGTCTCAATAAAGTCATTCCGACGATTTTCAAATAAAAAGCTCACCGGAAATATGACGTGGCTTCCAAGTAAGCGACATTCAAACTGACATGATGACGTGGAGACACGTGTCTGCCACGTGTCAACCACATTTAAAATTAAAATTTTTTATTTATTCCACCAAAATTTTTATTTAAAATTCTAACTCTACCTTTCCTAAATAGCAAAGACTCTTCATCTCCTGCGTTTTCTTTTACTTCCTTTAACTCTGAGGTATTGAATCTCCATTTAAAAATCTTGTGATTTCAAGGCAATTGAAGTTCAGTTTAGAGATATTCTGATTTCACCAAACGAGATTTATCAATTTGTAAAGGTGTTTGAGTTGAGGAAAAAGAAGTCTTGAATCAGTTTTGCAATATGAACATGTTGAATCCCGTGTACAGATTCGAAGCTGGCGGTCCCCCTGTCTATGGTACTTTTTTTCCTCTTTACTTCATAACAATAAGCTATATAATACCAAATTGTTTATGAAAGAAAAAGCCAAGCAAGTGTTTATTCTTTCTGACATGATTTTCTTAATTAATTTCTTCCTTAGTTCAGTTAATAACTAATTAGTACTAAATAGGTTGAACTCGTATTAGATTCTAAGAGGATATAAATGTTGGTTAATTACTTTGTAAGCAATATGCTTTTGTTTAATTCATGCGTGCCTCCAATTTTTACTTAATGTAGATCCTGGAGAAGATTATTTCTCATTGAAATTATGGTGGAAGGGAGAATTTAAGGGAGGTGTCTATACATCAAATGAAGGGGGCATATTTGATTGGTGTCATGCAATGAATTTGTCATTGGAGTTAATGGACACTTGGTTGCAGCAATTTGGGTTCATAGGGGGAGTTCGATATGTCTATTGCATAGGAAACGGTCCAAAAAAATCCTCGAAGAATCTTAATCAAAATTCCGACTTGTTTGAAATGTGCATGGACATTGAAGAGAACAAACATGTAGATGTTTTTGTGATCCACAATAAAAAACGAGGTAATGGTCAAATTGATGTGCAAGCTAATGAAGAACCATTATTTCAACATGATGTTGATATTGAACTTCAAGTTCCTATCGATGTGCAAATAGAAGTGTGTCAAGAGGGGATAGACACGGAGAATGAAGAGAGAGTTGAAGGTATTAATGTTGCTGCCGAAGACGGTGTTAATGTTGTTATCCAAGAAGATCATGATGAACTTGTCGATGATGACTATGACATCCCATACGGAGATGACGACTACAATGAAGTGGTACGGGAAATAACAAAGAAGAAGAATCAAAGAGATGGGGTAGAATTTACAGGAACATCAATGGGAAGACCGTACAAATTGGATAAAAGTGAAGGGAAGAGACCGATTGTGTTTGATGATATCTCTGATGGAGATACAGATTATGCATCATCTGATGAATTGCATACCGGATCAGAATCAGATGAAGAAACCAGGCCCAGGTTTAGTGAGTTCAACATGGAGCGAGACTTTTATGATCCATCATTTCAGTTGGGTATGTTGTTTGGGAATTTTAAGGAATTCAAGACCGCAGTCAAGAATTGGTCAATAAAAAATAGATTTCCGGTTAAGTTTGAAACCAATGATACTTTAAGGTGTATACCCATTTGTCCTAATGACTCAACTGAACAGCCGTGCAAGTTCAGAATCAATGCTTCAAAAGTGAATAGAAAAGATCCTAATGATCCTACAGTGCAAATTAAAGCATTAAACATGAAACACACATGCAGTAAAGTGTTCAAAAACAGATTTGCAAATTCAGAATTTTTAGCCCGAAAATATTATGATCAATTCAGGTTTGACATCGATTGGTCACTCAATGGAATTATGGCGGCTGTCCAAAGAGATACAAAGTACACGATCACCCGACAAGTAGCTTACAGGATAAAGGAATGTGCAAGGAATTGGATTCGAGGCGAAGAGAAAGAACAATACATGAAGCTTCTTAACTATCAAAAAGATATTGAGCAAACTAATCCAGGATCAACTATTCAAGTAAAGAGAGATATGGGGGTTGTCAAGGGGTTTTATATGTGTCTAAATCCGCTAAAGGAAGGGTTTATAAGATTTGGAAGACCGCTGATATGTATTGATGGGTGTTTCCTTAAAGGAACTTATGGAGGTCAACTATTGTCTGCCGTGACTATTGATCCTAATGATTGCATCTACCCAATCGCTTGGGCGGTGGTAACGACCGAGAGTATAGAAACTTGGACCTGGTTCCTAGACTTACTTGGACAAGACTTGAATTTGTTCAATGATTCTAGACTTACCTTTATGAGCGATCGACAGAAGGTAATATGCTTAAATATAATTTTATGTCTCTTCTAATCTTTCTTATTTGAATTATTATAATTCTGATATTTTATTTTTGTGTGTTTAATTCATTTTTATATTGTTGTAATTTTCTTCTTCTAGGGGTTAATACGAGCCGTTCATGACTTGTTTCCTGAAGCGGAGCACCGCCATTGTGTACGCCACATATACACAAACTTTAGAGAACATTTCAAAGGGAAGGCTCTTAAGGACTTATTATGGAATTGTGCAAGGGCAAGCTATGTTCAAAGGTTTGATAGAGCCCTCGAAGCTCTAAAAGCTGAAAATGTGCAGGCATACGAGTGGTTGTTGCATCCTGATAGACCTACTTTCTGTTGGACCAGAGCATATTTCAAGACACACGCACAGTGCGACATGTTGTTAAATAATCTATGCGAGTGTTTCAATAAGTATATTCTGGACGCTCGTGGGCTGCCTATAATCAGTTTGAATGAAGCTATGAAAGTAAAGATTATGCGGAGGCTGAAGAAGAAAAAGGATCAGATGGAAAAATATAAAGGAAAAATATGTCCAAAGGTGCAAGTGAAACTAAACAAGTTGATTGATATTGCTGCCAACCATCAAGTAGAATTTTCAGGTGGACCACGAGCATCAGTAACGGCTAATGGTGGACCTTATATTGTCAACCTTGAAGAAAAAACATGCACTTGCAGAAGATGGCAATTGACTGGGTTGCCTTGTAGTCATGCAATATGTGCTATAAGACACAACAATCAAAGAGTGGAAGATTTTGTTTCCAAGCACTACCATGTGTCAACATTTATGGAGATGTATGGGAATTACATTAATCCCACAAACAACGAAGAATTGTGGCCTGAAGTTGAAAATCCAGGATGGTTGTTACCACCACTAGATATAAATAAGAAAAGAGGGAGAAAGAAGCTATCACGTAGAAAGGAACCGGAAGAAATTGAAAAGGCTAAAGAAGCAAAAAAGAATGCAAACAAGCAAACGGCGCAGAATGACATTCTTGATGTTGGCGTTTCAAAGAAGTTAAGTAAGAAAGGGTTGATCAAGATAAGATGTAGTGTGTGTGGAAAGGAAGGCCACAATAAAAGACATCATGCAGGTGGTGGTACAAAGGTATAGTTGTATATTTATTCTTTGTATATGTTTACATTAAATGTTGTTTTTAATATGCTTGTTGTATTCTGTGTAGGTCCAAGTTCGAAATAAAAGTTCATCACAACCTAGTGGTCAAATACATGTCCCTGTTATATCTAAAAACATGACACAGGTAACAAATGTAAATGGTTTTCAAAGTGATCAAATAAAAGTCTTTATAGCCTAAGTGGTCAAATTTATTAAAAGTTATTTTCTTTTACAAATTCAACTCACAATTTATTCCAATCAGGTGACTTTTAATGATAGTGGATGCATTACACAAGGACAAGAATTTGGTATGAGTAATATTCCATCACAGGTAAATTGTATGCAAGTATTTATTTGGTGTTGTAATAGGTTAATACAATGTTTCTATTAACACTGTAATTGATAAGTTTCTAACTCATGTTTGTTTAAAGGTTAACATCGAAACTGGTTTATCTGATCCTGACAACCACCTCTTGTACATCTCCAAGAGACCCGACCAAAGAAAATTTCTAGAAGAACAAAGGAAATTGCATCAAGATATATGGAACACAAAAAGAAGTAGCAGATATTTGATATTTTGTATATGGTCTCATGTTTTGCATAGGGTATTTTTTTGTATTTTGGTGACATTTGATAAACTAAATTTCAGTTCACCAAGTTACTGGATGACAATAAACATAGGTCCTCATTTTGGAGATCAGTTACTTTTGAGACCATTTATATCTTTTGTTGGCTATGGGTAGTATTTTGCCTGGATGATATATTATGATAATTATAACTTTTGTTTGCTAATGGTTGATGATATTTTATTTCTGTATGTTGAGAACTTTAAGGAATTCAACTCACTTATAGGTGTATTTTATCTTTAGTCGTATGAGGTACACATTGAGTCGTATTAGTGTGTCAATCCAAATCTCAATGACCGCCTATTGTGTAGTAACAATATAAACAACTAAGTGAAATTTACACCAACCTTTAGAGGTTCTTTCAACTTCTTGGATCTACCTTGTCCCTAATATCAATGACCATTTGCCCTCAAACTTCTTAAAGTCCCCATCAACTATTGAAAAATGCAGTTCGTGATTGTTAGCCTAAATCTGAAGGCATTATTCAGGAGTAAGAATTCAATATGAAATTGACATATATGCAGCTGTTGAATTACAGAGAAGCAATTTTGATTGAATAGAAGCAATAAATCAATTTCAACATCATCTCTATTGAATACAAGAAATCAGAATATTATCTCAAGTTCATCTTCATCATATAAATTACAAAATTTTTTAATTATTTACACATCATAAATAGTTTTAGAGTTGGGGATTTAAAATAAACAATTTAGATTGAAGAAGAAAACCCAATTAACAAAAAGCTAACTTTGGCTGAAAGAGATGGACGGTTGATGGAGGTTGAGTCGGTCGTGACTCGTGTTGGCCAGTCTGTTCTTCGTCGGCCCGTCGCTCTCGCCGGAAGGATTAAGAAAAAAGAGTGGAGATAAGACAGAGGGAGTTAGAGAAGAGAAGAGAAGAATTGATTATGTAAGGTTAGGTTTTAGTTTACAGAGAAATAAAAATGGAGATGATAAATTGGGTTTGAGATTTGAGCAAGGGAAAAGCAAGAAAACGTTGATGGGTTAAATTAATTTAATTTGCTTTTATTTTATTTTTTTAATTTTAAATGTGGTTGACACGTGGCAGACACGTGTCGCGACATTACCACGTCATATTTCCGGTGAGCTTTTTATTTGAAAATCGTCGGAGTGACTTTATTGAGACAAAAGTTAAAGTTGAATGACTTTATTGAGACAAATTAAAGTTGAGTGACCATTTTGAGACAAACAATAAAGTTGAGTGACCAATGGTGCATTTAACCCCTCTGAAATTATATATTTCAACTTATAAATCAGAATCAATTGAACTCTAAACTACAAATTCTAAACCCTAAATTGAAATAGGTGAACTCAAAACCCTAAAATTGAACCTTAATTCTAATTATTAAACCCTAAACTTGAGATCTAAAACATAAATCATAATTGTCATGTTCCACAATATAATACAAAAAAAAAAAATTCATTCAAATTAATAGTAACAACCTAAACACTTATAACTAAATGACCAAAATTGAATATACATATATTCTAAACTACAATATGTTACGTTTCACAATATAATACAAAAAATGTCTATTCAAATTAATAGTAACAACCTAAACACTTATAACTAAATGACCAAAATTGAATATACATATATTCTAAACTACGAACTGTTATGTTTCACAATATAATACAAAAAAAAAATCCATTCAAATTAATAGTAACAACCTAAACACTTATAACTAAATGACCAAAATTGAATATACATAAATTCTAAATTACAAACTGTCATGTTCCACAGTATAATTAAAAAAAAAATCATTCAAATTAATACTAACAACCTAAACACTTGTACATAAATGACCAAAATTGAATATACATATATTCTAAACAACAAACTGTCATGTTCCACAATATAATACAAAAAAAAAAAATTCATTCAAATTAATAGTAACAACCTAAACACTTATAACTAAATGACCAAAATTGAATATACATATATTCTAAACTACGAACTGTCATGTTCCACAGTATAATATAAAATAAATCCATTCAAATTAATAGTAACAACCTAAACACTTATAACTAAATGACCAAAATTGAATATACAATAATTCTAAACTACAAACTGTCATGTTCCACAATATAATTACAAAAACAATTCATTAATACTAACAACCTAAACACTTATAACTAAATGACCAAAATTGAGTATACATATATTCTAAACTGCAAAATGTCATGTTCCACAATAAAATCCAAAAAAAAAATACATCCAAATCCAATAATATTAACAACTTAAACACTTATAACTAAATGACCAAAATTGAATATACATAAATTCTAAACTACAAACTGTTATGTTCCACAATATAATTACAAAAAAAATTCATTCAAATTAATACTAACAACCTAAACACTTATAACTAAATGACCAAAATTAAATATACATATATTCTAAACTAGAAACTGTCATGTTCCACAATATAATCCAAAATAAATACATTCAAATCAAATAATATTAACAACTTAAACACTTAAAACTAAATGACCAAAATTGAATATACATATATTCTAAACTACAAACTGTCATGTTCCACAATATAATACAAAAAAAAATCCATTCAAATTAATAGTAACAACCTAAACACTTATAACTAAATGACCAAAATTGAATATATATATTTTTAAATAAAGTATCATATAAAATTGGTGATACTCGAACCCTAAATTGGTGAACCCGAAACCCTAAAGTAGTGAACCCGTAACTCTAAGTTTTTAAATTTAAATCCTAAAATTGAACCCTAAACTACAAACTCTAAACCCTAAACTACAAACTCTAAACCCTAAACCAAAATAAGTGAACCCCAAAACCTAAAATTGAACCTTAATTCTAATTAATGAACCCTAAAATTGAGATCCTAAACATAAATCCTAATTTTTGAACCCTAAAATTCAGATCCTAAACGCTAAACTCGAAATTAGAATATAATCTTTGTACATTAAGATATAAACTATGCATTCCAAATTTATAAACTGTTTGTTCCATTGTATAAACTACGCATTCTAAACTTATAAACTCTGTGTTCCAGGATATTTATCTCTGCATTGTAATTCCTTATATTCTAATTAAAAATTAATGTGACATGTATAAAATTCTTTTTTTATTTGAATATAAAGTGTTATATATATTAGAATTGAGTTTATATTTTTGAATTTGGTTTTTTTATGGTATAGGATTTATAAATTTTGATTTTACATTGATTTTACGTGGTTTAGAATGTATTTTTCCAATTTTTAACCATTAAAATATGTTTTCGCTTTGTTTTTTCGACTCATTTTTTTAATAACAGTATGGTTAACATTTAAAACAGAGACTACAAAATTCAGATTGTATATAACATTACCATACAAAAAATAAAACTAAAATCAGCATACCTTCCAAACTCGAAAGCGGTATGTTCCAAATTCTAAAACTTCGTTTTTACCTGGGCATGATGGATCTTAAAATGAGCGCCTCGACAATACCAGTCCAACGGTATAAAAAAATTTGAAATCGGAGTTCGGGATAGCCGGGAAAACGTTTTTGAATAAAAAGTAAACAAATGATGACTCATCAGCCCACTTTTCTCTCTCCTCTATACCCACACGCATAAGAAGAAGAAATGGGTTAATTTCCCTTTTAGCCCCTCCCCTTTAATGAAACTACGTAGTTTTGATGTGTTCTCACTTTAAGGAGTGTTCTCAATTTAAGGAGGTGTTCTCACCCGATCCTTCTCCTATATATATATATATATACTTGTGACAAAATAACTTTATTATATACTTTATGTGCTAAAAGAGAATTTAACTCTAGAAATGTTAAATGAAGATTATCATCTTAACTAGAGTTACTTTAAATAAAGTATATGATTTAGTGTGTATGTATGCATGTCATGATCACATCTATATAAATTTAAATATCATATGCTCACATGAATATATGTTTTGAGAGATGATATTTATGCCACGAGCTAAAACAATATGCCATGATCAAACACTTCTTTATTCTATGGATTATGGTTTACTATGTGATCAAATGACATATCTTGTTATGCTATATCCTTAAAGTTTTATGATATGAACTTAAACATGATTTATATGTGTATCATAAGCTATGCCATGGTTAAAGATATCGGAATACATACAAACTATGTTATGTCATTATCTATTGATTTTATCATCGATCATACTTATGTGTGATGAACCCTAAGTGTTTTGATTATGTCCAATCGTTTCAGAAGATGAAATTTAAAATTTACTTACATACGTTTCAATTTTGACTAACAATTTCTGTTAAGTATGTGTGTGAGTTTCTCAGCAGGTGCTGAATGAAGAATCTCTGGATTGCCTTGAAGACTCAGAAGAAACAAGAAAGCTGAAGATAGTAGTTAAAGTTCAGAAGCTGGATGCTCCGCTCTGAAGTTACTGAAGTCTGCTAAACCTCTCCTCAGAGGTCCAAGAAGCAATCAGAAGATAAATCTTACCAATTCGATCAGAAGCTTAGACTAAAGGAATTAGTTCTCAGAAGCTAAGTCACGGGTTCTGTTTAGCATTTATTGCTCTGACAAATGCATTTAATGCAAGGCGCCAAAAGTTCAAAAAGCTGTTTTGAAGGAGCGCGCATGTGTACTTAAAACACAACCAGAATTTCCTTGTCTACCCTTTGTTGATCCAATTGAAGAATGTTTTCGGTCAACCTTATCTTCAACTTCAAATCCTTACCGGATTGAGTTAAAGAACAAGGTTAACGGAATCAAAGTGTTTGAAGACCGTTTGAAGACATGACAGATTAACGGCTACAACAACTGATGTCATCTCTATTGAAGATTCAAACTCACCAACGGTCATCCTCATGCACTATAAATAGTAGCCAAGCTCCATTGCATCCACACATGCGTGATAATCGAGCAAAATCTCAACGCACTGTTCTATTCAAGAAAACAGAGCACCATTTTCCATTCTCAATCCTTCTTAGCATAGCTTTAGTAAAAGTGAGAGAGTGAAGAAAAACAAGTTCATAATAGGAATCTTGTAAACTGATATCGTCTGTGATATTCAGTTAGATTTAGAGAGAAATCTAGTTGAGATTAGAGTTGGGTGAGAAATCCAGAAAACAGAGTTGTTGTTGTTCTGGTGGAAATCTTTTAACTCTTTTTAAGCTAGTCAGAACTAAGTGAGAAATTATCTTATGTTCTGTTGATGTAAAGGAGCTTCTGAACTTGCCATAAAAGTTCTGAATAGTAGATTTAAAATCTCTGGCGGCTGCGACCACAGGGGACAAGACGTAGTCACAGGACTTCTGTGGCGAACTTGGATAAATCGAATTGTTCATCAGGACCTCCTGAACTTCTTTCTTCCTCTTATACTTGTTCATTTGCCTCTGTGTACTTGCTTATATTTAGTGATGAAACAGATTTACTCCTTATAACACATTCATGCATGTATATGAATGTGTTATACACGTATAAGACATACATGCTTAGATGATGTTAAATAGGATAAGTTTAATGGTGATTAAAGGAAAGAAGAAATGAAGGGCTAGGATACAATCTCACTTTATGCCATCTTTTGATGCTACGGCCAAGATCGTTTCTTCATCACCAAGATAAGTGTTAATCAAAGACAACTCATCAAATCATCCTACACCACAAGATTTCGGATGTAAGATATGGATTTGATGGATATGTTGTACTTTAATACTACTCTTACAAGATCTTATCCTACTCTTACACATATCTTATCTTATCCTAAAGTTTTTACTAAGTAAAGAAATCTTATCTTTTGGATTTGATGGGACAAGACACAAATTAGCTCCTTCTTCATCTCTCTTCAAGATTTCGGCAAGGAAGGTTGAAAACCACTATAAATAGAGAAGAGGAGCAATGGTTGAAGGCAAGGAAAGAAACCGAGATTCAAAGCTATCACACGAGATATTCAAGCAAAGTTTTGATTACATTTTTCCTTCAATCATTACAACGAGAGTTTGAGTGTTATATTCTTTCATTCAAATTATTTTAAAAGATTAAACGGTGGGGTTTAATCTTGGGTTTTACACTAGATCCTTATAAAAGTGTAAAGGAGGTTCTTGCTTAGCCTTGAAAAGCATATAGGTTCTTAAGCACCCGCAAGCTTAGGAGGTTATCACTTGGCCTGTAAAAGTGTCATAAGTTTCTTAGTTTAGCTTGAGAAAAACTAAGGGAGAGTTGCTCAAACACTTGGAAGTTTGAGGGAGTGAATACTGGGACAGGTGTTCAGCTCTAGCAGTTTCTCGGATTGTGAGAACTGCTCTACCGGCTTGATTTCTGCCCTTACAGAAATCTTTAGTGGAAAATCTCGAGAGGTGCTCTCGGGGACAGGACTAGGCTCACAAGGAGACCGAACCTGGATAAATGCTCTGCGTCTAATCCTTCTATCCCTACTCTCTTTATTATTGTCTTTTAATCACTTGCTTTACTTTAAGCTTTATCTTTAATTGCTTGTGATTAATCAATGCTAAACTTGACTATTTTCTCTTATCATCTAATCAACTATTTATTCTGCAAAACTTTTATAAAGTTGATTACTTAATAGGCAAATATTTTAAAAGAGAAAATAATAGTTTTTAAAGGCAATAAATCTTATTCACCCCCCCCCCCCCCCCCCTTAGTCTTTATATAGGCATAATTTGGGCCAACAATTGGTATCGGAGCCAATCTCTTTTGCCTATAAAGACTAACATCTTTAGAGAGATTCAAAATGACTAATAAAGCTATTACTTTTCCAGGGAATATGTCTACACAAATGATTCTTGAGGGACAGTCTACTGTTAGACCGCCCCTATTTTATGGAGTAAATTACTCCTACTGGAAAAATAGGATGAGAAATTTTATTCAGTCTAATGATATTTTTATATGGAAAAATATCAGAGATGGATCAACTATTCCCACAAAAATAGTTGATGGCATTAAAAGTGAAAAGACTGAATCTGAGTACACTGATGATGATTGGAAGCAATTACAGTTAAATGCTAAAGCTATCAATATTTTACATTGTGCTTTAGATACTAATGAATATCATCGTGTTTCAGGGTGCAAGAGTGCCAAGGAGATATGGGACAAACTTGAGGTCACATATGAAGGAACTCAAAAGCAGAAGGATCTAAGGGTAAATTTGTATATGCGCGAATATGAGTTGTTTAAGATGGAGGTAAATGAAACCATTTCAGAAATGAATACGAGGTTTACCACCTTCATAAATAATCTAAAAACCCTTGGAAAATCCTTTCAAGATGAGGAGCTAATTAAAAAATTAATGAGAACAATGCCCTCAGCCTGGGATCCTAAATTGACAGGTATTGATGAAGCTAGAGATCTATCCACATATGCTTATGATGAGTTTATTGGATCTCTACTTACTCACGAGATTAAAATGTCTTCTGTCAATGATAAAGAGCCCGAGGCCAGAAAGCTTAAATCCACAGGATTGAAAGCTAAAATTGTAAGTGAAAGTTCAGATAATGAATCTGAAGAGGAAATTGCATTACTTACTCGAAAATTCAACAAGTTCTTGAAAAAAAAGAACTTTAAGAAATTTCCTAAAAATAACTTTCACAAAGAGCCCAGAACTTCTGATAAGTTCAAAAAGGACTCTTCTCAAAATATTGTTTGTTTTGAGTGTGATAAGCCAGGACATATCAAGCCAAACTGTCCTAACTTGAAGAATGAAAACAAGAAGAAAGAGAAGGGAAAAAGGGCTATGGTTGCAACTTGGAGCGATATCGATGAATCTTCAAGTGATGAAGAAGATGATGAAGTTGCACACATATGTTTCATGGCAAAAGATGAATCAGAAAATTCTTCAGATGATGGAGATGATGAATCTCCCGAGGTAACTTTTGGTCTTATGTCAAAAGAAGAATTAATTGCTGTTTGCTGTGATTTATATGATACCTCTATTGAGACTTTATTAAGATTCAAAAAATGCAAGAAAGAAAATAAAAGTCTCAAAAAGGAGAATTCAGAATTACTAGATAAAATTGAAAATCTAGAAACTAGCAATTCTGAAATTCTCAAAGAGGTAGAAACTTTGAAAAACCAAAAATCAAAAGATGATCAAGGTTTTTCAAAGGGAAAAGAAATCCTTCATGATATTATTAGCTCTCAACGATCTTGTAATGACAGATCTGGGATTGGATGCTTCACTGATTATCATGAAAGATTTACTTCACATAAACCAAAGAAAAAGAAGGATTATAATAATAAACGGTTAATACTTCCAAAAATTAAGAACTCTTATTATTGTAACTATAACGACCATATAATCAAAAATTGCAAATTTAGAAATGTTCAATATAAAGGAAAGTTTATCTGGAAAGCAAAGGTGTCGAGATTGTCTACTGCTAACCTACCAAGACCCAAGATTCATTGGGTACCTAAATCTAAGTGATTAATTGCAGGGACACATGAGAGGCACACAAAGGTCAAAACAGTGGTATGTTGACAGTGCCTGCTCAAGACACATGACTGGTGATAAAAGTACTTTCACCTCGATTAAGTCCTTTAATGGAGGAAGTGTCAGTTTTGGAGACAAAAGAGAAGGACAAGTTATAGGTAAAGGTCAAGTTGGCTCACCACCATCCATTGAAGATGTATCTTTGGTCGACGGGCTAAAATATAATCTTCTAAGCGTAAGTCATATATGTGATAAAGGTATGAAGGTAGTTTTCAACTCCAAAAGCTGTGAAGTTTTTGATGCAAAATCTGACAAGGTTTTATTCACAGTTCTAAGGGTTGAAAATGTTTATATGCTTAATCTAGATAAAGTATCTTACGATAAATGCCTTGTTTCACATAATGATGAGAGCTGGTTGTGGCACAAAAGGTTAGGACATGCTAGTATGTACTTAATTTCAAAATTATCTAAGAAAGAACTTGTAAAAGGTCTTCCTAAGATAAGTTTCAACAAAGATCACATTTGTGATGCATGTCAAAAGGGTAAACAACTAGGAGCTCTTTTAGCTTGAAAGGAGTTGTATCAACTAGTAGACCACTTGAATTACTCCACCTAGATTTGTTTGGTCCAATTCAATCATCAAGTCTAGGAGGTAAGAAGTATGCGTTGGTAATAGTTGATGACTACTCCAGATTTACCTGGACCTTATTTTTAGCATCTAAGGATGAGACCTTTGACCAATTTGTCCACCTAGTTAAGAAACTCCAAAATGACAAAAATGTCAAACTTTCGTCTATTAGAAGTGATAATGGAGGTGAGTTCAAAAATCAGTCTTTTGAACTATTCTGTAATGAGTCGGGGATAAATCATGAGTTTTCTGCCCCAAGAACTCCGCAACAAAATGGAGTTGTAGAACGTAAGAATAGGACGTTGGAAGAAATGGCTAGAACTATGATAAGTGAAAGTAATCTTCCTAAGTATTTTTGGGCTGAAGCTACTAACACAGCTTGCTATATATTAAATAGAGCTTTAATCAGGCCCATCTTGAAAAAGACTACATACGAATTATGGAAAGGAAGAAAATCCAACTTAAGCTACTTTCACATATTTGGTTCTAAGTGTTTCGTTCACAACAACAACAAAGACTAACTAGGAAAACTCGATGAAAATTCGGATGAAGGAATCTTCTTAGGATATTCCTTAACCAACAAAGCTTTTAGAGTTTTTAATAAAAGAAACCTAGTGGTGGAAGAGTCTGTTCATGTTGTTTCCGATGAAAATAATTTAACTGTGGAAAAGATAAATGATGATCTACTATCAGTTGAAAATCCTTAGTTAAATGTATCTACATCATAACAGTTTCTACCTAGAGAAGAGAAAGTAGAGAATAATGATCTCCAAAGGAAATTAGAGTTCCGAGAAATCACTCTCAGGAAGACATTATTGATGACCCTTTAGAAAAGGTCATGACTAGAGCACAATTCAGAAAGTACTTTGGAAATGTAGCTTTTGTATCTGAACTTGAACCAAAAAGCTTCAAGGAAGCTGAAGATGATGAAAACTGGATTCTTGTCGTGCAAGAAGAACTAGACCAGTTCAAAAGGAACAATGTATGGACATTAGTTCCTAGACCAATAGGAAAGACTACCATAGGAACTAAATGGGTCTTTAGGAATAAGTTAGATGAGTCCGGAAATGTTACCAGAAATAAGGCTAGATTGGTTGCTCAAGGTTACAACCAACAAGAAGGTATTGATTTTGATGAAACTTATGCTCCAGTTGCTAGATTAGAGTCTATTCGTATGCTATGTGCTTATGCTTGTTATAAAGACTTTAAACTCTATCAAATGGATGTCAAAAGTGCATTTTTAAATGGTTTTATTTCTGAAGAGGTTTATGTTAAACAACCTCCTGGTTTTGAAGATTGTGATCTTCCGGATCATGTCTTTAAACTGTCAAAAGCTTTATATGGATTGAAGCAAGCTCCTAGAGCTTGGTATGACAAGTTAAGCTCTTTCTTGATTAAAAAGGAATTTCAAAGAGGAAAAGTTGACATTACTCTGTTTATTAAATATGAAAAAGGTAATTTGTTGATTGTGCAAATATATGTTGATGATATTATTTTTGGATCAACTAATGAATCTATGTGTGAATCCTTTGCAAAAGAAATGAGTGAAGAATTTGAGATGTCCATGATGGGCGAGCTAAACTTCTTTTTAGGATTACAAATTAAACAGGGTAATTGAGGCATCTTTATTAATCAAGAAAAATATGTCAGAGAGCTTCTGAAAAAGTTTGATTTTGAGAACTGCAATGAGGAGAACACTCCAATGAGCACAGCTGTGAAGATTAAAAAGGATGAGAAAGGCAAGAGAGTAGACATAAGGAAATACAGAGGGATGATTGGGTCACTACTGTATCTTACAGCTAGTAGACCTGACATTCAATTTAGTGTATGTCTATGTGCCAGATATCAATCAGATCCACAGGAATCACACTATGCTGCAGTCAAAAGGATTTTCAGATATTTGAGAGGGACTCAAAATATAGGTTTATGGTATCCAAAGTGCAAAGAAATTAATCTTGTTAGATACAATGACGCTGACTACGCTGGATGTAGATTGGAGAGAAAAAGTACTTCAGGTACGTGTCACTTTCTTCGAAATGCTTTAGTCTCATGGTCTAACAAAAAGCAAAATTCAGTAGCACTATCTACCGCTGAGGCAGAATATATTTCTGTGGGTAATTGTGTTACTCAAATTTTGTGGATGAGACAACATTTGAGAGATTATGGTCTAACCTTTGAACATGTTCCCGTAAAGTGTGACAATACAAGTGCAATTAATTTGGGTAAAAATCCCAGTCAGCACTCGCGTGCAAAGCACATTGATATTAAGCACCACTTCATACGAGATCATATTCAAAAGGGTGACATTAATCTAGAATTCGTTTCTACGGAAGATCAAATCGCCGACATTTTTACTAAACCATTAAGTTCTGACCGATTTTCCATTCTATGTAACGAATTGGGAATGTCAAATCCCATACTTAATTAATATGATTTAATGATATGGTTAAGATTGATATAGCTTAAATAATTGATTAATGAAAAATTAATCTCAACCATATATTAAAAATTAAGATCAAGTACACTAAATATATGATTTGACAAGAGATAAAAGTGGGCCTGAACTTTGGTTAACTACTAATCACTCCTTAAGCCCAATTTTGAATTAATGACCGGCCCAATTCAACTTAAACTCTCATTTATGGCCGTGCGTTAATTAGTCTTAAATGCTATCAAAGGGCGGAATTTAAAACAAAAATCTATAAGATGCTAGTGCGTTACAAAGACAAAACTGAAAGAGATAGAATATCTAGGGAGATCTTGTGTACCCCTGCTAGGAATCCAGATAGATTCAAACTCTTTGTTAGGAATAGTCCTAAAAGGAAATCCTCAGACATTGACATACCTTCTTTATATGAGTCCATTACATCAGAATCGAGTATGTCTTAAGATGATTCATCAAACTTAAGTATCAATTCGATCTATGTTAATGAATTGAACTTGCAGAAAAAGAAGGGGATCATGTCTGATCTGGAAGCCAACTCTGCACTAGAGAACAAGGAGCTGACTCAGGAGGAGATGGATTTGATGAACTCCTTAGCTGACAACATGGAAAAACCTCCGAGTTCATCTGGTTTTATCTTGCCTAACTGTCCAATATATATTGATGCAGATAATTACCAGCCGGCTAGCCAAGAAACCACCCCTCTGTTCTTTACTCAGCAGAATCTATAGTCAGATTTCCTTGAGGAGGTGGAACCAAGCTTTCCTTATAAGTTTACTGCTTCACAGATAGTAAACTTAAGTGGACATTTAAGGAATCTGTTTGGTGATGTGAATCAAACCTCTTATAATCTTGATTCTCATTCAAAATTTCTTGCTAGTACTATGGCTCAAGCTGAGGAGATGTCTCAAAGAATGGTCAAGCAGACAATGAATGTGGAAGCTGTTATTGCTAATATGTCTGCAAAGATGGACTTTTTATGTACCTTTGTGCAGGATCGGCTAAACAAGCAAAGCCTGGCATTGAAGGACCTCAGCAACATTGAAGTAGTAAAAAAACTCATATAAGCAAAAAATCTCAAATAACCTTGATCATGAGACATATAATTATCACTATAAAAAAGAACCATAATTCCAACTGTAGTAATTAATATTAACAAAATAGAAGTAAGTGGGTCAATCAAGTGTCCGAACTCAAAATAGATGATCAGCATGGTAGAGTGTTTGCACTCCACACTAATCAGCAGTTCCTTCTGGGAAGACAGGAAGATGTTCTAGCTGCTATTAGACAACTCCAGAATGGACAAGAAGAGTTGACAACTGCTATAAAGAGTATCCCTGGAGTTACCATGAATGCTGAGCCAAGTCCACCTGCTTCTACCTCCTCGGGTAGCCATTAGTGAACCATTCTGAACCCTGCATTATCTATCTATCTATCCCACAACTTTAGATAGTCTTAAAACTGCTTCTTCTCAAGTACAATTTAAGTAGTTTTAGATTATCTTTAGGTTAAGTTTTTTTTTTTGGATATTGTTTTGTTTGATGTGTTTTGAGCTTATACATTGCTCTCTCTATATATATATCTATAACCTGCAGGTACAATTCCTTAGAAATTTTCTGAACTTGATAAGTTGTCTATAAGGACAAAATGCATGCTTGAATTGACAGGAGCTATGAGGAATCTTGACAAGAATAGTGAAAACTAGGATCTATGCATGCGTAGGTTCCATCTATTATCTGTCATGTTTTTGCTCTGTTTTCTTACTATGTGTTTGCTAAGGTACTTCAGAATCTTGCATTTACCTGCTCAAGCTCTGTCACCCTTACTATGCTTCAGTTTTTGATATCTTACAAAACTAAGGGGGAGAAGTTTTCTGTGTTTTTATGCATGCTAGGAAGAAGTACTTATATCTAAGTTGGTTAATTGATATTGCTTGCAGGATTGAGAAATCTGATCTGAACTGTGATCTAAACTCTGCGCAAATCCACTGATATATGCGTATGAATATACATGGGCCTTTATGAATGCTTAAACTAGTAATAAATCTATGGGCCTAGATAATCTCAGATTTCTTTTTCGTTTTTAGGCCTAATTAGATTCATTAATATGTGTTAAATATTTCTTTTGGGCCTAATTTGTTTTCAAAATTTAAGTTATTTAGTTTATAAGTAAACTGGGCCTAATCTCTTAAATTTCATTTGTTTTAACTCAAGCCCATTTACTTATTTTCTATTTTGTCACAAAAAGCTTTTTACAAAATAGAAGTCTTAAATTTAGGGGGAGCATCTTTATAAAAACCACCGAGCATAATCTCTTAAATTTCATTTGTTTTAACTCAAGCCCATTTACTTATTTTCTATTTTGTCACAAAAAGCTTTTTACAAAATAGAAGTCTTAAATTTAGGGGGAGCATCTTTATAAAAACCACCGAGCATATTTTTGCAAGTTATCAAAAAGGGCGAAATTGTTATTTAACTCTAAATTGATTTTGATTACTTGATTAATATATATGGTTTTTATATCATGCCTTATATATATATATATATATATATATATATATATATATATATATATATATATATATATATATATATATATATATATATATATATATGGAGAGGCTCTTGTGAGAACACCCCCTCCTATGTGAGAATGAAAATTAAGGTGAGAACACTTTAATAGGGACTAAAGAGCATTTTCCCTTTTTATTTTAATTAAATATCCAGGAGAGAGAAATGGTGGAGTGATGACTCATCATTTATTTTTATTTTATTAAAAACTGTTTTCCCGCCTATTCCGAACTCCGATTTCGAATATTTTTATATGGATGCACTCGTATTGACGAGGCGCTCATTTTAAGATCCATGAAGCCTGGGTAAAAACGATGTTTTTCAATTTTGGAACATACAGTTTCAATATTAGAACATGCGGTCTGGTTTCGTCTTTTTTAATACAGTGTTTTAAATAACGCTATAAACCTTCTAAACCTTATTTTCTGTATTCTGAAAGTTAAACATAATATTCTAAGAACAATCAATTGAAATCTGAAGCATATTTGCATTTTATTTATATTATATCAAATGTGCGATTCATGTTCTAAAAAATATAATGTATGTTCTAAACTGATGATTATATTTATTAAATGACGTTAGATACGTTCTAAAATGTATAGCCCGTGTTCTAAAATGTATAGCCCATGTTACAAACAATGACATACGTGTTCGAAAAAATATTATCTCTGTTTTGAAAGTGAAATATAATGATCTAAACAATGTTAAACATGTTCTAAATGTTATAGCTCGTGTTCTAAACAATTTTATGTAATTTCAAAAGTTATAGTCTTTGCTCTAAAAATAAAACGTTCCATTAATCATAAAAAGAGAGATGTTAGAGCTTTTAATAATAATCATAATGTGAAAAGAATTAATTAAACAATGGTGCTTTCTATGGTTACTTGAAGTAAAATTTATTTTCTTTTTATCACCATTAGATTAAATTTTACCCACTAATCTAATGGTGATAGTGGACAAAATAATGCTTACTTTATAAAAAATAAAGTAACCATATAAAAACCCTTAAACATTATAATAAAATATATCAAATTCGTAACTCAGGTTTTAAAAGATATAATTATTTTCTAAATTAATAAATATGTTTCATAAATACCGTCAGCTGTGTTCTAAATTATACAATCTGTGTTCTAATCAATGTTACACGTGTTCTATAACACTAACAGTGTGTTCTATAATACTAACATTGTGTTCTATAATACTAACAGTGTGTTCTAAAATAACTAATTTTGTATTGTCAATAATAATTTTTTTGTGCATTATGCTCTAAATTATATAGGTCAGTTTCTAAACAAGGTTACCTAATTTATAAAGATTATAAAAATTATAGTAAAAAGTAAATAAAAATTAAAATAAAAAGAGAATTTAGAGTTTTTAATAATTATTATAATAAAATAATGGGAAGAAAATTAATTAAGTAATAGAATACAAAAATAGTGCATTCTAAAATATGGAATAAGAAAATGCAAGTTGTATTGGGAATTATATCAAGAAAACAAAAGAAAAACCACCAAAATTGGCGTTGAAAATTTTGAAAGAAGAGAGTTTGAAAATTTTAAAAAATAAACAAAAGTGCAAGTTAATGAAATTCCCGTAATTTTAAAAAATAGTATTATCTAAAGTTAATGAACCTGTTTTTGATAATAATAACAAGAGAAATTTTAAAATACTCCTGGAAACGGATGATGTGTTACTCTGGACTAATAATTCGATGACACGTCACACATATTAGTATTTAGGGTCGATAATTTAGGGTTTAAGGTTTAGGGTCTAGGGTTTTTATTTTAGGGTGTAGAATTTTATATAAATTATTAACTAAAAATAAATTTTTAATTAGTTACACGTTGTCAAAATCTTATTGGTTGATGTAACATATGTCAACCAGTTATTGGTTTGGAGTACCATGTCATCGTGCTTTAGGAGTATACTAAAATCGCTCTAATAACAATAATAATATATGACTTAATAATGATGGAGATTAATGAATCAAATTAAAAAAAGGAAAAAAAATTAACATAGTAATGGAGATTAATGAAGAAGTTAAAAAAGGAAAAATATAATTAAAAGGCTAATTGTTTGGCAGGTTTTGATTTTTTTAAGGAATAGGAAATTGATTAATGCAGTCTCATTATTATTTAATTATTTAAATATTTTATTAACAAAACAGGAGAGTCAAACACAAGTTTAAATAGGAGCGCCTCACATATGTATCAAATAACGCAAGTGGCCCAGCGGTAGGTATGTTGTTGCGCGCCCAACAGCCCAGGGATTGATTCCCATGGATAGCAATGTGTTGTTTTTGATTATTTATCATTAAAATTAGTCATTTGTCATCAAAACTACGTAGTTTTGATAGTGTTCTCACCATAATAAGTATTCTCACATAGGGGGGGTGGGGGAGGGATCACACGCAAACAAGGTTTAAGTTGAGAACACTCAAAACTACGTAGTTTTGATGTTCAATTTTTAGAAAAAAACACGGAATAGCTGCTAAGAGGTTCGAACCCGCGCCCAAGAAGATCATGGACAACAACATTACCATCCAGACAAGCAGCTTCCCATGCTTGATATGTGTCGCGCATATATAAACCTTATGTAGTTAATCTCAAATTAAAAGAAAAATGACTAGAGCTGAGTTTCGAACCTGGGTCGCGGGAGTGACAGCATTAGGCGTGCAGCATTCCTTACCACTGGGGCAATAGCTTCATTTTGTCTTTTAACTTTATATTTATAATATCTTGCAGGTGAAATGGATGAACAAGCAACTGAACAAGTTATAGCCATATATTTTAATGTTTCCATTATTTATAAAAACATTATTTTATAAGAGAAGTGAGGAAATAAAACATTATTTTATAAAATGGTAACCGTTTTTTATAATGTTTTATTTCCTCACTTCTCTTCGGTTGAATAAGTTATAGCCATAAATTCAATTTCATTGTTTTTTATAATGTTTTATTTCCTCTTTTCATTGAATTTTTTTGTTTTATATTTAGAAAAACAAGAAAAAAACATTTAATGGTTAAAAGTTCTAAAATAAATTTTAAATCATCTAAATTAAATGTAAAACCATAATTTATAAATCTTAGATCATAAGAAAACTCTAAATTATAAACTATAATCTCGTAAAAAACACTAATTACAATTTATAACTCTAGATTTTTAATTTATAAGCTTAATCTAAAATATAAAACATACATTCTAATTTTATAAACTGTGTGTTCCATTGTATAAACTATGCATTCTAAACTTATAAACTCTGTGTTAGAGGATATTTATCTCTGCATTGTAATTCCTTATATTCTAATTTAAAAATAATGTGACATGTATAAAATTCTTTTTTATGTGAATATAAAATTAGGCCGGTTATTGTATTTAAATAAAAAAGTTAAATCAAATTTTATTTAAAAAATCTCCATTTTAACATATTTTTAAATAAAGTATCATATAAAATTGGTGATACTCGAACCCTAAATTGGTGAACCCGAAACCCTAAAGTGGTGAACCCGTAACTCTAAGTTTTTAAATTTAAATCCTAAAATTGAACCCTAAACTACAAACTCTAACCCCTAAACCGAAATAAGTGAACCCCAAACCTTAAAATTGTACCTTAATTCTACTTAATGAACCCTAAAATTGAGATCCTAAACATAAATCCTAATTATTGAACCCTAAAATTGAGATCTTAAACGCTAAACTTGAAATTAGAATATAAACTTTGTACTTTAAGATATAAACTATGCATTCCAAATTTATAAACTGTGTGTTCCATTGTATAAACTATGCATTCTAAACTTATAAACTCTGTGTTCCAGGATATTTATCTCTGCATTGTAATTGCTTATATTCTAATTTAACAATAATGTGACATGTATAAAATTCTTTTTTCTATTGCAAATATAAATTTAAGCCGGTTATTGTATATAAATAAAAAAGTTAAATCAAATTTTATTTGAAAAACCTCCATTTTAATATATTTTTAAATAAAGATCATATAAAATTGGTGATGCTCGAACCCTAAATTGGTGAACCCGAAACCCTAAAGTGGTGAACCCGTAACTCTAAGTTTTTTAATTTAAATCCTAAAATTGAACCCTAAACTACAAACTCTAAACCCTAAATAAAAATAAGTGAACCCCAAACCCTAAAATTGAACCTTAATTCTAATTAATGAACCATAAAATTGAGATCCTAAACATAAATCCTAATTTTTCAACCCTAAAATTAAGATCCTAAAGGCT
Source organism: Euphorbia peplus (assembly GCA_028411795.1). Taxonomy (NCBI): domain Eukaryota; kingdom Viridiplantae; phylum Streptophyta; class Magnoliopsida; order Malpighiales; family Euphorbiaceae; genus Euphorbia; species Euphorbia peplus. The sequence continues at coordinate 9,828,274 of CP110843.1, read as the reverse complement.
AAACTCGAAATTAGAATATAAACTTTGTACATTAAGATATAAACTATACATTCCAAATTTATAAACTGTGTGTTCTATTGTATAAACTATGCATTCTAAACTTATAAACTCCGTGTTCCAGGATATTTATCTATGCATTGTAATTTCTTATATTCTAATTTAAAAATAATGTGACATGTATAAAATTCTTTTTTTTATGTGAATATAAAGTGTTATATATATTAGAATTGGGGTTATATTTTTGAATTTGGTTTTTTTATGGTATAGGATTTATAAATTTTGATTTTACATTGATTTTACGTGGTTTAGAATGTATTTTTCCAATATTTAACCATTAAAATATGTTTTCGCTTTGTTTTTTCAACTCATTTTTTTAATAACAGTATGGTTAACATTTAAAACAGAGACTACAAAATTCAGAATGGATATAACATTACCGTACAAAAAATAAAACTAAAATCAGCATACCTTCCAAACTCGAGAGCCGTATGTTCCAAATTCTAAATCTTTGTTTTTACTTGGGCATGATGGATCTTAAAATGAGCGCCTCGACAATACAAGTCTAACGGTATAAAAAAAATCGGAATCGGAGTCCGGGATAGCCGGGAAAACGTTTTTGAATAAAAAGTAAGCAAATGATGACTCATCAGCCCACTTTTCTCTCTTATCTCCTTACATACACGCCTAACCTAATAAATGGGTAAATTTCCTTTTAGTCCCTCCCTTTTAATGAAACTACGTAGTTTTGATGTGTTCTCACTTTAAGGAGTGTTCTTAATTTAAGGAGGTGTTCTCACCCGATCCCTCTCCTATATATATTTATATATAAAGATATATATACTTGTGAAAAAATAACTTTATTATATACTTTATGTGCTAAAAGAGAATTTAACTCTAGAAATGTTAAATGAAGATTATCATCTTAACTAGAGTTACTTTAAATAAAGTATATGATTTAGTGTGTATGTATGCATGTCATGATCACATCTATATAAATTTAAATATCATATGCTCACATGAATATATGTTTTGAGAGATGATATTTATGCCATGAGCTAAAACAATATGCCATGATCAAACACTTCTTTATTCTATGGATTATGGTTTACTATGTGATCAAATGGCATATCTTTGTTGGCCCTAACAAGAACAGAATCACCTAGAGGGGGGTGAATAGGTGTCTAAGTTGAAAACTGATAGTTTTAAGTTTTTGAAGAAACTTAATTTTTCAGAGTCAAATTTCTTCAGAGTCAGAGGCTGGTTTAGAGAAACAGCTCTTGATGGAAATTCTTCCTTGACACAGTTTAACTGGTTTCAGCAACAGAAGCTCTGAGTTAGAAAGCTTCTGGACAATCTTCTGAACAAAGACAATGATATAAGGAGGAAATCTGTTTCAGCACTAAATATAAACAAGTACACAGAAGCAAATTAACAAGTATAAGGAAGGGAGAAAGGAGTTCAGGAGATCCTGAGAACAAGTCGATTTGTCCAAGTTCGCCACAGAAGTCCTGTGACTACGTCTTGTCCCCTGTGGTCGCAGCCGCCAAAGATTTTAAATCTACTATTCAGAACTTTTATGGCAAGTTTAGAAGCTCTTTACATCAACAGAACATAAGCTAATTTCTCACTTAGTTCTGACTAGTCTAACAAGAGTTAAAGGATTTCCACCAGAACAACAACAACTCTGTTTTCTGGATTTCTCACCCAACTCTAATCTCAACTAGATTTCTCTCTAAATCTAACTGAATATCACAAACGATATCAGTTTACAAGATTCCTATTATGAACTTGTTTTTCTTCACTCTCTCACTTTAAACTTAAGCTATGCTAAGAAAAATTGAGAATGGAAAATGGTGCTCTGTTTTCTTGATTAGAACAGTGCGTTGAGATTTTGCTCGATTATCACGCATATGGATGCAATGGAGCTTGGCTACTATTTATAGTGGATGAGGATGACCGTTGGTGAATTTGAATCTTCAATTGAGATGACATCAGTTGATGTAGCCGTTAATCTGTCAAGTCTTCAAACGGTCTTCAAACACTTTGATTCCGTTAACCTTGTTCTTTAACCAAATATGAAAGTGATTTGAAGATGAAGATAAGGTTGACTGAAATCTTTCTTCAAAAGGATCAACAAAGGGTAGACAAGGAAGTTCTGGTTTTGTTTTGAGTAGACAAACGCGCTCCTTCAAAACAGTTTTTTGAACTTTTGGCGCCTTGCATTAAATGCGTCTGTCAGAGCATTGAATGCTAAACAAGACCCGTGACTTAGCTTCTGATGGCTAATTCCTTTTGTCTAAACCTCTGATCAAAATGGTAAAGGTTTCTCTTCTGATTGCTTCTTAGACCTCTGAGGCGAGCTTTAACAGTTTTCAACAGAACTTCAGAGCGGAGCATCCAGCTTCTGAACCTTTATCTACTGTCTTCAGCTTCTCATTTATTCTGAGTCTTTAAGACAATCCAGAGAATCTTCATTCAGCACCTGCTGAGAAACTTATACAATACTTAACAAAAATTGTTAGTCAACATTGAAAAGTAAGTAAGTAAACTTTAAATTTCATCTTCTGAAACGTTTGGACATAATCAAAACACTAGGGTAAAATTACTTAGATAAACACAAGGTTTAGAAAGTAACTTAACTCCCCCATTTTAGTATAAATGGTGAACTTCAGCAAGCTGTATTAACTTAAAATAGACTTAAGATCAAGTTGTTAGATTTTAGCGAAGTGGAAGTTACTAAGGTAAAAAAAAAACATAGACAGTATATAATAACATTCAGAGACAATAAAGTATGTAAAGGTTCAGTGTATATATGATCAGAAGAAAAGAAACAATGATAAACAAGTGGATAACAAAAAGTCCTAAGACAGTAGCTACCCAACCCAGAACCTAGCTAAGAAGCTTAAGTCCCTAAAAGATTATCAGTTTCTAGGTTTCTTCTGAGGAGGAGGCACATCACTAGAACCAGCATCAACATTCTGTCTCTTAAAACCAGAGCCAGGACCACTCTGCTGAGCAGACTTCTCCCCCGTTTGGCCAGAAACAACAGGAATACCCAGAGCTCCTTGAGAGGACAGCCGCTGCTGAACAAGAAGAGAAGTGTGGTATTGCTGAGTAGTAGGCCTTACAGTGTTGATCATATCCATTCTTCGTCTGAAGTCAGCATCAATGGTTCTCATATGATCAAAAGTCTGTCCAGAGAAAGGTCGCTGTTTTTGAACATCTTCCAGAAGTAGCTTGATAGAACGATTATTTGCATACACAGCAGCAGTGAGATGCTCATTCTGAATATAAGTCTGTCCACGAACAAACCTATAGCAATTATGAAGAACCTTCTCTTGTTCTTTTGCTTGAGTGTGCATAATCTTCATAAGTTCTGTAAGCTCTGCAATCTGGGCGCTCTGTGCAGTCACAGCAGACTCTAAGCTCTGTAAACGGTTGTTGAGATCAGGAGTGATGTCATACATAATTTTGGCAGCCCCTGAAGATGATGATCCTTGAGCAGAAGATATCACTTCTCTCATAATATGATTAGCAGTGCTTTGCAGATCATCAAGCTTACTTGGGAGAACCTTCTCATGAGCCTCATAATGCTCGTTAGCTACTTTAACCTCTTGTTGCAGCATTTCCAGATTCTCATTGATATTACTAGCAGAGGCAAGAGCTATATTGTCCAGAGTGGGAAGGGTTAATGCCAACTGTCTCATCTTGTACAACTCATCATAGGTAGCTAGATGAAGTGTTGAAAGATTACGAATGTAGACAGAAGGGTCCTGCAATTGAAGCATAGATATGAGCTGCAGGTTCTGAGCTTTCAAGGATTGGAATTCTTGCAGCACAATGCCCTGAGCATACATGTCAGAAGCAGAAGACCTTTGCCCTAATCCAGCAAATCTATTCAGCAGTTCATCAGAGCCACTCTGACTCATTCTTCTCAACTCCTCAACAGAAGGAGCACCACCAGCTTCTGAGATACCAGGAGCTCTTCCCATGAAACTAAAACTACCAAAACGTTTCTCCAACTCATCCCGATGCATGAAGTTATGCAAAAAGTCGAAATTTGAGGACAACCCAGCAAAGAAGGATGTGGTAGAGGAAAGTAGTTAAGGGATCACAAACAGGAGGTGTGTGTCCAGAGGTTGAAGGAGGAGGTAAGTTTGAAGTGGAGGAAGGAGCGGATTGTGTGGAAGAGGGTGAAAAAGTAGAAGAAGTGAATGGGAGTGTAGAGGGAGGAGTAAAGGATGGAGCTGAAAAACCTAATGAAGGAATTTCAGAGGAAGTATTTAAGGAGGAAGTAGTGGAGATAGATATGGAATCTGTGAAAATAGGACCAGAGGTCAAATTTTCTTCTGTATAGGGTGCAGAGGTTGGAATGGTTGGGGGAATAGGAAGAATGGGAGATGGATGAGAAGTATGAGATGGAGATGGATGAGGAGTACGAGAAGAAGATGGATGATGAATATGAGAGGGAGATAAAGCAAGTTGTTCAGAGACAATGGGGTCCTCTGAAGCATTGGGATCAAAGGAGGAGATAGGCTCTGTAAAGACATAAGCCATTATGTTGATAGTTTCAGAAGCATCCCTATCACAAGGGTTCCTACCTTGGCCCAGAAGAACGTTGTCCATAAAATCTTCGTTATCAACATTCTCAGCAAATCTCAGTGCATCCTTAATAATAATATCAGGATTATCAGCTTCTGATGCACTATCCTCCGAAAGTTCCTCAATAACAGGAGCATCAACATTTCCTTCAGCAGACATGTTCATCATGTCATCATCAACAACTTCCTCTTCTTCAGGAATTGTATCTTTTAAGTCAGTACGAGGAGCAATATAGAAGTCCTTTTTGTTCAGAGACCTTCTATTTGCAACAACCTTCTTCCTTTTATTTCTAGAGAGAGGGATTTCTTTAGCATCCTTGCCTTCTCCAGTAGCCTCAACATTTCCAGAGACCACCTCGCTCTCAACTTGAGCAGCGCATTCAGCAAGTCTAGCATTAGCCTTAGCTTTTGCCAACAATTCACGCTCTGCTGCCAGTTTATTAGCTAACTCAGCAGCTGCTCTCTTTTTCCTTGTTTCCTCAGCAAGAGCAACAACTCTTGCAACTTTCTCAGCCTCAGCAGCCTTTGCTAATTCAGCAAGTCTGCTATCCTCAGCTTCCTTTGTTGCCTTCTCAGCAGCCTCACATGGTTTCTCAGCAACAATCTTACCAGAGGGTTCAACACTGATAGTTGTTTGAACCAAAGCTGGAAGAGGTTCTGAGACAACCACCTTCTCTACATTCAGGACCAAAGAACTTGATCCCTTCTTACTTTTGCTCTTCTTAGCAGCTTTCTTACCCTTCTGCTCAGTATCCTTCATAATTTCCTTCTGAGCATCACTTGCTGAGGGAGCATTCTCAGTCTTCTTTGGTAAAACTCCAAAAGCAAGATGCCTCAGAGTATGCATTTTCAGGATAGTACTTCTACTGGTAACACCATCTCCTGGAATAGCCACAGAGGCAGCCTCAAAAAGCCTCGTCAGGAGAGAACCATAAGCAAGAGTACTCACCACCTTAACATTCTTCATCTGCCTTATAATCATGGCAGGTAGATTGATCTTCTTCTGATTCATAAGATGGAACATGAAAACCCTTTCCCTGTTGGAAACACCATTAACTCCACCAGCCTTCGGAAGGAACACATTTGTAGTCAAATAATGTGCCCACCGCTGATGCTGAGTGAGCCAAGTAGCATAGGTTTCCTTAGCACTCAAATCAGGTCTAGCCCAATTCGCTTCTGTGTACCCTTCAGCAGAACCATCATCTCCAATGATGATCCCTTCATCACTAATTCCAATCGCTTGAGAAATAGAAGTCCTGCTAACCTCTAACTCAACACCTCCAACAGAAGAGTGAAGAACATCCTCCTCATTAGACTGATAAAAGATGTTTTTATAGAACTCAGTGACCAACTTAGGATATATAAATTCATCTAAGGAGACAAAAGAGTTCCAATTTTGAGCACTTAGCCATTTTGAGATGGGGTCAGTGGATTTAACTTCATCCTCTAGGAACCTAGACGTGAAAACCCTAGATTCACTAATTTGTGCCATTTGTTTAGCAGTGAACATGGGAGTGACAATGACTGGGGGTTCAACAACTTGTTCATGAGCCATTGAGAGAATTTTGAGAAAATAGGTTAAGTTTTGAGAGAAAAAGAATTTGCAGAGAAGAAATCTTTGGAGTTCTAATATTCAAAGATATTTCGAGTGAAAAGTTGCTAAGTGTAGAAACCCCATATTTATACCCAAACGAAAAACGGTTCCAATTCGAAAAGTAACTAAACACCGTTAAAAAGGGAACCAGTTACCGTTAATACCAGTAACAGCGCAGTAATAGCAATAAATGTAGGCATGCTTAATTCAAAATCATAATTAGCCTTAATCACACTTAATTATCTCAAACGGCTAGCAATTAAGATAAATAAAACATAATTAAACTAAATTACTGAAGTGGATAAGTCATACCAATGCCTTCTCGCAAGCTGCTGAAAGAAGTACCAGCCAGAGGCTTAGTAAACATGTCAGCAAGATTGTCTTCAGAGGGGACATGAGTAATAATGATATCCTTCTTCAGAACATGATCTCTCAGAAAGTGATGTCTAATATGAACATGGTTCATCCTGATGTGTTGAATGGGATTCTTTGAAAGATCAATTACACTTTTGTTATCACAGAAGATTGTAATTGTTCCAGGGATGACTCCATAGTCAGCAATTTGTTGCTTGATCCAGAGCATCTGAGAAACACAACTTCCAGCAGCAACATACTCAGCTTCAGCAGTTGAGAGAGCCACAGAGGTTTGTTTCTTTCTGTGCCAGGAGACTAGGCACTCCCCCAGAAAATGACAACCACCAAAAGTGCTGACCCTTTTCAATTTATCTCTACCATAGTCAGAGTCTGTGTATCCTACAGGAGTAAAGTCTGTACTACAAGGATACCACAAACCAGCTTATGAAGTGCCTTTAAGATATCTGAGAATTCTTTTGATAGCAATGTCATGAATCTCCCTTGGTTTAGACTGATACCTAGCACAGAAGCACACAGCAAAATGTATATCTGGCCTGCTGGCAGTTAGGTATAAAAGAGAGCCAATCATACCTCTGTAGGTTCTTATATCTACAGGTTTACCAGATTTCTCTTCATCATCAATATCCTTGCTGACATCCATGGGGATATCAACAGCATTAGATTCCATCATGCCAAATTTCTTTAGCACTTCTCTAGTATACTTGGCTTGATTGATAAACACACCATCATTACTTTGCTTGATCTGAAGTCCTAAGAAGAATGTTAATTCTCCCATCATAGACATTTAAAACTCAGCTTTCATGTGGTCACTGAACTCCATGCACAAAGATTCATTAGTAGCACCAAATATAATATCATCAACATATACCTGAGCTAAAAGGATATCTTTGTTCTTCTTCAGAGTGAACAGAGTTGTATCAACACAGCCTCTGACAAATCCCTTAGACAGAAGGAAGTTTGTCAGTCTCTCATACCAAGCTCTGGGAGCTTGTATCAGTCCATACAAGGCTTTTTCAGCTTGTACAGATGATCAGGAAACTTAGGATCTTCAAAACCAGGAGGTTGAGATACATAGACTTCCTCATCAATGTAACCATTCAAGAATGCACTTTTCACATCCATCTGAAAGAACTTAAAACCTTTGTATGATGCAAAAGCACATAAGATTCTAATAGCTTCCAACCTTGCAACAGGAGCAAAAGTTTCACCATAATCTATGCCTTCTTGCTGACTGAAACCTTGAGTAACAAGTCTTGCCTTGTTCCTCACAACATTTCCAAACTCATCAAGCTTGTTCTTCAGAACCCATCTAGTACCAACAACCTTCTTGTCGTTAGGTCTGGGAACCAAAATCAAAACTTCTGACCTTTTGAATTGATCGAGTTCTTCTTGCATTGCCATTAACTAGGAATCATCATCTGCAGCTTCATAGAAGTCCTTGGGTTCCAGAAGTGACACAAAAGCCACATTCCCCATATATCTTCTGAGCTGAGCTCTGGTCATGACAGGATTGTGAACATAGTCAATTATATTCTCCAAGGGGTGATTCCTATGAGCTCTAACTTCTCTTGGTACATCCAATGTATCTTCTGAAACTTTTTCATCATTTGTTGAATCATATATAGGAGCAACTTCTGGAAGGAAGTTGACTTCTGGAGTAGGATTCTCTTCTTGAGCTTGTTCAACAACAGGAGGAACTATTTCAGCAGCTCTGGGTGAAACATCTTCTTCTACAACAGGAGATGGTTCTTCAGGAGCTTGAACTACATCTTCTTCAGGAGCTCTACTATCTGCAGGGTTAGTCTCATCAAACTGTACATGAACAGATTCATCTAAAGTTTGAGTCCTCTTATTAAAAACCCTATATGCTTTACTATGTGTTGAGTAACCAAGAAAAATGGCCTCATCTACCTTTGAATCAAACTTTGAAAGATATTCTTTTGTATTCAAAACATAGCACTTACAACCAAAGGTTCTGAAATAACCTATTTTAGGCTTTCGACCTTTCCAGAGTTCATAAGAAGTCTTGTTCAAAATGCTTCTGATTAACACTCTATTCAGAACATAACAAGCTGTGTTAACAGCCTCTCCCCAAAAGTACTTTGGAAGCCTTCTGTCATTGATCATGGTTCTGGCGATTTCAACCACAGTCCTATTCTTCCTTTCAACTACCCCATTTTGTTGAGGAGTCATAGGAGCAGAAAAGTTATGATCAATGCCCTTGGTTTCACAGAATTCTTCAAACTGAAAGTTCTTGAATTCTCCACCATTATCACTTCTGATATGAACAACCTTTTCATTCCTTTCATTCTCAAGCTTCTTTATCAGAACTGAGAAACATCCAAGTGATTCATCTTTGCTAGACAGCAAGATAACCCAAGTGAATCTTGAATAGTCATCTACTATGACAAAAGCATACTTCTTTCCACCCATGCTCATTGGTTGAACAGGGCCAAAAATGTCCATATGAAGTAATTCCAAAGGTCTCTTAGTTGAAATGATTTTTTCTTAGTTTTAAAAGAGCTTTTGGATTGTTTACCAGATTGACAAGCAATGCACAAGTGATTCTTTTTAAAACTAATTTCAGGCAGACCCTCAACCAATTGATATCTAGCTACTTTGGCCAAAAGGTCCATGCTCACATGAGCAAGTCTTCTATGCCAGAGCCAGGAGGTATCCTCTTTGGACATTAACCATATATTATTGCACAGATTCTCAAGATTCAGCATGAAAACATTTTCTACTCTAGGAGCAGTTAGAATAACTTCCCTTGACTTATTGTCCAAGATTTTACATCCAGAGAAGCTGAAGACTACATCTCTACCTTTGTCACACAGCTGTGCAACACTCAGGAGGTTGAACTTCAGGCCTCTGACTAGGGAGACATCTTCGATCGGAGGATTAGTTCCAATGGATCCAGAACCGAGAATCCTTCCTTTCCGAGCATCTCCAAAGCTGACTTGACCACCTCTTTTAGGATCACATGTGATGAATGCTTTTTCATCACCTGTCATATGCCTTGAGCACCCACTGTCAATGTACCACAGCTTTAACATTGATGGAGCACTCAGAGCCACCTGCAACACAATCAATTAGTGACAGGTACCCAATCCTTATTGGGTCCTTCAGAGTTAGATTTATCTTCTACAGGTTTTTCTGATAGTTCAGATTGCAAGAGGTTTTTAGTGTGATACTTGCAATCCTTCAACCAGTGACCATCACTCTTGCAAAGCTTGCAAAAGGGAGGGTTCTTGGATCTTTCCCTTTGCTTCTTGGGAGCTTTCTTCTTCTTCTGAGAAGGTGTACTTTCTTCAGAGGCTTTAGCAGCACTCTCAGAGGTACCAACATCAGGAGGAGAAGCTATCTCTTTCAGAAGAGAGGGAGTGACAGGTTTCTTCTTCTTCTGGGGTTTATCACTTCCCAGAGGCAGCTTTTCCTTGCCTTTGGCTTTGGAGCCATCAGCAGGAGTGCTGAGCAGTTTACACAACTTTTCTTCTAACATTTTCATGTCAGAATAAACTTGAGTAAACCTAAGAAACTTGTCAGCCTCGCTTTTGTCCAATTTCCTTTTAAGGTATTTGAACATACTATATAGTTCTTCAAGAGAATCAAAGATATCTAGTTCGTGAGAATTATTTACCTCAGAGTCATATGTTGCGGAAGTTTCTCTTGTGACATCCTCAGAAGTTGGCTCTTCAATAGCCAAGAAACAAATCTGGGCTTGCTCTTCCTTTTCTTCAGGATCACTACCGGTCTCAGAGTCTGACCAAGCAGCCAGCATAGCTTTCTTGAACTTCTTCTTATCCTTTTTCAGCTCAGGACAGTTAGGCTTAATATGTCCTGGTTGCTGACATCCATAACACACAATAGGCTTGTTTGGATCTCTCTTGAATTTTTCACCAGAATCAGGAGTTTTCTTATCAAAGCTCCTGAAAGGCTTTTTGTAGTTTCCACCTCTGCCTTTTCTAAAGGCCTTCTTGAACTTCCTGGTCAGCATTGACAGTTCCTCATCTTCAGAGGATTCTTCAGAAGATTCTGCTTTCAGGACTACTCCTCTTTTTCCTTCTGACCTTTCTCTCAGGTCATGGTTCTTCATTGACATCTCATGAGTAATTAGTGAACCAATGAGTTCATCATACTGATAGTAGCTCAAGTCCTGAACTTCTTCTATGGCAGTCTTCTTGGCTTTCCAAGACCTTGGTAAGCTTCCGAGAATCTTTGTCACTTTCTCTGATTCTTCAATATCCTTTCCCAAACTCTTCAAGTCATTGACAATCTTGGTGAATCTAGAATTTATGTTTGAGATAGATTCTTTGTCAAGCATTTCAAATAACTCATAGTCTCTCATGAGTTGATTGACTTTAGACTGCTTCACTTTTCCAGTTCCTTCATAAGTGACTTCCAGCTTGTTCCAGATGCCCTGTGTTGTTTCACAAGAAGAAATCTTATTATATTCTGTAGCAGAAAGTGCACAGTGCAACATATTTATTGCTGAAGCATTAGTTTGGAGTTTCTTAAGAATATCATCAGTGTATTCTCCTTGAGTAATAACAACATGTCCTAAACCAGCTTCCATCCTTGTTGGGATGAAGTCACCTTTAGTGATAAAAATCCAGGCACTCATATTATGAGCTTGGATGAAGCACATCATCCTCTTCTTCCAGTGGGAATAGTTATCACCATTAAATAGTGGAGGTCTAGTTGTAGAACAGCCCTCAGGAATAGTAAAGTGAGAAGAGTTCTCAGGCTGGTGTCTACTAGCCATCTCTTTGATTCTGATAGGATCTTACACTTAGATTGTTAGATCTTTAGTAAATATACGAAGTGACCTTCGCTCTGATACCACTTGTTGGCCCTAACAAGAACAGAATCACCTAGAGGGGGGTGAATAGGTGTCTAAGTTGAAAACTGATAGTTTTAAGTTTGTGAATAAACTTAATTTTTCAGAGTCAAATTTCTTCAGAGTCAGAGGCTGGTTTAGAGAAACAACTCCTGATGCAAATTCTGCCTTAACACAGTTTAACTGGTTTCGGCAACAGAAGCTCTGAGTTAGAAAGCTTCTGGACAGTCTTCTGAACAAAGACAATGATATAAGGAGGAAATCTGTTTCAGCACTAAATATAAACAAGTACACATAAGCAAATTAACAAGTATAAGGAAGGGAGAAAGGAGTTCAGGAGATCCTGAGAACAAGTCGATTTATCCAAGTTCGCCACAGAAGTCCTGTGACTACGTCTTGTCCCATGTGGTCGCAGCCGCCAGAGATTTTAAATCTACTATTCAGAACTTTTATGGCAAGTTCAGAAGCTCATTTACATCAACAGAACATAAGCTAATCTCTCACTTAGTTCTGACTAGTCTAACAAGAGTTAAAGGATTTCCACCAGAACAACAACAACTCTGTTTTCTGGATTTCTCACCCAACTCTAATCTCAACTAGATTTCTCTCTAAATCTAACTGAATATCACAAACGATATCAGTTTACAAGATTCCTATTATGAACTTGTTTTTCTTCACTCTCTCACTTTAAACTTAAGCTATCCTAAGAAAGATTGAGAATGGAAAATGGTGCTCTGTTTTATTGATTAGAACTGTGCGTTGAGATTTTGCTCGATTATCACGCATATGGATGCAATGGAGCTGGGCTACTATTTATAGTGGATGAGGATGACCGTTGGTGAATTTGAATCTTCAATTGAGATGACATCAGTGATGTAGTCGTTAATCTGTCAAGTCTTCAAACGGTCTTCAAACACTCTGATTCCGTTAAGCTTGTTCTTTAACTAAATCTGAAAGTGATTTAAAGATGAAGATAAGGTTGACTGAAATCTTTCTTCAAAAGGATCAACAAAGGGTAGACAAGGAAGTTCTGGTTTTGTTTTGAGTAGACAAGCGCGCTCCTTCAAAACAGTTTTTTGAACTTTTGGCGCCTTGCATTAAATGCGTCTGTCAGAGCATTGAATGCTAAACAAGACCCGTGACTTAGCTTCTGATGTCTAATTCCTTTTGTCTAAACCTCTGATCAAAATGGTAAAGGTTTCTCTTCTGATTGCTTCTTAGACCTCTGAGGCGAGCTTTAACAGTTTTCAACAGAACTTCAGAGCGGAGCATCCAACTTCTGAACCTTTATCTACTGTCTTCAGCTTCTCATTTATTCTGAGTCTTTAAGACAATCCAGAGAATCTTCATTCAGCACCAGCTGAGAAACTTATACAATACTTAACAAAAATTGTTAGTCAACATTGAAAAGTAAGTAAGTAAACTTTAAATTTCATCTTCTGAAACGTTTGGACATAATCAAAACACTAGGGGTTCATCAACCTTGCCATGCTATATCCTTAAAGTTTTATGATATGAACTTAAACATGATTTATATGTGTATCATAAGCTATGCCATGGTTAAAGATATCGGAATACATACAAACTATGTTATGTCATCATCTATTGATTTTATCATTGATCATACTTATGTGTTGCCATGATGATGAATGCATGTACATGAATGTGTTATACACGTATAAGACATACATGCTTAGATGATGTTAAATAGCATAAGTTTAATGGTGATTAAAGGAAAGAAGAAATGAAGGGCTAGGATACAATCTCACTTTATGCCATCTTTTGATCCTACGGCCAAGATCGTTTCTTCATCACCAAGATAAGTGTCTAATCAAAGACAACTCATCAAATCCTCCTACACCACAAGATTTCGGATGTAAGATATGGATTTGATGGATATGTTGTACTTTGATACTACTCTTACAAGTTCTTATCCTACTCTTACACATATCTTATCTTATCCTAAATTTTTTACTAAGTAAAGAAATCTTATCTTTTGGATTTGATGGGACAAGACACAAATTGGCTCCTTCTTCATCTCTCTTCAAGATTTCGGCAAGGAAGGTTGAAAACCACTATAAATAGAGAAGAGGAGCAATGGTTGAAGGCAAGGAAAGAAACCGAGATTCAAAGCTATCACACGAGATATTCAAGCAAAGCTTTGATTACATTTTTCCTTCAATCATTACAACGAGAGTTTGAGTGTTATATTCTTTCATTCAAATTATTGTAAAAGATTAAACGGTGGGGTTTAATCTTGGGTTTTACACTAGATCCTTATAAAAGTGTAAAGGAGGTTCTTGCTTAGCCTTGAAAAACATATGGGTTCTTAAGCACCCGCAAGCTTAGGAGGTTATCACTTAGCCTGTAAAAGTGCCATAAGTTTCTTAGTTTAGCTTGAGAAAAACTAAGGGAGAGTTGCTCAAACACTTAGAAGTTTTGATGAACCCTAAGTGTTTTGATTATGTCCAAACGTTTCAGAAGATGAAAACTTAACATTCTCTTACATATAGTTTACTGTGGACTAATATTTTTCTACTTAGTCTATGTGTAAGTTACTCAGCAGGTGCTGAATGAAGAATTTCCTGATTGCCTAAAGAACTTCAAAGTCTTGATTGCTGAAGACAGAGTTTCATTCTCAGAAGCTGGATGGTCCGCTCTGAAGCTTGTAAAGTCTGTTAAAGCTCTCCTCAGAGGTCCTTTGCAATCAGAAGCTTATTTACCAATTTGATCAGAAGCTTAGTCACGGGTTCTGGATAAGCATTTATTGCTCTGACAAGTGCATTTAATGCAAGGCGCCAAAAGTTCAAAAAGCTGTTTTGATGGAGCGCGCGTGTCTACTCAAAGTAAAACAAGAATTTCCCTGTCTACCCTTTGTTGATCTTATTGAGGAATGTTTCCAGTCAACCTTATCTTCAATTTTAAATCACTTACCGGATTTGGTTAAAGAACAAGGATAACAGAATCAAAGTGTTTGAAGACCGTTTTAGAGACTTGACAAATTAACGGCTACAACAACTGATGTCATCTCTGTTGAAGATTCAAATTCACCAACGGTCATCCTCATTCACTATAAATAGTAGTCAAGCTCCAATGCATCAACAACGCGTGATCATCGAGCAAAATCTCAACGCACTGTTTTAACAAGAAAAACAGAGCATTCTTTTCTATTCTCTATCTTTCTTAGCATAGCTTAAGTTCAAGTGAGAGAGTGAAGAAAAACAAGTTCATAATAGGAATCTTGTAAACTGATATCGTTTGTGATATTCAGTTAGATTTAAAAAGAGAAATCTAGTTGAGATTAGAGTTGGGTGAGAAATCCAGAAAACAGAGTTGTTGTTGTTCTGGTGGAAATCCTTTAACTCTTTTTAGGCTAGTCAGAACTAAGTGAGAAATTCGCTTAAGTTCTGTTGATGTAAAGGAGCTTCTGAACTTGCCAGAAAAGTACTGAATAGTGGATTTATAAAATCTCTGTAGGCTGCGACCTCAGGGGACAAGACGTAGTCACAGGACTTCTATGGCGAACTTGGATCAATCGAATTGTTCAATCAGGATCTCCTGAACTTCTTTCTCCCTCTTATACTTGTTATTTTTGCTTCTGTGTACTTGCTTATATTTAGTGCTGAAACAGATTTTCTCTAAGTATCATTGTCTTTGTTCAGAAGACTGTCCAGAAGTTCTCAAATCAGAACTTCTGTTGCTGAAAACAATCTAATTGTGTTTAGGCAGAATTTCCCTCAGAAGCAAACCTCTGTAACTTGCTTCTGACTCTGAGGAAATTTGACTCTGAAAATTAAGTTCCTCGAAAAACTTAGAAATTTTCAGTTTTCAACTTTGACACCTATTCACCCCCCTCTAGGTGATTCTGTTCTTGATAGGGCCAACAAGTGGTATCAGAGCGAAGGTCACTTTGCATATTTACTAAAGATCTAACAATCTAAGTGTAAGATCCTATCAGAATCAATAGAGATGGCTAGTAGACACCAGCCTGAGAATTCTTCTCACTTCATAGTTCCAGAAGGTTCTTCCACTACTAGACCTCCATTATTTAATGGTAACAACTACTCATACTGGAAGAAAAGGATGATGTACTTCATCCAAGCTCAGAACATGAGTGCTTGGTATGTCATCACTGATTGAGATTTCATTCCTACCATAATGGAACCAGGTTTAGGGAATGTTGTTATTCCTGCGAGAGAATGCACAGATGACATTCTGAAAAAACTCCAAACTAATGCTTCAGCAACAAATATGTTGCATTTTGCACTTACAGCTACTCAATATAACAAAGTCTCTTCTTGTGAAACTGCACAGGACATTTGGAACAAGCTAGAAGTCACATATGAAGGTACTGGAAAGGTGAAGCAATCAAAAGTCAACCAACTCATGAGAGAATATGAGTTATTTGAAATGCTTGATAAAGAATCTATTTCAGATATGAACTCTAGATTCACCAAGATAGTCAATGACTTAAAGAGTTTAGGAAAAGACATTGAAGAATCTGATCGAGTGAAGAAGATTGTCAGAAGCTTACCAAGGTCTTGGCAAGCCAAGAAGACTGCTATTGAAGAAGTTCAGGATTTGAGCTATTACTTGTATGATGAGCTCATTGGGTCTCTAATTACTCATGAGATGTCATTAAAAAACCATGACCTAAGAGAAAGGTCAGAAGGAAAAAGAGTAGTCCTGAAAGCAGAATCTTCTGAAGAATCCTCTGAAGATGAGGAACTGGCTATGCTGACCAGGAAGTTCAAGAAGGCCTTTAGAAAAGGCAGAGGTGGAAACTATAAGAAGCCTTTCAGGAGCATTGACAAGAAAACTCCTGATTCTGGTGAAAAGTTCAAGAGAGATCCAAACAAGCCTATTGTGTGCTATGGATGTCAACAACCGGGGCACATTAAGCATAACTGCCCGGAGCTGAAGAAAGATAAGAGAAAGTTCAAGAAAGCTATGCTGGCTGCTTGGTCAGACTCTGAGACCAGCAGTGATCCTGAAGAAAAGGAAGAGCAAGCTCAGATTTGTTTTATGGCTATTGATGAGCCAACTTCTGAAGATGTCACAGGAGAAACTTCCGCACCTCCTAAAGCTACATATGACTATGAGGTAAACAATTCTCACGAACTAGATATCTTTGATTCTCTTGAAGAACTCTATAGTATGTTCAAGTACCTGAAAAGGAAACTGGACAAGAGTGAGGCTGACAAGTTTCTTAAGTTTACTCAAGTGTATTCTGACATGAAAGTGTTAGAAGAAATGCTGTGTAAACAGTTCAGCACTCCTGCTGATGGCTCTAAAGCCAAAGGCAAGGAAAAGCTGCCTCTGGGAAGTGATAAACCCCAGAAGAAGAAGAAACCTGTCACTCCCTCTCTTCTGAAAGAGATAGCTTCTCCTCCTGATGTTGGCACCTTTGAGAGTGCTGCTGTAGCCTCTGAAGATGTTGGTCCTTCTCAGAAGAAGAAGAAATCTCCCAAGAAGCAAAGGGAAAGATCCAAGAACCTCCCCCTTTTGCAAGCTTTGCAAGAGTGATGGTCATTGGTTGAAGGATTGCAAGTATCATATTAAAAACCTCTTGCAATCTGAGATATCATTAAAACCTGCTGAAGAGAAATCTAACAATGAAGAACCCAATAAGGATTGGGTACCTGTCACTAATTGATTGTGTTGCAGGTGGCTCTGAGTGCTCCATCAATGTCAAAGATGTGGTACATTGACAGTGGGTGCTCAAGGCATATGACAGGTGATCAAAAAGCATTCATCACATTTGATCCTAAAGGAGGTGGAAAAGTCAGCTTTGGAGATGCTCAGAAAGGAAGGATACTAGGTTCTGGATCCATAGGAACTAATCCTCCGATCGAAGATGTTTCCCTAGTCAGAGGCCTGAAGTTCAATCTCCTGAGTGTTGCACAACTGTGTGATAAAGGTAGAGATGTTGTCTTCAGCTCCTCTGGATGTAAAATCTTGGACAGTAAGTCAAGGGAAGTTATTCTAACTGCTCCTAGAGTTGAAAATGTTTTCATGCTGAATCTTGAGAATCTTTGCAAAAATATATGCTTGATGTCCAAAGAGGATACCTCTTGGCTCTGGCATAGAAGACTTGCTCATGTGAGCATGGATCTTCTGGCCAAAGTAGCTAGAAATCAATTGGTTGAGGGTCTGCCTGAAATTAGTTTTAAAAAGAACCATTTATGCAATGCTTGCCAATCTGGTAAACAATCCAGAAGCTCTTTTAAAACTAAGAAAGTCATTTCAACTAAAAGACCTTTGGAATTACTTCATATGGACCTTTTTGGCCCTGTTCAACCAATGAGCATGGGTGGAAAGAAGTATGCCTTTGTCATAGTAGATGACTATTCAAGATTCACTTGGATCATCTTGCTGTCTAGCAAAGATGAGTCACTTGGATGTTTCTCAGTTCTGATAAAGAAACTTGAGAATGAAAGGAATGAAAAGGTTGTTCATATCAGAAGTGATAATGGTGGAGAATTCAAAAACTTTATGTTTGAAGAATTCTGTGAAACCAAGGGAATTGAAAGGAAGAATAGGACTCTGGTTGAGATTGCCAGAACTATGATCAATGAAAGAAGGCTTCCAAAGTATTTTTGGGCAGAAGCCGTCAACACAGCTTGCTATGTTCTGAATAGAGTGCTAATCAGAAGCATTCTGAACAAGACCCCTTATGAACTCTGGAAAAGTCGAAAGCCTAAAATAGGTTATTTCAGAACCTTTGGTTGTAAGTGTTATGTTCTGAATACAAAAGAATATCTTTCAAAGTTTGATTCAAAGGCAGATGAGGCCATTTTTCTTGGTTACTCAACACATAGTAAAGCATATAGGGTTTTTAATAATAGGACTCAAACTTTAGATGAATATGTTCATGTTCAGTTTGCTGAGACTAACCTTGCAGATAGTAGAGCTCATGATGAAGATGTAGTTCAAGCTCCTGAAGTTACATCTCCTGTTGAAAAAGAAGATGTTTCCCCAGAGCTGCTGAAGTGATTCCTCTTGTTGCTAATCAAGTTCCAGAAGAGAATCCTACTCCAGAAGTCAACTTCCTTCCGGAAGATGCTCCTATATATGATTCACCAAATGATGAACAAGTTTCAGAAGATACATTGGATGTACCAAGAGAAGTTAGAGCTCCTAGGAACCACCTCTTGGAGAATATTATTGACTCTGTTCAGAATCCTCTCATAACCAGAGCTCGGCTCAGAAGATACATGGGGAATGTGGATTTTGTGTCATTTACGGAACCCAAGGACTTCTATGAACCTGAAGATGATGAGTTCTGGTTAATGGCAATGCAAGAAGAACTTGACCTGTTCAAAAGGTCAGAAGTTGGATTTTGGTTCCCAGACCTAACAACAAGAAAGTTGTTGGTACAAGATGGGTTCTGAAGAACAAGCTTGATGAGTTTGGAAATGTTGTGAGGAACAAGGCAAGACTTGTTGCTCAAGGTTACAATCAGCAAGAAGGCATAGATTATGGTGAAACTTTTTCTCCTGTTGCAAGGTTGGAAGCCATTAGAATCTTATGTGCTTTTGCTTCATACAAAGGTTTTCAGCTCTTTCAAATGGATGTGAAAAGTGCATTCGAATGGGTACATTGATGAGGAAGTCTATGTGTCTCAACCTCCTGATTTTGAAGATCCTGAGTTTCCTGATCATGTGTACAAGCTGAAGAAAGCCTTATATGGACTGAAACAAGCTCCCAGAGCTTGGTATGAGAGACTGACAAAATTCCTTCTATCTATGGGATTTGTCAGAGGCTGTGTTGATACAACTCTGTTCACTCTGAGAAAGAACAAAGATATCCTTTTAGCTCAGGTATATGTTGATGATATTATATTTGGTGATACTAATGAATCTTTGTGCAGGGAGTTCAGTGACCACATGAAGGCTGAGTTTGAAATGTCTATGATGGGAGAATTAACCTTCTTCTTAGGACTTCAGATCAAGCAAAGTAATGATGGTGTGTTTATCAATCAAGCCAACTATACTAGAGAAGTACTGAAGAAATTAGGCATGTCAGATTCTAATGCTATTGACATTCCCATGGATGTCAGCAAAGACTTTGATGATGAAGAGAAAGCTGGTAAACCTGTAGACATACAAACCTACAGAGGTATGATTGGTTCTCTTTTATATCTAACAGCCAACAGGCCATATATACATTTTGATGTGTGCTTTTGTGCTAGATATCAGGCTAAACCAAAGGAGATTCATGATGTTGCTGTCAAAAGAATTCTCAGATATCTTAAAGGCACTTCAGAAGCTGGTTTGTGGTATCCTTGTAGTACAAATTTTACTCTTGTTTGATACACAGACTCTGACTATGGTAGAGATAAATTTAAGAGAGTCAGCACTTCTGGTGGTTGTCATTTTCTGGGGGAGTGCTTAGTCTCCTGGCATAGTAAGAAGCAAACCTCTGTGGCCCTCTCAACTGCGGAAGCTGAGTATGTTGCTGCTGGAAGTTGTGTTGCTCAGATGCTCTGGATAAAGCAACAGATTGCTGACTATGGAATCACTCCTGGAACATTACAATCAACTGTGATAACAAAAGTGCTATTGACCTTTCAAAGAATCTCATTCAACACAGCAGGATGAAGCATGTGCACATTAGGCATCACTTTCGGAGATCATGTTCTAAAGAAGGATATTATTCTTACTTACTTGCCCTCTGAAGACAACCTTGCTGATATGTTTACTAAGCCTATGCCTAGTACTCCTTTCAGAGGTCTGCGTGAAGGGTTAGGGTTAGGGTTAGGTGTTTAATTTGGTGTTTAATTTTTACTTAAAGCGTGCCTACATTCAATGCTATTTCTGCGCTTTTTGTGTTGTTAACGGTAACTGGTTCCCCTTTTAACGGTGGTTATCCACTTTTTGAATTGGAACGGTTTATTGTTTTTGGGTATAAATAGGGATTTCCATACTTAGCAAATTTTCACTTAAGTTTTCATTGCAATTAGAATCCACAAGAAATTTCTGCAATCTCTATTTCTTTCTCTCTACTCCAAAACCTAATTTCCTAAAATGGCTGCTGAACAAAATGCTCAAGTCACTATCACTCGTATCTTTGAGGCCAAAGTTAACCTTAATCCCTCAAAAGTCTTTACCTCTAGGTTCTTAGATGAACAGTGTCTCACCACCCCTCCAATTTCTAAATGGCTAACCACACAAAACTGGATCTCATTCGCTTCTTTGGATGAGGTTATCTTTCCAACTCAAGTCACTGAGTTTTACAAGAACATCTCCTTTCGATCTGATGAAGTTGATGTTATTCACTCCGTGGTCTGTGGAGTTGATGTTGAGGTGTCCAAAACTTCTCTTGCTACCATTTTCGGTACTGCTGATGAAGGGTTGATAATTGGGGAAGATGGGTCTGCTCAGGGCTTTGCTGATTCGAACTGGGGAAGGCCAGATCTGAGTGCCAAAGAGACTTATGCTACATGGTTGACTCAGCACCAGAGGTGGGCACATTATATCACTACCAATGTGTTTCTGCCTAAGTCGGGAGGAGTGAATTGTGTCTCCAACAGGGAGAGGGTTTTCATGTATCACATGATTGCTAAGAAGAAGATCAACCTGTCTGCAATGATTTTGAGAAAGATCAAGAGTGTGAAAGCCAATGGAACCCTAGCCTATGGTTCCCTGCTGACCAGGGTTTTTGAATCTGTTGGTGTTGAGATTCCAGCAGATGCCATCAGAAGCAAAAGCACTCCAATTGCTTATGGTCCTCTGACCAAGTTATCTTTTAGTCAGCTGCCAGCTAAGAAAGCTATGACCTCTGCTCCTCTGGTGATATAGGAAGTTCACAAGAATGTTGTGAAGGATGCTCAGAAGGTTTCCAAGAAGGGAAAGGGTGATAAGGGAAAGAAGAAGACCAGCAGCACAGTTGTAATGATTGTTGATAAAAGTGTTGCTGAAGAACCTTTACCTAACTTAGTGCAAACTAAGATTAGTATTGCCCCTTCTAGGAAGGTTTGTGTTGAGAAGCCTAGTGAGGCTGCTGAGAAGTCAGCACATGAGATAGAAGATGATCGCCTGGCAGAACTTGCCAAAGTTGCTCAGGCTGAAAAGATAAAAGCTGTGTTACAGTAAGTTGAGATGAACAAGAGAGCTGAGGCTGATGTGGCAGCTCATAATGAGCTTGATGCAGCTGAAGCTGCTGTGCGAGAAAATGTTGCAAAGGCTAAGGCCAATGCTGATGCTGAGACAGTTTTAGAGGATGCTGAGGAAGATGTTCCTCTGTCAAGGAAAAGGATTTACAGGACAAAGGCTTCTGCAGCAATGAGGAAGCCTATGAAAGTAAGGGATTTTATCCTAGCTGCTCCTGAGCTAGTGGATACCATCCCAGAGGAAAGGGATGATGATGATGAGGATGTGAACGAAGAGGAAGATGTTCACATGGATGATGATGAAGAAAATTTCAATGATGATGGTGCTCCCACCATTGATAATTTATCTGATGACTCATCTCCTGAGCATAAAAATCCAGAGCTTGTGCTGGAAGGTGCCAGAGTGTTTGCTCAGAATGTAGATAATGAGCGATTCATGGATGATATCCTTCTTGGACAAGGCAGAAGTGATGAGAGGAATAGGAATGCCTCTGAGGTGATTGACAGAATGACACACTTATATGCTGAACCTCTAGCTTCTTATGATCCTAATGCCTCTAAAAATGTACAATTCTCAGTTCCTGAGGATGTTCCTCCTACTTCTCCTAAACATGTTATTGAATCTCCTGAACATAACTCTCCTTCTCCTCCACCACATACTTTTGCATCTCCTTCTGTCACAAAAGTTGATGCTTCTGAAACTTCCATTCCTCCTACAACTTCAACCTCTGAGGTTGTAGCTCCTAAAACTACTCTTCCTTCTGGATCCTATTTAAAAGTGAACTTTTCTACTTCTCCTATCTTTTCTGACTCTACTACAACATCCACTGCTCCCTCTCTAAATACTTCATCCACTTTTTCTTTTCCTTCTACTACTTCATCTTTTACCATACCTTCTACCCAAACAACTTCTGGTCCTTCTTTCACTACTTCCATTCCTCCTCCTTCAACTTCTGGACAAGCACCTCCTGTGTCTGATCTCTTAACCTCTTCCATTCCCACTTCTTCTTTTGCTGGTGTTTCTTCAAATTATGACTTTCTCAGAAATTTGATGAATTAGCATGAGAATGAAACTTATTTCGGAGGTAGGGGATTCATTGGGAGAAATCCTAATATCTCAGAAGTTGATGCTACTCTTTCTGTTGAAGAGTTGAGAAGGATGAGTCATGGTGGCTCTGATGATTTCTTTAGTAGGTTTGCTTTTATGGGTCAGAGGTATCCTGCTGCTGATATGGTGTCCCAAGTTGTTGTGATGCAAGAACTTCAGCAAGTGAAAGCTTAGAACTTGCAACTCATGTCAATGCTCCAGATGCAAGATCCCTCTGTGTATATTCGCAACCTCTCTACTCTTCATCTTGCTACTTATGATGAATTATTCAAGTTGAGACATTTGGCTCTGACTTTGCCCACATTAGAGAATATTGCTCTTGCTTCTACCAAAAATGTCAACAACTCTCTAGAAATTCTGTCCGAAGAAGTCAAGGAAGCAAATGAGACTTTTGAAGCTCAGTGTAATGTTATTCCTGCGAAGATTGATGACCTACAAAGCACTGCAAATCATATTTTGAGAGAAGTGAAATCTTCTGCTCAAGATGCATCATCTTCTGGAGTTGCTCGAATTGTGTATGACATCACTCCTGATCTCAATAATAGACTGCAGAGTATTGAGGACACTCTGGCTGCTCAGAACTCTCAGATTGGAGAACTTACTGAATTCTTGAAGGTTGTACACACTCAGGCTAAGGAACAAGAAAAGATTCTTAATAATTGTTATAGGTTTGTCCGTGGATAGACTTATCTTCAGAATGAACACTTGACCACTGCTGTGTATGCCAACAACCAACTCATTAAGATTCGTTTTGACGATGTTCATAGAGATCGCCCTTTGTCTGGTTCTGCCTATGTTAGAATGGTCTTCATTGATGCTGATTTCAGAAAAAGAATGGATATCATCAATTCTGTCAGACCTTATCCACATCAATACAATGCTGCTCTTGCTCAACAACAAAAGCTTAAAGAAAATGGTGTTTTGGGTCAGGTTTCTGGACAAACGGGGGAGAAGTCTGCTCAGCAGAGTGGTTCCAAAGAGAAGAGACAGAATGAGAATGTTGGTTATGGTGCAAATCTGATGAACCCTAAGTGTTTTGATTATGTCCAGACGTTTCAGAAGATGAATTTTAAAATTTTCTTACACACGTTTCAATGTTGACTAACAATTTTTGTTAAGTATGTGTGTAAGTTTCTCAGCATGTGCTGAATGAAGAATCTCTAGATTGCCTTTAAGACTCAGAAGAAACAGGAAAGCTGAAGACAGTAGATAAAATTCAAAAGCTGGAGCTCCGCTCTGAAGTTTTAGTGAACACTGTTAAAGCTCGCCTCAAAGGTCCAAGAAGCAATCAAAAGATAAATCCTTACCAATTCGGTCAGAAGCTTAGACAAAAGGAATTAGCTTTGAGAAGCTAAGTCACGGGTTCTGTTAAGGATTTATTGCTCTGACAAATGCATTTAATGCCAGCCGCCAAAAGTTCAAAAAGCTGTCTTGAAGGAGCGCGCATGTCTACTCAAAACAAAACCAGAATTTCCTTGTCTACCCTTTGTTGATCCAATTGAAGGAAGTTTTCAGTCAACCTTATCTTCAACTTCAAATCACTTACCGGATTGAGTTAAAAAACAAGGTTAACGGAATCAAAGTGTTTGAAGACCGTTTGAAGACATGACGGATTAACGGCTACAACAACTGATGTCATCTCTATTGAAGATTCAAATTCACCAACGGTCATCCTCATGCACTATAAATAGTAGCCAAGCTCCATTGCATCTCACAAGCGTGATAATCGAGCAAAATCTCAATGCACTGTTTTAATCAAGAAAACAGAGCACCATTTTCCATTCTCAATCTTTCTTAGCATAACTTTAGTTAAAGTGAAAGAGTAAAGAAAAACAAGTTCATAATAGGAATCTTGTATACTGATATCGTTTGTGATCTTCAATTAGATTTAGAGAGAAATCTAGTTGAGATTAGAGTTGGGTGAGAAATCCAGAAAACAGAGTTTTTGTTGTTCTGGTGGAAATCCTTTAACTCTATTTAGACTAGTCAGAACTAAGTGAGATATTAGCTTATGTTCTGTTGATGTAAATGAGCTTCTGAACTTGCCATAAAAGTTCTGAATAGTAGATTTAAAATCTCTGGCGGCTGCGACCACAGGGGACAGGAAGTAGTCCCAGGACTTCTGTGGCGAACTTGGATAAATCGAATCGTTCATCAGGATCTCCTGAACCTCTTTCTCCCTTCCTTTATACTTGTTATTTTGCTTCTGTGTACTTGCTCATATTTAGTGCTGAAACAGATTTACTCCTTATATCATTGTCTTTGTTCAGAAGACTGTCCAGAAGTTCTCTAACTCAGAACTTCTGTTGCTGAAAGTAGTTAAACTGTGTTAAGGCAGAATTTCCCTCAGAAGCTGTTTCTTTAAACTAGCCTCTGACTCTGAGCTAATTTGACTCTGAAAAATTAAGTTTCTTAAAAAGCTTAAATTATTCAGTTTTCAACTTAGACACCTATTCACCCCCCCCCCCCCCCAGGTGATTTTGTTCTTGTTAGGGCCAAAAAGATCCTCCTCAGAAGAAAGCCAAAAGATAATCATCGTAGGAAGTAGAACTTAGGCTTCATAGCTATAGGATCTGGGTTGGGTAGCATGTCTTAGGACTTATGTTATCTTTTACCTTCTTTGATGTTTTGCTCTTATGTGTTTGCTCTGATGGTTTATAAACTAGTTCTAACATTTTATCACATCTTCTCTCTGATCATTTTATCTGCATTCTTATAAATATAACTGTTTATGTTTTAATTGATTTTGCTCTGAATTCATCCCACTAAATCTAACAACTTGATCTTAAGCCTTTTTTTAAGTTAACACAGATTGTTGGAGTTCACCATTTCTACTAAAATGGGGGAGTTCAAATCGTTCAGAGGCACTTAAAAACATAACAAACAGGAAGTTACTCTCTAAACTCTGTGTTTATTTAAGTAACTTTACCTTCTGAACCACGGTTTGTCCATAACCAAAATAGGGGAGAATGATGAACCCTAAGTGTTTTGATTATGTCCAAACGTTTCAGAAGATGTACTTAGATTTTTATTTATATACTTTTCAATGTTGACTAACAATTTTTGTTAAGTATTGTATAAGTTTCTCAGCAGGTGCTGAATGAAGAAACTCTGGATTGTCTAGAAGACTCAGAAGATAAGAAAAGCTGAAGACATATGCAGCTCAGAAGATGGATGCTCCGCTCTGAAGACTTTCTAAAGACTGTTAAAGCTCGCCTCAGAAGTTTTGAAGCAACCAGAAGAAAATCCATTTGATCATAAGCCTAGACAAAAGGAATAAGGAACTCAGAAGCGCTAGTCACGGGTCTTGCTAAGCATTTAATGCTCTGACAGTTGCATTTAATGCAAGGCGCCAAAAGTTCAAAAAGTTATTTTGAAGGAGCGCGCATGTCTACTTCAAACAAAACCAACATTTCCTTGTCTACCCTTTGTTGATCCAAATGAAGCAAATTTCCAGTCAACCTTATCCTTGATTTCAAATCACTTACCAGATTAAGTTAAAGAACAAGGTTAACAGATTAAAAGTGTTTGAAGACCGTTTGAAGAAATGACAAATTAACGGCTACAACAAACTGATGTCATAAATTGAAGATTCAAATTCAAACAACGGTCATCTACAAAGCACTATAAATAGTAGCCAAGCTCCATTGCATCCATACACGCGATTATTGAGCTAAAATCTTAACGCACTGTTTTAACAAGAAAAACAGAGCAACTCATTTTCCATTCTCAATCTTTCTTAGTTTTAGACTTTGTAATAGTGAGAGAGTGAAGAAAACACAAGTTCATAATAGGAATCTTGTAAACTGATATCGTTTGTGATATTCAGTTAGATTTTGAGAGAAATCTAGTTAAGGTTTGAGTTGGGTGAGAATTCAAGAAAACAGGGTTGTTGTTGTTCTGGTGGAAAGCCTTTAACTCATTCTAGGCTAGTCAGAACTAAGTGAGAAATTAGCTTAAGTTCTGTTGATGTAAAGGAGCTTCTGAACTTGCCATAAAAGTTCTGAATAGTGGATTTAAAATCTCTGGTGACTGCGATCACAAAGGACAGGACGTAGTCACAGGACTTCTGTGGTGAACCTGGATAAATCGAATTGTTCATCAGAACCTGTTGAATCTCTTTCTCCCTTCCTTATACTTGTTATTTTGCTTCTGTGTACTTGTTAGTGTTTAATGCTGAAACAGGTTTACTCTTTATATCATTGTCTTTGTTCACAAGACTGTCCAGAAGTTCTCTAACTCAGAGCTTCTATTGCTGAAAGCAGTTAAACTGTGTGAAGGCAGAATTTCTCTCAGATTCTACTTCATTAACCTTGCCTCTGACTCTGAAGAAATTTGACTCTGAAAAATTAAATTTGTCTAAAAAATTAAAATTATTAGTTTTCAACTTAGACACCTATTCACCCCCCTCTAGATGATTCTGATCTTGTTAGGGCCAAAACATCCGCCAGATTCAGGGTTTTAGGCGGTCGGATTCCGAAATTTCAGATGGAAGAAGAAGAAGAAAAATAAAGAAGAAAAAGGAGATGCAAAAAGAATAAAATAAAAGAAAATAAAGGACAAGTTTTGTAATTTTTATAAGGACTATTTTATAATTTTCAGGAGAGTGTAGTTCACTCTCCGAATGAGAGTGAATATGGAAGAAAAGAGGTCTAAATGTATCATTTTTCACAAGTTGAGGAGGTTAACAGGACGTCCCAGAAGTTGAGGGGTAAAGTGACTTTTTTGGCCAAGCATAGGAGGCTGTATATGCTTTAATCCAAAAAAATACTTTATAAAACTAGTTTTTGAATTTTAAGGGGTAAATTAGAATTTTTTTTATATAGTTAAGGAGATAAAGTGATCTAAAGGGACAACTTCAGATGGCTGACAATGCCACTTTTGAAGTTCAGGGGCAACTGTTTTTTTCTTTTAGTTTGAGAGGTGAAGTGACCAAAATGGACAAGTTCAGGGGGCTGCAATAGCATTAGGCCTACAAAATTTATAAAATTAAAGAATTTTATTTAGTAGATATCATCAAATGGATAATTCTAAGCCCTTGTTTGGGAGGAGGTTAATGGAGGTTAACGAGAGTAATGGAATGTAAACTTTCTAATTAACCTTGTTTGGGAGCTTTTTAAAAGTTTAAATGAAGGTTAATTAGAGTTAACATTTTACTTCAATTAACCTCGAAACTTTAACCTCCAAATCGGGGGTTAATGAGAGTAACGTAAACATTTTAACTAATTTACATCCATTAACCTCCTATTTAATTCCACCGATTCCCAAACAAGGTTAACATTTAACTTTTATTTCCGTCACTTCCCTTTCCGTTCCGTTACTCCCATTAACCTCTTCTAACTCTCACCTCCATTAACCTCTCTACTCCCAAACAAAGGCTAAAATTGACTTAATTCTCAATTTGCTCCCTGAACTTCCATTAAAACGTCACTTGACTTCCTAATCTATATAAAGCTCCGAATTGGCCATCTAAATAATTAAAAGTGGTGTTATTGAACCCTTCATTGCTGACGTGTCACATTACGTGGAGGAGAGAGAATAAGTGGAGCGTGAAACACATAAAAATTTAAAAAAACTCGAAACAAATATCATTAATAGTCCTTGTTCATTTTTTCCATTCAAAAATACGATTTTCCTCTTTTGTTTACATAAAAAAAAACTCTACAACTTCAAATCACCATCAAAATCAATATGCTATTATCCAACAAAAACGCCATCAAAATAAAACAACCCAAACTCAAAATCAATTTCTAATTCAACTTACCAAGCCATTCAAACTAAAATATTCAATCGTAAAGCCACAAAATTAAACAACCTAAAACTCAAAATCGAAATTCTAATCTATATCTATATATCTATATCTAGGGATATTCTATGGTCACTTTGTTTTTCACAAAGTAACCATTACTTTGTTTTGTCAACCATTGGATCATGGGTTAAAAACTAATCCAATGGTGAAAAAAACAAAGTATAGACAAAGTAAGGGAAAAACAAAGTGACCATAGCCTACACCCTATATCTATATATATATTAAAGGAGTAACAATTAGGATGAGGTGTCAAGCTCTCCTTTTTTTACTCCTTTAATTTCCACATGTCAATTCCTCACATTTTTGAATTATTTTTTTATGATTTTCCTTTCTATTTTTTGATTATATATTTCAATTAATATAGAAATTTAATAAAATGATATGCTTTCCTAATTCTATGTTGTAGTAAGATATATAGTTTTTAAATTAATTCACATTTCAAGAATCAAAAATCAAAAATCAAAAATTAATCTTTACCAGGAGACAATCAAACATTAATCCGTCCAAAATAATAAAATCAAACATTAATATTTTCATTTCCTAACTTGGCATATATCAAAATACTATTGTGTAAAGCAAAGATTTTGAACACTGATTTCTTTTTTTAATATTCTAATCCTATTTTCGTTTTTTTTTTATTTCTTCCATATTAAAATTCTAGATCATGTTATTTTGTGAATTATTTGAATTAATATTTTAGTTTTTAACATTTATTTTTCACTTTCCATTTTCTTACCACTTAAAATTTGTCATATTATTTCTTTTTTTTTTCTACCTCACTTATAGTTCCACGTATCAACTCTATATTAATTGTCTCATTCTCTTGGTGAGTTGCTTTCCAAATTTAATTTGAAGAGTCACTAACTACCGAATTAATAATAATTTAATCCAATAGTGTATAACAATCATAATCTAACCCGAACCTGAACCCGAACCAAACTCAAAGCAGCGTCGTTGACAATAATTTCGGCGATGATGGGGTTTAGAGTTAGGGTTAGAATTCGAGTTTAGGATTAGGTTTAGGGTTTAGGGTTAGGGTTTTGGTTTAAGATTATGGTTACGGTTAGGATTGTTATACACACTTGGATTGAATTATTATTAATCCAATAATGGCTCTCTAAATTAAATTTTGAGAGTTACTCACCAAGAGAATGAGACTGCTATATTAAACTTTTAACTTTTTGAATGTTGTCTCAGTTTATCAATTTTTTGAATTTTTAATATTATTTTTTGTTTGATGAAGATGTCATTTTCATATACCTTTTTTAATTCCCAAAATTTATTCCTAAAATATCATATTTTTTCCTTAAAGAAAAAAGTCATATTTGTTATCTTTTATATTAATATTTAATTATTTAATTATTTGTTATGAAAATAGTTTATTACTCCCTCCGTTCCATAATATAAGGCATTTTTGCCATTTAGAGTAAGAATAAGAATGTCAATGCAAATACTAATTTACCCTTAATTAATGTGATGAAAATATCTCTATCATTCTCTCGAATAATATATTATTCCTTAAATGAAAAGGGTAGTGATGGAAATTCCTTTAATAATTATTCCTTTTATGGCCAAAATGTTGGTGTGCCCTAGGCCCTAGGCGTTGTTTTATGACATTGTATTTGATGATGATTACATACTATGTTATTGGTGTTTTATGAATAAAGGCATTAATTCATTTGAGTTATATATCTTGTACTATAGTAACTAAATGAAGTATCCATTGATTGTATATCATAAAGTATACCAGAAGTGAGTCATAGTCATGGGAATGATTATGGCATAAGCTTTTATATCTAGGATTCACATGACACTCTGTAGGTTGCTTAGTGTATGTGAATATGGATATAGGTGCGTGTGCGTTACACGAGACTTGGTCGATCCGCTTTAGAAAGTTCATGGTGGTAGAGTCATTAAGCTTTCTAATAATGTAGATCTCTTTTATCTCCTGACCTGATTTCAGTATAGCAGTCAATAAGGAATCAGATTGAATTTGGTGTATTTCTAACAGGTCCGCCAGAGGATGCCAAATATGGATACACTGGTTCAATCTCTGAACTTATTACTGCGGATAGTTGAAGTGATGGAATTACCACTCACTGTTTAAGTGAGTTGATATCATAGGCCACTTGATGAGTATTAGCTGAGAAATGTACGGCCGTACTGAAACAAGCAGGTGACTTGTTTGTTTGTCAGTAATACTCGATGATCAAGAAATTAATCTAGCAATAGAGGATGACTACACCATGCCTCCAGCTTGATTAATCGATATGCTTTTGGTAAGAGATAAGTAGAGCATCATACAGGGTTTTCTGTCTAACATGGATAGCATTCATCTTTAATCAATATGTGATTGACATGGTTTATTAGGACCCTCTGTCGATCAGTGAATTGTTAATTCACAGCTTATTGATTTCAGACCCTAAGGATCGTGCAACACGGTAATCGAGAAGATTAATTGATACATGAATTGTGTTAATTAATTCCAAGATTAAATGATCAATTGATGAATTGATTATTTGAAGAACGTATTAATTATTTGTTATGTGACAAGTTAATTAGTAATTGGAACGGCTAATTAATTAATCGGGTTAATTTAATTAAACGATTAATTATTTATGGGTTAAAGTGTAATATTAATTTAACCTAATTGATGTTAATTGAATCGATTTAATACTACGGTGTTTAATTGATAAAATTAAATTAATTAAGGGTCAAATTAATAATTAACTGAAAGTTAATTATTTGCACTATATAAGTGAATTGTCAATTCATTATGGTGGATCGGAAACTGAAACCCTAGCCTCCATTAGCTGAATTCGACCGAACCCCTCTCTAGAGGATTCCGGTGAATTTGTTCCTCGTTCTTCGCGCTCTTGGAGTAAGCCGACTAGTAGCTGATCTCGGTTCTTGCTCGTGTCTGCACGTGATATAGGAGGAGCAACATCTGAGGCTCTCGTCTATCCTTGAAAGGATATCCAAGTAGGTTTTCTTAATCCATAGATTAAGATAACAGTTTTGTTAAAATTTAACTGAGGTTTAAAGATTAAGATCAATGGGACAATTGGTTCAGGTTAGATCGAATTCACCGTTTAACTAATAAGATCGCTGCTTCCGCTGCGCGGCTCTGATCGATCTTTCTGAAACCCTACACAAAAGGCCTTATATTTTGGAAAAAGTAGAAAAGCCAAAAGGCCTTATAATATGGAACGGAGGAAGTAATATGTTTTGATATCTTCTTTCGAAAAACTAAATATTTTGGGTATCTAATCAACATTAATTTTAGGTATTTCTTTCCATAATTCTTCACAATCAAATTCAATTGAAATTTTTTCTTAATTTCTTTCGACTAATATCACATTCCAACTCCATTTTCTTTCCAATCAAACTATTACTCCCTCCACTTTGAAATAAATGTCTTTCTAGACAATAAGTGAAATTCTGAATTAAAAGTCGTTTTGAATATTTTTCCTATTTTTTCCTCATTTTAACCTTACCTAATATGGTAAATATATTCTGTAATTAATAATAATGGAAACAATAATAAATATATTAAATATTAAATGAGTAATTTTTTTTGAAGAGAATATTAAATGAGTAATTAATAAAGGTATAATGATACTTTCAAGCATTTATTATTTTTGAAATTTTTTTGTCCAAAAAGACATTTAATTTAGAGTGGAGGGAGTAAACATATTATAAGTGAGAAAAAATGATTAATTTGGAAAAGTTTTGAGAACAGGTAATAAATAAACGTTCAAACAGTAAAGGAATAAATTAATTGAAAAAAAAGTTTAATATTTCATGTTAAAAATGTAATATGTATAAAATGGGAACAAATTCAAATTAATAAAAGAATAAAATCTCATTTGGTGAAAGATAAAGTAATAATATATAGATAGTCAATATATAAACAATTCAAAATTATAAGAAAATGACAGGTAAGCATAAATGAGAGTGAATTAAGGTGGAGGCGGCATATGAAGGCTAATGTTAGAGGCTTAAATATATCAAAAAAATGTATAATAATACTTTCAAGATTGATTCCTTTACTGTTTGAAAGTTTATTTATTACCTTTTATCTATCCCCATAATATTTTTTCCACAAAATAATGTAATTAAATTATGTATTAATTATTTATTTTATATGTTGAAATTTCCATAAATATATAAGAATAAATTCCAAAAAATAATAATTTACAATTACAAAAATTATAAAAAAAAGTGAAAGTAAATTTTTGTTTTTGTCACAAGAGTGAATCTTTCATTTGGATTCCGTAAAATTGACCGCTAACAAATTTAAAAGAAAAAAAATTTAAGAATTAAAGTTGCTAACTACATCATTTCATTTGCTATAAAATCACATTGTACTGAAACCGTAGTAAAAAATTTCATAAAATTAATACAACAATTTAAACAATATGTTCTCACAAATCGTGCATAGCACGGCCAAAGACTAGTGTATATTTAAACCTCTAACAATGACCTCCACGTGTCGGCTTCTCCTTCATTCTCTCAATAAAAATTTTATGTGTCATATTCTCCTTAATCCACTCTCCATATATGTTAAATATTTCACAACCATATTTGTTCTATAATCAAATATTAGATTCTTTAAAATCTCTTATATGCTATACAGTTTATATTTTAATCAATCAAATATTACTCTCTTCTTAATCTGAATTCCATCCTTTTATATTTCAATTAGTTTGCTGAAAAATTGTTTCCTAATTAATTAAGTTTTGAATTATTCCTATTTTTTCTTTTTTGAAAGAAAATTATTCCTATTTAACTACACTTTTCTCTACGCCTAACATAAATTTGCTCTTTTTTCCTACTATTTATCTATATTTTGCAGGATGGTTTTTCAACGGTGGTGATTGGATATTCTTTTTCTCCGGTAATCATCTCAACTTTGCCATAATGTTTAATTTTGATTATTTCCTATATTCTGTTTTTGTAATCTAATGGTTATGATCTCTTTTAATCTAATAACAATGTTGTTTGGATTATACAGTTGTTGTCTCTTCTTCTTCAAATTGATCTCGATTATGGGCCTGTTTGTTTTAACTGCAGGTTGTTGTTGCTGTTTGCTGGTTACTGTTACGGTTTGCTGTTTGCTGTTTGCGGTTTCTAATTCCTGGTTGCTGTTTGCTGTTTGATTATTAGTGTTTGGTAAAATTATGATTAACTATTACTGTTACGATGTAAAATGACATATATGGACATGTTTATAAAATCAATTTAAAAATAATATTAAAATAATGAAATTTTGAAGGGCATATAAGAGATAACACATCCAAACCGTAAAAGATGTTTGAAAAGTAGGAATGATGAACCCTAAGTGTTTTGATTATGTTCAAACGTTTCAGAAGATGAAAATTAAAATTCTCTTACATACGGTTTAATGTTGACTAACAATTTTTGTTAAGTTTGTATGTAAGTTACTCAGCAGGTGCTGAATGAAGAATTTCTGGATTGCCTGGAAGACTCAGAAGAAACGAGAAAGCTGAAGACAGTGTTTTTAATGTTCAGAAGCTGGATGCTCCGCTCTGAAGTTATCGAAGTCTGTTAAAGCTCTCCTCGGAGGTCCATTGCAATCAGAAGATAAACTCTACCAATTCGATCAGAAGCTTAGAAAAATGGAATTATCTTTCAGAAGCTAAGTCACGGGTTCTGTTTAGCATTTATTGCTCTGACAATTGCATTTAATGCAAGGCGCCAAAAGTTCAAAAAGCTGTTTTGAAGGAGCGCGATTGTCTACTCAAAACGAAACCAGAATTTCCTTGCCTACCATTTGTTGATCCAATTGAAGATGTTTCCTGTCAACCTTATCTTCAACTTCAAATCTCTTACCGGATTTAGTTAAAGAACAAGGTTAACGGAATCAAAGTGTTTGAAGACCGTTTGAAGACATGACAGATTAACGGCTACAACAACTGATGTCATCCCTTTTGAAGATTCAAATTTACCAGCGGTCATCCTCATTCACTATAAATAGTAGCCAAGCTCCACTGCATCATATACGCGTGATAATCGAGCAAAATCTCAACGCACTGTTTGAACAAGAAAAACAGAGCACATTTTCCATTCTCAATCTTTCTTAGCATAGCTTTAGTTAAAGTGAGAGAGTGAAGAAAAACAAGTTCATAATAGGAATCTTGTAAACTGATATCGTTTGTGATATTCAGTTAGATTTAGAGAGAAATCTAGTTGAGATTAGAGTTGGGTGAGAAATCCAGAAAACAGAGTTGTTGTTGTTCTGGTGGAAATCTTTTAACTCTTTTTAGGCTAGTCAGAACTAAGTGAGAAATTAGCTTATGTTCTGTTGATGTAAAGGAGCTTCTGAACTTGCCATAAAAGTTCTGAATAGTAGATTTAAAATCTCTGGTGGCTGCGACCTCAGGGGACAAGACGTAGTCACAGGACTTCTGTGGCGAACTTGGATAAATCGACTTGTTCATTAGGATCTCCTGAACTTCTTTCTCCCTCTTATACTTGTTACTTTTGCTTCTGTGTACTTGCTTATATTTAGTGCTAAAACAGATTTTCTCTTTATATCATTGTCTTTGTTCAGAAGACTGTCCAGAAGTTCTTAAACTCAGAACTTCTGTTGCTGAAAACAGTCTAACTGTGTTTAGGCAGAATTTCCCTCAGAAGCTGCTTCTGTAAGCTAGCCTCTGATTCCGAGGAAATTTGACTCTGAAAATTAAGTTTCTTTAAAAACTTAGAAATTCTCAGTTTACAACTTAGACACCTATTCACCCCCATCTAGGTGATTCTGTTCTTGTTAGAGCCAACAAGTGGTATCAGAGCGAAGGTCACTTCGTATATTTACTAAAGATCTAACAATCTAAGTGTAAGATCCTATCAGAATCAATAGAGATGGCTAGTAGACACCAGCTTGAGAACCCCTCTCACTTTATTGTCCCCGAGGGCTCTTCCACAACTAGACCTCCACTATTCAATGGTGATAACTACTCTTATTGGAAAAAGAGGATGATGTGTTTCATCCAAGCTCAGAATATGAGTGCCTGGAACGTTATCACTGATGGTGACTTCCTCCCAACAAGGATGGAAGTTGGTTTAGGGAATGTTGTAATTCCTCAGAGAGAATACACTGATGATATTCTTAAAAAACTCCAAACCAATGCTTCAGCAATGAATATGTTGCATTGTGCACTTTCTGCTACTGAGTATAATAAAGTTTCCTCTTGTGAAACAGCACAGGAGATCTGGAACAGTTTAGAAGTCACTTACGAAGGAACAGGAAAAGTGAAGCAGTCTAAAGTCAATCAACTCATGAGAGACTATGAGTTATTTGAAATGCTTGAAAAAGAATCTATTTCAAGTATGAATTCTAGATTCACCAAGATTGTCAATGACTTGAATTCTAAATTCTAGATTCAAGGATATTGAAGAATCCGAGAAAGTGAAGAAGATTCTCAGAAGCTTACCAAGGTTTTGGCAAGCCAAGAAGACTGTTATTGAAGAAGTTCAGGACTTGAGCTATTATGAGTATGATGAACTCATTGGCTCACTAATTACTCATGAGATGTCCATGAAGAATCATGACCTAAGAGAAAGGTCAGAAGGAAAAAGAGGAGTAGTCCTGAAAGCAGAATCTTCTGAAGAATCCTCTGAAGATGAGGAACTGGCTATGCTGACCAGGAAGTTCAAGAAGGCCTTTAGAAAAGGCAGAGGTGGAAACTACAAGAAGCCTTTCAGGAGCTTTGACAAGAAAACTCCTGATTCTGGTGAAAAGTTCAAGAGAGATCCAAACAAGCCTATTGTGTGCTATGGATGTCAGCAACCAGGGCACATTAAGCCTAACTGCCCAGAGCTGAAGAAAGATAAGAGAAAGTTCAAGAAAGTTATGCTGGCTGCTTGGTCAGACTCTGAGACCAGCTGTGATCCTAAAGAAAAGGAAGAGCAAGCTCAGATTTGTTTCATGGCTATTGAAGAGCCAACTTCTGAAGATGTCACAGGAGAAACTTCCACACCTCCTGAAGCTACATATGACTCTGAGGTAAACAATTCTCACGAACTAGATATCTTTGATTCTCTTGAAGAACTCTATAGTATGTTCAAGTACCTTAAGAGGAAATTGGACAAGAGTGAGGCTGACAAGTTTCTTAGGTTTACTCAAATTTATTCTGACATGAAAGTGTTAGAAGAAAAGTTGTGTAAACAGTTCAGCACTCCTGCTGTTGGCCCCAAAGCCAAAGGCAAGGAAAAGTTGCCTCTTGGAAGTGATAAACCCCAGAAGAAGAAGAAACATGTCACTCCCTCTCTTCTGAAAGAGATAGCTTCTCCTCCTGATGTTGGTACCTCTGAGAGTGCTGATTTAGCCTCTGAAGATGTTGCACCTTCTCAGAAGAAGAAGAAATCTCCCAAGAAGCAAAGGGAAAGATCCAAGAACCCTCCCTTTTGCAAGCTTTGCAAGAGTGATGGTCACTGGTTGAAGGATTGCAAGTATCACATCAAAAACATCTTGCAATCTGAGATATCACTAAAACCTGCTGAAGAGAAATCTAACAATGAAGGACCCAATAAGGATTGGGTACCTGTCACTAATTGATTGTGTTGCAGGTGGCTCTGAGTGCTCCATCAATGTCAAAGCTGTGGTACATTAACAGTGGGTGCTCAAGGCATATGACAGGTGATGAAAAAGCATTCATCACATTTGATCCTAAAAGAGGTGGAAAAGTCAGCTTTGGAAATGCTCAGAAAGGAAGGATACTTGGTTCTCGATCCATAGGAACTAATCCTCCGATCGAAGATGTCTCCCTAGTCAGAGGCCTGAAGTTCAATCTCCTGAGTGTTGCACAACTGTGTGATAAAGGTAGAGATGTTGTCTTCAGCTCCTTTGGATGTAAAATCCTGGACAGTAAGTCAAGGGAAGTTATACTAACTGCTCCTAGAGTTGAAAATGTTTTCATGCTGAACCTTGAGAATCTTTGCAAAAATATATGCTTGATGTCCAAAGAGGATACCTCCTGGCTCTGGCATAGAAGACTTGCTCATGTAAGCATGGACCTTCTGGCCAAAGTAGCTAGATATCAATTGGTTGAGGGTCTGCCTGAAATTAGTATTAAAAAGAATCATTTATGCACTGCTTGTCAATCTGGTAAACAATCCAGAAGCTCTTTTAAAACTAAGAAGATCATTTCAACTAAAAGACCTTTGGAATTACTTCATATGGACCTTTTTGGCCCTGTTCAACCAATGAGCATGTGTGGAAAGAAGTATGCCTTTGTCATAGTTGATGACTATTCAAGGTTCACTTGGGTTATCTTGATGTCTAGCAAAGATGAGTCACTTGGATGTTTCTCAGTTCTGATAAAGAAGCTTGAGAATGAAAGGAATGAAAAGGTTGTTCATATCAGAAGTGATAATGGTGGAGAATTCAAGAACTTTCTGTTTGAAGAATTCTGTGAAACCAAGGGCATTGATCATAACTTTTCTGCTCCCAGAACTCCTCAACAAAATGGGGTAGTTGAAAGGAAGAATAGAACTCTGGTTGAGATTGCCATAACCTTGATCAATGAAAGAAGGCTTCCAAAGTACTTTTGGGGAGAAGCTGTTAACACAACTTGCTATGTTATGAATAGAGTGCTAATCAGAAGCATTCTGAACAAAACCCCTTATGAACTCTGGAAAGGTCGAAAGCCTAAAATAGGTTATTTCAGAACCTTTGGTTGTAAGTGTTATGTTTTGAACACAAAAGAATGTCTTCCAAAGTTTGATTCAAAGGCATATGAGGCCATTTTTCTTGGTTACTCAACACATAGTGAAGCATATACGGTTTTTAATAAGAGGACTCAAACTTTAGATGAATCTGTTCATGTACAGTTTGATGAGACTAACCCTGCAGATAGTAGAGCTCCTGATGAAGGTGTAGTTCATGCTCCTGAAGTGACATCTCCTGTTAGAAAAGAAGATGTTTCTCCCAGAGCTGCTGAAGTGGTTCCTCCTGTTGCTGAACAAGCTCAAGAAGAGAATTCTAATCCAGAAGTCAACTTCCTTCCAGAAGATGCTCCTATATATGATTCAACAAATGATGAACAAGTTTCAGAAGATACATTGGATGTACCAAGAGAAGTTAGAGTTCATAGGAATCATTCCTTAGAGAATATAATTGACTCTGTTCACAACCATGTCATGACCAGAGCTCAGCTCAGAAGATATATGGGGAATGTGGCTTTTGTGTCATTTATGGAACCCAAGGACTTCTATAAAGCTGCAGATGATGATTCCTGGTTGATGGTAATGCAAGAAGAACTTGACCAGTTTAAAAGGTTAGAAGTTTGGATTTTTGTTCCCAGACCTAACAACAAAAAGGTTGTTGGCACTAGATGGGTTCTGAAAAACAAGCTTGATGAGTTTGGAAATGTTGTGAGGAACAAGGCAAGACTTGTTGCTCAAGGTTACAGTCAGCAAGAAGGCATAGATTATGGTGAAACTTTTGCTCCTATTGCAAGATTAGAAGCCATTAGAATCTTATGTGCTTTTGCATCATACAAAGGTTTTAAGCTCTTTCAAATGGATGTGAAAAGTGCATTCTTGAATGGTTACATTGATGAGGAAGTTTATGTATCTCAACCTCCTGGTTTTGAAGATCCTAAGTTTCCTGATCATGTGTACAAGCTGAAGAAAGCCTTGAATGGACTGAAACAAGCTCCCAGAGCTTGGTATGAGAGACTGACAAAGTTCCTTCTGTCTAAAGGATTTGTCAGAGGCTGTGTTGATACAACTTTGTTCACTCTGAAGAAGCACAAGGATATCCTTATAGCTCAGGTATATGTTGATGATATTATATTTGGTGCTACTAATGAATCTTTGTGCAGAGAGTTCAGTGACCACATGAAGGCTGAGTTTGAAATGTCTATGATGGGAGAATTAACCTTCTTCTTAGGACTTCAGATCAAGCAAAGTAATGATGGTGTGTTTATTAATCAAGCCAAGTACACTAGAGAAGTGCTGAAGAAATTTGGCATGATGGAATCTAATGCTGTTGATATCCCAATGGATGTCAGCAAAGACATTGATGATGAAGAGAAAGCTGGTAAACCTGTAGATATAAAAACCTACAGAGGTATGATTGGTTCTCTTTTATACCTAACAGCCAGCAGGCCAGATATACATTTTGCTGTGTGTTTTTGTGCTAGATATCAGTCTAAACCAAGGGAGATTCATGATGTTGTTGTCCAAAGAATTCTCAGATATCTTAAAGGCACACCAGAAGCTGGTTTGTGGTATCCTTGTAGTTCAGATTTTACTCATATAGGATACACAGACTCTGACTATGGTAGGGATAAATTGAAGAGAGACAGCACTTCTGGTGGTTGTCATTTTCTGGGGGAGTGCCTAGTCTCGTAGCATAGCAAGAAACAAACCTCTGTGGCTCTCTCAACTGTTGAAGCTGAGTATGTTGCTGCTGGAAGTTGTGTTTCTCAGATGCTCTGGATGCTGACTATGGAGTCATCCCTGGAACAATTACAATCTACTGTGATAACAAGAGTGCAATTGATCTTTCAAAGAATCCTATTCAGCACAGCAGGATGAAGCATGTTCACATTAGGCATCACTTTCTGAGAGATCATGTTCTGAAAAAGGATATCATCATTTCTCATGTTCCCTCTGAAGACAAGCTTGCTAACATGTTTACTAAGCCTCTGGCTGGTACTCCTTTCAGCAGCTTGCGAGAAGGCATTGGTATGACTTATCCACTTCAGTAATTTAGTTTAATTATATTTCTTTCTATCTTAAGTGTTAATCGTTTAAGATAATTAAGTGTGATTAAGGCTAATCATGATTTTTAATTACGCATCCCTACATTTATTGCTTTTATTGCGCTGTTACTGGTGTTTAACGGTTACTGGTTCCCTTTTAAACGGTGGTTTGTTACTTTTTGAATTGGAACAGTTTCGTGTTTGGGTATAAATAAGGGTTTTCCATACTTAGAAACTTTTCACTCTCATTCTCTCTAAAATTAGATTTTCCATACATAATCTCTTTGTGTTTTCTTTCTCTCAAACACTTAACCTAATTTCTTATAAAAATCTTTCAATGGCTCAAGATCATCCCATTGAACTCGTCACTGCCACTCACATTTTTGATTCCGAATCTAAGAAAAAGGTTAGTGAATCTAGGGTTTTCACATCTAGGTTCCTAGACGATGAAGTTAAATCCATTGAACCCATCTCTAAATGGCTAAGTGCTCAAAATTGGAACTCGTTCGTTTCTTTGGATGAGTTCATCTATCCTAAGTTAGTCACTGAGTTCTATCAGAATCTCCACTACCTATCTAATGAGGAGGATGTTGTTCACTCTTCGATTGGAGAAGTCGAGATTGAGGTCAGCAGGGCTTCTATTTCTCAGGTTATTGGAATTGATGATGAAGGAATCATCATTGGAGATGATGGTTCTGCTGAAGGTTTTAGTGAAGCAAATTGGGCTAGACCAGATCTGAGTGCTAAGGAAACCTATGCCACTTGGCTCACTCAGCACCAGAGGTGGGCACACTACTTAACAACAAATGTGTTCCTTCCGAAGGCTGGAGGAGTTAATGGTGTTTTCAACCGGGAAAGGGTTTTCATGTTTCATCTGATAAACCAGAAGAAGATCAACCTTCCTGGCATCATTATAAGGCAGATGAAAAATGTGAAGGTGGTTAGTGCCCTTGCTTATGGTTCTCTCCTGACGAGGTTGTTTGAGGCTGCCTCTGTGGTAATTTCAGGAGAAGGTGTAACCAGCAGGAGTACTGTTCTCAAGATGCAAACACTTAGGCATCTTTCCTTTGGTGTGGTACCAAAGAAGACTGAGAATGCTTCCTCTGTAAGCATTGCTCAGAAGGAAATTGTTGAGGATACTGTGCAGAAAGGAAAGAAGGCTGCCAAGAAGGGCAAAGGAAAGAAAGGATCAAGTAAGTTGGTCCTGACAGTAGAGAAGGTGGTCGTCTCAGAACCTCTTCCAGCTCCGGTTCAAACAACTATCAGTGTTGAACCTTCTGGCAAGATTGTTGCTGAAAAGCCAAGGGATGCTGCTGAAAAAGCAGCTCAGGGAGCTGAGGATGCACGCCTTGATGAAAGAGAGAAGGCTGTTGAGGCTGAGAAAATTGCAACAGTTGTGGCTCTTGCTGAAGAGAAAAGAAAGAGAAAGGAAGTTGAAGATAAGTTAGCAGCAGAGCGAGAAATTGCAGCAAAGGCTAAGGCTGATGCTAGAATTGCTGAGTGCGCTGCTGAAGTTGAGAATGTGGAGTTCTCTGGAAATGTTGAGGCTATTGGAGAAGATGAGGATTCTGAAGATATTCCTCTCTCCAAACTTACCAGGAAGAAGGTTTCTGTAAATAGAAGGGTTCTGAACAAGAAAGACTCCTTTATTGCACCAAGTGCTAAATTGGAAGATTCAATTCCTGAAGAACAGGACTTGGTTGATGACGAAGACATGATGGAAATGTCTGCTGAAGAGGATGTTGATGCTCCTGTTATTGAAGAACTGTCAGAGGACAGTGAACCGGAAGTTGATGTGGTTCTTCAGGATGCACAACGGTTTACTGAGAATGTTGATAACGACAATTTTATAGACAACATTCTTCTGGGTCAAGGTAGAAACCCTGGTGATAGGGATGCTACTGAAACGCTGCACAGAATGGCTCATGTGTTTGCTGAACCCATCTCAATGTTTGATCCAAATATTTCTGAACAGGTTATCTCATCTCCCACTCATACTCATCATTCATCTTCCCCTCGTACTCCTCATCCATCTCCTTCACTACCTTCTGTCACAGAAGTAAGTGATTCTCAAACTTCCATTCCTCCTACAACTTCAACCTCTGAAGTTGTACCTCCTAAAACTGCTCCTCCTTCTGGATCTTATTCAGAAGTGAATTTATCTTCTGGTCCTATTTTCACAGATTCCATATCAACTTCCATTCCCTCTTCTCTACCTACCTCCTCTGTAACTCCTTCAATAGGACTTACTGCTCCATCCTTCTCACTCCCATCCACACTACCATCCATTTCCCCTACTCTCTCTTCCTCTACCACACATACAATTCCTTCCTCAACCACACCTATACCTCCTCCTTCTTCTTCTGGACATGCACCTCCTGTGTGTGATCCCTTAACTACTTCCTCCTCCACATATTTCTTTGTTGGGTTGTCATCAAACTATGACTTCCTACGCAATTCAATGAATCGAGATAATTTGGAGAGAACTTTTGGTAGTTTTGATTTCATGAGCAGAGCTTCTGGTGTATCCGAAGCTGGTGGTGTTCCATCTGTTGAAGAGTTGAGAAGAATGAGTCAGAGTGGCTCTGATGAACTGCTGAATAGACTTGCTGGTTTCGGGCAAAGGACCTCTGCTGCTGACATGTATGCTCAGGGCATTGTGCTGCAAGAAATTCAATCATTGAAAGCTCAGAACCTGCAGCTCATGACTATGCTTCAAGTGCAGAGCCCTACTGTCTACACTCGCAATCTTTCTACACTTCATCTGGCTACTTATGATGAAATTTACAAGTTGAGAGAATTGGCTCTGACTCTTCCAACTCTCGAAAATATTGCTCTTGCCTCTTCTCTGAAATCTTCTGCTCAAGGATCATCATCTTCAGGGGCTGCTAAGATTGTGTATGACATCACTCCTGATCTCAACAATCGTCTTCAGAGCATTGAGTCTGTTGTGACTGCTCAGAGCGCCCAGATTGCTGAGCTTACTGAACTTCTGAAGGTTATGCACACTCAAGCCCGAGAACAAGAGAAGGTTCTTCATAATTGCTATAGGTTTGTTCGCGGAAAGACTTATATTCAGAATGAGCATCTCACTGCTGATGTGTATGCTAACAATCGGCTGATTAAGCTCCTTCTGGAAGATGTTCAAAAACAGCGACCTTTTTCTGGACAGACTTTTGATCATATGACAACCATTGATGCTGACTTCAAGCGAAGAATGGATATGATCAACACTGTAAGGCCTACACCTCAGCAATATCAGACTGCTCTTCGTGTTCAACAGAAGTTGGACTCTCAAGGTGCTCTGGGTATTCCTGTTGGTTCTGGCCGAACAGGGGAGAAGTCTGCTCAGCAAGGTGGTCTCAAGTCTGGGATGAAGAGACAGAATGTTGGTGAAG
The DNA here is from genome assembly GCA_028411795.1 of Euphorbia peplus. Classification (NCBI taxonomy): domain Eukaryota; kingdom Viridiplantae; phylum Streptophyta; class Magnoliopsida; order Malpighiales; family Euphorbiaceae; genus Euphorbia; species Euphorbia peplus. The sequence continues at coordinate 9,784,700 of CP110843.1, read as the reverse complement.
GTTCTAGTGGTGTTCCTCCTCCTCAGAAGAGATCTAGAAACACATAATCTTTTTAAGACTTAAGCTTCTTAGCTAGGTTCTGGGTTGGGTAGTTTTGTCTTAGGACTTTATGTTCCCTTCTGATTATTTTGTTTGTTTCTTCTGACTATTATATATACACTGAACTCTTCTTATACATATTACTTGTCTCTGATTAATCTCTTACTGCTTATGTTTCTTTTTAACTTAGTAACTTTCACTTCGCTAAAAATCTAACAACTTGATCTCAAGTCTTTTTTAAGTTTATACAGATTGCTGAAGTTCACCATTTACACTAAAATGGGGAAGTTAAGTTACTCAGAAGTTATATAAAAAAAACATAACTTTCAGGAAGTTACCCTCTAAACCTTGTGTTTACTTAAGAAATTTTACCTTCTGACCACGGTTTGTCCATAACCAAAATGGGGGAGAATGATGAACCCTAAGTGTTTTGATTATGTTCAAACGTTTCAGAAGATGAAAATTAAAATTCTCTTACATACGGTTTAATGTTGACTAACAATTTTTGTTAAGTTTGTATGTAAGTTACTCAGCAGGTGCTGAATGAAGAATTTATGGATTGCCTGGAAGACTCAGAAGAAACGAGAAAGTTGAAGACAGTGTTTTCAATGTTCAGAAGCTGGATGCTCCGCTCTGAAGTTATCGAAGTCTGTTAAAGCTCTCCTCAGAGGTCCATTGCAATCAGAAGATAAACTCTACCAATTCGATCAGAAGCTTAGACAAATGGAATTAGCTTTCAGAAGCTAAGTCACGGGTTCTGTTTAGCATTTATTGCTCTGACAATTGCATTTAATGCAAGGCGCCAAAAGTTCAAAAAGCTGTTTTGAAGGAGCGCGCTTGTCTACTCAAAACGAAACCAGAATTTCCTTGTCTACCCTTTGTTGATCCAATTGAAGAATGTTTCCAGTCAACCTTATCTTCAACTTCAAATCTCTTACCGGATTTAGTTAAAGAACAAGGTTAACGGAATCAAAGTGTTTGAAGACCGTTTGAAGACATGACAGATTAACGGCTACAACAACTGATGTCATCCCTTTTGAAGATTCAAATTTACCAACGGTCATCCTCATTCACTATAAATAGACAAGACGTAGTCACAGGACTTCTGTGGCGAACTTGGATAAATCGACTTGTTCATCAGGATCTCCTGAACTTCTTTCTCCCTCTTATACTTGTTACTTTTGCTTCTGTGTACTTGCTTATATTTAGTACTGAAACAGATTTTCTCTTTATATCATTGTCTTTGTTCAGAAGACTGTCCAGAAGTTCTTAAACTCAGAACTTCTGTTGCTGAAAACAGTCTAACTGTGTTTAGGCAGAATTTCCCTCAGAAGCTGCTTCTGTAAGCTAGCCTCTGATTCCGAGGAAATTTGACTCTGAAAATTAAGTTTCTTTAAAAACTTAGAAATTCTCAGTATACAACTTAGACACCTATTCACCTCCCTCTAGGTGATTCTGTTCTTGTTAGGGCCAACAAGGAATTCTCTACTTTTTCTAAAAATACTTTTTGGATATCAAAAAGCAAAAAATTGGTACTAACCAAACACTTGAAACTCTCATTTTTAGTATGGAAAAGAAAAACGGAGTTTGAAAAGTAGTAAACAAACACCCTCTATGATTAGAGATATTAATAAAAAAATTGTTCAGATTCTTCATCATGTGTTTTCTAATCCTAGATCATCGTTATTTATGTTAATCTATAAATTTTACAGGTGTCCTTTCTTCCTCACAGTTCGAAGTTAATTTAGAATGGCCAAAACAATGATTATCGTTAAAAAGGGCACTTTACTATTTTTATTTGCTTATCCGTTGTAGGTTGGTGAATAAATTTCGATGATTTCAAGATAATCATTTAGTAGTAATATAACTTTGTATAGTGTTACTTGATAATAATTTCAAGTTAATGTTGATGATAATTTAGTAGTAATATAACTTTGTATAGTGTTACTTGATAAGCCTTGACATTGTACAAATCTGATTAGTGTTGCAATTTTTATATTGTCGTGTATTTGGAATCAATAAATGTTTTTTTCTTCTCTAAAAAGGTTAGTTACTTTTCTGGGATCATTTCAAATATATATCTTCATTATTTATTTGTTTATGTTCCCAATATTTGATATGAATTGCCTAATAATATTATAGTTATTACTGTCACTGTTATTCTAACTAAAAAGTAAAAAGTGATAAAAGAAAATGACACGCAAATTAGGAAACAAATAATGTATATAGATTTGAGAATAAATTTAAGGGAAAAGTAGTTTCAGTCCCTTTCAAATATAATCTTTGTGGTTTAAACTTTTGCAAATAAGTACCACGTGGTTTTGGTTGCTAGCAATTAGAGTTCAGTTGGATAACAATGCTAATTTTTGCTGGATTATGTTAAGTTTTCGGGAGTAAAAAGTCATTATTTTCACAAATTTTGAACAGAATTATCATTTAAGTGATGTATTATTTAATAACTACAAAATAACTTTTAACAGAAAGAAAAATAATGCAGCAAAACATCAATCAACCATAACTGTCAACATTATTACTGTAACTCTGTCAAAGATTTCGATGACATAAGCATATTAGATTTAAAATGAGCTCATGTGATTAAAATAGACTATTATTTGTGAGCAGAAATTAACATCGTTGTCTGATTAGCTTCTAATTGCTAACATTCAAAACCACAAGATACATGTATGCAAAACTTTAAACCACGGAAATTATGTTTGAAAATGGTCAAAATCACATAGTTTATTTTTATACTTTTCCCTAAATTTAAATTCAATCTCTCTTCAATAAAAAAAATTAGTCATTTAGTATATAGATTGCTTTCCAAATATATAATTCTTTATTTATTATTATTATTTTTATTATTATTATTATTATTATTATTATTATTATTTATAAATGGTAAGTGGCAAGATTCGAATAAATTAGTTATTTGTTAATAGTGAAAATATATTATTTGGCCATCAACATAAATTATTACGTTTATACATCAATTTAAGTTACTAATTTTTTGTTTTAGTATAAATTTATATTTGAAATAGAGAAATTTTTAAATATTAATAATTTTTTTCTCTTAAATTTAGAATGGTGAGATTTAACCAAATTGATAACTTAGTAACTAATATAACTAAATTAGATAGATCAATGGTTAAATATGACCGAATCATATTTTATTGGCAAAAAATACAAATTTTGAATAAATTTGTGGTAAAATAGTTTTTTTCTTCTTTTATTAATTAACATATATACTTTTGAAATTAAATAGTTACCTTTATTGAAATCACATAATTAATTTGCCAATAAGTTATTGCGTTCAAAACAATCTAAATTTGGATTAAATTGAAATTTTATGGGTATATTATATTTTCCAATGATTAATTAAAAAATAAAAATATATATGAATTGAAGTTGTTATTCTTAAAAAAATAAAAGACTAGTCACATATTAGTTGCATCTGTTTAAGAGAAATGGTAGTTTTTCTTATCTTTGTTTTTGAGTTTTTTTTTAGATTTATGAAGATAACTAAAATAATTTTTATTAACCTTATTTTTTTTTTCAATCACACATTAGACTGAACAACTCTCCATATATATTGAAATTTCAAATAACGAAACAATATAATCATCTAACTACATATTTATTTATTTCGTGCATCGCACGGGTCCAAAACTAGTATATATTAAAGGAGTAACAATTAGGATAAGGTGTCAAACCCTCTTTTTTTCACTCATAAAATGCTTAGTATCAATTTGTCATTTTTTAAATTATTTAATTATATATAATATAGATTTTGTTTCCTAATTATAATAGGTTCCACAACAAATTAAAATTTTGAAGATGATATAATAAATTAATAAAAAAATAGATTATGTAATAAAGAAACAAATTTTTATGTTTGGTCATGAACGAATTTATAATTTAAGGAAACAAATAAAATTGTTTAAATTGATTAAGTTAACATATTAGTAAATAAAACTATGGAAGTAAATAAATAGAATTAAATATGTTAACTTTGCATTTTGTTCATATATATTGTCATCTATACATTATACTAAAATCATAACCTCACATCCTACGTGGCCTCTTTAGAATAATTCTCATATTTTTAATAAAAAATTCTAAAAGTAATTTATAACAGTAATAATAATAGTGTTGAATTAATTTATAAGTTTGGAAATGGTGGATCTTTAATTCTAGATCCGATGTATTAAAATCTTTTATCACTAACAAATTCAATATACTTTTTAAAAATCTACTTCCTCCTCCATAATATAAGGCTTTTTTGCCATTTAGAGTAAGAATAAGAATGTCACTGCAAATACTAATTTATCCCTAATTAATGTGCTGAAAATATCTCCATCATTCTCTCTAATAAAATACTATTCCTTAAATGAAAAAGGTAGTGATGGAAATTCCTCTAATAATTATTTCTTTTATGGCCAAAAGGCCTTATATTTTGGAAAAGTAGAAAAGCCAAAAGGTCTTATAATATAGAATGGAGGAGTAGCTTTCAAATTGCTTTTCAAATTGCTTTTCAAACGTTTTTTTTAAAATTCTATTATTCAGATTGCTTTTCAAATTTTTATTTTCTGTTGCTCTCTCCTTCTTCCCTTTTTGTTGTTTTCGTATTTTGATTTTCTTTTGTGATCATCGACGTTCGTCATATACAAGTTCTTCTAAATTTTTTGCGGTTTTTTGAATTTTGATTGTTAGAGATGAAGAGTGAATGGAGAGAGATAAAAAATTTAGAGGGAGTCGGCACAAAGAGGTGAAGACGAGGGGTTAGGGATTTGATGGAGTCGTCACAGAGGGATTAGGGGTTTGATTACTTTTTTAATTTTGTGGTTTATTTTCAAATTAGTCCTTAAATTTATATTTTTATCATTAAAATCCAGAATTGATGATGCGGCATGCGTGTGTATTTCACACACAAAAGTGAGATTGGTGGTTGGGCGAAAAAGGGGTAAAATGTACCATTTTTAATTAGATCAGGAAGGAAATAGGTGTCAAAAATAGTTTAGGGTATGAACTGACCAATCTTGAAAAATTCATAAGGAAAGTATGCATTTAAGCCAAAACGTAATTAATTTTTAAAGAAAATTTTCGTGACTTAATTGGACTTTTAAATCTTGAATCAAGTTAATATAATAATATTTGAATGAATTAAAAAAATATTTTTTTAAGTAAACATATTTGTATCGATTTTAATGCATTACAAATAAAATTTGTCTGATATTTATATGCATCTGAATTTGAATCCGTGCATTGTACGGGAAAAAGACTAGTATTAATAAAAATTGCTAATTGAAATATATTTACAAGACTAAAATCATTTATCAGTTTACTAATATTTTACTAAACAAAAATTTAAAATAAAATAAATTATTTTGTTAGACATTAATAAAATCAAGTGAAGACTCGAATATGTAAACTTTACTTATTATATGTTCAATTTTTTTAAAATGATTTGTAAAGAGTTGGATTCAATCATGAGCTCTCCATTCACACGAGTTGATAGACATAGTTAAATAATTAAATCAAGAATATGTCCACATTTAGTTAAAGGACTCAATAGATTGTCCCCAAAGTTAGGGACTAAAATGATTTTTTGGACTGAAATGGTTAATCTATATCTTTTGTTTCCAAAAATCGTTAGTCTATACCCATATTAAAGGAGTAACAATGACGATGAGATGTCACATTCTCCTTTTTTCACTCCTCTAAAAATATACGTGTCAATTTCTCGTTATTTCTATTTTCTTAATTATTATCTTTCTCAACTTATTATTATACTTTCCTATTTCTCATAATACGTTATTTAATTTGTATTTTTTAAATCCTTCCATATATAACAATTAATATCATAAAATTGATTTTTTCAAATTCTTACAGTGTATAAAAGTAGACTAATTTTAACAAGTAAATTACTAAAAATAATATTTCCCACATAGAGAGACATGTATTTTTTATATACTTATTTTTCTAAAAAGATTGTAAAGTTTGAAATAAATTTCTTACTACAATATCATATTATATCTTATAAAATTGGTGAAACAAAATACTATTTTCTACGTTGTCAATTTTTTTAATGTGGAGTATAAATTTCGAAATATATATATATATATATATATATATATATATATATAGGGAAGGGATCAGGTGAGAACACCCTCATATGTAAGAACACTTTTATATGTGAGAACACCTTCAAAACTACGTAGTTTTAATAATGAGGTAGGACCAAAAGGGAAATTTGTCCCTTTTATTATGTTGCGCAGGAGATAAAGGAGAGAGAAGGTGTTGGTGATGAGTAAAAATTTAACTTTTTTTTATTTAAAATCATTTTCCCGAGTTTTTCGAACTCCGATTTCAAATTTTTTTTATATCATTAGACTCGTGTCGTCTAGAGGTTCATTTTAAGATCCATGATGCTTATGTAAAAACGATTTTTTATTATTTTGAGCACGCAGAATATTTATTTGAACATAACATTTTCAAGTTTCAATTGCTGCTGTAACCAATAATTTTAAGTTTTTGAACATGCAGGTTATTCTTTTGAGCATACGTTTTAAGTTTTTGAAAATATGAAGTATTTTTTTGAACATACTTTTTTAAGTTCTTAAACATGTGTCAATTGATAATTTTGATGGGAAAAAATAATATTAGTATAATGTTTTGTGAAATTATCTAGTTTTAGTGATAATACGTTCAAATTAAGCATCAAAACATGAAAAATTATCAAATCTTAGTGATAACTAGTCGAAGACTCGCGCGATACGCGGGATTATTTGAACATTTTTATTTTCTTTACTTATGTGAGATCTTCAATATTTACAAAGCATATACTTTTATCTCATTTTTATCTGGAATTTGTTTAGATAAATGACATATAAAACTCAAATATCATTTACTGCTTATAAGAAAAAAGAGCCACTAAAACAAACTTAAATCATATAACACAATGGATACTACTAATTTAGCAGGCAAGATCTCCATAGACTACCATGAGCGTACAATTGTTACTAATCATAACGACGACAACAATTAACCAATCATAATGCATTCTTAAATAAACAAAATCCAACAACTCAAAATTCATTCTGTAAATTTCATATGTTGCATATAAAAACTTAGAATCTTACTATTGAATTCAAACCAAACTCAACTTAACATCAGTAATTTGAAAATAAACCTTTCTAGACTTCAAATAAGCTTGAGACCATTGATAATATTTGTATTCCCGTTGCTGCAAGTCCTACATATAAAACAACATTGAAGACCCTAAGATTAAGTTAATATAAAACAAAACCCCAATTATCCAAAAAAACTAAGGATGATAGTTAAAGATTAAAGAAACCGAAAAATGAAAAGCAAGAAAATCCAATGGTATCCATATGGTTTCATTTGTTACTTTTTTGTCCTTGAAACTCATGTTAAATCTTAGTCAAATTCAAACTTACATGAAACTCCTTGAGTTCAATCATTAAGGAAAAGAAATCAGTAACGTTATTAAATAAAAAATCTAAATATGACAGAAATAAACATATAAATATAAGTAGCCGATGAATTGTTCCAAGAAGTATGCATAGAAAATCAAAGTAGTAAAAGGTTGTAGAGTTAAACTAAAAGGGAAAACAAACCTCTTAACTATTTTTAACGTGTTGGAACTGGAGGCAAATCTTGAAGGTAGTCGAAGTGGGAAAGAGAAACTTTGTTGGTATGATAAAATATGATGATAATATGATAAGTAAAGTAGTCAAACTAAAACAACATTCAATAAAAAAAAGTTTCTTCCCCCGATTCGTTTTTTTTTTTCTTACAGCATGAAAACCCAATATGGATTTTCAAATTTTTTGTCCATTTTGTCTTAGCTAGATATAGATTTATACTTAGAAGGATGGGTATGTTATTATGATTGTTTGTAACATCAATTTGTAATTAGGAGAGGATGATTTACTAATGGAGGAAATTTGAAGAGTTTTTTGTAATTTGTAACATAAAAATTTAAAGGAATTAGAAGAGTTACTTTTCAAGAATTAAATTATGTTGAAAAAAATAAAAAAATGTAAAAATTCTATAAATTTGACACCTCATATTTTGATGAGATGGCTTATTGTGGTGAAGGGGATTTGGTTCCCCTTTTATATATATATAGATATTAGTTTTTTTAACATTTTAACAATGAAAAAATGCAAATTAACTACAATTGACACTCATGTTCAAAGTTACAACACGTATGTTCAAATTGTTAAAACGTCAACTTTACCTAACAACAATGGTACTCAAAATAAGCGTCTCGTCAAAACAAATCCAACGGTATAAAAAAAAGTTCAAATCGGAGTTCGGGAAAGTCGGGAAAATTTATTTAAACAAAATGAAATAAACAATAATTAAAAAAAGTACTAATTTCTCTCTCCTGCTCTTACATCTCATACGTGTCCATAAAAAAAAATGACAAATTCCCCTTTTAACCCTCTCTTATTAATAAAACTACGTAGTTTTGGAGGTGTTCTCACATACAAAGTGTTCTCATATATGAGAGGTGTTCTCACTTGATCCCTTTTCTATATATATATATATATAGGAATGATCAAGTGAGAACACCTTCCATATGCGAGAACATTTTATATGTGAGAACACTTTATATGTGAGAACACTTCCAAAACTACGTAGTTTTAGTAATGAGAGAGGGTTAAAAGGAAAATTTGTCATTTTTTCTTAATAGACACGTATGGATTTAAGAGCAGGAGAGAGAAACTTGTACTTTTTTTAATTATTGTTTATTTCATTTTGTTTAAATAATTTTTTCCGAATTTCCCGAACTTCGATTTGAAATTTTTTTATACCGTTGGATTTGTTTTGACGAGACGCTTATTTTGAGTACCATTGTTGTTAGGTAAAGTCGATGTTTTAATAATTTGAACATGTGTGCTGTAATTTTGAGCATGAGTATTAATTGTAGTTAATTTACACTTTTTCATTGTTAAAATGTTAAAAAAACTAATATCATTACTAAAATTGGATAATTTTTTCATGTTTCAATCCTTAATTTTAACATATTATCACAAAAACTAGATAATTTCATGAAACATTATACTAATATTATTATTTTTCCATCAAAACTATCAATTGACACATGTTTAAAAACTTAAAAATTATGTTCAAAAAAATACTTCATATTTTCAACAATTTAAAACGTATGCTAAAAAAATAACATGCATGTTCAAGAACTTAAAATTCATGTTTACAGCAGCAATAAAACTTAAAATTGTTATGTTCAAAAAAATATTTTGCGTGTTCAAAATTTTAAAAAATCGTTTTTACATAAGCATCATGGATCTTAAAATGAACATCTAGACGACACGAGTCCAACGGTATGATAATCGTCAAAATCGGAGTTTGGAAAAGTCGGGAAAATGTTTTTAAATAAAAATAAAAATAAATGAAAAGTCAACAGCACCACATTTCTCTCTCCTCTCTCATGCGCAACAATGAATAAGAAGGGACAAGTTTCCTTTTTGGTCCTCTATTATTAATAAAACTACGTAGTTTTGATGTATTCTCACATATAAAAGTATTCTCACATATGGAGGTGTTCTCACTTGATCACTCCCATATATATATATAAAGGATCAGGTGAGAACACCTAGTATATGTGAGAACACCTTCAAAACTACGTAGTTTTATTAAAAATAAAGGGTTAAAAGGGGAATTTGTCATTCTTTTTAAATGACACGTATGGGATAATAAGAGCAGGAGAGAGAAATTAGTACTTTTTTAATTATTGTATATTTTATTTTGTTTAAATAAATTTTCCCGACTTTCACGAACTCCGATCTTAACTTTTCTTATATCGTTGGCTTTGTTTTTTCGAGACGTTTATTTTGAGTACCATTGTTGTTAGGTAAAGTCGATGTTTTAACATTTTGAACATAATTGTTATAATTTTGAGCATAAGTGTAATTGTAGCAAACCTGTTTATATTTCAATGCTTATGTTCAAAAATATACTTCACATGTTCAAAAACGTTAAACTTATTTTCAAAAAAATAACACACATGTTTAAAAACTAAAAATTAAAGTTCAGCAGTAGTTTAAAACATGTACATCAGTAGTTTCAAAAATATACCTCACATGTTCAAAATTTCAAAAGCTCGTTTTTACCTAAGCATCATGGATCTTAAAATGAACATCTAGTCGACACGAGTCTAATGATATAAAAAAATTTGAAATCGGAGTTCGAAAAACTCGGGAAAATGATTTTAAATGAAAAAAAGTTAAATTTTTACTCATCACCAATACCTTCTCTCTCCTTTATCTCCTACGCAACATAATAAAAGGGACAAATTTCCCTTTTGGTCCTACCTCATTATTAAAACTACGTAGTTTTGAAGGTGTTCTCACATATAAAAGTGTTCTTACCTATGAGGGTGTTCTTACTTGATCCCTCCCCTATATATATATATATACACCCAGGCTATGGTGAGGGAGTCCCTCACTCACTATTCTAAGGGAGTTTTAGCTTTAATCTAGTTACCAAACAAAATACACCCACCTAATTAATTTAATGAATTTAAAGTAATAAAATCCTAATTTATTTTGTTTACAACTCTTCTAATTAGTATCCTAATTAAATCAAACTCTATTTTCCTAAATACTAATTAATTCAGGAATTAATTAATTAATCATATTATCACATACGGATTGCTGCAAATTGAATTTATTTCAACATTAATTTATTACTATCTTTAACATAAATTATTGTAATGTTAGAATTTAGAGTTTATAAAGTTAGGATTTAGGGTTTATGGGTTTAAAGTTGTTAGGGTCTAGGGTTTATAAAGTTGGACTATGGGTTTATGATTGTTACGGTTTAGGGTTTATAAAGTTCGGGTCTAAGAGTTTAGAATTATTTGAATTTAAAGTTGTTAGGATTTATAAAATTAAGGACTACGGGTTTATGATTGTTAGGGTCTAGGGTTTATAAAGTTAGGGTCTAGGAGTTTAGAATTATTTGAATTTAGGATTGTTAGGGTTTAAAAAATTAAGGACTACGGGTTTATGATTGTTAGAGTCTAGGGTTTAGTAAGTTAAGATCTAGGAGATTGAGTGAATAAATTAGAGAATTATTAATAAATTTTTGTTTTTTTAAATTAGATGGTTACTTTGTTTGGTAACTAGATTAAAACTAAAACTCCCTTAGAATAGTAAGTGAGGGAGTCCCTCACCATAGCCGGACTGTATATATATATATATATATATATATATATATATATATATATATATATATATATATATATATATATATAGGAGAGGGATCGGGTGAGAACACCTCCTTAAATTGAGAACACTCCTTAAAGTGGGAACACATCAAAACTACGTAGTTTCATTAAAGGGGATGGACTAAAAGGGAATTTACCCATTTATTAGGTTAGGCCTGTATGTAAGGAGATGAGAGAGAAAAGTGGGCTGATGAGTCATCATTTGCTTACTTTTTATTCAAAAACGTTTTCCCGGCTATCCCGGACTCCGATTCCGAATTTTTTTATACCATTGGACTTGTATTGTCGAGGCGCTCATTTTAAGATCCATCATGCCCAGGTAAAAACGAAGATTTAGAATCTGGAACATACAGCTCTCGAGTTTGGAAGGTATGCTGATTTTAGTTTTATTTTTTGTACGGTAATGTTATATCCATTCTGAAATTTGTAGTCTCTGTTTTAAATATTAAGCATACTGTTATTAAAAAAATGAGTCGAAAAAACAAAGCGAAAACATATTTTAATGGTTAAAAATTGGAAATATACATTCTAAACCACGTAAAATCAATGTAAAATCAAAATTTATAAATCCTATACCATAAAAAAACCAAATTCAAAAATATAAACCCAATTCTAATATATATAACACTTTATATTCACATAAAAAAAGAATTTTATACATGTCACATTATTTTTAAATTAGAATATAAGAAATTACAATGCATAGATAAATATCTTGGAACACAGAGTTTATAAGTTTAGAATGCATAATTTATACAATGGAACACACAGTTTATAAATTTGGAATGCATAGTTTATATCTTAATGTACATAGTTTATATTATAATTTCGAGTTTAGTCTTTAGGATCTTAATTTTAGGGTTCATTAATTAGAATTAAGGTTCAATTTTAGGGTTTGGGGTTCACTTATTTCGGTTTAGGGTTTAGAGTTTGTAGTTTTGGGTTCAATTTTAGGATTTATATTTAAAAACTTAGAGTTACGGGTTTACCACTTTAGGGTTTCGGGTTCACCAATTTAGGGTTCGAGTATCACCAATTTGATATGATACTTTATTTAAAAATATATTAAAATAGAGGTTTTTTAAATAAAATTTAATTTAACTTTTTTATTTATATACAATAACCGGCCTAACTTTATATTCACATAAATAAAAGAATTTTATACATGTCACATAATTGTTAAATTAGAATATAAGGAATTACAATGCAGAGATAAATATCCTGAAACACAGAGTTTATAAGTTTAGAATGCGTAGTTTATACAATGGAACACACAGTTTATAAATTTGGAATGCATAGTTTATATCTTAAAGTACAAAGTTTATATTCTAATTTCTAGTTTAGCGTTTAACATCTCAATTTTAGTGTTCAATAATTAGGATTTATGTTTAGGATCTCAATTTTAGGGTTCAATAAGTAGAATTAAGGTACAATTTTAAGGTTTGGGGTTCACTTATTTCGATTTAGGATTTAGAGTTTGTAGTTTAGGGTTCAATTTTAGGATTTAAAAACTTAGAGTTACGGGTTCACCACTTTAGGGTTTCGGGTTCACCAATTTAGGGTTCGAGTATCACCAATTTGATATGATACTTTATTTAAAAATATATTAAAATGGAGGTTTTTTAAATAAAATTTGATTTAACTTTTTTATTTATATACAATAACCGGCCTAACTTTATATTCACATAAAAAAAAAGAATTTTATACATGTCACATTATTGTTAAAATAGAATATAAGGAATTACAATGCAGAGATAAATATCGTGGAACACAAAGTTTATAAGTTTAGAATGCATAGTTTATACAATGGAACACAGTTTATAAATTTGGAATGCATAATTTATATCCTAAAGTACCAAGTTTATATTCTAATTTGGAGTTTAACGTTTAGGATCTCAATTTTAGGGTTCAATAATTAGGATTTATGTTTAGGATCTCAATTTTAGGGTTCAATAATTAGAATTAAGGTTCAATTTAAGGGTTTGAGGTTCAATTATTTCGGTTTAGTGTTTAGAGTTTGGAATGCATAGTTTATAAATCAATGGAAAGAGGAAAAAAAACATTAAAATAATAATTAATTGATTAACTGAAATAGGTAACTAAAAATATAAATAAGTGCATTTCGAGGAGAAGTGTGAGGCCTCCACTAATTTTGAGTTTTGGATTCATCAATCTATATTCTAATTTATAGATGTTGCATTAATAAACCTATATATTCTACTTTGTAAATTTTGCACTGTAAAAATGAAATGCTTAATTCTCATAAATGTGTTGGTGATTCTAATAATATTCCTAATTTGAATAAAATTAATATATAAAATTTAATAAATAAAACTCTAAAATAAAAAGAATTAAAATTAAGATTACAAAAGAAGTTATAAAAAATCAAAAGAAATAAGCAATTAATGCTTCATATTAAGGAGAATGGAAGAATAGATATAAACATCAGTTTGTCCTAATGGTAAGAGTTGTTGCGCGCTTCCCTCCTTCCTTGGGTTCGAATCCACCCACCCTCATTTTATTTCATTTATGTTGATAAAATGGTATACCCTGCATATTTACAAGTATGCCACCGCGTCCCATGTCCAAAACGGCGCCGTTTCAGTTGTTCTCATATAAATTAATGTGTTCTCAACTTAAACATATATATATATATATATATATATATATATATATATATATATATATATATATATATATATAGGAGGGATCACACGCAAACACACTTTAAATTGAGAACACTTTGCTATATGAGAACACATCAAAACTACATAGTTTTAATAAAATAAAAAAAAAAGCGCAGCAGACCTGCTATAGGGGAATCGATCCGCGCGCGTACATTTTATTAGCAGCATACCTACCACTATGCCACGCTCCTCCTTTTGGCATTTGGTTTTGTAATATAACCAATATATTTTATTCAATTTTTTTATATTATTTTATTGAAATTTGTGAATGACATATGTGCACCACTATACTTATCTCATGAAATATACTATAATTTCCTTTTTTTTATAAAAAAATAATAGCAGATTTGCAATTCATCATTTTGGGATTTTATCACACACTTTTTAATATAAATTGATTTAATTTAAATTTTATATACAATAACCACGTTAATACAATGTTAATAATTTATTATATTATACATCTATAAACTTGGTGATACTCAAAACCCTAAATTAGTGAACCCGAACCCTAAAATTTGTGAACCGAAACTCTAAGTTTTTAAATTTAAATCCTAAAATTGAACCCTAAACTACAAATTCTAAGCCCTAAATCGAAATAAGTGAACCCCAAACCCTAAAATTGAACCTTAATTCTAATTAATGAACCCTAAAATTGAGATCCTAAACATAAATTCTAATTATTGAACCCTAAAATTGAGATCCTAAACGCTAAACTCGAAATTAGATTGTAAACTTTGTAATTTAAGTTAAAAACTATGCATTCTAAATTTATAAACTGTGTGTGCTATTGTACAAACTCTGCATTCTAAATTTATAAACTCTGTGTTCCAGGATATTTATCTTTGCATTGTGATTCCTTATACTCTAATTTAAAAATAATGTGACATGTATAAAATTCTTTTTATGTGAATATAAAGTTAGGCCGATTATTATATATAAATAAAAGAGTTAAATCAAATTTTATTTAAAAAACCTCCATTTTAATATATTTTTAAACAAAGTATCATATAAAATTGGTGATACTCGAAACCCTAAATTGGTGAACCCGAAACCCTAAAATGGTGAACCCGTAACTCTAAGTTTTTAATTGAAATCCTAAAATTGAACCATAAACAACAAACTCTAAACCCAAACCAAAATAAGTGAACCGCAAACCCTAAAATTGAACCTTAATTCTAATTAATGAACCCTAAAATTGAGATCCTAAACATAAATCCTAATTATTGAACCCTAAAATTGAGATCCTAAACGCTAAACTCGAAATTAGAATATAAACTTTGCACTTTAAGATATAAACTATGCATTCCAAATTTATAAACTGTGTGTTCCATTGTATAAACTATGCATTCTAAATTTATAAACTCTGTGTTCCAGGATATTTATCTCTGCATTGTAATTCTTTATATTCTAATTTAACAATAATGTAACATGTATAAAATTCTTTTTTTTTATGTTAATATAGAGTTAGGCCGGTTATTATATATAAATAAAAAAGTTAAATCAAATTTTATTTAAAAAACCTTTATTTTAATATATTTTTAAATAAAGTATCACATAAAATTGGTGATTCTAGAACCCTAAATTGGTGAACCCGAAACCCTAAAGTGGTGAACCCGTAACTCTAAGTTTTTAAATTTAAATCCTAAAATTGAACCCTAAACTACAAACTCTAAACCCTAAACCGAAATAAGTGAACCCCAAACCCTATAATTGAACCTTAATTCTAATTAATGAACCCTAAAATTAAGATCCTAAACATAAATCCAAATTATTGAATCCTAAAATTGAGATCCTAAACGCTAAACTCGAAATTAGAATATAAATTTTGTACTTTAAAATATAAACTATGCATTCCAAATTTATAAACTGTGTGTTCCATTGTATAAACTATGCATTCTAAACTTATATACTCTGTGTTCCAGTTATCTCTGCATTGTAATTCTTTATATTCTAATTTAACAATAATGTGACATGTATAAAATTCTTTTTTTTATGTGAATATAAAGTTAGGCCGGTTATTGTATATAAATAAAAAAGCTAAATCAAATTTTATTTAAAAAACTTCCATTTTAATATATTTTTAAATAAAGTATCATATAAAATTGGTGATACTTGAACCCTAAATTGATTAACCCGAAACCCTAAAGTGGTGAACCCGTAACTCTAAGTTTTTAAATTTAAATCCTAAAATTGAACCCTAAACTACAAACTCTAAACCCTAAACCGAAATAAGTGAACCCCAAACCTTAAAATTGTACCTTAATTCTACTTAATGAGCTCTAAAATTGAGATCCTAAACATAAATCCTAATCATTGAACCCTAAAATTGAGATCCTAAACACTAAACTCAAAATTAGAATATAAACTTTGTACTTTAAGATATAAACTATGCATTCGAAATTTATAAACTGTGTGTTCCATTGTATAAATTATGCATTCTAAACTTATAAACTCTGTGTTCCAGGATATTTATCTCTACACTGTAATTCCTTATATTCTAATTTAAAAATAATGTGACTTGTATAAAATTCTTTTTTTATGTGAATATAAAGTGTTATATATATTAGAATTGGGTTTATATTTTTAAATTTTGTTTTTTTATGGTATATGGTTTATAAATTTTGATTTTACATTGATTTTACGTGGTTTAGAATGTACTTTTCCAATTTTTAACCATTAAATTATGTTTTCGCTTTGCTTTTTCGACTCATTTTTTTAATAACAGTATGCTTAACATTTAGAACAAAGACTACAAAATTCAGAATGTATATAACATTACCGTACAAAAAAAAAAACTAAAATCAGTCTACATTCCAAACTCGAGAGCCGTATGTTCCAAGTTCTAAAACTTCGTTTTTACCTGGGCATGATGGATCTTAAAATGAGCGCCTCGTCAATACCAGTCCAATGGCATAAAAAAATTCGAAATCGGACTTCGGGATAGCCGGGAAAACGTTTTTGAATAAAAAGTAAACAAATGATGACTCATCAACCCACTTTTCTCTCTCCTGACTACATTCACGCATGAAAAGAAGAAATAGGTTAAATTCACTTTTAGTCCCTCCCCTCTAATGAAACTACGTAGTTTTGATGTGTTCTCACTTTAAGGAGTGTTCTCAATTTAAGGAGGTGTTCTCACCCGATCTCTCTCATATATATATATATATATATATATATATATTAAAGGAGTAACAATGATGATGACGTGTCGTGTTCTCCTTTTTTCACTCCACTAAAAATACACCTATTAATTTCTCATGATTTTTTTTCTTAATTATTATTTTTCTCAGCTTATTATTATTTATTTCCATATTTCTCATAATATAATATTTAATGTGTATTTCTTAAATCCTTACCATATATAACAATTTACACAATATCATAATTGATTTTTCTGAATCCTTACCATATATAACAATTGTACTAATTTCAACAAATAATATTTACATTCAAACTTTTTATTTCCTACATCGAGAGACACATATTATTTTATATTTTTCAAAAGATTCGAAAGTTTTGAAATATATTTTTTTATTACAGTAGCATATTATATATAAATTTTTTGAAGTGTATCTTATAAAATTAGTACGATTATAACAATATATAAAAACACAAACATAATGGAAAAACAATTCATTTTTTCACAATATCAAGAAAAAAATATAAAAATGGATAAAAGCTAGAATAAAAGATAATACTCAACAAATAATATACGAAAAACATTGGCGATATTATTTTCTATATGTGATAACAAGCAAAACTTGTTATCGGGCTTTGCCCTTGGGTTAAAAAGGCCCATTCATTTATAAATATCTACAAGCCCATCCATAAAGCTCTTCTAAAGGCTTGGATGGGGCGGATGGCCATTAGGCCCGCAAAAGAGGCCAACCTCTCATTAAAAGACTTCTCCTAAATGGATTATAAAAAGGAGTCCAAGTCCTAGTGGGAGTGAAGCTCTACAAACGAGTATATAAACCCCTCAAATACGGTACAATCTCATTAACTATTCATTACTTGCAATACCGTCGCAGGTCTTGTTTTGTAGGTTACGCGAGGAGGAAGTTGCGCGAAGAATTCACACAATTATCATTGGTGCGGTGAACGTGGACCTTTTGATCCCAACCACAGTGCTGTACGAGTAAAAAGGTTCACCATAAACGGGCGAACGGACCTTCAGAATGTCGCTTGTTATAGGAGCAACGAATGTTTCATCAATGGCGAATGTAGTTAGCTCAGTCCCATCTTCGGGAACCTTGCCCGAATCAATTACGGCAACGGCCCTCGCTTCCACCTCGCAACGTTCCCACGCAACTTGGGAGGGACCTATCTCGGTCGAAGATGAGACAAATTTGCTGGACTCGCCGGAGACAGATGCTCAGTTTCTCGCAACTGCGGGAGATGTTCTAGCCAAAAATATGAGTCAAGCTTCGGTGGATCACTTGATCGCTATGCTATCTCGCCTTGTTGAAGGAGATACAGGAAAACAAGTAGGGGAAGCGCCACCTGCAATCATCCGCAATTCGCAGGTTACTCCAAATCCACCTCCGGAGCAGCCGCAGGTGATATCAATCCAGCCTCGGCGATAGCTCCCAGAGACGAGCGTGCGGCGGCCAGGAGCGACTACCATCCAAAGTGGCTTGTATATCTCGCCAAGCCTCCTGACGCTCGAAAAATTATACATGCAAACTACTGGACGATCTTACGAAGTTCCTCCACAGGAAATCCAATTGCGAAGAGCAAGCAGAAGTCAGCATGCGAGTGGGTCACGTTCCGAAGCAAATAAAGATATGGGGGAACGGTTATTTGATCCTTATACAGGACAACGGTTGGCGAAGAAGACCATAGTGATCCGCGAGCCGGCCCAAGAAGAAAGCGAGGCTGAGGAAGAAGATATCCATCCAGACAAAGAGGCGGAATCACAACTTCAGCGGATGTTGACCAGGCTGGGGTATGCGCCCAAGCAGATAGAATCTACAAAGAGCGATTCACCGTTCTCAGAGAAGATTATGGCGTTTAAACCTGATAGTAGGTATAAAGCACCCAGTCTGCCCAAATACCTTGGCGAGCCAGATTCTGACCCAGAGGCCCACGTGTGAAATTACAAGGAATTGATGGACATCAGTGGCGCGTCGGAAAGCATTATTTGCCGTCTTTTCTCCACCTCTTTGGGGGGGTCCGCAGTAAGATGGTTTAAATCTTTTCCATCAGGTTCTATTCATAGCTGGGAGCAGTATAGTCGGGACTTTTGCGCGAAGTTCGTGGGATACAGACCAGCTGAGATCACAGATAGGAAGTTGGCTGATATAAAGCAGCGGAACTATGGTTCTCTGCGCGAATACGTAGCTGCCTTTAATAATATCTTGGTCTAGCTAGATGAGATTGACATCTCCTCCGTGAGGAATAAGACGATAGATGGATTGACGCATCCCAACATGCGAGAGGAGATATCCGCACAAAGCCCAGGACAGTCGCAGCCTTGATGAACATAGCGAAGCAGTTTGTGGAGGTTGACGACGTCAATCGAGAACAACAAGCTTCTTACCGCAAAGATAAGGAACAGAGTAAGAACAACTCAGATGATAGAAAACGTGGTTCTGGAAGGAGCTCAAGACAGGGGAATCGCGGCAATAGTTTTGGCGGACGCCTAACCGAGTTAAATGCACGACGAGAGGAGGTGCTGCTGTGGATTGAAAAAAGCGCGGTAAAGCGAGATGTGCACTACCCAGACGCTAAAGACAGAATGAGTTAGGGAAAGAATGCTAACCGCTATTGTAAATTCCACAAGCTCCAAGGCCACGATACTGATGACTGCTTTGAGTTGAAGAGGGAGATCGAGAAGCTGATTGAAAGGGGGAAGCTAGATCACTTCCTCAAGCAGGACGAGGCCAAGAAAGACGATAAGCGAGAAGCGCCTCGCGAAGGTGCAGATAAGGCGGATAACAAAAAACAGCGAAAAGGAGTCATTAATATGATTAGTGGAGGCATGTATGAACCTCAGGCTAAGAAGCCGCGTCGTGAACAACGCAAGAGTTATACTAAAAATGGGGATGCCATCAACTATCTGTTTGTCTACATATGTCCACACGCTCATGCGCTTGTCATAACGGCCAGGCTTGAAGAGTACGATGTAAAGCGGGTCTTAACTGATACAGGTTGCAGCTGCAATATCATCACCCAGAAGGCTTTCAATCAACTTAACGTCCACGAGGCCAGAATTGAACAGGTATACATGGACGTGTCAGGTTTTAGTGGCCATTCATCGCAAACAAATGGTCAGGTGATCGTAGAAGTAGAGATGGGAGATAACGGGGTAAAATGGAGAGGCGAGCAAGAATTCGCAATTGTCGATGTCCCGCTGGCGTATAATGTCATATTAGGAAGGCCCTTTCCATCCGAATCAGAATCACTGATATCCATGAGGCACCTAGCCCTCCATTTACCGACGCAGTTGGGGCGAGTCATTGTGGAAGGAGACCTAGTTATCTCGCAATCAACATATTTAACTTCCATGGAAATAAAGCCGCAAGAAGAAGAGGAAGAAGCTGCTGAAAAATTGCCAGCCGAAGCGGTAGTAGAAACGGAGGTCTTGGCCATAACGGCGGAAAAGCGGGTCAAAATTGCGAAAGGCTTGGAAACCGATATCGGCAAGGCAATACTAAAAGTGCTTACTGAGTGCGAGAAAGTATTCGCGGGGCCAGACGAGATATTAGCGGGAATAAGCCCAGAGATTGCGACCCACAAGCTAAATGTTGATAAAAACGTTACCCCCGTTCAACAGAAAAGAAGAAACCATGCGCCTGAGCGCCAGAAGGTAATAGAAGCCACTGTGGCAGAATTATTAAAAGCAAAGGCCATCAAGGAAGTAACATATCCGCAGTGGCTAGCGAATGTAGTACTAGTGATGAAACCTAATGGGACTTTCCGAATGTGTGTGGATTTCACCAATCTGAATAAAGCGTGCCAAAAAGATATGTATCCGCTGCCAAATATTGATGTCCTGGTGGACTCGACCATCGGGTATGAAGGCTTATCCTTTACAGATGTAAGCACTGGTTTTCGAACCCAATGATGAAAGCAATCTACGAGCTCCTCGTCCCGCCAGTCGCTCAAATACTAATACTCGTCAGAGAACGGATCCCCTTTCTAGGGCCATAACCTCTTCCACCCGCGTCTCGGGACCATAAGTTTGACACCTTCATGCTTATGAGAAAATCCTCTTCTACAAAACGACGTACGGTCAATACCCTATCTACCATTGACCGTACGGTCACAACACTGTTTGTTGTGACCGTACGGTCACAACCCTTCTGACCGTACGGTCACTGCCACGTGGCAGACATCTATCCAATCCTTATCTGCCACGTGGCAAGGCGGTCGAATTAGAAGTTGCCACGTGTACATGTGGACAAACGACTTTGGCCAGGCCATCTAAGACCCGGTCAGGCTTTGAGTAAAGCCCGTCTCAGATTCAAATTTGGATCTGAGACGGACGTTCATGTGACCGTACGGTCACAACCTACTCTATAAATACCCTCCGGATTTCTCATTTAATTAACCAACAAACACTCACTCTCCTCCCTCTCTAGGTCGTTCTAAAGCAATTCTTGACCCGATAAAAGTTGCCTCTGAAAAAGTTGCCTCTGTTGTTGCCTAAAGTTGCCTCTGATACGAAAAGAATTGCTTAAGTCTGAGCTTTGAGAGCTATTTTCCAAAAATACTCCTACTCCCCAAAAGGTCCTCACACCGCCAAAAATATTTCCCCCAATCACTAGAAGTTCTATACATGCATTACTCGCAGCCCCGCTAGAGCTAACTAAGCCATTCTAAAAATATTTGGAGAAAGCCCTACACAACTCCGACCCCAAGGTTCCTTCCTGAAAAGTCTCTGTTCTTCGACAAGTATTAGTGCGTGAGCAATCATTAGCACGCGACAAGGGTAAGCTTCTGAGGGTTTTTTTTTACCGTGTCACCCAACGGTTTACCGTATAGTGTTTTTACCTTATTTAAATGCTTTTTATGTGATAATAATAATGTAAGAAAATAATGAGTTAGGTTGCATTAAAGATCCTCTAGGGCCTAGAATGTCGGAACTAATAAGTTGTATCCATGAACATAAATAGAATCTTTGGTTTTCAAAACAATCGGTACCTATATCGGTTTGTACATTTTCCCGGTCGGCCGGATGGCGACTCTAGTCAAAGAAGGCTAAAGCCGCTATGAGCGTCCGTTTTCGCTCACAGTGGCGACTCTGCTGGGGAACTAAAAAAATATTCTACTGTTGTAATTGGGATACAACCGAAGCGTTCTGACAGTCTATGGCTATATACGGAGTTACTGCTTTTTTGGGTGTGTGAGTCTCATACTGCATAAAAGAAAAATCCCGAATGGTCAACGTGTGTTCTGGGTCGTACTTACTGTCGTTTCCTTTAAGGGACGCATAGGTCGATCTGTAACACCACCTATAGCCTTGTACCATCGACACGCTACTCAAAACCGTTAAATGGGGAGGCGCTAGGTATATCTTGCTATGGGAACCCTTTTGTACTATTAACATGACCGAAGCCTCATATAGTCAGCCTAGATATCTCCCATAGGAACTACCCCTAAGCATGAAATAAACCAAGTCTACGAGAGCGTTTTGACATTGAAAGGAAAGATGTCAAAAGAAACCCACCTAGGTCAGAGACATACCACGTGAAGATTGAGAGGGAGTGTTGCGTACGCATGAATGTTTATACTAACCGTTTCAATCGCTTACCTCTACTTGTCCATATGTTAGACGTAGCCATAACCTAGGAAAAAGTCCAGTTTTCGTGACACTCCTTTGAAGTAAGGGGGCATCCTCTTACACCAGACATTTTATCACACGAGACACGAAATTATGTCGTCTGTTTCATTTCGCAAAGAAACTTAGTCTCGTGAGATAAAATTATGGTGTCACGAATATCATCCCCTTAAGTCAAAACGGGTGTCATACGAAGCCGCAGGTCCCAGATTATGAAAGACATTTTAATGATTTCATGTAGGATAAGGCCATACCGGTGTAACGGTTTAACCTATTGAACCAAACATACATGGTCTTGTGCTCCTCCCAAAAAGGAGTTTAGGGTTCCTTTTGAGTCTAAAGGTACACCGTCCCGTGAAGTCCACGCAGGTCAATATCGCGTTGGACCAAAAAAAATAAAAAAATAAAATAAAATTAATTCTTGCATAGGGAGAAGACCACGACGACAAAATCCCCGAGTAGGTTAAGTACAGTGTCATATATCAAACCATATCAGGTCATCACTTCATTTATAAGGTTTAACGAGTCGATCAATGTTGCTGTTCACTTTGTTATGTGAAGTACGTCATCTCGACGTTTATTTCAATTCAAGAAGAAACTTAATCTACCTTCACATAACAAAATTTTGGCGCTCCAAGGGTCAATTCCTTAAACCGAACAAATATTAAGTTTATATGTGCTAGGTCAAGTCGTGTCAAACAGTCATATCGTTTGAAGGGTTTAACGAATCGACCAATGTTGTCGCTCACTTTGTCATGTGAAATACGTCACCACGATGTTTATTTCGGTTCGAGAAGAAACCTATTCTATTTCACATGACGAAGTTCTACGACCCCAAAGGTCAATTCCTTAAACAAAAAAAATGCCATCTTGAGACAATGTTAAAACTTCATAAGACCTAAAAGGACATAACGTTATGATGCCCGTCCATGTATATGAAATACGTTGTTACGCCGTCTGTTCCTTATTGCAAGGAACACCTTAATTATTTCATGTAAAATGGGGGTTATACCATCACAACGATATGACATGTTAGATCAAACATTCACTGTCTCCTGCTCCTCCAAAAAGAGTTTTGAGTTTGTGAAGTAAAATGGGATGTTGGAATCATTACGCTTCGGAAAAGGCGCTTGAAGTCCCATTTGCATGTCATAAATGATTATCTGAACCAAGGTAGGGGCACGATATCCCGTAAGCCTACATGGTTCGTTATCATATTGAGTCTTCCAAACCAGTGTAGGATAGGGTTGTCGCACAAGCACTCCCCATTCGAGAAATAAACAACGTGTCAATAGTGTCCTTTAGCATAGAGTCAAACCTTGCTCCTGTACCCAGTATACGTCCCCTCATCTCTATGTGAAAATCGGGTCTTGTTTGCCTTCATGTATGAATACGCAACAGTCCATCACCGGGTCGCTTAAAATCCACATGCGTAGGTTGGTCGTCACTTATAGAGTCAAGAGTCGTGATTATTGTCAGTGTATGTAGTCATCAGTCTAGGATCCAAGGTGTGGTGTGCATCCATTTCATATACATGTCAAGCATTACCTGTACGAATTAGTGTGCATCGTCAAACCATGCATGTGTCCCCTTACCTGCTAGGTTTGTTTCCTTCGGGTGTGTCACCCTTAGAGTGTCATACGCTAGGTCACTTGTTTCGAGCCATCCTACGTAATAGGGTCTGCATGCATGCACATTGTCACATGTCTTAGGCATACAGACACATCGGTACGAGGACAGAGGAAATAGGAAAATGACAAACAAGGTACCGTAATCCCACAAGTATAATTCGTCTAGATGTTATAGGCACACTTTAGGTTAGGGCACACACACAAGTTGTCCAAACGTCAGAAACCCCACCTATATGTGAACGCCTCTTTGACCAAAACTCCTAAATCACTACTTGACCCAACCCAAAATCACAAAACCACAACACACTTGAACCCAAGCCAGCTTCCGTCAGGGAGACCGTCGGATCAACAAGGAGGAATCAGAGATAGGGACAAACCCTCGAACGAAGTATGAAACGACCAAAGGGAGTTCTCTGTGATATCCTCTCGAACCCTAACCCAAATTAAAGATGATGCAAGCCTTCACCCTTAACCTACCTCATAAACAAACCATTCCCTACGTATTACCCAACACTCCAAAAGACATTACCCCAAACTTCACCAAACTACCCCGACATATACCACACCCCATCTCACTTCAGAGCAAATAAAAGACCTTATTCAAACCGAAAATCAATGTGGCTCGAAACGCTAAGAATACACCCCTAAGAGGAATCATGGAGGACTCTAGGTCACAAGCATCCCATCAAGAACATCCCTGCTGACGAAGAACGGAGCGACATCATCAGACATCGACTAGGCTATATCCCACTTATCCTATCCACGTGTTTACAAACCCGTGCTTGGATAGAAAAAGCGTTTAAGCTCACTCGTATCGACATTCATTTGCATCCTTCAAATAGACATTAAGAAGATATAGGCATAATTAGAGCATGTGTGTCTAGTATGAATATGCCTTTGACTGTAAGAGATAACCACATCTAGAGAAACGACCCCGACTAGGACATACCTCGCACGATGAAGAGACAACATAAGGAGGAGGAATTACTGGATCGATGTAGAATCACATGTCCTTCAGAGCCCTGCAAAAAGAAGGGGCCTTGCTCTGAAGAACTAGTATAATGTATGAAGGTTAAATGGAAAGTCCAAGTACTCAAGGTGTCTCCATTTTAAGATGAACCAGGGTCTGTCAGCCTTCAAAATTAAGCTCATGAAGTCCTCATAATCCCCTTTCTCCAATCTACAACGAATATGCCCATGGACGAAAGGAGAAACAAAAAGGAGAAGTGAAGCCATCCTTCGGGGGGCTCACAGATAAAAAATGGATCACGTCCACAAAGCCTCAAAAGGGATTGACGACTTTTCCATGCTTCATGCAAGGCGGATGGTGTCCCGGAGCTATGAGGGCATCCTACTAATCAGCACACGAAGGAATAATCCATGAAGGGTGTGACAAGATCTACACCAAAAACGACCATGGAGACACTAGGATTTCATCATGAGAATCACTTTCACGCTTCCGAGAACAAGATGGCAGCACTAGGATACCTGGTTTCATCCCCACAAAAGAATGACGATCCCAAACAACAGAAGAATCCTTACTACAAGGGGCAGATCATCATCACGGGAAGAGAAAAAATGATTACCAGGACTAGTTGATAATGAGTGCACAATAATACTAGATAAGCATGAACCATTTATTCATATATTAACTAGTCTAGATGCTTATGTTAGTGAGTCTAAATGTCTGTTTCAAGAGTCTATCAGCTACACATATTCTAGAATAGGGGATATCAAGAACTTAGACAATAGAATATGTACACTCCGTTCTAAACACTGTCTGACTCCCCTAGGGTTTGAGAAAACAGAAAAGACCTGCTAGATCGAAAAAATAGATCTATGCAACATTCAATGTCAAAATAAAGAAAGCCTGCTAGGTTGAAAACCCGAGAGGGCGACCTAGGCAACAATAAAGGCAGCTCGCTAAGTTGACAACCTGTAGAGTCATCTTAGGCAACAATTAGAGCAATGAACACCTCATCCTAGGGGCAACCACAAAAACATGATTGTAAGATACATTTGGGCATCTCGATTCCAGCCCTGAAAGCCACACAAACTTCTGTTAGCCTCACAAACCCTATTCTCATCCAAAAAAAAACTCCATGACCCTCACTTCTACTATCTAACCCAAAATCTTTGCACCGTTCACAAGGCCTACCCTACAAACTCAATAAGCCTCACCTCCACCATCCCTACCCGAACCCTTTCTCTATCCCAACATCCCTGAAACACCCACAAAAACCTCGCCTCCTTCATCTAACCCAAAACCTTCACCTACATCCTCTAAAAGGAAAAAACCATGAACCTACTGTAAGCACTGGTTTTCGAACCCGATGATGAAAGCAATCTACGAGCTCCTCGTCCCGCCAGCTACTCAAATACTGATACTCGTCGGAGAATGGATCACCTTTCCAGGGCCATAACCTCTTCCACCCGCATCCCAGGACCATGAGTGTGGCACTTTCATGCTTATGAGAAAATCCTCGTTCACAAAATGACGTACGGTCACAAACCCTGTTTACCAAGGACCGTACGGTCACAACACTGTTTGTTGTGACCGTACGGTCACAAATCCTTTGACCGTACGATCACTGCCACGTGGCAGACAGCAATCCAATCCTTATCTGCCACGTGGCAGGGCGGTCCAATAGAAAGCTAACACGTGTACTAGTGGACAAACAACTTTGGCTGGGCCTTGTAAGGTCCGGCCGGGCTTTGGGCGAAGCCCGTCTCAGATTCAAATTTGGATTTGAGACGAGTGTTCAGGCGACCGTAGGGTTACAAGTTTTGTGACCGTACGGTCACTAGGTTGTGACCGTAAGGTCACAACCTAGCCTATAAATACACCCCGGATTTTCATCATTTCTCACCAACAAACACTCATTCTCCTCTCTCTTTAGCTCGTTCTAAAGTGATTCTTGACCCGATAAAAGTTGCCTCTGTTGTTGCCTAAAGTCGCCTCCGATTAAGAAAAGAATCGCTAGAGTCCGAGCTTGAGAGTATTTTCCCAAAATATTCCCAGAAAAGGTCCTCACGACCACCAAAAATATTTCCCCCTTATCAAAAGTTCCAGATCTAGGCATCACTCGCGGCCCCGCTAGAGCTGACTAACTATTCGGAGGACGCCCTACGCAACTCCGGCCCCCAAAAAGTTCCTCCTTGAAAAGGTCTCCGTTCTTCAACGAGTATCAGTCCGCGAGCGATCACTGGCACGCGACGAGGGTAAGCTTATGAGGGTTTTGTACCGTGTCACCCGACGGTTTACCGTACAAAATGTTTGCGTATTTAAATATTCTTGTGTGATAATAATAAAAGTCAAGATAATAAATCATTAGGCTGCATTAAAGATCCTCTAAGGCCTGGAATGTCGGAATTAATAAGTTGTGTCGCAACCCGAAAAATGCCGGGCGCGAGGCATACTCGCTTTGGTTAGAATGGGGTTCTAATAAAGTGTGAAAAGAGCCGTTAAACAGCTCAATTCACAATTCAGACGAGTCGCCACCAATCAGCTCAGTCCGGTGTGATTGGATACCGTATAAAGTGAAAGTTTGACTCTATTTCAGGATAAGTGTTATCTAGGTTCTAAAGAGGTTTAGTTTATCTATTAATTATTTTCTTTGAGTTATAACATAACTTTGGATCACGATTTTTTAAGAAAGGGTAAAAAGGTCATTACATGACATTTTCTTCTCAGTTATTACATAACCGTTTTCCAAACATTTTTGACCTTAAAATAGTATCCATATCTATAACATAGATATGAACGGACTCTTTTGACTCGATAAAAACTAATGAACGTTTTATTAAAATAATTAACAGAATTAACAACCCCGATTTTTAATATTAGATACATATTTAGTGAATTAAGATATTTTTTGATAAGTGATTTAACGAGCGAAATTAAATTGGTGATTAACGAGAGTTTTATATCTATGATCTAATATTTACATTAAGCTAAGACTTTTGTATGATCATTTACAACTACAGTTGTCTTAATTTTATTAATCAACTATGTATATGAGTTAATAAAAAGAGCTAATGGGCCTAAAGTCTTAAATTAAAGGGGTAACTAAGATGACCCAAACCTAACTATCCTAACTAAAATCCTAGCTAACCTAATTCTAAACCTCACACCACTCGTCTCAGCCGCCTCTCTTTCTCTTTCACTCACTCTTTCCCCTTCTCCATCTCCATCTCTAAACTCTCACGATTTTGAGCTTAAGTAAAGCAATTATAGCTCGAATCCTCTCATTTTCACTCTTTATTCGTCATCTATGACTGAATTTCATTCCTAACTATCTCGGATTTAGCTATTTCAGGAACCTAGGATTTCGGTTTCTCTTTGAAAATTGGTTTCTATGGCAGTCACTTATTGAGGGGTTTCATCCCTGACATGGTTGTCTCGCTATTGGGAGGGTTTGTGAACAAGTTTCGGGAATGAGGTCTCGGTTTTGATCTCGAGTTCATTTCTGTTTTCGTGTCGGGTTCAATTTCTCTCCTTTGAACGGTTCCAGGGAAGTCTCTAGGTTCTCTTCACTCTTATTCTTAGCCTTGCTTACTTTAAACCTGAGATTTTGATTTTTGAGTTCATTCGATCTAGAATCCGTGACCTAACGTGCTCCTATCTCTTCCTTAACAGGTCTGGTGGTATTCCTATGGTTTCTAAATTGAATTTGGATGTTACGGGAATGTTTTTTTTCTTTTGGGGGTAAAGTGGACTGACCGGAAGTTCACCGGTCGGAAAACTTTTCCGGCGAACCTCCGGCACTGGCTGTCTATTTACGGTATACTGCTTTTGACTCTTTTTATGCTATTTGTGGTTCTTTGCTGGCTGTTTGGGGTGATATTGATGTCTGTATGCAAATTTGGTCTCCTATGCTTGAATATCTAATGTTTAAAGGCTGTTTCTATGAGAACCTTGCTATTTCGGGTTACTTGACTGGATTTTAGTGTGGTTTTGGTGGTTTTTGAGGCTGTTTTGGTATGCTTTTATGGATGTGTTGTTGTTTGCTTTTTAGAGGCTGTTTTGTTGGAAAATAAGTGGTATTTTGGTACTTTCGATCTTGGTAAGTTGAAAACAGAAAACTACCTAATAACGACTATATTTGAACCCGGACAATGATGATTGACAGCCAATAGTCTAGGGGAGATTGGATTCGTGCTCTAGGATTAGAGGAAAACTTATTTGAGTGGCAAACCGACTTTCGGGTTCGGGAGGTAACTTAAATTCGTTTTTATCGAGTCCTATTGAGTGTGGATCTCTTCCTTAACTTGACTAAAAAAAGCAAAATCTGAGTCCTAAGCTAGTAAATTTGAACTTCTAAGCACAAAATATGGTAAGTAAGGAAAAAGCAGTAAGTTGTACATAACGAGAATCATAAATTTTCATATATGCGTATATATGTACATAAAAGGTTTTAGTACCTTTCTTCTTTGACAAATGAAACACAAATGGAAATAAGATAAAAATGGCCCTTCCTTCACTCCACTTTTGGCTCTTTCTCTTGATCTTCAATGTTTATCTCTGTGTATTTCTGCCCCCTTTTTGTATTCTCCCTTTTGTGTTCTTGTTTTTTTCTCTTTGTTGGGAATAGTCCCCCTTTTATAGTGATTAGAGTGAAATCTTGTTGATGGATTTCTCATCATCACCTTTGTACTTTTGAGTGTTTCAATGTGCATAATCTGTACTTTTTCATCTTGGATAGGATTATGGAAATTTTCTTGGCTCTAATCTTGTACTTATTGATGTGATTATGTTGAGAACTTTGGCTTTCCTCATGTGTTAGCTTATTTTTCAAGCACTTAAAGCTTGACCACCAAGTTTGAAAACTTGATCTCCAAGACTTGATTTCCGGTTTCAATTTGACAAGTTTGAGGATTTCAGGGACTGTTTCGTATATTTCCTTTGGGCTTGAACCTGTCACTGGGCCGAAAATCATGGGCTAAAAGCTGTTGTCTTGAAACTTGTTGATCTTGAAATGTTGGGCTTGAAACTGTTTGAGCTGAAATTCGATGGGCCTGAAGTTGTGGGCTTGAACTTGCTGTCTTTATGAGCTAAGATTTCCTCTGAACATTTATCAGAATTGTTGCCTTTGACCCGCTGGATTTGAATGGTTGTCTTTACTCTTTTACTTAGCAAGTTTGACTTGAATGTGGGCTTGACCCGGCTCGTCAAACTTTCTCTGGTTGCTTCTAAAAAGTGAGATAAAGTCTCCGATATTAAAAATACGGAGTTCAAATCCCGTGACATTTTATTTCTGCAAAATAGGATAGAGTTAGTGGTAAAAGAAAATGTATCATTTATTTATCTGTTTGTAAACATGTAATATATTTGGATTACTTAATAAAACAAGTATTTATTTTCTTTTCATCCAATTTATTATCATGTTTAAACATTGAACCTTCTCGATGATTAATTTGATAAAAGTCGCCTAAATAAAATTCTAATTCAATACTAAATTTTCATCACAAAATCAATTAATACTAAAATAGAGAAAAATTTGAAAATGAACAAAATTTGTAAATTCAATAAAAATGTCCATAACATAGGCTATCTTAGGAGAAATAAATTTTAAATAAAAGAAAAGTTAAAATGAACTATCATTTACAGAAAAATAATTATTACGCTACATATCGTATCGTAAATAAAATATAGTCTAAAAATTTATATTTTCGCAAAAACATGTATTTACAAACCGGACAAAAATGAGTATCTACAAGTTGTATCCAGAAACGTAAATAGAATCTCTGGTTTACAAAACAATCGGTACAAACACCGGTTCGTACATTTTCCCGATCGGCCGGGTGACGACTCTAGCCAAACAAGGCTAAAGCCGCTATGAGCGACCACTCACGCTCACACCTACCCTTATAAAACCACCTTGCATATAACCAAAACCTTGGAGTCACCCACTGACGCAGGACATGCTTTGTTAAGAGCTAAGAGTCGTTTAAGTCACCCAGTCATGTATCCACACACTCACTCATACATACTACGTGTCCTAGGTCGTCCAACTAAAATCCAAAAAAATAATACCACACGAGTCATAAGATTAGACAGCCCCTCTAGTCTGCACACAATCACATGTCCACAGGTCTAGTTACACGCACACTTAGGTCATCTAGCCGAAATCCATAAAGGATATATCACATGAGTAGGGAATCCCCTTGTGCACAAACATATGGAGTCACACACACTTTGGGTTTTAGATCGTTGTACGTTGTCATGAGTCCACCTAATAGGGCATCGCCCGACTGGCGGTAGGCTGGGGCACCACCCAGTTTCCAGATGTCAGAAGATTAAAACCCCGGGGGCATCACTGAATCCCAGGATCACTGAATCTTGTGTGGCCACACTTCATCGGACCAGTATCATACTAGGATGTAACCCGGCCATACTTGGAGGCGTTACCAAAGGAAAAAGGCGTTGCCCGGTCTACGGACCAATTGAAGAAAAAGGCGTTACCAGGTCCCCAGATCAATTGAAGATGAAGAACGTTACTAAGTCTCCGGATCATGAAAGAGAAAGGATATTAGGACACAGAAGACAGTTGATCGACCTCAAGACGAAACCATCAATGCTCACATAAGACTGGTAGGACAAAGTGCCAGACACCATCCGAAGCAAGATGACGGACGTCTAGACTGCAAATGTTACCGGACCCTCGGATCACACTCGAGATGCTACAGAAGTTACCGGACCCTCGGATCACACTCGAGGTGCTATAGAAGTTACCAAAACCTCGGATCACGCTCGAGGTGCTATAGAAGTTACCAAATCCTCGGATCACCCTCGAGGTACTACAGATGTTACCAAACCCTCGAATCACACTTGAGATGCTACAGGAGTTACCAAGCCCTCGGATCACACTCAAGGTGCTACAGAAGTTCTAAAACCGCTGATCACGAAAAATAGTTGATCGCCTTCAGGACAGAACCATCACCGCTCAGATAAGACTAGTAAGACAAAGTGCCAGACACCATCCGAAGCAAGCAGAGGGAGCCCTAGACTGCAGGTAAGTTTCTAAACCCACTTTCAAAAAACACGAACACACACACGCAGTATTACTCGTTTCGCTTCATTGAGACTGCCCCACGGGTCTTACAAGGCAATGTAATCACCCTAGGCACTCCAAAAGAAGCGAGGGGAAAACTATAATCACTGGTTTTCGAACCCAATGACGAAAGCAATCTACGAGCTCCTCGTCCCGCCAGTCGCTCAAATACTAATACTCGTCGGAGAATGGATCCCCTTTCTAAGGCCATAACCTCTTCCACCCGTGTCTCGGGACCATAAGTTTGACACCTTCATGCTTATGAGAAAATCCTCTTTTACAAAACGACGTACGGTCAATACCCTATCTACCATTAACCGTACGGTCACAACACTGTTTGTTGTGACCGTACGGTCACAACCCTTTTGACCGTACGGTCACTGCCACGTGGCAGATAAGGATTGGCGGTCCAATTAGAAGTTGCCACGTGTACATGTGGACAAACAACTTTGGCCGGGCCTTCTAAGACCCGGCAGGGCTTTGAGTAAAGCCCGTCTCAGATTCAAATTTGGATCTGAGACGGACGTTCATGTGACTGTACGGTCACAAGTGTTGTGACCGTACAGTCACAACCTACTCTATAAATACTCTCCGGATTTCTCATTTAATTCACCAACAAACACTCACTCTCCTCCCTCTCTAGCTCGTTCTAAAGCAATTCTTGACCCGATAAAAGTTGCCTCTGAAAAAGTTGCTTCTGATACGAAAAGAATTGCTTAAGTCTGAGCTTTGAGAGCTATTTTCCAAAAATACTCCTACTCCCCAAAAGGTCCTCACGACCGCCAAAAATATTTCCCCCAATCACTAGAAGTTCTATACTGGCATTACTCGCAGCCCCGCTAGAGCTAACTAAGCCCTTCTAAAAATATTCGAAGAACGCCCTACGCAACTCGGGCCCCAAGGTTCCTCCCTAAAAAGTCTACGTTCTTCGACGAGTATTAGTGCGCGAGCAATCACTGGCACGCGACAAGGGTAAGCTTCTGAGGGTTTTTTTTTTACCGTGTCACCCAAGGGTTTACCGTATAGTGTTTTTACCTTATTTAAATGCTTTTTGTGTGATAATAATAATAATATAAGAAAATAATGAGTTAGGTTGCATTAAATATCCTCTAAGGCCTAGAATGTCGGAACTAATAAGTTGTATCCACGAACGTAAATAGAATCTCTGGTTTTCAAAATAATGGTACCTATACCGGTTTGTACATTTTCCCGGTCGGCCGGGTGGCGACTCTATTCAAAGAAGGCTAAAGCCGCTATGAGCGTCCGTTTTCTCTCACGCCAGGGAAGAGGGCGATCAACAATATCCCGTTTACTACGTCAGCAAGGTATTGAAAGACGCAGAAACCAGATACAAAAATCGATAAGATGGCCCTTGCGATTATAGCCACGGCGGAAAGGCTGCAACCTTATTTTCAAGCGCATATGATAATTGTCCACACCGGGGTCCCAATGGTCAAGGTGTTGCAAAAGCCAGACGTATCCGGGAGATTGATGGAATGGGCAATTCGCCTTGGAGAATTCGACATACGCTATAAAAGCAGACCAGCATTGAAGTGTCAGGTTTTAGCAGATTTTGTTAATGAATTCACATGGGATGAGGAAGAGCCCCAGTGAGTGCAGAAAGAATAATGGACCATGTACACCGATGGCGCTCTATGCCAAGAAGGCGCAGGAATTGGAGTTGTCATTAAGGGTTCGGAGGTCATCACTTTGTATCACGCGGCAAGGTTAACCTTTAAAATTATCAACAATGCCGCGGGATGCCATAACTGCTAAATCCATGTGAATGATAAAGCAGTCCCGAGATCTAACCAGGTCAAAATCCTAGAGGCATGGCCTTTCTCCACATAGGGAATAGATTTGGTTGGACTGTTCCTCGAGACAACCAAGAAAAGAAAGTACTTGATTGTGGTTGTAGACCACTTTACCAAATGGGTAGAGGCAGAAGCAATTCCAACTCAAACCCCGAAACGGGTAATAGAGTTTGTATGCGAAAACATCATGGTGAGATTCGGCATTCCTCGCTTAATCATAACAGATAACGGCACACAGTTCAATTGCGATAAATTCAAAGATTATTGCGAGCGGATGGGAATAAAGAATCACTTTTCTTCTGTAAATCACCCGCAGGCGAATGGCATGACAGAAGTCACTAACCGGGCCATGGTCAAAGGCATCAAAAAGCGCCTAGGAGAAAAGAAAGAAGGTTGGGCGGATGAAATACCTAATATGATATGGGTTTATCGCACATCGGTTAAAACTGAGACCGAAGAAAGTCCATTTGCATTAGTGTATGGGGTTGAAGCAGTCATCCCAGTCGAAATCCAATCACCAACAGACAGAGTAATATATTATTGTGATAGCCAAAATGAGTTAAACTTAAGGCATTCGCTGGACTTTGCAGAAGAAAAGCGGGAAAAGGCATACGTGCGGATTGCTGCTTACAGACAAAGAATAGCGAAATATCATGATCGGCAAGTAAGGACTGTCTTACTTAAGGAAGGTGATTTGGTCCTCAAGAAGGCAGACAAAGCACAATCTTATGAAGGCAAAGGCAAGTTAGGAATGAACTGGATAGGCCCTTATAAAATTACCAAGAAGTTAGGACCGGCTACCTTCAAGATAGAAGATGCCAAGGGGAAATTACTCCCGCGAACTTGGAATTTAGCGAATTTGCGATTGTATAAGAGAGTGGATGTATAAGGACGCGGAAAGGACGAGTACTCTTTTCCCTTCGCGAGGTTTTTTCTTACTGGGTTTTCCCACCAAGGTTTTTAATGAGGCTCAGATCTTTGTCCCATATGTATTCCGTGTCTCAAAAACATCATGTATTACAATTATTACATTGAAATAAAATCAGACTTCTTTACAATTATGATTGTTGTTTGTTAACTTTGCATATTTTGGGATATTGATACAACACATAAATGTGTTTACCCCTCATTGGGGGCAGGCGGGCACCGGATCGCATACATTTCTTCAATGACCGAAAATCAAATTATCTCAAAGTTAATTGGGGCGGATAGTATAAAGCGAAAGTCGCTCATAGAGCACACATAATCCACTAATCCACAACCAAGAAAACTATGGTAGAAAGAGTTAAAGCATAAAAGAGTGTATACCAAAAGGATATCCATATAAAACAAAAGCGCGCAAAATAAAAAATGGCCATTATAAAGGGACTGGCCCCCCAAATATAATGACTTAGAACACTGAAAAGTCGAAACAATGAATTCAAAGTATGAAAAGTCATTTATAACTTAAGCAAAACGACTTACGAACTAAAAAGGTTGCTAAAGGCACTTGAAAGTTATAAGTTGTTTAAACAAACATGACGGTAAAATAAAAGTTGCTCGATCAGTAAGAAAAGCAATAGAAAGTTAAAATTCATTACAGCTTGCAAGCGGGCGAAAGGATTACAAAAGCGCTTTGAAAGCGCGAAAGAAAACAAAAAAGTACAAGAGACAGAAAGCATGAAAGAGTTCAGTCTTCCTTCTCCAGACTAATCATTAGGGTCCCCAAAGAAGGCGCGACAGTTGAAGGACACTCCTGCAGCGGAGGCGCGTTGGGAGGGGCCATCCCATACAAGGATTCCCAATCCTTCCTCAATACCTCGTCCATGTCAGCCTCTTCTGTCGCATCCATGGCATCTCACTCCAAGGCCAATTCTTTCGCTGGAATTGGAACCTTAGTGGCATGAAGCTGTAGGGTTGGATGATTATGCTCGTATGCAGCATGGAGACGGCGGCCATACCAGAACATGCGAGAAGCGCACGTCTCCTCCACCTCCTCTACCCACTTCATCGCATCCGCGACCTCCACATGCAGCTTCTCGATGGAGGCAAGCTGTTCAGCCGCCAAAGTTTCGGCCTTCAGCTTCTCTTCCGCCGAAACCACCAGCTCCGCCTCCAGAGCTGCCACCTTCTCCTTCTCCTTGGCCAAGTCTGCTTGCAAGCTTTCCGCAACCTTAAGCTGGTTGCTACAAGCACAAGAAGTTGCCTCGCCAAGG
Organism: Euphorbia peplus; assembly: GCA_028411795.1. Classification (NCBI taxonomy): domain Eukaryota; kingdom Viridiplantae; phylum Streptophyta; class Magnoliopsida; order Malpighiales; family Euphorbiaceae; genus Euphorbia; species Euphorbia peplus. The sequence goes on along the minus strand of CP110843.1, from coordinate 9,748,214 downwards.
TTGAGAATATGAAGGCAGAAGGTAAAACTCGTTTAGGCATGCGGAAAGGAAAGAGACAACAATAAAGCAAAGAAATCATAAGTTTACCTCCAAGGCTCGTTTCTGGAGACCTTCCATGGCGATGTGATGAGGAATCTCCCGTTGGCGCAAGGCGGATGGAACCTTAGCAAGTGTACCAACCACACTTGTGACCACGTTGCGAACGGAATAGGAGACAGCCAGCCCCAGTTTGGATACCCACCAGCTGCCTAAGTCAGGCTCTACCTGAAATTACAAATAAACACAAAATTCAAAACTCGGACTAATAAAAATTTGGCAATAATCATTCTTAAGGTAAGTGTGCATACCTGGGAAGTGGATGCCATGGTCACAGGCATAGTTGGAGTAGCGGAAGGAGTTTTTTGGCGGACGTTTGGCATCCATGGTGTCCTTTGGAGGATCCGCAGGCCTCTTCTCCACCACAGAAGGCGGGAACCGCCCCCATCTTTGCCGCCTTTTTTGCTTTCCTGACCTCTTCTCGCCTCTCTCGCTCTGCAGTTAGGAGGACGACGTTATCCGTACCCCTGCACGGGTAAAAAAGATAGTGAGAAAGAAGGAAATAAAGATAAGTATACCTAACACCCATGCGCGATAAGGATACAGCCGCATATTTGTTCCTTCTCTATCCGCAATCGCTATGCGATAATACATCATGTCGAGAGCCTGCCCATACGTCCACATCCAAGCATCCACTCGCCCAAGACAATCTACCACGTGCTGCTCGGTAGGGTTGGGTCTTTCTTTGGCCGTTTTGGTAGGCGGATAGGTAAATGCCCGATGGAAGTTTACATCCGCTCCTTCAGGGATCTCCACGAAGCAGAAGGCCATGTCCAGTTATGGAACTTGTTGGTTTTCTCATGGAAGGGAGAATAATTCTTGGAGCGGACGAACGTATAAGTCTAGTCTTTATTTCGCTTGAGCGAATGAAAACTCGAAAAAATACGGTAGTTGAAGGGAAACTCCAGGCACTGGCATAGAAAGCGGTTCAGGTGATATCTGCCCACACGTTGGGATGAAGTTGCGTAGGGGCCAGATTTAAGCGGTTGAGTAAAGAGGCCACATCATCCGCCAGCGGATAGGTAAAGCCCATCTCAACTTGCGCAAAGTGGATCACAAAATTGTTGGTGTGCCCTAGTTCTAGGCATAGTTAATTGTTATTGTATTGTACTTTTGTTGATTGTACCATACAATTGTTTTTATGGAATAAAAGGCATTAATTCATTCAATTAATTGTGAGCACTGGTTTTCGAACCCGATGATGAAAGCAATCTTTGAGCTCCTCGTTGCGCCAGCTGCTCAAATACTGATGCTCGTCGGAGAACGGATCATCTTTTCAGGACCATAAACCTCTTCCGCCCGCTCCTCGAGACCATGAGTGTGGCACTTCCATGCTTATGAGAAAATCCTCGATCACAAAATGTATACGGTCACAAGTACTATTCACTAAGAACCGTACGGTCACAACACTGTTTGTTGAGACCGTACGGTCACAAAGCCTCTGACCGTACGGTCACTGCCACGTGGCAGACAGAATCCAATGCTTCTCTGCCACGTGGCTTGGCGGTCCAATCAGAGAGTGACACGTGTACTAAAATCCAAATAACATTGGCCGGGCCTTGTGTGAAGCCCGGCTCAGATCCAAATTTAGATCTCAGACGGGCGAAGCATGTGACCGTACGGTCACCAAATTGGGACCATACGGTCACAAGCTAACCTATAAATACCTCCCGGATTTCTCATTCAATTCATCAACAAACACTCATTCTCCCACATCTCTAGCTTGTTCTAAAGCGATTCTTGACCCGATATAAGTTGCCTTTGATAAAGTTGCCTCTGAGTTGCCTAAAGTTTCCTCTGATACAGAAAAGAGTCGCTGAAAGTCTGAGCTTGAGAGTATTTTCTCGAAATATTCCCAGAAAAGGTCCTCCCGACCACCTAAAATATATTACTCCTTTTTACCAAAAAGTTTCCAACCTATGCATCACTCGCAGTCTCGCTAGAGTCAATTAAGTCCTGTTCCTAGTTACCACTCCGGAGGACGCACACGCAACTCCGACCCCCAAGGTTCCTCCCATAAAAGGTCTCCGTTATTCAACGAGTATCAGTCCGCAAGCAATCACTGGCACGCGACGAGGGTAAGCTTCTGAGGGTTTTGTACCGTGTCACCCGGCGGTTTACCGTACAAATATTTGCGCATTTATTTATTCTTGTGTGATAACTATAAATATCAAAATAACAAACTGGTTAGGTTGCATTAAAGATCCTCTGGGTTCTAGAATGTCGGAATTAATAAGTTGTATCCACGAACGTAAATAGAATCTCTGGTTTTCAAAACAATCGGTACAAACACAGGTTCGTACATTTTCCCGGTCGGCCGGGTGGCGACTCTAGTCAAAGAAGGCTAAAGTGTTTTGATTATGTCCAAACGTTTCAGAAGATGAAAACTTAATACTATCTTACATATAGTTTATTGTTGACTAATATTTTTGTTTTAGTCTATGTGTAAGTTACTCAGCAGGTGCTGAATGAATCATTTTCGGATTGCCTAAAGGACTCAGAAGATTTGTTTGCTGTAGTCAGAGTTTCATCTTTTCAGAAGCTGGATTCTTCCGCTCTGAAGCCGAAGTCTGATAAAGCTCTCTTCAGAGGTTCCTTACAATCAGAAGTTATGCCAATTTGATCAGAAGTCTAGACAACTGGAAATTAGCTTCTGAAAGCTTAGTCACGGGTTCTGTTTGAGCATTTAATGCTCTGACACTTGCATTCAATGCAAGGCGCCAAAAGTTCAAAAAGCTGTTTTGATGAAGCGCGCTTGTCTGTTCAAGAGAAACCAGAATTTCCATGTCTACCCTTTGTTGATCCAATTGAAGAATGATTCCTGTCATCCTCATCCTTGATTTCAAATCACTTACCGGATTTAGTTAAAGAACAAGGATAACGGAATCAAAGTGTTTGAAGACCGTTTGAAGACTTGACAAATTAACGGCTACAACAACTGATGTGATTTCCTTTGAAGTTTCAAAATTCACCAACAGTCATCTTCATTCACTATAAATAGTAGCCAAGCTCCAATGCATCAACATACGCATGATCATCGAGCAAAATCTCAACGCACTGTTTTAACAAGCAAAACAGAGCATTCTTTTTCCATTCTCAATCTTTCTTAGCATAGCTTAAGTTTAAAAGAGAGAGAGTGAAGAAAAACAAGTTCATAATAGGAATCTTGTAAACTGATATCGTTTGTGATATTCAGTTAGATTTTAAGAGAGAAATCTAGTTGAGATTAGAGTTGGGTGAGAAATCCAGAAAACAGAGTATTGTTTTGTTCTGGTGGAAATCCTTTAACTCTTTTTAGGCTAGTCAGAACTAAGTGAGAAATTAGCTTAAGTTCTGTTGATGTAAAGGAGCTTCTAAACTTGCCATAAAAGTTCTGAATAGTGGATTTATAAAATCTCTGAAGGCTGCGACCTCAGGGGACAAGACGTAGTCACAGGACTTTTGTGGCGAACTTGGATAAATCGAATTGTTCAATCAGGATCTCCTGAATCTCTTTCTCCCTCTTATACTTGTTATTATTGATTCTGTGTACTTGCTTATATTTAGTGCTGAAACAGATTTTCTCTAAAGTATCATTGTCTTTGTTCAGAAGACTGTCCAGAAGTTCTCTTACCGAACTTCTGTTGCTGAAAGCAGGCTAACTGTGTTTAGGCAGAATTTTCCTCAGAATAAAATTCTATAAACTTGCTTCTGACTCTGAGAAAATTTGACTCTGAAAATTAAGTTTCTCTAAAAACTTAGAAATTTTCAGTTTTCAACTGAAACACCTATTCACCCCCCTCTAGGTGATTCTGTTCTTGTTAGGGCCAACACTTTCTCATACTGCATAAAAGAAAAATCCCGAATGGTCAACGTGTGTTACGGGTCGTGCTTACTGTTGTTTCCTTTAAGGGACGCATGGGCCGATCTGTAACACCACCTACAGCCTTGTACCGTCGACACGCTGCTTAAAACCCTTAAATGGGGAGGCGCTAGGTATATCTTGTTGTGGGAACCCTTTTGTACTATCAAACGAGACCGAAGCCTCATATAGTCAGCCTAGATATCTCCAATAGGAGCTACCCTCAAAACATCATTTAAAACTACGTCTGTTGAGAGCGTTTCTGGCTTCGAAAGGAAAGATGTCAGAAGAAACCCACCTAGGACAGAGATGCACCTCGTGAAGAATGAGAGGAAGTGACGACTTGTGTGTGGACAGCTTGTTTGATTGATCGATCGTGCATAAAAAGCATATAGAAGATCCGAACCCCGCCGTCCGAACGTTTCCTTGATTCAAAAGGTACTCTGTCGCAATCCCGCAAATAGCATTGTCATGAATGTCCACTCCGAATAAGGAAAAGGATCGCGAGGATTAAAATAGAGTGCGGCTTGAATCAAAGGAACGTCCAGACCCGTAAGAATTGGCTAAAAAGAGAAGCGAAAGAACGACCCGTGGCCGAAATAAAATCCCATAAAATACGCCATAATGCGATCTTTCGTGTCTACACAAGCCAAAGGCCCTGTTCAAGAATGTTACCTCCATCATTGTGCATTCATGAGGTAATATCCTTGAACGGAGCCTAACAAAATGAAACGGGAAAAGGACCAGTAGGACCATGCATACATACGTCACACCGACAAAAATAAAGGATTAACAAATTTCCTCACGTAAAGCGACCATGGACGCAGAATAGCCAAGGCACTAAAATTAGCAGGGCCATGGCAGAATCAAATGGTATCCCTAATGCTGCCTCAAGTGTGGCCGCCGAAATCACCAGGACACTAACGTCCATGATGCAAACTCCGGAATATCAGAGGATGATGGGCAAGGCCATCGAGGAAGGGTGCAAGAGAATTCTAACGGGCCAGCTAGAAAGAAATGAACCTATGCTTGAGAAACCCCACATCCCGAAGAAAGCATGGGGTCCAAATAACCTGAACAGGGAAATGGGTTATCCTGTGCACCATCCCGACAAGGAAGAAAGAAACCACTACACATCAGCGGAAGGGTTAGATCGGAAAAGGGTTCGAGAATTGTCAACTAGGAATCAGTATCGTGAATATTATCAAAAGGAGAAAACAAATATGAGGTCCACTTCGCCATCTCATCCAAAAGCCGAAGGAATGACACCTGAAAACGAGAACATGACACGATACCAGAACTTTGAATTGTTCAAAAATCTCTCTCAAGTCGTCCAAAGCATAGGAGAAAAGATTATCAGTCAGACCTCCATAATCCCTCAAGGGGAGATGGGCACGGCACGGGGGTACGGATCCAGATTGGTCACCAAAATACAGAGGACGCAGTTGGTCGAATGTGAGAGGTCCCCTCTGGAGGACCAAAAAGTATCCTTAAACCTAAACCTCAAGGAAGAGTTTGATCGTCTACACCGAGAAAGGAAAATACACCCTGTCCGGCCGCCAGTGGTCCTCAAGACAACAGACAACGTGAAAAGATTCTGCGACTACCATCAAGTGTTCTCACACCCTACCAATGAGTGCGACGTATTACGAAGGAAGATCGAAGATATGATCAATAATAAAGAAATTGAGAGCCCCGAAGACGCAAGCGTGGAAGAAAACCCTTTGATTGAACATCAGGAGACTCTTTCTCCACAAATCACGATGATCAGTTTAGGGTTCGCAGAAGAAGAGATTCTGAAACGCATCGATGAAAAGATCAAGACGCCCACCCTAACAGAAACCACACCTTCAACACTCACCCTGATCAAGGCAAACCCCAAAAAGGAAACCGATGAACTCGGCTGGCATACAAACTCACCCGACGTTGGACCAACAGAAAAACAAGCAAAGACAACAACAAGTCGCGTTGTCAAAACCGATCAAACACAAGCCCCAGACTTTGAAGGAGGGGAAGTAACGGAAGAAAGTCGGGAACCAATCCTGTGGTCAGAAAGAGAAAGGTTAGCGTGGGAACGTGATGCGATGGCATGGCGAGGATCTCCTCCAACCGATAGGAATAACCCACTACCTATCCCGAAACGATGGATGGAAGACCTAGTGGAACACCTGGAAAAGTTAAAGATCGAGGAAGAATCATGGAAGATGAAGAGGGAGAGAACTCGAAAGACCCACTTAGACTCGCCATAGTTGAAACTTTAACGAGGAAGTGTCAAATTTCAAATGTAACGTGTTTTCTTTTGATCAATGAGAGTATTCATTACTTTGTTTCACTTATCATGTTTGGCATACGTAATATTATATTGCACCATAAAAATTTAACACCGGAAATGAACTAAGAGCATACCTTGATCCCGCACCACATAAAAGGACACCTTGGAACCTCGCTCAAACAAACGAAAGGAGTATCCAAAACTGAAGACTTCACCAAGAAATCCGCACGAAAGGGCCCAGTGGAAAGAAGACCTTAACCAAACATGAAAAGATGGAAGCCTGCTAGGTTGAAAGCTCGAAAGAGCGACCTAGGCAACAGTAAAGGCAGCTCGCTAAGATGACAAGCCTTAGGACCATCTTAGGCAACAATTAGACCAAGGGACACATTACCCCGGAGACAGGAAATGAAGGGCAAACCTTGACCCAAATGACCTAAGAGCCAGCCCCAAACACTCAATTCAGGCTAAACCGAGACAAGAACCCCTGAAGATGTACAAGAAGACACCAAGATGTCATAACAAACATGGCAACACTTCGAGAAAGACAAGACGAAAAGACCACACTTTTAAGGAGGAAACCTAAACTCCCGAATCAATCGTCAGAATATCGAAAGACGCCCATAACTAGGAAAATGCCGATTGTAAGAAAGACACGTTAGGATTGTTCAAATGGCTGCCAAAAGTTCTGATCCAAAAAGAAGAAGACCCAAGGATCAATAACACACGCTCAGAATAAGGGAATTAACAGAAAAACGACTCTACGAGGGGACGCACGTGAAATCTAGAAAAGAAAGCAAAGTTGAACGGTCATCTCGCATGGTGTTCTTGGTTCATTTTCTTTGTTAAGTTAATTTAATAAAAGTGGCGTAAATAAATATTATGTACGTTAAATGCGACAAATGGAATAAAGTAAAGAATGCGTTACAAAGTCAAACAAAAATCAGGACTAGAATATCACAAAGCTACACTAGTCTAATGAGCTCCCAGTATCTGACCCACGAGCCCCCTCTCCTCGGGCCAACCTACGCGCGCGCCGAGCTTGTCGACGACTCTCCTCTACCTCAAGAGCGGCCAACCGACCAGTCATGTCCACTATCTGGGCGTCCCGTGCGGCTACGTCTGCTGCCATGGCCGCCATAGCATCCTGTACCAATGAATCCAATCATAAAAGGGCGCGCACACACACGCACGCACATACATACATACATACATACATACATGCATGCACAAATAGGTGGAACGAATCTCGTGAAAAGAAGCTCAGAATACGAACCCTGCCAGACTGCGCGTGCATAGTCCAGGTGGCACGGGCAGAGTGGTAACGACTGGCCATCCTCTCCATCGAGTCCATCGGTACCTGAAATGGAAAACATCAAAAAGGAGCACTAAGAGATGTGAAGGAAAGGAAGAGACCAACACATACGTGGGTGGTGTCGGGAGGCATACACTCCATAGGCTCGCGATCGGAAAGGTCATATTCGCGGTAGCCTGTCCAATCTAGGAAAGAGATTGAGGAAGGAAAAGTGCGCCTCAAATCCCCGGCAACCCAGTCAGAATGGGCCTGACTGACGCCCTCCTGCGGATGATGTCCCCGATGATGAGTATCGTCGGTGCCACCATTAGCCCGACGACGAGTCCTGCAGACGCGGGACGAGGAAGGCTGCAAACAGATAAATGATAAGTCAAGAATTGACGTGAGAGCGGATAAGTAAAGTAATGACAAGGTAAGACACGCACCTCGGCAGAAATCCCTGGGCCAGTGGAGACAGTATCATCACCTCCATCATCATCTCCCTCTTCTCCTGTCCCTGAGGGAAGACCGACCTCACGATGCGGAAGTATCTGGGAGAGAATGGCCGCATAACCGTTCGCGGTAGGAGGAAGAAGCAGAGAAGACTGTCCACCATCGCCAAAAATGGAGACGCCTGCTGCCGCAACATCTCTCTGAGCAGCAATGAGGGCCCGAGCCCAGAACATGGTCATAGGAGGGCTCACGGGTACCCTACGACCAGCGGGACCCATCTCGTACTGGTAGACGTGCTCCCCGAGATACCAGGAGAAGTCCAGGTTATCCTCCAGTAGAATCCTCATAGGCACCAGCTCAACAACAGATACCATCGCGGGACCAACCAGGAAGGGCCGCGGGGACGTGCCAAGGACGGACGCGATCCTGCAGCTGGAAAGAAGCAATAGGTCAAAACGTCAGTAAAGCCCGTAATGGGATAATAAAAAGGGGCAGTAGAAATTGCAACAAAGTAAGAAATAGTCAGGAAAATAAACATACCTCGTCCCAAGTCAGCCCCTCGACGTACTGACGGACGGTGGTCGAGCTCTTGACGCCCCCGGAACGAGAGCCAAACCAGTGACCGACCCGAGGGAAATCAAGGTCGGTCTCCCTCCCCGTTGAAGGCCGGGGCAGAAGAAAGTGCTCACAAGCCCAAACCTGCAAAGTAAGAAGTCAGGAGAAATCCATAAAAGGGAAGAATGCAAAGAGAAAATACCTCGACAACCATCGTGGGACCGATAGCCACGGCCCTCCGACGACTCAGCCCATCAAGAAGCCGATAAGCAGAAGCGAGGACGACCTTTCCCCAACAGTAGTCCCCCATGCGGTCCAAGTCTCGCAAGCCCGCCAGGAGAGCCAAGTCACAGCAATCGTTCGTCTCCTTAAAAAGGGTGGAGCAGAGGGTGAACCACAAGAAACACCGGGCATACTGATCCCGCTCCACAGCCATTGCAGGATCACCAACCCCGTCATACGACTCAAAGACTTGAGTCGACCGCACTCGCCGAAACTCGGAAGGAGCTAGGGGCATCCCAGTCAAAGCCTCGATGTCTGCTGGAGCCGAGGGGAAGTCGGAGAAAGGAGGCATACTCCCCGACGACTGCAGACCCGTGATCGCCGCAATATCCAACAGCGTAAGAGTCATCTCCCCAAACGGGAACTGGAAGGTGTGGGTGCAGTCTGACCAACGCTCGGCAAGCACTCCAATCCCGACCAATGAGCTGGTGGCCTTGTGCGGAAAAAATGAACGGAAGAAGGCACGGAAGGGGGTGCCCAGTACGCGAGCCTTAACGTCCTCAGGAAGGCGCCTATACCAAGCTGGGTCGACTGCAAGGAAAGCCAGGAAACGGTCAGAAATGGGAAAGGAAAAGGTGTGACCATACAGTGAGATGCCAGTGACCGTACGATCAAGAGACCTGTGAGTGTATGTCAAGAACAGTGACCGTACGGTCATTGTTCAGACCATACGGTCACAGACCTACTGGGCACGAAAAATCCTACAAAACGAGAGAATACCAGCGGAATCCATTAAACTACATGTCCTACACTACCTAGCATGCACCCTAACCACATTGCAAGGTTCAAAACGCCACAAATCGAACAGAATCAAGCAAAAATGGGGCAAAACGCGAATGGAAAGGAACGACATAAGACTAAGAAAGGGCAATTATTCGACTGATAGAAATGTACCAGTGTCGTAAAAGTGTGGTTAACAAGGTCGTGGGTGAGCGGAATGTCGTTCCCGTACTCCAAATCACGATATGGGGTGGACGCATGGCGGGCGTGAACCGAGGCGTACCGAACACCGGAAGGAGGAGCAATGTTCGCCAAAACAAGATTGTCACCCTCATATGCCATGATATCAGTCAAAGAAACGACGGAGAAGAAGATTTCGCGAAGTCGGCGGAGGAAAAACGAAGTCGGGAAGTGAGAAGAAGAGATCGGCGGCCAACGGTATATGAAACTGCCATGTTCGATATGTGACCGTACGGTCACACGATAAAAAACCTAGACCGTACGGTCACAAGTTCCTCGACCGTACGGTCACAAGTTCCTCGACCGTACGGTCACAAGTTCCTCGACCGTACGGTCATAAATTTCGTGACCGTACGGTCACACTATCTCCCCCCAAGTGATTTTGTTCTTCCAATATCAACAGGATACCGGGACTGTATATCGCTCCACCAAAGGTCCGCAGAACAAGTCAAAACAGACCCCCGGAGGACTGCAAAAGACATAAAGACGTATCGAACAGAAATAGTACACTGGGGCATTATCAGATCACTGGCACGCTAGGGCACCCCCGAACTCATCAAAATATTGGAAACTAAGAACTCCACTGGGGCAGTACCGGAGTGGGGCACGACATTGGACAAAGAAGAATGCCGTCAGGGGCCCCCAGATCAGCCGAAGATCAAGAGCTGAAGAAAAGAGACACAGCTGACCGACCTTAGGACAAGACTACCAGTACTCGGATAAGACTGGTAGGACAAAATGTTCGACACTATCTGAAGAAAGAAAGGTCAGAAAACAAGAATAAATCAGAGCTACAAGAATCCTCAGGTCGTGCCCGAGGTACTATGCAGAAGAGCTACAAAAGGTTGCTAAATCCTCGGGTCACGCCCGAGGCATTATGAAAGATTATCCAGAGCTACAAGAGGTTACTAAATCCTCGGGTCGTGCCCGAGGCACTATGAAGAAAAGCTATAAAGAGGTTACTAAATCCTCGGGTCACGCACGAGGCGTTATGGAAGGTTACTAAGAGCTACGAAGGCTACCAAAAGTCCTCGAGTCATGCTCGAGGCGCTATTAAAGGTTACGGAAAATCCTCGTCGAGGTACTCAGCGGAAACAGTTAGTCAGCCTTACAGTAAGATTATAGAAGAACAGATGCCGTAGGCCAGAACTGCAGGTAAGTTTTCTAAAATCACTTTCAAAACACTAGCACACACGCAGTAAGTCTTGTTTCGCTTCATTGAGACTGACCGATAGGTCTTACAAAACAATGTAATTACCTTAGACACTCCCAAAGAAGCGAGGGGCAAACTGTGAGCACTGGTTTTCGAACCCGATGATGAAAGCAATCTATGAGCTCCTCGTTGCGCCAGCTGCTTAAATACTGATGCTCGTCGGAGAACGGATCATCTTTTCAGGACCATAAACCTCTTCCGCCCGCTCCTCGGGACCATGAGTGTGGCACTTCCATGCTTATGAGAAAATCCTCGATCACAAAATGTATACGGTCACAAGTACTATTCACTAAGAACCGTACGGTCACAACACTGATTGTATATCATAAATAACCAGAAGCTAGTTCTACTCATAGGAATGAATAGAATGTAAAGCTTTTACGAACATGATATGTACACGTGTACAGGATATGTTTGTAGGTACGTATGACAAATACGGGACTTGGTCGATCCGCTTTAGAAGGCACATGGTGGAAGTGTCATTGCCCTTCTATAAATGTAGATCTCTTTTATCTGTCGACCTGATTTCAATATAGTATTGAATGAAGAATCTGATTAGATTTGACATACGCCTAACAGGTCTGTAAAAGGATGCCAAATACGGGTATGATTGGTCTAGTCAGTGAACTCATTCATACTGATAGTTGAAGTGAAGGGATTACCACTCACTCCATAAGTGACATGATATCATTAGGCCACTCGATGAGTTGAACTGAGAAATGTGTGGCCACACTCAGATAAGCTGGTTACTTATTTGTTCTTCAGTTAACTCTAGATCGAGAAATATCTCAAGTTGTAGAGGATGACCTCCACCATGCCTCATACTTGATATATCGATATGCTTGGTAAGAGATATTAGAGAATACTACAGGGTATCTATCTGTATGAGATGGACTAACATTGTAATCAATTGGTGACTGATATGGTCTAGGCAACTCTCTATCAGTCGTTGAGCTAATTGATTATAGCCCACAGGATCGTGCACACTAATACATGTAGTTGTTAACTGATAATGTTAATTGATTAATTGTTCTGATTGGGACAAGTTAATTGATTGTTTGGAGGGATTAATTATTCAATCGGGTTAATTAATTAAGCGATTGATTAATTAGATTTTCTTTAGGGGTTAGTGTGTGATTAATTATAACCTAATTGATGTTAATTGAATCTATTGTATTCTATTGTGGTACAATCAGATTAATTAAATTAATGAAGGTACTAAAACTGTAATTAGTCGACACACTATAAATCAATCCTAATCGATTGAAACCCGAGACTTTCTGACACAGACAAAATTCAGAAACCCTAAATCCCTCCCCTGATTCGGCCGAACTCCCTAGAGTGATCCCGGAGTCTCCGTTCATCGTTCTTCGTGCCTTTTGCGAGTACTTGTTCACTGTAGGTGTCGTGCACGTGATTTTGGCGAAACCTCCGATCGTGCGGTTCGTCCATCTCTCTTAGAGGGATTCCATGTGAGTGACTAATGTAGGATTAATCACATTAATTAAGTAAATAACATTAAGGCAATGATAAAGATCAAAGTAATCTGATCAATGATGTTAATATCGTTTTTCTCGCTTCCGCTGCGCGACTCTGATCGTTGATCAGATTCCAACAGTGGTATCAGAGCCGTTGGTTGAATCATTGATTAATGTTATTTTTAGTTTAATCAGGTTTTTGCTATTTTTCCTGATATAGGATTTTAATCGGATCATATGGCATGTGTTTAGATCGATGGATTTATTTTTCTATGTCGTGTGGTTGCTAGATTTAATTTTTTGTTTTAATTTTATTTAAAAAAAATAAAATTGAATTTTGGATTTGACGGGGTCGGGGAGGTGGTCTGCCACCGTCCCTGGCGGCAGCGGCGGCGGCGGCGGCTGACCGCTGGGGAGCTGATGTTTTACAGCAGCTCCCCGCTGCTCATGGCAGCAGTCCGGTGGGACTGCTGGCCATGGCCAGCGGCGGCTGGCGAAGGCGGCGCCCTGCGATGGGCGGCCACCTGCTGGCCGGGCGCAGCAGTCCCCTAGACTGATGCGTTGAGGTAGCAGGTGGCTGCTGCCCCACCATGGGTTCGGGGCGACCCGAAACCCTAATTTTTCAAAATTGGTCTCGGGGCACGGGTCGGAGCGGGAAACGGGTCGGGTCGGATATATTTGGGGGCAATTTAATTTTTATTTTGTTAGAATTATTACTTGTTTTTATTAAAAATTAATTTGACCCAAATACAGTTAATTCATTTATTAGCTTAGTTTTAAATTAATTAATTTGAAAAGTTTATGTCGTGTCATGCATTTGTATATCTTAGATTTATTTTCGACGATATTAAATTGAATATGGTATGATGATAAAATTAATTTAATGGATCGAGACACCGGTGGCATTAAATGTGTTTAGTTTTCGATTGAGTAATTCCCAAAGGTCGGTGGGAGCAATGATTTAATCATTGGGCCTTCACGGGCTAATAAACTGGTTGAGAAAACTGAAACGATTTTATCAAATTGGGTTGGCTTAATTTAATTAAAATGTGAATTAGGATTACCATAGTCATGCATTTATTTTATTTCGTCTAACGTTCTTTTGCAGCAACTTGATATAGAATCTTATGAGCTTTTAATTGAAGTATGGATTGTAATTTTAGATTTTAATTTTTCATTACATTTACTTAGAAATTTGTATAGGTTTTATTTTGATGTAATCTGATGAAACCGAAGAATTGTTCCTGATGAGCCCAGCCCATGAAGGAAGCCCGAAGTCTGAAGATTTATTTCATATTCTCAATTGATAGTCCAATAGGATGTTTTTGAAAAGCCCATAGGATGTCTATTTTATTTTTTGTATTATTATATCTTATATAATATGTAAATGAACAAATAAAACGAATCTAATAAGTTGCATCGCTATTGATCACCAAATCAATTCTTTTTCACATGTTAAGCCAATCACCCAATGTAATTTGTTAAACAAAATATCGGATATTTTATAAATGCTTTGCCTAAACCTCACCTCTTCCTCCCAGGTGGTGCTACAGTATATATCATGCCCTAGCAGAATATATTGTAGTAACTGGTGGGCCGTTGAGGGTTAAGATACTTTCTTTTGAGAGTGTGGTTAACAGAGATTGTAGGTTTTACTCGAAGAAGGAACATCATTAAGCTTGTTGCGGGTTCCTAAGCATGGATAGGTAAAGTGTCAATAGACCTATCAAACCAAGAGTTCTCTAGGTGGGAGAATTGAGTAGGTTGCTCTACCAAATACGCTAATATGAGATACAAGCCCTAGCTTGATCAATTATTAATGGGATTGTGGATCTTGGTATAACGAAGTCAATATAATCACCAAAAGAGATTAATTTAACAGATATTAATTTGCTTATTGACATTAAAGTCCTTATTGTAATTCTCTCTCTCTTGCTGCAGAATCTACTTATAAACTTAAACTTGATTAAGAAAAGAGATGGCAACTAACAATCCTCTCAAACCACTGTTGGAAAAGGAGAAGTTGACGGGGTCAAACTTCCTAGATTGGGCTAGGGCAGTGCAAATCGTCCTAAGGCACGAGGCTAGGGAGTATGTGATGACAACTCCTATTCCAGCTGCTCCTGTTGCACGTGCCACTGTTGCAGTCATCCAAGCTTATGAAAAGCATATTAAGGATGACAGAGAAGTGGCATGTGTGATGCTTGGTACAATGACTGCAGAGTTACAGAAGCAGTTCATGGATCAGGGGGCCCATCAAATGATGACCAATCTTAGAACTATGTTCCAAGACCAGGCTCGTCAGGAGAGGTACCTGACCACCAAGGCATTGAGCACCACTGTGATGCAACTTGGGACTTCTGTTAGCGCTCATGTGCTAAAGATGAAGGGCTACATTGACAGGTTGGCAGGTCTCAACTCTGCTGTGCTTGAGACCACTGCAGTGGACATGATCCTTAGTTCACTCCCTCCTTCCTTCGACTCGTTTATCCTGAACTACAATATGCAGGGTCAGGATAGAACAGTCATGGAGTTGCATGGCCTGCTAAAACAGGCTGAGCAGACTATGACTAAGGGTAGGAAGGTGGAGGTGAATATGGTGAGTGGTGGCAAAGCTAATGGGCCTAAGAACAAGAAGACGTTCAAGAACAAGGGTAGGAAGCCCGCTGGTAAAGGCAAGAAGAAAGCCTTCAAGCCTCACCCATTAGACCTATGCCACGAGTGTTGTGAAAAGGGGCACTGGAAGAGTGAATGTCCTAAGCTAAGGGGAAATGTGAAGAACAAGCAGGCTGCTTCATCTTCAGGTATTTATATTGTTGAGATTAATCTCACTATTTCATCATCTTGGGTTTTAGACACATGATGTGGTTCTCACATTTGTTCTAATGTGCAGGGGCTGAGAAATAGGAGGAGCTTGAGTTCGAGTGATGTGGATCTCCGCGTCGGAAATGGTGCAAGAGTGCAGGCATTAGATGTAGGAGATTATTACTTATGTTTTCCCACTGGGCTGGAACTCATTTTGAGAAATTGTTACTATGTACCTGCGATGCGCAGGAATATTATTTCAGTTTCTTGTTTGGATGATTTGGGATTTTCCTTTAATATTATGCATGGAACTTTTAGTATCTTATGTGGTAATATTTTGTATGGAACAGGCGTTCTTCAGAACGGGTTGTATGTCTTAGATTTATCAAATCAGTCTCATGTATACAATGTAAATAAAAGGATTAAAATAAGTGATTATAATAATCCTACATATGTCTGGCATTGCCGTCTTGGGCACATAAACGAGAGACGTATCGCTGAGCTCCACTCAAGTGGAATTTTAGGATCTTTTGATCTGCAAGCTCTAGATACTTGTGAATCTTATTTACGTGGCAAAATGACAAAAGCACCTTTCAAGAAGACTGGTGAAAGATCAACTGAGCTATTGGGGCTTATACATTCAGATGTATGTGGACCAATGAGCACTCAAGCTAGACAAGGTTTTCAGTATTTCATTACCTTTACAGATGACTATAGCCGTTTCGGCTATGTGTATTTGATGAGACACAAATCTGAGACACTTCAAAAGTTCAAGGATTTTAAGAATGAAGTTGAAAACCAGCTTGGTAAGAAGATTAAAGCACTCCGGTCTGATAGAGGGGGTGAATATCTAAGCCAAGAGTTTGATGAATTCTTGAGTGAGTGTGGGATAGTATCCCAACTTACTCCTCCTGGTACACCTCAATGGAATGGGTTTCAGAGAGGAGAAACAGGACCTTGTTAGACATGGTCCGCTCAATGATGAGTCAGGCTAATCTCCCTATATCCTTTTGGGGATATGCTTTAGAGACTGATGCTTACATTCTAAACAATACACCCAGCAAGGCAGTTAAGGGAACACCATACGAGCTATGGAAGGGCAGGAAACCCTGTGTGTCCTTTATGAAGATCTGGGGCTGTGATGCTCATGTCAAGAAATTGATTAGTAGCAAACTAGAGTCCAGAACTGTCAAATGCCAGTTTGTAGGTTACCCTAAGGAAACTAAGGGTTACTATTTCTACAATCCATTAGAGAACAAAGTTTTTGTTGCTCGAACTGGAGTCTTTTTGGAAAAGGATTTCATTTCCAAGAAAGACAGTGGGAGCAGTATTGAACTTGGAGAAGTTCAAGAGCCACAAACTCCTGCAGCAACTGCTGAGGAAGCTGAGACAATTGTTCCTGATGTTCAGGTTGATGAACAGGTAGAACATATTGTACGGGAACCTAGAAGGTCTGGTAGGTCACGTCAAGGGCCTGAGAGGTATGGATACCTGGTCACCCAAGACGAAGAGATCATGGTTGTGGAACAAGATGATCCAAAATCCTACAAGGAGGCTATTGAAGGACCACAATCAGATAAATGGCGTGGAGCCATGGAGTCTGAAATGCAATCTATGTATGACAATGAGGTCTGGTGGTTGGTTGATCCCTTCCCTGGAGTCAAAGTTGTGGAGAGCATGTGGCTTTTCAAGCTGAAAGCTGACAACACCTTCAAGGGGCATCTGGTGGCAAAAGGATTCAGGCAAATTCATGGAATTGATTATGATGAAACCTTCTCACCAGTAGCTATGTGATGAACCCTAAGTGTTTTGATTATGTCCAAACGTTTCAGAAGATGAAAACTTAATACTATCTTACATATAGTTTATTGTTGACTAATATTTTTGTTTTAGTCTATGTGTAAGTTACTCAGCAGGTGCTGAATGAATCTTTTGTTGATTGCCTAAAGGACTCAGAAGTTTTGTTTGCTGTAGTCAGAGATTCATCTTTCCAGAAGCTGGATTCTTCCGCTCTGAAGCCGAAGTCTGATAAAGCTCTCTTCAGAGGTTCCTTACAATCAGAAGTTATGCCAATTCGATCAGAAGTCTAGACAACTGGAAATTAGCTTCTGAAAGCTTAGTCACGGGTTCTGTTTGAGCATTTAATGTTCTGACACTTGCATTCAATGCAAGGCGCCAAAAGTTCAAAAAGCTGTTTTGATGGAGCGCGCTTGTCTGTTCAAGAGAAACCAGAATTTCCTTGTCTACCCTTTGTTGATCCAATTGAAGAATGATTCCACTCAACCTCATCTTTGATTTCAAATCACTTACCGGATTTAGTTAAAGAACAAGGATAACAGAATCAAAGTGTTTGAAGACCGTTTGAAGACTTGACAAATTAACGGCTACAACAACTGATGTCATCTCCTTTGAAGTTTCAAATTCACCAACGGTCATTCTCATTCACTATAAATAGTAGCCAAGCTCCAATGCATCAACACACGCATGATCATTGAGCAAAATCTCAACGCACTGTTTTAACAAGCAAAACAGAGCATTCACTTTCCATTCTCAATCTTTCTTAGCATAGCTTAAGTTTAAAAGAGAGAGAGTGAAGAAAAACAAGTTCATAATAGGAATCTTGTAAACTGATATCGTTTGTGATATTCAGTTAGATTTAAAGAGAAATCTAGTTGAGATTAGAGTTGGGTGAGAAATCCAGAAAACAGAGTGTTGTTTGTTCTGGTGGAAATCCT
The DNA here is from genome assembly GCA_028411795.1 of Euphorbia peplus. Lineage (NCBI taxonomy): Eukaryota > Viridiplantae > Streptophyta > Magnoliopsida > Malpighiales > Euphorbiaceae > Euphorbia > Euphorbia peplus. The sequence goes on along the minus strand of CP110843.1, from coordinate 9,730,233 downwards.
TTAACTCTTTTTAGGCTAGTCAGAACTAAGTGAGAAATTAGCTTAAGTTCTGTTGATGTAAAGGAGCTTCTGAGCTTGCCATAAAAGTTCTGAATAGTGGATTTATAAAATCTCTGTAGGCTGCGACCTCAGGGGACAAGACGTAGTCACAGGACTTCTGTGGTGAACTTGGATAAATCGAATTGTTCAATCAGGATCTCCTGAATCTCTTTCTCCCTCTTATACTTGTTATTATTGATTCTGTGTACTTGCTTATATTTAGTGCTGAAACAGATTTTCTCTAAAGTATCATTGTCTTTGTTCAAAAGACTGTCCAGAAGTTCTCTTACCAAACTTCTGTTGCTGAAAGCAGTCTAACTCTGTTTAGGCAGAATTTTCCTCAGAAGCAAATTCTATAAACTTGCTTCTGACTCTGAGAAAATTTGACTCTGAAAATTAAGTTTCTCTAAAAACTTAGAAATTTTCAGTTTTCAACTTTGACACCTATTCACCCCCCCTCTAGGTGATTCTGTTCTTGTTAGGGCCAACACTATGCTCAAATCCATAAGGATATTACTTGCTCTAGCGGCATGGTACGACTATGAGATATGGCAAATGGATGTCAAGACCGCTTTCTTTAATGGAGAGCTAGAGGAGGATGTCTATATGGCTCAACCTGAAGGTTTTGTAAATCCAGAATATCCTAACCGAATATGCAAGCTTCAAAAGTCCATCTATGGAATAAAGCAAGCATCTAGGTCTTGGAACAAGAAGTTCAATGAATCCATAAAGGAATTTGGATTCATTCAGAACCTCGATGAGCCCTGTGTGTATCGTAAGAATATTGGGAGCTCGGACACTTTCCTAGTGCTCTATGTCGATGACATTTTATTGATAGGAGGAAACATTTCAGAGCTGCAAGCCACAAAGCAGTGGCTGAACAAATGTTTTGCAATGAAGGACCTTGGGGAGGCTGAGACTATCTTGGGGATCAGAATCCACAGAGATAGGGCAAAACGCCTGCTGGGGCTTTCTCAGGCAAAGTACATAGACAAAATCCTTAAGAGGTTCAACATGTCCAACTCAAAGAAGGGATTCATCCCTATGGCACATGGTTTGAAATTGTCTAAGAAGGAGCACAGTCCTAAGACTGAGAAGGAGAGACGCAAGGTCTCTAAGTACCCTTATGCTTCTGTTATAGGGTCGATTATGTACGCTATGCTATGTACCAGGCCTGATGTTGCTTTTGCCCTCGGTATGACTAGCCGTTTCCAGTCTTGCTTCAGCGAGAAACACTGGAAGGCAGTCAAGGCAATTCTAAAGTACTTGAGACGTAGTAGAGATCTTTTCTTGGTTTATGGTGGCGATGATGAGTTGGCTGTGTCCAGTTACACTGACTCGGGATTCCAGACGGATCAGGATGAACAACAATCCCAATCTGGTTTTGTGTTCCTCTTGAATGGCGGTGCCATTAGTTGGAAGTCCACTAAACAGCCAACAGTTGCAGATTCTACAACAGAAGCTGAGTACATTGCTGCTTGTGTCTAAGGAAGCGGTCTGGATGAGGAAGTTCATTTCTGATCTTGGAGTAGTACCTTCTATCCAGGATTTAGTAGTACTCTTCTGCAACAACAATGGGGCCATGATACAAGCTAAGGAGCCCCAGTCTACAAAGAAGAATCAGCATGTACTCAGGAAGTTTCACCTTATCCGGGAGATTATCCAAAGAGGTGATGTTAGACTACAGAGAGTTGATACAGATAACAATGTTGTTGATCCGACGACGAAGGCTCTTGCTGAACGCAAGAACAATGCTCATGCTAGATCTATAGGGATTAGGGCTATGCCTGCTTGGACCTAGGTCAAGTGGGAGATTGTTGGTGTGCCCTAGTTCTAGGCATAGTTATTTGTTATTGTATTCTACTTTTGTTGATTGTACCATACAATTGTTTTTATGGAATAAAAGGCATTAATTCATTCAGTTAATATATCTTGTATTATATGTACTATATGAAGTATCCATTGATTGTATATCATAAATAACCAGAAGCTAGTTCTACTCATGGGAATGAATAGAATGTAAAGCTTTTACGAACAGGATATGTACACGTGTACAGGATGTGTTTGTAGGTACGTATGACCAATACGAGACTTGGTCGATCCGATTTAGAAGGCACATGGTGGAAGTGTCATTGCCCTTCTATAAATGTAGATCTCTTTTATCTGTCGACCTGATTTCAATATAGTATTGAATGAAGAATCTGATTAGATTTGACATACGCCTAACAGGTCTGTAAAAGGATGCCAAATACGGGTATGATTGGTCTAGTCAGTGAACTCATTCATACTGATAGTTGAAGTGAAGGGATTACCACTCACTCCATAAGTGACATGATATCATTAGGCCACTCGATGAGTTGAACTGAGAAATGTGTGGCCAAACTCAGATAAGCTGGTTACTTATCTGTTCTTCAGTTAACTCTAGATCGAGAAATATCTCAAGCTGTAGAGGATGACGTCCACCATGCCTCATACTTGATATATCGATATGCTTGGTAAGAGATATTAGAGAATACTACAGGGTATCTATCTGTATGAGATGGACTAACACTGTAATCAATTGGTGACTGATATGGTCTAGGCAACTCTCTATCAGTCATTGAGCTAATTGATTATGGCCCACAGGATCGTGCACACTAGACACTGAGACTTGTACTCGGAGAACTAATACATGTAGTGTATTTGTGATGAACTTATTATTAGTTGTTAACTGATAATGTTAATTGATTAATTGTTCTGATTGGAACAAGTTAATTGATTGTTTGGAGGGATTAATTATTCAATCGGGTTAATTAATTAAGCGATTGATTAATTAGATTTTCTTTAGGGGTTAGTGTGTGATTAATTATAACCTAATTGATGTTAATTGAATCTATTGTATTCTATTGTGATACAATCAGATTAATTAAATTAATGCAGGTACTAAAACTGTAATTAGTCGACACATTATAAATCAATCCTAATCGATTGAAACCCGAGACTTTCTGACACGGACAAAATTCAGAAACCCTAAATCCCTCCCCTGATTCGGCCGAACTCCCTAGAGTGATCTCGGAGTCTCCGTTCATCGTTCTTCGTGCCTTTAGCGAGTACCTGTTCACTGTAGGTGTCGTGCACGTGATTTTGGCGGAACCTCCGATCGTGCAGTTCGTCCATCTCTCTCAGAGGGATTCCATGTGAGTGACTAATGTAGGATTAATCACATTAATTAAGTAAATAACATTGAGGCAATGATAAAGATCAAAGTAATCTGATCAATGATGTTAATATCGTTTTTCTCCCTTCCGCTGCGCGACTCTAATCGTTGATCAGATTCTAACAAAAATGGTCTTGCGGGCACATTTCCGGCGTCAAATGTGCGAGAGGAACTTTGCAGGTTAATTTCTACATCCAGGGATGAAAAGCACACAGTTGGTGTAGCGCCGCCTCCGTTGCCCAACCAATCTTCTGTTTCTTATCCAGCGGGTAATCGGGCAATGGTGGGGGATTAAGATCTAAAACTTTCTCCCGTTCAGAAGGCGCTTCATCCAGGCGTAGGTGTGTGAGTGGGCTAATAATTGTGAATTTCGGAGTAGAGTGAGTGGAAGACGAAGATGTGAACATATCGGACACCTCGATGGCCACACGACAGTCGTGAGAATCGTCTGAGCTCTCTAACATGATGAAATTGAACAGTGGGTAGGAAGAAGAACGTCGGAATAACAGAAAAAAGCAAGGATGAAGATCGAAATTTAGAAACAATGATTAATGAGACATTTAGATGCTCACATAAGGATGAAGGAATGAACTGAATAAAGAAAGAGAGGTTCAAAGAAGCAAGCAACAATATTCTGGAAATCTGAAAAACGAAGTAAGAAGGTAAATGTTTGCAAATAATGCTGGTTTAAATAAAGAGAGGGAATTGAATGCTTTGGAAGAGTTGCCCAATGAAGGCTCTTCACAGCAAGCGTGTGGAATGCCAAGGGTCCATTCCTAAAGAAATGGACATGGGCTTGGGGGGAGGCATCTGATAACAAGCAAAACTTGTTATCGGGCTTTGCCCTTGGGTTAAAAAGGCCCATTCATTTATAAATATCTACAAGCCCATCCATAAGCTCTTCTAAAGGCTTGGATGGGGCGGATGGCCATTAGGCCCGCAAAAGAGGCCAACCTCTCATTAAAAGACTTCTCCTAAATGGATTATATAAAAAGGAGTTCAAGTCCTAGTGGGAGTGAAGCTCTACAAACGAGTCTATAAACCCCTCAAATAGGGTACAATCTCACTAACTATTCATTACTTGCAATACAATCCTCAATCAAGTAACTGACTTAGGCATCGGATAATTACCCGACGATACCGTCGCCGGTCTTGTTTTGTAGGTTACGCGAGGGGGAAGTTGCTCGAAGAATATACACAATTATCAATATGAGACAATATTCATCGTAGTGATATGTAGTTATTTTATATATATGTATACAAAAAATGAGAGCCAATGACACCTAACAAGTTCGATATATATATTTGATAATATAATATATATTAGGAAATCAAATTTTTTATTTATAAATAAAGTATAAACTGATCGAAAGAAAAAAAGAGATATAAATCAAATTATTAAATATAAATGGTGAATTAAATTTATTTCTAATCAAATCATATATAATAGATATGATAGGCGCATCATATATATTTATATATAAATTTATTTTGGTTAGTTTTAATTGATTTGTATACACTAAGACTGTATATAAAGATCTGATAACATTTAAACTAATTCCAAAATTGAAAAGAAAATATAAAATAATTATACCGATAAAAAAAAATAAAAATATCATACATATTGACTATATTAGAATTGGAAAATTTTAAATATTGAAATAAATTTTCAATGGTGTGATGAATTCAATGGACGACTTCAATATATTCTAAAAATCTAATTGTTGATTTTAAATTTCTTAAATTTATATATTTAAACTATGAATCCGTGCATAGCAAGGGCGAACAACTAGTATATATTATAGGAGTAACAATTAGGATGAGGTGTCAAGCTCTCCTTTTTTTTACTCCTTTAATTTCCACATGTCATTTTCTCACAATTTTAATTTATTTTTTTTATCATTTCCTTATCATACCATTTACATCCATTTATATTTAGATACACTTTACTAATTGAAAAATAGTATTATTTCCTAATTTCGGATTCTGTATATTAATAATACAAATTCAGATTAGTATATATGGTAATTTCTTAATTCTCAAAAGAAAAAAAAAACATAATATGGTAGTCTTTTTAATTATTTAGATTACAATTCAAATTTAATACTTTCATAATTTTACTCCTAATTTTGAATTCTACATATTAATAATATTCTTTCTTTTTTTTTCTTCAAATTAGCTCATAATGATAGTTAATAGATGAATTGGAGGATCCAATATTGATTAGGCCAAAGTGTTTATTGTGTCTATTTGATGAATATGATTTTGTTTTTTGATGTATTAGTATTAGATTTTGAATGGGTTGACTCGAATTTTTTTGTTTTTTAAATTCTCTCTTCTTAATCAGCTTCATTTTTTAAAATTATTATAAAAACTTCAATTTTATTTTATTGCTCTTGTTATATCTAATATACATTTTCATATAAGATTTTCTTATAATTAAATTATTTTACCTTTGGCATATTTTTCTATTTATCATAAACTTGCTTACTCAAATTGAAATGCCCCTGAATTTTGCACTATTGAGAGGCTCTCATAGATTTCAAAAATCCAGGTTAAAGTTATCTAAAATAATATAATGTCAAATTGCGACTGTCTTTTCTTATAACTCTAAATAGGAGCAAAAATTTATATTTTTATTATTTATATATATTGTTTTTTATTTTTTTTCAAACGATCATTATTTTTGCTGTGTTAATATTGATAAATTTTTTTTTGAAAGCTAATAATAATAATAATATAGTTACTTAGGAACTCTTTTTAGCATTCGAACAGTTTAATAAAAAAAATTTGAATCTAATTTATAAGGAAAAAATTTTAAGGCTAACTTTAGTTAACTAACTTAAAAAAAATAGTTTAATAAGAAAAGCAATTTTAAAATTCAATTCACAAATAATTAATTTTCAAAGTAGTCAATTTAAATTTCTTTCTTTAATAAGTTACAGTAAAACCTAATTCTCAGTTTAATAATATGGTTTTGTCAAAAAAAAATGTTCACTAATATGAGAAGTAATGCATTAAGGAAATAAATGAAATTTAAAAAATTTCACGATATAATCAATCTCACCTAACACCAAATTTAATTTTGGAAAGTAGAAATTTGGAATGAATGAATTAGAGTAATTTTTTTTTTCTCTTTTGGAATGATACTCAATCTTTATTTCAAATAAAAATAAACATTAAGCAATTGTTACAATATAAATTTTAACGGAAATTTGTTTTGAGATTGTGAATAAGGTAATATTGCGTTAATATGCTAAATTGTTTTTCGTCCCTCTTTTAGAATAATACTCATTGTTATGTTGATTTGCAGTGGTTAACAGGCATTTGATTTGTATTCTGAATTGAAGATTTTGACTCTTTTTCTCTACGGTTTCTTTTCTCCCAATTTTGCGAAAATGTATCATTAAATTTGGGTAAAATATTTGTTCGTTTTTGAAAAAAAAACTCTTTGTCGTCTTATTTAAACTATTACTCAATGTTGAAAATAGTAATTTAATTTAAGTTTGACTATCGAAAAATTCAGTTGTTGAATATATATCCTTACAAAACAGTAAACCGTCTATGCATAATTGGTGCTAATTATGTTGCAAGTTTTTTTTTAAAAATTGTAAATTTGTTAATGACTATGAATTTTGTTAATGTATATTAAAATATCAATTTTTATGTTTTAATTTAAATAAAGAAATTCATAACATCCAATTGGAAAGAAATATGAAATTCAATTTTATATCATATATATTCTATAAAATAAATTTGCTCATAGTATTTTATATCATAAAACTACTAGAAATTATTTTATAGAATAAAAATAATTGTTGCAAAACAATTTGATGAACCCCTAGTGTTTTGATTATGTCCAAACGTTTCAGAAGATGAAATTTAATCTTGACTTACATACTTTTCAATATTGACTAACAATTTTTGTTAAGTATTGTATAAGTTTTTCTCAGCAGGTGCTGAATGAAGAAACTCTAGATTGCCTTGAAGACTTAGAAGAGAAGTAAAGCTGAAGACAGATTCTGAAGACTCAGAAGCTGGACTCTCCGTGTCTACCCTTTGTTGATCCAATTGAAGAAAGTTTTCAGTCAACCTTATCTTCAACTTCAAATCACTTACCGGATTAAGTTAAAGAACAAGGTTAACGGAATCAAAGTGTTTGAAGACCGTTTGAAGACATGACAGTTTAACGGCTACAACAACTGATGTCATCATCTTGAAGATTCAAACTTCACCAACGGTCATCTTCAAAGCACTATAAATAGTAGCCAAGCTCTATTGCATCACATACGCGATAATCGAGCAAAATCTCAACGCACTGTTTGAACAAGAAAAACAGAGCACCATTTTCCATTCTCAATCTTTCTTAGCATTGATGAACCCTAAGTGTTTTGATTATTTCCAAACGTTTCAGAAGATGAAAACTTAATATTCTCTTACATATAGTTTTTTTGTTGACTAATACTTTTTTTTCTCTATTTAGTCTATGTGTAAGTTACTCAGCACGTGCTGAATGAATCATTTTCGGATTGCCTAAAGGACTCAGAAGATCTGTTTGTTGTAGTCAGAGTTTCAACAATTCAGAAGCTGGATGCTCCACTCTGAAGCCGAAGTCTGCTAAAGCTCTCCTCAGAGGTCCTTTGCTATCAGAAGATTTGCCAATTTGATCAGAAGTCTAGACAACTGGAAATTAGCTTCTGAAAGCTTTGTCACGGGTTCTGTTTGAGCATTTAATGCTCTGACACTTGCATTCAATGCAAGGCGCCAAAAGTTCAAAAAGCTGTTTTGATGGAGCGCGCTTGTCTGTTTAAGAGAATCCAGAATTTCCCTGTCTACCCTTTGTTGATCCAATTGAAGAATGATTCCAGTCAACCTCATCCTTGATTTCAAATCACTTACCGGATTTAGTTAAAGAACAAGGATAACGGAATCAAAGTGTTTGAAGACCGTTTGAAGACTTGACAAATTAACGGCTACAACAACTGATGTCATCTCCCTTGAAGTTTCAAATTCACCAACGGTCATCTTCATTCACTATAAATAGTAGCCAAGCTCCAATGCATCAACAACGCATGATCATCGAGCAAAATCTCAACGCACTGTTTTAACAAGAAAAACAGAGCATTCATTTTCCATTCGCAATCTTTCTTAGCATAGCTTAAGTTTAAAAGAGAGAGAGTGAAGAAAAACAAGTTCATAATAGGAATCTTGTAAACTGATATCGTTTGTGATATTCAGTTAGATTTAAAGTGAGAAATCTAGTTGAGATTAGAGTTGGGTGAGAAATCCAGAAAACAGAGTATTGTTTGTTCTGGTGGAAATCCTTTAACTCTTTTTAGGCTAGTCAGAACTAAGTGAGAAATTAGCTTAAGTTCTGTTGATGTAAAGGAGCTTCTGAACTTGCCATAAAAGTTCTGAATAGTGGATTTATAAAATCTCTGTAGGCTGCGACCTCAGGGGACAAGACGTAGTCACAGGACTTCTGTGGCGAACTTGGATAAATCGAATTGTTCAATCAGGATCTCCTGAATCTCTTTCTCCCTCTTATACTTGTTATTTTTACTCCTGTGTACTTGCTTATATTTAGTGCTGAAACAGATTTTCTCTAAAGTATCATTGTCTTTGTTCAGAAGACTGTCCAGAAGCTCTCTATTCAGAACTTCTGTTGCTGAAAGCAGTCTAACTGTGTTTAGGCAGAATTTCCCTCAGAAGCAACTTCTATAAACTTGCTTCTGACTCTGAGGAAATTTGACTCTGAAAATTAAGTTTCCCGAAAAACTTAGAAATTTTCAGTTTTCAACTTTGACACCTATTCACCCCCCTCTAGGTGATTCTGTTCTTGTTAGGGCCAACAAGTGGTATCAAAGCGAAGGTCACTTCGTATATTTACTAAAGATCTAACAATCTAAGTGTAAGATCCTATCATAATCAATAGAGATGGCTAGTAGACACCAGCCTGAGAATTCTTCTCACTTCATAGTTCCAGAAGGTTCTTCCACTACTAGACCTCCATTGTTTAATGGCAACAACTACTCATACTGGAAGAAAAGGATGATGTACTTCATCCAAGCTCAGAACATGAGTGCTTGGTATGTCATCACTGATGGTGATTTCATCCCAACAAGGATGGAAGTTGGTCTAGGGAATGTTGTTATTCCTCAGAGAGAATACACAGATGACATTCTGAAAAAACTCCAAACTAATGCTTCAGCAATAAATATGTTGCATTGTGCACTTACAGCTACTGAATATAACAAAGTTTCTTCTTGTGAAACTGCACAGGATATTTGGAACAAGCTAGAAGTCACATATGAAGGAACAGGAAAAGTGAAGCAATCTAAAGTCAACCAACTCATGAGAGAATATGAGTTATTTGAAATGCTTGATAAAGAATCTATTTTAGATATGAACTCTAGATTCACCAAGATAGTCAATGACTTGAAGAGTTTAGGAAAAGACATTGAAGAATCTGATCGAGTGAAGAAGATTGTCAGAAGCTTACCAAGGTCTTGGCAAGCCAAGAAGACTGCTATTGAAGAAGTTCAGGATTTGAGCTATTACTTGTATGATGAACTCATTGGGTCTCTAATTACTCATGAGATGTCATTAAAGAATCATGACATAAGAGAAAGATCAGAAGGAAAAAGAGTTGTCCTGAAAGCAGAATCTTCTGAAGAATCCTCAGAAGATGAGGAACTGGCTATGCTGACCAGGAAGTTCAAGAAGGCCTTTAGGAAAGGCAGAGGTGGAAACTACAAGAAGCCTTTCAGGAGCTTTGACAAGAAAACTCCTGATTCTGGTGAAAAGTTCAAGAGAGATCCAAATAAGCCAATTGTGTGCTATGGATGTCAGCAACCAGGGCACATTAAGCCTAACTGCCCGGAGCTGAAGAAAGATAAGAAAAAGTTCAAGAAAGCTATGCTGGCTGCCTGGTCAGACTCTGAGACCAGCAGTGATCCTGAAGAAAAGGAAGAGCAAGCTCAGATTTGTTTTATGGCTATTGATGAGCCAACTTCTGAAGATGTCACAGGAGAAACTTCCGCACCTCCTGACGCTACATATGATTCCGAGGTAAACATATCTTCTGAACAAAATATCTTTGATTCTCTTGAAGAACTCTATAGTATGTTCAAGTACCTGAAAAGGAAATTGGACAAGAGTGAGGCTGACAAGTTTCTTAGGTTTACTCAAGTTTATTCTGACATGAAAATGTTAGAAGAAAAACTGTGTAAACAGTTTAGCACTCCTGCTGATGGCTCTAAAGCCAAAGGCAAGGAAAAGCTGCCTCTGGGAAGTGATAAACCCCAGAAGAAGAAGAAACCTGTCACTCCCTCCCTTCTGAAAGAGAGTGTTGTTATAGCCTCTGAAGATGTTGGTCCTTCTCAGAGGAAGAAGAAATCTCCCAAGAAGCAAAGGGACAGATCCAAGAACCCTCCCTTTTGCAAGCTTTGTAAAAGTGATGGTCATTGGTTGAAGGATTGCAAGTATCATATTAAAAACCTCTTGCAATCTGAGATATCATTAAAACCTGCTGAAGAGAAATCTAACTCTGAAGGACCCAATAAGGATTGGGTACCTGTCACTAATTGATTGTGTTGCAGGTGGCTCTGAGTGCTCCATCAATGTCAAAGATGTGGTACATTGACAGTGGGTGCTCAAGGCATATGACAGGTGATGAAAAAGCATTCATCACATTTGATCCTAAAAGAGGTGGTAAAGTCAGCTTTGGAGATGCTCAGAAAGGAAGGATACTTGGTTCTGGATCCATAGGAACCAATCCTCCGATCGAAGATGTCTCCCTAGTCAGAGGCCTGAAGTTCAATCTCCTGAGTGTTGCACAACTGTGTGATAAAGGTAGAGATGTTGTCTTCAGCTCCTCTGGATGTAAAATCTTGGACAATAAGTCAAGGGAAGTTATTCTAACTGCTCCTAGAGTTGAAAATGTTTTCATGCTGAACCTTGAGAATCTTTGCAAAAATATATGCTTGATGTCCAAAGAGGATACCTCCTGGCTCTGGCATAGAAGACTTGCTCATGTGAGCATGGACCTTCTGGCCAAAGTAGCTAGAAATCAATTGGTTGAGGGTCTGCCTGAAATTAGTTTTAAAAAGAATCATTTATGCAATGCTTGCCAATCTGGTAAACAATCTAGAAGCTCTTTTAAAACTAAGAAAGTCATTTCAACTAAAAGACCTTTGGAATTACTTCATATGGACCTTTTTGGCCCTGTTCAACCAATGAGCATGGGTGGAAAGAAGTATGCCTTTGTCATTGTAGATGACTATTCAAGATTCACTTGGGTCATCTTGTTGTCTAGCAAAGATGAGTCACTTGGATGTTTCTCAGTTCTGATAAAGAAACTTGAGAATGAAAGGAATGAAAAGGTTGTTCATATCAGAAGTGATAATGGTGGAGAATTCAAAAACTTTATGTTTGAAGAATTCTGTGAAACCAAAGGAATTGATCATAACTTTTCTGCTCCCAGAACTCCTCAACAAAATGGGGTAGTTGAAAGGAAGAATAGAACTCTGGTTGAGATTGCCAGAACTATGATCAATGAAAGAAGGCTTCCTAAGTACTTTTAGGGAGAAGCTGTTAACACAGCTTGCTATGTTCTGAATAGAGTGCTAATTAGAAGCATTCTGAACAAGACTCCTTATGAACTCTAGAAAGGTCGAAAGCCTAAAATAGGCTATTTCAGAACCTTTGGTTGTAAGTGTTATGTTTTGAATACAAAAGAATATCTTTCAAAGTTTGATTCAAAGGCAGATGAAACCATTTTTCTTGGTTACTCAACACATAGTAAAGCATATAGGGTTTTTAATAAGAGGACTCAAACTTTAGATGAATCTGTTCATGTACAGTTTGATGAGACTAACCCTGCAGATAGTAGAGCTCCTGATGAAGATGAAGTTCAAGCTCCTAAAGTTATATCTCCTGTTGTAGAACAAGATGTTTCTCCCAGAGCTGCTGAAGTAGATCCTCTTATTGCTGAACAAGCTCAAGAAGATAATTCTACTCCAGAAATCAACTTCCTTCCAGAAGATGTTCCTATTTATGATTCAACAAATGATGAACAAGTTTCAAAAGACTCATTGGATGTACCAAGAGAAGTTAGAGCTCATAGGAATCATTCCTTAGAGAACATAATTGACTCTGTTCATAATCCTGTCATGACCAGAGCTCAGCTCAGAAGATACATGGGGAATGTGGCTTTTGTGTCACTTCTGGAACCCAAGGACTTCTATGAAGCTGCAGATGATGATTCCTGGTTAATGGCAATGCAAGAAGAACTTGACCAGTTCAAACGGTCAGAAGTATGGACTTTGGTTCCCAGACCTAACAACATAAAGGTTGTTGGAACCAGATGGGTTCTGAAGAACAAGCTTGATGAATTTGGAAATGTTGTGAGGAACAAGGCAAGACTTGTTGCTCAAGGTTACAGTCAGCAAGAAGGCATAGATTATGGTGAAACTTTTGCTCCTGTTGCAAGATTAGAAGCCATCAGAATCTTATGTGCTTTTGCATCATACAAAGGTTTCAAGCTCTTTCAAATGGATGTGAAAAGTGCATTCTTGAATGGTTACATTGATGAGGAAGTCTATGTGTCTCAACCTCCTGGTTTTGAAGATCCTAAGTTTCCTGATCATGTGTACAAGCTGAAGAAAGCTTTGTATGGACTGAAACAAGCTCCCAGAGCTTGGTATGAGAGACTGACAAAGTTCCTTCTGTCTAAGGGATTTGTCAGAGGCTGTGTTGATACAACTCTGTTCACTCTGAAGAAGAACAAGGATATCCTTATAGCTCAGGTATATGTTGATGATATTATATTTGGTGCTACTAATGAATCTTTGTGCAGAGAGTTCAGTGACCACATGAGGGCTGAGTTTGAAATGTCTATGATGGGAGAATTAACCTTCTTCTTAGGACTTCAGATCAAGCAAAGTAATGATGGTGTGTTTATCAATCAAGCCAAGTACACTAGAGAAGTGCTGAAGAAATTTGGCATGATGGACTCTAATGTTGTTGATATTCCAATGGATGTCAGCAAAGACATTGATGATGAAGAGAAAGCTGGTAAACCTGTAGATATAAAAACCTACAGAGGTATGATTGGTTCTCTTTTATACCTAACAGCCAGCAGGCCAGATATACATTTTGCTGTGTGTTTTTGTGCTAGATATCAATCAAAGCCAAGAGAAATTCATGATGTTGCTGTCAAAAGAATTCTCAGATATCTTAAAGGCACACCAGAAGCTGGTTTGTGGTATCCCTGTAGTTCTGATTTCACTCCTATAGGATACACAGACTCTGACTATGGTAGAGATAAATTGAAAAGGGTCAGCACTTCTGGTGGTTGTCATTTTCTGGGGGAGTGCCTAGTCTCCTGGCATAGTAAGAAGCAAACCTCTGTGGCTCTCTCAACTGCTGAGGCTGAGTATGTTGCTGCTGGAAGTTGTGTTTCTCAGATGCTCTGGATCAAGCAACAAATTGCTGACTATGGAGTCATCCCTGGAACAATTACAATCTACTGTGATAACAAGAGTGCTATTGATCTTTCAAAGAATCCTATTCAGCACAGCAGGATGAAGCATGTTCATATTAGGCATCACTTTCTGAGAGATCATGTTCTGAAGAAGGATATTATCATTACTCATGTTCCCTCTGAAGAGAATCTTGCTGACATGTTTACTAAGCCTCTGGCTGGTAATTTCTTCAACAACTTACGAGAAGGCATTGGTATGACTTATCCACTTCAGTAACTTAGATTAATTATTTCTGTGTGTCTTAAGTGATTAATCATTTGAGATAATTAAGTGATAATTAATTCTAATCATGATTTGACATATAAGCATGCGTTATCAACTGCAATTTACGGCGTTGTTCTGTGGTTAACGGTTATCTGTTCCCTTTTAAACGGTGTGTATCTACTTTTTGAATTGGAATGGTTTCCTTGTTTGGGTATGAATAAGGGTTTTCCATACTTAGAAGTTTTTTACTCTCATTTCTCATTGCTATTAGAATCTCCATAGATTTTCTGTGTTCTCTTCTTCTCAAAATTTCTTAACCTAATTTCCTATATTCTCTCCAATGGCTCAAGAAATCACTGTCACTCACATCTTTACCACTGAATCCCAAAAGAAAGTTAGCGAATCTAGGGTATTCACTTCTAGGTTCCTAGATGATGAAGTTAAATCCACTGAACCTATCTCACAATGGCTTAGCGCACAAAACTGGAATTCATTCGTTTCTCTCGATGAATTCATCTATCCTAAGTTAGTCACCGAATTCTATCAGAACCTCCATTTCTTTTCTAATGAGGAGGATGTTCTACACTCAGAAGTCGGAGAAGTTGAGATTGAGGTCAGCAGGGCTTCTATCTCTCAAGTGATCGGTATTGATGATGAAGGAATCATCATAGGTGATGATGGTTCAGCAGATGGTTTTACTGAAGCAAACTGGGCTAGACCAGATCTGAATGCCAAGGAAACTTATGCCACTTGGCTTACTCAGCACCAGAGGTGGGCACACTACCTTACTACAAATGTGTTCCTTCCGAAGGCTGGAGGGGTTAATGGGGTTTCCAACAGAGAAAGAGTTTTCATGTGGCATCTGGTCAATCAGAAGAAGATCAATCTCCCTGCCATGCTGATAAGGCAGATGAAAAATGTAACTACCGTGAGTGCATTAGCTTATGGCTCACTCCTGACTAGGTTGTTTGAGGCAGCCTCTGTTGTGGTCTCAGGAGAAGGTGTTACAAGTAGGAGTACGGTTCTGAAGATGCATACCTTCAGGAACCTTAGCTTTGGTGTGACTCCGAAGAAGATTGAGAAGGGCTCCTCTGTGAGTATTGCTCAGAAGGAAATTGTTGAAGCAACTGTGCAGAAAGGAAAGAATGCTGCCAGGAAGGGCAAGGTAAAGAAAGGATCAAGTAAGTTGGTCCTGACTGTTGAGAAGGTGGTTGTCTCAGAACCTCTTCCCACTATGGTTCAAACAACAATCAGTGTTGAACCTTCTGGCAAGATTGTTGCTGAGAAACCCAAGGATGTTTCTGAGAAGGAAACTCAGGATGCTGAGGACGCACGCCTTGCTGACAGAGCAAAGGCTGCTGAAGCTGAAAAGGTTGCAAGAGTTGTGGCTCTTGCTGATGAGAAAAGAAAGAAGAAGGAAGCTGAGGATAAGTTAGCAGCTGAACGAGAAATTGATGCAAAGGCTAAGGCCGATGCTCGACTTATAGCATGTGCTGCTGAACTGAATGATGCGGAGTTCGCAAGGGATGTTGAGGCTTCAGAAGATGGAGAGGATTCTGAGGATATTCCTCTTTCCTCTCGGATCAGAAAGAAGACGGTTTCAGAAGAAAAGGTTTCTGAGGATATTCTTCTTTCTTCTCGGCTCAAGAAGAAGGCTGTAGCAAAACGAAGGGTTCTGAGGAAAAAGGACTTCGTTGTTGCTCACAGTGCTGAGTTGGAAGAGTCTATTCCTAAAGAACATGAAGTTGCTGCTGATGAAGACATTTTGGAGATGTCTGCTGAAGAGGATGTTGACGCTCCTCTGATTGAAGAGCTGTCACAAGAGAGTGAACCAGAAGATGAAGAGGTTCTTCAGGGTGCAAAACAGTTTGTTGAGAATGTTGATGATGAAAATTTCATTGACAACATTCTTCTGAATCAAGGAAGAAACCCTGGTGATAGGGATGCCTCTGAAACGCTGATCAGAATGGCTCATGTGTTTGCTGAGCCAATTTCTATGTTTGATCCAAACTCCTCTGAACAGGTTATCTCATCTCCCACTCATACTTCTCATCCATCTCCTTCACTACCTTCTGTCACAGAAGTGAGTGAATCTCACACTTCCATTCCTCTTACAACTTCAACTTCTGAAGTTGTACCTCCTCAAATTATTCCTCCTTATGGATCCTTTTCAGAAGTGAATCTAAATACTGCTCCCATTTTCACAAACTCCATAGCCACATCCACTACCTCCTCCATTCATACTTCCTCTGTAAGTCCATCAATTGGATTTACTGCTCCATCTTTCTCACTACCATCCACACTACCTTCCATCTCTCCTACCATTTCTTCCTCAACCACACATACAATCCCTTCCTCAAACACTCAAATCCCTCCTCTCTCAACCTCTGGACATACACCTCCTGTGTGTGATCCCTTAACTACTTCCTCCACTACTTCCTGCTTCGCTGGGTTGTCATCCAACTATGACTTCCTACGCAAACACATGAATCGGGATGATCTGGATAACAGATTTGGTAGTTTTGGTTTCATGGGCAGAGCTTCTGGTATATCCGAAGCTGGTGGTGCTCCTAGTGTTGAGGAGTTGAGAAGAATGAGTCAGAGTGGCTCTGATGAACTGCTGAATAGATTTGCTGGTATGGGGCAAAGGACTTCTGCTGCTGACATGTATGCTCAGGGCATTGTGCTGCAAGAATTACATTCTTTGAAAGCTCGGAACCTGCAGCTCATGACTATGCTTCAAAGTGCAGGATCCTTCTGTCTACATACGCAATCTTTCTTCACTTCATCTAGCTACATATGATGAGCTGTACAAGCTAAGAGAATTAGCTCTGAATCTTCCTTCACTGGACAACATTGCTCTTGCTTCTTCTCTGAAGGTCAATGAGAATTTGGAGATATTGACAGAAGAAGTCAAGGAAGCAAACGAGCATTATGAGGCTCATGAAAAGATGCTCCCAAGTAAGATTGATGACCTGCAAAGTACTGCCAATCACATTCTGAGAGAAGTGAAATCTTCTGCTCAAGGTTCATCATCTTCCGGGGCTGCTAAGATTGTATATGACATCACTCCTGATCTCAACAATCGACTCTCTAGCATTGAGTCTGCTGTATCTGCTCAGAGCGCACAGATTGCTGAGCTTACTGAGCTTCTGAAAGTTATGCACACTCAAGCACATGAACAAGAAAAGACTCTTCATAACTGTTATCGGTTTGTTCGACGACAAACTTACATTCAGAATGAGCATTTCACTGCTGCTGTGTATGCTAACAATCGTTTGCTTAAGCTCCTTCTGGAAGACGTTCACAAACAGCGACCTATGTCTGGTCAGACTTTTGATCATATGAAGATCATTGATGCTGATTTCAGAAGAAGAATGGATATGATCAACTCTGTGAGGCCAACTCCTCAGCAATATTCTACTGCCCTGAATGTTCAGCAAAAATTGAACTCTCAAGGTGCTCTGGGTGTTGCTTTTGGTTCTGGTCAAACGGGGGAGAAGTCTGCTCAGCAGAGTGGTCAGACATTGAAGAGACAGAGTGTTGCTAAAGGATCCAGTGGTGTTCCTCCTCCTCAGAAGAAACCTAGAAACTTGTAATTAGGACTTAAGCTTCTTAGCTAGGTTCTGGGTTGGGTAGTTTTTGTCTTAGGACTTTTTCTGCTCTTCTGATTATCTTGTTTCATATGTTTTCTTCTGACGATTTTATATTCACTGAATCTTTCTTATACTCTCGTGTGTCCCTGTTTACTTATTTGCTGCTTATGTTTCTTTTTGACTTAGTAAATTATTCTTCACTAAAATCTGACAACTTGATCTTAAGTCATTTCTAAGTTTATACAGATTGCTGAAGTTCACCATTTACACTAAAATGGGGGAGTTAATTTACTCAGAAGTTATGAAACATATGTATCAGGAAGTTATTTTCTAAACCTCATGTTTTCTGTTACCTTCTGACCACGGTTTGTCCATAACCAAAATGGGGGAGAATGATGAACCCTAAGTGTTTTGATTATGTCCAAACGTTTCAGAAGATGAAAACTTAATATTCTCTTACACATAGTTTTTTTGTTGACTAATACTTTTTTTTCTCTATTTAGTCTATGTGTAAGTTACTCAGCAGGTGCTGAATGAATCATTTTCGGATTGCCTAAAGGACTCAGAAGATCTGTTTGCTGTAGTCAGAGTTTCAACAATTCAGAAGTTGGATGCTCCGCTCTGAAGCCGAAGTCTGCTAAAGCTCTCCTCAGAGGTCCTTTGCTATCAGAAGATTTGCCAATTTGATCAGAAGTCTAGACAACTGGAAATTAGCTTCTGAAAGCTTTGTCACGGGTTCTGTTTGAGCATTTAATGCTCTGACACTTGCATTCAATGCAAGGCGCCAAAAGTTCAAAAAGCTGTTTTGATGGAGCGCGCTTGTCTGTTCAAGAGAAACCAGAATTTCCCTGTCTACCCTTTGTTGATCCAATTGAAGAATGATTCCAGTCAACCTCATCCTTGATTTCAAATCACTTACCGGATTTAGTTAAAGAACAAGGATAACGGAATAAAAGTGTTTGAAGACCGTTTGAAGACTTGACAAATTAACGGCTACAACAACTGATGTCATCTCCCTTGAAGTTTCAAATTCACCAACGGTCATCTTCATTCACTATAAATAGTAGCCAAGCTCCAATGCATCAACAACGCATGATCATCGAGCAAAATCTCAACGCACTGTTTTAATAAGAAAAACAGAGCATTCATTTTCCATTCTCAATCTTTCTTAGCATAGCTTAAGTTTAAAAGTTAGAGAGTGAAGAAAAACAAGTTCATAATAGGAATCTTGTAAACTGATATCGTTTGTGATATTCAGTTAGATTTAAAGTGAGAAATCTAGTTGAGATTAGAGTTGGGTGAGAAATCCAGAAAACAGAGTATTGTTTGTTCTGGTGGAAATCCTTTAACTCTTTTTAGGCTAGTCAGAACTAAGTGAGAAATTAGCTTAAGTTCTGTTGATGTAAAGGAGCTTCTGAACTTGCCATAAAAGTTCTGAATAGTGGATTTATAAAATCTCTGTAGGCTGCGACCTCAGGGGACAAGACGTAGTCACAGGACTTCTGTGGCGAACTTGGATAAATCGAATTGTTCAATCAGGATCTCCTGAATCTCTTTCTCCCTCTTATACTTGTTATTTTTGCTCATGTGTACTTGCTTATATTTAGTGCTGAAATAGATTTTCTCTAAAGTATCATTGTCTTTGTTCAGAAGACTGTCCAGAAGCTCTCTATTCAGAACTTCTGTTGCTGAAAGCAGTCTAACTGTGTTTAGGCAGAATTTCCCTCAGAAGCAACTTCTATAAACTTGCTTCTGACTCTGAGGAAATTTGACTCTGAAAATTAAGTTTCCCGAAAAACTTAGAAATTTTCAGTTTTCAACTTTGACACCTATTCACCCCCCTCTAGGTGATTCTGTTCTTGTTAGGGCCAACAAGCATAGCTTTAGTTAAAGTGAGAGAGTGAAGAAAAACAAGTTCATAATAGGAATCTTGTAAACTGATATCGTTTGTGATATTCAGTTAGATTTGGAGAGAAACCTAGTTGAGATTAGAGTTGGGTGAGAAATCCGGAAAACAGGATTGTTGTTGTTCTGGTGGAAATCCTTTAACTCTCTTTAGACTAGTCAGAACTAAGTGAGAAATTAGCTTAAGTTTTGTTGATGTAAAGGGGCTTCTGAACTTGCCATAAAAGTTCTGAATAGTGGATTTAAAATCTCTGGCGGCTGCGACCACAGGGGACATGACGTAGTCACAGGACTTCTGTGGCGAACCTGGATAAATCGAATTGTTCATCAGGACCTCCTGAATCTCTTTCTCCCTTCCTTACACTTGTTAATTTGCTTCTGTGTACTTGCTTGTATTTAGTGCTGAAACAGATTTACTCATTTTATCATTGTCTTTGTTCAGAAGACTGTCCAGAAGTTCTCTAACTCAGAGTTTCTGTTGCTGAAAGGGCAGAAACTGTCTTAAGGCAGAATTTCCCTCAGAGGCTACTTCTGTTAGCTTGCCTCTGAATCAGAAGGAAATTTGACTCTGAAAAATTAAGTTTCTTCAAAAACTTAAAATTATCAGTTTTCCGCTTAGACACCTATTCACCCCCCTCTAGGTGATTCTGTTCTTGTTAGGGCCAACAAGTGGTATCAGAGCAAAGGTCACTTCGTATATTTACTAAAGATCTAACAATCTAAGTGTAAGATCCTATCAGAATCAATAGAGATGGCTAGTAAACACCAGCCTGAGAATTCCTCTCACTTTATTGTCTTAGAGGGTTCTTCCACAACTAGATCTCCACTATTTAATGGTAATAACTACTCTTACTGGAAAAAGAGGATGATGTATTTCATCCAAGCCCAGAATATGAGTGCATGGATTCTTATCACTGATGGTGACTTCATCCCAACAAGGATGGAAGCTGGTTTAGGGAATGTTATAATTCTTCAGAGGGAATACACTGATGATATTCTTAAAAAACTCCAAACTAATGCTTCAGCAATAAATATGTTGCATTGTGCACTAACTGCTACTGAGTATAACAAAGTTTCTTCTTGTGAAACAGCACAGGATATCTGGAACAAGCTGGAAGTAACTTATGAAGGAACCGGAAAAGTGAAGCAGTCTAAAGTTAATCAACTGATGAGAGACTATGAGTTATTCGAAATGCTTGACAAAGAATCTATTTCAAACATGAATTCTAGATTCACCAAGATTGTCAATGACTTGAAGAGTTTGGGAAAGGATATTGAAGAATCAGAGAAAGTGAAAAAGATTCTCAGAAGCTTACCAAGGTCTTAACAAGCCAAGAAGACTGTCATTGAAGAAGTTCAGGACTTGGGCTATTATCAATATGATGAATTCATTGGTTCATTAATTACTCATGAGATGTCAATGAAGAACCATGACCTGAGAGAAAGGTCAGAAGGAAAAAGAGGAGTAGTCCTGAAAGCATAATCTTCTGAAGAATCCTCTGAAGATGAGGAACTAGCTATGCTGACCAGGAAGTTCAAGAAGGCCTTTAGGAAAGGCAGAGGTGGAAACTACAAGAAGCCTTTCAGGAGCTTTGATAAGAAGACTCCTGATTCTGATGAAAAATCCAAGAGAGATCCTAGCAAGCCTATTGTGTGCTATGGATGTCAGCAACCAGGGCATATTAAGCCTAATTGCCCAGAGCTGAAGAAAGATAAAAGAAAGTTCAAGAAAGCTATGCTAGCTGCATGGTCAGACTCTGAGACCAGCAGTGATCCTGAAGAAAAGGAAGAGCAAGCTCAGATTTGTTTCATGGCTCTTGAAGAGCCAACTTCTGAAGATTTCACAGGAGAAACTTCCGCACCTCCTGAAGTAATATATGACTCTGAGGTAAACAATTCTCACGAACTAGATATCTTTGATTCTCTTGAAGAACTATATAGCATGTTCAAGTATCTGAAATGAAACTTGGACAAAAGCGAGGCTCACAAATTTCTTAGGTTTACTCAAGTTTATGCTGATATGAAAATATTAGAAGAAAAACTTAGTAAACAATTCAATTCTCCTTCTGATGGCACAAAAGCCAAAAGGTAAGGAAAAACTGCCTCTGAGGAGTGATAAACCTCAGAAGAAGAAATTTGTCACTCCCTCTCTTCTGAAAAAGATCTCTTCTCCTCCTGATGTGGGAACCTCTGAGAGTGCTATTGCCTCTGAAGAAGTTACACCTTCCCAAAAGAAGAAAGCTCCTAAGAAGCAAAGGGAAAGATCCAAAAGCCCTCCTTTTTGCAAATTGTGCAAGAATGATGGACATTGGTTAAGGGATTGCAAGTACCATAATAAGAACATCTTGCAATCTGAATTATCAGAAAAACCTGTAGAAGATAAATCTAACTCTGAAGGACCCAATAAGGATTGGGTACCTGTCACTAATTGATTATATTGCAGGTAGCTCTGAGTGCTCCATCAATGTCAAAGTTGTGGTACATTGACAGTGGGTGCTCAAGGCATATGACAGGTGATGAAAAAGCATTCATCACATTTGACCCTAAAAGAGGTGGTAAAGTCAGCTTTGGAGATGCTCAGAAAGGAAGGATTCTTGGTTCTGGATCCATTGGAATCAATCCTCCTATTGAAGATGTCTCCCTAGTTAGAGGCCTGAAGTTCAACCTCCTGAGTGTTGCACAGTTGTGTGACAAAGGTAGAGATGTAGTCTTCAGCTCCTCTGGATGTAAAATCTTGGACAGTAAGGCAAGGGAAGTTATTCTAACTGCTCCTAGAGTTGAAAATGTTTTCATGCTGAACCTTGAGAATCTCTGCAAAAATATATGCTTAATGTCCAAAGAGGATACCTCCTGGCTCTGGCATAGAAGACTTGCTCATGTTAGCATGGATCTTCTGGCCAAAGTAGCTAGATATCAATTGGTTGAGGGTCTGCCTGAAATTAGTTTTAAAAAGAACCATTTGTGTACTGCATGTCAATCTGGTAAACAATCCATAAGCTCTTTTAAAACTAAGAAAACCATTTCAACTAAAAGACCTTTGGAATTACTTCATATGGATCTTTTTGGTCCTGTTCAGCCAATGAGCATGGGTGGAAAGAAGTATGCCTTTGTCATAGTAGATGACTATTCAAGATTCACTTGGGTTATTTTGCTTGCTAGCAAAGATGAGTCACTTGAATGTTTCTTAGTTCTTGTTAAAAGACTTGAGAATGAAAGGAATGAAAAGGTTATCCATATCAGAAGTGATAATGGTGGAATATTCAAGAACTTTTTGTTTGAAGAATTTTGTGAAACCAAGGGCATTGATCATAACTTTTCTGCTCCTAGGACTCCTTAACAAAATGGGGTAGTTGAAAGGAAGAACAGGACTCCGGTTGAGATTGCCAGAACTATGATCAATGATAGAAGGCTTCCAAAGTACTTTTGGGGAGAAGCTGTTAACACAGCCTGCTATGTTTTGAATAGAGTGCTGCTCAGAAGCATTTTGAATAAAACTTCCTATGAACTCTAGAAAGGTAGAAAGCCTAAGATAGGTTATTTTAGAACCTTTGGTTGTAAGTGTTTTGTTTTGAATACAAAAGAATATCTTTCAAAGTTTGATTCAAATGCAGATGAGGCCATTTTTCTTGGTTACTCAACACATAGTAAAGCATATATGGTTTTTAATAAGAGGACTCAGACTTTAGATGCATCTGTTTATGTACAGTTTGATGAGACTAATGTTGGCCCTAACAAGAACAGAATCACCTAGAGGGGGGGTGAATAGGTGTCTAAGTTGTAAACTGAGAAATTCTAAGTTTTTAAGGAAACTTAAATTTCAGAGTCAAACTTTCACAGAGTCAGAAGCAAGATTATAGAATTTGCTTCTGAGGAAAATTCTGCTTATACACAGTTAGACTGCTTTCAGCAACAGAAGTTCGGTAAGAGAACTTCTGGACAGTCTTCTGAACAAAGACAATGATACTTACAGAAAATCTGTTTCAGCACTAAATAAAAGCAAGTACACAGAAGCAATAATAACAAGTATAAGAGGGAGAAAGAAGTTCAGGAGGTCCTGATTGAACAATTTGATTTATCCAAGTTCGCCACAGAAGTCCTGTGACTACGTCTTGTCCCCTGAGGTCGCAGCCTACAGAGATTTTATAAATCCACTATTCAGAACTTTTATGGCAAGTTCAGAAGCTCCTTTACATCAACAGAACTTAAGCTAATTTCTCACTTAGTCCTGACTAGCCTAAAAAGAGTTAAAGGATTTCCACCAGAACAAACAATACTCTGTTTTCTGGATTTCTCACCCAACTCTAATCTCAACTAGATTTCTCTCTTTAAATCTAACTGAAGATCACAAACGATCTCAGTTTACAAGATTCCTATTATGAACTTGTTTTTCTTCACTCTCTCACTTTACTAAGACTATGCTAAGAAAGATTGAGAATGGAAAAGTTGCTCTGTTTTCTTGTCTAAAACAGTGCGTTAAGATTTTGCTCGATGATCATGCGTGTGTTGATGCATTGGAGCTTGGCTACTATTTATAGTGATTGAAGATGACCGTTGTGGAGTTTGAAACTTCAAAGGAGATGACATCAGTTGTTGTAGCCGTTAATTTGTCAAGTCTTCAAACGGTCTTCAAACACTTTTGATTCCGTTATCCTTGTTCTTTAACTAAATCCGGTAAGTGATTTGAAATCAAGGATGAGGATGACAGAATCATTCTTCAATTAGATCAACAAAGGGTAGACAAGGAAATGCCGGTTTCTCTTGAACAGACAAGCGCGCTCCATCAAAACAGCTTTTTGAACTTTTGGCGCCTTGCATTGAATGCAAGTGTCAGAGCATTAAATGCTCAAACAAATCCGTGACTAAGCTTTCAGAAGCTTATTTCCAGTTGTCTGGACTTCTGATCAAATTGGCATAACTTCTGATTGCAAGGAACTTCTGAAGAGGGCTTTAGCAGACTTAGGCTTCAGAGCGGAGTATCCAGCTTCTGAGTTATTGAAACTCTGACTTCAGCAAACTGTTCTTCTGAGTTCTTTAGGCAATCCGAAAATGATTCATTCAGCACCTGCTGAGTAACTTACACATAGACTAAAACAAAAATATTAGTCAACTATAATCTATATGTGAGATAGAATTTAGTTTTCATCTTCTGAAACGTTTGGACATAATCAAAACACTTAGGGTTCATCATTCTCCCCCATTTTGGTTATGGACAAACCGTGGTCAGAAGGTAAAAGAAAACATGAGGTTTAGAAAAAGAACTTCCTGATGCAAATGTTTCATAACTTCTGAATAAATTAACTCCCCCATTTTAGTGTAAATGGTGAACTTCAGCAATCTGTATAAACTTAATAAGACTTAAGATCAAGTTGTTAGATTTAATGAAGTGTAATTTACTAAGTTAAAAAGAAACATAAGCAAAGAGTAAGAAGTCAGATATGCAAGAAAGTATAATGAAGATTCAGTGTATATATTTTAATTCAGAAGACAACATAAGACACAGAATAATCAGAAGAGCAGAAAAAGTCCTAAGACAGAGACTACCCAACCCAGAACCTAGCTAAGAAGCTTAAGTCCTAAAAGATTACAAGTTCCTAGGTTTCTTCTGAGGAGGAGGAACACCACTAGAACCTTCAGCAGCACTTGATCTCTTCTGACCAGACTTCTCCCCCGTTTGACCAGAACCAACAGCAACACCAAGAGCTCCCTGAGACTTCAATTTTTGTTGAACATTCAGAGCAGTCTGATATTGCACAGGAGTTGGTCGCACAGTATTGATCATATCCATTCGTCTTCTGAAGTCATCATCAATGGTCTTCATATGATCAAAGGTCTGACCAGACATAGGTCGCTGTTTCTGAACATCATCAAGAAGGAGCTTGATCAACCTATTGTTAGCATACACAGCAGCAGTGAGGTGCTCATTCTGAATATAAGTCTGTCCTCGAACAAACCTATAGCAATTGTGAAGAGTCTTTTCTTGTTCACGTGCCTGAGTGTGCATAACCTTCAGAAGTTCAGTAAGCTCAGCAATCTGTGCATTCTGAGCAGATACAGCAGACTCAATGTTGGAGAGTCGATTGTTGAGATCAGGAGTGATGTCATATACAATCTTTGCAGCTCCTGAAGATGAAGAACCTTGAGCAGAAGATTTCACTTCTCTCAGAATGTGATTTGCAGTACTTTGCAGGTCTTCAATCTTACTAGGGAGCATCTTCTCATGAGCCTCATAATGCTCGTTTGCTTCCTTGACTTCTTCTGTCAATATCTCCAAATTCTCATTGACCTTCAGAGAAGAAGCAAGAGCAATATTGTCCAGAGAAGGAAGAGTCAGAGCTAATTCTCTCAATTTGTACAGCTCATCATATGTAGCTAGATGAAGTGTAGAAAGATTGCGTATATAAACAGAAGGATCCTGCATTTGAAGCATAGTCATGAGCTGCAGGTTCTGAGCTTTCAAAGAATGTAATTCTTGCAGCACAATGCCCTGAGCATACATGTCAGCAGCAGAAGTCCTTTGCCCTATACCAGCAAATCTATTCAGCAGTTCATCTGAGCCACTCTGACCCATTCTTCTCAAATCTTCAACACTGGGGGCACCTCCAGCTTCGGAAATACCAGAAGCTCTGCCCATGAAGCCAAAACTTCCAAACCTGTTATCCAAATCTTCTCGATTCAAGTGTTTGCGCATGAAGTCATAGTTGGAGGACAACCCAGCAAAACCTGAAGGAATGGAGGAGGTAGTTAAGGGATCACACACAGGAGGTGTATGTCCAGAGGTTGAGAGAGGAGGAACAAAAGTTTGTGTGGAAGGGATTGTATGTGAGAAAGAGGAAGAGAAAGTATTTGTACAAGGAGGTAAGGTTGAAGGAGTTGAAAAAGATGTTGAAAAGGGAGGAGCAGTAATTCCAGTTGATGGAAGTACAGCAGAAGATGATAGAGAAGAAGTAGTAGAAGTAGAAATGGAATCAGTGAAGATTGGTCCAGAGGATAGATTCACTTCTGAATAGGATCCAGAAGGAAGAGTAGATGGAGGAGGAACACCTTCAGATGTTGAAGTTGTTGGAGGAATGAAAGTCTGAGATTCACTTACTTCTGTGACAGAAGGTAGTGAGGGAGATGGATGAGGAGTAAGAGTAGGAGATGAGATAACCTGTTCAGAGGCATTAGGATCAAAAAGTTGAAATGGGCTCAGCATATAAATGAGCCATTCTGAACAGCGTTTCAGAGGCATCCCTATCACCAGGGTTTCTTCCTTGATTCAGAAGAACGTTGTCAATGAAGTGTTCATCGTCAACATTCTCAACAAACTGTTTAGCACCTTGAAGAACCTCTTCATCTTCTGGTTCACTCTCTTCTGACAGCTCTTCAATAAGAGGAGCATCAACATTCTCTTTATCAGAAATCTCTGATAAGTCTTTATCAGCATCTTCCGGTTCCTGAGTGACAGGTTCCTCTAATTCAGCACTTGAGGCAATAACGAAGTCCTTCTTCTTCAGAACCCTTCGTTTTGCAGCAGTCTTCTTTCCAATTCTGGTAGAAAGGGAGACATTCTCAACAATCCGAGAAGATAGTGAGACATTCTCAAGATTCCCTTCTTCCTCTGAAGTCTCAACTACCTTTGAGAACTCCACATTCTCAACTTCAGCAGCGCATTCTAAAAGTCTTGCATCGGCCTTAGCCTTTGCAGCAATTTCTCGCTCAGCAGCTAACTTGTCCTCTGCTTCCTTCTTCCTCTGAAGTCTCAACTACCTTTGAGAACTCCACATTCTCAACTTCAGCAGCGCATTCTAAAAGTCTTGCATCGGCCTTAGCCTTTGCAGCAATTTCTCGCTCAGCAGCTAACTTGTCCTCTGCTTCCTTCTTCTTTCTTTTCTCTTCAGCAAGAGCCACAACTCTTGCAACCTTTTCAGCTTCAGCAGCCTTCTCTTTCTCAGCAAGGCGTGCTTCCTCAGCATCCTGAACATCCTTTTCAGGAACAACCGTTGGTTCAGAACCAACTACTTTCTCAACAGTTAGGACCACTCTGCTGGATCCTTTCTTTCCTTTGCCCTTCTTGGCAACATCCTTTCCTTTCAGCACACTTGCCTTCACAATCTCCTTCTGAGCAGCGCTCACAGAGGGAGCATTCTCCTTCTTCTTTGGAGTTACACCAAAGGAAAGGTTCCTGAAGGTATGCATCTTCAGAACCGTACTTCTACTGGTTACACCTTCTCCTGAGATAACCACAGAGGCAGCTTCAAAGAACCTCGTCAGGAGGGAACCATAGGCAAAAGCACTAGAAGTAGTGACATTTTTCATCTGCCTTATCAGCATGGCAGGGAGATTAATCTTCTTCTGGTTGACCAGATGCCACATGAAAACTCGTTCTCTATTGGAAACACAGTTGACTCCTCCAGCCTTTGGAAGAAACACATTAGTAGTGAGATAATGTGCCCACCTCTGATGCTGTGAGAGCCACGTTGCATACGTTTCCTTGGCACTCAGATCTGGTCTAGCCCAATTCACTTCAGAAAACCCATCAACAGAACCATCATCACCAACGATGATTCCTTCATCATCAACACCAATAGCTTGAGAGATAGAAGCCCTGCTGACCTCAATCTCAACATCCCCAACAACCGAGTGAAGAACATCCTCCTCATTAGAAAAGAAATGGAGGTTTTGGTAGAATTCGGTGACTAACTTAGGGTAAATGAATTCATCGAGAGAAACGAATGAATTCCAGTTTTGAGCACTAAGCCAGTTTGAGATAGGTTCAGTAGTTTTAACTTCGTCATCTAGGAACCTAGAAGTAAAAACCCTAGATTCGCTAACTTTCTTTCTGCTTTCAGAAGTGAAGAGATGAGTGACGGTGATTTCTAGAGCCATTTAGGAGAAATAGGAAATTAGGTTAAGATTTTGAGAGGAGAAATGCACAGACAACAATGGCGATTCTAATAGCAATGAATAAATGCAAGTAAAAATTGCTAAGTATGGAAGACTTCTATTTATACCCAAACAAGTAACCGTTCCAATTCAAAAAGCAAGTAAACACCGTTTAAAAGGGAACAGATAACCGTTAAACACAGAACAGCGCCGTAAAATGGCAGTAGATAACGCATGCTTACAAGTCAAATCATGATTAGAATTAATTATAACTTAATTATCTCAAACGATTAATCACTTAAGACATACAGAAATAATTAGTCTAAATTATTGAAGGGGATAAGTCATACCAATGCCTTCTCGTAAGTTGCTGAAAGACATACCAGCCAGAGGCTTAGTAAACATGTCAGCAAGATTCTCTTCAGAGGGAACATGAGTAATGATAATATCCTTCTTCAGAACATGATCTCTCAGAAAGTGATGCCTAATATGAACATGCTTCATCCTGCTGTGCTGAATAGGATTCTTTGAAAGATCAATAGCACTCTTGTTATCACAGTAGATTGTAATTGTTCCAGGGATGACTCCATAGTCAGCAATTTGTTGCTTGATCCAGAGCATCTGAGAAACACAACTTCCAGCAGCAACATACTCAGCTTCAGCAGTTGAGAGAGCCACAGAGGTTTGTTTCTTTCTGTGCCAGGAGACTAGGCACTCCCCCAGAAAATGACAACCACCAGAAGTGCTGACCCTTTTCAATTTATCTCTACCATAGTCAGAGTCTGTGTATCCTATAGGAGTGAAATCAGAACTACAGGGATACCACAAAACAGCTTCTGGTGTGCCTTTAAGATATCTGAGAATTCTTTTGACAGCAACATCATGAATCTCTCTTGGTTTAGACTGATATCTAGCACAAAAACACACAGCAAAATGTATATCTGGCCTGCTGGCTGTTAGGTATAAAAGAGAGCCAATCATACCTCTGTAGGTTTTTATATCTACAGGTTTACCAGCTTTCTCTTCATCATCAATGTCTTTGCTGACATCCATTGGAATATCAACAGCATTAGAGTCCATCATGCCAAATTTCTTCAGCACTTCTCTAGTGTACTTGGCTTGATTGATAAACACACCATCATTACTTTGCTTGATCTGAAGTCCTAAGAAGAAGGTTAATTCTCCCATCATAGACATTTCAAACTCAGCCTTCATGTGGTCACTGAACTCTCTGCACAAAGATTCGTTAGTAGCACCAAATATAATATCATCAACATATACCTGAGCTATAAGTATATCCTTGTTCTTCTTCAGAGTGAACAGAGTTGTATCAACACAGCCTCTGACAAATCCCTTAGACAGAAGGAACTTTGTCAGCCTCTCATACCAAGCTCTGGGAGCTTGTTTCAGTCCATACAAGGCTTTCTTTAGCTGGTACACATGATCAGGAAACTTAGGATCTTCAAAACCAGGAGGTTGAGACACATAGACTTCCTCATCAATGTAACCATTCAAGAATGCACTTTTCACATCCATTTGAAAGAGCTTGAAACCTTTGTATGATGCAAAAGCACATAAGATTCTAATGGCTTCTAATCTTGCAACAGGAGCAAAAGTTTCACCATAATCTATGCCTTCTTGCTGACTGTAACCTTGAGCAACAAGTCTTGCCTTGTTCCTCACAACATTTCCAAATTCATCAAGCTTGTTCTTCAGAACCCATCTAGTTCCAACAACCTTTATGTTGTTAGGTCTGGGAACCAAAGTCCAAACTTCTGACCTTTTGAACTGGTCAAGTTCTTCTTGCATTGCCATCAACCAGGAGTCATCATCAGCAGCTTCATAGAAGTCCTTGGGTTCCAGAAGTGACACAAAAGCCACATTCCCCATGTATCTTCTGAGCTGAGCTCTGGTCATGACAGGATTATGAACAGAGTCAATTATGTTCTCTAAGGAATGATTCCTATGAGCTCTAACTTCTCTTGGTACATCCAATGAGTCTTCTGAAACCTGTTCATCATTTGTTGAATCATATATAGGAGCATCTTCTGGAAGGAAGTTGACTTCTGGAGTAGGATTCTCATCTTGAGCTTGTTCAGCAACAGGAGGAACCACTTCAGCAGCTCTGGGAGAAACATCTTCTTCTTCAACAGGAGATGTTACTTCAGGAGCTTGAACTACATCTTCATCAGGAGCTCTACTATCTGCAGGGTTAGTCTCATCAAACTGTACATGAACAGATTCATCTAGAGTTTGAGTCCTCTTATTAAAAACCCTATATGCTTTACTATGTGTTGAGTAACCAAGAAAAATGGCCTCATCTGCCTTTGAATCAAACTTTGAAAGATATTCTTTTGTATTCAAAACATAACACTTACAACCAAAGGTTCTGAAATAACCTATTTTAGGCTTTCGACCTTTCCAGAGTTCATAAGGAGTCTTGTTCAGAATGCTTCTGATTAGCACTCTATTCAGAACATAGCAAGCTGTGTTCACAGCTTCTCCCCAAAAGTACTTTGGAAGCCTTCTTTCATTGATCATAGTTCTGGCTATCTCAACCAGAGTTCTATTCTTCCTTTCAACCACCCCATTTTGTTGAGGAGTTCTGGGAGCAGAAAAGTTATGATCAATTCCCTTGGTTTCACAGAATTCTTCAAACCTAAAGTTTTTGAATTCTCCACCATTATCACTTCTGATATGGACAACCTTTTCATTCCTTTCATTCTCAAGTTTCTTTATCAGAACTGAGAAACATCCAAGTGACTCATCTTTGCTAGACAGCAAGATGACCCAAGTGAATCTTGAATAGTCATCTACAATGACAAAGGCATACTTCTTTCCACCCATGCTCATTGGTTGAACAGGGCCAAAAAGATCCATATGAAGTAATTCCAAAGGTCTTTTAGTTGAAATGACTTTCTTAGTTTTAAAAGAGCTTCTGGATTGTTTACCAGATTGACAAGCATTGCACAAATGATTCTTTTTAAAACTAATTTCAGGCAGACCCTCAACCAATTGATTTCTAGCTACTTTGGCCAGAAGATCCATGCTAACATGAGCAAGTCTTCTATGCCAGAGCCAGGAGGTATCCTCTTTGGACATCAAGCATATATTTTTGCAAAGATTCTCAAGGTTCAGCATGAAAACATTTTCAACTCTAGGAGCAGTTAGAATAACTTCCCTTGACTTACTGTCCAAGATTTTACATCCAGAGGAGCTGAAGACAACATCTCTACCTTTATCACACAGTTGTGCAACACTCAGGAGATTGAACTTCAGACCTCTGACTAGGGAGACATCTTCGATCGGAGGGTTGGTTCCTATGGATCCAGAACCAAGAATCCTTCCTTTCTGAGCATCTCCAAAGCTGACTTTTCCACCTCTTTTAGGAACAAATGTGATGAATGCTTTTTCATCACCTGTCATATGCCTTGAGCACCCACTGTCAATGTACCACAGCTTTGACATTGATGGAGCACTCAGAGCCACCTGCAACACAATCAATTAGTGACAGGTACCCAATCCTTATTGGGTCCTTCAGAGTTAGATTTCTCTTCAGCAGGTTTTAATGATATCTCAGATTGCAAGAGATTTTTAATATGGTACTTGCAATCCTTTAACCAATGACCATCACTTTTACAGAGCTTGCAAAAGGGAGGGTTCTTGGATCTTTCCCTTGGCTTCTTGGGAGATTTCTTCTTCTTCTGAGAAGGACCAACATCTTCGGAGGCTATAACAGCACTCTCAGAGGTACCAACATCAGGAGGGGAAGCAATCTCTTTCAGAAGAGAGGGAGTGACAGGTTTCTTCTTCTTCTGGGGTTTATCACTTCCCAGAGGCAGCTTGTTCTTGCCTTTGGCTTTAGAGCCATCAGCAGGAATGCTGAACTGTTTACACAGCTTCTCTTCTAACACTTTCATGTCAGAAAAGACTTGAGTAAACCTAAGAAACTTGTCAGCCTCACTCTGGTCCAATTTCCTTTTCAGGTACTTGAACATGCTATAGAGTTCTTCAATAGAATCAAAGATATTCTGTTCAGAAGATATGTTTACCTCGGAATCATATGTAACTTCAGGAGGTGCGGAAGTTTCTCCTGTGACATCTTCAGAAGTTGGCTCATCAATAGCCATAAAACAAATCTGAGCTTGCTCTTCCTTTTCTTCAGGATCACTGCTGGTCTCAGAGTCTGACCAGGCAGCCAGCATAGCTTTCTTGAACTTTTTCTTATCTTTCTTCAACTCCGGGCAGTTAGGCTTAATGTGCCCCGGTTGCTGACATCCATAGCACACAATTGGCTTGTTTGGATCTCTCTTGAACTTTTCACCAGAATCAGGAGTTTTCTTATCAAAGCTCCTGAAAGGCTTCTTGTAGTTTCCACCTCTGCCTTTCCTAAAGGCCTTCTTGAACTTCCTGGTCAGCATAGCCAGTTCCTCATCTTCTGAGGATTCTTCAGAAGATTCTGCTTTCAGGACAACTCTTTTTCCTTCTGACTTTTCTCTTAAGTCATGATTCTTTAATGACATCTCATGAGTGATTAAGGACCCAATGAGTTCATCATACAAGTAATAGCTCAAGTCCTGAACTTCTTCAATAGCAGTCTTCTTGGCTTGCCAAGACCTTGGTAAGCTTCTGACAATCTTCTTCACTCGATCAGATTCTTCAATGTCTTTTCCTAAACTCTTCAAGTCATTGACTATCTTGGTGAATCTAGAATTCATATCTGAAATAGATTCTTTATCAAGCATTTCAAATAACTCATATTCTCTCATGAGTTGGTTGACTTTAGATTGCTTCACTTTTCCTGTTCCTTCATATGTGACTTCTAGCTTGTTCCAAATATCCTGTGCTGTTTCACAAGAGGAAACTTTGTTATATTCAGTAGCTGTAAGTGCACAATGCAACATATTTATTGCTGAAGCATTAGTTTGGAGTTTTTTCAGAATGTCATCTGTGTATTCCCTCTGAGGAATAACAACATCCCCTAGACCTTGTTCCATTCTGGTAGGAATGAAATCACCATTAGTGATGACATACCAAGCACTCATGTTCTGAGCTTAGATGAAGTACATCATCCTTTTCTTCCAGTATGAGTAGTTCATCCAATTCAATTCAATTCAATTCTCCTTCTGATGGCACAAAAGCCAAAAGGTAAGGAAAAACTGCCTCTGAGGAGTGATAAACCTCAGAAGAAGAAATTTGTCACTCCCTCTCTTCTGAAAAAGATCTCTTCTCCTCCTGATGTGGGAACCTCTGAGAGTGCTATTGCCTCTGAAGAAGTTACACCTTCCCAAAAGAAGAAAGCTCCTAAGAAGCAAAGGGAAAGATCCAAAAGCCCTCCTTTTTGCAAATTGTGCAAGAATGATGGACATTGGTTAAGGGATTGCAAGTACCATAATAAGAACATCTTGCAATCTGAATTATCAGAAAAACCTGTAGAAGATAAATCTAACTCTGAAGGACCCAATAAGGATTGGGTACCTGTCACTAATTGATTATATTGCAGGTAGCTCTGAGTGCTCCATCAATGTCAAAGTTGTGGTACATTGACAGTGGGTGCTCAAGGCATATGACAGGTGATGAAAAAGCATTCATCACATTTGACCCTAAAAGAGGTGGTAAAGTCAGCTTTGGAGATGCTCAGAAAGGAAGGATTCTTGGTTCTGGATCCATTGGAATCAATCCTCCTATTGAAGATGTCTCCCTAGTTAGAGGCCTGAAGTTCAACCTCCTGAGTGTTGCACAGTTGTGTGACAAAGGTAGAGATGTAGTCTTCAGCTCCTCTGGATGTAAAATCTTGGACAGTAAGGCAAGGGAAGTTATTCTAATTGCTCCTAGAGTTGAAAATGTTTTCATGCTGAACCTTGAGAATCTCTGCAAAAATATATGCTTAATGTCCAAAGAGGATACCTCCTGGCTCTGGCATAGAAGACTTGCTCATGTTAGCATGGATCTTCTGGCCAAAGTAGCTAGATATCAATTGGTTGAGGGTCTGCCTGAAATTAGTTTTAAAAAGAACCATTTGTGTACTGCATGTCAATCTGGTAAACAATCCATAAGCTCTTTTAAAACTAAGAAAACCATTTCAACTAAAAGACCTTTGGAATTACTTCATATGGATCTTTTTGGTCCTGTTCAGCCAATGAGCATGGGTGGAAAGAAGTATGCCTTTGTCATAGTAGATGACTATTCAAGATTCACTTGGGTTATTTTGCTTGCTAGCAAAGATGAGTCACTTGAATGTTTCTTAGTTCTTGTTAAAAGACTTGAGAATGAAAGGAATGAAAAGGTTATCCATATCAGAAGTGATAATGGTGGAATATTCAAGAACTTTTTGTTTGAAGAATTTTGTGAAACCAAGGGCATTGATCATAACTTTTCTGCTCCTAGGACTCCTTAACAAAATGGGGTAGTTGAAAGGAAGAACAGGACTCCGGTTGAGATTGCCAGAACTATGATCAATGATAGAAGGCTTCCAAAGTACTTTTGGGGAGAAGCTGTTAACACAGCCTGCTATGTTTTGAATAGAGTGCTGCTCAGAAGCATTTTGAATAAAACTTCCTATGAACTCTAGAAAGGTAGAAAGCCTAAGATAGGTTATTTTAGAACCTTTGGTTGTAAGTGTTTTGTTTTGAATACAAAAGAATATCTTTCAAAGTTTGATTCAAATGCAGATGAGGCCATTTTTCTTGGTTACTCAACACATAGTAAAGCATATATGGTTTTTAATAAGAGGACTCAGACTTTAGATGCATCTGTTTATGTACAGTTTGATGAGACTAATGTTGGCCCTAACAAGAACAGAATCACCTAGAGGGGGGGTGAATAGGTGTCTAAGTTGTAAACTGAGAAATTCTAAGTTTTTAAGGAAACTTAAATTTCAGAGTCAAACTTTCACAGAGTCAGAAGCAAGATTATAGAATTTGCTTCTGAGGAAAATTCTGCTTATACACAGTTAGACTGCTTTCAGCAACAGAAGTTCGGTAAGAGAACTTCTGGACAGTCTTCTGAACAAAGACAATGATACTTACAGAAAATCTGTTTCAGCACTAAATAAAAGCAAGTACACAGAAGCAATAATAACAAGTATAAGAGGGAGAAAGAAGTTCAGGAGGTCCTGATTGAACAATTCGATTTATCCAAGTTCGCCACAGAAGTCCTGTGACTACGTCTTGTCCCCTGAGGTCGCAGCCTACAGAGATTTTATAAATCCACTATTCAGAACTTTTATGGCAAGTTCAGAAGCTCCTTTACATCAACAGAACTTAAGCTAATTTCTCACTTAGTCCTGACTAGCCTAAAAAGAGTTAAAGGATTTCCACCAGAACAAACAATACTCTGTTTTCTGGATTTCTCACCCAACTCTAATCTCAACTAGATTTCTCTCTTTAAATCTAACTGAAGATCACAAACGATCTCAGTTTACAAGATTCCTATTATGAACTTGTTTTTCTTCACTCTCTCACTTTACTAAGACTATGCTAAGAAAGATTGAGAATGGAAAAGTTGCTCTGTTTTCTTGTCTAAAACAGTGCGTTAAGATTTTGCTCGATGATCATGCGTGTGTTGATGCATTGGAGCTTGGCTACTATTTATAGTGATTGAAGATGACCGTTGTGGAGTTTGAAACTTCAAAGGAGATGACATCAGTTGTTGTAGCCGTTAATTTGTCAAGTCTTCAAACGGTCTTCAAACACTTTTGATTCCGTTATCCTTGTTCTTTAACTAAATCCGGTAAGTGATTTGAAATCAAGGATGAGGATGACAGAATCATTCTTCAATTAGATCAACAAAGGGTAGACAAGGAAATGCCGGTTTCTCTTGAACAGACAAGCGCGCTCCATCAAAACAGCTTTTTGAACTTTTGGCGCCTTGCATTGAATGCAAGTGTCAGAGCATTAAATGCTCAAACAAATCCGTGACTAAGCTTTCAGAAGCTTATTTCCAATTGTCTGGACTTCTGATCAAATTGGCATAACTTCTGATTGCAAGGAACTTCTGAAGAGGGCTTTAGCAGACTTAGGCTTCAGAGCGGAGTATCCAGCTTCTGAGTTATTGAAACTCTGACTTCAGCAAACTGTTCTTCTGAGTTCTTTAGGCAATCCGAAAATGATTCATTCAGCACCTGCTGAGTAACTTACACATAGACTAAAACAAAAATATTAGTCAACAATAATCTATATGTGAGATAGAATTTAGTTTTCATCTTCTGAAACGTTTGGACATAATCAAAACACTTAGGGTTCATCAACTAACCCTGCAGATAGTAGAGGTCCTGATGAAGATGTAGTTCATGCTCCTGAAGTCACATCTCCTGTTGAAAAAGAAGATGTTTCTCCCAGAGCTGCTGAAGTGGTTCCTCCTATTGCTGAACAAGTTCCAGAAGAGAATTCTACTTCAGAAGTCAACTTCCTTCCAGAAAATGCTCATATATATGATTCAACAAATGATGAACAAGTTTCAGAAGATATATTGGATGTACCAAGAGAAGTTAGAGCTCCTAGGAATCACCCCTTGGAGAATGTAATTGACTCTGTTCACAATCCTGTCATGACCAGAGCTCAGCTCAGAAGATATATGGGGAATGTGGCTTTTGTGTCACTTCTGGAACCCAAGGACTTCTATGAAGCTGAAGATGATGAGTGCTGGTTAATGGCAATGCAAGAAGAACTTGATCAATTCAAAAGGTCAGAAGTTTGGATTTTGGTTCCCATACCTAACAACAACAAAGTTGTTGGTACAAGATGGGTTCTGAAGAACAAGCTTGATGAATTTGGAAATGTTGTGAAGAACAAGGCAAGACTTGTTGCTCAGGGTTACAGTCAGCAAGAAGGCATAGATTATGGTGAAACTTTTGCTCATGTTGCAAGATTGGAAGCCATTAGAATTCTGTGTGCTTTTGCATCATACAAAGGTTTCAAGTTGTTCCAAATGGATGTGAAAAGTGCATTCCTGAATGGTTACATTGATGAGGAAGTCTATGTATCTCAACCTCTTGGTTTTGAAGATCCTAAGTTTCCAGATCATGTGTATAAGCTGAAGAAAGCCTTGTATGGACTGAAACAAGCTCCCAGAGCTTGGTATGAGAGACTGACAAAGTTCCTTCTGTCTAAGGGATTTGTCAGAGGCCGTGTTGACACAACTCTGTTCACTCTGAAGAAGAACAAAGATATCCTTTTAGCTCAGGTATATGTTGATGATATTATATTTGGTGCTACTAATGAATCTTTGTGCATGGAGTTCAGTGATCACATGAAATCTGAGTTTGAAATGTCTATGATGGGAGAATTAACATTCTTCTTAGGACTTCAAATTAAGCAAAGTAATGATGGTGTGTTTATCAATCAAGCCAAGTACACTAGAGAAGGGCTAAAGAAATTTGGCATTATGGAATCTAATGCTGTTGATATCCCAATGGATGTAAGCAAGGACTTTGATGATGAAGAGAAAGCTGGTAAACTTGTAGACATAAAAACCTACAGAGGTATGATTGGTTCTCTTTTATATCTAACAGCCAGTAGGCCAGATATACATTTTGCCGTGTGCTTCTGTGTTAGATATCAGGCTAAACCAAACGAGATTCATGTTGGCCCTAACAAGAACAGAATCACCTAGAGGGGGGTGAATAAGTGTCTAAGTCCTAAACTAAAAAATTTCTAAATTTTTGAGAAACTTATTTTTCAGAGTCAAATTTCCTCAGGGTCAGAGGCTAGCTTAAGGAAGCAGCTTCTGAGGGAAATTCTGCCTAAACACAGATAGACTGTTTTCACCAACAGAAGTTCAGAGTTAACAGACTTCTGGACAGTCTTCTGAACAAAGACAATGATATAAAGAGTAAATCTGTTTCGGCACTAAATATAAGCAAGTACACAGAAGCAAGTAAACAAGTATAAGAGGGAGAAAGGAGTTTAGGATATCCTGAGAACAATTCGATTTATCCAAGTTCGCCACAGAAGTCCTGTGACTACGTCTTGTCCCCTGAGGTCGCAGCCACCAGAGATTTTAAATCTACTATTCAGAACTTTTATGGCAAGTTCAGAAGCTCCTTTACATCAACAGAACATAAGCTAGTTTCTCACTTAGTTCTGACTAGCCTAAAGAGAGTTAAAGGATTTCCACCAGAACAACAACACTCTGTTTTCTGGATTTCTCACCCAACTCTAATCTCAACTAGATTTCTCTCTAAATCTAACTGAATATCACAAACGATATCAGTTTACAAGATTCCTATTATGAACTTGATTTTCTTCACTCTCTCTCTTTAACTAACACTATGCTAAGAAAGATTGAGAATGGAAAAAGTGCTATGTTTTCTTGAATAGAACAGTGCGTTGAGATTTTGCTCGATTATCACGCGTAGATGATGCAGTGGAGCTTGGCTACTATTTATAGTGAATGAGGATGACCGTTGGTGAATTTGAATCTTCAAAATAAGTGACATCAGTTGTTGTGGCCGTTAATCTGTCAAGTCTTCAAACGGTCTTCAAACACTTTGATTCCGTTAACCTTGTTCTTTAACTAAATCCGGTAAGTGATTTGAAGTTGAAGTAAAGGTTGACTGGAAACATTCTTCAATTGGATCAACAAGGGGTAGACAAGGAAATTCTGGTTTTGTTTTGAGTAGACAAGCGCGCTCCTTCAAAACAGCTTTTTGAACTTTTGGCGCCTTGCATTAAATGCATTTGTCAGAGCAATAAATGCTAAACAGAACCCGTGACTTAGCTTCTGAAAGCTAATTCCTTTAGTCTAAGCTTCTGATCGAATTGGGAGGAAATATCTTCTGATTGCAATGGACCTCTGATGAGAGCTTTAACAGACTTCAATAACTTCAAAGCGGAGCATCCAGCTTCTGAACAT
Organism: Euphorbia peplus; assembly: GCA_028411795.1. Lineage (NCBI taxonomy): Eukaryota > Viridiplantae > Streptophyta > Magnoliopsida > Malpighiales > Euphorbiaceae > Euphorbia > Euphorbia peplus. Next base: position 9,691,027 of record CP110843.1, on the reverse strand, counting down.
TAAAAGTTGTCTTCAGCTTTCTCGATTCTTCTGAGTCTTCCAGGCAATCCAGAGATTCTTCATTCAGCACCTGCTGAGTAACTTACACACAGACTTAAAAAAAATGTTAGTCGACATTAAAGCGTATGTAAGGAAAATTCAAATTTCATCTTCTGAAACGTTTGGACATAATCAAAACACTTAGGGTTCATCAATCAAAACACTTAGGGTTCATCAATTCATGATGTTGCTGTCAAAAGAATTCTCATATATCTTAAAGGCACTTCAGAAGCTGGTTTTGTGGTATCCCTGTAGTACAGATTTTACTCTTGTAGGATACACAGACTCTGACTATGGTAGAGATAAATTGAAAAGAGTCAGCACTTCTGGTGGTTGTCACTTTCTGGGGGAGTGTATACTCTCCTGGCATAGTAAGAAGCAAACTTCTGTGGCACTTTCAACTTGTGAAGCTGAATATGTCGTTGCTGGAAGCTCTGTTTCTCAGATGCTCTGGATCAAGCATCAAATTGCTGACTATGATGTCATTCCTAGAACAATTACCATCTTCTGTGATAACAAGAGTGCAATTGATCTTTCAAAGAATCCCATTCAACATAGCAAGATGAAGCATGTTCAAATTAGGCATCACTTTCTGAGAGATCATGTTCTGAAGAAGGATATCATTCTAACTCATGTTTCCTCTGAAGACAATCTTGCTGACATGTTTACTAAGCCTCTGGCTTGTACTCCATTCAGCAGCTTGCGAGAAGGCATTGGTATGACTAATCCACTTCAGTAATTTAATTATATTTCTATTATCTTAATTGCTAGCCGTTTAAGATAATTAAGTGTAATTAATGGTTAATTATGATTTTTATTTAAGCGTGCCTACATTTAATTCTATTACTGCGCTTTTTTGTTGTTAACGGTAACTGTTTCCCTTTTCAATGGTGTTTATTCACTTTTTGAATTGGAACCGTTTATTGTTTGGGTATAAATAAGGGTTTCTCGCACTTAGCAAATTTTCACTCGAAATCTTTTTGCATTTAGAATTCATAGAATTGTTCTCTGCAATTTCTCTGCAAATCTCTTTCTCTCAAAACTTGACCTAGTTTTCAAAATTCTCTCAAATGGCTCAAGAACAATCTGTTGCACCCCAAATCACTGTCACCTATCTTTTCTCCGATGAACCGGAAGATGTGCTTAGTGAATCTAGGGTTTTCACTTCTAGGTTCCTAGAAAACGAAGTTAAATCCACTGACCCCATCTCAAAATGGCTAAGTGCTCAAAACTGGAATTCCTTTGTCTCCTTGGATGAATTCATTTATCCTAAGTTGGTCACCGAGTTCTATTAGAATCTTCATTTTCAGTCTAATCAGGAGGATGTTGTTCGCTCTTCTATTGAGGGAGTTGAGTTTGAGGTCAGCAGGACTTCTATTGCACAGGCAATCAGCATAGATGATTAAGGGATCATCATTGGAGATGATGGTTCTGCTGAAGGCTATACAGAGGAGAGTTGGGCTCGACCTGATTTGAGTGCTAAAGAAACTTATGCTACTTGGCTCACTCAGCATCAGAGGTGGGCACATTATCTGACTACAAATGTGTTTTTACCTAAGGCTGGTGGTGTCAATGGAGTTTCCAACAGGGAAAGGGTTTTCATGTACCATCTGATGAATCAGAAGAAGATTAACTTACCTACCATGATTATAAGGCAGATGAAGAATGTAAAGGTGGTCAACACTCTTGCTTATGGATCTCTCCTGACAAGGCTGTTTGAATCTGCCTCTATCAATATTCCAGGAGATGGAATTACCAGCAGGAGTACCCTCCTGAAGATGTCGACTCTGAGGAATCTTTCACATAGTGTGTTACCAAAGAAGACTGAGTCTTCTGCCTCACTAGATGTTGTGAATGCTCAGAAGAAAAGTGTGAAGAACACTGAGCAGAAGGGTAAGAAAGGTGCTCAGAAGGGTAAGGGTAAGAAAGGATCAAGTAAGTTGGTTCTAACTGTAGAGAAGGTGGTTGTCTCAGAACCTCTCCCAGCCCTGGTTCAAACAACTATCAATGTTGAACCTTCTGGAAGAATTGTTGCTGAGAAGCCAAGTGAGGCTGCTGAGAAGGTAGCTAAGGAAGATGAGGATAGTAGACTTGCTGAACTAGCAAAGGTTGCTGAGGCTAAGAAGTTGAAAGTTGCAAGAGTTGTTGCTCTTGCTGAAAGGACAAGGAAAGAGAGAGAAGTTGTTGAGTTGGCTGATAAACTAGCAGCAGAGCGTAAACTGTTGGCAAAGGCTAAGGCTGATGCTAGACTTGCTGAGTGTGCTGCTCAAGTTGAGAGCACAGAGGCCTCTAGAAATGTTGAGGCTACTGGAAATGTTGAGGCTACTGGAGAAGAAGAGGATGATGAGAATGAGATTTCTCTTTCCAGAAGGAGAACGAAGCAGGTTGCTGCAAATAGAACGTCTTTGAATAAGAAGGACTTCTATATTGCTTCAAATGCTGAATTAGAAGATACAATTCCTGAGGAGTAGGACTTTGTTGATGATGAGGACATGATGGATATGTCTGCTGAAGGGAATATTGATGCTCCTATAATTGAGGACGTCTCAGAGGATAGTGAACCAGAAGCTGAAGATCCTGAAGCTGCTATTCAGAATGCTCAGAGGTTCATTGAGAATGTTGATAACGAGAATTTTATGGACAACATTCTTCTGGGTTAAGGTAGAAGCCCTGGTGATAGGGATGCTTATGAAACTATAAACAGAATGACTCATTTGTTTGCTGAGCCACTTGCCACTCATGACCCCAATGATACTGAAATCCCTCCTTCTTCCTCTGAACAGATTATTTCATCTCCCACTCATATTCATGATCCATCTCCTATTCATACCTCTCAATCATATTCAGAAGTGAATTTGGCCTCTGACCCTCTTTTCACATACTCCACAACAACTTCCACCACTTCCTCCCTTAACACTTCCTTCGTATTTCCTTCTATAGGATCTACAACTCCATCTTTCTCACTTCCATCTACACTCCCATCTACTACTTCTACCATTTCTTCATCTACCACACAATCCACCCCTTCTTCCACATCCAATATACCTCCTCCTTCAACCTCTGGACATACACCTCCTGTGTGTGATCCCTTAACTACTTCCACTACTTCTTCCTCCTTTGCTGGTTTATCTTCAAACTATGATTTTCTCCACAGTTTGATGAATCAGCATGAGAAGGAATCTCTGTTTGGAGGTAAGGGATTCATTGGGAGAGCTTCTGTTGTTTCTGAAGCTGGTGGTGCTCATTCTGTTGAGGAGTTGAGAAGAATGAGTCAGAGTGGCTCTGATGAACTGTTAAATAGATTTGTTGGATTAGGGCAAAGGACTTCTGCTACTGACATGTATGCTCAGGGCATTGTGCTGCAATAATTACATTCTCTGAAAATATAGCTCTTGCCTCTACCAAGAATATCAATGATGAATTTCAACACTTCATCTTGTTGCTCATGATGAGTTCTACAGATTGAGACAGCTGGCATTGACCCTTCCTACTCTTGAAAATATAGCTCTTGCCTCTACCAAGAATGTCAATGAGAGTTTGGGGATCTTGACAGAGGAAGTTAAAGAAGCTAACGAGCATTATGAGGCTCATGAGAAGGTTCTTCCTAGTAAGATTGATGACCTGCAAAGTACTGCTAATCATATTCTGAGAGAAGTGAAATCTTCTGCTCAAGGCTCATCATCTTCTAGGGCTGCCAGAATTGTGTATGACATCACTCATGATCTCAACAATCATCTTCAGAGCATTAAGTCTGTTGTGACTGCTCAGAACGCCCAGATTGCAGAGCTTGCAGATTTTCTGAAGGTTATTCATACTCATGCAAAGGAACAGGAGAAAGTTCTTCATAATTGCTATAGGTTTGTTCGAGGACAGACTTACATTCAGAATGAGCATCTCACTGTTGCTGTGTATGCCAATAATCAATTTATCAAGATGCTTCTGGAAGATGTTCACAGAGAGCGACCTCTTTCTAGTCAGACTTTTGATCGTATGAAAGCCATTGATGCTGATTTTCGGCGTAAAATGGATCTGATCAACTCTGTCAGGCCTTCTCATCAGCAATATCAGTCTGCTCTTAATGTTCAGCAGAAGCTGTCCTCACAAGGAGCTCTGGGTATTCCTGTTGCTTCTGGCCAAACGGGGGAGAAGTCTGCTCAGCAGGGTCGTCCTGGCTCTGGGATGAAGAGACAGAATGTGGATGTTGGTTCCAGTGGTGCAATTCCTCCTCAGAAGAAATCTAGAACTGATAAGCCAATCAAATAGAAATAGGACTTAAGCTTCTTAGCTAGGTTCTGGGTTGGGTAGCTTTTGTCTTAGGACCTTATGTTATCCTCATGTCTGTTTCATTGTTGATATACTATGTTTCTTCTGATTATATATATTCACTGAATCATTACATACTTCCAATTGTCTCTGAATACTATTTATATTGTTTATGCTTTTTAAACTTAGTAACTTACACTTCATTAAAATCTAACAACTTGATCTTAAGCCTATTTTAAGTTAATACAGATTGCTGAAGTTCACCATTTATACTAAAATGGGGGAGTTAAGTTACTAACAAGTTGTAAAAAACATAATCAATCAGGAAGTTACTTTCTAAACCTTGTGTTTATCTAAGTAATTTTACCTTCTGGGCCACGGTTTGTCCATAACCAAAATGGGGGAGAATGATTAACCCCTAGTGTTTTGATTATGTCCAAATGTTTCAGAAGATGAAATTTAATCTTGACTTACATACTTTTCAATATTGACTAACAATTTTTGTTAAGTATTGTATAAGTTTTTCTCAGCAGGTGCTGAATGAAGAAACTCTGGATTGCCTTGAAGACTCATAAGAGAAGTAAAGCTGAAGACAGATTCTGAAGACTCAGAAGCTGGACTCTCCGCTCTGAAGATTTCACGAAGATTGTTAAAGCTCTCCTCAGAGGTTTCAGAAGCAATCAGAAGAAAAATCCTTACCAATTCGATCAGAAGCTTAGACAAAAGGAATTAGCTCTCAGAAGCTAAGTCACGGGTTCTGTTAAGCATTTAATGCTCTGTCAACTGCATTTAATGTAAGGCGCCAACAACTGAAGACCGTTTGAAGACATGACAGTTTAACGGCTACAACAACTGATGTCATCATCTTGAAGATTCAAACTTCACCAACGGTCATCTTCAAAGCACTATATAGTAGCCAAGCTCCATTGCATCACATACGCGATAATCGAGCAAAATCTCAACGCACTGTTTGAACAAGAAAAACAGAGCACCATTTTCCATTCTCAATCTTTCTTAGCATAGCTTTAGTTAAAGTGAGAGAGTGAAGAAAAACAAGTTCATAATAGGAATCTTGTAAACTGATATCGTTTGTGATATTCAGTTAGATTTGGAGAGAAATCTAGTTGAGATTAGAGTTGGGTGAGAAATCCAGAAAACAGGATTGTTGTTGTTCTGGTGGAAATCCTTTAACTCTCTTTAGACTAGTCAGAACTAAGTGAGAAATTAGCTTAAGTTTTGTTGATGTAAAGGGGCTTCTGAACTTGCCATAAAAGTTCTGAATAGTGGATTTAAAATCTCTGGCGGCTGCGACCACAGGGGACAGGACGTAGTCACAGGACTTCTGTGGCGAACCTGGATAAATCGAACTGTTCATCAGGACCTCCTGAATCTCTTTCTCCTTTCCTTACACTTGTTAATTTGCTTCTGTGTACTTGCTTGTATTTAGTGCTGAAACAGATTTACTCATTTTATCATTGTCTTTGTTCAGAAGACTGTCCAGAAGTTCTCTAACTCAGAGTTTCTGTTGCTGAAAGGGCAGAAACTGTCTTAAGGCAGAAACTGTCTTAAGGCAGAAACTGTCTTAAGGCAGAATTTCCCTCAGAGACTACTTTTGTTAGCTTGCCTCTGAATCAGAAGGAAATTTGAGTCTGAAAAATTAAGTTTCTTCAAAAACTTAAAATTATCAGTTTTCCGCTTAGACACCTATTCACCCCCCCCCCCCCCCCCCCCCATCCCTCGGGTAGTGCCACAATCTTTTCTACGTACAACAATATGTTGAACTACTTCAACAAGTCTACGCGTAAGATATCCAGCATCTGATGTTCGTACAGCAGTATCGACAACCCCTTTTTGGGCTCCATAACAAGAAATGATATATTCTGTTAAAGACAGTCCTTCGCGTAAATTGCTTTGAATGGGTAAATCAATCATTTGTCCTTGTGGATCCGACATTAATCCTCTCATACCAACTAATTGGTGTACTTGAGATGCATTTCCCCTAGCTCCCGAAAAAGACATTATATGGACTGGATTAAAGGGTTCCGTCATCCTAAAATTAAGATTCATTTCTTGTCGCAAATATTCACTTGTAGCATACCATATCTCAATAGATTGGCGTAATTTTTCTACCGCGTGTACATTTCCATAATGATAGTGTTTTTCCAAAACCAAACTTTGTTGTTCAGCATCTTTGACTAGCCATCCCTTAGAAGGTATTGTTAAAAGATCATCAATTCCTAATGAAATGGATGTAGCAGTGGCTTGCTGGAAACCCAGAGTCTTTACTCGATCTAGGATGTGTGATGTATATGCCATTCCAAAATGATCTATTAATCTGCTAATAAGTCATTTAATGGCAGTTCCATCTATCACTTTATTGTGAAAGACCAGATTGGCCCGCTCGGCCATAAGTACCTCCATATTCCGCTTAGTAGGGTTCGACAATGGATTTTAGTCAATGATTGAAAACTTCCTTTTCTCGATCTTGATTCGCATAGGAATTCAAGAACTTCGGAATTCATGCCGGTGTCATAGAATTACTTAGCTTAGATCCCTTTAATTTAATTAGATACCATCTGAGGAGGCTTGGCAAAACCCTTGTATAGCTTCTTCGATTTCGCGATAAAGAGAAATATGACCAATAGTAGTTCGAATGTATATACAAAGAATTTCTTTTTTTATATTTCTTACTATTAGATAGTGTTCATAAATCTCATGATAGGTACCCAAAGATTCATAGTGAACTTCGATAGGAGCTTCTCTTGAAGCAATAGTGCGTTGATCTAGTTGCCATCGGAGCCACAAAGCACTATCTAAATTGATTCGTTTCTGCCGATAAGCACCAATTGCACCATAAGAATTAGAAAAAAAAGGTTCTTTTGTATATTTTTCGTTATTGTTGGCAATTCTTTGATTTTGCGAATTTTGACGATTACATGGATTATACCTATTTTCACAAATACCTCGACGATTTCCGCTTGTTAATACATAGAGCCCAATAAGTATATCTTGGGTTGGTACGGAAATGGGATCTCCAATAGCTGGAGACAGGAGATTCATATGAGAAAACATAAGTAAACGAGCCTCCGCTTGAGCTTCCAACAATAAAGGTACATGAACAGCCATTTGATCCCCATCAAAGTCTGCGTTGAATCCCTTACAAACTAATGGATGTAAACAAATAGCACGGCCTTCCACTAAAATGGGTTGGAATGCCTGGATGCCTAATCTATGCAGAGTCGGCGCTCTATTGAGTAATACCGGATGCCCCTGCATAACTTCCTGAAGTATTTCCCATACAATTGGCTCCTTTTCCCGAATTTTACTCTTAGCAACCCCTATGTTCGAAGCAAGATGCTGTCTAATTAGACCACGAATTACAAATATCTGGAAAAGCTCTATTGCTATCTCGCGAGGCAATCCACATCGATGTAATGAAAGTGAGGGACCTACGACAATGACAGAACGACCCGAATAATCAACCCGTTTGCCAAGCATAGTCTCACGAAATCTTCCTTCTTTGCCTTCAATTACATCCGAAAACGACTTGTAAACTTTATTATGACCGTCCCTCATTGGTTGTCCGCGGATTCCATTATCAAGAAGTGTATCCACGGCTTCTTGTACCAACTTCTCTTGACACATTACTAATTCCCCTGGCGTAGATCTACTTGTTGTTAATAGATCAATAAGAGTATTGTTCCGATAGATAACTCTTCTATAGAGTTCATTAATATCGGAACTCATCAGTTTACCCCCATCTATCTGAATGATAGGTCTCAACTCGGGAGGAAGAACTGGTAATAGACATAAAACCATCCATTCTGGTTGTATATTTGTTCGAATAAAATGCTTAGCTAATTCCACGCGTCTAACTAAAAAATCTTTTCTTCTTCCAACCTTTCGATCTTCCCATTCATTCCCTGTGGGCCCTTCCTCCCCTAATTCTTTCCATTCTACCGATGAACAATATATAATAATTCGCAAATCCAGATCAGCTAATTGTTCTCGGATAGCACCAGCTCCTGTAGAAATTTCTCGATTTCGAAATGTATCGAAGCCTTGGTTAGTAAAAAAAAGTGGAATACTGTATTTCCAGGATTGGATTTCATGTTGAAATGAACCTCGTAATCGTAAAAAAGTAGGTTTCTTAGCTATGGGCCTAGCAAAAGAAAAATTGGGATAGGATCCTATAGGTCTCCCCCCTTCAAAATCGGACGTGAAAGTTTCCTTTCATCCGGCTCAAGTAGTTAATAGTTATACAAAATAGAAATCGAAAGGGTTCCCGCTTTCAACTTTCAAATTCGATAAAACCCCAAAAAGAGCTACTCCTTACTCAAGTTCCCAATGAGTACCAAGCAAGCTTTCATTAATTCATTCTTCTTTTCCATTTTTTGAGCATTTCTGAATTCTTTATTCAATTCTCACAATTACGACCTAAATGAAATGTGAAATTCTTGAGTAGTCTACTTCCCTTCGAATGATGAATTCCCAATACCTTAGAATTCATAAGAGATTTACTTGTCTATGTCTCTTTCTATTCAATCTTTTAGGTCCCGAACTCACCTCGACGGTTATGCCACGCTGCTTTAACTTTGTTCAGAAGACTGTCCAGAAGTTCTCTAACTCAGAGTTTCTGTTGCTGAAAGGGCAGAAACTGTCTTAAGGCAGAATTTCCCTCAGAGACTACTTTTGTTAGCTTGCCTCTGAATCAGAAGGAAATTTGAGTCTGAAAAATTAAGTTTCTTCAAAAACTTAAAATTATCAATTTTCCGGTTAGACACCTATTCACCCCCCCCCCCCCCCCCCCCCCCCTCTAGGTGATTCTGTTCTTGTTAGGGCCAACACAATTGACATTATAATTTTTGTAAACAATAAGTAGTATTTATGTATTGTGCATTTTGAATTTATTTTATATTGTTCATAGTATGGTATTTAAGTAATAAATTTGCTTTCTGTAAAAAAAAGAAATAAATTTGAATTTTTTTTACTATTTATCAGATGCAATATATCCGAGCAAATAAAATTAAAGAAATATGTCATCACATTGAAAAATGATTAGTGTAAAGAAAAAAAAATGTACAAGTAACACATTTCTATTGGTCGGGTTCATTGGACTGGAACTATAATAAATTTCTCATAATGTTAATACAATAATTCAAAAAATATACTTTCACAATCTGTGCATAGCACGAGCCAAAGACTAGTTCAACTTAATAAACCCACCAAAATCCAAATAACAACAAAATCGTGTACACTGGCAAACCAATTTACAATTCAATAGCATTAACAAAAAAAGAAAAAAACTCAAAAAATCACTCAAATCTCATATTTGCAGGAACCACCAAAATCCTAAAGATCAAACTCAATCATTAACCCAAACAAAATAAATTGAAAAATCAAATTAAAAAACGACACGGAGGGATGGCGGTGGCACCGACTACGGAGACGTGACGGTTGATGTAGCTATGGCGGAGATGAATGAAAAATTGGGATTATAGAAATTTGATTATGCTTTACATTTGTCAACTCAGTGTCATCTCATCGATTAAGGTTTTAATATGTTCACATTTTGATAGTTGAAAAACTCAATAGGTCATCCTCAAAGTTGAGGGACTAAAATGACCTTTTTGGACAACTGTAGGGATTTGCATATGGTTTAGGCCATATTCTAAGCACCTTCAACTCTTTGCTTACTTTTAAGACCATTTAAGTGTTGTTTCATGTGGAGAAAAAAAAATTGATGTTGAAACGGATTAAGTTTCACATGGCGATGTTGAAAAATCAAACGTGTGAGTTCATAGTAATGTGACACTGAACAACTTTAACTCTTGAAATAATATGTTTTGATGTCGTAAACAGTCATCTTTAAAAATTAAAGCATATGCACCATAGAAGGTTTGGATTTTTTTTTTATCATCTTTTCCTTTGAAACTTAATTGGTTGAGAGAGATTAACCAACCATTTTGATAAACTAAAAATGTTTGCTATTAGTAACGAGTGCCGGATTTGAATCCCGTCAAGTTAGGATATGGTTATGTTGATCAAATTCAATCCATCTCGACCACTAATTGTTTGGCATAAGGGTTGCTTTCACACATTTGGCAAGAGGTCCGGTATGACGATTTCTCAGAGTTTCACGTAATTGGGAAAAATGATGAAATGAATAGAACGATACGGTCCTTTGTTGTTGTGCCCCATAAATTTTCACCTCATACCCATAAAAGAATATCGCTGCCTAACAAACCCAGAATAAGGCAAAGAGGCAGCACCAACATATTCGCTAGCGGAGGACACAGACCCAAAGGGTGATATAATTAAGACGAGCCAGGACGAGCTCTTGCAGTCAAAAGATCTTAGGCCATCTGAACACGGAGAGAGTTCTGACAATCCCCTCGAGGGTGAAATTACTCATCATTGCTCGAATATGTTGCAACCTTCAATAGAGTTCTGGTACAACTTGATGATCTTAACATAGTGTCCATCCCTATGGTGGATGGGTTAACTGATTGGATCATGCAGTGTGAGCACAGTTTTTTCCGATCACGATGTGGAGAATGTGGTAAACTAAGTGATCAAGATTCAAGGAAGTTGTACTGTTTTATGATTCGCTGAAAAGTTCCCAGAAATTCCGAAATTAGCAAATCGGTCGAATTAGGAAACGAAATACGAGAAAAGCATAATCGTCGATTTAAACCAGATGGTCCAACTAGAAGTAATTCTTTTCACAAAACGGAACGGTTCAATTATTAAACCAATCAAGTTAAGGGTAAACCAAAACCGAACAGTCCTGAACAAACATTAGTATAGAATTGGGTAAGATAGTTTGGAACTGTTTCAGGGCTTTTATATGTATAACTCTCTTTGAATCTGAAGAAGAAAGAGGAGCAGTAACCTAATCGGGAGAATAACCAACTCTCTCTTGCACCAGCTGAAGAGTATTATCAACAACTAACATACCAGTAAGAGCAACAGGCAAATATATACAGTAAAGACTCACTTTTTTATCAATTAGGATCTCCGAGATGAGGCTTCCATGATCAACATAAGCTGCAAGCTCATATTTTTTCCTCTGTTTGTATTGGAATGCCTTCTCACAGTTGAAAAGCACTAAATTTTTTGTTAAAAGATTACAAATTAACTTCCAAAAGAAAAAGTTGGATTAAGCACTATGTTGGACGATGAGGATACGCTTTTTTTTTAACATGGCATGCTAAATGATTGTATTCTTCTTACTGGTAGTGGATCCTATTGATAATCTATGAAGCTGTTCATACATCTTTAAAGTGGATTGCTCTTTTAAACTTTGAATTAGAACATATTTGCTGCATACACTAAGAGTAGAACTTTGAAAACAATTTTATTGAATTCCTCTCTCAATCACTCAAAATTCACCAACTCTTGTTGAATTTAACTCAGAATTAGGAATTTCAATTTATGTGAAAGAGGTGTTCTCAAGCATAAGCTGATTTGAAATATTAAGGAGACACCAACAGAAACTTTACCATCTTAAGTTGCACGCAGTTCTTTACGAGCAACTTTTCCTCTCCGTCTTGACATGCAGTGATAAGCCTAAAAGCCTTGGACAACATCAAACCACAAGAAATAGTACAACCAAAGAATGATTATGTGGACATCTGAAGTTCCAAAATGAGATGGTGAATCCAAATATCACAAGTATAAACCCAGGAGTAAAACAATAAGAGATGCCTGTTAAAGGAATAGGCTAATAATATATAGGCATGTTATAATCCTAATTAGCAAGCCTAGCCTCTCAAGATATGTGTAGAATAACGAAGAAACTCGGGTACAGTCACGAGGAGGTCATGACCAACAAATGAAACATGTCCTTCAAATGCCTTCTAGATCAAGGGCTTACAAGTAGTAAAACACTGAGGAGGCGGACGACTGGTTTCATGAATCCAGCTGAAGCCGATTAGATATTTGGAGTGTAAGTTTAGTGACGACACAAGTAAGGAGGCACAGACAATCACCTTGATTGGAAGGATTGTTCAGGACTTGGATTGCTTCGGTTATATAGGGTCTATTTTGATGATTGTAATAACAGTATGCTGTTTTGCCTGAAGCTGCTCTTGGTGCTGATACATATTTGTCTTCTCTCACTACCAAATGTTGTTTTGAAGGTTGTTAAAGTATATGTTTCTGTTTTTGGAGATGATAGAGGAAAGGATGTTGCTCGTTCTCGTTTAGAGCCCAAAGCTAAGTACGTTAATGCGTCACTCCTCAGATACGTTTTTTACAAGATCAATCTTTTGTTAAAATGATGTTCATATTTTTCTCAAGTATCCTGGCATTATTTTTTCTATAACTTACTGTCTGATGCTATCTATATTAAAGCACTTACGTGATCTGTTGCAGGGAAGAATCTGTAAGCAATATCAGCAAAAATTACAACCAACTTACACTAACTGGACAATGTAGTCCAAATAACAGATAGGTCACAGTAAATACATAAGTTGACCAATTTTGATGATAGATGGAACCCATGAAACATGAAATAACATAAAAGTGGTGTGTGTTGTAATGAAGGAAAAGGTACAAAAGAATTTGATGGGTTAGGAAAACCGTTTCTTAGCTGCGGAGATTCTAATCAAATAATTTGTTCAATCCATCTCTCAGTACTGTTTTACGGGTATTCCTTCTTCTTGATTTAGTTGTTTCAAGATTCAGGGACTATTTACTCATTTCTGGTAGGCACGTAATGATTCAAAGAGACCTATCTAGTCTTAGTATGTTGTTTACAATTCCAAATTTGTGGGAGGGTTAGGCTTTCAGTGGCTCTCTTGGCCAAGCGACGTTGGTGGATTCTTAGAAACTCAAACTCTCTACGCTCGACACTTCTCAAAGCCAACTACTTCCCAACCCAAACTTTTTCAGAAGTTTTCTACCATGTTCGTTTCTAAGTTTTTCTAAAAGAGTATTTTGGAAGTCAAGGACCTCAATAGACCAAGTTCACTATGGACAGTTGGAGATGGGAACTCAATCTGAATTTGGCACTATAATAGGATCCCAACTTTCCATGCTCGTCTAAATTCACCTAGACCGGAGTTCGTAAATAAGATTATAGGTACGAAGTTATAAATGGGATTTGCGCAAGTTGGGTACATCTTTTCTACCACATGATATCTACGAGATTTGAAAAATTCAGCTCTTGTTCTAGAAAAAATGCTATGATATGTATTGCTGTTTAATTGACATAGAATTTTTTTAATGGAAAAGCTGTTTATTTTCTTGCTGGAGATTCATAGTTCTATTGAAGTAAATGAATTACAAGCCATCATACGACCAGTCATCGTCCACCTAGTAGATTACCCCTCTTGTTTGAAGTTTTAAACCTTTCCCGTTTGTTTATTTCCCAGTGCACTTTTATGTTTGTCAATAGAAAGAGGTAATGATGTTCACTACTTAGCTAACTATTTTGGAACCTTGTTTATAACGATGTTGCCAGCCTTACTTAATGATGTAATATATTTCTTATTAGAATAAGAATAAAAAACACTACAACATTTGTAGTCTTTAATTGAGACTTGTACTCAAAATATATGCTAAATTTTGATAAAACAATCACTTGAAGAGAGTGTTTACCACCGTTGGCATGGCAACAAGTCAACACATGTTCTCCTTGAGCTTTTCTAAAATAAAAACGTGAACAAGCTACAAAGAATATCATGCCAAGTCCAATATTTCTACTTTCTATGCATACATAGTGAAACCAAAAGAAAAGTATTTGCTAATGGCATAAGGAGCTTCTCCCAATCTAGCATACAAATGACAGTTTTGTATGAAACTCGAGCAGTCAAAACCTGCAAACAACCTTTGTAGGTTTCCCATCATTTGGTATATTTTCCTAATGTGGAATATGAAAATTAAAGACAAGATGAACTTATGTAAATCAAAAATATTAGTGTAACAATGTAGCATTTATTATTCAATCAAGGGAAGATTCAATCTTCCAACATGTGCATGGTCAGCTAAGCCATACAAAAACATCTTTCTTGATGGCCAGGGCAGACCAAGTAAACAATCCCGGGAGAAGTTAAAAAACTCCAACTTGATGAAAAAATTTATTCAGGTATAACTGATGATCATGGTTTAGAAAAGCTTTACATCTAAATGGAAATCCAATATAATTCTATTGCTATGCATTTCTTCTATGCTAGCAAAAATCAAGTCTGCTAACTTTCAACAACCCAACTCAGTGATGAGCCTTTGCTTCAGCTTTCTTCTGTGACTTTGCTTGTGCCTGTATGCGACAAAAAAGAAAACACCAAACAATCATTTACATGTGTTAACATAGTTGTTAAATGCGCAAATATCAGCGAGGCGCAAAGGGGTACTGGAGCCTAGGCACAAGGGGCGCGCCTCAGAAACACGAGGCACTAGCTTAAAACATATTTATATAGAATCTATAATCAGTTAATCATATGAATATTTCATATCATTAGTATAACCCAAGAAAACACACATATGACCACAAAAACAAGGTTAACAATGCGTAATAACTATGCGTGTGAGCCTTGCTTGAAGCGCGCCTAGGCAAGCTTTTAATAACTATGCGTGTTAACAATGATGACTGCCAAAACAGAAAAGGGAGTAAACGCGTTCTATCTCCACAAGGAGTATTATAAGCAAGTCTTTATGTGGGTCACAAACATGGATGAACAGTAACAATCAATGGATAAGTTCACATACTGTTGGAAGCGTAGCAAAGAAAAACATAAATCACAGAGAATAACAGAAAATGTAGCAGTCTAAGTAGTATGCTAACAATTATCATCCCTTCTACCATTCGGGTATTGAAGTAACAGGAAAGGATCAGAGCACTGACGCAGGAAAAGAAATCATACGGACAGAAACCACATCAACCAATTCAATAGTAGAGTTAACAATCAATAATGTGAAAAATAACAAGCCTGATAAGAAATCTTATGAAAAAAAGAGGGTGAGAAGAAGAATAAAAAAAACAGACTGGTTGAATAGATTATATGCAAACATAGACAGATTTTTTATATATATATTATCATTTATTCAAGGGAAAAACAGAAATACATCAGGAAAACAAAGAGCAATAAATTCCAATGCGAATATAAGCTAGAGCCCAGACAAAATTCTCAAGGAGAATAAAACAGACCATAAATGTAACATGTTATATTATAAATAAAAAGAAAATTTATCGAAAAATAGGGAACAAACAAAGTAGGATTCCAATGCAGAATGAACTAAAAATCATCCTCTGATATAGGTCAAACACATTCATTACCTTAAACAAAGAAAAAAACTTTCTCAAGGTGTTGTTTGGATGGATGTTAAGGTTTTAGAAAATTTCCAATTAGGTTGAACTCAAATAAACCTTAAGCTTTGTCCATTAAAAATCATTTGTCTGTAGATTATTCCAACAAGCAAGCAAGGGTATCTACCTAAGCTTCAATAATATAATCTCCATCAACCCCATAGTTGTTAATAGCGAAAGGCGCACCATGGCTCAAAGGGCACCTGGAGCCTTGACTCAAGGCGTAGCGCAAGGCGCGAGCCTTCCAAAACACGAGGCACATTCCCCCCCGCAAAAAAAAAAATTAATTATTCCTACTAATACAGTAATACATATATCAATAGTTAAGTCAATTTCAAACATAAACTGAAAAAACACTATTGTGACCACGCAAATAAAGACCAAACCATGAAAGTAAATGTGAAAAACACCAAGTTAAGTACCAATTACCAAACCAAACCCTAATAAAACACTAAACCCTAAAAAAACCCTAATACAACCTTTACTGTCGTTCCAAATCCCAGAAGGTGTGTGACAGAGGCACGTCTTGGGTCTAAAAGGGTCAGAGGGGTATGATTAGCCCTAAATTAACCTGAATCCTAAAACTAGAAAGTTGACCTAAATAAATAAATAAAAAAGAGGAAGAGGAAGATGTAGTAGGTACCCTGAGATACTTCAACTTGAGATTCCCATACACAACACCAAACGAGAAAGCTGAAACGCGAGCGACCAGAGCTAAGGTGCTCGTGCCGGCGTAAGGTCCAGGCGGCGGCGTCATTGTATGTATGTATCTATCTATCAATCGATCGAGCGGACGAAGAAGAGATGAAGACCACAAAACACATGCCCTACCAAACTAGATTTTTCTTAATAAATATCCTCTTGTGGGCTTTTTTGTTGGGCCTCCCGGATTCTTTTTTATTTATTAATTTACAATTAAGTTAAGATACTCAAAAATTGCAATTTTACTTTTCGAGAATTAATTTCAAATAAGTGTTTTACAATTTTGCGTTACAAATAAATACAGTGATTTGTGTTTGAGTTGACCGTGGTTTTTTTTAACAATGACAACGAATAGGGTACCTGCGAATAGTGTCATTCTCATATCTGTACCCATTAATTTTAGCACTTCTCGTACCCGTCTCATCACTCTAACGGATACACTTTTGCAATCTCGTACTCTTACCCGTGTAAATAGCGGAAACTCGCGCGTACCTATACCTGTTTATACATAATATGCACTAACAAATTACAGCTTAAACAAAAATCATATTTTAAAAAAAAAAAACATCCATAAACAATTTATACATAAATTTAAAAAATATTCTAAACCATTTAAATTGGTTCAAACGAAAAACAAACAAACTAAAGGACACTAAAAAACAAGTCGCCACCTCTTTCTTTGTCTCGGTTCGTGGTCTTCATCTTCCATTTGAAATTTACATTCTTTTGAGCATTATATATTATGTAACATATTATGTATATTGTTTTGGGTTAATTTCAAATAAATGATTCATGTGTTCGCGATTTTACAAATAAAGAATTGTAGTTTGTCTTTGAGGAAATAAATGACTTTAGTTTGCATTGTTTGCAGAATTAAGGAAGTGGTCGATTTTGTTGACGTGAACGAGAATATTTTTTGCCCAAAATGTTTTTTTGACCTTTAACGAGTCAAGTTAGAGTTAAGTTCAAAGGTCAGAAAAACATTTATGGCAAAAAATGTTCTCGTTTACGTAAACAAAATCGACAAGTTCTTTAATTTTGCGAAAAATGCAAACCACAATCTTTTATTTGCTCAAAGGCAATCCACAATTCTTTATTTGTAAAATCACGAAATCACAAGATACTTATTTGAAGTTAACCCTATTTTCTAATGAGACGAGACGGGTACAGCTACCCATTACTTATTACCCTAAAATATATTACGGCTACTTGGTACCATAGGGGTAATACCATACCTGTCACGGGTAGTATTTTAAATCTCATCTCCGTCCCGTATTCTTATAGACCAGGTATGGATAACTCCATTAGGGACGAAGAGTGTCGGGTACCTGCAGGTAAAGTACTCATTCTCATCCCTTATTGTAATAAAATTGAGCAAATGATCAATTTTGTTGATATAAACGAATACATGTTTTGCCAAATATTTTTCAAAACTTTAACCTGGTCAGAAAATTTTGTAAGACTAAAAATATTTTCATTCAAATCAACAAAATTAATCATTTTTTTTTTTGACACAAAATTAACTATTTTCTTAATTCTGCAAATCATCGTCTTTTATTTGCTTAAAAGCAAATTACATTATTTTATTTGCGAAAACACAAATCTACGAACGATATTTCCCATTAATAGAAGGCTTTCAAAACATTCCCTGCAAGTGTTTGTGTAACCTAGTAAGACTTGTGTCTTCTGTGTGGCACAGCCTCCTCCTCCTGCTCCTCCTGCTCCTCCTCCTCCTCCTTCCATGGCTACCACTAATCTTTCTCCTCTTTCAAAGCCATCTCTTTCTTTGAACTCAACCAATCCTAAACTTGGTCGGAAACCCCATCTTACCCATCTCCCCAAAACCCTCCTTAAACCCCAAACCCTCAAATCCCACCACCTCCTCACCTTCTCCTCTCAAAATCCCCTCTTTCATGTTCTGTCTCATGATGATGATGATGATGATGACGATAAGCCCCGTGAGGAGTGTGGTGTTGTCGGTATTTTCGGGGACTCTGAAGCCTCTCGCCTTTGCTATTTAGCTCTCCATGCTCTCCAGCACCGGGGGCAAGAAGGTGCTGGTATTGTTGCTGTCAATAATAAGGTTCTACAGTCTATTACTGGTGTTGGGTTAGTCTCGGAAGTGTTTAATTCTTCGAAGCTTGATCAATTGCCCGGGGATTTAGCTATCGGGCATGTTAGGTATTCTACTGCTGGCTCTTCTATGCTCAAAAATGTTCAACCTTTTGTTGCTGGTTACAGGTTTGGCTCTGTTGGTGTTGCTCATAATGGTAATTTAGTTAACTATCGAGAATTACGAGCTATGCTTGAAGATAATGGTTCTATTTTTAATACTAGTTCTGATACTGAGGTTGTTTTGCATCTCATTGCTATTTCCAAGGCCAGACCTTTCTTTTTACGAATCGTTGATGCTTGTGAGCAGTTAAAAGGTGCTTATTCTATGGTCTTTGCTACTCAGGATAAATTAGTTGCTGTTCGAGATCCTTATGGTTTTAGGCCTTTGGTTATGGGTAGGAGAAGTAATGGTGCTGTTGTTTTTGCCTCTGAAACTTGTGCTCTTGATTTAATTGAGGCCACTTATGAGCGAGAGGTTTATCCTGGTGAGGTTTTGGTTGTTGATAAAGATGGCGTTCAATCTCTTTGTTTAATGACTCACCCTGAACCCAAACAATGCATTTTCGAGCATATTTACTTCTCTTTGCCTAATTCTGTTGTTTTTGGTAAGTCTGTTTATGAGTCCAGGGAGTATTTTGGGGAAATTCTAGCCACTGAGGCTCCTGTCGATTGTGATGTTGTCATTGCTGTTCCTGATTCTGGGGTTGTGGCTGCCAATGGTTATGCCGCCAAAGCAGGAAAACCATACAAAATTGGCTTAATAAGATCCCACTATGTAGGAAGGACATTCATTGAGCCATCCCAGAAGATTCGGGATTTTGGTGTTAAGCTCAAGCTCTCACCGGTCAGGGCTGTATTGGAGGGAAAAAGAGTTGTCGTTGTTGATGATTCAATTGTGAGAGGAACAACCTCTTCCAAAATTGTTAGGATGCTTAAAGAGGCTGGGGCTAAAGAGGTTCACATGAGGATTGCTAGTCCTCCAATCATTGCTTCCTGTTACTATGGTGTAGACACACCAAGTTCTGAAGAGTTGATATCTAATAGGATGACTGTGGAGGAGATAAGGGAATACATCGGGTGCGATTCACTCGCGTTTTTACCATTGGATAGCTTAAAGAAATTGTTGGGGGGGGATTCTCCAAGCTTTTGCTATGCTTGTTTCTCCGGCAAGTACCCAGTTGAGCCAACTGAACTTAAAGTGAAAAGTATTGGTGATTTTGTGGATGATGGATTGAATGGAAGTATTGACTCCATTGATGGAGGTTGGGTTCAGGGACCTCGAAATCAGAATAAGGAGAAGATTAGTGATGTCCAAAAGTTATCATCTTTATCATGATATTATTAGTTTTTATTTATTATTAACACAGATGATCATGTCTTGAGTCATTATAATATTTGCTTTCCATACTTATTTGGATTAGTTTTGTTTTGCTAACACAATTTTGTTCATCTTTCAATTATTGTCAACTAGTTGGTTTTACTCTTGTTGCAATACTCAATTTTTTGCACTTGTCACGGTATTTGTAGGCATAATTACTTTCATTGTAGGTAACTAATTTAGTATTACTGGCTCATGTGGTTTTGTAATGTGTCTATATGTACGGAATTCAGTTCATAACAGTAGTCAAATGTGTCGTTTTTTTTACCATCGGTAAATATTCATTTATGTTGTTATGGATTTAAGCGGTCTGTTTTATGCTTATTTTAAGAATCAAACTAGAAATCTATGTATAATAGAGTAGCATCTCGAGGCAATTCTTTTGCATACTTGTCTCATTAATTGGCTTTGTTTACCATTGTAGCAAGCAACAATTAGTGGTATTATGTTTTGTGCTGTAAAAATGAATCTATCCCCAAGAACTGGATTATGGGGCATGTGTTTTCCTTTTTTGCTCCGTGGCTTTTCCAATTGTCCCTGAAACAGTATGTGATCTATGAATGTGGTCGGAACTCGATGTTCCTAATCGTTCCTGTTTTACGTTCTAAATGTCTTTATCAGTGGTTTTATGTTTTTTCTATTGATAATATCTGTATTTTACAAATGTGCGGAATTTTTACTAATCACACGGATCACCCTTAACTATTAGTAACCTGTAAAAGAGTATTTGAAACTCATGTCTTAGATCTGAATTAAAAAAAAAAAAACTAGTGAAAACTACTTGTTTATTTAGCAAGTACATCTTTATAATATTTTCTCGTGTGATTATCAGAGTTTGTGTGGTGTAAATTTTATACTTATTAGAACTGATATTTTGAGAACCGAAATATCTAAATCTTTTTTTGTTTTTAATTCCTCAAGTCCACATGTTTTGTTTGTCAATTATTGGAAAACATTATCAAGCAAATACAATAAAAGAAAATATTGTTATGGCCACAATTGTTTTGGATTAATAATATGCACTTTATTCTAAAATTATTTGTTATAAACAATTGTTTTGTTTATAAAGTCGACTGATATTTGACGATCTTTATTTTCCTACGATCTCACTCAAATAAGCTTTCTTATGTCGAGGTTTGCACATAACAAAAACTCTAATGCACATTAAGAACATCCTTAATAACTAAATTGAATGGCAGAGGGCTTTGGTAGTCTTCATAAAAATTAGAATCAAGTATATTAACTTCGTTAGGATTTACTTTACTTCACACAAAAACAGGAACAGAATATGCACATATACAACCAAAAAGAAAGATTCTTGTGTATCACAATAGATGAAGTTCCAAACAAGATGATGATACCCATATGCAGATGGATAATGGAACGAGTGGCCTATATTTCAGAAATTCTGTCATAAGCTTGTTTTGGACAAGCAATCAGTGGTCCGTGGATTGTTGAATAGACCGGGAATCAAGTTAGAATCTTCATCCCAACTTTAAGAATGAAAGCGACCATCGTAGAGAAGAGAGTAATTCCAATAGATATTGAAATATTTATCATCTATTGATAAATTTGACCAACTCGCCTACAGAATTACTGCACTTTCTTCAATAATTTTATATCATTACTGTCGTAATACGCAAGTACATTTCTACAAAGAAAATATGTTAATCCTGTCAATTTTGCACCAAATACCACTTCCATACTGTTCTACTCTAAAAAAATGTATGCTATCAACTCACCAATTCCAAAGTTCTGGTGTGATAAGAAGCAACAAATTTTACTGGAGACAACCACATTATCCCCTTAAATAATGAAGTTAACTCGCAGAATCAACAAATAGAAATTATTGCATTCTCACCAAGCATAAGCCTCGAGGTGCAACGGCCTGTTTCAAGCATCTTAGCACCATCATCAAAACTGGAACATGATGCAGAACAGAGCAGGAGAAAAAGGTGTGCAGCTAAAATTAATATCAAGTTTGTCTACCAAAATTAAGAAGAGGCACAGTTTTAGCCATTTTCTGCTTTGTCGTAAGCATTCGATTTATGCTTGGGTGAAAATGTGAACCCATCTGGAACTTTGCCAAGCAATAATTCTGAGATTTGAATCTGCAGAAAGTAAAACAAATTGTAGGTATGTTGTAATTAGCAATTTAAAGAAAGTAACAATCATGCAGATATAAGGATCAATGAAATACCCAATCAGCAGCAGATTCAGATGCCATCATTGTTTCAAGGTCATCACGACCACAGTATGAGGGTGGACGCCAGTTGATCTGCTGTGGAATGACCTCCAAAAGACCAACAGGTACATATCTGAATGTATAGCTAAGCCATTCCAACAAGAAATGCCGAGTTGTTTCTACTCCTAAACATGGGCAAAAGCAATATTTATGGGATGCATTAATTTTTCAAGAATTCAATCTGATTAGTGATTTCTCATTCATAATTACTATCAAGGAAAAAAAAGAGTTTCAGAAGATGTACACAAGTAAAATGAGACTCAGTTCACAAATATTTGATTTAACCAACAGTGCATACCTTTTGTGTCAGAACCCCAATGTTCAAGGCCACAACGTACGTAATCCTTCAAAATATCTAGTCGTTCTCCAGAACTGATGTCCCAATGCCTTTGTTCTTTTATTTCAGTAAATATCCAAGGCTACAAAACGAAATCAAATGTTATTCATGGAGGTTCAGAAGCATGCAATAAAGCTTTTCAACCTTAAAGTGTACGACTGAATCTAGAGCTCCAAATTACATACCTTGACCAATGCTCCTCTTGCTATCATGCATGAAGCGAGCTGAGGGCAGTCAGACTTATGTTTATTCCAGTCTGTATATGAAAATATATCCCCATTTCCTAGAACTTGAAAAGATTCTGGGGCCTTTTCAGCACACTTGTATATGTAGTTCCAATCTGCAAGCTTGCTATACCGTTGCTGACGTGTTCTACCATGTACTGTCACAGCATTGGTACCCCAAGTACCAATATCAGCGATTAATGAATCAATACGATTTCTCCCTTCAAAATAGCCTGTTCGTACCTAAAGCAACAAAAAAATCAATCCATCCAAATCAACCATACAAAGTTAAATGCAAAAAGTCAATACAAACACAACAAAGGACACATGACGATATAAACTTCTTGAGATGCTTCACATATAACTGCCGGAAAGATAAAACTCAAACTCAAAAGGCATAACAGCTAGTATTGAGATAACACACTCCCAAGCATGTTTGTAATTGTTTGATCAGAAGAAATATGAAATATTACCTTTATAGTTATGGCCTTATCCACTGTACCAGAAGCAGCAACTACTATATTTTTCATTCGCATTGGTTTGTTAAGAAGACATGACCCAGCACCCTTGTTAACAACAAGGTCAATTGGGCAACCCATATTTATATCAATGAAGTCAACTTCACATTCTTGATCTATAAGCTCTACAGTCCGTGCCACAGTATCTGGGAATGACCCACATATTTGTACACCAAACAAATCCTCAGATGAATGACGCCTTAGGAGTGCCCATTCGGAAGCTTGACCCTGTCCTAACAAGAATTGGTCAACCAAATTTTTATAAACCCAATGTACAAAATTTAAAACTTAGTAAAAACTATTCATGAGAAAAAAAAATCCATTATGAATCTCGCTTATTACTAATTATGGAAAAAAAACAATAGCTTTTAATAATTAGTGAAGAGTCTTCAAACTTTGCATGCTTACCCTCTCATCTACACTAAGACAAAGATAAAGAACAAAAGCCACAGGTGCTGATACATGCTCCATATTATTTTGGGCAGTAAATGCCACAGGAAATAAGGGTCATGCTGTATAACTTAGTTATCCTGTTTCCAATTTTTAAACACTGACCAATTCAATAATTTGTTTCCTGTTTCCTAACATCATTTATTTTCTTCCATTTTGAATATTCAGGCACATTTCCATAGGGTTCTTGAGACCTCAATACAAACAGTGAAATTATTTAAGGAACTAAACAAAATCAAAGTAATTTTTTAGAATAGAATTGAACATGTCAACGCTGTTTAAACACACATTTGTGAAATAAACAATAGAATATTGAAAGTAACTAATGATTTTCATTAGAGCAGGCAGCACGAGAGAACCTAACAGCGCATCCTGAACACAAAAGATTGAACTTGTATTGATTTTATTCAGCATTTTCTACTCTTTGAGAACACAAAGAAGATGTCATCAAAAGAAAAGCATTGTCCTAACCCAAACTCATCCTAATTCTCCTTTTAAATGTTTGTAGATTTTCTGAAAAGAAGCTGGTAGAATCTTTTTTAATCTGATATACTAAGAACTAATAAAGAATAGCATTTGGGGTCAATAAAATACAACAAGAGTAAGAACCTGCAAGAGATTTGTGCACATAGCCATTTCACCACAAGTTATGTCAGCTCCCAATGTTTTGCAAACTCTTCGAAAAGGAAGATTTCCAACTGTAGTCAAAGGTGCAAGATACAGTTTTTCTCTGAAGTCAATGAGCTTCTTTTCTCGTGGGTGCATTTTCAAAACCTTATCTGTTTCTGTATTACCGATGACACTTTCTAGTTCATTCTCCCCACAGCTTTTCTCAAAATCTTTATTTGGAATACTCAATCCTGTCAACGATTGAATTTAAGTCAGCTACATGTTATCCCACTCAAATGAACATTTGGCACAGCAGAATGAAAAGAAAAAGAAAAACAATAAAACACCAATGAGGAACAACAGGTGAGAACCATTAGCTTCTTCACCAGAGCAACAGTTTTCTTCAACAAATGACTTTGCTTTTTTCAGGGGCCTATTTTCATCAGCTTTTACTATCCCACCTTCATTATACTCTGTTGGCACTTCTGAAGAGCACTCCAAGTTACCGTTTTTATCACTACAATCCTTTGCCACTTCCAAGGAGCATTCCAATTTATCAGTTTCATCAATAGAATGCTTTGGCACTTCAAAGGAGCATTCTGATATATCAGTTTCACCAATACAATTCTTTGGCTCTTCCAAGGAGCAATTCGATTTATCAGTTTCACCAATAGAGTTCTTTGGCATTTCCAAAGAACACTCCACTTTGTCGGTTGTTTCAGTGCAATCTGTCTTGTTGGTAGTTTGAGAATTATCCCTAGAAGCCAGATCAACCTCATCCTCATCCTTCTTATGGCCTCTTAAATTGGGAGGACCCTGAGAAAAAGATAACAGGAGTGGCACAAGGAACAGTAAGACAAGTAACTTGAACAGAATCAAAATAGAAATAAGGATGATCTTTATGTAGATAACTGTAAACCATAAGCTTAGCAGATTGAAAACAGATACTGTTAACTCTTATGGGCATGCTTTGTAGATTTTCAAATAATACTACTTGAAATTATGTATATGAAGATTAATTTGTAACTTGTTGTGACGAGTTGAAACGCAAGCATTTCAAATAACATTCGAAAAAAAAAAAAACAAAGAGTGGGAAGAATAAGAGTAATACCAAAAGACCAAGAGCTTTAAGTTTGGCATCAGCCTTGGGGAACTTGAAGTTATTCTTCCACAGAAGCTTCTGAACATCTTTGGTCAATGCATTTAGCTCAGAGGTTGTGGTTGGAGTAATGGAAGTATTATGAGTGCCGTAAAACCGACAGGCGAGGCCATAAGGGCAGGGAGCTTGAGCATTAGAGAAAGGGCATGTACCCTCTAAATCAGGGGGTTTCTGCAACATCAAGTCAGTTATTTTATTTTATACGCATTCAGAAATCAGTTGTGCTCACCTAGTCAATAACTGATCAAATAGAGTTTGGTCAATCATCATCAGATTAGAAAAGGGTGGAGAATTTTTTTTCTTTACAACCAAAAGATGCTTTTATTAAGCAGCATCAAGCAACAAGGCTGGAGATTAAAACATAATAAAATTACCTAAAGACGACGGGTTCCGCCCTTAAATTCTAATGTAATGGTAATTGATCAAATTTTATTTGGTCACTTATCGAGCAGGTGAGCACCACTCTTCAGAAATGGAATTATTAAGAAAAGATACCTGATCCTTGAAGGCTTGAAGGTCATGGCTGAAGCGGCATTTATCGGCATAAATACAAGAAGTAGCATCTTCACTCTTAGCTACAGCGGAGCAGAGGTGAAGAACAGAACTCTGACGGCGTTCGCGTTTGAGCTGTCGTTTGGACTTCTTGTCCCTGGAATCGGTGTCGTTTTGGTTAGTTCTAGGAGGCGGAGGACAAAGGAACTCCGCCTTAACTGGAGCTATGGATTTCGCAATGAGCTCATCCGCACTTCTCTCAGAATACTCTAATGCGGATGTCACGTTACACTTTCCGGCCATGTTGAGGTTTTTCTAAATCTTCTTCTAGGGCTTCTGCAACCTACACTAACAACTAACACTCACTTGCCCTCCTTTCGTCCTTCAATCTCTTTTTCTTTTTATTAAAACTAGTTACAACCCCTTGCTCCGCTTTGGGCGAACAATAAGATAATAAAGAAGTAATAGATAAACAACATTTTAAATCAGAATGAACTTTTTTAACATACTTTTATAAGAGAGATATCACCTTAAAGGAATGTATATAAAAAGATAATTGTACTATCTCCTAACTTATATGAGACCAGTGGCGGAATCAAAATATAATACTCATATATTAAATTATATATTAATGAGAGTTGGTCCAAGTGGTAGAGCACATCATCTTCTGCATGAAAGACTTGCGATTCGAGTCTCCATTTCGTCAAAAGTCAGCTCTTATTAGTAGACAATCTGTAAATTCTATTGTAAACCTCTTCAATGTCTGTGATTTGTCCTAGCTTTGCGAGTAGGGGGACTTACCGTTAACTAAACTTTTTGTAACAAAAAAATATATATGTTCAATTGTATTCATACTTTCCATAACAAAAATCATCAATATTCAAAAAAAAAGAATTCATTTATTTTTAACAAATTTCGTTTTGTTACTTTAAGTGGTAGTGCAAATAACTTTACATATGCAAGAATGATAATAACATAAAGAAAATGCTTAAAATTTAGATAAAAAGCTTCTTCTTTTCAATACTTCTAACATATTTTATCTTTTCCCCAAATTTAACAACACAATCAATTTTTAAAAAAGTACCAATTTTCGAAAAAGTTATATGTCATCTCGTTGTGTATATGTATATGATTTTTTTATTTTTTTTGCTAAATTGCAAAAAGAAAGAATTCAAACTCTGGTCTCTCCACTCACGTATTGTTTGTTATAATAATAATCATAAAATTGGCATATGGAATTATATGTTTCTAAATAAGCATAATATAATAAATATATTTCATTGTTAAGGATTAACTTTTTGAAGCAAAGAGATGACTAATTTCGTGTATATTTTTTTCTCCAAAGTAGGAATCACATAACACCAATATTTCTTTTAATCTCCTTATTGGCACTACAAAAATATTGTACAGAAAAAAAATTACACAAAAAGACAATAGTCATTTTGAATACAATCTAAAAGAAAAACCGAGGCACTTGCTCAATAAAATTTCACCATGAGAAAAACTTAGAAACACATTTAACTAACATGTAGACTGGACATTAACTGTTCTTTAAGAAATTACTGGTATAGAAGTTTTAGTAACCAAAACATAATTTCTTTTGGTACATTATATAATTTTTAATTGAAAGTCTCGTGACAATTAGCACACCACACATTCTTTGACAGTAGCTTCACCGCTTTAATGGAATCTGATGCAACCACGACAGGTGAAAACCCGCATTTTTTACCATTTCTACCAGTCTAAAACTTTGAATGATACACCAACAGGTTCTCCACCTGCCAGAGCAATAAAAACTAAATAAACTCTTTCAATTGACCCCCTGCATCACAATTAAGCTTAAATTGATTAGGAAGTGGGGCAATCTGTGTGCAAACTTGAACCGGAGCCTAGACATAATTCGTTGAAACATATCAGGCGAGATAATCACCATACCCTACACTATAATCTCCAAAGCACAACATATAGATTTTAAAATGAAATTTTCATTCTATTGCAATATCTTGCTT
The DNA here is from genome assembly GCA_028411795.1 of Euphorbia peplus. Classification (NCBI taxonomy): domain Eukaryota; kingdom Viridiplantae; phylum Streptophyta; class Magnoliopsida; order Malpighiales; family Euphorbiaceae; genus Euphorbia; species Euphorbia peplus. The sequence goes on along the minus strand of CP110843.1, from coordinate 9,663,176 downwards.
TGATTTCATCTACAAAGTAGTCGCTATATATCAGATGTTTTTGCAAATTGCAAAATAATCAAAGACCAAAAACACCCAATATTACACAATTATGGACTAAATGTTTTAATTCAAAATCTAAAACTACCAAACATGTAACCAAAAGGTTCAATCAATGCCTTTCATTTTGAATCCTGATGGAGTAACTTAAGAGCTAACAAAAACAAAATGGGAACAGCCTATATCTTCAGTTCGTCAATACCTCACACTAATATGTACCGAAACAAAATTTAAAATGCAGATTCACAAAATTGTTAAGAGAACCAAATTTCTTGGAAACAATGTAACCAAATATCATGCCAATCCTAGGAAAACAACTCAGTTAAAAAAAAATAAAACAAAATAAATAGGTACTTCTCGTAGTAGTATCCAAGTATATTGAGCTATGCTTAATCAGTTGTCAAAAGCATATTGAGCCATTTAGCTTTTGTAGTTTTGAAATTTCATATTCAAATGTTTAGTTGAAATAGTCAGTAGCTTTATTTACATGAATATATTCTAGTAATGATTTTAGAAGTTATACATCATCAGATAGAAATTTATCGCAATTTACGTTCAAGAAAATGTATAGAACAAACCGTTAGATCTACATAAGATGTAGGAAACAAAAACAAAAAAATACCTCTTAAGTGTTGCATTAGTGTTCATACAATCTAGAATGAATATATCTTCTCTTGTGAACGATAAATCTGCAAAAGAGTGTAGGTCATCAAAACAAACAACCGAAGAGCTGAATTGTTACTTGTGGTAAATCAAATGTAATTATAAACCGGGGAAATTGAACAACGTTGAAAGGCATGAAAAAATCGGTTCTTGAAAAAATGACATCATAAAAGTGTAAGTAATTACATAAGCAAATACAAAATACATAGTATACATCATCACTGTTGCCTAAGCAAAGCAACATCACACCCCACTGAACCTTTTTCAGATATGAGTTAAAGTATTCAGTGTCAAAACATGGGACATGCAGGGAAATTAGTTAACCGAGTTTCGACAATAAGTTAATTGCAAGTGAGCGAGTTTACGGAGTCAAGAATAAATGAAAGTTTCAAAACTTAAACATCCAGAGATCACTTTACCTGATAATCCAAGGAACTGCAAATTAGAAACGGATGAAGTTTTGCTTAGTGTCATAGAGGACGTCATTCAACCATTTGTACAGAGTCCAAAATAAGATTTCTAACAACCTAGTAAACAGATGTAGGAAAACTCATCAAAATAAAAAATAAACCATGAATACCTAAAAACCCATAAAAATGAAAACAAACATAGAAAAAAGAAACATAAACATGGACATTTAGCAGAATTTGGTACTGTGTTCATATACATCATAAAAAACAAACTATTTACATATAAAGATTTGAAAATGAAATTACCAAAAACTCCAAATTAGCATGCCCGGATCGAGAACACTTTCATCACACTGGATGTATAGATGAACTGAAATAAATAAAAAACTGATTAGATCAAAAAAAGTTTTGAAAATGAAGGTGACAGATAAAGATCAAGTATGATGGTTCGAAAAGAGAAATCAGTTGTAAATTGTTGGATAAACAGATTAGAATTCCGCTGCTTACCCCGCCCCAATCCCTGCTTTAACGTCCGTATCACCGTCGGCGAAGGATGATAGTTTGTCACCCGTTGAATTCCATTCAAGCACAAAGTTGAGCTGCAAGGAGCTTTCCATCGACGCTGCGAAATTGAAATATGAATTCCGCATCACATGCCTGAAGGAGATGAGGAAAGCGGACGTATGATAGCTATAGGAAATTACAAAACAAAACACCATAAAAACGACGACGTTTTCTTATTTAGGGATACTCTTGATTGTAAATGGCTGGAATATCTAACGACCATGAGTAATATGTGAGCTTGCATGTACTGGACACTCTTTTCCTTTCCACTGTTTTCAATTAGATTTTGAATTGATACTGTTAAATTTTTTTCTCTTTTAAAGTCTTATATAGATGCCCTGCTCAAAAAAATACAAAATAAACACTAAATTAAATAAGAGAAAAATACATAAATAAATAAATAAAAGAAAAAAACAACAAAAAAAGCATATAAGATGGAAAACTTAAAAAAATACAAAACATGTAAAAAACGCAAAACATACCGACATAAAAAGTAATACATGAAAATTGCAGAAAATATAGAATCTGCTAAAATACAAAATATAAGAAAAATTGCAAAAAATACATAATGAGGAAAACCGCGGAAAAAATGCAAAAACTACAGAATATAGGAAAAGTACACATTAGAAAAAAAAATGCATAAAACACAGAAAAACAAGAAAAATGCAGAATACATTTTTCTTGTTTTCTGTGTTTTTTCGTATTTGTGTCATGTATCTTGTGTTCTCTACTAATTTCTCATATTGTGTTTTTCGCTTTTTTACGTTTTTGACACAACAAACTCATTCGCCCCTTGTAGGAATTCTAGGGACAGTCGATTCCCATACATCCAACTTCGATCCATTCTAATTAACCGCTAATAACATGGAAAAAAGCACACGATATCAAAAACAATAAATTAATGCCCTCATATTCTAAGTGAGACATAACTATTTATGAACAATCCCAAACCAGGGACTATTCAACACATGCTAAGGAAGGCTTTAAGCAAAAACATACATTACTATTTTATAGAATAATGGAACATTCACTTGTGTATGCTTATATTAATAAAACCAAATCATATTTTGGATATTCTATCTTGGCAAACATGAATCCTGCTCACCTACACCTTAACGATCAAACTTTATTTTGGTCATTAAGCATTAAATTGAAGGTGTAGGCTATGGTTACTTTGTTTTTCCTTTACTTTGTTCTATTTACCATTAGATTAGGTTTTAAACCATGATCTAATGGTGCACAAAACAAACTAATTATTACTTTGTGAAGAACAAAGTAACCATAGAATTTTCCTAAATTGAAATTTTATGAGGTTTAGGATGAAATTTTATGTTTAATGACCAAATATAATTTGGTCATTAAGGTGTAGGTGAGTGTGGCTGTGGCAAACATAATATATTTACATGCATGTTATATATATATATATATATATATATATATATATATATATATCAGGGAGGGATCAAGTGAGAACCCCTCCCTATGCGAGAACCAATCTTATGGTGAGAACCCATCAAAACTACGTAGTTTTGATAGTTAGTTAGTGTGTTTAATTAAAAAAAAAGAAATGAGGGCAGCAGGGTTCGAACCCACACCTCTCCACTCCCAAGCATTGATGCTTACCGCTAGGCCAACAACTTTAATTGATATAAGTGCAACGCGCTCCTATATAAACCTTCATTACTTTCTGCCACCAAGCTACAATGTTTGTTGCAATTTTCTTAAAAAATGTTTTCCCGGATATTCTGAACTTCGATTTCGAATATTTTTATATGGATGGACTCGTATTTACAAGGCGTTCATTTTAAGATCCATGATGCCCAGGTAAAAACGACGTTTTTAGATTTAGAACATACAGTTTCAATTTTGGAACATGCGGTCTGGTTTCATCTTTTTTTATAATACATTGTTTTAAATAATGCTATAAACATTCTAAACATTATATTCTGTATTCTAAAAGTTCAACATAATGTTTTAAAAAATATTGGTTGATATGAGCAACATATTTGCATTCTTATTTTATAATATATCGAATTTGCGACTCATATTCTTTATTAAATTTTCATTATTATTGTTATTATTATCAAAAACATGGTGTAGGCTATGGTCACTTTGTTTTTCCCTTACTTTGTCTATACTTTGTCTTTTTCATCATTGGATTAGTTTTAACCCATGATCCAATGGTTAACAAAACAAAGTGATGGTTACTTTGTGAAAAACGAAGTGACCATAGAATATCCCCAAAAACATGTTCATTAGCTTTAGATAATACTATTTTTTAAAAATACAGGAAATTAATTGTAGAACATATGACTTACGGTTTAGATTGTATGACTTAGTTTTTAGATATACGACATTTTAGAACATAACAATCATCGTTTAGAACATTGCGCTTAACTATTTCAAGAGCATTGTACTTCACTTTTCAAAACAGAGACTATTATTTTTCGAACACATGTAATATTATATAGAACACGAGCTATAAAATTTCGAACACATGTAACGTTATTTAGTAAACATGTACATTAGCTTTAAATTATGAGTCGCAAATTCGATATATCATAAAATAACAATGCAAAAATGTTACAGATATCAACTAATATCCTTTAGAACATTATGTTGAACTCTTAGAATACAGTATACAAGGTTTAGAAGGTTTATAACATTATTTAAAACAACGGAATTAAAAAACACGAAACCAGACCGCATGTTCTAAAATTAAAGCTGTATGTTCTAAAATTGAAAACGTCGTTTTTACCCGGGCTTCATGGATCTTAAAATGAGCGTCTTGTCAATACGAGTTCATCCATATAAAAATATTCGAAATCGGAGTTCGGAATAAGCGGGAAAACATTTTTTAATAAAGAATAAACAAATGATGACTCATCACTATCCTCTTTTCTCTCTCCTGGATTTTTAATTAAAATAAAAGGGATAAATGCCCTTTGGTCCTTAATGAAACTACGTAGTTTAGGGGGGTTCTCACCTTAAGAATAGTTCTCGCATAAGCATAGGGGTTCTCACAAGAGCCTCTCCCTATATGGGAAGGGATCACATGAGAACACCCCCATTATGTGAGAATGATTCTTATGGTGATAACAGGCCTAAACGACGTCGTTTTGGGGTTAGTAGACGCGGTGGCATAATTGTAATAACAAGCATCTCCCATTTAATCATGAATTAATTCAATAAAATGTTGAAGATGGGTCTCGAACCGGGGACGCATGGGTGGAGTGATGCGCCTAACCAACTCCCTTTGCCACTACGACAACTGCTTTCTTTGATTATATTAACAATTGTTTTAATAAATATTATAAACTTAACATGTCCTTCACTTCGCCCAAACACATTCAAAAGGTATTTTTAAATCTTAGTAATTGTATTTTTAAATATTATAAAAATCTTAGTAATGTATTTTTAAATTTTCAAAAACCCTTCTTCTTTAATTAATTAATGATCGTATAAAATTTCAAACATTATGAGAAGAGAAGTAAAATGGGTCGGCCCACGGGCTTCCAAATCGGAACGGCATTCGCGTCGCCCACGTCGTGCGGGTGCGCCTCCAACCCGGTGATATATTGTGATTATAAAAATCTTGGGTCGGCCCACGGGCTCCTAAATCGGAACGACATTCGCGTCGCCCACGTCGTGCGGGTGCGCCCCCAACCCGGTGGGATTGGATTTGCACCCCCCCCCCCCCCCCCCCCCGCGCGTAGATATTGGAGCATAACATGGTTGAATAATTTGAAAGCTTATGAAACCTTCTCCTATATAAACCTTATTGTTATGTCATTTGAAAGTGATGTGGGATGAGAGTATTTTCCTCTCTTATAACTTGTTCCAAGTGGTCTACTTTGAGCTTGAATATCTCATTCATCACTAGCTCATTTTAAGCGTATAATATACCGTTGGAAAGTTTACGTGTCATATAATATGTTAACATAATAACATCATTATAATGACCACTTTACCCCTCGTATATAATGCATTAAACATGACATAAAATAATGCACAATTTAGAACACGTGTAACATTGATTAGAACACAGACTGTACAATTTAGAACATAGCTAACGGTATTTATGAAACATATTTATTAATTTAGAAAATAATTATATTTTTTAGAACCTGAAACTCGAATTTGATATATTTTATTATAATGTTTAATTAATTCTTTTCACATTATTATTATTATTATTATTATTCTTAAAAGCTCTAACATCTCTCTTTTTATGATTAATGAACTATTTTATTTTTAGAGCAAAGTCTATAACTTTTGAAATTACGTAAAATTGTTTAGAACACGGGCTATAACATTTATAACATGTTTAACATTATTTAGATCATTATATTTCACTTTCAAACCATAGATAATATTTTTTTGAACACGTATAACATTGTTTAGAACACGGGCTATACAGTTTAGAACGTATCTAATGTCATTTTATAAACATAATCATTAGTTTAGAACATACATTATGTTTTTTAGAACATGAATCGCATATTTGATATAATATAAATCAGAATGTAAATATGCTTCAAATTTCAATTGATTGTTTTTAGAATATTATGTTTAACTTTCAGAATATAGAAAATAAGGTTTAGAACGTATATAACATTATTTAAAACACTGTATTAAAAAAGACGAAACCAGACCGCATGTTCTAAAATTAAAACTGTATGTTCAAAATTGAAAAACGTCGTTTTTACTCGGGCTTCATGGATCTTAAAATGAGCGCCTCGTCAATACGAGTTCATCCATATAAAAATATTCGAAATCGAAGTTCGGAATAGGCGGGAAAACAGTTTTTAATAAAATAAAAATAAATGATGAGTCATCACTCCACCATTTCTCTCTCCTGGATATTTAATTAAAATTAAAAGGAAAAATGCTCTTTAGTCCTTATTAAGGTGTTCTCACCTTAATTTTCATTCTCACATAGGAGGGGGTGTTCTCACAAGAGCCTCTCCATATATATATATATATATATATATATATATATATATATATATATATATATATATATATATATATATGAGATGGATCATGTGAGAACACCTCCTTAAATTGAGAACATTCCTTAACATGAGAACACATCAAAACTATGTAGTTTTATTAAAGGGAATGGACTAAAAGGGAATTTAACACATTTACTCATCTTAGGCGTGTGGTCATGGAGGAGAGAGAAAAGTTGGCTGATGAGTCATCATTTGTTTACTTTTTATTCAAAAACGTTTTCCTGGCTATCCTGAACTCCGATTCCGAATTTTTTTTATACCATTGGACTGGTATTGTCGAGGCGCTCATTTTAAAATTAATCATGCCCACGTAAAACGAAGTTTTAGAATTTGGAACATACAGCTTTCGAGTTTGGAATGTAGGCTGATTTTAGTTTTTTCTTTTGTACGGTAATGTTTTATACATTCTAAATTTTATAGTCTCTATTTTAAATGGTAAGGATACTATTATAAAAAAAATGAGTCGAAAAAACAAAGTGAAACATATTTTAATGGTTAAAAATCGGAAAAATACATTCTAAACCACGTAAAATCAATGTGAAATTATAATTTATAAACCCTAGACCATAAAAAAACCAAATTCAAAAATATAAACCCAATTCTAATATATATAACACTTTATATTCACATAAAAAAAGAATTTTATACATGTCACATTGTTTTTATATTAGAGTACAAGGAATTACAATGCAGAGTTTATATCCTGGAACACAGAGTTTATAAATTTAGAATGCAGAGTTTATACAATAGAACACATAGTTTATATATTTAGAATGCATAGTTTATATTTTAAAGTATAAAGTTTATATTCTAATTTCGAGTTTAGCGTTTAAGATATAAAGCTTAGGGTTCAATAATTAAGATTTATGTTTAGGATCTCAATTTTACGGTTCATTAATTATAATTAAGGTTCAATTTTAGGGTTTGGGGTTCACTTATTTCGGTTTAGGGTTTAGAGTTTGTAGTTTAGGGTTCAATTTTAGGATTTAAATTTAAAAACTTAGAGTTATGGGTTCACCACTTTAGGGTTTCAGGTTCACCAATTTAGAGTTTCGAGTATCACCAATTTTATATGATACTTTATTTAAAAATATATTAAAATGAAGGTTTTTTAAATAAAATTTAATTGAACTTCTTCATTTATATACAATAACCGGCCTAACTTTATATTTACATAAAAAAAAAGAATTTTATACATGTCACATTGTTTTTAAATTAGAATACAAGGAATTACAACGCAGAGTTTATATCCTGGAACACCGAGTTTATAAATTTAGAACGTAGAGTTTATACAATAGAACACACAGTTTGTAAAATTAGAATGCTTAGTTTATATTTGAAAGTACAAAGTTTATATTCTAATTTCGAGTTTAGCGTTTAGGATCTCAATTTTAGGGTTCAATAATTAAGATTTATGTTTAGGATCTCAATTTTAGGGTTCATTAATTAGAATTAAGGTTCAAGTTTAGGGTTTGGAGTTCACTTATTTCAGTTTAGGGTTTAGAGTTTGTAGTTTAGGGTTCATCTATTTAAAACTTAGAGTTATGGGTTCATCACTTTAGGGTTTCTGGTTCACCTATTTAGGGTTTCGAGTATCACCAATTTTATATGATACTTTATTTAAAAATATTTTAAAATGGAGGGTTTTTAAATAAAAGTTGATTTAACTTTTTTATTTATATACAATAACCGGTCTAACTTTATATTCACATAAAAAATAATTTTATACATGTCACATTATTGTTAAATTAAAATATAAGGAACTACAATGCAGAGTTTATATCCTAGAACACAATGTTTATAAATTTAGAATGCAGAGTTTATACAATGGAACACACAATTTATAAAATTAGAATGCATAGTTTATATTCTAAAGTACAAAGTTTATATTCTAATTTCGAGTTTAGCGTTCAGGATCTCAATTTTAGGGTTCAATAATTAGGATTTATGTTTAGAATATCAAGTTTAGGGTTCATTAATTAGAATTAAGGTTCAATTTTAGGGTTTGGGGTTCACTTTTTTCGATCGGGTTCGTGTTTAGAGTTTGTAGTTTAGGGTTCAATTTTAGGATTTAAATTTAAAAACTTAGAGTTACGGGTTCACCACTTTAGGGTTTCGGGTTCACCAATTTAGGGTTTCGAGTAGCCTTTTTACTCTGCTTTATTTTTTCTAGTTTGCAGGAATGCCTCCGAAGAAAGCCATAAATCACGTTCTTAAATGTGTATTTATTTTGATAACTCCTTATTAACTCCTAGGGGTGATGTGGAAGGCTTTAACTATTCAAATGATATAAAAATTAGTTATGTATATAGAGGTAATATCAATTGCTTCCCACTCTTATATTTAAATTATTATTATTGTTATATATTTAAGAATAAGAGTAGTAAAGCATTATATATAAAAATAAATAAAAAATTGACACATAAAACCCCTAGTTTATATACATAGGAGTTGTATATATATTGTGTAAACAAAAATGCTTAGTAATATCTATATAAAACAATAACCCATATAAGAGTTGGCCGTGTGAAGTGGTTTGTTTGATTTCGAATTGCATATCTTATCTAATTCCTTTTTCTATGGGATAATAAGTATAATAAAAAAGGATTCTCTGGGTTGTCTATTTAAAGAATTATTATTCATATAAAACTATTGGATAATCTCCTCTCATTTGTTATGTTATGCTTGGTTCGAGATGGACCTGTTGATCTCAAAATTTGAATTAGTGCTTAAAACTTTTTATTTTCATTTATGGTGGCTGAAGTTTTGTGTTTTTTTCATTAAATAAGTCAAAAACACATACCAGAATCAAGCTTTGGATTATAATGGTAGTTTTGTTGGGATGCAGATTCAGAGTTGTGCCTATCATCTCTTGTATAAATATTAATAAAAGTCTTCTTAACCTTTCGGTACTGTTGCTTTGAATATTTATTCTTCATCTTTCTTTTCTCAATTATGACTCTTCAATTTTGATTTCTTCTGCCAATTTCGCTAAATGGGTGTTCTTCTTTACAGATCAAGCAAGAATCATATTTCTTTGATCATTACGTTGGTGCTAAGTTATTCCATTTAGGTTGAAGGTTTTGACTTTCTTCGAGCGTCGACGATGTTCAGACTCTACTTTGTTACAAGTTTCGACCTTCTTTGAGCATCGACGAAGGTTTCGACCTTCTTCGAGCATCGACGAGGTTCAGACTCTACTTTCCTCCATGTCAAGTTGAAGGTTTTGACCTTCTTAGAGCGTCGACGAGGTTTAGACTCTACTTTCCTCCAGGTCAAGTTGAAGGTTTCGAATTTCTTCGAACGACAAGACCTTCTTCAAGCATCGACGAGATTCAGACAATATTCTTCAGGTTGAAGGGTTTGATCTTCTTCGAGCATCATCGAGGCTTAACAAGCTACCTTTGTGTTGAAGGCTTCAACCCTTTTTTTGGCCTCGACTATATTTAGATCTTCCTATCTGATTAGAAGATTAATCTCTCTTCAAACTCATGCGCAAATATGTTATCATCTCTTTAGTGCTTGATTAGAAGAGTGAACTTCCATATGAAATCAAGGTTCAACAAATGATGCGATGTTTATCGTCACACATAGGAAGTTTAACCTTGCTTTCGCCCTGATGAAAAATGAGGAATCATATGATCAACTCCGAAGTTGCTTTTAACTTTCATGAATTTAAATTGAAGATGAAACTTCGCTCCCCAATATTTTACATTCATTTATGCTTGATATTGCCTGCAATGGTAAAAGATGAAACTTGTTTCCATATAATATAGCTTGGCTATCTCGATGATATATCTTGGCAACCTTGACGAATGTAACTTGCATGCATTATAGTAGTTGCTTAGCTTTCCTCAAAGAAGACGAAGCCTTTTGTCTACTAAATGCCTTTGCAACCTTGAAGATGTAACTGCATGTATCATGGACATAATTTGCCTTCCCTCTTAGAAGATGATGAAGCTTTTTCGTCTATCATGTGCCTTAACAACCTTAAGGGTGCAACATGGAAATTACTTGTCTTCCCTCATAGAAGATGTAGTTTTTTGTTTCCCATGTGTTTTAACAACCTTAAGGGTGTAACTGTGTGCATCATGATAGAGCTTGTCTTCCCTCATAGAAGATGAAGCTTTTTCACCTACCACGTGTCTTAACAGCCTTGAATTAACAGCATTGAAGATTGATGAACCCCTAGTGTTTTGATTATGTCCAAACGTTTCAGAAGATGAAATTCTAATCTTGTCTTACATACTTTTCAATGTTGACTAACAATTTTTGTTAAGTATTGTATAAGTTTTTCTCAGCAGGTGCTGAATGAAGAATCTCCGGATTGCTTGAAAACTCAGAAGAGAAGTAAAGTTGAAGACAGATTTTGAAGACTCAAAAGCTGGACACTCCACTCTGAAGGTTTCACGAAGACTGTCAAAGCTCTCATCAGAGATCTCAAAAGGAATCAGAAGAAAAATCCTTACCAATTCGATCAGAAGCGCAGACAAAAGGAATTCGCTCTCAGAAGCTAAGTCACGGGTTCTGTTAAGCATTTAATGCTCTGTCAACTGCATTTAATGCAAAGCGCCAAAAGTTCAAAAGCTGTTTTGAAGGAGTGCGCATGTCTACTCAAAACAAAACCAGAACTTCCTTGTCTACCCTTTGTTGATCCAATTGAAGAAATTTTTCAGTCAACCTTATCTTCAACTTCAAATCACTTACCGAATTAAGTTAAAGAAGAAGGTTAACGGAATTAAAGTGTTTGAAGACCGTTTGAAGGCATGACAGATTAACGGCTACAACAACTATGTCATCAAATTGAAGATTCAAACTTCACCAACGGTCATCTTCAAAGCACTATAAATAGTAGCCAAGCTCCATTGCATCAAACACGCGATAATCGAGCAAAATCTCAACGCGCTGTTTGAACAAGAAAAACAGAGCACCATTTTCCATTCTCAATCTTTCTTAGCATAACTTTAGTTAAAGAGAGAGAGTGAAGAAAAAACAAGTTCATAATAGGAATCTTGTAAATTGATATCGTTTGTGATATCCAGTTAGATTTAGAGAGAAATCTAGTTGAGATTAGAGTTTGGTGAGAAATCCAGAAAACATGATTGTTGTTGTTCTGGTGGAAATCCTTTAACTCTTTTTAGGCTAGTCAGAACTAAGTGAGAAATTAGCTTAAGTTCTGTTAATGTAAAGGAGCTTCTGAACTTGTCATAAAAGTTATGAATAGTGGATTTAAAATCTCTGGCGGCTGCGACCACAGGGGACAGGACGTAGTCACGGGACTTCTGTGGCGAACCTGGATAAATCAAACTGTTCATCAGGACCTCCTGAATCTCTTTCTCCCTTCCTTATACTTGTCAATTTGCCTCTGTGTACTTGCTTATATTTAGTGCTGAAACAGATTTACTCATTTTATCATTGTCTTTGTTCAGAAGACTGTCCAGAAGTTCTCTAACTCAGAACTTCTGTTACTGAAAGCAGTTAAACTGTGTTAAGGAAAAATTTCCCTCAGGAGCTGTTTTACTAAACTAGCCTCTGACTCTGAGGAAATTTGACTCTGAAAAATTAAGTTTCTTCAAAAACTTAAAATTATCAGTTTTCAACTTAGACACCTATTCACCCCCCCTGTAGGTGATTCTGATCTTGTTAGGGCCAATAAGTGGTATCAGAGCGAAGGTCACTTCGTATATTTACTAAAGATCTAACAATCTAAGTGTAAGATCCTATCAGAATCAATAGAGATGGGTAGTAGGCACCAGCCTGATAATTCCTCTCACTTTATTGTCCCAAAGGGTTCTTCCACAACTAGACCTCCACTATTTAATGGTGATAACTACTCTTACTGGAAAAAGAGGATGATGTACTTCATCCAAGCCCGAAATATGAGTGCCTGGATTGTTATCACTGATGGTGACTTCATCCCAACAAGGATGGAAGCTGGTTTAGGGAATGTTATAATTCCTCAGAGGGAATATACTGATGATATTCTTAAAAAACTCCAAACCAATGCTTCAACAATAAATATGTTGCATTGTGCACTTACTGCTACTGAGTATAACAAAGTTTCTTCTTATGAAACAACACTTGATATCTGGAACAAGCTGGAAGTCACTTACGAAGGAGCTGGAAAAGTGAAGCAGTCTAAAGTCAATCAACTCATGAGAGACTATGAGTTATTTGAAATGCTTGACAAAGAATCTATCTCAAACATGAATTCTAGATTCACCAAGATTGTCAATGACTTGAAGAGTTTGGGAAAGGATATTGAAGAATCAGAGAAAGTGAAAAAGATTCTCTGAAGCTTACCAAGGTCTTGGCAAGCCAAGAAGACTGCCATTGAAGAATTTCTGGACTTGGGCTTTTATCAATATGATGAACTTATTGGTTCATTAATTACTCATGAGATGTCAATGAAGAACCATGACCTGAGAGAAAGGTTAGAAGGAAAAAGAGGAGTAGTCCTGAAAGCAGAATCTTCTGAAGAATCCTCTAAAGATGAAGAACTGGCTATGTTGACCAGGAAGTTCAAGAAAGCCTTTAGGAAAGGCAAAGGTGGAAACTACGAGAAGCCTTTCAGGAGCTTTGATAAGAAGACTCCTAATTCTGGTGAAAAATCCATGAGAGATCCTAGCAAGCCTATTGTGTGCTATGGATGTCAGCAACCAGGGCATATTAAGCCTAATTGCCCAGAGCTGAAGAAAGATAAAAGAAAGTTCAAGAAAGCTATGCTGGCTGCATGGTCAGACTCTGAGACCAGCAGTGATCCTGAAGAAAAGGAAGAGCAAGCTCAGATTTGTTTCATGGCTATTGAAGAGCCAACTTCTGAAGATGTCACAGGAGAAACTTCCGCACCTCCTGAAGTAACATATGACTCTGAGGTAAACAACTCTCACGTACTAGATATCTTCGATTCTCTTGAAGAATTATATAGCATGTTCAAGTATCTGAAAAGAAAGTTGGACAAAAGTGAGGCTGACAAATTTCTTAGGTTTACTCAAGTTTATGCTGATATGAAAAGATTAGAAGAAAAACTTAGGAAACAATTCAGTTCTCCTTCTGATGGCCCAAAAGCCAAAGGTAAGGAAAAACTGCCTCTGAGAAGTGATAAACCTCAGAAGAAGAAATCTGTCACTCCCTCTCTTCTGAAAGAGATCTCTTCTCCTCCTGATGTGGGAACCTCTAAGAGTGCTATTGCCTCTGAAGAAGTTACACCTTTCCAGAAGAAGAAGAAAGCTCCTAAGAAGCAAAGGGAAAGATCCAAAAACCCTCCTTTTTGCAAATTGTGCAAGAATGATGGACATTGGTTAAAAGATTGCAAGTACCATATTAAGAACATCTTGCAATCTGAATTATCAGAAAAACCTGTAGAAGATGAATCTAACTCTGAAGGACCCAATAAGGATTGGGTACCTGTCACTAATTGATTGTATTGCAGGTGGCTCTTAGTGCTCCATCAATGTCAAAGCTGTGGTACATTGACAGTGGGTGCTCAAGGCATATGACAGGTGATGAAAAAGCATTCATCACATTTGATCCTAAAAGAGGTGGTAAAGTCAGCTTTGGAGATGCTCAGAAAGGAAGGATTCTTGGTTCTGGATCCATTGGAACCAATCCTCCGATCGAAGATGTCTCCCTAGTCAGAGGCCTGAAGTTCAACCTCCTGAGTGTTGCACAACTGTGTGACAAAGGTAGAGATGTAGTCTTCAGCTCCTCTGGATGTAAAATCTTGGACAGTAAGTCAAGGGAAGTTATTCTAACTGCTCCTAAAGTAGAAAATGTTTTCATGCTGAACCTTGAGAATCTCTGCAAAAATATATGCTTAATGTCTAAAGAGGATACCTCCTGGCTCTGGCATAGAAGACTTGCTCATGTTAGCATGGATCTTCTGACCAAAGTAGCTAGATATCAATTGGTTGAGGGTCTGCCTGAAATTAGTTTTAAAAAGAACCATTTGTGTATTGCTTGTCAATATGGTAAACAATCCAGAAGCTCTTTTGAAACTAAGAAAATCATTTCAACAAAAAGACCTTTGGAATTACTTCATATGGATCTTTTTGGTCCTATTCAGCCAATGAGCATGGGTGGAAAGAAGTATGCATTTGTCATAGTAGATGACTATTCAAGATTCACTTGGGTTATTTTGCTTGCTAGCAAAGATGAGTCACTTGAATGTTTCTCAGTTCTTGTTAAAAGACTTGAGAATGAAAGGAATGAAAAGGTTATCCATATCAGAAGTGATAATGGTGGAGAATTCAAGAACTTTCTGTTTAAAGAATTCTGTGAAACCAAGGGCATTGATCATAACTTTTCTGCTTCTAGGACTCCTCAACAAAATGGGGTAGTTGAAAGAAAGAATATGACTCTGGTTGAGATTGCTAGAACCATGATCAATGACAGAAGGCTTCCAAAGTACTTTTGGGGAGAAGCTGTGAACACAACCTGCTATGTTCTGAATAGAGTGCTGATCAGAAGCATTTTGAACAAAACCCCCTATGAACTCTGGAAAGGTAGAAAGCCTAAGATAGGTTATTTTAGAACCTTTGGTTGTAAGTGTTTTGTCTTGAATACAAAAGAATATCTTTCAAAGTTTGATTCAAAGGCAGATGAGGCTATTTTTCTTGGTTACTCAACACATAGTAAAGCATATAGGTTTTTTAATAAGAGGACTCAGACTTTAGATGAATCTGTTCATGTACAGTTTGATGAGACTAACCCTGCAGATAGTAGAGCTCCTGATGAAGATGTAGTTCATGCTCCTGAAGTCACATCTCCTGTTGAAAAAGAAGATGTTTCTCCCAGAGCTGCTGAAGTGGTTCCTCCTGTTGCTGAACAAGTTCCAGAAGAGAATCCTACTCCAGATATCAACTTCCTTCCAGAAGATGCTCCTATATATGATTCAACAAATGATGAACAAGTTTCAGAAGATACATTGGATGACCAAGAGAAGTTAGAGCTCCTAGGAATCACCCCTTGGAGAATGTAATTGACTCTGTTCACAATCCTGTCATGACCAGAGCTCAGCTCAGAAGATATATGGGGAATGTGGCTTTTGTGTCACTTCTGGAACCCAAGGACTTCTATGAAGCTGAAGATGATGAGTGCTGGTTAATGGCAATGCAAGAAGAACTTGATCAGTTCAAAAGGTCAAAAGTTTGGGTTTTGGTTCCCAGACCTAACAACAAGAAAGTTGTTGGTACAAGATGGGTTCTGAAGAACAAGCTTGATGAATTTGGAAATGTTGTGAGGAATAAGGCAAGACTTGTTGCTCAAGGTTACAGTCAGCAAGAAGGCATAGATTATGGTGAAACTTTTGCTCCTGTTGCAAGATTAGAAGCCATTATAATTATGTGTGCTTTTGCATCATACAAAGGTTTCAAGCTGTTCCAAATGGATGTGAAAAGTGCATTCCTGAATGGTTACATTGATGAGGAAGTCTATGTGTCTCAACCTCCTGGTTTTGAAGACCCTAAGTTTCCAGATCATGTGTATAAGCTGAAGAAAGCCTTGTATGGACTGAAACAAGCTCCCAGAGCTTGGTATGAGAGACTGACAAAGTTCCTTCTGTCTAAGGGATTTGTCAGAGGCCTTGTTGACACAACTCTGTTCACTCTGAAGAAGAACAAAGATATCCTTTTAGCTCAGGTACATGTTGATTGTTGGCCCAAATATGATTGTATAAAGACTAGAGGGGGGGGGGGGGGGGGGTGAATATGATTTATTGCTTTTAAAATTACTTTGATATACTCTTAATAATTTTGCATATTTAAATAAACAACAGTTCAAAAAGTTTTGCGGAAGAAACTTATTGTTTATAAAAAATAAGAGTATAAAAGAAATAAGCACAATTAATCACTAGCAGTTATATAATTAATAAATAAATGCAAGCAAGTGATTAAATAGCAATAATGAAGAGATAAAGGGATATGAGATTTTGACACAGTTATTTATCCAGGTTCGGTCTCCTTGTGAGCCTAATCCTGTCCCCGAGAGAACCTCTCGAGATTTTCCACTATGATTTCTTTACGGGCAGAAATCAAGCCTGAGACAGTTCTCACAATCCGAGACACTGCCAGCAAATACCTCTACCAGTATTTACTCTCTCGAACTCCAAGCGTCGAGTGACTTCTCTTAGTTTTTCTCAAGCTCAACTAAGAAACTTATGACACTTTCAAGGCTCAGTGTTAACCTCTCCTAAGCTTACGGGTGCTTAAGAACCTTTTACACTTTTATAAGGATCTAGTGTAAAACCCAGATTAAACCCCACCGTTTAATCTTACTGTATCTTTTTGAATGAAATAAATTACACTCAGACTATCTTAATACAGTTGAAGGAAAATATTAATCAAAACTTTGAAATCTCTCATATGATAGCTTTAATTCTCGTTGTTTTTCCTTATCTTCAACTGTCGACTTCCCGGGCTATTTATACACGAAATTATAGCCGTTGGAGACTTTTTAATTTCGTTCAAAATTCACCATATAGCCGTTGGTAGTCATATCCCATCAAGTATCAACTTTAAGTCCATCAAAAGTCACTTTATGTCTCATTTCTTTCACTTGTAAGTGTACTTGTTTGACTTTTTGACCAAGACTTCTTCTTTAGCTTACACATCTCGTTTTTCACACCTATTTGTGTGGATGAGAAGCCTTTGCTGGTACAAGATGATGGGATGTCAAACTTGCTCATCAAGTTCGAATCTTGGCCGTAGGATGGAGATCAAAGATGGTAAATGGATGGTGTAGATTAACTTGAGTTTTTCTTCTTTGTTTAACAAGGTTAATCACCATGAATTAATACCATATAAACATACATCATCAAATAATGTATTAAATTCGTTCAAGTATGGATGATTAAAATGCATTTGATCACACATCATGTCAACTATGTATACACCGAAATATTAGTGAAGTAGAGATGTCGAAGAAATTATGAACTTCGTAAAATAATCATGACATATATGTATGATTCAAATAAGATCATGACATGATTAATAAGTCCATAATATATCTCATATTCACACTTTTAAGTTCATGACATACATACATAAAACTTATTGATCTCGAGTAAATATGGCATAAGTTAGAGCACGTAAGATCAAAAGTTAAATCATATACTTTCTTGGGATAACTCTAGATATTTCTTTTAAAGCTTGTTGAAATATCTTTTAATAAATAATCTAAAGTTTATAAAACATTTAAGTATATAGTATATGATTAAAAGCATTTTGTCACATATGGAGCATAATATATAAAAACCATTAATTATTTATTTAAGTCATCAAAATAAGATGTTAGAATAACATTGATGATATTATATTTGGTGCTACTAATGAATCTTTGTGCAGGGAGTTCAGTGATCACATGAAAGCTGAGTTTGAAATGTCTATGATGGGAGAATTAACATTCTTCTTAGGACTTCAAACTAAGCAAAGTAATGATGGTGTGTTTATCAATCAAGCCAAGTACACTAGAGAAGTGCTAAAGAAATTTGGCATGATGGAATCTAATGCTGTTGATATCCTAATGGATGTCAGCAAGGGCTTTGATGATGAAGAGAAAGCTGGTAAACCTGTAGATATAAAAACCTACAGAGGTATGATTGGTTCTCTTTTATATCTAACTGCCAGTAGGCCAGATATACATTTTGCTGTGTGCTTCTATGCTAGATATCAGGCTAAACCAAAGGAGATTCATGATGTTGCTGTCAAAAGAATTCTTAGATATCTTAAAGGCACTTCAGAAGCTGGTTTGTGGTATCCCTTTAGTACAGATTTTACTCTTGTAGGATACACAAACTCTGACTATGGTAGAGATAAATTGAAAAGAGTCAGCACTTCTGGTGGTTGCCACTTTATGGGGGAGTGCCTAGTCTCCTGGCATAGTAAGAAGCAAACTTCTGTGGCACTTTCAACTGCTGAAGCTGAATATGTTGCTGCTGGAAGCTGTGTTTCTCAGATGCTCTGGATCAAGCAACAAATTGCTGACTATGATGTCATTCCTGGAACAATTACCATCTTCTGTGATAACAAGAGTGCAATTGATCTTTCAAAGATTCCTATTCAACATAGCAAGATGAAGCATGTTCAAATTAGGCATCACTTTCTGAGAGATCATGTTCTGAAGAAGGATATCATTCTAACTCATGTTTCCTCTGAAGACAATCTAGCTGACATGTTTACTAAGCCTCTGGCTTGTACTCCATTCAACAGCTTGCGAGAAGGCATTGGTATGACTAATCAACTTCAGTAATTTAATTTTAATTATATTTTTATTATCTTAACTGCTAGTCGTTTAAGATAATTAAGTGTGATTAAGGTTAATTATGATTTTTATTTAAGCGTGCCTACATTTAATGCTATTACTACGCTTTTTCTGGTGATAACGGTAACTGATTCCCCTTTTTAACGGTGTTTACTCACTTTTTGAATTGCAACCGTTTATTGTTTGGGTATAAATAAGGTTTCTCACACTTAGGAACTTTTCACTCTAAATCTTTTTTCATTTAGAATTCACATAGATTGTTTCTTTGCAATTTTTCTTGCATTTGCTCTCAAAACTTGACCTAGTTTTTCAAAATTCTCTCAATGGCTCAAGAACAATCTGTTGCACCCCAAATCTCTGTCACTTATCTTTTCTCCGATGATCCGAAAGATAAACTTAGTGAATCTAGGGTTTTCACTTCTAGGTTCCTAGAAAATGAAGTTAAATCCACTGACCCCATCTCAAAATGGTTAAGTGCTCAAAACTGGAACTCCTTTGTCTCCTTGGATGAATTCATTTATCCTAAGTTAGTCACCGAGTTCTATCAGAATCTCCATTTTCAGTCTAATGAGGAGGATGTTGTTCACTCTTCGATTGGAGGAGTTGAGTTTGAGGTCAGTAGGACTTCTATTGCACATGCAATCAACATAGATGATGAAGGAATCATCATTGGAGATGATGGTTCTGCTGAAGGCTATTCAGAGGAGAATTGGGCTAGACCTGATTTGAGTGCTAAGGAAACTTATGCCACTTGGCTCACTCAGCATCAGAGGTGGGCACATTATCTGACTACAAATGTGTTCTTACCAAAGGCTGGTGGTGTCAATGGAGTTTCCAACAGGGAAAGAGTCTTCATGTACCATCTGATGAATCAGAAGAAGATCAACTTACCTGCCATGATTATACGGCAGATGAAGAATGTCAAGGTTGTTGGCCTTAACAAGAACATAATCACCTAGAGGGGGGTGGATAGGTGTCAAAGTGGAAAACTGAAAATTTCTAAGTTTTTTAGGGAAACTTAATTTTCAGAGTCAAATTTCCTCAGAGTCAGAAGCTAGCTTACAGAAGTTGCTTCTGAGGGAAATTCTGCCTAAACACAGTTAGACTGTTTTCAGCAACAGAAGTTCTGATTTGAGAACTTCTGGACAGTCTTCTGAACAAAGACAATGATACTTAGAGAAAATCTGTTTCAGCACTAAATATAAGCAAGTACACAGAAGCAAAAATAACAAGTATAAGAGGGAGAAAGAAGTTCAGGAGATCCTGATTGAACAATTCGATTTATCCAAGTTCGCCACAGAAGTCCTGTGACTACGTCTTGTCCCATGAGGTCGCAGCCTACAGAGATTTTATAAATCCACTATTCAGAACTTTTATGGCAAGTTCAGAAGCTCCTTTACATCAACAGAACTTAAGCTAATTTCTCACTTAGTTCTGACTAGCCTAAAAAGAGTTAAAGGATTTCCACCAGAACAAACAATACTCTGTTTTTTGGATTTCTCACCCAACTCTAATCTCAACTAGATTTCTCTCTTTAAATCTAACTGAATATCACAAACGATATCAGTTTACAAGATTCCTATTATGAACTTGTTTTTCTTCACTCTCTCACTTAAACTTAAGCTATGCTAAGAAAGATTGAGAATGGAAAGGAATGCTCTGTTTTTCTTGTTAAAACAGTGCGTTGAGATTTTTATCGATGATCATGCGTAGTTGATACATTGGAGCTTGGCTACTATTTATAGTGAATGAGGATGACCGTTGTTTGAATTTGAATCTTCAATAGAGATGACATCAGTTGTTGTAGCCGTTAATTTGTCAAGTCTTCAAACGGTCTTCAAACACTTTGATTCCGTTATCCTTGTTCTTTAACTAAATCCGGTAAGTGATTTGAAATCAAAGATGAGGTTGACTGGAATCATTCTTCAATTGGATCAACAAAGGGTAGACAAGGAAATTCTGGTTTCTCTTGAACAGACAAGCGCGCTCCATCAAAACAGCTTTTTGAACTTTTGGCGCCTTGCATTAAATGCACTTGTCAGAGCATTAAATGCACTTGTCAGAGCATTAAATGCTATCCAGAACCCGTGACTAAGCTTCTGATCAAATTGGTAAAAAGCTTCTGATTGCAAATGACCTCTGAGAAGAGCTTCAACAGACTTTAATATCTTCAGAGCGGAGCATTCAGCTTTTGATAATGAAACTCTGTCTTCTGCAATCGAGACTTCTGAGGTTCTTTAGGCAATCTGAAAAATCTTCATTCAGCACCTGCTGAGTAACTTACACATAGACTAAGAAGAAAAAATATTAGTCAACAAAAAACTATATGTAAGAGAGTATTAGGTTTTCATCTTCTGAAACGTTTGGACATAATCAAAACACTTAGGGTTCATCATTCGCCCCCATTTTGGTTATGGACAAACCGTGGTCAGAAGGTAACAGAAAACACGAGGTTTAGAAAATGACTTCCTGATACATATGTTTCATAACTTCTGAGTAAATTAACTCCCCCATTTTAGTGTAAATGGTGAACTTCAGCAATCTGTATAAACTTAGAAATGACTAAGATCAAGTTGTTAGATTTTAGTGAAGAATAATTTACTAAGTTAAAAAGAAACATAAGCAACAAGTAAGTAAACAGAGACACAAGAATGTATAAGAAAGATTCAGTGTATTAAATCATCAGAAGAGAACATATGAAACAAGATAATCAGAAGAGCAGAAAAAGTCCTAAGACAGAAACTACCCAACCCAGAACCTAGCTAAGAAGCTTAAGTCCTAAAGAGATTACAAGTTCCTAGGTTTCTTCTGAGGAGGAGGAACACCACTGGATCCTTCAGCAGCACTTGATCTCTTCAACGTCTGACCACTCTGCTGAGCAGACTTCTCCCCCGTTTGACCAGAACCAAGAGCAACACCCAGAGCACATTGAGAGTTCAATTTTTGCTGAACATTCAGTGCAGTAGAATATTGCTGAGGAGTTGGCCTCACAGTGTTGATTATATCCATTCTTCTTCTGAAATCAGCATCAATGGTCTTCATATGATCAAAAGTCTGACCAGACATAGGTCGCTGTTTCTGAACGTCTTCCAGAAGGAGCTTAATCAAGCGATTGTTAGCATACACAGCAGCAGTGAAATGCTCATTCTGAATGTAAGTTTGTCCTCGAACAAACCGATAGCAATTATGAAGAGTCTTCTCTTGTTCACGTGCTTGAGTGTGCATAACTTTCAGAAGCTCAGTAAGCTCAGCAATCTGTGCGCTCTGAGCAAAGACAACAGACTCAATGCTTGAGAGTCGATTGTTGAGATCAGGAGTGATGTCATATACAATCTTAGCAGCCCCGGAAGATGATGAACCTTGAGCAGAAGATTTCACTTCTCTCAAAATGTGATTGGCAGTACTTTGCAGGTCATCAATCTTACTTGGGAGCATCTTCTCATGAGCCTCATAATGCTCGTTTGCTTCCTTGACTTCTTCTGCCAATATCTCCAGATTCTCATTGACCTTCAGAGAAGAAGCAAGAGCAATGTTGTCCAATGAAGGAAGAGTCAGAGCTAATTCTCTTAGCTTGTACAGCTCATCATAGGTAGCTAGATGAAGTGAAGAAAGATTGCGTATGTAGACAGAAGGATCCTGCATTTGAAGCATAGTCATGAGCTGCAGGTTCTGAGCTTTCAAGGATTGTAATTCTTGCAGCACAATGCCCTGAGCATACATGTCAGCAGCAGAAGTCCTTTGCCCCATACCAGCAAATCTATTCAGCAATTCATCAGAGCCACTCTGACTCATTCTTCTCAACTCCTCAACACTGGGAGCACCACCAGCTTCGGATACACCAGAAGCTCTGCCCATGAAACCAAAACTACCGAATCTGTTATCCAGATCATCTCGATTCATGTGCTTGCGTAGGAAGTCATAATTGGATGACAACCCAGCAAAGCAGGAAGTAGAGGAGGAAGTAGTTAAGGGATCACACACATGAGGTGCATGTCCAGAGGTTGAGAGTGGAGGGATTTGAGTGGTTGAGGAAGGGATTGTATGTGTGGTTGAGGAGGAAATGGTAGTTGAGATGGATGGTAGTGTGGATGGTAGTGAGAAAGATGGAGCAGTAAATCCAATTGATGGACTTACAGAGGAGGTATGAATGGAGGAGGTAGTGGATGTGGCTATGGAGTCTGTGAAAATGGGAGCAGTGTTTAGATTCACTTCTGAAAAAGATCCAGAAGGAGGAATAATTTGTGGAGGTACAACTTCAGAAGTTGAAGTTGTAAGAGGAATGGAAGTGTGAGATTCACTCACTTCTGTGAGAGAAGGTAGTGAAGGAGATGGAAGAGGAGTATGAGTGGGAGATGAGATAACCTGTTCAGAGGAGTTTGGATCAAACATAGAAATGGGCTCAGCAAAGATATGAGCCATTCTGATCAGTGTTTCAGAGGCATCCCTATCACCAGGGTTTCTTCCTTGATTCAGAAGAATGTTGTCAATGAAATTTTCATCATCAACATTCTCAACAAACTGTTTTGCACCCTGAAGCACCTCTTCATCTTCTGGTTCACTCTCTTCTAACAACTCTTCAATCAGAGGAGCATCAACATCTTCTTCAGCAGACATCTCCAACATGTCTTCATCAGCAGCAACTTCCGGTTCCTCAACAACAGGATCCTCTAACTCAGAACTAGGAGCAACAACGAAGTCCTTTTTCCTCAGAGACCTTCGTTTTGCTACAGCCTTCTTTCCGATCCTGGTGGAGAGAGAGATATTCTCAAGTATCCGAGTGGAAAGAGAGATATTCTCAAGTTTCTCACCTTCTTCTGAAGTCTCAACATCCTTTGAGAACTCCGCATCCTTAAGTTCAGCAGCACATGCTATAAGTCTTGCATCGGCCTTAGCCTTTGCAGCAATTTCTCTTTCAGCTGCTAACTTATCCTCAGCTTCCTTTCTCAATCTTTTCTCTTCAGCAAGAGCTACAACTCTTGCAATCTTTTCAGCTTCAGCAGCCTTTTCCCTTTCATCAAGACGTGCGTCCTCAGCTTCTTGATTTGCTATCTCAGTAGCATCCATTGGTTTTTCAGCAACGATCCTTCCAGAGGGTCCAACACTAATAGTAGTTTGAACCATCGTGGGAAGAGGTTCTGAAACAACCACCTTCTCAACGGTCAGGACCAACTTACTTGACCCTTTCTTTCCTTTGCCCTTTCTGGCAACTTTCTTTCCTTTCTGAGCAGTGTCAACCACAATCTCCTTCTGAGCAATACTCACAGAGGAGCCCTTCTCATTCTTCTTCGGAGTCACACCAAAGTTAAGGTTCCTGAAGGTATGCATCTTCAGAACCGTACTCCTACTTGTAACACCTTCTCCTGAGACCACAACAGAGGCTGCCTCAAACAACCTAGTCAGGAGTGAGCCATAAGCTAGTGCACTCACGGTAGTCACATTTTTCATCTGCCTTATCAGCATGGCAGGGAGATTGATCTTCTTCTGATTGACCAGATGCCACAAAAAAACTCTTTCCCTGTTGGAAACACCATTAACCCCTCCAGCCTTCGGAAGGAACACATTAGTTGTAAGCTAGTGTGCCCACCTCTGGTGCTGAGTGAGCCAAGTGGCATAAGTTTCCTTGGCACTAAGATCTGGTCTAGCCCAATTTGCTTCTGAAAAGCCATCTGCTGAACCATCATCACCTATGATGATTCCTTCATCATCAATACCGATTGCTTGAGAGATAGAAGCCCTGTTGACCTCAATCTCAACTTCTCCGACTTCTGAGTGAATAATGTCCTCCTCATTAGAAAAGAAATGGAGGTTTTTGTAGAATTCGGTGACTCACTTAGGGTAGATGAATTCATCGAGAGAAACGAATGAATTCCAGTTTTGTGCGCTAAGCCATTTTGAGATAGGTTCAGTGGATTTAACTTCATCATCTAGAAACCTAGAGGTGAATACCCTAGATTCGCTAACTTTCTCTTTGTTCTCAGTGGTAAAGATGTGAGTGACAGTGATTTCTTGAGCCATTTTAGAAGATATAAGAAATTAGGTTAAGGGTTTTGAGAGGAAGAGAACACAGAAAATCTATGGAGATTCTAATAGCAGTGAAATGAGAGTAAAAAACTTCTAAGTATGGAAAACCCCTATTTATACCCAAACAAGGAAACCGTTCCAATTCAAAAAGTAAATACACACCGTTTAAAAGGGAACAGATAACCGTTAACCACAGAACAGCGCCGTAAAATGCAGTAGATAACGCATGCTTAGATGTCAAATCATGATTAGATTTAATTAACACTTTAATTATCTCAAACGATAAATCACTTAAGATAAACAGATATAATTAAGCTAAATTACTGAAGTGGATAAGTCATACCAATGCCTTCTCGTAAGTTGCTGAAGGAATTACCAGCCAGAGGCTTAGTAAACATGTCAACAAGATTCTCTTCAGAGGGAACATGAGTAATGATAATATCCTTCTTCAGAACATGATCTCTCAGAAAGTGATGCCTAATATGAACATGCTTCATCCTGCTGTGCTGAATAGGATTCTTTGAAAGATCAATAGCACTCTTGTTATCACAGTAGATTGTAATTGTTCCAGGGATGACTCCATAGTCAGCAATTTGTTGCTTAATCCATAGCATCTGAGAAACACAACTTCCAGCAGCAACATACTCAGCTTCAGCAGTTGAGAGAGCCACAGAGGTTTGTTTCTTACTATGCCAGGAGACTAGGTACTCCCCCAGAAAATGACAACCACCAGAAGTGCTGACCCTTTTCAATTTATCTCTACCATAGTCAGAGTCTGTGTATCTTATAGGAGTAAAATCAGAACTACAGGGATACCACAAACCAGCTTCTGGTGTGCCTTTAAGATATCTGAGAATTCTTTTGACAGCAACATCATGAATTTCTCTTGGCTTTGATTGATATCTAGCACAAAAACACACAACAAAATGTATATCTGGCCTGCTGGCTGTTAGGTATAAAAGAGAACCAATCATACCTCTGTAGGTTTTTATATCTACAGGTTTACCAGCTTTCTCTTCATCATCAATGTCTTTGCTGACATCCATTGGAATATCAACAGCATTAGAGTCCATCATGCCAAATTTCTTCAGCACTTCTCTAGTGTACTTGGCTTGATCGATAAACACACCATCATTACTTTGCTTGATCTGAAGTCCTAAGAAGAAGGTTAATTCTCCCATCATAGACATTTCAAACTCAGCCTTCATGTGGTCACTGAACTCTCTGCACAAAGATTCATTAGTAGCACCAAATATAATATCATCAACATATACCTGAGCCATAAGGATATCCTTGTTCTTCTTCAGAGTGAACAGAGTTGTATCAACACAGCCTCTGACAAATCCCTTAGACAGAAGGAACTTTGTCAGTCTCTCATACCAAGCTCTGGGAGCTTGTTTCAGTCCATACAAAGCTTTCTTCAGCTTGTACACATGATCAGGAAACTTAGGATCTTCAAAACCAGGAGGTTGAGACACATAGACTTCCTCATCAATGTAACCATTCAAGAATGCACTTTTCACATCCATTTGAAAGAGCTTAAAACTTTTGTATGATGCAAAAGCACATAGGATTCTAATGGCTTCTAATCTTGCAACAGGAGCAAAAGTTTCACCATAATCTATGCCTTCTTGCTGACTGTAACCTTGAGCAACAAGTCTTGCCTTGTTCCTCACAACATTTCCAAATTCATCAAGCTTGTTCTTCGGAACCCATCTAGTTCCAACAACCTTTATGTTGTTAGGTCTGGGAACCAAAGTCCAAACTTCTGACCTTTTGAACTGGTCAAGTTCTTCTTGCATTGCCATTAACCAGGAGTCATCATCTGCAGCTTCATAGAAGTCCTTGGGTTCCAGAAGTGACACAAAAGCCACATTCCCCATGTATCTTCTGAGCTGAGCTCTGGTCATGACAGGATTATGAACAGAGTCAATTATGTTCTCTAAGGAATGATTCCTATGAGCTCTAACTTCTCTTGGAGTCTTCTGAAACTTGTTCATCATTTGTTGAATCATATATAGGAGCAACTTCTGGAGTAAGATTCTCTTCTTGAGCTTGTTCAGCAATAGGAGGATCCACTTCAGCAGCTCTGGGAGAAACATCTTCTTATACATCAGGAGATGTCACTTCAGGAGCTTGAACTACATCTTCATCAGGAGCTCTACTATCTGCAGGGTTAGTCTCATCAAACTGTACATGAACAAATTCATCTAGAGTTTGAGTCCTCTTATTAAAAACCCTATATGCTTTACTATGTGTTGAGTAGCCAAGAAAAATGGCTTCATCTGCCTTTGAATCAAACTTTGAAAGATATTCTTTTGTATTCAAAACATAACACTTACAACCAAAGGTTCTGAAATAACCTATTTTAGGCTTTCGACCTTTCCAGAGTTCATAAGGGGTCTTGTTCAGAATGCTTCTGATTAGCACTCTATTCAAAACATAACAAGCTGTGTTAACAGCTTCTCCCCAAAAGTACTTTGGAAGCCTTCTTTCATTGATCATAGTTCTGGCAATCTCAACCAGAGTTCTATTCTTCCTTTCAACTACCCCATTTTGTTGAGGAGTTCTGGGAGCAGAAAAGTTATGATCAATTCCCTTGGTTTCACAGAATTCTTCTAACCTAAAGTTTTTGAATTCTCCACCATTATCACTTCTGATATGAACAACCTTTTCATTCCTTTCATTCTCAAGTTTCTTTATCAGAACTGAGAAGCATTCAAGTGACTCATCTTTGCTAGACAGCAGGATGACCCAGGTGAATCTTGAATAGTCATCTACAATGACAAAGGCATACTTCTTTCCACCCGTGCTCATTGGTTGAACAGGGCCAAAAAGGTCCATATGAAGTAATTCCAAAGGTCTTTTAGTTGAAATGACTTTCTTAGTTTTAAAAGAGCTTCTGGATTGTTTACCAGATTGGCAAGCATTGCATAAATGATTCTTTTTAAAACTAATTTCAGGCAGACCCTCAACCAGTTGATTTCTAGCTACTTTGGCCAGAAGGTCCATGCTCACATGAGCAAGTCTTTTATGCCAGAGCCAGGAGGTATCCTCTTTGGACATCAAGCATATATTTTTGCAAAGATTCTCAAGATTCTGTTGGCCCTATAAAGAACATAATCACCTAGAGGGGGGTGAATAGGTGTCAAAGTTGATAACTGAAAATTTCTAAGTTTTTCGGGAAACTTAATTCTCAGAGTCAAATTTCCTCAGAGTCAGAAGCTAGCTTACAGAAGTAGCTTCTGAGGGAAATTCTGCCTAAACACAGTTAGACTGTTTTCAGCAACAGAAGTTCTGATTTGAGAACTTCTGGACAGTCTTCTGAACAAAGACAATGATACTTTAGAGAAAATCTGTTTCAGTACTAAATATAGACAAGTACAAAGAAGCAAAAATAACAAGTATAAGAGGGAGAAAGAAGTTCAGGAGATCCTGATTGAACAATTCGATTTATCCAAGTTCGCCATAGAAGTCCTGTGACTATGTCTTGTCCCCTGAGGTCGCAGCCTACAGAGATTTTATAAATCCACTATTCAGAACTTTTATGGCAAGTTCAGAAGCTCCTTTACATCAACAGAACTTAAGCTAATTTCTCACTTAGTTCTGACTAGCCTAAAAAGAGTTAAAGGATTTCCACCAGAACAAACAATACTCTGTTTTCTGGATTTCTCACCCAACTCTAATCTCAACTAGATTTCTCTCTTTAAATCTAACTGAATATCACAAAGGATATCAGTTTACAAGATTCCTATTATGAACTTGTTTTTCTTCACTCTCTCACTTTAACTAAGACTATGCTAAGAAAGATTGAGAATGGGAAATGGTGCTCTGTTTTTCTTGTTAAAACAGTGCGTTGAGATTTTGCTCGATGATCACACGTCTTGATGCTTTGGAGCTTTGGCTACTATTTATAGTGAATGAAGATGACCGTTGGTGAGTTTGAATCTTCAAAGAGATGACATCAGTTGTTGTAGCCGTTAATTTGTCAAATCTTCAATCGGTCTTCAAACACTTTGATTCCGTTATCCTTGTTCTTTAACTCAATCCGGTAAGTGATTTGAAATCAAGGATGAGGTTGACTGGAATCATTCTTCAATTGGATCAACAAAGGGTAGACAAGGAAATTCTGGTTTCTTTTGAACAGACAGGCGCGCTCCATCAAAACAGCTTTTTGAACTTTTGGCGCCTTGCATTAAATGCACTTGTCAGAGCATTAAATGCTATCCAGAACCCGTGACTAAGCTTCTGATCAAATTGGTAAAAGATCTTCTGATTGCAAAGAACTTTTGAGGAGAGAGCTTTAGCAGACTTCGGCTTCAGAGCGGAGCATCCAGCTTCTGAATTATTGAAACTCTGACTTCAGCAAACAGATCTTCTGAGTCCTTTAGGCAATCCAGAAATGATTCATTCAGCACCTGCTGAGTAACTTACACATAGACTAAGTAAAAAATATTAGTCAACAGTAAACTATATGTAAGAGAGTATTAAGTTTTCATTTTCTGAAACGTTTGGACATAATCAAAACATATAGGGTTCATCAGATTCAGCATGAAAACATTTTCAACTCTAGGAGCAGTTAGAATAACTTCCCTTGACTTACTGTCCAAGATTTTACATCCAGAGGAGCTGAAGACAACATCTCTACCTTTATCACACAGTTGTGCAACACTCAGGAGATTGAACTTTAGGCCTCTGACTAGGGAGACATCTTCGATCGGAGGATTAGTTCCTATGGATCCAGAACCAAGTATCCTTCCTTTCTGAGCATCTCCAAAGCTGACTTTTCCACCTCTTTTAGGATCAAATGTGATGAATGCTTTTTCATCACCTGTCATATGCCTTGAGCACCCACTGTCAATGTACCACAGCTTTGACATTGATGGAGCACTCAGAGCCACCTGCAACAAAATCAATTAGTGACAGGTACCCAATCCTTATTGGGTCCTTCAGAGTTAGATTTCTCTTCAGCAGGTTTTAATGATATCTCAGATTGCAAGAGGTTTTTAATTTGGTACTTGCAATCCTTCAACCAATGACCATCACTCTTGCAAAGCTTGCAAAAGGGTGGGTTCTTGGATCTTTCCCTTTGCTTCTTGGGAGATTTCTTCTTCTTCTGAGAAGGTTCAACATCTTCAGAGGCTACAACAGCACTCTCAGAGGTACCGACATCAGAAGGAGAAGCTATCTCTTTCAGAAGAGAGGGAGTGACAGGTTTCTTCTTCTTCTGGGGTTTATCACTTCCCAGAGGCAACTTTTCCTTGCCTTTGGCTTTAGAGCCATCAGCAGGAGTGCTGAACTGTTTACACAGTTTTTCTTCCAACATTTTCATGTCAGAATAAACTTGAGTAAACCTAAGAAACTTGTCAGCCTCACTCTTGTCCAATTTCCTTTTCAGGTACTTGAACATACTATAGAGTTCTTCAAGAGAATCAAAGATATTTTGTTCAGAAGATATGTTTACCTCGGAATCATATGTAGCTTCAGGAGGTGCGGAAGTTTCTCCTGTGACATCTTCAGAAGTTGGCTCATCAATAGCCATAAAACAAATCTGAGCTTGCTCTTCCTTTTCTTCAGAATCACTGCTGGTCTCAGAGTCTGACCAGGCAGCCAGCACAGCTTTCTTGAACTTTTTCTTATCTTTCTTCAGCTCCGGGCAGTTAGCCTTAATGTGCCCCGGTTGCTGACATCCATAGCACACAATAGGCTTGTTTGGATCTCTCTTGAACTTTTCACCAGAATCAGGAGTTTTCTTGTCAAAGCTCCTGAAAGGCTTCTTGTAGTTACCACCTCTGCCTTTTCTAAAGGCCTTCTTGAACTTCTTGGTCAGCATAGCCAGTTCCTCATCTTCAGAGGATTCTTCAGAAGATTCTGCTTTCAGGACTACTCTTTTTCCTTCTGACCTCTCTCTTAGGTCATGATTCTTTAATGACATCTCATGAGTAATTAGTGACCATGAGCTCATCATACAGGTAATAGCTCAAATCCTGAACTTCTTCAATAGCAGTCTTCTTGGCTTGCCAAGACCTTGGTAAGCTTATGACAATCTTCTTCACTCGATCAGATTCTTCAATGTCTTTTCCTAAACTCTTCAAGTCATTGACTATCTTGGTGAATCTAGAGTTCATATCTGAAATAGATTCTTTATCAAGCATTTCAAATAACTCATATTCTCTCATGAGTTGGTTGACTTTAGATTGCTTCACTTTTCCTGTTCCTTCATATGTGACTTCCAGCTTGTTCCAAATATCCTGTGCAGTTTCACAAGAAGAAACTTTGTTATACTCAGTAGCTGTAAGTGCACAATGCAACATATTTATTGCTGAAGCATTAGTTTGGAGTTTTTTCAGAATGTCATCTGTGTATTCTCTCTGAGGAATAACAACATTCCCTAGACCAACTTCCATCCTTGTTGGGATGAAATCACCATCAGTGATGACATACCAAGCACTCATGTTCTGAGCTTGGATGAAGTACATCATCCTTTTCTTCCAGTATGAGTAGTTGTTGCCATTAAATAATAGAGGTCTAGTAGTGGAAGAACCTTCTGGAACTATGAAGTGAGAAGAATTCTCAGGCTGGTGTCTACTAGCCATCTCTATTGATTCTGATAGGATCTTACACTTAGATTGTTAGATCTTTAGTAAATATACGAAGTGACCTTCGCTCTGATACCACTTGTTGGCCCTAACAAGAACAGAATCACCTAGAGGGGGGTGAATAGGTGTCAAAGTGGAAAACTGAAAATTTCTAAGTTTTTTAGGGAAACTTAATTTTCAGAGTCAGAAGCTAGCTTACAGAAGTTGCTTCTGAGGGAAATTCTGCCTAAACGAAGTTAGACTGTTTTCAGCAACAGAAGTTCTGATTTGAGAACTTCTGGACAGTCTTCTGAACAAAGACAATGATACTTAGAGAAAATCTGTTTCAGCACTAAATATAAGCAAGTACACAGAAGCAAAAATAACAAGTATAAGAGGGAGAAAGAAGTTCAGGAGATCCTGATTGAACAATTCGATTTATCCAAGTTCGCCACAGAAGTCCTGTGACTACGTCTTGTCCCCTGAGGTCGCAGCCTACAGAGATTTTATAAATCCACTATTCAGAACTTTTATGGCAAGTTCAGAAGCTCCTTTACATCAACAGAACTTAAGCTAATTTCTCACTTAGTTCTGACTAGCCTAAAAAGAGTTAAAGGATTTCCACCAGAACAAACAATACTCTGTTTTCTGGATTTCTCACCCAACTCTAATCTCAACTAGATTTCTCTCTTTAAATCTAACTGAATATCACAAACGATATCAGTTTACAAGATTCCTATTATGAACTTGTTTTTCTTCACTCTTTCACTTAAACTTAAGCTATGCTAAGAAAGATTGAGAATGGAAAGGAATGCTCTGTTTTTCTTGTTAAAACAGTGCGTTGAGATTTTGCTCGATGATCATGCGTAGTTGATGCATTGGAGCTTGGCTACTATTTATAGTGAATGAGGATGACCGTTGGTGAATTTGAATCTTCAATAGAGATGACATCAGTTGTTGTAGCCGTTAATTTGTCAAGTCTTCAAACGGTCTTCAAACACTTTGATTCCGTTATCCTTGTTCTTTAACTAAATCCGGTAAGTGATTTGAAATCAAAGATGAGGTTGACTGGAATCATTCTTCAATTGGATCAACAAAGGGTAGACAAGGAAATTCTGGTTTCTCTTGAACAGACAAGCGCGCTCCATCAAAACAGCTTTTTGAACTTTTGGCGCCTTGCATTAAATGCACTTGTCAGAGCATTAGATGCTATCCAGAACCCGTGACTAAGCTTCTGATCAAATTGGTAAAAAGCTTCTGATTGCAAATGACCTCTGAGAAGAGCTTCAACAGACTTTAATATCTTCAGAGCGGAGCATTCAGCTTTTGATAATGAAACTCTGTCTTCTGCAATCGAGACTTCTGAGGTTCTTTAGGCAATCTGAAAAATCTTCATTCAGCACCTGCTGAGTAACTTACACATAGACTAAGAAGAAAAAATATTAGTCAACAAAAAACTATATGTAAGAGAGTATTAGGTTTTCATCTTCTGAAACGTTTGGACATAATCAAAACACTTAGGGTTCATCAAAGGTGGTCAGCACCCTTGCTTATGGTTCTCTCCTGACGAGGCTGTTTGAATCTGCCTCTATCAATATTCCAGGAGATGGATTTACCAGCAGGAGTACTCTCCTTAAGATGTCTACTCTGAGGAATCTTGGTCATGGTGTGGTACCAAAGAAGACTGAGTCTTCTGCCACGATATCTGTTGTCAAGGCTCAGAAGGAAATTGTGAAGGACACTGAGCAGAAGGGCAAGAAAGTTACCAAGAAGGGAAAGAGTAAGAAAGGATCAAGTAAGTTGGTTCTAACTGTAGAGAAAGTGGTTGTCTCAGAACCTCTTCTAGCCCTGGTTCAAACAACTATCAATGTTGAACCTTCTGGTAGAATTGTTGCTGAGAAGCCAAGTGAGGCTGCTGAGAAGGCAACTAAGGAAGCTGAGGATAGCAGACTTGCTGCACTAGCAAAGGCTGCTGAGGCTGAGAAGTTGAAAGTTGCAAGAGTTGTTGCTCTTACTGAAAGGACACGGAAAGAGAGAGAAGCTGATGAGTTAGCTGATAAACTAGCAGCCGAGCGTGAAGTGTTGGCAAAGGCTAAGGCTGATGCTAGACTTGCTGAGTGTGCTGCTCAAGTTGAGAGCGAGGAGGCCTCTGGAAATGTTGAGGCTACTAGAGAAGAAGAGGATGATGAGAATGAGATTTCTCTTTCCAGAAAAAGAACGAAGAAGGTTGCTGCAAATAAAAGGTCTCTAAATAAAAAGGACTTCTATGTTGCTCCAAGTTCTGAATTAGAAGATACAATTCCTGAAGAAGAAGAAGAGGACATTGTTGATGATGAAGACATGGTGGATATGTCTGCTGAAGGGAATACTGATGCTCCTATAATTGAGGATGTATCAGAGGATAGTGAACCAGATGCTGAAGATCCTAAAACTGCTATTCAGAATGCTCAAAGGTTCGTTGAGAATGTTGATAACGAAAATTTTATGGACAACATTCTTCTGGGTCAAGGTAGAAGTCCTGGTGATAGGGATGCTTATGAAATTATAAACAGAATGACTCACTTGTTTGCTGAGCCCCTTGCCACTCATGACCCCAATAATCCTGAGATCCCTCTCTCTCCCTCTGATCAAATTATATCATTTCCCATCATCATCCATCTCCCATTCATACTTCTCAACCATCTCCCACACTTCCCATTCCCCCTACCTTTTCAACCTCTAGATCCTATTCAGAAGTGAATTTGGCCTCTGGTCCTATTTTCACAGACTCCACAACAACCTCCACTACTTCCTCTCTAAACACCTCCTCCGTAATTCCTTCCATAGGTCTTACCACTCCATCTTTCTCACTTCCATCTACACTACCATCCACTACTCCTACCATTCCTTCCTCTACCACACAATCTGCTCCCTCTTCCATTTCCAATTTTCCTCCTCCTTCAACCTCTGGACATACACCTCCTGTGTGTGATCCATTAACTACTTCCACTACTTCCTCCTCTTTTGCTGGTTTATTTTCAAACTTTGATTTTCTCCACAGTTTGATGAATCAACATGAGAAGGAAACTCATTTTGGTGGTAAGGGATTCCTTGGGAGAGCTTCTGTTGTTTCTGAAGCTGGTGGTGCTCCTTCTGTTGAGGAGTTGAGAAGAATGAGTCAGAGTGGCTCTGATGAAATGTTAAATAGATTTGCTGGATTAGGGCAAAGGACCTCTGTTGCTGACATGTATGCTCAGGGCATTGTGTTGCAAGAACTCCATTCTCTGAAAGCTCAGAACCTGCAGCTCATGACTATGCTTCAAATGCAGGATCCTTCTGTCTATATCCGCAATCTTTCAACACTTCATCTTACTGCTTATGATGAGTTTTACAAACTGAGACAGCTGGCATCGACCCTTCCAACTCTTGAAAATATAGCTCTTGCCTCTACCAAGAATGTCAATGAAAGTTTGGGGACCTTAACAGAGGAAGTTAAAGAAGCTAACGAGCATTATGAGGCTCATGAGAAGGTTATTCCTAGTAAGATTGATGACCTGCAAAGCACTGCTAATCATATTCTGAGAGAAGTGAAATCTTCTGCTCAAGGTTCATCATCCTCTGGGGCTGCCAGAATTGTGTATGACATCACTCCTGATCTCAACAATCATCTTCAGAGCATTGAGTCTGCTGTGACTGCTCAGAACGCCCAGATTGCAGAGCTTGCAGATTTTCTGAAGGTTATTCATACTCATGCAAAGGAACAGGAGAAATTTCTTCATAATTGCTATAGATTTGTTCGAGGACAGACTTATATTCAGAATGAGCATCTCACTGCTGCTGTGTATGCGAATAATCAATTTATCAAGCTGCTTCTGGAAGATGTTCACAGAGAGCGACCTCTTTCTGGTCAGACTTTTGATCGTATGAAAGCCATTGATGCTGACTTTCGGCGAAGAATGGATCTGATCAACTCTGTCAGGCCTTCTCATCAGCAATATCAGAGTGCTCTTAATGTTCAGCAGAAGCTGTTCTCACAAGGAGCTCTTGGTATTCCTGTTGCTTCTGGCCAAACAGGGGAGAAGTCTGCTCAGCAGGGTGGTCCTGGCTCTGGGATGAAGAGACGGAATGTGGATGTTGGTTCTAGTGGTGCAAATCCTCCTCAGAAGAAATCTAGAACTGATAAGTCAATCAAATAGTAATAGGACTTAAGCTTCTTAGCTAGGTTCTGGGTTGGGTAGCTTCTGTCTTAGGACTTTATGTTATCCTTCTGTTTGTTGACATATTATGTTTCTTCTGATTATATATATATATATATATATATATATATATATATATATATATATATATATATTCACTGAACTGTTACATTCCTCCAATTGTCTCTGAATACTATTTGTATTGTTTATGCGTTTTAACTTAGTAACTTACACTTCTTTAAAATCTAACAACTTGATCTTAAGCATATTTTAAGTTAATACAGATTGCTGGAGTTCACCTTTTATACTAAAATGGGGGAGTTAAGTTACTCAGAAGTTGTAAAAATCATAACCAATCAGGAAGTTACTTTCTAAACTTTGTGTTTATCTAAGTAATTTTACCTTCTGGACCACGGTTTGTCCATAACAAAATGGGTGAGAATGATGAACCCCTAGTGTTTTGATTATGTCCAAACGTTTCAGAAGATGAAATTCTAATCATGTCTTACATACTTTTCAATGTTGACTAACAATTTTTGTTAAGTATTGTATAAGTTTTTCTCAGCAGGTGCTGAATGAAGAATCTCCAGATTGCCTTGAAGACTCAGAAGAGAAGTAAAGTTGAAGACAGATTTTGAAGACTCAGAAGCTGGACACTCCACTCTGAAGGTTTCACGAAGACTGTCAAAGCTCTCATCAGAGGTCTCAGAAGGAATCAGAAGAAAAATCCTTACCAATTCGATCAGAAGCGCAGACAAAAGGAATTAGCTCTCAGAAGCTAAGTCACGGGTTCTGTTAAGCATTTAATGCTCTGTCAACTGCATTTAATGCAAGGCGCCAAAAGTTCAAAAGCTATTTTGAAGGAGCGCACATGTCTACTCAAAACAAAACCAGAACTTCCTTGTCTACCCTTTGTTGATCCAATTGAAGAAAGTTTTCAGTCAACCTTATCTTCAACTTCAAATCACTTACCGGATTAAGTTAAAGAACAAGGTTAACGGAATTAAAGTGTTTGAAGACCGTTTGAAGACATGACAGATTAACGGCTACAACAACTATGTCATCAAATTGAAGATTCAAACTTCACCAACGGTCATCTTCAAAGCACTATAAATAGTAGCCAAGCTCCATTGCATCACATACGCGATATTGGAGCAAAATCTCAACGCACTGTTTGAACAAGAAAAACAGAGCACCATTTTCCATTCTCAATCTTTCTTAGCATAGCTTTAGTTAAAGAGAGAGAGAGTGAAGAAAAACAAGTTCATAATAGAAATCTTGTAAACTGATATCGTTTGTGATATTCAGTTAGATTTAGAGAGAAATCTAGTTGGGATTAGAGTTGGGTGAGAAATCCAGAAAACAGGATTGTTGTTGTTCTGGTGGAAATCCAATAACTCTTTTTAGGCTAGTCAGAACTAAGTGAGAAATTAGCTTAAGTTCTGTTGATGTAAAGGAGCTTCTGAACTTGCCATAAAAGTTCTGAGTAGTGGATTTAAAATCTCTGGCGGCTGCGACCACAGGGGACAGGACGTAGTCACAGGACTTCTGTGGCGAACCTGGATAAATCGAACTGTTCATCAGGACCTCCTGAATCTCTTTCTCCCTTCCTTATACTTGTCAATTTGTCTCTGTGTACTTGCTTATATTTAGTGTTGAAACAGATTTACTCATTTTATCATTGTCTTTGTTCAGAAGACTGTCCAGAAGTTCTCTAATTCAGAACTTCTGTTGCTGAAAACAGTTAAACTGTGTTAAGGTAGAATTTCCCTCAGGAGCTGTTTTACTAAACTAGCCTATGACTCCGAGGAAATTTGACTCTGAGAAATTAAGTTTCTTAAAAAACTTAAAATTATCAGTCTTCAACTTAGACACATATTCACCCCCCTCTAGGTGATTCTGTTCTTGTTAGGGCCAACACAGTAAACTGCAAAGAATATGGGACTAATGCCCTTAAAGTGATGACTTACATATAATGGTAACCCAACCTATAGACTGGAGATCCCAAGAAATAGGTTCAATGGGTAACAACAAGTTGTATGTAATATAGATTAGATCATGTAAGTGAAACATGAAATATCCTGAAGCGATATGAGGCTGAGTTAATAGAAGCTCTTAACAATGTCTATACTCTAGATGGAGTGAAGTACATAGCTACAGGAGTACTTCTAATAGACTTGCCTATATGAATGTGGAAGTGAGGCCGCTTCCTATGAGTTTTAGGGCAAAAACTCTAAAGCGTTCATTAAACCGGGATAGACGTGCATGGCCATAAACGCACGGGCTACAAGAACTACACTCTGAAAGGTTATGACGTGGTAAATTGTCAGAGATAGAGTTCAAGACTACGAGTCACTCTAGTAAAATCTGAAATTTATCACTACACAATGGTTCAAGTTGAAAGACACCTTTGTATATGTCTGACCTTATGTAATTGCTCAGTAATAACGTTTACAAAAATTCTAGTGGGGGATTGTTGGGCTATTTCCCATTTGAGAATTTTATTTGAAGTTTCCTTTGATAAAAATCTGATTCAGTTTTTTTTCCTATTTTGTTCTTTGAACGAGTCAACTATCATCCCCTAATTTCTCTCTTGTTTTAATGCCATTTATTTCCGAGATTCTTCTCCATAATGACAGAGAATAGCAGCTCTGATTTTTCGAGTATTTAAGCTCCCTGCTTGAAAAAGTTAGATACACGATTTTCACATTGAAAGATAATGAGCAATTTGAGTATAGATTGAGAGTTTCTATACGGTGCAATATAGAATCGTATTTTTGAGGGCTGTTTTATCCTGGAGGCGATCAGAATCAATACTGCTTGCACTTTCCCGACAGTTCCGAGAACGTCTTAAAGAGAGCGACCTAGTCCGCGACTCAGTCCACTTTTATTTGTTTGACAGCTTTCTGTGCTCCATTTCGAAACACTCTGTGTTCCATTCCTCACACTTTGTGTTCCAATATTTCCAACATAATCTACCTTGCCAGTTGCCATGGGGTCAGGAAAACGTAGAGCTTTCAGTTGAGATGGATCCACTATATCAGGAGAACTCCAGCTCTTACTTTTGTCCAATGCATCTGATATTCGTGGTTTAACATTAACAAGCCTGTTGTTATCCATTGTTCCCTGCAGTACTACCATTATGAGCCTAAGACAAGTAGCATCAACATCATAGGAAAGGAGCAAGCTAAACTTACCAGATTGCTAATCGACACAACATGTGGAATTCTATCTGACCGCTCCATCGTAGGTGCAGCGCCAGAAGGAACATTGCCCATGGGCCCTAGTGATAGCGACTGAAACCAAGATTGTAAAAAATAAGATTCGTATAAGGAGCCCACCATAAGAAATAAAGAACAAAACCAAGAAGCATATTCACAATGTAATACATGTGGATTGAAAAGTAAAACACAGAAGTCAATAGAGAAATGGTGTTAAATCATCTTAACGAGGAAACAGCAAATAGTATCAGATATCGAGCTCACAACTTAATAGAATCAACAGAGAACAATGTAATTAATGAAAAACTATATCATTAGTGGTTTTATACTTATCAAAGAGTAACACTTGATTTCTTACTTAAATATTTGGAGTAACATTTATATTTATTCAATTTAAATAATAATAATGTTGTGGATGTCATTTTCAAATTCAGACACTCATGACTTGGAAAATCATTCTATGTGCTCACTTCTCACTTTCTTATTACTATTTATAGATTCCCTTATGTTGTTCTGCTATTGGACAATTTTATATTTTTCAAAAAAATTAATTTAGAAAAATAAAATTTGAAATTTTACTGAGCTCTCTAGTAACCGAAATGTTACTTTCTCTTACAAAATAATTCTGACAACACACATTTTCTCTTTAATACTTTTCGCGGCATTTGTTATTTTTGCTTTTTACTAAAAGGATTAAAAAGTAATTAATAGTTTTGAATTATATAAAAAAATTAATGAATTCAAAATACTAATATGTATAAATCTAAATATATTTTGTTGTGGATAATGAATTTAAGCATATTTTAAGTCTCAAATTAATGTATCGAAATTACAAGAATATTAAATTGTATTGAAAATCCTCTAAAAAAAAGTAATAGACAAAAAGAAATTTACATTTTAATTAAAATTGACAGATATTTAAGAATTGATAATTTGTGTTTCAAATGTGTCTATTGATGGCATGTCGGACTTGTGAAAATATATTGGGGTTGGAATCGCTCGGTGGCACTCTGATGATCAAGTTAGTAAGGACTTCTTATAAAAAAAAGCTCAAGGAGCAAGTAAATAATAACGGAAGAATATTGTAATTGATTGTGTATATTTTATTAATGAATTTAAACTTATGATTCGTTCGAGCTTTGTTTAGTTAAATATCTGTAACCCTTTTTATTTGCATTCTTTTTCAACT
Organism: Euphorbia peplus; assembly: GCA_028411795.1. Taxonomy (NCBI): domain Eukaryota; kingdom Viridiplantae; phylum Streptophyta; class Magnoliopsida; order Malpighiales; family Euphorbiaceae; genus Euphorbia; species Euphorbia peplus. Next base: position 9,623,040 of record CP110843.1, on the reverse strand, counting down.
TGGCCTTATTTTGCTTTATGTCTTTTAAGTAATACGAGTGTTGCATTTGCATCCATCTCTTCTTTTGAGAGTTCACACATTTATGTGTTTTTCTTTTCCCGAATCATACTATAAATAAAAACAATTATGACAGAATATAGCTTTTCATTTATATGAAAATCGATATACATGTTTTCCATAATATTGTTCAATCAAACAAGATTTGTCCGGGTGCGAACCTTGTTAAAACCCGGTTATATTCAGATAATTTATCCAGTTCATGATCTGACTATAACTAAACAAAGGCTATTATTTCTGTTATTTCAACTTGCTTAAACTATTACCGTGGTTGATCCCATGGTATTGAATATTTTAATCCTTACACGAAACTTTAATCAACTTAAATAACTTTTGAGATTATTAGTAGAGAATTCCAGGCCCGTAGATTAAGTTAGAGCAAACAGTGCTACTGATCAGCCCAAAATTTAGGGGGGCTAAATTTTATTTTATTCATTAAATTCTTTGAGTCAGATTCACATAGCAAGAGAAGTAATAAGGTAGAAAAAAGTAATTTAAGGATCCAATTTTATTTTATTTAGTAGAACCCACAATTAATTATTATTGTTTATAAAGCCCACCAACTTAACTTGTTTGCTGGCACCCACACGCCCAAGTCCGAAAAACTCATCATTTTCTCTGTTATATAAATAATTTTTTGTAAAAACATAACTAAGAGCCAATTTTCGAATTCAGCACAGAGCCCCAAATTTTTCTAAGACGGGCCTAGAGAATTCATAACCATACAATAACAATTGTTAATATACAACAATTGATAAAAATTTAGGGTAATAACTGCCAAATAAAATTTTCTAAATTCAGAATTAAAAACAATACCTATGATTTTGAAGTCTATCTTGGTGCACAAGACCCAGAATACTGGTATGTTACAAAAGTAGCCTAAACGTTTTTAACTCTACAAAATTTGAGCGTCAATGTCTCCTCCAAGAGTTGGATGACCAATGGGAACATGCCTGCAAACGAATACTAGAGCAACTTGAGAAATGAACGTTGAAGCAACATCTTTCAAGTATGATATGCAGATCAGTGGATGAAACTACTAGAAAAACAGCTTTTAATAAGCCATCTTTTAATTTGGACCATGAAGTCTAGCTGGTCGCTGACGTACATACTAGAAGATATAATACAAAACAGGGATCCGTATGTAATCAATGTAATGATCAACTAAATGATATTTACACGTATTAGTGATCGTTATGATGCTATATACTTCATGGTTACTGTTATTTCGAGCAGTCTCATGTTATGCATTAGTGAATTTGAGATCAATTACTTTTGAATTGGGAAAAACAGTGAGGGAAGTTTTTCTGTTATTCTATCCTCTTATTATTTCATGGATAACGTTCGAAACATAAGTTTGCTGAGGAGGATTTAAAGAAATACAAGAGTTTGCAAGAAGCTTATGAAGAAGTACTATGACGACCATCAACCATAGAGGGGTACATCTAAGAGTAGCAATTTCAAGTGAATGGCACAAAATGTCGAGAAATGGAAGTAAAGAAAATAATCTTCGTACATGAAATAAGAGAGACAATTACTATGGCCCTTGGTAGAAAAAAGTTAGCACAGAATAATGAATACTTGCATCAAACCTGTAACAGTGCTATCTCTCTGCTGCAGAGATCCTTTTACCAAGAGGGTGCCTGGGATTTGCTGAAAAACCTGAACAATGAACATTTACATATATTCATATGGAGATTTTATACGCTCATTCTATTTACATTAGGCGCTAAGAACATACCGAAATACGAAAAGACATAACGTCACTTCGAGGAAGGTGTGAACAACTTGAACTGGCGAAATTACCCTCCACAGAATTGCAGTTGGTAGATTCATCATAATGTTTCTCTTCATTCTTTAGGAGTGCATCACATTGTTCATTTGACATAGTAATCTATTAAAATAAGATTGTACCGCGTGTAAGGAAACACAACTATTACACACCACAAAGCATGATGCAGTAAATCAAAATTGATAGTTCTTACATCAACAACAAATGATGATGCATTCAATTTTGAGGATGCACCCATCGAGAAGAAATAGAACTCAATTGATTTTAATACATCTATGGCACTGTGTTGGCGTTGCATTCCCTGGAAAGATATCATAATTTTACATTAAATAGATCCAATGCACAAATTCGAAAAATTATGCATGCACTTGATAAATACAACACCAGTCCAGGAGAATAATTGGCAAATAAAGGTTGATTGGCCTGAAGGAACTGCATAAAACTTGTATATGAAGCCCGTTACATTTCCCCTCGCAGACAAATGAAGTTAAAAACTCCATCTTTTTATGATTATCCAGATAAGTAAAATTTAACATTTTAGAAACATATTTAGAGACTAAAGCTATATTATATTCAGTTCAGAGGCCAATTCTGCTCCACCATTTTCTATATGACTCAAAACAATATGGCCATGTTCCGCATATCCCATGTATGCATGGTATCTTTAATTCCAGCTTATTCATATTGTAGTCATAGGCGATGGATCGAAAAGTCAAAATTGGCTTTTGTCAAAGGCATACTGATTACAAAAGATTAGGAGAGAGAGGAATGACTACATACACACCTCCAGCATGAAGGATATGATACTCTTGGCAGCCACATGAGGTGATGTGATCTTCTTGATAGGAGGCAAAAAAGACCAAGCCAGCCCCCATCGACATGTTCGCCCCTGGACAAATTCAGTTGTTTTTACAATGGTTACTCCAACCTTCCTAAGCTTTGAGGTTAGAAATTTAAGGTTTGCCTTCCTTCCAACCATTGAAGTGTACCATCTACCAAACAAAAAGAAGGGAACATATTTCACAACCGAACCAAGCATATTGATAAATTAAATCATGGCAACAAGATGCTTAATTATAACAAACCTAAAGGACTCCTTCAACACAGCACTATCTTCTATGATACGAGTGATAAAGGCCTTTTCTCCACCTGGACAAACCATCTCTTCAGGAGTCCCACCACAGGCTGTTTTGGGGTTAAGACCGGCTTCATCCATGTTCTCAAAAAATGGAGGATTACACATGCAGAAATCAAACTTCTCACCATCCTTGACTACACCAAAAAGAACATGTGGTCCGTCATATTTATTACTTGAATTCAACTGCTCCATGATGAGGCATTCATTCACATCCGTTTTGCTCTCTCCATTTACAGATTGTGCATTATGCACGTCTTCAATAGAAAGGGCACCTTGACAGTTGACAACTTTTCTCACTTCCATTAGTTCTGAAATATGTGGATTATTTTTTACATTTCTCTCAGCCCATTCAAGTGCTACATCTGTCACATCTGCAAGAAAAATTATACGTATTTTATAGTAGAATGATTACGAATATTTTGCTTCTTAAAGTTATGAAGTTGAATGCTACCTGACCCAACAAAACTCCATCCTAGAAGAGATGCACCAAGTAGTGGGTAAATGCAGTTGGCTCCGGTGCCTATATCGAAACCTCTCACAATTTTGCCATGACCCTTTTTCTCTGGGATGACATTAGAAGAAAGAAGATCTTCAATCCAATGAATGTAGTTAGATCTGTTGGGAACCGTAGGGCAGAGCTGTCCATCAGGAATCCACCTACAAGTAACAAATACTAACTCAATTAAGAATACCCATTAACCTGAATAAAAGCTTTGCTACTTATTATACAACTCGAAACTAAAACATAAAAAAGGAATTTTCAAAATGACAGCTCTAAGAGCCAACAACACAAATGGAGTAAATACCAAAGCAGCTCTATGACTGTAATAGGACGAATTAAACTCCAACTGCAAAATTATAAAACAATTATAAAACAGTAACAATAGTATAAACGAATACCAATTGAGGCCATGATCATGGAGAAGGAGGACCCGAGTGAGCTCGCGAGTGGAGTTGAAGTCAGTCCAATCAATTTTGGGTCTACCGTCACTAGAATAGAAAACAAAAGGCTTAAAACTAGCGTAAAGAGAAGCTAGCAGACCAAAGTCAGGTGCCTTATCTGCATATTTGTTCTTCGGATGGATACTTGCTCGTTCCGATTTCTTCCTCTTCCTCCCCATTTTCTTTTTCGCAGAACTTTCCACCGCAATGGAATCAATCACCTGTCACCATCCTCTATAATGATGTCCGGGATAAATAACACCATATACCCATTCAATTTTACTAATTTAAGACTCATTGTTTGAAACTCTGCAAATAACATATTTAACAAACCAAGGCAAAATAGATATTGTCAATTACAGACCAATTAAGGCTAAATAAATAATTGCCAATTTAAATATATTTACAGGTTATAAAACTGGGAAAACATCAACCACCACAGGTTATAAAACTAGGAAAACATCGACCACCACCTGCCTATAGCAACACTAAAAAATTACACAGAAACCTAATTTTAGTACTTAAATTATAGAACTATTACTTTCAAAATTCAAACTAACTTCACCTTAGTACTTAAATTAAAGTACTATAAAATTTTAGTGCTCCTGTCCACCCTACATGGCATTTAAAAAAACAGACAGCGCATTTCAAACTTGAAGCATCAATCACAAAATGAAAGCAATCATTTTTGTAATTACACACTACGACACTGTCCAGCCCTTTCTTTTTTACTTAAATTCAGTAAAGCAAATTCAGTTCAATTGAGTAAAAAAGAACAGGCATCAGTCCCATAACCAAATATAAAAAGATTAGATCTTTAGCAGCTCAACGACCTTAATAACTCAGAACAGCATAAACAGCATGAACTGCTTTAGTGAACAACTTCAATTACATGAACTCGAATTGCTTTTCGATAGACAGAAAATAATCCCGGGGTATTCCAATTTAGTGAACAGCTAGTAGTTTTCTCTATCAAATTCAAATACAGCAAAGTTCATATTTTAAATCCAGCAAGTATTTTCGTAGCATAATACAATTAAAACACATTGAAAGACAAAGAAGAACATAAATCACAGAAGGCTGACCCTTGGAGTTGAACAGATGATTAGAGTGTGAGCGAAGGCGAGGAAGAGGAGGAGAATAATCGATGGTGCATGAAAAAGAGAAGGAACCGGCGCAACTACTATTGTGTTTAGCTGAGCGGTTGATGGGTTGACTTACATACACGATGGTGGTTCGAGTTCTACTATTAACATTAAAAGCAAATTTGATATCATAATTTAACAACCTATTCTTTCGAGTTTAGATTTTTTTTCCTAACAAGAAATTTAATAGCTGCAAAATTTAGAGTGACGGGATGATGGTTTAGAATTAAAACAAATGTTCAAGGACTTAAAGAGGACTATAAATTTGTTATTTCCAAAAACAAAAAAAAAAAATGCTATTATAATCACCATGATCACGTATTCTACCTTGCTATATATTCCACAGCATAATAAGCATGCAGACGTCTATGCAGTTATGTCTATTCAAACAGCATAACAATGCACTTGAACAAATGCACGCAGCACATGCACTCAACTTATTGACAACTAAAAGTTCAAAAATAAATAAAATATTAAAGAAATGGTAAAAAGATATGAATAATACAAAGACATGCTTTTTTTTAAAAAAAATATAATAAGACACAGAAGAAGCAAGTCTTTGACCACAATAACCCATAAAATTATTTGCCAAAAACTAGCACAGCTATTTTTCTGCAAATACAATGTGTTTCAATCTAAAATATGCTGTGCAACTATTATTTGTTGAATAATCTACCTTGCCAGTTGCCATGGGGTCAGGCAAACGTAAAGCTTTCAGTTGAGATGAATCCACTATATCAGGAGAACTCCAGCTCTTACTTTTGTCCAATTCATCTAATATTCGTGGTTTAACATCAACATGCCTGTTGTTATCCATTGTGCCCTGCAGTACTACCACTGTAAGCCAAAGACAAGTAGCATCAACAACATAGGAAATGAGCAAGATAAACTTACCAGACTGCCAATCGACACAGCAGGTGGAATTCTATCTGACCGCTCCATCGCAGGTGCAGCGCCAGAAGGAACATTGCCCATGGGCCCTAGTGTTAGCGGCTGAAACCAAGATTGCGAAGAATAAGATTCATATAAGGAGCCCAACAGAAGAAATAAAGAACAAAACCAAGAAGCATATTCACAATGAAATACCGGTGGATTGAAAAGTAAAACAGAGAAGTCCATAAAGAAATGGTGTTAAATCATCTTAACGAGGAAACAGCAAATGGGATCAAAGATCGAGCTCACAACTTAACAGAATCAACAGAGAACAATGTAATTAATGAAAAACTATATCACTAGAGGTTTTATACTTATCAAAAAGTAACACCATTGACCCTTCATAGATCAGCAAATTGTAGTCAACTCAATCTCTACCTAATCGCCATAAGTATTCCAATTATGTTGCTACCCCGAAATGGAAACAAAACCATCTCTCTGACTTACTGAAACCATCTAGATTATACTGGATTTCAATACTATTTATCCTCAAGACCCACAGCTTTTCTAGATGCTACTAGATGGTAATTTCGTGCTGATGGTTTAAAACAGCTCAGCTACCATGTAAAAAACAGATTATTTGGTTCTGTTAGTAACTATTTCTTACATCATTCAGAAATTATGAGCATTGATCAAGATATCCGAACAACAGTACCTTAGAGTTGATAGGCTCTGATGGGCTTCGATTTTTATCGATAGCCCTGTTCTCCAGCATCCTTATCAAGCGTATTCCATCATTGTTAGCTAAAATTTTGATACCATTGTCACTAGTTGTGGCTGCCAACAGTGAGCCTTCCTTGTTAAATCTAAGTCTAGGACTTGCCTGCATCATAGAACACACACAAATAAAAGAACGCAAAGCTTAAACATCATTTATAACAAAAAAAAAAGGATAAGCAACACTAACAGGCAAGCCCCCTTCAGCATCAACAGCTGTCAACATGTTGGTATTGTCCATATCCCAGAGCTTAATCTGAAACTCATCACCAGCAGCTAAAAATCGACTCCTTGTTGTATCAAACTGAACAACCCCTGAAGAGCGCTTCCTGAATCCAGAAAATGTCCGATTGATAGTTCCTTCACTCTCATTCCACTCAACCAAATGAGATTCGCCTTCTTTACTAGTTCCACATGAGAAAAGCCTGTACAAATGAAGAATTATCTTAATCTCAAGGATGAACACAAAAAAAATAATCTCAATCTTGCAGTACATATCAGTCTAGTGATATAGGTTAAGTCGCAGAAGTTGAACAGTAGGGACTGATGCATTGTTTTAAACTGGTATAACACAAGTTTTAAATCATTCCATATGGGGAAGGAGGAACTGCTTTGAGCAACTGGATCAGGAAGACAGCCTATCCTGCATCACCACTTGGATCTCAAGGAGGCTCTACCTTAATCTGAACTGGATGACTAAAGGGTCTTATCTAGTTTAAAGAGAAGACCATATCAGGGAATGAAAATGTACTTTCTGCAGTAACAAGTTACACCATAGTTACCAAAGATGCAAGGCTCAAGAAGGTTAAGGAAATGAAAAAAAAAAAAAAAAAAAAATATATATTATAGACATAAAACTTAAATATCAATAATTGATACTAATGTCACAAATACTCTATTACTGTTATGATGACAAAACACAATTGTAACTACATGAACAAGGCAAAACGACATAAAAGCATGGTATTAAACATCATAAACACCAACTTAAGTTCATGTACTTAACCTAAATAATGCCAATAAATTAATAATCATTCATAGTCAATCAAAAAGAACACAAAAAACATAACATAAAAAACATCCTCAAGATTAATACTGCCCTCTTCATTATCCAGTTCATATCCAATTTCCTCCTCTCCACATGTTTCATCCACCTTCTCATCTCTAAGTGACAGGGATGGCCTAGCTCTTACACGAGGAGTTGCTCTTACACCATAATTACAACAGTTGTTCATTGTGTTGCAACGCAAAAGGAGATCCTCCTCTTTAACTCATGTTTTTTACTCTCCCATTTCACCTTTCTAATTTATGTCTCATTCTTTTCAAACTTAGGTCAATGGTTCAGATTTAAAGTTTACTAAATAGGATAGGTGGTTGAGATTAATCAACCTTATATTTTGAAAAGGACAGCAAAAAAGTTAAAAAAACTAATGAGAACACATTATGTAAAACAGGTGCGCCTGAGGAGATACTGTAAAGCACAAGACGAGCGCCTTTTAAGCAGAGCCGCGCCTGGGGTAAAAAGGCACAATCAAGAGCCTTGCGGACAAGCAGTCACATATGCTAGGAAGACAAAACAGGACTACTTCTAATATTGGCCAGGGAAGTTGTTAATTCTGTTATTTAGTATTGCGTATTATAGTAATCCTGTAATGCTTATCTTAGCCGCTAGCATTTATTTTTAGAATTCCTTTTGTTTCCGGTTCGTTTGGATGAAGTGTATGAAAGGTTCATAAAGGAAGGTTTTTGGTGGGTAAGTGCCAACCCTCCTCAATTGAGAACAAAAACATCAACCCTCATTAACCTTCACCCCTTATAAATCTTTCGTTCCAAACACGGGTTGATAATTAAACCTTACTTTAATAACCCTCCCTAACCCTCTTCTCAAACAAACTCTAAAGCTTCAGATGTAGCTATTGTTTCTTCTTTGAATTAGTTATCCAGCTATGAAGGTAACAGCTGCTTTGTAACCGTTTCTGACATCACACCTCTCTACAAGATGTCATGCTCTTGCTACAAATATCAGAATTCCCAACTCTCTCTTTCTCTTCTTCCCTAACCTTCAATTCTATTCTTGACTATTGAGTGGTATTAATTCAGAACTCTGGTTCTGACACACGCCTTTAAGAACTATGATTTATACCATCATATAAGGCTCCTACTACATGAGCCATACAAGTAGTAGTGATGAATGCACGACTCTCTCGTCGAAGTTTCTGTTTGTGCTTGGAAGCTGAAAAGATTTCCAAGTACCTCCGATTTAAACCATGACCAGTAAAACACACCTGAAGATTTCCTCGCAGAAATATAAAATCCTACAAAAACCCTACTGCAACTCAAGATACTTCCAAATGGCCAACACATTATAAAGATAGCGCCTATTAAATAATCCCATGATCGTAGAACCGGGAGAGTTTCAAGGTGGTTAATTAATTGCAAGAGATGTTTCAAAACTAACTACAGAAAAACTATAGCAAAGTACATTTCAATAAGAGCCAAAACTCACCTAGTCCCATCTGCACTATATGCCATCATAGTGCACCAAAGTCCAGGAGCATCATAATCCACTCTAGATCCCAAAGAATCATATAGCCAAGCTTTAATCTTCCCATCAATAGCCGTGGAAAAAATAAACTGCATGTGGACAAATCAAGTTATGATACATGGTAGTTCAAAAAGACTGGAACTCCTTATGTTTATTAGCATATAGAAATACAACTGGAATAGTATAGCAAATAGAAGGACCACCAGAACAGAGGGAAAAAAAAAAACTCTACCTGAATACTTTCTTTGTAATGTGGACAGACAGAATACACAGGAGCTTCATGGCCTTCAAAAGTATATTGTCTTCGTCCAGCTACAGCATCCCAAACCTGCCAAATAAGAGGTTTCATCTCATGGACATCCATCCTATTCTCTTTCGTTTTACAAGAATGCATACAGTCAATAGTATACCTTAATCATCTTGTCATCACCGCATGTGACAATACATAGTTGTTTGTTGGGATGAGCAAATGCAATGTCATTAACACCACCAATATGGGCATCAATCTGAAAGAGGAGATAGGCTGTCAATTATGTTAAATAATTATAACAACCAAATATGGCATGATTACCAGGTTTGGTGCATTTACCTCCAAATGCTGTCTCAATTCCCCACTTGGATTATAAGTATAAATCTGCACAATATGTTTTGAAAATGCAACCCCTAGTAGAAGCCATGTTCATATATAAGGACAAATAGTCAACAAAACAAGATATATACATAAATCAAATTTTGGAGTTACTAGATCGTTACGTACCAAGCATTAGACCATCTGGTCCCCAGACACACCGATTCACCGATATTGCAGCATCATTCAACAAAGCTGTCTGCTAGCAATGTAACAAAAAAATTGCAGAAAAATTAGAATTACAAATTTCCAAATCGGTTGAATCCATCACAGCTAAATTACAATTACAAATTTCTAAATCCGTTGAATCCATCACAGCTAATTCACTTGCTCAGTAACTCCTGTAGCTTATATTACCAAAAGACCCAAAATGGATTTACACCTACGCTGCACGGAAACTCCTACCCAGTAGCGTTTTTCGCGTTTCGCACTGTTTCAGACACGGAAACTTGTACAGTACGTTCCCGGACACGTTTCTGTAAATATTGAAAATCGGAAACTCGCTTCTTACCGTTTCTGTTGGTAAACTCAGTCCAAATTCAGTGCTAACTATGGCTTTAGACAATTGAAACTTCCAATTTTGCTTAAACTTTTTAACTGATGATAATTTGTCCTACGATTTCTAGTTATTTCTAATATTTTTGTCCACTATTGTAATGATCATCTGTAGATTATAAGTAGCAATTCTTACTATTTTACATTTAATATCTATAATATGTCCCTATATTTTTTAATACTTACACGTTTCTGTTTCCTACGTTTTTAGAAATAACGTTTGCCACTGCCAGTACCCATTTCCGTCTACGTGCAACATAGATTTCGACTATAAGGACTGGATGTCAAGTTCATTTTAATTTAGAAAGGGCCAATACTGCATCTGATTGAATAAATGATACCTGCAACGGCATTGAAGAAGTAGAGAGATCCCATAGTTCGAAAGGTTTATGTGCCAATTTTTCCCGTGAGCCAACTTCCCAAAGGCTAATGTCACCAACATTTGTACCAACTGCAAAAGAAAGATCCCAAAATAGACAAGAATTACAAAAGAAGTTGCTTAGTGTTTCAAGATGACTTCAAGTATCAACCTAGCAGGATTGTTTGCTGCTGTGGATGGAAGTCCATGCTCATAACATTGTATCCTTGATTAAGGGACCTTACAACAGTCTTGGGAAGGTCATCCTGTGAATAGACATTTGGACCAGAAAAGGACACCTACAAGCATGCTAGACTATTTATATCAACTTGAGTTAATGACAATATAAAAGAATTTTGGAGGAAAAAAAAGGCATTTATATGTCTAGACCTCATCAGTACGCATACGCTTCATCAAGTGCTCTGAATCAGCCGACTGATAATCAATCCCAGTCATACCCGTGGGTGTCCTAGGATGTTTTAGAAAGGCAGCTGTGCAAAATAAAAAATCATTATGAAGCTTGATCCACCAAATTTAAATTAGTGTAAATGGGATAACCACAAGCATCTTTTCTTCACCTGCAACAGTTGGCAAGCAGAAGGACAAGGACGTCATTTGACAATTATCTCCTTCATCCATAGATCATTTGGCTGTGTTGGGGAAAGGGCGGTTGAGAATTTTAATAGAGGAGAAGTGAGGCGAGTGTTGGGAATACTGTGCAGGTTTATAATGCTATGATGGGTGTGTATGCAAGGAGTGGGAGGTTCGATAAGGTCCAAGGGGTTCTTGATTTGATGCGTGAGAGAGGGTGAGAGCCGGACGTTTCAATACTTTGATTAATGCTCGGTTGAGGGCGGGTGCCATTACGGAAGATATGGCTGTTGAGCTTTTAAATGAGTTGAGGTCCTTGTGGAGGTCGGGGCTTAGACCGGATATAATCGCTTATAATACTCTTATTAGTGCTTGTTCGAGAGAGTCAAATTTGGAGGCCCCTATAAAGGTGTTTAATGATATGGAGGATCGTCATTGTCAACCTGATTGATGGACGTATAATGTAATGAGATGATTCAACGGTACATTGTGAGGTACCGTAATGTACCATAACCTTGTTGTGTAATAAAAATAGGGCAAATTCCAAAAAAAACCCCTGTGGTTTCATGCTTTTGCAAATGCAACTCTGTGGTTTGTTTTTTGTCAATTCGAGGATTGTGGTTTCAACCCTTTTTCAATTCAAGGATTAACATTATATAGGGTCTAATTAGAGGGGTAAAATCGTCCAAAAGGGGTTGCGGTGGCGGAGAAGTTGCCATTGTCGTTTTCGGCGAGGTTGATTGCGATGTCGGAGAAATTTCGCTCGCCGGGTTTGGCGCCGGCAGTGATGTGTTGGTCGAGGAAGGAGCTGCAGATGTAGGTTTCGTGGTCGGCTTGGACAAAGATTCCGCCGCTGTAAAAATTGGAGTCGAGCATTAGATCTCGGAGAGTTATGTATTCGTAGTTGTAGTGGGAGGAGGAGGAGCTGGTGGCGGATAAATCGATTTTGGACGATTTTACCCCTACATTTAGAAGGCATTTATTGTAAATCCTTGAATTGAAAAAGGGTTGAAACCACAATCCTTGAATTGACAAAAAACAAACCACAGGGTTGCATTTGCAAAAACATAAAACCACAAGAGTTTTTTTTGGAATTTGCCCATAAAAATATATGTTTGGGCTCAGGTGTGACAATGGGCTTATTGTGAGACAAGCTCCTTAAAGTGTGACAAGAGAAAGATGTGGGAGCATTTTTGTAATTGAACAGGAGAAGGTGGCAAACTTGTAATTAAATCAAAACTCCTTATGCGTGGTGTTAACACGAGATATTTCCCATAGCGACGTGGACCAATGAAAAGTTAAATATTCGCCACGTAGGTCCAAGATGACTTAGTTGAAAAGTCATAGTCGCCACATGGACATACGTTTGAATAAGTCAAATATTTCCAATTTAGTCTCCTACTCTCATTAGGAATCCTCGGACTAAATAGGAATGAATCACCGCCTAGATTAGACCTAAGTCGATTAGGATTGGGTCTAAATTCACTATAAATACATAGGAAGAAAGCATTCTAAGGTACGTTCTTCAGACAATTCAAGCTCTGAATTAATTCTTTCCGATTACAAGCTTTGTACTGACTTTAGCATAGGAGAGGGGTCGTTTGTCAACGGCCCCCTTTAGGCTAACGTTTGCTATTTTTCAGGGACTTAGCCTACGTGGATTCAAGTTATAGTTTCCAAGTAACAAATTGGTGTGGTGAGCGTGGAACGACTTACAGTATGTCGGTTAATATCGAAACTATCCCAAACAATGAGCAGCCTATTGTAATGGATGATGACACTTACAACAAGATGAGTGAATGGGCGGGAACATCCGACCCAGACAAAAGAAGGTGGCTCGATCGAGCGGCAGCTCAATTGGCCCTGACGCATGCTACGGCCTTAACCCACATTCAGGTCCTCGAAGACAAATTGGCTAAGTTGGGGGAGAAGGCGAAAGAGAAAGAGAATGATCAGCCTCGAGGAGGAAAGCATTCTAAAAGCAGGCGTGATGAAAGTAGTAGGACTCGATCGAGAACCAAGCGAGGGCGTTCCAAGACCACAGAAAGAACTCCTCGACGAAGCTCGTTAGGAAGCTAGGGCAGAACGTGCTCTCCTCCTAGGCATAAACGAGGGAACAAGCTAAAACATCGATTGGTTACTCCGACGGTGGTCAAGCGCCTCAGATATGACGAGGGATCAGACTCGGCGGAGACTCCTGAGTTCAAACATCAGTGGAACAGGGAAGATAGCCCTGAGACTAAGGAGAGGATTAGACGGAATAAGCGAAATGCCGATCAATATGACAAAGATGTAAAAGCAGGGGTGGCAAAGGTATTAGCCAAAGAAAATGAAGCAAAAAGGGGGCCCAAAAGTCGTCGTTATGTGAGCCGAGGGAAGACTCAATGGACTGATAAGGATGATGAGGGGTCGATTCAGAATAAAAATAGTCCTTTATGCGCCGAGATATTGAGGGCACCACTCCCTGTGGGGTTTCGTTACCATACTTTGGCAACCTATAACGGGGAGTCAAATCCATTGTTTCACGTTAACGGCTTTGGTAGAACATTGCTAGCAACGGCTGGAATGACAGATGCAATCATGAGCAAGTTTTTCCGGCGACATTGAGGGATACAACAGCTCAATGGTACGACACTTTGGCGTTAGGATGCATTCTTAATTGGAACCAGTTATCAACTTCTTTTCTCGATCACTTTGTGACCTCGATTCCAAAAAATAAGACAGCGGATGATCTACAGAAGGTGTATCGAGGGGAAACGGAAACGTTGGAGGAGTACTTGCTTCGCTTTCAAAAGGTTGCTTTAAAGGTGGAACCATTGATCATTACCTTAGTGAGAAAGGCAATGGCAGATAACTGCATAAATAGGGATTTGTCACTCCAAATTTTGACCAACAAACCCACAGATTTTCAAGCGTTAATGACCATGGCAAAATCTTATGTAGCTTGGGAAGAGCATCAAGAGGATCCCTCGAAGAAACAAGGGCCAAGGCATGAAAATAATGATAGAGAACGAGGTTCTGATAGGCATCGAGGGCACGAGAGAGGATCGGAACGTGGAGACAAGAATAAAGGTCAAGAGCGGCGTCCTTTCGATCCGAAGGACCGCTTGCCTTTAAACACTCCAAGAATGGAGGTCCTGTTTTGGGTCGAAAAGGAGAAGGAACACATTCGTTATCCTCCCAAGGGAAAATCGAAGTACAATGGCAAGTAGTGTGATTTCCATAGAATGGAGGGCCATGACACGGAGGATTGTGAGATGCTGGCGAAGGAGTTGAATAAAATGGTAGTGAAAGGGAAGCTAGACCGGTTTATCAAAAGGCAGCGCAAGCAGTCGCCCGAGAAGAAGGAGGGAGAACGTCGCCCTCGAGGCGTTATAAACATGATTGTTGGGGGGACATCTCAAGACCGTAGTTCCAAAAAACGCAAAGTTTATGAAGAAAGGCAACGCTTGGAGGATATCACGAGTATGTTTGACTTTGGAAGTTTGAAAGGAAGACCAGTGGATCCTCACGAGGATGCTTTAGTAATTGAACTACAGATCGAGGGATTTACGATCAAAAGAGCGCTCCTCGATACGGGGAGCTCGGCAAACATTATTTCTAGAAAGGCTTACGAGGCATTGGGGATTGATTCAAGCAGAATCAAACCATAAAGCTCCCCCCCTCGTGGGTATAAGTGGACATCCCGTACCTTTAGTGGGTGAAATCCAATTTCAGATTGAAATAGGGAGTACTGCGGCAAAATGGAGAACAGAGGTGGAGTTCCTCGTAGTGGATACTCATTTGGCGTATAATGTAATCATTGGGCGACCTTTGATTTCAGCTTCTAGAGGTGCTGTCTCTATTTCGCATTTGGCATGGATGATCCCTACAGAAAAGGGTATGGCCGTGGCGTTGGGAAGTCAGGTGGTGGCTAGACACACGTATATGGCATCATTAGGGATCGTCCCTCAAGAAAGCAATGTAGTCGAGGAGGAAACAGAGAAAGTGGAACCAGTGGATCCTATCGAGGAAGTTAAGCTCTCGTAGGATAAGACAGTACGAGTTTCAGCTGCATTAAGGGAGCCTGGAAGGCTCAAGTCATTGAAGCAATAAGGGTTAATGAAGATGCCTTTGCCTGAACTTCTACTGATATTGAGGGAGTTTCGAGGGAAGTTATGGAACACACGCTCGATGTTGATCCAAATTATCCTCCGGTCAAGCAGAAGAAGAGAAATCTAGGTTTATAGCGACAACAAGTCATAAAAGAAGAAGTAGCGAAGCTTTTGCAGAACGGGAGAATAAGAGGGCATTTGTTGTACTACTTTTCAACTGCCTTTTGCCTTTTGCTCCTAAACAAGAGATATTTAAGTGTTTGGTTAGGAATAAAAAACATCTCATTTTCCTGTTTGACAAGGAAACAAGTGCTTTTTCTAAAAATCAGTATTCAAAGGCTTTTCCTACTCCCTCTCTACGTTTATTTATTTTTTCCCTTAAATACCCCTAAACACTTCACGTTAAAAAAAAAATCTCTCTTCTAAGCTTTGGTGTTTTTTCTGTTGCTCTCTAAGCTTTGACGTTTTTTCTGTTGCTCTCTACGCTTTAGCGTTTTTTCTCTTAATATCACCCTTATTAAGCAATATTTTTTACATAACCTTATTTAGCAATTTAAATTTCAATGTAAAATACTTACGTTTTGCAATTTTTATTTCATTATTTTTCAATTTATGTTCACTTTAGAATTAAATTTATTTAGTGGTTTAAAACATGTACATTTTAGTCCTTTTACATACTAACAGCAAAAAACAATTACAAAATTGCCAAACACTTATCTTGAAACATGAAACATCAAAGAGAAAATTGGAATAGGAAACAGGAACATGGAAGAGGAAACAGAAAACAGGAACAAGAAACAGGAACAGGTGCACCAAACAGACCCTTAAAAGAAGTTCAATATCCAGAATGGTTATCTAACGTCGTACTCGTAAAGAAAGCTAATAGAAAGTGGAGGATGTGCGTGGACTTTTCGGACCTTAATAAAGCATGCCCAAAAGATTCGTATCCTTTGCCTTGTATCGATATGCTGGTCGACTCGACAGCAGGATATGAGGTCTATTCTTTCCTTGACGCGAGGGAGGGTTACAACCAGATCCCGTTGGCCAAGAAGGACATGGAGAAGACTAGCTTCATCACACCCGAGGGGACATATTGTTATCAAGTGATGCCCTTTGGTCTGAAAAATGCTAGTGCAACATATTAGAGGCTCGTGAATAAGATATTTAAAGATATGATTGGAGGAAGTATTGAAATTTATGTGGATGACATGATTGTGAAGAGCAAGCGAGCATAAGATCATGCGGCAGACCTCGAGGCCGTGTTCAAAGTGTTACGGGAGTATCGCTTAAAACTAAACCCAGACAAGTGCACGTTTGGGATTAGTTCGGGGAAGTTTCTTGGATTTATGATATCAGAACGAGGCATCGAGGAAAATTCGGATAAGATTAAGGCCATCACGGATGTGGTACCACCTCGAAGCATTAGGGAGGTGCAAGTTCTCAATGGTAAAATCAATGCATTAGGGCGATTCATCTCTTATTCAGCAAAGAGGTGTATGCCTTTTTATAAAAGCTTGAAAGGGGCTAAGGATTTCGAATGGACGGATTCTTGTCAAGCATCTTTCGAGGAACTCAAGGCATTCTTGACTTCGCTACCTCTGTTGAGTTAGCCTGTTCCCGGATAACCTTTATATCTCTACATTAGCGTGGGGGAAGATTGCGTAGGAATGGTGCTCTTAGAGAAGAAGATGAAGGCAAAGTTCAGTTCCCCGTTTATTATATTAGTAGAGTTCTACGAGGAGCAGAAACAAGGTATCCGAGGCTAGAAAAGGTTGCTTATGGTGTTTATATTGCATCCCAGAGACTGACTGAGTGGGCAATAAAATTAACTGAGTTTGATGGGCGTTTTGAGCCAAGGCCAGCACGAAAGGCGCATGTTTTGGCCAATTTTGCAGTAGAGGTACCACCCTCGGAGGAGAATGAAGAAGTCCCTAACACCTGGGAGATTTTTGTCGATGGAAGTGCAAATAAACAGTCATCATGTATCAGAGTATTCACCAAGAGTCATGACGGTCTCGTTTTTAGACATTCTGCTACGTTGGGTTTTGACGCGTCCAATAACGCGGCGGAGTACGAGGCAATCCTCTTGGGGTCTTCGGATAGCTAATTTGGTTCGAGCAGACAAGGCAATAGTAAAGAGTGATTTGAAGCTTGCAACTTGCCAGATTGTAGATTCGTATGAAACAAGGGATCCCAAAATGAAAAAGTATCACGAGCTAGCGAAGCGTATGATGGCAGAATGTGAAGACATGGGTTGCAAGATTGAAATTGTTCGGATCCCTCGGGAAGAAAACATGGAGGCGGATTATCTTGCAAAGATGGCCTTGGACTCGAGGAATCCTCAGTTGTGTCCTTGCGATATCCAGATTATACCGGAGGCAAGCATTGCGGTGAACGATGTATTAGTGACCGATCGGGTTTAAGAGTGGTACTGGCCGCTCTTTGCTTACTTGTATGATGGAACTTTGCCAGAGGACAAGGTGCATCAGACTAAGATAGTCAGAAAGGCTAGTAGGTATTGTGTAGTTGATGGAAGCCTGTTTCGAAGGTCTTACTCGCAACCGTGGCTGAAAGCAGTGGGCATACAAGAGGGAGCTCGCATCCTCGAAGAAATTCATGAAGGAAGTTGTGGAGCCCACGAGGGATAGAATGTGTTGGCTCGCAAGGCAAGACTTTTGGGTTATTATTGGCCCCAAATGAATAATGACGCCATGGAATATGTCAAGAAGTGCAAAGCTTGTCAGGCTCATGCCCCGGTTGTTCAAAGCCCAACTTCGGGCCTCGAGGGGATCAAGGTAGCCTAGCCCTTTGCAACTTGGGGAATAGATATCGTGGGTCAATTTCCAGTTTCCACAAATCAGAAGCAGTATGTGATCGTGGCAGTAGATCACTTTACTGTGGGTGGAAGCCGAAGTCGTCTCGTCCATCACGGTGCAGCAAATAGTGAAGTTTGTTAAGAACAACATTATTTATCGATTTGGTATGCCTCATACTATAATCACAGATAATGGCAAGCAGTTCGATAGCAATCTGTTTAAAGATTTTTGCAAGAGTTTGAGGATTAAGTTGTGCTTTAGCTCAGTTTTTCATCCTCAAACTAATCGGATGACGAAGTGAACCAACCGAACTATAATGGAAGAGATCAAGAAGAGGTTAACCCAGCTGGAGAAGATACGTAACTGGGTCGGGGAGTTGTATCACGTGGTTTGGTCTTATAGAACAACGCCCAAGACAACAACGGGAGAAACTCCTTTTGCATTAACGTATGGAACGAAGGCCTTCATCCCGGTGGAAATCAAGGTGCCTAGTTCTCGAGTCATTCATTATGTCGAGGAGTATAATGAGTTGAATCTTAGAAACAATCTTGATGATCTGGAGGAAAAGCGCGAGGTGGCACATGCCAAAATCGAGGCATATAAAGCGAGAACTAAGCTTATATATGATAAAGGGGTACAACCTCGGTAGCTCTTCAAAGGAGATTATGTTGTGCGTAGCACAGCTGCCTCGAGTGTTCGAGCAGGCAAAGGCAAGTTGGGCATTAAATGGGAGGGACCATTCCAGATCTTCGAATGCGTGGGACCTTATACTTACCGCTTGAGGTACTTATATGGAACATAAGTCCCTCGAACATGGAATGCAATTTCTTTCAGAAAGTATTCACTAGTACAGAAATGCTCATTTGCTTCGGCCCTTTTAACCCCCTTTAGCTTCGGTCCTCGGCCGAAGAAAAAGGTCTCGATGCATGCTATATGCTTCGGCCTTTTACCGAAGCAAAAGGTACATTATTAGCTTCGGCCCTTACAATCGGCCGAAGCAAAAGCAGCCAGAACCCGAAGCGAAAGTAGCTAAAGATCGAAGCAAATGAGCACTTTTTGCATCGGTCCTAGTTAAAGGCCGAAGCAAAATTTGCAGTATTCTCTTCGAACTTTACTCAGGACCGAAGCAAATAACTGTTTTTTATTTAAAAAAAAATTGGATTGAATGAAGCTCTAATATTAAACAATCAAGACAGAACTGGAACTTACATGGCTTTTCTGCACGAATCCAGCTTTGATGTAACCCAAAGAGCTCGGAGTCAATTTTCCATTTAATTTTTAAGATCTCATAAGAAATTACAACATGTTATGAAAAAATGGTGCAAAAAATCGTGCCTGCACATCATCATAATTTTGACATTTTACAAGACATTCAACAATGTAACTGTTGAAGGTGATATAGCCTTGGTACTCACTTGTGTTAGCACCCATTTTTTACCGACTCGAAAAAACAATATTTTATGTAAAATCGAATTTTTCTGCCCTAAATTTTTATTTATGTTATAAATATGTATGGAATCTAATTAAACATGTTTTAAATAAATTTTGTGTCGATTAGTGAATTAACGGTTATAATTTAACTAATTTGTCTATGTCATAGATACTAATAAAGTATGTTATTTACAACCAATTTCTTTTATGACTTAATAGAATCATTAATGTTTATGTGATAGACATTAATTAAATCAAGTTACAATTTTTGTTAGACCGAGTTTATCAATTTATGAATTATTCGAATTAATCTTTTATTTTACTATGAAAAGCATTGCAAAATGTTTATTGCTATTTCTAAGCGCGATAAAGGAATTGGATACGAATATATAATAGAACAAAACTCATCTTATTAATAACTTGAAACGTATTACATTTGGTACAAATATGAAGAATGTACATAGTTACAATTGAACTACAAATATAATGAACTTTAATCATATTCTTATTTTGTAGGAAAAATATTGCTAACTGGTCGAGCCGAAGTTCACTTTAAGTCGAAAATCCAATTCGAATCAAAGTTTAATTCCAAATTAAGTCGAGGTTCTAAGCGAGATCAAGTGAAGATCAATCCACAAGCAAAGGCCCGTTCGCTGCTCAGCAGGCCCGTCTGATTCTCAACAAGCCCATTGTAAACTTCAGTTTTGGATTGAAGAGAGCCCAAACAAAAGTCTTCAACAATATAAAAACAGAATTCAAACAGGCCCATGCCAGGCCCATTTCGCCAGCTCACTTGGATTGAAGGGAGCCCAAGTCAAAGTCATCAAGCAAATTAATTACAACACGCTTCTCTTGTCACCTAATTTCGGCCCATTGAAGCAAGAAGCCCAAAATCAAGATCATTCCTAGATATTTCTGAATCATATCTGAATCATATTTTGCAAATATTTAGCAAGATTAGATTTGATCTCCTAAATATTGATTAGATTCTGGCTCAGATTTGATATTCCTAAATCTTATCTAAGATCCTAGCTTATAACTTAAGCTAAAGCTGTCTTTAAAAGGATGGACATTCAATGTAAAAGGGAGGAGTTCACACAGAATCCACAGAGAAAAAAGGAGAGACAGAAAAGGAAAAAGACAACAAAAAAGGAGAGTCAACGTAAAAGAGCAAACATATAGAGAAAAGAGAGTGAGTTAGAGTTATTGAAAGCATTTGTAATCAAGTCTATACAACCCACAAAGGTAGACATTTTTATATATATACAGATTAAGTTTTCATTCTATATCATTTTTCATTCTCTTATTCAAAGCTTCTCTTTGTATGATTTTTTCTTACTTGTATAAAGAAAGAGTTCAGAATGTTAATGTTAGTTTAGTTTATAAGAAAGTCGAATCCATACTTCAATAGGATGAATTCCTGGCATTTAGTTCGATTGCCTCCTCAATAAAAATTGGTTTGCATAGAAAATAACACATGAAAAACGACCCTAGAGCATGAATCCTTTACTTTCTGGAAACTTTAAATCGGACCATTTCTTTCGTCATTGCTCTTTTATTCAAGAATATGAGTTAATCTCGGGGGTTTCAGTGATCGGAAACTCATTTGGGATATGACCGTAGAAGCCGAACTCATGATTAAATCTCATTCTCAAAGTCATAATATATGTTCCTATCAAACCCTTTTTTTTTAGTTTAAGCTTTATTCTTCAGTCCAGTATTCAATTTCGACTCAAATAGAATAGGAATAGATCGTTTAAGAATCATTTAGAAAACAGAACACGAAACAGAACCATAGAAGCACATCAGAATCATCAAAATGTACGGGTTCAAGCACATTTGAACCCGAATTCAGCAGAGACAAGATCTAAAAAGTTACCTTAGTAGAAATGGTCCATTTAGTAATACTTGAAGTCGACAGCTAATCCCCGGCGCCGGAAGTTCGTCGGAGAACTTTTCGACCAGCGAATTTCTGGTCAGTTTCATTTTAACTCAAAATTATTCCCAGAACATCCAAAATCAGATTAGAATCTTAAGAACCTTGACCAAACCTGTTAAAGAAGAAATGGAGGCATTTTAGGTCACAGATCTTAAACCAAAAAAACTCAAAATCGAAATCATAGGTTAAGAGTAAATGAGATCGAGAATAGGAGTGACAAAAACATAAGAACTTCCCTGTAATTACTCGAGGATTACAAGTCGAGCCCGAAACCGAAAGTGAGACCCCTAGAGCCGTAACCCATCAATAGATTCTTCTAGAAGCCCTATGGCCTTGTTAAGAGCAAAACCCCTCTCTAATTGCAAACCAAAGACCTCTAAGAGATCAATCCCCAAATGGACCGAACCCTAGAAATCCCAAGATGGTAAGTATCACAAACATAGGGACTGGAATCATCAAAGATTCGCAGAGAAATACGAATTACAGGAGAAATTAGAGCCATGGTCACCATTTATGGACTTGATTTTACAGAGAAATTAAGAGAGTATTGTTAGAGAAGAAGGTAAAAGAAAGAAGATGAAGAGAGGGGGCGTGTGAGACTTAGTCTGCTAGGGTTAGATTAATGAAGATGATTTTGGACTTTGAATGAATATGGATTTAAAAATAGTCACCATTAAGATTTAATGCAAATTATATTGGCCCATTTTTTTTAGTTAGTTAGAATGCTTTATTATATCTTTTTTGTTAGTCTTCCTAAAAGTTATATGTACACATTAATTTACATCCCTTTAATAATTAAGACTTAATATAAATATCAAAATATAGTCTTGTTTATTGAAACGTCTAAAAAATGAATAAACGTCGGGGTTGTTAATCTCGTTAATTATTTCGAATAAATTAATTTTATTGAGTAAAAAGGTTCATCCATATTTATGTTATAAATATAAGCAATGGCTCGAGTCAAAAGTTCTGAAACGGTTACGTAATAATCGAGTTCCCTCAATATTACAATATGACTTCTTTATACGTAATTAATATCGATCCACGTCTATGTGATATACATGTACAAATTTAGATATTTTAAAATAGTCATGTTATGACTAAGTTACAAAAAGGTTATGTAATAATCTATTTCTTGTCTTCTTAAAAAACTAAAATACGTTTTGACCACAAGGGTTATGTTATAACTCAATATTACATTTTTATTTAACAGAAATAATAAACAAAATCCAGATAAGGTTCTTATCTAGCAAACAGAGTCAAAAATCTTAACGGTATTCTAATCACACCGACCAAAGATGATTAGTGGCGACTCGTCTTAAAAGAGCTTAATTGCTCTTAATCCATTGACCTAAATAATTAACCAAAAAGT
Organism: Euphorbia peplus; assembly: GCA_028411795.1. Classification (NCBI taxonomy): domain Eukaryota; kingdom Viridiplantae; phylum Streptophyta; class Magnoliopsida; order Malpighiales; family Euphorbiaceae; genus Euphorbia; species Euphorbia peplus. The sequence continues at coordinate 9,599,987 of CP110843.1, read as the reverse complement.
AGACGAGCACGGCCTCGTGCCCCGACCCGCGTTTTTGGGGTGCGACAACTTGTATAAACATCCTTTCAGCAGCCCCAACATTACCATTTTCTTTCGATATAATTCCATGTACAACCATCAAAACAATCAAATTTAAACATGAGCATTGATAGTATATGCACACAATTTCTCTTGCATAAGCATCAGCACGATATACATATTTCTTTATGTAAAAGAGGCAGTCAAGGTACTATATCAGTACTTTCGCAGAATTTAAATTGAGTTCAGATGAGAGGAAAACCATAAACTACTAGATACGCTAAGAAAAATTAAGGAACATAAAAAGGGGGACTAGAGATAAGCTGATCGTAAACAGTTGCAACATCGCTCACATGTCCCCAATCCGAATAAGCAAGTTTACCTACAAATGCTAATCAAATAAGAAAGCCCAATACTGAAAAATACTACTAGAATGTTATCGAGACCGCAACTCGCAACTCACTGGAATAGTATCCACCAACTGTGGATCAGTAATGCCATCAACTTCAGCTGATTTTTCGGAATTGAGGCGATCACGGGAAGCCAAGAGGAACTCAACATCCTTTACAAAAGCAAAGAAAAAAACCCAACTAAATTGCTGATGTCAAAACAGTGAAAACAACATACAAACCCTTTCAACATTTGATTCTTTGCATTCGTAGAACCACGGATGCATATATGCAAATGAACTAAAGCAAAATAACGTAGCATCAAGAGAGAAGTGAACCAAGAACATAATGACAATTTCACCATACTATGTAATTTCCAAAAAAGAGAATTATTTAGCATCAAGTAAAAGTACGAGATGAACCTGACCCCGAACCTGATCTGGTTTCTAGCAGCAAGCAAAGCATTGGTAAGACCACATACAACTTCAAAATTGACATTCTTGGATACCTAAGCATCAGCAAAAACAGTATAATATAACGAACATAGGTTTACCTCATAAGAACTTGGACGTAAATAGATATAAGAACAAAAACTACTTCGCTAAATTATAAAAGCAGCTATAGATATATATTATTAGGTAAATGTCAGAAGGATCAACACTGACCATCGAAGAGATCTTGTATGCAGCAACACTCCCCTCACAATCTCTAAGCTCATACTTGACCTCTCCAAGAAAACAGAAAACATCAGGATCAGTGGGTTTTTCCTGAAAATTTCAATTCTATGAATCAGTTAAGTTTCTAAAGAAGAAAAATTCAGAGAAGAAATAAGACGTAACACATCGCACGTTGGATACTGCAAACCTTGACTAGGTCCTGAAGTAGAGAGACGGCTCGAGTATAATCTCCCAATTCTGCCAAGGTTACTGCAGCTCCCTACAAGAACTCTTAAGTGAGTTCAGATCACTTTACTTAAGAAAAGTCTAATGCAAATAAGAAAATCATCTTTCTTCTAGTAATTAAATGCAAATACTCCTACACAAAAGAAAACACTAAGAACTCTGTAACTTATTTCAAATGCAATAGGATCTTTGGGAGAGACACTGAGAGTTGCCTCGTATTGTTTCAACTGTGTCTGCCACGCGAAAGTAATGACAGGTGTCAATATTAGTGTGGTCTTGTGAGAACAAGCAATGATAAAACAACATTCCATGTGAAAAAGTTAAGTGTCCTTCTTTCAATGGTTAGCTACATCGACCTCATACGTACAAGTTTTCGTACATAGATTTACGTAAAAAGGAAGTTTCTCTACAAGGTTAAAAGCAAAAAGAACTAACTACGTTATACCTGAAGAGTAGCTTTCTCTTCATCGGATAATTGTGAATCAACTGCTGTGACTTGTTTAGGGGGATTATCACTAAATCATAGAAGACAAAATTGTGAGACACTTGAAAATCAAATAGTCAGTGAGTGGTCACATCTAGCATAGGAAGATAGAAGGAACTAAATTTTACCAATAGCAGACAGTTCAAATTGTCAAACACTTAGCATACCTTACAGAAGGAAGAAAGTCTCCAAGAGAAAAAACAAGACCAAAAACCAGAACAATTGCTCCTACTCCAATCTGAATCAGAAATAGGAATCGGTGATAAGCGTGTCTAAAGGACTTTCATTCTATCCTTACATTCTCCACAAAACACAATTGGTTAAGAATTAATAACATAAATCAAGACTATTACTGACGCACAATCCAAAACAAAAAAGTTTTTCTGATAACCAACCTCTATTAATCAAGCCAGCTAAAGTTCAAAAAATTAATAATTGAATTCTGAAGTACTATTCCAAACATTAAACTTAACTAATTGTAATATCATTACTGTTACAAGTTATCAAACAACAAGACCCTACGTGATGAAATTTAGATAGAAGGCGAGCCAAAAGTAAACGCATCACCATCTCAAACAAATTGTCGAGTAATTTCAGCACCAAATAAACAATTCAAACAATTTATAACTTGTTTAAAAATGACCATTTGCTTCGGTCCTAAACCCCTTTTTCACTTCGGTCCTAGACAATAGCTTGGCAAATGATAATGTACCTGTCCATTCTGAAGAACTCAGTACTAGCTCAATCAAGGGCCACTAAGAATGCTCTGAATATTCAGGTAATCGACAAGCTCATTGTATATTCCAAGCTTCACAAAGAAATTAAGAAGGCAAAAAATTTAAAATTTATAAAAGTATGATAACTTGTATAAAATTAGATTTACTGAAAATCATATGCAGTTTCAAAAAGAATTTAACTGATAATTCTTCAAAAGAAAAAATACATTCAAGAATTAGGGTTATCAATGATTAAACTTATCATTGCTCTCAAAGCACTACAAGAAAATCACTTTTTGGCAACAACTTTTGGCAACGGAAGGAAAATTTTGTTGCTAAAAATTAACTTCAGCAACAACCTTTCTAAGTCGTTTCCAAAGGTTGTTGCAATAAAGCCCTCACTATGTGTTTGGAAATTTGTTTGGATGGGAAAAAAATACATGTATTTCATAACAAAACTTCGTTATTGTAAATGAAATTATTTATAACTACGACACATTATCGTTGCTGAAAATAGAAATATTTTATCACCATACAACGTTGTTGTTACTGTAAATATTAGAATTACTGCAACAAAGTCATGTTGTTACTGTAAATATCATAATTACTGCAACGACCACGCATCGTTGCTGTAAATTGCAGAATTTACAACAACAACAGTTTGTTGTTACTCTAAATTGATTCGTTTACTGCAACAACACTTTGTTGTTTCTAAACTTAAATCATTTACACCAACGACAAATTTAATATATTTACCATATGTGTTTATTTATGTTTTATGGTTTAACATTTACAATTCTAAATATGTATACTTATATATTTCATATTTATGTTAATTTGAATTTATTATTAAACTTAATAGTTGTATTGTAGATTTATCAATCTACTCAATTTCATTTAATATAAACAAAACCTTGTCAAATAAATTTTTTAAAAGAATGGGTCTGCGGCCAAGTTATATTCAATGAAAAGAAAAATAAATTAATAAAATGATAAGGTAATAATCTATTCAATCTTAGTCAAGTTAACCCTAATTTCATTGTTTTCGATTCCACTAAAACCAAGTCCTCCATCTACTTCAACGATTGTCTCTTTAGCCCACAGTTTTCAGATCTGTAGATCCCAGTCACGAGTGAACAGTGATGATGATCATATTCTTTTATTCGCGGCGCCTCTCGTGCCTCCGCCTTCTCCGGCGGCGGTTTCAGCTCCGATCGTGCCTCCGCCGCGAAGACATCTCGCTTTTGCTACGATGCGGCCTCCGTTTGTTAACCCCGGGGATTATCACAGGTTTGCGCCTCCCGGTGCTAGTAGAGCTGATGATTCCGAGGGGATTACCGTGAGAGCTCCCGTGTGTAGCTTGATTATGATGTTATGTACTTATAATTGGAGAAGAAAGTCAAGTCGAGTTTAATTGTGTTTGTTTGTTGAGAAACTGGCGAAATGATTTGAAGTTTGATGTGTTTCCTTCAGTTGTTATGAGATTCATTATCATCTGATGATTTGTGCTGCCTGAATAGGTGATCGTTGATAATTGTGCTATCGTGTTAAGCTTATTGTGTTGTCATGTTTATGCAAGTGTGTAGTATTTTATAATTGAAGAAGAAAGTTGAATCGAGTGTGAATCTGTGCTGCTTGAATAGATCATCATAGATGATTGTGCTATTGTGTTAAGCATATACTAGATTTGGACCCGTGCGATGCACGGAATATACGTTTTATATCGCATTTAGAACTTTGATTTAATATTTCAAGAGAATAAAAAATATTAAATTTTGAAATTCAAATAAAAAAGTATTAAATGTCACAAAATTTCGATATTTACCGCATTTTGATTTGTACATAAAAATTAATGGGTATCTTTGATTGCCATTTATCACTTTGTGGTAAAAATATGGCCAGTTAAATCGTGGGATATACACCAAAAAAAATCAGGCTGCTATATTATCAAACAAATAAATAAATAAATCATGGGATGTAAATATAAATCTAATAGATTTATACATCTTTCATTATTGCAATAGTTCTATTTAATTATATGTTCCTTTAATTATAAAATAATTCTATTAAAATATTTTTTAATATGTTTTAAATTTTTTACCATCTAATTTTTTTATTTTATTATACCTTAAAATTCTCTAACAATAGCTCATTATCAACTTTTACTTATAAAAGTAGTTCATGCCTTCTTTTATTACACTCTAGCAACTCCTAACAACAACCTATTAATCCTTGGTTATATAAGTTTTTCTATTTTTTATTAACATCCTAAAATCCCTAGCATCAACCCGTTAACCCCTACTAATAACATTTACCATACGAATATGAGTATCACCTGGAATTTTATCCAGGTGTTTGAAACCATTTCTCTCGAGATTGTGTCATGTGGCACAAAACCACATAGCACAATCTTAAGCGAAGGTGTTGCAAACACTCGGAGCTCTCTAGACAATCTCCAAAAGTACCATTCACTTGAATAAATCACCTTGTTTTAGCTACGATAACTCTTCCTTAAAAGTGCATATTGGTTCATACATAGGTTCATCAATATCATATATAGATCCAAACAAAGATGTAACCAATTCTTTAAATATAAATTTCATGAAACATAAACCAAGTAGTGCATACATAGGTTCATCAGTATAATAGAGTGCATTATATACAAAACCAAAAATAATAAACAAATAGAAAAAAATTCACAAAATAATTTTACTGGAGAAGAGAAGTAGCATTGGAAAAACTCAAATAACTGGAAACATTGGAAAAACCTTTAGTGATGAACAAACAAAATGGTTTAGATTTTATTTTACTACATAGAAATAACATCAAAGTTGAATCCATCAACCAAAATACAAGGAATACTCCATGGTTAATTCTTGTCATATAATGCAAATTCTTACCAAATACACAGGAAATGCAAACTCAAGAAAAGAAAAAGGTTGGTTAGACTATACCAGAGCTCAACAACTAAACCATCCAGATGAAAACTAACCTGCAACACAATTACAAAAAAGTACAAACAATTAAAACCAAATTAATGTGTGAATTAGAGATGAACTCAAATAAACAAAATAAACTGAATAAAACATTTACCTCAAATAGGTGAAATTTCGTGTCATATGCAGTTAGAGATCTAAAAACACAATTTTATATAATTTAACAAACGATGATCATATAAACAACCAAACCAACAATTTAAATGATAAAAATAAAGTTAAAACACAGGAAGTTTGCTAATAGTGAGCTTGAAATCCATACCAAAACCAAGGAAAGAGAATTTAAAGTATGGAGAAGGCTCAGGAATAGCAATTCATATGACCAAACGATGAAAATTAGTGAAGAGAAAGGGAGAAAGAGTAGCACTATAACAAAAAAAAAAGATGGTAATGTTTATATTCCTAAAACCGTTTACACACAATTATTATTTAAAAAATCAAATACGGTGGTGAGAGAAATTTTAGGAGATAAATAAGGAATTACATCAAAAGATAGAGAGATTTTTGGAGAAAATAAGGAATTATGAAAAAAGTAACTTTTAACCAAATCATGCTATTTAGCCGTAATTTTCATTGTATGGAAACAAATTCAAATTAGAAATTAGCATTTGAATTATAGGTAAATTAATTAACGAAATGGAAACAAATTCAAATTAGGATAGAAACAAAATCTTATTAATTGAAAGACAAACTAATATATTATATTAAATAATTAAATAATTCTAAATTATAAGAAAATGACACATAAGAAATAATGAGAGTGAATTAAGGTAGAGATGACATGTGGAGGCTAATGTTAGAGGTTTAAGTATATATATAGATTCGTTTCTTTCGTGCTATATTTGAGGCTAGAGGTTGGATGCTAATTTTCTGATGCGTTGCTAGTGAAGTTGCAGTGTTCTTGAAGTACTGTTTTCATTATCATTGCATAATTTGTCTAGTGTATAAATGATCTTTGATAATTGTGGTGTTGTGTTAAGCTTATATAGTCGTTTCTTCCATGGTAGCACTAAAAAAAAAGGACTATTGGGAACAAAAATTCAGGACAGATGTAATATATTGTCTCCAAATCTTATTGTCTTATTAATATTAGGGACCATATTATCGATTGTCTCCTATTGGTTCGTCTAAGCTTGTGTTTGTTTGCCGGTGACAGTGTCATGAGATTTCTCAGGTTTCGTTGGAATGGATGGGCCCTGACTGTTCAAAGTCACAGATCAATAGAAAAAAGGGAGAAGAAAATTGCAATGGTACTGACTTACACCATTTCATGTTTACAAACACTATGTAGTTGAATTCTAACATTTTTCTGTTTTCATTAATTGCAATTTTACCATCTTGCTTGTTAGATAAACTAATGCGTGGGAAAGAAAAGGTAACTCCAGAGCTTACTGCTTACGTTGTAGTTTATCCTTGAGAATCATCTGATCTAAAAATTGCCTAATCATTCTGTCCTAAGTATGCCTAATTCCCTTGAAAATTGCCTTGTTACAAATGTTATTTGCTCCTGTGTTCCAAGATTTCTCATATTTAGATAGTGCAATCCAAGTCACTTGACTGTTGTTTCCCAAGGTAAAGATATTGGTCTCATAGAAAGAAGTGAGTTGGTATTTGATGAGGTGATGCCACTTTTCAACTTATGATTATAAATGTTCTATGTGTTTCTTTTTAGCAGATGCAGTATGTTATTAACTAGTTAACTTACCCTGTCTGACTTATTAGTTTTAATTCTTGTATGAATAAACTAGATATTCGCATGAGAATTTTGTTTTCCAGATTGTATGTCGTTTGCTATTGTTCTACTTAAAAGCTCTTGAAAGTTTTTTATCGCAAATTTTCTACAGGCAAGGCACCGACTGCTCTTTTAATCTGCTATTTCAGATGCACTTCAAAGGATAGCTAGCTATCCTCCTGTTTCTCTTCTTGATTTAAGACTAACACACTCTATAGACTATTTGAGCTTTCTAGATTTTCATGAATAACTGATTTAACCATTTCTTTTATTAATCAACTTTTGGGCTGTTGATATATTTTTTTTTTCTTTTTACTCCATGGTCCTCGTGTGCAGAATTTCAATACTAGTATATACTTTGAGAGGGTTATTCCCCTCAGCACAGATTTTGAAGAACATGCGTCTGCTGGAATTGATCCTGATGTTATTGCATATACAACAACTATCAAGGTCTGAAGCCTTTTATTTTCTTGCTTTAGATGGTATTCTTAGTCTTTGGTTGAGCTACAACAATTTCTAGTGTAAATTCAGAGTGTTCTTTTGTCAAACAAAGCCAAACTTAGAGAGTACTTAACACTTATCTTTGTTTTCACAACAGCCGAATATAGAACTTTTATTTAATTTGTGTGTAAATATCATTCCAATTTAATGTGAAAGACATTTCAATTGCTATCCTCATACTTAATCAATCAACTTCCTTCAAGTGAATTATGATACGTTGCTAAGAGCTCGTGTCAAATATGGTTCTTTAGAAGAAGTGCAGCACTGCCTGGGGAGAGCAGGGTAATCTAAATATATGTCCACCTTGTGTTAGCAATATTCTTACAAAGCTTTGTTATGGTTTTTATTAGGACAATTTTCTATGTTAGCTATTTCATTCTAATTCGAGGATGCCTCGAAAGTTTGCATCATCAATTGCAATATGCTATCTTTTGCCAATTTCTATTGTCACAATAATGATACAAATTACTCATTCAAAATGCTTATTCAGGCCTTTTCATTGGAACAGGTACGTAAGAGACTGTATATATGACATAACGAATAAGATAGTCTGTTTTCAGTTTATTGCATTGCAAAAGTAATGACAATAGTTGAGCACAGGGCAATAACAAAGCTGCTCATATCTTGTCCGGTACCAGTATTGTATATGTTTCTTCCACAATTGTACGAGTAATGTGTCTAGTGCCAATGATAATATTATATATTGTAGTTGCTCTTGTACTGTGACGGTTATTTCCTTTGGAATTGTAAATTTGATATTATAATTTTGTATTTGTTTATGTGTACAAGAGTTCCCTTCAATCCAAATAAATAAAAAATCATAAATTTTGGAAAATAAAATAAATTTTGAATTTATGGCTGAAAAATTGCTTTGGCAACATAATAGTTGTTATCATAAATATAATATAGCAACAATTTTTTTTGTTGAAATGCAAAACTTTATAGAAACAACCAGTGTTGTTGCTAAAAAGCCATAATATACATCAACAACTCACCTTGTTGTGAAACATAAAAATATATCGGTACATCAAAGGTTGTTGTGAAACATCAGAATATTACACCAACAACTTTGTTGTTGCTGAAAATCATTTTCAATGTCCAACCTATGTATCAGGTTTGGCAACGATTTACTTTGTGCAACGAAGATGTCATTGCCATATATCTGTGTTTGGCAACAATCAAATGTCGTAACTGAAACCTTTAGTAACGGGATCTATCATAACCACCCATAGTTGTTACCAAAAATCAAATGTCGTTGCAAAAAAACATTTTTGGCAACGAGTATCTGCGTTGCAAAAAAGCCTTTTTCTTGCAGTGAAGTAAGTTTCGTGGAGATTTTTTTTTTCCTTGCCATTTAATCTAATCAACAAAGTTTTGGTACAATTTTCAATATAAGTCTGATTCAATAAGCACGATCATGGTGGGTAAGTTAATATAATGTTTTGTAATTTTATAAGTAAATGATGCAAAGTTACATTAGCTAGTACTAAAGCTGTGAATTTCATATTATCTCTATACTTTTCAATTACAAAAGGTGTGAAAAAAATAACATTTAAATCATATAATCTTTATGTGAGTTATTACTTATAACTTAAAGTACAGTAATATGAGCAGCCAGAACGAATCAAAGGTCCACTGATTGTCTACATAGCAGCAGAGGATGAAATATATGAAAAATAAAAACAGTACTAAACAGCAATAAGATTAGTTTAATTACTACGAAGAGCCCAACCTGTATTATGCATTGTGAAAGCTTTTGATAGACCTCCAAAGGTTCCTGTAAAGTTCATTGTATTCAGAGCTGTTATTTTGTATCAGTTGAATTAAATTAAAAACATAATTTTCCTTCATGAGGAGTACGTGATCACATCTATACAACTCACAAAAGCCAAAACCATAATCAAATCAGCAGTAGAAAACTTAGTACAAAACTATATTGGCATTACCACACATACTATTGATATTTATCTCTAATAAGCTGTAATGAAAATCGAATGAAAGAAATATGTTATAAAGGGTACAATTCCTGAGATATACCACTGCAATAACCACGAAAAATATAGCACCAGAGCCTTGTGTGAAGTACTATACACTATATGGAAATCATAGAAATGAGCTTGATGTTGATTATAATGACCAAGTTATTGAAGAAACTTTCATGGTAGAACCATGTCTACCATCAAAAACTCATTGCTCAAGTTAAGGAAAAAATTTTAGTAAAACGATGATATAAAAATTCATACAGAATCCAAAAACAAGTAAAGAATGATGGCTGATAGACACGAACCAACCAGGGCATTGTTCTCTTCGTTGACATCAAGATACTCGATTAATCCGTTGAAGAAGAAGCTATCAAAGGTGTGGATTCCATTCTGACAGAAAATAACAAGGCATATCACTTCTGAAGCAAATAGGGAGATCGAGTGAAAAATGAGTAAAACTGAAATGAAATTTAGGGAAAGCTAAAAAGAACTTAGTGAAACAACCTGAAACAAAAGAAAACTGTCTTGAAAACCACTTGAAATTAGAGAACCCGTTGCCTCTGTTTTGAATCCGCCACTCTAAACTCCTGGATCACCACAAACCGCCGTGAATTAGAGGGAATCAAAATGAATTGTAAAACGTTAGATCCGATAAACAAAGAGGAATCAAAAGAGAGAGGCTAGGGTTTGAAGAAGATGGGGAGATATGAGAACCAAGAAAGAAAAAGAAATAAAGGACAGAAAACATGTTTATTTCTTAAAAATTAATGAACTCGTGTCCATAAAAATATAAATAAAAGTAAATGAACTAATTTGCTTCGGTCCAGAATGAAGCCTGAAGTAAATAGCTACACATATTCTTCGGCCCTTTGCACAGGACCGAAGCAAAAACAAATTTTACAGTCATGTGCTTCGGCCTCTTCACAAAGAACGAAGCATAAAGGGCTTTTCTTCACATTTGCTTTTATACTTAGCAGGGCGAAGCAAAAAGCTTGATGCAAATAGAGATTTATGTAGTAGTGATTATCACTAAAAACTCACAACTTGCTTAGGAGTTAAGTAGTCGTTTTATCTTTAAATAAATGTAAATCTCAATAATTACTCAGGAATTTTCAAGTTAATAAAAAGCCCACGAGGCATTGTTTCTTTCTATGAATTTTGTTCACGTTTGTTTATTACATCTTTTAAGGATTTACACTGGATACTTCGGTTGGATTAAGTTCTTAAAATCAGACCTATGCATGCTACAAGGCCTCGATTATAACCAAGTCAAGAAACGTCGTTGTAAGCACTGGTTTTCGAACCCAATGACAAAAGCAATTTCCGAGCTCCTCGTTGCGCCGGTCGCCCAAGAATTAGTACTCGCTGAAGAACGGATTGACTCCTTAAAGTGATAACTTCTTCTCCCCGCACCCCGGGAACACAAGATTGACACCTTCAAGCTTGTGAAAAGGTCGTCTTTCTCACTAAAACCATATGGTCTCCACTCTCTCCTCAAAAGCCCGTACGGTCTCCTTCACTTGAACCGTACGGTCTCCTTCATTGAGACCATCCGGTTTGCCTACATGGCCAAACGGGCCCTAACCTTATCTGCCACGTGTCGCTAGGCGACTGTAAGCACTGGTTTTCGAACCCGATGATAAAAGCAATCTATGAGCTCCTCATCGCGCCAGCTGCTCAAATACTGATGCTTATTGGAGAACGGATCACGTTTTCAGGGATATAACCACTTCCACCCGCTCCTCGGGACCATGAGTGTGGCACTTTCATGCTTATGAGAAAATCCTTTTCCACAAAATGATGTACGGTCAAAAATGATGAACCCTAAGTGTTTTGATTATGGTCAAACGTTTCAGAAGATGAAAATTAAAACTCTCTTACATACGGTTTAATATTGACTAACAATTTTTTTGTTGAGTTTGTATGTAAGTTACTCAGCATGTGCTGAATGAAGAATTTCTGGATTGCTTGAGGACTCAGAAGAAACGAAAGCTGAAGACAGTGTTCCCACTTTCAGAAGCTGGATGCTCCGCTCTGAAGTTATCGAAGTCTGTTAAAGCTCTCCTCAGAGGTTCATTGCAATCAGAAGTTAAACTCTACCAATTTGATCAAAAGCTTAGACAAATGGAAATTAGCTATCAGAAGCTAAGTCACGGGTTCTGTTAAGCATTTATTGCTCTGAAAAATTGCATTTAATGCAAGGCGCCAAAAGTTGAAAAAGCTGTTTTGAAGGAGCGCGCCTATCTACTCAAAGCGAAACCAGAATTTCCTTGTCTACCCTTTGTTGATCCAATTGAAGAATGTTTCCAGTCAACCTTATCTTCAACTTCAAATCACTTACCGGATTTAGTTAAAGAACAAGGTTAACGGAATCAAAGTGTTTGAAGACCGTTTGAAGACTGTTTGAAGACTTGACAAATTAACGGCTACAACAACTGATGTCATCTCTATTGAAGATTCAAATTCACCAACGGTCATCCTCATTCACTATAAATAGTAGCCAAGCTCCACTGCATCATCTACGCGTGATTATCGAGCAAAATCTCATCGCACTGTTTGAACAAGAAAAACAGAGCACATTTTCCATTCTCAATCTTTCTTAGCATAGCCTTAGTTAAAGTGAGAGAATGAAGAAAAACAAGTTCATAATAGGAATCTTGTAAACTGATATCGTTTGTGATATTCAGTTAGATTTAGAAAGAAATCTAGTTGAGATTTGAGTTGGGTGAGAAATCCAGAAAACAGAGTTGTTGTTGTTCTGGTGGAAATCCTTTAACTCTTTTTAGGCTAGTCAGAACTAAGTGAGAAATTAGCTTATGTTCTGTTGATGTAAAGGAGCTTCTGAACTTGCCATAAAAGTTCTGAATAGTAGATTTAAAATCTCTGGTGGCTGCGACCTCAAGGGACAAGATGTAGTCACAGGACTTCTGTGGCGAACTTGGTTAAATCGACTTGTTCATCAGGATCTCCTGAACTTCTTTCTCCCTCTTATACTTGTTATTATTGCTTATGTGTGCTTGCTCATATTTAGTGCTGAAACAGATTTACTCCTAATATCATTGTCTTTGTTCAGAAGACCGTCCATAAGTTCTCAAACTCTGAACTTCTATTGCTGAAAACAGTCTAACTGTGTTTAGGCAGGATTTCCCTCAAAAGCTGCTTCTGTAAGCTTGCTTCTGATTCTGAGGAAATTTGACTCTGAAAATTAAGTTTCCTTAAAAACTTAGAAATTTTCAGTTTTCAACTTAGACACCTATTCACCCCCCTCTAGATGATTCTGTTCTTGTTAGGGCCAACAAAAAACACTATTCAATGGGGACCGTACGGTCACAACACTGTTTGTTGTGACCGTACGGTCACAACACTGTTTGTTGTGACCGTACGGTCACATCTCTTCTGACCGTACGGTCACTGCCACGTGGCAGACAGAATCCAATCCTTATCTTCCACGTGGCTGTCGGTCCAATCAGAACGTGACACGTGTACTAAAAATCCAAACAACTTTGGCCGGGCCTTGTGGGAAGCCCGGCTCAGATCCAAATTTGGATCTGAGACGGGCAAACAAGTGACCGTACGGTCACTAAAATGAGACCATACGGTCACAAGCTACCCTATAAATACCCCCCGGATTTCTCATTCAATTCACACTAAAAAAACACTCATTCTCCTCTCTCTCTCTCTCTCTCTCTAGCTCACTCTAAACCGATTCTTGACCCGATATAAGTTGCCTCTGATAAAGTTGCCTCTGTTGTTGCCTAAAGTTGCCTCTGATACAAGAAAAAGAATCGTTAGAGTCTGAGCTTGAGAGTCCCCCTTTAGAAATATCCCCAGAAAAGGTCCTCACGGCCACCGAAAATATATTTCCCCTTTATCTAAAGTTCCAAAACCTAGGCATCACTCGCAGCCCCGCTAGAGCTGATTAAGTCTTGTTCCTAGCTACTCCTAGGAGGACGCCCTACGCAACTCCGGCCCCAAGGTTCCTTCCTGAAAAGGTCTCAGTTCTTCAACGAGCATCAGTCCGCGAGCAATCACTGGCACGCGACGAGGGTAAACTTCTGAGGGTTTTGTACCGTGTCACCCGGCGGTTTACCGCATAAATGTTTGTGTATTTAAATATTTCTGTGTGATAATCCTAAATGTCAAGATAATAAACTGTTAGGCTGCATTAAAGATCCTCTGGGTCCTGGAATGTCGAAATTTATAAGTTGTATCCACGAACGTAAATAGAATCTCTGGTTTATAAAACAATCGGTACAAGTACCGGTTCGTACATTTTCCCGGTCGGCCGGGTGGCGACTCTAGTCAAAGAAGGCTAAAGCCGCTATTAGCGACCACTTACGCTCACAGCGACAGTGGACTTTTGTCGGGCCTTAGTGAAGGCCCGTCTGAGATCCAAAATAGATCTCAGACGGGATATATTGAGCCGGTACGATCTCCGTGAGCAAGACCGTATGGTCTCTCCTTATCCTATAAAAGGAGGCCGGATTTCCTTCATTTCTCATCAACAGATCTTTCTATTCTCCTCTCTCTAGCTCGTGTTAAGCGATTTCTGACCCGATATAAGTTGCCTATGATAAGTTGCCTCAAGGTTGCCTCTGATACGATAGAGTCGCTTAATTCTGAGTCTTGAGAGCTTTTCCCCCATAAAAACCCTTGTTCCCTAAAGGTCCTCACGACCACCAAACATCAATTTAAAGTACGATCCCTGTGTTACTCGCAGCCTCGCTAGGGTCAACACGAAATAGACGATTCCCTCGGAGTCCTCCCTTTCCACGCACGACGCAATCTCCGACCCCAAGGTTCCTCCCGAAACTCCGTTCTTTAACGATTACTAGTTTGCAAGCTCATCACTGGCACACAACGAGGGTAAGCTTCTAAGAGTTTTGTACCATGTCACCCGACAATTTACCGTATAGTTTTTGCTATTATTTAATCGCTTTTTGTGTGATAATAATAACATTCAAGATAATAATGAGTTAGGTTGCATTAAAGATCTTCTAGGGCCTGGAATGTCGGAATTAATAAGTTGTATCCACGAACGTAAATAAGAATCTCTGGTTTTCAAAACAATCGGTAACTATACCAGTTCGTACATTTTCCCGGTTGGCCAGGTGGCGACTCTAGTCAAAGAAGGCTAAAGCCGCTATGAGCGTCCCTTTGCGCTCACAGTGGCGACTCTGCTGGGGACCAAAAGTATATTCTACTATTATAAGTTAGCTTCAACGTATGATTTCTTGAAGTTAATTTATTAATGGGAGGATGCATGTTTGGTTTGACTTTTTATGAAAATATTTCTTAATTATTATAAAAAGTAAAAATGGGATACAACTGAAGCATTCTGATAATCTATGGTTATATACGAAGTTATTGCTTTTTGGGTGTGTTTTATATATCTGCCTATTGACCCTAAACTAACCACGAAATTTAACAAGTTTGATCTTAAGATTTTGAATAAGTAAAAATAGATTCATGGAGTTCACCATTTACATGCAAATGTTGTTGGCCCTAACAAGATCAAAATCACGTAGAGGGGGGTGAATAGGTGTCTAAGTCAAAATCTAAGAAATTTAAGTTTTTTAAGAAACTTAAGTTTCAGAGTCAAATTTCTCTCAGAAGCAGACTTAATGAATGCGCTTCTCAGAGAAATTCTGCTTTTAAGCAGTTTCTGCCTTTAAGAAACAGAAGTTCTGTTTAACAGAGCTTCTGGACAGTCTTCTGAACAAAGACAGTGAAATATGGAGCAAAACTGTTTCAACACTAAATATGACAGCAAATGCACAAAAGCAAAAATAACAAGTTAAGGAAGGAGAAAGAGATTCAGGAGGTCCTGAGTGAACAGTTCGATTTATCCATGTTCACCACAGAAGTCCTGTGACTACGTCATGTCCCATGTGAGCGCAGTCAGCAGAGATTTTAAATCCACTATTCAGAACGTTTATGGCACGTTCAGAAGCTCCTTTACATCAACAGAACTTAAGCTAATTTCTCACTTAGTTCTTACTAGCCTTTCACCAGAGTAACAACACTCTGTTTTCTGGAATTCTCACCCAACTTAAACCTTAACTAGATTTCTCGCAAATCTAACTGAATATCACAAACGATATCAGTTTACAAGATTCCTATTATGAACTTGTTTTTTTTCACTCTCTCACTTTTACAAATATCAAATAAGAAAAAGAGAAAGAATGGAAATGCTCTGTTTTTGCTTAGAATAACAGTGCATTGAGTTAGCTCAAAAATCTCGCGTGTTTAAACACAAATGAGCTTGGCTACTATTTATAGTGCCTTGAGATGACCGTTGTTTGAATTTGAATCTTCAAATTGATGACAGCAGAGTTGTAGCCGTTAATCTGTCATTTCTTCAAACGGTCTTCAAACACTTTGATTCAGTTAACCTTGTTCTTTAACTCAATCTGGTAATTGATTTGAACTGAAGGAAAGGTTGACTGGAATGTTTCTTCATTTAGATCAACAAAGGGTAGACAAGGAAAAACTGGTTTTGTTTGTTGTGGACAGGCGCGCTCCTTCAAACAGCTTTTTGAAACTTTGGCGCATAGCATTAAATGCAGATGACAGGTGCATTAAATGCTTAACAAAACTCGTGACTTAACTTGTGATCACACAATTCTCTTTGTCTAAGCTTCTGATCAACAATGGCATAAAAACTTGTGGTTGCTTTAAACTTCAGAGGAGAGCTTGATTATACTTCAGGAGATCTTCAGAGTGGAGCTTCTAGCTTCTGAACTTTATCTTCTGTCTTGTTTTAATCTTCTCTTCTGAGTTTGATAAGCAGTCCAGACTTGATTCATTCAGCACTTGCTGAGAAAAACTTACACAGAACTTAACAAAAATTGTTAGTCAACATTGATAAGTGTATAAGTAAAAATTGAAATTTCATCTTCTGAAACGTTTGGACATAATCAAAACACTTAGGGTTCATCAAATGCGGGAGTTAAGTCATTCAGGGACGATGAGAAACATACCTATGGTGGAGTTACACTTTAAACTTATGTATCTGTTTGTGTAACTGACTCTTATGAACCACATTTGTCCATAACCAAAATAGGGGAGAATGATGAACCTTGTGTGTTTTAGTTAGTCTAAACTGTTTCAGAAGATCATAAATACATTAAGGCCTTTATACATATGATTATTGGCTAACAATTTTCTTCAAGTATTGTATAAGTCTTTTTCAGCATGTGATATTCACTCCTTTAGAGAATAGATGATTTCAGTAGAAAATCTACTCAGAAGCTGAAGACAAAGAATGATAATGGAAGAATAGAAGGTTGCTTGTAGATTTTACTCAGAAGATAAAGCTTCATCATTCAGAAGATTGAATCTCAGAAGTTGGAAGCTCGGCTCTGAAGATGTCTCTTAGAAGAAAGATCAAGCTACACTCTCAGAAGATAGTCACTCCATTAAGTTGATTCTGAAATAACCATTTATTGGAAAAAAAATTGAATCTAAGTGCTAACGGTTTCAAATGACATATCATATATGCAGGGCCGACTCCAGGAATATGGAGGCCCTAGGCACGAGAAAAAAAATCAAATAAAAGATTCAATTTCTTAAAACAATTCATAATTAATTAATTTATTTGTAGTTATATTATTATTATTATTATTATTATTATTATTATATATCAAGTAGTTATATTATTATTATTATTATGGTAAA
Source organism: Euphorbia peplus (assembly GCA_028411795.1). Lineage (NCBI taxonomy): Eukaryota > Viridiplantae > Streptophyta > Magnoliopsida > Malpighiales > Euphorbiaceae > Euphorbia > Euphorbia peplus. The sequence goes on along the minus strand of CP110843.1, from coordinate 9,582,587 downwards.
TTAAAAAAAAAATACCATATAATTGGACCTTTGTATAAAACGTAGTCCCGCCATTTAGAAAGTTATGTGGTTTTAGCAACTTACAACATTCCATTAAAATTTACAATGGTGTCTATATCTACAAAAGGGCCTAATTTGGAAACATTAAAAGTAATTTTCAATGTTTAAGATCTCTATTAAGTGGTGCAATTAAAAGAAGAGAACCGCAAAATTTTACTGGAATTTGACACAAACATTTTTATAAAAATAAATTCAAGATGTTATTATAAGAAAGTTTTGTTCAAAATATTTATGTGTTTTAATAGTTTTTGGATTTATAATGAAGATGTCGAATGTGGTTCTAGATTATTTTTGTAAGTTTAGTTGAATTCTTTATTATCAAAATCTTTAAAATATTTCCAAAAGCTATAAAATAAAATAATAATACTCTTCGAAAAATAATAATAATAATAGTACTAGGTAAACAGTATTTTAGTTGTAATGGAAATAGATAAAGAAAAAAAACCTATTATTAGATTGGGAATGAAAATTGGCCCAACTAATGGGAGGTAAAGTGAAAACCGAAGCCCAACTCTTTGGATTTCTATATTTTATTAATATTATATCAAAAAGAAATTAAATGCACCGTTTAACTCCTCTTCTTCTATCTATCTAAACCTAAATTATACAATCGTTTTAGGCTTCTACCATTTTCGCCGCCAGCCAAAACTCATCTTCCTTCATTCTCCATCTGGTTAAAACTAAACCTTTCACTTTCAATCAGAGGCCCCTCTGAAACCGAGGCCCTAGGCGGCCGCCTATGTCGCCTAGCCTTAGAGCCGGCCCTGCATATATGTCCTGCAGCATTTAATGCATCTGTCAACTATATTTAATGTTAAGCCCCAAAGTTCAAAAAGCTGCATTTAGCGTTCACTGAAGAACAAACCATGTTTCTTCCTTGTCTGCCTTTGGTTCAACTTGTTGGCCCTAACAAGATCAGAATCACCTAGAGGGGGGTGAATAGGTGTTTCAAACGAAAACTGATATTTTCAAACTTTTAATGAAAATTCAATTTTCAGAGTCAATAATCCTCAGAGTCAGAGGCAAGCTTATTGAAGTAGCCTCTGAGGGATAATCTGCTTTAAGACAGGTTCTGTCTTTTCAGCAACAGAAGTTCTGAGTAAAGAACTTCTGGACAGTCTTCTGAACAAAGACTCGTGATTTTTAAGAGAAAATCTGTTTCAGCACTAAATATGATACAAGTACACAGAGGCAATTAACAAGTATAAAGAAGGGAGAAAGAGATTCAGGAGGTCCTGATGAACAGTTCAATTTATCCAAGTTCGCCACAGAATTCCTGTGACTACGTCTTGTCCTCTGAGGTCGCAGCCTCCAGAGATTTTATAAATCCACTATTCAGAACTTTTATGGCAAGTTCAGAAGCTCCTTTACATCAACAGAACTTAAGCTAATTTCTCACTTAGTTCTGACTAGCCTAAAATGAGTTAAAGGATTTTCACCAGAACAACAATACTCTGTTTTCTGGATTTCTCACCCAACTCAAATCTCAACTAGATTTCTCTCTTTTAAATCTAACTGAAGATCACAACCGATCTCAGTTTACAAGATTTCTATTATGAACTTGTTTTTCTTCACTCTCTCACAATTACAATAGCTAAGCTAAGAAAAGATTGAGAATGGAAAGTGTGCTCTGTTTTCTTGATATAACAGTGCGTTGAGATTTTTGCTCTATGATCACACACGTAGTTGATGCAGTGGAGCTTTGCTACTATTTATAGTGTTGAGTAGATAACCGTTGAGGATATTTGAATCTTCAAGGATGACAAGGATGAAAGTAGCCGTTAATCTTGTCAACTTCTTCGAACGGTCTCAAAACACTCAACTCTGTCAACTTTGTACTTTAACCTAATCCGGTATGGGATTTAAGATAAAGGTGATGGAGTTGACTGAACTTGAAGATTGATTTAGAGGGAAACGATAAGAGAGCAGGTTTTGTTTGTTGTGAACAGGCGCGTCCTTCAAACAGCTTTTTGAACTTTTGGCGCCTTGCATTAAATGCAACTGACAAAGCATTAAATGCTTAACCAAACCCGTGATAACGAACTTCTGATGTCCGTTTTCCTTCTTAGCGCTTCTGAACTAAAACAACCTTAGTCTTCTGTTTGCAAAAGAGAACTTCTGATAAAAGCTTTAGGCAGACAATCAAGACTTCAGAGCGGTTCATCCAGCTTCTGAGAAAGTGCTTCAGTCTTCAGCTTTTTAATCTTCTGAGTTCAATAGGCAAGCAGGAATTCTTCATTCAGCATCTGCTGAGAACACTTATACTTAATCAAAAAATTGTTAGTCAATATTGAAAAGTATATAAGTTAATTTCAATTTTCATCTTCTGAAACGTTTGGACATAACCAAAACACTTAGGGTTCATCATTCTCCCCCATTTTGGTTATGGACAAACCGTGGTCAGAAGGTAAGAGAGAAACATGAGGATTAGAGAGTGACTTCCTGATGCAAATATTTCATTACTTCTGAGTAAATTAACTCCCCCATTTTAGTATAAATGGTGAACTTCAGCAATCTGTATAAACTCAATAAGACTCGAGATCAAGTTGTTAGATATAATGAAGTGTAATTTACAGAGTTAAAAAGAAACATAAGCAACCATTTAAGAAGTCAGATATGCAAGACAGTATAGAAAAGATTCAGTGTATATATGATTATTCAGAAGATAACATAGGAAACAAAATAATCAGAAGAGCAGAAAAGGTCCTAAGACATAGACTACCCAACCCAGAACCTAGCTAAGAAGCTTAAGTCCTAAACGATTACAAGTTCCTAGATTTCTTCTGAGGAGGAGGAACAACACTGGAACCTCCAGCAGCACTTGATCTCTTCTGACCAGACTTCTCCCCCGTTTGACCAGAACCAATAGCAACACCAAGAGCTCCCTGAGACTTCAATTTTTGTTGAACATTCAGAGCAGTCTGATATTGCACAGGAGTTGGTCGCACAGTATTGATCAAATCCATTCTTCTTCTGAAGTCATCATCAATGGTCTTCATATGATCGAAGGTCTGACCAGACATAGGTCTCTGTTTCTGAACATCTTCCAGAAGGAGCTTGATCAGCCTGTTGTTAGCATACACAGCAGCCGTGAGATGCTCATTCTGAAGATAAGTCTGTCCTCGAACAAACCTATAACAATTGTGAAGAGTCTTCTCTTGTTCACGAGCTTGATTATGCATAACTTTCAGGAGTTCAGTGAGCTCAGCAATCTGTGCATTCTGAGCAGATACAGCAGACTCAATGTTGGAGAGTCGGTTGTTGAGATCAGGAGTGATGTCATATACAATCTTGGCAGCTCCTGAAGATGAAGAACCTTGAGCAGAAGATTTCACTTCTCTCAAAATGTGATTTGCAGTACTTTGCAGGTCTTCAATCTTACTAGGAAGCATCTTCTCATGAGCCTCATAATGCTCGTTTGCTTCCTTGACTTCTTCTGTCAATATTTCCAAATTTTCATTGACCTTCAGAGAAGAAGCAAGAGCAATATTATCCAGAGAGGGAAGGGTCAGAGCTAATTCTCTCAATTTGTACAGCTCATCATAAGTAGCTAGATGAAGTGTAGAAAGGTTGCGTATATACACAGAAGGATCCTGCATTTGGAGCATGGTCATGAGCTGCAGGTTCTGAGCTTTCAGAGAGTGTAATTCTTGCAGCACAATGCCCTGAGCATACATGTCAGCAGCAGAGCTCCTTTGTCCTATACCAGCAAACCTATTCAGCAGGTCATCTGAGCCACTCTGACCCATTCTTCTCAACTCTTCAACACTAGGGGCACCTCCAGCTTCGGAAATACCAGAAGCTCTGCCCATGAAGCCAAAACTTCCGAATCTGTTATCCAGATCTTCACGATTCAAGTGTTTGCGTAGAAAGTCATAGTTGGATGACAATCCAGCAAAACCTGAAGGAGTGGAGGAGGTAGTTAAGGGATCACACACAGGAGGTGTATGTCCAGAGGTTGAAAGAGGAGGGACAGAAGTTTGAGGAGAGGAGAAAGTTTGTGGAAAGGAGGAGGAAAAAGAATTGGTACAGGAAGGTAAAGTTGAAGGTATTGAAAAAGGTATTGACAGAGGTATGGAAAGGGAAGGAGCAGTAATTCCAATTGATGGAAAAACGGCAGAAGATGATAAAGAGGAAGTAGTGGAAGTAGAAATGGAGTCTGTGAAAATTGGTCCAGAGGACAGATTCACTTCTGAATAGGATCCAGAAGGAAGAGTAGATGGAGGAGGGACAACTTCAGATGTTGAAGTTGTCAGAGGAATGGAATTCTGAGATTCACTTACTTCTGTGACAGAAGGAAGTGAAGGAGATGGATGAGGAGTAAAAGCAGGAGATGAGATAACCTGTTCAGAGGCATTAGGATCAAAAGTTGAGATCGGCTCAGCATATAAATGAGCCATCCTGAACAGCGTTTCTGAGGCATCCCTTTCACCAGGGTTTCTTCCTTGATTCAGAAGAACATTGTCAATGAAGTTTTCATTGTCAACATTCTCAACAAATTGTTTAGCTTCTTCAAGAACCTCTTCATCTTCTGGTTCAATCTCTTCTGATAGCTCTTCAATCAGAGGAGCTTCAACATCCTCTTCATCAGAAATCTCTGACAGCTCTTTATCAGCAGTTTCTGGTTCCTGAGTAACAGGATCCTCCAATTCAGCACTTGAGGCAACAACGAAGTCCTTCTTTCTCAGAACCCTTCGTTTTGCCACAGCCTTCCTTCCAATTCTGGTAGTGAGAGTGACATTCTCAATAATTCGAGAGGATAGAGCAACATTATCCTCTTCATCTGAAGTCTCACCTACCTTGGAGAACTCAGCACCCTCAAGATTAGCAGCACTTTCCAAAAGTTTTGCATCAGCCTTAGCCTTTGCAGCGATTTCTCGCTCAGCAGCTAACTTATCTTCAGCTTCTTTCTTCTTCCTTTTCTCATCAGCAAGAGCCAGAACTCTTGCAACCTTTTCAGCTTCAGCAGCCTTCTCTTTCTCAGCAAGGCGTGCTTCCTCAGCATCCTGAGCTTCTTTCTCAGGTACATCCTTTGGCTTCTCAGCAACAATCTTGCCAGAAGGTTCAACATTGATTTTTGTTTGAACCAACGTGGGAAGAGGTTCTGAGACAGCAACCTTCTCAACATTCAGGACCAACTTGCTTGATCCTTTCTTTCCCTTGCCCTTCTTGGCAGCATTCTTTCCTTTCTGAACTGTTGCATCCATAATCTCCTTCTGAGCAATACTCACAGAGGAGCCCTTCTCATTCTTCTTCGGAGTAACATCAAAACTGAGGTTCCTGAAGGTATGCATCTTCAGAACCGTACTCCTACTTGTAACACCTTCTCCTGACATAACAACAGAGGCTGCCTCAAACAACCTTGTCAGGAGTGAGCCATAAGCTAATGCACTCACAGTAGTTACATTCTTCATCTGCCTTATCAGCATGGCAGGCAAATTTATCTTCTTCTGGTGGACCAGATGCCACATAAATACCCTTTCTCTGTTGGAAACACAGTTGACTCCTCCAGCCTTTGGAAGAAAGACATTCGTAGTCAAATAATGTGCCCACCTCTGGTGCTGACTCAACCAGGTGGCATAAGTTTCCTTGGCACTTAGATCTGGCCTAGCCCAGTTGGCTTCTGAAAACCCTTCTGCTGAACCATCATCTCCAATGATGATTCCTTCATCATCAATTCCTATTACTTGAGAAATGGAAGCCCTGCTGACTTCGATTTCAACTTCCCCGACCACAGAATGAAGCACATCCTCCTCATTAGAAAAGAAATGGAGGTTCTTATAGAATTCTGTAACTAAGTTAGGGTAGATGAATTCTTCGAGAGATACGAAAGAATTCCAGTTTTGAGCACTAAGCCAAAGAGAGATAGGTTCAGTCGATTTGACTTCGTCATCTAGAAATCTAGAGGTAAAAACCCTAGATTGACTAACTTTCTTTCGTGCATCATCGGAAAAGATGTGAGTGACAGTGATTTCTTGAGCCATTTGAGAAAAAGAGAAATTAGGTTAAGATTTCTGAGAAATATAAGAACACAGAAAAAGCTATGGAAATTCTAATGGCAAAGAGAGTGAAAGTAAAAAACTTCTAAGTATGGAAAACCCCTATTTATACCCAAACACAGAAACCGTTCCAATTCAAAAAGTAACTTCACACCGTTTAAAAGGGAACAGATAACCGTTAACCACAGAACAGCGCCGTAATAAGCAGTAGATAACGCATGCTTTCAAGTCAAATCATGATTAGAATTTATTATAACTTAATTATCTTAAACGATCAAGCACTTAAGATACTCAGAGGCAATAATTCTAAGTTATTGAAGAGGATAAGTCATACCAATGCCTTCTCGTAAGTTGCTGAAAGCCATACCAGCCAGAGGCTTAGTAAACATGTCAGCAAGGTTTTCTTCAGAGGGAACATGAGTAATGATAATATCCTTCTTCAGAACATGATCTCTCAGAAAGTGATGTCTAATATGAACATGCTTCATCCTGCTGTGCTGAATAGGATTCTTTGAAAGATCAATAGCACTCTTGTTATCACAGTAGATTGTAATTGTTCCAGGGATGACTCCATAGTCAGCAATTTGTTGCTTTATCCAGAGCATCTGAGAAACACAACTTCCAGCAGCAACATACTCAGCTTCAGCAGTTGAGAGAGCCACAGAGGTTTGCTTCTTGCTATGCCAGGAGACTAGGCACTCCCCCAGAAAATGACAACCACCAGAAGTGCTGACCCTTTTCAATTTATCTCTACCATAGTCAGAGTCTGTGTATCCTATAGGAGTGAAATCAGAACTACAGGGATACCACAAACCAGCTTCTGGTGTGCCTTTAAGATATCTGAGAATTCTTTTGACAGCAACATCATGAATCTCTCTTGGTTTAGACTGATATCTAGCACAAAAACACACAGCAAAATGTATATCTGGCCTGCTGGCTGTTAGATATAAAAGAGAACCAATCATACCTCTGTAGGTTTTTATGTCTACAGGTTTACCAGCTTTTTCTTCATCATCAATGTCTTTGCTGACATCCATTGGAATATCAACAGCATTAGAGTCCATCATGCCAAATTTCTTCAGCACTTCTCTAGTGTACTTGGCTTGATTGATAAACACACCATCATTACTTTGCTTGATCTGAAGTCCTAAGAAGAAGGTTAATTCTCCCATCATGGACATCTCAAACTCAGCCTTCATGTGGTCACTGAACTCTCTGCACAAAGATTCATTAGTAGCACCAAATATAATATCATCAACATATACCTGAGCTATAAGGATATCCTTGTTCTTCTTCAGAGTGAACAGAGTTGTATCAACACAGCCTCTGACAAATCCCTTAGACAGAAGGAACTTTGTCAGTCTCTCATACCAAGCTCTGGGAGCTTGTTTCAGTCCATACAAGGCTTTCTTTAGCTTGTACACATGATCAGGAAACTTAGGATCTTCAAAACCAGGAGGTTGAGACACATAAACTTCCTCATCAATGTAACCATTCAGGAATGCACTTTTCACATCCATTTGAAAGAGCTTGAAACCTTTGTATGATGCAAAAGCACATAAGATTCTAATGGCTTCTAATCTTGCAACAGGAGCAAAAGTTTCACCATAATCTATGCCTTCTTGCTGACTGTAACCTTGAGCAACAAGTCTAGCCTTGTTCCTCACAACATTTCCAAATTCATCAAGCTTGTTTTTCAGAACCCATCTTGTACCAACAACCTTCTTGTTGTTAGGTCTGGGAACTAAAATCCAAACTTCTGACCTTTTGAACTGGTCAAGTTCTTCTTGCATTGCCATTAACCAGGAGTCGTCATCAGCTGCTTCATAGAAGTCCTTGGGTTCCAGAAGTGACACAAAGGCCACATTCCCCATATATCTTCTGAGCTGAGCTCTGGTCATGACAGGATTATGAACAGAGTCAATGATGTTCTCTAAGGAATGATTCCTATGAGCTCTAACTTCTCTTGGTAAATCCAATGAGTCTTCTGAAACCTGTTCATCATTTGCTGAATCATATATAGGAGCATCTTCTGGAAGAGAGTTAACTTCTGTAGTTGGATGTTCTTCTGGAACATGTTCAACAGGAGAATCAACTTCAGCAGCTTTAGGAATAACATCTTCAACAGGAGGAGATGATATTTCAGGAGCTTGAACTTCATCTTCTTCAGAGGCTTTACTATCTGCAGGGTTAGTCTCATCAAACTTTACATGAATGGATTCATCTAAAGTTTGAGTCCTCTTATTAAAGACCCTATATGCTTTACTATGTGTTGAGTAGCCAAGAAAAATAGCTTCATCTGCCTTTGAATCAAACTTTGAAAGATATTCTTTTGTATTCAAAACATAACACTTACAACCAAAGGTTCTGAAGTAACCTATTTTAGGCTTTCGACCTTTCCAGAGTTCATAAGGAGTCTTGTTCAGAATGCTTCTGATTAGCACTCTATTCAGAACATAGCAGGCTGTGTTCACAGCTTCTCCCCAAAAATACTTTGGAAGCCTTCTTTCATTGATCATAGTTCTGGCTATCTCAACCAGAGTTCTATTCTTCCTTTCAACTACCCCATTTTGTTGAGGAGTTCTGGGAGCAGAAAAGTTATGATCAATTCCCTTGATTTCACAGAATTCTTCAAACATAAAGTTTTTGAATTCTCCACCATTATCACTTCTGATATGGACTACCTTTTCATTCCTTTCATTCTCAAGTTTCTTAATCAGAACTGAGAAGCATCCAAGTGACTCATCTTTGCTAGACAGCAAGATGACCCAAGTGAATCTTGAATAGTCATCTACAATGACAAAGGCATACTTCTTTCCACCCATGCTCATTGGTTGAACAGGACCAAAAAGATCCATATGAAGTAATTCTAAAGGTCTTTTAGTTGAAATGACTTTCTTAGTTTTAAAAGAGCTTCTGGATTGTTTACCAGATTGGCAAGCATTGCATAAATGGTTCTTTTTAAAACTAATTTCAGGCAGACCCTCAACCAATTGATTTCTAGCTACTTTGGCCAGAAGATCCATGCTAACATGAGCAAGTCTTCTATGCCAGAGCCAGGAGGTATCCTCTTTGGACATCAAGCATATATTTTTGCAAAGATTCTCAAGATTCAGCATGAAAACATTTTCAACTCTAGGAGCAGTTAGAATAACTTCCCTTGACTTACTGTCCAAGATTTTACATCCAGAGGAGCTGAAGACAACATCTCTACCTTTATCACACAGTTGTGCAACACTCAGGAGATTGAACTTCAGGCCTCTGACTAGGGAGACATCTTCGATCGGAGGATTGGTTCCAATGGATCCAGAACCAAGAATTCTTCCTTTCTGAGCATCTCCAAAGCTGACTTTACCACCTCTTTTAGGCACAAATGTGATGAATGCCTTTTCATCACCTGTCATATGCCTTGAGCACCCACTGTCAATGTACCACAGCTTTGACATTGATGGAGCACTCAGAGCAACCTGCAACACAATCAATTAGTGACAGGTACCCAATCCTTATTGGGTCCTTCAGAGTTAGATTTAGCTTCTACAGGTTTTTCTGATATTTCAGATTGCAAGAGGTTCTTAATGTGATACTTGCAATCTTTCAACCAATGTCCATCTTTCTTACACAACTTGCAAGAAGGAGGATTCTTGGATCTTTCCCTTTGCTTCTTAGGAGCATTCTTCTTCTTCTGGGAAGGTACTACTTCTTCAGAGGCATTAGCACTCTTAGAGGTTCCCACTTCAGGAGGAGAAGAGATCTCTTTCAGAAGAGAGGGAGTGACAGATTTCTTCTTCTGAGGTTTATCATTCCTCAGAGGCAGTTTTTCTTTACCTTTGACTTTTGAGTCATCGGAGGAAGAACTGAATTGTTTACTTAGTTTATCTTCCAATATTTTCATATCAGCATAAACTTGAGTAAACCTAAGAAATTTGTCAGCCTCGCTTTTGTCCAACTTCCTTTTTAGGTACTTGAACATGCTGTACAATTCTTCAAGAGAATCAAAGATATTTTGTTCAGAGGATATGTTTACCTCGGAGTCATAGTTTGCTTCAGGAGGTGCGGAAGTTTCTCCTGTAATATCTTCAGAGGATGGCTCATCAATAGCCATGAAACATATCTGTGCTTGCTCTTCCTTCTCTTCAGGATCACTGCTGGTCTCAGAGTCTGACCAAGCAGCCAGCATAGCTTTCTTGAACTTTTTCTTATCTTTCTTCAGCTCTGGGCAGTTAGGCTTAATGTGCCCAGGTTGCTGACATCCATAGCACACAATGGGCTTGTTTGGATCTCTCTTGAACTTTTCACCAGAATCAGGAGTTTTCTTGTCAAAGCTCCTGAAAGGCTTCTTGTAGTTTCCACCTCTGCCTTTTCTAAAGGCCTTCTTGAACTTCCTGGTCAGCATAGCCAGTTCCTCATCTTCAGAGGATTCTTCAGAAGATTCTGCTTTAAGGACTACTCTTTTTCCTTCTGACCTTTCTCTTAGGTCATGATTTTTTAGTGACATCTCATGGGTGATTAGAGACCCAATGAGTTCATCATACAGATAAAAGCTCAAGTCCTGAACTTCTTCAATGGCAGTCTTCTTGGCTTGCCAAGACCTTGGTAAGCTTCTGACAATCTTCTTCACTCTTTCAGACTCTTCAATGTCTCTGCCCAAACTCTTTAAGTCATTGACTATCTTGGTGAATCTAGAATTCATTTCTGAAATAGATTCTTTGTCAAGCATTTCAAATAACTCATATTCTCTCATGAGTTGGTTGACTTTGGACTGCTTCACTTTTCCTGTTCCTTCATATGTGACTTCCAGCTTGTTCCATATATCCTGTGCAGTTTCACAAGAAGAAACTTTGTTATATTCAGTGGCTGTAAGTGCACAATGCAACATATTTATTGCTGAAGCATTTGTTTGGAGCTTTTTCAGAATTTCATCTGAATATTCTCTCTGAGGGATAATAACATTCCCTAGACCTGGTTCCATTCTGGTGGGAATGAAATCTCCATCTGTGATGACAAACCAAGCACTCATGTTCTGAGCTTGAATGAAATACATCATTCTCTTTTTCCAGTAGGAGTAATTGTCACCATTGAATAATGGAGGTCTAGTTGTAGAGGATCCCTCTGGAACAATGAAGTGAGAAGAATTCTCAGGCTGGTGTCTACTAGCCATCTCTATTGATTCTGATAGGATCTTACACTTAGATTGTTAGATCTTTTTAGTAAATATACGAAGTGACCTGGCTCTGATACCACTTGTTGGCCCTAACAAGATCAGAATCACCTAGAGGGGGGTGAATAGGTGTTTCAAACGAAAACTGATATTTTCAAACTTTTAATGAAAATTCAATTTTCAGAGTCAATAATCCTCAGAGTCAGAGGCAAGCTTATTGAAGTAGCCTCTGAGGGATAATCTGCTTTAAGACAGGTTCTGTCTTTTCAGCAACAGAAGTTCTGAGTAAAGAACTTCTGGACAGTCTTCTGAACAAAGACTCGTGATTTTTAAGAGAAAATCTGTTTCAGCACTAAATATGATACAAGTACACAGAGGCAATTAACAAGTATAAAGAAGGGAGAAAGAGATTCTGGAGGTCCTGATGAACAGTTCAATTTATCCAAGTTCGCCACAGAATTCCTGTGACTACGTCTTGTCCTCTGAGGTCGCAGCCTCCAGAGATTTTATAAATCCACTATTCAGAACTTTTATGGCAAGTTCAGAAGCTCCTTTACATCAACAGAACTTAAGCTAATTTCTCACTTAGTTCTGACTAGCCTAAAATGAGTTAAAGGATTTTCACCAGAACAACAATACTCTGTTTTCTGGATTTCTCACCCAACTCAAATCTCAACTAGATTTCTCTCTTTTAAATCTAACTGAAGATCACAACCGATCTCAGTTTACAAGATTTCTATTATGAACTTGTTTTTCTTCACTCTCTCACAATTACAATAGCTAAGCTAAGAAAAGATTGAGAATGGAAAGTGTGCTCTGTTTTCTTGATATAACAGTGCGTTGAGATTTTTGCTCTATGATCACACACGTAGTTGATGCAGTGGAGCTTTGCTACTATTTATAGTGTTGAGTAGATAACCGTTGAGGATATTTGAATCTTCAAGGATGACAAGGATGAAAGTAGCCGTTAATCTTGTCAACTTCTTCGAACGGTCTCAAAACACTCAACTCTGTCAACTTTGTACTTTAACCTAATCCGGTATGGGATTTAAGATAAAGGTGATGGAGTTGACTGAACTTGAAGATTGATTTAGAGGGAAACGATAAGAGAGCAGGTTTTGTTTGTTGTGAACAGGCGCGTCCTTCAAACAGCTTTTTGAACTTTTGGCGCCTTGCATTAAATGCAACTGACAAAGCATTAAATGCTTAACCAAACCCGTGATAACGAACTTCTGATGTCCGTTTTCCTTCTTAGCGCTTCTGAACTAAAACAACCTTAGTCTTCTGTTTGCAAAAGAGAACTTCTGATAAAAGCTTTAGGCAGACAATCAAGACTTCAGAGCGGTTCATCCAGCTTCTGAGAAAGTGCTTCAGTCTTCAGCTTTTTAATCTTCTGAGTTCAATAGGCAAGCAGGAATTCTTCATTCAGCATCTGCTGAGAACACTTATACTTAATCAAAAAATTGTTAGTCAATATTGAAAAGTATATAAGTTAATTTCAATTTTCATCTTCTGAAACGTTTGGACATAACCAAAACACTTAGGGTTCATCACAACTTAATGAAAAAGTTTGTATCAATAATAAAATGTGTGATTTGGATTAAAGGACAAAGTTAACGGGTGTCAAAACATGTACTTGAAGACCTTTTGAAGAAGATGACAGAGCAACGACTGCACGTCTGTCTCTCCTCAAATTCAAGATTCTTTTTTTTTATATAAATCTCAAATTCAAGATTCAAATTGAAACAACGGTCATATCTAAAGTCCTATAATAGTAACCAAGCTCAACCAAGTGTTTACACGCTACTTTTGAGCTGACTTAACGCACTTCTATCCTGAAAGAAAAATAGAGCATTCCATTCTTTCGCTTTCCTTATTCTTAATTTGTAAAACTGAGAGAGTAAAGAAAATACAAGTTCATAATAAATTTGTAAACTGATATCGTTTGTGATATTCAGTTAGTTGAAAGAAATCAATTTGAGGTTTGAGTTAGAGTGATCAGTTACTTAGTGAGAAATTAGCTAGGTGTGTTGAATGTAAAGGAGCTTCTACACTTGCCATAAAAATACATTTAGTGGATTTGAAACCTATGATGAGTGCTCTCACAAGGGACATGACATAGCTACAGGACTTCTATACTGAACCTGGATAAATCGACTGAGTTTGCTCTAAGCTTCTGAACCCTTTCTCTCTTATATATTTACTTGTTATATTTGCTTCTATGTATTGTGCAACTTGTCTAAGTGATGAAACAGTTTGTCTCTTTATTACAAGTCTTTGTTCAGAAGACGACCATATCCAGAAGATTTGTCAATCAGGATCTCTGTTGCTGCAAGACTGTAACTGCCTTAAGGAAGAATCTCTCAAAGAAAATCTTCTAGTAAGCTAGCTTATGATTGAAATGGTTGTATTCTTTCCAAGTTTTGTTAAACTTGATTTTGGACGAAAAACCTATTCACCATCTGTAAGTGATTCTGATCTTGTTAGGGCCAACACGTTGCCCCACCGTAACGCTCATGTAAAATATTTATGTATATTGAATAATATTTTTTTGGACAAATGTGTATAATTAATAACTATTTTTTAAATTGTTATAATATGCAATAAAACTTTAAATATATAAGAAGATATCTTCTTTTCTTCCCGCCACATTATCATTTGATTACCGTTAATTTTCTAATACCTTCTAATTAGTACTTTTTTCACTATCATTTTGATTATATCTATTTTAAAGTTAAATAATTTATGCAGGAAAGAGAATTTCCCGCAAGGCGAAAATGGGTGAATTTCATTCATGTTTAGTTTGCGAGGACGAGAATAGAAAATCCTCAATTACTTGCAGGTCATGGATGGTTACTACGATTCCCATATCATTGACAATTGACAACCCTATGTAAAACCCACAACATAAAATCCGATTAACAGCAAAATAACGTAAAGTAAAAGAGCTCTAATGATAATTTGTCTAGCCTAGATTTATTTTTTCAATTTGAAACATTGAATGATTTATAACAAACGAATAAGAATAAAAATAAGCTACCACCACAAAATAAAGATATAATAAGGCTTTGTTCTTTTGAATTGAAAAAAGCAGAACTGTTCTGAATTGAACTGAATGGTGCTGAACTGAACTGAATGATGATAAAGTGAACTTAATTTTGTTGAACTGAATTTAAAAAATAAATATTGAAACTAAATTTAATAAGTTATAATAATAATAATAACAATTTTGCATTACAAATAAAAACTATAAAAAAATTTAAAATTAAGATGATAATAATAATAATAATAATAATAATAATAATAATAATAATAATAATAATAATAATAATAATAATAATACAATAGCCGCTCCAAATACTTTTGGGTATTTGCCTCCAATTAGAGAACATGAAATTAGATGTCATATGTCAAAGTTTAAACGTAAAAAACTTAGGGGAATTAGAAGAACATTACAAAGATTTTACATTCATCGTTGAGAATGAAAATAAAAATGATGTTTGGATAGTTAAAAAAAAAGTGGAAAGAACATTACTACGATTTACATTACAACGATTTACATTCATCATTGAGAAAATTACAATATTTACAACGATTTACATTACAACAATTTACATTCATCATTGAGAACATTATAACGATTTGCATTCATTACAACGATTTACATTCATCATTTAAGTTAGTAGAACATTATAAACGTAAATTGATAATAATATTTAGGGTAAATTCCAAAAAAAAAAAAACTGTGGTTACAAAAATTGTCAAAAAAGTAAGTGGTTTGCTTTGTGACAAAACAGTGACTGTGTTTTTATATCTTGCCAAATGAAGGATTTTTTTATTTAAATACCATAAAAAATGCTTGTATTTTTTGGACTTTTTACGGGGATCCTGTGGTTAGTTTCAGGTATACCCATCCGATATGCTCAAAATTACTCTTCGAATGTAAAAATAGCGTACACATCCATTCAATAAATTCGATATTTACCTCTCAATGCCTATTCTAAAGAAGGTGTTTTCTATGTAACTATTAAAATGGACAATTGGATAGACAAACAAATAGATAAACGTTGAGATGATATGGATGCATAGAAAGAGAATGTGGATAACGCTAGAGATCTCAAACATAAAAAATTTCAAGAATTGATGATGTTCTAAGCAACTTTAATTTTTTGAGTTTTTAATTTTAAGCTTGTTTAGGTGGTGTTTAGTGTAAAGAGAGAAAATGAACGTTTAGAGAGAGAATTCTGAAATTGTTGATTCTGAAAAATAAAAAATATGGTTGTATAGTCAATGATGTAATAAACAAATCTAATTCTTTCAGTGTTCTATTTTAAGGTCGTCATCGGTTATTTTTAAGATATTTAAATAAAAAATCCTTCTTTTGGCAAGTTATAAAAACCACAGTCACTTTTTTGTCACAAAGCAAACCGCAATCACTTTTTTGTCACAAAGCAAACCACAGTCACTTATTTTGACAATTTTCGTAACCACATGGGTTTTTTCTAAAATTTACCCTAATATTTATTTATATATATGTAGCAAATTTTGTAAGCAAATTGGACCAAATAGTTATAATTATAAAATATATTAATAGATTATATATAAATAATATAAATAGTAAAAGAGTTTTGATATATGTAGCTCTTAGGGCTGCATATAAGAATCGAATACAACAAAATATGACCTCATATTTGATGGTTTCATATTTATTAAACTATTTATTAAATTTATTTATGATAATAAAATAATCTAAATCTAAAAAATTTTAATACATTCTAAATTACCAAAATTAATAGATTTACTAATTATTTGGGATTTATAGTTACAGGTTTAAAGAATCAATAATTAAGGTTTTAACGTTTCGGATCTCAAATTTAGTGTTCCATAATTAGGGTGTGGTTCAATTTAAGGGTTCGGGTTCACCAATTTCATGTTGAGGTTTGGAGTTTGTAGTTTCGGGTTCAATTTTAAAATTTAAATTTAAAAATTTACGGTTTGGGGTCCAACAATTTTGAGTTTAGGCATGCTTTATAGATTGTGAGTTTAGGGTATAAGATTTATAATTTAGAGTTTATAATTAATGCGTTATTTTTTGTTATGGCAATTTATGTGTATTAAATTGTATTATATTTTTATTACTAGAAAGTGCATCCTCGCTTTGCTTCGGAACACCTCTTCTAGCAATTTGTTTTAAAATTATTTAGCGATAGGTTGATGTGTTAACTATTTTTAGTGACTTTTCTTAAATATTCCTAAGAATACTTTTACAACATTTTATTGAATTATTTAGTTGTGAGATGATGTGTTAACTATTCTTATGCTCTATCTTTTTTTTATTGAAATAAATGAACAAAACTAAGCTGAAATTGACTAAATGTCTAATGAATTTTGCTCAATTTACTGAATTGAACTGAATTTTACTGAATTTAAGTGAAAAAACAGACCCTTGATATGTTTTGTTATATCTTTTTGCGTTAATTGGGAGTGTTGAAATATTATGTTCCAACGCGGACATTATTAATATCACGTCAATAAAGACCCAACTAATTTCAAAAGTAACTCAAAAGGTTAGTATTACCTCATATTAAGGAGTCGTTTACTTTTTCGATTTAGTAATATAAGACATTTAACACGTCTCTTTCACACCTAATTTTTTGGAGCATGTTCTTTAAATTTTAAAAATTTCTTAGTTCAGTATTCTCTCCATTTTCTAATTATTATTTCAGAATTTATTTTTAATCTTTGTGAGATTCCAATCACAATCTAAAAGCATTAAGTTACTGCAATTTAACTCATTTACCAAATTATTGTATGCATTTGTGTGGATTGAAAATTAAGCTAATTAATTTTCCATTGTTTTTTCAAAAACATATGTTATTCTTATTTAATAAAAAAGAAAGAAAGAGGGTGCTATTATATGCTTTAAAGGAGTGTGAGGTGATAAGTTTTATAAAAAGTGAATATTAAAAAAAAGTTAAAAAAAATGAGAGGTGGCTCCTGAACTACAGTTGGTGATGGCGGTCGTTTTTCTTTCTAGAAAGCATAATTGAAAGTATTGTACAAAATTCCAATTTATACTGTTCACTACATGAAAAATGATATAAATGAAAATTAAGCAATAGTAAATGGTATAAGATTGGAAATTGTTGGAAAAGGATATAAATGAAAATTAAGCAATAGTAAATGGTATAAGATTGGAAATTGTTGATAGTAAAGATATAGATGAAAATTAAGCAATAGTAAATGGTATAAAATTTATACTGTTCACTACATTGAAAAAGGATATAAATGAAAATTAAGCAATAGTATTGGTCTATTGTCGGAGATGATATTGTTGCAATGGTTCTTGGTGTGTTAGAGTCTGGTGTTATGCCTGAACGTTTAAATCATACCTTTGTTGCGTTAATTCCCAAAGTCAGAAATCCTATATGTATGAAAGACCTAAGACCCATTGCTCTATGTAACGTTCTATATAAGCTGATTTCTAAAGTGTTAGCTAATCGATTAAAGAGTGTCTTGCCCAATCTGATACAAAATACAGTCCGCTTTTGTTGCGGGACGTCTTATCACTGACAATGCAATTGTTGCATTCGAAGCTTTCCACAGTATGAAAACGAGACTGAAAGGTGTTCGGGGAAACTTTTCTCTAAAGTTGGATATGAGCAAAGCTTATGACCGCATTGAATGGGATTTTCTTAGTGGTGTTCTTGAGAAGATGTAGTTTCCATCCCATTTTAGGAACCTTGTGATGCTATGCGTTTCTTCTGTTTCTTTGTCTTTTCAAATTAATGGCCAGCCAAGTGGTTATCTTTAAGCCCTCACGTGGGCTTCATTAGGGAGATCCAATCTCCCCATATTTGTTTCTAAATTGTGCAGAAGCGTTATCAGCAAATATTAGAAAAGCAGAGTCAACAGGTTTATTACATGGTGTTAAAGTGAGTTCAGTTGCCCCTAGCGTATCACATCTCTTTTTTGCGGATGATTCGCTCATTTTTGGTAGAGCTAATGTGCATGAGGTTGGAGTCATTAAAAATATTCTTGATCGCTATGAAGCGGCCTCAGGTCAGGTGGTTAATTTTGATAAGTCGAAGATGTTTTTTAGTTGCGGTGTGCTTGATCAACGCAAAACTGACCTTTGTTTGCTTCTTAATGTCAAGGAAACAGGAGCCTTCCCTCGATATCTTGGTCTTCCTACCATTATCGGGAGATCGAGGAAATATGTTTTTCTTTCAATTAAAGAGCGTATAAGCAAAAAGATTCATAATTTGTCGGCGAAATGTTTATTCGCGGGAGGTAACGAAGTTATGATTAAGGCGGTTCTACAGGCAATCCCCCAATATATGATGTCTGTCTTTTTATTTCCTGACACGCTTATTGATGAAATTCAAAGCTTGATCCGCAAATATTGGTGGGGTGGTTCGGAAACGAAACGACCAATTTTTTGGTTGGCGTGGGATGCTGTCTGCAAATCGAAGGAGGAAGGTGGGATTGGCTTTCGTTGGCTCCGATCGTTTAATCTGGCTCTCATTACCAAGCAATGTTGGTTCCTCATCCAAAGCCCGAATTCATTATGCTCTCAAATCCTCAAAGCTAAATATTTTCGAGATTGCAATTTTCTCGAGGCCCCTTCTTGTTATGCTGCAAGTTTTTTTTGGCAAGGTGTTTGGGAAGCAAGAAAGTATTTGAAGCTGGGGCTGTTTTGGAGGGTCGGAAATGGTCATTCGATTGACATTTGGAAAGACAATTGGGTGCCCTCAATGAATGCTCGAAAACCACTTTTTGCCCTGAGAAACCCGCGACCTCAACTAGTTGGTGATTTAATTGATGATTCTAATGGCTGCTGGAATAAAGAGCTTCTAAGGCAAACCTTTGATGTTGATGACATGAATGAAATTCTAAAACTCAAAATTAGCCCACGCCTCCCTCTCGATGCTCTTTATTGGGGTCCAACTCGATCGGGTGTATTTACGGTGAAATCTTGTTACTTTATAATAGACAATGCTCGTTTTGCAGGTTTAGCGTTGCCGTCCTCGTCTGAAGCAGATCCGACACTCTTTAAGCAAATCTGGAAACTTCGATTACCGCCAAAGGTTGCTCATTTCTGTTGGCGCATGGTTCGCAACCTCCTACCGACTTCGATTAACCTAGCCCGACGTGGTATTGCTCGGAATCCCAGCTGTCCTTGCTGCAATTTTGCAGGTGAGGATGTTCTTCATGCTATTCTACATTGTAGTCATGCTCGGCTTGTTTGGAAAGCTGCTCGCTATCAGCCCCGTCCCGATAAGTTGTTGGTCTCTAATATTTCCGAATGCTCGGCTTGTTTGAAGCTTTTCTCCCCGAGGATCTTCGAAGAAATAATTGTTATTGCTTGGTGGTTATGGTTTAGGCGAAATAAAATGCTACATGATAATGCTTGGATTGAAAATAACATTGTTCTTGAGAAGGCTGCCCATTTTGTTACAGAGGTTCGGCAAGCAATATGCCAAACTAATGTTAGTTCTTCCCAAGGTGCTTCTTCTCCTAGTGGTTCTTGCCTTGATCCTAAAAAAATTTGGTATCCTCCTCCCGCCGGTGTTGTTAAAGTTAATTGCGATGCCACGTGGGGGGATAATGGCCTTATTTGCAGGATCGGTATTATCATTAGGGATCACTTAGGTCAAGTTCTAACTTCAACGGGTATACCGATTGATCCGTGTTATTCTGTTGAAGCAGCGGAGCTCCAAGCCATTTTAGTTGGTCTCAATTTTGCCAAAGATTGTTCGTTCTACTCCATCATCCTCGAGTCTGACGCGAAGATTGTTATTGATGCTCTCAACTCCAATTCGTTCCCTCATTCCTCCCTTTTTGATTCTTATTGTGATGTAGTTAACTTGCTTTCTTCGTTTACTACTTGCTCTTTTAATTTTACAAAACGGGAGGGAAATATGGTTGCTCATTCTATCGCAACTTGGGCTCGGGATTTAGTTTCACCGTTGTTCTTGATAGAGGATTGTCCGGCTCCCGCTTGGCAATTGGTTTGTAAGGATATCTCTAATCTTTCGTTGTAATGCCTTTGTGGCTTTTCTCAAAAAAAAAAAGATTGGAAATTTTAGAACCAAAATTCAATTTAGCTACCGTAGATACTTTTCAACTTTATATATATACATAATTTTCTTACCAAATTTGAATTTAATTGTTTAATAAATTTTTGAAAAATAAATTCAATATTATATTTTATTGTATTTAAGGCTTATATGCAGCTCTTAGGGCTACATATATCCGAACCGATAATAAAATATTGATTAATAATTTATTTATAAGAATAAAATATTAATAAATTAAAACTAAAATGAATTCAATGTTGCTGAATTGAACTGAATTGAATTGAATTGAATTTTACCGAAAATAAGTGGTTATAAGTTCAAAAGAGTGCGTAAGTGTGACAAAAATATTTACTCCGTATTTACAATTACATTTTGTAATCTCAGTTACCTTTACAAAATCACAAAGGTAAAAAATATAATCGCTTAGTGGAGCAAAAAAGGAAGGCACAAGGCAATATCACCTGTAATATAGACCTTTTGTTGATTCTCATTCATGTATCCGGACTGGATATCATACGTATTGATTTTAATTTGGTTATAGTTAAGGCAGAAAATGCAAACAAGGAAAAAATTACAAAGAAAGAAAAAAAAAGAGAGAGCGCGTGAGAGTTAAGGCAGAAAATGCAAAGATGGAAGGAAATAGATTGCTGCTAAATAAGTTGCGGTGACAAAGGGGGAAATGAAGTCGGAATGAAATGCAAATGCAGTCCAAATTACAATTAAGATATTAAATTAACGCGTTCCCCGTCATGAAATCCGTGTCGTAGTCTTCGTCTTGCATACAAAGTAAGACACACACCCAATATTTTAGTAATTATAATTTTAATTCGCCTAAACTATATGTATGAGCCATTTTAATTTTGTATAAACAAAGAAAGATAATTGCAATTAGATTAGATTAGAATTAGATTAGATAGAGAAAAGTGAAATTCTAGAGGGAGAGCAACAATGAGTAATGAAAGCTGATTTTTTTGTAGAGAGAGAAAGAGAAAACCCAACCGACTTGTAGCTTTTTTTTCTTGCTGTGTAGGTGCTGCTGCTGGTGTTCTTGATGTTTTATTATTATCTTTATTGTCATTTCCGCCTATTGAAGCAAGATAAGGTTGCAAGAATCTGATTGGTTAACAAGGTACTAGTCTTTTGTGTTGTGTTTTGTTTTGATTATTAAGGAAGAAGAAAGATGGGTGATAATAGTGAAGATGGTAGTAGTGAAATGATGCAAAGACTTCAATCTTCTTATGGAACTACTCAATCCTCATCTTCTTCTTCGAAACAAGCTTTTTCATCTATCGCCCATCTTGATATACCTCAATTCAATGTTCGTCCTAGACATTTTGATAATAAAAGACTTGGCATTCCTCCATCTCATCCCACTCATATCCCACCCATTTCACCCTTTTCTCAGATCCCCGTCTCGAGACCATCCAACCATCTTTTACCATCCCAGAACTTTACTCATTCTCGATCTTTATCACAACCCTCTTCTTTTTTTTCCCTTGATTCTCTTCCCCCGTTGAGTCCTGCCCCTTTTCGTGATACATTTTCTGACCCTGTTGCTTGTACTGATGAAAGGGATGCCAATTCCCACTCTTTACTACCGCCTTCTGCGTTTAATAGACGTGTTGCTGAGAGTTTGCCACCCCGGAAATCACATAGGAGGTCTAATAGTGATATCCCTTTTGGGTTTGCTAATGTCTTGCAATCTTCTCCTCCTCTTATTCCTTTGAGGAGTTTTGATCCATCGTTTTCGAGTAATGAGAGTTTAGTAGCGGGTAAGCCTGCTCAATTAGTGAAAAAGGAGTGGGAGAAAGGTGGTGGTGGTGATGTTAATTCTGAAGGAATGGGTGAGAGGAAATCAGAAGGTGAAGTTGTTGATGATTTGTTTTCCGCGTATATGAATTTGGACAACATTGATGCATTGAACTCTTCTGGAACTGATGATAAGAATGCCAATGAGAACCGTGATGATTTGGATAGTAGAGCGAGCGGGACAAAGACTAATGGAGGAGATAGCAGTGATAATGAGGCTGAGAGCAGTGTCAATGAAAGCGGTAGTAGCTTGCCAAGGGAGAGGAGGGAGGGGATGAAAAGAGCTGCAGGAAATGATATTGCTCCTACCACCCGGCACTATAGAAGCGTGTCAATGGATAGTTTCATGGGCAAGATGAATTTCGGCGATGAGTCTCCCAAGCTACCACCTTCTCCTGGAGCTCGCCCTGGGCAGCTATCTCCTAGCAATTCAATGGACGGGAATGCCTTCAGCTTGGAGTTCGGAAATGGCGAGTTTAGTGGTGCTGAGCTGAAGAAAATCATGGCAAATGAGAAACTTGCTGAGATTGCACTAACTGATCCAAAGCGTGCCAAAAGGTAAACCCCCCTAGTTAATTGCTTCTCTTTGGGATTTTTTTTTAAAGCATTTATCTAAAGCCTTATACTGTCTTCTTTCATTCTTTGTCTTCTCGTTATAGGATTTTGGCAAATCGTCAATCAGCTGCGCGTTCCAAAGAAAGGAAAATGAGATACATTTCAGAATTAGAACACAAAGTTCAAACTCTGCAGACAGAAGCTACAACACTCTCTGCCCAGCTTACGCTTTTACAGGTGTTTTTTTCTTTTGAAATGCATATGTGCTGTTTCATCTGTCTTTATTTTCGTCTCTTCTTATTGTCTTCTCTTTTCTACATGTAGAGAGATTCTGTTGGGCTTACGAATCAGAATAATGAACTAAAGTTCCGTCTCCAAGCCATGGAGCAACAGGCACAACTTCGAGATGGTATGGAAATTTTTCTCCATTCTAATTCAATTGCATTCCTTTGCTTTGTTACTTTTGAAGCATTCAGAAAGCGTGTTTGCTTGTAAGGAAGAGTTAGGGATTCTTTGGATTCATAATGCGTCGTGTCACCCAATGAATGATTATGCAACATCTTGACTTAATGTTATGGAGAAGTTTAACTGTTCAATTTCAGAATATCCAAACGAGATGACTAGAACGTTTTATGTTAATTTAAGTATGATGACCTATTCTATCTCTGTCACTCTCAAAATCTCTACTGATACTGCTCGCAACTGTGATAAGAAGATAATTTTTTTTTTTAAATGTAAAACATGTAGCATAGTTTGCAAAATGTCGGCTGTGAGAATTCAGAAAGGCCGAACATCAGAGTGATTATGTTAGTTTGTGGATCTCATATGCAGTATTCTGTGTTTACTTAATTTTACTGTATATAATTTTTAATTTTTCTTTCAAGTTGGTATAAATGTTGAAGTGAATAAGCAGAAGACTGCCTAAATTCTGACATTTGTTGTTCCTTTGTACCACTGCTATTTGTCCGTCTATTCTTCTGCGTGCAATGTGCTAGGCTAATGATTTTATGTTCATTTGATTTCTATTGGGACAGCTCTGAATGAAGCCTTGACTGCGGAGGTGCGGAGATTGAAGATTGCTACTGCAGAACTGAATGGTGATTCAGACCCGACGAAAGGCATGGTTCAGCAGCTTTCAATCAACCCTTCAGTTTACCAGATGCAGCAAACCCAGGCTTCCCAACTCAACTTACACCACTTGCAACAGCAGCAGCAGCAGTCTCAACAACAGAATGGAAGCTCAGGTTCCAATGCCGAGCCTAATCAATAGATTGTGAAAGGATAAGCCAGCTTATCGTTTTCACTATTACATGTCGTTAAAATTTCTGATTTGTTTCTACAGTGCATGCATTCATTCATTAGTTTGTCCAACTCCAAAGAAAAAAGGTGGGAATTGCAGAGTTCCATCTGGGAACACCAGTGAAAGTGATATACAGGTCTTGAATACATATGTTTATTTATGAAGATAGCCCTTTATTATTATTTATTTATGATAGATATATATAAATCATTAGCTAGTGAGGACATTTATGAACCGGATGTTTTGTTGACATTTGGAAAGTGGAACTAGAACTGGTTTTTTTTTTCTTTGTTGATTTAAAAGATTCTATTATTCATTTTGTCAATTGGGCCACCCCAGTTGTGTTGACTTTCTCCTCTGCTCAAAAGTATGCGACAAGTGTTGCTTTTTTCTCGGGAAAATTTGTCTTTGTTTATATACTATAGTGCGCAGTTTCCTTCCTTGTGATATTATTCTAGGCTTCCTAACCTAACCTTTGCCTCTGGTATTCCTTAAATGTTGAAATGTTTTTGTTATTATCCTCCTCATATTTAGGAATTGATCAATGGCAAATGATATATATAATCTTTATGGTTGTATATAACCATTAATTGCTTTTATATTTCCAATAAAAAAAAAAAAGAGAAACTTGATTCTATAATAAAAATTTACTTGTATTGGAAAGTATTTACAACTAAGTTTTTTTGAATCACAGCCCACTTTTTCAATTTTTCCCTTATCACTTATACTTTTTCTAAAACTCATTTTTTTTCTAAATTCTTTCAATACTCTTTCTCACCCAATTAACAAACACGAAAAAATATAGAGAAATATTTGAGATCTGAAAATAAAAACACGAAAAAGTACCACATTCAATTGAAAAAAAGTCACGAAATCATCTAATTAATTCTTGGATTTATATAAAATAATTTTTATTTTTTTTTAAAAATGTGTAAAGTCAAAAAAAAAAGGACAAACGGCCAAGGAGGCCCTTTGGCCATATGACGCCTTAGGTTAGGCGTTTGCCCATATGGCCAAATGGCCTCCTTGGCCGTTTGTCCATAAGGACAAAAGGACAAACGGCACAGTAGACTGTTTGGGCCTATTATTTGTTTCTTTTTTTTTTTTTTTCTCTTTTGTTATCTTTCTAAATCTTTCTTTTTAACAACACTAAATTTTTTTATTAGTGTATGTTTAATACTAAATGTTCGAACAATGACTTAATTAGTTATATGCAATTAGTTTACGTTCCGAGAAAAATCACTTGACGTGAAATTAATACTAAATGTTCAATCAATGATTTAATTAGTTACACGTAATTGTTGTTTTTTTTTTATACGTTAGTTTAAATTTTGTGTTGGGAGAATAAGAAAATTTTAGTTTAAGATTAGGAGAAATGAAAGGGCAAAAATGTCCAAAGTGGGTTGTAGTTCGAAAAAACTGGGCTGTAAATAGTGATACCCTATTGGAAAACACCATTATATTGATGATTACATGTACCGAATAGGCTTAATACCTTTCCAGCCTCCTAAACTTGTCAATTTTTTTCACTTTGCCACCTCAACTTAGATGACAACCACTTAGCCACCTGAACTTGTAATTTTGTTCCACTCGGCCTCCTCAACTTGTCAAATATGACTCATTTTGCCTCTTTGTGCTGACGTGGCATAATATAAGTGGTTATAAAAAAAATGCGACATCAGCATAAAAGAGGCAAATATGTCACAATTGACAAGTTGAGGAGGCCAAGTGGAAAGAAATTACAAGTTCAGGTGGTTAAGTGGAACAAAATTACAAGTTCAGCTGGCTAAGTGGAAAAAAATTACAAATTTAGGTGGCCAATAAGTTGTCCGTTAAGTGGAAAAAAATTACAAATTTAGGTGTCCAATTGTTTGAATTATAGTCAATACAACATACCTCTGATGCTCTTTTTATACGTCCCGTTGTCAAGCTTCTTACAAAAAGAATATGAAGAAAAATGCTCAAATTAATAAGATTTAAAATAAAAAAAAAAAATCTTTAGATTTTGATAAAAAAAAATATCTGGTTAATGCTCATAGTTTGCAATAGATTTCGTAAGAAATTTATGATACACTGGGAGTATGATACCTCTTTAAAATTACTTGCACAACGAGGTTTATGCTAGGGTATAATAAAAATAAATAATCATCTATTTATAACTAAAGAAATATGTATTTCGAGAGTGTATTGAAATTTTCTAAATTTTGAAAATTAATAATCTAGTTCAAGGTGAAAAAATATAGTTCGTAATTGAATTTAACGTAAAGTACAAAAAAGGGCCTATGGTTTGAGCCATTTGCAAACAGAGTTTTGTAGTTTCAAATTATACAAATAAGGCTAATATGGGTTGCAAAGGTCCTAAACTGTTTAAAATGTTAAAAAATACGAGTTAAATGTATATTTTTGACATTTCATTTTGATAAACTGAGTCACTAATATTTTATTTGAAGTTAACAAATTCTGCTTACAAATTAAAAATCTTAAAAAATCATCCACACGTCAAAGTACAAAAAATTGCTCTTGAACAGTTAAAAATGTGAATTATGAAGGAGCTATCCACTAACCAGTTTCAGTTTTTATGTTTGAAAATTACAGTTAAAAAATACTTTTTACGACTCTTTTGATTTAACTGCAACGCAATCTTTTTTAACATCTTAACAATTTAGAACCTTATTTGCAGTACAAACCACAATATCTTTATCTGTACAATTTGAAACCACATAACTCTATTTACAAATGACTTAAATCACATGACATTTTTTGTACATTACCCTTCAATTTATTCACTATGATCTAGAACTAATTTTCTCATAATTTTATGAATATTTAATAATTTTGAAGTGGCAGTAAATTTAGTTATAAATAGAATTAATAACAATGATTAATTAGAGGGTTCATTTATATGAACTTCGAATATCAGGATCCTATAAAATAATATACATATTTTATTTTATTTTCCTTCATTTCTTACTTCAATTTTTGTAGGCAAAACACTTTATTTGACCACCAATTTATCCAAAAATTGTATATTTGATCACATTAGCCATTCACCTTTGTAATTTGATCATATTGGCTATTCATCTACCAATTTAGTAAAATTTCATTATTCTTTGATCAAAATTAAGAGCGGATACAAATGTTAAACATTAAAGTTTTTTCATTTCAAATAAGAAAACGATACTAAAACTAAAAATTGTTAACTGATACAAATGAAAGATGTCATAATTAACAGTGTTGCTGAGCATCGGTTCAGTTCGGTTAAAACCGAACCGAAATATCGGATAACCGAACCGAAATATCGAAAATTCTTGGAACCGAAAACCGAAGTTCTAAAGTAATCGAATTTAACCGAACCAAAAAATTTCGGTTCGGTTCGGTTACCAAACTGAATAACCGAAGTTCTAACTTTAATGTTTGAAGTTCTATAAGTTATAAAATTTGAATTTTATTGATATAGATTAACTGAAATTTAGATGAGTATTGAGATGAGAGAGTTTATATTATAATTTCTAGGGTTTAGTGGATGCGCTTTGGGTAAGAATTTAATATGGGCCAAAATACTAGTTAACCGAAATTGAAAAATATTAGTTTAGTATTCTAAGTTTGATTCGGTTTCGGTTCACCGAAATATTTTTTGCTCAAACCGAACCGAAAACCGAACTCCGAACTTTACATATTCCTAAACCGTACCGAAAACCGGAAACCAAAACACGGAACCGAACCAACACTTCGGTGCGGTGTTCGGTTTGGTTTTCGGTTTTTGGTTGTTTTGCTCAACCCTAATTTAACACAATAATGGTGAGATTTCACCAAATTACAACCTATCCAAAATTTGTGCATTTGATCACTAACGTTTTATTTGGTCACATTTGACCATTCACCTTAATGATTTGCTCATATTGGATATTCATCTACCAAAACAATACTAAAACTCATGGTTCTTAAAACCGGACCGGCAGGTCGGACCGAGTCCAACCGGTCGGTTTCTGTCCGATTTTGTTAACAGATCAGAACCGTCCATGAACCGATGAACCGGCCGGTCGGACCGGTGAACCCGGTTCCGGGCGGTTCAAACTTTAAAAAAAAAAAAACTAATTTATTAAAAAAGAAAAATCTAAAAGCATATTTGAATTTTATTTTTTTTAAGAAAGAAAAAAATTTTAATTATGAAAATAAGTCTTTAATACTTCTCTTTCAACAAAAAAAAAAGTCTTTAATACTTCTAATTAAATATACTCTAAACTGAGACTAGATTCAATGTATCAATACTAATTAGTATTAATTAATTTCAAAAGAATCCAATTTCCAATACAAATCTTCTTGATATTCAATTCACATTTGTTATTTAGGATTATTTTTCAAAAAAAATATTTGACTATTATTGATATTAAAATTGCATTATTAGATTAATATTTGAATTTAAAGATGGATAGTTTGGTAATTTCTATACTATTACGAACAAGATTTGACTCTTACAATTCGTATGGAATCACGATTCACAAAACTAGAATTTTGAGTAACGAGTTGACTCTTGATTTAACAACTATGGTTATGAAGTTTGAACTTCAATTTGGTTTCTTAATTATTGATGATTGAAGACATTTTAATAGCTATCAAATATTAACTATTATTATTTTTTCCAAATTGTTAAATTTGTTAATATAATGTAAAATCTATTTTTATCAAAATTTAAAATCTTATAAAATTATCATATTACATATGTATGTCAGTTAATACATTGAATCCGGTTCGATCCCGGTTAAACCCCGGTCAGACCTCGGTTCGTCGAACCGACACCTTCACCGGTTTAATGACCGGTCCGGTTCTGAAAACCATTAAAACTAAAATTTATCAACTAATACAAATATAAAATGTCATAATTAACACAATAATGGTGAAATTTCACCAAATTACAAAGCCGAGTGACCAAATGTGACCCAATAAAATAAAATACCTAATTAATGTGTTTTGCGTTTCTTTTAGTCAAATATCAAAGTAATTAAAACATAGTTATTCCATTTAAAAAGAAAAATGATAGTTATAATAGGGAGGGGGATCAGGTGTGACAAATTAATTTAGGTGTGATAAGGATTTTAGTGTGTGACAACATGTGGTAATTGTGTAATTAAATGAAAAAAGATGGCATAATTTGAGGGGCATACACGTGTATGGTGAGGGAAGGGGGCTGATGATGTCAGCGCTGATGTCATCGCAGGAGAGAAAAAAGTCTTTTATTTATTTTCTTTAAAATACATTTTTCCGATGATCCCGAACTCGGTATTCGAAATTTTTTATACCGCTGGACTCGTATTAATTAGCCCGTCATTTTGAGATCCATTGTGGTCAAATAAAAACGATTTTTTTTTCGGAATATTCCAAAATACATACCAAAATATTCCAAAAGGCATAGTACAATATTCCAAAATGCATACTACAATATTCCAAACATAACATAAAACCACATAAAAAAAAAACACTCCTAAACACGACGGGTTGATACGATACTACTTAGGGTATAATAAAGAAACAAAAAACACTCCTAAACACGACGGGTTGATAAGAGACTACCTAGGGTATAATAAAAAAAACAAAAAACACTTCTACACACGACGGGTTGATACGGGACTATCTAGAGTATAATAAAAAAAGAAAAAACACTCCTAGACACGACGGGTTGATACAAGACTATCTACGGTATAATAAAAAAAGAAAAAACACTCCTAGACACGACGAGTTGATACGGGACTATCTATGGTATAATAAAAAAAGAAAAAACACTCCTAGACACAATTGGTTGATACGGGACTACCTAGGGTATAATAAAAAAACAAAAAACACTCATAAACTCCCAATCAAATTCATCAAAAACCTGCATGCACCAAGAAATGGAAACATCACTACAAAAAATAACAAAACTCAAACAAAACCCACCCAATCAAATGATTATAATTTCCATCTATACCGGCTTTGGTTCTGCTGGATATATTCCCTTCTAACTTGGAAGCTAGAAGGAGAATGTCTTATTTTTCCAATTCCTTGTTCGTGGACATGCCACGTGCACCCAATGTTAGAAACATGCTTTCGTTCTCCTAAGTTACCTTTGCATTCTCAATGGGGATCAAATGCTTTCACTTTAAGTCATGAGGTTAATGTGTACTTCAAGTTGCTTGTTTATAATCAAATCTAGGACAAGTATTTGACTGTTCAAGGTATTATTATGAAGTTTATGTGGAGTATGTTTAATCCTCGTGTCTCTAACTTCACCAACATGTTGTACTAAGCCATTGTGTTTCGTGAATTCTCATTTTGGGCAACAAATTCGTTTTGGAATATTTGGTAATGAATTTTGGAATATCCGCATGTTTTGTTTGGAATATTAGTGTATTCTGATATCAACATGTTTTTTGGATTATAGTTTTTTTTGGAACATTAGGATCTTGGACTCGTATTAATTAGGCGGTCTTTTGAGATATATTGTGGTCAAATAAAAACGATTTTTTTCATTTTGGAATATTTGGTAATGACTTTTGGAATATCCGCATGTTTTGTTTGGAATATTAGTGTATTCTAATATCAACATGTTTTTTGGATAGTTTTCTTTTGAGACATTTAGGATTTGATTTTGGAATATTAGAGAGATACAGACATAACATGTCACCTTTTTTTATATGAACCGTCTTAAATTGTAAAAATTTGGATAAAAAATTCAAAAATTGCTCAGAAAATTCTGGAAAAATTCCAGAAAATGTATATTGTAATTCTAAGAAACTTTAATTCTCGGACTAAATCCAAATTCTGCTCAGTTTAGTCCCAATAAATTATGAAAGTGATTAAATGGATTAAAATCAAAGAAATTTGAAAAAAAATCGTTTTTATTTGAACACAATGGATCTCAAAATGACCGGCTAATTAATACAAATCCAACGGTATAGAAATTTTCGAACTGAGTTCGGGATCATCGAGAAAATGTATTTTAAATAAAAGAAATAAAACTTTTTTTTTGTCTCCTGTGATGACATCAGTGCTGACATCACCTCCCTCCTCCTCTCTTTTTTCATGCGTGTAAGGCTTTTCTATATATTTTACAAGTTTGCCACCTTCCCCTAGTCGATTACTAAATTGTCTCTATTGTCACACCATAAAAGGTGTCACACTTAAGGACCTTGTCACACATGATCCCTCTCCAGTTATAATAATTCAATATTTTAATTTTTTTTTCGAAATTCAATATTTTATTAAATATTGATAATGTATAATAATTTGTTTAATAACTTCAAAATTTGATTTATTACCATCTCAGTCATATAATATTTTACTAACAATTTTGAGCATCTTTATATAAATAAGTGTTGAGTCAAGTTCAGGTGAGACACCCCTCTTATGGTGTGACACATTCTTATGGTGAGACATGTACCAATTGTGTAATTTATTAGGTCTCTAAACACAATTTTTCAATTTTCTTTTCATTTATCAAACTGATGCAGCCATGGCCTTGGCTCCGGCGCGTCGCTCCTCTCCGCTTCTCCCCGGCGTCCGTTCTCCTCCCGCCTCCCGTCTCCACCAACGTCAGCCTGGACAGCGTCGACACCTCCTCCAACGATTGAAGTAGTTGAATGTCCAAATATGTGTTTATTTGGTTCAGAAACTTCAAGCGGACATGATTCATGCATGATTGCTGAAGAAAATGACGAATTGGTTAGCAATGATATCTCTTTCCTCAGAAATAAGATTAGTTTTCTTAGAGATGTTTTTCTTTCACCTGTGATGTATGGATACTGTTACCGAGAAATTGTAACTTGAATCCACGTAAGCTGTGATCACTACAAAATAGCAAACGTTAGCCTAAAGGAGGCCGCTAACCGGCGACCCCTCTCCGATGCTAAAGTCAGTATGGAACTTGTGATCGGAAAAGTAAATAACTCAGAGAATGAGTCTAGAATAATGCACCTTAGATTGTAGTAAGTCCCATGTATTTATAGTTGTTTGATCATGAATCTTAGTCCTAGTTGTATTAGGACTTCACTTGAATTACTCCTCTCTAGTCTTAGAATTATATTCCCAATTAGCTTGTATTGTCCTAATTGGATTAGGAGACCTAAAGAGGAATACTTTCTTTGTAGGAGAGATATTCTCCTTACTTTGACTATTCAACGCACGTCTACGTGGACATTAAGACTATTCAACATAGTTTAACCGTCCTACGTGTTTGAAAGCTAAATGACTATTGGTCCACGTGTCATACGAAATATTAGGTGATAACAGAAGCCCCCCCCCCCCCCCCCCCCCAAAAGGATAACAAGATCCTTTAGGACTTATGTCTTTCAAATCCTCCAAAATTAATATGGCCCAAACTGCAGGCCTAAGAGACAAACATGATTTGTGGCCCAACAACCTTACCATCAAGTCCAACTACCCAACTTGCACGCCTCACTCAAAACTCCACACTTGTCTTCAAGCGTGGTCTCAAACTTAAACTCCCTCCAAGTATACGAAAAGGTTTTGTAATTCAAAATAAAATACCATTTTGCCTATAAATATCAGAGTAAAACCCTCCATCTCTTCACGCTTTCAAAAATTCACAACTCTCCCAACAACCCGTTTTCCAGATTTCTGCGAAGTGTAAGTAATCCGTAATCATCTTTCTATTTCATTCCGATTTCGTTATCCGAAATGGCCTCTTCATCGCAAAATCCTACTTCCTCGGGAGAAACTTCCCAAAACTCAGATCCAGAACTAAATCACCGGCGTCGCCAAACTATTATGGACTGGTCCGAGGATGAACTAACCCCACCCATACCACAAAAACCAAACCCCAATACCACACAACGCACAAACCCTAGGAACCTTAACCCTCCGATCCAAATGCCAGTACGCGCCCCACATCCGCAACAGGGTCATTGGGGGACAACTCTTCCTCACGAAGCGACCAAGATCAACACGATTGAAGCACTTCGTGAGTTGAAGAAAAAGTTCCCCTGTCTAAAGGACTTTGACTGTGCGGTCCCCACTCCCGAAGACAGGATGTTTAAGGGAAAAATCCACAAGGTGGCCGTTCTCGAGAGGCATCTTGAATATGGGATGAGGTTTCCTTTCCCATAGGTGGTGAACGATATCCTCAACGAGTTCAATCTTTGCCCTGCACAGATCGTTCCCAACTCGTGGGTTGAGATGCTTGCTCTCGTACGGGCATGCCAGGATCTCGGTGTTTTGCTAACTGGAAACCTCTTCAAATACCTTAGGACTCCTATCAAGGCTCTAAAACACCCATGTGTCTCTTTCAAAGAAGTCCACGAGCCCAAAGGCTTAGTTGGTGGCAAACCTTCGTCACACAGTGGCCATCGCTCACGATGGATCTGGGTTGGTCCTGAAGACGGCAACCTTCGATGGCCCTGGAGGATCGATTTCAACGAGTTTCCTACTGATCCGAGTACGTGGAGAAACCCCACGAAGAACGTGATCCTCAACGAGGAGGAACAATGCTCCCTTAAGAAACTCCAAAAATACAAACCTCCCAGTCCCATCTCCCTCGAGAATTTCCTAACTCGCTATCGAGGCAACATGCCGATTGCCACCGTTGGAGAGAATGGAACCATATTTTATTTTCCTGCTCCCGAGGTTAATCGGGCTCATCTCGGGGAGCCAATTTCTCTTCCAAAAAATCCTTGTAAGCTTTCCTGAATTTAACTATGAACTTGTTATTTGCAGGCATTTTATCATGGCCCCTAATTTATCTTACAAACAACGCCTTGCAGCTGCCCGACTGAAGGCCCTAGAAGGTGAAAAACAAGCTCCTTCTGTCATCGTGCCCCCAAAAGGTCCTCGTGCCACGACCAAGAAGGTCCGTGCTTCGTCGATTGGCAACATTGCCATCACCGAGGTTCGTGAGCCCGAGGTGGCTCCAATAGAGAAAACACATGTTCCCGAGCCTCAACAACATGATGAGAGCCCTGGTAACTTTATCAATTCTTTAATGAAACTTTCGTACTTCTTTGTTCTTCTATTAATCTAACTTTTCATAATTTCTATGTAGAAATCCAAAACCTCTCCTCTGGAAACGAAAACGAATCCGAGGTCAAGGAACCCGAAGTCCAAATTCCTAACGACCCCAAAATCCAAAAACTCGACGACCAAGGGGTCCCGAAGCAAGCTCGTTCCAAGAGGAAAACAATGTCCACTTCTGCTGATACCTCGATTCCCGAGGGCGAAGTTGCCGTGGAGACCTTTCCCAATGATCCCGAAGGTCCCCATGCTAAACGCGTTCGCCAAATCGAGGGGACGAGCTCACCTCCATATCCATCAACCTGGGATCCTAACTGGTATCCTTATACCAACTGTCCCGAGATGACA
This sequence comes from Euphorbia peplus, assembly GCA_028411795.1. NCBI lineage: Eukaryota > Viridiplantae > Streptophyta > Magnoliopsida > Malpighiales > Euphorbiaceae > Euphorbia > Euphorbia peplus. The sequence goes on along the minus strand of CP110843.1, from coordinate 9,548,276 downwards.
CATGCCAAAGGCAGGGTGCCTACTGAGGCCTCGTTGGATGGCTACGAAAGATATAAACTCTACAACGTAAGCTCTCCTTACCTAATTTTGTTGAAGTTTAAATATTTTGGTGTTCTAACGTTCAGCCTTATACAGTTCTGGGCAGAGCGCTTTCCTCAAGTCTCCCTAAGCGTCCCTGCGATCGCTGAGGACATTGCTCAAGCCTGCCTCGTTCCCGAGGAGGTTAAACTTGCTGAGAAGCTAACTGACGAGGAGTTGGCTAAGCTTGTACAAGTCAGACAAGCCAAGGTAACGATCTTTCTTATATTTAGACATCGTTTTTAAATTATCTCGCCTTTCCTCTCATCCTCGTTTTCTTCATTTGCATAGGCCATGGCTGCGACGGAGATCATGTCCTACCGCTATCTCCAGAAGTCTGCGTCTCTTGAAGACTATCGCCAAAAATGGGCGGTAGTTTCTGACAAGCTTGACACGGCAGAGGATGCTTTGAGTGCCCAAACGAAAATCCTGAAGTCCGCTCAACACATCGGAAGGGAGAAAACCTTTGAATGCGAGAGACTGAAGGTTGATTGCATTCAACTAAACAAAGCCCTCGAGGCCTCGAAGGTACGAGTACTGGACCTCGAGGATGAGATCCGATCCCAATGGCTCGATTCCTGCTTTGCACTGGCAGGTCTTCATCAAGGGGCGCGAGCTCAACTTGCTTTGGAAAAGATTGATCAGGCGACTTGGAGAGCTTGGGGAAGGGAAGTATCACAAAAACTCCGATCTCAACTCGAGGCTTCCGAGAAAGCCAGACAGGACCAGGAGGCGGCTCACGAGGAGAGTATTGCAAAAATGGAGGAGAACGAGATTTGGCGTATGTCCAGATTCAAAACTCGTTTCGTTATGTCCATTCGAGAAAGGTTCCCTGACATCTCTGAGGAAGACCTCAAATTCTTCGTGAATGTGAATCCTCCCGAGGACGACGAAGAAGCACCTGCTGTCCTCGACGAGTCCTTTCCCGAGCCTGATTCTCCGAAAGAAGGGATCCCTGTTGATCCGATTTCCGCAGTTGAACCTGTAGAATAGCTTGTTCCCTTTTTTGTAATCATCGTTCAATGAAATGACAAATCTTTATCTTATCTTGCCTCTTATATATATTACGTCTAATATCTTGTGTGCAAGTTTACTTATTAAAGTTTGTTCATGCTTCAATTTTCTAATATTCTCATACTAACCTCAGTATGTTGAACTTTAATTGTTCGCAGCCCTCGTAGTAGCCCCCCTTATTTTCTGGTCGGGCTAACTCTTGTAGGGTGGATTCTTACCACGACGTTCATGGATTTGGTTTTAATCGAAGCCTTCTAGCATGCATAAGCTTGATTTTAAAGTTCTAACCAAATTGTCCAGTGTCGAATACTTAGAACAAACTTTCAAAATAACAATTAGTTTCAATCGTGAATTCTCTTCGTGTCCCGAATCTTTTCATAAGCAAATAATTCCTAAGTAATATCTGAATTAAAAGTCATAGATGAAAACGATGCCTCGTGGGCCTTTATTTATAATAACTCCTAAGTTGAATTCTGAGTTACATGTCATCAAAAAGTCAAATAACAAAAGCTAAAAATAATATTTCCTGAGTGAGATTGCATTCCAAGTCCTCGGAACCTCAGTGCCATCAAGATGCTGCAAACGATAAGTATGTGTTCCGACGCATTCTATGATCCGAAATGGTCCTTCCCACTTAATTCCCAGTTTACCTTTGCCTTGTCTCGAGCTCGATGCTGCTGTACTACGAAGGACAAAATCCCCTTTGAAAAATTGTCTCGGTCGTACGCTTTTATCATATATTCTCTTTGTTCTGGCTTCATACGCCTCAATCCGTGCTAGCGCCATTTCTCTTTTTTCTTCGAGATCGTCCAAGTTGTCTCGTAAGTTCAATTCATTCCATTCTTCAGTATAATGGAGAACCCTCGTACTTGGTACTTTAATCTCGACCGGAATAAAGGCTTATGTTCCATAAGTTAAAGAAAAAGGGGTTTCTCCAGTAGCTGTCTTTGGCGTCGTTCGATACGACCACAACACATGATACAGCTCCTCGACCCAATTTGTTAACTTCTCGAGGTGAGTTAAACGCCTTTTGATTCCTTCCATGATCGTTCGATTAGTTCTCTCGGTCATTCCATTCGTTTGTGGGTGGAAGACAAAACTAAACCTTAGCTTGATCCCTTCTCTCTCGCAAAAGTGTCTAAATAGAACACTGTCAAACTGTTTGCCATTGTCTGTGATTATCGTATTGGGGACCCCAAAATGATATACAATGCTATTCTTGACAAATTTCACAATCTGTTGGGCCGTTATCGAGGACACGGCTTCAGCCTCGACCCACTTTGTAAAGTGGTCAACGGCTACGATGACATACTGTCTTTGATTAGTTGACATCGGAAACTGCCCTACGATGTCAATTCCCCAGGTCGCAAATGGCCATGCCACTTTTATACCTTCTAATCCCGAGGCCGGGCTTTTCAAAACTGGAGCGTGAGCTTGACACGCAGCACATTTCTTTACAAACTCCGCAGCATCATTGTTCATCTGAGGCCAGTAATAACCTAACAACCTCGCCTTTCGAGCCAGAACATTCCAGCCCTCATGAGCCCCACATGATCCTTCATGGATTTCCTCTAAAATCTTGGCTCCTTCCTCGATCCCAACTGCTTTGAGCCATGGTTGGGAATACGATCTTCGGAATAAATTTCCATCCACGACTGTGTATCTACTCGACTTTCTCACGATCTTCGGATGTTGTGACTTATCTTCCGGCAACTTTCCCTCGTACAGATATTCAAAAATTGGCCAGTACCATTCGTTGCCTCGATCGAGGGCAAAAACCTCCTTGGCATCGATACTTGCACATGGAATTACCTGCACATCGCAAGGACACAAATTTAGGTTAGTAGGATCAGAAGCTAATTTTGCCAGGTGATCCGCCTCCATGTTTTCCTCCCTCGGGATTTGCACAATCTCAACTTTACACCCCACGAGCTCACACTCCTCAATTGTACGTTTTACCAACTCGTGATACTTTTTCATTCGAGCGTGCTTGGTCTCCCAAGAATTCCTTATCTGATTGGTTGCTAGGCCTGAATCACTTTTAATGACTGCCTTGTCTGCCCTTATAATTTTAACCAAACGCAGCCCGAGTAATATCGCCTCGTATTCTGCAGCGTTATTTGAGGAATCAAAGCCCAAAGTCGCAGCGTGTCTGAACACCAACCCATCTGGACTTTTGCAAAAAACTCCGATTCCCGATTGACTCTTATTGGCACTCCCATCTACGAAGATTTCCCAAGTATTTAATACTGGCTCAGTTTCTTCTTCGGGTGGGACCTCGATCAAAAAGTCAGCGAGGACTTGAGCCTTTTTTGATGGCCTTGGCTCGAATCTTACATCAAACTCCGTGAGTTTTATGGACCATTCCGTCAGTCTCCCCGAGGCCTTAGGTCGTGAAAGAATCTTCCTGAGTGGGGTGTCTGTACGAACGACGATCGTATAACTCAAGAAATAATGTCTCAATTTCTGAGCAGCAATATATACCCCGAAAGCTAGTTTCTCCATTTTAGGGTATCTCGATTCTGCCCCTCGAAGCACTCTGCTTACATAATAAACCGGATATTGAACTTTTCCTTCATCTTCTTCTCGAATTAGAACCATATCAATGCACTCCTCTCCGACGCTTATGTACAAATACAAATCTTCGCCTTTCACAGGCTGACCTAAGAGAGGTGAAGATGATAAAAATTTCTTGAGATCCTCGAACGAGGTTTGACACTCATCATACCACACGAAGTCCTTTACTCCTTTAAGACTTTTGTAAAAGGGCATGCATCGTTTGGCGAAATAAGAGATAAAACGACCCAGAGCATTGATCTTACCGTTTAAAACTTGCACCTCGCGTACACTCTTTGGTGGCTGGAGATCAACAATAGCCTTGATTTTGTCTGGGTTTGCCTCGATGCCTCGCTTAGAGATCATGAAACCCAAAATTTTTCCCGAATTGATCCCAAAGGTGCACTTTTCAGGATTGAGCCTTAAATTATACTCCCTCAGAATCTTGAAAACCACCTCGAGGTCCCTAGCATGTTCTTCCGCCTTTTTGCTTTTCACAATCATGTCGTCAACATAGATCTCGACATTTTTCCCAATGAGATCTTTGAACATCTTGTTGACTAGTCTTTGATAAGTTGCTCCAGCATTTTTCAGACCAAAAGGCATCACTTGATAACAATAAGTACCTTCTGGTGTAATGAAACTGGTTTTTTCCATGTCCTTCTCGGCCAACGGGATTTGATGAAAACCCTCCTTTGCATCGAGGAAAGAATATACCTCGTATCCGGCAGTTGAGTCTACCAACATGTCTATACATGGCAACAGATAAAAATCCTTAGGGCAAGCTTTATTCAAATCGGAAAAATCGACGCACATTCTCCATTTTCCATTTGCTTTCTTGACTAAGACCACATTTGAAATCCACTGTGGGTAATGAACTTCCTTGATTCTCCCGAACTCAAGCAGCTTTTCAACCTCGCTCTTGATGAACTGCTGTCTTTCCGCCCCTTGGTTTCTCTTCTTCTGTTTCACAGGAGTGTATTCTGGGTCAATGTCTAGCGTATGCTCCATGACCTCACGAGATACTCCTACGATATCTGCCGATGTCCAGGCAAAGACATCCTTATTCTCCTCGAGCGCGGCGATAACAATCTTCTTCGAACTCTCTTGCAACTCTGCTGAAACCTGTACTACCTTTCCTTCTTCCAAGGTTACGACTTCAATTGCATCAACTGGTTCGCCACGCTCCTTAACTTCCTCAACCAAGACACTTTCTTGAGGAACTATTTCCAACGAGGTCATATAAGTATGCCTCGCAACCGATTGACTACCAAGTGCCACTTCCATTCCTCGCTCCGTCGGGATCATCCAAGCTAAATAATAAAGGGATATGGCACCCCGACTACCCGAAATCAAAGGCCTGCCAATTATCAAATTATAAGCGATCGGTGTGTCAATCACTAAAAAATCAGTAACAGTTCTCCACTTGCTCGTGGTATTCCCTATTTCGACCTCGAGCTGGGTTTCTCCCAACAGAAGTACGGGATGTCCACTTATACCAACTAAAGGTGACGCGGAAGGTGTCAAACGTCCCTGCTCCAAGCCAAGGGCCTCGAAAGCCTTCCTCGTGATGATATTTACTGAGCTTCCTGTATCTAGCAAAGCTCTTCTAACCGTAAAACCTTCTACGTGCATATCGATCACCAAAGCATCATCATGTGGATCACTTGGACGGCCCTTCAATGACCCGAAATCAAAAACTTTCGAAATCTCCTCAATTCGTACTCGCTCAGCGATGTCCCATTTCCTTTTAACACTCCTGTCAACGGGAGAACCTCCCATAATCATATTAATGACACCCCGAGGAGTTTTTGCCCCCTCTCGATCTGGGAATTGATCTTTATATTTCTCGAAGAGGTTTTTCAACTTTCCTTTAGCTGCCAATTTATCCAACTCCTTTGCCAGTTGTTCACAATCTTCTGTATCGTGACCCTGTAATTTGTGGAAAGCACAATACTTGCCATTATACTTCGGCTTCCCACCTTTAGGTGGATATCTGATTTGCTCCTTTTGTTCTTCAACCCACATAAGAACCTGAGCACGAGGGGCAGGCAATGGGATTCGGTCTCTTTTACCAAAAGGCTTCCTTGGAACCTCACGAGTCCTTTCCCACCTATCCGAGCTCCGGCCGCTGCCCCGATCTCTTTCTTGCACCTCTGACTTGATTGACTTTACTCTCCTCGTGGGATCATCTTGGTGCTCATCCCATACCACGAATGATTTCGCCATTGTCATCAAGGCATGGAAATCATCCGGTCGCTCAGTCATAAGTTTCATCTGAAGATCCCGATTTCGGCAATTCTCCGCCAGTGTCTTCCGTGCTGAGGATACAATCAAGGGTTCAACTTTCAAAGCCACATTATTAAAATTGTGTAAATATGATTCTAAGGTCTCGCTTTCTCCTCGTCGTACTCTCATCAGATCATCGACCGTCTTCTTCTCTGGTATGGCTGTGACAAAATGTGCTTTAAAGGATTCTGAAAGTTGATTCCAGCTCCTGATTGAACCAGTAGGGAGACAATCATACCATTGTGCCGCCGTTTCTTTCAAAGTTGTTGGAAATAATTTACACATAAGTGCCTCGTTAACTGGACTTGCAAGGAGCGCCCTTCCAAAACTTTTGACGTGCATCACAGGGTCAGAATCTCCACAATATTTATCAAAATTGGGATACTTGAAATTGTTCGGGTAAGGAGCTGCCAGGATCTTAGCACAGAGTGGACTGTCTTTATCCTGTATAGGTCCTTCCTCGCCCCGTAAAGTTTCATCAGAATAGTCCCGATTCCGATTTCTTCTCCTGTGTCTCTTCCCTTCTCGGGACCCCACATTCTTAGTTCCCGTAGCCTCATCTCGCTCCTTAAGGGCTTTAGCAATTCCTTCGGCTAAACTTCTGTCGAATGTATCGACAAGTCTTTTATGTTTACGTTTAAGTTCTTCAACCTCGGAATTATCTCTTCGGGACCGCCGATGTTTAGGGTCTCTACTTCCCGAGGAGCTCCTTGAAGACTCCGATCCATCCTCGTAAGACAGTCTCCTTACAATCCCTGGTGAGACTTTTCTTGCTTGTGACTTTATACGAAGCTTGCGCCTCGGAGGAGTTGGGGATCGTTCTACAGACCTTCCTCGAACTGGAGTTTTTTCGCGATCCGCGGTTCGAGTTCTTCCAGCTGAAGATGCTGTATAACTCCGAGAATGCTCCGAATTCCGAGATCGTTTTACACCCCGAATTTCGCTTCGTGGTCGATCTGGGGGAATTCGCTTACTCAACTCCTCTAATTGTTGTTGCAAACGATCTATGGTCGATCAGTCATTAACTGTTCTGACCGCCACCTCGGCTGCGACTCTATCCATCCATTTTCTTTGCTCTGGGTCAACAGTTCCTGACCATTCGAACATTCGGTGTAAAGCAACTTCTTCGTCTAGAGCCATTGTGTCATCATCATGGTCCATGTCTTCTTCCTGAGCATTCGTGGCCTGATTTTCCTCTAAGATCACCATGTTCTTTGATTAAATCTTTTAAAAGATTCCATGCTCACCGCACCAATTTGTTACCGAGAAATTGTAACTTGAATCCACGTAAGCTGTGATCACTACAAAATAGCAAACGTTAGCCTAAAGGAGGCCGCTGACCGGCGACCCCTCTCCGATGCTAAAGTCAGTATGGAACTTGTGATCGAAAAAGTAAATAACTCAGAGAATGAGTCTAGAATAATGTACCTTAGATTGTAGTAAATCCCATGTATTTATAGTTGTTTGATCATGAATCTTAGTCCTAGTTGTATTAGGACTTCACTTGAATTACTCCTCTCTAGTCTTAGAATTATAATCCCAATTAGCTTGTATTGTCCTAATTGGATTAGGAGACCTAAAGAGGAATACTTTCTTTGTAGGAGAGATATTCTCCTTAATTTGACTATTCAACGCACGTCTACGTGGACATTAAGACTATTCAACATAGTTTAACCGTCCTACGTGTTTGAAAGCTAAATGACTATTGGTCCACGTGTCATACGAAATATTAGGTGATAACAGATACTTTATCAGGAAACTAAGTAAAATTTCTCTAACTCTCTGATCTATCTAAAACATAAATCCAATTAATATAACCATTCCAAACAGATTGCAATTTTGTTACCTAAACACCTTTTTTATCTTTTGTCTTCACATATTGCGATTCCAGGATTAAAACTAGAATTGATATTTGTTATTGGCATTTGTTTGTTTCTGATATTTTGAGATAGTTGAGTGCCTCTGTTCACGAAGTTTTCTTATTAAATAGACTATTGTTTTGTTGTCATCAAATTAATTAATTGAAGGTTTGCAGGTTATATGTGATAATTTATCACATGGAGAAGATTACAAAAATGAGCAAAGACTCAAAATTATGTTATTTATTAATTTGAAACAACTGAGTTCATGGAATAACCGAGTATTATTTCGAAACAATCGAGTATTTTTTCGGAACAACTTGTTCCAGCAGAATACTACACTTGTTCCACCAGACTACTACATTTGTTTCAGCAGAATACTACACTTGTTCCACCAGACTACTACATTTGTTTCAGCAGAATACTACACTTGTTCCACTAGATTACTACATTTGTTTCAGCAGAATATTACACTTGTTCCATCAAACTACTACATTTGTTTCAGCAGAATATTACACTTGTTCCACCAAATTACTACATTTGTTCCAGCAGAATACTCGGAGAGTGTAAAAAAATGTAGTTTTCTGGTGGAACAAATGTAGTAGTTTGGTGAAACAAGTGTAGTATTCTGCTGGAACAACCGAGTATTAATTCGAAACAACCATAGAAAAAGAAAAAAAAATAAAAATTGCTTATAAATAGCAACAATGGGTCTCAAAATGACCGCCTAATTAATACGAGTTCAGTGGTATAATTTTTTTTTGAAAAATGAGTTCGCGAAGAGCGGGAAAATGCATTTTAAAGAAATTAATTAAAACTTTTTCTCTCTCCAAAGGTGACATCAGCGCTGACATCACCTCCTCTTCATTCCCTCCATTTTCCACGCATAAGACTTTTTCTCTTAATTACAAGTTTGCCACCTTCTCATGTTCAATTACAAAATTACCCCCACCTCTTTCCCTTGTCACACCATAAGCCCATTGTCACACCTGAGCCTTTCTCAATAAATGTTAAATCTCCATATGGTATGATGAGAGTCAATTAATCATATCCAGTCATTTTATAATTTTGAAAGATATAAAAATTTCTATTGAGATATTAGTGATTTATCAAAATTTACAGCGAAAAAAATTATAATTAAAAAATAAAATCCTAACAAATTCATTTATATTAAAGATCTAAGAATACTTCATATTATTTTAAATGTATTTCTATATATTAAAATTTAAATATTCTTATTTGTTAACTTACATAGAGAAAGGATCAGGTGTGACAATGGGCTTATGGTGTGACAACCCACTTATGGTGTGACAAGGGAAAGAGGTGGGGGTAATTTTGTAATTGAACATGGGAAGTGACAAACTTGTAATTAAGAGAAAAAGCCTTATGCGTGGAAAATGGAGGGAAGGAAGAGGAGGTGATGTCAGCGAAAAATTTTTAATTATTTTCTTTAAAATGCATTTTTCCGCTCTTCCTGAACTCGTTTTTCAAAAAAAATTATACCACTGAACTCGTTTTAATTAGGCCGTCATTTTGAGATCCATTTTTGTTATTTATAAACGAATTTTAATTTTTTTAATTTTTTTAATTTTCTATGGTTGTTTCAAATTAATATTCGGTTGTTTCAAATTAATAGTGTGTTGTTTCAAAATAATATTATGTTGTTTCGAATGAAATATTAAGTTGTCCCATATGATATATTATTGAATAGCTACGAAGAATATTAAAAAAAATCAGAGTCTCGGAGAATTTTAAACAAGAAAGATATTAAACAAAATCACCTAATGCATACATATAATCCTATAACATAAATGGATATTCAATCTTTCATCTTCTGGATTGTATGCTAAATAAGGTAAGAAAAATGGTGTAACCCTTCTATGATTAGCAAAACTACACATGTACAGGATGTCAAAGAAAGCAAGGGCTGGCTTGTTTCTGGAAAGTGAACAAAATGGGGCTTCACTTCCACACATGTATCAGAAAGCAAGACAATTAATATAGTTAACAAACCAACAGTAATATCACATGTCAAGCATTTTAGCTTCCCGAAACAGCACATTTACCAGAAGTCCTTAATTTTTTAGTTGATCGTGTGGTTTTCATATGCATCAGATATTCTTTTATGAACAAGAACAATTTAAGGTAACAAAAGATAAAATGAAATAAAACAGTACTAAGTTAAATAGTGGAAATAATATATGCATCCCTTTTCACAGACCTTGTACTCCAAAGAATCCAGAATGGATAGTAAATGAGGCGCAAGATGATCCAAGATAAAACGAAAAGAATAAATGCAAAGCTAGCCCAGCCCTTCAGCACCACTGTATTTGGACATCTTTCTTATTTCTAAAAATATGTCACTGGCATCATGAAGAGCTAAAACAATTGAACCAATGCGAGCAAATCTGTAAACAAGAGACGAAGTTGGAAGATACATGAGAAAACTTCGATAATACTCTGTTGTTTCAAATTAATACTCGGTTGTTTCAAATTAATACTGTGTTGTTTCAAATCTTGATATTAGTGAGATGAAAACATTAATTCTTGAGAAACACCGTAAGCACAACAAAGTTTTGAAACAATCGAGTATTATTTCGGAACAACCGAGTATTATTTCGAAACAACAGAGTATTTTGTTGAAACAATACATCATATGGAGCAACCGAGTATTTTGAAACAACATAATATTGTTTTGAAACAACACGGTAATGTTTTGAAACAACACGGTATGTTTTTGAAACAACCATAGAAAAAATAAAAAAATAAAATTCTAATGTTTTCATCTCACTAATCTCAAGATCAGACCCAACAAAATACTCGGTTGTTTCAACAAAATACTCTGTTGTTTCAAATTAATACTCGGTTGTTCCGAATGAAATATTTGAAACATAATTAACACTTTATGTAATAATACATAGTGAAATTGATGAACAACTCCACGTTAGAAGATCAAATGGCAATTTAATTGTCTTATGATAAAACAATAGGCAATAGAACAAGGGCAACTAACTACAAAACTTGGTAATCACTAAATGAAATAGGAAATTAGGAAGGAAAGACAAACGTCATGGCACCTTCTCCATCATACTTGGCATGAACTTCTGCCCACCAAATCCAGGTTCCACAGTCATCACAAGGACCAGTTCGACATGAATTTCACATTCAACCTGCATGTTTAAGCAACGCCTTTCAACTATCTCAGGGATTCACATTCTCCTTACCTACACTATCAAATCTACCATGACAAATTGCAAATCTGACAAGCTATATTTTTTAGTTTTATGACACAGACGAGTACAATTAACTACAAAACTTGGTAATCAATAAAGCCGCCTCCCTTCTCCTCTATTTCTCCTTTGTCGATCGCGGCTTCATCTCACCGACGGAACCCTAACAGTCCCCTCTTCTTCTCATTTCAAGGCCGTAAACGGCAGCCACCTCACCGCCGATCTCTCTTCTCCTTTTCCTTCTTAATAGCCGGTCGGAATCCTCTTCTCCTTCTCTATTATTTCTACTCTTCTTTACTTTCGATCTCTGCAACTCCGGCGGTCTCGAGTTGACGGCAGTGGATCGTGGTTATGGTTTGAGGTGACTAGGTGGCAGCCGGAGGAGTCGACGACAGCGGGATCTGGAGCAACGACGGCGGATCGAACGACATAGAGCATTTGACGGTAACTACTCTGATTAAAACGCTTAGAGTATCGAATGAAGCGCGTATTGGGGTGTCTCACATGAACTTGACTCAATTTACATAAACAAAATAAGCAATTAAATTTCAAAAATTTATAGAAATCAGCGCAATTAGGTAACAACTTTCTGTTAACAGTTATTCTCCAAACAAGGTCAATAAATAATGCCAATGAATAAAGTATAATGCTATTTATCTATCTTTTCTTAATAACTCTAATTCTTTGTACACTCATTAAATTGAACCGATTAACAGACATTGAAACTTAGAAAGATTAAAGAAAAAAAAACCATAATCAATAATATCATAAGAAAAAAGTGCATCAAAACTAAACCTAACAAATAATATGAAATAGGCTTATTTTTATTTTGAAATTGAGAGAATACTCATCGAGAATTCCAAATAGTTTGAAAATTGAGATGGCATACAAGTTATTAAAACAGGTAAGTCAGAAACTGGAACGACAAGCTAAGTTAGTCGCACTCAACCAATTAGAAGTCTTTTTTTTTTCTAATTTCGAAAATAAACTTAAAAATTCCAATTAGTGGTGTTCAAAGTTCGAACCAATCGAAATAACAGATCAATATTTTTTATTCGGACCAATTAGAAGTCTTTTTTTTTTCTAATTTCGAAAATAAACTTAAAAATTCCAATTAGTGGTGTTCAAAGTTCGAACCAATCGAAATAACAGATCAATATTTTTTATTCGGTTATTTTGGTTTTAACTGTCAAAATATATCGGTAATATCGGTCGGTTCGATTTTTAAAAATAAATAACCAAATTAACCGAATAGACCGAGATATAAGTTTTTATGAATTTTATTTTAATTTTTACATATGTAGATGAGGTTTAATGGCTTGAAATTATAAATCAATCGTTTAATCACGTGACTATATTAAATAAATATAAATGTTATCTAGTTTCGAATATAATTTCTTTCAATATAAAATAATTTTTGTGCTACATATATTGACTAAAATTTTCAATTTGTTGTTTTCAATCGAAAGAAATTTCAATTATTTCATAGTAATATATTAGAATTGTATAATAAAAAATAAAACCTAACACTATTCGGTTATATCGAAAACCGAACCGAATAGACCGAATTATTTCAGTTTGTTTGGTTCGGTGCTCATTTTAGGCGCTATTCAATTTCAGTTATTTCAATTCGGTTTCGGTTTTCAGACCGAACCGACCGATGAACACCCCTACTTCCAATTTCTTAAAATTGGAAAACCTTTTGGTTGAGCTTTCCAGTTTTTTTCTTTCAAGAATTTTATATTTTTAGTGAATTTGAATTAACAGGTGCCGACCGGATCAGTGTTGTGAACTTATGACTATCATACTAATGAAAAAAATGAACTTTTAAGGGTAGAAAACCCATCCTTGAGTTCTTAGTTAAAAACACTCTCAGTCGCATCAATTCCAGAAAATAATACCAACAGCGTTTCACTCTTTTTCAAGGACAAGACTTTACCTAAAGTTTCTTTTCTTGGCAGAAGATTCCATTGCAAAGTAACAACAGAAGTGCACACCCATCGCATCAAAATCGTGTAGGAGCATAATCACCAGCCACCTAAAGGGTCCGTCCCCCCTGCAATTGATGCAATGAACTATAACTTATATCAGCCTAACATGGACAGAAGCACATGAACAATCTATTTTCAGCAAAGCTTCACATTTTTGATACAAAGCAGTTCTGCAACATTTGCAATTAGAAGAGGAGATGCATTTAAAACCAATGTTGAAGATCCTTAAAAAGAGGAAACATCTACTTAATGGTGATATATCGATTTGTTCCGTGTCTGGCCCAGTAGTCTTTGAGGTCAAGAGGCATTGCTAAATCATGTCCTTCTGATGCCAACCGACTAAGTAATTTTGTGAAGACACTACCGCTCATCTTCCGTCCACCAACTCGGGCATGACGTTTGTTTGGCATCTGTGGTAATGGATATGATGACACGGTGGTAGTGCAACAAGAGGACTGCCACCCACCATTGCCCCATTTATAACATTGGTGAGGAACTCCAGTGCATGAGCAAACGGGCACTGGCATGGCAGATTCATCAAAATTGACCAGGTTCAATCCTGTATCCTGAATATCCCATTCATTTTTAATCTTCTTCCCTTCAGAAGCGCATTGTCTATTCAAATCCTCACCTACATTATTTCCCTTCTTTGGCGACTTTGTAGGCTTCAGCGAGCCTACCTTTTTCTCTTTTGTTTGCTTTATTTGTCGTGCTTTGGTGGATTCAGCTGGAACTGTATTTAAAGGGAAGGCATCAGTAACGTGCATATCCCCAGTGTTAAGAGCTTCTGCCACTTCGTTAGAACTGTAAACTGGATGTGGAATGCGTTTTGGACCACGATTTCCATTGGCTAGAGGAAAATTCAAAGCATTTTCCTGGTAAATAGCTGCGAGAGCATGGTCTCGCTCCATCAAGGCTTTATCGCGCTCAGCAAGGGCTTTTTCTCGCTGGTGGAGTGCCTCATCTCGTTCAGCCAAGGCTTCCTTCTTTTCAGTGAGTGCCATATTCCGTTCTTGAATGGCAGCATCTCGTTCGGCAAGAATGGCCATAATCTTCTTGTTCATGACCAAGGCATTAGTTTGTTCTTTCATTTGATGTGGAGGCACCATATTCCACTACATAAATGGATAAATTCCAAACTTACATTGTCATTAAAATGGCATTTTAAAAACATGAATGCACAACGATTGAGAGCAAAAGATTTATTACCGGAGAACTTGCTGCCTTGAAGTACGGATTGAGCCTCCCATTTTGATGCTGGCCGCCATCATCCATCTTATATCCTCTCAATAATCTAGTAAGTGGAACCCAAAGCAAGCTACTCTTTCTATGAATGCTTAGAATCCCATGAAGAAACAACTTTAACAGACGAGCACATTTTCTGTTGTATAAAAAGATTTCATTACAAATCCACGAATTCAGGAGTTGATGAACCTAGAGAAGTAAGATAACAATGTTCCAAAATAATAAAGACCATTTCTCCAATCAAGGCGGCGATGTGGCCTCATATTATGAAAACAAACATCATTGGAGAAATAAGCTAAAACGTAATAGATAAATAAGAATTTAGCAAGGTGGAAGCTATATAAGAAAAGAGTGATTCATCATCGTCGTATTAAGTAGGCATACAATAAAACAGATTGAAGTCGAAAATGGTACAGTATATATAGGAATACTCTATATAAGAATAACCTCCCAACTGTTATACAAAAGTTCAGTCCCAAGTACTGAGCGTCTTTATTGTAGCAACCTCTATATAAGATTAACCTCACAATTGTTATACAAATAGTCGGGTTGAGGTCTCGAAATGTAGCATAAAATTAAACAAGGGAAGTTGATTAATTGCAAATAAAGGCATTAGCAAAATACAATTGAATCATGATCATCAAAAAATAAAATCAAGAAATGCAAAGATCATAAAAGAATGTAAAAAAAAGAACTCACTAAAGTTGTTCAAGTTGAGAAGAAGTGGTAAAGTAAAAGAAAGGCGATGGATCTAGAATTCAAAGGCATATTATTCAGTGACTTCAAATCGAAGATCCTCTGCCGGTGAATCTGTGGGTGCCTATCCTTCTTCTTCCTCCTCCCACTTCTCCTTTCCTGGATGATCCGAGAGTTCAAATTTCAGACCTAAGATTAAGGGCGTAGATCATTACTTGGTTTGTTTTTTCTTTTTTTACACAAAATTTTACTTTCACTTTTTGTTTTCATCCACACTAGTAATTCTGCAATATTTCATAAGGTTAAAATAAGGGTAAAGTTTTCTTTTATATATATAAATAATTTAGTTTTGAGTCATTTACAAACAAGTGATATGGTTTAAAATTGTACAAATAAGAATTTGTGGTCTATTCGATTTATAAATATGGTGTCAAACTCTTAACAATGTTAAAAAAAGACGAGTTAAATGAGTATTTTTTAACTTTCTTTTGATAAAAAAAATACCTCTTTTCACTCTTTAGTTTTGATTAGAACACCGTCTTTTTTAATATGTTAACAATTTGGGACTTTATATGTAAATGTTGTAAATCTCATACCCTTATTTGTACAACTTTAAATCACATGACCATATTTGCAAAGGGTTCAAACAACAATGTTTTTGGTACTTTACCTTAAAACATGTTTCTTCTTCAGATTAATACTCTGTGATGACGATATTGAGATTTACCCAACCCTATTTGGACCAACACAGAATATGCTTATTCAAGAATACATTGGGGCTGCTCTCATGATCCCGATAGCTTCAAGCACATTTATTTGTTCACCACCAGTCTCACGCCTCTCTTAAAGATATAAGGTGCCCGATTGAGTCGGGCACGTCACTCGACCATACTCGGGTGTCTTATCTAAGGACCAAGCTGTTGACTAGGAAATATCTCCCTTATATAAACCCCCGCCATCATAAATGCCTAAGTACTGTTTACCCTCTCTTTACCAATTTTACTATTTTCAGTTTCTTTCAGTAAACTTTGACCTAACTTGAACGTCAAAGTGTATTTAGGGCTCAAGCCCACTATTTCAACACGAGGAGGAGCTCAGTGTTCCGACTAACTCTTCAACTAGATGTTGGTCTAGAGCCCATTTATATCCAATTTTCATCATTTGGTGCACCGAGTGTGGATCAAGTGTTTCATCTAGTTTAATCATGGCCGATCCCATAGAAAATACTCATAGCCTCGATAAGGCTTCATCCACCGTGAAATTTCCCTTTGATGAACCCTATACGTTTTGGTTAGTCCAAACTGTTTCAGAAGATTCTAAATACATAGACTTATCTGCTCAATGATGATTGACTAACAATTCTATTAAGTTGTGTATAAGTTTCTCAGCTAGAGTTGCAACGGGGAATCCCTATCCCCGTAGGGGATTTGCTCCAGTGGATCTAGGGAATCTCCATTTATTTTCTTCATGGAGTGAGGATGGGGGAAAAAAATCCCCAGAGATGGGGATGAGGCGGGTACGGAGACCTCTTTCTCCACCCCACGGTAATCCCCATCCCCATCCCTGCTATTTTCTCCATGGGGATTCTTCAAATTATATACTAAATATATATATATATATATATATATATATATATATATATATAAATAAATAAATATAGAATCATTATGACTAATAAAATAATATGAACATAGGTTAAAAAAACTAGTATTTTATGGAATCTTTATTTTCATTTTTCTATTTGATGAATTGATACATTATTCATTTATGCATTCTTTCTATAATAAAACTAATATTTTATATTATACTTTGTATAATTTGCTGTATAAAAATATTACTAAATATTAATATTATAAATTTTAGCAATGGGGATCTCCACGAAGATCCTAATCCCTACGGGTATAGGGACGGAGACAATATTTTCCCCATTTATAAAATGGGGATGGGGATGGGGATTCCCAATCTAGACGGGGATGGAGACGGTAGGAGGTGTCCCCATCCCCTCCCCGCCCCATTTGCAACCCTATTCTCAGCAGGTGGTGAATGAATTCAAGACTGCTTCTAAAAGTCAACTCCAAAGATAAAGCTAAAGTCAACCAAAAGTCTACTCTCAGAAGCTGCAAGCAAAGTACTGATGACTCGTCTCAGAAGTTGATCAAGCTTCATCACAGAAGTATAAGACTCAGAAGCAAGTTTACCATTAAGTTATGAAAGAATTTTTCAGAAGAGACGGAAAGGATTTTATACGTTAACGGTTTCAGAGGACATGTCATATATCTCCTGGAGCATTTAATGCACCTGCAACTGCATAAATGCCATGCGCCAAAACTCAAAAAGAAAAAAGTTGTTCTTCACGCGTTTGGACTATACAATATCAAACAAATCTTGTTTGTTCTCTGTCTACCCTTTGTTTAATTTAATGAGGACTCATTCAAGCTATCCTTATCCTCAATTCAAATATGGGAAATTCTTTGGATTAAAAGACAAGGATAACAAAATCAAAACTGTACTTGAAGACCGTTTGAAGAACAAGACAAAGAAAACGGCTACTGTTGGCCCTAACAAGATCATAATCACCTAGAGGGGGCATGAATAGGTGTTTATCCAAATTCAAGTTTATGAAAACCTTGGGACATAATCCAGTTTCTTCATAATCAGAAATTAGCCTCTGAGAAGTGCTTCTGTGAGAAACTCTGCTTTCAGACAGTTTTTGTCTTTTCAGCAACAGAAGTTCAGTTGGACAAAACCTCTGGATAGTGTCTTCTGAACAAAGACATAAATAATGAGACAATATGTTTCAACACTTTGGATATGTTGCAATATACAAAAACAAATATAACAAGTAAATAGAAGAGAGAAAAGAGTTCAAAAGATCTTGTAGACTCGATTTATCCAGGTTCACGACAGAAGTCCTGTGACTATGTCTTGTCCCCTGTGAGAGCACTAAGCAGAGATTTAAATCCACTATGCAATACTTTTATGGCAAGTACAAAAGCTCTTTTACACCATCAGAACTTTAGCTAATTTCTCACTAAGTTCTGACCACCATAGAGAGAGTTAAAAGATTTTCACCAGAACAAACAACAATCCTATTTTTCTTGATTTCTCACCCAACTCTAACTTCAAATGAATTTTCTCTCAACTAACTGAATATCACAACTGATATCAGTTTACAATTCTATTATGAATTGTATTTTCTTCACTCTCCCGCTTTTACAAAATCAAATAAGAAAAGAGAAAGAATGGTATGCTCTATTTTGCAAAAACACAGTGCGTTAAGATAGCTCAAAAATTCACGAGTCTAGCAGTTGCAATGTTTGAGCTTGGCTACTATTTATAGGACTTGAAGATGACCGTTGCTTCAATTTGAATCTTGAATCTAATGAGAGATAAATTTGTAGCCGTTACTCTGTCTTGATTTTCAAACAGTCCTCAAGTACATATTTTAGTTCCGTTATCCTTGTCTTTTAATCCAAAACTGGTAATAGATTTGAATTTTCAGACGAAGGTTGACTGGAAATTTCTTCATTAAGATCAACCAAGGGTAGACAGGGAAGAAACACAGTTTGTTTGATAGTGAACAGTGTATGCGTGCTTGAAACAACTTTTTGAACTTTGGCGTTTAACATTAAATGCAGTTGACATGTGCATTAAATGCTCTAGCACAGATGGGATATGTCCTCTAAAACTGTTAACTTCATAATTCCCTTTGTCTCCTCTGAAAGGTTAATTCAGAATTTAATGGAATGCTTTACTTCTGGATGCTTGGACTGTTGAGAGAAGGTTGATCAATCTTCTGAAGAACTTCAGAGTGGAGCTTCCAGCTTCTAAATTCTATCTTTTGTATCATCTTAGCTTTATCTTCTGAGACCAAGAGGAAGCATGCTTTGATTCATTCAGCACCTGCTGAGAAACGACTTATACAAATACATAAGAAAAATTATTAGCCAATATTCATAAGTCGATAAGTCACATGTATTTAATATCTTCTGAAACAGTTTGGACTAACCAAAACACATAGGGTTCATCATTCTCCCCCATTTTGGTTATGGTCAACCGTGGTTCAGAAGGGTTAGTTACTTAAACAAATACATAAATTTTAGAAAATAACTCCCCCAGAATTATGTTTTCCAGTGCCTCTGAATCACTTAACTCCCCCATGGTGTACTCCATGAATCTATTTTAACTTAGTCAAAAGCTTAAGATCAAAATTGTTAGATTTTATGAAGTACAAGTCATTAGGCAAATACATAAACAGTTTTAAGTGCTAATAATAAAGAAACATCAAGTCATGAAAGTAAGAATTCATTTCAGCACAAAACAGGATAAACATTACAAGTCAGAAGAGAAGAAGGAAAACAAAACAGTCAGAAAGCAAGTACAAAATAGGAAAGAATAAACAAGTCCTAACATACAAGCTATCCATCCCCAGAACCTAAGGCTAAGAGGCTTAATGGTCATGCTTCTGCTTCTTTCTGAATTCATCTTCACTAAACTTTCTCTGTTGTTCTGTTGTCCAGTCTTTCCTTGGGATAGATCCTCTGGGACCAGTTCCTGAACCCTTACTTCCATGAGTATGAGTCTCATGAGGTCTCCTTGAACCACTCTACTGAGCAGACTTCTCCCCCATTTGTCCAGATTTCAAAAGGCCATGTTCCTTCAGCCTCTATTCCTGATCCTTAGCAGCATTAAGTTGAGCTTCAGAATGTCTCAAAGCATCAATCTCACTGATGCGAGCTCTGAATTCAACATCAAACTTAGTAAGCCTCTGGGTAGACACATGATTAAGAAGAGACATCTTGTGATGCTCTTCCAACAGAACCTTGATAGAATGATTGGTGAACAAGATATAACCAGTCATGGATTTAAACTGTACGTAACAATGCCCTTTAATAAACCTGACACGATTCGCCAAGTTGGTTTCGTATTTCTTTGTAGAGGAATGTACTTCTTTCACCAGACTTGTCAATTCTTCAAGTGCAACACTCTAAACAACTTGAATGTTCTCTATGGATGCAAGTCTTTGAGACAATTCAGGAGAAACCCTAGACAAGGGTTGAGTAGGGGCAGAGGATGATGAAGGACTAGAAGATTTCACTTCTCTCAGAACCTGATTGGTCAGACTATTCAATTCATCAAACCTCCTTCGAATCTCAACACCTTAAGCTTTAAGATGCTCATTACCTTCATTAACTTCCATTGCCAAACTTTCCAAAGCAGGATTCACCCTGTCAAAGGTAGCAACAACAATGTTTGGGAGTGAAGGAAGGGTGAGAGCTATAGACATAAGTTGCATGTCTTGAGACTTCAAGTATGCCAAATCCTGAAGAATAGAACTTTGAGAAAACATATCCTGAGTAGCTTGCCTAGCACCAATTGCTGCAAGCCTTGACAGAAAATCATCTGAGCTCCCCTGAGCCATTCGTCTCAAATCCTCAGCATTTGGAACTGTGCCAGCATTGGGAGGTACTGACATTGGACCAATGGACCCATGTCCTTCAAACCAAGTTTATCTCTCATGCTGAGACAGAGTGTCTCTGAGAAAGTCATAATTTGAGTTTAATCCAACAAATGAGTTGACTGGACTGGAGACAAAAGTTGTTAAAAGAGCACACACAGAAAGTGTATGTCCAGATGTTGAAAAAATAGGAGGAATAGAATTTGATGAGGGGACAAAAGTGGATGTATTGAAGGAAGAAGAAGTAGATGAAGTGAAAGAAGGGATAGTGAATGGAATTGAGATAGAAGGACATGTAAATCCTAAGGTAGGAAGGATAGTGGAGAATGATTGTGAAGGAGATGAATAGGAAATGGAAATAGAATCTTAAAAGGTAGGGCCAGAGGCCAAATTCACTTTTGAAAAGGATCTAGAAGGAGGAATGGGAGAAAAAGACACTTGAACTTCAGTATACGAAGTTCTAGTGGTGAAAATTGTGGAAGGAGCACTAACTTTTGCGACAGAAGGTAATGGAGTAGAATGAATGGGAGATGAAGTTGGAGATTGAATAATGGGAGTAACAACTTGGTTATCAGAGGGTATGAAGGATTGAAGAGGGTTAACACTTACAGAGTTCAGGACTTCAACATGTCCTGAAAGGTTAGAATGAGTAGCATCATCCTCTGTCTCTCTACCTTGACCCAGAAGAACCTCATCCAGAAAACGATGGGATTCTTTGATGGTCTCAGGAAACACTTCTTATTTCCTGGCTCTTTCAGCCGTAGTCTTTGTCTCGTCAGCACCATCAAGTGCTAAGTCCTCAATCTTGTCATCAAGTGTTGGCTCATTCATTAGTGCCTCAACATCTTTTGTATGCTGGTCATCATTCAAAGCACTTTCCTTAGCAGCCAGTGCTTATGGCTCATCAACATTATCTTCCAGTTCAGGTTCGGGATTAAACTAAACTTGGGTAAAATTCATCTTCCTGAAAACTCTTCTTCTATGAGATGTTCTCTTCATCCTTCTCTGCCTCAGAGGAACATCTTATGTATCCTCAACAGATTTTCCTTCACAATCTTCAGCAGCCTTTTCGCTGGCTCTGAGGATCTCATTATTTTTCTCAGCAAGTCTCTTCTGCATAACAGACTGAATGGCTTCCTTGGTGCCACTCCCAGAAGAGGGCTTTAGAATAGATGTTGTAACTTTTCCTGTCTTCTCAATCCTTAAAGAAGTCTTAACCTAATTGGCACTTTGGTCTTGAACTTCAGGATGAGGAACCTCTGTCTCAACAATCTTCTGGGTCTTCTTACCCTTACAACCTTTCTTAAGATTTCCCAATATTCTGCTAGTATCCTGTACAATTTCCTTATGAGCTCGTGTTTGGTCTGACTAAGTTGTTCTTGGTCACAACAGAGCTTCTGACCTTCACAGACTCTACAGGAATAGGAAAATCCTTTGCTTCAAAAAGTCTAGTCAAAATTGATCCAAAGGCATGAACACCTTTTTCAGTAGCATTCTTCATTTGCCTTATGATCATGGCAGGCAAATTGATCTTCTTCTCATGCATCAGGTGATACATAAAGACTCTCTCCCTGTTGGAGACACAATTCACTCCTCCTGACTTAGGTAGGAACACATTGATTGTGAGATAATGTGCCCATCTCTGTTCCTGAGTCAGCTAAGTAGCAATCAGCTCTTTAATCTGAAAGTCTGGCTTAGCCCAGTTGGTATCCTCAAAGCCTTCAGCAATACCATGCCTTCTCTCAAGCTTCTGAAAGGTCTACTAGCCAGAGGCTTAGTAAATATATCAGCAAGATTTTATTCAGAGGGTAGATATCTCAGAACTATATCCTTCTTCAGAACATGATCTCTCAGAAAATGGTGTCTTATGTGAACATGCTTCATTCTACTGTGCTGAATGGGATTCTTTGAAATGTCAATTGCACTCTTGTTGTCACACCTTGATAGTGATTGTTCTAGGAGTATAACCATAGTCATCAATTTGCTATTTGATCAGAGCATCCGAGAAACACAGCTTCCAGCAGCAACATACTCAACTTCAACAGTTGAAAGTGCCACATAAGTTTGTTTCTTACTGTGCTAGGAAACTAGGCACTCCCCCATAAAGTGACAACCTCCAGAAGTGCTGACTCTCTTCAACTTGTCTATACCGTAGTCAGAATCTGTGAATCCTACAGGAGTAAAATCTGTACTGCAAGGATACCACAGTCCAGCTTCTAAAGTACCTTTTAGATATCTCACGATGCGTTTGACAATAATCTCATGAAGTTCCATAGGTTTAGTCTGATATCTAGCACAGAAGCACACATCAAAATGTATATCTGGCCTACTGGTAGTTAGATATAAAAGAGAACCAATCATAACTCTGTAGGTTTTAATATCTACAAGTTTACCAGCCTTATCTTCATCATCAAAATCCTTGCTGACATCCATTGAAATGTCCATTGTATTGGATTCTGACATGCTGAACTTCTTTAGCACTTCCCTAGTTGTAAGCATTGGTTTTCGAACCCTACGAGAAAAGCTATTTTGAGCTCCTCGAACTGCCAACCGAAGCAAGCGCAAGTACTCGTTAACGAACATAACAACTTTCAAGAATCATAACTCACTCCTCCCATGTGGAATTGACACTATCAATGACACATAAAATAGCTTTTCAAGTCTCCCAGACAAAGGTCCAATCAACTCTGCTCAAAATAAAACTCTGCCACATAGGAATCAGCACATATACCAATTGGAAAGCAAAATTTGACCCTCTTAGGCAACGAATTAGGAGAAACTTAAAACAAAAAAGTTGTCACCCTATATCTTAGCTTTCCAACGCATCTCAAATCACACCAATCAAAGTTCATATGAAGATGTTATGACCAAAATACTAAAATTTGTCAAAACTGGGCTGTGTTTGGATGAAGACCTGAAAAGCACGGTCTCCACATATGGGACCGTATGGTCACCGACCAAAACCGTACGGTCAGTGTCCTAAAGACTCGGCCAGGACTTCTCGAGTGTCGGTGGACAAAAACTGGGACCGCACAGTCACCATACGGAGATCGTACGATCCCTATCCTCGTGAAATCATATAAGATTTCCATGGGAACCCATAAGAAATGTACGGTTCTTATGGAGACTGTACGGTCTCCACTGTGGAGACTGTACGATCACTGAAGACCTCCAGATTTCCTATAAATAGCGGCTCAAAATTTTGAATTAAACATAAACAAATCCTTCTCTTCTCCCATTTTTCTCTCGTTTTTCGAGTGCTTCTTGACCCAATAAGTTGCCTCTGATAAAGTTTCCTTAAAGTCGCCTATGATATATAAGAATTACTCGAGTTCCCAAATTTTGCCTCCATAAACATTCCCGCTCCCCATTAAAGTCCTCATTACACAAATGTCCCAACACTCCGGTTATCGCCTAAGTCATCTCGACACTTTCATCCACCTCGAGGATAAGTGCTGCTAAGTCATCTTGTCACTTTCTGTTGGCCCTAACAAGAACAGAATCACCTAGAGGGGGGTGAATAGGTGTCTAAGTTGAAAACTGAAAAGTTCTAAGTTTTTAAAGAAACTTAAATTTCAGAGTCAAATTTCCTCAGAGTCAGAGGCAAGCTTACAGAAGCAGCTTCTGAGGGAAATTCTGCCTAAACACAGTTAGACTGTTTTCAGCAACAGAAGCTCTGAGTAAGATAGCTTCTGGACAGTCTTCTGAACAAAGACAATGATAAAAAGAGTAAAGTCTGTTTCAGCACTAAATATGAGCAAGTACACAGAAGCAAATTAACAAGTATAAGGAAGGGAGAAAGAGATTCAGGAGGTCCTGATGAACAGTTCAATTTATCTAAGTTCGCCACAGAAGTCCTATGACTACGTCTTGTCCCCTGTGGTCGCAGCCAACAGAGATTTTAAATCTACTATTCAGAACTTTTATGGCAAGTTCAGAAGCTCCTTTACATCAACAAAACTTAAGCTAATTTCTCACTTAGTTCTGACTAGCCTAAGAAGAGTTAAAGGATTTCCACCAAAACAACAACACTCTGTTTTCTGGATTTCTCACCCAACTCTAATCTCAACTAGATTTCTCTCTTTAAATCTAACTGAATATCACAAACGATATCAGTTTACAAGATTCCTATTATGAACTTGTTTTTCTTCACTCTCTCACTTTAACTAAGGCTATGCTAAGAAAGATTGAGAATGGAAAAAGATGCTCTGTTTTTCTTGTTGAAACAGTGCGTTGAGATTTTTCTCAATAAATCACGCGTAGATGATGTAGTGGAGCTAGGCTACTATTTATAGTGGATGAAGATGACCGTTGGTGAATTTGAATCTTCAAGGAGATGACATCAGTTGTTGTAGCCGTTAATTTGTCAAGTCTTTAAGCGGTCTTCAAACACTTTGATTCCGATAACCTTGTTCTTTAACTAAATCCGGTAAGTGATTTGAAGTTGAAGATAAGGTTGACTGGAAACATTCTTCAATTGGATCAACAAAGGGTAGACAAGGAAATTCTGGTTTCGCTTTGAGTAGACAGGCGCGCTCCTTCAAAACAGCTTTTTGAACTTTTGGCGCCTTGCATTAAATGCAATTGTTAGAGCATTAAATGCTAAAGGAACCCGTGACTTAGCTTCTGAAAGCTAATTTCATTTGTCTAGGCTTCTGATCGAATTGGTATAACTTCTGATTGCAAAGAACCTCTGAGAAGAGCTTTAACAGACTTCATAGCATCGGAGCGGAGTATCCAGCTTCTGATCAATGAAACACTGTCTTCAGCTTTCGAAACTTCTGAGTCTTGTAGACAATCCAGAATTATTTCATTCAGCACCTGCTGAGTAACTTACATACAAACTCAATGCAGCACCGGCTCCATCACCATCACCCTCGCCATCTTCAAATCGTCAAAAGCCTTTTGTTTTGACAAGCTTCAGACTAGTTGAAACCCCGATCCTTCTTCGATCCTTCTTCAGCGGATCTGTCAAAGCCTTCCCTCTTTCAACAAGCCGAATCATCAGAGAAATGGAATCACATTACTGTAATGAATGAAAAGGTTCATCATCAAAACACTTAGGGTTCATCATTCTCCCCCATTTTGGTTATGGACAAACCGTGGTCAGAAGGTAACAATTCTTGAGTAAATACAAGGTTTAGAGTGTAACTTCCTGATACACATGTTTGTTTTAGCTTCTGAGTAACTCAACTCCCCCATTTTAGTGTAAATGGTGAACTTCATCAATCTGTATAAACTTAAGATAGGCTTGAGATCAAGTTTGTTAGATTTTTAATGAAGATAAAGTTACTAAGTTAAAAGAAACATAAACAGTAAGAAATTAATCAGAGACAATTAATATGTATAAGAAAAGTTCAGTGTATATAATAATCAGAAGAAACAACAAACGAAATAATCAGAAGGAAAGTGAAGTCCTAGGACAAGACTACCCAACCCAGATTCTAGCTAAGAAGCTTAAGTCCTAAAGTGATTACACGTTTCTAGATCTCTTCTGAGGAGGAGGAACACCACTGGAACTTTCATCAACATTCTGTCTCTTCAATCTAGACTTGAGACCACCCTGCTGAGCAGACTTCTCCCCCGTTTGGCCAGAACCAACAGGAACACCCAGAGCACCTTGAGAGTCCAATTTCTGCTGAACATTCAAAGCAGTCTGATATTGCTGAGGAGTAGGCCTTACAGTGTTGATCATATCCATTCTTCTTTTGAAATCAGCATCAATGGTTTTCATATGATCAAAGGTATGTCCAGACAAAGGTCGCTGTCTCTGAACATCTTCCAGAAGGAGCTTGATCAACCGATTGTTAGCATACACAGCGGCAGTGAGATGCTCATTCTGTATATAAGTCTGTCCACGAACAAACCTATAACAATTGTGAAGAACCTTCTCTTGTTCATGTGCTTGAGTGTGCATAACTTTCAGAAGCTCAGTAAGCTCAGCAATCTGGGCGCTCTGAGCAGTCACAGCGGACTCAATGCTCTGAAGACGATTGTTGAGATCAGGAGTGATGTCATATACAATCCTAGCAGCCCCTGAAGATGATGATCCTTGAGCAGAAGATTTCACTTCTCTCAGAATATGATTAGCAGTACTTTGCAGATCATCAATCTTACTTGGAAGAATTTTCTCATGAGCCTCATAATGCTCATTTGCTTCCTTGACTTCTTCTGTCAAAATCTCCAGATTTTCATTAACTTTCAGAGAAGAAGCAAGAGCAATATTTTCGAGAGTTGGAAGAGTCAGAGCCAATTCTCTCAACTTGTAAAGTTCATCATAAGTAGCTAGATGAAGTGTAGAAAGATTGCGAGTGTAGACAGTAGGGTTCTGCAGTTGAAGCATAGTCATGAGCTGCAGGTTCTGAGCTTTCAAAGATTGAATTTCTTGCAGCACAATGCCCTGAGCAAACATGTCAGCAGCAGAAGACCGTTGCCCTAAACCAGCAAATCTATTCAGCAATTCATCAGAGCCACTCTGACTCATTCTTCTCAGCTCTTCAACACTGGGAGCACCACCAGCTTCGGATACACCAGAAGCTCTTCCCATGAAACCAAAACTACCAAATCTTAACTCTCTGATCATCACGATTCATTGAATTGCGGAGGAAGTCATAGTTGGATGACAACCCAGCAAAGAAGGAGGTAGAGGAAGAAGTAGTTAAGGGATCACACACAGGAGGTGCATGTCCAGAGGTTGAGAGGGGAGGAATTTGTGAAGTTGAGGAAGGGATTGTATGTGTGGTAGAGGAAGAAATTGTAGGAGTGAAGGAAGGTAGTGTGGATGGTAGTGAGAAAGATGGAGCAGTAAATCCAATTGATGGAATTACAGAGGAAGTAGATTGGGAGGAGGTAGTGGAAGTAGATATGGAATCTGTGAAAATGGGTCCAGAATTTAAATTCACTTCTGAATAGGATCCAGAAGGAGGAGCAGTTTTAGGAAGTACAGCTTCAGAGGTAAAAGTTGTAGGAGGAATGGAAGTTTGAGACTCACTAACTTCTGTGACAGAAGGTAGTGAAGGAGATGGATGAGGAGTATGAGGAGAGGATGGATGAGAAGTACGAAGGGGAGATGAAATAACCTGATCAGAGAGGTTTGGATCAAATGTGGAGATAGGTTCAACAAACACATGAGCCATTCTGAACAGAGTTTCAGAGGCATCTCTTTCACCAGGGTTTCTCCCTTGACCCAGAAGAACATTATCTAGAAAATCATAAGTGTTGATGTTTTCAGCAAATTTCATGGCGTCCTGAATGATAGTATCAGGTTCTTGATCACTATCTTCTGACAGTTCTTTAATAATAGGAGCATCAGCATCCTTTTCAGCAGACATATCCATCATGTCTCAGAGACCTTCTATTTGCTGACATCTTCTTATTGGGGAGTCTTCTGGAGAGAGGAATATCTTTAGAATCCTCGTCTTCTTCTGTAGCCTCAACATTTCCTGAGAACGCTACATTCCCAACTTCTTCAGCAGCGCATTCAGCAATTCTAGCATCAGCCTTAGCTTTTGCTGCAATTTCACGCTCAGCTGCTAACTTATCTTCAGCTTCCTTCTTCATCCTTTTCACATCAGCAAGAGCTACAACTCTTGCAATCTTCTCAGCTTCAACAGCCTTCTCTCTTTCAGCAAGACGTGCATCCTCAGCTTCCTGAGCTTCTTTCTCAGAAGCATCCTTTGGCTTTTCAGCAACGATCTTCCCAGAAGGTTTAACACTGATTGTTGTTTGAACCATAGTAGGAAGAGGTTCTGAGACAACTATCTTCTCAACAGTCAGGACCAACTTACTTGATCCTTTCTTTCCCTTACCCTTCTTGGCAGCATTCTTTACTTTCTGCACAGAAGCTTCAACAATTTCCTTCTGAGTAATGCTTACAGAGGAAGCATTCTCCTTCTTCTTTGGAATCATACCAAAGGAAAGATTCCGAAGAGTATGCATCTTCAGAACAGTACTCCTGCTGGTTACACCTTCTCCCGAAACAACCACAGAGGCTGCTTCAAACAACCTAGTCAGAAGTGAACCATAAGCAAGTGCACTAACCACAGACACATTTTTCATCTGCCGAATCAACATGGCAGGAAGATTGATCTTCTTCTCGTTTACCAGATGCCACATGAAAACCCGTTCCCAGTTGGAAACACCATTAACTCCTCCAGCCTTCGGAAGGAACACATTAGTGGTCAAGTAGTGTGCCCACCTCTGGTGCTGAGTGAGCCAGGTGGCATAGGTTTCCTTGGCACTTAGATCTGGCCTAGCCCAATTGGCTTCATTAAAACCTTCAGCAGAACCATCATCTCCAATGATGATTCCCTCGTCATCGATACCAATAGCTTGAGAGATAGAAGCCCTGCTGACCTCAATCTCAACTTCTCCAACTTCCGAGTGAATAACATCCTCCTCATTAGAAAAGAAATGGAGGTTCTGATAGAACTCAGTGACTAACTTAGGATAGATGAACTCATCCAAGGAGACGAACGAGTTCCAATTTTGAGCACTTAGCCATTTGGAGATGGGTTCAGTGGATTTGACTTCATCATCTAGGAACCTAGAAGTGAAAACCCTAGATTCGCTAACTTTCTTCTTTTTATCGACATCGAAGATGTGAGTGACAGTGATTTCAATGGGATGATCTTGAGCCATTTAAGGAGTTTAAAGAAATTTGGTTAAGTGTTTGAGAGAGAAGAAAACACAGAGAAATGGCTATGGGAATTCTAAGAGCAATGAAAATGCAAGTGAAAGTTTTCTAAGTATGGAATACCCTTATTTATACCCAAAAAACGCAACTGTTCTAATTCAAAAAGTAAATACACACCGTTTAAAAGGGAACAGATAACCGTTAAACACCAGAACAACGCCGTAATAAGCAGTAAATGTACGCATGCTTAAAGTCAAAATCATGATTAGATTCTATCATACTTAATTATCTTAAGTTATTAACATTTAAGATAGAAGAAAATATAATAAAAACTAAGTTACTGAAGTGGATAAGTCATACCAATGTCTTCTAGTAAGCTGCTGAAAGGAGTACCAGCCAGAGGCTTAGTAAACATGTCAGCAAGATTTTCTTCAGAGGGAACATGAGTGATGATAATATCCTTCTTCAGAACATGATCTCTCAGAAAGTGATGCCTAATATGAACATGCTTCATCCTGCTGTGCTGAATAGGATTCTTTGAAAGATCAATTGCACTCTTGTTATCACAGTAGATTGTTATTGTTCCAGGGATGACTCCATAGTCAGCAATTTGTTGCTTAATCCAGAGCATCTGAGAAGCACAACTTCCAGCAGCAACATACTCAGCTTCAGCAGTTGAGAGAGCCACAGAGGTTTGTTTCTTGCTATGCCAGGAGACTAGGCACTCCCCTAGAAAATGACATCCACCAGAAGTGCTGACCCTCTTCAATTTATCCCTACCATAGTCAGAGTCTGTGTATCCTATAGGAGTAAAATCAGAACTACAGGGATACCACAAACCAGCTTCTGGTGTGCCTTTAAGATATCTGAGAATTCTTTTGACAGCAACATCATGAATCTCTCTTGGTTTAGACTGATATCTAGCACAAAAACACACAGCAAAATGTATATCTGGCCTGCTGGCGGTTAGGTATAAAAGAGAACCAATCATACCTCTGTAGGTTTTTATATCTACAGGTTTACCAGCTTTCTCTTCATCATCAATGTCTTTGCTGACATCCATTGGAATATCAACAACATTAGAATCCATCATGTCGAATTTCTTCAGCACTTCTCTAGTGTACTTGGCTTGATTGATAAACACACCATCATTACTTTGCTTGATCTGAAGTCCTAAGAAGAAGGTTAATTCTCCCATCATAGACATTTCAAACTCAGCCTTCATGTGGTCACTGAACTCTCTACACAAAGATTCATTAGTAGCACCAAATATAATATCATCAACATATACCTGAGCTAAAAGGATATCCTTGTTCTTCTTCAGAGTGAACAGAGCTGTATCAACACAGCCTCTGACAAATCCCTTAGACAAAAGGAACTTTGTCAGTCTCTCATACCAAGCTCTGGGAGCTTGTTTCAGTCCATACAAGGCTTTCTTTAGCTTGTACACATGATCAGGAAACTTAGGATCTTCAAAACCAGGAGGTTGAGATACATAAACTTCCTCATCAATGTAACCATTCAAGAATGCACTTTTCACATCCATTTGAAAGAGCTTAAAACCTTTGTATGATGCAAAAGCACATAAGATTGTAATGGCTTCTAATCTTGCAACAGGAGCAAAAGGTTCACCATAATCTATGCCTTCTTGCTGACTGTAACCTTGAGCAACAAGTCTTGCCTTGTTCCTCACAATATTTCCAAATTCATCAAGTTTGTTTTTCAGAACCCATCTTGTTCCAACAACCTTTATGTTGTTAGGTCTGGGAACCAAAATCCAAACTTCTGACCTTTTAAACTGGTCAAGTTCTTCTTGCATTGCCATTAACCAGGAATCATCATCTGCAGCTTCATAGAAGTCCTTGGGTTCCAGAAGTGACACAAAGGCCACATTCCCCATGTATCTTCTGAGCTGAGCTCTGGTACATCCAATGTATCTTCTGAAACTTGTTCATCATTTGTTGAATCATATATAGGAGCATCTTCTGGAAGGAAGTTGACTTCTGGAGTAGAATTCTCTTCTTGAGCTTGTTCAGCAACATGAGGAGCCACTTTAGCAGCTCTGGGAGAAACATCTTCTTCTACAACAAGAGATGATTCTTCAGAAGCTTGAACTACATCTTCTTCAGGAGCTCTACTATCTGCAGGGTTAGTCTCATCAAACTGTACATGAACAGATTCATCTAAAGTTTGAGTCCTCTTATTAAAAACCTTATATGCTTTACTATGTGTTGAGTAACCAAGAAAAATGGCCTCATATGCCTTTGAATCAAACTTTGAAAGATATTCTTTTGTATTCAAAACATAACACTTACAACCAAAGGTTCTGAAATAACCTATTTTAGGCTTTCGACCTTTCCAGAGTTCATAAGGGGTCTTGTTCAGAATGCTTCTGATTAGCACTCTATTCAGAACATAGCAGGATGTGTTAACAGCTTCTCCCCAAAAGTACTTTGGAAGCCTTCTTTCATTGATCATAGTCTTGGCGATTTCAACCAGAGTTCTATTCTTCCTTTCAACTACCCCATTTTGTTGAGGAGTTCTGGGAGCAGAAAAGTTATGATCAATGCCCTTGGTTTCACAGAATTCTTCAAACATAAAGTTTTTGAATTCTCCACCATTATCACTTCTGATATGAACAACCTTTTCATTCCTTTCATTCTCAAGTTTCTTTATCAAAACTGAGAAACATCCAAGTGACTCATCTTTGCTAGATAGCAAGATAACCCAAGTGAATCTTGAATAGTCATCTACTATGACAAAGGCATACTTCTTTCCACCCATTCTCATTGGTTGAACAGGGCCAAAAAGGTCCATATGAAGTAATTCCAAAGGTCTTTTAGTTGAAATGATTTTCTTAGTTTTAAAAGAGCTTCTGGATTGTTTACCAGATTGACAAGCAGTGCATAGATGATTCTTTTTAAAACTAATTTCAGGCAGACCCTCAACCAATTGATATCTAGCTACTTTGGCCAGAAGGTCCATGCTCACATGAGCAAGTCTTCTATGCCAGAGCCAGGAGGTATCCTCTTTAGACATCAAGCATATATTTTTGCAAAGATTCTCAAGGTTCAGCATGAAAGCATTTTCAACTCTAGGAGCAGTTAGAATAACTTCCCTTGACTTACTGTCCAAGATTTTACATCCAGAGGAGCTGAAGACAATATCTCTACCTTTATCACATAGTTGTGCAACACTCAGGAGATTGAACTTCAGGCCTCTGACTAGGGAGACATCTTCGATCGGAGGATTAGTTCCTATGGATCCAGAACCAAGTATCCTTCCTTTCTGAGCATCACCAAAGCTGACTTTTCCACCTCTTTCAGGATCAAATGTGATGAATGCTTTTTCATCACCTGTCATATGCCTTGAGCACCCACTGTCAATGTACCACAGCTTTGACATTGATGGAGCACTCAGAGCCACCTGCATCACAATCAATTAGTGACAGGTACCCAATCCTTATTGGGTCCTTCAGAGTTAGATTTAACTTCTACAGGTTCTTCTGATATTTTAGATTGCAAGAGGTTCTTGATATGGTACTTGCAATCTTTTAACCAATGTCCATCTTTCTTACACAATTTGCAAGAAGGAGGATTCTTGATCTTTCCCTTTGCTTCTTAGGAGCAATCTTCTTCTTCTGGGAAGGTACTACATCTTCAGAGGCAGAAGCACTCTTAGAGGTTCCCACTTCAGGAGGAGAAGAGAGGGAGTAACAGATTTCTTCTTCTGAGGTTTATCAATCCTCAGAGGCAGTTTTTCCTTACCTTTGACTTTTAAGTCATCAGAAGGAGAACTGAATTGTTTACTTAGTTTATCTTCTAATATTTTTATATCAGCATAAACTTGAGTAAACCTAAGAAATTTGTCAGCCTCGCTTTTGTCCAACTTTGTTTTCAGATACTTGAACATGCAATATAGTTCTTCAAGAGAATCAAAGATATTTTGTTCAGAAGATATGTTTACCTCGGAATCATATGAAGCTTCAGGAGGTGCGGAAGTTTCTCCTGCAGTATCTTCAGAGGATGGCTCATCAATAGCCATGAAACATATCTGAGCTTGCTCTTCCTTTTCTTCAGGATCATTGCTGGTCTCAGAGTCTGACCAAGCAGCCATCATAGCTTTCTTGAACTTCTTCTTATCCTTTTTCAGCTCAGGACAATTAGGCTTGATGTGTCCTGGTTGCTGACATCCATAGCACACAATGGGCTTGTTTGGATCTCTCTTGGATTTATCACCAAAATCAGGAGTTTTCTTGTCAAAACTTCTGAATGGCTTTTTGTAGTTTGCACCTCTGCCTTTTCTAAAGGCTCTCTTAAACTTCTTGGTCAGCATAGCCAATTCCTCATCTTCGGATGATTCTTCAGAAGATTCTGCCTTCAGGACTACTTGTCTTTTTCCTTCTGACCTTTCTCTCAGGTCATGATTTTTTAATGACATCTCATGAGTAATTAGAGACCCAATGAGCTCATCATACAAGTAATAGCTCAAATCCCGAACTTCTTCAATAGTAGTCTTCTTGGCTTGCCACGACCTTGGTAAGCTTCTGACAATCTTCTTCACTCGTTCAGATTCTTCAATGTCTTTTCCTAAACTCTTTAAGTCATTGACTATCTTGGTGAATCTAGAGTTCATATCTGAAATAGATTCTTTATCAAGCATTTCAAATAACTCATATTCTCTCATGAGTTGGTTGACTTTTGATTGCTTCACCTTTCCAGTACCTTCATATGTGACTTCCAGCTTGTTCCAAATGTCATGTGCAGTTTCACAAGAAGAAACTTTGTTATATTCAGTAGCTGTAAGTGCACAATGCAACATATTTATTGCTGAAGCATTAGTTTGGAGTTTTTTCAGAATGTCATATGTGTATTCTCTTGGAGGAATAACAACATTCCCTAAACCTGGTTCCATTCTGGTAGGAATGAAATCACCATCAGTGATGACATACCAAGCACTCATGTTCTGAGCTTGGATGAAGTATATCATCCTTTTCTTCCAGTATGAGTAGTTGTTGCCATTAAATAATGGAGGTCTAGTTGTGGAAGAACATTCTGGAACTATGAAGTGAGAAGAATTCTCAGGCTGGTGTCTACTAGCCATATCTATTGATTCTGATAGGATCTTACACTTAGATTGTTAGATCTTTAGTAAATATACGAAGTGACCTTCGCTCTGATACCACTTGTTGGCCCTAACAAGAACAAAATCACATAGAGGGGGTTGAATAGGTGTCTAAGTTGAAAACTGAAAAGTTCTAAGTTTTTAAAGAAACTTAAATTTCAGAGTCAAATTTCCTCAGAGTTAGAGGCAAGCTTATAGAAGCAGCTTCTGAGGGAAATTCTGCCTAAACACAGTTTGACTGTTTTCAGCAATAGAAGCTCTGAGTAAGATAGCTTCTGGACAGTCTTCTGAACAAAGACAATGATAAAAAGAGTAAAGTCTGTTTCAGCACTAAATATGAGCAAGTACACAGAAGCAAATTAACAAGTATAAGGAAGGGAGAAAGAGATTCAGGAGGTCCTGATGAACAGTTCAATTTATCCAAGTTCGCCACAGAAGTCCTGTGACTACGTCTTGTCCCCTGTGGTCGCAGCCAACAGAGATTTTAAATCTACTATTCAGAACTTTTATGGCAAGTTCAAAAGCTCCTTTACATCAACAGAACTTAAGCTAATTTCTCACTTAGTTCTGACTAGCCTAAGAAGAGTTAAAGGATTTCCACCAGAACAACAACACTCTGTTTTCTGGATTTCTCACCCAACTCTAATCTCAACTAGATTTCTCTCTTTAAATCTAACTGAATATCACAAACGATATCAGTTTACAAGATTCATATTATGAACTTGTTTTTCTTCACTCTCTCACTTTAACTAAGGCTATGCTAAGAAAGATTGAGAATGGAAAAAGATGCTCTATTTTTCTTGTTGAAACAGTGCGTTGAGATTTTTCTCAATAAATCACGCGTAGATGATGTAGTGGAGCTTGGCTACTATTTATAGTGGATGAAGATGACCGTTGGTGAATTTGAATCTTCAAGGAGATGACATCTGTTGTTGTAGCCGTTAATTTGTCAAGTCTTTAAGCGGTCTTCAAACACTTTGATTCCGTTAACCTTGTTCTTTAACTAAATCCGGTAAGTGATTTGAAGTTGAAGATAAGGTTGACTGGAAACATTCTTCAATTGGATCAAGAAAGGATAGACAAGGAAATTCTGGTTTCGCTTTGAGTAGACAGGCGCGCTCCTTCAAAACAGCTTTTTGAACTTTTGGCGCCTTGCATTAAATGCAATTATCAGAGCATTAAATGCTAAAGGAACCCGTGACTTAGCTTCTGAAAGCTAATTTCATTTGTCTAGGCTTCTGATCGAATTGGTATAACTTCTGATTGCAAAGAACCTCTGAGAAGAGCTTTAACAGACTTCATAGCATCGGAGCGGAGTATCCAGCTTCTGATCAATGAAACACTGTCTTCAGCTTTCGAAACTTCTGAGTCTTGCAGACAATCCAGAATTATTTCATTCAGCACCTACTGAGTAACTTACATACAAACTCAACGAAAAAATTATTAGTCAGAATTAAACCGTATGTAAGAGAATTTTAATTTTCATCTTCTGAAACGTTTGGACATAATCAAAACACTTAGGGTTCATCACTTTCATCTTCCTCGAGGATAGGTGCATCTAAGTCATCCATAGTCAAGGTTCCCCCAGAACCACAAAGTCATCCAAAAGCTATCGTTAGGAGTACGTCCCCGACACCTCTCCGGCCCCAAAGTTCTGTCCGCCCGGCTCCGTTCTCGACGAGTACTGACTTGCAAGGATCCTACTGGCACGCTACGAGGGTAAGCTTCTTAGGGTTTTCACCGTGTCCCCCAACGGTTTACCGTACAAATATTTGCGCATTTTAAATATTTTGTGTGATAACAATAAATATAAGACAATAATGAATTAGGTTGCATTAAAGATCCTCTAGGGCCTAGAATGTCAGAACTAATAAATTGTATCTACGAACGTATATAGAATCTCTGGTTTTCAAAGGCAATCGGTACCTATGCCGGTTCACACATTTTTTCGGTTGGCCGGGTGGCGACTCTAGTCAAAGAAGGCTAAAGCCACTATCAGTGCCCGTTTCCGCTCACAGTGGCGACTCTGCTAAGGATCAACAATATATTCTACTATTATTAAGTTAGCTTCAACGCGCGATTTCTTGGAGTTGGTTTATTACTGGAATGATGTATATTTGCTTTTCACTTTTTATAAAATTGTTTCATAAATTATTTTATGAAAAATAAAAATTGGGATACAACTGAAGCGTTCTGACAGTCTATGGCTATATACGGAGTTACTGCTTTTTGGGTGTGTGAGTCTCATACTGCATAAAAGAAAAATCCCAAATGGTTAACGTGTGTTATGGGTGGCGCTTACTGTCGTTTCCTTTAAGGGACGCATAGGTCGATCTGTAACATCACCTATAGCATCATACCGTCGACACGCTGCTCAAAACCCTTAAATGGGGAGGCGCTAGGTATATCTTGCTATGGGAACCCTTTTGTACTATCAACAAGACCGAAGCGTCATATAGTCAGCTT
Source organism: Euphorbia peplus (assembly GCA_028411795.1). Lineage (NCBI taxonomy): Eukaryota > Viridiplantae > Streptophyta > Magnoliopsida > Malpighiales > Euphorbiaceae > Euphorbia > Euphorbia peplus. Next base: position 9,511,635 of record CP110843.1, on the reverse strand, counting down.
AGATATTTCCTTTAAGAACTACCCCCAAACATGAAATAAATCACGTCTACGAGAGCGTTTTGACATCGAAGGGTAAGACGTCAAAAGAATCCCACCTAGGACAAGGATTTTACCACGTGAAGACTGTGAGGGATTGTCCTATACGCATGACTTGTTGTGTTAGCCGTTTGATCGTTTTACTTGTACTTGTATATACGCTAGACTCAATCTTAACCAAGGAATAGTCAAGAGTCCGAGTTTCCATGACACTCTTTTGAAGTAAGGGGCATCCCGTTACGCTAGACATTTTATCACACGAAACACGTCGTTATGTCGTCTGTTTCATTTAGTAAAGAAACCCAATCTCGTGAGATAAAATCATGGTGTCACAAATATCGTCCCCTTAAGTCAAAACGAGTGTCATACTACCCATAGTCGAGACGAATATGCAAGATCTAATGAATAGACTCGTCATGTCACGTTATTACGCCGCATTTCATTTAGGATAGGGCCATACCATCGTAACGGTTCGACCTGTTAAATTAAACATGCATTGTCTTGTGCTCCTTCCAAAAAGGAGTTTAGATTTTGTCTTGAGTCTGAACCAAAGCAAGGGCACACCGCCCTGTGAGTCCACATAGGTCAATATTGTGTTGAGTCTTTCGGATCAATAATAATAATAATAATAATAATAATAATAATAATAATAATAATAATATAAAAAAAAATAGAGTCGTCGCACAAACATTCTCCTACTCAAGGAATAAGCGACATGTCAATAATGTTCTTTAGCATAGAGTCAAACATCACTCATATGTACAGTATACGTCCCCTCATCTCTACGTAAACATTAAGTCTTGTCTGTTTTCACATGTATATAGTTGTCGCCACTTATACCCTCGAGTCAAGAGTCGCGAATATCGTTGATGTATATAGTCATCAGTCTAGAGTCGAAATTGTAATATGCATCAATGTCATGTACATGCCAAGTCTCGTCCGTACAAATTAGTGTACATCGTCAAACCACACGGAATAGGCTACGCAAGATAGGCTAAAATAGGAATTGTGCCACCACCGTTGTTTTACGTAGATGCACACACAGTCTCAAACACTGATCTTCCAAAGCATAGATGCACAGATCCCCCTCACCTGACTATGTTTGTCTCATCCACATGTGTCTACCCTTAGAGTGTCATACGTCAGGTCCCTTGTTTCTCACCATCCTACATGATAGACATCGCCATTATCACATGTCTTAGGCGCACATATGCTTCAGTGTTATGAATATGAGAATTTCATACGAAGTACCATAGTCCCACAAGTACAATTCGTCTAGATGTCATAGGCACACTTTAGGTTAGGATACACATACACACAAGTCGTCAAACGTCAAATACCCCACCTATACGTGAACACTTTCTCCCGATCCAAAATTTACGAATCACTATCCAATTCATTCCTCAACCCGAAATTTCAAAACTGTGACCCATCATCACATATAGGCCTAAACTCGAACCAGGTTCCACAAAGAAAGCACTCAAAAAGACTGTCAGATCAGCTAGAAGTAATCATAGATGAGGACCAAACCTCCAAACAAGGCGTTGAAATAACCAAAAGAAGTTCCCCGTAGTATCTTCCCAAACCCAAGGCCAAGCTGAAGAAGACACAATGAGAAATCTCAAACATCCACAATTCCAATCCTTGTCTCACAACCTACCTCACAAATGAACAACTTCCCACACATTATCCAACACTCCAAAAGACGTTACCCCGAAATATACCACACTCTACCTCACCCTCGGTGGTAACTCCCTCACGACTTATTCCCAAGCGAACAAAAGACCTTATCTAGAGTTACATCAAAGACAGGTCTTCAGATAAAGAATGGAGTTAAATCAACAAAACTTCAACTCACTTGTCTTAGCCACTTGCTTGCAAACCCGTGCTTGAACAAAAAAGGCGTTTATTTACAGTCTACATTCATTTGCATCTTTCTATATATGTTAGAAAATACATAGGCATAATTAGAGCATGTGTGTCTAGTATGATGTGCCATCGACTGTGTGAGAGAGAGAGAACCACCGCTAGGCGGACGACCCAACCAAGGCATACCTCGCGAGATGGAGAATTACTTGATAAATGTAAAAGCACATCTCTTTCAGGGTCCTATAAAAAAGAGAGACCTCACTCTACGGAACTAGGACAATCCACGAAAGTGACAAGAAAGGATCCAAGTACTCAAGGTGTCTCCATTTATGATTCCCCAAGATCTGTTTCAAAATCAAACTCATGAAGTCCTTAGAACTTCCCTTCTACACTGTCCAACGAACATACCTAGGGACAAAGGGAAGAACAAAAAGAAAAAGCGAAGACCATCCCTCGAAGAGGCTCCTAAGTCGAAAACATGCCATATCCACAAAGCCTTGATGGAGATCAAAGACATTTCCATTGGAAAAAGTTTCAACCAAAAAGACGAGATCAATCATATAAAGATGGCAATCCATGCCAAAGGCTGTGACGTAATCCGCACTAAGAATGACAATGGGGACACTAGGATTTCATAATGAGAATCACTTGTGCACTTCCAACGACAAGATAGAAGCAGTAGGATACGCGATATCATCCCCACGATAAACAACGATCCCACACCACGGAAGAATCCTTACTACAAGGGGCAAATCATCGTCAGAAGAAGAGAGAAAATAGTCAACTTGAAAATCCACAAAGACTAGTTGATAACAAGTGCACATTCACACTAGACATACATGAACCGTTTATGCCTATACTAACTGTAGATACCCATTTTGTCCGGGGTAAATTTTAAATTTTATCAATTTTTGTCTTTAAATTGCGTATGACATAGGTTTTTATGCTATTTATTTTTACCGAAACTAGTTAGTATTTTTACTTGTTTTATTGTGACATTTACTAGAAAAAGACTTCTTACTAAGATCAATTTAATCTTTGTGCTATTAACATTGGATTAAATTAGTCTTGGGTTTAGAACAAAAGAAATACGAGATTAAACAAAAAGAAAAGGATTTGCAATGTTGTTTCTGCATCTATGAAATTTATGAAAGGGGACCAAACCCAAGCTCAAGCCCAAGACACAAGGTCCATTTCTACAGCCCGTTGAAAATGCCCGAGATTAGATCCTGCGTATTAGAGGATCAAAGGAATGGCGGTGTGAAGAGGAGATATTTTCTTAATCTCCTCTTCTAATGGTGGATTAGAAGCTTCATAGTTGATGATGGGGGTGATTAAATTCTAATCAGCGGCAAATCTATCATATAAATATGGCTCTCTACCTCAGTGGAAAGGACGGTCACTTCTTCACTTCTTCTTCACTCCTTCTATTTCAACTCATCTGTTCTGGCGGAAAGGGCAAAAGAGGGCAATTTTCAGTAGAGGAAGAAAAAGAGGAGAATATCTGGAACAAGTGTAAGGATTCTAATTAGTGTATTCGATTCTTTCACTCAGTTTTTTTGGTAATCTTGTGCTTTATAATGTTTCTTTTACACCCTGTTATTGCTTTTCTATTGATTGGTGTTGATGTTTGATTGTTGATTGTTTCTTTTTCTTCCCTAATTCTTTACATTCGGGTAAATAAGAACACAAGTTTAAAGAAATAGGATTCGAGGACCATGAGGAGGGTATGTTATAGTCATTCGTCGAAATCATAAAAAACTAACCCAAAAATCCTTAAGAAAACAGAGGGATATGTTATATTCGTTCGAATCTCTTGAGGGTTTTGGGGTTACAATACCTCTAATCGAATTTCTTAAGCAAATGAAACGTTAAAATGTGTCAAAAGAGGTCTTATGTCATAGGAACACCATCCGACTACGATTGGTAACTCTATGTTATAGGGGTACAAAACTGATGTTAATAAGAAAAGAATAGCCACAACATGAATCAAATAAATTAGTAAGTAAACAACACACCCATTAGTACCAATTTTGGGCGTGGTAGGGTGATTACTCAAGGTTTTCTTCCCTACACGTAACCGACAAAACGAACCTTATATCACTAATTTGCAGACCTCCTTATTCATTAAAATAACCCTAATTTCAGCGTCCAATCACGCTTTATTTTTGGTTGGTGGCGACTCTAAAAAATGAAAGTTTAGCGGCTAAAAAAACCGGTTGCTACAATTGGCTACTCTGCTGGGGACATGTCGAGCTAGTTGTGTTCTTGTTTACTTTTGATAATTTATTTGGTTTACATTTTGAGTACAGTAGATCTTGTGCAAAATAAACTGATCAACTAGTTAGTTAAACGGTCGGTTAAGGTATGTTAATGAAGTTGAAATCGTGTATGTATAAGTGATTATGTTTTTAGATTTGCTCATTGCTCTAGTTAATTGATCTTGCTGAGTTTAGTGAACATATGAAGGGGATTAGATAGCCTTTATTTTTGTGACTTGTGACTTTGTTTTATAGCTGCATTGTTCCACTTCAGATTTTGTCAAATTGCAGGGATGAGCATTGCATTTTTCCATATTTTCTGGGGCCAACAGAACCTCGTTTTGGGTTGTGGGAATTCTGGATAATTGTTTGGCTTTAGTATGCTATGTTTGCTTATGTTCTCAATGCAGTTTTGGGTTATTTTTGTTGCATTCGTTACTGCTGCAACGCAGGCTTTTATAATAAAAGAAACTGCTGCCTTGTTCTTCTAAGTTGCTTCACTATTGTCAATTTTTGGATGTGTAATATGGCATTTAGCGATTTGTGTCACAACCCACACCACCACACAAGCACCAAAGAAGGCATGTTATGGTCTTACCCTTTAGGATGTTAATTAGGAGGGAACGAAGTAAGGGTGCCACCATGGGAAACCTGGTTCGGGCCGCGAACAGTTCTCAACTTGAGTCATTCTTCGGGAAAATCTTTGTCGGAAGATTGATTAAAGGACCCAAGCCAATTCTGGTATTACCCTTTAGAATTAGATCAAGAATTACCCCGTAGTAATTACCTCACCCGGAATGCTTTGAGATACGTAATGCAAGGCATAAACTTTCTAATCATTTTGTAACCTTGCAATTGCGGATGTTAAGTTTTAATTGCGGTTTAACTTTATAACTTTGAATTACTGCCGGGCTTCAAATTCTCACTTTGATTTGAACATAAGCAGTACTTATTTAGCTAGGCTGCATCAATTGTGTTTTGTTTTAGCTATGTAGGATGTGAACCTTTTGCCTTCAAGTGTGCCTTTGTTTTAATCTTTAGGTCTCACCTATTCCAATCATTTTTGTTCCTAGGAAAGCTTACTAATGATATGTTCTTGGAAGGGGCTGTTGTTTTTTGTAAAAAAAAGAGAGCATGTTGTTTCAAGTTTTCACGCCAATTCATTGTTATTAATGTTTGTTTTTGTGGGAATGCTTGAAATCGATCTTGTATGCTTAAGGGAGTACTGATTGTTAGTAGGTTGCATCAAGAAGTTTAAAATACTTGCTGGTTCTAAGTTAGCATATCATGAATTCATTTTAGTCTTAAGTGAACCTTAAGTTGGCAGTAAAGGTTTGCTGAAATGCTTGTGATGTTTTGCCATTTTTTTTTGTCTAATGTTTGCTCGGGTTGCGATATTAATACGTTGCATCGATAGGCATCATATAATTATGTTTTGCATTGTTGTCCTGTATTTCTTGCTTGATTTACAACTGCAATATTGGTCTTTGAGTTTCTTTTAGGTATATTTGTTTTGAGTTAGGAAAAGATAGCTACTAGTTTGATGAGTAAATGGCGTGTCCTTATTCATTCTTTTGAACATAAGAAACCTTGAATACGTTTCATGTCGTGCTTGCGCTTTCTATGTGATCCACCAGGCGTGATAAAGTGCCTTTTCGTGTGATCCATCAGGCGTGAAACCTAAAATTTCTAGGATCTTCCTTCTTTGATGTAATCAGCTTCGTTTCTGGTTTAGTTTGAGTTAATTATTGGTTTTGGTCAATGGAAGCTGTTAATCCTTTGCACTTGATCTCTGTGTTTGATTTCTGTGATAGATGGTATGTAAGTGTTGGCGTTAGTTTGCTTGGTGAAGGTGGAAAACAAGTTTTGACATTTTTTGTTTGCTAAGAATATGTGGGAGCTGTTTTGTTTGAAGATGAATGTTGATCGTCATATAATCTTTTCACGCATATAAGGCCTTTGGGAATGGTAAAATCATTAAATTGGACCATGTAGGAATAGAAGGTAGTGCAAGCACAGACATATGTGCAATAGATTTATAAATTTTTTTTGTTGTCATGCTCATCTGCTGCTACTATAGCGTTAAGAGTAACCCGTTTATCGCGAGTAATTTATGATCTTCCCTAATGAACCAGGACATAAATTTCCTTTCCTTTTCGTGCTTGTTTTTGTGGAATGACTACAGTGTTTTGAGTCTACTTTGGTAAAGAGTTCATGGATCAACCAACTGATTTGGTTTAGACCACTTGAGACAATGCCTTCGAGGATATCTTTAGGGTAATCAAAGCCATCTATGCATGTGTCTTAGTTAACCAGTGTTGTACTTAACTCTGTCTTTTGAATGTAAACCCAAATCACCCTTCTTGCTGTGTACCTGCAGATTATATTTCATCAACAATTTTGCTTAGTCTATCACAAGTTTCAAGGGTCTAAGTTAGTGTTTTTGGGAAAATCGGTCCAATAAAACCATGAATTACTATCCAGAACTTCAAGATAAGATGCGTAGAAGTTTACGATAAATTTCACTAAGTTTCATTTTCATGTCAATAAAATCTTTTTAGACCTGTTCGGATTGGAAAAAGTTTGAATCCATTGATGCCATGATTCTCGCATGAGTAGAGCAGTAGTTAATTATACATGTACATAAAGATAGTGACACTAAATTCATGAATTCATTGCTTAATTGTAATTATGTTGTTGCCTGGATATGATGATCATGATATGTATAAATTGATATATTGGTAACATGCATAAATATGTTTTGCAAATTCATCATGTCCACACTTAACACTATGTGTAATCAAATGGAATTTTAGAAATCTGAGTGTTCACTTTCACCACAAAACCAGAAATAAGGAGCCAAATTCATTTAATCAAGTACATTTGTTCATATAGGCCATGATGAGACCTTCCTCAAAATTGAAGTGTATATTTTTCATATCTGATGTACAGTTGGGAATGAGGCTCACCGTCAAGATTTGATGTCTAATCTGTTTAGTGTGTTTTTGTCTTTGATCTCGTGAAGACTTTTGGGAAAATCTGAAACACATACTAGGCTCTTCGTTTAATAAGGCTTGCATCTGATATTTAGAGGAAACTAGGTGTAGTTCGAAAAGGGTGTTTGGTAATACAAAGCATCGATTTGCATATGTTAAAATTGTTTTAATCTGTGTAACCTGAAACAAGAGGTTCTCTTGGCTGTGACGCTTTAGAATTTGAAGATTTGACCATGTAATGTAAAGAAACTTGCAAGTGTTGAAAAAAAAGAAGCTCTAATTGTGTTCATATCTTGCATTTGTTTTTATCTTTTGGTCCTAGCTTACATGACACCATGACAGGTCTTCCTGGCTGCTCATTAGGCTACATGATAGGAAATATTGTCTCTCGAGTTTGAGATACAATTGATTGCCTGGAAAATCTGTTGCATTATTTTTTGGCCTATACGTTTATTTTTTCTTCTATGTCAAATTGCATTAGTTTACTGCTGCAACTTGAGGTGGTAAGCTTTCCTTTCAAGTTTTATTTTTCTAAGTGATTCCATGAAAGTTTTGTGTTCCTGCAATTTAACAGTGTTTTAGGTGTCTTGTATGTGTTTTGACCAGCCTATAATTCACCATCTTTTGCAATTATGATTTTGGTCTATTCTTAATTTTGTTGAGGCTGTATTCTTGTCATGGTTTGATACAATTTCATGCATTTACCATTTATACCTTCTTTTTATTGCTATAGATTAGTGCTTCTTTTCTAGAGAAAATCTGCTGCATTTTTAGGCTCTCGCAAAATGTTCCCTTTGTTCGATTTGCATTAATTCTTGGTTCTACATTGCTGCACTTTTTAGGCTCTCGCGACATGTTTCCTTTTTAGGATTTGCATTAATTCTTGGTTCTAGATTGCTGCATTTTAGTGGGTTAAACGTTCCTTGTTTTTGCTGCAATTTCTAGGGGTTGGTGTCGCTTTCAAGATTTTATTTATTTTAGGTTGTGATATCTAGTCATTCGGTTGAGACCTTGTTGTGTTTTCACTACAGTTTAGTAATGTTTCGCTGCAATTTAGTAATGTTTTGCTGCAATTTTTTTTGGTTTATTGTACCACATTTGCTTTTCCCCAAATCTTGTCGGCTTTTGTCGCGTAATGGATATACATTAGGGCCTATAAGTCGTTCTTGTTGTTACAATATAAGCTGCATCATTTAGCATTTTTCAGGGTTTCATCAGGTTTCTGCAGTATACTTATCTCCTTTTCCTTTTTCTTGTTTTCATTTTTCTTCTTTTTCTCCTTTTGCTTTCAAGTTATGTCTTGATATATGAAAGCAAAATTTCATGGGCAGTCTCACATTCTTTAGGTTTAGTTTATGGGTATTAGAGAGGTTAGTTGTACATGTTTGATTGTGATTTATGTGGTACTGTTTTTGGGTGTTGTAGCTGATAATATACTCTTGTTATTCATTGAGTTGGAGAATGTAAGGTATGCTGTTAGAATGTAGAATAGTTCATTTCTTTATGTCTTTGGTGTGTTGTAATCTTATGAGAAAATAGAAGAAGTATGCAGAGATCATAAACTTTTGTCAATATATGCACACTTTCTCTAGCTGCAGGGTCATTTAGAGATAAGCATATCCAAGCTGATTTATACCCGAAAAATGTTGCTGAAATTTTATGACTAGGCTGGATTTGGAATGCTAATATTGAAGGCAATAGATAGATGAAAGAACTGAAGTTGTTAATTTGAATGCGCTGGTCTTACTCAGCAAATTGAGTCGTAAAGTTCATTGTCTTGTTTAGATAGACCAATATTCTAGATGCTTAGTGTATGTTTGCTGTGTAAAAAAAAAAACTTTTTCTTGAAAATTGAACTGGTCTTTCTTGACATGGTGGTATGTTGTAAATATTTCTGAACATTTGGTGTATTGACATACATGGCATCATTTGTTAAAATCATGGATGCAATTGGTGTTTTCAGGGAAATGGACGGGAACGGACCACTCGGCGACCCACCGAACCACTTGCCTCCTGATGTTGTGCTCGATCTCATCCAAACAGTTTTGAATGACCGGGCAAGAGACATGATTTGGAGACATCAGACTATACTTTTCTGTCGATATGGAATTCACAACGCTCCTATCAAATTCGTCGACTGGCACCCAGATTTCATGCACCTAAACTGTTTTTACATAGCAGCGGACGACATGTTGAGTTTCCCTCGAGAAGCTTATACGACTCTATGGTACTTGGCTCGTATCGGTAAGGCTGGATTCATCCTGGACAAGAGTTGGACTTTAACTTGCATCAATTATTGGAGAGACAATCCTTGGGATGTGTCGTATTTTAGTGATTGGCTGCTGAAATTTGGAGGTTATTTCGAATGGCGTCAGATCCTTGAAACTGATCCTGAGCTTCACTATGCTTTTGTTGTTTTCGACATTAGAGAGGTGTTGGAGATGAGGGAGGATGGGGTTCACGTTTTGAACCAACATGTGGTACGTTTGGAGAATAGTTATGCATTCAATCCAATGCAGGATCCGATCAGAAACAGTCACTCTTGGAATGAAGTGAAAAACAGATTGATAATGCTCAACAACTATCAAAATGTACCTCCTGGCCTGCTGGATCCCTTTAATTATCATTTCGAGGGGAGAATCAAGCACCGTTCTTTGGTTCTTCCACTGCTCACAATAAGAACCCAGAGATATGCAGTATCATGCTACTATAGTATTCCACTGATTGTTGTTGACTTAGAACCAGATCTTAACGGAAATATGCAGCAACAACACCACGAACCAGATCACGGAGGAGAAGAATTCCCTATTGAGATTGATACTGATGAAGAAGAAGAGGACGAGAGCGAAAACATGGAACTTGAATGCGGCGAATTAGAGGCTGGTTCAGGGGATTCTGTTATGCGAGAACGATCAGACGACGAAGTGGAAATCATTGAATATCCTCTGGGAATGGGGCGTGGTTCGAACAACACTCTCTGCCCCTGCAGTCCGGGCAGCGCCGAATTGCACAAATTTGAGCATCGAAGCAGCGCAACCGAATCAACCTTCGTTCGGCGACCCGACACTTCTCAACAAGGATGAGGCAGGGCCAAGTGGTTCAGTGGGGAAGCCGCCGCCGGTCCTAAAACCGAAACTTTAAATGTGTTAAAAAAAAGGAGGAAAAAGGCATCAAATTAGGATGGATCGTTAAAGGCTTTAGTTCTTCATCCCTCTTTTCTTTTTTGTCTGGAAAAACATGTATTAAAATGTTATGTGTAAATATTTTTGGGCAGGGTAGTTGTCGAACCTAACTGATGGCCAATATTAGTTATTCGATCTAGTTAAATCTAGAACATGTCTCGTGCAAGATGGGATTTTTTGTAAAATGAGATAGGAAATGGTCAATCTTCAGAAAAAAGAGGAAAGGAAAACGTGAGGATAACCATTTGTCATGTCATTTTAGGCACATTGGGAATTTTGATGTACAAAGAGTTTAGGAAGAGGAAATAGGGGAAATAGCCTATGTACTGGATGAAATTTTGAATGTTTGTAAAAAACCATCTTTCTTCCTAATGAATGAGTTCTTTTGAAAACATTTTTGTTCCGTTCTGAATTTTGACAAGGGATTAATCATAATGTCATGCATTGTATATTACATGTTTGTTTTGCAATTTGCAATTAATGTTATCTTGTTACAACTTAGTCCAAAATATGACATAATACAATGTATTCATAGGATTCTAATGGAGCAGCCAGTTTTTGCTACAATTGACGAAGAAGAAGTGGAAAGATGGTCGTTAGCGGATCAGTGGGAATACGGGGATAGTATGCTGGTGCTAACACCAAATTGCGCTATAAAAGTAGATTTTAATCAAAATGACTTAGAAGAATTGAAAGCTATATTCCAAATATTGTCAACCACGGCTACAAGGGCTTTTCACTACGAATATGGATGGATAAGACATTTAATCTTCGTTCCTGTCCATCCTACCATGCTCAAAGCCTTGATTCAATACTAGAACCCCAGTTTGAAGTGTTTTACTTTTGAAGTAGGTGACTTGACTCCAACATTGGAAGAGTATCAATGCTTAACCAACATACCAATAAGGAACGAAAATAGACTTTTTGTCTATACCGCCACTAGAAAGTCGAGAAGTCAGTTAACCCGATTATTAAGTTTTCAAGCCAGGGAAGCGGAAGTTTTTGAAATCAATGGCGAGTTGAGTGTATCGAAAATGACGGCGTTCACGAGAGATTATATTGGAAATGATAAAGGAATTTTGATGTTGGCTTTGTTAATCTATGGTTTGGTTTTGTTTCCAAGAGAAGTCGGAAAAATAGACCCAAAGGTTGTTATTTATTTCACAAAGGTGGTTCAGGGAGTCCGAGGTGTTAATCCTCTAATAGGGATATTAGCTGAAACTATTAGATCCTTAGATTATTGCAAAATTGGAGGAGGAGGAAGATTTATGGGTTGTGCGCCTTTGTTATGCGTATGGGCTCTAAGCCATTTTAACTATCCAGAAAACTTCCGATTTCCAAATTCAAAGTATGACAAAAGGTACGATCCGTGCAAAAATTACGTCACTAATTTCGGTTTAATCGAGTGGCCTAAAAAGCGACCAACTAAGAAAACATGGTGGAGGTTTTTTCAATGAATGAAGGAATCAAATATTCTATGGGTACCGAAATGGAATGAGAGGTATACCACCGTGTACCGTTGTGGAGAAGAACGTGGGTACCTCTGTTAGGACCATGGGGAGTAACGACATATGCTCCTTCTTTAGTGAGGAGGCAGATGGGATCACGTCAGTTTATACCCACCACATTCGGTTAAAGTCGAGCTAACTTCAATTATGGCGAAGCCGGATGTTTTAAAAAGATTGATGCCGTAATTAAAGCCTGGAAACAACTGAAAGATATGACGAATGAAAATCGGACACATGAGGTAAGTGAGGGGTATATAATTTGGCGCGAGGAGATGATTCAAAAATTTGCTTCAACGATCAGAACTGACATTATCACGAAAGTTGTGTTACAAGATATGGACATAGAAGATACGACCGAGAATCGACAACCGGAGAATGTTGAAATCAACGAACAAGAGGGTCAGTCAGTAGAAGATCGAATACAAGAGTTAGAAAGGAATTTTTTTGATATTGAACAAGAGAGAAATACATTGATGAGAAAAACTTATCCATTCGCGAGAGAAACACACTCGTTGCCGAAAAGGATTTGGCCAACCTCGAGAAAGAGACAGCAATTTTCGAAAACGATATCGCTCTGAGCGAAAGAAGTTCGGCAATTCAAGACAGAGACTTGGCGATTCGAGAAAAAGAAGAATTTATCGTTCAACATCAAGTTTACACAGAGAACGTCATCAGAGAACTTCAAGAATGCAGTGATCGTATTTGACGACTTACGGAGGCATACCTCTATAGCCAGGAGCAAGCAAACTGTTTTTGAGAGGAACTACAACAACAACGTAATCTGAATCAGCCTCACAAGGAGCAAAGAGATGAAACTAATAGACAGATTATAGACCTCATTGAAATTAAGAGAAATGCTGCAGCGCGAGCTCGATATGTGGCACGAGATTTGATTCAAAGGTCGATTGGTGATATCAGAAGATGCCAATGGAGCTTATTTTTCAGGCTACCTTGACGGACTTATTAGAGAACTGAATTCTATGGGAGGCATGGATGAAGATTAGGATTCTGTTGAATACTGGTTTATGTAATATTTTGGACTAGTTGTAAAAGATAATTTTCATTTCGGGTTGTGAGAAGCAATTTGATCTTAAATGATATTTTAGCTTCATTTTCTTTTTACACGAGTCAACACTACAATTTGTACCTTGTTGTTGCTTTTTTTGTAGAAAAACTCAATCCAAGTTCCTTCATCCAAAATAAGAATTTCACCCTCATGATTGATCAAACAATTCCATAGGCATAAAGGATAATTCTTCGAAGGAAAAGAAAAAAACACATCAGTTTTCACAATTAATATTGGTGTTCATGTTTCAATGTAGGGTGGACGTAGAATTTGCTATCCATGTCAAAATCATCCACACACAGACCCACCATCTTGCTATCAGACATGGAAGCACCTAAAATATGTGTCTCTGTTGAATATCTTCCTGGAAATATAGGTCATGTTCCTACGCATTTCAAAATTTAACGGACGCATGCTGTTATGCTTAATAGTTTAATGGTGATTTTGGTTGTTGTAAGCACTGGTTTTCGAACCCGATGATGAAAGCAATCTATGAGCTCCTCGTCGCACCAGCTGCTCAAGTACTGATACTCGTCGGAGAACAAATCACCTTTTTAGGGCCATAACCTCTTCCACCCGCATCTCGGGACCATGAGCGTGGCGCTTTCATGCTTATGAGAAAATCCTGTTGGCCCTAACAAGAACAGAATCACCTAGAGGGGGGTGAATAGGTGTCTAAGTCCTAAACTGAAAGTTTCTAAGTTTTTTGAGAAACTCAGTTTTCAGAGTCAAATTTCCTCAGAGTCAGAGGCTAGCTTAAGGAAGCAGCTTCTGAGGGAAATTCTGCCTAAACACAGCTAGACTGTTTCCAGCAACAGAAGTTCAGAGTTAACAAACTTCTGGACAGTCTTCTGAACAAAGACAATGATATAAAGAGTAAATCTGTTTCAACACTAAATATAGGCAAGTACACAGAAGCAAATAAACAAGTATAAGAGGGAGAAAGAAGTTCAGGAGATCCTGATGAACAATTCGATTTATCCAAGTTCGCCACAGAAGTCCTATGACTACGTCTTGTCCCCTGAGGTCGCAGCCACCAGAGATTTTAAATCTAGTATTCAGAACTTCTATGGCAAGTTCAGAAGCTCCTTTACATCAACAAAACATAAGCTAATTTCTCACTTAGTTCTGACTAGCCTAAAAAGAGTTAAAGGATTTCCACCAGAACAACAACACTCTGTTTTCTGGATTTCTCACCCAACTCTAATCTCAACTAGATTTCTCTCTAAATCTAACTGAATATCACAAACGATATAAGTTTACAAGATTCCTATTATGAACTTGTTTTTCTTCACTCTCTCACTTTAATTAACGCTATGCTAAGAAAGATTGAGAATGGAAAATGTGGTCTGTTTTCTTGAATAGAACAGTGCGTTGAGATTTTACTCGATTATCACGCGTAAATGATGCAGTCGAGCTTGGCTACTATTTATAGTGAATGAGGATGACCGTTGGTGAATTTGAATCTTCAAAAGAGATGACATCAGTTGTTGTAGCCGTTAATCTGTCAAGACTTCAAACAGTCTTCAAACACTTTGATTCCGTTAACCTTGTTCTTTAACTGAATCCGGTAAGTGATTTGAAGTTGAAGAAAAGGTTGACTGGAAACATTCTTCAATTGGATCAACAAGGGGTAGACAAGGAAATTCTGGTTTTGTTTTGAGTAGACAAGCGCGCTCCTTCAAAACAGCTTTTTGAACTTTTGGCGCCTTGCATTAAATGCAATTGTCAGAGCAATAAATGCTAAAAAGAACCCGTGACTTAGCTTCTGAAAGCTAATTCCTTTAGTCTAAGCTTCTGATCGAATTGGGAGAATTTTATCTTCTGATTGCAGTGGACCTTTGAGGAGAGCTTTAACATACTTCAATAACTTCAGAGCGGAGCATCCAGCTTCTGCACATTAAATTACTGTCTTCAGCTTTCTCGTTTCTTCTGAGTCAGGCAATCCAGAGATTCTTCATTCAGCACCTGCTGAGTAACTTACACACAAACTTAACAAAAATTGTTAGTCAACATTAAAGCGTCTGTAAGAAAATTTCAAATTTCATCTTCTGAAACGTTTGGACATAATCAAAACACTTAGGGTTCATCATTCTCCCCCATTTTGGTTATGGACAAACCGTGGTCCAGAAGGTAAAAATTACTTAAGTAAACACAAGGTTTAGAAAGTAACTTCCTGATAGATATGTTCTTTTATAACTTCTGAGTAACTTAACTCCCCCATTTTAGTGTAAATGGTGAACTTCAGCAATTTGTATAAAGTTAAAAAAATAGGCTTAAGATCAAGTTGTTAGATTTTAGCGAAGTGTAAGTCATTAAGTTAAAAAGAAACATAAGCAGTAATATATTGATCAGAGACAAGAAGATATGTATAAGAAAGATTCGGTGAATATATATGATAATCAGAAGACAAAGAAACAAAAAATAATCAAGAAGAGTAACATAAAAGTCCTAAGACAAAAGCTACCCAACCCAGAACCTAGCTAAGAAGCTGAAATCCTAAAAAGATTATCAGTTTCTAGATCTCTTTTGAGGAGGAGGTACACCACTAGAACCTTCACCAGCATTCTGTCTCTTCATCCCAGAGTCAGGACCACTCTGCTGAGCAGACTTCTCCCCCGTTTGGCCAGAAACAACAGGAATACCCAGAGCTCCTTGAGAGGACAGCCGTTGCTAAACAAGAAGAGCAGTCTGGTATTGCTGAGTAGTAGGCCTTACAGTGTTGATCATATCCATTCTTCGTCTGAAGTCAGCATCAATGGTTCTCATATGATCAAAAGTCTGTCGAGAGAAAGGTCGCTGCTTTTGAACATCTTCCAGAAGCAGCTTGATGGAACGATTATTTGCATACACAGCAGCAGTGAGATGCTCATTCTGAATATAAGTCTGTCCTCGAACAAACCTATAGCAATTATGAAGAACCTTCTCTTGTTCTTTTGCTTGAGTGTGCATAATCTTCATAAGTTCTGTAAGCTCTGCAATCTGGGCGCTCTGAGCAGACACAACAGATTCTAAACTCTGAAGACGATTGTTGAGATCAGGAGTGATGTCATACACAATCTTAGCAGCCCGTGAAGATGATGATCCTTGAGCAGAAGATTTCACTTCTCTCAGAATATGATTAGGAGTACTTTGCAGATCATCAATCTTACTTGGGAGAATCTTCTCATGAGCCTCATAATGCTCGTTTGCTTCCTTAACCTCTTCTGACAAAATTTCCAGATTCCCATAAACTTTCAGAGAAGAGGCAAGAGCAATATTTTCTAGAGTAGGAAGAGTCAGAGCCAATTCTCTCAACTTGTATATTTCATCATAAGTAGCCAGATGAAGTGTGGAAAGATTACGTGTGTAGACAGCAGGATTATGCAGTTGAAGCATAGTTATGAGCTGCAGGTTCTGAGCTTTCAAAGATTGAAGTTCTTGCAGCACAATGCCCTGAGCATACATGTCATCAGCAGAAGTCCTTTGCCCTAAACCAGCAAATCTATTCAGCATTTCATCAGAGCCACTCTGACTCATTCTTCTCAACTCTTCAACAGATGGAACACCACCAGCTTCGGATACACCAGAAGCTCTGCTCATGAAACCAAAACTACCAAACTGTTGCTCTAGAACATCTCGATTCATCAAATTGCGTAGGAAGTCGTAGTTTGAGGACAACCCATCAAAGAAGGAGGTAGAGGAGGAAGTAGTTAAGGGATCACACACAGGAGGTGCATGTCCAGAAGATGAAGGAGGAGGTATATGTGTGGTTGAGGAAGGAATTGTATGTGTGGTAGAGGAAGAGAGAGTAGGGGAAATGGATGGTAATGTGGATGGGAGTGAGAAGGAAGGAGCTGTAAGTCCTATGGGAATAAGATCCAGAAGGAGGAGCAGTTTTAGGAGGTACAACTTCAGAGGTTGAAGTTGTAGGGGGAATGGAGGTCAGAGGTTCACTTACTTCTGGGTTTGAAGGAAGTGAAGGAGATGGAAGAGGAGTATGAGGGGAAGATGGAAGAGAAGTACGAGAAGGAGATGGATGATGAATATGAGTGGGAGACGAAATAACCTGTTCAGAGACATTTGGATCAAAAGTAGTAATGGGCTCAACAAAGACATGAGCCATTCTGTTAAGAGTTTCATAAACATCCCTATCACCAGGGCTTCTACCTTGACCCAAAAGAATGTTGTCCATAAAGTCGTCGTTGTCTACATTCTCAGCAAACCTTTGTGCATGCTGAAAAACCATATTAGCATCAGGTTCAATGTCCTCTGAAAGTTCTTCAATAACAGGAGCACCATCATTTTCTTCAACAGACATATCCATCATGTCTTCATCATCAACCAAATCCTCTTGTTCAGGAGTTGACTCGTCTAATTCTGTACTTGGTGCAATATAGAAGTCCTTTTTTATTCAGAGACCTTCTATTTGCATAGACTTTCTTCCTATTACCTCTGGAGGGAGGAATCTCTTCAGCATTCTCATCTTCTCCAGTAGCCTCAACATTTCCAGGAGCCTCAACATTTTCAAAGGCCTCCTCGCTCTCAACTTGAGCAGCGCACTCAACATGTCTAGCATCAGCCTTAGCTTTTGCTGCAATTTCACGCTCTGCTGCTAATTTATCTGCTAACTCAGCAACTTCCCTTCTCTTTCTTGTCTTATCAGCAAGAGCCACAACTCTTGCAATTTTCTCAGCCTCAGCAGCCTTTGCTAGTTCAGCAAGTCTGCTATCCTCAGCTTCCTTAGCTGCCTTCTCAGCAGCATCACTTGGTTTCTCAGCAACAATCTTACTAGAAGGTTCAACATTGATAGTTGTTTGAACCAGAGCTGGAAGAGGTTCTGAGACAACCACCTTCTCTACTGTCAGAACCAACTTACTTGATCCTTTCTCACTTTTGCTCTTCTTGGCAGCTTTCTTACCTTTCTGCACAGTGTCCTCAACAATTTCCTTCTGAGCAATGCTAGCGGAGGGAGCATTCTCAGTCTTCTTTGGTACCACACCAAAAGTAAGATTCCTCAGAGTATACATCTTGAGGATAGTACTTCTGCTGGTTACACCTTGTCCTGAAATCACAACAGAGGCAGCCTCAAACAACCTCGTCAGGAGGGAACCATAAGCAAGGGTGCTGACCACCTTCACATTCTTCATCTGCCTTATAATCATGGCAGGAAGGTTGATCTTCTTCTGATTCATCAGATGAAACATAAAAACCCTTTCCCGGTTGGAAACACCATTAACTCCACCAGCCTTCGGAAGGAACACATTGGTAGTTAAGTAATGTGCCCACCTCTGGTGCTGAGTGAGCCAAGTGGCATAGGTTTCCTTAGCACTCAGATCCGGTCTAGCCCAATTTGCTTCACTAAACCCTTCAGCAGAACCATCATCTCCAATGATGATTCCTTCATCATCAATTCCAATCGCCTGAGAAATTGAAGTCCTGCTGACCTCAAACTCAACTTCTCCAACAGAAGAGTGTAAAACATCCTCCTTATTAGATAGATAGTGGAGATTCTGATAAAACTCCGTGACTAACTTAGGATAGATGAACTCATCCAAAGAGACGAATGAATTCCAACTTTGAGCACTTAGCCTTTGAGATGGGGTCAGTGGATTTAACTGATGAACCCTAAGTATTTTGATTATGTCCAAACGTTTCAGAAGATGAAAACTTAATACTGCCTTACATATAGTTTACTGTTGACTAATATTTTTGTTTACTTAGTCTATGTGTAAGTTGCTCAGCATGTGCTGAATGAATCATTTCTGGATTGCCTAAAGGACTCAGAAGATCTGTTTGCTGAAGTCAGAGTTTCAATAATTCAGAAGCTGGATACTCCGCTCTGAAGCCGAAGTCTGTTAAAGCTCTCCTCAGAAGTTCTTTGCAATCAGAAGTTTTGCCAATTTGATCAGAAGTATAGACAACTGGAAATTAGCCTCTGAAAACTTAGTCACGGGTTCTGTTTGAGCATTTAATGCTCTGACACTTGCATTCAATGCAAGGCGCCAAAAGTTCAAAAAGCTGTTGTAATGGAGCGCGCGTATCTGTTCGAAAGAAACCAGAATTTCCCTGTCTACCCTTTGTTGATCCAATTGAAGAATGATTCCAGTCAACCTCATCTTTGATTTCAAATCTCTTACCGGATTGAGTTAAAGAACAAGGATAACGGAATCAAAGTGTTTGAAGACCGTTTGAAGACTTGACAAATTAACGGCTACAACAACTGATGTCATCTCCTTCGAAGATTCAAACTCACCAACGGTCATCTTCATTCACTATAAATAGTAGCCATGCTCCAAAGCATCAACATACGCGTGATCATCGAGAAAAATCTCAACGCACTGTTTTAACAAGAAAAACAGAGCAACATTTTCCATTCTCAATCTTTCTTAGCTTAGTCTTAGTTAAAGTGAGAGAGTGAAGAAAAACAAGTTCATAATAGGAATCTTGTAAGCTGATATCGTTTGTGATATTCAGTTAGATTTAAAGAGAGAAATCTAGTTGAGATTAGAGTTGGGTGAGAAATCCAGAAAACAGAGTATTGTTTGTTCTGGTGGAAATCCTTTAACTCTTTTTAGGCTAGTCAGAACTAAGTGAGAAATTAGCTTAAGTTCTGTTAATGTAAAGGAGCTTCTGAACTTGCCATAAAAGTTCTGAATAGTGGATTTATAAAATCTCTGTAGGCTGCGACCTCAGGGGACAAGACGTAGTCACAGGACTTCTGTGGCGAACTTGGATAAATCGAATTGTTCAATCAGGATCTCCTGAACTTCTTTCTCCCTTCTTATACTTGTTATTTTTGCTTCTGTGTACTTGTTTATATTTAGTGCTGAAACAGATTTTCTCTAAAGTATCATTGTCTTTGTTCAGAAGACTGTCCAGAAGTTCTCCAATCAGAACTTCTGTTGCTGAAAACAGTCTAACTGTGTTTAGGCAGAATTTTCCTCAAAAGCAACTTCTGTAAGCTAGCTTCTGACTCTGAGGAAATTTGACTCTGAAAACTAAGTTTCCCGAAAAACTTAGAATTTTTCAGTTTTCAACTTTGACACCTATTCACCCCCCTCTAGGTGATTCTGTTCTTGATAGGGCCAACATTAACTTCATCCTCTAGGAACCTAGACGTAAAAACCCTAGATTCACTAACCTTTTTCTTAGAAGACGCATCGAAAATGTGAGTGACAAAAATGGGATCAACTGGATGATCTTGAGCCATTTGAGAGATTTTTAGAAAATAGGTTAAGTTCTTGAGAGAAAGAAAACACAGAGAGATTATCTATGGAAAATCTAATTGCAAAGAGAATTCGAGTGAAAAATTACTAAGTATGGAAAACCCTTATTTATACCCAAATGAAAACGGTTCCAATTCAAAAAGTAACTAAACACCGTTTAAAAGGGAACCAGTTACCGTTAAAACTAGTAGCAGCGCCGTAATAGCATTAAATGTAATAATAGCATTAAATGTAAGCATGCTTAATTAGAAATCATGATTAGCCTTAATCACACTTAATTATCTTAAACGGTTAACACTTAAGATAAAAAGAAATATAATTAAACTAAATTACTGAAGTGGATAAGTCATACCAATGCCTTCTCGCAAGCTGCTGAAAAGAGTACCAGCCAGAGGCTTAGTAAACATGTCAGAAAGGTTGTCTTCAGAGGGAACATGAGTAATAATGATATCCTTCTTCAGAACATGATCTCTCAGAATGTGATGCCTAATATGAACATGCTTCATCCTGCTGTGCTGAATAGGATTCTTTGAAAGATCAATTGCACTTTTGTTATCACATTTTCCATTGATGATGGAATCTAATGTTCCTGAGAAGGAAGCTCAGGATGCTGAGGACGCACGCCTTGCTGAAAGAGAGAAGGCTGCTGAAGCTGAGAAGGTTGCAAGGGTTGTGGCTCTTGCTGATAAGAAAAGAAAGCAGAAGGAAGCAGAAGATAAGTTAGCAGCTGAAAGAGAAATTGCTGCAAAGGCTAAGGCCGATGCAAGAATCATTGCATGTGCTGCTGAACTTGAGAATGTGGAGTTCTCAAAGAATGTTGAGGCTTCAGAAGAAGGAGAAGAACTTGAGAATATCTCTCTCTCTACTCGGATAAGTACAAAGGCTACTGAAGAGGATGAGGACTATGAAGATATTCCTCTCTCCAGAAGAATCCCCAAGAAGAAGATGTCAGCAAAGAGAAGGTCTCTGATTAAAAAGGACTTCTATGTTGCTACGAGTACTGAACTGGAAGAATCAATTCCTGAAAAAGAGGATTTGGTTGATGACGAAGACATGATGGATATGTCTACTGAAAAGGATGCTGATGCTCCTATTATTGAAGAACTGACTGAAGATAGTGATGAAGAACCTGATACTATCATTCAGAATACTATGAAGTTTGCTGAAAACATCAACACTGATGATTTTCTGGACAATGTTCTTCTGGGTCAAGGGAGAAATCCTGGTGAAAGAGATGCCTCTGAAACGCTGTTCAGAATGGCTCATGTGTTTGCTGAACCAATCTCCACATTTGATCCAAACCTCTCTGATCAGGTTATTCCATCTCCACTTCGTACTTCTCATCCATCCTCCCCTCGTACTCCTCATCCATCTCCTTCACTACCTTCTGTCACAGAAGTTGGTGATTCTCACACTTCCATTCCTCCTACAACTTCAACTTCTGAGGTTGTTCCTCCACAAATTATTCCTCCTTCTGGATCCTTTTCAGAAGTGAATTTAAACACTGCTCCAATTTTCACAGACTCCATAGCCACATCCACTACCTCCTCCATTCATACTTCCTCTGTAAGTCCATCAATTGGATTTACTGCTTCATCTTTCTCATTAACATCCACACTACCTCCCATCTCAACCTCACATACAATTCCTCCCTCAAACACTTCTATCCCTCCACTCTCAACCTCTGGACATGCACCTCCTGTGTGTGATCCCTTAACTACCTCCTCCACTACTTCTTGTTTTGCTGGGTTGTCATCCAATTATGACTTTCTACGCAAACACATGAATCGAGATGATTTGGATACCAGGTTTGGTAGTTTTGGTTTCATGGGCAGAGCTTCTGGTGTATCCGAAGCTGGTGGTGCTCCCAGTGTTGAGGAGTTGAGAAGAATGAGTCAGAGTGGCTCTGATGAACTGCTGAACAGATTTGCTGGTATGGGGCAAAGGACTTCTGCTGCTGACATGTATGCTCAGGGCATTGTGCTGCAAGAATTACAACCCTTGAAAGCTCAGAACCTGCAGCTCATGACTATGCTTCAAATGCAGGATCCTTCTGTTTACATACGCAAATCTTTCTACACTTCATCTAGCTACCTATGAAGAGCTGTACAAGTTAAGAGAATTAGCTCTGACTCTTCCTTCATTGGACAACATTGCTCTTGCTTCTTCTCTGAAGGTCAATGAAAATTTGGAGATATTGACAGAAGAAGTCAAGGAAGCAAACGAGCATTATGAGGCTCATGAGAAGATGCTCCCAAGTAAGATTGATGACCTGCAAAGTACTGCCAATCACATTCTGAGAGAAGTGAAATCTTCTGCTCAAGGTTCATCATCTTCCGGGGCTGCTAAGATTGTATATGACATCACTCCTGATCTCAACAATCGACTCTCCAACATTGAGTCTGCTGTATCTGCTCAGAACGCACAGATTGCTGAGCTTACTGAACTTCTGAAGGTTATGCACACTCAAGCACGTGAACAAGAGAAGACTCTTCACAATTGCTATAGGTTTGTTCGAGGACAGACTTATATTCAGAATGAGCATCTCACTGCTGATGTGTATGCTAACAATCGGTTGATCAAGCTCCTTGTGGAAGACGTTCAGAGACAGCGACCTATGTCTGGTCAGACTTTTGATCATATGAAGACCATTGATGATGATTTCAGAAGAAGAATGGATATGATCAACACTGTGAGGCCAACGCCTCAGCAATATCAGACTGCACTGAATGTTCAGCAAAAATTGAAATCTCAGGGTGCTCTGGGTGTTGCTCTTGGTTCTGGTCAAACGGGGGAGAAGTCTGGTCAGAAGAGTGGTCTTAATACTGGTGATAAGATATCAAGTGCTGCTGAAGGTTCTAGTGGTGTTCCTCCTCAGAAAAAGAAACCTAGGAACTTGTAATCTTTTTAGGACTTAAGCCTCTTAGCTAGGTTCTGGGTTGGGTAGTTTTTGTCTTAGGACTTTTTCTGCTCTTCTGATTATTTTGTTTCATATGTTGTCTTCTGATGAACTTATATTCACTGAATCCTTCTTATACTTTCTTGTGTCTCTGACTTCTTACTTTTGCTTATGTTTCTTTGTGACTTAGTAAATTTTACTTCATTAAATCTAAGAACTTGATCTGAAGTCATTTCTAAGTTTATACAGATTGCTGAAGTTCACCATTTACACTAAAATGGGGGAGTTTATTTACTCAGAAGTTATGAAACATTTGTATCAGGAAGTCTCTTTCTAAACCTCATGTTTTCTGTTACCTTCTGACCACGGTTTGTCCATAACCAAAATGGGGGAGAATGATGAACCCTAAATATTTTGATTATGTCCAAACGTTTCAGAAGATGAAAACTTAATACTGCCTTACATATAGTTTACTGTTGACTAATATTTTTGTTTACTTAGTCTATGTGTAAGTTGCTCAGCAGGTGCTGAATGAATCATTTCTGGATTGCCTAAAGGACTCGGAAGATCTGTTTGCTGAAGTCAGAGTTTCAATAATTCAGAAGCTGGATAATCCGTGTTGGGTATTTTCCGCAAGTGTACGGAATCACTCAAGTAGTAATATTAAGATCGAACCCACAGAGAACGGTAAATGTATAAACTAATAAATCTTTATAATACTTTGTTCGTTTTCTCTTGAAAAGTAGTAAATGCGATATTTGAGATTTTGATTATTAAACTAAGTACTTTAAACATAAAATAAACTAACTGAAATCCTAATCCGATACTTTTACCAACGTTCTTTATCCACGCAAGTCAACGATTCATTTAAGCACGATGAACATTTTAACAATTTACTCATACTATTCAACCAATTCTAGAACACAATTAAACACGATCTTTCGATACTTACGTTTAATTGTCCTTAAGTGAATAAACTTAACAAGACTACTGGACCTATCCTAGACAATCTTAATTAGATTAATGAACATCACGTAAGTTAGATTGATTACGACTTACTAACTGGACCTATCCTAGATTAATAAAGCGTAAGCGACGAATACTCTATTGATTTTACTTGATAGAAACAAAGTAAATATATCAAGCAATAAAATTCGAACATTCAAACACATGAACATATATGAATATAACTTTTATTATAAGTATTCCAATTGTCAAACATTCATAGAAATTACAACGGAAATTCAGAGAAATTAAAAACTGTAATCGATAAAGGGAAAGAGGGTTGTCAATCCTTTTTACTCTTGATCGTGAGGTTTGTCAATCCTCGGGGCGTTCTTGCTCGTCTTCTCATTGATGAATCGATGAAATAGTCTATCTCTCGATAAGTACTTCAATGCTATGGAAATCGGAACGAAGGACGTAAAGTATGGATGTAGAACTTCGAACTTCAACTAAAATACAATCCTTTCTTGATTGATATTCTCTATATCGGCTCTCCTTTCTTTCGCTGGAGAATGACGTATTTATAGCCAAAAACTCAAGGATTACATAGCTTGACGGAAGGACAAAGCTATTGGGTGATTCGGGGCGTCGATTGGGTGATAAAATACAACTTTCGGATGAAGGAGCACGTTGGTCGAAGTGTCACTCGATCGAGTGAGCTTTTCACTCGATCGAGTGAGCCATTCATGGCAAACAGAACGCCTCACTCGATCGAGTGAAAGATCCACTCGATCGAGTGAGCCATTCTGTTTGTCAAGAATAGGCCACTCGATCGAGTGGAATATTGGCTCGATCGAGTGACTCATAAAGAAAAGGCCACTCGATCGAGTTTGATGAGTTCCTCGATCGAGTTTGACTTTGAACCCTGTTTTAACCATTTTGTGCTCCGAATTTGGAAAAACTTAAAACATGAAAGTTGTTTGTAATTTCTAACGCAACTTGAAACGCCCAAAAATACGTTCGTATGAGGGAGTTATGGCCGAAATACTGCAAGGTGTCAAAACTGCCTCGTTTGCTCGAGTAGAACCCGATTTAAACACCAAATCAACACGATTTCACCAAACTTGATCCCTACACATGAAAACACAAATACAAAGGTGAAGTTGCCCCTAACCTATGTAAATCTAAGCTAAATGGATCAGTTTCGTGTGAAAATATCGATTAATAGCCTTGAATAATAAGTACATTTTGGACTTATCAAGTTCCCACACTTTATCTTTTGCTTGTCCTCAAGCAAATTGTAAGGTAAAACTTTTAAGAATCCTCTATCGACTTCCCAAGATAGTGATTATGTTAACCTAACCTTAAATAGAAATCAATTAACTTCGATCAAGCAAACCTGAATCGTGAAAGTTAATATGTGTTCATAATGAAGCCATAAGATTATAGAACCTTTACGACTATCATCCATTCTTGACGTATTTTATATAAGGCTCTCAGGACAAAGTAAGAACGCATGTTATGATTCTTATTGTCACAAGGTATATCTAGGTATCTTTATTTTCTTTTTGCATAAACTTGTCAAGTAAATCTTCCCTATTCACGTCCTTGATAAGGGTGGTCGAGACCGTGACTTATGAGTTAAAATACCGATTTGAGAACCATGTTTTCCACTTAAGAGGTCACGTCCTTGACATGGGTGGACTAGACCGTGACATTAAGCTTCAATTATGTCATTAGATTTACCGCTAGACTCTATTTCAACGTTCCTTTCATACTTCGCTTGAGCCATGGGTGGACTCAAACGTAGCCAAAAGTACGTAACTTGACACTTCCTAAAGCATTTGAGCAAGAAAGTTTTAGATACCCTCAACTTATATTAACTTTGAATCAACATGTATTATGGCTATAGTTTCCCTATTCACCTCATTTTTATTTAATCTCGAAATGGATTTCAAGTCAAGATATTTGCATACCTTTTAGATAATATGACGTTCCATATGAGATTGCATAAAAACCTTGGTTTGAACATAAAGAAAAGAACATAATAAAGATCTTAGTTAGCATTTGAGGATCTTAAACCTTAATTTGGGACATGAGATTTATATCCAACTTGTCATTATCGAAAAGTTTATGCCAAAGGCATGATATTTTAGCAATTTAACATAGGCAATAATATTTTATGCCAAAGGCATGATATTTTAGCAATTTAACATAGGCAATAATATTTTCCTTTTTCTCTCTTTTTGCTTAAAATTTCTTCATTTTGTAAATACCAAATGCAATACACTAAATGGAATGCAAAATTTACAAAACAAACAAACTAAAAGATAATGAAAGGGATAACATACCGACCTTCCCACACTTAGTGGGAACAATGTCCTCATTGTTCGGGAACTAAGAATACGCATAAGAAAAACGATATATAATAAAACAAACAAACAAACAAACAAGAGATAAAGAAAAATAGTTAATCGTCATAAGTCATAATAAGAACTAAAAAGAAAAGAAAAGTACATCACAATAATATTGAAAAAGAAAACAACTAGGAAACAAACTAAAAGGTAGGAGAACCCGAAGTTTGAGGTGAATCCGGTGATGAGTCGGAAACTTCTTCACCGTTGGCACACATCAACCGCCGCAAACGTCCACCATCCCTCTTTTGTCGCGCTCGGATGGCCTTGATGTCATCTTCCATGTTCTCAATAATGGAAGTAGTAGAGGCATTCTCTTGTATGAGAGAATCTAACTTGCCTTCAAGACGCCGATTGTTCTTCTTCAAACACCCCAAAACTTTCCTCCAACCCGTAACCTCATCTTCATCACTTGAGTTGCCATCATCATCTTCGGGCTCAACCTCAATGTCCAAAGTCTTCTTGCCCTTACTAGCCCCGGAAGAACTAGCACCAAGTGGTTTGTTGAAAAATTTGGCCGTTCTCTTGGAGTAAGGAAGCCATTCATTACGCGTATCAATCAAACGACAACGTTGAAGCAACCACAAATCGAGATTACTATACTCGATATCATCCTTGGTAAGATCCTTTTGATAATCCATTAGAGTACCCTTAGCGGCTTGAATAATACCACCCATGAAATTCACAAAGGGAAGAGCATGAACTTTCTTTAGTGAAATCAAGCGACGGAAAGTACCGAAGATAATCTCAATGGAATCAACTTGGGTCTTATTCACTAGACAATGGAGAACAAACAAGTCGAGTTTATGGATTTTAGACATCTCCGCCCGACCAAACAAAGACAAAGAGAGATACTTATGAAAATAGAGAAGGCTATTGTCTCTAAGCAAAACATTAGGGGAATTGCTAGTATGAAAGTTATCCAAACCGGTCAAAGCATTCCATACACTTTGATGATCAAAATCCGGAGGCATGGTGACACCGGTCAAAGGGAAACCAAACCAAGCATGCAATTCTTCCCTTCCAAATTCATACTCGACATTAGCATTTCGAAACTTAAATCTATCCTTCCCCGGATTAGCAAAACTCAAAGTAGACCAAAATTCAGCAATATCATGTTTGGTGTGAGTAAAACGCAAATCTACAAATTTTGTCCATCCCAAAGTTTGAACATATCCCTGAACAATCCGCTTTATATATAATTCAATAGTGGTAGGCCAACTAATGTAAACCATAAAATTAGAAATTACCACACCATTTATGAGTTCAAACCGATTTTTTTCCTCCTCCGAACGAAGGTTGTATGGTTGACGAGAGCGAGAACTTGTTCCCCCGGTTGATGCTTTCTTCTTTGAATCCTTCTTGCCCCCCGCCATTGATTGAAATTCAGAATTGAGAGGAGAAAAGGAGTTGGGAGGTGATGAAAATATGTAGTTGGTGTTAAGAATGAATTAAAGGAGAGAGGGGAAGTGGTTTAAATAGAGGGTTTTTGAATTTGAAAGGGTGTGTAACAGAATCAATGCTTTGGGAAGACAAAAAGGTGACTTTAATTTGAATTCAAATTCAAATTGGAGGAGTGTAGGGTTTGGGAATTTCGGATTTGGGGTGTAGGGTGGCAGAAATTTGGATTTTTAGGGTTTATGGGAGGTGGCTGGGCTTCACTCGATCGAGTGGCCTGTTCACTCGATCGAGTGGGCCATTCTGTAATCACAGAATGCCTCACTCGATCGAGTGGGTTTTCACTCGATCGAGTGGGCTTGTGACCGCACCCCGACTTTTATTTTCTCCCCCGAAAATCATCCGACTTAACTCCGCGACGTTGCCCAAAGTAAATACGAATGTTACACGTTAATATTTCATAAAGTAATCTAAGAAAACCTGTGGAAACACTAAAAACAAAAATAAAAATTAAATGTCACAAAGGTAAACCGTAAAGGTTACCCGAAAAATGAAAAACATAATAAAGTAAAAACTCATAAAGTAACACATAAGAGATCGATCGCGTTTTATTTATTGACAATGATGGATCGATTACAAGTTTTATTTGGAATAAAAAGGAAATCACAACAGAACATATTTACACAAAAACAAACATAAATACAATATACACGTAAATACGCACTCTATATGTAAAATACATTAACATGGTCCTAGATATCTAAGTCCATGAAGCGGGATCCATTTGATGTAGGCTTGGTGAGGATAGATAGAACACGATCTTCAAATGAAAGGAACCGAGCACCTTGGCGAAAAACTCTCTTCACGAGTCCTTCCTTAGCCAAAAATTCATAATCAAGGATGGGAAAGGGTTCCGCATCCGTCCATGGTACTTCAATAGATCCTAAACCACCAATTATCAAGCCACAAATGATGTTACCGAATCCCATCTTCTTGTTCTTGGAACGTGAAGCGGCAACTAGTCCATTCATCAAAATCCCACTAGAGTCAATTTCGGTCCCTTGCATAATATCTCCTAGGATTTCCAAATCTTGCTTACGGACCTTATGCCCATTAGTTCGCCCAAAGAGCGAATAACACAGAAATTTATGAAAATACAAGAGGGCTTCCGGCATGATTAACTTATTGAAAGCAAGTTTCGAAACATAAATTTCTTGCCCGGTGATACTAGACCAAACATCTAAAGCAGTCATATCACGGCCTGGAGGTGCTTCGGGAGTGCGAACCGGGAATCCAAACCAATTATGGAGTTCCGGGTAACCGAAAGTGAACTCCCGTCCATTATGACGGTGACTAAGACGGACACGACGCTTGTCAACAAAACGGACCGTTGAGAAAAACTCGATGATCCAAGCAGCAATAATAGGAAACCTCATAGACACGAACTTAGACCAACACATCTTGTCTAGGAGACGCATAACACGATCCTGAATCCCGAGTTCGGTGTTCAGGAATTCATCCATATACATCATTCCGTAGAAGATGCAATTATTGAAATGCTTGAAGCGGCGACCCTCATTCTCAGAATAAATAGGGAAAGGAGCGCCGTAGCGAGAGGAAATATCCACTATACGTCTCCTACGCATGCCCCTAGTTATTGGAGCCATATCAAAAGACTTAAATTTTTGTGGAGAAATTTAAAATTTAATGAGTTCTAATGTAAACTCGACATGTAAATGATGAATCAATAACACTTAGACTATTTATAGATGTGTAAAAAGTAGTTAAGGGTAGTTAAAATGTGGATAGACACCAATTGGGACGAAGTACAATGCTTGAAATGGCACCTATTCGCGAAAAGGGGCGAAAATAACCAACTCCCTCGTTTTCAGGGAAGGTCACTCGATCGAGTGGATCTCTCACTCGATCGAGTGGGCAGGGAATTCCTCCACTCGATCGAGTGAGTCTTTCACTCGATCGAGTGGGCAAGGAATTCCTCGAGACATTTCCCTCTATGGAAATTCCTCGATTCCTATGCTTACCCATACTCTTCCGAACATCTAACGACAATAATTAAAATGCCATATTCATCAAAAATAAAGGAAAAATGAAAAACACAAACGAATAAACGATCTTAACATGGAAAAGCACTAACTATACTAAAAATTACACTACTAGTCTTCATTTCTAAAACTAAGGATATTGGAGAAACGACACATTGACAATGGAGTTTCCTTGTTCGTTGCTAAAATAGATTTTATAACGGTGTCCATTTACCTTGAAACGCTCTCCGGTTTTATTTTCTAATTCTAAAGCTCCACTAGGCATAACATTGGTAACCAAAAATGGTCCAACCCATCTAGATTTAAGTTTTCCCGGAAATAACCTCAAACGTGAGTTAAAGAGCAAAACTTTATCTCCGACATTAAAAACTTTCTCTTTTAACTTAGAGTCATGCCATTTCTTAGTCTTTTCCTTATAAAGCTTGGCATTCTCATAAGATAAATGACGTAACTCATCCAATTCGTTAAGTTGTAACATCCTCTTCTTACCGGCAAGTTGTAAATCATAGTTTAGAGCTTTTATAGCCCAATATGCTTTGTGCTCAAGCTCAACTGGTAAGTGACATGCCTTGCCATAGACAAGGCGGTATGGTGTCATACTTATGGGCGTTTTGAACGCGGTTCGATATGCCCATAATGCGTCATCAAGCTTCATGGACCAATCTTTTCTAGACGAAGATACCGTCTTTTCAAGGATCCATTTCAATTCTCTGTTCGAGATTTCGGCTTGTCCATTTGATTGAGGATGGTACAGAGTTGAAACTCGGTGATCAACTCCATACTTTTTAACTAAAGAATCAAATAACTTATTGATAAAGTGCGTACCTCCATCGCTTACGATTGCACGAGGTACTCCGAACCTCGTAAAAATGGACTTTAAAAATTTAATAACAACTTTAGCATCATTAGACGAGGTAGATATTGCCTCAACCCATTTAGACACGTAGTCAACTGCGACTAATATATAAGTTTGACCACAAGAAGTGGGAAACGGACCCATGAAGTCTATGCCCCACACATCAAAGAGTTCAACTTCTAACATATTCTTAGTAGGCATTTCATCACGTCTTCCTAAATTTCCCGTCCTTTGACACTTATCGCAATGACTAACAAATTCACGCACATCTTTAAACAAAGTCGGCCAAAAGAATCCACATTCGAGGATTTTTGCGGCCGTTTTGCTAGCCCCATTATGTCCACCATAAGGGCTAGAATGGCAATCATGCATAACATCGTGAAATTCAATATCAGTAACACATCTCCTAAGCATACCATCACCACATATTTTGAAAAGATACGGCTCATCCCACACGTATTGCTTAATGTCTGAAAAGAACTTTTTCTTTTGGTGAAAGCTAAGGTCATGGGGGACTAAATTAGCAGCAAGGTAATTAGCAATATCGGCATACCAAGGTATAATCAAATCTTTAACTTGCATGAGTTGTTCATCAGGAAAATCATCATTTATTCTGGCGGATTCGCCTATCGGACCGTTCTCGTCTTCTAAACGAGAAAGATGGTCAGCTACAAGATTTTCTACACCTTTTTTATCTCTAATTTCAATATCAAATTCTTGTAACAACAAGACCCATCGTATCAAACGAGGCTTAGCATCTTTCTTTGCAAACAAGTAACGTAAAGCAGCATGGTCAGTATAAATAATTATCTTCGATCCTAACAAGTATGAACGAAATTTATCACATGCAAAAACTACAGCCAACATCTCTTTTTCTGTAGTTGTATAATTCAATTGAGCTCCTGACAACGTATGACTAGCATAATAAATGACATGTAATTTCTTGTCTTTTCGTTGCCCTAGCACACAACCAACAACTAGATCACTAGCATCACACATAATCTCGAAAGGGAGATCCCAATCGGGTTTAGTTATAATTGGTGCGCTTACTAGTGCGGACTTAAGTGTATTAAAAGCATCAACGCATTCATCAGAAAATTCAAAGACACAATCTCTTGCAAGCAAATTGGTTAACGGTTTAGCAATAATGGAAAAATCCTTTATAAATCTTCTATAAAAACCAGCATGTCGGTGGTCGGTGGAGGTAAATTTTCAATAACCGAAGTTTTCGCTCTATCGACCTCAATCCCTACATTGGAAATCTTGTGACCTAACACAATTCCTTCATCTACCATGAAGTGACATTTTTCCCAATTTAGGACTAAGTTAGTCTCTTCACATCTAGTTAAAACCTTATCTAGATTATTTAAGCATGCATCAAAGGTATCTCCATAAACGGAAAAATCATCCATAAAGACTTCCATGATATCTTCAATGAAATCATTAAAAATAGCGGTCATGCATCTTTGAAAAGTGGTCGGAGCATTACACAACCCAAATGGCATACGCCTATAAGCAAAGGTACCGTAAGGACATGTAAATGTGGTCTTGTCTTGGTCTTCCGGATATATATAGATTTGGAAAAATCCAGAATATCTGTCTAGAAAACAATAAAAAGCATGTCCAGCGATACGTTCGATCATCTGATCAATGAAAGGTATAGGGAAATGGTCCTTCCTAGTTGCCGTATTTAACTTCCTATAGTCAATACAAACTCTCCAACCAGTGGTAGTTCGAGTTGGTATTAACTTTCCTTGGTCATTTTGGACTACGGTTATACCACCTTTTTTAGGTACACAATGAATTGGACTAACCCATTCACTATCAGATATAGGGTAAATAATACCGACATCTAGCAACTTAGTAATTTCCTTCTTTACTACTTCTTTCATATTCGGGTTTAACCTTCTTTGCCTATCCGCTTTAGGTTGGTGTCCCTCCTTTAAGTGAATACGGTGCATAACTACACTAGGGTTTATTCCCTTAAGGTCTGAAATTTGCCATCCTATGCTCCTAATTCTATTTTTTACAACAACAAGTAATTTCTCTTCTTGGTCTTTGGTAAGCTTGTTTGAGATAATAATTGGAAGAACATCTCCTTCACCTAGGAAAGCATATCGTAAATGATCGGGTAGTTCTTTCAATTCCACAGTTGGTGGTTTCTCAATGGAAGGCGGAATAGGTCCATCCTCACGATTAAGTGGTTCGGGTAGGACTTCTTCGGACTCCTCTTCAATAATAGGATATTCGTCATTAGCTTCACTTATCATGTTAACTATACACTCATCAATTAAGTCAATGCGCATGCATTTATCTTCTTCCATAGGATACTTCATTGCTCTATTCATATCAAATTCGATTTTATCCCCACCAATTCTCAACATAATTTTTCCCTCTGAAACGTCTACTAAAGCACGACACGTATTCATAAAAGGTCTCCCTAATATTAAAGGGCAATTTACATCATAAACGAAATCAAGAATAACAAAATCAGTAGGAAAAATAAACTTATCCACTTTAACAAGCACATCTTCAATAATTCTGTAAGGCTTCTTAATAGTTTGGTCCGCAAGTTGCAAAACCATACTAGTACGCTTAATATCCTCTTCTAGACTCAATTTCTTGAAAATAGACAAAGGCATCAAATTAATGCTAGCTCCTAAATCGCATAAAAAATTTGGAAACGTAACATCTCCTAATTTACAAGGTATAGTGAAACAGCCAGGATCTTTCAATTTAGTAGGCATTTGACTTGTAATAATAGAACTACAATCTTCTGTTAATACAACGGATGAAATCCCCTCCCAACTAATTTTCTTAGAGAGCAAGTCTTTAAGAAATTTATTATAGTTAGGGATTTGAGTCATAGCGTCAAAGAAAGTTAAATTTATATGCAAATTCTTCAGCTTATCAATAAAAGAAGAGAGTTGCTTATCATAGTTCTTAATGCGATTCCGTGGAGGAAAATGAGCTTTCGGTTGATACTCTTTCGAAACAGATTCATTTGGAAGATTTGCTTTTGGGGAGTTCTCTTTCTTCGTAGAGTCAGAATTTGTAGCAGAAACAACTTCATCACGAGCACGAGCAACTTCCTTGATCACGTTTTCATCCTGCAAAATATTAGAAACAATACTAGGCATACTAGGACCATCATATCTCGGTCCTGATCTAAGGGTAATAGCCTTTACTTGTTCTTTAGGATTACTTTCCGTATTACTTGGAAGGTCTCCTAATTGACGGGACGGAATAGACTTGGCTAGTTGGCCTATTTGTACTTCTAGATTATGAATAGACGATGAGTGATTCTTGAGTAATTGATCGAATTTTGTTTCGATCCTTTTGAAATTTTCGTCTTGGTTGGACATCTTGCCACCAATTCCATCAATGAATTTATCAATCTTTGATGACAATTCACTCAAAGGACTATGTTGACTTCTAGGTTGAGATTGATTATTAGACTGGTAATGAGCATTACTAGAAGTAGGGCGGTCTTGGTTAGAATTTACATTATCTCTCCAACCAAAATTTGGATGATTTCGCCATCTGGGATTGTAAGTGCTCGAATATGGGTTGTTTCGAGTTTGTCCTTGAACATAACTCACATCATCCACGTTCGGGCGTTCACAATCTTCTGGGCGAGGTGTTCGAATTTCTTCCTGCAATTGGTCAATTTTGTTAGACAACTTAGAGAATTGTGCCTCAATTTTAGTCAAGGGATCCAACTCTATAATACCCTTACAAGATGCAGAAGAAGATTGTGGCGAACTATTAGCATTTCTCATAGTAACTTGTGCCCTTTCCACAGGCCACATGCAACTATTTGCCGCCATCTCTTCCAATAATTCAAAAGCCTCGGCTGAAGTTTTCTTCATAAAACATCCACCCGACATAGCATCAATTTGACTCCTAGTATTATGACTAACTCCATTATAAAAAGTTTGCATTAAAAGTTCATTAGCCAAATTGTGATGAGGGCACACTCTTTGAAGTTCTTTTCTCCCATGCCTCATAAACAGTCTCAGTCTCATGCTGCGTAAAAGATGTAATCTCTTTAATGATTTTAGCGGTTTTGGCCAAAGGAAAATATTTTGATAAAAATGCGCGGGCCAAAGCATCCCATGTAGTGATTGAATTTGCTGGAAGCGAATTCAACCATGCTTTCGATTTGTCTTTTAACGTAAACGGAAAAAGACGAAGCCTTATTGCTTCTAGTGACACATTATGTATTTTAAAAGTATCACACAACTCAAGAAAAGTACTCAAGTGTGTGGTTGGATTTTCACTAGGCATTCCAAAAAATTGAACATTATTTTGAATCATTTGCAATAAAGCGGGTTTGATTTCAAAATGATCTGCGTTGATTTGTGGTCTACGCACACCATCTGTTAGTCCATCATACCCCGGTGCAGCATAATCCATAAGCCTTTGTGCAGCCATATTTTCAATTTCTAAATCAATAACAAAGTCAATTTTTGAAGGTGATCCTTTATTCTTCTTATCTTTCTTCTTCTTCTTTAATTTCTTCTCAAAGTCAGGATCGTACGGCGGAGGATTGATGTTTGAACTTCTAGTATCACGCATGAACTCCCACGCCTCCAAAACACAAAGATGAAAAGAAATCAATCTACAATTCAAAATTCGGAACAAAAATATAATAAAGTAAAATTTTCATAACACTTATGCCGCTCCCCGGCAACGGCGCCAAAAACTTGTTGGGTATTTTCCGCAAGTGTACGGAATCACTCAAGTAGTAATATTAAGATCGAACCCACAGAGAACGGTAAATGTATAAACTAATAAATCTTTATAATACTTTGTTCGTTTTCTCTTGAAAAGTAGTAAATGCGATATTTGAGATTTTGATTATTAAACTAAGTACTTTAAAAATAAAATAAACTAACTGAAATCCTAATCCGATACTTTTACCAACGTTCTTTATCCACGCAAGTCAACGATTCATTTAAGCACGATGAACATTTTAACAATTTACTCATACTATTCAACCAATTCTAGAACACAATTAAACACGATCTTTCGATACTTACGTTTAATTGTCCTTAAGTGAATAAACTTAACAAGACTATTGGACCTATCCTAGACAATCTTAATTAGATTAATGAACATCACGTAAGTTAGATTGATTACGACTTACTAACTGGACCTATCCTAGATTAATAAAGCGTAAGCGATGAATACTCTATTGATTTTACTTGATAGAAACAAAGTAAATATATCAAGCAATAAAATTCGAACATTCAAACACATGAACATATATGAATATAACTTTTATTATAAGTATTCCAATTGTCAAACATTCATAGAAATTACAACGGAAATTCAGAGAAATTAAGAACTGTAATCGATAAAGGGAAAGAGGGTTGTCAATCCTTTTTACTCTTGATCGTGAGGTTTGTCAATCCTCGGGGCGTTCTTGCTCGTCTTCTCCTCGATGAATCGATGAAATAGTCTATCTCTCGATAAGTACTTCAATGCTATGGAAATCGGAACGAAGGACGTAAAGTATGGATGTGGAACTTCGAACTTCAACTAAAATACAATCCTTTCTTGATTGATATTCTCTATATCGGCTCTCCTTTCTTTCGCTGGAGAATGACGTATTTATAGCCAAAAACTCAAGGATTACATAGCTTGACGGAAGGACAAAGCTATTGGGTGATTCGGGGCGTCGATTGGGTGATAAAATACAACTTTCGGACGAAGGAGCACGTTGGTCGAAGTGTCACTCGATCGAGTGAGCCATTCATGGCAAACAGAACGCCTCACTCGATCGAGTGAGCCATTCTGTTTGTCAAGAATAGGCCACTCGATCGAGTGGAATATTGGCTCGATCGAGTGACTCATAAAGAAAAGGCCACTCGATCGAGTTTGATGAGTTCCTCGATCGAGTTTGACTTTGAACCCTATTTTAACCATTTTGTGCTCCGAATTTGGAAAAACTTAAAACATGAAAGTTGTTTGTCTATGTGTTATCTTTCTAACGCAACTTGAAACTCCCAAACATACGTTCGTATGAGAGCGTTATGGCCGAAATACTGCAAGGTGTCAAAACTGCCTCGTTTGCTCGAGTAGAACCCGATTTAAGCACCAAATCAACACGAATTCACCAAACTTGATCCCTACACATGAAAACACAAATACAAAGGTGAAGTTGCCCCTAACCTATGTAAATCTAAGCTAAATGGATCAGTTTCGTGTGAAAATATCGATTAATAGCCTTGAATAATAAGTACATTTTGGACTTATCACTCCGCTCTGAAGCCGAAGTCTGTTAAAGCTCTCCTCAGAAGTTCTTTGCAATCAGATGTTTTGCCAATTTGATCAGAAGTATAGACAACTGGAAATTAGCCTCTGAAAACTTAGTCACGGGTTCTGTTTGAGCATTTAATGCTCTGACACTTGCATTCAATGCAAGGCGCCAAAAGTTCAAAAAGCTGTTGTAATGGAGCGCGCGTGTCTATTCAAAAGAAACCAGAATTTCCCTGTCTACCCTTTGTTGATCCAATTGAAGAATGATTCCAGTCAACCTCATCTTTGATTTCAAATCTCTTACCGGATTGAGTTAAAGAACAAGGATAATGGAATCAAAGTGTTTGAAGACCGTTTGAAGACTTGACAAATTAACGGCTACAACAACTGATGTCATCTCCTTCGAAGATTCGAACTCACCAACGGTCATCTTCATTCACTATAAATAGTAGCCATGCTCCAAAGCATCAACATACGCGTGATCATCGAGAAAAATCTCAACGCACTGTTTTAACAAGAAAAACAGAGCAACATTTTCCATTCTCAATCTTTCTTAGCTTAGTCTTAGTTAAAGTGAGAGAGTGAAGAAAAACAAGTTCATAATAGGAATCTTGTAAGCTGATATCGTTTGTGATATTCAGTTAGATTTAAAGAGAGAAATCTAGTTGAGATTAGAGTTGGGTGAGAAATCCAGAAAACAGAGTATTGTTTATTCTGGTGGAAATCCTTTAACTCTTTTTAGGCTAGTCAGAACTAAGTGAGAAATTAGCTTAAGTTCTGTTGATGTAAAGGAGCTTCTGAACTTGCCATAAAAGTTCTGAATAGTGGATTTATAAAATCTCTGTAGGCTGCGACCTCAGGGGACAAGGCGTAGTCACAGGACTTCTGTGGCGAACTTGGATAAATCGAATTGTTCAATCAGGATCTCCTGAACTTCTTTCTCCCTTCTTATACTTGTTATTTTTGCTTCTGTGTACTTGTTTATATTTAGTGCTGAAACAGATTTTCTCTAAAGTATCATTGTCTTTGTTCAGAAGACTGTCCAGAAGTTCTCCAATCAGAACTTATGTTGCTGAAAACAGTCTAACTGTGTTTAGGCAGAATTTCCCTCAGAAGCAACTTCTGTAAGCTAGTTTCTGACTCTGAGGAAATTTGACTCTGAAAACTAAGTTTCCCGAAAAACTTAGAATTTTTCAGTTTTCAACTTTGACACCTATTCACTCCCCTCTAGGTGATTATGTTCTTGATAGGGCCAACAATAACTTCCTGATACATATGTTTCATAACTTCAGAGTAAATTAACTCCCCCATTTTAGTGTAAATGGTGAACTTCAGCAATCTGTTTAAACTTAAAAAAAAAATGGCTTAAGATCAAGTTGTTAGATTTTAGTGAAGTATAATTTACTAAGTCAAAAAGAAACATAAGTAAAGTAAGTAATCAGAGACACAAGAGTGTATAAGAAAGATTCAGTGTATAAAATCGTCAGAAGAAACAACAAACAAGATAATCATCAGAAGAGCAGATAAAGTCCTAAGACAACACTACCCGACCCAGAACCTAGCTAAGAAGCTTAAGTCCTAATGAGATTAGAAGTTCCTAGGTTTCGTCTGAGGAGGAGGAACAACACTAGATCCTTCAGCAGCACTCGGTCTCTTCATCATCCCATCAGACTTGAGACCAGTCTGACCACTCTGCTGAGCAGACTTCTCCCCCGTTTGACCAGAACCAACAGCAATGCCCAAAGCACCTTGAGAGTCCAATTTTTGCTGAACTTTCAGTGCAGTTTGATATTGCTGAGAAGTAGGTCTTACAGAGTTGACCAAATCCATACGCTTCCTGAAATCAGCATCAATGGTGCGCAAGTGGTCATAAGTCTGTCCAGACAAAGGTCGTTGCCTGTGAACATCTTCTAGAAGGAGCTTGATTAACCGATTGTTAGCATACACAGCAGCAGTGAGATGCTCATTCTGAATATACAGCAGCAGTGAGCTCAGCAATCTGGGCGCTCTGAGCAGTCACAGCAGACTCAATGCTTGAGAGACGATTGTTGAGATCAGGAGTGATGTCATATACAATCTTTGCAGCCCCTGAAGATGATGAACCTTGAGCAGAAGATTTCACTTCTCTCAGAATATGGTTGACAGTACTTTGCAGGTCATCAATCTTACTTGGGAGCATCTTCTCATGAGCCTCATAATGCTCGTTTGCTTCCTTGACTTCTTCTGTCAAAATCTCAAAATTCTCATTGACTTTCAGAGAAGAAGCAAGAGCAATATTGTCCAAGATAGGAAGAGTCAGAGCTAATTCTCTCAATTTATACAGCTCATCATATGTAGCCAGATGAAGTGTAGAAAGATTGCGTGTGTAGACAGAAGGATCCTGCATTTGAAGCATAGTCATGAGCTGCAGGTTCTGAGCTTTCAAAGATTGAATTTCTTCCAGCACAATTCCATGAGCAAACATGTCAGCAGCAAAAGGCCTTTGCCCCATACCAGCAAATCTATTCAGCAATTCATCAGAGCCACTCTGACTCATTCTTCTCAACTCTTCAACACTGGGAACACCACCAGCTTCGGATACACCAGAAGCTCTTCCCATGAAACCAAAACTACCAAATCTTATCTCCTGATCATCTCGATTCATATGATTGCGTAGGAAGTCATAGTTGGATGACAACGCAGCAAAACAGGAAGTGGTGGAGGAGGTAGTTAAGGGATCACACACATGAGGTGCATGTCTAGAGGTTGATGGAGGAGGGGTAGATGTGTTTGTGGAAGGGATGGTATGTGTGGACGAGGAAAAGAGAGTAGGAGAAAAGGATGGTAAAGTGGACGGTAGTGAAAAGGAGGGAGCAGTAAATCCAATTGATGGAATTACAGAGAAAGATGATAGTGAGGAAGAAGTAGAAGTAGAAATGGAGTCTGTGAAAATGGGTCCAGAGGACAAATTCACTTCTGAATAGGATCCAGAAGGAAGAATAGATGGAGGAGGTACAACCTCAGAGGTTGAAGTTGTAAGGGGAATGGAAGTATGAGATTCACTTACTTCTGTGACAGAAGGTAGTGAGGGAGATGGATGAGGAGTATGAGTGGGAGATGAGATAACCTGGTCAGAAGAGTTAGGATCAAACATAGAAATGGGCTCAGCAAACACATGAGCCATTCTGATCAGCGTTTCAGAGGCATCCCTATCACCAGGGTTTCTTCCTTGGCCTAGAAGAATGTTGTCAATAAAGTCCTCATTATCAACATTCTCCGCAAACTGCTGTGCACCCTGAAGAACCTCATCAACTTCTGGTTCACTCTCCTCTGATAGCTCTTCAACAAGAGGAGCATCAACATCCTCTTCAACAGACATCTCCAACATGTCTTCGTCATCAACAACTTCCTGTTCCTCAGTAACAGAATCCTCTAACTCAGCACTAGGAGCAACATAGAAGTCCTTTTTCTTCAAAGACCTTCTATTTGCTACAGCCTTCGTCCTGATCCGAGTGGAAAGAGAGATATTCTCAAGGTCCTCTCCTTCTTCTGAAGCCTCAACATCCTTTGAGAACTCCACATTTTCAAGTTCAGCAGCACATGCAATAATTCTAGCATCGGCCTTAGCCTTTGCAGCAATTTCTCTCTCAGCTGCTAACTTATCTTCTGCTTCTTTTCTCAGCCTTTTCTTTTCAGCAAGAGCCACAACTCTTGCAACCTTTTCAGCTTTAGCAGCCTTTTCTCTTTCATCAAGGCGTGCGTCCTCAGCATCTTGATCTGCTATCTCAGCAGCATCCTTTGGTTTCTCAGCAACAATCTTGCCAGAAGGTTCAACACTGATTGTTGTTTGAACCATAGTGGGAAGAGGTTCTGAGACAACCACCTTTTCTACAGTTAGGACCAATCTGCTGGATCCTTTCTTTCATTTGCCCTTTATGGCAGCTTTCTTACCTTTTTGTACTGAATCATCCACAATCTCCTTCTGAGCAATACTCACAGAGCAGCCCTTCTCATTCTTCTTTGGAGTCACAGCAAAGTTAAGATTCCTGAAGGTATGCATCTTCAGAACCGTACTCCTGCTTGTTACACCATCTCCTGAGATAACCACAGAGGCAGCTTCAAACAGACTCGTCAGGAGGGAACCATAAGCCAGGGCACTTACAGTAGTGACATTCTTCATTTGCCTTATCAGCATGGCAGGGAGATTGATTTTCTTCTGATTGACCAGGTGCCACATAAACACCCTTTCCCGATTGGAAACACCATTAACTCCTCCAGCCTTCGGAAGGAACACATTTGTTGCTAGGTAATGTGCCCACCTCTGGTGCTGAGTGAGCCAAGTGGCATAAGTTTCCTTGGCACTGAGATCTGGTCCTGGCCCAATTTGCTTCTGAAAACCCATCAGCTGAACCATCATCACCAATGATGATTCCTTCATCATCAATACCAATTGCTTGAGAAATAGAAGCCCTGCTGACCTCAATCTCAACTTCTCCGATAACCGAGTGAAGAACATCATTCTCATTAGAATAAAAATGGAGGTTCTTATAGAATTCGATGACTAACTTAGGGTAGATAAATTCATCAAGAGAAACGAATGAATTCCAGTTTTGAGCACTTAGCCATTTGTAGATAGGTTCAGTGGATTTTACTTCGTCATCTAGGAACCTAGAAGTGAATACCCTAGATTCTCTAACTTTCTTCTTAGATTCAGTGGTAAAGATGTGAGTGACAGTGATTTCTTGAGCCATTGTAAGAAATAGGAAATTAGGTTAAGAATTTCGGGAGAAAGAAAACACAGAGAATCTATGGAAATTCTAATAGCAGTGAAAATGAAAGTAAAAAACTTCTAAGTATGGAAAACCCCTATTTATACCCAAACGAGTAAACCGTTCCAATTTAAAAAGTAAATACACACCGTTTAAAAGGGAACAGATAACTGTTAACCACAGAACAGCGCCGTAAAATTGCAGTAGATAACGCATGCTTACATGTCAAATCATGATTAGACTTAATTAACACTCTAATCATCTTAAATGATTAATCACTTAAGATAAACAAATATAATT
Source organism: Euphorbia peplus (assembly GCA_028411795.1). NCBI lineage: Eukaryota > Viridiplantae > Streptophyta > Magnoliopsida > Malpighiales > Euphorbiaceae > Euphorbia > Euphorbia peplus. The sequence continues at coordinate 9,469,619 of CP110843.1, read as the reverse complement.
AAACTAAATTACTGAAGTGGATAAGTCATACCAATGCCTTCTCGCAAGCTGCTGAAAGGATTACCAGCCAGAGGCTTAGTAAACATGTCAACAAGATTCTCTTCAGAGGGAACATGAGTAATGATAATATCCTTCTTCTGAACATGATCTCTCAGAAAGTGATGCCTAATATGAATATGCTTCATCCTGCTGTGCTGAATAGGATTCTTTGAAAGATCAATTGCACTCTTGTTATCACAGTAGATTGTAATTGTTCCAGGGATGACTCCATAGTCATCAATTTGTTGCTTAATCTAGAGCATCTGAGAAACACAACTTCCAGCAGCAACATACTCAGCTTCAGCAGTTGAGAGAGCTATAGAGGTTTGCTTTTTGCTATGCCAGGAGACTAGGCACTCCCCCAGAAAATGACAACCACCAGAAGTGCTGACCCTTTTCAATTTATCTCTACCATAGTCAGAGTCTGTGTATCCTATAGGAGTGAAATCAGAACTACAGGGATACCACAAACCAGGTTCTGGTGTGCCTTTAAGATATCTGAGAATCCTTTTGACAGCAACATCATGAATCTCTCTAGGTTTAGACTGATATCTAGCACAAAAACACACAACAAAATGTATATCTGGCCTGCTGGCTGTTAGGTATAAAAGAGAACCAATTATACCTCTGTAAGTTTTTATATCTACAGGTTTACCAGCTTTCTCTTCATCATCAATGTCTTTGCTGACATCCATTGGGATATCAACAACATTAGAGTCCATCATGCCAAATTTCTTCAGCACTTCTCTAGTGTACTTTGCTTGATAAACACACCATCATTACTTTGCTTGATATGAAGTCCTAAGAAGAAGGTTAATTCTCTCATCATAGACATTTCAAACTCAGCCTTCATGTGGTCACTGAACTCTCTGCACAAAGATTCATTAGTAGCACCAAATATAATATCATCAACATATACCTGAGCTATAAGGATATCCTTGTTCTTCTTCAGAATGAACAGAGTTGTATCAACACAGCCTCTGACAAATCCCTTAGACAGAAGGAACTTTGTCAGTCTCTCATACCAAGTTCTGGGAGCTTGTTTCAGTCCATACAAGGCTTTCTTCAGCTTGTACACATGATCAGGAAACTTAGGATCTTCAAAACCAGGAGGTTGAGACACATAAACTTCCTCATCAATGTACCCATTCAAGAATGCACTTTTCACATCCATTTGAACGAGCTTAAAACCTTTGTATGATGCAAAAGCACATAAGATTCTAATAGCTTCTAATCTTGCAACAGGAGCAAAAGTTTCACCATAATCTATGCTTTCTTGCTGACTGTAACCTTGAGCAACAAGTCTTGCCTTGTTCCTCACAACATTTCCAAATTCATCAAGCTTATTTTTCAGAACCCATCTAGTTCCAACAACCTTTATGTTGTTAGGTCTGGGAACCAAAGTCCAAACTTCTGACCTTTTGAACTGGTCAAGTTCTTCTTGCATTGCCATTAACCAGGAATCATCATCTGCAGCTTCATAGAAGTCCTTGGGTTCCAGAAGTGACACAAAAGCCACATTCCCCATGTATCTTCTGAGCTGAGCTCTGGTCATGACAGGATTATGAACAAAGTCAATTATGTTCTCTAAAGAATGATTCCTATGAGTTCTAACTTCTCTTGGTACATCCAATGAGTCTTCTGAAACTTGTTCATCATTTGTTGAATCATATATAGGAGCATCTTCTGGAAGGAAGTTGACTTCTGGAGTAGGATTCTCTTCTTGCGCTTGTTCAGCAACAGGAGGAATTACTTCAGCATCTCTGAGAGAAACATCTTCTACTACATCAGGAGATGTAACTTCAGGAGCTTGAACTACATCTTCATCAGGAGCTCTACTATCTGCAGGGTTAGTCTCATCAAACTGTACATGAACAGATTCATCTAAAGTTTGAGTCATCTTATTAAAAACCCTATATGCTTTACTATGTGTTGAGTAACCAAGAAAAATGGCCTCATCTGCCTTTGAATCAAATTTTGAAAGATATTCTTTTGTGTTCAAAACATAACACTTACAACCAAAGGTTCTGAAATAACCTATTTTAGGCTTTCGACCTTTCCAGAGTTCATAAGGGGTCTTGTTCAGAATGCTTCTGATTAGCACTCTATTCAGAACATAGCAAGCTGTGTTGACAGCTTCTCCCCAAAAATACTTTGGAAGCCTTCTTTCATTGATCATAGTTCTGGCAATCTCAACCAGAGTTCTATTCTTCCTTTCAACTACCCCATTTTGTTGAGGAGTTCTGGGAGCAGAAAAGTTATGATCAATTCCCTTGGTTTCACAGAATTCTTCAAACATAAAGTTTTTGAATTCTCCACCATTATCACTTCTGATATGAACAACCTTTTCATTCCTTTCATTCTCAAGTTTCTTTATCAGAACTGAGAAGCATCCAAGTGACTCATCTTTGCTAGACAGCAAGATGACCCAAGTGAATCTTGAATAGTCATCTACTATGACAAAGGCATACTTCTTTCCACCCATGCTCATTGGTTGAACAGGGCCAAAGAGATCCATATGTAGTAATTCCAAAGGTCTTTTATTTGAAATGACTTTCTTAGTTTTAAAAGAGCTTTTGGATTGTTTACCAGATTGGCAAGCATTGCATAAATGATTCTTTTTAAAACTAATTTCAGGCAGACCCTCAACCAATTGATTTCTAGCTACTTTGGCCAGAAGATCCATGCTCACATGAGCAAGTCTTCTATGCCAGAGCCAGGAGGTATCCTCTTTGGACATCAAGCATATATTTTTGCAAAGATTCTCAAGGTTCAGCATGAAAACATTTTCAACTCTAGGAGCAGTTAGAATAACTTCCCTTGACTTACTGTCCAAGATTTTACATCCAGAGGAGCTGAAGACAACATCTCTACCTTTATCACACAGTTGTGCAACACTCAGGAGATTGAACTTCAGGCCTCTGACTAGGGAGACATCTTCGATCGGAGGATTAGTTCCTATGGATCCAGAACCAAGTATCCTTCCTTTCTGAGCATCTCCAAAGCTGACTTTTCCACCTCTTTTAGGATCAAACGTGATGAATGCTTTTTCATCACCTGTCATATGCCTTGAGCACCCACTGTCAATGTACCACAGCTTTGACATTGATGGAGCACTCAGAGCCACCTGCAACACAATCAATTAGTGACAGGTACCCAATCCTTATTGGGTCCTTCATTGTTAGATTTCTCTTCAGCAGGTTTTAATGATATCTCAGATTGCAAGAGGTTTTTAATGTGATACTTGCAATCCTTCAACCAATGACCATCACTCTTGCAAAGCTTGCAAAAGGGAGGGTTCTTGGATCTTTCCCTTTCCTTCTTGGGAGATTTCTTCTTCTTCGGAGAAGGTTCAACATCTTCAGAGGCTACAACAACACTCTCAGAGGTGCCAACATCAGGAGGAGAAGCTATCTCTTTCAGAAGAGAGGGAGTGACAGGTTTCTTCTTCTTCTGGGGTTTATCACTTCCCAGAGGCAGCTTTTCCTTGCCTTTGGCTTTAGAGCCATCAGCAGGAGTGCTGAACTGTTTACACAGCTTCTCTTCTAACACTTTCATGTCAAAATAAACTTGAGTAAACCTAAGAAACTTGTCAGCCTCACTCTTGGCCAATTTCCTTTTCAGGTACTTGAACATACTATAGAGTTCTTCAAGAGAATCAAAAATATCTAGTTCGTGAGAATTGTTTACCTCAGAGTCATATGTAGCTTCAGGAGGTGCGGAAGTTTCTCTTCTGACATCTTCAAAAGTTGGCTCATCAATAGCCATAAAACAAATCTGAGCTTGCTCTTCCTTTTCTTCAGGATCACTGCTGGTCTCAGAGTCTGACCGAGCAGCCAGCATAGCTTTCTTGAACTTTTTCTTATCTTTCTTCAGCTCCGGGCAGTTAGGCTTAATGTGTCCCGGTTGCTAACATCCATAGCACACAATAGGCTTGTTTGGATCTCTCTTGAACTTTTGACCAGAATCAGGAGTTTTCTTGTCAAAGCTCCTGAAAGGCTTCTTGTAGTTTCCACCTCTGCCTTTTCTGAAGGCTTTCTTGAACTTCCTGGTCAGCATAGCCAGTTCCTCATCTTCAGAGGATTCTTCAGAAGATTCTGCTTTCAGGACTACTCTTTTTCCTTCTGACCTTTCTCTTAGGTCATGATTCTTGATGGACATTTCATGAGTGATTAGGGAGCCAATGAGTTCATCATACTCATAATAGCTCAAGTCCTGAACTTCTTCAATAGCAGTTTTCTTGGCTTGCCAAGACCTTGGTAAGCTTCTGAGGATCTTCTTCACTTTTTCAAATTCTTCAATATCGTTTCCCAAACTCTTCAAGTCATTGACAATCTTGGTGAATCCAGAATTCATACTTGAGATAGATTCTTTGTCAAGCATTTCAAATAACTCATAGTCTCTCATCAACTGATTGACTTTAGATTGCTTCACTTTTCCAGTTCCTTCGTAAGTGACTTCTAGCTTTTTCAAAATATCCTTTGTTGTTTCACAAGAAGACACTTTGTTATACTCAGTAGCAGAAAGTGCACAATGTAACATATTCATTGCTGAAGCATTAGTTTGGAGTTTTTTAAGAATATCATCAGTGTATTCTCTTAGAGGTATTACAACTTCCCCTAACCCAGCTTCCATCCTTGTTGGGATGAAGTCGCCATCAGTGATAACATTCCAGGCACTCATATTCTGAGCTTGGATGAAACACATCATCCTCTTTTTCCAATAAGAATAGTTATCACCATTGAATAGTGGACGTCTAGTTGTGGAAGAGCCCTCGGGAACAATGAAGTGAGAAGGGTTCTCAGGATGGTGTCTACTAGCCATCTCTATTGATTCTGATAGGATCTTACACTTAGATTGTTACATCTTTAGTAAATATGCGAAGTGACCATCGCTCTGATACCACTTTTTGGCCCTATCAAGAACAGAATCACCTAGAGGGGGGTGAATAGGTGTCAAAGTTGAAAACTGAAAATTTCTAAGTTTTTCGGGAAACTTAATTTTCAGAGTCAAATTTCCTCAGAGTCAGAAGCAAGCTTACATAAGTTGCTTCTAAGGGAAATTCTGCCTAAACACAGTTAGACTGTTTTCAGCAACAGAAGTTCTGATTTGAGAGCTTCTGGACAGTCTTCTGAACAAAGACAATGATACTTAGAGAAAATCTGTTTCAGCACTAAATATGAGCAAGTACACAGAAGCAAAAATAACAAGTATAAGAGGGAGAAAGAAGTTCAAGAGATCCTGATTGAACAATTCGATTTATCCAAGTTCACCACAGAAGTCCTGTGACTACGTCTTGTCCCCTGAGGTCGCAGCCTACAGAGATTTTATAAATCTACTATTCAGAACTTTTATGGCAAGTTCAGAAGCTCCTCTACATCAACAGAACTTAAGCTAATTTCTCACTTAGTTCTGACTAGCCTAAAAAGAGTTAAAGGATTTCCACCAGAACAACAACACCCTGTTTTCTGGATTTCTCACCCAACTCTAATCTCAACTAGATTTCTCTCAAAATCTAACTGAATATCACAAACGATATCAGTTTACAAGATTCCTATTATGAACTTGTTTTTCTTCACTCTCTCACTTAAACTTAAGCTATGCTAAGAAAGATTGAGAATGGGAAGTGTGCTCTGTTTTTGCTTCAAACAGTGCGTTGAGATTTTTGCTCGATTATCACACGTACATGATGCATTGGAGCTTGGCTACTATTTATAGTGAATGAGGATGACCGTTGGGAAATTTGAATCTTCAACAGAGATGACATCAGTTGTAGTAGGCGTTAATTTGTCAAGTCTTCAAATGGTCTTCAAACACTTTGATTCCGTTATCCTTGTTCTTTAACCAAATCCGGTAAGTGATTTGAAATTGAAGATAAGGTTGACCGGAAACATTCCTCAATAAGATCAACAAAGGGTAGACAAGGAAATTCTGGTTTCACTTTGAATAGACAAGCGCGCTCCATCAAAAAAGCTTTTTGACCTTTTGGCGCCTTGCATTAAATGCACTTGTCAGAGCAATAAATGCTATCCAGAACCCGTGACTAAGCTTCTGATCAAATTGGTAAATGAACTTCTGATTGTAATGGACCTCTGAGGAGAGCTTCAACAGACTTCAATAGCTTCAGAGCGGAGCATCCAGCTCCTGAAATAATGAAACTCTGTCTTCAGCAATCGAGACTTCTGAGTACTTCAGGCAATCTAGAAATTCTTCATTCAGCACCTGTTGAGTAACTTACACATAGACTAAGTAGAAAAATATTAGTCAACAAAAAAACTATATGTAAGAGAATGTTAAGTTTTCATCTTCTGAAACGTTTGGACATAATCAAAACACTTAGGGTTTATTAGAGGGGCAAAGTGACGTTTTTGGCCAAGTATAGGGGGCTGCATATGCGTTAAGCCTAATAATAATAATGTGCGAATTACTCCATTGATTGTTGTGTTTTCTTTTCTTATTGCAGCTTGGCTGAGTATGGATTTCCAAGTTCAAGCCAAGCAAATGTTATGCTAGATGCAATTAGCTTTTCACATGCCAACATCTTGCAAAAAAAATTTACTGAGCAGATGTAATTTGTTTTCAGATTGACTAACATTCTTGAAGGAAGACATGCTTTGTGGGAAATATCAATTTGTAGTGGTACTATCTAGGAATGATGTTTGAAGCATATAATTTAGGGGTGCCTTCTTCTTTGATATACAGACTTTTCAATATTGTAATGAAGAAAAAAAATATTCACTGTCAAGAAAAGAATGCTTTTGATACATGCTCCCAACTTTTAGCAAGAAATGTTTGTGTTTACCTATTACATTTTATAAATAAACGAAAAAAATAAAATAAAACGCCATTGCTCTTAACTATTCAAGATCCACCAGATTATACTAGAGTTTATTTGAACTATCACTATTTCAAATATGTATCAAGTGTCAAAGACTTTCAACATTTATTCTCCTTATTTTTCATAGATTTATTTGGCCCGAAGCAACGCGATGATATCTATCTAGTAAAATTATATTTACCATTTACTATTGCAACTTCAGAAATTTTTCAATTTTATTTATACACGTTTGCTACTATATTATAATTGTTGAGTAGTTTAGAGAAAATGGTGTGGATCCATATTCAAAAGTGCCTAAATTTAATTAATATATATGATGGGTAATTCAATATTGTTTTTGTTTTCAACACAAAAGTAAAAGTTGTAAAAAAAACAAAAATAACTATCTAATGTGACACCAATTGTTACATGAATAAAGTATGAAAAAATTCATTAAGTTTTACTCCATCAGCAAACTAGTTTCCGTGAATAGTGATTTTCCTGGAATATGTCAGGTTTTGGGAAGTTAGAATTGACTATTTTTGACAACTTTGAAGTGATATGTCATTTAAATGAGGCATGTTGTTTAATAATTACATAATGATTTTTAACAGAGGGCCAAATAATGTAGCAAAACATAATCAGTTAGAATTCGGCTTTTTACAGCAACTCGGTCGAATGTTTTGACTGTTGAAGTATATTATATTTAAGACGAGCTCATGAGACAAAAATGCGCCATTATTCGTGACAGAAAATTGACATCATTCTCTGATTGACCTCTAATTGCTAAACTTTCAAACCAACAAGATATTTGTTTGCGATATCGTTTAAGGCAACATAAAACTTATCTTCTAAACAAAAACAAACAACCCTCTCCCAAAACATCTAGCTTACTGTTGAAACCGCGCCAAATCCCTCTCCCAAATCGTCTAATAGTTGAAATCGCGCGAAACACATTCAAAATTCACTGAAACCCCTGAAATCCGCTAAAAGTTGAAATTGAAAACCGCATAACCCCAAATCAAAACCCCTAGTAGTTGATATCGAAAACCCCATAACCCTTTAGATTCTTAGGTGGTTTTTCATCAGTTGAAGATTATTTAACTATAGTTGTCTGCCAGCAAATTATTTCCATCTCTTCATTCGGTACATACTCTTGTTAGATATAAGATTTTGTGGTTTTGGAGCAGTATATCAATTTTAATATAATAGAGACAATGTTTGACTTTAGTTAATATTTTTCTGATTATGAAATTGATGTTAATTGTTGGTTTTCCCTTTAATTATTAGGGATGATGAAAGGAGTTATGATGGGCATACAACATCATCTTTGCACTTCGCCTGTGATTCTTTTTCGGACAGATATTCTAATATCATTCATCAAGTTAAAGGGAAAGATACTCTTGTTTTCAATTGCACTTTGAGCCAGGTTTATGTCTTTTTTTTGATAGAGTTAATTTGATGCTAATCTATGAGCTTTTGAATTTGGCGTTAATATGATCATGCAATTGAATTGTGGGTAGGTAATTCATGAAAGACATGAGCTTTTAATCTGGTGGTATTGCATATTCTTATGTTTAAGTTGTGCATAATGTGATTTACGTTGCCCCGGTTATGGTTTCATAAGGTGAAGATTCAAGGCCTTGTAGCTTCTGTTATCTCCAGAATTTGTTAGACTTCTTTGGAAACTCCAAATGAAAGTATACCTAGTCAACAATTTGGTCCTATTTTATTCAGATTTTCATTAGTTAACAATATTTTCAACTATCAGGTTGTCTTTTAAGTGTGACTTAAATTCCTTAAAATTGTTTAGTCTAGTTTGTATTTTCTGCTCACTCTATGTGCATTCGCATTTTACAGTTCACATGTTTGCGATTTGAGTTCTTGAGTTGCTACTGTATGGAGTTAAGTCTATTACGTGAAATAGGCATCTTTAAGGTTGAGGTTGAGGTTGGCTTAAGGTTGATCTTGAGAGGAAGAGCAAGATCATTTTATTCATGTACATATTGTATTCTTCATCTTCTTTTTCATTATTGTTCATTTGACTCTTTAATCTTCTCTTATAGCGAATCAATTTCTAAGTTTGTTTTGTGTTTAGTTCTTAAGTATATTGTTCATTTTTTGTTATTATTTGGTCTTATAATGCTATTGTTTCTCATATAGTTTTTGAACTGCTTGAGTATTAACGAGAAAGCGAGAAAGCTGATAAATGAAATATCATAGCTTTGCTTATTAGTTAGTAGCAGTTCAACAGTAAGAGGACTGATTGCTGCTCCATAGCAAAGCTAGTGTTTGCATATTTCCTAATTAGAAAATTGTTGCTAACCAAATTCTACGTCAAAACGAGGTATATTATCCCGTTACCTGCCAAAGTAGACAAAGATGTTGATTTTGGTATTCGAGATTTTCAGTTCCCATTATTCCGAAAATATTGTTAATAGGGAGCAGAGTAATGCAGTAGAACTAGTAAAGTAGAGAAAAAAAAGACTACCCAACTTTATTAAGATAGAGTACAAAAACATTAACCAAATGCTTGTGTTTCTAATTTTTGTGATGGTGTGAAGAAGTTGAATATACAACTTGTGATGGGTGTCAAAACATGTTGAAGTCACAATCAATTATTTATGTAATGCATATATGAATGGTGTATCCAATTTTATCAAGTTTGCAACTGAAAAAGCAGCAGTGAATGGATCAATTTATTGCCCATGTATAAAATGTTATAACAGATTTTCATATGATGCAAAAACTGTCAGAGAGCACCTAATATGGACTGGTATGTTAGAAGGATATAGAAATTGGACTTTTCATGGAGAGTCAGCTATATTATCATCATCAAATGATCAACCTACTTCTTCTAATGCTACAAGTAGTACTCGACAATCGAATGTGAATGGGCAGTATGAAATACAAGGACTTCTTGCAACTCCATTTGGAATTATATCAGATGATAATTAGAATGTCGATTCACCAAGTATGAATTTGCCCATTGAAATGGAAAACAACAAAGCACTAGTAGATGATTAGTATCCTCAAAACAACTTGCCAATGGAGAATGATGATAGAACCAGGTTTCAACAACTAATTCAAGAATGTGATGAAGTTCTATATCCGGGATGCACATGATTCTCAAAAATATCATTTATTTTGAGATTGTACCATATTAAATGTTTAAGTGGTTGGTCTGGAAGTTCTTTTAGCATGTTTTTAGAACTCTTGCTAGATGTATTTCCAAAAGGAACAAATTTACCATCGTCGTATTATGAAGCAAAGAAATTGATAAAGGAATTGAGACTTGGGTATGAAAAGATTGATGCTTGCCCGAATGATTGTTCGTTGTATTGGGGGGAGAAGAAGAACAATGAGAGTTGCAATGTATGTTTGACTTCAAGATGGGTGGTTAATAACGAAAAGAAGAATGAACTAATGGAAGATGAGAACGACAAACCGAAGAAGAAGAAGGTAGCAAAAGTCTTACCTTATTTTCCTTTGATTGCAAGGCTTTATATGTCTTTAAAAACAGCTTCTTCCATGAGTTGGCATACCGAAAGAAGGAACAAAGATGGAAAGTTAAGGCACCCAGCAGATGCATTATGTTGGACAAAATTTGATAAGCGATATCCAAAATTTATAGCAGATCCTCGTAGTGTGCGGCTTGGCTTAGCCAGTGATGGGTTTAATCCTTTTTAGACGATGAGTACTACGTACAACACTTGGCTAGTTGTTATGGTTCCTTATAACTTTCCGCCATGGGCTTGCATGAAATAATCATTATTGATACTTTCAATGGTCATTCCAAGAGAAAAGGGTCCTGGAAATGATATTGACGTTTTCTTGCACCCTTTGATTGAAGAACTAAAACAGTTATGGGATGACGTCGATGCATTTGATTCTCATCCTAAAGAAAACTTAAAGTTAAGAGTTGCACTTTTGTGGACAATTAACGATTTTCCTGCTTATGCCAATTTATCAGGTTGGAGCACAAAGGGGCGATTTGCTTGTCCATCTTGCGGGGAAGCAACTCATTCTCGTTGGTTAAAGCATGGGAAATTTTTTTGTTACTTGGGTCATCAAAGGTGGTTAAGTGAAGATCATCAATGTCGATACGAAATGGATAAATTTGATGGCACAATGGAGTTGAGACCTGCGCCAGTGCCACCTTCTGGTACTGAAGTTCTAGGGCAATTACATGGTGTTGCTTATGGAAAAGCAACAAAATCAAATCAAAAACGTCGTAGAGAGCTAGATGAGAACTCTAGAAGTCAACCTAAATATCAACAGTCTAAAGTTGATAGTGAAACGATGCATTTTGGAAGATCCATATGATGTTGATGATGAAAATGTTGAAGCCGACGACTCAAGAACTTGTTTATGGAAGAAAAGGAGTATATTTTTTTATCTTCCTTATTGGGAGTTCATTATTCTACGTCATAATTTGGATATCATGCATATTGACAAAAACGTGTGTGATAATATGCTTGGGACTTTACTCAATGTTGATGGCAAGAGCAAAGACAATCACAAAGCGAGGCTTGATTTAATTGATATGAACATTAGGCCTGAACTTCATCCTAATGATTATGGTCATTCTCCACCAGCATGTTACACCATTTCTTTAGTAGAAAAAGAAATGTTCTTAACCATTTTGTAAAATACAAAGGTCCCCGATGGTTACGCTTCCGATATTTTGAGATGTGTGAACTTCAAAGAGCGGAAAATTTTCAATTTGAAAAGTCATGATTGTCCTGTTCTGCTGCAAGATATTCTTCATATTGCTTTAAGATCTTGTTTACCTCGTCAGGTGCTTGTTGTTGTGACTAACTTATGCTCGATTTTTAAGGCATTATGCAGCAAAACCCTTGATTTAAATGAACTTGGCCTTTTAGAATCGAAGGCGGCCGAAACACTTTGTCAATTGGAGAAGATATTTGTTCCGAGGTTTTTCACTGTTATGGTTCACTTGACAATACATTTAGTTGGAGAAGCCAAACTTGGAGGTCCTGTACATTATAGATGGATATTTCCAATTGAGAGGTTAGTCTCAATTTTCATCTTCTCGTGCTAATTATTTTTATTTGTGAATTACCAAATTTTAAGGGACTTGGTTCGATTCAAATCAAATGTACGAAACCGAGCACACCCAGAGGGTTCGATTGCGGAAGGTTATGTTGCAAACGAGTGCTTGACGTTTTGTTCACGATATTTTCTAGGGGTGGAAACTACATGCAATCGTTCACAAAGAAATTTCGATTGTGTTGGGAATTCGAAAATTTATATGTTCTCATATGGAGGGCGGGTGTTAGGTAAAATAGGAAGTGCAGTTCTTGATGACATGACATTCGTGCAAATTCATCGTTACGTGTTGCTTCATTATGATCACATAAGTACATATAAGAGGTCTATTTTATATTATATGTTTTAAATTCTTGTTAATTTAAGTTATTTGTGCTGATTCATTAAATTTTGTATAGTGAATTTTTGGCTAATGAATGAAGAGCATATCGTCCCCTTCGATCCACACCACGTATTGAGTAAAAGTGGCTTCTTGAAAAGTTTGCGAAGTGGTTTCTGAACCAAGTAATTTACTCTAGATTGTTAATAGTTAAATGTTATGTTAATTTATTTATGTTAAAGTTATCATTTGAATAATTTTTTGCTTGTTATATATGTTATATTAGTTGCAAAAAATGAAACATAACAATTCTTTAGAAGAGATAGTATTCATTGCTAGAGGCCCAAACATTGTTATCATAAGATTTGGTGGGTTCATAATAAATGTCTTTCGTTTTCATACAAAAAGTCGTGAAATTTTTGCAAAACTCAAAATAGCGGTGTTGTTGTTGAGGTGGAAGGGGTTTCTTACTATAGGGGCTCTTAGAGATATAATAGAGTTGAATTACTACAAAAAATTTAAAATCGTGATGTTTAAATGTGATTGGTATGATATTAGTTCTAGGGGTGTAAAAAAGGATGCAAACGGTTGCACTTTGGTTAATTTTTCTAGGGTGATACATAAAGGCGATCAATTGCAAGATGATCCTTTGGTTTTCTCATCTCAAGCAAAGCAAGTTTTTTATGTACAAGACCCAAAGTAAAAGAAATGACGTCATGTGGTCCATACTAAACCAAGAGATTTATGTGATATGGGTACTTGTACATAAATTGAAGATGATGATGCATACAATCAATGTATGCCTCATAACGTAACTACAACCGCCGATCTTAGCGAACCTATAAATTGGGTCAGAGATGATATTGAAGATTAAAGAATTCGTATTTGAGATGGTATGATTTGTTTTTTTCGTTTTAAATTTATGATTAATTTTTTGAATCAAATTAATTCATGATGAGTGCTTTTATTGCTGAAAATAACTTGAAAAATTGAATAGCCAAAACTGATTTCTAAGTTGGTTTTAATTTGGAAATCTCAGGAGTTGCAAGATAAGATTTGCTTGAATTCTCAAAGTTAAGCTGAGATCCCTCGTACTACAGATACTTGCTCTATGTACAATCATTTTTTTCTTTCTCTATGCATATTTCATATTAGATTTTACTTCTTAGGGATTTCTTTTATCATTTGTATTGGTGGAGCACTTTATTGTTCTATTGTAACTCATGCTACTGCTATGGGTTATTTCTTCCAAATGATACTTGTTATTTTTATTGGGCTGTGGACTTTGTTTTTAGTGTACTTGGAGAGTCAACTCGATTTCTATATACATATATATATATATATATATATATACTATTTAAAAAGAAAAGATTATGTTAATTGATGACATGTGGTTTGTTTGCAAAATATTTGATGAACCCTAAGTGTTTTGATTATGTCCAAACGTTTCAGAAGAAGAAAACTTATTTCTTCCTTACATATACTTGACTATTGACTAATAATTTTTGTCTACTTAGTCTTCGTGTAAGTTGCTCAGCAGGTGCTGAATGAATCATTTTCGGATTGCCTAAAGAACTCAGAAGATCAGTTGCTGAAGTCAGAATGTCAATAACTCAGAAGCTGGATACTCCGCTCTGAAGATGAAGTCTGCTAAAGCTCTCCTCAGAAGTTCTTTACAATCAGAAGATTTGCCAATTGTGATCAGAAGACTAGACATCTGGAAATTAGCTTCTGAAAGCTAAAGTCACGGGTTCTGGATAGCATTTAATGCTCTGACAAGTGCATTTAATGCAAGGCGCCAAAAGTTCAAAAAGCTGTTTTGTTGGAGCGCGCCTGTCTGTTCAAAAGAAACCAGAATTCCCATGTCTACCCCTTGTTGATCTAATTGAAGAATGACTCCAGTCAACCTCGTCTTTGATTTCAAATCACTTACCGGATTTAGTTAAAGAACAAGGATAACGGAATCAAAGTGTTTGAAGACCGTTTGAAGATTTGACAAATCAACGGCTACAACAACTGATGTCATCTCCTTTGAAGTTTCAAACTCACCAACGGTCATCTTCATTCACTATAAATAGTAGCCAAGCTCCAAAGCATCAACACACGCGTGATCATCGAGCAAAATCTCAACGCACTGTTCTAACAAGAAAACAGAGCAACTTTTCCATTCTCAATCTTTCTTAGCATAGTCTTAGTAAAGTGAGAGAGTGAAGAAAAACAAGTTCATAATAGGAATCTTGTAAACTGAGATCGTTTGTGATCTTCAGTTAGATTTAAAGAGAGAAATCTAGTTGAGATTAGAGTTGGGTGAGAAATCCAAAAAACAGAGTATTGTTTGTTCTGGTGGAAATCCTTTAACTCTTTTTAGGCTAGTCAGAACTAAGTGAGAAATTAGCTTAAGTTCTGTTGATGTAAAGGAGCTTCTGAACTTGCCATAAAAGTTCTGAATAGTGGATTTATAAAATCTCTGTAGGCTGCGACCTCAGGGGACAAGACGTAGTCACAGGACTTCTGTGGCGAACTTGGATAAATCGAATTGTTCAATCAGGATCTCCTGAATTTCTTTCTCCCTCTTATACTTGTTATTTTTGCTTCTGTGTACTTGCTTATATTTAGTGCTGAAACAGATTTTCTCTTAAGCATCATTGTCTTTGTTCAGAAGACTGTCCAGAAGTTCCCAAATCAGAACTTCTGTTGCTGAAAACAGTCTAACTGTGTTTAGGCAGAATTTCCCTCAGAAGCAACTCCTGTTAGCTTGCCTCTGACTCTGAGGAAATTTGACTCTGAAAATCTAGTTTCTCGAAAAACTTAGAAATTTTCAGTTTTCTACTTTGACACCTATTCACCCCCCTCTAGGTGATTCTGTTCTTGATAGGGCCAACAAGTGGTATCAGAGCGAAGGTCACTTCGCATATTTACTAAAGATCTAACAATCTAAGTGTAAGATCCTATCAGAATCAATAGAGATGGCTAGTAGACACCAGCCTGAGAATTCTTCTCACTTCATAGTTCCAGAAGGTTCTTCCACTACTAGACCTCCATTATTTAATGGCAACAACTACTCATACTGGAAGAAAAGGATGATGTACTTCATCCAAGCTCAGAACATGAGTGCTTGGTATGTCATCACTGATGGTGATTTCATTCCTACCAGAATGGAACAAGGTTTAGGGAATGTTGTTATTCCTCAGAGAGAATATACAGATGACATTCTGAAAAAACTCCAAACTAATGCTTCAGCAATAAATATGTTGCATTGTGCACTTACAGCTACTGAATATAACAAAGTTTCTTCTTGTGAAACTGCACAGGATATTTGGAACAAGGTGGAAGTCACATATGAAGGAACAGGAAAAGTGAAGCAATCTAAAGTCAACCAACTCATGAGAGAATATGAGTTATTTGAAATGCTTGATAAAGAATCTATTTCAGATATGAACTCTAGATTCACCAAGATAGTCAATGACTTGAAGAGTTTAGGAAAGGATATTGAAGAATCTGATCGAGTGAAGAAGATTGTCAGAAGCTTACCAAGGTCTTGGCAAGCCAAGAAGACTGCTATTGAAGAAGTTCAGGATTTGAGCTATTACTTGTACGATGAGCTCATTGGGTCCCTAATTACCCATGAGATGTCATTAAAGAATCATGACCTAAGAGAAAGGTCAGAAGGAAAAAGAGTAGTCCTGAAAGCAGAATCTTCTGCAGAATCTTCTGAAGAATCCTCTGAAGATGAGGAACTGGCTATGCTGACCAGGAAGTTCAAGAAGGCTTTTAGCAAAGCAGAGGTGGAAACTACAAGAAGCCTTTCAGGAGCTTTGACAAGAAAACTCCTGATTCTGGTGAAAATTTCAAGAGAGATCCAAACAAGCCTATTGTGTGCTATGGATGTCAGCAACCGGGGCACATTAAGCCTAACTGCCCGGAGCTGAAGAAAGATAAGAAAAAGTTCAAGAAAGCAATGCTGGCTGCTTGGTCAGACTCTGAGACCAGCAGTGATCCTGAAGAAAAGGAAGAGCAAGCTCAAATATGTTTTATGGCTATTGATGAGCCAACTTCTGAAGATGTCACAGGAGAAACTTCCGCACCTCCTGAAGCTACATATGATTCCGAGGTAAACATATCTTCTGAACAAAATATCTTTGATTCTCTTGAAGAACTCTATAGTATGTTCAAGTACCTGAAAAGGAAATTGGACAAGAGTGAGGCTGACAAGTTTCTTAGGTTTACTCAAGTTTATTCTGACATGAAAGTGTTAGAAGAAAAACTGTGTAAACAGTTCAGCACTTCTGCTAATGGCTCTAAGGTCAAAGGCAAAGAAAAGCTGCCTCTGGGAAGTGATAAACCCCAGAAGAAGAAGAAACCTGTCACTCCCTCTCTTCTGAAAGAGATAGCTTCTCCTCCTGATGTTGGTACCTCTGAGAGTGCTGTTACAGCCTCTGAAGATGTTGGTTCTTCTCAGAAGAAGAAGAAATCTCCCAGGAAGCAAAGGGAAAGATCCAAGAACCCTCCCTTTTGCAAACTTTGCAAGAGTGATGGTCACTGGTTAAAGGATTGCAAGTACCATATTAAAACCCTCTTGCAATCTGAGATATCATTAAAACCTGCTGAAGAGAAATCTAACTCTGAAGGACCCAATAAGGATTGGGTACCTGTCACTAATTGATTCTGTTGCAGGTGGCTCTGAGTGCTCCATCAATGTCAAAGCTGTGGTACATTGACAGTGGGTGCTCAAGGCATATGACAGGTGATGAAAAAGCATTCATCACATTTGATCCTAAAAGAGGTGGAAAAGTCAGCTTTGGAGATGCTCAGAAAGGAAGGATACTTGGTTCTGGATCCATAGGAACTAATCCTCCAATCGAAGATGTCTCCCTAGTCAGAGGCCTGAAGTTCAATCTCCTGAGTGTTGCACAACTGTGTGATAAAGGTAGAGATGTTGTCTTCAGCTCCTCTGGATGTAAAATCTTGGACAGTAAGTCAAGGGAAGTTATTCTAACTGCTCCTAGAGTTGAAAATGTTTTCATGCTGAATCTTGAGAATCTTTGCAAAAATATATGCTTGATGTCCAAAGAGGATACCTCCTGGCTCTGGCATAGAAGACTTGCTCATGTGAGTATGGACCTTCTGGCCAAAGTTGCTAGAAATCAATTGGTTGAGGGTCTGCCTGAAATTAGTTTTAAAAAGAATCATTTATGCAATGCTTGCCAATCTGGTAAACAATCCAGAAGCTCTTTTAAAACTAAGAAAGTCATTTCAACTAAAAGACCTTTGGAATTACTTCATATGGATCTTTTTGGCCCTGTTCAACCAATGAGCATGGGTGGAAAGAAGTATGCCTTTGTCATTATAGATGACTATTCAAGATTCACTTGGGTCATCTTGCTGTCTAGCAAAGATGAGTCACTTGGATGTTTCTCAGTTCTGATAAAGAAACTTGAGAATGAAAGGAATGAAAAGGTTGTCCATATCAGAAGTGATAATGGTGGAGAATTCAAAAACTTTAGGTTTGAAGAATTCTGTGAAACCAAGGGAATTGATCATAACTTTTCTGCTCCCAGAACTCCTCAACAAAATGGGGTAGTTGAAAGGAAGAATAGAACTCTGGTTGAGATAGCCAGAACTATGATCAATGAAAGAAGGCTTCCTAAGTACTTTTGGGGAGAAGCTGTAAACACAGCTTGCTATGTTCTGAATAGAGTGCTAATCAGAAGCATTCTGAACAAGACCCCTTATGAACTCTGGAAAGGTCGAAAGCCTAAAATAGGTTATTTCAGAACCTTTGGTTGCAAGTGTTATGTTTTGAATACAAAAGAATATCTTTCAAAGTTTGATTCAAAGGCAGATGAGGCCATTTTTCTTGGTTACTCAACACATAGTAAAGCATATAGGGTTTTTAATAAGAGGACTCAAACTTTAGATGAATCTGTTCATGTACAGTTTGATGAGACTAACCCTGCAGATAGTAGAGCTCCTGATGAAGATGTAGTTCAAGCTCCTGAAGTTACATCTCCTGATGTAGAAGAAGAAGATGTTTCTCCCAGAGCTGCTGAAGTGGTTCCTCCTGTTGCTGAACAAGCTCAAGAAGTGAATCCCACTCCAGAAGTCAACTTCCTTCCAGAAGATGCTCCTATTTATGATTCAACAAATGATGAACAGGTTTCAGAAGACTCATTGGATGTACCAAGAGAAGTTAGAACTCATAGGAATCATTCCTTAGAGAACATAATTGACTCTGTTCATAATCCTGTCATGACCAGAGCTCAGCTCAGAAGATACATGGGGAATGTGGCTTTTGTGTCACTTCTGGAACCCAAGGACTTCTATGAAGCTGCTGACGATGACTCCTGGTTAATGGCAATGCAAGAAGAACTTGACCAGTTCAAAAGGTCAGAAGTTTGGACTTTGGTTCCCAGACCTAACAACATAAAGGTTGTTGGAACTAGATGGGTTCTGAAGAACAAACTTGATGAATTTGGAAATGTTGTGAGGAACAAGGCAAGACTTGTTGCTCAAGGTTACAGTCAGCAAGAAGGCATAGATTATGGTGAAACTTTTGCTCCTGTTGCAAGATTAGAAGCCATTAGAATCTTATGTGCTTTTGCTTCATACAAAGGTTTTAAGCTCTTTCAAATGGATGTGAAAAGTGCATTCTTGAATGGTTACATTGATGAGGAAGTCTATGTGTCTCAACCTCCTGGTTTTGAAGATCCTAAGTTTCCTGATCATGTGTACAAGCTGAAGAAAGCTTTGTATGGACTGAAACAAGCTCCCAGAGCTTGGTATGAGAGACTGACAAAGTTCCTTCTGTCTAAGGGATTTGTCAGAGGCTGTGTTGATACAACTCTGTTCACTCTGAAGAAGAACAAGGATATCCTTATAGCTCAGGTATATGTTGATGATATTATATTTGGTGCTACTAACGAATCTTTGTGCAGAGAGTTCAGTGATCACATGAAGGCTGAGTTTGAAATGTCTATGATGGGAGAATTAACCTTCTTCTTAGGACTTCAGATCAAGCAAAGTAATGATGGTGTGTTTATCAATCAAGCCAAGTACACTACAGAAGTGCTGAAGAAATTTGGCATGATGGACTCTAATGCTGTTGATATTCCAATGGATGTCAGCAAAGACATTGATGATGAAGAGAAAGCTGGTAAACCTGTAGATATAAAAACCTACAGAGGTATGATTGGCTCTCTTTTATACCTAACAGCCAGCAGGCCAGATATACATTTTGCTGTGTGTTTTTGTGCTAGATATCAGTCAAAGCCAAGAGAAATTCATGATGTTGCTGTCAAAAGAATTCTCAGATATCTTAAAGGCACACCAGAAGCTGGTTTGTGGTATCCCTGTAGTTCTGACTTCACTCCTATAGGATACACAGACTCTGACTATGGTAGAGATAAATTGAAAAGGGTCAGCACTTCTGGTGGTTGTCATTTTCTGGGGGAGTGCCTAGTCTCCTGGCATAGTAAGAAGCAAACCTCTGTGGCTCTCTCAACTGCTGAAGCTGAGTATGTTGCTGCTGGAAGTTGTGTTTCTCAGATGCTCTGGATCAAGCAACAAATTGCTGACTATGGAGTCATCCCTGGAACAATTACAATCTACTGTGATAACAAGAGTGCAATTGATCTTTCAAAGAATCCTATTCAGCACAGCAGGATGAAGCATGTTCATATTAGGCATCACTTCTTAAGAGATCATGTTCTGAAGAAGGATATTATCATTACTCATGTTCCCTCTGAAGAGAATCTTGCTGACACGTTTACTAAGCCTCTGGCTGGTATGTCTTTCAGCACCTTACGAGAAGGCATTGGTATGACTTATCCTCTTCAATAACTTAGTTTAATTATTTCTGTGTATCTTAAGTGTTTAATCGTTTAAGATAATTAAGTAATAATTAATTCTAATCATGATTTGACTTGAAAGCATGCGTTATCTACTGCCATTTTACGGCGCTGTTCTGTGTTTAACGGTTATCTGTTCCCTCTTAAACGGTGTTTATTTGCTTTTTGAATTGGAACGGTTTCTTGTTTGGGTATAAATAGAGGTTTTCCATACTTAGAAGTTTTTACTCTCATTTTTCTTTGCCATTAGAATTTCCATAGATTTTCTGTGTCTTCCTTTCTCTAAAATCCTAACCTAATTTCTTAAATCTTCAAAATGGCTCAAGAAATCACTGTCACTCACATCTTCTCCACTGAATCACAAAAGAAGGTTAGCGAATCTAGGGTATTCACCTCTAGGTTCCTAGATGATGAAGTTAAATCAACTGAACCCATTTCTAACTGGCTTAGCGCTTAAAACTGGAATTCATTCGTCTCTCTCGATGAATTCATTTATCCTAAGTTAGTTACAGAATTCTATCAGAACCTTCATTTCTTTTCTAATGAGGAGGATGTTTTACACTCTGTCGTCGGGGAAGTTGAGATCGAAGTCAGCAGGGCTTCCATTTCTCAAGTGATAGGAATTGATGATGAAGGAATCATCATTGGTGATGATGGTTCAGCAGATGGTTTTACAGAAGCCAACTGGGCTAGACCAGATCTGAATGCCAAGGAAACGTATGCCACCTGGTTGACTCAGCACCAGAGGTGGGCACACTATTTGACTACAAATGTTTTCCTTCCGAAGGCTGGAGGAGTTAATTGTGTTTCCAACAGGGAAAGAGTTTTCATGTGGCATCTGGTCAACCAGAAGAAAATTAACTTACCTGTCATGCTGATAAGGCAGATGAAGAATGTAACGACCGTGAGTGCATTAGCATATGGCTCACTCCTGACGAGGTTGTTTGAGGCAGCCTCTGTGGTTTGTTCAGGAGAAGGTGTTATGAGTAAGAGTACGGTTCTGAAGATGCATACCTTCAGGAACCTGAGTTTTGGTGTGACTCCGAAGA
The DNA here is from genome assembly GCA_028411795.1 of Euphorbia peplus. Lineage (NCBI taxonomy): Eukaryota > Viridiplantae > Streptophyta > Magnoliopsida > Malpighiales > Euphorbiaceae > Euphorbia > Euphorbia peplus. The sequence continues at coordinate 9,448,475 of CP110843.1, read as the reverse complement.
AGATTGAGAAGGGCTCCTCTGTGAGTATTGCTCAGAAGGAAATTGTCGAGGCTGCTGCTCTGAAAGGAAAGAATGCTGCCAAGAAGGGCAAGGGAAAGAAGGGATCAAGTAAGTTGGTCCTGACTGTTGAGAAAGTGGTTGTCTCAGAACCTCTTCCCACGATGGTTCAAACAACAATCAATGTTGAACCTTCTGGCAAGATTGTTGCTGAGAAGCCAAAGGATGTTCCTGAGAAGGAAGCTCAGGATGCTGAGGAAGCACGCCTTGCTGAAAGAGAGAAGGCTGCTGAAGCTGAGAAGGTTGCAAGAGTTGTGGCTCTTGCTGATCAGAAGAGAAAGCAGAAGGAAGCAGAAGACAAGTTAGCAGCTGAAAGAGAAATTGCTGCAAAGGCTAAGGCTGATGCAAGAATAATTGCATACGCTGCTGAACTTGAGAATGTGGAGTTCTCAAAGGATGTTGAGGCTTCAGAGGAAGGAGAAGAGCTTGAGAATATCCCTCTCTCTACTCGGATTAGCTCAAAGACTGCTGAAGATATTCCTCTCTTCAGAAGAATCCCAAAGAAGAAGATGTCAGCAAAGAGAAGGTCTCTGATCAAAAAGGACTTCTCTGTTGCTTCGAGTACTGATCTGGAAGAATCAATTCCTGAAAAAGAGGACTTGGTTGATGACGAAGACATGATGGATATGTCTGGTGAGAAGGATGCTGATGCTCCTGTTATTGAAGAACTGACTGAGGATAGTGATCAAGAGCCTGATACTATCATTCAGGAGGCTATGCACTTTGCTGAAAACATCGACACTGATGATTTTATAGATAATGTTCTTCTGGGTCAAGGGAGAAATCCTGGTGAAAGAGATGCTTCTGAGACGCTGCTCAGAATGGCTCATATCTATGTTGAGCCCATTTCAACCTTTGATCCAAACGTCTCTGAACAGGTTATTCCATCTCCTCATACTCCTCATCCATCTCCTTCACTACCTTCTGTCACAGAAGTTAGTGATTCTCACACTTCCATTCCTCCTACAACTTCAACTTCTGAGGTTGTACCTCCTCCAATTATTCCTCCTTCTGGATCCTTTTCAGAAGTGAATCTAAATACTGCTCCCATCTTCACTGATTCCATAGCCACATCCATTACCTCCTCCATACCTACTTCCTCTGTAAATCCATCAATTGGATTTACTGCTCCATCTTTCTCACTGCCATCTACTTTACCTTCCATTTCTCCTACCATTTCTTCCTCTACCACCAATACCATCCCTTCCTCAAACACCCAAATTCCTCCTCTCTCAACCTCTGGACATACACCTCCTGTGTGTGATCCTTTAACTACCTCCTCCACTACTTCGTGCTTTGCTGGGTTGTCATCTAACTTTGACTTCCTGCGCAAACACATGAATCGGGATGATCTGGATACCAGGTTTGGTAGTTTTGGATTCATGGGCAGAGCTTCTGGTATATCCGAAGCTGGTGGTGCTCCTGGTGTTGAGGAGTTGAGACGAATGAGTCAGAGTGGCTCTGATGAACTGCAGAATAGATTTGCTGGTATGGGGCAAAGGACTTCTGCTGCTGACATGTATGCTCAGGGCATTGTGCTGCAAGAATTACATTCTTTGAAAGCTCAGAACCTGCAGCTCATGACTATGCTTCAAATGCAGGACCCTTCTGTCTACATACGCAATCTTTCTACACTTCATCTAGCTACGTATAAAGAGCTGTACAAATTGAGAGAATTAGCTCTGACTCTTCCCTCTCTGGATAACATTGCTCTTGCTTCTTCTCTGAAGGTCAATGAGAATTTGGAGATATTGACAGAAGAAGTCAAGGAAGCAAACGAGCATTATGAGGCTCATGAGAAGATGCTCCCAAGTAAGATTGAGGACCTGCAAAGTACTGCCAATCACATTCTGAGAGAAGTGAAATCTTCTGCTCAAGGTTCTTCATCTTCTGGGGCTGCTAAGATTGTATATGACATCACTCCTGATCTCAACAATCGACTCTCTAACATTGAGTCTGCTGTATCTGCTCAGAACGCACAGATTGCTGAGCTTACTGAACTTCTGAAGGTTATGCACACTCAAGCACGTGAACAAGAGAAGACTCTTCACAATTGTTATAGGTTTGTTCGAGGACAGACTTATATTCAGAATGAGCATCTCACTGCTGCTGTGTATGCTAACAATAGGTTGATCAAGCTCCTTCTTGATGATGTTCAGAAACAGCGACCTATGTCTGGTCAGACCTTTGACCATATGAAGACCATTGATGATGACTTCAGAAGACGAATGGATATGATCAATACTGTGCGACCAACTCCTGTGCAATATCAGACTGCTCTGAATGTTCATTAAAAATTGAAATCTCAGGGTGCTCTGGGTGTTGCTGTTGGTTCTGGTCAAACGGGGGAGAAGTCTGGTCAGAAGAGATCAAGTGCTGCTGAAGGTTCCAGTGTTCCTCCTCCTCCTCAGAAGAAACCTAGGAACTTGTAATCTTTTAGGACTTAAGCTTCTTAGCTAGGTTCTGGGTTGGGTAGTTTTTGTCTTAGGACTTTTTCTGCTCTTCTGATTATTTTGTTTCTTATGTTGTCTTCTGAATTAAATTATATACACTGAATCCTTCTTATACTTTCTTGTTCTCTGACTTCTTACCTTTTGCTTATGTTTCTGTTTTGACTTAGTAAATTTCACTTCATTAAATCTAACAAACTTGATCTTAAGTCTTTTTAGGTCTATACAGATTGCTGAAGTTCACCATTTACACTAAAATGGGGGAGTTAATTTACTCAGAAGTTATGAAACATTTGCATCAGGAAGTCTTTCTTTTTCTAAACCTCATGTTTTCTTTTACCTTCTGACCACGGTTTGTCCATAACCAAAATGGGGGAGAATGATGAACCCTAAGTGTTTTGATTATGTCCAAACGTTTCAGAAGATGAAAACTTATTTCTTCCTTACATATACTTGACTATTGACTAATAATTTTTGTCTACTTAGTCTTCGTGTAAGTTGCTCAGCAGGTGCTGAATGAATCATTTTCGGATTGCCTAAAGAACTCAGAAGATCAGTTGCTGAAGTTAGAATGTCAATAACTCAGAAGCTGGATACTCCGCTCTGAAGATGAAGTCTGCTAAAGCTCTCCTCAGAAGTTCTTTACAATCAGAAGATTTGCCAATTGTGATCAGAAGACTAGACATCTGGAAATTAGCTTCTCAAAGCTAAAGTCACGGGTTCTGGATAGCATTTAATGCTCTGACAAGTGCATTTAATGCAAGGCGCCAAAAGTTCAAAAAGCTGTTTTGTTGGAGCGCGCCTGTCTGTTCAAAAGAAACCAGAATTCCCATGTCTACCCCTTGTTGATCTAATTGAAGAATGACTCCAGTCAACCTCGTCTTTGATTTCAAATCACTTACCGGATTTAGTTAAAGAACAAGGATAACGGAATCAAAGTGTTTGAAGACCGTTTGAAGATTTGACAAATCAACGGCTACAACAACTGATGTCATCTCCTTTGAAGTTTCAAACTCACCAACGGTCATCTTCATTCACTATAAATAGTAGCCAAGCTCCAAAGCATCAACACACGCGTGATCATCGAGCAAAATCTCAACGCACTGTTCTAACAAGAAAACAGAGCAACTTTTCCATTCTCAATCTTTCTTAGCATAGTCTTAGTAAAGTGAGAGAGTGAAGAAAAACAAGTTCATAATAGGAATCTTGTAAACTGAGATCGTTTGTGATCTTCAGTTAGATTTAAAGAGAGAAATCTAGTTGAGATTAGAGTTGGGTGAGAAATCCAAAAAACAGAGTATTGTTTGTTCTGGTGGAAATCCTTTAACTCTTTTTAGGCTAGTCAGAACTAAGTGAGAAATTAGCTTAAGTTCTGTTGATGTAAAGGAGCTTCTGAACTTGCCATAAAAGTTCTGAATAGTGGATTTATAAAATCTCTGTAGGCTGCGACCTCAGGGGACAAGACGTAGTCACAGGACTTCTGTGGCGAACTTGGATAAATCGAATTGTTCAATCAGGATCTCCTGAATTTCTTTCTCCCTCTTATACTTGTTATTTTTGCTTCTGTGTACTTGCTTATATTTAGTGCTGAAACAGATTTTCTCTTAAGTATCATTGTCTTTGTTCAGAAGACTGTCCAGAAGTTCCCAAATCAGAACTTCTGTTGCTGAAAACAGTCTAACTGTGTTTAGGCAGAATTTCCCTCAGAAGCAACTCCTGTTAGCTTGCCTCTGACTCTGAGGAAATTTGACTCTGAAAATCTAGTTTCTCGAAAAACTTAGAAATTTTCAGTTTTCTACTTTGACACCTATTCACCCCCCTCTAGGTGATTATGTTCTTGATAGGGCCAACAATATTGCCATTTGTTGAGATTGGTTTTTTTTCATAGTCTTACAAAAGGTGTTTTAGCTTATTTTGATTCCAACTGTAGCGAAATCAATTCATAATGTTTTCAATAGTCAATTCAGTGGTTTCTTGAATTCTTTTTGAAAGTATCTTGAAATTAATATGCTTGTAAATTGGTTAAATAGGTTTGTTGTAGTGTTAATATTGTGATTTGATATGAGATTTGGTTGGTCCAAGTGATCAATTTCAAGTGACAACTTATTATGTTCGTCAAAATTGTATTATGGCTCATCATTATAATGTCTCTCTTATACTATTTATCTTTCTTTTTATTATGTCAACTGTGTCTATTTGTTTTTTCATGGGGAGTAGTTACTAATGACTAACTAAAGTGTAATATTCTAGTTATTTTTGTGTTAACGATCTCTATCTTTAATATTTTCAGGCCATGGTTTTCGAGATTGCTGCTACGTGGAAACAACGAAATTAAGCTACAGTTTAGGGAGTACATTTATTTGTTTGTAAGAAAACTATCACCGACTCGTTTCTCGTCTTTCAAGCATTTAATTGTTTACTGAAACATTGTCTAATAGAAATTGCATAGTAAATTGTATCTTGTACTTGAAATTTTTAAGGATTTAACAGTTTTGTAACTATTAGCGTTTCAAATTCAATGAAACGAGCTTGAGTTTTGCTTTTGATGCTCTCTTTTATTATTTTTTCCTTAGGAACATATTGATAGTTGTGTCTTTAATTTAAAGTTACTTCATTATATATTGATGAGGTAATAATGCTTATACATTGCAAATCAGGGACGCTTTTTAAAGAAATAAACGTATCTATTCATATATGTACGTATACAAATGAAGACGCGTGTAATATAATGTCCTTATTTTACAGATGTTTTATCATCAAAGCGTCTTGGTGTTTGAAACGCTTATTTATGAAAAATATTGTTATAATGCAGACGTAAAGGTCACAAAACTGTCGTTACATTAGGGACGTAACAAAAGATTTGTGTTGTCATATGTCGACATTTTTCAATTCAAATGTCGTGAATTTTGAGACGCTTTGAAATTAAATTGTCATAGTATTCAAAACGCTATCAAAATATTCTGATGTGAACTTACCACATTAAAAAGAGGTTGTGTCTTTTACTTTGCGACGCTTTATTAAAGCGTAGTAGAAATTACGGAAATTTAAAATAATAAATATTAAAAAAAGCACAATGCTAAAAAATTGAGCGTTGGAAACATGACGACACTTGTATGTGATATGTCGTCAGATTATATTTACCCAGACAACTTTTTATGTGTCGCTAAACGGTAACGACACATGATTTAAAGACGGTTTCGACGACGCTTTAAAAAACGTTGTTAAACCCCAAATTTTAGCGTCGTAATAGACCCTTTTTTGTAGTGATAGTAATTAAGGAACCGATATTAACTTCTATTGTAATACTTGTGACTTATGCAGCGAATGTTCCTAAATATGTAAAATACTCACTTATCAATTATTCAGCTGTACGTTAAATTTTTATTAATAAAAAATAATATTTGATGTATTTAAACTTTCAATCTATATGAAAAATTTAGGGTGTGTTTATTTCTTCGTTTCGCAACTGATTTTTTCTTTTTCAGCCTAAAAAGCAGTTAATGTGATGTTTGGTTAGAAATTAGAAAAAACTGATTTTTGCTTTTCACGTAAGAAACATCAAAATACTATTTTTTTCTTAGAAAAAACATTTCTTGATCTTATTTTCCATTATTATCCTTTGTATTTTACATTAATACAATAAATCCATTATGTCTGAATTAGTCATTTTACATACCAACTGTAAGCACTGGTTTTCGAACCCGATGATGAAAGTAATCTTTGAGCTCCTCGTCGCGCCAGCTGCTCAAATACTGATACTCGTCGGAGAACGGATCATCTTTGCAGGGCCATAACCTCTTCCACCCGCATCTCGGGACCATGAGTGTGGCACTTTCATGCTTATGCGAAAGTCCTCGTTCACAAAATGATGTACGGTCACAAACCCTGTTCACCAAGGACCGTACGGTCACAACACTGTTTGTTGTGACCGTACGGTCACTCTCACGTGGCAGACATCAATCCAATCCTTATCAGCCACGTGGCTGGGCGATCCAATGAAAACGTGACACGTGTACTAGTGGACAAACAACTTTGGACGGGCCTTGTAAGGTCCGGCCGGGCTTTAGGCGAAGCCTGTCTCAGATTCAAATTGGGATCTGAGACGGGTGTTCAGGTGACCATACGGTCATAAATTGTGTGACCGTACGGTCACTAGGTTATGACCATACGGTCACAACCTAGCCTATAAATACCCCCCGGATTTCTCATTCAATGCACGAACAAACACTCATTCTCCTCTCTCTCTCTAGCTCGTTCTAAAGTGATTCTTGACCCGATTGATAAAAGTTGCCTCTGATAAAGTTGCCTAAGGTTGCCTCTGAATAAGAAAAGAATCGCTAGAGCCCGAGCTTGAGAGTGTTTTCCCAAGATATTCTCAGAAAAGGTCCTCACGACCACCATTAATATTTCCCCCCTTTATCAAAAGTTCCAGATCTAGGCATCACTCGCAGCCTCGCTAGAGCTGACTAAGTCCTATTCCAGAAACTATTTAGAGGACGCCCTATGCAACTCCTGTAGGGTTTCAGAAAGATCGATCAGAGCCGCGCAGCGGAAGCAGCGAACTATTAGTTAAACGGTGATTTCGATCTAACTTGAACCAATTGTCCCATTGATCTTAATCTTTAAACCTCAGTTAAATTTTAACAAAAACTGTTATCTTAATCTATGGATTAAGAAAACCTACTTGGATATCCTTTCAAGGATAGACAAGAGCCTTAGATGTTGCTCCTCCTAGTTCACGTGCAAACACGAGCAAGAACCGAGACCAGCTACTAGTCGGCTTACTCCAAGAACGCGAAGAACAAGGAACAAATTCGCCGGAATCCTCTCGGGAGGGGTTCGGCCGAACTCTGCTAATCGGAGGCCAGGGTTTCAGTTTCCCATCCTGAATAATGAATTGACAATTCACTTATATAGTGCAATTAATTAACTTTCAGTTAATTATTAATTTGACCCTTAATTAATTTAATTTTATCAATTAAACACCGTAGTATTAAATCGATTCAATTGACATCAATTAGGTGAAATTAATATTACACTTTAACCCATAAACAATTAATCGCTTAATTAAATTAACGCGATCAATTAATTAACCGTTCCAATTATTAATTAACTTGTCACATAACAAATAATTAATACGTTCTTCAAATAATCAATTCATCAATTGATCATTTAATCTTGGAATTAATTAACACAATTCATGTATCAATTAATCTTCTCGATTACCATGTTGCACGATCCTTACGGTCTAAAATCAATAAGCTGTGAATTAACAATTCACTGATCGACAGAAGGTCCTAGTAAACCATGTCAATCACATATTGATTAAAGATGAATGCTATCCATGTTATACAGAAAACCCTGTATGATGCTCTACTTATCTCTTAGCAAAAGCATATCGATTAATTTCTTGATCATCGAGTATTACTGACAAACAAACAAGTCACCTGCTTGTTTCAGTATGGTCGTACATTTCTCAGCTAATACTCATCAAGTGGCCTATGATATCAACTCACTTAAACAGTGAGTGGTAATTCCATCACTTCAACTATCCGCAGTAATAAGTTCAGAGATTGAACTAGTGTATCCATATTTGGCATCCTCTGGCGGACCTGTTAGAAATACACCAAATTCAATCTGATTCCTTATTGACTGCTATACTGAAATCAGGTCAGGAGATAAAAGAGATCTACATTGTTAGAAAGCTTAATGACTCTACCACCATGAACTTTCTAAAGCGGATCGACCAAGTCTCGTGTAACGCACACGCACCTATATCCATATTCACATACACTAAGCAACCTACAGAGTGTCATGTGAATCCTAGATATAAAAGCTTATGTCATAATCATTCCCATGACTATGACTCACTTCTGGTATACTTTATGATATACAATCAATGGATACTTCATTTAGTTTCTATAGTACAAGATATATAACTCAAATGAATTAATGCCTTTATTCATAAAACAACAATAACATAGTATGTAATCATCATCAAATACAATGTCATAAAACAACGCCTAGGGCATAGGGCACACCAACAACTCCAGCCCCCAAGGTTCCTTCCTGAAAATGTCTCTGTTCTTCAGCGAGTATCAGTCCGCGAGCAATCACTGGCACGCGACGAGGGTAAGCTTCTGAGCGTTTTGTACTGTGTCACCCGACGGTTTACCGTACAAATGTTTGCGTATTTAAATATTCTTGTGTGATAACAATAAAAGTCAAGATAATAAACCGTTAGGTTGCATTAAAGACCCTCTAGGGTCTCGAATGTCGGAATTAATAAGTTGTATCCATGAACGTAAATAGAATCTGTGGTTTTCAAAATGATATGTACCTATACCGGTTCGTACATTTTCCCGGTTGGCCGGGTGGCGACTCTAGTCAAACAAGGCTAAAGCCGCTATGAGCGACCACTTACACTCACAGTGGCGACTCTGTTGGGGACCAAAAATATATTCTACTGTTATAAGTTAGCTTCAACGTCTGATTTCTTGAAGTTGTTTTATTAATGGAAGGATGCATGTTTGGTTTTCATTTTTTGTAAAATTATTTCCTAAATTATTTTATGAAAAGTAAAACTTGGGATACAACCGAAGCGTTCTGACAGTCTATGGCTATATACGGAGTTACTGCTTTTTGGGTGTGTTAGTCTCATACTGCATAAAACAAAAATCCCAAATGGTCAATGTGTGTTATGGGTCGTGCTTACTGTCGTTTCCTTTAAGGGACGCATAGGTCGATCTGTAACACCACCTATAGCCTTGTACCGTCTACACGCTGCTCAAAACCCTTAAATGGGGAGGCGCTATGTATATCTTGCTATGGGAACCCTTTTGTACTATCAACGTGACTGAAGCCTCATATAGTCAGCCTAGATATCTCCCCTAGGGACTACCCCCAAACATGAAATAAACCACGTCTACGAGAGCGTTTTGACATCGAAAGGAAAGATGTCAAAAGAAACCCACCTAGGACAGAGACGTACCACATGAAGATTGAGAGGGAGTGTCGCATACGCATGAATATTTATACTAACTGTTTCAATCGCTTACCTTTATTTGTACATATATTAGACGTAGCCATAACCTAGGAAAAAGTCCAGTTTCCGTGACACTCCTTTGAAGTAAGGGGGCCTCCTGTTACACCAGACATTTTATCACACGAGACACGACGTTATGTCGTTTGTTTAATTTCACAAAGAAACTCAGTCTCGTGAGATAAAATCATGGCGTCACGAATATCATGCCCTTAAGTCAAAACGGGTGTCATACGAAGCCGCATGTCCCAGATTATGAAAGACGCCTTAACAATTTCTTGCAGGATAAGGCCATACCGGTGTAACGGTTTAATCCGTTCAACCAAACATACATTGTCCTCTGCTCCTCCCGAAAAGGAGTTTAGGATTCCTCTTGAGTCTAAAGGCATACCGCTCCGTGAAGTCCACGCAAGTCAATATCACGCTGGACCAATAATATTGTCTTGTGCTCCTCCCAAAAAGGAGTTTAGGGTTTGTCTTGAGTCTAAAGGCGCACCGCCCCGTGAGTCCGACAAAATAATAATAATAAAAAAAAATAAATTCTTGCATAGTGAGAAGACCACAACGACAAAATCCCCGAGTAGGTTAAGTCCAATGTCACGTCACATCAGGTCATCACTCCATTTGTAGGGTTAAACGAGTCGACCAACGTTGTTGCTCACTTTGTCATGTGAAATACGTCATCCCGACGTTTATTTCAATTCAAGAAGAAACTTAGTTTATCTTCACATGACAAAGTTTTGCCGCCCCAAAGGTCAATTCCTTAAACCGAACAAATATTAAGTATGTCTGTGCTAGGTCCAATCGTGTCAGACAGTCGTATTGTTTGTAGGTTTTAACGAATCAACCATTGTTGTCACTCACTTTTTCATGTGAAATACGTCATCATGACATTTATTTCGGTTCGAGAGAAACTTATTCTATTTCACATGATGAAGTTCTACGACCCCAAAGGTCAATTTCTGAAACCAAACAAATGTCACCTTGAGATAATCATAAAAACCTAAAAGGACATAACGTTATGATACCTATCCATATACATGAAATACGGCGTTACGGCGTCCGTTCCTTATTGCAATGAACCCTTTAGTTATTTCATGTAAAATTGGGTGATACCATCACAACGATATGACCTGTTAGATCAAACATACATTGTCTTCTGCTCCTCCAAAAGGGAGTTTTGGAGTTTGTAAAGTGGAGTGGGACGTTGGAATCATTACGCTTCGGAAGAGGCGCTTGAAGTCTCATTGCGTGTCATAAATGTTGTCTGAACCAAGGTAGGGGCACACTGTCCCGTGAGTCCCCATGGTTCACTATTATGTTGTGTCTTCCAAACCAGTGTAATGTAGGGTCGTCGCACGAACGTTCTCCATTCGAGAAATAAACGACGTGTCAATAATGTCCTTTAACATAGAGTCAGTCCACATGCGCATGTTGGTCGTCACTTGTAGAGTCAAGAGTCGTGATTATTGTCAGTGTATGTAGTCATCAGTCTAGGATCCAGGGTGTGGTGTACATCCATTTCATATACACGTCAAGCATTACCCGTACGAATTAGCGTACAGCGTCAAACCATACATGTGTCCCCTTACCTGTTAGGTTTGTGTCCTTCGGGTGTGTCACCCTTAGAGTGTCATACACTAGGTCACTTTCTTCGAGCCATCCTACGTAATAGAATCCACGTGCACGTTGTCACGTGTCTTAGGCATACATATACATCAGTACCAAGACAGAGGAGATAGGAAAATGAAAAACGAGGTACGATGATCCCATAAACATAATCCGTCTAGATGTCATAGGCACACTTAGGTTAGGGCACACACGCAAGTTGTCCAAACGTCAGAAACCCCACCTATATGTCCCTTTACCCAAAACTCCCAAATCACTACCTGACCCAACCTAAAATTACGAAACCACAACACACCTGAACCCAAGCCAGCTTCCACCAGGGAGACCGTCGGATCAAGAGGGAAGAATCAGAGATAGGGACAAACCCTTGAACAAAGTATGAAGCGGCCAAAGGAAATTCTCCATGATATCCTCTCGAAACAAAGATGACGCAAGCCTTTACCCTGAACCTACCTCACAAACAAACCACTCCCTACGTATTACCCAACACTCCAAAAGACATTACCCCAAACTTCGCCAAACTACCCCGACATATACCACACCCCGTCTCACTTCAAAGCAAACAAAAGACCTTATTCGGACCCAAAATCGGTTAATACCTAATGGTTCGAAACGCTAAGAATACACCCCTAAGAGGATTCACGGAGAAGCTCTAGGTCGCAAGCGTCGCATCAAGGATATCCCGGTAGACGAAGAACAGAGCAACATCATCACGCATCGACTAGGCTCTATCCCACTTATCATATCCAAGTGTCTACAGACATGTGCTTGGATATAAAAAGCGTTTAGCTCACTCGTGTCTACATTCATTTGCATCTTTCAAATAGACATTAGGAAGACATAGGCATAATTAGAGCATGTGTGTCTAGTATGAATATGCCCTCGACTGTAAGAGAGAGAACCACAACCAGACAAGTGTCCCCGACCATGACGTACCTTACAAGACGGAGAAGAAACATAAGGAGGGGGAATTACTGGATCAATGTAGAAGCACATCTCCTTCGGAGCACTGCAAAAAGAAGAAACCTCGCTCTAAGGAATTAGGACAGTGCACAGAAGTTAAGATGGAGCGACCAAGTACTCGTAGTGTATCCATGAACCAAGGTCCATCAGCCTTCAAAATTAAACCCATGAAGTCCTCAGAATTCCCTTCCTACACCCTGCAACGGATGTGCCCAGGAATGAAGGGAGAAGCAAAAAAGGAGAAGTGAAGCCATCCTTCGGAGAAGCTTATAGCTCGAAAATGGATCCCATCCACAAAACCTCGAAGGGAGCAGCGACAATTCCATATGAAAGCCTCATGCAAAAGACGAAGCGGATGGTGTCCCGAAGCCATAGAGACATCTCCCTAATCATCACACGAAGGCATAATCCATGCATAAGGTTGTGACAAGATCTACACCAAGGAGACACTAGGATTTCATAATGAGAATAACTTGCATGCTTCCGAGAACAAGATGGCAGCATTAGGATGCGCAGTTTCATCCCCGCGAAAAAACGACGATCCCACACCACAGAAGAACCCTCACTACAAGGGGCAAATCATCGTCAAGAGAAGAGAAAAGATAGTCAACTTGGACTTGTTGATAACGAGTGCACATTCATACTAGACATACATGAACCATTTATGCCTACATTGACTAGTCTAGATGCTTATGTTAGTGAGTCTAAATGTCTGCCTCAAGAGTTTACCAACTACACATGTTCTAGAGTGTCATAAGTCCTGTTGACATAGAGATGTCAAGAACTTAGACTACAAAATATGTACACTCCACTAGATGACTTCCCTAGGGTTTGAGAAAACAGAAAAGACCTGCTAGATCGAGAAAACTCAAAAAAAGATCTAGGCAACAATCAAGGACAAAAGAAAGAAAGCCTGCTAGGTTGAAAACCTGAGAGGGCAACCTAGGCAACAATAAAGGCAGCTCGCCAAGTTGACAACCTGTAGAGTCATCTTAGGCAACAGTTAGAGCAATAAAACACCTCACCCTATGGGCAACCACGAAAACATCATTGATAGTTGCATTCGAACATCTTGATACCAACCCTGACAACCTAGAAACTACACGAATTCCTGATGGTCTCTCACACCCTATCCTCATCAAAGAACCTCCACAACCCTCGCTTCCATCATCCAACCCTAAATCCTTGCACCCTTTACGAAACCTACCCTACAACCCCAATAAGCCTCACCTCCACCATCCGTGTCCAAACCCTTTCTCTCCTTACAAAAACTATCCCAACATCCCTGAAACACCCACAAAAACTTCGCCTCCTTCATCTAACCAAAAAACCTTCATCCAAATCCTCCAAAAGAAAAACCATGAACCTACACTTATAAAACCACCTCACATATAACCAAAACCTTGGGGTCACCCACTGACTCGGGACGTACTTCGTTTAGAACCAAGAGTTGTTTAAAGCCACCCAATCACGTGTCCACACACTCACTCATACATAACACGGGTCCTAAGTCTAAATAGAGCCCACAAAATAATACCACACGAGTTATAAGATGAGGTAGTCCCCCTAGTTTGCACACAATCACATGTCCACATGTCTAGTTGCACGCATACATTAGGCACTTAGGTCATCTAGCCGAAATCCATGAAAGGTGTATCACATAAATAGGACATCCCCTTGTCAACACACACATTGAGTCACACACACTTTGGGTTTTAGATTATTATATGTTGTCACGAGTCCACCTAATAGGGCATCCCTTCACTTACACCGAAGTCACACACATACACACCATATGTTTTAGGTGGTTGATATGGATGAAATATCCCTATCTTTTCGGGTTATTTACGGTGTAATTAAATGTTATTTTATTACTTTTAGTATAGTTTCAAGTCTTTTTATTATACTTTGTGAACAAATTAATTCTTAATCACTTAGTATGAATTTATCTCCGTAGAAACACTATTTTCACCGAAAACCGTCAAAGTAACTCATGTTTATTTTGCTTATAGGTTTCACTTCAAAGATTAAAAATATCCATGGTGGAAAGCAACTTCCAGACATGATTAGAGGTGTTTCTGTGCTAATAAAGAGCTAAGAGACAAGGAGATTTGCAAATAATTCAAGGAAAAAGCCAAACTGCCCAGAATTTGCTTTTGACACGTGTTGGCCCTATCAAGAACAGAATCACCTAGAGGGGGGTGAATAGGTGTCAAAGTTGAAAACTGAAAAATTCTAAGTTTTTCGGGAAACTTAATTTTCAGAGTCAAATTTCCTCTGAGTCAGAAGCAAGCTTACAGAAGTAGCTTCTGAGGGAAATTCTGCCTAAACACAGTTATACTGTTTTCAGCAACAGAAGTTCTGATTGAAGAACTTCTGGACAGTCTTCTGAACAAAGACAATGATACTTTTAGAGAAAATCTGTTTCAGCACTAAATATAAGCAAGTACACAGAAGCACAAATAACAAGTATAAGAGGGAGAAAGAAGTTCAGGAGATCCTGATTGAACAAATCGATTTATCCAAGTTCGCCACAGAAGTCCTGTGACTACGTCTTGTCCCCTGAGGTCGCAGCCTACAGAGATTTTATAAATCCACTATTCAGAACTTTTATGGCAAGTTCAGAAGCTCCTTTACATCAACAGAACTTAAGCTAATTTCTCACTTAGTTATGACTAGCCTAAAAAGAGTTAAAGGATTTCCACCAGAACAAACAATACTCTGTTTTCTGGATTTCTCACCCAACTCTAATCTCAACTAGATTTCTCTCTTTAAATCTGACTGAATATCACAAACGATATCAGTTTACAAGATTCCTATTATGAACTTGTTTTTCTTCACTCTCTCACTTTACTAACACTATGCTAAGAAAGATTGACAATGGAAAAGGAATGCTCTGTTTTTCTTGTTAAAACAGTGCGTTGAGATTTTGCTCGATGATCATGCGTGTGTTGATGCTTTGGAGCTTGGCTACTATTTATAGTGAATGAAGATGACCGTTGGTGAGTTTGAATCTTCAAAGGAGATGACATCAGTTGTTGTAGCCGTTAGTTTGTCAAATCTTCAAACGGTCTTCAAACACTTTGATTCCGTTATCCTTGTTCTTTAACTAAAACCGGTAAGTGATTTGAAATCAAGGAGAAAGATGACAGAATCATTCTTCAATTGGATCAACAAAGGGTAGGCAAGGAAATTCTGGTTTCTTTTAAACAGACAGGCGCGCTCCATCAAAACAGCTTTTTGAACTTTTGGCGCCTTGCATTAAATGCACTTGTCAGAGCATTAAATGCTATCCAGAACCCGTGACTTAAGCTTTCAGAAGCTAAGATTCCACTTGACTAGACTTCTGATCACAATTGGTAAAGACTTCTGATTGCAAAGAACTTCTGAGGAGAGCTTTAGCAGACTTCGGCTTCAGAGCGGAGTATCCAGCTTCTGACTTATTGAAACTCTGACTTCAGCAAACCGATCTTCGGAGTTCTTTAGGCAATCCAGAGAAGATTCATTCAGCACCTGCTGAGCAACTTACACATAGACTAAGTACACAAAAATTATTAGTCAAAAATAAACTATATGTAAGGGAATATTAAGTTTTCATCTTCTGAAACGTTTGGACATAATCAAAACACATAGGGTTCATCAACACGGACCCGTGTCCTCACTCCACACGGTCCGTGTCGCGCTTAAAAGGTCCACACGGGTTGATTTTGAAGGCGTGTTCACATGGTTACTGAAGGACACGACCCCGTGTCAAGTGGGACACGATCCGTGTCAAAAAGGACACATTTAGTCTGCGCGGCGTTTTAATTAGCAAAAATCCAAATTGTCGAGTAATTAATGTGACACGACCCGTGTCAGTCCACACGCCCAAGGACACGCCTGAGCTGATTAAAGTCATTTTATGCATTCTCTTCGTGACACGGCATGTCATTTGGTCCACACGACCCGTGTCAAGCTTTATTTTGCACTTCGATGAGATTTTCAAGCATGTGTTTTGAGGATTCACATTTGTTCACAAAGCCAACTTTTTTGTATAAATAGGGGGGGTTCTCTAGCCAGAAAAATCATCCCTCTTTACTTGTATTAATTTTTCATTTAGTTGTAATTCTCTCCATTTAGTTGTGTAAAGAGGTGATCCGAGTACAATCCGTATTCCATTTCCCCTCTTTGTAAACTTGTAATCCATTCTCGTTCCATCAATACAAAGTCACTAAATATTTCCTCCATTTTTCATCCATTCTATTCAAATCTACAAGTTGGCAAAGAGTTCCTCTCCGAGATTATAGGCGACGATCGTGTGTCCGGTGTAGCACGGTAAAAGGGAGTAGCTAATCATTTATCTTGTTAAACTAGTTGTGACCCGTCTATGTGCTAGATTCAGTAGTATCATCTTGTTTCTTTTCATAGTTTATACAACAAGTTTGTATAAATTAGAATATTTGATTTATCATCATCATATGCTTCTCTTATGTTTATTTATAAATACTTGATATGAACTTAACATTTCTATAGGATTTATATAGGTGTTGCCCCCATCGGAAGTGACAAGCCGAAAACCGTAGATATTGACGACATCACGGAACTTAAAGGGCCCTAGTTTCTAAATCCATTGGATACACTTAACCTTGAAATCATAGGATTAAATAAGTGTGTGATTATAAGTTCATACGTCTTAATAGATATCATAAAAAGTTAGCTATGGTATTTTGATTAATCTTAAGGCTATTTTATCTCTATTGTTATATAAACTTATCATCACCATTTCATGCTAAGGAATATGGAAAATACTTGTGTGTTGTAGATTAGGAGTAGTTATTTAATTCAACCAAAACCATAAAGAAATATTCGCCTAGATAACAACCCGAAACCAAGTAGTTTAATACTTATTGTTATAAATCCCGTGGATTCAATACCCGGACTTAAACCCCAGATTTTATTACTTGATAACGATAGGGTACACTTGTCCTTTTATTGTTGCCTTTTTGTAGCACTAGCTGGAGGCACATCAAGTTTTTGGCGCCCCGGGGATTTATCTTCTAATAACTATTCAACCAAGTGTTTCATTGTTAAACTAGGCACTTGTTTGTAAATTTTAAATTTTCTATTCTTTTATTTTATTTTTATTTATGCATACTAGATCAAAAAGTGATTTTTTGATTCCTACTAATCCCGAAATTGAACGTTTTCTTTCTAGGAATCGGAATTGCTACACTAGGTGGTTGGAAGAGATGGCAAATTTCGATGATGGAGTTATACTTGGCTTCAATGAAGAACAACCCGTGGGAGCGGAACCTCCACCGGTTATGCCTATCCGACAACACCCACTTAGGAATGGGGGGCGAAATGGTGGTGGTAATGATGAACGTTCTATGTTGGAGATTTTGGCTCCTCACCGCCCTCAAAATCGCTCCGCTATTGTTCCTCCACGTATTGAGGCCCACTCCTTTGAACTCAAAACGAGTATTATTCAACTTGTTCAAAGTAGTGGCCAATTTAGTGAAGAAATGCATGAAAATCCAAACGAACACCTTGATAAATTTCTCATGTGTGCCAATACTACCCGTATTAATAGGGTACCCCAAGATATCTCCAATTGTTTCCGTTCTTTTTGACGGGGCAAGCATTAGAATGGTTCCACTCCTTGGAACCCGATTCTATTAATTCATGGGAAGGTTTGGAGAGGGCATTCCTATCATACTATTTTCCGCCATCTAAGACGGTGATGTTGAGAAATGAGATCATATCCTTCCGCCAATTTGAGAGCGAGGCCCTTCATGAAGCTTGGGGTCGTTTTCGAAAAATGTTGCGGAATTGTCCTCATCATGATATCCCTAAGCACACTTTGGTAAGTACTTTTTATCATGGTTTAACTCCTAATAATCGTGCTATTGTAGATTCCACGGCCGGAGGTGATTTATTCCGAAAGTCGGCTTCCGAAGCTTGTGATTTAATCAATGAGTTAGCAAGGAAAAGTATTCAATGGCAATCGGATAAATTTGCCGGTCCACCAAGAAATCAAATTTTTTCCGTGGAAAAGGAGGTACCAAATGCGGCCATGGTAGAAGTCACAAAGAAGCTTGACACCTTAATTGCCCAAATGAGCATAACCAAGCCGACACAAGTCTTGATGTGTACACATTGCCAAGGTGATCATGAAAGTGGGGATTGTCAAACCGGTAGTCCGTTTGCCGGTGATAATGAACACGTAAGCTATGTCGGTGGAAATCAAAGGTATAATAACCATCCCCCTCATAATAATGCTTACAATAACTATGGTAATCAAGGGTGGAGGCAAAGGGCTCAACACCCTAATCTTTCTTATGGAAATAATAATAATGTGTTGAAGCCTTCACCCGAGTTTGCTAATGAGTATAAGGAGCAAGGTTTGGGCAACCCGACATACCAACAAGGCCAATCCTCTCAAAAGCCACCAATGCCAAAGCAAGATGACCCGGTACTTTCTTTACTTAAAGATATTTCTACCCGTCTTGCTAACAATGAAGCTTATTGTAGGGACTTAGGCAATCAAGTTGCCCAAATAAATCGAGAAAGGCAAGAGCGTCCCCAAGGTTCTCTTCCAAGCAACACGGAAAAGAACCCAAAATTTCAACAAAGGGAAACGGCTCAAGTGATTACCTTGCGGAGTGGTAAGGAGATGGAACCATTTTATGCCACTAAAGTCACAACCGAGTCATCTCCAAAGGTAAGTGAGGAGTTGGGTGAGGTGAACCCCGACTCCGAGTCCACAAACTCTCCTCTAGCAAAGAATAATAAGGAACAAGTTAAACCTTTTATACCTAAATTTCCATACCCACATAGGTTGAGAAAAGATAAACTTGATCTTAAATATTCTAAATTCTTAGACATGTTGAAAAAGCTCGAAGTAAATATTACTTTTGCGGAAATGATGGAGGAAATGCCTCTATACACAAAGTTTTTGAAAGAGCTTGTAACTAAAAAGAGGAGGATAAATGATCATGAAGTGGTAGCTTTAACGGAGGAATGCTCCGCTATTATCTCACACAAGCTACCTCCCAAGAAAAGGGACCAAGGGAGTTTTTCTATCCCGTGTCAAATTGGTGGTTTGTTTATTGAAAATGCTTTATGTGATTTAGGTGCTATTATTAATCTAATGCATTTGTCTATTTTTAGGAAACTCGGTCTTAGGGACCCGAAGCCCACCAATATGACACTCCAACTAGCGGATCGATCCATTGCTCGCCCAAAGGGTATAGTGGAAGATGTTCTTGTAAAAGTCGGCAAGTTCATTTTTCATGTGGATTTTGTAGTGCTAGATATGGAAGAGGATAACATGGTTCCTATTCTCTTGGGGAGGCCATTTCTTGCAACCGGTAGAACTCTCATTGATGTCGAACAAGGTAAATTGACCCTAAGGTTGCAAGACGAGAAGGTAGTATTTAATGTATATGATGCTATGAAGTTTCCTAGTATTGATTTAGCTCGTTCTAATTTCATTTCTAACGATACTATTGATGCTTGCTTTGAGGATTCTTTTTATAGGCTTAATGTAAACCCCTCCGAGAATGGCGAAAAGAGTGTGGAAGGTGAGTTGGGAGAGGAAACCTCTCACATTTGGGACGTAGAGTACGTTGGGGCCTCTCCGCAAGAAGAGTGTAAATGGGTAAAGAGTAGGTTTGTGAATCTCGATCGTGAGACCAAACCGGCGCCAAAGTCCTCGTTAGAGGAAGCTCCTAAATTGGATCTTAAACCTTTGCCCCCTAATTTGAAATATGTGTTTTTGCACCCTCCTAGTGATTTACCCGTTGTAATTTCATCTATGTTATCTTCAAAACAGGAGGAGGAGTTGCTTGAAGTGCTTAGGCGACACAAAGGAGCGTTCGGATGGTCCATTCATGACATCAAAGGGATTAGTCCCGCGATGTGCACTCACCGAATTTTTCTAGATGATGAAATTAAGCCTTCCGTGCAACCACAAAGGCGACTTAACCCAAACATGATGGAGGTAGTAAAAGCGGAAGTGATCAAACTTCTCGATGCGGGTATAATCTTTCCTATCTCCGATTCCCAATGGGTTAGTCCGGTTCAATGTGTACCTAAGAAAGGTGGTACCACGGTAGTAGAAAATGATAAAAGGGAATTAATTCCCACTCGAAAGGTAACGGGGTGGCGAGTTTGCATTGATTATAGGAAATTAAATGACGCCACCCGAAAAGACCACTTTCCATTACCGTTCATTGACCAAATGTTGGAAAGAATGGCGGGTCATGAGTACTTTTGTACTTTGGATGGTTTATCCGGCTATATGCAAATTCCGGTGGACCCTCTTGATCAAAAGAAAACTACGTTTACTTGTCCATACGGTACTTTTGCATATAGGCGGATGCCATTCGGATTATGTAACGCACCCGCCACTTTTC
Source organism: Euphorbia peplus (assembly GCA_028411795.1). Lineage (NCBI taxonomy): Eukaryota > Viridiplantae > Streptophyta > Magnoliopsida > Malpighiales > Euphorbiaceae > Euphorbia > Euphorbia peplus. The sequence continues at coordinate 9,427,935 of CP110843.1, read as the reverse complement.
AAAGATGTATGATGTCCATCTTTGCGGATATGATTGAGGATTTCATGGAAGTCTTCATGGATGATGTTTCCGTAGTAGGGTCATCGTTTAATGCATGCTTGAACAATTTGGATCGAGTCCTAGAACGGTGTGAAAAGACGAACCTAGCTCTAAGTTGGGAAAAATGTCAATTTATGGTCCAAAGTTGTATTGTGTTAGGACATAAAGTGTCCGGTAAGGGAATCAAAGTTAATCCGGCTAAGATTGAGGTGATTGAAAAATTACCTCCACCGAGCAATGTTAAGCTTGTTAGGAGTTTTTTGGGTCATGCGGGTTTTTATCGTCGTTTCATTAAGGATTTTTCCAACATTGCTAAACCCCTCACTCAATTACTTCTTAAAGATGCTAATTTCGATTTTTCCAATGATTGTATGGAAGCTTTTAAAACGCTTAAGGAAAAATTGATTAATGCTCCGGTTATGGTTAGCCCGGATTGGAACCTCCAATTTGAACTCATGTGTGATGCTAGTGATCTAGCCGTAGGAGCTTGCCTTGGTCAAAGGGTCGATAAAATCTTTCACCCTATTTATTATGCTAGTAAAACGCTTGATAGTGCTCAACAAAATTATTCTATCACGGAAAAATAATTGCTAGCCGTAGTTTTTGCTTTTGATAAATTTCGGTCTTACCTTGTTTTATCTAAAGTGATAGTCTACACGGACCATGCGGCTCTTAGGTATTTGATGTCCAAGCAAGATGCAAAGCCAAGGTTGATTCGGTGGATACTCCTTCTCCAAGAATTTGATATTGAGATCAAAGACAAAAAGGGAGTTGAGAATGTGGTAGCCGATCATTTATCTAGGTTGCAAGGACAAGAGGCGGAGGAAAGCGAGTTAGGCATTTGTGAGACATTCCCGGATGAGAACCTTTTTGCGGTAACATCTACTCTTTGGTATGTGGATATAGCTAACTTCAAAGTCGGTAATATCCTTCCTCCTAATTTAAATTTCCAAGCCAAACGTAAGTTCTTTCATGATGTTAAACATTACTTTTGGGAAGAACCTTACTTGTTTCGTTTTTGTGCGGATAATATGATTAGGAGATGTGTTTCGGATAGTGAAGTTGTGCCTATCATTCGTATGTGTCATAGTGATGAACCGGGTGGACATTTTGCTCCCGATTGAACCGTTGCTAAAATTTTACAATGCGGTTTCTTTTGGCCCTCTATGCATAAAGATGTAGTTGAATTTGTGAAACATTGTGATAAGTGCCAACGAGTCGGGAATATCTCTAGGAAGCATGAAATGCTTCAACAAGGAATACTAGTTTGTGAGCTATTTGACGTTTGGGGCATAGACTTTATGGGACCTTTCCCTAAGTCGCATAACAACCTTTATATTCTTGTTGCGGTTGATTATGTGTCCAAGTGGGTGGAAGCCATTGCTTTACCTCCTAACGATGCTCGAGTGGTGATTAAGTTCTTAAAGAAAAACATCTTAACACGTTTTGGAACCCCTAGAGCCATCATAAGTGATGGGGGTTCCCATTTTTGCAATAGGTTGTTTGAGTCGTTGCTTCGTAAGTATGGCGTAGCTCATAAGGTTGCAACACCATATCACCCGCAAACGTAGGTGCGTCTAGGAAAGATTGGAGTTTGCATTTGGATGACGCCCTTTGGGCTTATCGAACCGCTTTTAAGACCCCTATTGGCATGTCCCCTTATAAAATGGTTTTCGGCAAGTCTTGTCACTTACCGGTTGAACTTGAACATAAAGCTTATTGGGCACTGAAATTTCTTAATTTTGATGACAAGGTAGCCGGTGAATGTCGTTTGATGCAACTCAATGAACTCGATGAACTTCGATTAAACTCTTATGAGAATGCAAAACTTTACAAGGAGCGGACGAAACGATTGCACGACAAGCATGTTCAACACAAGCAATTCCATGCAGGAGATCATGTTCTCTTGTACAATTCTCGTTTGAGACTATTTCCCGGAAAACTCAAGAGTCGTTGGACTGGCCCCTTTGTGGTTTGTAAGGCATATCCCTCCGGGATGGTTGAAATCAAGGATTCTTTGGGTATAAGACAACATGTGAATGGGCATCGTCTTAAGCTTTATTTCGGAGGCGACTTCGCCAAAGAAAAGGATTGTACCCACCTAAGAAACCCTTGATCATCTCCGAACACTTGAAAGTCGAGCTATTCCGACTATAAACATAGCTCCGGTTTGATTTTCTCGTTCTTTTTGGTTTTTATTAACTCTATGTTTTGTGTTTTATTTTTGCTGCTTGTCATATTTCTTTTTATTTTTCTTAGTTTTTGAAGAGTCGTCGACCTCTTTTGGAGATCTCACAATCACCCGAACTCCGCGTCATTTGATGCTTACTCGTGTCATTGTGAAATCTCTACGAGGTGAGGTTTTTACCCAACCCATAAATGATACCACTACGGTTATATCAAGTATGGATTGGTTAAATAACCTCCTCCTCGTCGGATGTTCGACCTTAGTACCGATTAACATTTTATTTTAGAGTCAAAACGGTGAATTCTGGGCTGTTTTAGCCCTGACACGCCGTGTCCCAGGCTTGACACAGGCCGTGTCCCAAGTTTGACCAAAAATTTGTATTGTTGACCTATGACACGGGGTGTGTCGAACACGTGTCGTTTGACACGCCCCTCCAATTTAATTAATTTAGTACAGGTCCAAAATGCAATTTCTAGAGGGGTTGATACTTTGATACGTCGTGTCCCTAGTTTGACACGGTCCGTGTCGATTTGTTGACTTGTTTTAGGCCTTTTTGACTTCAGGACACGGAACGTGTTACTCCCCGTGTCACCAACACGGCCCGTGTCCGTGTTTTACACGCCGTGTCCATTATTTAGTATTTCTTAGGATTTAATAAAAATAGTCGACACGGGCGTGTCATTATTTGACACACCGTGTCCCTTATTTAGTATTTCTTAGGATTTAATAAAAATAGTCGACACGGGCGTGTCCGCATTTGACACGCCGTGTCTGTTGTTTAGTTTTTCTTAGGATTTAATAAAAATAGTTGACACGGGCGTGTCCCGGAATGACACGCCGTGTCCGTTTGAAATTACCCTTCTGGTTCAACACGTGTCCGTGTCCCCCGTTGACACGCCACGTGTGAGGATCTCACCGTTGTAAATTCCAACGGTTAGATTCCACACGGTCCGTGTCGAGCCTCTGGAACGGCTAGTTTGAAAAACTAGCCGTTTTTTGACCGTTGGGATGACTTTTTGGGGTTATAAATACCCCATTTTCACCCCCAAATATTCACACCACTTCTCATCTTCATTCTAACTATTTTCTTTAGCAAATTTTCAATTCTTTGAGTCATTTTGCTCCCATTTTTTTGTCTTTTTACCCCGAATCCAAAAAATACTCATCCCGTTTTTCTCTTTTCCATATGGCTCGCCAAAAACAAATGACGACACCACCGCCCCGTCGTCCCGTCCGAGGTCGTAGTTCTCGCCAAGCTCCCAATGAGGAAGAAGAAAACCAAGTTCTCAACCAAAGGAGTCAAGAATTGGGGGCTTGGTTTAATTTAATGACTGTGGACCAAGGACGACGTTTTCAACTCTTACGGGAATTGAGTTGTCTCGCCTTCCTAGTTTTCGATCTCATGTACCTCACCACGGTTCCGTGGGGTGCCCAAGTTCGTGCAGCATTTGATGTTTTGGGGTGGCTCGCCTTGCAAGATCAACAATATATTGTCCACCCGAGAGTATGTATCGAATTTTTTTCCACTTTGCATTTAAATGAGGGTTCTCTTTCCTTTTCTCTAGGGAATCAAGTGTACACGTTACCACGAGACTCTTTCAATCAAGTGGTTCCGCAAACGCTACATGGCATTAATGAATTTGTGGAGGAAGAGTACGATCAAGTCCACTTTTGGCACTCAATTTCTAACGACACCGGCTTCACAATTACCGACCTCCGCTCACGTAGTATCCAAGATCCGGTTATGCGGTGGCTTCACCGGTTTATTTCCTTCAATTTTTCCGGTAAAACAGAAGCAAATAAGGTATCCGCCGACGAACTCACTATGTTGTATTGCATTCGTAAACATATGAAATATGATCTTGGCTCGTTTTTGTGGAGGAAGTTAGTCGGTATGAATAAACGTGCTAAAGCTAATATAGGGCTTGGGTGGATTGTAACTATAATTGCTAGCAATGTTGCTCTTAATGTGCTTGATAGTGAAGGTGTTGTAGTCCGACCACGCGCTCTAAACAAGGATTCCATTAAAGGAACTACTTTTGGTGGTCCGGTTACGAATATGGTAGAACCGGCGGATGATTATGAAGAACAAAATGCAGAAGTTGGGGGAGAACATGAGCAACACACACCCCAACAATTTCAACCCACCGGTCCAAATCAATGGGATGAGGCCGATGCGAGAGGATGGAGACCATGGCAACAAGGTCCGACAAATGAGCAACTCTTTGCTCAAAACGAGCAAATTTTACAATGGCAACAACAAGCAAATTCTCGTTTCGACAACTTGGAGAATTTCGCTTCCTACTATTGTCGCCAAAATCAATGGCCTTATCCACCACCACCTCCATCTCCTCCGGCGGTTTGAGGGAGTTTTCTTTTTCCTTTCGCTTTTTAATTTAATGCAATTTTGGGAGTAATTGCATTATAAGAGCGGAGGAAGGGCGAAAGCACTCCCGATGTATCTTTAATTGCTTTCTAGTATAGCGTTTCAATCGCTTTCTAGTTTAAATTTATGAGCTTTCTAGTATAAATTTTTACGTTTTCTAGATTAGTTTTTAACTTTGTATCGAAAAATCACAAAATATCAAAAAAATGAAATAGTTGAAAATCAAGTAATACAAAAAGAATGTTATTTAGTTACATTGTTATTTAATCTACCTCTCCAAAATTTAAGTTTTCGTACTTACCTCATAAAACAATAAATTTTCATCCTTCGAACTTAAACACCTAGTTTAAGTGAGAACCCGAAGAGTTAAGATTTTTCACTAATTTATTAGACTAAATTTGCTAAGTTGATTGTAATTAACTAGTTCCTTAATTAATTTAAAAGGCATGAACAATAAAATGGTTTTGATAGGAAGGAAAGTTTGAAAACACACCAAAACCCGAATGTGAGATTCTAGAGCCAAACAATTAAGCGAACATCAAAAAGCTTAGATAGGTTTTTGTGTGAAACTTTCACTAAATTTTTGAGTCATAGAGTTTGTGTTGTAGTTTGTGTCCTAAAGACAATTGTCGTTTAGGATATTTTATTTAGAATAAAGAATGTATAAACTATTGATTTTATGAAAGGCTTTTATCTTTTATCTTATATATATTACGTTGTAATTATTAGTTAAAAGAAATCCATAGTTTATATTGATAATCTTAAAGTGTTCATACAAGATGAAGTGAGACATACTTTAATGATTAAATAAACTTAAAATATCCCAAGTCGAGTATTGTATTATTGGATTAATATATATACTGTTGAGACTTGCATATAATATATCCCTTATTCATGAATAAGAGTTGATCTCACGAACTTAGATTATACGAGATATCTGGATAATTATATGGATATGTATAATGATGTTATATATATTGGAGACCCCGCTTTGAGTTACTAGTATGGAATAAATACATAAATGTCAACTAGCTTTAACTCATATGTGGTAATAGATATAAAGTAGTCCTAGAACTCAAATACTCATTCATGTGACTTTGAATTATGGAGTGTGTTACTTTGATTCTACTATCTGTACGATCCAGTATTCGGGTGTCCTTCGGGTAGACATTGGGTAACACATAAAGTAATTGCAAAGCAGTTAATGTTAGATTGAGGATATCATCACTTCTGTATTAGAGAAGATTTATCTTGGGCCTCTTGTGAATAAATAGTTCTAAATCCTTGCGCGAGGTAATATGATAAATTGGAAATGGTTTTCAATTTATGGAAAATATTTATTTGAGCACAAGTAAATTAATAATGAATTATATGATTGACTTTTCCGTGATCATGATTCATTAAAGATAATATTGATGAGGGACCGAATTATATTGCAACTATCACTGACAGGTAAAAGAAGTCAACTGTTAATCTTGACTCCTTATGACTCCGGGTTAGAAGAGTATCTCCATATTTGAGTCGACGCTCTTCTATGTTATATTAATTAGTAGAGATTAGATTAATTACGATCGGTTGTGGTAAGGACCTAGTGGGTCACACACTAAGAGTATTGAAGGATAAAATGGTAAATTGGTAAATATACCAAATATGTGTATTTGGTAATGTTGGCCGAAATATGTATATATATGGTTGATAGGGGGAGGATCAAGTGAGACAAGGTCCTTAGGTGTGACAACTAATATTTAAAATACATTTTCCCAATGGTTCCGAACTCGGTTTTCGAAAATTTTTATACCCTTGGATTCGTATTAATTAGCCGGTCATTTTGAGATCCATTGTGTTCAAATAAAAACGATTTTTTTTCAAATTTCTTGATATTCCAAAAGTCATTACCAAATCTTCCAAAAGTCATTACCAAATATTCCAAAATGAAAATGTCGTTTTTATTTGACCACAATGGATCTCAAAATGACCGGCTAATTAATACGAGTCCAACGGTATAAAAATTTTCGAAAACCGAGTTCGGGATCATCGGGAAAATGTATTTTAAAGAAAAGAAATAAAAGACTTTTCTCTCTCCTGCGATGACATCAGCGCTGACATCATCACCCCCCTTCCCTTCCTTACACGTGTATGCCCCTTAAAATATGCCATCCTTTTTCATTTAATTACACAATTGCCACTCCTTGTCACACAATAAAAATCTGTCTCACAATAACATAAGTGTCACACATGATCCTTTCTCTGATATATATAGTTTAATAAAATTAAATTATAATGTGTTATACTGTTAATTAATTAAATCCTACTAGTATAATAATTGAGATTATTATTTAGTTAAATTGAGTAATTTAATAAATATGGATTTATATAAATTACTAGTTTAATTAAATAGGAATACTAGTATGAATATAATTGTTTTTATTAATTAAATAAGAGTTGGCCTAGTCCTTTTGGGAATAGGATTCTTATTTAGGAGAGACAATTCTAAACACTATAAATACAACCCCCTATGAGCTATTTGATACACACATCTAATTCTCTCTAGAGAAGCCCAAATTCCTAGACCAAAATTGGGGTTTCGATTTACCGTTTTATTCGTTCTTGCTCATGTGGACTTAACGCTATAGGTGTTCTACTTTGGGCACTCGCGAGATTAAAATAAAGAAGACTTGTGGGCGCGACAACAACGTTAGATAGTAATCTCCTAGAGGTATTTTATCTAACCAATCTTCTTAATTGTTATTCAATAAGCTAACGGATATTGGTTTAAGAAATTGAAAAACTTTTAATTCCGCTACGAACGTCGTAAATCTTCAATTTCCAACATGGTATCAGAGCTATCGTTACTTGATTATTGAATAACAATTATATCATGATATAGAACGTTTTATTGCGGTTGTTTTGGTTATTTGAATGTCGAAATCAGGTTTAATTTGATTAAACTAAATAAATATGATTTATATGATTTTGATGTTAAAATAAAGTTTTGGTATTAAATTTAATTTCTGGAAATCAAATAGGATTTGACTTGTAATTTTATAATAAAAGAAAATAAAAAAATAAATTTAATTTTTGGATTTGGCCACCATTGGTGGTTCTGTGGCTGCTGCCTCGCAGGCAGCAGGTTACCTGCTGCCTTGCGGAGGCAGACAGCCACCGCAAACGGACGGCCCGACCCGAATGGTTCGGGATTTTTCGACTCCGTTTTTATTTTAAAAATTCCAGAAAATTAATGTGTTTTAAATTTAATTAAAATACTAAATTGTTTAGTATTTAACGATATTGGATATCCTTTGAAAATTAAATCGTTTAACGCTTTAAATTAATACCGAATATTTAAATTCAAGATTTTGATTAAGATTTAAATGGTTTAATGATTATATATATTTGATATATCTAATTAGTCTTAATGTCAAAATATGAATTTTCAATTGATTATATTTAATATAATTTGCAATTGATAATTGACCAAGATTAAAGTTTATTGGTGAATAATTGTGTTGTCTTGGTATGTTTGGTAATTATGGAATAGATGGACACTTGATAGTCAATTAGGTTGCTTCCATAATTATCAATGTTTGCTTCGAGTCTAGCATATTAGGATTATGTAGATTAGAACAAACTTAATAAATCGATTGATGAGACTTAAGAACCCTTGATGATTAAAAATTAAGTTATATCAGTTGCCTCCTATTATTAGTAATTCAAGCAGGTTTCTATAAATGTTTTAGGGCATTGGCCAAAGTCAAACCTGAAACTTTTCTTAAAACACTTGGATTACTTGAAATAAGATTTCATGAATAATAGGTTATAAACTTAAATTGGAATTAGTATGACCGGATGCGAAAAACTTGTCATGTAATATCTGATAGGCAAAAGGTTAGGATTAATACAATTAATTGTATTAGTTATTAATGGGGTTAATAACTTAATCTCCTAGGAATTATATTTGATATAATTGATTGCAGGAATCTACCCGATTCGAAATAAGAGTCATGATTGGCCAAAGTCAGGGTGAATCTTATTAGATAGGGATCCTAGCCCACTATTGAAATATAATTAACTTAGAAGGGTTGTTAATTTTAGTGGGAGTATTTATTATATTTTAAGTCTTATATAATAAATTAAATCAATAGTTAACACTAGTACTCTTTATATCTCAGGTTATAGAATATAATACATCTGATTAATTATGTCGAAATTTGATCTCCGCTCGATTCTCACTGATAACAAACTCGTTGGTTCAAACTTCACTGACTGGTTTCGAAGTCTCAAAATTGTTTTGAGAGCTGAGAAGATTGAGTATGTCCTTGATAGTGATATACCGAATGAACCAGATGAAGGTGCTGCCATAGAATTAGTGGAGGACTATCTTGCTCACAAGAGAGATAGTGATATGGCATCATGTGTTATGCTGGCCTCTATGTCCCCTGAGTTGCAAAAGCAACATGACAATATGGATGCTAGATCCATAATTGTTCGTCTGAAGGAGCTGTTTGAGAAACAGAAAAGGAGTGAAAGATATGAGATATCTGAGAAACTCTTTCGCTCTAAGATGACAGAAGGGACCTCTGTGACAGAACACGTTGTCAAGATGATGGGATGCATCAAGAAACTTGCTGATCTAGGATTCAACATGGATGTAGAATTAAGTGTAGACTTAGTTCTACAATCACTTCCTAAGAGTTATTCACCATTTGTGATTAATTTCAAGATGAATAATCTGGAAGTCAACTTGGCTGAACTTCTGAATATGCTCAAGACCTTTGAGCCAAATGTTGTCATCAAACAAGAGGTCTCGGCTATGGTAGTCGACCGAGCAAATAAGAGGAAGTGGAAGGGACCTAAGAAAGGTTCTTATAAGAAAGCCAAGGGAAGTGATGAATCCCACCTTGACAAAGGTAAACAAGTGAAGGTTCATAAACCTAAGGGAGAATGTCACCACTGTGGAAAGGAGGGGCATTGGAGGAGGAATTGCAAGGTTTACCTTGAGTCACTCAAGAAGAAGAAGCTTGGTGAAGCTTCAACTTCAGGTATTTTTCATATTGAAATACATTCAGTTCAAAATTCCAACAACTGGGTATTAGATACTGGTTGTGGTTCTCACATTTGTAACAATGTGCAGGGACTAAAGGGGATTAGGAACTTGAAGAAGGGAGAAGTTGGACTGCGTGTGGGTAACGGATCTAGAGTTGCCGCAGTAGCAGTTGGAGACTACTTCCTTACATTATCTTCTGGATTAGTTTTAGAATTAACAAATTGTTTGTTTGTTCCTGCTATGTCCTCAAACATAATTTCGATTGGTTGTTTGGATAATGTTGGTTTTGATATTTCAATTAAGAATAAAAGTTGCAACGTTAGTTTAAATGGAATTCATTATTTTTCTTGTTCTGTTATGAATGGAATTTACATCTTGAATAATGAAATTACTTCTTTAAACGTAACAACAAAGAAACCAAGGTTAGATAATGAAATTGATAAGACCTACTTGTGGCATTGTCGTTTGGGTCATATAAATGAGCAACGTTTATCTAAGTTACATTCAGATGGACTCTTAGATACTTTTGATTTTGAATCATTAGAAGCGTGTGAGTCTTGTTTAAAAGGTAAAATGGCAAAGACACCCTTTAACAGTAAAGGAGAAAGATCTACAGAAATCTTAGGACTTGTACATACAGATGTATGTGGTCCCATGTCTACACCCGCAAGAGGAGGATTCAACTACTTCATTAGTTTTATAGATGATCTATCTAGATATGGATATATTTATTTAATGAATCATAAATCCGAATCGTTTGAAAGGTTCAAAGAATATCGGATGGAAGTTGAGAAACAAACTGGTAAACAAATAAAGGTCCTACGATCTGATCGTGGAGGAGAATATTTGTCTGGTGAGTTTTTGAATTATCTAAAGGAGAATGGAATAGTCTCACAATGGACACCTCCATATACGCCACAACACAATGGTGTATCTGAAAGGAGGAATCGCACCCTATTAGATATGGTGCGATCCATGATGGGTTTCGCAACACTACCTAAATCATTTTGGGGTTATGCCCTAGAAACCGCTCTCTTTATCCTAAATAGAGTCCCAACCAAATCTGCTACTTCTACTCCTTATGAATTGTTCATAGGAGGTAAACCTAAATTATCATTTATGAAAGTTTGGGGTTGTTCAGCATACGTGAAACGTATCGTATCAGATAAGCTAGATCCCAAATCTGATAAGTGTTTCTTTATTGGATACCCTAAGGAAACTAAGGGATATTACTTTTATCATCCAGATGATCAAAAGGTAATTGTATCCAGGCATGCTGGTTTTCTAGAAAAGGAATTTCTTGAGAAGAAACACACCAATTCTGTGATTGAACTTGAGGAAGTTCGAACCAGTAGTGAAGAAGAAACTGAACAAGTGGCAGAAACAGTGGGAGCTCAACCTGAATATCAATCTCAGGAACAAGTGACATTAGAACCCCGTAGGTCTATAAGGGTGCGCCAAGGTCCCGAGAGATATGGATATCTCGTGGACGAAGGCGAGGAAACACTCGTTGTAGATAATGATGAACCTAGGAACTACAAGGAAGCAATCAATAGTCCTGATTCCGCTAAATGGAAACAAGCCATGCAATCCGAAATGGACTCCATGTATGAAAACAAAGTTTGGACTTTGGTTGACTCATTCGAAGATATGAGATATGTCGGATGTAGATGGATCTTCAAGAAGAAGAGAGACATGGATGGTAAAGTAGTTACCTACAAGGCACGTTTGGTAGCAAAAGGATATACTCAGAAATAAGGAATTGATTATGAGGAAACCTTTTCACCTGTGTCCATGATAAAGTCCATAAGGATAATGCTTGCAATTGCCGCTCATTATGATTATGAGATTTGGCAGATGGATGTTAAAACTGCTTTTCTAAATGGACATTTAGAAGAGGATGTGTATATGATGCAACCTGAAGGTTTTACATCGAAGGATACAAAGCAAGTTTGTAAACTTCAGAGATCCATATATGGACTCAAGCAAGCATCTAGAAGTTGGAATAAACGCTTTGATGAAGCTGTTAAGGGATATGGTTTTGAACAAAACTATGATGAACCTTGTGTTTACAAGAAGAATAGTGGGAGCACGGTAGTATTTCTCATATTGTATGTCGATGACATATTACTCATGGGGAATGACGTACGTGCCCTACAACAAGTGAAGGTTTGGTTATCAAGTGTATTCTCAATGAAAGATTTGGGAGAAGCGTCCTATATTTTGGGGATTAGGATCTATAGGGATAGACCTAATAGAATGATAGGATTATCTCAGTCTACACATCTAGATAAAGTATTTAGGCGTTTTAGCATGGAAAATTCGAAAAGGGGTAACTTGCCAATGGTTGTCTGTAAAAGGGAACATCAATTGAGCAAGAAGATGTGCCCTGTAACCGAAGAAGATAGAATGAAGATGGCCGGTAAGCCATATGCCAATGCGATTGGTTCTATCATGTATGCTATGCTTTGTACTAGACCCGACGTAGCTTTTGCTTTGAGCATGACTAGTCGATTTCAAGCTAATCCAGGTGAACGTCACTGGACTGCTGTCAAGAACATCTTGAAGTACTTAAGAAGAACTAAAGAGATGTTTCTGGTATATGGAGGTGGTGAATTGAGAGTGGAGGGATACACAGATGCCAGCTATGAGACTGATGTCGATGACTTCAAGTCTGAATCTGGATTCGTGTTTATTGTGAATGGAGGAGCAGTTAGTTGGAAGAGTTCCAAGCAAACTGTAACAGCCACATCCACAACTGAATCAGAGTATATAGCAGCTTGGGAAGCGGCTAGAGAAGCTGTATGGATTAAGAAGTTTGTTGGAGAACTTGGTGTGGTTCCTGACATTGTGAACCCGATTACTCTGTACTGTGACAGTAATGGTGCAATCGCACAAGCTAAGGATCCACAGTCTCATCAATCATCCAAACATTATGAAAAGCGTTTTCATATGTTAAGGGAATCCGTGGCTAAGGGAGATATAAAAATGGAGAGAGTACCTACTGAGGACAACATTTCAGATCCGTTGACCAAGGCGTTGGTGCAAGCAGTCCATGATCGGCACATGAATAATTATGGAATAATGTTTAAGAACAATTGGTCTTAAGTCCAAGTGGGAGTGTTGTAGTTTGTGTCCTAAAGACAATTGTCGTTTAGGATATTTTATTTAGAATAAAGAATGTATAAACTATTGATTTTATGAAAGGCTTTTATCTTTTATCTTATATATATTACGTTGTAATTATTAGTTAAAAGAAATCCATAGTTTATATTGATAATCTTAAAGTGTTCATACAAGATGAAGTGAGACATACTTTAATGATTAAATAAACTTAAAATATCCCAAGTCGAGTATTGTATTATTGGATTAATATATATACTGTTGAGACTTGCATATAATATATCCCTTATTCATGAATAAGAAGTTGATCTCACGAACTTAGATTATACGAGATATCTGGATAATTATATGGATATGTATAATGATGTTATATATATTGGAGACCCCGCTTTGAGTTACTAGTATGGAATAAATACATAAATGTCAACTAGCTTTAACTCATATGTGGTAATAGATATAAAGTAGTCCTAGAACTCAAATACTCATTCATGTGACTTTGAATTATGGAGTGTGTTACTTTGATTCTACTATCTGTACGATCCAGTATTCGGGTGTCCTTCGGGTAGACATTGGGTAACACATAAAGTAATTGCAAAGCAGTTAATGTTAGATTGAGGATATCATCACTTCTGTATTAGAGAAGATTTATCTTGGGCCTCTTGTTAATAAATAGTTCTAAATCCTTGCGCGAGGTAATATGATAAATTGGAAATGGTTTTCAATTTATGGAGAATATTTATTTGAGCACAAGTAAATTAATAATGAATTATATGATTGACTTTTCCGTGATCATGATTCATTAAAGATAATATTGATGAGGGACCGAATTATATTGCAACTATCACTGACAGGTAAAAGAAGTCAACTGTTAATCTTGACTCCTTATGACTCCGGGTTAGAAAAGTATCTCCATATTTGAGTCGACGCTCTTCTATGTTATATTAATTAATAGAGATTAGATTAATATACGACCGGTTGTGGTAAGGACCTAGTGGGTCACACACTAAGAGTATTGAAGGATAAAATGGTAAATTGGTAAATATATCAAATATGTGTATTTGGTAATGTTGGCCGAAATATGTATATATAGTGTTGATATATATAGTTTAATTGAATTAAATTATAATGTGTTATACTGTTAATTAATTAAATCATACTAGTATAATAATTGAGATTATTATTTAGTTAAATTGAGTAATTTAATAAATATGGATTTATATAAATTACTAGTTTAATTAAATAGGAATACTAGTATGAATATAATTGTTTTTATTAATTAAATAAGAGTTGGCCTAGTCCTTTTGGGAATAAAATTTTTATTTAGGAGAGACAATTCTAAACACTATAAATACAACCCCCTATGAGGTATTTGATACACACATCTAATTCTCTCTAGAGAAGCCGCAATTCCTAGACCAAAATTGGGGTTTCGATTTACCGTTTTATTCGTTCTTGCTCGTGTGGACTTAACGCTAGAGGTGTTCTACTTTGGGCACTCGCGAGATTAAAATAAAGAAGACTTGTGGGCGCGACAACAACGTTAGATAGTAATCTCCTAGAGGTATTTTATCTAACCAATCTTCTTAATTGTTATTCAATAAGCTAACGGATCTTGGTTTAAGAAATTGAAAATTTTAATTCCGCTACGAACGTCGTAAATCTTCAATTTCCAACAGTTTGCATCTAATACCGAATAACATCCTTAGCTAAAAATTTAACTAACATTAGACGATGAAGTTCCTTTTAGGTTTTCTTCTAACGACATTTTTGCTACTAACTCACCAAACACCTTAGTTAGCCTAAACACTTTAACACACTAAATTGTCAACTAACTTTGTTTAGCACTAATTGTGGCAATTCAAAAAAAGAGAAGGCACTTGATAAATAGCTTGATATTCCTAAAATGGGTTTTATTAATCTCAAATCATTCACTTTGGGCTCAAATGATTCAAAACTCTTAATCAAAGAAAGAAAGATTAGAGAAGAGAAAAAAGTAAGAAGAGAAATAAAAAAAGAAAAAAAAAAAAAAATTTATGACAAAATTCTCAAAGTTTTTTTTCATGGTCACCTCGACTATGTTCTCAAAAAGTACTTCATGAAAAGACCCAAACTTATTGGTTACGAGCTATTAAATATTTTTTCTCTCTTTTGTCACAATTAGGTCATTTGTTGACCGCTAAACTTGACCTAAATAGACCACGTACATACCCGTACCCTAACCAAGTTATAACCCTTTTTGAGGAAATTTTTGATAATGTTAGAGTTTTTAGCTAATATTTGGATGACAATGCAAACTCAACTTGAATCATGATTTAGTGTCAAAGTCGAGAGTTGATAGGCCTAATATTTACGTAGTTTTCCACTCCTTTTAGCTTCTATTCTTGCATGTTTTTATCCTTGAAAGTCTTGCTCATAAAGATTTAGTGCAGATTTCGCTCACTTATGCAAACAAAAGGTGAATCTAGGCATTGAAGGCCTTGTAGGCGAATTGGAGCTGTGTAGACTGCTTTCGGACTGCAGAAGCGCAAAGGCTGTGAACCAGACAATGTTTGATGCAGGCTGCGGCCGTGAAGTAGAGGAGGCTGTGCAAGAAGATTTGAAGGGGTGGAATGCCACCTAGCCCTAGTGGCAATTCTGTTAATTTTATCAACAATTTGGATAATTTGAATTTCAGTTTTAAGGGTATTTATGACCTAAACTTTTAGGGTCATTTTAGTCTTTTTGCCTTTTAGGGTTGCCTCCCTTGTCTCCCTATATAAGGCAATGTTTTCTTTTGCATTTGTGTGGTGAAGTGTGCTTTACATGTGACTTACAACAACTCTTTATTTTCTATTTTAATGTTAGTCAACTTTTAACTTTGCAACAACTTTCTTTTTACTTACTTCCATTTATAGTAGTATTTCTTTAGTCTTTCAAAGTTGTTCTTACAACTTTGAAATCCGAATCTCTTCTTCTTCCTTTAGATTAATGTCTTCAAGCTTTGTTCTTTACATTTCCATGGAGACGATGAACTCACTCTTGATGTGTGAGTAGTCTCTTAGCATGGGCCGCGAGTGAAAGGTGAAGGATCGTGGCTTTGGGAAAGGTTTCTATTTATGGTAATATTATTCTAGCTTTAGTTTTCTTAGATCTATGCTTCGGGTGAGGATTGGTTGCAAACAAACCTCCTAAAATCATTAGTGGAGCTTAGAAATGAGTTATCTCGTGGTTTACTATACGGATTAGATCTAAAGATGCATGCTTTTGTGATCTAGAGAAATCTTACCTTATTTGTATGTTGGTTATTTACTATTTAAGGAAACTTTTTAGTAAAACCCTAAGACAACACACTCCTTAGTAGATCTAGACCAAATAACTTTGCTAGATCTACTAAGTTATCAACTCCTAGGCTTGGAAACGAGCTAGGAAGAGATATTTGTGGGAAAGACCGAACCTCTACTGTTAGATTAGTCTTTGCTATTACCAGAAACCCAGATCCAGTAGCCTATGATCTAGATCCAGCCACTTGTAGCCTGTGTGCCTTTAAACATTGTTGTTATTATACCCTGCTTTATATTCATAGTTTTAATCACTCAAAAACCATTCCTTTTGATTCTATTAGATCTTTGAGACTGAAAGTTAGTAACTTTAGCTTCGCCCGATCCCTTGGGTACGATAATCCGAGTCTAAAATACTCACTTTATTACTTGAGCGATGGGTACACTTGCCCTAAAAAGCACGTAGGTATTACACGCCACAAGTTTTTGGCGCCGTTGCCGGGGATTGGCAATACGCTACTGTTATTAAGTTTTATTTTTAAGGGTTTAATTTGTGTGTTAAGTGTGCAGGCTTTGTTCTAGTAAAATCTTTTGCAGTTTATGCCCAATAGGCGAGGCTCTCCTGACGTACCCTACAACCCAGAGATTAAAAGATCTTGCCGACGTAGGAACGCTATCAAGAAGGCTAAGCGTAGGCAGAGATTGCAAGAGAGGAGGCTGGCTCAGTCTGGAGAAACTTCAAACACACAGGCAGAACACGCTGAGCATAATACAGCTGTTTTCCCGAACCCTACGGAAGAAGAACACCCTGCGCCTGAGACTTTAGAGGTTAAAGACGTAGGAACACCACCACCACCACCACCAACCAGAAATCAAGAAGTCCCTTTTGTTGTCATGGCTGCTGCTAGGCCATGGATGGACATTAAAGCGCCACCTCAAGGACCACAATACACCTCTTGTATTGTCCTTCCGGCCAATGAAGGAGACTTTGAGCTAAAATCATCCATGCTTCATATGTTGCAGGCTACTGCTCAGTTTGATGGATTACCAAACGGAGATCCAAATGGTCACATCCATGATTTCAAGAATATATGTGAAGCAATTCGTCCAAATAGGGAAGTTACTGA
Source organism: Euphorbia peplus (assembly GCA_028411795.1). Lineage (NCBI taxonomy): Eukaryota > Viridiplantae > Streptophyta > Magnoliopsida > Malpighiales > Euphorbiaceae > Euphorbia > Euphorbia peplus. The sequence continues at coordinate 9,410,771 of CP110843.1, read as the reverse complement.
TAACTACCTCCGGTTGAAGCTTTTTCCAAGTATTCGAAGTTGGGAAGCTATGGAGAGGACATTTTTGAACAAGTATTACCCTCCAAAGCAGCTCATTAAAATGAGGAACTCTATTGCCTCATTCACACAAGGGGAAGATGAACCTCTTGCTGAAGCGTGGGAACGATTCAAGGACTACCTACGGAGAGCTCCTAACCACGGTTTGGATATGGCACTCCAAGTGCAGACTTTTTATAATGGTCTCATCACGAGCCAAAAAAGAGTCTTTGAATCAGTTTGCGGAGGAGAACCGGATATGATGACACCAGCAGATATGTACTCTATGATTGAGAAAATGGTAGCTCAAAGCTACAAATGGCATGCAAGCAGGACAGATACGCAGCCTACACAGAAGATTTCCTCGAGTTCTGACCCTATGATATCTTCTTTAGCTACTCAGGTGGCTGAACTCACCAAGCAGATTGCTAAGATGAACAAGCCGCAGCCTGTGGCATCGGTCTCTTCAGCACCTCCACAACCATCTTGTAATTTTTGTGGAGAGGCTCATAGAACCATTGATTGCCAGGCTACGGAACCTACTGTTGAAGTTGAACTTGTAGACTACGTCAACCATCAGCGCCAACAAGGAGAAGGACCATTTGCAGCTAACCCTGCGAGAGGTTACCAGAATCATCCAGCCTACTCTTGGGATGCCAACAGAAGACCCTACGATCAGCAACCACAGGATCAGAATCAGCGTTACTCTGCGCAGTCCAGCCAGCCCCAACATCAACCACAGTCACAGTCTGCTAATCCATATTCGCAGCCTCCACACAACTACCAACAGCCTACGCAGCGGTATTCACAGCCTGCCCCGCCTTATGTACCGCCGCAGCAAAGAAGAGAGGACAAGAAGCCTTCAATGGAAGAGTTGATGACCCAATTCATGCAGCAAACATCCACTTCAATCAAGAACCTGGAGACTCAAGTGCATCAACTTTCCAACATGGTTAGCCCGAAGCAAAAAGGAACTTTACCCGGGAAAACCGAGGCTAATCCAAGGGAGGATGTCAATTCCATCACCACACGAAGTGGGATTGAACTTCCTGACTCAGTACCAGGAGCCTTACTCACCAAGACAGGGCTCAAGTCAGTTATTGCACAAGCAAAGGAACAGCCTGCGACTCCCACTGTTGAGGCTACATCTGAGCCACCGGAGCCTACGCTTGTTCCATCTGAGCCTGCGAAGCAGCAATCTGAGGCTCCACCAAAGCCTAAAGTTGTTCCTGTGTATCAGCCTAACCTTCCGTACCCTGGTATGGAGAAGGAAACGAAGTTGGAGAAGCAAACCAACGTGATCATTGATACACTCCGCAAGCTCACTATCAACATACCACTTCTGGATGCTGCGCTCACTATTCCATCCTACAAAAAGTTCTTGAAGGACCTGGTCACCAACAAGACAAAGATTGAAAGCGTAGCCCACATCAGTCTATCTCAGACATGCTCATCCATCCTGCAAAACAAGCAACCTTTGCCCAAAAAGCAAAAGGATCCAGGGAGTTTTACTATTCCTTGCTCTATTGGTCCTATTGATATTGACAATGCATTGTGTGACTTAGGAGCTAGCATAAATTTAATGCCATATTATATTTATGAGAAACTAGGTCTAGGCCCTCCACAACCTACTAGAGTAGCTTTGCAACTTGCTGATAGGTCGATTAAGTACCCTATGGGGAAAGTAGAGGATTTGCTTGTTAAGGTAGATAAATTTGTGTTGCCCGCTGATTTCATAATCATGGATATGGATAAGGATTCTCATGTCCCCATAATCCTTGGGAGACCCTTTTTGGCCACGGGTAAAACAATTATTGATGTGGAAAGTGGAAAATTGACACTAAGGATAAATGATGAGGATGTAACCTTCAAAATGAACAATCTTACAAAACATCCTACTTCAAGTGATGATTCTTGCTATTTCTTAGATACAATTACTGATGTTTCCCCTGTGGAAATGCAGGATATTACAGGCAATGAAGAACTTGAAGAACTATTGCAGTCAGCCATCATTGACATTGACTCACAGTCTGCACAGGACAGCCCTGGTTCGCAGCCTATTACTGGCAATGAAGACTGCGGCGCAGTCACATCCTGGTCTAAGCTTTGGGAATTTGAACCATTGGAAAATACTCCATCCCTCATGGCTAAACCCTCAATAGAAGAACCACCTGACCATGATCTCAAACCCCTACCCACCCACCTTGAATATGCTTTCTTACAACCCCCAAATCACCTTCCCGTTATCATTTCCTCAACCCTTGAGCCTACACAAAAAGCCCAACTCATTGAGGTCTTGAAAAACAACAAAGAAGCCTTGGGATGGAAGATTGCTGACATCAAGGGGATTAATCCAGGGATTTGTGAGCATCGGATCTTCATGGAGGAGGACCACAAGACTACAAGACAGCCCCAACGTAGACTAAACCCACCAATGAAAGAAGTTGTGAGAGCCGAGGTGATCAAACTCATGGACGCGGGCATTATCTTTCCAATCTCGGATAGTGTGTGGACAAGCCCGGTCCAAGTGGTTCCCAAGAAAGGAGGCCTCACGGTGGTAGAAAATGATAAAGGCGAGCTCTTACCTACGCGTACTGTTACTGGATGGAGGGTGTGCATTGACTATCGTAAGCTAAATGAGGCTACGAGGAAAGATCACTTCCCATTACCCTTCATTGACCAGATGTTAGAGAGGCTCGCAGGATAAATGTTTTATGTTTCTTAGATGGATTCTCTGGCTACTATCAGATTCCTATCTTTCCAAAGGATAGGGATAAGACAAAATTCACCTGCCCGTATGGTACGTTTGCTTACAAGAGGATGCCCTTTGGCCTTTGTAATGCTCCGGCCACCTTTCAACGATGCATGATGTCCATTTTTCACGATATGGTGGAGAAAATTGTGGAAGTTTTCATGGATGACTTCTCCGTTTATGGAAAGTCATTTGATGATTGCCTACATAATTTGGAAATGGTGCTAGAACGGTGTAGGGAGACGAACCTAGTGCTTAATTGGGAGAAGTGCCACTTCATGGTACGGGAAGGAATTGTTTTGGGTCACAAGATTTCAGAGAAAGGATTAGAAGTTGATAGAGCGAAGGTTGAGGTCATTGAGAAATTGTCAACACCGAAGACTGTGAAGGATATCCGTAGTTTCCTGGGTCATGCAGGGTTCTATCGTAGGTTCATCCAGGACTTCTCCAAGATTGCCCAACCTCTCTCTGCCCTGCTCCACAAAGACGTAGACTTTGTCTTTGATGCAGCCTGCGAGGCTGCCTTCACACAGCTCAAGGACAAACTTGTTACATCACCAGTCCTTGTAGCTCCTAACTGGGACATCCCCTTCGAGATGATGTGTGATGCAAGTGACTATTGCGTAGGGGCAGTTTTAGGACAAAGGGTGGATAAGCATTTCAAGCCTATTCACTATGCAAGCAAGACAATGAATGAGGCCCAACAGAATTACACAACCACTGAGAAAGAGTTGCTAGCTGTGGTGTTTGCCTTCGACAAATTCCGGTCCTACCTACTATTGTCCAAAGTCGTAGTCTACACAGACCACTCAGCCTTGAAGTATTTGATGACTAAGCAGGATGCTAAGCCACGTCTCATACGTTGGCTACTGCTACTTCAAGAGTTTGATGTTGAGATCCGTGACAAGAAGGGTACGGAAAATCTTGCTGCAGACCACTTGTCACGATTACAAGACGTAGCCTGTGATTCTGAGATAGCAATCCAAGAGTTGTTTCCCGATGAGAAACTTTTCATGGTACAATCTTTAACCTTTCCTTGGTTTGCTAATTATGCTAACTACTTGTCTTGTAGTGTTATCCCCAATGACATGGATTACCATCAAAGAAAGAAATTCTTATCCGATGTCAAAAGTTACATATGGGAAGATCCATACTTGTTCAAGCTTTGTGCGGATTCAATCATCCGTAGGTGTGTGACAAGGGAGGAAAGTGTCTCCATCTTAGAGCATTGTCATGCTAAAGATGCTGGAGGACACTTTGGAGCACAAAGAACAGCTGCAAAGGTTTTGCAATGTGGCTTTTATTGGCCTTCTATCTTTAAGGATGCTCACCAGTTTGTCGCAGCCTGCGCACAGTGCCAACGCACAGGTAATATCTCTATGAAACATGAAATGCCTTTGACCAACATCCTTGTTTGTGAAGTCTTTGATGTCTGGGGTATTGATTTCATGGGCCCATTCCCTAGCTCATTTGGTTTCAAATATATTCTGCTTATGGTAGACTACGTGTCCAAATGGGTAGAAGCTTACGCTTGCGTAACCAATGATGCTAGGATTGTAGTGAAGCATCTCAAACAGCTTTTTGCTAGGTTTGGAGTCCCACGTGCCATTGTAAGTGATCAAGGGACCCACTTTTGCAATGCTCAGTTTGAGAAACTTTTGACTAAGTTTGGGGTGACTCATAAAGTTGCTACACCTTATCACCCCCAAACCAATGGGCAAGCTGAAATCTCTAATCGAGAAATTAAGCGTATTCTAGAGAAGACCGTAGGAGTTGCGAGGAAAGATTGGTCAAAATTCCTTGAAAATGCCTTGTGGGCATACCGCACAGCCTTTAAGACACCTATTGGGATGTCTCCCTTTAGACTGCTCTATGGCAAAGCCTGCCATCTCGCTGTTGAACTGGAACACAAAGCCTACTGGGCCATCAAGTTTCTTAACTTTGATGCGCAGGCTGTGGGAGAGCTTAGGCAGCTTCAACTCTGCGAGTTGGAAGAATTTAGGTTGTGTGCCTACGAGAACAGCAAGATGTACAAAGACCGAACCAAACTCTTGCATGACCAAAAGCTTGCTAGGAAAAAGTTTTTCCCAGGCCAACAAGTTCTTTTATTCAATTCCCGTTTGAGACTTTTTCCGGGAAAGTTGAAATCCAAATGGTCTGGACCCTACACTGTGGTACAAGCTTTTCCACATGGTGCAGTAGAGCTTCAAGGCTCTGAGGGTGTGAGTTTTAAAGTAAACGGACATAGGGTAAAACCCTTTTATTCCTCTCCACCCCCTGCTGCCATTGCATCCTTGAGATTGTTGGAACCCCCCTGAGATGTACCCTACATCTCTGTGCCCGCTCCTTGCACCCAATGGAGCAGTAGTGCCCTTTGTATATATGTTTTGTTCGTCGTAGCCTACATCTTTGCTTCACTTGATGAAATTTTACTCTGCATGTGTTTTTGTCCTTGCTAAAATCCCATCTCATCCATTATTTTCACCATCATTTCGTCCATTGAGGACAATGCACAACTTAAGTGTGGGGGAGGGAATTACATGTCTTTATGGTATTTTAGGCAAGTCTCGGTCAACATAAATCACACCCAAATTTTCGATTTTTGAGTCTTAAATTATGGAATCTTTGTTGCCATTCTTGTTGATATTACCTTAGTTGTGTAACCCCTTTTAATTTGCTGAAAAGTATTGCATGATTTAAGCTATTTTAGTGTTAGTCTTTAATTATTTCTGTTTTTAGTTTTAACCTTAGAGTAGTTTAGGAAATATATTTTGCCTAGGTTTTGTTTCTTCTTTTGCGCAGGCCTAAATTGGGAAAGAAAGAGAAAATTCAAATTTGAATTTTGGCCCAACCGCTCAAGCCCACGCGTGTTGTGTCCGGTTATTGAGGAGAGAGGAGTTGAGGGGTATTGTTGGAATTTCAAGGGCACGGTTATCTTCTCACCTTTTCACTCCACCAATCACAACCCCACCTTTTCTTACACACCATAATTACACTCCATCTCAACCGTCCCCTTATCTCTCATCTTTTTACCATCCACCTTCTCCATTTTTCCCTTCACTACGCATCAAACCCAGAAACCTAGCCCCCAAACTTTTCCAAAAATTTCCTAACTCCTCAAACCCCCATTTTCCAGAAAACACCATGACAAAAGCCACCGCTAAACGCCATTCTTCGCGCCTCGCTACTGTTGCCTCCGGCAGCAAGAGCAAAAAGCCCAAACTCGAGGCCGTCGAACTCGAACTTCCCGGTGCCATCACTAACTTCGTTCGCCGGATGATGTTTAACTTTTCCGATCCCGGCCAAATCTCCCGTTTCAACTTCTTCAACAAACTGCCCGTCCAGTCTGCTAGATCCATTGACTGGGAAGTGCTCGGGATGATTGGCCTTGAGGATGAAGTAAAGAAGAGGGTTGAAAACCTCGGGTTGATGAAGTTCGTGGAGATTGATGATCCGGCGTACCCTGAACTCACCATCCAGTTTATCTCCTCCTTCAAAGTTGTCTCCTCCACCGACGGTGATGAGGACTTCTTCTCATACAAGGTGCTTTCACGCTCCTCCGATGACACGCTAGGGGACTTTAATGTCAACTGTGGGTTCATCGACGAGAATGAACTCAAGTCCCCTAGCTATTTGAGCGCTTTGACGGACAAGCACCCCAGGTTTGACCCTGCGGCATTCTGGGAAAAGATAGCAAATGACACCAAGCCCTTCGAGGCCGGGAAATCCAAATCCATCAATATCCATGTCCCGGCCTTGAAATATCTTCACAGGTATATAGCTTTTTCATTGCTTGGGCGAAAGTCAAATGCTGCCCCGATTTCAAATGGGGATCTTTTCTTGCTATGGTGCTCGGAGGAGGGATTTAGAGTGAATGTAGGCTGGTGGTTTGCCAATTCCTTGTCTGGAACTTTCTCCAAGGACTCTGCGCTTTTGTTTGGCACGGTTGTAACCAGGATTGCCAAGAATCTCTCGGCATTTAAGCCTGCGGTACATGAAAGTGAAATGTCTGCCCCCATCTATAGAACACCCTTTGATCTGAACATGTGTTCTAGGATAGGGCTGTACTATGTGGATGAAGCCACTGGTGAGTATGTGCTGATGAGGGACTGCAGTGCGCAGGCTTGGGATGAAAAGAAAATGGCAGAGACGAGGGCTGCGAAGAAACCAGTTAGTCGCCCGGAGAGTGTGCCCCGCCAATTTTCTCCCATGAGATTCGAGGCTACGGATGAGTCTGGCCCTTCGAAGGTCGAGATGTGGCGTAGTATGACCCTTGAGCAGATCGGTGAGCAGTTCATGAACATGCAGGAGCAGATTGCACATCTGAGTGCACGGGTTGCAAAGTTGAACATGGTTGCTTTTGAGCAATCGCAGCCTGTGAACAGGGAGGCCCCATCGAAGCCTGCAACTTCTGATGCCAAATCACAGTCTGATCCTACTTCTCCCCTGGCGGAGGATATGAAAGAAGATGCCCTTGAGGACCCTGTGTTTCACTCGGCAAAGGCTGCGCTTTTCCAGTCAGACCCTACGACTGGGACATCAAAGCCTGCGCAGTCTCCTGTGCCTTCCTTGAACACTACTTTTGAGCAAGAGACCACTCCAGTTAAGCCAATCCAGGACCCCTCTAATGAGGAGGATCCTAATGCCACAACATGACTTGATTTTTGTGCAGTCTCCAATTTGGTATGTTTTCGAACCCTGTGAATACCTTTTGAAGCTGCTGAATTGTGAATGGTGCTGCTGCCTTGGTTGAAATTTTGTGCTGCTGTGTTTTTGATGTTTAGACTTTGTAAATATGCTAAGTTAGGAGTTTTAAATTGTTGAAAATTGCATAATGTTTAAGTTTGTCAATTTGCTTTATTCCTAGTTAGTGCACCCTGCATAGTTGGTGATAACTTTTACAGCTGTTTAATTGCTTAACTTTAGGAACCCCAAAGTAAGGACTATGTTTGCATGCTGCCTAGGCTACTATTGCCTTTTGATTAGAGAAAGCTAGTTTAGTCAAATGTTTAGTTTAGATTTGAGTAGACTTTAACAATCTAGCCCTGCTTAGTAGAATGGAGCCCAAATTGTGAAGCTTTGATGAAAATAAACTTGTATGAAATGAAATTGTTTTGAAAAATTGGTGAAACAAAGCTAATAAATGAAATGAAATGTCAATAAAGCTAGCCAATGTGCTAAAAACTCAGTCATCCTACTCCTATCCCAATTGGTATGAGTATGCAAAGCATTTTGACAAGGTGATCAGGTGTAGGCTTGGAAGTACGTATGACCAATACGAGACAACCAAGTTGTTTGCCCTTTACTGAATCAAAAAGGAGACTAAAAATCTGAAACTAATTGGTGCTAAAGGGAAATGCAAGTGAAAGCTTAAAGTTGTAAATTTTGTAAATTATTCTAGTCGGGTTAACAAAATTAAGCTTCCATTTCGAAAGCGTAGGGTGCGGTTGTTAAAGTTAGCTTAGGACTAAAGTTGCCGTTGACTATTCTAACTTCCTTAGCTCAAAACTGTATTAAGTAGGGAAGGGAGACATGGGTCGTAAGTATTGCTTTTAGGGGGATCTAAGGCCTATGTGCTTAAAGAGTTTTAATTGTCTAATCTTCGTGCGTGGGGACACACACTAGCTTAGTGTGGGGGAATTGATAGACCTAATATTTACGTAGTTTTCCACTCCTTTTAGCTTCTATTCTTGCATGTTTTTATCCTTGAAAGTCTTGCTCATAAAGATTTAGTGCAGATTTCGCTCACTTATGCAAACAAAAGGTGAATCTAGGCATTGAAGGCCTTGTAGGCGAATTGGAGCTGTGTAGACTGCTTTCGGACTGCAGAAGCGCAAAGGCTGTGAACCAGACAATGTTTGATGCAGGCTGCGGCCGTGAAGTAGAGGAGGCTGTGCAAGAAGATTTGAAGGGGTGGAATGCCACCTAGCCCTAGTGGCAATTCTGTTAATTTTATCAACAATTTGGATAATTTGAATTTCAGTTTTAAGGGTATTTATGACCTAAACTTTTAGGGTCATTTTAGTCTTTTTGCCTTTTAGGGTTGCCTCCCTTGTCTCCCTATATAAGACAATGTTTTCTTTTGCTTTTGTGTGGTGAAGTGTGCTTTACATGTGACTTACAACAACTCTTTATTTTCTATTTTAATGTTAGTCAACTTTTAACTTTGCAACAACTTTCTTTTTACTTACTTCCATTTATAGTAGTATTTCTTTAGTCTTTCAAAGTTGTTCTTACAACTTTGAAATCCGAATCTCTTCTTCTTCCTTTAGATTAATGTCTTCAAGCTTTGTTCTTTACATTTCCATGGAGACGATGAACTCACTCTTGATGTGTGAGTAGTCTCTTAGCATGGGCCGCGAGTGAAAGGTGAAGGATCGTGGCTTTGGGAAAGGTTTCTATTTATGGTAATATTATTCTAGCTTTGGTTTTCTTAGATCTATGCTTCGGGTGAGGATTGGTTGCAAACAAACCTCCTAAAATCATTAGTGGAGCTTAGAAATGAGCTATCTCGTGGTTTACTATACGGATTAGATCTAAAGATGCATGCTTTTGTGGTCTAGAGAAATCTTACCTTATTTGTATGTTGGTTATTTACTATTTAAGGAAACGTTTTAGTAAAATCCTAAGACAACACACTCCTTAGTAGATCTAGACCAAATAACTTTGCTAGATCTACTAAGTTATCAACTCCTAGGCTTGGAAACGAGCTAGGAAGAGATATTTGTGGGAAAGACCGAACCTTTACTGTTAGATTAGTCTTTGCTATTACCAGAAACCCAGATCCAGTAGCCTATGATCTAGATCCAGCCACTTGTAGCCTGTGTGCCTTTAAATATTGTTGTTATTATACCCTGCTTTATATTCATAGTTTTAATCACTCAAAAACCATTCCTTTTGATTCTATTAGATCTTTGAGACTGAAAGTTAGTAACTTTAGCTTCGCCCGATCCCTTGGGTACGATAATCCGAGTCTAAAATACTCACTTTATTACTTGAGTGATGGGTACACTTGCCCTAAAAAGCACGTAGGTATTACACGCCACAAGTTTTTGGCGCCGTTGCCGGGGATTGGCAATACGCTACTGTTATTAAGTTTTATTTTTAAGGGTTTAATTTGTGTGTTAAGTGTGCAGGCTTTGTTCTAGTAAAATCTTTTGCAGTTTATGCCCAATAGGCGAGGCTCTCCTGACGTACCCTAAACCCAGAGATTGAAAGATCTTGCCGACGTAGGAACGCTATCAAGAAGGCTAAGCGTAGGCAGAGATTGCAAGAGAGGAGGCTGGCTCAGTCTGGAGAAACTTCAAACACACAGGCAGAACACGCTGAGCATAATACAGCTGTTTTCCCGAACCCTACGGAAGAAGAACACCCTGCGCCTGAGACTTCAGAGGTTAAAGACGTAGGAACACCACCACCACCACCACCAACCAGAAATCAAGAAGTCCCTTTTGTTGTCATGGCTGCTGCTAGGCCATGGATGGACACTGAAGCGCCACCTCAAGGACCACAATACACCTCTCTTGCAATTAAATGTTATTTTATAACTTTTAGTATAGTTTCAAGTCTTTTTATTATACTTTGTGAACAAATTAATTCTTAATCACTTAGTATGAATCGATCTCCGTAAAAACACTATTTTCACCGAAAACCGTCAAAGTAACTCATGTTTATTTTGCTTATAGGTTTCACTTCAAAGATTAAAAATATCCATGGTGGAAAGCAACTTCCAGACATGATTAGAGGTGTTTTTGTGCTAATAAAGAGCTAAGAGACAAGGAGATTTGCAAATAATTCAAGGAAAAAGCCAAACTGCCCAGAATTTGCTTTTGACACGGACCCGTGTCCTCACTCCACACGGTCCGTGTCGCGCCTAAAAGGTCCACACGGGTTGATTTTGAAGCCGTGTTCACACGGTTACTGAAGGACACGACCCCGTGTCCAGTGGGACACGATCCGTGTCAAAAAGGAGACATTTAGTCTGCGCGGCGTTTTAATTAGCAAAAATCCAAATTGTCGAGTAATTAATGTGACACGACCCGTGTCAGTCCACACGTCCAAGGACACGCCTGAGCTGATTAAAGTCATTTTATGCATTTTCTTCATGACACGGCGTGTCAAGTGGTCCACACGACCCGTGTCAAGCTTTATTTTGCACTTCGATGAGATTTTCAAGCATGTGTTTTGAGGATTCACATTTGTTCACAAAGCCAGCTTTTTTGTATAAATAGGGGGATTCTCTAGCCAGAAAAATCATCCCTCTTTACTTGTATTAATTTTTCATTTAGTTGTAATTCTCTCCATTTAGTTGTTTAAAGAGGTGATCCGAGCACAATCCGTATTCCATTTCCCCTCTTTGTAAACTTGTAATCCATTCTCGTTCCATCAATACAAAGTCACTAAATATTTCCTCCATTTTTCATCCATTCTATTCAAATCTACAAGTTGGCAAAGAGTTCCTCTCCGAGATCATAAGCGAAGATCGTGTGTCCGGTGTAGCACGGTAAAAGGGAGTAGCTAATCCTTTATCTTGTTAAACTAGTTGTGACCCATCTATGTGCTAGATTCGGTAGTATCATCTTGTTTCTTTTCATAGTTTATACAACAAGTTTGTATAAATTAGAATATTTGATTTATCATCATCATATGCTTCTCTTATGTTTATTTATAAATACTTGATATGAACTTAACATTTCTATAGGATTTATATAGGTGTTGCCCCCATCGGAAGTGACAAGCCGAAAACTGTAGATATTGACGACATCACGGAACTTAAAAACTTAGCTTGAAATCATAGGATTAAATAAGTGTGTGATTATAAGTTCATACGTGTTAATAGATATCATAAAAACTTAGCTATGGTATTTTGATTAATCTTAAGGCTATTTTATCTCTATTGTTATATAAACTTATCATCACCATTTCATGCTAAGGAATATGGAAAATACTTGTGTCTTGTAGATTAGGAGTAGTTATTTAATTCAACCAAAACCATAAAGAAATATTCGCCTAGATAACAACCCGAAACCAAGTAGTTTAATACTTATTGTTATAAATCCCGTGGATTCGATACCCGGACTTAAACCCCGGATTTTATTACTTGATAACGATAGGATACACTTGTCGTTTTATTGTTGCCTTTTTGTAGCACTAGCTCGAGGCGCATCAGTGGTCTAGCTAGAGTCCATATCACATGAGTTCATGCAGTGAAAGCATCCCTTCTCACATGCATGTGCATCTATTCGCGTGCATTGTGCATTATCCAACCTAAGTTCACACGTGTGTGCCTGCATGTACCCATAAAATAGGGTATCTCCCTTGATTATTCGTAATCACGCAGCATGACTGGCCGTCATAAAAAGGCTTATTTCTCATTGGCCATCTCACCCCGAGAAAGAATGGATGTCTTTGTTTGTGTAGGATCCTCATAGGAGTCATGAAAATCAAGGAAAGCGTAGGAACTTATCCAACGGACGTAGAAGCAAGGACTGGGGCATCAACGAGCCAGCCGCACACTGGGGCACAGCCTAACCTTCCAAGATGTCAGGAGGCTAAAAATCCTCACAGGCATTATCCGAAAGTCCCAGTACGGCAACGCTTCATCAAACTAATGCAACACCAAGATGTAGCCAGACACAGATGAACTAAAGAAGAGGTGTTATGAGAGTCCCTGGATCAACTGAGTATTAGGAGCGAAAAAGAAAGATATTGGGACACAGCTGATCGACTTAAGGATGAAACCGCCAGCACTCAGATAAGACTGGTAGGACAAAGTGTCAGGCATCATCCGAAGAAAGAAGGCGGAGAACTGAACTGAAAAGGCCACCGAACCCTCGGACCAAACTCGGGGAGCTACAGAGGTTACTAAATCCTCGGGTCATGCTCGAGGAGCTACGGAGGTTACTAAATCCTCGGGTCATGCTCGGGGTGCTATAAGAGGTTACTAAATCCTCGGATCAAACTCGAGGAGCTACGGAGGTTACTAAATCCTCGGGCCATGCTCGACGTGCTATAAGAGGTTACTAAATCCTCGGGTCATGCTCAAGGCACCATCAAAAGTTACCAAAGTCCTCGGACCAAACTCGAGGCACCATCAGAAGTTACCAAAGTCATGGGATCAAACTCGAGGCACCATCAAAAGTTACTAAAATCCTCGGATTAAACTCGGGGTACTACAGAAATTATAATCATGGAGAGCAGTTGATCGGCCTTAGATTAGAATTATATGAAACACGAAGCCGGAGGCCCGGAATGCAGGAGTTACCAAATTCTCGGATTAAACTCGGGAGGACAGTTGATCGGCCTCAAAGTAGGATTATATGAAACACGAAGCCGGAGGCCCAGACTGCAGGAGTTACAAGACCCTCGGATCAAACTCGGGGAAGACAGTTGATCGGCCTCAGAGTAGGATTATATGAAACACGAAGCCGGAGGCCCATACTGCAGGAGTTACAAGACCCTCGGATCAAACTCGGGGAAGACAGTTGATCTGCCTCAGAGTAGGATTATATGAAACACGAAGCCGGAGGCCCAGACTGTAGGAGTTACCAAATCCTCGGGGAAAACACGAGGAAAACAGTTGATCGGCCTCAGAGTAGAATTATGTGAAACACGAAGCCGGAGGCCCAGACTGCAGGTAAGTTTCTAAACCCACTTTCGAAAAACACGAGCACAAACGCAGTATTTCTCGTTTCGCTTCATTGAGACTGCCCAATGGGTCTTACAAGATGATGTAATCGCCCTAGGCACTCCCAAAGAAGCGAAGGGAAAACTGTAAGCACTGGTTTTCGAACCCGATGATGAAAGAAATCTTTGAGCTCCTCGCCGCGCCAGCTGCTCAAATACTGATACTCATTGGAGAACCGATCATCTTTGCAGGGCCATAACTTCTTCCACCCGCATCTCGGGACCATGAGTGTGGCACTTTTATGCTTATGAGAAAGTCCTCATTCACAAAATGACGTACGGTCACAAACCCTGTTCACCAAGGACCGTACGGTCACAATTAAACCCTCTGACCGTATGGTCACTGCCACGTGGCAGACATCAATCCAATCCTTATCTGCCACGTGGCTGGGCGGTCCAATGAAAACGTGACACGTGTACTAATGGACAAACAACTTTGGCCGGGCCTTGTAAGGTCCGTCCTGGCTTTGGGCGAAGCCCGTCTCAGATTCAAATTTGGATCTGAGACGGGTGTTTAGGCGACCGTACGGTTACTAGGTTGTGACCGTACGGTCCCAACCTAGCCTATAAATACCCCCCAGATTTCTCATTCAATGCACCAAAAAAACACTCATTCTCCTCTCTCTCTCTCTCTTTCTAGCTCGTTCTAAAGAGATTCTTGACCCGATAAGAGTTGCCTCTGTTGTTGCCTCTGAATAAGAAAAGACTAGAGCCCGAGCTTGAGAGTGTTTTCCCAAGATATTCTCAGAATAGGTCCTCACGACCACTAAAAATATTTCCCCCCTTTATCAAAAGTTCCAGATCTAGGCATCACTTGTAGCCCCGCTAGAGCTGACTAAGTCATATTCCAGAAACTATTCGGAGGACGCCCTACGCAACTCCGGCCCCCAAGGTTCCATCCTGAAATGGTCTCCGTTCTTCAGCGAGTATCAGTCCGCGAGCAATCACTACCACACGACGAGGGTAAGCTTACGAGGGTTTTGTACCGTGTCACCCGACGGTTTACCGTACAAATGTTTGCGTATTTAAATATTCTTGTGTGATAACAATAAAAGTCAAGATAATAAACCGTTAGGTTGCATTAAAGACCCTCTAGGGTCTGGAATGTCAGAATTAATAAGTTGTATCCATGAACGTAAATAGAATCTTTGGTTTTTAAAATGATCGGTACCTATACCGGTTCATACATTTTGTCGGTGTGCCGGGTGGCGACTCTAGTCAAACAAGGCTAAAGCCGCTATGAGCGACCACTTACGCTCACACCAACATGAATAATTAATTGTAGTTTTACCAAATACTAATCAACAAACTGCAAACAACTAAATGAAACAGCAAACCGCAAATAGGAGAAGGAAACATAAATCAGAAACAACAAACCGAGAATTGGAACAACTACACCAAACATGCTCTTAAACTATGTTCAAAATACCTAATAATTGCTTTTGATCTATATAGGTGTAAAGCTTTACTAGCCTGGTCAATAATGTACATAGAGAAAAAGCATGAAGGGTAACAACTTTTTTGTTTTTTTTCGAAACAATCAAGTACTACTATTAAAACACTGTAGCACTTGGTGCAAAAAGAAGCACAGATAACCCACCATGGGTAGCTCAGATGGTCAAAGGAGCAGAGAAAGTGGGAAACGCAACAGGTCTCAAGTTCGATCCTCAGAGATTGCAATTTGGTGATTTAATGCCATGTTCCGTGATGGGCCTGCTATACTGCTCTGGAAGCCTCTAGTATAGTTCGTGTGAAGTGGGAAGCCCCCGTTGGTGGGGTTACAGAGGCTAGTTTCCCCGGGTATAAGCCTACTAAATCCCGAAGGGGTTTAGTAGAGTTTCTCGTCATAAAAAAAAAAGCACAGATAGAACGATGTATCGTCTATTGCGTAGGATTTAGCTAAACTTTTTTGCTAAAAAAATACGGTTAATTTCAAATAAGTGTCTTGTGATTTCTCAGTTTTATAAATAAAGGACTATGGTCGATTTTGTTGACGTAAAGGAGGTCATTTTTTGTCCAAATATTTTTTCGAACCTTTGATCGGCTATGTAAGAGTTAAGGTCAAAGGTCAAAATTTATTTTAGATGAAAACAGTCTTCATTTACGTCAACAAAATTGATGATTTCCTTAATTTTGCAGCCAATGCGAACCACGGTCCTTTATTTGCAAAAACGCGAAACCACAAGGCACTTATTTGAAATTAACCCAAAAAGATAATAATTTTATATTTCTTGAAAAAATAGTATCAAATCCCTATATCTTTTGTCATAATTATAATGCCCGAGGAGGGATTAGGTGCGACAACCTCTTCTAGTGTGACAAGAAGCTTGTGGTGTTACAATGACACTTTTGTAATAAATTCGAACGGTGGTAATATTGTAAATACTAAGGCGGTGGCAGTTTCGTAATTTACAATCACCAAGACATTGAGACCCGGGCAGGGGTTGCGAGGGCGACATTGAGGATGCAAAATATACACAACGAAACAACTTTGCATGAGGCAACAAACAAGACATCACCGTGCAAGTGTTGTTCGAGTTTTGGTTGAAGAAGATTCGGATTTTACATACTTGTCGAATATAGCTGGGGAAACTCCAGTTTACTTGGCGACCGAGAGAGGATTTTGGCGGATTGTAGTGAAGATTTTGAACACCTGCCTCACCTGCTTACCATGGTCCCAATGGTTGAACAGATTTGTTTATGATTCTAATACAGATTAATTGTTATTCAATTTTTGAGGGACTTGCTAAATGAATTTAGTGCGATTTTGATATTTGGATTTTGTTTTATCTGCATTTTGTTGGGTTTTGATCTTAGAATCTTGGTGGTTCATTGAGAAATTAGTATCATATGCTTTTGTACATTAACATTTTAGTTTTAGTTGAAGATGAATTGATGATTAGTTGATAGTTTCTTCGGCAATCCCTCATCTCATAGATGTTCGTAAATCTTATTAAATTAGTATCTTTCGCTCTTCAAGCTAAACTCGCTGACAAGAATAATGTCATCTCTAAGAAAAGGATATTCTTCTCATCAATCTCATTTGCTCTTCTTTTTTTTGCAGGATTTTGAAACTATTCTATTAAGTTTATGTTCAATTAATCAAATGTCCAGATTAGCATAATTTGTTTCTGCTATTGATGCTATTTGTTCTTCAAAGTTAGAGCTGGTATCTTCTAATTCCTTTGACAATTGTTTTCTTTTATATTGTTACTTAATCAGATACAAGTTATGATTTTTTCTTTTCCTTTTATTAGTGTTTTGTATTATAAAGCTCCATTCAATTCAAAATATTAAATTATTACGGAGAATTTCCTTGGAAGAATAGAGTAACCTTGTTCGAATAATAGGGAAGACTTTTGGAAGAACAGCAAAACTGTGTTGAAAGCACAGAAAAATTTTGGCATTAATTTTTCCAATTTCATTTCATTTTTTTACTTGATGTTTGATGGTAATTGTCATGAGAAATAACTGCGTTCTTTTATAGGCAAATATACCCATCGTGCAAGTAATAAAATGGAGCATCTAGGACTCGGAATATTGTACCCAAGGGATCGAGCCATGCTAAATTCACTAACTTTCAGTTCCTAAGAGTTCATTGAAGTCACAAATGTTGAGCTTTGATGTTTAAAACTATAGATCTAAAACAAAATGAGAATATAACAATAATACGAGGCACACAGGCTACAAGATCCAGGATTTGGAACCTAGGCTACTGGATCTAAGTTTCCATGAATGGTAATGACTATTTCAATATAAAAGGTTCGGCCTTTTCCACAAATATCTTATTCTAGCTCATTTCCAAGCCAAAGACTTGATAACTTAGTAGATCTAGCAAAGTTATTTGGCCTAGATCTACTAAGGAATGTGTTTGTCTAGGGTTTTGCTGAATAGTTGCCTAATTAAGCAAAGAACCAACATACAAATATATAAAGATTTCGCTAAACAATATTTAGCATGCAACCTAGATCTAATCCATAAAATAAACCACAAGACGACTTATTTCTAAGCTCCACAAGTGATTTAGGAGGTTTATTTCGAACAAAACCTCACAAATAAGCATAGATCTAAGAAAACCGAGATGAAGAAATATCACCAAATATAGAAACTTTTACCATACGCCAAGATCCATCACCTTTCACTTGCAATCCGTGCAAGGTGACTACTCACACATGACTAGAAAGCATAAAAAGCACCATTGAAATGTAAACATTAAAGCTTTCATTCATAAATTCAAGGAAGAAGATGGGTAGTTCGAATCCTAAAACTACCCTAAAAAGTAAAAACAAAATGAAAGCTTCAAGTAGGAATTAGTCTAGAGTAAGTTTTTGTGTAAAGGGATTAGGATGCCTTAAATGGCATAAAGGAACACAACCATAAAAGGCACCCCTAAAGCAAAAAGACCAAAAAGAATAATAAAGCAACTAACTGTACTACCCCTAAACCGAAATAAAGTATTATCCTTAAAGTTGGTATTAATAAAAACATTGCCACTAGGGCAAGGTGGCATTCCATCCATTCACTTTCGCAGCCTCCTTTGCTCACTGCAGCACAGCCTGTGTCTCAATACCTCTGGATCACAGCATGCATTCTCCAGCAGTCCAAAACAGCCTAAAATCTCCAAAAAGTCCTCAAATGCCCGGATTCACCAATTATTTGCACAATTGAGCAAGACCTGCAATTAACCCTCATAAGTATGACTTTCAACATTAAAACATGCAATATTAAAGGCTAAAAAGAGTGGAATAACACGTAATGTTTAGACATATCAATAGCATGGGTCGAATAGAAAGTCTATTCTATTGTTTATTCAATACTTCATCCATGTGATACTTTACAAGTTTTAATTATCAAATTGGCTTTTGTTCCAGATCATGTACCTATTCTTCCAACAAATTGTTCAATTATTCACGTATATGCATATAAACATCAATGCAAATATTAGGGTAATTGCAACTCACTAATGTTTTTGTTATAGAGTTCCATTAAATCAAAAGTATTTATTGTTGGAAACTCAATTCTCTAAAGTTTTGAAGAATGTCAAACAAATACTTTGAAGTATATCCATCACATATTAAAAGGAAGTCCTTAAAGAAGAAATAAAGAAGAATCTTCACAAAAAGGCTAAAAGATTAAAGTTGTCCAAGAAAGTATGTCCTGATAGTAACCGAAAATAGAAGTTTTCGACTGCTACGAGTTTCTCCTTTCTACAATCACAATTAAGGAAATCTTACCAACTCAATCTCGTTCCAAGATCATATCAGTTACTTGAATTGCTATAACGACAACTTTGTACTCTAACGGAAAGATTTCAAGCGGGAAGATTGAAGTTTTGAGATTCAAATTCAAGATCAAGTCACAACGGCTAGCTATTCTCAACCTCTATAAAAGGAGCACTGCATGAAGAAGTTAAACCACACCACAACAACATTTAGCACTCAAAACAAAGAACTAATTCTCAACTCACATCTTTTGAATAGTTCTGTATAGCTCCTTAGTGACCCGTACACTGTAACTCTTACTGTGTACTGAGTCAGAAAGAGAGAAAAACTATTTAGATTCTATCTAAATCTCTTTTGATTGGAAGACAACTACTTGGTGTACGTAGTTGTGGAAGATAGCGAGAGTAGATTGAGGAAGGTAATCAATTTCTATATTGAGCTATTGTAAAAGCCCGGTTTCTCTGCCTTGAAAGAGATATTTAGTGGATTCACAAATCTTAAGGGAAGGTACCTTGGGAACATGAGTAGGCACAGGATGTGACCGAACCTGGATAAATCACTGAGTATTTCGATCCTTTAGCACTTTACATATATCTTGCATCTACTGTTACTCAGCTTATTATATATTGTTTGCATGATGTGTTGACTTACTATTATAAACTGCTCTACTATTTTATCTAAGTCAGTACCCAACTCTAGTACTTCTGTGTAAAGTCAACTGTCTGATTTGAGAGTCTTTGAACTCAGCATACAAATCCATTAGTGAAGTGAGTGTCAAAGTTTTTCGCCAAGACCTCCTGCTGACTCACTGGTACCAAGTACCAATAACACACTTACTGAGTGTCTCCTGACCATGACAGTAAGTAAAATAAGAAGAATTTTTTAGTTACTCTGTTCACCACCCCTCTAGAGTACTTTATAGTTAACCGGGACTAACAAGTGGTATTTGAGCTTCGCTTAATCCAGAGATTTAACAATCTCGAGTTTAAAGCTCCGAAAATGGCCACAAATAGCACTAAACACTTAGATGGTAATGAATCTACACAGATATCGCCTGAAGGTTTGTTTACTACTAGACCTCCTCTATTCTTTGGATCTAACTACACTTTCTAGAAAAATAGAATGCATAATTTCATTAAAGCATCAAATGTGACTGCACGACTTAGTATAAAAAATGGTCCTCATATCCCATCATCCATAGTTGGTGAGTCTACTGTTCTGTGTGAAGATAAGAAAGGTAAGTCAGTAAGTAGCAAAAAATACAGAGGTATGATTGGCTCCTTACTATATCCTACTGTTAGTCGACCAGTTATACAGTTTGCAGTATGTTACTATGCAAGATATCAATCTAATCCAAAAGAGTCACATTTATTAGCAGTTAAGTGTATATTGCGATACTTGCAAGGATATGTGAATGCAGGTTTATGGTATTGTGAGCGGAAACGGGAAAATGTATGAACCGGTGTACGTACCGATTGTTTTAAAAACGAAAGATTATATTTACGTTCGTGGATACAACTTATTAGTTCCGACATTCTAGGCCCTAGAGGATCTTTAATGCAACCTAGCTCATTATTGTTTTTTGTTTTTATTATTATTATTATTATTATTATTATCATCATATAGAGTATTTAAAATACACAAATATTTATACGATAAACCGTTGGGTGACACAATAACACCCTCAGAAGCTTACCCTCGTAGCGTGCCAGTGGGATGCTTGCAAGCTAGTACTCGTCAAGAACGGAGTCGGGCGAACAAAACTTTGGGGATGGAGAGGCGTCGGGGACGTACTCCTAGTGACTAAAGAGAAGGATTTCAGGGGAATTCTTCGGACTTTCGGGGACAGTGTATACACTTTGCGGGGCGAAAGAGCAGTACTGGAATTTGGATTTTAGTAGTGAGAGATGAGTATAACTTGGATATTGGATGGTGATGGGGGTATTTTGAATGTCGTGATGACTTTGAGGAGCGAAAATGTTTACGAGGCAGAACTTCGGTACTCAAGCGATTCTTTTATATCAAATGCGACTTTCTTAGGCAACTTATCAGAGGCAACTTATCGGGTAAAGAATCGCTAAAAAACCGAGAGAGAATTGGGGGAAAGAAAGAATTGTTCATGGAATGAATGAGATTTTTGGCCTCCTTATATATGATTATATGGTGACCGTACGGTCATGCTTATGGAGACCGTACGGTCTTTATAAGTCTCGTCTAAGATCTATTTTTGGATCTTAGACGGGCCTTTAGAAAGGTTTGACTGAAAGTTATAAGTTGTTTGTGTTTTACTGACACGTGACAGATAAGGATTAGGACCGTATTGCCAGGTATAGAGACCGTACGGTCTTAGTGAGGGTGACCGTACGGTCACTGTTACTGTTATGGAGACCGTAGGGTTACAAAGGAGAGAGATGGAGACCGTATGAAGGTTAGGTGAAAGAGGACTTTGTCACAAGCTTGAGGGTGTCAATCTTGTGTTCCCGTGGTGTGGGTGGAGGGAGTCATGACTTCGGAAAGTCGGTTTGTTCTTTAACGAGTAGTGGCACTTGCGCGACTGGAAGAACTGTTAGCCCTAACAAGATTAGAATCACATAGAGGGGGGTGAATAGGTGTTTATGTCTAATTTCAAGTTTTTGAGAAACTTGGGACATAATCCAGTCTGTTCATAATCAGGAGCAAGCTTCTGGGAAGCGCTTCTGTGAGAGACTCAGCAACAGAAGTTATGTTTAACAGATCTTCTGGATAGTCTTCTGAACAAAGACATTGAAATATAAAAGCATAATGTTTCAACACTTGAATATAAAGCAATTGTACAGAGGCAAATATAACAAGTTAAATACATAGGGAGAAAGAGATTCAGGAGATCCTGATGAATAGTCAATTTATCCTGGTTCACCATAGAAGTCCTATGACTATGTCCTGTCCTCTTTGATCGCAGTCAACAGAGATTTAAAATCTACTATTCACAACTTTTATGGAAAGTTCATAAGCTCTTTTACAATCAACAGAACTTAAGCTAATTTCTCACTTAGTTCTGACTAGTCTAGAGAAAGTTATTGGATTTCCACCAAAACAAACAACAACTTTGGTTTTTTGGATTTCTCACCCAACTTATACCTCAACTGGTTTTCTCTCAAATCTATCTGAATATAACAAACGATATCAGTTTACAAATTTCTATTATGAACTTGTGTTTTCTTCACTCTCTCTCTTTACTCAATCAAATATGAAAAAGAAAGAATGATATGCTCTGTTTTTGCTATAAAATCAGTGCATTGAGTAAGCTCAAAATTTTCGTGTGCATAAGATATAGTTGAGCTTGGCTACTTATATAGTGCTTGAAGATGACCGTTTCTTCAAATTGTAGTTAGAATTTGAATTGAGAGAGAGTTGTAGCTGTTACTCCGTCTTGTTCTTCAAACAGTCTTCAAAAGCTTTTTGATTCCGTTAACCTTGTCCTTTAATCGAAAACTGGTAATAGATTTGAATTGCAAATGAAGGTTGTCTGAGGAATTTCTTCATTAAGATCAACCAAGGATAGACATGGAAGAAACTGAGTTTGTTTGTAGTGAACAGTCCAGGCGCTCCTGATCTCAATGGAAACATTGCTTTTGGATGCTTGAACTTCTGAGGAGAGCTTGATCAGTCTTCTGAATATCTTTAGAGCGGAGGTTACGGCTTTTGTGTGACATCTTCTAGATTGATTATGCCCTCACTTCTAGATCCAGTAGCGACACAAATTTTAATTCAATCAGCACCTGCTGAGTAAGACTTACATAATACTTAACAAAAATTGTCAGTTAACATTCATAAGTATATAAGTCATATGTATTTATTATCTTCTGAAACACCTTAAACTAAGCAAAAATGATAGGGTTCATCATTCTCCACCATTTCGGTTATGGACAAACGTGGTTCAGAAGGATGAGTTACTTAAACAAATACATAAAGTTCAGAAAATAACTCCCCCATAATTATGTTTTTTAGTGCCTCTAAATGACTTAACTCCTGCATTTTAATGTAAATGGTGAACTCCAAAAATATTTTTTAACTTATATAAGAACTTAAGATTAAGATTGTTAGATTTTGTGAAGTATTAGTCAGAAGGCAAATACATAAACAAGTTAAGTACACAGTGATTCAGTAATGGCAAAAGATAATTCAGAAACAACAAATCATGACAGGATAAAGGTTCATATCATAATATATCAAAGCAATACATTTCAGAAGAAAGAATAAAACAAAGACAGAAGCAGCAAAAACAAGGCAAGGTAAACAAATCCTAATAGACAAGCTACCCAACCCAGAACCTAGGGCTAAGAGGCCTAATGGTCATTTTTATGCTTCTTTTTGGATTCATCATAATTCAGTTTCTTTTGTTGCACTGTTGACACATTCTTTCCACAACCGGAACCTTTAACTCCATGAGTAGAAGTCTCATGAGTTCTCTTTGTAACAACACTTGAACCACCCTGTTGAACATGTCTCTCCCCCATTTGTCCAGAACGCAATAACCCAACCTCTCTTAATCTTTTGTCCTGATCATGAGCTTGACGAAGTTGAGCTTTAGTAGGTCTCACAGAGTCAATCTGATTAATTCTAGCTCGAAACTCAACATCATATCTTCCAAGCCTCTGGATAGACTCAACATACAGAGGAGTTCTTTTGTGAACATCTTCCAATAGGACTTTAAGAGAGTGGTTGGTGAAAACAATAGCACCAGTCATTGCCTCATTCTAAAGGTAGCACTGTCCTTTAATAAATCTGACACAATTGGCCAAATTCTTCTTTTGTTTGACACTAGAATCATGAACGACCTTTAGAAGACCTGTAAGCTCTTCAATTGTAGCATTCTAAACAGCTTGACTGTTTTCAATATCTTCAAGTCTTCTAGACAACTCAGAAGAAATTCCAGTCAGAGGTTGAGCATGGGCAGAGGATGATGAGGGAGCAGAATATTTCACTTCTCTCAGAATCTGGTTTGACAGATTTTGCATGTCATCAAACCACTTTGGAAATCTCTTCACTCTGAGAATTAACATGCTCATTAGCCTCATTCACTTCCATAGTTAAACCTTCCAGAGCAA
Organism: Euphorbia peplus; assembly: GCA_028411795.1. Classification (NCBI taxonomy): domain Eukaryota; kingdom Viridiplantae; phylum Streptophyta; class Magnoliopsida; order Malpighiales; family Euphorbiaceae; genus Euphorbia; species Euphorbia peplus. The sequence goes on along the minus strand of CP110843.1, from coordinate 9,386,988 downwards.
TGTTGGGAAGTGTAGGCAAAGTGAGAGCCAATTGCCTCAACCTGTAAAGCTCATCATCGGTTGCCAGATGCAAACTAGCAAGGTTCTGAATGTAGACATTAGGATCTTGAAGCTTTAGCATGGACATGAGATGCAAGTTTTGAGACTTCAAATATTGTAATTCTTGAAGAATAGAACTTTGAGTAAGCATGTTAGAAGCAACATTTCTTTCTCCTACAGCAGCTAACCTTGACAAGAAGTCATCTGAGCTCCCATGAGCCATCCTTCTCCGCTCTTCAACACCAGGAACAGTGCCAGCACTTGGAGGAACTGACATAGCTCCAATAAACCCATGTCCTTCAAAATAATCACTTTTTTCATGTTGAGTCATTATATCTCTCAAAAAGTCATAATTTAGGTTTAGTCCAGCAAAGGAGTTGACTGGAGAGGAGATAGGAGTGGATAAGGGAAAACACACATGAGGTGTATGTCCATAAGGTGTTGAGATATGAGGAATATAAGTTATGGAAGGGACAAAAGTGGAAATAGTAGAAGAGATAGTTTGAGAAGAAGAAACAGATGAAGTAAAGGAAGGAATAGTGAATGGTAGTGATTAAGAAGGAGCTGTAAATCCTAAGCAAGGAAATACAGAAGAAGAAGATAGTGAAAATGAGGAGGAAGTAGAAATTGAATCTGAAAAGATGGGGCCAGAGGCCAAGTTCACTTCTGAAAAGGGTCATGAAGGAGGAAAAGTTTTAGGCACATGAACTTCAGGAGATGATGTTCTAGTGGGGAAAATCGAAAAAGGATCACTAGTTTCTGTGACAGAAGGTAGTGGGGAAGTATGAACGGGATAGGAGTGAATTGGAGAAGAATGAATGAGAGAAGAAGTAGGAGTATGAAAGATAAGAGAGACACCTTGGTCAGAAGAAGGAGGAATAAAAGTTTGAAGGGGTTTAACATTTAGGGTGTCAAGAATTCCAACAAAGCTTGAATGTTCAGAGGTTGTAGCATCTCCCTCTGATTGACGATCCTAACCCATCAAGACATTATCCAGAAAGTGATGAGACTCTTTGAGAGCAACATCAACTCGTTCTTCTGTTCTGGCTCTATCAACAATTTCTTCTGTCTCTTCAGCACCCTCAGGTGTTGAGTCCTCAACGGGATTATCAATTATAGGTTCATCAATAAGTACCTCAACATCTTCCATATGGTGGTCATCATCAAGTGCACTCTCATCAGCAACATCCTCTGCAGGTTCATCAACATCATCCTCAAGTTCAGGATTATTTTGGAGTTGGATGAAATTCTTCTTCCTGGGAACTTTCTTTCTCTGTGCAGTCCTCTTAGTTCTTATATTCTTCAGAGGAACATCCTCTGTTACCTCTACAGATTTTCCTTCAACAACATCAGCAGCCTTTTTCTTGGCATTGAGCTTCTCAACATTTCTTTTAGCAGATTTTTCTGCAGCCAGCCTCTGAACAACTTGCTCAATGGCCACCTTAGTGCCAGTGACGGAGGAAGGCTTTGCTGTTGTTACTCTTCTTGTCTCCTCAATCCTGATAGAAGTTTGAACCAACTTAGATCCTTGGTCCAGATTACCCTTATCACCTTTCTTTGCTTTACCTTTCTTGACACTATCTCTTACAATTTCCTTCTGAGCCTGAACAACTGAAGGAGGAGATGTAGACTCAGCTTTCCCCACAGGCTCCTGACCAAAAGTGAGCTTGGACAAATTTTCCATAGTCACAGCAGAGCTTCTGGTTCTGATAGCATCTGCTAGAATAGGGAGGGCATCTGCCTCAAACAGGCTGGATAAGATAGATCCAAAAGCAAGCATGTTGTTTCCCTTCACATTCTTCATCTGCCTTATAATCATGGCATGCAAATTGATCTTCTTCTCATGCATCAGATGATATATGTAGACCCTCTCCCTATTGGAGACACAGTCAACTCATCCTGACTTAGAAGGAACACATTGATAGTGAGATAATGTGCCCACCTTTGCTCTTGAGTTAACCATGTAGCAATCATTTCCTTAACCTCAAATGCTGGCTTCGCCCAGTTCACATCCACAAATCCTTTAGCAGTACTATCCTCTGACACAATAACCCCAAAGTCTTCAATTCCCATGGCCAGAGCAATGGAGGCTCTGGAAACCTCAAAATGATCACCATTGATCCTTGAGTGCAGTACATCATTCTCATCTGACCGGTAAAAGAGGTTCTGATAAAAATCAATCACCAACTAGGGATAGATGACTTCATCTAGACAACCAATAGAATGCCATTTTTTAGTAGAGATCAATTTTGAGAAAGGGGTTGAAGTTCTAATAGCATCATCTAGGAACTTAGAAGTATGAACCCTAGACTCACTAAGTTTGATTTTCACAATATCAAATAGGTTGGTAACAATAACTTGGGGCTTGTAGGCCATTAGAGATTGAAGGAGAAGAAATTAGGTTAAAAAGATGAAGTATGAGGAATGCTAGAAATCTCAAATGTAGATAAAAACTTAGGTGAAAAATTGCTAAGTATGGAAATCCCTTATTTATACCCTAAAAAGTAAACTATTCACATTTCAAAAGTAGATAACCACCATGAAAAAGGGAACCAGTTACCGTTTGTAATAGAACGGTGCAGTAAAAGCATTAAACATGGGAGAGGGTCATACGTAAAAGTAGATAATTAATCATCATTATCAACATTAAACTCAATTAACTACCTTAAACGACAAGCAGTTAAACAAAAGTTAATGTGTTAATGACAACTGCTGAAGGGGATTAGTCATACTTATGCCTTCTCTCAAGCTTCTGAAGGGTCCACTAGCCAGGGGCTTAGTAAACATATCAGCAAGATTTTCTTCAGAGGTAGATATGTCAGGACTATATCCTTCTTCAAAACATGATCTCTCAAAAAGTGATGTCTTATGTGAACATGCTTCATTCTACTGTGTTGAATGAGATTGTTTGAAAGGTCAATTGCACTCTTGTCGTCACACTTGATAGTGATAGTTCCAGGAGTGATTCCATAGTTAGCAAGCTGCTGTTTGATCCACAACATCTAAGAAAAACAGCTTCCAGCAGCAACATATTCAACTTCAGTAGTTGCAAGTCCTACAGAAGTTTGTTTCTTACTGTGCCAGGAAACTAGGCACTCCCCTATAAAATGACAACCTCCAGAAGTGCTGACTCTCTTCAACTTGTATCTACCATAGTTAGAATTTGTGAATCCTACATGAGTGAAATATGTACTACAAGATACCACAGACCAGCTTCTGAAGTGTCTTTAAGATATCTCAGGATGTGTTTCACAGCAATATCATGAATCTCCATAGGTTTAGACTGAGATCTAGCACAGAAGCACACAACAAAATGTAAATCTTGCCTACTGGATGTTAGATATAAGAGGGAACCAATCATACCTCTGTATAATTTAATATCTATAGGTTTACCAACTTTATTTTCATCATCAAAGTCCTTGATGACATCCATTGGAATGTCCATTGCATTGGATTCTGACATGCTAAATTTCTTCAGCACTTATCTAGTATACTTGGCTTGGTTGATCAAGATTCCATCATTACTTTCCTTAATTTGAAGGCCTAAGAAGAATGTTAATTCTCCCATCATAGACATTTCAAACTCAGATTTCATGTGGTTACTGAACTCCCTCCACAAAGATTCATTAGTAGCACCAAATATAATATCATCAACATATACATGAGCTAAAATGATATCTTTGCCTCTCTTCAGACTGAACAGAGTAGTATCAACACAGCCTCTAACAAATCCTTTAGATAGAAGGAACTTTGTCAGTCTCTCATACCAAACTCTGGGAGCTTGTTTCAGTTCATACAAAGCTTTATGTAGCTTATACACATGAACTTAGGATCTTCAAAGCCTGGGGGCTGAGATACATAAACTTCTTCATCGATGTATCCATTCAGGAATGGACTTTTCACATCCATCTGGAACATCTTAAAACCTTTGTATGATGCAAAAGCACATAGAATCCTTATGGCGTCCAATCTTGCAACATGAGCAAAAGTTTCACCTTAATCTATGCCTTCTTGCTGACTGTAACCTTGAGCAACAAGTCTTGCCTTGTTTCTCACAACATTTCCAAATTCATCAAGTTTTTTCTTCAAAACCCATCTGGTACCTACTATTTTCTTTCCTTTAGGTCTGGGAACCAAAGTCCAAACCTCTGACCTTTTAAACTGGTCAAGTTCCTCTTGCATTGCCATTAACCAGGATTCATCATCTTCATCTTCATAGAAGTCGTTGGGCTCCAAAAGTGACATAAAAGCCACATTCCCTATGTATCTTCTGAGCTGAGCTCTGGTGATGACAGGATTGTGAATAGAGTCAATCATGTTCTCCAAGTGGTGAGAAACAAGGCAAGACTACATCATTTATTGAATCATATATAGGAGCATCTTCTGAAATGAAGTTATCTTTTGGGATGAAGTTATGTTCTGGAACTGGATTGATAGTAACAGGAGGAACTACATCATCAGCTGTTGGTGCAACATTCTCAGCAGCAGTAGGAGACTTATCTTCAGTAGTTGGAACTTCATTATCTTCAGGAGCTCTACTATCTATGGGGTTAGTCTCATCAAACTGAACATGAACAAATTCATCTAAAGTTTGAGTCCTCTTATTAAAAACCCTATATGCTTTACTATGTGTTGAGTAACCAAGAAAAATGGTCTCATCTGCCTTTGAGTCAAACTTTGAAAGATATTATTTAGTGTTCAAAATAAAGCATTTGCAACCAAAGATTCTGAAATAACCTATCTTAGGTTTTCAACCTTTCTAGAGTTCATAGGGGGTCTTGATCAGGATGCTTCTGCTGAGCACTCTATTGAGAACACAACAAGCTGTGTTCACAGCTTCTCCCCAGAAGTACTTTGGAAGCCTTCTGTCATTGATCATAGTTCTGGCAATTTCAACCAGAGTCCTATTCTTCCTTTCAACTACCTCATTTTTTAAGGAGTTCTGAGAGCAGAAAAGTTATGATCAATGCCCTTGGTTTCACAGAATTCTTCAAACAGAAAGTTCTTGAATTATCCACCATTATCACTTCTGATATGGATAACCTTCTCATTCCTTTCATTCTTAAGACTTTTAACAAGTATTGAGAAGCATTCAAATGATTCATCTTTGCTAGCAAGCAGGAAGACTCAAGTGAATCTTGAATAATCATCTACATTGACAAAGGCATACTTCTTTCCACCCATGCTCATTGGTTGAACAGAGCCAAAAAGATCCATATGAAGCAATTTTAAAGGTCTTTTTGTTGAAATGGTTTTCTTTGTTTTGAAAGAGCTTCTGGATTGTGTTCCAGACTGACAAGGAATACATAAATTGTCTTTCTTAAAACTAATTTCAGGCAAACCCTCAACCAATTGTTGTCTAGCTACCTTAGCCAGAAGATCCATGCTAACATGAGCAAGTCTTCTATGCCATAGCCAAGAGGTATCCTCTTTAGACATCAAGCATATATTTTTACAGAGATTCTCAAGATTCAGCATGAAATCATTTTCTATCCTAGGAGCAGTTAGAATAACTTACCTTGACTTATTGTCCAGGATTTTACATCCAGAGGAGCTGAAATCAACATCTCTACGTTTGTCACACAGCTGTGCAACACTGAAGAGGTTGAACTTCAGGCCTCTGACTAGGGAGACATCTTCAATAGGAGGGTTTGTTCCAATTGATCCTGAACCAATGATCCTTCCCTTCTGAGCATCTCCAAAGCTGACTTTACCACCTCTTTTAGACTCAAATGTGATGAATACATTTTCATCACCTCTCATATGCCTTGAGCACCCATCGTCCATGTACCACAGCTTTGACATTGAAAGAGTATTCAGCGCCACCTGAAAAACTATCAAGTAGTGACAGGTACCTAATCCTTATTGGGTCGTTCATTGTTAGGCTTGTTTTCAGCAGGTTTTTCAGATATTTCATATTGCAAGATGTTTTTAATGTGATACTTGCAATCTTTCAACCAATGACCATCACTTTTGCAAAGCTTGCAGAAAGGAGGGTTCTTGGATCTTTCCCTACGCTTCTTGGGAGCTTTCTTCTTTGGCTGAGAGGTTTTATCTTCTTCAATAGCATTAATGCTCTCAGAAGTACCTTCTTCAGTAGGAGAAGAAATATCTTTTAGAAGAGAGGGAGTGACAAATTTCTTCTTTTGAGGTTTATCACTCCTCAGAGGCAGTTTCTCCTTACCTTTGGCTTTGGGGCCATCAGAAGGAGTACTGAACTGTTTACACATCTTTTCTTCTAACATTTTCATGTTAGAGTAGACTTGTGTAAACCTAAGAAATTTGTCAGCCTCACTTTTGTCAAGTTTCCTTTTCATGTACTTGAACATACTGTACAGTTCTTCAGGAGAGTCCAGAATATCTTATTCAAGAGATATGTTTACCTCATTATCGTATATAGCTTCTGAAGGTGCGGAAGTCTCTTCTGCATTTACTTCAGACGGTGGCTCATCAATAGCCATGAAACACTGCTTCTTTCAGTGCCTCACCAAGCGGCTAGCATAGCCTTTTTGAACTTCTTCTTATCCTTTTTCAGCTCAGGACAATTAGGCTTAATATGTCCTGGTTGCTGACATCCATAATAAACAATTGGTTTGTTATGGTGTCTCTTGGGCTTTTCACTTGATCTAGGAGTTCTCTTATCAAAGCTCCTTAATTGCTTCTTGTAGTTTCGACCTCTTCCTTTTCTAAAGGCTTTCTTGAACTTCCTGGTCAACATGGCAAGTTCCTCATCTTCAGAGGAATCTGATTCAGAAGACTCAGCTCTCAGGACTACTCCTCTTTTTCCTTCTAACTTTTCTCTCAAGTCATGATTCTTCACAGACGTCTCATGAGTGATCAATGAGCTAATTAGCTCATCATAAGCATAATAGCTTAGGTCATGAACTTCTTCTATTGATGTCTTCTTTGCTTGCCATGATCTAGGTAAGCTTCTGAGAATCTTTGTCACATGTTCTTCTTCTGAAATATCCTTTCCAAGACTCTTCAGGTCGTTGATGATGTTGGTGAATCTAGAATTCATTGCTGAAATAGATTCTTTGTCCATCATATCAAATAGTTTATAGCTTCTCATGAGCTAATTAACCTTAGATTGCTTTACTTTGGTTGTGCCTTCATAAGTTACTTCTAGCTTCTCCAAAATCTTCTTGTCTGTTTCACAAGCAGAAACTTTGTTATATTTAGTGGCAGTTAGAGCACAATGCAACATATTCATTGCTGAAACATTAGTCTGTATTTTCTTAAGAATTTCATCAGTCTAGAATTCTTGGGGAATTATAACTCTCCCTAAAACCTCTTCCATCCTGGTTGGGGTGAAGTCCTCCACTAGTAACAACTAACCAGGCGCCCATGTTCTGAGCGTGAATGAAATACATCATTCTCTTTTTCCAGTTGGAATAGTTGTCACCATTGAATTGTGGGGGTCTGGTTGTAGAAGAACCTTCTAGAACTATTTGGTGAAAATTATTCTCAGGAAGGTGTCTACTAGCCATCTCTAGTAATTCAGATAAGGATCTTACACTAAGATTGTTAGATCTTTCAGTAAATAAACGAAGCGACCATTGCTCTGATCCACTTGTTGCCCATAACAATATCAGAATCACCTAGTGGGGGTGAATATGTGTTTATGTCCAGTTTCAAGTTTTTGAGAAACTTGGGACAGAATCAGGAGTAAGCTTCTGGGAATCGCTTCTGTGAGAGACTCTACTTTAAGGTAGATTTTGCCTTTTCAGCAATAGTTCTCTTTAACAGATCTTCTGGATAGTCTTCTAAACAAAGACATTGAAATATAAAAGCATACTGTTTCAGCACTTGAATATAAAGCAATTGTACAGAGGCAAATATAACAAGTTAAATAGGTAGAGAGAAAGAGATTCAGGAGATCCTGATGAACAGTAAATTTATCCAGGTTCGCCACAGAAGTCCTGAGATTACGTCATGTCCTCTATGCTCGCAGTTAGCAGAGATTTAAAATCTAATATTTAGAACTTTTATGGCAAGTTCAGAAGCTCATTTACAATCAACAGAACTTAAGCTAATTTCTTACTTAGTTTTTATCAGTCTAGAGAAAGTTAAAGGATTTCCACCAGAACAAACAACTCTGTTTTTCTGAATTTCTCACCCAACTTAAACCTCAACTGGTTTTCTCTCAGATCTAACTGAATATCACAAATTATATCAGTTTAAAAATTTCTATTTTGAACTTGTGCTTTCTTCACTCTTTCTCTTTACACAATCAAATATGAAAAAGAAAGAATGGTATGCTTTGTTTTTGCTATAAATTCAGTGCGTTGAGTAAGCTCAATATTTTCACATGTATAAGACACAGTTGAGCTTGGCTACTTATGTAGTGCTTGAAGATGACCGTTCCTTCAAATTGCAGCCTGAATTTGAAGTGAGAGAGAGTTGTAGTCGTTACTCTGTCTTGTTCTTCAAACGGTCTTCTTAAGCTTTTCCATTAACCTTGTCCTTTAATCCAAAACTGGTAATAGATTTGAATTGCAAATTAAGGTTGACTAAGGAATTTCTTCATTACGATCAACCAAGGATAGACATGGAAGAAACTGAGTTTGTTTGTAGTGAACAGTGCAGGCGCTCCTTTAACAGCTTTTTGAACTTTTGGCGCCTAGCATTAAATGCATTTGACATGTGCAGTAAATGCTTAACAAGACATGTGATCTTGCTTCTAAACACACATTCCATTTGTCTCTTCCTTCTGATCTCAATGGAAACATTACTTCTGGATGCTTGAACTTCTAAGGAGAGCTTGATCAGTCTTCTGAATATCTTTAGAGCGGAGGTTCCGGCTTCTGTGTGTCATCTTATGTATTGACTTCCGCCCTCACTTCTGGATCCAGTAGAGATGCAAATTTCAATTCATTCAGCACCCGCTGAGTAAGACTTAGATAATACTTAACAAAACTTGTCACCCAACATTCATAAGTATATAAGTCATATGTATTTATTATCTTCTAAAACACTTTGAACTAACCAAAACTCATAGGGTTCATCAAGAACGAGGAAGTCGGAAATTGCTTTCGTCATTGGGTTTGAAAACCAGTGCTTATAGTTTACCCCTCGCTTCTTTGGGAGTGAATAGAATAGTTACATTGACTTGTAAGATTCGTTGTCAGTTCCAATGAAGCGAAACGAGTAAGACTGCGTGTGTGCGTCCGTATGTTTTGAAATTCCTTTTGAAAACGGGGTTAGAGACTTACATGTGTGTTGGTCCTCCACCTCCTTACTTTGGATGATTATGGCACTTTGTCCTACCAGTCTTATCTGAATCGCGCACTTTGGAGTTGTCAAGGGAGGATGACCTCGATTAATTTGGGTGATCTGGGGATCAGGTGGTGCCTTAATGTGTGGGGTGATCCAGGGATCGAGTGACATCTTGGAATGTATTTCTGAATGACTGAGATGGTTCGGGGATCGAGTGACATCTTGGAATGTATTTCTGAATGACTGAGATGGTTCGGGGACCGAGTGACATGTCTTGAGTGAGACAAGAATCTGGTAATATTATGGGGATGTTTTGAGGTTAGGAGGGGTTACTTCTGGAGTTTTGGGTTTTCGTGATTTGGGTGATCCGGGTGGTCGGATGCCTTATGTTTCATGTATAGAACGAGTTTTTATGCTTCTCGTACTCTTCCGGGCTTGATTTTGGCTCGTTTAACGGGTTTTGGCTGATCGACGTAGGTTTCCGGGGTCCATTTAAGCCATTGAAGGAGTCTAGCTGAAAAATTTATTTTTGGGAGATTGGCAGACCATATGGTCTCCCGACCGGTGACTGTGTTGTCCTTCCTTAGGTGACCGTACGGTCAAGGTCTTTCCACAACCGTGACCTTACGGTCACCACTAAGTTTGGGCAGTTTAAATGGAATTCTCGGCCGCCGGCTCCATTTCACGTTCCCGACTCAAATTTTCCACCCCCCTTCTTGCGATTTTTTCCCGTAATCGGTTTTTTAAGAATCCTATGGCTCATGGAGCTGATGACTTTGCTTTAGGATAAGTTATCCCGCCTCCCAGAGTGTGGTACGCCTCGGTTCACGCTCGGGATCCATCCGCCCCGTACTATAGGCTCTGTCACATGGACTACATCCCTCTTACACTCCGGATGTTCGAGCACCGTTTCACGACCCTGGTATGCTTCCTTTCTCCCTCGACTTGTGCTTGAATTCCAATTTTCCTTTTTTGAGACCTTTGCATTTCGTTTTCTTGCTTGTTTTGTGGTGTTTTGAGCTTTATAACATGATTAGGATGCATGCTAGGTGTGGTATTCTGATGGGTATGTGAATTTTTCTCGTCGGTATGCGTTATCGTGTCGTTTTTTCTGTCCAGGGGGTTGGTAATTGCATAGAGGGGATGGTGACCGTACGGTCCTCGTCTAGTCCATACAGTTCCTGCCATGTGAACCGTACAGTCACTATGCCCTGACTGTACGGTTCCTCTTCCTTTTTTGCATTCTGAAAATTTTCGTCCAATGGTCAGTCGGGTAGGTACATGAGTCACGACAGTGTGCATAAGGCGTCGGATTAGTACAAGCGTCTCCTGAGAGCAGTCAAGGCCCGTGTAGATAGGACTCCTTTTAGGGCACTGTAAGCACTGGTTTTCAAACCCAATGACGAAAGCAATTTCTGAGCTCCTCGTTACGCCAGTCGCTCAACGGCCAGTACTCACCAAAGAAACGAATAACTTCCCAAAGCCATAAAACCCTCCACCCATATCCCAAAAACATAAGATTGGCACCTTTGAACTTGTGTGAAAGTCCTTTTTTCTCCTTATAGCCAAACTGTCACCACATTTCCAACAAAGACCATACGGTCTCCTCAATTGAGACCGTACGGTCTCCACCCTTGAGACAGTACGGGCTGTCCACCTGTCCAAACGGGTCCTACCCTTATCTACCACGTGACGCTGAACGACAGTGGACTTTTGTCAGGCCTTTGTTAAGGCCCGTCTGAGATCCAAATTAGATCTGAGATGGGGATCATGGAGACCGTACGCACCTACGCACGGACTACGCTTTCCCCTTCCAAACAATCGAAGCACACCCTACGCACCTCCGACGCCAAAGTTCCTCCCAAATCTCCGTTCTAAGGCGGGTACTAGCTTGCAAGCACATCACTAGCACACAACGAGGGTAAGCTTCTAAGGGTTTTGTACTGTGTCACCCGACATTTTACCGTACAATATTTACTTTTATTTAAGTGCTTTTCTGTGATAATAATAAATACAAGATAATAATAAGCTAGGATGCATTAAAGATCCTCTAGGGCCTAGAATGTCGAAATTAATAAGTTGTATCCAAGAACGTAAATAGCATCTCTGGTTTTCAAAACAATCGGTACCTACACCGGTTCGTACATTTTCCCGGTCGACCGGGTGGAGACTCTAGTCAAAGAAGGCTAAAGCCGCTATGAGCGCCCTTTTACGCTCATAGTGGCGACTCTGCTGGGGATCAAAAATATATTCTACTATTATAAGTTAGCTTCAACGTCTGATTTCCTATCAAAAATATATTCTACCTATGCGTCCCTTAAATGGAATGATATATATTTGGTTTTCACTTTTTATTAAAATATTTCTTAAATATTTTGTGAAAAGTAAAAATTGGTACACAACTAAAGCATTCGGATAGTGTATATTGCTTTTTGGGTGTGTGAGTCTCATACTGCATAAAAGAAAAATCCCGAATGGTCAATGTGTGTTACGGGTCGCGGTTACAGTCTTTTCCTTTAAGGGACGCATTGGTCGATCTGTAACACCACCTATAGCCTTGTACCGTCCACACACTGCTCAAAACCCTTAAATTGGGAAGCGTTAGGTATATCTTGCTCAAAACCCTTTGTACTATCAAACGAGACCAAAGCCTCATATAGTCAGCCTAGATATCTCCCATATGAACTACCCCCAAACATGAAATAAATCACGTCAATGAGACTGTTTTGACATCGAAAGGAAATATGTCAAAAGAAACCCACCTAGGACAGAGACGTACCGCGTGAAGATGGAGAGGGAGTGACGGCTTCGCATGTTGATGGTTCGTTGACTGATAATTCATGCATACTCAGAGCATATAGAAAGTCTGAACACCCATGTCTAGATATCTCTTCGGTTCAAGAAATTATTACGTTGCAACCCGACAGATAACGTTGTCATGAACGTCCACTCCCAAAAAAGAGGAAAATGGTTGTGAGGGATGCAACAGAATGTGACCTGAATCCAAAAGATGTCCAGGCTAGAACATACCGGCTAACAAGAAACGAAGAAATGAACCACTGCCAAAACTAAATCCTCATGGAAATACGCAGTGACTCGACTCCTCGCGTCTACATAATTCAAAGACCCTGTTTGGAAATATTACCTTCATCATTAGGCATTTATGAGGTAACATTTCCAAACTGGGCCCAATGAGCCGAAAAGCGCAAAAGACTTATACGTCCATGCATACATACAACATACAAACTGAGCGAGACAAGAGAGTCATACAATCTTCGCTCATATAGAACGACCGTGGACAAGGGCAAACCGAAGACTGGTTAGGGAAGAACCGATCGCTGAGCCCGAGGATCTACATATCGCAAGCTCATCCGACTCAGAGACAGAAATTGCAGGGCCGAACAACACTCCTAATGCTGCTACCGAGATTGCCAAAGCCCTGGCAGCCATGCTGCAATCACCGGAATACCAGATGATGATGGATCAAGACATCGAAAAGGGATGCCATAAGGTCCTGGCCAAGCATCTGCAACAACCTGAATCAGAGTACAGGGGATCCCACGGGTTAGAGAAGCCAAAAAACCCGAATGATTCAGATGAAAAACTGAATTACATCATTGGGCATCTAGAGAGCAAAAGAGGGAGTTCCGCCACTCCAGCTAGCAAAACACTAGCATCTTACATGAGGCCCAACAGGCAAGGACTTACCCCAGGATTTTTGTCCCGGCTTTTATCCGATTCAGTCGGAAAGGAGATCCCACTAGACATATGTCAAACCCGACCCTAAAAGAATCGGATATGACGGTGAGACAATATCTTAGACATACACTTGTCCAAAATAGTGTCTCGAGAAGTAACCAAAATAACAAGAAGAACAATTCAAAACGTCGTTCTAGAACTTCCAATCTAAATATGCCTAGAAAAGTTGTATATTGGCTGAAAGATCGAAATCTGAATCTGCCTACTAAAACACTACACCGAAAACAAGTGTAAATCTCCATAATCTCAAAACTATAATAATACATTGCCAAACTTACAAGACAAACATCAAACTCAACATTCAGTTTGAATATTACATAGATCACACCATATTCATATTACAAGATTTCGTACAACAACCCAATTTCTACAACGAAAAACAAACCTATTTACTAACTTAAACATATCAATATATACATATACACAAGTGCATGATGATATGCAATACCCTAGTAGACGACTTGCTCGCTCGTAACCGAATCCAAACCTCGAGCTAGTGACGAGTACCTCCCTCGGTACCTTGAACTTCCTCGCCTAAAAACATTAAAACATTTGAAAAGATGAGACAGAAATCTCAATAAGCCACAATCAACTATGAAAATAGAATACTTAAAATAACTATATAGATATACCATGAAAAACATCAGAAATAAATAACGAAAACTCAAGCTTGTAAACATCGTTTTATAAACACAATATTAAACAACACTTTACAACTTTCACATCAAAAGCAATAAGATTTCAAACTTGTAACATTGTATCCATTCCAGATTATCCCCCATGTGATTCCATCCACAACTCATAAGCAAATTCGAGACGTCTCTATAACTATGCCAATGCCTATCCCGTATGGTCTTACCCGCCTCCTCGTTGCCATACCCAATAGGTCTTTATCCAACTGTGTACACAGGCCACATTCCTAACTGAATATGGTCTTTCAACAACATAATCACCATTCCGGATAAGTCTAGATGGATACTAAAACATTTCTCAACATCAAAACTCATCAAATCATCTCTTTAGCATAAAATCAGAATCATATATATATCAAATAGTACTCCTTCAAAACATATTGAATAGGTGACATAAAGATCAAATCATCACAAAAACACTTCAATTTGCACTTCAAAACGTAATTAAACGCTTAGTTCACCACTTCCTCCAAATCAGATTTGCAAAAGAGCTAAACCCTTGAATAAAATTTTAAGATCAAATCAACCAGAAATCCACTGAAATATACACATATATATGTATTCAAAATCAATTTATAGTTGATAGTTACTTACCTCTACAAGAAATCAAAAGAAAACACTCTAAGGACTCAATTCTGCCCCAAGATGTTTCCAGTCCGTTCTCCCTCCACAGACCTTCAACTCCAAATTCCTTTTGTGGAAACTTAGGTCTATATGTCTAGAAGCTACGGTTAAAATTTCGCGACTTTACGTCAAGTACAACTCCGGATATAGCAAAAACGGTGGGACTGGTCAGCTAGAAACGAATATGGAAGAAAGAAGAAGAAAGGAAGAGAAATGAAAGAGATGAAATCGTTTTTGCTGATCCAAAAAGAGAATTCTGGAATTTATAGTCCCAAAGATAGGTAAATATCACTCCAAGTCCTCCAACTTATAACCTCTTTTAAAACGTCCACCGAACTTTTGATTTAGAGCTAAAACCGGAAATTGTCTTCTTAACTAGGCATACTTCCCTTAATCCACTCCTACCTCAATATAAAGGCATAACATAATCTAATGATAACGTATTAACTATGAAATAAAGGCACGGATGTGACATTCTCCCCACCTAAGGGAATTTCGTCCCGAAATTACACTTACTCGATGAGGTGAACAGATGCGGATATTGATGCCTCATATCCTCTTCTCTCTCCCAAGTTGCTTCTTCTCGCGAATGTCTATGCCATAAAACCTTCACTAGTGGTACAATATTGTTCCTTAAAACCTTTTCTTCTTTCGCCAAGATTGCTACCGGTTCTTCCTTATACGATAAGTCTCCAGATAGTTCAATCGGTTGTTCTTGTATAATATGACTAGGATCACTTCTGTATC
Organism: Euphorbia peplus; assembly: GCA_028411795.1. NCBI lineage: Eukaryota > Viridiplantae > Streptophyta > Magnoliopsida > Malpighiales > Euphorbiaceae > Euphorbia > Euphorbia peplus. Next base: position 9,371,908 of record CP110843.1, on the reverse strand, counting down.
TCCGAAGCATGGACACGTGAAATACATCATGTATGTTAGAAAGATTCTGAGGCAACTGCAGACGATATGCAACAGGTCCGATTCTTTCAACTATCTCATATGGACCAATGAATCTAGGACTCAACTTCCCTTTCTTACCGAATCGAAGTAGACCCTTCCATGGTGAAACTTTGAGAAACACTTTATCTCCCACATCGTACTCAATTGGTCTTCTTTTCAAATCTGCATAACTCTTTTGTCTATCTTGAGCTTCTTTCAAACTTTGCTGAATAATCTTTATCTTTTCAGTTGTCTCTTGCACTAATTCAGGCCCTAATAACTGCCTTTCACCTACCTCGGACCAGCACAATGGTGTTCTACATCTTCTTCCATATAAGGCTTCATAAGGTGCCATATCAATGCTGGATTGATAACTGTTATTGTATGCAAATTCCATCAAAGGCAAATGCACATCCCAACTACCATGGAAATTCAGAATACTACCTCTCAACATATCTTCTAAAGTTTGAATGGTACGTTCACTTTGACCATCTGTTTGTGGGTGGAAGGCGGTACTAAAATTCAACTTTGTTCCTAGAGCATTCTGGAAACTAGGCCAAAATCTAGAGGTAAATCGAGGATCTCTATCAGACACAATAGAAACTGGCACGCCATGAAGTCTCACAATTTCCTTGACATACAAGTGTGCTAACTTCTCTAAAGAAAATGATACCTTCACCGGAAGAAAATGGGCTGATTTTGTCAATCTATCCACAATAACCCAGATAGCATCATTACCATGTTGTGTACGTGGCAATCCACTAACAAAATCCATAGTAATATGTTCCCACTTCCATTCAGGAATAGCAAGTGGTTGTAAAGTACCAGCGGGTCGTTGATGTTCTGCTTTAACCTGTTGACAACTTAAACATCTACTCACATATTCAGCTATTTCTCTCTTCATCCCTATCCACCAGAAGTGTTCTCTGAGATTTCTATACATTTTAGTACTTCCAGGGTGCATTGCATAGGAAGAATCATGAGCTTCTTCTAGTATCTCCATCTTAACATCGTCGACATTTGGAACACACATTCGATCACCAAACATTAACATACCATCTTCCGTCAGTCTGTACTCGGTATTTCTTCCTTCCACAACATCATTCTTGATACGTTCCAGAAAATCATCTTGACTTTGAGCTTCCTTTATTCTATCTCGGAGAATCGGTCTCACTTTCAACATTGCATATAACACCGCATTGTCTTCACACTTGAATTCAACATTCATAGCTCTCATTTGTAGCAATAAAGGCATTTGCACAGATTTGATATAACTAAGACTCCCGAAATTTTTACGACTCAAAGCATCAGCTACAACATTAGCTTTACCCGGATGATACTCAATAGTCAAGTCATAATCCTTCAACAGTTCAATCCACCGCCTCTGCCTCAAATTCAACTCCTTCTGAGTTAATATGTACTTCAAGCTTTTGTGATCAGTGAAAATACGACATTTTTCTCCATAAAGATAGTGCCTCCAAATCTTCAAAGCAAACACAACAGCAGCCAATTCAAGGTCATGCGTTGGGTAATTCAATTCATGTGGTCTTAATTGTCGGGAAGCATAAGCAACAACTTTGTCATTCTGCATCAATACAATTCCAAGACCCAATCTCGAAGCATCACTATAGACAATATACCCTTCACCCACTACTGGTAGTGTCAAAACTGGAGCATTAATAAGTCTAGATTTCAAGGTATCAAAACTATGTTGACATTCAGGAGTCCACTCGAATTTAACATCCTTCCTCAGTAATCGTGTCATTGGAGAAGCTATAAGTGAAAAACCTTCTACAAATCTCCTGTAATAACCTGCTAATCCCAGAAAACTACGTACTTCATGAACATTCGATGGTGCTTTCCAGTTTGCTACGGCTTCAACTTTCTTAGGATCAACAAGAATTCCCTTTGTTGATACAACATGCCCTAAAAACATAATTTCATCAAGCCAAAATTCACATTTGCTAAACTTGGCATACAACTGCTTCTCCCTCAAAGTCTGTAAAACCGTTCTCAAATGCTTGCTATGATCTTCCTTATTCTTGGAATACACCAAAATATCATCTATAAACACAATCACAAACATGTCCAAGTAAGGTTTAAATATTCGGTTCATAAGATCCATAAATGATGCTGGTGCGTTAGTTAACCCGAATGGCATAACAAGAAACTCATAATGCCCGTATCGTGTTCTAAAAGCCGTTTTCTCCACATCTTCTTCTCTGATTTTCAATTGATGATACCCCGTTCTCAAATCAATCTTTGAAAATATTGTCGCTCCTTGCAATTGATCAAACAAATCATCAATTCTAGGTAATGGGTACTTGTTACGAATAGTAACCTTGTTCAACTGGCGGTAATCTATACACAGCCGCATCGTACCATCTTTCTTTTTCACAAACAACACTGGAGCTCCCCAAGGTGATACACTAGGTCGTATGTAACCTTTATCTAATAAGTCTTGCAACTGAACCTTCAATTCTTTCATTTCTGCCGGTGCCATTCTATACGGTGCTAAAGATATAGGAGCAGTACCCGGTTGTAAATCAATTGCAAACTCCACTTCTCTCACTGGTGGTAGCCCTGGTATTTCATCTGGGAACACATCTGGATACTCATTCACAATTGGAACATCTTCTAGTTTGAGAGACTCTTTCTTACTATCTATCACATATGCCAAGAATGCTTCACACCCTTTCCTTAGCATTTTCATAGCTGTCATTGCAGAGACTATACTTCTATGTATACCTCTCTCACCATGAAATACATACTTATCCCCACTAGCTAATACAAGATTAACTCTCTTTTTACAACAATCTACTAAGGCTTGACACTTAGATAATGAATCCATACCCAGAAGTACATCAAAAGTTTGTATCATCAAAGGCACCAAATCAGCACATATGAAAGATTCTCCTAATTTTAACTCACAATTGGGATATACACGTGTGCATACTAGAGATTCTCCCGCAGGCATACTAACAATTAATTGTTCAGGCACCAGTTTTGACTCCCAACTTACATCATACATAAACAAAGGAGAAACAAAAGAATGTGTAGCCCCCGGATCAATAAGAACATAAGCATCTTTGCCAAATAAAGAAATCATACCAGTGATGACATCTGCAGATGAAACAGCTTCCTGTGGAGTTAGAGCAAAAATTCTTGGTTGACCTCTATTTGATTGATTACCCTGATTTCCAGCTCCTAAAGAAGTATTACTTGCTCCTCTCCCAACACTACTACCTCTAACATTACCTCGACCATTTCCCCTTCCGGATGCATTACCTTTACTTCCTCTATCACTCTGTGTTCCTCTGCCTCTTCCAGCATTGTTCAGCTTTGGACAACTTGTTCTTATATGCCCTTCTTCACCGCACTCATAACACACAATGTTTCTTCTAGGTTCAACCAGCCTTCCAGATGGACAATCCTTTCTTACGTGACCGCTTCCTCCACACTGATAACATTCTAATGGTCTCTTCTTACACTCACCCGAATGAAATCTCCCACACTGAACACACTTCTGAGTATTACCAGTGCTAGTAACAGAAGGACTATATGAAGCTTGGCTAATAGTATCAGATGCTCGAAATATGTTACGACTCACCGGTGCTCCTCGGGTATTCTGATTCCGTATTTGACTACCTCGAAATTGAGATGACCCCCCTTTTTCAAACCTGAATCTCCCAATATTGTCGGTTTGCTTCTGACCTTTCTCAGATTCTAATTTGCTCTTCAACTTCTCTTTTTGTATTGCTTTCTCCACCCAGCCTCGGTAATGTGTACCTTCGTACAAACTCAATTCATTCTGGTAAAATGCATTCAAACCATCTTTAAATCTTTCACATTTCACTTCCTCTGTAGGAAACCATTGACTTGCATATCGGTATAAATCATCAAACTTGTCTACATACTCCTTCACAGTCATAGTTCCTTGTTTCAAATTAAAGAATTCATTCCTTTTCGCTTTCTGAAATGATTCTGTCAAATATTCTCTCATGAATTCACGCTTGAAAACTTCCCAATACAACCCTTCTGGATACAAACCCTTGATTCTAGTTAACCATGTATCTGCTGGTCCATGTAACAAGCCAAACACAGTTCTCATTTTATCTCCCTCTCCTAACTGCATAGTACTAAAGGCTTTTTCGATTGCCTTCAGCCAATTATCAGCTTCCCCAGACTCAATGGTACCTCTAAAATCGAATGCCCCACAATTTTTAGCATCCTCTATAAGTTCACTAGGCCTTCGACGTGCCTCACGTGTTTCCATCAACGTGACTAAGGCTTCCACTAAAGTTTGGGGTTCAAGCTGCAAAATTTGTGCAACTTGTGGATTCGCAGCGTGTTGAGCCACGGGTGGTACGGGTTGTTCATATTGAGGAGGTATTGGTGGAGGATCAATAGGCTGATGTGGTGGTGAGGGTTGTCTTTGAGGTGGTACAACTGGTGGAACTCTAGCATCAGAGGCCTCACTATCCCCTATACCTTCGTGTCCCACTCTTAACTCACTTGTTTCCTCATTTCTACCTCTACCCCTATTCTGAGGTCGTCGGCCGCGAGCTCGTCTTCGATGCATCTATATGAAAAACACACTTATTATTCATATATCTATTACATGCTATGCATGAAAATGTATGCAACACATCAGTAACAAATAAGCATATCACTCTTAGCACTTTACATGTAATCCACACTTCTCTATCCACAAACGAAACATAGAGCTCTGATACCAAGTTGTCAAACCCGACCCTAAAAGAATCGGATATGACGGTGAGACAATATCTTAGACATACACTTGTCCAAAATAGTGTCTCGAGAAGTAACCAAAATAACAAGAAGAACAATTCAAAACGTCGTTCTAGAACTTCCAATCTAAATATGCCTAGAAAAGTTGTATATTGGCTGAAAGATCGAAATCTGAATCTGCCTACTAAAACACTACACCGAAAACAAGTGTAAATCTCCATAATCTCAAAACTATAATAATACATTGCCAAACTTACAAGACAAACATCAAACTCAACATTCAGTTTGAATATTACATAGATCACACCATATTCATATTACAAGATTTCGTACAACAACCCAATTTCTACAACGAAAAACAAACCTATTTACTAACTTAAACATATCAATATATACATATACACAAGTGCATGATGATATGCAATACCCTAGTAGACGACTTGCTCGCTCGTAACCGAATCCAAACCTCGAGCTAGTGACGAGTACCTCCCTCGGTACCTTGAACTTCCTCGCCTAAAAACATTAAAACATTTGAAAAGATGAGACAGAAATCTCAATAAGCCACAATCAACTATGAAAATAGAATACTTAAAATAACTATATAGATATACCATGAAAAACATCAGAAATAAATAACGAAAACTCAAGCTTGTAAACATCGTTTTATAAACACAATATTAAACAACACTTTACAACTTTCACATCAAAAGCAATAAGATTTCAAACTTGTAACATTGTATCCATTCCAGATTATCCCCCATGTGATTCCATCCACAACTCATAAGCAAATTCGAGACGTCTCTATAACTATGCCAATGCCTATCCCGTATGGTCTTACCCGCCTCCTCGTTGCCATACCCAATAGGTCTTTATCCAACTGTGTACACAGGCCACATTCCTAACTGAATATGGTCTTTCAACAACATAATCACCATTCCGGATAAGTCTAGATGGATACTAAAACATTTCTCAACATCAAAACTCATCAAATCATCTCTTTAGCATAAAATCAGAATCATATATATATCAAATAGTACTCCTTCAAAACATATTGAATATGTGACATAAAGATCAAATCATCACAAAAACACTTCAATTTGCACTTCAAAACGTAATTAAACGCTTAGTTCACCACTTCCTCCAAATCAGATTTGCAAAAGAGCTAAACCCTTGAATAAAATTTTAAGATCAAATCAACCAGAAATCCACTGAAATATACACATATATATGTATTCAAAATCAATTTATAGTTGATAGTTACTTACCTCTACAAGAAATCAAAAGAAAACACTCTAAGGACTCAATTCTGCCCCAAGATGTTTCCAGTCCGTTCTCCCTCCACAGACCTTCAACTCCAAATTCCTTTTGTGGAAACTTAGGTCTATATGTCTAGAAGCTACGGTTAAAATTTCGCGACTTTACGTCAAGTACAACTCCGGATATAGCAAAAACGGTGGGACTGGTCAGCTAGAAACGAATATGGAAGAAAGAAGAAGAAAGGAAGAGAAATGAAAGAGATGAAATCGTTTTTGCTGATCCAAAAAGAGAATTCTGGAATTTATAGTCCCAAAGATAGGTAAATATCACTCCAAGTCCTCCAACTTATAACCTCTTTTAAAACGTCCACCGAACTTTTGATTTAGAGCTAAAACCGGAAATTGTCTTCTTAACTAGGCATACTTCCCTTAATCCACTCCTACCTCAATATAAAGGCATAACATAATCTAATGATAACGTATTAACTATGAAATAAAGGCACGGATGTGACAACATATCAAACACTTTGTCAACTTCATGAATCTATCTCCCCTGGATATGAAGCAAGCAACTGGGCTCTTCACCTTCTCACTTGAAGGCAACGCCTTGGAATGGTACAACGGACTAAAATTCAGTATCCAAGGACACTTGGATGAGCTAGTGTCGGCCTTCACCAAGCAATACGAGATCAATACCCTGCAAAAATACACGTGGGCTGACGTGGCCGCTCTTAAACAAAGGGGGAAAGATTTGACGCCTATTATGACAACAGATGGTTGCTAGTGGCTGGAAAATTGGCTATCAAACCTCCCGAAAGTGACTTAATAGAGTGTCTAGCTAGCGGAGCGTTGCCCCGGGTCAGGGAGGTAATCCAGTATCAGACTTTCAAGACGTTTGAAGACCTATTCCAGACAGTGCGGAAAGTCGAAAGGCAGGTCATCAACCAAGTCCCTAGAGCCACGTATGGAAGGGCGAACAACGCACGAAACAACGAGTCAGAATAAACCTCTAGGGGACGAGGGACCCAATCCATCGAGTATCGAGGAGCCTCTTCAGGGGTTAACGCAATCAATCTAAATGTTAACCTCAAGAAAGCATTTGCCCGCCTAACACATGAGGGGAAAATCTCCCCTGTCAGACCACCTATAATTATCAAACCGACTGATAATCTGGAAAGATTTTGTGATTACCATTAGGTCTTCCCACATCCCACCGTCAGATGTGAGGCATTGTAGAGGGAAATCATGAGAATGATTGAGGAGGGGGGAATAGAAGCCCCTAAAGCCCCGAGTACCAAGAAGAACCCCTTACCGGATTATCGCGAAGTTCCCCCTCCGCAAACTATGATGGTTGACTCATTGATGGGATGCCAAGGACACTCCAATGGGCTTCTTTTCCCCGTGTCTATTAGTGAACATGGTGCAGTCAAGATGTACCTCGGCCCAGGTTATGGCCTGTCTTGGGGGAAGAATTAGAAGGTCCCCTAAAGAAGCCAACAATTGGTAGTCGGACTCATCAAACGACGAGCCAACGGAAAAACAAGCCAAAAGAGTAGTAAACCACGTCACCAGATCAGGGCGACTATTTCATTCCGCGCCAAGAACACAAGAACCAGATCCAACCACGACCTCTGGAGAAGAAAGCAACCTAAACACGGGTGAAAAAGGAATGGTAGCCAAACAATTGGCAAAGACTATGATGCAAATGTCGGTGTGGCAACTCCTGGTGTCATCCAAGGAACATCGGGACGCGTTGATCGAGAATCTCTCAACCGTGCCCACAGTCGCGACAGTAACCACGAGTGAGCTATGTTGCATAGTGCAAGGGATGCGAGAACCAATAGAGGAAATATCTTTCACGAAGGAAGACCTTCCCACCGAAGGGGCAGTTCACAACAAAGCCCTGTTCCTTGGACTAACAATGGATGACATCAAGCCTACAGAGATGGATGACTCGGACTAACAATGGATGACATCAAGCCTACAGAGATGGATGACTCGGACTAACAATGGATGACATCAAGCCTACAGAGATGTTAGGGTGCCTCGGACTAACAGTGGAAATATATGCCCCAAAAGAATGTTAGGGTGACTCGGACTAACAATGGATGACATCAAGCCTACAAAGATGGTTATTAGAGCCTATGACGACTCGAAGAGAGATGTATTGGGCGTCTTCGAGACAAAAGTTGTGACCGGACCTATCAGATCAATGATAGAGTTCGTAGTAATGGATATACCTGTCACATTCGCGTTACTTCTCGGTCAACAATGGTTTCACCCCTTGGGAGGAGTCCCATTCATATTACATCAGAAGATAAAATTCCCAATGGACGACAAGGTCGTTACCATTCCCGCTCACGATGACCTCATGGTAGCTCTAATCACCTCAGAGTTTCCTCCCCGGGCGGGTTTCAGGTATCCATGATATACGATCAGGAAATGCCAGTGTCGATCGCAAATTCACTAAAGAGAATGCATTTCATGCCAGGAATGGGCCTGGGCGTGAACCAACTAGGACCACCCACTTTTGATATCCCTTGTGAGGTTAAGAGAGGGAAAGAAGGGTTAGGGTACTCAACGAAGATGGATGAAGGTACGCCCAGGGAAACAAAGTGGGTTACCCCAAAGAAGAAATCAGAAGAAGTTGAAGAAATGACCGAGAGAGAACCTGACATGACAAAGTGGGAGGCATCCCCTACGACCAATACAAGCGCATCAATTCCGGCCCCAGAAAGGCGCATTCAAGACCTTGCATACGAATCGGACAGAATGAAAATCAACGAAGGAGAGATGGAAGCCAAAATGAGGGAGGCCGTGAAACGAGTATTTGAGGAGGTCATGAGAGGGAAGCAGGATGAAGGCACAAGGATGCCTACAAAAGCCGTCAAAGACCCGGAACCAGTCCACGAGATCAAGAAAGACGAAACCATCCCAAAGGACCTGGATCCTGAAGCCTTGCTATTTTCGGTCTTATACGACAATGATGTCGTGTACAGTTGTGATTTGATGTTTCAGAATGATGTATTCACTTCAAAATACGATGCAATGAAATCCCAATTTGCTTACTTGTGTGATTTATCAGAAGAACGCACTATGCATTCATTAGATCATTTGACTAGCACATTTAGCATACATAACACTGCATTACATTATGATTACCTTGGAACTGAAAATGAACCAAGACTGGTCCCAATTTCGCTAGACTTATCCCCTACGGAACAAGCCAGGTAGAAGCATCCTCAGACGTCATCAGAAAGTCTTCGCCTGGTCATATGAAGACATGCCAGGAGTGGAGCCCTCTATAGCAGAGCATGCCATCCCACTAAAACCCGGGGCAGTACCAGTCAGACAAAAGTTGAGGAGACTCAGACTAGAATGGGCTCAGTTGGTCAACGACGAGATCACGAAGCAAACTAGATCAAAATTTCTCGAGGTAGTGGATTATGCTGAATGGGTAGCGAACGTAGTCCCTGTCCAAAGGATAACTTCGCATTGCCGCACATGGATGTACTCGTGGACAGCGCCGCCTCGGCCGTGATGTACTCCCTAATGGACGGCTTTTCGAGGTACAACCAAATCCTCATGAAAATAGCCGACAAAGTTAAAACCTCGTTCATCACATAATGGGGGACATATTGCTACAAAGTAATGCCATTTGGACTGAAGAACGCAGGTGTGAGCATAAGTGGTCGCTCATAGCGGCTTTAGCCTTCTTTGACTAGAGTCGCCACCCGGCCGACCGGGAAAATGTATGAACCGGTGTTTGTACCGATTGTTTTGAAAACCAGAGATTCTATATACGTTCGTGTATACAACTTATTAATTCCGACATTCCAGAACCCAGAGGATCTTTTAATGCAACCTAACAGCTTATTGTCTTCATATTTATGATTTTCACACAAGAATAAGTAAATGCGCAAGTATTTGTGCGGTAAACCGTTGGGTGACACGGTACTAAACCCTCAGAAGCTTACCCTCGTCGCGTGCCAGTGATTGCTCGCAGACTGATGCTCGTTGAAGAACGGAGACCTTTTCTGGGAGGAACCTCGAGGACCGGAATTGCGTGTGCGTTCTCCGGTGTGGTAGTTGGAAACAGGACTTAGTCGACCCTAGCGAGACTGCGAGTGATGCCTGGATTGGAAACTCTTGATAATAGGGGTAGTGTTTTTGGTGGTCAGGAAGACCTTTTCTGAGAATATTTGAAGAAAGTACTCTCAAGCTCGGACTCTAGCAATTCTTTTCTGTATCAGAGGCAACTTTAGGCAACTCGGAGGCAACTTTATCAGAGGCAACTTATATCGGGTCAAGAATCACTTTAGAACGAGCTAGAGAGAGAGGAGAGTGAGTGTTTGTTGGTGGATTGAATGAGAAATCCGGAGGGTTTATATAGGTTTCCTTGTGACCGTACGGTCACAAGGTTGTGACCGTAGGGTCACTGTTTAGTGACCGTACGGTCACTGGCTTCGCCCGTCTCAGATCTAAATTTGGATCTGAGCCGGACGTTACCCGACACCCGGCCAATGTCGTTTGGAAGCTTGTACACGTGTCACTTTCTCATTGGACCGCCCAACCACGTGGCAGATAAGGATTGGGTCGCTATCTGCCACGTGGCAGTGACCGTACGGTCTCAACCAATAGTTTTGTGACCGTATGGTCTTTGATGAATAGTGCTTGTGACCGTATATTCTTTTGTGATCAAGGATTTTCTCATAAGCATGAAAGTGCCACACTCATGGTCCCGAGGAGCGGGCGGAAGAGGTTATGGTCCCGAAAAGGCGATCCGTTCTACGACGAGCATCAGTATTTGAGCAGCCGGCGCGACGAGGAGCTCATAGTTTGCTTTCATCATTGGGTTCGAAAACCAGTGCTCACAACAGGGGCAACATATCAAAGGGCCGCGACTACGCTATTACATGACATGATTCACAAGGAGGTGGAATTTTATGTGGACGATATGCTAGTGAAATAAGACATAAGAGAAGGGCACCCAATAGCGTTGGGAAAGTTCTTAACCCGAATAGAGAAATACAACTTAAGGCTCAACCCAAAGAAGTGCATATTTGGGGTAACCTTTGGAAAACTGCTGGGGCACATAGTCAGCGACAAAGGCATCGAAATTGATCCCGAGCAAGTAAAAGCCATCACTGATATGCCACCACCAAAGACGGAGAAAGAAGTCAGGGTGTTCTTTGGAAGCATCCAATACGTTAGTTGTTTCATAGCAAAACTCACAACAGTGTGCGAACCTATCTTCAAGTTGCTCAGAAAGGATGAGACGAATCAATGGAACGACAATTGTCAACTGGCTTTCAACAAGATCAAGAAATGTCTGGTGAGCACGCACGCCCGTGTTGAAACCACCCCGACTTGGAAGTCCTCTTACAATGTATCTAGCAATGGAAGACACGTCGGTAAGGGCAATGTTAGTCTAGACACAAGATGATGGGATAGACCATCTCATCTATTATCTCAGCAAGAAGTTGCTCCCATATGAATGCAAGTACAACTTACTGGAGCGAAATTTTGTGGCAATGATCTGGGTCACTCGGTAATTACGACACTACTTCCAATCCTACGAAGTCATGGTCGTTTCAAAGGTGGATTCATGAAGCACTTCGCTACGGCACCTACACTGATAGGTAAACTCGCATGGTGGGCATCACTGTTATCTGAATTCGATATCAAGTTCGTGAACTCGAAAGTAATCAAAGGGAAAGCTGTCGCATAATTCCTAACTCGACAACCGTTACCCGAAATTGAAGATGAACCTTGGCAATTCGAGTTCCCAGATGAGAATTTCGGGGTAATCACTATCCAAGGATGGAGGATGCACTTCGATGGAGCCCAAAATAGGAATGGAGCTGGAGCAGGAGTAATGATGGTCTCACCAACATGAGTGACCATACCATTAGCGAAAAGACTACAGTTTAAAGTCACAAACAATACAGCGTAATACGAAGCCTATCTCTTTGGGGTAGAGGAATTGATCATCTTAGGAGCACGCAACATAGAAATCACTGGAGATTCGCTGCTAGTCCTATGACACGCGACTAAGGAATGGGAAGTACGCGAGGAACGCCTACGACCCTACGTCAAGAAACTGCGCATGATGATTTAGAATTTTGACACGTGTACATTCCATCATATACCACGAAGAATCAGATGGCCGACGCATTAGCCACACTAGCATCGAACTGGGAAGGGGTGGAAGCAGCACCTATAAAACCATTAATCATGACGTCGTCACATTTCTCGATTCATTTGGAAGAATATGTACTTCATGTGCACAATGCTGAACCTTGGTATGTAGATATCCGGAAGTTCATAGCTGACAGAACATACCCGCTCAGAGCGACAAAGAGTGACAAGCTAGTCATTCGGAGACTGGCATCCAAATGTTAAGAAGTAGGGGGAATACAGTACAGGCGATCCGCCCACGGCATGCTACTGAAATGCATGTCTGAGAACGAGGCGAAAACCACCATGGGAGAAATACACCAAGGAATCTGCGGATCACACATGAATGTCGACTCCATGGCCAAGAAGATCACGAGGCAAGGTTTTTGGTGGCCCAACATGAGAGATGATTGCTACAAATTCATGAAGAAATGCCTTCAATGCCAGTTCCACGCGGATCATGTTCACGTGTCGCATACAGAGCTACACAATTTAGCCACACCATGGCCGTTTGCTGCATGGGGCATAGACATGATAGGAGAAATCAAGCCACCTGCATCCAACGGTCACCGCTTCATTGTAAAGGCAGAGTCATTTATCAAGGTCACGACACGTACCATGGCCAGATTCATAGAAAGGAACATCATATGTTGGTATGGAGTCCCCCATCACGTGATCACAGATAACGGAGTACAATTCTAAGGAGCCACCCGAGAAATGCTCGAAAAACACCAAATAGAACATCATCGTTCATCACCATATCGACCCCAGTCCAACAGGGCGGTTGAGGCAGCAAACGAGACAATCAAACACATGCTCACGAAAATGTCCGACAGGAGTAGGGATTGGGCAGAAAAATTGCCCTTCGCATTATGGGGATATCGAACGACTGTCCGCACGCCAACGGGAGCGACACCTTACTTTCCAGTTTACGGGATAGATGCAGTACTACAGGTAGAAATGGAGATGCGGTCTCTATGAGTGGCCCTGGAAGAGCATATTCCAGAAACAGAGTGGATAAGGGACAAAATCGATCAACTGCATCTATTGGACGAAAAATGACTCCGGGCACTAGACCAGTTCCAAATGTATCAACAGAGGCTAGCAAACACGTACAACAAGAAAGTACGGGTTGTGTCTCGACCATTGAAGGTAGGCGATCTAGTGCTCAAACAGCTACGTCATTCAACCATCGATCCCCGGGGGAAGTTCCAGCCAAAATAGGAGGGGCCATTCATCATCACACGGATGTACTCGCGCGGATGAGTCAAGCTGACAAACATGGAAGGAATAGAATTGACAGAACCAATCAACATAGACAGGCTCCGGTACTTCCATGTATGAGTAGAACTACGTAAGCCCGGCCAGAGGTCAGTGAATTATGTTTGATTCAGTCTTGATTCATTTACGTTGTCTTGATTCATGTATGAGTAGAACTACGTAAGCCCAGGCAGAGGTCAGTGAATTATCTTTAAAACGTGATGTAAAGTGGATGTTATTTACGTTGTTGCGCTAAATGAAATGAAATAAAAAATGCATTGTGCCATATCCTACAGAAAACATTTAGAAAAATAAAAGCTAAACTGGGATATAAAAAAATGAACAATAATGTGTCAAAATGTATCAATCAGTGTACAAGACTTCGAAAAAAATATAACGTAAACACAAAACTACCCCTGTGAACCCTGGGAACTCCCGGTCTTGGAATCCCTATCTCCCTCTCCCCGAGCCAACCGCCGAGCACGCCTGTTTCGCCGAAGATCCTCTTCTATCTCCAGGACAGCCAACTGACAAGTCATGGTAGCTATCTGGGCATCTCGCTCCGCCACAACATCCTGCATCAAAAATCCAAACATATAAGAAAACATACATACATACATAGATACATAGATATATACATACATACATACAAACATACATACATACATACATACATACATACATACATACATACATACATACATACACACATACATACATACGCACACAGATACATGTGAAACAATATACGTGCAAATGAAAGGACATGATACATACCCTAGCAGCCTCTGCATGACTGGTCCAAGCGGCACGAGTTGAATGATAAAGACGTGTCAGCCTCGTGTGAGAACCTTCCGGCACCTAAAATAGTCAAGGAAAACTCCGGTTAAAATGAACAGAAGGAGCAAAAAGCAAGGAGAAAAGAAGGAGGGCACGTACGTGGGTCATCTCAGGCGGTAAGTAGGTAACTTCCCCTCTCTAGTCGTAAAAAGTGAGGGAGTGGGAAGGAAGAATCTCCGTGTCCCTGACTACCCAATCTGGAGGAGCCTGGCGAGGGTCGCCATGCGGGACGGGTCTCTGGGTGTCGCTAGCGCCACTCCTAGCTCAAGGGCGAACCCTACGAGAATGGAAAGAAGAAGGCTGCAAGAAAAACATAGTCAATAAGTGAACCAAAAAGTACGACATGATCAAACAAACAATAAACTAAAACGGCGTACCTCAGCAGCAGTCTCAGGAGCACCGGAACCGTCATCATCATCAGCGCCGCCTCCTGCTCCCATGACAGTCCCTAAAGAATCCCGATGGGGAAACAACCGGGAGAGGACCATGACGTAGGCACCCTCCATTGGGGGGAGAAGTAGAGAGTCCCGCCCAGCGCGACCGAAAATGGAAACCCGAGCAGCAGCAGCCCGCTCAGCGGGGCGTAAGGCCCTGCCCCAAAACATCGAAGCTGAAGGATCCAGGGGCACCCTCCGACCAGCAGGATCGTCCTCATACTAGTGAACACGCTCCCCGAGGTACACAGAATAGTTCAGTTTGTCTCTTTGCGTCACGCTTGTCCACCCGTGTGGGGGTCTAGGGATTTTGTTGGTGATTTCTTCTTCCGTTTCTCGGACCACTCGAAAGAGGTTTTTAAATTACCTAAAATTTTGGTATTGGATAACGCTTTCATCACGGGGTGGTGCTCCCCCTGGCTTGAGATGAGACATTAATCTCGCTCCTCTTTTCACGGGTGATTCTTCCCATTTGGCACATCTATGCGGTTGGTTCGTGGTTGTTAGTGACAATGGCTGTTAGTGGACCCTCTTTTTATCCCATTCTTTTGCCGAGGTAACGACGTCTTCTTCTTTCTTACATCCGCTTTCGATGGCTTTGTACATCATCCCTAGGTATTCTGGTGTTTTCATCATGGACATCAAAGCCCTGGTCATTTCCGTGGCCACGTCTGAAGTTGTCTCTCCCATTTGTTCGGCTCTCGGGTGGGATGAGTCCGTAATTCAAAATTCTTCTGGTCTGGTGATCGATTCTGCCCCAATCAATTTTCCGTTTGTCTTCGTTCGCAGTCGTTCTATATGGGCGAACATGGTATGAGTCTCCCATTTCGTGTGATGCATGTATGCATGGACGTATAAGTCTTTTCCCGCTTTTCGGCTCGTCAGGCCCGGTTTTGGCAACATCACCTCATAAATGCATAGTGATGAAGGTAATATTTCCAAACGGAGTCTCTGAACTCTACATACGCGAGGAGTCAAGTCACTATGTATTTCCATGAGGATTTAGTTTTGACAGCGGATCGTCTCTTTGTTTCTTGTTTAACCGGTATGTTCTCGTCCGAACATCTTTCCGATTCAGGCCACATTTTGTTGCACCCTTCACAACCATTTTCCCTTTTTGGGATTGGACATTCATGACAACGTTATTTGTCAGGTTGGAACGGAACATTTTCCTAACTCAAAAAGATGTCTGGACAACGGTGTTCAGACTTTCTATATGCTTTGAGTATGCATGAATTATCAGTCAACGGACCATCAACAAACGAAGTCGGCGCACCCTCTCAATCTTCACGTGGTACGTCTCTTTCCTAGGTGGGTTTCTTTTGACATCTTTCCTTTCGATGTCAAAACACTCTCATAGACGTGATTTATTTCATGTTTGGGGGTGGTTCCTAAGGAAGATATCTAGGCTGATTATATGAGGCTTCGGTCTCGTTTGATAGTACAAAGGGTTCCCATAGCAAGATATACCTAGCGCCTCCATTTAAGGGTTTTGAGCAGGGTGTGGACGGTACAAGGCTATAGGTGGTGTTACAAATCGACCTATGCGTCCCTTAAAGGAAAGGACAGTAAGCGCGACCCGTAACACACATTGACCATTCGAGATTTTTCTTTTATGCAGTATGAGACTCACACACCCAAAAGGAAATAACTTCGTATATAGCCATAGACTGTCAGAATGCTTCAGTTGTATCCCTATTTTTACTTTTCACAAAATAAATAATTTCATAAAAAGTGAAAACCAAATATACATCCTTCCATGAGCAAATCAACTTCAAGAAATTAGACGTTGAAGCTAACTTATGATAATAGAATATATTTAGAGTCGCCACTGTGAGCGTAAAAGGGTGCTCAAAGCGGCTTTAGCCTTCTGCGAGTACTGGCCGTCAAGTGACTGGCGTAACGAGGATCTCGGAAATTGCTTTTGTCATTGGGTTCGAAAACCAGTGCTTACACCTACAAAGGGTGGTTTGAAGCTCAGAAATGGGAGAACTTCATGGGAATCAAGGAAGATGTATTTCCAGCCCTAATGGTAGAATTTTATGAGAATATGTACTATTGGGCCAACATACCAGATGTGCTGTATACCCAAGTATTGGGCAAGTTGGTCACCATCTCTCCTAGTGTAGTTTTTGATATTTTGGGAGTCGATCTAGATGGCGCTGAACTTCAGGCCAGCGGTGACGAAAGGATAGTTGTTGATTATCCTTTTAATTTCTTCAAAGCCGATGGAGTTTCTGGAGAACTTGCTCCTACTAAGCTACCCAAGGCAGCACGGTATGCTTAGTATCTATTGATTCACTACATCATGCCAAAGGTTGGATCTATCACTAGTGTCTCAAATCTATAGTAGTGCATCATCTGGCACATCCTGAGTGGTAAGCCTATTAACCTACATCTGATGTTCATCAGTAACTTGAACCGAAATATATCCAAACTCTTTTATGGATCCCTTATTACATTCATTTTGACAAAAGCTGAAATTGTCCTACCTGAGAATCTTGACCACTCCAAAGGTACTGTCATAAACTTTGAAAGTTTTGCCGACCTCGCCTTCTCTACTTATGAAATTGAAAAGATCCCCTCAAAAAAAATTACCAAGAACTCAAGAAGAATCTTCCCAAAATGGCTAAAACGCTAAAGCTGTCTAGAAAAGTATGTCCTGCTAGTAACCGAAAATAGAAGTTTTCATCTGCTACAAGTTTCTCCTTTCTAGAATCACAATTGAGGAAATATTATCAACTCAATCCAATTCCAAGATCATATCTATTACCTTGAATTGCCATAACGACAACTTTCTACTCTAACGGAAAGATTTCAAGTGGGAAGATTGAAGTTTCAAGATTTTAAATTGAAGATCAAGTCACAACGGCTAGCTCTTCTCTACCTCTATAAAAGGAGCAGTGTGTGAAGAAGTTAAAACATACCACAACAACATTTAGCACTCAAAACAAAGAATTAATTCTCAACTTACATCTTTGAATAGTTCTGTAATAACTCTGTACACTGTAACTCTTACTGTGTACTGAGTCAGAACGAGAGAAAAACTATTTAGGTTCTATCTAAATCTTTATTGACTAGAAGACATCTACTTGGTGTAAGTAGTTGTAGAAGATAGTGGGGGTTATTTGAGGAAGGCACTCAATTGTTGTACTCGGCTATTGTAAAAGGTTGGTTTTTGTGCCTTGAAAGAGATATTTAGTGGATTCACAAATCTCAAGGGAAGGTACCTTGAGGACATGAGTAGGCATAGGGTGTGACCGAACCTGGATAAATCGCTAAGTATTTCTACCGTTTAGCATTTTACATATATCTTGCATCTACTGTTACTGAGCTTATTATATGTCGTGTGCATGCTGTGCTGACTTACTGTTATAAACTGCTTTACTGTTTCATCTAAGCCAGTACCCAAGTCTAGTACTTATGTGTAAAGTCAACTGTCTGATTTGAGATTCTTTGTATTCAACATGCAAATCAGTTAGTGAAGTGAGTGTCAAAGTTTTTCGCCAAGACCTCATGCTGACTCATTAGTACCAAGTACCAGTAACACACTTACTGAGTGTCTCGTCACCCCCCCCCCCCCCCTTCTAGAGTACTTTATAGTTAACCAGACTAACATTTATTACGTATTTTTCCCTCAACTGCGATCTTCATCACCTCCATCGATCGAAGAATCTCAAATTCTCCATTCATTGCAAAATTTCAAATATCATGATAACTCTGTTATTCCAAAATAATCCTCCATTATTCAAACAGACTTCTTTTTTTTATTCCAACATAAATCTTCTTTTGTTATCGTTATTGTTCTTGTTTTATTTTATTTTTCATTTTAAATTCCAAAATAATTGTTCTGTTCTTCCAAAATTTATCCCTATTATTCAAACAACGTTACTCTATTCTTCCAAGGGAATTACTATTGTGTCCCCATGCGGTTTTACAATTGTTCGAATAACAAATAAGTGTTCTGTTTGAAACAAACAAGTATTCTGTTGGAACAAATGAACATTATGTTGGAAGAATAAAGTATCCTTTTGGAACAAGTAATTGTTGGCCCTAACAAGATCAGAATCACCTAGAGGGGGGGTGACTATGTGTCTAAGTTGAAAACTGACAATTTTAAGTTTTTAGAGAAACTTAATTTTTCAGAGTCAAATTTCCTCAGAGTCAGAGACAAGCTTAGTGAAGTAGCCTCTGAGGGAAATTCTGCCTTCACGCAGTAAACTACTTTCAGTAACAGAAGTTCAGAGTTAAAGAAGTTCTAGACAGTCTTTTGAACAAAGACAATGAGATAAAGAGTAAATTTGTTTCAGCACTAAATATTCAGTAAGTACACAGAAGCAAATAACAAGTATAAGGAAGGGAGAAAGAGATTCAGGAGGTCCTGATGAACAGTTCGTTTTATCCAGGTTCGCCACAGAAGTCCTGTGACTACGTCTTGTCCTCTGTGATCGCAGTCAGCAGAGATTTTAAATCCACTATTCAGAACTTTTATGACAAGTTTAGAAGCTCCTTTACATCAACAGAACTTAAGCTAATTTCTCACTTAGTTCTGACTAGCCTAGAAAGAGTTAAAAGATTTCCACCAGAACAACAACAATGTTGTTTTGTGGAATTCTCACCCAACTCTAACCTTAACTAGATTTCTCTCAAAATCTAACTGAATATCACAAACGATATCAGTTTACAAGATTCCTATTATGAACTTGTTTTTCTTCACTCTCTCACTATTACAAACTCTAAAAACTAAGAAAGATTGAGAATGGAAAATGAATGCTTTGTTTTGCTTGTTAAAACAGTGCGTTGAGATTTTAGCTCGATAATCGCGTGTGTAGAACACAGTTGAGCTTGGCTACAATTTATAGTGCTTGGAGATGACCGTTGGTGAAGTTTCAATCTTCAATTGATGACATCAGTTTGTTGTAGCCGTTAATCTGTCATTTCTTTAAACGGTCTTGAAACACTTTGATTCTGTTAACCTTGTTCTTTAACTTAATCCGGTAAGTGATTTGAAATCAAAGAAAAGGTTGACTGGAAATTTGCTTCATTTGGATCAATAAAGGGTACACAAGGAAATGCTGGTTTTGTTTGAAGTGGTCATGCGCGCTCCATCAAAACAGTTTTTTGAACTTTTGGCGCGTTCCAATAAATGCAAATGTAAGAGCATTAAATGCTTAGCAAAACCCGTGACTAGCGCTTCTGAGCTCTTTTATTCCTTTTGTCTGGGCTTCTGACCAAATGGAATGACTTCTGGTTGCTTTTAAACTTGTGAGGCGAGCTTTAAGAGTTTTCAGAAAGTTTTCAGAGCAGAGCATCCAGCTTTTGAGATTTATTTTCTGTCTTCAGCTATTCTTCTCTTCTGAGTCTTCTAGGCAATCCAGAGTTTCTTCTGAAAAAAACTTATACACAACTTAACAAAAATTGTTAGTCAACATTGATAAGTATATAAGTGAAAAATAAACTTCATCTTCTGAAACGTTTTCACATAATCAAAACACTTAGGGTTCATCAGTAATCTATTGGAAGAATAAAGTGTTGGCCCTAACAATAACAGAATCACCTAGAGGGGGGGTGAATAGGTGTCTAAGTTGAAAACTTAAAATTTCTAAGTTTTAAAGAAACTTAAATTTCAGAGTCAAACTTTCCAGAGTCAGAAGCAAGTTTATAGAATTTGCTTCTGAGGAAAATTCTGCCTATACACAGTTAGCCTGCTTTCAGCAACAGAAGTTCGGTAAGAGAACTTCTGGACAGTCTTCTGAACAAAGACAATGATACTTACAGAAAATCTGTTTCAGCACTAAATATAAGCAAGTACACAGAAGCAATAATAACAAGTATAAGAGCGAGAAAGGAGTTCAGGAGGTCCTGATTGAACAAATCGATTTATCCAAGTTCGCCACAGAAGTCCTGTGACTACGTCTTGTCCCCTGAGGTCGCAGCCTTCAGAGATTTTATAAATCCACTATTCAGAACTTTTATGGCAAGTTCAGAAGCTCCTTTACATCAACAGAACTTAAGCTAATTTCTCACTTAGTTCTGACTAGTCTAAAAAGAGTTAAAGGATTTCCACCAGAACAAAACAATACTCTGTTTTCTGGATTTCTCACCCAACTCTAATCTCAACTAGATTTCTCTGTTTAAATCTAACTGAAGATCACAACCGATCTCAGTTTACAAGATTCCTATTATGAACTTGTTTTTCTTCACTCTCTCACTTTACTAAGACTATGCTAAGAAAGATTGAGAATGGAAAAGTTGCTCTGTTTTCTTGTTTAAAACAGTGCGTTAAGATTTTGCTCGATGATCATGCGTGTGTTGATGCATTGGAGCTTGGCTACTATTTATAGTGATTGAAGATGACCGTTGTGGAGTTTGAAACTTCAAAGGAGATGACATCAGTTGTTGTAGCCGTTAATTTGTCAAGTCTTCAAACGGTCTTCAAACACTTTGATTCCGTTATCCTTGTTCTTTAACTAAATCCGGTAAGTGATTTGAAATCGAGGATGAGGATGACAGAATCATTCTTCAATTAGATCAACAAAGGGTAGGCAAGGAAATTTCGGTTTCTCTTGAACAGACAAGCGCGCTCCATCAAAACAGCTTTTTGAACTTTTGGCGCCTTGCATCGAATGCAAGTGTCAGAGCATTAAATGCTCAAACAAACCCGTGACTAAGCTTTCAGAAGCTTATTTCCAGTTGTCTAGACTTCTGATCACAATTGGCAAAACTTCTGATTGCAAAGAACTTCCGAGGAGAGCTTTAGCAGACTTTGCCTTCAGAGCGGAGTATCCAGCTTCTGAATTGTTGAAACTCTGACTTCAGCAAACAAAACTCCTGAGTCCTTTAGGCAATCCGAAAATGATTCATTCAGCACCTGCTGAGTAACTTACACATAGACTAGAACAAAAATATTAGTCAACAATAATCTATATGTGAGATAGAATTTAGTTTTCATCTTCTGAAACGTTTGGACATAATCAAAACACTTAGGGTTCATCATTCTCCCCCATTTTGGTTATGGACAAACCGTGGTCAGAAGGTAAAAGAAAACATGAGGTTTAGAAAAAGAACTTCCTGATGCAAATATTTCATAACTTCTGAGTAAATTAACTCCTCCATTTTAGTGTAAAGGGTGAACTTCAGCAATCTGTATAAACTTAATAAGACTTAAGATCAAGTTGTTAGATTTAATGAAGTGTAATTTACTAAGTTAAAAAGAAACATGAGCAAAGAGTAAGAAGTCAGATATGCAAGAAAGTATAGAAAAGATTCAGTGTATATAAGATCATTCAGAAGATAACATAAGAAACAGAATAATCAGAAGAGCAGAAAAAGTCCTATAAGACAAAGACTACCCAACCCAGAACCTAGCTAAGAAGCTTAAGTCCTAAAGGATTACAAGTTCCTAGGTTTCTTCTGAGGAGGAGGAACACCACTAGAACCTTCAGCAGCACTTGATCTCTTCTGACCAGACTTCTCCCCCGTTTGACCAGAACCAACAGCAACACCAAGAGCACCCTGAGACTTCAATTTTTGTTGAACATTCAGAGCAGTCTGATATTGCACAGGAGTTGGTCGCACAGTATTGATCATATCCATTCGTCTTCTGAAGTCATCATCAATGGTCTTCATATGATCAAAGGTCTGACCAGACATAGGTCGCTGTTTCTGAACATCATCAAGAAGGAGCTTGATCAACCTATTGTTAGCATACACAGCAGCAGTGAGGTGCTCATTCTGAATATAACTCTGTCCTCGAACAAACCTATAGCAATTGTGAAGAGTCTTTTCTTGTTCACGTGCCTGAGTGTGCATAACCTTCAGAAGTTCAGTGAGCTCAGCAATCTGTGCATTCTGAGCAGATACAGCAGACTCAATGTTGGAGAGTCGATTGTTGAGATCAGGAGTGATGTCATATACAATCTTTGCAGCTCCTGAAGATGAAGAACCTTGAGCAGAAGATTTCACTTCTCTCAGAATGTGATTTGCAGTACTTTGCAGGTCTTCAATCTTACTAGGGAGCATCTTCTCATGAGCCTCATAATGCTCGTTTGCTTCCTTGACTTCTTCTGTCAATATCTCCAAATTCTCATTGACCTTCAGAGAAGAAGCAAGAGCAATATTGTCCAGAGAAGGAAGAGTCAGAGCTAATTCTCTCAATTTGTACAACTCATCATATGTAGCTAGATGAAGTGTAGAAAGATTGCGTATATAAACAGAAGGATCATGCATTTGAAGCATAGTCATGAGCTGCAGGTTCTGAGCTTTCAAAGAATGTAATTCTTGCAGCACAATGCCCTGAGCATACATGTCAGCAGCAGAAGTCCTTTGCCCTATACCAGCAAATCTATTCAGCAGTTCATCTGAGCCACTCTGACCCATTCTTCTCAAATCTTCAACACTGGGGGCACCTCCAGCTTCGGAAATACCAGAAGCTCTGCCCATGAAGCCAAAACTTCCAAACCTGTTATCCAAATCTTCTCGATTCAAGTGTTTGCGCAGGAAGTCATAGTTGGAGGACAACCCAGCAAAACCTGAAGGAGTGGGGAAGGAAGTTAAGGGATCACACACAGGAGGTGTATGTCCAGAGGTTGAGAGAGGAGGAACAAAAGTTTGTGTGGAAGGAATTGTATGTGAGAAAGAGGAAGAGAAAGTATTTGAACAGGGAGGTAAGGTAGAAAAAGGTATTGAAAAGGGAGGAGCAGTAATTCCAGTTGATGGAAGACCAGCAGAAGATGATAGAGAAGAAGTAGTAGAAGTAGAAATGGAATCAGTGAAGATTGGTCCAGAGGACAGATTCACTTCTGAATAGGATCCAGAAGGAAGAGTAGATGGAGGAGGAACAACTTTAGATGTTGAAATTGTTGGAGGAATGAAAGTCTGAGATTCACTTACTTCTGTGACAGAAGGTAGTGAGGGAGATGGATGAGGAGTAAGAGTAGGAGATGAGATAACCTGTTCAGAGGCATTAGGATCAAAAGTTGAAATGGGCTCAGCATATAAATGAGCCATTCTGAACAGCGTTTCAGAGGCATCCCTATCACCAGGGTTTCTTCCTTGATTCAGAAGAACGTTGTCAATGAAGTGCTCATCGTCAACATTCTCAACAAACTGTTTAGCACCTTGAAGAACCTCTTCATCTTCTGGTTCTCTCTCTTCTGACAGCTCTTCAATCCGAGGAGCATCAACATTCTCTTTATCAGAAATCTCTGATAAGTCTTTATCAGCATCTTCCGGTTCCTGAGTGACAGGTTCCTCTAATTCAGCACTTGAGGCAATAACGAAGTCCTTCTTCTTCAGAACCCTTCGTTTTGCAGCAGTCTTCTTTCCAATTCTGGTAGAAAGGGAGACATTCTCAACAATCCGAGAAGATAGGGAGACATTCTCAAGATTCCCTTCTTCCTCTGAAGTCTCAACTACCTTTGCATCGGCCTTAGCCTTTGCAGCAATTTCACGCTCAGCAGCTAACTTGTCCTCTGCTTCCTTCTTCTTTCTTTTCTCTTCAGCAAGAGCCACAACTCTTGCAACCTTTTCAGCTTCAGCAGCCTTCTCTTTCTCAGCAAGGCGTGCTTCCTCAGCATCCTGAACATCCTTTTCAGGAACAACCGTTGGTTCGGAACCAACCACTTTCTCAACAGTTAGGACCACTCTGCTGGATCCTTTCTTTCCTTTGCCCTTCTTGGCAACATCATTTCCTTTCAGCACACTTGCCTTCACAATCTCCTTCTGAGCAGCGCTCACAGAGGGAGCATTCTCCTTCTTCTTTGGAGTTACACCAAAGGAAAGGTTCCTGAAGGTATGCATCTTCAGAACCGTACTTCTACTGGTTACACCTTCTCCTGAGATAACCACAGAGGCAGCTTCAAAGAGCCTCGTCAGGAGGGAACCATAGGCAAGAGCACTAGAAGTAGTGACATTCTTCATCTGCCTTATCAGCATGGCAGGGAGATTAATCTTCTTCTGGTTGACCAGATGCCACATGAAAACTCGTTCTCTGTTGGAAACACAGTTGACTCCTCCAGCCTTTGGAAGAAACACATTAGTAGTGAGATAATGTGCCCACCTCTGATGCTGTGAGAGCCATGTTGCATACGTTTCCTTGGCACTCACATCTGGTCTAGCCCAATTCACTTCAGAAAACCCATCAACAGAACCATCATCACCAACGATGATTCCTTCATCATCAACACCAATAGCTTGAGAGATAGAAGCCCTGCTGACCTCAATCTCAACATCCCCAACAACCGAGTGAAGAACATCCTCCTCATTAGAAAAGAAAGGGAGGTTTTGGTAGAATTCGGTGACTAACTTAGGGTAAATGAATTCATCGAGAGAAACGAATGAATTCCAGTTTTGAGCACTAAGCCAGTTTGAGATAGGTTCAGTAGTTTTAACTTCGTCATCTAGGAACCTAGAAGTAAAAACCCTAGATTCGCTAACTTTCTTTCTGCTTTCAGAAGTGAAGAGATGAGTGACAGTGATTTCTAGAGCCATTTAGGAGAAATAGGATATTAGGTTAAGATTTTGAGAGGAGAAATGCACAGACAACAATGGCGATTCTAATAGCAATGAAAAATGCAAGTAAAAATTGCTAAGTATGGAAAACCTCTATTTATACCCAAACAAGAAACCGTTCCAATTCAAAAAGCAAGTAAACACCGTTTAAAAGGGAACAGATAACCGTTAAACACAGAACAGCGCCGTAAAATGGCAGTAGATAACGCATGCTTACAAGTCAAATCATGATTAGAATTAATTATAACTTAATTATCTCAAACGATTAATCACTTAAGACATACAGAAATAATTAGTCTAAGTTATTGAAGGGGATAAGTCATACCAATGCCTTCTCGTAAGTTGCTGAAAGATATACCAGCCAGAGGCTTAGTAAACATGTCAGCAAGATTTTCTTCAGAGGGAACATGAGTAATGATAATATCCTTCTTCAGAACATGATCTCTCAGAAAGTGATGTCTAATATGAACATGCTTCATCCTGCTGTGCTGAATAGGATTCTTTGAAAGATCAATAGCACTTTTGTTATCACAGTAAATTGTAATTGTTCCAGGGATGACTCCATAGTCAGCAATTTGTTGCTTGATCCAGAGCATCTGAGAAACACAACTTCCAGCAGCAACATACTCAGCTTCAGCAGTTGAGAGAGCCACAGAGGTTTGCTTCTTGCTATGCCAGGAGACTAGGCACTCCCCCAGAAAATGACAACCACCAGAAGTGCTGACCCTTTTCAATTTATCTCTACCATAGTCAGAGTCTGTGTATCCTATAGGAGTGAAATCAGAACTACAGGGATACCACAAACCAGCTTCTGGTGTGCCTTTAAGATATCTGAGAATTCTTTTGACAGCAACATCATGAATCTCTCTTGGTTTAGACTGATATCTAGCACAAAAACACACAGCAAAATGTATATCTGGCCTGCTGGCTGTTAGGTATAAAAGAGAGCCAATCATACCTCTGTAGGTTTTTATATCTACAGGTTTACCAGCTTTCTCTTCATCATCAATGTCTTTGCTGACATCCATTGGAATATCAACAGCATTAGAATCCATCATGCCAAATTTCTTCAGCACTTCTCTAGTGTACTTGGCTTGATTGATAAACACACCATCATTACTTTGCTTGATCTGAAGTCCTAAGAAGAAGGTTAATTCTCCCATCATAGACATTTCAAACTCAGCCTTCATGTGGTCACTGAACTCTCTGCACAAAGATTCGTTAGTAGCACCAAATATAATATCATCAACATATACCTGAGCTATAAGTATATCCTTGTTCTTCTTCAGAGTGAACAGAGTTGTATCAACACAGCCTCTGACAAATCCCTTAGACAGAAGGAACTTTGTCAGCCTCTCATACCAAGCTCTGGGAGCTTGTTTCAGTCCATACAAGGCTTTCTTTAGCTTGTACACATGATCGGGAAACTTTGGATCTTCAAAACTAGGAGGTTGAGACACATAGACTTCCTCATCAATGTAACCATTCAAGAATGCACTTTTCACATCCATTTGAAAGAGCTTGAAACCTTTGTATGATGCAAAAGCACACAAGATTCTAATGGCTTCTAATCTTGCAACAGGAGCAAAAGTTTCACCATAATCTATGCCTTCTTGCTGACTGTAACCTTGAGCAACAAGTCTTGCCTTGTTCCTCACAACATTTCCAAATTCATCAAGCTTGTTCTTCAGAACCCATCTAGTTCCAACAACCTTTATGTTGTTAGGTCTGGGAACCAAAGTCCAAACTTCTGACCTTTTGAACTGGTCAAGTTCTTCTTGCATTGCCATCAACCAGGAGTCATCGTCAGCAGCTTCATAGAAGTCCTTGGGTTCCAGAAGTGACACAAAAGCCACATTCCCCATGTATCTTCTGAGCTGAGCTCTGGTCATGACAGGATTATGAACAGAGTCAATTATGTTCTCTAAGGAATGATTCCTATGAGCTCTAACTTCTCTTGGTACATCCAATGAGTCTTCTGAAACCTGTTCATCATTTGTTGAATCATATATAGGAGCATCTTCTGGAAGGAAGTTGACTTCTGGAGTAGGATTCTCATCTTGAGCTTGTTCAGCAACAGGAGGATCCACCTCAGCAGCTCTGGGAGAAACATCTTCTTTATCAACAGGAGATGTAACTTCAGGAGCTTGAACTACATCTTCATCAGGAGCTCTACTATCTGCAGGGTTAGTCTCATCAAACTGTACATGAACAGATTCATCTAAAGTTTGAGTCCTCTTATTCAAAACCCTATATGCTTTACTATGTGTTGAGTAACCAAGAAAAATGGCCTCATCTGCCTTTGAATCAAACTTTGAAAGATATTCTTTTGTATTCAAAACATAACACTTACAACCAAAGGTTTTGAAATAACCTATTTTAGGCTTTCGACCTTTCCAGAGTTCATAAGGGGTCTTGTTCAGAATGCTTCTGATTAGCACTCTATTCAGAACATAGCAAGCTGTGTTCACAGCTTCTCCCCAAAAGTACTTAGGAAGCCTTCTTTCATTGATCATAGTTCTGGCTATCTCAACCAGAGTTCTATTCTTCCTTTCAACTACCCCATTTTGTTGAGGAGTTCTGGGAGCAGAAAAGTTATGATCAATTCCCTTGGTTTCACAGAATTCTTCAAACCTACAGTTTTTGAATTCTCCACCATTATCACTTCTGATATGGACAACCTTTTCATTCCTTTCATTCTCAAGTTTCTTTATCAGAACTGAGAAACATCCAAGTGACTCATCTTTGCTAGACAGCAAGATGACCCAAGTGAATCTTGAATAGTCATCTATAATGACAAAGGCATACTTCTTTCCACCCATGCTCATTGGTTGAACAGGACCAAAAAGATCCATATGAAGTAATTCCAAAGGTCTTTTAGTTGAAATGACTTTCTTAGTTTTAAAAGAGCTTCTGGATTGTTTACCAGATTGACAAGCATTGCACAAATGATTCTTTTTAAAACTAATTTCAGGCAGACCCTCAACCAATTGATTTCTAGCAACTTTGGCCAGAAGGTCCATGCTCACATGAGCAAGTCTTCTATGCCAGAGCCAGGAGGTATCCTCTTTGGACATCAAGCATATATTTTTGCAAAGATTTTCAAGATTCAGCATGAAAACATTTTCAACTCTAGGAGCAGTTAGAATAACTTCCCTTGACTTACTGTCCAAGATTTTACATCCAGAGGAGCTGAAGACAACATCTCTACCTCTATCACACAGTTGTGCAACACTCAGGAGATTGAACTTCAGACCTCTGACTAGGGAGACATCTTCGATCGGAGGGTTGGTTCCTATGGATCCAGAACCAAGAATCCTTCCTTTCTGAGCATCTCCAAAGCTGACTTTTCCACCTCTTTTAGGAACAAATGTGATGAATGCTTTTTCATCACCTGTCATATGCCTTGAGCACCCACTGTCAATGTACCACAGCTTTGACATTGATGGACCACTCAGAGCCACCTGCAACACAATCAATTAGTGACAGGTACCCAATCCTTATTGGGTCCTTCAGAGTTAGATTTCTCTTCAGCAGGTTTTAATGATATCTCAGATTGCAAGAGATTTTTAATATGGTACTTGCAATCCTTTAACCAATGACCATCACTTTTACAGAGCTTGCAAAAGGGAGGGTTCTTGGATCTTTCCCTTTGCTTCTTGGGAGATTTCTTCTTCTTCTGAGAAGGACCAACATCTTCAGAGGCTATAACAGCACTCTCAGAGGTACCAACATCAGGAGGAGAAGCTATCTCTTTCAGAAGAGAGGGAGTGACAGGTTTCTTCTTCTTCTGGGGTTTATCACTTCCCAGAGGCAGCTTGTTCTTGCCTTTGGCTTTAGAGCCATCAGCAGGAATGCTGAACTGTTTACACAGCTTCTCTTCTAACACTTTCATGTCAGAAAAGACTTGAGTAAACCTAAGAAACTTGTCAGCCTCACTCTTGTCCAATTTCCTTTTCAGATACTTGAACATACTATAGAGTTCTTCAAGAGAATCAAAGATATTCTGTTCAGAAGATATGTTTACCTCGGAATCATATGTAACTTCAGGAGGTGCGAAAGTTTCTCCTGTGACATCTTCAGAAGTTGGCTCATCAATAGCCATAAAACAAATATGAGCTTGCTCTTCCTTTTCTTCAGGATCATTGCTGGTCTCAGAGTCTGACCAGGCAGCCAGCATAGCTTTCTTGAACTTCTTCTTATCTTTCTTCAACTCCGGGCAGTTAGGCTTAATGTGCCCCGGTTGCTGACATCCATAGCACACAATTGGCTTGTTTGGATCTCTCTTGAACTTTTCACCAGAATCAGGAGTTTTCTTATCAAAGCTCCTGAAAGGCTTCTTGTAGTTTCCACCTCTGCCTTTCCTAAAGGCCTTCTTGAACTTCCTGGTCAGCATAGCCAGTTCCTCATCTTCTGAGGATTCTTCAGAAGATTCTGCTTTCAGGACAACTCTTTTTCCTTCTGACTTTTCTCTTAAGTCATGATTCTTTAATGACATCTCATGAGTGATTAAGGACCCAATGAGTTCATCATACAAGTAATAGCTCAAGTCCTGAACTTCTTCAATAGCAGTCTTCTTGGCTTGCCAAGACCTTGGTAAGCTTCTGACAATCTTCTTCACTCGATCAGATTCTTCAATGTCTTTTCCTAAACTCTTCAAGTCATTGACTATCTTGGTGAATCTAGAATTCATATCTGAAATAGATTCTTTATCAAGCATTTCAAATAACTCATATTCTCTCATGAGTTGGTTGACTTTAGATTGCTTCACTTTTCCTGTTCCTTCATATGTGACTTCTAGCTTGTTCCAAATATCCTGTGCTGTTTCACAAGAGGAAACTTTGTTATATTTAGTAGCTGTAAGTGCACAATGCAACATATTTATTGCTGAAGCATTAGTTTGGAGTTTTTTCAGAATGTCATCTGTGTATTCCCTCTGAGGAATAACAACATCTCCTAGACCTTGTTCCATTCTGGTAGGAATGAAATCACCATCAGTGATGACATACCAAGCACTCATGTTCTGAGCTTGGATGAAGTACATCATCCTTTTCTTCCAGTATGAGTAGTTGTTGCCATTAAACAATGGAGGTCTGGTAGTGGAAGAACCTTCTGGAACAATGAAGTGAGAAGAATTCTCAGGCTGGTGTCTACTAGCCATCTCTATTGATTCTGATAGGATCTTACACTTAGATTGTTAGATCTTTAGTAAATATGCAAAATGACCTTCGCTCTGATACCACTTGTTGGCCCTAACAATAACAGAATCACCTAGAGGGGGGGTGAATAGGTGTCTAAGTTGAAAACTGAAAATTTCTAAGTTTTAAAGAAACTTAAATTTCAGAGTCAAACTTTCCAGAGTCAGAAGCAAGTTTATAGAATTTGCTTCTGAGGAAAATTCTGCCTATACACAGTTAGCCTGCTTTCAGCAACAGAAGTTCGGTAAGAGAACTTCTGGACAGTCTTCTGAACAAAGACAATGATACTTACAGAAAATCTGTTTCAGCACTAAATATAAGCAAGTACACAGAAGCAATAATAACAAGTATAAGAGCGAGAAAGAAGTTCAGGAGGTCCTGATTGAACAAATCGATTTATCCAAGTTCGCCACAGAAGTCCTGTGACTACGTCTTGTCCCCTGAGGTCGCAGCCTTCAGAGATTTTATAAATCCACTATTCAGAACTTTTATGGCAAGTTCAGAAGCTCCTTTACATCAACAGAACTTAAGCTAATTTCTCACTTAGTTCTGACTAGTCTAAAAAGAGTTAAAGGATTTCCACCAGAACAAAACAATACTCTGTTTTCTGGATTTCTCACCCAACTCTAATCTCAACTAGATTTCTCTCTTTAAATCTAACTGAAGATCACAACCGATCTCAGTTTACAAGATTCCTATTATGAACTTGTTTTTCTTCACTCTCTCACTTTACTAAGACTATGCTAAGAAAGATTGAGAATGGAAAAGTTGCTCTGTTTTCTTGTTTAAAACAGTGCGTTAAGATTTTGCTCGATGATCATGCGTGTGTTGATGCATTGGAGCTTGGCTACTATTTATAGTGATTGAAGATGACCGTTGTGGAGTTTGAAACTTCAAAGGAGATGACATCAGTTGTTGTAGCCGTTAATTTGTCAAGTCTTCAAACGGTCTTCAAACACTTTGATTCCGTTATCCTTGTTCTTTAACTAAATCCGGTAAGTGATTTGAAATCGAGGATGAGGATGACAGAATCATTCTTCAATTAGATCAACAAAGGGTAGGCAAGGAAATTTCGGTTTCTCTTGAACAGACAAGCGCGCTCCATCAAAACAGCTTTTTGAACTTTTGGCGCCTTGCATTGAATGCAAGTGTCAGAGCATTAAATGCTCAAACAAACCCGTGACTAAGCTTTCAGAAGCTTATTTCCAGTTGTCTAGACTTCTGATCACAATTGGCAAAACTTCTGATTGCAAAGAACTTCCGAGGAGAGCTTTAGCAGACTTTGCCTTCAGAGCGGAGTATCCAGCTTCTGAATTGTTGAAACTCTGACTTCAGCAAACAAAACTCCTGAGTCCTTTAGGCAATCCGAAAATGATTCATTCAGCACCTGCTGAGTAACTTACACATAGACTAGAACAAAAATATTAGTCAACAATAATCTATATGTGAGATAGAATTTAGTTTTCATCTTCTGAAACGTTTGGACATAATCAAAACACTGAGGGTTCATCATAAAGTATTCTTTTGAAACAATGGTAGCATTAAAGCACTAATTTTAAAAAATCATTTTTACCTGACAACAATGGATCTCAAAATGATAGTGTAATTAATATGAGTCCAATGGTATAAATTTTCCAAAAAATGACTTCGGGAAGATTAAGAAAATGTATTTTAAAGCAAAGAATTAAAACTTTTTTCTCTCCCTTGCGATGATATTAGCGCTGACATCACCCTCCTCCTCATTCCCTCCCTTTACTGTGTGTCATGTTTTTTTCATTTATTTACAAGTTTGCCACATTTCCTATTTAATTACTAAATTGTCCTATTATCTCACCATAAAAACTGTGTCACCAAAACAAATTTGTCAAACCTGATCATCTCCTTATAAACCCTTTAGTCATCTTGTCTAATTTTTTAGATCCGTAACACTGTAGCATAAATAGACATATATGACATAACAGAATCACAAAGTCATTTTGTATGACATTATAAATGTCTTGAAAGTTCAAATATGCTAAGTTAAATTCTAAAAGATAAACAAAAAGGTCCAAAAAATGAATTAATAAAAAAAATCAGGACTTTCTAATTTGCTTTTCAAAACAGAGGGACTAAACAGTGAGTTAGGTAAAAGGACGAGAACTAATAAATTATTTACCATGTTTTCTAAAAGAAACAAAAACCTTAATGTGGAAAAGATTCACCTAAACGTGTCTAATGACACTCCAAGTGTTTGATGAACCTTGAGTGTTTTGATTATGTTCAAATGTTTCAGAAGATGAATATATTATTTTTGACTTATACTAATTAATGAATGTTGACTAACAATTTTTGGTAAGTATTTTGTCAAGTCTTTCTCAGCAGGTGCTGAATCAATTACATCTGCTTCGCTCTGGACTCAGAAGAGAATGATAGAAGTCAGTCAGAAGATGTCACACAGAAGTTGGAACCTCCTCTCTGAAGTAACTCTAAAGATTGATTAAGCTCTCCTCAGAGGATTCAAGCATCCATAAGCTAAGCATTCCATTTAGTGATCAGAAGATTAGACAAAGGGAATTAAGTGTGGAGAAGCAAGATCACGTGTCTTGTTAATCATTTAATGCACCTCCCAACTGCATTTAATGTTAGGCGCCAAAAGTTCATAAAGTTGTTAAAGGAGCGCTGCACTGTTCACTACAAACAAACCCATAAATTTCCATGTCTATCTCTTGTTGATCCTAATGAAGGAATTCTCCAGTCAACCTTGATTTGAGATTCAAACCTTTACCAGTTTTGGATTAAAGGACAAGGTTAACGGAATCAAAAGTGTTTGAAGACCGATTGAAGAACAAGACAGATTAACGGCTACAACTCTGTCATCATCAAATTCAAAGTTCAAATTCAAGCAATGGTCATCTCAAATGCACTATAAATAGTAGCCATGCTCAACTAAATGTTTCTACGTGAATTCTTGAGCAAAATCTCAACACACTGTTATTCAAGAAAAAACAGAGCATTTCCATTCTTTCTCTTTTCTTAATTATATTTTGTAAAAGTGAGAGAGTGAAGAAACACAAGTTCATAATAGAAATTTGTAAACTGATATCATTTGTGATATTTAGTTAGATTTGAGAGAAATCTAGTTGAGGTTTAAGTTGGGTGAGAATTCAAGAAAACAGGATTGTTGTTGTTCTGGTGGAAATCCTTGAACTTATTCTAGGCTAGTCAGAACTAAGTGAGAAATTAGCTTACGTTCTGTTGATTGTGAAGGAGCTTTTGAAAGTGCCATAAACATTCTGTATAGTAGATTTTAAATCTCTGCTGACTGCGCTCATAGAGGACAAGACGTAGTCACAGGGCTTCTGTGTCGAACCTGGATAAATTGAATTGTTCATCAGTACCTTCTGAATCTCTTTCTCCTTCTATATAACTTGTTATTTTAGCCTATGTGCAATTTCTTTATACTTAGTGCTGAAACAGACGACTCTTTAAATTCACTGTCTTTGTTCACAATCCATCCATAAGCTCTGTCAAGCAGAATTTTTGTTGCTAAAAAGGCAGAAATTGCCTTAAGGCAGAATCTCTCTCAGAAGCGTTTTTTTCATAAGCTTCCTTCTGACTCTGAAGCGATTGGATTCTGAGTTAAGTTTCTTTAAAAACTTAAATTCGGACTTAGAAACCTATTCACCCCCCTTCTAGGTGATTCTAATCTTGTTAGGGCCAACAGTGTTTTTTAGATATACTATACAAAAAAATAAATAAAAGAGAAAGAAACTCTTTCTGTTTGTTTGGAATTATCCTTGATTTTTATGTGAACATATAATGTGTTGGAACTACACGTGTTTATGGTCGGGCTTGACAAACTTTGACCTATAAAGCTCTTACCCAAGTCTGTTCTAGCCCGCTAGTAATTTAAGCGGACTTGGGCTTTCAATCAAATCCCAAGCCCGACTTAGAAAAGTTCACCTTCATACAAAATAAATTTACATGATTATTTTTAAGCTACATATATATTCAATAACATTTTTTAAGAAATATAAAGTGAAAATTATATGAATATTTAATTTAAATATGTATATTAGTATGAGGTTTTAACAAAAATGTGTATATTAAGTGAAAATTATTATATATTTAATATAAATATATAATATTTCGGACTTATTTTACAAAATTCAATCTATGTCTATAAAATATGCGGGCTTTGACGGGCTCGAACCAAGCTGGGGCTATGAGAAATTTTGTGTCCAAATTCGCCCACTTTGATGCGGGTTGGGACTATGCTAGCATATTCACATGTCTAGTTGAAACTAATCTGTGGCGGAATAAAGTACGAAATCTTCCTTATTCGTCTAGTGATATTATTAAGAACTTCAATTATAAACGAAGTTTGATTCAAATGATTTATTAATTATTGACATTAAAGCTTTTAAACCAATGCGTCATATGTCTTTGTGTGACGAAATTTGCTAATCACTTGTTTATTACTTCATCTTTTACCCGACTGTTATGGTGCAAGGCATCTAGCTTGTTCGGTCATTCAATTGCAGAAGAAGGTTCGATTAAAAATCTACTTTTACTTGCAGCTAACCAAAATTTCAGTTTTTAATTGCAAAAGTTTTGGCATGGTGCAATCGTTCCCAATATATCGATGATTTTGTTTATGAGAAACCGTTGTATTTTCGAGGGTGAGCTTCCTAATATTATGAATTAAAGATTATCAGCCCCCTCATCCAACCCCTAACATTTTTGAGGATTAGTAGTAGTTAAAGCATAAACAGAAATCAAATTATTAGAAGCTTGCGGGACCAGCAAAATGATGAACCCTATGTGTTTTGATTATGCCCAAACGTTTCAGAAGATGAAAACTCAATACTCCCTTACATATAGTTTACTATTGACTAGTAATTTTTTTTGTTTACTTAGTCTATGCGTAAGTTGCTCAGCAGGTGCTGAATGAATCATTTCTGGATTGCCTAAAAGGACTCAGAAGATTTGTTTGCTGAAGTCAGAGTTTCAATTATTCAGAAGCTGGATACTCCGCTCTGAAGCCGAAGTCTGCTAAAGCTCTCCTCAGAAGTTCCTTGCAATCAGAAGGTTTGCCAATTTGATCAGAAGTATAGACAAACGGAAATTAGCTTCTGAAAGCTTAGTCACGGGTTTTGTTTGAGCATTTAATGCTCTGACAAGTGCATTTAATGCAAGGCGCCAAAAGTTCAAAAAGCTGTTTTGGTGGAGCGCGCCTGTCTGTTCAAAAGAAACCAGAACTTCCTTGTCTACCCTTTGTTGATCCAATTGAAGAATGATTCCAGTCAACCTCATCTTTGATTTCAAATCACTTACCGGATTGAGTTAAAGAACAAGGATAACGAAATCAAAGTGTTTGAAGACCGTTTGAAGACTTGCAAATTAACGGCTACAACAACTGATGTCACCTCTATTGAAGATTCAAACTTACCAACGGTCGTCTTCATTCACTATAAATAGTAGCCAAGCTCCATTGCATCAAAGATACGTGTGATCATCGAGCAAAATCTCAACGCACTGTTTTAACAAGAAAAACAGAGCAACACTTTCCATTCTCAATCTTTCTTAGCATAGTCTTAGTAAAGTGAGAGAGTGAAGAAAAACAAGTTCATAATAGGAATCTTGTAAACTGAGATCGTTTGTGATCTTCAGTTAGATTTAAAGAGAGAAATCTAGTTGAGATTAGAGTTGGGTGAGAAATCCAGAAAACAGAGTATTGTTTATTCTGGTGGAAATCCTTTAATTCTTTTTAGGCTAGTCAGAACTAAGTGAGAAATTAGCTTAAGTTCTGCTGATGTAAAGGAGCTTCTGAACTTGCCATAAAAGTTCTGAATAGTGGATTTATAAAATCTCTGTAGGCTGCGACCTCAGGGGACAAGACGTAGTCACAGGACTTCTGTGGCGAACTTGGATAAATCGAATTGTTCAATCAGGATCTCCTGAACTTCTTTCTCCCTCTTATACTTGTTATTTTTGGCTTCTGTGTACTTGCTTATATTTAGTGCTGAAACAGATTTTCTCTAAAGTATCACTGTCTTTGTTCAGAACTGTCCAGAAGTTCTCAAATTAGAACTTATGTTGCTGAAAACAGTCTAACTGTGTTTAGGCAGAATTTCCCTCAGAAGCAACTTCTGTAAGCTAGCTTCTGACTCTGAGGAAATTTGACTGAAAATTAAGTTTCCCGAAAAACTTAGAAATTTTCAGTTTGCAACTTTGACACCTATTCACCTCCCTCTAGGTGATTCTGTTCTTGATAGGGCCAACAAGTCTAATGAACCAATTCTTACGAAGCATCAAGTCTAATGAACCAACAGAAATAGAAGATTCATTAACACCAGTTATTTTAAGTTTAGATCCGTTAGCAATTTGGAGTTGTTCAGTGTCGGAGTACTCAAAATGGAGATACAGGCTTTCCAGGTTGGATGTGAGATGATGCGTTGCTCCTAAATCAACGACCCATGGCTGTTGTGGAACCGAACTGGTGGCATGGTAGGGCTGAGTTTGGAACGAGTCTCATTCAAGTCGAGGAGAGGAATTCCTTGCAATATGACCAAGTCCACCGCAATGGTGACATGTAAGATGCAACGTGGTTGAATGGGAAACGAGGTTGCCCAGATGCCGATATATGGCTAGAATGAGCCCGATGTTGGGGCTGGATAGGCCCGTCGAGGCTCGTTGCGGGACTGGCTAGCGTGGAACTGTTTTCCGCCACTGTGTCGCCAGCTGCCACAGCCAAAACGACTCGATCCCCTGGAGCGATATTTTTGGGACTGTGTTAAGTCCAAAATGTACTTAATATAGCTATGTATTTCATATATATTTTCATAACATATCATATAGTTTTAGCTCATTTAGCTTAGAAATATCTAGGTTATGGGCAATTTCACTTCTTTGTCTGTATTTTGATGTTCAGAGCTTAATCTAGTGAAAACATAGCAATTTGATGTTAGTTCGAGCCACAAACGAGTAAGTAAAGTCATACAAGTTCATGCAAGTCCATGCAAGATTCTCATGTGCAAGCTTCAGTTGGAAAAATGGAGAAAAATGTCGCAAGGAGGAACTTCCAACTCGCGCGCCAGAGACAAAAGTTGTCTCTGGTGCGCTGAGCTCGTCTCTGGCGCGTCCAGAGGAAAAGAGGCTGTCTCGAGCGCGCCACTTCTTGTCTCTGGCGCACCGGTTTGCAGATTCTTCAAGAAGTAGATTTTCTCAATCATTCTTATCCAAACTACCCTTCCTAAAGGTCGTATACCTTCCCAAAGGTCATGAACATTCCCTAGAGGTTGTAACCCTTCGAAATATACCTCTTGATGTCTATAAATACACCATTCCTCTCTGAAATTTGGATGGTTGATTACTTATACAACAAAAGTGTTGGGCCAAATATGACTATATAAAGACTAGAGGGAGGGGGGTGAATAGGATTTATTGCTTTTAAAACAACTTATTAAACTCTTAAAATATTTGCCTATTTAAATAAACAATAGCTCAAAAAGTTTTGCGGAAGAAACAATTGTTTATAGAAGATAAGAGTTTAAACAGTTTAAACACAATTAATCACAAGCAGTTCTAATATATAATTAAAAGCAGTGCAAGTGATTAAATAGCAATAATAAAAAGATTAAGGGATAGAAGGATTTGACACAATTATTTATCCAGGTTCGGTCTCCTTGTGAGCCTAATCCTATCCCCGAGAGAACCTCTCGAGATTTTCCATTATGATTTCTTTACGGGCAGAAATCAAGCCTGAGACAGTTCTCACAATCCGAGACACTGCCAGCAAATACCTCTACCCGTATTTACTCTCTCGAACTCCAAGCGTCGAGTGACTTCTGTTAGTTTTTCTCAAGCTCAACTAAGAAACTTATGACACTTTCAAGGCTCAGTGTTAACCTCTCCTAAGCTTACGGGTGCTTAAGAACCTTTACACTTTTATCGGGATCTAGTGTTAAACCCAAGATTAAACCCCACCGTTTAATCTTTCCAATATCGTTTTTGAATGATAAGAATAACACTCAAACTCTCACGATACAGTTGAAGGAAAATATTAATCAAAGCTTTGATATTTCTCGTATGATAGCTTTAATTCTCGATGTTTTTCCTTATCTTCAACTGTCGACTTCCCGGGCTATTTATACACGAAATTATAGCTGTTGGAGACTTCAATTTCGTTCAAAATTCATCATATAGCCGTTGGTAGTCATATCCCATCAAGCATCAATTTTAAGTCCATCAAAAGTCACTTTATGTCTCCTTTCTTTCACTTGTAAGTGTACTTGTTTGAATTTTTGACCAAGACTTCTTCTTTAGCTTAGTTGCCTCGTTTTTCACACCAATTTGTATGGTTGAGAAGTCTTTGCTGGTACAAGATGATGGGATGTCAAACTTGCTCATCAAGTTCGAATCTGAGCCGTAGGATGGAGATCAAGGATGGTAATCGGATGGTGTAGATTAACTTGAGATTTCTCATGAGTTTAGCAAAGTTAATCACCATGAAATAATACCATACATACATACATTTTATCATCAAAGAATGTATCAAATTCGTTCAAGTATGGATGATGAAAATGCATTTGATCACACATCATGGCAAGTATGCATACACCGAAATATTAGTGAAGTAGAGATGTCATAATAATTATGAACTTCGTAAAATAATCATGGCATATATGTATGATTCAAATAAGATCATGTCATGATTAATAAGTCCATAATATATCTCATATTCACTCATTTAAGTTCATGGCATACATACATAAAAACTATTGATCTTTTAAAATATGGCATAAGTTAGAACACTTAAGATCGATAGTTAAAACATATACTTTCTCGGAATAACTCTAGATATTTCTTTTAAAGCTTATTAAAATATCTTTTAATAAATAGTCTAGAGTTATATAAAACATTTAAGTATATAGTATATGTTTAAAAGCATTTTGTCACATATGGAGCATAATATAAAAACCATTAATTATTTATTTAAGTCATCAAAAAAAGATGTTAGAATAACAATCTCCACCTTTTTGATGGCTTGAAAAATAGCACCGGTTTTTATAAGTAGGCTCCCCCTGAAATATTGATCCATTTAAAAAGGCTTCCCCTAAAATGTAGATCTATTAAAATGTTTGGGCTTTTTATGTGACAGAAAATATTTAGGCTCACAGAAATGAAAAAGGCTTTCTTTAAATCAGAGATTATACTTAAACTAAAGCCTTTAAGCATTTCTAGCCTAAATCATCAAACATTTCGAGCTAAGCATGGCAGCATGGCATAAGATTCATAACTATTTCATCAAACCATGGAATCTCATATAAAAACAGTGTAACTTTTCTCCCCCTTTTTGAAAGACACCAAAAATAGCTCAAGTTAAACAATTCCTGCAATGTAAGTGTCAGATTCATGGAATCAAGTATGGCAACAGTTAATCTTAAGCAAACATTATTCCCTAGCATGCATAGCTACCCTGTCAAACCAAGTAACTATCAGAGGATAGTTAATGACAGTTCAATCATGTCATAAATGCTATCTGAAGTACCTGCAAAAAAGAAGACAGCAGATAGAGAAGCATTTATGTATATATATATATATATATATATATATATATATATATATATATATATATATATCAGAGTAACCTCCCATAGGTTACAGAAACATCATCATCCAAATTGTAGTAATCCAAAACAGATACTTCTAAAACTACTTAAACTGTGAGTGGTTAGATAGCAGTTTTAAAATTCTCTAAGAGTTCAGAAGGATGATGGATAAGTAAAAGGATATGATAGGATAAGAAGACTGATCATGAAGTCTGGGGATGGGCTGATGCATAACCAGAATTAGCATATGCAGAAGATGGACTTTTAGAAGAGGTAGGAGGCTCATCTTGTTGATTCATAACAATCCCTGGAATAGTAGCAAGAGCCTCATTCTGATCAACCAATTTAGCTCTTATGATCTGAAGATCTGAGTCCAACTTATCTACATCAGCTAGAGTCATTCGAACATCTTTCTGAATGGAAAAAATCCTGGTGTTCTGACTATCCAGCTTGCCAGCCATCTCCCTCATTGCAGCTTCTTGAATCTGATTTCTTTCTTTCATGTAAGTGCACATTGAGTCAATCCTAACAGACATATTCTGAAAAGCTCCTTCCATCTCAAGCTGTTGCTTGGCAATCCTCTGAGAAACAATGTCTGCTTGAGCCATTGTTGATGCCAAGAACTTGGAGTGGGAATCCAATGTGTGCACTGTGTTATTCACTGCTTTGAACATTTCAGCAAGTTGATTTCCAAGCTTTACCAGCTGCTCAGGAGAAGGATGGGATGCAGTCCTGGGTTCAACATTCTCCAGAAAATCTGAGTTCAGATTGCATTGTGAGTAGAACAATGGAGTGGTCTCTGGATGAACCTGTTGATACTCATCTACATCAACATACACAAGACAGTTAGGCAGCACAAAATCAGACTTCCCTGCAGAAGAATCCAAGTTAGAGGACATGCTCTTTAGCAACTTCAATTCTTCCTTAGTGAGCAAGGGATTCTGCTCTGCTTCCTCTTTCTCTAGATCAGACATCTTCCCTTTCTTTCTCTGCAAAAATAGCTCATGTTCATAAAGAGAATTTAAACTACAACAAGGAGATAATTTTCTTAACTCTATGGCTGACTCATAATCAACAGACACAATGGATTTGGGTGACTCTATGAGATTCTTAATTGTTCTGATTTTAGATACACTTCTTAATCTAACCTTGGCAAGTTTTGGAACATGCATTTTCTTAATGAAATCTCTCCTCTCATCTTTATCTTTTTTCCTTGAGAACATTTTATGAAACTCTTGTCTAGATATGCATTTTGAGAGGGTAAACTGTGGTTCAGGTTCAAGGTTGATATCAAAGTATCTGAACACAGAAGTTAAGATCATAACATAAGGCAATTCATCTTTCTTCCTAAGACTGGACATATGTTCAAGAATAATATATGGCAAACTAACATTGACATAATGTGTAATATTCCATATTAAATGAACATCAAATGCAGTTAATAGACCTACATTACTCCTAATTGGAGTTATGATTCTGGACAATACATAATGCAGGGCTTCCAAGTTAGATTCTAATTTGGTTCTCCTAAGCACATAAGGAATTTGTTCATCACAACTAAACTTAAACATCATTCTGATAAATGCATGGTAGTTGTAATTCCATATGATTAATGCATGGTTGTGTCTGGAAATCCTTTTCCAGAGTATGGAATGTTCAGAATTGAACCTAATATGATATCATCAATTATGAGTTCTTTTCCTTTTACCTTGGCAGAAAAAGTTCCACTATCAATCACAGTCAGAGATTCATAGAACTCATATACGAGGCTGGGATATATTTTATCCCTTTGAGACACTAAACACAACCAATCTTGACTCTTAAACCAATGTTTCAGAGACAAGTTCAGAGATTTTAGAAACCCTAAATCTAAGTAATTGGATTTCAGAATCCTTCTATCATGTACATCATTATAGATATGTCTCTTACTTGGTAAAAAGGGGTTTAGAATTACCTCGTTGTAGACATTTGGATTAATGGAGTTAGTTATATGATCTCTCATTCGATCGCTCCTCGACATGATTTTAGACAACGATCCTTCGTTAATCCTTAAACTTCTAGACCGGGTTCTAATGGCAGATGATCTCGAGGGTTTGAATTTCGGTTTGTTTTTCATTTTGACAGAAAGTATAAAAGATCTGTTTTTGGATGTAGGAAAGGACGTAACCAAAATAGTGATCATTGTGAAAGTATAGGTATAGGTACTTTTACTCGGCCGAGGTGTCTGAAGTGATCGCTTCCCTTCCCAAGACGGTGCAACGAACAGAAATAGGCGACTGTTCAATTTCTTTCAGTTTTAGAGGGAAGATAAATATCACTTTCAGTCCCTATTCTCTCAAATACTTTGTGATGTATCCTAATTAGCTTGTTTGGTTATCGTTAAACCAGGCCAAATGATGTGAATTAAAAGAAACGGGCCGGTTTTGTTGAGAACTTAAGCTAATGGGCTTGGCTAGAGAGTA
Organism: Euphorbia peplus; assembly: GCA_028411795.1. Classification (NCBI taxonomy): domain Eukaryota; kingdom Viridiplantae; phylum Streptophyta; class Magnoliopsida; order Malpighiales; family Euphorbiaceae; genus Euphorbia; species Euphorbia peplus. The sequence continues at coordinate 9,329,382 of CP110843.1, read as the reverse complement.
GGTTAAGTACACCTAATACTTAAACAAATCAAATCAACTCTTTTCCTACTTTTGACTAATATATGGTTAAGATTAAAAGATGTTAATTTATTCAATTAATTTTAAACTTTATAACACAATATATTATTCAAGAATAGGATTAGTCATTCCTAATTCATTACGTAAAACAGCAAATCGCTCTGAATTTAACGGTTTAGTAAAAATGTCAGCGATTTGATCTTCCGTAGGAATGAATTCAAGATTGATATCTCCCTTTTGAATATGGTCCCGTATGAAATGGTGTTTAATATCTATGTGCTTAGCCTTTGAATGCTGACTGGGATTTTTACCCAAATTAATTGCACTAGTATTATCACATTTAACGGGGACATGTTCGGAAGTAAGACCATAATCTTTTAAATGTTGTCTCATCCATAAAATCTAAGCAACACAATTCCCCACAGAAATATATTCTGCCTCAGTGGTAGAGATTGCTACAGAGTTTTGCTTTTTGCTGGACCATGAGACTAAGGCATTTCCCAAAAATTGACACATACCTGAGGTACTCTTTCTTTCTAACCTGCAACCTGCATAGTCAGCATCACTATATCCAACAAGATTTATATCTTTACACTTTGGATACCATAGACCGACATTTTGTGTTCCTTTGAGATATCTGAAAATTCTTTTTACTGCTGTATAGTGAGATTCTTTGGGATCAGATTGATACCTGGCACATAGACATACACTGAATTGAATATCAGGTCTACTAGCTGTAAGATACAGTAAAGACCCAATCATTCCTCTGTATTTCCTTATGTCTACACTCTTGCCATTCTCATCTTTCTTGATTTTTACAGCAGGGCTCATATGAACTTTTTCTTCATTGCAGTTGTCGAAATCAAACTTTTTCAAAAGCTCTCTGACATACTTTCCTTGATTGATGAAGATACCTCTTTTACTTTGTTTAATCTGTAAACCTAAGAAGAAATTTAACTCGCCCATCATGGACATCTCAAATTCATTGCTCATTTCTCTTGCAAAGGTTTCACACAAAGATTCATTAGTTGATCCAAAAATAATATCATCGACATATATTTGCACAATCAACAAATGACCATTTTCATATTTAGTAAACAAAGTGATATTAACTTTTCCTCTTTGGAAATTTTATTTACTCAAGAAAGTACTCAATCTTTCATACCAAGCACAAGGGGCTTGTTTCAAACCATATAAAGCTTTTGAGAGTTTAAAAACATGATCCGGAAAGTCAGAATCCTCAAAACCAGGAGGTTGTTTAACATAAACTTCCTCAGAAATAAAGCCATTTAGAAAAGCACTTTTGACATCCATTTGATAGAGTTTAAAACCTTTGTAGCAAGCAAAAGCACAAAGCGTACGTATAGACTCTAATCTAGCAACTGGAGCATAAGTCTCATCAAAATCTATACCTTCTTGTTGGTTATACCCTTGTGCAACCAGCCTAGCTTTATTCCAAGTGACACAACCGGACTCATCTAACTTATTTCTAAATGATGAACCCTAAGTGTTTTGATTATGTAGAAACGTTTCAGAAGATGAAAATTAAAATTCTCTTACATACGGTTTAATGTTGACTAACAATTTTTGTTAAGTTTGTATGTAAGTTACTCAGCAGGTGCTGAATGAAGAATGTCCGGATTGCCTGGATGACTCAGAAGAAACGAGAAAGCTGAAGACAGTGTTTTATTGTTCAGAAGCTGGATGCTCCGCTCTGAAGTTATCGAAGTCTGTTAAAGCTCTCCTCAGAGGTCCATTGCAATCAGAAGATAAACTCTACCAATTCGATCAGAAGTTTAGACAATTGGAATTAGCTTTCAGAAGCTAAGTCACGGGTTCTGTTTAGCATTTATTGCTCTGACAATTGCATTTAATGCAAGGCGACAAAAGTTCAAAAAGCTGTTTTGAAGGAGCGCGCTTGTCTACTCAAAACGAAACCAGAATTTCCTTGTCTACCCTTTGTTGATCCAATTGAAGAATGTTTCCAGTCAACCTCTACTTCAATTTCAAATCACTTACCGGATTTAGTTAAAGAACAAGGTTAACGGAATCAAAGCGTTTGAAGACCGTTTGAAGACTAGACAGATTAATGGCTACAACAACTGATGTCATCTCTTTGAAGATTCAAATTCACCAACGGTCATCCTCATTCACTATAAATAGTAGCCAAGCTCCACTGCATCATTCACGTGTGATAATCGAGCAAAATCTTAACGCACTGTTTGAACAAGAAAAACAGAGCACACTTTTCCATTCTCAATCTTTCTTAGCATAGCTTTAGTTAAAGTGAGAAAGTGAAGAAAAACAAGTTCATAATAGGAATCTTGTAAACTGATATCGTTTGTGATATTCAGTTAGATTTAGAGAGAAATCTAGTTGAGATTAGAGTTGGGTGAGAAATCCAGAAAACAGAGTTGTTGTTGTTCTGGTGGAAATCCTTTAACTCTTTTTAGGCTGGTCAGAACTAAGTGAGAAATTAGCTTATGTTCTGTTGATGTAAAGGAGCTTCTGAACTTGCCATAAAAGTTCTGAATAGTAGATTTAAAATCTCTGGTGGTCGCGACCTCAGGGGACAAGACGTAGTCACAGGACTTCTTTGGCGAACTTGGATAAATCGAGTTGTTCAATCAGGATCTCCTGAACTTCTTTCTCCCTCTTATACTTGTTATTTTTGCTTCTGTGTACTTGCTTATATTTAGTGCTGAAACAGATTTTCTCTTAATATCATTGTCTATGTTCAGAAGACTGTCCAGAAGTTCTTAAACTCAGAACTTCTGTTGCTGAGAATAGTCTAACTGTGTTTAGGCAGAATTTCCCTCAGAAGCTGCTTCTGTAAGCTTGCCTCTGATTCTGAGGAAATTTGACTCTGAAATTTAAGTTTCTTTAAAAAACTTACAAACTTTCAATTTTCAACTTAGACACCTATTCACCCCCCTCTAGGTGATTCTGTTCTTGTTAGGGCCAACAAGTGGTATCAGAGCGAAGGTCAGTTCGTACATTTACTAAAGATCTAACAATCTAAGTGTAAGATCCTATAAGAATCAATAGAGATGGCTAGTAGACACCAGCCTGAGAACCCATCTCACTTTATTATCCCCGAGGGCTCCTCCACAAATAGACCTCCACTATTCAATGGTGATAACTACTCTTATTAGAAAAAGAGGATGATGTGTTTCATCCAAGCTCAGAATATGAGCGCCTGGAATGTTATCACTGATGGTGACTTTATCCCAACAAGGATGGAAGTTGGTTTAGGGAATGTTGTAATTCCTCAGATGGAATACACTGATGATATTCTTAAAAAACTCCAAACCAATGCTTCAGCAATGAATATGCTGCATTGTGCACTTTCTTCTACTGAGTATAAAAAAGTTTCCTCTTGTGAAACAACACAAGAGATCTGGAACAAGTTAGAAGTTACTTACGAAGGAATAGGAAAAGTGAAGCAATCTAAAGTCAATCAACTCATGAGAGACTATGAGTTATTTGAAATGCTTGACAAAGAATCTAGTTCAAGTATGAATTCTAGATTTACCAAGATTGTCAATGACTTGAAGAGTTTGGGAAAGGATATTGAAGAATCCGAAAAAGTGAAGAAGATTCTCAGAAGCTTACCAAGGTCTTGGCAAGCCAAGAAGACTGCTATTGAAGAAGTTCAGGACTTCAGCTATTATGAGTATGATGAACTCATGAGATGTCCATGAAGAATCATGACCTAAGAGAAAGGTCAGAAGGAAAAAGAGGAGTAGTCCTGAAAGCACAATCTTCTGAAGAATCCTCTGAAGATGAGGAACTGGCTATGCTGACCAGGAAGTTCAAGAAAGCCTTTAGAAAAGGCAGAGGTGGAAACTACAAGAAGCCTTTCAGGAGCTTTGACAAGAAAACTCTTGATTCTGGTGAAAAGTTTAAGAGAGATCCAAACAAGCCTATTGTGTGCTATAGATGTCAGCAACCAGGGCACATTAAGCCTAACTGCCCGGAGCTGAAGAAAGATAAGAGAAAGTTCAAGAAAGCTATGTTGGCTGCTTGGTCAGACTCTGAGACCAGCAGTGATCCTGAAGAAAAGGAAGAGCAAGCTCAGATTTGTTTCATGGCTATTGATGAGCCAACTTCTGAAGATGTCACAGGAGAAACTTCCGCACCTCCTGAAGCTACATATGACTCTGAGGTAAACAATTCTCACGAACTAGATATCTTTGATTCTCTTGAAGAACTCTATAGTATGTTCAAGTACCTGAAAAGGAAATTGGACAAGAGTGAGGCTGACAAGTTTCTTAGGTTTACTCAAGTTTATTCTGACATGAAAGTGTTAGAAGATAAGCTGTGTAAACAGTTCAGCACTCCTGCTGATGGCTCTAAAGCCAAAGGCAAGGAAAAGCTGCCTCTGGGAAGTGATAAACCCCAGAAGAAGAAGAAACCTCTCACTCCCTCTCTTCTGAAAGAGATAGCTTCTCCTCCTGATGTTGGCACCTCTGAGAGTGCTGCTGTAGCCTCTGAAGATGTTGAACATTCTCAGAAGAAGAAGAAATCTCCCAAGAAGCAAAGGGAAAGATCAAAGAACCCTCCTTTTTGCAAGCTTTGCAAGAGTGATGGTCATTGGTTGAAGGATTGCAAGTATCATATTAAAAACCTCTTGCAATCTGAGATATCATTAAAACCTGCTGAAAAGAAATCTAACAATGAAGGACCCAATAAGGATTGGGTACCTGTCACTAATTGATTGTGTTGCAGGTGGCTCTGAGTGCTCCATCAATGTCAAAGCTGTGGTACATTGACAGCGGGTGCTTAAGGCATATGACAGGTGATGAAAAAGCATTCATCACATTTGATCCTAAAAGAGGTGGAAAAGTCAGCTTTGGAGATGCTCAGAAAGGAAGGATACTTGGTTCTGGATCCATAGGAACTAATCCTCCGATCGAAGATGTCTCCCTAGTCAGAGGTCTGAAGTTCAATCTCCTGAGTGTTGCACAAATGTGTGATAAAGGTAGAGATGTTGTCTTCAGCTCCTCTGGATGTAAAATCTTGGACAGTAAGTCAAGGGAAGTTATTCTAACTGCTCCTAGAGTTGAAAATGTGTTCATGTTGAACCTTGAGAATCTTTGCAAAAATATATGCTTGATGTCCAAAGAGGATACCTCCTGGCTCTGGCATAAAAGACTTGCTCATGTAAGCATGGATCTTCTGGGCAAAGTAGCTAGAAATCAATTGGTTGAGGGTCTGCCTGAAATTAGTTTTAAAAAGAACCATTTATGCAATGCTTGCCAATCTGGTAAACAATCCAGAAGCTCTTTTAAAACTAAGAAAGTCATTTCAACTAAAAGACCTTTGGAATTACTTCATATGGATCTCTTTGGCCATGTTCAACCAATGAGCATGGGTGGAAAGAAGTATGCCTTTGTCATAGTAGATGACTATTCAAGATTCGCTTGGGTCATCCTGCTGTCTAGCAAAGATGAGTCACTTGGATGTTTCTCTGTTCTGATAAAAAAACTTGAGAATGAAAGGAATGAAAAGGTTGTTCATATCAGAAGTGATAATGGTGGAGAATTCAAAAACTTTATGTTTGAAGAGTTCTGTGAAACCAAGGGAATTGATCATACTTTTCTGCTCCCAGAACTCCTCAACAAAATGGGGTAGTTGAAAGGAAAAATAGAACTCTGGTTGAGATTGCCAGAACTATGATCAATGAAAGAATGCTTCCAAATTATTTTTGGGGAGAAACTATCAACACAGCTTGCTATGTTCTGAATAAAGTGCTAATCAGAAGCATTCTGAACAAGACCCCTTATGAACTCTGGAAAGGTCGAAAGCCTAAAATAGGTTATTTCAGAACCTTTGGTTGTAAGTGTTATGTTTTGAACACAAAAGAATATCTTTCAAAATTTGATTCAAAGGCAGATGAGGCCGTTTTTGTTGGTTACTCAACACATAGTAAAGCATATAGGGTTTTTAATAAGAGGACTCAAACTTTAGATGAATCTGTTCATGTACCGTTTGATGAGACTAACCCTGCAGATAGTAGAGCTCCTGATGAAGATGTAGTTCAAGCTCCTGAAGTTACATCTCCTGATGTAATAGAAGATGTTTCTCCCAGAGCTGCTAAAGTGGTTCCTCCTGTTGCTGAACAAGCTCAAGAAGAGAATCCTACTCCAAAAGTCAACTTTCTTCCAGAAGATGCTCCTATATATGATTCAACAAATGATGAACAAGTTTCAGAAGACTCATTGGATGTACCAGTTAGAGCTCATAGGAATCATTCCTTAGAGAACATAATTGACTCTGTTCATAATCCTGTCATGACCAGAGCTCAGCTCAGAAGATACATGGGGAATGTGGCTTTTGTGTCACTTCTGGAACCCAAGGACTTCTATGAAGCTGCAGATGATGACTCCTGGTTAATGGCAATGCAAGAAGAACTTGACCAGTTCAAAAGGTCAGAAGTTTGGACTTTGGTTCCCAGACCTAACAACATAAAGGTTGTTGGAACTAGATGGGTTCTGAAGAATGGAAAGGTTGTGAGGAACAAGGCAAGACTTGTTGCTCAAGGTTACAGTCAGCAAGAAGGCATAGATTATGGTGAAACTTTTGCTCCTGTTCCAAGATTAGAAGCCATTAGAATCTTATGTGATTTTGCATCATACAAAGGTTTTAAGCTCTTTCAAATGGATGTGAAAAGTGCATTCTTGAATGGGTACATTGATGAGGAAGTGTACGTATCTCAACCTCCTGGTTTTGAAGATCCTAAGTTTCCTGATCATGTGTACAAGCTGAAGAAAGCCTTGTATGGACTGAAACAAGCTCCCAGAGCTTGGTATGAGAGACTGACAAAGTTCCTTCTGTCTAAGGGATTTGTCAGAGGCTGTGTTGATACAACTCTCTTCACTCTGAAGAAGAACAAGTATATCCTTATAGCTCAGGTATATGTTGATGATATTATATTTGGTGCTACTAATGAATCTCTGTGCAGAGAGTTCAGTGACCACATGAAGGCTGAGTTTGAAATGTCTATGATGGGAGAATTAACCTTCTTCTTAGGACTTCAGATCAAGCAAAGTAATGATGGTGTGTTTATCAATCAAGCCAAGTACACTAGAGAAGTGCTGAAGAAATTTGGCATGATGGACTCTAATGCTGTTGATATCCCAATGGATGTCAGCAAAGACATTGATGATGAAGAGAAAGCTGGTAAACCTGTAGATATAAAAACCTATAGAGGTATGATTAGTTCTCTTTTATACCTAACAGCCAGCAGGCCAGATATACATTTTGCTGTGTGTTTTTGTGCTAGATATCAGTCTAAACCTAGAGAGATTCATGATGTTGCTGTCAAAAGAATTCTCAGATATCTTAAAGGCACACCAGAAGCTGGTTTGTGGTATCCCTGTAGTTCTGATTTCACTCCTATAGGATACACAGACTCTGACTATGGTAGAGATAAATTGAAAAGGGTCAGCACTTCTGGTGGTTGTCATTTTCTGGGGGAGTGGCTAGTCTCCTGGCATAGCACGAAACAAACCTCTGTGGCTCTCTCAACTGCTGAAGCTGAGTATGTTGCTGCTGGAAGTTGTGTTTCTCAGATGCTCTGGATTAAGCAACAAATTGCTGACTATGGAGTCATCCCTGGAACAATTACAATCTACTGTGATAACAAGAGTGCAATTGATCTTTCAAAGAATCCTATTCAGCACAGCAGGATGAAGCATGTTCATATTAGGCATCACTTTTTGAGAGATCATGTTCTGAAGAAGGATATTATCATTACTCATGTTCCCTCTGAAGAAAATCTTGCTGACATGTTTACTAAGCCTCTGGCTGGTAATTCTTTCAGCAGCTTACGAGAAGTCATTGGTATGACTTATCCACTTTAGTAATTCATTTTAATTATATTTGTTTATCTTAAGTGATTTAATGTTTAAGATGATTAAGGTGTTAATTAAATCTAATCATGATTTGACATTTAAGCATGCGTTATCTACTGCATTTTACGGCGCTGTTCTGTGGTTAACGGTTATCTGTTCCCTTTTAAACGGTGTGTAGTTACTTTTTGAATTGGAACGGTTTATTCGTTTGGGTATAAATAGGGGTTTTCCATACTTAGAAGTTTTTACTTTCATTTTCACTGCTATTAGAATTTCCATAGATTCTCTGTATTTTCCTTCTCTCAAAATTCTTAACCTAAATTCCTATTTCCTACAATGGCTTAAGAAATCACTGTCACTCACATCTTTACCACTGAATCTAAGAAGAAAGTTAGCGAATCTAGGGTATTCACTTCTAGGTTCCTAGATGACGAAGTAAAATCCACTGAACCTATCTCAAAATGGCTTAGTGCTCAAAACTGGAATTCATTCGTTTCTCTCGATGAATTTATCTACCCTAAGTTAGTCACCGAATTCTATCAGAACCTTCATTTCTTTTCTAATGAGGAGGATGTTATTCACTCGGAAGTCGGAGAAGTTGAGATTGAGGTCAGCAGGGCTTCTATTTCTCAAGCAATTGGTATTGATGATGAAGGAATCATCATTGGTTATGATGGTTCAGCTGAGGGGTTTCCAGAAGCAAATTGGGCCAGACCAGATCTTAGTGCCAAGGAAACTTATGCCACTTGGCTCACTCAGCACCAGAGGTGGGCACATTATCTAACAACAAATGTGTTTCTTCCGAAGGCTGGAGGAGTTAATGTTGTTTCAAATCGGGAAAGAGTGTTTATGTGGCATCTGGTCAATCAGAAGAAAATCAATCTCCCTGCCATGCTGATAAGGCAGATGAAGAATGTCACCACTGTAAGTGCCCTGGCTTATGGTTCCCTCCTGACGAGGCTATTTGAGGCTGCCTCTGTAGTTGTGTCAGGAAGTGGTGTAACAAGCAGGAGTACGGTTCTGAAGATGCATACCTTCAGGAACCTTAACTTTGGTGTGACTCCAAAGAAGAATGAGAAGGGCTTCTCTGTGAGTATTGCTCAGAAGGAGTTTGTGGATGTTTCAGCACAGAAAGGTAAGAAAGCTGCCAGAAAGGGCAAAGGAAAGAAAAGATCAAGTAAGTTGGTCCTGACTGTTGAGAAGGTGGTTGTCTCAGAACCTCTTCCCACTATGGTTCAAACAACAATCAGTGTTGAACCTTATGGCAAGATCGTTGCTGAGAAACCTAAGGATGCTTCTGATAAGGAAGCTCAGGATGCTGAGGATGCACGCCTTGATGAAAGAGAAAAGGCTGCTGAAGCTGAAAAGGTTGCAAGAGTTGTGGCTCTTGCTGAAGAGAAAAGGCTGAGAAAGGAAGCAGAAGATAAGTTAGCAGCTGAGAGAGAAATTGCTGCAAAGGCTAAGGCCGATGCAGGAATTATTGCATGTGCTGCTAAACTTGAAAATGTGGAGTTCTCAAAGGATGTTGAGGCTTCAGAAGAAGGAGAGGAACTTGAGAATATCTCTCTCTCCACTCGGATCAGGACGAAGGCTGTAGCAAAAAGAAGGTCTTTGAGGAAAAAGGACTTCTATGTTGCTTCTAGTGCTGAGTTAGAGGATCCTGTTGCTGAGGAACAGGAAGTTGTTGATGATGAAGACATGATGGAGATGTCTGCTGAAGAGGATGTTGATGCTCCTCTTGTTGAAGAGCTATCAGAGGAGAGTGAACCAGATGTTGATGAGGTTCTTCAGGATGCACAACAGTTTGTGGAGAATGTTGATAATGACAACTTTATTGACAACATTCTTCTAGGCCAAGGAAGAAACCCTGGTGATAGGGATGCCTCTGAAACACTGATCAGAATGGCTCATGTCTTTGCTGAGCCCATTTCTATGTTTGATCCTAACTCCTCTGACCAGGTTATCTCATCTCCTACTCATACTCCTCATCCATCTCCCTCACTACCTTCTGTCACAGAAGTGAGTGAATCTCATACTTCCTTTCCCCTTACAACTACAACCTCTGAGGTTGTACCTCCTCCATCTACTCTTCCTTCTGGATCCTATTCAAAAGTGAATTTTTCCTCTGGACCCATTTTCACAGATTCCATTTCTACTTCTACTTCTTCCTCACTTTCATCTTCCTCTGTAATTCCATCAATTGGATTTACTGCTCCCTCCTTTTCACTACCATCCACATTACCATCCTTTTCTCCTACTCTACCTTCCTCGTCCACACATTCAATCCCTTCCACAAACACATCTATCCCTCCTCTTTCAACCTCTGGACATGCACCTCCTGTGTGTGATCCCTTAACTACTTCCTCCACCACTTCCTGTTTTGATGGGTTGTCATCCAATTATGACTTCCTACGCAAGTTCCAGGAACGAGATAACTTGGAGAGAAATTTTGGTCCTTTTGGTTTCATGGGCAGAGCTTCAGGTGTATCCGAAGCTGGTGGTGTTCCCAGTGTTGAGGAGTTGAGAAGAATGAGTCAGAGTGGCTCTGATGAATTGCCGAATAGATTTGCTGGTGTGGGGCAAAGGTCTTTTGCTGCTGACATGTTTGCTCAGGGCATTGTGCTGCAAGAAATTCAATCCTTGAAAGCTCAGAACCTGCAGCTCATGACTATGCTTCAAATGCAGGATCCTTCTGTCTACACACGCAATCTTTCTACACTTCATCTGGCTACATACGATGAGCTGTATAAATTGAGAGAATTAGCTCTAACTCTTCCTACCTTGGACAATATTGCTCTTGCTTCTTCTCTGAAGGTCAATGAGAATTTGGGAATTTTGACAGAAGAAGTCAAGGAAGCAAACGAGCATTATGAGGCTCATGAGAAGATGCTCCCAAGTAAGATTGATGACCTGCAAAGTACTGCCAACCATATTCTGAGAGAAGTGAAATCTTCTGCTCAAGGTTCATCATCTTCAGGGGCTGCTAAGATTGTGTATGACATCACTCCTGATCTCAACAATCGTCTCTCAAGCATTGAGTCTGCTGTGACTGCTCAGAGCGCCCAGATTGCTGAGCTCACTGAACTTCTGAAGGTTATGGACACTCAAGCACGTGAACAAGACAAGGCTCTTCACAATTGCTATAGGTTTGTTCGAGGACAGACTTATATTCAGAATGAGCATCTCACTGCTGCTGTGTATGCTAACAATAGATTAATCAAGCTCCTTCTGGAAGATGTTCACAAGCAACGACCTTTGTCTGGACAGACTTATGACCACTTGCGCACCATTGATGCTGATTTCAGGAAGCGTATGGATTTGGTCAACTCTGCAAGACCTACTTCTTAGCAATATCAAACTGCACTGAAAGTTCAGCAAAAATTGGACTCTCAAGGTGCTTTGGGTATTCCTGTTGGTTCTGGTGGAAATCCTTTAACTCTTTTTAGGCTAGTCATAACTAAGTGAGAAATTAGCTTAAGTTCTGTTGATGTAAAAGGAGCTTCTGAACTTGCTAGAAAAGTTTTGAATAGTGGATTTATAAAATCTCTGTAGGCCGCGACCTCAGGGGACAAGACGTAGTCACAGGACTTCTGTGGCGAACTTGGATAAATCGAGTTGTTCAATCAGGATCTCCTGAACTTTTTTCTCCCTCTTCTACTTGTTATTTTTGCATCTATGTACTTGCTCATATTTAATGCTGAAACAGATTTTCTCTAAGTATCATTGTCTTTGTTCAGAAGACTGTCCAGAAGTTCTCAAATCAGAACTTCTATTGCTGAAAACAGTCTAACTGTGTTTAGGCAGAATTTCTCTCAGAAGCAACTTCTGTAAGCTTGCTTCTGACTCTGAGGAAATTTGACTCTGAAAATTAAGTTTCCTGAAAAACTTAGAAACTTTCAGTTTTCAACTTTGACACCTATTCACCCCCCTCTAGGTGATTCTGTTCTTGATAGCGCCAACATCTTCTTCATCACTTGAAGATTCATCACTATCACTCCAAGTTGCCACCATAGCCCGTTTACCCTTCTCCTTTTTCTTGTTTTGATTCTTCAAGTTAGGACAGTTTGGTTTGATATGTCCTGGCTTATCACACTCAAAACAGACAACATCATGAGAAGAGTCCTTTTTGAACTTATCACAAGTTCTGGGCTCTTTGTGAAAGTTATTTTTAGGAAATTTTCGAAAATTCTTTTTCTTCAAGAATTTATTAAATTTTCGAGTGAGTAAAGCAATTTCCTCTTCAGACTCCTCATCTGAACTTTCACTTACAACCTTAGCTTTTAATCCTGTGGATTTAAGCTTTCTTGTCTCGGGTTCTTTATCATTGATAGAAGACATTTTTATTTCGTGAGTAAGCAGAGATCCAATAAACTCATCATAAGCATAAGTGGATAGATCTCTAGCTTCATCAATTGCTGTCAATTTAGGATCCTAGACTGAGGGCATTGTTCTCATTAATTTTTTAATTAGCTCCTCATCTTGAAAGGTTTTTCCAAGGCTTTTAGGTTATTTATGATGGCGGTAAACCTCGTATTCATTTCTGAAATGGTTTCGTTTACCTCCATCTTAAATAACTCATATTCGCGCATATACAAATTTACCCTTAGATCCTTTTGTGTTTGTGTCCCTTCATATGTGACCTCTAGTTTATCCCATATCTCCTTCGCATTTGCACAACCTGAAACACGATGATATTCATTAGTATCTAAAGCACAATGTAAAATATTAATAGCTTTAGCATTTAATTGCAACTGTTTCCAGTCCTCATCAGTCTATTCAGATTCAGTCTTTTCTATTTTGACACCGTCAACTATTTTTGTGGGAATAGTTGAACCGTCTCTAATATTTTTCCAAACAAAAATATCTGAAGACTGAATAAAATTTCTCATCATATTTTTCCAGTAGGAGTAATTTACTCCATAAAATAGGGGCGGTCTAACTGTAGACTGTCCCTCAGGAATCATCTGTGTAGACATGTTTCCTGGAAAATTAATAGTCTTATTAGTCATTTACAAATCTCTCTAAAGTCGTTTGACTTTATAGGCAAAGAGATTTGCTCTGATACCAATTGTTGGCCCAAATATTACTATATAAAGACTAGAGGGGGGGTGAATAGGATTTATTGCTTTTAAAACAACTTATTAAACTCTTAAAATATTTGCCTATTTAAATAAACAATAGCTCAAAAAGTTTTGCGGAAGAAACAATTGTTTATAGAAGATAAGAGTTTAAACAGTTTAAACACAATTAATCACAAGCAGTTATAATATATAATTAAAAGCAGTGCAAGTGATTAAATAGCAATAATAAAGAAATTAAGGGATAGAAGGATTTGACACAGTTATTTATCCAGGTTCGGTCTCCTTGTAAGCCTAATCCTGTCCCCGAGAGAACCTCTCGAGATTTTCCACTATGATTTCTTTACGGGCATAAATCAAGCCTGAGACAGTTCTCACAATCCGAGACACTGCCAGCAAATACCTCTACCAGTATTTACTCTCTCGAACTCCAAGCGTCGAGTGACTTCTCTTATTTTTCTCAAGCTCAACTAAGAAACTTACGACACTTTCAAGGCTCAGTGTTAACCTCTCCTAAGCTTACGGGTGCTTAAGAACCTTTACACTTTTATCGGGATCTAGTGTTAAACCCAAGATTAAACCCCACCGTTTAATCTTTACAATATCGTTTTTGAATGATAAAAATAACACTCAAACTCTCACGATACAGTTGAAGGAAAATATTAATCAAAGCTTTGATATTTCTCGTATGATAGCTTTAATTCTCGATGTTTTTCCTTATCTTCAACTGTCGACTTCCCGGGCTATTTATACACGAAATTATAGCTGTTGGAGACTTCAATTTCGTTCAAAATTCATCATATAGCCGTTGGTAGTCATATCCCATCAAGCATCAACTTTAAGTCCATCAAAAGTCACTTTATGTCTCCTTTCTTTCACTTGTAAGTGTACTTGTTTGACTTTTTGACCAAGACTTCTTCTTTAGCTTAGTTGCCTCGTTTTTCACACCAATTTTTGTGGTTGAAAAGTCTTTGCTAGTACAAGATGATGGGATGTCAAACTTGCTCATCAAGTTTGAATCTGAGCCGTACGATGGAGATCAAGGATGGTAATCGGACGGTGTAAATTAACTTGAGATTTCTCATGAGTTTAGCAAAGTTAATCACCATGAAATAATACCATACATACATACATTTTATCATCAAAGAACGTATCAAATTGGTTCAAGTATGGATGATGAAAATGCATTTGATCACACATCATGGTAAGTATGCATACACCGAAATATTAGTGAAGTAGAGATGTCGTAATAATTATGAACTTCATAAAATAATCATGGCATATATGTATGATTCAAATAAGATCATGTCATGATTAATAAGTCCATAATATATCTCATATTCACTCTTTTAAGTTCATGGCATACATACATAAAAACTATTGATCTCCTAAAATATGGCATAAGTTAGAGCACTTAAGATCGATAGTTCAAACATATACTTTCTCGGAATAACTCTAGATATTTCTTTTAAAGCTTGTTAAAATATCTTTTAATAAATAGTCTAGAGTTATATAAAATATTTAAGTATATAGTATATGTTTAAAAGCATTTTGTCACATATGGAGCATAATATAAAAACCATTAATTATTTATTTAAGTCATCAAAACAAGATGTTAGAATAACAAAAAGAACACTACATACTTACATTTCCCGTAAACCTTTACCCGTAAATTCTCCCAACACACATAGTTCCAAACATAAGGTCAGTTCGTATATTTACTAAAGATCTAACAATCTAAGTGTAAGATCCTATCAGAATCAATATAGATGGCTAGTAGACACCAGCTTGAGAACCCATCTTACTTTATTATCCCCGAGGGCTCCTCCACACCTAGACCTCCACTATTCAATGGTGATAACTACTCTTATTGGAAAAATAGGATGATGTGTTTCATCCAAGCTCAGTATATGAGCGCCTGGAATGTTATCACTGATGGTGACTTTATCCCAACAAGGATGGAAGTTGGTTTAGGGAATGTTGTAATTCCTCAGAGGGAATACACTGATGATATTCTTAAAAAACTCCAAACTAATGCTTCAGCAATGAATATGCTGCATTGTGCACTTTCTGCTACTGAGTATAACAAAGTTTCCTCTTGTGAAACAGCACAAGAGATCTGGAACAAGTTAAAAGTTACTTACGAAGGAACAGGAAAAGTGAAGCAGTCTAAAGTCAATCAACTCATGAGAGACTATGAGTTATTTGAAATGCTTGACAAATAATCTATTTCAAGTATGAATTCTAGATTCACCAAGATTGTCAATGACTTGAAGAGTTTGGCAAAGGATATTCTAGAATCCGAGAAAGTGAAGAAGATTCTCAGAAGCTTACCAAGGTCTTGGCAAGCCAAGAAGACTGCTCTTGAAGAAGTTCAGGACTTGAGCTATTATGAGTATGATGAACTCATTGGCTCACTGATTACTCATGAGATGTCCATGAAGAATCATGACCTAAGAGGAAGGTCAGAAGGAAAAAGAGGAGTAGTCCTGAAAGCAGAATCTTTTGAAGAATCCTCTGAAGATGAGGAACTGGCTATGCTGACCAGGAAGTTCAAGAAGGCCTTTAGAAAAGGCAGAGGT
Organism: Euphorbia peplus; assembly: GCA_028411795.1. Taxonomy (NCBI): domain Eukaryota; kingdom Viridiplantae; phylum Streptophyta; class Magnoliopsida; order Malpighiales; family Euphorbiaceae; genus Euphorbia; species Euphorbia peplus. The sequence continues at coordinate 9,313,845 of CP110843.1, read as the reverse complement.
GGAAACTACAAGAAGCCTTTCAGGAGCTTTGACAAGAAAACTCTTGATTCTGGTGAAAAGTTCAAGAGAGATCCAAACAAGCCTATTGTGTGCTATGGATGTCAACAACCAGGCCACATTAAGCCTAACTGCCTGGAGCTAAAGAAAGATAAGAGAAAGTTCAAGAAAGCTATGATGGCTGCTTGGTCAGACTCTGAGACCAGCAGTGATCCTGAAGAAAAGGAAGAGCAAGCTCAGATTTGTTTCATGGCTATTGAAGAGCCAACTTCTGAATATGTCACAGGAGAAACTTCCGCACCTCTTGAAGCTACATATGACTCTGAGGTAAACAATTCTCACGAACTAGATATCTTTGATTCTATTGAAGAACTCTATAGTATATTCAAGTACCTTAAGAGGAAATTGGACAAGAGTGAGGCTGACAAGTTTCTTAGGTTTACTCAAATTTATTCTGACATGAAAGTGTTAGAAGAAAAGTTGTGTAAACAGTTCAGCACTCCTGCTAATGGCCCCAAAGCCAAAGGCAAGGAAAAGCTGCATCTGGGAAGTGATAAACCCCAGAAGAAGAAGAAACCTGTCACTCCCTCTCTTCTGAAAGAGATAGCTTCTCTCCTGATGTTGGTACCTCTAAGAGTGCTGTTGTAGCCTCTGAAGATGTTGCACCTTCTCAGAAGAAGAAGAAATCTCCCAAGAAGCAAAGAGAAAGATCCAAGAACCCTCCCTTTTGCAAGCTTTGCAAAAGTGATGGTCACTGGTTGAAGGATTGCAAGTATCACATTAAAAACATCTTGCAATCTGAGATATCACTAAAACCTGCTGAAGAGAAATCTAACAAGGAATGACCCAATAAGGATTGGGTACCTGTCACTAATTGATTGTGTTGCAGGTGGCTCTGAGTGCTCCATCAATGTCAAAGGTGTTGTACATTGACAGTGGGTGCTCAAGGCATATGACAGGTGATGAAAAAGCATTCATCACATTTGATCCTAAAAGAGGTGGAAAAGTCAGCTTTGGAGATGCTCAGAAAGGAAGGATACTTGGTTCTGGATCCATAGGAACTAATCCTCCGATCAAAGATGTCTCCCTAGTCAGAGGCCTGAAGTTCAATCTCCTGAGTGTTGCACAACTGTGTGATAAAGGTAGAGATGTTGTCTTCAGCTCCTCTGGATGTAAAATCTTGGACAGTAAGTCAAGGGAAGTTATTTTAACTGCTCCTAGAGTTGAAAATGTTTTCATGCTGAACCTTTAGAATCTTTGCAAAAATATATGCTTGATGTCCAAAGAGGATACCTCCTGGCTCTGGCATAGAAGACTTGCTCATGTGAGCATGGACCTTCTGGCCAAAGTAGCTAGATATCAATTGGTTGAGGGTCTGCCTGAAATTAGTTTTAAAAAGAATCATTTATGCACTTCTTGTCAATCTGGTAAACAATCCAGAAGCTCTTTTAAAACTAAGAAAATCATTTCAACTAAAAGACCTTTGGAATTACTTCATATGGACCTTTTTGGCCCTGTTCAACCAATGAGCATGGGTGGAAAGAAGTATGTCTTTGTCATAGTAGATGACTATTCAAGATTCCCTTGGGTTATCTTGCTGTCTAGCAAAGATGAGTCACTTGGATGTTTCTCAGTTCTGATAAAGAAACTTGAGAATGAAATGAATGAAAAGGTTGTTCATATCAGAAGTGATAATGGTGGAGAATTCAAGAACTTTCTGTTTGAAGAATTCTGTGAAACCAAGGGCATTGATCATAACTTTTCTGCTCCCAGAACTCCTCAACAAAATGGGGTAGTTGAAAGGAAGAATAGAACTCTGGTCGAGATTGCCAGAACTATGATCAATGAAAGAAGGCTTCCAAAGTATTTTTGGGGAGAATCTGTTAACACAGCTTGCTATGTTCTGAATAGAGTGCTAATCAGAAGCATTCTGAACAAGACCCCTTATGAACTCTGGAAAGGTCGAAAGCCTGAAATAGGTTATTTCAGAACCTTTGATTGTAAGTGTTATGTTTTGAACACAAAAGAATATCTTTCAAAATTTGATTTAAAGGCAGATGAGGCCATTTTTCTTGGTTACTCAACACATAGTAAAGCATATAGGGTTTTTAATAAGAGGACTCAAACTTTAGATGAATTTGTTCATGTACAGTTTGATGAGACTAACTGTTGTGTACAAATGAGTGGATGACACTAGCAAGTGCACTAGACAAGTAATAAAGTGATAAGTTATCGTCTCCACAGGGATAGAACAGTTTCAAGCTGGTCTTTTTACTGAAACAGAACAGTCGGGTGATTGGTCTAGATTGATTGATTGATTTTAAACTAACTATATCTATTATTAAACTAAGGTTTTCACATAGCATGAAAGTAAATTAAGAAATAACAATAATAAAGAAGCAGGTGTAAAGCACATCCAAAACTGATGGCAAACAAGCACACATTTCCTTCATACAAATCCACCATGTTTATTATAAGTCTAAGGTATCTTCACTAGAATCACTCAAGGCAGATGGTCACATGTTCCCAAGATTCTTTATACTTATCCAAAATTAGTTTCCATTATATTACACAAGCACAAGCGTTAAGCACATGAAGCATCTTATAAATAAGAACCCTTAGCACACATTTTATCCTTATTGGTCCCGATATAAAACATATGTGTTCAATCAGTTTATCTATTGCTTGATCCGAGTTGGTCCCTACAACATCAAACAACTGAAAATACAAGTTAGCTAGACTTATATATGAATGGAGATTCTATTGAACAAGCTGAATAAACATGATTTCATTGAATAAAAGGAAAGTTGCTTACAAACCACCAGCCAGAAGGCTGGCTTTCCACCTTGAGTGACTACTCACTCATTGTCATGGTTACATCGTTTGAAGGAATGGAAAACTAAGAACAGGTTCTGCTTGGCCTCGGATGAGACTTGCACAGAAAACTGCTATAACTACTAAACTGAAAGTGAAATTAATGTCTACTAAACTAAGATAATCTGAAGCATTCTGGGATGATAAATAATACTCTCGCAGGAGTATTTATACAAGAAAGAAAGGGAATAAAACAAAGTGAAGATGCTTTCTCGGAATCTGGCTGTTCTTGGGCAGATTGTTCTCCAGCAGAAGAAGACAACTGCATAATAGAACAAGTCAACCTGCAGAAAGAGACAAATGCACAAGAAGACAACTTCACATCCCAATGCCTTCACAAACCTCCAAAACCTTGCTTTTTCTCTTCCCCACATCACAAAACCGAGAACATGTGAGGACAGGGTATCTTTGACCTCATTTTCTGCAGATTCAACCCTAAATACAAGCTGTTCAGACTCAACTAAGAACAGGCAGACTAAATGGGAGCACAGGCTGAACTTGTGCCTTAAAGAACAATCTCAAGCTGTTCGAAACACAGTGTTGGCACGAAAATACTATGGAAAACCCTTGATTTTATAGACACAAATTACACCCAACACTAACCCTGCAGATAGTAGAGCTCCTGATGAAGATGTAGTTCATGCTCCTGAAGTAACATCTCCTGTTAGAAAAGAAGATGTTTCTCCCAGAGCTGCTGAAGTGGTTTCTCCTGTTGCTGAACAAGCGCAAGAAGAGTATCCTACTCCAGAAGTCAACTTCCTTCCAGAAGATGCTCCTATATATGATTCAACAAATGATGAACAAGTTTCAGAAGATACATTGGATGTACCAAGAGAAGTTAGAGCTCATAGGAATTATTCCTTAGAGAATATAATTGACTCTGTTCACAATCCTGTCATGACCAGAGCTCAGCTCAGAAGATATATGGGGAATATGGCTTTTGTGTCACTTTTGGAACCCAAGGACTTCTATGAAGCTGCAGATGATGATTCCTGGTTAATGGCAATGCAAGAAGAACTTGACCAGTTTAAAAGGTCAGAAGTTTGGATTTGGTTTCCAGACCTAACAACATAAAGGTTGTTGGCACTAGATGGGTTCTGAAAAACAAGCTTGATGAGTTTGGAAATGTTGTGAGGAACAAGGCAAGACTTATTGCTCAAGGTTACAGTCAGCAAGAAGGCATAGATTATGGTGAAACTTTTGCTCCTGTTGCAAGATTAGAAGACATTAGAATCTTATGTGCTTTTACATCATACAAAGGCTTTAAGCTCTTTCAAATGGATGTGAAAAGTGCATTCTTGAATGGTTACATTGATGAGGAAGTTTATGTATCTCAACCTCCTGGTTTTGAAGATCCTAAGTTTCCTGATCATGTGTACAAGCTGAAGAAAGCCTTGTATGGACTGAAACAAGCTCCCAGAGCTTGGTATGAGAGACTGACAAAGTTCCTTCTGTCTAAAGGATTTGTCAGAGGCTGTGTTGATACTACTTTGTTCACTCTGAAGAAGAACAAGGATATCCTTATAGCTCAGGTATATGTTGATGATATTATATTTGGTGCTACTAATGAATCTTTGTGCAGAGAGTTCAGTGACCACATGAAGGTTGAGTTTGAAATGTCTATGATGGGAGAATTAACCTTCTTCTTAGGACTTCAGATCAAGCAAAGTAATGATGGTGTGTTTATCAATCAAGCCAAGTACACTAGAGAAGTGCTGAAGAAATTTGGCATGATGGAATCTAATGCTGTTGATATTCCAATGGATGTCAGCAAAGACATTGATGATGAAGAGAAAGCTGGTAAACCTGTAGATATAAAAACCTATAGAGGTATGATTAGTTCTCTTTTATACCTAACAGCCAGCAGGCCAGATATACAATTTGCTGTGTGTTTTTGTGCTAGATATCAGTCTAAACCAAGGGAGATTCATGATGTTGCTGTCAAAAGAATTCTCAGATATCTTAAAGGCACACCAGAAGCTGGTTTGTGGTATCCTTGTAGTTCAGATTTTACTCCTATAGGATACACAGACTCTGACTATGGTAGGGATAAGTTGAAGAGGGTCAGCACTTCTGGTGGTTGTCATTTTCTGGGGGAGTGCCTAGTCTCCTGGCATAGCAAGAAACAAGCCTCTGTGGCTCTCTCAACTGCTGAAGCTGAGTATGTTGCTGCTGGAAGTTGTGTTTCTCAGATGCTCTGGATTAAGCAACAAATTGTTGACTATGGAATCATCCCTGGAACAATTACAATCTACTGTGATAACAAGAGTGCAATTGATCTTTCAAAGAATCCTATTTAGCACAGCAGGATGAAGCATGTTTGCATTAGGCATCAATTTCTGAGAGATCATGTTCTGAAGAAGGATATCATCATTTCTCATGTTCCCTCTGAAGACAACCTTGCTAACATGTTTACTAAGCCTCTGGCTGGTACTCCTTTCAGCAGCTTGTGAGAAGGCATTGGTATGACTTATCCACTTCGGTAATTTAGTTTAATTATACTTTTTTCTATCTTAAGCGTTAATCGTTTAAGATAATTAAGTGTGATTAAGGCTAATCATGATTTTTACTTAAGCATGCGTACATTTATTGCTTTTACTGCGCTGTTACTGGTGTTTAACGGTTACTGGTTGCCTTTTAAATGGTGTTTAGTTACTTTTTGAATTGGAACAGTTTCGTGTTTGGGTATAAATAAGGGTACTCCATACTTAGAAAATTTTCACTCACATTCTCTCTGAAATTAGATTTTCCATAGACAACTCTCTGTGTTTTCTTTCTCTCAAACACTTAACCTAATTTCTTATAAACATCTTTCAATGGCTCAAGATCATCCCATTTTTTATTCCGATTCTAAGAAAAAGGTTAGTGAATCTAGGGTTTTCACATCTAGGTTCCTAGACGATGAAGTCAAATCCACTGAACCCATCTCTAAATGGCTAAGTGCTCAAAATTGGAACTCGTTCGTTTCTTTGGATGAGTTCATCTACCCTAAGTTAGTCACTGAGTTCTATCAGAACCTCCACTACCTATCTAATGAGGAGGATGTTGTTCACTTTGTGGTTGGACAAGTCGAGATTGAGGTCAGTAGGGCTTCTATTTCTCAGGTTATTGGAATTGATGACGAGGGAATCATCATTGGAGATGATGGTTCTGCTGAAGGGTTTAATGAAGCAAACTGGGCTAGACCAGATCTGAGTGCTAAGGAAACTTATGCCACTTGGCTCACTCAGCACCAGAGGTGGGCACACTACTTGACAACAAATGTGTTCCTTCCGAAGGCTGGAGGAGTTAATGGTGTTTCCAATCGGGAAAGGGTTTTCATGTGGCATCTGATAAACCAGAAGAAGATCAACCTTCCTGCCATGATGATAAGGCAGATGAAAAATGTGAAGGTTGTTAGTGCCCTTGCCTATGGTTCTCTCCTGACGAGGTTGTTTGAGGCTGCCTCTGTGGTAATTTCAGGAGAAGGTGTAACCAGCAGGAGTATTGTCCTCAAGATGCAAACTCTTAGAAATCTTTCCTTTGGTGTGGTACCAAAGAAGAATGAGAATGCTTCCTCTGTAAGCATTGCTCAGAAGGAAGTTCTTGAAGCAACTGTGCAGAAAGGAAAGAAGGATGCCAAGAAGGGCAAAGGAAAGAAAGGATCAAGTAAGGTGGTCCTTCAAGTAGAAAAGGTGGTTGTCTCAGAACCTCTTCCAGCTTTGGTTCAAACAACTATCAGTGTTGAACCTTCTGACAAGATTGTTGCTGAGAAGCCAAGGGATGCTGCTGAGAAAGCAGCTCAAGAAGCTGAGGATGCACGCCTTGATGAAAGAGAGAAGGCTGCTGAGGCTAAGAAAATTGCAAGAGTTGTGGCTCTTGCTGAAGAGAAAAAGTTGAGAAAGGAAGCTGAAGATAAGTAAGCAGCAGAGCAAGAAATTGCAGCAAAGGCTAAGGCTGATGCTAGAATTGCTGAGTGCGCTGCTGAAGTTGAGAATGTGGAGTTCTCAGGAAATGTTGAGGCTACGGGAGAAGATGAGGATTCTGAAGATATTCCTCTCTCCAAACGTAACAGGAAGAAGGTCTCTGCAAATAGAAGGTCTTTGAACAAAAAGGACTTCTATATTGCTCCGAGTACTGAATTGGATGATACAACTCCTGAAGAAGAGGAAGTTGTTGATGACGAAGACATGATGGAAATGTCTGCTGAAGAGGATGTTGATGCTCCTGTTATTGAAGAACTATCAGAGGATAGTGGTCAAGAACCTGACACTATCATTAAGGATGCAATAAGGTTTGCCGAAGACATTAACACTGATGATTTCTTAGATAATGTTCTTCTGGGTCAAGGTAGAAATCCTGGTGATAGGGATGCTTCTGAAATGCTGATCAGAATGGCTCATGTGTTTGCTGAACCAATCTCAATGTTTGATCCAAATATTTCTGAACAGGTTATCTCATCTCCCTCTCATATTCCTCATCCATCTCCCCTTCGTACTTCTCATCCATCCTCTCCTCGTACTCCCCATCCATCTCCTTCACTTCCTTCTGTCACAGAAGTAAGTGATTCTCAAACTTCCATTCCTCCTACAACTTCAACCTCTGAAGTTGTACCTCCTAAAACTGCTCCTCCTTCTGGATCTTATTCAGAAGTGAATTTATCTTCTGGTCCTATTTTCACAGATTCCATATCTACTTCCATTACTTCCTCTCTATCTACTTCCTCTGTAATTCCTTCAATAGGATTTACTGCTCCATCCTTTTCACTCCCATCTACACTACCATCTTTTTCCCCTACTCTCTCTTCCTCTACCACACATTCAATTCCTTCCTCAACCACACATATTCCTCCTCCTTCAACTTCTGGACATGCACCTCCTGTGTGTGATCCCTTAACTACTTCCTCCTCCACATCTTTCTTTGCTGGGTTGTCATCAAACTATGACTTCCTACGCAATTCAATGGATCGAGATAACTTGGAGAGAACTTTTGGTAGTTTTGGTTTCATGGGCAGAGCTTCTGCTGTATCTGAAGCTGCTGGTGCTCCATCTGTTGAAGAGTTGAGAAGAATGAGTCAGAGTGGCTCTGATGAACTGCTGAATAGATTTGCTGGTTTGGGGCAAAGGTCTTCTGCTGCTGACATGTATGCTCAGGGCATTGTGCTGCAAGAAATTCAATCCTTGAATGCTCAGACCCTGCAGCTCATGACTATGCTTCAAGTGCAGAACCCTACTGTTTACACTCGCAATCTTTCTACACTTCATCTGGCTACTTATGATGAAATTTACAAGTTGAGAGAATTGGCTCTGACTCTTCCAACTCTGGAAAATATTTCTCTTGCTTCTTCTTTGAAAGTTAATCAGAATTTGGAGATTTTGTCAGAAGAAGTTAAGGAAGCAAACGAGCATTATGAGGCTCATGAGAAGATTCTTCCAAGTAAGATTGATGATCTGCAAAGTACTGCTAATCATATTCTGAGAGAAGTGAAATCTTCTGCTCAAGGATCATCATCTTCAGGGGCTGCTAAGATTGTATATGACATCACTCCTGATCTCAACAATCGTCTTCAGAGCATTGAGTCTGCTGTGACTGCTCAGAGCGCCCAGATTGCTGAGCTTACTGAACTTCTGAAGGTTATGCACACTCAAGCATGAGAACAAGAGAAGGTTCTTCATAATTGCTATAGGTTTGTTCGCGGACAGACTTATATTCAGAATGAGCATCTCACTGCTGCTGTGTATGCTAACAATCGGTTGATCAAGCTCCTTCTGGAAGATGTTCAGAGACAGCGACCTTTGTCTGGACAGACTTTTGATCATATGAAGACCATTGATGCTGACTTCAAGCGAAGAATGGATATGATCAACACTGTAAGGCCTACACCTCAGCAATATCAGACTGCACTGAATGTTCAGCAGAAATTGAACTCTCAATGTGCTCTGGGTATTCCTGTTGGTTCTGGCCAAACGGGGGAGAAGTCTGCTCAGCAGAGTGGTCTCAAGTCTGCTGGGATGAAGAGACAGAATGTTGGTGAAGGTTCAAGTGGTGTTCCTCCTCCTCAGAAGAGATCTAGAAACAAATAATCTCATTAGGACTTAAGCTTCTTAGCTAGGTTATGGGTTGGGTAGTTTTGTCTTAGGACTTTATGTTCCCTTCTGATGATTATTTTGTTTGTTTCTTCTGACTATTATATACAATTGAACTCTTCTTATACATATTACTTGTCTCTGATTAATTTCTTACTGCTTATGTTTCTCTTTAACTTAGTAACTTACACTTCGCTAAAATCTAACAACTTGATCTTAAGTCTATTTTAAGTTTATACAGATTGCTGAAGTTCACCATTTACACTAAAATGGGAGAGTTAAATTACTCAGAAGTTATAAAAACATATGTATCAGGAAGTTACCCTCTAAACCTTGTGTTTACTTAAGAAATTTTACCTTCTGACCACGGTTTGTCCATAACCAAAATGGGGGAGAATGATGAACCCTAAGTGTTTTGATTATGTACAAACGTTTCAGAAGATGAAAATTAAAATTCTCTTTCATACGGTTTAATGTTGACTAACAATTTTTGTTAAGTTTGTATGTAAGTTACTCAGCAGGTGTTGAATGAAGAATGTCCGGATTGCCTGGATGACTCAGAAGAAACGAGAAAGCTGAAGACAGTGTTTTATTGTTCAGAAGCTGGATGCTCCGCTCTGAAGTTATCGAAGTCTGTTAAAGCTCTCCTCAGAGGTCCATTGCAATCAGAAGATAAACTCTACCAATTCGATCAGAAGTTTAGACAATTGGAATTAGCTTTCAGAAGCTAAGTCACGGGTTCTGTTTAGCATTTATTGCTCTGACAATTGCATTTAATGCAAGGCGACAAAAGTTCAAAAAGCTGTTTTGAAGGAGCGCGCTTGTCTACTCAAAACGAAACCAGAATTTCCTTGTCTACCCTTTGTTGATCCAATTGAAGAATGTTTCCAGTCAACCTCTACTTCAATTTCAAATCACTTACCGGATTTAGTTAAAGAACAAGGTTAACGGAATCAAAGCGTTTGAAGACCGTTTGAAGACTAGACAGATTAACGGCTACAACAACTGATGTCATCTCTTTGAAGATTCAAATTCACCAACGGTCATCCTCATTCACTATAAATAGTAGCCAAGCTCCACTGCATCATTCACGTGTGATAATCGAGCAAAATCTTAACGCACTGTTTGAACAAGAAAAACAGAGCACACTTTTCCATTCTCAATCTTTCTTAGCATAGCTTTAGTTAAAGTGAGAGAGTGAAGAAAAATAAGTTCATAATAGGAATCTTGTAAAATGATATCGTTTGTGATATTCAGTTAGATTTTGAGAGAAATCTAGTTGAGATTAGAGTTGGGTGAGAAATCCAGAAAACAGAGTTGTTGTTGTTATGGTGGAAATCTTTTAACTCTTTTTAGGCTAGTCAGAACTAAGTGAGAAATTAGCTTATGTTCTGTTGATGTAAAGGAGCTTCTGAACTTGCCATAAAAGTTCTGAATAGTAGATTTAAAATCTCTGATGGCTGCGACCTCAGGGGACAAGACGTAGTCACAGGACTTTTGTGGCGAACTTGGATAAATCGACTTGTTCATCAGGATCTCCTGAACTTCTTTCTCCCTCTTATACTTGTTATTTTTGCTTTTGTGTACTTGCTTATATTTAGTGCTGAAACAGATTTTCTCTTAATATCATTGTCTTTGTTCAGAAGATTGTCCAGAAGTTCTTAAACTCAGAACTTCTGTTGCTGAAAACAGTCTAACTGTGTTTAGGCAGAATTTCCCTCAGAAGCTGCTTCTGTAAGCTTGCCTCTGATTCTGAGGAAATTTGACTCTGAAATTTAAGTTTCTTTAAAAAACTTAGAAACTTTCAGTTTTCAACTTAGACACCTATTCACCCCCCTCTAGGTGATTCTGTTCTTGTTAGGGCCAACAAAGCTGCCTTGTGCTTTAGAAGAACAAGCAGAGGTTGGGCTTTATCCTTGTGCTTCTGAAGAACATGAAGGAGTTGGGCTTTATTTTGTGGGATCAATTGTGATGAGATGATTACGGGTAATTTGTCAGGGGGTTCTGAGTAAGCATATTCCATATGACTAGGTAGTGTTTTGAACTCAAAAACAGGTGGTTCTTCGAGTGAGGATTTGAGAGGTGGTTTCTGTTGGTTGTTCAAGGGTTAAATGGATGTCCGCTTGCTCTCATGGACAAAAAGAATAACTCTCTTTCACTTCCTGGTCGTCATCTGCTTCTTCCTTTAGGTCAGGTTCAACTTGTTCCTGCAAATTATCAACCAAGAAACATCAAAAGTTTCAAGAAAATAGCAAGTATCATCACTAGCCAAAGGGTATTCCATATTCATTTTGAACACAACTTGTTGGTCATGCACTTTGAGCCTAAGTTCACCCTTATATACATCTATGATTGCTCTAGCCGTAGCTAGGAACGGTCTACCTATGATGATTGGAACATGAGCATCTTCATCTATATCCATAATCACAAAATCAATTGGTAATATGAATTTATCTACCTTGACTAGGATATCCTCAACCATTGAATGGATATTCTCGTTGGTTGGGGTTCTCCTAGACCAAGCTGTTTGTATATTGAATAAGGCATAAGATTTATACTTGCTCCTAGGTCACACAAAGCATTGTCAATATTAAAGCTACCAAAAGAGCACGGGATAATAAAACTTCCTGGATCTTTCTCCTTTTAGGGAGAAGTTGCTTGTTCTGAATGATAGAAGAACAAGTACGGCTTAGCTGGACCATGGACACACTCTCCAGCTTCTTCTTGTTCTGCAACAGATCCTTTAGGAACTTCACATGGACTGGTGATGATGATAGTGCTTCCACAAAAGGAATGTTGATGTGGATCTTCTTGAGCATCTCCAAAAATCTCCCTTGTTGCTCCTCCTTTGTTTGTAGCTTTAGCCTTCCTGGATAGGGCACCTTTGGTACATACACACGCTCAAGTTGCCTCTCTGGAATGGGCTCAGGAACATATTGCTTTGGTACTTCCACAACTGGATTCGTTGACTGAACATCATGTGGCTGTGTTTCGGGATCTGCTTGTTCTGTCCAAACAGGAATTTTAGCTGCATGCTTGGGCTCCAATAACTCTTCTCTGCTCTTCAACATGACTGCATGTACTGCCTCCCTTGGATTAAACTTTGTGTTGCTTGGAAGGACCTCCTTGTTGTTAGGAACAATATTTGCCACTTGGGTGAGTTGAGTTTCCAATCTTTTGATTGAGCTTTGTTGTTGTTGTGCTAGTTACATTTGCTGTTGCATTTGATGCATCATCTGCATCATCATCTCTTCCATTTTGGCTTTGCTCGCATCCAAGCTCTGGTTGTTCTGGGAGCATATGTTCTGATTGTTCTGTTGGGGTTGGTAGTTCCTCTGAGGCCTCTGACACGGTGGGTGTGAGCTGGAACTAGGTTGGGACGTCCAACTTCGGTCAGAATGATTCCTCCATCCATCATTAGCAATGTTGGAATAAGGATCTGAGATCAGCCTCTGGTTGTGCACTACATACTTATAATGTTCTGGAACAGCTACTAAGGTCTGGTTGTTCCCTTGGCATTCAACAAAACAATGATCACCCTTGTTGAAGTCGTATTGAACAGCGTGCACCTGGTTGACTTGGGTGTTCAACTTGAACAGCTTGCTCAGTTGTTCTACTTGAGCAGTCAGCCTTGACACCTCTTCAGCTACTGGTGAGTTTGAGTCTCTTCTTCCATCTTCTCTCACTGAGTGCCACTTATAGCTCGTGTTGACAAGTCGTTCAATGAGCTCATAAAGTTCCTCGGGAGCTAGTTCCTCCGGATCTCCACTTGCAACCGATTCTATTTGGATTTTGCAGGCATTTGTGAGACCATGATAGAAAGTTTGCATTTGCATCCACATGGGCATTTGATGGTTTGGGACTCTCCTTAAGAGATCTTTGTATCTCTCCCAAGCTTCGGGAAGGGATTCATCATGGTGTTGGGAGAATTGGGATATGGCATTTCTGAGTTTTATGGCTTCTCTTGGTGGAAAATATTTGGCAAGGAAGGCATTGGCCATAGCATCCCAAGTTGTTATGGATCTTGGTCGTAAACTCTTCATCCAACTCTTAGCTGTGTCCCTCAATGAGAACAGGAACAGCTTGAGCCAAATAACATCATCACTCACTCGATTTGTTTTGAATGTATTGCACATGGTAACAAAATCTTGGATGTGTGAGTTTGGATCTTCATTAGGTAGGCCTCCAAATTGTACACTTGCTTGCAACATTTGTATCATGAATGCCTTGACCTCGAAGTGGTTATCTCCTTCATCGGGGATTACTATGCATGATGAGTAACCATCGGTGAAAGGTTTTGAGTACTCTTTCATTGGCAAGGGTATGGCAACTTCACCCTCCATCTCCTTGTTGATTCTCTGCTTGTGCTTGTAGCAGTTTTGGTCGTTCTTCTCGTTCGGCTGCTTGTTCAAGCTGCTCTTAATTTCGAACAGCCTTTGCCTTCGCATAAACTGAGAACAACTGACTGGAACAATCTTCACACTTAAACAAACAGGTAAAAACCAACTGTTTTATAATGAAAAGCTAAAATAATTAAATGGCTTAAAAACTTTCTATCCCCAGCAACGGCGTCAAAAACTTGTTGTGTACAAATGAGTGGGATGACACTAGCAAGTGCACTAGACAAGTAATAAAGTGATAAGTTTATCGTCTAAACAAGGATAGAACAGTTTCAAGCTGGTCTCTTTTCAGAAATAAAACAGTCGGCTGGTTGTGCTTAATTGATTGATTGATTTTAAACTAACTAATTCTACTTCTAAGCTAAGGTTGTCACTGAGCATGCAATAATAATTTAAGGGATAACAATAATGTAAAGGGCAGGTGTAAAGCACATCCAGAACTGATGGTAGATAAGCACACAATTCCTTCATACAAATCAACCATGTTTATTATAGATCTAGGGTATCTTCACTGTATTCACTCAAGTCAGATGGTCACAAGTTCCCAAGATTCTTTATACTTATGTAAAATTAGTTTCCATTAGATTACACAAGCACAAGCATTAAGCACAAGAAGCATCTTATAAATAAGAACCCCTAGCATACATCTTATCCTTCTTGGTCCCGGTATAAAATATATGTGTTCAATAGTTTATCTATTGCTTGATCCGAGTTGTCCCTACAACATCAAACAACTGAAAATACAAGTTAGCAAGGCTTGCATATGAATGGAGATTCTATTGAACAATCAAAACAAACATGACTTCATTCATAATAGAGAAAAGATATGCTTACAACCACCAGCGAAAGGCTGGCTTTCCACCTTGAGTGACTACTCACTCATAGTCATGCTTAAAATAAGAAATAAGAAAATTACGAACAGGCTGTTGCCTGGTCTCATAGAGACCTTAAACTACTACTACTAAAACTGAAACTAAACTACTACTAATGTTTTAACTAGTTGATAACCTGAAAGCAATACCCATGCAAGGGTATTATACAATAAAATGAAAGCAATAAACAAATAAGATGCTTCTTGGATTCTGGTTGTTCTTGGGAAGATTCCTCAACAGAAAAGGACAACTGCATAATAAGACAACACAACATGCAGAAAAGACAAAAGCACAAGAAGACAACTCCAAACCCCAAAGCTTTCCACAAACCTCAAAAAACTCTACTTTTTTACATCCCCACATCACAAAACGGAGAACATGTGATGTAAAGGCATCTTTGACCTGATTTCTGAAGATTCCCTCCTTAATTCAAGCTGTTCTGACTCAACTGGGCACAAGCAGACTATTCGGGAGCACAAGCTGCACTTGTGCACTAAAGAACAATCTCAGGCTGTTTGAAACACAATTTAAGGACAAAAACTCTATGGAAAACCCTTGATTTTATAGGCACAAATCACACTCAACACAAATCAATAAGGATTATCGTTTTAACTATTTGTGAAAAGAAAACAAACGCGAATAAGAGCAAGTTTAAATACATTGTTCCATCTCCATGGGTGCGATCTTTTTATTACTATCTGCGAAACTGTGCACTTGCAGAAATAACGCAACAGACTGTGCAGGTGCAGGAGGGTATGGCTGGGCAGAATATAGGGGGGTCGAAATGACAAGGTCTGTAGATTCACGTGCTTGTTCACGTTCCTCCGTAAGCAATAAGCCATAGAGTTCATCAAAAGTTAAAATATCACGATGACCATTCCGAATAGATAACACAAATGCCTTGTAGGATGGTCCGAGACCATTTATATCGTCATGCACAAGGTCATCTTTAGGAACACGTAAATTATAGAATGCCAATATTTCAAAAATACATTTTGCTCGAATGATGTAGGTGTGTATATCATCACTACCACGAATGAGAGAGTGCAATTGAGATAGAAATTGTCGAATCTAAAATTGCGAACCAGCAGAATAAGCAGTATTGAGATGTGTCCACGCATCCAAAGTCATTTCACACGCAATTATTTGGGGTAAAAGCGATTTAGAAACGGACTCAAAAATTAGACTTAACACTTGTTCATCTGAAAGACCCCAAGAAGCAAAAATCAAATCAGTGACAACATGTGCATTCAATCTAGCGTCAATATGGCTAGCCAAACCATAACCCCATAGCATAGAGGTGAGTTGAGCTTTCAACAAAATGAAATTGTGGGAATTCAATTTTGCATTCTCTTTTCCTTGTTTCTTTGCACACATTACGGAGATCAAGGTTGATATATCTGCTATTAGAACAGCTATGTAGAAAGGATGGTCCAAGCTTTGGATTGAAACTGATTCTACTTATGTTGTTTATCTACTAAAATCTAAAAGTCCTTCGGTTCCTTGGAATTTAGACATGATTGGCTTGAGTGTCTTCATTTTACGGATATGATGGATCTCATTGATAAGCCATGTTCTTTTTGGCTTAATTTCAGTAAAAATTTGTTCAATTTAGTTCAGTTCAACCAAATTCAACAAAATTCCTTCTTCATTAAGCCAAATTCACATAATTCAGCCAATTCAATTCAACAAATTCAGTTCAGTTCAGTCCAATTCAACCATAAAGAATGAGACCATATACATATTTATCGACGCAGGTAATCAGGTTGTGGATGTTCTTGCTAATTTTGGTAGGACTTGTCTTGATTTAGTATGGTGTGAGATTCTTTTTCTTTTTTGTCTTGTTTATATGCTAACAATTTTAACGGATGTATCTTGTATCGGTTTGCATTATTTTGTATTTTCTTCTATTTTTTAATACAACTAGTCAAAAACCCGCGCGTTACACGGGTTTATAATACTATTCTTTTTGTTCTATAATATTTGTCCAAAAAATACATAAGTGATCAAAGTAAATGCTAACATAATTGACCAAAATATGCATAAGAAAGGTGCCGAAAAATCTTCAAATGTTCGGAAGGATAACCACCAAAAAAATCGCTTTGAAGTCATTGATCATACTTTGTTCATAGTTCTATCATAGTATCATATTTTGAATCTTATACCAACATTAAAGAAAATAACATTATAACAAATTAACTTGTGGTCTTAATGATACAATAATTTTGAGAATGTTTCTAGTATAAATGGCGTTAAGGATAAGTCAGATCACATTCTCTTGTATCTAAACATGAAGAGATTCTAGAGCGCTTTCGGAGTACAGTACTCCCTTAGTCATAAATAAAATTTTATGTCTTTTTATTATATCCTAAATAATTTTGTAACAATCTGTCATGATTTATATTTACCATACATAGCCTCGTATACCCTAAATAGCTCTCTTATCCACCCGTCGTGCTTTATATTCTTAAGAGAGTACCGAACTCCGGGTGCGCTCTAGAATTTTTCCTAAACGTGTAATAACCGAAAGGAAATTTTATTTTTTTTAGATTTCACTTTTTGTCAATTGTGGGATTCAAACCGACGACCTCGCACCTTTTTTCGGAGTGTAATAATTGAAAGAATCTTCTAGTTTTAATATTTACCATTTCACAATTTTCATTATTTTATAAATCCTATCATTGCAAGTGTTTGTATAGGTTTAGACTTTCTTTTTTATGCTCTTTATATTCTATTTATACTTCTAACAAATCAATGAAAAGAAATATAACTTTTACATTGTCTACATAGTATTACAACTAAGATTCCATAACACATATCATTTTATCAAAGCAATAACACATCTTTTATCGAAATCTTCACCATGACCAACAACCTTTTCACCAACAAACTCCACCGAACTTTTAAAATGGGGGCTGAGGTTTAGAATCTGCAGAAATTAAAATAGAGGAGGTCTCAGATTATATAAATCCTTTTGTATTGATGTTGTTGCTTGAGTTTTAATACAAATATTTGTTCATACAAAAAAAAATCATTCAAAGCTAAAGTAAAATGAAAATAGAGTCCTAATTTTAAAATAGACAAACATAATTCTTTCTCGTATATTCTTGAATGTACCCATACATAATTGTTGAACTTAATTTGATAGTACTAATACAATTATCAATTATACCTGCATGCATACACCATGAATCTCGATATAAATGAATTGAAACAATTTTGCAAGCTCTTGCTTTTCTCCTTCAACAGCTGCAAAATACAGTCATACAAGAACTACTCTTGAAACTATATGTTATCTCTTCTCTTCTTCAACTTATAACTTGAACCATAAGTCAACTTCAAGATCTTGATTTTATCAAATATTATAACTCTCTCAGATCTTCTATTCAAAATAAAAACCATAACTTGATATATACATAGTTTCAGACCATGCTTTCTTCTCTTGGACTACAAAGATTTATAGGTTGGATGTCGGTTCAGTTTGGGGAAAGGGAAGGGACAGCTAATGAATGCTCCCATAATCACTAATTACAGTTTTATGTAACATTTGGTTGCAATTAATTGGGTAGAGAAGAGCATTAAAACTGTGGTTACAAAATTGAAGAGAGTTATTAAAATTTGGTAAAAAAAAATTGAAAATCCCAAAAAAATGAGGGAGTAACACCTAAGATTTTGGTGAATTGGCTTATTGTGGTGAAGGAAATTTGGTTCCGCTTTTATATATATATATATATATATATATATATATATATATATAGATTTAGTTCTGGTGTGCAGCTTCGTATCTTTAGGTGCCACTCTAGTTGTTTTATTTGCCTTAGTTGCTCATAGTCCTCTGTTTTTATTCAAAAATAATAAATTAATGAAATATTACCGAATCATAATCCCTCCGGTCCATATTATTTGTCACATTTGACTAAATCACGGGTATTAAGGAAATGATTGATTTGCATTAAATATATATAAATTGGACTAGAATACCCTTATTAATTAAGAGGGTACATTGGAAACCTAACATGCAAATAATAGGAGTAAAGTGGAAAAAATTTGCATTGAAAACCTAACATGACAAATAATATGGAACAATACTTTTTCTCTATATGTGACAAATAATATGGACCGGATGAAGTATTAGATACACATTTCAAATCTATGTGATATTTGCGTCCATCATACACCAAAAATTACTATTGTAATTGTTACTTTATTTTATTTTTTTGGATAATTTGATAAGAGTGAGATTTGATCTCTAAACTTCCTATTCAATTGGTATACAAATTAGACTCCATCCAATTGGTATTATTAGTAATTTATTAACCTGATTAAATTCTTTGTTTCAAAATATTTTCTTAGAAGTCGCTAGTGCTAATATTTTTTCAACTGTACTTGTATCAAGTAACCCAATATTGATAAACTGTGGTACTGTAGAATTGGTAATGGTTCTTTGAATGGTGATTGGATAATGCACAATTGCACATAATGGGTTAAAAGTTAAAAGACGATATGGACTCCAGTATTTCCTTTTTATTATGGAGGGGCCATCTTTGATAGTATCAACAGGGCGTGTAAAGTATTCCATAATGCTGACACATTTATTAACTTAACTAGAACTTCTAATATGGATTAGGAAGCTGATGGATGAAAATAAAGTTGGATACGACTTAATTAAAAGATAAAGAATAAGTGTATAAGTATCATTTATTTATAGGTTGGGTTTATTTGATACCACAAATGGAATTTCTCATAAGATAAAAAAAAAATAACAGTTTGACATAGCATAATATACTAATTAAGATCTCGTTTGATATCGCTATCGCTTTTGATCTAAAAAAAAACACATTTTCCAATTTTCTCATGTACAAGCAATGTTATAAATGCAAAATAATTTTCTTTAAAAATTGAGAGAACTACTTTTAGAGTATGCTACATTATATGTAGCTTTTGGGAAAATCGATCTTCACAAATTTTTTAATAGTTTATGCTACATTTAATATAATATGATATAATATATATCTTTTATTATAGTAGAAACAATTTTGAAAACCGATTGGAAAAAGAAAATTAAAAAAAGGTTATCCAAAAGTCTTTATCGTTGTTCCTTTTTCGAGTATGTAATTGGTGAGCCTAACATTATCACTTTCCGATGTTTAGGTTCATAATTTGAAGAAGTGTGTTGTTTTAATTGAAAGAAATTTAGAAAGTTTGTTGTTTTTTTTAAAACGGATACAATTGTAAAAAGGGATAAAAATGTCATAAGTAAGCTGTATTTATCAAAAAAAATGGGTCGTGAATATCTCTCCACTTTACTTATTAAGTTTTAAATTTTGTATCATATGCTCACTAAACATTTATTAGATTATTTATTTTATGGGACTTCCGCAAAAACATTTTTTTTTCACGACAGCTACATTTGAGCACATTAGTATCAAATCCATTCTTAAATGTTGGCATGATGCAACTTATACCGAAATCATTAAGGTCTTATGAAATAGTTATCTTATTATACATCTGACATAGAAATCATGTGATATGTCGAATAGTTTGATGCAATATAGTATGTCAATCAATAAAAATTCAACAACGTGTAATATATTAATTACATATTTTTAAGGGCAAATGATTTATTAGTCCATAACTTTTGTCAAAACTCACTGTTTGCTCCTTATGTTTGAAAACTCACTACAAGGTTTTCATTTTTTTTGTCATAATTAACTCTTTAGTCTTTTTTGTCCATCTTTTAAATTTTAAACATAATATACTTTAACTTCCAAAACATCCATACTACAATAAAAAATGACCTTGTAATTTTGTTATACCCTATCTGTCTGTTTATGCCGAAATATAAAAGTTACAAATCTATAGACAGAATGACCAAAAAGTTAATTATAACGAAATATAAGAACTTTATAATTAGTTTTTTGAAATTTAAGGACCAAACAGTGAGTTTTGACAAACATCAGATAGTAATAAATCATTTGCCCTATAAACCACATCAGTATAGAAAATCTTAAAAACTAAAAAAAATGAACTATAAACCCCAAATCATAAACTCCAAAGCTAAAATATATTACATCTTTATATTATTGATTTGGCCGGGCGAATTCTCAATTTTTTTCCTATAAAAGCGGATACAAACATTTGCATTGTGTCCACATAATTAACCATTCATGGGGTTACTTGGACTTTTGATTTTCCTTGCAACAATTATATCCACTTTCTATGGCACCCACCAAATCCACCTTCTCCAGCCACAATCAGGATCTTCCGACCACCCTGTTCCGGGCACATCTTGCCTGAGCTGGCGGCTAGGTGTTGAAACAAACAATATTATTAAATGGATAACAGTTCCTGAGCAATGTGAAAGCTACGTAGGAAATTACATGTTAGGCCAACAATACCGGGACGACTTCAAGGCCGTTACCGACGAAGCTTTAGCTTATGCTAAGAGTCTCAAACTCGCCCGAGACGGCAAGGATATCTGGATTTTTGATATTGATGAAACTTCACTCTCAAATTTGCCCTACTTTGCTCAACATGGATTTGGGTACGTAATTATCATTATTTGGGTTTTCACTTTCATTGCTACTAATGAATTCCTACTACTTAATTTTCTAGTTTTTATAATTTATACAAAAACTATAAGCTCAGTGGAGACCGTGTCCTGTGTCAATAAATAGAAATAATACATGTTCTTGTTCTTCATCATCAACTTATAATTTGGTTCCAGATGTTTATGTGCATTATTACAATCTTTTTAAGTCGTTAAATAATTATTTAAAAACTTTTGAATTTTAATTAAATATTATTTTCCTCAAAAGTAATAGGAAGTTCCAAGATAGTAATGTTGAATTTATATGTGGAAAAGCTCTAATAAAATCTTATTGAAGATTTTGATCGGACAAAAAGCAAAGAAGTTGTCTCGTGTTGAAAAAGTGCTGATGCAGATTTTTTTTTTCCCATTTGGTTTCTGTAAACACTGGACTGATAATTCGGATTCTAGACGGGTCTAAAAATCATGGTATTTAAAATACTTTCCAGTCACTGTTGTGGAGATCAATCCGATCCGTACTATCACTACGCCAACTAACGATTGGTAATGCAGAAAATAATAAATATAGATACATTTTAGATTTGGCCAGTAAAAATCTCAATTGCTACAGAAAAATGAATAGTTTTTCTTTCTTTAGAAAAAAGAAAGGAAAAGGGAAAGGCTTTTGCTGCTTTGCCTTTCCTTTTCCTCCGGTGCATGAACTAAACAAATAATAGAGGAAACTTTAAAAAACCTTGTAGTTGAGTGATTTTGAAAAAAATATTCATGTTACGAAATTTCTAAAAATAAAAAGAAGTTTGTGATTTATCATCAAAATTATAGGTTATACGCTCAACATTATAAAATTTTAAGAATTAATGATATTATATTTTAATTTTTTCACTTTTAAATTTTGAGACCATTTTGGTATTCGAAAATGAGGAGAGAGAATTGATGTTAAGATAAATAAAACTCTCAAATGTTAATTTTAAAACCCAAAAGCGTATTTCAACGAAAAATGTGGTACTAAACAATTGTAATTCTTTAAAAAATCTATTTTGAGGTCATTAACCGTCATATTTATAAGATCAAAACTTAAAGAATTCTTTTTTCAAGAAATTTTGTAACTACATGGATTAAATTTGGAAGAATATTTCACAAATATTTTTTAATTGATCGATTGAATCCAAAACTTAAGGTAATAGTTAGGCCATGACTTTTATGCATTATTAGTATTTCATTTTAGTTCAATCAGATTAATAATTTTCTTTCACTAAATGCACTTTTGTACAATTCAAATTCAATAGTATGTCTTATCAATAATTTATTTCAGTTAAGTTCAGTTCAATAGTATTTAGTCAGTTCAGTTCAGCTCAGTCATAAAAAAACAGGGCCTAAGACCAACAATATCTTTTATATTAATCTATGCCACACTCCCTCACGTGAATGCACCTTGGACTCGAAGCGTTCACTACACATGCATAATCATTACACCATGTGTGTTTAAGTCATCAATAAATGAGGTTGTCAAGACTCAAACTTAGGACATTTGATCGTGGAATCTCTGATACCATGCAATGAACATATTGAACCAAAAGTTTAAATTTTTAGTTAAGACCCAACGACATCTTTTATATTAACTTGCGGCACTTAATATGTACGGTAAATTCCAAAAGAAAATTATGATTACAAAAATTGTTAAATAAGTGACTGTGGTATTTGTTTTATGAAGAAAGAGTGACTGTGAATTTTTATTTTGCCTTCGTTCTGGAATTAAATTTGTTTGCTATATCATTTACTATATACTCATATAGAGAAAGGATCAGATGTGACACTTATGTTATTGTGAGACTGATTTTTATTGTGTGACATTAGGTGGCAATTGTGTAATTAAATGGAAAAGAATGGCATAATTTGAGGGAAGGGGGGTTGATGATGTCAGCTTTGATGTCATTGCAGGAGAGAGAAAAGTCTTTTATTTCTTTTCTTTAAAATACATTTTCCCGATGATCCCGAACTCGGTTTTCGAAAATTTTTATACCGTTGGACTCGTATTAATTAGCCGGTCATTTTGAGATCCATTGTGGTCAAATAAAAACGATTTTTTCATTTTGGAATATTTGGTAATGACTTTTGGAATATTTGGTAATGACTTTTGGAATATCAGCATGTTTTGTTTGGGTTAGGGTCATAATGGATCTCAAAATGACCGGCTAATTAATACGAATTCAACGGTATAAAAATTTTCGAAAACCGAGTTCGGAATCATTGGGAAAATGTATTTTAAATAAAAGAAATAAAACTTTTTTCTCTCTCCTATGATGACATCAGCGCTGACATCACCTCCCTCTTCCTCCCTTTTCATGCGTGTAAGGCTTTTCTATATATTTACAAGTTTGCCACCTTCCCCTAGTCAATTACTAAATTGTCCCTATTGTCACACCATAAAAGTTGTCACACCTAAGGACCTTGTCTCACTTGATCCTCCCCAATGTTCCCATATATTCGTATTTTCCGGAATGAGCATTTTCTCTAAATATTTATCTCTTTACACCAAACATCATCTAAATGACTTTAAAATTAAAAAGTGGAATAATTAAAGTTGCTTAAAACATCATCAATTATTGAAAATATTTATTTTGAGGTCGGTAGATGTCCTCATTACAGTATCTAAATAAAGATCACTCTTTTGGCAAAATAAAAAGGGTAAAGTTAAGAAAAACCCTGTAATTTCACTTATTTGCAAAGAAATGACTGTGGTTTACTTTTTGTCAAAACGAGGATTGAGGTTTCATATTTTTCTAAAAAAAATGACATTTTAGTTTGACCTTATAAAACTCATAGTTAATGACCTTAAAAGAAAAAATTTCAAAAATTAAAGTTGTTAATACCATAATTTTCATGGAACCACATTTTCAGTTTTTGAAAATCATCGTTTTTTAAACTTTCTTTCACTAAACGTTTTTATCTCTATTCACTAAATACCATCTAAAGGATCACAAAATAAAAAGTCGAAGAATTAAAGTTTCTTACATTATCAATATTTATTGAAATATATCATTTTTGAAGTCGTAAATGATGATTTGAAGAGCGTCGATAAAAATAGTCCTCATTTTACAAAAAATCTGAAACCTTAATCTTTGTTTTGACAAAAAAAATAAAGCACAATCATTTTTTTTTTAAAACAAGTGAAACCATATGAATTTTTTTAACTTTACCCAAATAAAAAACCACACACTTATGATTAGAAAACAAATTACAATCAGTTATTTAACAACCAATCTTTATAACTATATGGTTTTTTTAGTTTACCCACATTAATTAATGTAAATGTGGTTATTTTATTTTCCGTTTCTGTTTAAAAAATGAAATTGATGGTTAAAAATGGAAATATTATTACAGAGCAGAGCCGTACAATCCGACATTGTTCAGTGAATGGATTGCGAAGGGAAAAGCTCCAGCATTGCCAGAATCTTTATACCTTTACAAGAAACTGTTGTCTCTTGGAATTAAGATGGTCTTCTTAACCGGACGGACACAAGATAAATTATCCGTAACGTCTACCAATCTCAACCTTTCCGGATACCGTAAATGGGAGAAGCTCATCCTCAGGTAATTGATTACCGATTCTCTCTCGAATAAAACAGTGCAATCTTACGTGTCTAACATTTGAAAATCAAATAATCGATGCAGGACATCATCATATTCCGGAAAGGCAGCAGTTTTGTATAAGTCTAGTGAAAGAGCAAAGCTAGAGAAAAAGGGATACAGAATAATCGGCAACATCGGGGATCAATGGAGTGATATTTTGGGGACTAATAATGGTAACCGAACTTTCAAGCTACCTGATCCCATGTATTACATTAACTAGTTCATTTCGTAGTTTTGTTCCAACTCTAACATTGTTTAAGTTGTTAATGTGATAATTAATAAACCAATTTATCCTTACAAGCAGTGGCGAGTTGAAATCATGTTGGTGCCAATTTTATGTCTATGTATAACAAAATTCTGAAGGAATATTTTTTGTCACGGGTGTAATTTTCGTTGTAACTCGTGCATTCTTTTAAAAAGAGAAAAAAAACTACTTTTTTTTTACAAAAATTACAGATTCTTCGGCAAATTTTTATTATTTTTAGATTTCCTAGAAAAGTTTGACATACTTTTAGCCCCTGTTATTTTTTACTTATATTCAGCACGTTTCAGCAATTTCAGTTTACTTCAGCAATTTTATTTAGAAATTTCAGTTTAGTTCAGCTTTCAGTTCTATTAAGCAGTTTCAGTTCTATTCAGAAATTTCAATTCAGTCCAGTTTTTTTCAGTTCAGCCAAAAATAACAAGGCCTTACAATACCTTGTTGATTTTCGACAAATTAAATTCTCAAATCGGGAGGGTCTAGACCAGTCATTGTACAAGTGGTTCCAACGAATGGGGAGATCGAAACCAGCTACGCCTCGTGCTTATAAGCTTTCTTCTCATAATATTCATGTATAAAGAGAAAACGTTTGAGTCATAGTGATAGAGTGTTAAGAGTGATAAATTAACCAAATGAGCCAACATAATTTGTATTGATCAATATGAGCATATATTGATTAATACATGTAATCTAAGCTCTTCATCCTCTCACAAGTTGATGAGAGGTGGAATAGATGCTCAACTTGCACAAAGCAACCGAAATACATCTTTCGTTAAGATTTGGTCATGATATTAGCAACCTTATCACCATAAAATAATGATGAAAATGAGGTAATAACAATAACCATCCAAGGAAACAACGGATGTAGGACCCCAAACATTACCACAAAACAAGTCAAGCGGAGTGGAAGATAGTATATGACTAGACGAATGATTGATAAAAAATGATCATGACAGAAATGTATAAGACACAACAAAAGGTAACTTACGACTCTTATTAATGCGACTATCACTAGCTACAACAAAACATGTCTTTACTGATGGAAAATTTTCATTTTAGCGACGGTTTAACCGCCGGTACAAGATTCCCCTACAGTTTCGCAAACCGCTAGAAAACCGTTGTGTCAGTATAAGATAAAAATATTTTGATTTTACTCCAGGAGTGGAATTCTTTAGCATAAGATAAATATTTAGGAGACATTACATGCTCACTTCACAATTATTAGAAATCCCCTAGGATTAATTAGATTAATAATTTTGGTCAATTAAGCTATAAAATACATAGGATTAGGGAGCTTGAATACTCGATCTCCTGAACTCGGCAGCACCAGATCACTCCACTGATCTCCAATATTCCCAACTATTCTGTATCCTTCCTTCTCCAACTTTGTCCTTGCACTACTTTTGAATTCTTGGGCTGACATGTCTTCATAAGGACCACTCCTGCAATTATTAATTAGAGTTAATTAGCTAATGATGTCAGATTAAATGAAACTTTGACACTTATTGTTATCTGAGCCATTACTTTAGATTCAGTAAAGCTACCAAAGAATGAATTGAACTGAACGCAAGTGCATTTACTGAGCGGTAATTATTAACGATACTGAACTTAATTGAATTGAACTAAATATAAATTTATCGAACCGAAACTACTAATAAAGCATAAAAAACAAGACCTTAGTCACAATTTATCTCTAATTAGGGAGACGATAAATATTTGGATTCCACCATATTCGGTGAACCTGCCGCGACATGCCGCATAGCTGTATATTTTAAGAATTCCTAAATAGTTGAATCCCGGTTTTAGTTAGTTGAGTCCTGCTTTAGAAAGAATATAATCGTTCCTCCTATCTAAATACATGTAGTCCCGTAAAGGTATATACTATCTAAATTCAAGCATTTTATTGACTTACGCCCTTTTCTTTATGCTTTATAAATACTTATCAATTTTCACTTTAGTTCAGCAATTTTTAATCATAAAAAATAAGCTTTAGACATCGAATAGGAGTCGCTTATCAACTGCTTAAAGCCTAACCTTTTTTCATGTTTTGTAGGTTACCATCGTGGATCTTACTTAACTGTTGGATTAGTTTGATCTGTGCTCTCGTTAACAACTAAGTAATGAATGATTAATTTGAGTAATTACTTACCTGAGAATAAGCTTATCCCAAGTGTGGTAATTAGCTTCCTTGAGATTAGTTATTGTGGGAGCTCTTAAGAACTCTTTTCTTCCGGACAATAAAACAACCTTGATTCCAAGTGACACCACTTTGTTGTATAGCTTCTGAGACTCCGGCATTACAGTTGCCTTCGATTTTGAAACCCATTCAGGGAATGATGCAGACGTCAGAGGTTCCGACCTAAATTACATTTCAAGAATATTGGGTCAGTTTTGCAATTAACCCTATAATATTACATCAAATTTGAACGTCATAATTCTCATATATCATATTACTAAATTATGTGATAAATCATTGTTAGTGCACATACACTATGAAAAATCAATTATCAAAGATATTTAAGAAAACATTTAAACTAACAGATATTGAGACCATTATCTTTCTAGTTTATATTCAATAAATTTAATGTAGTTCAACAGATTCAACACTTCGCCTTCACTTCAATTCAATAAATTTCACTCAAAAAACACAGAGCTTCAGACTATAGTTTTATGAAAAAAGAGTATAATTTGTTGTTTGTGGAGGACTTGCAGAATAAAATAATCTTAACCAAACTAATCAAAAGATCGATGTTCTTCTTTAAAAAAGAAAAGATTGATTTGCTTTTAAGATTATTTTACTTCTTTTAAAATATTACTTTTAATAATATTCTCAATAGTATATTTAGGTTTAGCTGATTATTAATTCAACAAGTTAGAGTCCGATGGAAGGATAGGGGGGTTATGAAGAGAAACGTAATCAACCCCGACAAATATATTGTAGCTAATTTCACTTTAAATATTAAGGATTTGTAATGGACAACATGAAAAGATTTGATTATTGGTTACTACTATGAAGAAAGTGACGGATCAATTTCATTGATCAGTCGATCTCTGACCAGGTGAACGTGACTACAAGACCAACTATATTATACTACTAGTACAAAAAAAGATTACCCAAAGCCTTTGTTGACAAAATAAGTGACATTAGAAAGAAGAGTCTCATCAATGTCGAAAACCCAAACATTGTTACCATCTTTGGGAAGATTATGAAGTGTTTGGACATAACGAAGAGCTTCACCAATGACAAGCTTGGAATCTTCTAAATATTGATTTCCTAGCATGTAATCTTTTATGTGACCCTCAAATCCGGTTGGAATAATGTCCCATCCGAGAATGTTATTAGCCTCACTAGCCAATCTCCAACTCAACCAATTCACATTGGGACGGATGTATTTGGTGATTGGGATATGGGTATCCTCATTTTTAATGGGAAGAGATGTTACAACAAGGGTATTATTCATGGCTCTTAATTTATTGGATGAGTGCGGATACATCAAATGGTGTGTTCTAATGTTTCAATGTGCCTTTCCTTAAATAGTCCTTGTTGATTGTGACCCTTTGATTTTTCTTTTTTCATTAGTTTCATTAATTTCTTACTAGCTAGCTACTAGATTATTTATTCACACACAATTCACATTGTTGTAATTGATAATATTTGTTATGTATGGCATGGAAAAATCAAATGCAAAGTGTTGTAGGTGTAATTTAGATTATTTTTTTCGTGCTTGAAATAAGAGAAAAGAAAAAATGAATTCAAATGAGAGACCACCAAATTGTTATTACTGAAATTTCTTAACTTGAAAATATTGAACTAAAGTGTATTTACTGAAGAAAAATTACCAAATTGAACTGAATTTACAAATTAAGCATAAAGTTTAGGAGTTCAGCAGAGCTGAGGACAAAATAACTAAAATAGAGAATTTGTGGTTTTTGATATGTACAAGTAGATTTTTCCTACTTGTACATCTCTACCTTATTGACGTTTATTATATTCTTAGTTAAAAAAAATAAAAAGTTTGGAGTTACCCACGACTTTTGTCCCTAACTCTTTTTTTGAAGAAAAATAGAATTTGTTTCATTCATAAAAAAAAAATACATCTCAACATAAGTAATTAAAAAATTATAATTAAGTAATTAAAAAATTATAATCAAGGAAAGCATTAGACAATTTTGAAGTTCTATCTTTAATATCAAGAAATAGTAGACAATTGTTGAAACTGAGTGATAAAACACCCTTTTCTAAATTTTCTTTTTATCATAGTGAAGCAAGAGTCTCTAGATTATCTCAATTTTACTCTACCAAGATATTGCATTTTCTATTAACAAAGTGTCCCAATTTATTCGTGCTCTAACCGACACACATTGGGTGTGATTAAGCGCATCATTTTCTATTTGAATGGCACGTCCTCTCAAGGTCTAAGAGAGCGTACTGATCTTCGGTCGACAAGATCGAAGCTATGCGTAAAGTACTATCCAAATAAGATTCTTTGCCAAAAGATAGGGCTAGCTTGGTGGAATAGATTCAATCTTACCCTACCCGGGTTTAGACCAACACAAAACTAATAATTCTATGTCTACTCTAGCCGATATAGTTTACCCGTAATCCACCCATGGGCCTAGGGCATACCCGAATAGGCTTGGCACTACCAACCTTCTCTGCAATGTCCTACGGGAAACGAAGAGTTCGAGTGATGACCCTGCTTCATGCTTCGTATTTGAGAAAACAAACGGTCAGCACAAAAGTTCAAGACTTAGTCGAGCTTTAGTGAGGCGCTTCAAGTTAACAAAGCGTTGTAGTAGCATCGAAGCCCTATGTGCTATAATGTTGAGCCAAGGACGCTCCGCCTTATCTATAGAAGCAGTCAACTGAGTTATGAACGAATTAGCCCCTTGGTAATGGCTTAATCTATAGATAGAAAGCCCTATGATATAGGAAACTACCAAGTTAAGTCTGGAGAGAGATGGGACCGATTATTAAATTCATATGGGTAAAGGTCTCCTTTGTATTCATTGTTTTTTATGTTGATTGGTGGCATGATACGGATCATAAAAAACATGTGGTTATGTCATTTTTTGGACACTTTATTACTATAATGATCTTGTAGAAAAGAGAAAGCGGTTTTCACATTTTTATTACAGTTCATTATCACTGCAATTTTGAGCTTACATCATGTTCTTTATGACTAAAGTGAACCGAACTTATCAAAACTAAACTGAATTTGTTGAACTAAATTCGTTGAATTGACTGAACTTGGTTGAATGACTGAAGAATTTTGGCTGAATTAAACTGAACTGAATATTTAAATGCTTATTTGAAATATTGATTATCAATTGTTATCTCCTCGGATTTTATGATGTAACAACCCTGGTGTTATTTATCTAACAGTCAATCTAGATTCTCGTAATTGAAGTAAGCATATATATATGGGAACTGACTTTTATTTTGTAGGCGACAAAGTTCGCTCCAAGCAGTGGCAGAACTTGGACCGTCACTTTGGGGGTGCCAAAAAAATATAAGTTGATTCTCTTAACTCTTTAATAATTATTCTTCAAAAAAGCACATCAATAGTTTTAGATGTGAATGTAATTGGTAATGAATTTATCTACATAATAAAAAAAATTCAGTATTTACAGTTGGCACAAAGATCTTCATTGATTTGAGAATGGGTGAACTTGATATGTTTAGATCAGTTCCAAAATATAATTGAAATAATCTATCTGAATTTTCACAGGATAAGTAAAATAAATAAAAAAATTCATCAAGACAACCAAAATAAGATTAATTATGAAAGGGTTAAGGCATTACAAATGAAATCGGGAGGTACAGATAACCACACTCTCCGATTAAAAGATAAAGAGACATTTCTAGCTAAAATATGAGCTATAGAATTCGCCGAACGACGAATAAAGGAAATAGAGCAACTTTGTAGCTCGCTAAGAAGAAACACACAATCTTTAACTATGGCATTATAAGGAGAAGAGTCCTCTAATGGGTGAGCTAACGATTGAACGACTGTCAAGGAATCGGATTCAAGCACGACATGAGACCACCCGTGATCTTTAATCCAACTTAACGCCTCACGGACCGAAATAGCCTCTACCGAAGTTGGATCAGCAGTAAACTCCACAACCCCACTGCTGGCTGCCACAAAAAAACCACTCGCATCCCTCAAAATACACCCAAAACCAGCTTTCCCTTGAGCTTCAAAAACTGAAGCGTCAACATTAAGCTTCAAAAAACCTTCTGGGGGAGCACTCCAATTCAACAGCCTACCGCCTGCAGATTGCAGCTGACCAGCCTCCTTCTCCCTCGCCTTCCTCCACGCCACCAAGAAACTCGAGGCTCGCTGGACCAAAACAGCCGGGGAACAATGCTTCGATTGCCAAACCACCTCGTTTCTATGCCACCACAAAATCCAGCAAATAACACCAGCTTGCTCCAACACCTCCCGAGGCTTCGAAAATAAACCAATCCAAAAATCAGAGAAACAAGAGAAATTTGCTCCAATGTCTCCAATCGGGGTAATCTCCAAACCTGCTTCGCAATGTCACAACCACAAAAAGCATGAAAAGTATCCTCATTATTACCTGCACATAACACACAAGCTTCCGCAACATTAACGAAATGACCCTTCAAAGCTACCATTGTTGGAAGACAATTAGATAACGCCCTCCATATATAACAGATTTTTGACCTTTGGCGGAATCAAAAGCTTCCAAATATTGGACCATGGCGGTGAGACCAGCCCCAATCCATTAACATTCAACTCGCCCTGAAGATTCCGGTACCCACTCTTAACGGAATACATGCCCTTCCGATCATCAGACCAGTACCAGATGTCCCGTACTCCTCTTCTACTTCGAGGGATTTGAAAGATCAGCTCCTGGTCTCTGGGGGAAAAAAATACCGCTAATAAGAGAAACATCTCATGGCCCAGAATTCTCACCAATCAGATCCTTAACCGACTCAATTTCGAGACCAGCAAAACGAGCGCTTTCCACATAAGGATATAGACGATCCGGGAGCTACGGATCCTCCCAAATATTAATTTCCTCACCCGTACCCACCAACCGACGCATACCGTTTCTAAGCAAATCTTGTGCTTCAAGAACACTCCTCCATATATAGCTCG
Organism: Euphorbia peplus; assembly: GCA_028411795.1. Classification (NCBI taxonomy): domain Eukaryota; kingdom Viridiplantae; phylum Streptophyta; class Magnoliopsida; order Malpighiales; family Euphorbiaceae; genus Euphorbia; species Euphorbia peplus. The sequence goes on along the minus strand of CP110843.1, from coordinate 9,282,062 downwards.
GATTATCACCAATAGACGCTTCGAGGAACGAACTATCTGGGAAATAACAAGCTTTATAAATCTGCGCCACTAAGGAATTAGGATTAGAGATCATCCGCCAACCTTGCTTTGCAAGAAGAGCTAAATTAAAATTCTGCAGCTTACGAAAACCCATACCCCCAAACTTCTTTGGAATAGAAAGCCAATCCCAGGACTTCCAGTGCACTCCTCTCCGCTCGGAATCACCGGACCTCCACCAGAACGAATTTTAAAAGCCTTTCGATCTCCGAACACAAATTAGTCGGAATCAAAAATAAACCCATTGTATACGTTGGTAGAGCCTGCACCACTGATTTAATCATTACTTCCTTGCCAGCTCGAGATAAAAATCTAGACTTCCAACTACGGAGCCGAGAACGCACCATATCAACAACAAAACCTAGAGCCTGCGTTCTGCTTCTACCAATTATAGACGGCAACCCTAAGTACTTATCTGGGAGCGCAACAGATGAAACGCCAAGAATAGTACTCGTCGTAACTCTATTAACATGCAAGCAGTGCTTGCTAAAAGAGATCGATGATTTGGCAAAATTGATTTGTTGTCCCGACGCTCGCTCATAGTCTGTTAAACACTTCTTAATGGCACTAGATTCCACCTGATTAGCTCGGAAGAAAAAATAACTATCGTCAGCAAAGAACAAATGGGAAATAGCCGGAGCCGATCGAGCTACCTTGCATCCATGAATAATACCTTGCGCCTCCAAATTAGACAAATACAGCGATAAGCCCTCCGCACAGATAATAAACAAATACGGAGATATAGGATCACCTTGTCTAAGTCCACGAGCAAGGACAATTGGGCCAATCACATGACCTCCATTAACAACGTTATAACGAACTTCGCTCACACATTGCATAATCAGAGAAACACATTTTTCCGGGAACCCCAACTGAATCATCATATGTCGAAGGAAATCCCACTCCACTCTGTCATAAGCTTTTGACATATCTAGCTTCAAAGCCGTTATGCCCTCCTGACTAGTCGACTTTTGATGAATAAAATGGTTAACCTCAAATGCAACCATAACATTATCTGAGATGAGACGCCCAGGAATAAACGCACTCTAAGAAGGCGATATAACCAGATGCAGCACTCTCTTCAGCCGGTTCGCTAGGACTTTCAACACCACCTTGTAAATAACGTTACACAACGCAATAGGATGCAAATTAGCCACTATCTCTGGTTTCAACTTCTTTGGGATGAGAACGATGTTAGTGTCATGAATATCATCCGGGAGATTCCCTGAGTTTAACCATGTTAAGCACGCCTCAGTAACGTGGCCACCAACCACGTCCCAATACTTCTGGTAGAATCCCGGGTTAAAGCCATCCGGACCAGGGATTTTATCAGGATGCATAGAAAAAAGAGCGTCCTTTACTTCCCCACCAGTAAACACGCTAACAAGCTCATCACCCACATCAGGAGGAAGTTTAGGTGAAACATGAGTAAGCACATCAGCCATATCACAACCTTGAGAAGAAAATAAGTGGGTAAAGTAGTCCTTACTCAATATATCTAAACCCGAATCCCAACCACACCAAATACCCATCTCATTACGTAATTTCTCAATCGAATTCTTTCTCTTACGATTATTAGCGGCAGCGTGAAAAAATTTGGAATTTAGATCTCCATCCTTTAACCACAATTTCTTTGCCCGTTGGTGCCAATACGATTCTTGTTGAAGCAGCAAAGAGTCAAGACAGCTCCGTGCCTCTAATAATTTCACCGGCGACGCTGAATCCCCAACCGACTTAAGAAGACGGATCTCCTCCCTACAAGACCCAAGTTGTTTAGAAAATTTGCGCCAGAGATCCTCACCCCACGTAAACAACAATTCCCCACATACTGCTTGTCGTTGCACAATATTAGAACAAGACCTGCTATTCCAAGCTTTAACTACCTTATCCCGACAATTTGGTTCACCAAGCCATGCATTTTCGAAGAGGAATTTGCGTGCAAAACGAACCGGAATCTGATCAAGCGTCAAAACAAGGGCTGAATGGTCCGAACAGTGAGCTTCCTCATTACAAATTTTAGCATACTCAAACAAATGCAGCCAACCAGTAGTCCCCATTCCTCGATCAAGCTTCTCCTCAACACATCTAGCTGACCCTCTACTCTTTTCCCACGTATATTTATGCCCCACCATCGGAATTTTAAACAAACCACACGAGTTTATAGCATCGAGAAATCCATTAATAAGCCCGACAGGGTGAATACGCCCCCCACTCTTTTCATCCTGCGATAAAATATCATTGAAATCTCCGATCACAACCCACGGTAACGAGCAAACAGAAGACAACGATTTTAATAAATTCCAAGAATCTTTCCGACGAGAACGCTCAGGAAACCCATAAAAACCGGTTAATCGATACTCCGGCAAACTTGATAATTGAACACGAACATCAATAAAATTATTCGAAGCCCCCAAGAGGCTAACAGAGTCATTAACTTTCCATAAAAGAGCAAGGCCACCACCGATATTAACAGGATCAATAAAGAAGAGACCCGAATAACAAAGCTTCTTTTTTATTAATTCAACTTTCGAACGACAACATTTAACCTCCATCAAAAAAATAAAAGTCGGGCGAAAACGGGATACAAGATCAACCAACATATGGACTGTTCGAGGATTGCCCATTCCCCGACAGTTCCAACTAAGAGTACTCATAGACCTAGGCGGGTCTGAGCAACAGATCCCGCCGACACTCCGTTATTTGGAACGGTACCAGTCACATCATTAACGTCACAATCCATCTCTTGCACAGGCGTAGTCTTGTCGACACATCCATCTAACGCAAGCTCTTGTCGACGTCGCTTCACCTCAGGAATTACCACCCCTACTTTCCCTGCTGGGAGACTCCCCGAGCTCCCAATGTTGCCTTCCAACCCTTTAACAACTTCGAGCACCGATTTGTTTTTGAGATGAGTGCCCTCCCTAACAGGGGCCTGCTCAACATTTACTGTTGGTGGGGATACATATGGAGCCAAACTCACCAGTGTAGTTGGTTGCTTGGGTAGCAGCCACCGGGACTGAGGTTGAGCCATCTGCCGGCGTGTTGGAGCCCTAAGAGCAAGAGTGTAGGGCCGTGGTGTTGTCTCAGGGTCAGGGTGATCCAGTAAAAGATCACAAAACTTGTCAGCATGGCCGATCAAACCGCAATGAAAGCAAAAAGTAGGCAGCCTTTCATATTTGAACTGAACCCAAAACATATTATTCTCATCTGTTCCCAGTAACATTTTCCGTTTGAGCGGTTTCAACATATCCATTCTTACTCTGAGCTTCATGAATGTGCGGTGACCACCAGTAAAGTTATTGAGATCCAGTTCAATGAACTACCCCACGTACTCCCCGACTGCATGCGCAACATGTTCAGACATGAAGCCATTCGGTAAGTCATACACTTGCATCCAAAAGTCAGCCTTAGTAAAAACCTCATCGCCGTGAACGACATCCCCCTCCAGTTCGTGAACTAGTAACAAATGGTTCTCAAACGTATACGGACCACCCTTGATAACACGCTCCCTTTCCCAACGATTAAAGAAATCAAAGCGAAATAGATTTGGCCCTATGGCCGCAACACAAACCCCACGCCTCGGTTCCCATAAATCAGCTATAACATTCTGCATTGTGTTCACATGGATCGTGCGCTCCGTGAGAAATCTTCCCAGTAAACTCCACCGCTGCAATGGTGCAGTCACCACTGCATTTCTTTCTAAGATCCTCCCAGAACCCCGTTCTTCCTCCAACGTGAGGTCAGCAGCATTCTTCAACAGCGACTCCATGGAATGCACAAGAGAAAATAGTTCCGGCGAAATGAAAATCGGCGGCAGTAAATGAAATTTGATAGAAAACTGAACCCTAACCCTAGCGCTCCTCAATAGGGAGTGTTACCGAAAAATTGTAACTTGAATTCCACATAAGCTGTGTTAACTGCAAGACAGAAAATGTTAGCCTAAAGGAGGCCGCTGACCGGCGACCCTCTCCGATGCTAAAGTCAGTATGGAACTTGTGATCGGAAAAAGTATGTAACTCAGAGAATGAGTCTAGAATAATGTACCTTAGATTGTAGAAAGTCCCATGTATTTATAGTGTTTTGATCATGTATCCTAATCCTAGTTGTATTAGGATATTACTTGAATTACTCCTCTTTAGTCTTGAAATTATAGTCCTAATTAGCCCGTATCGTCCTAATTGAATTAGGAGACCTAAAGAGGAATACTTTCTTTATAGGAGAGATATTCTCCTTATTTTGACTATTCAATGCACGTCTACGTGGACATAAGACTATTCAATCATAATTTAAATGTCCAACGTGGTTGAAAGCTAAATGACAATTGATCCACGTGTCATACGAAATATTAGGTGATAACAGAAGCCCCCCCAAAAGGATAAACAAGCTCCTTTAGGGCTTATGTCTTAACAACACCCAAGTATCTACGAATTCATCACGGCCCACTCGGCAGGCCCAAGCAGCAAACATGGCTGTTAGCCCATCATCCTTCAACATTAAGTCCAACCACCTAAACGCACGCTGCCTTTAGAATCAATACACTCGTCTGTAAGCGTGGTCTCAAACTTAACTTCCCTCCAAGCAAACGAAAAGGTTTTGAATTTCGAAAATCCCATTTCGCTTATAAATAGAAACACAGACCACTTCATTCCTTACGCTTTCAAAACTCTCAAATATCTCGGCATCCCGTTTTCCAGAAATCTGCTAAGTGTAAGTCATCTGTAATACCTATTTACATTTCTTGATTTCATTCGCAAGAAATGGCTTCCTCATCACAAAACCCTACTTCTTCGAACGAAACCTCCCGCTCTTCTGACCCAGAACCTAATCAACCATGACGCCGAATCATAATGGATTGGTCTGAGGAAGAATTAACGCCTCCCAGACCACAAAATCCAAACCCCAATGCCACATTACTCACAAACCCTAGAAACCCTAACCCTCCGATCCAAATGCCAGCACGTGTCCCACATCCACAACAGGGCAATTGGGGGACAGCTCTTCCTCACGAAGCGACCAAGATCAACACGATTGAAGCACTTCGTGAGTTAAAAAAGAAATTCCCTTGTCTAAGGGATTTCGACTGTGCAGTCCCTACGCCTGAAGACAGGATGTTCAAAGGGAAAATTCACAAGGTGGCCGTTCTCGAGAGGCATTTAGAATATGGGATGAGGTTCCCTTTTCCTGAGGTGGTGAACGACATCCTTAACGAGTTCAACCTTTGCCCTGCACAAATTGTTCCCAACTCGTGGGTTGAGATGCTTGCTCTCGTCCGAGTATGCCAAGATCTAGGGGTTTTGCTTACTGGAAACCTCTTTAAATATCTGAGGACTCCCACCAAGGCTTTAAAACATCCCTGTGTCTCGTTCAAGGAGGTTCACGAGCCCAAAGGCCTAGTCGGCGGCAAGCCCTCGTCACACAGTGGACATCGCTCTCGATGGATTTGGGTTGGTCCCGAAGATGGCAACCTCCGATGGCCCTGGAGGATCGATTTCAATGAATTTCCTACTGATCCGAGCACGTGGAGGAACCCCACGAAGACTGTGGTCCTCAACGAGGAGGAACAATGCTCCCTCAAAAAACTCCAAAAATACAAACCCCCCAGTCCCATCTCCCTCGAGCAATTCCTAACCCGCTATCGAGGCAATATGCCAATCACTACCGTTGGAGAAGACGGGACCATTTTTTATTTTCCTGCTCCCGAGGTTAATCGGGCTCATCTCGGGGAGCCAATTTCTCTTCCAAAAAATCCTCGTAAGCCTTCTTGAATTTAACTATGAACTTGTTAGTTGCAGGCATTTTATCATGGCTCCTAAGTTATCTTACAAATAACGCCTTGCAGCTGCCCGACTGAAGGCTCTGGAAGGTGAAAGGCAGGCTCCTTCTGTTATCGTGCCCCCCAAAGGTCCTCGTGCAACGACCAAGAAGGTCCGTGCTTCTTCGATTGGCAATGCTGCCACAATCGAAGCTAGTGAGCCCGAGGTGGCTCCAATGGAGGAAACACTTGCTCCCGAGCCTCAGACACAGAACGAGACTCCTGGTAATTCCATCAATTTTTCAATGAAACTTTCATATCTCATCATTCTTCTCTAAACCTAACGTTTTGTAATTTCTTATGTAGAAATCCAAATCCTCTCCTCTGGAACCGAAGATGATCCCGAAGTCAAGGATCCCGAGGTCCAAATTCCTAACGACCCCAAAATCCAAAACCTCGAAGACCAAGGTGTACCGAAGCAAACTCGTTCAAAGAGGAAAACAATGTCCACTTCTACTGATACCTCGATTCCCGAGGGTGAAATTGCCATGGAGACCCTTCTCAATGATCCCGAAGGTCCCCATGCTAAACGCGTTCGAGAAATCGAGGGTACGAGCTCGCCTCCTCACCCATCGGCCTGGGATCCCAACTGGTATCCTTACTCCAATTGTCCTGAGTTGACCCATGCCAAAGGCAGGGTGCCACCAGAGGCCTCGTTGGATTGCTACGAAAGATATAAACTCTACAACGTAAGCTTATCCTCCCTATGTTCGTGAAATTTAGATATTTCGGGATTTCTAACTTTCAAATTTATACAGTTCTGGACAAAGCGCTTTCCTCGAGTTTCTCTTATCGTCCCTGCGATCGCGGAGGACGTTGTTCAAGCCTGCCTCGTTCCCGAGGAGGTTAAACTCGCTGAGAAGCTATCTGACGAGGAGTTGGCTAAACTTGTACAAGTCAGACAAGCCAAAGTAACGATCTTTCCTACATCTAGACATCGTTCTTAACTTATCTCGACTTGCTCCTCATCCTTGGTTTCTTCATATGTACAGGCCATGGCTGCGACGGAGATCATGTATTACCACTATCTCCAAAAATCTGCATCTCTCGAAGACTATCGTCATAAATGGGCGGTAGCTTCTGACAAACTTGACGCAGCGGAAGATGCTTTGAGCGCTCAAACGAAAATCCTGAAGTCTGCTCAGCATATCGGAAGGGAAAAAACCTTTGAGTGCGAGAGACTGAAGGTTGATTGCATTCAACTAAACAAAGCCCTCGAGGCCTCGAAGGAACGAGTACTGGGCCTCGAGGCTGAGATCCAATCCCAATGGCTCGATTCTTGCTTTGCACTGGCAGGTCTTCATCAGGGGGCACGAGCTCAACTTGCTTTGGAAAAAATCGATCAAGCGACTTGGAGAGCTCGAGGAAGGGAAGTAGCACATAAACTCCGATCTCAACTCGAGGCTTCCGAGAAAGCCAGACTGGACCAGGAAGCTGCTCACGAGGAGACTATCTCAAAAATGGAGGAGAACGAGATTTGGCGTATGTCCAGATTCAAAACTCGTTTCGTTATGTCCATTCGTGAAATGTTTCCTGACATCTCCGAGGAAGACCTCAAGTTCTTCGTGAACGTGAATCCTCCCGAGGACGATGAAGAAGCACCAGCTGTCCTTGATGAGTCTTATCCCGACCCAGACTCTCTGAAAGAAGGGATTCCAGCCAATCCAGTGTCGGCAGTTGAACCAGTAGAATAGCTTCTTTCTGCTTTGTAATATATCTTTTCAATGAAATGACAAAACTTTATCTTACTTTGCCTTTATATATTACGTCTAATATTCTGTGTGCAAGTTTCTCATTTAAAGTTTGTTCATGCTTCAGTCTTTTAAAAAAAAAATCTTATACTGGTCTGCAAAAATTCTGTTTGTTTTTGAACTTTAATTGTTCGCAGCCCTCATAGTAGCCCCCCCTTTATTTTTCTAGTCGGGCTCACTCTTGTAGGGTGGATTCTTACCACGACGTTCATAGGTTTGGTTTTAATCGAAGCCTTCTAGCATGCATAAGCTTGATTTTAAAATTCTAACCAACCTGTCCAGTGTCGAATTCTTAGAACAAACTTTCAAAACAACACTTAGTTTAAATTCTCCATCGTGAATTTTCTTCGTTTCCTGCATTTTTCATAAGCAAATAATTCCTAAGTAATATCTGAATTAAAAGTCATAGATGAAAACGATGCCTCGTGGGCCTTTATTCAAAATAACTCCTAAGTTGGATTCTGAGTTACATGATAATTAAAGAAAAGCTAAAAATAATATTTCCTGAGAGAGATTGCGTTCCAGGTCTTCGGAACCTTTGTGCCATCAAGATGCTGCAAACGATAAGTATGTGTTCCGACGCATTTTATGTTTTGAAATGGTCCTTCCCACTTTATTCCCAGTTTACCTTTGCCTTGTCTCGAGCTCGAGGCTGCTGTACTACGAAGGACAAAATCCCCTTTGAAAAATTGTCTTGGTCGTACGCCTTTATCATATATTCTCTTTGTTTTGGCCTTATATGCCTCGATCCGTGCAAACGCCATTTCTCTCTTTTCCTCGAGATCGTCCAAATTGTCTCGTAAATTCAGTTCATTCCATTCTTCAGTATAATGGAGAACCCTCGTACTTGGTACCTTAATCTCGACCGGAATAAAGGCTTCTGTCCCATAAGTTAATGAAAAAGGGGTTTCTCCAGTAGCTGTCTTTGGCGTCGTTCGATACGATCACAACACATGATACAGCTCCTCGACCCAATTTGTTAACTTCTCGAGGTGAGTTAAGCGCTTTTTGATTCCTTCCATGATCGTTTGATTAGTTCGCTCGGTCATTCCATTTGTTTGTGGGTGGAAGACAGAACTAAACCTTAGCTTGATCCCTTCTCTCTCGCAAAACTGTCTAAATAGAACACTGTCAAACTGTTTGCCATTGTCTGTGATTATCGTATTGGGGACCCCAAAACGATATACAATGCTATTCTTGACAAATTTCACAATCTGTTGGGCTGTTATCGAGGACACTGCTTCAGCCTCGACCCACTTCGTAAAGTGATCGACGGCTACGATAACATACTGTCTTTGATTAGTTGACATTGGAAATTGCCCGACGATATCAATCCCCCAAGTCGCAAATGGCCACGCCACGTTGATACCTTCTAGGCCCGAGGCTGGGCTTTGCAAAACTGGAGCGTGAGCTTGACACGCACCACATTTCTTTACAAACTCCGCAGCATCATTGTTCATCTGAGGCCAGTAATAACCTAATAACCTTGCTTTTCTGGCCAAAACATTCCATCCCTCGTGTGCTCCACACGAGCCTTCATGGATTTCTTCTAAGATTTTAGCGCCTTCCTCGATTCCAACTGCCTTGAGCCAGGGTTGAGAATACGACCTTCGGAATAAATTTCCATCCACGACTGTGTATCTACTCGACTTTCTCACAATCTTCGGATGTTGTGACTTATCTTCCGGCAATTTTCCCTCGTACAGATATTCAAAAATTGGCCAGTACCATTCGTTGCCTCGATCGAGCGCAAACACCTCTTTGGAATCGATACTTGCACATGGAATAACATGTACATCACAAGGACACAAATTTAGGTTAGTAGGATCAGAAGCTAATTTTGCTAGGTGATCAGCCTCCATGTTCTCCTCCCTCGGGATTTGCACAATCTCAACTTTACACCCCACGAGCTCACGCTCCTCAATTGTACGCTTTACCAACTCGTGATACTTTTTCATTCGAGCGTGCTTGGTCTCCCAAGAATTTCTTATCTGATTAGTTGCTAGGCCTGAATCACTTTTGATGACTGCCTTGTCTGCCCTGATAATTTTAACCAAACGCAGCCCGAGCAATATCGCCTCGTATTCTGCAGCGTTATTTGAGGAATCAAAGCCCAAAGTCGCAGCGTGTCTGAACACTAATCCATCTGGACTTTTGCAAAAAACTCTGATCCCTGACTGACTCTTATTGGCACTCCCATCTACGAAGATTTCCCAAGTATTTAATACTGGCTCAGTTTCTTCTTCAGGTGGGACCTCGATCAAAAAGTCAGCGAGGACTTGAGCCTTTTTCGATGGCATTGGCTCGAATCATACATCAAACTCTGTGCGTTTTATGGACCATTCCGTCAGCCTCCCCGAGGCCTCAGGTCGTGAAAGAATCTTCCTAAGTGGGGTGTCTGTACGAACGACGATTGTATAACTCAAGAAATAATGTCTCAATTTCTGAGCAGCAATATATACTCCAAAAGCCAGTTTCTCCATTTTAGGGTATCTCGATTCTGCCCCTCGAAGCACTCTGCTTACATAATAAACCAGATATTGAATCTTTCCTTCATCTTCTTCTCGAATTAGAACCATACCAATGCACTCCTCTCCCACGCTTATGTATAAATACAAATCTTCTCCTTTCACAGGCTGACTTAAAAGAGGTGGAGAGGATAAAAATTTCTTGAGATCCTCGAACGAGGTTTGACACTCATCAGTCCACACGAAGTCCTTTACTCCTTTAAGACTTTTGTAAAAGGGCATGCATCGTTTGGCGGAATAAGAGATAAAACGACCCAGAGCATTGATCTTGCCGTTTAAAACTTGTACCTCGCGTACACTCTTTGGTGGCTGGAGATCAATAATAGCCTTGATTTTGTCTGGGTTTGCCTCGATGCCTCGCTTAGAGATCATGAAACCCAAAAACTTACCAGAATTGATCCCAAAGGTGCACTTTTCAGGATTGAGCCTCACATTATACTCCCTTAGAATCTTGAAAACCACTTCGAGGTCCCTAGCATGTTCTTCCGCCTTCTTGCTTTTCACAATCATGTCGTCAACATAGATCTCGACATTCTTCCCAATGAGCTCCTTGAACATCTTGTTGACCAGTCTTTGATAAGTTGCTCCAGCATTTTTTAGACCAAAAGACATTACTTGATAACAATAAGTACCTTCCGGTGTAATGAAACTAGTTTTTTCCATGTCCTTCTCGGCCGACGGGATTTTATGAAAACCCTCCTTTGAATCGAGGAAAGAATATACCTCGTAACCGGCAGTTGAGTCCACCAACATGTCAATACACGGCAACGGATAAAAATCCTTGGGGCAAGCTTTATTCAAATCGGAGAAATCGACGCACATTCTCCATTTTCCATTCGCTTTCTTGACTAAGACCACATTTGAAATCCATTGTGGGTAATGAACTTCCTTGATTCTCCCGAACTCAAGCAGCTTTTCTACCTCGCTCTTGATGAACTGTTTCCTTTCCGCCCCTTGATTTCTCTTCTTCTGTTTCACAGGAGTGTATTCTGGATCAATGTCTAGCGTGTGCTCCATGACCTCACGAGATACTCCTACGATATCTGCCGATGTCCAGGCAAAGACATCTTTATTCTCCTCGAGCGCGGCGATAACAATCTTCTTCGAATTCTCTTGCAGCTCTGCTGAAACCTGTACTACCTTTCCTTCTTCTAAGGTTACGGCTTCAATTGCATCAACTGGTTCGCCACGCTCCTTAACTTCCTCCACTAAGACACTTTCTTGAGGAACTATTTCCAACGAGGTCATATAAGTATGCCTCGCAACCGATTGACTACCAAGCGCCACTGCCATTCCCCGCTCCGTCGGGATCATCCAAGCTAAATAATAAAGGGATATGGCACCCCAACTACCCGAAATCAAAGGCCTGCCAATTATCAAGTTATAAGCGATCGGTGTGTCAATCACCAAAAAATTAGTAACTGCTCTCCACTTGCTTGTGGTATTCCCTATTTTGACTTCGAGCTGGGTTTCTCCCAACAGAAGTACGGGATGTCCACTTATACCAACTAAAGGTGACGAGGAAGGTGTCAAACGTCCCTGATCCAGGCCAAGGGCCTCAAAAGCCTTTCTTGTGATGATATTTACTGAGCTCCCTGTATCTAGCAAAGCTCTTCTAACCGTAAAACCTTCTACGTGCATATCTATCACCAAAGCATCATCATGTGGATCACTCGGACGGCCCTTCAATGACCCGAAATCAAAGACTTTCGAAATCTCCTCAATTCGTACTCGCTCGGCGATGTCCCGTTTCCTTTTAACACTCATGTCAACAGGGGAACCTCCCATAATCATATTAATGACACCCCGAGGAGTCTTTGCTCCCTCTCGTTCCGGGAATTGGTCTTTATACTTCTCGAAGAGGCTTTTCAACTTTCCTTTAGCTGCCAATTTATCCAACTCCTTTGCCAGCTGTTCACAATCTTCCGTATCGTGACCCTGCAACTTGTGGAAAGCACAATACTTACCGTTATACTTAGGCTTCCCACCTTTGGGTGGATATCGGATATGCTCCTTTTGCTCCTCGACCCACATGAGAACCTGAGCCCTTGGGGCGGGCAATGGAATCCGGTACCGTTTATCAAAAGGCTTTCTTGGTACTTCACGAGTTCTTTCCCACCTGTCCGAGCTCCGACCACTGCCTCGATCCCTTTCATGTACCTCGGATTTGACTGCCTTCAATCTCCTCGTGGGATCATCTTGGTGCTCATCCCACACCACAAATGATTTCGCCATTGTCATCAAGGCATGGAAATCGTCCGGTCGCTCAGTCATAAGTTTCATCTGTAGATCCCGATTTCGGCAGTTTTCTGCCAGCGTTTTCCGTGCCGAGGACACAATCAATGGTTCAACTTTCAAAGCCACATTATTAAAATTGTGCAAATATGATTCTAAAGTCTCGTTTTCTCCTCGACGTACTCTCATTAGATCATCGACCGTCTTCTTCTCTGGTATGGCCCTGACAAAATGTGCTTTAAAGGATTCCGAAAGTTGGTTCCAGCTCCTGATCGAACCAGTAGGGAGACAATCATACCACTGTGCCGCTGTTTCCTTCAAAATTGTTGGAAATAACTTACACATCAGTGCCTCGTTTACAGGACTTGCAAGGAGTGCCCTTCCAAAACTTTTTACGTGCATCACAGGGTCAAAGTCTCCACAATACTTATCAAAATTGGGATACTTAAAACTGTTCGGGTAAGGAGATGCCAGGATCTTAGCACAGAGTGGGCTGTCTTTATCCTGTATAGGTCCTTCCTCGCCCCGTAGCCTCATCTCGCTCCTTTAGAGCCTTAGCAATTCCTTCGGCTAAACTTCTATCGAAAGTATCAACAAGTCTTTTATGTTTCCGTTTAAGTTCTTCTACCTCGGAATTGTCTCTTCGGGATCGTCGATGTTTAGGATCTCTACCTCCCGAAGAGCTCCTTGAAGATGCAGACCCGTCATCGTAATCCAGTCTCCTTACTATCCCTGCTGAAACTCTTCTTGCTTGCGACTTTATACGAGGCTTGCGCCTTGGAGGAGTTTGCGAACGTTCTACAGATCTTCCTCGAACTAGAGTTTTTTCCCGAACCGCAGTTCGAGTTTTTCCAGCTGAAGATACTGTATAACTCCGAGAATGCTCCGAATTCCTAGAACGTTTTACACCCCGAATTTCGCTTCGTGGTCGGTCTGTGGGAATTCGTTTACTCAACTTCTCCAATTGATGTTGCAAACGATCTATGGTCGATCGATCATTAACCATTCTGACTGCCACTTCGGCTGCAGCTCTATCCATCCATTTTCTTTGCTCTGGATCAACAGTTCCTGACCATTCGAACATTCTGTTTAAAGCAACTTCTTCGTCTAGTGCAATTGTGTCATCATCATAGTCCACGTTCTCTTCCTGAGCATTCGTGGCCTGATTTTCCTCCAAGATCGCCATGTTCTTAAAAATCTTTAAAAGATTCCACGATCACCGCACCAATTTGTTACCGAAAAATTGTAACTTGAATTCCACATAAGTTGTGTTAACTGCAAGACAGAAAATGTTAGCCTAAAGGAGGCCGCTGACCGGCGACCCCTCTCCGATGCTAAAGTCAGTATGGAACTTGTGATCGGAAAAAGTATGTAACTCAGAGAATGAGTCTAGAATAATGTACCTTAGATTGTAGAAAGTCTCATGTATTTATAGTGTTTTGATCATGTATCCTAATCCTAGTTGTAGTAGGATATTACTTGAATTACTCCTCTTTAGTCTTGGAATTATAGTCCCAATTAGCCCGTATCGTCCTAATTGAATTAGGAGACCTAAAGATGAATACTTTCTTTATAGGAGAGATATTCTCCTTATTTTGACTATTCAACGCACGTCTACGTGGACATAAGACTATTCAATCATAATTTAAATGTCCAACGTGGTTGAAAGCTAAATGACAATTGATCCACGGGTCATACGAAATATTAGGTGATAACAGGGAGAATCTCTTATCTCTTATCCTCATTAATTATAATTTATTTGAATAATTACAGGTTTTAAGTCGCTCAGTATATATATCTCAAGTTTGAGTTTTAGTCTTAAGAAAAATAATAATTAGTAGAATATGATCCTTCTAAAAGGTGATTAACGAACCTAATTAAAACAATTATGTTAAAAATTATAAAAAACATTAACTTTACTTTTTCTTTGCTACATTTTCTCTATATTATTCAATTAAATCAAATATTAAAAAGAAACTTATAAATAAAAATAAAAACTTGATAGAGAAGACAGGAATGGATAGCAGGGTCCAGGTAAAAAGAAAAGAGTAAGGGCGAGACCATATGTATAAATAATTGAAGATGTTTAATGTGATTGTTTTATTTTAAATGGAGAAGTGAGATGTATATATTGATTCTTTTAAGTTCCGTCTCTGGCTCCACGTCACTTGTAATTCATTATATTAGCACAGATGATCAACCATTTGATGTCTTTGCCAAGCCACTTGGCTGAAATTGTTTTTATTTTTTTGGATAACTAGATTTGTTGGGACAACTAAGCATTTTGCTGGAACAAATGAGTATTCTTTTGAAACAATAGAAGCATTAGAGCACTAATTTAAAATTTTGTTTTTATCTAATAACAATGTATCTCAAAATGTCCGCCTAATTAATACGAGTCCAGCGATATAAACTTTTCAAATAATGAGTTCGGGAAGATCGAGAAAATGTATTTTTTAAGAAAAGAATTAAAACTAATTTCTCTCTCTACAACGTTGACATCACCCTCCTCCTTCTCTTCATTTCATGTGCATCACCACATTCCATTTATTTACAAGTTTGTCACATTCTCCTAATTAATTACCGAATTATCCAATGTCTCATCATGATTATCAATCTCATCATAAAAAACTTGTCATATACAATCAAACCTGATTCTCTCCTTAGTTGTGTATATTAATTGTTGTTTCATATATAATAAGTAAATAATATTGGCTTTCAAGTTTACAGAGTTTAGCAAGAATTCTACGTAAACATTTCAGGAAATAATTTGAGTGTACAGGCTCCCTTAGATAAATTGCATTTTTTAATAATGTATTGAACTCATCGTTTCAACTTGCAAGACTCCTATGATCAAAGAAAAACCCTAAAAATTTATGAAACACTATTTGGCATTTAACCATAAAACATATTAGTTTTATCATGATTTATGATTTAGTAAAATTTATGCTATAATCAATCAATATTGACAAATTATAATTAATTTGCACAGAAGTATAAGGAAAGAAAGGAATTGAAGTTTTGATTAGCACAATTAAAACATGTAGTTAAAAATAAATGACTAATTAGTGGTGGATAGGTGAGCCCGTGATGACTAATTATTTCTATTCCATTTTGTTCCTTGATCAGCGAATACTATCACTCATATTTCAGTTAGAAATGTTTGTTTTACTTTATGTTAGGGTGAGTGATTACTGACACCTCCTAATTTTATTTGCGATGCGTTTGCCTTTTCTTAATAATACTTATTTTGGCCTTACCAAAAAAAAATAATACTTATTTTGGTTGTAGGAAAAAAAAGAAATTGAAGTTTTGATTTTTTTTGGTTTTTCATCCGGTTTCCGAACCACATTAGGCCGACTAATCCGGATTCGGGGCAGGTCCAAGGATTATGGTATTTAAACCCCTCCCAGTCGCGATTGTGGGAGATCGATCCGCAGACCTTCCTACCAAGCGCAGCCCCATACTACCACAGTTAAAACATGTAGTTAAATAATCCGAGTGCTAATTAAATTAATTAAATTTATCAATCGTTGTATGGCTAAGGTTAGTGGTGGATAGGTGAGCCCCCACCTATCCCCAAAACACATTGTATTAATTAATCTATACCATTCAAATTTCAATGCAAATAACTTTTTAAAAAGGACTTTTTTAGTAAATTATCGTTCTACTAGGGCCCTATTTTTTTTTTATGTCTTATTAGTTATTTAAGTTATGTAAATTCAGTTCATTTATATTTAGTTCAGTTCATTTTAGTAATTTCAATAAGTGTCGTGCTAATTGGTCGTCAGCTGGTTGGGAATTTGTGTCCGACTCCACTTGATTTTACAAAATTACCTTTAATTTCATAAAGTGTTACTAAAGTCAACAATAATAGACACACTCTTTTCAATGTGTATGAGATGATGTTTGGTCAGAATGTACTTTTGCTTTTGTGAGAATTGATGGAACTAATTGTAAATAAAGTAGCAATGATTTGAAAGATCACTAAAATTCACATACACATAATCATGACACATATACACTAATAAACATATGAATTCTGCATAACAATTCTTCAACTAATAAAAAATTGATTCATGTTTTTAAAACTCATTAACAACCAACACATGAATCAACCCATTTTTATTTTCAAATGATTTCGGTTTGTGTTTTAATTTCATCAGGTTTACTAAATTAAAACATGAATTCAGTAAACTAAATTCATTTGATCTCGGTTTGAGGTTCAGTTAGATCTATTTCGATGGACTACACCATGAAAGTCAAACTTTAATTAAGAATGCACGTATGTAGCAACGTGAACACTAAAATTAAACTCAATCGAGAAATTCCCGTACTAGTGAAATTGAAAAAGAAAGCGAAACTTGAATTAGGAACGCACGAATATAGTAACGTTAACAGTAAAGTTAAGGGGTTAGGGTTCGGGTTAGGGCTAGGGTTAGGGTTAGGGTTAGGGTACTCTATCGAGGAACTTCTATAATAGTGAAGTTGAAAGTTAAAGTCAAACTCTAGTTAGGAATACACGTATGTGAAAAGTCAATACCAACGTCATACACAATTTAGGATTCCCATACTAGTAAAATTGAATGTGAAAGTCAAACCTAGTTAGGAAAGCACATATGTGTAAAGTTAATACCAACGTCAAACACAATTTAGGAATTCTCATACTAGCAAATTGAATGTGAACGTCAAACGCTAGTTAGGAAAGTGCATATATGGCAAAGTCAATATTAGAGTTCAACTCAATCGATAAATTACCGTACCAGGGAATTTGAATGTGAAAACCAATAACTAATTTTGCATGACCATGATCAACTTATGCTCTGTGTTGAAGTCTAATTGACAAAAGCATAAACTCTCAATTAGATGCTAGTTTGCTTTTACAACTAAAGTCTAATCGACAGAAACACATGAATTTTGCATGACTGTGACGAACTGGTGCTTTGTGTTGAATTCTAAGTGATAGAAGCATGAACTCTCTATCAGATGTTTGTGTTCTTCTAAAACTGAAGTTTAAATGACAGAAGTACGTGAATTTTGCATGACCATGACCAAGTTGTGCACTATGTTGAAATCTAATAGACAAAAGCATAAACATCATCATTTAACACAGTTAACTTAAGAAGCATGAGTACTTGGTTAGTTGCTTCTGTTGAGGAGGTTTAACTTCTTAAGAAGCATTTATGCTTTCAGAAGTGCCTTCTTCAAGAGGAGAGGAAATCTCTTTCAGAGAAGAGTGAGTGACATATTTCTTCTTCTTCTAAGGCTTATCAAACCTCGGAGGCAACTTTTCCTTACCTTTGGCGTTTGAGCCTTCAGAAGGAGTGTTGAACTGCTTACACAATTTTTTTTCCAACATTTTCATGTCTGAGTAAACTTGTGTAAACTTAAGAATTTGTCAGCTTCACTTTTATCAAGTTTTCTCTTTAGATATTTGAACATACTATAAAGTTCTTCAAGAGAATCAAGAATATTTGGTTCAGCATATGTGTTTACCTCACTATCATAGGTGGCTTCAAGAGATGCGGAATTAGCTCCCGTCTCCAACACTTTAGTTGCTGGCTCATCAATAGCCATAAAACATATTTGGGCTTGTTCCTCTTTTTTCTTTAGCATCTGATGTGCCTTCAGAGACAGACCATGCTGCTATCATAGCTTTCTTGAACCTTTTCTTGTCTTTCTTTAGCTCATGATAGTGAGGCTTAATGTGTCCAGGTTTCTGACATCCATAGCAAACAATGGGCTTTCTAGGATCCTTATAAAAATTTTCACTTGATTCAAAAGCCTTCTTATCAAAACTCTTGAATGTCTTCTTGTAGTTACCACCTCTTTCTCTATGGAATGCTTTCTTAAACTTCTTTGTCAACATGGCAAGTTCTTCATCCTCTGATGAATCAGATTCTAAAGATTCAGCTTTCAGGAAAACTTCTCTCTTACCTTCTGACTTATCTTTTAAGTCAAAGGTTTTTACAGACATCTCATGAGTGATCAAAGAACCAATTAGCTCGTCATAAGCATAATAGTTCATGTCTTGAATATCTTCAATAGCTGTCTTCTTTGCTTGCCAAGATCTAGGTAAGCTTTTGAGAATCTTTGTTACTAGTTCTTCTTCAGGAATATCTTTTCCAAGTATCTTCAGCTCATTGACAATGTTTGTAAATCTGGCATTCATCTCAGAGATACTTTCCTTGTCATTCATCTTAAATAACTCATATTGCCTCATGTGCTGGTTGATCTTTGACTGCATGACTTTGCCAGTACCTTCATAGGTAATCTCTAGCTTGTCCCAAACTTTTTTAGTTGTTTCACAACCAGAAACTTTGTTATATCAATAGCAATTAAAGCACAATGCAACAAATTAACTGTTGAAGCATTAGTTTGAAGTTTCATGAGATCATCTTCAGACCATCTTTCAGGAGGTATAATAACTCTCCATATGCCTTCTTCTTCCCTAGTGGGAAAAAAAATCACCACTGGAAACAACTAACCAAAGCACTCATGCTTTAAGCCTTGATAGAGTTCATCATTCTGGTTTTCCATAATGAGTAGTTGTCACCATTAAAATGAGGGGTCTAGTAATGAAAGAACCTTCTATAACCATTTGATGTAAATCGTTTCCATTGGGGTGTCTACCAGCCATCTTTAGTTTTTCCTGATAGGTTCTTACACTTAGACTGTTAGATCTTTAGTGAAATAGCAAGTTTCTTGCTCTGATACCACTTATTGGCCCTAACAAGATCATAATAAACCTACAAGGGGGGGGGGGGGGTTGAATAGGTTATTTTGTCCAAGATCTTAACAAAACTTGGACAAAATACAATCTCTTCTTTTCAGAAGCTGGCTTAACAGAAGCAGTTCTGAGAGAGATCATGCCTTGAGACATATTATGTTTGTGATGACGCAGTCCGGAGAGAGTGGCACATGGGTGAGAATGCCTGCACGAAGAGCGGCTCTAGGGGGTGGCGATGAGGACATGAATGAACTGAATCCCACATTGAAAATCGAGAGGAGAGAGCTGGGGCCTATAAGTGATATGTGGACTCAATACATGTATGATGCGTTTTAAACCCGTGCGACCCAATGGTGACAGATATGGGCTAGAGCGGACAATATCTACACCTAGCTAATTTCTCACTAAGTAACTGACCACTATAGAATGAGTTAAAGGATTTCCACCAGAAAACTTATACTATATTTTCTGGAATTCTCACCCAACTCATACCTCAAATGGATTTTCTCGCAACTAACGGGTTATCACAAACGATATTAGTTTACAAATTTATTATAAACTTGTATTTTTCTTCACTCTCTCAATTTTTACAAATTTAGAATAAGAAAAGAAAAAGAATGGAATGCTCTATTTTTTTTTCAAGATAATAATGCTCTAAGTCAGCTCAAAACTCGCATGTATAAACCAAGTTGAGCCAAGGTACTATTTATAGGACTTTGAGAGAGATTCCAATTGCTGACAGTAAGAGGAAATATCAGTAAAATGCTCCAGCTTGACCTTAGAGAATTCCTTGTTGAAGATACAAAGCACGGGAGTTTTTATTATCAGTAAAAATCTCTTGGAGACGACTCCAAGCCTGAGCCGCAGTTGAATCATTAACTAGAATAGTTTGAACTAAATCAAGGGAAATTGTGCTATAAATCCCAAGAGAGAACAATTGCATCAATACGGGACCAGAGATCGAGATTGCTTTGTTGGAGAGAGCCTGGAATTTTGAGAGGATTGGTTGGGGAAATAAGATGATCAAGGACTTCAAAGCCTTAGCATGAATCCTGAATAGCTCAGACCATGTGGTATAATGACCTTTTGCAATTTTAAGGGAAACTTTTATGAAAGTACTAATGTTAGCCACGGTAAAGGCGGGATGAGTAGGAGTCGGGTTTAGAGGAGAAGGAGGATTGGTGTTTGCCACGGTGAATAATCGTTAAGAAAAGAGGAAAAGGGGGTGGGGGTTCGGCCAACAGGGAAGAAAGGGAGAGGAAGTATAGGAAGAAAAAGGATCTTTGACTCTAACTACCATATTAGAGTCTGAACTCTTGAAGAATATTATTAATATACAGCGACCATATATACAAGTCATGTACAATGTGAATATCACTAAACATACAATGGAAAAACATTAATTACAAAATCAATTAATACGATCTTCTTAATCTGTACGATTCTTCCTAAATATCAAGATATTTAGATATTATTATTTAATAATATCTAAATTAAGAAATGCGAATAATAAACCCCAAATTTATCCAAATTGGAGCGACTCATATCTCTAAATGTAAAACAAATTTGTTTATCCATATGTTGGTGGGTGTTGTTAATCGCAGCCCACTTTTGGGTAAATACAGCCCACTTTTTCCAAAAATGCCCTTTTCATTTGGATATGGATTTAAGACAAAACCAAATTCATTCTCAAACTCTCTCAAAACTAATATAAGGAATTAAATTCAAAAACTACAAAAAAACTCATGTCGATGCCGTTTAATTCTCCGGAACGGGACAATAACGAAGATTCATCGGATAACGACGTAAGAAAAATGAAATTACGTAAAAAATAATAATTCCACCAATCGTTTACTCTAATCGGTTTTCAAAAACGTTTGGGCCATGGTCGAAACGTTTTTGAAAAACGATTGAGCCATGGTGGAAGCGGTTCTGAGAACCATTTCAACCTGGGTTGAAGCGTTTCTCAGAACCACTTCAGCCATGGTCGAAATGGTTCTCAGAACCGCTTCCACCATGGTTCAGGCGGTTTTCAAAACCGTTTCGACCATGGTCCAAACGGTTTTGAAAACCGATCACCTTTAAAAAAAAAATTAGTTCAATTAATTATTATTATTATATTATTGTTTTATTTTCAGGTTCCATTAGAAAGTTTCGTTGGAGATGGTATAGATTATAGCGAACGTTTCTTGATCAATCGACGTTTTGAGAACGTGGATGAAGCTATTAGTTGGGCGAAACGGATTGCAATTAGCTTAGGGTTTGAGTTGGTGATTGAATCACATAAGAATCGAGGGAAAACAAAGATGTTGAGTTGTGCACGTGGGGTACCGTATAGAGGTATAATGAAGAATTTGGACGACGCCTTATGCCGGAAATCAAAAACGAAATCTTGCAAGTGCAAATTTCGGTTAAAGGCAAAACAATTTCACGATGGTTGGGAAATCATCGTGTTTCCTGGAAAGAAAGGCAAGCACAACCATTCAATGGCCAATTACCCGGAAGGACACCGTCAAATGAGCGGACTTAGTCCGGCATCGAAGTTAATCGTTAAGAATTTGACGGCGGCTCACGCAAAGCCTAGTGCTATTTTGGCGGAGGTTATGAAAAAAAATCCACTTGACAAGCCTACTCGAAGACATGTCTACAACTACCGACAACAATTGAAGAGAGAGGATATGGAGGGTAGAGATGTGGTCGGTCAATTGTTTCATTTAGCGGAACAAAAACATTATCTATTCTCTACCGAGGGTGACCGGGAAACCGAAGCACTGACTCATGTTTTTATGGCTCATCCCGAAGCGGTGAAAGTGTTGTGTACATATCCGTGGGTCATCGGGATAGACTCAACATACAAAACTAATAAGTACAAGATGCCATTAGTAGAAATTGTCGGGATGACTCCATGTAACATGAACTACTTGATAGGATATGCAATGGTGAAAGACGAGACAGAGTCTAGCTATCGTTGGGTGATACCATTGCGTGCACCAGATATGTCATCGAGACCGGAACGTGAGATCGTAATTGCCCATTTAGGAAGGAATTGCAAGCACTTTATCCGTCTTGATTTGTCTCCCAATTTTCCGGTACCACCGGTTCATACGTTTTGGGGACTTTATCATGATGACACTGTGACAAGATGGGATGATTTATATCGAGCGCGGAGAGCGCATTGGGATAGGTTAGCAGCTCTGGGGTAGGTTAGGGTTATCGATTGTTTTTGTTATTTTTGTACAATTGATGAAAGTTTGATCTTTGTGAGGTGGCAAAAATTATAACCATGGTTGTTACCAATTTCACACTTACATATTTGATCGCACGGACTTGAATTAATAAAGTACTATTTGAGTTTTGAATCGCACTTACTTGAATTATACAAATGCGATGCGTTTTCCAAGTATAATGTTTTTCACATTGCATCGCACAGAAGGAATTCGATCGCGTGCGATGCCTCCAAAACTGACTGTTTCCTCGAGAAATCGCACGGCATCGTATTCCCTTCAGTGCGATGAATTCTGAAACTTTGTTGTTTTTCCTCTATGAAACCAAAACTCATCGCATTTAAGGAATTCGATCGCGTGCGATGCCTCCAAAACTGACTGTTTCTTTGAGAAATCGCACGACATCGAATTCCCTCAGTGCGATGAATTCTGAAACTTTGCTGTTTTTCCTCTATGAAACCAAAACTCATCGCATTGTAGGAATTCGATCGCGTGCGATGCGTCCAAAACTGACTGTTTCTTTGAGAAATCGCACGACATCGAATTCCCTCAGTGCGATGAATTCTGAAACTTTGCTGTTTTTCCTCTATGAAACCAAAACTCATCGCATTGAAGGAATTCGATCGCGTGCGATGCGTCCAAAACTGACTGTTTCTTCGAGAAATCGCACGGCATCGAATTCCCTCAGTGCGATGAATTCTGAAACTTTGCTGTTTTTCCTCTATGAAACCAAAACTCATCGCATTTAAGGAATTCGATCGCGTGCGATGCCTCCAAAACTGACTGTTTCTTCGAGAAATCGCACGGCATCGAATTCCCTCAGTGCGATGAATTCTGAAACTTTGTTGTTTTTCCTCTATGAAACCAAAACTCATCGCATTGTAGGAATTCGATCGCGTGCGATGCCTCCAAAACTGACTGTTTCTTCGAGAAATCGCACGGCATCGAATTCCCTCAGTGCGATGAATTCTAAAACTTTGCTATTTTCCTCTATGGAACCAAAACTCATCGCATTGTAGGAATTCGACCGCGTGCGATGCCTCCAAAACTGGTATATTTTACTCGGGTACGTATATATACCACTTCAAAGTTGCAAACACTGATATTTTTACGCATGTTTTCCACAACCTTACTACCCCGAACTTCATGATTACTCAAATCACCGCCAGCATCCATTTCCATAGCAACATCATTAACTGCATCCAAATCTTCCTCCTCAGATTCTATCTCCTCATCCTCGGAACCTCTTGACTCAACACGAGCTAACTCCCCTCTCCTTCTCCGCGCAGAAGCGTTAGCTACGCGTTGCGTAGTATTTGGCTCTCGTGGAGTAAGAACATCATCCCCAATTTGCACGCCTAAATTTTGTGCATAATGTGCTAAACTCGCCAAACCTTTACCCCCTCCTTTCTTAACCTGAGCTCCGTCCTGAATTTATAAAAAAAAATAAAATTCGAATTATCTTCAAACACCGCTTAATGAACTAACCTAACCTTATACCATAATGTTCGAACTTCAAACACCGCTTAATGAACTAACCTAACTTTATACCATAATACTAACCCTAAACCCTAAACTTTAATCAAAATCTTGTCTAAACGAACTCTAACCCAATTCCATAACATGTTAATACCTAATTAAACAATAACGAGTTCAAAATATTAAATTAAATAAATTTCAATTTTTTTTTTGTTCTAATCGGATCTCAGATCCGTTTCTACCAAGGTGGAATCGGATCTCAGATCCGTTTCCACCTAGGTGGAATCGGATCTCAGATCCTTTTCCACCATGGTGGAAGTGGTTCTCAGAGTCGCTTCCACCACGGCGGAATCGGATCTCAGATCCGATTCCACCAATTCTGGGCGGGGAAATTCAATTTTATTTTTTTAAATGCTTTTAATTGATTCTCGTACCTTTTTCTTGCAAACCTTGTCGTGTTTTCTCGAGTTCGTATTTCTCTCCATGTTTCTGAATGTGAGAAGGAAAAAAAAAGAAGAGTTGTGGGAGTTTTTTCAAATTTAGAGGTTGGAGGTATGGTTTCAAATGAAAAGGGCAAAATTGGAAAAAGTGGGCTGTATTTACCCAAAAGTGGGCTGCGAATAGCTCTTCACTATGTTGGTTTATGTTTAGACTCTTTTTCCATTTATGCCCCTTTCTCGCTGTGCTATTTATGAGTAATGAGATCACCATCTTCCATGTGGTGGATTATGCTCATCTTGATTGTCAATCCATTTTGTCTGCACTAACAAATTAAATTTTCTCACATCCCATGATCCAGTCCCTTCATTTCTCTCTTTATATTTTGTCGACTGGTTATTTTTTCGTGAGTTCAACGCATAATTAATTATGATACTAAAGGTTAAACTAGTAATCTTAGTCGATATTAATTGGATTTCTTGGTTTGTGTTAATTAGAGATGGTGGGAGTAATTGATTAAGTAAAATTGCTTAATATATCACCGAACAATAGCTTAGTGATTGTAATGAAGGACAGATGATTAATTAGTCTTTAGCTTTTGTCAAAACTCACTGTTTGTCCTTATATTTTGAAAAACACACTACAAGGTCTCTATGTTTTGTCATAATTAACTCTTTAGTCTTTTTTGTCCATTTAAAACATTCATATTGCAATACAAAATAATCTTGTGATTTTGTTATGTCCAATCTATTTGTCTATGCCGAAATATACAAATTACAAATCTAAAAAGAACAGACAGAAGGACCAAAAATGAATAGAAAGACCAAAGAGTTAATTATAACGAAATATGAGAAGCTTGCAGTGAATTTTTCAAAATATGAGGACCAAACAGTGAGTTTTGACAAAAGTCAATGATTAATACTCCCTCCGTCCAACTTTGATAGGCAATATTTCTATTTTGGGTGTCCAAAAAAGATAGACATTTTTCCATTTTTAGTTGTTAGTTAATGATAAATATACCAAAATACCCTTTCCAATAACTACTTTTATCACTTACCATTAATTAGTCAAACTTATTCTTTTTTGGTTCACGAGTAACTTCAAATATCAAGAAATTTAAAATCATGCTTGTAATTAACTAACCAACCATTGTCCAATAGAAAACTAGAAAAATTGCAATCATATTTAATTTTTTTCTAACATTTATTAATAGAGTATTTCAATAATGGAATATACTTGTTTCTCATCTTTTTTAGTTAACCAAATAAATGAGGGTATTATGGTAAAGATATACCCAATTAACTAATTTTCTTAATTCCCGTGAAATGAAAATATTGCCTATCAAAGTTGGACGGAGGGAGTAAATCATTTGCCCAAAATAATAATACACCAGAAAGGCATAAAGAACAAGAGCATAAATTTCGGAGTGCTCGCTTAACTCATTTACTTCATTTGTGTTTAAACAAATAGTGTAAAGCAAAAACCGAAATGAAACCAAAAGTTTTAGTTTCCATTTCTCGCTCTTTAAGTTGAATTTTCTTCTGAAAAGGCAAAGGGGTAAAGAAAGGAAAACAAACTCAAGCGATCTTCCGGCTTTGAAAAGATTGTTCTGCCCAATGGAAGATTATTCCATCAACTGGGCACCAACCTTGAGTTGAGACTGCCGCAACCTTTTCATCATCACCTTAATGAACTAACCACCCAGCCTGTGATTGGATGCTGTCGACGGATTCTAACTTTTCTATGTGAACCACTTTGTAACCGTTCAAGCACTGAATATGTTATGGAATCAGGAGTTAACCCTTGATGCTTTAGTTTTGCATACAAATCCACAGCCTCTGCTGTTCTCCCATTCCTCTCAAGACAATCGAGTAAGATATTGTATGTTACGATGTTTGGATAGCAACCTTCTGCTATCATCTCATCAAACAACCTTCGAGCCATTTCCACTTTTTCTGTTTTACCAAAGCATTCTATGAGCGTGCTGTATGTTACCACATCAGGATTCAACCCTTTCTCTTGCATTTCCCCAAACCTCATATGAGCTTCATCAAGATCTCCATTCTTACCAAGGCAATTAATCAAGGAATTGTATGAGACAGTATTAGGTTTACAATCACTGTTCTCGAGTTCTTCAAATATTTTAATAGCTTCGTGAACATTTCCCGCTCTCCCAAAGCTTGAAATCATAATATTGTACGTGAATATATCTGGCGAAGGGCCAGATTGTTTCATCTTCTCGTAAAGATCGTGAAGATGGGATACCTGCTTTACCTTGCCAAGAGCAGATAGTACTATATTATACATGTTTGTCTCTGCATTTATTCCTTTCTCGTGAATTTTACTCAGCAAATCAATAGCTTCTGCAGTTTTTCCTGCACTACACAATCTCTCTAAGATGGTCAAACATGCATCCCTATCCCCTCTATCGTGGTAATTCCACATGTTGCAAAACAGTCTGTGAGCTTCACTGGCATGCCCCAATTTGTTTAAAGTACTCACAAGATATGCATATATAGACCTATTCATATACTTCTTTGATAATTCCACAACCTTATCTAGTTTCTGAAGTTGCCCTTCTGCAGCCAAAAGGGTGAGTATGACACTATATGTAAATTCATTGGGCCGGCAATCTCTTTCAACCATTTTCGAGAAAAGAAAAACGGTCTTGTTGACCATCCGGCTACTAGCAAGCGCCTCAATCATTGTATTATAAGCAATTAAGTTGGGAGAGCAACCCTTGCCTAGCATTTCCTCAAAAAATGCCAGTGATTCATCAAGTTTACCACTCTTTCCGGTCATGCGAATCATAATTGTGTATGTGTACTGATCAGGCTCACAATGTTTCTTCTTCATATCGTCGAATACCTTGTAAACCTGGTCAACCTGTCAAGATGCTGTAGATCAGACAATCAGGTTCTCTGAAGATGACATGAGCAGTAAACAGTAAACACAATAATAAGACTACACTGCATTCATCAACAACAGATACAATAAGAACCCTGCTTAGATAATGTACATGCTTTACCGCTATTAAATTAATGTTGCATTATATTGCACGTTCAACTAAGCAAATAACAAATCCATTTCAATTACTCTGTAACATTTCTTCTAACTTTTAGTAAGACTACACAATTTCTGCAATAGAGGCAACTAATCACCTGAAAATCCTAGTGAAGCTTTATACTTCAAAAAAAATAATAATCTTCTTAACTCATTAAGAAAGATTTCCTATTGATTTGGGAGCACTTTGACCAAAAATAAGCGTCAAATTCAATGTTATAACTTGTTTCAGTGACTTTTATATATCATTTGACAGTATGCACAGTAACTTCATAATGCTTTGTGAGACCTCTCTAGCCTGAATATGTCAAAGAATCCAAACTCATCAAAAAGTAGAGTTGGCATTGATTTAAGCCACAAGTTGCTAACCTTAAAAGTCCAAAGGATGTATACAATACCCATATATACTAATTTGAACTCACTAGTTAAATATACTATTTTTTAGTTTTCACCATCCATGGAATTGAGGCAGAAAGGATCGGCAAGCGGTAATACATTGTGAGGTGAAATTATAATGTATGTATACATCTTTTAATGCTAAGCTCAGCAAGTTCTCACGAGAGTCACTGAAAGCTTAGCTAACCAAGAGCTCTGTTAGTTGAAAGCATAGACTAGTGAAAAGTGTCTTTCCTTGATAACTCAATCTACATTGATCAAAACACAATATCTACGAATAAACGTCATGATAATATACAACTGAACATTTGACAAGATTTGAGGGAACGAAATTTCAAAACTTTGTGGCCCTATAGTTGACATTGAATTCATAATCGCATAATTAACAAGCACATTAAAATCACTAAGAAAAATTAAACAACAACGAGTCAAACCTTGTTATCTTTCGCTAGAGCATCCAAGAGCATATTATAAGCAAAAATATCAAGCTTATAACCCTTGTTCTTCATCTCAACATAAACCTCAAACGCTTTCCCGCTATCACGAGACCTCAAATAAGCTTGAACCAAACACTTATAACTATACCCATTCATCCTCAACCCCCATTTCCGAATCAACTCCATACAAATATCAAAATCTTGACTTCCTCCAAACACCCCAATCAATATATTAACAATCGATATAGTCCCGCGCACCCCATTCTTATCCATATCAGAAACAACACCCCGTAGAAGCTCGAGTTTATCGGGGAGATGAGATTTGGACAAAATGAGGATCATTCGGGCGTAGGTGAAGGCATCGTGGCGGAAATTAGGGCTAAAGGAGGGGCAAAAGTGGAAGAATTTGAGAGCCAAGGAAGGGGAAGTTAGGGATTTGAGAATTAGGGAGGATTCGGAGGGGGTGAGGGAGGGTTGGAGATCGGAGAGATAATCTTCTAGGGTTAGGAAAGGATCTGTGGGGTCCATACGAGGTTGTTTTAGGGTTTGTCGGCGGAGGAGGAGGATTTGAGTGACGGTGCAGACGACGTGGTGGCGGGGGAGGAGGTAGCCGCGGCTGTCGTGAGGAAGAGGTGGGGTTACTTCCACCGAGAGACGGCGGCCGGTGGAGGATGTGGAGGTGATTTTGGCTGTGTATGAGGTGGAGTAGCGGCGGCGCAAGGTGGCTATCGGAAAACAATAGTAGTAGTGACGCTTCATTGATTCAATTCAAGTGTTTGTTTCTTTGGAGGAGGTAAGCTGTCGTGGGTTAAGAGTGTTTCAAACACTTCAAACTTTTCATACTCGCCATCTTTAACATTTCAATTCATTTCATTAATTTTATAAAATGACTCATCAATTTTTTATTACCACTTCTATCGCACTATATCAACACAAATCTATACTATTATTAAAAGAAGCACGTAAATAACACGTGTAAAAAATATAAAGCATTTACTTGTGTGTCATTTTCTCATTTAATCAATATTTATATTATTAAATTTTTAAAAAATTAATTATCTACAATAAAAAATATCAAAAACTATCATTTATCTTTTTTAAAAATAAAAATTGTCATTTATATCTAGGGATGGCAACGGGGCAGGGCGGGACGGGGACGGGTATGCAATTCCCAATCCGTCTCCAATGGTTTCAGTTACGGTTTCGGTTAATCCTCATATAATGTTTCGGAAAATTTTTTATCCACATACCCTACCCACGAAAATCCCCACGGTTTTCGGGAAATCCCGTACCCAAATTAAATATTAATATTTCATACAAAATTTAATAAATAGATAATTTTTTATAAATAATTACAACTAATAAACAAAAATTCTAACACCAACAAATTAGAAAAATATACATTAATATAGTTGAAACAACAAATCTATAAAAACATATAAGTCATAATAACAATAGAATTTGAGAATTCTTTCTACAATTCAGAAACTTAATTACAACATTGCTTTGATTTTTATTTTCACCAATATCTAAAATATCAAAGTACATTTTAGATATATTAAATAACAAATTAACAATATAAAATATAGATTAATTAAATATCATATACTAAATTAATTAGATAGTCTTCATGTATATTAAATATTTATTATTAAAGATTTTATTTTACAGGTATTCTTCGGACACCCACACGAAATTTAAACGGTTACGGGGCGGGGATCCCCACGGTTCGGATATAGCAATCCACATTCTCATCCCCGTTTTATTTTCACTAATATCTAAAATATCAAAGTACATTTTAGATATATTAAATAACAAATTAACAATATGGAATATAGATTAATTAAATATCATATACTTAATTAGATAATTTTTCATGTATATTAAATATTTATTATTAAAGATTTTACAGGTATTTTTGAGACATCCCCATGGGAATTTAAATGGTTACGTGGCGGGGATCTCCACGGTTCGGATATAGCAATCCACATTCCCATCCCCGTTTTATTTTCACTAATATCTAAAATATCAAAGTACATTTTAGATATATTAAATAACAAATTAACAATATGGAATATAGATTAATTAAATATCATATACTAGATTAATTAGATAGTTTTTCATGTATATTAAATATTTATTATTAAAGATTTTACAGGTATTCTTCAGATATCCCTATGGGAATTTAAATGGTTACGTGGTGGGGATCCCCACGGTTCGGATATAGCAATCTCCATCCCGTCTCCTTTTGAACTTTGGGGATAAAATGTTCCCCGTATCCATCCCCATCGGTTCGGATCTCCGCAGTTTTCGGGTAATCTCCACCCTGTTGCCACCCTTATTTATATCTCTAATTCAAAATGCATGTTCATCTAAAAAAATAACATGCAATCAACCCATTTTCACGCATATCTTTAAATATATAAAAGCTGAGCAAATCTTGGAATAAAAAACAGCCATGTCAGCGAAATTTCTTACGTGTCAAATTGCAAGAGCCGTAGAGAGCTTGACTTTTTTCAATGTATCTCAATCTCTCTCCTCAGTTTTACAACCATATGGTTTTCTATCTTCCAAAACTCAAAAAACATGTATTAATGTCAATACGCAGGAACAAACATTAGTGTGAATTAAAGTTTTTCACCTCTCTTCATTATGCTTTTCCGTTTCACAAAAAACGCCTATGAACTTCCTTCTTCATCTCCTTATTTGTCTATTCACCTTCTTCGTTTTCTAAATAAATGCACTTAATGTCCTGATCTTTCAATAAAGGGCCAGGGGAGAGAATGCTCGGATTGAACCTCTATCGCATGTCAAATCACTAATCAGAGAGGAACCTATGCCAAGTTCACAGCGGGCGACGTCATTTGCACATATTTGTTCGGAATATTGGGTGAAAGCCCTTGCCTTCTATTGCTTATCCTTTGTTTAATTTTTTTTCATTCTCACCATATAAGTGGTGGACTGATTTGTTGAAGTTCTAATGTACAATTTCTAAATTTTTTTTCAGGACCGGGAAATGTAACTTGCATAGGTTCGTCAAGAAAATAGGTAAAAGTAATTGCCTCCTCCTACTATTTCAATGGTGGTTTTCTGCTTATTCTCACCATGAAATTGATAATACTAATTATTGAATTTGTAATTCACAGTATCTACTTTTTTCTTATTCTTTGTTGAATTTCTCCTCACTTGCACCGAGTAAGTGTTAAATATGTTTTTACGTTATCTATTGCTGCTGAAATCTGCACTATGTTTAAACTGGTAACTTTAAAGTAAAATTTTCTAATCTGATTTTATTTAACATTTTTAGCATATGGCAACTCCACCGTGAGATTGTTTCCAAATCATTATATTTCATTTAGTGTTAAACCATTTCAATTTCTTTGGCTTCTTCGGTATCCAATATTCTTTCTCTAGGTGATTTTCATTTTTTCCGCAGTTCATTTTGCTTTACTGATACTGCTGTTATTAAATTTGGGTATTTGATATTTTTTGTTTGAATAATTCTTTTACCCAATACAAACTTGCAATATCGTCATTTCGGGAAAAAATCTTATGTCTCCACTATTGTGTCTCTTATTGTGTTCCACTGACATAAAATTAATTTTTTTGTGAGTGATGTATAGGGGGCCCACAAAATATTTTAATTAAAATAATTAAATATAATTTTATGCAAGAGCGACACACTAAGAGACACAAGGGGGATGTCAAAAAAAATTTCCCGCCATTTCTCACATTTTTTTTCATTTATCGATTAATGCTTCAATATTAATCAATGCAGGGGACTTTTACTTGAACAATTACACGATCCTACAATGCCTACCACATAACGCAAACATGGAATGTCGTAATGCATTTTACTTGGTTGATAAAAACTCCTTCCAATATCTCAATTCTTTACTTGGAAGTATTTTGTGATAGCCCGATTCCTTGACTGACGAAAAAGGATAATCTGAAAGATCTGTCCTATGTACTAATGCAAACTTTGATTCTAATGTAGTTATTTCTTAGATCCAGGACATGGCAGAAGATGTACAACCTTTGCTACTGAGTTTCGTCATCCCCACTTCAATTGTTGATTGGTTATCTTATCTTTGCCTAAAAATATTTTCAGTTGTATTCATGCATAGAGCCACTTGATGATTGATCCTTATTTTCATTCATAATATATTGTCTTGCAAATAATTATGTCAATAATCTAAAAATTTCTCTAGACATCATTGGCATCTAAATTGTTAAATGAGAGAAAGCATATTGCATGTTTTCATGTTGCAGTGCAATGGAAGCTCATTTTCTTACACCTTTGCAGGCAACAGACTTGAGAAGACAATGACATTTATTGTTCTATATGGTGAGAAATGAGGACTATAAAGCAATACCAGAGACAAATAGGCAAATAACTGGATGTGGTGTAGGGTCAACTGTTTAGCTAAACAGCCATAATTTTTGTTCACATGGAATATAGACCTAGCCTAGACTACACTAAGGCACAAGGAAAAAATGATCATGTGTATATGTATCTATATACTAATGATTAGGGGTTGGCACAAGGAAAAAATGATCATGTGTATGTGTATCTATATACTAATGTTTAGAGGTTTTGTTTTGACGCTATTTTTAGTTAATATGTTCTCTTATGAATTATGCAATTAGTTGTTTTTGTGTGTTATTTCCATTTTATATTTTTTCTTTTATTACCATTGTCATGATTATTTTATATTTTAAAAGTGAAATACTTTAAGTTTTCAATTTCTAATTTAATTGTTCATTTATATTATATACCCCGCACAACGTGCGGGTATTCGACTAGTTATCTATAAAATTAGTATACATTTAAATTACTTTTTTCGTTTTTGGAGAAGGAAGGTAAATGCCCAAGAAAGCAAAAAAAAAGCAGAAAACTAAATAGAAACTATTCTTTTACTATTAAGTATATTTTCTTAAAACTGAAAATTGCAGGAGAAAGAGAAATTAAGGACAATCAGTTGTGCTCACATGGTCAAAGATTGACCAAATATAATTTGGTCAATTATCGTTAGATCAGAATTTAACGGTGGAGATTAGTTACTAATGAAATCACCAAACTAATCTCCACCGTTAGATTCTGATCTAACGGTGATTGACCAAATTATATTTGGTCAATAATTGACCATGTGAGCACCATAACAAGGACAATATTGTTTTGTTATTATCTTTATTTTCATTAAATTTAAGATTGAATACATAGAAAAAGCTAATTATTATTTTCATTTTTTTCATAAAGTTAAACTTCTTCATAATTAATTCCGGCTTTTTGAGTAAAGCCCTTTGCAACAAGTCGAGTTTTATACTTCCGACCTTCTTCATTGCATTCTTCTTCACTTTTATCATATCATTCAAAAAATATAGAAATTACAGCTGATAATAAAATAAAATAAAAGAATTAAACCCTATAAAGATAAATGCAAAAATCAGTATAAACCATATAAAAGGAAAAAGAATAAAAAATAAAAACACTAAAAAGAACATAAAACACTCATAAAAATAATAATAAATACATATTTATTGAGCTTTCAGATCTGCAGGAAAACAATCAAAAACAATTCTTTAGCACAGATGCCCTCCAATAATTCAGATAAGTCCTTCCCGAAATCGCACTGCCGTAGATTTGTAAATTTATGGATAGAGTCCACCTTTTCCACCTGTGCTAAATCTGAAATAAATATATTAATGAAAAAAAATGTAGATAACAGATGCAAATCTAACGACCAAAGAATATCATAGAGATATATGATGTCAAACTAAAAGGGGATGAGAATGAGAAAAATAACCAAATACCAGGGGTTGAGAGGGGGAAGAAAGAGAAAAACTTCCTTCTTCCTCCTCAAATTCAATCAAGATTGATTACCTTAAATACTAATTAAAAGATTAATTAATAACTAAATGCTTAAATTTTAAATAATATTTTTATATCTTCAAAATAAACTACAAACTAGTGGTAAAAATGGATCAAAACTGAGAGATCTTCTTTCTGACTTCCGGTGTTGACACATCACTTTAACTCCTTCCATTTATTAGTAGACACGTCTCCCACTTTCTAAACCTTTTAATTCATAAAATAGAAAATATTAATGTCCCTAAATTAAATAATTTACTCCCAAAAACAAAGATCTGATATCAATGTTGTTGCCATAAAAAAATCAACGCTCTTAAAATTCGATCTCCAGTTCCCAACACCGACGTTGCCGTCACCGCCATCCATCCCCTCCGTCGACCTACAACAAAAAAATGGCTGGTCTGATTTTATGGGTGTTCCGATCTCATCGGCATGTCTACATTCATCCATATATTCTCCTTTCCATCAATTCCATCTGACTATTTTCTGGTAATTACGATTTAATTCTTAATTTATTTTGTTAGAATGGATGTCTTCAATTTTAGAGTAGAATAGAACTACCTCAGTCATGTATTTAACCAAATTTGATATTATCAACATTAAGTGTATGTCTCATGAACAATCGCTCAATGTTTACAATTATAATTGATAAAAAAAAAACCCCTTAAATGTGTTAAACTGAAGTTCTATGAGCTAAATCAACAAAAAACCAAGTTAACATATCATTGTTTTTTTTG
The DNA here is from genome assembly GCA_028411795.1 of Euphorbia peplus. Taxonomy (NCBI): domain Eukaryota; kingdom Viridiplantae; phylum Streptophyta; class Magnoliopsida; order Malpighiales; family Euphorbiaceae; genus Euphorbia; species Euphorbia peplus. The sequence continues at coordinate 9,247,303 of CP110843.1, read as the reverse complement.
TTATATGATATGCATACATTTTGTATCTTGAAGATGAAGTGGAATGTGTAAATTAATTAACTGATATGCATACCTTTATATTTATTTTGATGACATCAGGTAGAGATTCATGAATAGTACTAAAAAACTCTCAAGTAGAGACCTGCCTAGTTGTTTGAAATCCGATTTATCCTCAACTAATCCCAATTAGCCTTCCACGGTCTTCAACCGTCCAAGTAATGTTTAACATTTTTTACTGCATCATAAAATCTTACTTTAGAAAGTTCAAGTTATTGACTGTGCTTGTATCAGAAAGGGAAGTTGTGCCCAATGCTTGGAATAAGCTAGTACCATAGATTATTAGCTATGCACTACTCCTTAAGCTAGAGGAGACTTGTTTGTCTGAGAAAAATAGTCATTCTAGACCCGATTGGAAAGATTGAGTTGAAAGAAGCATAACAAGTTTAAACTTCTTCAGGTAGTGGCTTCGTTTTTGAGGGGGCTGGGTTTTTCTTTGTTATTAGATTGTGGAAAGAGCAAGTTTGGAGCCAATTGAAGAGTAAAGAGTACGCCATGTCAAAGAGTTAAAGAGTACACCATGTCAAATTATATGTTGCTGCGAGTTTGGGAAAGTCAGGCTCAACAATGATGTTGATATCAGCATTAGAATGATTCTTTATGATGCAAAATCTTTTAAAGTAATGATAAGGTCTCTTAATGTAAAGTCACTCAATGTAAATATTTAATTTAGGCATTTAGGTTAAGTTTGCAGAAATATATAACAATTTGAATTTCTATTTTATGAACTATATGTAGTTAACCTGTAAATCCTTTTTATATGTCTTTTTTTTTCTAGTCTAAAGTCCCAACAATTTGTAGAGCTTGTTTGATAAATAAATAGTTGTTCCCATGAAATTATTAAAGTATGTACATTGATGTATTGGAACTATGCATACCGATGATCCATTTGTTCCACTAAAAAATCAATCAACTAATGCTTAGAGCAAAAACTATACATACAAGATATGACAAAAGATATACATACATACAAGATAAAAACCAACAAAATTAACTTGAACACTCTCAAATTAACAAAATAATTATGGTTTGATTAGGAAAAAAAGGACTTAACCATAGAATATGGAATCCAATCAATTCAACTACATAAATGTAGTATTACAATACTTGTATGTTGGTTGAACAAAAAAATTCACAACTTTGCAAAAATCAATCTCAATGTTCTTTGTTTGACGAATTACCCCGTTGGATTTGTTGAAAAATGTCCTACAGAAATAAGTAGTTGTTCTAATCAATACAATAAAAAAAATAACGTTCAATGAAAACTCAGATAAAAAAAAACATATTAACTTACTTGACTTAAATGAGTTTTTGGCTCAATTCCTTGTGTAAAGGGCAAACTTCTCAAGTATTCCATTTGATTTACATTTTGTGGGGTGAAATTTGCAGCAAATGGGATGTTCGAAACTCCAACATTCCAAAACTAAACAAAAATCATCTTCAATAGTTAATGTAAAAATGTAAAAAGTAAAGATGTTAAAAAATTGAAAACAATATTTACATATATATATAACACCTACATATATAAAGTCATCATATCAATGTCGTCAATATAGTCGACAATATATTATATGAAAACAATATTTACATCAATTTGGTCGCTCACATTTGAATTTACCAATATATTCTTGTCTTGCGAAGCCTTTCTTTTCCCTGTTGTTTGAGAAAAAATGAACAAAAAAATGTTATCCTTTTAATTACCAAAAGAAACTATAAAAAGTATGTAAGATAAAAACAAATACCTTTAGCTTTTATTCCTGGCTGAGGGCTTTGCCTTTCGTTTTTCAAAATGTCCTTTGAGACGAGCATTTGAAATTCCTTTTGGCCTCACATGAGGAGGGTTTAGAATAGGATCAATATGATTTATCTTCTAAATCATCATGCTCATCAAGGATTTCACCATCCATTTATTCATCATTTGGAGACACATTCATTTTTTCTAATGCAACTTCAATATCTCTACTAATCTTATGCAACCCACTTTCAGCAATTGTTCTTGTAACTTCATTATCTTGACTCTTCAAAATTGAATCATAAGCAAATTGAATCATGTTATTGCGATAAACAATCTTAATACCATCACTACTAACTTGACTAGATTCACTTTTCTTCCATCTTTTTCTAGCTTCTCCATCTTTGCAAAATATAGATCTCCAGAATAGCATCAAAAAATTTAACAATAAGGACTTTCAGGATATGGCAACAAAGTATGCCACTAGAATCAAACTTTTTACACGAACAACTTATCTCCGTGGTTGATATATCTAATCTAGCATGACGAATTTTTGACTTCTTCCCTTCCATCACTTGAAACACATGAACATTGTTTAGACTAGATAATTCTAACCACTTCAATCCAATGGCATACTTGAATTTCTCATCAAATAACTTAAAAAATTTGTGGGTATAAACATTGCAGCATGATTTAGGGTTAGGGTCAGGGTTAGGGTTAGGGTTAGGGTTGATAAAATTCCAGCTGAAAAACAATCTTTGCAACCACTTATGCTCTCTAAGATTAAATTTCTCCAGCATATTTTTCCAAGTATCTTCAAACCCATTTTCTGATTCACAACCATATAAGCATTTCTTGAAGAAGGCTTGGAACTCTGAATTGGAATTTAAATCACCCAAATGAGATGGAAAATGTTTTGCCATATGGCATAAACATAAATGGTGAGAAGTGTTGGGAAAAATTATTTCAATCGCTTTGCCAATTGCTTGATCTTGATCAGTAAAAATAGTCTTATGTGCTTTTCCTCCCATAGAATTAAGATAAGACTTGAAAAGCCAAACAAATGAATCGGTTGTTTCATCAAGTAAAAATACACACCCAAACATAATGTTTTGACGATGATGATTCAAACCAATAAATGGAGAACATACTAAGTTATATTTGTTTGTGCGAAAAGTTGTGTCAAAAATAACCACATCTCCAAAAAATTCATAATCTATTGCTGATTTTTCATTCCTCCAAAAAAAGTTGGTCAATCTATTTTCATGGTCTACTTGAATATCATAGGAACTCATTGAGAAATTAAAAAAAATAATAAAAGTGACATATGGCAAAAGGTGAATGGAAGGAGTTTATGATGATGTATAACTCTTGGAGTCTTAAAGAATTTCCCCAGAACTGAATTGTTGTCTCTTAAGTTGAATAGACTAAATAAAAAATGGACAAATTTTAGGAATTTATTGATATATTAAGCCTTTTTTATATTTTTGATCAAATTTCCAACATCACTAATGGCTAGAATGCTTAATATATGAGGATCGAGGTTTCACGTTGTAGTCAAATGAGAATTTTTTTTATTTAGACTATTAAAATAACCATTGACAACTTCAAAAATGAAAAATTTCAACAAATAAAATATTGGGAAAAGTTAAAAAAAATGCTTTGTGGTTTTCAACTTTTGCAAATAAAGGTCTGTGGTTTCAGTGTTTACAAACAAAGGTACGAGGTTTCATTCCGTTAGCAAAAAAATGTACGGTCACTAATATCGTTTATTTTTGCTGACATGGCACTTTAACCACAATTTGACCAAAGAATAATTTTGTCATTAGAAAAAATAATTAAAGCCCCCAACGTACAATTTTGTTCTTCTTTTTCTCCATAAAGCCCCAACCCTAGACCTCTCACATTCCTCTCTAAAACCTCCATTAAATAGAAGAACTTAAGCTTGAATCGATTTAAAGGACACATAAATTTGTTATCTTGAGCATTTTCTAAGCATGGTGACACAAACTTTGGGGCAAATGGTATATTTCTCTAAAACTTGAAGGGAGATGAACGAAGAGTGAAAACCATATATTTCATGGTTAAGTTGCTTCAAGCTGAAGGTATATAAAGTTATTGTCAAATTTTTTATCCCTGGATTTTTCTTCTACAATTGTTTTTCTCCTCCAACTAGGTTTGATTTCTTAATTCTTCATATCGGGTTCTTAGATTGCAGTTCTTATTTTTGTTGCTAAATGCATGTAGGTAGGCCTCATTTGGTTATTCTTGAGTCCAGGTGCATCCTCATTAGTTATCTTAGATCTTATAATATGTTTCGATATATCTTCTTCTTGTTATTGAAATTTTATTGCCCGACTAGAAACTGGTAGACATGGTGAAACACTTCATGCGATTGCCAGAACAAAATCCATTAAAATCAGATCCTTAAAGTTCTTACTCCATAGACTTGTACTTTGTTTTAGTTATATTAGTTGGCCTAAGACTATGCCAAACTATTTAGCAGGTGACATCTATAATGCACTCTTTATTTGTTTCAATTCATATATCATGCACGTGGCACAATCTAATTAAGTTGATTAAAAAACTATTTAACAAGCTAGCGCATGCTATATCATTGTTAGTTTATAAAATCATCTTCCATGTGTCCATTTTGTTATTTAATAAAGCAATTTGCTAAGCAGCAGTTGTGTTTTTGTTTAATGCAGGCTTGAAAAATGGCCGAGTTTGTAAAATGGATTATTCATCATGGGGGACAATGGGAGGATATGGAGAAACAATTGTACACAGGAGGAGCTGTTTATGTTATTGAGAATCAGTTTATGAACTAAGGGGATTAGGGAATGACTTTGGTTATCGAAATGCTTGTCGAATGTGGTTTAGAATTCCCTGTTTGGTTGGTAGAGAAACCTTCTCAATTCTCCAACCTAGAGAACTCTTGGTTTGATGGGCCTATTGGCACTTTACCCATCCATGCTTAAGGGCCCGCGACAAGCTATAATGATACCCCATCTTCGAGTCAAACCTACCTTCTCTATGTTAACCACACCCCATCTTCGAGTCAAACCTACATTCTCTATGTTAACCACACCCCATCTTCGATTCAAACCTACCTTCTCTATGTTAACGCCTCAACGGCCCACCAGACACTATAACGTACTCCGCTTGAGCTTACATACATTATAGCTCTACCTGGGAGGCAGAGGTGAGAACTAGGAGAAGCATTTATAAATTACTCGATACTTTTAGTTGACAATTTTTTTTAATAAGGTGATCGGCTTAAACATGTAAAGAGGATCTGGTGATCGCGATGCAACTTCTTAATTCATTATTATAACTTCTTTGGATTTGCAGGAACAACATACATATTAACAATATATATATATATATATATATATATATATATATATATATATATATATATATATATATATATATATATATATATATATATATATATATAATCAAGAACTCCTATGGGCCTTTAATATTACATAAGTAATAAAAGTCTTCTTGGTTGTCATGTTGGGCCTCCTCCACGGGCTTCAACTCACCAGGATCTCCAGGATGGGCTTGATTACAAAATTATAAATATACATGCCCAATGGGCCAAAAATTACATAAATAATAAAAGCCTATTCTATTTAATTCATAAATAAAATTACAACCAATACTTCAAATAAAAGCCCATAGGATTCTATTAATCACGTTGCTGCAAAGTTAGTAAAATAACGAATATAAAAATGCATGGTCATGGCAATCCAATTTTATCAATTAATTAAGCCCGATCAAATTTGCAAGACCAATTCAATTTGTCAACAAGTGAATTAAAAGCCCATAAAGGCCTAATTAATATTTCATTACTCCCACTCAAATTAGGAATTCACTTAATCAAAATTGAAATTTCAACTAATGCCACCGGTGCCCCGATCCACTAATTAAATCTCACTATCATACCATATTCAATTTTATATCGTCTTATAAAATAAAACAAAAATAAAATGCATGGCACGACATAAACAATTTTCGTTTCTAATTAAAACAAGTCTAAAACAATTTAATTAAAACGACTTTGACTTTGGTGCCCGGAATTAAATTAAAAATTTAAACCAACTTAGAAAACATTTTAACATTTTAATAAAATAAACGGGCCCCCAAAAATACTCCGAGCCCAACCCGTACCTCGTCCCGACCCGAAAACCCTAGAGTTTTCGTTCGGGGCGAGTCGGGTCGCCCCGACAAAATGGCGGGTTGTTTTTACACAGCCCGCCTGGCTGCATAATTGCAGCAGCTTAAGCCGCTGCAATTATTTTGCAGCAGCTTGCCGCAAACACTGTTCACGACGTGAACAGTGTTTTTCCGACCACTGTTCACGTCGTGAACAGTACCCCGAAAATCCAAATTGTTTTTTTTTTAATTAGTTTCAGATTTGATAAAACTAAAAACATCAATTCAGAACCACAATAAAAATCAAGAACATTCATCCAAGAACAATAATATCGGGTTATTCTAATTTGGGGAAAACACATCAAAAACCTCAATCTATTAAAATTAACTAATCTTAAAGATCCAACAATGGCTCTGGTACTACATTAGGGTTTCAGAAAGATTGATCAGAGCCGCGCAGCGGAAGCAGCGAACTATTAGTTAAACGGTGAATTCGATCTAACCTGAACTAATTGTCCCATTGATCTTAATCTTTAAACCTCAGTTAAATTTTAACAAAACTGTTATCTTAATCTATGGATTAAGAAAACCTACTTGGATATCATTTCAAGGATAGACGAGAGCCTCAGATGTTGCTCCTCCTAGATCACGTGCATACACGAGCAAGAACCGAGATCAGCTACTAGTCAGCTTACTCCAAGAACGCGAAGAACGAGGAACGAATTCGCCGGAATCCTCTAGGGAGGGGTTCGGCCGAATCTCAGCTAATGGGAGGCTAGGTTTTTTTTTTTTTCCCCAAACTGAATAATGAATTGACAATTTACTTATAGAGTGCAATTAATTAACTTTCAATTAATTATTAATTTGACCCTTAATTAATTTAATTTTATCAATTAAACACCGTAGTATTAAATCGATTCAATTAACATCAATTAGGTTAAATTAATATTGCACTTTAACCCATAAACAATTAATGGCTTAATTAAATTAACCCGATTAATTAATTAGCCGTTCCATTTACTAATTAACTTGTCACATAACAAATAATTAATACGTTCTTCAAATAATCAATTCATCAATTGATCATTTAATCTTGGAATTAATTAACACAATTCATGTATCAATTAATCTTCTCGATTACCGTGTTGCACGATCCTTAGGGTTTGAAATCAATAAGCTGTGAATTAACAATTCACTGATCGACAGAGGGTCCTAGTAAACCATGTCAATAACATATTGATTACAGATGAATGCTATTCATGTCAGACAGAAAACCATGTATGATGCTCTGCTTATCTCTTACCAAAAGCATATCGATTAATCAAGCTAGAGGCATGGTGTAGTCATCCTCTATTGCTAGATTAATTTCTTGATCATCGAGTATTACTGACAAACAAACAAGTCACCTGCTTGTTTCAGTACGGCCGTACATTTCTCAGCTAATACTCATCAAGTGGCCTATGATATTGTCGCGCCCTGAAAAACGCCGGGCGCGAGGCCGTGCTCGCTCTTAATGGTTTGGGAGCGGAAACACCACTTACAGGGGCATTATCCGCTAATTAGGAGTCGAGTCGCCACCAATTATCTTGTACGGTGTAATTGGATAACCGCTATGTTGTTTGACTTTGTTTATCATGTTTTTGGATAATTTACTGGTTTGAGAGATTCTTCGGTTCTATGTATTTTCTTATATTTATTTATATATTGTTTAAAGTTATAACATAACCTTATTTTGATTAAAGTTTTAACGTGTAATTTATCACATAATTACACGTGTTGAGATAATGTTTTTGAAATACCGTTTTATTAATGCTTTGAAAAACGCGTTTATAGTTATCACATAACTATTCGTATGTTCAGGAGTATAACATAACTCTTGTGCAGTGTGTGAAAGAGTATATAATTATCACATAACTATTTGTTTAATCGATTTAGACGTTTACACGGCTATTACATAGCCATTTTGAGAAGTGATAAATTTTATTAAGCACGATTATTACATAGTCGTGAATCGAACGTTTTGACTCGATGAGAATTAGTAATATTTTACAAAAGCTAACAGGATTAAAAATCCCGTTCTTCGTGTAAATTTCACATATATCACATATCTATGAATGATTTTGACTCGATAAAAATTAACGATATTTGTATTTAACGTGGTTTAATTTACGTGTATGACATATACGTAAACGTACCATTTTTGTATTTAGAAAACGGTTTTTAAAACAAAGTTTGAGTTTTACGTGTATGACATACACGTGGTATTGTAAAGTTTATATTTTGTTTAAAGTTTTCAAACATTAATAATTAATGATAATAAATAATATAATAAAAATAATAAATATTAATAATAAGTAGTATTAATACTAAGTAATAATAATAATATATTAATAAATAATAATAATAATAAATAATATAATAATGATAATAATAATAATAATAAATAATAATAATTCTAAATTATGAAGATAATAAATAGTAAAAATGGCAACTAAGTCTGATTGGATAATTGGGGGTTAATTTGTTAGTATTTACACAAGTTGCTATGCTCGAATTTCTATACATAATAGTGAAGTCAACTGAGATTTTCTAATCGATGCAATTGGACTAATCAAAATTGAAAATAATAAATTAACTAATTTATTTATACTAATGTGCATGAATATTGAGTGTCTATGCAAATTATAAAAATTAAACAGTTAAAGCTAAATCAAATTACGAGTATGCTAATTTCAAATGGAGAATTGCATCTAGTTAATTTATACATCAACTATATAGCATGTTAGAACGTATGTCATTATCAGAATTAACATTACACTAATCACAAATTAACATAATATAACTATGCATTTATCAATAAATAAGGTAATTGGGTTAGATATTTACCTGGGCTGGATGAAGGGCGAAATGGGCTTGAGCCCGTAGACTTGGGTTTTAAAATAAGCGGGCAGACGGGTTGCATTCGGGTTCTGGGTCGGTTAGATCCATTTAGTTGATAAACGGGTTATGAAGTGGTATAAATATTGAAACCCTAATTGTGCTTAACATTTCATCTTCTTCCTCCTTCTCACAAACAAAAAGCCGCTCCCTTCAAAACCTCATCACCTTCTTCTCCGGCCACCTCTTCTTCTCTTCTTTCTGCCACTCCGGCGGCCTCAAGATGATGGCAGCGGTGCCAGCGGCGGCGAGGCAAGGTTTTTTATTTCCCTTCTATTTTTGTTTCTGTTTCGGTTTCGGGTTCATGTTTGTTTCGATTTGAATCTAGATCCGTGGATCTATTTGGCTGATATTAGATTGATTGTTGATGATTTTTTTTTTGTGTTTCAGGTGATCTCGGAGCATTTTCTGGCGATTGGATGCCGGCAGAGGTGGACGGAGGTGACTGGAATTGAGGCAGGAGGGAGACGTCGACTGGAGGAGGTCTCCGGCGACAGCGACTGCGAAAGTGGTGGTTCTGGAGGTGGTTAACGGTTTCTGTATCAGTTTCCGGTGGAGCAGCGACGGTGAGTGCGGCGGCGACGGTCTGAATCGCTCCGGCAGTGAGTCAGGGTACCTGCAGGGGTGAAAAGGGAAAAGCAAAGACAAGTAGAAAATTACAGTTTTAATGGTTAATTGTTAGATTAGATGCTAGATTAGGAATTTGCTAATTTCAGATGATTGTAAAATTAATTAGATTAGGATAAGAACTAGTTATGATTTGTAAACTGTAATGACACGATATATAATGAAAATGATGATCCGAGAGAGATCAGCGAGGGTCCGAATAAGATTTGTGTGTGACTTGGGAGAGAAATGTGAGAGTTCGAATTTGATATCGAATCACAACATTTTCCGGGTCAAAACCTTTTTGAGTCTATTTGAATCTGAAAATCAGTTCTATTTCCAACTAAAAATGGATTTTGATACTAGGAGAGAAAAACATCATTGATAATATAAGTAGATTAGTAACTTTAATAGAACTAGAAGAACGAGCATTTAGAACTGATAACACTCAATATTAAAAGGAAATAGAAGTAGAACACAAATGATTTCTGTAAGTAAAATGAAATAACAAACTTTGAGTCTAGAAATTTTAGTGTATATTAGAGGTAAAGAATGATGAGTTCCCAGAATTGGAGAACTGATTTACAAATGGTAAGAAACACCCTTTTATAGGCAATTTCAGCTTAAAGGTTAAGCAAACAATCTAGTATAGATTTGGGAGATCAAAATCAAATCCAATTCAAAATAAAATCAAATCAAATCTCTTCAAAATCTACTCAAAATCAGATTTAAATTTGATATGATTTCCCAAATTTGTATCTACAAAATATCTTGTGATGGGCTTCCTTCAATCCAAAATGGGCCTCCTGAAACGTGTAGATGGGCCTCGCGAGTTGAAATGGGCCTGATGAAATTGATTGGGCCTTTGCTTGTGTTCGGCTTGAATATGTTGATGAGTCGGACTTTCATATCAAATTTGACATAACCCGAGCTGAAATGGAGTTGAATTAATCTTGGGACTTGAACTTGGGATTGAATGATGACTTGAATTTAGATTGAACGTCTTCTTGGATCTTGACTGCTCGGCTCACTTCGAGACTCGAACATTTGCTTTGGAGTTCTGTTTGCAGATTAGACAGCTGTACCTGTCAAAAATTAAACGTAGATATAAAATAGATACAATTGATAGCTAAACATTATTAAGATGAAAATAATGTTATAAGTTGAGAAATGTGTGCTAATGAAATTTTCATTATAAGTTGATACGTCTATCGATTATTCGTCAAAATATGATAAATCGAAGTTAAAAGTACTATTTAAGTTAAGTTTCATATTTTAAAAAATTCTAGAAATTGTTCAAAATTTTAAGCTTATTTATTAAACGGATAAAAATTAAGGGCACAAAAGTTCATTTTTACAGAAAAAGATGTTTTTCGAGCCGGTCAAAAATGGGTGCTAACAGCTGCCCCCCTTTGTATATCTCCATTGAAAAGGGAGTATACAAAGCACAATAAAGGCGACCATTTTTGGCCGAGTCATAATGTAACTAGAATTAAATGGAAATTGATGTAAATTAGATGTAATGTAATTGAAATTAAAAGAAAGTGACAGAAGTTGGTTGAATGTCTTTCACTGGGCATTCTCGAGGATGATATTGTTGTTGAAGAGTTGGATTGCAAATGAACCACGCATCCGTCGGGTTGAAGAGGTAGTGGATTGCAAATTAACCGCGCATCCATCGGGTTGAAGAGGTAGTGGATTGCAAGTGAGTCGCGCATCCGTCGAGTTGAAGTGGTAGTGGATTGCAAATTAGCCGCGCATCCGTCGGGTTGAAGAGGTATTGGATTGCAAATGAGTCGCGCATCCATCGAGTAAGTGGTATTGGATTGCAAATGAGTCGTGCATCCGTCGAGTTGAAGTGATATTGAATTGCAAATGAGTCGTGCATCCGCCGAGTTGAATAAGTATGAGTATCATGGCTCCCCACCATTTGAGTGATTAGAGTGGCTCCCCACCGCTGGAATATATCTGCAAAACTGAATAATTGGGTAAGTGGTAAGTGATATAAGTGATATTTAAATGAGGTGATTCCTTTGTCTTGGAAAGTAGGGATCGAAGTTGGAAAGTTTGTGATGTGGTTTTTTTGAAAATAATTGAACTGTGGGACTTGATCTTAGGGAATTCTATGGATTCGAATTATGAGACTTGATCTCAGGGAATTCTAAGGATGCAAATTATGAGAATTGATCTCAGGGAATTCTAAAGATGTGAATTATGAGAATTGGTCTCAGGGAATTCTAATGATGCGAATTATGAGAATTGATCTCAGGAAATTCTAAAGATGCGAATTCAGGGAATTCTAAATATGCGAATTCAGGGAATTCTAAATACGCGAATTATGAGAATTGATCTCAGGGAATTCTAAAGATGCCAATTCAAGGAATTCTAAGGATGCAAATTATGAGAATTGATCTCAGGGAATTCTAAAGATGTGAATTATGAGACTTAATCTCAAGGAGTTCAAAAGGGTAAATCCTATGGAAGTCAAAGTGAACTATGGGACTTAATCACATGGAATTGAAAAGGTCTACCGACTAGTACGATGAAGTTCAAGTTGATCGAAAATAACAATTTTTGTTGAGTTTTGTGGCTCCCCACGGCTTGTGATATGTTAGGATTGAGTGATTAAGGTGGCTCCCCCGCCGGACTTTTTGCCGAAACGAGTTTTTATCGTGGCTCCCCACTGCTGGAATATGTGATGGATTGTATAAAAACTTGGTAATATATGTGATGAATATTTAACAGTGATTCCTTTACCTTTGAGAAGATGAATCAAATTTGGATATTTTTGGATATATTTATTTTTTTTTATTTTTTTTTAGAAAAGCTGTGATAAGGCTGACTCTACTGGGGATTTGTCATAAATTTTGTTTTGTTCAAAAAGGTTTGAAAGCATGCAAGAGGAAAAGTATAGAGAGGTAAATTTATTATCTGCTGGAGAAATTAAAGCAAAAATATTTGAAAGTTTCTGAAAACAATGCAAGATAACATGTAGTAATGCATGATCATGTAGTGGTGTTTATAATGTATGATGAATAAATTAAAGTAATATATAAAGAATACATAATGAATTGACAAGTGAATATGTGATAAAAGTGATTATGAAGATGTACATCTGTATAAGGAGTAATTAAGACTTATACGTAAAGATGAGAATATGATTTATCAACAAGATTAAAACTAAATTGACATTTGTACAAGTTGTTCATAACATATTAAGTGAATAACTTTGTCTAAGGATGTGATAATGTTGAGAAAATGTGAATGAAAATTATAATAATGTCCAAGGTAGACTCATGTAATCAAGATATTCTTGTAATGTTAAAAGAGTTTATTTGGTAATTTTTGAAAATTCATTTAAGGATAAAAGAATATTAACTTATTTGGAAAAGATGTAATTGAAACATCGATGTGATATGACAAAAATATTAATGAATGACAATTTATCATTAAGAAATGTTATAAAAAGAAATTGTATGAATCATGATGATATAAACATTAAATGTGACCTAAGGTGAAAATTGAAGGGAAACAAGATGAAAATAAAATTGAATGTGATTTAATGTAAAAATTGAAAAGAATTAAGATGGTGAAAATGTGTAGGCTATGGTCACTCTGTTTTTCCCTTACTTTGTTTATACTTTGTCTTTTTCACCATTGGATTAGTTTTTAACCCATGATCCAATGGTTGACAAAATAAAGTAATGGTTACTTTGTGAAATACAAAGTGACCATAGAATATCCCTGGTGAAAATTATATAAAATATAATAATAGGAATAACAAAATGATTTATGATGAAAAATGTATGAAACATGATAATGTGAACTAATGGCATTTAATTTGATGACAACATTTTATCTGGATTATTTACAGCAAATTTTAACAAATGAATGAGCATACATTTATATAGAAATGTGAAATGATTATGGATATATGTATGTACGTATTTATCATGAAATATCTACAACGGATTCGATAAATGAACGAAAGGATATATAACATTTTTTACATGTATTGTAAAATGATCAAGAGAAAATGCACGAAAGCTAATGCAAAACAACATGGATATCTGTATACACATTCGAAAGTGTATCTAGGAACTCAATGAGGACAAACAGATTTATCAATTGACAAGAATAAAAGCAAACGATTTATGTGCATGATGCAAAATAAAGTAATGGATATCTATATGCTTATAAGAAGGAGTATCTAGGACTCATAACTTGATGATGAAAAATTTTTTTTTGTTTAAATTTGATAAGCTTAAGGTTAAACCGACGTATGTACAGGTTTACTCTAAGGTTGATGAATGGGATGACATATTATATGGAGAAAATGGAGAAATGTATTAACATACTATGACAATGCTTAAAAAGGACTTGATTGATGATGATATGTTGGGGATGAGAAAATGTATTTGAGAAACTTAAAATGCAGCTAATTATATGCAAAATGATATTTGATTGATTATTTTTTCTTTTTATTTTTATGTTGAGTAATAGCTTATTCATTTGGCTTATGGAATGAAGAGATCAAAACTGCTTCATAGGAATCTTATTTAATTTGACCAGAATTTGAGGATGCTTATTTGGTTGGCAAACTGTCATTCAGATGTATCTTGGCTCGTTCTTGCGCGAGAAGTTGATCAATCTTTTTGTGACTCGGCTAATGATGATCCTCAAGACTTCTGAAAATTATGGTTCTGTATAATGTCTTTCCAACATTCATTTTGTGAGAAGAGATGTTCTTGCAATTTCTCTCGATTTATGCTTCGAAATGGTTGATGAATAGACTTGATGTTGGAATTCAATCATGTTGCCCCCAAGCTTGTTAATGTTTTTGTTTTAATGTTCGAAACAGTCAATCATATTGCCCCCAAGCATGTTGATATTTCAATTCTGGCAAATCTAATGTTGAGGGAGTCAATCATATTGCCTCCAAGTAGTCCAAAGTTCATCAATAGCTTCATTGATCTTGTCTTCAGCTTTTTCAGTTTGATGTCATGTAGATGGGATGGCTCATTAGCCTTTATAATTTCCCTCAATCTTCTCAATTAAGTGCATATTTATTCATGTTGAAGAAACCTTCACAACTGTTTGGCCTTGTTGAATCGACTTAAGCATGACTGATATGTTGTTGGTGGGAAGATGGACCTTGATGCCCTCGCTTTTCTAAGTGTATTCAGAGTGATATTCGAAGCGATTCTGCTTTTGCAAGAGTTTTAAGCTGAGATTGTCTTGAGCGATACCATTGAGGTTTCTTGACACATTTCATTTATTTACCCTAATTGTTGCCTAGATTTCCCTTTGCGGGTTTCAAACTAGCGGATTTTCTTTGCCTTAATTGTTGCCTAGATCGCCCTTTGCGGGTTTTCAACCTAGCAGGGTTTTTATTGTTTAAAGTTGCTGATGGGGTAGAAGATTTCTGTTGATGTCGTTCTGATTGTCTTTTCAACCTTCTTAGAATGGGATTATGAACACCGCTTCCTTGGTGGCATTTTTGCATTTGCCCCCAAATCGTGCTCATCTCAATGCAGATTCATGTTGGCCTGAGTGAATTCTGCTGAAAAGGTCAATTTTGACTACCCTGACTTCTCAACATATTTTCTTTGAAGTTTGAAAGGCATCTATAAGAAGATTCATTATGCTTGTGAGGAAATTCCTGGATACTTTCCCTTTTATCTGCTTCGAAAATGTTCTGGCTTCAACTGTCCTAGTTCAAGCATGATTGATCTTATGATTCTAGGAGACAACTCTAGATTCCCCCGGTCATCATTTTTGTGTTCAAATGATGCCATAAACCAAGTGATCTCCGCTGATGGCCTTCAATGTTGTTGATTTCTGCTTAAAATTAGCCATATGTTGAATGATGTTCATTGATGACATTCTGATTCCCCCTAAATCTCATATCTTCGATCTACGATGATTTTGTGAACATGCTTTCTTGGTGACATTTCTGCATTTCCCCCCAAATTGTGCTCATTTTGGTGTGGATTTAATCATTTTGGAGAGTGTTCCAACTTCAATTGTGTCAGT
The DNA here is from genome assembly GCA_028411795.1 of Euphorbia peplus. Taxonomy (NCBI): domain Eukaryota; kingdom Viridiplantae; phylum Streptophyta; class Magnoliopsida; order Malpighiales; family Euphorbiaceae; genus Euphorbia; species Euphorbia peplus. Next base: position 9,231,768 of record CP110843.1, on the reverse strand, counting down.
TTGGACACACATTTTGTTATGAATCATGATGATCTGAATCTTCTCAGTGAAATGGCTTCTCTAAAACGTGGCTAACTGTTCATTTTCGAAGCAAATTCAAGTTTTCCGTAATCACTTCTATCAATGACGATTCTGCATGGATTATCTCATGACAAACCCATAACTGTTAATACTCTAGTGGCTTTCTTTGGAGATTGAGTATTCATAAAGCGATCCTTGATGCTTTTGCCGAAGCCTTCCAGAACTCTTAACATTAATGTGACTGCTCCGGTCCTTCTTTCATATATTCACCTGAGTATTTTGCTGACACTCCCAAAATTTGCTGAGATTAAGGATGATGCATAAGAGATTTTCAACAAATTGACTACTCCAGCATCACAAATGGCATTGAAAGTGATAAGTCTTGATGAGCTCGACTTTTCTGATACTCGGAGTATTTCCTTCGAAGATTCAGAAGGCATATGTTGATGTAGCAAACAATCCTCTGATGGCTTCAAACCTGTTCGTGGTGACCAACTGATATGTCGAAGAAATTAACCATTATGCAAGTTAATTGGGTTTACTCATCTTCACATTATGAGATCCTCACAGAACTTTGATAACTTCGAACATGAAATTCGTTTGATCATCTTAAGAGAAACATCATCTGCTAGTCCATGTGTTTGTTTAAGGCCAAGTAGTACCCATAACTGAATGTATTTCCAAACTACCATAAGCTTATTCTTCGTATTCATCTCCACTAATGTAGATTAACTCATGACTATGGATCGAAAGGTCTTTCGGGATTTTTGGGTTAATATGGGTGTGGAAACCAGTTGAATTGGATGGCCTTCGGCTAATGGTCTTCTGGATATCTTCTTGTTTCAGTACCGTTGTCCGGGTAATTTTATTGATTTGTTTTAACTTGTATTTCTTTTTCAATTTATGGGGGCTTTTTATTCAATCTCTCTTTTTTCTCACTTTTCTTTTTCACTCTTTTCGCTCAGTAACATTCTCTCATTTTTTTTATCTTGCTCACTTTCGTTTAAATTTTTTTTTTATTTTTTATTTTTTATTTTTTTTTTTTGCCCCCTGCCTGGTATCTAGGCTGCCCTTTACGGATTTTCAACCTAGCAGACTTCATTATGGATATTAGCTGCTTTAATTGACATGATGCAACATCTTGGAATTAATTTGACCTTGTTCGGGTCCCTTTTTGCTTTTATTTGGGAAATGGACTTCTTTGGTCCAATTCTGACTTTTTGGTCAGTTCTTGATTTTTGACCGATTCTTGATTTTTGGTCAATTTTTGCTCGTTCTTGTTCTTCGGGCAACTGGTTTCCTTTGGTGACTGACAACCGGACTAGGTGACACGAAAGAAAATATCGTCGGCTCAAAAGTGGATGACTAAGGAATATACTTGAATGGTAGGTAGGGCTAAATAGGCTATCCTAAGGGTGCCTTAGTCACTTCCTAATCATGAGTTAATCAGATATTTCGCCTCGATGAATACTCAAATAAGTTCTAGAGTTCTCAGTCAAAGCAACAAGTTCATTCATCAATTTATTCTCGTGGAATACATTCGTTTCGTGATTCTCAAACAACCACATAATTCATTAACAGTACCATTAACTCATGCATACGTGTTAAAAATAGAGCTCATCTTCAATCATTGTCATCATTCCAGAGCGACTTTATGAGCATTCCAAGCAGATGGCAACATGTGAGAAATAGATCTATCAGTATAAATTTTTCCGCTACTGAGGGATATCTGGAAATCTTCCAAAAAGATAAACTAGGCTGCAAATCATCAAAATCTCTGGCTCAGGTGAAACCCAACTCTCCAGCTTCTATTATTTGCTTGATGAGTAGTTTAAAAGTTTGGCATAGATTCAATGATTGCCTGACAAACTCTTGAACTGAATTCACACCGACCTCGGGATCATAACACTTCCGATACGACGATTACAATGGCTCAACATATCAAGGGGATATCTGCTAGCTTTGAAGCAAATGAGAGAAATATTGAAGTATAAGGTAATGACACTGGATTACTAGAGGCCCTCTTTATCTTCCTTCCACGGAGTTGTGATCCTTCATGCATCATATGATCAAATTGGTCAATGTATCATCAATGGCAGCCAGAGGACAATATTCTTTGTATTTTCCTTCATTTCTGACTGCTCTAAACCTCTGCTTAATTTTGCTCTAAATATGGCTAAATCTGAAAAATTCTTCACGGGCCTTGCCCTTATCAAATTGGTATATGCCAGGGTTTTCAACATGTGTAGGAATACTCTGCCTTTTCTTCCTCTGTCATTGTTAGATTAAATTGAATTGCCATAATTGATCATCTCTCAACATCTGATTCATATCTTCTTCAGTATGTGCATCATGAAAGCATATGCTCAATTTTCATAATTTCGAGCACAAGTTTGCTCTGATTGTGAGTATTATTCCAAGGATAGAACTTCAAGATTTTCTGAGAAAATTTATATCATGGCTTTATCATCATCATCATCATTGTCATCATTATCATGATAGATCTTCATTTGTGCTCTGGGGCAAAGAAAACAAAATTCGGAAGACAAAACTGAGATTTGAACCACACTTAGCAAATTGGATCATTTCATTCGAATCTTCGACAATTTCAAAGTTTTTTTTCAACAACCCAATTCTTCATATCAGATGGGAAATTTGCACTCCATTACTAGCATTCTCGGCTCTCATCTGTTCTCAATTCAAGGCTTTCTTCTGTCTTTGAATGATATATGATAAACAAGTCTTTACCAAACAGATCAATGAGTCTTTATACCTGGGGGTTTAAATGCATCACCTTTCAACTGTTTGGTCTTTGTTCATTCTAATAATTGTGCTTCTTGTCTTTTTATCCCCGATAACCGAGAGAACTGATCCTTTTGTTCGTAGACTTTATTTTCTCAAATCCACATGAGTCTGGTAATTAATGAACCTCAATTCCCCTTTCGAAACTTTCTCTTTTAAGCCAAATGGACATGTTATTATTCAATTTATATATTTTATCATGTTTAACTCTGGTGTTATGTGAAAACATGTAAATGATACATGAAGATGACAACATTGTGTATGCATGAAAACTGACATAAAATGCGAAAGCTAATCTATGACGAATGAATGGATAACTAGACGGAACTAGAAAACACTGTACGAGATAAGATGACAAATTCTAGGATATGCAAAGACACGTAACGATTGTTACAACATTATTTACACAAAATAGGAGAACTAGACTATGAATGATAATAAATGAAAAACTAGATAAAACTATGAAATAGATATCCTAAAATATGCAAAGACACTATATGGTGACTAACATGTTTAGGCATATCAGAGTTGACACAAAATGGGAAAGCTAATGAACTAGGTTATCGAGATATATATATTGACAAAAACCATGGATTCTAGAAGAAACTGTATGTTATGAACAGTGATTGCTACAAAACATTTATGCATGAAAAAGATGGAAAAGCTAGAGTATGAAGGATGACTAGCGAGAACCTAAACAAAATCAGGTTAGAAGAATATACATATACATGTTGATTTAAGGAAAAAGTAACTATTGTTATAACATAATTTATGCATGAAGAAGGGTATACAAATAGAATGGTACACAATAGATGATGGTCATTGAACACCTATCCGAGACTAGGCTATCAAGAGGATGACAAAATGAATCTTAAACTATACAATGAGACTAGATCCTAATATGCTCAACATTTAATCATGTTAATTTTCCAGAAATGTATGTATTTTCATCTAATTAGAGTAATGATGTAACATGATGACAAATGAACATGGATAAATTAAGATATATAATAGGCACATCATGATATAATAATGCACGAGGAGATCCTAAAGGGTGGATACCTGCACAAAAGGGCTAGCTTCTAGTGGGGAAATTTTAGTTCTAAGCAGCAGTTCCCGATTTTATCCCACCAAAGTTGTGAGAGATCAGTCCTCGGGTTGAGTACGTTTCAGGATCCTTTTCCCGCATTCGAGAGGTATCCATACTTTGCCTCGTCCTATATCTCCTAAAGGGTAGATCATAGCATGACCTTTTGGGTGTAAGTGTGCGTCCGTGTAGATTTATGATGAGACAATTTTAAAATGGAACATTTATACACAATATACAAACATACAAATAAGCAATATAAAAATAAAATAAAAAGTTAATAATATTTTTTTTTTCGAAAATACGAAATTCCCCAGCGGAGTCGCCAGCTGTCGCGCCCTGAAAAACGCCGGGCGCGAGGCCGTGCTCGCTCTTAATGGTTTGGGAGCGGAAACACCACTTACAGGGGCATTATCCGCTAATTAGGAGTCGAGTCGCCACCAATTATCTTGTACGGTGTAATTGGATAACCGCTATGTTGTTTGACTTTGTTTATCATGTTTTTGGATAATTTACTGGTTTGAGAGATTCTTCGGTTCTATGTATTTTCTTATATTTATTTATATATTGTTTAAAGTTATAACATAACCTTATTTTGATTAAAGTTTTAACGTGTAATTTATCACATAATTACACGTGTTGAGATAATGTTTTTGAAATACCGTTTTATTAATGCTTTGAAAAACGCGTTTATAGTTATCACATAACTATTCGTATGTTCAGGAGTATAACATAACTCTTGTGCAGTGTGTGAAAGAGTATATAATTATCACATAACTATTTGTTTAATCGATTTAGACGTTTACACGGCTATTACATAGCCATTTTGAGAAGTGATAAATTTTATTAAGCACGATTATTACATAGTCGTGAATCGAACGTTTTGACTCGATGAGAATTAGTAATATTTTACAAAAGCTAACAGGATTAAAAATCCCGTTCTTCGTGTAAATTTCACATATATCACATATCTATGAATGATTTTGACTCGATAAAAATTAACGATATTTGTATTTAACGTGGTTTAATTTACGTGTATGACATATACGTAAACGTACCATTTTTGTATTTAGAAAACGGTTTTTAAAACAAAGTTTGAGTTTTACGTGTATGACATACACGTGGTATTGTAAAGTTTATATTTTGTTTAAAGTTTTCAAACATTAATAATTAATGATAATAAATAATATAATAAAAATAATAAATATTAATAATAAGTAGTATTAATACTAAGTAATAATAATAATATATTAATAAATAATAATAATAATAATAAATAATATAATAATGATAATAATAATAATAATAAATAATAATAATTTTAAATTATGAAGATAATAAATAGTAAAAATGGCAACTAAGTCTGATTGGATAATTGGGGGTTAATTTGTTAGTATTTACACAAGTTGCTATGCTCGAATTTCTATACATAATAGTGAAGTCAACTGAGATTTTCTAATCGATGCAATTGGACTAATCAAAATTGAAAATAATAAATTAACTAATTTATTTATACTAATGTGCATGAATATTGAGTGTCTATGCAAATTATAAAAATTAAACAGTTAAAGCTAAATCAAATTACGAGTATGCTAATTTCAAATGGAGAATTGCATCTAGTTAATTTATACATCAACTATATAGCATGTTAGAACGTATGTCATTATCAGAATTAACATTACACTAATCACAAATTAACATAATATAACTATGCATTTATCAATAAATAAGGTAATTGGGTTAGATATTTACCTGGGCTGGATGAAGGGCGAAATGGGCTTGAGCCCGTAGACTTGGGTTTTAAAATAAGCGGGCAGACGGGTTGCATTCGGGTTCTGGGTCGGTTAGATCCATTTAGTTGATAAACGGGTTATGAAGTGGTATAAATATTGAAACCCTAATTGTGCTTAACATTTCATCTTCTTCCTCCTTCTCACAAACAAAAAGCCGCTCCCTTCAAAACCTCATCACCTTCTTCTCCGGCCACCTCTTCTTCTCTTCTTTCTGCCACTCCGGCGGCCTCAAGATGATGGCAGCGGTGCCAGCGGCGGCGAGGCAAGGTTTTTTATTTCCCTTCTATTTTTGTTTCTGTTTCGGTTTCGGGTTCATGTTTGTTTCGATTTGAATCTAGATCCGTGGATCTATTTGGCTGATATTAGATTGATTGTTGATGATTTTTTTTTTGTGTTTCAGGTGATCTCGGAGCATTTTCTGGCGATTGGATGCCGGCAGAGGTGGACGGAGGTGACTGGAATTGAGGCAGGAGGGAGACGTCGACTGGAGGAGGTCTCCGGCGACAGCGACTGCGAAAGTGGTGGTTCTGGAGGTGGTTAACGGTTTCTGTATCAGTTTCCGGTGGAGCAGCGACGGTGAGTGCGGCGGCGACGGTCTGAATCGCTCCGGCAGTGAGTCAGGGTACCTGCAGGGGTGAAAAGGGAAAAGCAAAGACAAGTAGAAAATTACAGTTTTAATGGTTAATTGTTAGATTAGATGCTAGATTAGGAATTTGCTAATTTCAGATGATTGTAAAATTAATTAGATTAGGATAAGAACTAGTTATGATTTGTAAACTGTAATGACACGATATATAATGAAAATGATGATCCGAGAGAGATCAGCGAGGGTCCGAATAAGATTTGTGTGTGACTTGGGAGAGAAATGTGAGAGTTCGAATTTGATATCGAATCACAACATTTTCCGGGTCAAAACCTTTTTGAGTCTATTTGAATCTGAAAATCAGTTCTATTTCCAACTAAAAATGGATTTTGATACTAGGAGAGAAAAACATCATTGATAATATAAGTAGATTAGTAACTTTAATAGAACTAGAAGAACGAGCATTTAGAACTGATAACACTCAATATTAAAAGGAAATAGAAGTAGAACACAAATGATTTCTGTAAGTAAAATGAAATAACAAACTTTGAGTCTAGAAATTTTAGTGTATATTAGAGGTAAAGAATGATGAGTTCCCAGAATTGGAGAACTGATTTACAAATGGTAAGAAACACCCTTTTATAGGCAATTTCAGCTTAAAGGTTAAGCAAACAATCTAGTATAGATTTGGGAGATCAAAATCAAATCCAATTCAAAATAAAATCAAATCAAATCTCTTCAAAATCTACTCAAAATCAGATTTAAATTTGATATGATTTCCCAAATTTGTATCTACAAAATATCTTGTGATGGGCTTCCTTCAATCCAAAATGGGCCTCCTGAAACGTGTAGATGGGCCTCGCGAGTTGAAATGGGCCTGATGAAATTGATTGGGCCTTTGCTTGTGTTCGGCTTGAATATGTTGATGAGTCGGACTTTCATATCAAATTTGACATAACCCGAGCTGAAATGGAGTTGAATTAATCTTGGGACTTGAACTTGGGATTGAATGATGACTTGAATTTAGATTGAACGTCTTCTTGGATCTTGACTGCTCGGCTCACTTCGAGACTCGAACATTTGCTTTGGAGTTCTGTTTGCAGATTAGACAGCTGTACCTGTCAAAAATTAAACGTAGATATAAAATAGATACAATTGATAGCTAAACATTATTAAGATGAAAATAATGTTATAAGTTGAGAAATGTGTGCTAATGAAATTTTCATTATAAGTTGATACGTCTATCGATTATTCGTCAAAATATGATAAATCGAAGTTAAAACTACTATTTAAGTTAAGTTTCATATTTTAAAAAATTCTAGAAATTGTTCAAAATTTTAAGCTTATTTATTAAACGGATAAAAATTAAGGGCACAAAAGTTCATTTTTACAGAAAAAGATGTTTTTCGAGCCGGTCAAAAATGGGTGCTAACAGATATCAACTCACTTAAACAGTGAGTGGTAATTCCATCACTTCAACTATCCACAGTAATAAGTTCAGAGATTGAACCAGTGTATCCATATTTGGCATCCTCTGGCGGACCTGTTAGAAATACACCAAATTCAATCTGATTCCTTATTGACTGCTATACTGAAATCAGTTCAGGAGATAAAAGAGATCTACATTATTAGAAAGCTTAATGACTCTACCACCATGAACTTTCTAAAGCGGATCGATCAAGTCTCGTGTAACGCACACGCACCTATATCCATATTCACATACACTAAGCAACCTACAGAGTGTCATGTGAATCCTAGATATAAAAGCTTATGCCATAATCATTCCCATGACTATGACTCACTTCTGGTATACTTTATGATATACAATCAATGGATACTTCATTTAGTTACTATAGTACAAGATATATAACTCAAATGAATTAATGCCTTTATTCATAAAACACCAATAACATAGTATGTAATCATCATCAAATACAATGTCATAAAACAACGCCTAGGGCCTAGGGCACACCAACAGTAATTGCAAGAAAGAAGGTCATAACTCGAGAGGATGTATAGCAGGTATAACTGGTGAAACAACTTTGCAAAGGAGAGTTAAGAAAGAAAAGAACAAGCGATCGGGGAATGTAAGCCAGGTATATATTTTCACTTTTTACTTTCACTTAATTATTACAAATGACTTTGTTAAACTTTAAATTGTATATAATTTTTTTCAACATGTAGTCATCTCTGCCTAAGAAAAGTGGTAGGCCTAGGAAAAAATGTATCCGCTCAAGCTCAACTAAGTGTCTTTGCACAACCTCTTGCATCAAATGTTGGTCAGGTACAATAATGGGTTTTTAATTCAATTGATTTTTTTCATAACTATTATGTTAATCTTGAAATTACTTAAACATTCTAAAAATTTACATGTAGTCTTTACCACCTAAGAGACGTGATAGACCGAAAAAAGTGCCAAATCATTCATCTTCTCAGCGAACACCACCATTGAGACCAATAATATCTTTTGATGTTTCATCTTCACAACCAATTGATAAAGTGAAGTCAATGTTTATTTCTTGCTTGATATAGTTGATTACTTTTAAATGGTTGTTTCTTGCTTAGTATGCTTTTTTTTCATATTTTCAGAATGCATAGAGGAACAACAAAAGAGGAGTTGAATTAATTGAAACTGCTGAAAGTGTTCAAGGAAACACAAAGGAACCAAAATGTTGAGAACAATAACTTTTGATAATGTTCTTTTTGGATTTGAATGTTTTTTTGTTGAGGTGATCAACTTTATTCATACCATTTTCATAAATTTGGGTATTTTCTTTTCTTTTTAAGGAATGAGAATTTGGTTGAATGAACATGAATACTGAAACTTTATTATTGACCTTATAATCAATTAATTATTTTGGATTATAATTTTGTGATGATTTATTTTCATTAAAATTAAGATTTTGTATAAATGGATCAATTTTTCTAAGTACTACTCTTACGTGATAAGAAAATTTGTTGTTTTGTTTTTTACAAGAATATTTGTTGGTAATTTTTAATCGGTCCCGATATATGCAGCCCTAAGGGTTGCATATAAGCATTAAATACAAGTGCATTTATATTTGCATTTTGTTGTTTTCCATTTATAAAATTATTATTCCCAAATCTGTTTATGGTAAGAATATGATAAAAATATTGATGAACCCTAAGTGTTTTGATTATGTCCAAACGTTTCAGAAGATGAAAACTTAAATTCTCTTACATACGGTTTAATGTTGACTAACAATTTTTGTTTAAGCATTGTATGTAAGTTACTCAGCATGTGCTGAATGAAGAATTTCTGGATTGCTTGAGGACTCAGAAGAGATGGAAGCTGAAGACAATGTTTCAATGATCAGAATCTGGATACTTCGCTCCGATGCTATGAAGTCTGTTAAAGCTCTTCTCAGAGGTTCTTTGAAATCAGAAGTTTCTACCAATTCGATCAGAAGTCTAGACAATTGGAATTAGCTTTCAGAAGCTAAGTCACGGGTTCTGCTGAGCATTTATTGCTCTGACACTTGCATTTAATGCAAGGCGCCAAAAGTTCAAAAAGTTGTTTTGAAGGAGCGCGCCTGTCTACTCAAAGCGAAACCAGAATTTCTTTGTCTACCCTTTGTTGATCCAATTGAAGAATGTTTCCAGTCAACCTTATCTTCAACTTCAAATCACTTACCGGATATAGTTAAAGAACAAGGTTAACGGAATCAAAGTGTTTGAAGACCGTTTCAAGATTTGACAAATTAACGGCTACAACAACTGATGTCATCTCCTTTGAAGATTCAAATTCACCAACGGTCATCCTCATTCACTATAAATAGTAGCTGAGCTCCACTGCATCAACTACGCGTGATTATTGAGCAAAATCTCAACGCACTGTTTGATCAAGGAAAACAAAGCATTCTTTTTCCACTCTCAATCTTTCTTAGCATAGCTTAAGTTTAAGTGAGAGAGTGAAGAAAAACAAGTTCATAATAGGAATCTTGTAAACTGATATCGTTTGTGATATTCAGTTAGATTTAGAGAGAAATCTAGTTGAGATTAGAGTTGGGTGAGAAATCCAGAAAACAGAGTGTTGTTGTTCTGGTGGAAATCCTTTAACTCTTCTTAGGCTAGTCAGAACTAAGTGAGAAATTAGCTTATGTTCTGTTGATGTAAAGGAGCTTCTGAACTTGCCATAAAAGTTCTGAATAGTAGATTTAAAATCTCTGTTGGCTGCGACCACAGGGGACAAGACGTAGTCACAGGACTTCCGTGGCGAACTTGGATAAATTGAACTGTTCATCAGGACCTCCTGAATCTCTTTCTCCCTCTTATACTTGTTATTATTACTTCTGTGTGCTTGCTCACATTTAGTGCTGAAACAGATTTTCTCTTATTATCATTGTCTTTGTTCAGAAGACCGTCCAGAAGTTCTCAAACTCTGAACTTCTGTTGCTGAAAACAGTCTAACTGTGTTTAGGCAGAATTTCCCTCAGAAGCTGCTTCTGTAAGCTTGCCTCTGACTCTGAGGAAATTTGACTCTGAAATTTAAGTTTCTTGAAAAACTTAGAAACTTTCAGTTTTCAACATAGACACCTATTCACCCCCCTCTAAGTGATTCTGTTCTTGTTAGGCCAACAAATATGATATATATAAATTGCCAAAACAAAAAATAAAAGTATCAATTATTTTAGAGTTAGACCCTAATTTTTAAATTATAGATCCTAAATCATGGACCCTGTACCGGAAACCTACAAACTCTAAACCCTAAACCCGAAACATTAATGAACTGAAATTCTAATTATTAAACCTAAACTACAAACTATAAAACCCTAACCCGAAATTGGTGAACTCGAGACCCTAATTATTGAACTTAAACTACATACACTAAACCCTACACCCTAACTGAACCCTAAGTCCTAATTATTGAACCCTAAACCCTACATACTATAAAACCCTAACCTGAAATTGGTGAACCCGAGACCCTAATTATTGAACTTAAACTACATACACTAAACCCTACACCCTAACTGAATCCTAAGTCCTAATTATTGAACCCTAAACCCGAGATCCTAAATCCTAAATTATTAAAATTTTAAGTGCATATGTCAATTATGGTAATTTAGATTGTATTAAATTTTTATAGATTTAGATTATTTTGTTAACTAGTTTAATAAATATACAAGCATTAAATACAAGATAATATTCACTTGCATTTAATGCTTATATGCAGCCCTAAGGGCTGCATATATCAAAACTCATTTTTAATTTATAAATTAGTCTAAAACCCGTATTTGGTAATTAAATCAAACCTCATACATCTTTTTTAATAAAATATCAAACCACACACTGTTATTTGCAAAAAAAATAAAATCAAACCACAAACATTTTCTTTTACTTTTACTTTTTTATTTTTTTAATGACGAAATTACCCTTTGGTCAAATTGTGGTCAAAGTGCTACGTCAGCAAAAATAAACGATGTTAGTGACCGTATCGTTTTTTGCTAACGGAATGAAACCTCGTAATTTTATTTGCAAACGTTGCAACCACAAACCTTTATTTGCAAAAGTTGGAAACCACAAACATTTTTTTAAAACTTTTCTGTAAAATATTTTAAGCAATATTAATTCTTCACTTTTTTATTTGTAGAGTATTTATATGGTGTTTGGGGAGAAGAGAGAAAGATAAAAAAAAAAAGAAAAATACAAATAAAACCCTTGTAGTTTCATGAATTTGCAAATAGAGGAATGTGGTTTCATTTTTTGCAAAAGAAGGAATGTGGTTTACAAAATTAACAATTAAAGGAATTTGACTTAAGGTGTTAGTATTTGATGATGTGTCATTTTGACTTTGATGACGTGTCATGTTGACTTGTTGACTTTGATGATGTGACACAATAAAATATTAATTTTTGGATGACATGTCATGTTGACTTGATGACGTGGAGGGTTGACTTGATGATGTGACAAATGTTATAAGTCAATTTCCTTTATTTGTCAAATATGTAAACCACATGCATCTTTTTGTAAAAAATGAAACCACATTCCTGTATTTGCAAAACATTGAAACCACAAGGGTTTTATTTGTATTTTTCCAAAAAAAAAATGATAACTTTTGAAAAACAAAATTGTGAATCCATACTAATTGCTAAATATGTTATTAAATGGAAAAAATTCTGTTGCCCCCATAACGGTGTCTCTTACTGTGTACCTCTCACATAAATTTAGTTTTTTTGTGAGTGGGGTATGGAGGGCCCACAAACTATTTTAATTAAAATATTAAAATTGAATTTATGTGAGAGGGACACATTATTTTTGTTCACAAAAAGTAAATCATTGTTATTTATTTAAAATAAGTGAAATCACAATTTTTTTCTTTTTTTCTTTTTTTTTTTACTTTACCTATAAAATTTTGATGACATAGTTATGCTTATGGGTGCATGTGGGATAATTCTTAAAATGCTAAAATTAGAGATATTCACACAAAACTTTTGATTATAATATTTGCGACTGTTATGCTTCTGCTGAAAGATGATATGGTTAACTAGAAACTGAAATTAGAGGATATGGTTTTAAAAATGAAGGGAAAACTGGAATGTATAGATATGATTTCATGGTGCCACACCAGCCGCTTAGAGACAACAAGTGGCAAAATTTTGAAACCAAATGTGCAAGGTTTGGTCTCCGGTGTTGTCTAGACGGAATAAATTTTAGGGGTAAGTTCAAAAATAATGCGCGTTGTTTACTCAATTTGCAAATAAAAGTCTGTGGTTTAACATTTTACAAATAAAGGTACGTGATATGGACTTTTTTGCAAAATAAGATATCATAAATTATAACTTTATGTTTTAATAGAAACGAAGCACATTTTACGTTTTTTAAGGAAAACAACATTTACATATCTCCCACCCTCAAATCGGAATCATAAACCGTATTATAGACGTTTTATATTCTTTTTTATAATTTGATGATTTACAGACTAAGAGGGCCTTTGTTTCACCGTTTCCCAGCTGCTTTTTGCCTTTTGGATCTAAAAAACAGTTAATTGGGTGTTTGGTTAGGAATCAGAAAATGATGTTGGTTTCTTTTTAGGTGAAAGGCGACTGCTTTTTCAAGAAGCAGTAAAATACTGCTTTTTCTACAGAAAAATCTCTACGGATTTTAGTTTTCTTTATTGTCCTTAGCATTTTACATTTATAAGTTTTTTTAATCTATGTTCACTTTAGAATTAAATTTATTTAGTGTTTTAAAACATGTACATTTTAGTCATTTTACATACTAACAGCAAAAAGCAATTACAAAATTACCAAACACTTATCTTAAAACAGGAAACATGAAACAAGAAACCAGAACAGGAAACAGGAACAGGAAACAGGTGCACCAAACGGATCCTAAATTGATGTTTAAGTTCATTTTATCAATATGCAATTAGATATGCGGATCAATATTTTATCAATTTATAGATATAAATTATTTAGAATATAAAAATATCATCAAAACTCAATAATGAGATTTCGGATTACTCTGTTTTGTAAAAATATTCATACCACGTACTTCTATTTGCAATAAAAATCATACCACATACCTTAGTAAACCACAAAACATTATTTTTTAAACGTTAAATATTACAGTCTCTTTTTGCATATAAAGTTTTCTATCTTCTTTTGATAAGGAATAAATTATTTGCTTTGAAGGGCTATTCATCTTCAGATTATCCCAAAAAAATTATTGAAAAAAAGTGCCAAAGACTAATTAAAATAACATTCCAGTCCTAAGGAAAAAAGCTATAGTCATTTTAATTCATTAAGACGATAAAAAAAAATATTATAAGCTGATGTCTCCAGATAGCGATTTGTTTTTAAAATAGCATATTCATTAAATAAAGAGAAGTACATCACCGAAAATGACATGTATTGTTGCTTGTTCTTATTTCTCCCTGCTGAGCAACACATGAAAAAACAAAAAATTCCAAAACTTTTTTATCATGATGATTTATGATCAGGTAAACAAAAAAGAATCCGATCGTCAACTCTATTCAATGAGTTAAATTTCCCTTTATCTGCAAAACAAAAACTTCTATCTCGGTTGTTCTGATTCCAATGAAGAATGGCCCCGAAATGACAATGTTGCTTCATTGAAAGCTGCGGCTAACTACCTCATAGCTTGGAACATTAACAACTGCCAATAAATAAAATAATATGAACACGATAATCATACTCCGATAGTATCAAACGATAAACAGAGATAGTACTAGTCTGGACATTACCATCCCCATAAGATGCCATGGTTAGAGGTGACGAAATGATCTTTTTTGCGATCTTCATGATGTCGTTGGGAGTGATTGCATCAACAATCTTCAAGAAATGCTCCACTGGCTTCCTGATAGTTAGAACAATTTCATGTTATACATCTGCTAGCACAAATACACTCGGACAAGAACTGTTTTTAAGCATAGATATAGAATAAAAGCGCATATGGCATAGCAAACCTTTCTCCGTAAGTCAAAAACTGTCTTCCCATATCTTCTGCAAGAATCATCTGAAAATACAATTGTAGAAGAATCTCAAGTGAGCCAAAAAGTACAGAAACGATAGAATAAACAGTAGAAGATAACAAAGTATATATATACAATATCAATATTGCAAGAAAGTAGGAATGTCAAATACGGTTTGTTAGAAACTTCAAAATATACTATATCCTAGTAAGAAGTGCATTAGCTAAAATCTAAGGAAAATTAAGTAAGCAACAGCATAGCCAGGGAGAGACATACTCGGGATTCCAAATTCATCAGGACAGCAGACTTTGTGGCCTCTTTAGCTCGAGTAATCTCTGTATTGGTAACTGCCAGCAGAATTTAAAGAAGAATATATGAAAGAGAACTATGGAGTTGCTTGTTGCAGTAGAAATACAAAGCAGCATATCAAGAACAAGAAATTGAGACAAAAAAGTAAACCTTTTCCTGGTTCTGCAATTGCAAGTAATTCGCGGACTGCTACGTGAACAGCGTTCGCCACAAAGTCTGAGGTCTGTTACAATAAAGCATCCTCAAGCTTCGTATATATATGTATAATGGCCCTCACAACTTAAAGAAATTATTTTCCAGCAATTAAGTTTTAGCAAAGAATTTTTTTTAAAGCAGATTAGCTAGGTGTTCAGATTTTTATGATCATATAAATGTGTATGGAGATTCCATGCTTAATTAAGGAAAAACTTGCATGTCTCACTACCCCACCCAACTCCAGTAAAAAACATTGTGTATTATTCAAGGGGCACATTCTAAACAAAGTTTTGTACCAAGGCAAATACTCAAGATGCCAAATGATCCAGTACTATTCCGTTGTATAACCTAGCTAGAAATCAATCAACCAAAAGCAAGCATGCAAAAATCTAGAACACACATTACAGTAACGGGACAGTTGGACATACAGTGCTAGCATAGATGCCAAATAGTCCAGTATTATTGAAGATGCTGTTGAATGCAGAAAATGCTTGCAACTGTTGATACTCGTTCAAGACTCTGAGATCTGTATTCAAGTGCATTCAAAAGAATTTACATAAAAGAAAAAAAGAGCACCTACACCATAAAACAGTTGTAATTTGAGAAATCAAAGAGGAACAAAGTGAAAAAAAGGTTGCAACTTACAAAGTCGTGAGTGCATCCCTTTTCCAGGGCCTCCTGCCGAGAATGAGCCGCCACCTCCCATAAGCATCTGCAATACAATTTACCAACTTGATTTACTAGTAGAATGAGAAAATCCAAAAAAGTAGGCATTAATGAGAAGTTCATGTAGAGAGGGAGAGAGGAGGAGAAAGAGGAAGCTAGTTTCAATATAAACCTGAAGAACAGTCACAGTTATAGCTTCTTTCTCGTTATGCCAGCCTCCGGGAACTTCAAAAGCAAGAGCAACATGCGTCATCTAGCATTGTAAGAGCACAATGTTATAAGTAAAAAAACCAAATTAAATAGTCCATAATAAATATAGAATGATTGTGTTCAATGCATATTATGAACACACACCGGTGAATCAGCTTGGCGGCGATAGTCCCCACCAACATACACAGATTTTGGCTCTTCAGCGCGTTGCACACCCGGAAGATCAGAAAGAAGTGGCTCTGCAACTGATACAAGCTCGTCCAAATCAACACCAGAGGCTGCAAGAACCATCCGAGGTGCTGTGAAATGTTCCTGTTTTCAAAAAAAATATCATTTAACTAAATAAACAGCAAAGTAGAATTTAGAGAGAAATGATAATTAGAATAAGAATAATAGTAATAATAGACTAATGTTGCAACAAAACAAAAACTGAAATGGATGCTAGGAAACAATATTTGTGGGGGAATATAGGAAGGGTAAACATGGAGAGCCTGTAAATACCAAAAACACATAAGTAAAATTTAAAAATTACTTGCTGTGTTTTTATACGTATAAATACGAAAAATTACATTTAATCTAATTATGAAAGCTTGAAGGAAATTATCTATAAAAAATCTAGATTCACTGCAGCATGATTGGAATATGATGAAATTTATTAGTAATGCGTTGTCTCGTTCTAAAAACACATTGTACTTTAAGAAGTGGGTTTCCAAATTATAGAACGTGACTCAAAAGTGAAGTTGTGGTTTCCAAGAGTTACAAAAACCGATACATGAGAACTCTTGAAATCAAGGTGTAACATAGTAATGGACAAGCAAATATAAATACAACTGCTTCTTCTTACATGTACAAATTCCTCCAAAATAGAGCCATCTAATCTGTTAAGTGATGCTTCAGGGGCTAAAAGAGGATTTGCTAATGCACCACTATAAGCAGCAGAATGAATTGCCTCCAGCAATAGGCCCTGGGGATTGTTAGAGAGTTGTGCAAGCTCATCTTTCAACTTTCTGAGCTGTAGAAACATGCAAGGAAATGCATAAAAAACTAAATATAGAAATTAAACAAAACATGAAAAATGCATTATACTACAATATATATCAAAACCTAACAGCCAGAAGTACCCTATCGAGAACATTAGAAGTTTAGAAGGCCAGGAATGTTAAGATCGCATCTTTCACTTTCAGCAGAAAAATGTACAGAAAAAACAACCAATACCTCTTCATTGACTTCCCAATCCAAGAAGACGGGATTTCTAACAGAGTCAACAAGCAATTCTACCATTTCAGGAACATGGGTTCTAAGAGCATCAAAAGTGTATGCCATCTGTTCCCGAGATGCAGTAGCTGCTACACTACCCCCAATTGCCTCTACTTCACGAACGATGCGCAAATGGCTTCTGTTCCTAGTGCTCTTGAATGCCATCCGTTCGAGCATGTGTGTGGCTCCACATGTCAAAGGTGTCTCGTAAATAGAACCACAATCAACATACAAACCAACGGAGGCTGCAGGACTCTAAATAAACCCAGCCAGATATATTTTGTCAGAAAGGAAAAAGAAAACTCTTTATAATCATAACAAACTTATGACGTATACTAATTCTTCAATTGAATAAATAAATAAAAAAATTGTGAAACTACAAAACATACCGGTGATGCTTCTGAGACAATCTGGACACCGTTAGCAAGAGTTTTGGATCTGACTTTGCTTGGTTCAACGAAATCTGGAAGTGAAGGTGGGAGGGAAACACCTCCTAGTGGAGTGCCCAAGGGAGGCAGAGAACTAGAATGTTCCCCAGTCAGCCAGCTAAAGAACCCTGGTGACGACGTAGTAGAAGCAACTGCTGCGCTTGAGGTCGCATATCTTGTAGCCCCCAAATTGGCAGCATTTCTCTATAACATATCATCAATCCCATCAGACCCTTTTTCAGGTCAATCAAACTTATAAATTGCATACAAATAAAAACAAGTGCCTTATTCTGTAACAAGATTTAATCTATAATACACAGACACTTCTCCTTACTAGCGTACCCATACGTGTGTCCAACACACGTCAGACACCATCTTTAGAAATAACATTTTCCGTGTTCAACACAGTATCCAGGCAACATGGGATTTAATAGGCAAAGAAAACCAAAATACATGGACCTAAAGAGCTGATTCTGATAAAGATGCAATCTTTTTTAAACAGAATGATAATAAAACAAGAAATCAACAACGAATGAACCCTATATATATATATATATATATATATATATATATATATATATATATATATATATATATATATATAATCTATAATCAGGACATTAGAAACTGATATAAAAAAGAAAACCCAGAAACGAAAAAGGCAATCGGATCTACCATATGCTCACAGAAGACTCTATTGAGCAAAAAAACTAAAACTAAAAGAACTGAAAGGGTTAAAGATTCAACCTTTGCCTTTAATTTAATTAAATGATCCTAAAATTTGTGGGAAAAAAAATTAGGGTTTGCAGGAACTGACCCTGAGAGCTCGAAGTCGTGATGCTGCACTTCTATACATATCCGACTGATTAAAATTGCAAGATTTGAAATTTGTAAAGGCTGCGGCTTTGGCTTTCTTAACAAAGGTGGCTCCGAACAAAACCACTATTGATGTTTGATCGCTTCATCTTTTTGGGGAAAATTATAAACGGTCTAATATATCCTTGCCTACTTCAACTTACCTCAAAATGCATATTGGATCCCTAAACTCATATCGTGTTTCATTAGTTTCGTGAACTAAAGTAATATATTATATAATTAACTCTTTAAGTTCATGTGGCAAGGACATTGGTGGATTATGACAAATTGTAAAGTATAATATTTCATGTAAGTTTAAGGAGCGGATGTATCTCTAAAGCAAGTTTGGAAGGTGGATAAGTCAATTTAAGAAAATTCAGGTGTCAATAAATCACTTTAAGCAAGTTTAAAGAGCTTACAAGACACTCTCTAAGTTCAGAGAGACATTCTTCGTTTTGAAGTAAGTAAAATGACTTGTTCATGTATTAAGTCATTATAAAATTGTGTCATGGAGGATCATTTACATTTTTATACACTGAAGAACCCTACATGTTTTGATTATGTCCAAACGTTTCAGAAGATGAAATTTAAATTTAACTTATACTCTTATCAATGTTGACTAACAATTTTTGTTAAGTTTTGTTTAAGTTTTTCTCAGCAGGTGTTGGGTATTTTCCGCAAATGTACGGAATCACTCAAATAGTAATAATAAGATCGAACCTACAGAGAACGATAAATGTACAAAATAGATATATCTTTATTAGTACTTTGTTCGTTTCTCTTGAAAAGTAGTAAATGCGATAATTGTGATTTGATTATTAACTAAGTACTTTTAAACATAAACTAAACTAATTCAAATCATAATCCAACACTTCTACCAACGTTCTTTATCCACGCAAAGTCAACAATTCATTTAAGTGCGATGAACGTTTTAACAATTTACTCATATAAATTCAACCAATTCTAGAACACAATTAAATACGATCTCTCGATACTTATATTTAATTGTCCTTAAGTGAATTAATTTAACAAGATTATTGGACCTAACCTAGACAATCTTTATTAGATTAATGAATATCACGTAAGTTAGATTGATTACGACTTACCAACTGGACCTATTCTAGATTAATAAAGCGTAAGTGATGAATATTCTATTGATTTTACTTGATAGAAACAAAGTAAATTTACCAAGCAATAAGATATGAACATTCAAACACATGAACATATATGAAGATTACTTATATTATAAGTTTTTCAATTGTCAAACATTCATAGAAATTACAACGAAAATTCAGAGAAATGTAAGAACTATAAACGACAAAGGGAAAGAGGGTTGTCAATCCTTTTTACTCTTGATCGTAAGGTGTGTCAAGCCTCGAGGCGTTCTTGCTCGTCTTCTCCTCGATGAATCGATGAAATAGTCTATCTCTCGATCAGAACTTCAATGCAATGGAAATCGGAACGAATGACGTAAAGTATGGATGTAGAACTTCGAACTTCTTCTAATAACTAAATGTGATTTTTTGTAATAGATTATCCGTCGTTTCTTTCGCTGGAGAATGGCGTATTTATAGCCAAAAACTCAAGGATTACATTTCTTGATGAAAGGATGAAGCTATTGGGTGATTCGGGTCGTCATTTGGATGATAGAACGCGACTTTTAGCATGAAGGGGCAAGATGGTCGGAATCTGTCTCGATCGAGACACTTTGTCTCATTCGAGACGGTAAAAAATGCCACAATCAGAGTTTTTGTCGCGATCGAGACAAAATCGTCTCGATCGAGACACCAAAAACCCAAAAATCAGCCTTTGGGTCGCGATCGAGACAACTCCGGTAGCGCCCGAGACGGTTCTCCAACTTCGAACCCTGTTTTGACCACTTTATGCTCCGAATTTGGAAAAAATTAAAACATGAAAGTTGTTTGTCATGACTTAGCTTTCCAACGCAACTTGAAACGCCCAAACATACGTTTGTACTAAGAAGGTATGCCCAAAATACTGCAAGGTGTCAAGGCTGCCTCATTTGCTCGAGTAGAACCCGATTTTAGCACCAAATCAACTCGACTTCTTCGAACTTGATCCCTACACATGAATGATGAACCCTAAGAGTTTTGATTATGTCCAAACGTTTCAGAAGATGAAATTCTATTCTTACTTATATACTTTTCAATGTTGACTAACAATTTTTGTTAAGTATTTTATAAGTTTCTCAGCAGGTGCTGAATGAAGATATTCTGGATTGCCTTGAAGACTCAGAAGAGAAGAACTGCTAAAGACAGAATTTCAAAGCTCAGAAGCTGGATACTCCGCTCTGAAGATTTCTGAAGACTGTTAAAGCTCTCCTCAGAGGACTAGAAGCAATCAGAAGAAATTCCATTTCGATCAGAAGCTTAGAAAATATTATAAAGAACTTAGAAGCGCTAGTCACGAGTCTTATCTAGCATTTAATGCTCTGACTTTTGCATTTAATGCAAGGCGCCAAAAGTTCAAAAAGCTGTTTTGATGGAGCGCGCATGTCTGCCTCAAGCAAAACAACCATTTCCTTGTCTACTCTTTGCCGATCTAAATGAAGTAAAATTCCAGTCAACCTTATCCTTGATTTCAAATCTCTTACCGGATTTAGTTTGAGAACAAGGTTAACGGAATCAAAGTGTTTGAAGACCGTTTGAAGAAGTGACAGATTAACGGCTACAACAACTGATGTCATCTGTTGAAGATTCAAATTCAAGCAACGGTCATCTCCAAAGCACTATAAATAGTAGCCAAGCTCCATTGCATCACACACGCGATTAACGAGCAAAATCCTAACGCACTGTTTTAACCGAGCAAAACAGAGCAAACTTTTCCATTCTCAATCTTTCTTAGTTTAGGCTTTGTAATAGTGAGAGAGTGAAGAAACACAAGTTCATAATAGGAATCTTGTAAACTGGTATCATTTGTGATACTCAGTTAGATTTGAGAGAATCTAGTTAAGGTTTGAGTTGGGTGAGAATTCCAGAAAACAAGATTGTTGTTGTTCTGGTGGAAATCCTTTAACTCATTCTAGGCTAGTCAGAACTAAGTGAGAAATTAGCTTAAGTTCTGTTGATGTAAAGGAGCTTCTGAACTTGCCATAAAAGTTATGAATAGTGGATTTAAAATCTCTGGTGACTGCGATCACATAGGACAGAACGTAGTCACAGGACTTCTGTGGTGAACCTGGATAAATCGAGCTGTTCATCAGGACCTCCTGAATCTCTTTCTCCCTTCCTTATACTTGTTATTTTTGCTTCTGTGTACTTGCTTCTGTTTAGTGCTGAAACATATTTACTCCTTATATCTTTGTCTTTGTTCAGAAGACTGTCCAGAAGTTCTCTAACTCAGAGCTTCTGTTGCTGAAAGCAGTTAAACTGTGTTAAGGCAGAATTTCCCTCAGGAGCTGTTTTACTAAACTAGCCTCTGACTCTGAGGAAATTTGACTCTGAGAAATTAATTTTCCTTAAAAACTTAAAATTATTAGTTTTCCGCTTAGACACCTATTCACCCCCCCCCCCTCTAGGTGATTCTGATCTTGTTATGGCCAACAAGTGGTATCAGAGCGAAGGTCACTTCGTTTTATTTACTAAGATCTAACAATCTAAGTGTAAGATCCATCAGAATCAATAGAGATGGCCGGTAGAAATCTACCTGAGACTTCCTCTTACTATATGATTCCAGAGGGTGCTTCCATAACTAGACCTCCACTGTTTAATGGTGATAACTACTCTTACTGGAAGAAAAGAATGATTTATTTCATTCAAGCCCATAATAAGAGTGTTTGGAACGTTATCACAGATGGTGACTATATTCTAGTCAGAATGGAAGTAGGTCTGGGGAATGTTGTAATACCTCATAGGGAATACACTGATGATATCCTAAAGAAACTCCAAACTAATGCTTCAGCAATAAACATGCTGCATTGTGCACTTTCTGCTACTGAATATAACAAAGTTTCTTCTTGTGAAACATCAAAAAATATATGGAACAAGCTTGAAGTAACTTATGAAGGAACATGCAAAGTGAAGCAATCCAAGATCAATCAACTCATGAGAAGTTATGAGTTATTTGAAATGTTTGAAAAAGAATCGATTTCATACATGAATTCCATATTCACCAAAATAGTCAATGATCTGAAAGGTTTGGGTAAGGATATTGAAGAACCAGAAAGAGTGAAGAAGATTATCAGAAGCTTACCAAGGTCTTGGCAAGCCAAGAAGACTGATATTGAAGAAGTTCAGGACTTAAGCTATTATTTATATGATGAGCTTATTGGTTCACTAATCACCCATGAGATGTCTATGAAGAATCATGACTTGAGAGAAAAGTTAGAAGGAAAGAGGGGATTAGTCTTAAAGGCAGAATCTTCTGAAGAGTCCTCTGAAGATGAGGAACTGGCAATGCTGACCAGGAAGTTTAAGAAAGCCTTTAGGAAAGGTAGAGGTGGAAACTACAAGAAGCCTTTCAGGAGCTTTGATAAGAAGACTCCTGATTCTGGTGAAAAATCCAAGAGAGATCCTAGCAAGCCTATTGTGTGCTATGGATGTCAGCAACCAGGGCACATTAGGCCTAACTGCCTAGAGCTGAAGAAAGATAAGAGAAAGTTCAAGAAAGCTATGCTGGTTGTGTGGTCAGACTCTGAGACCAGCAGTGATCCTGAAGAGAAGGAAGAGCAAGCTCAGATTTGTTTCATGGCTATTGAAGAGCCAACTTCTGAAGATGTCACTAAAACCTGCTGAAGATAAATCTAACGATGAAGGACCCAATAAGGATTGGGTACCTGTCACTAATTGATTGTGTTGCAGGTGGCTCTGAGTGCTCCATCAATGTCAAAGCTGTGGTACATTGACAGTGGGTGCTCAAAGCATATGACAGGTGATGAGAAGTTATTCATCACATTTGTACCTAAAAGAGGTGGTAAAGTCAGCTTTGGAGATGCTCAGAAAGGAAGGATCCTTGGTTCTGGATCAATTGGAACCAATCCTCCCATTGCAGATGTCTCCCTAGTCAGAGGCCTGAAGTTCAACCTCCTGAGTGTTGCACAACTTTGTGACAAAGGTAGAGATGTTGTATTCAGCTCATCTGGATGTAAAATCTTGGATAGTAAGTCAAGGGAAGTAATTCTAACTGCTCATAGAATAGAATATGTTTTCATGCTGAACCTTGAGAATCTCTGTAAAAATATATGCTTGTTGTCCAAAGAGGATACCTCCTGGCTCTGGCATAGAAGACTTGCTCATGTGAGCATGGACCTTCTAGCCAAAGTAGCTAGATATCAATTGGTTGAGGGTCTGCCTGAAATTAGTTTTAAAAAGAACCATTAGTGTACTGCTTGTCAATCTGGAAAACATTCCAGAAGCTCTTTTAAAGCTAAGAAAACCATTTCAACTAAAAGATCTTTGGAGTTACTTCATATGGATCTTTTTGGTCCTGTTCAACCAATGAGCATGGGTGGAAAGAAGTATGCCTTTGTCTTAGTAGATGACTATTCAAGATTCACTTGGGTTATCTTGTTGTCTAGCAAAGATGAGTCACTTGGATGTTTCTCAATTCTTGTAAAGAAACTTGAGAATGAAAGGAATGAAAAGGTAGTCCATATCAGAAGTGATAATGGTAGAGAATTCAAGAACTTCCAGTTTGAAGAATTCTGTGAAACCAAAGGAATTGATCATAATTTTTCTGCTCCTAGAACTCCTCAGCAAAATGGGGTTGTTGAAAGAAAGAACAGAACCCTGGTTGAAATAGCCAGAACTATGATCAATGACAGAAGGCTTCCAAAGTACTTTTTGGGAGAAGCTGTTAACACAGCCTGCTATGTTCTGAATAGAGTGCTGATCAGAAGCATCTTGAACAAAACTCCCTATGAACTCTGGAAAGGTCGAAAGCCTAAAATAGGTTATTTCAGAACCTTCGGTTGTAAGTGTTATGTTTTGAATACAAAAGAATATCTTTCAAAGTTTGATTCAAAGGCAGATGAGGCCATTTTTCTTGGTTACTCAATACATAGTAAAACATATAGGGTTTTTAATAAGAGGACTCAAACTTTAGATGAATTTGTTCATGTTCAGTTTGATGAGACTAACCCTGCAGATAGTAGAGCTCCTGATGAAGATGTAGTTCAAGCTCCTGAAGTAACATCTCCTGCAGAAAATGAAGATGTTTTTCCCAGAGTTGCTAAAGTGGTTCCTCCTATTGCTGAACAAGTTCCAGAAGAGAATCCTACTCCAGAAGTCAACTTCCTTCCAGAAGATGCTCCTATATATGATTCACCAAATGATGAACAAGTTTCAGAAGATACATTGGATGTACCAAGAGAAGTTAGAGCTCCTAGGAATCACCCATTGGAGAATATTATTGACTCTATCACAATCCTGTCATGACCAGAGCTCAGCTCAAAAGGTACATGGGTAATGTGGCTTTTGTGTCACTTTTGGAACCCAAGGACTACTATGAAGCTGAAGATGATGAGTGATGGTTAATGGCAATGCAAGAAGAACTTGACCAGTTTAAAAGGTCAGAAGTTTGGATTTTGGTTCCCAGACCTAACCACAAGAAAGTTGTTGGTACAAGATGGGTTCTGAAAAACAAGCTTGATGAGTTTGGAAATGTTGTGAGAAACAAGGCAAGACTTGTTGCTCAAGGTTACAGTCAGCAAGAAGGCATAGATTATGGTGAAACTTTTGCTCATGTTGCAAGGTTGGAAGCCATTAGAATCTTATGTGCTTTTGCATCATACAAAGGTTTTAAGCTCTTTCAAATGGATGTGAAAAGTGTATTCTTGAATGGTTACATTGATGAGGAAGTCTATGTGTCTCAACCTCCTGGTTTTGAAGATCCTAAGTTTCCTGATCATGTGTATAAGCTGAAGAAAGCCTTATATGGACTGAAGCAAGCTCCCAGAGCTTGGTATGAGAGACTGACAAAGTTCCTTCTGCCTAAGGGTTTTGTCAGAGACTGTGTTGATACAACTCTGTTCACTCTGAGAAAGAACAAAGATATCCTTTTAGCTCAGGTATATGTTGATGATATTATATTTGGTGCTACTAATGAATCTTTGTGCAGGGAGTTCAGTGACCACATGAAAGCTGAGTTTGAAATGTCTATGATGGGAGAACTAACCTTCTTCTTAGGACTTCAGATCAAGCAAAGTAATGATGGTGTGTTTATCAATCAAGCCAAGTATACTAGAGAAGTGCTGAAGAAATTTGGCATGTCAAACTCTAATGCTATTGACATTCCTATGGATGTCAACAAAGACTTTGATGATGAAGAGAAAGCTGGTAAACCTGTAGACATAAAAACCTACAGAGGTATGATTTGTTCTCTTTTATATCTAACTGCCAGCAGGCCAGATATACATTTTTATGTGTGCTTATGTGCTAGATATCAGGCTAAACCAAAGGAGATTCATGATGTTGCTGTCAAAAGAATTCTCAGATATCTTAAAGGCGTACACCAGAAGCTGGTTTGTGGTATCCTTGTAGTACAGATTTTACTCGTGTAGGATACACAGACTCTGACTATGGTAGAGATAAATTGAAGAGAGTCAGCACTTCTGGTGGTTGTCATTTTCTGGGGGAGTGCTTAGTCTCCTAGCATAGTAAGAAACAAACCTCTATGGCTCTCTCAACTGCTGAAGCTGAGTATGTTGCTGCTGGAAGGTGTGTTTCTCAGATGCTCTGGATAAAGCAACAAATTGCTGACTATGGAGTCACTCCTGGAACAATTACAATCAACTTTGATAACAAAAGTGCTATTGACCTTTCAAAGAATCCCATTCAACACAGCAGGATGAAGCATGTTCACATCAGACATCATTTTCTGAGAGACCATGTTCTGAAGAAGGATATTATTCTTATTTACTTGCCTTTTGAAGACAACCTTGCTGATATGTTTACTAAGCCTCTGGCTAGTACTCCTTTCAAAGGTCTGCGTGAAGGCATAGGTATGACTAATCCACAACTGTAATTTATCTTCAACCACCTGCTTTATTTTCTTAAATGTTAATCGTTTGAGATTCTTAAGCATGATTAAAGATAATTATGGTAATTAATTCTTAGTTTATGCGTGCGTGTAATTAATGCTTTTTACTGCGCTTTTTCTGGTGATAACGGTAACCTGTTCCCCTTTTAACGGTGTTAGTGCACTTTTTGAATTGGAACGGTTTGTTAGTGTTCGGGTATAAATAAGAGGTTTCCACACTTAGCAAAATTCTTTCATTCAAATTTTCTTTGCATTAGAATTCCTAGAATTTGTCTGTTCTAAAATCTCTACTTCCTTTCTCTCCATTTTGAAAAACCTAATTTCCCAAATGGCTCAAGAACAAATCACTGTCACTCGTCTCTTTGAATCCAAAGTTTCACTTAACCCTTCCAAGGTTTTTCCCTCGAGATTCCTTGATGAACAATGCCTTACTACCATTCCCATTTCCAACTGGCTTTCAACACAAAACTGGATTTCATTCGCCTCGTTGGATGAAGTCATCTACCCAGTCCTTGTCACTGAGTTTTACAAGAAATGCTTTCACCGTTCTGATGAAGTTGATGTTCTTCATTGGGTGGTGTGTGGAGTGGATGTTGAAGTCTCTAGAGCCTCTTTGGCTACCATTCTTGGTACTGCTGATGAAGGGGTTATCATTGGGGAAGATGGGTCTGCTGAAGGTTTTGATGATTCAAACTGGGAAAGACCTGACCTGAATGCTAAAGAGACTTATGCCACATGGTTGTCTCAGCATCAGAGGTGGTCACATTATCTCCCCACTAATGTGTTCCTGCCTAAGTCAGGAGGAGTTAATTGTGTCTCCAACAGGGAGAGGTTTTTCATGTATCATTTAATGAATGAAAAGAAGATTAATCTAGCAGCGATGATATTGAGACAGATGAAGAGTTTGAAACCCAATGGAACCTTAGCTTATGGTTCCCTGCTAACCACAGTGTTTGAGGGTGTTGGTGTTGTTGTTCCAGCAGATGCCATCAGAAGTAGGAGTGTTCCTACTATGTTTGGTCCTATGAGCAAATTAGTTTTTGATCAGTTGCCATCAAAGAAGGGTCCAACTCTTGCTCCTCTGGTGATTAGGGAAGTTCACAAGAATGTTGTGAAAGGTGATCAGAAGGGCTCCAAGAAGAACAAGGGTAAGAAAAAGGTCAGCAATTCAATTGAAATGACTGTTGAGAAGACCTCTGCTGAGGAAACTATTTCTAACTTAGTGAAAACTAAGATTACTATTGCCCCTTCTGGGAAGGTTTGTGCTGAGATGCCTAGTGAGGCTGCTAAGAAGACAACACAAGAGATAGAAGAAGAGCTCATGGCTGTAAAGCTCAATGCTGTGATTCAGCAAGTTGAGATGAATAAAGCCAACGTTGACATGAATAAGAGAGCTGATGTTGACATGAACAAGAGGGCTGATGTGGACATGAACAAGAGAGCTGAGGATGCTGAGGAAGATACTCCTCCTCTGACAAGGAAGAAGACATACAGAACTAAGGCTTCTGCAGCAATGAGAAAGCCCATGAGGAGATCTGATTTTGAGATTCATCCTGATCCTACTCTTGAGGATGAGACTGATAAGGCTGGAGAAACAGTTAGAGGAAAAATTGTGAGTGATGAGGAAGATACTCACATAGATGATGATGAGGAACATTTCAATGATGATGGTGCTCCCATCATTGAAAATATGTCTGATGACTCATCTCCTGAGCATGAAGATTTAGAACATGTGCTGGATGGTGCTAGAATTTTTGCTCAGAATGTTGATAATGAGCATTTCATGGACGATGTGCTTCTTGGACAAGGAAGAAGTGATGAAAGGAACTGGAATGCCTCTGAGGTGATTGACAGAATGGCACACTTATTTGCTGCACCTCTGGCTTCTTTTGATCCTAATACTGCTGAGAATGTACAATTCTCTGCTCCTGAACAGGTTTTACAATCTCCTGAACATAACTCTCCTCCTCCTCCTCCACATACTTTTGCATCTCCTTCTGTCACAAAAGTTGATGCTCCTGGACTTTCCATTCCTCCTACAACTTCAACCTCTGAAGTTGTACCTCCTAAAACTACTCCACCTTCTGGATCCTATTCAGAAGTTAATTTCTCCACTACTCCTATTTTCTCTGACTCCACAACTACATCCACTACTCCCTCTCTAAACACTTCATCCACTTTTTCTTTTCCCTCTTCTACCTCGTCTTTTACCATACCTTCTACTTAAACAACTTCTGCTCCTTCTTCCACTACTTCTATTCCTCCTCCTTCAACTTCTGGATTTACACCTCCTATGTCTGATCCTTTAACTTCTTCTATTTTCTCTTCTTCTTTTGCTGGCCTCTCATCTAACTATGACTTTCTCAGTTTTAAGATGAATCAGCATGAGAAAGAATCCTATTTTGGAGGAAAAGGATTCATTGGGAGAGATCCTAATCTCTCAGGAGTTGCTACCCCAACTGTTAAAGAGTTGAGAAGCATGAGTCAGGGCGGCTCTGATGATGTGTTTGGAAGATTTGCTTCTATGGGACAGAGGTATTATGCTCCTGATATGATTTCTCAAGTTGTTGTGATGCAAAAGCTTCAGCAATTGAAGTCTCAAAACTTGCAACTCATGTCTATGCTGAGAATGCAAGATCCCTCTGTGTATATTGGCATTAGCAATCTCTCCACACTCCATCTAGCTGTATATGATGAACTTTACAAGTTGAGACAGTTGGCTCTGACTTTGCCCACTCTCGAGAATATCGCTTTTGCTTCTACCAAGAATGTCAACG
Organism: Euphorbia peplus; assembly: GCA_028411795.1. Taxonomy (NCBI): domain Eukaryota; kingdom Viridiplantae; phylum Streptophyta; class Magnoliopsida; order Malpighiales; family Euphorbiaceae; genus Euphorbia; species Euphorbia peplus. The sequence goes on along the minus strand of CP110843.1, from coordinate 9,202,332 downwards.
AGAATCTAGATATTCTGCAACAAGAAGTCAAGGAAGCAAATGAGACTTTTGAGTCTCAGGGCACTGTTATTCCTGCGAAGCTTGATGACCTGCAAAGCACTGCAAATCATATTCTGAGAGAAGTGAAATCTTCTACTCAAGGTCCATCATCTTCTGGAGCTGCTCGAATTGTCTATGACATCACTCCTGATCTCAACAACAGACTTGAGAGCATTGAATCATCTGTTAAGGCACAGAACTCTCAGATTGCTGAACTGACTGAGTTTCTGAAGGTTATGCATGATCAAGCTAAGGAACAAGAGAAAATTATGCACAATGCTTATAGGTTTACTCGTACTGAGACCTATATTCAGAATGAAGAATTTACCAAAGCTATTGTGAGCACTAGTTTTCGAACCCGATGATGAAAGCAATCTACGAGCTCCTCGTCGAGCCAGCTGCTCAAATATTGAGACTCGTCAGAGAACAGATCACCTTTTCAGGGCCATAACCTCTTCCGCCCGCTCCTCGGGACCATGAGTGTGGCACCTTCACGCTTATGAGAAAATCCTCGATCACGAAATAACATACGGTCACGAAGTACTATTCACTAGGGACCGTACGGTCTCAACACTGTTTGTTGAGACCGTACAGTCATAAAACATCTGACCGTACGGTCACTGCCACGTGGCAAACAGAATCCAATCCTTATTTGCCACGTGGCTGACGGTCCAATGAAAACGTGACACGTGTACTAAAATCCAAACAAGTTTGGCCGGGCCTTGTGGGAGGCCCGGCTCAGATCCAAATTTGGATCTGAGACGGGCGAACAAGTGACCGTACGTTCACCAAATTGGGACCATACGGTCACAAGCTACCCTATAAATACCCCCCGGATTTTCTTCATTTCTCACCAACAAACACTCATTCTCCTCTCTCTCTAGCTCGTTCTAAAGCGAATCTTGACCCGATATAAGTTGCCTCTGAAAGTTGCCTACGGTTGCCTCTGATACAGAAAAGAATTGCTATAGTCCGAGCTCGAGAGTATTTCCTAAAATATTCCCAAAAAAGGTCCTCACGACCACCAAAAATATATTCCCCTTATCGAAAGTTTCCAACCTAGGCATCACTCGCAGCCCCGCTAGAGCTGATTAAGTCATGTTCCTAGCTACCATTCCGGAGGACGCCCTACGCAACTTCGGCCCCCCAGGTTCCTTCCTGAAAAGGTCTCCGTTCCTCGACGAGCATCAGTCTGCGAGCAATCACTGGCACGCGATGAGGGTAAGCTTCTGAGGGTTTTGTACCGTGTCACCCGGCGGTTTACCGTACAAATATTTGCGCACTTAAATATTTTTGTGTGATAACCCTAAATATCAAGATAATAAACTGTTAGGCTGCATTAAAGATCCTCTGGGTCATTGGAATGTCGGAATTAATAAGTTGTATCCACGAACGTAAATAGAATCTCTGGTTTACAAAACAATCGGTGCAAACACCGGTTTGTATATTTTTCCGGTCGGCCGGGTGGCGACTCTAGTCAAAGAAGGCTAAAGCCGCTATGAGCGTCCACTTTCGCTCACAGTGGCGACTCTGCTGGGGATCAAAATTATATTCTACTATCATAAGTTAACTTCAACGTACGACTTTCTTGAAGTTAATTTATTAGTGGGAGGATGTAAGTTTGGTTTTCACTTTTTTATAAAATTATTTCTTAAAATATTTTATAAAGAGTAAAAATGGGATACAGCTGAAGCATTCTGACAGTCTAGGGCTGTAAACAGAGTTATCGCTTTCTCATACTGCATAAACAAAAATCCCGAATGGTCAACGTGTGTTATGGGTCGCACTTACTGTCGTTTCCTTTAAGGCATTGCTTGGTTGGAGGTTTGAAGAGTTTCATTAAAGTAAGGGGAGGGGAGGTGAGGTAAGAGGAGGGGAGGGGAGGTGAATTAGAGGTTACACATAAATCTTGCTTGGTTGGAGCTGGAGAATCATAAGGTTAATTAATCTTATGTTTTTGTTTTGGAGGTTTTATAAAGTAAGGTTAAACATATTAACCTCCAAATCCCACCGATTTGGAGGAACCAAAAACCCAACCTTTTTAACCTCCTATTAACCTTGAAATAACCTTTGAAAACCTTCATTTAAAATTAACTTCCTAACCAATCAGGGTTAGATAGCTAACCTCCCCTCAATTAACCTTCAAAAAACTCCAACCAAGCAATGCCTAAGGGACGCATGGGTCGATCTGTAACACCACTCACAGCCTTGTACCGTTGACACGCTGCTCAAAACCCTTAAATGGGGAGGCGCTAGGTATATCTTGCTGTGGGAACCCTTTTGTACTATCAAACGAGACCGAAGCCTCATATAGTCAGCCTAGATATCTCCACTAGGAACTACCTTCAAACATCATGTAAAACACGTCTGTCGAGAGCGTTTCGACATCGAAAGGAAAGATGTTGAAAGAAACCCACCTAGGACAGAGATGCACCACGCGAAGAATGAGAGGGAGTGACGACTTTGTGTGTTGACAACTTGTTGATTGCTTGATCATACATACTCAAGAGCATATAGGAGGTCTGAACCCCGCCGTCTAGACGTTTCTTCGATTTGAAAGGACGCCCTGTCACAATCTCGCAAATAGCATTGTCATGAATGTCCACTCCGAACAAGGAAAGGGTTGCAAAGAATGTGACAGAGTGCAATTTGGATCCAAGGAACGTCCGGACCAGTAAAATACTGGCTAAAAAGAAGCAAGAGAACGACCCACGGCTGAAATGAGAATCTCATAAAAACATGTCGTGACGCGATCTTTCGTATCTGCACAAGCCGGAAACCCCGTTCAGGAATATTACCTTCATCATCATGCATTCATAAGGTAATACCCTTGAACGGAGTCTAACAAACCGAAGCGGGAGAAGGATCGATAAGACCATACATACATACATCTCACACATCGAGAATGACGGGAGACTCATGCCATCTTTCCCGTATAGAACGACCGTGGACGAGGGCAAACCGAAGGTTGGTTAGGGCAGACCCAATCACGGAGCCCGAAGACGTATTAGTTGAGAGCGCGTCCGATTCAGAAGAAGACATGGCAGAACCAAACAATGCCCCCGACGCCGCTACTGAAATCGCCAAGGCATTGGCAACCATGCTTCAGTCCCCCGAATACCAGATGATGATGGACCTGGCCATCGAGAAAGGATGCCAGAAGGTCTTGGCCAAACACTTGGAAAATGGAGAAAAACCTGAGTCTGAATCAGGGGGATCTCATGGAATGGAGAAGCCAAAAGACCCGAATGATTCGGAAGGAAAATTGGACTACATCATCGGGCACCTGGAAAGTAAGGTCGGAAGCATCGTTACCCCGGCCAGCAAGACATTGGCATCCTATCTAAGGCCGAATCGGCAAGGACTTCCCCCGGGATTTCTGATCCGAGCGTTTATCCGGTTAAGCGGGAAAGGAGATCCCGCCGGGCATATCAAGCACTTCGCCAATCTTATGAATCTGTCTCCCTTAGACATGAAGCAGGCGACTGGTTTGTTCGCCTTTTCACTCGAAGGTAATGCCTTGGAGTGGTATAACGGACTGAAGTTTAGTATCCAAGGGAATTGGGATGAACTGGTAGCAGCCTTCACCAAGCAATACGAAATCAACACTCTGCAGAAATACACATGGGCAGATCTGGCTGCCCTTAAACAAAATGTAGGGGAGAAATTCGACGTTAACTACGACAACAGGTGGTTGCCGGTGGCTGGAAAGTTGGCGGTCAAGCCCCCAGAAAGTGATCTAATAGAATGTCTGGCAAACAGAGCATTGCCCCGAGTTAGGGAAGTGATTCAGTATCAGACCTTCAAGACATTTGAAGACCTATTCCAAACAGTCCGAAAAGTCGAAAGGCAAGTCATCAACCAAGTCCCTAGGGCTACATATGGAAGAGGAAACAGCGCACGAAGCAACGAATCAGAACAGACTCCCGGGGGACGAGGGTCCCAATCCGTCGAATATCGAGGAGTCTCTTCAATTAATGCAATCCACCTCAACGTCAACCTCAAGAAGGCATTTGACCGCCTAGCGCATGAAAGGAAGATTTCCCCTGTTAGACCTCCCATAACTATTAAACCAAGCGATAATCTGGAAAGGTTCTGTGACTACCATCAGGTCTTCTCACACCCTACCGCTAAATGTCAGGCACTACATAGAAAAATTATGAGGATGATCGAAAAGGGGGAAATAGAGGCCCCTAAGGCCCCAAGCACAAAGAAAAACCCCCTACCAGATTACCACGACGTTCCACCCCACGGACTATGATGGCTAACTCAGGTCTAGTGGAAAAAGAGGTCCTAAAGCGCGTCGACGGGACACCAAGGGCCCACATCCCAACGGGGTCTCTTTCCCCGTGCCTCTCGGTAAACTGTTGGCCCTATCAAGAACAGAATCACCTAGAGGGGGGTGAATATGTGTCAAAGTTGAAAACTGAAAATTTCTAAGTTTTTCGAGAAACTTAAATTTCAGAGTCAAATTTCCTCAGAGTCAGAAGCGAGCTTACAGAAGTTGCTTCTGAGGGAAATTCTGCCTAAACACAGTTAGACTGTTTTCAGCAACAGAAGTTCTGATTTGAGAACTTCTGGACAGTCTTCTGAACAAAGACAATGATACTTAGAGAAAATCTGTTTCAGCACTAAATATAAGCAAGTACACAGAAGCAAAAATAACAAGTATAAGAGGGAGAAAGAAATTCAGGAGATCCTGATTGAACAATTCGATTTATCCAAGTTCGCCACAGAAGTCCTGTGACTACGTCTTGTCCCCTGAGGTCGCAGCCTACCGAGATTTTATAAATCGACTATTCAGAACTTTTCTGGCAAGTTCAGAAGCTCCTTTACATCAACAGAACTTAAGCTAATTTCTCACTTAGTTCTGACTAGCCTAAAAAGAGTTAAAGGATTTCCACCAGAACAACAATACTCTGTTTTCTGGAATTCTCACCCAACTCTAATCTCAACTAGATTTCTCTCAAAATCTAACTGAATATCACAACCGATATCAGTTTACAAGATTCCTATTATGAACTTGTTTTTCTTCACTCTCTCACTTAAACTTAAGCTATGCTAAGAAAGATTGAGAATGGAAAAAGGTGCTCTGTTTTTCTTCTAGAAACAGTGCGTTGAGATTTTGCTCGATAATCACGTGTATCTGATGCATTGGAGCTTGGCTACTATTTATAGTGAATGAGGATGACCGTTGGGAAATTTGATTCTTCACAGAGATGACATCAGTTGTTGTAGCCGTTAATTTGTCAAGTCCGGTCTTCAAACACTTTGATTATGTTATCCTTGTTCTTTAACCAAATCCGGTAAGTGATTTGAAATTGAAGATAAGGTTGACCGGAAACATTCCTCAATAAGATCAACAAAGGGTAGACAAGGAAATTCTGGTTTCACTTTGAGTAGACAAGCGCGCTTCATCAAAACAGCTTTTTGAACTTTTGGCGCCTTGCATTAAATGCACTTGTCAGAGGAATAAATGCTATCCAGAACCCGTGACTAAGCTTCTGATCAAATTGGTAGATGAACTTCTGATTGCAAAGGACCTCTGAGGAGAGCTTCAATAGACTTCAATAGCTCCAAAGCGGACCATCTAGCTTCTGAAATAATGAAACTCTGTCTTCAGCAATCGAGACTTTTGAGTACTTCAGGCAATCTAGAAATTCTTCATTCAGCACCTGCTGAGTAACTTACACATAGACTAAGTAGAAAAATATTAGTCAACAAAGAAACTATATGTAAGGGAATGTTAAGTTTTCATCTTCTGAAACGTTTGGACATAATCAAAACACTTAGGGTTCATCATTCTCCCCTATTTTGGTTATGGACAAACCGTGGTCAGAAGGTAAAAGGAAATATAAGTTTTAGAAGATAACTTCCTGATACATATGTTTCATAACTTCTGAGTAAATTAACTCCCCCATTTTAGTGTAAATGGTGAACTTTAGCAATCTGTTTAAACTTAAAAAAAAAGTGCTTAAGATCAAGTTGTTAGATTTTAGTGAAGTATAATTTACTAAGTCAAAAAGAAACATAAGTAAAGAAAGTAATCAGAGACATAAGAGAGTATAAGAAAGATTCAGTGTATAAAATCGTCAGAAGAAACAATAAACAAGATAATCATCAGAAGAGCAGATAAAGTCCTAAGACAACACTACCTAACCCAGAACCTAGCTAAGAAGCTTAAGTCCTAATGAGATTACAAGTTCCTAGATTTCTTCTGAGGAGGAGGAACACCACTAGATCCTTCAGCAGCACTCGGTCTCTTCATCGTCTGACCACTCTGCTGAGCAGACTTCTCCCCCGTTTGACCAGAACCAACAGGAATACCCAAAGAACCTTGAGAGTCCAATTTTTGCTGAACTTTCAGTGCAGTTTGATATTGCTGAGTAGAAGGTCTTACAGAGTTGACCAAATCCATACGCTTCCTGAAATCAGCATCAATGGTGCGCAAGTGGTCATAAGTCTGTCCAGACAAAGGTCGTTGCCTGTGAACATCTTCCAGAAGGAGCTTGATTAATCTATTGTTAGCATACACAGCAGTAGTGAGATGCTCATTCTGAATATAAGTCTGTCCTCGAACAAACCTATAACAATTGTGAAGAGCCTTGTCTTGTTCACGTGCTTGAGTGTGCATAACCTTCAGAAGTTCAGCGAGCTCAGCAATCTGGGCGCTCTGAGCGGTCACAGCAGACTCAATGCTTGAGAGATGATTGTTGAGATCAGGAGTGATGTCATACACAATCTTAGCAGCCCCTGAAGATGATGAACCTTGAGCAGAAGATTTCACTTCTCTCAGAATATGGTTGGCAGTACTTTGCAGGTCATCAATCTTACTTGGGAGCATCTTCTCATGAGCCTCATAATGCTCGTTTGCTTCCTTGACTTCTTCTGTCAAAATCCCCAAATTCTCATTGACCTTCAGAGAAGAAGCAAGAGCAATATTTTCCAAGGTAGGAAGAGTCAGAGCTAATTCTCTCAATTTATACAGCTCATCATATGTAGCCAGATGAAGTGTAGAAAGATTGCGTGTGTAGATAGAAGGATCCTGCATTTGAAGCATAGTCATGAGCTGCAGGTTCTGAGCTTTCAAGGATTGAATTTCTTGCAGCACAATGCCCTGAGCAAACATGTCAGCAGCAAAAGGCCTTTGCCCCACACCAGCAAATCTATTCAGCAATTCATCAGAGCCACTCTGACTCATTCTTCTCAACTCCTCAACACTGGGAACACCACCAGCTTCGGATACACCAGAAGCTCTGCCCATGAAACCAAAAGGACCAAAATTTCTCTCCAAGTTATCTCGTTCCTGGAAATTGCGTAGGAAGTCATAATTGGATGACAACCCAGCAAAACAGGAAGTGGAGGAGGAGGTAGTTAAGGGATCACACACAGGAGGTGCATGTCCAGAGGTTGAAGGAGGAGGAATAGATGTGTTTGTGGAAGGGGTTGTATGTGTGGACGAGGAAGGTATAGTAGGAGAAATAGATGGTAAAGTGGATGGTAGTGAAAAGGAGGGAGCAGTGAATCCAATTGATGGAATTACAGAGGAAGATAAAAGTGAGGAAGAAGTAGAAGTAGAAATGGAATCTGTGAAAATGGGTCCAGAGGACAGATTCACTTCTGAATAGGATCCAGAAGGAAGAGTAGATGGAGGAGGTACAACCTCAGAGGTTGAAGTTGAAAGGGGAATAGAATTATGAGATTCACTCACTTCTGTGACAGAAGGTAGTGAGGGAGATGGATGAGGAGTATGAGTAGGAGATGAGATAACCTGGTCAGAAGAGTTAGGATCAAACATAGAAATGGGCTCAGCAAAGACATGAGCCATTCTGATCAGCGTTTCAGAGGCATCCCTATCACCAGGGTTTCTTCCTTGGCCTAGAAGAATGTTGTCAATAAAGTTCTCATTATCAACATTCTCCACAAACTGTTGTGCATCCTGAAGAACCTCATCAGCATCTGGTTCACTCTCCTCTGATAGCTCTTCAACAAGAGGAGCATCAACATCCTCTTCAGCAGACATCTCCATCATGTCTTCGTCATCAACAACTTCCTGTTCCTCAGCAACAGGATCCTCTAACTCAGAACTAGAAGCAACATAGAAGTCCTTTTTCTTCAGAGACCTTCTTTTTGCTACAGCATTCGTCCTGATCCGAGTGGAGAGAGAGATATTCTCAAGTTCCTCTCCTTCTTCTGAAGCCTCAACATCTTTTGAGAACTCCACATTTTCAAGTTCAGCAGCACATGCAATAATTCTAGCATCGGCCTTAGCCTTTGCAGCAATTTCTCTCTCAGCTGCTAACTTATATTCTGCTTCCTTCTTCTTTCTTTTCTCATCAGCAAGAGCCACAACTCTTGCAACCTTTTCAGCTTCAGCAGCCTTTTCTCTTTCAGCAAGGCGTGCGTCCTCAGCATCCTGAGCTTCCTTCTCAGAAGCATCCTTAGGTTTCTCAGCAACGATCTTGCCAGAAGGTTCAACACTGATTGTTGTTTGAACCATAGTGGGAAGAGGTTCTGAGACAACCACCTTCTCAACAGTCAGGACCAACTTACTTGATCCTTTCTTTCCTTTGCCCTTTCTGGCAGCTTTCTTACCTTTCTGTGCTGACTCATCCACAATCTCCTTCTGAGCAATACTCACAGAGGAGTCCTTCTCATTCTTCTTTGGAGTCACACCAAAGTTAAGGTTCCTGAAGGTATGCATCTTCAGAACCGTACTCCTGCTTGTTACACCATCTCCTGACACAACTACAGAGGCAGCTTCAAACAGCCTCGTCAGGAGGGAACCATAAGCCAGGGCACTTACAGTAGTGACATTCTTCATCTGCCTTATCAACATGGCATGGAGATTGATTTTCTTCTGATTGACCAGATGCCACATAAACACTCTTTCCCGATTTGAAACACCATTAACTCCTCCAGCCTTCGGAAGGAACACATTTGTTGTTAGATAATGTGCCCACCTCTGGTGCTGAGTGAGCCAAGTGGCATAAGTTTCCTTGGCATTAAGATCTGGTCTGGCCCAATTTGCTTCTGAAAACCCATCAGCTGAACCATCATCACCAATGATGATTCCTTCATCATCAATACCAATTGCTTGAGAAATAGAAGCCCTACTGACCTCAATCTCAACTTCTCCGACTTCCGAGTGAATAACATCCTCCTCATTAGAAAAGAAATGGAGGTTCTGATAGAATTCGGTGACTAACTTAGGGTAGATAAATTCATCGAGAGAAACGAATGAATTCCAGTTTTGAGCACTTAGCCATTTGGAGATAGGTTCAGTGGATTTTACTTCGTCATCTAGGAACCTAGAAGTGAATACCCTAGATTCGCTAACTTTCTTCTTAGATTCAGTGGTAAAGATGTGAGTGACAGTGATTTCTTGAGCCATTGTAGGAAATAGGAAATTAGGTGAAGAATTTTGGGAGAAAGAAAACACAGAGAATCTATGGAAAATCTAATAACAGTGAAAATGAAAGTAAAAAAAAACTTCTAAGTATGGAAACCACCTATTTATACCCAAACGAATAAACCGTTCCAATTCAAAAAGTAAATACACACCGTTTAAAAGGGAACAAATAACCGTTAACCACAGAACAGCGCCGTAAAATGCAGTAGATAACGCATGCTTAAATGTCAAATCATGATTAGATTTAATTAACACTTTAATCATCTTAAACAATAAATCACTTAAGATAAACAGATATAATTAAACTAAATTACTGAAGTGGATAAGTCATACCAATGCCTTCTCGTAAGCTGCTGAAAGAATTACCAGCCAGAGGCTTAGTAAACATGTCAGCAAGATTCTCTTCAGAGGGAACATGAGTAATGATAATATCCTTCTTCAGAACATGATCTCTCAGAAAGTGATGCCTAATATGAACATGCTCCATCCTGCTGTGCTGAATAGAATTCTTTGAAAGATCAATTGCACTCTTGTTATCACAGTAGATTGTAATTGTTCCAGGGATGACTCCATAGTCAGCAATTTGTTGCTTAATCCAGAGCATCTGAGAAACACAACTTCCAGCAGCAACATACTCAGCTTCAGCAGTTGAGAGAGCCATAGAGGTTTGCTTCTTGCTATGCCAGGAGACTAGGCACTCCCCCAGAAAATGACAACCACCAGAAGTGCTTACCCTTTTCAATTTATCTCTACCATAGTCAGAGTCTGTGAATCCTATAGGAGTGAAATCAGAACTACAGGGATACCACAAACCAGCTTCTGGTGTGCCTTTAAGATATCTGAGAATCCTTTTGACAGCAACATCATGAATCTCTCTAGGTTTAGACTGATATCTAGCACAAAAACACACAACAAAATGTATATCTGGCCTGCTGGCTGTTAGGTATAAAAGAGAACCAATCATACCTCTGTAGGTTTTTATATCTACAGGTTTACCAGCTTTCTCTTCATCATCAATGTCTTTGCTGACATCCATTGGGATATCAACAGCATTAGAGTCCATCATGCCAAATTTCTTCAGCACTTCTCTAGTGTACTTAGCTTGATTGATAAACACACCATCATTACTTTGCTTGATCTGAAGTCATAAGAAGAAGGTTAATTCTCCCATCATAGACATTTCAAACTCAGCCTTCATGTGGTCACTGAACTCTCTGCACAAAGATTCATTAGTAGCACCAAGTATAATATCATCAACATATACCTGAGCTATAAGGATATCCTTGTTCTTTTTCAGAGTGAACAGAGTTGTATCAACACAGCCTCTGACAAATCCCTTAGACAGAAGGAACTTTGTCAGTCTCTCATACCAAGCTCTAGGAGCTTGTTTCAGTCCATACAAGGCTTTCTTCAGCTTGTACACATGATCAGGAAACTTAGGATCTTCAAAACCAGGAGGTTGAGATACATACACTTCCTCATCAATGTACCCATTCAAGAATGCACTTTTCACATCCATTTGAAAGAGCTTAAAACCTTTGTATGATGCAAAAGCACATAAGATTCTAATGGCTTCTAATCTTGCAACAGGAGCAAAAGTTTCACCATAATCTATGCCTTCTTGCTGACTGTAACCTTGAGCAACAAGTCTTGCCTTGTTCCTCACAACATTTCCAAATTCATCAAGCTTGTTCTTTAGAACCCATCTAGTTCCAACAATCTTTATGTTGTTAGGTCTGGGAACAAAAGTCCAAACTTCTGACCTTTTGAACTGGTCAAGTTCTTCTTGCATTGCCATTAACCAGGAGTCATCATCTGCAGCTTCATAGAAGTCCTTGGGTTCCAGAAGTGACACGAAAGCCACATTCCCCAAGTATCTTCTGAGCTGAGCTCTGGTCATGACAAGATTATGAACAGAGTCAATTATGTTATCTAAGGAATGATTCCTATGAGCTCTAACTTCTCTTGGTACATCCAATGAGTCTTCTGAAACTTGTTCATCATTTGTTGAATCATATATAGGAGCATCTTTTGGAAGGAAGTTGACTTCTGGAGTAGAATTCTCTTCTTGCGCTTGTTCAGCAACAGGAGGAAGCACTTCAGCAGCTCTGGGAGAAACATCTTCTACTACATCAGGAGATGTAACTTCAGGAGCTTGAACTACATCTTCATCAGGAGCTCTACTATCTGCAGGGTTAGTCTCATCAAACTGTACATGAACAGATTCATCTAAAGTTTGAGTCCTCTTATTAAAAACCCTATATGCTTTACTATGTGTTGAGTAACCAAGAAAAATGGCCTCATCTGCCTTTGAATCAAATTTTGAAAGATATTCTTTTGTGTTCAAAACATAACACTTACAACCAAAGGTTCTGAAATAACCTATTTTAGGCTTTCGACCTTTCCAGAGTTCATAAGGGGTCTTGTTCAGAATGCTTCTGATTAGCACTCTATTCAAAACATAGCAAGCTGTGTTGACAGCTTCTCCCCAAAAATACTTTGGAAGCCTTCTTTCATTGATCATAGTTCTGGCAATCTCAACCAGAGTTCTATTCTTCCTTTCAACTACCCCATTTTGTTGAGGAGTTCTGGGAGCAGAAAAGTTATGATCAATTCCCTTGGTTTCACAGAATTCTTCAAACATAAAGTTTCTGAATTCTCCACCATTATCACTTCTGATATGAATAACCTTTTCATTCCTTTCATTCTCAAGTTTCTTAATTAGAACTGAGAAACATCCAAGTGACTCATCTTTGCTAGACAACAAGATGACCCAAGTGAATCTTGAATAGTCATCTACTATGACAAATGCATACTTCTTTCCACCCATGCTCATTGGTTGAACAGGGCCAAAGAGATCCATATGAAGTAATTCCAAAGGTCTTTTAGTTGAAATGACTTTCTTAGTTTTAAAAGAGCTTCTGGATTGTTTACCAGATTGGCAAGCATTGCATAAATGGTTCTTTTTAAAACTAATTTCAGGCAAACCCTCAACCAATTGATTTCTAGCTACTTTGGCCAGAAGATCCATGCTTACATGAGCAAGTCTTCTATGCCAGATCCAGGAGGTATCCTCTTTGGACATCAAGCATATATTTTTGCAAAGATTCTCAAGGTTCAGCATGAAAACATTTTCAACTCTAGGAGCAGTTAGAATAACTTCCCTTGACTTACTGTCCAAGATTTTACATCCAGAGGAGCTGAAGACAACATCTCTACCTTTATCACACAGTTGTGCAACACTCAGGAGATTGAACTTCAGGCCTCTGACTAGGGAGACATCTTCAATCGGAGGATTAGTTCCTATGGATCCAGAACCAAGTATCCTTCCTTTATGAGCATCTCCAAAGCTGACTTTTCCACCTCTTTTAGGATCAAATGTGATGAATGCTTTTTCATCCCCTGTCATATGCCTTGAGCACCCACTGTTAATGTACCACAGCTTTGACATTGATGGAGCACTCAGAGCCACATGCAACACAATCAATTAGTGACAGGTACCCAATCCTTATTGGGTCCTTCATTGTTAGATTTTTCTTCAGCAGGTTTTAATGATATCTCAGATTGCAAGAGGTTTTTAATATGATACTTGCAATCCTTCAACCAATGACCATCACTCTTGCAAAGCTTGCAAAACGGAGGGTTCTTTGATCTTTCCCTTTGCTTCTTGGGAGATTTCTTCTTCTTCTTCTGAGAAGGTTCAACATCTTCAGAGGCTACAGCAGCACTCTCAGAGGTGCCAACATCAGGAGGAGAAGCTATCTCTTTCAGAAGAGAGGGAGTGACAGGTTTCTTCTTCTTCTGGGGTTTATCACTTCCCAGAGGCAGCTTTTCCTTGCCTTTGGCTTTAGAGCCGTCAGCAGGAGTGCTGAACTGTTTGCACAACTTCTCTTCTAACACTTTCATGTCAGAATAAACTTGAGTAAACCTAAGAAACTTGTCAGCCTCACTCTTGTCCAATTTCCTTTTCAGGTACTTGAACATACTATAGAGTTCTTCAAGAGAATCAAAGATATCTAGTTCGTGAGAATTGTTTACCTCAGAGTCATATGTAGCTTCAGGAGGTGCGGAAGTTTCTCCTGTGACATCTTCAGAAGTTGGCTCATCAATAGCCATAAAACAAATCTGAGCTTGCTCTTCCTTTTCTTCAGGATCACTGCTGGTCTCAGAGTCTGACCAAGCAGCCAGCATAGCTTTCTTGAACTTTTTCTTATCTTTCTTCAGCTCCGGGCAGTTAGGCTTAATGTGCCCCGGTTGCTGACATCCATAGCACACAATAGGCTTGTTTGGATCTCTCTTGAACTTTTCACCAGAATCAGGAGTTTTCTTGTCAAAGCTCCTGAAAGGCTTCTTGTAGTTTCCACCTCTGCCTTTTCTGAAAGCTTTCTTGAACTTCCTGGTCAGCATAGCCAGTTCCTCATCTTCAGAGGATTCTTCAGAAGATTCTGCCTTCAGGACTACTTGTCTTTTTCCCTCTGACCTTTCTCTTAGGTCATGATTCTTTAATGACATCTCATGAGTAATTAGAGACCTAATGAGCTCATCATACAAGTAATAGCTCAAATCCTGAACTTCTTCAATAGCAGTCTTCTTGGCTTGCCAAGACCTTGGTAAGCTTCTGACAATCTTCTTCACTCGATCAGATTCTTCAATGTCTTTTCCTAAACTCTTTAAGTCATTGACTATCTTGGTGAATCTAGAGTTCATATCTGAAATAGATTCTTTATCAAGCATTTCAAATAACTCATATTCTCTCATGAGTTGGTTGACTTTTGATTGCTTCACCTTTCCAGTACCTTCATATGTGACTTCCAGCTTGTTCCAAATGTCCTGTGCAGTTTCACAAGAAGAAACTTTGTTATATTCAGTAGCTGTAAGTGCACAATGCAACATATTTATTGCTGAAGCATTAGTTTGGAGTTTTTTCAGAATGTCATCTGTGTATTCTCTCGGAGGAATAACAACATTCCCTAAACCTGGTTCCATTCTGGTAGGAATGAAATCACCATCAGTGATGACATACCGAGCACTCATGTTCTGAGCTTGGATGAAGTACATCATCCTTTTCTTCCAGTATGAGTAGTTGTTGCCATTAAATAATGGAGGTCTAGTAGTGGAAGAACCTTCTGGAACTATGAAGTGAGAAGAATTCTCAGGGTGGTGTCTACTAGCCATCTCTATTGATTCTGATAGGATCTTACACTTAGATTGTTAGATCTTTAGTAAATATGCGAAGTGACATTCGCTCTGATACCACTTGTTGGCCCTATCAAGAACAGAATCACCTAGAGGGGGGTGAATAGGTGTCAAAGTTAAAAACTGAAAATTTCTAAGTTTTTCGAGAAACTTAAATTTCAGAGTCAAATTTCCTCAGAGTCAGAAGCGAGCTTACAGAAGTTGCTTCTGAGGGAAATTCTGCCTAAACACAGTTAGACTGTTTTCAGCAACAGAAGTTCTGATTTGAGAACTTCTGGACAGTCTTCTGAACAAAGACAATGATACTTAGAGAAAATCTGTTTCAGCACTAAATATAAGCAAGTACACAGAAGCAAAAATAACAAGTATAAGAGGGAGAAAGAAATTCAGGAGATCCTGATTGAACAATTCGATTTATCTAAGTTCGCCACAGAAGTCTTGTGACTACGTCTTGTCCCCTGAGGTCGCAGCCTACAGAGATTTTATAAATCCACTATTCAGAACTTTTCTGGCAAGTTCAGAAGCTCCTTTACATCAACAGAACTTAAGCTAATTTCTCACTTAGTTCTGACTAGCCTAAAAAGAGTTAAAGGATTTCCACCAGAACAACAATACTCTGTTTTCTGGAATTCTCACCCAACTCTAATCTCAACTAGATTTCTCTCAAAATCTAACTGAATATCACAACCGATATCAGTTTACAAGATTCCTATTATGAATTGTTTTTCTTCACTCCCTCACTTAAACTTAAGCTATGCTAAGAAAGATTGAGAATGGAAAAAGGTGCTCTGTTTTTCTTCTAGAAACAGTGCGTTGAGATTTTGCTCGATAATCACGTGTATCTGATGCATTGGAGCTTGGCTACTATTTATAGTGAATGAGGATGACCGTTGGGAAATTTGAATCATCACAGAGATGACATCAGTTGTTGTAGCCGTTAATTTGTCAAGTCTTCAAACGGTCTTCAAACACTTTGATTCCGTTATCCTTGTTCTTTAACCAAATCCGGTAAGTGATTTGAAATTGAAGATAAGGTTGACCGGAAACATTCCTCAATAAGATCAACAAAGGGTAGACAAGAAAATTCTGGTTTCACTTTGAGTAGACAAGCGCGCTTCATCAAAACAGCTTTTTGAACTTTTGGCGCCTTGCATTAAATGCACTTGTCAGAGCAATAAATGCTATCCAGAACCCGTGACTAAGCTTCTGATCAAATTGGTAGATGAACTTCTGATTGCAAAGGACCTCTGAGGAAGCTTCAACAGACTTCAATAGCTCCAGAGCGGACCATCCAGCTTCTGAAATAATGAAACTCTGTCTTCAGCAATCGAGACTTTTGAGTACTTCAGACAATCTAGAAATTCTTCATTCAGCACCTGCTGAGTAACTTACACATAGACTAAGTAGAAAAATATTAGTCAACAAAGAAACTATATGTAAGGGAATGTTAAGTTTTCATCTTCTGAAACGTTTGGACATAATCAAAACACTTAGGGTTCATCATAAACATGATGCAATCAGGGTGCACCCCGGCTCAGATTATGGCATGCCTTGGGGGAAGAATTAGACGGTCTCCAAACGAAGCCAGCAATTGGTGGTCAGACTCTTCAGATGATGAGCCAACAGAAGAACAAGCCAGAGCCTTAATAAATCATGTCACCAGATCAGGACGAGTATTTCAATCCACGCCAAGAACACAAGAACCAGAGCTGACCACGAATGAGAGAGAATGAAGTGGCCAGGGCCCTGACGGAAAGGGGATGGTGGCTAAACAACTGGCAAAAACCTCGATGCAAATGTCCGTATGGGAACTCCTGGTGTCATCCAAGGAACACCGGGACGCCTTAATTGAAAATCTCTCAACTGTGCCCACGATAGCGACAATAACCCCGAACGAGCTATGCTGCATAGTGCAAGGAACGCGGGAACCAACGGCAGAAATATCGTTCACAAAAGAGGATCTTCCTGCCGAAGGAGCAATCCACAATAAGGCTCTATTCATACAAGTAGAGGTCAAAGGAAGACCTCTGTCATGCGTCATGGTAGATGATGGATGAGCCCTCAACATATGCCCCAAGAAAATGTTGGGTCGACTTGGACTAACAATGGAGGACATCAAGCCTACAGAAATGGTCATCCGGGCCTATGATGACTCGAAAAGAGAAGTGTTGGGCGTCTTCGAAACAGAATTTGTAACAAGGCTCATCAGGTCAATGGTAGAGTTCGTAGTGATGGATATACCCGTCACGTTCGCCCTGCTTCTCGGGCGACAATGGTTGCACCCCTTGGGAGGAGTCCCATCTACCCTACATCAGAAGATCAAGTTCCCAATAGGAGACAAAGTTGTCACCATCCCCGCTCATGACGACCTTATGGTAGCCATAATCACCTCAAACTTCCCTCCCCGAGGTGGATTCCAAGCAGCCATGATATATGAAGAAGAAATGCCCGTATCAGTCGCAAACTCGCTAAAAAAGATGCGCTTCATGCCAGGAATGGGCCTAGGGGTAAACCAACAGGGGCCACCCACTTTCAACATCCCTTGCGAAGCTAAAAGAGGAAGAGAAGGATTAGGATATTCTACAAAGAGGGACGGGGGAACGTCCCGAGGAACAAAATGGGTCACTCCAAAGAGGAGGCAGGAGGAAGCCCATGAAGAAACTGAAAGGGAACCTAACATGAAAAAATGGCAGAAAACTCACACAACCAGGACAAATGCGCTAATCCCAGCCCCGGAAAGGCGTATCCAAGACCTCGTAGATGAGCTAGCTAAGATGAAGGTCAACGAGGGAGAAATGGAAGTCAAAATAAGAGAAGTTGTAAAACGAGTGTTTGAAGAAGTCATGAGAGGGAAGCAAAACGAAGACGCAAGGATGCCTCAGGAAGATGCCGAAGACGTGAAGACAACTCATAAGATCGAGGAAGGAACCACACAGGGGAATCCAGATCCCGTGGCCCTGCTAGATTCGGCTCTATACGACAATGACGTCGTGTATAATTGTGATTTCATGTTTCAAACGATGTATTCACTTCAAAACACGATGCAATGAAATCCCAGTTTGCTTACTTGTGTGACTTGTTAGAGGATGGCACCATGCATTCATTAGATCATTTAACTAGCGCATTTAGCATACATAACACCGCATTACATCATGTTAATCTAGGAACGAAGGATGAACCGAGGTTAGTACCAATTTCGCCCGACTTATCCCCTACGGAACGTAGCTAGATAGAGGCAGTCTTAAGGCAACATCAGAAGGTTTTCGCCTGGTCATATGAGGACATGCCAGGAGTAGAACCCTCCATAGCCGAGCACGCCATCCCTTTAAAGCCTGGAGCGGTGCCAGTCAGGCAGAAATTAAGGAGGCTAAGACTAGAGTGGGCCCAACTAGTCAAGGATGAGATAACAAAGCAGATCAAGTCGAAATTCCTCGAAGTAGTCGACTACGCGGAATGGGTTGCAAACGTAGTCCCCATAGGGAAAAAGGATGGAAAGGTACGGGTGTGCGTGGATTATCGGGATCTCAATCGAGCGTGCCCAAAGGATAACTTTCCGCTACCGCACATAGATTGTTGGCCCTAACAAGAACAGAATCACCTAATTCCGAAACTGATAATTTTAAGTTTTTGAAGAAACTTAATTTCTCAGAGTCAAATTTCCTCAGAGTCAGAGGCAAGCTAACAGGAGTAGCCTCTGAGGGAAACTCTGCCTTAAGACAGTTTCTGTCTTTTCAGCAACATAAGCTCTGAGTTAGAGAACTTCTGGACAGTCTTCTTGAACAAAGACAATGATAAAAGGAGGAAATCTGTTTCAACACTAAATACAAACAAGTACACATAAGCAAATTAACAAGTATAAGGAAGGGAGAAAGAGATTCAGGAGGTCCTGATGAACAAGTCAATTTATCCAAGTTCGCCACAGAAGTTCTGTGACTACGTCTTGTCCCCTGTGGTCGCAGCTGCTAGAGATTTTATAATTCTACTATTCAGAAATTTTATGGCAAGTTCAGAAGCTCCTTTACATCAGCAGAACTTAAGCTAATTTCTCACTTAGTTCTGACTAGTCTAAAGAGAGTTAAAGGATTTCCACCAGAACAACAACAATCCTGTTTTCTGGATTTCTCACCCAACTATAATCTCAACTAGATTTCTCTCTAAATCTAACTGAATATCACAAACGATATCAGTTTACAAGATTCCTATTATGAACTTGTTTTTCTTCACTCTCTCACTTTAACTAAAGCTATGCTAAGAAAGATTGAGAATGGAAAAAGGTGCTCTGTTTTTCTTGTACAAACAGTGCGTTGAGATTTTGCTCGATTATCGCGTGTGAGATGCAATGGAGCATGGCTATTATTTATAGTGCTTTGAAGATGGCCGTTGGTGAAGTTTGAATCTTCAATTGATGACATAAGTTGTTGTAGCCGTTAATCTGTCATGTCTTGAAACGGTCTTCAAACACTTGATTCCATTAACCTTGTTCTTTAACTTAATCCGGTAAGTGATTTGAAATCAAACATAAGGTTGACTGAAAACTTTCTTCAATTGGATCAACAAAGGGTAGACAAGGAAATTCTGGTTTTGTTTTGAGTAGACAAGCGCGCTCCTTCAAAACAGCTTTTTGAACTTTTGGCGCCTTGCATTAAATGCTATTGTCAGAGCATTAAATGCTTAACAAGACCCGTGACTTAGCTTCTGAAAGCTAATTCCTTTTGCCTAAGCTTCTGATCGGATTGGTAAAGATTTTTCTTCTTGATTGCTTCTCAAACCTCTGAGGAGATCTTTAATAGACTTCAGAACACCTTCAAAGCGGAGTATCCAGCCTCTGAGCTTTATACTTCTGTCTTCAGCAGTTCTTCTCTTCTGAGTCTTCAAGGCAATCCAGAATCATTTCATTCAGCACCTGCTGAGAATCTTACACATATACTTAACAAAAATTGTTAGTCGACATTGAAACGTATGTAAGAAAATTTTAAATTTCATCTTCTGAAACGTTTGGACATAATCAAAACACTAGGGGTTCATCATAGATGTGCTCGTAGACAGTGCCGCATCGGCCGTGATGTATTCCCTTATGGACGATTTCTCGGGATATAATCAAATCCTCATGAAGATAGCCGATAAGGTCAAAACCTCATTCATCACAGAGTGGGGAACGTACTGCTACAAGGTAATGCCATTCGGATTGAAGAACGCAGGGGCAACCTATCAAAGGGCCGCAACGACACTACTGCACGACATGATCCATAAAGAGGTGGAGGTTTATGTGGATGATATGCTGGTGAAGTCAGACACGAGAGAGGGACACCCCGCAGCATTGGAAAAATTCTTGACGCGGATAGAGAAGTACAACTTGAGGCTCAACCCAAAGAAATGCGTGTTTGGGGTAACCTTCGGAAAATTGCTAGGACACATCGTCAGCGACAAGGGCATTGAGATTGACCCCGAAAAAGTTAAAGCCATCACTGAGATGCCACCCTCGAGAACGGAGAAAGAAGTTCGGGCATTCCTCGTAAGTATCCAATATGTTAGCCGCTTTATAGCAAAACTCACAACGGTATGTGAACCTATCTTCAAATTGCTTAGAAAAGACGAGACAATCCAATGGAATGATAATTGTCAACTCGCCTTTGATAAAATCAAGAAATGCCTGGCAAGTGCACCCGTGTTAAAACCACTGCGACCTGGGAGCCCCCTCACACTGTATCTGGCAATGGAAGATGCGTCGGTAGGAGCAATGTTAGTCCAGACCCAAGACGATGAAGTGGAACATCCTATCTATTATCTCAGCAAGAAACTACTCCAGTATGAATGTAGATATGATTTGCGAGAGCGAACTTGTGTTGCTATGATCTGGATCACTCGAAAGCTGCGACACTACTTTCCATCCTACGAAGTCCTAGTTGTCTCAAAAGTAGATCCTATGAAACACCTCGCCACGGCACCCACGCTAGTAGGTAAACTTGCTCGGTGGCCGTTATTGTTATCCGAATTCGACATCAAGTTTGTAAACTCAAAGGTGGTCAAAGGAAGGGCCGTCGCTGAGTTTCTAGCCCAACAACCATTACCCGAAACCGAAGAGGAACCTTGGCAATTTGAGTTCCCAGATGAGAACTTGGGGGTGATTACCATTCAAGGGTGGAGGATGCATTTCGATGGAGCCCAGAATAGGAACGGGGCTGGAGCAGGAGTGGTGTTAGTTTCGCCAACAGGACTGACCATACTGCTAGCAAAGAGATTACAGTTCAAGGTCACGAACAATGCAGCAGAATATGAAGCCTGTCTCTTCGGAATAGAGGCGTTAATAAGCCTTGGGGCGCGCGAAGTAGAAATCACTGGAGATTCGCTACTGGTGCTATGTCACGTAACTAGGGAATGGGAGGTACGAGAAGAACGCTTACGACCTTACGTCAAAAAGCTACGCACAATGATTCGGAATTTCGACACGTGTACATTCCACCATATACCGCGGGAAGAAAATCAGATGGCCGATGCATTAGCCACACTAGCGTCAAATTGGGAAGGGATGCAAGCGGCGCCCATAAAGCCACTGGTTATGACATCGTCCCACTCCCCTATCCATCTATAAGAGTATATGCTTCATGGCCACAACACAGAACCATGGTACGTGGACATCCAACGGTTTATAGCAAATGGCACGTACCCATCGGAGGCGACAAAAAGCGACAAGTTGGTCATCAGAAGACTAGCATCTAAATATCGAGAGGTAGGAGGGGTGTTATACCGACGGTCTGCCAGTGGTATGCTACTAAAATGCCTGTCTGAGGACGAAGCAAGAAAAACCATGGAAGAAATACATCGGGGGGTCTGTGGACCGCACATGAACGTAGATTCCATGGCCAAGAAAATCATGAGACAAGGATTTTGGTGGCCTACCATGAGAGACGACTGTTATAAGTTCACGAGAAGGTGTCTTCAGTGCCAATTCCACGCAGACCATGTTCATGTACCGCCCACGGAATTACATAATCTAGCCACACCATGGCCGTTCGCTGCATGGGGCATAGACATGATAGGAGAAATCAGACCCCCCGCGTCCAATGGTCATCGCTTCATCATAGTAGCCATAGATTACTTTTCGAAGTGGGTGGAAGCTGAGTCCTTCACGGCAGTCACAGCGCGTACCATGGCCAGATTCATAGAGAGGAACATCATATGTCGATACGGAATGCCCCATCATGTGATAACAGACAACGACGTACAATTCCAAGGAGCCACCCGGGAAATGCTGGTAAGGCACCGAATAGAACATCATCGTTCATCCCCGTATCGACCCCAGTCAAATGGGGCGGTTGAGGCTGCTAACAAGACAATCAAACACATTCTCACGAAGATGTCGGATAGGAGTAGAGATTGGGCGGAGAAATTACCCTTTGCAATCTGGGGATACCGAACGACTGTCCGCACACCGACGGGAGCGACACCCTATTCTCTGGTTTACGGAATGGACGTAGTATTACCAGTAGAGATAGAGATGTGATCTTTGCGAGTGGTCCAAGAGGAACACATCCCAGAAATGGAATGGATAAGAGACCGGGTTGGCCAACTAGATCTGTTGGACGAAAAACGGCTTCGGGCCCTGGACCAGCTACAGATGTACTATCAGAGATTAGCAAACACATACAACAAGAAGGTAAGAACTGTGTCCCGACCCATAAAGGTGGGCGACCTAGTACTCAAACAACTGCGTCACTCGACTGTTGATCCCCGTGGAAAATTCCAACCAAAGTGGGAAGGGCTATTCGTCGTCAAACGAATGTACTCACGTGGAGGAGTCAAGCTGACCAACATGGAGGGAATAGAATTAGCAGAACCAATCAATATATATAGACTTCGATATTTCCATGTATGACTAGGAGAATACAAATCCAAGAATTCATTCTTAGGTTAAGGTCTTGGTTCATCCTTGGTTGGGACATGATGTAAAACGAATGTTGTTTATGTTATTGCTTTGGTAAAATGAAATAAAAATGCATCGTGCCATCTCTCACGGGAAACATTCAAGAGATAAAAGCCGAGAACATGAAAATTGATAAAAGGCATAAACCACCACAACAAGAATCACGGAAGGGAACCTTGGTTCCCTCGTCATTCTAAGGCACGCAAGGCCCGCCGATAATATTTCATTATCTCAGGATAGCCGACAGACTGGGCGTGGTAGTCACTTCAGAACCTCGAGAAGTCACTCAGAGGTTTCCGCACTATGAACGATATAACGTCCCGCGCATGAAGAAGTACAAAACGAAATGCAAACATGCATACACACACACGTGCACGTATACATGCATACATGCATACATTTATACACACATACACGCATATATTACTTAGGTAAAGCGATCCGTGAGAAAAAGTAACACCCCGGAAGAATTACAAAAGACATAGGGGCATATCCAACGACCGCAGAAATAGTACACTGGGGCATTCTTAGACCACCGACACACTGGGGCACCTCGAAGCTTATCAAGAATGTCAGGAATTAAGGACTCCACTCGGTCAGTACCAGGATGGGGCATTACTTAGGTCAAGGAAGGATGCTGTTGGCCCTATCAAGAACAGAATCACCTAGAGGGGGGGTGAATAGGTGTCAAAGTAGAAAACTGAAAATTTCTAAGTTTTTAGAGAAACTTGATTTTCAGAGTCAAATTTCCTCAGAGTCAGAGGCAAGCTAACAGGAGTTGCTTCTGAGGGAAATTCTGCCTAAACACAGTTAGACTGTTTTCAGCAACAGAAGTTCTGATTGAGGAACTTCTGGACAGTCTTCTGAACAAAGACAATGATGCTTAAGAGAAAATCTGTTTCAGCACTAAATATTAGCAAGTACACAGAAGCAATAATAATAAGTATAAGAGGGAGAAAGAAGTTCAGGAGGTCCTGATTGAACAATTCGATTTATCCAAGTTCGCCACAGAAGTCCTGTGACTACGTCTTGTCCCCTGAGGTCGCAGCCTACAGAGATTTTATAAATCCACTATTCAGAACTTTTATGGCAAGTTCAGAAGCTCCTTTACATCAACAGAACTTAAGCTAATTTCTCACTTAGTCCTGACTAGCCTAAAAAGAGTTAAAGGATTTCCACCAGAACAAATAATACTCTGTTTTCTGGATTTCTCACCCAACTCTAATCTCAACTAGATTTCTCTCTTCAAATCTAACTGAAGATCACAAACGATCTCAGTTTACAAGATTCCTATTATGAACTTGTTTTTCTTCACTCTCTCACTTTACTAAGACTATGCTAAGAAAGATTGAGAATGGAAAAGTTGCTCTGTTTTTCTTGTTAAAACAGTGCGTTGAGATTTTGCTCGATGATCACACGTCTGTTGATGCATTGGAGCTTGGCTACTATTTATAGTGATTGAAGATGACCGTTGTGGAGTTTGAAACTTCAAGGGAGATGACATCAGTTGTTGTAGCCGTTAATTTGTCAAGTCTTCAAACGGTCTTCAAACACTTTGATTCCGTTATCCTTGTTCTTTAACTAAATCCGGTAAGTGATTTGAAATCAAGGATGAGGATGACAGAATCATTCTTCAATTAGATCAACAAAGGGTAGGCAAGGAAATTTCGGTTTCTCTTGAACAGACAAGTGCGCTCCATCAAAACAGCTTTTTGAACTTTTGGCGCCTTGCATTGAATGCAAGTGTCAGAGCATTAAATGTTCAAACAAACCCGTGACTAAGCTTTCAGAAGCTTATTTCCAGTTGTCTAGACTTTTGATCAAATTGGCATAACTTCTGATTGCAAAGAACTTCTGAGGAGAGCTTTAGCAGACTTCGGCTTCAGAGCGGAGTATCCAGCTTCTGAGTTATTGAAACTCTGACTTCAGCAAACTGATCTTCTGAGTTCTTTAGGCAATCCAGAAATGATTCATTCAGCACCTGCTGAGTAACTTACACATAGACTAAGACAAAAATATTAGTCAACAATAAACTATATGTAAGATAGAATTAAGTTTTCATCTTCTAAAACGTTTGGACATAATCAAATACACTTAGGGTTCATCATTCTCCCCCATTTTGGTTATGGACAAACCGTGGTCAGAAGGTAAAAGAAAACATGAGTTTTAGAGAAAGACTTCCTTATGCACAAGTTTCAAAAACTTCTGAGTAAATTAACTCCCCCATTTTAGTGAAAATGGTGAACTTCAGCAATCTGTTATAAACTTAATAAGACTTAAGATCAAGTTGTTAGATTTAATGAAGTGTAATTTACTAAGTTAAAAAGAAACATAAGCAAGGAGTCAGATATGCAAGAAAGTATAGAAAGGATTCAGTGTATATAAGATCATTCAGAAGATAACATAAGAAGCAAAATAATCAGAAGAGCAGAAAAGGTCCTAAGACACAAACTACCCAACCCAGAACCTAGCTAAGAAGCTTAAGTCCTAAACGATTACAAGTTCCTAGGTTTCTTCTGAGGAGGAGGAACATCACTAGAACCTTCAGCAGCACTTGATCTCTTCTGACCAGACTTCTCCCCCGTTTGACCAGAACCAACAGCAACACCAAGAGCTCCCTGAGACTTCAATTTTTGTTGAACATTCAGAGCAGTCTGATATTGCACAGGAGTTGGTCGCACAGTATTGATCATATCCATTCGTCTTCTGAAGTCATCATCAATGGTCTTCATATGATCAAAGGTCTGACCAGACATAGGTCGCTGTTTCTGAACATCATCAAGAAGGAGCTTGATCAACCTATTGTTAGCATACACAGCAGCAGTGAGGTGCTCATTCTGAATATAAGTCTGTCCTCGAACAAACCTATAGCAATTGTGAAGAGTCTTTTCTTGTTCACGTGCCTGAGTGTGCATAACCTTCAGAAGTTCAGTGAGCTCAGCAATCTGTGCATTCTGAGCAGTTACAGCGGACTCAATATTGGAGAGTCGATTGTTGAGATCAGGAGTGATGTCATATACAATCTTTGCAGCTCCTGAAGATGAAGAACCTTGAGCAGAAGATTTCACTTCTCTCAGAATGTGATTTGCAGTACTTTGCAGGTCTTCAATCTTACTAGGGAGCATCTTCTCATGAGCCTCATAATGCTCGTTTGCTTCCTTGACTTCTTCTGTCAATATCTCCAAATTCTCATTGACCTTCAGAGAAGAAGCAAGAGCAATATTGTCCAGAGAAGGAAGAGTCAGAGCTAATTCTCTCAATTTGTACAGCTCATCATATGTAGCTAGATGAAGTGTAGAAAGATTGCGTATATAAACAGAAGGATCCTGCATTTGAAGCATAGTCATGAGCTGCAGGTTCTGAGCTTTCAAAGAATGTAATTCGTGTAGCACAATGCCCTGAGCATACATGTCAGCAGCAGAAGTCCTTTGCCCTATACCAGCAAATCTATTCAGCAGTTCATCTGAGCCACTCAGACCCATTCTTCTCAATTCTTCAACACTGGGGGCACCTCCAGCTTCGAAAATACCAGAAGCTCTGCCCATGAAGCCAAAACTTCCAAACCTGTTATCCAAATCTTCTCGATTCAAGTGTTTGCGCAGGAAGTCATAGTTGGAGGACAACCCAGCAAAACCTGAAGGAGTGGGGAAGGAAGTTAAGGGATCACACACAGGAGGTGTATGTCCAGAGGTTGAGAGAGGAGGGACAAAAGTTTGTGTGGAAGGAATTGTATGTGAGAAAGAGGAAGAGAAAGTATTTGTACAGGGAGGTAAGGTTGAAGGAATTGAAAAAGGTATTGAAAAGGGAGGAGCAGTAATTCCAGTTGATGGAAGAACAACAGAAGATGATAGAGAAGAAGTAGTAGAAGTAGAAATGGAATCAGTGAAGATTGGTCCAGAGGACAGATTCACTTCTGAATAGGATCCAGAAGGAAGAGTAGATGGAGGAGGATCAACTTCAGATGTTGAAGTTGTTGGAGGAATGAAAGTCTGAGATTCACTTACTTCTGTGACAGAAGGTAGTGAGGGAGATGGATGAGGAGTAAGAGTAGGAGATGAGATAACCTGTTCAGAGGCATTAGGATCAAAAGTTGAAATGGGCTCAGCATATAAATGAGCCATTCTGAACAGCGTTTCAGAGGCATCCCTATCACCAGGGTTTCTTCCTTGATTCAGAAGAACGTTGTCAATGAAGTGTTCATCGTCAACATTCTCAACAAACTGTTTAGCACCTTGAAGAACCTCTTCATCTTCTGGTTCACTCTCTTCTGACAGCTCTTCAATCAGAGGAGCATCAACATTCTCTTTATCAGAAATCTCTGATAAGTCTTTATCAGCATCTTCCGGTTCCTGAGTGACAGGTTCCTCTAATTCAGCACTTGAGGCAATAACGAAGTCCTTCTTCTTCAGAACCCTTCGTTTTGCAGCAGTCTTCCTTCCAATTCTGGTAGAAAGGGAGACATTCTCAGCAATTCGAGAAGATAGTGAGACATTCTCAAGATTCCCTTCTTCCTCTGAAGTCTCAACTACCTTTGAGAACTCCGCATTCTCAAGTTCAGCAGCGCATTCTAAAAGTCTTGCATCGGCCTTAGCCTTTGCAGCAATTTCTCGCTCAGCAGCTAACTTGTCCTCTGCTTCCTTCTTCTTTCTTTTCTCTTCAGCAAGAGCCACAACTCTTGCAACCTTTTCAGCTTCAGCAGCCTTCTCTTTCTCAGCAAGGCGTGCTTCCTCAGCATCCTGAACATCCTTTTCAGGAACAACCGTTGGCTTTTCAGCAACAATCTTGCCAGAGGGTTCAACATTGATTGTTGTTTGAACCATCGTGGGAAGAGGTTCTGAGACAGCCACTTTCTCAACGGTCAGGACCAACTTACTTGATCCCTTCCTTCCCTTGCCCTTCTTGGCAGCATTCTTTCCTTTCAGCACAGAAGCATCCACAATTTCCTTCTGAGCAATACTCACAGAGGAAGCATTCTCCTTCTTCTTTGGAGTTATACCAAAGGAAAGGTTCCTGAAGGTATGCATCTTCAGAACCGTACTTCTACTGGTTACACCTTCTCCTGAGATAACCACAGAGGCAGCTTCAAAGAGCCTCGTCAGGAGGGAACCATAGGCAAGAGCACTAGAAGTAGTGACATTCTTCATCTGCCTTATCAGCATGGCAGGGAGATTAATCTTCTTCTGGTTGACCAGATGCCACATGAAAACTCGTTCTCTGTTGGAAACACAGTTGACTCCTCCAGCCTTTGGAAGAAACACATTAGTAGTGAGATAATGTGCCCACCTCTGATGCTGTGAGAGCCATGTTGCATACGTTTCCTTGGCACTCAGATCTGGTCTAGCCCAATTCACTTCAGAAAACCCATCAACAGAACCATCATCACCAACGATGATTCCTTCATCATCAACACCAATAGCTTGAGAGATAGAAGCCCTGCTGACCTCAATCTCAACATCCCCAACAACCGAGTGAAGAACATCCTCCTCATTAGAAAAGAAATGGAGGTTTTGGTAGAATTCGGTGACTAACTTAGGGTAAATGAATTCATCGAGAGAAACGAATGAATTCCAGTTTTGAGCACTAAGCCAGTTTGAGATAGGTTCAGTAGTTTTAACTTCGTCATCTAGGAACCTAGAAGTAAAAACCCTAGATTCGCTAACTTTCGTTTTGCTCTCAGAAGTGAAGAGATGAGTGACAGTGATTTCTAGAGCCATTTAGGAGAAATAGGAAATTAGGTAAAGATTTTGAGAGGAGAAAAGCACAGACAACAATGGCGATTCTAATAGCAATGAAAAATGCAAGTAAAAATTGCTAAGTATGGAAAACCTCTATTTATACCCAAACAAGAAACCGTTCCAATTCAAAAAGCAAGTAAACACCGTTTAAAAGGGAACAGATAACCGTTAAACACAGAACAGCGCCGTAAAATGGCAGTAGATAACGCATGCTTACAAGTCAAATCATGATTAGAATTAATTATAACTTAATTATCTCAAACGATTAATCACTTAAGACATTACAGAAATAATTAGTCTAAGTTATTGAAGGGGATAAGTCATACCAATGCCTTCTCGTAAGATGCTGAAAGACGTATCAGCCAGAGGCTTAGTAAACATGTCAGCAAGATTTTCTTCAGAGGGAACATGAGTAATGATAATATCCTTCTTCAGAACATGATCTCTAATATGAACATGCTTCATCCTGCTGTGCTGAATAGGATTCTTTGAAAGATCAATAGCACTTTTGTTATCACAGTAAATTGTAATTGTTCCAGGGATGACTCCATAGTCAGCAATTTGTTGCTTGATCCAGAGCATCTGAGAAACACAACTTCCAGCAGCAACATACTCAGCTTCAGCAGTTGAGAGAGCCACAGAGGTTTGCTTCTTGCTATGCCAGGAGACTAGGCACTCCCCCAGAAAATGACAACCACCAGAAGTGCTGACCCTTTTCAATTTATCTCTACCATAGTCAGAGTCTGTGTATCCTATAGGAGTGAAATCAGAACTACAGGGATACCACAAACCAGCTTCTGGTGTGCCTTTAAGATATCTGAGAATTCTTTTGACAGCAACATCATGAATCTCTCTTGGTTTAGACTGATATCTAGCACAAAAACACACAGCAAAATGTATATCTGGCCTGCTGGCTGTTAGGTATAAAAGAGAGCCAATCATACCTCTGTAGGTTTTTATATCTACAGGTTTACCAGCTTTCTCTTCATCATCAATGTCTTTGCTGACATCCATTGGAATATCAACAGCATTAGAGTCCATCATGCCAAATTTCTTCAGCACTTCTCTAGTGTACTTGGCTTGATTGATAAACACACCATCATTACTTTGCTTGATCTGAAGTCCTAAGAAGAAGGTTAATTCTCCCATCATAGACATTTCAAACTCAGCCTTCATGTGGTCACTGAATTCTCTGCACAAGGATTCATTAGTAGCACCAAATATAATATCATCAACATATACCTGAGCTATAAGGATATCCTTGTTCTTTTTCAGAGTGAACAGAGTTGCATCAACACAGCCTCTGACAAATCCCTTAGACAGAAGGAACTTTGTCAGCCTCTCATACCAAGCTCTGGGAGCTTGTTTCAGTCCATACAAGGCTTTCTTTAGCTTGTACACATGATCAGGAAACTTAGGATCTTCAAAACCAGGAGGTTGAGACACATAGACTTCCTCATCAATGTAACCATTCAAGAATGCACTTTTCACATCCATTTGAAAGAGCTTGAAACCTTTGTATGATGCAAAAGCACATAAGATTCTAATGGCTTCTAATCTTGCAACAGGAGCAAAAGTTTCACCATAATCTATGCCTTCTTGCTGACTGTAACCTTGAGCAACAAGTCTTGCCTTGTTCCTCACAACATTTCCAAATTCATCAAGCTTGTTCTTCAGAACCCATCTAGTTCCAACAACCTTTATGTTGTTAGGTCTGGGAACCAAAGTCCAAACTTCTGACCTTTTGAACTGGTCAAGTTCTTCTTGCATTGCCATTAACCAGGAGTAATCGTCAGCAGCTTCATAGAAGTCCTTGGGTTCCAGAAGTGACACAAAAGCCACATTCCCCATGTATCTTCTGAGCTGAGCTCTGGTCATGACAGGATTATGAACAGAGTCAATTATGTTCTCTAAGGAATGATTCCTATGAGCTCTAACTTCTCTTGGTACATCCAATGAGTCTTCTGAAACCTGTTCATCATTTGTTGAATCATATATAGGAGCATCTTCTGGAAGGAAGTTGACTTCTGGAGTAGGATTCTCATCTTGAGCTTGTTCAGCAACAGGAGGAACCACTTCAGCAGCTCTGGGAGAAACATCTTCTTCTTCAACAGGAGATGTTACTTCAGGAGCTTGAACTACATCTTCATCAGGAGCTCTACTATCTGCAGGGTTAGTCTCATCAAACTGTACATGAACAGATTCATCTAAAGTTTGAGTCCTGTTATTAAAAACCCTATATGTTTTACTATGTGTTGAGTAACCAAAAAAAATGGCCTCATCTGCCTTTGAATCAAACTTTGAAAGATATTCTTTTGTATTCAAAACATAACATTTACAACCAAAGGTTCTGAAATAACCTATTTTAGGCTTTCGACCTTTCCAGAGTTCATAAGGAGTCTTGTTCAGAATGCTTCTGATTAGCACTCTATTCAGAACATAGCAAGCTGTGTTCACAGCTTCTCCCAAAAAGTACTTTGGAAGCCTTCTTTCATTGATCATAGTTCTGGCTATCTCAACCAGAGTTATATTCTTCCTTTCAACCACCCCATTTTGTTGAGGAGTTCTGGGAGCAGAAAAGTTATGATCAATTCCCTTGGTTTCACAGAATTCTTCAAACCTAAAGTTTTTGAATTCTCCACCATTATCACTTCTGATATGGACAACCTTTTCATTCCTTTCATTCTCAAGTTTCTTTATCAGAACTGAGAAGCATCCAAGTGACTCATCTTTGCTAGACAGCAAGATGACCCAAGTGAATCTTGAATAGTCATCTACAATGACAAAGGCATACTTCTTTCCACCCATGCTCATTGGTTGAACAGGGCCAAAAAGATCCATATGAAGTAATTCCAAAGGTCTTTTAGTTGAAATGACTTTCTTAGTTTTAAAAGAGCTTCTGGATTGTTTACCAGATTGACAAGCATTGCACAAATGATTCTTTTTAAAACTAATTTCAGGCAGACCCTCAACCAATTGATTTCTAGCAACTTTGGCCAGAAGGTCCATGCTCACATGAGCAAGTCTTCTATGCCAGAGCCAGGAGGTATCCTCTTTGGACATCAAGCATATATTTTTGCAAAGATTCTCAAGGTTCAGCATGAAAACATTTTCAACTCTAGGAGCAGTTAGAATAACTTCCCTTGACTTACTGTCCAAGATTTTACATCCAGAGGAGCTGAAGACAACATCTCTACCTTTATCACACAGTTGTGCAACACTCAGGAGATTGAACTTCAGGCCTCTGACTAGGGAGACATCTTCGATCGGAGGGTTGGTTCCTATGGATCCAGAACCAAGAATCCTTCCTTTCTGAGCATCTCCAAAGCTGACTTTTCCACCTCTTTTAGGATCAAATGTGATGAATGCTTTTTCATCACCTGTCATATGCCTTGAGCACCCACTGTCAATGTACCACAGCTTTGACATTGATGGAGCACTCAGAGCCACCTGCAACACAATCAATTAGTGACAGGTACCCAATCCTTATTGGGTCCTTTAGAGTTAGATTTCTCTTCAGCAGGTTTTAATGATATCTCAGATTGCAAGAGATTTTTAATATGGTACTTGCAATCCTTTAACCAATGACCATCACTTTTACAGAGCTTGCAAAAGGGAGGGTTCTTGGATCTTTCCCTTTGCTTCTTGGGAGATTTTTTCTTCTTCTGAGAAGGACCAACATCTTCAGAGGCTATAACAGCACTCTCAGAGGTACCAACATCAGGAGGAGAAGCAATCTCTTTCAGAAGAGAGGGAGTGACAGGTTTCTTCTTCTTCTGGGGTTTATCACTTCCCAGAGGCAGCTTGTTCTTGCCTTTGGCTTTAGAGCCATCAGCAGGAATGCTGAACTGTTTACACAGCTTCTCTTCTAACACTTTCATGTGAGAAAAGACTTGAGTAAACCTAAGAAACTTGTCAGCCTCACTCTTGTCCAATTTCCTTTTCAGGTACTTGAACATACTATAGAGTTCTTCAAGAGAATCAAAGATATTCTGTTCAGAAGATATGTTTACCTCGGAATCATATGTAACTTCAGGAGGTGCGGAAGTTTCTCCTGTGACATCTTCAGAAGTTGGCTCATCAATAGCCATAAAACAAATCTGAGCTTGCTCTTCCTTTTCTTCAGGATCACTGCTGGTCTCAGAGTCTGACCAGGTAGCCAGCATAGCTTTCTTGAACTTTTTCTTATCTTTCTTCAACTCCGGGCAGTTAGGCTTAATGTGCCCCGGTTGCTGACATCCATAGCACACAATTGGCTTGTTTGGATCTCTCTTGAACTTTTCACCAGAATCAGGAGTTTTCTTATCAATGCTCCTGAAAGGCTTCTTGTAGTTTTCTTATCATCATCTTCAGGGGCTGCTAAGATTGTATATGACATCACTCCTGATCTCAACAATCGTCTACAGAGCATTGAGTCCGCTGTGACTGCTCAGAGCGCCCAGATTGCTGAGCTTACTGAACTTCTGAAAGTTATGCACACTCAAGCACATGAACAAGAGAAGGTTCTTCACAATTGTTATAGGTTTGTTCGTGGACAGACTTATATAAAGAATGAGCATCTCACTGCTGCTGTGTATGCTAACAATCGGTTGATCAAGCTCCTTCTGGAAGATGTTTAGAGACAGAGACCTATGTCTGGACGGACCTTTGATCATATGAAAACCATTGATGTTGATTTCAGAAGAAGAATGGATATGATCAACACTGTAAGGCCTACTCCTCAGCAATATCAGACTGCTTTGAATGTTCAGCAGAAATTGGACTCTCAAGGTGCTCTGGGTGTTCCTGTTGGTTCTGGCCAAACGGGGGAGAAGTCTGCTCAGCAGGGTGGTCTCAAGTCTGGATTGAAGAGACAAAATGTTGATGAAAGTTCCAGTGGTATTCCTCCTCCTCAGAAGAAATGTAGAAACTTGTAATCACTTTAGGACTTAAGCTTCTTAGCTAGGTCCTGGGTTGGGTAGTCTTGTCTTAGGACTTTCCTTCTGATTATTTCGTTTGTTGTTTCTTCTGACTATTATATACACTGAACTTTTCTTATACATATTAATTGTCTCTGATTAATTTCTTACTGTTTATGTTTCTTTTAACTTAGTAACTTTGTCTTCACTAAAAATCTAACAACTTGATCTCAAGCCTATCTTAAGTTTATACAGATTGATGAAGTTCACCATTTACACTAAAATGGGGGAGTTAAGTTACTCAGAAGCTAAAACAAACATTTGTATCAGGAAGTTAATCTCTCAACCTTGTGATTTCTTAAATAATTGTTACCTTCTGACCACGGTTTGTCCATAACCAAAATGGGGGAGAATGATGAACCCTAAGTGTTTTGATTATGTCCAAACGTTTCAGAAGATGAAAGTTAAAATTCTCTTACATACGGTTTAATGTTGACTAACAATTTTTTGTTAAAGTTTGTATGTAAGTTACTCAGCAGGTGCTGAATGAAGAATTTTTGGATTGCTTAAAGGTCTCAGAAGAATCGAAAGCTAAAGACAGTATTCCTTCCTCCAGAAGCTGGATGCTCCGCTCTGAAGATATCGAAGTCTGTTAAAGCTCTCCTCAGAGGTCCATTGCAATCAGAAGTAAAACACTACCAATTCGATCAGAAGTCTAGTCAACTGGAATTAGCTTTCAGAAGCTAAGTCACGGGTTCCGTTAGCATTTATTGCTCTAACAATTGCATTTAATGCAAGGCGCCAAAAGTTCAAAAAGCTGTTTTGAAGGAGCGCGAGTGTCTACTCAAAGCGAAACCAGAATTTCCTTGTCTACCCCTTGTTGATCCAATTGAAGAATGTTTCCAGTCAACCTTATCTTCAACTTCA
Organism: Euphorbia peplus; assembly: GCA_028411795.1. NCBI lineage: Eukaryota > Viridiplantae > Streptophyta > Magnoliopsida > Malpighiales > Euphorbiaceae > Euphorbia > Euphorbia peplus. The sequence goes on along the minus strand of CP110843.1, from coordinate 9,168,204 downwards.
AATCACTTACCGGATTTAGTTAGAGAACAAGGTTAACGAAATCAAAGTGTTTGAAGACCGTTTGAAGATTTGACAAATTAACGGCTACAACAACTGATGTCATCTCTTTTGAAGATTCAAATTCACCAACGGTCATCCTCATTCACTATAAATAGTATCCAAGCTCCACTACATCATCTACGCGTGATTATTGAGCAAAATCTCAACGCACTGTTTGAACAAGAAAAACAGAGCACCATTTTCCATTCTCAATCTTTCTTAGCATAGCTTTAGTTAAAGTGAGAGAGTGAAGAAAAACAAGTTCATAATAGGAATCCTGTAAACTGATATCGTTTGTGATATTCAGTTAGATTTAAAGAGAGAAATCTAGTTGAGATTAGAGTTGGGTGAGAAATCCAGAAAACAGAGTGTTGTTGTTCTGGTGGAAATCCTTTAACTCTTTTTAGGCTAGTCAGAACTAAGTGAGAAATTAGCTTAAGTTCTGTTGATGTAAAGGAGCTTCTGAACTTGCCATAAAAGTTCTGAATAGTAGATTTAAAATCTCTGTTGGCTGCGACCACAGGGGACAAGACGTAGTCACAAGACTTCTGTGGCGAACTTGGATAAATTGAACTGTTCATCAGGACCTCCTGAATCTCTTTCTCCCTTCCTTATACTTGTTAATTTGCTTCTGTGTACTTGCTTATATTTAGTGCTGAAACAGACTTTACTCTTTTTATCATTGTCTTTGTTCAGAAGACTGTCCAGAAGCTATCTTACTCAGAGCTTCTGTTGCTGAAAACAGTGTAACTGTGTTTAGGCAGAATTTCCCTCAGAAGCTCCTTCTGTAAGCTTGCCTCTGACTCTGAGGAAATTTGACTCTGTTATCTAAGTTTCTTGAAAAACTTTGAAACTTTCAGTTTTCAACATAGACACCTATTCACCCCCCTCTAGGTGATTCTGTTCTTGTTAAGGCCAACACAAACTCGGGGCAGAATCAGAAATTACGATAAATCCTCGCTGAGGTATCATGGAAGCAGTTAGTCGGCCTTACAGTAAGATTATAGAAAACACGACGCCGTAGGACCAGAGCTGCAGGAGTTACTCATGAAGGACAGTTAGTCGGCCTTACAGTAGCATTATAGAAAACACGACGTCGTAGGACCAGAACTGCAGGAGTTACTCGTTGAGAACAGTCGGTCGGCCTTACAGTGAGATTATAAAAGACACGACGCCGTAGGCCAAGACTGCAGGTAAGTTCTCTAAACTCACTTTCGAAAAACACGAGCACACACGCAGTATGTCTTATTTCGCTTCATTAAGACTGCCCAACGGGTCTTACAAGATAATGTAATCACCTTAGGCACTCCCAAAGAAGCAAGGGGCAAACTGTAAGCACTGGTTTTCGAACCCGATGATGAAAGCAATCTACGAGCTCCTCGTCGCACCAGCTGCTCAAATACTGAGACTCGTCGGAGAACGGATCACCTTTTCAGAGCCATAACCTCTTCCGCCCGCTCCTCGAGACCATGAGTGTGGCACATTCACGCTTATGAGAAAATCCTCGATCACGAAATAATATACGGTCACGAAGTACTATTCACTAGGGACCGTACGGTCTCAACACTATTTGTTGAGACCGTACGGTCACAAAACATCTGATCTTACGGTCACTGCCACGTGGCAGACAGAATCCAATCCTTATTTGCCACGTGGCTGGCGGTCAAATGAAAACATGACACGTGTACTAAAATCCAAACAAGTTTGACCGGGTCTTACAAGGTCCGGCCGGGCCTTGTGGGAAGCCCGGCTCAGATCCAAATTTGGATCTGAGACGGACGAACAAGTGACCGCACGGTTACCAAATTGGGACCCTACGGTCACAAGCTTGTGACCGTACAGTCTTAAGCTTGGTCGCACAGAATAAAGTAATTCCATGCTTCTTTTGAAATCAGCGTCGATAGCAGCCAGACATTCAACAGTATCACCAGACATGGGACGCACTTTGTTTGCATCTTGAATCAGCAGCTTAATGGCAAGATGATTGGCATACATAGCTGTGAGCGTAAGTGGTCGCTCATAGCGGCTTTAGCCTTCTTTGACTAGAGTCGCCACCCGGCCGACCGGGAAAATGTACGAACCGGTGTTTGTACCGATTGTTTTCAAAACCAGAGATTCTATTTACGTTCGTGGATACAACTTATTAATTCCAACATTCCAGAACCCAGAGGATCTTTAATGCAACCTAACAGTTTATTGTTTTGATATTTATGGTTATCACACAAGAATATGTAAATGCGCAAATATTCGTACGGTAAACCGCCGGGTGACACGGTACAAAACCCTCAGAAGCTTACCCTCGTCGCGTGCCTGTGATTGCTCGCGGACTGATACTCGTTGAAGAACGGGGACCTTTTCTGGGAGGAACCTCAAGGGCTGGAGTTGCGTGTGCGTCTTCCGGAGTGGTAGCTAGGAACATGACTTAATCAGCTCTAGCGAGACTGCGAGTGATGCCTAAGATTTGGAACTTTTGATAAAAGGGGAATATATTTTTGGTGGTCGAGAGGACCTTTTCTGAGAATATTTTGGGAAAAGTACTCTCAAGCTCGGGCTCTAGCGATCCTTTCTGTATCAGAGGCGACTTTAGGCAACAACAGAGGCAACTTTATCAGAGGCAACTTATATTCGGTCAAGAATCCCTTTAGAACGAGCTAGAGAGGGAGGAGAATGAGTGTTTTTGGTGAGAAATGATGAAAATCCGGGGGATATTTATAGGTTAGCTTGTGACCGTACGGTCAGAAGCCATGTGACCGTATGGTTTCAATTTTGTGACCGTACGGTCACATGTTCGCCCGTCTCAGATCAAAATTTGGATCTGAGCCGGGCTTCCCACAAGGCCCGGCTAAAGTCGTTTGGATTTTAGTACACGTGTCAAGATCTGATTGGACGCCCAGCCACGTGGCAGATAAGGATTGGATTCTGTTTACCACGTGGCAGTGACCGTACGGTCCTTAGTGAATACTACTTGTGACCGTATATCTTTTCGCGATCAAGGATTTTCTCATAAGCATGAAAGTGCCACACTCATGGCCCCGAGGAGCGGGTGGAAGAGGTTATGGCCCTGAAAAGATGATCCATTCTCCAACGAGAATCAGTTTTTGAGCAGCTGGCGCGACAAGGAGCTCATAGATTGCTTTCATCATCGGGTTCAAAAACCAGTGCTTACAGTTTGCCCCTCACTTCTTTGGAGGTGTCTAAGGTGATTACATTGTGTTGTAAGACCTGTCGGACAGTCTCAATGAAGCGAAACAAGACATACTGCGTGTGTGCTAGTGTTTTGAAAGTGAGTTTAGAGAACTTACCTACAGTTCTGGCCTACGACATCCATTCTTCTATAATCTTACTGTAAGGCCGACTAACTGTTTCCACTGAGTACCTCGACGAGGATTTTCCGTAACTTTTAATAGCGCCTCGAGCATAACTCGAGGACTTTTGGTAACTTCCGTAGCTCATAGTAACCTTCCATAACGCCTCGGGCGTGACCCGAGGATTTAGTAACCTTTTGTAGTTCTTCTTCATAATACCTCGGGCACGACCGAGGATTTAGTAACCTCTTGTAGCTCTGAGTAACCTTTCATAGTACCTCGACGAGGATTTTCCGTAACTTTTGATGGTGCCTCAAATTTTTGGTTCGAGGACTTTCGGTAACTTTTGTAGCTCTTAGTAACCTTTCACAACGCCTCGGGCGTGACCCGAGGATTTAGTAACCTCTTGTAGCTCTGAATAATCTTTCATAGTACTTCGGGCACGACCCGAGGATTTAGTAACCTTGCGTAGCTCTTATTCAGTTTTGTTTTCCGACCTTTCTTTCTTCAGATATTGCTGAACACTTTGTCCTACCAGTCTTATCTGAATGCTGGTGGTCTCGGCCTAAGGTCGATCAACTGTGTCCCAATATCATTTCTCTTCCGCTCTTGATCTTCAGTTGATCTGGGGCCTCTGGCAGCATTCTTCCTTGACCACAGTCATGCCCCATTTTGGTGTTGCCCCAGCGAAATTCTTAGTTCCGGAATTTTGATAAGTTCGGGGGTTCCCCGGTGTGCCAGTGGTCTGATAATGCCCCAGTGTACTGTTCCGGCGGTCATTGGATATGCCCATATGTCCCTTGTAATCCTTCGGGGGTTCTAATCTTCGGACAATTTGGAGACCGGGTGGTGCCCCAGCCTACCGCCAGTCGAGCGATGCCCCGGTATACTGCTAGCCCAGTGATGCCCCATCATACTGCTGGTCGGGTAATGCTCTTGGAATAGCATGATAACGTTTCTTGCGCACATCAGAAGCGTCGTGGGTTTCCTTTGGAGCGGGCGCCCCGAGAGTCAGATATTTTCTTTTGTGGCTGTCGGGTAGGTTCCTACGATTTTATTGATTTTCATGACTCCTACAAGGATTCTGCACTGACAAAGACATACATCCTTTCTCGGGGTGAGATGGCCAATGGGAAATAAACATTTATGATGACTGGCCATGTTGTATGATTATAAGTGATCAAGGGAGATACCCTATTCTATGGATGCATCCAGGTTTACACATGTGAACTTAGGTTGGATAACATACAATGCATGTGACTAGATGTACAGACACATGATAAGGGATGAACTCATGTGATATGGACTCTGGCTAGACCCCCTAAAACATATGGTGTGTATGTGTGTGTCTTTAGTGAAAGTGAGGGGATGCCTTATGACAACCTACAACGATATAAAACCCAAAGTGTGTGTGACTCCATATGTGTGCGCACAAAGGGGATGTCCTATTCACGTGATATATCCTTTATGGAATTCAGCTAGATGACCTAAGGTGTCTAATGTGTGCGTGCAACTAGACCTTTGGACATGTGATTGTGTGCAGACTAGGGGGGCTATCTCATCTTATGACTCGTGTGGTATTATTTTGTGGATTTTGGTTGGACGACCTAGGACACATAATATGTATGAGTGAGTGTGTGGACACGTGACTGAGTGACCTAAACTATTTTTTGGCTCTTAACGGAGTATGTCCTGTGTCAGTGGGTGACTCCAAGGTTTTGGTTATATGTGATTTTGTAAGGGTAGGTTCATGGTTTTTCTTTTGGAGGATGTGAGCGAAGGTTTTGGGTTAGATGGAGGAGGCGAGGCTTTCGTGGGTGTTTTAGGGATGTTGGGATAGTTTTTTGTGAGGAGAGAAAGGGTTCGGGTACGGATGGCAGAGGTGAGGCTTTGTAGGGTAGGTTTCATAAAGGGTGCAAGGGTTTACGGTTGGATGATGGAAGCAAGGGTCGTGGAGGTTCTGTGATGAGGATAGGGTGTGAGAGACCATCAGGAGTTTGTGTAGCTTCTAGGTTGTCAGGGTTGGAATCAAGATGTTCAAATGCAACTCCCGATGACGTTTTCGTGATTGCCCTTAGGGTGAGGTGTTCTATTGCTCTAACTGTTGCCTAAGATGACTCTAGGGTTGTCAACTTAGCAAGCTGCCTTTATTGTTGCCTAGGTCGCCCTCTCGGGTCTTCAACCTAGCAGGCTTTCTTTCTTTTGGCCCTGAATGTTGCCAAGATCTACTCTTGGGATGTTAGATCTAGCGGGTCTTTTGTTCTCTCAAACCCTAGGGGAGTCGGGTAGTGTTTAGAACGGAGTGTGCATATTTTACTGTCTAAGTTCTTGATTCCTCTATGACTTATGACGTTCTAGAATATACGCAATTTGGTAGACTCTTGAAACAGACATTTAGACTCACTAACAAAAGCATCTAGACTAGTTAATACAAGCATAAATGGTTCATGTATGTCTAGTATGAATGTGCACTCGTTATCAACCAGTCCTAGTTGACTATCTTTTCTCTTCTTGTGACGATGATTTACCCCTTGTAGTGAAGATTCTTCCGTGGTGTGGGATCGTCGCTTTTTGTGATGGATTATGCCTTCGTGTGCTTATTAGTAAGATGTCCTCGTAGATTCGGGACACCATCCGCCTTGCATGAAGCATGGAAATGTCGTTAATCTGTTTGAGGCTTTGTGGATGTGATCCATTTTCGATCTATGATCTTCTTCGAAGTATGGCTCCATTTCTCCTTTTTGTTTCTCCCATCGTGCGTGGGCACATTCATTGCAGAGCGTAGAAAGGGAGATTCTAAGGTCTTCATGGGCTTAATTTTGAAGGCTGGCGGACCCTGGTTCATCCTAAATGGAGACATCTTGAGTACTTGGGCGCTCCATTTTATCTTTTGCGCATTGTTGCAGTTCCTTAGAGTGAGGTCTCTTCCTTTTGCACGGCTCGGAAGGAGATGTGCTTCTATATTGATCTATTAATTCCTCCTCCTTATGTTGTCTCTGTATCTTGCGGGGTACGTCGTAGTCGGGGCCATTCGTCTAGTTGTGGTTCTTTCTCTTACAGTCGAGGGAACATTCACACCGGACACGCATGCTCTAATTATGCCTATATCTTCCTTATGTCTATTTGAAAGATGCAAATGAATGTAGACACGCGTGAGTTAAATGCTTTTTCTATCTAAGCACATGTCCGTAAACAAGTGGATAGGATAAGTGGGATATAGCCTAGTCGATGCCTTATGATGTTGCTCCGTCCTTCGTCTGTCGGGATGTCCTTGATGCGACCTAGAGTTCTCCATGAATCCTCTTAGGGGTGTATCTTAGCTATCCGGTTTACTAGGTATTAACTGATTTTGGGCTCGGATAAGGTCTTTTGTTTGCTCTGGAATAGTTCATGAGGATATTGTTAACTGATGTGAGATGGGGTGTGGTATGTATCAGGGTAGTTTGGTGAAGTTTAGGGTAAAGTCTTTTGGAGTGTTGGGTAATACGCGGGGAGTGGTTCGTCTGTGAGGTAGGCTAAGGGTCGAGACTTGTGTTGTCTTCAGTTTGGATTAGGGTTTGAGAGGATATCATGGAGAACTTCCTTGGGTCGTCCAACTCTTCGTCTGGGGGCTTGGTCCTTGTCTCTGATTCTTCCTTGTTAGTCTGACGGTCTCCTCGATGGAAGCTCGCACGGGTTTAGGTGTGTTGCGGTTTTGTGATTTCAGGTTGGGTCAGGTAGTGTTTGGGAATTTTGGATAAAGAGAAGGCGTTCCCGGATAGGTGGGGTTTTTGACGTTTTGGACCACTTGTATGTGTGCCCTAACCTAAAGTGTGCCTATGACATCTAGACGAATTATACTTATGAGATTATGGTACCTCATTGACATTTTCCTATTTCTCTCTGTTATGGCACCGATGTGTATGTACGCCTAAGACACGTGATGATGACAATGTGCATGCATGTGGACCCTATTAGGTAGGATGATGCGAAACAAGTGGCCGAACGTATGACACTCTAAGGGTAGACACACCTGAAGGAGACAAACCTAGCGGGTAAGGGGATACATGCTTTTATGTTTTGGACATCGTATGTGTGTGTGACACGTTTAGGTAAAATGACGGCGGTGTCATAGTTCCTATTTTAGCCTATTGTGTGTATCCTATGTGTGGTTTGACGATGTACGCTAATCCTTACGGGTAATGCTTGACATGTATATGAAATGGATTTACACTTCAGACCTTAGACTGATGACTATATACACATACAATAATCACGGCTCATGACTATAGGGTTTAAGTGACGACAAATATACACGTGTGGATTGGAGCGACTATTGTGTGTTTATGCGAAAAGACACACACGACCTGATTTTTACATAGAGACGACGGGACGTATGATGCATCTAGCATTGATGTTTGACTTCATGCTAAAGGACATTATTGACACGTCGCTTGTTTCTCGATTTGAGAACGTTCGTGCGACGAACCTATATTTTTTGGAAGTCTCAACCCAATAGTGAACCATGGGGACTTACGGGACAGTGTGCCCCTACCTTGGTTCGGACAACATTTATGACATGTAACACGACTTCAAGGTTTTTTTTTTTTTTTTTTTGGTCCAACACGATATTGACCTGTGTGGACTGACGAGGTGGTGTGCCTTAAGACTCAAGAGGAACCCTAAACTCCTTCTCGGGAGGAGCACAAGACAATGTATGTTTGGTCAAACAGACTAAACCATTACATCGGTATGGCCTTATCCTATATGAAATCATTAAAGCGCCTTTCGTAATCAAGGACATGCGGCTTCGTATAACACCCGTTTTGACTTAAGGGGAAACATTTGTGACGCCATGATTTTATCTCACGAGAATGAGTTTCTTTACGAAATGAAACAGACGACATAACGCCGTGTTTCGTGTGATAAAATGTCTGGCGTAACAGGGTGCCCCTTTATTTTAAAGGAGTTTCATTGGAACTGGACTCTTTCCTAGGTTAAGGCTACGTCTAATATATGTACAAGTAAGCGATCAAACAGTTAGTGTAGACATTCATGCGTTCGCAACACTCCCTCTCAATCTTCACGTGGTACGTCTCTGTCCTAGGTGGGTTTCTTTTGACATCTTTCCTTTCGATGTCGAAAACGCTGTCGTAGACGTGATTTATTTAATGTTTGAGGGTAGTTCCTAGTGGAGATATCTAGGCTGACTATATGAGGCTTCGGTCTCGTTTGATAGTACGAAAGGGTTCCCACAACAAGATATACCTAGCGCCTCCCCATTTAAGGGTTTTGAGCAGCGTGTCGACGGTACAAGGCTGAGGGTGGTGTTACAGATCGATAGTAAGCACGACCCGTAACACACGTTGACCATTTGGGATTTTTGTTTTATGCAGTATGAGAAAGCAATAACTCTGTTTATAGCCCTAGACTGTCAGAATGTTTCAGTTGTATCCATTTTTTACTTTTTATAAAACAATTTAAGAAATAATTTTACAAATAGTGAAAACCAAACTTACATCCTCCCATTAATAAATTAACTTCAAGAAACTCGTACGTTGAAGTTAACTTATAATAGTAGAGTATAATTTTGGTCCCCAGCGGAGTCGCCACTGTGAGCGTAAGTGGTCGCTCATAGCGGCTTTAGCCTTCTTTGACTAGAGTCGCCACCCGGCCGACCGGGAAAATGTAAGAACCGGTGTTTGTACCGATTGTTTTGAAAACCAGAGATTCTATTTACGTTCGTGGATACAACTTATTAATTCAAACATTCCAGAACCTAGAGGATCTTTAATGCAACCTAATAGTTTATTGCTTTGATATTTATGGTTATCACACAAGAATATGTAAATGTGCAAATATTCGTACGGTAAACTGCCGGGTGACACGGTACAAAACCCTCAGAAGCTTACTCTCGTCGCGTGCCAGTGATTGCTCGCGGACTGATACTCGTTGAAGAACGGAGACCTTTTCTGGGAGGAACCTCGGGGGCCGGAGTTGCGTGTGCGTCTTCCGGAGTGGTAGCTAGGAACAAGACTTAATCAGCTCTAGCGAGACTGCGAGTGATGCCTAAGATTTGGAACTTTTGATAAAAGGGGAATATATTTTTGGTGGTCGAGAGGACCTTTTCTGAGAATATTTTGGGAAAAGTACTCTCCATCTCGGTCTCTAGCGATCCCTTTCTGTATCAGAGGTGACTTTAGGCAACAACAGAGGCAACTTTATCAGAGGCAACTTATATCGGGTCAAGAATCACTCTAGAACGAGCTAGAGAGAGAGGAGAATGAGTGTTTTTGGTGAGAAATGATGAAAATCCGGGGGGTATTTATAGGTTAGCTTGTGACCGTACGGTCACAAGCCATGTGACCGTAGGGTTTCAATTTTGTGACCGTACGGTCACATGTTCGCCCGTCTCAGATCCAAATTTGGATCTGAGCCGGGCTTCCCACAAGGTACGGCCAAAGTCGTTTGGATTTTAGTACACGTGTCAAGCTCTGATTGGACCGCCCAGCCACGTGGCAGATAAGGATTGGATTCTGTCTGCCACGTGGCAGTGACCCTACGGTTAGAGATTTCGTGATCGTACGGTCACAACAAATAGTGTTGTGACCGTACAGTCCTTAGTGAATAGTACTTGTGACCGTATATCTTTTCGCGATCGAGGATTTTCTCATAAGGATGAAAGTTCCACACTCATGGTCCCGAGGAGCAGGTGGAAGAGGTTATGGCCCAGAAAAGATGATCCGTTTTCTGACGAGTATCAGTTTTTGAGCAGCTGGCGCAACGAGGAGCTCATAGATTGCTTTCATCATCGGGTTCGAAAACCAGTGCTTACACCAGCAGGTCCTGTGACCGTACGGTCACTGTTCTTGACATACGTTCACCGGGCTTTTGACCGTACGGTCACAGGCCACTGACCGTACGGTCACTCCCTTTTTCTTCTGATTTTTGACGATTTCTTGATTCCCTATGCAGTCGGCCAGGCTTCGGAGTCACGGCAGCGCGCAAAACGCGTTATCTTGGTAAAGACGTCTTCCAGAGGATGTCAAGGCCCGCGTACGGGGAACCCCCTTCCGTGCCTTCTTCCATTCATTCTGTGCACACAAGGCCACCAGTTCATTGGTCGGGATCCGCGCATTGGCCGAGCGGTGGTCATATTGCACTCATACTTTTCAGTTCCCGTTCGGGGAGATGGCCCTCACTCCTCTAGACATCGCGGCGATCACATGCTTACAGTTAACAGGGAGCATGCCTCCTTTCTCTGACTTTCCTTCCGACCCAGCAGATATAGTGGCCATGGTTGGGCGGCCCTTGGTTTCTTTCGAGTTCCGCCGATTGCGGTCGACTCAGGTCTTCGAGTCATATGAGGGGGTTAGTGCCCCTGCTACAGCTGTAGAGCGGGATCATCACGCTCGATGTTTTCTATGGTTCGCCCTCTGCTCCACCCTTTTCAAGGAGACGAACGACTGCTGCGACTTGGCTCTCTTGGCGGGCTTGCGGGACTTGGACCGTTTGGGGGACTACTGTTGGGGCAAGGTTGTCCTTGCTTCTGCTTACCGGCTCCTCGATGGACTGAGTCGTCAGAGGGCAGTGGCCGTCGGTCCTACGATGGTCGTTGAGGTATTATTCTCTTTGTTTTTGCATCTTTCGCCTTTTATGAGCTTCTTCTGATCTTCTTACTTCGCAAGTTTAGGCTTGTGAGCACTTTCTTCTGCCCCGGCCTTCAACGGGGAGGGAGACAAACCTTGATTTCCCTCGAGTCGATCACTGGTTTGGCTCTCGTTTCGGAGGCGTCAAGAACCCGACTGTCGTCCTCCAGTACATCGAGGGGTTGACTTGGGACGTGGTATGTTTTCTCTGGCTGTCTCTCTTTTATTATCTTACTACGGCTTTACTGACGTTTGATCTATCGTCTCCTTCCAGCTGCAGGATCGCATCCGTCCTTGGCACATTCCTGCAGCCCTTCCTGGATGGTCCCGTGCGATGGCGTCCGCTGCTGAGTTGGTGCCCATGAGGATTATGTTGGAGGATCACCTGGATTTCTCCTGGTACCTCGGAGAGCGCGTCTATCAGTACGAGATGGGTCCTGCGGGTTGTAGGGTACCTGTGAACCCCCCCTATGACCATGTTCTGGGCTTGGGCCCTTACTGCCGCTCAGAGAGACGTTGCGGCTGCGGGTGTCTCCATTTTTGGTGACGGCGGACAGTCTTCCCTGCTTCTTCCTCCCACCGTGAACGGTTACGCGGCCATCCTCTCTCAGCTGCTCCCGCATCGGGAGATTGGGCCTTCCTCAGGAACAGGGGAAGGAGGAGATCACGACGGAGGTGATGATACGGTCTCCACTGCTCCAGGCGCCACCGCCGAGGTACTTACCTTACCTCGTTATGACTTTACTTATTTTATCCTTGTGTCAATTCTTGACTTGTCGTTTATCTTTTGCCAGCCTTCCTCGTCCCGTGTCCGTAGGACCCGTTGTCAGACTGACGGCGGTGTTGACGATGCACATCATCGAGGGAGCCATCCGCAGGAGGGCACTAGCCAGGCTCACCCCGACTGGGTTGCCGGGGACTTGAGACATACTTTCCCTTCTTCCATTTCATTCTTGGACTGGACGGGCTACCGCGAGTATGACCTTCCCGACAGCGAGCCCATGGAGTTCATCCCTCCTGACACTACTCATGTATGTGTAGTCCATTCTCTCCTTCATATCTCTTAGTCCTTTTCCTTGACCTCTTCTTCTATCTCAGGTACAGAGGGACTCGATGGCGAGGATGGCGAGTCGTTACCACTCTGCTCGTGCTACCTGGACTATGCACGCGCAATCCGACAGGGTATGTATTCTGAATTTCTTCGCATGAGACTTATTTCACCTGTTTATGTATGTATGTATGTATGTATGTATGTATGTACGCATGTACGTATGTGTATGTGTGTGCGTGCGTGCCTTCTTTTTATGATTGGACTTCTCTGGGTGCAGGATGCTATGGCGGCCATGGCAGCAGACGTAGCCGCGCGGGATGCTCAGATAGCGGACATGAGGTGGAGGAAGGTCGTTGGCAAGCTCGGCGGGCCCGCCGACTAGCCCGAGGAGAAGGAGGTCAGGGTCAGATACTCCCTAGATTAGCGTACTTTAGTGACATTGTATTTTATTTTTTGATTTTTAGTTTAGCTTTCTAACACTCATTGCAACACATTTTTATCTTATTTAACATACGTAATATCCATTTACACCGTTTTTTTTAAAGGAAATGAACCAAGAGCACCCTGCGAGATGATTACCCACCTTTCGCCTTGACCTCTAGACTTCACGTGTGCCGCCTTGTGGATTTGTACTTCTGTTAATTTCGTCCTTGTGTTCATTCCGAGCGCGCCCTATTGATGATAGGTCTCATTCTTTTCGAATCGGAACTTCCTGTGGTCCTTTGAACAATATATTGCGTATTTCTTATGATCGGGGTCTGTCCAATTACGCATGTCTTTTAATGCTCTGACGGTCGATCTGGGGGCTCAGGGCTTCTCTTGAGAGCTTGGTCCTTTTGTCTTATCTTTCTTCGAGGCTCCTCCTTCTATTTATGCGCATGGATTGCGTTTGCTAGCGTCACCGTGTTATTATGACATCTTGGTGTTTTCCTGGGTATCTTTGAGGATTTGTGTCTTGGTTTAGCCTGGATCAAGTGTTTGAAGATGACTTTTAGGCTACTTGGGTTAATGTCGAGGTTTGTCCTTTCATGTCCTGTCTCTGGGGTAATGTGTTCCTTGCTCTAATTGTTGCCTAAGATGATTCTAAAGTTTGTCATCTTAGCGAGCCGCCTTTGTTGTTGCTTAGGTCGCTCTTTCGAGTTTTCAACCTAGCAGACCTCTATCTTTTATGTTTACTTAAGGTCTTCCTCTTCGTACGGATCTCCTGGTCCAGCCTTCAGTTTTGGGCTCTTCTTTCACCTGCTCGAGCGAGATTCCAATGTATTCTTTATTCAAGAGATATGTTGGGTGGGATCAAGGCGTGATCTTAGTTTATTTCGAGTGTTAAGGTTTTGAGGTGCGATGTGATATTATGTATGTCAAATATGATAAGTGAAACGAAATGATGATCACGTGATATATTTTTTAATGACTCCCATTGGTAAACAAATAAAAAATGCATTACATTTGAAATCCAGTACACTTTCATTTCAACTAAGGCGATTCTAAGTGGGCCTTTCGAGCTTTCTCCCTTTTCATTCTCCATGATTCCTCGTCAATCTTTAGTTTTTCCAGATGTTCCACTAGGTCTTCAATCCATCGCTTTGGGATAGGCAGTGGGTTATTCCTATCGGTTGGAGGAGATCTTCGCCATTTTACCGCGTCATGTTCCCAAGCCAAGTTTTCCTCTTCTGGCCAGGGAATTGGTTCCCAACTCTCTGATGATGCCTTTCCTTCTTCGAAGTCTGGGCCTAAGTCCAACATTTGTGTTTGATCGGTTTTGATAGCGAGACTCGTTGCTGCCTTTGTTTTTCCTTTTACTAGTCCATCGTCAGGCGAGTCTGCATGCCAGCCTAACTTGTCGGGTTCCTCCTCTGGGCCCGTCTTGATTTGGATGAGCTTTGGATATATCATTTTTGCCAGTCCGTGTGAGGAGAAGGGATCCATTAGGACGGGCGTCTTGATCTCTCCATCAATGCGTTTCAGGACTTCTTCTTCTGTGAGCCCTAAGCTGATCACCATGACTTGTGGAGGAAGGGTCTCATGATATCCAATCGAAGAGTCCTTCTTAGTGCTTGCGTCTTTGGGGCCTTCTATCTCTTTATTTTCAATCATATCCTCAATTCTCTATCGTAATGCGTCGCACTCAGTGGTAGGATGTGAGAACACTTGATGGTAGTCGCAGAATCTTTCCATATTGTCTGTTGTCTTGATGACCACTGGTGGCCGGATGGGGTGCATTTTCCCTTCTCAGTGTAGACGATCAAACTCTTCTTTGATATTCATGTTTAAGGATACTCCTTTGTCTTCCGGAGGGGGTCTCTGACGTTCCACCAACTACGTTCACCATATCTTGGTGATCAATCGAGATTCGTATCCTTGTGTCGCGCCTATCTTTCTTTAAGGGATCGTAGAGGTCTGATTGATAATCTCTTCTCCTATGCTTTGGAGGACTTGGGAAAGATTCTTGAATAATTCGAAGTTCTGGTATTGTACCATGTTCTCATTTTGAGGTGGTATTCCTTCGGTTCTTCTGAACCCATATTCATAGGTACTTCCTCCTTTCGGGAATAATCATGATACTGGCCCCTAGTTGACAATTCTCAAACCCTTTTCCGGTCCAATACTTCCGCCGATGTGGGGTAGTTTCCCTTTTCTTTACCGGGATGGTGCATAGGGTAATCCATTTTCAAGTTTAGGATATCTGAACCATATGTCTCCTTTGGGATGCGGGGTTTCTCGGGCATAGGATCGTTTCTTTCTAGCTGGCCTGTTAGAATTCTCTTGCACCCTTCTTCGATGGCCTCACGCATCACTCTCTGATATTCCGGAGTCTGCATCATGGACGTTAGTGCCCTGGTGATTTCGATGGCCACATTTGAAGCAGCATCAGGGATACCATTTGATTCCGCCATCTTCCTTTAGCACGACCTTGCCTTTGACCAACTCTTGATTCGCCTTTGTTCTTGGTTGTTCTATGTCCACGACCGCTCTATGTGAGGAAGAATCGTGTGAGTCTTCCACCCCTCTTGATTCGTGTAGTGTATGTATGCATGGTCTTACGAGTCTTCCCCCGCTTTTGGCTTGTCAGATTCCGTTCAAAGGTATTACCTTACGAATGCATATTGATGAAGGTAATATCCCTAGACGGGATATCTGGCTTGTGTAGACACGAGAGATCGAATCACGATATGTTTTTATGAGGTTTTATTTCAGCCGTGGGTCGTTCTTTCGCTTCTCCTTTTTTAGCCGATATTTCATTGGTCTTGGACGTTCCTTCGATTCAAATCGAACTTTGTCACATTCTTTGCAACCCTTTCCTCATTCGAAGTGGACATTCATGACAATGCTATTTGCGGGATTGCGACAGAGTGTTCTTTTGAATCGGTGAGACGTCTAGACGGCGGGGTTCAGACCTTCTATATGCTCTTAGGTATGTATGCTCGAGCGATCAAACAAGTTGTCAACACATAACACCGGCACTCCCTCTCATTCTTCGCGTGGTACGTCTCTGTCCTAGGTGGGTTTATTTTGACATCTTTCCTTTCGATGTCAAAATACGCTCTCAACAGACGTAGTTTACACGATGTTTGAGGGTAGTTCCTAGTGGAGATATCTAAACTGACTACATGAGGCTTCGGTCTCGTTTGGTAGTACAAAAGGGTTCCCACAGCAAGATATACCTAGCGCGTCCCCATTTAAGGGTTTTGAGCAGCGTGTCGACGGTACAAGGCTGTAGGTGGTGTAACAGGTCGACTTATGCGTCCCTTAAAGGAAACGACAGTAAGCACGACCCATAACACACGTTGACCATTTGGGATTTTTTTTATGCAGTATGAGAAAGCAATAACTCTGTATATAGTTCTAGACTGTTAGAATGCTTCCGTTGTATCTCATTTTTACTCTTTATAAAATAATTTAAGAAACAATTTTATAAAAAAGTGAAAACCAAACTTATATCCTCCCATTAATAAATCAACTTAAAGAAAATCTTACGTTGAAGTCAACTTATAATACTCGAATATATTTTTGGTCCCCAGTAGAGTCGCCTCTGTGAGCGTAAGTGGTCGCTCATAGCGGCTTTAGCCTTCTTTGACTAGAGTCGCCACCCGACCGACCGGGAAAATGTACGAACCGGTGTTTGAACCAAGTGTGTTGTAAACCACAGATTTTATTTACGTTCGTGGTTACAACTTATTAATTCCGACATTCCAGGGCCCAGAGGGTCTTTAATGCAGCCTAACAGTTTATTATCTTAACATTTATGATTATCACATAGAAATATTCAAATACACAAACATTTGTACGGTAAACCGCCGGGTGACACGGTGCAAAACCCTCAGAAGCTTACCCTCGTTGCGTGCTAGTGATTGCTCGCGGACTGATGCTCGTTGAAGAACGGAGACCTTTTCAGGGAGGAACCTTAAGGGCCAGAGTTGCGTAGGGCGTCCTCCGGATAGTAGCTAGGAACAGGACTTAATCGGCTCTAGCGGGCTGCGAGTGATGCCTAGGTTTGGAACTTTTGATAAGGAGGAATATATTTTTGGTGGTCGTGAGGACCTTTTCTGGGAATATTTTAGAAAATACTCTCGAGCTCGGACTCTAATGATTCTTTTCTTAATCAGAGACAACCTTAGGCAACAACATAGGCAACTTTATGAGAGGCAACTTATATCGGGTCAAAAATCGCTGTAGAACGAGCTAGAGAGAGAAGAGAATGAGTGTTTGTTGGTGAGAAATGATGAAAATCCGGGGGGTATTTATAAGGTAACTTGTGACCGTAGGGTCTCAATTTAGGGACCGTACGGTCAATTGTTTGCCCGTCTCAGATCCAAATTTGGATCTGAGACGGGTTTTCCATAAGGCCCAGCGGACCTTACAAGGTCTGGCCAAAGTTGTTTGGAAGTTAGTACACGTGTCACTTTCTCATTGGACCGCCCAACCACGTGGCAGATAAGGATTGGATTATGTCTGCCACGTGGCAGTGACCATACAGTCAGATGTTTTGTGACCGTACGGTCTTTAGTGAATAGTGTTTGTGATCGTACGTCGTTTCGTGATCGAGGATTTTCTCATATGCATGAAAGCGCCACACTCATGGTCCCGAGGAGCGGGTGGAAGAGGTTATATCCCTGAAAAATGTGATCTGTTCTCCGACAAGTGTCAGTATTTGAGCAGCTGGCGCGACGAGGAGCTCATAGATTTCTTTCATCATCGGGTTCGAAAACCAGTGCTTACAGTCGCGGCCGCGGGCGTGTCTATCTTCGGTGACGGTGGGCAGTCTTCCATGCTTCTTCCTCCTATTGCGAATGGCTACACGGCCGTCCTTTCCCAGTTACTCCCGCATCGGGAGGCCGGGCCTTCTTCGGGGACAAGGGAAGGAGGAGATGACTACGGAGGTGATGATACCGTCTCCACTGTTCTGGACGCCACTGTCGAGGTACGTCCTTTACTTTGTTATGATTTTACCCATTTCATCCTCATGTCGGTTTTCGATTTTTCATTTGTCTTTTGCCAGCCTTCCTCGTCCCCCGTATGTGATCCGTTCTCCGACAAGTGTCAGTATTTGAGCAGCTGGCGCGACGAGGAGCTCATTGATTGCTTTCATCATCCGGTTCGAAAACCAGTGCTTACAGTCGCGGCCGCGGGCGTGTCCATCTTCGGGGACGGTGGGCAGTCTTCCATGCTTCTTCCTCCTATTGCGAATGGCTACACATCTGTCCTTTCCCAGTTACTCCCGCATCGGGAGGTCGGGCCTTCTTCGAGGACAGGGGAAGGAGGAGATGACGACGGAGGTGATGATACCGTCTCCACTGTTCCGGACACCACTGCCGAGGTACGTCCTTTACTTTGTTATGATTTTACCCATTTCATCCTCATGTTTGTTTTTGATTTGTCATTTGTCTTTTGCCAGCCTTCCTCGTCCCCCGTCTGCAGGACCCGTCGTTGGACTGACGGCGGTGTTGACGACGCACATCCTCAAGGGCGCCATCCGCAGGAGGGCACTAGCCAGGCTCACCCCGACTGGGTTGCTGGGGACTTGAGACGCACTTTCCCCACTTCCATTTCATTCTTGGACTGGACGGGTTACCGCGAGTACGACCTTCCTGACAGCGAGCCCATGGAGTTCATGCCTCCGGACACTACTCACGTATGTGTAGTCCATTCTCTCCTTCACATCTCTTATTTCTTTTCCTTGATATTTTCTTCTTTCTCGGGTACCGAGGGACTCGATGGCGAGGATGGCGAGTCGTTACCACTCTGCCCGTGCTACCTAGACTATACACGCGCAATCTGGCAGGGTATGTATTCTGAACTTCTTCGCATGAGTCTTACTTCACCTGTTTATGTATGTATGTATGTATGTATGTATGTATGTATGTATGTATGTATGTATGTATGTATGTATGTATGTATGTATGTATGAATGTATGTATGTATGTATGTATGTATGTATGCATGCATGTGTGTGTGCGTCCGTGCCTTCTTTTTATGGTTGGACTTCTCTGGGTACATGATGTTATGGCGGCCATGGCAGCAGACGTAGCCGCGCGGGATGCTCAGATAGCGGACATGACTGGTCGGCTGGCTGCTTTGGAGGTGGAGGAAGGTCGTCGGCAAGCTCGGCAGGCCCGCAGACTAGCCCGAGGAGAAGGAGGTCAGGGGTCAGATACTGGGAGCTCCCTAGATTAGCGTAATTTAGTGACATTGTATTTTATATTTTTTTTTTTGATTTTTGGTTTAGCTTTCTAATACTCATTGCAACACTTTTTTATTTTATTTCCTTTATCTTATTTAACATACGTAATATCCATTTATACCGATTCTTTCTTTCTTTTTTTTTTAAAGGAAATGAACCAAGAGCACCCTGCGAGATGATTACCCACCTTTCGCCTTGACCTCTAGACTTCGCGTGTGCCGCCTTGTAGATTTGTACTTCTGTTAATTTCGTCCTTGTGTTTATTCCGAGTGCGCCCTATTGATGATAGGTCTCCTTCTTTTCGAATCGGAACTTTCGGCGGTCCTTTCATCAACATATTGCATATTTCTTACGATCGAGGTCTGCCTAGTTACGCATGTCTTTAAACGTTCTGACGGTCGATCTGGGGGTTCAGAGTTCCTCTTGAGAGCTTGGTCCCTTTGTCTTATCTTTGCTCGAAGCTCCTCCTTCTATTTAAACGCATGGATTGCGTTTGCTAGCGTCGCCGTGTCATTATGACATCTTGGTGTTATCTGGGTATCCTTGGGGATTTGTGTCTTGGTTTAGCCTGGATCAAGTGTTTTAAAATGACTTTTAGGCTACTTGGGTTAATTTCGAGGTTTGTCCTTTCATGTCCTGTCTCTGGGGTAATGTGTTCCTTGCTCTAATTGTTGCCTAAGATGATTCTAAGGTTTGTCATCTTAGCAAGCCGCCTTTATTGCTGTCTAGGTCGCTCTTTCGAGTTTTCAACCTAGCAGGCCTCTGTCTTTTATGTTTACTTAAGGTCTTCCTTTTCGTACGGATCTCTTTGTCCAGCCTTCAGTTTTGGGCTCTTCTTTCGCCTGCTTGAGCGAGATTCCAATGTATTCTTTATTCAAGAGATATGTTGGGTGGGATCAAGGCGTGTTCTTAGTTTATTTCCAGTGTTAAGGTTTTGAGGTGCAATGTGATATTATGTATGCCAAACATGATAAGTGAAACGAAATGATGACCACGTGATATATTTTTTAACGACTCCTTATTGGTAAACAAATAAAAAATGCATTACATTTGAAATCCAGTACACTTTCATTTCAACTAAGGCAATTCTAAGTGGGCCTTTCGAGCTTTCTCCCTTTTCATTCTCCACGATTCTTCCTCAATCTTTAGTTTTTCCAAATGTTCCACTAGGTCTTCAATCCATCGCTTCGGGATAGGCAGTGGGTTATTCCTATCGGTTGGAGGAGATCCTCGCCATGTCACCGCGTCACGTTCCCAAGCCAAGTTTTCCTCTTCTGGCCAGGGAATTGGTTCCCAACTCCCTTCTGATGCCTTTCCTTCTTCGAAGTTCGGGACTAAGTCCAACATTTGCGCTTGATCGGGTTTGATGACAAGGCTAGTTGTTGCCTTTGTTTGTTCCTCCTTTAGTCCACTATCAAGCAAGTTTGTATGCCAGCCGAACTTGTCGGTTTCCTCCTTGGGGCTAGTCTTGATTTGGGTGAGCTTTAGATGTATTATTTTTGCTAGTCTGTGTGAGGAGAAGGGATCAGTTAGGACGGGCGTCTTGATCTCTCCGTCAATGCGTTTCAGGACTTCTTCTTCTATGAGCCTTGAGCTGATCACCATGACTTGTGGAGGAAGGATTTCATGATAGCCAATCGAAGAGTCCTTCTTAGTGCTCGCGTGTTTGGGGCCTTCTATCTCTTTATTTTCAATCATATCCTCGATTCTCCTCTGTAATGCGTCGCACTCAGTGGTAGGATGTGAGAACACTTGATGGTAGTCGCAGAATCTTTCCATATTGTCTGTTGTCTTGAGGACCACTAGTGGCCGGATGGGGTGCATTTTCCCTTCTCGGTGTAGACGATCAAACTCTTCTTTGATATTCATGTTTAAGGATACTCCTTTTTCTTCCAGAGGGGGTCTCTCACGTTCGACCAACTGCGTTCTCCTTATCTTGGTGATCAATCTAGATTCGTATCCTTGTGATCTGCCTATCTTTCTTTGAGGGATCGTGGAGGTCTGATTGATAATCTCTTCTCCTATGCTTTGGACGACTTGGGAAAGATTCTTGAACAATTCGAAGTTTTGGTATCGTACCATGTTCTCATTTTGAGGTGGTATTCCTTCGGTTCTTGGATGAGATAACGGAGTTGATCCCATATTCATAGGTACTTCCTCCCTTCGGGAATATTCATGATACTGGCTCCTAGTTGACAATTCTCGAACTCTTTTCCGGTCTAATCCTTCCGCCAATGTGTGGTAGTTTCCCTTTTCTTTACCGGGATGGTGCATAAGGTAATCCATTTTTCTGTTTAGGATACCTGAACCATATGTCTCATTTGAGATGCGGGGTTTCTCGGGCATAGGTTCGTTTCTTTCTAGCTGGCCTGTTAGAATTCTCTTGGACCCTTCTTCGATGGCCTCACACATCATTCTCTGATATTCCGGAGTCTACATCATGGACGTTAGTGCTCTGGTGATTTCGATGGCCACATTTGAGGCAGCATCACGGATACCATTTGATTCCGCCATCTTCCTTTAGCACGACCTTGCCTTTGACCAACTCTTGATTCGCCTTTGTCTTTGGCTGTTCTGCATCCACGGCCGCTCTATGTGAGGAAGAATCGTGTGAGTCTTCCACCCCTCTTGATTCGTCCGCCCATCTTCCTTTAGCACGACCTTGCCTTTGACCAACTCTTGATTCGCCTTTGTCTTTGGCTGTTCTGCATCCACGGTCGCTCTATGTGAGGAAGAATCGTGTGAGTCTTCCACCCCTCTTGATTCGTGTAGTGTATGTATGCATGGTCTTACGAGTCTTCCCCCGCTTTTGGCTTGTCAGACTCCGTTCAAGGCTATTACCTTAGTAATGCATAATGATGAAGGTAATACCCCTAGACGGGATCTTTGGCTTATGTAGACACGAGAGATCGAATCACGACATGTTTTTATGAGGTTTTATTTCATCCATGGGTCGTTCTTTCGCTTCTCCTTTTTTAGCCGATCTTTCATTGGTCTTGGACGTTCCTTCGATTCAAATCGCACTTTGTCACATTCTTTGCAACCCTTTCCTCATTCGGAGTGGACATTCATGATAATGCTATTTGCGGGATTGCAACAGAGTGTTCTTTTGAATCGAAGAGACGTCTGGATGACGGGGTTCAGACAATCTATATGCTCTTAAGTATGTATGATCGAGCAATCAAACAAGTTGTCAACACATAACACCGACACTCCCTCTCATTTTTCGCGTGGTGCGTCTCTGTCCTAGGTGGGTTTCTTTTGACATCTTTCCTTTCTATGTCAAAAAACGTTCTTAACAGACGTAGTTTACATGATGTTTGAGGGTAGTTCCTAATGGAGATATCTAGGCTGACTATAGGAGGCTTCGGTCTCGTTTGATAGTACAAAAGGGTTCCCACAGGAAGATAGACCTAGCGCCTCCCCATTTAAGGGTTTTGAGCAGCGTGTCGACGATACAAGGCTGTAGGTGGTGTTACAGATCGACTTATGCGTCCCTTAAAGGAAACGACAGTAAGCACGACCCATAACACACGTTGACCATTTGGGATTTTTGTTTATGCAGTATGAGAAAACAATAACTATGTATATAGCCTTAGACTGTCAGAATGCTTCAGTTGTATCCCATTTTTTACTCTTTATAAAATAATTTAAGAAATAATTTTACAAAAAGTGAAAACCAAACCTACATCCTCCTATTAATAAATTAACTTCAAGAAAATCGTACTTATAATGGCAGAATATATTTTTGGTCCCCAGCGGAGTCGCCACTGTGAGCGTAAGTGGTCGCTCATAGCGGCTTTAGCCTTCTTTGACTAGAGTCGCCACCCGGCCGAATGGGAAAATGTATGAACCGGTGTTTATACCGATTGTTTTGTAAACCAGAGATTCTATTTACGTTCGTGGATACAACTTATTAATTCCGACATTCCATGGCCCATAGGATCTTTAATGCAGCCTAACAGTTTATTATCTTGACATTTAGGATTATCACACAGAAATATTTAAATAAACAAACATTTGTGCGGTAAACCGCCAGGTGACACGGAACAAAACCCTCAAAAGCTTACCCTCGTCGCGTGCCAGTGATTGCTCGCGGAATGATGCTCGTTGAAGAACGGAGACCTTTCTAGGGAGAAACCTTAAGGGCCGGAGTTGCGTAGGGCGTCCTCCGGATAGTAGCTAGGAACATGACTTAATCAGCTCTAGCGGGGCTGCGAGTGATGCCTAGGTTTGGAACTTTTGATAAGGGGGAATATATTTTTGATGGTCGTGAGGACCTTTTCTGGGAATATTTTAGAAAATACTCTCGAGCTTGGACTCTAGTGATTCTTTTCTTAATCAGAGGCAACCTTAGGCAACAACAGAGGCAACTTTATCAGAGGCAACTTATATCGGGTCAAGAATCACTTTAGAACGAGCTAGAGAGGGAGGAGAATGAGTGTTTGTTGGTGAGAAATGATGAAAATCCGGGGGGTATTTATAGGGTAACTTGTTTTTAACACAACCTGTTATGTTTTGAATAGAGTGCTCATCAAAAGCATCTTGAACAAAACCCCCTATGAACTCTGGAAAGGTAGAAAGCCTAAGATAGGTTATTTCATAACCTTTTGTTGTAAGTGTTATGTTTTGAAGATGTTCCCTGCTGTTACTGCTAATCCGGTTCCAGAAGAGAATTCAACTCCTGAAGTTCACTTCCTTCCAGAAGATGCTCCTATATATAATTCAACAAATGATGGATGTACCAAGAGAAGTTAGAGCTCATAGGACTTCTATGAAGCTGAAGATGATGAGTGCTGGTTAATGGCAATGCAAGAAGAACTTGACCAGTTCAAAAGGTCAGAAGTTTGGATTTTGGTTCCCAGACCTAACAACAAGAAAGTTGTTGGTACAAGGTGGGTCCTGAAGAACAAGCTTGATGAGTTTGGAAATGTTGTGAGGAACAAGGCAAGACTTGTTGCTCAAGGTTACAGTCAGCAAGAAGGCATAGATTATGGTGAAACCTTTGCTCCTGTTGCAAGATTGGAAGCCATTAGAATTCTATGTGCTTTTGCATCATACAAAGTCTATGTGTCTCAACCACCTGGTTTTGAAGATCCTAAGTTTCTAGATCATGTGTACAAGATGAAGAAAGCCTTGTATGGACTGAAACAAGCTCCCAGAGCTTGGTATGAGAGACTGCCAAAGTTCCTTATGTCTAAGGGGTTTGTCAGAGGCTGTGTTGATACAACTCTATTCACTCTGAGAAAGAACAAAGATATCCTTTTAGCTCAAGTATATGTTGATGATATTATATTTGGTGCTACTAATGCATCTTTGTGCAGGGAGTTCAGTGACCACATGAAAGCTGAGCTTGAAATGTCTATGATGGGAGAATTAACCTTCTTCTTAGGACTTCAGATCAAGCAAAGTAATGATGGTGTGTTTATCAATCAAGCCAAGTATACTAGAGAAGTGCTGAAGAAATATGGCATGTCAGACTCTAATGCTATTGACATTCCCGTCAACAAAGACTTTGATGATGAAGAGAAAGCTGGTAAACCTGTAGACATAAAAACCTACAGAGGTATGATTGGTTCTCTCTTATATCTAACAGCCAGCAGGCCATATATACATTTTCCTGTGTACTTCTGTGCTAGGTATCAGGCTAAACCCAAGGAGATTCATTACATTGATGTCAAAAGAATTCTCAGATATCTTAAAAGGCACTTCAGAAGCTGGTTTGTGGTATCCTTGTCGTACAAATTTTACTCATGTAGGATACATAGATTCTGACTATGGTAGGGATAAATTGAAGAGAGTCATCACTTCTGGTGGCTGTCATTTTCTGGGGGAGTGCTTAGTCTCCTGGCATAGTGAGAAGCAAACCTTTGTGGCTCTCTCACCTGCTGAAGCTGAGTATGTTGCTGCTGGAAGTTGTGTTTCTCAGATGCTCTGGATAAAGCAACAAATTGCTGACTATGGAATCACTCCGGGAACTATTACAATCAACTATGATAACAAAAGTGTTATTGACCTTTCAAAGAATCCCATTCAACACATCAGGATGAAGCAGGTTCATATTAGGCATCACTTTCTGAGAGATCATGTTCTGAAGAAGGATATTGTTCTTACTTATTTACCCTCTGAAGACAATCTTGCTGATATGTTTACTAAGCCTCCGGCTAGTACTCCTTTCAGAAGCTTGCGTGAAGGCATAGGTATGACTAATCCACTTTAGTTATTTATCCTTAATTATATTCTCTTCTGTCTTAACTGCTAGCCGTTGAAAATAGTTAAGTGTGATTAAGGATAATCACGATGTTTTATCTTGTGCTTAAAGCGTGCCTACATTAAATGATATTAATGCGCTTTACTGTTGTTAACGGTAACTGGTTCCCTATTTTAACGGTGGTTATCCACTTTTTGAATTGGAACAGTTTACTTGTTTTGGGTATAAATAAGGGATTTCCATACTTGGCAAATTTTCACCTAAGTTTTCATAGCAATTAGAATCCAAAAGCATTTTCTGCAATCTCTATTTTCTCTCTACCCCAAAACCTAATTTCTCAAATGGCTCAAGAACAAGCTCCAATCACTGTTACTTATCTTTTCTCTTCAAAAGAAGAATATGTCCTTAGCGAATCTAGGGTTTTCACTTCTAGGTTCCTAGAGAACGATGTCAAACTCACTGACCCCATCTCAAAATGGCTAAGTGCTCAAAACTGGAATTCATTCGTTTCTTTGAATGAGTTCACCTATTCTACTCTTGTCACCCAATTTTACCAGAACCTTCATTTTCAGTCTGATGAAGAAGATGTTGTGCACTCAGTTGTTGCTGAAGTGGATTTTGAAGTCTCCAGAGCTTTGATTGCTCAAGTAATTGGAATCTCAGATGAAGGGATCATCATTGGAGATGATGGATCTGCTGAGGGTTTCACAGAGGTGAACTGGGGAAGACCTGATTTGGATGCTAAGGAGACTTATGCTACATGGTTGACTCTGCATCAGAGGTGGGCACATTATCTTACCACAAATGTGTTCCTGCCAAAGTTTGGGGGAGTAAATTGTGTCTCCAATAGAGAAAGGGTTTTTATGTGGCATCTGATGAATTTGAAGAAGATAAACCTCCCTGCCATGATCATAAGGCAGATGAAGAATGTCAAGGTGGCCAGCACTTTGGCATATGGGTCTCTCTTGACAAGGCTGTTTGAGGCAGCTTCTGTTTCAGTCTCAGGAGAAGGCATTACCAGCAGAAGCACTCAGATCAAGATGCTCACCATGAGTAGGCTTGGACATGATGTAGTGCCCTCAAAGAAACTTGAGGCTTCTGGCTCACAGGTGGCTTTTAATGCTCAGAAGGCCCCTGTGAAGGACGTTGAGGTGAAAATGAAAAATACCAAGAAAGGTAAGGGTGAGAAAGGCAAAAATAAGGTCAGCACCAAATCTGTTTTGGTTGTTGAGAAGGTTAGTGCTGATGAACCAGTTCCTAATTTGGTTCAAACAAAGATAAGTGTTGCACCTTCTGGGAAGGTGATTGCTGAAAAGCCTAAAGAGGCTGCTGAGAAGTCAGTAGAGGAAGTTGAGAATGATCGCCTAGTAGAACTAGCCAGAGTTGCTGCTGAGGCTGAGAAGGTAAAAGCTGTTGTTCAGCTTGTTGAGAAGAACAAGAAGGCAGAGGCTGCAATTGCAGCTCATGCTGAGTTGGATGCTGCTGAAGCAGCTTTGCGAGACCAAGATGCAAAAGCTAAGGCTGATGCTAATTTATCCACTGCTTCAGAGGATGCTGAGGAAGATGTTCCTCTGACCAGGAGAAGGACAAAGGCCTCTGCTTCTATGAGAAGGCCTATGAGGAAAAGAGATTTTGAAATGTCCTTTGCTCCTGAATTAGAGGATAATATCCCAGAGGATGAGGATAATCAAGAGGATGTGAACGATGAGGAAGATGTTCACATGGAAGTTGATGAGGAAAACTTCAATGATGATGGTGCTCCCATCATTGAAAATTTATTTGGTGACTCAACTCCTCAGAAGGAAAATTCTCAGGAACTGCTGGCTGGTGCCAAGGTGTTTGCTGAGAATGTAGACAATGAGCATTTCATGGATGATGTCTTTCTGGGATAGAGTAGAAGTTCTGAACGCACAAGAAATGTACATGAGGTTTTTGACGGACTGTCTCATATCTACACTAAACCTCTTAACTTCTATGACCCTACTGCTGATGAAAATGTAGAATTCTCAGCTCTTGAAAATGCTCCCTCCATTGCTCCTGAACAACTCACAAACTCTCCTGAACATAACTCACCTCCTCCACCTCCACCACATTCTTCTCCACCAATTTCTGTCACAAAAGCTGGTGGTTCTGAAACTTTAATTCCTCCTACAACTTCAACTTCTGAGGTTGTAGATCCCAAAACTACTCCAACTTCCGGATTCTTTTCGGAAGTTCATATCTCCACAAATCCAATCTTCTCTGACTCTACTACTACATCTACTACTCCCTCTCTAAACACTTCTTCTACGTTTTCATTTCCATCTACCACTTCATCTTTTTCAATACCTTCTACCCAATCTACTTCTGCTCCTTTCACTACTTTTATTCCTCCTCCTTCAACTTCTGGACATGCACCTCCTGTGTGTGAACCTTTAACCTCTTCAATTCCTACTTCCACCTTTGCTGGTTTTTCATCAAACTATGATTTCCTCATAAATTTGACGAGTCAGCAAGAGAGTGAAAGTTACTTTGGAGGTAGAGGATTCATATCAAGACCTCTTATTCCATCTGGAGATGGTGTTACTCCTTCTGTTGAGGAGTTGAGAAGAATGAGTCAGGGTGGCTCTGATAATCTGTTCAGTAGGTTTGCTTCTATGGGTCAGAGGTATCCTGTTGCTGATATGGTTGCTCAAGCTGCTGTCTTACAAGAACTTCAGCTAGTAAAAGCTCAGAATTTGCAACTTCTATCAATGCTGCAGATGCAAGATCCCTCTGTGTATATCTGCAACCTCTATGCACTTCATATTGCTACAAATGATGAATTATTAAAGTTAAGACAGCTGGTGTGAGCACTGGTTTTCGAACCCGATGATGAAAGCAAACTATGAGCTCCTCGTCGCGCCAGTTGCTCAAATACTGATGCTCGTCGGAGAACGGATCCTCTTTTCAGGACTATAACCTCTTCCGCCCGCTCCTCGGGACCATGAGTGTGGCACTTTCATGCTTATGAGAAAATCCCCGATCACAAAAACGTATACGGTCACAAGCACTATTCACCAAGAACCGTACGGTCACAACACTGTTTGTTGAGACCGTACAGTCACAAGGCCTCTGACCGTACGGTCACTGCCACGTGGCAGATGTTAATTAACATCTTATTATTTTGATGACTTACTTTATTAAATGGTTTTATACTTATGCTCCATATGTGACAAAATGATTTCTATCATATATTATATACTTAAATAATTTATATAACTTTAGATGTTATTAAATGATATTTCAAATAAACTCTAAAAAGAAATATCTAGAGTTATTCCAAAAAATATATGATTTAAACTCTTGATCTTACGTGCTCTAACTATGCCATATTATACCCGAGATCAATAGTTTTATGTATGTATACCATGAATTTAATTAGGTGAATATGAGATATATTATGGACTATTTAATCATGACATAATCTTAATTGAGACATACTTTTGCCATGATTATTTTACGGAGTTCATAATTACTACGACATCTCAACTTCACTAAACATTTTCGGTTTATACATACTTGCCATGATGTGTGATCAATATATTTATCATCCATACTTACACGAAATTGATGCATTATTTTGATGATAATATGTATGTTTATATGGTATTAATTCATGGTGATTAACATTGATCAACAAAGAAGAAAACTCAAGTTAATCTACACCATCCATCTACCATCCTTGATCTCCATCCTACGGCCAAGAAACGAACTTGATGAGCAAGTTTGATGTCTCTTCCATGCCAACTCATGTTGTACCTTCAAGTGCTTCTGAACCTCTACTTTATGCACCAAAACCGAGTTAAGTCAAAAGGAGAAGAAGAGTTTGTGGTTAAAAATAAGAAGGTACACTTACAACTTGACATAAAGTGAAAAGTGAAAGACATAAAGTTGATGGATGAAGAAAATCTTCCCCAAACGGCTACATGAAGAGGTTGCACGAATTTGATTCAAATTCAAGTCTCCAACAACTCTATTTTCGACTATAAATAGCCCGGGAAGTTGACAGTTGAAGTGAAGGAAAAATAACGAGAATTAAAGCTATCATACTAGAGAATTCATAGCTTTGATTAATATTTTCCTTCAACTGTATTAAGAGAGTTTGAGTGTAATTTATTTCATTCAAAAAGATACAGTAAGATTAAACGGTGGGGTTTAATCTGAGTTTTACACTAGATCCTTATAAAAGTGTAATAGGTTCTTAAGCACCCGTAAGCTTAGGAGAGGTTATCACTGAGCCTTGAAAAGTGTCATAAGTTTCTTAGTTGAGCTTGAGAAAAACTAAGAGAAGTCACTCGACGCTTGGAGTTCGAGAGAGTAAATACTGGTAGAGGTATTTGCTGGCAGTGTCTCAGATTGTGAGAACTGTCTCAAGCTTGATTTCTGCCTGTAAAGAAATCATAGTGGAAAATCTCGAGAGGTTCTCTCGGGGATAGGATTAGGCTCACAAGGAGACCGAACCTGGATAAATAACTGTGTCAAAATCTCCTATCCCTTACTCTCTTTATTATTGCTATTTAATCACTTGCTTGCATTTATTTACTTATTATATAACTGCTAAGTGATTAATCGTGCTTAACTCTTTTATACTCTATAAACAACTGTTTCTTCCGCAAAACTTATTTGAGCTGTTGATTATTAAAATACGCAAAAATATTAAGAGTATTTAAAAGTATTTTTAAAAGCAATAAATCCTATTCACCCCCCCCCCCCCTCTAGTCTTTATACAGTCATATTTGGGCCAACAATTGGTATCAGAGCCAATATCTTTGCCTATAAAGTCTAACAACTTTAGAGCGATTCGTAAATGACTAACAAGACTATTAATTTTCCAGGGAACATGTCTACACAGATGATTCCTGAGGGACAGTCTACAGTTAGACCGCCCCTATATTATGGAGTAAATTATTCCTACTGGAAAAATAGGATGAGAAATTTTATTCAGTCTACAGATATTTTTGTTTGGAAAAATATCAGAGATGGTTCAACTATTCCCACAAAAATAGTTGACGGTGTCAAAATAGAAAAGACTGAATCTGAATACACGGATGAGGACTGGAAACAGTTGCAATTAAATGCTAAAGCTATTAATATTTTACATTGTGCTTTATATACTAATGAATATCATCGTGTTTCAGGATGCGCAAATGCGAAGGAGATTTGGGACAAACTCGAGGTCACCTATGAAGGGACACAAAAACAAAAGGATCTAAGGGTAAATTTGTATATGCGCGAATATGAATTATTTAAGATGAAGGTAAACGAAACCATTTCAGAAATGAATACGAGGTTTACCGCCATCATAAATAATTTAAAAGCCCTTGGAAAAACCTTTCAAGATGAGGAGCTAATTAAAAAATTAATGAAAACAATGCCCTCAGTCTGGGATCCTAAATTGACAGCTATTGATGAAGCTAGAGATCTATCCACTTATGCTTATGATGAGTTTATTGGATCTCTGCTTACTCATGAAATAAAAATGTCTTCTGTCAATGATAAAGAACCCGAGACAAGAAAGCTTAAGTCCACATGATTAAAAGCTAAGGTAGTAAGTGTTGGCCCTAACAAGATCAGAATCACCTAGAGGGGGGTGAATAGGTGTTTCAAGTGAAAACTGATATTTTCAAACTTTTAATGAAAATTCAATTTTCAGAGTCAATAATCCTCAGAGTCAGAGGCAAGCTTATTGAAATAGCCTCTGAGGGATAATCTGCTTTAAGACAGGTTCTATCTTTTCAGCAACAGAAGTTCTGAGTAAAGAACTTCTGGACAGTCTTCTGAACACAGACTTGTGATTTTTAAGAGGAAATCTGTTTCAGCACTAAATATGATACAAGTACACAGAAGCAATTAACAAGTATAAAGAAGGGAGAAAGAGATTCAGGAGGTCTTGATGAACAGTTCAATTTATCCAAGTTCGCCACAGAGTTCCTGTGACTACGTCTTGTCCTCTGAGGTCGCAGCCTCCAGAGATTTTATAAATCCACTATTCAGAACTTTTATGGCAAGTTCAGAAGCTCCTTTACATCAACAGAACTTAAGCTAATTTCTCACTTAGTTCTGACTAGCCTAAAATGAGTTAAAGGATTTTCACCAGAACAACAATACTCTGTTTTCTGGATTTCTCACCCAACTCAAATCTCAACTAGATTTCTCTCTTTTAAATCTAACTGAAGATCACAACCGATCTCAGTTTACAAGATTTCTATTATGAACTTGTTTTTCTTCACTCTCTCACAATTACAAAGTCTAAGCTAAGAAAAGATTGAGAATGGAAAGTGTGCTCTGTTTTCTTGAATATAACAGTGCGTTGAGATTTTTGCTCTATGATCACACACGTAGTTGATGCAGTGGAGCTTTGCTACTATTTATAGTGTTGAGTAGATAACCGTTGAGGATATTTGAATCTTCAAGGATGACAAGGATGAAAGTAGCCGTTAATCTTGTCAACTTCTTCAAACGGTCTCAAAACACTCAACTCTGTCAACTTTGTACTTTAACCTAATCCGGTATGGGATTTAAGATAAAGGAGATGGAGTTGACTGATCTTGGAGATTGATTTAGAGGGAAACGATAAGAGAGCAGGTTTTGTTTGTTGTGAACAGGCGCGTCCTTCAAACAGCTTTTTGAACTTTTGGCGCCTTGCATTAAATGCAACTGACAAAGCATTAAATGCTTAACCAAACCCGTGATAACGAACTTCTGATGTCCGTTTTCCTTCTTAGCGCTTCTGAACTAAAACAACCTTAGTCTTCTGTTTGCAAAAGAGAACTTCTGATAAAAGCTTTAGGCAGACAATCAAGACTTCAGAGCGGTTCATCCAGCTTCTGAGAAAGTGCTTCAGTCTTCAGCTTTTTAATCTTCTGAGTTCAATAGGCAAGCAGGAATTCTTCATTCAGCATCTGCTGAGAAAACTTATAATAACTTAACAAAAATTGTTAGTCAACATTGAAAGGTATATAAGTTAATTTTCATTTTCATCTTCTGAAACGTTTGGACATAATCAAAACACTTAGGGTTCATCATTCTCCCCCATTTTGGTTATGGACAAACGGTGGTCAGAAGGTAAAGATTACTTAGAAAACTTTAAGGTTTAGAAAGTAACTTCCTGTTGGTTATAGTTTTTATAACTTCTGAGCAACTTAACTCCCCCATTTTAGTGTAAATGGTGAACTTCAGCAAATCTGAGACTTAGAAGACTTAAGATCAAGTTGTTTAACGATTGTGAAGTAAGTTACTAAGTTAGAAAAACATATAAGCAAGCAGTAATATGTAAGAAGACAGAATGTGTGGAAAATTAAAATAGTATAAATATTCAGAGAACAAAGAAACAACATGTCAGAAGCATAAAGATGAATAACTTAACAAGAAGCTACCCAACCCAGAACCTATGACTAAGATTCTTAAGTTCTGTGGATTTGACTATGTGTTTCGAGGTTTCTTCTGAAGAGGAGGAACTCCACTACTTGAACTGACATTAGCACCAGATCTCTTTAAACCAGAACTTGGACCACCACCCTGCTCAGCAGGTTTCTCCCCCATTTGTCCATAAACAACAGGCTTTCCCAGAGCTCCTTGAGACATTAACTTCTGTTGAACTGTGAGAGCAGTGTCAAGCTGATGTTTAGTTGGCCTTAAAGCATTGAGTTGATCGATTTTCTGTTTAAAATCAGCCTCAAGCTTTCTCATTTCAGGGAGAGATGGACCGGTCTGAGGTCTTTGCTTCTGAGCATCTTCCAGGAGCAACTTGATAGCTTGGTTGTTCAAATAGACAGCAGCAGTCAAGTATTCATTTTGAAGATAGGTCTGCCCACGAACAAACCGATAATTGTTATTCAGAATCTTCTCATGCTCTTTGGACTGAGAATGCAGAACCTTCATGAACTCAGTGAGTTCAGCAATTTGTGCATTCTGAGCATGGACAAGGGATTCTATGCTCTGAAGACGTTTATTGAGATCAGGAGAAATGTTTTCCACTACTTTGGCAGCCCCAGAGGAAGATTTCACTTCTCTTAGAACATGATTAATGGTGCTTTGTAGGTCGTCAATCTTAGCTGGGAGAACCTTCTCTTGAGATTCAAAATGTTCATTTGCTTCTCTAACCTCTTGTTGTAGAATGTTGAGATGTTCATTCACATTGCTAGTAGAAGCATGAGCAATGTTCTCAAGTGTAGGAAGGGTCAGAGCCAACTGCCTTAGTTTATAAAATTCATCATAAGCAGCGAGATGAAGGGTTGACAAATTCTGAATGAACACAGAGGGATTTTGCATTTGTAGCATAGTCATCAACTGTAGATTCTGTGCCTTCAGAGCTTGAATTTCTTGGAGCACCATACCCTGTGCATATAAGTCAGCAGCAGGAGTCCTTTGCCCAAGATTAGCCATATTGTGCAACAATCCATCAGAGCCACTTTGACTCATTCTTCTCAGATCCTCAACAGATGGAACACCACCAGCTGTTGAAATAACAGGAGCTCTGCGAGGAATCCCAAAACTACCAAAGTTTGCAGCCATCTCATCTCGATTCAAGTGATTGAACAGAAATTCATAGTTGGTACGAATACCAGCATAGGAAGGAGGAGTGGATGTATTGGAAGTTGTTAAGGGATCACACACAGGAGGTGTATGTCCAGAGGATGAGGATCTAGGTATTGAAGATGTGAATGAAGGAGCACTCTGAGTAGTCAGAGGAGGGAGAGAGGAGAGAATGGTAGTTGGTATAGAGGATGGAGGAGTGGAGATTGAAGTTGTAAGTCCAGAAAATGGAGGCACAACTTCTGATGGAAGCGATTGTGAGGATGAGATAATAACAGAGTCAGAAAATAAAGGAGCTGTGTTAATATTTACCTCTGAATAGGATCCAGAGGACAGAATGGTTTTAAGAGGCATATCCTCAGATGTTGAGGAAATGGGAGGAATTTGAATAGAAGATGTACTTACCTCTGAGACAGAAGTAGGTACAGAAGATGGTTGAGAGGAATGAATAGGAGATGGAGCAGGAGTATGAGGTGGAGATGGTAAAGCTTGATCAGAAGTGTTCTGATCTTCCGGAACATTGGGGTTAAAGGAGCTAATAGGTGTGGCATCAAGATGAGCCATCTTTTCAATAGTGATTCTAGCATCCCTTTCACCAGGATTCCTGCCTTGACCCAGAAGGACATTGTCCAGGAAATCGTCGTTATCAACAGTTTCAGCAAACTCCTTAGCATTTTTAAGAACGATTTCAGGAGCAATCACTTCTTCATCACTATCCTCTGAGAGGTCTTGAATAGTAGGAGCACCAAAATCTCCTTCTGATGCATCCAGCATCTCTTCATCCAGAAATTCCTCTTTAGAAGGAATAGCATCTTCCAGCTCAGCACACTCAACAAATAAGTCCTTTTTGTTAAGGATCCTTCTGTGTGCAGCTTTCTTCCTTCTCATTCCCTGTGAAAGTGGAATTTCCCTTTCAGCAGTCTCTTCTTCAGCAACTTCTGAAAGAACAACATCACTGTCCAGTAGGGCAGCAGCTTCTTCCAGTCTGGCATCTTCCTTAGCTTTTGCCAGAGCTAATCTTTCTTCTGCCAATTTCTCAGCAACTTCAGCAGCTTCCTTTTCTCTTCTGGTTAACTCAGCCAGAGAGACAATTCTTGCTTGTTCTTTCTCAGCTTCAGCAGCTCTTGCTAACTCAGCAAGTCTGCTCTTCTCAGCTTCCTCTGCTGCTTTCTTTGCAGCTTCACTAGGTTTTTCAGCAACCACCTTACCAGAAGGTTCAATACTAATGGTAGCTTGAACCATAGGGGGAAGAGGCTCTGAAGTAGCAACCTTTTCCACAACCAACTTACTTGGCTTTTTCTTGCCTTTGCCTCCTTTGGCAACAGTCTTTCCTTTCTGCTCAACAACCTTCATACTTTCTTTCTGACTTACAACCACAGAGGAACCAGCACCTTCTGGCTTCTTCGGAACTATACTGTGTTGTAACTTAGTCAGAGGAATAAGTTTGATTGGAGTGCTCTTACTGGTAATCCCTTCACCAGAAATCTCTATTCCAGCAGATTCAAACAGCCTGGTCAGAAGAGACCCATAGGCCAAAGCACTTCCAACCTTCACATTCTTCATCTGCCTTATAATCATGGCAGGAAGGTTGATCTTCTTCTCGTTCATTAAGTGGTACATGAACACCCTTTCTCTGTTAGAAACCCCATTAACAGCCCCAGATTTCGGAAGGAACACATTTGTGGTCAAATAATGTGGCCACCTCTGATGCTGTGTCAACCAGGTGGCATAGGTTTCTTTTGCGCTCTGAACTGGCTTAGCCCAGTTTACTTCCGAAAAACCTTCAGCAGTTCCATCATCCCCAATGATGATTCCTTCATCATCAATACTAATGGCTTGGGAAATGGAAGCCCTGCTGACCTCAAAATCAGTGCCATTTACCACAGAGTGTACAGTATCCTCCTCATCAGACCTATAGTGGAGGTTCTGATAGAACTCAGTTACCATCTTGGGATAGAAGAAATCATTCAAAGAAACAAATGAGTTCCAGTTTTGCGCACTTATCCATTTAGAGATGGGAACGGTGGATTTGACTTCATCATCTAAGAATCTAGATGTGAAAACCCTAGATTCACTAAGAATCTCATCATCAGCTAGGATGTGAGTGATAATGACTTGAGGAACATTTTCTTGAGCCATTTTTAGAAAAAGAGATTGAGAAATGTAGATTAAGTAGAAAGATTGCAGAAAATTGCAAGGATAGTTTTAGCTATGAAATCTGGAGAGCAAAAGATTTTCGAGTGAAAAGAACCTAAGTATGGAAACCCTCTATTTATACCCAAACAGTGATCGCTTCCTATTCAAAAAGTAACTAACTACCGTTTAAAAGGAACCAGTTACCGTTAACAACAGAACGGCGCAGTAATAGCATTAAATGTAGACAGCTTTAATTCAAAATCATGATTATCCTTAAACATGCTTAATTAATTCAAACACATGGCAGTTAAGAATTAATAGGACAGTTAAAGATAAGTTATTGAAGTTGATAAGTCATACCAATGCCTTCTCGTAGACTTCTGAAAGGATTATAAGCCAGAGGCTTAGTAAACATGTCAGCAAGATTATCTTCAGAGGAGACATGAGTGATGAGTATATCTTTCTTCAGAACATGATCTCTCAGAAAATGATGTCTAATATGGACATGCTTCATTCTACTGTGTTGTATGGGATTTTTTGAAAGATCAATAGCGCTCTTGTTGTCACAAAAGATGGTCATTGTTCCAGGAGTAATTCCATAGTCAGCAATTTGTTGCTTTATCCAGAGCATCTGAGAAACACAACTTCCAGCAGCAACATACTCAGCTTCAGCAGTTGAGAGAGCCACAGATGTTTGCTTCTTACTGTGCCAGGAGACTAGACATTCTCCTAGAAAGTGACATCCACCAGAGGTGCTGACTCTTTTCAACTTGTCTCTACCATAGTCAGAGTCTGTGTATCCTATAGGAGTGAAATTAGTACTACAGGGATACCACAAACCAGCTTCTGAAGTGCCCTTGAGATATCTGAGAATTCTTTTGACAGCAATGTCATGAATCTCCTTTGGATTAGCTTGATACCTAGCACAAAAGCACACAGCAAAATGTATATCTGGCCTGCTGGCTGTTAGATATAGAAGTGAGCCAATCATACCTCTGTAGGTTTTAATATCTACAGGTTTACCAGCTTTCTCTTCATCATCAAAGTCTTTGCTGACATCCATGGGGATATCAACAGCATTAGATTCCAACATGCCAAACTTCTTTAGCACTTCTCTAGTATATTTGGCTTGATTGATAAACACACCATCATTACTTTGCTTGATTTGAAGTCCTAGGAAGAAGGTTAGCTCTCCCATCATAGACATCTCAAACTCAGCTTTCATGTGATTGCTGAACTCTCTGCACAAAGATTCATTAGTAGCACCAAATATAATATCATCAACATATACCTGAGCTAAGAGGATATCTTTGTTTTTCTTCAGAGTGAACAGAGTTGTGTCAACACAGCCTCTGACAAATCCTTTAGAGATCAGGAACTTTGTCAGTCTTTCATACCAAGCTCTAGGAGCTTGTTTCAGTCCATACAAGGCCTTCTTCAGCTTGTACACATGATTTGGAAACTTAGGATCTTCAAAACCAGGAGGTTGAGACACATAAACTTCTTCATCAATGTAACCATTCAAGAATGCACTTTTCACATCCATTTGAAAAAGCTTGAAGCCTTTGTATGATGCAAAAGCATATAAGATTCTAATGGCTTCCAACCTTGCAACAGGAGCAAAGGTTTCACCATAATCTATGCCTTCTTGCTGACTGTAACCTTGAGCAACAAGTCTTGCCTTGTTTCTCACAACATTTCCAAATTCATCAAGTTTGTTTTTCAGAACCCATCTTGTACCAACAACCTTCTTATTGTTAGGTCTGGGGACTAAAATCCAAACTTCTGACCTTTTGAACTGATCAAGTTCTTCTTGCATTGCCATTAACCAGGATTCATCTTCCTCAGCCTCATAGAAGTCCTTGGGTTCCAGAAGTGACACAAAAGCCACATTCCCCATATATCTTCTGAGCTGAGCTCTGGTCATGACAGGATTATGAACAGAGTCAATTACATTCTCCAAGGGGTGATTCCTAGGAGCTCTAACTTCTCTTGGTATATCCAATGTATCTTCTGAAACTTGTTCATCATTTGTTGAATCATATATAGGAGCATCTTCTGGAAGAAAGTTAACTTCTGTAGTTGGATGTTCTTCTGAAACATGTTCAGCAGGAGAGTCAACTTCAGCAGCTTTAGGAATAACATCTTCAACAGGAGGAGATGATATTTCAGGAGCTTGAACTTCATCTTCTTCAGAGGCTTTACTATCTGCAGGGTTAGTCTCATCAAACTTTACATGAATGGATTCATCTAAAGTTTGAGTCCTCTTATTAAAAACCCTATATGCTTTACTATGTGTTGAGTAGCCAAGAAAAATAGCTTCATCTGCCTTAGAATCAAATTTTGAAAGATGTTCTTTTGTATTCAGAACATAACATTTACAACCAAAGGTTCTGAAATAACCTATCTTAGGCTTTCTTCCTTTCCAGAGTTCATAGGGAGTTTTGTTCAAGATACTTCTGATGAGAACTCTATTCAGAACATAACAAGCTGTGTTAACAGCTTCTCCCCAAAAGTACTTTGGAAGCCTTCTTTCATTGATCATGGTTCTGGCTATTTCAACCAGAGTTCTATTCTTCCTTTCAACTACCCCATTTTGTTGAGGAGTTCTGGGAGCAGAGAAGTTATGATCAATGCCTTTGATTTCACAGAATTCTTCAAACTTAAAATTCTTGAATTCTCCACCATTATCACTTCTGATATGGACTACCTTTTCATTCCTTTCATTCTCAAGTTTCTTAATCAGAACTGAGAAACATCCAAGTGATTCATCTTTGCTAGAGAGCAAGATGACCCAGGTGAATCTTGAATAGTCATCTACTATGACAAAGGCATACTTCTTTCCACCCATGCTCATTGGTTGAACAGGACCAAAAAGATCCATATGAAGTAATTCCAAAGGTCTTTTAGTTGAAATGACTTTCTTAGTTTTAAAAGAGCTTCTGGATTGTTTACCAGATTGGCAAGCATTGCATAAATGGTTCTTTTTAAAACTAATTTCAGGCAGACCCTCAACCAATTGATATCTAGCTACTTTGGCCAGAAGATCCATGCTAACATGAGCAAGTCTTCTATGCCAGAGCCAGGAGGTATCCTCTTTGGACATCAAGCATATATTTTTGCAAAGATTCTCAAGATTCAGCATGAAAACATTTTCAACTCTAGGAGCAGTTAGAATAACTTCCCTTGACTTACTGTCCAAGATTTTACATCCAGAGGAGCTGAAGACAACATCTCTACCTTTATCACACAATTGTGCAACACTCAGGAGATTGAACTTCAGACCTCTGACTAGAGAGACATCTTCGATCGGAGGATTGGTTCCAATGGATCCAGAACCAAGAATTCTTCCTTTCTGAGCATCTCCAAAGCTGACTTTACCGCCTCTTTTAGGTACAAATGTGATGAATGCCTTTTCATCACCTGTCATATGCCTTGAGCACCCACTGTCAATGTACCACAGCTTTGACATTGATGGAGCACTCAGAGCAACCTGCAACACAATCAATTAGTGACAGGTACCCAATCCTTATTGGGTCCTTCAGAGTTAGATTTAGCTTCTACAGGTTTTTCTGATATTTCAGATTGCAAGAGGTTCTTAATGTGATACTTGCAATCTTTCAACCAATGTCCATCTTTCTTACACAGCTTGCAAGAAGGAGGATTCTTGGATCTTTCCCTTTGCTTCTTAGGAGCATTCTTCTTCTTCTGGGAAGGTACTACTTCTTCAGAGGCATTAGCACTCTTAGAGGTTCCCACTTCAGGAGGAGAAGAGATCTCTTTCAGAGGAGAGGGAGTGACAGATTTCTTCTTCTGAGGTTTATCATTCCTCAGAGGCAGTTTTTCTTTACCTTTGACTTTTGAGTCATCGGAGGAAGAACTGAATTGTTTACTTAGTTTATCTTCCAATATTTTCATATCAGCATAAACTTGAGTAAACCTAAGAAATTTGTCAGCCTCGCTTTTGTCCAACTTCCTTTTTAGGTACTTGAACATGCTGTACAATTCTTCAAGAGAATCAAAGATATTTTGTTCAGAGGATATGTTTACCTCGGAGTCATAGTTTGCTTCAGGAGGTGCGGAAGTTTCTCCTGTAATATCTTCAGAGGATGGCTCATCAATAGCCATGAAACATATCTGTGTTTGCTCTTCCTTCTCTTCAGGATCACTGCTGGTCTCAGAGTCTGACCAAGCAGCCAGCATAGCTTTCTTGAACTTTTTCTTATCTTTCTTCAGCTCTGGGCAGTTAGGCTTAATGTGCCCAGGTTGCTGACATCCATAGCACACAATGGGCTTGTTTGGATCTCTCTTGAACTTTTCACCAGAATCAGGAGTTTTCTTGTCAAAGCTCCTGAAAGGCTTCTTGTAGTTTCCACCTCTGCCTTTTCTAAAGGCCTTCTTGAACTTCCTGGTCAGCATAGCCAGTTCCTCATCTTCAGAGGATTCTTCAGAAGATTCTGCTTTCAGGACTACTCTTTTTCCTTCTGACCTTTCTCTTAGGTCATGATTTTTTAGTGACATCTCATGGGTGATTAGAGACCCAATGAGTTCATCATACATATAAAAGCTCAAGTCCTGAACTTCTTCAATGGCAGTCTTCTTGGCTTGCCAAGACCTTGGTAAGCTTCTGACAATCTTCTTCACTCTTTCAGACTCTTCAATGTCTCTGCCCAAACTCTTTAAGTCATTGACTATCTTGGTGAATCTAGAATTCATTTCTGAAATAGATTCTTTGTCAAGCATTTCAAATAACTCATATTCTCTCATGAGTTGGTTGACTTTGGACTGCTTCACTTTTCCTGTTCCTTCATATGTGACTTCCAGCTTGTTCCATATATCCTGTGCAGTTTCACAAGAAGAAACTTTGTTATATTCAGTGGCTGTAAGTGCACAATGCAACATATTTATTGCTGAAGCATTTGTTTGGAGCTTTTTCAGAATTTCATCTGAATATTCTTTCTGAGGGATAATAACATTCCCTAGACCTGGTTCCATTCTGGTGGGAATGAAATCTCCATCAGTGATGACAAACCAAGCACTCATGTTCTGAGCTTGAATGAAATACATCATTCTCTTTTTCCAGTAGGAGTAATTGTCACCATTGAATAATGGAGGTCTGGTTGTAGAGGATCCCTCTGGGACAATGAAGTGAGAAGAATTCTCAGGCTGGTGTCTACTAGCCATCTCTATTGATTCTGATAGGATCTTACACTTAGATTGTTAGATCTTTTTAGTAAATATACGAAGTGACCTGGCTCTGATACCACTTGTTGGCCCTAACAAGATCAGAATCACCTAGAGGGGGGTGAATAGGTGTTTCAAGTGAAAACTGATATTTTCAAACTTTTAATGAAAATTCAATTTTCAGAGTCAATAATCCTCAGAGTCAGAGGCAAGCTTATTGAAATAGCCTCTGAGGGATAATCTGCTTTAAGACAGGTTCTATCTTTTCAGCAACAGAAGTTCTGAGTAAAGAACTTCTGGACAGTCTTCTGAACACAGACTTGTGATTTTTAAGAGGAAATCTGTTTCAGCACTAAATATGATACAAGTACACAGAAGCAATTAACAAGTATAAAGAAGGGAGAAAGAGATTCAGGAGGTCTTGATGAACAGTTCAATTTATCCAAGTTCGCCACAGAGTTCCTGTGACTACGTCTTGTCCTCTGAGGTCGCAGCCTCCAGAGATTTTATAAATCCACTATTCAGAACTTTTATGGCAAGTTCAGAAGCTCCTTTACATCAACAGAACTTAAGCTAATTTCTCACTTAGTTCTGACTAGCCTAAAATGAGTTAAAGGATTTTCACCAGAACAACAATACTCTGTTTTCTGGATTTCTCACCCAACTCAAATCTCAACTAGATTTCTCTCTTTTAAATCTAACTGAAGATCACAACCGATCTCAGTTTACAAGATTTCTATTATGAACTTGTTTTTCTTCACTCTCTCACAATTACAAAGTCTAAGCTAAGAAAAGATTGAGAATGGAAAGTGTGCTCTGTTTTCTTGAATATAACAGTGCGTTGAGATTTTTGCTCTATGATCACACACGTAGTTGATGCAGTGGAGCTTTGCTACTATTTATAGTGTTGAGTAGATAACCGTTGAGGATATTTGAATCTTCAAGGATGACAAGGATGAAAGTAGCCGTTAATCTTGTCAACTTCTTCAAACGGTCTCAAAACACTCAACTCTGTCAACTTTGTACTTTAACCTAATCCGGTATGGGATTTAAGATAAAGGAGATGGAGTTGACTGATCTTGGAGATTGATTTAGAGGGAAACGATAAGAGAGCAGGTTTTGTTTGTTGTGAACAGGCGCGTCCTTCAAACAGCTTTTTGAACTTTTGGCGCCTTGCATTAAATGCAACTGACAAAGCATTAAATGCTTAACCAAACCCGTGATAACGAACTTCTGATGTCCGTTTTCCTTCTTAGCGCTTCTGAACTAAAACAACCTTAGTCTTCTGTTTGCAAAAGAGAACTTCTGATAAAAGCTTTAGGCAGACAATCAAGACTTTAGAGCGGTTCATCCAGCTTCTGAGAAAGTGCTTCAGTCTTCAGCTTTTTAATCTTCTGAGTTCAATAGGCAAGCAGGAATTCATCATTCAGCATCTGCTGAGAAAACTTATAATAACTTAACAAAAATTGTTAGTCAACATTGAAAGGTATATAAGTTAATTTTCATTTTCATCTTCTGAAACGTTTGGACATAATCAAAACACTTAGGGTTCATCAGTAAGTGAAAGTTCAGATGAGTCTGAAGAGGAAATTGCTTTACTCACTCGAAAATTTAACAAATTCTTAAAGAAAAAGAATTTTCGAAAATTTCCTAAAAATAAC
Organism: Euphorbia peplus; assembly: GCA_028411795.1. Classification (NCBI taxonomy): domain Eukaryota; kingdom Viridiplantae; phylum Streptophyta; class Magnoliopsida; order Malpighiales; family Euphorbiaceae; genus Euphorbia; species Euphorbia peplus. The sequence continues at coordinate 9,125,754 of CP110843.1, read as the reverse complement.
TTTCACAAAGAGCCCAGAACTTCTGATATGTTCAAAAAGGACTCTTCTCATGATGTTGTCTGTTTTGAGTGTGATAAGCCAGGACATATCAAACCGAATTGTCCTAACTTGAAGAATCAAAACAAGAAAAAGGAGAAGAGTAAACGGGCTATGGTGGCAACTTGGAGTGATAGTGATGAATCTTCAAGTGATGAAGAAGATGATGAAGTTGCTCACATTTGTTTCATGGCAAAAGAAGAACTATCCGAAAATTCATCAGACGACTCTGAAGATGAATCCCCTGAGGTAACTTTCAGTCTTATGTCTAAAGATGAATTAATTTCTGTTTGCTGTGAATTATATGATACCTCCATTGAGACTCTAATGAAATTCCAAAAATGCAAAAAAGAGAATAAGAGTCTTAAAAGAGAAAACTCAGAATTACTAGACAAAGTAAAATTTCTAGAAACGAGTAATTCTGAAATTCTCAGTGAGGTACAGACCCTGAAAAACCAGAAAATAAAAGATGATGAAATCATAAAAGGTTTTTTAAAGGGTAAGGAAATCCTTCATGATATCATAGAATCCCAAAGAAGTTATAATGACAGATCTAGGATTGGATGTTATAGTGAAAATCATGAAAGATTTGCTAAAGATAAACTAAAGAAAAAGAAGGATTATAATAAACAGTTGAAGACTAAAAAGGTCAAGAACTGTTATTATTGTAATCATACTGACCATACCATTAAACATTTCAAATTTAAAAATGGTCAATATAAAGGAAAGTTTATCTGGGTTAAGAAAGTGTCGAGATTGTCTGCTGCTAACTTACCAGGACCCAAAATTAATTGGGTACCTAAGTCTAACTGATTAATTGCAGGGACACGTGAGAGGCACACAAAGGTCAAAACAGTGGTATGTTGACAGTGCCTACTCAAGACACATGACTGGTGATAAAAATGCATTCACCTCAATTAAATCTTATAGTGGAGGAAGTGTTAGTTTTGGAGATAAAAGAAAAGGACAAGTAATAGGAAAAGGTCAAATCAAATCGGCAATCAACCATCCATTGAAGATGTATCTTTGGTCGACGGGCTAAAATACAATCTTCTGAGTGTAAGTCATTTATGTGACAAAGGTATGAAGGTAGTTTTCAACTCCAAAAGCTGTGAAGTTTTTGATGCAAAATCTGACAAGGTTTTATTCACAGTTCCAAGCGTTGAAAATGTTTATATGCTTAATCTGGATAAAGTATCTTACGATAAATGCCTTGTTTCACATAACGATGAGAGTTGGTTGTGGCATAAAAGGTTAGGACATGCTAGTATGCACTTAATTTCGAAATTATCTAAGAAAGAACTTGTAAAAGGTCTTCCTAAGATAAGTTTCAACAAAGATCACATTTGTGATGCATGTCAAAAAGGTAAACAAACTAGAAGCTCTTTTAGCTTAAAAGGAATTGTATCAACTAATAGACCACTTGAATTACTTCACCTAGATTTGTTTGGACCAATCCAACCATCGAGCCTAGGAGGAAAGAAGTATGCTTTGGTAGTAGTTGATGACTATTCTAGATTTACCTGGACCTTATTTCTAGCATCTAAGGATGAAACCTTTGACCAATTTGTTCAACTTGTCAAGAAACTCCAAAACGACAAAAATGTCAAATTATCCTCTATTAGAAGTGATAATGGTGGTGAGTTCAAAAATCAGTCTTTTGAACAATTTTGTAATGAGTCGGGGATTAATCATATGTTTTCTGCCCCAAGAACTCCACAACATAATGGAGTTGTAGAACGTAAAAATAGGACGTTGGAGGAAATGGCTAGAACTATGATAAGTGAAAGCAATCTTCCTAAATATTTTTGGGCCGAAGCTACTAACACAGCTTGCTATATCTTGAATAGAGCTTTGATCAGGCCCATTTTGAAAAAGACTCCTTATGAGTTATGGAAAGGAAGAAAGCCCAATATAAGCTACTTTCACATATTTGGTTCTAGATGTTTCATTCACAATAACAACAAAGACCAACTAGGAAAATTTGATGAAAAATCTGACGAAGGAATATTTTTAGGATATTCTTTATCTAGCAAGGCTTATAGAGTTTTTGACTCTAGCTGATGTAGATAAGTTGGACTCGGATCTTCAGATCATTCGAGCAGAATTGGTTGATCAGAATGAGGCTCTTGCTACCATACCTGGAATTGTTATGAACCAACAAGATGAGCCTCCTACCTCTTCTGATAGTCCTTCTGCATCTGCTTACTTTGGATCTGCTTCAGTTCATCCCCAGACTTCATGATCAGTCCTCCTATGTTACTCTAATATCTATCTATCTATCTTTCATCATTCTGAACTATTAGATACTTTTAAAACTGCTCTCTAACTTCTATAGTTTAGGTAGTTTTGAAACTATCTGTTTTGGATAATTACACTTGGATGATGATGCTACTTTGTTTACTCTAATATATATGCATGAATGCTTCTCTATCTGCTGTCTTCTGTCTTGCAGGTACTTAAGATGCATTTATGACATCAGTGAACTGTCATTAACTATCTTCTGCTAGATACTTGTTTTTGACAGGGTAGCTATGCATGCTAGGGAATAATATTGCTTAAGATTAACTCTTTGTTTTGCTCAAATCCATGAATCTGACACTTTAAATTGCAGGAACAGTTTAACTTAAGCTCTTTTTGGTGTCTTTCAAAAAGGGGGAGAAGATACACTATTTTTTATGAGATTTCATGGGTTGCTGAAATAAGTTTTTTAAACTTATGCTTATGCCATGCTTAGCTCGAAAATGGTTGATAAAAGTTTGATGATTTAGACTAATAACAAAAATGTTTGATGTCTTAGGCTAGAATTAGTTAAGGCTTTTAATCTTAAAATACAAACTCTGATTTAAAGAAAGCCTTCTTCTTTTTTATGGGCCTAAATATTTTCTGTCACATAAAAGCCCAAACCGATTTAAGTGGATCTACATTTTAGGGGGAGCCTTTTAAATGGATCTATACTTCAGGGGGAGCCCACTTATAAAAACCCGTGCAATTTTGCAAGCCATCAAAAAGGGGGAGATTGTTAATTAACATCTTATTATTTTGATGACTTACTTTATTAAATGGTTTTATACTTATGCTCCATATGTGACAAAATGATTTCTATCATATATTATATACTTAAATAATTTATATAACTCTAGATGTTATTAAATGATATTTCAAATAAACTCTAAAAAGAAATATCTAGAGTTATCCCAAAAAATATATGATTTAAACTCTTGATCTTACGTGCTCTAACTATGCCATATTATACCCGAGATCAATAGTTTTATGTATGTATACCATGAACTTAATTAGGTGAATATGAGATATATTATGGACTATTTAATCATGACATAATCTTAATTGAGACATACTTTTGCCATGATTATTTTACGGAGTTCATAATTACTACGATATCTCAACTTCACTAAACATTTTCAGTTTATACATACTTGCCATGATGTGTGATCAATATATTTATCATCCATACTTACACGAAATTGATGCATTATTTTGATGATAATATGTATGTTTATATGGTAATAATTTATGGTGATTAACATTGATCAACAAAGAAGAAAACTCAAGTTAATCTACACCATCCATCTACCATCCTTGATCTCCATCCTACGGCCAAGAAACGAACTTGATGAGCAAGTTTGATGTCTATTCCATGCCAACTCATGTTGTACCTTCAAGTGCTTCTCAACCTCTACTTTATGCACCAAAACCGAGTTAAGTCAAACGGAGAAGAAGAGTTTGTGGTTAAAAATAAGAAGGTACACTTACAACTTGACATAAAGTGAAAAGTGAAAGACATAAAGTTGATGGATGAAGAAAATCTTCCCCAAACGGCTACATGAAGAGGTTGCACGAATTTGATTCAAATTCAAGTCTCCAACAACTCTATTTTCGACTATAAATAGCCCGGAAAGTTGACAGTTGAAGTAAAGGAAAAACAACGAGAATTAAAGCTATCATACGAGAGAATTCACAGCTTTGATTAATATTTTCCTTCAACTGTATTAAGAGAGTTTGAGTGTAATTTATTTCATTCAAAAAGATACAGTAAGATTAAACGGTGGGGTTTAATCTGAGTTTTACACTAGATCCTTATAAAAGTGTAATAGGTTCTTAAGCACCCGTAAGCTTAGGAGAGGTTATCACTGAGCCTTGAAAAGTGCCATAAGTTTCTTAGTTGAGCTTGAGAAAAACTAAGAGAAGTCACTCGACGCTTGGAGTTCGAGAGAGTGAATACTGGTAGAGGTATTTGCTGGCAGTGTCTCGGATTGTGAGAACTGTCTCAGGCTTGATTTCTGCCCGTAAAGAAATCATAGTGGAAAATCTCGAGAGGTTCTCTCAGGGACTGGATTAGGCTCACAAGGAGACCGAACCTGGATAAATAACTGTGTCAAAATCTCCTATCCCTTACTCTCTTTATTATTGCTATTTAATCACTTGCTTGCATTTATTTACTTATTATATAACTGCTAAGTGATTAATCGTGCTTAACTCTTTTATACTCTATAAACAACTGTTTCTTCCGCAAAACTTATTTGAGCTATTGTTTATTAAAATAGGCAAAAATATTAAGAGTATTTAAAAATATTTTTAAAAGCAATAAATCCTATTCACCCCCCCCCCCTCTAGTCTTTATACAGTCATATTTGGGCCAACAGCAGATAGCAATCCAATCCTTATCTGCCACGTGGTTGGCGGTCCAATCACAGCGTGACACGTGTACTAAAATCCAAATGACTTCAGCCGGGTGTTGTGTGAAGCCCGGCTCAGATCCAAATTTGGATCTGAGACGGGCGAAGCAAGTGACCGTACGGTCACAAGCTAACCTATAAATACCCCCCGGATTTCTCATTCAATTCACCAACAAACACTCATTCTCCTCTCTCTCTAGCTCGTTCTAAAGTGATTCTTGACCCGATATAAGTTGCCTCTGAAAAAGTTGCCTCCAAGTTGCCTAAAGTTGCCTCTAATACAGAAAAAGAATCGCTAAAATCCGAGCTTGAGAGTACTTTTCCCAAATATTCTCAGAAAAGGTCCTCTTGACCACCAAAAATATATCCCCCCTCATCGAAAGTTCCCAATCTAGGCGTCACTCGCAGTCTCGCTAGAGTTGATTAAGTCCTGTTCTTAGCCACCACTCCAGAGGACGCACACGCAACTCCGGTCCCCGAGGTTCCTCCCAGAAAAGATCTCCGTTCTTCCACGAGCATCAGTCCGCGAGCAATCACTGGCACGCGACGAGGGTAAGCTTCTGAGGGTTTTGTACCGTGTCACCCGGCGGTTTACCGTACAAATATTTGCGCATTTACTTATTCCTGTGTGATAACCATAAATATCAAGGCAATAAGCTGTTAGGTTGCATTAAAGATCCTCTGGGTTCTGGAATGTCGGAATTAATAAGTTGTATCCACGAACGTAAATAGAATCTCTGGTTTTCAAAACAATCGGTACAAACATCGGTTCGTACATTTTCCCAGTCGGCCGGGTGGCGACTCTAGTCAAAGAAGGCTAAAGCCGCTATGAGCGACCACTTTCGCTCACAGTGGCGACTCTGCTGGGGAACAAAAATATATTCTACTATTGTAAGTTAGCTTCAACGTACGATTTTCTTGAAGTTAATTTGTTAATGGAAGGATGTAAGTTTGGTTTTCACTATTTGTAAAATTATTTCTCAAATTGTTTTATAAAAAGTAAAAAACTGCGATACAACTGAAGCATTCTGACAGTCTAGTTCTGTACAACAGAGTTATTGCTTTCTCATACTGCATAAAAGAAAAATCCCGAATGTTCAACGTGTGTTACGGGTCGTATTTACTATCGTTTCCTTTAAGGGACGCATAGGACGATCTGTAACACAACCTACAGCCTTGTACCGTCGACACGCTGCTCAAAACCCTTAAATGGGGAGGCGCTAGGTATGTCTTGTTGTGGGAACCCTTTTGTACTATCAAACGAGACCGAAGCCTCATATAGTCAGCCTAGATATCTCCCCTAGGAACTACCCCCAAACATCCCTTAAATTACGTCTGTTGAGAGCGTTTCAACATCGAAAGGAAAGATGTCAGAAAAACCCACCTAGGACAGAGACGCACCTCGTGAAGAATGAGAGGGAGTGACGACTTTGTGTGTTGACACCTTGTTCGATTGATCAATCATGCATAAAAGGCATATAGATGGTCTGAACCCCGCCGTCCGAACATTTCTTTAGTACTCTGTCGCAATCCCGCTAATAGCATTGTCATGAATGCCCACTCCGAATAAGGAAAAGGATCGCAGGGATTAAAATAGAGTGCAGTTTGAATCAAAGGAATGTCCAGACCTGTAAGAATTGGCTGAAAAGAGAAGCGAAAGAACGACCCATGGCTGAAATAAAATCTCATAAAAAGCACCATGATGCGATCTTTTGTGTCTACACAAGCCAAAGACCCTGTTCAAGAACGTTACCTCCATCATCATGCATTTATGAGGTAATACCCTTGAACGGAGCCTAACAAAATGAAGTGGGAAAAGGATCAACAGGACCATACACACGTGCATCACACAAATAAAAGAAGTAAGGGATTTTCACAAACCTTCCTCACAGAAAACGGCCATGGACGCAGAATAGCCAAGGGACTAAAGCTAGCAGAGCTATGGCAGAGTCGAATGGTATCCCTAATGCCACCTCGAGTGTGGCCGCCAAAATTACCAGAGCACTAACATCAATGATGCAAACTCCGGAATATTAGAGAATGATGGGCAAAGCCATCGAAGAAGGGTGCAAAAGAATTTTAACAGGCCAGCTAGAGAGAAATGAACATGCGCTTGAGAAACCTCACACCTTGAGAGGGGCATACGTCCCCAATAACCCGGATAGGGAAAGAGATTACCCGGTTCCCCAGCCCGAGGAAGGGAACCGCTACTCGTAAGCAGAAGGATTAGACCGGAGAAGGGTTCGAGAATTGCCAACTAGAAACCAGTATCGTGAATATTCTCAGAGGGATATAAGAACGACTTCGCTATCTCATCCAAAAGCCGAAGGAATGTCACCCCAAAATGAGAATGTGACGCGATACCAGAATTTTGAATTATTCAAAAGTCTTTCTCAAGTCGTCCAAAGCATAGGAGAAGAAATCATCAATCAGAACTCCATGGAAGTGGACGCGGCACGAGAATACGAATCCCAATCGATCACCAAAATACGGAGAATGCAGTTGAGCGAACGGCAAAAATCTTCTCTAAGGATACCCTCAGACATGAACCTCAAGGAAGAGTTCGATCGCCTACACCGGGAAAGGAAAATACACCATGTCCAGCCACCAGTGGTCCTCGAAATGACGGACAATATGAAAAGGTTTTGCGATTACCATCAGGTGTTCTCACATCCTACCATCGAGTGCGACGCATTACGGAAGAAAATTGAAGATATGATCAAGAACAAAGAAATTGAGAGCCCCGAAGACGCAAGCGTTGAAGAAAACCCCATGGTTGAACACCAGGGGACTCTTTCTCCACAAATCATGATGATCAGTTCAGGGCTCGCAGAAGGGGAAGTTCTGAAACGCATCGATGAAAAGATCAAGACGCCCATCCTAACAGGAACCACGCCTTCAATACTCACCCCGAGCAAGGCAAACCCCAAAAGGGAAACCGATGGATTCGGCTGACATACAAACTCACCTGACGTTGGACCAGCGGAAAAACAAGCAAAGACGACAACGAGTCTCGCTATCAAAACCAACCAAACACAAGCCCTAGACTTCGAAAGAGGGGAAGCAATGGAAGAAAGTTGGGAACCAATCCCGTGGTCAAAAAGAGAAAGGTTAACATGGGAACATGATGCGATGGCATGGCGAGGATCTCCCCCAACCGACAGGAATAATCCACTACCCATCCCGAAACGGTGGATTGAAGACCTAATGGAACATCTGGAAAAGTTAAAGATCGAGGAAGAGTCATGGAGGATGAAGAGGGGAGAACTCGAAAGACCCACTTAGACTCGCCATAGTTGAAACTTTAACGAGAAAGTGTCAAATTTCAAATGTAACGTGTTTTCTTTTGATCAATGAGAGTGTTCATCACTTCGTTTCACTTATCATGTTTGACATACATAATATCATGTTGCACCATAAAAATTTAACACCGGAAATGAACTGAGAACATACCTTGATCCCGCCCCACGTAGGAGGACATCTTGGAACCTCGCTCAAACAAACGAATGGAGTATCCGAAGCCGAAAACTTGACCAAAAAACCCGCACAAAAGGGCCCAGTGGAAAGAAGACCTTGACCAAACATGAAAAGATGGAAGCCTGCTAGGTTGAAAACTCGAAAAGGCGACATAGGCAACAGTCAAGGCAGCTCGCTAAGATGACAAGCCTTAGGATCACCTCAAGCAACAATTAGACCAAGGAACACATTACCCCGGAGACAAGACATGAAGGGCAAACCTTGACCCAAATGACCTAAGAGCCAGCCCCAAACACTCAATTCAGGCTAAACCGAGATAAGAAACCCTGAAGATGTACAAGAAAACACCAAGATGTCATAACAAACATGGCAACACTTTGAGAAAAGATAAAGAGACCACACTTTTAAGGAAAAAACCTAAACTCCCGAATCAATCGTCAGAATTTCGAAAGACGCCCATAACTAGGAAAATGCCGATTGTAAGGGATACACGTTAGGATTGTTCAAACGACTGCCAAAAGTTCTGATCCAAAATAAGAAGACCCAAGCATCAATGAGACACGCTAAAAAAAAAAAAAAAAAAAAGACTCTACGAGGCGACGCACGTGAAATCTAGAAAATGAAGCGAAGTTGAATGGTCATCTCGCAGGATGTTCTTGGTTCATTTTCATTGGTAAATAAAAGTGGCGTAAATAAATATTGTGTACGTTAAGTGTGACAAATGGAATAAAGTAAAGAATGCGTTACAAAGTCAAACAAAAATCAGAACTAGAATATCACAAAGCTACCCTAGTCTAAGGAGCTCCCAGTATCTGACCCACGAGCTCCCTCTCCTCGGCCTAACCTACGCGCGCGCCGGGCTTGTCGACGACTCTCCTCCACCTCAACAGCGGCCAGCCGACCAGTCATGTCCGCTATCTGAGCGTCCCGTGCGGCTACATCTGCTGCCATAGCCGCCATAACATCCTGTACCAATGAATCCAATCATAAAAAGGGCGCGCGCACACACACATACATACATACATACATACATACATGCATGCATGCATGCATAAACAGGTGGAACAAATCTCATAGGAAGAAGCTCAGAATACGTACCCTACCAGACTGCGCGTGCATAGTCCAGGTGGCACGGGTAGAGTGGTAACGACTGGCCATCCTCTCCATCGAGCCCCTCGGTACCTGAAATGGAAAAACATCAAAAAAGAGCACTAAGAGATGCGAAGGAAAGAAAAGACCGACACATACGTGGGTGGTGTCGGGAGGCATAAACTCCATAGGCTCGCGATCGAAAAGGTCATACTCGCGGTAGCCCGTCCAATATAGGAAGGAGATATAGGAAGGAAAAGTGCGCCTCAAATCCCCGGCAACCCAGTCAGAATGGGTCTGACTGACGCCCTCCTGCGGATGGTGTCCCCGATGGTGAGTATCGTCGGCGCCACCATCAGCCCCACGACGAGTCCTGCGGACGCGGGACGAAGAAGGCTGCAAACAGATAAATGATAAGTCAAGAATCGACGTGAGAGCGGATAAGTAAAGTAGTGACAATGTAAGACACGCACCTCGGCAGAAATCCCTGGGGCAGCGGAGACCGTATCATCACCACCATCATCATCTCCCTCCTCTCCCGTTCCGGAGGGATGTCCAACCTCTCGAGGTGGGAGCAACTAGGAAAGGATGGCCGCGTAACCATTCGCGGTAGGGGGGAGAAGCAAAGAAGACTGTCCGCCGTCACCAAAGATGGAGACGCCCTCGGCCGCGGTATCCCTCTGGGCGGCGGTAAGGGCCCGAGCCAGAACATGGTCGTGGGAGGGTTCACGGGAACCCTACGACCAGTAGGACCAGTCTCGTACTGATAGACGCGCTCCCCGAGATACTAGGAGAAGTCCAAATGATCCTCCAGCAGAATCCTCATAGGCACCATCTCAGCTGCAGATGCCATCGCACGTGACCAGCTAGGAAGAGCCGCGGGGACGTGCCAAGGACGAACGTGATCCTGCAGCTGAAAGGAAGCAATAGGTCGAATGTCAATAAGGCTCGTAATAGAATAATGAAGAAAACAGCAGAAGCTGCAGTAAAATAAGAAGTATTGCTAGTCAGAATAGTAAACGTACCTTATCCCAAGTCAGCCCCTCAACATAACGACGGACGGTGGTCGGGTTCTTCGAGCCTCCAGAGCGAGCGCCAAACCAGTGCCCGATCCGGGGAATGTCAAGGCGTGTCTCCCTCCCCGTTGAAGGCCGAGGCAGAAGGAAGTGCTCATAAGCCCATACCTGCGAAAAGAAAGGTCAAACAAAAGTTTGCAAAACGGAGGTCAAAAGACGCAAAGACTGGGAAATATCTCCATAACCATCGTTGGGCCGAAGGCCACCGCTCTCTGACGGCTCAGCCCATCTAGGAGCCGGTGGATAGAGGCAATGACCACCTTGCCCCAACAGTAGTCGCCCAAACGGTCCAAATCCCGCAAGCCCGCTACGAGAGCCAAATCACAACAGTCGTTTGTCTCCTTAAAGAGTGTGGAGCAGAGAGCGAACCACAAAAAGCACCGAGCATGCTGATCCCGCTCCACAACCGTCGCAGGGCGGCCAACCCCCGCATATGACTCGAAGACCTGAGTCGAGCGTAGTCGCCAAAACTCGGAAGGAGCTAAGGGCAACCTAGTCAAGGCCTCGATGTCCGCTGGAGTAGAAGGGAAGTCAGAAAATGGAGGCATACTCCCCGTCGACTACAGACCTGTGATCGCCGCGACATCCAGCGGCGTAAGGGTCATCTCCCGAAACGAGAACTGGAAGGTATGGGTGCAATCAGACCATCGCTCGGCTAGCACGCTAATCCCGACCAACGAGCTGGTGGCCTTATGCGCAAGGAACGAATGGAGGAAACCATGGAAAGGGGTCCCCTGTACGCGGGCCCTAACATCATCCGGAAGCCGCCCGTACCAGATAGCCGCATTCTTCGCGCTCCCGTGACTCTGAAGCCGGGCCGGCTGCAAGAAGATTCAAGAAACAGTCAAAAGATAGAAAGGAAAACATGTGACCGTACGGTCAGAAGCTGGTGACCGTACGGTCAAGAGGACTGTGACCCTATGTTAAGAACAGTGACCGTACGGTCACCATCCAAACCATACGGTCACATACCTGCTGGACATCAGAAAGCACACAAAAACACGAAAAATCCAGCGAAATCCACAAAAACAGCCACCTACTCTACTTAGCATGCATTGCAATCGTGTCATAAGGTTCAAGGCATCACTAAAATGGGTAAAATCAAGCGAAATACGATACGACGGAAAATGGCCAAAATGAATTTCGGGACAACGGTTCAATGAAAAGGGGGCATACCTGGGCAGTGTACGTGTCGTGAGCGAGATCGTGAGTAAGCGAGATGCCAACCCCGAAATCCAAGCCACGATACGAGGTGGAAGCGTGACGGGCGTGAACCGAGGCGTACCGGACGCCGGGAGGAGGAGCAATGTTCGCCAACGCAAGGTTATCATCTTCATACTCCATAATCCCGAGTAGAAAACGTCAAGCTAAAGGGGTTTCGTGAGGTCGGAGGGGAAAAGGGAGTCGGGAATTGAAAAAAGAAAACCGGCGGACAAGGAGTATTTGAAACCGCCCCTGATCGATAGGTGACCGTACGGTCACAATCCAGAAAACCCTAGACCGTACGGTCACATACCTCTTGACCGTACGGTCGCATGACCGTCGTCCGTACGGTCACACTATCCTCCCGGAAAAATCTTGATTTCCAATATCAACAGGATGCCGGAACGATACGACGCTTCGCCAAAATTTAACCCCGGAGGACTACGAAAGGCATAAAAACGTATCCAACAGAAACAGTACACTGGGGCATCATCAGATCACTGGGACGCCGGGGCACCCTCAAGGTATCGAAAACTAAGAACTCCATTGGGGCAATACTAGAGTGGGGCACGACTTTGGTCAAGGAAGGATGCGGACGGGGACCCCCAGGGCGATTGGAAATCAGGAGCGAAAGAGAAAGGGTATTGGGACACAGTTGATCGACCTCAAGACGAAACCACCAGCATTCAGATAAGACTGGTAGGACAAAGTGTTCGACACTATCTGAAGGAGAAAAGTCGGAAATCAAGAATGAATCAGAGCTACATGAGGTTACTAAAATCCTCGGGTCGTGCCCGAGGTACTATGGAGAAAAGCCACAAGAGGTCACTAAATCCTCGGGTCACGCCCGAGGCGTTATGAGAGGTTACTAAAGTTACCAAAAGTCCTCGAACCAAAAATTTGAGGCACCATCAAGAGTTACGGAAAATCCTCGTCGAGGTACTATGAAAGATTAATCAGGGCTACAAGAGGTTGCTAAGTCCTCGGGTTGTACCCGGGGTATTATGAAGAAGAGCTACAAAGAGGTTACGAAATCCTCGGGTCACGCCCGAGGCGTCATGGAAGGTTACTAAGAGGTTACCAAAAGTCCTCGAGTCATGCTCGAGGCGCTATTAAAGGTTATGGAAAATCCTCGTCGAGGTACACAGCAGAAACAGTTAGTCGGCCTTACAGAAAGATTATAGAAGATCGGACGCCGTAGGCCATAACTGAAGGTAAGTTTTCTAAAGTCACTTTCAAAACACTAGCACACACGCAGTAAGTCTTATTTCGCTTAATTGAGACTGTCCAACAGGTCTTACACAACAATGTAATCACCTTAGACACTCCCAAAGAAGCGAGGGGCAAACTGTGAGCACTAGTTTTCGAACCCGATGATGAAAGCAAACTATGAGCTCCTTGTCGCGCCAGCTGCTCAAATACTGATGCTCGTCGGAGAACGGATCCTCTTTTCAGGACTATAACCTCTTCCGCCCGCTCCTCGGGACCATGAGTGTGGCACTTTCATGCTTATGAGAAAATCCCCGATCACAAAAACGTAGACGGTCACAAGCACTAATCACCAAGAACCGTACGGTCACAACACTGTTTGTTGAGACCGTACGGTCACAAGGCCTCTGACCGTACGGTCACTGCCACGTGGCAGATAGCAATCCAATCCTTATCTGCCACGTGGCTGGCGGTCCAATCACAGCGTGACACGTGTACTAAAATCCAAATGACTTCAGCCGGGTGTTGTGTGAAGCCCGGCTCAGATCCAAATTTGGATCTTAGACGGGCGAAGCAAGTGACCGTACTGTCACAAGCTAACCTATAAATACCCCCCGGATTTCTCATTCAATTCACCAACAAACACTCATTCTCCTCTCTCTCTAGCTCGTTCTAGAGCGATTCTTGACCCGATATAAGTTGCCTCTGAAAAAGTTGCCTCCGAGTTGCCTAAAGTTGCCTCTGATACAGAAAAAGAATCGCTAAAATTCGAGCTTGAGAGTACTTTTCGCAAATATTCTCAGAAAAGGTCCTCCTGGCCACCAAAAATATATCCCCCCTTATCGAAAGTTCCCAATCTAGGCATCACTCGCAGTCTCGCTAGAGTGGATTAAGTCCTGTTCTTAGCCACCACTCTGGAGGACGCACACGCAACTGCGGTCCCCGAGGTTCCTCCTAGAAAAGGTCTCCGTTCTTTAACGGGCATCAGTCCGCAAGCAATCACTGGCACGCAACGAGGGTAAGCTTCTGAGGGTTTTGTACCGTGTCACCCGGCGGTTTACCGTACAAATATTTGCACATTTACTTATTCCTGTGTGATAACCATAAATATCAAGGCAATAAGCTGCTAGGTTGCATTAAAGATCCTCTGGGTTCTGGAATGTTGGAATTAATAAGTTGTATCCACGAACGTAAATAGAATCTCTGGTTTTCAAAACAATCGGTACAAACACCGGTTCGTACATTTTCTCGGTCGGCCGGGTGGCAACTCTAGTTAAACAAAGGCTAAAGCCGTTATGAGCGACCACTTTCGCTCACAACTAGCTCTGACTTTACCCACTCTAGAGAACATTGCTCTTGCTTCTTCTCAGAATGTCAACAATGCTCTGGAGATTTCAACAGAAGAAGTCAATGAAGCTAATGAGCATTTTGAGGCTCAGGGTAGTGTTATTCCTGGAAAGATTGATGACCTGCAAAGCACTGCAAATCATATTCTGAGAGAAGTGAAATCTTCTGCTCAAGGTTCATCATTTTCTGGAGCTTCCAGATGTTTATGACATCATTCCTGAACTCAACAACCGTTTGCGGAGCATAGAATCCACTGTGAATGCACAGAATGCTCAAATCACTGAGCTAACAGAATTTTTGAAGGTTATTCATGCACAAGCTAAAGAACAAGAGAATGTTCTTCACAATTGCTATAGGTTTGTTCGAGGACAGACTTACATTCGGAATGAACAACTGGCAAATGTTGTGTATGCCAATAATCTTGCTATCAAGCTGTTGATTCAGGATGCTCACACAGTGTGACCAATGTATGGTGCAACTTTCGATCGTCTGGCTAATATTGACGCCGATTTCAGAAGAAGCATGGAATTGATTAACTCTGTGAGGCCTAATTCTCAGCAATACAATCTTGCTTTGTCTCAGCAAAAAAAATTGAAAGAGCAAGGTGCTCTCGGTGTTCGTTTTGGCCAAACGGGGGAGAAACCTACGCAGCAGAGTGGTCCCCGTTTGGCCAAACCGAACGCCTAGAGCACCTTTCTTTCTCAATTTCTCCTAAGTATGCAAAGCCGTAGTGTATTGAGTTTAACTAGGCCTCACAGAATTAATCAATTCCATGCTCATTCTGAAATCAGCGTCGATAGTAGCCAGAGGGTCAAAAGCAGCACCAGACATAGGTCGCACTTTGTGAGCATCTTAAATCAGCAGCTTAATAGCCAGATTATTGGCATACACAGCATTGGTAAGTTGTTCATTCTGAATGAAAGTCTATCCTCGAACAAACCTATAGCAGTTGTGAAGAAACTTTTCGTGTTCTTTAGCTTGAGTATGGATAATCTGTAGAAACTCAGTCATTTCAGCAATATGAGCATTATGTGCTTTCAAAGTGGACTCAATGCCTTCAAGTCTGTTGTTGAGA
Source organism: Euphorbia peplus (assembly GCA_028411795.1). NCBI lineage: Eukaryota > Viridiplantae > Streptophyta > Magnoliopsida > Malpighiales > Euphorbiaceae > Euphorbia > Euphorbia peplus. The sequence continues at coordinate 9,110,545 of CP110843.1, read as the reverse complement.
TCAGGAGTGATGTCATACACAATTCTGGCAGCAGCACCAGAAGATGATGGACCTTGAGAAGAAGATTTCACTTCTCTCGGAATATGGTTTGCAGTGTTGTGCAGGTCATCAATCTTCCCTGGAAGGACCTCATCATGAGCCTCATAATGCTCATTAGCTTCCTTGACTTCTTCTGTCAAAATCTCAAGAGAATTGTTGACATTTTTGGTAGAAGCAAGAGCAATGTTCTCTAAAGTGGGCAAGGTCAGAGCCATCTGTCTCAACTTGAATAATTCATCATTCGCAAGAAGATGAAGTGTAGAGAGGTTGCGAATATATGCATAGGGATCTTGCATCTGCAACATTGACATGAGTTACAAGTTCTGAGCTTTCACTTGCTGAAGTTCTTGCATCACAGCAGCTTGAGCAAACATATCAGCAGCAGGATACCTCTGACCCATAGAAGCAAACCTACTAAACAAATCATCAGAGCCACCCTTACTCATTCTTCTCAATTCCTCAACTGAAGGAGTAGCATCAGCTCCTGAGAGATTAGGATGTCTCCCAATGAATCCTTTTCCTCCAAAATAACTTTCACTCTCATGCTGACTCATCAAATGTCTGAGAAATTCATAGTTTGATGAAACACCAGTAAAGTTGGAAGTAGGAATAGAAGAGGTTAAGGTTCACACACAGGAAGTGCATGTCCAGAGGTTGAAGGAGGAGGAATAGAAGTAATGAAAGAAGGAGCAGAAGTTGTTTTGGTTGAAGGTATGGTAAAAGATGAAGTGGTAGAAGGAAATGAAAAAGTAGATGAATTGTTTAGAGAGTGAGTAGTAGAGTCAGAGAAGATAGGACTTGTTGAAAAATTCACTTCTGAATAGGATCCAGAAGGAAGAGTAGTTTTAGGATCTACAACCTCAGAGGTTGAAGTTGTAGGAGGAATGAAAGTTTGAGAAGCATCAACTTCTGTGACAGAAGGAGATGCGGATGTATGTGTTGGAGGAGGAGGAGAGTTATGTTCAGGAGATTCAATAACCTGTTCAGGAGCAGAGGAGGGAATATCACTGGTCCATTCAGTACTTCTGCCCCTGTCCAAGAAGGACATCGTCCATGAAATACTCATTATCAACATTCTCCAGCACAGTTTCTGGATCTTCAGCCTCAGTAGTTGAATCACCAGATAGATTCTCAATGATGGGAGCATCATCATTATTGAAATTCTCTTCATCAACATCCATGTGAACATCTTCCTCATCGTTCACAATCTCAGCTCTCACTTGTTCTGCTTCCTCTGGGATAACATCCTCAAGAATAGGATCAGAGGGAATTTCAAAATCCCTTTTCCTCATAGGCCTTCTCATTGCTGCAGAAGCCTTTGTCCTTTTTCTTGACAGAGGCATGTCATCAGAAGCATGCTCGCAATCCTCTGAAGCTCGTTTAGAATCAGCATTGGCCTTAGTCTTTGCAACTTGTTAACGCACAGCTTCCTCAGCTTCATCAAGCTCATTATGAGCTGCAACAGCATCCTCAGCTCTTCTGTTCTTTTCTACAAGCTGAACAACAGCTCTCACCTTTCCAGCCTTAGCAGCAACTCTGGCTAGTTCTGCTAGGCGATCATCTTCAATCTCTTGTGCTGACTTCTCAGCAGCCTCAACACGCTTCTCAGCACGAACCTTCCCAGAAGGAGCAACACTAATCCTAGTTTGCACTAAGTTAGGTAATGGTTCATCAACAGCAGCTTTGTCAACAGTAATTACAACTGTGTTTCGGACCTTCTTCTTTCCCTTATCTCCCTTACCTTTATTGGTAACCTTCCCAGCATCCTTGTGAACTTCCTTTACCACCAGAGGAGCAGAGGTTACTGCTTTCTTAGCTGGCAGCATCCCAAAACTTAACTTAGTCAAAGGGACATAAGCTATTGGGGTACTTCTGCTTCTGATTGCATCTGCTGGAATCTCAACACCAACAGATTCAAAAATTCTTGTCAGCAGAGAACCGTAGGCAAGGGTTCCATTTGGCTTCACACCCTTCATCTATCTCAGCATTATTGCTGACAGATTTACCTTCTTCTCAGCCATCATATGGTACATAAATACCCTTTCCCTGTTGGAGACAAAGTTAACTCCTCCAGACTTTGGAAGGAACACATTAGTAGTGATATAATGTGCCCACCTCTGGTGCTGAGTCAACCATGTGGCATATGTCTCTTTTACACTCCGATCTGGTCTTCCTCAGTTGGAATCAACAAAACCTTTAGTAGACCCATCTTCCCCAATAATTAATCCTTCATCAGCAGTACCCAGAATGGTAGCAAATGAAGTTATGGAAACCTCAACTTCAACATCACAGACCATAGAGTGAATAACATCAACTTCATCAGAACGGAAGGAGATATTCTTGTAAAACTCAGTGACTAGGGTTGGAAAGATAACCTCATCCAAAGAAGCGAATGAGATCCAGTTTTGAGTAGTTAACCTTTTTGAAATTGGAGGTGTGGTAAGGCATTGTTCATCTAGATACCTAGAATTGAAAACCTTAGAGGGATTGAGTTCAATTTTTGCTTCAAAGATACGGGTGATAGTGACTGGAAAATTTTGTTCAAGAGCCATTATAGGAAATTAGGGTTTTAGAGTAGAGAGAAAGATAGAGATTGCAGAAATTGCTTGAAAATTCTAATTGCTATGAAAACTTAGGTGAAAAATTGGCTAAGTATGGAAATCCCTATTTATACCCAAAAATAATAAACCGTTCCAATTCAAAAAGTGGATAACCACTGTTAAAAAAGGGAACCAGTTAACGTTAAGAAAAAGCGCAGAAATAGCATTTAATGTAGGCACGCTTTAAGGAAAAATTAAACACCATGATTATCCTTAATCACACTTAACAATCTTAAACGGCTAGGAGTTAAGACTTGAAAATAATATAATTAAAGATAAATTACTGAAGTGGATTAGTCATACCTATGCCTTCACGCAGACCTCTAAAAGGAGTACTAGCCAGAGTCTTAGTAAACATATCAGCAAGATTGTCTTCAGATGGCAAGTAAGTAAGAAAAATATCCTTCTTCAGAACATGATCTCTCAGAAAGTGATGCCTAATGTGCACATGCTTCATCCTGCTGTGTTGAATGGGATTCTTTGAAAGGTCAATAGCACTTTTGTTATCACAGTTGATTGTAATAGTTCTAGGAGTGATTCCATAGTCAGCAATTTGTTGCTTTATCTAGAGCATCTGAGAAACACAACTTCCAGCAGCAACATACTCAGCTTCAGTAGTTGAGAGAGCCACAGAGGTTTGCTTCTTACTCTGCCAGGAGACTAAGCACTCCCCCAGAAAATGACAACCACCAGAAGTGCTGACTCTCTTCAATTTATCTCTACCATAGTCAGAGTTTGTGTATCCTACAGGAGTAAAATTTGTACTACAAGGATGTTGGCCCTAACAAGAACAGAATCACCTAGAGGGGGGTGAATAGGTGTTTAAGTTGAAAACTGATAATTTTAAGTTTTTGAAGAAACTTAATTTTTCAGAGTCAAATTTCCTCAGAATCAGAGGAAATCTTACAGAAGCAACCTCTGAGGGAAATTCTGCCTTAAGACAGTTTATGCCCTTTCAGCAACAGAAGTTCTGTGTTAGAAAACTTCTGGACACTCTTCTGAACAAAGACAATGATGAAAGGAGTAAATCATTTGCAAGTACACAGAAGCAAATTAACAAGTATAAGGAAGGGAGAAAGAGATTCAGGAGGTCCTGATGAACAGTTCGATTTATCCATCTCACCCAACTCTAATCTCAACTAGATTTCTCTCTAAAACTAACTGAATATCACAAACGGTATCACTTTACAAGATTCCTATTATGAACTTGTTTTTCTTCACTCTCTCACTTTAACTAAAGCTATGGTAAGAAAGATTGAGAATGGAAAATTGTGCTCTGTTTTTCTTGATCAAACAATGCGTTGAGATTTTGCTCGATTATCACGCATGTGAGATGCAATGGAGCTTGGCTACTATTTATTGTGCTTTGGAGATGACCGTTGCTTGAATTTGAATCTTCAATAGGTGACATCAGTTGTTGTAGCCGTTAATCTGTCACTTCTTCAAACGGTCTTCAAACACTTTCATTCCGTTAACCTTGTTCTTTAACTTAATCCGGTAAGTGATTTGAAATCAAGGATTAGGTTGACTGGAATCTTGCTTCATTTAGATCGGCAAAGGGTAGACAAGGAAAAGCTTGTTTTGCTTGAGGCAGACATGCGCGCTCCATCAAAACAGCTTTTTGAACTTTTGGCGCCTTGCATTAAATGCAAGTGTCAGAGCAATAAATGCTTATCCAAACACGTGCCTTCAGCTTCTGAGAGCTCATGACTCTTTGATAATGCTTCTGATCTAATGAGCTTTTCCTTCCGATTGCTTCTGAAACCTCTCAGGCGAGCTTTAACAGTCTTCACAAAATCTTCAGAGCGGAGCATCCAGCTTCTGAGCTTCATCTTCTGTCTTCAGCTTTCCTTCTCTTCTGAGTCCAATGAGCAATCCATAATTTCTTCATTCAGCACCTGCTGAGAAACTTATACATATACTTAACAAAAATTGTTAGTCAACATTGAAAAGTATGTAAGTAAACTTTTAATTTCATCTTCTGAAACGTTTGGACATAATCAAAACACTTAGGGTTCATCAAAGTGTTGGCCCTAACAAGAACAGAATCACCTAGAGGGGGGTGAATAGGTGTCTAAGTTGAAAACTTAAATTTTCTAAGTTTTTAAAGAAACTTAAATTTCAGAGCCAAATTTCCTCAGAGTCAGAGGCAAGCTTACAGAAGCAGCTTTTGAGGGAAATTCTGCCTAAACACAGTTAGACTGTTTTCAGCAACAAAAGTTCTGAGTTTAAGAACTTCTGGACAGTCTTCTGAACAAAGACAATGATGATGAACCCTAAGTGTTTTGATTATGTCCAAACGTTTCAGAAGATGAAAATTAAAATTCTCTTACATACGGTTTAATTCTGACTAATAATTTTTCGTTGAGTTTGTATGTAAGTTACTCAGCAGGTGTTGAATGAAATAATTCTGGATTGTTTGCAAGACTCAGAAGTTTCGAAAGCTGAAGACAGTGTTTCGTTGATCAGAAGTTGGATACTCCGCTCCGATGCTATGAAGTCTGTTAAAGCTCTTCTCAGAGGTTCTTTGCAATCAGAAGTTATACCAATTTGATCAGAAGCCTAGACAAATGAAATTAGCTATCAGAAGCTAAGTCACGGGTTCCGTTAGCATTTAATGCTCTGACAATTGCATTTAATGCAATGCGCCAAAAGTTCAAAAAGCTGTTTTGGAGGAGCGCGCCTGTCTACTCCAAGCAAAACCAGAATTTCCTTGTCTACACTTTGTTGATCCAATTGAAGAATGTTTCCAGTCAACCTTATCTTCAATTTCAAATCACTTACCCGATTTAGTTAAAGAACAAGGTTAACGGAATCAAAGTGTTTGAAGACCGTTTGAAGATTTGACAAATTAACGGCTACAACAACTGATGTCATCTCTCTTGAAGATTCAAACTTCACCAACGGTCATCTCCTCACACTATAAATAGTAGCTGAGCTCCACTGCATCAATGACGCGTGATTATTGAGCAAACTCTCAACGCACTGTTTAAACAAGAAAAACAGAGCACCATTTTCCATTCTCAATCTTTCTTAGCATAGCTTAAGTTTAAGTGAGAGAGTGAAGAAAAACAAGTTCATAATAGGAATCTTGTAAACTGATATCGTTTGTGATATTGAGTTAGATTTAAAGAGAGAAATCTAGTTGAGATTAGAGTTGGGTGAGAAATCCAGAAAACAGAGTGTCGTTGTTCTGGTGGAAATCCTTTAACTCTTTTTGATGAACCCTATGTGTTTTGATTATGTCCAAACGTTTCAGAAGATGAAAACTTAATATTCCCTTACATATATTTTTTTGTTGACTAATAATTTTTTGTCTACTTAGTCTATGTGTAAGTTGCTCAGCAGGTGCTGAATGAATCATTTCTAGATTGCCTAAAGGACTCAGAAGATCTGTTTGCTGAAGTCAGAGTTTCAATAATTCAGAAGCTGGATGCTCCGCTCTGAAGCCGAAGTCTGCTAAAGCTCTCCTCAGAAGTTCCTTGCAATCAGAAGGTTTGCCAATTTGATCAGAAGAATAGACAACTGGAAATTAGCTTCTGAAAGCTTTGTCACGGGTCTGTTTGAGCATTTAATGCTCTGACACCTGCATTCAATGCAAGGCGCCAAAAGTTCAAAAAGCTGTTTTGGTGGAGCGCGCTTGTCTGTTCAAAAGAAACCAGAATTTCCTTGTCTACCCTTTGTTGATCTAATTGAAGAATGATTCCAGTCAACCTTTCTTTGTTTTCAAATCTCTTACCGGATTGAGTTAAAGAACAAGGATAACAGAATCAAAGTGTTTGAAGACCGTTTGAAGATTTGACAAATTAACGGCTACAACAACTGATGTCATCTCCTTCGAAGATTCAAACTCACCAACGGTCATCTTCATTCACTATAAATAGTAGCCAAGCTCCAAAGCATCAACATACGCGTGATCATCGAGCAAAATCTCAACGCACTGTTCTAACAACGAAAAACAGAGCAACTCTTTCCATTCTCAATCTTTCTTAGCATAGTCTTAGTAAAGTGAGAGAGTGAAGAAAAACAAGTTCATAATAGGAATCTTGTAAACTGAGATCGTTTGTGATCTTCAGTTAGATTTAAAGAGAGAAATCTAGTTGAGATTAGAGTTGGGTGAGAAATCCAGAAAACAGAGTGTTGTTTGTTCTGGTGGAAATCCTTTAACTCTTTTTAGGCTAGTCAGAACTAAGTGAGAAATTAGCTTAAGTTATGTTGATGTAAAGGAGCTTCTGAACTTGCCATAAAAGTTCTGAATAGTGGATTTATAAAATCTCTGTAGGCTGCGACCTCAGGGGACAAGACGTAGTCACAGGACTTCTGTGGCGAACTTGGATAAATCGAATTGTTCAATCAGGATCTCCTGAACTTCTTTCTCCCTCTTATACTTGTTATTTTTTGCCTCTGTGTACTTGCTTATATTTAGTGCTGAAACAGATTTTCTCTAAAGTATCGCTGTCTTTGTTCAGAAGTTCTCAAATCAGAACTTCTGTTGCTGAAAACAGTCTAACTGTGTTTAGGCAGAATTTCCCTCAGAAGCAACTTCATTAAGCTAGCTTCTGACTCTGAGGAAATTTGACTCTGAAAAATAAGTTTCTTGAAAAACTTAGAAATTTTCAAATTTCAACTTTGACACCTATTCACCCCCCTCTAGGTGATTCTGTTCTTGATAGGGCCAACAAGTGGTATCAGAGCCAGGTTACTTCGCATATTTACTAAAGATCTAACAATCTAAGTGTAAGATCCTATCAGAATCAATAGAGATGGCTAGTAGACACCAGCCTGAGAATTCTTCTCACTTCATAGTTCCAGAAGGTTCTTCCACTACTAGACCTCCATTATTTAATGGCAACAACTACTCATACTGGAAGAAAAGGATGATGTACTTCATCCAAGCTCAGAACATGAGTGCTTGGTATGTCATCACTGATGGTGATTTCATTCCCACCAGAATGGAACAAGGTTTAGGGAATGTTGTTATTCCTCAGAGAGAATACACAGATGACATTCTGAAAAAACTCCAAACTAATGCTTCAGCAATAAATATGTTGCATTGTGCACTTACAGCTACTGAATATAACAAAGTTTCTTCTTGTGAAACTGCACAGGATATTTGGAACAAGCTGGAAGTCACATATGAAGGAACAGGAAAAGTGAAGCAATCTAAAGTCAACCAACTCATGAGAGAATATGAGTTATTTGAAATGCTTGATAAAGAATCTATTTCAGATATGAACTCTAGATTCACCAAGATAGTCAATGACTTGAAGAGTTTAGGAAAGGACATTGAAGAATCTGATCGAGTGAAGAAGATTGTCAGAAGCCTACCAAGGTCTTGGCAAGCCAAGAAGACTGCTATTGAAGAAGTTCAGGACTTGAGCTATTACTTGTATGATGAGCTCATTGGGTCTCTAATTACTCATGAGATGTCATTAAAAAATCATGACCTAAGAGAAAGGTCAGAAGGAAAAAGAGTAGTCCTGAAAGCAGAATCTTCTGAAGAATCCTCTGAAGATGAGGAACTGGCTATGCTGACCAGGAAGTTCAAGAAGGCTTTTAGAAAAGGCAGAGGTGGAAACTACAACAAGCCTTTCAGGAGCTTTGACAAGAAAACTCCTGATTCTGGTGAAAAGTTCGAGAGAGATCCAAACAAGCCTATTGTGTGCTATGGATGTCAGCAACCGGGACACATTAAGCCTAACTGTCCGGAGCTGAAGAAAGATAAGAAGAAGTTCAAGAAAGCTATGCTGGCTGCTTGGTCAGACTCTGAGACCAGCAGTGATCCTGAAGAAAAGGAAGAGCAAGCTCAGATTTGTTTTATGGCTATTGATGAGCCAACTTCTGAAGATGTCACAGGAAAAACTTCCGCACCTCCTGAAGCTACATATGATTCTGAGGTAAACAATTCTCATGAACTAGATATCTTTGATTCTCTTGAAGAACTCTATAGTATGTTCAAGTACCTGAAAAGGAAATTGGACAAGAGTGAGGCTGACAAGTTTCTTAGGTTTACTCAAGTTTATTCTGACATGAAAATGTTAGAAGAAAAACTGTGTAAACAGTTCAGCACTCCTGCTGATGGCTCTAAAGCTAAAGGCAAGGAAAAGCTGCCTCTGGGAAATGATAAACCCCAGAAGAAGAAGAAACCTGTCACTCCCTCTCTTCTGAAAGAGATAGCTTCTCCGCCTGATGTTGGCACCTCTGAGAGTGCTGTTATAGCCTCTGAAGATGTTGGTCCTTCTCAGAAGAAGAAGAAATCTCCCAAGAAGCAAAGGGAAAGATCCAAGAACCCTCCCTTTTGCAAACTTTGCAAGAGTGATGGTCACTGGTTGAAGGATTGCAAGTTCCATATTAAAAACCTCTTGCAATCTGAGATATCATTAAAACCTGCTGAAAAGAAATCTAACTCTGAAGGACCCAATAAGGATTGGGTACCTGTCACTAATTGATTGTGTTGCAGGTGGCTCTGAGTGCTCCATCAATGTCAAAGCTGTGGTACATTGACAGTGGGTGCTCAAGGCATATGACAGGTGATGAAAAAGCATTCATCACATTTGATCCTAAAAGAGGTGGAAAAGTCAGCTTTGGAGATGCTCAGAAAGGAAGGATACTTGGTTCTGGATCTATAGGAACTAATCCTCCGATCGAAGATGTCTCCCTAGTCAGAGGCCTGAAGTTCAATCTCCTGAGTGTTGCACAACTGTGTGATAAAGGTAGAGATGTTGTCTTCAGCTCCTCTGGATGTAAAATCTTGGACAGTAAGTCAAGGGAAGTTATTCTAACTGCTCCTAGAGACTTGCTCATGTGAGCATGGACCTTCTGGCCAAAGTAGCTAGAAATCAATTGGTTGAGGGTCTGCCTGAAATTAGTTTTAAAAAGAACCATTTATGCAATGCTTGCCAATCTGGTAAACAATCCAGAAGCTCTTTTAAAACTAAGAAAGCCATTTCAACTAAAAGACCTTTGGAATTGCTTCATATGGATCTTTTTGGCCCTGTTCAACCAATGAGCATAGGTGGAAAGAAGTATGCCTTTGTCATTGTAGATGACTATTCAAGATTCACTTGGGTCATCCTGCTGTCTAGCAAAGATGAGTCACTTGGATGCTTCTCAGTTCTGATAAAGAAACTTGAGAATGAAAGGAATGAAAAGGTTGTTCATATCAGAAGTGATAATGGTGGAGAATTCAAAAACTTTAGGTTTGAAGAATTCTGTGAAACCAAGGGAATTGATCATAACTTTTCTGCTCCCAGAACTCCTCAACCAAATGGGGTAGTTGAAAGGAAGAATAGAACTCTGGTTGACATTGCCAGAACTATGATCAATGAAAGAAGGCTTCCTAAGTACTTTTGGGGTGAAGCTGTGAACACAGCTTGCTATGTTTTGAATAGAGTGCTAATCAAAAGCATTCTGAACAAGGCCCCTTATGAACTCTGGAAAGGTCGAAAGCCTAAAATAGGTTATTTCAGAACCTTTGGTTGTAAGTGTTATGTTTTGAATACAAAAGAATATCTTTCAAAGTTTGATTCAAAGGCAGATGAGGCCATTTTTCTTGGTTACTCAACACATAGTAAAGCATATAGGGTTTTTAATAAGAGGACTCAAACTTTAGATGAATCTGTTCATGTACAGTTTGATGAGACTAACCCTGCAGATAGTAGAGCTCCTGATGAAGATGTAGTTCAAGCTCCTGAAGTTACATCTCCTGATGTAGAAGAAGATGTTTCTCCCAGAGCTGCTGAAGTGGTTCCTCCTGTTGCTGAACAAGCTCAAGAAGTGAATCCCACTCCAGAAGTCAACTTCCTTCCAGAAGATACTCCTATTTATGATTCAACAAATGATGAACAGGTTTCAGAAGACTCATTGGATGTACCAAGAGAAGTTAGAGCTCATAGGAATCATTCCTTAGAAAACATAATTGACTCTGTTCATAATCCTGTCATGACCAGAGCTCAGCTCAGAAGATACATGGGGAATGTGGCGTTTGTGTCCCTTCTGGAACCCAAGGACTTCTATGAAGCTGCTGATGATGACTCCTGGTTAATGGCAATGCAAGAAGAACTTGACCAGTTCAAAAGGTCAGAAGTTTGGACTTTGGTTCCCAGACCTAACAACATAAAGGTTGTTGGAACTAGATGGGTTCTGAAGAACAAGCTTGATGAATTTGGAAATATTGTGAGGAACAAGGCAAGACTTGTTGCTCAATGTTACAGTTAGCAAGAAGGCATAGATTATGGTGAAATTTTTGCTCCTGTTGCAAGATTAGAAGCCATTAGAATCTTATGTGCTTTTGCATCATACAAAGGTTTTAAGCTCTTTCAAATGGATGTGAAAAGTGCATTCTTGAATGGTTACATTGATGAGGAAGTCTATGTGTCTCAACCTCCTGGTTTTGAAGATCCTAAGTTTCCTGATCATGTGTACAAGCTGAAGAAAGCCTTGTATGGACTGAAACAAGCTCCTAGAGCTTGGTATGAGAGACTGACAAAGTTCCTTCTGTCTAAGGGATTTGTCAGAGGCTGTGTTGATACAACTCTGTTCACTCTGAAGAAGAACAAGGATATCCTTATAGCTCAGGTATATGTTGATGATATTATATTTGGTGCTACTAATGAATCTTTGTGCAGAGAGTTCAGTGACCACATGAAGGCTGAGTTTGAAATGTCTATGATGGGAGAATTAACCTTCTTCTTAGGACTTCAGATCAAGCAAAGTAATGATGGTGTGTTTATCAATCAAGCCAAGTACACTAGAGAAGTGCTGAAGAAATTTGGCATGATGGACTCTAATGCTGTTGATATTCCAATGGATGTCAGCAAAGACATTGATGATGAAGAGAAAGCTGGTAAACCTGTAGATATAAAAACCTACAGAGGTATGATTGGTTCTCTTTTATACCTAACAGCCAGCAGGCCAGATATACATTTTGCTGTGTGTTTTTGTGCTAGATATCAATCAAAGCCAAGAGAAATTCATGATGTTGCTGTCAAAAGAATTCTCAGATATCTTAAAGGCACACCAGAAGCTGGTTTGTGGTATCCCTGTAGTTCTGATTTCACTCCTATAGGATACACAGACTCTGACTATGGTAGAGATAAATTGAAAAGGGTCAGCACTTCTGGTGGTTGTCATTTTCTGGGGGAGTGCCTAGCCTCCTGGCATAGCAAGAAGCAAACCTCTGTGGCTCTCTCAACTGCTGAAGCTGAGTATGTTGCTGCTGGAAGTTGTGTTTCTCAGATGCTCTGGATCAAGCAACAAATTGCTGACTATGGAGTCATCCCTGGAACAATTACAATCTACTGTGATAACAAGAGTGCAATTGATCTTTCAAAGAATCCTATTCAGCACAGCAGGATGAAGCATGTTCATATTAGGCATCACTTTCTGAGAGATCATGTTCTGAAGAAGGATATTATCATTACTCATGTTCCCTCTGAAGAGAATCTTGCTGACATGTTTACTAAGCCTCTGGCTGGTAATTCCTTCAGCAACTTACGAGAAGGCATTGGTATGACTTATCCACTTCAGTAATTCAGTTTGATTATTTCTGTGTATCTTAAGTGATTAATCGTTTAAGATAATTAAGTGATAATTAATTCTAATCATGATTTGACATTTAAGCATGCGTTATCTACTGCTTTTTACGGCGCTGTTCTGTGGTTAACGGTTATCTGTTCCCCCTTAAACGGTGTGTATTTTGCTTTTTGAATTGGAACGGTTTCCTTGTTTGGGTATAAATAGGGGTTTTCCATACTTAGAAGTTTTTACTCTCACTTTCATTGCAATTAGAATTTCCATAGATTTTCTGTGTTCTCTTCTCTCTAGATTCTTAACCTAATTTCTTATATCTTCAAAAATGGCTCAAGAAATCACTGTCACTCACATCTTTACCACTGAATCCAAAAAGAAAGTTAGCGAATCTAGGGTATTCACCTCTAGGTTCCTAGATGATGAAGTTAAATCCACTGAACCTATCTCCAAATGGCTAAGTGCTCAAAACTGGAATTCATTCGTTTCTCTCGATGAATTTATCTACCCTAAGTTAGTCACCGAATTCTATCAGAACCTCCATTTCTTTTCAAATGAGGAGGATGTTCTACACTCAGAAGTCGGCGAAATTGAGATTGAGGTCAGCAGGGCTTCTATTTCTCAAGTGATTGGTATTGATGATGAAGGAATCATCATTGGTGATGATGGTTCAGCAGATGGTTTTACAGAAGTAAACTGGGCCAGACCAGATCTAAGTGCCAAGGAAACTTATGCCACCTGGCTCACTCAGCACCAGAGGTGGGCTCAATATTTGACAACAAATGTTTTCCTTCCGAAGGCTGGAGGGGTTAATGGCGTTTCCAACAGGGAAAGAGTGTTTATGTGGCATCTGGTCAATCAGAAGAAGATCAACTTACCTGCCATGCTGATAAGGCAGATGAAGAATGTAACTACCGTGAGTGCATTAGCATATGGCTCACTCCTGACTAGGTTGTTTGAGGCAGCCTCCGTGGTGGTTTCAGGAGAAGGTGTTACAAGCAGGAGTACCGTTCTGAAGATGCATACCTTCAGAAACCTCAACTATGGTGTGACTCCGAAGAAGAATGAGAAGGGCTCCTCTGTGAGTATTGCTCAGAAGGAATTTGTTGAGGCTGCTGTACAGAAAGGGAAGAATGCTGCCAAGAAGGGCAAGGGAAAGAAGGGATCAAGTAAGTTGGTCCTGACTGTTGAGAAGGTGGTTGTCTCAGAACCTCTTCCCACGATGGTTCAAACAACAATCAATGTTGAAACCTCTGGCAAGATCGTTGCTGAGAAGCCAAAGGATGTTCCTGAGAAGGAAGCTCAGGATGCTGAGGACGCACGCCTTGCTGAAAGAGAGAAGGCTGCTGAAGCTGAAAAGGTTGCAAGGGTTGTGGCTCTTGCTGAAGAGAAAAGAAAGAAGAAGGAAGCTGAGGATAAGTTAGCAGCTGAAAGAGAAATTGCTGCAAAGGCTAAGGCCGATGCAAGACTTATAGAATGTGCTGCTGAACTTCAGGATGCGGAGTTCTCAAAGGAAGTTGAGGCTTCAGAAGAAGGAGAGAAACTTGAGAATATCTCTCTGTCCTCTCGGATACTTGAGAATATCTCTCTCTCCACCAGAATTGGAAAGAAGGCTGTTGCAAAACGAAGGTCACTGAGGAAAAAGGACTTCGTTGTTGCCCCCAGTGCTGAATTAGAGGATCCTGTTACTCAGGAACCGGAAGCTGCTGATGAAGACTTGTCGGAGATGTCTGATGAAGAGAATGTTGATGCTCCTCTGATAGAAGAGCTGTCAGAAGAGAGTGAACCAGAAGATGAAGAGGTTCTTCAGGATGCTAAACAGTTTGTTGAGAATGTTGATGATGAAAATTTCATTGACAACATTCTTCTGAATCAAGGAAGAAACCCTGGTGATAGGGATGCCTCTGAAACGCTGATCAGAATGGCTCACATCTTTGCTGAGCCCATTTCTATGTTTGATCCAAACGCCTCTGAACAGGTTATCTCTTCTCCCACTCTCACTCCCCATCCATCTCCTTCACTACCTTCTGTCACAAAAGTGAGTGAATCTCACACTTCCATTCCTCCCACAACTTCAACTTCTGAGGTTGTACCTCCTCCAATTATTCCTCCTTCTGGATCCTTTTCAGAAGTGAACCTAAACACTGCTCCAATTTTCACAGACTCCATAGCCACATCCACTACCTCCTCCATTCATACTTCCTCTGTAAGTCCATCACTTGGATTTACTGCTCCATCTTTCTCACTACCATCCACACTACCTCCCATCTCAACCTCACATACAATCCCTTCTTCAACCACTTCAATCCCTCCACTCTCAACCTCTGGACACGCACCTCCTGTGTGTGATCCCTTAACTACCTCCTCCTCAACTTCTTGTTTTGCTGGGCTGTCATCCAACTATGGCTTCCTACGCAAACACATGAATCGAGATGATCTGGATACTAGGTTTGGTAGTTTTGGTTTCATGGGCAGAGCTTCTGGTGTATCCGAAGCTGGTGGTGCTCCCAGTGTTGAGGAGTTGAGAAGAATGAGTCAGAGTGGCTCTGATGAACTGCTGAATAGATTTGCTGGTATGGGGCAAAGGTCTTCTGCTGCTGACATGTATGCTCAGGGCATTGTGCTGCAAGAATTACATTCCTTGAAAGCTCAGAACCTGCAGCTCATGACTATGCTTCAAATGCAGGATCCTTCTGTCTACATATGCAATCTTTCTACACTTCATCTAGCTACCTATGAAGAGCTGTACAAGTTAAGAGAATTAGCTCTGACTCTTCCTTCACTGGAAAACATTGCTCTTGCTTCTTCTTCTCTGAAGGTCAATGAGAATTTAGAGATATTGACAGAAGAAGTCAAGGAAGCAAACGAGCATTATGATGCTCATGAGAAGATGCTCCCAAGTAAGATTGATGACCTGCAAAGTACTGCCAATCACATTCTGAGAGAAGTGAAATCTTCTGCTCAAGGTTCATCATCTTCCGGGGCTGCTAAGATTGTATATGACATCACTCCTGATCTCAACAATCGACTCTCCAACATTGAGTCTGCTGTATCTGCTCAGAACGCACAGATTGCTGAGCTTACTGAACTTCTGAAAGTTATGCACACTCAAGCTCGAGAACAAAAGAAGACTCTTCACAATTGCTATAGGTTTGTTCGAGGATAGACTTATATTCAGAATGAGCATCTTATTACTGCTGTGTATGCTAACAATCGGTTGATCAAGCTCCTTCTGGAAGACGTTCAGAAACAGCGACCTATGTCTGGTCAGACCTTTGATCATATGAAGACCATTGATGATGACTTCAGAAGACGAATGGATATGATCAACACTGTGAGGCCAACTCCTCAGCAATATCAGACTGCACTGAATGTTCACCAAAAATTGAAATCGCAGGGTGCTCTGGGTGTTGCTCTTGGTTCTGGTCAAACGGGGGAGAAGTCTGGTCAGAAGAGATCAAGTGCTGCTGAAGGTTCTAGTGGTGTTCCTCCTCCTCAGAAGAAACCTAGGAACTTGTAATCTTTTAGGACTTAAGCTTCTTAGCTAGGTTCTGGATTGGGTAGTTTTTGTCTTAGGACTTTTTCTGCTCTTCTGATTATTTTTGTTTCTTATGTTGTCTTCTGATGAACTTATATACACTGAATCTTTCTTATACTTTCTTGTGTCTCTGACTTCTTTCTTTTTGCATATGTTTCTTTTTGACTTAGTAAATTTTACTTCATTAAATCTAACAACTTGATCTTTAGTCATTTCTAAGTTTATACAGATTGCTGAAGTTCACCATTTACACTAAAATGGGGGAGTTAATTTACTCAGAAGCCATGAAACATATGTATCAGGAAGTCATTTTCTAAACCTCATGTTTTCTGGTACCTTCTGACCACGGTTTGTCCATAACCAAAATGGGGGAGAATGATGAACCCTATGTGTTTTGATTATGTCCAAACATTTCAGAAGATGAAAACTTAATATTCCCTTACATATATTTTTTTGTTGACTAATAATTTTTTGTCTACTTAGTCTATGTGTAAGTTGCTCAGCAGGTGCTGAATGAATCATTTCTGGATTGCCTAAAGGACTCAGAAGATCTGTTTGCTGAAGTCAGAGTTTCAATAATTCAGAAGCTGGATGCTCCGCTCTGAAGCCGAAGTCTGCTAAAGCTCTCCTCAGAAGTTCCTTGCAATCAGAAGGTTTGCCAATTTGATCAGAAGAATAGACAACTGGAAATTAGCTTCTGAAAGCTTTGTCACGGGTTCTGTTTGAGCATTTAATGCTCTGACACCTGCATTCAATGCAAGGCGCCAAAAGTTCAAAAAGCTGTTTTGGTGGAGCGCGCTTGTCTGTTCAAAAGAAACCAGAATTTCCTTGTCTACCCTTTGTTGATCTAATTGAAGAATGATTCCAGTCAACCTTTCTTTGTTTTCAAATCTCTTACCGGATTGAGTTAAAGAACAAGGATAACAGAATCAAAGTGTTTGAAGACCGTTTGAAGATTTGACAAATTAACGGCTACAACAACTGATGTCATCTCCTTCGAAGATTCAAACTCACCAACGGTCATCTTCATTCACAATAAATAGTAGCCAAGCTCCAAAGCATCAACATACGCGTGATCATCGAGCAAAATCTCAACGCACTGTTCTAACAAAGAAAAACAGAGCAACTCTTTCCATTCTCAATCTTTCTTAGCATAGTCTTAGTAAAGTGAGAGAGTGAAGAAAAACAAGTTCATAATAGGAATCTTGTAAACTGAGATCGTTTGTGATCTTCAGTTAGATTTAAAGAGAGAAATCTAGTTGAGATTAGAGTTGGGTGAGAAATCCAGAAAACAGAGTGTTGTTTGTTCTGGTGGAAATCCTTTAACTCTTTTTAGGCTAGTCAGAACTAAGTGAGAAATTAGCTTAAGTTATGTTGATGTAAAGGAGCTTCTGAACTTGCCATAAAAGTTCTGAATAGTGGATTTATAAAATCTCTGTAGGCTGCGACCTCAGGGGACAAGACGTAGTCACAGGACTTCTGTGGCGAACTTGGATAAATCGAATTGTTCAATCAGGATCTCCTGAACTTCTTTCTCCCTCTTATACTTGTTACTTTTTGCCTCTGTGTACTTGCTTATATTTAGTGCTGAAACTGATTTTCTCTAAAGTATCACTGCCTTTGTTTAGAAGACTGTCCAGAAGTTCTCAAATCAGAACTTCTGTTGCTGAAAACAGTCTAACTGTGTTTAGGCAGAATTTCCCTCAGAAGCAACTTCATTAAGCTAGCTTCTGACTCTGAGGAAATTTGACTCTGAAAAATAAGTTTCTCAAAAAACTTAGAAATTTTCAGTTTTCAACTTTGACACCTATTCACCCCCCTCTAGGTGATTCTGTTCTTGATAGGGCCAACACTTTTTAGGCTGGTCAGAACTAAGTGAGAAATTAGCTTATGTTCTGTTGATGTAAAGGAGCTTCTGAACTAGCCATAAAAGTTCTGAATAGTAGATTTAAAATCTCTGTTGGCTGCGACCACAGGGGACAAGACGTAGTCACAGGACTTCTGTGGCGAACTTGGATAAATTGAACTGTTCATCAGGACCTCCTGAATCTCTTTCTCCCTTCCTTATACTTGTTAATTTGCTTCTGTGTACTTGCTTATATTTAGTGCTGAAACAGACTTTACTCTTTTTATCATTGTCTTTGTTCAGAAGACTGTCCAGAAGCTATCTTACTCAGAGCTTCTGTTGCTAAAAGCAGTCTAACTGTGTTTAGGCAGAATTTCCCTCAGAAGCTGCTTCTGTAAGCTTGCCTCTGACTCTGAGGAAATTTGACTCTGAAAATTAAGATTCTTTAAAATCTTAGCAACTTTCAGTTTTCAACTTAGACACATATTCACCCCCCTCTAGGTGATTCTGTTCTTGTTAGGGCCAACAAGTGGTATCAGAGCGAAGGTCACTTCGTATATTTACTAAAGGTCTAACAATCTAAGTGTAAGATCCTATCAGAATCAATAGAGATGGCTAGTAGACACCAGCCTGAGAATTCTTCTCACTTCATAGTTCCAGAAGGTTCTTCCACAACTAGACCTCCACTATTTAATGCCAACAACTACTCATACTGGAAGAAAAGGATGATGTACTTCATCCAAGCTCAGAACATGAGTGCTTGGTATGTCATCACTGATGGTGATTTCATTCCTACCAGAATGGAACCAGGTTTAGGGAATGTTGTTATTCCTCCGAGAGAATACACAGATGACATTCTGAAAACACTCCAAACTAATGCTTCAGCAATAAATATGTTGCATTGTGCACTTACAGCTACTGAATATAACAAAGTTTCTTCTTGTGAAACTGCACAAGACATTTGGAACAAGCTGGAAGTCACATATGAAGGTACTGGAAAGGTGAAGCAATCAAAAGTCAACCAACTCATGAGAGAATATGAGTTATTTGAAATGCTTGATAAAGAATCTATTTCAGATATGAACTCTAGATTCACCAAGATAGTCAATGACTTAAAGAGTTTAGGAAAAGACATTGAAGAGTCTGAACGAGTGAAGAAGATTGTCAGAAGCTTACCAAGGACGTGGCAAGCCAAGAAGACTGCTATTGAAGAAGTTCAGGATTTGTGCTATTACTTGTATGATGAGCTCATTGGGTCTCTAATTACTCATGAGATGTCATTAAAAAATCATGACCTGAGAGAAAGGTCAGAGGGAAGAAGACAAGTAGTCCTGAAGGCAGAATCATCCGAAGATGAGGAATTGACTATGCTGACCAAGAAGTTTAAGAGAGCCTTTAGAAAAGGCAGAGGTGCAAACTACAAAAAGCCATTCAGAAGTTTTGACAAGAAAACTCCTGATTTTGGTGATAAATCCAAGAGAGATCCAAACAAGCCTATTGTGTGCTATGGATGTCAGCAACCAGGACACATCAAGCCTAATTGTCCTGAGCTGAAAAAGGATAAGAAGAAGTTCAATAAAGCTATGCTGGCTGCTTGGTCAGACTCTGAGACCAACAGTGATCCTAAAGAAAAGGAAGAGCAAGCTCAGATATGTTTCATGGCTATTGATGAGCCATCCTCTGAAGATACTGCAGGAGAAACTTCCGCACCTCCTGAAGCTACATATGATTCCAAGGTAAACATATCTTCTGAACAAAATATCTTTGATTCTCTTGAAGAACTATATAGCATGTTCAAGTATCTGGAAAGAAAGTTGGACAAAAGCGAGGCTGATAAATTTCTTAGATTTACTCAAGTTTATGCTGATATGAAAATATTAGAAGATAAACTAAGTAAACAATTCAATTCTCCTTCTGATGACTTAAAAGTCAAAGGTGAGGAAACACTGCCTCTGAGGAATGATAAACCTCAGAAGAAGAAATCTGTTACTCCCTCTCTTCTGAAAGAATTCTCTTCTCCTCCTGAAGTGGGAACCTCTAAGAGTGCTTCTGCCTCTGAAGAAGTAGTACCTTCCCAGAAGAAGAAGATTGCTCCTAAGAAGCAAAGGGAAAGATCCAAGAATCCTCCTTCTTGCAAATTGTGTAAGAAAGATGGACATTGGTTAAAAGATTGCAAGTACCATATTAAGAACCTCTTGCAATCTGAAATATCAGAAGAACCTGTAGAAGTTAAATCTAACTCTGAAGGACCCAATAAGGATTGGGTACCTGTCACTAATTGATTGTGATGCAGGTGGCTCTGAGTGCTCCATCAATGTCAAAGCTGTGGTACATTGACAGTGGGTGCTCAAGGCATATGACAGGTGATGAAAAAGCATTCATCACATTTGATCCTAAAAGAGGTGGAAAAGTCAGCTTTGGAGATGCTCAGAAAGGAAGGATACTTGGTTCTGGATCTACAGGAACTAATCCTCCAATCGAAGATGTCTCCCTAGTCAGAGGCCTGAAGTTCAATCTCCTGAGTGTTGCACAACTGTGTGATAAAGGTAGAGATGTTGTCTTCAGCTCCTCTGGATGTAAAATCTTGGACAGTAAGTCAAGGGAAGTTATTCTAACTGCTCCTAGAGTTGAAAATGTTTTCATGCTGAACCTTGAGAATCTTTGCAAAAATATATGCTTGATGTCTAAAGAGGATACCTCCTGGCTCTGGCATAGAAGACTTGCTCATGTGAGCATGGACCTTCTGGCCAAAGTAGCTAGATATCAATTGGTTGAGGCTCTGCCTGAAATTAGTTTTAAAATGAATCATTTATGCAATGCTTGTCAATCTGGTAAACAATCCAGAAGCTCTTTTAAAACTAAGAAAATCATTTCAACTAAAAGACCTTTGGAATTACTTCATATGGACCTTTTTGGCCCTGTTCAACCAATGAGCATGGGTGGAAAGAAGTATGCCTTTGTCATAGTAGATGACTATTCAAGATTCACTTGGGTTATCTTGTTGTCTAGCAAAGATGAGTCACTTGGATGCTTCTCAGTTCTGATAAAGAAACTTGAGAATGAAAGGAATGAAAAGGTTGTTCATATCAGAAGTGATAATGGTGGAGAATTCAAAAACTTTATGTTTGAAGAATTCTGTGAAACCAAGGGCATTGATCATAACTTTTATGCTCCCAGAACTCCTCAACAAAATGGGGTAGTTGAAAGGAAGAATAGAACTCTGGTTGAAATCGCCAGGACTATGATCAATGAAAGAAGGCTTCCAAAGTACTTTTGGGGAGAAGCTGTTAACACAGCTTGCTATGTTCTGAATAGAGTGCTAATCAGAAGCATTCTGAACAAGACCCCTTATGACTTCTGGAAAGGTCGAAAGCCTAAAATAGGTTATTTCAGAACCTTTGGTTGTAAGTGTTATGTTTTGAATACAAAAGAATATCTTTCAAAGTTTGATTCAAAGGCAGATGAGGCCATTTTTCTTGGTTACTCAACACATAGTAAAGCATATAGGGTTTTTAATAAGAGGACTCAAACTTTAGATGAATCTGTTCATGTACAGTTTGATGAGACTAACCCTGCAGATAGTAGAGCTCCTGAAGAAGATGTAGTTCAAGCTTCTGAAGAATCATCTCCTGGTGTAGAAGAAGATGTTTCTCCCATAGCTGCTGAACTGGCTCCTCCTGTTGCTGAACAAGCTCAAGAAGAGAATGCTACTCCAGAAGTCAACTTCCTTCCAGAAGATGCTCCTATATATGATGATGAACCCTATGTGTTTTGATTATGTCCAAACGTTTCAGAAGATGAAAACTTAATATTTCCTTACATATAGTTTACTATTGACTAATAATTTTTGTGTACTTAGTCTATGTGTAAGTTGCTCAGCAGGTGCTGAATGAATCATTTCTGGATTGCCTAAAGAACTCAGAAGATCAGTTGCTGAAGTCAGAGTTTCAATAACTCAGAAGCTGGATACTCCGCTCTGAAGCCGAAGTCTGCTAAAGCTCTCCTCAGAAGTTCTTTGCAATCATAAGTTTTACCAATTGTGATCAGAAGTCTAGTCAAGTGGAATTTAGCTTCTGAAAGCTAAAATCACGGGTTCTGGATAGCATTTAATGCTCTGACAAGTGCATTTAATGCAAGGCGCCAAAAGTTCAAAAAGCTGTTTTGATGGAGCGCGCCTGTCTGTTTAAAAGAAACTAGTTTTTCCATGTCTACCCCTTGTTGATCCAATTGAAGAATGATTCCAGTCAACCTCGTCTTTGATTTCAAATCACTTACCGGATTTAGTTAAAGAACAAGGATAACAGAATCAAAGTGTTTGAAGACCGTTTGAAGATTTGACAAACTAACGGCTACAACAACTGATGTAATCTCCTTTGAAGTTTCAAACTCACCAACGGTCATCTTCATTCACTATAAATAGTAGCCAAGCTCCAAAGCATCAACACACGCATGATCATCGAGCAAAATCTCAACGCACTGTTCTAACAAGAAAAACAGAGCATCTTTTCCATTCTCAATCTTTCTTAGCATAGTGTTAGTAAAGTGAGAGAGTGAAGAAAAACAAGTTCATAATAGGAATCTTGTAAACTGAGATCGTTTGTGATCTTCAGTTAGATTTAAAGAGAGAAATCTAGTTGAGATTAGAGTTGGGTGAGAAATCCAGAAAACAGAGTATTGTTTGTTCTGGTGGAAATCCTTTAACTCTTTTTAGGCTAGTCAGAACTAAGTGAGAAATTAGCTTAAGTTCTGTTGATGTAAAGGAGCTTCTGAACTTGCCATAAAAGTTCTGAATAGTGGATTTATAAAATCTCTGTAGGCTGCGACCTCAGGGGACAAGACGTAGTCACATGACTTCTGTGGCGAACTTGGATAAATCGAATTGTTCAATCAGGATCTCCTGTACTTCTTTCTCCCTCTTATACTTGTTATTTTTGCTTCTGTGTACTTGCTTGTATTTAGTGCTGAAACAGATTTTCTCGAAAGTATCATTGTCTTTGTTCAGAAGACTGTCCAGAAGTTCTTCAATCAGAACTTCTGTTGCTGAAAACAGTCTAACTGTGTTTAGGCAGAATTTCCCTCAGAAGCAACTTCTGTAAGCTAGCTTCTGACTCTGAGGAAATTTGACTCTGAAAATTTAAGTTTCCCGAAAAACTTAGAAATTTTCAGTTTTCAACTTTGACACCTATTCACCCACCTCTAGGTGATTCTGTTCTTGATAGGGACAACAAGTGGTATCAGAGCGAACGTCACTTCGCATATTTACTAAAGATCTAACAATCTAAGTGTAAGATCCTATCAGAATCAATAGAGATGGCTAGTAGACACCAGCCTGAGAATTCTTCTCACTTCATAGTTCCAGAAGGTTCTTCTACTACTAGACCTCCATTATTTAATGGCAACAACTACTCATACTGGAAGAAAAGGATGATGTACTTCATCCAAGCTCAGAACATGAGTGCTTGGTATGTCATCACTGATGGTGATTTCGTTCCTACCAGAATGGAACAAGGTTTAGGGAATGTTGTTATTCCTCAGAGAGAATACACAGATGACATTCTAAAAAAACTCCAAACTAATGCTTCAGCAATAAATATGTTGCATTGTGCACTTACAGCTACTGAATATAACAAAGTTTCCTCTTGTGAAACAGCACAGGATATTTGGAACAAGCTAGAAGTCACATATGAAGGAACAGGAAAAGTGAAGCAATCTAAAGTCAACCAACTCATGAGAGAATATGAGTTATTTGAAATGCTTGATAAAGAATCTATTTCAGACATGAATTCTAGATTCACCAAGATAGTCAATGACTTGAAGAGTTTAGGAAAGGATATTGAAGAATCTGATCGAGTGAAGAAGATTGTCAGAAGCTTACCAAGGTCGTGGCAAGCCAAGAAGACTGCTATTGAAGAAGTTCAGGATTTGAGCTATTACTTGTATGATGAGCTCATTGGGTCTCTAATTACCCATGAGATGTCATTAAAGAATCATGACCTAAGAGAAAGGTCAGAAGGCAAAAGAGTAGTCCTGAAAGCAGAATCTTCTGAAGAATCCTCTGAAGATGAGGAACTGGCTATGCTGACCAGGAAGTTCAAGAAGGCCTTTAGAAAAGGCAGAGGTGGAAACTACAAAAAGCCTTTCAGGAGCTTTGACAAGAAAACTCCTGATTCTGGTGAAAAGTTCAAGAGAGATCCAAATAAGCCTATTGTGTGCTATGGATGTCAGCAACCGGGGCACATTAAGCCTAACTGTCCGGAGCTGAAGAAAGATAAGAAAAAGTTCAAGAAAGCTATGCTGGCTGCCTGGTCAGACTCTGAGACCAGCAGTGATCCTGAAGAAAAGGAAGAGCAAGCTCAGATTTGTTTTATGGCTATTGATGAGCCAACTTCTGAAGATGTCACAGGAGAAACTTCCGCACCTCCTGAAGCTACATATGATTCCGAGGTAAACATATCTTCTGAACAAAATATCTTTGATTCTCTTGAAGAACTCTATAGTATGTTCAAGTACCTGAAAAGGAAATTGGACAAGAGTGAGGCTGACAAGTTTCTGAGGTTTACTCAAGTTTATTCTGACATGAAAGTGTTAGAAGAAAAACTGTGTAAACAGTTCAGCACTCCTGCTAATGGCTCTAAAGTCAAAGGCAAGGAAAAGCTGCCTCTGGGAAGTGATAAACCCCAGAAGAAGAAGAAACCTGTCACTCCCTCTCTTCTGAAAGAGATAGCTTCTCCTCTTGATGTTGGAACCTCTGAGAGTGCTGGTATAGCCTCTGAAGATGTTGGACCTTCTCAGAAGAAGAAGAAATCTCTCAGGAAGCAAAGGGAAAGATCCAAGAACCCTCCCTTTTGCAAACTTTGCAAGAGTGATGGTCATTGGTTGAAGGATTGCAAGTACCATATTAAAAACCTCTTGCAATCTGAGATATCATTAAAACCTGCTGAAGAGAAATCTAACTCTGAAGGACCCAATAAGGATTGGGTACCTGTCACTAATTGATTGTGTTGCAGGTGGCTCTGAGTGCTCCATCAATGTCAAAGTTGTGGTACATTGACAGTGGGTGCTTAAGGCATATGACAGGTGATGAAAAAGCATTCATCACATTTGATCCTAAAAGAGGTGGAAAAGTCAGCTTTGGAGATGCTCAGAAAGGAAGGATACTTGGTTCTGGATCCATAGGAACTAATCCTCCGATCGAAGATGTCTCCCGAGTCAGAGGCCTGAAGTTCAATCTCCTGAGTGTTGCACAACTGTGTGATAAAGGTAGAGATGTTGTCTTCAGCTCCTCTGGATGTAAAATCTTGGACAGTAAGTCAAGGGAAGTTATTCTAACTGCTCCTAGAGTTGAAAATGTTTTCATGCTGAATCTTGAGAATCTTTGCAAATATATATTCTTGATGTCCAAAGAGGATACCTCCTGGCTCTGGCATAGGAGACTTGCTCATGTGAGCATGGACCTTCTGGCCAAAGTAGCTAGAAATCAATTGGTTGAGGGTCTGCCTGAAATAAGTTTTAAAAAGAACCATTTATGCAATGCTTGCCAATCTGGTAAACAATCCAGAAGCTCTTTTAAAACTAAGAAAGTCATTTCAACTAAAAGACCTTTGGAATTACTTCATATGGATCTTTTTGGTCCTGTTCAACCAATGAGCATGGGTGGAAAGAAGTATGCTTTTGTCATCGTAGATGACTATTCAAGATTCACTTGGGTCATCTTGTTGTCTAGCAAAGATGAGTCACTTGGATGTTTCTCAGTTCTGATAAAGAAACTTGAGAATGAAAGGAATGAAAAGGTTGTCCATATCAGAAGTGATAATGGTGGAGAATTCAAAAACTTTAGGTTTGAAGAATTCTGTGAAACCAAGGGAATTGATCACAACTTCTCTGCTCCCAGAACTCCTCAACAAAATGGGGTAGTTGAAAGGAAGAATAGAACTCTGGTTGAGATAGCCAGAACTATGATCAATGAAAGAAGGCTTCCTAAGTACTTTTGGGGAGAAGTTGTGAACACAGCCTGCTATGTTCTGAATAGAGTGCTAATCAGAAGCATTCTGAACAAGACCCCTTATGAACTCTGGAAAGGTCGAAAGCCTAAAATAGGTTATTTCAGAACCTTTGGTTGAAAGTGTTATGTTTTGAATACAAAAGAATATCTTTCAAAGTTTGATTCAAAGGCAGATGAGGCCATTTTTCTTGGTTACTCAACACATAGTAAAGCATATAGGGTTTTTAATAAGAGGACTCAAACTTTAGATGAATCTGTTCATGTACAGTTTGATGAGACTAACCCTGCAGATAGTAGAGCTCCTGATGAAGATGTAGTTCAAGCTCCTAAAGTTACATCTCCTGTTGAAGAAGAAGATGTTTCTCCCAGAGCTGCTGAAGTGGTTCCTCCTGTTGCTGAACAAGCTCAAGATGAGAATCCTACTCCAGAAGTCAACTTCCTTCCAGAAGATGCTCCTATTTATGATTCAACAAATGATGAACAGGTTTCAGAAGACGCATTGGATGTACCAAGAGAAGTTAGAGCTCATAGGAATCATTCCTTAGAGAACATAATTGACTCTGTTCATAATCATGTCATGACCAGAGCTCAGCTCAGAAGATACATGGGGAATGTGGCTTTTGTGTCACTTCTGGAACCCAAGGACTTCTATGAAGCTGCTGATGATGACTCCTGGTTAATGGCAATGCAAGAAGAACTTGACCAGTTCAAAAGGTCAGAAGTTTGGACTTTGGTTCCCAGACCTAACAACATAAAGGTTGTTGGAACTAGATGGGTTCTGAAGAATAAGCTTGATGAATTTTGAAATGTTGTGAGGAACAAGGCAAGACTCGTTGCTCAAGGTTACAGTCAGCAAGAAGGCATAGATTATGGTGAAACTTTTGCTCCTGTTGCAAGATTAGAAGCCATTAGAATCTTATGTGCTTTTGCATCATACAAAGGTTTTAAGCTCTTTCAAATGGATGTGAAAAGTGCATTCTTGAATGGTTACATTGATGAAGAAGTTTATGTATCTCAACCTCCTGGTTTTGAAGATCCTAAGTTTCCTGATCATGTGTTTAAGCTGAAGAAAGCATTGTATGGACTGAAACAAGCTCCCAGAGCTTGGTATGAGAGACTGACAAAGTTCCTTCTGTCTAAGGGATTTGTCAGAGGCTGTGTTGATACAACTCTGTTCACTCTGAAGAAGAACAAGGATATCCTTATAGCTCAGGTATATGTTGATGATATTATATTTGGTGCTACTAATGAATCTTTGTGCAGAGAGTTCAGTGACCACATGAAGGCTGAGTTTGAAATGTCTATGATGGGAGAATTAACCTTCTTCTTAGGACTTCAGATCAAGCAAAGTAATGATGGTGTGTTTATCAATCAAGCCAAGTACACTAGAGAAGTGCTGAAGAAATTTGGCATGATGGACTCTAATGCTGTTGATATTCCAATGGATGTCAGCAAAGACATTGATGATGAAGAAAAAGCTGGTAAACCTGTAGATATAAAAACCTACAGAGGTATGATTGGTTCTCTTTTATACCTAACCGCCAGCAGGCCAGATATACATTTTGCTGTGTGTTTTTGTGCTAGATATCAATCAAAGCCAAGAGAAATTCATGATGTTGCTGTCAAAAGAATTCTCAGATATCTTAAAGGCACACCAGAAGCTGGTTTGTGGTATCCCTGTAGTTCTGATTTTACTCCTATAGGATACACAGACTCTGACTATGGTAGAGATATATTGAAAAGGGTCAGCACTTCTGGTGGTTGTCATTTTCTGGGGGAGTGTCTAGTCTCCTGGCATAGCAAGAAGCAAACCTCTGTGGCTCTCTCAACTGCTGAGGCTGAGTATGTTGCTGCTGGAAGTTGTGTTTCTCAGATGCTCTGGATCAAGCAACAAATTGCTGACTATGGAATCATCCCTGGAACAATTACAATCTACTGTGATAACAAGAGTGCTATTGATCTTTCGAAGAATCCTATTCAGCACAGCAGGATGAAGCATGTTCATATTAGGCATCACTTTCTGAGAGATCATGTTCTGAAGAAGGATATTATCATTACTCATGTTCCCTCTGAAGAGAATCTTGCTGACATGTTTACTAAGCCTCTGGCTGGTATGTCTTTCAGCAACTTACGAGAAGGCATTGGTATGACTTATCCTCTTCAATAACTTAGTTTAATTATTTCTGTGTATCTTAAGTGATTAATCGTTTGAGATAATTAAGTTATAATTAATTCTAATCATAATTTGACTTGAAAGCATGCGTTATCTACTGCTTATTACGGCGCTGTTCTGTGGTTAACGGTTATCTGTTCCATTTTAAACGGTGTGTATTTGCTTTTTGAATTGGAACGGTTTCTGTGTGGGTATAAATAAGGGTTTTCCATACTTAGAAGTTTTTACTCTCATTTCCTTTGCCATTAGAATTTCCATAGATTTTTCTGTGTTCTCTTCTCTCTAAAAATCTTAACCTAATTTCTTATTTCTTCAAAATGGCTCAAGAAGTCACTGTCACACACATCTTCTCCACTGAATCACAAAAGAAGGTTAGCGAATCTAGGGTATTCACCTCTAGGTTCCTAGATGATGAAGTTAAATCGACTGAACCTATTTCTCTCTGGCTTAGCGCTCAAAACTGGAATTCATTCGTCTCTCTCGATGAATTCATTTATCCCAAGTTAGTTACAGAATTCTATCAGAACCTTCATTTCTTTTCTAATGAGGAGGATGTTCTACATTCTGAAGTCGGGGAAGTTGAGATCGAAGTCAGCAGGGCTTCCATTTCTCAAGTGATAGGGATTGATGATGAAGGAATCATCATTGGTGATGATGGTTCGGCAGAGGGTTTTACTGAAGCCAACTGGGCTAGGCCAGATCTGAATGCCAAGGAAACGTATGCCACCTGGTTGACTCAGCACCAGAGGTGGGCACACTATCTGACTACAAATGTCTTTCTTCCGAAGGCTGGAGGAGTCAATGGGGTTTCCAACAAGGAAAAGGTTTTCATGTGGCATCTGGTCAACCAGAAGAAAATTAATTTACCTGCCATGCTGATTAGGCAGATGAAGAATGTAACGACCGTGAGTGCATTAGCATATGGCTCACTCCTGACGAGGTTGTTTGAGGCAGCTTCTGTTGCTGTTTCAGGAGAAGGTGTTACTAGTAGGAGCACGGTTCTGAAGATGCATACCTTCAGGAACCTGAGTTTTGGTGTGACTCCGAAGAAGATTGAGAAGGGCTCCTCTGTGAGTATTGCTCAGAAGGAAATTGTGGAAGCTACTGTGCAGAAAGGAAAGAATGCTGCCAAGAAGGGCAAGGGAAAGAAAGGATCAAGCAAGTTGGTCCTGACTGTTGAGAAGGTAGTTGTCTCAGAACCTCTTCCCACGATGGTTCAAACAACAATCTATGTTGAACCTTCTGGCAAGATTGTTGCTGAGAAACCAAAAGATGTTCAGGAGAAGGATGTTCAGGATGCTGAGGAAGCACGCCTTGCTGAGAAAGAGAAGGCTGCTGAAGCTGAAAAAGTTGCAAGAGTTGTGGCTCTTGCTGAAGAGAAAAGAAAGAAGAAGGAAGCTGAGGACAAGTTAGCAGCTGAGAGAGAAATTGCTGCAAAGGCTAAGGCCGATGCAAGACTTTTAGAATGTGCTGCTGAACTTGAGAATGCGGAGTTCTCAAAGGAAGTTGAGGCTTCAGAAGAAGGAGAGAATCTTGAGAATATCTCTCTGTCCTCTCGGATAATTGAGAATATCTCTCTCTCTACCAGGATTGGGAAGAAGGCTGTAGCAAAACGAAGGGTTCTGAAGAAGAAGGACTTCGTTATTGCTCCTAATGCTGTTTTGGAGGATCCGGCTGTTGAGCAATCGGAAGCTGCTGATAAAGACTTGTCAGAGATTTCTGATGAAGAAAATATTGATGCTCCTCTGATTGAAGAGCTGTCAGAAGAGAGTGAACCAGAAGATGAAGAGGTTCTTCAGAATGCAAAACAATTTGTTGAGAATGTTGATGATGAAAATTTCATTGACAACATTCTTCTGAATCAAGGAAGAAACCCTGGTGAAAGGGACGCCTCTGAAACACTGATCAGGATGGCTCACATCTTTGTTGAGCCCATCTCCATGTTTGATCCAAACTCTGACCAGGTCATCTCTTCTCCCACTCTTACTCCTCATCAATCTCCTTCACTCCCTTCTGTCACAGAAGTGAGTGGATCCCAAACTTCCATTCCTCTTACAACTTCAACCTCTGAGGTTGTACCTCCTTCAATCATTCCTCCTTCTGGATCCTTTTCAGAAGTGAATTTAAACACTGCTCCCATTTTCACAGACTCTATATCCACATCCACTACCTCTTCTATTCCTTCCTCCTCTGTAAGTCCATCAATTGGATTTACTGCTCCATCTTTGTCACTACCATCTACTTTACCTTCCATTTCCCCTACCATTTCTTCCTCTACCACAAA
Source organism: Euphorbia peplus (assembly GCA_028411795.1). Classification (NCBI taxonomy): domain Eukaryota; kingdom Viridiplantae; phylum Streptophyta; class Magnoliopsida; order Malpighiales; family Euphorbiaceae; genus Euphorbia; species Euphorbia peplus. Next base: position 9,080,535 of record CP110843.1, on the reverse strand, counting down.
TGCCATCCCTTCTTCAAACACTCAAATTCCTCCTCTCTCAACCTCTGGACATACACCTCCTGTGTGTGATCCTTTAACTACCTCCTCCACTACTTCTTGTTTTGCTGGGTTGTCATCCAACTATGACTTCCTGCGCAAACACATGAATCGGGATGATCTGGATACCAGGTTTGGTAGTTTTGGCTTCATGGGCAGAGCTTCTGGTATATCTGAAGCTGGTGGTGCTCCTAGTGTTGAGGAGTTGAGACGAATGAGTCAGAGTGGCTCTGATGAACTGTTGAATAGATTTGCTGGTATAGGGCAAAGGACTTCTGCTGCTGACATGTATGCTCAGGGCATTGTGCTGCAAGAATTACATTCTTTGAAAGCTCAGAACCTGCAGCTCATGACTATGCTTCAAATGCAGGATCCTTCTGTTTATATACGCAATCTTTCTACACTTCATCTAGCTACGTATGAAGAGCTGTACAAATTGAGAGAATTAGCTCTGACTCTTCCCTCTCTGGATAACATTGCTCTTGCTTCTTCTCTGAAGGTCAATGAGAATTTGGAGATATTGACAGAAGAAGTGAAGGAAGCAAACGAGCATTATGAGGCTCATGAGAAGATGCTCCCAAGTAAGATTGAGGACCTGCAAAGTACTGCCAATCACATTCTGAGAGAAGTGAAATCTTCTGCTCAAGGTTCTTCATCTTCCGGGGCTGCTAAGATTGTATATGACATCACTCCTGATCTCAACAATCGACTCTCCAACATTGAGTCTGCTGTATCTGCTCAGAACGCACAGATTGCTGAGCTTACTGATCTTCTGAAGGTTATGCACACTCAAGCACGTGAACAAGAGAAGACTCTTCACAATTGTTATAGGTTTGTTCGAGGACAGACTTATATTCAGAATGAGCATCTTACGGCTGTTGTGTATGCTAACAATAGGTTGATCAAGCTCCTTCTGGATGATGTTCAGAAACAGCGACCTATGTCTGGTCAGACCTTTGATCATATGAAGACCATTGATGATGACTTCAGAAGAAGAATGGATATGATCAATACTGTGCGACCAACTCCAGTGCAATATCAGACTGCTCTAAATGTTCATCAAAAATTGAAATCTCAGGGTGCTCTGGGTGTTGCCCTTGGTTCTGGTCAAACGGGGGAGAAGTCTGGTCAGAAGAGATCAAGTGCTGCTGAAGGTTCCAGTGTTGTTCCTCCTCCTCAGAAGAAACCTAGGAATTTGTAATCCTTTAGGACTTAAGCTTCTTAGCTAGGTTCTGGGTTGGGTAGTCTTTGTCTTAGGACTTTTTCTGCTCTTCTTATGTTGTCTTCTGAATTAAAATTATATACACTGAATCTTCCTTATACTTTCTTGTGTTTCTGACTTCTTACTTTTTGCTTATGTTTCTTTTTGACTTAGTAAATTACACTTCATTAAATCTAACAACTTGATCTTAAGTCTTATTAAGCTTATACAGATTGCTGAAGTTCACCATTTACACTAAAATGGGGGAGTTAATTTACTCAGAAGTTATGAAACATTTGCATCAGGAAGTCGTTTTCTAAACCTCATGTTTTCTGTTACCTTCTGACCACGGTTTGTCCATAACCAAAATGGGGGAGAATGATGAACCCTATGTGTTTTGATTATGTCCAAACGTTTCAGAAGATGAAAACTTAATATTTCCTTACATACAGTTTACTATTGACTAATAATTTTTGTGTACTTAGTCTATGTGTAAGTTGCTCAGCAGGTGCTGAATGAATCATTTCTGGATTGCCTAAAGAACTCAGAAGATCAGTTGCTGAAGTCAGAGTTTCAGTAACTCAGAAGATCAGTTGCTGAAGTCAGAGTTTCAATAACTCAGAAGCTGGATACTCCGCTCTGAAGCCGAAGTCTGCTAAAGCTCTCCTCAGAAGTTCTTTGCAATTAGAAGTTTTACCAATTGTGATCAGAAGTCTAGTCAAGTGGAATTCAGCTTCTGAAAGCTAAAGTCACGGGTTCTGGATAGCATTTAATGCTCTGACAAGTGCATTTAATGCAAGGCGCCAAAAGTTCAAAAAGCTGTTTTGATGGAGCGCGCATGTCTGTTTAAAAGAAACCAGTTTTTCCATGTCTACCCCTTGTTGATCCAATTGAAGAATGATTCCAGTCAACCTCGTCTTTGATTTCAAATCACTTACCGGATTTAGTTAAAGAACAAGGATAACGGAATCAAAGTGTTTGAAGACCGTTTGAAGATTTGACAAACTAACGGCTACAACAACTGATGTCATCTCCTTTGAAGTTTCAAACTCACCAACGGTCATCTTCATTCACTATAAATAGTAGCCAAGCTCCAAAGCATCAACACACGCATGATCATCGAGCAAAATCTCAACGCACTGTTCTAACAAGAAAAACAGAGCATCTTTTCCATTCTCAATCTTTCTTAGCATAGTGTTAGTAAAGTGAGAGAGTGAAGAAAAACAAGTTCATAATAGGAATCTTGTAAACTGAGATCGTTTGTGATCTTCAGTTAGATTTAAAGAGAGAAATCTAGTTGAGATTAGAGTTGGGTGAGAAATCCAGAAAACAGAGTATTGTTTGTTCTGGTGGAAATCCTTTAACTCTTTTTAGGCTAGTCAGAACTAAGTGAGAAATTAGCTTAAGTTCTGTTGATGTAAATGAGCTTCTGAACTTGCCATAAAAGTTCTGAATAGTGGATTTATAAAATCTCTGTAGGCTGCGACCTCAGGGGACAAGACGGAGTCACAGGACTTCTGTGGCGAACTTGGATAAATCGAATTGTTCAATCAGGATCTCCTGAACTTCTTTCTCCCTCTTATACTTGTTATTTTTGCTTCTGTGTACTTGCTTGTATTTAGTGCTGAAACAGATTTTCTCGAAAGTATCATTGTCTTTGTTCAGAAGACTGTCCAGAAGTTCTTCAATCAGAACTTCTGTTGCTGAAAACAGTCTAACTGTGTTTAGGCAGAATTTCCCTCAGAAGCAACTTCTGTAAGCTAGCTTCTGACTCTGAGGAAATTTGACTCTGAAAATTTAAGTTTCCCGAAAAACTTAGAAATTTTCAGTTTTCAACTTTGACACCTATTCACCCCCCTCTAGGTGATTCTGTTCTTGATAGGGACAACATATGATTCAACAAATGATGAACAAGTTTCAGAAGATACATTGGATGTACCAAGAGAAGTTAGAGCTCATAGGAATCACTCCTTAGAGAATGTCATTGACTCTGTTCACAATCCTGTCATGACCAGAGCTCAGCTCAGAAGATACCTGGGGAATGTGGCTTTTGTGTCACTTCTGGAACCCAAGGACTTCTATGAAGCTGCATATGATGATTCCTGGTTAATGGCAATGCAAGAAGAACTTGACCAGTTTAAAAGGTAAGAAGTTTGGATTTTGGTTCCTAGACCGAACAACATAAAGGTTATTGGAACTAGACGGGTTCTGAAAAACAAACTTGATGAATTTGGAAATGTTGTGAGAAACAAGGCAAGACTTGTTGCTCAAGGTTACAGTCAGCAAGAATGCATAGATTATGGTGAAACTTTTGCTCCTGTTGCAAGATTAGAAGCCATTAGAATCTTATGTGCTTTTGCTTCATATAAAGGTTTCAAGCTCTTTCAAATGGATGTGAAAAGTGCATTCTTGAATGGTTACATTGATGAGGAAGTTTATGTATCTCAACCTCCTGGTTTTGAAGATCCTAAGTTTCCTGATCATGTGTACAAGCTGAAGAAAGCCTTGTATGGACTGAAACAAGCTCCCAGAGCTTGGTATGAGAGACTGACAAAGTTCCTTCTGTCTAAAGGTTTTGTCAGAGGCTGTGTTGATACAACTCTGTTCACTCTGAAGAAGAACAAGGATATCCTTTTAGCTCAGGTCTATGTTGATGATATTATATTTGGTGCTACTAACGAATCTTTGTGCAGAGAGTTCAGTGACCACATGAAGGCTGAGTTTGAAATGTCTATGATGGGATAATTAACCTTCTTCTTAGGACTTCAGATCAAGCAAAGTAATGATGGTGTGTTTATCAATCAAGCCAAATACACTAGAGAAATGCTGAAGAAATTTGGCATAATGGATTTTAATGCTGTTGATATTCCAATGGATGTCAGCAAAGACATTGATGATAAAGAGAAAGCTGGTAAACCTGTAGATATAAAAACCTACAGAGGTATGATTGGTTCTCTTTTATACCTAACCGCCAGCAGGCCAGATATACATTTTGCTGTGTGTTTTTGTGCTAGATATCAGTCTAAACCAAGAGAGATTCATGATGTTGCTGTCAAAAGAATTCTCAGATATCTTAAAGGCACACCAGAAGCTAGTTTGTGGTATCCTTGTAGTCCTGATTTCACTCCTATAGGATACACAGACTCTGACTATGGTAGGGATAAATTGAAGAGGGTCAGCACTTCTGGTGGTTGTCATTTTCTTGGGGAGTGCCTAGTCTCCTGGCATAGCAAGAAACAAACATTTGTGGCTCTCTCAACTGCTGAAGCTGAGTATGTTGCTGCTGGAAGTTGTGTTTCTCAAATGCTCTGGATTAAGCAACAAATTGCTGACTATGGAGTCATCCCTGGAACAATTACAATCTACTGTGATAATAAGAGTGCAATTGATCTTTCAAAGAATCCTATTCAGCACAGCAGGATGAAGCATGTTCATATTAGGCATCACTTTCTGAGAGATCGTGTTCTGAAGAAGGATATCATCATCACTTATGTTCCCTCTGAAGAAAATCTTGCTGACATGTTTACTAAGCCTCTACCTGGTACTCTTTTCAGCAGCTTACGAGAAGGCATTGGTATGACTTATCCACTTCAGTAACTTAGTTTTTATTATATTTTCTTCTATCTTAAATGTTAATAACTTAAGATAATTAAGTATGATAAAATCTAATCATGATTTTGACTTTAAGCATGCGTACATTTACTGCTTATTACGGCGATGTTATGGTGTTTAACGGTTATCTGTTCCCTTTTCAACGGTGTGTATTTACTTTTTCAATTGGAACAATTGCGTTTTTGGGTATAAATAAGGGTATTCCATACTTAGAAAACTTTCACTTGCATTTTCATTGCTCTTAGAATTCCCATAGCCATTTCTCTGTATTTTCCTTTCTCTCAAACACTTAACCAAATTTCTTAAAAAAAATCGTTCAATGGCTCAAGAACAACCCATTGAAATCGTCACTGCCACTCACATCTTTGACTCCGAGAAAAAGAAGAAAGTTAGCGAATCTAGGGTTTTCACTTCTAGGTTCCTAGATGATGAAGTCAAATCCACTGAACCCATCTCTAAATGGCTAAGTGCACAAAACTGGAACTCGTTCGTCTCCTTGGATGAGTTCATCTATCCTAAGTTAGTCACTGAGTTGTATCAGAATCTCTACTACCTATCTAATGAGGAGGATGTTGTTCACTCGGTGGTTGGAGAAGTTGAGATTGAGGTCAGCAGGGCTTCTATTTCTCAGGTTATTGGAGTTGTTTATGAGGGAATCATCATTGGAGATGATGGTTCTGCTGAAGGGTTTAGTGAAGCAAATTGGGCTAGACCAGTTCTGAGTGCCAAGGAAACCTATGCCACCTTGCTCACTCAGCACCAGAGGTGGGCACACTACTTGACAACAAATGTGTTCCTTCCAAAGGCTGGAGGAGTTAATGGTGTTTCCAACCGGGAAAGGGTTTTCATGTGGCATTTGATGAATCAGAAGAAGATCAACCTCCCTGCCATGATTATAAGGCAGATGAAAAATGTGAAGGTTGTCAGTGCTCTGGCCTATGGTTCTCTCCTGACGAGGATATTTGAAGCTGCCTTTGTGGTGATCTCAGGAGAAGGTGTAACCAGCAGCAGTACTGTCCTCAAGATGTAAACACTTATGCATCTTTCCTTTGGTATGGTACCAAAGAAGACTGAGAATGCTCCCTCTGTTAGCATTGCTCAGAAGGAAATTGTTGGGGCTACTGTGCAGAAAGGAAAGAATGCTGCCAAGAAGGGCAAGGGAAAGAAAGGATCAAGTAATTTGGTCCTGACTGTTGAGAAGGTGGTTGTCTCAGAACCTTTTCATACTATGGTTCAAACAACAATCAGTGTTGAACCTTCTGGGAAGATCGTTGCTGAGAAGCCAAAGGATGCTTCTGAGAAAGAAGCTAAGGAAGCTGAGGATGCACGTCTTGCTGAATGAGAGAAGGCTGCTGAAGCTGAGAAGATTGCAAGAGTTGTAGCTCTTGCTGATGTGAAAAGGAAGAAGAAGGAAGCTGAAGATAAGTTAGCAGCTGCGCGTGAAATTGCAGCAAAGGCTAAGGCTGATGCTAGAATTGCTGAATGCGCTGCTGAAGAAGTTGGGAATGTAGCGTTCTCAAGAAATGTTTAGGCTACGGAAGAAGATGAGGATTCTGAAGATATTCCTCTCTCCAGAAGACTCCCCAGGAAGAAGATGTCAGCAAATAGAAGGTCTCTGAACAAAAAGGACTTCTATATTGCTCCGAGTACTGAACTGGATGAATCAACTCCTGAAAAAGAGGACTTGGTTGATGACGAAGACATGATGGATATCTCTGCTGAAAAGGATGCTGATGCTTCTATTATTGAAGAACTGACCGAAGATAGTGATCAAGAACCTGATGCTATCATTCAGAACGCCATGAAATTTGCTGAAAACATCAACACTGATGATTTTCTAGATAATGTTCTTCTGGGTCAAGGGAGAAACCCTGGTGAAAGAGATGCCTCTGAAACTCTGTTCAGAATGGCTCATGTGTTTGCTGAACCAATATTTATGTTTGATCCACACTCTTCTGATCAGGTTATTTCATCTCCCCTTCGTACTTCTCATCCATCCTCTCCTCATACTCCTCATCCATCTCCTTCACTACCTTCTGTCACAGAAGTTAGTGATTCTCAAACTTCCATTCCACATACAACTTCAATCTCTGAAGTTGTACCTCCTAAAACTGCTCCTCCTTCTGGATCCTATTCCGAAGTGAATATAAATTCTGGACCCATTTTCACAGATTCCATATCTACTTCCACTACCTCATCTCAATCTACTTCCTCTGTAATTCCATCAATTGGATTTACTGCTCCATCTTTCTCACTACCATCCACACTACCTCCCTTCTCTCCTACAATTTCTTCCTCTACCACACATACAATCCCCTCCTCAACCTCATATATTCCTCCCCTCTCAACCTCTGGACATGCACCTCGTGTGTGTGATCGCTTAACTACTTCTTCCTCTACCTATTTCTTTGTTGGGTTGTCATCCAACTATGACTTCATATGCAATTCTATGAATCGAGATGATCAGGAGATAAGATTTGGTAGTTTTGGTTTCATGGGAAGAGCTTCTGGTGTATCCGAAGCTGGTGGTGCTCCCAGTGTTGAAGAGCTGAGAAGAATGAGTCAAAGTGGCTCTGATGAATTGCTGAATAGATTTGCTGGTTTGGGGCAACGGTCTTCTGCTGCTGACATGTATGCTCAGGGCATTGTGCTGCAACAAATTCAATCTTTGAAAGCTCAGAACCTGCAGCTCATGACTATGCTTCAAATGCAGAACCCTACTGTCTACACTCGCAATCTTTCTACACTTCATCTGGCTACATATGATGAAATTTACAAGTTGAGAGAACTTGCTTTGACTCTTCCTACTCTTGAAAACATTGCTCTTGCTTCTTCTCTAAAAGTTAATGAAAATCTGGAGATTTTGGCAGAAGAAGTCAAGGAAGCAAATGAGCATTATGAGGCTCATGAGAAAATTCTTCCAAGTAAGATTGATGATCTGCAAAGTACTGCTAATCATATTCTGAGAGAAGTGAAATCTTCTGCTCAAGGATCATCATCTTCAGGGGCTGCTAAGATTGTATATGAGATCTCAACAATCGTCTACAGAGTATTGAGTCCGCTGTGACTGCTCAGAGCGCCCAGATTGCTGAGCTTACTGAACTTCTGAAAGTTATGCACACTCAAGCACATGAACAAGAGAAGGTTCTTCACAATTGTTATAGGTTTGTTCGTGGACAGACTTATATACAAAATGAGCATCTCACTGCTGCTGTTTATGCTAACAATCGGCTGATCAAGCTCCTTCTGGAAGATGTTCAGAGACAGCGACCTTTGTCTGGACAGACCTTTGATCATATGAAAACCATTGATGCTGATTTCAGAAGAAGAATGGATATGATCAACACTATAAGGCCTACTCCTCGGCAATATCAGACTGCTTTGAATGTTCAGCAGAAATTGGACTCTCAAGGTGCTCTTGGTGTTCCTGTTGGTTCTGGCCAAACGGGGGAGAAGTCTGCTCAGCAGGGTGGTCTCAAGTCTGGATTGAAGAGACAGAATGTTGATGAAAGTTCCAGTGGTGTTCCTCCTCCTCAGAAGAAATATAGAAACTTGTAATCACTTGAGGACTTAAGCTTCTTAGCTAGGTTCTGGGTTGGGTAGTCTTGTCTTAGGACTTTCCTTCTGATTATTTCGTTTGTTGTTTCTTCTGACTATTATATACACTGAACTTTACTTATACATATTCATTGTCTCTGATTAATTTCTTACTGTTTATGTTTCTTTTAACTTAGTACTTTTGTCTTCACTAAAAATCTAACAACTTGATCTCAAGCCTATGTTAAGTTTATATAGATTGATGAAGTTCACCATTTACACTAAAATGGGGGATTTAAGTTACTCAGAAGCTAAAACAAACATTTTTATCAGGAAGTTAATCTCTAAACCTTGTGATATCTTAAATAATTGTTACCTTATGACCACGGTTTGTCCATAACCAAAATGGGGGAGAATGATGAACCCTAAGTGTTTTGATTATGTCTTAACGTTTCAGAAGATGAAAATTAAAATTCTCTTACATACGGTTTAATTCTGACGAATAATTTTTCGTTGAGTTTGTATGTAAGTTACTCAGCATGTGCTGAATGAAATAATTCTGGATTGTTTGCAAGACTCAGAAGTTTCGAAAGCTGAAGACAGTGTTTCGTTGATCAGAAGTTGGATACTCCGCTCCGATGCTATGAAGTCTGTTAAAGCTCTTCTCAGAGGTTCTTTGCAATCAAAAGTTATACCAATTTGATCAGAAGCCTAGACAAATGAAATTAGCTATCAGAAGCTAAGTCTCGGGTTCCGTTAGCATTTAATGCTCTAACAATTGCATTTAATGCAAGGCGCCAAAAGTTCAAAAAGCTGTTTTGGAGGAGAGCGCCTGTCTACTCAAAGCGAAACCAGAATTTCCTTGTCTACCCTTTGTTGATCCAATTGAAGAATGTTTCCAGTCAACCTTATCTTCAATTTCAAATCACTTACCGGATTTAGTTAAAGAACAAGGTTAACGAAATCAAAGTGTTTGAAGACCGTTTGAAGATTTGACAAATTAACGACTACAACAACTGATGTCATATCTCTTGAAGATTCAAACTTCACCAACGGTCATCTCCTCACACTATAAATAGTAGCTGAGCTCCACTGCATCAATGACGCGTGATTATTGAGCAAAATCTCAACGCACTGCTTAAACAAGAAAAACAGAGCACCATTTTCCATTCTCAATCTTTCTTAGCATAGCTTAAGTTTAAGTGAGGGAGTGAAGAAAAACAAGTTCATAATAGGAATCTTGTAAACTGATATTGTTTGTGATATTCAGTTAGATTTAAAGAGAGAAATCTAGTTGAGATTAGAGTTGGGTGAGAAATCCAGAAAACAGAGTGTCGTTGTTCTGGTGGAAATCCTTTAACTCTTTTTAGGCTAGTTAGAACTAAGTGAGAAATTAGCTTATGTTCTGTTGAAGTAAAGGAGCTTCTGAACTTGCCATAAAAGTTCTGAATAATAGATTTAAAATCTCTGTTTGTTGTGACCACAGGGGACAAGACGTAGTCACAGGACTTCTGTGGCGAACTTGGAAAATTGAACTGTTCATCAGGACCTCCTGAATCTCTTTCTCCCTTCCTTATACTTGTTAATTTGCTTCTGTGTACTTGCTTATATTTAGTGCTGAAACAAACTTTACTCTTTTTATCATTGTCTTTGTTCAGAAGACTGTCCAGAAGCTATCTTACTCAGAGCTTCTGTTGCTGAAAGTAGTGTAACTGTGTTTAGGCAGAATTTCCCTCAGAAGCTGCTTCTGTAAGCTTGCCTCTGACTCTGAGGAAATTTGACTCTGAAAATTAAGATTCTTTAAAATCTTATAAACTTTCAGTTTTCAACTTAGACACCTATTCACCCCCCTCTAGGTGATTCTGTTATTGTTAGGGCCAACAAATGATAAAAGGAGACAATTTGTTTCAGCACTAAATATAAGCAAGCACACAGAAGCAAAAGTAACAAGTATAGGAGGGAGAAAGAAGTTTAGGAGATTCTAATGAACACGTCGATTTATACAAGTTCGCCACAGAAGTTCTGTGACTACGTCTTGTCCCCTGAGGTCGCAGCCACCAGAGATTTTAAATCTACTATTCAGAACTTTTATGGCAAGTTCAGAAGCTCCTTTACATTAACAGAACTTAAGCTAATTTCTCACTTAGTTCTGACTAGCCTAAAGAGAGTTAAAAGATTTCCACCAGAACAACAACACTCTGTTTTCTGGATTTCTCACCCAACTCTAATCTCAACTAGATTTCTCTCTAAATCTAACTGAATATCACGAACGATATCAGTTTACAAGATTCCTATTATGAACTTGTTTTTCTTCACTCTCTCACTTTAACTAAGACTAAGCTAAGAAAGATTGAGAATGGAAAATGTGCTATGTTTTTCTTGTTCAAACAGTGCGTTAAGATTTTGCTCGATTATCACGCGTAGTTGATGTAGTGGAGCTTGGCTACTATTTATAGTGAATGAGGATGACCGTTGGTGAATTTTGAATCATCAAAGGAGATGACATCAGTTGTTGTAGCCGTTAATTTGTCAAATCTTCAAACGGTCTTCAAACACTTTGATTCCGTTAACCTTGTTCTTTAACTAAATCCGGTAAGTGATTTGAAGTTGAAGATAAGGTTGACTGGAAACATTCTTCAATTGGATCAACAAAGGGTAGACAAGGAAATTCTGGTTTCGCTTTGAGTAGACAAGTGCGCTCCTTCAAAACAGCTTTTTGAACTTTTGGCGCCTTGCATTAAATGCAAGTGTCAGAGCAATAAATGCTCGGCAGAACCCGTGACTTAGCTTCTGAAAGCTAATTCCAATTGTCTAGACTTCTGATAGAATTGGTAAAACCTCTGATTGCAAAGAACCTCCGAGAAGAGGTTTAACAGACTTCGTAGCATCGGAGCGGAGTATCCAACTTCTGATCAATGAAACATTGTCTTCAGCTTTCGGAACTTCTGAGTCTTTTAGGCAATCCATAAATATTTCATTCAGCACCTGCTGAGTAACTTACATACAATGCTTAAACAAAAATTGTTAGTCAACATTAAACCGTATGTAAGGGAATCTTAATTTTCATCTTCTGAAACGTTTGGACATAATCAAAACACTTAGGGTTCATCATTCTCCCCCATTTTGGTTATGGACAAACCGTGGTCAGAAGGTAAAAAAAATCTTGAGAAAATACAAGGTTTAGAGTGAAACTTCCTGATACATATTTTTTAAAAAACTTCTGAGTAACTTAACTCCCCCATTTTAGTGTAAATGTTGAACTTCAGCAATCTGTATAAACTTAAAATAGACTTAAGATCAAGTTGTTAGATTTTATCGAAGTGAAAGTTACTAAAAAAAAATAATCAGAGACAGGCAATATGTATAAGAAGAGTTCAATTGCATATAATCGTCGTCAGAAGAAACAAACACAATAATCATCAGAAGGGAATAAAGTCCTAAGACAAAACTACCCAACCCAGAACCTAGCTAAGAAGCTTAAGTCCTAATGAGATTAATTGTTTCTAGATCTCTTCTGAGGAGGAGGAACACCACTTGAACCTTCACCAACATTCCGTCTCTTCAATCCAGACTTGAGACCACCGTGCTGAGCAGACTTCACCCCCGTTTGACCAAAACCAACAGGAACACCTAGAGCACCTTGAGAGTCCAATTTCTGCTGAACATTCAAAGCAGTCTGATATTGCTGAGGAGTAGGCCTTACAGAGTTGATCAATTCCATTCTTCGCCTGAAGTCAGCATCAATGGTTTTCATATGATCAAAAGTCTGTCCAGACAAAGGTCGCTGTCTCTGAACATCTTCCAGAAGGAGCTTGATCAACCGATTGTTAGCATACACAGCATCAGTGAAATGCTCATTCTGAATATAAGTCTGTCCTCGAACAAACCTATAGCAGTTATGAAGAACCTTCTCTTGTTCTCGTGCTTGAGTGTGCATAACTTTCAGAAGTTCAGTAACCTCAGCAATCTGGGCGCTCTGAGCAGTCACAGCGGACTCAATGCTCTGAAGATGATTGTTGAGATCAGGAGTGATGTTATATACAATCTTAGCAGCCCCTGAAGATGATGATCCTTGAGCAGAAGATTTCACTTCTCTCAGAATATGATTAGCAGTACTTTGCAGATCATCAATCTTACTTGGAAGAATTTTCTCATGAGCCTCATAATGCTCATTTGCTTCCTTGACTTCTTCTGACAAAATCTCCAGATTTTCATTAACTTTCAGAGAAGAAGCAAGAGCAATATTTTCCAAAGTTGGAAGAGTCAGAGCAAGTTCTCTCAACTTGTATATGTCATCATATGTAGCAAGATGAAGTGTAGAAAGATTGCGAGTGTAGACAGTAGGATTCTGTACTTGAAGCATAGTCATGAGCTGCAGGTTTTGAGCTTTCAAAGATTGAATTTCTTGCAGCACAATGCCCTGAGCAAACATGTCAGCAGCACAAGACCGTTGCCCTAAACCAGCAAATCTATTCAGCAATTCATTAGAGCCACTCTGACTCATTCTTCTCAACTCTTCAACACTGGGAGCACCACCAGCTTAGGATACACCAGAAGCTCTGCCCATGAAACCAAAACTACCAAAAGTTCTCTCCAAGTTATCTCGATCCATTGTATTGCGTAGGAAGTCATAGTTGGATGACAGCCCAGCAAAGAAGGAGGTAGAGGAAGAAGTAGTTAAGGGATCACACACAGGAGGTGCATGTCCAGAGGTTGAGAGAGGAGGGATATGTGAGGTTGAGGATGGGATAGTATGTGTGGTAGAGAAAGAAATATTAGGGGAAATGGATGGTAGTGTGGATGGTAGTGAGAAAGATGGAGCAGTAAGTCCAATTGATGGAATTACAGAGGAAGTAGATTGGGAGGAGGTAGTGGAAGTAGATATGGAATATGTGAAGATGGGTCCAGAATTTAAATTCACTTCTGAATAGGATCTAGAAGGAGGAGCAGTTTTAGGAGGTACAACTTCAGAGGTTGAAGTTGTAGGAGGAATGGAAGTTTGAGAATCACTAACTTCTGTGACAGAAGGTAGTGAAAGAGATGGATGAGGAGTATGAGGTGAGGATGGATGAGAAGTACGAAGGGGAGATGAGATAACTTGTTCAGAGTTTGGATCAAACATAGAGATTGGTTCAGCAAACACATGAGCCATTCTGATCATTGTTTCAGAAGCATCCCTATCACCAGGGTTTCTACCTTGACCCAGAAGAATGTTGTCAATGAAACTATCATCATCAACATTCTCACAAAATTGTTGTGCTTCCTTAAGAACCACATCAGCTTCTGGTTCACTGTCCTCTGACAGCTCTTCAATAACAGGAGCAACATCATCCTTTTCAACAGACATATCCATCATGTCTTCATCATCAACCAAGTCCTCTTTTTCAGGAGTTGATTCATCCAGTTCAGTACTCGGAGCAATATAGAAGTCCTTTTTGTTCAGAGACCTTCTATTTGCTGACATCTTCTTCCTGGGGAGTATGGAGAGAGGAATATCTTCAGAATCCTCTTCTTCTTCCGTAGCCTCAACATTTCCTGAGAACTCCACGTTCCCAACTTCAGCAGTGCATTCAGCAATTCTAGCATCAGCCTTAGCTTTTGTTGCAATTTCTCGCTCAGCTGTTAACTTATCTTCAACTTCCTTTTTCTTCCTCTTCTCATCAGCAAGAGCTACAACTCTTGCAACTTTCTCAGCTTCAGCAGCCTTCTCTCTTTCAGCAAGGCGAGCATCCTCAGCATCCTTTGGCTTCTCAGCAACGATTTTCCCAGAAGGTTCAACACTGATTGTTGTTTGAACCATAGTAGGAAGAGGTTCTGAGACAACCACATTTTCTACAGTTAGGACCACTTTACTTGATCCTTTCTTTCCTTTACCCTTCCTGGCAACATTCTTGCCTTTCTTCATAGTTGCTTCAACTATCTCCTTCTGAGCAATGCTTACAGAGGAAGCATTCTCTTTCTTCTTTGGTAAGATGTCAAAGGAGAGATGCCTCAGAGTTTGCATCTTGATGACAGAACTCTTGTTGGTTACACCATCTCCTGGAATTACCACAGAGGCTACCTCAAACAGCCTTGTCAGAAGAGAACCATAAGCAAGGTCACTAACAACCGTAACATTCTTCATCTGCCTTATCAGCATGGCAGGAAGGTTGATCTTCTTCTGATTCATCAAGTGCCACATAAAAACCCTTTCCCCATTGGAAACTCCATTAACCCCTCCAGCCTTCGGAAGGAACACGTTTGTAGTCAAGTAGTGTGCCCACCTCTGGTGCTGAGAGCCAAGTGGCATAGGTTTCCTTGGCACTCAGAACAGGTCTAGCCCAGTTAGCATCATTAAAGCCTTCAGCGGAACCATCATCTCCAATGATGATTCCCTCGTCATCAATACCAATAGCTTGAGAAATAGAAGCCCTGCTGACCTCAATCTCAACTTCTCCAACTTCCGAGTGAATAACATCCTCCTCATTAGAAAAGAAATGGAGGTTCTGATAGAACTCAGTGACTAATTTTGGATAGATGAACTCATCCAAGGAGACGAACGAGTTCCAGTTTTGAGCACTTAGCCATTTAGAGATGGGTTCAGTGGATTTGACTTCATCGTCTAGGAACCTAGAAGTGAAAACCCTAGATTCGCTAACTTTCTTCTTATTATCGGTATCAAAGATGTGAGTAACAGTGATTTCAATGGGATGATCTTGAGCCATTGAAGGATTTTTTTAAGAAATTAGGTTAAGTGTTTGAGAGAAAGAAATACACAGAGAGTTGGCTATGGAAAATCTAAATTCAACGAAAATGAGAGTGAAAGTTTTCTAAGTATGGAATACCCTTATTTATACCCCAAAAAAAATGCAACTGTTCCAATTCAAAAAGTAAATAAACACCGTTTAAAAGGGAGCAGATAACCGTTAACACACCAGAACAGCGCCGTAAAAAGCAGTAAATGTACGCATGCTTAAATCAAATCATGATTAGACTTAATCATACATAATTATCTTAAACGATTGACACTTAAGATAGAAAGAGATATAATTAAACTAAGTTACCAAAGTGGATAAGTCATACCAATGCCTTCTCGCAAGCTGCTGAAAGGATTACCAGCCAGAGGCTTAGTAAACATGTCAGCAAGGTTGTCTTCAGAGGGAACATGAGAAATGATGATATCCTTCTTCAGAACATGATCTCTCAGAAAGTGATGCCTAATATGAACATGCTTCATCCTGCTGTGCTGAATATGGTTCTTTGAAAGATCAATTGCACTCTTATTATCACAGTAGATTGTAATTGTTCCAGGGATGACTCCATAGTCAGCAATTTGTTGCTTAATCCAGAGCACATGAGAAACACAACTTCCAACAGCAACATACTCAACTTCAGCAGTTGAGAGAGCCACAAAGGTTTGTTTCTTGCTATGCCATGAGACTAGGCACTCCTCCAGAAAATGACAACCACCAGAAGTGCTGAACCTCTTCAATTTATCCCTACCATAGTCAGAGTCTGTGTATCCTATAGGAGTAAAATCAGAACTACATGGATACCACAAACCAGCTTCTGGTGTGCCTTTAAGATATCTGAGAATTCTTTTGACAGCAACATCATGAATCTCTCTTGGTTTAGACTGATATCTAACAAAAAAACACACAGCAAAATGTATATCTCGACTGCTGGCGGTTAGGTGTAAAAGAGAACCAATCATACCTCTGTAGGTTTTTATATCTACAGTTTTACCAGCTTTCTATTCATCATCAATGTCTTTGCTGACATCCATTGGAATATCAACAGAATTAGAATCCATCATGCCGAATTTCTTCAGCACTTCTCTAGTGTACTTGGCTTGATTGATAAACACACCATCATTACTTTGCTTGATCTGAAGTCCTAAGAAGAAGGTTAATTCTCCCATCATAGACATTTCAAACTCAGCCTTCATGTGGTCACTGAACTCTCTGCACAAAGATTCATTAGTAGCACCAAATATAATATCATCAACATATACCTGAGCTATAAGGATATCCTCGTTCTTCTTCAGAGTGAACAGAGTTGTATCAACACAGCCTCTGACAAATCCCTTAGACAGAAGGAACTTTGTTAGTCTCTCATACCAAGCTTTGGGAGCTTGTTTCAGTCCATACAAGGCTTTCTTCAGCTTGTACACATGATCAGGAAACTTAGGATCT
This sequence comes from Euphorbia peplus, assembly GCA_028411795.1. Lineage (NCBI taxonomy): Eukaryota > Viridiplantae > Streptophyta > Magnoliopsida > Malpighiales > Euphorbiaceae > Euphorbia > Euphorbia peplus. The sequence goes on along the minus strand of CP110843.1, from coordinate 9,063,975 downwards.
TCAAAACCAGGAGGTTGAGATACATAAACTTCCTCATCAATGTAACCATTCAAGAATGCCCTTTTCTGAAATAACCTATTTTAGGCTTTCGACCTTTCCAGAGTTCATAAGGGGTCTTGTTCAAAATGCTTCTGATTAGCACTCTATTCAGAACATAGCAAGCTGTGTTAACAGCTTCTCCCCAAAAATATTTAGGAAGCCTTCTTTCATTGATCATAGTTCTGGCTATTTCAACCAGAGTCCTATTCTTCCTTTCAACTACCCCATTTTGTTGAGGAGTTCTGGGAACAGAAAAGTTATGATCAATGCCCTTGGTTTCACAGAATTCTTCAAACATGAAGTTTTTGAATTCTCCACCATTATCACTTCTGATATGAACAACCTTTTCATTCCTTTCATTCTCAAGTCTCTTTATCAGAACTGAGAAACATCCAAGTGACTCATCTTTGCTAGACAACAAGATAACCCAAGTGAATCTTGAATAGTCATCTACTATGACAAAGACATACTTCTTTCCACCCATGCTCATTGGTTGAACAGGGCCAAAAAGGTCCATATGAAGTAATTTCAAAGGTCTTTTAGTTGAAATGATTTTCTTAGTTTTAAAAGAGCTTCTGGATTGTTTACCAGATTGACAAGCAGTGCATAAATGATTCTTTTTAAAACTAATTTCAGGCAGACCCTCAACCAATTGATATCTAGCTACCTTGGCCAGAAGGTCCATGCTCACATGAGCAACTCTTCTATGTCAGAGCCAGGAGGTATCCTCTTTGGACATCAAGCATATATTTTTGCAAAGATTCTCAAGGTTCAGCATGAAAACATTTTCAACTCTTGGAGCAGTTAGAATAACTTCCCTTGACTTACTGTCCAAGATTTTACATCCAGAGGAGCTGAAGACAACATCTCTACCTTTATCACACAGTTGTGCAACACTCAGGAGATTGAACTTCAGGCCTCTGACTAGGGAGACATCTTCGATCGGAGGATTAGTTCCTATGGATCCATAACCAAGAATCCTTCATTTCTGAGCATCTCCAAAGCTGACTTTTCCTCCTCTTTTAGGATGAAATGTGATGAATGCTTTTTCATCACCTGTCATATGCCTTGAGCACCCACTGTCAATGTACCACAGCTTTGACATTGATGGAGCACTCAGAGCCACCTGCAACACAATCAATTAGTGACAGGTACCCAATCCTTATTGGGTCCTTCATTGTTAGATTTTTCTTCAGCAGGTTTTAGTGATATCTCAGATTGCAAGATGTTTTTAATGTGATACTTGCAATCCTTCAACCAGTGACCATCACTCTTGCAAAGCTTGCAAAAGGGAGGTTCTTGGATCTTTCCCTTTGCTTCTTGAGAGATTTCTTCTTCTTCTGAGAAGCTCCAACATCTTTAGAGGCTAAGGTAGCACTCACAGAGGTACCAACATCAGGAGGAGAAGCTATCTCTTTCAGAAGAGAGGGAGTGACATGTTTCTTCTTCTTCTGGGGTTTATCACTTCCCAGAGGCAGCTTTTCCTTGCCTTTTGCTTTGGGGCCATCAGCAGGAGTGCTGAATTGTTTACACAACTTTTCTTCTAACACTTTCATCTCAGAATACATTTGAGTAAACCTAAGAAACTTGTCAGCCTCACTTTTGTCCAATTTCCTCTTAAGGTACTTGAACATACTATAGAGTTCTTCAAGAGAATGAAAGATATCTAGTTCGTGAGAATTTTTTACCTCAGAGTCATATGTAGCTTCAGGAGGTGCGGAAGTTTCTCCTGTGACATCTTCAGAAGTTGGCTCTTCAATAGCCATGAAACAAATCTGAGCTTGCTCTTCCTTTTCTTCAGGATCACTGCTGGTCTCAGAGTCTGACCAAGCAGCCAGCATAGCTTTCTTGAACTTTTTCTTATCTTTCTTCAGCTCCGGGCAGTTAGGCTTAATGTGCCCCGGTTGCTGACATCCATAGCACACAATAGGCTTGTTTGGATCTCTCTTGAACTTTTCACCAGAGTCAGGAGTTTTCTTGTCAAAGCTCCTGAAAGGCTTCTTGTAGTTTCCACCTCTACCTTTTCTAAAGGCCTTCTTGAACTTCCTGGTCAGCATAGCCAGTTCCTCATCTTCAGAGGATTCTTCAAAAGATTCCGCTTTCAGGACTACTCCTCTTTTTCCTTCTGACCTCTCTCTTAGGTCATGATTCTTCATGGACATCTCATGAGTAATTAAGGAGCCAATGAGTTCATCATACTCATAATAGCTCAAGTCCTGAACTTCTTCAATAGCAGTCTTCTTGGCTTGCCAAGACCTTGGTAAGCTTCTGAGGATCTTCTTCACTTTCTCAGATTCTTCAATATCCTTTCCCAAACTTTTCAAGTCATTGACAATCTTGGTGAATCTAGAATTCATACTTGAAATAGATTCTTTGTCAAGCATTTCAAATAACTCATAGTCTCTCATGAGTTGGTTGACTTTAGATTGCTTCACTTTTCCAGTTCCTTCATAAGTGACTTCCAGCTTGTTCCAGATCTCCTGTGCTGTTTCACAAGAGGAAACTTTGTTATACTCAGTAGCAGAAAGTGCACAATACAACATATTCATTGCTGAAGCATTGGTTTGGAGTTTTTTTAAGAATATCATCAGTGTATTCTCTCTGAGGAATTACAACATTCCCTAAACCAACTTCCATCCTTGTTGGGACGAAGTCACCATCAGTGATAACATTCCAAGCGCTCAAATTCTGAGCTTGGATGAAACACATCATCCTCTTTTTCCAATAAGAGTAGTTATCACCATTGAATAATGGGGGTCTAGTTGTGGAAGAGCCCTCGGGGATAATAAAGTGAGAAGGGTTCTCAGGCTGGTGTCTACTAGCCATCTCTATTGATTCTGATAGGATCTTACACTTAGATTGTTAGATCTTTAGTAAATATACGAAGTGACATTCGCTCTGATACCACTTGTGGCCCTAACAAGAACAGAATCACCTAGAGGGGGGTGAATAGGTGTCTAAGTTGAAAACTGAAATTTTCTAAGTTTTTAAAGAAACTTAAATTTCAGAGCCAAATTTCATCAGAGTCAGAGGCAAGCTTACAGAAGCAGCTTCTGAGGGAAGTTCTGCCTAAACACAGTTAGACTGTTTTCAGCAACAGAAGTTCTGAGTTTAAGAACTTCTGGACAGTCTTCTGAACAAAGACAATGATAAAAGGAGACAATCTGTTTCAGCACTAAATATAAGCAAGCACACAGAAGCAAAAGTAACAAGTATAGGAGGGAGAAAGAAGTTTAGGAGATTCTGATGAACACGTCGATTTATACAAGTTCGCCACAGAAGTTCTGTGACTACGTCTTGTCCCCTGAGGTTCGCAGCCACCAGAGATTTTAAATCTACTATTCAGAACTTTTATGGCAAGTTCAGAAGCTCCTTCACATTAACAGAACTTAAGCTAATTTCTCACTTAGTTCTGACTAGCCTAAAGAGAGTTAAAGGATTTCCACCAAAACAACACTCTGTTTTCTGGATTTCTCACCCAACTCTAATCTCAACTAGATTTCTCTCTAAATCTAACTGAATATCACAAACGATATCAGTTTACAAGATTCCTATTATGAATTTGTTTTTCTTCACTCTCTCACTTTAACTAAGACTAAGCTAAGAAAGATTGAGAATGGAAAATGTGCTCTGTTTTTCTTGTTCAAACAGTGCGTTAAGATTTTGCTCGATTATCACGCGTAGTTGATGTAGTGGAGCTTGGCTACTATTTATAGTGAATGAGGATGACCGTTGGTGAATTTTGAATCTTCAAAGGAGATGACATCAGTTGTTGTAGCCGTTAATTTGTCAAATCTTCAAACGGTCTTCAAACACTTTGATTCCGTTAACCTTGTTCTTTAACTAAATCCGGTAAGTAATTTGAAGTTGAAGAGAAGGTTGACTGGAAACATTCTTCAATTGGATCAACAAAGGGTAGACAAGGAAATTCTGGTTTCGCTTTGAGTAGACAAGCGCGCTCCTTCAAAACAGCTTTTTGAACTTTTGGCGCCTTGGATTAAATGCAAGTGTCAGAGCAATAAATGCTCGGCAGAACCCATGACTTAGCTTCTGAAAGCTAATTCCAATTGTCTAGACTTCTGATCGAATTGGTAAAACCTCTGATTGCAAAGAACCTCTGAGAAGAGCTTTAACAGACTTCGTAGCATCGGAGCGGAGTATCCAGCTTCTGATCATTGAAACACTGTCTTCAGCTTTCGGAACTTCTGAGTCTTTTAGGCAATCCAGAAATATTTCATTCAGCACCTGCTGAGTAACTTACATACAATGCTTAAACAAAAATTGTTAGTCAACATTAAACCGTATGTAAGGGAATCTTAATTTTCATCTTCTGAAACGTTTGGACATAATCAAAACACTTAGGGTTCATCACAAAGGATACCACAAACCAGCTTCTGAAATGCCTTTAAGATGTCTGAGAATTCTTTTGACAACAATGTCATGAATCTCATTTGGTTTAGCCTGATACCTAGCACAGAAGCACACAGCAAAATGTATATCTGGCCTGCTGGTTGTTAGATATAAAAGAGAACCAATCATACCTCTGTAGGTTTTTATGTCTACAGGTTTACCAACTTTCTGTTCATCATCAAAGTCTTTGCTGACATCCATAGGAATGTCAATAGCATTAGAGTCTGACATGCCAAATTTCTTCAACACTTCTCTAGTATACTTGGCTTGATTGATAAACACACCATCATTGCTTTGCTTGATCTGAAGTCCTAAGAAGAATGTTAATTCTCCCATCATAGACATTTCAAACTCAGCTTTCATGTGCTCACTGAACTCCCTGCACAAAGATTCATTAGTAGCACCAAATATAATATCATCAACATATACCTGAGCTAAAAGGATATCTTTGTTCTTTCTCAGAGTGAACAGAGTTGTATCAACACAGCCTCTGACAAATCCCTTAGACAGAAGGAACTTTGTCAGTCTCTCATACGAAGCTCTGGGAGCTTTTTTAAGTCCATACAAGGCTTTCTTCAGCTTTTACACATGATCTGGAAACTTAGGATCTTCAAAACCAGGTGGTTGAGAAACATAGACTTCCTCATCAATGTACCCATTCAAGAATGCACTTTTCACATCCATTTGAAAAAGCTTGAAACCTTTGTATGATGCAAAAGCACATAAGATTCTAATAGCTTCCAACCTTGCAACAGGAGCAAACGTTTCACCATAATCTATGCCTTCTTGCTGACTGTAACCTAGAGCAACAAGTCTAGCCTTGTTCCTCACAACATTTCCAAACTCATCAAGCTTGTTCTTGCTAGCGGTATGGTTAGTCCTGTTGGTGAAACTAACACCACTCCTGCTCCAGCCCCGTTCCAATTCTGGGCTCCATCGAAGTGCATCCTCCAGCCTTAAATAGTGATCACCCCCAAATTCTCATCCGGGAACTCGGATTGCCAAGGTTCATCTTCGGCCTTGGGCAATGGTTGTGGGGCTATAAATTCAGCGACGGACTTTCCTTTGATCACTTTTGAGTTTACGAACTTGATGTCGAATTCAGATAACAACAAAGCCCACCAAGCAAGCTTACCTACTAGCGTGGGTGCCGTGGCGAGGTGTTTCATAGGATCTACTTTCGAGACAACTAGGACTGATCAACCCTAAGAGTTTTGATTATGTCTAAACGTTTCAGAAGATGAAAACCTATTTTAGTTATATACTTTTCAATGTTGACTTACAATTTTTGTTAAGTATTTTATAAGTTTTCTCACCAGGTGCTGAATGAAGAAATTCTGGATTGCTTAGAAGACTCAGAAGAGAAGATAAAGCTGAAGGCAGAAGTTGAAGCTCATAAGCTGGATGCTCCACTCTGAAGACCTTCTGAAGACTATTAAAGCTCACCTCAGAAGTTTAGAGGCAATTAGAGTATTCCCATTTTGATCAAAAGCTTAGACAAAAGGAATAAGTCCTCAGAAGCGCTTGTCACGGGTTGTCTTAAGCATTTAATGCTCTCACACTTGCATTTAATGTAGAGCGCCAAAAATTCTAAAAGGTGTTTCGAAGGAGCGCGCATGTCTACTCCAAACAAAACCAGCATTTCCTTGTCTACCCTTTGTTGATCCAAATGAAGCAATTTCCAGTCAACCTTATCTTTGATTTCAAATCACTTACCGGATTTAGTTAAAGAACAAGGTTAACAGAATCAAAGTGTTTGAAGACCGTTTGAAGACATGACAGATTAACGGCTAAAACAACTGATGTCATCAATGGAAGATTCAAACTTCACCAACGGTTATCTCCAAAGCACTATCAATAGTAGCCAAGCTCCATTACATCACATACGTGATTAACGAGCAAAATCTTAACGCACTGTTTTAACAAGCAAAACAGAGCAACCTTTTTCCATTCTCAATCTTTTTTGGTTTAGACTTTGTAATAGCGAGCGAGTGAAGAAACACAAGTTCATAATAGGAATCTTGTAAACTGGTATTGTTTGTGATACTCAGTTAGATTTGAGAGAAATCTAGTTAAGGTTTGAGTTGGGTGAGAAAACCAGAAAACAGGATTGTTGTTGTTCTGGTGAAAATCCTTTAACTCATTCTAGGCTAGTCAGAACTAAGTGAGAAATTAGCTTAAGTTCTGTTGATATAAAGGAGCTTCTAAACTTGCTATAAAAGTTCTGAATAGTGGATTTAAAATCTCTGGTGACTGCGATCACAGAGGACACGACGTAGTCACAGGACTTCTGTGGCGAACCTGGATAAATCAAACTGTTCATCAGGACCTCCTGAATCTCTTTCTCCCTTCCTTATACTTGTTACTTTGCTTCTGTGTACTTGTTAGTGTTTAGTGCTGAAACATATTTACTCTTTATCATTGTCTTTGTTCAGAAGGCTGTCCAGAAGTTCTTAACTCAGAGCTTTTGTTGCTGAAAGCAGTTAAACTGTGTGAAGGCGGAATTTCCCTCAGAAGCTGTTTCACTAAGTTACCTTCTGACTCTGAGAAAATTTGACTCTGAAATCTAAGTTTCTCTAAAAACACTAAGATTTTCAGTCTCACGAATTTGACACATATTCACCCCCCTCTAGGTGATTCTGATCTTGTTAGGGCCAACAAGTGGTATCAGAGCGAAGGTCACTTCGTTTTATTTTCTAAGATCTAACAATCTAAGTGTAAGATCCATCAGAATCAATAGAGATGGCTGGTAGAAATCTACCTGAGACTTTCTCTTACTATATGATTCAAGAGGGTGCTTCCACAACTAGACCTCCATTGTTTAATGGTGATAACTACTCTTACTGGAAGAAAAGAATGATGTATTTCATTCAAGCCCAGAATATGAGTGCCTGAAATGTTATCACACAAGGTGACTATATTCCAATCAGGATGGAACCAGGTCTATGGAATGTTGTAATACCTCTTAGAGAATACACTGATGATATCCTAAAGAAACTTCAAACCAATGCTTCAGCAATAAACATGTTGCACTGTGCACTTTCTGCTACTGAATATAACAAAGTTTCTTCCTGTGGAACAGCTAAAGACATATGGAACAAGCTGGAAGTAACTTATGAAGGAACAGGCAAAGTGAAGCAATCCAAGATCAATCAACTCATGAGAAATTATGAGCTATTTGAAATGCTTGAGAAGGAATCGATTTCAGAGATGAATTCTAGATTCACCAAGATAGTCAATGATCTGAAAGGTTTAGGCAAGGATATAGAGAAGTCAGAGAGAGTCAAGAACATAATCAGAAGCTTACCAAGGTCGTGGCAAGCCCAGAAGACTGCTATTGAAGAAGTTCAGGACTTGAGCTTCTATGTATAGGATGAACTTATTGGTTCATTGATAACCCACGAAATGTCAATGAAAAACCATGTCTTAAGAGAAAATTCAGAAGGTAAAAGAGGGGTTGTCCAGAGAGCAGAGTCTTCAGAAGAGTCCTCAGAAGATGAGAAGCTAGCAATACTGACCAGGAAGTTCAATAAGGCCTTTAGAAAAGGCAGAGGTGGAAACTAAAAGAAGCCTTTCAGGAGCTTTGATAAGAAAAATCCTGATTCTGGTGAAAAATCCAAGAGAGATCCTAGCAAACCCATTGTGTGCTATGGATGTCAGCAACCAAGGCACATTAAGCCTAACTGCCCTGAGCTGAAAAAGGATAAGAGAAAGTTCAAGAAAGCAATGCTGGCTGCTTGGTCAGACTCTGAGACCAGCAGTGATCCTGAAGAAAAGGAAGAGCAAGCTCAGATTTGTTTCATGGCTATTGATGAGCCAACTTCTGAAGATGTCACAGGAGAGACTTCCGCACCTCCTGAAGTAACATATGATTTTGAGGTAAAAATTTCTCACAGGAGAGACTTCCGCACCTCCTTAAGTAACGTATGTTCAAATACCTTAAGAGGAAATTGGACAAAAGTGAGGCTGATGAACAGTTCAGCACTCCTGTTGATGGCCTCAAAGCCAAAGGTAAGGAAAAGCTGCCTCTGGGAAGTGATAAACCCCAGAAGAAGAAGAAACCCGTCACTCCCTCACTTCTGAAGGAGATCTCTTCTCCTCCTGATGTGGGTACCTCTGAGAGTGCTGGTATTGCCTCTAAAGAAAGTACACCTTCCCAGAAGAAGAAGAATCCACCCAAGAAGCAAAGGGAAAGATCCAAGAACCCTCCCTTTTGCAAGCATTGCAAGAGTGATGGTCACTGGTTGAAGGATTGCAAGTATCACATTAAAAACATCTTGCAATCTGAGTTATCACAAAAACCTGCTGAAGAGAAATCTAACTTGAAGGACCCAATAAGGATTGGGTACCTGTCACTAATTGATTGTATTGCAGGTGGCTCTGAGTGCTCCATCAATGTCAAAACTGTGGTACATTGACAGTGGGTGCTCAAGGCATATGACAGGTGATGAGAAGGCATTCATCACATTTGTTCGTAAAAGAGGTGGAAAAGTCAGCTTTGGAGATGCTCAGAAGGGAAGGATCCTTGGTTCTGGATCAATTGGAACCAGTCCTCCCATTGAAGATGTCTCCCTAGTCAGAGGCCTGAAGTTCAACCTCCTGAGTGTTGCACAACTGTGTGACAAAGGTAGAGATGTTGTATTCAGCTCCTCTGGATGTAAAATCTTGGATAGTAAGTCAAAGGAAGTAATTCTAACTACTCCTAGAGTAGAAAATGTTTTCATGCTGAACCTTGAGAATCTCTGTAAAAATATATGCTTGATGTCCAAAGAGGATACCTCCTGGCTCTGGCATAGAAGACTTGCTCATGTGAGCATGGACCTTCTGGCCAAAGTAGCTAGATATCAATTGGTTGAGGGTCTGTCTAAAATTAGTTTTAAAAAGAACCATTTGTGTACTGCTTGTCAATCTGGTAAACAATCCAGAAGCTCTTTTAAAACTAAGAAAACAATTTCAACTAAAAGACCTTTTGAGTTACTTTATATGGATCTTTTTGGCCCTGTTCAGCCAATGAGCATGGGTGGAAAGAAATATGCCTTTGTCATTGTAGATGACTATTCTAGATTCACTTGGGTCATCCTGTTGTCTAGCAAAGATGAGTCACTTGGATGTTTCTCAGTTCTGATAAAGAAACTTGAGAACGCAAGGAATGAGAAGGTTGGCCATATCAGAAGTGATAATGGTGGAGAATTCAAGAACTTTCAGTTTGAAGAATTCTGTGAAACCAAGGGAATTGATCATAGTTGAGAGGAAGAACAAAACTCTGGTTGAAATTGCCTAAACTATGATCAATGACAGAAGGCTTCCAAAGTACTTCTGGGAGAAGCTGTTAACACAGCCTGTTATGTTCTGAATAGAGTGCTCATCAGAAGCATCTTTGACAAAATTCCCTATGAACTCTAGAAAGGTAGAAAGCCTAAGATAGGTTATTTCAGAACCTTTGGTTGTAAGTGTTATGTTTTGAATACAAAAGAATATCTTTCAAAGTTTGATTCAAAGGCAGATGAGGCCATTTTTTTTGGTTACTCAACACATAGTAAAGCATATAGGGTTTTTAATAAGAGGACTCAAACTTTAGATGAATCTGTTCATGTTCAGTTTGATGAGACTAACCCTACAGATAGTAGAACTCCTGATGAAGATGTAGTTCAAGCTCCTGAAGTAACATCTCCTATTGAAAAAGAAGATGTTTCCCCTAGAGCTGCTAAAGTTGTTCCTCCTGTTGCTGTCAATCCAGTTCCATAAGAGAATCCAACTACAGAACTCAACTTCCTTCCAAAAGATGCTCCTATATATGATTCACCAAATGATGAACAAGTTTCAGAAGATACATTGGATGTACCAAGAGAATTTAGAGCTCCTAGGAACCACCCCTTGGAGAATATTATTGACTCTGTTCATAACCCTGTCATGACCAAAGCTCAGCTTAGAAGATTCATGGGGAATGTGGCCTTTGTGTCACTCCTTGAACCCAAGGACTACTATGAAGCTGAAGATGATGAGTGATGGTTAATGACAATGCAAGAAGAACTTGATTAGTTCAAAAGGTCAGAAGTTTGGATTTTGGTTCCCAGACCAAACAACAAGAAAGTTCTTGGTACAAGATGGCTTCTGAACAACAAGCTTGATGAATTTGGAAATGTTGTGAGGAACAAGGCAAGACTTGTTGCTCAGGGTTATAGTCAGCAAGAAGGCATAGATTATGGTGAAACTTTTTCTCCTGTTGCAAGGTTGGAAGCCATTAGAATCTTATGTGCTTTTGCATCATACAAAGGGTTTAAGCTTTTTCAAATGGATGTGATATGCGCATTCTTGAATGGGTACATTGATGAGGAAGTCTATGTGTCTCAACCACCTGGTTTTGAAGATCCTAAGTTTCCTGATCATGTGTACAAGCTGAAGAAAGCCTTGTATGGACTTAAAAAAGCTCCCAAAGCTTGGTATGAGAGACTGACAAAGTTCCTTCTGTCTAAGGGATTTGTCAGAGGCTGTGTTGATACAACTCTGTTCACTCTAAAGAAGAACAAAGATATCCTTTTAGCTCAGGTATATGTTGATGATATTATATTTGGTGCTACTAATGAATCTTTGTGCAGGGAGTTCAGTGACCACATGAAGGCTGAATTTGAAATGTCTATGATGGGAGAAGTAATGATGGTGTGTTTATCAATCAAGCCAAGTATACTAGAGAAGTGCTGAAGAAATTTGGCATGTCAGACTCTAATGCTATTGACATTCCTATGGATGTTAAGAGAGACTTTGATGATGAAGAGAAAGCTGGTAAACCTGTAGATATAAAAACCTACAAAGGTATGATTGGTTCTCTTTTATATCTAACAGCCAGCAGGCCAGATATACATTTTGTTGTGTGCTTCTATGCTAGGTATCAGGCTAAACCAAAGGAGATTCATGACATTGGTGTCAAAAGAATTCTCAGATATCTTAAAGGCACTCCAGAAGCTGGTTTGTGGTATCCTTGTAGTACAGATTTTACTCCTGTAGGATACACAGACTCTGACTATGGTAGAGATAAATTGAAGAGAGTCAGCACTTCTGGTGGTTGTCATTTTCTTGGGGAGTGCTTAGTCTCCTGGCATAGTAAGAAACAAACCTCTGTGGCTCTCTCAACTGTTGAAGCTGAGTATGTTGTTGTTGGAAGTTGTGTTTCTCAGATGCTCTGGATAAAGCAACAAATTTTTGACTATGGAATCACTCCTGGAACAATTACAATCAAATGTGATAACAAAAGTGCTATTGACCTTTCAAAGAATCCCATTCAATACAGCATGATGAAGCATGTTCACATTAGGCATCACTTTCTGATAGACCATGTTCTGAAGAAGGATATTGTTCTTACTTACTTGCCCTCTAAGGATAACCTTGTTGATATGTTTACTAAGCCTCTCACTAATCCACTTCAGTAATTTGTCTTTAATTATTCTCTTTTTGTCTTGAATGCTAGCCGTTTAAGATTACTAAGTGTGATTAAGGATAATTATGGTGTTTAATTCTTAGTTTAAGCGTGCCTACATTTAATGCTTTTACTGCACTGTTTCTGGTTTTAACGGTAACATGTTCCCTTTTATAACGATGTTTACTTACTTTTTGAATTGGAACGGTTTATTTGTTTTGGGTATAAATAGAGGTTTCCATACTTAGCAAAATCTTTCACTCAAGTTTTCATTGCAATTAGAATTTTTCTGCAATCTCTATTTCTTTTCTCTCTATTCAAAAACCTAATTTCCTAGAAATGGCTCAAGAACATTTGCTCAAGTCACTGTTACTCGTGTCTTCGACTCAAAAATCACTCTCAAACCCTCCAAAGTATTTCCCTCTAGGTTTCTAGATGAGCAATGCCTAACTACCCCTCCAATTTCTTAATGGCTGACCACTCAAAACTGGATTTCATTCGCATCCTTGGATGAAGTCATCTTTCCAACCCAAGTCACCGAGTTCTACAAAAACATATCCTTCCGTTCTTACGAAGTTGATGTAATCCATTCTGTGGTTTGTGGAGTGGATGTTGAGGTCTCCAGAACCTCTCTTGCTGCCATCCTTGGCTCTGCTGATGAAGGGGTTGTGATTGGAGAAGATGGGTCTGCTGAAGGCATTGCTGACTCAAACTGGGGAAGACCTGATCTGACTGCTAAAGAGACCTATGCTACTTGGTTGTCTCAGCATCAGAGGTGGGCACATTATCTCACCACTAATGTGTTCCTGCCTAAGTCAGGAGGAGTGAACTGTTTCTCCAACAGGGAGAGGGTTTTCATGTATCATCTGATGAATGAGAAGAAGATTAATCTGTCTGCAATGATTTTGAGACAGATGAAGAGTGTGAAACCCAATGGAACCCTAGCCTATGGTTCCCTGCTGACCAGGGTGTTTGAATTTGTTGGTATTGATGTTCCAGCAGATGCCATTAGAAGCAGAAGTTCTCCTATCTTGTATGGTCCTCTGACCAAGCTCGTTTATGGTCAGTTGCCATCTAAGAAGGGTGAAACCTCTACTCCTCTGGTGATTAAGGAACTTCACCAGAATGTGGCGAAGGATGATCAGAAGGTTTCCAGGAAGCACAAGGGTGAAAAAGGAAAGAAGAAGGTCAGCACCAAATCCTCTTTGGTTGTTGAACCTATAAGTGATGTTGAACCAATTCCCAATATGGTTCAGACAACAATTAGTGTTGCACCTTCTGGTAAGGTGCTTGTTGAAAAGCCTAAGGAGGTTAATGCGAAGTCAGCAGAAGAAATTGAAAGTGATCGTCTAGCAGAACTGGCAAGAGTTGCTGCTGAGAATGAGAAGTTGAATGATGTTATTCATCAAGTAGAGAAGAATAGAAGGGTTGAGGCTGCTGTTGTAGCTAATGCTGAGTTGGATGCTGCTGAAGCTGCTGAGCGAGAAAAAGTTGCAAAGGCTAAGGCTAATGCTAATGCTAGAACAGTTTCAGAGGATGCTGAGGAAGATGTTCCTCTATCAAGAAGAAAGGTTTTCAGAACTAAGGCCTCTGCTGCCATGAGAAGACCTATGAGGAGATCAGATTTTGAAATCCCCTCTGATCCTATTCTTGAGGACATTGACAGTCGACAATGTAAAGAAGTAGGAGCCAAAATACATGGCGCAGAAGTACGAGCCAAAATAGTGAGTAATGATGAAGCTGCTCACTTGGATGTTGATGAAGAGAATTTTCATGAAGATGGTGCTCCTACCATTGAGAATCTCTCTTGTGATTCATCTCATGTTGCTGAAGATCCAGAAACTGTGCTGGAGAATGCTCGAGAGTTTGCTCAGAATGTTGATAATGAGCATTTCATGGATGATGTCCTTCTTGGACAGGGCAGAAGTTCTGAGAGATATAGGAATGTGGACGAGGTGTTCGACAAATTTGCTCATGTTTATACTGAACCTCTGAATTCCTTTGATCCCAATGCCTCTGAGGATGTACCATTCCCTGCTCATGAGGCTATTCAATCCTCTGCTCCTGAACAGGTGATTGATTCTCCTGAACATAACTCTCCTCCTCCTCCACCACATATTTCTGCATCTCCTTCTGTCCAATAAGTTGATGCCTCCTATACTTCAATTCCTCTCACAACTTCAACATCTGAGGTTGTAATTCCTAAGACTACTCCTACTTCTGGATTCTATTCAGAAGTCCATTTCTCAACTCGTCCCATATTTTATGATTCCACTACTACTTCCACAACTCCCTCTCTAAATACTTCTTCCACTTTTTCTTTCCCAACAAATACTCCTTCCTTTACCATACCTTCTAGCAAATCTACTTCCATCCCTTCTTCCACAACTACTATTCCTCCTCCTTCATCTTCTGGACATGCACCTTCTATGAGTGATCCTTTAACCTCTTCCTTTCCTTTTTCCTCTTTTGCTGGTATTTCTTCAAACTATGACTATCTCAGAAATTTGTTGAATACCTCTGAGGGTGAGGGTTATTTTGGTTACAAAGGCTTCATCTCCAGACATCCTGTTTCAACTGGAGTTGGTGTTAATCCTACTGATGAAGAGCTGAGAAGAATGAGTCAGGGTGGCTCTGATGATGTGTTACAAAGATTGGTTGCTATGGGTCAGAGATATCCTGCTGCTGATATGGTTACTCAAGCTGATGTACTTCAAGAACTTCAGCTTGTCAAGGCTCAGAACCTGCAACTTATGTCTATGCTGCATATGCAAGATCCCTCTGTCTATATCCGCAATCTGTCTACACTTCAACTGGCTGCAAATGATGAATTATTCAAGATAAGGCAATTGGCTCTGACTTTACCAACTCTTGAAAATATTGCTCTGGCTGCTGCCTCAAATGTCAACACTAAATTAGAGATTTTGACAGAGGAAGTCAAAGAAGCAAACGAGCATTATGAGGCTCATGAGAAAGTCATTCCCGGGAAGATGGATGACCTGCAAAGTACTGCTAATCATATTCTGAGAGAAGTGAAATCTTCTGCTCAAGGTCCATCAACTTCTGGAGCTGCCAGAATTGTCTTTGACATCACTCCTTATCTCAATAATAGACTGCAGAATATTGAGGATACTCTGACTGCTCAGAACACTCAACTTGGAGAAATTTCTGAATTCTTGAAGGCTCTACACACTCAGTTTCATGATCAAGAGAAGGTTCTGCATAACTGTTATAGGTTTGTCCATGGACAGACTTATCTTCAAAATGAGCACTTGACCTCTGCCGTGTATGCCAACAATCAACTCATTAAAATTATCCTTGATGATGTTCATAGAGAGCGACCTTTGTCTGGAACTGCTTATGACATAACGGTATCCATTGATGCTGACTTCAGAAGACGAATGGATGTCATCAATTCTGTCAAACCTAACCGTCATCAGTACAATGTTGCTTCTGCTCAACAGCAAAAGCTTAAAGCTCAAGGTGCTCTGGGTCAGGTTTCTGGACAAACGGGGGAGAAGTCTGCTCAGCAGAGTGGTTCCAAAGAGAAGAGGCAGAATGAGAATGTTGGTTCCAGTGAATTTCATCCTCAGAAGAAAGCCATAAAATAATCATCTTAGAAAATAGAACTTAGGCTTCATAGTTATAGGTTCTGGGTTGGGAAGCATTTCTTAGGACGTTTGTTATCTTTACCTCTGTGATGCTTATTTGTTCTGTTTCGTTTGGATAATAAACCGGCTCTGACAAATTTCTCATCTTATCTCTTATCTCCATTCTTAAATATTACTGTTTATGTTTTTATGTATGTTTTTGCTCTGATTTTATCCCACTAAATCTAACAACTTGATCTTAAGCCCTTTTCTTAAGTTAACACAAATTTTTGGAGTTCACCATTTATACTAAAATGGGGGAGTTTAAATCTTTCAGAGGCACTTAAAAACATAACAACAAGAAGTTACTTTCTAAACTTTGTGTCTTATTAAGTATCTTTTCCTTCTGAACCAAGGTTTGTCCATAACCAAAATGGGGGAGAATGATGAACCCTAAGAGTTTTGATTATATCCAAACGTTTCAGAAGATGAAAACCTATTTTAGTTATATACTTTTCAATGTTGACTAACAATTTTTGGTAAGTATTGTATAAGTTTTCTCAGCAGGTGTTGAATGAAGAAATTATGGATTGCTTAGAAGACTCAGAAGAAAAGATAAAGCTGAAGACAGAAGTTGAAGCTCAGAAGTTGGATGCTCCACTCTGAAGACCTTCTAAAGACTGTTAAAGCTCACCTCAGAAGTTTAGAAGCAATCAGAAGTATTCCCATTTTGATCAGAAGCTTAGACAAAAGGAATAAGGACTCAGAAGCGCTTGTCACGGGTTATCTTAAGCATTTAATGCAGAGCGCCAAAAGTTCTAAAGCTGTTTCGAAGGAGCGTGCATGTCTACTCCAAACAAAACCAACATTTCCTTGTCTACCCTTTGTTGATCCAAATGAAGCAATTTGCAGTCAACCTTATCTTTGATTTCAAATCACTTACCGGATTTAGTTAAAGAACAAGGTTAACGGAATCAAAGTGTTTGAAGACCGTTTGAAGACATGACAGATTAACGGCTACAACAACTGATGTCATCAATTGAAGATTCAAAATTCACCAACGGTTATCTCCAAAGCACTATAAATAGTAGCCAAGCTCCATTGCATCACATACGCGATTAACGAGCAAAATCTTAACGCACTGTTTTAACAAGCAAAACAGAGCAACCTTTTTCCATTCTCAATGTTTTTTAGTTTAGACTTTGTAATAGCGAGAGAGTGAAGAAACACAAGTTCATAATAGGAATCTTGTAAACTGGTATCGTTTGTGATACTCAGTTAGATTTGAGAGAAATCTAGTTAAGGTTTGAGTTGGGTGAGAATTCCAGAAAACAGGATTGTTGTTGTTTTGGTGAAAATCCTTTAACTCATTCTAGGCTAGTCAGAACTAAGTGAGAAATTAGCTTAAGTTCTGTTGATGTAAAGGAGCTTCTGAACTTGCCATAAAAGTTCTGAATAGTGGATTTAAAATCTCTGGTGACTGCGATCACAGAGGACACGACGTAGTCACAGGACTTCTGTGGCGAACCTGGATAAATCGAACTGTTCATCAGGACCTCCTGAATCTCTTTCTCCCTTCCTTATACTTGTTACTTTGCTTCTGTGTACTTGTTAGTGTTTAGTGCTGAAACATATTTACTCTTTATCATTGTCTTTGTTCAGAAGACTGTCCAGAAGTTGTTAACTCAGAGCTTCTGTTGCTGAAAGCAGTTAAACTGTGTGAAGGCAGAATTTCCCTCAGAAGTTGTTTCACTAAGCTACCTTCTGACTCTGAGGAAATTTGACTCTGAAATCTAAGTTTCTCTAAAAACTCTAAGATTTTCAGTCTCACGAATTTGACACCTATTAACCCCCCTCTAGGTGATTCTGATCTTGTTAGGGCCAATAAGGACTTCGTAGGATTGAAAGTAGTGCCGCAACTTTCGAGTGATCCAGATCATAGCAACACAAGTTAGTTCTAACAAATCACATTTACATTCATACTGGAGTAGTTTCTTGCCGAGGTAGTAGATAGGATGTTCTACTCCGTCGTCCTGGGTCTGGACTAACATCGCCCCTACCGACGCATCTTCCATTGCTAGATACAGTGTGAGGGGGCTCCCAGATCGAGGTGGTTTTAATACAGGCGCACTCGCCAGACATTTCTTTTTTTTGTCAAAGGCGAGTTGACAATTATCATTCCATTGGTTCGTCTCGTCTTTTCTGAGCAACTTGAAGATAGGTTCGCATACCTTTGTGAGCTTTGCTATAAAGCGACTAACATATTGGATATTTCCAAGGAATGCCCGAACTTCTTTCTCCGTTCTTGGGGGTGGCATCTCAGTGATGGCTTTAACTTTTTCGGGGTCAATCTTGATGCCTTTGTCGCTGACGATGTGTCCTAGCAACTTCCCGGAGGTTACCCCAAACACGCATTTCTTTGGATTGAGCCTCAAGTTGTATTTCTTTATCCATGTCAAGAACTTTTCCAATGCTGCGGGGTGACCTTCTCCCGTGTCCGACTTTACCAGCATATCGTCCGCATAAACTTCCACCTCTTTATGCATCATGTCGTGCAGTAATGTCGTTGCGGCCCTTTGATAGGTTGCCCCCGCATTGTTTAGTCCGAACGGCATTACTTTGTAGAAGTACGTTCCCCACTCCGTGATGAATGAGGTTTTGACCTTATCGGTTATCTTCATGAGGATTTGATTGTATCCCGAGAAACCGTCCATCAGAAAATACATCACGGCCGATGCAGCACTATCTACGAGCACATCTATGTGTGGTAGCAGAAAGTTAACCTTTGGACACGCTCGGTTGAGATCCCGATAATCCACACACACCCACACCTTTCCATCCTTTTTCCCTACAAGGACTACGTTTGCTACACATTCCGCGTAATCTACCACTTCGAGGAATTTTGACTTGATCTGCTTTGTTATCTCATCCTTGACCAACTTGGCCCACTCTGGCCTTAGCCTCCTTAGTTTCTGTCTGACTGGCACCGCTCCTGGCTTTAAGGGGATGGCGTACTCGGCTATGGAGGGTTCTACTCCTGGCATATCCTCATACGACCAGGCGAAGACCTTCTGATGTCGTCTTAAGACTACCTCAATCTGACTGCGTTCCGCAGGAGATAAGTCGGGCGAAATTGGTACCAACCTTGGTTCATCCTTCGTTCCTAGGTTAACATGATGTAATGCGGTGTTATGTATGCTAAATGCACTAGTCAAATGATCTAATGAATGCATGGTGCCATCTTCTGACAAATCACATAAGTAAGCAAACTGGAATTTCATTGCATCGTGTTTTGAAGTGAATACATCGTTTTGAAACATGAAATCACAATTATACACGACATCATTGTCATACAGGACTGAATCTAGCTGGGCCACAAGATCTGGGTTCTCCTGTGCGGCTCCTTCCTCGATCTCATGGGTCGTCTTCGCGTCCTCGGCGTCTCCCAGAGGCATCCTTGCGTCTTCGTCTTGTTTTCCTCTCATGACTTCTTCAAACACTCGCTTTACAGCTTCTCTCATTTTGACCTCCATTTCTCCCTCGTTGACCTTCATCTTGGCTAGTTCATCTGCGAGGTCTTGGATGCGCCTCTCCGGGGTTGGGATTGGCTCATTTGTGTTGGTCGTGCGAGCTTTCTGCCATTTTGTCATGTCGGGTTCCTTTTGAGTCTCTTTCTCGGCTTCTTCCAGCCCTTTCTTTGGAGCGACCCACTTTGTTCTTTCGGACGTGTCCCCGTCCCTTTTTCCGAATATCCAAACCCTTCTCTTCCTCTTTTAGCTTCGCAGGGGATGTTGAAAGTGGGTGGCCCCTGTTGGTTCACCCCCAGGCCCATTCCTAGCATGAAGCGCATCTTTTTTAACGAGTTCGCGACTGATACGGGCATTTCTTCTTCATATATCATGGCTGCTTGGAACCCACCTCGGGGGGGAAAATATGAGGTGATTAGGGCTACCATGAGGTCGTCATGAGCGGGGATGGTGAAAACTTTGTCTCCCATTGGGAACTTGATCTTCTGATGCAGGGTAGATGGGACTCCTCCCAAGGGGTGGAACCATTGTCGCCCGAGTAGCACGGCGAATGTGACGGGTATATCCATCACCACAAATTCTACCATCGACTTGATGGGCCCTGTTACAACTTCCGTTTCAAACACACCCAACACTTCTCTTTTCGAGTCATCATAGGCCCGGATGACCATCTCTGTGGGCTTGATGTCCTCCATTGTTAGCCCGAGTCATCCCAACATTTTCTTGGGGCATATGTTGAGGGCCGATCCGTCATTAACCATGACACACGATAGAGGTCTTCCTTTGACCTCTACTTGTATGAACAGAGCTTTGTTGTGGATTGCTCCTTCGGCGGGAAGGTCCTCTTTCGTGAAAGATATTTCCGCCGCTGGTTCTCGCATTCCTTGCACTATGCAGCATAGCTCGTTTGGGGTTATCGTCGCTACTGTGGGCATAGTTGAGAGATTTTCAATTAACGCGTATCGGTGTTCCTTGGATGACACTAGGAGTTCCCACACGGACATTTGTATCAGGGTCTTTGCCAGTTCTTTAGCCACCATCCCCTTTCCGTTAGGGTCTTGGCTACTTCCATCTCTTTCATCCGTGGTCGGCTCTGGTTCTTGTGTTCTTGGCGCGGGTTGAAATACACGTCCTAATCTGGTGACATGGCTTATTACAGCCCTAGCATGTTCCTCTATCGGCTCGTCATCTGACGAGTCTGACCACCAATTGATGACCTCGTTTGGAGACATTCTGATTCTTCCTCCAAGGCAGGCCATAATCTGGGTCGGGGTACACCCTGATTGCATCATGTTTACCGAAAGGCACGGGGAGAAAGAGCCCATTGGGATGTGCGCCCTGGGCGTCCCGTCGACGCATTTTAGGACTTCTGTTTCTGTAAGTCCTGAGTCGATCACCATAGTCCGTGGGGGAGGAACATTGCGGTAGTCTGGTAGGGGGTTTTTCTTGGTGCTTGGGGCCTTAGGGGCTTCTATTTCTCCCTCTTCAATCATTCTCATGATTTCTCTATGTAGTGCTTCACATTTAGTGGTAGGATGTGAGAAGACCTGATGGTAGTCACAGAACCTTTCCAGATTATCGCTTGGTTTAATAATTATGGGTGGTCTGACAATAGAGATCTTCCCTTCATGCGCTAGGCGGTCGAATTCTTTCTTGAGGTTAACGTTTAGGTGGATTGCATTAATTCCTGAAGAGGCTCCTCGGTATTCGATGGATTGGGTCCCTCGCCCCCCGGGAGTCTGTTCTGGTTCGTTGCTTCGCGTGTTGTTCCCTCTTCCATATGTAGCCCTAGGGACTTGGTTGATGACTTGCCTTTCGACTTTTCGGACCGTCTGGAACAGGTCCTCAAATGTCTTGAAAGTTTGATATTGAATTACTTCCCTAACTCGGGGCAATGCTCCGCTGGCCAGGCATTCTATTAAATCACTCTCTGGAGGCTTGACAGCCAACTTTCCAGCCACCGGCAACCATCTGTTGTCGTAGCAAATGTCGAACCTTTCCCCTACATTTTGTTTGAGGGCAGCCAGATCTGCCCACGTGTATTTCTGCAGGGTGTTGATTTCGTATTGCTTAGTGAAGGCTGCTACTAGTTCATCCCAGTTCCCTTGGATGCTAAACTTCAGTCCGTTGCACCACTCCAAGGCATTACCCTCGAGTGAGAAGGTGAACAGACCAGTTGCCTGCTTCATGTCTAAGGGAGACAGATTCATAAGATTGGCGAAGTGCTTGATGTGCCCAGCGGGATCTCCTTTCCCGCTGAACCGGATAAATGCGGGGATCACAAACCCTGGGGGAAGTCCTTGTCCATTGGGCCTCAGATAGGATGTCAATGTCTTGCTAGTTGGGGTAGCAGCGCTCCCGGCCTTACTTTCTAGGTGCCCGATGATATAGTCCAATTTTCCTTCTGAATCATTCGGATCCTTTGGCTTTTCCATCCCGTGAGATCCTCCTGATTCTGATTCAGGTTTTTCTGCATTTTCCAAGTGTTTGGCTAGGACTCTCTGGCATCCTTTCTCGATGGCCAAGTCCATCATCATCTGGTATTCGGGAGACTGAAGCATGGTTGCCAATGCTTTGGCGATTTCAGTAGCAGCGTCAAGGGCGTTCTTTGGCTCTGCCATGTCTTCTTCTGAATCGGACGCGCTTTCGACTAATACGTCTTCGGGTTCCGTGATTGAATCTGCCCTAACCAACCTTCGGTTTGCCTCGTCCACAGTCGTTCTATACGAGGGAAGATTGTATGAGTTTCCCGTCATTCTTGGCTCGTGAGATGTATGTATGCATGGTCCTATAAGTCTTTCTCCCGCTTTTGGTTTGTCGGACTCCGTTCAAGAATATTACCTTAAGGATGCATAATGATGAAGGTAATATCCTTAACCGGGATCTATGGTTTGTGTAGACACGAGAGATCGACTCACGGCGTGTTTCATGAGGGCTTTATTTCAGCCGTGGGTCGTTCTTTCGTTTCTCTTTCAGCCGATCTTATTGGTCTGGGCGTTCCTTCGATTCAAGTCACATTCTGTTACATTTTTGCTACCTTTTCCCTTTTTAGGGGCGGACATTCATGACAATGTTATTTGCCGAATCGCAACAGAACGTTTTCCTGAATCGAAGAAATGTCTAGACGGCGGGGTTCAGACCTTCTATATGCTCTTGAACATGTATGGTCAAACAATCAAACGAGTTATCAACACACAAAGTCGTCACTCCCTCTCATTCTTCGCGTGGTGCGTCTCTGTTCTATGTGGGTTTCTTTTAACATCTTTCCTTTCGATGTCAAAACGCTCTCGACAGACATGATTTACATGATGTTTGGGGGTAGTTCCTAGGGGAGATATCTAGGTTCACTATATGAGGCTTCGGTCTCGTTTGATAGTACAAAAGGGTTCCCACAACAAGATATACCTAGCGCCTCCCCATTTAAGGGTTTTGAGCAGCGTGTCGACGGTACGAGGCTGTAGGTGGTGTTACAGATCGACATATGCGTCCCTTAAAGGAAACGACGGTAAGCGCGATCCATAACACTCGTTGACCATTCGGGATTTTTGTTTTATGCAGTATGAGAAAGTAGTAACTCTGTATATACCCATGGACTGCTAGAATGCTTCAGTTGTATCCCATTTTCACTCTTCATAAAATAATTTAAGAAATAATCTTATAAAAAGTGAAAACCAAACTTACATCCTTTCATTAATAAATTAGCTTCAAGAAGTCGTACGTTGAAGTTAACTTATAATAGTAGAATATATTTTTGGTCCCCAGCAGAGTCGCCATTGTGAGCGTAAGTGGTCGCTCATAGCGTCTCTAGCCTTGTTTGACTAGAATCGCCACCCGGCCGACCGGGAAAATGTACAAACCGGTGTTTATACCGATTGTTTTGAAAACTGGAGATTCTATTTACGTTCGTGGATACAACTTATTAATTCCGACATTCCAGGGCCCAGAGGATCTTTAATGCAGCCTAACGGTTTATTATCTTGACTTTTATTATTATCGCACAAGAATATTTAAATACGCAAACATTTGTACGGTAAACCGCCGGGTGACACGGTACAAAACCCTCAGAAGCTTACCCTCGTCGAGTGCCAGTGATTGCTCGCAGACTGATACTCGTTGCAGAACGGAGACTTTTTCAGGGAGGAACCTTGGGGGCCGGAGTTGCGTAAGGCGTCCTCTGAATAGTTTCTAGGAATAGGACTTAGTTAGCTATAGCGGGGCTGCTGTAAGCACTGGTTTTCGAACCTGATGATGAAAGCAATCTATGAGCTCCTCGTCGCGCCAGCTGCTCAAGTACTGACACTTGTCGGATAACGGATCACATGTTTCAGGGATATAACCTCTTCCACCCGCTCCTCGGGACCATGAGTGTGGCACTTTCATGCTTATGAGAAAATCCTCGATCACGAAACGACGTACGGTCACAAACACTATTCACTAAGGACCGTACGGTCACAACACTGTTTGTTGTGACCGTACGGTCACAAAACATCTGACCGTACGGTCACTGCCACGTGACAGACAGAATCCAATCCTTATCTGCCACGTGGCTGGGCGGTCCAATGAGAAAGTGACACATGTACTAAATTCCAAACTACTTTGGCCGGACCTTGTAAGGTCTGGCCAGGCCTTGTGGGAGCCCGTCTCAGATCCAAATTTGGATCTGAGACGGGCAAATAAGTGACCGTATGGTCACTAAAATGAGACCATACGGTCACAAGTTACCCTATAAATACCCCCCGGATTTTCATCATTTCTCACAAACAAACACTCATTCTCCTCTCTCTTTAGCTCGTTCTAAAGCGATTCTAGACCCGATATAAGTTGCCTCTAATAAAGTTGCCTCTGTTGTTGCCTAAGGTTGCCTCTGATTAAGAAAATAATCGTTAGAGTCCGAGCTCGAGAGTATTTTCTAAAATATTCCTTGAAAAGGTCCTCACGACCACCAAAAATATATTCCTCCTTATCAAAAGTTCCAAACCTAGGCATCACTCGAAGCCCCGCTAGAGCCGATTAAGTCCTGTTCCTAGCTACTATCCGGAGGACGCCCTACGCAACTCCAGCCCTTAAGGTTCCTCCCTGAAAAGGTCTCCGTTCTTCAACGAGCATCAGTCCATGAGCAATCACTGGCACGCGACGAGGGTAAGCTTCTGAGGGTTTTGCACCGTGTCACCCGGCGGTTTACCGTACAAATGTTTGTGTATTTGAATATTTCTATGTTATAATCATAAATGTCAAGATAATAAACTGTTAGGCTGCATTAAAGACCCTCTGGGCCCTGGAATGTCGGAATTAATAAGTTGTATCCACGAACGTAAATATAATCTCTAGTTTACAAAACAATCGGTTCAAACACTGGTTCGTACATTTTCCCAGTCGGCCGGATGGCGACTCTAGTCAAAGAAGGCTAAAGCCGCTATGAGCGACCACTTACGCTAACAGTGGCGACTCTGCTAGGGAGCAAAAATATATTCTACTATTATAAGTTGACTTCAACGTATGATTTTCTTGAAGTTGATTTACAAAACAACTGAAGCATTCTGACAGTCTAGGGCTATATACAGAGTTACTGCTTTTTCATACTGCATAAAACAAAAATCCCGAATGGTCAACGTGTGTTATGGGTCGTGCTTACCGTCGTTTGCTTTAAGGGACGCATAGGTCGATCTGTAACACCACCTACAGCCTTCCCCGTCGACACGCTGCTCAAAACCCTTAAATGGGGAGGCGCTAGGTATATCTTGTTGTGGCAACCCTTTTCTACTATCAAACGAGACCGAAGCCTCATATAGTCAGCCTAGATATTTCCACTAGGAACTACCCTCAAACATCATGTAAACTACGTCTGTTGAGAGCATTTTTTGACATCGAAAGGAAAGATGTCAGAAGAAACCCCCCTAGGACAGAGACGCACTATGCGAAGAATGAGAGGAAGTGCCGATGTTATGTGTTGACAACTTGTTTGATCGCTCGATCATACATACCTAAGAACATATAGAAGGTCTGAACCCCGTCGTCTAGACGTCTCTTCGATTCAAAAGAACACTCTGTCGCAATCCCGTAAATAGCATTGTCATGAATGTCCACTCCGAATGAGGAAAGGGTTGCAAAGAATGTGACAAAGTGTGCGATTTGAATCGAAGGAACGTCCAAGACCAATGAAAGATCGGCTAAAAAAAGGAGAAGCGAAAGAACGACCCACGACTGAAATAAAACCTCATAAGAACATGTCGTGATTCGATCTCTCGTGTCTACATAAGCCATAGATCTCGTCTAGGGATATTACCTTCATCATTATGCATTCGTAAGGTAATACCCTTGAACGGAATCTGACAAGCCAAAAGCGGGGGAAGACTCGTAAGACCATGCATACATACATTGCACGAATCAAGAGGAGTGGAAGACTCACACGATTCTTCCTCACATACAGCGGCCGTGGACGCAGAATAGCCAAGGACAAAGGCGAATCAATAGTTGGTCAAAGGCAAGGTCGTGCTAAAGGAAGATGGCGGAATCAAATGGTATCCTCGATGTTGCTTCAAATGTGGCCATCGAAATCACCAGGGCACTAACGTCCATGATGCAGACTCCGGAATATCAGAGAATGATGCGTGAGGCCATCGAAGAAGGGTGCAAGAGAATTCTAACAGGTCAGCTAGAAAGAAACGAACCTATGCCCGAGAAACCCCGCATCCCAAAGGAGACATATGGTTCAGATATCCTAAACAGAAAAATGGATTACCCTATGCACCATCCCGGTAAAGAAAAGGGAAACTACCACACATCAGCGGAAGGATTAGATCGGAAAAGGGTTCGAGAATTGTCAACTAGGAGCCAGTATCATGAATATTCCCGAAAGGAGGAAGTACCTATGAATATGGGATCAGCTCCGCTATCTCATCCAAGAACCGAAGGAATACCACCTCAAAATGAGAACATGGTACGATACCAGAACTTTGAATTGTTCAAGAATCTTTCGCAAGTCATCCAAAGCATAGGAGAATAGATTATCAATCAGACCTCCACGATCCCTCAAAGAAAGATAGGCGCGACACAAGGATACGAATCTCGATTGATCACCAAGATACGGAGAACGCAGTTGGTCAAACGTCAAAGACCCCTCTGGAAGACAAAGAAGTATCCTTAAACATGAATCTCAAAGAAGAGTTTGATCTTCTACACCGAGAAGGGAAAATGCACCCTATCCGGCCACAAGTGGTCCTCAAGATAACAGACAATATGGAAAGATTCTGCGACTACCATCAAGTGTTCTCACATTCTACCACTGAGTGAGACGCATTACGGAGGAGAATTGCGGATATGATTGAAAATAAAGAGATAGAAGGCCCCAAAGACGCGAGCACTAAGAAGGACTCTTCGATTGGCTATCATGAGACCCTTCCTCCACAAGTCATGGTGATCAGCTCAGGGCTCACAGAAGAAGAAGTCCTGAAACGCATTGATGGAGAGATCAAGACGCCCGTCCTAACGGATCCCTTCTCCTCACACGGACTGGCAAAAATGATACATCCAAAGCTCACCCGAATCAAGACGGGCCCAAAAGAGGAAACCGACAAGTTCGGCTGGCATGCAGACTCGCCTGATGATGGACTAGTAGAAGGATAAACAAAGGAAGCAACGAGTCTCGCTATCAAAACCGGTCAAACACAAATGTTGGACTTAGGCCCAGACTTCGAAGAAGGAAAGGCATCAGAAGAGAGTTGGGAACCAATTCCCTGGCCAGAAGAGGAAAACTTAGCTTGGGAACGTGACGCGGTGACATGGCGAAGATCTCCTCCAACCGATAGGAATAACCCACTGCCTATCCCGAAGCGATGGATTGAAGACCTAGTGGAACATCTGGAAAAACTAAAGATTGAGGAGGAATCATGGAGAATGAAAAGGGAGAAAGCTCGAAAGGCCCACTTAGAATCGCCTTAGTTGAAATGAAATTGTACTGGATTTCAAATGTAATGCATTTTTGATTTGTTTACCAATGGCAGTCATTAAAAAATATATCACGTGATCATCATCTCGTTTCACTTATCATGTTTGGCATACATAATATCACATTGCACCTCAAAACCTTAACACTGGAAATAAACTAAGAACACGACTTGATCCCACCCAACACATCTCTTGAATAAAAAATACATTGGAATCTCGCTCGAGCAGGCGAAAGAAGAGCCCAAAACTGAAGGCTGGACTAGGAGATCCGTACGAAGAGGAAGACCTTATGTAAACATAAAA
The DNA here is from genome assembly GCA_028411795.1 of Euphorbia peplus. Taxonomy (NCBI): domain Eukaryota; kingdom Viridiplantae; phylum Streptophyta; class Magnoliopsida; order Malpighiales; family Euphorbiaceae; genus Euphorbia; species Euphorbia peplus. Next base: position 9,036,751 of record CP110843.1, on the reverse strand, counting down.
GACAGAGGCCTGCTAGGTTGAAAACTCGAAAGAGCGACCTAGGCAACAATAAAGGCGGCTTGCTAAGATGACAAACCTTAGAATCATCTTAGGCAACAATTAGAGCAAGGAACACATTACCCCAGAGACAGGACATGAAAGGACAAACCTCGAAATTAACCCAAGTAGCCTAAAAGTCATCTTCAAACACTTGATCCAGGCTAAACCAAGACACAAATCCCCAAAGATACCCAGGAAAACACCAAGATGTCATAATAACACGTCGACGCTAGCAAACGCAATCCACGCGCATAAATAGAAGGAGGAGCTTCGAAGAAAGATAAGACAAAAGGACCAAGCTCTCAAGAGAAGCCCTGAGCCCCCAGATCGACCGTCACAGCATTAAAAGACATGCGTAACTGGGCAGACCCCGATCATAAGAAATACGCAATATATTGTTCAAAGGAGCACCAGAAGTTCCGATTCGAAAAGAATGAGACCTATCATCAATAGGGCACGCTCGGAATGAACACAAGGACGGAATTAACAGAAGTACAAATCCACAAGGCGGCACACGCGAAGTCTAGAGGTCAAGGCGAAAGGTGGGTAATCATCTCGCAGGGTGCTCTTGGTTCGTTTCCTTAAAAAAAAACGGTGTAAATGGATATTACGTATGTTAAATAAGATAAAGGAAATAACATAAAAATGTGTTGCAATGAGTGTTAGAAAGATAAACTAAAAATCAAAAAATAAAATACAATGTCACTAAAGTACGCTAATCTAGGGAGCTCCCAGTATCTGACCCTCGACCTCCTTCTCCTCGGGCTAGTATGCGGGCCCGCCTAGCTTGCCGACGACCTTCCTCCACCTCCAAAGCTGCCAGCCGACCAATCATGTCCGCTATCTGAGCATCCTGCGCTGCTACGTCTGCTGCCATGGCCACCAAAACATCCTGCACCCAGAGAAGTCCAACCATAAAAAGAAGGCACGCACGCACACACACACACATACGTACATGCATACATACATACATACATACATAAACAGGTGAAATAAGTCTCATGCAAAGAAATTCATAATACATACCCTGCCGGATTGCGCGTGCATAGTCCAGGTAGCACGAGCAGAGTGGTAACGACTCGCCATCCTCGCCATCGAGTCCCTCGGTACCTAAGATAGAAGAAAATGTCAAGGAAAAGGACTAAGAGATATGAAGGAGAGAATGGACTACACATACATGAGTAGTGTCAGGAGGCATGAACTCCATGGGCTCGCTATCGGGAAGGTCATACTCGCGGTAACTCGTCCAGTCCAAGAATGAAATGGAAGAAGGGAAAGTACGTCTCAAGTCCCCGGCAACCCAGTCGGGGTGAGCCTGGCTAGTGCCCTCCTGCGGATGGCTCCCTCGATGATGTGCGTCGTCAACACCGCCGTTAGTCCGATGACAAGTCAAGAATTGACACAAGGATAAAATAAGTAAATTCATAACGAGGTAAGGTAAGTACCTGGGCGGTGGCGCCTGGAGCAGTGGAGACCGTATCATCACCTCCGTCCTCATATCCTCCTTCCCCTGTTCCTGAGGAAGGCCCAATCTCCCGATGCGGGAGCAGCTGAGAGAGGATGGCCGCGTAACCGTTCACGGTGGGAGGAAGAAGCAGGGAAGACTGTCCGCCGTCACAAAAAATGGAGACACCCGCAGCCGCAACGTCTCCTTGAGTGGCAGTAAGGGCCCGAGCCCAGAACATGGTCATAGGGGGGTTCACAGGTACCCTACGACCGGCAAGACCCATCTCGTACTGATAGATGCGCTCCCTGAGGTACCAGGAGAAATCCAGGTGATCCTCCAACAGAATCCTCATGGGCACCAGCTCAGCAGCGGACGCCATCGCAAGGGACCATCCAGGAAGGGCTGCAGGAATGTGCCAAGGACGGATGCGATCCTGCAGCTGGAAGGAGACGATAGATCAAACGCCAGTAAAGCCGTAGTAAGATAATAAAAGAGGGACAGCCAGAGAAAACATACCACGTCCCAAGTCAACCCTTCGACGTACTGGCGGACGACGGTCGGGTTCTTGACGTCTCCGGAACGAGAGCCAAACCAGTGACCGACTCGAGGGAAGTCAAGGTTTGTCTCCCTCCCCGTTGAAGGCCGGGGCAGAAGAAAGTGCTCACAAGCCCAAACCTGCGAAGTAAGAAGATCAGAAGAAGTTCATAAAAGGCGAAAGATGCAAAAACAAAGAGAATAATACCTCAACGACCATCATAGGACTGACGGCCACTGCCGTCTGACGACTCAGTTCGTCGAGGAGCCGGTAAGCAGAAGCAATGACAACCTTGCCCCAACAGTAGTCCCCCAAACGGTCCAAGTCCCGCAAGCCCGCCAAGAGAGCTAAGTCGCAGCAGTCATTCGTCTCCTTGAAAAGGGTGGAGCAGAGGGCGAACCATAGAAAACATCGAGCGTGCTGATCCCGCTCTACAGCTGTAGCAGGGGCACCAACCCCCTCATATGACTTGAAGACCTGAGTCGACTGCACCCGACGGAACTCGGAAGAAACCAAGGGCCGCCCAACCAAGGCCTCTATATCTGCTGGGTCGGAAGCAAAGTCGGAGAAAGGAGGCATGCTCCCTGTCAACTGTAAGCCTGTGATCGCCGCGATGTCTAGAGGAGTGAGGGTCATCTCCCCGAAAGGGAACTGAAAAGTAAGGGTGCAATCTGACCACCGCTCGGCCAATACGCCGATCCCGACTAATGAACCGGTGGCCTTGTGTGCACAGAATGAATGGAAGAAGGCACGGAAGGGGGTTCCCCGTACGCGGGCCTTGACATCCTCTGGAAGACGTCTTTACCAAGATAACGCGTTTTGCGCGCTGCCGTGACTCCGAAGCCTGGCCGACTGCATAGGGAATCAAGAAATCGTCAAAAATCAGAAGAAAAATGGAGTGACCGTACGGTCAGTGGCCTGTGACCGTACGGTCAAAAGCCCGGTGAACGTATGTCAAGAACAGTGACAGTACGGTCATCGTTCAGACCATACGGTAACAGGACCTGCTGGGAATCAAAAACAGTGAAAAAATGCAAAAATGCCAGCGAAATCCACAAAACTACCTACCTACACTACCTAGCATGCATCCTAGACATATGCCAAGTATCGAAACGTCATGCATTGAGCAGCATGAAGTGAAATAGAGCAAAAATGCAAATGACGAGAAAAACAGCCAAAAGTAGAAATTAAGAGCAATTGTTTGACAAAGGAAGATGTACCAGGGTAGTGTACGTGTGGTGAGCGAGATCATGAGTAAGCGGGATGCCGACTCCAAAATCTAAGCCGCGATACGGGGTGGATTCGTGGCGGGTGTGAACCGAGCCATACCGGACGCCGGGAGGAGGAGCAACGTTCACCAGAGCTAGGTTATCACCCTCATAGGCCATGATGTCAGTCAGAAAACGCCGGGGGAGAGGATTTCGCAAGTCGGGATCGCAAATATGAAGTCGAGAAGGGGGATGAATGAACCGGCGGCCAAAGGATATTTTGAAACTGCCTCTATTTGATATGTGACCGTACGGTCACACGCCTGAAACCCTTGACAGTACAATCACAGGGTCCTTGACCGTACGGTCACACAATTCGTGACCGTACGGTCACACTATCTTTCCCAGAAAATTTTTGCGTTCCCGAGATCAACAGGACCCCGAAGCTATATATCGCTACGCCAGAGGTTCATGTGACGAATCAAGGTTAGCCCCGAAGGAATAGGATGGACGCAGGGCATATCCGACGGCCGCCGAAGTAGTACGTTGGGGCAACATCGGACCATTGGCACATTGGGGCACCCCGAACTTACCAAGGATGTCAGGAACTAAGAACTTCACCGGGGCAACACCAGAATGGGGCATGACTTAGATCAAGGGAGAATGCTGCCATGAAACCCGGATCAACTAAAGATCAAGAGCGAAAGAGAAAGATATTGGGACACAGTTGATCGACCTCGGGATGAAGCCACCAGCACTCAGATAAGACTGGTAGGACAAAGTGTCCAACATCATCTGAAGAAAGAGGGCTGAAGAGGTTACTAAATCCTCGGATCACGCTCGAGGTGCTATGAAAGGTTACTAAGTGCTACGAAAGGTTACTAAAATCCTCAGATCACGCTCGAGGTGCTATGAGAGGTTACTAAGTGCTACGAAAGGTTACTAAAATCCTCGGATAACACTCGAGGTGCTATGAAAGGTTACTAAGTGCTACGATGAGCTAGTAAATCCTTGGGTTATGCTCGAGGTGCTATAAGAAGTTATCAAGAAAATCCTCGGATCAAACTCGAGGTACTATTGAAGTAGTTGATCGGCCTCAGAGCGGGATTATAAAAACACGACGCTGGAGGCCCAGGCTGCAGGAGTTACTCGTGGAAAACAGTTGATCAGCCTCACAGTAAGATTATAGAAAACACGACGCTGGAGGCCCAGACTGCAGGACTTACTCGTGGAAAACAGTTGATCGGCCTTACAGTAAGATTATAGAAAACACGACGCCGGAGGCCAAGACTGCAGGTAAGTTTTCTAAACTCACTTTCGAAATACACGAGCACACACGCAGTATGTCTTGTTTCGCTTCATTGAGACTGCCCGACGGGTCTTACAAGATGATGTAATCACCTTAGGCACTCCCAAAGAAGCGAGGGGCAAACTGTAAGCACTGGTTTTCGAACCCGATGATGAAAACAATCTATGAGCTCCTCGTCGCTCCAGTTGCTCAAATACTGACACTTGTCGGAGAACAGATGTTGGGTGTAATTTGTGTCTATAAAATCAAGGGTTTTCCATAGTATTTTCGTGCCAAAATTGTGTTTCGAACAGCCTAAGATTGTTCTTTAAGGCACAAGTTCAGCATGTGCTCCCAGTTAGTCTGCTTGTGCTTAGTTGAGTCTGAACAACTTGAATTTAGGGTTGAATCTGCAGAAAATCAGGTCAAAGATACCCTCTCCTCACATGTTCTCGGTTTTGTGATGTGGGGAAGAGAAAAAGCAAGGTTTTGGAGGTTTGTGAAGGCATTGGGATGTGAAGTTGTCTTCTTGTGCATTTGTCTCTTTCTGCAGGTTGACTTGTCCTATTATGCAGTTGTCTTCTTCTGCTGGAGAACAACCTGCCCAAGAACAGCCAGATTCCGAGAAGCATCTTTACTTTGTTTTATTTCCTTTCTTTCTTGTATAAATACTCCAGCGAGAGTATTGTTTATCATCAATCCCAGAATATTATCATTCACTTTAGACATTAGTTTAGTAGTTGTAGCAGTTTTCTGTGGAAGTCTCATTCGAGGCCAAGCAGAACCTGTTCTTAGTACTTTCATTCCTTCAAACGCTGTAAACATGACAATGAGTGAGTAGTCACTCAAGGTGGAAAGCCAGCCTTCTGGCTGGTGGTTTGTAAGCGTCACTTTCCTTTTATTCAATGAAATCATGTTTATTCTGATTGTTCAATAGAATCTCCATTCATATATAAGTCTAGCTAACTTGTATTTTCAGTTGTTTGATGTTGTAGGGACCAACTCGGATCAAGCAATAGATAAACTGATTGAACACACATATTTTATACCGGGACCAATAAGGATAAAATGTGTGCTAAGGGTTCTTATTTATAAGATGCATCCTGTGCTTAATGCTTGTGCTTGTGTAATCTAATGGAAACTAATTTTGCATAAGTATAAAGAATCTTGGGAACATGTGACCATCTGACTTGAGTGATTCTAGTGAAGATACCTTAGACTTATAATAAACATGGTGGATTTGTATAAAGGGAATGTGTGCTTGTGTGCCATCAGTTATGGCTGTGGTTTACACCTGCTTCTTTATTATTGTTATCTCGTAATTTATTTTCATGCTCAGTGACAACCTTAGTTTAATAATAGATATAGTTAGTTTAAAATCAATCAATCAAATTAAGATCAACCACTCGACTGTTCTGTTTCAGTAAAGAGACCAGCTTGAAACTGTTCTATCCCTGTGGAGACGATAACTTATCACTTTATTACTTGTCTAGTGCACTTGCTAGTGTCATCCACTCATTTGTACACAACAACGGATCACATTTTTAGGGATATAACCTCTTCCACCCGCTCCTCAGGACCATGAGTGTGGCACTTTCATGCTTATCAGAAAATCTTCGATCCCGAAACGACGTACGGTCCTAAACACTATTCACTAAGGACCGTACGGTCACAACACTGTTTGTTGTGACCGTACGGTCACAAAACATCTGACCGTAAGGTCCCTGGCACGTGACAGACAGAATCCAATCCTTATCTGCCACATGGCTGCGCAGTCCAATGAGAAAGTAACACGTGTACTAAATTCCAAACCGTTGGCCCTATCATGAATAGAATCACCTAGAGGGGGGTGAATAGGTGTCAAAGTTGAAAACTGAAAATTTCTAAGTTTTTCGGGAAACTTAATTTTCAGAGTCAAATTTCCTCAGGGTCAGAAGCAAGCTTACAGAAGTTGCTTCTGAGGGAAATTCTGCCTAAACACAGTTAGACTGTTTTCAGCAACAGAAGTTCTGATTTGAGAACTTCTGGACAGTCTTCTAAACAAAGACAATGATATTTAGAGAAAATCTGTTTCAGCACTAAATATAAGCAAGTACACAGAAGCAAAAGTAACAAGTATAAGAGGGAGAAAGAAGTTCAAGAGATCCTGATTGAACAATTCGATTTATCCAAGTTCGCCACAGAAGTCCTGTGACTACGTCTTGTCCCCTAAGGTCGCAGCCTACAGAGATTTTATAAATCCACTATTCATAACTTTTATGGCAAGTTCAGAAGCTCCTTTACATCAACAGAACTTAAGCTAATTTCTCACTTAGTTCTGACTAGCCTAAAAAGAGTTAAAGGATTTCCACCGGAACAACAACACCCTGTTTTCTGGATTTCTCACCCAACTCTAATCTCAACTAGATTTCTCTCTTTAAATCTAACTGAATATCACAAACGATATCAGTTTACAAGATTCCTATTATGAACTTGTTTTTCTTCACTCTCTCACTTAAACTTAAGTTATGCTAAGAAAGATTGAGAATGAGAAGTGTGCTCTGTTTTTGCTTCAAACAGTGCGTTGAGATTTTTGCTCGATTATCACACGTACATGATGCATTGGAGCTTGGCTACTATTTATAGTGAATGAAGATGACCGTTGGGAAATTTGAATCTTCAACAGAGATGACATCAGTTGTTGTAGCCGTTAATTTGTCAAGTCTTCAAACGGTCTTCAAACACTTTGATTCCGTTATCCTTGTTCTTTAACCAAATCCGGTAAGTGATTTGAAATTAAAGATAAGGTTGACCGGAAACATTCCTCAATAAGATCAACAAAGGGTAGACAAGGAAATTCTGGTTTCACTTTGAGTAGACAAGCGCGCTCCATCAAAAAAGCTTTTTGAACTTTTGGCGCCTTGCATTAAATGCACTTGTCAGAGCAATAAATGCTATCCAGAACCCGTGACTAAGCTTCTGATCAAATTGGTAGATGAACTTCTGATTGCAATGGACCTCTGAGGAGAGCTTCAACAGACTTCAATAGCTTCAGAGCGGAGCATCCAGCTTCTGAAATAATGAAACTTTGTCTTCAGCAATCGAGACTTCTGAGTACTTCAGGCAATCTAGAAATTCTTCATTCAACACCTGCTGAGTAACTTACACATAGACTAAGTAGAAAAATATTAGTCAACAAAAAAACTATATGTAAGAGAATGTTAAGTTTTCATCTTCTGAAACGTTTGGACATAATCAAAACACTTAGGATTCATCACAAACAACTTTGGCCGGACCTTGTAAGGTCCGGTCGGGCCTTGTGGGAAGCCCGTCTCAGATCTAAATTTGGATCTGAGACGGGCAAACAAGTGACCGTATGTTCACTAAAATGAGACCATTGATGAACCCTATTTGTTTTGATTATGTCCAAACGTTTCAGAAAATGAAAACTTACTACTTTCTTACATATAGTTTTTTTGTTGACTAATATTTTTGTTTACTTAGTCTATGTGTAAGTTACTCAGCATGTGCTGAATGAATCATTTCTGGATTGATTAAAGGACTCAGAAGATTTTTTTGCTGAAGTTAGAGTTTCAATTATTTAGAAGCTGGATACTCCGCTCTGAAGCCGAAGTCTGCTAAAGCTCTCCTCAAAAGTTCTTTGCAATCAGAAGTTTTGCCAATTTGATCAGAAGTATAGACAACTGGAAATTAGCTTCTGAAAGCTTAGTCACGGGTTCTGTTTGAGCATTTAATGCTCTGACACTTGCATTCAATGCAAGGCGCCAAAAGTTCAAAAAGCTGTTTTAATGGAGCGCGCTTGTCTGTTCAAAAGAAACCAGAATTTCCTTGTTTACCCTTTGTTGATCCAATTGAAGAATGATTCCAGTCAACCTCATCTTTGATTTCAAATCACTTACCGGATTGAGTTAAAGAACAAGGATAACGGAATCAAAGTGTTTGAAGACCGTTTGAAGACTTGACAAATTAACGGCTACGACAACTGATGTCATCTCCTTCGAAGATTCAAACTCACCAACGGTCATCTTCATTCACTATAAATAGTAGTCAAGCTCCAAAGCATCAATATACGCGTGATCATCGAGCAAAATCTCAACGCACTGTTCTAACAAGAAAAACAGAGCAACTTTTTCCATTCTCAATCTTTCTTAGCATAGTCTTAGTTAAAGTGAGAGAGTGAAGAAAAACAAGTTCATAATAGGAATCTTGTAAACTGAGATCGTTTGTGATCTTCAGTTAGATTTAAAGAGAGAAATCTAGTTGAGATTAGAGTTGGGTGAGAAATCCAGAAAACAGAGTATTGTTTGTTATGGTGGAAATCCTTTAACTCTTTTTAGGCTAGTCAGAACTAAGTGAGAAATTAGCTTAAATTCTGTTGATGTAAAGGAGCTTCTGAACTTGCCATAAAAGTTCTGAATAGTGGATTTATAAAATCTCTATAGGCTGCGACCTCAGGGGACAAGACGTAGTCACAGGACTTCTGTGGCGAACTTGGATAAATCGAATTGTTCAATCAGGATCTCCTGAACTTCTTTCTCCCTCTTATACTTGTTATTTTTGCTTCTGTGTACTTGCTTATATTTAGTGCTGAAACAGATTTTCTCTAAAGTATCATTGTCTTTGTTCAGAAGACTGTCCAGAAGTTCTCAAATCAGAACTTCTGTTGCTGAAAACAGTCTAACTGTGTTTAGGCAGAATTTCCCTCAGAAGCAACTTCTGTAAGCTAGCTTCTGACTCTGAGGAAATTTGACTCTGAAATATAAGTTTCCCGAAAAACTTAGAAAATTTCAGTTTTCAACTTTGACACCTATTCACCCCCCTCTAGGTGATTCTGTTCTTGATAGGGCCAACAAGTGGTATCAGAGCGAAGGTCACTTCGCATATTTACTAAAGATCTAACAATCTAAGTGTAAGATCCTATCAGAATCAATAGAGATGGCTAGTAGACACCAGCCTGAGAATTCTTCTCACTTCATAGTTCCAGAAGGTTCTTCCACTACTAGACCTCCATTATTTAATGGCAACAACTACTCATACTGGAAGAAAAGGATGATGTACTTCATCCAAGCTCAGAACATGAGTGCTTGGTATGTCATCACTGATGGTGATTTCCCACCAGAATGGAACAAGGTTTAGGGAATGTTGTTATTCCTCAGAGAGAATACACAGATGACATTCTGAAAAAACTCCAAACTAATGCTTCAGCAATAAATATGTTGCATTGTGCACTTACAGCTACTGAATATAACAAAGTTTCCTCTTGTGAAACTGCACAGGATATTTGGAACAAGCTAGAAGTCACATATGAAGGAACAGGAAAAGTGAAGCAATCTAAAGTCAACCAACTCATGAGAGAATATGAGTTATTTGAAATGCTTGATAAAGAATCTATTTCAGACATGAACTCTAGATTCACCAAGATAGTCAATGACTTAAAGAGTTTAGGAAAAGACATTGAAGAATCTGATCGAGTGAAGAAGATTGTCAGAAGCTTACCAAGGTCTTGGCAAGCCAAGAAGACTGCTATTGAAGAAGTTCAGGATTTGAGCTATTACTTGTATGATGAGCTCATTGGGTCTCTAATTACTCATGAGATGTCATTAAAGAATCATGACCTAAGAGAAAGGTCAGAAGGAAAAAGGGTAGTCCTGAAAGCAGAATCTTCTGAAGAATCCTCTGAAGATGAGGAACTGGCTATGCTGACCAGGAAGTTCAAGAAGGCCTTTAGAAAAGGCAGAGGTGGAAACTACAAGAAGCCTTTCAGGAGCTTTGACAAGAAAACTCCTGATTCTGGTGAAAAGTTCAAGAGAGATCCAAAGAAGCCTATTGTGTGCTATGGATGTCAGCAACCGGGGCACATTAAGCCTAACTGCCCGGAGCTGAAGAAAGATAAGAAAAAGTGCAAAAAAGCTATGCTGGCTGCCTGGTCAGACTCTGAGACCAGCAGTGATCCTGAAGAAAAGGAAGAGCAAGCTCAGATTTGTTTTATGGCTATTGATGAGCCAACTTCTGAAGATGTCACAGGAGAAACTTCCGCACCTCCTGAAGCTACATATGATTCCGAGGTAAACATATCTTCTCAACAAAATATCTTTGATTCTCTTGAAGAACTCTATAGTATGTTCAAGTACCTGAAAAGGAAATTGGACAAGAGTGAGGCTGACAAGTTTCTTAGGTTTACTCAAGTCTATTCTGACATGAAAGTGTTAGAAGAAAAACTGTGTAAACAGTTCAGCACTCCTGCTGATGGCTCTAAAGCCAAAGGCAAGGAAAAGCTGCCTCTGGGAAGTGATAAACCCCAGAAGAAGAAGAAACATGTCACTCCCTCTCTTCTGAAAGAGATAGCTTCTCCTCCTGATGTTGGCATCTCTGAGAGTGCTGTTATAGCCTCTGAAGATGTTGGTCCTTCTCAGAAGAAGAAGAAATCTCCCAAGAAGCAAAGGGAAAGATCCAAGAACCCTCCCTTTTGCAAACTTTGCAAGAGTGATGGTCACTGGTTGAAGGATTGCAAGTACCATATTAAAAACCTCTTGCAATCTGGTAAACAATCCAGAAGCTCTTTTAAAACTAAGAAAGTCATTTCAACTAAAAGACCTTTGGAATTACTTCATATGGATTTTTTTGGCCCTGTTCAACCAATGAGCATGGGTGGAAAGAAGTATGCCTTTGTCATTGTAGATGACTATTCAAGATTCACTTGGGTCATCTTGCTGTCTAGCAAAGATGAGTCACTTGGATGCTTCTCAGTTCTGATAAAGAAACTTGAGAATGAAAGGAATGAAAAGGTTGTTCATATCAGAAGTGATAATGGTGGAGAATTTAAAAACTTTAGGTTTGAAGAATTCTGTGAAACCAAGGGAATTGATCATAACTTTTCTGCTCCCAGAACTCCTCAACAAAATGGAGTAGTTGAAAGGAAGAATAGAACTCTGGTTGAGATTGCCAGAACTATGATCAATGAAAGAAGGCTTCCTAAGTACTTTTGGGGAGAAGCTGTGAACACAGCTTGCTATGTTCTGAATAGAGTGCTAATCAGAAGCATTCTGAACAAGACTCCTTATGAACTCTGGAAAGGTCGAAAGCCTAAAATAGGTTATTTCAGAACCTTTGGTTGTAAGTGTTATGTTTTGAATACAAAATAATATCTTTCAAAGTTTGATTCAAAGGCAGATGAGGCCATTTTTCTTGGTTACTCAACACATAGTAAAGCATATAGGGTTTTTAATAAGAGGACTCAAACTCTAGATGATTCTATTCATGTACAGTTTGATGAAACTAACCCTGCAGATAGTAGAGCTCCTGATGAAGATGTAGTTCAAGCTCCTAAAGTTACATCTCCTGTTGTAGAAGAAGATGTTTCTCCCAGAGTTGCTGAAGTGGTTCCTCCTGTTGCTGAACAAGCTCAAGAAGAGAATCCTACTCCAGAAGTCAACTTCCTTCCAGAAGATGCTCCTATATATGATTCAACAAATGATGAACAGGTTTCAGAAGACTCATTGGATTTACCAAGAGAAGTTAGAACTCATAGGAATCATTCCTTAGAGAACATAATTGACTCTGTTCATAATCCTGTCATGACCAAAGCTCAGCTCAGAAGATACATGGGGAATGTGGCTTTTGTGTCACTTCTGGAAACCCAAGGACTTCTATGAAGCTGCTGATGATGACTCCTGGTTAATGGCAATGCAAGAAGAACTTGACCAGTTCAAAAGGTCAGAAGTTTGGACTTTAGTTCCCAGACCTAACAACATAAAAGTTGTTGGAACTAGATGGGTTCTGAAGAACAAGCTTGATGAATTTGGAAATGTTGTGAGGAACAAGGCAAGACTTGTTGCTCAAGGTTACAGTCGGCAAGAAGGCATAGATTATGGTGAAACTTTTGCTCATGTTGCAAGATTAGAAGCCATTAGAATCTTATGTGCTTTTGCATCATACAAAGGTTTTAAGCTCTTTCAAATGGATGTGAAAAGTGCATTCTTGAATGGTTACATTGATGAGGAAGTCTATGTGTCTCAACCCCCTGGTTTTGAAGATCATAAGTTTCCTGATCATGTTTACAAGCTGAAGAAAGCATTGTATGGACTGAAACAAGCTCCCAGAGCTTGGTATGAGAGACTGACAAAGTTCCTTCTGTCTAAGGGATTTGTCAGAGGCTGTGTTGATACAACTCTGTTCACTCTGAAGAAGAACAAGGATATCCTTATAGCTCAGGTATATGTTGATGATATTATATTTGGTGCTACTAATGAATCTTTGTGCAGAGAGTTCAGTGACCACATGAAGGCTGAGTTTGAAATGTCTATGATGGGAGAATTAACCTTCTTCTTAGGACTTCAGATCAAGCAAAGTAATGATGGTGTGTTTATCAATCAAGCCAAGTACACTAGAGAAGTGCTGAAGAAATTTGGCATGATGGACTCTAATGCTGTTGATATTCCAATGGATGTCAGCAAAGACATTGATGATGAAGAAAAAGCTGGTAAACCTGTAGATATAAAAACCTACAGAGGTATGATTGGTTCTCTTTTATACCTAACAGCCAGGAGGCCAGATATACATTTTGCTGTGTGTTTTTGTGCTAGATATCAATCAAAGCCAAGAGAAATTCATGATGTTGCTGTCAAAAGAATTCTCAGATATCTTAAAGGCACACCAGAAGCTGGTTTGTGGTATCCCTGTAGTTCTGATTTCACTCCTATAGGATACACAGACTCTGACTATGGTAGAGATAAATTGAAAAGGGTCAGCACTTCTGGTGGTTGTCATTTTCTGGGGGAGTGCCTAGTCTCCTGGCATAGCAAGAAGCAAACCTATGTGGCTCTCTCAACTGCTGAAGTTGAGTATGTTGCTGCTGGAAGTTGTGTTTCTCAGATGCTCTGGATTAAGCAACAAATTGCTGACTATGGAGTCATCCCTGGAACAATTACAATCTACTGTGATAACAAGAGTGCAATTGATCTTTCAAAGAATCCTATTCAGCACAGCAGGATGAAGCATGTTCATATTAGGCATCACTTTTTGAGAGATCATGTTCTGAAGAAGGATATTATCATTACTCATGTTCCCTCTGAAGAGAATCTTGCTGACATGTTTACTAAGCCTCTGGCTGGTATTTCTTTCAGCAACTTACGAGAAGGCATTGGTATGACTTATCCACTTCAGTAATTCAGTTTAATTATTTCTGTGTATCTTAAGTGATTAATCGTTTAAGATAGTTAAGTGATAATTAATTCTAATCATGATTTGACATTTAAGCATGCGTTATCTACTGCATTTTACGGCGCTGTTCTGTGGTTAACGGTTATATGTTCCCTTTTAAACGGTGTGTATTTGCTTTTTGAATTGGAACGGTTTCCTTGTTTGGGTATAAATAGGGGTTTTCCATACTTAGAAGTTTTTTACTCTCATTTTCATTGCGATTAGAATTTCCATAGATTTTCTGTGTTCTCTTCTCTCTAGATTCTTAACCTAATTTCGTATATCTTCAACAATGGCACAAGAAATCACTGTCACTCACATCTTTACCCCTGAATCCAAAAAGAAAGTTAGCGAATCTAGGGTATTCACCTCTAGGTTCCTAGATGATGAAGTTAAATCCACTGAACCTATCATTACTTCCTCTGTAAGTCCATCAATTGGATTTACTGCTCCATCTTTCTCACTACCATCCACACTACCTCCCATCTCAACCTCACATACTATACCTACCTCAAACACTTCTATCCCTCCACTCTCAACCTCTGGACACGCACCTCCTGTGTGTGATCCCTTAACTACCTCCTCCACTACCTCTTGTTTTGCTGGGTTGTCATCCAATTATGACTTCCTGCGCAAACACTTGAATCGAGATGATATGGATACCAGGTTTGGTAGTTTTGGCTTCATGGGCAGAGCTTCTGGTGTATCTGAAGCTGGTGGTGCTCCCAGCGTTGAGGAGTTGAGAAGAATGAGTCAGAGTGGCTCTGATGAACTGCTGAATAGATTTGCTGGTATGGGGCAAAGGACTTCTGCTGCTGACATGTATGCTCAGGGCATTGTGCTGCAAGAATTACATTCCTTGAAAGCTCAGAACCTGCAGCTCATGACTATGCTTCAAATGCAGGACCCTTCTGTCTACATACGCAATCTTTCTACACTTCATCTAGCTACCTATGAAGAGCTGTACAAGTTAAGAGAATTAGCTCTGACTGTTCCTTCATTGGACAACATTGCTCTTGCTTCTTCTCTGAAGGTCAATGAGAATTTGGAGATATTGACAGAAGAAGTCAAGGAAGCAAACGAGCATTATGAGGCTCATGAGAAGATGGTCCCAAGTAAGATTGATGACCTGCAAAGTACTGCCAATCACATTCTGAGAGAAGTGAAATCTTCTGCTCAAGGTTCATCATCTTCCGGGGCTGCAAATATTGTATATGACATCACTCCTGATCTCAACAATCGACTCTCCAACATTGAGTCTGCTGTATCTGCTCAGAACGCACAGATTGCTGAGCTTACTGAACTTCTTGTTGTCCCTATCAAGAACAGAATCACCTAGAGGGGGGTGAATAGGTGTCAAAGTTGAAAACTGAAAATTTCTAAGTTTTTCGGGAAACTTAAATTTTCAGAGTCAAATTTCCTCAGAGTCAGAAGCTAGCTTACAGAAGTTGCTTCTGAGGGAAATTCTGCCTAAACACAGTTAGACTGTTTTCAGCAACAGAAGTTCTGATTGAAGAACTTCTGGACAGTCTTCTGAACAAAGACAATGATACTTTCGAGAAAATCTGTTTCAGCACTAAATACAAGCAAGTACACAGAAGCAAAAATAAAAAGTATAAGAGGGAGAAAGAAGTTCAGGAGATCCTGATTGAACAATTCGATTTATCCAAGTTCGCCACAGAAGTCCTGTGACTATGTCTTGTCCCTGAGGTCGCAGCCTATAGAGATTTTATAAATCCACTATTCAGAACTTTTATGGCAAGTTCAGAAGCTCCTTTACATCAACAGAACTTAAGCTAATTTCTCACTTAGTTCTGACTAGCCTAAAAAGAGTTAAAGGATTTCCACCAGAACAAACAATACTCTGTTTTCTGGATTTCTCACCCAACTCTAATCTCAACTAGATTTCTCTCTTTAAATCTAACTGAAGATCACAAACGATCTCAGTTTACAAGATTCCTATTATGAACTTGTTTCTCTTCACTCTCTCACTTTACTAACACTATGCTAAGAAAGATTGAGAATGGAAAAGATGCTCTGTTTTTCTTGTTAGAACAGTGCGTTGAGATTTTGCTCGATGATCATGCGTGTGTTGATGCTTTGGAGCTTGGCTACTATTTATAGTGAATGAAGATGACCGTTGGTGAGTTTGAAACTTCAAAGGAGATGACATCAGTTGTTGTAGCCGTTAGTTTGTCAAATCTTCAAACGGTCTTCAAACACTTTGATTCCGTTATCCTTGTTCTTTAACTAAATCCGGTAAGTGATTTGAAATCAAAGACGAGGTTGACTGGAATCATTCTTCAATTGGATCAACAAGGGGTAGACATGGAAAAACTTGTTTCTTTTAAACAGACAGGCGCGCTCCATCGAAACAGCTTTTTGAACTTTTGGCGCCTTGCATTAAATGCTATCCAGAACCCGTGACTTTAGCTTTCAGAAGCTAAATTCCACTTGACTAGACTTCTGATCACAATTGGTAAAACTTCTGATTGCAAAGAACTTCTGAGGAGAGCTTTAGCAGACTTCGGCTTCAGAGCGGAGTATCCAGGTTCTGAGTTATTGAAACTCTGACTTCAGCAACTGATCTTCTGAGTTCTTTAGGCAATCCAGAAATGATTCATTCAGCACCTGCTGAGCAACTTACACATAGACTAAGTACACAAAAATTATTAGTCAATAGTAAACTATATGTAAGGAAATATTAAGTTTTCATCTTCTGAAACGTTTGGACATAATCAAAACACATAGGGTTCATCATTCTCCCCCATTTTGGTTATGGACAAACCGTGGTCAGAAGGTAACAGAAAACATGAGGTTTAGAAAACGACTTCCTGATGCAAATGTTTCATAACTTCTGAGTAAATTAACTCCCCCATTTTAGTGTAAATGGTGAACTTCAGCAATCTGTATAAGCTTAATAAGACTTAAGATCAAGTTGTTAGATTTAATGAAGTGTAATTTACTAAGTCAAAAAGAAACATAAGCAAAAAGTAAGAAGTCAGAAACACAAGAAAGTATAAGGAAGATTCAGTGTATATAATTTTAATTCAGAAGACAACATAAGAAGAGCAGAAAAAGTCCTAAGAGCAGAAAAAGTCCTAAGACAAAGACTACCCAACCCAGAACCTAGCTAAGAAGCTTAAGTCCTAAAGGATTACAAATTCCTAGGTTTCTTCTGAGGAGGAGGAACAACACTGGAACCTTCAGCAGCACTTGATCTCTTCTGACCAGACTTCTCCCCCGTTTGAACAGAACCAAGGGCAACACCCAGAGCACCCTGAGATTTCAATTTTTGATGAACATTTAGAGCAGTCTGATATTGCACTGGAGTTGGTCGCACAGTATTGATCATATCCATTCTTCTTCTGAAGTCATCATCAATGGTCTTCATATGATCAAAGGTCTGACCAGACATAGGTCGCTGTTTCTGAACATCATCCAGAAGGAGCTTGATCAACCTATTGTTAGCATACACAGCAGCCGTAAGATGCTCATTCTGAATATAAGTCTGTCCTCGAACAAACCTATAACAATTGTGAAGAGTCTTCTCTTGTTCACGTGCTTGAGTGTGCATAACCTTCAGAAGATCAGTAAGCTCAGCAATTTGTGCGTTCTGAGCAGATACAGCAGACTCAATGTTGGAGAGTCGATTGTTGAGATCAGGAGTGATGTCATATACAATCTTAGCAGCCCCGGAAGATGAAGAACCTTGAGCAGAAGATTTCACTTCTCTCAGAATGTGATTGGCAGTACTTTGCAGGTCCTCAATCTTACTTGGGAGCATCTTCTCATGAGCCTCATAATGCTCGTTTGCTTCCTTGACTTCTTCTGTCAATATCTCCAAATTCTCATTGACCTTCAGAGAAGAAGCAAGAGCAATGTTATCCAGAGAGGGAAGAGTCAGAGCTAATTCTCTCAATTTGTACAGCTCTTCATACGTAGCTAGATGAAGTGTAGAAAGATTGCGTATATAAACAGAAGGATCCTGCATTTGAAGCATAGTCATGAGCTGCAGGTTCTGAGCTTTCAAAGAATGTAATTCTTGCAGCACAATGCCCTGAGCATACATGTCAGCAGCAGAAGTCCTTTGCCCTATACCAGCAAATCTATTCAACAGTTCATCAGAGCCACTCTGACTCATTCGTCTCAACTCCTCAACACTAGGAGCACCACCAGCTTCGGATATACCAGAAGCTCTGCCCATGAAGCCAAAACTACCAAACCTGGTATCCAGATCATCCCGATTCATGTGTTTGCGCAGGAAGTCATAGTTGGATGACAACCCAGCAAAACAAGAAGTAGTGGAGGAGGTAGTTAAGGGATCACACACAGGAGGTGTATGTCCAGAGGTTGAGAGAGGAGGAATTTGAGTGTTTGAAGAAGGGATGGCATTTGTGGTAGAGGAAGAAATGGTAGGGGAAATGGAAGGTAAAGTAGATGGTAGTGACAAAGATGGAGCAGTAAATCCAATTGATGGACTTACAGAGGAGGAAGGAATAGAAGAGGTAGTGGATGTGGATATAGAGTCTGTGAAAATGGGAGCAGTGTTTAAATTCACTTCTGAAAAGGATCCAGAAGGAGGAATGATTGAAGGAGGTACAACCTCAGAGGTTGAAGTTGTAAGAGGAATGGAAGTTTGGGATCCACTCACTTCTGTGACAGAATGGAGTGAAGGAGATTGATGAGGAGTAAGAGTGGGAGAAGAGATGACCTGGTCAGAGTTTGGATCAAACATGGAGATGGGCTCGGCAAAGATGTGAGCCATCCTGATCAGTGTTTCAGAGGCGTCCCTTTCACCAGGGTTTCTTCCTTGATTCAGAAGAATGTTGTCAATGAAATTTTCATCATCAACATTCTCAACAAATTGTTTTGCATTCTGAAGAACCTCTTCATCTTCTGGTTCACTCTCTTCTGACAGCTCTTCAATCAGAGGAGCATCAATATTTTCTTCATCAGAAATCTCTGACAAGTCTTTATCAGCAGCTTCCGATTGCTCAACAGCCGGATCCTCCAAAACAGCATTAGGAGCAATAACGAAGTCCTTCTTCTTCAGAACCCTTCGTTTTGCTACAGCCTTCTTCCCAATCCTGGTAGAGAGAGAGAGATATTCTCAATTATCCGAGAGGACAGAGAGATATTCTCAAGATTCTCTCCTTCTTCTGAAGCCTCAACTTCCTTTGAGAACTCCGCATTCTCAAGTTCAGCAGCACATTCTAAAAGTCTTGCATCGGCCTTAGCCTTTGCAGCAATTTCTCTCTCAGCTGCTAACTTGTCCTCAGCTTCCTTCTTCTTTCTTTTCTCTTCAGCAAGAGCCACAACTCTTGCAACTTTTTCAGCTTCAGCAGCCTTCTCTTTCTCAGCAAGGCGTGCTTCCTCAGCATCCTGAACATCCTTCTCCTGAACATCTTTTGGTTTCTCAGCAACAATCTTGCCAGAAGGTTCAACATTGATTGTTGTTTGAACCATCGTGGGAAGAGGTTCTGAGACAACTACCTTCTCAACAGTCAGGACCAACTTGCTTGATCCTTTCTTTCCCTTGCCCTTCTTGGCAGCATTCTTTCCTTTCTGCACAGTAGCTTCCACAATTTCCTTCTGAGCAATACTCACAGAGGAGCCCTTCTCAATCTTCTTCGGAGTCACACCAAAACTCAGGTTCCTGAAGGTATGCATCTTCAGAACCGTGCTCCTACTAGTAACACCTTCTCCTGAAACAGCAACAGAAGCTGCCTCAAACAACCTCGTCAGGAGTGAGCCATATGCTAATGCACTCACGGTCGTTACATTCTTCATCTGCCTAATCAGCATGGCAGGTAAATTAATTTTCTTCTGGTTGACCAGATGCCACATGAAAACCTTTTCCTTGTTGGAAACCCCATTGACTCCTCCAGCCTTCGGAAGAAAGACATTTGTAGTCAGATAGTGTGCCCACCTCTGGTGCTGAGTCAACCAGGTGGCATACGTTTCCTTGGCATTCAGATCTGGCCTAGCCCAGTTGGCTTCAGTAAAACCCTCTGCCGAACCATCATCACCAATGATGATTCCTTCATCATCAATCCCTATCACTTGAGAAATGGAAGCCCTGCTGACTTCGATCTCAACTTCCCCGACTTCAGAATGTAGAACATCCTCCTCATTAGAAAAGAAATGAAGGTTCTGATAGAATTCTGTAACTAACTTGGGATAAATGAATTCATCGAGAGAGACGAATGAATTCCAGTTTTGAGCGCTAAGCCAGAGAGAAATAGGTTCAGTCGATTTAACTTCATCATCTAGGAACCTAGAGGTGAATACCCTAGATTCGCTAACCTTCTTTTGTGATTCAGTGGAGAAGATGTGTGTGACAGTGACTTCTTGAGCCATTTTGAAGAAATAAGAAATTAGGTTAAGATTTTTAGAGAGAAGAGAACACAGAAAAATCTATGGAAATTCTAATGGCAAAGGAAATGAGAGTAAAAACTTCTAAGTATGGAAAACCCTTATTTATACCCACACAGAAACCGTTCCAATTCAAAAAGCAAATACACACCGTTTAAAAGGGAACAGATAACCGTTAACCACAGAACAGCGCCGTAATAAGCAGTAGATAACGCATGCTTTCAAGTCAAATTATGATTAGAATTAATTATAACTTAATCATCTCAAACGATTAATCACTTAAGATACACAGAAATAATTAAACTAAGTTATTGAAGAGGATAAGTCATACCAATGCCTTCTCGTAAGTTGCTGAAAGACATACCAGCCAGAGGCTTAGTAAACATGTCAGCAAGATTCTCTTCAGAGGGAACATGAGTAATGATAATATCCTTCTTCAGAACATGATCTCTCAGAAAGTGATGCCTAATATGAACATGCTTCATCCTGCTGTGCTGAATAGGATTCTTTGAAAGATCAATAGCACTCTTGTTATCACAGTAGATTGTAATTGTTCCAGGGATGATTCCATAGTCAGCAATTTGTTGCTTGATCCAGAGCATCTGAGAAACACAACTTCCAGCAGCAACATACTCAGCCTCAGCAGTTGAGAGAGCCACAGAGGTTTGCTTCTTGCTATGCCAGGAGACTAGACACTCCCCCAGAAAATGACAACCACCAGAAGTGCTGACCCTTTTCAATTTATCTCTACCATAGTCAGAGTCTGTGTATCCTATAGGAGTAAAATCAGAACTACAGGGATACCACAAACCAGCTTCTGGTGTGCCTTTAAGATATCTGAGAATTCTTTTGACAGCAACATCATGAATTTCTCTTGGCTTTGATTGATATCTAGCACAAAAACACACAGCAAAATGTATATCTGGCCTGCTGGCGGTTAGGTATAAAAGAGAACCAATCATACCTCTGTAGGTTTTTATATCTACAGGTTTACCAGCTTTTTCTTCATCATCAATGTCTTTGCTGACATCCATTGGAATATCAACAGCATTAGAGTCCATCATGCCAAATTTCTTCAGCACTTCTCTAGTGTACTTGGCTTGATTGATAAACACACCATCATTACTTTGCTTGATCTGAAGTCCTAAGAAGAAGGTTAATTCTCCCATCATAGACATTTCAAACTCAGCCTTCATGTGGTCACTGAACTCTCTGCACAAAGATTCATTAGTAGCACCAAATATAATATCATCAACATATACCTGAGCTATAAGGATATCCTTGTTCTTCTTCAGAGTGAACAGAGTTGTATCAACACAGCCTCTGACAAATCCCTTAGACAGAAGGAACTTTGTCAGTCTCTCATACCAAGCTCTGGGAGCTTGTTTCAGTCCATACAATGCTTTCTTCAGCTTAAACACATGATCAGGAAACTTAGGATCTTCAAAACCAGGAGGTTGAGATACATAAACTTCTTCATCAATGTAACCATTCAAGAATGCACTTTTCACATCCATTTGAAAGAGCTTAAAACCTTTGTATGATGCAAAAGCACATAAGATTCTAATGGCTTCTAATCTTGCAACAGGAGCAAAAGTTTCACCATAATCTATGCCTTCTTACTGACTGTAACCTTGAGCAACGAGTCTTGCCTTGTTCCTCACAACATTTCCAAATTCATCAAGCTTGTTCTTCAGAACCCATCTAGTTCCAACAACCTTTATGTTGTTAGGTCTGGGAACCAAAGTCCAAACTTCTGACCTTTTGAACTGGTCAAGTTCTTCTTGCATTGCCATTAACCAGGAGTCATCATCAGCAGCTTCATAGAAGTCCTTGGGTTCCAGAAGTGACACAAAAGCCACATTCCCCATGTATCTTCTGAGCTGAGCTCTGGTCATGACATGATTATGAACAGAGTCAATTATGTTCTCTAAGGAATGATTCCTATGAGCTCTAACTTCTCTTGGTACATCCAATGAGTCTTCTGAAACCTGTTCATCATTTATTGAATCATAAATAGGAGCATCTTCTGGAAGGAAGTTGACTTCTGGAGTAGGATTCTCATCTTGAGCTTGTTCAGCAACAGGAGGAACCACTTCAGCAGCTCTGGGAGAAACATCTTCTTCTTCAACAGGAGATGTAACTTCAGGAGCTTGAACTACATCTTCATCAGGAGCTCTACTATCTGCAGGGTTAGTCTCATCAAACTGTACATGAACAGATTCATCTAAAGTTTGAGTCCTCTTATTAAAAACCCTATATGCTTTACTATGTGTTGAGTAACCAAGAAAAATGGCCTCATCTGCCTTTGAATCAAACTTTGAAAGATATTCTTTTGTATTCAAAACATAACACTTACAACCAAAGGTTCTGAAATAACCTATTTTAGGCTTTCGACCTTTCCAGAGTTCATAAGGGGTCTTGTTCATAATGCTTTTGATTAGCACTCTATTCAGAACATAGCAGGCTGTGTTCACAGCTTCTCCTCAAAAGTACTTAGGAAGCCTTCTTTCATTGATCATAGTTCTGGCTATCTCAACCAGAGTTCTATTCTTCCTTTCAACTACCCCATTTTGTTGAGGAGTTCTGGGAGCAGAAAAGTTATGATCAATTCCCTTGGTTTCACAGAATTCTTCAAACCTAAAGTTTTTGAATTCTCCACCATTATCACTTCTGATATGGACAACCTTTTCATTCCTTTCATTCTCAAGTTTCTTTATCAGAACTGAGAAACATCCAAATGACTCATCTTTGCTAGACAGCAAGATGACCCAAGTGAATCTTGAATAGTCATCTACGATGACAAAAGCATACTTCTTTCCACCCATGCTCATTGGTTGAACAGGACCAAAAAGATCCATATGAAGTAATTCCAAAGGTCTTTTAGTTGAAATGACTTTCTTAGTTTTAAAAGAGCTTCTGGATTGTTTACCAGATTGGCAAGCATTGCATAAATGGTTCTTTTTAAAACTTATTTCAGGCAGACCCTCAACCAATTGATTTCTAGCTACTTTGGCCAGAAGGTCCATGCTCACATGAGCAAGTCTCCTATGCCAGAGCCAGGAGGTATCCTCTTTGGACATCAAGCATATATTTTTGCAAAGATTCTCAAGATTCAGCATGAAAACATTTTCAACTCTAGGAGCAGTTAGAATAACTTCCCTTGACTTACTGTCCAAGATTTTACATCCAGAGGAGCTGAAGACAACATCTCTACCTTTATCACACAGTTGTGCAACACTCAGGAGATTGAACTTCAGGCCTCTGACTAGGGAGACATCTTCGATCGGAGGATTAGTTCCTATGGATCCAGAACCAAGTATCCTTCCTTTCTGAGCATCTCCAAAGCTGACTTTTCCACCTCTTTTAGGATCAAATGTGATGAATGCGTTTTCATCACCTGTCATACGCCTTGAGCACCCACTGTCAATGTACCACAGCTTTGACATTGATGGAGCACTCAGAGCCACCTGCAACACAATCAATTAGTGACAGGTACCCAATCCTTATTGGGTCCTTCAGAGTTAGATTTCTCTTCAGCAGGTTTTAATGATATCTCAGATTGCAAGAGGTTTTTAATATGGTACTTGCAATCCTTCAACCAATGACCATCACTCTTGCAAAGTTTGCAAAAGGGAGGGTTCTTGGATCTTTCCCTTTGCTTCCTGAGAGATTTCTTCTTCTTCTGAGAAGGTCCAACATCTTCAGAGGCTATACCAGCACTCTCAGAGGTTCCAACATCAGGAGGAGAAGCTATCTCTTTCAGAAGAGAGGGAGTGACAGGTTTCTTCTTCTTCTGGGGTTTATCACTTCCCAGAGGCAGCTTTTCCTTGCCTTTGACTTTAGAGCCATTAGCAGGAGTGCTGAACTGTTTACACAGTTTTTCTTCTAACACTTTCATGTCAGAATAAACTTGAGTAAACCTAAGAAACTTGTCAGCCTCACTCTTGTCCAATTTCCTTTTCAGGTACTTGAACATACTATAGAGTTCTTCAAGAGAATCAAAGATATTTTGTTCAGAAGATATGTTCACCTCGGAATCATATGTAGCTTCAGGAGGTGCGGAAGTTTCTCCTGTGACATCTTCAGAAGTTGGCTCATCAATAGCCATAAAACAAATCTGAGCTTGCTCTTCCTTTTCTTCAGGATCACTGCTGGTCTCAGAGTCTGACCAGGCAGCCAGCATAGCTTTCTTGAACTTTTTCTTATCTTTCTTCAGCTCCGGACAGTTAGGCTTAATGTGCCCCGGTTGCTGACATCCATAGCACACAATAGGCTTATTTGGATCTCTCTTGAACTTTTCACCAGAATCAGGAGTTTTCTTGTCAAAGCTCCTGAAAGGCTTTTTGTAGTTTCCACATCTGCCTTTTCTAAAGGCCTTCTTGAACTTCCTGGTCAGCATAGCCAGTTCCTCATCTTCAGAGGATTCTTCAGAAGATTCTGCTTTCAGGACTACTCTTTTTCCTTTTGACCTTTCTCTTAGGTCATGATTCTTTAATGACATCTCATGGGTAATTAGAGACCCAATGAGCTCATCATACAAGTAATAGCTCAAATCCTGAACTTCTTCAATAGCAGTCTTCTTGGCTTGCCACGACCTTGGTAAGCTTCTGACAATCTTCTTCACTCGATCAGATTCTTCAATATCCTTTCCTAAACTCTTCAAGTCATTGACTATCTTGGTGAATCTAGAATTCATGTCTGAAATAGATTCTTTATCAAGCATTTCAAATAACTCATATTCTCTCATGAGTTGGTTGACTTTAGATTGCTTCACTTTTCCTGTTCCTTCATATGTGACTTCTAGCTTGTTCCAAATATCCTATGCTGTTTCACAAGAGGAAACTTTGTTATATTCAGTAGCTGTAAGTGCACAATGCAACATATTTATTGCTGAAGCATTAGTTTGGAGTTTTTTTAGAATGTCATCTATGTATTCTCTCTGAGGAATAACAACATTCCCTAAACCTTGTTCCATTCTGGTAGGAATAAAATCACCATCAGTGATGACATACCAAGCACTCATGTTCTGAGCTTGGATGAAGTACATCATCCTTTTCTTCCAGTATGAGTAGTTGTTGCCATTAAATAATGGAGGTCTAGTAGTAGAAGAACCTTCTGGAACTATGAAGTGAGAAGAATTCTCAGGCTGGTGTCTACTAGCCATCTCTATTGATTCTGATAGGATCTTACACTTAGATTGTTAGATCTTTAGTAAATATGCGAAGTAACCTGGCTCTGATACCACTTGTTGTCCCTATCAAGAACAGAATCACCTAGAGGGGGGTGAATAGGTGTCAAAGTTGAAAACTGAAAATTTCTAAGTTTTTCGGGAAACTTAAATTTTCAGAGTCAAATTTCCTCAGAGTCAGAAGCTAGCTTACAGAAGTTGTTTCTGAGGGAAATTCTGCCTAAACACAGTTAGACTGTTTTCAGCAACAGAAGTTCTGATTGAAGAACTTCTGGACAGTCTTCTGAACAAAGACAATGATACTTTCGAGAAAATCTGTTTCAGCACTAAATACAAGCAAGTAACAGAAGCAAAAATAACAAGTATAAGAGGGAGAAAGAAGTTCAGGAGATCCTGATTGAACAATTCGATTTATCCAAGTTCGCCACAGAAGTCCTGTGACTACGTCTTGTCCCCTGAGGTCGCAGCCTACAGAGATTTTATAAATTTAACTATTCAGAACTTTTATGGCAAGTCCAGAAGCTCCTTTACATCAACAGAACTTAAGCTAATTTCTCACTTAGTTCTGACTAGCCTAAAAAGAGTTAAAGGATTTCCACCAGAACAAACAATACTCTGTTTTCTGGATTTCTCACCCAACTCTAATCTCAACTAGATTTCTCTCTTTAAATCTAACTGAAGATCACAAACGATCTCAGTTTACAAGATTCCTATTATGAACTTGTTTTTCTTCACTCTCTCACTTTACTAACACTATGCTAAGAAAGATTGAGAATGGAAAAGATGCTCTGTTTTTCTTGTTAGAACAGTGCGTTGAGATTTTGCTCGATGATCATGCGTGTGTTGATGCTTTGGAGCTTGGCTACTATTTATAGTGAATGAAGATGACCGTTGGTGAGTTTGAAACTTCAAAGGAGATGACATCAGTTGTTGTAGCCGTTAGTTTGTCAAATCTTCAAACGGTTTTCAAACACTTTGATTCCGTTATCCTTGTTCTTTAACTAAATCCGGGAAGTGATTTGAAATCAAAGACGAGGTTGACTGGAATCATTCTTCAATTGGATCAACAAGGGGTAGACATGGAAAAACTTGTTTCTTTTAAACAGACAGGCGCGCTCCATCAAAACAGCTTTTTGAACTTTTGGCGCCTTGCATTAAATGCACTTGTCAGAGCATTAAATGTTATCCAGAACCCGTGACTTTAGCTTTCAGAAGCTAAATTCCACTTGACTAGACTTCTGATCACAATTGGTAAAACTTCTGATTGCAAAGAACTTCTG
This sequence comes from Euphorbia peplus, assembly GCA_028411795.1. Taxonomy (NCBI): domain Eukaryota; kingdom Viridiplantae; phylum Streptophyta; class Magnoliopsida; order Malpighiales; family Euphorbiaceae; genus Euphorbia; species Euphorbia peplus. Next base: position 9,010,187 of record CP110843.1, on the reverse strand, counting down.
AGGAGAGCTTTAGCAGACTTCGGCTTCAGAGCGGAGTATCCAGCTTCTGAGTTATTGAAACTCTGACTTCAGCAACTGATCTTCTGAGTTCTTTAGGCAATCCAGAAATGATTCATTCAGCACCTGCTGAGCAACTTACACATAGACTAAGTACACAAAAATTATTAGTCAATAGTAAACTATATGTAAGGAAATATTAAGTTTTCATCTTCTGAAACGTTTGGACATAATCAAAACACATAGGGTTCATCACTTCTGAAGGTTATGCACACTCAAGCACGTGAACAATCAGAATGAGCATCTCACTGATGCTGTGTATGCTAACAATTGGTTGATCAAGCTCCTTCTGGAAGACGTTTAGAGACAGCGACCTATGTCTGGTCAGACCTTTGATCATATGAAGACCATTGATGATGACTTCAGAAGAAGAATGGATATGATCAACACTGTGAGGCCAACTCCTCAGCAATATCAGACTGCACTGAATGTTCAGCAAAAATTGAAATCTCAGGGTGCTCTGGGTGTTGCTCTTGGTTCTGGTCAAACGGGGGAGAAGTCTGGTCAGAAGAGATCAAGTGCTGCTGAAGGCTCTAGTGGTGTTCCTCCTCCTCAGAAGAAACCTAGGAACTTGTAATCTTTTAGGACTTAAGCTTCTTAGCTAGGTTCTGGGTTGGGTAGTTTTTGTCTTAGGACTTTTTCTGCTCTTCTGATTATTTTGTTTCTTATGTTGTCTTCTGATGAACTTATATACACTGAATCTTTCTTATACTTTCTTGTGTTTCTGACTTCTTAATCTATTGCTTATGTTTCTTTATGACTTAGTAAATTATACTTCATTAAATCTAACAACTTGATCTTAAGTCATTTCTAAGTTTATACAGATTGCTGAAGTTCACCATTTACACTAAAATGGGGGAGTTAATTTACTCAGAAGTTATGAAACATATGTATCAGGAAGTCATTCTCTAACCCTCATGTTTGCTGTTACCTTCTGACCACGGTTTGTCCATAACCAAAATGGGGGAGAATGATGAACCCTATGTGTTTTGATTATGTCCAAACGTTTCAGAAGATGAAAACTTACTACTTTCTTACATATAGTTTTTTTGTTGACTAATATTTTTGTTTACTTAGTCTATGTGTAAGTTACTCAGCAGGTGCTGAATGAATCATTTCTGGATTGATTAAAGGACTCAGAAGATTTGTTTGCTGAAGTCAGAGTTTCAATTATTTAGAAGCTGGATACTCCGCTCTGAAGCCGAAGTCTGCTAAAGCTCTCCTCAAAAGTTCTTTGCAATCATAAGTTTTGCCAATTTGATCAGAAGTATAGACAACTGGAAATTAGCTTCTGAAAGCTTAGTCACGGGTTCTGTTTGAGCATTTAATGCTCTGACACTTGCATTCAATGCAAGGCGCCAAAAGTTCAAAAAGCTGTTTTAATGGAGCGCGCTTGTCTGTTCAAAAGAAACCAGAATTTCCTTGTCTACCCTTTGTTGATCCAATTGAAGAATGATTCCAGTCAACCTCATCTTTGATTTCAAATCACTTACCGGATTGAGTTAAAGAACAAGGATAACGGAATCAAAGTGTTTGAAGACCGTTTGAAGACTTGACAAATTAACGGCTACGACAACTGATGGCATCTCCTTCGAAGATTCAAACTCACCAACGGTCATCTTCATTCACTATAAATAGTAGTCAAGCTCCAAAGCATCAATATACGCGTGATCATTGAGCAAAATCTCAACGCACTGTTCTAACAAGAAAAACAGAGCAACTTTTCCCATTCTCAATCTTTCTTAGCATAGTCTTAGTTAAAGTGAGAGAGTGAAGAAAAACAAGTTCATAATAGGAATCTTGTAAACTGAGATCGTTTGTGATCTTCAGTTAGATTTAAAGAGAGAAATCTAGTTGAGATTAGAGTTGGGTGAGAAATCCAGAAAACAGAGTATTGTTTGTTCTGGTGGAAATCCTTTAACTCTTTTTAGACTAGTCAGAACTAAGTGAGAAATTAGCTTAAGTTCTGTTGATGTAAAGGAGCTTCTGAACTTGCCATAAAAGTTCTGAATAGTGGATTTATAAAATCTCTGTAGGCTGCGACCTCAGGGGACAAGACGTAGTCACAGGACTTCTGTGGCGAACTTGGATAAATCGAATTGTTCAATCAGGATCTCCTGAACTTCTTTCTCCCTCTTATACTTGTTATTTTTGCTTCTGTGTACTTGCTTATATTTAGTGCTGAAACAGATTTTCTCTAAAGTATCATTGTCTTTGTTCAGAAGACTGTCCAGAAGTTCTCAAATCAGAACTTCTGTTGCTGAAAACAGCCTAACTGTGTTTAGGCAGAATTTCCCTCAGAAGCAACTTCTATAAGCTAGCTTCTGACTCTGAGGAAATTTGACTCTGAAATATAAGTTTCCCGAAAAACTTAGAAAATTTCAGTTTTCAACTTTGACACCTATTCACCCCCCTCTAGGTGATTCTGTTCTTGATAGGGCCAACAATCATACGGTCACAAGTTACCCTATAAATACCCCCTAGATTTTCATCATTTCTCACAAACAAACTCTCATTCTCCTCTCTCTCTCTCTCTCTCTAGGACGTTCTAAAGCGATTCTTGACCCGATATAAGTTGCCTCTTATCAAGTTGCCTCTATTGTTGCCTAAGGTTGCCTCTAATTAAGAAAAGAATCGTTAGAGTCCGAGCTCGAGAGTATTTTCTAAAATATTCCCAGAAAAGGTCCTCACAACAACCAAAAATATATTCCTCTTTATCAAAAGTTCCAAACCTATGCATCACTCGCAGCCCCGCTAGAGCCGATTAAGTCATGTTCCTAGCTACTATCCGGATGACGCCCTACGCAACTCCGGCCGTTAAGGTTCCTCCCTGAAAAGGTCTCCGTTCTTCAACGAGCATCAGTCCGCGAGCAATCACTGGCACGCGACGAGGGTAAGCTTCTGGGGGTTTTGCACCGTGTCACCCGGCGGTTTACCGTACAAATGTTTGTGTATTTGAATATTTCTATGTGATAATCATAAATGTCAAGATAATAAACTGTTAGGGTGCATTAAAGACCCTCTGGGCCCTGGAATGTCGGAATTAATAAGTTGTATCCACGAACGTAAATAGAATCTCTGGTTTACAAAACAATCGGTTCCAACACGGGTTCGTACATTTTCCCGGTCGGCCGGGTGGCGACTCTAGTCAAAGACGGCTAAAGCCGCTATGAGCGACCACTTACGCTCACAGCTGTGAGTGATGCCTAGATTTGGAACTTTAGATAATAGGGGGGAATATTTTTGGTGGTCGTGAGGACCTTTTCTGGGAATATTTTGGGAAAATACTCTCGAGCTCGGACTCTAGCGATTCTTTTCTTAATCAGAGGCAACCTTAGGCAACAATAGAAACAACTTTATTAGAGGCAACTTTTATCGGGTTAAGAATCGCTTTAGAACGAGCTAGAGAGGAAGGAGAATGAGTGTTTGTTGGTGAATTGAATGAGAAATCTGGGGGGCATTTCTAGGGTAGCTTGTGACCGTATGGTCACACGCTTGTGACCGTATGGTCACACGCTTGTGACCGTATGGTCCAACTTTGGTGACCGTACGGTCACTTGAACGCCCGTCTCAGATCCAAATTTGAATTTGAGACGGGCTTTGCCCAAAGCCCGGCCGGACATTACAAGGCCCGACCAAAGTTGTTTGTCCTTTAGTACACGTGTCACATTTTGATTGGACCGCCACGCCACGTGGCAGATAAGGATTGGGTAGTTGTCTGCCACTTGGCAGTGACCGTACGGTCAGAAGGGTTGTGACCGTACGGTCACAACAAACAATGTTGTGACCGTACGGTCCTTGGTGAATAGGGTTTGTGACCGTACGTCATTTTGTGAACGAGGATTTTCTCATAAGTATGAAAAGTGCCACACTCATGGTCCCGGGATGCGGGTGGAAGAGGTTATGTCCCTAGAAAAGTGATCCGTTCTCCGACGAGTATCAGTATTTGAGCAACTGGCGCGACGAGGAGCTCATAGATTGCTTTCATCATCAGGTTCGAAAACCAGTGCTTACAATGATGCTATTTTTGTAACCTATGGGAGGTTACTCTATATATATGCATGAATGCTTCTCTATCTGTTGTCTTCTTTCTGCACGTACATCAGATGGCATTTATGACATGATTGAACTGTCATTAACTATCTTCTGCTAGTTACTTGTTTTGACAGGGTAGCTATGCATGCTAGGGAATAATGTTTGCTTAAGATTAACTGTTTCCATGCTTGCTTCCATGAATCTGACACTTACATTGCAGGAATAGTTTAACTTGAGCTCTTTTTGGTGTCTTTAAAAAAGGGGGAGAAGTTACACTGTTCTTATATGAGATTCCATGGTTTACTTAAATAGCTTTTGAAATAGTTTTTGAAATCTTATGTCATGCTTAGCTCGAAATGTTTGTTGATTTAGGCTAGAATTGCTTAAAGGCTTTTTTATCTTAAGTATAAGCTCTGATTTAAAGAAAGTCTTTTTCATTTCTAAGGGCCTAAAATATTCGGTCACATAAAAAGCCCAAACTTTTTAAATTGATCTATATTTCAGGGGGAGCCTACTTATAAAAACTCGTGCTATTTTGCAAGCCATCAAAAAGGGGGAGATTGTTAATTAACATCTTGTTTTGATGACTTAATTAATTAATGGTTTTTATATTTATGCTTCATATGTGACAAAATGATTTTAATCATATATTCTATACTTAAATGTTTTATATAACTCTAGATTATATTAAAAGATATTTCAACAAGATTTAAAAGAAATATCTAGAGTTATCCCGAGAAGTATATGATTTAACTATCGATCTTAAGTGCTCTAAGTTATGCCATATTTATATGAGATCTATAGTTTTTATGTATGTATGACATGAACCTAAATGTGTGAATATGAGATATATTATGGACTTATTAATCATGTCATGATCAAATTTGAATCATACATATATTCCATGATTATTTTACGAAGTTCATAATTACTACGACATCTCTACTTCACTAATATTTTCGGCTTATACATACTTGCAATGATGTGTGATCAATACATTTTTATCATCCATACTTAAACGAAATTGATACATTCTTTGATGATAATATGTATGTATGTATGTATGGTAGTTCTTCATGATAATTAATCTTTACAAATCTATGATTTTCTCAAGGATTAATCTACACCATCCGATTCCATACTTGATCTTCATCCTACGGCCAAGATTCGAACTTGTTCAACAAGTTTGATGTCCCATCATGCCTACCCATCTTATGTACTTGTTAAGTGATTCTTAACCTTTCCTTTTGATGCACAAACCGAGATTTGCATGAAAGGAGGAAGACTTGGGCAACAAGGTCAAACAAGTACAAATGTGTAAGGTGTGTAAGATGGCTAAAAGTGACTTTTTGATGGGAAAAGACCTCAAACGGCTACAAGCTCGTTTTTTATGCAAAGAATGAAGCTAATGTGATTTGACAAGAGCTACAACATATACTTGAAGAAATTTGTTCAAATTTGAAGCTTCAACAGCTCTATTTTCAAGTATAAAAGGCCGGGAGGTTCGACAGTTGAAGATAAGGAAAAACAACGAGAATTAAAGCTATCATACGAGAGATTTCAAAACTTTGATTAATATTTTCCTTCAACTTTATTAAGAGATTTTGAGTGTAATTTATTTCATTCAAAAAGATACAGTAAAGATTAAACGGTGGGGGTTTAATCTTGGGTTTAACACTAGATACCGATAAAAGTGTAAAGGTTCTTAAGCACCCGTAAGCTTAGGAGAGGTTATCACTGAGCCTTGAAAAGTGTCATAAGTTTCTTAGTTGAGCTTGAGAAAAACTAAGAGAAGTCACTTGACGCTTGGAGTTCGAGAGAGTAAATACTGGTAGAGGTATTTGCTGGCAGTGTCTCGGATTGTGAGAACGGTCTCAGGCTTGATTTTTGCCCGTAAAGAAATCCATAGTGGAAAATCTCGAGAGGTTCTCTCGGGGACAGGATTAGGCTCACAAGGAGACCGAACGTGGATAAATAACTGTGTCAAAACCTTCTATCCCTTACTCTCTTTATTACTGCTATTTAATCACTTGCTTTGCATTTAATTATATATTATTAACTGCTTGTGATTAATTGTGTCTAAACTGCTTATACTCTTATTTCTTATAAACAATTGCTTCTTTCGTAAAATTATTTGAGCTGTTGTTTATTCAAATAGGCAATTATTTTAAGAGTATAATAAAGTATTTTTAAAAGCAATAAATCCTATTCCTCCCCCCCCCCCCCCCCCACCCCCTCTAGTCTTTATATAGTCATATTTGGGCCCACACTTTTCACCAGAATCATGAGTCTTCTTATCCAAGCTCCTGAAAGGCTTTTTGTAGTTTCCACCTCTGCCTTTCCTAAAGGCCTTCTTGAACTTCTTGGTCAGCAAGGCCAATTCCTCATCTTCAGAGGATTCATCAGAAGATTCTGCTCTCAGGACAACTCCTCTCTTTCCTTCTGACTTATCTCTTAAGTCATGATTTTCCATTGACATTTCATGAGTTATCAATGAACCTACGAGTCCATCATATGCATAGAAGCACAAGTCCTGAACTTCTTCAATAGCAGTCTTCTTGGCTTGCCAAGACCTTGGTAAGCTTCTGAGTATCTTCTTCACTCTTTCTGGTTCTTCAATATCCTTTCCTATACCTTTCAGATCATTGACTATCTTGGTGAATCTTGAGTTCATGTCAGAAATCGATTCCTTCTCAAGCATTTCAAATAACTCATAATTTCTCATGAGCCGATTGATCTTAGATTGTTTCACTTTGTCTGTTCCTTCATAGGTTACTTCCAGCTTGTTCCATATGTCCTTTGCTGTTTCACAAGAAGAAACCTTATTATATTCAGTAGAAGAAAGTGCACAATCCAACATGTTTATTGCTGAAGCATTAGTTTGGAGTTTCTTTAGGATATCATCAGTATATTCCCTGAGAGGTATTACAACATTCCCTAGACCAACTTCCATTCTGATTGGAATGTAGTCACCTTCTGTGATAACATTCCAGGCACTCATATTCTGGGCTTGAATGAAATACATCATCCTTTTCTTCCAATAAGAGTAATTATCACCATTAAACAGTGGAGGTCTAGTTGTGGAAGCACCTTCTGGAATCATATAGTAAGAGGAAGCCTCAGGTAGATTTCTACCAGCCATCTCTATCGATTCTGATGGATCTTACACTTAGATTGTTAGATCTTAGTAGATAAAACAAAGTGAACTTCGCTCTGATACCACCTGTTGGCCCTAACAAGATCAGAATCACCTAGAGGGGGGTGAATAGGTGTCTAAGTTGAAAACTAATAATTTTAAGTTTTTAGAGAAACTTAATTCTTCAGAGTCAAATTTCCTCAGAGTCAGAGGCAAGCTTAGTGAAGTAGCCTCTGAGGGAAATTCTGCCTTCTCGCAGTTTAACTGCTTTCAGCAACAGAAGCTCTGAGTTAGAGAACTTCTGCATAGTCTTCTGAACAAAAACAATGATATAAAGAGTAAATCTGTTTCAGCACTAAACAAAAGCAAGTACAGATAAGCAAAATAACAAGTATAAGGAAGGGAGAAAGAGATTCATGAGGTTCTGATGAACAGTTCGATTTATCCAGGTTCACCACAGAAGTCCTGTGACTACATCATGTCCTCTGTGATTGCAGTCACTAGAGATTTCAAATCCACTATTCAGAACTTTTATGGCAAGTTCAGAAGCTCCTTTACATCAACAGAACTTCAGCTAATTTCTCACTTAATTCTAACTTGCCTAGAATGAGTTAAAGGATTTCCACCAGAAAAACAACAATCCTGTTTTTGGAATTCTCACCCAACTCAAACCTTAACTAGATTTCTCTCAAAATCTAACTGAGTATCACAAACGATACCAGTTTACAAGATTCGTATTATGAACTTGTGATTGAGAGTGAAGAAAACACAAGTTCATAATAGGAATCTTGTAAACTGATATCGTTTGTGATATTCAGTTAGATTTTGAGAGAAATCTAGTTAAGGTTTGAGTTGGGTGAGAATTCCAAAAACAGGATTGTTGTTTTTCTGGTGGAAATCCTTTAACTCATTCTAGGCAAGTTAGAATTAAGTGAGAAATTAGCTGAAGTTAGAGTACTCATCAGAAGTATTCTGAACAAAACACCCTATGAACTCTGGAAAGGCAGAAAGCCTAAAATAGGTTATTTCAGAACTTTTGGTTGTAAATGTTATGTTTTGAATACAAAAGAACATCTTTCAAAATTTGATTCAAAGGCAGATAGGGTTTTTAATAAGAGGACTCAAACTATCTTTTTTGGCTACTCAACACATAGTAAACCATATAGGGTTTTTAATAAGAGGACTCAAACTTTAGATGAATCTATTCATGTACAGTTTGATGAGACTAACCCTGTAGATAGTAGAGCTCCTGAAGAAGATGAAGTTCTTGCTCCTGAAGTAACATCTCCTGCTGATGAAGATGTTATTCCTAAAGCTGCTGAAGTTATTTCTCCTGTTGCTGAACAAGTTCCAGAAGAAAACTCAACTACAGAAGTTAACTTCCTTCCAGAAGATGCTCCTATATATGATTCGACAAATGATGAACAAGTTTCAGAAGATACATTGGATGTACCAAGAGAAGTTAGAACTCCTAGGAATCACCCCTTGGAGAATGTAATTGACTCTGTTCACAATCCTATCATGACCAGAGCTCAGCTCAGAAAATACATGGGGAATGTGGCCTTTGTGTCACTTATGGAACCAAAGGACTTCTATGAAGCTGAAGATGATGAATCCTGGTTAATGGCAATGCAAGAAGAACTTGATCAGTTCAAAAGGTCAGAAGTTTGGACCTTAGTTCCCAGACCTAACAATAAGAAGGTTATTGGTACTAGGTGGGTTCTGAAGAACAAGCTGGATGAATATGGGAATGTTGTGAGGAACAAGGCTAGACTTGTTGCTCAAGGTTACAGTCAGCAAGAAGGCATAGACTATGGTGAAACTTTTGCTCCTGTTGCAAGATTAGAAGCCATAAAAATTCTATGTGCCTTTGCATCATACAAAGGATTCAAGCTGTTTTAAATGGATGTGAAAAGTGCATTCTTGAATGGTTACATTGAAGAAGAAGTGTATGTCTCTCAACCTCCTGGTTTTGTAGATCCCAATGATGAACCCTATGTATTTTGATTATGTCCAAACGTTTCAGAAGATGAAAACTTAATACTTCCTTACATATAGTTTACTATTGACTAATAATTTTTGTGTACTTAGTCTTTGTGTAAGTTGCTCAGCAGGTGCTGAATGAATCTTTTCTGGATTGCCTAAAGAACTCAGAAGATCAGTTGCTGAAGCCAGAGTTTCAATAACTCAGAAGCTGGATACTCCGCTCTGAAGACGAAGTCTGCTAAAGCTCTCCTCAGAAGTTCTTTACAATCAGAAGTTTTGCCAATTGTGATCAGAAGACTAGACATCTGGAAATTAGCTTCTGAAAGCTAAAGTCACGGGTTCTGGATAGCATTTAATGCTCTGACAAGTGCATTTAATGCAAGGCGCCAAAAGTTCAAAAAGCTGTTTTTGATGGAGCGCGCCTGTCTGTTTAAAAGAAACCAGAATTTCCATGTCTACCCCTTGTTGATCCAATTGAAGAATGATTCCAGTCAACCTCGTCTTTGATTTCAAATCACTTACCGGATTTAGTTAAAGAACAAGGATAACGGAATCAAAGTGTTTGAAGACCGTTTGAAGATTTGACAAATTAACGGCTACAACAACTGATGTCATCCCGTTTGAAGATTTGACAAATTAACGGCTACAACAACTGATGTCATCTCCTTTGAAGTTTCAAACTCACCAACGGTCATCTTCAATCACTGTAAATAGTAGCCAAGCTCCAAAGCATCAACACACGCGTGATCATCGAGCAAAATCTCAACGCACTGTTCTAACAAGAAAAACAGAGCAATACTTTTCCATTCTCAATCTTTCTTAGCATAGTCTTAGTAAAGTGAGAGAGTGAAGAAAAACAAGTTCATAATAGGAATCTTGTAAACTGAGATCGTTTGTGATCTTCAGTTAGATTTAAAGAGAGAAATCTAGTTGAGATTAGAGTTGGGTGAGAAATCCAGAAAACAGAGTATTGTTTGTTCTGGTGGAAATCCTTTAACTCTTTTTAGGCTAGTCAGAACTAAGTGAGAAATTAGCTTAAGTTCTGTTGATGTAAAGGAGCTTCTGAACTTGCCATAAAAGTTCTGAATAGTGGATTTATAAAATCTCTGTAGGCTGCGACCTCAGGGGACAAGACGTAGTCACAGGACTTCTGTGGCGAACTTGGATAAATCGAATTGTTCAATCAGGATCTCCTGAACTTCTTTCTCCCTCTTATACTTGTTATTTTTGCTTCTGTGTACTTGTCTATATTTAGTGCTGAAACAGATTTCCTCTAAGTATCATTGTCTTTGTTCAGAAGACTGTCCAGAAGTTCTTCAATCAGAACTTCTGTTGCTGAAAACAGTTTAACTGTGTTTAGGCAGAATTTCCCTCAGAAGCAACTTCTGTAAGCTAGCTTCTAACTCTGAGGAAATTTGACTCTGAAAATTAAGTTTCTTGAAAAACTTAGAAATTTTCAGTTTTCAACTTTGACACCTATTCACCCCCCTCTAGGTGATTCTGTTCTTGATAGGGCCAACACAAACTTCCAAATCATGTATACAAGCTGAAGAAAGCCTTGTATGGACTGAAACAAGCTCCTAGAGCTTGGTATGAGAGACTGACTAAATTCCTTCTGTCTAAGGGATTTGTCAGAGGCTGTGTTGATACAACCATGTTCACTCTGAAGAAAAACAAAGATATCCTTTTAGCTCAGGTATATGTTGATGATATTGTATTTGGTGCTACTAATGAATCTTTGTGCATAGAATTCAGCAATCACATGAAAGCTGAGTTTGAAATGTCTATGATGAGAGAATTGAAATTCTTCTTAGGACTTCAAATCAAGCAAAGTAATGATGGAGTGTTTATCAACCAAGCTAAGTATACCAGAGAAGTTCTGAAGAAATTTAGCATGCTGGAATCCAATGTTGTTGACACCCCCATGGATGTTAACAAAGACTTTGATGATGAAGCAAAAGCAGGTGATCCTGTAGATATCAGAATCTACAGAGGTATGATTGGCTCTCTTTTATATCTAACAGCCAGTAGGCCAGATATACATTTTGCTGTGTGCTTTTGTGCTAGGTATCAAGCTAAACCAAAGGAGATTCATGACATTGCTGTCAAAAGAATTCTCAGATATCTAAAAGGTACTTCAGAAGCTGGTTTGTGGTATCCTTGTAGTACTAATTTTGCTCATGTAGGATACACAGACTCTGACTATGGTAGAGATAAATTGAAAAGAGTCAGCACTTCTGGTGGATGTCACTTTCTGGGGGAGTGCTTAGTCTCCTGGCATAGTAAGAAACAAACCTCTGTTGCTCTCTCAACTGCTGAAGCTGAGTATGTTGCTGCTGGAAGTTGTGTTTCTCAGATGCTCTGGATAAAGCAACAAATTGCTGACTATGGAATCACTCCTGGAACAATGACTATCTTCTGTGATAACAAGAGTGCAATTGACCTTTCCAAGAATCCCATACAACACAGTAGAATGAAGCATGTTCACATAAGGCATTACTTTCTGAGAGACCATGTTCTGAAGAAAGATATTTTCATCACCCATGTTCCCTCTGAAGACAACCTTGCTGATATGTTTAATAAGCCTCTGGCTTATAATCCTTTCAGAAGTTTGAGAGAAGGCATTGGTATGACTTATCAACTACAGTAACTTACTTTAACTGCTTTATTAATTTTAACTGTTATATGTTTCAAATTAATTAAGTATGATTAAGGTTAATCATGGTTTTTGCTTAAGGCGTGCCTACATTAAATGCTATTACTGCGTCGTTCTGTTATTAACGGTAACTGGTTCCCTGTCAAACGGTAGTTAGTTATTTTTTTGAAATTGAACCGTTTGCTGTTTGGGTATAAATAAGGGGTTTCAACACTTAGCTATTTTCACTCGAAAATCTTTTGCTGTCAAGATTTCACAGCTAGAAATTACTCTGCAATTTTTCTGCAATCTCTCTACTTATTCTAAAATTTCTCAACTTCTTTCTCAAAAATGGCTCAAGAAAACGCTCCTCAAGTCACTATCACCCACATTCTGTCTAGTGATGAGAAACTTAGTGAATCTAGGGTTTTCACATCTAGGTTCTTAGATGATGATGTCAAATCCTCCTTACCCATCTCTAAATGGATAAGTTTGCAAAACTGGAACTCCTTTGTTTCCTTGAATGAGTTTATCTATCCCAAGATGATAACAGAGTTCTATCAGAACCTCCACTTTAGATCTGATGAAGAGGATGTTGTGCATTCAGTAATTGGTGGTGTTGATTTTGAGGTTAGCAGGACTTCAATCACTCAGGCTATAAGCATAGATGATGAGGGAATCATCATTGGGGATGATGGTTCTACTGAAGGTTTTTCAGAAGTAAAATGGGTGAAGCCAGTTCAGAGCGCAAAAGAGACCTATGCCACATGGTTAACTCAGCATCAGAGGTGGGCACACTATTTGACCACAAATGTGTTCCTTCCGAAATCTGGAGCTGTCAATGGGGTCTCAAATAGAGAGAGGGTATTCATGTACCATTTGATGAACGAAAAGAAGATCAACTTACCTGCCATGATTATAAGGCAGATGAAGAATGTGAAGGTGGCCAGTGCTTTGGCTTATGGTTCCCTTCTGACCAGACTGTTTGAATCTGCTTCCATAGAGATTTCTGGTGAAGGGGTTACTACCATAAGTACTCCACTTAAAATGAATACTCTGACCAAATTGCAACACAGTGTTGTACCAAAGAAGTCAGAAGCTCCTACTTCTTCTGTGGCTGCAGGTCAGAAAGAAACAGTGAAAGCTCCTGAGCAAAAGACAAAGATTGTTTTCAAAGGAGGCAAAGGAAATAAGAAATCCACTAAGGTGGTAATAAATGTTGAGAAGGTGGTTGTCTCAGAACCTCTTACCACTTTGGTTCAATCAACTATAAGTATTAAACCATCTGGGAAAGTGGTTGCTGAAGAACCAAGGGCTATTGATGCAAAGAAGGCATCAGAAGAAGAAGCAGAGGAGAGCAGACTTGCTGCATTAGCAAAGGCTGCTGAGGATAAGCTGAATGAGGAAAGAGTTGTTCCTTTGGAAGAATTGCACAGAAGAGATAGAGAAGCTCAGCAACTTAGTGCAAGTTTGGAAGCTGAGAGAAAAGCTTTGGCAGAAGCTAAGGAAAAAGCCAGATTAGAAGAAGCTGCTGCTTAACTGGATGACAATGTGTTTTTGTCAGAAGTTGCTGGTGAGGAAGAAGATGCTGAGAGAGAAATTCCACTCTCAAGAGGCATGAGAAGGAAAACAACAGCAGTCAGAAGGGTCTTGAACAAGAAAGACTTCTATGTTAAGTCTGCTGAGTTGGAAGAAGAGATTCCTGAAGAAGAATCTGCTGATGAGGACATGATTGATATGTCAGAAGAGAATCTTGATGCTCCTACTGTTGAAGATGTCTCAGAGGATAGCGACCAAAAGATTGACACTATCATTCAGAATGCTGTTCAAATGGCTAGAGACATTGAGACAGATGATTTTCTGGACAATGTGCTTCTGGGTCAAGGAAGGAACCCTGGTGACAAGGATGCCCATGCAACCATTGAGAAGATGGCTCATATATTTGCCACTCCAATTGCATCTTTCAATCCAAATGCTCCTGAAGAACAGGTTGGTTCTGATCATGTTTTCCCATCTCCATCTCAAGATGTTATTCCATCTCCCATACATACTTCCCTACCATCTTCTGCACCTACTCATGTCTCAGAAGTAAGTGCCTCTGAAATTTTCACTAATCCTACCTCTTCACCTTCTGAAGATGTATCTCTTAAAACTACTCTCCCTTCTGGATCCTATTCAGAAGTTCACATTTCTACAACTCCATTATTTTCAGACTCCATCCTAACCTCTACTCACTCACTTAATCTTGAGGCTGTTTTTCAATCCTCTGGATTTTCAACCTCTACCTTTACACCTCCAACTACCTTACCTAAAACACCTCCTCCTCCTCAAACCAATTTTGCTCCATCTTTCAAAACTAATTTACCTCAACCTTCAACCTCTAGACATACACCTTCTGTGTGTGATCCCTTACCAACCTCTTCTGTATCCACTCCTCTCACCTATGCTGGTGTACACTCGAACTACAATTTCCTATTCAACCACATACATAGAGATGAGATGGCTGCCAGTTTTGGAAGTTTTGGGATTCCTACAAGAGCTCCTGTTGTCTCAGAAGCTGGTGGTGTTCCCACTGTTGAAGATTTGAGAAGGATGAGTCAAAGTGGCTTTGATGGATTGTTGAACAATCTTGCTGGTCTTGGAAGAACTCCTGCTGCTGACCTTTATGCACAGGGAATGGTGCTCCAAGAACTTCAAGCTCTGAAGGCTCAGAATCTACAGTTGATGACAATGCTTCAGATGCAAAATCCCTCTGTATTCATTCAGAACCTTTCAACACTTCATCTAGCTGCTTATGATGAATTTTACAAACTAAGGCAATTGGCTCTGACCCTTCCTACTCTCGAGAATATTGCTCACGCCTCTGCTAGCAACGTGAATGAGAATTTAAACATTCTCCAGCTAGAGGTTAAAGAAGCAAATGAGCGTTTTGAGGCTCAAGAGAAGGTTCTACCTGGTAAGATTGATGATCTCCAAAGTACAATAAATCATGTTCTGAGAGAAGTGAAAGCTTCTGCTCAAGGCACATCATCTTCTGGGGCTGCCAATGTTGTGTGTAAAGCTCATCCTGACCTTGACAATCGTCTCCAGACCCTTGAATCCACTGTAAACGCACAGAATGCACAGATTGCTGAATTGACTGAGTTTATGAAGGTCATGCATTCTCAGAACAAAGAACAAGAAAAGACTCTTCGCCATTGCTATAGGTTTGTCAGATGACAGACTTATCTTCAGAATGAGTACTTAACAACTGCTGTTTACATGAACAGTAAAGGGATCAAGATGCTTCTGGAAGATGCCCAGAAACAAAGGCCTCAGACTGGTCTTTCTCTTCCTGAAATGAGAAAGAATGAAGCTGACTTCAAGATTCAGATGGAGAAGCTAAATTCTTTAAGGCCCAACAAATTCCAACTTGATGCTGCCATCAAAGATCAACAAAAATTAATGGCACAAGTTGCATTGGGGGAAGATGTTGTTTATGGCCAAACGGGGGAGAAACCTGAAATGCAGGGTGGTCCAAGTTCTGATATGTCTGGTTCAACTGGTGTCAAGAGGTCAAGTGAGAATATAAGTTCTGGAAGTTTTCATCCTCTTCAGAAGAAACCAAGAAAGCCTCCATCAAATCCATAGAGCTTTAGAATCTCTTAGTTAGGTTCTGGGTTGGGTAGCTTTTGTTAAGTTATCTATTTGCTCTGATTTATGTTTGCTTCTGTGTTTTCCTCTGACTATTTATATGAACTTCAGAATTTCTCACATAAACTGTCTTATTGTTTGTTGTTGATAATAACTGCTTGCTTATATGCTTTCTGAACTTAGTAACTTCTGCTTCACAAAAATCTAACAACTTGATCTTAAGATTATCTTTAAGTTTTCAGATTGATGAAGTTCACCATTTACACTAAAATGGGGGAGTTAAGTTATTCAGAAGTTATAAAAGCTATAACCAACAGGAAGTTACTTTCTAAACTCTTAAGTTTTCTAAGTAATTTTTACCTTCTGGACCACGGTTTGTCCATAACCAAAATGGGGGAGAATGATGAACCCTAAGTGTTTTGATTATGTCCAAACGTTTCAGAAGATGAAAAATTAAATTTATCCTATATACTTTGCATATTGACTAACAATTTTGTTAAGTGTTGGATAAGTTTTTCTCAGCAGGTGCTGAATGAAATATCCCTAGTCACTTGCTTAACTCAGAAGATGTTGATCAGAAGCTGGTACAACTGCTCTGAAGCTCTTGTAGTCTGTTTCTACTATCTCAGAAGTTTGCTCAAGTAACCAGAAGATAAAATTGATAAAGATCAGAAGCGCTAATGTAGATTTGAGAACTTTCAGAAGTTCGTTATCACGGGTTTTGTTTAGCATTTAATGATGTGTCAGTTGCATTTAATCCTAGGCGCCAAAAGTTCAAAAAGCTGTTTGAAGGGCGCGCTTGGTCCACTAAAGAACAAAACCTGTCTCCTAAAAGCGCCGATCGAAATCAAATAAGTCCAAGTCAACTCCATCCTTTTCTTCATCTCGTTCAAGATTAAGCAAAAGTACAGTTGACAGGATAAAGTGTTAGTGTCCGTTTGAAGAAGATGACAAGAATAACGGCTTCTCTCCTCCATGTCATCTGTGAAGATTCAAATCCTCACAACGGTCATTTCCAAGACACTATATAAAGAAGCCAAGCTCCACTGTATCAACCACGAATGATTCAAGAGAGCTGAAATCTCAACGCACTGTTAATATCAAGAAAACAGAGCACTATTTCCATTCTCAATCTCTACTTAGCTTAGCTATTGTTTTAGTGAGAGAGTGAAGAAAAACAAGTTCATAATAGGAATCTTGTAAACTGGTATCGTTTGTGATTTTCAGTTAGATTAAAGAGAGAAATCTAGTTGAGATTAGAGTTGGGTGAGAAATCCAGAAAACAGAGTGTTTGTTGTTCTGGTGGAAATCCTTTAACTCTTTTTAGGCTAGTCAGAACTAAGTGAGAAATTAGCTTAAGTTCTGTTGATGTAAAGGAGCTTCTGAACTTGCCATAAAAGTTCTGAATAGTGAATTTATAAAATCTCTGCAGGCTGCGACCTCAGAGGACAAGACGTAGTCACAGAACTTCTGTGGCGAACTTGGATAAATTGAACTGTTCATCAGGACCTCCTGAATCTCTTTCTCCCTTCCTTATACTTGTTAAATTACTTCTGTGTACTTGTTATATATTTAGTGCTGAAACAGATTTACTCTTTAAAATCACAAGTCTTTGTTCAGAAGATTGTCCAGAAGTTCTCATATCAGAACTTTTGTTGCTGAAAAGACAGAAACTGTTTTAAAGCGGAATATCCTTCAGAGGCTACTTCAATAAGCTTGCCTCTGAATCTGAGGATTTTTGACTCTGAAAATTTGAGTTTCCTTAAAAACTCAAAAATATCAGTTTTCTGTTTAAACACCTATTCACCCCCCCCCCCCCCCCCCCCCTCTAGGTGATTCTGTTCTTGTTAGGGCCAACATAGTGGTGTACTCACCGATTCTCGGCAATTTAAGTCTTATGAGAAGAGGACGGCTTTACTTATTTTAGGTGAACATGTCGAGGCGGGTGATGGATCTTCATCGGTACCTAGGCCGAAAGGAAAGGGCAATGGAAAGGCCAAAGTGGGCCAAAGCCGAATAAATGACGAAGAAGAAGAGATTGGTGGTGAAATTCCGGGTTGGCAACGTGTTCTTGATCAAATGAATGCAAATCATGAGGTGGTTCAAGGACAAATCCGTGAAGTCGTGGAAGAAAATAGGCGAATGGGTTTACAATTGGGGACTATGCAAACCTCAATTGATCTTTGCTTGGAGAATCAACGTGGATTCAAGACCCGACTTGAAGATTACCTCGACTACAAGTTCACTTCCGACTCTCCTAACTACTCTCCTCCACGAGATTGAGTACCGAATTCAAGAAGCCGAAGATCAAGTTTTATTTTCTTTACTTTATTTACTTTTCTTACTTTTTAATTTTTAGTATAGCTAGTTTTAATTTAGTACTTTATTTTCATTATTTTTATTTTATGCTTATTGAAGAACTAATTTATCTTTTTATAAATTTCTTATGTTTTTAGTTATTATTTATCTTACATTTTTGCTCACTTAGTTTCCGAACTATGAGGACATAGTTCCCACTAAGTGTGGGGAGGTGGTACGTTTTCCTTTATTTTTCCTATATCGTTTTATTATTCATGTGTGATTTTTGTCAAAAAATTAAATTTTTCATTAGTGCCATTTTTGCAATAAAAATGTCTTAGCTTTAGATTGACATACATATATTCATGCATTTATTTTCATGACTAGTAGAATGTCTACCAAATAATAAAATAGGAAAAAGAAAACGTATGCAAAAAGTGATAGTTGACGAAAAAGAAAAAATTACAAGTCACTTCTACATTTCCCCTACACAAGGATTAAGTACCTCAAATCCTATACTAAAGTTTTTATTATGTTCTTTTCCTTATGTTTAAACCAAGGTTTTTATGCAATCTCATATGGAACGTCATATTATCTAAAAGATATGCAAATATCTTGACTTGAAGTCCATCTCGAGATTAAATAAAAATGAGGTCATTAGGGAAACTATAGCCATAATATATGTTGATTTAAAGTTAATATAGGTTGAGGGTATCTAAAATTTTTTCTTGCTCAAATACTTTGTTCATTAGGAAGTATCAAGTTGCGAACTTTTGGCCACGTTCCAGTCCACCCATGGCTCGAGCGAGGTATGAAAGGAACGTCAAGCTAGAGTCTAGAGGTTTATTATTTAGCATGATTGAAGTTTAATGTCACGGTCTAGTCCACCCATGTCAAGGACGTGACCTCTTAAGCGGAAAACATGAATCTAAAGTCGGTATTTTAACTCATAAGTCACGGTCTCGACCACCCTTTGTTGGCCCTAACAAGAACAGAATCACCTAGAGGGGGGTGAATAGGTGTCTAAGTTGAAAATTGAAAGTTTCTAAGTTTTTAAAGAAACTTAATTTTCAGAGTCAAATTTCCTCAGAATCAGAAGCAAGCTTACAAAAGTAGCTTCTGAGGGAAATTCTGCCTAAGCACAGTTAAACTGTTTTCAGCAACAGAAGTTCAGAGTTTGAGAACTTCTGGACGGTCTTCTGAACAAAGACAATGATAATAGGAGTAAATCTGTTTCAGCACTAAATATGAGCAAGCACACAGAAGCAATAATAACAAGTATAAGAGGGAGAAAGAAGTTCAGGAGATCCTGATGAACAAGTCGATTTATCCAAGTTCGCCACAGAAGTCCTGTGACTACGTCTTGTCCCCTGAGGTCGCAGCCACCAGAGATTTTAAATCTACTATTCAGAACTTTTATGGCAAGTTCAGAAGCTCCTTTACATCAACAGAACATAAGCTAATTTCTCACTTAGTCCTGACTAGTCTAAAAAGAGTTAAAGGATTTCCACCAGAACAACAACAACTCTGTTTTCTGGAATTCTCACCCAACTCAAATCTCAACTAGATTTCTCTCTAAATCTAACTGAATATCACAAACGATATCAGTTTACAAGATTCCTATTATGAACTTGTTTTTCTTCACTCTCTTACTTTAACTAAGGCTAAGCTAAGAAAGATTGAGAATGGAAAAGGGTGTGCTCTGTTTTTCTACTTCAAACAGTGCGTTGAGATTTTGCTCGATAATCACGCGTAGATGATGCAGTGGAGCTTGGCTACTATTTATAGTGAATGAGGATGACCGTTGGTGAGTTTGAATCTTCAAAGCAGATGACATCAGTTGTTGTAGCCGTTAATTTGTCAAATCTTCAAACGGTCTTCAAACACTTTGATTCCGTTAACCTTGTTCTTTAACTTAATCCAGTAAGTTATTTGAAATTGAAGATAAGGTTGACTGGAAACATTCTTCAATTGGATCAACAAAGGGTAGACAAGGAAAAACTGGTTTCGCTTTGAGTAGACAAGCGCGCTCCTTCAAAACAGCTTTTTGAACTTTTGGCGCCTTGCATTAAATGCAATTGTCAGACCAATAAATGCTTAACGGAACCCGTGACTTAGCTTCTAATAGCTAATTCCATTTGTCTAAGCTTCTGATCAAATTGGTAGAGTTTTACTTCTGATTGCAATGGACCTCTGAGGAGAGCTTTAACAGATTTCAATATGTTCAGAGCGGAACATCCAGCTTCTGAAAGTGAGAGCACTGTCTTCAGCTTTCGATTCTTCTGAGTCCTTAAGCGATCCAAAAAATTATTCATTCAGCACCTGCTGAGTAACTTACATACAAACTTAACAAAAAAAAAGTTAGTCAATATTAAGCAGTACGTAAGAGAATTTTAATTTTCATCTTCTGAAACGTTTGGACATAATCAAAACACTTAGGGTTCATCATTCTCCCCCATTTTGGTTATGGACAAACCGTGGTCAGAAGGTAAAAAGTTTCTTGAGAGAACAGAGGGATTAGAGATTAACTTCCTGATACAAATGTTTGTTTTATAACTTCTGAGTAACTTAACTCCCCCATTTTAGTGTAAATGGTGAACTTCATCAATCTGTATAAACTTAAGATAGGCTTGAGATCAAGTTGTTAGATTTTTAGTGAAGATAAAGTTACTAAGTTAAAAAGAAACATAAACAGTAAGAAATTAATCAGAGACAATTAATATGTATAAGAAAAGTTCAGTGTATAAAATTGTCTGAAGAAACAGTAAAGAAAATAATCATCAGAAGGAAAGTCCTAAGACAAGACTACCCAACCCAAAACCTAGCTAAGAAGCTTAAGTCCTAAAATGATTATAAGTTTCTAGATCTCTTCTGAGGAGGAGGTACACCACTGGAACCTTCACCAACATTCTGTCTCTTCATCCCAGCAGACTTGAGACCACCCTGCTGAGCAGACTTCTCCCCCGTTTGGCCAGCACCAACAGGAACACCCAGAGCACCTTGAGAGTCCAATTTCTGCTGAACATTCAAAGCAGTCTGATATTGCTGAGGAGTAGGCCTTACAGTGTTGATCATTTACATTCTTCGCCTGAAATCAGCATCAATGGTTTTCATATGATCAAAAGTCTGTCCAGACATAGGTCGCTGTCTCTGAACATCTTCCAGAAGGAGCTTGATCAACCGATTGTTAGCATACACAGCAGCAGTGAAATGCTCATTCTGAATATAAGTCTGTCCGCGAACAAACCTATAGCAATTATGAAGAACCTTCTCTTGTTCTCGTTCTTGAGTGTGCATAACTTTCAGAAGTTCAGTAAGCTCAGCAATCTGGGCGCTCTGAGCAGTCACAGCGGACTCAATGCTCTGTAGATGATTGTTGAGATCAGGAGTGATGTCATATACAATCTTAGCAGCCCTTGAAGATGATGATCCTTGAGCAGAAGATTTCACTTCTCTCAGAATATGCTTAGTAGTACTTTGCAGATCATCAATCTTACTTGGAAGAATCTTCTCATGAGCCTCATAATGCTCATTTGCTTCCTTGACTTCTTCTGACAAAATCTCCAGATTTTCATTAACTTTCAGAGAAGAAGCAAGAGCAATATTTTCGAGAGTTTGAAGAGTCAGAGCCAATTCTCTCAACTTGTAAATTTCATCATATGTAGCCAGATGAAGTGTAGAAAGATTGCGAGTGTAGACAGTAGGGTTCTGCATTTGAAGCATAGTCATGAGCTGCAGGTTCTGAGCTTTCAAAGATTGAATTTCTTGCAACACAATGCCCTGAGCATACATGTCAGCAGCAGAAGACCGTTGCCCTAAACCAGCAAATCTATTCAGCAATTCATTAGAGCCACTCCGACTCATTCTTCTCAACTCTTCAACAGATGGAGCACCACCAGCTTCGGATACACCAGAAGCTCTGCCCATGAAACCAAAACTACCAAATCTTCTTTCCAGATCATCTCGATTCATTGTATTGCTTAGGAAGTCATAGTTGGATGACAACCCAGCAAAGAAAGAGGTAGAGGAAGAAGTAGTTAAGGGATCACACACATGGGGTGCATGTCCAGAAGTTGAAGGAGGAGGAATATGTGTGGTTGTGGAAGGAATGGTATGTGTGGAAGAGGAAGAGAGGGTAGGTGAAATGGATGGTAGTGTGGATGGTAGTGAAAAAGATGGAGCAGTAAATCCAATTGATGGAATTACAGAGGAAGTAGAGAGAGTGGAAGTAGTGGAGGTAGATATGGAATCTGTGAAAATGGGTCCAGAAGATAAATTCACTTCTGAATAGGATCCAGAAGGAAGAGTAGTTTTAGGAGGTACAACTTCAGAGGTTGAAGTTGTAGGAGGAATGGAAGTTTGAGAATCACTAACTTCTGTGACAGAAGGTAGTGAAGGAGATGGATGGGGAGTACGAGGTCAGATGGATGATGAGTATGAGAGGGAGATGAGATAACCTGATCATAAGAGTTTGGATCAAACATAGAAATTGGTTCAGCAAACACATGAGCCATTCTGAACAGCGTTTCAGAGGCATCTCTATCACCAGGGTTTCTGCCTTGACCCATAAGAACATTATCAAGAAAATCATCAGTGTTGATGTTTTCAGCAAACCTCATTGCGTCCTTAATGATAGTGTCAGGCTCTTGACCACTATCTTCTGACAGTTCTTCAATGATAGGAGCAACATCCGGTTCAGCAGACATATCCATCATGTCTTCATCATCAACCAAGTCCTCTTTTTCAGGAGTTGATTCGTCCAGTTCAGTACTCGGAGCAATATAGAAGTCCTTTTTGTTCAGAGACCTTCTATTTGCAGCAACCTTCTTCCTTGGGAGTCTGGAGAGAGGAATATCTTCAGAGTCCTCATCTTCTCCCGTAGCCTCAACATTTCCTGAGAACTCCACGTTCCCAACTTCAGCGGCACATTCAGCAATTCTAGCATCAGCCTTAGCCTTTGCTGCAATTTCTCGCTCAGCTGCTAACTTATCTTCAGCTTCCTTCTTCTTCCTTTTCACATCAGCAAGAGCTACAACTCTTGCAATTTTCTCATCCTCAGCAGCCTTTTCCCTTTCATCAAGACGTGCATCCTCAGCTTCCTGAACTTCTTTCTCAGCAGCATCCCTTGGCTTCTCAGCAACAATCTTGCCAGAAGGTTCAACACTAATGGTTGTTTGAACCAGAGCTGGAAGAGGTTCTGAGACAACCACCTTCTCTATTTGAAGGACCACCTTACTTGAACCTTTCTTTCCTTTGCCCTTCTTGGCAGCTTTCTTTCCTTTCTGCACAGTAACTTCAATAATCTCCTTCTGAGCAATGCTTACAGAGGAAGCATTCTCCTTCTTCTTCGGAATCATACCAAAGGAAAGGTTCCTAAGGGTATGCATCTTAAGAACAGTACTCCTGCTGGTTACACCTTCTCCTGAAACGACAACAGAGGCAGCTTCAAACAGCCTCGTCAGAAGAGAACCATAAGCAAGTGCACTGACAACAGACACATTTTTCATCTGCCGTATCAGCATGGCAGGGAGATTGATCTTCTTCTGATTTACCAGATGCCACATGAAAACCCGTTCCCGATTGGAAACACCATTAACTCCTCCAGCCTTCGGAAGGAACACATTTGTGGTTAAGTAGTGTGCCCACCTCTGGTGCTGAGTGAGCCAGGTGGCATAGGTTTCCTTGGCACTCAGATCTGGTCTTGCCCAGTTTGCTTCATTGAACCCTTCAGCGGAACCATCATCTCCAATGATGATTCCCTCGTCATCAATCCCGATAACCTGAGAAATGGAAGCCCTGCTGACCTCGATCTCAACTTCTCCAACCACCGAGTGAACAACATCCTCCTCATTAGATAGGTAGTGGAGGTTCTGATAGAATTCAGTGACTAATTTCGGATAGATGAACTCATCCAAAGAGACGAATGAATTCCAATTTTGAGCACTTAGCAACTTAGAGATGGGTTCAGTGGATTTGACTTCATCGTCTAGGAACCTAGAAGTGAAAACCCTAGATTTGCTAACTTTCTTTTTGGTCTCAAAGTTAAAGATATGAGTGACAGTGAGTTCAATGGGATGATCTTGAGCCATTGAAAGATTTTTAAGAAATTAGGTCAAGTGTTTGAGAAAAAGAAAACACAGAGAGTTGTCTATGGAAAATCTAATTGCAGAGAAAATGAGAGTGAAAAACTTCTAAGTGAGGAATTCCCTTATTTATACCCAAACTAGAAACTGTTTCAATTTAAAAAGTAACTAACTACCGTTAAAAAGGGGAACAGATAACCGTTAAACACCAGTGACAGCGCCGTAATAGCAATAAATGTACGCATGCTTAATTCAAAATCATGATTAGATTTGATCATACTTGATTATCTTAAGTTATTAACATTTAAGATAGAAAAAGATATAATTAAACTAAGTTACTGAAGTGGATAAGTCATACCAATGCCTTCTCGTAAGCTGCTGAAAGGAGTACCAGCCAGAGGCTTAGTAAACATGTTAGCAAGATTTTCTTCAGAGGGAACATGGGTGATGATGATATCCTTCTTCAGAACATGATCTCTCAGAAAGTGATGCCTAATATGAACATGCTTCATCCTGCTGTGCTGAATAGGATTCTTTGAAAGATTAATTGCACTCTTGTTATCACAGTAGATTGTAATTGTTCCAGGGATGACTCCATAGTCAGCAATTTGTTGCTTAATCCAGAGCATCTGAGAAACACAACTTCCAGCAGGAACATACTCAGCTTCAGCAGTTGAGAGAGCCACAGAGGTTTGTTTCTTGCTATGCCAGGAGACTAGGCACTCCCCCAGAAAATGACAACCACCAGAAGTGCTGACCCTCTTCAATTTATCCCTACCATAGTCAGAGTCTGTGTATCCTATAGGAGTAAAATCAAAACTACAAGGATACCACAAACCAGCTTCTGGTGTGCCTTTAAGATATCTGAGAATTCTTTTGACAGCAACATCATGAATCTCTCTTGGTTTAGACTGATATCTAGCACAAAAACACACAGCAAAATATATATCTGGCCTGCTGGCGGTTAGGTATAAAATAGATCCAATCATACCTCTGTAGGTTTTTATATCTACAGGTTTACCAGCTTTCCCTTCATCATCTATGTCTTTGCTGACATCCATTGGAATATCAACAGCATTAGAGTCCATCATGCCAAATTTCTTCAGCACTTCTCTAGTGTACTTGGCTTGATTGATAAACACACCATCATTACTTTGCTTGATCTGAAGTCCTAAGAAGAAAGTTAATTCTCCCATCATAGACATTTCAAATTCTGCCTTCATGTGGTCACTGAACTCTCTGCACAAAGATTCATTAGTAGCACCAAAAATAATATCATCAACATATACCTGTGCTAAAAGGATATCCTTGTTCTTTTTCAGAGTAAACAGAGTTGTATCAACACAGCCTCTGACAAATCCCTTAGACAGAAGGAACTTTGTCAGTCTCTCATACCAAGCTCTGGGAGCTTGTTTCAGTCCATACAAAGCTTTCTTCAGCTTGTACACATGATCAGGAAACTTAGGATCTTCAAAACCAGGAGGTTGAGATACATAAACTTCCTCATCAATGTAACCATTCAAGAATGCACTTTTCACATCCATTTGAAAGAGCTTAAAACCTTTGTATGATGCAAAAGCACATAAGATTCTAATGGCTTCTAATCTTGCAACAGGAGCAAAAGTTTCACCATAATCTATGCCTTCTTGCTAACTGTAACCTTGAGCAACAAGTCTTGCCTTGTTCCTTACAACATTTCCAAATTCATCAAGCTTGTTTTTCAGAACCCATCTAGTGCCAACAACCTTTATGTTGTTAGGTCTGGGAACCAAAATCCAAACTTCTGACCTTTTAAACTGATCAAGTTCTTCTTGCATTGCCATTAACCAGGAATCATCATCTGCAGCTTCATAGAAGTCCTTGGGTTCCAGAAGTGACACAAAAGCCACATGCCCCATATATCTTCTGAGTTGAGCTCTGGTCATGACAGGATTGTGAACAGAGTCAATTATGTTCTCTAAGGAATGATTCCTATGAGTTCTAACTTCTCTTGGTACATCCAATGTATCTTCTGAAACTTGTTCATCATTTGTTGAATCATATATAGGAGCATCTTCTAGAAGGAAGTTGACTTCTGGAGTAGCATACTCTTCTTGAGCTTGTTCAGCAACAGGATGAACTACTTCAGCAGCTCTGGGAGAAACATCTTCTTCTACAACAGGAGACGATTCTTCAGAAGCTTGAACTACATCTGCTTCAGGAGCTCTACTATCTGCAGGGTTAGTCTCATCAAACTGTACATGAACAGATTCATCTAAAGTCTGAGTCCTCTTATTAAAAACCCTATATGCTTTACTATGTGTTGAGTAACCAAGAAAAATGGCCTCATATGCCTTTGAATCAAACTTTGAAAGATATTCTTTTGTATTCAAAACATAACACTTACAACCAAAGGTTCTGAAATAACCTATTTTAGGCTTTCAACCTTTCCAGAGTTCATAAGGGGTTTTGTTCAGAATGCTTCTGATTAGCACTCTATTCAGAACATAACAAGCTGTGTTAACAGCTTCTCCCCAAAAATACTTTGGAAGCCTTCTTTCATTGATCATAGTTCTGGTTATTCAACCAGAGTCCTATTCTTCCTTTCAACTACCCCATTTTGTTGAGGAGTTCTGGGAGCAGAAAAGTTATGATCAATGCCCTTGGTTTCACAGAATTCTTCAAACATAAAGTTTTTGAATTCTCCACCATTATCACTTTTGATATGAACAACCTTTTCATTCCTTTCATTCTCAAGTTTCTTTATCAGAACTGAGAAACATCCAAGTGACTCATCTTTGCTAGACAGCAAGATAACCCAAGTGAATCTTGAATAGTCATCTACAATGACAAAGGCATACTTCTTTCCACCCATGCTCATTGGTTGAACAGGGTCAAAAAGATCCATATGAAGTAATTCCAAAGGTCTTTTAGTTGAAATGATCTTTTTAGTTTTAAAAGAGCTTCTGGATTGTTTACCAGATTGACAAGCAGTGCATAAATGATTCTTTTTAAAACTAATTTCAGGCAGACCCTCAACCAATTGATATCTAGCTACTTTGGCCATAAGGTCCATGCTCACATGAGCAAGTCTTCTATGCCAGAGCCAGGAGGTATCCTCTTTTGACATCAAGCGTATATTTTTGCAAAGATTCTCAAGGTTCAACATGAAAACATTTTCAACTCTAGGAGCAGTTAGAATAACTTCCCTTGACTTACTGTCCAAGATTTTACATCCAGAGGAGCTGAAGACAACATCTCTACCTTTATCACACAGTTGTGCAACACTCAGGAGATTGAACTTCAGGCCTCTGACTAGGGAGACATCTTCGATCGGAGGATTAGTTCCTATGGATCCAGAACCAAGTATCCTTCCTTTCTGAGCATCTCCAAAGCTGACTTTTCCACCTCTTTTAGGATCAAATGTGATGAATGTTTTTTCATCACCTGTCATATGCCTTGAGCACCCACTGTTAATGTACCACAGCTTTGACATTGATGGAGCACTCAGAGCCACCTGCAACACAATCAATTAGTGACAAGTACCCAATCCTTATTGGTTCCTTCATTATTAGATTTTTCTTCAGCAGGTTTTAGTGATATCTCAGATTGCAAGATGTTTTTAATGTGATATTTGCAATGCTTCAACCAGTGGCCATCACTCTTGCAAAGTTTGCAAAAGGGAGGGTTCTTGGATCTTTCCCTTTGCTTCTTGGGAGATTTCTTCTTCTTCTGAGAAGGTGCAACAACTTCAGAGGCAACAACAGCGCTCTCAGAGGTACCAACGTCAGGAGGAGAAGCTATCTCTTTCAGAAGGGAGGGAGCGACAGGTTTCTTCTTCTTCTCGGGTTTATCACTTCCCAGAGGCAGCTTTTCCTTGCCTTTGGCTTTGGGGCCATCAGCAGGAGTGCTGAACTGTTTACACAACTTTTCTTCTAACACTTTCATGTCAGAAAAAACTTGAGTAAACCTAAGAAACTTGTCAGCCTCACTCTTGTCCAATTTCCTCTTAAGGTACTTGAACATACTATAGAGTTCTTCAAGAGAATCAAAGATATCTAGTTCGTGAGAATTGTTTACCTCAGAGTTATATGTAGCTTCAGGAGGTGCGGAAGTTTCTCCTGTGACATCTTCAGAAGTTGGCTCTTCAATAGCCATGAAACAAATCTGAGCTTGCTCTTCCTTTTCTTCAGGATCACTGCTGGTCTCAGAGTCTGACCAAGCAGCCAGCATAGCTTTCTTGAACTTTTTCTTATCTTTCTTCAGCTCCGGGCAGTTAGGCTTAATGTGCCCCGGTTGCTGACATCCATAGCACACAATAGGCTTGTTTGGATCTCTCTTGAACTTTTCACCAGAATCAGGAGTTTTCTTGTCAAAGCTCCTGAAAGGCTTCTTGTAGTTTCCACCTCTGCCTTTTCTAAAGGCCTTCTTGAACTTCCTGGTCAGCATAGCCAGTTCCTCATCTTCAGAGGATTCTTCAGAAGATTCTGCTTTCAGGACTACTCCTCTTTTTCCTTCTGACCTCTCTCTTAGGTCATGATTCTTCATGGACATCTCATGAGTAATTAGGGAGCCAATGAGTTCATCATACTCATAATAGCTCAAGTCCTGAACTTCTTCAATAGCAGTCTTCTTGGCTTGCCAAGACCTTGGTAAGCTTCTGAGAATCTTCTTCACTTTCTCGGATTCTTCAATATCCTTTCCCAAACTCTTCAAGTCATTGACAATCTTGGTGAATCTAGAATTCATACTTGAAATAGATTCTTTGTCAAGCATTTCAAATAGCTCATAGTCTCTCATGAGTTGATTGACTTTAGATTGCTTCACTTTTCCAGTTCCTTCATAAGTTACTTCCAGCTTGTTCCAGATCTCCTGTGCTGTTTCACAAGAGGAAACTTTGTTATACTCAGTAGCAGAAAGTGCACAGTGCAACATATTCATTGCTGAAGCATTGGTTTGGAGTTTTTTAAGAATATCATCAGTGTATTCTCTCTGAGGAATTACAACATTCCCTAAACCAACTTCCATCCTTGTTGGGACGAAGTCACCATCAGTGATAACATTCCAGGCACTCATATTCTGAGCTTGGATGAAACACATCATCCTCTTTTTCCAATAAGAGTAGTTATCACCATTGAATAGTGGAGGTCTAGTTGTGGAAGAGCCCTCGGGGATAATAAAGTGAGAAGGGTTCTCAGGCTGGTGTCTACTAGTCATCTCTATTGATTCTGATAGGATCTTACACTTAGATTGTTAGATCTTTAGTAAATATACGAAGTGACCTTCGCTCTGATACCACTTGTTGGCCCTAACAAGAACAGAATCACCTAGAGGGGGGTGAATAGGTGTCTAAGTTGAAAACTGTGTTTCTATGAGATATATTGATAATGAGGTGCTAGAAAGGTTCGATTTTGGTGATAAGATTGCTAAATATTTAGATCTTATGGGCTTAACTAGATTTGCTAAGTATAGATTTGATGTGGATGTGCATGTGTTGATGGAATTAGTTTGCTCTTTGCATTTTGATGAGAAGAAGAATTGGTTTAGTTTTAGAAATCAAGGAGAAGAATTTACCGTTTCTAGGAGGGATATTCAAAAATGGTTTAGAATCCCAAATAGTGGCGATTGTATGCAGGATGATTATGATTTGAATGCGGGATGGAAACGTATTTCGGGTATGGATGAATTTGTATTTACAAATTGCTCTAACAAGTTGATTAAGGATGAATGCTTGATGTACTTTCATAAGTATCTTTGTGGTGCAATTTTTGGTCGTGTTGAATATTCGAAAGTTAGTGCTAAGGATGTATGGGTGCTTTAATGTCTTCTTGATGATGTTCAAGTGGATAGTATTGGTTTGATTTTTGATGTGCTCAAAAGGTTGAATGTTAGGAAAACCACTACTTATCCTTTTGCTAATATTTTGACGGGTTTAGTTCAATGTGTTAGAGGAACTTTATATGAGTTTCAAAAGATCTGTCATAATAATCTCCCGATGCTTGATATGGTGTTTTTGAAGAATAGTGGTGTACTCACCGATTCTCGGCAATTTAAGTCTTATGAGAAGAGGACGGCTTTACTTATTTTAGGTGAACATGTCAAGGCGGGTCATGGATCTTCATCGGTACCTAGGCCGAAAGGAAAGGGCAATGGAAAGGCCAAAGTGGGCCAAAGCCGAATAAATGACGAAGAAGAAGAGATTGGTGGTGAAATTCCGGGTTGGCAACGTGTTCTTGATCAAATGAATGCAAATCATGAGGTGGTTCAAGGACAAATCCGTGAAGTCGTGGAAGAAAATAGGCGAATGGGTTTACAATTGGGGACTATGCAAACCTCAATTGATCTTTGCTTGGAGAATCAAAGTGGATTCAAGACCCGACTTGAAGATTACCTCGACTACAAGTTCACTTCCGACTCTCCTAACTACTCTCCTCCACGAGATTGAGTACCGAATTCAAGAAGCCGAAGATCAAGTTTTATTTTCTTTACTTTATTTACTTTTCTTACTTTTTAATTTTTAGTATAGCTAGTTTTAATTTAGTAATTTATTTTCATTATTTTTATTTTATGCTTATTGAAGAACTAGTTTATCTTTTTATAAATTTCTTATGTTTTTAGTTATTATTTATCTTACATTTTTGCTCACTTAGTTTCCGAACTATGAGGACATAGTTCCCACTAAGTGTGGGGAGGTGGTACGTTTTCCTTTATTTTTCCTATATCGTTTTATTATTCATGTGTGATTTTTGTCAAAAATTTAAATTTTTCATTAGTGTCATTTTTGCAATAAAAATGTCTTAGCTTTAGATTGACATACATATATTCATGCATTTATTCTCATGACTAGTAGAATGTCAACCAAATAATAAAATAGGAAAAAGAAAACGTATGCAAAAAGTGATAGTTGACGAAAAAGAAAAAATTACAAGTCACTTCTACATTTCCCCTACACAATGATTAAGTACCTCAAATCTTATACTAAAGTTTTTATTATGTTCTTTTCCTTATGTTTAAACCAAGGTTTTTATGCAATCTCATATGGAACGTCATATTATCTAAAAGATATGCAAATATCTTGACTTGAAGTCCATCTCGAGATTAAATAAAAATGAGGTCATTAGGGAAACTATAGCCATAATATATGTTGATTTAAAGTTAATATAGGTTGAGGGTATCTAAAATTTTTTCTTGCTCAAATACTTTGTTCATTAGGAAGTATCAAGTTGCGAACTTTTGGCCACGTTCAACTCCACCCATGGCTCGAGCGAGGTATGAAAGGAACGTCAAGCTAGAGTCTAGAGATTTATTATTTAGCATGATTGAAGTTTAATGTCACGGTCTAGTCCACCCATGTCAAGGACGTGACCTCTTAAGCGGAAAACATGAATCTAAAGTCGGTATTTTAACTCATAAGTCACGGTCTCGACCACCATTTGTTGGCCCTAACAAGAACAGAATCACCTAGAGGGGGTGAATAGGTGTCTAAGTTGAAAACTGAAAGTTTCTAAGTTTTTAAAGAAACCTAATTTTCAGAGTAAAATTTCCTCAGAATCAGAAGCAAGCTTACAGAAGTAGCTTCTGAGGGAAATTCTGCCTAAGCACAGTTAAACTGTTTTCAGCAACAGAAGTTCAGAGTTTGAGAACTTCTGGACGGTCTTCTGAACAAAGACAATGATAATAGGAGTAAATCTGTTTCAGCACTAAATATGAGCAAGCAAACAGAAGCAATAATAACAAGTATAAGAGGGAGAAAGAAGTTCAGGAGATCCTGATGAACAAGTCGATTTATCCAAGTTCGCCACAGAAGTCTTGTGACTACGTCTTGTCCCCTGAGGTCGCAGCCACCAGAGATTTTAAATCTACTATTCAGAAACTTTTATGGCAAGTTCAAAAGCTCCTTTACATCAACAGAACATAAGCTAATTTCTCACTTAGTTCTGACTAGTCTAAAAAGAGTTAAAGGATTTCCACCAGAACAACAACAACTCTGTTTTCTGGAATTCTCACCCAACTCAAATCTCAACTAGATTTCTCTCTAAATCTAACTGAATATCACAAACGATATCAGTTTACAAGATTCCTATTATGAACTTGTTTTTCTTTACTCTCTTACTTTAACTAAGGCTAAGCTAAGAAAGATTGAGAATGGAAAAGGGTGTGCTCTGTTTTTCTACTTCAAACAGTGCGTTGAGATTTTGCTCGATAATCACGTGTAGATGATGCAGTGGAGCTTGGCTACTATTTATAGTGAATGAGGATGACCGTTGGTGAGTTTAAATCTTCAAAGGAGATGACATCAGTTGTTGTAGCCGTTAATTTGTCAAATCTTCAAACGGTCTTCAAACACTTTTATTCCGTTAACCTTGTTCTTTAACTTAATCCGGTAAGTGATTTGAAATTGAAGATAAGGTTGACTGGAAACATTCTTCAATTGGATCAACAAAGGGTAGACAAGGAAAAACTGGTTTCGCTTTGAGTAGACAAGCGCGCTCCTTCAAAACAGCTTTTTGAACTTTTGGCGCCTTGCATTAAATGCAATTGTCAGACCAATAAATGCTTAACGGAACCCGTGACTTAGCTTCTGATAGCTAATTCCATTTGTCTAAGCTTCTGATCAAATTGGTAGAGTTTTACTTCTGATTGCAATGGACCTCGTAGGAGAGCTTTAACAGATTTCAATATCTTCAGAGCGGAAAATCCAGCTTCTGAAAGTGAGAGCACTGTCTTCAGCTTTCGATTCTTCTGAGTCCTTAAGTGATCCAAAAAATTATTCATTCAGCACCTGTTGAGTAACTTACATACAAACTTAACAAAAAAAAAGTTAGTCAATATTAAGCAGTACGTAAAAGAATTTTAATTTTCATCTTCTGAAACGTTTGGACATAATCAAAACACTTAGGGTTCATCACTCTTATCAAGGA
Organism: Euphorbia peplus; assembly: GCA_028411795.1. Classification (NCBI taxonomy): domain Eukaryota; kingdom Viridiplantae; phylum Streptophyta; class Magnoliopsida; order Malpighiales; family Euphorbiaceae; genus Euphorbia; species Euphorbia peplus. The sequence goes on along the minus strand of CP110843.1, from coordinate 8,977,424 downwards.
CGTGACTAGGGAAGATCTACTTGACAAATTAAAGCAAGAAGGAAAATAAAGATACCTAGATATGCCTTGAGACAATAAAAATCAAAACATGCGTGCTCGCTTTGTCCCGAAAGCCTTATATAAAATACGTTAAGAATGGATTATAGTCTTAAAGGTTCTTATAATCGTATGGCTTCATTATGAACGCATATTAACTTTCTGGATGAAGTTTTGCTTGATCAAAGTTAATTGATTTTCATATAAGGTTAGGTTAATATAATGACTACTTTGGGAAGTTGATACAGGTAGCTTACGTTAGATCCTATATTTGCTTGAGGACAAGCAAAGGTTTAAGTGTGGGGATTTGTTAAGTCCAAAATGTACTTAATTTAGCTATGTATTTCGTATATATTTTCATAACATTTCATGTAGTTTTAGCTCATTTAGCTTAGAAATATCTAGGATACGGGCAATTTCACTACTTTGTATTTGTTTTGATGTTCTCAACTTAATCTTATGAAAACATAGCAATTTGATGTTAGTTCGAGCCAAAAACGAGCAATAGAAGACATTTGAGTTCATACAAGTTCATGCAAAGCCATGCGAAGAAGTTACGTGCAAGCTAAGTTGGAAAATCGAAGAAAATACTCGAAGCGTGCAACCTACAAGTCGCGCGCTAGAGGCAAGGATTTCCTCTGGCGCGCTGGTCACTTATTTTGCCTTGTCTCGATGGAGGCAAAACCTGCCTCTGGCGCGCCACTCTCCATAATCCTCAGAAATGGATTTCCTTCGTCGTTCTTATCCACACAACCTTTCCGAAAGGTCGTACACCTTCCCAACGGACACGACCATTCCCTAAAGGTTGTAACCCTTTGAAACACACCTCTTGGTGCCTATAAATACACCATCCTTGTCTCAAATTCGGAGGGTTGACACATCTAACAAAAAGAATGCTAAATACTTGCTTACATTTCCCGCTATGCTTACACCTAAATCCACCCATTTCATAAACGTTCCCGCTGTAATTCCTGACAAGAATTACAGCATGATTTCATTCTTTTCCTTAAGCATTGTAGTTAGATCGAGAGATCAACTTCGTTCATCCGTTCATCGAAGAAAATCCGAGCAAGAACGCCCCGAGGCTTGACAACCCTTCCGAGTAGAGTAAAAAGGATTGACAACCCTGTTTCCTTATACTTGTTTATGTTCTGTCCAACTTTGATTTTCTGTTTACATCTTGTATGAATATGATATTGAGTTTATAAAGAGATTTATGTTCTTCATATGCTTATGTTCTTGAATTGATAGTTTGCATGCTAAGTAATTAATTTGGATCAAGAATAGTTGCTAAGTATAATAACTTGTGTTTATCATTAACTTATAATCTTGTGATACGAATAGGTTTGGTTGCTTAGGTTATAATCTAGTTTTACATATGTGATTGTAGTCGGTTATAATATTGATACGAATAGGTTCGGTTAGTATATAATTGATGTTCATATGTGGTTAACTTGTTTGCATGTATCGAGAGATCGGAATAAGTTATATCGAGATTAGATTAAGTATATAAAGTTTATTCAATATTGTGTTTACGTGCTTAAATGAATTGTTGTCTTTGCTTAAGAATTAGTTTGTAAATCCTTAACTTTGTGAGTTTGTGAATTTAAGTATAAGTAAGTGTGGCATGGTACAGTAAGTTGTGTTCTTATCAACCAAATCAATAAGGATTATCGTTTTAACTATAAACCTCGAGAAAACGAATAAAGTAAACAATGAACGTAAATGAGTAATTAGCGTTTCTCTGTGGGTTCGATCTTTTTATTACTACATGAGTGACTCCGTACACTTGCGTAAATCGCCCAACATATTCACAAAGAAATCAAATTTTACAAAGCATATAGTTTATTAAGAAAAAATTTATTATTCATTTCCTTCAATTGTTTCAAGAGAGTTGAGTGTTTAAATTTAATCATTCAAAATATTCTTGTAAAAATTAAGCAGTAGGGCTTAATCGGGGTTTATCACTACAGCCTTAGAAAAAGTGTAAGAGGTTAACACTTAGCCTTGAAAAGTTTGGGAAAGTTTCTCAGTTGCGCTTGGTAAAAACTGAGGGGGAGTTGCTCAAACATTTGGAAGTTTGAGAATGTCTCGGATTGTGAGAATGTCTCCACAGGCTTGATTTCTACCCGTAAAGAAATCACATAGTTGAGAATCTCAAGAGGTTCTCTTGGGGACTGGACTAGGCTTACAAGGAGACCGAACCAGGATAAATCGCTCTGTGTCAAACTTTTCTATCCCTAACTCCTTATTTAACTGTCATTTAATTATCAGCAAATATTTCAACTGTCTATACTTATATATTTGCTAGCTTAATTGATCGAGCCAAAATTTTTTTATTCGTATAACAAATAAACAAGTGTATCTTCCGCAATATATTTAATACTGTTGTTTATTAAATAAGGAAAAGTTTTTATAAGAATAACTTTATTTTAAAAGAGGCAATAAATCATGTTCACCTCTTTAGTATTTATACAGTCATATTTGGGCAAACAATTGGTATCATAACCAATCTATTTGTATATTAAAGTTTAACTACTTTAGAGAGATTCATTATGACTAACATGAGTGTTAATTTTCCAGAAAATATGACCACACAGTTAATACCTGAAGGACAATCTATTGTTATATCACCTTTATTTTATGGAGCTAATTACTCTTTCTGGAAAAATAGGATGAGAAATTTTATTCAATCTAGTGATATTTTTGTTTGGAAAAATATTGCAGATGAATCTTTTACTCCAACAAAAATAGTTAATAATGTTAAAATTGAAAAGATTGAATCTGAGTACACTGATGATGATTGGAAACAATTACAATAAATGCTAAAGCTATTAATATTTTATATTGTGCTTTAGATATTAATGAATATCATCATGTTTAAGGATGTTCACGTGCCAAGGAGATATGTGACAAACTCGAAGTCACTTATGAAGGAACACAAAAGCAAAAAGATGTAAGGGTAAATTTATATATGCGCGAGTTTGAATTATTTAAGATGGAGGTAAACGAAACTATTTCAGAAATGAACACAAGGTTTACCACCATAATAAATAATTTAAAAACTCTTGGAAAAACCTTTAAATATGAGGAGCTAATCATAAAGTTAATGAGAACAATGCCCTCAGCCTGTGATCCTAAATTGACAGCCATTGATGAAGCTAGAAATCTATCCACTTATTCTTACGATGAGTTTATTGGATCTCTGCTTACTCATGAGATAAAAATGACATCTGTCAAAGATAAAGAACCCGAGACAAGAAAACTAAAGTCCACTGGATTAAAAGCTAAAATTGTTAATGAGTTCAGGTGAAGAATTTGAGGAAGAAATTGATTTGTTAACTCGAAAATTTAACAAATTTCTGAAAAAGAAAAACTTTAAAAATTTTCCCAAAAAGAAATTTCATAAAGAATCCAGAACTTCTGATAAGTTTAAAAAGGACTCATCCCAAGAAGTTATTTGTTTTGAATGTGACAAATCGGAACATATTAAACCAAATTGTCCAAATCTGAAAAATCAAAACAAAAAGAAATGGAAACGAGCTATGGTTGCTGATGAACCCTAAGTGTTTTGATTATGTCCAAACGTTTCAGAAGATGAAAATGAAAATTAACTTATATACCTTTCAATGTTGACTAACAATTTTTGTTAAGTTACTGTATAAGTTTTCTCAGCAGATGCTGAATGAAGAATTCCTGCTTGCCTATTGAACTCAGAAAATTAAAGAAGCTGAAGACAGAAGTACTTTCTCAGAAGCTGGATCAACCGCTCTGAAGTCTTGATCGTCTGTCTTAAGTTTTTATCAGAAGTTCTCCTTTGCAAACAGAAGACTAAGGTTGTTTTAGTTCTGAAGCGCTAAGAAGGAATACGAACATCAGAAGTTCGTTATCACGGGTTTAGTTAAGCATTTAATGCTTTGTCAGTTGCATTTAATGCAAGGCGCCAAAAGTTCAAAAAGCTGTTTGAAGGACGCGCCTGTTCACAACAAACAAAACCTGCTCTCTTATCGTTTCCCTCTAAATCAATCTTCAAGTTCAGTCAACTCCATCACCTTTATTTTAATCCCATACCGGATTAGATTAAAGTACAAAGTTGACAGAGTTGAGTGTTTTGAGACCGTTTGAAGAAGTTGACAAGATTAACGGCTACTTTCATCCTTGTCATCCTTGAAGATTCAAATATCCTCAACGGTTATCTACTCAACACTATAAATAGTAGCAAAGCTCCACTGCATCAACTACGTGTGTGATCATAGAGCAAAAATCTCAACGCACTGTTATATTCAAGAAAACAGAGCACACTTTCCATTCTCAATCTTTTCTTAGCTTAGACTTTGTAATTGTGAGAGAGTGAAGAAAAACAAGTTCATAATAGAAATCTTGTAAACTGAGATCGGTTGTGATCTTCAGTTAGATTTAAAAGAGAGAAATCTAGTTGAGATTTGAGTTGGGTGAGAAATCCAGAAAACAGAGTATTGTTGTTCTGGTGAAAATCCTTTAACTCATTTTAGGCTAGTCAGAACTAAGTGAGAAATTAGCTTAAGTTCTGTTGATGTAAAGGAGCTTCTGAACTTGCCATAAAAGTTCTGAATAGTGGATTTATAAAATCTCTGGAGGCTGCGACCTCAGAGGACAAGACGTAGTCACAGGAACTCTGTGGCGAACTTGGATAAATTGAACTGTTCATCAGGACCTCCTGAATCTCTTTCTCCCTTCTTTATACTTGTTAATTGCTTCTGTGTACTTGTATCATATTTAGTGCTGAAACAGATTTCCTCTTAAAAATCACAAGTCTGTGTTCAGAAGACTGTCCAGAAGTTCTTTACTCAGAACTTCTGTTGCTGAAAAGATAGAACCTGTCTTAAAGCAGATTATCCCTCAGAGGCTACTTCAATAAGCTTGCCTCTGACTCTGAGGATCATTGACTCTGAAAATTGAATTTTCATTAAAAGTTTGAAAATATCAGTTTTCATTTGAAACACCTATTCACCCCCCTCTAGGTGATTCTGATCTTGTTAGGGCCAACAAGTGGTATCAGAGCGAAGGTCACTTCGTATATTTACTAAAAAGATCTAACAATCTAAGTGTAAGATCCTATCAGAATCAATAGAGATGGCTAGTAGACACCAGCCTGAGAATTCTTCTCACTTCATTGTCCCAGAGGGATCCTCTACAACTAGACCTCCATTATTCAATGGTGACAATTACTCCTACTGGAAAAAGAGAATGATGTATTTCATTCAAGCTCAGAACATGAGTGCTTGGTTTGTCATCACAGATGGAGATTTCATTCCCACCAGAATGGAACCAGGTCTAGGGAATGTTATTATCCCTCAGAAAGAATATTCAGATGAAATTCTGAAAAAGCTCCAAACAAATGCTTCAGCAATAAATATGTTGCATTGTGCACTTACAGCCACTGAATATAACAAAGTTTCTTCTTGTGAAACTGCACAGGATATATGGAACAAGCTGGAAGTCACATATGAAGGAACAGGAAAAGTGAAGCAGTCCAAAGTCAACCAACTCATGAGAGAATATGAGTTATTTGAAATGCTTGACAAAGAATCTATTTCAGAAATGAATTCTAGATTCACCAAGATAGTCAATGACTTAAAGAGTTTGGGCAGAGACATTGAAGAGTCTGAAAGAGTGAAGAAGATTGTCAGAAGCTTACCAAGGTCTTGGCAAGCCAAGAAGACTGCCATTGAAGAAGTTCAGGACTTGAGCTTTTATATGTATGATGAACTCATTGGGTCTCTAATCACCCATGAGATGTCACTAAAAAATCATGACCTAAGAGAAAGGTCAGAAGGAAAAAGAGTAGTCCTGAAAGCAGAATCTTCTGAAGAATCCTCTGAAGATGAGGAACTGGCTATGCTGACCAGGAAGTTCAAGAAGGCCTTTAGAAAAGGCAGAGGTGGAAACTACAAGAAGCCTTTCAGGAGCTTTGACAAGAAAACTCCTGATTCTGGTGAAAAGTTCAAGAGAGATCCAAACAAGCCCATTGTGTGCTATGGATGTCAGCAACCTGGGCACATTAAGCCTAACTGCCCAGAGCTGAAGAAAGATAAGAAAAAGTTCAAGAAAGCTATGCTGGCTGCTTGGTCAGACTCTGAGACCAGCAGTGATCCTGAAGAGAAGGAAGAGCAAGCACAGATATGTTTTATGGCTATTGATGAGCCATCCTCTGAAGATATGACAGGAGAAACTTCCGCACCTCCTGAAGCAAACTATGACTCCGAGGTAAACATATCCTCTGAACAAAATATCTTTGATTCTCTTGAAGAATTGTACAGCATGTTCAAGTACCTAAAAAGGAAGTTGGACAAAAGCGAGGCTGACAAATTTCTTAGGTTTACTCAAGTTTATGCTGATATGAAAATATTGGAAGATAAACTAAGTAAACAATTCAGTTCTTCCTCCGATGACTCAAAAGTCAAAGGTAAAGAAAAACTGCCTCTGAGGAATGATAAACCTCAGAAGAAGAAATCTGTCACTCCCTCTCCTCTGAAAGAGATCTCTTCTCCTCCTGAAGTGGGAACCTCTAAGAGTGCTAATGCCTCTGAAGAAGTAGTACCTTCCCAGAAGAAGAAGAATGCTCCTAAGAAGCAAAGGGAAAGATCCAAGAATCCTCCTTCTTGCAAGTTGTGTAAGAAAGATGGACATTGGTTGAAAGATTGCAAGTATCACATTAAGAACCTCTTGCAATCTGAAATATCAGAAAAACCTGTAGAAGCTAAATCTAACTCTGAAGGACCCAATAAGGATTGGGTACCTGTCACTAATTGATTGTATTGCAGGTTGCTCTGAGTGCTCCATCAATGTCAAAGCTGTGGTACATTGACAGTGGGTGCTCAAGGCATATGACAGGTGATGAAAAGGCATTCATCACATTTGTACCTAAAAGAGGTGGTAAAGTCAGCTTTGGAGATGCTCAGAAAGGAAGAATTCTTGGTTCTGGATCCATTGGAACCAATCCTCCGATCGAAGATGTCTCCCTAGTCAGAGGTCTGAAGTTCAATCTCCTGAGTGTTGCACAATTGTGTGATAAAGGTAGAGATGTTGTCTTCAGCTCCTCTGGATGTAAAATCTTGGACAGTAAGTCAAGGGAAGTTATTCTAACTGCTCCTAGAGTTGAAAATGTTTTCATGCTGAATCTTGAGAATCTTTGCAAAAATATATGCTTGATGTCCAAAGAGGATACCTCCTGGCTCTGGCATAGAAGACTTGCTCATGTTAGCATGGATCTTCTGGCCAAAGTAGCTAGATATCAATTGGTTGAGGGTCTGCCTGAAATTAGTTTTAAAAAGAACCATTTATGCAATGCTTGCCAATCTGGTAAACAATCCAGAAGCTCTTTTAAAACTAAGAAAGTCATTTCAACTAAAAGACCTTTGGAATTACTTCATATGGATCTTTTTGGTCCTGTTCAACCAATGAGCATGGGTGGAAAGAAGTATGCCTTTGTCATAGTAGATGACTATTCAAGATTCACCTGGGTCATCTTGCTCTCTAGCAAAGATGAATCACTTGGATGTTTCTCAGTTCTGATTAAGAAACTTGAGAATGAAAGGAATGAAAAGGTAGTCCATATCATAAGTGATAATGGTGGAGAATTCAAGAATTTTAAGTTTGAAGAATTCTGTGAAATCAAAGGCATTGATCATAACTTCTCTGCTCCCAGAACTCCTCAACAAAATGGGGTAGTTGAAAGGAAGAATAGAACTCTGGTTGAAATAGCCAGAACCATGATCAATGAAAGAAGGCTTCCAAAGTACTTTTGGGGAGAAGCTGTTAACACAGCTTGTTATGTTCTGAATAGAGTTCTCATCAGAAGTATCTTGAACAAAACTCCCTATGAACTCTGGAAAGGAAGAAAGCCTAAGATAGGTTATTTCAGAACCTTTGGTTGTAAATGTTATGTTCTGAATACAAAAGAACATCTTTCAAAATTTGATTCTAAGGCAGATGAAGCTATTTTTCTTGGCTACTCAACACATAGTAAAGCATATAGGGTTTTTAATAAGAGGACTCAAACTTTAGATGAATCCATTCATGTAAAGTTTGATGAGACTAACCCTGCAGATAGTAAAGCCTCTGAAGAAGATGAAGTTCAAGCTCCTGAAATATCATCTCCTCCTGTTGAAGATGTTATTCCTAAAGCTGCTGAAGTTGACTCTCCTGCTGAACATGTTTCAGAAGAACATCCAACTACAGAAGTTAACTTTCTTCCAGAAGATGCTCCTATATATGATTCAACAAATGATGAACAAGTTTCAGAAGATACATTGGATATACCAAGAGAAGTTAGAGCTCCTAGGAATCACCCCTTGGAGAATGTAATTGACTCTGTTCATAATCCTGTCATGACCAGAGCTCAGCTCAGAAGATATATGGGGAATGTGGCTTTTGTGTCACTTCTGGAACCCAAGGACTTCTATGAGGCTGAGGAAGATGAATCCTGGTTAATGGCAATGCAAGAAGAACTTGATCAGTTCAAAAGGTCAGAAGTTTGGATTTTAGTCCCCAGACCTAACAATAAGAAGGTTGTTGGTACAAGATGGGTTCTGAAAAACAAACTTGATGAATTTGGAAATGTTGTGAGAAACAAGGCAAGACTTGTTGCTCAAGGTTACAGTCAGCAAGAAGGCATAGATTATGGTGAAACCTTTGCTCCTGTTGCAAGGTTGGAAGCCATTAGAATCTTATGTGCTTTTGCATCATACAAAGGCTTCAAGCTTTTTCAAATGGATGTGAAAAGTGCATTCTTGAATGGTTACATTGATGAAGAAGTTTATGTGTCTCAACCTCCTGGTTTTGAAGATCCTAAGTTTCCAAATCATGTGTACAAGCTGAAGAAGGCCTTGTATGGACTGAAACAAGCTCCTAGAGCTTGGTATGAAAGACTGACAAAGTTCCTGATCTCTAAAGGATTTGTCAGAGGCTGTGTTGACACAACTCTGTTCACTCTGAAGAAAAACAAAGATATCCTCTTAGCTCAGGTATATGTTGATGATATTATATTTGGTGCTACTAATGAATCTTTGTGCAGAGAGTTCAGCAATCACATGAAAGCTGAGTTTGAGATGTCTATGATGGGAGAGCTAACCTTCTTCCTAGGACTTCAAATCAAGCAAAGTAATGATGGTGTGTTTATCAATCAAGCCAAATATACTAGAGAAGTGCTAAAGAAGTTTGGCATGTTGGAATCTAATGCTGTTGATATCCCCATGGATGTCAGCAAAGACTTTGATGATGAAGAGAAAGCTGGTAAACCTGTAGATATTAAAACCTACAGAGGTATGATTGGCTCACTTCTATATCTAACAGCCAGCAGGCCAGATATACATTTTGCTGTGTGCTTTTGTGCTAGGTATCAAGCTAATCCAAAGGAGATTCATGACATTGCTGTCAAAAGAATTCTCAGATATCTCAAGGGCACTTCAGAAGCTGGTTTGTGGTATCCCTGTAGTACTAATTTCACTCCTATAGGATACACAGACTCTGACTATGGTAGAGACAAGTTGAAAAGAGTCAGCACCTCTGGTGGATGTCACTTTCTAGGAGAATGTCTAGTCTCCTGGCATAGTAAGAAGCAAACATCTGTGGCTCTCTCAACTGCTGAAGCTGAGTATGTTGCTGCTGGAAGTTGTGTTTCTCAGATGCTCTGGATAAAGCAACAAATTGCTGACTATGGAATTACTCCTGGAACAATGACCATCTTTTGTGACAACAAGAGCGCTATTGATCTTTCAAAAAATCCCATACAACACAGTAGAATGAAGCATGTCCATATTAGACATCATTTTCTGAGAGATCATGTTCTGAAGAAAGATATACTCATCACTCATGTCTCCTCTGAAGATAATCTTGCTGACATGTTTACTAAGCCTCTGGCTTATAATCCTTTCAGAAGTCTACGAGAAGGCATTGGTATGACTTATCAACTTCAATAACTTATCTTTAACTGTCCTATTAATTCTTAACTGCCATGTGTTTGAATTAAATTAAGCATGTTTAAGGATAATCATGATTTTGAATTAAAGCTGTCTACATTTAATGCTATTACTGCGCCGTTCTGTTGTTAACGGTAACTGGTTCCTTTTAAACGGTAGTTAGTTACTTTTTGAATAGGAAGCGATCACTGTTTGGGTATAAATAGAGGGTTTCCATACTTAGGTTCTTTTCACTCGAAAATCTTTTGCTCTCCAGATTTCATAGCTAAAACTATCCTTGCAATTTTCTGCAATCTTTCTACTTAATCTACATTTCTCAATCTCTTTTTCTAAAAATGGCTCAAGAAAATGTTCCTCAAGTCATTATCACTCACATCCTAGCTGATGATGAGATTCTCAGTGAATCTAGGGTTTTCACATCTAGATTCTTAGATGATGAAGTCAAATCCACCGTTCCCATCTCTAAATGGATAAGTGCGCAAAACTGGAACTCATTTGTTTCTTTGAATGATTCCTTCTATCCCAAGATGGTAACTGAGTTCTATCAGAACCTCCACTATAGGTCTGATGAGGAGGATACTGTACACTCTGTGGTAAATGGCACTGATTTTGAGGTCAGCAGGGCTTCCATTTCCCAAGCCATTAGTATTGATGATGAAGGAATCATCATTGGGGATGATGGAACTGCTGAAGGTTTTTCGGAAGTAAACTGGGCTAAGCCAGTTCAGAGCGCAAAAGAAACCTATGCCACCTGGTTGACACAGCATCAGAGGTGGGCACATTATTTGACCACAAATGTGTTCCTTCCGAAATCTGGGGCTGTTAATGGGGTTTCTAACAGAGAAAGGGTGTTCATGTACCACTTAATGAACGAGAAGAAGATCAACCTTCCTGCCATGATTATAAGGCAGATGAAGAATGTGAAGGTTGGAAGTGCTTTGGCCTATGGGTCTCTTCTGACCAAGCTGTTTGAATCTGCTGGAATAGAGATTTCTGGTGAAGGGATTACCAGTAAGAGCACTCCAATCAAACTTATTCCTCTGACTAAGTTACAACACAGTATAGTTCCGAAGAAGCCAGAAGGTGCTGGTTCCTCTGTGGTTGTAAGTCAGAAAGAAAGTATGAAGGTTGTTGAGCAGAAAGGAAAGACTGTTGCCAAAGGAGGCAAAGGCAAGAAAAAGCCAAGTAAGTTGGTTGTGGAAAAGGTTGCTACTTCAGAGCCTCTTCCCCCTATGGTTCAAGCTACCATTAGTATTGAACCTTCTGGTAAGGTGGTTGCTGAAAAACCTAGTGAAGCTGCAAAGAAAGCAGCAGAGGAAGCTGAGAAGAGCAGACTTGCTGAGTTAGCAAGAGCTGCTGAAGCTGAGAAAGAACAAGCAAGAATTGTCTCTCTGGCTGAGTTAACCAGAAGAGAAAAGGAAGCTGCTGAAGTTGCTGAGAAATTGGCAGAAGAAAGATTAGCTCTGGCAAAAGCTAAGGAAGATGCCAGACTGGAAGAAGCTGCTGCCCTACTGGACAGTGATGTTGTTCTTTCAGAAGTTGCTGAAGAAGAGACTGCTGAAAGGGAAATTCCACTTTCACAGGGAATGAGAAGGAAGAAAGCTGCACACAGAAGGATCCTTAACAAAAAGGACTTATTTGTTGAGTGTGCTGAGCTGGAAGATGATATTCCTTCTGAAGAGGAATTTCTGGATGAAGAGATGCTGGATGCATCAGAAGGAGATTTTGGTGCTCCTACTATTCAAGATCTCTCAGAGGATAGTGATGAAGAAGTGATTGCTCCTGAAATCGTTCTTAAAAATGCTAAGGAGTTTGCTGAAACTGTTGATAACGACGATTTCCTGGACAATGTCCTTCTGGGTCAAGGCAGGAATCCTGGTGAAAGGGATGCTAGAATCACTATTGAAAAGATGGCTCATCTTGATGCCACACCTATTAGCTCCTTTAACCCCAATGTTCCGGAAGATCAGAACACTTCTGATCAAGCTTTACCATCTCCACCTCATACTCCTGCTCCATCTCCTATTCATTCCTCTCAACCATCTTCTGTACCTACTTCTGTCTCAGAGGTAAGTACATCTTCTATTCAAATTCCTCCCATTTCCTCAACATCTGAGGATATGCCTCTTAAAACCATTCTGTCCTCTGGATCCTATTCAGAGGTAAATATTAACACAGCTCCTTTATTTTCTGACTCTGTTATTATCTCATCCTCACAATCACTTCCATCAGAAGTTGTGCCTCCATTTTCTGGACTTACAACTTCAATCTCCACTCCTCCATCCTCTATACCAACTACCATTCTCTCCTCTCTCCCTCCTCTGACTACTCAGAGTGCTCCTTCATTCACATCTTCAATACCTAGATCCTCATCCTCTGGACATACACCTCCTGTGTGTGATCCCCTAACAACTTCCAATACATCCACTCCTCCTTCCTATGCTGGTATTCGTACCAACTATGAATTTCTGTTCAATCACCTGAATCGAGATGAGATGGCTGCAAACTTTGGTAGTTTTGGGATTCCTCGCAGAGCTCCTGTTATTTCAACAGCTGGTGGTGTTCCATCTGTTGAGGATCTGAGAAGAATGAGTCAAAGTGGCTCTGATGGATTGTTGCACAATATGGCTAATCTTGGGCAAAGGACTCCTGCTGCTGACTTATATGCACAGGGTATGGTGCTCCAAGAAATTCAAGCTCTGAAGGCACAGAATCTACAGTTGATGACTATGCTACAAATGCAAAATCCCTCTGTGTTCATTCAGAATTTGTCAACCCTTCATCTCGCTGCTTATGATGAATTTTATAAACTAAGGCAGTTGGCTCTGACCCTTCCTACACTTGAGAACATTGCTCATGCTTCTACTAGCAATGTGAATGAACATCTCAACATTCTACAACAAGAGGTTAGAGAAGCAAATGAACATTTTGAATCTCAAGAGAAGGTTCTCCCAGCTAAGATTGACGAGAGAAGTGAAATCTTCTGCTCAAGGTCAATCTTCCTCTGGGGCTGCCAAAGTAGTGGAAAACATTTCTCCTGATCTCAATAAACGTCTTCAGAGCATAGAATCCCTTGTCCATGCTCAGAATGCACAAATTGCTGAACTCACTGAGTTCATGAAGGTTCTGCATTCTCAGTCCAAAGAGCATGAGAAGATTCTGAATAACAATTATCGGTTTGTTCGTGGGCAGACCTATCTTCAAAATGAATACTTGACTGCTGCTGTCTATTTGAACAACCAAGCTATCAAGTTGCTCCTGGAAGATGCTCAGAAGCAAAGACCTCAGACCGGTCCATCTCTCCCTGAAATGAGAAAGCTTGAGGCTGATTTTAAACAGAAAATCGATCAACTCAATGCTTTAAGGCCAACTAAACATCAGCTTGACACTGCTCTCAAAGTTCAACAGAAGTTAATGTCTCAAGGAGCTCTGGGAAAGCCTGTTGTTTATGGACAAATGGGGGAGAAACCTGCTGAGCAGGGTGGTGGTCCAAGTTCTGGTTTAAAAAGATCTGGTGCTAATGTCAGTTCAAGTAGTGGAGTTCCTCCTCTTCAGAAGAAACCTCGAAACACATAGTCAAATCCACAGAACTTAAGAATCTTAGTCATAGGTTCTGGGTTGGGTAGCTTCTTGTTAAGTTATTCATCTTTATGCTTCTGACATGTTGTTTCTTTGTTCTCTGAATATTTATACTATTTGAATTTTCCACACATTCTGTCTTCTTACATATTACTGCTTGCTTATATGTTTTTCTAACTTAGTAACTTACTTCACAATCGTTAAACAACTTGATCTTAAGTCTTCTAAGTCTCAGATTTGCTGAAGTTCACCATTTACACTAAAATGGGGGAGTTAAGTTGCTCAGAAGTTATAAAAACTATAACCAACAGGAAGTTACTTTCTAAACCTTAAAGTTTTCTAAGTAATCTTTACCTTCTGACCACCGTTTGTCCATAACCAAAATGGGGGAGAATGATGAACCCTAAGTGTTTTGATTATGTCCAAACGTTTCAGAAGATGAAAATGAAAATTAACTTATATACCTTTCAATGTTGACTAACAATTTTTGTTAAGTTACTGTATAAGTTTTCTCAGCAGATGCTGAATGAAGAATTCCTGCTTGCCTATTGAACTCAGAAAATTAAAGAAGCTGAAGACAGAAGTACTTTCTCAGAAGCTGGATCAACCGCTCTGAAGTCTTGATCGTCTGTCTTAAGTTTTTATCAGAAGTTCTCCTTTGCAAACAGAAGACTAAGGTTGTTTTAGTTCTGAAGCGCTAAGAAGGAATACGAACATCAGAAGTTCGTTATCACGGGTTTAGTTAAGCATTTAATGCTTTGTCAGTTGCATTTAATGCAAGGCGCCAAAAGTTCAAAAAGCTGTTTGAAGGACGCGCCTGTTCACAACAAACAAAACCTGCTCTCTTATCGTTTCCCTCTAAATCAATCTTCAAGTTCAGTCAACTCCATCACCTTTATTTTAATCCCATACCGGATTAGATTAAAGTACAAAGTTGACAGAGTTGAGTGTTTTGAGACCGTTTGAAGAAGTTGACAAGATTAACGGCTACTTTCATCCTTGTCATCCTTGAAGATTCAAATATCCTCAACGGTTATCTACTCAACACTATAAATAGTAGCAAAGCTCCACTGCATCAACTACGTGTGTGATCATAGAGCAAAAATCTCAACGCACTGTTATATTCAAGAAAACAGAGCACACTTTCCATTCTCAATCTTTTCTTAGCTTAGACTTTGTAATTGTGAGAGAGTGAAGAAAAACAAGTTCATAATAGAAATCTTGTAAACTGAGATCGGTTGTGATCTTCAGTTAGATTTAAAAGAGAGAAATCTAGTTGAGATTTGAGTTGGGTGAGAAATCCAGAAAACAGAGTATTGTTGTTCTGGTGAAAATCCTTTAACTCATTTTAGGCTAGTCAGAACTAAGTGAGAAATTAGCTTAAGTTCTGTTGATGTAAAGGAGCTTCTGAACTTGCCATAAAAGTTCTGAATAGTGGATTTATAAAATCTCTGGAGGCTGCGACCTCAGAGGACAAGACGTAGTCACAGGAACTCTGTGGCGAACTTGGATAAATTGAACTGTTCATCAGGACCTCCTGAATCTCTTTCTCCCTTCTTTATACTTGTTAATTGCTTCTGTGTACTTGTATCATATTTAGTGCTGAAACAGATTTCCTCTTAAAAATCACAAGTCTGTGTTCAGAAGACTGTCCAGAAGTTCTTTACTCAGAACTTCTGTTGCTGAAAAGATAGAACCTGTCTTAAAGCAGATTATCCCTCAGAGGCTACTTCAATAAGCTTGCCTCTGACTCTGAGGATCATTGACTCTGAAAATTGAATTTTCATTAAAAGTTTGAAAATATCAGTTTTCATTTGAAACACCTATTCACCCCCCCTCTAGGTGATTCTGATCTTGTTAGGGCCAACAGTTGCAACTTGGAGTGATTATGATGAATCTTCGTCAAGTGATGAAGAAGATGATGCAACTATATAACTATAGAACTGCTGATAAAACTAAGTACTGGTTTGATTTTTTTGTTATGTTCAAAAACTTACTCTGCAGGTACTTTTTGTATGGATCCTTGATATCCATAACAACTTATCTTTATAGTATTCATATATCTCTCTATATGTGTGGCTATACAGGAACCTTGTTGACTTATCTAGTCATCCTTGATTGTGACTAAACTATCTTTTCTGATTGTCTTTCAAAGGCGGAGAAAAAGTATTTGGTTCTGAATTATTTGCATGTTTGAATGATATAAATTCAGAAATTTTTGCATGTTGTGCTTTCAGAAGCTCTGTATGTTTTGGTTATAGATATGCCATGATTCCGAATGTTTATATGTTTTAAGTCATGCCATGACTCAGGGTTCTGAAGATAAGTTCTGAAATGAACATATGCTCTGAACTTCTGAATATACCTCTTGCTTAAGTTGTGTTAGAACACATACACATGGGGAGTATATGTAGTTATAGAAAAGAACCATTTTTTTCAAGACATCACAAAGGGGGGGAGATTGTTAAATTGTATGCATTGTGATGACTTGGTAGAATTTACTCAATGGTTCTTTTAACTTCTTATCTATACATAATTTGTTCCAATAAAAGGATAATATGTGTACTCATGCTTTAAAATAAATATGCTTTAGAGTAAAAGAATCTAGCGCACTATTTCAGAAGCGCTCAACTTTCTAAGAAGTGCTTAACCCGTTTTAGAAGCGCTTAACAAGTTTCAGACGCGCTCAACTTTCTCAGAAGCGCTTAAAATATTCAGAAGCTCCCGATGTATTCAGAAGCGCTCAAAAGTGCTTAACTTATTCAGAAATGCTTAAATCTTTTAAGAGTATCTTTATCTTTCAGAAGCAACTTTAATTATTCAGAAGCGCCCTATGAGTAAGTCAGAAGTGTCAGCAACTATCATACTCTATATTTATTCAGAAGCTAGATTTGGTCTTTCCATCTAAAAGAAAATATTATAAAAATAAGAATGCACATACATAAGTAAGTATAACTGCGTGTGCCCTAGCCCAAGGGCATTTGTCTGGATAGGATTTTATATGTTAGACTTGGGGTTTCAGTTTATAATCATATGTATTGTTATTTCTTCAAGGCATTAATCTATTTCCCTTTATATCTTGTACTGTAAGTTGAGATAGAGTATCCATTTGATTGTTAATCATAAATGTCCCAAGTATGTTCTAATCGTGGGAACGAATAGGACAAAAGACTTGTGTGTTTGATAGTTGTATGGTAGTAATACTTACTAGCCATAGTACTAGGATGGTCAGCTATAAACACGGGTATGTGTGGTACACACGGGACTAGACCGATCCAATACAAGAAAGTCACATGGTGCACATATGTCATAGAGCTTTCTTGAGTAGGACTCTAGTGTCTTTAGACCTAAACTCGTTATAGTATTAATATGGAATCTGGTTTACTTTAATATACACCTAACAGGTCTGTAATAAGATACTAAATATGGGTACGTTAGGTTAGTCATTGAACATATTAATGTTGATAAGTGAGGAATGGGATTACCACTCGTCTTATGATGAGATGATATCACTGACCACTTGATAAGTGGAACTGAAAAGTACATGGCCATGTTCGGACACGTTGGTACAGCTTGGTCCGATTGATCAGTTCACTTTAGATCAAGAAACATATGAATAACAGGGAGGATGACATTAACCATGCCTCTAGTTCATACTGTAGATATCAGTTGGTAAGAGGCATGGATATGTCACTACTGGTTTTCACCTTCTATAGAATGGTTGAGTTAACTGTCTCATGTGGGGATTGAAATTGTTTTCTAGAACCCGCTTTCAATCACTAAGAGCAAGTCTTACGGCCACATAAAAACCGGCCCTAAGGATTGTGCACATTGAGTAACTGAACCGGAATTTTATGGACTATATATTTATGGGGGAAATTGGGTTGATGATTAGTTAGTGTGAATCATTAAGGTAATTAGTGAATATCATCAGGGTTATTGAATGTACTATGTTGAGTTACAATGTTCAATTAATAAATTCATTAGGCTGATTAATTAATTAATTGATACAGTAATTAAAATAGAACAATAAATTTAGTTGAGGGATTAATTAGTAAATTAATTTAATCTAATTGCATATAACTGTACAACTATTAATCTTCTGGGTTAATAAAAGTAAGTTATTGTAGTGCAGGGATTAAATGTAAATTAACCAATTTAACCCTCACTATTAAAGAGAATTAGAGTTCCTAATTATTTTTCTTACCTGAATCAAACCTTGAAAACCTACAGTAGATTTCGGCCTCCCCTAGACCAAGAGTGGCAGGCCGAATTCCTCCAACGTTCTGCCTAACAGCGATTCCCGATCGATAGTTCCTCGTGCATGTGACTAGGAGGTTCCCGATCGATAGTCCCTCGTGCATCTCGTTAGAGGATTTAACATGTAAGATTTAGATTCATTTTCTAAATCACTAAAAGTTATTTTATGTTGTTCTTAATCAACCATTGAATGGAAGATTAGATTTCACGTGCAATATTCTGGTGCGCAATACGCTAAATTTCGTGATAATTTCCATCAGTGGTATCAGAGCATAGGTTCTGATTCAATGTTTTGATTAGATCGAACAAAAATTTCATGATTCAGGTTTTTTATATTTTTTCTGAATAGTTTTTCTGAATACAAAATTAATTGGCTGTTATTTTTTGTGGTTCTTGTTCTGTTTTTGTTTGAGAATACGAGATCATGCTTCTCGGGTACGGCTCAATTTTATTTAAATAAAAGGTTTAAAGTTTCGGGGTCGGTGTGGATTTACCCGACGCCGCCGACCTGCGAGCGGCTGCCGTCACAGCGGCAGCCCCGCGAGGGTCTGTTGTTAAACCGCAGCAGTTGCTGCGGTCCAGCAGCAACGCTGCCGTCGCAGCGACAGTCCCTTGCGGGACTGATGTTGGGCAGCAGCAGCAACAATCCCTTGCGAGATTGCGGTTGGCTGTTTCCGGAAAACCCGGGCCACGGGCCGGGTGGAGTTTGGATATATTTTGGATTTTAACGGGCGAATAAGTTTTAAGTTTTTGGGTTTTAAATTCCATTTTAATTGAAGCTCAATAGTTATTCGGGTGAAATTGATTGATAAAAATAGCGGATTAAATTTTTAATTAGGTTAGTTAAAATTTTAAGTCCGGGTATTATTATTAATAAAACCAAAATTAAGGAGGGTTATAATTAAAAGGTTTTCTTTTAAATTTTTGAAATCAAAGTTTTATTAAACTAAGGGTCTATTTGGTTTATCAGTTGTTTGTTGTTCCTGTTTGTTGTTCCGTTTTGTTGTTTCTTGTTTGCTGTTTGATTATTAGTGTTTGGAAAAACTACGACTGTTGATTACTGTTAATATGAAAAATGACTTATATGGACATGTTTTAAATCAATATAAAATTTATCTAAAAATAATAAATACGAATACGTAAATTTTATTATAAACCATGTCGATGTATGAGATTTGCTCTGTCTTTCGAGTGGTTAGACCTAATCTTACCTAAACTTTTATTAAAAAATATAATGTATTTAATAATTTAGAAGAAATAATAGAATCATGGTATGTGTGTATGTATGTATGTATTTTCATGCAATTTATTTTAAGATTTACTTATGTAAAACTATGTTCCACAAGTGCATATGATTTTAAAGGGGTATTTTAGGGAGAAAAAACAAAACCGCAGATGTTAAAAGGAAAAAGTAGAGTTTTATTGCTTTTAGGAAAAAGCACCAATTCACCCTTGAAACGTAATCTGGAGCATTTATACAAATTTTACCAAACATATAATTCTGAAACGTGTTGGTTTCGTAATCTGTTACTTCAGCTCATGTCCGATTCATAAATCTGCTTTGATCTATTGTAATAATGTTAGTGCTGTTTATCTTTTTGGAAATCTTGTTCAACATGAACGCACTAAGCATATCGAGATAGATATCCATTTTGTTCGCGACGAAGTTGCCAAAAGCGAGGTTCGTGTCTTGCACGTTCCTTCTCGCTATCAGTTGGTCGATATCTTCACTAAAGGTCTTCCGCTGCCCCTCTTTGAAGATTTTTGGTCAAGTCTCAACGTTCGTCCTCCTCCTTCTCTCGTTTCGGCTACGGGGGTGTCTTAGATATAGGTAAATGTTATACTTGTTTAGGACGATTTCGAATGATTAATTATGTATTTATTGTCTTGCATAGTTAGAGGTTCTCGTAATTAGAGGTTCGTCTAATTAGAGAATACAATACTTGTATATATACTCATCACATATCAATAAGATTTCTATATCAGATATTATTATACATTTTTTTGTAATTGAAATTTAAAACATTCATGGTCAACTTCAAAAAAGCCAAAAGCTAGGATCTAGAAAAAATTGCTAAAATAAGCACTACATGACTAGTATTTAATCTCAAATGCATAAGAGAAATGTAATTCACAATCAAACTTTTCATATCTTGTAATTAGCAAAATGGATAAAAGAACTATTGTTGGATGCTTAATTTTTTATGTAATGCTTATAGAGATGAACGAATTGACATTTGTTGAATCAAAGAGCGATAAACTTTTGGAGTCTTGTGGGTCTGATTGTGAGAAAATTTGTAAAGAGTACAATTTCAAGTCCTGATGATTTTTTGCAAAAAAGAATGTGACGAAGTATGCCCGAGAAGTAAGTTTCATATTCTTAACACTATATATCTCATAAATATTTTAAAAAAACAAAATTATCACGATGTTTTGCTACCTTGTATAAATATATATCATATCCAAATTTGTTAATCTTGAGTTATGGATTATATGTTTGTCATTACTAGAAGAAACATGGACTCCTATTAGATGGGTTGATAAGGAGTTAAGAACATGACTAATGATAGCAGCATGTTTATTTTTATTTCGGGCACCTCGGCAAAAACTGAACTTAAATAGTATGAGTCAGGCTTTTTTTTGCACCCGTTGATACAACTCGGATACTACAGTCTGAGATTGGTTATTGTCTAATTAAGAATCTTATTATTATTTAGTTATATTTATATTGGTATAGTACCAATAGGTTTATCGATCAAGAGGGATCGTTTTGTGGTGGAAACGACCTAAAACACCACTTTGCTTTTCTAGTTAGCGCAAACTGAAATATTATTAACTTCTGAATTGATTTACTGAACTAATTACAAGACTTGAAAGCTTTTAAATAGAAAAGCAAGAACCCTAGAAATAATAAAATAGGAAATACTAATCCTACCAAAATAAGAATACTAACTAAATAAGAATTATAAACCTATTGATACTATAACAATATAAATATAACTAAATAATAATAAGACTCCTAATTAGATAATAACCAATTTCCGACTGTAGTATCCGGGTTGTATCATAATACTTATAATATGAAACTTATTTCTTGGGCATGTTTCATCACATTCTTTTTTGCAAAATTCATCAGAGCTCTTAGAATTGTATTCCTTACAAACTATTTCGCAATCAGACCCGCAAGTGTCTAAAAGAATTTTGCCACCTGATTCAACAAATACAAATTAACTCAACACGATAATTGTAATAAGCACATTTGCACATTCAACACTTGTTCGTTGTACTCTTTCTTTTTTTATATATATTTTTATTATTTTTTTTAATAGTATTCGTGTCGGTTGTAGTTGTGTCGAAGGTGACAACTTACCACTTCACTACATAACCATGTAAGAGCCCATTTTTATTTTAATAATTACGAAAATAAATTTATAAAACAAACTTTGATCTGATGGATGTTTCCATAACTCAAAAAAGTAATGTTCTTGATTTTATTTTATTTTCATAATATTTATGAGACAATAATAAGAATAAAAGGCTTACCTCTTGGGCATACAAATTCATATTCTTTTTTGCAAAATTCATCTGGACTTTTGGGGTTCATCTCCTTACAAACTTTTTCACAATCAGGCGCACAAGTATCTTCAAGTCTTTTGCGAGCTGGTATAACATATGACAATTCATTCAATAGTATAATCATTATACATAAAATTATTTTAAAAAGTCGAGCACTTTTAGATCTAAATAGGGTGAAGAAATTCATTAATTGAGCGTGTGATACAACCCGGATACTAGAGTCTGAGATTGGTTATTGTCTAATTATGAGTCTTATTATTATTTAGTTATATTTATATTGTTATCGTACCAATATGTTTATAATTCTTATTTAGTTAGTATTCTTATTTTGGTAGGATTAGTATTTCCTATTTTATTATCTCTATGGTTCTTGCTTTTCTATTTAAATGCTCTCAAGTCTTGTAATTAGTTCAGTGAATCAATTCAGAAGTTAATAATATTTCAGTTTGTGCTAACTAGAAAAGCGAGTGGTGTTTTAAGTCATTTTCACCTCAAAACGATCCCTCTTGATCGATTTCGAAGTAGAGTCCTATCATATTATCTCATAAATATTAGAAAAACTCATGATTTAAGCTTATTTTGTGGATTCTATTTGGAATCATTGTAAGAAATATGAACACTAGGTAAAAGGCTGGCATCTTGGGAACGTAAACTACACATATTTACTCTTTTGATATTGAAATGGAGCTTAGCAAGTATGAGTGAGTTAAGCTTATATTTCACCGCAATAGTTGATGATTTAAAAGTGATGTATATATATTAAAACATTAAGAGTAAAATCTTGTTATTTCTTATGTTAAAGATAAATGTGTAAACTTATGGATTAATTATATCATCTAAAAATATTAACTAAAAAGTTCTACAATGTTATTTTATTTTTGTTTCTGATTTACAGAGGGATATACTCCCTAATTTTTGCAATAGTTATTTTGCCGATAATCTTAGCAGCCTACACTAGTATCGATTCTTTTCGTTTCTTTTTTATAGAGAGAAAATAGAGAGAAAATTGAGAAATTATGGGAGTATTTGAAGCTCCAATTCTGAAATGTAAATGGTGTACCAATTCAGAGTACCGATATTAATAAGATGAGTTCTTTCCAATCTTCATTACGTATTCTAATTCTTTAATTACTATGTTAATTGCTTCTAATTCTTGTCATGCTTTTGATTACATTTTCTACTTTCTAGATTAGATATTCTGCTATTTCTAAACATTTCATACTCGAAAGACCATAGCTGTTTGTGAAATTTATTGTTATTCTTGTGTTGCCTTAAATCTGGTTTTACTAAACTGCTTATGTTTGGGACTGTTTTAGGAACAACATTTTGGAAACTGATATTGTATAGTAAGTAGAAATGAAATTACTTTGTAAACTAAATGTTGCTGCAATTGAGTTTTGAGCAAAATCAGTTTGTTCCTAATTAAGGACTCAAAAAGTAATTAGTCAAGTCAGTAATCTCACTCGAATCCCTCACCGACCTCTCACGAATCACACCCAACATTCATTCGGTTCCGTTATAGTTTCACTCCGCTCATATGCATATTTTTCCTTTACAAATTACAACAGACTAACAAATTAACCTATACTAGGTACCACTGTCGCCGTTGCTTCCGGCGGTCTGCTTCCGGTCTCCGACCACCACTCATCAGAGATCGCGCCCCAGCCCCACTGAAAACATAAACCGAAAATAGAAAGTCAGAAAAAGGAAACAGATCCGCGAATCTAACAGAATCAAATCAAATGAACTCAAAGTGGAAGATCAGAGCTTACCGACAACCATCGCCGTCGTCGGAGAACCATTGCCGGAATCCCCACCAATCGTCGGGAACCGACTTTCAAACCACCCGAAACCTGCAAAATACCAAATCAGAATCCCTAAAATCACTATCACCCAAAATCACAACATGAGTCAAATAAACATCATCAAATCCCTTACTAGAAACCGAACCTCATTCTATCAAAAACCGTCACTGAACCGCTGCCGGAGCTCCACGAAATGAACCGCTACCGTCACTTCTATCAGAAACCGTGGCCGCCGCTCCAGTCACCGCATCCGGTCACCACTGCCGCCGGAACGTCATCAGAACCGCCGCTGCTCCGCCTCGTGTCTTCAACCAGGGAGCGTCGATTTGCCGCCGTGACATTTTCGTCGTCAAAGGGAGGTGGCTGTTAATGGGAGAAGAATGAAACAAGGAAGAGAAACAGAAAAGGGAGGAGACCACGTTTCCGGTTCGCCGGAGATAAGAAAGAGAAGAAACGAAAAGAAGAAGAGGAAAGGTTGCTGCCATTAGAAAGGAACGATGAAGAAGGAGTGGCAGTTAGGGTTCTGTTAAGAAAGGAGAAGAGGAAAGGGGCGGCTGGAGTTGTGGAGAAGAAGAGGATGATGAAATGTTGACAATTTAGGGTTTTTCCCTAATTTATACCCTGTCTCAACCCGTCCAAGTTATACGGATCCAAACCAACCCGCTACCCACTGGTTCAGGCCCAGTTCACCCTTGCTCAAACCCAGCTTGTCAATCTCTAGCAAGTTTAGGTAAGTATTTCAATTCATCATTTTTACATACTTACTAATTATTTACGGTTTATTAGTTTTATTAGTTCAATTGTTTTTATAAACTGATGCAATTTGTATATAAACACATGATATAGATAATTATTTTGAGCATGTAATTTGATTAGAAACTACCTAGAATCTGATTAAATTTGTAATTATGACGACTGATAAATTAAATTAGTATATAATTATATCATGAATTAGATCTAGAACAATTAATCTTACTTTGTAAATTATTAGCTTATCATTAAGACAATCCTGTAATTTACCTATAAGTTTTGATGAGTATATATAGTCTAGATGTTTAAAAGTATATAAGTACTAATTAATTTAGCCAATGGCAGTCGACGTTGTTAATAATTCGACGTTTAAAAATACAAAAATGAGATTAGTACACTAGAATAAGCTAAACTTAAAATATCATTTAATAGGATCTTTTCTTAGAATCAACTAGGAATATGGAACACATTTCTTAAATAACAACGGGATTATTAATTCCATCAACTTTTAAAGTACAAATGTCAATTTTTATCGAGTCAAAACCGTTTATGTCATAAACGTGAATCGAGTCCCTTTTAATAAAATTTAAATCTTATAATGGCTTATTTACGTATATGTAATACACGTAAATTAAGTCCCGTGAAAATATAAAATGTTATTGTTTTTATTGAGTTAAAATCATGTATTCTCATTTATGTCATAAATGTAAGTTATATTTTATTAAACTATAAATGGTTATGTAATAATCAAATACAAAAATCATGTTATGACCCTACATAATTAAAACTATTTACCCACATTTATGTAATACACGTATGCGTTTTTTCAAAATTAGGAGATTAGATGTTTGAAAATAGTCATGTTATGACTAAATTACAAAAAAGTTATGTGATAATCTATTTCTTTTTCCTCAAAAACTAAAAATATGTTTTGATAATGAGGATTATGTCATAACTCGATATTACATCTTTATTTAATGGAAATAAATAAACAATGCCCAAATAAGGTTCTTATCCAAGCAAACAGAGTCAAAAATCTTAACGGTATTCTAATCACATAGACCAAAGATGATTAGTGGCGACTCGTCTTAAAAGAGCTTAATCGCTCTTAATCCCTTTCCTTAGTAACTAGACTTCTACCCGCACTGTGTGCGGGTGCGGAGTTTTGATAACAACAAATCTAAAATATAAACTAATTATGATATATAAATATATACAATCTATTGTATTATTATACTTTATAATATTAAAAAAAGAAGTTAAGTTAAATATGTGTTGTACTTAGTATCTACAAATTAAATCCGACTCTAATTTCATTTTGTTATTAAATATAAACTATCAAGATATACATATATTATATTTTAATTATAAAACTATAATTTTACATAAATATAACATAAGATTAATAAGTTTTTTGAGATTATAAAACTATTTTTTCTAGACTTATAAAATTATACTTTAGGCTGATAAATTTAGTTGTGCACAGGGTGCAACGCATGGGATACATAATTATTTTTATAAAAAATTATCATTTATTAATATGAAATTTAAGGTAAAAAACATCATATCAAAATCAACAATGCTTAAATTTATATATTGTTAGATATATAGCTGGAATGACATTTTATTAAATTAAAAGAATTCGTAGAGATAAAAAAACTACATATTAAAAGATATTCAAATTAATATAATAAATACTTAATATTACAGAGATTTAACTAGTTTAGATTGTTTAACAATTAATTAAATAATTCACGAAAAACAATTAATTAAATAAAAAATAATTCACATATCTAATTTTTACTTTTTCTACTTCTCCAATATGAAAAGAGCGGCGAACCATATATATTAGAGATTCTTTAATTGAACTGAATATCTGAAAAAATTCAAATAATATAATATTGTTTTTTTCTCTAGGACCGAAACCGAATTGTAATGTGACTTTTATAGCTACAATTTTGAAGATTTTCAAAAGTCTCTTATTATTTAGTAAATATGACAAAAATTCTAGAACCTACTTGAATCAAAAAAGTAAAATAAATTCAGAATTGAACTAAACAGTTGATTATTTGCGTAGAAATCGATCGAATTTTACCGTTGATTTCAAGATTTTTATTTACCCAAATTGGATGGATCGATACTAACTGATAGTGTGATATACTCCAATCTTGAAAGGTCAATAAAAACAATATTATCAAAATTATCAACTACTTTTTATTTTCTTCCATTTCTTCAATTTCATAAGCTCTAAAACATATGTTAATGATTATCACTTTTCGTACTTCCTCTAACTCTTGATTCCATTAAATAGAATATATTTAGGTTTTACAAAAAGAAAAAGTACAAAAATAAACCATATGGTTTCAATCATTTTTAAACATAATTCTCGTAGTTTCGTAGTATTATAAGATACATTTTAGTCCCCTTATTTACAAATACACATTATTAGGTCCTTTTTTTTCATAATTAACTCTTTCGTTCTTCTATTTATTTTTTCTAGACTTGTAACTTTTGTATTTCAGTATGAACATGCAGACGATATTATAATTACATTTTAAAATTATTCCATTATAACATGTATTAGTTATTCTATATTTATTTGGTTAAAAATAAATAAAATCAATGTTGTCAATTTCTAACACGACAATACAGTTTATAGAGACAATCATTTTGACACATATCATTTTCTTTTTGATTTAAATGACACATGTCATTTTCTTTTCATTAAAATGATACGTATCAATTTCTTTTGATATTGTAGAGATAAATATAAGATTCAAATATGAGTTTTAGTAAATAGATGTTAATAATATATAATTTTGATTTTTATAAATAAATTGATATTGATTTAAAGAGAAAATGACACATAAGCTTATTTTTCTAATATTGTGCCAAGTCATCCCTTAAATTTCTCTTCTTTTGACACATGTCATTTTCTTTTCATTAAAATGATACATATCAATTTCTTTTGATATTTTAGAGATAAATATAAGATTCAAATATGAGTTTTAGTAAAGTAGGTTTCTATTAGAGATAAATAGATGTTAATAATATATAATTTTGATTTTTATTAATAAATTGATATTGATTTAAGGAGAAAATGACACATAAACTTATTTCTCTAATATTGTGTCAAGTCATCCTTAAATTTCTCTTCTTTTGTCATGTGTTATCATTTCCTTCTCCTTTTAATATATACTAGTTTGTAGCCCGTGCGATGCACAGGTTTATTTTAAAGATATAAAATTTATGCATTTAAATATTTTTTAAACTTTTAATTAATATTTAAGGTAATTAATCTTGTTTGAATTCGATGAGAATAATGAAGTTTTTCTCTTTCTTCTCCCTTCCAACCTCTGGTATCTGATTATTTTTCTCATTCTTATTCCTCTATTAGTTTGACATCATATATCTCTACGATATTCTTCGGTCGTTAGATTTTCATCTGTTAGCTATATTTTTTTTTCATTAATTATAATTCTTTCAGATTTAGCACAGATGGAAAAGGTTGACTCTATCCATAGATTTATAAATCTACGGAAATGAGATTTCGCGAATGACTTAAATCTGAATTACTGGAGGGTTTTTGTGTTAAAAAAGTGTTTTTGATTTTTATTTTTTTTTTCAGATCTGAAAGCTCAATAAATATAAGTGTTTTTATTTTTTATTTTTTTGCTTTTTATATGGTTTATAACATTTAATTCTTCTATTTTATTTTATTATCCGCTCTAATTTTTATAATTTTTTATTAATATGATAACTTTATGAAAAAATGAAAACAATAATTAATCTTTACTATGGATTCAATATTAAATCTAATGAAAGTATTGTTAACTTATGTTTCTCTAACGATTTTCAATTTAAGTAGATATACTTAATAGTAGTTTAAATATATATTAATTTTTTGGATAATATTTGTGAAAATTTGTTGACTGCATGTTTATTTTTTTTAGACGAATATGCATTTTGAATTAGAGATATAAATGACAATTTTTTTTTCTTTTTAAAAAGATAATGATGGCTTTTGATATTTTCTGTTGCAGATAACTAATTTTTCAAAAAAATTAATAATATGAATGTTAATTAAATGAGAAAATGACACATAAGCAAATGCTCTACATTTTCGACATGTGTCATTTACGTGCTTCTTTTAATAATAGTATAGATATAGATATCTGTATCTCTCTAGCTTTACTTTCATTAGTTACTTCCCACGATATCTCTTTGAGTTATATGGTTATATAGATCAATTGTAAAGTTGAGTGTATTTTGATTTTATAATATTATTCCATTTTGAAAAAATAGTTATTCATCTTTATAATCTATTTATTTCTTATTATCATGAACCTTATTAAGATTTAATTTCTAATTGAAATATTATTTTAAACGTTTCAGATAGATTAAAGACAATATATTAGAGATAATATTATACTTTATAAAAGATAAAATTCAAACAACTCATAGTCATTTTATTAATTCAAACAACTCATTTTATCTTATTTTTTCTTTTAAAAACTCCAAAATTCTATAAAAATGACACGTATGCAAAAAACTCCCTCATTAAGCCACATCGTTCCTATAATTTCTCTTTATTTGCCAAGTGGCTTCCCTTGCTTCTCCTTTTAATATGTATATAGATATATATAGATTTAACCAAAAAGCAGACGAGCACGGCCTCGCGCCCCGACCTGCGTTTTTGGGGGCGCGACACAGGGTAAACAAAAATATAATCTTGCATACATGGACAATATGAGAGTAAAAGTTTTTTGGTTTTCCATCCGGTATCCGAATCCACAATGGACCGACTAATCCGGATTCGGGTTGGGCCAAGGATTATGGTATTTAAACATCTCTCGATCGCGTTGTGGGGGATCGATGAATAATAGGAATTATATATTTAATTATAGTTAGGATAAATAATTTATCAGTCTCTATCTTTGACGTAATTCTTTGCTAGTATTCCATCTATTTTTAAGAACACATTAATATTATTTCTAAATAATACCAACTAGAAAGGCACTAAAGTTGCTGCAACCTTGATGGTTCCCATGCTTGAAAGCTGTGTGAGTAGAATCATAAACATATAAGCCTAGAGAAGAGTCAAGAATAGAGAAATTCAGAATCTAATTAACCTTCTCTCTTATCGATTATCTTTGTGAGTATGTTTTGGGTTGGATAGTATGAATGAAGCTGGTCGGGTGTTATTGCTAATGCGAAGGGTGGATTTGATGAGGGGAGTAGGTGTCTTGGTGATAATGGCGGAGGTGGTCGAAGGTTTGTAATGACGTGAAGGGTGGGTGGGTGTTCGAGATTTCTGGTCTACAACGGTAGGATTTGGGAACAGGATAAAGGTCTTGATGCGGATGGCGAAAATGAGGCTTATAGGGGTTTCTTGATGAGGATAGGGTTTTGTAAGGTAAGTGAGGGTGGCTCCCTGAGTTAGGTCCGGGACGCGATTCTTGATGATTTTTACAATTGCCCCTAGGGTAAGGTGTTCGTTGCTCTAATTGTTGCCTAAGATGACTCCGTAGATTGTCAACTTAGCGAGCTGCCTTTATTGTTGCCTAGGTTGCTCTCTCGAGTTTTCAACCTAGCAGGCTTTCTTTCTTTTGGTCCCGAATGTTGTCTAGATCCATCTGAAACCTTCGATCTACCGAGTCTTTTCATATGTCTTTGTTTGCTCAAGTGAGGACCTAAGATATTCTTCGTTTGATGATGTTGCACGAGGTGAGATCAGGGTCCGTTCTCGGTTCATTTTTAATGTCTAAGATTTTACGATGTAACGCAATGTTATGTATGCCAAATATGGTAAGCAAGATAAAATAACAAACATATGGTGCTTTTCTATGGGTAAGTAAATCGAAATTGCATAATGTTTAAAATCCAGTACATTTTCATGAAATCTTTAACTACATTGAGCCTAAGGGAATCTTCTGGGTCTTCTCCTCTTTTCTTGACCTTGCAAGCCAACTTTGGATCCTTTCAAGGACTTCTACCGAGCCTCTCCCTTTTCATTCTCCACGATTCCTCCTCGATTTTCAACTTAGCCAGGTGTTCCACAAGGTCCTCAATCCACCGCTTTGGGATAGGAAGTGGGTTATTCCTATCGGTTGGAGGAGATCCTTGCCATGTTACTACATCGCGTTCCCAATCCAAGTTTCTATCCTCTCGCCACGGGATTGGTTCCCAATCTTCTTTCGAGTCATTTTCTCCTCCAGGGTTTGTGACTAGATCCGATGTTCGCGTTTATTCTGGTTTGGTGACGGGGCTAGTCGATGCCTTTGTTTGCTCTTCTATTAGTTCGTCGTATAACAAATCCAAATTCCAGTCGGCTCATCGTCTCTTCCTTTGAAACTAGTAATGACTTGGGCATGCTCTAGGCGTATCATCTTCACTGGCCAGTACGGGGAGGAGGGGCATGTTAGAGTAGGTGCCCTCCGTCCTTTGTCAATGCGCTTCAGGACCTCTTCCTCCGTGAATCCTGAGTTGATCATCATAGTTTGTGGGGGAGGGGCTTTGTGATAGCCTAGTAGGGAGTCTTCCTTGGTGCTCGGGGTTTTAAGGTCCCCTATTTCCATCATCTTCGCGATCCTTTTTCGTAATGCCTCACACTTAGTGGTATGATGCGTGATTATTGGTGGCATGATAGGGAGTATTCTTCCTTCTCGGGCTAGGCGGTAAAATTCTTCTTTGAGGTTCATGTTTAGGGACACTGTGCTGCCCTTTAAAGGGACTTCGGATGTTCAACCAACTGTGTCCTCCGTATCCCAGTGACCAATTTTTATTCGTATCCCTGCGTCGTGTCTGTCTTTCCCTGTGGGGCCTCGAGAGTTTGATTTTCTAATCTCCTCCCCTACGTTTCGAACTACTTGGAAAAGATTTTCAAATAGTTCAAAATTCTGGTACCGCATGATGTCCTTATCATAGGGTGGCATTCTTTCAGGTTTTGGATGAGATAGCAAAGTCGCCCCCCTTTTGATAGGTGATTCATCCCCTCTAGAATACTCATGGTGCCAGCTCTTAGTTGGCGGCAGTGCTTGTTCACGAATTCTTTTCCGATCCAACTCCCTTGCTATGGCGTGAGAGCCTCTCTCCTCCTCCTCTAGGCGGTTCTTGGTGTAATCCAACATGTCTCCCTTGAGTCGCGCGACTCTCGGGGCATGGGTTTGTTCCTTTTTTATTGGTCAGTTAAGACTTTCTTGCATCCTTTTTCGATGGCTTTGTACATCATTCCTTGATATTCTGGTGTCTACATCATGGATGTTAAAGCTTTGGTGATTTCGATGGCCACACTTGAAGCAGCGTTAGAGGTGTCGTTTGGTTCTGCCATTTCTCCTTTTGAATAGGATGAGCCTTCATTACGGATCCGTCTTAACCAACTTTTGATTTGCCTTCGTCCTCGGTCGCTTTATATGAGGGAAGATTGCATGAGTCTCCCACCCTTCTCGGTTCATGTGATGCATGTATGCATGGGCCTATAAGTCTTTTCCGCTTGCGGCTCGTTGGACCCGGTTTAGGAATATTACCTTATGAATGCCTAATGATGAAGGTAATATCTCTAAACAGGGTCTCTGATTTACGTACACACGAAGGTAATATTCTCCTTTTTGAAGTCAATATTCTACCTGTATATACATATACAAGCCTAATACATCTCTTATAATCCCTTGTAAAACGTCAACTAATCCATAACTAGCCCATGTATAGTTTGAGAGCACTTTATTTAATGACCATCTTAAATTGAGGTGACATGATAGATCAATGAGATATTTCACACAAGTTTAAGCATAAAATTTGAGTGATAAGTTCCATTAGACAAAGAAAATAACGTACACTCAGTAAGTACACGTTAATTGTTACTTATGTAGAGTTATATTGATTATATTTCTTCGTTTAATCTCCTAGTACATTGTAATATGCAATCTGAACAAAATTGTTGAAGAGCAAGTAACCATAGCACATGCACAAACAAAAAGCAAGAACTGAAGAAACAAGCAGCGGAAAACCAAAAGAAAAATAAAAGGAGCAAAATTTTTAGGGTTTTAACTACAAAACAAGTCAAGGGACAGAGTTTTTTCTTGTAATTCCTCTAAAAAATCACAGGACAAATTTGGATGTTTCCCTATTTTTTTCTTAAACTATGCAGGCCTCCAGATTCTTCTTGCTGCAAATGCTAATGGCGAGGGTGTGCCGAGATTAACTCGGGTGTAACATTTTCTTTTGTCTTTGTTTTTTTCTTTCCGGAGTTGTTACCCCTCCGCATTACAAAAAAAAAATATTAGAGTATCAAACTTATTAAATTAAAATTTTAGCATTGTATTAACTTATATGAATCGTGAAAATGTACATGTTCTACATATTATACATAATACCACATATAGAATCTGGTAAAATATGTATAAATACAAAAAAAAAAGATAAATGACTCATTAGATTAATCGTCTTATGGCAAAAAATATTAACTGCCCTATAAATCATATCGCATATACCGAGCAGGGGCGGATCCAGGGGGGAGCACATGGAGCACGTGCCCCCCTTGCCCCGAGGAAAACGTAAAAAAAAATATTTTTTTTTCGGTGTGGAAAATGTTAAATGCTTTATATAGATATATAATGTATATATAAAACATGAGAAGGTGCTAGCTTAGATGGTGTTAAGATAGTAGACTTCTCCATTTTAATTAAAAGGTTATGGGTTCAAATCTCTATCCCATTGTATCAATACTATTTATTTCTTTCTCTCATTTTAACTCATTTCTTTCTCTCATTAGTATTCTCACATTCTATACTTTTTCTTTCACATTATTATTCTTTTTTTACTTTTTCAACTTTTCAATTATTCTTACTACTAATTTTACTTTTTCTTGAATATAAATGTAAACTTATATTTTTTTCTTTTTTTAATTCCATTTTCATTATTTTGCGTTATTAATATTTTTTCAATGTTATTTGATTTTGCTATTTTTAATAGAATTAGAGTCGTCTATCGTTAATTTTGGTATTTTCTATACAAGATTAGAGGTGCATGACAAAAAATAATTTCATAGAAACGTGCCCCCCCCCCTCGTATGAATTTCTGGATTCGCCACTGATATCGCGATACGATTAATACGATCCTTTGGTATTATAAAATGAGTGAATATACGAGATAATCTATCACACACAAACTCTTGTACTCCAAAGCTATAGAAGCTAAAAAAAAAGATGAAGAGAAACAATAGGAAGCTTGTGGTATATTCTCTCTAATGTTAATGTTGCAAAATTAATTAAAAAGATTCATAAATAAATTATAGTCTTTATATATTTTGGCAAACCAATCCAGTATATTAATGTAATTAAATTATGTTTAATCTTTCAAAATAAAACAACAATAGAAGATATTATATATTATAAGTGATGTAGACATATTGCTCATTATTACTTTTATTCACAGCTAGTTTCTTATCACTTGAAACTAACACACACACAACACACACATAGCATAATACTGTAGATTTGGTTTTCACATGATCTCCAAATTAGGTGATCATCTCCTTCTTACATTTTGCGTTGCAATACCCAACATTCTCTCCCACATGTTTGAAATCTTCCTCGCTTTCAACGGGTTTCTCCTTTGCAAAAATTCAACCATCAAATTGGATCCCATATATAAATAATTAAGTTGATGCGTAAACTTAACTTTGAAATGCAAGCCGAGTTTAAAAGATTCATAATGAGTAGAATTATTACCAATAAAGGCAGTGGAGGTGGAGGAGTTTGCACAATCTATAGTGCACCCGAAAAGAGCATCCGAATGGGAGGAGTAACCCAAACATCCAATAACACACTTGGACATGCAGAATACGAGGATAAACTTCAACCTTGCATGACATTCGAAGGAACATTTCCCCATGCAATAAAGGTCCTCCCACTTGTTATATGATGGCGGAACTTGCTGACGTTTAGCCATAGTTTCTAGTATTATTGTTAAAATGAACATAAAAATTGCTGATCCCTTCATGATTGTTTTCTTAAGCTAGCTTGTTGTGAAATATTTGTTTTTTTGTGATCAAATACTTTGATTTCAAACCTTATTTATAGGCACATAATTTCCTTTTATGTTTGCTCATTTGGCTAGAGCATATGACATTCTTGGCTAGGTTTGGAATGCTTTAATGCATTGTCTAACTTATATATCACAATGATATCAAAATGCATCACATGAAAACCAGTGGCGAATCCATAAATTCATATAAGGGGGGCACGTTTCTATGCAAAAAAAATTTTTGTCATGCACCTCTAATTTTGCATAGAAAATACCAAAATTAATGATAGACGACTCTAGTTCTATTCAAAACAGCAAAATCAATGAACATTGAAAAAATATAAATGACGCAAAATAATGAAAATGGAAAAAAAAAAAATAAAAATATATAAGTTTACATTTATATTAAAAATAAAATAAAATTAATAATAAGAATAATTGAAAAAAAAATAGTAAAAGAAGAATTAATGTGGAAGAAAAAATATAGATTTTGAGAATATTAAGGAGAGAAAAAAAAAAGTTAAAATGAGAGAAAGAAATAAAAAGTATTGATAAGGTGATGGGGATTTGAACCCATGACCTTTTAAATTAATATCTTAACACCATCTCAAGTAGCACCTTCTAATGTTTTTTATATCCATTATATATTTATATAAAGCATTTAACTTTTTCCACACTGAAAAAAAATATTTTTTTTTTACGTTTTCCTCGAGGCAAGGGGGGCACATGCCCCCTGGATCCGCCACTGACGCAAACAATAAGAGAAATATTCATCAAAGAAAATGAAGGTTAAATTTCTTCTTCTAAATTGTATGTCAATATTAGCACATGCAATTGTCTATTTTCTTAAAGTCATGAAAATGGGAGAGGACAATTGTCTATTTATTTTTTTAATCCTAAGTAATTCAATGATTTTAACTTTTCAAACCAACTAAAACTTAATTGGCAGGAATTGTTTCAATATAATTTAGTCTATTGATATGGACTACTTTTAAATTCTGATAGTCCTGATATATTATCATTTTGTGTTTTACATAATACCATGTCGATTTATTACACGAAACCAACATAATATCAATGATTGTGGTAGGGATACATGTGATACATTATGGATCCAAATTTTTAAATAGACGACTTAAACTGCTAATCGAAAAATGACATAAATATAATACATCTCTAACACGGGAAATGAAATTGTATATTCTATTAGGACTCACACAAAATAACACCAACCCGACACACAAGAAAATAAAACACGATTCACTTACAAATAAATTGTGACCTCAAATATTAAAGCATAGAAACTTTAATGATAAAAGCAAACCAAAACTAGTTGAACTAGTGCGGAAGACGGTAGAATTCTATGAATGTGAAGAAAAAATAATGTTGAATTATGCAATAATAGATGCATTATTTATAGTTGTGGTATATTCTTTCTAATGTTAATCTTGAAAAATTAATTAAAAAGATACATAAATAAGTTATAGTCTTTATATATTTTGGCAAACTGATCCAATACATTAAAAGATACTACATATTAAAACAACAACACAAGATACTACATAAACAATAATACAAGATATTACATATTATAAGTGATTCAGACATATCGCTCACTATTATTTTTATTCATAGTTAGTTTCTTATTACTTAAAACTAACACACACGTAGCACACACATAGCATAATACTGACACATGATCTCCAAATTAGGTGATCATCTCCTTTTTGCATTTTCCATAGTAATGCCCTACATTCTCTCCCACTTGTTTGAAATCTTCCTTGCTTTCAACAGGTTTCTCCTCTGCAAAAATTTAACCATCAAGTTGGATCCCATATATAAATAAATAAGTTGATACGTAAACTTAACTTTGAAATCCAAGTCGAGTTTAAAGATTCATAATGAGTAGAATTATTACCATTAGAGGTAGTGGAGGTGGAGGAGTTTGCACAATCTAAAGTGCAATGGAAAGAGCATCCGAAGGGGAGGAGGAAACCAAACATCCAATAACACACTTGGACATGCAGAATACGAGAATGAACTTCGACTTTGCATGGCATTAGAAGGCACATTTCACCATGCACTGAAGTTGCTCCCAATTGTTATAAGACGGCAGAGCTTCCTGGCCTTGAGCCATAGTTGCTAGTGTTATTGCTAAAATGAATATAAAAATGGCTAATCCTTTCATGATTTTTTTCTTAAGCTAGCTTGTTGTGAAATGTTTGTTCTTTGTTTTGGTGTGATCAAATACTTTGATTCAAACCTTATTTATAGGCCCATAATTTCCTTTTATGTTTGCCAATTTTGTTAGAGCATATGGACATTCTTGGCTAGGTTTGGAAGGCTTTAATGCTTGTTTAATTTACTAACTTATATATCACAATAATATCAAAATGCATCACATACAAACAATAAGAGAAAATTTCATAAAAGGAAATGAAGGTTGAATTTCTTCTTCTAATTGTATGTCAATATTAGCACATGCAATTGTCTATTTTCTCAAAGTCATGAAAATGGAAGAGGACAATTGTTTATTTATTTATTTTAATCCTAAGTGATTCAATGATTTTAATTTTTCAACTAACTAAAACTTAATTTGGAGGAATTGTTTCAATATAATGTAGTCTACTGATATGGACTACTTCTGAATTCTGATAATTAATATAATTGAATTTTTTGAATTTTGTGGACTACTTAATATACAATATGATTTTCCTATAACTAATAAATTTTATGCTCAACTGAAATGTTTTGGAATGTTAATTAGTTTCCATGTGCATGCTGAGTACTATTAGCAATGTTATTTTATGGGCAGTAGCATCTAGGGGCATACACTAGATATTGGATGGGCTTTTGATTGAGGAATTTACATCAAACATCATCTTTCAAGTCTAATTTACAATTAACTTATGCTTCGTTTTGAATTCTACCGCAAATTCATATTCTTTTGTGTTTTTATCAAATTTTGCAGTTATGGGAATATCCAGGCTTCAAACAACTCTTTTTTTCCCATCCTCCTTATATCCCGTATTTTCTTTTCCATCTTCAACCTCTTAAAAAAAACGCATTTATATTAACTGGTGATATTAGAATTTAACAATCAATGACAAAAGAAATATACCCTTTTCTTTACTTCTCTGCTAGTGTTTTTTTTTATTTCAACCTTATTAGCCTTCTATCCATCTTCTTTAATTTTTCCTGCTGCTTTTTTTCTTTCCTAATTTCTTTTGTATTCTTCCATAAGAAGATTATCTTCGGCATCTTTTCCAGTTATCTAATCTGGAAGCCAAATGTCATCATAAAATCAAAAATTCATAAAACATTGCTCCAATTATAAATATTTAATTTATATATGCCTGGAAAATAATAATGTTTACTATCGTAAGAATACCACAATTTTGGAGGACAAGAACAAGAATGATGAATATATCCCTAAAGAATGAAAACATATAATATGAATTTGGATATTCGGAAATATACGGAAATTACATTGCTCAATATTGGAGCCTATGATATGAATTTGAATTAATTTATATTTAAACCCTAATATTTAGGGTGAGCGGTTACTTGACATTGATAGAATAGATTTAATAGTGCTGATATAATAAGAATTACTTCCACTACTATAAGAGAGATGTATTTATTTAACTCAATGGTGAGTTTTGTGTAACTAACCCATTTTGATTCTGGTGAGCTTCACAATGCAAGCCGATTGTGTGAATCTAGTTAAAAGATGCCACGATTGCCAAATACATGGAGATTTATCACATCTAGCTCCGTTTGAGCTACATAACATGGTCTCACCATGGCCATTTTCCGCTTGGGGAATCGACATCATCGGAGAAGTCAAGCCATCTGCTTCAAATGGTCACAAATTCATCGTAGTAGCAGTAGATTATTTCTCCAAATGGGTCGAAGCCGAATCCTTTAAGAGTATAACTGCAGCAAAAAATGGCCAAGTTCATCGAGCGTAACATCTTCTCTCATTATGGTATCCCTCATCGGATTATCTCAGCTAATGGAGTTCAATTTCAAGGGGCAACCAAGGAGGTATTACAATGACATCACGTCGAACACCATAAGTCATCGCCTTACCGACCAAAGGCCAATGAGGTCGTAGAAGCTGCGAACAAAGCAATCAAGAAGATCTTAGCTAAAATGGTAATTACTTACAAGGACTTGGCTGAAAAGCTACCTTATGCTCTATGGGGGCATCGAACCAGCGTTGGAACACCCACTGGAGAAACCCCATTTTCTCTGGTGTACGGAATGGAGGCGGTCTTACCAATCGAAGTGGAGGTACAATCTCTCAGAGTAATGATGGAAGCTCGAACTTTAGAAGACGACTGGGGGCATAGTCGATATGAACAATTGGCAATGGTGGATGAAAGTAATATGAAGGCGTTAGACCATTTGCAGATGTATCAAGAAAGGATGGCTCGAGCTTACAACAAGAAAGTTCGCCCTCAAAAGCATGTGATGAAGCCTGAAGATTTAGTGCTAAAGCAAGTAAAGTAGACTCATACGGATGTTAGGGGAAAATTCAGGCCTAATTGGGAAGGTTCTTACATTGTGAAGAAAGTTCTGGCAAAAGGGACAGTGCGCATCATGGACATGGGCGGAAATGAATTCACAGATCCCATCAATCAAGATCGCTTAAAGTATTATCACATATGAAGAGAGAAATTGTGTGGGAGCATGCTAGATTTTGGCGATTTGGATGGCCACACTTGAAGCAGCGTTAGAGGTGTCGTTTGGTTCTGCCATTTCTCGCTTTGAATTGGATGAGCCTTCAATATGGATCCATCTTAACCAACTTTTGATTTGCCTTCGTCTTCGGTCGCTCTATATGAGGGAAGATTGCATGAGTCTCCCACCCTTCTCGGTTCATGTGACGCATGTATGCATGGGCATATAA
This sequence comes from Euphorbia peplus, assembly GCA_028411795.1. Taxonomy (NCBI): domain Eukaryota; kingdom Viridiplantae; phylum Streptophyta; class Magnoliopsida; order Malpighiales; family Euphorbiaceae; genus Euphorbia; species Euphorbia peplus. The sequence continues at coordinate 8,938,518 of CP110843.1, read as the reverse complement.
GTCTTTTCCACTTGCGGCTCGTTGGACCCGATTTAGGAATATTACCTTATGAATGCCTAATGATGAAGGTAATATCTCTAAACAGGGTCTCTGATTTACGTAGACACGAAGGACCGAATCACTATGTGTTTCCAAGAGAATTTCGTTTTGGTAGTGAGTCTTCCCTCCCCTCTCCTTTCAGCCGGTTTTATTCTAGTCCGGACGTTTCTTCGATTCAGGTCTTGCAACCCTTGCAACCTCTTCCCTTTTTCGAGGGTGGACATTCATGACAACGTTTCTTGCTGGATTGCAACGGAATATTTTCCTGAATCGAAGAAATGCCTAGACAGCGGTATTCGGACTTTCTATATGCTCTTGAGTATGCATGGTCAATCAATCAACAAATTATCAACATGCGAAGCCGTCACTCCCTCTTAGTCTTCACGTGGTGCATCTCTGTCCTAGGTGGGTTCCATTTGACACATTTCCTTTCGGTGTCAAAACGCTCTCAACAGACGTGATTTAATTGGTGTTTGGGGGTAGTTCCTAGGGGAAGTATATAGGCTGACTATATGAGGCTTCGGTCTTGTTTGATAGTATAAAAGGGTTCCCATAGCAAGATATACCTAACGTCTCTCCACGTAAATATTGTCCGCTTTGGTCCAAATTTAATTTTAAGGTGTGACATTATAATATATTTATATATACTGTTACCTTTATTATCATCCTTTGAAGCCCTTCTTAGAACTTCCACCCTGATGCCAACTCTTCAAGAGCGGTCATCATAAGCCCACTAACTTCCATCTTGTCCTTCCCGAAACTAACATTCACGCATTGAGAGTCAGCACTTATAAAAATTATAATAGTCATGTTTAATACCGTATAACTATGTCAATCTAAGCTGTTAATCTTATGATTTTAAAACACATTTACATCTATTAGAAATATAAATTATTAGTATAGTCAAGTCGCTCTCTCTCCATTTCTGACATGATACTCATATAATTTCTGCCCTTAATCTCATTCTTTAAAACTGTTTCGTACTCAATATTTCAACCGCGTTGGTTATTCAGAAAGTAGGTCTTGTGATATGACATATTTTTTCATTATATGGACCCTAAATTAATATAAATATGCAGCAAACGAAGTTCACCCTGAATTAATAAAAAGACGGCAGAAAAATCCAATATCTTATTCCATCTTGAGCTGCATTCATTGTTTGAATTTTAATATGATTTCACACTCTAGTTATGTACCATTGTCACAACCCCAAGATGCTAGACAAAAATTTAAGAATAAAAATACACGAGATTAGTCATCCACCACATTATATGGCTTTTTTCCATTTGGTTTCAACAAGGAAACAAATGATATTACTGATGTTCTCCTTTTTGAAGTCAATATTCTACCTGTATATACATATTAAAGCCTAATACATCTCTTATAATCCCTTGTAAAAAGACAACTAGCCCATGTATAGTTTGAGAGCACTTTATTTACTCTTTTAAAGTTGCTTAAAATGACTTAATGACCATCTTAAATTGAAGTGACATGATAGAGCAATGAGATATTTCACACAAATTTAAGCATAAAATGTAAGTGATAATTAAGTTCCATTAGACAAAGAAAATAGCGTACACTCAGTAAGTACACGTTAGTTGTAACTTATGTAGAGTTACATTGATTATATTTCTTCACTTAATCTCCTAGTACACTCAGTAAGTACACTGTAATATATGATCTAAACAAAATTGTTGAAGAGCAAGTAGCCATAGCACATGCACAAACAAAAAGCAAGAACTGAAGAAACAAGCAGCGGAAAACCAAAAGAAAAATAAAAGGAGCAAAATTTTTAGAATTTTAACTACAAAACTAGTCAAGGGATAACGCATTTTCTTTTAATTCCTCTAAAACATCACAGGACAAATTTGGATGTTTCCCTATTTTTTTCTTAAACTATGCAGGCCTCCAGATTCTTCATGCTGCAAATGCTAATGGCGAGGGTGTGTCGAGATTAACTCGGGTGTAACATTTTCTTTTGTCTTTGTTTTTTTCTTTCCGGAGTTGTTACTCCTCCGCATTACCAAAAAAATATTAGAGTGTCAAACTTATTAAATTAAAATTTTAGCATTGTATTAACTTATATGAATCGTGAAAATGTACATGTTCTACATAATTAGACATAATACCACATATAGAATCTGGTAAAATATGTATAAATACAATAAAAAAGATAATTGTACAAAATGACTCATTAGATTAATCGTCTTATAGCAAAAAATATTAACTGCAATATAAATCATATCACATATACCGAGCAGGGGCGGATTCAGGGGGGAGCACATGGGGCACGTGCCCCCCCTTGCCCTGAGGAAAACGTAAAAAAAAATAATAATTTCGGTATGAAAAAAGGTAAATGTTTTATATAGATATATAATGTATAAATAAAACTTTAGAAGATGCCAGCTTAGATGGTGTTAAGATAGTAGACTTCTCCATCTTAATTAAAATGTCATGGGTTCAAATCTCCATCATCAATGCTTTTTATTTCTTTTTCTCATTTTAACTCATTTTTTTCACTCATTAGTATTGTCACATTCTATACTTTTTCTTTCATATTATTATTCTTTTTTTTTACTTTTTCTTTTCAATTATTCTTACTACTAATTTTACTTTTTCTTCAATATAAATGTAAACTTATATCTTTTTTTTCTTCCATTTTCATTATTTTGCGTCATTAATATTTTTTCAATGTTGATTGATTTTGCTATTTGAATAGAACTAGATTCGTCTATCGTTAATTTTTGTATTTTCTATGAAAATTAGAGGTGTATGACAAAATTTTTTTTTGCATAGAAACGTGCCCCCCCCCCCCCCCCCCCTAATGAATTTATGGATTCGCCACTAGTACCGAGACACGACTAATACGATCCGTTGGTACTATAAAATGAGTGAAATATTCGAGATAATCTATCACACACATACTCTTATACTCCAAAGTTATAGAAGCTAAAAAAAATATATGAAGAGAGGCAATAGGAAGCTTGTGGTATATTCTCTCTAATGTTAATCTTGCAAAATTAATTAAAAAGATACATAAATAAGTTATAGTCTTTATATATTTTGACAAACCAGACCAGTATATTAATGTAATTAAATTATGTTTAATCTTACAAAATAAAACAATAATAGAAGATACTACATATTATAAGTGATGACATATTGCTCACTATTACTTTTATTCACAACTAGTTTCTTATTACTTGAAACTAACACACTCATATAGCACACACACATAGCATAATACTGTAGATTTGGTTTTCACATGATCTCCAAATTAGGTGATCATCTCCTTCTTACATTTTTCGTAGCAATACCCAACATTCTCTCCCATCTGTTTGAAATCTTCCTCGCTTTCAACGGGTTTCTCATAATGAGTAGAATTATTACCAATAAAGGCAGTGGAGGTGGAGGAGTTTGCACAATTTATAGTGCATCCGAAAAGAGCATCCGAATGGGAGGAGGAACCCAAACATCCAATAACACACTTGGACATGCAGAATACGGGGATGAACTTCAACCTTGCATGGCATTCGAAGGCACATTTCGCCATACACTAAAAGTCCTCCCACTTGTTATATGATGGCGGAGCTTGCTGACCTTGAGCCATAGTTTCTAGTGTTATTGCTAAAATGAACATAATCCCTTCATGATTGTTTTCTAAAGCTAGCGTGTTGTGAAATGTTTGTTTTTTGTTGTGATCAAATACTTTGATTTCAAACCTTATTTATAGGCCCATAATTTCCTTTTATGTTTGCCTATTTAGCTAGAGCATATGGCATTCTTGGCTAGGTTTGGAAGGCTTTAATGCATTGTCTAATTGATTAACTTATATATCACAATAATATCAAAATGCATCACATGCAAACCAGTGGCGAATCCAGAAATTCATATGAGGGGGGCACGTTTCTATGCAAAATTTTTTTTTGTCATGCACCTCTAATTTTGCATAGAAAATACCAAAATTAACGATAAACGACTCTAGTTCTATTCAAAATAGCAAAATCAATCAATATTGAAAAGATATTAATAACGCAAAATAATGAAAATGGAAGAAAAAAAATAAAAATATATAAGTTTACATTTATATTAAAAATAAAATAAAATTAATGGTAAGAATAATTGAAAAAAAATAGTAAAAAAAGAATTATAATGTGAAAGAAAAAGTATAGATTGTGAGATTACTAAGGAGAGAAAAAAAAAGTTAAAATAGGAGAAAGAAATAAAAAGTATTGATAAGGGGATGGGGATTTGAACCCATGACCTTTTACATAAGATATGAAAAGTATAATATCTTAACACCATCTCAACTAGCACCTTCTAATGTTTTCTATATACACTATATATTTATATAAAGCATTTAACTTTTTCCACACCGAAAAAAAAATATTTATTTTTTTACGTTTTCCTCAGGGCAAGGGGGGCCACGTGCCCCCTGTGCTACCCCCTGGATCCGCCCCTGACACAAAGAATAAGAGAAAAATACATCAAATAAAATGAAGGTTAAATTTCTTCTTCTATATTGTATGTCAATATTTTAACTTTTCAAACCAACTAAAACTTAATTGGCAGAAATTGTTTCAATATAATTTAGTCTATTGATATGGACTACTTCTAAATTCTGATAGTTAATATAACTGAATTTTTTGAATTTTGTGGACTACTTAATATACAATATGATTTTCCTATAACTAATAAAATTTTATGCTCAACTAAAATGTTTTGAAATGTTAATTAGTTTCCATGTGCATGATGAGTATTATTAGCAATGTTATTTTATGGACAGTGTCATCTAGAGGCCTACACTAGATATTGGATGAGCTTTTAATTATAGTGAGCTTCAAGAGCCTAGGAAGAAAACAATTGTGTTGGATATATAACGATAATATGCAAGCAATAATTAACGGAGACAAATAAAGATTCATATATATTAATTTGCACACAATTAGAGATATATAAATCTACCTTGAACAAAATAGTAGAAACAGAAATACCAATTTATCGAAAAAATACTCGAGGCCTTTTCAGTTTCCTTAAGACAAATTCACCACATGTTGGTGTAGTCTCCCAGAATACAACGAGTCGTAGGCGAACTCTAAACCGTACACAATTTTTATCACCAGAGGCAAAACGGAAGAGCAGAAACAAATAGCTCGGGAATGAAAGTGTTACACAGAATTTCAGAGTGTGTGAAATAGTTGAATGGACAAATTCAACTCTTATTCAAAATGGGGTTGTAACGTCTGTCATTAACTCATGATTAATAGCGTTTAATTTCCGTAACCGAAAACAGTTTCAGAAATTAAAAACTGTAACAGAAATCTCATTCATCACAAGTTAATTTTAAGCACATAATATACCGTTAGAAAGTTTACGTGTCATAGAATATGTTAACGTAATAACATCATTATAATGACTACTTTACCCCTTGTATATGTTGCCTTAAAATTGACATAAAATAATGTATAATACACATTGTTTTCCAACAAATTACTCGGTTAAAAGCTGGACAGGTGTTTAGCGATAATAGTACTGTAATGTAAATAATAATAACAGGAGAATCGGAAAGAAGATTTATATATATATATATATTGATATGTAAACGATTACAGATATATATAAATCTAAACACAAATAAAGAAACAGTAAGTATACTCGACCAAATTACCGAAGGAACACTCGAGGCCTTTGCAGTTTCCTTAAGACAAATTCGCCACGTGTTGGCGTAGTCTCCCAGGATACAACGAGTCGTTAGCGAACTCAAACCGCGCACGACCACTACCACCGGAAGCAAAGAACAGTGAGCAGAACAATAGCTCGAGAAAGAGAATTTTCACACTGTTTCAGAATGTGTGTAGTTGGAAGAACGAAAACCAACTCTTATTCAAATGAGTGAGAATTGTAACTGTGTCCGTAACAGTTTCAGAATTTGAAAAACTGTAACAGAAATTTCCGAAAAAGAAGAGTAGCAAAAAAGGGTCGGCCCACGGGCCCCCAAAGTCGAACGGCATTCGCGTCGCCCACGTCGTGCGGGTGCGCCCCCAACCCGGTGGGATTGGATTTGCACCCCCCCCCCCGCGCGTATCCCAAGGAGCATAGCTTGGTTTATTAGTTTGAGAGCCTTATAAAGCATCCTCAATATAAACCCAAACACAAAACTCTTTGAAAGGCATGTGGGATGGGAGCATTTTTCCTACTCTTAAACATATTCAAGAACCCATCTTTGAGCTTGAATATTTCTTTCATCACAAGTTCGTTTTTGGCGTGTAATATACCGTTGGAAAGTTCATGTGTCATAGAAAATGTTTATGTGAAAACATCATTATAATGACCACTTTAACCCTTGTATATATTGCCTCAAAAATGACACTGAAATAATGTATAAAATACATTATTTCCAACAATCCCCCACATGAATGAAATTTCAAGGAAAAGTATTCGATTGTGGTGATAATAATCTTTGGCTGACATCTGCGTAGGATAGGTAGGCAACACCTTTGAACCTTCCCTTGTGAAAGCATATTTACTTTACTAGCTGAATAGTAGACGCGATGTCCTTGAACTATTCTGCCGTTTGTGTAAACGATGATATACCTCACACAGATACCAACACGGCACGGTTTTTGGTTCTCATGGTTATGTTCGTTATGGTCATGAACATCTCCTGGTTCTGCAAGAGTTTAAGAACACTAGGCCCCACTAGTTTCCTTTGAAGCGACCCCACTTCACTCTTACATAGGTGATATCTTTTGCTCTTATACGTAGATGCACAAAGAGTCATTAAAAACTTAGCTTGATACTGATGTATCATTCCGGCTTAGTTTAACCTCACACGTTCTACATCACTGTTTACATCATAGGAACGGACCTGGGGTGACCCCCACAGTGACCTCACAAGGTTTATGCAATTAGGTTGTCCCTTTTGAACCTAGATCTTGGGATCTCCAGTCAACTAGGTTGGGTTTTCCTTCACATAACGCCTTTATCTTTAATGGGCTTGAGTCCCATTCCTTTCGATGATATTTCAACTTGATCTCTTTCTAACCCTTTGGTTAGCGGATCCGCTGTGTTATCTTTTGATCCTACAAAATCAATTGATATAACACCTGTTGAGATCAGTTGTCTAATGGACTTATGTCGACGACGAATGTGTCGATTTTTGCCATTGTACATCAAGTTTTGTGCCCTTTTAATTGCTGCTTGATTGTCACAATGTAGACAAATCGCAGGCACAGGTTTTGGCCACATAGGAATATCCTCCAAAAAATTCTGAAGCCATTCTGCTTCTTCGGCCGTTTTGTCCAGAGCTACAAACTCAGCTTCCATTGTGGATCTGGTTATTATAGTCTGCTTTGAGGATTTCCAGGATACTGCACCTCCAGCTAGAGTGAACACGTATCCACTTGTGCCTCTAGAATTCTTTATATCAGAAATCCAACTTGCATCTGTATAGCCTTCTAATACAGCAGGTTCTCTTGTATAGTGCAGTCCGTAATCACGAGTGTATCGCAAGTACCTTAGTACTCTGATAATGGCGTCCCAATGAGGTTGCCCTGGATTACTCGTGTATTTACTTAACTTGCTTACAGTAAAAGCAATGTCTACAGGATATGTTTGTAGGTACGTATGACCAATACGGGACTTGGTCGATCCGCTTTAGAAGGCACATGGTGGAAGTGTCATTGCTCTTCTATAAATGTAGATCTCTTTTTATCTGTCGACCTGATTTCAATATAGTATTGAATGAAGAATCTGATTAGATTTGACATACGCCTAACAGGTCTGTAAAAGGATTCCAAATACGGGTATGATTGGTCTAATCAGTGAACCCATTCATACTGATAGTTGAAGTGAAGGGATTACCACTCACTCCATAAGTGAGATGATATCATTAGGCCACTCGATGAGTTGAACTGAGAAATGTGTGGCCACACTCAGATAAGCTGGTTACTTATCTGTTCTTCAGTTAACTCTAGATCGAGAAATATCTCAAGCTGTAGAGGATGACGTCCACCATGCCTCATACTTGATATATCGATATGCTTGGTAAGAGATATTAGAGAATACTACAGGGTATCTATCTGTATGAGATGGACTAACACTGTAATCAATTGGTGACTGATATGGTCTAGCAACTCTCTATCAGTCGTTGAGCTAATTGATTATGGCCCACAAGATCGTGCACACTAGACACTGAGACTTGTACTCGGAGAACTAATACATGTAGTGTATTTGTGATGAACTTATTATTAGTTGTTAACTGATAATGTTAATTAATTAATTGTTCTGATTGGAACAAGTTAATTGATTATTTGGAGGGATTAATTATTCAATCGGGTTAATTAATTAAGCGATTGATTAATTAGATTTTCTTTAGGGGTTAGTGTGTGATTAATTATAACTTAATTGATGTTAATTGAATCTATTGTATTCTATTGTGGTACAATCAGATTAATTAAATTAATGCAGGTACTAAAATTGTAATTAGTCGACACACTATAAATTAATCCTAATCGATTGAAACCCTATACTTTCTGACACAGAAATCGAGAAAACCCTAATCCCTCTTAGCCCCCATTCGGCCGAACCTCTGCTGGTGGTGTCTGGAGTTTTGTTCATCGTTCTTCGTGCCTATTTTGAGGACTTGTCGTCTGAAGTGTTGTGCACGTGAACTTGGCGGAACCTCCAATCGTGCGGTTCGTCCATCTCTCTCAAAGGGATTCCATGTGAGTGACTATAGTAGTTTTATCACCATTAATTAAGTAAATAACATTGAGGCAATGATAAAGATCAAAGTAATCTGATCAATGATGTTAATATCGTTTTTCTCGCTTCCGCTGCGCGACTCTGATCGTTGATCAGATTCCAACATTTTGCCGATAATCTTAGTAGCCTACACTTGTATCGGTTCTCTTTGTTTCTCTTTTATCGTTTTGTACTTTTCTTTTTATTTGTTTTTAAATAAAAATATAGGTTTGTGTGCCAAGGCTTTATGCTCGAATGTGCCTACCTAGCTGAAATGTTCATACTTTTGTTGTTTTTTGTCCATAATTTCTAATGACTTGTTATTATTATATGCGATTTCATAATAGTACGAGTATTTATAGTGCATGTAGTTACGATATCATACTTAAATACATATGTACAAATAGATAATAAAAATGTACCTAAAATTGTGACTTGCTATAAAAAAATGAATACGACCCTTAAGCTTGATTCATGGTAGACAAAAATCTGAGCTTGCATACAGAGACAATATACTTAACTATAGTTAGGGTAAATAATTTATTAGTCCCTATCTTAAAGACTAATAAATTATTTAATCATAATTATGATCAGGGGACTAATAACATATCAATTAGACCCGTATGACTTCATTGAGAATTTCATTTTAGCGTTAAATAATTCACTGGATCAACTTAATAGGGATGACTTGTTATGTTTGCTATTAGAAAATGCGTTATAACAGACCCATTTTACAGACCCATCGATTTGGGTCGGTATCACAAACGGAATACGGACACATTGTGCGTTAGGAAAACTCCTACACGTTTACCGACCCATTTTTAAATTCGGTAGGTGTTTTTGGCGGAACATTTCCCCCAATATCAGCGAGGCTATAAGTAGGTGAATTAAGGATCGGTGATATCACCAACAATAATTGTTTAATACCTACAAACACGAAAGTGTATGTGTTTGTAAATTAATCAAAATAAATAATATATTAAATAAATAAATAATAGACACTGTAAAAAGGCTCATTCTCTTTTTTTCTAATTAAAAACCATAAAAAGTATATGCTCTATGTACATGAAGCTTGTAATGTCGAAAAAAACTCTGAAAAGGGACGATAACGTTCTATTGTCAGATAACGAAGTAATATACCCAAAAAAACATGAATTTGTTAAAAATCAAGCTCAAGAAGTTTGCCCAATCGCCCACGGAGGGTGCCTAACCATTGGTCCATACGCCCTTCTAGAGGGCTTGGCCCCACAGTTAGGTGTCATTTGAGGACGTTGAGTTTACAATATGTTAATAAATGGTACATTGCGACGGAATATGTGTCGATTAACATAATATTTCACCATTAAAATCACATTTGCGTCAAAATTACTATCTACAAATATTAATAAGTTACTTTAAATAAATTTGAATGATAAATAAATAATTTTAAATAAATTTAAATAACTACAAAGTTTTATCATAAAAAAAATAACTACAAAGATTTTAAAATGAGGATAATCAATCAACAAACTTAAGAAGGCGTGTATATGTAATAGGGCTAAGTTTTTATAGAAAAGGAATAAAAACTATGTCAATTTTTATTTCCTAAATATGTTAAGTGTAATAATGACATCTTCATTGTTTTAAAGTAGAAAATGGTCATTTATAACATGAACAAAAGTGGGAGCTAGATTGGGCAGCACTAAAACTATTTAAAGTAGAATTTTACGAGTAAAAGTTTTCCTTTTTTGGAAACCCTAAAATTTCAAATGTGAAAAATAAAAATAGTTTAAAAATAAATAAATTAATATCTAAGGTTGTAATGATTGACCTGGTCGAGATATTGCAGATTGAAATTAAGACTAAATCTTGTCCCAAAATGAAATATAAATGTAAAACAAAGCTAAACATTATCTCGTTTTTTGAAGTGTATATCTATTGTTAATGTATGAAATGATACAAATTTATCTCTAATATATGAAACTGTCAAAATGTATCTTTGTGTTTCCAATCAAGACCACTTTTGCTTTTGTATTGCCAATTTTTTAAATGACTGAATTGATTGTTATTTTTATCTTTTTTTTTTTGATAAATTGAATTGACTATTATTAAAATGTCATGTTATAGTCTCAAATATCAATTATGTGTAAGATATTCGCATGCTATTAATATAATTTAAAAACCTGCCAAAATAGCAACAGTTATATCTATTAATTATGAATTAGTCACAAAAAGATATAAGCCAAAATATTAATTCTATTACTAATACAATTATAAAACAATCATCTACAATGTATGAAACTATTTCAATTTATCGAGAAATTTATTTAGAAAGTTTGATATGACATTCAAATTATTGTTAAATAAATATGTTTACACTTTCAGAAACTTAAAGATAAAATCGATCTTGATTAAAAACGTTACTTAGAGATAAATTTTCATCATTATGCTATGTAACTGTTAGGATCGAATGCAATTACGATAACGGAAAACAAACAAAACACACACGAATTGTTTACCCAATTCGCCACTCTATATGAATGACTACGTCTGGAGGTACTACCAAGCCAGGATATTGTACTATAATGAATGGAATACAAATTACATAGAATAGAGCTATATTTATACTAGTTGAAATCCTAAACCACCAAGGAAATCCCTAACCAACAAGGAAAAAACTGCAATTAGTCTCTAAAGCCCAACAATCTCCCACCTGGAGACTACATCCATTTTCTGCTGGTAGAGCCATGCCTCAACTTAGTTACCAAGGCCAACTGAAGCCATACAAAGCTTCAGCTTCTCTAAGGTTACGACCTTAGTTAACATGTCTGCAGGATTCTTTGTGCCTTTAATCTTTTTCAACTGCAATGTCTTCCTCTCCAAGAGATGTCGTATGTAGTGATACTTCAACTCAATGTGCTTTGTCCTGGAATGAAATGCTGGATTCTTTGCTAGGTAGATAGCACTCTGACTATCGCTGTACAGAATACGCTCCTTCTGCTCCTTACCCAACTCATCCAAGAAATTCTGCAACCATACCATCTCCTTGCTAGCTTCGGTCACCGCCACATACTCGGCTTATGCGATAGACAATGCAACCACCTTCTGCAACTTCGAAGCCCAAGACACTGATGTACCACCCAATGTAAACACATATCCGGTTGTACTTCTTCTCTTATCAAGGTCACTCGACGCCAAATCTGCATCGACATATCCTGCTAACATAACTTCTTTGCCCCCAAAACATAAGGCTCTCTCTGTTGTTCCCTTCAAGTATCTTAGGATCCATTTTACCGCTTCCCAATGCTTCTTACATGGGTCTACCATGTAGCGACTAACAAGTCCCACTACATGTGCAATATCTGGCCTTGTGCAAACCATTGCATACATCAAGCTACCAATTGCCGATGCATACCGAGTTTTCTCCATCTCAGCTCTCTCTGCTCTACTCTTAGGTGAATCATGTTTGGATAACTTGAAGTGGCTACCCAAAAGAACATGAGCTGGCTTAACATCTTGCATGCTAAATCTCTTCAAGACCTTCTTGATATACTCAGCTTGTGATAGATACAACTTACCAGCCTTCATGTCTCTCTCAATCCTCATACCTAAAATCTGTCTAGTATCTCCAAGATCCTTCATCGCAAATCGCTCAGATAACTGCTTCTTCAGTTTTCTAACTTCTCGAGCACTCGACCCTGCAATAAGCATATCATCAACATATAACAGCAAAATAATATAACCCTCATCTAATCTCTTGAAGTAACAACAATGATCAATTTCACTCCTCACGAACTCGATTTCATGCATAAAACCATCAAACTTCTTGTACTACTGCCTTGGTGCTTGTTTCAGGCCATACAAGCTTTTATTCAACTTGCATACAAGATCACCATTGCCTGACTTATAGCCCTGAGCTTGCACCATATAAATATCTTCATCTAAATCCCTATGAAGAAAAGCTGTTTTTACATCCATCTGCTGCAGCTCTAAATCTTCAGCAGCTACCATACTCAATACTAACCGAATAGTAGTTAGCTTCACCACTGGAGTAAAAACGTCTGTATAATCTATGCCATACCTCTGATGAAAACCTTTCACTACCAACCTGGCCTCGTAGCGTGTGCTACCATCTGCCTCCTTTTTTTTTTTCTGAAAATCCACATGTTGGGAAGAGCCTTCTTGCCCTCTGGAAGCTTAACAAGTTCCCAAGTGTCATTCGTCTTCAAAGAATCCATCTCATCATCCATTGCAATCTTCCACTTGCTTGCATGCTCTCCTCGAGATGCCTCCTGGTAGCTTTCTGGTTCACCATTATCTGACAGCAACAAATAGTTGCTTGTCGGCGTGAATCTGTCAGGTGATCTTACTTCTCTGGTGGATCTGCGCAGAACAGTCTCTGGGGTTCTAGGTTCTTCTTCTTCTACCTCAACCACCTCCTTCTTGCTCCCACCAGAATCCGTGATGTCTAGGTCTATAACATCAGGTCTTGGATTAACACTGTTAGATGTTCCCAAACTGTCTTTGTACATCACCTGCTCGTTGAATACAACGTCTCGACTGCGAATAACCTTCCTGTTCTGACTATCCCAAAACCGATATCCAAAATCATCTCTGCCATATCCAATAAACGTGCACTTAACTGACTTTGCATCTAACTTGCTTCTCTCAACTGGAGCTATATGAACATACGAATCGCATCCAAACACTCTCAGAAAAGATAAATTTACCTGCTTGCAACTCCAAACTTCTTCAGGAATGCCATTATGCAAGGGAGTTGATGGCCCTTTATTAATCAAGAATGATGCAATATTAATTGCATCTGCCCAGAACGTCTTTGGTAGTCCGCACTTCAGCCTCATACTCCTGGCTCGCTCACACAAAGTTCTGTTCATTCTTTCTGCCACTCCGTTCTCCTGAGGAATTCCTTTCAATATCTTCTCCATGCGAATCCCATTCTCTGCACAAAACTTCTTGAATTCCTTAAGCTCATATTCTCCACCATTATCAGACCTCAAACACTTCACTTTCAAAACCTGTCCCGGTCTCAACCAGGGCCTTCCATTTTCAAAGGAATCGAAAGCATCAGATTTCTTCTTAAGAAAATATACCCAAACCTTCCTAGTGGAGTCGTCAATGAAGGTCATATAGTACAACGCTCCACCTAGGGACTTTACTGGTGCAGGCCCCCATATATCACTATGTACTAACTCCAACTTCTGTCTCTTCAAAGTTCTGCCACCTTTTGAGAAATTGACCCTTTTCTGCTTCCCAAAGATACAATCTTCACATAGCCTAAGTTCAACAGTCATCAAATCTGGTAACAAACCCTTCGAGCACAACACTTTCATCCCCTTCTCTCTCATGTGACCTAGGCGACAGTGCCATAAATTTGCATCGATCTTCTCGCTAACTGCGTCAAGCTTCTCGCTAGCTGCATTAATGCTCTTTGAAACGTTGTCAGTTATGTACAACGACCTAACCTTCTCACCACGTGCAACCAACATGGAACCCTTCGTGATCTTCCAGCCACCACCTGCAAATACTACACAATAACCCTCGTCATCCAGTTGTCCAACTGACAACAGATTTCTCTTCAAACTAGGAATATGCTTAACTCCGGACAACTTTAATACTGACCCATTCGAGGTCTTGATAGAAACTAATCTCCCTTCCCTATAATCTCCAAAGGCTCATCATCAGCAAGATATACCTTTCCGAATTTTCCAAGGGTATAATGTTCCATCAAATCTGCGCTTCCACATGAGTGAAACGAAGCTCCATAGTCCAGTACCCAAGACTCCATAGGACTGCTCATGCTTAAGACCAAGGCTTCTGACATAGTTCCTGATGTTGAATCACTGAGAATTAATGCATCAATGTAATCCTCACTAGCCGAATTCACAAACTTTCCTTTCTTTGGTGCCGTACATTGATTCCTCAAGTGACCTTTCTCATTACAATTCCAGCATTGGACGTGGCTTTTGTCCTTGCTGGGATCCTCTCATCTCTTTGATTGTGACCTTCCACGATTCTGCCTCGATTTATTATTTGACCTACCCCGATTCTCTATATGTAAGGCTGATCCTGATGTCGATCCTGACTCTCTCATGCGTATCTCCTCGCTCAAAATCAGATACCTGACATCGTCAAACCTAAGCTTTTCTTTCCCTGCTAAGGCACTCAGAGCAGTAACAGTAGCACTCCAACTCATAGCAGTAGCAGTAACAATACCTCGTCATCAAAATCAATGTCCACCGAGCTTAATTGCGAGATCGTCATGTTAAACTCGTTCAGATGTGTAGCAACTGCTACGTTTTCTGTCATCTGAAAGTTAAATAGACGTCGCATCAGATGCACCTTGTTCGCTGCAGAAGGCTTCTCATACAATAAACTCAAGATGTCAAGCAACTCCTTCGTGGACTTCGCCTTAACCGTATGATGAGCCACGTTTCTGGACAACGATAGTCGAATCACGCTCATCGCTTTTCTATCCAACAACTTCCAATCTTCATCAAACATCTCATCTAGTTTCTCATCTAGAGTTTCATGCAATTCTTTACCATACAGGTAATCCTCGATCTGCATCCTCCAGAAACCGAAATCTGTACCATCAAACTTCTCCACCGGTGATTTTCCGTCTCCCATCGTAAATCTAGCTAACCCTCACTCTGATACCCGTTGTTAGGATCGAATGCAATTACGATAACGGAAAACAAACAAAACACACATGAATTGTTTACCCAGTTCGCCACTCAATATGAATGACTACGTCTAGAGGCACTACCAAGCCAGGATATTGTACTATGATGAATGGAATACAAATTACATGGAATAGAGCTATATTTATACTAGTTGAAATCCTAAACCACCAAGGAAATCCCTAACCAATAAGGAAAAAACTACAAATTAGTCTCCAAAGCCCAACAGTAACATACTTGGTTGCTTGTTGTTTTCTCTCGTTTAATATTTTTGAGATCGGGTGCACGACTCGTTATTCAGGGGTGCTAACCTAGTTGGGATGTCTCACCCTTGTCATTCCCCGTCCGCTGCTTTTTATTCAAAAAAGAAGAAGCAAATATGACCCTTACTCAACGAAATAACAATCTTTAGTGTAACAAATAATGCAATTTCTAATTCGGAATAACATCAAAAGTAAAAGGAGTTGTGTATAAACAAAATGATCGAGCAAAAGTATCGGCCCAACCATTAGCTAATCTTCAAAAAAGATGGACCATGAAACCGTTATCAATACAAACTCTTAGTTGGATTTGGACTAAGAATTTGTCGGTGAAAGAACATCAAAAACTTGTTCAGCTCACGGTTGGCCTGTAATAATCAATTGAGTTTTTTCAACACTTTGAAGGTTCTTAGCTTTAATAAATATAAAAAATAAAAATATCACATTATTCTTGTTATTAGTTTAATAATTAATCACAAATTTCATTCCCTTTTGAAATCAAAGAAAAAAGAAAAAGAAGAATCAAAGACAGAGGTCAGCTCTATCTGAAAGGCTACAGCTGAACTCATCTTATTGAAATTTGATTTGTTGAAATTTTTAGTCCTGATATATTATCAATTTGCGTTTTACATAATACCATGTCGATTTATTACGCGAAACCAACATAATATCAATGATTCTGGTAGGGATACCCGTGAAACATTATGGATCCAACTTTTTAAATAGACGACTTAACCTGCTAATCAAAAAATGACATAACTATAATACATCTCTAACACGGGAAATGAAATTATATATTCCATTCGGACTCACACAAAATCGCACCAACCCGACACACAAGAAAATAAAACACGATTCACTTACAAATAAATTGGGACCTCAAATATTAAAGCATAGAAACTTTAATGATAAAAGCAAACCAAAACTGGTTGAACTAGTAAGGAAGAGGGTAGAGTTCTATGAATGTGAAGAAAAAATAACCTTGAATTATGCAATAATAGATGCATTATTTATAATTGTGGTATATTCTCTCTAATGTTAATCTTGAAAAATTAATTAAAAAGATACATAAATAAGTTATAGTCTTTATATATTTTGGCAAACTGATCCAATACATTAAAAGATACTACATGTTAAAATAACAACACAAGATACTACATAAACAATAATACAAGATATTACATATTATAAGTGATGCAGACATATGGCTCACTATTATTTTTATTCATAGTTAGTTTCTTATTACTTAAAACTAACACACACATAGCATAATACTGACACATGATCTCCAAATTAGGTGATCATCTCCTTTTTGCATTTTCCATAGTAATGCCCAACATTCTCTCTCACCTGTTTGAAATCTTCCTTGCTTTCAACATGTTTCTTCTCTACAAAAATTAAACCACCAAGTTGGATCCCATATATAAATAAATAAGTTGATACGTAAACTTAACTTTAAAATCCAAGTCGAGTTTAAAAGATTTATAATGAGTAGAATTATTCTTATTAAAGGCAGTGGAGGTGGAGGAGTTTGTACAATCTAAAGTGCAACGGAAAGAGCATCCGAAGGGGAGGAGGAAACCAAACATCCAATAACACACTTGGACATGCAGAATACGAGAATGAACTTCGACTTTGCATGGCATTTGAAGGCACATTTTGCCATGCACTGAAGGTGCTCCCAATTGTTATAATCAACAGAGCTTCCTGACCTTGAGCCATAGTTGCTAGTGTTATTGCTAAAATGAATATAAAAATGGCTAATCCTTTCATGATTGTTTTCTTAAGCTAGCTTGTTGTGAAATGTTTGTTCTTTGTTTTGGTGTGATCAAATACTTTGATTCGAACCTTATTTATAGGCCCATAATTTCCTTTTATGTTTGCCAATTTTGTTAGAGCATATGGACATTCTTGGCTAGGTTTGGAAGGCTCTAATGCTTGTCTAATTGACTAACTTATATATCACAATAATATCAAAATGCATCACATACAAACAATAAGAGAAAACTTCATAACAGGAAATGAAGGTTGAATTTCTTCTTCTAATTGTATGTCGTCAATATTAGCACATGCAATTGTCCATTTTCTCAAAGTCATGAAAATGAGAGAGGACAATTGTTTATTTATTTATTTTAATCCTAAGTGATTCAATGATTTTAATTTTTCAACTAACTAAAACTTAATTTGGAGGAATTGTTTCAATATAATGTAGTCTACTGATATGGACTACTTCTGAATTCTGATAATTAATATAATTGAATTTTTTGAATTTTCTGGACTACTTAATATACAGTATGATTTTTCTATAACTAATAAATTTTATGCTCAACCCCGAAATGTTTTGGAATGTTAATTAGTTTCTATGTGTATGTTGAGTACTATTAGCAATGTTATTTTATGGGCAGTAGCATCTAGAGGCCTACACTAGATATTGGATGGGCTTTCGATTCTGGTGAGCTTCAAGACCCTAAGAAGAAGACAGTTGCTCGGATAAAAGCTAGACAGGTACCTTTTCCACAATGTCAATACTTCATTTGTGATAATTAGAAGTTTCTAACATCTTGTGTTTGTTTTGGGTTGTAGGATTTTCTAGTGAGGTTGCTGTGAGCGAAAGTGGTCGCTCATAGCGGCTTTAGCCTTCTTTGACTAGAGTCGCCACCCGGCCGACCGGGAAAATGTACGAACCGGTGTTTGTACCGATTGTTTTGAAAACCAGAGATTCTATTTACGTTCGTGGATACAACTTATTAATTCCGACATTCCAGAACCCAGAGGATCTTTAATACAACCTAACAGCTTATTGTTTTGATTTTTATGGTTATCACATAGAAGTAAATAAATGCGCAAACATTTGTGCGATAAACCGCCGGGTGACACGGTACAAAACCCTCAGAAGCTTACCCTCGTCGCGTGCCAGTGATTGCTCGCGGACTGATACTCGTTGAAGAACGAAGACCTTTTATGGGAGGAACCTCGGGGAACCGGAATTGCGTGTGCGTCCTCCGGTGTGGTAACTGGAAACAGGACTTAGTCGACCCTAGCGAGACTGCGAGCGATGCCTGGATTGGGAACTTTTGATAATAGGGGGGAATATATTTTTGGTGGTCAGGAGGACCTTTTCTCTGAGAATATTTGAGGAAACTACTCTCAGGCTCGGACTTTAGCGATTCTTTTTCGTATCAGAGGCAACTTTTAGGCAACTCGAGGAGGCAACTTTATCAGAGGCAACTTATCGGGTCAAGAATCGCTTTAGAACGAGCTAGAGAGGCGGGAGAATGAGTGTTTTGTGGTTTTTGTAAAGGATTTGTTGATGTTTTGAATGAGAAATCCGGAGGGTTTATATAGGTTTCCTTGTGACCGTACGGTCACAAGGTTGTGACCGTAGGGTCACCGTTTAGTGACCGTACGGTCACTAGCTTCGCCCGTCTCAGATCTAAATTTTGATCTGAGCCGGGCGTTACCCAACACCCGGCCAATGTCTTTTAGAAGCTTGTACACGTGTCACTTTCTCATTGGACCGCCCAGCCACGTGGCAGATAAAGATTGGATTGCTATCTGCCACGTGGCAGTGACCGTACGGTCAGATATATGTGACCGTACGGTCTCAACCAATAGTGTTGTGACCGTACGGTCTTTGATGAATAGTGCTTGTGACCGTATATTCTTTTGTGATCAAGGATTTTCTCATAAGCATGAAAGTGCCACACTCATGGTCCCGAGAAGCGGGCGGAAGAGGTTATGGTCCCGAAAAGGTGATCCGTTCTACGACGAGCATCAGTATTTGAGCATCTGGCGCGACGAGGAGCTCTTAGATTGCTTTCATCATTGGGTTCGAAAACCAGTGCTTACAGTTTGCCCCTCGCTTCTTTGGGAGTGTCTAAGGTGATTACATTGTCTTGTAAGACCCTTCGGACAGTCTCAATGAAGCGAAACGAGCCGTACTGCGTGTGTGCTAGTGTTTTTAAAGTGGGTTTAGAGAACTTACCTGCAGTTCTGGCCTACGGCATCATATCTTCTATAATCTTTCAGTAAGGCCGACTAACTGTTTCTGCTGGGTACCTAGACGAGGATTTTCTGTAATATTTAATAGCGCCTCGAGTGTAACTCGAGGACTTTTCGTAACCTTCAGTAACCTGCCTTGGGCGAGACCCGAGGACTTGGTAACTTCTTTGTTGCTCTGAGTAAACTCTCACAACGCCTCGGGCGTGACCCAAAGATTTAATAACTTCTTTGTAGCTCTTCTTCATAGTACCTCGGGCACGACCCGAGGATTAGTAATCTCTTAACTTTCCTGCAGCTCTGGTCTCACGTCACCGGATCTTCTACAATCTTTCAGTAAGGCCAACTAACTGCTTTTGGTGGGTACCTCGACGAGGATTTTCTGTAACCTTTAATAGCGCCTCAAGTGTAACTCGAGGACTTTTCGTAACCTTCGTAACTTTCAGTAACCTGCCTAGGGCGAGACCCGAGGACTTGGTAACCTCTTTGTTGCTCTGAGTAAACTCTCACAACGCCTCGGGCGTGACCCGAAGATTTAATAACTTCCTTGTAGCTCTTCTTCATAGTACCTCGGGCACGACCCGAGGATCATCAATCTCTTCATAGCTCTGAGTAACCTTTAATATTACCTCGACGAGGATTTTTCGTAACCTTTGATGGTGCCCCAAATTTTTGGTTCGAGGACTTTCGGTAACTTCCGTAGCTCTGTTCACCGACCTCTCTCCCTTTGAATACTTTGTCCTACCAGTCTTATCTGGATGCTGGTGATCTTATCCCGAGGTCGATCAGCTGTGTCCCAGTATCTCTTCTCTTCTGCTCTTGATCTGTAACTGATCTGGGAGTCCCTGGCGGCATTTCTCCTTGACCTGAGTCGTGCCCCATTCTGGTATTGCCCTGGTAGAGTTCTTAGTTCCTTGATACTTGATGAGTTCAGGGGTGCCCCAGTATGCCGGTGGTCTGATAATGTCCCTAGCGTACTGTTTCTCGGGTCATCAGATATGCTTCTATGTTCTTTATAGTCCCCTGGGGCCGACTTTGATTCTTCGCGGGTCTCTCACCTAAACATATGCATGTATGTATTTGTGTATGTATGCATGCATGCATGTATGCGTGCTTGTGTGTGCGTGTGTATGCGTGCTTGCTTCTTGTTTTCCGTCTCTTCGTACATGGGGTGTTATGTTGTTCATGGCGTGGAAACACCCAAGCGACGTCCTGATGTCCTGAAATAGCTACCCGTTTGTCGGTCATGATGAGGGAATATTATCGGTAAGCCATGCGTGCCTTAGGGGGATCGGGCGATTCAAGCTTCTTTTCGCGTTATGGTGATCAATGCACTTTATTATTGGCTTCCTGTTTTTTAGCTTTGCTTTTTCAAGTGTTTCTTGTGAGGGATGGCACAATGCATTCTTATTTCATTTTACCAGAGCGATAACATCAACAACATTCCTTTTACAACATGCCCTAACCGAGGATGAACCAAGATTTTACCCTAGGAACAATTTCCCGGGTCTGCTTTCTCCTAGTCATACATGGAAATATCGAAGCCTATCTACATTGATTGGTTCCGCTAATTCTATTCCTTCCATATCGGTTAGTCTAACTCCTCCGCGTGAGTACATTCTTTTGACGAAGAACGGCCCTTCCCATTTTGGTCGAAATTTTCCTCGGGGGTCGATGGTCGAGTGTCTCAATTGCTTGAGTACTAGGTCGCCCACTTTTATTTGTCGGGACAGGGTTCTTACTTTCTTGTTGTATGTGCTCGCTAATCTTTGCTGGTACATTTGTAGCTAATCCAGGGCCCGAAGCCGCTTTTCGTCCAATAGGTCCAACTGGCCGACTCTGTCTCTCATCCATTCCGCTTCCGGGACGTGCTCTTCTAGGACCACCCGTAGAGATCACATCTCTATTTCTACTGGTAGCACTGCGTCCATCCCATAAACCAAAGAATATGGTGTTGCTCCCGTCGGTGTGCGGACGGTCGTCCGATACCCCCAGATCGCAAAGGGTAACTTCTCCGCCCAATCTCTACTCTTATCTGACATCTTTGTGAGCATTTTCTTGATTGTCTTGTTAGCGGCTTCAACCGCCCCGTTTGACTGGGGTCGGTACAGAGAGGAGCGGTGATGTTCTATCCGATGTCTTGCCAGCATTTCCCGGGTAGCTCTTTGGAATTGAACGCCGTTGTCGGTAACCACGTAGTGGGGTACTCCATATCGACATATGATGTTCCTTTCTATGAATCTTGACATGGTGCGTGCCGTGACCGTCGCAAAGGACTCAGCTTCCACCCACTTCGAGAAGTAGTCTACGGCTACCACGATGAAGCGGTGTCCGTTGGATGCGGGTGGTCTGATTTCTCCTATCATATCTATGCCCCATGCGGCGAATGGCCATGGCGTGGCTAGGTTATGTAGTTCCGTGGGTGGCACATGGACATGATCGACGTGGAATTGGCATTGGAGGCACCTCTTCGTGAATTTATTACAGTCGTCCCTCATGGTAGGCCACCAAAACCCTTGTCTTGTGATTTTATTGGCCACGGAATCTACATTCATGTGTGGCCCACATACTCCCTGGTGTATTTCTTCCATGGTTTTTCTCGCTTCACCTTCGGACAGGCATTTCAGTAGCATGCCGTTGGCAGATCGTCGATACAATATTCCTTCTACTTCTCGACATTTAGACGCTAGCCTCCTAATAACCAATTTGTCGCTTTTTGTCGCCTCCGGGGGGTATGTACCGTTTGTTATGAACCGTTGGATGTCCACGTACCATGGCTCCGTGTTGTGGACATGAAGTACATACTCTTCTAGGTGGATCGGGAAGTGGGATGACGTCATGACCAGTGGTTTCATGGGTGATGCTTGCATCCCTTCCCAGTTTGATGCCAGCGTGGCCAATGCATCGGCCATTTGATTTTCCTCTCGTTGTATGTGGTGGAATGTACATATGTCAAAATTTCGGATCATTGCTCGCAGCTTCTTGACGTAGGGTCGCAAGCGCTCTTCTCGTACCCCCCACTCTCTAGTTGCGTGACACAGTACTAGTAGCGAATCTCCCGTGATTTCTACTTCACGTGCCCCTAGGCTTATTAATGCCTCTATTCCAAAGAGACACGCCTCATATTCTGCCGTGTTGTTTGTGGCCTTGAATTGTAGTCTCTTTGCTAGTGGTATAGTTAATCCCGTTGGCGAAACCAATACTACCCCTGCTCCTGCCCCGTTCTTATTCTGAGCTCCATCGAAATGCATCCTCCACCCTTGAATAGTAATTACCCCTAAGTTTTCATCTGGGAACTCGAACTGCCAAGGCTCATCTTCGGTTTCGGGCAATGGTTGACGGGCTAGAAATTCAGCAACGGCTTTGCCCTTGATCACCTTTGAGCTTACAAACTTGATGTCGAATTCGGATAACAATAAAGCCCACCGAGCGAGCTTGCCTACCAGTGTGGGTGCCGTGGCGATGTGTTTCATAGGATCTACCCTTGAGACAACTAGAACTTCGTAGGATTGAAAGTAGTGTCGCAGCTTTCGAGTGATCCAGACCATAGCGACACATGTTCGTTCTAGTAAGTCGTATTTACATTCGTACTGGAGTAATTTCTTGCTGAGATAATAGATGGGGCGTTCTACTCCGTCATCTTGGATCTGGACTAACATTGCCCCCACCGACGCGTCTTCCATTGCCAGATATAGTGTGAGGGGACTCCCAGGTCGAGGTGGCTTTAGCACGGGCGCGCTTGCCAGGCATTTCTTGATTTTATCGAATGCGAGTTGACAATTGTCATTCCATTGGTTGGTTTCGTCTTTTCTGAGCAGCTTGAAGATGGGCTCGCATACCGTTGTGAGTTTTGCTATAAAGCGACTAACGTACTGGATGCTTCCGAGGAACGCCCGGACTTCTTTTTCTGTTTTCGGAGGTGGCATCTCGGTGATGGCTTGAACCTTCTCGGGGTCGATCTCGATGCCTTTGTCACTGACGATGTGTCCCAGCAATTTTCCAGAGGTTACTCCGAACACGCATTTCTTTGGATTGAGCCTCAAGTTGTATTTCTCTATCCGTGTTAAGAACTTTTCTAGTGCCGCGGGGTGTCCCTCTCTTGTATCCGATTTTACCAACATATCGTCCACATAAACCTCCACCTCTTTATGGATCATATCGTGTAGTAGTGTGGTTGCGGCCCTTTGGTAAGTTGCCCCTGCATTCTTCAACCCGAATGGAATCACTTTATAGTAGTATGTCCCCCACTCCGTGATGAACGAGGTTTTGACTTTATCGGCTATCTTCATGAGGATTTGATTATACCCCGAGAAACCGTCCATAAGAGAATACATTACGGCTGAGGCAGCGCTGTCTATGAGCACATCTATGTGCGGTAGCGGAAAATTATCTTTTGGGCAGGCCCGGTTGAGATCCCGATAGTCCACACACACCCGCACCTTTCCGTCCTTTTTTCCTACGGGAACTACATTTGCTACCCATTCCGCGTAGTCAACTACTTCAAGAAATCTTGACTTGATCTGCTTTGTTATCTCATCCTTCACCAGTTGGGCCCATTCTGGCCTTAGCCTTCTTAATTTCTGTCTAACTGGCACCGCTCCAGGCTTTAAAGGGATGGCGTGCTTGGCTATGGAGGGTTCTACTCCTGGCATATCCTCATATGACCAGGCGAAGACCTTTTGGTGTCGTCTTAAGACCGCCTCAATCTGAATACGTTCCGTGGGGGATAAGTCCGGAGAAACTGGTACTAATCTTGGTTCATCCTTTGTTCCTAGGTTAACATGGTGTAATGCGGTGTTGTGTATGCTAAATGCACTAGTTAAATGATTTAATGAATGCATGGTGCCATCTTCTGACAAGTCACACAAGTAAGCAAACTGGAATTTCATTGCATCATGTTTTGAAGTGAATACATCGTTTTGGAACATGAAATCACAATTATACACGACGTCATCGTCGTATAGAACTGAATCTAATAGGGCTACCGGATCCGGGCCCTCCTGCATAGTTCCCTCTTTGGTCTCACGGGTCGCTTTTACGTCTCCAGCTTCTCCTTGGAGTGCCTTCGTGTCTTCGCTCTGTTTTCCTCTTATGAATTCTTCAAACACTCATTTCATGGCTTCTCTCATTTTGACCTCCATTTCCCCCTCATTGACCTTCATTTTGGCTAGTTCATCTGCCAGGTCTTGGATGTGCTTTTCTGGGGGCGAGATCGGCGCACTTGCCCCGGCTATGCGGGCTTTCTGCCATTTCGTCATGTCAGGTTCCCTTTCGGTTTCCTTCTCATCCTTCCCTAATTCTTTCTTGGGAGTGACCCACTTTGTTCCTCCGGACGTGCCCACGTCTTTGTTTACAGAATATCCTATCCCTTCTCTCCCTCTTTTAGCTTCACAGGGAACGTTGAAAGTGGGCGGCCCCTGTTGGTTTACCCCTAGGCCCATCCCTAGCATGAAGCGCATCCTTTTTAGCGAGTTAGCGACCGATACGGGCATTTCTTCTTCGTATATCATGGCTGCTTGGAATCCACCTCGTGGAGGAAAGTCCGAGGTGATTATGGCTACCATGAGATCGTCATGAGCGGGGATGGTGACAACTTTGTCTCCCATTGGGAACTTGATCTTCTGGTGCAGGGTGGATGGAACTCCTCCTAAGGGGTGGAACCATTGTCTCCCGAGTAGCAAGGCAAATGTGACGGGTATGTCCATTACTACGAATTCTACCATTGACCTGATGGGTCCTGTTACAACCTCTGTTTTGAGGACACCCAATACTTCTCTCTTTGAGTCGTCATAGGCCCAGATAACCATTTCCGTGGGTTTGATATCTTCCATCGTTAGCCCAAGCCGTCCCAGCATTTTCTTGGGGCATATATTGAGAGCTGATCCATCGTCCACCATAACACATGACAGAGGCCTCCCCTTGACCTCTACTTGTATGAATAAGGCTTTGTTGTGGACTGTTCCCTCAGCGGGAAGATCTTCTTTTGTGAAAGATATCTCTGTCACAGGCTCCCGCATTCCTTGTACTATGCAGCATAACTCGTTTGGGGTTATCGTTGCTGTTGTAGGCACGTTTGAGAGATTTTCGACCAGCGCATCCCGGTGTTCCTTGGATGACACCAGGAGTTCCCATACCGACATTTGTATTGGGGTCTTCGTTAGTTGTTTAGCTACTATCCCCTTTTCACTAGAATCCCGACTGCTTCCATTTCCTTCGTTCACGGCCGATTCTGGTTCCTGTGTTCTCGGCGTGGGTTGAAATACCCGTCCTGATCGGGTGACATGGTTTATTGTGGCCCTGGCTTGTTCCTCTGTTGGTTCATCATCCGACGAGTCGGACCACCAATTGCTGGCCTCGCTTGGGGACCTCTTGATCCTCCCTCTTAGGCATGCCATAATCTGGGCCGGGGTACACCCTGAGTGCATCATGTTGACTGACAGGCACGGGGAGAAATGACCCATTGGGGTATGTGCCCTCGGCGTCGTATCGACGCTTTTTAGGACTTCTTTTTCCGTGAACTCCGGGTTGATCATCATGGTCCGTGGGGGAGGGACGTCGCGGTAGTCCAGTATGGGGTTCTTTTTGGTGCTCGGGGCTTTAGGAGCTTCTATCTCTCCTTCTTCGATCATTCTCATGATTTCTTTATGTAGTGGTTCACATTTGGCGGTAGGGTGTGAGAAGACCTGATGATAGTCGCAGAATCTTTCCAGGTTGTCGCTTGGTTTGATAATTATAGGTGACCTAACAGGAGCGATTTTTCCTTCATGGGCTAGGCGGTCGAATGCCTTTTTGAGGTTAACGTTCAGGTGGACTGTGTTAACTCCAGAAGAGGTTCCTCGATATTCGATGGATTGGGTTCCTCGTCCCCCATGAGCTTGTTCTGGTTCGCTGCCCCGCGCATTGTTCCCCCTTCCGTATGTGGCCCTGGGGACTTGGTTAATGACCTGCCTTTCGATTTTCCGGACTGTCTGGAACAGGTCTTCAAATGTCTTGAAAGTTTGGTATTGAATTACTTCTCTGACTCTGGGTAATGCCCCGCTGGCCAGGCACTCTATCAGATCGCTTTCTGGAGGTTTGACAGCCAACTTTCCTGCCACTGGCAACCATCTGTTGTCATAGTAGGCGTCGAACCTTTCCCCCACATTTTGTTTGAGGGCCGCCAGATCCGCCCACGTGTATTTCTGTAGGGTGTTGATCTCATATTGCTTGGCGAATGCAGCTACCAGTTCGTCCCAATCCCCTTGGATGCTAAACTTCAATCCATTGTACCATTCCAAGGCGTTCCCTTCGAGTGAGAAGGCGAACAAACCGGTTGCTTGTTTCATGTCTAAGGGGGACAGGTTCATAAGGTTGGCGAAATGTTTGATATGCCCAGCGGGATCTCCTTTCCCGCTAAACCTTATGAATGCTGGGATCACGAACCCAGGGGGGAGTCCTTGCCCATTGGGTCTCAGATAGGATGCCAATGTTTTGCTAGTCGGGGTGGCAGCACTTCCAGCCTTGCTTTCTAGATGCCCGATGATGTAGTCTAGTTTCCCTTCGGAGTCATTCGGGTCTTTCGGCTTCCCCATCCCATGAGATCCTCCTGATTCAGATTCAGGCTTTTCCCCACTCTCCAAGTGTTTGGCCAGGACTTTCTGGCAGCCTTTTTCGATGGCCAGATCCATCATCATTTGGTATTCGGGGGACCGGAGCATGGTTGCTAATGCTTTGGCGATCTCAGTAGCGGCGTCCGGGATGTCACTGGGCTCTGCCATGTCTTCTTTTGAATCGGATGCGTCCTCAACTAATACGTCTTCGGGCTCCGTGATTGGATCTGCCCTGACCAACCTTCTGTTTGCCCTTGTCCACAGTCGTTCTATATGGGGAAGATGGTGTGAGTCTCCCGTCATTCTAGGCTCGTAAGATGTATGTATGCATGGCCCTATCGATCCTTGTCCCGTCTCCTTTTGTTTAGACTCTGTCCAAGGGTATTACCTCATAAATGCATGGTGATGGAGGTAACATCCTTGGACAGGGTCTTTGGCTTGTGTAGACGCGAGAGATCGCACCACGGCCTATTTTACTTTGGCCATGGGTCGTTCTTTCGCTTCTCTTTCAGCCAATTCTTACTGGTCCGGACATTCCTTTGGTTCAAATCGTACTCCGTTTCAATCTTCGCAACCTTTTCCCTGTTTGGGGTGGGCATTTGTGACAATGTTATTTGCGGGATTGTGACAGGGTGCCCTTTGAATCAAAGGAATGTTCGGACAGCGGGGGTTGGACCTTCTATATGCTTTTTCATGCATGATTGATCCATCAAACAAGTTGTCGACACATAAAAGTCGTCACTCCCTCTCATTCTTCACGAGGTGCGTCTTTGTCCTAGGTGGGTTTTTTCCGACATCTTTCCTTTCGATGTCGAAACGCTCTCAATAGACGTAATTTTAAAAGATGTTTGGGGGTAGTTCCTAGTGGAGATATCTAGGCTGACTATATGAGGCTTCGGTCTCGTTTGACAGTACAAAAGGGTTCCCACAGCAAGATATACCTAGCGCCTCCCCATTTAAGGGTTTTGAGCAGCGTGTCGACGGTACAAGGCGGTGGGTGGTGTTACAGATCGACCCATACGTCCCTTAAAGGAAACGATAGTGAGCACGACCCATAACACACGTTGACCATTTGGGATTTTTCTTTTATGCAGTATGAGAAAGCAGTAACTCTGTTGTACAGAACTAGACTGTCAGAATGCTTCAGTTGTATCCCATTTTCACTTTTATAAAACAATTTTAAGAAACAATTTTACAAATAGTGAAAACCAAACTTACATCCTTCTATTAACAAATTAACTTCAAGAAAATCGTACGTTGAAGTTAACTTTCAATAGTAGAATATATTTTTGGTTCCCCAGCAGAGTCGCCACTGTGAGCGAAAGTGGTCGCTCATAGCGGCTTTAGCCTTCTTTGACTAGAGTCGCCACCCGACCGACCGGGAAAATGTACGAACCGGTGTTTGTACCGATTGTTTTGAAAACCAGAGATTTTATTTACGTTCGTGGATACAACTTATTAATTCCGACATTCCAGAACCCAGAGGATCTTTAATGCAACCTAACAGCTTATTGTTTTGATTTTTATGGTTATCACATAGAAGTAAATAAATGCGCAAACATTTGTGCGATAAACCACCGGGTGACACGGTACAAAACCCTCAGAAGCTTACCCTCGTCGCGTGCCAGTGATTGCTCGCGGACTGATACTCGTTGAAGAACGGAGACCTTTTATGGAAGGAACCTCGGGGAACCGGAATTGCGTGTGCGTCCTCCGGTGTGGTAACTGGAAACAGGACTTAGTCGACCCTAGCGAGACTGCGAGCGATGCCTGGATTGGGAACTTTTGATAATAGGGGGGGTAATAGTTTTGGTGGTCGGGAGGACCTTTTCTCTGAGAATATTTGAGGAAAGTACTCTCAGGCTCGGACTTTAGCGATTCTTTTTCGTATCAGAGGTAACTTTTAGGCAACTTTATCAGAGGCAACTTATCGGGTCAAGAATCGCTTTAGAACGAGCTAGAGAGGCGGGAGAATGAGTGTTTTGTGGTTTTTGTAAAGGATTTGTTGATGTTTTGAATGAGAAATCCGGAGGGTTTATATAGGTTTCCTTGTGACCGTATGGTCACCGTTTAGTGACCGTACGGTCACTGGCTTCGCCCGTCTCAGATCTAAATTTGGATCTGAGCCGGGCGTTACCCGACACCCGGCCAATGTCTTTTGGAAGCTTGTACACGTGTCACTTTCTCATTGGACCGCCCAGCCACGTGGCAGTGACCGTACGGTTAGATATATGTGACCGTACGGTCTCAACCAATAGTGTTGTGACCGTACGGTCTTTGATGAATAGTGCTTGTGACCGTATATTCTTTTGTGATCAAGGATTTTCTCATAAGCATGAAAGTGCCACACTCATGGTCCCGAGAAGCGGGCGGAAGAGGTTATGGTCCCGAAAAGGTGATCCGTTCTACGACGAGCATCAATATTTGAGCAGCTGGCGCGATGAGGAGCTCTTAGATTGCTTTCATCATTGGGTTCGAAAACCAGTGCTTACAGCTGCTGAGAAGAAAGCACAGGAGATAGAAGATGATCACATGGCTGAACTAGCCAGAGTTGTTGAGGCTGAAAAGTTAAGAGCTGTGATACAGCAAGTTGAGATAAACAGGAGAGCCGATGTTGACATGAACAAGAGAGCTGATGTCTACATGAACAAGAGAGCTGAGGCTGCTGAAACTGCTGAACCAGAAAATGTTGCAAAGGTTAAGGCCAATGCTGATGTTGGACCAGTTTCAGAGGATGATGAGGAAGATGTTCCTCTGTCTAGGAAAAGGACATACAGAACAAAGTCTTCTGCATCAATGAGAAAGCCTATGAGGAGATCAGATTTTGAGATCCATCCTGATCCTAATCTTGAGGATGAGACTGTTGAGGCTGGAGAAGCAGTACGAGGCAAAATTGTGAGTGATGAGGAAGATACTCATATGGATGATGATGAAGAAAGTTTCAATGATGATGGTGCTCCCACCTTTGAAAATTTGTCTGATGACTCATCTCCTGAGACTGCAGATAGAGAAGTTGTGCTGGAAGGTGTTAGAGTTTTTGCTCAGAATGTTGATAATGAGCATTTCATGGATGATGTCCTTCTTAGACAGGGCAGAAGTAATGAGAGGAATAGGAATGCCTCTGAGGTGATTGACAGAATGGCATATATATTTATTGAACCTCTGGCTTCTTTTGATCCTAATACTGCTGAGAATGTACAATTCTCTGCTCCTGAAGATTCTCTTCTCTCTGCTCTTGAACAGGTTACAAAATCTCCTGAACATATCACTCCTCCTCCTCCACCACATACTTATGCATCTCCTTCTGTCACAGAAGTTGATGCTTCTGAAACTATCATTCCTCCTACAACTTCAACCTCTGAAGTTGTACCTCCTAAAACTACTCCATCTTCTGGATCCTATTCAGAAGTTCATTTCTCCACTACTCCTATTTTCTCAGACTCCACAACCAGATTCATTGCTCCCTCTCTAAATACTTCATCCACTTTTTCTTTTCCCTCTACCACTTCATCTTTTACCATTCCTTCTACTCAAACAACCTCTGCTCCTTCTTCCACTACTTCTATTCCTCCTCTTTCAACTTCTGGATCTGCACCTCCTGTGTCTGATCCTTTAACCTCTTCTATTCACTCTTCTTTTGCTGGTCTTTCTTCAAACTATGATTTTCTCAGAACTTTGATGAATCAGCATGAGAAAGAAACCCATTTTGGAGGTAAGGGATTCATTGGCAAAGATCCTAATATCTCAGGAGTTGCTACTCCTTCTGTTGAAAAGCTGAGAAGAATGAGACAAGGTGGCTCTGATGATGTGTTTGGTAGATTTGCTTCTATGGGTCAGAGGTATTCTACTCCTGATATGGTTGCTCAAGTTATTGTGATGCAAGAGCTTTAGCAATTGAAGTCTCAACTAGCTTCGGGTTATTTATGATATCCAATCAATGGATACTTCATACAGTACATATAATACAAGATATATTAACTGAATGAATTAATGCCTTTTATTCTATAAAATAATTGTATAGTACAATCAACAAAAGTACAATACAATAACAAATAACTATGCCTAGAACTAGGGCACACCAACAATCTCCCACTTGACCTAGGTCCAAGCAGGCATAGCCCTAATCCCTATAGATCTAGCATGAGCATTGTTCTTGCGTTCAGCAAGAGCCTTCGTCATCGGATCAACAACATTGTTATATGTATCTACTCTCTGTAGTCTAACATCACCTCTTTGGATAATCTCCCGAATAAAGTGAAACTTCTTGAGTACATGCTGATTCTTCTTTGTAGACTAGGGCTCCTTAGCTTGTATCATGGCCCCATTGTTGTCAAAAAAAGCACAACTGAACCTTGGATAAAAGGAACTACTCCAAGATCAGAAATGAATTTCCTCATCCAGACCGCTTCCTTAGAAGCCTCACAAGCAGCAATGTACTCAGCTTCTGTTGTAGAATCTGCAACAATTGGCTGTTTAGTGGACTTCCAACTAATGGCACCGCCATTCAAGAGGAACACAAAATCGGATTGGGATTGTTGTTCGTCCTGATCAGTCTGGAATCCAGAGTCAGTGTAACTGGACACAGCCAACGAATCATCGCCACCATAAACCAAGAAAAGATCTCTAGTATGTCTCAAGTACTTTAGAATTGCCTTGACTGCCTTCCAGTGTTTCTCACCGAAGCAAGACTAGAACCGACTAGTCATACTGAGGGTAAAAGCAACATCAGGCCTGGTACATAGCATATCGTACATAATCGACCCTATAGCAGAAGCATAAGGGTACTTAGAGACCTTGCGTCTCTCGTTCTCAGTCTTAGGACTGTGTTCCTTTTTAGACAGTTTCAAACCATGTGCCATAGGGATGAATCCCCTCTTGGAGTTGGACATGTTGAACCTCTTAAGGATTTTGTCTATGTACTTAGCCTGAGAAAGCCCCAGCAGGCGTTTATCTCTGTGGATTCTGATTCCCAAGATAGTCTCAGCCTCCCCAAGGTCCTTCATTGCAAAACATTTGTTCAGCCACTGCTTTGTGGCTTGCAGCTCTGAAATGTTTCCTCCTATCAATAAAATGCCATCGACATAGAGCACTAGAAAAGTGTCTGAGCTCCCACTATTCTTACGATACACACAGGGCTCATCGAGGTTCTGAATGAATCCAAATTCCTTTATGGATTCATTGAACTTCTTATTCCAAGACCTAGATGCTTGCTTAAGTCCATAAATGGACTTTTGAAGCTTGCATATTCGGTTAGGATATTCTGGATTCACAAAACCTTCAGGTTGAGCCATATAGACATCCTCCTCTAGCTCTCCATTCAAGAAAGCGGTATTGACATCCATTTGCCATATCTCATAGTCGTACCATGCCGCTATAGCAAGTAATATCCTTATGGATTTGAGCATAGCTACTGGTGAGAAAGTTTCATCATAATCAATTCCATGAATTTGCCTGAATCCTTTCGCTACCAGACGCCCCTTGAAGGTGTTGTCAACTTTCAGCTTGAAAAGCCACATGCTCTCCACAACTTTGACTCCATGGAAGGGATCAACCAACCGCCAGACCTCATTGTCATACATAGATTGCATTTCAGACTCCATGGCTCCACACCATTTATCTGATTGTGGTCCTTCAATAGCCTCCTTGTAGGATTTAGGATCATCTTGTTCCACAACCATGATCTCTTCGTCTTGGGTGACCAGGTATCCATACCTCTCAAGCCCTTGACGTGACCTACCAGACCTTCTAGGTTCCCGTACAATATGTTCTACCTGTTCATCAACCTGAACATCAGGAACAATTGTCTCAGCTTCCTCAGCAATTGCTGCAGGAGTTTGTGGTTCTTGAACTTCTCCAAGTTCAATACTGCTCCCACTGTCTTTCTTGGAAATGAAATCCTTTTCCAAAAAGACTCCAGTTCGAGCAACACAAACTTTGTTCTCTAATGGATTGTAGAAATAGTAACCCTTAGTTTCCTTAGGGTAACCTACAAACTGGCATTTGACAGTTCTGGACTCTAGTTTGCTACTAATCAATTTCTTGACATGAGCATCACATCCCCAGATCTTCATAAAGGACACACAGGGTTTCCTGCCCTTCCATAGCTCGTATGGTGTTCCCTTAACTGCCTTGCTGGGTGTATTGTTTAGAATGTAAGCAGCAGTCTCTAAAGCATATCCCCAAAAGGATACATGGAGATTAGCCTGACTCATCATTGAGCGGACCATGTCTAACAAGGTCCTGTTTCTCCTCTCTGAAACCCCATTCCATTGAGGTGTACCAGGAGGAGTAAGTTGGGATACTATCCCACACTCACTCAAGAATTTGTCAAACTCTTGGCTCAGATACTCACCCCCTCTATCAGACCGGAGTGCTTTAAATTTTTTTCCAAGCTGGTTTTCAACTTCATTCTTAAAATCCTTGAACTTTTGAAGTGTCTCAGATTTGTGTCTCATCAAATACACATAGCCGAAGCGGCTATAGTCATCTGTGAAAGTAATGAAATATTGAAAACCTTGTCTAGCTTGTGTGCTCATTGGTCCACATACATCAGAATGTATAAGCCCCAATAGCTCAGTCGATCTTTCACTAGTCTTCTTGAAAGGTGCTTTTGTCATCTTGCCACGTAAACAAGATTCACAAGTATCTAGAGCCTGCAGATCAAAAGATCCTAAAATCCCACTTGAGTGGAGCTCAGCGATACGTCTCTCGTTTATGTGTCCAAGACGGCAATGCCAGATATATGTAGGATTATTATAATCACTTATTTTAATCCTTTTATTTATATTGTATACATGAGATTGATTGGATAAATCTAAGACATACAACCCGTTCTGAAGAACGCCTGTTCCATATAAAATATTACCACATAAGATACTAAAAGTTCCATGCATAATATTAAAAGAAAATCCCAAATCATCCAAACAAGAAACTGAAATAATATTCCTGCGCATCGCAGCTACATAGTAACAATTCCTCAAAATGAGTTCCAGCCCAGTAGGCAAACATAAGTAATAATCTCCTACATCTAATGCCTGCACTCTGGCACCATTCCCAACGCGGAGATCCACATCACTTGAACTCAAGCTCCTCCTATTTCTGAGCCCCTGCACATTAGAACAAATGTGAGAACCACATCCTGTGTCTAAAACCCAAGATGATGAAATAGTGAGATTAATCTCAACAATATAAATACCTGAAGATGAAGCAGTCTGCTTGTTCTTCACATTTCCCCTTAGCTTAGGACATGCACTCTTCCAGTGCCCCTTCTCACCACACTCGTGGCATAGGTCTAATGGGTGTGGCTTGAGGCCTTCTTCTTGCCTTTGCCAGCGGGCTTCCTACCCTTTTTCTTGAACACATTCTTGTTCTTAGGCCCATTAGCCTTACCACCGCTCACCACATTCACCTCCACCTTTTTGCCCTTAGTCATAGTCTGCTCAGCCTGTTTGAGCAGGCCATGCAACTCCATGACTGTTCTATCCTGACCCTGCATATTGTAGTTCAGGATAAATGAGTCAAAGGAAGGAGGGAGTGAACTGAGGATCATGTCCACTGCAGTAGTCTCCAACACAGCTGAGTTGAGACTTGCCAACCTGTCTATATAGCCCTTCATCTTTAGCACATGCGCGCTAACAGAAGTCCCAGGTTGCATTACAGTGGTGTTCAATGCCTTGGTGGTAAAGTACCTCTCCTGACGAGCCTGATCCTCGAACATAGTTCTCAGATTGGTCATCATTTGACGGGCCCCATCCATAAACTACTTTTGAAGTTCAGCAGTCATTGTTCCAAGCATTATACATGCCACCTCTCTGTCGTCCTTTACATGCTTCTCATAAGCTTGGACGACTGCTGCAGTAGCACGTGCAGCGGGAGCATCTGGAACAGGAGTAGTCAGTACATACTCCCTAGCCTCGTGTCTTAGGACGATTTGCACCGCCCTAGCCCAATCTAGGAAGTTTGTCCCCGTCAGCTTCTCCTTTTCCAATAGTGGTTTGAGAGGATTGTTAGTTGCCATCTCTTTTCTTAATCGAGTTTAAGTTTTTAAGTAAATTCTGCAGAAGAAGCAGCTGAAGACTTAGTTTAATGTGTAGTTAATCTCGTTTATTGTATTTCTGCAGTTTGTTTGCTAGTTAGTTTTAACTCTTTCTTTGATGTCCAGCCTATATAATGGTTGTAGCTTTTGTTGCTGAAGTATTCTCAGACTTAGACATCACATCTACTTTAGTTTTATTTCCTGTACTTTGTGTTAAGAGATTTATTCTCTTCTTTAATGAAGTTTTCAGTTTCCTTTAGACTGTTTGCTTACATTATGAGTGAGTAGTCACCTTTCAAGTTTAACCAGCCTAAGCTGGTGGTCACTAGTACTTTTCTCTTTATTAGTAGTGTATGTTTTCAATCTTTCATCGTGTATAATGGAATGCCTATGGTTGGAGTAATTAATACTTCGTATCTTAGTGCATTTGGATGTTGGGAAGCTAATTTCCATTGCATGTAACTACCATTATACATATATTATCTTCTAAGGAGACTTGTCTGATTTTATACCAAGGGTTCTCATATCTTTGGGATGCTACTCAGCTTAATGCAAGAATCATTACACTTAGGTGCATCTTTGTGCAATAAATTCTTAGGATCTTAAGAACATGTGAAAACTGACTTTAAGTGAATATGGAGTAGAGACCTTGGCATGAAGATTGAATAACATGCATTAATAATAAGAGAAATAGTACGCAGATCACTAGCAAACAGGTTGGTTGGGCTTGTACTTTTCCATAATTGTTTCAAAATCATATTTCAATATTGCTCTGTTTTCATTAAACACAATCAACCTCAAACAACTTCAAATATTTGTCACTTGATACATCAAACAGACTGGTTGGTAACAACTTTCAGTAAAACCTTACTCCAATCCTCGTGGGAATGACACTTGGACTTCACCATTACTACATACAGACCTAGTATACTTGCTAGTGTACTCCAGAAGTCAACACGTACCTAGTTTTGTGTATCATGGAATAATGTGTAATAGGTTTTTTTTTTAGTTTTCTTTTGTAATATAAAGGGAGAGGTATCTGATGTAAGGGTTAAGGTTTGGTTGCAATAAAAATTTCCCTTTGTTCATCCCTTTCTTAATTACATTTATGTCACTTATGAATCACTAACTTTTCTCTTAACATTCATAATAATTAAAACCTAAGTTTAACTCAAATATTCCATATTAATCAAAGAAGATCAAGCCTTATAGAAGAACCATGGATATCTTAAGGTGGAGTCCAAGAGGTGTGTTGAGGAGTTGGAGCTCAGCCAATACCCACGAGAATGGAGATAGGGTGCCGGGCAGAGTTCACTAACCTCCACTGAGGATTACATCAGAAGGTATACCAAGTCGAGCTATAATGCTTGTTCTACTTGGATTACTTGGTAATATTAAGTTAGATTTTAGGGTTTAATATATTATGGATGTTAAGTTTCACTTTAAAAATGGTTATCTTGATTGTTGTTGCTAATCCTTCCCTTATTAGGGATATAAGATTATTGCATGCTTATATGATCCTGCAGAAATTGATAAAGACTAAGTTTATTATAAATAAATAAAATCATCACATATATTGGTATCAGAGCTATTAAAAGGATTAACTAATTGATATCTTGAAGTTTGAATTTGGAAATTTATTGGAGTTAAACTTAATTAATAATAGTCATGTTAACATCATACGATCTTACATTTAGTAAAGTAGATATTTTTATTGATAGTATAGATAAATTAAATTTAAACGATGATTTTGAGATTAGTATGTTAATGGGAAAGTTAGTATTGTTATTAGAATGTTGTAAATTTAGTTGCAAAAAATATTATAATGAAGTTGATAAACGTATATATTTTCAGAGAAAGGTAGAAATGATAAAATATTTACTAAGGTTTTTATTGCACTTTTAATTAGTAGATAAAATTTGGATAAATTTTTTTTGATTTATTTGTTATAGTTTCAATCTAATTTGCTTAAGAAAAAGAAAAATGGATATACCAATTGACGGTCTTAAGATAATAGCTGAAAAACCGTTAATTTATAATAGAGATATTAATCAACATATAATAAGTTGTAGAAGAGCTTTACAAATAATAGAATTAAAAGATACACAATTAAAAATGAGTAATGTAGGGATGGCAATGGGTACCCTACCCGCGGGTACTCGACATTCCCGCCCCTAATGGGCTTACCCATACCCGGTCTAAAAGGGTATGGGACGAGGATGAGATTTAAAACACTACCCGTGGCGGGTATGGGACGTATATACATGGTTATTAAGAGTTAGGGTTTAGGTTGGAGTTTCTATACACAAATGATGTTTAACACGTATGTATTTTAAAAAATTTCGAAAATTTAGTATCTTTTTCATTCAAAATATAAGGTGTTTTACATGTATATATAATTTTTTTTATTATAGCAATTATAAAAATTAATTTAGGACCACAAAATTTGTTTTATTAAAAACAAACTCATAGACATTCAACTAAAAAAAATAAAAATTTCTTTTGCATATTTTTCGTTATATTAAACATATAAATTATTGCAAATTAGTTTCGTTCATTTCAAATTCATGACATTAGCCATAACTAAGCTAAAAAATGAATGATGTATAAAATAAAATAAAAGGTAATAAAATTAACGTGTTTATCAATTTTATCAAAAAAGTGTATGTGTTTATTTTTTTGACGAAATGAGGATTGTGTTTATCTCCATTAACCAAAAAGCGGAAAAATCATTAGCGGTGTTAAATGTGATGACGTGGTAAGGAGTATGTTGGTCTTAATTTATGGGTTCTGATATGAAAAACTCATTTCTCACACTTTAAAAATGTAAACACATGAATGTTTAAGAAATTTATCGATAAATAAAGACAAAAAACCTATTGCCACATCATCACATTTAACACCGTTAATGACTTTTCCGTCTTTTGAGTAACAGTGATAAACACAATCCTCATTTTGTCTAAAAGAGAAATACAGACACTTTTTTGACAAAATTAGTAAACACAGAAGTTTTTTTTGAAATTACCCTTAAATAAAACAAATGATATTAACTAACTAAATATATCAGTCCTTTAAAAAAAAGGCTTAACTACCCTGCAGACCCCTAAAGTTAGCAAAAATTTTCACTTTAATCTTTAAAGTTCTGCACTTTCCACTTTAACCTTTTAACTCTAAAAACAGGTCAACTTAACCTTTAAAGTTCGACACTTCCCACTTTAACCTCTTAACTCTAAAAAACAGGTCAACTTAACCCTCTGACACATGGAATCTTGAATTTTGTCAAATTGAACTCACCCCATAATTTGGGCATTCAAAAAATCTTCTCCCGTAATTTCCAGGTTTCCAACACACTTTAACCGGAGCAAATTTAGTGCAAAAACACATTCGAGGTTGCGATTCTATGAACTATGGATGCAAAACGATTAAGGATAAGTCGAAGAACACAAATAATGTAAAATAGGAAATCGGAGGGAGAAATCTAACAACACATCTGTAATTTTAAATATCCAGAATATCAAATCAACGCCATTTACAAATTCGCGGAAGAAGATGAGAAGAATTACACGAATCAAGAACCATCTTAGAAATCGAATATGTAAGCGTCACATCATATTGAGAGGTTAAGTTGACCTGTTTTTTAGAGTTAAGAGGTTAAAGTAGAAAGTGCAGAACTTTAAAGGTTAAGTTGACCTGTTTTTTAGAGTTAAAAGGTTAAAATGAAATCTTTTGTTAACTTTAGGGGTCTTCAGGGTAGTTAAGCCAAAAAAAAAAACTAAATATATCGGTTTCCTAATATTTTTCGTTATATTAAACATATAAATTATTGCAAATTAGTTTCGTTCATTTCATATTCATGACATTAGCCATAACTAAGCTAAAAAATGAATGATGTATAAAATAAAATAAAAGGTAATAAAATTAACGTGTTTATCAATTTTATCAAAAAAGTGTATGTGTTTATTTTTTTGACAAAATGAGGATTGTGTTTATTTCCATTAACCAAAAAGCGGAAAAATCATTAGCGGTGTTAAATGTGATGACGTGGTAAGGAGTATGTTGGTCTTAATTTATGGGTTCTGATATGAAAAACTCATTTCTCACACTTTAAAAATGTAAACACATGAATGTTTAAGAAATTTATCGATAAATAAAGACAAAAAACCTATTGCCACATCATCACATTTAACACCGTTAATGACTTTTCCGTCTTTTGAGTAACAGTGATAAACACAATCCTCATTTTGTCTAAAAGAGAAATACAGACACTTTTTTGACAAAATTAGTAAACACAGAAGTTTTTTTTGAAATTACCCTTAAATAAAACAAATGATATTAACTAACTAAATATATCAGTCCTTTAAAAAAAAGGCTTAACTACCCTGCAGACCCCTAAAGTTAGCAAAAATTTTCACTTTAATCTTTAAAGTTCTGCACTTTCCACTTTAACCTTTTAACTCTAAAAACAGGTCAACTTAACCTTTAAAGTTCGACACTTCCCACTTTAACCTCTTAACTCTAAAAAACAGGTCAACTTAACCCTCTGACACATGGAATCTTGAATTTTGTCAAATTGAACTCACCCCATAATTTGGGCATTCAAAAAATCTTCTCCCGTAATTTCCAGGTTTCCAACACACTTTAACCGGAGCAAATTTAGTGCAAAAACACATTCGAGGTTGCGATTCTATGAACTATGGATGCAAAACGATTAAGGATAAGTCGAAGAACACAAATAATGTAAAATAGGAAATCGGAGGGAGAAATCTAACAACACATCTGTAATTTTAAATATCCAGAATATCAAATCAACGCCATTTACAAATTCGCGGAAGAAGATGAGAAGAATTACACGAATCAAGAACCATCTTAGAAATCGAATATGTAAGCGTCACATCATATTGAGAGGTTAAGTTGACCTGTTTTTTAGAGTTAAGAGGTTAAAGTAGAAAGTGCAGAACTTTAAAGGTTAAGTTGACCTGTTTTTTAGAGTTAAAAGGTTAAAGTGAAATCTTTTGTTAACTTTAGGGGTCTTCAGGGTAGTTAAGCCAAAAAAAAAAAAACTAAATATATCGGTTTCCTAATATTTTTCGTTATATTAAACATATAAATTATTGCAAATTAGTTTCGTTCATTTCATATTCATGACATTAGCCATAACTAAGCTAAAAAATGAATGATGTATAAAATAAAATAAAAGGTAATAAAATTAACGTGTTTATCAATTTTATCAAAAAAGTGTATGTGTTTATTTTTTTGACAAAATGAGGATTGTGTTTATCTCCATTAACCAAAAAGCGGAAAAATCATTAGCGGTGTTAAATGTGATGACGTGGTAAGGAGTATGTTGGTCTTAATTTATGGGTTCTGATATGAAAAACTCATTTCTCACACTTTAAAAATGTAAACACATGAATGTTTAAGAAATTTATCGATAAATAAAGACAAAAAACCTATTGCCACATCATCACATTTAACACCGTTAATGACTTTTCCGTCTTTTGAGTAACAGTGATAAACACAATCCTCATTTTGTCTAAAAGAGAAATACAGACACTTTTTTGACAAAATTAGTAAACACAGAAGTTCTTTTTGAAATTACCCTTAAATAAAACAAATGATATTAACTAACTAAATATATCAGTCCTTTAAAAAAAAGGCTTAACTACCCTGCAGACCCCTAAAGTTAGCAAAAATTTTCACTTTAATCTTTAAAGTTCTGCACTTTCCACTTTAACCTTTTAACTCTAAAAACAGGTCAACTTAACCTTTAAAGTTCGACACTTCCCACTTTAACCTCTTAACTCTAAAAAACAGGTCAACTTAACCCTCTGACACATGGAATCTTGAATTTTGTCAAATTGAACTCACCCCATAATTTGGGCATTCAAAAAATCTTCTCCCGTAATTTCCAGGTTTCCAACACACTTTAACCGGAGCAAATTTAGTGCAAAAACACATTCGAGGTTGCGATTCTATGAACTATGGATGCAAAACGATTAAGGATAAGTCGAAGAACACAAATAATGTAAAATAGGAAATCGGAGGGAGAAATCTAACAACACATCTGTAATTTTAAATATCCAGAATATCAAATCAACGCCATTTACAAATTCGCGGAAGAAGATGAGAAGAATTACACGAATCAAGAACCATCTTAGAAATCGAATATGTAAGCGTCACATCATATTGAGAGGTTAAGTTGACCTGTTTTTTAGAGTTAAGAGGTTAAAGTAGAAAGTGCAGAACTTTAAAGGTTAAGTTGACCTGTTTTTTAGAGTTAAAAGGTTAAAGTGAAATCTTTTGTTAACTTTAGGGGTCTTCAGGGTAGTTAAGCCAAAAAAAAAAAAATAAATATATCGGTTTCCTAATTATTATTTGAAAGTTGGTAAAAAAGAAAAAGATTATTATTTGTAAGAGAGATGTTGGGCGTTAATATGGTGAAATCTCATGGCTCAGATTAGCACAACACATCCATATAAAGAAGGTTATGTAACCCTAAATTCAGCATACGAGCAGCCGCCTCCCTCTCATCTGCATAATTCTCACCTCTACCTTTCTTCATCTCAAAGATGGCAGCGCTTCACCTAAGACAGAAGGGTCTCTTCAAATCCGGCGGCTACTATGGTCAGCATTCTCTCTTTCCCTTGTCGGCTATCTGTTTCTCATAAAATGACTAAGGCTGAATAATTTAAAAGTCTCTAACGTTTTGCGAAACACTTCCTTTGTATTTACTTTGTCAATTATTTAGTCCTGTCTGTTTATGGTGGCCATTCTTTTAGTTAAAAAGGACTCCAATCAACGTCCAATTTAAAATATAATGGAATGTTGACTGTTTAGTCCCTAACAATGTTGACTGAAGCTCTGACGAAAGGACTAAACAGTTGACGAAGTAAATCGTTATGGATCTGGGACTAAACAGTGTGTTTTTTGTAAAACGTGAGGGAGTTTTAAGTTATTTGCCCAATGACTAAACTCTCCATCTCCATACTAACTTTAATCTCTTCATTTTTCTTGTTTTATCTGCTCAATTCCAATGCCTAACTTATCATCAAAAT
This sequence comes from Euphorbia peplus, assembly GCA_028411795.1. NCBI lineage: Eukaryota > Viridiplantae > Streptophyta > Magnoliopsida > Malpighiales > Euphorbiaceae > Euphorbia > Euphorbia peplus. Next base: position 8,896,116 of record CP110843.1, on the reverse strand, counting down.
TACCGAATCAGATTCGGTTCTTGTTAACTCCATTTTCAGGGAACTTTAATCTTCATTTTTAATTACTTTCCAACTGATTTATGCCTTTAATTTACCAATTGATCGCCCACTGTTGCTCGTTATGTGAATTCCCGGATCATTAGTAATATTGTTAGGCAGTAGCATTCTGTTTGTTTCAAAAGGCTTTTACATTTTCCATGAGAAAATTGCAGTCCTTGTTTCAAGATGGTTACCATGGAAAAAGACAAGCATCAGTTAGGGGTATACTGAATATGGTCTACTTTTATTGTTCAAATGGCAATTTAACCTGTTTAGAATATTTACCCGAGGTACTGTATTATGTTTGCCAATGGATGAACAAAGTCCTAACAAAATGTGCTATAATGTACTGAGATTTCATATTGCAGTGTGTTATATCATCTTAGATTTTTGTACGTTTTCAATGTTTTCTATCTGAGCTTGATTACTAATTCTTAACATGTGGCATGTGTTCTGATTTCAGATTTGCTTTACATGCTATAGGACAGAGGTACGATATATAGGATCTTTAGAGATATATCCTGAAAACACAACTTTAATTGCTTGAATGTGCGTGGTATGGCTACTGATATTATTACTGCTAACTTAGGTATGTTGCATGTTATGCACTAATTATAGTTAGTGATTACTTCTATGCTGTTTGGCTATCTTTCCTTTGCATATTCTTCTAGAGGTTTTGCCTATAATCATGTCTTGATTATTGAAAATACAAAAGATTTTTTAATTTCCTAAATAATACATGCCTCCAAGGGATTTATTTTGCTTATAAACCTTATATTGTTCCTTCCTACTATAATTTGGCTACATTTCAGTAGAAGATCGATGTTGCATTGCTGATGAAATCTAACATTTTCATTGGAAGTTTGGCTCTTTCACTCTTTATCTTTTTATGTGGTCGGTCCAAGTTGCATGTATAATTCCATGGTTGTCTTTAAAGTTGGATAAGAGTGTTTCATTTATTTTACACTTACACTGGTATGTAGACTAGCTATGATTTCTATGCTCAAAACAATTACAGTATGTGTTAATTGAATTGAAATTACTGGCTTTCACTAGTTAACTCCTTTGATCTTGTTCCTTGTCATGTGCTTGAAAAGTATGGTTTTAACCATTTTGCACATATTTTTTTTTGGCAGGACAATAAAGAGTGGAGCTTTTTGGCTATGGGGCTCTGTTTAGTTCAGGTAAGTCAATTTTGGGGTTATTGATATTCTGTTTATCAGTATTTAATTGCTAATAGAAGTTGAAAAAGAAGAGTGAATCATTGTTTTGGACTTCTATTTTCTGTATTATCTTAGACAAATATCATTGAATCTTCCAAAAAAATCATCCTATATGATTGGAAAATTATTCGCATGTATCATTTTTCTTCAAATGGAAAAATATCACAACTATAGAATGGGGGATTCAAGTTCAAGATGCTTGGCCCAAAAACCACAAGGAAGAAAAAGATAAGAGGGCATATTGAGTGGGGCTATGGGCCACGCAACAAGTCCATAGTGCTGGTTTTGATTACAATAAATCTCGGGCAAAGAAGTGGCATCATTGTAAATAATTAAAACTTGAAGTAAACCCTTTGAAACCCTAATGTCCACCGTCTTTGATATATACAATCTGCAGCCACCACCAGCAGCTGCCTCCATAAATTCCTTTGTCCTCCTTGCAAATCAGTTCTGGAATTATCATAGTGGTAAAAAAATTTGGTTTGTGTTTTCTTGTTCATGTTATTTTGATCCCTGTTATTCAATTGTGTAGTTGATTTTTTCGAAAATAACAGTGCCTGTGATGGTGTTAAATATACTTTGAGATTTCGCATCCGTGAAACAAATTTTTATCTGAGGCATTTATGGGTTCTGTTTTTCCTTTGTTGGAATTTCGATTTTTTAGTTTTCAAATTGATCTATGTAATGCAAATGATGATAAACTAGACAGGGACATCAGAATCCTCTTTTGGAGAATGATGACTAGTCTAAATGGGAATCTCTCTGATGCATTTCTATTTTCTTCTAATTTTTTGACTTGGGAATTTGAAGCTTTTTAATGGCTTTGTACTATGTGATTAGTTTAGTACATATGGTCTTAATCTTGTATATTTGCAAAATCTCGAGTTGAATAAGATGTGCAGATGACGATAAAACAGACAGGGACATCAGATTTCTTATTGAGTATGATGATCAGTCTTTGGGAATCTCTCTGATGCACATCTTGTCCATTCCTATAGAATGGGATCTAAGAATATGTGTTTTTAAGATAGTTTTTTTGGTTTGTATTGAAAAATATCATGCATAGCCGATGATGCATCTCTTTGCACGTATTATCAGAAATTGTTATGATGATATCAATCAAATTGTCACTACCTCTGAGGCAATGTTTGCTATTTTCACAATTTAATTGAACTTGTTTTCCATTTTCTACTTTAATTGTTTATAATAAATGCTGTGTTCTGTGAGCTGGTGGTATAGACACTTAATTTAGAATGCTTTGGTTTAAATTTACTTTAATCAATTGATATGAAAACAGTCTAAGCTGAAGCAGCTAATTGTGCCTATTGTTTGTATACAAGCCTGATGATTAATAAACAAGAACGGAGATTTGAATTGCCATTGTTGTAGTCTAAACATTAATTGGGCTCCAATGGTTGCTCATGTAAAAAAAAATTCACAAGATTATATATGAAGGCTTTTTGTTTGTGTTAAACTGTGTTGATTGTATGATTGTTTCATTGGCTTGGAAGATGTGACTTTTGAACCTATGAAGGAATGTGTAGCTCAGTTCAATGGGATATTTCCAGTGTTAACAAAAATGATCATCATTAAGCATGTAGATTCATTAAAACTCAAGGCTTTTCTTCTAATTTTGGGCTTGATGTTTTATTATAGTATTTTTTGTAGTATGTGGGTTTTTCAGTAGGATACGAGTATTGGAATATCTTCTATGACCAATATATATAGGATGTCTTACACTATTATGTCAAATGCTTAATTGAGTCTTTTTGTGACATTTTCTATAAGATATTTTGGCTTAATTTTGTCTAGCTGGAAACAGATTCATTAATATGTCTTTGTCCTTGTTGATCTTTTTACTTTTACTCTTTATCATTGATTGGGAAATTTATGTTTATATTTTGTGTAAATGCTTGAATCTAGTAAGAATTTGTTGGCTGTGTGACATTCCTTAAAAAACTCAATTGGGTAAATCCATGATTTTAGTAAGATGCATTATTATATAGAGTTACCTTCAATCCAAATGAATTAATTAAAATTCAAATTATTATTCTGATATTTTGGGGATAAATAACGACAGAAATATGGCCCGAATGTATTACCGACGGATACATGTAATTAGGTGATACTGATTACTAATGAAATATGTGGGGGAATTTGCATCTTCTATGGTGATACTGATTACTAACAAAAGGCCTTCAGTGGGGAAGTTTTTCCCCACAAAAAATCTGTTTCTTGTAGTGCCATTTCTCCAAATCAAGCCCATTCTCGTCCGATTAAGCTGCAAATCGTCCCGAATCCCTCTTGATTTTAGTGAAGAAAAGAACCAGCCATATATTTCTAGATCTGTTGTATAATAACTGGTACTGACTGGACTAACTGATGTAATATGATTCTATGCGAGACAATAACGACAGGGTGGCATCAACGTTAAATTCTGATGGACCCGTCTCCTCATGAGCAAGAAGTGCACATACCAAGGTTCTAAGGTTGTGAAACTAGAATATCATACAAAGTTCCAATTCCATACAGAACAAATTACAAACAATAGCATGAATTTGATATAATGCGGGTTTGTTTCCGTCGAACATGACAAATGAGTTGTGAACAAACATTCAACACAGGCGACTATACGAACTATGAGGAGATTGATTTTAATACAGTGAAACTCTCTAATGAAACAGTTTACCACCCCCCCCCACAACCCCCCTCCTTAAATGTAAGGCCTGTAGGAAATGAAAGTTGTCGGCCATTTCTTATTAAATCGTGCATCCGTAAAAGATAGTTGTATGAGTGCTCAACAGTGAAAGAAGCAATCTTGAAGGACAAAAACCTTTGATCACTTTTACAATCGAGATTGGTTCTTTTGCATCAAACTTTCCTAAAACAATTTTTATATGAATTGTCAATCGGACCAAGTCCATTGACCGATTTCAAAATATCCCTTGGTGGTATGAGAAAACTTGCTGGTATACATATAAATGAACAAATAGGAATTCTGTAAACATGATGAAACTCGATAAAACCATGTCAAGAACAAAGGATCCGACAAAACAAAAGAGGGAGTAATAGATTCAAGAGAAAGGCACATACAGTTGATAAAGAAAACTCCTATGAAGTGCAAATACCATCATTGACTCCATTTTGCCAAGAAGAAAGCAAAACTGCAGAGAAGTATGTAACGGAGAGACGATAAAGTTGTCTTGTCGTTTACGTCAAATCACTAAACAATGAGCAGCAATGCCTCTACGTGCCGACAAATAAGTAGCTAAGGAAGGTTAAAGCCTTTGTGATATGGTGCATTTGGTGGAATACTGACTTGTCCAGAATTGGCATCAAGATCAAGCACATTATACTAATTCTTCTTCTTCTTCTTCATCCTTTAGATGATGTTGCTAACTCATATCTGACTCCATTGGCTGCACAAAAGTATAAGGTCAAATTAATAGAATGACGTTCCAACGCATTTAACTTCAATTCATCTGAAAGGAGATGATAATCAGTTGAGGTAAAAGAATGGGACATTTACGTTATATTGATCTTCTTCAGAAATGTATATGCATGTGTTGGCCTAAGTAGAGAATTTGGATTTTGGAAACGAGATGATAATCAGCTGAGGTAAAAGAACGGATTTGATGAATTTGGAACCTTGTTGAAGACAAGGCTTAAAGTGCTGAAGTTTTCACAGGTTTAGGCTAGTGGCAGGGAAAGAAAAGCATGGACTTTTAGACCCGAAAAGACACACCACTTTCGGCACCGGGTCAAAACAGCCACGACTAAAGTTATGAAGTTCACCAGTATGGCGAGAGTAGTAGCAAGCAGTTTAAGTACCGGGCGTTCTCGAGTTGTTCGGGTAGTTCCTCTACAAAGGATTTTGAGTTCCTAAGATTGACTGTGGCCAAAAAAACAAGTTCCAATCCAAAAAAGCTTCTGAATATTATACAAGAGGGATAAGACAGTGCTCTTTCATCGAAAAACAATAACAGGTCTCTTTGAATATTAACTACAATTATATACAATGCTATCATAAGCATGCATGTTACCAAATTATTAAACAACTCAACTTCTTATTCATAAAATTAGTTCAATTCAGGGCTCGAATTATAGACATTATCTATAACCTTATCCAATGTACCACACTAACATACATTAACTACAACTTTTCAACAGGAACTTGATTCAGTTTCACTTTCTTATGTTAGACGTTCAGCGAATTTTGCTGCTCATTGCTTAGCTCGAGCAGTTGATTCATTGTCTGTTCGTGGTGTGTGGACATGTCCACCACCGTTTTTGAGCGATGTTATCTCTTTTGATTTGCGTTGAATAAAGTTTGTTTTTTCCCTCAAAGAAAAAAAACCTACAACTTTTCAGTAACAAGGCTCATTCTAATCTTATAAAAATGTCATTGGGGTCTAACTATAAGTTTAAGAGAACCTCTGCAACTTAAAGGTTCTGAGTACGAGTCCTGACAACCTTAACTTTTTAGATCAATCGATGTCTTGACACAGTGTAATTTGATGAAGGTTCATTTGAACTTTTAGTTCAAGTGGTGTCTTAACACCGTCTAATCTAATTTGATGTAAGTTCATGCTAAGATTAAGACAACAATATATAACCAAAACAAAATCAGCTAGCATATGAAAAAATTGTTTGAGCTGATTCTACTGTTAATTCTCCATTTCAATCAATTAAAATTGATCTGCAATTAAATGACATGGCTCTTGAATAAGAAGATTGGAAGCTTTGTGTAGCACTCACTGCCAATACGCAGCGTTTTGATTTGCAGAACTAGAGAGTCTGGAGATTGAATCCTGACCGTGCGATTTGGAATGAAAGTTTTGCAAAATCCCACATTGGCTTCAAGCAAAGGGAAAATATAGTTTATAGCCTCACGGAAGTCAGATACGAGCACGACCTTACTTGAACAGGATCTGTTCTATAGGATCGTACCTCTGTATCCTTGATCACTAAGGAGACAGGACCCCCACGTCTGGTGGATGAATCATGACCGTGTGATCTGAGCGTGATTGACGGCTTAATGTACTCTCTCGGGTTCATCTCAGCTGTAGAGGATCGTTTCTAGGTCGGCTTGCCCTTCCTAGAATGGTCACGCGGTTGTCTGACAGACCCAATCTTTTTCTTTTCTCTTCAACATTCACTTATTTATTTATTTTGAGAGCTCTCCTAATTTTATTCTTGGCTTAAATACTGATCAACAGTTCAACAATATAGAAATATTAATGATTTTATTTTGGGTTGTATGAATGAAATTTAAATTCAAACTTGAATTAGGATACCTTAAAACGAACGATGGTATATATGTCAAGTTTTTTTAATAATACCTCATAAAAACACAACTATCGATTTTATTTTGGGTTGTAGGAATGAAATTCAAATTCAAACTTAAATTAGGGTGCCTTAAAACAAACGAGGGTATATATGTCAAGCCATGTAAAGTTTTTCTAATAATACCTAAAAACACAACTATCGATGTCCAGACAACATTGTCGTTAATTTCTTTTATCAAATTGGTGTTAAGACCCTCTTGGATGGTATCAAAATATGCACCAACCATAAAAATGCAAACATATGACATCATAAGCAAATATTTCAGAAATGTGGATTATCTATAACTTTTAAAAAAGGATAATTTTCGAAAAAAAAAAATTTTATGTATTTATTGATTTTATTAAAATGGTGTTTGTGTTTATCTTTTTGACAAAATGAGTATTGTGTTTATCATCGTTATCCAAAAAGCGGAAAACTTGTTAATGGTGTTAAATGTGATGATGTCGCAAAGGGATTTTTGGTCATTATTTATTAGTAAAATCCTTAAACATTCATGTGCTTACATCAATGATTATTAACCACCAGCTACAATATTATTACTTTTTGTCTATCGAAACCTTTTATCTAAAATTTCTTCAATTCATTATTTAATTTGCAAACATTTGAAATCACATTCATTTATTTGTAAAAATTCTAAAACCACATTCCTAGATTTGCAAAGAAAAACAAACCACATTCTTTTATTTGCAAAAATTGAAACCACATAGTTTTTTCAGTATTTTTTTTAAGTAAAAAGACGATGGTACCCTTGCCACGTCATCATTATTTAACGTTGTTAAAGAATTCCGCGATTTTGTTAACGTTTGAAACCACGTTTCTCTATTTGCAAAAAAAAAAACCACATTCCTCTATTTGCAAAAGTGTGAAACCACATGAGTTTTATTTATACTTTTCCGTGGAATTTAATTTTTTAAAAATGACTGTAATCCACCTTCATACGTGCATTTTTCAAGACCTACGTCCTATGACAAAATCACACTTTGAAATCGTCGTTTTGAAAACTCTTCTTCCAAAACAAAAATGTGCAATTTGCACTTACATTAAATAACAAATGAAAACTCCACCGCCTCTGGTGCGATTCGAACCCATGACCTCCATGATCATAGGTAGAGTGTATAACCACTAGGCTAACACGTTCTCTCTCATAACCAAACAACACACAGACGATCTCATATTTAAAAAGTGAAAGAATTAATTTCAATAAAAAAATCAGTTCAATTTGAAAATTCTTATAGACACTGTTCTTTTTGACTTAATTCAGCAAAATTCAGTTCAATTTTATCCAGTTTAATTCAACCAAAATCCGTTCAATCAAATTCAATAAAATTGCTTTTTCAAGCAGCCAAATTCAGCAAATTCAACAAATTCAGTTTAGTTCAGTTTCATTAATTCAACCATAGAGAACACGATCATTAATCATATGGTGTAATTATTTATTCTTTTAAATAATAATTTTTTGTTTTTAAATTTACCATATATATTAAGCAAAAGTTATATATTTAATATTACATAAGCACATAATAAACTATTTTGCAAAAGTTAAAGAGTTAGCTCCGGCATTACCCGTGACATTAAAAATAAAGCACATATTAAATCATGCTTGAGCGCAGCTAAATAACATGCTGTCCATGTAAGATTCAATAAAGTAGTATTAGTTTTAACAAACGCATGAACCATTACGTAATTCATTCGTAATCAATGTATAAAAATTTGCTAATATAACTTTAGATTAGTGGTATGTTATTGCACATTATTACCTAATTTACAACTTTGTGACGTAATTCTACCAATTAATTATCTTCACCATTTTTATTTTTCCTAATTAAAATTTCAGTTCCAATATATGCAGCCCTAAGGATTGTATATAAACATTAAATACAAGTGAATTTATATTTGTATTTTGTAATTTTCCATTTATAAAACTATTATTTCCAAATCTATTTATGGTAAAAATATAATAAAAATCTGATATATATATAAATTGTCATACAAAAAAATAAAAGCATCAATTATTTTAATTATTGAACACTAATGAACCGAAATTCTAATTATTGAACCTAAACTACATACTATAAAATCCTAACCTGAAATCGGTAAACCCGAGACCCTATTGAACTTAAACTACATACACTAAACCCTAAACCCTAACTGAACACTAAGTCCTAATTATTGAACCCTAAACCCGAGATCCTAAATCCTAAATTATTGAAATTTTAAGCCGAAAATACTTGGAAGAAAATCTACTGTCCCAGACTTCCTATCCCATTTTCCTGTCGCCCTCTCAATTTTTGACATGTGTAAAAAAGATTCTAATGGTTTTTTACTATACCCTAAATTGTCCCCGAATTAACCCGTCGTGGAATCTTTTTTACACATGTCAAAAATTAAAAGGGAGACAGGAAAATGGGATAGGAAGTCCGGGACAGCAGATTTTTTTCCAAAATACTTAGTGCATATGTTAATTTTGGTAATTTAGATTGTATTAAATTTTTGTAAATTTAGATTATTTTATTAACATAAATAAATTTGAAACAAATAGTTTAATAAATATACAAGATAATATTCACCTGCATTTAATACTTATATGCGGCCCTTAGGGCTGCATATATCAAAACTCTTAAAAATTTTATTTCTCTTTTCATTTTTCTTTTACTTTATTTTAGTGGATTGTTATTTACAGTTCATTTTTTTCCAAACTACAGTCCAAGTTTTTCCAAAGTACTTTTGTTATAACTTCCTCTTTCATTTTGAAATTCTAAAACCTCTCAACACCCTCTTTTTCAAAATTGAACATTCTAACTCCAAAATCACACTTTTTCCTCTCAATTTTTTTGAAAAACACACTCGAAAATAGTTGATTTTGTAATTTTTTTTTTTAAAAATACCGTTTTCTGCCTCAGAGACCTTTTTTAGGGAGAAACATCCACCGTGGGCGTTTCTCCCCTAGGACGTTTCCCCCTATGGAGAAACGGGCCACAACCTAGAAGGCCGTTTATCAGAAAAATTCAATTTTAAATTTTTTTTAATGTGCTTTTAATGTTCGAGTACATCGTCCTCTAATGATTGATCGTCATTGTTTTATTCCGGATTTGTTGCCTCATTCAACATCTCAAATTCCGGATTGCTAATGTTCTAGTTTCAAAAATAGGTTTTTTTATTTAAGAGATTTCAACTTTTATTTTTTATGACTTGTCAATAATGAAAATGGCAAATTTGTCAAAATGGGCTATAATTTGGAAAAAGAAGGTAAATAGTGATACCTTTTATTTTGTGAGGAAATAGTATTATACATATTATGTGTACTTAGGGGTGGGTATGGATTGGTTTAATTCAGGTATATTAAAATCTCAAGAATTCGACCTATAAATGTTAAAGAGTTCAATACCATTCTCAATGGTCTATATTTGGATGTTTGATTGATTTAAATCTCCAACACATGTTACTCAGTAATTTTAGAAATTTGAAAGTTTGAAAATCACATTTGTAAAAATTCACGATTCAGTACAATTTTGATTATTTTAATTTGGATATTTAGTTCAGTTCAAGAACTTTTTAGATACACACGTGCTCTGCACACTTAAATTTCTGGATATAGTATAATATAATTTTTACTAGAATCCACATATATGAGTGGATAAGAAACAAATTATTGCAATATTTTGTGGATTTCTATACCTAACAAAGTACACTATAAGATTACCAAAGAACCAAGCAATTTATATAGAAAAGATTGCATACAAAAGTTCTTTTGTGTATAATTTAGAACATATCAAAATTTGACAATGTAAATTGAAAAGAATACATAGATAGTATAAAAACGTTTTTTACAATAACAATAAAATTGTTTTCTCCGCTAAACTTAAAATAAGCTCTGATTCTTAGAAATTAAAAAGAAAGAAGAAATAAAATGGCATGGATAAAATGCTACTTCTTTTCTTTACTATCTCCTCCCCTCTTGATCTTATTCCACCATTTCCTAGTACTTGACAAATAATACTACTTAAAAAAAGAAGAATATTGGTTATAAAAAAAAATAAAAAAAATATGAATTGGATCATTAGCTTTTTTTAAGTTGCTTTTTAAGTGGCTTCGAAACTTTCTCTAGCCTGAATTACTCCTCTTCTATCTAATATTCTGGTAAAAAAAATGCGATAACTAATTGTATTTATTTCAACACATTTAAGTTCAGTTTATCATTTTTCAGTTCAGCAAATTCAGCAAAATTCGTTAGACAATCAATTAATAATTCAGTTCAATTCAACTTATTTCAAACAAAAAAAAAGAGACCTAAATCATATTTGAAATAAATGTAAAATATTCTTAATATTTTGATGTTTTAGTTTCGTGTTCGCACTAGTCGTATATCGGTTGACTCAAGAAGAAATGATTTTACTTTTTTGTGATTTTATGATAGATTCAACAACAAAATCATTTAAACCTTATGGAAGAAATTTTTTTCTCCAAACTCGTATAGATCACATGATGATTAAATCATTTTCGTACGTATTTTTATCTGTTAAAAAATTATTGAATATACTAATATGATTCACTACTCCACCTATTAAAACTTTAACAACGATAGCGCAAGTTTAACCCATATGGAGAGACAAGGTTAAGGTTTCGAAACGAACCATTGTTCCGGGGTAAAAGTACTCATATATGGTTACAATGTATTAGGAATCTTTGGAGCAAATATTAGGAATATTCAATGTAAAAATATGGAGCCTCCTCCAATCAACGGCTACAAATAGCCTCTTTCAAACTTTTTCTAGCACCAAGCAAAATGGACACCATTTCAAGCTCATCTTCACTTTCAACTCCCAGGATCAGGTGCTTCGATCCTACAAGTTCTTATCATACAACAGACAATCACAGGCCTTACTTTAGAACCTTCTCTTCATCCTCTTCTTCTCCTAGTCCTAGTCCTAGAGATATGATGATCACTACCACGAATTCGACTAAATTCGACCCGAAAATCGTCTCCGGCGACGCTGGCTATGTTCTTGAAGATGTTCCTCACTTCACTGACTATATCTCCGATCTCCCTGTAATTCATTCTTCTTTTTTATTTTCATTTTACTTTTCGACGACCCTATACTTTTCGGAAAGGTGAAAAATCAAACATTTCAGGGACTTTTCTGCAATTTTGATCTTATTCTATTCCATTGATATTGAAGGCCAAAATTACATTTTCTGATCAGTGTATTTTTTCTTTCAGAAAATATTATTACGTTTTTCATATTTAAATTACATTTTTAATCAATTAATTAGTTGTAGTAGAGATCGAATCTTACTCCTTACAAGTTAATGAGCAAAACATTGCATTTTTAATCTCCCTAATAAGGGAGTAACTATTTTTTACCCTTCATACCATTTACTTTTATGGTTTTCTTCACATGGAAGTGGCCAAAAGTAAGAATAATATTTTTGGCCCTTTGACTTTGTTTTTCTTAAAGCAGAAAATTAGCTTCATAAAAAAGAAATCTTACCCTTATTCAGACAAAGAAAAAGAGTGCTAATCGTTGCATTGAAAATCACAACGATTAAGAGTAAAAAGTTCATACAAACACAAAAGTTTCGAACGAAATAAACGGGCTAGCATTGAACTTGGTTGCCTTAGCAATTGGCCGACTGAATTCACTTGCCTATGAAGAAAACAAACTTTAACAAAATTTACTTAAAAGCGAAACATCTTAATTGTAAAATCACAAGAAATTATAAATCTTTTTTCATTTTAATTTAATTTAATGTTTTTTTTTGTTTTTTAACAATTCAGACATATCCCAATCCCTTGCAAGACAATCCTGCATATTCAGTTGTAAAGTAAGTTGAATTATTTTTATTTTCTACTTATGAATGATGAGAGAAATCGGTTAATTCATATTTCTTATCATGAAAAACTCTGTTTTTTCAGGCAGTATTTCGTGAATGAAGATGATACTGTTGCCCAGAAGGTAAATTTATTTTATTCATTTATTTGCTGATTGTGATTACAGTTACTAATTACACACTAACTGTGATTAATAAACACAGATTGTTGTTCACAATGAGAGTCCAAGAGGATTACATTTTCGACGTGCTGGTCCTCGCCAAAAGGTTTGAATTATTATACTTGGCAAAAAATTTTATTACTATCTAATACGTCGATTTGTTACTAGAATACTGATCAGCCCCGACTCCAAGGAAAAACAATGATAATTTAAAATTGTCAAAGTTTCCGTCCATATTGTCACTCATTCAGAATTTGTAACTGAAATATCCGATGTTGATGCTTGGTACCAAAGGAATCCACAACTTTTAACATATTTTCGTTAATAACGTAAGAGTGTTTGTTTCTGATTCCGCAATTGGTATAGGTGTATTTCAAGTCGGACGAAGCATACGCATGTATTGTGACATGTGGTGGACTGTGCCCTGGTTTAAACACAGTGATTAGGGAGTTAGTATGCGGATTACATTACATGTATGGTGTCAACAAGATTCTTGGGATAGAGGTAATTAACAAAATACACTAATTTATTGTTTATAATCAAGTTTTGTTTCTTATCAAGAAATTGTTTCTTGAAAAACAGGGAGGATACAAAGGTTTTTATGCCAGGAATACAATTTCTTTGTCGCCAAAGGCTGTAAATGATATCCATAAACGAGGAGGCACCATTCTTGGAACCTCAAGAGGAGGCTATGATACCTCCAAGATCGTCGACAGCATCCAGGACCGTGGTATAAATCAGGTAAATAATAATATATTCTTTGGTTCCTCGTCTTCGGCTTTGCTACCAAATTCAGATTGTGCATGCAAATGAAGTATATGTAAATGCATCTCAGGTTTATATTATTGGAGGTGATGGAACTCAAAGAGGTGCTTCTGTGATTTATGAGGTAAACCTTAGAACTATATTCCTGAATATGCTTAATTAGCATTCGACTGTTCTAATAATTATTACTATTTGCGGTCGGGCAGGAAATCAGAAGACGGGGGCTCAAAGTTTCTGTGGTTGGGATTCCAAAGACTATTGACAATGACATTCCGGTAGTTTTCTTAGTCATTACAACTTGCTGGGATGAACATTGTAATGAAGATTGATGAACTTATCAATCACTGTTTGGTTCAGGTTATAGACAAATCTTTTGGTTTTGATTCTGCTGTTGAGGAAGCTCAAAGAGCTATTAACGCGGCTCATGTTGAAGCAGAGAGCTTTGAGAATGGTGTTGGAGTCGTCAAGTTAATGGGGCGCTATAGTGGTAAGCTGTCTACTGTTGGACATTCTGGACTTGCATCTAAGCTTTTGAGTGATGTTGGAAAACAAGTTAAATACGTGTCTGCAATAGCCAAAGGATCAACGAGCCGCTTCCTTTCATATACATGAAGACAATAATATAAACGAATTTTATGATGCAGGATTCATAGCAATGTATGCTACTCTTGCTAGCCGTGATGTAGATTGCTGCCTGATTCCAGAGTCGCCGTTTTACCTTGAAGGACAAGGCGGACTGTTTGAATACATAAGAAAAAGGCTAAAAGAACATGGACACATGGTCATTGTAATCGCTGAAGGCGCAGGACAAGAGCTTCTTTCAGAAAGTTTGCGAGCCACCAATCAGCAAGATGCTTCTGGAAACAAACTACTCCATGATGTTGGTTTGTGGATATCCCAAAAGATCAAGGTTTGATCCCATCAACATTTGCAGGATCACTCAGATTACAGCTTTTCATGTTTCATCAGCATTAGAGTGGACATATTTCTAAAACTTGTTCTTCGATCACTTTTGCAGGATCACTTCTCGAATAATGAAAAGATGAACATTACTCTCAAATACATAGGTAATCAATCAGCTAAAGCTTATTACTTTCATCCCTAAAGGTTGTACATGTCTAATCTGAACAGTCATCACTTAACGATGCAGATCCGACTTACATGATCCGTGCAATTCCAAGCAATGCTTCTGATAATGTTTACTGCACTCTGCTAGCTCACAGCGCCATTCATGGCGCAATGGCAGGATATACAGGGATCACAGTTGGACCTGTTAATGGACGACATGCTTATATACCATTTTATGTAAGGCCTTTACCTAGTATATTTTCCATTGCTAATCTGATACATCTTCATGAGCTTTACAACTATCCTGATTGCATAGATTTCACAATGTTCTACTTTTTGGTATCGCGAGTTTTTTTTTGATTTTTTGGTTAAACTGTAATCATGCAGAGGATTACGGAAAGACCGAATAATGTTGTAATAACTGATCGGATGTGGGCAAGGCTTCTATCTTCTACACATCAACCGAGCTTTCTGGATCCTAAACATGTAACTGGAGAAGAAATAGATGACGAACCACACAGCTTTCTACTAAATGGGAAGATTGATAAACTTACAGCAACAGCTGAGTAGAGGAGCCACAAAACTAAACGTTGACTTGAGAAAATCAACATCTAATTAGCTTCGAGTCTCTTAGACGAAAAAAGATTGATATTATAATAACATATATTTACCTTTAAATATATCAAAGTTTATCTTGAGAGCAGAATACACAGTCATTCATCAAAGTTTTTACTAAGACCTTCAAAATTTCTCGCATGCTAGACTAACGATATACAAAAGGATATATACCAAGTGCGAGAGAGTGCCGTTTTCGTTAGTCCGACAATCAGACGCGCAAATAGTGATTTCCTCCTTCACTTGCGCCCTGTGAAAACAGCATCGATCATTTCTCTCAAATTTACACAACCGATGATTTTTATCTCCTCAGAAGCTAGATTTGACAGATACTTTTCAGCAGATTTGGGAACAATACACATCTTATATCCAATTTTTGCCACTGTATTTACTCTCTTTTCCATTAAAGGTACCTGTAGTTTAATTGATAAAAATAGTCAAAATAAAGCACCAGCATTTCAGAAGGATACATAATCATATTTACAGTTAAAGCTGAAAACCGTTCTTGCACTGTCAGATCATTCAAGTACTCCAGTACAAAGAAAATCTACGCAAAGAAGCATGATTAGCACGAAAATATTCGAATTTTTAAGGGATATTTTGCACGATAATATTCGAATTTGGAAGGGATATTTCTAATTAACTGACTAGAGCTTTTCACATAAATTTGGTCAGGCTTACTGTTAGACCCCTTCAAGGACAAACAGAGATGTGCATATTTCAGTTCTATGAGTCAAGTGTGTCAACAAGTCAATTGCAATTCGTATATAATTTCCAAACTATAATTTATATTAATATGTAAGTTTAGATATTAAATTTTAAACGTAATCGATCAAAATATTGTCTGTTGGGTCCCAGGAAGCATCGACAAGGGTGCGGACACAGACACGGGTGCAGACACGGGATGCGGCATTTTTTAAAAACATGAGACACGGACACGGCTGGACATGTCAAAGCACATAAAATTTCATTTCTGAGTTGAGTTTTAGGGTTAGGATTGGGTGATTTCGTGTCTGAGTTTAATGGCAGTCTTGTTCTTTATTAAATTACTTTTCTTATCAGTTAATTGGCCCCTTTGTCTTTTAGTTTTATAGAAAATCCCAAAAAAATCAACACAAAAATCAATTTTTGCCGAGTCCAGCCGAGTTTGTCCAACTTTGGACGAGTCTGGGCCGAGTCCCGTGTCCCGGCGAGTCGGACACGGGTGCGGCACCTTTCCAAACGTGTCGTGCTTCCTAGGTTGGGTCACACGACACAGCTTTATTTGTTTCCCATGGCCATGGGGAGAGAATCTCAATTTGGAGAATAGGGGAAAATAGCTGATTTCCCGAAGAAGATGATGTTATTCTGATTCGAGGCCTAGTTTATTTAGACAGAGCAGTTCCAGTTCTTGTCTTGATGTTAGGTAAACTATACAAAACTTGAGACAGGGGAGAGAAAAAAATCAACATCAATGTGTATTTGATCTAAAGTGAAGAAATGACATCAAATGCCACGAAGAGAAGTTATGTAAATATATAAATAATATTAAAAAAGCCTTGGAAGTGTTTTCAAGAGTTGCATATCAAAACGAAGGTATCATATACTTACAGTACGAAGCTCGCCACCAAGGCCAATTTCTCCAATGAAAGCAACATCTTTGGGAATGGGCATCTCCAAGAAACTGAGATATCAAGGTACATAGAAATATCAATTCCAAATAATCCTTGCAGTAAACATATAAGAAGTTAGTTTTCAGGACAGAAAAAGAAAATGTAGGAATCATAAGATACTATAAAGATCCTTACACTTGCATAAATAACTACAAGTTCACGTATAGATCTCCTGAATTTTTCTATTTTTCCTTTTAGCTCGTCAATTAACCTAAGCAAGCGGTTTCCTTTTTCGAATATGGAGCAAGACTCTGTGTAATGCTAATTTAATTTACAATTGTAAAGATAATTGATATGTCCACCTAAGAAAAAACTGCCTAAACTTAAAAGGCTTGATAAACAATAAATTTTCGATACTTGAATAAACCTTAAATATACGTTTTGGTTATTTTTCAACTCAAAATACACTGAAGCAGTCATACAAAAGCCAAAAAGAACAGGAAAGAAACTGTATGTACTTACCTACTGCAAATTGCAGCTGCTACTGCGACATCCCCTGCAGTCTCTGTTAGTGTGATCCCACTAACCACATTCAAAAAGATAGCCTGATGCCAAAAAACGAAAAAGCATATTATAGTATCCAGAATGATGACTTTAAACTAAGTTAACTTACAGGGCTATTCTGTTACACAAGATATTTTCAAGACCAACGACTAGAAAAGCATTGACCTTACATGAATTTTACCATTTTTTTCGTCCTATGATTTACGGCTCTAAACTTTGGTTGTACCATGGCCCACCTGAGATGGAATGTGGCAAATATACGTATAGGAGTGGAGCGTATGTAGCAAGCTCAATTGCAAAAAAGTAGATTTCAAGTTTTTGGCATGTTGAGGCAGCAAGCTTAAAGATCTTTTCTTTCTCCTTCCAAAATAGCGTAATCATCATTTAAATAAGTCTTTATACATATCAGTATCGTCAGCATTGCATAGGCTTCCAGTAAGTCACTAAATCAGTCAAAATTGTTCTCTTGCTAAAATTTGAAACTAAAATATAATGGCAAATTTCAAATTCACACAAATCTGGAGATTTTTTGTTGCTCTAGTCTGCAGTACTAGTAAATTAATCATCCAAAAACACGCAGAAGTAGTAAAATGATTTTTCTACCACGAGGAAAAAAAGAAGAGTACTAGAGTTTGTAGAGTGATTTAGACATCACTTATTAATTCTCAATCACATGCTACTTTTAGAACGAAGGTAAAGTTCATGTATTTATTCACATTGTTCACTTCAATCTCCAGCAGCATAAACATGAAAAGGAAATAAGAGAAAAATGACAAGACAACAACTAGTACAACATATTCAACATAAATTCCCTTTCCAAGAAGCTTGGCCGAATTGAAACATTAAAAACACAAGTAAACGCTACAGGAACAAAAAACTGAAAACCAGAGCAAAGAGAAGTACTTCAGTCAGAAGGATTCATAGAATGTAGATAGTAACTTACATTTTCCTGAAGCATTAGACCAGCTTGCTTTTTGACAACCTAGTATTTAAGACATGAAATTATCAATTCCAGATCAGAAAATATGCTACAGTACAGTCAAGGAATTAATAAATTTATCATACCTATTCTTTAGTCCCTAAACTTAGAATGCAAATTGCAACAAACATATAAGTGAGATCAGAAACAAGAGAACAGTTGTAACTTGTAAGGATGCAAGTGTATTAGATACAGTGCTTTGGATGCAATACAACATTTAACATAAGGCACAGTAATAAGTATTATTTCATAGTTTAACTGACAAGGACTATGAAATGCATAACAATAGTTTTACAAATGAATCATTCAGAAAGCTTTATGTTAAAAGTCTTGAATGGTTTTGTCATTTAAACCAACAGTTATTTAACAGTAATGCTTAAATCAAGCTAGAAAGGATAGAATGATTGATTATTGAACATTTAAATTTTATATCGAGAAAAACCACTCACTTTCGAATTACCATAACCTTAGAGGACTTACTGAAATAATCATGTCAGCTCTGCCTGCCTGGATGCCGTTAACCTGCCTTGAAACAGACGAACCAGTTGTACATAGTGCCTATTGAAAAGGTCAGGAAGCAAAATGGATAACTAAGTTCGTAATTTATCCACACAACACAAATGAGGGACAAAAAAGAAGAATAACTATTATTTGAAATATGTTCACACACCTGAATTTCGATGAGGAAACTTCGAGATCCATCCATTACTACAGCAACGGCTAGCCCAACTAAAATCTCTGAACCTGTGTACTGTTCACTTAAGAATATCTCACTAGGATTTGCAACAGCTTGCAAGCCAGATTGGGACATTTCAAACACTCCAAGCTGAAGGCAACAACATTCTATTATCAAAAGAACCCAAGAGAACATTTATATAAAAAAGCACATTCATCAAAAGGATTAAGTAAACTGCAACCATATAATAACTATCAGCCATCCTCTACAATGTTTTAGGAAGACTTTTCAAAAAGATTCGCACAAACTAAAGTCTAAGTTCTGGAAAAAGAAAACATTATATATAAAAATAACAGCTTCAACATAGTTGGAGCAAAATAAACTCAGCCTAAACTGGGAAATACACAAACAAATGGAGAAAAATACTTGCATCAATTTTGACAATTAAAAAAGGGGTTGATACCCTACTTAGAAATGATCTAGCAAGTTCCATGGTTGGATTGCATACATTAAAATAGAAGCGGACATAAACTAACATTCATTTTATAGATTCCCACGCAAAAACTATCTAATTATGGATAGAACTACAAGGCTGCACTATAATGCCTAATCCCAAATTCACTGGCTATAGATGAGAAGAAAGAGATATAACTATATTATGAAGGAAGCAATCCACAAGCTGCCACAAAAAGGCGCAAAATGCCTAATCCCAAATTGACTGACTATACATGAGAAAGAAAGACAAACTGCATGAACAATAGTGTCCAAACCTCATCAGTGGATCCGAAGCGATTCTTCACTGGTCGAAGTAAGCGATGAGTTGAGTGCTTCTCTCCCTGGTACGAAATAATATAACTATGGTCAGCAAAGTAGGTTTTATTGCTATTAGAAAGGCCTCATCCACAATACTCCAAACAAATTGCATTATGCACCTGTAAATGAAATGAATCGAAGGGACCAGTAGGCAACAAAAGACTATGTTCGAAATGGAAAAATTTACAATTTTATAAGTAACCTACATCATCATAAAGGTATCCTCACAATTATAAGGGAAAAAAATGTAAAACAGGTACCAACTTCTAAATATAAAACGACATCAACAATGTGCTCCAAGACCCGAGGCCCTGCTATATCTCCAGATTTGTTCACATGCCCACTCTGTAAATCATCAAAAAAAAAAAAAAGAAAGATTATACAATGTAAGAGACGAATTGGTTTTTGAAAGTTAAAACACAATACACTTTTCACAGCAGTCGACAATCATAAGACACCACAAAACAGAGAAAAACTACAAGGTCATATGCGAAACGTTCAAGCAAGAAAGCATCTCAAAAGGTAATGACTATAGGTAAATTATCTGAGACTGAAAATTTTAATTCAAAGAGTTCAAAGAACTGAACAAAACACATCCAAAAATGAAAGATGCAAAAGCGAATTCGAACTTCAAATAGTGAGAAACTCTCTGGAATGTGAAAAAAAAGAATCCTGAAGACATTGTTGTCGAAGATTAAGATAGGGCAGAATTCAAATCATGGCCAGTAATGATTATGACAAGCATTACGTGACTTATAACTGTTTCTTGCAAGAGAGGATCTGATTGCTACATCAGATAGCTTCACCAATGATTCTCAAATACTAGCCAAGATAAACAAGCGAAATTGAAACCACTATTTATAATGGTCATTATTTGAAAGCTCAACAGAGTGTTCAGGTCTTGGGAGTAATGGATAAATCCTTTTTTTCTTAGTACCTTGATGAAGATATCAAACAGAAAAGAGCAGAAAAGAATCGACTGCAGATTAAATGCATCGTAAACAATTAATGGCTCACCAAAATGACTGGTATATTTGTTTTCTTTGCATAACGCAGCAAAGCTGATGTACATTCCTTAACCTGTCAAGCATGCAGACATTATAAAAAATCAGAATTGCTATTCTGAACTTGCTCAGCATGTCTATTTGCTACAGAAATATAAGATGCAAAAAAATAAAAATAAAAATAAAGATAAAATAATATATATATAGAGAGAGAGAGAGACACCACTATACAATGCTACTGTCACCTCCTATACAAATATTCTTGGCGAACTATTTCAGATTTCTGTTCCTGTACTAGCAGTAGCAACCAGAAGAACACTACATGTAAAAGATACCAAGAAGGACGATCCATTACTTAAACTAAAACCTTGGTGGACTTTGAATGTAAATAAGGAATAAAACTAAGTCACACTACCAGTGAGAAATATTTGTTATCAGCAGTAAGTAATATGCATCATAATGAAAGACTGCAAGTACAGCATGCCACGAAGGGCAAAGAACTTCAATAAAAACATTTAACTTCACTTGAATAGGGTATTCAAAACCATCTAACCTGAGATAATCCTCCAGCACTTCCAGTAACTCCTTGTATATAAGCTGTTTGAATTGAATCGACAATTAACGCACAAGGAGATAGAAGCTGAACTTTTGCTAAAATGTCCTAGAAACAGATGATAAGTAAATAGTAGCCATTAATAACTTTTCACAGAAGTTCTCATTAGTTTACAATACGACTAATAGTATGACCTGACGGTATAATATGACGAAACCAATGCCTTGATTTAATTCAAACTGAACTTGCAGAACTCGGTATCATAATGGCATGGAAAGAAAAAGCAAAACAGTAGATATCAAATCGAGTAAGGATGATTACAGAAGTATCACCTCAACATCAGTGCTAGGATACAAGAAAAGTTCCTCTGCTCCAATGCATAAACGGTCAGCCCTGTTTACAATTTGTTCAACACTCTGCCATAAGGAAAAAAAGATAAAAATGAGATAATGGTCACAAACTGCTAATAATATTCTTTGCTCCCAAGGAAGGAAATTTTTTTAATCAAAATTAGCACCAAATCTGTGGCTTCTCAAAATAACACAAGAACAGCATAACAGAAATACTGAAGTTCAAAAAGACTAAAATCTTCAAAATGGACATGAGAAACTGAAATTTCATTCGTAACACTAGTTGGATAAACAAAGCAAAAGATGTGATTTTTTCCGTTGGCGACAGAGGAAAGAGAATGTGAGAGGGAAAAAACCAGGAAGCAAAATAGACTAACCTCTTCCCCTGAGACATACACAACTGGAGCTCGTTTATCGACATCCTTTCCTTCAACTATTAACGCAGCAATCTTCAAATCGAAAAGCCACCAGAACATAACAGAAAAAATAGGGATGGGAGGTGAAATAAGATAATATTAGACCACACTGAGCGGGGAACAAAACATTCTGATGATGTGAAAAGAAATAAGATTATCAGATTTCACATAGAGAAAGCACCTCAACTCCAATGTATCAAAAGCAACTTATACCTGCAATAATAGTGTACTCTTTCCGACCCCGGGATCACCACCAACCAAAATCAGAGAACCTTATTCCAAAAAATATGAAAGTAAATAAATCTAACTGTAAAGAATAATAAAGGAACCAAATAAAATGTGAATGTTCAGAAAATGATTGTAAAAACACAATTTGGAATTCTAAGTTTCAAGATTGATTGCTTGTTGCATATAGCTGGAACACTGGATTTTCATTAAGATAATGGAAATTGAGATATTTTTGAAATTGTTAAGAAAAGAGAAACCAATAAATTAGCAGGAACTAAATCCTTTGATTATCATGTAACTAGTATATTCTCTTGCTCCAAACTACTTCAACCTGACAGTAGTAAGTAATAGAAAAGCAATATTTTCAGACTACAAAAGCAGCAATTAATGTAAAGGCAGTAATAAGTAAATCTGCTCAAACCTGGAACAATACCACCACCAAGCACCCTGCAAACTTCCTCTCCAAACAGCCCTGGCCTGAACGCAATCACACAATATATGAGATGATAATAATTCCATACCACGTCCCTCTAAACAATGTAAATCATGACTCTGGTTCATCTATCTAGGGCTATATCACAAAATTCAGCAATATATAATGTTGCTAATGTGTAGCACATCTCATTTGCAGATACCCAATAGTACAACTCTCCTGTTCTAGAAAAAACATGGATATATATGAAGAATTTCATAGGCAACAATGACAATGATAACTGCTATCAGATGCATAGAACAAAAGTTGAATTAAAGATAATAATCTTATATTTTTGACAAGTGGTAATATCTGTATCACACATAGGTTCCCTTGGGATTAAGAAAATGGTTTTGTTATACCAATATGAATCTATTCACAATGAATCATATCCGATATATCCTTCCTTGTAAGAATTTTTTTATGGTGTTCTTATGTATCTTTACTCACCAATGCACAAGGACTCTAGAAACTGAAAGAACAGGACATAAAAATCAATACAAAAAGAAATATGATGAAATAAAATGACACTAAACACCAAAGAGGAACAATATACAATTAAAAGATTTTCTAAATAAATCCCTAAACCTAATATAATAATTTTGGATTAGTAAAAACACGACCTTTATATTTCGTCAAAAACTATAACAGAAATGATTGTTCTTGTCTCTCAACTTTCTGAATTCTAACAAGCAAACAAACCCGCTATGAACTATTTCTAGAAACTCTTGTGAAGATATATTGTGCTATTACAAATATTCTAGTATTCGTTAATTTTGCAAGCAACAAATACAAGTGCACGAAGATATCAATCACTTACAGAGAAAACCTCCAAGCAAGCTGATTCATGCTCTTGTTCACATCTATCAACCTCACAGGTTGCGCGTCACCAGCCTTGGACGGTAACCAAGAGCGCACCATATTTTCAGAAATCTGACTCCCACTGACATTACTACCATTCCCAGTATCCCTTTCTGAAAATTGCTTCATTGCCCCGGCAGTCTTACATTCTCGACAATACCCCCACCATTGGCCATCTGTATACCCACAACTATTGCACACATAAACAATCTTACTCTTGACCTTCTTCCTATTAATCATCACATCCTTAGCGACATCCGTCCTCTTCGGACCTCCATATCTCCTCCCATTCCTAGAATCATCATTATCGTTGCTATAACGAGATAATCCCAATTTACTTTTTTCTCTATCACCCACATTATCCCCCTTCAAACCACCACTGTTACCACTTTCTTTGAATGAATTGTTAATTTCTGTATTCGAACTGGACAAATTACCTTTCGGTGCACTCTCGTGCGTCCTTTCTCTGCCTGAATCCCCATTTAGGATACTTGGCAATGGCAGGGAAACTGATTCTTGGTCATCGGTCTTCTTCAAGCTCCTCTCGGTGACGATTTTAGATGAGTCCGGAAGATAAATGCTCCAACCCGACCGTGCATTTCCGGTGAATTGATCATTTTGGGTATCTCCGGATTCGCCTGAAAAACAAAGGCTAGAGGAGCGAAATTTTCGGGGGTGAAGGAAGAACACTTTAGGGGTTTTGGAACGCTGCGAGACGAAAAGATGCTTTTGGGTGCACAACAATCTTATGGCTTTCATTTCTGCAATTTGCATGGAAGGAGATTGTAGAATTCTGATTTTCAAAATTGGGGTTTAGGGTTTAGGGTTTTAGGTAAACCCGCCAATTTCAAACATCTACTTTGTCAACTCAGGTAAGCCCTCCAGTATATTATAAGTAATTTTAATTTTAAAATATTAAATTTAGATTATATGAAAGAAATTATTTGTTTTAAAATTTAGATTACAAGAAACAAAATATATTTTTTTGTTTTAAGTACCTAGAGAAAGGCTCAGGTGTGACAATGAACTTATGGTGTGACAACCCAGTTATGGTGTGACAAAAGAAAAAGATACGGGTAATTTTGTAATTGAACAGAGGAAGGTGGCAAACTTGTAATTAAAAGAAAAAGCCTTGTGCGTGGAAAATGGAGAGAATGAAAAGGAGGTGATGTCAGCGCTGATGTCACATCTGAAGAGAGAAAAAGTTTTAATTATTTTCTTTAAAATGTATTTTCATGCTCCTCCCGAAATCACTTTTCAAAACAAATTATACCACTAAATTCGTATTAATTAGGCGGTCATTTTGAGACCCATTATTGCTATTTATAAGCGATTTTTATTTTTTTTTATTTTTCTATGGTTGTTCCGAATTAATATTATGTTGTTCCGAATGAAATATTCGGTTGTTCCATATGCTATATTGTTTCAACAAAATACTCTGTTGTTTCAAATTAATATTCGGTTGTTCCGAAATAATACTCGATTGTCCCGAAATAATACTCGGTTGTTCCATGTGCTCTTGTTAGGAATTTTAACTTATATCTCTTTTTGAAGCTGCATTCTCGTGCAAGGAATTTTTAACCCAATATTTCAAGAAAGGGAAAATGGTATTATACCAGTAGTAGCGAGGGAAAATGGTTTGTTGCAGCTTGGAAAAAGATTGCAATATCAAACAAAAATTGCTTTCTTTACGTTAAAAGATTTAATTGAAGTTTGTGCTGAATTTCTGGTTTGCTGCACCTTGGAAAAAGATTACAATACCAAACAAAAATTGCAATACCGTCCATCTTCCCTACTCACTCACTACCACTGGTATTCTTCTGAGTTTGGTGATCCTCTTCAAATCCTCCATCTTTACGACACCGTTTTCCACGGCTTCTGTGCTTCCGTCACTCTTCACCACGCTTCATTTCTTTCCCAACACCCTTCTTCCTCACCGTCTTCGAGGACCGCCGTCGCCATCTTCACACTACTCGCTCCCCTCAGTTCCTTGGCCTCCGTAATCAGGAAGGACTCTGGTCTCGATGGCGGCGCCGATGATGGTGAACGAAACAACGGCGAGGAGAGGTGGCGGTGACGGTGGAGGCAGGAGGTTCGGACATAAAGGAACTCCGGAGGAGAGGTGGCGGTGGCGGTGGAGGCAGCAAGAAGAAGAACATCGCATAAATTGGAAAATTATGTTTACAAACCTAATTAATTACACAATTGATACCTGTCACACCATAAGAGGGCTGTCACACCATAAGGGGGGTGTCTCACCTGAACTTGACTCTAAGTACGTATTACAAATCGTTAGGAACTGCTAGAGTGGCTAGGGACCATCGAGGCTTATTAGAGGACTAGTCGGTAGCAAATCAGATTTTAAGTGACTAGGCAGATTTAGGTGGTCCAATCGGTTAAAATCGGATTATGTATTTTGAGCGACCAGCAAAGCTAGTCTGGACAAAACAAGTTGCAGTTAAAAACAACAAAAAGAAGTGGTTCATTACAAATTGAACAAGTTGGATGAACCCTATTTGTTTTGATATGACCAAACAGTTTCAGAAGATGTTAAATACTTAAGGCTTGTATACTTAGGATTATTGGCTATCAATTTTCTTTGAGTATTCTATAAGTCTTTTTCAGCAGGTTGCTATCACTCGTTCAAAATATGAATGTTTCAATAGTCAAACATCTCAAAAGCTGAAGTCCAAGAGTGTTGCTGAAAGAATCAAGACTGCTTGAAGACTCATCTCAAAAGATCAAGCTTCGTCAATCAGAAGATGTTGTGCATCTCAAAAGATGAAGTCACAAAAGCTAGTCATACCATTGAGTTGTTCCTTAAGGTATTCATCCAGAAGACAAAAGGAATCTCAAAAGTTAACAGTCTCCTTTAGAGGAGATCATATATGTCTCAGAGCATTAAATGCATATGTCAAAGCAATTAATGTCAGACGCGCCAAAGTACAAAAAGTTAACAGAGCGCGCCTGGACTGTTCACTAAAATTCAAAACATGTTTCTTCCTTGTTTGCCCTTGGTTCAACTTAATGAAGAAGTAGTTTGATCATCCTTATCTCTAAATTCAAATATTTTACGAGATATGGATTATGGACAAAGTTAACGGGCATCTACTTGTACTTGAAGACCGTTTGAAGAAGAAGACAGAGCAACGATTACTTTATCTATCTCACAACGGATTGAAGATTCAAATTAATTAACGATCATCACCAAGTCCTTATAAATAGAAGTTCAGCTCAACTTGAAGTATGCACGCGAGTTTTGAGCTGAGTTAACGCACTATCATTGAAAAGCAAAAACAAATCATTTCATTCTTTCATCTTTTGTTATTCTAAAAGAGAGAGTGAAGAAAACACAAGTTCTTTATAGATATTTGTACACTGATATCGCTTGTGATAATCAGTTAGAGAGAAATACATTTGAGGTTTAAGTTGTGTGAGAAATCCAGGTCTGGGTATAAGACTTTGGTGAAAATCCTTTAACTCTTACTAGAGTGGTGCTGCAGTTTATTGTTGTAGTGGAAACATAGTGTCTTAGCGAGAAATAGCTAAGAACTGTTGATTGTAAAGGAGTTTTTGTGTTTGCCATAAAAATACATACTGAATAGATTTAAATCTCTGGGAGTGATCTCACAGGGAACGAGACGTAGCTATAGGACTTTTGTAGTGAACTTGGATAAATTGATGAGTTTGCTTAAATCTTCTGAACCCTTTTCTCCTTATCTATTTACATGTTATATTTCTTTCTGATTGCTTACTTATATTGTAGTGCTGAAATAGTCTGTCTTAAGTATGTTTGTCTTTGTTCAGAAGACAAAACCATCTAGAGCCTCTGTCTATATAGAACCTATGTTGCTAAAAGTCATCTTCTGACTAGAAGCAGAAAATCTCACAAAACTGCTCCTATCTAAGGTTGCTTCTGAAATAAGAGTTTGGATTCTGTCCAAGTTTTAATAACTTGATTTTGGACGAAAAACCTTTTCATCTAGGTGTATTCTGATCTTGTTAGTGACCAAAAAAAGTTCACCAAACACCTTTTAAAATTAAAAAGATGTTTCACAATATGAAATTGAAATTGAAGAAAATAGGCAAAGTTTTCTTTTCCTCCAAAGACAGAAAGCTTTTTTGTAAATTCAGTATGCATTTATTCTATTTGTTTGGATAGTCTTCAAAAAATTCAAGATTGGAAAAATTATATGAATTTTAATATGAATATTCCTCCTCTAAAAATATCCCAGTTTTTAACTTCAAAAAAAACCCTAACAATTCAATGGCTCAGGAGGAATAAGCAACTCACTCTTTTGGAAAGAAAAGAAAGAAAGAACTGGGTTAAGATTTCCAATTTCAATAAAGATGTTTCCTCCAAATTAACTTGAATATTATTCAAATTAAACAAGATGGTAGAAATCAAATAAAGTGAAATATGAACAATGATGGAATGAAATTAAGAGAAACAGGATGAAGGATGAAGAACCAACATGACGACGGTAATGTTAACAAACATTTTACGCTTAAAAGCTGCGTGGGGAAAGATGGGTAGAAGGAAGAAGATAAATAACTAGGGACATCATATTTTATTCCGTTAGTTAAATTCCAGTTTGAGAGGTAAACTAGCTTCTGATTGAGAGTTTATACTTATGTCACTTAGAATTCATCACAAAGCACAAGTTGATCATGATCATGCACAATTCAGGCGCTATTTGCTGGTGCTGTAGATCCTAGACAATTGTTATTACATTGTTCGTTGGTACCTTTTATGATTGTACTTTGACACTACGTTTTGTGTTCTTGAATAAGAGGCATTAATTCATTCTAGCTGTATTTACTTGTACCAATTATAACTGTTCGGAGTATCCATTGATTGTGAATCATAAACACTTGCCAGAAGTTAATCCTATTCATGGGAATGATTAGGGTGTAGACTTTTATATTCAGGATGTATACAGGACATAGCTGATAGCTGTGTGTGAATAGATATGAATGTAGGTGCGTGTGGAATACACGAGACTTGGTGGATCCGCTTTAGAAAGTACAAGGTGGTTGTGTCATTAACTTTTCTATTAATGTAGATCTCTAATATCTTCAGACTTGATTTCAATATGGTTGTTAGTGAGGAATCTGGTTAAATTTGACGTGCACCTAACAGGTTCGTAATAGGATTCCAAATATGGGTATGTTGGCTTAGTCACTGAACTCACTGCTTCAGATAGTTGAAGTGACGGGATTACCACTCATAGATATAGTAAGATGATATCACTGGCCATTTGATGAGTTTATGCTGAGAAATGTGCGGCCGCTCCCAGATAAGCAGGTAACTTATTTGTTCTACAGTATAACTCAAGATCAAGAAACATATTAGATAACAGAAGGTGACTTCCACCATGCCTCTATTATGATATATGATATGCCAATGGTAAACAATAAGTTGAGAATATTACATGGTAATCTATCTATTGAGAATAGCATTCATTTGTAATTAATTAGTAATTGTGATGGTTTGCCAGAATCCTCTTATAGTTAGTGAGTTGTTAACTTACAACTAATTAATTCAAACCCTAAGGATCATGCACTTTAAGAGCTGAGATCATCACTTATATTTAGTACATGTATTGTATTAAATAAAATAGAAGAAAAGTAATTGGTGAATATATATTGATTAATTGTCAATTATTTTATGGGAGGTTGTTATATATTAATCAGGTTAATCTATTAAACGATTAATATTTTAGAGATATTAGTGTGTTAATGTAATTTGACTAATTGATGTTAATTGAGTCAATTAATTACTTTAATGTTGTAATTGATTTAATTAAATTAATTTGAGGGTCAAACTGAAATTAACCTTTTGTTAGTTACACACTATATATATAATAATTGAAGGATTAGAAATCCCTAACCCTAACAGACAGCAAAACCGAAACCTCCCTCCCTAGAGCATGCATTCGGCCGAACTCCTCTTAGAACAAGGATCGAGAATTTTCTGTTGGCCCAAATATGACTGTATAAATGCTTGAGGGGGTGAATAGGATTTATTGCCTCTTTTTCAATACAAATATATTCTTATAAAATTTTGCCTATTAAAACTGTTAGGAATATTTGATATGGGTCAAATATGTCCGCCCGTAAGTGGAATGGGCTAGATGTGGGTTGTATGGAGAATTAGGGTTAAGGCCAAATTCAAGGCTATAAATAGATAGCCATACTAACCCTAACAAGCTAGATGGAGAATAAGAAAGTCGCGCTCCTCCTTCCCCCAAGCAGCCGCCTTCTCTTGTTGGCCCTAACAAGATTAGAATCACCTAGATGTGGGTGAATATGTGTTTAAGTTCGAATTTAAGTTTTTGAAGAAACTTAACTCAGAATCCAATCTCTTCAGAGTTAGAGGCAAGCTTTAGCTTTAAAGCGCTTCTGAGAGAGATTCTGCCTTAAGGCAATCTCTGCCTCTTTAGCAACAGAAGTTCTGTTTAATAGAGCTTCTGGATGGTCTTCTGAACAAAGACAGTGAAAATAATGAGCAAGTTGTTTCAGCACTAAATATAAAGCAAATGCACAGAGGTAAAATAACAAGTTATAGAGAGGGAGAAAAAGATTCAGGAGGTCCTGATGAACAATTCAATTTATCTAGGTTCGCCACAGAAGTCTTATGACTACGTCCTGTCCTCTGTGAGCGCAGTCAGCAGAGATTTAAAATCTACTATTCAGAACGATTATGGCACGTTCAAAAGCTCATTTACAATCAACAGAACTTAAGCTATTTTCTCACTTAGTTCTTACTAGCCTAAAATAAGTTAAAGGATTTCCACCGGAACAACAATCATGTTTTCTGGAATTCTCATCCAACTTAAATCTCAACTAGATTTCTCTCAAATCTAACTGAATATCACAAACGAAATCAATTTACAAATTTCTATTATGAACTTATTTTTTTTCACTCTCTCACTTTTACAAATTATGAATAAGAAAAGAGAAAGAATGGAAAGTGCTCTGTTTTTGCTCAAGAATTCGCGCGTGAGAACACAAATGAGTTTGGCTACTATTTATAGTGACTTAAGATGACCGATGCTTGAATTTGAACTTTGAATTTGATGATGACAGAGTTGTAGCCGTTAAGCTGTCTTGTTCTTCAAACGGTCTTCAAACACTTTGATTCCGTTAACCTTGTCCTTTAATCCAAAATTGGAAAAGATTTGAATCTCAAATCAAGGTTGATTGGAAATTTCCTCATTTGGGTCAACAAAGAATCTGTTTGTAGAGAACAGATAAGCGCGCCCATAAAAACTTTTTAAGGTTCTGACGCAGAGCATTAAATGCAGATTTCAGACCATTAAATGATTATCAAGACATGTGATCTTACTTCTGAGTACAACTTCTCTTTGTCTTTAACTTCTGATCTTAAATGGGAGGCTTAGCTTTTGGATGCTTGAATGTTCTGAGGAGAGCTTGATCAATTTTCTGAGTTGGTTCAGAGCGGAGGATCCAGCTTCTGTGAGACATCTTGATGACACCATTTCATGCTTATAATTTTACTTCTTTTGCATATTGTTTATAATGTGTTTTAGGCCTTTTTGGTCTTATTAGAAGTAATTTTGTAAGATAGATGCATTTTAGAGACTCAAGAGTTGTTTTGTTAAAATTGGGTTAAATCATGACAATTTTGGTTATTGGCCTTTGTTATTTATCTCAGGTTTTCACCTAGATCGAGTTTCAATTTCTAAAAAGGATATTAATCAAAGTTCGAGTTTGAATTTAAAGCTTTCTGAAAAGCTATCACAGAGGGAAATCGAAGTTCGTTTTGGTCCTAAAATAGAGCTGTAAAGTTAGCTTTGTGGAGTTGTAATTTGAATAAATCTCAGTTTATAAGCTGTTTACAAAACTGCACCTGTATTGGGATCCAGATATCCAAATTGGTTGATTTAAAAGCCCAAATCCAAGTACATTTTAAGGGCTTCATTTTCCTAGAAAGTCCAGCTCAAGATACGGTCATTTTGGGTGTGAAAAGTCCACTACAAGTTGGCTGGCGAATCTGTTTGAATTCGAAGTCTTCAATCGGTTATTAGCCTAGTTTGTAGAATAAAATCGCTGCATTGATACTGCTTTTATTCTATAAAAGGGAGTGAGAAGTGTAGATTAGGGATATCTTCCATCATTTATCTTTTAGTTTCATTCTTTCTTTGATGTATTTCATAGTAATGAGTAGCTAAAAATCTCTATTCTAGTCAAGATTTATTAAAGTTTGGTTCAATAAAATTGTGAGAACTGTTCTTCATTTGATTTCTCGAGTGTTTGGGTATTTTCTGTAACCTTGAGATTTATTTGATTTAAGTATTGACGTCTTATTTCTATCAAATAGATACTTCCATTTGGATCGTTAAATTCGTTCATATTTAATCGATTCAATTAAGTGGAAAACTAATGCATTCGATGAAATTAAATCGTTTGAATTGCATTTGTGAAAATATTCAATCTATCTTAAATAATCCGATTCGAGTATTATTGGGTGGAAATGGTGGTTTTTCTAATTTCTAAGATGTTTACTTTCTAAATTCTAAGAGCTCATTTAGAATTGATTGATAAACAAGGTTTAGAGGATCGATTCTCTTCTAAATTACAAATAAGGAAAAGCAAAATATTAGAACTTGTTAATATTCGTAACCATTTCATTTGAGAAAGAAATTTATATTTCTATTTGATGATCAATTAAATGGAACCAATACTGATATAGATCTTGACTGGAAATTTTCTTATCATTCTTTTCAAAATCTTTGTTTAATTATGATGAACCCTAAGTGTTTTGATTATGTCCAAACGTTTCAGAAGATGAAAACTTAATTCTATCTCACATATAGATTATTGTTGACTAATATTTTTGTTTTAGTCTATGTGTAAGTTACTCAGCAGGTGCTGAATGAATCATTTTCGGATTGCCTAAAGGACTCAGGAGTTTTGTTTGCTGAAGTCAGAGTTTCAACGATTCAGAAGCTGGAACTCCTCCGCTCTGAAGCCTAAGTCTGCTAAAGCTCTCCTCAGAAGTTCCTTGCAATCAGAAGTTATGCCAATTTGATCAGAAGTCTAGACAACTGGAAATAAGCTTTTGAAAGCTTAGTCACGGATTTGTTTGGACATTTAATGCTCTGACACTTGCATTCAATGCAAGGCGCCAAAAGTTCAAAAAGCTGTTTTGATGGAGCGCGCTTGTCTGTTCAAGAGAAACCGGAATTTCCTTGTCTACCCTTTGTTGATCTAATTGAAGAATGATTCTGTCATCCTCATCCTTGATTTCAAATCACTTACCGGATTTAGTTAAAGAACAAGGATAACGGAATCAAAGTGTTTGAAGACCGTTTGAAGACTTGACAAATTAACGGCTACAACAACTGATGTCATCTCCTTTGAAGTTTCAAACTCCACAACGGTCATCTTCAATCACTATAAATAGTAGCCAAGCTCCAATGCATCAACAGACGCATGATCATCGAGCAAAATCTTAACGCACTGTTTTAAACAAGAAAACAGAGCAACTTTTCCATTCTCAATCTTTCTTAGCATAGTCTTAGTAAAGTGAGAGAGTGAAGAAAAACAAGTTCATAATAGGAATCTTGTAAACTGAGATCGGTTGTGATCTTCAGTTAGATTTAAAGAGAGAAATCTAGTTGAGATTAGAGTTGGGTGAGAAATCCAGAAAACAGAGTATTGTTTTGTTCTGGTGGAAATCCTTTAACTCCTTTTAGACTAGTCAGAACTAAGTGAGAAATTAGCTTAAGTTCTGTTGATGTAAAGGAGCTTCTGAACTTGCCATAAAAGTTCTGAATAGTGGATTTATAAAATCTCTGAAGGCTGCGACCTCAGGGGACAAGACGTAGTCACAGGACTTCTGTGGCGAACTTGGATAAATCGAATTGTTCAATCAGGACCTCCTGAACTTCTTTCTCCCTCTTATACTTGTTATTATTGCTTCTGTGTACTTGCTTATATTTAGTGTTGAAACAGATTTTCTGTAAGTATCATTGTCTTTGTTCAGAAGACTGTCCAGAAGTTCTCTTACCGAACTTCTGTTGCTGAAAGCAGGCTAACTGTGTATAGGCAGAATTTTCCTCAGAAGCAAATTCTATAAACTTGCTTCTGACTCTGGAAAGTTTGACTCTGAAATTTAAGTTTCTTTAAAAACTTAGAAATTTTCAGTTTTCAACTTAGACACCTATTCACCCCCCCTCTAGGTGATTCTGTTCTTGTTAGGCCCAACAAGTGGTATCAGAGCCAGGTTACTTCGCATATTTACTAAAGATCTAACAATCTAAGTGTAAGATCCTATCAGAATCAATAGAGATGGCTAGTAGACACCAGCCTGAGAATTCTTCTCACTTCATAGTTCCAGAAGGTTCTTCCACTACCAGACCTCCATTGTTTAATGGCAACAACTACTCATACTGGAAGAAAAGGATGATGTACTTCATCCAAGCTCAGAACATGAGTGCTTGGTATGTCATCACTAATGGTGATTTCATTCCTACCAGAATGGAACAAGGTTTAGGGGATGTTGTTATTCCTCAGAGAGAATATACAGATGACATTCTGAAAAAACTCCAAACTAATGCTTCAGCAATAAATATGTTGCATTGTGCACTTACAGCTACTGAATATAACAAAGTTTCCTCTTGTGAAACAGCACAGGATATTTGGAACAAGCTAGAAGTCACATATGAAGGAACAGGAAAAGTGAAGCAATCTAAAGTCAACCAACTCATGAGAGAATATGAGTTATTTGAAATGCTTGATAAAGAATCTATTTCAGATATGAATTCTAGATTCACCAAGATAGTCAATGACTTGAAGAGCTTAGGAAAAGACATTGAAGAATCTGATCGAGTGAAGAAGATTGTCAGAAGCTTACCAAGGTCTTGGCAAGCCAAGAAGACTGCTATTGAAGAAGTTCAGGACTTGAGCTATTACTTGTATGATGAACTCATTGGGTCCTTAATCACTCATGAGATGTCATTAAAGAATCATGACTTAAGAGAAAAGTCAGAAGGAAAAAGAGTTGTCCTGAAAGCAGAATCTTCTGAAGAATCCTCAGAAGATGAGGAACTGGCTATGCTGACCAGGAAGTTCAAGAAGGCCTTTAGGAAAGGCAGAGGTGGAAACTACAAGAAGCCTTTCAGGAGCTTTGATAAGAAAACTCCTGATTCTGGTGAAAAGTTCAAGAGAGATCCAAACAAGCCAATTGTGTGCTATGGATGTCAGCAACCGGGGCACATTAAGCCTAACTGCCCGGAGTTGAAGAAAGATAAGAAAAAGTTCAAGAAAGCTATGCTGGCTGCCTGGTCAGACTCTGAGACCAGCAGTGATCCTGAAGAAAAGGAAGAGCAAGCTCAGATTTGTTTTATGGCTATTGATGAGCCAACTTCTGAAGATGTCACAGGAGAAACTTCCGCACCTCCTGAAGTTACATATGATTCCGAGGTAAACATATCTTCTGAACAGAATATCTTTGATTCTCTTGAAGAACTCTATAGTATGTTCAAGTACCTGAAAAGGAAATTGGACAAGAGTGAGGCTGACAAGTTTCTTAGGTTTACTCAAGTCTTTTCTGACATGAAAGTGTTAGAAGAGAAGCTGTGTAAACAGTTCAGCATTCCTGCTGATGGCTCTAAAGCCAAAGGCAAGAACAAGCTGCCTCTGGGAAGTGATAAACCTCAGAAGAAGAAGAAACCTGTCACTCCCTCTCTTCTGAAAGAGATAGATTCTCCTTCTGATGTTGGTACCTCTGAGAGTGCTGTTATAGCCTCTGAAGATGTTGGTCCTTCTCAGAAGAAGAAGAAATCTCCCAAGAAGCAAAGGGAAAGATCCAAGAACCCTCCCTTTTGCAAGCTCTGTAAAAGTGATGGTCATTGGTTAAAGGATTGCAAGTACCATATTAAAAATCTCTTGCAATCTGAGATATCATTAAAACCTGCTGAAGAGAAATCTAACTCTGAAGGACCCAATAAGGATTGGGTACCTGTCACTAATTGATTGTGTTGCAGGTGGCTCTGAGTGCTCCATCAATGTCAAAGCTGTGGTACATTGACAGTGGGTGCTCAAGGCATATGACAGGTGATGAAAAAGCATTCATCACATTTGTTCCTAAAAGAGGTGGAAAAGTCAGCTTTGGAGATGCTCAGAAAGGAAGGATTCTTGGTTCTGGATCCATAGGAACCAACCCTCCGATCGAAGATGTCTCCCTAGTCAGAGGTCTGAAGTTCAATCTCCTGAGTGTTGCACAACTGTGTGATAAAGGTAGAGATGTTGTCTTCAGCTCCTCTGGATGTAAAATCTTGGACAGTAAGTCAAGGGAAGTTATTCTAACTGCTCTTAGAGTTGAAAATGTTTTCATGCTGAACCTTGAGAATCTTTGCAAAAATATATGCTTGATGTCCAAAGAGGATACCTCCTGGCTCTGGCATAGAAGACTTGCTCATGTGAGCATGGACCTTCTGGCCAAAGTTGCTAGAAATCAATTGGTTGAGGGTCTGCCTGAAATTAGTTTTAAAAAGAATCATTTGTGCAATGCTTGTCAATCTGGTAAACAATCCAGAAGCTCTTTTAAAACTAAGAAAGTCATTTCAACTAAAAGACCTTTGGAATTACTTCATATGGATCTTTTTGGCCCTGTTCAACCAATGAGCATGGGTGGAAAGAAGTATGCCTTTGTCATTATAGATGACTATTCAAGATTCACTTGGGTCATCTTGCTGTCTAGCAAAGATGAGTCACTTGGATGTTTCTCAGTTCTGATAAAGAAACTTGAGAATGAAAGGAATGAAAAGGTTGTCCATATCAGAAGTGATAATGGTGGAGAATTCAAAAACTTTAGGTTTGAAGAATTCTGTGAAACCAAGGGAATTGATCATAACTTTTCTGCTCCCAGAACTCCTCAACAAAATGGGGTGGTTGAAAGGAAGAATAGAACTCTGGTTGAGATAGCCAGAACTATGATCAATGAAAGAAGGCT
This sequence comes from Euphorbia peplus, assembly GCA_028411795.1. Taxonomy (NCBI): domain Eukaryota; kingdom Viridiplantae; phylum Streptophyta; class Magnoliopsida; order Malpighiales; family Euphorbiaceae; genus Euphorbia; species Euphorbia peplus. Next base: position 8,859,574 of record CP110843.1, on the reverse strand, counting down.
TCCAAAGTACTTTTGGGGAGAAGCTGTGAACACAGCTTGCTATGTTCTGAATAGAGTGCTAATCAGAAGCATTCTGAACAAGACTCCTTATGAACTCTGGAAAGGTCGAAAGCCTAAAATAGGTTATTTCAGAACCTTTGGTTGTAAGTGTTATGTTTTGAATACAAAAGAATATCTTTCAAAGCTTGATTCAAAGGCAGATGAGGCCATTTTTCTTGGTTACTCAACACATAGTAAAGCATATAGGGTTTTTAATAAGAGGACTCAAACTTTAGATGAATCTGTTCATGTACAGTTTGATGAGACTAACCCTGCAGATAGTAGAGTTCCTGATGAAGATGTAGTTCAAGCTCCTGAAGTAACATCTCCTGTTGAAGAAGAAGATGTTTCTCCCAGAGCTGCTGAAGTGGTTCCTCCTGTTGCTGAACAAGCTCAAGATGTGAATCCTACTCCAGAAGTCAACTTCCTTCTAGAAGATGCTCCTATATATGATTCAACAAATGATGAACAGGTTTCAGAAGACTCTTTGGATGTACCAAGAGAAGTTAGAACTCACAGGAATCATTCCTTAGAGAACATCATTGACTCTGTTCATAATCCTGTCATGACCAGAGCTCAGCTCAGAAGATACATGGGGAATGTGGCTTTTGTGTCACTTCTGGAACCCAAGGACTTCTATGAAGCTGCTGACGATGACTCCTGGTTGATGGCAATGCAAGAAGAACTTGACCAGTTCAAAAGGTCAGAAGTTTGGACTTTGGTTCCCAGACCTAACAACATAAAGGTTGTTGGAACTAGATGGGTTCTGAAGAACAAGCTTGATGAATTTGGAAATGTTGTGAGGAACAAGGCAAGACTTGTTGCTCAAGGTTACAGTCAGCAAGAAGGCATAGATTATGGTGAAACTTTTGCTCCTGTTGCAAGATTAGAAGCCATTAGAATCTTATGTGCTTTTGCATCATACAAAGGTTTCAAGCTCTTTCAAATGGATGTGAAAAGTGCATTCTTGAATGGTTACATTGATGAGGAAGTCTATGTGTCTCAACCTCCTGGTTTTGAAGATCCTAAGTTTCCTGATCATGTGTACAAGCTAAAGAAAGCCTTGTATGGACTGAAACAAGCTCCCAGAGCTTGGTATGAGAGGCTGACAAAGTTCCTTCTGTCTAAAGGATTTGTCAGAGGCTGTGTTGACACAACCCTGTTCACTCTGAAGAAGAACAAGGATATCCTTATAGCTCAGGTATATGTTGATGATATTATATTTGGTGCTACTAACGAATCTTTGTGCAGAGAGTTCAGTGACCACATGAAGGCTGAGTTTGAAATGTCTATGATGGGAGAATTAACCTTCTTCCTAGGACTTCAGATCAAGCAAAGCAATGATGGGGTGTTTATCAATCAAGCTAAGTACACTAGAGAAGTGCTGAAGAAATTTGGCATGATGGATTCTAATGCTGTTGATATTCCAATGGATGTCAGCAAAGACATTGATGATGAAGAGAAAGCTGGTAAACCTGTAGATATAAAAACCTACAGAGGTATGATTGGCTCTCTTTTATACCTAACAGCCAGCAGGCCAGATATACATTTTGCTGTGTGTTTTTGTGCTAGATATCAGTCTAAACCAAGAGAGATTCATGATGTTGCTGTCAAAAGAATTCTCAGATATCTTAAAGGCACACCAGAAGCTGGTTTGTGGTATCCCTGTAGTTCTGATTTCACTCCTATAGGATACACAGACTCTGACTATGGTAGAGATAAATTGAAAAGGGTCAGCACTTCTGGTGGTTGTCATTTTCTGGGGGAGTGCCTAGTCTCCTGGCATAGCAAGAAGCAAACCTCTGTGGCTCTCTCAACTGCTGAAGCTGAGTATGTTGCTGCTGGAAGTTGTGTTTCTCAGATGCTCTGGATCAAGCAACAAATTGCTGACTATGGAGTCATCCCTGGAACAATTACAATTTACTGTGATAACAAAAGTGCTATTGATCTTTCAAAGAATCCTATTCAGCACAGCAGGATGAAGCATGTTCATATTAGACATCACTTTCTGAGAGATCATGTTCTGAAGAAGGATATTATCATTACTCATGTTCCCTCTGAAGAAAATCTTGCTGACATGTTTACTAAGCCTCTGGCTGGTATGTCTTTCAGCAACTTACGAGAAGGCATTGGTATGACTTATCCCCTTCAATAACTTAGACTAATTATTTCTGTATGTCTTAAGTGATTAATCGTTTGAGATAATTAAGTTATAATTAATTCTAATCATGATTTGACTTGTAAGCATGCGTTATCTACTGCCATTTTACGGCGCTGTTCTGTGTTTAACGGTTATCTGTTCCCTTTTTAAACAGTGTTTACTTGCTTTTTGAATTGGAACGGTTTCTTGTTTGGGTATAAATAGAGTTTTTCCATACTTAGCAATTTTTACTTGCATTTTTTCATTGCTATTAGAATCGCCATTGTTGTCTGTGCTTTTCTCCTCTCAAAATCTTAACCTAATTTCCTATTTCTCCTAAATGGCTCTAGAAATCACTGTCACTCATCTCTTCACTTCTGAGAGCAAAAAGAAAGTTAGCGAATCTAGGGTTTTTACTTCTAGGTTCCTAGATGACGAAGTTAAAACTACTGAACCTATCTCAAACTGGCTTAGTGCTCAAAACTGGAATTCATTCGTTTCTCTCGATGAATTCATTAACCCTAAGTTAGTCACCGAATTCTACCAAAACCTCCATTTCTTTTCTAATGAGGAGGATGTTCTTCACTCGGTTGTTGGGGATGTTGAGATTGAGGTCAGCAGGGCTTCTATCTCTCAAGCTATTGGTGTTGATGATGAAGGAATCATCGTTGGTGATGATGGTTCTGTTGATGGGTTTTCTGAAGTGAATTGGGCTAGACCAGATCTGAGTGCCAAGGAAACGTATGCAACGTGGCTCTCACAGCATCAGAGGTGGGCACATTATCTCACTACTAATGTGTTTCTTCCAAAGGCTGGAGGAGTCAACTGTGTTTCCAATAGAGAACGAGTTTTCATGTGGCATCTGGTCAACCAGAAGAAGATTAATCTCCCTGCCATGCTGATAAGGCAGATGAAGAATGTCACTACTTCTAGTGCTCTTGCCTATGGTTCCCTCCTGACGAGGCTCTTTGAAGCTGCCTCTGTGGTTATCTCAGGAGAAGGTGTAACCAGTAGAAGTACGGTTCTGAAGATGCATACCTTCAGGAACCTTTCCTTTGGTGTAACTCCAAAGAAGAAGGAGAATGCTCCCTCTGTGAGCGCTGCTCAGAAGGAGATTGTGAAGCCAAGTGTGCTGAAAGGAAAGGATGTTGCCAAGAAGGGCAAAGGAAAGAAAGGATCCAGCAGAGTGGTCCTAACTGTTGAGAAAGTGGTTGGTTCCGAACCAACGGTTGTTCCTGAAAAGGATGTTCAGGATGCTGAGGAAGCACGCCTTGCTGAGAAAGAGAAGGCTGCTGAAGCTGAAAAGGTTGCAAGAGTTGTGGCTCTTGCTGAAGAGAAAAGAAAGAAGAAGGAAGCAGAGGACAAGTTAGCTGCTGAGCGAGAAATTGCTGCAAAGGCTAAGGCCGATGCAAGACTTTTAGAATGCGCTGCTGAACTTGAGAATGCAGAGTTCACAAATGTAGTTGAGACTTCAGAGGAAGAAGGGAATCTTGAGAATGTCTCACTATCTTCTCGGATTGTTGAGAATGTCTCCCTTTCTACCAGAATTGGAAAGAAGACTGCTGCAAAACGAAGGGTTCTGAAGAAGAAGGACTTCGTTATTGCCTCAAGTGCTGAATTAGAGGAACCTGTCACTCAGGAACCGGAAGATGCTGATAAAGACTTATCAGAGATTTCTGATAAAGAGAATGTTGATGCTCCTCTGATTGAAGAGCTGTCAGAAGAGAGTGAACCAGAAGATGAAGAGGTTCTTCAAGGTGCTAAACAGTTTGTTGAGAATGTTGACGATGAACACTTCATTGACAACGTTCTTCTGAATCAAGGAAGAAACCCTGGTGATAGGGATGCCTCTGAAACGCTGTTCAGAATGGCTCATTTATATGCTGAGCCCATTTCAACTTTTGATCCTAATGCCTCTGAACAGGTTATCTCATCTCCTACTCTTACTCCTCATCCATCTCCCTCACTACCTTCTGTCACAGAAGTAAGTGAATCTCAGACTTTCATTCCTCCAACAACTTCAACATCTGAAGTTGTTCCTCCTCCATCTACTCTTCCTTCTGGATCCTATTCAGAAGTGAATCTGTCCTCTGGACCAATCTTCACTGATTCCATTTCCACTTCTACTACTTCTTCTCTATCATCTTCTGCTGTACTTCCATCAACTGGAATTACTGCTCCTCCCTTTTCAACACCTTTTTCAATTCCTTCAACCTTACCTCCCTGTACAAATACTTTCTCTTCCTCTTTCTCACATACAATTCCTTCCACACAAACTTTTGTTCCTCCTCTCTCAACCCCTGGATATACACCTCCTGTGTGTGATCCCTTAACTTCCTTCCCCACTCCTTCAGGTTTTGCTGGGTTGTCCTCCAACTATGACTTCCTGCGCAAACACTTGAATCGAGAAGATTTGGATAACAAGTTTGGAAGTTTTGGCTTCATGGGCAGAGCTTCTGGTATTTCCGAAGCTGGAGGTGCCCCCAATGTTGAAGAATTGAGAAGAATGGGTCAGAGTGGCTCAGATGAACTGCTGAATAGATTTGCTGGTATAGGGCAAAGGACTTCTGCTGCTGACATGTATGCTCAGGGCATTGTGCTGCAAGAATTACATTCTTTGAAAGCTCAGAACCTGCAGCTCATGACTATGCTTCAAATGCAGGATCCTTCTGTTTATATACGCAATCTTTCTACACTTCATCTAGCTACATATGATGAGCTGTACAAATTGAGAGAATTAGCTCTGACTCTTCCTTCTCTGGACAATATTGCTCTTGCTTCTTCTCTGAAGGTCAATGAGAATTTGGAGATATTGACAGAAGAAGTCAAGGAAGCAAACGAGCATTATGAGGCTCATGAGAAGATGCTCCCTAGTAAGATTGAAGACCTGCAAAGTACTGCAAATCACATTCTGAGAGAAGTGAAATCTTCTGCTCAAGGTTCTTCATCTTCAGGAGCTGCAAAGATTGTATATGACATCACTCCTGATCTCAACAATCGACTCTCCAACATTGAGTCCGCTGTAACTGCTCAGAATGCACAGATTGCTGAGCTCACTGAACTTCTGAAGGTTATGCACACTCAGGCACGTGAACAAGAAAAGACTCTTCACAATTGCTATAGGTTTGTTCGAGGACAGACTTATATTCAGAATGAGCACCTCACTGCTGCTGTGTATGCTAACAATAGGTTGATCAAGCTCCTTCTTGATGATGTTCAGAAACAGCGACCTATGTCTGGTCAGACCTTTGATCATATGAAGACCATTGATGATGACTTCAGAAGACGAATGGATATGATCAATACTGTGCGACCAACTCCTGTGCAATATCAGACTGCTCTGAATGTTCAACAAAAATTGAAGTCTCAGGGTGCTCTTGGTGTTGCTGTTGGTTCTGGTCAAACGGGGGAGAAGTCTGGTCAGAAGAGATCAAGTGCTGCTGAAGGTTCTAGTGATGTTCCTCCTCCTCAGAAGAAACCTAGGAACTTGTAATCGTTTAGGACTTAAGCTTCTTAGCTAGGTTCTGGGTTGGGTAGTTTGTGTCTTAGGACTTTTTCTGCTCTTCTGATTATTTTGCTTCTTATGTTATCTTCTGAATGATCTTATATACACTGAATCTTTTCTATACTTTCTTGCATATCTGACTTCTTACTCTTTGCTTATGTTTCCTCTTACCTTAGTAAATTACACTTCATTAAATCTAACAACTTGATCTTAAGTCTTATTAAGTTTATACAGATTGCTGAAGTTCACCATTTTCACTAAAATGGGGGAGTTAATTTACTCAGAAGTTTTTGAAACATGTGCATAAGGAAGTCTTTCTCTAAAACTCATGTTTTCTTTTACCTTCTGACCACGGTTTGTCCATAACCAAAATGGGGGAGAATGATGAACCCTAAGTGTTTTGATTATGTCCAAACGTTTCAGAAGATGAAAACTTAATTCTATCTCACATATAGATTATTGTTGACTAATATTTTTGTTTTAGTCTATGTGTAAGTTACTCAGCAGGTGCTGAATGAATCATTTTCGGATTGCCTAAAGGACTCAGGAGTTTTGTTTGCTGAAGTCAGAGTTTCAACGATTCAGAAGCTGGAACTCCTCCGCTCTGAAGCCTAAGTCTGCTAAAGCTCTCCTCAGAAGTTCCTTGCAATCAGAAGTTATGCCAATTTGATCAGAAGTCTAGACAACTGGAAATAAGCTTCTGAAAGCTTAGTCACGGATTTGTTTGGACATTTAATGCTCTGACACTTGCATTCAATGCAAGGCGCCAAAAGTTCAAAAAGCTGTTTTGATGGAGCGCGCTTGTCTGGTCAAGAGAAACCGGAATTTCCTTGTCTACCCTTTGTTGATCTAATTGAAGAATGATTCTGTCATCCTCATCCTTGATTTCAAATCACTTACCGGATTTAGTTAAAGAACAAGGATAACGGAATCAAAGTGTTTGAAGACCGTTTGAAGACTTGACAAATTAACGGCTACAACAACTGATGTCATCTCCTTTGAAGTTTCAAACTCCACAACGGTCATCTTCAATCACTATAAATAGTAGCCAAGCTCCAATGCATCAACAGACGCATGATCATCGAGCAAAATCTTAACGCACTGTTTTAAACAAGAAAACAGAGCAACTTTTCCATTCTCAATCTTTCTTAGCATAGTCTTAGTAAAGTGAGAGAGTGAAGAAAAACAAGTTCATAATAGGAATCTTGTAAACTGAGATCGGTTGTGATCTTCAGTTAGATTTAAAGAGAGAAATCTAGTTGAGATTAGAGTTGGGTGAGAAATCCAGAAAACAGAGTATTGTTTTGTTCTGGTGGAAATCCTTTAACTCCTTTTAGACTAGTCAGAACTAAGTGAGAAATTAGCTTAAGTTCTGTTGATGTAAAGGAGCTTCTGAACTTGCCATAAAAGTTCTGAATAGTGGATTTATAAAATCTCTGAAGGCTGCGACCTCAGGGGACAAGACGTAGTCACAGGACTTCTGTGGCGAACTTGGATAAATCGAATTGTTCAATCAGGACCTCCTGAACTTCTTTCTCCCTCTTATACTTGTTATTATTGCTTCTGTGTACTTGCTTATATTTAGTGCTGAAACAGATTTTCTGTAAGTATCATTGTCTTTGTTCAGAAGACTGTCCAGAAGTTCTCTTACCGAACTTCTGTTGCTGAAAGCAGGCTAACTGTGTATAGGCAGAATTTTCCTCAGAAGCAAATTCTATAAACTTGCTTCTGACTCTGGAAAGTTTGACTCTGAAATTTAAGTTTCTTTAAAAACTTAGAAATTTTCAGTTTTCAACTTAGACACCTATTCACCCCCCCCTCTAGGTGATTCTGTTCTTGTTAGGGCCAACAAATTATTTTGCTTTCAATTATTCAACACAAAATTCAAAACCCCCCCTTTTTTTAATTTATTGGTTATTAAAAATTTGGATTATAATATCAGTCTCTGTGGATTTCGACCCTACTTAGTGTCGAAACCAACAAATATAATTTCCTACTAAGAAAGATTTTGTAGAATCGGTAAGTAGGGTCGAAATCAACAGAGACTGATATTATATTTGTTGGTTTTGACACCTAACAAATTTTGGCGCGTTGTCGGGGACTGTTATCATTATTTTCTGAATTTTTATGACATGTACTTCTCGTGGCAGTGATTTCCTATTTGATCCTGAAATCGAGAAGACTGCCCAAAATTTGAGAAAACGTGCTAGACTTCAAGAAATTCCCTCTAGTTCTTCCTCTTCTTCTTCCATTTCTAGTTCAGAATTTGGCTTGTCCGATTTTTTTGAAGAACTTGAAACAATGGCTGCTGAACAACCTTTACGTCTGGCTAGTAATCTAAATGTTAATCAACAACCATTGTGCATTGAGTTACCACAAACTGATGCAAATTCTGAATTAAAATCTGGTTTGATTCATTTGCTTCCTAGTTTCCGTGGACTTTCGGGTGAAGATCCTCATAAACATCTTAAAGAATTTCATGTAGTTTGTTCAAGCATGAAACCACATGCGGTGGATATTAACCATATTAAAATGCGAGCTTTCCCGTTCTCTTTAACGGATAAAGCAAAAGATTGGTTATATTATTTACCTTCTGCAACTATCACAACTTGGGATGAATTACAGAAACAATTTCTTGAAAAATATTTTCCTGCGTCTAGAGCTACAAATATTTGGAAAGAAATTTGTGGAATTCGCCAAGGTAGTGGAGAAACTCTCTATGAATATTGGGAGCGATTCAATCAGTTGTGTGCAAGCTGCCCCCATCATCAAATTTCTGACACTCTTTAGATTCAGTATTTCTATGAAGGTTTGTTGTTGTTAGATCGGAACATTATTGATGCGTCGAGTTGTGGAGCTTTGGTGGATAAAACGTTGACTCAAGCGAAAGAATTAATTTCAACAGTGGCTGCCAACACACAACAATTTGGTGTTCGAAATGATTCATCGGCTAAGCATGTTAATAAGGTAACTATTAATGCAATTGAATAATCTCTGAATAATCTAACCTCTCTTGTGCAAAAGATTGTAGGGGGAAATCATCAACAAGTCAAGTCTTGTGGAATTTGTTCAAGATTAGACCATCCAACAGATATGTGTCCGAGTCTTCAAGAGGAAGAGCATGTCAATGTTGTAGGAGGTTTCCAAGGGCAGCGAAATCAAAGGAGATATGATCCATATTCCCCAACCTATAATTCTGGATGGAGAGATCATCCGAATTTTAGTTACGGATCAAAATCAAATAACTATCAGCAACCCATATCTCAGCCTAAACCACCTGTGACTCAACCTCCTGCAAATTCAGGTAGTTCTCTAGAACAAATTGTCACTTCTCTTGCTCCTAATGTTCAACAAATGCAGCAAAATACTTTAGCATTTCAGCGAGATGTGACCACATTTCAACATAATACTTTAGCCTTTCAAAATGATGCAAAGGCTAATATTCAAAATCTGGAGAATCAAATGAGTCAAATTGCCATAACTGTGGGAAAGTTAGAGAACCAGAATTCTGGAAGGCTTCCGTCTCAACCTGAGGTGAACCCACGTCAAAATGCAAGTGCCATTACACTAAGAAGTGGAAAAGAGTTAAAGAACCAATGAAGAAGTCTTCAAATCATGCTTTGGAGGAAGAAATTGAGAAAGAAATAGAGCTTCCCAACAGTGAAGTTTCGAACCAGAAGTAACCTTATGTTGTTCCTGCTCCATTTCCAGGTAGATTTGCAAAATCTAAGAAAGAGCAACAAGACAAAGACATCTTGGAAGTGTTTCGGAAAGTTGAGGTAAACCTTCCCCTTCTTAATTTTGTTAAGCAAGTGCCAAGGTATGCAAAATTCCTTAAAGAATTATGCACTAACAAAAGAAAATTGAAGGGAGATGAGAAACTTTGAATGGGAGAAAATGTTTCTGCTGTGTTTCAAAAGAAGTTACCACCTAAATGCAAGGACCCAGGTATGTTCACCATTCCTTGTAAAATTGGTAGTTTGAAAGTGGAAAGAGCAATGATAGACTTAGGAGCATCAGTAAATGTCATGCCCAGCTCTATTTATCATTTTTTGAACATGGGACCTTTAAAAGACACACGAGTAATCATTCAATTAGTTGATACGTTCAATGCGTACCCTGAAGGTGTTCTATAAGGTGTTAGTACAAGTTAATGAGTTAGTGTTTCCTGCTGATTTTTATGTGTTAGATATGGAGGAAGATCATTCTTCCAAATTTGTACCAATTTTTCTAGGAAGGCCATTCTTGAAAACATCTAGGACAAAAATAGATGTTGATGAGGGTATTTTAACTATGGAATTCGATGGAGAACTTATCAGATTTAGTATCTATGATGCTATGCGTTTTCCTAATGATGTTGATTCTGTTTTTGTTGTTGAAATAATTGATAATCTAACTCAGCAAATTTTTGAGTTAACTAATGCAGACAATTTGAAGTTAGTTATCAATAGAGGAGTTAACTTTAGTAAGCTGAAAAATCTTGAAGAGAAATTTGACATCTGTGAAGAGAAGAAAAATTCATTTTCTGGATTGGAAAGTCTGAAACATGTCAGGTTTAATGTGTCTTACATTGATCTTTTGATGCCTAACAATAAGCTTCATCCTTCTATTCTACAGGCACCCAAATTAGAGGTGAAAATGTTACCCTAACATCTGAAATATGCTTATTTGGGTGATAATCAGACTCTTCCTGTGATAATTTCAAACAAATTGACCTGTTTGGAAGAAGAGAAACTTGTGAGAGTCCTTAGAGAGTACAAGGAAGCAATTGGATGGACTATTGCTGACATAAAAGGCATCAGTCCTTCCATTTGTATGCACAGGATTTTGTTAGAAGATGGTTACAAGCCCACTCGAGAAGCTCAACGTAGACTTAATCCACCAATGATGAAGGTAGTAAAGAAAGAAGTTATGAAACTTCAGGATGCAGGTATAATCTTTTCAATTTCTGATAGCAAATGGGTAAGTCTGGTTCAGGTAGTACCAAAAAAACTGGTTTTACTGTTGTAGAGAATGATAATGGTGAGTTGATTCCAACCCGTGTGCAAAATGGGTGGAGAGTCTGTATAGATTATAGAAAAATGAACTCTTCCACAAGGAATGACCATTTTCGATTGTCTTTTATTGATCAAATGCTAGAAAGGTTGGCAGGTCGTTATCATTATTGTTGTTTGGATGGTTATTCTGGTTTTATGCAGATTCCTGTTGCCCCCGAAGATCAGGAAAAGACAACCTTTACATGCCCCTTCGGTACATTCGCCTACCGTCGTATGCCGTTTGGCTTATGTAATACTCCCGCGACGTTTCAGAGATGTATGGTTAGTATTTTCTCAGATTATGTTGAAAATATCATTGAGGTATTTATGGACAACTTTACTGTCTATGGTAATTCATTTGATGATTGTTAGAAAATCTGATAAAAGTGCTAAAAGGATGCATTGAAACAAATTTGGTGCTGAATTATGAAAAATGTTACTTCATGGTTGATCAAGGTTTGATATTAGGTCATATAGTGTCATCAAAAGGAATTGAGGTTGATAAATCTAAGATTGACTTATAAAACTTTGCCTTACCCCACCTCCGTGCGGGAAGTACGTTCTTTACTTGGTCACGCATGATTTTATAGAAGGTTTATTTTAAACTTTTCTAAAATCACTCAGCCTCTAACTAAGTTGTTGCAGCTAGATGTTCTCTTTTATTTCAGTACAAAATGCAAGACATCATTTGATTAATTGAAGGAATTGTTGACAAAAGCTCCGATTATCCAGCCTCTAAATTGGGAGTATCCGTTTGAAATAATGTGTGACGCTAGCAACTATGCAGTATGAGCTGTGTTGGGACAAAAGATTGGCAAGCTTACACATGTTATTTACTATGCCTCAAGAACTCTCGATAATGCTTAAAGAAATTATTCCACTACCGAGAAGGAGCTTTTTGCAGTAGTATTTGCATTAGAGAAATTTCGTTCTTATCTATTATGCACTAAAGTCATTATTTACTCTGACCATGCAGCTTTGAAGTATCTTTTCAGCAAGAAAAAAACCAAACCGAGATTGCTAAGATGGATTCTACTACTGCAGGAATTCGATTTAGAAATCAGGGATAAGAAAGGGAAAGAAAATTCAGTTGCTGATAATCTGAGTAGACTTGTACTTGATGAAGAACCTTTGCCTCTCTCAGAATCGTTTCCAGATGAACATCTGTTTGAGGTTCAAATTTCTAATCCTTGGTATGCTGATATTGTGAACTATTTAGTTACCAAAAAATTACCAAGTGAATTGACTAGAGCCCAAAAGATAGAATAAAAAGCTAGTCAAAATATTATATCTGGGATGATCAATATTTTTGGAAACACTGCTCTGATAAAATAATTAGTAGATGTGTATCTGATAGTGAATTTTCATCCATCTTAGAATTTTGTCACTCATATGCCTGTGGTGGACATTTTGGTCCAAAAATAACAGCAATTAAGGTGCTGGAATGTGGTTTATTTTGGCCTAGTTTGTTTAAGGACGCATATCTATTTTGCAAGTCTTGTGATAATTTCCAAAGGACAAGTAACTTAGGACGTAGAGATCAAATGCCTCTTTCCCCAATTTTAATTTGTGAAATATTTGATGTATGGGGAATCAATTTTATGTGTCCTTTCCCATCTTCTTTTGGTAATCTATACATCCTGTTAGCAGTAAATTATGTTTCAAAATGGGTGGAAGCCAAAGCCACCAGGACTGACGATTCTAAGAGTGTTGTAGAATTTGTCAAAGTCATATTTTTGCCAGGTACGGGACACCAAAAGCGATCATCAGTGATAGTGGCAGCCACTTCTGTAATCGAGTGGTTGAAAATTTGATGAAGAAATACAATGTGACACATAGAGTCTCAACAACATATCATCCGCAGACAAATGGGCAAGCAGAGGTGTCGAACAGAGAAATTAAGTCAGTTCTAGAAAAGACTGTCAATGCTAGCAGGAAGGATTGGAGTGCTCGTCTAGATGATGCTCTCTGGGCTTACAGAACCGCATACAAAACCCCGATTGGTATGTCTCCATATCGCCTCATTTTCGATAAGTCCTGTCATCTTCCTGTTGAACTTGAACATAAGGCGTACTGGGCAATCAAGCAGTGTAACATGAACATGGATGAAGCAGGTAACCAAAGGAAGTTACAATTGCTAGAACTTGATGAGATAAGGAATGATGCTTATGAGAATTCTAGAATTTATAAAGAGAAGACTAAACTTTTTCATGACAAAAATATTTCCAAAAAGAGTTTTTAAATTGGTCAAAAAGTTCTCTTATTTCATTCTAGACTTAAATTATTTCCTGGGAAATTAAGGTCAAGGTGGGTAGGGCCTTTTCTGGTAATTAAGGTCTTTTCTCATGGTGCAGTTGAAATCCAGAGTCTGAGTATTGACAAAATATTCAAGGTTAACGGACATCATCTTAAACCTTATTATGAAGGATTTCAACTGAACAATTTGGAGGTTATCACTAAGGAGGTTCCAGTTTATGGGGATTGATTTGGGACTTTGTTTAGCCAAAGACGGTAAATTTAGGCGCTGGTTGGGAGGCAACCCAACATAATTGAGTAGTTAATTTCATTTGGCATTGACCAAAAGAAAGGAAAGCATTGGTTTAAATGTTGCAGTAATTTTAAGTTTTCTATTTTTACTGCTTCTTCAACCTTGAGGAAGGTAAAAAGACCAGTAAAAAGAGAAACTTTGAGTTTACATTGTTGAACTGATGTTTTCTGGGTAACAAGTAATATTATATTGTTTATGGTGAATGTTAATAAGCTATGAAAATTACCTTGTATTTTTAGTTTTTATCTTTGTTCTTTCTCTTTTTTTTCTTACGTTTAACTTAGTTTTTCTTTTACTTATTTACTTAAGTTTTATGTCTTTATCCTTTTACTTTTTAACATTTGTTTCTCTCTCTAGATTCTTTTTCTCTACCTTCTCTCTACACTCTACAGATATGTCGGAATCAAGAAAACTTAGCCACCACTCACTCTCACGCCGTTCAATCTTCACGGGTGCTGCAAGCGTCCTTCTAATCTTCAAGCAACAATCATCCAAAGTCTGATTTGACTTCCTTCACAGCTTAGTGTCAAAGCGAGATTCTTGATTCACATGTCCATTTTACCCAAAGTTTGTTAACTGGTTTGATTTTCCTACTCCTACTATTCTCAGTTTATTGATTTTAGGAATGAAATTTGAGCTGATTGAGCTTCTGGGCATCTAAACTGATGTGGAACAATCTATTTACATGTTAGGTCTAAGCTAATAATTTGGTTTAACCATTATGATTAATGGGTTATGGAGTTTCTCTAGATTTGCTAATTGCAATTAGACTTCTATCTGAGTCAATAAAGCTGAAAGTTGTTGTTAGACTAAAGAAAATTGGTGGCAAAAGAAATCGGTTACTCGTGTTTAGTGCTTAAGGATTCAGTTTGGCATACTTTTTGCTGGTTAGTTTAATTTGCAAATGTTGTTTCTAATTGACTTGGCTCTCATTTGGATCTAAAGATATTTGACTTACATTTGCTAATTGGACAAGGCAATTCCATCGATTACACTTCAAGTTCAGGGAGTTATCTTTTCCATTTCCTATCTTTATTTTGTTTTAACATTTTGTTGCATAAGCATGCTCTATGTCTTGGCTGCATTGAGGACAATGTTAGATTTAGGTATGGGGAAGTTTATTTACAACTTTGAGTGTTTTGAGGTTGCTATATTAGCCAATTGCTTATGCTAAAATGATGATTGAGCATATAGAATTGAACAAAATTTTCCATCTTGTCAATTTGCAGCTTGCTCTTCTTTTCAAAATTAGTATTAAGTTGCCATGTTCTATAAACTTGACTCGATTAGCTTGAGGAAATTTGACAAATAATAGCCATCATTCTTTTACCAATTTAAGTTGATCATTCTCTTTGACAACTGATTTGTTTGAAAAGTATGCTAAGCATTAAACACCAACATAAGCCTTATATTTGTGAGATTTTGAGCCTCATGAACATGACATTACATCTTGTTCTTATTTTTTTTTTTTTTGAGTGATTTCCACTTTATATAGAGAATTCTAGAACTTGCTTTGTTATGCATTTTGAGATCATATTTAAATTGATTCATATATGAATATGATAAACGCAACTAGGAGCAGCCATTTTTTAAACCTTCTCAAACAGCCACCCGGTAAATTATCCGTTAGTTAGCCCACTTTGAGCCTTTATCCTTTCTTTGAAATACACACACCAATTGCTATGCCTTTGCCCATTTTAATCCTTTCCACCCTTGATAATTTGAACTAAAACACAAGTAAACTTGTTCAATTTCTGCAGATTCTTTTGATTCATACTTGTAGCTTACTAATGCTACTTGGCAGCTCTTTCTTCAGAGAAAAAAAAAACCCCCGAAGAAGTAGCACTTCAACTTATCATATGGGATATTTAAAACTCTCTTTTTGTGCTCTTCTTCTTCTTCTAAAAATTAAAAGAGGGAAACTGATATTGTGTTTTCAAAATAGCTTGACCCAAAATCTTAATTCTAGTGCTAGTTTCCTCTTAAAAAAAAACACAACAAAAGAAAAAAAAAAAAGGAAAGATCATGAACCTGATATTGTGTTTTCTTGTCAAACTGCAGTAAATCGAAATGAACAATGTTTGATTGCAGTAAATCGAAATGAACAATGTTTGATTACTTATTTAGTTCATTGATCTCTTCGCCAAAATTTTCCTTTACCACACCCTTTACCTTTGCCTCACATTACACCCATTTGAAAGTCCCTTTGATTTTTACATTGAATTCAGTTTAGTGATGGAGAATTGATATATCTGCAAGCTTATGGTTAATTCATTTCTATTGTTGTGATTTTGAGTGTTTCGATTTAACTACACCCTTAAAAACTTTTGTGAATAGAGTGACAAAACATCATTTTCATGCTTTTACAGAAAGAAAGTGGAAACTCTTTCTTTCATCGTGGCGAGAAGGTTGGCACAAAAGCAGCGAATTCTCTTGTTGCGCTTACGCTTATTCCGACAACAGATTCATTGGTCACTGGATGCGTGCTAACAGAAAAGAAAAAAATCTATTTAGATAGTGCTTTGTGGCTTCGATGGAAACTAGATCAACGCACTATTGCTTCAAGAAAAGCTCCCATCGAAGTTCACTATGAATCTTGGGGTACCTATCATGAGATTTATAAACACTATATAATAGTAAAAAATAGAAATAACTTTGTATATACATTCGAACTACTGTTGGTTATATTTTTCTTTATTGCAAAATCGAAGACCGTCCCTTCTCCTTCCCGGGTCTGGTTTTTTCCAATAGGAGGGTGTTTAAGCTTGGCATTCTTGGATCCCACTGAAAATAGTCACAGTTAATGAGATATTTAAATTGGGAATATATTTTGTGCTATGAAATGCTCTTGTTTCCAATGGCTGATTTAGTTTATAGTGCTTGGCATACTCAAGAAAGTTTGAAAGCTGAAAATTGCTTGATTGTGAGATGTTGAAAACTTGTTTATTTTGTTTGCTTGAGGACAAGCAAAGGCTAGGTTTGGGGGAATTTGATGACACCATTTCATGCTTATAATTTTACTTCTTTTGCATATTGTTTGTAATGTGTTTTAGGCCTTTTTGGTCTTATTAGAAGTAATTTTGTAAGATAGATGCATTTTAGAGACTAAGGAGTTGTTTTGTTAAAATTGGGTTAAATCATGACAATTTTGGTTATTGACCTTTGTTATTTATCTCAGGTTTTCACCTAGATCGAGTTTCAATTTCTAAAAAGGATATTAATCAAACTTCGAGTTTACATTTAACGCTTTCTGAAAAGCTATCACGGAGGGAAATCGAAGTTCGTTTTGGTCTTAAAATAGAGCTGTAAAGTTAGCTCTGTGGAGCTGTAATTTGAAGAAATCTCAGTTTATGAGCTGTTTACAAAACTGCACCTGTATTGGGCTCCAAATATCCAAATTGGTTGATTCAAAAGCCCAAATCCAAGTACATTTTAAGGGCTTCATTTTCTTAAAGAGTCCGGCTCAAGACAAGGTCATTTTTGGTGTGAAAAGTCCACTACAAGTTGGCTGGCGAATCTGTTTGAATTCAAAGTCTTCAATCGGTTATTAGCCTAGTTTGTAGGATAAAATCGCTCCATTGATACTGCTTTTATTCTATAAAAAGGAGTGAGAAGTGTAGATTAGTGATATCTTCCATCATTTATCTTTTAGTTTCATTCTTTCTTTGATGTATTTCATAGTAATGAGTAGCTAAAAATCTCTATTCTAGTCAAGATTTATTAAAGTTTGGTTCAATAAAATTGTGAGAATTGTTCTTCATTTGATTTCTCGAGTGTTTGGGTATTTTCTGTATTTTGAGATTTATTTGATTTAAGTATTGACGTCTTATTTCTATCAAATAGATACTTCCATTTGGATCGTTAAATCCGTTCATATTTAATCGATTCAATTAAGTGGAAAACTAATGCATTCGATGAAATTAAATGGTTTGAATTGCATTTGTGAAAATATTCAATCTATCTTAAATAATCCGATTCGAGTATTATTGGGTGGAAATGGTGGTTTTTCTAATTTCTAATATGTTTACTTTCTAAATTCTAAGAGCTCATTTAGAATTGATTGATAAACAAGGTTTATTAGAGGATCGATTCTCTTCTAAATTATAAATAAGGAAAAGCCGAATATTAGAACTCGTTGATATTCGTAACCATTTCATTTGAGAAAGAAATTTATATTTCTATTCGATGATCAATAAAATGGAACCAATACTAAAATAGATCTTGACTGGAAATTTTCTTATCATTCTTTTCAAAAACTTTGTTTAATTATTTTGCTTTCAATTACTCAACACAAAATTCAAAACCCCCTCTTTTTTTATTTATTAATTATTAAAAAATTTGAATTATAATATCAGTCTCTGTGGATTTCGACTTCACTTACCGATTCTACAAAATATTTCTTAGTAAGAAACTATATTTGTTGGTTTCGACATCTAACACATCTTCTGACTGAAATAAATTGTTCTCTTCTGAGTCCAGTAGCGAAGCAAATTTAATTCATTCAGCACCTGTTGAGAAAGACTTACAAAATACTTAACAAAAATTGTTAGTCAAGATTCATTGGTATAAGTCTAAAATAAAATATTCATATTCTGAAACATTTGGACATAATCAAAACACTCAGAGTTCATCATCTCTCTCTCTCTCGTCCTTCGCACTCTTAGTTCATGGACTATCGTTATCAGCTCCCGACTAACGTTGGCGTGGTTGATTCGTGATCGGTGATACGAGATCGTGGTGATTCGATCTTTCGCTGTTCATCGGATGTTCTTTCGCTGCAAATCAAGTCGACGGGTTCACACTACAAGAGGTAACCCGATAACCCGACTCACTATATTAGGATTTATATGTGATTAAATTCTTCATTGGTATCAGAGCCACATATCTCGTGTTCTGTTAGTTTTGATCCACGGATATGGAGTATATACGTTCTGTATACATAATCTTATGCAAATATATGTTAGATCTGTAAAATCTTTGTCAAATCTATATTTTTTGTGTTGGATCTGTGATTTGTGTGTTAAATCCATGTGTTTTTGGCAAATATATATGTTAGGGAATAACGATTCGATGTAAGAGACGTTGAAGAGGATGAAAGACATAAAGAACGTGTTCTTTGATTGGATGAAATTGAAACATATGTTGTTTTGATCTTGTTTTACCTGAAAACAATCTTTGGATTGTGTTTTTATTCATGATTTAGTGTTATGGTATGACTAAAATTGCCAAAATAGAGTGAAAATTCGAAATTGTCACATTTTATCCTATTTTGGAATTTTTAAATTCTTGGCAGATTTTGTATCCATTGTTATGTCTAAATCTGTATGTCGTGATTAAAAATTGATCATGCCAACATGATGAGAACCACTGAGAAACATGAAATCCATATCTTATGGGTTTCGGTTGATGCCCGGAAGGTGGCGCGTGGCCCACACGCTCCGACTTGGCCCTAAAAAATTCTCGTTTTAGAGGAGGCGCGTGAGCACGCTTCCCGAGGCAGTTTTTCTCCAAATTTTTGGCATTTCCTATGTTTACAGTTTTTTGGATTTTCTAGAATTTTTTATTTATTTTTCGGGTGGACAAAATATTGATTTTGGTTTTCTAAATACTCCAAAAATTGTTTAAAGATTATAGAAAATATGTTTTAAGTACTTAAAAAGTTTGAATTTTTTTTTTCAAAACTCCAGAAAACTTTATGAGCAATTTTTGGGTCAAAATTTGATTCGATTAAATCATGTTTTAATCAGTTAAGGTATTCGTATATGTATGTTAATCTTTTGCAATTAATTGAGATTTGTTATAATTAATTCAAATTTCTTACGTTGCTTTATTTCATTAATAGTTAAATGAAACTTAATAAAAGAAATTGAATTGTAAAATTGGAAAAGGATATCTTATGACGATATTCTAAATCATATACTTTAATTGTAATTATTTTTCGTTTTAAGGAAATAAATTTATTATGGTAAACTTTATGGATGGTCTTAAATGGTATATTATTTGAACATATATAGAAAAGTATTTGAGTTTATTTTCCTAACACATTTAAGGAAAATCATTATTGGTGATTATCTTCCCTAATTGAACTTGAAACAGAAAATGTAAAAATAATAATTTTTCATGTAATTAATACAAAAGTCGATGTAACAGTGTATCTAGGCCATAAATCTCGGCATAGGGCAAGACTAATGACATGTCTTTAATATGTCGAAGAAATCCTTCGAAGCATCAGTGCTCACACACTTATTAATTTTTGTGTTGGATTAAAAGTCAAAACGTTGTGCACAAGCCATAATCAAATTCAAATAATTGAGCATTTTACGTATTGTTCTTGTCGGTCTATCTTACGTGACATTAAAACATGGAGAAAATAATTAATTAATAATATTTTTAACGAACTTTACGAGTTAGTTCGGTCAATGGAGATAATTGATTAAAAAACTTCCTAGTTAGTTTCTTACCTTAATCATTAATGATTTTCTGATATTTTTGTAATATCATTTCCTTTTTTATGTCATATGAAAACTTCCAAGTTAGATTTCATTTATTGTCGTAAAGATTATTATGATAATTTTTAAGATATATGGTAGGAAATTAATGATTACAACATATGGTAAGATTTGGTATTGATTGATATTAATTATGTTTTATTATTTGGTAATTAATTATTTATGTTATGATTTATTGTCTCATTTTAATTTCTATTTATGAATGGAATTAATTAAAATATAATAATAAAACAAAAGTCAACTCTTACCATCCATAACCATCTTGTAATAAGTTATAAGAATATTTGTGTCTTAATAATTGCCTAATTATTTTATGGTAGTTATTATTATGTTGTTTTAAATATTTATGGATATTTAATGTGGTTTATTATTTGTAATTTACTATTTAAGAATACTTAATTACATAAACCTTTTAATAACATGAATGAATGAAATTAAATTGAACTTTGAATAATAAACCCAAAGTCAACACAAAATTAGTTATGGTTCACATCACAAATCCATAACTTATGTTCTATATGCATAAATGTCTAATTGATTGGATCGAATGTTAGAGTGTAAAGGGTAATTTGAGCCAAATTTTTGGTCTCATTTTCGATTTGAAATAAAGCATGAAAATCTTATTAAATAGATATAGGTTGCCTAGAGAACTTTACGTGTATTGTTGATTAACATAAGGTTAACTCGTGTAGTTAAAACAACATTGTGGATATGCCTTCTACAATGTTTTTTTCAACATCAAGCAATCAATTGTTGAACCAAAACTAAACCTTGAAGTAGGTATAGTTAAGTTTAGGAGTATTATGAAATCAATTATGTGCTAAAAGAGTTAATGAACTCTTGAACCTTTAGGGTTAGTTATGACTAAACCAGAAAAAGGAAATAACTTAGCATAGAAGAGACCATAACTGCTTATATAACTTGGAATATGAGATTCTGTTGGCCCTATTAAGAACAGAATCACCTAGAGGGGGGGTGAATAAGTGTCAAAGTTGAAAACTGAAAATTTCTAAGTTTTTAAGGGAACTTTAATTTTCAGAGTCAAATTTCCTCAGAGTCAGAAGCTAGCTTACAGAAGTTGCTTCTGAGGGAAATTCTGCCTAAACACAGTTAGACTGTTTTCAGCAACAGAAGTTCTGATTGAAGAACTTCTGGACAGTCTTCTGAACAAAGACAATGATACTTTAGAGAAAATCTGTTTCAGCACTAAATATAAGCAAGTACACAGAAGCAAAAATAACAAGTATAAGAGGGAGAAAGAAGTTCAGGAGATCCTGATTGAACAATTCGATTTATCCAAGTTCGCCACAGAAGTCCTGTGACTACGTCTTGTCCCCTGAGGTCGCAGCCTACAGAGATTTTATAAATCCACTATTCAGAACTTTTATGGCAAGTTCAGAAGCTCCTTTACATCAACAGAACTTAAGCTAATTTCTCACTTAGTTCTGACTAGCCTAAAAAGAGTTAAAGGATTTCCACCAGAACAAACAACAACTCTGTTTTCTGGATTTCTCACCCAACTCTAATCTCAACTAGATTTCTCTCTTAAATCTAACTGAAGATCACAAACGATCTCAGTTTACAAGATTCCTATTATGAACTTGTTTTTCTTCACTCTCTCACTTTAACTAAGACTATGCTAAGAAAGATTGAGAATGGGAAGTGTTGCTCTGTTTTTCTAGTTAGAACAGTGCGTTGAGATTTTGCTCGATGATCATGCATATTTTGATGCATTGGAGCTTGGCTACTATTTATAGTGAGTGAAGATGACCGTTGGTGAGTTTGAAACTTCAAAGGAGATGACATCAAATGTTGTAGCCGTTAATTTGTCAAATCTTCAAACGGTCTTCAAACACTTTGATTCCGTTATCCTTGTTCTTTAACTAAATCTGGTAAGTGATTTGAAATCAAAGACGAGGTTGACTGGAATCATTCTTCAATTGGATCAACAAAGGGTAGACATGGAAATACTGGTTTCTTTTAAACAGACAGGCGCGCTCCACCAAACCAGCTTTTTGAACTTTTGGCGCCTTGCATTAAATGCACTTGTCAGAGCATTAAATGCTATCCAGAACCCGTGACTTTAGCTTTCAGAAGCTAATTTCCAGTTGACTAGACTTCTGATCACAATTGGCAAAACTTCTGATTGCAAGGAACTTCTGAGGAGAGCTGTAGCAGACTTCGGCTTCAGAGCGGAGGAATTCAGCTTCTGAATTGTTGAAACTCTGACTTCAGCAACTGATCTTCTGAGTTCTTTAGGCAATCTAGAAACGATTCATTCAGCAACTGCTGAGAAACTTACACATAGACTAAAGCAAAAGTATTAGTCAACAATAAACTATATGTAAGATGGTATTAGGTTATCATCTTCTGAAACGTTTGGACATAATCAAAACACTTAGGGTTCATCATTCTCCCCCATTTTGGTTATGGACAAACCATGGTCAGAAGGTAACAGAAAACATGAGGTTTAGAAAATGACTTCCTGATGCAAATGTTTCATAACTTCTGAGAAAATTAACTCCCCCATTTTAGTGTAAATGGTGAACTTCAGCAATCTGTATGAACTTAAAGAAAGACTTAAGATCAAGTTGTTAGATTTGATGAAGTGTAATTTGCTAAGTCAAAAAGAAACATAAGCAGAAAGTAAGAAGTCAGATACGCAAGAGAGTATAAGAAAGATTCAGTGTGTATAAATTCATTCAGAAGACAGCATAAGAAACAAAATAATCAGAAGAGCAGAAAAAGTCCTAAGACAGAAACTACCCAACCCAGAACCTAGCTAAGAAGCATAAGTCCTAAAAGATTACAAGTTCCTAGGTTTCTTCTGAGGAGGAGGAACAACACTAGAACCTTCGGCAGCACTTGATCTCTTCTGACCAGACTTCTCCCCCGTTTGACCAGAACCAGGAGCAACACCCAGAGCACCTTGAGATTTCAATTTTTGTTGAACATTCAGTGCAGTCTGATATTGCTGAGGAGTTGGTCTCACAGTATTGATAAGATCCATTCGTCTTCTGAAGTCATCATCAATGGTCTTCATATGATCAAAGGTCTGACCAGACATAGGTCGCTGTCTCTGAACATCTTCCAGAAGGAGCTTGATCAACCTATTGTTAGCATACACAACAGCAGTAAGATGCTCATTCTGAATGTAAGTCTGTCCTCGAACAAACCTATAACAATTATGAAGAGTCTTCTCTTGTTCTCGTGCTTGAGTGTGCATAACCTTCAGAAGTTCAGTAAGCTCAGCAATCTGTGCGTTCTGAGCAGATATAGCAGACTCAATGTTGGAGAGTCGATTGTTGAGATCAGGAGTGATGTCATATACAATCTTAGCAGCCCCGGAAGATGATGAACCTTGAGCAGAAGATTTCACTTCTCTCAGAATGTGATTGGCAGTACTTTGCAGGTCATCAATCTTACTTGGGAGCATCTTCTCATGAGCCTCATAATGCTCGTTTGCTTCCTTGACTTCTTCTGTCAATATCTCCAAATTCTCATTGACCTTCTGAGAAGAAGCAAGAGCAATATTATCCAGAGAAGGAAGAGTCAGAGCTAATTCTCTTAATTTGTACAGCTCTTCATACGTAGCTAGATGAAGTGTAGAAAGATTGCGTATGTAAACAGAAGGATCCTGCATTTGAAGCATAGTCATGAGCTGCAGGTTCTGAGCTTTCAAAGAATGCAATTCTTGCAGCATAATGCCCTGAGCATACATGTCAGCAGCAGAAGTCCTTTGCCCCATACCAGCAAATCTATTCAGCAGTTCATCAGAGCCACTCTGACTCATTCTTCTCAACTCTTCAACACTGGGGGCACCTCCAGCTTCGAAAATACCAGAAGCTCTGCCCATGAAACCAAAACTACCAAACCTGGTATCCAGATCATCCCGATTCATGTGTTTGCGCAGGAAGTCATAGTTGGATGACAACCCAACAAAACAAGAAGTAGTGGAGGAGGTAGTTAAAGGATCACACACAGGAGGTGTATGTCCAGAAGTTGAGAGAGGAGGAATTTGAGTGTTTGAGGAAGGGATGGCATTGGTGGTAGAGGAAGAAATGGTAGGGGAAATGGAAGGTAAAGTAGATGGTAGTGAGAAAGATGGAGCAGTAAATCCAATTGATGGACTTACAGAGGAGGAAGGAATAGAAGAGGTAGTGGATGTGGATATAGAGTCTGTGAAAATGGGAGCAGTGTTTAAATTCACTTCTGAAAAGGATCCAGAAGGAGGAATGATTGAGGGAGGTACAACCTCAGAGGTTGAAGTTGTAGGAGGAATGGAAGTTTGGGAACCACTCACTTCTGTGACAGAAGGGAGTGAAGGAGATTGATGAGGAGTAAGAGTGGGAGAGGAGATGACCTGGTCAGAGTTTGGATCAAACATTGAGATGGGCTCAGCAAAGATGTGAGCCATCCTGATCAGTGTTTCAGAGGCGTCCCTTTCACCAGGGTTTCTTCCTTGATTCAGAAGAATGTTGTCAATGAAGTTTTCATCATCAACATTCTCAACAAATTGTTTTGCATTCTGAAGAACCTCTTCATCTTCTGGTTCACTCTCTTCTGACAGCTCTTCAATCAGAGGAGCATCAACATTCTCTTCATCAGACATCTCTGACAAGTCTTTATCAGCATCTTCCGGTTCCTGAGTAACAGGATCTTCTAATTCAGCACTGGAGGCAACAACGAAGTCCTTTTTCCTCAGCAACCTTCGTTTTGCAACAGCCTTCTTCCCAATCCTGGTAGAGAGAGAGATATTCTCAAGTATCCGAGAGGACAGAGAGATATTCTCAAGATTCTCTCCTTCTTCTGAAGCCTCAACTTCCTTTGAGAACTCTGCATCCTGAAGTTCAGCAGCACATGCTATAAGTCTTGCATCGGCCTTAGCCTTTGCAGCAATTTCTCTCTCAGCAGCTAACTGATCCTCCGCTTCCTTCTTCTTTCTTTTCTCTTCAGCAAGAGCAACAACTCTTGCAACTTTTTCAGCATCAGCAGCCTTCTCTTTCTCAGCAAGGCGTGCTTCCTCAGCATCCTGAGCTTCCTTCTCAGGAACATCCTTTGGCTTCTCAGCAACAATCTTGCCAGAGGGTTCAACATTGATTGTTGTTTGAACCATCGTGGGAAGAGGTTCTGAGACAACCACCTTCTCAACAGTCAGGACCAACTTGCTTGATCCTTTCTTTCCCTTGCCCTTCTTGGCAGCAATCTTTCCTTTCTGCATAGTAGCTTCCATAATTTCCTTCTGAGCAATACTCACAGAGGAGCCCTTCTCAATCTTCTTCGGAGTCACACCAAAACTCAGGTTCCTGAAGGTATGCATCTTCAGAACCGTACTCCTACTAGTAACACCTTCTCCTGAAACAACAACAGAGGCTGCCTCAAACAACCTCGTCAGGAGTGAGCCATATGCTAATGCACTCACGGTCGTTACATTCTTCATCTGCCTTATCAGCATGGCAGGTAAATTAATTTTCTTCTGGTTGACCAGATGCCACATGAAAACCCTTTCCCTGTTGGAAACCCCATTGACTCCTCCAGCCTTCGAAAGAAAGACATTTGTAGTCAAATAGTGTGCCCACCTCTGGTGCTGAGTCAACCAGGTGGCATACGTTTCCTTGGCATTCAGATCTGGCCTAGCCCAGTTGGCTTCAGTAAAACCATCTGCTGAACCATCATCACCAATGATGATTCCTTCATCATCAATCCCTATCACTTGAGAAATGGAAGCCCTGCTGACTTCGATCTCAACTTCCCCGACTTCAGAATGTAGAACATCCTCCTCATTAGAAAAGAAATGAAGGTTCTGATAGAATTCTATAACTAACTTAGGATAAATGAATTCATCGAGAGAGACGAAAGAATTCCAGTTTTGAGCGCTAAGCCCGTGAGAAATAGGTTCAGTCGATTTAACTTCATCATCTAGGAACCTAGAGGTGAATACCCTAGATTCGCTAACCTTCTTTTGTGATTCAGTGGAGAAGATGTGAGTGACAATGATTTCTTGAGCCATTTGAAGATATAAGAAATTAGGTTAAGATTTGAGAGAGAAGAGAACACAGAAAAATCTATGGAAATTCTAATGGTCAAAGAAAATGAGAGTAAAAACTTCTAAGTATGGAAAACCCTTATTTATACCCAAACACAGAAACCGTTCCAATTCAAAAAGCAAATACACACCGTTTAAAAGGGAACAGATAACCGTTAACCACAGAACAGCGCCGTAATATGGCAGAAGATAACGCATGCTTTCAAGTCAAATCATGATTAGAATTAATTATAACTTAATTATCTCAAACGATTAATCACTTAAGACATACAGAAATAATTAATCTAAGTTATTGAAGTGGATAAGTCATACCAATGCCTTCTCGTAAGTTGCTGAAAGAATTACCAGCCAGAGGCTTAGTAAACATGTCAGCAAGATTTTCTTCAGAGGGAACATGAGTAATGATAATATCCTTCTTCAGAACATGATCTCTCAGAAAGTGATGCCTAATATGAACATGCTTCATCCTGCTGTGCTGAATAGGATTCTTTGAAAGATCAATTGCACTCTTGTTATCACAGTAGATTGTAATTGTTCCAGGGATGATACCATAGTCAGCAATTTGTTGCTTGATCCAGAGCATCTGAGAAACACAACTTCCAGCAGCAACATACTCAGCTTCAGCAGTTGAGAGAGCCACAGAGGTTTTCTTCTTGCTATGCCAGGAGACTAAGCACTCCCCCAGAAAATGATAACCACCAGAAGTGCTGACCCTTTTCAATTTATCTCTACCATAGTCAGAGTCTGTGTATCATATAGGAGTGAAATCAGAACTACAGGGATACCACAAACCAGCTTCTGGTGTGCCTTTAAGATATCTGAGAATTCTTTTGACAGCAACATCATGAATTTCTCTTGGCTTTGATTGATATCTAGCACAAAAACACACAGCAAAATGTATATCTGGCCTGCTGGCGGTTAGGTATAAAAGAGAACCAATCATAC
Source organism: Euphorbia peplus (assembly GCA_028411795.1). Lineage (NCBI taxonomy): Eukaryota > Viridiplantae > Streptophyta > Magnoliopsida > Malpighiales > Euphorbiaceae > Euphorbia > Euphorbia peplus. The sequence goes on along the minus strand of CP110843.1, from coordinate 8,832,806 downwards.
CTCTGTAGGTTTTTATATCTACAGGTTTACCAGCTTTCTCTTCATCATCAATGTCTTTGCTGACATCCATTGGAATATCAACAGCATTAGAGTCCATCATGCCAAATTTCTTCAGCACTTCTCTAGTGTACTTGGCTTGATTGATAAACACACCATCATTACTTTGCTTGATCTGAAGTCCTAAGAAGAAGGTTAATTCTCCCATCATAGACATTTCAAACTCAGCCTTCATGTGGTCACTGAACTCTCTGCACAAAGATTCATTAGTAGCACCAAATATAATATCATCAACATATACCTGAGCTATAAGGATATCCTTGTTCTTCTTCAGAGTGAACAGAGTTGTATCAACACAGCCTCTGACAAATCCCTTAGACAGAAGGAACTTTGTCAGTCTCTCATACCAAGCTCTGGGAGCTTGTTTCAGTCCATACAAAGCTTTCTTCAGCTTAAATACATGATCAGGAAACTTAGGATCTTCAAAACCAGGAGGTTGAGACACATAGACTTCCTCATCAATGTAACCATTCAAGAATGCACTTTTCACATCCATTTGAAAGAGCTTAAAACCTTTGTATGATGCAAAAGCACATAAGATTCTAATGGCTTCTAATCTTGCAACAGGAGCAAAAGTTTCACCATAATCTATGCCTTCTTGCTGACTGTAACCTTGAGCAACAAGTCTTGCCTTGTTCCTCACAACATTTCCAAATTCATCAAGCTTGTTCTTCAGAACCCATCTGGTTCCAACAACCTTTATGTTGTTAGGTCTGGGAACCAAAGTCCAAACTTCTGACCTTTTGAACTGGTCAAGTTCTTCTTGCATTGCCATTAACCAGGAGTCATCATCAGCAGCTTCATAGAAGTCCTTGGGTTCCAGAAGTGACACAAAAGCCACATTCCCCATGTATCTTCTGAGCTGAGCTCTGGTCATGACAGGATTATGAACAGAGTCAATAATGTTCTCTAAGGAATGATTCCTATGAGTTCTAACTTCTCTTGGTACATCCAATGAGTCTTCTGAAACCTGTTCATCATTTGTTGAATCATATATAGCATCTTCTGGAAGGAAGTTGACTTCTGGAGTAGGATTCTCATCTTGAGCTTGTTCAGCAACAGGAGGAACCACTTCAGCAGCTCTGGGAGAAACATCTTCTTCTTCAACAGGAGATGTAACTTTAGGAGCTTGAACTACATCTTCACCAGGAGCTCTACTATCTGCAGGGTTAGTCTCATCAAACTGTACATGAACAGATTCATCTAAAGTTTGATTCCTCTTATTAAAAACCCTATATGCTTTACTATGTGTTGAGTAACCAAGAAAAATGGCCTCATCTGCCTTTGAATCAAACTTTGAAAGATATTCTTTTGTATTCAAAACATAACACTTACAACCAAAGGTTCTGAAATAACCTATTTTAGGTTTTCGACCTTTCCAGAGTTCATAAGGGGTCTTGTTCAGAATGCTTCTGATTAGCACTCTATTCAGAACATAGCAAGCTGTGTTCACAACTTCTCCCCAAAAGTACTTAGGAAGCCTTCTTTCATTGATCATAGTTCTGGCTATCTCAACCAGAGTTCTATTCTTCCTTTCAACTACCCCATTTTGTTGAGGAGTTCTGGGAGCAGAAAAGTTATGATCAATTCCCTTGGTTTCACAGAATTCTTCAAACCTAAAGTTTTTGAATTCTCCACCATTATCACTTCTGATATGGACAACCTTTTCATTCCTTTCATTCTCAAGTTTCTTTATCAGAACTGAGAAACATCCAAGTGACTCATCTTTGCTAGACAGCAAGATGACCCAAGTGAATCTTGAATAGTCATCTACAATGACAAAGGCATACTTCTTTCCACCCATGCTCATTGGTTGAACAGGGCCAAAAAGATCCATATGAAGTAATTCCAAAGGTCTTTTAGTTGAAATGACTTTCTTAGTTTTAAAAAAGCTTCTGGATTGTTTACCAGATTGGCAAGCATTGCATAAATGATTCCTTTTAAAACTAATTTCAGGCAGACCCTCAACCAATTGATTTCTAGCTACTTTGGCCAGAAGGTCCATGCTCACATGAGCAAGTCTTCTATGCCAGAGCCAGGAGGTATCCTCTTTGGACATCAAGCATATATTTTTGCAAAGATTCTCAAGATTCAGCATGAAAACATTTTCAACTCTAGGAGCAGTTAGAATAACTTCCCTTGACTTACTGTCCAAGATTTTACATCCAGAGGAGCTGAAGACAACATCTCTACCTTTATCACACAGTTGTGCAACACTCAGGAGATTGAACTTCAGGCCTCTGACTAGGGAGACATCTTCGATCGGAGGATTAGTTCCTATGGATCCAGAACCAAGTATCCTACCTTTCTGAGCATCTCCAAAGCTGACTTTTCCACCTCTTTTAGGATCAAATGTGATGAATGCTTTTTCATCACCTGTCATATGCCTTGAGCACCCACTGTCAATGTACCACAGCTTTGACATTGATGGAGCACTCAGAGCCACCTGCAACACAATCAATTAGTGACAGGTACCCAATCCTTATTGGGTCCTTCAGAGTTAGATTTCTCTTCAGCAGGTTTTAATGATATCTCAGATTGCAAGAGGTTTTTAATATGGTACTTGCAATCCTTCAACCAGTGACCATCACTCTTGCAAAGTTTGCAAAAGGGAGGGTTCTTGGATCTTTCCCTTTGCTTCTTGGGAGATTTCTTCTTCTTCTGAGAAGGACCAATATCTTCAGAGGCTATACCAGCACTCTCAGAGGTACCAACATCAGGAGGAGAAGCTATCTCTTTCAGAAGAGAGGGAGTGACAAGTTTCTTCTTCTTCTGGGGTTTATCACTTCCCAGAGGCAGCTTTTCTTTGCCTTTGACTTTAGAGCCATCAGCAGAAGTGCTGAACTGTTTACACAGTTTTTCTTCTAACACTTTCATGTCAGAATAAACTTGAGTAAACCTAAGAAACTTGTCAGCCTCACTCTTGTCCAATTTCCTTTTCAGGTACTTGAATATACTATAGAGTTCTTCAAGAGAATCAAAGATATTTTGTTCAGAAGATATGTTTACCTCAGAATCATAAGTAGCTTCAGGAGGTGCGGAAGTTTCTCCTGTGACATCTTCAGAGGTTGGCTCATCAATAGCCATAAAACAAATCTGAGCTTGCTCTTCCTTTTCTTCAGGATCACTGCTGGTCTCAGAGTCTGACCAGGCAGCCAGCATAGCTTTCTTGAACTTTTTCTTATCTTTCTTCAGCTCCGGGCAGTTAGGCTTAATGTGGCCCAGTTGCTGACATCCATAGCACACTATTGGCTTGTTTGGATCTCTCTTGAACTTTTCACCAGAATCAGGAGTTTTCTTATCAAAGCTCCTGAAAGGCTTCTTGTAGTTTCCACCTCTGCCTTTCCTAAAGGCCTTCTTGAACTTCCTGGTCAGCATAGCCAGTTCCTCATCTTTAGAGGATTCTTCAGAAGATTCTGCTTTCAGGACTACTCTTTTTCCTTCTGACCTTTCTCTTAGGTCATGATTCTTTAATGACATCTCATGGGTAATTAGAGACCCAATGAGCTCATCATACAGGTAATAGCTCAAATCCTGAACTTCTTCAATAGCAGTCTTCTTGGCTTGCCAAGACCTTGGTAAGCTTCTGACAATCTTCTTCACTCGATCAGATTCTTCAATATCCTTTCCTAAACTCTTCAAGTCATTGACTATCTTGGTGAATCTAGAGTTCATATCTGAAATAGATTCTTTATCAAGCATTTCAAATAACTCATATTCTCTCATGAGTTGGTTGACTTTAGATTGCTTCACTTTTCCAGTTCCTTCATATGTGACTTCTAGCTTGTTCCAAATATCCTGTGCAGTTTCACAAGAAGAAACTTTGTTATATTCAGTAGCTGTAAGTGCACAATGCAACATATTTATTGCTGAAGCATTAGTTTGGAGTTTTTTCAGAATGTCATCTGTGTATTCTCTCTGAGGAATAACAACATTCCCTAAACCTTGTTCCATTCTGGTAGGAATGAAATCACCATTAGTGATGACATACCAAGCACTCATGTTCTGAGCTTGGATGAAGTACATCATCCTTTTCTTCCAGTATGAGTAGTTGTTGCCATTAAATAATGGAGGTCTAGTAGTAGAAGAACCTTCTGGAACTATGAAGTGAGAAGAATTCTCAAGCTGGTGTCTACTAGCCATCTCTATTGATTCTGATAGGATCTTACACTTAGATTGTTAGATCTTTAGTAAATATGCGAAGTGACCTTTGCTCTGATACCACTTGTTGGCCCTATTAAGAACAGAATCACCTAGAGGGGGGTGAATAGGTGTCAAAGTTGAAAACTGAAAATTTCTAAGTTTTTAAGGGAACTTTAATTTTCAGAGTCAAATTTCCTCAGAGTCAGAAGCTAGCTTACAGAAGTTGCTTCTGAGGGAAATTCTGCCTAAACACAGTTAGACTGTTTTCAGCAACAGAAGTTCTGATTGAAGAACTTCTGGACAGTCTTCTGAACAAAGACAATGATACTTTAGAGAAAATCTGTTTCAGCACTAAATATAAGCAAGTACACAGAAGCAAAAATAACAAGTATAAGAGGGAGAAAGAAGTTCAGGAGATCCTGATTGAACAATTCGATTTATCCAAGTTCGCCACAGAAGTCCTGTGACTACGTCTTGTCCCCTGAGGTCGCAGCCTACAGAGATTTTATAAATCCACTATTCAGAACTTTTATGGCAAGTTCAGAAGCTCCTTTACATCAACAGAACTTAAGCTAATTTCTCACTTAGTTCTGACTAGCCTAAAAAGAGTTAAAGGATTTCCACCAGAACAAACAACAACTCTGTTTTCTGGATTTCTCACCCAACTCTAATCTCAACTAGATTTCTCTCTTAAATCTAACTGAAGATCACAAACGATCTCAGTTTACAAGATTCCTATTATGAACTTGTTTTTCTTCACTCTCTCACTTTAACTAAGACTATGCTAAGAAAGATTGAGAATGGGAAGTGTTGCTCTGTTTTTCTAGTTAGAACAGTGCGTTGAGATTTTGCTCGATGATCATGCATATTTTGATGCATTGGAGCTTGGCTACTATTTATAGTGAGTGAAGATGACCGTTGGTGAGTTTGAAACTTCAAAGGAGATGACATCAAATGTTGTAGCCGTTAATTTGTCAAATCTTCAAACGGTCTTCAAACACTTTGATTCCGTTATCCTTGTTCTTTAACTAAATCTGGTAAGTGATTTAAAATCAAAGACGAGGTTGACTGGAATCATTCTTCAATTGGATCAACAAAGGGTAGACATGGAAATACTGGTTTCTTTTAAACAGACAGGCGCGCTCCACCAAACCAGCTTTTTGAACTTTTGGCGCCTTGCATTAAATGCACTTGTCAGAGCATTAAATGCTATCCAGAACCCGTGACTTTAGCTTTCAGAAGCTAATTTCCAGTTGACTAGACTTCTGATCACAATTGGCAAAACTTCTGATTGCAAGGAACTTCTGAGGAGAGCTGTAGCAGACTTCGGCTTCAGAGCGGAGGAATCCAGCTTCTGAATTGTTGAAACTCTGACTTCAGCAACTGATCTTCTGAGTTCTTTAGGCAATCTAGAAACGATTCATTCAGCAACTGCTGAGAAACTTACACATAGACTAAAGCAAAAGTATTAGTCAACAATAAACTATATGTAAGATGGTATTAGGTTATCATCTTCTGAAACGTTTGGACATAATCAAAACACTTAGGGTTCATCAGATTCCATAGCTATTATCATATTGCTTAGTGCAATGATGATCTTGTCATTAAGAAAGTGTGAGAATACAAAGAATGTATAGACATCTTTGAAGGAAAGTTCGGAAATGTGTCTCTGATAAGTCTCCATTCTCTGACATTCAAGTTTGAAATTTAAGTAAAACTTTATGGTTACACTAAGAAGAAACTCCTAAGAGTGTTTTTCAAAAGTGATTAATGATCTTAATGATGATTGTCTCAAGTTGACCAAGGAGCAAAAGGTCAAAATTTTTATCAATTCTTTACTTAGAAAGTGGAAGTATATGAGGTGCACCTAACTTCAAACATCACGTCAATCGATGATGTTGTTCACCACCTCAAATTGAATGTTGTATGATATCGACTAAGATCGATGTTTCACCACATTGTGATGGGGCGATGATAAATTGGAAGTATTTCTAATAAGTTACATCAAGAAGCATGGGGGGCTTCAATTCTGAAAGTATAGAATAGGCTCAAGTGCCTAAAGAAGCTAAAACAGAAAAGGAATGAGAAGTCTAAGATTTTGGATAGTCCGATCTAGATGGACTCTTGTATATGGCAACTAAAAGGTTGAAGTGTGAAGGACCTTAACCATATAGACCGCCTCTATATGGTGGTCGGACTTTCAACCCATATTTATCTTATCCATTCCCAAGATTCAAAGGAATCTATTTTCTATTGTAGCTAGTTTTGAGCTTAGGATTCAACTTCAATGATAACAGTTTAAGGTTGTATTTAAGACAGTCAACTAGTTCTTTATATCTTTTGCATGTTAATCCATTATGAAGTCTATGTTTCGATAATTACGAGGGAAAAGCATAAGGCCTTATAGCATTTCATCAATTCTATTAAATGGTCGTGCTAGGTACAATCATGTCTATTTAATTTCTCTTGAGTCTGAAGCTCTATGCGGCTTTAGCAAGTTAATAACTTCGTTGAGAATTAATTAGATGAAAAGAATAAAGTTTTGAGAACTGACCAAGGTCGAAACTCAAGAATATCTTTTTAGATGCATTCAAAGTTTTAATATAATGAAAAGGAAATGAATATATGTATCCATTTCGTGCACCCCACGACAAAATGATGTTGCCAAAAAGAGAAATGGAACTCTTCTCGAGATGATCCAGTCTAGAACAAGTGCAACAAGTTTAACAATTTCCTATGTGGAAAATGTTTTTGCATCAGACTCTAGTTTTCTAGATCATCTTCCCTTCAAATATGTCGCTCTTAATCCATATAAGTTTTGGATTAGATATCCACATAGTTTAAGTTAGCTTACATTATGAGTTGCGTTGTTTTCTCCATAATATCTCTCCCAAGTTTTGAGAAAATAGGCCTACTAGATAACAAGAGTACCTTTATTAGATACTTGGATGTATCAGAAGGATATATCCTAGTGGAAGAAAATGATGAATGACAGAGATTTGGAAACATAAAACATTGCCTTCTTAGAGAATAAGTCTCTTAAGTTCGGCGAAATTGAACACTACCACACTTCATAAAAGGAATTAGATTGTTACGAATCTCTCAATTCGAGTGGGAGAAAATATAAGGATAAAACAAAATGTTCTAATACCTCAAAACGTTGCGAATAATCTAGATCCTATCTTAAGTGGGAGTGTGAATCCCACCTTTAGTATGAGCATGGGTGTGCGATTCATAACTCTAGTGGGAGCCTAGGAGTGTGATTCTAAACTCTAATGGGAGTATGGAACTGTTAGAGTCTGAACAACGATTAGAGACGCGCAGTGGAAGCGAAAATCATTGAATTCGTTGATCAGAAAACTGATCTTGCTCAAAACCTCAACATATTAATTAGACGTGATTTAAAGCTTTTAACAACTCACATGGAATCCCTCTGAGAGAGATAGAAGAACCGTACGATCGGTGGCTCCTCCAAAATCACGTGCACGACACCTCCGGACGACGAGCTCTCGAGTAGGCACGAAGAACGAAGAACAAAACGACCTCCCGGGATCCTCTTGGGGGTTTGGCCGGCCACTATAGGGTTAGAGGGGATTAGGGTTTTTCTTTTATGTGTCAGAAAGTCTAGGGTTTCATTAATCCGAGATTAATTTATAGTGTGTCAATTAATTATTGTTTTAGTCCCTGTATCAATTTAATTAATCTAATTGTATCTCAATAGAATATAATTGATTCAATTAACATCAATTAAGTAATAATTAATTACACACTAACCCCTAAAGAAAATATAATTAATCAATTGCTTAATTAATTAACCCGATTGAATAATTAATCCCTCTACACTATTAATTAACTTGTTTCTATCAAAACAAATAATCAATTAACATCATTAGTTAAGAACTAATAATAAGTTCTTCATTAATACAATACATGTATCAATTCTACGAGTGATAATCTCAGTATCTAGTGTGCACGATCCTTTGGGCTATAATCAATTAGCTCTATGACTGATAGAGAGTTGCCTAGACCATATCAGTCACTAATTGATTACATTGTAAAGCTATCTCATATAGATAGATACCCCTGTAGATGTCTCAGATATCTCTTACCTCGCATATCTATATATCAAGTATGAGGCACGGCGTAAGTCATCCTCTACAACTTGAGATATTTCTCGATCTTGAGTTAAACTGAAGAACAGACATGTAACCAACTTATCTGAGTGTGGCCACGCATTTCTCAGTTCAACTCATCGAGTGGCCTAATGATATCATATCACTAATAGAGTGAGTGGTAATCCCTTCACTTCAACTATCCGTAGAAATGAATTCACCAATTAAACCAACCATACCCGTATTTGGCATCCTTTTACAGACTTGTTAGGCATACGTCAAATCTAATTAGATTCCTCATTCAATACTATGATGAAATCAGGTCGACAGATAAATGAGATCTACATTGATAGAAGGACAATGACACTCCCACCATGTGCCTTCTAAAGCGGATCGACCAAGTTCCGTATTGGTTATACGTACCTATAAACATATCCTGTACATAATATGTAGATGGCATAGACGTGTACATATCCTATTTGTAAAACCCTCACGTTCTATTCATTCCCATGAGTAGAACTAGCATATGACAGTTTATGATATACAGTCAACGGATACTTCAAACAGTGCATATGATACAAGATACATCAATTGAATGAATTAATGCCTTTATTCCATAAATCAAAGTATCCAGTACAATAAAAAAAAGTACAGTACAATGACAGATAACTATGCCTAAGAACTAGGGCACACCAACAGGAACATGGTTCAAGTGGGAGTTATTTCGAAGCATGATTAGTATATGATATGTTAATATATAGATTCAAAACTATGTCGTATCAAAGGACAAAAGATGAATTTCATTGATTTAGTATCAAAGGCAAGTCATTGATTCAGTATCGAAGACTCAATTCTCTTTTATCACTCTACATGATAATGTGGAACCTAGAAACGACATAAAGACTCTCCAATGTCACATGATGACTGTGACAAATGGATTAAGGCAAATGATCAAGAAATGACTTCCTTGTTTATCAATTAGTTGATCAACAAGTAGGGACAAAAAGATTTGAGAATGAGTGGATTCTCAAAACACTACAAGAAAATAGCTTTTTGGCAACAAGTTTTGCCAACGACACCAACTTTTGTTGCGATAAACATTGCTTTAGCAACGAAAGTTGTGCAAGGTGTTACCAAAGGTTGTTGCAGTTTATGTTTGCATACTTTCCCACCAAAAATAGTGCGTCAAAAAAGCTTGGTAGATAGGGTACATGTTTTGCAACAAGGATTTTGTTGCAATCAATTGTTGTATGTACAGCAACGATATAATCTTGTTTCTATAAATTAAATCATATACAACTACGACCTCGTATTGTTGCTGAAAATGAAAGAAATAATGGCAACGATAACAATTGTTAGATTAAAAAATAAATTGTTTCGCCACAAAGCATATTGTAAAGAAATAATATTATTAAACTAATTAAAAGAGTAAAAATAATTGACATATATAGCCACAGTTTTATTGTTGCCAAAGATTGTTGCCAATTTCTTGTTTTCAGCTCCCTCCAAAAATTTCACGCGCTCCCGCTCGATTTTCGCACAGCGGGAAATATATATCAAGTTTCGCAACGACAAGTTAGTAACAGTAAATATTATGATATTAAGCAACAATCTTGTCTCATTGCCAAAACAGTAAATATTTCCGTTACAAACTTTTATGTTGGAGAAGAATATCAAAATAATAATTAAAATAAAATATAATATATAAAATCATAAGAGAAATTGTAAATATCTCACTCTAATTGTTGTCTTTTAACCCCAAAATCTATATCAATTTTTACTCTGCATAACACCGCCACTTCCCATCTTCCCGTCGACGCCAGCGATCTCGTTTTCGACCTTGACGCCGGCGATTTCTAAACCCAGCTTGATGTCGGAGCTCGCCTGAAGATTCTTCTACTCTCTCATCTGTTGTATTTACCCTTTGAGGTATTTAGCTTGATGTCTAATCTTAGCTTTCTTTCTTCCCTCAGTTGTTTGAGTATTTAGCCTATGGATTTGAGTATTTAGCCTATGGATTTTTCTCTTTTTTCCCTTCTTCATTTTTTAATTACATGTATTTATAAATTGCAGAGTAGTGTGTTGTTTCAATCCTACAAGATAGACCAATTTATGAGAGATGGTGGACTAGGATAAAGTCTCTTTCTAAGTTTTGTGACTATCTTGTGATTGGAAGGAAGAAACTCCCATAGCAGCTCTATCTCCTCTGCTCTTTTATTCTACAGCTCTTGTACTATTCTACCACTGCGAACACAACAACTTTGAGGTATTTTTCGAATTTTTATGTATATGTTTGAATGTTAAAGAGACAAAAATGCATGATAAATCAAATGCATATTACTGTGTTCCTTTCCTAGTGTATTTTTAGCATTGTTTTAAAAGAAATTCATCAGTTGGTTAGGTCCCGTTTAGGCGCCTAAAATTAAAAATCCGATTTGGTCTATTAGGCCGCCTAGGCTCTCAAAATTCGACTTATCTGTGACTAGTGCTCGTTACTAGCACTTAGCTTTTCTTATTACACTTATTTTTGGACTCATTTACATTGTTGATTAGTATTTATGAGAAATATAATATTTGGTTCAAATATTTGACTACTTTTACAAGTTATTTTTCATGTTTGAAGGTTGTTTGAGATATAATGGGTTTTTTCTTAACTAGAGTGTTTTTTAGACTGTTCAACTTTCTTCTTTGGATATTTTGGATAAATATGTAGTGTGGAAATACAGAGATTAATGACTTATAATATTAGTTGTGAAACAAATGATAGAAAAAATAGGACACTGACTTTTGAGCAGTGAGTTTAAAGAAAATTTGCACATATAATTCTTAATGGATCCATGACTACAGCAGTAACTTAGTGTTTTTTTTCTTACTAAACTTAACTTAAGTGTAATTTGATATTGTAATATGAAATGATATAAATAAGTCCATCACATGGCAAAAAGTACACGTGGTTGTCCTTTATGAAAAATGTAAAAATAAGATGAATTGGCATCAAATAATATGAAATGATAGTTGCTTATTTGTTTTTATAGTTTTGTTATAAGATACACGTCTCTTTAATTATATAGTTTCTTTAATCTATCTTCTAGTCAATTTTTTCTATCAATAATCTAGGCTGAATTGAAATTAGGAAATGTCCTTGAATAAAGAATGGATGAAGGTAAAATATCGAGGTGCTCCAGAATATGTACAAGGGATCGACAAGTTTTTAGATTTTGCGTTCACTAACTCCAACGTACGTGAAGACACCAACATTGGAACATCAATTAGATGTCCTTGTAGTAGATGCGCAAACGGGAATTACAAAATCAGAAGTCAAGTTCGATTTGATTTATTGAAGTATGGTTTTCTACAAAGCTACACTATATGGGATAAACATGGCGAAAAACATGTTGATCTTTGTTCTGAAAGTGAGAGTAATTTTGCTGATGGTTTTAATGATGAAAGCATACTGGATATGTTGCAAGTAGGATGTGGTGTGGCTGGAATGAGTTTCAATGTAAATGATCAACAAGATAACGATAGTCACAATGAGGATGCGGACAGACCCTCCGAAGAAGCAGCTCGATTCTATCGCCTTTTAGAGGACTACAAAGAGCCATTAGTTGTTGATGGATTAAAAGTTTCCAAGTTGGTTTACATTATGAAATTGTTGCATCTTAAATGCTTGAACCATTGGACGGACACATCTTTCACTCAATTGCTAAAATTCCAAAATGAGAATCTAGGTTGCAACTTGCCAAGTTCTTATGATGCGTGTCGAAAAATTATTAGTGATATGGGTCTTGACTATGTTAAAATTGATGCATGTCCAAATGATTGTATCATCTATTGGAGGGAACATGTTGATGCACAACAGTGTCCAAAATGTCATATTTCTAGATGGAAGTCAGAGGGGAAAAATGTACCTCAAAAGTGTTTACGATACTTCCCCATAAAACCTAGACTGCAAAGATTGTTTATGTCGTCTAAGACTGCAAAAGAAATGTGTTGGCATAAAGAGGAAAGGATCGATGATGAGGTAATGGGACATCCGGCAGATTCTCTTGAATGGAAGTCATTTGATAAGGAATTCAAATCTTTTGCAGATGATCCTAGAAGTGTGAGACTTGGGTTAGCTGCAGATGGCTTCCAACCCTTCAATAATTTTGGAGGATCATGTCATAGTATTTGGCCAGTTGTTTTGACTCCTTACAATTTGCCTCCATGGATGTGCATGAAGTCTCCTTACCTTTTTTTTATCCTTACTTATTGATGGACCTAATTCTCCAGGGATGGATTTGGATGTCTATTTGCAACCTTTGATAGCAGAGTTGAAAGAGCTATGGGAGGTTGGTGCTGAAACATATGATGCATACTCTAAACAGAATTTTATCATGCGTGCAAGTCTTTTATGGACTATAAGTGATTTTCCAGCATATGCAGACTTGTCTGGGTGGAGTACAAAGGGAACTTTTGCTTGTCCTTCCTGTCATAAGGACCCTGCATCACGTCCGATAAAAAATAGAACATCTTATTTGAGGCATAGGCGTTGGTTACCGACAAATCACAGATGGAGAAAACTGCGAAAAGCCTTTGATAATTCTATTGAAAAGGGGACTGCTCCTCTTCCATTGTCTGGTGATGATGTGTTGATGCAATATAGCCAATTTACCCAAGTTCCATTTGGCAAGACTGGTAAAAAAAGGAAGTGGGATGAGATGAATAGTCTGTATGGATGGAGGAAAATAATTGCATAAATTACCTTATTGTGTAGTCCTTTGTTTAGCTTATTAACTTATAGTGCTACATTTAATTCGAATAATTTGTCGATGTGCAGTCCTTTGTTTAGCTTATTATATTATCTTTCTTTTCTGATATAGCTATTGATGCACGATTTCAGATTTTGTTTTAGGATTCTTCATATTACTAAGTCTACATATGCAGATAATAAGTGCAAGAAATAGCAAGAACCGTAATTCGGAAAACTGGAATAAACACACAACGGGGAACTTGTCTTTTCCTGAGTTGGAGCATTTAATGGTAAGAAGAATGGTTTAGTTGGTAAAATGTGCAGTGTTGCATAAATAAAAAGGATACTAATACAAGTTAGTATTGGATGTAGACTCAACAAAATGGTGGTGTGCTTCCTCCTGCGAATGTGGTATGGTTGGCCGAGCATACACACACAAATGATCAAGGAGTATTAGAGTGGGTAGATGATGATGGTAGATCTAAGGAAATACATGTACGTTTAAATCAGTCTTTACATCTTTCTCATTCGGTTACTGCTCTTGAATATTATGTTAAATGAATGTTGAAATAACTTAACCGAATGAATTTTTTACAAAAACAACTTCATCAACTTGTGCAAGACAAGGATAAAGAACCAGATGGGGATGAAGCTCGTCCTCAAACACAAGAAAAAATGCTACGTCATGTACTAGGCTCAAGATCTGGCTACACTAGTGGCAAAGGCAATGGGTATAGAGGCTCAGCCAAGGCAATGTTGCAGCAAGAACAACAACGTCAACAACAAGATCAGATTTTAAATCTAAAAAGTGAGCTAGAAGGAAGTCAAAATCAAATTGCTAATCTTCAAAGTGAGCTGCAAGCAAATAAGAAGCAAATGGAAGATATGGAGAAGCGTATTATGGACATGATAAAAAGGAACTCGAGGTAAATGAATTACAAATACCTTTTCATTTTCCTAAATTATCATAAGAACTACTTGGTGGTTTTGGTTAGAGTTATATGTTAGTCAAGGTAATTTTAATTTACCATGACCCCTATCCCAATACATGCACTTATACTCTGTTCTTTTCTTTTCCTTATTTAGGGTGCAGTCTCATCAGGATAATGATGATGATAGTGATCATGAATGAAAGTGAAATATAAAGAGGAAGCTAGCTATTCTTGAGAATATACAACTTTTTGTATAGAATTAACTAACTTTTGGTTGTAACTTTTATGAAACTCAAGCCTTTTGTCCTCTTCGATAGTTTTTTGGCCCGATGCTTAATGCTATTTGTTTTGATGTAATTACATATGACTTATGTGGGAATGTATGTTGATTTAGCAATTAATTATGCCTAGTAATGGTATCTTTCGATTTGTGGTACAAAATTTGAATTTAGATTTAATGAATATTGCAAGAAACTTAGTAACAAAAAGAGTATATGCTAATGATAATAGATAGTTGCTAAAAGTCAAAAGCATATGGCAACAACTTGCGTTGTTGCTAAACATTCAAATCTATGGCAATACCAGACATTGCTAAACACTTAAGATATATGGTCACAAAAGTAGTTGTTGCAAAACATGACAATATATGGCAACCTCCACTTTGTTGGTAAACATCTAAATTTATGGAAACAACAGTAGATTGTTGTTAAACATTGGAGTATATCGCAACGACATATATTGTTGCAAATGAACAATTTCATCTTCTAGTATATGGAACTGCTTTGACAACGACAAATATTTTGCAACAAGACTATTGTTACCAAATCTGTGTTTTCCGCAACAAGCTTGAGTCGTTGCAGATATCTTTAGCAACAGCGTTTTGTGCAACGACGCTTTGGCAACAAATGTCGTTGCAAGAAATTTGTTTTGCAACGACTTACATCATTGCCAAAAACTGATTTTCTTGTAGTGAAATAAAGTAAAAGGTTGATAATAGTACTGAAAGGTACAAAGTTCACTTTGTCCACTAAGGGTTGTAGACAACAAGATTGATGGATTTTAAGGAATCTTTCAAACATGTTTTCAGGCTTATGTTAATATGACTAGCTCTAACTATTGTGACAATTTGGACCTAGAGCTACGTCAAATGGATGTAAGAACTGTCTTTCTCAAAAGGAGAATTGAACATGGACAATAATGGTATTTTCGATTTCAAAAATGAGTTGATATTGAATGACTTCAATTTGATTGAGGAACACCATTGTACTTTAGAAGTAAACTTTGTCACTTTGTCATTTATGTATTGATGGCTGATGAATCCTTAGTGTTTTGATTATGTCCAAACGTTTCAGAAGATGAAATTTAAAATTTATTTACATACTTTTCAATGTTGACTAACAATTTTTGTTAAGTATTGTATAAGTTTTCTCAGCATGTGCTGAATGAAGAATCTCTGGATTGCCTTGAAGACTCAGAAGAAAAAGGAAAGCTGAAGACAGTAGATAAAGATTCAGAAGCTGGATGCTCCGCTCTGAAGTTTTAGTGAAGACTGTTAAAGCTCGCCTCAGAGGTCTAAGAAGCAATCAGAAGAAAATCATTACCAAATTAATCAGAGGATTAGACAAAAGGAATTAGCTTTCAGAAGCTAAGTCACGGGTTCTGTTAAGCATTCATTGCTTTGACAAATGCATTTAATGCAAGGCGCCAATAGTTCAAAAAGCTGTTTTGAAGGAGCGCGCTTGTCTACTCAAAACAAAACCAGAATTTCCTTGTCTACCCTTTGTTGATCCAATTGAAGAAAGATTCCAGTCAACCTAATCCTTATCTTCAAATCACTTCCAGATTTAGTTAAAGAACAAGGTTAACAGAATCAAAGTGTTTGAAGACCGTTTGAAGACATGACAGATTAACGGCTACAACAACTGATGTCATCTCTTTTGAAGATTCAAAATTTACCAACGGTCATCCTCATGCACTATAAATAGTAGCCAAGCTCCACTGCATCACATACGCGTGATAATCGAGCAAAATCTCAACGCACTGGTTCTATCAAGAAAACAAAGCACCATTTTCCATTCTCAATCTTTCTTAGCATAGCTTTAGTTAAAGTGAGAGAGTGAAGAAAAACAAGTTCATAATAGGAATCTTGTAAACTGATATCGTTTGTGATATTCAGTTAGATTTAGAGAGAAATCTAGTTGAGATTAGAGTTGGGTGAGAAATCCAGAAAACAGAGTTGTTGTTGTTCTGGTGGAAATCCTTTAATTCCTTTTAGGCTAGTCAGAACTAAGT
This sequence comes from Euphorbia peplus, assembly GCA_028411795.1. Classification (NCBI taxonomy): domain Eukaryota; kingdom Viridiplantae; phylum Streptophyta; class Magnoliopsida; order Malpighiales; family Euphorbiaceae; genus Euphorbia; species Euphorbia peplus. Next base: position 8,816,535 of record CP110843.1, on the reverse strand, counting down.
GAGAAATTAGCTTATGTTCTGTTAATGTAAAGGAGCTTCTAAACTTGCCATAAAAGTTCTGAATAGTAGATTTAAAATCTCTGGCGGCTGCGACCACAAGGGACAAGACGTAGTCACAGGACTTCTGTGGCGAACTTAGATAAATCGAATTGTTCATCAGGATCTCCTAAACCTCTTTCTCCCTTCCTTATACTTGTTAACTTGCTTCTGTGTACTTGCTTATATTTAGTGCTGAAACAGATTTACTCCTTATATCATTGTCTTTGTTCAGAAGACTGTCCAGAAGTTCTCTAACTCAGAGCTTCTGTTGCTGAAAGCAGTTAAACTGTGTTAAGGCAGAATTTCCCTCAGAAGCTATTTCTTTAAACTAGCCTCTGACTCTGAGGAAATTTGACTCTGAAAAATTAAGTTTCTTAGAAAGCTTAAAATTTTCAGTTTTCAACTTAGACACCTATTCACCTCCCTCTAGGTGATTCTGTTCTTGTTAGGGCCAACAAGTGGTATCAAAGCGAAGGTCACTTCGTATATTTACTAAAGATCTAACAATCTAAGTGTAAGATCCTATCAGAATCAATAGAGATGGCTAGTAGACACCAGCCTGAGAATTCCTCCCACTTTATTATCCCTGAGGGCTCTTCCACAACTAGACCTCCACTATTTAATGGTGATAACTATTCCCACTAGAAAAAGAGGATGATGTACTTCATCCAAGCTCAGAATATGAGTGCCTGGATGGTTATCACTGATGGTGACTTCATCCCAACAAGGATGGAAGCTGGTTTAGGGTATGTTGTAATTCCTCAGAGGGAATACACTGATGATATTCTTAAAAAACTCCAAACTAATGCTTCAGCAATAAATATGCTGCATTGTGCACTTACTGCTACAAAATATAATAAGATTTCTTCTTGTGAAACAGCACAAGACATCTGGAACAAGCTGGAACTCACTTATGAAGGAACTGGAAAAGTGAAGCAGTCTAAAGTCAATCAACTTATGAGAGAGTACGAGTTATTTGAAATGCTTGACAAAGAATCTATTTCAAACATGAACTCTAGATTCACCAAGATTGTCAAAGATTCTCAGAAGCTTACCAAGGTCTTGGCAAGCCAAGAAGACTGCCATTGAAGAAGTTCAGGACTTGGGCTTTTATCAGTATGATGAACTCATTGGTTCACTAATTACTCATGAGATGTCAATGAAGAACCATGACATGAGAGAAAAGTCAGAAGGAAAAAGAGGAGTAGTCCTGAGAGCAGAATCTTCTGAAGAATCCTCTGAAGATGAGGAACTGGCTATGCTGACCAGGAAGTTCAAGAAGGCCTTTAGAAAAGGCAGAGGTGGAAACTACAAGGACATATTAAGCCTAACTGTCCTGAGCTGAAAAAGGATAAGAAGAAGTTCAAGAAGGCTATACTGGCTGCATGGTCAGACTCTGAGACCAGCAGTGATCCTGAAGAGAAGGAAGAGCAAGCCCAGATTTGTTTCATGGCTATTGAAGAGCCAACCTCTGAAGATGTCACAAGAGAAACTTCCGCACCTCCTGAAGCAACATATGACTCTGAGGTAAACAATTCTCACGAACTAGATATCTTTGATTCTCTTGAAGAACTATATAGTATGTTCAAATACCTTAAGAGGAAATTGGACAAAAGTGAGGCTGACAAGTTTCTTAGGTTTACTTAAGTCTATTCTGACATGAAAATGTTAGAAGAAAGGTTGTGTAAACAGTTCATCACTCCTGCTGATGGCCCCAAAGCCAAAGGTAAAGAAAAGCTGCCTCAAGGAAGTGATAAACCCCAGAAGAAGAAGAAATATGTCACTCCCTCTCTTTTGAAAGAGATAGCTTCCCCTCCTCACGTTGGTACCTCTGAGAGTGCTGTTATAGCCTCTGAAGATGTTAAACCTTCTCAGAAGAAGAAAGCTCTCAAGAAGCAAAGGGAAAGATCCAAGAACCCTCCCTTTTGCAAGCTTTGGAAGAGTGATGGTCACTGGTTGAAGGATTGCAAGTATCATATTAAAAACCTCTTGCAATCTGAGATATCACTAACACCTGCTGAAGATAAATCTAACGATGAGGGACCCAATAAGGATTGGGTACCTGTCACTAATTGATTGTGTTGCATGTGGCTCTGAGTGCTCCATCAATGTCAAAGCTGTGGTATATTGACAGTGGGTGCTCAAGGCATATGACAGGTGATGAAAAAGCATTCATCACATTTGATCCTAAGAGAGGTGGTAAAGTCAGCTTTGGAGATGCTTAGAAAGGAAGGATTCTTGGTTCTGGATCCATTGGAACTAATCCTCCGATCGAAGATGTCTCCCTAGTCAGAGGCCTGAAGTTCAACCTCCTGAGTGTTGCACAGTTGTGTGACAAAGGTAGAGATGTAGTCTTCAGCTCCTCTTGATGTAAAATCTTGGACAGTAAGTCAAGGGAAGTTATTCTAACTGCTCCTAGAGTAGAAAATGTTTTCATGCTGAACCTTGAGAATCTTTGCAAAAATATATGCTTGATGTCCAAAGAGGATACCTCCTGGCTCTGGCATAGAAGACTTGCTCATGTGAGCATGGACCTTCTGGCCAAAGTAGCTAGATATCAATTGGTTGAGGGTCTGCCTGAAATTAGTTTTAAAAAGAACCATTTGTGCACTGCTTGTCAATCTGGTAAACAATCCAGAAGCTCTTTTAAAACTAAGAAAACTATTTCAACTAAAAGACCTTTGGAATTACTTCATATGGATCTTTTTGGCCCTGTTCAACCAATGAGCATGGGTGGAAAGAAGTATGCCTTTGTCATAGTAGATGGCTATTCAAGATTCACTTGGGTTATCTTGCTGTCTAGCAAAGATGAGCCACTTGGATGTTTCTCAGTTCTGGTAAAGAAACTTGAGAATGAAAGGAATGAAAAGGTTGTTCATATCAGAAGTGATAATGGTGGAAAATTCAAGAACTTTCTGTTTGAAGAATTCTGTGAAACCAAGGGCATTGATCATAACTTTTCTGCTCCTAGGACTCCTCAACAAAATGGGGTAGTTGAAAGGAAGAATAGGACTCTGGTTGAAATCGCCAGAACTATGATCAATGAAAGAATGCTTCCAAAGTACTTTTGAGGAGAAGCGGTTAACACAGCTTGTTATGTTCTGAATAGGGTACTAATCATAAGCATCTTGAACAAAACCCCTTATGAACTCTGGAAAGGTCGAAAGCCTAAAATAGGTTATTTCAAAACCTTTGGTTGTAAGTGTTATGTTTTGAATACAAAAGAATATCTTTCAAAGTTTGATTCAAAGGCAGATGAGGCCATTTTTCTTGGTTACTCAACACATAGTAAAGCATATAGGGTTTTAATAAGAGGACTCAAACTTTAGATGAATCTGTTCATGTACAGTTTGATGAGACTAATCCTGCAGATAGTAGAGCTCCTGAAGAAGATGTAGTTCAAGCTCCTGAAGAACCATCTCCTGTAGAAAAAGAAGATGTCTCTCCCAGAGCTACTGAAGTGGTTCCTCCTGTTGTTGAACAAGTTCCAAAAGAGAATCCTACTCTAGAAGATGCTCCTATATATGATTCAACAAATGATGAACAAATTTCAGAAGATACATTGGATATACCAAGAGAAGTTAGAGATCCTAGGAATCACCCATTGGAGAATTTAATTGACTCTATTCACAATCCTGTCATGACCAGAGCTCAGCTCAGAAGATATATGGGGAATGTAGCTTTTGTGTCACTTCTGGAACCCAAGGACTTCTATGAAGCTGCAAATGATGATTCCTGGTTAATGGCAATGCAAGAAGAACTTGATCAATTCAAAAGGTCAGAAGTTTGGATTTTGGTTCCCAGACCTAACGACAAAAAGGTTGTTGGTACTAGATGGGTTCTGAAGAACAAGCTTGATGAGTTTGGAAATATTGTGAGGAACAAGGCAAGACTTGTTGCTCAAGGTTACAGTCAGCAAGAAGGCATTGATTACGGTGAAACTTTTGCTCCTGTTGCAAGGTTGGAAGCCATTAGAATTCTATGTGCTTTTGCATCATACAAAGGCTTTAAGCTCTTTCAAATGGATGTGAAAAGTGCATTCTTGAATGGTTACATCGATGAGGAAGTCTATGTATCTCAACCTCCTGGTTTTGAAGATCCTAAGTTTCCCAATCATGTGTACAAGCTGAAGAAAGCCTTGTATGGACTGAAACAAGCTCCCAGAGCTTGGTATGAGAGACTGACAAAGTTCCTTCTGTCTAAGGGATTTGTCAGAGGCTGTGTTGATACAACTCTGTTCACTCTAAAGAAGAACAAAGATATCCTTTTAGCTCAGGTATATGTTGATGATATTATATTTGGTGCTACTAATGAATCTTTGTGCAGGGAGTTCAGTGACCACATGAAGGCTGAGTTTGAAATGTCTATAATGGGAGAATTAACCTTCTTCTTAGGACTTCAGATCAAGCAAAGTAATGATGGTGTGTTTATCAATCAAGCCAAGTATACTAGAGAAGTGCTGAAGAAATTTGGAATGATGCAATCTAATGATGTTGATATCCCAATGGATGTCAGCAAGGACATTGATGATGAAGAGAAAGCTGGTAAACCTGTAGATATAAAAACCTACAAAGGTATGATTGGTTCTCTCTTATACCTAACCGCCAGCAGGCCAGATATACATTTTGCTGTGTGCTTCTGTGCTAGGTATCAGGCTAAAACAAAGGAGATTCATGACATTGCTGTGAGCGAAAGTGGTCGCTCATAGCGGCTTTAGCCTTCTTTGACTAGAGTCTCCACGCGGCTGACCGGGAAAATGTAAGAACCGGTGTTTGTACTGATTTTTTTGAAAACCATAGATTCTATTTACGTTCGTGGATACAACTTATTAATTCCGACATTCCAGAACCCAGAGGATCTTTCATGTAACCTAACAGTTTGTTGTTTTGATATTTATGGTTATCACACAAGAATATGTAAATGCGCAAATATTTGTACGGTAAACCGCCGGGTGACACGGTACAAAACCCTCAGAAGCTTACCCTCGTCGCGTGCCAGTGGTTGCTCGCGGACTGATGCTCGTTGAAGAACGGAGACCTTTTTTGGGAGGAACCTCAGAGGGTCGGAATTGCGTGTGCGTCCTCCGGAGTGGTAGCTAGGAACAAGACTTAATCGACTCTAGCGAGACTGCGAGTGATGCCTAGGTTGGAAACTTTTGATAAAAAGGGGGAATATATTTTTGGTGGTCGAGAGGACCTTTTCTGGGAATATTTCGGGAAAATACTCTCAAGCTCAGACTTTCAGCGACTATTTTCTGTATCAGAGGCAACTTTAGGCAACTCGGAGGCAACTTTATCAGATGCAACTAATATCGGGTCAAGAATCGCTTTAGAACGAGCTAGAGAGGTGGGAGAATGAGTGTTTGTTGGTGAGAAATGATGAAAATCCGGGGGGTATTTATAAGTTAGCTTGTGACCTTATGGTCCCAATTTGCTGACCGTACGGTCACATACTTCGCCCGTCTCAGATCTAAATTTGAATCTGAGCCGGGCTTCACATAAGGCCCGGCCAATGTTGTTTGGATTTTAGTACACGTCTCACTCCCTGATTGGACCACCAAGCCACGTGGCAGATAAGGATTAGATTTTGTCTGCCTCGTGGTAGTGACCGTACGGTCTCAACGAACAGTGTTGTGACCGTACGGTTCCTAAAGAATAGTGTTTGTGACCGCATGAAAGTGCCACACTCATGGTCCCGAGAAGTGGGCGGAAGAGGTTATAGTCCTGAAAAGATGATCTGTTCTCCGACGAGCATCGGTATTTGAGCAGCTGGCGTGACGAGGAGCTCATAGTTTGCTTTCATCATCGGGTTCGAAAACCAGTGCTCACAATTGCTGTCAAAAGAATTCTCAGATATCTTAAAGGCACTTCAGAAGCTGGTTTGTGGTATCATTGTAGTACAGACTTTACTCCTGTAGGATACACAGACTCTGACTATGGTAGAGATAAATTGAAAAGGGTCAGCACTTCTGGTGGTTGTCATTTTCTGGGGGAGTGCCTAGTCTCCTGGCATAGCAAGAAACAAACCTCTGTGGCTCTCTCAACTGCTGAAGCTGAGTATGTTGCTGCTGGAAGTTGTGTTTCTCAGATGCTCTAGATTAAGCAACAAATTGCTGACTATGGAGTCATCCCTGGAACAATAACAATCTTCTGTGATAACAAAAGTGCAATTGATCTTTCAAAGAATCCCATTCAGCACAGCAGGATGAAGCATGTTCATATTAGGCATCACTTTCTGAGAGATCATGTTCTGAAGAAGGATATCCTTATTACTCATGTTCCCTCTGAAGACAATCTTGCTGACATGTTTACTAAGCCTCTGGCTGGTACTCCTTTCAGCAGCTTGCGAGAAGGCATTGGTATGACTTATCCACTTCAGTAATTTAGTTTAATTATATTTTTATCTTAACTGCTAGCAGTTTAAGATAATTAAGTGTGATTAAGGCTAATCATGATTTTTTAATTAAGCATGCCTACATTTAATGCTATTACTACGCTTTAACTGGTTTTAACGGTAACTGGTTCCCTTTTAAACGGTGTTTATTCACTTTTTGAATTGAAACCATTTTTGTTTGGGTATAAATAAGGGTTTTCCACACTTAGCAACCTTTCACTCGAAATCTCTTTGCAATTAGAATCTCCATAGATCTTTTCTCTGCAAATTTCTTTCTCTCAAAACATGACCTATTTTTTTTCAAAATTCTCTCAAATGGCTCAAGAACAATCTGTTGAACCCCTAGTCACTGTCACCCACATTTTCACCGATAAACAAAAGAAACAAATTAGTGAATCTAGGGTTTTCACTTATAGGTTCCTAGAGAATGAAGTTAAATCCACTGACCCCATCTCAAAATGGCTAAGTGCTCAAAACTGGAACTCTTTTGTCTCTTTGGATGAATTTATTTATCCTAAGTTAGTCACCGAGTTCTATCAGAATCTCCATTATCTGTCTAATGAGGAGGATGTTGTTCACTCTTTTATTGGAGAAGTTGAGTTTGAGGTCAGCAGGACTTCTATTGCACAGGCGATTGGAATTGGTGATGAAGGAATCATCATTGGAGATGATGGTTCTGCTGAAGGGTACTCAGATGAGAATTGGGCTAAACCTGATTTGAGTGCTAAGGAAACCTATGCTACATGGCTGACTCAGCATCAGAGGTGGGCACATTATTTGACTATGAATGTGTTCTTCCTAAGGCTGGTGGTGTTAATGTTGTTTCCAACAGGGAAAGGGTTTTTATGTACCATCTTATGAATCAGAAGAAGATCAACCTTCCTGCCATGATTATAAGGCAGATGAAGAATGTCAAGGTGGTCAACACTCTTGCTTATGGTTCTCTCCTGACGAGGTTGTTTGAAGCTGCCTCTATCAATATTCCAAGAGATGGTGTTACTAGCAAGAGTTCCCTCCTTAAGATGAATACTCTGAGGAATCTTGCTTTTGGTGTGGTACCAAAGAAGACTGAGAATCCTCCTTCAGCAAGTGATGCTCAGAAGGAAGTAATGAAGGATACTGAGCAGAAGGGTAAGAAAGCTGCCAAGAAGGGCAAAAGTAAGAAAGGATCAAGTAAGTTGGTTCTGACAGTAGAGAAGGTGGCTGTCTCAGAACCTCTTCCAGTTTTGGTTCAAACAACTATCAATGTTAAACCCTCTGGTAAGATTGTTGCTGAGAAGCCAAGTGATGCTGCTGAGAAGGCAGCTAAGGAAGTTGAGGATAGCAGACTTGCTGAACTAGCAAAGGCTGATGAGGCTGAGAAAGTTGCAAGAGTTGTTGCTCTTGTTGATGAAACAAGGAAAAAGAGAGAAGCTGCTGAGTTAGCTGATAAACTAGCAGCTGAGCGTGAAATGTTTGCAAAAGCTAAGGTTGATGCTAGACTTGCTGAATGTGCTGCTCAAATTGAGAGCGATGAGGCCTCTAAAAATGTTGAGGCTACTGGAAATGTTGAGGCTACTGGAGCAGAGAATGCTGAAGAAGAGGTTCCTCTCTCCAGAAGTAATAGGAAGAAGGTTGCTGCAAATAGAAGGTTTCTGAACAAGAAGGACTTCTATATTGCTCCAAGTACTGAATTAGAGGATACAATTCCTGAAGAAGAGGACTTTGTTGATGATGAAGACATGATGGATATGTCTGCTGAAGGGAATCTTGATGTTCCTGTTATTGAGGAACTCTCAGAGGATAGTGAACCAGAAACTGAAAATCCTGAAGTTGTTGTTCAGAATGCACAGAGGTTCACTGAGAATGTTGATAACGAAGATTTTATGGACAACATTCTTCTGGGTCAAGGTAGAAACCCTGATGATAAGGATGCTTCTGAAACTCTCAACAGAATGGCTTATGTCTTTACTGAGCCTATTACTACGTTTGATCCCAATGCTTCTGAGATTCTAACTGTCTCTGAACAGGTTATTTCGTCTCCCACTCATATTCATCATCCATCTCCTCCTCATACTTCTCATCCATCTCCTACACTTCCCATTCCCCCTACTGAATCCTATTCAGAAGTGAATTTGGCCTCTGGTCCTATTTTCACAGACTCCACAACAATCTCAACCACTCCCTCTCTAAACACTTCCTCCGTAATTCCTTCCATAGGTTTTACAGCTCCATTTTTCTCACTTCCATCTACACTACCATACACAACTCCTACTATTCCTTCCTCTTCCACACAATCTGCTCCCTCTTCCACTTCAAATATTCCTCGTCCTTCAACCTCTGGACATACACCTCCTGTGTGTGATCCCTTAACTACTTCCTCTACTACATCCTTTTTCGCTGGTTTGTCTTCAAACTATGACTTTCTACGCAATGTGATGAATCGGGATGAGTTGGAGAAACAATTTGGTAGTTTTGGTTTCATTGGCAGAGCTTCTGTTGTTTCAGAAGCTGGTGGTGCTCCTTCTATTGAGGAGTTGAGAAGAATGAGTCAGAGTGGCTATGATGAACTGTTGAATAGATTTGTTGGATTAGGGCAAAGGACTTCTGCTTCTGACATGTATGCTCAGGGCATTGTGCTGCAAGAACTTCAATCTTTGAAAGCTCAGAACCTGCAGCTCATATCTATGCTTCAATTGCAGGATCCTTCTATCTATACTCGTAGTCTTTCAACACTTCATCTAGCTACTTATGATGAGATATACAAGTTGAGACAGCTGGCATTAACCCTTCCCACTCTAGAAAATATAGCTCTTGCCTCTGCTAGTAATGTAAATGAGAATCTGGAAATGCTGCAACAAGAGGTTAAAGAAGCTAACGAGCATTATAAGGCTCATGAGAAGGTTCTCCCAAGTAAGCTTGATAATCTGCAAGAACTGCTAATCATATTCTGAGAGAAGTGAAATCTTCTGCTCAAGGATCATCATCTTCTCGAGCTGCCAGAATTATGTATGACATCACTCCTGATCTTGTCGGGTTATTTACGGTGTATTTTAGTGTCATTTTACTTTAGTTATTTTACTTTCTTATTAGTTTATGACATTTTGTGAATAAAGTAGCTCTCATTTGCTTATTATGAATTTCTCTCCATAAAAGATTATTTTTCACCTAAAAAGTGCTAAATTGATTAAAGTTTATTTTGGATGTAGGTCTCCACTTTGAAGATGGGAGCTCCCTCATGATGATATTTGACAAACACATCAATTGGAGTGTATTGGAGGTAATTAAGAGCAAATAAACCAAAGAGGAGTCATTAATCCATAAAAATCAAAGGTTTTAAGCCAATAATTCTCGAAATACAGCTTGACACGCCGTGTCAAGGCCCCCACACGTCGTGTTACAACAAAAGAAGTCAATGTAAAATATCCTAGAGAAAGTACAAACCAGCCTGGCAATCCTGGTGAAATAAAAGAGAGCCACAAGATTCATCTAATGGCTAAAACTAATTCTCACATAATTTCCCCTATTGCCCCTTAACAACTTTTGTCTTTTCAGTAACTGTCACCAACGGATACATTTTGTTTCTTCATTATTTGTATATATAAAGACAATCACTATACTTTTGTAATCACTTTTTCATACCTAAAAGGTATTATTCAATACAAAAAGATGTTCTTTCATCACATAATTTATCATGGTATCAGAGCTTTTCTACTCTGAAATTCATAACAGATCTGAAAGATCATTTCTTAGTACTGATCTGAAAGATCACTATCACATTCAGCCTTAACCTTTTTATACTGAGTTTTTTTTCTTCTTTCTCTCTGCTCCTGTTTCTTGCTCTTTTTCGAAATGGTAGCTAATAATGTCATCCTCCATTCCAGTCCTTACTTTCTACATGCAAATGAGAATCCTTCTTTAGTTCTTGTTACATCAGTTTTAACTGGTGAAAACTACCATCAATGGTCTAGATCTATGCGCATAGCATTAATATCCAAAAACAAATACGGTTTTGTAGATGGAACCCTCACTGCACCAAATAAAGAAGACCCCTTATATGGCAACTCGGAAAGATGCAATACTATGGTGCTATCTTGGATAACGCATGCTATTTCACCTCAAATAGGAAAAAGCATCATTTGGTTCGAAACTGCAGACACAGTATGGGAAGATCTTAGGGAACGTTATTCCCGGGGAGATAATATCCGCATTGCAGAGCTACAAAGGGAGATTCAGTTCCTCAAGCAAGGTAACCTTTCCATTTCTGAGTATCACACTCAAACGAAAATGTTGTGGGATGAACTTTTGAATTTTAGACCTCTACCTAAGTGCTCATGTAATCCTGTGTGTGAATGCGGTGCAATAAAAAAGTTCAGAACTTATCTTGATTCGGATCAAGTCATAACTTTTCTTAGAGGGCTAAACCCAAGTTTTTCAACAATTTGTTCTTATATCCTGTTGAAGGATCCACTACCCAACCTTAACCAAGTTTTCAATCTCACAACTCAACATGAACGACAAAATAGCCTCGTTCCCACAGAAAATCCTACCCCTGAACCTGCAGCCTTTATAGCCTTCAATCAAACCCAAAACAGACCCAGAAACCAACAAAATTTTCAACACAAAAAGTTCCCAACAAATCCATCTTACAACCCTAACTACCGACGACCCAACAACAAGCAGTCCGACACTAGCACCTACTGCGATAAAGAAGGACATACAGAGGATATTTGTTACCGCAAACACGGTTTTCCACCAGGCTACGGCAGCAAGGGAAACCAACAAAGGTTCTCTAAGACAAACCAGGTTAGCACACAACACACACATAATCAAATTCAAGAAATAGGAGAATGCTATGAAGACAATGAGCGAGCTGATGCGCCGTTCACCCTTACTAGGGCTCAATACAATGAGATTATGGCCTTCCTTCCTTGAAAACAGAATGCAGAATGTTCAAAAGGAAAGCATGTTGCAATTGCAGGCAATCACCGCAAGGTCGACACATCAAACACTGGTATAACCTCTTCCTTTTCTAATAATCATGAAATTAATGAAAAGTGGATAATTGACTCGGAAGCAACCGATCATATTATATGTAATCTTGCATACTTCAAAGATTACACACAAACAAGTATGATTTCTTTACAACTACCTACAAATCAAATTGTCCCTGTAACTCACATAGGGACAGTCCAACTCACCCCCAAACTCATTCTTCATAATGTCTTATATGTGCCTCAATTCAATTTTAACCTAATTTCTAGTAGCAAACTCACAGAAAATTCAAATCTAAGCCTATGTTTTACCTCACAGAGTTGCACCATCCAGGATACGAAGAATTGCCAGAAGATTGGATGTGCTAAGATGATTAGAGGCTTGTACTACTTGGATCCCAAACTCACTCCAAAATTTCACCCCACTGCTTTAGTCAATGCCACCACCACAACATGGCACATGAGGCTCGGTCATCCATCTTTTCTAAGAAGTAGCATCCTGAAAAATATTTATCCACAAATTTCAGTTAGTAATAGGCAAAGTGCTTGTGATGTATGTCATTTGTCAAAACAAAAGAAAAAGAGTTTTCCTCTTAGTTCAAGTAGGGCAGATTCTTGTTTTGAATTACTTCACATGGATATTTGGGGGCCTATTTTGAATTCATTTAATGGGAAACATTATTTTCTAACTATTGTGGATGACCATAGACGTTTTGTTTGGCTTTATTTGATGAATTGTAAATCAGAAACAAGGAATGCTATTCAGGTTTTCAACAAATATGTGAACACACAATTCAAGTCTTCAATCAAAAGCATATGGACTGATAACGGGGCAGAGTTTAATATGCCCCAATTCTATGCCACCCATGGCATCATACACCAAAGCAGTTGCCCGGAAACGCCGCAGCAAAATGGGGTCGTCGAGAGAAAGCACCAAGACATTCTCAACATAAACCCGAGCACTCATCTACCAAAGCCAAATACCAAAGAACTTCTGGCCAGAAGTTGTCTCTCATGCCGTATACCTAATGAACCGGCTTCCCACAAGCACCACAAACAATTCAATCCCATTCTTTACCCTATACAAACACAAACCAAATTGGGGGAATTTAAAAGTCTTTGGATGCCTCTGTTTTGCTTCAACCCTCAACAGAAACAAAACAAAATTAACACCTAGAGCTACCAAGTGCATCTTCCTTGGGTACAAACACGGGGTCAAAGGATACAAGGTCATGGACCTCACTACGAACATAATTTTTCTCTCTAGAAATGTTTATTTCTATGAAACCCTCTTTCCCTATCGAGATAAATTGGCCATTAAAACTCCAAACCAAACCTCATCAACCCAAAGTGACACAACATTTGATGATGAAGAGATTTTACCTTGGGAAGAAACGCAAATACAAGAGAATAATGCAGGGAATACAGTTCCACATGATCAAGGGGAAGCTGCAACTGCTCCTCAAATAGAGGAAGCACCACCTCTAAGGCGATCCACCAGAATCAGGAATACGCCACAATATCTGCAGGATTATCAATACCAATCAGTAAACTCAGCAATGAAGACACACATCAGAACCTCTCCACACTCAATCTCAAAACAAATGTCTTACGAAAACTTATCCTTGAAAAAGAAAGCCTTCTCTATCAATATACTAAACCACAGGGAACCTGCAAGTTACGAACAAGCCATCAAAAGCAAGCATTGGAGAGATGCTATACAAGAAGAATTACAAGCATTATATACAAACAACACTTGGACAATTGTAAGCCTACCCTCAACAAAAAAGGAAATCAGTTGTCGTTGGATTTTCAAGACCAAGTTCAAATCAGATGGCACCGTGGAGCGTTACAAAGCCAGATTAGCGGCTAGAGGTTTCACGCAACGTGCCGGAGTTGATTTCACAGAGACCTTCGCCCCTGTTGCAAAAATAACTACAATAAGGTTATTCATAGCACTTGCAAGCTTGAGTGGATGGATACTTGACCAACTCGACATAAACAACGCTTACCTCCATGGAGAAATAAGCGAAGAAGTATACATGCAGGTTCCTCAAGGCTGTGAGGTGAAAAATGTGGAGGGAAGAGCTACCTGCAGACTCCACAAGTCGCTTTATGGATTGAAGCAGGCCGGGAGACAATGGAACCTGCGATTAACAAAAGCACTACAAAGTTACGGGTTCCATCAAACAACTTCAGATCCTTCGCTATTCATCAAAATCACAGGTAATTCATTTCTAGCAGTTCTAGTTTACGTTGATGACATGCTTGTAACTAGCAACTGCAGAAACGAGGTCACCGAAATAAAAGCCTACCTTCACAATCTTTTCAAAATAAAAGACCTTGGCAGACTTCAGTATTTTCTAGGGTTTGAAATTGCTAGAAATAGCAAAGGAATTCACTTGTGCCAGAGAAAATATTGCCTCGAGTTACTCAAAGAACAAGGGTTTTCACAATCCAAACCTGTAGAGACCCCTGCTCTCCCAAACTTTAAACCATCCCCGGACAAAAAAGCTCTCACTGATATACATGGTTATAGAACCTTAATTGGGAAACTCTTATACCTAACCCACACCAGACCTGAAATTTGCTATATTACACAACAGCTCTCCCAGAACCTCAACTCTCCAACCACAGATGATTTACAACGGGCTCATCGTGTCCTTAGATATCTAAAGGGATCCCCAGGGCAAGGGCTTTTCTTCCCCTCAGACAACACAATTGAATTAAAGGGATTTACCGATGCAGATTGGGGATCTTGTACTGAAACGAGAAAATCTCTTACCGGATTCTGTGTGTTTCTTGGCAAGTCACTCATCTCTTGGAAGTCCAAGAAACAAACCACCGTGTCTCGAAGTTCATCGGAAGCCGAATATAGAGCCATGGCAGCCTCTATATGTGAGATTCAATGGCTCTTGTATCTCCTTCGTGATTTTCACATGCAGCATCTCAAAACTCCGGTCCTCTTCTGCGACAACCAGGCAGCACTTCATATAGCTCACAACCCCGTCTTCCACAAACGGACCAAACATATAGATATCGACTGTCATCTCGTGCGTGAAAAGGTCCAAGCCGGTGTTGTTCATCTTCTCCCAATCCGATCCCACAATCAAATCCCAGATCTGTTTACAAAAGCACAACATCGGTCAACCTTCTCCTACTTCAAAGCCAAACTCGGTTTATTAGATCTTTACACGCCGAGTTTGAACGGGGGTGTTACAACAAAAGAAGTCAATGTAAAATATCCTAGAGAAATTACAAACCAGCCTGGCAATCTTGGTGAAATAAAAGAGAGCCACAAGATTCATCTAATGGCTAAAACTAATTCTCACATAATTTCCCCTATTGCCCCTTAACAACTTTTGTCTTTTTAGTAGCTGTCACCAACGGATACATTTTGTTTCTTCATTCTTTGTATATATAAAGACAATCACTATACTTTTGTAATCACTTTTTCATACCTAAAAGGTATTATTCAATACAAAAAGATGTTCTTTCATCACATAATTTATCACGTCGTGTCGTTCAAAGTCAATGGGTCAACACGCGCTTAAAAGGAGAAAAAAGCTGAAAAATGGGTCCACACGCCGTGTCATCATGGTCACACGCCGTGTCAACCTGTTCCAGATTGGTCCAAGTTCCAACAGAGGCGGTCATTTGGGAGCCAATTTCGAAGCTATTCCAATCCGAATCTCGAAAAATGCAAAACTACAAGTTTGTGTATCTATGTCGTGTGGTTCATCTGCAATTTGAATCGTCAAAATCGAAGGTCGTATGAGAAATTTATGGGCAGATTACTAAAGGTCGTCAAATCTGGAATGTTGTCGGTCAAAACGCGTTTTCTAGAGGGGCTAAGCCTTGACACGGCGTGTCACTCTGATTCCAGGAATGTGAACATGCATTTTGAAGATTTCCATGTGCAATTAGCTTTCCCATTTGTTCCCATTGATGGTTGGTGTCCAAAAATTTGTATAAATAGAGGTGTAATTCACCATAGAATGCATCCCTCTTCACTTGTGTTTAGTTCCATTTAGTTGTTATTTCAATTCTCCATTTAGTTTGTAAGAAGAGGTGATCCAAACACCAAATTTCCATGTTCTTTTTCACCTTTTTGCAAAGTTTGTAATTCAATTCCATCAATACAAAGTTCATGTTCTTGTTTTCATCCATTACATTCCATCTTCAAGCTTGGCAAAGAGATTCCTCTCCGAGGACATAAGTGACGATCGTGTGTCCGGTGTAGTGCGATAAAAGGGAGTAGCTAATCTTTTATCTCGCTAAACTAGTTGTGACCCGTCTATGTGCTAGACTCGGTAGTATCATCTTGTTTTCTTTACATAGTTTATACAATAGTTTTGTATAAATTAGTATATTTGATTCATCATCATCATATGCTTCTCTTATGTTTATTTATGAATACTTGATATGAACTTGACATTTCTACCGAATTTATATAGGTGTTGCCCCCACCGGAAGTGACGAGCCGGAAACCGTAGATATTGACGACATCACGGAACTTAAAGGGCCCTAGTTTCTAAGTCCATTGGAGACACTTAACCTTGAAATTATAGGATTAATTAAGTGTGTACTTACGAGTTCATACGTGTTTATAAACATCATAAAAAGCTAGCTATGATAGTTTGATTAATCTTAAGACTATTTTATCTTTATTGTTGTATAAAACTTACCATCACCATTTCATGCTAAGGAATATGGAAAGTAGTGTTTGTGTGTTGTAATTTAGGAGTAGATTAATAATCACCCAAACTCTAAAGTATAAATTCGCTTAGATAACAACCCGAAACCAAGTAGTTTGATACTTATTGGTATAAATCTCGTGGATTCGATACCCGGACTTAACCTCCGGATTATTACTTGATAACGATATGGTACACTTGTCCTCTAATTGTAGGCCTTTTTGCAGCATTAGCTCGAGGCCGCATCAGGCTCATGAGAAGGTTCTCCCAAGTAAGCTTGATGATCTGCAAAGTACTGCTAATCATATTCCAAGAGAAGTGAAATCTTCTGCTCAAGGATCATCATCTTCTGGGGCTGCCAGAATTATGTATGACATCACTCCTGATCTCAACAATCATCTTTAGAGCATAGAATCTGCTGTGACTGGTCAGAGCGCCCAGATTGCAGAGCTTACAGAACTTCTGAAGGTTATGCATACTCAAGCAAAAGAACAAGAGAAGGCTCTTCATAATTGCTATAGGTTTGTTCGAGGACAGACTTATATTCAGAATGAGCATCTCACTGCTGTTGTGTATGCAAATAATCATTCTATCAAGCTGCTTTTGGAGGATGTTCAAAGACAGCGCCCTTTTTCAGGACAAACTTTTGATCATATGAGAACCATTGATGCTGATTTTCGACGTCGAATGGATCTGATCAACTCTGTAAGGCCTACTCCTCAACAATACCAGACTGCTCTTAATGTTCAGAAGAAGCTGGACTCTCAAGGAGCTCTGGGTATTCCTGTTGTTTCTGGCCAAACGGGGGAGAAGTCTGCTCAGCAGAGCGGTCCTGGCTCTGGGATGAAGAGACAGAATGTTGATGCTGGTTCTAGTGGTGCACCTCCTCCTCCTCAGAAGAAATCTAGAAACTGATAACCAAATAGGACTTAAGCTTCTTAGCTAGGTTCTGGGTTGGGTAGCTTTTGTCTCAGGACTTTATGTTATCCTTCTGTTTGTCTATGTTTCTTTTTCTTCTGATCATATATATACTGAACCTTTACATACTTCTTTTGTCTCTGAATGTTATTATATATTGTCTATGCTTTTTAACTTAGTAACTTACACTTCACTAAAATCTAACAACTTGATCTTAAGCCTATTTTAAGTTGCTACAGATTGCTGGAGTGCACCATTTATACTAAAATGAGGGAGTTAAGTTACTCAGAAGTTGTAAAAATCATAACAATCAGGAAGTTACTTTCTAAACCTTGTGTTTATCTAAGTAATTTTACCTTCTGGACCATGGTTTGTCCATAACCAAAATGGGCGAGAATGATGAACCCTTAGTGTTTTGATTATGTCCAAACGTTTCAGAAGATGAAATTTAAAATTTATTTACATACTTTTCAATGTTGACTAACAATTTTTGTTAAGTATTGTATAAGTTTTCTCAGCATGTGCTGAATGAAGAATCTCTGGATTGCCTTGAAGACTCAGAAGAAAAAGGAAAGCTGAAGACAGTAGATAAAGATTCAGAAGCTGGATGCTCCGCTCTGAAGTTTTAGTGAAGACTGTTAAAGCTCGCCTCAGAGGTCTAAGAAGCAATCAGAAGAAAATCATTACCAAATTAATCAGAGGATTAGACAAAAGGAATTAGCTTTCAGAAGCTAAGTCACGGGTTCTGTTAAGCATTCATTGCTTTGACAAATGCATTTAATGCAAGGCGCCAATAGTTCAAAAAGCTGTTTTGAAGGAGCGCGCTTGTCTACTCAAAACAAAACCAGAATTTCCTTGTCTACCCTTTGTTGATCCAATTGAAGAAAGATTCCAGTCAACCTAATCCTTATCTTCAAATCACTTCCAGATTTAGTTAAAGAACAAGGTTAACATAATCAAAGTGTTTGAAGACCGTTTGAAGACATGACAGATTAATGGCTACAACAACTGATGTCATCTCTTTTGAAGATTCAAAATTTACCAACGGTCATCCTCATGCACTATAAATAGTAGCCAAGCTCCACTGCATCACATACGCATGATAATCGAGCAAAATCTCAACGCACTGTTTCTATCAAGAAAACAGAGCACCATTTTCCATTCTCAATCTTTCTTAGCATAGCTTTAGTTAAAGTGAGAGAGTGAAGAAAAACAAGTTCATAATAGGAATCTTGTAAACTGATATCATTTGTGATATTCAGTTAGATTTAGAGAGAAATCTAGTTGAGATTAGAGTTGGGTGAGAAATCCAGGAAACAGAGTTGTTGTTTTTCTGGTGGAAATCCTTTAACTCTTTTTAGGCTAGTCATAACTAAGTGAGAAATTAGCTTATGTTCTGTTGATGTAAAGGAGCTTCTGAACTTGCCATAAAAGTTCTGAATAGTAGATTTAAAATCTCTGGCGGCTGCGACCACAGGGGACAAGACGTAGTCACAGGACTTCTGTGGCGAACTTGGATAAATCGAATTGTTCATCAGGATCTCCTGAACCTCTTTCTCCCTTCTTTATACTTGTTAACTTGCTTCTCTGTACTTGCTTATATTTAGTGAGAAAATCTGTTTGAGTCAGAGCTAATTCTCTTAACTTGTACAGCTCATCATATGTAGCCAGATGAAGTGAAGAAAGATTGCGTATGTAGACAGAAGGATCCTGCATTTGAAGCATAGTCATGAGCTGCAGGTTCTGAGCTTTCAAGGATTGTATTTCTTGCAGCACAATGCCCTGAGCATACATGTCAGCAACAGAAGTCCTTTGCCCCATACCAGCAAATCTATTCAGCAATTCATCAGAGCCACTCTGAGTCATTCTTCTCAACTCCTCAACACTGGGAGCACCACCAGCTTCGGATACACCAGAAGCTCTGCCCATGAAACCAAAACTACCGAATCTGTTATCCAAATCATCTCGATTCATGTGCTTTCGTAGGAAGTCATAATTGGATGACAACCCAGCAAAGCGGGAAGTAGTGGAGGAGGTAGTTAAGGGATCACACACATGAGGTGCAGATCCAGAGGTTGAGAGTGGAGGGATTTGAGTGGTTGAGGAAGGTATTGTATGTGTGTTTGAGGAGGAAATGGTAGTTGAGATGGATGGTAGTGTGGATGGTAGTGAGAAAGATGGAGCAGTAAATCCAATTGATGGACTTACAGAGGAAGTATGAATGGAGGTGGTAGTGGATGTGGCTATGGAGTCTGTGAAAATGGGAGCAGAGTTTAGATTCATTTCTGAATAGGATCCAGAAGGAGGAATAATCTGTGGAGGTACAACTTCAGAAGTTGAAGTTGTAAGAGGAATGGAAGTGTGAGATTCACTCACTTCTGTGACAGAAGGTAGTGAGGGAGATGGATGAGGAGTATGAGTGGGAGAAGAGATAACCTGTTCAGAGGAGTTTGGATCAAACATAGAAATTAGCTCAGCAAACACATGAGCCATTCTGATCAGAGTTTCAGAGGCATCCCTATCACCAGGGTTTCTTCCTTGATTCAAAAGAATATTGTCAATGAAATTTTCATCATCAACATTCTCAACAAACTGTCGTGCATGCTGAAGAACCTCTTCATCTTCTGGTTCACTCTCTTCTAACAACTCTTCAATCAGAGGAGCATCAACATCCTCTTCAGCAGACATCTCCAACATGTCTTCATCAGCAGCAACTTCCTGTACCTTAGGAATAGAATCCTCCAGCTCAACACTGGAAGCAATATAGAAGTTCTTTTTCTTCAGAGACCTTCTATTAGCCACAGTCTTCTTCTTGAGCCGAGAAGAAAGAGGAATATCCTCAGAGTCCTCTTCTTCTGAAGCCGTCTTCTTTTTGATCCGAGAGGAAAGAGGAATATCCTCAGAATCCTCTCCTGCTTCTGAAGCCTCAACATCCTTTGAGAACTCCGCATCCTTAAGTTCAGCAGCACATGCTATAAGTCTTGCATTAGCCTTAACCTTTGCAGCAATTTCTCTTTCAGCTGCTAACTTATCCTCAGCTTCCTTTCTCAATCTTTTCTCTTCAGCAAGAGCTACAACTCTTGCAATCTTTTCAGCTTCAGCAGCCTTTTCCCGTTCATCAAGACGTGCGTCCTCAGCTTCTTGATTTGCTATCTCAGTAGCATCCATTGGTTTTTCAGCAACGATCCTTCCAGAAGGTCCAACACTAATAGTAGTTTGAACCATCGTGGGAAGAGGTTCTGAAACAGCCATCTTCTCAACGGTCAGGACCAACTTACTTGACCCTTTCTTTCCTTTGCCCTTTCTGGCAGCTTTCTTTCCTTTCTGAGCAGTGTCAACCACAGTCTCCTTCTGAGCAATACTCACAGAGGAGCCCTTCTCATTCTTCTTCGGAGTCACACCAAAGTTAAGGTTCCTGAAGGTATGCATCTTCAGAACCGTACTCCTACTTGTAACACCTTCTCCTGAGATCACCACAGAGGCTGCCTCAAACAACCTAGTCAGGAGTGAGCCATAAGCTAATGCACTCACGGTAGTCACATTTTTCATCTGCCTTATCAGCATGGCAGGGAGATTGATCTTCTTCTGATTGACCAGATGCCACATAAAAACTCTTTCCCTGTTGGAAACACCATTAACCCCTCCAGCCTTCGGAAGGAACACGTTAGTTGTAAGATAGTGTGCCCACCTCTGGTGCTGAGTGAGCCAAGTGGCATAAGTTTCCTTGGCACTAAGATCTGGTCTAGCCCAATTTGCTTATGAAAAGCCATCTGCTGAACCATCATCACCTATGATGATTCCTTCATCATCAATACCGATTGCTTGAGAGATAGAAGCCCTGCTGACCTCAATCTCAACTTCTCCGACTTCTGAGTGTAGAACATCCTCCTCATTAGAAAAGAAATGGAGGTTTTTGTAGAATTCGGTGACTAACTTAGGGTAGATAAATTCATCGAGAGAAACGAATGAATTCCAGTTTTGTGCGCTAAGCCATTTTGAGATAGGTTCAGTGGATTTAACTTCATCATCTAGAAACCTAGAGGTAAATACCCTAGATTCGCTAACTTTCTCTTTATTCTCAGTGGTAAAAATGTGAGTAACAGTGATTTCTTGAGCCATTGTAGAAGATATAAGAAATTAGGTTAAGAATTTTGAGAGGAAGAGAACACAGAAAATCTATGGAGATTCTAATAGCAGTGAAAAAATGAGAGTAAAAACTTCTAAGTATGGAAAAGCCCTATTTATACCTAAACAAGGAAACCGTTCCAATTCAAAAAGTAAATACACACTGTTTAAAAAGGAACAGATAACCGTTAACCACAGAACAGCGCCGTAGATAACGCATGCTTAGATGTCAAATCATGATTAGAATTAATTATCACTTAATTATCTCAAACGATTAATCACTTAAGACACACAGAAATAATTAAACTAAATTACTGAAGTGGATAAGTCATACCAATGCCTTCTCGTAAGTTGCTGAAGGAATTACCAGCCAGAGGCTTAGTAAACATGTCAGCAAGATTCTCTTCAGAGGGAACATGAGTAATGATAATATCCTTCTTCAGAACATGATCTCTCAGAAAGTGATGCCTAATATGAACATGCTTCATCCTGCTGTGCTGAATAGGATTCTTTGAAAGATCAATTGCACTCTTGTTATCACAGTAGATTGTAATTGTTCCAGGGATGATTCCATAGTCAGCAATTTGTTGCTTAATCGAGAGCATCTGAGAAACACAACTTCCAGCAGCAACATACTCAGCTTCAGCAGTTGAGAGAGCCACAAAGGTCTGCTTCTTGCTATGCCAGGAGACTAGACACTCCCCCAGAAAATGACAACCACCAGAAGTGCTGACCCTTTTCAATTTATCTCTACCATAGTCAGAGTCTGTGTATCCTATAGGAGTGAAATCAGAACTACAGGGATACCACAAACCAGCTTCTGGTGTGCCTTTAAGATATCTGAGAATCCTTTTGACATCAACATCATGAATCTCTCTAGGTTTAGACTGATATCTAGCACAAAAACACACAGCAAAATGTATATCTGGCCTGCTGGCTGTTAGGTATAAAAGAGAACCAATCATACCTCTGTAGGTTTTTATATCTACAGGTTTACCAGCTTTCTCTTCATCATCAATGTCTTTGCTGACATCCATTGGGATATCAACAGCATTAGAGTCCATCATGCCAAATTTCTTCAGCACTTCTCTAGTGTACTTGGCTTGATTGATAAACACACCATCATTACTTTGCTTGATCTGAAGTCCTAAGAAGAAGGTTAATTCTCCCATCATAGACATTTCAAACTCAGCCTTCATGTGGTCACTGAACTCTCTGCACAAAGATTCATTAGTAGCACCAAATATAATATCATCAACATATACCTGAGCTATAAGGATATCCTTGTTCTTCTTCAGAGTGAACAGAGTTGTATCAACACAGCCTCTGACAAATCCCTTAGACAGGAGGAACTTTGTCAGTCTCTCATACCAAGCTCTGGGAGCTTGTTTCAGTCCATACAAGGCTTTCTTCAGCTTGTACACATGATCAGGAAACTTAGGATCTTCAAAACCAGGAGGTTGAGACACATAAACTTCTTCATCAATGTAACCATTCAAGAATGCACTTTTCACATCCATTTGAAAGAGCTTGAAACCTTTGTATGATGCAAAAGCACATAAGATTCTAATGGCTTCTAATCTTGCAACAGGAGCAAAAGTTTCACCATAATCTATGCCTTCTTGCTGACTGTAACCTTGAGCAACAAGTCTTGCCTTGTTCCTCACAACATTTCCAAATTCATCAAGCTTGTTCTTCAGGATCCATCTAGTTCCAACAACCTTTATGTTGTTAGGTCTGGGAACCAAAGTCCAAACTTCTGACCTTTTGAACTGGTCAAGTTCTTCTTGCATTGCCATTAACCAGGAATCATCATCTGCAGCTTCATAGAAGTCCTTGGGTTCCAGAAGTGACACAAAAGCCACATTCCCCATGTATCCTCAGAGCTGAGCTCTGGTCATGACAGGATTATGAACAGAGTCAATTATGTTCTCTAAGGAATGATTCCTATGAGCTCTAACTTCTCTTGGTACATCCAATGAGTCTTCTGAAACTTGTTCATCATTTGTTGAATCATATATAGGAGCATCTTCTAGAAGGAAGTTGACTTCTGGAGTAGGATTCTCTTCTTGAGCTTGTTCAGCAACAGGAGGAACCACTTCAACAGCTCTGGGAGAAACATCTTCTTCTACATCAGGAGATGCAACTTCAGGAGCTTGAACTACATCTTCATCAGGAGCTCTACTATCTGCAGGGTTAGTCTCATCAAACTGTACATGAACATATTCATCTAGAGTTTGAGTCCTCTTATTAAAAACCCTATATGCTTTACTATGTGTTGAGTAACCAAGAAAAATGGCCTCATCTGCCTTTGAATCAAACTTTGAAAGATATTCTTTTGTATTCAAAACATAACACTTACAACCAAAGGTTCTGAAGTAACTTATTTTAGGCTTTCGACCTTTCCAGAGTTCATAAGGGGTCTTGTTCAGAATGCTTCTGATTAGCACTCTATTCAAAACATAGCAAGCTGTGTTAACAGCTTCTCCCCAAAAATACTTTGGAAGCCTTCTTTCATTGATCGTAGTTCTGGCAATCTCAACCAGAGTTCTATTCTTCCTTTCAACTACCACATTTTGTTGAGGAGTTCTGGGAGCAGAAAAGTTATGATCAATTCCCTTGGTTTCACAGAATTCTTCAAACATAAAGTTTTTGAATTCTCCACCATTATCACTTCTGATATGAACAACCTTTTCATTCCTTTCATTCTCAAGTTTCTTAATCAGAACTGAGAAACATTCAAGTGATTCATCTTTGCTAGACAGCAAGATGACCCAAGTGAATCTTGAATAGTCATCTACTATGACAAAGACATACTTCTTTCCACCCATGCTCAATGGTTGAACAGGGCCAAAAAGGTCCATATGAAGTAATTCTAAAGGTCTTTTAGTTGAAATGACTTTCTTAGTTTTAAAAGAGATTCTGGATTGTTTACCAGACTGGCAAGCATTGCATAAATGATTCTTTTTAAAACTAATTTCAGGCAGACCCTCAACCAATTGATTTCTAGCTACTTTGGCCAGAAGGTCCATGCTCACATGAGCAAGTCTTCTATGCCAGAGCCAGGAGGTATCCTCTTTGGACATCAAGCATATATTTTTGCAAAGATTCTCAAGATTCAGCATGAAAACATTTTCAACTCTAGGAGCAGTTAGAATAACTTCCCTTGACTTACTGTCCAAGATTTTACATCCAGAGGAGCTGAAGACAACATCTCTACCTTTATCACACAATTGTGCAACACTCAGGAGATTGAACTTCAGGCCTCTGACTAGAGAGACATCTTCGATCGGAGGATTAGTTTCTATGGATCCAGAACCAAGTATCCTTCCTTTCTGAGCATCTCCAAAGCTGACTTTTCCACCTCTTTTAGGATCAAATGTGATGAATGCTTTTTCATCACCTGTCATATGCCTTAAGCACCCACTGTCAATGTACCACAGCTTTGACATTGATGGAGCACTCAGAGCCACCTGCAACACAATCAATTAGTGACAGGTACCCAATCCTTATTGGGTCCTTCAGAGTTAGACTTTTCTTCAGCAGGTTTTAATGATATCTCAGATTGCAAGAGGTTTTTAATATGATACTTGCAATCCTTCAACCAATGACCATCACTCTTGCAAAGCTTGCAAAAAGGAGGGTTCTTGGATCTTTCCCTTTGCTTCTTGGGAGATTTCTTCTTCTTCTGAGAAGGACCAACATCTTCAGAGGCTACAGCAGCACTCTCAGAAGTGCCAACATCAGGAGGAGAAGCTATCTCTTTCAGAAGAGAGGGAGTGACAGGTTTCTTCTTCTTCTGGGGTTTATCACTTCCCAGAGGCAGCTTTTCTTTGCCTTTGGCTTTAGGGACATCAGCAGGAGTGCTGAACTGTTTACACAGCTTTTCTTCCAACATTTTCATGTCAGAATAAACTTGAGTAAACCTAAGAAACTTGTCAGCCTCACTCTTGTCCAATTTCCTTTTCAGGTACTTGAACATACTATAGAGTTCTTCAAGAGAATCAAAGATATTTTGTTCAGAAGATATGTTTACCTCGGAATCATATGTAGCTTCAGGAGGTGCGGAAGTTTCTCATGTGACATCTTCAGAAGTTGGCTCATCAATAGCCATAAAACAAATCTGAGCTTGCTCTTCCTTTTCTTCAGGATCACTGCTGGTATGAGAGTCTGACCAGGCAGCCAGCATAGCTTTCTTGAACTTTTTCTTATCTTTCTTCATCTCCGGGCAATTAGACTTAATGTGCCCCGGTTGCTGACATCCATATCACACAATAGGCTTGTTTGGATCTCTCTTGAACTTTTCACCAGAATCAGGAGTTTTCTTGTCAAAGCTCCTGAACGGCTTCTTGTAGTTTCCACCTCTGCCTTTTCTAAAGGCCTTCTTGAACTTCTTGGTCAGCATAGCCAGTTCCTCATCTTCAGAGGATTCTTCAGAAGATTCTGCTTTCAGGACTACTCTTTTTCCTTCTGACCTCTCTCTTAGGTCATGATTCTTTAATGACATCTCATGAGTAATTAGAGACTCAATAAGCTCATCATACAAGTAGTAGCTCAAATCCTGAACTTCTTCAATAGCAGTCTTCTTGGCTTGCCAAGACCTTGGTAAGCTTCTGACAATCTTCTTCACTCGATCAGATTCTTCAATGTCTTTTCCTAAACTCTTCAAGTCATTGACTATCTTGGTGAATCTAGAGTTCATATCTGAAATAGATTCTTTATCAAGCATTTCAAATAACTCATATTCTCTCATGAGTTGGTTGACTTTAGATTGCTTCACTTTTCCTGTTCCTTCATATGTGACTTCCAGCTTGTTCCAAATATCCTGTGCAGTTTCACAAGAAGAAACTTTGTTATATTCAGTAGCTGTAAGTGCACAATGCAACATATTTATTGCTGAAGCATTAGTTTGGAGTTTTTTTAGAATGTCATCTGTGTATTCTCTCTGAGGAATAACAACATTCCCTAGACCAACTTCCATCCTTGTTGGGATGAAATCACCATCAGTGATGACATACCAAGCACTCATGTTCTGAGCTTGGATGAAGTACATCATCCTTTTCTTCCAGTATGAGTAGTTGTTGCCATTAAATAATGGAGGTCTAGTAGTGGAAGAACCTTCTGGAACTATGAAGTGAGAAGAATTCTCAGGCTGGTGTCTACTAGCCATCTCTATTGATTCTGATAGGATCTTACACTTAGATTGTTAGATCTTTAGTAAATATGCGAAGTGACCTTCGCTCTGATACCACTTGTTGGCCCTATCAAGAACAGAATCACCTAGAGGGGGGTGAATAGGTGTCAAAGTTGAAAACTGAAATTTTCTAAGTTTTTCGGGAAACTTATATTTCAGAGTCAAATTTCCTCAGAGTCAGAAGCAAGCTTACAGAAGTAGCTTCTGAGGGAAATTCTGCCTAAACATAGTTTGACTGTTTTCAGCAACAGAAGTTCTGAGTTTGAGAACTTCTGGACAGTCTTCTGAACAAAGACAATGATACTTAGAGAAAATCGGTTTCAGCACTAAATATAAGCAAGTACACAGAAGCAAAAATAACAAGTATAAGAGGGAGAAAGAGGTTCACGAGAACCTGATTGAACAATTCGATTTATCCAAGTTCGCCACAGAAGTCCTGTGACTACGTCTTGTCCCCTGAGGTCGCAGCCTACAGAGATTTTATAAATCCACTATTCAGAACTTTTATGGCAAGTTCAGAAGCTCCTTTACATCAACAGAACTTAAGCTAATTTCTCACTTAGTTCTGACTAGCCTAAAAAGAGTTAAAGGATTTCCACCAGAACAACAACAACTCTGTTTTCTGGATTTCTCACCCAACTCTAATCTCAACTAGATTTCTCTCTTTAAATCTAACTGAATATCACAAACGATATCAGTTTACAAGATTCCTATTATGAACTTGTTTTTCTTCACTCTCTCACTTTAACTAAGACTATGCTAAGAAAGATTGAGAATGGAAAGGGAATGCTCTGTTTTTCTTGTTAAAACAGTGCGTTGAGATTTTGCTCGATGATCACACGTCGTTGATGCTTGGAGCTTGGCTACTATTTATAGTGAATGAGGATGACCGTTGGGAAAATTTGAATCTTCACAGAGATGACATCAGTTGTTGTAGCCGTTAAATTGTCAAGTCTTCAAACGGTCTTCAAACACTTTGATTCCGTTATCCTTGTTCTTTAACTAAATCCGGTAAGTGATTTGAAATCAAAGATGAGGTTGACTGGAATCATTCTTCAATTGGATCAACAAAGGGTAGACAAGGAAATTCTGGTTTCTCTTGAACAGACAAGCGCGCTCCATCAAAACAGCTTTTTGAACTTTTGGCGCCTTGCATTAAATGCACTTGTCAGAGCATTAAATGCTATCCAGAACCCGTGACTAAGCTTCTGATCAAATTGGTAGATGAACTTCTGATTGCAAAGAGCTTCTGGGAAGAGCTTTAACAGACTTCAACAGCTTCAGAGCGGAGCATCCAGCTTCTGAATTATTGAAACTCTGACTTCAGCAAACGGATCTTCTGAGTCCTTTAGGCAATCTAGAAATAATTCATTCAGCACCTGCTGAGTATCTTACACATAGACTAAGTAGAAAAATATTAGTCAACAATAAACTATATGTAAGAGAGTATTAAGTTTTCATCTTCTGAAACGATTGGACATAATCAAAATACTTAGGGTTCATCACAGAAGACTGTCCAGAAGTTCTCTAACTCAGAGCTTCTGTTGCTGAAAGCAGTTAAACTGTGTTAAGGCAGAATTTCCCTCAGAAGCTATTTCTTTAAATTAGCCTCTGACTCTGAGAAAATTTGACTCTGAAAAATTAAGTTTCTTAGAAAGCTTAAAATTTTCAGTTTTCAACTTAGACACCTATTCACCCCCCTCTAGGTGATTATGTTCTTGTTAGGGCCAACAATGGCATCCTCATAAG
This sequence comes from Euphorbia peplus, assembly GCA_028411795.1. Lineage (NCBI taxonomy): Eukaryota > Viridiplantae > Streptophyta > Magnoliopsida > Malpighiales > Euphorbiaceae > Euphorbia > Euphorbia peplus. The sequence goes on along the minus strand of CP110843.1, from coordinate 8,788,447 downwards.
CTTGTTCATTAGATGCGCAAACCAAGTCAAAATGTGTTTCAAATAAAGTTTTGGAACAACACTTAATGTTGAATTGTGTCCCTTAACACGACAAGAGATTTAACATATGCCATGTTCCCTATGCTAGTATAATGATGGGCTAATTAATATATGCCATGTTGTGTATAAGACCCAATATCTATCATACCATTGGGATAGTGAGTAGGTATAAGTCCAAAAAGATGGACGAGCATATTAGATTTCTATAATAAGAAAGATATTATGGTATCTCGAGATTAATTGTAGATTACTCTCTGTGTTATGTAAATGGATCTACGACCAAAAGTGGATACATAGATGTGGATTGAGAGGAGACATGGATGTGAGAGAATCCATATCTACCTATGTTTTCTCTTTAGGCTAAGTTGTCATACTTACAAAGCAATGAGAAAATATGTTGTTCCCTATCTACCATAGGAGTTGAGTGTAAGTGATACTCTTCTACAAAGCAAGAGGTATAACAGTCGAATCAGTTTATGAACAATTGAAGTATTAGTAACTCATATACTCCTAATGTGGCTAACTATGGTAGTCAACAAGCTTTAGCTAAGGATCAACAGTTCCTTGGAAAGTCAAGCACAAAAGATTAAGTATCTTTTGGTTAGAATTAATTGCATGTAAAGAATTTGATGTGAGTATGTGTGAGACGGTACCCGATCCACTAGCCATGAGAAATGTTTATGTGAAACATGTTAGATTCCAATTTCTATGTTGAATCTAAGCATGCTCCTATGTCATGTGTTTTGAGAACATGACTATTCAATTAAGATTGAATGTTTACAATACACGAGCACAAACATTATTTGTTAATGATTGCTAAGTATGTCGGACAGAGAAGTAGCTCACTCACACGAGTGTTTACCCTTATTTTGTTATTATGGTGACAAAGATAAGGATGAGGCTGTTTTTGAACTTTTCGAGAACGAGTTCATTAATGGAAGCCGCCTTGCAAGAAGTATGAAAATGATTTCATTATGGTGCAAGATGATTACATACACTACACGTGTATGCAACAAATCATTTGTAATCTGATAAGCAAGTTAAAAGTGACTCAAAGCCTTCTATCCTTATAGCCGAAAGTAGTCCTTGGACTAAGGTTAGATGTTTAGGCACATCTGAACCGAGGCTTTTGTATGGTGTTAAAAATAAAGACATACACCTCTTTCAAGGGAAAGAAGTGAACACCATAACACGTGATTATGTGTCATGTGTGCTTAGCGACCATAAGATGGAAAAGAAAAGATCTCGTCTTTTTCTAGTGTGAGACTTATGTCGTGAAAATTTGGTTTCTCGATTTTACCTATCCTTACGATCCTTAACTTATTCTAGAAGTGTTGTCTAATGTAGCTACCTTAGAAGGACCATCTTTAGGTTGATGTGATAGTTCCAACCGATAAAGAATCCGACTGGATAAGCGAGTTAAATTATATGAAAGGAATGTAGTAAGAGGGAAAGATTTCCATGAGTTCACATTTTCAAGTTCTATTATTTACCACCCGGGTAATTATGCAAGTGGCGTAATTGTGATAATAGAAATCTGTAGAGATCAAATGGATTACAGTGAATGTGATGTGGGGATCTAGGATATGGCATACACCATAGACGATATGTGTTCAAAGCAAAGACTAGATATCTCCAATGAGTATATAGTCCTAAGTTTGTACATGCACATCGAGCAACTTCATATCTCCAACGAGTATATAACATTTGAGTTCTCCATAGTATGTTGGTCGCACGAACTATTTGCAAATGCAAGATAAGAGATTGAGATGAGACTTGGATTTTGATCCATTACGTGCGAGTGGGAGATGTTAGGAATATTTGATATGGGTCAAATATATCCGCCCGTAAGTGGAATGTTCCAGATCTGGGTTGTATGGAGAATTAGGGTTAAGGCCCAATTCAAGGCTATAAATAGATAGTCACACTAACCTTAACAAGTTAATGAAGAGATGGAGAATAAGAAAGCCGCGCTCCTCCTTCTCCGAAGCCGCCGCCGCCTCTCTCTCTCTCTCTCTCGTTCTTCGCGCTCTTAGTTCGTGGACTATCGTTATCAGCTCCCGACTAACATTGGCGTGGTTGATTCGTGACTGGTGATACGAGATCGTGGTGATTCAATCTTCCGCTGTTCATCTGATGTTCTTTCGTTGCAAATCAAGTCGATGGCTTCACGCTACAAGATGTAACCTGATAACCCGACTCACTATATTATGATTTATATATGATTAAATCCTTCAAAAAAAGAAGCAACAGTATAAAAATATTTTGCGTAAGATACAATTGTTTATTTGTTATAAGAATAAGACAGTTTTTGGCTCGATTTAATTAAATAAGCAAATATAAGATTATAGGCAGTTTCAATATCTGCAGATAATTAAATAGACAATAAAGTAAAGAGATAAGGATAGAAAAGTTTAACATAGAGCGATTTATCCTGGTTCGGTCTCCTTGTGAGCCTAGTCCAGTTCCCAAGAGAACCTATTGAAGTTTTCAACTATGTGATTTCTTTACGGGCAGAAATCAAGCCTGTGGAGACCGTTCTCACAATCCGAGACACTGTCTAGCAAATACCTCTCCCAGTATTTACTCTCTCAAACTTCCAAATGTTTGAGCAACTCCCCCTCAGTTTTTACCAAGCGCAACTGAGAAACTTTCCCACACTTATCAAGGCTAAGTGTTAACCTCTTCTAAGCTTACGGGTGCTTAAGAACCTATTACACTTTTTGTAAGGCTTTAGTGATAAACCCTTATTAAGCCCCACTACTTAATCTTTACAAGAATATTTTGAATGATTAAATTAAACACTCAACTCTCTTGAAACAATTGAAGGAAATGAATAATCAAAATTCTCTTAATAAACTGTGTGCTTTGTAAACTTTGATTCCTTTGTGTAGATTTCCTTTGCTTCAATTGTTGCACCTCTATTTCTTTTATAGTTGAAAAAGAATCCGTTTGCCTTTTCATTTCAAATTTGAATTCACGCAGTTTTGGAGGGACTGCTGTTTGAATAGTTGTATTTCTGACAGTTAATAAACCAGCTTGCATCTATACTTTGAGAGATTTAAATAAAGACTAAATAGCAAGAATAGGTTAAGTAGCTCTTCTCGTAGACTTAGATGTTTTTAAAGAGTATAAGAAAGGTATTAATAAAACATGTGGTTTAGAATAAGTTCTTGAAGATCAAGTTTTGCCACATAGGTTAACAGCTTTAATTTCGTGTAAATACATATGTATGATGCATGAGTTAAACATATGCTTTATGAAAGATGATCATCATATATAATCAACCATATAAAGTAACTTTTGATTAAATCATGTGGATAAAAAACATAATTAACTTTACTCATGTATATGCATTGTTGTTAAATGCGCAAAGCGAACCGACGTGCTAAGGGGTCCTAAAGCCTAGGAGCAAGGTGAAGCGAAAAGCGAGAGCCTAAAAAACACGAGGTGCATAGCTTAAAAAAATATATAAAGAGATTTTACTATTAGTTATAAACCAAGAATATTTCATATCAATATCAGGTAAGAAAAACAAACATATGACCAAAAAATAAAGTTAAACCACCTAAAAAACATAATAATAAATTCCAAAGAGTACAGTTTAACATATGCTAAAGTTTTAAAGATCTTAAATCTCAAGTTTAACCAAACTTTGATGATTCCTAAGTATTTTGATTATGTCCAAACGTTTCAGAAGATGAAAACTTAATACTCTCTTACATATAGTTTATTGTTGACTAATATTTTTTTTACTTAGTCTATGTGTAAGTTACTCACCAGATGCTGAATGAAGATTTTTCAGATTGCCTAAAGGACCTCAGAAGGCTCGATTGATGAAGACAGAGTTTCATTATCAGAAGCTGGATGCTCCGCTCTCAAGAATATTAAAGTCTGTTGAAGCTCTCCTCAGAGGTCATTTGCAATCAGAAGTTCATCTACCAATTTGATCAGAAGCTTAGTCACGGGTTCTGGATAGCATTTAATGCTCTGACAACTGCATTTAATGCAAGGCGCCAAAAGTTCAAAAAGCTGTTTTGATGGAGCGCGCTTGTCTGTTCAAGAGAAACCAGAATTTCCTTGTCTACCCTTTGTTGATCCAATTGAAGAATGATTCCAGTCAACCTCATCTTTGATTTCAAATCACTTACCGAATTTAGTTAAAGAACAAGGATAACGGAATCAAAGTGTTTGAAGACCGTTTGAAGACTTGACAAATTAACGTCTACAACAACTGATGTCATCTCTGTGAAGATTCAAATTTTCCCAACGGTCATCCTCATTCACTATAAATAGTAGCCAAGCTCCAAGCATCAACGACGTGTGATCATCGAGCAAAATCTCAACGCACTGTTTTAACAAGAAAAACAGAGCATTCCCTTTCCATTCTCAATCTTTCTTAGCATAGTCTTAGTTAAAGTGAGAGAGTGAAGAAAAACAAGTTCATAATAGGAATCTTGTAAACTGATATCGTTTGTGATATTCAGTTAGATTTAAAGAGAGAAATCTAGTTGAGATTAGAGTTGGGTGAGAAATCCAGAAAACAGAGTTGTTGTTGTTCTGGTGGAAATCCTTTAACTCTTTTTAGGCTAGTCAGAACTAAGTGAGAAATTAGCTTAAGTTCTGTTAATGTAAAGGAGCTTCTGAACTTGCCAGAAAAGTTCTGAATAGTGGATTTATAAAATCTCTGTAGGCTGCGACCTCAGGGGACAAGACGTAGTCACAGGACTTCTGTGGCGAACTTGGATAAATCGAATTGTTCAATCAAGACCTCCTGAACTTCTTTCTCCCTCTTGTACTTGTCATTATTGCTTCTGTGTACTTGCTCATAATTTAGTGCTGAAACAGATATTCTCTAAGTATCATTGTCTTTGTTCAGAAGACTGTCCAGAAGTTCTCAAATCAGAACTTCTGTTGCTGAAAACAGTCTAACTGTGTTTAGGCAGAATTTCCCTCAGAGCTACTTCTGTAAGCTTGCTTCTGACTCTGAGGAAATTTGACTCTGAAATGTAAGTTTCCCGAAAAACTTAGAAAATTTCAGTTTTCAACTTTGACACCTATTCACCCCCCTCTAGGTGATTCTGTTCTTGTTAGGGCCAACAAACTTAAATGTCTTAAATTCTTAAGTATCAACGGGACCTAAATATCTACTGCCTAAATACTAATGCTACTAAATAAAGATTCTCTCAATTAAAAAGAACACACGAAAACCCTTCTAATCATCCCCATCAAGATCAAGATCATCATCATCTTCTTCAAGATCAATGTCGTCCTCTCCACAATTTTCATTATCATTTTTCACTCCAAATTCTTCTTCATATTCATCATCGTTCTCATCTACAACTAACTTAGTTCTCACACGAGGAGTTGCTTTAGAATTTTCCTTTTCCTTAGCCTTAGAGCAGTAGGAACGAGCAACACTTTTGCTTTGAGTTGGATATCTATCTTCCTCAGCTCAACTGGCTCTACCCACAACACCCTAAGTTAAAGTATCATTTTCAAACACTAAATCATCATCATCTACATCCCCTTCCATTATGCCTATCAACCATTCGTTGCTCTCATCGATATCCTTTAAAGAGATGGGATCAATGCGATCTCGCGCATCGTATCAACGTTGCAAAATTGTATTTCACAAATACCAAGTCATTCAAATGCGTTTGGGCTAGCTTATTTCTCCTCTTGGTGTGAATCTACAATTATGTAAAAAATTTGTTTATAAGAACTTGACATCACACTTTCAATAAGATATTCATGTAAATAATAAAATATTAAATGCAAAATTTACATTTTCAAATATACTCCAATTACGCTCGCAACCGGAGGCACTATAAGTTAGACTCAACACTCTCACAGCGAAATTCCTCAATTGTGGGGCTTCAGTGCCATAAGCAAGCCACCATTCAGCTGAAAAACAAAGAATTCATTTAATTTATAATTCAAAGAATAGGCAGCAACATACTTATTAAAATAGGCAGTAACATAAAATAAAGATGACCAGGAATTCTATAAACCTGGAGATTATAGCCATGTCCTTTCCAAATAACCCTTCAGCATTTCGATACAACGGAATCTGATCAATAATTTTGTCTTGTTCTTCACTGCTTCGAACTAATCTTTGGATTGCATTGACCAAACCCGAATGAATTTCATCATCATCTTCTATTTCCGACTTTGAATAGGAAAACTCTGGATTCAAATAATTTCCTGCTGCATGTAAAGGTATATGAAGCTGGCAAGTCCACCTCTTGTCAATAATTTCAAAAACTTCAGCATATTGATCTTCTTTAAATTTGAAAGTTTTGGATATAGCCTCTTTTGCTCTCTCCATAGCTTCAAACATGTATCCCATTGCTGGTTTTTTTTCACCATCGACTAATCTAAGAACATGAACCAACGGACTATATATCTTCAAGATATACAACATATCAGTCCAAAATTGAGCTCTCATAATAGTTTTTGCAGCATTCTTACCAACAACTTCCTTCGCCCACTTGCTGTTTCTCCACTCATCTGACATAAACATTTTTCTTAGATCAGCCTTTAACTTGTACATTATTTGAAGAGTGAGAAAAGACGTAGTAAAGCTTGTAACACCAGCGCTACAAGCTCTTGTTGACCCATGAATTCCCTTAATAAATTCACTGTTGGCCCTAACAAGATCAAAATCACCTAGAGGGGGGTGAATAGGTGTCAAATTCGAAGGCTGAAAGACTTAGAGTTTTTAGAGAAACTCAGTTTTCAGAGTCAAATTTCCTCAGAGTCGGAGGCAAGCTTAATAAAGTAGCCTCTGAGGGAAATTCTTCCTTTAAGCAGTTTCTGCCTCAAAGCAACAGAAGTTGTGTTAAACAGAACTTCTAGACAATCTCATGAATAAAGACAAAAAGATAAAGAGTAAAATCTGTTTCAGCACTAAACAAACAATAAGTACACAGAAGCAACAATAACAAGTTTAAGGAAGGGAGAAAGAGATTCAGGAGGTCTTGATGAACATTTCGATTTATCCAGGTTCGCCACAAAAGTCCTGTGACTACGTCTTGTCCCTTGTGATCGCAGTCAGCAGAGATTTTAAATCCACTATTCAGAACTTTTATGGCAAGTTCAGAAGCTCCTTTACATCAACAGAACTTAAGCTAATTTCTCACTTAGTTCTGACTAGCCTAGAGAGAGTTAAAGGATTTCCACCAGAACAACAACAATCCTGTTTTCTGGAATTCTCACCCAACTCAAACCTCAACTAGATTTCTCTCAAAATCTAACTGAATATCACAAACGATATCAGTTTACAAGATTCCTATTATGAACTTGTGTTTCTTCACTCTCTCACTTTTACAATAAAAACAAAAAAGATTGAGAATGGGAAATGAGCTCTGTTTTGCTCGTTAAAATAGTGCATTGAGATTTTTGCTCGATAATCGCGTGTGTGAGCACAAAGGAGCTTGGCTACTATTTTTAGTGACTTGAGATGACCGTTGCTTGGAGTTTGAATCTTCAATTTGATGACATCATTGTTGTAGCTGTTAATCTGTCATTTCTTCAAACGGTCTTCAAAAACACTTTGATTCCGTTAACCTTGTTCTTTAACTTAATCCGGTAAGTGATTTGAAATCAAAGATAAGGTTGACTGGAATGTTACTTCATTGAGATCAACAAAGGGTAGACATGGAAGAACTGGTTTTGTTTGTAGCAGACATGCGCGTTCCTTCAAAACAGCTTTTTGAACTTTTGATGCCTTGCATTAAATGCAGTTGTCAGAGCATTAAATGCTTAACAAAACCTGTGAGTCAAGCTTCTGAGCTTCTCATTCCTTTGTCTTAGCTTCTAATCAAATGAAATAAGTTCTTCTGATTACAATTGAACGTTGAGAAGAGCCTTATCAATCTCCTGAAGATCTTCAGAGCGGAGCATCCAACTTCTGAGCTATAACTTCAGTCTTCAGTTATTCTTCTCTTCTGAGTTCTTTAAGCAGTCCAGAGTTTCTTCTTTCAGCACCTGCTGAGAAAACTTATACAAAAACTTAACAAAAATTGTTAGTCAATCATCGATAAGTATATTGAATTTCATCTTCTGAAACGTTTGGATATAATCAAAACATGTAGGGTTCATCATTCACAATACCAAATCGCACATAAACATATGCATTGAAGGACATTGCTTCCTTTAAAGTGTTCTTGAATTTTGGTAGTTTTTCGATATCTTCAAGCATTAAGTTGATGCAATGAGCAGCACAAGGGGTCCAATATATATAAGTGCTTCCTTTTTGCTTCCAAGAGTTCACCTACAAAAGTGATATGAGAAAATGCGAATTAAGAAACTATATGAAATTTTCAAGAACTAAACAAAAACAGTAACACAATACACTATAAGTTAGTAAATGAGAATTAAATTGATAATTGAATCTTACCACCAAGAACATTGGCACTTGCATTGTGAGTGATAAGTTGAATTACGTTCTTCTCTCCCACGCGTTCTACACATTTGTCAAACAATTCAAACATTTTCTCTCCGGTCTTTGCATATGACGAAGCATCAATGGACTCAATGAATATTGTTCGTTTAGGAGAATTCACAAGAAAATTATTCAGAGTCCTGTTCTTTTTATCTGTCCATCCATCTGCCATAATAAAACAACCATATTAGGGCCACTCTTCCTTGTAGGACTTCATCAATTCCTCCAAACATTGAACTTCTTTTTTGAAGAGAGGCACTCGCACCTCTTGAAAAGAAGATGGTTTCAAACCAGCTCCAAACTGTCCAATTGACTCGATCATGACTTCAAAACTCGGATAATTCACGGCGTTGAAAGGAATGGCAGCGTCATACATTCAACGAGAGATATCTCTACAAGTTTTTTCCCGCAATTCCTTTTTGCACACTTCATTAATTGTGGATTGTTTCAGATTTTTGGCATTCTTCCTACTTTGAACGCTTGCTAAGCATTAGGAGTTAAAAACACGTTAATTGGCCCTTTGGTTCTTGCCCTATTTTGCTACGTTTTAGCCACTTTATTGCTAGGTTCGACATCATCTAATTCTTCGTCGTCACCGTATGTATCTCAATGAAAATCTGGAATTACAACCCTTTCCAACAGATTACATGATTCAAATTTCTTTGCCACATATTTTTGAATTTCCAGAGTAACATACTGTGGACATTTTAAACACTTCTTGGTATCTTTATATCCTCCGGCTAAATGATTTTTGATTTGACAAATGCCCCCTGATTTAATAATTCTGCAATAATTGCAAATCAAATTGACGGTGTTGTTTGGAGTTTCCATCATGCAATACTTCCATCCCGGATCATCGGACCGATGAGGAGCATTAGCCTATTTCATTATATGCTGAAAAATATACATTAACATAATTTTGTTAGTAAGTAGTTTACCTAAAACTTATTAGAACCAAAATATCAACAAAAGATAATAGTAATTAAGTTCTTTCTTTGACAGCAGCAAGGTCTTGTAACATTACAAGTAGAAAGATGATCAGGATGAACAAAGCAATCACACCAAAAGTAGATAATGTAAATTGGTCTTGAAAGAGAAGAAGAGTATGTCTAACTAAAGCAAAAGTTAAACGAAAAGTGGGAAGAAAGAAGAAGAAGAAGAAGAAGAAGAAGAACTTATAAGATAGTGATTTTGTAATTGTTGTTGCAGTCGACAATGAGGGATGATCTTGTTTCAGTTGAGCTTTTCTTTCTTCTTCACATTAGTGGCTGGCTTAATCTCATACTCTTAAACAGAGCCCCCCCCCCCCTCTCTCTAGTTCTCAATTTGTATGTGACTGTCTATATTCTTATTTACAAATCTGATATATGTGACTATTTGTATTCTTATTTAGGTATTTAAGGTATTAATAAATGACATAAATAAAAACAAACGATATAATTTTTTAAAAAACCCTACTAAACCGCTTTTGCACCTGAGGCTCGTCTTAGATGAAGCTCCAAAGCTCAGGCGAGGCAACCAAAGCGAGCGCTTTTGCTACATCGCCTCGCCTAAGCAAGGCGAGCTGGTCTTCGCCTTGCTTGAAGCACGCCTAGGCGAGCCTGAGGCGAGCTTTTAATAACTATGTGTATATGCACTTCTACTCTCATCATAATTGCTTCTAGATGAATAGAAACTTTCTAGATTCTGAATGAAGCTTCTGAATACAAAACAGTGACGTTCTTTTCTATTTTGCATGTATAAATATCGAGGAATTAATTTAAGGTACTTATCAAATTAATTCACCATGTATGCATCACTTTTTAACTATGAAGCATGAGTAGATTAATGAGGTTTATATCTTGTTGATAGAAAATATAATGACATACAGGCATAGCTTATAGAGAGTAGTCATTGGATCAATTCATGTATAGATAAAAATTTCAAAGGACCATTTGAGTAATTTGTACCAAGTCATCACAATGCATACGATTTAACATTTTCTTCATCAACCTAACAGGCATGTGGTGATTATTGGAGGCTCTTGTGCACTTGATAGAAGAGGAACTTCGATTACGGTTCTACTATCTCAATTTTGAGATTCCATGTAAGTTTTATAACCCATAGAGATCACATGTTTAAACTGAACTGAAGAGTCACGATCAAGATCCAACGTATTATCGAGTAATGAAGAATAGAAAATTAACTAGTAAATTGGTTCTTTTCTCGCTTCTGCTGCGATTATCGATCCCTAATTCTTGGTTAACGAATTCCAACACTATTATCAATTAGACTTTAGTTATACAAGCAAACTATGTAACATCCTTAAACCCTAACCTATAGATGTGTTAGATATATACTTACACTTCTCCATAAGACTACATTCAGATTCATTTCAATTACAAACAAGTTTTACACACAAACGTCGATTAAGGTGCGATTAGTAGGCGATTAGCGATGTGTTAAGCCGTAATGAATGGTTAGTGAGAGTGTGTTGAATTAGTACACATATCAATTGAAGAAACCTGGACTTAATTGGTTGAATTAGAAGTATGGAGGATTGATTGTGAAGTTTGGAAGCAATCACCTCACTTAAGCACGAGGTGTCACCCTTTATAAGACAAATATAACCTCTTTCTTTTATATCCTCAACTCGTTTTCTTCAGCAACAAAGACACAACAAAAACCTCTCTTAACCTTCCATTTTCAGACCCTAAGAACCCCAAACGAATTCTCATTCAATTCCAACCATTTCCAAGGCAAACAAGTGGAGATAGGTAGCATAGCAAAGGAAAGGCATCAAGTTAAGGTTTGTAAGTTATTTTAGCATAGTTTCCATGGATTTGAAGTTCTGAAAACCCTAAGTATAGTTATGGGATTGATTATAAATGAGTTATGGTGATGTTTGTGGTGGCTTGGTGTTGTTTGAATTGGTTATGTGTTGTTTTAGTGAAAGGTATGCATAAGGTGTCATAGGCTGAATTGTAGGCAGTTCTCTTCAGTCACCTTATGGCCTTGTTTGCATCATGATAGCGATCGAATTGGCAAAAACACAAAGAAGCAACCATTTACCCCTATATGTTGGCTAGATTCTTGTAAAATATGGGTCTCTAATTCATTGTGTGGAAGAGGTTAGCTTGGTGTGGACATGACTGCCTCGAAATGGAATTGTATGTGAGGCAGCAATCTTGTGATGGTCATTTGAGGCTCTTAAGCTCATATTTAGGGAATCCATATTCTTACAAAGTTGTTTATAACATGTGGAAGTATGTCCCTGTAAAATTGTTTGTGCAGAAAGTGTGTGGTTTGAGAGAACCATTGACATTACCATGTGCGATGGAAAAATGGGTAGTCTGTTTTCTTGCCAGAAATAGAACCTAATACCTTTGCTTGCCATTTATGATCCAGGGATGATGATAAGCTCATATTTGACTCCAATAATCATACATTAATTCACTGCTTAATAGGCTTAATGGGCTGTAATTGTTATTATTTAAAGGACTTATAAGCCTTTTGTAGATTTGTCACCCTAATTAGAGCCGCAGTCCAGCAGCAGCCTGCTTCAGTTCAAAGCAGCTGAAAACTGGCCGCTACATTAGAAAGCATGGGTCATCAAGTTGAAGTAGAAATCTTATCAAAGCAAGTGGGAGCTGGGCAGAAAGCAGGTGGAGATAAGATAAGCAAGTGGAGATAAGATAAGCAAGTGGAGAAATGACATAAAAATATTGTTGTTTATTGAAAAGATCTTGTATTCCTGCTGGATAAGTTTTGCATTATTGTCTTTAAATAGTGAACTTGTTTAGGGGAGAAAGACACTCAATCCTTGCTCTGGATATTCACTTAAATTCCAGATTTCTTTCTCTCTTTAGTTCTTCTTCGGTTTTCAGTAGGAAAGGCTCCATTAATGGGAGTCATTGTAATTCCTATTGTTGTGCTCGCCATGTGGGAGTAGTACTCTCTACGAGCTAAACCAACCTTTGGGCTGGTGTTGTAAGTCTCCTTACCTTTGCATTTAATGAATGAATGTTGTTTCTTTTAAGTGTTTAATGAAGTTCTGTAGATTTCAGGTCTTAAACAGCCTGTTACAGTATGCATGATTGTCATGACCATTGCTTTTATGTATGCTTGTTCTTCATATAAACATATACATCTGATATGACCATTTGACTGATGTATATCAAGGGTTTCCATGCAAGTGGAATGTTACTTCGTGCTTGATCAAGTAGTAAAGCATCCTGAAAGGCCTTTAGGGTGTGAGTAATGCTTAGTAATTTGGGGATATGACCATTTGAACCAAGTTAGCTTAAAGTAGAGACCTTGACAGAATAGTTACATGCATTCATGAGTTAAAGAAGAAGAGAAGGGAGGTTGCAATGCCAGTTCCATGTTGTGTTTAGCTTGTTCCTTTTAACATATTGTTATAAATCATCATTTCTCACTTTTAATCTTTAGATCTGTCTTTAGTAGAGTTCATTAACTTAGACAATAGACAACCAACCTCAAAACCATGCTTTTTATGTTACCAGTTACTTAAGCAGACTGTTCCATAGCTAATTTTAGTTTAGTTTTATTTCAATCCTCGTGGGAATCACACATGTACTTACCTAAGCTGCATAATCGATCTAGTATACTTGCTAGAGTCACATCCATAGGGAACAAGTTTTTGGCGCCGTTGCCGGGGATTGAAAGTAAAAGTTTATTTGAAATTTTCTGTGAAATAGTGTGTTTTGATCTGTGTGTTCATGGTGTAGCCACAGGGTGTTCCTATTCTTGTAGTCCATGCGAAGAGCAGGACCGCAACCTCTTCTAGTTGATCCTGAGATAGAAAGAACTTGTAGAGCTAATTGTAGAACAGCTCATCGAGCTCAGCAAAGACTAAGGAGGAGAATGGAAGAAGACAATCCTGGTGGTGGTAACAATGACGGTAACAGAAACGGAGATAATGGTGCCCACAACAACAATGGAGGAAATAATGGAGGGAACAACCCTGAGGATGAGGGTGAGAACAACCACCCAGCAGTTATGAGAATCAGAGACTATTCAAGACCTACTACAGAAGGTCATTCCTCATGTATCGCCCTTCCACCTTTTGGGCCAGGAAACAACCCATTGGAAGTGAAGCACTCTATGATCCAAATGCTCCTCTCATTTCAATTTGGAGGATATCAAAATGAGGATCCAAATGCTCACATCCAGGATTTTGTTACCCTTTGTAACACTTTCCGAACCAATCGAGGGGTTACTGATGATACAATAAGGCTGACCCTGTTCCCATGGTCTTTGAAAGATAAAGCTAAGAGTTGGCTGAAGAATCTCCAACCACACTCCATCAGCACTTGGGAGGAAATGGCAAGAATTTTTCTGATGAAGTATTTCCCTCCAAGGCAAGCAATCAAACTCAGGAATGAGGTTTCTCATTTTTCACAAGAAGATGGTGAGTCCTTGGCAGAAGCGTGGGAGAGGTATAAGGAGCTGTTGAGAAGAGTACCAAATCATGGTATACTAATGTGGATGCAGGTTCAAAACTTCTATAATGGAGTTACTAATATCTACAAAATGCAGATTGAATCAGTTGCTAATGGCAATCCTGAAGATCTAGAGCCACAAGTTCTCTATGATCTTATTGAGAGGGTGGTCAACACAAGTTACAACTGGCACTCAGTAGGAACTGATGGAAGGAAGCAAGCTACCATTCCAGGGGCAGACGCAATCTCCAAATTGATCACAAATCAGTTTGAACAGCTTGCTCGTCAGATTGGCAGCTTAATGTGTCATCCATTAACAGTGAACCCCCATTTGGGGGAGAGTGTGGTTTTTGTGGAGGTCCCCATCGAAATATCAATTGCATAGGTACCAGAACAGGCTCAGGCAACCAGGAACAGTGTGATTATGCTGGTTTTAACCAAAGAAATCCACCAAGCCCTTATTCCAATACCAGAAATCACCCCCAAACTTCTCATGGTCACAACCAAATGATCAAGCAGAGAGACCTCGGTACAATCAGGAAAGACCTCAGTACCAGAATGACAGACCTCAATATCAACAAGTGCAGAGAGGTCATTACCAGCAGAACAATCAGAACTCTTACAAGCAACCTGTGCATACCAAGGAAGAGGAGGATCCAGATTTCAAAACTCTGGTGACACAATTCATGAAGCAGACTCAGTCAACAATGAAGAGTCTTGAGACTCAAGTTCACCAGTTAGCTGCTTCATCCTCCAATTCAAAAGGAAAAGGGGTTTTAGCAAGCAACACAGAACCCAATCCAATGGAGAATGTGATGGCTATCACTCTCAGGTGTGGTAAGCAAATTTTTGACCCTAATGAGATTAAAAAGTTTGTTGGTGATGCAGGTACTTCAAAAGAGGCTGAAGCTGAAAAGGAACAAGCTGTTCCAGTGACAGAAAAGCCAAGTGTAAAGGCTAAGGAGCCTGTTCGTGTACAGGAGGAACCTGTGGAAAAATACATTCCACCTCCTCCTTACCAACCGCCTGCACCTTATCCTGGAGCTTTGGTAGATGAGAAACTAGAGAAAAGGCACTCAAAGATCCTTGATACTTTGAGGAAACTTCACATTAACCTTCCTTTCTTGGAAGCTCTTAATCAAATGCCAAATTATACTAAATTCTTGAAAGATATTCTGTCTAATAAAACCAAACTTGAGAATGTGGCATGTGTGCAGCTGAACAGAGACTGTTCCTCAATCTTGATGAACAGGCAGCCACTTCCAAAAAAGATGAAGGATCCAGGGAGTTTTTCTATCCCTTGTTCTATTGGAGAATTACATTTTGAGAATGCTCTTTGTGACCTTGGTGCAAGCATCAATTTAATTCCATATTCATTGTACAAGAAGTTAGGAATAGGAGAGCCACAACCTACTAGGATGTCTATACAACTAGCTGATAGGTCTGTGTGTTACCCTAGAGGTATAGTCGAGGATGTCTTAGTGAAGGTAGGTAAGTTTATGTTGCCTGCTGATTTCATTGTCATGGACATAGAGGAGGATATGCATGTTCCTATAATTGTAGGAAGACCTTTTCTAGCTACTGGTGGGGCTCTCATAGATGTAAATGCTAAAGAACTAAGCTTTCGAGTCAATGGGGATAAGATCATTTTCAAAATGAATGAAGGTTTAGTAAGGCGTCCTACTTCTGTTGATGCATGCTATTTTCTAGATACACCTTTGCAATCATCTGTTTTGCAGGAAACTAAGCATGATGTTTTGGAGAAGATTTCGGAAGAAGAAGTGAGGATTTGTGAGGGAACATGTTGTTCCAACAAAACAACAGAAAAATCACCACTCCCCTCAAACACTTCAGACCCTTCACTCAAAAAGCCTCCTGATATACCAAATGAAAGAATTTCCACACCTAAACGGAACCGAAAGGAGGATGTTGGGGTTCAAAGAG
Source organism: Euphorbia peplus (assembly GCA_028411795.1). Taxonomy (NCBI): domain Eukaryota; kingdom Viridiplantae; phylum Streptophyta; class Magnoliopsida; order Malpighiales; family Euphorbiaceae; genus Euphorbia; species Euphorbia peplus. The sequence continues at coordinate 8,772,571 of CP110843.1, read as the reverse complement.
AAGTGCAAGTGAATGAGATGGAAGAATCCAGTCTGTTCGCCTATAAGAATGACGAAAAATGCAAGGAGAAGCCCAAGTTGTGCCGTGGAAAGAAAACCAAAGTCAGTAGGTTTTATGAGGGACAACAAGTGTTGTTACATGACTCTAGATTGAAGTTGTTCCCTGTTGAAGAGAAGTCTCTGTGGTCTGGTCCATTTGTCGTGAACAAGCTGTTCACCCATGGAAAGGTTGAGATTGTAAGGCCGGTAGGAGAACCTTTCAAGGTTAATGGCAAGAAACTTGAACCATGTTCTGCCCATGAATTTCCAAGGGTGATTAATACCGCCCATTTCCAGGATCCACCATGAGTTGAAGGAACAGACTGTGTCCGCTGCAAACACCAATTGTAGCCACCTAATTGGGCATACCCCAATTTTTCTATCCTTTTAGTTTTGTATAATTAGTTTATGTTTTGCATTTTGTTTTCTTTTTGAAGAACTGTCCAGCTGAGAATTGAGAAAATTTGTCCCAATCCAAAGTTTTTAGTCAGTAAACATTTAAACTTGCATCCTCTATATCTTTAGAGGTTAAGTTTGAATTTTTAGTGAAAGTAAAAATTTGGGGGTGATTGTTCCCAGAAGACATATTTTTGTTGCATAGAAATTTCAAACCATCACATCTAATTGCTTCTTTTCTCTTTCATTCCATATTTAGCCAAATGTTCACTTCTTCTCAAGCAGGAACTGGTGAGGATGCAAAGCAAAGATCTACCTTGTATCTCCTTGCCGAAATGGAAATGCTTAGAAAGATTTGTGAATTTGTTCTAGAGTATGATGAAGAGACCTTGCAAGCCAAGAAGAAGATGGTAATTGAAACATCTGCTCAGCTTAAGTCGTCCACCAAATTGGACGGAGACTGTTTCGGTTCTCTCATCTGTTTGTACCCCTTGATCCCTACTCTTTTCCATTTCTGGTTTTCTATCTGCTATACCTTGTTGCTGCTTTGATGTTTCCTTTTCCTCATTCCTATTTTTAAGACATTGAGGACAATGTCCTGTTTTAATTTGGGGGTGAGGTGAAAGGGGAATTTGATTGACAAAGATGCTAGTGCCATGCTTGTTGTGAATTGAAATTATTGATAGAAGCATGATATTATGAGCCTAGAAAACTGAAAATATTTGATGAAATTGTGAATTATAGCTTAAGTGACCTAGAGGAAACTCAAAATGTCTACTTGCTTGAATAAGTTTGTAAAATGTTGTCTATAGTTTATGTTTGTAAATATTATGTCTGTTTTGTTAAAATGTTAGGTTGTGAGGTTGTTTCTTGTTCAGGAACAACCTGTGTCTGTTTATAGTATGTCTTTCTTCTTGTTTACAACAGCAAAGCTTAAATGAAAATTGCATAAAGTGTAAATAATTGCCTTTCAACCTACAATCAAAGATTGCATGCTTGTACCTTAAACAAATGTGTGGTGAACCTTTATTGACTAATGAAGTTTGAAAAAGAAAGAAGGTTCAAAAGTTTTTAAGTTGAAAGTCAAAGTTCAAGTGAAATATGCAAGTTAGAACCTGTTAACCCTTATTGCAAAAAGCCCAATTTATGAAAGGTAGAGCCTGCTGCATCCACAAATGCATTTAGGAGAAGTTTGAGAGGGCTAAGTTCAAAGAAGTCTTAGGTAGGGTTTGCTTTGGTCGCCTAAACTGATAACCTAAATTCCAACTTGGTTATCTAAGATGGTTGCCCAAATTTTCATGATGAAACTGAGGAAAAGCATAGAAAGATGAAGGCACATAGAAATCACAACTTTTACACTCTCAAAAAGCCTACCAGTGCATTGCACCCTTATTTTAGCTTAGCCAACTTGAGCCTTAACCAATTCTTTCTTTACACACATTATTTTAAGCCAATTCCCTTCACTTTTACTCCAAATACCTTGATTTACATGTCTAGAACATACTACTTCGTAGTCTAAAGAGCTTAAAATGAAAAAGATCCATTGATGTAGATACTCAAAGGTTGGGGAATGAAAAGTGTTGTCTGAAAAAAAAAAAAAAGAAAAAAAAAAATTGGAAAATGAAGAAAATCTCAAGAAATTCTTCGAAAAAAAATAGTGAATAAAGTCTTTTTATTTCTAAGGTTGTACATTTTAGCCTTAAGATTGAAAGATTGGAATTACGTTTGTTTAGTGTTGTGTAAATTTTTGAATTGTTTTGTGCCTAAATTATGAAACAGGCTGTGTAAAGTAGTTTGTGTATAGGAATATCAGGAAACAGGTTGTGAAAGAACTGAAAGTGTTGGAAAGACCTTTAACCCTAGCCTAACATTATAACCCTGTAAAGACCTTTTGACTATGCTTAGTACTTATATAATTGTGAAAGTTTGGACCAATAAGCAAGGTCACATCCTAAGGATTAACTGAACTTAGCTGAGGAGTGATTCTTAAAACATCGTAAGAACCCTTTTTATGGTAATTTAGTTGCCATAAGAGAGCTGAGTGCAAACACTCCTTAGTGAGGTAATAAGGGCAGAGCAGGTTGTTCAATTGAAAGTTGAAGTTCGACTTAAAGCCTTGAGAACTTTCTGGGAACTTAAAATGGAATAATTGGTAAAGTCTAACTGCATCTAAGTTACAAAGCTCATGTGTGTTTAATCCGAGGTTGAAAAGGTTGAAGGGCAATTGAATTAAAAAGTTGTTGAAATGTTCTTGTATAAATTGTTTTTCTGTTTAGTCTTAGTTTGTTTTTGTAATTTGTTTCCTTGTTTTGTTTCCTTTTCGAGTCATTATTTGTCTGTTTTGTTTAGTTAAGTTTTACCTTTTGTCTTTGCTTGGGGACAAGCAAAAGCTTAATTTGGGGGTATTTGATAAGCTCATATTTGACTCCAATAATCATACATTAATTCACTGCTTAATGGGCATAATGGGCTGTAATTGTTATTATTTAAAGGACTTATAAGCCTTTTGTAGATTTGTCACCCTAATTAGAGCGGGAGTCCAGCAGCAGCCTGCTTCAGTTCAAAGCAGTTTAAAACTGGCCGCTACAGTAGAAAGCATGGGTCATCAAGTTGAAGTAGAAATCTTATCAAAGCAAGTGGGAGCTGGGCAGAAAGCAGGTGGAGATAAGATAAGCAAGTGGAGAAATGACATAAAAATATTGTTGTTTATTGAAAAGATCTTGTATTCTTGCTAGATCAGTTTTGCATTATTGTCTTTAAATAGTGAACTTGTTTAGGGGAGAAAGACACTCAATCCTTGCTCTGGATATTCACTTAAATTCCATATTTCTTTCTCTCTTTAGTTCTTCTTCGGTTTTCAGTAGGAAAGGCTCCATTAATGGGAGTCATTGTAATTCCTTTTGTTGTGCTCGCCATGTGGGAGTAGTACTCTCTACGAGCTAAACCAGCCTTTGGGCTGGTGTTGTAAGTCTCCTTACCTTTGCATTTAATGAATGAATGTTGTTTCTTTTAAGTGTTTAATGAAGTTCTGTAGATTTCAGGTCTTAAACAGCCTGTTACAGTATGCATGATTGTCATGACCATTGCTTTTATGTATGCTTGTTCTTCATATAAACATATACATCTGATATGACCATTTGACTGATGTATATCAAGGGTTTCCATGCAAGTGGAATGTTACTTCGTGCTTGATCAAGTAGTAAAGCATCCTGAAAGGCCTTTAGGGTGTGAGTAATGCTTAGTAATTTCGGGATATGACCATTTGAACCAAGTTAGCTTAAAGTAGAGACCTTGACAGAATAGTTACATGCATTCATGAGTTAAAGAAGAAGAGAAGGGAGGTTGCAATGCCAGTTCCATGTTGTGTTTAGCTTGTTCCTTTTAACATATTGTTATAAATCATCATTTCTCACTTTTAATCTTTAGATCTGTCTTTAGTAGAGTTCATTAACTTAGACAATAGACAACCAACCTCAAAACCATGCTTTTTATGTTACCAGTTACTTAAGCAGACTGTTCCATAGCTAATTTGTTTGTGTAGAAAGTGTGTGGTTTGAGAGAACCATTGACATTACCATGTGCGATGGAAAGCTGGGTAGTCTGTTTTCTTGCCAGAAATAGAACCTAATACCTTTGCTTGCCATTTATGATCCAGGAATGATAGTAATGTGATTTTTGGATATGTTCAAGTTATATATGTCTAGTTTCAGTAGCAACAAGAATCGGGGTATTTGTGTAAGTATTGAGAGAGTTATGGCAGAATCTATGCACATAGGTCATCTGAACAACTAAGACTAAAGAATGAAGTTTAGTCTATAATGTGAAGCTAGTGAGTTGTGAGAATCATATGTCATGCATAAGCATACATTTCCATATAGTTTAATTGAGTCTAATTGTATGATTTTATGTGATATTAAGAGGACAAGGTGCAAGTGAAAGAGCACCCGAGCGTGTTGAATAGATCTCATCGAGTGAACGGTAAGCATAGTGCTTATATGTGTGTATAAATGTGATGTGATTGGAACTTGTTGAGTATGGAACATGATTGATTCTGATGTGAATACGTGATATATGATATGTGTTGGTTTGTGAAATGTTGTGCTAGTTATGAAATGTTGTGATGGTTGTGAAATATGGAGATAGAACTATTGGTGATATCGTGAGTTGATATGCAATATATTGAGCTATATGATTGATGTGTGAATGGGACAATGAGTAATTAGAAAGGAATGTGAGCATGCTTAAGTGAATATGTTAAGTGGTCCATGTTGTTGAGAGTGCTATCCGAAATTTGGAGCCGGAAGCACAGTGTTGAGATATATCCGTAGCGGACTACGTGAGTTGAGTTTTAGTCCTCCACAGGTGATTGTATTCCGATATGTGAGACGGAATACAGAGTGAGCCCACAGACCATTTTACATATGTCATTTAAGTATAGCAGGGCCCTAATTGATTAAATAATGATGAGCATAATAAATGAATCGTGCGTGTGACTGTGTAGTGATTTATATGCAATTAAATTGATATTGATGATATAACTCTACTTGTATTCTTTCACGTTATATTTGTATACATATCTGGCTATATGTTTATTGAGTAGGCAGCTCACCCCTTGCCACCTTTTTTCAGGATAGTGGAGTTCTTTTTGTTAGGATCGCACCGGCAGCGATAGTCCGTTCTCACCTATGCATTTTGGAGCATTTTGAGTGTATTTTGTTTTGTATATTTCACGTATAAACGAATGACTGAAATATGTATTGTAAATGACAAGTAATGTATATAGTTTGATATGTAAAGAATGATGTGTATTTATATGATATTAATTATCTACGTGATTTCATTTATTGAATATGAGATTAAATTAAGATTTCAATGTAAATTTGAGATCATTATTTTATATGAAAATTGACTGAGACTTGAATGTATACGTGGAGTTGTTGTTACGTGACACGTAATGTGATCCCAGTGAGGGGTTACAAACTAGCTTCTGATTGAGAGTTTATGCTTAGGTTAATTAGACTTCAGCACATAGTACAATTTGATCATGGTCATCAATTTAGTTGCTGACTTTCACATTCAATTTCATTAGTACGGTAATTTATCGAGTAATTTGACTTTAATGTTGACTTTTCCACATACATGTTAGAGATATTCGGCCCACACATATCTCTAGACTAATTTGATTAAGTAAACTTAACTGAGTCAAGTCTGTTTTGGTATCCCTCACTATCAGAAATTATTAGTTCCATGATTCAAGGGTTTGTTATGATACTTTCTATGTGTATAAATATAGCTTCCATGTATCATCATAATTAATTAATACAAATACATACAATTCTAGTTCTCTACAATTATATCTAAATCACTTTAACATGGTATCAACTTCCGGGCCATCCACATCGGTCTCGCCTCTGGCAAAATTCCGGTGATTGTGGGCCTGACTTCCCAACCTCCTGCTTCCCAAATCCCATCCACTTATCAAACTCACCCTACGCAAACATCTCTTCCACAAACTTCCCTTCCTCAAATTTCTCTTCCCCAAACCTTGGTTCCCTCTGTTACCACTGGTAACACCGAATTCACACTTGTTACTGAACCAGCCTCCTCCTTTGTCATACCTCCCACCAACATCCCATATCAATTGGATGATTCTCATATATCCCAGCCATTGCCACCGCCGATTATAGCAGGGTATTCCTTCTCATCTTGGGACGGTGGTGCGTTTCCTCGCATTGAGGGTAGCACTTCGAATGCATCATCACTGATGCAGTCTGGGCTTGTGTCTGGTGTTGGGCCTTCCCAGTATACTGCTCGGCCCAATTTTGGCCCACCTCATGGTTATAACGAGCAGATCTAGCGAACCTCCTATCAGTCGGTGTACTCTAAACTTAATTCGTCTCTTCCACCAGGTTTGCATGCTCCATATCGCCCTGCTCATCCACATCTTCATCCTCCCTTCCTTTAACCTCAGTGGTCTCATGTACAACCTCAAACTCAACCAACAACTTTCGCCTTACCTCGACTTATTCCGGTAAATATTCAAATAAACATCAAACTAACTCCAAAAAATCATTGGAGTTTAAAATTGAATACCACTTTCATATTGCAATCATATCGCCTCTATGATCATGTCGTCTCCATGGCGCCTCCTCCCCCTCGGTATGTTGCGTGAGTTTCTCAACCTCAAAAATATGTTGATTTCGTTCCAAATCACTTGTTCGGCGAATGGGAGACTACTGAAAATACAATCAACACACTGCTGCTGAATTCAATCACCGAAGAGGTCTTTCCTTTTATTTCTGCCTATGAAACGTCGGCTGCAATCTGGGAAGTCCTTGAGCGATTGTACGGGTATGTTTCCAGTACTAGACAATTTCAACTTAGCCTTGAATTATATGTGTTGGCCCTAACAAGATCAGAATCACCTATAGGAGGGTGAATAGGGGTTTATGTCCAATTTCAAGTTTTTGACAAACTTAGGACAAAATCCAGTCTCTTCAGAATCAGTAGCAAGCTTCTGGGAAGCGCTTCTGTGAGAGACTCTGCTTTAAGACAGATTTTGTCTTTTCAGCAACAGAAGTTTTGTAGGACAGAGTTGCTGCATAGTCTTCTAAACAAAGACAGAATATATAAGGCAGACTGTTTCAGCACTTGAATATAAAGCGGTTGTACAGAAGCAAATATAACAAGTTAAATAGAGAAAGAGAAAAGGGTTCAGAAGGTCCTGATGAACAATCGATTTATCCAAGTTCGCCACAGAAGTCCTGTGACTATGTCTTGTCCCCTGTGAGTGCAGTCAACAGAGATTTAAATCCACTATTCAGAACTTTTATGGCAAGTTCAGAAGCCCCTTTACGTAAACAGAACTTTAGCTAATTTCTCACTAAGTTCTGACCAATTCTAGAATGAGTTAAAGGATTTCCACAGAACAAACAACAACTCTATTTTTCTGGATTTCTCACTCAACTCAAGCCTCAAATGGTTTTTCTCTCTATCTAACTGAATATCACAAACGATATCAGTTTATAATTCTATTATGAACTTGTATTTTCTTCACTCTCTCTTTTACAAAATCAAATAAGAAAAGGGTAAGAATGGAATGCTCTGTTTTTGCTATAAAATCAGTGCGTTGAAAAAGCTCAAAAATTTCGCGTGTATGAGACATAATTCAGCTTGGCTACTTATATTGAGCTTGGAGATGACCGTTGCTTCAATTTGGAGTTTGAATTTAAGCAGAGATAAAGTTATAGCCGTTACTCTATCTTGTTCTTCAAACAGTCTTCAAACAGCTTTGATTCCGTTAACCTTGTCCTTTAATCCAAAACAGGTAAGTGATTTGAATTGCAAACAAAGTTAACTAGAAAAAAATCCTCATTAGGATCAACCAGGGATAGACATTGTTGCGATTTTTCTGCAAGTGCACAGATTCGCATATAGTAATAAAAAGATCGTACCCACAGAGATGGAACAATATACTTAAACTTTCTCTTACTCGTCTTCGTTTTCTTTTCACAAATAGATAAAACGATAATCCTTATTGATTTGGTTGATAAAACACAACTTACTGTACCAATCACGTATAACATATACTTCAAGTCACCAAACGCACATGTTTGGATTTCTATTCATTCTAAGGCAAAGACAACAATTCATTTAAGCACGTAAACACAATATTGAATAAACTTGATATACTTAATCTAATCTCGATATAACTTATTCCGATCTCTCGATACATGCAAACAAGTTAACCACATATGAACATCAACTATATACTAACCGAACCTATTCGTATCAATATTATAACCGACTACAATCACACATGTAAAACTAGATTATAACCTAAGCAACCGAACCTATTCGTATCACAAGATTATAAGTTAATGATAAACACAAGTTATTATACTAAGCAACTATTCTTGATCAAAATATATTACTTAGCATGCAAACTATCAATTCAAGAACATAAGCATATGAAGAACATAAATCTCTTTATAAACTCAATATCGTATTCATACAAGATATAAACAGAAAATCAAAGTTGGACAGAACATAAACAAGTATAAGGAAACAGGAGCGTCAATCCTTTTTACTCTACTCGGAAGGCATGTCAAAGCCTCAGGGCGTTCTTGCTCGGATTTCCTTTGATGAACGGATGAACAAAGTTGATCTCTCGATCTAAACTACAATGCCTTATGAAAGGAACGAAATCTTACTGAGTTTCTGATCTGAATACTCCGCTGGAACTATGTGTGTGGGCGAATTTACGGGTAAAGGTTTACGGGAAATGTAAGTATGTATTTAGTGTTTCGTTCTTTTTAAGATTGTACAACCCTCCGAATTTCAGACAAGGATGGTGTATTTATAGGCACCAAGAGGTATGTTTCGAAGGGTTACAACCTTAGGGAATGATCGTGTCCGTTGGGAAGGTGTACGACCTTTCGGAAGGGTTGTGTGGATAAGAACGACGAAGGAAATCCAATTCTGAGGATTCTGAAGAGTGGCGCGCCAGAGGCAAGAATTGCCTCTATCGAGACAAGGCCAAAAATGAACCCAGCGCGCCAGAGGCAATCCTTGCCTGTAGCGCGCGACCTGTAGGTTGCACGCCTCGAGTTATTTCTTCGATTTTCCATCTTAGCTTGCACGTAACTTCTTCGCATGGCCTTGCATGAACTTGTATGAACTCAAGTGTCTTCTATTGCTCGTTTTTGGCTCGAACTAACATCAAATTGCTATGTTTTCATAAGATTAAGCTCTGGAGATCAAAACAAACACAAAGTAGTGAAATTGCCCCTATCCTAGATATTTCTAAGCTAAATGAGCTAAAACTATATGAAATGTTACGAAAATATATATGAAATACATAGCTAAATTAAGTACATTTTGGACTTAACAGACATGGAAGAAACGAGGTTGTAGTGAACAATTCAGGGGGCCTTTAACAACTTTTTGAACTTTGGCGCTTAGCATTAGATGCAGTTGACAGGTGCATTAAATGCTCTAGGATATATATGATTTATCCTCTGAAACCGTTAACAATGAGCTTTTCGTTGTCTCCATTGAATGATTCTTTTAGAGTCAACTTAATGGAATCACCATCTTCTAAGGCTTGAACTTCTGAAAATGTAGCTTGATAATTTTTTTTGAGAGACATCTTCAGAACCGGGCTTCCAGCTTCTAAGATACAATCTTCTAAAAGATGAAGCTTTATCTTCTAAGTGAAATCTACAAGCAGTCTTCTATGCTTCCAGCATCACTCTTGGTCTTCAGCTTCTTAGTAGATTTTCTACTAAATCTTCCATCTTCTGAAAGTGCGAATATCACCTTCTGGAAAAGACTTATACAATACTTAAAAAATTGTTAGCCAAGAATTATGTGTATAAAAGCTTTGATGTATCTATGATCTTCTAAAACAGTTTGGACTAACCAAAACACATAAGGTTCATCAAGTTACACTTTAAACTTATCTATTTGTTTGGGTAACTGGCTCTTCTGAACCAAGTTTTTCTAAAACCAAAATGGGGGAGAATGATGAACCGTAAGTGTTTTGGTTTGTCCAAACAGTTTGTCTATAACCAAAATGGGGGAGAATGATGAACCGTAAGTGTTTTGGTTTGTCCAAACAGTTTCAGAAGATGATAAATACACTAAAGCTTACATACTTATGATTATTAGCTAACAATTTTCTTTGAGTTTTGTATAAGTCTTTTTCAGCAGATGACATTCGCTCATTCAGTAGATGGAAGATTTCAATAGTAAATCTGCTCAGAAGCTGAAGACTGAGACTGATGCTGAAAGAATAGAAGACTGCTTGTAGACTTGACTCAGGAGATAAAGCATTATCATTCAGAAGATTGTATCTTAGAAGTTGGAAGCCTGGTTCTGAAGGTATCTCTCAGAAGATGATCAAGCTGCATCTTAGAAGCTCAAGTCTCAGAAGTCAGTCATTCCGTTAAGTTGATCCTGAAAGGCTCTCTCATTGAAGTCAAAGGGAATATCAGTGTTAACCATTTCAGAGGACAAATCATATATGTCCTAGAGTATTTAATGCACCTGTCAACTGCATTTAATGTTAAGCGCCAAAGTTCAAAAAGCTGCAACTTGCACGCCTGTACTATTCACTAGAAACCAAACAATGTTTCTTCCTTGCTTGCACTTAGTTCAACTTAATGAAGAAGTTTTACATCAATCCTTATCTTCCAATTCAAATTATATATGAGATTTGGATTAAATGACAAAGTTAACGGACGTCAACCTGTACTTGGAGACCGTTTGAAGATGAAGATAACGGCTACAATCTCTAACTCTCATCAAATTGAAGATTGAAATTGCGCAACGGTCATCGTCAAAGTTCTATAAATAGTAGATATGCTCAACTGAGTGTAACAACACGCGAGTTTTGAGCTGACTTAACGCATTGTTATATTGAAAGCAAAATAGAGCATACCATTCTTTCTATTTTCTTGTTCTATATTTGTAAAAGTGAGAGAGTAAAGAAAATACAAGTTCATAATAGATTTGTAAACTAATATCGTTTGTGACAATGAGTTAGTTGAGAGAAATCCATTTGAGGTTTGAGTTGAGTGAAAATTCCAGAAAATAAAGTATAAGTTTTCTAGTGGAAATCCTTTAACTCATTCTAGAGTCGTCAGTTACTTAGTGAGAAATTAGTTAGGTGCTGCTGAATGTAAAGGAGCTTCTGTACTTGCCATGAAAGTACATTTAGTAGATTTGAAATCTCTGGTGAGTGATCTCACAAGGGACAGGACGTAGCTACTTGACTTCTATAGTGAACTTGGATAAATCGTTGAGTTTTCTCTGAGCTTCTTAACCATTCTCTCTTATCTATTTACTTGTTATATTTGCTTCTGTGCATTGTGAAACTATCTAAGTGCTGAAACAGTCTGTTTTATAATTCATAGTCTTTGTTCAGAAGATGACCATATCCAGAGTTTCTTCACATAGAACCTCTGTTGCTGAAAGACATTAACTATCTTAAGGCGGAATCTCTCTCAGAACTGCTCCTGGTAAGCCAGCTTCTGAAAGGAAGAGATTGTATTATGTCTAAGTTTTATTAAACTTGATTTTGGACGAAATACTCATTCACCCTTCAATAGACGTTTATTCTGATTCTGTTAGGGGCAACAGAAAATTAGTTCGTCAGGTGAAATAAACAATGATGAAAATATTTATGCAGTTTATGCCTTGTTGATAATAAATTAGTCATATTGTATATATTATAGGTACATTTTCATTGTGCTTTAATTAATTTTTCCATTTAGTCGAAGTCAATGTGGTATGCTATACATAAGAAAAACAAATAGAGCACGAAAGCAAAAACAAAAATATACAGACATCTCAACCATAAAGCTTGTAAAGTGTGAAAATGTTCAAGTCATTGCAAAATAATAAAATTAATTAACGTGTTGTCCAAAAATAAAATTAATTAACGTGCTTAAATTAGCATATTATTGTTAGGTGAAAACAAAACTTCTCACACATAGGCTGAAATTGGATCAGATTTGCCAAGTCTTCGAAGTTTAATAATTGAAACCCAACTGGGAAATATATTTCAATTTCGGGCAAAAAAATTCAAGAAACATCTCTCAAAAAAAAAAAAAAAAACAAATTCAAGCAACTTATACACTTCTTAAAATAATTTTAGAGTCCCAATCAATTATTTGGCCGAAGTTTAGGGTCTCCTAATTTTGTTTGGATGAAATTTATTTTTGTTACTTCTCTAATTTTTACACTTTTATATATACGTAGTTTTGTTTGATGAATTTTGTTTAACATAGATGTACAGTTCTTATGATTTCTTAATTTAGGTGTTCTAATTGAGACTTTCTATATTATAGGTTGAATTGTTTGAGTAATGATTGATTTTCCCTAGTCAAAAATTATTTATTGAGAAAACATTTAATCTAATATTAAAGAAGATAAAATCATACGATGATTGGTGTTCTAAATAAATACATACACATATCACTATTTAATTGTGTATATGCTCAGATAAATATATGTACATAAAACAATATGCTTCCCTAAAAAGAAAAAAATTATCATATTACTAGTATATAGTTAGTCAATAACTGACCAAAAACAATTTGGTCAATCACTATTAAACTAAAATTTAAGGGTGGAAACTAAAATATAATAAAATCAATTAAAGACGACGGATTGATACGAGACTATCTAGGGTATAGTAAAAAAACAAAAAACACTATTTATAATTAAAGTAAAACAAGTGATTTTATTAGATTTTAGTGTCCACCCTTAAATTTTAATTTAATAGCGATTGACTAAATTTGATTTAGTCGGTGATCGACTAGGTGAGCGCCACTCGAATGATATAATGTTGGGATTGTAACTTAAATTGAGACTGATGGACAACAATTATCATATTGCTCACTAAATTTTGGATATTTGAATTAATCTTACATTATAACTGAAGGAAAAAAATCTGATGTTCCGGACTTCCTATCCCATTTTTCTGTTCCCCTTTTAATTTTTGACATGTGTAAAAAAGATTTCACGACGGGTTAATTCGGGGACAATTTAGGGTATAATGAAAAACCATTAGAATCTTTTTACACATGTCAAAAATTAAGAGAGGGACAGGAAAATGGGATAGGAAGTCCGGGACAGCAGATTTTCTTCCATAACTAAAACTTACGTTAGTTATATAATCTCTAGAAAATTATTGCTCACTTTGTCATTGTAACTGTTTTTTTGAAACAATTGGAAACTGCTTTTAGAAAAATCTATAGATTTTGGAGAAAAGAAAACAGTTCAATATAAATCTATATTACTTTTAAGAAGTAAAATAACTCTAACTTTCAATTAGATTTAGCTACAATGTGTAGTTTTTTTAAGAAAACAGTTGTATATAAAACCATATTACTTTTATGAGCTAAAATAACTCTCACTTTCGGTTATTGGGGGGCGTTTGGCAAAGAGCTTTTTGAGCTCAATTAACTTTTTGAGCAATTGTTATGGTGTTTGGCAAAAAGCTTTTTGGAAGAGCATTTTGAGCCCAAAAAGCTCTTTTTGAAAAAGCTCCTAAATGGAGCTTTTTGAATTAGCTTTTTCCACTACTTTTATAAATGGCTAAAATACCCTCATTTACCTTTTTAATTTTACAACTTCTCTCATCTCCTCTCATTTACCCTTTAATTTTACATGTATCTTGAAGTTACTTGATTTAATATTTTTTAGCAACCTCTATTTATATTTTGTTGATGGATTAATGATATAATTATATAACTTTATTATTATTTGAAATGTGGTTTGTAAGCTACAATTATGTAATTTAATGTGAAATGGTTATTTATTTCCTAATTTTTCTTTTCTTTTTCTATATTATTAAAGACTTTATAATATTTGTTAAGCTTTTAACTACATATATTATACAATAATATCAATGTCCTTAATTGTCATTCTACACAAACAACTAATTTACAAACAGCTAAATTTTACCAAACATGTTTACAAACAGTTAGTCAAAACAGCTAGTCAAAACAGCCAATGCAAAAAGGTAAACAACTAACAGCTAATTTAAACAGCTAACAGCTCGTTCCTAAACAAGGCCATTAAATTTTTTTTCAAAACCTTAAAATACAGGATTAAGTCACGAGTGCAGATGTCACATTTTTGCAAATAAAGAACTGTGGTTTGCCTTTAAGTAAATAAAAGGATTAAACACTTTTGGCCCTCTGTGGTATCTAAAATTTTGTCATTTGCCCCATGTGGTATTATTTTGTCACATTTGCCCCTTGTGGTATCTCAATTCGTAATATTTGCCCCCTATGGTATTCTAATTTGTCAATTTTGGTCCTTCATCAAATAAAAATATAGCAATTTTGACACGTATTGTCACGGGCCACTATTTTGACACGTATTGTCACGGGCCACTATTTTGACATACGAACATGTCACTTAACCTATTTAATTCTAACAAAAGTCTAACTGTATTTTCAATTGACATCTCTATTTGTTGAAGATCCATTGCAAATTATCAAAAAAAACAATCAAATTGAGTTGTTATGTTGTATGTCTGAATGTCAAACAGTGACGTGTGGCAATAAATAACACATTTTTAATCTTTCCATCCATTCAGGGGCTAAATGTGACGAATTAGGATACCACAGGGGGTAAATGTAACAAAATAATACTACAAGAGGCAAATGCCAACATTTTGGATACCACAAGGGGCAAAGAGGTGTTTAAGCCTAAATAAAAGAAATGTTCACTTTTGTTCAAACATGTTTTCTAACCTTCGACTTTAACTTTTATATAATCGATCAAAGGTTTGAAAAAATATTTAGGAAAAAAATGTCCTCGTTTACATTAACAAAATCGATCATTTTCTTAATTCTGCAAACAATGCAAACCACCATCCTTTATTTATTTAAAGTCAAATCAGAATTCTTTACTTATAAAACTACGTGATACTGATTTGAAATTAACCCTAAAATATACTTCAGTTGCCACTTTATAATTTTATACAACAAAAACAACCTGAAATTTCAATATCACTCCTTTCCCTACCAACTATGAATAACTTAATCATTTCAAGATTGGATTACAGCTAATTTTTTCTAGATTACAAGAATTCATAATCAAACATGAAAAAATAATGTCATATTAAATTATTAATTAGCCAAGCACTATAAATATGAACTTGAAGCAGCATCACATTTCAAAATCTCACAATTTCCCTCCAAAAAAAATGGCAGAAGCTCTGGTTTCCATGGCCTTAGAGCAAGTTCTCAAAATCATACAACAAAAAGCAGAGCTCATAATCGGCATAGAAGATGACATCCACAAGCTCCAAAACAATCTCCACTCCATCCATGGTGTCTTACTCGAAGCAGAACAACGACAATTTGAAAACCCCCCGATCAAACAATGGCTAGACAATCTCAAAGACGCATCCTATGCTATCGATGACCTTCTCGATGAATGGACCACTCTTATTCTCAAATCCCAGATGATGGATCAAGAAGACAATTACAACTGCTCTTTCAAAGATCAGTTCTTTCATCATGTCCCACTTATGATGAAACAAGTATGTTCCTTTTTCCCCGTTTCATGTTTTGAATTTGCACGTCGTGATAAAGTTGCTGAACAGATTAAGCAGTTGAATGGAAGATTAGATGAGATTGCTAAGGAGAGGGAGAGATATGGTTTTGACTTGAGTAAGGGTAGTCATGAGGTTAAGCGAATGGTGGTTAGTTCTGCCATTGATGTAGCTGAAGTTCAGGGTAGGGAGAGGGATAAGATTGAATTGATTGAGATGTTAATGGGGACAAATTGTGAGAGATCTAAACTCGAGATTGTTTCGATTGTAGGCACGGGAGGTTTGGGGAAAACTACATTAGCTAAACTAGTGTACAATGATAGTGAAGTGGGGAGTCATTTTGAGGTTAGGATTTGGGTTTCTATTTCGAAAC
Source organism: Euphorbia peplus (assembly GCA_028411795.1). Classification (NCBI taxonomy): domain Eukaryota; kingdom Viridiplantae; phylum Streptophyta; class Magnoliopsida; order Malpighiales; family Euphorbiaceae; genus Euphorbia; species Euphorbia peplus. The sequence continues at coordinate 8,756,685 of CP110843.1, read as the reverse complement.
CGTTTGACGAAATTAAGATAGCTAAAGCAATTTTAGAAATTCTTACTGATGCTGCTTCTTTGTTGGTTGAATATGAAGCTATAATGCATCACATTGAAACATTACTTGAGGGGAAAAGATTTTTACTTGTTTTAGATGATGTTTGGGAAGATGGTCCCGTGAAGTGGGAGCGAATGAGGTATTCATTTAAGAGTTCTTCATTTGGGAGTTGTGTTTTGGTGACCACGAGGGATGGGAATGTTGCGGGAAAAATGGGTTGTACTAGGAGTAACTTGGTTCAATTAAGGAAGTTATCTTTTGAGGATTGTTGGTTGATTTTTAGGGAGATAGCGTTTTTCGATAAGGATGACGGGGAGAGGAGGAGATTAGAAGTTATAGGTAGAGAGATTGTGAAAAAGTGTGATGGTTTAGCTCTTGCTGCAAAAACTCTAGGGTGTAACTTGAGGTTGAAAGATTCATGGGAAGAGTGGGAGAATGTGTTGAATAGTGAGATATGGGAACTAGATGAGATATGGGGTAAAAATGGAGCGTCTAGAACCGGGTTTTCCTCTTTATGGTTTAGCTATTATGACTTGGTTCCGGAATTGAGACCGTGTTTCTCTTACTGTGCTATCTTGCCTCAGAACCATGAGATTAAGAAAGATGATTTGGTTCAATTGTGGATGGCTCAAGGTTATCTTAGGCAAACGGCATCAGAAGATATGGAGAGAATTGGTGATAAGTTTTTTCAAAATTTAGTTTCACATTCTTTCTTTGAAGATTTGGAGAAAAATAGTAGCGGTAATGTGATTTGTAAGATGTATAACATGATGCATGATTTCGCTCAGTATATAAGAAAGGATGAGTGTCTGAGCTTGGAGATTGATGATGATGATGAAGATTTCGGGGTGAAAGTTCGTGATAAAGAAGTCAAGCACATGAGGCTGATGTTGGGGGATGCGGTTTCATTTCCTAAATCTTTTCTCAGGATGAAGAATTTGCGGAGTCTTTGGATTCAATCCAAAGGGAATTCGAAGATTGAAACAATGCTTCCAAAAGTATTTGGCGGATTAACTTGTTTAAGATACTTAAACTTGTCAAACTGTGGCATCGCGGAGCTCCCATCCTCAGTTAGTAAACTGATTCACCTGCGACATATCGACTTGTCTTCCAATAAAGATCTAAAGGAGTTGCCTGAAGCGTTATGCGAGTTGTACAATTTGCAGACATTGAATATCAGCTGGTGCATTGGTTTATTAAAGTTGCCTAAAGGTACCGAAAGGCTAATCAACTTGAGGCATTTGCACAATGGAGGTTTTGAAGGAGTCCTACCGAAAGGAATCAGCAGATTGACGAGTTTAAGATCATTATACCGGTTTAGCATTGGGAAGGAAAGCATGGAAAATTGTAGCCTTGAAGACATGAAGAACTTAAACCACCTTCAAGGATACCTTTGTATAAAGGGACTTGAAAACGTTGGTGATTCGAACGAGGCGAAGCTTGCAGAACTGAAGAGAAAAACAGGAGTTTCAACTTTGGAGCTACGTTTCGGTAAGGGGGATCGAGAAGAAGATGATCGGGAACGTGATGCTGAATTGTTGAATACATTAGAACCACCTCCTTATTTGGAAGAGATGAGGATATACGAGTATAAAGGAAGAATAGTTTTTCCTAATTGGATCATTTACTTAACGAATTTGAAGACGGTTTTGCTGACTAACTGTAAAAACTGTGAGCAACTTCCTCCACTGGGGAAGCTTCCCTACCTTGAGTATTTGAGAATTTGGGGTATGGATGGAGTGAAGAAAGTGAATGAAGATTTTTTCGGGTTAGGAAGTGATGGTGTTGCATTTCCAAGGCTGACAAAGCTAAGATTCGTGCGAATGCGGAACTGGGAAACTTGGGTTGATGGTGATGCCTTTGCAAGGAGAAGCATAATGCCACAACTTCGATGTCTATCATTTGCTTGGTGCCCGAAGCTGAAGGAAGTGCCAGAGACATTCCTAAGAAAGAACACGCTGGAGGAGTTGATAATCACTTGCTCTCGCGCACTTATTCGAAATTACAAGAAGGAAACTGGCAAGAATTGGCCTATAATATCTCACATTCCGAAGGTGAAATTTTGGGATTTCGGAGAGAAACGACTTATCACATTGCTAGAGGTACTACTTCAACTTGTTCCTTTTTAATGTTTCTTTGTATTGTAATTAATACTAGCTTACTGCTTCTTAAATAATTGCTGTGTTTTTGTTCCAGGAAAGCGGTCTGATCCATCGTCACTGACATAAAAAAAGTGATGGTTATGTATGGTGATTCATGGAAGGAATCATTGTGAGACTAAAACTTTATTGTCGTTGTAGAATTGTTTATAGTTGCATTCAAATAATTAATTTTTTTTTTACAGAGTTATCATATATTAGTTATATTTTCGTTGGTTTGCATTGTATTTGATGTAATTCTCTGTGACTCAACTTCTATTACAATTATCTTGTCATAAATTTGCATGGTTTTATCTTGTAAAAAGAGCTCAAACAATCCATGTTGTTGTGAACTTGTGATCAGAAAATGATTTCTAAAAAATTAGAGATGTGAGAAATAAAATTTTGGGGATACTGTACAATCTAAATTTTTCGGAAGTTTATTCTTGGAGCTTAGAGGCCCAATTTGAAGTTTAGGCCTAATGTCATTTCAATTTCTACTTTCGATCCATTGAACTTTTCTAAATTCCTTCAATCCTTCTCGTTCTTGTTGCTTGAGTGGAAAATTGAGATAGTGAATCAGGCCCGTCTTGAATATCTTCAGTGTTCTATATTTATAATAATCCACTTAAAACACAAGACACAAGAACTACATTTGAGTCAATGGTAACATTTCGTTACAAGTTTAATTAATATATATTTTTTATTTAAAATGTGCTCTATTTCGAACATTTTTCAAAATAAAATCACAAATCAAGTGTTTACATTCAACTTTTTCTAAAACGGCATGTTCACAATTGCTATCAACGCTAATCTGTTAGGCTTTTTTTTGTCACATTATAGATCGTATATAAAAGTTTAGTAACTTTATGAAAAGTTTCTTTCTAGAAATGAAACAGTCACATGAATAGTTAACAAATTCGGTATGCAATAACCATATTAGAAAACCGACTGAAAGAGAAAAAATATATTTTATTGAATGAGAGAGGAGTTTAACGTTTGTTTAATCCGATAATTGCGAAGTAACCATTTCTCTTTGAGTTGAAATAATATGTACTCCATCGGTCCCATTTAACTAACTCCTACATTCCGTAAAATGTGAACAACTCCTCGTTTAACCAAAAGATTATTAAATATCGTATACATTAAATGCTTTGATCATGAAAACATTTTATTAATTAGAGGTATATGAGTAAAATATTAATGATATTTAATGTTTTCTTATTTAGTGTGAAAACTTATTTGTGCACATATTTATGACAATGAAAAGTACAAATAAAACCTTTGTAATTTCTTGTATTTGCAAATAGAGGAATGTGATTTCCTTTTTTGCAAAATGAGGCATGTGGTTTACAAAATTAACAATTAAAGGAATTTGACTTTAGGTGTTAGTACTTGATGACATATCATATTGACTTTAATGATTTGTCGTGTTGGCTTGTTGTTTTTCATGATGTGTCACAATAAAATATTGATTTTTTGATGACATCTCATGTTGAGTTAATGACGTGGCAAATGTTGTTAGTCAATTTCATTTATTTGTCAACTATGTAAACCACATATCTTCTTTTGCAAAAAATGAAACCACATTCATCTGCTTGCAAAACATTGAAACCACAAAGATTTTATTTGTACTTTCCTCTTTATAAAATGGAGGGAGTATGTTTTTTTTAAAGTGGATGGTTAACCTATGCATTATGGCATGGAGATAAAATTAATTATTTCATATTAATTACGATATAACAAATTTTTTTTTTAAACCTTAAATTTATAAACTTTAAATTCTAAATCCTAAGCGGAACTTTAAATCTGTAAACACCTTAAGTGTCAAAATCCTAACCCTTTATGCCTTATTAGTAATTTATTTCAGTTCAGTTCAGTAGTATTTAGTTCAGTAGCATTTAGTTCAGTTCAGTTCAATCATAAAGAACAGAGCTTAAATCCTATCCCTAAGTAGTACCAAAACTCTAAACTTCTAAACCCGAACCTAAGCTCGTAACTCTAGTTTTCTAGAATCTCACAATCTAACTTATTAAATTTCAGGTTGAGGACTGGCATCCGCCTGCATTTGAAACACACGGACAGACCACAACTGAAGCAGATTGTTGGGTTATTCAATTCTCTGCTGACTTTTTGTATGCATTTGATAATTGCGGACACATTTTAGATATTTTCAAAAATAAAAGGCTGAATATACAAATAATCCCTTAAATTTGGTTTAATATTGTTACTGACCCTTTCAACTTTCGATTGTAACTAATACTCCTTCAACTTTATAAATGCTAACAAATAAACCCCCGAACTTGGCTTAATGTTGCTATTGATCCCCCAACATTGAATTGTAACAAATATCTCCTCAAACTTTCTAAATGATAACAAATAGCTCTGAATTGCTGAAATGACAACAAATGTGTGACTCAAAATCTCATAGTTGCGCAAGTGTCTTTAAAAAGAAAAAAAAAATCAATTAAAAGAAATAAAAAAAAATTAATAAAAAAATTTCAATTTGGTCATTAAAAAATTATGTAAAGATTTTTATACTTTTTTTTCTTTCAAAAATAGCATCTTCCTCAACTCTTGATCTCTTTAATCAATAATTAAAAACCCAAAATCAATTCGAAATTTCAATTTCAACAAATAAAAAGAACAAAAATTAAGCCGTCGTAAAATCAATCCAAACCGTTAGTTTGGATTTTGAATCTACTTTGACGTTTTCATTTTAATTGATTTTTCTTCTTTTTAAAGCTATTCATGCAACTATGAGAGTTTGAGTCACAAATTTGCTGTCTTTTCAACAATTCGGGGTTATTTGTTAACATTTAGAAAGTTGTAAGGAGTATCCGCTACAATCAAAGGTTGGGGGTCAATAGCAACATTGAGCCAAGTTCAGGAGGTTATTTGTTAGCATTTATAATGTTGGAATGAATATTTGTTATAATCGAAAGTTGAGGGGTCAGACCATTGAGCCAAGTTTAGAGGGTTATTAGTTAGCATTTATAAAGTTGGAGGGGTATTTGTTACAATTGAAAGTTGAAGGGATCAATAGCAACATTGAGCCAAATTCAGGAAGTTATTTGTATATTCAGCCAAAATAAAATTAGGAAACAAGCTATTTGAAAAGGTTAGGTTGTAAAAAGGGTTCCCTAAAATATTTTCTATGGCCCTCGCTGGTAATTCATTTACTTAATTAACTAAGCTTCTTAATTTATTTCTTTATAATAGATCCTTAATTGTTCTAGTTACATTGTCTTTTTTTTTTTTTTTTTTTGGTATAAAAAGCCATTATTATACATTATTACACAATAGAGTCTTTAGTTTCTACACGGGCTAATTGAAAGTTTTTAGAGTGCTCTCGGAGTACGACACTCTCTTAAAAATATATAACACGTCGGGTCGATACGAGGGCTATTTAGAGTATAATAAAAAATATTATAACAATTTAAAGCACAACGGATTGATACAAGACTCTTTAAGATATAATAAAAAAATAAAATTCATTTTATAACTAAGTGTTGGGGGATAAAATAAATTTTTCATTTTTAGCATATGTTTAGTTTATGATCTATATTATGCATTTTATTTTTATTTATTTCATCAACATATAATAAAGAAAAGATATGAAAAAGAATAGAAAATAAGTTAAGAAAAGAAAAAGAAAAATAAATAAAAGAAGTAAGAAAGGAATAGAAAAAGTCAAAAACAAAAGCTGAAAAATAGGTATGTGCGTCCGGCCACTTTGACGGGACTTTTAGGCCATTTTCGACACGATTTTCTGTGATCTTGTAACATATTTGGAAAGTACGTGTTCTCAGCTTTCGAACAAGGTATTATGGGCAAAACACGGAGTTTTTTTGAAGTCGGTAGACTTTGTCAAAGTCGGTTTCTCAGAAAATGCTAAAACACAAACCACACTCTTCCAATTCCGAAAATCATGCTACACTACACCATTTCTTGAGCTCCAAATCACCTCATGTTCTTAGTTATTGGTGAGTGAAGGTAGTGGGCATGATGCTTGCTATTTTTAGGGAAGTTGTGGGTGTTTAGTCAAACCTTCATTCAAAACCACCACTCAACAATCAACCAAAACCAATTATCAAATCACTTATCCAATTTTCGGATTAATTTTTATCAAGCTCAGGTGCATCATAGCCATCTTAGTAGTTCTTTAGAATAGTCGATCCTCTTTAGAAGTTCTGCGTTTCCAGATTCTCAAATTTCAGTTTGTTAAAAGCTTACATTTTCAGTTCATTCAGGTTACAAGTTCTTCCAATATACTCAATCTTTTTCATTCCCGTCTTTTGCAATCTCTTAGTTTAGTTATATAGAATATTTCTCAAACATCATTAGGATTAATCTCTAGCTATTCGCAAAGTTGCCATTAACGTTTGTTCTTCGAGCTCATGAAGCTTTTTCGGTAAATTGAAAGTACACAAGACCATATCCTCGTGTTTCTTTTGGGTTTACATTTCAATCATAATCATTTCTTAGGTCAGTAATCGTAGTCTCTTCTTTAGTTCAATCCGGAAACAAGATTTTGGATTTTCCATCAAACAACTTTTCCGGCAAATTTAAGGTTTTTTCCAAACTTTTCAATCATTTTCCCGTCTTTATAGTACGTATCTTCGGTCCAAATTTGATTCTTTTTGTTTACTGCCATATGGTTTTCGTATTCCAAGTTTTGTTTTGTTGAAATTCATTCCCAATCGTTCTAGAAAAATTCCCAAAGTTGCATCCGTGGAACATAAACAAGCTTTCAATTTTGTCAAAATTGTCAAATAACTTTCTTGTCTAACTTTACATTTTTCTCTAGCCTGTTCCATTCACTTTCAGTCCCCGAAACCACTTTCATTGAGTTCATTGATATCAAGACTATAGATTTAGAGTGCTCAATCATCCAAAACGGTTCACAAACGCACCCGTAATTAGCTTCAAAAGTGCCCCGACTACCATCTGTTATTCCCAGGAGCCCAAGAACTAAACCCATCTGGCAAACATCCAGCAGTCACATCTAGAAGTACAAGGACGAGACAACGACCTTCAATCACGCGTATAAAAGCTCCATCATTACCGAGTTTGTTCATTTTGTTTATGTTTGATTTTTGTAATTAACTTTTGTACATATTGGCGTTTATTTTGTTTGTGTGTTGGAAGTTTATTTAGCTTGTTTCCTCGTTGACATTTACGTCAAATTTTTTTTTTTTGTTCTTTGTTTTCAGTGATTGTAATCCAAAAACTTTATCAAAAGATTAATAAAAAATATAAAATAAAAAGAATTAAAAAATTTACATCTTGTGTCTCTTTTACTTTCGATACCTTATTTTAAGAAAAAACTTGTTTTTTCGACCGACCTGTCAAGCAACATCGGGACCCAAAACCGTTATTTTTCTCAATCCTTGTGACGGTTGCCAATTGTTTTAGTATAGAAATCAAGTTATTTAAGAAGAACTTCCCTATTTTTGTAACAGAAGTCCGCAATTTTACCTTCATTTATCTTATTGAATTTGAGAAGCGACTTCTCTGGCACGCCCCACATTTTTATTTTCACCAATTTAAATCCACGTAAGCGCATCAAGAGGTTGAAATTATTATTTTCGTTAGAAAATTTAAAAAACTTGTCCTCATTACAGAAAAATTATAGTATATGCCAGATATACCACGTCATCCCGTATGTCATCCTTATAATTCGATGACACGTCATATATGTTAATATCTAGTGTCGATGATTTAAGGTCTAGGGTTTAGTTTTTAGGGTCGATGACACGTCATAAATGTTAAATTGTTATTGGTTGAGATGACACGTGTCAAAGAATTATAGGTTTGGCATACCACGTTATCCGTATACCTGGCATACAGTAAAATTTCTCCTCATTACATACCAGCGTACCGAGCATAATGTTGTTGGTGCTAGAGAATAGGCTTAATATACTACCAGTCCGTTCTACTTGTTCATTATTTTCACTTAGTTCATTTAACTTCAGAGACAATTAACTAGCCACTTGAGTTTGCAATTTGTTTCCACTTAACCCCTTAAACTTGTAATTTTTTTCCACCTTTTTCCCTCAACTTGTCAAATGTGCTCCATTTTGCTTCTTTTATGATGACATGACATGAATCTTCTATGACCATTTATATTATGTCATGTCAGCACAAAAAGGCAAAATGAGTCATATTTGATAAGTTGAGAGTGCCCAATGAAAAGTGTAGAAGGCTAATAAGTTGTTCCTTAAGTTGAGGGGGCTAAAGAAAAAATATAAACAAGTTAAGAGGACTAATTATATATTAAGCCTAGGGAATATATTCTCTACAATCAATGGTCAGCATCTCTAAATTGCAGACTCACAGGCGTCTGCAGCTTTGACTATCTTAAAATTAGAAAATATATATAAAAAGGTAAGTATTGTTTGGCACCAGAGACCAATCCTTAACCCTACCATTCCTAGGAAAAAATTTAGTACAGCTTTCCCATATTAAAATACATATAATTTGTACAATTGGGTTGTTCACATATCCCAATTTACCTTATGATGTTAAATTATTACGAAGAGTATCTCTACTAGTTCAAAAGAATGGTTAGACACTATCACTATTTTCTTTATTGAAAATTCATATTAATTAAGTTATAGTATATTTTATATTCAATTATAGTAAATGAGTCTCATTAGATTAAGTAAAAGTAATGATTTATTTGAAGTCACTCTCCATTTTTCTTGTTTGTATGTCATAAATCAATTAAAAATGAACATGTGGAAAAAATGAACACTACTCATATTTGAGCATTCTCCAAGTTCATAGAGAAACTATTCAGCAAATTTATACTTTATTAAATTGTTGAATAGTCCCTCTTTTGAACCACTAGATGCTCTTAGAGTGACTAAATATGAGAATGTTTGGTAATAATGAAAAAATGATGATGTGTCAATGGTGAAAGTGTCCAACTATTAGAAATGCTCTGTCTAGAGTTCCAAGTTGATGGTTTTTGCTATATTCTGGTAGAGAAATGCATACTATTCATGCCATTAATAAGCAATGCATCTTTCATCCTACTGGGTACATTTATTATATTTAAATATTTTTTTTCCTTTTTTATGAAAAACTAATGGAAGAAAATTTTCTGTTCCGGACTTCCTATTTCATTTTTCTATCCCTCTTTCACTATTTTCACATGCAACTGAATGTTTTTTTTTTTAAATCAGCTTTAATTTTCCTTTTTAACTATATAAATTCTTAGATTTTGAAAATTTTTGTGTGTATTGCCCTCCATAAAATTTAGTTTTTTCACCTATATCATTCCTTACTAAGCTTTAATAATTTTTGCCCCCCTTAGTTTCGAAAGCTGGCTTCGCCACTGCCTACCATAGTACCATTTTTAGAGAGTTGAGAGGGTAAAAGGGAAGTTCCTTAAGGTGAGAGTGTAAAATGACCAAAAAATGCAAGTTTAAGAGTTACATAGTATATTAGTACCACTTTTGAAGAGTCGAGAGGGTAAAAAGGATGTCTCTTAAAGTGAGGGGGTAAAATGACCAAAAGATGGAAGTTTAGGGGGTTGCATGTGCATTAAGCCAAATTTTATTATTAAAGGTGGACACAGTTCAGTTAACCGATACATTAGCATTTTTTAATTGAACAAAAAAGATTAGTTTTTACACCTCTTTAATAACAAAACCGATCCATAACTATCGCTTTAAGAGTTAACCATAGTATTCTGGTACTCAAATCAAGAGTGATGCTCACATAGTCGATAACTGATCAAATAAAATTTAGTCAATCACCATTAAATAAGAATTTAAGTGTGAAGATTAAAAACTAATGAAATCACCTATTTTACTTTAATTATAAATAGTGTATTCTGTTTTTTTTTACTATACCCTAAATAGTCATGTATCAACTCGTCGTTTTTAATTGATTTTATTATGTTTTAATCTTCACTTTTAAATTCTAATCTAATGGTGAGTGACCAAAACCGAAACCGTTCAATTGGTCAACCATATATTTCCGTTCGATTTTCCAATTGCGGTTCAGTTAACAGTTTAATTGGTTTTTGTTTTACCCACCCCTAGCTATTATCGGAAGAAAATCTGCTGTCCCGAACTTCCTATCCCATTTTCCTGTTCCCTTTTCAATTTTTGACATGTGTAAAAAAGATTCTAATGTTTTTTTATTATACCCTAAATTGTCCCCGAATCAACCCGTTGTAGAATTTTTTTTACACATGTCAAAAATTAAAAGGGGAACAAGAAAATGGGATAGGAAGTCCGGGACAGCAGATTTTTGTCCGCTATTATCTCATTGACTCATTCTATAATTTTTTATTTTTTTTTACATTACTGATATCATATATTTTATTATTTTTCTGTATATATTTACTGAAAAATTCTATTCAACTTTATCTCCTAAAATCTAAGTCTTGATATATTGTCTTAAAAATGAATAAAATATTTTTTACGTATTGAAAACGAAAAAAAGTATACTGAGGTAATAACACTGATGAGAAAGGAAAAAGACATTCAATATCAAAAAAATTACATAGAAAATTTTCTTTAGTTTATGATATTTTGTAAACAAAAAATTACATAGAAAATTTTCCCCTTCCGTCAATTCATGGATTCGCTACTGATCTCTTACAGTTAGATAATTTATAGTATAAGAGAATAAATTGAACCAATGCTGAAAATTAGGAAACTACTTGTAAATATGTAGCTTTCTGACCTATATATGGTGCAGAAACAAAAACGACATTGACATGGAAACAGATATGAGAAACATTATGCTTAAAACATAATTTTTATAAGAAAAAGCCTTAGAACGTAAATTGAAACCGACAAATCAACCTGGAACACGAAAACTCTACTAAAAAACACTTCTATGGTATTTATATAGTTTTTAATTTAAGACATATTCTTTTTGACTTAATTTCAGCAAAATTCAGTTTAGTTCAATTTTATTCAATTTATTTAAGTTCAAGAAAATTCAGTTTAGTTCAATTTTATTCAATTTATTTAAGTTCAAGAAAATTCAGTTCAGCAAAATTCATCAAATTCAGTTCAGTTTCATTCAGTTCAGTTTCATTCAATTTAGTTCAGTTCAGTTCAGCCAAAAAGAACGGGACCTTACCTTCCTACCTAACTATCATATTTGGAAGTATAAAAAATACTAACCATAGTTAACTTTCCTTAATACAACTTGTTAACTAACTACCCTAAATGTGAGTTGTTCAAGTATATATAGATATACTATTTCTCCATCAGGAAAACACAAACACCTAATTGCGCTTACATTCATCTTCATCTTCTGATTAATTTGATATTAATTTGTTGAAAAATGGAAATTAAAGTAGAGCTGATTTCTGAAGAATTAATCAAACCATCATCTCCTACACCTCATCATCTCCGTAAACTCGAATTTTCATTCATTGATCATCTCCAAACCCTATTATCCCCACCCTTCACTCTCTTCTATCAAAAATCCAACACCAATATTACCAATCTTGAAAGATCCATCCTGCTCAAAAAATCATTATCAAAAGCTTTAACCCTATTCTACCCTCTTGCAGGCAGCCTTAGCGACTCCTATGCTGACTGCAACGATGAAGGTGCTCTCTTTATCGAAGCTAAAGCTAACTGTCAACTCTCTGATATTCTCCTTAACCGAAACCAGTACCATAATCATCGAATGAAGTTCATTCCTCCGCAACCTCACGGAAGCAAACATATCCATGGATCGTTGATTCAGATTACCTACTTTAACTGCAGCGGACTAGCCCTTTCATTCGCTATGGCACATAAGCTTGGAGATGCTTTGTCACAGTTCATATTCCTAAACAATTGGGCTGCGGTTGCTCGAGGGAATACCCTTGTTGATATTCCTCCCTTCGGTGCAGCTTCCATCTTTCCTCCTCGCAATTCAAAAGACTCCAATCTAGAGCAAGTTTTCCTCACGGAAAACATCGTCACTAAATCGTTTGTGTTCGATGCTTTTACCTTATCAGCTATTAGAGATAAATATAGCGGCAAAGGTGTAAAGTTAACACGCGTGAAGGCATTATCTGTTTTCTTGAGTCGAATCATTGCCACGATTTCTCGGGCAAAAGCTGGTAACAAGAATCGGAGTGTGTTGTTTAATGCAATTAACTTACGGGATCCGCCCATTTTGAAGCAATCTTTTGGGAACTTTATATCGGTCGCATTAGTAGTGATTGACAATCTAGAGGCTATGGCTAAAGATGATGAATATTGTCGTGAAATCGGGCTAAAGATAAATGATTCTATTAAAAGTGTGAATGTAGAGACCGTAAAGAAACTTCGGAATGATGATCAGTGGAATGTTTTAAAGGAAACAATTGCAGAAGTTACGAAAGGAGAGATGGATAAGTATTCATTCTCTAGTTTATGCCATTTTCCGGTATATGAAATTGATTTTGGTTGGGGAAACCCCGAGTGGGTAGTGTCAACTACACTGGTTTTTGACACTGTGTTTGTAGTTTTGATGGATACGAAAGAAGGTAACGGTATTGAGGCATGGATTACGATGACGGATGCAGACATGGCTAAATTCGAGATGGATAACCAGCTTCTTTCACATCTTTCTTCGAATTCAAATGGCTATCAAAACGTCACCAAACAATCTAAGTTATGAGCATATACGCAAATTTAATGTTTTTTGTTTTATATTATTACATTCATTTCATTTCATGTTTTTTTAATAGAATGTTCAATTCACAATTCAAGTGATCTGTAATAAAAGTTGTAAATCGGTGAAATTAAATAACTATGGGAATATTTAGTTAACTTATGCCTAGTTAAGATTATGTTTCAAAAATAATGCTCGTGGTTTACTCATTTTTCAAATAAAGGTCTGTAGTTTAACAGTTTGCAAACAGAGGTAAGTGGTATGATTTGTTTTTCAAATAGAGGTATGTGGTATGAATATTTTTACAAGCTAGAGTATACGAAATCACATTATTAAGTTTTGATGATATTTTTATCTTTTAAACGACTTATATCTATCTCTACATTAACAAAATATTGAACCTTCAAATCGAATTGCAAGTTGTAAAATGGACTTAAACTTCAAAATAGTCTGTAAATCGTCAAATTATAAAAGAACGTAGAACGTCCATAATATGATATATGATTTCGATTTGAGAGTGGGAAATGTCATTAAATGATATGTGGTATGAAGTTTATAGAATCCATTTCATATCTAATATTGGTTTATACTTATTACTGGCATCACCATATCTAAAAGTTTGGTAAATTCCAATACAAACTTTGTGGTTATATTATTTCTTAAAATGATGTTTGTGGTTATTATTTTAATTAAATTGGAACATGTGGTCATAAGAATTCATAAGTTAAGGACCATTAAACTTTGATCTTATAGAAATGACCGTTAAAAACCTAAAAATAGACTTTTCCGAGAATTGAAGTTGTTTTTTATCTTGAAGGAAAAACACTTTATTACACAATAATCAAAGAATCCTTATATAAAACGCTACTAAGAGAAACCGGAACAGGTACATAAATAAATGGGTTATCCGAGAATTAAAGTTGTTCAGTGCCACATTTTACTATCGAATAACACTACATCTCTCTAAACATTTATTTTCTCTCTCCTCATCAAACACTTTTTTTTTTTGACAAATCCTCATCAAACACTTACACAAGCTTAAAAGTTAAAAAAAATGAAAAAATTAAAGTTGTTTAGAATATCATCAAATCTTATAATTGTCTATTTTTAGGTTATAACAATCATTTTGATGATACCAATAAAAAAAATCCTTAATTTGAGAATCCATATAACTATACGATCCAATTTAGGAAAAAATAAACCACAAACACCATTTTAAGAAACACTATAAAAGGTTTAGTTTGGAATTCACCCTAGAAACTTTAAACTATTTATGTTTATCGCACTGGTTTGATATCACACAAAAACTTAATAGATCTAAAAGCTAGTAATCTAAAATGTACGAGTAGACTTATATTTGAGTCAATGTATGCTATATATGAATCGAATAATTAGAAATCTTTAGATGGCAAACAGATCCACTGTAATTGGTTCATCAATTGTAATAGATTTCTAGGTAAAAAAGAATTGTACTATATATACGGACTCAAAATCATTATGTATGAAAATGACCTGAACTTGTTTAGAAAAGAAAATGAATCACATGCAATTAGTATGTTAGGTGAAAATAAATAATATCATGGAAGTATTTACGTGTATTATATATATTAAGCCATGTTGTTTATGTATTATTAGTAATTTATTCAGTTCAGTTCGGTGGTATTCAAATAATTTCAGTTCAGTAACTTTTCTTCAGCAAAATACACTTCAATTCAGTAATTTTTCTTTAATAAATATACTTTAATTCAGTTCCGTTCAGTTCAGTAATAAAAAACAGGGCATTATAAATATATTTACATTGTCCAATAGTTTTCCATGTAGTTGGAGTGCACGTAAACAAATGAACTATATATAAAAAATAAGAATAGGCATCTCAACCATAAAAGCTTGTAAAGGGTGACATATCTTAAATTATTAAAAGAACAATAAAATTAATTAACTTGCTGAAATTGGCATACTAATTAGGTGAAAACAAAATTTATTCATACATGGACTGAGGCTCTGCTTTTTATACTTTATTAGTAATTTATTTCAGTTCCGTTCAGTTCAATAGTGTTCAGTTCAGTTTAATTCAGTTCGCTACAGTTCAATCATAAAGAACAGAGCTGAAACCCTAATATTGTATATACCTAAAGAATCTTTTGGAAAATAATTATTGGACTCGGTCTTCCGATTCAATGATCGATAACTCTAGTGGGAAAAATATATTTCATTTTGGAACATGATACAATTTCGATGTTCGGAGAAGTGCATGTACATTATTAAAAGAAAAATCATAAAATTATTTAACAAGAGCATGATACAATTTATTTAGTTGGGAGCTAATTGCTGCCAACTTTTGGGAAAACACATCACACTTTTGACAATTTTTGACAATTTTGGCCTTTGCATTTGAAACTTTTTCTAGCTAAACTAAGGCGTTCAATTAAAAAACGAACCAAAAACTCATGTCAGCACCTTTTAATTCTCCGAAATGGAATGACAAAGACTCGATGGATGACGATGTAAGAAAAAGTGAATTATGTTAATTAAAAAAAATTCAATTTTTTTACCTTAAACCGTTTTCAGAACTGTTTCAGCCACAGCCAGATCGGTTATCAGAGGTCCAAACGGTTTCGAAATCGATTAGGGTTAAAAAAATAAAAAATTTAATAATATTATTTACTTCATATTATTTATATTTTCTTTAATTTTTAATTAGAGGTAACAAGTTATACAATAGAGTTAAGAGTGAATTAAAAAGGTTGTTTGATTAGAATTAGAGTTAGGGTTAGGGTTAGGGCTAAGGTTAAGGTTGCTAATTAATCGATTTACATACTTTCATGATATTGATTGGAGATATTTCTAATCCGTATTTCAAGTTTAAAATCTGCGGGTTATAAATTGAGGATGGATCTCCGGTTAAAAAATAAGGGGTAAAAAGTTAGCGACTTTAGCACGGTATGCCGAAAAATTAGGAGTGAGGATTGAAGATGATATTACTCTCGGAGAGCGATGGACGGACGCCGAGTGACTTTTATGTAATTTGTGATGTTGAATAACTCAATTATTGGATATTGATTTTCGGATTTTGAATATGTTATATTTCATGTTTCGTAGACTTAACACCGACCATACAGTGTTCGATATAAATGAAAACCGAAAGTCTAGAGATAAATAACAAATCAAAACATTTTTTTCATTAATTTTCTACTATTTATTACATGAAATATCGAAGACATAAAAAAAATAAAAATATCTCGGCAAAGGTATTCGATATTTTCAACCTTTGTATCCAATAATGAGGTGAATCGTGCATCCGCTCGTTTGTGCCATTGTGGCATTTGAGTCATTTGTTCCATCATTTCTTGTTGATTGTGGTGAATGGACTCGAGGAGAGGTTGTTAAGGCCAAGATTGCTTCCAACCACCTTGTGCAACCTCCTAAGCCGGGTCATTATGTTCCAATCACCTTGGAAATTGGGATTTCTAGCCATTTCTAAATGACGACACATGACGTCGTGTTTTTCGAAAATAACGGCTAGTTTGATCGCTCACACGTCGTGCAACACTCCCACACAACTTGTAACACGTCAAAAAAGCTCCAACGATAAAAAAAAAATTCAAACCACACAACGTGTCACACCGACCTCACGTCCTGTTGTTTGATTTTTTTTACCGTTGGAGCACACAAATACTCCCCACACGACGTGTCACGCCCCCCACACGCCGTGTCAAGTGCCAAATTTCACCCAAAATTCCCTGGATGATTTTTTGCACTCCACACGTCATGCCCAATGCTCCACACGACGTGTGGTGTGACTCGTGACATAACGTGCAGAGAGTCAAACCCCTAGATTTTCAGTTGACTACAACCCACACGATGTGTCACGCACCCACACGGCTGTGAGCGGAAACGGGCACTCATAGCGGCTTTAGCCTTCTTTGACTAGAGTCGCCACCCGGCCGATCGGGAAAATGTACGAACCAGTGTAGGTATCGATTGTCTTGAAAACCAGAGATTCTAATTTACGTTCGTGATAAACTTATTAATTTCGACATTCTAGACTCTAGAGGATCTTTAATGCAACCTAGCTTATTATTATTATCTTGATTTATATTGTTATCACATCGGGTACTAGCGTTTGAGCGACTGGCGTAACGAGGAGCTCGAGAATTGCTTTCATCATCGGATTCGAAAACCAATGCTTATAGTTTGTGCCTCGCTTCTTTGAGAGTGCATAGGACGATTACATCATCTTGTAAGATCCATTGGGCAGTCCTAATAAAGCAAAACGAGTAACACTGCGTGTGTGCGTTTGTGTCTTTTGAAGCGGGTTAAGAGACTTATCTGTGTGTTGGTCCTTGGCCTACCAACTCTGGATGATGCCTGGCGCTTTGTCCTACCAGTCTTATCTGAGCAATGGTTGCTTTGACTCGGGGTTTGTGTGACATCTTCCGGCGATCGGGTACTGGCCCAGCAAATAATATCTTGGTTGAAGCTGTGGCGTCCTGTCGCATGGATGATTCTTGATGCGAGAATGGCCATGACATCAGGCAATGTTCTGACACACCGCCAATCTGGTGAAGAGTTGCGTGATTGTATAGGACTTAGCGATCCGAGGCCCGGGTAGCGTCCTGGAGTTTCGGCCTTCTAATAATCTTGAAGTCTAGTGATGCCCCGACAAGCGATATTCTCTGTGTAGAAAGATCCAGGGATTTGGTGGGGGATCGGAGTTTGCACCATGCCTCCTGAAGGTCGGATGATGCCCCAGCGTGTTGCTAGTCTTGGTAGAGCCGGGGTCAGATGACGCTTCAGTGATGATTCCTCGCGGTGAGTACTAATCGTTGAAGCTGTTTTAGGGATACCGGGTTTCTGTGAAGCGGACGCTCCGGAGATCAGACATCTTTGTTTCTGAATGGTTGGATAGGTTTCTGTCTTCTCGTAGTCCGTCGGGCTAGGTTCTGAAAGGTTGTTGATATCGTCTGATTGGTGTTGTGCGAAGACTATCTCCGCATGACGAAGGTCCTATTTATCGCCGCCTTCATGACTCATATGGGGATCCTGCACAAACAAAGACACGCATCCTTTCTCGGGGTGAGATGGCCAATGGGAAATAAACATTTTTATGATGACTGGTCATGCTACATGATTACAAGTGATCGAGGGGGATGCTTTATTTTACGGATGCATGTGGGTTCACACTTGTGTTCTTAGGATGGGTAACTTAAAACACACAGTGCGTATGACTAGCGTGCAGACACATGACTTGTTTATGAATGAGGGGATGCTCTAATACGTGGACTCAGGTGACGACCTAGGGTGCTTAATGTGTGTGTGCAGAGACGTGACTCATGTGCGAATGAGGAAGTGCCCCATTAGGTGGACTCGTGTGAGTGGGAAATGATAACCTATAATGACATAAAACCCATAGTGTGTGCGACGCAATGTATAGGCAGGTGGCGCGTGCGTGCACAAGGGGGATGTCATACTCGTGTGATATTTTTTATCGATTTCGGCTAGATGACCTAGGTGTCTAATGTGTGCGTGCAACTAGACCAGTGGACATGTGATTGTGTGTAGACTATGTTGGCCCAAATATGACTATATAAAGACTAGAGGGGGGGGGGGTGAATAGGATTTATTGCCTTTTAAAAAATTACTTAATATACTCTTTAAATCATTTGCCTATTTAGGAATAAACAACAGTTCAAAAGGTTTTGCGGAAGAAAGCGTTGTTTATAAGAATTAAGAGTATAAGAAGTTTAATCACGAGCAATTAATAATAAAATGCAGAGCAAGTGATTTAAAAGCAATAATAGAGGAGTAGAGATAGAAGTATTTGACACAGAGTATTTATCCAGGTTCGGTCTCCTTGTGAGCCTAATCCTGTCCCCGAGAGAACCTCTCGAGATTTTCCACTATAGATTTCTTTACGGGCAGAAATCAAGCCTGAGACAGTTCTCACAATCCGAGACACTGTCAGCAAATACCTCTTCCAGTATTTACTCTCTCGAAACTCCAAGTGTTCGAGTAACTCCTCCTTAGTTTTTCTCAAGGTCAACTAAGAAACTTATGGCACTTTTAAAGGTTCAGTGATAACCCCAGATTAAGCCCCACTGCTTAATCTTTACAATGATTTTTGAATGGCAGTAATAACACTCAAACTCTCGTTGTACAGTTGAAGGAAAAATGTAATTAAAGCTTGCTTGAATACTCAGTTGATAGCCTTAATTCTCGGTTTGATTTTCCTTACTTCAACCATTCCTTCTCCATGCTATTTATAGCCTTCACCATGTCTTCATTTCGGATTTTTGAAGAGAAGAGCCGTTGGAGAAGATATGTCATATCTTATGACACTTTAACTTCACTTTACAAACTCCAATTCGCAACTAATGTCATAGCTTTACAAACTCCACTTTGATTTCAATGTCATAACCTTTACAAACTCCACTTTGATTTCAATGTCATAACCTTTACAAACTCCACTTTGTAATCAACTCTTTGTTTGTACGGTTTTATGCATGAAGTATGTTATCTTGGCTAGATACATTGTTATCTAAAGCCTTTTGATTAGTTTACAAAAGCTTTTCTGAGTTGGTAAGGAACAAAAGAGTTTTGTAGAGTGTACTTGTTTGAAATCAAGTGTATGACTTGCTTTTCTAATTAACATTCCATATTCGTATAACATATATATGGAATTATACTTTGTATGATGATGAAGAGTTTAATCAAGCATTATTGAGCATACATGGTATAGTTAACTTGCTAAACATATTTCAACAAACATTGCAAGTATTTATCATCGAGATATATGTATGGCATTTTTAATATTTAAAAGTCATGGCATGGATATTTCTTAATATAGATATCTTAAGCAAATATGATCATAGTTTTAACTTAATCATTTTGAGAAAGCTTTTGATAAAAGTCTAGGGATAAAGTTAAGATTAATTTTCAAGAGATTAAGTCATCAAAACTAATGAGGTTGATTCAACAATCTCCCCCTTTTTGAGGACTTGCAAGAAACATGTGGTTTGATTAAAACTCCCCCTGAGTTCTAGACTTTTATAAGAAAAACTCCCCTTGAGTTATAGACCTCTTTAAAGTGTAATGATCATTTTAAGTTTTTAAACACATTGCTTAAGAAATGTCAATTAAGTATAGCATACATAAAACAGCTCAGTTTAAGCATGACATATCATAGCATACAGAAATCTCAGTTTAAGAAAATCATGTATATGAAACATATAAATATGGCATATCATAACCACATAGCATAAAATCATGCATAATATGGCATAGCATAACCACATAGCTTAAAATCATGCATAATATGGCATAGCATAACCACATAGCTTAAAATCATGCATAATATGGCATAGCATAACCACATAGCATTATTTCTCCCCCTTTGTTGACAGACATCAAAAAGCATACACATTAGGGTAGAGTCTATGTATATTCAGACATGACTGAGTGATGTGCATATAGCCATGTATGCTGTGTATTGTACCTGCAGAAAGTTATTTCAAGCATATCTATTCAATTTCGCATTGAATGCACTGTGTGCATTAACTAATGGTACCTGCAAGTATACACATAGATATATAGCAGCAACTGCATTCATATAGATAGATAAGAAGTTAAGGTACCTACTTTAAATATCCAAAAAACAAAACACCCTAAGAAAGATAATTTAAAACTACTCAATGTAAGTGAGAGACAGCAGTTTTAAAACTATCTAAAGGGAGAAGATATAATAGTAAGATAGGATAGGATAGGATAGGCATTCACTGAGTTGAAGCAGGAGATCCACCAAGAGGAAGGTTTTGTGCAGATGGAGCATGCACATAGTCTTCAGATGGCTCAGATGGCATGATGATTCCTGGGATGCTGGAAATTGCAAGCCTCTGTTCTGCTAGGTCTTGAGCAATTCCCCTGATCTCAGCATGAAAACCTTATTGCTGTCCCTGAAGGTTTCTTACATTTCCATTAAGAGCAAATACTCTTCCATGGAGATCATCAATCTTGCCATTCAACACTTTCAGAGCAGCCTCCTGTTTCTGAGTCTTATCCTGCAAGAAAGTACCAAGAGAATCTAGTTTTGCAGAGAGATTAGTAAAGGTTTTCTCTAGATCAAGGCTCTGCTGGGCTAGTCTCTGGCTCATCATCTCAGCTTTAGCAAAAGAGGTTGCAAGGTATTTTGAGTAAGAGTCTAAGGTGCTCATGGTGTTGTTTGTGGTATTGATCATCCTGTTCAAGCCATTAGCTAGAAGTACAAGCTGACTGGGGCTTGGAATGAATGCATCCTGCTCAAGGTTTTCCAGAAAGTCTGATTGAAGATGATGCTGTGCAAAGAATAATGGAGTAGGATCCTGCATAGGCATTGATTGTCCTCCATGAACAGACTCATGAGAGGTAGGCAGCACAAACTCAACACCCTGGGGCATATCACTCAGCAAGTTGACTTCTTCATTGTTAAGTGCACTGGTAGCTTCAGTCATAGGTTCTTTTCTTTTATGCAAGAATGATTCATTAACATAGAGAGAATTTATGCTAAAAGATGAATGTTCTCTAATGAACTCAGATTCTTGTTGATCACTAGTAGAAGATGACTGTGCATTCTTGGATACCACTTGATTTGCTTTTCTAAGCATGATATGACTGGTCTCATTGTTATGGGTTCTTGGTATGTTTGAATGGCTAGCGGAGTAACATATGACTTCTTTAGATATCCTAGTCCTCTCTTTCTTATCTTTATTTCTGACTAACATCTTGTATATTTCGGGTTTTCCTAGACATCTAGAAAAGGTGGTCACTGTTTCATTCTTAAGGTCTATTTCGAAAAACCTAAAGACAGATGAGAGTAGCATTCCATATGGTAATTCATCTTGAGGTCTTAGACTTGTCATATGTTCCAACATCAGATGTGGCAAATTGACATTTATATAATGTACAATGTTCCAGATGAAATGTATATCGAAATGACTCATATTGCCTAGGTTACTTCTAACAGGAAATAGTAGCCTAGTCATAAAGTAGTGTAAGGTCTCCAAACTAGGATCTATTTTAGTTCTTCTAAAGACCTTGGGAATAGGCTCAAAAACTCCTATGTTGAAGATCTTTCTGATGAAGCTATGATGATCATAATTCTCAGAACAAGGAGAGTTATCATGTTTAGATATTACTTTTCCAGACATAGGTATACCCAGAATGAATCCTAACATAATATCGTCAATAATAAATTCACGCCCTTTAACTTTAGCTAGATAAGTTCCATGGCTAATCTTAGTCAGAGTTTCGTAGAACTCATACACTAGTTTAGGATATGTATCATCCCTATAACTCAACATGGACACCCAGTTTTGGCTATTGAACCAATGCTTCAGGGGTAGATTCAGACTTTCAAGAAACTTTAAATCTACAAACATTGAATCCAGAATGTTCTTAACTCTAACATCAACATCATCATATACTGGTTTCCTATTCAGTATGAACAAGGACGGATTTACCTCTTGATAGACCTTTGGATTGATGGAGTTAGTGATTACATCTCTCAAATGTTCATTTCTCGACATGATTCCAGACATAGAAGCTTCTTTCTTTCTTAGATATGAACGCGTTCTTATTGCTGTGGTTCTGGTAGGTTTTGTTCTTGGAGACATCTTGGAGGAGAGATGATGTCGCTTTTGGTTTGGAAATGAGAAGTGATGGAGAGAGAATGAAAAAGTCATTTTAGGGATAGATGTAGGGGATCAGAACCGTCGTCTAGGAGATTTGATCTCAGACGAGACCTTTCCAGTTTCCAAAGAGGTACAATGAACAGTTTTTGGAGAAGACTGTTCGTATTTCTCACAAAAATAGAGGGAAACGAAATTACAAAACTGATCCCTCTTATTTTCATGAAGTTTTGAAAGTGAAACCGTTTAACAAAGTAAAACTGGGCCACAGAAGACAGTTGGGCCGGTGTTTTAATTTCTAATTAAGCTTAATGGGCCTAATCAACTAGTTCAAAACATTTTTAAGATAAAAGTATAAGCCCAAGGATATTTTTCAAGGTTAAAAAAAAATATAAACGTTTCTTTTAATCAAGTACGGGGTTTGACATTCCTAGTTCACTACGTAAAAAAGCAAATCGTTCAGAACTTAAAGCTTTAGTGAAAATATCTGCAATTTGATTTTCCGTAGGAATGAACTCAAGGTTTATGTCTCCTTTTTGAATATGGTCTCGTATAAAATGATGTTTAATATCAATGTGCTTAGCTCTAGAATGCTGACTGGGATTTTTACCCAAATTTATAGCACTTGTATTATCACATTTAACGGGTACATGTTCAAAAGAGAGACCGTAGTCCTTTAAGTGTTGTCTCATCCATAAAATTTGAGTAACACAATTACCAACAGAAATGTATTCTGCTTCCATGGTAGATAGTGCTACAGAATTTTGTTTCTTACTTGACCATGAAACCAAAGCATTGCCTAGAAAGTGACACGTACCTGAGGTACTCTTTCTTTCTAACCTGCAACCTGCATAGTCAGCGTCACTGTATCCAATAAGATTTATCTCTTCACATTTAGGATACCAGAGACCTATGTTTGAAGTTCCTCTCAAATATCTGAAAATTCTTTTCACTGCGGTATAGTGAGATTCTTTCGGATTTGACTGATATCTGGCACATAGACATACACTGAATTGAATGTCGGGTCTACTGGCTGTAAGATACAGTAATGACCCAATCATTCCTCTATATTTCTTAATGTCTAAACTCTTGCCTTTCTCATCTTTCTTTATTTTCACAGCAGTACTCATTGGAGTAGTCTCCTCGTTGCAGTTATCAAAGTCAAACTTCTTTAGTAGCTCTCTGACATATTTTTCTTGATTAATGAAAATGCCTTGATTACCCTGTTTAATTTGTAATCCTAAAAAGAAATTTAATTCGCCCATCATGGACATCTCAAATTCTTCACTCATTTCTTTTGCAAAAGATTCACACAAAGATTCATTAGTTGACCCAAAAATAATATCATCAACATATATTTGTACAATCAACAAATGATTTTTCTCAAATTTAATAAATAGGGTAATATCGACTTTTCCTCTTTGAAAACCTCTTTCAATCAAAAAGGAGCTTAGTCTGTCATACCAAGCTCTAGGAGCTTGTTTTAAACCATATAAAGCTTTTGACAGTTTGAAAACATGATCAGGAAGTTCATGATCCTCAAAACCAGGAGGTTGTTTAACATATACTTCTTCAGAAATAAAACCATTAAGAAAAGCACTTTTCACATCCATTTGATAGAGCTTAAATTTTTTGTAGCAAGCATAGGCACACAACATACGAATAGATTCTAATCTAGCAACTGGGGCATAAGTTTCATCAAAATCAATGCCTTCTTGTTGGTTGTAGCCTTGGACAACTAATCTAGCCTTATTTCTGGTAACATTCCCGGATTCATCTAACTTATTCCTAAAGACCCATTTAGTTCCTATGATAGTCTTTCCTATTGGTCTAGGAACCAATGTCCAAACATTGTTCCTCTTGAACTGGTTCAGTTCTTCTTGCATGGCAAGAATCTAGTTTTCATCATTTTCAGCTTCTTTGAAGCTTTTTGGTTCGAGTTCAGATACAAAAGCTACATTACCAAAGTACTTTCTGAACTGTGCTCTAGTCATGACCTTTTCAGAAGGGTCATCAATAATGTCTTCCTGAGAGTGATTTCTTGGAACTCTTATTTCCTTTGGAAGATCATTATTTTCTATTTTCTCTTCCCTGGGTACAGACTGTTCTGATGAAGATATATTTAACTGAGGATTTTCAACTGATAAAATATCATCATTTATCTTTTCCATAGTTAAATTATTTTCATCAAACACAACGTGAACAGACTCTTCTACCACTAGGTTTCTCTTATTGAAAACTCTAAAGGCTTTGCTAGATAAGGAATATCCTAAAAAGATTCCTTCATCAGATTTTTCATCGAACTTTCCTAGTTGGTCTTTATTGTTGTTGTGAATGAAACACTTAGAACCAAATATGTGAAAGTAGCTTATGTTGGGTTTTCTTCCTTTCCATAATTCATATGGAGTCTTTTTCAAGATGGGCCTGATTAACGCTCTATTCAAAATATAGCAAGCTGTGTTAGTAGCTTCAGCCCAAAAATACTTAGGAAGATTACTTTCACTTATCATAGTTCTAGCCATTTCTTCCAACGTCCTATTCTTTCGTTCTACAACTCCATTTTGTTGCGGAGTTCTTGGGGCAGAAAACATGTGATTAATCCCCGCCTCATTACAAAATAATTCAAAAGACTGATTTTTGAACTCACCACCATTATCACTTCTAATAGAGGACAATTTGACATTTTTGTCGTTTTGGAGTTTCTTGACAAGGTGGACAAATTGGTCAAAGGTTTCATCCTTAGATGCTAGAAATAAGGTCCAAGTAAATCTAGAATAATCATCAACTACTACCAAGGCATACTTCTTTCCTCCTAGGCTTGACGGTTGGATTGGTCCAAACAAATCTAGGTGAAGTAATTCAAGTGGTCTACTAGTTGATACAATTCCTTTTAAGCTAAAAGAGCTTCTAGTTTGTTTACCCTTTTGACATGCATCACAAATGTGATTTTTGTTAAAACTAATCTTAGGAAGACCTTTTACAAGTTCTTTCTTAGATAGTTTTGAAATTAAGTGCATACTAGCATGTCCTAACCTTTTGTGCCACAACCAACTCTCATCATTATGTGAAACAAGGCATTTATCGTTAGATACTTTATCAAGATTAAGTATATAAATATTTTCAACTCTTGGAACTGTGAATAAAATCTTGTCAGATTTTGCATCAAAAACTTCACAGCTTTTGGAGTTGAAAACTACCTTCATACCTTTGTCACATAACTGGCTTACGCTCAGAAGATTGTATTTTAGTCCGTCGACCAGAGATACATCTTCAATAGATGGCTGATTTCCAACTTGACCTTTTCCAATTACTTGTCCTTTTCTTTTATCTCCAAAACTTACACTTCCTCCACTATAAGATTTAATTGAGGTGAATGTATTTTTATCACCAGTCATGTGTCTTGAGCAGGCACTGTCAACATACCATTGTTTTGACCTTTGTGTGCCTCTCACGTGTCCCTGCAATTAATCAGTTAGACTTAGGTACCCAATTAATTTTGGGTCCTGGTAAGTTAGCAGAAGACAATCTCGACACTTTCTTGACCCAGATGAACTTTCCTTTATATTGACCTTTTCTAAATTTACAATGTTTAATAGTGTGGTCAGTATGATTACAATAATAACAGTTTTTGACCTTTTTAGCCTTTAACTGTTCTTTGTACTTTTTCTTTTTCTCTGATTTATTATTCTCAAATTTTTCATGACTTTCAGTAAAACATCCAATCCCAGATCTGTCATTGTGACTTCTTTGGGAGTTTATGATATCTTGAAGGATTTCCTTACCCTTTGAAAAACCGTTTATGATTTGATCATCTTTTACTTTTTGATTTTTCAGGGTTTGTACCTCACTGAGAATCTCAGAATTACTCGTTTCTAGAATTTTTACTTGATCTAGTAATTCTGAGTTTTCTCTTTTGAGAGCTCTATTTTCTTTCTTGCAATTTTTAAACTTCATTAGAGTCTCAATGGAGGTATCATATAATTCACAGCAAACAGAAATTAATTCCTCTTTAGACATAAGACTAAAAGTTACCTCGGGGGATTCATTTTCACAGTCGTCTGATGAATTTTCTGATAATTCTTCTTTTGCCATGAAACAGATGTGAGCAACTTTATCATCTTCTTCATCAGTTGAAGATTCATCACTATCACTCCAAGTTGCCACCATAGCCCGTTTACTCTTTTCTTTTGACTTGTTTTGATTCTTCAAGTTAGGACAGTTTGGTTTGATGTGTCCTGGCTTGTCACACTCATAACAGATAATATCTTGAGAAGAGTCCTTTTTGAACTTGTCGGAAGTTCTGGGCTCTTTGTGAAAGTTATTTTTAGGAGATTTTCGAAAATTCTTTTTCTTCAAGAATTTGTTGAACTTTCGAGTGAGTAGAGCAATTTCTTCTCCAGACTCATCACTTGAACTTTCACTTACAATTTTAGCTTTTAATCCTGTGGATTTAATCTTTCTAGTCTCGGATTCCTTATCATTAACAGAAGACATTTTCAACTCATGAGTGAGTAGAGATCCGATGAATTCATCATAACCATAAGTGGATAGATCTCTAGCTTCATCGATTGCTGTTAATTTAGGATCCCAGACTGAGGGCATTGTTCTCATTAATTTTTTAATTAGCTCCTCATCTTGAAAAGACTTTCCAAGGGTCTTTAGATTATTTATGATGGAGGTAAACCTCGTATTCATTTCTGAAATGGTTTCATTTACCTCCATCTTAAATAATTCATATTCACGCATGTATAAATTTACCCTTAGATCCTTTTGCTTCTTTGTTCCTTCATATGTGACTTCAAGTTTGTCCCATATCTCCTTTGCATTTGTGCACCCTGAAACACGATGATATTCATTAGTATCTAAAGCACAATGTAAAATATTAATGGCTTTAGCATTTAACTGCAATTGTCTCCAGTCTTCATCAGTGTATTCGGATTCAGTCTTTTCTATTTTGACACCGTCAACTATTTTTGTGGGAATAGTTGAACCATCTCTGATATTTTTCCATACAAAAATATCTGAAGACCGAATAAAGTTTCTCATCCTATTCTTCCAGTAGGAGTAATTTACTCCATAAAATAAGGGCGGTCTAACTGTAGACTGTCCCTCAGGAATTATATGAGTAGACATATTTCCTGGGAAATTTATAGTCTTGCTAGTCATAATGAATCTCTCTAAAGTTGTTAGACTTTAATAGGCACGAGATTGGCTCTGATACCAATTGTTGGCCCAAATATGACTACATAAAGACTAGAGGGGGGGTGAATAGGATTTATTGCCTTTTAAAAAATTACTTAATATACTCTTTAAATCATTTGCCTATTTAGGAATAAACAACAGTTCAAAAGGTTTTGCGGAAGAAAGCGTTGTTTATAAGAATTAAGAGTATAAGAAGTTTAATCACGAGCAATTAATAATAAAATGCAGAGCAAGTGATTTAAAAGCAATAATAGAGGAGTAGAGATAGAAGTATTTGACACAGAGTATTTATCCAGGTTCGGTCTCCTTGTGAGCCTAATCCTGTCCCCGAGAGAACCTCTCGAGATTTTCCACTATAGATTTCTTTACGGGCAGAAATCAAGCCTGAGACAGTTCTCACAATCCGAGACACTGTCAGCAAATACCTCTTCCAGTATTTACTCTCTCGAAACTCCAAGTGTTCGAGTAACTCCTCCTTAGTTTTTCTCAAGGTCAACTAAGAAACTTATGGCACTTTTAAAGGTTCAGTGATAACCCCAGATTAAGCCCCACTGCTTAATCTTTACAATGATTTTTGAATGACAGTAATAACACTCAAACTCTCGTTGTACAGTTGAAGGAAAAATGTAATTAAAGCTTGCTTGAATACTCAGTTGATAGCCTTAATTCTCGGTTTGATTTTCCTTACTTCAACCATTCCTTCTCCATGCTATTTATAGCCTTCACCATGTCTTCATTTCGGATTTTTGAAGAGAAGAGCCGTTGGAGAAGATATGTCATATCTTATGACACTTTAACTTCACTTTACAAACTCCACTTTGATTTCAATGTCATAACCTTTACAAACTCCACTTTGTAATCAACTCTTTGTTTGTACGGTTTTATGCATGAAGTATGTTATCTTGGCTAGATACATTGTTATCTAAAGCCTTTTGATTAGTTTACAAAAGCTTTTCTGAGTTGGTAAAGAACAAAAGAGTTTTGTAGAGTGTACTTGTTTGAAATCAAGTGTATGACTTGCTTTTCTAATTAACATTCCATATTCGTATAACATATATATGGAATTATACTTTGTATGATGATGAAGAGTTTAATCAAGCATTATTGAGCATACATGGTATAGTTAACTTGCTAAACATATTTCAACAAACATTGCAAGTATTTATCATCGAGATATATGTATGGCATTTTTAATATTTAAAAGTCATGGCATGGATATTTCTTAATATAGATATCTTAAGCAAATATGATCATAGTTTTAACTTAATCATTTTGAGAAAGCTTTTGATAAAAGTCTAGGGATAAAGTTAAGATTAATTTTCAAGAGATTAAGTCATCAAAACTTATGAGGTTGATTCAACAGACTAGGGGGGCTGTAACATCTTATGACTCGCGTGGTATTTTTATTGTGGATTTTGGTTGGATGACCTAGGATACATAGTATATATGAGTGAATGTGTAGACACGTGATTGGGTGACCTAAACGACTCTTGGCTCTTAACGAAGCATGTCCTGTGTTAATGGGTGACTCCAAGGTTTTGGTTATATGTGAGGTGGTTTTATGAGGTTAGGTTTATGGTTTGTTCTTTTGGAGGATGTGAGCAAAGGTTTTGGGCTGGATAAAGGAGGTGAGTTCTATGTAAGTGTTCCGATGGTGTAGTGAAAGGCTTTTATGAGGAGAGCAAGGGTTTGTACATGGATGGTGGAGGTGAGGCTTGTGGATGCTTTTGTAGAGAGTAGCAAAAGGCTTGGGTATAGATAACGGAGACGAGGCCCATTGAGATTGTAGGGTAGGTTTTGTGAAGGGTGTAAGGATTTTTAGGTTAGATAGTGGAAGCGAGGCTTATGGAGGTTATTTGATGACACGAGGATATGGTTTGGGAGACATGCAGGAGGTTGTGTAGCTTTTTAGGTTGTCAGAGTTGGAATCGAGATGTTTGAATGGGACTTCCAATGATGTTTTTTGTAATTGTCCCTAGGCTAAGGTGTTCATTGTTGGCCCAAATATGACTGTATAAAGACTAGAGGGGGAGGGGGTGAATAGGATTTATTGCCTTTTAAAAAATTACTTAATATACTCATAAATTATTTGCCTATTTAAATAAACAACAGCTCAAAAGGTTTTGCGGAAGAAACAGTTGTTTATAAGAAGTAAGAGTATAAATATTTTAAACACGATTTATCACAAGCAGTTAATAATATATATTTAAATGCAGAGCAAGTGATTAAATAGCAATAATAAAGAGAGTAGAGATGGAAGGATTTGACACAGAGTATTTATCCAGGTTCGGTCTCCTTGTGAGCCTAATCCTGTCCCCGAGAGAACCTCTCGAGATTTTCCACTATAGATTTCTTTACGGGCAGAAATCAAGCCTGAGACAGTTCTCACAATCCAAGACACTGCCAGCAAATACCTCTACCAGTATTTACTCTCTCGAAACTCCAAGTGTTCGAGTAACTCCTCCTTAGTTTTTCTCAAGGTCAACTAAGAAACTTATGGCACTTTTCAAGGTTCAGTGATAACCCCAGATTAAGCTCCACTGCTTAATCTTTACAATGATTTTTGAATGAAAGTAGAAACACTCAAACTCTCGTTGTACAGTTGAAGGAAAAATATAATTAAAGCTTGCTTGAATACTCAGTTGATAGCCTTAATTCTCGATTTATTTTCCTTGCCTTCAACCATTGCTCCTCCATGCTATTTATAGCCTTCAAGATGTCTTCATTTCTGATTTTGAAGAAGGGTAGCCGTTGGAGAAGATATGTCATATCTTATGACACATTTACTTAGTAAACAAGTAGTTTTACAAACTCCAATTTGTTTTCAATGTCATAATTTTACAAACTCTCCTTTGGTAACTAACTCAATGCTTTTGTACGATTTGAGTATAAAGCCTTAGATGAAGCTAGATTCATTCTTCTTTTAATCCATTTTGAATCTTGTAAAGGCTTTTCTGAGTTAGTAAACAATGTAAGAAGCTTTTGACATTTGTAAAGTAGCTTGTACTTGTTTGAATCCAAATAAGATGAAAAATGTATGGTTTGTTTGCAAACTACTTTTCCATATTCGTACAACACATGTATGAACTATGCTTTTTATGAAAAATGAAGAGTTTAATAAAATTTCAGAGGCATAGAGCATATATGGTATGATTAACTTGCTAAACATATTTTATCTTAACAAACATTGCAAGTAATCATCACCGAGATATATGGATTTTCATATGACATAAGAGCATGGCATTTTGTGATAATCTTAAGTAATCATGGCATATATATATTTTATACAAGGAGATTTACACATCTAGGCATGGTATAAAATTATATATAATCACAACTTTCACTTGATCATTATTAATCTTTTAGAGAAGGCGTTTAAGAATGGCTTTTGATATATAAAAGTTTAGAAATAATTTTAGGATTACTTTTCGAGAGTTCAAGTCATCAAAACTAATGAGGTTGATGCAACATTCATTGCTCTAACTGTTGCCAAAGATGACTATACGGGTTGTCAACTTAGCGAGCTGCCTTTATTGTTGCCTACGTCGCCCTCTTGGGTTTTCAACCTAACAGGCTTTCTTTCTTTTCGCCCTGAATGTTGCCTAGATCAAATTTGAGATTTTTCGATCTAGCGGGTCTTTTCTGATTTCTCAAACCCTAGGGGAGTCGGGTGGTGTTTTGAATGAAGTGTGCATATTCTATTGTCTGAGTTCTTGATTTCTCTGTGTGAACATGACTTACGACACTCTAGAATATGCGTATCTCATAGACTCTTGAAACATACATTTAGACTCACTAACATAAGCTTTTAGACTAGTTAATATAGGCATAAATGGCTCATGTATATATGTCTAGTATGAATGTGCACTCATTATCAACCAGTCCTTGTGGATTTTCTAGTTGACTATTTTCTCTCCTTGTGACGATGATTTTCCCCTTACAGTGAGGCTCATTCCGTGGTGTGGGATCGTCGTTTTTCGTGGGGATGAAACCACGTATCCTAATGTTGCCACTTGATCCTCGGAAGCGTACAAGCGGTTCTCATGATGAAATCCTAGTGTCTCCATTGTTACCCTTGGTGTAGATCATGTCATAGCCTTCTGCATGGATTACGACTTCGTGTGATGATAACACCATCCGCCTTGCATAAAGCATTGACATGGAAATGTCGTTAATCCCTTCGAGGCTTTGTAGATGTGATTTATTTTCGAGCTATAAGCTTCTTTGAAGGATGGCTTCACTTCTCCTCTTTGCTTCTCCCTTCGTCCATGGGCACATTCGTTGCAGAGTGCAGAAAGGGGATTCTGAGGACTTCATAGGTTTAATTTTGAAGGCTGATGGACCCTGGTTCATGGACACACTTCGAGTACTTGGACGCTCCATTTTAACTTTCGTGCTTTGTCGTGGTTCCTCAGAGCGAAGTTTCTTCTTTTTGCATGCCTCCGAAGGAGATGTGCCTCTATACTGATCCAGTGATTCCTCCTTCTTGTGTCGTTTCTCTATCTTGTGAGGCACGTCTTGGTTAGGGCCGTTCGTCTAGCAGTGATTCTCTCTCTTACAGTCGAGGGCATATTCATACTAGACATACATGCTCTAATTATGCTTATATTTTCCTAATGTCTATTGAAAGATGCAAATGAAAGTAGACACGAGTGAGACTGTATATAAACGCTTTTTCTACCCAAGCACGGGTCTGTAAAAACGTGGATAGGATAAGTGGGATAGAGCCTAGTCGATATATCGTAGCCTAATGATGTTGCTCTGTTCTTCGTCTGCAGGGATATCCTTGATGCGACGCTTGTAACCTAAAGTTCTCCTTGAATCCTTTTAGGGGTATATTCTTAGCAATTCAGGCCACTAGGTATTGATCATTTTTGGGCTCGAATAAGGTTTTTTGTTTGTTCTGGAATATGTCATGAGGAGGCGGCTAACGAGATGGAGTGTGTCATATGTTGGGGTAGTTTGGTGAAGTTTGGGGTAGAGTCTTTTGGAGTTTTGGGTAATACGTGTGGGGTGTTTGACGTTTGGACGACCTGTATGTGTTCCTTAACCTAAAGTGTGCCTATGACATCTAGACGAATTATACTTGTGGGATTATGGTACCTTGTTGATATTCTTCCGTTTCTTCCTGACATGGCACCGATGCGTATGTACGCCTAAGACACGTGATAACGACAATGTGTATGCATGTGGCCCCTATTTTGTAGGATGATGTGAAACAAGTGACCTAACGTATGACACTCTAAGGGTATATACACAAGAAAGAGACAAACCTAGTCGGGTGAGGGGTTATGTGCCTTTATGCTTTGGACATCGTGTGTGTGTGTGTGACACGTTTAGGTAAGATGACGGTGGTGTCATAGTTTCTATTTAGCCTATCGTGTGTATCCTATGTGTGGTTTGACGATGTACACTTATTTGTACGGGTAATGCTTGTATATGAAATGGATGCATATTATACTTTAGACTCTAGACTGATGACTATATACACAGACGATATTCACGACTCTTGAATCTAGGGTATAAGTGACGACAAACATACACATGTGGATTTTGAGCGACTCGGTGATGGACTGTTGTGTATTTATACGTGAACACAGACAAGACCTGATTTTTACATAGAGATGACGGGACGTATACTGTATACATGAGTGATGTTTGACTCTATGCTAAAGGACATTATTGACATGTCGCTTATTTCTTGAATGGAGAACGTTCGTGCGACGACCCTATCTTACACTAGTTTGGAAGACTCAACATAATAGTGAACCATGGGGACTCACGGGATGGTGCGCCCCTACCTTGGTTCGGACAATATTTATGACATGAAATGGGAGTTCAAGCGTCTTTTTCGAAGCGTAATGATTCAATGTCTCGTTTCACTTCACAAACTCAAAACTGCTTCTACGAGGAGCAGGAGACAGTGTGCATTTGATCTAACAGGTCATATCGTTATGATGGTATAACCCCCTTTTACATGAAATAATTAAAGTGTTCCTTGCAATGTGGAACAGACGGCGTAACGACGTATTTCATGTATATGGACGGGTATCATAATGTTATGTCCTTTTAGGTCTTATGAGGTTTGACATTGTCTTAAGACGACATTTGTTTGACTTAAGGAATTGACATTTCGGGCGGTTGAGCTTCACTGTGTGAAATAAATCAAGCAAGACGTCATGATGACATACTTCACACAGCAATGCGGACTGCATTTACAAGTCGATTCGTTAAATCCTACAAATGACATGACTGTTCGGCACGACTGGACCCATCCTAGATAACTTTAATATTTGTTTGGTTTAAGGAATTGACCTTTGGAGCGGTGGAACTTTGTCATGTGAAATAGAATAAGTTTCTTCTTGAACTGAAATAGACGTCATGATGACGTATGTTGGCCCTAACAAGATCAGAATTACCTAGAGGGGGTGAATAGGTGTCTAATTAAAAAACTGAAAAACATAAGCTTTTAGAGAAACTTAATTTTCAGAGTCAAATTTCTTCAGAGTGAGAAGCAAGCTTAATGAAGGAGCCTCAGAGAGAAATTCTACCTTTAAGCAGTTTTCTGCTTTTGAGCAACAAAAGTTATGTGTTAAAGAACTTCTGGACATTCTTCTGAACAAAGACATGCGATAAAGAGTAAAATCTGTTTCATCACTAAATACGCAGCAAATACACAGAGGCAAAATAACAAGTTAAGGAAGGGAGAAAGAGATTCAGGAGGTCCTAATGAACATATCGATTTATCCAGGTTCGCCCTAGAAGTTCTGTGACTACGTACTGTCCCCTGTGATCGCAGTCAATAGAGATTTTAAATCCACTATTCAGAACGTTTATGGCACGTTCAGAAGCTCCTTTACATCAATAGAACTTAAGCTAATTTCTCACTTAGTTATGACTACCCTAGAAAGAGTTAAAGGATTTCCACCAGAACAACAACACTCTATTTTCTGGAATTCTCACCCAACTCAAGCCTTAACTAGATTTCTCTCAAATTCTATCTGAATATCACAAACGATATCAGTTTACAAGATTCCTATTATGAACTTGTGTTTCTTCACTCTCTCACTTTTACAACTAAAATAATAAAAGATTGAGAATGGAAAAGTGCTCTGTTTTTATTGTTAAAACAGTGCGTTAAGATTTTTGCTCAAAATTCGTGTGTGTAAACACAAAAGAGCTTGGCTACTATTTATGGTGACTTGAGATAACCGTTGCTTGAGTTTGACTCTTTGATTTGATGACATCATTGTTATAGCCGTTAATCTGTCATTTCTTCAAACGGTCTTCAAACACTTTGATTCCGTTGACCTTGTTCTTTAACTTAATCTGGTAAGTGATTTGAAATCAAAGATAAGGTTGACCGGAAATTTACTTCATTTAGATTAACAAAGGGTAGACAAGGAAGAACTGGTTTTGTTTGTAGTAGACAGACGCGCTCCTTCAAAACAACTTTTTGAACTTTTGGCGCCTTGCATTAAATGCAGATGTCAAGAGCATTAAATACTTAACAAAACCCGTGACTAAGCTTCTGAGTGCTTAATTCCTTTTGTCTAAGCTTTTGATCAAATGGAATCAGCTTCTGGTTGTAGTTGAACATTGAGGAGAGGTTTATCAGACTTCTGAAGATCTTCATAGCGGAGCATCCAACTTATGAGCTTTAACTTTAGTCTTCAAGTATGCTTCTCTTCTGAGTTCCTTATGCAATCCAGAGTTTCTTCTTTCAGCACCTGCTGAGAATAACTTATACAAAACTTAACAAAAATTGTTAGACAACATTGATAAGTTGATGAACCCTAAGTGTTTTGATTATGTCCAAACGTTTCAGAAGATGAAATTTAAAATTTGCTTACATACTTTTCAATGTTGACTAACAATTTTTGTTAAGTATTTGTATAAGTTTCTCAGCAGGTGCTGAATGAATAATCTCTGGATTGCGTTAAGTTACTGAACCCTAAGTTACTCAAAACAAAACCAGAATTTCCTTGTCTACCCTTTGTTGATCCAATTGAAGAAAGCTTTCAGTGAACCTTATCTTCAACTTCAAATCACTTACCGGATTTAGTTAAAGAACAAGGTTAACGGAATCAAAGTGTTTGAAGACCGTTTAAAGACATGACAGATTAACGGCTACAACAACTGATGTAATCTCTATTGAAGATTCAAACTTCACCAACGGTCATCTTCAAAGCACTATAAATAGTAGCCAAGCTCCATTGCATCATACACGCGATAATCGAGCAAAATCTCAACGCACTGTTTGAACGAGAAGAACAGAGCATCATTTTCCATTCTCAATCTTTCTTAGCATAGCCTTAGTAAAGTGAGAGAGTGAAGAAAAACAAGTTCATAATAGGAATCTTGTAAACTGATATCGTTTGTGATATTCAGTTAGATTTAGAGAGAAATCTAGTTGAGATTAGAGTTGGGTGAGAAATCCAGAAAACAGAGTTGTTGTTGTTCTGGTGGAAATCCTTTAACGTTTTTTTTAGACTAGTCAGAATTAAGTGAGAAAATAGCTTAAGTTCTGTGGATGTAAAGGAGCTTCTGAACTTCCCATAAAAGTTCTGAATAGTAGATTTAAAATCTCTGGCGGCTACGACCACAGGGGACAAGATGTAGTCACATGACTTCTGTGGCGAACTTGGATAAATCGAATTGTTCATCAGGATCTGCTGAATCTCTTTCTCCCTTTCCTATACTTGTTATTATTGTTTTTGTGTACTTGCTTATATTTAGTGTTGAAACAGATTTACTCCTCTTATCATTGTCTTTGTTCAGAAGACCGTCCAGAAGTTCTCTTACTCAGAGCTTCTGCTGCTGAAAGGACAGAAACAGTCTTAAAGCAGAATTTCCCTCAGAGGCTTCTCGTGTTAGCTTGCCTCTGACTCTGAGGAAATTTGACTCTGAAAAACTAAGTTTCTTCAAAAACTCAAAATTTTAAGTTTTCAACTTAGACACCTATTCACCCCCCTCTAGGTGATTCTGTTCTTCTTAGGGCCAACAAGTGGTATCAGAGCGAAGGTCACTTCGTATATTTACTAAAGATCGAACAATCTAAGTGTAAGATCCTATCAGAATCAATAGAGATGGCTAGTAGACACCAGCCCTAGAACTCCTCTCACTTTACTATCCCTGAGGGCTCTTCCACAACTAGACCTCCACTATTTAATGGTGATAACTATTCTCACTGGAAAATGAGGATGATGTACTTCATCCAAGCTCAGAATATGAGTGCCTGGATTATTATCACTGATGGTGACTTCATCCCAACAAGGATGGAAGCTGGTTTAGGGAATCTTATAATTCCTCAGAGAGAATACACTGATGATATTCTTAAAAAACTCCAAACTAATGCTTCAGCAATAAATATGTTGCATTGTGCACTTACTGCTACTGAGTATAACAAAATTTCTTCTTGTGAAACAGCACAGGACATCTGGAACAAGCTGGAACTCACTTATGAAGGAACTGGAAAAGTAAAGCAGTCTAAAGTCAATCAGCTCATGAGAGACTATGAGTTATTTGAAATGCTTGACAAAGAATCTATTTCAAACATGAACTCTAGATTCACCAAGAATGTCAATGACTTGAAGAGTTTGGGAAAGGATATTGAAGAATCAGAGAAAGTGAAAAAGATTCTCAGAAGCTTACCAAGGTCTTGGCAAGCCAAGAAGACTGCTATTGAAGAAGTTCAGGACTTGAGCTATTATTAGTATGATGAACTCATTGGTTCATTAATTACTCACGAGATGTCAATGAAGAACCATGACCTGAGAGAAAGGTCAGAAGGAAAAAGAGGAGTAGTCCTGAAACTAGAATCTTCTGAAGAATCCTCTGAAGATGAGGAACTGGCTATGCTGACCAGGAAGTTCAAGAAGGCCTTTAGAAAAGGTACAGGTGGAAACTACAAAAATCCTTTCAGGAGCTTTGATAAGAAAACTCCTGATTCTGGTGAAAAATTCAAGAGAGATCCAAACAAGAAAGTTAAAGAAAGCTATGATGGCTGCGTGGTTAGACTCTGAGACCAACAGTGATCCTGAAGAGAAGGAAGAGCAAGCTCAGATTTGTTTCATGGCTATTGAAGAGCCAACTTCTGAAAATGTCATAGGAGAAACTTCCGCACCTCCTGAAGCAACATATGACTCTGAGGTAAACAATTCTCACGAACTAGATATCTTTGATTCTCTTGAAGAACTATACAGTATGTTCAAATACCTTAAGAGGAAATTGGACAAAAATGAGGTTGACAAGTTTCTTAGGTTTACCCAAGTTTATTCTGACATGAAGGTGTTAGAAGAAAAGTTGTGTAAACAGTTCAGCACTCCTGCTGATGGCCCAAGAGCCAAAGGCAAGGAAAAGCTGCCTCTAGGAAGTGATATACCCCAGAAGAAGAAACCTGTCACTCCCTCTCTTCTGAAGGAGATCTCTTCTCCTTCTTATGTTGGTCCCTCTGAGAGTGCTAATGTAGCCTCTGAAGATGTTACACCTTCTCAGAAGAAAAAGAAAGCTCCCAAGAAGCAAAGGGAAATATCCAACAACCCTCCCTTTTGCAAGCTTTGCAAAAGTGATGGTCACTAGTTCAAGGATTGCAAGTATCACATTAAAAATCTCTTGTAATTTGAGATATCACTAAAACCTGCTGAAGATAAATCTAACGATGAAGGACCCAATAAGGATTGGGTACCTGTCACTAATTGATTGTGTTGCAGGTGGCTCTGAGTGCTCCATCAATGTCAAAGCTGTGGTACATTGACAGTAGGTGCTCAAGGCATATGATAGGTGATGACAAGTCATTCATCACATTTGACCCTAAAAGAGGTGGTAAAGTCAGCTTTGGAGATGCTCAGAAAGGAAGGATTCTTGGTTTTGGATCAATTGGAACTAATCCTCCGATTGAAGATGTCTCCCTAGTCAGAGGCCTGAAGTTCAATCTCCTGAGTGTTGCACAGTTGTGTGACAAAGGTAGAGATGTTGTTTTCAGCTCCTCTCGATGTAAAATCTTGGACAGTAAGTCAAGGGAAGTTATTCTAACTGCTCCTATAGTAGAAAATGTTTTCATGCTGAACCTTGAGAATCTTTGCAAAAATATATGTTTGATGTCCAAAGAGGATACCTCCTGGCTCTGGCATAAAAGACTTGCTCATGTGAGCATGGACCTTCTGCCCAAAGTAGCTAGATATCAATTGGTTGAGGGTCTGCCTGAAATTAGTTTTAAAAAGAACCATTTGTGTACTGCTTGTCAATCTGGTAAACAATCCATAAGCTCTTTTAAAACCAAGAAAACCATTTCAACTAAAAGACCTTTGGAATTACTTCATACTTTTTGGCCCTGTTCAACCAATGAGCATGGGTGGAAAGAAGTATGCCTTTGTCATAGTAGATGACTATTCAAGATTCACTTGGGTTATCTTGCTGTCTAGCAAAGATGAGTCACTTGAATGTTTCTCAGTACTTGTTAAAAGACTTGAGAATGAAAGGAATGAAAAGGTTGTTCATATCAGAAGTGATAATGGTGGAGAATTCAAGAACTTACTGTTTGAAGAATTCTGTGAAACCAAGGGCATCGATCATAATTTCTCTACTCCTAGGACTCCTCAACAAAATGGGGTAGTTGAAAGGAAGAATAGGACTCTGGTTGAAATAGCCAGAACTATGATCAATGACAAAAGGCTTCCAAAGTAGTTTTGCGGAGAAGCTGTTAACACAGCTTGTTATGTTCTGAATAGAGTGCTGATCAGAAGCATCCTGAACAAGACTCCCTATGAACTCTGGAAAGGTCGAAAGCCTAAGATAGGTTACTTCAGAACCTTTGGTTGTAAGTGTTATGTTTTGAATACAAAAGAATATCTTTCAAAGTTTGATTCAAAGCAGATGAAGCCATTTTTCTTGGTTACTCAACACATAGTAAAGCATATAGGGTTTTTAATAAGAGGACTCAGACTTTAGATGAATCTGTTCATGTACAGTTTGATGAGACTAACCCTGCAGATAGTAGAGCTCCTGATGAAGATGTAGTTCAAGCTCCTGAAGTCACATCTCCTATTGAAAAAGAAGATGTTTCTCCCCGAGCTGCTGAAGTGGTTCCTCCTGTTGTGGAACAAGTTCCAGAAGAGAATCCTACTCCAGAAGTCAACTTTCTTCCAGAAAATGCTCCTATATATGATTCAACAAATGATGCACAAGTTTCAGAAGATACATTGGATGTACCAAGAGAAGTTAGAGCTCCTAGGTATCACCCCTTGGAGAACATTATTTACTCTGTTCATAATCCCGTCATGACCAGAGCTCAACTCAGAAGATATATGGGGAATGTGGCTTTTGTGTCACTTCTAGAACCCAAAGACTTCTATGAAGCTGCAGATGATGATTCATGGTTAATGGAAATGCAAGAAGAACTTGATCAATTCAAAAGGTCAGAAGTTTGGATTTTGGTTCCCAGACCTAACAACAAGAAAGTTGTGGGTACAAGATGGGTTCTGAAAAACAAGATGGATGAATTTGGAAATGTTGTGAGGAAGAAGGCAAGACTTGTTGCTCATGGTTACAGTCAGCAAGAAGGCATAGATTATGGTGAAACTTTTGCTCATGTTGCAAGATTAGAAGCCATTAGAATCTTATGTGCTTTTGCATCATACAAAGGCTTCAAGCTGTTCCAAATGGATGTGAAAAATGCATTCCTGAATGGTTACATTGATGAGGAAGTCTATGCGTCTCAACCTCCTGGTTTGAAGATCCTAAGTTTCCTGATCATGTGTATAAGCTGAAGAAAGCTTTGTATGGACTTAAACAAGCTCCTAGAGCTTGGTATGAGAGACTGACAAAGTTCCTTCTGTCTAAGGGATTTGTCAGAGGCTGTGTTGATACAACTCTGTTCACTCTGAAGAAGAACAAGGATATCCT
Source organism: Euphorbia peplus (assembly GCA_028411795.1). Lineage (NCBI taxonomy): Eukaryota > Viridiplantae > Streptophyta > Magnoliopsida > Malpighiales > Euphorbiaceae > Euphorbia > Euphorbia peplus. Next base: position 8,716,115 of record CP110843.1, on the reverse strand, counting down.
TTTAGCTCAGGTATATGTTGATGATATTATTTTTGGTGTTACTAATGAATCTTTGTGCAGAGAGTTCAGTGATCACATGAAAGCTGAGTTTGAAATGTCTATGATGGGAGAATTAACATTCTTCTTAGGACTTCAGATTAAGCAAAGTAATGATGGTGTGTTTATCAATCAAGCCAAGTACACTAGAGAAGTGCTAAAGAAATTTGGCATGATGGACTCTAATGCTGTTGATATCCCAATGGATGTCAGCAAGGACTTTGATGATGAAGAGAAAGCTGGTAATCCTGTAGATATAAAAACCTACAAAGGTATGATTGGTTCTCTTTTATATCTAACTGCCAATAGGCCAGATATACATTTTGTTGTGTGCTTCTGTGCTAAATATCACGCTAAATCAAAGGAGATTCATGATGTTGCTGTCAAAAGAATTCTCAAATATCTTAAAGGCACTTCAGAAGCTGGTTTGTGGTATCCTTGTAGTACAGATTTTACTCCTGTAGGATACACAGACTCTGACTATGGTAGAGTGATGCGTGTTTTAGCACAGGGGTATAATAGAATCAGAATACGCACAGGTCATCAATCACAGTATAAAACAGTAAGAAAGAGTATCGATCCACATAGATCTTTGGGTCATTCGTTTCAGGGTTTAAGATTAAAGAGAGTCCAGTAACAAGGGGGTTTTAAAGCATGAAATGACAGGAATTAAAGAGAAAGCAAGTAAACAGATTGTAAAAGACAGATTTGGGTGAGAACAGTGATGTTCTCTGAGCACAAGGCTAAGAAAGGGTGTTGTAAAACAATAATAAACGAGCACATGGAATGAGCACAGGGTCCAGCACAACACAGATCTCTTAGATCTAGGTTAATTTTGTTAATACGTGGTCAAGTGGTTCCCAACAGTATCATTCTCCCACGTCTCCATGGCGAGAACGAATAAAAGCAAGGTGAAATACCATCTCTGCGGACTTCCACCTAACTTGCACAGGGCTATGCATCGGAACAGGGTCACTCTGATCTCTCTAGAGTACCGTACACATCAAGCAAGGTTAACAGCCATCTCTAGCATATTATTTGCTTAACCTTGTAGTCTAGATCCAGATCTTACCTATTTTCTCTCGAAATATAGACAAACCATGCATATATATCAAGGCCTTTAATATATAATGATCTCTTAAGCACAGATCTACAAGTTAACCACGTAAAAACAACTTAACAAAGATATTTAGAGCTCCGGCCTTGCCTTCCCAGCTCACTCCATGCAAATAAAACTACTCACTACTCATAACGAAAGATCTATATCATAAACACCAAATAACATTCAAAATATAACTTTTGTATTAAAGAGATTCAAAGGGAAGAGCTCCCTCCTTCAATGGCAGAATACCAAGGAAGAAGAGGAAGAAACCCAGAAAACCGTACAATAAAAGAGAGAGAAACACAAAAGCTAACTTAAGAAAAGTTGGTGAAATGATTAGGATAAAAAGTGTGTTCTTCAAGCAAGGGGAACATTCCCTTAAATAGACAAACAAAGGGATGCCCTAATAAATGGCAATCCCCAAAATACCCAACAAAAAGGACAAAGTTCTGACGCAATAACAGAAAGCAAAACAGGCGCGCGTCCTAGTGACGTGACCAGCATGACACGGGTCTTCAAAAGCATTTCTCCTCCCTGGCACAGGCTACTCTCCAAGCACAGACTGCTTCTTTCCCAGCTTTAGACTTCAAAATGTTCCTTTTCAGCACAGACTTCTCTCAACAAGCAATCAAACCTGCTCCAAAGCATTTATAAGCAAACAATGCGAAAAAGAGATAAAAGATGCAAACAAATGCAATGAAACAGCCCTAAAAACTATCAAAATACCCGCACAGTCTGTGCACATCAAAATCCCCCACACTTGAGCAATGCTTGTCCTCAAGCAAAGAGATAAAAACTAACTTATACGCAAGGAATTTAAGCAAAAAGATCTTGAAACTGCAATGCCAGACCTACGAACCAAGTCAACTAACTTTACCCTCTAACTTGTTAACAGCTTCGATAAGCGGTTGTCTTGTATTTGTGATACATACTCCCGAACCTACAACTATTAACTAAGTCAGGTAGCATTTAGCTTTAAGATGGTGATGGGAGCATCCGAGACAAGTTACCTACCCATTTAAGTTCAGCAACCGGAACCTAATGATTACGATGGAAGCTTAATTGGCTAACCCAGCAGGCTTGTGTACCAAAAGATTTTATTTACAGTTTTGAGCACAACCTTGTTTCAATTTAGCACAGCCTTTCACATTTCAAAATTTTTCTCATCCCCAATCTAGTTAAAAGCTTTTGATAAGCGGTTGTCTTGTGCTTTTGGCACATACTTCCGAACCTACGACTAGCAACCAAATCAAAGAGCTTTTGCTTACTCATACCAATTGGCATAGGAGTAGAATGAGAATTTAGCACAGATTTAGCACATTGGCTTTGATTTTTGGTTAGATTTTCAATTTCATTTCAATTTTAGCGCATTGGCTACCCTTTTCAATCAGTTTCGGTTTCAAATTTGGGTCTAGTGGCATTAACCGAACATAAGCTTCGCTTTTGGGCTTCCACAAACTCATTAGAGACGGGCAGGGGGATTAACTTGGCACATCAACTACCCTATCCTCATTTATATACAGAGCTAAGGTAAAGCTGGTTGCATGCAAACATTAGTCTATGGCAATTGACAGAGACAAAAAGATAATTGATTAAATAATTTGCAGTTAAGTCCTTATCACTAAGCGAGGATAACAAATTTACAAGCTCTCACGCACAGCCTACTCTAAACATCCTAACAACTTGCTTTTAGCTAGAACAGGCAATAAAAATGAAAAATTTAAACGGCCTCATTCAAACTAACTACTCCCTCCCCCACACTTATTTCATTCAGTGCCCTCATTGAATGCAAAACATCAAAATTTAAACATAATAAGGCACAGGGCAAACCAGCACAGCTCCACAGCAGCAAAAGCAATAAGTAAAATAGAAATGCAACCTGCTTGGAGAGGCAAAAACTACTAAGCTACAGGGGAAGATGTTTCCCTCTGATCATCAAAGATAGAATCAGAGGAAGAAGCAGCTGCTTCGGGTTCAGAGAGAGCTTTCCTTTTATTACCAGGGGCTGACTGCTCAGGCACAGGCTGTGCTTCAGATTTTGAGAGAGAAGGAGCAGGAGTGGACTCCCTTTTAGGTTGTCCCAGTGGTGTTTTTAGAACCACCTCAATCTCTGGATCAGAGATTTCCTGCTCAACAATTGGCTTCTTTGGAAAGAGCATTTGATCATGCATCTCAACCTTGCGCTGCAGCTTAACAAAGGCCTCTGCAATTTCGCGCAGAGTCATTGACATCAAATCTTTCACAGCAGCAGGGACAACAACTTCTCCTTGAGGCAAAACCTCCACCTCATCCTCCTCAGGCACAGGCTCACAGCATTCCTTGTTCAGGAGGTACTGATCTCCTTCTAACCTGCAGATATTAATTGAGAACATCAAAGCACCGTCAAAGGGGGACATCTCACACTTTTTGGTCAAAATGTGCCTGCTCGGAGAGAAAAATTTCCGGTTCTTGATCAAGGCAGACACATAAGGAGCGATGGTCAAAGTTCCACCCTCTTTGGCAGTCATGGAGTTCAAGTGCTTCCCAAACCAGTACCCAACATTAACCCTCCTGTTGTTCTCAACACACCACAACAGGAACAGGTCAGAGAGAGGCACAGTGCTGTGATTCAAACCTCTGGGGAACAGGGTGAAAGAAAAGAAGCGCTGGATGTATTTCAACAAAGGGGTCCTGATCTGGCTTGACTTAGAGACTCTGGAGTTGTAACGAGATCGGTCAGCAGAGATATGTGCCCAAAACTCAGCATGCTTGAACTCAGGTGGAGGTTCGCACAGGTTGTTCCGGAATGACTCACTCATGGACTCTTCATCAATCACAAAGCCAAAATCACAGTTGAACTCTTCCAACGTTCTCCTGCATTCAAAATTCATCACCTTGAAGCAATACTCCTTCTCCTTAGTGTTCTTATTCACCACAATCTCAAAAGTGGACACCAACTCCACTGTGGGCTCCCAAAAACCATCCTCCCTAATGGCAATGAAGTTCTCAAAGCCCAGAACTTTCAGTTTGCCCAGCACATACTCATCCAAATCAAGCTCCTTCAATGATTCAACACAGACAAAACGAGGGTTAAGGAAATCATAAGACTTAAAAATTTCGAACTTTTCCCTATGAACATCGGATTGCAAGGTGAAAAGGGACTGTTGGAAAGGGGTTAGGTCAATTTGGTCCTGGATAAGAAGGGTTTTGGACTTTTTCTTGGGGTTAGCCTTAGCAGCAGAAGCTCTAGTGTTTCTTTTTGAGGTACTCATGGCGAAAAACAGGGGTTAGGGTTTTGGAGAGAAAAGAGAAACGAAGAGGAAAGAGTTTGAGGGTTGTGAAAAGTAAAGTAAAGGAAATTAATCTCCTTTAAATAGCAAACTTAGTCAAGCACACCACTCTTCAACCGGTTAAAACAAAATCCAATCAAATCAAAATTTAAAAATTTGAAAATTAAAAAGGAAATAACATTTAACCTCTCTTACCCACTTACCACCTTTCTCGGACACGTGGAGAATAGGGCAGAGAACAACGGCAACTTACCGGATTTGAGCGCGCGTGGAGAAGTAATTTCTGCCACGTTTCCCAAATTAGGAGGGTCACCTTTATGCACGCCTCTGATTTTTACCTTTTTTAGCCAAATAAAATCCAATTTAAAAAATTGAATCACCAAATTAGGCCTTTTAGTCTTCCTGAAAAGTGTAACTCAGCAAAAGAGGTAAATTAAATTGCCTTAAACAAAATTCAAAGTCAAAATTTTAACTTAACAAAATTTTGCAAAAACTACTAAGTCAAAACTCAGCACAGGTCCTCCCCCCCACTTAAAACGAAACTGTCCTTAGTGGAGTTGGGAAAAGAAAAGTATTGAAGACCAAACAACTAAAAACAAAAAGAAAAACAAAAATACAAGAAAAACAACTAAGTAACATTGCTTCGTTTGGTGACAGAAGCTAGACACAGGGCTCCATGGTTGTGCTTCATGGAGGCTCAAACAAACGGAGGGAGGCAACCACAGCTGGCACAAGGGGTCCAGAATACACTTTCAAACGATGGCCATTAACTTTGAACTGAGTGCCATCTGGATTAGACAGAAGCACAGCCCCATGAGGGAATACTTCCGCAACCTCAAATGGACCAGACCACTTGGACTTGAGCTTTCCAGGAAACAACCGAAAACGAGAGTTAAACAGTAACACTTGTTGTCCTGGAGAGAACTCTTTCCTAGTCAACTTACTATCATGAAAAAGCTTGGTACGCTCTTTATAAAGTTTCGAATTTTCATAAGCGACCAATCTGAACTCATCTAACTCGCACAACTGTTGTTGTCTGTGCTTTCCAACACAACTTGGATCAAAGTTCAGAAACTGCACAGCCCAATAGGCTTTGTGCTTTAATTCTACTGGAAGATGGCAAGCTTTACCAAACACAAGCCTAAATGGTGACATACCAATAGGAGTTTTGAAGGCTGTGCGATAAGCCCAAAGAGCATTGTCTAAGTGCTTTTGCCAATATTTCCTAGCTCTACCAACAGTCTTTTCCAAAATTCTCTTAAGTTCTCTGTGGGAGACTTCCACTTGCCCACTAGTTTGGGGGTGGTATGGAGTAGCAAGCCTGTGCGTGACTCCATATTTGGTCATTAACTTCTCAAATTGAGCATTTTTGAAGTGAGTACCATTATCACTGATAATTGCACGGGGTACTCCATATCGAGCAAAAAGTTGCTTCAAATGCTTGACAACTATCCTAGCATCATTGGTGACAGTAGCAAAAGCTTCCACCCATTTAGACACATAATCTACCATGACTAGGATGTACTTAAAACCATGGGAACTGGGAAAGGGTCCCATAAAATCGATTCCCCACACATCAAATATTTCACACACAAGGGTACCATGTTGTGGCATTTCATTTTTGCATGAAATACTGCATGTGCGTTGGCAAGCATCACAGGTGTGCACAAACTTGTGCGCATCCTGAGAGATAGTAGGCCAATAAAAACCGGATTGTAAAACTTTGGCAGCCGTGCGTGAAGCACCAAAATGGCCACCAGCCTCTCTAGAATGACAATGTTCTAGAATGGAAGGCACCTCATCATAAGAGACACATCTCCTAATGACTTGGTCATCACACAATTTAAACAAATAAGGGACATCCCAAATAAAACTCTTCACATCAGACAAGAATTTCTTTTTCTTATGATAAGAAAACTCAACAGGCATATCACCACACACAAGGTAGTTTGCAAAATCAGCATACCAAGGGGAAGAATAAGCCTGTGCAGCATATAATTGTTCATCTGGGAAAGTTTCAGTGATAGCAGGCTGTGCAGCCTGAGGAACACCTTCAATTCTTGACAAGTGATCAGCAGCAAGGTTTTCAGAACCTTTCTTGTCTCGAATTTCCAAATCAAATTCTTGTAAAAGGAGCAACCATCTAATCAATCTTGCTTTGCATCCTGTTTAGCAAAAAGATAGCGCAAGGCAGAATGGTCTGTGTACACAATGACCTTAGATAAAACCAAATATGAGCGAAACTTATCAAATGCAAACACAACAGCAAGCAATTCCTTTTCAGTGGTAGTGTAATTGAGTTGTGCATCAGTCAAAGTTTTACTAGCATAGAAAATTGGGCGAAAATGTTTGTCAATGCGTTGGCCAAGGACAGCCCCAACACAAAAATCACTTGCATCACACATGAGCTCAAAGGGCAAATCCCAATCAGGAGAGATAAGCACAGGGGAAGTAATCAACTTCTCCTTGAGTTGCTTGAAAGCAGTAAGGCAAGACTCATCAAAGGTAAAGTCAACTTCCTTGTGAAGCAAGGCAGATACGGGTTGTGCTATCTTAGAAAAATCCTTGATAAAACGTCTATAGAAACCTGCATGTCCTAAGAAACTACGAACATCTTTAACACAAGTAGGAGGAGGCAGTTTTTCTATGACTTCTGTAAACATGACCAGCAAGTCTTTCTAACATTTGATCAATGAAAGGTAAAGGATAGTGATCTTTTCTAGTTGCTTCATTCAACTTTTTATAATCAATGCATACTCTCCAACTTGTAACAGTACGAGTTGGAATAAGTTCATCCTTCTCATTCTTGACTATTGTGAAACCACCCTTTTTAGGTACAACCTGCACAGGGCTAGTCCAAGTACTATCAGAAATGGGAAAAATAATACCAGCAGCAAATAATTTCACAACTTCAGCATGAACAACTTCTTTCATTTTAGGATTCAACCTTCTCTGAGGTTGGACAGTAGGCTTATTGCCTTCTTCCATGAAAATCTTATGTTCGCACAGGGCAGGTGACAAACCTTTAACATCAGAAATTTTCCAAGCAAGAGCAGGTTTATTAGCTCTAAGAACTTCCAATAATTGGTCCTTTTGATCTAAGGTAAGAGCAGAAGAAATAATCACAGGTAATTTCTCATTGGACTCTAGAAAAGCATATTCTAGGTGAGAGGGCAATGGTTTAAGCACAAGGTCTGGTGGTTCTTCTATAGAAGGCTTCTGAAGTGGGGTGAGTTCCCATTTCATGTTCTGTAGAAAGGCACAAGTAGGTTGCACAATTCTCTGATATATTGAGGAACCAAACTTATCAAAGATAGGTTTAACTTCATCAATAGAGATCACAGGTTGTGTATCCTTAGACTCTAACACAGGGTGTGCGGAAGAACTTTCCTCAGAAATTTCCTCAAAAGTATCATAATCTTGAAGCTGATACCAAGGGAATTCAGTTGTGGCATCAAGATAATAACATTGGTCATCACTAGAAGAAGAATGCTTAAGAGCATCTTGAATCTTAAAAGTAACTCGTTCTTCATCAACCTTCAAGGTGAGAGAACCATGCTCAACATCAATGAGAGCTTTGGGTATTCCTGTTGTTTTTGGCCAAACGGGGGAGAAGTCTGCTCAGCAGGGTGATCCTGGCTCTGGGATGAAGAGACAGAATGTGGATGTTGGTTCAAATTGGTGGAGTTCACCATTTATACTAAAATGGGGGAGTTAAGTTACTCAGAAGTTGTAAAAATCATAACAATCATGAAGTTACTTTCTAAACTTTGTGTTTACTTAAGTAATTTTACCTTCTAGACCATGGTTTGTCCATAACCAAAATGGGGGAGAATAATGAACCCTAAGTGTTTTGATTATGTCCAGACGTTTCAGAAGATGAAATTTAAAATTTGCTTACATACTTTTCAATGTTGACTAACAATTTTTGTTAAGTATTTGTATAAGTTTCTCAGCAGGTGCTGAATGAATAATCTCTGGATTGCGTTAAAGACTCAGAAGAGTAGGCAAGCTGAAGACAGTAGATAAAGCTCAGAAGCTGGATGTTCCGCTCTGAAGTGTTTGTGAAGACTGTTAAAGCTCACCTCAAAGGTCTCAAAAGCAATTAGAAGATAAATCCTTACCAATTCGATCAGAAGCTTAGGAAAAAGGAATTAGCTCTCAGAAGCTAAGTCACGGGTTCTGTTAAGCATTTATTGCTCTGACAACAGCATTTAATGCAAGGCGCCAATAGTTCAAAAAGCTGTTTTGAAGGAGCGTGCATGTCTACTCAAAACAAAACCAGAATTTCCTTGTCTACCCTTTGTTGATCCAATTGAAGAAAGCTTTCAGTCAACCTTATCTTCAACTTCAAATCACTTACCGGATTTAGTTAAAGAACAAGGTTAACGGAATCATAGTGTTTGAAGACCGTTTGAAGACATGACAGATTAACGGCTACAACAACTGATGTAATCTCTATTGAAGATTCAAACTTCACCAACGGTCATCTTCAAAGCACTATAAATAGTAGCCAAGCTCCATTGCATCATACACGCGATAATCGAGCAAAATCTCAACGCACTGTTTGAACGAGAAGAACAGAGCATCATTTTCCATTCTCAATCTTTCTTAGCATAGCCTTAGTAAAAGTGAGAGAGTGAAGAAAAACAAGTTCATAATAGGAATCTTGTAAACTGATATCGTTTGTGATATTCAGTTAGATTTAGAGAGAAATCTAGTTGAGATTAGAGTTGGGTGAGAAATCCAGAAAACAGAGTTGTTGTTGTTCTGGTGGAAATCCTTTAACGTTTTTTTTAGACTAGTCAGAATTAAGTGAGAAAATAGCTTAAGTTCTGTTGATGTAAAGGAGCTTCTGAACTTTCCATAAAAGTTCTGAATAGTAGATTTAAAATCTCTAGCGGCTGCGACCATATGGGATAAGACGTAGTCTCAGGACTTCTGTGGCGAACTTGGATAAATCGAATTGTTCATCAGGATCTCCTGAATATCTTTCTCCCTTTCCTATACTTGTTATTATTGCTTCTGTGTACTTGCTTATATTTAGTGCTGAAACAGATTTACTCCTCTTATCATTGTCTTTGTTCAGAAGACCGTCCAGAAGTTCTCTTACTCAGAGCTTCTGCTGCTAAAAGGACAGAAACAGTCTTAAAGCAGAATTTCCCTCAGAGGCTTCTCGTGTTAGATTGCCTCTGACTCTGAGGAAATTTGACTCTGAAAAACTAAGTTTCTTCAAAAACTCAAAATTTTCAGTTTTCACCCCCTCCCCTTTAGGTGATTCTGTTCTTGTTAGGGCCAACATAAGTAAGTAAGTATAAATTCAAATTCATCTTCTGAAACGCTTGGACATAATCAAAACATGTAGGGTTCATCATTCTCCCCCATTTTTGGTTATGGACAAACCGTGGTTCAGAGCCTCTGAGTGACTTAACTCCCCCATTCTAATGAGAATGGTGAACTTCAAACAATCTATTTATCTTAAACACGGCTTAAGATCAAGTTGTTAGAGATAATGAAGTTAAAGTCAATAGGCAAATACATAATTATATTAAGTACAGTTATTAAGAACACAGATTCAAACAACATAAGTATTCAGAGACAAGTCTGATAAAGGTTCAGAGTATATATATTAAATGGTCAGAGAGAAACATAATAAAGCAAACAACAAAAGAATGAAGAAATAATACAAGTCCTAAAGACATGCTACCCCAACCCAGAACCTAGAGCTAAGAAGCTTAAGTCTTATTTCCTTTTGGTTTGATCATCATTTTTTGGTTTCTTCTGAACATTTCCACCAGAACCATCACCTTCACCAGGTCTCTTCATACCAGCACTTGAACCACTATGTTATACAGACTTCTCCCCCGTTTGTCCAAAACCTTGACCCAGAGCACCTCTGTCAAATAAACGCTTCTGAGTAGCCAGAGCAACAGTCAGGTGAGCTTCAGTTGGTCTAATAGAGTTCATGATATTCATACGAGTTATGAATTCACGGTCTAGGCTGACCATACAGTTGTAAGTCTCACCAGTCAGATGTCGCTCCCTATGAACATCTTCAAGAAGCAGCTTGATAGAATTGTAGGTAGCATACAAAGCCCCAGACAAAACTTCATTTTGGATATAACTCTGACCTTGCACAAAATGAACATAATAGTTTATACTCTTCTCCTGAGTCTTGGCTAGGTCTTAAGTCATTTTCAACAATTCAGTCAGCTCTTCAATCTGAGAATTTTGAGCAACTTGAGTGTCCTCAATCTTCTAGAGTCTATTGTTGAGACCAGGGGTGATGTCTGTTAGCACCCATTTTTGACCGGCTCAAAAAGCATGTTTTTCTGTAAAAATGAATTTATTTAACCTAAAAATATATACATGTTATAAATAGACTTTATTTTTGCCCCGTTTTAATAAATTACACTTATTATCTAAACGATTCTCAATTTATTTAGAATATAAGATTTTATCTCGAGTTAAGTAAAAATGATGTTTTTAATTTTAAATTATCGTGTCGATAGATATATTGAAAAGACATCAGAATACAATTCACTGAAATTATACATGATTTTAAGCTTATTACAATTTTTGCTCGGGATATATTTCTATTATTCTAGACAAATTCAGATACATTTAGATATGAATCGTATTTTATTAATCAAATTTAAATATCATTTAATTCTAATAAACTTTATTTATTTTATCCAATTTTACATTTTGGTTCATATTCTTGACGGGGTACAGTGACCTAGTCTGAATCAAACGTTCAGATCTCAAGACGAGTAGGATGCCGGTCAAAGTCAACAATCGATCCAAACCCAAATCAAAGTTCAATTGAAGTCAAATTGATCCAAATCAATATAATTTCGCAATACCATCAAAGTTCGACAAGTCCAAGCCAAGGTCCTAGTTTGAGGCCTACCCTGCCTCGAAGTCGAATATAGTTCAAGTCTAAGTTGAAGTTCGTTCCAGCTCGGGTCCCAATTTAAAAGTCCAAGTCGGATTTTTAGCAAGTCAACAACAATATTCTGAACAGGCCCACACCAAATTTCGGCCCATACATCAAGCAACTATCCAAATTTCGGCTCATCTCAACAGGCCCAAACACATTTCACCAGGCCCATCATAAAATTCAATTTTGGATTGAAGGAAGCCCATTACAGCAAGTTATTTTCAGATTCCGATTTGCAAAGAGATTGAGATCATATTTTAGAGCAGATTTTGGAAGGATTTAGATTTGATATTGGAGAGATTTGGATGAAATTGTATAAAATCTGAATCTAATCCTAGATTTTTGCTTGATTTATAAGCTAATCTTGGCATTTAATGTATAAAAAAATCCTCATTTTAGTAGGTATTCAATAAAAGATATACTTAAAATCTCTATTATCAAGCTTTTACTTCATATTTTCTATTTCCGAAATTCTATTACCGAGTTAATCTATGTTGGCATTTTATACTTCTATTTCATTTATGGATCTCTATTAAGATCGTCAACCATAGATTAGGCTAAGTTTCCAAAGTACTTTTGATTTAAGGCTATAATACATTGATCCTAAACCATTTTCAAATTCATTGAAGAGAGGTTTTCACTATTGACTCGAAAACTGATTCGATAATCAAATTCAAAGCTTCACTGTTTCTCTCCCGAAACACACCCGATCATTCACTTCGTTCCCTCACCATTTACTCCGCTCACATCCATTAATTTTACGCATTTTTATTTTACAAATTACAATCTTTCAAAATCAGCAAACAAAATTCCTATGCTAAATTATTTACAGTTATCCCAAACATTAAACTGTTAATCTAACTAAACCAGTTAACTAACACCAATTACAAGTGCTTTCCTTCCTTTTTCACTTTTACAGGTACCCCCGGTGAATAGTCACCGGAAACTGCTACTGTTCATCGCCGCCGGCAACTGTTAATCGCCGGCGAAGGTCTCTTTCCATCCGGCTGTCACTGACGAACCATCATCGTCGGTCACTGTCGCCGGCCACCATCTGGAGATCAGAGACACCGTTGCCTCTGTTTCATCATCATTTTCCTCGCCTGTAACTTCCAAACTGCCGCCGTTTCCGTCAAAAGAGTGGTCGGATCCGAGAGTTCTTTTTCCAGAGATGAAAGAATCTCGAGAAGAAAAGGAATAGAAGACGAAGAAGAAGTAGAGGAAAGGTTGCTGCCATTAGAAAGGAACGACGAAGAAGGAGAGGCAGTTAGGGTTCTATTAAGGAAGGAGAAGAGGAAAAGGGCGGCTGGAGTTGTGGAGAAGAAGAAGATGATGAAATGTTGACAATTTAGGGTTTTCCCTAATTTATACCCCATCTCAACCCGCTTCAGCAAACGGATCAGATCCGCCCGAGATCCGCTCCTGACCCGTTTCCACTTGACCCAGATATCGTGGGCTCATGCCCAATTGGCCTAGGTAAGTCCACCAAAACTTTGTTCTTTTAATCTGTTTAATTGCTTAGTTTTAATATAAATGTTTGTAAATAGTAATATCACAAATCCATATGTCTGTACTTTTAGTGCAACTTTAATTACCTTAGATTATTATACGGTGCAAATTTAATTGATTAGCACAAGTTTGTAGAATTAGCAATGCCATGTTCTATAAGTTAAAATCTTAATATTCTCAAATTAGTTTAGTATAAAACAACTCATGAATTAGGTGAATTAGTGCAAGGACTCCTCATTTGCGTACATTCTTAGTCCAGTTACGGTCAACTGTTTATAATTTGTAAGCATTAGTATATGATTAAGCTAATCATAATTTTGGTATTAACTTGTTTCAAATTTACAACGACTAAAGCATAGAATCGTGTCTATGCTATACATATGATATCAAAACCAAAATGAAATCGAGTCAATAAATATTTCAAATGATGATAATTTATAATGTCGTCAAAATACAACTACGATATAATATACACGATGTTTCAATACTTAAAAAATGAGATTAGTACGCTAAGAATAAAAATATCTTTCTTAGACAAATAACGGGATTGTTAATTCCGTCGTTTATTTACTAAAACGTATCACTAATTTTATTGAGTTAAAATGGTCAATTTACGTCTATGTGATACACGAAAATTAGGCCTCATAAAATATGGATCTTATCAACTTCCATCGAGTTAAGATCATTTGTTCACGTATATGTGGTACGCGTGGATCTGATAAAAATTAACAAAATCAAGATTGTCAATTCCGCTAAGATTTTATTAGAATTCGGTTATCAATCTTATCAAGTCTATATCGCTCACTCACATTTATGTTATAAATGTGACTTATTTTGAACTCAACTTATTTTGTAATAATTGAACTGTAATATTTGTGGATTGCTTTTGAAGTTAATTAAGTATTTTAAAAATAGTCATGGAATGACTAAATTACAAGATGATTAAGACCAAACTCTCTCGACGTCATGTTATGACCTTTTTATACATTGTTAAAATTATTAATCGTCTAATTGATACACGTACATATTTTTGAAATTAGGAATTTAGATGTTTTAAAAATAGGCACGGTATGACTAAATTACAAAAAGGTTATGTAATAATCTTTTTCTTATTTTCTTAAAAAACTAAAAATACGTTTTGACTACAAGGGTTATGTTATAACTCAATATTATATCTTTAACGGAAATAAATAAACAAAACCCAGATAAGGTTCTTATCTAGCGAACAGAGTCAAAATCTTAACGGTATTCTAATCACACCGACCAAAGATGATTAGTGGCGACTCGTCTTAAAAGAGCTTAATTGCTCTTAATCCATTTACCTAAATAATTAACCAAAAAGTAGACGAGTACAGCCTCGCGCTCTGACCGGCATTTTTCGAGGTGCGACTATGTCAAACATCAGAGGAGCAGGGGCAGAGGATGATGGAGCAGAAGATTTCACTTCTCTCAGAATGTATTTAGCAGTACTTTGGAGATCATCAATCCTCGACGGTATTTCTTGACTCTGAGCCTTAAAACGCTCATTAGCTTCAGAGACTTCGTGAGAGCCTCAAGAGCAGGATTGACTTGTTTAGCAGAAGCAAAAGCTATGTTCTCAATGGTTGTAAGAGTCAATGCCAGCTGCCTCAACTTGTAAAGCTCATCATTTGCAGCCAAATGAAGACTTGAAAGATTGCAGATGAAGACAGAAGGATCTTGAAGTTGCAACATAGACATCAGCTGCAGATTCTGAGCCTTCAAGTATTTGAGTTCTTAAAGCACAGAACTCTGAGCGAGCATGTCAGCAGCAAAATTCCTTTGACTCATACTAGCAAGTCTTGTCAAAAAGTCATTTGAGCCACCCTGACTCATTCTTCTCAAATAATCAACTGTTGGGACAGAACCAGCTCCTGAGGGGATTGACATCTGACCAATAAACCCATAACTCCCAAAATGATCAACTCTCTCATGCCGACTCATCAAATTTCTGAGGAAATCATAGTTTGAAGACAATCCAGCAAAAGGAATTGAAGAGAAAGCAGAAGTTGTTAAGGGATCACACACATGAGGTGTATGTCCAGAAGCAGTTGTGAATGGAGGAATAGTAGTAGTAGAAGAAGGAGAAGAGGTTGTGGAAGAGATAGTTTGGGAGGTTGAATATGATGGAGTAGTGGATGGTAAGGATAGGGATGGTGCTGTAAATCCTTGAGAAGGAAGTACAGAGGAGGAGGATAGTGAAGAGGTAGTGGAAGTTGTCGTTGAATCGAAAAAGATTGAGCCAGAGGCCATGTTCACTTTTGAATAGGATCCAGAAGGAAGAGAGGTTTTAAGATCTACAACCTCTGATGTTGAAGTTGTAGGAGGAAGTGAAGTAGTTGGAGCACTAGCTTCTGGGACAAAAGTTAGTGGAGATGAATGAGGAGGAGATGGGATAGGAGATGGAATGGTATTTTCAGGGGCAGAAGATGGAATGTCTTCTGAGGTAGGAGGAATGTAAGTGTTGAAGGGTTTAGCATAGATGTGAGAGAGTCTCTCAAACACATCATGACATTTCTTCCCTCAAAGCTTCTGCCTTGTCCTAAAAGGACATTATCGATGGAGTTCTCATCGTCATCAGCAAAAGCTCGTGCATCTCTCAGCACATCAGTAGCTGACACTTGCTCTTGTTCAGCATCATTAGACAATTGCTCAACAAAAGGAACATCTAAGTCCTTTGTGCCCTCAACATCTAACATGCCCTCATCAGCATCATCCTGAGCTTCATCTTCTTCAGGAATTTCATCCTCAAGTTCAAGATTAGAAGTTAAGATAAAATCTTTCTTCCTCAAAGGTTTCTCATAGAGGCAACAACCTTAACACGTTTTCTCTTCAGAGGAGACTCCTCAGAGTTCTCAGCAGCAACTTGATCAGCATCGGCCTTAGCCTCAGCACCCAGGTTTTGTTCAGCTGCATCCAGAGCAGCATTGGCTTCAACAGTAGCCTCTGCTCTCATATTCTCCTCAACAAGTTTAAATATGGTAGATTGCTTTTCTTCCTCAGCAATCTTTGCTAACTCAGCAAGGCGATCACCCTCAGCATCCTTTGCTGGCTGTTCTGATGGTTTCTCAGCAACCACTTTCCCTGTTGGTTCAATTCTGATTGAAGTTTGAACCAAGTTAGGAAGAGGTTCATCAGCGACAAACTTATCAACAGTTAGAACCACTCTACTCAGGTTCTTTTTACCCTTGCCTTTCTTGATCTTCTTCTGAGTATCTTTCATAGTAGATCTGTGAACTTCCTGGAAAATCAGAGGGGCAGAAGATTCAGCCTTTTTAGATGGCTGAACACCAAAAGTCAATTTGGTCAGAGTGAGCAAAGAGATTGGTCAGCTTCTGCTTTTGATTGCATCTGCTGGAATAACTATAGAGACAGTCTCAAATAGTCTCGTCAGCAGGGATCCATAAGCTAAGGTTCCATTAGCTTTTACACTTTTCATCTGCCTCGGAATCATGGCAGCCAAGTTGATCTTCTTCTCAGCCATAAGATGGTACATAAATACCCTCTCTCTGTTGGAGACACAATTAACTCCCCCAGACTTTGGTAGGAACACATTAGTTGTAATGTAATGTGCCCACCTCTGGTGCTGAGTTAACCATGTGGCATATGTTTCTTTTACTGTCAAATCTGGTCTTCCCCAGCTAACCTTAGTAAAGCCCTCAGCATAGCCATCTTCCCCTACAATAATACCAGCATCTGAAGCACCAATTGCCTCAGCAATGGAGGTTCTGGAAACCTCAAAAACCACTTCACCAACCTTAGAGTGAAGCATATCAACTTCATCACACTTGTAGGAAATTTTCTGGTAGAATTTTGTAACTTGTGTAGGATAGATAACCTCATCGAGAGAAGCGATGGAGGTCCAATTTTGGGTAGTCAAAACCATTTAGAAATGAGAGCAGAAGTCAGGATTTCTTCATCTATGAACCTAGAGGTGAAGACCTTAGACCTATTAAGTTTCGTTTTGGCATCAAAGAGATGAGTAATGGTGATTTGAGAAACTTCAGCCATTAGAGAATGAGATTTGAGAAATTAGGTCAAGTAGAGAGAAAAATGAGATTGTAGAAATTGCGAGGAGATTCTAATTGCAAATAAAACTTAGGTGAAAAATTTGCCAAGTATGGAAATTCCTATTTATACCCAAAGGATTAAACCGTTCACATTTCAAAAAGTGGATAACCACCGTGAAAAAGGGAACCAATTACCGTTAACTACAGAACGCGCAGTTATAGCATTAAATGTAGGCACACTTTAAAACAGAGAATAAAACATCATGATTAACATTAAGCATACTTAACTACCTTAAACGGCTAGCAGTTAAGACAAAACATTAATGATAATTACTGAAGAGGATTAGTCATACATATGCCTTCTCTCAAGCTTCTGAAGGGTCCACTAGCCAGAGGCTTAGTAAACATATCAGCAAGGTTTTCTTCAGAGGGTAAATAAGTAAGAATAATATCCTTCTTCAGAATATGATCTCTCAAAAAGTGATGCCTAATATGAACATGACGAACCCTAAGTGTTTTGATTATGTCCAAACATTTTCAGAAGATGAAATTTAAAAGTTGTACCTTTTACTTATCAATGTTGACTAACAATTTTTGTTAAGTTTTGTATAAGTTTTTCTCAGCAGGTGCTGAAAGTAGAAACTTCGGATTGCTTAAAGAACTCAGAAGAGAAGAGTAATTGAAGACTGAAGTTAAAGATCAGAAGCTGGATGCTCCGCTCTGAAGATCTTCAGAAGTTTGATAAACCTCTCCTCAATGTTCAACTGCAACCAGAAGCTGTTCCATTTGATCAGAAGCTTAGACAAAAGGAATTAAGCTCTCAGAAGCTTTAGTCACGGGTTTTGTTAAGCATTTAGTGCTCTGACATTTGCATTTAATGCAAGGCGCCAAAAGTTCAAAAAAGCTATTTTGAAGGAGCGCGCATGTCTGCTATAAACAAAACCAGCTTTAGATTCATCATCAAAGTCTTTGCTGACATCCATGGGAATATCAACAACATTAGAGTCTGACATGCCAAATTTCTTCAACACTTCTCTAGTATACTTAGCTTGATTGATAAACACACCATCATTACTTTGCTTGATTTGAAGTCCTAAGAAGAATGTTAATTCTCCCATCATAGACATTTCAAACTCAGCTTTCATATGGTTGTTGAACTCCCTGCACAAAGATTCATTAGTAGCAACAAATATAATATCATCAACAAATATTTGTTGGTTGTAATGAATGAGGATTCGGACCCCTATTTATAGGATTTCTGAGGGTCCGTAGTGACCGTACGATCACCGAAAACTGTGACCTTACGGTCACCACATTGACCGTACAGTCAGCATGGGTTTTCTTCGTCCACCAACACTTGAACAGTGACCGTACGGTCACAACAATGACCGTACGGTCAGTATGGGTTTTCTTTGTCCACCGACATTCATATGGTCAAGGCCATTTTGACCGTACGGTCAAGGTATGTTTGACCGTACGGTCACAACAATGACCGTACGGTCAGTATGGGTTTTTTTTGTCCACCGACACTCATACGGTCAAGGCCAGTTTGACCGTACGTTCAAGACATATGTGACCATATGATTCAGGTCTTCAGCCGAACACAACCTCGTTTTGACAGATTTTAGTATTTTGGGCCTAACTTCTTTCATAGGAACTCTGATTGGGGTGATTCGTTGGAAAGCTAAGACATAAATCTACAACTTTTATGTTTTAAGTGTTTCCTAATTCATACCCTAAGAGGGTCTCAATTGGCCTCTAAGTTGGACTATGTGCTGATTCCTATGTGGCAGAGTTTTACTTTGGGCAGAGTTAATTGGACCTTTATCTGGGAGATTTTGAAAAGATATTTTACATGTCATTGAGGGTGTCAATGATACGTGGGAGGAGTGAGTTTTGATTCTGGAGAGTTGGTTCGTTCTTCATCGAGTACTAGCGTTTGAGTGACTGGCGTAACGAGGAGCTCGGAAATTGCTTTAATCATCGGGTTTGAAAACCAGTGCTTACAATGGCGTGTCAAGTCTCAAATTTTGCCCAAATTTCACCCAATTTTTTTTTTACCCTAACCAGTTCTCAAAACCGATTGAGCCGTGGTGAAAACGGTTCTCAAAACCGTTTCAGCCACGGTCCGATCATTTCTCAGAACCGTTTGGACTGAACTGTTTAGGATAAAACAAAATTTGAAATCCACAATTTTGAGAGTGATGGTTATGAATGGTAATTTATGAAAGTTATTATTTAATATAAAATCATTTTGATCAGAACTAGTTCTAGTTTCATATAGGGAAAAGTACAAAAATAAACCTCGTGGTTTCGGCGATTTGCAAACATAATCTATGTGATTTGAAAATTTACAAACATGTACCATGAGGTTTGAAACGTTAGTAAAGTCAGTCTAATTTCCAAAATCATGTTAAAATTTATCGTTGTGGTAAAAAGAGTGATATTTCATGGAGGCTATTTTTGTCTGTTGAAAAAAATAACTCATAAAACGTTAGATATTCTCTCTTCGCATCCCTCTATTCTCTCAACGATCATTCAAAGTTAGACATTTTTTGTGAATAAAAAATACGAAATTCGGTACGTCAACAAGTTTCTGAAGAATTTCATATGAAATTTTCGAATAAAAAAAGAAAATCACATAGAATAGTCAAAAATACTCCTCTAAGAAATATTAATCTTTTTTCCACGTCGACAAATTTTAACACCCTTTGGAAATTAGACTAACTTTGCTAACAGTTCAAAGCACATGGTATCTGTTTGCAAATTTTCAAACCACATAGATTATGTTTGAAAACCACTTAAAGCACGAGGTTTATTTTTGTACTTTCCCCTTTCATATATGTAGGGTTTTGTTAAGTTGTAATTTTTTTGACAAAAAGTTGTAATTTGAAATGGCTAAGGTGATCTTCATTAATTTGAATTGTATTTCATGCATGTTTGACTAATTTTTCATTATTATCTAATAATTTACTTTATGGAATGAACTTGTGCCGTTCTTGTTTCCTTATGAATTTTAACTAACTTTTGTTATCAATGCCTTTATGGCCCAATTTAATGTTTTGGCCTAATTTGATATTTTAGCCCAATTGCATATTTTGGCCCATTTTGTAAACTTGTAAGTTTTTTCAGTGGCCCAAATGTTTGTTGAATATGTTTTTGGTCCTACTTTAATAATTTTCAATAGTCATGCTTCAATAATTTACTTTAAAGCCTCCCCAAGCCTAATATGAACTTCATTTTTCTTGATAAAAATCTCTGTGGTTTGGATAATTATAAAATTAAAGTGAAAATCAACAAAGATACAATAAATGCTTGTTATTAAACAATACTAGGAGTTTGGATTATTATAAAATTAAATTGAAAATCAACAAAGTTACAATAAAAATAAGTTAGTTATCTCTTAGAAAAAAAAAAGTAGGCTTGTTATTAAACATTATTAGAGATACACTCGCTCCACTTTGGAATAAATTTGAATTTTGTAGTTCATATTACTCTAAACTAATTTCATAGAAGTAATATCCACTATATAAAATTGTAAATCCATTAACTATCATTGAAAGTGTGAAAAAGTTAAAAAGAAATAGCACAATGAATTTTATTTTTTTGGTTTTCCATCCGGTATCCGAACCACAATACCTTCCTACCAAGCGCAGCCCCATATTACCACTGCGTTAACCAACGATTGGTAATAGCACAATGAGGTCATAATAGAAAACTAAAATCTTAATGAAAACAAGGCATAAGGTTTGGGAAACACAACAGGCAGATCAAATATATTTTTCACTAAATTTTGGACTTCATGCATTAACCACCTCATTAAGTTAGTTGTAGACATACATATCATATTTAATTATTTCTTTTCCATGTTAAAGTGTTGCGTGTAGTCAATAGTCATTACTGTATCATCTCTTTACCCAACTATAACCGTTCCATTGCGCGAAACATTTCCGGTTGTCTCAAAATAAGACTGCTCAGCATTATTCATTCGATCTTGAAACATTGCCCATTCTCTTCTGCACCTCTCCCTCACCTGTCAACACATTTCATTTCACCTCTATTCTACATTTTGCAATACAAGCAACAATATTGATAATTACATACCCCTTCCCATGGTGCCCTCCCATCATCGGCTTTCCCCTGTTCAAATCAGAAAGAACAAGGGTCAAATAAGTTTTAAACACAAACATCTCCCGAATCATGGTTGGTTTGAGTTTTACCTGGTTCCCAAGCGATGGAACACCTTGATGAACTATCCATTGAGCATCTACAACTCCTATTTTCTCATGTGCTGGCTGTTTCCAATCGGTCGGTCACAAGAAAGAATAAAAGATTGGGGTGAAAAGACTATACCGGTTATGGTGGGAACTATGGAAGGAACCAAGTGCTTACGCACCTCAACACATTTTCTCATTGCGAAATCTAAACCCCATCCGTGAACCAAGTCATTCTGCCATAGGATAACATTATTCGAATAACTTATGTAGAGAAAGAGAAGTTCAGAAGAGAGGCAATGGTAAGACTGTAAGTGATATTATGTATACCTGAATCATATGCCAAACACAACGCCACGCATTCCGAGAAAACACGGTTGCCATTATTTCAACGAATCTGCTCATTTGTATTTTAAAGCAACATGTACAACGGGTGAGAAGTCCAACCATGAAATTATTTATTCAATAAGTTACATATACGAAAAATGCTTTTGATGATCATTATGATACATACGCTGCACAAGGCGGCAAGTACGGGTCATTGCACCAACCAGGCTTCTCTTCAGTTTCCCTGCAGCATAGGAGGAAAAGGAAAGGGATAAGAAGTCAAGGCAGAAGGAAAGGACCACTAGCAAGTGAAAAGTGAATACGGATAAGTGTTTTATACTTGTGAACTTCAGAGTCATCTCTCTTTTTTGTCATTGCCCATGTTGCTCCTCTCTCTGGATCTAATCCAGGCTGTGAAATCTCTAACTTGTGTTTCTTTACCAATCTAATGTATCTGAAAAAGAGAAGCTTTGAAACTCAAATTTTCAATCCTGATAGTATTCTAAATTCAAGCAGGAAGAAAGATAACTTATACTTACTCCTCTCCATCAAAATTTTCCACCCCAAGATCTTCGTCCCACATGAAGATATACTCGTAGGGTGCGACAATGTCAGGATGCAGCAAACGTTTTGCATACCACCTTGAAAAATGTCCGGGAAGCTAATGAGAAAAACACAACTTTGCAATCTATTCAGGTCAACTGAAAATTCTTAACATGATCTACATTCTAACCATTTAGTTTGCTTGCGAACGCTCACATGTATAGCCCGCCTCGACCATTCATACTCATTCCATTCGCTCGTCCAGCCATCATAGTGAAATAATACAATAGCAAAGTTATCTGAGAACTGCATATGTATATTTTTTTCATATGAGAAAAAGGACAAGCAAAATTGAGAGAGAGAGAGAGAGAGGGATAGGATGAAATTTAACCTTTCTAACAGCTGCATCAATGTTCTCCTTTTGATTGTAACCAACTGTAAATGTAACTAGGTACTTTTGTTTTTTGGGTAAGTCCTGCGAATACCACCTCCATTACTAAAATATTTAAGTCGGAAGTGAATACCAACATTGGTTCTACATGAGATATTCTCAAGATTTTGAGGAACAAAAATTGACAAAGTACATTTTAATCTTTCGATGGGATATGAGGTAAAACGGGGGAAAAAAGTAAAAGAAAAAAAAACTCTTCACAGTCTAGCTTAATGAACCAATGGTTATTTTTATATATCCTCCTTAAAAGAGATTGGAGCAATAAGGTCTACGCCCAACTCACTATTGGAAAAGTCCTAGGAGGTTATGTTTTACTACCCCAACCAATCAAGAGATAATGAACTATATTATCATATTAATGATACTAAAAATGTTTCTAGATGGTAAATTTGATTGCCTAATCCAATTAAGCAAGGAAGATGGATGACTAAGATGCAAATGATGTTTAGTTCAGGTGTCAACCAAATAAGTAATCAACATTAAGAAAATAAATAATACTTGATAATCTACAAAGACTAAGCAACTTTTTCCCCAAACACCAAACAAAACATTCTTATATCACTTCACGATATGCATATTCCCACATAATCTGATCATGCTAACAAAAATATACATGAATTTGGTTAGTGACAGCCAGACCCAGGATATGATCTTACAACTATTTTTCATATTGAGAGTTGAGCACCTCATCTGGCAGACCCCATAGTCGATGGAGGTAGAAATCTGACTCGGGTACTATTATATCAGGAGGAAGTCTCTCAGCTCCTCGGGGATTTGTTGGAACCCAGATCTGAATGAGAACAAAGGGATTATAAACAAGGCCACAAACTCTGCAGAAAAATCTTATAAAATAATTGATTGCATTGAAAATGTGTTCTCCAGCACGTCCAACTCTGTGCAATCATATCTTAACAATGCAATCCAACAATCACAAGACAATGTCAGAGCAGTTCAGTTCTACCAGAAATTGCTGCACTGACATCGATATGCGATTTGGATAATTAAACATGAAGAAGCTATTAGATGTATAAATGATCAATAGAAAATTGAAACTTGGTTGACAAAAAGATTCAAAAATTTTGTATTGTGTTTTATGCAGCAAGTTTTGGGTTTGGATAAATTGGAGAAGTTAATATAACAATTTCGTTTTCTTTCTCTTAACCACGCTTGCATTGATTCAACCTAAACTATATTGTTGTGCTTACAGGCAATAAAAGTTTATGGTTAAGTTTATGATTATTTCATCTCAATATTTGACTATATACCATTGTGTTGTTTGTTACATAAGCAATCCATGGGACAATTCAACATTATGCGCACCATGCAATCTTGACCAGTATCAGTCACATTTCTAGAAAAAGAAAGTTGTGCATTTAGGTGCTAGTCTGCAAGTGCGATTCATAAATTGTATTCATGTAACATCACTGGGTGACTATAAAATCTTGTTCACAGAGAAACAGGAAGGGGTTTTAAAAGCGAACGGTATCTTTATTTGGTTCGGAAAGAAGTTTTTCATCAAGGATGTCTCTTGACAACCAATTTTAGAAATCAAACAACAAGGCCTAAGATTAATGGAAAAAACATGCTCAATTTTCAGAAAATATAGAAACTAAACAACTAAAAAGGAGGTTATCCCAATTAGATGATATGAGACTCAAGAGTAAAGTAGAGGAAAAAATCAATAGAGGACAAGCCAAAATTTCTTTGATACTAAGATTTCTGGTTGCTCAAGAATCCATTACGAGTACAGTAAAACCTCTATAAATTAATACTCGATAAATTAATATTTCGATAAAATTAATAATTTGTCCGGTCCCAACTTGGGACCAGTATAAAATTGGACCTCAATCGATAAAATAATAAGATAATAACTTTTTTGAAATTTCAGTGTATATATATTGGTCCCAACGAAACTATAAATTAATAAATTACTAAAACATTTAATGTAAATATGTGATACACTTCAAAATTCTAAGATTGTCTAGTAAAGAATGAAACTATAGTCACTTATGTTTTTTTTGAACCTCAAATCTATATTGATTTCGTCTTTAAATCTCCTCATTACACTAAATCTCCTCATTGCACTTAAGAGTTAGAACATTGTCTTCTCGTATTGGAACAAACAGTTGTTAAGAGTTATTGCCACTTGCAATGCTTCTTTTCGAGTGACCGGTTCCAAAGTTATTGAATCATCCTCAACTTCGTCATCGACCAGATTTTGAATATTTGTCACAATTGCTTTAATACTTTGAATCTCGTAACATATATTATTTTCATCTTTAACGAATATACCTTGTAACTAGTATACTGGACTTAAAAATTTAAAGATCATACGTAAACCTCTTTAAATTAATAAATTATTAATTTATCGATATAATAATATCTCGCTAAATTAATGAAATATCCCGGTCCCGACATTATTAATTTATAGAGGTTTTACTGTATCTATAAGTCAACCTTGTTAGAACTTGAAAGTTTAAACAAGAAAAATCAAGACAAATGAGGCCACCAACCAATTTAAATTGCTTGAAAACAAATCATGAGTTCTTTAACAAAGTGATTTCTTTGAGGATGTACTCAAAGTCAAAGGCAACTGGAACTTAAAGTGCTATTTTTGAGACTACTTACAGTAGTTAGCCAAAAATTCAAGGTTTTTTGGTTTTTCACTTTTCCTTTATATAAATTTGTTGAAAATGATGAATAACAATGGTATAGTTGAATCCAGGAGTGTCAAGGTTGAGACTCTTGCCTTTAAGACAGTGAACCAGCTGAGGCTTTTCTATAAGGGTATATAATAAAGTAAATAGTGCATACCTTAGTATCAGCAGGATAGTTATGCACTGGAGCGTCGCCTTTATCGCCGCTTTTTAGAGAAGATAAAGCATTGAGCAGTGCATGGGTTGAAAGATCAGAGTACTTGTCCTCAATATACGTAAGATCAATGGAAGGAAATAGACTGGATGGAAGACTCATCTATCAATTTGAAACATCGTAAGGTAAGCTTACTGAATTTATCCACATCGAAACCGAATGAATGACATATATTGTTTACCTTCGATAGTGAAAGTGTTGGAAATGATATTCCTAAAAAGAAGCCAAAAACAATTCCAACAAGCGTTGTGATGAAAAGCCTCATTGTCTCACTAGGTTTTCTTGTACATCCGCTGCAGCATAAAGGAGGGAAAATTCTCTTAAATTGTTTTCGTCATTAATCATGAATATAAGTGTGTAACGAATGAAGCATACTTCCGTATAGGTAACCGCATCATAGTGAAATCTTCATAATCTAGAAGGCAAAATGAAGAGTATGAAATCCTGAAAACAGTAGATGCTAGATTTGCTCATCAAGTTTGCAATGTTCAGTCGGCTTAAGATAAGATGAACTCCATGGGAAAACCACCTAGTTTTAAGATGCTTTTAGAGAACTGGTAAGCAATCCCCTGCATCCCATAGAAAACTAACAAAGAGGTTACATGTTATAAATAACTTGGCAGACGCCACAACGGAAGCCCTAATCTCCAACAAATGGAATGGAACATGTTCAAATATGTGGCTTCATAGGATTAGTTTAGTTTCTTGTGTTTGTTCGCAATAAGCTTTAAAGATGAATTAAATGATAATCTAGAAATTGGAGACAAAAATCAATCAGTGTTGTTACAGTATGGGTGTGGGATGATAGATTAGGTAAAATATGAGACATGAAAATATAGAGAATCATGAAAATCACCAGTAAACAAAGAATCATTCATTAAACAAACATATGTATAATGAACCAAACTGAAGATGTCCACTAGTTTAACCTAATTGTCAGCTGATTCTAAACCACAATCCAAACTATAATTCATACATTCAAGAAAAAAAAAACCAAACGGCAATTAGAAAGCATCAACCGTCGCACCCTATAACATACATAAAGTTGAGAACAAAATTGTAAACAAAAATTAAAAAAGTATCGACATAAGATCCTTACTTCGATCGGCAAATGTATTGAATTAGTGATTCATTCCTCTTTTATAAACCAAACATAACACGGAATAATAATGGTCTTTTCTGGAGACAAGGTTGTGTTGTGGCTATCAGCTTCGTTGTTGGTTCTTCGTTCGTTATGTCTGAGGAATGTATGTTTGTTTGTATATATTAATTTGGAATAATCAAAAAAGAAGATATGATTTTAATGTTGGGAATCTGCAATGCAATTATGCAATCTTTTCTACTTTTTTTTTTCTTCTTCTGTCTTTTCATATTCCCAGATCATTTTTCCATTTTTGGTGTGTTGGGTGTATTACTCTAATGCTAAGTTTCAAAGTTAGCCAGTTGCGATTTCATCTTTAATTTTCACAACCGTTGGATGAAATGTTAACATGTGAGTGAATGTAGCAAATCCTCCTTTTTTATTGTATTCTCATTGATTGGGCATGAACATTTGCTTTTAATTTTATTTCAAAAAGGAAACATATGATTTATTTTATACTAGTGAATTTGCCCACACGTTGCGCGGCTATATATTTTTTTATTTAAAATTAGATAATAGTTAATGTATTAAATTTATTTAAAATTATGTTTAACAGTCATAATTTCTTTTTATTAGATATAGTAGTCTAATTAACAACAAAACTAAAAGCAATATTACTTGTTATAAAAAAATTACAACCAACTATATGTACTTTTCATTTTAAACCGTTATAAAATGTAGTAAATATGACAATATAGAAAAACAAAATTTACAAATGCATAAAATATAGTTGAACTTGTTTTTGTTAATTTCTTTATGCGAGCCTCGTTCACGTCATCATCTAAATTTGCATATATGCTTCTGGTCCACAATTAATTCTCTGTATATTCTCTCTTTCATCTCCATCGATTATTTGATTGCTGCTAGTGTAGCTCCATCATGGTGACAACATATGTTTTTGTTGTCATTTGAGCATTTGGAACACTTTCAATAGAAACTAAAACATTAGAATAATCAATAACAAACAAAAGAATCTTATAAAAAACATAACATATGAAGGGTAAAAAAAATCAATTACTTGACATCAATTATCCTGCATCTCTTTTGACAGGGATTTAGAATCATTATACAAATATTAATGTTTATAACGTTAAAGAGAGGAGGAGAACAATCTTATTGCTAACAATATAATAAGGTTTTGATTACAAATCACGATTTGAATATCTAAATTGATATTAATCGTAAACCTTTGTGTTTCCATGAAGAGAAAATATACATTCAACAATGAGATAGAGAATCTCTAGGAATTTAGGAAAACTAGCATAATAAAAATGATCGGATGACATATAATACTCCTATCATGTTCTGTTTTATATGAATATATAAATATAGATAAAAAACAAAGATATATATGATATAACTTTATTTTTCTATTTTATGATTTCTTCAACTCATCAAAAATGAATTTATAAACGATATACATAATCTATGTAAAGGCTCGTACACTCTTCTCGTGTTAGAGTTTAGAAATGGGTAAAATATTTTTTGGAGTTCCTCTTTAATACATACCTCTTATTTATATATAAGACAAATCATTTATTTAGTCCCTGAGTTTTGTGAAAACTCACTGTTTGGTCATTTTATTTTGAAAAACTCACTACAGAGTTCTCATATTTCGTTATAATTAACTCTTTGGACCTTATGTCCATGGTTTTAGATATATAACTTTTATATTTCAGACAGACATGACATAACAGAATCACAATGTCATTTTGTATTGCAGTATATGTCTTGACAGTTAAAATATATTATGTTTAAAATCTAAAAAATAGACGAAAATGACTAAAGAGTTAATTATAACGAAATATGGGGACCTTGTAGTGAGTTTTTCAAAATATGAGCACCAAACAGTGATTTTTCACAAAAGTCGGGAACTAATAGATCATTTGCCATTATATACATATGGGAGGGATCCAGTGAGAACCCACCCTTTATGTGAGAACCATTCTTATGGTGAGAACCCTCCCAGAACTACGTAATTTTGCGTGTAAAGTGGGAAGAAAATTGAAAAAAATGCCAAACTGATGCTTGTGGGATTCGAACCCGCGCATGCACAATCTCTGCCTAACGCCTTACCACTAGGTTGGGCGCTTCCTTTGTCAAGTTTGAGCCGCATTTGTATATAAAGGTATTATCTTATTCTTTGAAAATAAGTTGAAAACAGAGCTGGTGGAGTCTATCCATGGTTTATACCACCTATTTACCCATTTAAATAAAAAATTAAATTATTTAAATTTGTTTCCATAGTTAAAGATAATTAATTTTTATTTGAAATATTTATATTCCTATTTGACAACTAATTTAATATTTAATGATTGTCATTTTGTTACATATTTATCGTGTAAAGCTAACCACCCTTTAATTAACTTAATTAAATAAATATTTAATCTAATTAATAACTCATTTATAGAAATTAATACTACCATTAATTCTTTTAAAAAAATATCATTAAGTAGTTATCGTATTAGTGTTCTTAATTCATTCTCTTCATATTATTATTATTACTATTATTATTATTAATTATCAAAAACTCTAACTTCTCATTTTACTTTTTTTCATCTATGAATTACTTTATTTTTTTAATCATACGCTATCTAATTTAGAACATATGTCTTAGTTTTTAGATATATGACATTCGCTTTTAACGTATGACATATGACTCACTAAAATTACACTTCACTTTCAGAACTCAAAGACCATAACTTTTCTAACACATGTAATATTGTAAAGAACACAAGCTATAAAATTTTGAACAAATGTAACGTTATTTAGAAAACAGGTTCATTAGCTTTAGTTAATACTATTTTTTAAAAATATAGGAAATTAGTTATAGAACATATGACTTACAGTTTAGATTGTATGACTTAATTTTTAGATATATGACATTTTAGAACATAACAAACATCGTTTAGAACATTGCGCTTAACTCTTTCAAGAGCATTGTACTTCACTTTTCAAAACAGAGACTATTATTTTTCGAACACATGTAATATTATATAGAACACGAGCTATAAAATTCCGAACACATGTAACGTTATTTAGTAAACATACGTTATATTTTTTTAGAATATGAGTTGCAAATTCGACATATTATAAAATAAGAATGCAAATATGTTGCATATATCAACTAATATTTTTTAAAACATTATCTTGAACTTTTAGAATACAGAATATGAATCAAGTTCAGGTGAGACACCCCCTTATGGTGTGACAACCTCTTATGGTGAGACAGGTACCAATAGTGTAATTAATCAGGTATGTAAAAGGTAATTTTTCTAATTTTGAAGGCAAACTTCTCCCTTTCACCTCTGCTTTCTCCAATCTTTTTGTTGCCGCCACTTCCTCTTCCTTCTCCATGGAAACCGCCATTCGCTGCCACTTCCCCTTCCTTCTCCATGGAAACCGCCGTCCGCCGCCACTTCCCCTTTCTTCTCCATGGAAATCCGCTGTCCGCCGCCACTTCCCCTTCCTTCTCCATGAAAATCCTCAAATTCAACGAAATCAATTTTATGTTCAACACCGGCTTTCTAATAATTGGCAGCCCCATCTCGTAATTTTGTGTTTATTTATTGACGTAACGGCATCTACTAAGATACTCCAAAGACTTATGGGGTTATTTTGGCGGAGTCCTTCTCGGATGTAGTGGTCGCGACGGTGATTCTCGTGAGGCAACCCAGAATTTCTGCTTGTTCAATTTTGTGTCGTACCACTTCCCCTCCTCTTCCTTCCCTTAAATATGCGTGCTTTTATATAAGGCATACTGCCTTGATGAAGATATGTCCTTAGACAATGCTTGTTGATTGGTTGTTTGGATGAGCAGCTTAAATTTGTTTTCTTTGGTTTAAATAGTGCTTTATTCTGTAGCTTGTATATGTTTGGAAGGTCATATTTTGGTCCATTTGAAATTCACTTTAATCTTAATTATTTACATGGGATGAAGCTACTTCCAATTGAAATTCATTTGATTTTTGATTCTTTCACATAAGACAATTAAATTGCCATTTGATCTTCTAACGTGGAGTTGTTCATCAATTTCACTATGTATTATTACATATTTGAGCTCCATTCAATCCAAAGTGTTAATTATGTTTCAAATATTTCATTTGAAACAACCGAGTATTAATTTGAAACAATAGAGTATTTTGTTGAAACAACAGAGTATTAATTTGGAACAACCGAGTATTAATTTGAAACAACAGAGTATTCTGTTGAAATAATATAGCACAAGGAACAACCGGATATTTCATTCGGAACAACAAAATATTAATTTGAAACAATGTAAGTGCGGTTAGTGTTATTATACATTTAAATTCTTTTGGATTTTGATATGCAAGAAGAGACAAATAATGAGGTTAGCAAGTGTGAAAAGCAAAGACTAAAAAAAATGCAGAAAATGAAGAAACAGAAGGTTCAAGAGATATTAGATGTCCAAAATGCAGCTATAGAAGCTGATATGGTGTTTGCTGAGCAGTTTAATATATGCTAATATATGCTGAAAACTTTAATATTATTATTATTATTATTATTATTATTATTATTATTATACATCATAATGTCACCTGTCCTAAATTGCTTACATTGCAAGTTGCATATCTGTTTTCTTATCATTGTAGCTGTTGTAGTTTCAGATGAACCCTAAGTGTTTTGATTATGTCCAAACGTTTCAGAAGATGAAATTTAAAATTTACTTCATACGTTTCAATGTTGACTAACAATTTTTGTTAAGTATGTGTGTAAGTTTCTCAGCAGGTGCTGAATGAAGAATCTCTGGATTGCCTTAAAGACTCAGAAGAAACAGGAAAGCTGAAGACAATAGATTAAAAAATTCAGAAGCTGGATGCTCCTCTCTGAAGTTTTAGTGAAGACTGTTAAAGCTCGCATCAGAGGTCCAAGAATCAATCAGAAGATAAATCCTTACCAATTCGATCAGAAGCTTAGACAAAAGGAATTAGCTTTCAAAAGCTAAGTCACGGATTCTGTTAAGCATTTATTGCTGTGACAAATGCATTTAATGCAAGGCGCCAAAAGTTCAAAAAGCTGTTTTGAAGGAGCGCGCTTGTCTACTCAAAACAAAACCACATTTCCTTGTCTACCCTTTGTTGATCCAATTGAAGAATGTTTTCAGTCAACCTTATCTTCAACTTCAAATCTCTTACCGGATTAAGTTAAAGAACAAGGTTAACGGAATCAAAGTGTTTGAAGACCGTTTGAAGACATGGCAGATTAACGGCTACAACAACTAATGTCATCTCTATTGAAGATTCAAATTCACCAACGGTCATCCTCACTCACTATAAATAGTAGCCTAGCTCCATTGCATCCCTGACGTATGATAATCGAGCAAAATCTGAACGCACTGTTTTAATCAAGAAAACAGAGCACCTTTTCTATTCTCAATCTTTCTTAGCATAGCTTTAGTTAAAGTGTGAGAGTTAAGAAAAACAAGTTCATAATAGGAATCTTGTAAACTGATATCGTTTGTGTAACATCCGTAACGTTTTAACATAATGAGGTTTAACCACTTTTATCGATAAACCCTTTTAGAGTCAAGCTTTGGTCAAATACTACTAATTTGAATAAACTATAATCATTATTATCATTATTATTATTATAATTATTATTATTATTATTTATTATTATTATTATTATTATTATTATTATTATTATTATTATTATTAGGATTACTATTCAAGAAACCCAAAAACCCCACCTCCTTTCTGCGCCACTTTCTTCACTTTCTTCTTCTTCTATTTTTCTTTATTTCTATTTTCTTTGCAATCTTCATCTTACTTCTTATTATTAACTCAATTTCCAATCATCTTCTCGGATTATTAAATGTATATTATAGGTTTTAGAATGTTGCTACACTGATTTTATTGAATTTGGTCGATTTTAGTCATTGGATTTGATTTTGGAGTCGATTAGTTTTTATTCTTCTAATTCGGAATTGTGGTCAGTTCTGACGGTCATTCGTATTTTGCACGTAACTTTTTCATACGAACTCGTATTTGAGTGATTCAAATTGGAGAATGACCCTAAAACATAGACGAACATATGCTCTTTTTATATGTTTTCATAATTCGGACTGTAAAGGCTTCGTTTTGGGGTCGTAAGAAGATTTATCTTCTTAAACTCAGTTTTCATTGTTTTCTCTGTTTAAACTTTGTACTCGTCCGATTTATATAACAACCTCTTTCTAGTATATAGGAACCTTGAATAGAAGTTTAGAGACATATTTAAGAGAATTGAATGGTTGTTATATAGCATAAAGATATGTGATGTATAGATTGAATTAATGTTGACAATGCATTTTATACCTTTAGTCGAAGAGGAGACGGGTCAAGAAGATCCCGAGCACTTTGATTAAGTAGCTTTTGGGCGAGAGGTAACCGTAATTATTTATGTCTATATATGTGTATTGATAGGTATATGAATAATACATATTGATGCCCTGATTAAGTGTTCCTAAGATATGTATATTTAACTTGGTTATTATGGTAGGTGTGTGTGATGAAATTGTTACATGCTGACATTTTAAATATCTTGCAAGTTGTTGAAAGTATGGAATTGTTTTCTTACTGGGATAATTGTGTGATTATTTACTTATGACTAAGGCTTTGATAATGCAAATGATATGTCATGTTATGTTTTTGTCTTTCTTATTTATCTGATGTGAATTGCACAAATTGAATGATGTTGGACAACCTTGTTGATTGTATATTCTTTGGTTACCAGTTTAATTATGTTGATGAAACCTTTGAGTATTTGATAATTGAAGTGGTCTCATTAGTCCTCTGTTTATTGGCAATGTTATGGGAGATCATTTGAGATATTTCTATTGCTGATGTGAATGTTGTTATTTTGATATAGACAGTAATATAACCAGTCAGTTAGTGTTGGAATCTGATCAACGATCAGAGTCGCGCAGCGGAAGCGAGAAAAACGATATTAACATCATTGATCAGATTACTTTGATCTTTATCATTGCCTCAATGTTATTTACGTAATTAATGGTGATTAAACTACTTTAGTCACTCACATGGAATCCATATGCGAGAGATGGACGAACCGCACGATCGGAGGTTCCGCCAATATCACGTGCACAACACTTCAGACGACGAGTCCTCCAAATAGGCACGAAGAACGATGAACATAAACTCCAGACACCTCCTGCATTAGTCGGCCGAATGGGGTCAGGGGGAATTAAGGTTTTCCGATTTTCTGTGTCAGAAAGTCTAGGGTTTCAATCGATTAGGATTAATTTATAGTGTGTCGACTAATTACAGTTTTACTACCTGCATTAATTTAATTAATCTGATTGTACCACAATAGAATACAATAGATTCAATTAACATCAATT
Organism: Euphorbia peplus; assembly: GCA_028411795.1. NCBI lineage: Eukaryota > Viridiplantae > Streptophyta > Magnoliopsida > Malpighiales > Euphorbiaceae > Euphorbia > Euphorbia peplus. The sequence continues at coordinate 8,682,321 of CP110843.1, read as the reverse complement.
AGGTTATAATTAATCACACACTAACCCCTAAAGAAAATCTAATTAATCAATCGCTTAATTAATTAACCCGATTGAATAATTAATCCCTCCAAATAATCAATTAACTTGTTCCAATCAGAACAATTAATCAATTAACATTATCAGTTAACAACTAATAATAAGTTCATCACAAATACACTACATGTATTAGTTCTCCGAGTACAAGTCTCAGTGTCTAGTGTGCATGATCTTGTGGGCCATAATCAATTAGCTCAACGACTGATAGAGAGTTTCCTAGACCATAACAGTCACCAATTGATTACAGTGTTAGTCCATCTCATACAGATAGATACCTTGTAGTATTCTCTAATATATCTTACCAAGCATATCGATATCTCTTACCAAGCATATCGATATCTCTTACCAAGCATATCGATATATCAATTAACTTGAGATATTTCTCGATCTAGAGTTAACTAAAGAACAGATAAGTAACCAGCTTATCTGAGTGTGGCCACACATTTCTCAGTTTAACTCAACGAGTGGCCTAATGATATCATCTCACTTATGGAGTGAGTGGTAATCCCTTCACTTCAACTATCAGTATGAATGAGTTCACTGACTAGACCAATCATACCCGTATTTGGCATCCTTTTACAGACCTGTTAGGCGTATGTCAAATCTAATCAGATTCCTCATTCAATACTATATTGAAATCAGGTCGACAGATAAAAGAGATCTACATTTATAGAAGGGCAATGACACTTCCACCATGTGCCTTCTAAAGCGGATCGACCAAGTCCTGTATTGGTCATACGTACCTACAAACATATCTTGTACACGTGTACATATCATGTTCGTAAAAGCGTTACATTCTATTCATTCCCATGAGTAGAACTAGCTTCTGGTTATTTATGATATACAATCAATGGATACTTCATACAATACATATAATACACGATATATTAACTGAATGAATTAATGCATTTTATTCCATAAAACAATTGTATAGTACAATCAACAAAAGTACAATACAATAACAAAATAACTATGCCTAGAACTAGGGCACACCAACAATCTCCCACTTGACCTAGGTCCAAGCAGGCATGGCCCTAATTCCTATAGATCTAGCATGAGCATTGTTCTTGCGTTCAGCAAGAGCCTTCGTCATCGGATCAGCAACATTGTTATCTGTATCAACTCTCTGTAGTCTAACATCATCTCTTTGGATAATCTCCCGGATAAGGTGAAACTTCCTGAGTACATGCTGATTCTTCTTTGTAGACTGGGGCTCCTTAGCTTGTATCATGGCCCCATTGTTGTCACAGAAGAGCACTAATGAATCCTGGATAGAAGGTACTACTCCAAGATCAGAAATGAACTTCCTCATCCAGACCGCTTCCTTAGAAGCTTCACAAGCAGCAATGTACTCAGCTTCTGCTGTAGAATCTGCAACAGTTAGCTGTTTAGTGGACTTCCAACTAATGGCACCGCCATTCAAGAGGAACACAAAACCATATTGGGATTGTTGTTCATCCTGATCAGTCTGGAATCCTGAGTCAGTGTAACTGGACACAGCCAACTCATCATCGCCACCATAAACCAAGAAAAGATCTCTAGTACGTCTCAAGTACTTAAGAATTGCCTTGACTGCCTTCCAGTGTTTCTCGCCGAAGCAAGACTGGAAACGGCTAGTCATACTGAGGGCAAAAGCAACATCAGGCCTGGTACATAGCATAGCCTACATAATCGACCCTAGAGCAGAAGCATAAGGGTACTTGGAGACCTTGCGCCTCTCCTTCTCAGTCTTAGGACTGTGTTCCTTCTTAGACAGTTTCAAACCATGTGCCATAGGGATGAATCCCTTCTTTGAGTTGGACATGTTGAACGTCTTAAGGATTTTGTCTATGTACTTTGCCTGAGAAAGCCCCAGCAGGCGTTTTGCCCTATCTCTGTGGATTCTGATCCCCAAGATAGTCTCAGCCTCCCCAAGGTCCTTCATTGCGAAACATTTGTTCAGCCACTGCTTTGTGGCTTGCAGCTCTGAAATGTTTCCTCCTATCAATAAAATGTCATCGACATAGAGCACTAGGAAAGTGTCCGAGCTCCCACTATTCTTACGATACACACAGGGCTCATCCAGATTCTGAATGAATCCAAATTCCTTTATGGATTCATTGAACTTCTTGTTCCAAGACCTAGATGCTTGCTTAAGTCCATAGATTGACTTTTGAAGCTTGCATATTCGGTTAGGATATTGTGGATTTACAAAACCTTCAGGTTGAGCCATATAGACATCCTCCTCTAGCTCTTCATTCAAGAAAGCGGTCTTGACATCCATTTGCCATATCTCATAGTCGTACTATGCCGCTATATCAAGCAATATCCTTATGGATTTGAGCATAGCTACTGGTGAGAAGGTTTCATCATAATCAATTCCATGAATTTGCCTGAATCCTTTTGGCACCAGACGCCCCTTGAAGGTGTTGTCAGCTTTAAGCTTGAAAAGCCACATGCTCTCCACAACTTTGACTCCAGGGAAGGGATCAACCAACCGCCAGACCTCATTGGCATACATAGATTGCATTTCAGATTCCATGGCTCCACGCCATTTATCTGATTGTGGGCCTTCAATAGCCTCCTTGTAGGATTTTGGATCATCTTGTTCCACAACCATACCTCTTCGTCTTGGGTGACCAGGTATCCATACCTCTCAGGCCCTTGACGTGACCTACCAGACCTTATAGGTTCCCGTACAATATGTTCTACCTGTTCATCAACCTGAACATCAGGAACCATTGTCTCAGCTTCCTCAGCAGTTGCTGCAGGAGTTTGCGGTTCTTGAACTTCTCCAAGTTCAATACTGCTCCCACTGTCTTTCTTGGAAATGAAATCCTTTTCCAAAAAGACTCCAGTTCGAGCAACAAAAACTTTGTTCTCTAATGGATTGTAGAAATAGTAACCCTTAGTTTCCTTAGGGTAACCTACAAACTGGCATTTGACAGTTCTGGACTCTAGTTTGCTACTAATCAATTTCTTGACATGAGCATCACAGCCCCAGATCTTCATAACAGACACACAGGGTTTCCTGCCCTTCCATAGCTCGTATGGTGTTCCCTTAACTGCCTTGTTGGGTGTATTTTTTAGAATGTAAGCAGCAGTCTCTAAAGCATATCCCCAAAAGGATATAGGGAGATTAGCCTGACTCATCATTGAGCGGACCATATCTAACAAGGTCCTGTTTCTCCTCTCTGAAACCCCATTCCATTGAGGTGTACCAGGAGGAGTAAGTTGGGATACTATCCCACACTCACTCAAGAATTCGTCAAACTCTTGGCTCAGATATTCACCCCCTCTATCAGACCGGAGTGCTTTAATCTTCTTACCAAGCTGGTTTTCAACTTCATTCTTAAAATCCTTGAACTTTTGAAGTGTCTCAGATTTATGTCTCATCAAATACACATAGCCGAAACGGCTATAGTCATCTGTGAAAGTAATGAAATACTGAAAACCTTGTCTAGCTTGTGTGCTCATTGGTCCACATACGTCTGAATGTATAAGCCACAATAGCTCAGTTGATCTTTCACCAGTCTTCTTGAAAGGTGCTTTTGTCATCTTGCCACGTAAACAAGATTCACAAGTATCTAGAGCCTGCAGATCAAAAGATCCTAAAATTCCACTTGAGTGGAGCTCAGCGATACGTCTCTCGTTTATGTGCCCAAGACGGCAATGCCAGACATATGTAGGATTATTATAATCACTTATTTTAATCCTTTTATTTACATTGTATACATGAGATTGATTTGATAAATCTAAGACATACAACCCGTTCTGAAGAACGCCTGTTCCATACAAAATATTACCACATAAGATACTAACAGTTCCTTGCATAATATTAAAGGAAAATCCCAAATCATCCAAACAAGAAACTGAAATAATATTCCTGCGCATCACAGGTACATAGTAACAATTTCTCAAAATGAGTTCCAGCCCAGTGGGCAAACATAAGTAATAATCTCCTACATCTAATGCCTGCACTCTGGCACCATTTCCGACGCGGAGATCCACATCACTCGAACTCAAGCTCCTCCTATTTCTCAGCCCCTGTGATGTGCACAGACTGTGCGGGTATTTTGATAGTTTTTAGGGCTGTTTCATTGCATTTGTTTGCATCTTTTATCTCTTTTTCGTATTGTTTGCTTATAAATGCTTTGGAGCAGGTTTGATTGCTTGTTGACAGAAGTATGTGCTGAAAAGGAACATTTTGAAGTCTAAAGCTGGGAAAGAAGCAGTCTGTGCTTGGAGAGTAGCCTGTGCCAGGGAGGAGAAATGCTTTTGAAGACCCGTGTCATGCTGGTGACGTCACTAGGACGCGCGCCTGTTTTGTTTTCTGTTATTGCGTCAGAACTTTGTCCTTTTTTGTTGGGTATTTTGGGGATTGCCATTTATTAGGGCATCCCTTTGTTTGTCTTTTTAAGGGAATGTTCCCCTTGCTTGAAGAACACACTTTTTATCCTTATCATTTCACCAACTTTTCTTAAGTTAGCTTTTGTGTTTCTCTCTCTTTTATTGTACGGTTTTCTGGGTTTCTTCCTCTTCTTCCTTGGTATTCTGCCATTGAAGGAGGGAGTTCTTCCCTTTGAATCTCTTTAGTACAAAAGTTATATTTTGAATGTTATTTGGTGTTTATGATATAGATCTTTCGTTATGAGTAGTGACTAGTTTTATTTTCATGGAGTGAGCTGGGAAGGCAAGGCCGGAGCTCTAAATATCTTTGTTAAGTTGTTTTTACGTGGTTAACTTGTAGATCTGTGCTTAAGAGATCATTATATATTAAAGGCCTTGATATATATGCATGGTTTGTCTATATTTCGAGAGAAAATAGGTAAGATCTGGATCTAGACTAGAAGGTTAAGCAAATAATATGCTAGAGATGGCTGTTAACCTTGCTTGATGTGTACGGTACTCTAGAGAGATCAGAGTGACCCTGTTCTGATGCATAGCCCTGTGCAAGTTAGGTGGAAGTCCGCAGAGATGCTATTTCACCTTGCTTTTATTCGTCCTCGCCATGGAGACGTGGGAGAATGATACTGTTGGGAACCACTTGACCACGTATTAACAAGTTTAACCTAGATCTAAGAGATCTGTGCTGTGCTGGACCCTGTGCTCATTCCATGTGCTCGTTTATTATTGTTTTACAACACCCTTTCTTAGCCTTGTGCTCAGAGAACATCACTGTTCTCACCCAAATCTGTCTTTTACAATCTGTTTACTTGCTTTCTCTTTAATTCCTGTCATTTCATGCTTTAAAACCCCCTTGTTAATGGACTCTCTTTAATCTTAAACCCTGAAACGAATGACCCAAAGATCTCTGTGGATCGATACTCTTTCTTACTGTTTTATACTGTGATTGATGACCTGTGCGTATTCTGATTCTATTATACCCCTGTGCTAAAACACGCATCAATTTCTGGCGCCGTTGCCGGGGATCTTTTTGGTGTTTTTCTTTTTATTTGAGATTTTTGAGAACTTGACTTGTGTGTTACGTTTGGTAGATACTGTTCTTCTTGTTTTGTTTGTTTATGCACAGATCTGTTCTACCTGAGTTTCTTATCGATCTTGAGATTGAAAAGACTTGTAGGAAACGTAGTGGAGCTGCTCGTCGTGCTAGACGTTTACAAAAACATTTAGCTCAGGCAGCCAATGAGAATACGCTTAGTCATAACGTTGAGAATCACTCGAACTTGGATATTGAGATTGAAACTAATCATAACAATTTAAATTTGAATATTCCTGAACCTGAAATTGTTCACATGGATCCAGCTAGACCATGGATAGACACTGATGCTCCTAATGCTAATCGACACAACTCTGCTATAGTTGTGCCTGATGAAGGTGCTCATATTTTTGAAATTAAGGCCTCCATGATTCACATGCTCCAAGCAGCTGTGCAATACAGTGGATTGCCTCATGAAGATCCACACAGCCACATACATGATTTCATTGACATGTGCAATAATTTTAAAACGAACAGGGCTGTGTCGGATGATTGTATGCGTCTTAAGCTATTTCCTTTCACTTTGAAGGATCGTGCTAAGCAATGGTTGAAAAACTGTCAACCTCGATCTATTGATTCTTGGGACTCTCTTGAGAGACACTTTTTGACTAAGTTTTTCCCTCCTAAGCAATTGATTAAGCTTAGGAATGAAGTTTCACAATTCCAGCAAAGAGCTGATGAATCCCTCTCTGAATCTTGGGAAAGATTTAAAGATTTGTTGAGACGTGCTCCTAACCATCAAATTCCTTTATCTATGCAGGTGCAGACGTTTTATAATGGTTTAACTAATGCTAACAAAAGTGTTTTTGAATCAGTTGCTAATGGTGAACCAGATTCTATGTCTGCTACGGAGATGTATGCTCTCATTGAGGAAATGGTTTCTCAAAGTTACACATGGCACTTTGACAAGAAGGATGAACCTGATGATCCAAGTCCTGTTATTATCCCTGTTGTTTCACAATTGGCTATGCAAATGGCTGAACTTACCAAGCAGATTGCTCGAATGGGTACTCAAACTGTTGCTGCTGTGTCTCCTGCACAACCCTGTGTTTGCACGTACTGTGGTGAAAACCATAGATCTGTGGATTGTGTTGCTAATGAACCTAATCCTGAACATGTTGATTATATCAACAGTAATCCTCGTCCTTACCAGCACAACCCTTCCAACTACAATTCTGCTTGGAACAAGCCTAATTACCAATGGATGCCTATTCCTCACCAAAATAATGCATCTGCACAACCCTCTGCATTCCAGAACCCTCAGCAATTTAACCAAAATCGCCATAACCCACATTCTAATCCTATCCCTGTTGACAAAGAACCATCTATGAAAGAGATGATGGCCCAATTCATGCAACAAACCCAATCTTCCATCAAGGGTTTGGAAACTCAAATGAACCAGTTGTCTAATATGGTTAACCCTCGTACCAAAAATGCCTTACCCACTAAACCTGAGGATAATCCTAAGGAGCAGACCTTGCTTGCTATTGAGTTATGAAGTGGTACCATGTTGCCCTCTGTGCCTATGCCATCATTTGCACAACCCTCTGTTGATAGTGCAATACCTACCCCTGTTCCCATCTCACTTGATGAGGAATCTGAACCTACTGTTGTTGTTCAACCTAGCCCTCCCACCAAACCCGTTGTTCCTGTGGTTGTACCAAGGCCCCCTGTGCCTGTTTATAAGCAGCCTGCGCCCTATCCAGGTCGTTTGCTAGGAAGCAAGTTGGAAACCAGCTATTCCAAATTCATTGACAGATTGAAGAAGCTTGAGATGTTGGTTGAGATGCCAAAGTATGCCAAATTCATGAAAGAAATGTTGCAAAACAAGCGCAAGATGGAGAGTGTTGCATCTGTGCAACTCAACAATGCTTGTTCTTCTATTCTTTTGAACCTGCCACTCAAACTTCAAGATCCAGGGAGTTATACTGTACCCTGTTCTATCAATTCTTTGCATATTAAGAATGCCCTGTGTGATCTAGGAGCTAGTATTAACATGATGCCATATTCTGTTTACATGAAGTTAGGACTAGGTGAACCACCTGCTACTAAACTTTCTTTGAAATTGGCTGATAGATCTATTAAGTATCCTAGAGGTTTTGTTGAAGATGTCATAGTCAAGGTTGATAAGCTTTATTTTCCTGTTGACTTTGTTATCATGCATATTGCTGAGGATTCTCAAGTCCCAATTTTACTTGGTAGACCATTCTTGGCCACTGCCAAAGCTCTCATTGATGTTGAGCATGGTTCTCTCACCTTGAAGGTTGATGAAGAACGAGTCACTTTTAAGATTCAAGATGCTCTTAAGCATTCTTCTTCTAGTGATGACCAATGTTATTATCTTGATGCCACAACTGAATTCCCTTGGTATCAGCTTCAAGTCTATGATACTTTTGAGGAAATTTCTGAGGAAAGTTCTTCTGCACACCCTGTGTTAGAGTCTAAGGATACACCCTGTGATCTCTATTGATGAAGTTAAACCTATCCTTGATAAGTTTGGTTCCTCAATATATCAGAGAATTGTGCAACCTACTTGTGCCTTTCTACAGAACATGAAATGGGAACTCACCCCACTTCAGAAGCCTTCTATAGAAGAACCACCAGACCTTGTGCTTAAACCATTGCCCTCTCACCTAGAATATGTTTTTCTAGAGTCCAATGAGAAATTACCTGTGATTATTTCTTCTGCTCTTACCTTAGATCAAAAGGACCAATTATTGGAAGTTCTTAGAGCTAATAAACCTGCTCTTGCTTGGAAAATTTCTGATGTTAAAGGTTTGTCACCTGCCCTGTGCGAACATAAGATTTTCATGGAAGAAGGCAATAAGCCTACTTTCCAACCTCAGAGAAGGTTGAATCCTAAAATGAAAGAAGTTGTTCATGCTGAAGTTGTGAAATTATTTGCTGCTGGTATTATTTTTCCCATTTCTGATAGTACTTGGACTAGCCCTGTGCAGGTTGTACCTAAAAAGGGTGGTTTCACAGTAGTAAAGAATGAGAAGGATGAACTTATTCCAACTCGTACTGTTACAGGTTGGAGAGTATGCATTGATTATAGAAAGTTGAATGAAGCAACTATAAAGGATCACTATCCTTTACCTTTCATTGATCAAATGTTAGAAAGACTTGCTGGTCATGTTTACTTTTGCTTTTTAGATGGATATTCGGGATATTACCAAATCCCGGTTTTTCTTAAAGACCAGGAGAAAACCACTTTTACATGTCCATATGGTACATTTTCTTATAGGCGCATGCCTTTTGGCCTGTGCAATGCACCTGCTACGTTTCAGAGGTGTATGACAGCCATTTTTGATGACATGATAGAAAAGACTGTAGAGATTTTTATGGATGACTTTTCTGTTTTTGGAAAATCTTTTGAGTCTTGTCTTTTGAATTTAGAGTCTATGCTTAAACGTTGCACAGAGACTTGCCTTGTGCTAAACTGGGAAAAGTGCCATTTTATGGTCACTGAAGGCATTGTGCTAAACTGGGAAAAGTGCCATTTTATGGTCACAAAATTTCTGCCAAAGGAATTGAAGTAGACCGTGCCAAAATAGAAGTCATAGAAAAACTGCCTCCTCCTACTTGTGTTAAAGATGTTCGTAGTTTCTTAGGACATGCAGGTTTCTATAGACGTTTTATCAAGGATTTTTCTAAGATAGCACAACCCTTATCTGCCTTGCTTCACAAGGAAGTTGACTTTACCTTTGATGAGTCTTGCCTTACTGCTTTCAAGCAACTCAAGGAGAAGTTGATTACTTCCCCTGTGCTTATCTCTCCTGATTGGGATTTTCCCTTTGAGCTCATGTGTGATGCAAGTGATTTTTGTGTTGGGGCTGTCCTTGGGCAACGCATTGACAAACATTTTCGCCCAATTTTCTATGCTAGTAAAACTTTGACTGATGCACAACTCAATTACACTACCACTGAAAAGGAATTGCTTGCTGTTGTGTTTGCATTTGATAAGTTTCGCTCATATTTGGTTTTATCTAAGGTCATTGTGTACACAGACCATTCTGCCTTGCGCTATCTTTTTGCTAAACAGGATGCAAAGCCAAGATTGAATAGATGGTTGCTCCTTTTACAAGAATTTGATTTGGAAATTCGAGACAAGAAAGGTTCTGAAAACCTTGCTGCTGATCACTTGTCAAGAATTGAAGGTAATCCTCAGGATGCACAACCTGCTATCACTGAAACTTTCCCAGATGAACAATTATATGCTGCACATGCTTATTCTTCCCCTTGGTATGCTGATTTTGCAAACTACCTTGTGTGTGGTGATATGCCTGTTGAGTTTTCTTATCATAAGAAAAAGAAATTCTTGTCTGAAGTGAAGAGTTTTATTTGGGATGACCCTTATTTGTTTAAATTGTGTGCTGACCAAGTCATTAGGAGATGTGTATCTTATGATGAGGTGCCTTCCATTCCAGAACATTGTCATTCTAGAGAGGCTGGTGGCCATCTTGATGCTTCACGCACGGCTGCCAAAGTTTTACAATCCGGTTTTTATTGGCCTACTATCTCTCAGGATGTGCACAAGTTTGTGCAGACCTGTGATGCTTGCCAACGCCCAGGCAGTATTTCACGCAAAAATGAAATGCCACAACATGGTACCCTTGTGTGTGAAATATTTGATGTGTGGGGAATCGATTTTATGGGACCCTTTCCCAGTTCCCATGGTTTTAAGTACATCCTAGTCATGGTAGATTATGTGTCTAAATGGGTGGAAGCTTTTGCTACTGTCACCAATGATGCTAGGATAGTTGTCAAGCATTTGAAGCAACTTTTTGCTCGATATGGAGTACCCCGTGCAATTATCAGTGATAATGGTACTCACTTCAAAAATGCTCAATTTGAGAAGTTAATGACCAAATATGGAGTCACGCACAGGCTTGCTACTCCATACCACCCCCAAACTAGTGGGCAAGTGGAAGTCTCCAACAGAGAACTTAAAAGAATTTTAGAAAAGACTGTTGGTAGAGCTAGGAAAGATTGGCAAAAGCACTTAGACAATGCTCTTTGGGCTTATCGCACAGCCTTCAAAACTCCTATTGGTATGTCACCATTTAGGCTTGTGTTTGGTAAAGCTTGCCATCTTCCAGTAGAATTAGAGCACAAAGCCTATTGGGCTGTGCAGTTTCTGAACTTCGATCCAAGTTATGTTGGAAAGCACAGACAACAACAGTTGTGCGAGTTAGATGAGTTCAGATTGGTCGCTTATGAAAATTCGAAACTTTATAAAGAGCGTACCAAGCTTTTGCATGATAGTAAGTTGACTAGGAAAGAGTTCTCTCCAGGACAACAAGTGTTACTGTTTAACTCTCGTTTTCGGTTGTTTCCTGGAAAGCTCAAGTCCAAGTGGTCTGGTCCATTTGAGGTTGCGCAAGTATTCCCTCATGGGGCTGTGCTTCTGTCTAATCCAGATGGCACTCAGTTAAAAGTTAAATGCCAGCGTTTGAAAGTGTATTCTGGACCCCTTGTGCCAGCTATGGTTGCCTCACTCCGTTTGTTTGAGCCTCCATGAAGCACAACCATGGAGCCCTGTGTCTAGCATCTGTCACCAAACGAAGCAATGTTACTTAGTTGTTTTTCTTGTATTTTTGTTTTTCTTTTTGTTTTTAGTTGTTTGGTCTTCAATACTTTTCTTTTCCCAACTCCACTGAGGACAGTTTCGTTTTAAGTGGGGGGGAGGACCTCTGCTGAGTTTTGACTTAGTAGTTTTTGCAAAATTTTGTTAAGTTAAAATTTTGACTTTGAATTTTGTTTAAGGCAATTTAATTTACCTCTTTTGCTGAGTTACACTTTTCAGGAAGACTAAAAGGCCTAATTTGGTGATTCAATTTTTTAAATTGGATTTTATTTGGCTAAAAAAGGTAAAAATCAGAGGCGTGCATAAATGTGACCCTCCTAATTTGGGAAACGTGGCAGAAATTACTTCTCCACGCGCGCTCAAATCCGGTAAGTTGCCGTTGTTCTCTGCCTTATTCTCCACGTGTCCGAGAAATGTTATTTCCTTTTTAATTTTCAAATTTTTAAATTTTGATTTGATTGGATTTTGTTTTAACCGGTTGAAGAGTGGTGTGCTTGACTAAGTTTGCTATTTAAAGGAGATTAATTTCCTTTACTTTACTTTTCACAACCCTCAAACTCTTTCCTCTTCGTTTCTCTTTTCTCTCCAAAACCCTAACCCCTGTTTTTCGCCATGAGTACCTCAAAAAGAAACACTAGAGCTTCTGCTGCTAAGGCTAACCCCAAGAAAAAGTCCAAAACCCTTCTTATCCAGGACCAAATTGACCTAACCCCTTTCCAACAGTCCCTTTTCACCTTGCAATCCGATGTTCATAGGGAAAAGTTCGAAATTTTTAAGTCTTATGATTTCCTTAACCCTCGTTTTGTCTGTGTTGATTCATTGAAGGAGCTTGATTTGGATGAGTATGTGTTGGGCAAACTGAAAGTTCTGGGCTTTGAGAACTGCATTGCCATTAGGGAGGATGGTTTTTGGGAGCCCACAGTGGAGTTGGTGTCCACTTTTGAGATTGTGCTGAATAAGCACACTAAGGAGAAGGAGTATTGCTTCAAGGTGATGAACTTTGAATGCAGGAGAACGTTGGAAGAGTTCAACTGTGATTTTGGCTTTGTGACTGATGAAAAGTCCATGAGTGAGTCATTCCGGAACAGCCTGTGCGAACCTCCACCTGAGTTCAAGCCTGCTGAGTTCTGGGCACATATCTCTGCTGACCGATCTCGTTACAACTCCAGAGTCTCTAAGTCAAGCCAGATCAGGACCCCTTTGTTGAAATACATGCAGCGCTTCTTTTCTTTCACCATGTTCCCCAGAGGTTTGAATCACAACACTGTGCCTCTCTCTGACCTGTTCCTGTTGTGGTGTGTTGAGAACAACAGGAGGGTTAATGTGGGGTACTGGTTTGGGAAGCACTTGAACTCCATGACTGCCAAGGAGGGTGGAACCTTGACCATCGCTCCTTATGTGACTGCCTTGATCAAGAACCGGAAATTTTTCTCTCCGAGCAGGCACATTTTGACCAAAAAGTGTGAGATGTCCCCCTTTGATTGTCCTTTGATGCGGTCAATTAATATCTGCAGGTTAGAAGGAGATCAGTACCTCCTGAACAAGGAATGTTGTGAGCCTGTGCCTGAGGAGGATGAGGTGGAGGTTTTGCCTCAAGGAGAAGTTGTTGTCCCTGCTGCTGTGAAAGATTTGATGTCAATGACCCTGCGCGAAATTGCAGAGGCCTTTGTTAAGCTGCAGCGCAAGGTTGAGATGCATGATCAAATGCTCTTTCCAAAGAAGCCAATTATTGAGCAGGAAATCTCTGATCCAGAGATTGAGGTGGTTTTAAAAACACCACTGGGACAACCTAAAAGGGAGTCCACTCCTGTTCCTTCTCTCTCAAAATCTGAAGCACAGCCTGTGCCTGAGCAGTCAGCCCCTGGTAATAAAAGGAAAGCTCTCTCTGAACCCGAAGCAGCTGCTTCTTCCTCTGATTCTATCTTTGATGATCAGAGGGAAACCTCTTCCCCTGTTGCTTAGTAGTTTTTGCCTCTCCAAGCAGGTATGCATTTCTATTTTACTTATTGCTTTTGCTGCTGTGGAGCTGTGCTGGTTTGCCCTGTGCCTTATGCTGTTTAAATTTTGATGTTTTGCATTCAATGAGGGCACTGAATGAAATAAGTGTGGGGGAGGGAGTAGTTAGTTTGAATGAGGCCGTTTAAATTTTTCATTTTTTATTGCTTGTTCTAGCTAAAAGCAAGTTGTTAGGATGTTTAGAGTAGGCTGTACGCGAGAGCTTGTAAATATGTTATCCTCGCAAATTATTTAATCAATTATCTTTTTGTCTCTGTCAATTGCCATAGACTAATGTTTGCATGCAACCAACTTTACCTTAGCTCTGTATATAAATGAGGATAGGGTAGTTGATGTGCCAAGTTAATCCCCCTGCCCGTCTCTAATGAGTTTGTGGAAGCCCAAAAGCGAAGCTTATGTTCGGTTAATGCCACTAGACCCAAATTTGAAATCGAAACTGATTGAAAAGGGTAGCCAATGCGCTAAAATTGAAATGAAATTGAAAATCTAACCAAAAATCAAAGCCAATGTGCTAAATCTGTGCTAAATTCTCATTCTACTCCTATGCCAATTGGTATGAGTAAGCAAAAGCTCTTTGATTTGGTTGCTAGTCGTAGGTTCGGAAGTATGTGCCAAAAGCACAAGACAACCGCTTATCGAAAGCTATTAACTAGATTGGGGATGAGAAAAATTTTGAAATGTGAAAGGCTGTGCTAAATTGAAACAAGGTTGTGCTCAAAACTGTAAATAAAATCTTTTGGTACACAAGCCTGCTGGGTTAGCCAATTAAGCTTCCATCTTAATCATTAGGTTCCGGTTGCTGAACTTAAATGGGTAGGTAACTTGTCTCGGATTCTCCCATCACCATCTTAAAGCTAAATGCTACCTGACTTAGTTAATAGTTGTAGGTTCGGGAGTATGTATCACAAATACAAGACAACCGCTTATCGAAGCTGTTAACAAGTTAGAGGGTAAAGTTAGTTGACTTGGTTCGTAGGTCTGGCATTGCAGTTTCAAGATCTTTTTGCTTAAATTCCTTGCGTATAAGTTAGTTTTTATCTCTTTGCTTGAGGACAAGCATTGCTCAAGTGTGGGGGATTTTGATGTGCACAGACTGTGCGGGTATTTTGATAGTTTTTAGGGCTGTTTCATTGCATTTGTTTGCATCTTTTATCTCTTTTTCGTATTGTTTGCTGGTGACGTCACTAGGACGCGCGCCTGTTTTGTTTTCTGTTATTGCGTCAGAACTTTGTCCTTTTTTGTTGGGTATTTTGGGGATTGCCATTTATTAGGGCATCCCTTTGTTTGTCTTTTTAAAGGAATGTTCCCCTTGCTTGAATAACACACTTTTTATCCTTATCATTTCACCAACTTTTCTTAAGTTAGCTTTTGTGTTTCTCTCTCTTTTATTGTACGGTTTTCTGGGTTTCTTCCTCTTCTTCCTTGGTATTCTGCCATTGAAGGAGGGAGCTCTTCCCTTTAAATCTCTTTAATACAAAAGTTATATTTTGAATGTTATTTGGTGTTTATGATATAGATCTTTCGTTATGAGTAGTGAGTAGTTTTATTTGCATGGAGTGAGCTGGGAAGGCAAGGCCGGAGCTCTAAATATCTTTGTTAAGTTGTTTTTACGTGGTTAACTTGTAGATCTGTGCTTAAGAGATCATTATATATTAAAGGCCTTGATATATATGCATGGTTTGTCTATATTTCGAGAGAAAATAGGTAAGATCTGGATCTAGACTACAAGGTTAAGAAAATAATATGCTAGAGATGGCTGTTAACCTTGCTTGATGTGTACGGTACTCTAGAGAGATCAGAGTGACCCTGTTCTGATGCATAGCCCTGTGCAAGTTAGGTGGAAGTCCGCAGAGATGCTATTTCACCTTGCTTTTATTCGTTCTCACCATGGAGACGTGGGAGAATGATACTGTTGGGAACCACTTGACCACGTATTAACAAGTTTAACCTAGATCTAAGAGATCTGTGCTGTGCTGGACCCTGTGCTCATTCCATGTGCTCGTTTATTATTGTTTTACAACACCCTTTCTTAGCCTTGTGCTCAGAGAACATCACTGTTCTCACCCAAATCTGTCTTTTACAATCTGTTTACTTGCTTTCTCTTTAATTCCTGTCATTTCATGCTTTAAAACCCCCTTGTTACTGGACTCTCTTTAATCTTAAACCCTGAAACGAATGACCCAAAGATCTCTGTGGATCGATACTCTTTCTTACTGTTTTATACTGTGATTGATGACCTGTGCGTATTCTGATTCTATTATACCCCTGTGCTAAAACACGCATCACCCTGCACATTAAAACAAATGTGAGAACCACATCCTGTGTCTAAAACCCAAGATGATGAAATAGTGAGATTAATCTCAACAATATAAATGCCTGAAGATGAAGCAGCCTGCTTGTTCTTCACATTTCCCCTTAGCTTAGGACAGCACTCTTCCAGTGCCCCTTTTCACCACACTCGTGGCATAGGTCTAATGGGTGAGGCTTGAAGGCTTTCTTCTTGCCTTTACCAGCGGGCTTCCTACCCTTTTTCTTGAACGCCTTCTTGTTCTTAGGCCCATTAGCTTTGCCACCACTCACCACATTCACCTCCACCTTCCTACCCTTAGTCATAGTCTGCTCAGCCTATTTTAGCAGGCCATGCAACTTCATGAATGTTCTATCCCGACCCTGCATATTGTAGTTCAGGATAAAAGCGTCGAAGGAAGGAGGGAGTGAACTGAGGATCATGTCCACTGCAGTGGTCTCAAGCACAGCAGAGTTGAGACCTGCCAATTTGTCAATGTAGCCCTTCATCTTTAGCACACGAGCGCTAACAGAAGTCCCAGGTTGCATCACAGTGGTGCTCAATGCCTTGGTGGTCAGGTACCTCTCCTGACGAGCCTGGTCTTGGAACATAGTTCTAAGATTGGTCATCATTTGACGGGCACCCTGACCCATGAACTGCTTTTGTAACTCAGCAGTCATTGTACCAAGCATCACACATGCCACCTCTCTGTCATCCTTAATATGCTTTTCATAAGCTTGGATGACTGCAGCAGTGGCACGTGCAGCAGGAGCAGCTGGAATAGGAGTTGTCAGCGCATACTCCCTAGCCTCGTGCCTTAGGACGATTTGCACCGCCCTAGCCCAATCTAGGAAGTTTGACCCCGTCAACTTCTCCTTTTCCAACAGTGGTTTGAGAGGATTGTTAGTTGCCATCTCTTTTCTTAATCAAGTTTAAGTTTTAAGTAGATTCTGCAGAAACAGAGAGAGAATTAGAATAAGGACTTTAATGTCAATAAACAAATTAATATTTGTTAAATTAATTTCTTTTGGTGATTATATTGACTTCGTTATACCAAGATCCACAATCCCATTAATAATTGATCAAGCTAGGGCTTGTATCTCATATTAGCGTATTTGGTAGAGCAGCCTACTCAATTCTCCCACCTAGAGAACTCTTGGTTTGATAGGTGTATTGACACTTTACCTATCCATGCTTAGGAACCCGCAACAAGCTTAATGATGTTCCTGCTTCGAGTAAAACCTACAATCTCTGTTAACCACACTCTCAAAAGAAAGTATCTTAACCCTCAACGGCCCACCAGTTACTACAATGTATTCTGCTAGGGCATGATATATAGTGTAGCACCACCTGGGAGGAAGAGGTGAGGTTTAGGTAAAGCATTTATAAAATACCCGATATTTTGTTTTAACAGATTACATTGGGTGATCGGCTTAACATGTGAAATAGAATTGATCTGGTGATCAATAGCGATGCAACTTATAAGATTCGTTTTAATAGTCCATTTTATATATTATATAAGATATAATAAAACAAAAATAAAATAGACATCCTATGGGCTTTTTTAATACATCCTATTGGACTATCAATTGACAATATGAAATAAATCTTCAGACTTCGGGCTTCCTTCATGGGCTTGGGCTCATCAGGAACAATTCTTCGGTTTCATCAGATTAAATCAAAATAAAACCTATACAAATTTCTAAGTAAATGTAATGAAAAATTAAAATCTAAAATTACATTCCATACTTCAATTAAAAGCCCATAAGATTCTATATCAAGTTGCTGCAAAAGAACGTTAGACGAAATAAAATAAATGCATGACTATGGTAATCCTAATTCACATTTTAATTAAATTAAGCCAACCCAATTTGATAAAATCGTTTCAGTTTTCTCAACCAGTAAATTAGCCCGTGAAGGCCCAATGATTAAATCATTGCTCCCACTGAACTTTGGGAATTACTCAATCGAAAACTAAACACATTTAATGCCACCGGTGTCTCGATCCATTAAATTAATTTTATCGTCATACCATATTCAATTTAATATTGTCGAAAATTAAATCTAAGATATACAAATGCATGGCACGACATAAACATTTTATTTAATTAATTTTAACCTAAGTTAATAAATTAATTAACTGTATTTGGGCCAAATTAATTTTTAATAAAATTAATATACACGGAATAAAAATTAAAATGCCCCCAAATATACCGGACCCGACCCGTTTCCCGCTCCGACTCGCGCCCCGAGACCAATTTTCAAAAATTAAGGTTTCGGGGGCGTTCGGGGCAGGTTCGGGTCGCCCCGGACCCGCGCCCCGAGACCAATTTTCAAAAATTAAGGTTTCGGGGGCGTTCGGGGCAGGTTCGGGTCGCACGGGCGGACTGGTGGGCAGTCCGCCTGGTGGCTGCTGTCGTGAGGCAGCAGCCACCTGCTGCCAATCGCAGCAGTCCAGGGGACTGCTGCGCCTGGCCAGCAGGTGGCCGGCGACCGGCGGCCGCCCCTCGCAGGGCGCCGCCTTCGCCGGCCGCCGCTGGCTTGTTGGCCCTATCAAGAACATAATCACCTAGAGGGGGGTGAATAGGTGTCAAAGTTGAAAACTGAAAATTTCTAAGTTTTTCGGGAAACTTAATTTTCAGAGTCAAATTTCCTCAGAGTCAGAAGCAAGCTTACAGAAGATGCTTCTGAGAGAAATTCTGCCTAAACACAGTTAGACTGTTTTCAGCAACAGAAGTTCTGATTTGAGAACTTCTGGACAGTCTTCTGAACAAAGACAATGATACTTAGAGAAAATCTGTTTCAGCACTAAATATAAGCAAGTACACAGAAGCAAAAATAACAAGTATAAGAGCGAGAAAGAAGTTCAGGAGATCCTGATTGAACAATTCGATTTATCCAAGTTCGCCACAGAAGTCCTGTGACTACGTCTTGTCCCCTGAGGTCGCAGCCTACAGAGATTTTATAAATCCACTATACAGAACTTTTCTGGCAAGTTTAGAAGCTCCTTTACATCAACAGAACTTAAGCTAATTTCTCACTTAGTTCTGACTAGTCTAAAAAAAGTTAAAGGATTTCCACCACAATAACAACAACTCTGTTTTCTGGATTTCTCACCCAACTTTAATCTCAACTAGATTTCTCTCTTTAAATCTAACTGAATATCACAAACGATATCAGTTTACAAGATTCCTATTATGAACTTGTTTTTCTTCACTCTCTCACTTAAACTTAAGCTATGCTAAGAAAGATTGAGAATGGAAAGGGAATGCTCTGTTTTTCTTGTTGAAACAGTGCGTTGAGATTTTTCTCGATGATCACGCGTGTTTGATGCTTTGGAGCTTGGCTACTATTTATAGTGAATGAGGATGACCGTTGGGAAATTTGAATCTTCAACAGAGATGACATCAGTTGTTGTAGCCGTTAATTTGTCAAGTCTTCAAACGGTCTTCAAACACTTTGGTTCCGTTAACCTTGTTCTTTAACCAAATCCGGTAAGTGATTTGAATTGAAGATAAGGTTGACCGGAAACATTCCTCAATAAGATCAACAAAGGGTAGACAAGGAAATTCTGGTTTCACTTTGAGTAGACAGGCGCGCTCCTTCAAAACAGCTTTTTGAACTTTTGGCGCCTTGCATTAAATGCACTTGTCAGAGCAATAAATGCTATCCAGAGCCCGTGACTAAGCTTCTGATCAAATTGGTAAATGAACTTCTGATTGCAAATGACCTCTGAGGAGAACTTCAACAGACTTCAATAGCTTCAGAGCGGAGCATCCAGCTTCTGAAATAATGAAACTCTGTCTTCAGCAATCGAGACTTCTGAGTACTTCAGGCAATCTAGAAATTCTTCATTCAGCATCTGCTGAGTAACTTACACATAGACTAAGTAGAAAAATATTAGTCAACAATAAACTATATGTAAGAGAATGTTAAGTTTTCATCTTCTGAAACGTTTGGACATAATCAAAACACATAGGGTTCATCATTCTCCCCCATTTTGGTTATGGACAAACCGTGGTCAAAAGGTAAACGATAGTATGAGTTTGAGAAAGTAACTTCCTGATGCAAATGTTTCATAACTTCTGAGTAAATTAACTCCCCCATTTTTGTGTAAATGGTGAACTTCAACAATCTGTTTAAGCTTAAAAAAGACTTAAGATCAAGTTGTCAGATTTTAGTGAAGTGAAATTTACTAAGTTAAAAAGAAACATAAGTAACATAAGTAATCAGAGACATAAGAAAGTATAAGAAGGATTCAGTGTATTAAATCATCAGAAGAAACAACAACAAGATAATCAGAAGAGCAGATAAAGTCCTAAGACAAAAACTACCCAACCCAGAACCTAGCTAAGAAGCTTAAGTCCTAATGAGATTACAAGTTCCTAGGTTTCTTCTGAGGAGGAGGAACACCACTAGATCCTTCAGCAGCACTTGATCTCTTCAACGTCTGACCACTCTGCTGAGCAGACTTCTCCCCCGTTTGACCGGAACCAACAGGAATACCCAAAGCACCTTGAGAGTCCAATTTTTGTTGAACTTTCATTGCAGTCTGATATTGCTGAGGAGTAGGCCTTACAAAGTTGATCATATCCATTCTTCTTCTGAAATCAGCATCAATGGTTTTCATATGATCAAAGGTCTGTCCAGACAAAGGTTGCTGTCTCTGAACATCTTCCAGAAGGAGCTTGATCAACCGATTGTTAGCATACACAGCAGCAGTGAGATGCTCATTCTGTATATAAGTCTGTCCACGAACAAACCTATAACAATTATGAAGAGTCTTCTCTTGTTCACGTGCTTGAGTATGCATAACCTTCAGAAGTTCAGTGAGCTCAGCAATCTGGGCGCTCTGAGCAGTCACAGCAGACTCAATGCTAGAGAGACGATTGTTGAGATCAGGAGTGATGTCATACACAATCCTAGCAGCCCCTGAAGATGATGAACCTTGAGCAGAAGATTTCACTTCTCTCAGAATATGGTTGGCAGTACTTTGTAGGTTATCAATCTTACTTGGGAGCATCTTCTCATGAGCCTCATAGTGCTCGTTTGCTTCCTTGACTTCCTTTGTCAAAATTTCCAAATTCTCATTGACCTTCAGAGAAGAAGCAAGAGCAATATTGTCCAATGTAGGAAGAGTCAGAGCTAATTCTCTCAGCTTATATAGCTCATCATATGTAGCCAGATGAAGTGTAGAAAGATTGCGTGTGTAGACAGAAGGATCCTGCATTTGAAGCATAGTCATGAGCTGCAGGTTCTGAGCTTTCAAAGATTGAATTTCTTGCAGCACAATGCCTTGAGCAAACATGTCAGCAGCAGAAGACCTTTGCCCTAAACCAGCAAATCTATTCAGCAATTCATCAGAGCCACTCTGACTCATTCTTCTCAGCTCTTCAACACTGGGAACACCACCAGCTTCGGATACACCAGAAGCTCTTCCCATGAAACCAAAACTACCAAATCGTATCTCCTGATCATCTCGATTCATATGATTGTGTAGGAAGTCATAGTTGGATGACAACCCAGCAAAGAAAGAAGGAGAGGAAGAAGTAGTTAAGGGATCACACACAGGAGGTGCATGTCCAGAGGTTGAGAGGGGAGGAATTTGTGAGGTTGAGGAAGGGATTGTATGTGTAGTAGAGGAAGAGATAGTAGGTGTGAAGGATGGGAGAGTAGATGGTAGTGAGAAAGATGGAGCAATAAATCCAATTGATGGAATTACAGAGGAAGTAGATTGAGAGGAAGTAGTGGATGTAGATATGGAATCTGTGAAGATGGGTCCAGAATTCAGGTTTACTTCTGAATAGGATCCAGAAGGAGGAGCAGTTTTAGGAGGTACAACTTCAGAGGGTGAAGTTGTAGGAGGAATGAAAGTTTTAGAATCACAAACTTCTGTGACAGAAGGTAGTGAAGGAGATGGATGAGGAGTATGAGGAGAGGATGGATGAGAAGTATGAAGTGGAGATGAAATAACCTGATCAGAGAGGTTTGGATCAAATGTGGAGATAGGTTCAGCAAACACATGAGCCATTATGAACAGAGTCTCTGAGGCATCTCTTTCACCAGGATTTCTCCTTTGACCCAGAAGAACATTATCTAGAAAATCATCAGTGTTGATGTTTTCAGCAAACTTCATAGTGTGCTGAATGATAGTATCAGGTTCTTGATCACTATCTTCAGACAGTTCTTCAACAATAGGAGCATCAGCATCCTTTTCAGCAGACATATCCATCATGTCTTCGTCATCAACCAAGTCCTCTTTTTCAGGAATTGATTCATCCAGTTCAGTACTCGGAGCAATATAGAAGTCCTTTTTGATCAGAGACCTTCTTTTTGCTGACATCTTCTTCTTGGGGATTCCTCTGGAGAGAGGAATATCTTCAGAATCCTCATCTTCTTCCGTAGCCTCAACATCTCCTGAGAATGCTACATTCCCAACTTCTTCAGCAGCGCATTCAGCAATTCTAGCATCAGCCTTAGCCTTTGCTGCAATTTCACGCTCAGCTGCTAACTTATCTTCAGCTTCCTTCTTCTTCCTTTTCAAATCAGCAAGAGCTACAACTCTTGCAATCTTCTCAGCTTCAGCAGCCTTCTCTCTTTCAGCAAGGCGTGCATCCTCAGCTTCCTGAGCTTCTTTCTCATAAGCATCTTTTGGCTTCTCAGCAACAATCTTCCCAGAAGGTTCAACACTGATTGTTGTTTGAACCATAGTAGGAAGAGGTTCTGAGACAACCATTTTCTCAACAGTCAGGACCAACTTACTTGATCCTTTCTTTCCCTTGCCCTTCTTGGCAGCATTCTTTCCTTTCTGCACGGTAGCCTCAACAACTTCCTTCTGAGCAATGCTAACAGAGGGAGCATTCTCAGTCTTCTTTGGTATCATACCAAAGGAAAGATGCATAAGTGTTTGCATCTTGAGGACAGTACTACTGCTGGTAACACCTTCTCCTGAGATTACCACAGAGGCAGCTTCAAATATCCTCATCAGGAGAGAACCATAGGCCAGAGCACTGACAACCTTCACATTTTTCATCTGCCTTATAATCATGGCAGGAAGGTTGATCTTCTTCTGATTCATCAGATGCCACATGAAAACCCTTTCCCGGTTGGAAACACCATTAACTCCTCCAGCCTTCGGAAGGAACACATTTGTTGTCAAGTAGTGTGCCCACCTCTGGTGCTGAGTGAGCCAGGTGGCATAGGTTTCCTTGGCACTCGGAACTGGTCTAGCCCAATTTGCATCACTAAACCCTTCAGCATAACCATCATCTCCAATGATGATTCCCTCATCAACAACTCCAATAACCTGAGAGATAGAAGCCCTGCTGACCTCAATCTTAACTTCTCCAACCACCGAGTGAACAACATCCTCCTCATTGGATAGGTAGTAGAGATTCTGATAGAACTCAGTGACTAACTTAGGATAGATGAACTCATCCAAAGAGACGAACGAGTTCCAATTTTGAGTACTTAGCCATTTAGAGATGGGTTCAGTGGATTTGACTTCATCATCTAGGAACCTAGAAGTGAAAACCCTAGATTCGCTAACTTTCTTCTTTTTCTCGGAGTCAAAGATGTGAGTGGCAGTCACGATTTCAATGGGTTGTTCTTGAGCCATTGAGAGATTTTTAAGAAATTTGGTTAAGTGTTTGAGAGAAAGGAAAATACAGAGAAATGACGATGGGAATTCTAAACGCAATGAAAATGCAAGTGAAAGTTTTCTAAGTATGGAGTACCCATATTTATACCCAAAAAGCAACGGTTCCAATTCAAAAAGTAAATACACACCGTTTAAAAGGGAACAGATAACCGTTAAATACCAGAACAGCGCCGTAATAAGCAGTAAATGTACGCATGCTTAAAGTCAAGATCATGATTAGATTTTATCATACTTAATTATCTCAAGTTATTAACATTTAAGATAGAAGAAAATATAATAAAAGCTAAGTTACTGAAGTGGATAAGTCATACCAATGCCTTCTCGTAAGCTGCTGAAAGGAGTACCAGCCAGAGGCTTAGTAAACATGTCAGCAAGATTTTCTTTAGAGGGAACATGAGTGATGATGATATCCTTCTTCAGAACATGATCTCTCAGAAAGTGATGCCTAATATGAACATGCTTCATCCTGCTGTGCTGAATAGGATTCTTTGAAAGATCAATTGCACTCTTGTTATCACAGTAGATTGTAATTGTTCCAGGGATGACTCCATAGTCAGCAATTTGTTGCTTAATCCAGAGCATCTGAGAAACACAACTTCCAGCAGCAACATACTCAGCTTCAACAGTTGAGAGAGCCACAGAGGTTTGCTTCTTACTATGCCAGGAGACTAGGAACTCCCCCAGAAAATGACAACCACCAGAAGTGCTGACCCTTTTCAATTTATCCCTACCATTGTCAGAGTCTGTGTATCCTATAGGAGTGAAATCAGAACTACAGGGATACAACAAACCAGCTTCTGGTGTGCCTTTAAGGTATCTGAGAATTCTTTTGACAGCAACATCATGAATCTCTCTAGGTTTAGACTGATATCTAGCACAAAAACACACAGCAAAATGTATAACTGGCCGGCTGGCTGTTAGGTATAAAAGAGAACCAATCATACCTCTGTAGGTTTTTATATCTACAGGTTTACCAGCTTTCTCTTCATCGTCAATGTCTTTGCTGACATCCATTGGGATATCAACAGCATTAGAGTCCATCATGCCAAATTTCTTCAGCACTTCTCTAGTGTACTTGGCTTGATTGATAAACACACCATCATTACTTTGCTTGATCTGAAGTCCTAAGAAGAAGGTTAATTCTCCCATCATAGACATTTCAAACTCAGCCTTCATGTGGTCACTGAACTCTCTGCACAAAGATTCATTAGTAGCACCAAATATAATATCATCAACATATACCTGAGCTATAATGATATCCTTGTTCTTCTTCAGAGTGAACAGAGTTGTATCAACACAGCCTCTGACAAATCCCTTAGACAGAAGGAACTTTGTCAGTCTCTCATACCAAGCTCTGGGAGCTTGTTTCAGTCCATACAAGGCTTTCTTCAGCTTGTACACATGATCAGGAAACTTATGATCTTCAAAACCAGGAGGTTGAGATACATAAACTTCTTCATCAATGTAACAATTCAAGAATGCACTTTTCACATCCATTTGAAAGAGCTTAAAACCTTTGTATGATGCAAAAGCACATAAGATTCTAATGGCTTCTAATCTTGCAACAGGAGCAAAAGTTTCACCATAATCTATGCCTTCTTGCTGACTGTAACCTTGAGCAACAAGTCTTGCCTTGTTCCTCACAACATTTCCAAATTCATCAAGCTTGTTCTTCAGAACCCATCTAGTTCCAACAACCTTTATGTTGTTAGGTCTGGGAACCAAAGTCCAAACTTCTGACCTTTTGAACTGGTCAAGTTCTTCTTGCATTGCCATTAACCAGGAATCATCATCTGCAGCTTCATAGAAGTTCTTGGGTTCCAGAAGTGACACAAAAGCCACATTCCCCATGTATCTTCTGAGCTGAGCTCTGGTCATGACAGGATTATGAACAGAGTCAATTATGTTCTCTAAGGAATGATTCCTATGAGCTCTAACTTCTCTTGGTACATCCAATGAGTCTTCTGAAACTTGTTCATCATTTGTTGAATCATATATAGGAGCATCTTCTGGAAGGAAGTTGACTTCTGGAGTAGGATTCTCTTCTTGAGCTTGTTCAGCAACAGGAGGAACCACTTCAGCAGCTCAGGGAGAAACATCTTGTTCTACATCAGGAGATGTCACTTCAGGAGCTTGAACTACATCTTCATCAGGAGCTCTACTATCTGCAGGGTTAGTCTCATCAAACTGTACATGAACAAATTCATCTAGAGTTTGAGTCCTCTTATTAAAAACCCTATATGATTTACTAAGGAGTTTGAGTCCTCTGAAATAACCTAATTTAGGCTTTCGACCTTTCCAGAGTTCATAAGGAGTCTTGTTCAGAATGCTTCTGATTAGCACTCTATCCAGAACATAGCAAGCTGTGTTAACAGCTTCTCCCCAAAAATACTTTGGAAGCCTTCTTTCATTGATCATAGTCCTGGCGATTTCAACCAGAGTTCTATTCTTCCTTTCAACTACCCCATTTTGTTGAGGAGTTCTGGGAGCAGAAAAGTTATGATCAATTCCCTTGGTTTCACAGAATTCTTCAAACATAAAGTTTTTGAATTCTCCACCATTATCACTTCTGATATGAACAACCTTTTCATTCCTTTCATTCTCAAGTTTCTTCATCAGAACTGAGAAACATCCAAGTGACTCATCTTTGCTAGACAGCAAGATGACCCAAGTGAATCTTGAATAGTCATCTACTATGACAAAGGCATACTTCTTTCCACCCATGCTCATTGGTTGAACAGGGCCAAAAAGGTCCATATGGAGTAATTCCAAAGGTCTTTTAGTTGAAATGACTTTCTTAGTTTTAAAAGAGCTTCTGGATTGTTTACCAGATTGGCAAGCATTGCATAAATGGTTCTTTTTAAAACTAATTTCAGGCAGACCCTCAACCAATTGATTTCTAGCTACTTTGGCCAGAAGGTCCATGCTCACATGAGCAAGTCTTCTATGCCAGAGCCAGGAGGTATCCTCTTTGGACATCAACCATATATTTTTGCAAAGATTCTCAAGATTCAGCATGAAAACATTTTCAACTCTAGGAGCAGTTAGAATAACTTCCCTTGACTTACTGTCCAAGATTTTACATCCAGAGGAGCTGAAGACAACATCTCTACCTTTATCACACAGTTGTGCAACACTCAGGAGATTGAACTTCAGACCTTTGACTAGGGAGACATCTTCGATCGGAGGATTAGTTCCTATGGATCCAGAACCAAGTATCCTTCCTTTTTGAGCATCTCCAAAGCTGACTTTTCCACCTCTTTTGGGATCAAATGTGATGAATGCTTTTTCATCACCTGTCATATGCCTTGAGCACCCACTGTCAATGTACCACAGCTTTGACATTGATGGAGCACTCAGAGCCACCTGCAACACAATCAATTAGTGACAGGCACCCAATCCTTATTGTGATGAACCCTATGTGTTTTGATTATGTCCAAACGTTTCAGAAGATGAAAACCTAATTCTTCCTTACACATAGTTTACTATTGACTAATATCTTTTTTTTGTTTACTTAGTCTTTGTGTAAGTTGCTCAGCAGGTGCTGAATGAAACATTTCTGGATTGCCTAAAGAACTCAGAAGATCAGTTGCTGTAGTCAGAGTTTCAATAACTCAGAAGCTGGATACTCCGCTCTGAAGCCAAAGTCTGCTAAAGCTCTCCTCAGAAGTTCTTTGCAATCAGAAGTTTTGCCAATTGTGATCAGAAGTCTAGTCAAGTGGAAATTAGCTTCTGAAAGCTAAAGTCACGGGTTCTGGATAGCATTTAATGCTCTGACAAGTGCATTTAATGCTAGGCGCCAAAAGTTCAAAAAACTGTTTTGATGGAGCGCGCCTGTCTGTTCAAAAGAAACCAGAATTTCCATGTCTACCCTTTGTTGATCCAATCGAAGAATGATTCCTGTCAACTTCGTCTTTGATTTCAAATCACTTACCGGATTAAGTTAAAGAACAAGGATAACGGAATCAAAGTGTTTGAAGATCGTTTGAAGATTTGACAAATTAACGGCTACAACAACTGATGTCATCTCCTTTGAAGATTCAAACTCACCAACGGTCATCTTCACTCACTATAAATAGTAGCCAAGCTCCAATGCATCAACACACGCATGATCATCGAGCAAAATCTCAACGCACTGTTCTAACGAGAAAAACAGAGCAACTCTTTCCATTCTCAATCTTTCTTAGCATAGTCTTAGTTAAAGTGAGAGAGTGAAGAAAAACAAGTTCATAATAGGAATCTTGTAAACTGAGATCGTTTGTGATCTTCAGTTAGATTTAAAGAGAGAAATCTAGTTGAGATTAGAGTTGGGTGAGAAATCCAGAAAACAGAGTATTGTTTGTTCTGGTGGAAATCCTTTAACTCTTTTTAGGCTAGTCAGAACTAAGTGAGAAATTAGCTTAAGTTCTGTTGATGTAAAGGAGCTTCTGAACTTGCCATAAAAGT
The DNA here is from genome assembly GCA_028411795.1 of Euphorbia peplus. Lineage (NCBI taxonomy): Eukaryota > Viridiplantae > Streptophyta > Magnoliopsida > Malpighiales > Euphorbiaceae > Euphorbia > Euphorbia peplus. The sequence goes on along the minus strand of CP110843.1, from coordinate 8,654,786 downwards.
TCTGAATAGTGGATTTATAAAATCTCTGTAGGCTGCGACCTCAGGGGACAAGACGTAGTCACAGGACTTCTGTGGCGAACTTGGATAAATCGAATTGTTCAATCATGATCTCCTGAACTTTTTTCTCCCTCTTATACTTGTTATTTTTGCTTCTGTGTACTTGCTTATATTTAGTGCTGAAACAGATTTTCTCTAAAGTATCATTGTCTTTGTTCAGAAGACTGTCCAGAAGTTCTCAAATCAGAACCTCTGTTGCTGAAAACAGTCTAACTGTGTTTAGGCAGAATTTCCCTCAGGAGCAACTTCTGTAAGCTAGCTTCTGACTCTGAGGAAATTTGACTCTGAAAATTAAGTTTCCCCAAAAACTCAAAAATTTTCAGTTTTCAACTTTGACACCTATTCACCCCCCTCTAGGTGATTCTGTTCTTGATAGGGCCAACAAGTGGTATCAGAGCGAAGGTTACTTCGTATATTTACTAAAGATCTAACAATCTAAGTGTAAGATCCTATCAGAATCAATAGAGATGGCTAGTAGACACCAGCCTGAGAATTCTTCTCACTTCATAGTTCCAGAAGGTTCTTCCACTACTAGACCTCCATTATTTAATGGCAACAACTACTCATACTGGAAGAAAAGGATGATGTATTTCATCCAAGCTCAGAACATGAGTGCTTGGTATGTCATCACTAATGGTGATTTCATTCCTACCAGAATGGAACAAGGTCTAGGGGATGTTGTTATTCCTCAGAGAGAATATACAGATGACATTCTAAAAAAACTCCAAACTAATGCTTCAACAATAAATATGTTGCATTGTGCACTTACAGCTACTGAATATAACAAAGTTTCCTCTTGTGAAACAGCACAGGATATTTGGAACAAGCTAGAAGTCACATATGAAGGAACAGGAAAAGTGAAGCAATCTAAAGTCAACCAACTCATGAGAGAATATGAGTTATTTGAAATGCTTGATAAAGAATCTATTTCAGATATGAACTCTAGATTCACCAAGATAGTCAATGACTTGAAGAGTTTAGGAAAGGATATTGAAGAATCTGATCGAGTGAAGAAGATTGTCAGAAGCTTACCAAGGTCTTGGCAAGCCAAGAAGACTGCTATTGAAGAAGTTCAGGACTTGAGTTATTACTTGTATGATGAGCTCATTGGGTCTCTAATTACTCATGAGATGTCATTAAAGAATCATGACCTAAGAGAAAGGTCAGAAGGAAAAAGAGTAGTCATGAAGGCAGAATCTTCTGAAGATTCCTCTGAAGATGAGGAACTGGCTATGCTGACCAGGAAGTTCAAGAAGGCCTTTAGAAAAGGCAGAGGTGGAAACTACAAGAAGCCTTTCAGGAGCTTTGATAAGAAAACTCCTGATTCTGGTGAAAAGTTCAAGAGAGATCCAAACAAGCCAATTGTGTGCTATGGATGTCAGCAACCGGGGCACATTAAGCCTAACTGTCCGGAGCTGAAGAAAGATAAGAAAAAGTTCAAGAAAGCTATGCTGGCTGCCTGGTCAGACTCTGAGACCAGCAGTGATCCTGAAGAAAAGGAAGAGCAAGCTCAGATTTGTTTTATGGCTATTGATGAGCCAACTTCTGAAGATGTCACAGGAGAAACTTCCGCACCTCCTGAAGCTACATATCATTCCGAGGTAAACATATCTTCTGAACAAAATATCTTTGATTCTCTTGAAGAACTCTATAGTATGTTCAAGTACCTGAAAAGGAAACTGGACAAGAGTGAGGCTGACAAGTTTCTTAGGTTTACTCAAGTTTATTCTGACATGAAAGTGTTAGAAGAAAAACTGTGTAAACAGTTCAGCACTCCTGCTGATGGCTCTAAAGTCAAAGGCAAGGAAAAGCTGCCTCTGGGAAGTGATAAACCCCAGAAGAAGAAACCCGTCACTCCCTCTCTTCTGAAAGAGATAGCTTCTCCTCCTGATGTTGGTACCTCTGAGAGTGCTGTTATAGCCTCTGAAGATGTTGGTCCTTCTCAGAAGAAGAAGAAATCTCCCAAGAAGCAAAGGGAAAGATCCAAGAACCCTCCCTTTTGCAAACTTTGCAAGAGTGATGGTCACTGGTTGAAGGATTGCAAGTACCATATTAAAAACCTCTTGCAATCTGAGATATCATTAAATCCTGCTGAAGAGAAATCTAACTCTGAAGGACCCAATAAGGATTGGGTACCTGTCACTAATTGATTGTGTTGCAGGTGGCTCTGAGTGCTCCTTCAATGTCAAAGCTGTGGTACATTGACAGTGGGTGCTCAAGGCATATGACAGGTGATCAAAGAGCATTCATCACATTTGATTCTAAAAGAGGTGGAAAAGTCAGCTTTGGAGATGCTCAGAAAGGAAGGATACTTGGTTCTGGATCCATAGGAACTAATCCTCCGATCGAAGATGTCTCCCTAGTCAGAGGCCTGAAGTTCAATCTCCTGAGTGTTGCACAACTGTGTGATAAAGGTAGAGATGTTGTCTTCAGCTCCTCTGGATGTAAAATCTTGGACAGTAAGTCAAGGGAAGTTATTCTAACTGCTCCTAGAGTTGAAAATGTTTTCATGCTGAACCTTGAGAATCTTTGCAAAAATATTTGCTTGATGTCCAAAGAGGATACCTCCTGGTTCTGGCATAGGAGACTTTCTCATGTGAGCATGGACCTTCTGGCCAAAGTAGCTAGAAATCAATTGGTTGAGGGTCTGCCTGAAATTAGTTTCAAAAAGAACCATTTATGCAATGCTTGCCAATCTGGTAAACAATCTAGAAGCTCTTTTAAAACTAAGAAAGTCATTTCAACTAAAAGACCTTTGGAATTACTTCATATGGATCTTTTTGGCCCTGTTCAACCAATGAGCATGGGTGGAAAGAAGTATGCCTTTGTCATTATAGATGACTATTCAAGATTCACTTGGGTCATCTTGCTGTCTAGCAAAGATGAGTCACTTGGATGTTTCTCAGTTCTGATAAAGAAACTTGAGAATGAAAGGAATGAAAAGGTTGTCCATATCAGAAGTGATAATGGTGGAGAATTCAAAAAATTTAGGTTTGAAGAATTCTGTGAAACCAAGGGAATTGATCATAACTTTTCTGCTCCTAGGACTCCTCAACAAAATGGGGTAGTTGAAAGAAAGAATAGAACTCTGGTTGAGATAGCCAGAACTATGATCAATGAAAAAAGGCTTCCTAAGTACTTTTGGGGAGAAGCTGTGAACACAGCTTGCTATGTTCTAAATAGAGTGCTAATTAGAAGCATTCTGAACAAGACCCCTTATGAACTCTGGAAAGGTCGAAAGCCTAAAATAGGTTATTTCATAACCTTTGGTTGTAAGTGTTATGTTTTGAATACAAAAGAATATCTTTCAAAGTTTGATTATAAGGCAGATGAGGCCATTTTTCTTGGTTACTCAACACATAGTAAAGCATATAGGGTTTTTAAAAAGAGGACTCAAACTTTAGATGAATCTGTTCATGTACAGTTTGATGAGACTAACCCTGCAGATAGTAGAGCTCCTGATGAAGATGTAGTTCAAGCTCCTGAAGTTACATCTCTCTTTGAAGAAGAAGATGTTTCTCCCAGAGCTGCTGAAGTGGTTCCTCCTGTTGCTGAACAAGCTCAAGATGTGAATCCTACTCCAGAAGTCAACTTCCTTCCAGAAGATGCTCCTATATTTGATTCAACAAATGATGAACAGGTTTCAGAAGACTCATTGGATGTACCAAGAGAAGTTAGAACTCATAGGAATCATTCCTTAGAGAACATAATTGACTCTGTTCATAATCCTGTCATGACCAGAGCTCAGCTCAGAAGATACATGGGGAATGTGGCTTTTGTGTCACTTCTGGAACCCAAGGACTTCTATGAAGCTGCTGATGATGACTCATGGTTAATGGCAATGCAAGAAGAACTTGACCAGTTCAAAAGGTCAGAAGTTTGGACTTTGGTTCCCAGACCTAACAACACAAAGGTTGTTGGAACTAGATGGGTTCTGAAGAACAAGCTTGATGAATTTGGAAATGTTGTGAGGAACAAGGCAAGACTTGTTGCTCAAGGTTACAGTCAGCAAGAAGGCATAGATTATGGTGAAACTTTTGCTCCTGTTGCAAGATTAGAAGCCATTAGAATCTTATGTGCTTTTGCATCATACAAAGGTTTTAAGCTCTTTCAAATGGATGTGAAAAGTGCATTCTTGAATGGTTACATTGATGAGGAAGTCTATGTGTCTCAACCTCCTGGTTTTGAAGATCCTAAGTTTCCTGATCATGTGTACAAGCTGAAGAAAGCATTGTATGGACTGAAACAAGCTCCCAGAGCTTGGTATGAGAGACTAACAAAGTTCCTTCTGTCTAAGGGGTTTGTCAGAGGCTGTGTTGATACAACTCTGTTCACTCAGAAGAAGAACAAAGATATCCTTATAGCTCAGGTATATGTTGATGATATTATATTTGGTGCTACTAACGAATCTTTGTGCAGAGAGTTCAGTGACCACATGAAGGCTGAGTTTGAAATGTCTATGATGGGAGAATTAACCTTCTTCTTAGGACTTCAGATCAAGCAAAGTAATGATGGTGTGTTTATCAATCAAGCCAAGTACACTAGAGAAGTGCTGAAGAAATTTGGCATGATGGACTCTAATGCTGTTGATATTCCTATGGATGTCAGCAAAGACATTGATGATGAAGAGAAAGCTGGTAAACCTGTAGATATAAAAACCTACAGAGGTATGATTGGTTCTCTTTTATACCTAACAGCCAGCAGGCCAGATATACATTTTGCTGTGTGTTTTTGTGCTAGATATCAGTCAAAGCCAAGAGAAATTCATGATGTTGCTGTCAAAAGAATTCTCAGATATCTTAAAGGCACACCAGAAGCTGGTTTGTGGTATCCCTGTAGTTCTGATTTCACTCCTATAGGATACACAGACTCTGACTATGGTAGAGATAAATTGAAAAGGGTCAGCACTTCTGGTGGTTGTCACTTTCTGGGGGAGTGCCTAGTCTCCTGGCATAGCAAGAAGCAAACCTCTGTGGCTCTCTCAACTGCTGAAGCTGAGTATGTTGCTGCTGGAAGTTGTGTTTCTCAGATGCTCTGGATCAAGCAACAAATTGCTGACTATGGAATCATCCCTGGAACAATTACAATCTACTGTGATAACAAGAGTGCTATTGATCTTTCAAAGAATCCTATTCAGCACAACAGGATGAAGCATGTTCATATTAGGCATCACTTTCTGAGAGATCATGTTCTGAAGAAGGATATTATCATTACTCATGTTCCCTCTGAAGAAAATCTTGCTCACATGTTTACTAAGCCTCTGGCTGGTAATTCTTTCAGCAACTTACGAGAAGGCATTGGTATGACTTATCCACTTCAATAACTTAGATTAATTATTTCTGTATGTCTTAAGTGATTAATCGTTTGAGATAATTAAGTTATAATTAATTCTAATCATGATTTGACTTGAAAGCATGCGTTATCTTCTGCCATATTACGGCGCTGTTCTGTGGTTAACGGTTATCTGTTCCCTTTTAAACGGTGTGTATTTGCTTTTTGAATTGGAACGGTTTCTGTGTTTGGGTATAAATAAGGGTTTTCCATACTTAGAAAATTTTCACTTGCATTCTCTTTGCTATTAGAATTTCCATCAAGTTTCTGTGTTCTTTCCTCTCAAATCTTTTAACCTAATTTCTTATATCTCTAAAATGGCTCAAGAATTCACTGTCACTCACATCTTCTCCACTGAATCACAAAAGAAGGTTAGCGAATCTAGGGTATTCACCTCTAGGTTCCTAGATGATGAAGTTAAATCGACTGAACCTATTTCTCACTAGCTTAGCGCTCAAAACTGGAATTCTTTCGTCTCTCTCGATGAATTCATTTATCCTAAGTTAGTTACAGAATTCTATCAGAACCTTCATTTCTTTTCTAATGAGGAGGATGTTCTACATTCTGAAGTCGGGGAAGTTGAGATCGAAGTCAGCAGGGCTTCCATTTCTCAAGTGATAGGGATTGATGATGAAGGAATCATCATTGGTGATGATGGTTCAGCAGATGGTTTTACTGAAGCCAACTGGGCTAGGCCATATCTGAATTCCAAGGAAACGTATGCCACCTGGTTGACTCAGCACCAGAGGTGGGCACACTATTTGACTACAAATGTCTTTCTTCCGAAGGCTGGAGGAGTCAATGGGGTTTCCAACAGGGAAAGGGTTTTCATGTGGCATCTGGTCAACCAAAAGAAAATTAATTTACCTGCCATGCTGATAAGGCAGATGAAGAATGTAACGACCGTGAGTGCATTAGCATATGGCTCACTCCTAACTAGGTTGTTTGAGGCAGCCTCTGTTGTGGTTTCAAGAGAAGGTGTTACAAGTAGGAGTACGGTTCTGAAGATGCATACCTTCAGGAAACTGAGTTTTGGTGTGACTCCGAAGAAGAATGAGAAGGGCTCCTCTGTGAGTATTGCTCAGAAGGAAAGTGTTGAGGCTGTTGCTCAGAAAGGAAAGAATGCTGCCAAGAAGGGCAAGGGAAAGAAGGGATCAAGTAAGTTGGTCCTGACTGTTGAGAAGGTGGTTGTCTCATAACCTCTTCCCACGATGGTTCAAACAACAATCAATGTTGAACCCTCTGGCAAGATTGTTGCTGAGAAGCCAAAGGATGTTCAGGAAAAAGATGCTCAGGATGCTGAGAAAGCACGCCTTGCTGAGAAAGAGAAGGCTGCTGAAGCTGAAAAAGTTGCAAGAGTTGTGGCTCTTGCTGAAGAGAAAAGAAAGAAGAAGGAAGCTGAGGATAAGTTAGCAGCTGAGAGAGAAATTGCTGCAAAGGCTAAGGCCGATGCAAGACTTTTAGAATGTGCTGCTGAACTCCAGGATGCGGAGTTCTCAAAGGAAGTTGAGGCTTCAGAAGAAGGAGAGAATCTTGAGAATATCTCTCTGTCCTCTCGGATAATTGAGAATATCTCTCTCTCTCTACCAGGATTGGGAAGAAGGCTGTTGCAAAACGAAGGTTGCTGAGGAAAAAGGACTTCGTTGTTGCCTCCAGTGCTGAATTTGAGGATCCTGTTACTCAGGAACCGGAAGATGCTGATAAAGACTTGTCAGAGATGTCTGATGAAGAGAATGTTGATGCTCCTCTGATTGAAGAGCTGTCAGAAGAGAGTGAACCAGAAGATGAAGAGGTTCTTCAGAATGCAAAACAATTTGTTGAGAATGTTGATGATGAAAACTTCATTGACAACATTCTTCTGAATCAAGGAAGAAACCCTGGTGAAAGGGACGCCTCTGAAACACTGATCAGGATGGCTCACATCTTTGCTGAGCCCATCTCAATGTTTGATCCAAACTCTGACCAGGTCATCTCTTCTCCCACTCTTACTCCTCATCCATCTCCTTCACTCCCTTCTATCACAGAAGTGAGTGGTTCCAAAACTTCCATTCCTCCTACAACTTCAACCTCTGAGGTTGTACCTCCTTCAATCATTCCTCCTTCTGGATCTTTTTCAGAAGTAAATTTAAACACTGCTCCCATTTTCACAGACTCTATATCCACATCCACTACCTCTTCTATTCATTCCTCCTCTGTAAGTCCATCAATTGGATCTACTGCTCCATCTTTCTCACTACCATCTACTTTACCTTCCATTTCCCCTACCATTTCTTCCTCTACCACCAATGCCATCCCTTCCTCAAACACTCAAATCCCTCCACTCTCAACCTCTGGACATGCACCTCCTGTGTGTGATCCCTTAACTACCTCCTCCACTACTTCTTGTTTTGCTGGGTTGTCATCCAACTATGACTTCCTGCGCAAACACATGAATCGGGATGATCTGGATAACAGGTTTGGTAGTTTTGGTTTCATGGGCAGAGCTTCTGGTATTTCCGAAGCTGGAGGTGCCCCCAGTGTTGAAGAGTTGAGAAGAATGAGTCAGAGTGGCTCTGATGAACTGCTGAATAGATTTGCTGGTATGGGGCAAAGGACTTCTGCTGCTGACATGTATGCTCAGGGCATTGTGCTGCAAGAATTGCATTCTTTGAAAGCTCAGAACCTGCAGCTCATGAGTATGCTTCAAATGCAGGACCCTTCTGTTTACATACGCAATCTTTCTACACTTCATCTAGCTACCTATGAAGAGCTGTACAAATTGAGAGAATTAGCTCTGACTCTTCCTTCACTGGATAACATTGCTCTTGCTTCTTCTCTGAAGGTCAATGAGAATTTGGAGATATTGACAGAAGAAGTCAAGGAAGCAAACGAGCATTATGAGGCTCATGAGAAGATGCTCCCAAGTAAGATTGATGACCTTCAAAGTACTGCCAATCACATTCTGAGAGAAGTGAAATCTTCTGCTCAAGGTTCATCGTTTTCAGGGGCTGCTAAGATTGTATATGACATCACTCCTGATCTCAACAATCGACTCTCCAACATTGAGTCTGCTGTATCTGCTCAGAACGCACAGATTGCTGAGCTTACTGAACTTCTGAAGGTTATGCACACTCAAGCATGAGAACAAGAGAAGACTCTTCACAATTGTTATAGGTTTGTTCGAGGACAGACTTATATTCAGAATGAGCATCTTACTGCTGCTGTGTATGCTAACAATAGGTTGATCAAGCTCCTTCTGGATGATGTTCAGAGACAGCGACCTATGTCTGGTCAGACCTTTGATCATATGAAGACCATTGATGATGACTTCAAAAGAAGAATGGATATGATCAATACTGTGAGACCAACTCCTCAGCAATATCAGACTGCACTGAATGTTCAGCAAAAATTGAAATCTCAGGGTGCTCTGGGTGTTGCTCTTGGTTCTGGTCAAACGGGGGAGAAGTCTGGTCAGATGAGATCAAGTGCTGCTGAAGGTTCTAGTGTTGTTCCTCCTCCTCAGAAGAAACCTAGGAACTTGTAATCTTTTAGGACTTAAGCTTCTTAGCTAGGTTCTGGGTTGGGTAGCTTTTGTCTTAGGACTTTTACTGCTCTTCTGATTATTCTGTTTCTTATGTTGTCTTCTGAATTAACTTATATACACTGAATCTTCCTTATACTTTCTTATATCTCTGACTTCTTACTTTGTGCTTATGTTTCTGTCTTGACTTAGTAAATTACACTTCATCAAATCTAACAACTTGATATTAAGTCTTTCTTTAAGTTTATACAGATTGCTGAAGTTCACCATTTACACTAAAATGGGGGAGTTAGTTTACTCAGAAGTAATGAAACACTTGCATCAGGAAGTCATTTTCTAAACCTCATGTTTTCTGTTACCTTCTGACCACGGTTTGTCCATAACCAAAATGGGGGAGAATGATGAACCCTATGTGTTTTGATTATGTCCAAACGTTTCAGAAGATGAAAACCTAATTCTTCCTCACACATAGTTTACTATTGACTAATATCTTTTTTTTGTTTACTTAGTCTTTGTGTAAGTTGCTCAGCAGGTGCTGAATGAAACATTTCTGGATTGCCTAAAGAACTCAGAAGATCAGTTGCTGTAGTCAGAGTTTCAATAACTCAGAAGCTGGATACTCCGCTCTGAAGCCAAAGTCTGCTAAAGCTCTCCTCAGAAGTTCTTTGCAATCAGAAGTTTTGCCAATTGTGATCAGAAGTCTAGTCAAGTGGAAATTAGCTTCTGAAAGCTAAAGTCACGGGTTTTGGATATCATTTAATGCTCGGACAAGTGCATTTAATGCAAGGCGCCAAAAGTTCAAAAAGCTGTGAAGAAAAACAAGTTCATAATAGGAATCTTGTAAACTGAGAGAGTGAAGAAAAACAAGTTCATAATCTTGTAAAAGAGTTAAAGGATTTCCACCAGAACAAACAATACTCTGCTTTCTGGATTTCTCACCCAACTCTAATCTCAACTAGATTTCTCTCTTTAAATCTAACTGAAAATCACAAACGATCTCAGTTTACAAGATTCCTATTATGAACTTGTTTTTCTTCACTCTCTCACTTTACTAAGACTATGCTAAGAAAGATTGAGAATGGAAAAGTTGCTCTGTTTTTCTTGCTAGAACAGTGCGTTGAGATTTTTGCTCGATGATCACGCGTATGTTGATGCTTTGGAGCTTGGCTACTATTTATAGTGAATGAAGATGACCGTTGGTGAGTTTGAAACTTCAAAGGAGATGACATCAGTTGTTGTAGCCGTTAATTTGTCAAATCTTCAAACGGTCTTCAAACACTTTGATTCCGTTATCCTTGTTCTTTAACTCAATCCGGTAAGTGATTTGAAATCAAGGATGAGGTTGACTGGAATCATTCTTCAATTGGATCAACAAAGGGTAGACAATGAAATTCTGGTTTCTTTTGAACAGACAAGCGCGCTCCATTAGAACAGCTTTTTGAACTTTTGGCGCCTTGCATTGAATGCAAGTGTCAGAGCATTAAATGCTCAAACAGAACCCGTGACTTAGCTTTCAGAAGCTGATTTCCAGTTGTCTAGACTTCTGATCAAAATTGGCAAACCTTCTGATTGCAAAGAACTTCTGAGGAGAGCTTTAGCAGACTTCGTCTTCAGAGCGGAGTATCCAGCTTCTGAGTTATTGAAACTCTGACTTCAGCAATTGATCTTCTGAGTTCTTTAGGCAATCCGATAATGATTCATTCAGCACCTGCTGAGCAACTTACACAAAGACTAAGTAGACAAAAAATTATTAGTCAATAGTCAACTATATGTAAGGAGTTAGTAAGTTTTCATCTTCTGAAACGATTGGACATAATCAAAACACATAGGGTTCATCATTCTCCCCCATTTTGGTTATGGACAAACCGTGGTCAGAAGGTAAAAGAAAACATGAGGTTTAGAAAAAGACTTCCTGATGCAAATGTTTCATAACTTCTGAGTAAATTAACTCCCCCATTTTAGTGTAAATGGTGAACTTCAGCAATCTGTATAGACTTAAAAAGACTTAAGATCAAGTTGTTAGATTTAATGAAGTGTAATTTACTAAGTCAAAACAAAAACATAAGCAAAGAGTAAGAAGACAGAAAAACAAGAAAGTATAAGAAAGATTCAGTGTATTTAATTCAGAAGACAACATAAGAAACAAAATAATCAGAAGAGCAGAAAAAGGTCCTAAGACAAAGACTACCCAACCCAGAACCTAGCTAAGAAGCTTAAGTCCTAAAAGATTACAAGTTCCTAGGTTTCTTCTGAGGAGGAGGAACAACACTGGAGCCTTCAGCAGCACTTGATCTCTTCTGACCAGACTTCTCCCCCGTTTGACCAGAACCAACAGCAACACCCAGAGCACCCTGAGACTTCAATTTTTGGTGAACATTCAGAGCAGTCTGATATTGCACAGGAGTTGGTCGCACAGTATTGATCATATCCATTCGTCTTCTGAAGTCATCATCAATGGTCTTCATATGATCAAAGGTCTGACCAGACATAGGTCGCTGTTTCTGAACATCATCAAGAAGGAGCTTGATCAACCTATTGTTAGCATACACAGCAGCAGTGAGATGCTCATTCTGAATATAAGTCTGTCCTCGAACAAACCTATAACAATTGTGAAGAGTCTTCTCTTGTTCACGTGCTTGAGTGTGCATAACCTTCAGAAGTTCAGTAAGCTCAGCAATCTGTGCATTCTGAGCAGATACAGCAGACTCAATGTTGGAGAGTCGATTGTTGAGATCAAGAGTGATGTCATATACAATCTTAGCAGCCCCAGAAGATGAAGAACCTTGAGCAGAAGATTTCACTTCTCTCAGAATGTGATTAGCAGTACTTTGTAGGTCTTCAATCTTACTTGGGAGCATCTTCTCATGAGCCTCATAATGCTCGTTTGCTTCCTTGACTTCTTCTGTCAATATCTCCAAATTCTCATTGACCTTCAGAGAAGAAGCAAGAGCAATGTTATCCAGAGAGGGAAGAGTCAGAGCTAATTCTCTCAATTTGTACAGCTCTTCATACGTAGCTAGATGAAGTGTAGAAAGATTGCGTATGTAGACAGAGGGGTCCTGCATTTGGAGCATAGTCATGAGCTGCAGGTTCTGAGCTTTCAGAGAATGTAATTCTTGCAGCACAATGCCCTGAGCATACATGTCAGCAGCAGAAGTCCTTTGCCCCATACCAGCAAATCTATTCAGCAGTTCATCAGAGCCACTCTGACTCATTCGTCTCAACTCCTCAACACTAGGAGCACCACCAGCTTTGGATACACCAGAAGCTCTCCCCATGAATCCAAAACTACCAAACCTGGTATCCAGATCATCCTGATTCATGTGTTTGCGCAGGAAGTCATAGTTGGATGACAACCCAGCAAAGCACGAAGTAGTGGAGGAGGTAGTTAAGGGATCACACACAGGAGGTGTATGTCCAGAGGTTGAGAGAGGAGGAATTTGAGTGTTTGAGGAAGGGATGGTATTGGTGGTAGAGGAAGAAATGGTAGGAGAAATGGAAGGTAAAGTAGATGGTAAGGAGAAAGATGGAGCAGTAAATCCAATTGATGGATTTACAGAGGAAGTAGGTAAGGAGGAGGTAGTGGATGTGGCTATGGAATCAGTGAAGATGGGAGCAGTATTTAGATTCACTTCTGAAAAGGATCCAGAAGGAGGAATAATTGGAGGAGATACAACCTCAGAAGTTGAAGTTGTAGGAGGAATGAAAGTGTGAGAATCACTAACTTCTGTGACAGAAGGTAGTGAGGGAGATGGATGAGGAGTATGAGGAGATGGATGAGGAGTATGAAGTGGAGATGGAATAACCTGTTCAGAGACGTTTGGATCAAAGGTTGAAATGGGCTCAGCATAGATATGAGCCATTCTGAACAGCGTCTCAGAAGCATCTCTTTCACCAGGATTTCTCCCTTGACCCAGAAGAACATTATCTAGAAAATTATCAGTGTCGATGTTTTCAGCAAAGTTCATAGCATTCTGAATGATAGTATCAGGCTCTTGATCACTATCCTCAGTCAGTTCTTCAATAGCAGGAGCATCAGCATCCTTCTCACCAGACATATCCATCATGTCTTCGTCATCAACCAAGTCCTCTTTTTCAGGAATTGATTCTTCCAGTTCAGTACTCGAAGCAACAGAGAAGTCCTTTTTTATCAGAGACCTTCTCTTTGCTGACATCTTCTTCTTTGGGATTCTTCTGGAGAGAGGAATATCTTCAGCAGCCTTTGAGTTAATCCGAGTAGAGAGAGGGATATTCTCAAGCTCTTCTCCTTCCTCTGAAGCCTCAACATCCTTTGAGAACTCCACATTCTCAAGTTCAGCAGCGCACGCAATTATTCTTGCATCAGCCTTAGCCTTTGCAGCAATTTCTCTTTCAGCTGCTAACTTGTCTTCTGCTTCCTTCTGCTTTCTCTTCTGATCAGCAAGAGCCACAACTCTTGCAACCTTCTCAGCTTCAGCAGCCTTCTCACTTTCAGCAAGGCGTGCTTCCTCAGCATCCTGAGCTTCCTTCTCAGAAACAACCTTTGGCTTCTCAGCAACAATCTTGCCAGAGGGTTCAACATTGATTGTTGTTTGAACCATCGTGGGAAGAGGTTCTGAGACAACCACTTTCTCAACGGTCAGGACCAACTTACTTGATCCCTTCTTTCCCTTGCCCTTCTTGGCAGCATTCTTTCCTTTCAGCACAGAAGCATCCACAATTTCCTTCTGAGCAATACTCACTGAGGAGCCCTTCTCAATCTTCTTTGGAGTCACACCAAAACTCAGGTTCCTGAAGGTATGCATCTTCAGAACCGTGCTCTTACTCGTAACACCTTCTCCTGAAATAACCACAGAGGCTGCCTCAAACAACCTCGTCAGGAGTGAGCCATATGCTAATGCACTCACGGTCGTTACATTCTTCATCTGCCTTATCAGCATGGCAGGTAAATTAATTTTCTTCTGGTTGACCAGATGCCACATAAAAACCCTTTCTCTGTTGGAAACACAATTCACTCCTCCAGCCTTCGGAAGGAAAACATTTGTAGTTAAATAGTGTGCCCACCTCTAGTGCTGAGTCAACCAGGTGGCATACGTTTCCTTGGCATTCAGATCTGGCCTAGCCCAGTTGGCTTCTGTAAAACCATCTGCTGAACCATCATCACCAATGATGATTCCTTCATCATCAATCCCTATCACTTGAGAAATGGAAGCCCTGCTGACTTCGATCTCAACTTCCCCGACGACAGAGTGTAGAACATCCTCCTCATTAGAAAAGAAGTGAAGGTTCTGATAGAATTCTGTAACTAACTTAGGATAAATGAATTCATCGAGAGAAACGAATGAATTCCAGTTTTGAGCACTAAGCCAGTTAGAAATGGGTTCAGTCGATTTAACTTCATCATCTAGGAACCTAGAGGTGAATACCCTAGATTCAATAACCTTCTTTTGTGATTCAGTGGAGAAGATGTGAGTGACAGTGATTTCTTGAGCCATTTTGAAGATTTAGGAAATTAGGTTAGGATTTTAGAGAGAGTAAAACACAGAAAGTCTATGGAAATTCTAATGGCAGAGAAAAATGAGAGTAAAAACTTCTAAGTATGGAAAACCTCTATTTATACCCAAACAAGAAACCGTTCCAATTCAAAAAGCAAGTAAACACCGTTTAAAAGGGAACAGATAACCGTTAAACACAGAACAACGCCGTAAAATGCAGTGGATAACGCATGCTTTCAAGTCAAATCATGATTAGGATTAATTATTACTTATTTATCTTAAACGATTAAACACTTAAGATACACAGAAATAATTAAACTAAGTTATTGAAGAGGATAAGTCATACCAATGCCTTCTCGTAAGTTGCTGAAAGACATACCAGCCAGAGGCTTAGTAAACATGTCAGCAAGATTCTCTTCAGAGGGAACATGAGTAATGATAATATCCTTCTTCAAAACATGATCTCTTAAGAAGTGATGCCTAATATGAACATGCTTCATCCTGCTGTGCTGAATAGGATTCTTTGAAAGATCAATTGCACTCTTGTTATCACAGTAGATTGTAATTGTTCCAGGGATGACTCCATAGTCAGCAATTTGTTGCTTGATCCAGAGCATCTGAGAAACACAACTTCCAGCAGCAACATACTCAGCTTCAGCAGTTGCGAGAGCCACAGAGGTTTGCTTCTTGCTATGCCAGGAGACTAGGCACTCCCCCAGAAAATGACAACCTCCAGAAGTGCTGACCCTTTTCAATTTATCTCTACCATAGTCAGAGTCTGTGTATCCTACAGGAGTGAAATCAGAACTACAGGGATACCACAAACCAACTTCTGGTGTGCCTTTAAGATATCTGAGAATTCTTTTGACAGCAACATCATGAATTTCTCTTGGCTTTGACTGATATCTAGCACAAAAACACACAGCAAAATGTATATCTGGCCTGCTGGCTGTTAGGTATTAAAGAGAGCCAATCATACCTCTGTAGGTTTTTATATCTACAGGTTTACCAGCTTTCTCTTCATCATCAATGTCTTTGCTGACATCCATTGGAATATCAACAGCATTAGAGTCCATCATGCCAAATTTCTTCAGCACTTCTCTAGTGTACTTGGCTTGATTGATAAACACACCATCATTACTTTGCTTGATCTGAAGTCCTAAGAAGAAGGTTAATTCTCCCATCATAGACATTTCAAACTCAGCCTTCATGTGGTCACTGAACTCTCTGCACAAAGATTCATTAGTAGCACCAAATATAATATCATCAACATATACCTGAGCTATAAGGATATCTTTGTTCTTCTTCAGAGTGAACAGAGTTGTATCAACACAGCCTCTGACAAATCCTTTAGACAGAAGGAACTTTGTCAGTCTCTCATACCAAGCTCTGGGAGCTTGTTTCAGTCTATACAAAGCTTTCTTCAGCTTGTACACATGATCAGGAAACTTAGGATCTTCAAAACTAGGAGGTTGAGACACATAGACTTCCTCATCAATGTAACCATTCAAGAATGCACTTTTCACATCCATTTGAAAGAGCTTAAAACCTTTGTATGATGCAAAAGCACATAAGATTCTAATGGCTTCTAATCTTGCAACAGGAGCAAAAGTTTCACCATAATCTATGCCTTCTTGCTGACTGTAACCTTGAGCAACAAGTCTTGCCTTGTTCCTCACAACATTTCCAAACTCATCAAGCTTGTTCTTCAGAACCCATCTAGTTCCAACAACCTTTATGTTGTTAGGTCTGGGAACCAAAGTCCAAACTTCTGACCTTTTGAACTGGTCAAGTTCTTCTTGCATTGCCATTAACCAGGAGTCATCGTCAGCAGCTTCATAGAAGTCCTTGGGTTCCAGAAGTGACACAAAAGCCACATTCCCCATGTATCTTCTGAGCTGAGCTCTGGTCATGACAGGATTATGAACAGAGTCAATTATGTTCTCTAAGGAATGATTCCTATGAGTTCTAACTTCTCTTGGTACATCCAATGAGTCTTCTGAAACATGTTCATCATTTGTTGAATCATATATAGGAGCATCTTCTGGAAGGAAGTTGACTTCTGGAGTAGGATTCTCATCTTGAGCTTGTTCAGCAACAGGAGGAACTACTTCAGCAGCTCTGGGAAAAACATCTTCTTCTACATCAGGAGATGTTACTTCAGGAGCTTGAACTACATCTTCATCAGGAGCTCTACTATCTGCAGGGTTAGTCTCATCAAACTGTACATGAACAGATTCATCTAAAGTTTGAGTCCTTTTATTAAAAACCCTATATGCTTTACTATGTGTTGAGTAACCAAGAAAAATGGCCTCATCTGCCTTTGAATCAAACTTTGAAAGATATTCTTTTGTATTCAAAACATAACACTTACAACCAAAGGTTCTGAAATAACCTATTTTAGGCTTTCGACCTTTCCAAAGTTCATAAGGGGTCTTGTTCAGAATGCTTCTGATTAGCACTCTATTCAGAACATAGCAAGCTGTGTTCACAGCTTCTCCCCAAAAGTACTTAGGAAGCCTTCTTTCATTGATCATAGTTCTGGCTATCTCAACCAGAGTTCTATTCTTCCTTTCAACTACCCCATTTTGTTGAGGAGTTCTGTGAGCAGAAAAGTTATGATCAATTCCTTTGGTTTCACAGAATTCTTCAAACCTAAAGTTTTTGAATTCTCCACCATTATCACTTCTGATATGGACAACCTTTTCATTCCTTTCATTCTCAAGTTTCTTTATCAGAACTGAGAAACATCCAAGTGACTCATCTTTGCTAGACAGCAAAATGACCCAAGTGAATCTTGAATAGTCATCTACAATGACAAAGGCATACTTCTTTCCACCCATGCTCATTGGTTGAACAGGGCCAAAAAGATCCATATGAAGTAATTCCAAAGGTCTTTTAGTTGAAATGACTTTCTTAGTTTTAAAAGAGCTTCTGGATTGTTTACCAGATTGGCAAGCATTGCATAAATGATTCTTTTTAAAACTAATTTCAGGCAGACCCTCAACCAATTGATTTCTAGCAACTTTGGCCAGAAGGTCCATGCTCACATGAGCAAGTCTTCTATGCCAAAGCCAGGAGGTATCCTCTTTGGACATCAAGCATATATTTTTGCAAAGATTCTCAAGATTCAGCATGAAAACATTTTCAACTCTAGGAGCAGTTAGAATAACTTCCCTTGACTTACTGTCCAAGATTTTACATCCAGAGGAGCTGAAGACAACATCTCTACCTTTATCACACAGTTGTGCAACACTCAGGAGATTGAACTTCAGGCCTCTGACTAGGGAGACATCTTCGATCGGAGGATTAGTTCCTATGGATCCAGAACCAAGTATCCTTCCTTTCTGAGCATCTCCAAAGCTGACTTTTCCACCTCTTTTAGGATCAAATGTGATGAATGCTTTTTCATCACCTGTCATATGCCTTGAGCACCCACTGTCAATGTACCACAGCTTTGACATTGATGGAGCACTCAGAGCCACCTGCAACACAATCAATTAGTGACAGGTACCCAATCCTTATTGGGTCCTTCAGAGTTAGATTTTTCTTCAGCAGGTTTTAATGATACCTCAGATTGCAAGAGATTTTTAATATGGTACTTGCAATCCTTTAACCAGTGACCATCACTCTTGCAAAGTTTGCAAAAGGGAGGGTTCTTGGATCTTTCCCTTTGCTTCCTGGGAGATTTCTTCTTCTTCTGAGAAGGACCAACATCTTCAGAGGCTATACCAGCACTCTCAGAGGTGCCAACATCAGGAGGAGAAGCTATCTCTTTCAGAAGAGAGGGAGTGACAGGTTTCTTCTTCTTCTTCTGGGGTTTATCACTTCCCAGAGGCAGCTTTTCCTTGCCTTTGACTTTAGAGCCATCAGCAGGAGTGCTGAATTGTTTACACAGTTTTTCTTCTAACACTTTCATGTCAGAATAAACTTGAGTAAACCTAAGAAACTTGTCAGCCTCACTCTTGTCCAATTTCCTTTTCAGGTACTTGAACATACTATAGAGTTCTTCAAGAGAATCAAAGATATTTTGTTCAGAAGATATGTTTACCTCGGAATCATATGTAGCTTCAGGAGGTGCGGAAGTTGCTCCTGTGACATCTTCAGAAGTTGGCTCATCAATAGCCATAAAACAAATTTGAGATTGCTCTTCCTTTTCTTCAGGATCACTGCTGGTCTCAGAGTCTGACCAGGCAGCCAGCATAGCTTTCTTGAACTTTTTCTTATCTTTCTTCAGCTCCGGGCAGTTAGGCTTAATGTGCCCCGGTTGCTGACATCCATAGCACACAATAGGCTTATTTGGATCTCTCTTGAACTTTTCACCAGAATCAGGAGTTTTCTTGTCAAAGCTCCTGAAAGGCTTCTTGTACTTTCCACCTCTGCCTTTTCTAAAGGCCTTCTTGAACTTCCTGGTCAGCATAGCCAGTTCCTCATCTTCAGAGGGTTCTTCAGAAGATTCTGCTTTCAGGACTACTCTTTTTCCTTCTGACCTTTCTCTTAGGTCATGATTCTTTAATGACATCTCATGGGTAATTAGAGACCCAATGAGCTCATCGTACAAGTAATAGCTCAAATCCTGAACTTCTTCAATAGCAGTCTTCTTGGCTTGCCAAGACCTTGGTAAGCTTCTGACAATCTTCTTCACTCGATCAGATTCTTCAATATCCTTTCCTAAACTCTTCAAGTCATTGACTATCTTGGTGAATCTAGAGTTCATATCTGAAATAGATTCTTTATCAAGCATTTCGAATAACTCATATTCTCTCATGAGTTGGTTGACTTTGGATTGCTTCACTTTTCCTGTTCCTTCATATGTGACTTCCAGCTTGTTCCAAATGTCCTGTGCAGTTTCACAAGAAGAAACTTTGTTATATTCAGTAGCTGTAAGTGCACAATGCAACATATTTATTGCTGAAGCATTAGTTTGGAGTTTTTTTAGAATGTCATCTGTGTATTCTCTCTGAGGAATAACAACATCCCCTAGACCTTGTTCCATTCTGGTAGGAATGAAATCACCATCAGTGATGACATACCAAGCACTCATGTTCTGAGCTTGGATGAAGTACATCATCCTTTTCTTCCAGTATGAGTAGTTGTTGCCATTAAATAATGGAGGTCTAGTAGTAGAAGAACCTTCTGGGACAATAAAGTGAGAAGAATTCTCAGGCTGGTGTCTACTAGCCATCTCTATTGATTCTGATAGGATCTTACACTTAGATTGTTAGATCTTTAGTAAATATGCGAAGTGACCTTCGCTTTGATACCACTTGTTGGCCCTATCAAGAACAGAATCACCTAGAGGGGGGGGAATAGGTGTCAAAGTTGAAAACTGAAAATTTCTAAGTTTTTCAAGAAACTTGATTTTCAGAGTCAAATTTCCTCAGAGTCAGAGGCAAGCTAACAAGAGTTGCTTCTGAGGGAAATTCTGCCTAAACACAGTTAGACTGTTTTCAGCAACAGAAGTTCTGATTGAAGAACTTCTGGACAGTCTTCTGAACAAAGACAATGATGCTTAAGAGAAAATCTGTTTCAGCACTAAATATAAGCAAGTACACAGAAACAAAAGTAACAAGTATAAGTGGGAGAAAGAAGTTCAGGAGATCCTGATTGAACAATTCGATTTATCCAAGTTCGCCACAGAAGTCCTGTGACTACGTCTTGTCCTCTGAGGTCGCAGCCTACAGAGATTTTATAAATCCACTATTCAGAACTTTTATGGCAAGTTCAGAAGCTCCTTTACATCAACAGAACTTAAGCTAATTTCTCACTTAGTTCTGACTAGCCTAAAAAGAGTTAAAGGATTTCCTCCAGAACAAACAATACTCTGTTTTCTGGATTTCTCACCCAACTCTAATCTCAACTAGATTTCTCTCTTTAAATCTAACTGAAAATCACAAACGATCTCAGTTTACAAGATTCCTATTATGAACTTGTTTTTCTTCACTCTCTCACTTTACTAAGACTATGCTAAGAAAGATTGAGAATGGAAAAGTTGCTCTGTTTTTCTTGCTAGAACAGTGCGTTGAGATTTTTGCTCGATGATCACGCGTATGTTGATGCTTTGGAGCTTGGCTACTATTTATAGTGAATGAAGATGACCGTTGGTGAGTTTGAAACTTTAAAGGAGATGACATCAGTTGTTGTAGCCGTTAATTTGTCAAATCTTCAAACGGTCTTCAAACCCTTTGATTCCGTTATCCTTGTTCTTTAACTCAATCCGGTAAGTGATTTGAAATCAAGGATGAGGTTGACTGGAATCATTCTTCAATTGGATCAACAAAGGGTAGACAAGGAAATTCTGGTTTCTTTTGAACAGACAAGCGCGCTCCATTAGAACAGCTTTTTGAACTTTTGGCGCCTTGCATTGAATGCAAGTGTCAGAGCATTAAATGCTCAAACAGAACCCGTGACTTAGCTTTCAGAAGCTGATTTCCAGTTGTCTAGACTTCTGATCAAAATTGGCAAACCTTCTGATTGCAAAGAACTTCTGAGGAGAGCTTTAGCAGACTTCGTCTTCAGAGCGGAGTATCCAGCTTCTGAGTTATTGAAACTCTGACTTCAGCAATTGATCTTCTGAGTTCTTTAGGCAATCCGAAAATGATTCATTCAGCACCTGCTGAGCAACTTACACAAAGACTAAGTAGACAAAAAATTATTAGTCAATAGTAAACTATATGTAAGGAGTTAGTAAGTTTTCATCTTCTGAAACATTTGGACATAATCAAAACACACAGGGTTCATCATTAAGTTCTGTTGATGTAAAGGAGCTTCTGAACTTGCCATAAAAGTTCTGAATAGTGGATTTATAAAATCTCTGTAGGCTGCGACCTCAGGGGACAAGACGTAGTCACAGGACTTCTGTGGCGAACTTGGATAAATCGAATTGTTCAATCAGGATCTCCTGAACTTTTTTCTCCCTCTTATACTTGTTATTTTTGCTTCTGTGTACTTGCTTATATTTAGTGCTGAAACAGATTTTCTCTAAAGTATCATTGTCTTTGTTCAGAAGACTGTCCAGAAGTTCTCAAATCAGAACCTCTGTTGCTGAAAACAGTCTAACTGTGTTTAGGCAGAATTTCCCTCAGGAGTAACTTCTGTAAGCTAGCTTCTGACTCTGAGGAAATTTGACTCTGAAAATTAAGTTTCCCCAAAAACTAAGAAATTTTCAGTTTTCAACTTTGACACCTATTCACCCCCCTCTAGGTGATTCTGTTCTTGATAGGGCCAACATATTGGGTCCTTCAGAGTTAGATTTCTCTTCAGCAGGTTTTAATGATATCTCAGATTGCAAGAGGTTTTTAATATGGTACTTGCAATCCTTCAACCAATGACCATCACTCTTGCAAAGCATGCAAAAGGGAGGGTTCTTGGATCTTTCCCTTGCTTCTTGGGAGATTTCTTCTTCTTCTGAGAAGAACCAACATCTTCAGAGGCTACAGCAGCACTCTCAGGGGTGCCAACATCAGGAGGAGAAGCTATCTCTTTCAGAAGAGAGGGAGTGACAGGTTTCTAAATCTTCTGGGGTTTATCACTTCCCAGAGGCAGCTTTTCCTTGCCTTTGGCTTTAGAGCCATCAGCAGGAGTGCTGAACTGTTTGCACAGCTTTTCTTCCAAAATTTTCATGTCAGAATAAACTTGAGTAAACCTAAGAAACTTGTCAGCCTCACTCTTGTCCAATTTCCTTTTCAGGTACTTGAACATACTATAGAGTTCTTCAAGAGAATCAAAGATATTTTGTTCAGAAGATATGTTTACCTAGGAATCATATGTAGCTTCAGGAGGTGCGGAAGTTTCTCTTGTGACATCTTCAGAAGTTGGCTCATCAATAGCCATAAAACAAATCTGAGCTTGCTCTTCCTTTTCTTCAGGATCACTACTGGTCTCAGAGTCTGACCAGGCAGCCAACATAACTTTCTTGAACTTTTTCTTATCTTTCTTCAGCTCCGGGCAGTTAGGCTTAATGTGCCCCGGTTGCTGACATCCATAGCACACAATAGGCTTATTTGGATCTCTCTTGAACTTTTCACCAGAATCAGGAGTTTTCTTGTCAAAGCTCCTGAACGGCTTCTTGTAGTTTCCACCTCTGCCTTTTCTAAAGGCCTTCTTGAACTTCCTGGTCAGCATAGCCAGTTCCTCATCTTCAGAGGACTCTTCAGAAGATTCTGCTTTCAGGACTACTCTTTTGCCTTCTGACCTTTCTCTTAGGTCATGATTCTTTAATGACATCTCATGAGTAATTAGAGACCCAATGAGCTCATCATACAGGTAATAGCTCAAATCCTGAACTTCTTCAATAGCAGTCTTCTTGGCTTGCCAAGACCTTGGTAAGCTTCTGACAATCTTCTTCACTCGATCAGATTCTTCAATGTCTTTTCCTAAACTCTTTAAGTCATTGACTATCTTGGTGAATCTAGAGTTCATGTCTGAAATAGATTCTTTATCAAGCATTTCAAATAACTCATATTCTCTCATGAGTTGATTGACTTTTGACTGCTTCACTTTTCCAGTACCTTCATATGTGACTTCCAGCTTGTTCCAAATGTCCTGTGCAGTTTCACAAGAAGAAACTTTGTTATATTCAGTAGCTGTAAGTGCACAATGCAACATATTTATTGCTGAAGCATTAGTTTGGAGTTTTTTCAGAATGTGATCTGTGTATTCTCTCTGAGGAATAACAACATTCCCTAAACCTTGTTCCATTCTGGTAGGAATGAAATCACCATTAGTGATGACATACCAAGCACTCATGTTCTGAGCTTGGATGAAGTACATCATCATTTTCTTCCAGTATGAGTAGTTGTTGCCATTAAATAATGGAGGTCTAGTAGTGGAAGAACCTTCTAGAACTATGAAGTGAGAAGAATTCTCAGGCTGGTGTCTACTAGCCATCTCTATTGATTCTGATAGGATCTTACACTTAGATTGTTAGATCTTTAGTAAATATGCGAAGTGACCTTCGCTCTGATACCACTTGTTGGCCCTATCAAGAACAGAATCACCTAGGGGGGTGAATAGGTGTCAAAGTTGAAAACTGAAAATTTCTAAGTTTTTCGGGAAACTTAATTTTCAGAGTCAAATTTCCTCAGAGTCAGAAGCAAGCTTACAGAAGATGCTTCTGAGAGAAATTCTACCTAAACACAGTTAGACTGTTTTCAGCAACAGAAGTTCTGATTTGAGAACTTCTGGACAGTCTTCTGAACAAAGACAATGATACTTAGAGAAAATCTGTTTCAGCACTAAATATAAGCAAGTACACAGAAGCAAAAATAACAAGTATAAGAGGGAGAAAGAAGTTCAGGAGATCCTGATTGAACAATTCGATTTATCCAAGTTCGCCACAGAAGTCCTGTGACTACGTCTTGTCCCCTGAGGTCGCAGCCTACAGAGATTTTATAAATCCACTATTCAGAACTTTTCTGGCAAGTTCAGAAGCTCCTTTACATCAACAGAACTTAAGCTAATTTCTCACTTAGTTCTGACTAGTCTAAAAAGAGTTAAAGGATTTCCACCAGAACAACAACAACTCTGTTTTCTGGATTTCTCACCCAACTCTAATCTCAACTAGATTTCTCTTTTTAAATCTAACTGAATATCACAAACGATATCAGTTTACAAGATTCCTAATATGAACTTGTTTTTCTTCACTCTCTCACTTAAACTTAAGCGATGCTAAGAAAGATTGAGAATGGAAAGGGAATGCTCTGTTTTTCTTGTTGAAACAGTGCGTTGAGATTTTGCTCGATGATCACGCGTGTTTGATGCTTTGGAGCTTGGCTACTATTTATAGTGAATGAGGATGACCGTTGGGAAATTTGAATCTTCAACAGAGATGACATCAGTTGTTGTAGCCGTTAATTTGTCAAGTCTTCAAACGGTCTTCAAACACTTTGGTTCCGTTAACCTTGTTCTTTAACCAAATCCGGTAAGTGATTTGAATTGAAGATAAGGTTGACCGGAAACATTCCTCAATAAGATCAACAAAGGGTAGACAAGGAAATTCTGGTTTCACTTTGAGTAGACAAGCGCGCTCCTTCAAAACAGCTTTTTGAACTTTTGGCGCCTTGCATTAAATGCACTTGTCAGAGCAATAAATGCTATCCAAAGCCCGTGACTAAGCTTCTGATCAAATTGGTAAATGAACTTCTGATTGCAAATGACCTCTGAGGAGAACTTCAACAGACTTCAATAGCTTCAGAGCGGAGCATCCAGCTTCTGAAATAATGAAACTCTGTCTTCAGCAATCGAGACTTCTGAGTACTTCAGGCAATCTAGAAATTCTTCATTCAGCACCTGCTGAGTAACTTACACATAGACTAAGTAGAAAAATATTAGTCAACAATAAACTATATGTAAGAGAATGTTAAGTTTTCATCTTCTGAAACGTTTGGACATAATCAAAACACATAGGGTTCATCATGGCCGTGGCCAGCAGTCCTATCGGACTGCTGCCATGTAGCAGCGGGAGCTGCCGTTACAGCAGCCCCCTTTGGAAATCGGGGACTGTTGTAACAGCATCCCCTATGGCCGGCGGCGCCGGCCCCGGCCCGCAGGCCCAACAGGGCTGCTGGCCGGCGGTCGGTCGCCGCCGCAGCCGCCGGGGCCGGTGGCGAACCACCTCCCCGACCCGCCGAATCCAAACCTAAATTTTTTATTTTTTTTTAATTAAAAATAAATCCAGCAACCACACGACATAGGAAAAAAAATCCATCGATCTAAACACATGCCATATGATCAGATTAAATTCCTATATCGGGAAAAATAGCAAAAACCCGATTCAACTAAAAATAAAATTAATCAATGATTCAACCAACGGCTCTGATGCCACTGTTGGAATCAGATCAACGATCAGAGTCGCGCAGCGGAAGCGGGAAAAAACGATATTAACATCATTGATCAGATTACTTTGATCTTTATCATTGCCTCAATGTTATTTACGTAATTAATGGTGATTAAACTACTTTAGTCACTCACATGGAATCCCTCTGCGAGAGATGGACGAACCGCACGATCGGAGGTTCCGCCAAT
The DNA here is from genome assembly GCA_028411795.1 of Euphorbia peplus. Classification (NCBI taxonomy): domain Eukaryota; kingdom Viridiplantae; phylum Streptophyta; class Magnoliopsida; order Malpighiales; family Euphorbiaceae; genus Euphorbia; species Euphorbia peplus. The sequence goes on along the minus strand of CP110843.1, from coordinate 8,629,379 downwards.
ATCACGTGCACAACACTTCAGACGACGAGTCCTCCAAATAGGCACGAAGAACGATGAACATAAACTCCATACACCTCCTGCAGTAGTCGGCCGAATGGGGTCAGGGGGAATTAGGGTTTTCCGATTTTCTGTGTCAGAAAGTCTAGGGTTTCAATCGATTAGGATTAATTTATAGTGTGTCGACTAGTTACAGTTTTACTACCTGCATTAATTTAATTAATCTGATTGTACCACAATAGAATACAATAGATTCAATTAACATCAATTAGGTTATAATTAATCACACACTAACCCCTAAAGAAAATCTAATTAATCAATCGCTTAATTAATTAACCCGATTGAATAATTAATCCCTCCAAATAATCAATTAACTTGTTCCAATCAGAACAATTAATCAATTAACATTATCAGTTAACAACTAATAATAAGTTCATCACAAATACACTACATGTATTAGTTCTCCGAGTACAAGTCTCAGTGTCTAGTGTGCACGATCTTGTGGGCCATAATCAATTAGCTCAACGACTGATAGAGAGTTGCCTAGACCATATCAGTCACCAATTGATTATAGTGTTAGTCCATCTCATACAGATATATACCTTGTAGTATTCTCTAATATCTCTTACCAAGCATATCGATATCTCTTACCAAGCATATCGATATATCAATTAACTTGAGATATTTCTCGATCTAGAGTTAACTAAAGAACAGATAAGTAACCAGCTTATCTGAGTGTGGCCACACATTTCTCAGTTTAACTCAACGAGTGGCCTAATGATATCATCTCACTTATGGAGTGAGTGGTAATCCATTCACTTCAACTATCAGTATGAATGAGTTCACTGACTAGACCAATCATACCCGTATTTGGCATCCTTTTACAGACCTGTTAGGCGTATGTCAAATCTAATCAGATTCCTCATTCAATACTATATTGAAATCAGGTCGACAGATAAAAGAGATCTACATTTATAGAAGGGCAATGACACTTCCACCATGTGCCTTCTAAAGCGGATCGACCAAGTCCCGTATTGGTCATACGTACCTACAAACATATCATGTACACGTGTACATATCATGTTCGTAAAAGCTTTACATTCTATTCATTCCCATGAGTAGAACTAGCTTCTGGTTATTTATGATATACAATCAATGGATACTTCATACAGTACATATAATACAAGATATATTAACTGAATGAATTAATGCCTTTTATTCCATAAAACAATTGTATAGTACAATCAACAAAAGTACAATACAATAACAAAATAACTATGCCTAGAACTAGGGCACACCAACAGTTAGCTAGCTTAAGTTTGGATAGACACAATGGTCTGAAGGTCTGTTTATACTGTGCACAAGAACCTGTCTCTTCGGGAGGCGATAGGGTGTTATTTTTGTTGCTCTGAATTGAGCTTGTATTATGTCCTGAAACAGGGGCGATAGCAGTACTGATTTATTAAATATCATGAGATGAAAAGGATGCGTGTCTTGAAATGCATGAATTGGTATATCAGTGAGTATATACATGTACGTATTCATATATGTATATAAATATGAGTAGTTACGTTATTGAGTAGGCAGCTCACCCCTTGCCACATTTTTCAGGATGAGTTCGGAAGATTATGTTCGCTAGTCTTTCTCTTTATTAAACTGCATTCAAGGACCAAAGCAAGCGTCACATTTCCAAGATTAGTCTTAGACATAATTAGGATTTATTACATTCTTGTTGAACCTTTCGTTTTGTGTTAAGAATAATTCATTGACTAGTTAATTTGATAGATTGATCATCTCAACTATTGTTATGATGGTTTAATAGTTTTAATAAATGACCAGACTTTGTGGTATTGATGTTGCTTGAGATGAATTTATGATTATTGTATGAAGTTTAGTGAATATTTAATGTGACCCAAGGCGGGGGTTACATTTAATGGTATCAGAGCACCAGTTTTACGATCTCTATGCCTCAATTCAAGGGTTAGGATGTGTTCTGATGCAGAATGGAAAGGTGATAGCTTATGCATCTAGGCAACTAAGGCCTCACGAGAAAAACTACCCTACCCATGATCTGGAATTAGCAGCAATTGTTCATGCCTTGAAGATCTGAAGACACTATTTGTATTGAGAGACGTTTCAGATCCTCACTGATCATAAGAGTCTAAAGTATATCCTTAGCCAAAGAGAACTGAATTTGAGACAGAGAAGATGGATTGAACTTTTGAAGGATTATGATTGCATGATAGATTACCATCCAGGAAATGTGGTTGCAGATGCCTTAAGTAGAAATAATTACGGTATGTTGGCTAAAATGAGTCCTTTGCATGAGATGCGATCTATGGATGTGCAGTTGAGAGTGGATGAAGTGACTGGGCTCATGGCTACCTTACAGCTGAAACCAGATTTGAAGGAGAGAATTAGACAAGCACAGATGCAAGATCCTTTCTTACAGAGGATGCATGAGAAAGTACAACAAGGTAAGAAGCCGGATGTCACAATTGAGGCAGACGGACTGATGGTAATGGGAAGTCAAATGTGTGTACCAGATGTGGACAACTTGAGATTGGAGATTATGATGGAAGGGCATAATGCTCCTTATGATATGCATCCTGGTGTGACAAAGATGTATAGGAATTTGAGATCCTACTATTGGTGGCCGACTTTAAAGAAAGATGTAGCTGAATTTGTTTCCAAACGTCTAACTTGTCAACAGGTTAAGATAGAACATCAAGCTCCTGCTGGAAAGTTGAAACCTTTAGCTATTCCTGAATGGAAGTGGGAGAGGATTAACATGGACTTTGTGATTGGGTTACCAAGAACTTTGAGGAAGCATGATAGTATTTGGGTGATTGTGGACCGATTGACGAAGTCTGCTCATTTCTTACCTATGCGAAAGACAGATCCCATGGACAAATTAGCTAAGATGTATGTTGCGGAGATAGTGAGACTACACGGTATACCTAAGTCTATTGTGTCAGATAGAGACCCTCGGTTTACATCTAGATTTTGGGGCAGTTTGCAATCAGCTATGGGAACGAAGTTAAACTTTAGTACTGCTTTTCATCCTCAATCGGATGGTCAGTCGGAGAGGACCATTCAAACCTTGGAGGACATGATGCGAGCTTGTGTACTTAATTTTCAGGGAGATTGGGACATGTACCCTGCCACTGATTGAATTTGCTTATAACAATAGCTTTCATAGTAGTATTGGCATGGCACCGTACAAAGCACTCTATGGAAGACCTTGTAGAAGTCCAATTTGTTGGGATGTTGAAGGTATGAGACAGTTAGAGGGACCCGAGTTAGTCCAAGAGACGGTAGAGAAGATAGATGTGGTGAAGAAGTGCCTTAAAGCAGCTCAGGAACGCCAAAAGACTTATGCAGATCGACACGGAAGGGAAATGGAGTATGAGGTTGGGGATAAAGTATTTTTGAAGGTATCTCCTTGGAAGGGGATAGTTCGTTTTGGAAGACGAGGTAAGTTGAGCCCAAGGTTTATTGGACCCTATGAGATTGTTGAATGAATTGGGCCGTTGGCATACAAACTAGAACTTCCAGCAGAACTATCTCAGGTTCATAATGTGTTTCACGTATCTGTTTTGAGAAGATACAAGTCGGATTTGATTCCTGAACCGGAGATCGAGGTTGTTAGTAAGAATTTGACGGTTAAGGAACAACCAGTAGAGATATTAGAGAGGCAGATAAGGAAGTTGAGGAGACGAGAAATGCCAATGGTACGAGTAAGGTGGAGCCACAACAAAACGCTTCGAGAAGCAACTTGGGAGCTAGAAGACACCATGAGGGCACAATATCCCCATCTGTTTGAACATTCAGGTACGTAAATTCCGGGTCGGAATTTGTTTTTTAGGGTGGTAGAACTGTAACATCCGTAACGTTTTAACATAATGAGGTTTAACAACTTTTATCCATAAACCCTTTTAGAGTCAAGCTTTGGTCAAATACTACTAATTTGAATAAACTATTATCATTATTATCATTATTATTATTATAATTATTATTATTATTATTTATTATTATTATTATTATTAGGATTACTGTTCAAGAAACCCAAAAACCCCACCTCCCTTCTACGCCACTTTCTTCACTTTCTTCTTCTTCTATTTTTCTTTATTTCTATTTTCTTTGCAATCTTCATCTTACTTCTTATTATTAACTCAATTTCCAATCATCTTCTCGGATTATTAACGTCATATTCATCATCCTCACGAAGAAACGAGTCCGGTAAGTTCAATTTTGTTGTAGGATTGTTGATGCTCTTATAACATTCAAAGTTAGGTTTTGGGAATTGATGGATTATGATGTTAATAGTTCTTTTGGGGGTTAGGTTTCTTATTTAAATTTATATTATAGATTTTAGAATGTTAATACACTGATTTTATTGAATTTGGTCGATTTTGGTGTTCATTGGATTTGATTTTGGAGTCGATTAGTTTTTCTTCTTCTAATTCGGAATTGTGGGCAGTTCTGACGGTCATTCGTATTTTGCACGTAACTTTTTCATACGAACTCGTATTTGAGTGATTCAAATTGGAGAATGACCCTAAGACATAGACGGACATATGCTCTTTTTATATATATTTATAATTTGGACTGTAAAGTCTTCGTTTTGGGGTCGTAAGCAGATGTATCTTCTTAAACTCAGTTTTCATTGTTTTCTCTGTTTAAACTTTGTACTCGTCCGATTTATATAACAACCTCTTTCTAGTATATCGGAACCTTGAATAGAAGTTTAGAGACATAGTTAAGAGAATTGAATGGTTGTTATATAGCATAAAGATATGTGATGTTTAGATTGAATTAATGTTGACAATGCATTTTATACCTTTAGGCGAAGAGGAGACGGGTCAAGAAGATCCCGAGCACTTTGATTAAGTAGCTTTTGGGCGAGAGGTAACCGTAATTATTTATGTCTATATATGTGTATTGATAGGTATATGAATAATACATATTGATGCCCTGATTAAGTGTTCCTAAGATATGTATATTTAACTTGGTTATTATGGTAGGTGTGTGTGATGAAATTGTTACATGCTGACATTTTAAATATCTTGGAAGTTGTTGAAAGTATGGAATTGTTTTCTTACTGGGATAATTGTGTGATTATTTACTTATGACTAAGGCTTTGATAATGCAAATGATCTGTCATGCTATGTTTTTGTCTTTCTTATTTATCTGATGTGAATTGCACAAATTGAATGATGTTGGACAACCTTGTTGATTGTATATTCTTTGGTTACCAGTTTAATTATGTTGATGAAACCTTTGAGTATTAGATAATTGAAGTGGTCTCATTAGTCCTCTGTTTATTGGCAATGTTATGGGAGATCATTTGAGATATTTCTATTGCTGATGTGAATGTTGTTATTTTGATATAGACAGTAATATAACCAGTCAGTTAGCTAGCTTAAGTTTGGATAGACACAATGGTCTAGAGGTCTGTTTATACTGTGCACAGGCACCTGTCTCTTCGGGAGGCGATAGGGTGTTATTTTTGTTGCTCTGAATTGAGCTTGTACTGTGTCCTGAAACAGGGGCGATAGCAATACTGATTTATTAAATATCATGAGATGAAAAGGATGTGTGTCTTGAAACAGAGGCGATAGCGTACATCTATGAGAAATATGTTGACCATGAGACCATTGGGAATATCTTCACTTGAGTTTAGTTGGGCCCTATTAAAAATAAACGTAGCTAACTTAGAGTCAAGACTTATGGTAATTGAGTCAAGTCTGAGATGCTGAGTTGATAGATTATTTATTGTTTTGGTAAATTTTGGTCAATTGTGTTATATGATTGTTTGATTCTACTGTTTGTAAGATTATATGATTTGAAATGCATGAATTGGTATATCAGTGAGTATATACATGTACGTATTCATATATGTATATAAATATGAGTAGTTACGTTATTGAGTAGGCAGCTCACCCCTTGCCAAATTTTTCAGGCTGAGTTCGGAAGATTATGTTCGCTAGTCTTTCTCTTTATTAAACTGCATTCAAGGACCAAAGCAAGCGTCACATTTCCTAATCTTAGACATAATTAGGATTTATTACATTCTTGTTGAACCTTTCGTTTTGTGTTAAGAATAATTCATTGACTAGTTAATTTGATAGATTGATCATCTCAACTATTGTTATGATGGTTAATAGTTTTAATAAATGACCAGACTTTGTGGTATTGATGTTGTTTGAGATGAATTTATGATTATTGTATGAAGTTTAGTGAATATTTAATGTGACCCAAGGCGGGGGTTACAGTTTGTGATATTCAGTTAGATTTAGAGAGAAATCTAGTTGAGATTAGAGTTGGGTGAGAAATCCAGAAAACAGAGTTGTTGTTGTTCTGGTGGAAATCCTTTAACTCTTTCTAGGCTAGTCAGAACTAAGTGAGAAATTAGCTTATGTTCTGTTGATGTAAAGGAGCTTCTGAACTTGCCATAAAAGTTCTGAATAGTAGATTTAAAATCTTTGGCGGCTGCGACCACAGGGGACAAGACGTAGTCACAGGACTTCTGTGGCGAACTTGGATAAATCGAATTGTTCATCAGGACCTCCTGAACTTCTTTCTCCCTTTTATACTTGTTAATTTGCTTCTGTGTACTTGCTTATATTTAGTGCTGAAACAGATTTACTCTTTATATCATTGTCTTTGTTCAGAAGACTGTCTAGAAGTTCTCTAACTCAGAACTTTTGTTGCTGAAAGCAGTTAAACTGTGTTAAGGCACAATTTCCCTCAGAAGCTGTTTCTTTAAACTAGCCTCTGACTCTGAGGAAATTTGACTCTGAAAAATTAAGTTTCTTAAAAAGCTTAAAATATTCAGTTTACAACTTAGACACCTATTCACCCCCCCCCCCCCCCCTCTAGGTGATTCTGTTCTTGTTAGGGCCAACAGTTTATTTAAGTTAGCATTTGGTTGAAGAAAGAACGTGAATAGTAGCACGTGTACAATACAATTTTCTTATTTTCCATTCATCTCAAAAAGTAACACGTGTACTTTCATGCATGTTGCATGCAATCCTTAGTTGTTGATTATCTACCTCATAACATTTTCCTCTTTCTTCATCATTTATCATCACTTTTACCACTCAGATTCAAGCACTGCATTATCTTCCTGCAATGATATTTCTATGACACTCAGAAACTGAGAAAACTGAAACAGAAATAACAATGGGAAACTTGGCTCTTGAGTATCTTCACTATGGAAAAGCAACCGAGTATTTTGAAACAACACAGTATTTGTTTGGAACAACACGGTAATGTTTTGAAACAACACAGTATGTTTTTGAAACAACCATAGAAAAAATAAAAAAATAATAAAAATCGCTTATAAATAGCAACAATGGATCTCAAAATGACCGCCTAATTAATACGAGTTCAGTGGTATAATTTTTTTTTGAAAAATGAGTTCGGGAAGAGCGGGAAAATGCATTTTAAAGAAAATAATTAAAAATTTTTCTTTCTCCAGAGATGACATCAGCGCTGACATCACCTCCTCTTCCTTCCCTCCATTTTTCACGCATAAGGCTTTTTCTTTTAATTACAAGTTTGTCACCTTCCCCTATTCAATTACAAAATTACCCCCACCTTTTTCTCTTGTCACACCATAACTGGGCTGTCACACCATAAGCCCATTGTCACACCTGAGCCTTTCTCTACAAAATATAAGGTTTTGAAGGTATATAACGTTATTTAAAACACTGTATTAGAAAAGACAAAACCAGACCGCATGTTCTAAAATTAAAACTGTATATTCTAAAATTGAAAACGTCATCTTTACCCGGGCTTCATTGATCTTAAAATGAGCGCCTCGTCAATACGAGTTCATCTATATAAAAATATTCGAAATTGGAGTTCGGAGTAGGCGGGAAAACATTTTTTAATAAAAAAGAAACAAATGATGACTCATCACTCCACTATTTCTCTCTCCTGCATAATTAATTAAAATAAAATGGACAAATGCCCTTTGGTCCTTAATGAAACTATGTAGTTTTAGGAGGGTTCTCACAATAAGATTGGTTCTCACATAAGTGAGAGGGTTCTCACATTCACAATAAGATTGGTTCTCACATAAGTATATATATATATATATATATATATATATATATAGAAAAAGGATCAGGTGAGAACACCTCTCATATGCAAGAACACTTTTGTATGTGAGAACACGCCCAAAACTACGTAGTTTTATTAATAGTGGAGTACCAAAAGAGAAAGTTTTCCCTAACCCTATACAAAACACGGAGGAGAGAGAAATTGATAAATTTTTGATTTTTGATTTATTTCATTTTGTTTAACTTAAATTTCTCGACTTTTCCGAACTCCGATTCTAATTTTTTTTATACCGTTGGATTTGTTACGACGAGACGTTTATTTTGAGTACCATTGTTGTCAGGTAAAGTCGATATTTTAATAGTTTGAACATGAAGAGTTAAACTTTTGAACATAACAGTTAATATTTTTGAGCATAAAGAGTTAAGTTTTGAACATAAAAGTTAACTGATCTTTAGACAATTGCTCGCTGTTTTCCTTGAAACCTTCTTTGTTACATACAAAATATCGAACAACCACCACATCTTTTTCTTTTTTCTTTTAGTTGTAGTAGATTTCCTAATATTGAATTCGTCAACACTTGCATATGCTCTGTAGAAATGAATACCTTCATCAAAAGAAATAAATTTCATTTCCCTGTAGGTTTTAATTCATTAGTGCATATGGATTTTTGTTCCTCAAGGAGTCAATTGGGGTATTACTTAAGGAGTCAATTGTTGTATTTTTTTCAGAAGTTGTAAGTTTCTCATTACTCAAAAATTAAATCTGCAGAGAAGTAGAGATAGTTTTAGACTTTGAACATCTTGAACATATTGTAGTTGTAATTTTGAACATATTGTATAAATATTTGAACATGATATATACAATTTTGAACATCTTGAACATACTGTCACTAGTTGTAACTTTGAACATATTGTATAAATTTTTGAAATTGTTTCATACAATAAGATGAAGTACAAATTCTTACCTGATTCATTAGATGATGGAGTTCTTGAATCTTCTTGGAATTCATATTGAAGTAGAAACTGAGATTTTTTCATAGTATAATAAGAAACCGAACTCAGAAACGAAGAAAGCTTTTTCATACCAGATTTGGACTATGAGGTACAAATTACAGATCTAAAGCTCGAAATCATAGACAAAGTTACAAATCTGAAGCTCGAAATCAAGATTCAAAGTTGCAAATAACGATTTTGAAGGTTGAAATTCGAATTTGAAGTTGGAAATCTAGCTAAAATTAGGATTTCTAGAGTTATAAGATGAGGATGCGAAACTGGACCTTGGATTTGAGGAGAGTAAATCGCGATGTATCTGAAGGAGGAGCAAAGGGAGTGGATGGAGGAGCGAAGGGAGTGGATGGAGGAGGTGCAGCTCTAGCTTTTTTTAAATAAAGAATTAATAAATGGTATTGAAGTTTATATACAAGAGCTGTTGCGTTATTTCTGCAAGTGCACAGATTCGCATATAGTAATAAAAAGATCGTACCCACAGAGATGGAACAATATACTTAAACTTTCTCTTATTCGCGTTCGTTTTCTTTTCACAAATAGATAAAACGATAATCCTTATTGATTTGGTTGATAAAACACAACTTACTGTACCATTCACGTATAACATATACTTCAAGTCACCAAACGCACATGTTTGGATTTCTATTCATTCTAAGGCAAAGACAACAATTCATTTAAGCACGTAAACACAATATTGAATAAACTTGATATACTTAATCTAATCTCGATATAACTTATTCCGATCTCTCGATACATGCAAACAAGTTAACCACATATGAACATCAACTATATACTAACCGAACCTATTCGTATCAATATTATAACCGACTACAATCACACATGTAAAACTAGATTATAACCTAAGCAACCGAACCTATTCGTATCACAAGATTATAAGTTAATGATAAACACAAGTTATTATACTAAGCAACTATTCTTGATCCAAATTAATTACTTAGCATGCAAACTATCAATTCAAGAACATAAGCATATGAAGAACATAAATCTCTTTATAAACTCAATATCGTATTCATACAAGATATAAACAGAAAATCTAAGTTGGACAGAACATAAACAAGTATAAGGAAACAGGAGCGTCAATCCTTTTTACTCTACTCGTAAGGCGTGTCAAAGCCTCGGGGCGTTCTTGCTCGAATTTCCTTCGATGAACGGATGAACAAAGTTGATCTCTCGATCTAACTACTATGCCTTATGAAAGGAACGAAATCTTACCGTGTTTCTGATCTGAATACACGGCTGGAACAATTAGTTAACGAAGGGTGAATTTACGGGTAAAGGTTTACGGGAAATGTAATTATGTATTTAGTGTTTCGTTCTTTTTGTAAGATTTTGTCAACCATCCGAATTTCAGAGAAGGATGGTGTATTTATAGGCACCAAGAGGTGTGTTTCAAAGGGTTACAACCTTTAGGGAATGGTCGTGTCCGTTGGGAAGGCGTACGACCTTTCGGAAGGGTTGTGTGGATAAGAACGACGAAGGAAATCCAATTCTGAAGATTCTGGAGAGCGGCGCGCCAGAGGCAACTTTTGCCTCTACAGAGCCAAGGCTTAAAAAGTGACCAGCGCGCCAGAGGCAACTTCTGCCTCTAGCGCGCGACCTGTAGGTTGAACATCTCGACCCTTTTCTTCGATTATCCAACTTAAGCTCGCACGTAACTTCTCCGCATGGCCTTGCATGAACTTGTATGAACTCAAATGTCTTCTATTGCTCGTTTTTGGCTCGAACTAACATCAAATTGATATGTTTTCATAAGATTAAGCTCTGGAGATCAAAACAAACACAAAGTAGTGAAATTGCCCCTATCCTAGATATTTCTAAGCTAAAAGAGCTAAAACTATATGAAATGTTATGAAAATATATACGAAATACATAGCTAAATTAAGTACATTTTGGACTTAACAAGAGCGCTACCTAAAGTATCAATAGCAACAATTGTCCTAGTGGTAGGAAGCTATGTCTTGGACTGAGGCATGCTGGGTTCGAATCCCACCTATTGCAAATCATGTTTTTTTCACAATTTACCATCAAAACTACGTAGTTTTGAGGTGTTCTCACATATAAAAGTGTTCTCGCATATGAGGGTGTTCTCACCTGATCCCTCCCCTATATATATATATATATATATATATATATATATATATATATTTATATATATAGTCAAGTTCAAATGAGACAAGGGTTTAGGATGAGACTAGTTTTTATGGTGAGACAATGGATATTTTTGTAATTCAATAGGGGAAGGTGGCAAATTTGTAATTAAAGGAACACCCACATGCGTGAATTGAAGGGAAGGAAGAGGAGGTGATGTCATCGCTGATATCACCTCTGGAGAGAGAAAGAATTTTAATTATTTTCTTTAAAATGCATTTTCCCGCTCTTTCCGAACTCATTTTTCAAAAAAAATTATACGAGTGAACTCGTATTAATTAGGGGGTCATTTTGAGATCCTTTTTTGTTATTTATAAACGATTTTTTTGTATTATTATTTTTTTATAATTGTTCCAGCAGAATATTATATTTGTTCCACCGGACTACTCCATTTGTTCCACCAGAATACTACATTTTTTTACACTTTCAGAGTGCATTTAAAAAAAATAATGAAAATATTCTGTTGGAACAAATGTAGTAGTCTGGTGGAACAAATGTAGTATTCTGTTGGAACAACCAAGTATCCAATTTGGAACAAAAATAAAAATAAAAATCGTCTATAAATAACAACAATGGATCTCAAAATGACCGCCTAATTAATACGAGTTCAGTGGTATAATTTTTTTTGAAAAATGAGTTCGGAAAGAGCGGGAAAATGCATTTTAAATAAAATAATAAAAACTTTTTCTCTCTCCAGATGTGACATCAGCGCTGATATCACCTCCTCTTCCCTTCAATAATGCCCCTCCATATTTTTAAAATTTCAAAAATGCCACCAATTTTTAATTCTCTCACACTAAAAAAAGTCTCTCCATAATGACATTGTCTCACATGATCCTATCTCTATATATATATATATATATATATATATATATGGGAGGGATCAAGTGAGAACACCCTCATATGCGAGAACACATCAAAACTACGTAGTTTTATTAATAATAGAGGACCAAAAGTGAAATTTTTCCCTTCTTATTCATTGTTGCGCATGAGAGAGGAGAGAGAAATATGGTGCTGATGACTCTTCATTTAATTTTATTTTTATTTAAATCATTTTCCCGACTTTTCCAAACTCCGATTTTGATGATTATTATACCATTGGACTCGTGTCGTCTAGAGGTTCATTTTAAGATCCATGATGCTTATGTAAAAACCATTATTTAAGTTTCTAAACATGTTTACTGCTCCTGTAACCATGAATTTTAAGTTTTTGAACATGCATGTTATTTTTTTGAGTATAAGTCTGAAGTTTTTGAAAATATGAGGTATTTTTTTGAACATATTTATATAAGTTTTTAAACATGTGTCAATTGATAGTTTTGATGGAAAAAAATAAAATAAGTATAATGTTTTATGAAATTATCTAGTTTTAGTGATAATATGTTCAAATTAAAGATCAAAACATGAAAAATTATCCAATTTTAGTGATAACATTAGTTTTTTTTTTTACATTTTTAACAATGAAAAAGATGCAAATTAACTCCAATTAACACCCATGTTCAAAATTACAGAGCATATGTTCAAATTGTTAATACATCGACTTTACCTAATAACAATGGTACTCAAAATAAGCGTCTCGTCAAAACAAATCCAACGGTATATAAAAAAATTCAAATCGGAGTTCAGGAAAGTCGGGAAAAATTATTTAAACAATAATTAAAAAAGTACTAGTTTCTCTCTCCTGCTCTTGTCATCCCATACGTGTCCATTAAAAAAATGACAAATTCCCCTTTTAACCCTCTCTTATTAATAAGACTACGTAGTTTTGGAGGTGTTCTCACATACAAAAGTGTTCTTGCATATGAGAGGTGTTCTCACCTGATCCTTTATATATATATATATATATATATATATATATATATATAGGGGAGGGATCACATGAAAACACACTTTATTATATGAGAACAAATCAAAACTACGTAGTTTTGATAGCAAATAATTGAAAAAAATGTGAAAATGGAGAGGTAGGGTTCGAACCCAGGCGCTCCACCATCTAAGGTGGTATGCTTACCACTCTGACAAACCATTTTATTGTTAAAAGAAGAAACCTTTAATATTTAACCCTATTTTTAGGCGGCCCCCACCTTCCCAAACTCATTTAATGTTTTATGATTAAGTTTAAATTTTAATTACTTTTCATTCAAAAATGTTTTCCCGGCTATCCCAAACTCCGATTTCGAATTTTTTTATACCGTTGGACTTGTATTGACGAGATATTCATTTTAAGATCCATGATGCCCTCGTAAAACGATGTTTTAATATTTGGAACATACAACTGATTTTAGTTTTGTGTTTTTAGTTTGATATACTAAACAATGTTATATGTAATTCTAAATTTAATAGTCAGTATTATAAGAGCTATCATAATATTCTACAAAAAATAATTTGAAAAAATAAGAAAAAAAACCATATTTTAATGGTTAAAAGCTCTAAAATAAATTCTAAATCATCTAAATTAAATGTAAAATCATAATTTATAAATCTTATATCATAAGAAAACTCTAAAATATAAATTATAATCTTCTAAAAAACACTAATTACAATTTGTAACTCTAGATTTTAATTTATAAGCTTAATCTAAAATATAAACATACATTCTAAATTTATAAACTGTGTGTTCTATTGTATAAACTCTGCATTCTAAATTTATAAACTCTATGTTCCATGATAGTTATCTCTGCATTGTGATTCCTTATATTCTAATTTAAAAATAATGTGACATACATAAAATTCTTTTTATGTGAATAGAAAGTTAGGCCGGTTATTGTATATAAATAAAAGAGTTAAATCAAATTTTATTTAAAAAACCTCCATTTTAATATATTTTTAAATAAAGTATCATATAAAAAATTGGTGCTCGAAACCCGAAATTAATGAACCCGCAACCCTAAAGTGGTGAACTCGTAACTCTAAGTTTTTATTTGAAATCCTAAAATTGAACCCTAAACTACAAACTCTAAACCCTAAATCGAAATAAGTGAACCCCAAACCCTAAAATTCAACCTTAATTCTAATTAATTAACCCTAAAATTGACATCCTAAACATAAATCCTAATTATTGAACCCTAAAATTGACATCCTAAACGTTAAACTCGAAATTTGAATATAAACTTTGTAGTTTAAGATATAAACGATGCATTCTAAATTTATAAACTGTGCGTTCCATTGTATAAACTATGCATTCTAAACTTATAAACTCTGTGTTCGAGGATATTTATCTCTGCATTGTAATTCTTTATATTCTAATTTAACAATAATGTGACATGTATAAAATTCTTTTTTATGTGAATATAAAGTTAGGCCGGTTATTATATATAAATAAAAAAGTTAAATCAAATTTTGTTTAAAAAACCTCCATTTTAATATATTTTTAAATAAAGTATCACATAAAATTGGTGATACTCGAACCCTAAATTGGTGAACCCGAAAATCTAAAGTGGTGAACTCGTAACTCTAAGTTTTTAAATTTAAATCCTAAAATTGAACCCTAAACTACAAACTCTAAACCCTAAACCGAAATAAGTGAACCCCAAACCCTAAAATTGAACCTTATTCTAATTAATGAACCCTAAAATTGAGATCCTAAACATAAATCCTAATTTTTGAACCCTAAAATTAAGATCCTAAAGGCTAAACTCGAAATTAGAATATAAACTTTGTACATTAAGATATAAACTATGCATTCCAAATTTATAAACTGTGTGTTCCATTGTATAAACTATGCATTCTAAACTTATAAACTCTGTGTTCCAGGATATTTATCTCTGCATTGTAATTCCTTATATTCTAATTTAAAAACAATGTGACATGTATAAATTCATTTTTTATGTGAATATAAAGTGTCATATATATTAGAATTGGGTTTATATTTTTGAATTTGGTTTTTTTATGGTATAGGGTTTATAAATTTTGATTTTACATTGATTTTACGTGGTTTATAATGCGTTTTTCCAATTTTTAACCATTAAAATATGTTTTCGCTTTGTTTTTCGACTCATTTTTATAATAACAGTATTCTTAACATTTAAAACAGAGACTACAAAATTGAGAATGGATATAACATTATTGTACAAAAAAAAAACTAAAATCAGCATACCTTCCAAACTCGAAAGCGGTATGTTCCAAATTCTAAAACTTCGTTTTTACTTGGGCATGATGGATCTTAAAATGAGCGCGTCGACAATACCAGTCCAACGGTATAAAAAAATTCGAAATCGGAGTTCGGGATAGCCGGGAAAACGTTTTTAAATAAAATGTAAACAAATGATGAGTCATCAACCCACTTTTCTCTCTCCTGAGTACCACACGCATAAGATGAATTAAATGGGTAAATTCCCTTTTAGTCCATCCCCTTTAATGAAACTACGTAGTTTTGATGTGTTCTCACTTTAAAGAGTGTTCTCAATTTAAGGAGGTGTTCTCATATATATATATATATATATATATATATATATATATATATATATATATAGGAGGGATCACATAAGAACCCCCCCTCTATGTGAGAATGCTTCTTATGGTGAGAACACCATGATACTACGTAGTTTTGAGGGTTAATTAATGCTTTTAATTAAAAAAAAAAAGAAAACACCACCTATAGGATTTGAACCTGGGAGCTCCAAGCATTAGGAGGCACTGCTTACCGCTGGGACGCTTCCACTTATTGCTTCAAAGGAAACGCACTCCTATATAAACTGTGCCTGCGTTGATTAATCCAAAAAAAGAAAAATTGCTTAGCCATTAAACTGTTAAGTGTTCACTTCTCATTATTTATATACCATTAAACTGTCACCTCTTATCAAAATTAAGTATGCTTAATACTATATAATTTTTAATCATTTGATGAATACATTTCTAATATAACATCCACATAAAACAAATATAAGATGCTATAATTTTTAATTAAAGGTATTTGATATATTATTAATTTCAATATATTTTTTTAGCATAATATAACAGCAATGATAATTAAACTAATATATAAAAACTAAATTATATGTTAAAATTATAAATTAATTTTTTATTTTATTATAATGTTTAATTGATTCTTTTTACAATGCACTATTTTTGTATTTTAATACTTAATTGATTTTCTTCTCATTATTTTATTCCCGTCGTGTTTATGAGTGTTTTTTGTTTTTTTTATTATACTTTACGTAGTCCCGTATCAACCTGTCGTGTTTAGGAGTATTTTTTGTTTTTTTTTATTATACCCTAGGTAGTCCCGTATCAACCCGTCGTATTTAGGAGTGTTTTTTGTTTTATTATTATACCCTAGGTAGTCCCGTATCAACCCGTCGTGTTTAGGAGTATTTTTTGTTTTTTTTATTATATCCTTGGTAGTCCCGTATCAATCCGTCGTGTTGAGGAGTGTTTTTTGTTTTTTTATTATACTCTAGGTAGTCCCGTATCAACTCGTCGTGTTTAGGAGTATTTTTTGTTTTTTTTTATTATATACTAGATAGTCCCGTATTAACATGTCGTGTTTAGGAGTCTTTTTTGTTTTTTTTATTATACCCTAGGTAGAACCATATCAACCCGTCGTGTTTATGAGTGTTTTTTATTTTTTTATTATACCCTTGGTAGTCACGTATCAACCCGTCATGTTTAGGAGTATTTTTTGTTTTATTATTATACCCTAGGTAGTCCCGTATCAACCCGTCATGTTTAAGAGTGTTTTTTGTTTTATTATCAACCCGTCATTTCAGTCACGTATCAATCCGTCATGTTTAGGAGTGTTTTTTGTTTTATTATTATACCCTAGGTAGTCCCGTATCAACCCGTCATGTTTAAGAGTGTTTTTTGTTTTATTATCAACCCGTCATTTCATGAGGGTTACACTCATCCACTTTATACTCCCAATTGTGAAAAATTTAAAAAGCAACATAATTCACAAAAAGATTGTTATTGACAATGCAAATGTTAATTATTTTGGAACACACTGTTAGTATTATAGAACACATTAATAGTATTATAGAACACACTGTTAGTATTTTAAAACACGCTCTTAATATAACAGAACACACTCTTAATATTACAAAACACGCTCTTAATGTTACAGAACACACTGTTAGTGTTTTAGAACACGCTCTTAATATTACAGAACACACTGTTACTATTTTAGAGCAAAGACTAAAACTTTTGAAATTACGTAAAATTGTTTAGAACACGAGCTATAACATTTAGAACATGTTGAACATTGTTTAGATCATTATATTTCACTTTCAAAACATAGATAATATTTTTTCGAACACGTATGACATTGTTTAGAACACGGGCTATACAGTTTAGAACGTATCTAACGTCATTTAATAAACATAATCATTAGTTTAGAACATACATTCTGTTTTTTAGAACATGAATCGCACATTTGATATAATATAAATCAGAATGCAAATATGCTTTAGATTTCAATTGATTGTTTTTAAAACATTATCTTGAACTTTTAGAATACAGAGTATAAGGTATAGAAGGTTTATAGCGTTATTTAAAACATTGTATTAAAAAAGACGAAACCAGACCGCATGTTCTAAAATTAAAACTGTATGTTCCAAAATTGAAAAACGTCGTTTTTACCCGGGCTTCATGGATCTTAAAATGAGCGCCTCGTCAATACGAGTTCATCCATATAAAAATATTCGAAATCGGAGTTCGGAATAAGCGGGAAAACAGTTTTTAATAAAATAAAAATAAATGATGAGTCATCACTCCACCATTTCATAAGCATGAAAGTGCCACACTCATGGTCCCGAGGAGCGGGCGGAAGAGGTTATGGTCCCGAAAAGGTGATCCGTTCTACGACGAGCATCGGTATTTGAGCAGCTGGCGCAACGAGGAGCTCATAGTTTGCTTTCATCATCGGGTTCTAAAACCAGTGCTTACAGTTTGCCCCTCGCTTCTTTGGGAGTGCCTAAGGTGGTTACATTGTCTTGTAAGACCCGTCGAACAATCTCAATGAAGCGAAACGAGCCATACTGCGTGTGTGCTAGTGTTTTGAAAGTGAGTGTAGAAAACTTACCTGCAGTTCTGGCCTACGACATCGGTTCTTCTATAATCTTTCTGTAAGGCCGACTAACTTTCTTTCATGAGTGATCCCTGTAGTCTGGTCCTCCGGCATCGTGTTTTCTATAATCTTACTGTTAGGCCGATCAACTACTCTTCCTTGATAACACATGCAGTCCGAGCCTCCGGCATCGTATTTTCTATAATCTTACTGTTAGGCCGCTTAATTGCTTTAATTGTACCTCGATAAGGATTTTCTGTAACCTTTTAATAGCGCCTCGAGCATGACTCGAGGACTTTCTAGTAACCTTCGTAGCTTTTAGTAACCTTCCATAATGCCTTGGGCGAGACCCGAGGACTTAGTAACCTCTTCGTTGCTATGAGTAAATTCTCACAACGCCTTGGGCGTGACCCGAAGATTTAGTAACCCTTTGTAGCTCTGATTCGTTCTCTAAACGTCCCGGGCGTGACCCGAGAATTTAGTAACCTTCCGTAGCTCTTAGTACCACGACGAGGATTTTCCGTAACTTTTGATGGTGCCCCAAATTTTTG
Source organism: Euphorbia peplus (assembly GCA_028411795.1). Taxonomy (NCBI): domain Eukaryota; kingdom Viridiplantae; phylum Streptophyta; class Magnoliopsida; order Malpighiales; family Euphorbiaceae; genus Euphorbia; species Euphorbia peplus. Next base: position 8,610,579 of record CP110843.1, on the reverse strand, counting down.
GTTCGAGGACTTTCGGTAACTTCCGTAGCTCTTCTTCATAGCACCCGGGCACGACCCGAGGATTTAGTAACCCTTTGTAGCTCTGTTTGTCGACTCCTCTTTCCTTAGATGGTATTGAACACTTTGTACTACCAGTCTTATCTGTATGCTGGTGACCTCATTCTAAGGTCGATCAGTTGTGTCCCAATATCTTTCTCTTCCGCTCTTGATCTTCAACTGATCCGGGAACCCCTGGCGGCATTCTTCCCTAACCCAAGTCATGCCCCACTCTGGTACTGTCCCAGTGGAGTTCTTAGTTTTCAATATTTTTGATGAGTTCGGGGGGTGCCCCAATGTGCCAGTGGTCTGATAATGCCCCAGTGTGCTGTTTCCGCGGTCGTTGGATATGCCTTTGTGTTCTTTGTGGTCCTTCGGGGTTAACCTTCATTTGTCTGAAGACCAGGTAGTGCCCCAGCCTACTGCCAGTCGGGCGATGCCCAAGTATACTGATGTTCGGGTAATTCTCTTAGAATAGCATGACAACTCTTCTGGGGCAAGTCAGAAGCGTCGTGGGTTTCCTTTGGAGCGAGCGCCTCGGGAGTCAGATATCTTCTTTTGTGGCCGTCGGGCAGGTTCCTGCACTTTTCTTTGATTTTCATGACTACTATGAGGATCCTGACAAAGACATAAATCCTTTCTCGGGGTGAGATGGCCAATGGGAAATAAGCATTTTTATGACGGCCGGTCATGCTACAAGTGATCAAGGCAGATACCCTATTTTATGGATGCATGTAGGTCCACACCCGTACAATACATGCGACTAGATGATCAAACACGTGACAAGAGATGCTTTCACCACATGAACTCACGTGATATGGACTCTAGCTAGACCATCTAAGACATAGGGTGTGCATGTGTGTAAGTGAGGGGATGCCCTATTAGGTGGACTTATGACAACCTACAACGATCTAAAACCCAAAGTGTGTGTGACTCGATGTGTGTGTGCACAAGGGGATGCCTGACTTATGTGATATGTCCCTTATGGATTTCGGCTAGACGACCTAAGTGCCTAATGTGTTCGTGTAACTAGACCTGTAGACATGTGATTGTGTGGAAACTAGGGGGGTTGTCTAATCTTATGACTCCTAGGACACGTGGTATGTATGAGTGAGTGTGTGACTGGGAACCTAAACGACTCTTGGTCCTTAACTAAGCATGTGAGCGACTCAAAGGTTTTTGCTAGATGCGGGGTTAGGTTTATGGTTGTTCTTTTGGGGGATGTGAGCAAAGGTCTTGAGTTGGATGAAGGAGGCAAGGTCTATGTAGGTGTTTCGAGGGTGCAGGGAAAGGCTTTTATGAGGAGAGGAAGGGTTTGGGCTTGGATGGTGGAGGCGATGTTTATCGAGGTTGTAGGGTAGGTTTTGTGAAGGGTGCGGGGATTTTGGGTTAGATAGTAGAAGCGAGGGTTATGGGGGTTCTTTTATGAGGATAGGCTTTGAGAGACCATCAGGAGTTCGTGTAGCCCCTAGGTTGTCAGGGTTGGAATCAAGATGTTCGAATGCAACTACCGATGATGTTTTCGTGGTTTCCTCTAGGGTGAGGTGTTTTATTGCTCTAACTGTTGCCTAAGATGACTCTACGGGTTGTCAACTTAGCGAGCTGCCTTTATCGTTGCCTAGGTCGCCCTTTCAGGTTTTCAACCTAGCAGGCTTTCTTTTCTTTTGGCCTTGATTGTTGCCTAGATCTAGTTTTTGAGTTTTCTTGATCTAGCCGGTCTTTTCTGTTTTCTCAAACCCTAGAGGAGTCGGCTAGTGTTTTGAACGGAGTGTACATATTCCATCGTCTAAGTTCTTGATTTCTCTGTGTCAACATGACTTATGGCATCCTAGAATACGCATAGCTGATAGACTCTTAGAACAGACATTTAGACTCACTATCATAAGCACCTAGACTAGTTAACATATGCGTAAATGGTTCATGTATATCTAGCATGAATGTGCCCCTATCATTAATTTGTCCTAGTTGGCCACCTCTCCTCTTCTTGTGACGATGGTTTGCCCCTTGTAGTGAGGATTCTTCTGTGGTTTCTTTCGCGGGGATAAAACCGCGCATCCTAATGCTGCCATCTTGTTCTCGGAAGCGTGCAAGTGATTCTTGTGATGAAATCCTAGTGTCTCCATTGTTCTCCTTGGTGTAGATCTTGTCACAACCTTCTACATGGATCACGTCTTAGTAAGATGTCTCTATAACTTCGGGACATCATCCGCTTCGCCTTTTCATGAGGCTTTGATATGGAAATGTCGTTGCTCCCTTTGAGGTTTTGCGGACGGGATCCATTTTCGAGCTTTAAGCTTCTCCGAAGGATGACTTCGATTCTCCTTTTTGCTTCTCCCTTCATCCATGGGCACATCCGTTGTTGAGTGTAGGAAGGGAATTCTGAGGACTTCATGGATTTAATTCTGAAGGCTGATGGACCTCGGTTCATGGAGACACTACGAGTACTTGGACGCTCCATCTTGACTTTTGCGCACTGTCCTAGTTCCTTAGAGCGAGGTCTCTTCCTTTGGCAGGGCTCCGAAGGAGATGTGATCCATTAATTCCTCCTTCTTATGTTGTTTCTTCATCTCGCGGGGTACGTCGTAGCCGGAGCCGCTTCTATAGATGTGGTTCACTTGCTCATAGTCAAGGGCATATTCATACTAGATACACATGCTCTAATTATGCGTATATCTTCCTAACGTCTATTTGAAAGATGCAAATGAATGTAGACACGAGTGAGCTAAACGCTTTTCTATCCAACCACGGGTCTGTAAACACGGTGTTAGGATAAGTGGGATAGAGCCTTGTTGATGCCTTATCATGTTGCTCCATTCTTCGTCTGACGGGATGTCCTTGATGTGACGTTTGCAACCTAGAGTTTCTCCATGATTCCTCTTTGGGGTGTATCCTTAGCGTTTCGAGCCACTAGGTATTAATTGATTTTGGGTTCGAATAAGGTCTTTTGTTTGCTCTGAAGTGAGATGGGGTGCGGCATATGTCGGGATAGTTCAGTGAAGTTTGGGGTAATACGTAGGTAAGTTGAGGGTGAAGGCTCGCGACATCTTTCATTTGGGTTAGCGTTTGAGAGGATATCATGGAGAACTTCCTTGGGTCGTCCAACTCTTCGTTTGGTCCCTACCTCTGATTCTTCCTTGTTGGCCTGACGGTCTTCTTGATGGGAGCTGGCTTGGGTTCAGGTGTGTTGCGGTCTTGTGATTTCGGTTCGGTCAGGTAGTGATTTTTGGACAAAGAGAGGCGTTCACATATAGGAGGGGTTTCTGATGTTTGGACAACTTGTGTGTGTGCCCTGACCTAAAGTGTGCCTACGACATCTAGGTGAGTTATACTTGTGGGATTACGGTACCTCGTCTGTCGTTTTCCTATATCCTCTGTCCCGGTATCGATGTGTATGTATGCCTAAGACACGTGACGATTTGCATGCATGTAGACCCTATTACGTATGATGGCTCGAAACAAGTAACCTAGCGTACGACACTCTAAAGGTAGACACACCCGAAGGACACAAACCTAGCAGGTAAGGGGACACACGCATTTATACTTTGGACATCGTGTGTGTGTGTGTGTGTGTGACACGTCTATGTAGGATGACGGTGGTGTCACCGTTCCTATTTTAGCCTATCGTGTGTATCCTATGTGTGGTTTGATGATGTATGCTAATCCGTGCGGGTGACGATTGACATGTATATGAAATGGATGCATATTACAGTTCAGACCCTAGACAGATGATGATAGACAATAATCACGACTCTTGGCTATAGGGTATAGTGGCGACAAATATACACGTGTTGATTGACTCTATGCTAAAGGACATTATTGATACGTCGTTTATTTCTCGAGTGGGAAATGCTCGTGCGACAACCCTATCTTACACTGGTTTGGACGACTCAACATGACAATGAACCATGTGGACTCACGGGACATCGTGCCCCTACTTTGGTTCAAACAATCATTTATGACCTGGAAATGGGGCTTCTTGCGCCTTTTCCGAAGCGTAATGATTCCAACGTCCCATTTCGCTTAAAAAACTCTGATAGTGCATGTTTGATCTAACAAGTCACATCGTTGTGATGGTATAGCCCCCATTTTACATGAAATGACTAAAGTGTTCCTTGCGATGTGGAACGGACGGCGCAACACCGTATTTCATGTATATGGACAAGTATCATAATGTTATGTCCTTTTAGGTCTCATAATTATCTCAAGGTGACATTTGTTTGGTTTAAGGAATTAACCTTTGGGGTCATACAACTTCGTCATGTGAAATATAATAAATTTCTTCTCGAACCGAAACAGACGCCGTGATGACGTATTTCACATGACAAAGTGAGCGACATTCTTGGTCGGTCCGTTAGACCCTACAAACGACATGACACGCTTAGACCTAGCAGAGATATTCTCAATATTTGTTTGACTTAAGGAATCGACTTTTAGGGTCGATTCGTTAAGCCCTACAAATGGAATGATGACCTGACGTGGTTTGACACATGATACTATAACCTAGTCGAGGATTTTGTCGTTATGGTCTATGCGATTTGTTTATTTTTATTTTTTATTTTTTTTATATATTTTTTATTTATTTTTTTATCGTTTATTAGTCCGACACGATATTGACCTGTGTGGACTGACCAGGCGGTGTGCCCTTAGACTCAAGACAAACCCTAAAACTCCTTTTTGGGAGGAGCACGGGACAAAGTATCATTATTGGTCGACCGCGATATTGACTTGAGTGGACTTCACCGGGCGGTGTGCCTTTAGACTCAAGAGGAACCCTAAACTCCTTTTCAGGAGGAGCACAAGACAATGTGTGTTTGGGTCAACAGGTTAAACCGTTACACCGGTAGGGTTTTATCCTACATTAAAGCGTCTTTCGCAATCTGGGACCTACGGCTTCGTATGGCACCCGTTTTGACTTAAGGGGGCGATATTTGTGACGCCATGATTTTATCTCACGAGATTGAGTTTCTTTATGAAATGGAACAGACGACATAACGTCGTGTTTCGTGTGATAAAATGTCTGGCGTAACAGGTTGCCCCCTTACTTCAAAGAGTGTCATAGAAATCGGGTTTTTCCTAGGTTAATGCTACATCTAACATATGTACAAGTAGAGGTAAGCGATCAAACATTTAGTGTAGGCATTCATGTGTAAACGACACTCCCTCTCAATCTTCACGTGGTACGTCTCTGTCCTAGGTGGGTTTCTTTTGACATATTTCCCTTCGAGGTCAAAGCGCTCTCGTTGACGTGATTTATTTCATGTTTTAGGGGTAGTTCCTAGTGGAGATATCTAGACTGACTATATGAGGCTCCGGTCTCGTTTGATAGTGCAAAAGGGTTCCCACGGCAAGATATACCTAGCGCCTCCCCATTTAAAGGTTTTGAGCAGCGTGTCGACGGTACAAGGCGGTGGCTGGTGTTATAGATCGACCCATGCGTCCCTTAAAGGAAACGACAGTGAGCACGACCCATAACACACGTTGACCATTCGGGATTTTCTTTTATGCAGTATGAGAAAGCAATAACTCTGTTGTACAGAACTGGACTGTCAGAATGCTTCAGTTGTATCCCAGTTTTTAACTTTATAAAACAATTTGAGAAATAATTTTATAAATAGTGAAAACCAAACCTACATCCTTCTATTAATAAATTAACTTCAAGAAAATCGTACGTTGAAGTTAACTTACAATAGTAGAATGTAATTTTGATCCCCAGCAGAGTCGCCACTGTGAGCGAAAGTGGTCGCTCATAGCGGCTTTAGCCTTCTTTGACTAGAGTCGCCACCCGGCCGACCGGGAAAATGTACGAACCGGTGTTTGTACCGATTGTTTTGAAAACCAGAGATTCTATTTACGTTCGTGGATACAACTTATTTATTCCGACATTCCAGAACCCAAAGGATCTTTAATGCAACCTAACAGCTTATTGTCTTCATATTTATGATTTTCACACAAGAATAAGTAAATGCGCAAGTATTTGTGCGGTAAACCGCTGGGTGACACGGTACTAAACCCTCAGAAGCTTACCCTCGTCGCGTGCCAGTGATTGCTCGCGGACTGATGCTCGTTGAAGAACGGAGACCTTTTCTGGAAGGAACCTTGAGGAACCGGAATTGCGTGTGCATTCTCCGGTGTGGTTACTGGAAACAGGACTTAGTCGACCCTAGCGAGGCTGCGAGTGATGCCTGGATTGGGAACTTTTGATAATAAGAGTGGTGTTTTTGGTGGTCAGGAAGACCTTTTCTGAGAATATTTGAAGAAAGTACTCTCAGGCTCGGACTCTAGCAATTCTTTTCTGTATCAGAGGCAACTTTAGGCAACTCGAGGAGGCAACTTTTATCGGGTGAAGAATTGCTTTAGAACGAGCTAGAGAGACGGGAGAATGAGTGTTTTGTGATTTTTGTAAAAGATTTGTTGATGTTTTGAATGAGAAATCCGGAGGGTTTATATAGGTTTCCTTGTGACCGTATGACCGTAGGGTCACTGTTTAGTGACTGTACGGTCACTGACTTCGCCCGTCTCAGATCTAAATTTGGATCTGAGCCGGACGTTACCCGACACCCGGCCAATGTCTTTTGGATGTTTGTACACGTGTCACCCTCTGATTGGACCGCCCAGCCACGTGGCAGATAAGGATTGGATTGCTATCTGCCCCGTGGCAGTGACCGTACGGTCAGATGTATGTGACCGTACGGTCTCAACCAACAGTGTTGTGACCGTACGGGCTTTGGTGAATAGTGCTTGTGACCGTATACATTTTTGAGATCTAGGATTTTCTCATAAGCATGAAAGTGCCACACTCATGGTCCCGAGGAGCGGGCGGAAGAGGTTATGGTCCCGAAAAGGTGATCCGTTCTACGACGAGCATCGGTATTTGAGCAGCTGGCGCAACGAGGAGCTCATAGTTTGCTTTCATCATCGGGTTCTAAAACCAGTGCTTACAGGGAGTGTCATTGCTCTTCTATGAATGTAGATCTCTTTTATCTGTCGACCTGATTTCAATATAGTATTGAATGAGGAATCTGATTAGATTTGACATACGCCTAACATGTTTGTAAAAGGATGCCAAATACGGGTATGATTGGTGTGGTCAGTGAACTAATTCATACTGATAGTTGAAGTGAAGGAATTACCACTCACTCCAGAAGTGAGATGATATCATTAGGCCACTCGATGAGTTGAACTGAGAAATGTGTGGCCACACTCAGATAAGCTGGTTACTTATCTTCTCTTCAGTTAATTCTAGATCGAGAAATATCTCAAGCTTTAGAGGATGACGTCCACCATGCCTCATGCTTGATATATCGATATGCATGGTAAGAGATATTAGAGAATACTACAGGGTATCTATCTGTATGAGATGGACTAACACTGTAATCAATTGGTGACTGATATGGTCTAGGCAACTCTCTATCAGTCATTGAGCTAATTGATTATGGCCCACAGGTTCGTGCACACTAGACACTGAAACTTGTACTCGGAGAACTAATACATGTAGTGTATTTATGATGAACTGATTATTAGTTGATAACTAATAATGTTAATTGATTAATTGTTCTGATTAGAACAAGTTAATTGATTGTTTGGAAGGATTAATTATTCAATCGGGCTAATTAATTAAGCGATTGACTAATTAGATTTTCGTTAGGGGTTGATATGTGATTAATTATAACCTAATTGATGTTAATTGAATCTATTGTATTCTATTGTGGTACAATCAGATTAATTAAATTAATGAAGGTACTACAACTGTAATTAGTCGACATATTATAAATTAATCCTAATCGATTGAAACCCTAGACTTTCCGACACAGAGAAAATCAGAAAACCCTAATCCCCTGGAACCCCATTCGGCCGACTACTGCAGGAGGTGTCTGGAGGTTTTGTTCATCGTTCTTCGTGCCTATTTCGAGGACTTGTCGTCTGAAGTGTTGTGCACGTGAATTTGGAGGAATCACCGATCGTGTGGTTCGTCCATCTCTCTCAGAGGGATTCCATGTGAGTGACTAATGTAGGATTAATCACTTTAGTTAAATAAATAACATTGAGGCAATGATAAAGATCAAAGTAATATGATCAATGATGTTAATATCGTTTTTCTCGCTTCCGCTGCGCGACTCTGATCGTTGATCAGATTCCAACACTACCAAAGTTATGGTTTAAATAATAACAACTATAAAGGTAACTCTTACATATCATCAGTGCACTTTTCTTTTTAGGTTTCAGCCTCAAATCCAGACAAGGTATCCTCCCCATTTACATTTACAGTATCACCACTGCTTAATCTTAGTTAATCAAAAAAATATTAAAAATTAGACATATCTTCCAAAACTAAGAACTGTATGTTCTATGATTGTAATAATTTAAATAAGTACAAATACATAGGTAATCCTTACATCTCATCAGTGCTCACATACTCTGGTGATGCATTTTGATCTTCAATCAACTTTTCCTCAACATTTACCACATTACTAACATCACTTCTCAGACTTAGTTAAAGAAATGAAAAATAATTAAACAAGAAACACATATATTCTAAACAGAAAAACTGTGTGTTCTAAACAAGGTTATGCTTTAAATAATACAAAATATAAAGGCAAGTCCCACATATCATCAGTGCACTTTTGTTCTTGATTTTCATGCTCATCTCCAGACATGGTCTCCTCACAATTTAGATCTTTAATATCATCACTTCTTAAGCTTAATTAAAGAAAACAAAAAAAAATGACAAACAAACACAAAATCCAAAAGCAGAAACTATATGTTCTATAAAGATACTAATTGAAATAATTACAATTACAAAGGTATTACTTACATATCATCTATGCTAACATATTTTTGTGTTCCACTCATACCTCCAGTCAAGTTCTCCTCGTCAGTTATCAAGCTTAATAAAAGAAAAGAAAAAAAATACAATTAGACAAAAGTCACATATATTACAAAGAGCCAAATTGCATGTTCTAAACAATGTTATGGTTTAAATAATAACAAGTATAAAGTTAAGTCTTACATATCATTGGTGTTCAGAAATACTTTTTTTTCAGTCTCAGATTCAGTCAAGGTATCCTCACCATTTAAAACTTGAGTATCATTGCTTCTCAAACTTTATTAAACAAAAATAAAATAAAAAACAGACACATATTCCAAAATCAAATCATGTATGTTCCATAGATATACTAATTTAAATAATTACAAGTATAAAGCTAAGACTTACATATCATCTGTGCTCAGAGATCCAGTCAAGTTCTTCTCATCACTTCTAAATATAAAGAAAAGAAAAAAAATACAATTAAACAAAAGCCACATATATTCCAAAGAGAAAAACGACATGTTTTATTAGTGTAATGGTAAAAATCATAACAAACATATAAACAAGTCTCGCATCTCATCGGTACTCAGTAACTTTTGTGTTCCAGAGAGTACTTCACTCAACCTTTCAACAAACTTTTCACCACATTCATCTTTACTTAAATCCCTTTAAACATAGAAAATATCATCATTTGTTAAAAAAGTGTAGATTAAAACAGGAAAACACAAAACTTAAACAAATTCACTACATATGTAACCCAAAAGTCTTACATATCATCATTCTTCAAAAATTCTTGTGTCTGACTATCTAATCCAGTCAACTCCTCCACATCATTTTCAACATTACCATCTTTACTATGATTAGTTTTGAATCTTAAATAAACAAAATCAAAAACAAATAATATTAAAGAAAGAACACAATGTGTTTCAAAAAAAAATAACTATACATTCCAAAAACATAAACTTTGTGTTCTAGTAACAAACAGAAATATAAAAAAAATCTTACATATCTTATGTCCCAATCTTAGCTTCATCAACATGCCTGAAAGTTGAAATAAAACAAGTATAAAACACAACTTGTATAAAAACCATTATTATAATAGATAAAAAATAAGACATGAAAAATCTTACATATGATCGTTCTTCTCAAAATCATCTACTGCACTATGGAAATCTCTTGATTTGTCAGAAATATTAGCAATCCTAAAACAACATTCATTAGAAAACACCATACGAAAATAATTAAAAAACAAATCAAGAATGAAAAATAAAACACCAGAAACGCTAAAAAGTAACATATAAATTGTCTTACAAATTATCATTGTTGATGAACTTCATTGACTCAGACTGCAATCCACTCAAATATTCATGAAATTTTTCAATATATGCATTTCTACTAGCATCATATACTACAATTGCATTCTGCACTTCAGTCAAAATCACATTACTTTTTTGAGCAGTTGCATCTTTCTCGGCTGAAGATCTGAATATCATGAAAAGAAACAAATAAAAAGTAAATAAGATACAAAACAAAAAATATAAATTCCAAACAGAAAACACTATATGTTCTACAATAGAAATAAGTGTAAATTTAAAACAGAAGTACTATATGTTCTACATACCTCCTTTGAGCAGTCATTTTCACTCTTTTCTTCTTTTTCCTCTTAAATACTGCCACGTCTCCTTCGACATTCATGTGATCCTTATAAGGATTACAAACATTATCTTGGACATTCGCAACACGCTCTTCTACATTCACAACAGTTTCATCTTCAACATTATCAACATGTATTCTATCCTTGTTGCGCTTCTCATTTTGACATTTCTCCCAATTGGAAATCACTTCATCGAGTTTTAGCTAGAAATCCAGGCTGATCAAATATATACTCCTCAGGTTGACTGACCAAAGTAGGACTTTTCCGTTTATCACCTTGGACATTCCTTTTTTCTGTACTCGTATACTTTCCCCAGATATTGTTGATCAAATTCCTCATTTGAACACAAATATCCCCTTCTTCAAACATGTTCCGTACTTTATCTAACATCAAATACATGTCTTTCATATCACTTGAAATAACCTTAGCCAACTTCTCAAAATTCTGAATAAACGCCTAAATATGAAAACACAATGTATGCCATTAATATTAAGAACATAATTAAAAAACAAAACATAAAAAACATAAGTATAGAAAAAGTACATACCAGCATATCACTTGTATTTGAAGAAGAACCTTCTTCTTGAACATCAGCCTGTACATTTCTCACGTGTTCCATTCTGTCTAGAATCTTGCCATTTTCAAAACCCCTCTTACGTTCTATTACCATTCTTTCATTCATAAGTTTTTTGTTCCAGACAGAAATAAACGGAAATCGCCTTGGGTGAACCTCTATTCCTCGTTGCAAACGGTCAAAGTAACAAATCTGATAGCAATAACAAAACTATATCAGAAAACATAACAAAATATAAAAACAAATGAGATAAATAAAAAGATAAGAAAATGCATACTAACCAATAGAAAAGGAAGAGGACCAGTAAAATAGCTTGATTTATCTTTCCAATCTTCAACAGAGAGTACCAAATTCTTTAAAACAAATGAACTCCAATCCAACTTACAAATTTGCGTAACATCCATACAATTGTACAAAAATTTGTAATTCATTTGACGATTGTTCGTGGATCTCATACAACAATTCACTACGCATAAAATAAAATGCCAAATGAAATCATTATTCACAGGTGCTGTCTTCACCTTATTGAAAGAAGTAGTTAACTGAGCTATTGTGGGACTCCCTTTCTCTAACTCAAACAAGGCTCTTCATCTCTTTAAAAAAAATTTCCACTCAATTTCAACTTCATCTTTAGGCTCAACTATTACTTTACCTCCCAATGGAACTCCATACACAAGATGAACATCTTCCTTGTTCACATTTATACACTCACCACTATCAAAGAACATACCAAGTTTATCAACATCAAAACTCAACACCAAACTCTTAGCAAAAGAAGAAGGATAAGATGCCAAATCTAAATCTAAAAACCCTCCAAAACCAATTTTCCTTATTGCATCCTTATGACTATCAGACAAACCAGAAATAAAATCTGAAATAAAAACCCAAGGAGTAATACGCTGAGTAAGGACTTTATTTTCTAAGTGAGCAAAGCGCACCTCCTGTTTTAAATGACCAGGACTAACAACATTTGTTTCTACTACATCCTCTTTCATTTTATCCTTCTTCCGGACTTTCAGATTCTCTTTCTTAAGAACCACAACATCATCCTGTTTTCTTTTCCTTATATTCAACTTTGAAACTGCAACATGCAAATTCTCAGCATCCTTCTTTTTAACATCTTTTTCCTTTCTAACAGGAATAGTCCTTTCTTCTTTAATCAAATTCGAAACTGCACGAGACAATTTCTTAGCATCCTTTTTACGAACATCTTTTACCTTACTTGGAGGAACAATTGTTTCTTGTTTATCGCAATCACCTTCTTCTTCATCCTGATTACAAAGAGATTTTATTGAATCCAACAAATTTGGATCAATAGTGTCACGACGAGGAATTTTATCAGAAGTCATGTTCTATTTATATCTGTTAACCAAAAAAAAATAGAGATAAAACTTAGAATACTGCAATTAACCAAAAGAAACAGTGATGTGTTCTAAAACATAAACAACAAAACACAGAAATAGAAACATAATGTTCTAACATATGAACAAAAAATATCAACAAAACACTAAGACAATACAAAAAACAGCAAAACAAATCAAGAGAAACAATGATTAAACCCTAAAAACAAGAAAAACAGAGAAAAAACGAATCAAACAGAAAATTCGAAACATAAAAGCAAAATACAGTGATTGTGTTCCAAAAGCCAAATCTACTAATCATAAAAACTGAAACGTAATGTTCTAACAAAAAATCGAACACATAAAAAACAATTTCACAAACAAATATCAATAAAACAATAAGAAATACAAAAAACAGAGACACGAATCAACTGAAACAGTGATCAAACCCTAAAAACGAAGAAAAACAAAGAAAAATAAGAGAATCAAACAACAAAAATGGAACATAAAAGCAAAAAACGTAAAATGTGAAGAAGTTAACAACAAAAATCGTACCAGTTCAAAATACAGATTATAGAAAGCAGTTATTCCATGGAAGTTGAGAAGAAAATAGAGAAAATAAGAAACTGATAGAAAAGAAGAGGAAAACGTATTTAAAAGAAGAAAAAATAACTGAAACAGAAAAACCATCCACTTCCATGGAAAATTGTAAATTTTAAAAAATAATAATTAAATAATTTAATTCAATTTAACATTATCTAAAAATGGGAACAAAAAATAAAAAATATAATGTAATTTAATAATTATATAAAATATTATATTTTAAGTATAATTTGTAAATTCAGTTAAAAAAAATACAAATTGAAAAAATACTTACATTATATTCAAAATAAAATTACATAAAATTATAGAAAATGACAAAAATTGGATTTACATATATTGTAAAATAAAAACTGTCATGTCCCAAAATATAATACAAAAAAAAAACTACATTCAAATTTATTAAATATTAACAACAAAAAAAAAATAAAAGTAAAAAACCAACACTGATATGCATACATTCTAAAATGCAAACTGTCATGTTCCGCAAGATAAAACTTACTAAAAAGTCCACTCGAAATAATAGAAACAACCTAAATACTTAAAAACTAAATGGCCAAAATGCAATATGCATACATTCTAAACTATAAACAATCAAGTTCCACATTATAATACAAAAAAAAAAGTAGACTCAAATTAAAAATGAAAACCAAAACACTTAAAAACTAAATGACAAAAAATAAATATGCATATATTCTAAACAATAAACTTTTATGTTCCACTTTTTAATCCAAAACAAACTCCACTCGAATTAATAGTAAAAATCAAAACACTTAAAATTTTTATTATGCATATATTCTAAACTACAAACTGCCATGTTCCACATTATAATGAAAAAATAGAGTCCACTCAAATTAAAAGTGAAAACCAAAACACTTATACACTAAATGACAAAAAATCAATATCAATATATTCTAAACAATAAACTGTCATGTTCCATAATATAATCCAAAAAAAAAAGTCCACTACAATTAAAAGTAAAAACAATTATAATCTTTTTCAAATTTAAATATGCATACATTCAAAAAACCAATGTGTCATGTTCCACAATTAATACAAAAAAAAACAAAAAGTAAGGTGAACCTTATTTACAACATCTAGGAAGCAAATTTGAAATAATATCTTTATAATATAAGTAGAAATTATAAAAAAGATTTAATTATATTCTAAACCAGATTAGAAAAGACAAAAACAAAATACAAATTGTCATATTGCACGATAAAATATATATAAATTCTAAAATACAAAAGGTTATATTCCACAAATAAAAACCAGAAAAAAAACATTCAGATTACTAATAAAACATAAAGACTAATCTATTTTCCAAATTTCTTTAACTTCTTAATCACAGAATCATATTCCTTATTTTGCTTGCTTGTTATCATGTGCCAACAATAATCAATCCTTAATTTGTTCAAGGCATCCACCTGAAATAACAACAACTGAAAAAAAAACAAGTTAAAACTTTAATCTTTCTGCAAACACATTTAAAAAATATAACTCACATTGTCAACTTGCAATCCAATATCTCACTCTGAATCTTTCTGCCCAACATAAGATTACATATGCTTCATCATTAGAAGTCCAGCATCAGTATCCTTGATAGAACTTTGTCATTTAAGCTCCAATGATGTAATCTTATAACGAGAAACATTCTTTGAAAACTGGGGCCAATGTTTCTTCATAAATCTTGAAAAAAATTCAATCTGAAACATACAATTACAAAAAACTATAAACTAGTACTTAAACTAAAAAGTAAAAACAATAAACATAAAAATTTAACTAAATGAAGAACACTTACCACAAACTTAGGACATAAGCTATATTTGTAATTAAGTGACACTCTCTTTCCAACAAAAACAATATCAATTATATCAAGAAATCCTGTCATATGATTGATACAGAAAATGTAGTGCTCATTTGAGTAGAAAACAGGAAAGAACACCTACAAAAAATGAAAAACATTAGTGAAATTAATACTTAACAGATAGTGAATAACATAATACTAATGAAAAACAAGGAAAATTACCAAATCAAAGTAATCCAAACAAGTCACTTCAACATGTTTCATTTTCAGTTTCCAAAATATCTAAAAAATAAGGAATCCTGTCTTGAACTGTCTTACTACCAGGAGCAAACTTATCAGTACATAATGCATCCTACAGTATAAAAAAAGAAAAACATTACAATACATAATATAAAACATAAGACAGTAAACAATAGACTGTTGTGTTCCACAAAACAGACTAGTGTAATACAAAAACAAGACTGTTGTGTTCCACAAAACAGACTTCTTTATTACAAAAACCAAAATGTTGTGTTCAATAAAACAGGTTGTTGTGTTCCACAACATATAACTGTTGTATTCATTAAATTAAAACTAAAAAAAAACACTTACAAATGCCTCCGTCAAAAAGAAAAACCGCTTAACCGCACTAGCATTCCTTTTCTTATTCTCAAAATTAAGAATAAAAGCCCAAGCATCAACAATTTTGTTTGACAAAACAAAGCCTCCAGAAAGAGAAAGCATATCTTTCCTAACAATTGTAGTTTGAAAATCAAAATACAATATCTCACTACAAAACAAAATAAAATAATATCAGATTCAATACCATATAAAATACATTCCAAAACTATAACTTCTGTGTTCTAACAGAATACATATAATAAATCAACAAAACTAAGAATCAATATAATATAAAAGATATTCCAAAAATAAAACTTCTATGTTCTAACAGAATACAGAAAAATAATTTACCAAAACTTATCTTAAAATTCAAATTATATATTAATATTTATTACTTACTCATCTTCCCCAATGCCAAAGGCATATTCTGCAATCCTCTTTTTGAAAGGAACCATATTCTTCAACAAATATGCAGATTGAATCAAAAAAGGTGATCGTAAATGAAAAGGAAGCTTGTCAACAATTCTCTTTTCTCTCTTTTCTTTCTTTGTATTTGACTTATTTTGCACACTATAAAACAAAGAAATATAATTAAAACTTAAACATGTACTGTACACAATATCACACAATAAAGAAATAATATACATAACTTACGTTGCATCATCTTTATCGCCAATATCACATGACGGCGCACTTCCTACTGGAGTCATAAATGGCCGAGTTGAGAACGGACTACTTGGAGGAGTCCTTTCAGAAATGGGCTTGTCAACACTACTCTTCTGTCTCTTACCAGCAACAAGCTTTTTGGAGTTCAACTTACTTTGCAAACTATAAAACAAACAAATATAATTAAAACTTAAACATGTACCATACACAATACAATACAATAAAGAAATAATATACATAACTTACGTTGCATCATCTTTATCGCCAAGATCACATGACGGCACACTTTCTACTGGAGTAATCAAAGGCTGAGTTGACAATGGACTACTTGGAGGAGTCATTTCAGAAATAGGCTTGTCAACACTTCTCTTCTGTCTCTTACCAGCAACACCCTTTTTAGAGTTCAACTTAATTTGCATGCTATAAAACACCAAAATAATTAAATCATTAACATGTTCTATACACAATATCATACAATAAAGAATAACATAAATCACTTACATTGAATCACCTTTAGCTCCGAGATTCAAATCAGCTAAAGGAGTATCATCAACTCTATGATCACATATTGGCACACTTCCAACTGGACTAACCAAAGAATCACTTAACAACTGAAAACTTGGAGGAGTCATTCCAAAAATAGGTTTCTTCTTCTTTTTATGCTCTCCACATTTAGCATATGCAGTTGAAACCAATTCATCCAATTCCGCAAAAAAAGAAGGCTGGTCATAAGTCTCTTCACTAGATAAATCAAGTACTGATTCTTTTACAACTTCTTCTGATGCATTCTCTTCATTACTTTTATGTTTTCTCAATAAATTCTCAATAAATTCTCAACAAGGCTACTCATTCCAGAAGAAATATCTTCATCATCAAACAGCTCACGACCTTTATGAAGCATCACGTACATACGTTTAACATTTCCAGCCAATCTCTTTGCCAAATTATGAAATTTGGGAAGTAATTCCTACAAATATTTTATGATATACCACAACAAAATCAGTGTTCCATATAAATAATAACAGAATAAAGATAGAATTAAAAGAATGCAAATAATATCAATAACATTCCAAAAAAACAACTACTATGTTCCAACAGGGTTACCAACTATGCTCTAACACAAATCTAGACTAAACATTCTAAAAACTAACCCACTATGTTCTAACAGATTTACTTTCACAAATATGTAAACAATTCAAAATCTTTCTTATTTAATTTCTTTGCTACAACAAAACTAATAAAAACATTCCAAAAAACAAACTACTATGTTCCATCAGATAAAAAACAACAAAAAAAGAAAATCTAATAGACACCTACACCTAACATTCTAAAAACTTAACAACTATGTTCTAACAGATTTACTTAAACATATACGTAAACAATAAAAAATAGTTACGTACCACAAAATCATTAGCACATGTCCCAGACATATATTCTTCAGGAAGATCTTTATCAACTTGTTCATCATTTGCATCAGGATCTATATGCAACCCAAAATCAATTCTCTCTAACACCATACCAACACCAAAACCTCTTTTCTCCTCAATTGACATCCTTTCATCAATATAATCCTTATTCCAAACAGAAATAAGAGGACAACGTCTCGGCACCTAAAAAATTCCTCTTTGCCAACGATCAAAGTAAAAGATCTGAAAAAAATTAAACATTTGAAAAATTAGCATACATACATATAAACAATAACAAAAAAATAAAAAGTATAAAAACTTACCATCAAAAATGGAATTGGACCAGTAAAATATGATGAACCATTCAATAACAGATGCAGACAAATGTTTCAGACCAAACTCACACCAATCAAGATTTTTGATTACTTTAACATCCCTACAACTATAAAGGAACTTATAGTTCAAACCTGTGTGATTCGTTGATCGAAAAAAGCAATTCACAACACAAATCAAAAAATTCCAAATAAATTCATCACAAACTGGATCCTTTTTCAAAGTATCAAGCCTTGCAATTACAGCAGCATTTGTAGGACTCCCATTATTGAAACCAAACTTTAACCTCCACTCCTCCAAAAAATCCAACCAGTCATCGCCTTCTTCAATTTCCGGCTCAACAATTTATGTTCCGCCAAACGGAACACCATATACAACATGAAAGTCTTCTTTACACAAATCAATTTGTATACCCTTTTTCAAACACAAGCTACATCTATCCACATTAAAACTATCAACAAGCTCTTCCGCAAACCAAGACTTGTGAAAAATGTTTCAGACCAAACTCACACCAATCAAGATTTTTGATTACTTTAACATCCCTACAACTATAAAGGAACTTATAGTTCAAACCTGTGTGATTCGTTGATCGAAAAAAGCAATTCACAACACAAATCAAAAAATTCCAAATAAATTCATCACAAACTGGATCCTTTTTCAAAGTATCAAGCCTTGCAATTACAGCAGCATTTGTAGGACTCCCATTATTGAAACCAAACTTTAACCTCCACTCCTCCAAAAAATCCAACCAGTCATCGCCTTCTTCAATTTCCGGCTCAACAATTTATGTTCCGCCAAACGGAACACCATATACAACATGAAAGTCTTCTTTACACAAATCAATTTGTATACCCTTTTTCAAACACAAGCTACATCTATCCACATTAAAACTATCAACAAGCTCTTCCGCAAACCAAGACTTGTGAAGAATTAAATCTATATCCAGAAATCCACCAAAACCTATTTCTCTAATTGCACACTTATGCAACTCCGACATATTTTGAATAACAGATAAACTAAACTGCTTACTAGAGATTCTTTGAAATAAACTTCTTTTCTGCCTTTCGAATCCAACACAGGAACATTGGCTAAATCTTGATCCAACTTCTTGACAGTTACTTTAGCCAATTGTTGATTCATTCGAGGAATTTTCTTAATTTCCTTAGCAGTTAACTCCACATCTTCAGGGATAACTTGAATATCTCCAACATAATCACTATCCTCACTATCATCGTCATCATCATCATCATCCTCACAGACCCTCTTCCTCTTAACAGAATCAATTGTAACATTCCTTTTCCTCATATTAGATGTTCCTTCTCTGTTTATTTTCAACTTAACATTTCCATCTTTTCCACAAATAACAGCATCCTTCTTAGAACTACGAAGAATACTAAAAAATACAGAAAAGAGATTTTAGAAACAAATTCCAAACAACTTAACACTACATTCCATTAAATAAAACAAAACAAAAAATAAGTACCGTGATTGCTTATTTGCAATATATTCAGCTTCTATGCTATCAAGCAATGCCGAACTGATACTCTCATCAGGGAAAAAGTCATCATCATGATCTTTCTTGTCCATTTTTCAAATTCCAAACCTGTTTCAAAAAAACAGCAAATTCCAAATCTCAGTATATTATGTTCTAATACTAAATTTATCAAAAACATATCATCCCTTTCAAAAATCACAAACAAAAAAATGTAAACAAGAACAGATGAACAAAATCAAAAAAGAAAAACTGAAAAACCTAAATCGGAACAAAATACAGTGAGCAAAAAGAAAATAAGAAAATTGCACACACTACTAACCCTAAAAGCAAAATTACCTTCAAAGATTGAACAAAACCGACGAATTGAATGTGGGAACTGTCAAAATGAATCCAAAAATCAAGCGCGAGATCTCAAATTCAATGAAGAAGGGGAAAAAAATAACTGGAACCGTTTGAAACAGTTTTATAGTTGAAAAAGCAACTGTCTTAATTTCGCAAATATTACGAAACTGCTGTTGCGTTATTTCTGCAAGTTCACAGATTCGCATATAGTAATAAAAAGATCGTACCCACAGAGATGGAACAATATACTTAAACTTTCTCTTATTCGCGTTCGTTTTCTTTTCACAAATAGATAAAACGATAATCCTTATTGATTTGGTTGATAAAACACAACTTACTGTACCATTCACGTATAACATATACTTCAAGTCACCAAACTCACATGTTTGGATTTCTATTCATTCTAAGGCAAAGACAACAATTCATTTAAGCACGTAAACACAATATTGAATAAACTTGATATACTTAATCTAATCTCGATATAACTTATTCCGATCTCTCGATACATGCAAACAAGTTAACCACATATGAACATCAACTATATACTAACCGAACCTATTCGTATCAATATTATAACCGACTACAATCACACATGTAAAACTAGATTATAACCTAAGCAACCGAACATATTCGTATCACAATATTATAAGTTAATGATAAACACAAGTTATTATACTAAGCAACTATTCTTGATCCAAATTAATTACTTAGCATGCAAACTATCAATTCAAGAACATAAGCATATGAAGAACATAAATCTCTTTATAAACTCAATATCGTATTCATACAAGATATAAACAGAAAATCTAAGTTGGACAGAACATAAACAAGTATAAGGAAACAGGAGCGTCAATCCTTTTTACTCTACTCGTAAGGCGTGTCAAAGCCTCGGGGCGTTCTTGCTCGGATTTCCTTCGATGAACGGATGAACAAAGTTGATCTCTCGATCTAACTACTATGCCTTATGAAAGGAACGAAATCTTACCGTGTTTCTGATCTGAATACACGGCTGGAACAATTAGTTAACGAAGGGTGAATTTACGGGTAAAGGTTTACGGGAAATGTAAGTATGTATTTAGTGTTTCGTTCTTTTTGTAAGATTTTGTCAACCATCCGAATTTCAGAGAAGGATGGTGTATTTATAGGCACCAAGAGGTGTGTTTCAAAGGGTTACAACCTTTAGGGAATGGTCGTGTCCGTTGGGAAGGCGTACGACCTTTCGGAAGGGTTGTGTGGATAAGAACGATGAAGGAAATCCAATTCTGAAGATTCTGGAGAGCGGCGCGCCAGAGGCAACTTTTGCCTCTACAGAGCCAAGGCTTAAAAAGTGACCAGCGCGCCAGAGGCAACTTCTGCCTCTAGCGCGCGACCTGTAGGTTGAACATCTCGACCCTTTTCTTCGATTATCCAACTTAAGCTCGCACGTAACTTCTCTGCATGGCCTTGCATGAACT
The DNA here is from genome assembly GCA_028411795.1 of Euphorbia peplus. NCBI lineage: Eukaryota > Viridiplantae > Streptophyta > Magnoliopsida > Malpighiales > Euphorbiaceae > Euphorbia > Euphorbia peplus. The sequence goes on along the minus strand of CP110843.1, from coordinate 8,589,466 downwards.
TGTATGAACTCAAATGTCTTCTATTGCTCGTTTTTGGCTCGAACTAACATCAAATTGCTATGTTTTCATAAGATTAAGCTCTGGAGATCAAAACAAACACAAAGTAGTGAAATTGCCCCTATCCTAGATATTTCTAAGCTAAAAGAGCTAAAACTATATGAAATGTTATGAAAATATATACGAAATACATAGCTAAATTAAGTACATTTTGGACTTAACAAATCCCCACACTTAAACTTTTGCTTGTCCTCAAGCAAATATAGGATCCAACTTAAGTTTACCTCTATCAACTTCCCAAAGTAGTCATTATATTAACCTAACCTTATATGAAAATCAATTAACTTTGATCAAGCAAAACTTCATCGAGAAAGTTAATATGCGTTCATAATGAAGCCATACGATTATAAGAACCTTTAAGACTATCATCCATTCTTGACGTATTTTATATAAGGCTTTCGGGACAAAGTGAGCACGCATGTTTTGATTTTTATTGTCTCAAGGCATATCTAGGTATCTTTATTTTCCTTCTTGCTTTAATTTGTCAAGTAAATCTTCCCTAGTCACGTCCTTGATAAGGGTGGTCGAGACCGTGACTTATGAGTTAAAATACCGACTTTAGATTCATGTTTTCCGCTTAAGAGGTCACGTCCTTGACATGGGTGGACTAGACCGTGACATTAAACTTCAATCATGCCAAATATTATACCTCTAGACTCTAGCTTGACGTTCCTTTCATACCTCGCTCGAGCCATGGGTGGACTTGAACGTGGCCAAAAGTACGCAACTTGACACTTCCTAATGAACAAAGTATTTGAGCAAGAAAATTTTTAGATACCCTCAACCTATATTAACTTTAAATCAACATGTATTATGGCTATAGTTTCCCTAATGACCTCATTTTTATTTAATCTCGAGATGGATTTCAAGTCAAGATATTTGCATATCTTTTAGATAATATGACGTTCCATATGAGATTGCATAAAAACCTTGGTTTAAACATAAGGAAAAGAACATAATAAAAACTTTAGTATATGATTTGAGGTACTTAATCCTTGTGTAGGGGAAATGTAAAAGTGACTTGAATAATATATCTTTTTCGTCAACTATCACTTTTTTGCATACGTTTTCTTTTTCCTATTTTATTATTTGGTAGACATTCTACTAGTCATGAGAATAAATGCATGAATATATGTATGTCAATCTAAAGCTAAGACATTTTAATTGCAAAAATGGCACTAATGGAAAAATTTAAATTTTTGACAAAAATCACACATGAATAATAAAACGAGATAGGAAAAATAAAGGAAAACGTACCACCTCCCCACACTTAGTGGGAACTATGTCCTCATAGTTCGGAAACTAAGTGAGCAAAAATGTAAGATAAATAATAACTAAAAACATAAGAAATTTATAAAAGGATAAATTAGTTCTTCAATAAGCATAAAATAAAAATAATGAAAATAAAGTACTAAATTAAAACTAGCTATACTAAAAATTAAAAAGTAAGAAAAGTAAATAAAGTAAAGAAAATAAAACTTGATCTTCGGCTTCTTGAACTCGGTACTCAATCTCGTGGAGGAGAGTAGTTAGGAGAGTCGGAAGTGAACTTGTAGTTAATGTAATCGTCAAGTTCGGTCCGGAATCCACGTTGATTCTCCAAGCAAAGATCAATTGAGGTTTGCATAGTCCCCAATTGTAAACCCATTCGCCTATTTTCTTCCACGACTTCACGGATTTGTCCTTGAACCACCTCATGATTTGCATTCATTTGATCAAGAACACGTTGCCAACCCGGAACTTCACCACCAAGCTCTTCTTCTTCCTCATTTATTCGGCTTTGGCCCACTTTGGCCTTTCCCTTGCCCTTTCCTTTCGGCCTAGGTACCGATGAAGATCCATCACCCGCCTCGACATGTTCACCTAAAATAAGTAAAGCCGTCCTCTTCTCATATGACTTAAATTGCCGAGAATCGGTGAGTACACCACTATTTTTCAAAAACACCATATCAAGCATCGAGAGATCATTATGTGGAATCTTTTGAAATTCGGATAAAGTTCCTCTAACACATTGAACTAAACCCGTCAAAATGTTAGCAAAAGGATAAGTATTCGTTCTCCTAGCATTCAACCTTTTGAGCACATCAAAAATCAAACTTATACTATCTACTTGAACACCATCAAGAAGGCACTCAAGCACCCAAACATCCTTTGCACTAACCTTGGAATATTCAACACGACCAAAAATTGCACCACAAAGATACTTATGAAAGTACATCAAGCATTCATCCTTAATCAACTTGTTAGAGCAATTTTTAACTACAAATTCATCCATACCCGAAATGCGTTTCCATCCCGCATTCAAATCATAATCATCGGGCATAGTAGCTCCACTATTTGGGATTCCAAACCATTTTTGAATATCCCTCCTAGAAACGGTAAATTCTTCTCCCTTATTCCTAAATCTAATCCATTTCTTCTTTTCATCATAATGCAAAGAGCAAACTAACTCCATCAATACATGCACATTTACATCAAACCTATACTTAGAGAATCTAGTCAATCCCATAAGTTCAAGATATTTCCCAACCTCATCACCAAAATTAAACCATTCAAGCACCTCATCATTAAGATATCTCATAGATACAAAAGTAGCCTTACCAACTAGGCGACTAAACGTTGAACCTTCCGACGGCTCAACAATACGGAATGGAGCGCCATAAGATTCCCTCAAATCAACCTCCGGAGCCTTATTTCGTTGAGCGGGAGTCTTTCTCCTTGACATTTTCGAAATTTATGGTTGGGTTGAAAGAAAATTTGAGGTTTTGGGTGTTTAAGGGTTTGAGATTTTGAATTGGAGTTGTTATGGAAGAGATGAGTGAAATAGGAATATTTATGGATGTAAATGTGGTAATGAATGTGTGTGTAAGAGTTAAAGTTGTTTTGGGAAGAGTAAAAGGTGAAATTTGAATTTGAGTTGGGGTTTTGGAGGCAAAAATTTGGATTTTTAGGGACTTGAAACTCGGATTACACATTCTGTAACTTGGCTCGATCTGCTGGCTCGAGCAAGATCGAGCCAAGGCATAATATATGCCTAGCGCGCCAGAGGCAGAAGTTGCCTCTGGCGCGCGACCTGTACCTTTCACAGGTAACGCGTTCTTCCATTTAATTTTAATCCCCGATCTAATTTTAACCATCTCAGGCCCTACTGAATCTTTCACAAGTGAGAACTAAACATTCTGAAACTCATCAAAACAACTTTAAACATTAGTAAACACTCGGACTAACCAAATGGTTAACCGAGAAACGATGAATAAAAGTGAATAACATAAGAATATAAAAATTCGATCTTTTATTTAATTAATATGTGGGTGATCGAATACATTTATTCAAAGCATAAAAACAACAAATAAAAACAGAAAATTACAAAAGTAAAAACAACAACAACAACAACAACAAAATATAAAGAAAAAAACAATCATAAAATAACTTAGACTAAACTAGGCGTCTAAATCTATGAAGCGACTTCCATTCGATGTTGGCTTGGTAAGGATCGACAAAACACGATCTTCATAAGGAAGAAAACGTGCCCCTCGACGAAAGACTCTCTTCACTAGCCCTTCCTTAGCCAAAAACTCGAAATCAAGGACCGGAAAATACTCCTTATCGGTCCAAGGTACTTCAATATTGCCAAGACCTCCTATGATTAAGCCACAAATAACATTCCCGAATCCTATATTCTTGTTCTTTGATCGGGAAGTAAGAAAGATTCCATCCATCAAAAGCCGACTTGAATCAACTTTCGTTCCTTGCATCACATCTCCTAAGAGATTTAAGTCTTCATAACGGACTTTATGTCCATTAGTTCTTCCAAAAATGGAATAACATAGGAACTTATGGAAATACAAAATTGACTCCGAAGAAATCAACTTGTTAAAAGCAAGCTTCGGGATGTATCGTTCTTGACCGGTGATGCTAGTCCACACGTCCAGCGATGTCATATCACGGCCCGGGGGTCTTTCAGCGGTTCTAACGGGAAAACCAAACCAATTATGGAGTTCCGGATAGCCAAAAGTATAATCTTTCCCGCGATGGCGATGACGCATGCGGACTCGACGCTTATCGGTAAAACGAACGGTGGAAAGGAATTCCAGAATCCAATCCCCGATTATGGGAAATCTCAAAGCAATAAACTTGTCCCAACTAAGATGGGTGATGTAGCGTGCAACACGATCTTGAATACCGAGTTCGGTATTGAAATACTCATCCATATACATCATCCCATAATAGTTGCACCTCTTAAACTTCTTGTATCGGCGCCCCTCATCTTCATTATAGATGGGAAATGGGGCATCATATCTACTGGAGATATCGATACGACGACGACGAACCATAGAACGGGTTTTTGGAGGCATTATGCCACTTGCTTGTTTTCTCTCTTTTGTTGTACACTCTAGAAAGTTTCTGTGTTTGTGATTGATCTAAGGCCTCTAATCAACTTAAATAGACTCAGAAAAGTAGTTAGGATAAGTTAGAATACGAAATGGTGCGAATTGGAACGAGTGTACCCGTTCAAAATGGCAACTTTTCGCGAAGAGACACGAAAATAACCGAAAACGAACCTTATCAAACAACTGCTGTGTATGCTAACAATCGGTTGATCAAGCTCCTTGTGGAAGACGTTCAGAGACAGCGACCTATGTCTGGTCAGACCTTTGATCATATGAAGACCATTGATGATGACTTCAGAAGAAGAATGGATAGGATCAACACTGTGAGGCCAACTCCTCAGCAATATCAGACTGCACTGAATGTTCAGCAAAAATTGAAATCTCAGGGTGCTCTGGGTGTTGCTCTTGGTTCTGGTCAAACAGGGGAGAAGTCTGGTTAGAAGAGATCAAGTGCTGCTGAAGGTTCTAGTGGTGTTCCTCCTCCTCAGAAGAAACCTAGGAACTTGTAATCTTTTAGGACTCAAGCTTCTTAGCTAGGTTCTGGGTTGGGTAGTTTTTGTCTTAGGACTTTCTCTACTCTTCTGATTATTTTGTTTCTTATGTTGTCTTCGGATGAACTTATATACACTGAATCTTTCTTATACTTTCTTGTGTCTCTGACTTCTTAATCTATTGCTTATGTTTCTTTGTGACTTAGTAAATTATACTTCATTAAATCTAACAACTTGATCTTAAGTCATTTCTAAGTTTATACAGATTGCTGAAGTCCACCATTTACACTAAAATGGGGGAGTTAATTTACTCAGAAGTTTTGAAACATATGTATCAGGAAGTCATTCTCTAAACCTCATGTTTTCTGTTACCTTCTGACCACGGTTTGTCCATAACCAAAATGGGGGAGAATGATGAACCCTATGTGTTTTGATTATGTCCAAACGTTTCAGAAGATGAAAACCTAATACTTCCTTACATATAGTTTATTGTTGACTAATATTTTTGTTTACTTAGTCTATGTGTAAGTTACTCAGCAGGTGCTGAATGAATCATTTCTTGATTGCCTAAAGGACTCAGAAGATCTGTTTGCTGAAGTTAGAGTTTCAATAATTCAGAAGCTGGATGCTCCACTCTGAAGCCGAAGTCTGCTAAAGCTCTCCTCAGAAGTTCTTTGCAATCAGAAACTTTGCCAATTTGATCAGAAGTATAGACAACTGGAAATTAGCTTCTGAAAGCTTAGTCACGGGTTCTGTTTGAGCATTTAATGCTCTGACACTTGCATTCAATGCAAGGTGCCAAAAGTTCAAAAAGCTGTTTTGATGGAGCGCGCTTGTCTGTTCAAAAGAAACCAGAATTTCCTTGTCTACCATTTGTTGATCCAATTGAAGAATGATTCCAGTCAACCTCATCTTTGATTTCAAATCACTTACCGGATTGAGTTAAAGAACAAGGATAACGGAATCAAAGTGTTTGAAGACCGTTTGAAGATTTGACAAATTAACGGCTACAACAACTGATGTCATCTTCTTTGAAGATTCAAACTCACCAACGGTCATCTTCATTCACTATAAATAGTAGCCAAGCTCCAAAACATCAACACATGCGTGATCATCGAGCAAAATCTCAACGCACTGTTTTAACAAGAAAAACAGGGCAACTTTTTCCATTCTCAATCTTTCTTAGCATAGTCTTAGTTAAAGTGAGAGAGTGAAGAAAAACAAGTTCATAATAGGAATCTTGTAAACTGAGATCATTTGTGATCTTCAGTTAGATTTAAAGAGAGAAATCTAGTTGAGATTAGAGTAGATAGGATCTCCTGAACTTCTTTCTCCCTCTTATACTTGTTATTTTTGCCTCTGTGTACTTGTTCATATTTAGTGCTGAAACAGATTTTCTCTAAGTATCATTGTCTTTGTTCAGAAGACTGTCCAGAAGTTCTCAAATCAGAACTTCTGTTGCTGAAAATAGTCTAACTGTGTTTAGGCAGAATTTCCCTCAGAAGCAACTTCTGTAAGCTAGCTTCTGACTCTGAGGAAATTTGACTCTGAAAATTATGTTTCCCGAAAAACTTAGAAATTTTTCAGTTTTCAACTTTGACACCTATTCACCCCCCTCTAGGTGATTCTGTTCTTGATAGGGCCAACAAAAATGCTATTTAATCCTTATTGAAACTACATAGTTTTGGAAGAGTTCTCACCATAAATGGGTTCTCAAATAAGTGGGAGGGTTCTCATATATATATATATATATATATATAGGGGAGGGATCACATGCAAACACACTTTAAATTGAGAATACATTGATTTATATGAGAACATCTTTGATATTAATTTAGGAAAAAAAAAACAAGCATAAGCTAACTGGGGACTCGAACCCACGCGCTTAATTAGAAAGACAAGCTGTCTTACCGCTTGGTCAAACAATCTCTATGTTTAAATCATGTTCTGTTTCTATATGAACCTTACAAATTTTAATTGGAAAGTAATTAATTCATTCCTGCAGTGTTGCCGCTTTGACAAAAAAAATCATTATGACAATCCTATTATTCTTATTTCTATTATTTTTCTTTCCTTTTTTTTCATCATCATTTTATTCTAAAAATTAAATCTTAGTTTATAAATTTAAATCATTTTATTCTATTGTATAAACTGAATATACATAAATTCAAAACAACAAACTGTCATTTTTCACAATATAATTAAAAAAATAAAAATTCATTCAAATTAATACTAGCAACCTAAACACCTATTAATAAATGACCACAAATGAATATACATATATTCCAAACTACAAACTGTCATGTTACACAATATAATCCAAAAATAATACATTCAAATTCATTAATATTAACAACTTAAACACTTAAAACTAAATGACCAAAAATGAATATACATACATTCTAAACTACAAACTGTCATGTTCTACAATATAATACAAAAAAAGTTCATTCAAATTAATGGTAACAAACTAAACACTTATAACTAAATGACCAAAATTGAATATACATATATTCTAAACTACGAACTGTCATGTTTCACAATATAATACAAAAAAAAATTCATTCAAAATAATAGTAACAACCTAAACACTTATAACCAAATAACCAAAATTGAATATACATAAATTCTAAACTACAAACTCTCAAGTTCCACAATATAATTAAAAAAAACTCATTCAAATTAATATTAACAACCTAAACACTTATAACTAAATGACCAAAATTGAATATACATATATTCTAAACTACAAACTATCATGTTCCACAATATAATAAAACAAAAAATCAATTCAAATTAATCGTAACAACCTAAACACTTAAAACTAAATAATCAAAATTGAATATACATATATTTTAAACTACAAACTGTCATTTTCCACAATATAATACAAAAAAAAAGTCCACTCAAATTAATAATAACAACCTAAACACTTATAACTAAATGACCAAAATTGAATATACATAAATTCTAAACTACAAACTTTCATGTTCCACAATATAATTAAAAAAAATTCATTCAAATTAATACTAACAACCTAGAAACTTATAAATAAATGACCAAAATTGAATATAAATATATTTTAAACTACGAACTGTCATGTTCCACAATATAATACAACAAAAAATCCTTTCAAATTAATAGTAACAACCTGAACACTTAAAACTAAATGACCAAAATTGAAAATACATATTTTCTAAACTACAAACTGTCATGTTCCACAATATAATACAAAAAAAAGTCCATTCAAATTAATAGTAACAACCTAAACACTTATAACTAAATGACCAAAATTGAATATCCATATATTCCAAACTACAAACTGTCATGTTCCACAATATAATACAAAAAAAATCCATTCAAATTAATGGTAACAACCTAAACACTTATAACTAAATGACAAAAATTGAATATACATATATTCTAAACTACGAACTGTCATGTCCCACAATATAATACAAAAAAAAGTCCATTGAAATTAATAGTAACAACCGAAACAATTATAACTAAACGACCAAAATTGATATACATATATTCTAAACTATAAACTGTCATGTTCCACAATATAATTAAAAAAAATGTATTCAAATTAATACTAACAACCTAAAAATTAAGCCAAAAGATTTCATTTTTATTGTATTAATTCAGTCAATATATATCAATTTTGGTGGGCTAATTAACACAAATATATAATATCACATTTTTATTTTATACTAATATTATATAATACATAATTATTATATGAGTGGTGCTCACATGGTCAATCACCATTAGATCAAAATCTAAGGGTGGAGATTAGATACTAATGAAACCACCAAACTAATCTCAACCCTTTGATTTTGATCTAACGGTCATTCACCAAATTGTATTTGGTCAATCATTGACCATGTGAGCACAACTGATTATTATATATATAATTATAATTTAATCAATTTACATGAAAACGTCTATACTAAAAATCCAAATAAGTTGTAAAATTGGCACAATTAAAAATAATTATGATAATTTCTTTTGAAAAAAATATAATAATAATAATAATAGTAATAAACAATTTGTCATAGATGATTGCATCGCAACCACATGATTATTAAATATATTTAAGGAGTATTTAGATATTCGATTTTTATATACTTCTGTCTTATATTAATAAAAAGAATGAAAAAAAAGATGAAGTGAATAAATATTATTTTGGTTTTTGGTGTGTAGTCCAATTTATTTTGAAGCAATTTTTGTTAAGAAAAGACCTTCAATCCACAACAGGCCCAAGTGTTTAAAGCTAAAAAAAAATAAACACCAACAACAGGCCCAGGTTATTGAAAGTTTAAATATAAAAGCGTTTCTTATTAATCAATTGTACTGTGTGTCACAGCGGTAAGCAAGTAGTTGGGGGCTGAATTGAGTGGGGTTCGAATCCCACCTTCTGCTCTTCCGCGTTTTCTTCTTCTTTTATCACTAAAAACATCATCAAAACTACGTAGTTTTGATGTGTTCTCAGTTTAAGGAGTGTTCTCAATTTAAGGAGGTGTTCTCACCCGATCCCTCTCTTATATATATATATATATATATATATATATATATATATATATAAGAGAGGGATCGGGTGAGAACACCTCCTTAAATTGAGAACAAATCAAAACTACGTAGTTTTATTAAAGGGGAGGGACTAAAAGGGAATTTACCCATTTAATTCATCTTATGCGTGTATGTAGTCAGGAGAGAGAAAAGTGGGTTGATGACTCGTCATTTGTTTATTTTTTATTCAAAAACGTTTTCCTGGCTATCCCGAACTCCGATTTCGAGTTTTTTTATACCGTTGGACTGGTATTGTCGAGGCGCTCATTTTAAGATCCATCATGCCCAGGTAAAAACAAAGTTTTAAAATTTGGAACATACCGCTTTCGAGTTTGGAAGGTATGCTGATTTTAGTTTTATTTTTTGTACGGTAATGTTATATACATTCTGAATTTTGTATTATATTGTGGAACATGACAGTTTGTAGTTTACAATATATGTATATTCAATTTTGGTCATTTAGTTATAAGTGTTTAGGTTGTTACTATTAATTTGAATGGACTTTTTTTTTGTATTATATGTGGAACATGACAGTTTGTAGGTTAGAATATATGTATAGGAAGAGGATCAAGTGAGACAAGGTCCTTAGGTGTGATAACTTTTATGGTGTGACAACTTATACTTAAAATACATTTTTCCGATGATCTCGAACCCGATTTTCGAAAATTTTTATACCGTTGCATTCGTATTAATTAGCCGGTCATTTTGAGATCCATTGTGTTCAAATAAAAACGATTTTTTTTCAAATTTCTTGATATTCCAAAAGTCATTACCAAATCTTCCAAAATTCATTACCAAATATTCCAAAATGAAAAAATCGTTTTTATTTGACCACAATGGATCTCAAAATGACCGGCTAATTAATACGAGTCCGACGGTATAAAATTTTTCGAAAACTGAGTTCGGGATCATCGGGAAAATGTATTTTAAAGAAAAGATATAAAAGACTTTTCTCTCTCCTGCGATGACATCAGCGCTGACATCATCAGCCTCCTTCCCTTCCATCCACGTGTATGCCCCTCAAAATATGCCATCCTTTTTCATTTAATTGCACAATTGCCACCTCTTGTCACACAATAAAAATCAGTCTCACAATAACATAAGTGTCATACCTGATCCTTTCTCTATATGTATATTCAATTTTGGTCATTTATTTATAAGTGTTTAGGTTATTAGTATTAATTTGAATGAATTTTTTTTAATTATATTTTGGAACATGACACTTTGTAGTTTAGAATTTATGTATATTCAATTTTGGTCATTTAGTTATAAGTGTTTAGGTTGTTACTATTAATTTGAATGGATTTTTTTGTATTATATTGTGGAACATGACAGTTCGTAGTTTAGAGTATATGTATATTCAATTTTGGTCATTCAGTTACTAGTGTTGAGGTTGTTACTATTAATTTGAATGAATTTTTTTTGTATTATATTGTGGAATATAACAAATTGTAGTTTAGAATATGTGTATATTCAATTTTGGTCATTTAGTTATAAGTGTTTAGGTTGTTACTATTAATTTAAATAGATTTTTTTTGTATTATATTGTGGAACATGACAGTTTGTAGTTTAGAATATATGTATATTCAAATTTTGTCATTTAATTTTGAGTGTTTAAGTTATTAATATTAATGAATTTGAATGTATTATTTTTGGATTATATTGTGGAACATGACAGTTTGTAGTTTAAAATATATGTATATTCAATTTTGGTCATTTATTTATAAGTGTTTAGGTTGTTAGTATTAATTTGAATTAATTTTTTTTAATTATATTGTGGAACATGACAGTTTGTAGTTTGGAATTTATGTATATTCAATTTTGGTCATTTAGTTATATGTGTTTAGGTTGTTACTATTAATTTGAATGAATTTTTTTTGTATTATATTGTGGAACATGACAATTCGTAGTTTAGAATATATGTATATTCAATTTTGGTCATTTAGTTGTAAGTGTTTAGGTTGTTACTATTAATTTGAATGGATTTTTTTTTGTATTATATTGTGGAACATGACAGTTTGTAGTTTAGAATATATGTATATTCAATTTTTGTCATTTAATTTTGATTGTTTAAGTTATTAATATTAATGAATTTGAATGTATTATTTTTGGATTATATTGTGGAACACGACAGTTTGTTGTTAGAATATATGTATATTCAATTTTTGTCATTTATTTATAAGTGTTTAGGTTGTTAGTATTAATTTGAATTAATTTTTTTTAATTATATTGTGGAACATGACAGTTTGTAGTTTGGAATTTATGTATATTCAATTTTGGTCATTTAGTTATATGTGTTTAAGTTGTTACTATTAATTTGAATGAATTTTTTTTGTATTATATTGTGGAACATGACAGTTCGTAGTTTAGAATATATGTATATTCAATTTTGGTCATTTAGTGATAAGTGTTTAGGTTGTTACTATCAATTAGAATGCATAGTTTATATTTTAAAGTGCAAAGTTTATATTTTAATCCCGAGTTTAGTGTTTAGGATCTAAATTTTAGTGTTCAATAATTAAGATTTATGTTTAGGATCTCAAGTTTAGGGTTCAATAATTAGAATTAAGGTTCAATTTTAAGGTTTTGGGTTCACCTATTTCAATTTCGTGTTTAGAGTTTGTAGTTCAGGTCAATTTTAGGATTTAAATTTAAAAACTTAGAGTTACGGGTTCACAAATTTAGGGTTTCGGATTCACCAATTTAGGGTTTTGAGTATTACCAAGTTTATATGATAATTTATTCAAAAATATATTAAAATGGATTTTTAAGATGAATTAAAAAACAGTGGTACCGCCCTGATTTATCTATCCATCCATGGAGAATGGAATGTTTGAACTGTAGTAGTAGGATCATAATCAAATAAAATAAAATAAAACTAAAATAACATCTCAACCTCTCCTATATATTCCAAACCTTATCCTTTAAACAATAATAATTGACAGCTGCCGTCCTTTATTGAATGGAAGAAGACCAACTTCAACTTTGACTGTTTGACCTGGTCATGAAGCGCGCGGGTTCATTCTCCTGCAGTTTATGCGCTTTTTTTTTCCAAAATTAATATCAAAACGATGTAGTTTTGGGTGTTCTCATATAATTGGATGTGTTCTCAATTTAAAGTGTGTTTGCGTGTGATCCCTCCCACATATATATATATATATATAGGGGAGGGGTCCTGTGAAAACCACCCGATATGTCAGAACCAATTTTTGGTGAGAACCATCCAAAAACGGGTCAACCCGCGGGTCAAACACGCGGATCCGGGTCAAACTGGCGGATCAGGATCACCTATAAAAGCTGATAAAAGCTGCGTTTAACCTACATAAATCTATGTTTCAGCTCGCAATTTTATGTTCAGAATCCTTGCGAAAAACTAAAAACTAAAGCTTCGATTCAGCTCGCAATTTTATCTTCAGAATCCTTGAGAAAAACTAAAAACTAAAGCTGCGTTTCAGCTCGCGTTTAATCTTTAAAATCCTTTCAAAAAGAAAAATCTGACCTGATTGATGGTTTCTCTAGTGTCCTTCTGTTCAATGGAATCTTCGGAAAATCCTTCATCAAATGTTGAATCAAGTAACTTTGAAGATATTTATACATGTTCAATATATTAAAAATACATGTTTATGATGTTTTGCCTCGTGTTCAGAATTGAATTCTGAAGATTGCTTGTGGATGTAGTTGGTTTGTCTGATTTTTTGAATGGTATTAATACATGTTCAGGATATTAAAAATACATGTTTATAATGTTTTGCCTCGTGTTCAGAATTGAACTCTGAAGATTGCTTGTGGATGTAGTTGGTTTGTCTGATTCTTTGAATCATATTAATACATGTTCAGGATATTAAAAATACATGTTTAGAATGTTTTGCCTCGTGTTCAGAATTGAATTTTGAAGATTGCTTGTGGATGTAGTTGGTTTGTCTGATTTTTTGAATTGTATTAATACATGTTCAGGATATTAAAAATACATGTTTATAATGTTTTGCCTCGTGTTCAGAATTGAACTCTGAAGATTGCTTGTGGATGTAGTTGGTTTGTCTGATTCATTGAAGGGTATTAATACATGTTCAGAATATTAGAATTCATGTTCAAAATTTTTTGCTTCGTGTTCAGAATTGAATTCTGAAGATTGCTAATGGATATAGTTGGTTTGTCTGATTTTTTGAATGCTATTTATATATGTTCAGGATATCAGAAAACATGTTTAGAATGTTTTGCCTCATGTTCAGGATATTGGAATTCATGTTTAGACATTTTTGCAGATTTAACTTTGAATTATGAAGTACTTCAATTACTTGTATTACACCACATGTAATACCATAAATAAGTCCTGAAGGAACAAGACTATTTGTACCCTCATGTGCTAATGAAATAAAACCAGAATTGGGAATGAAATTTAGGACTCCTGATGAGGGTATTCGTTTCTATGAAGCTTATGCACTTGCTTGTGGATTCTGTACAAGGAGGACTACTATTAAAAGAAGCACAATGAGTGTATGTAACAAATCTGGTTACAGGGAAGACAGAAAAAAAAGCACAATGAGTTAGAAGAAACTCAAGATGATGGAAATGTAGAAGTTAAAGAAAAAAAGAAAAGATTAATCACACGTGTTGGATGCCGAGCCCGAATTAGAGTGAAACGTACACCTGATGGAAAATATATGTATCCAAGTTGTGCCAAATATCAAAAACAATGCAGGAATGTGAGCTTCCTTCACAAGAAAATAATCGTAGATAACACAAAGGTGAATATAGGTCCTATGAAGACTTATAGACTAATGAAAGAATTTGTTGGAGGATATGAGAATATTGGAGTTTCACAGGGATTTGAAAGAGTATATAAAAGACTCGGATTCACAGATGTTCATAGATAATTTCATTAGCAAGAAACATTTGTGGGCTGCATTTTTTTTTACTTTGAGACAGATGAAGAGGAATAGCTATGTAGAGCTTTATGGGCAGACCCCATTTGCAGAAAAAACTATGCTTTATTTGGTGAAGTGGTATCTTTTGACACAACATACCAAACTAACAGGTATTCTTTCATCTTTTTCTTCATGTTCAGGATATTATAGTTTAGGATCAGAATATTCAGCCTCATGTTCACTTTTGTTTTTTTATAAACAGATACAACATGGTCTTTGGACCATTTACTCGAATAGATCAGCACAAAAAATGCATCACATTAGCTGCATCTTTTATAGCAAAAGAAGATATTCAGTCCTTTGAATGGATTTTCCAGACATTTTTAAAGGCAATGGGGAGAAAGAGCCAACTTGTTTAATAACAGACCAAGATCCAACAATGATAGTTGCTTTTAAAAGTGTATTTAAAAAAACTAAACACAGATTTTGCATGTGGCATATCATGAAGAAGATGCCTGACAAAGTTGGTAAGCATTATGACTATTTTGCAAGATAGTATAGTACATGTTTGATATTGTAGATTTTGTTTGTTTAACTCATATATCTGCTTGCTTTGAGTAGGTTGTAAGATTGCACAAGAAACAGATTTCCTGAAAAAGATCAATAAAGTTATTTGGCATCCAAAATTAGAGCCTGAAGAATTTGAAGAGAAATGGAAAAGTGTTATTGAAGAATTTGACTTAGAAGAAAATGATTGGCTGAGTAAGATGTACAAGGATAAAGAAACCAGGATTCCTGCCTATGTTAATGATTTATTCATGGGTGGCATAATGAGAACAACATCAATGTCAGAGAGTGAAAACAACTTCTTCACTACTAATACAAATTTTCATTTAACTCTTGTTGAGTTTTATATGCGTTTTGAGAGTGCAATGGATTCACAAAGGCATAACCAAGGTCAGAATAACAGTGATTCTAAGTTTAAAGGTCCTGAATGCAAGACTATATTTGATATAGAGAAGCATAGATCTGAAGTTTATACAACAGTTGTGTTCTATAAGTTTCAATTAGAGGTTCAAATTGGTATGGATAAGTGTGGAATTGAAGCATTAAGGAAAGAAGATGAGTTGCATTTTTTCACAATTTCTGAAGAAAACAGGAATAGATCATTTGAGGTTGTGTTTAATACAAGTAACAAAGATACTACATGCTCGTGCAACAAGTTTATAAGGATAAGAATGCCCTGTAGACACATGATTTGGGTATGGAAGACAAAAATGGTTGATAAGATTTCTGAACAGTATGTACTCACTAGATGGACCAGAAATGCAACAAGAAAACCAGTATTTATAGAAGCAAGTCTTGTGGAAGAAAGTGCTTTTAAACTGGATCAAAAGAGATTGTTAAATGATTTATGGTCTGAAATTTACACTTGTGTGAGTTTGGTACAGAACGATCCAGAAAAAATAACTGATCTTGTGCAAAGAATAAAAGGATTGAGGCTGGATTTGGAAGAAAACAGAACAAAAAACAACAATGTCACTACTCCTACTAAAATAAGTGACATAGAAATGTTGATTAGAGTTACTGTACGAACTAAAATTCTTATTAAATCGCCTAAAGTTTCAAAGAACAAAGGTACGGGTGTTCATCTTACCAATAGTGATAGAAGATTGAGGAGTGAGAAAGAGAAAGCAGTAGAAAATAAAAAGAACAAGCATCCTAGAAAATGTCAAGGCTGCAATGAGTATGTTTACCATGACTTGAGGACCTGCCCAATGAACCAGAATAAGAAGAAGAGGAAGAAGAATAAGAAGAAGAATAAGGACCTGCCCAATTAGTAGGTTATATGAGTATGTTTCTGAACTTGAGTTTTTGTTTGAAGAACATTTTATTCTTTTGTTTAAATTAGATTTAAATCATTCATTAGTGGATATTATCGCAATTGGTGTTCATATTGTGAACATTGTTTAACAGTGAATTAACATTGGAATACAAGAAAATTATTGAATATTATTATTTAACTTTATGAACATGAATATTTCACTTCTGAATATAAGTGTTTCTATTGTGAACATGCTGTTTAAAAGTGAATATTTCAGTATTTTAATTCCTTTTTGGCTTTGTGATGGATTGAGTTTTTTTTAACAGTGATTAAAAGAAATTTATTCTACTATTAAACAACAAATTTAAAAAGAAAATTTCATATTAATAATAAAAATATTACAAGATAAAAAAACTAGAAAATACATTAAAAAGGAAGAAGACATAAAAAAATCATCCAAAGAGCGCTTGTTCCTGCTTTATTTCTTCTCTCAGATTTTTTTCTGCTATTTCCAATTCTTGTTCAGCTTCTGCTATTTCTATTTTGAGATCATCCACTTCATCTTTTTTGTCCTTGATGAACTTGAACAATCAGGCAGAACATTTAGCCATGGTTGAAGCCATGGTTTCCATAATGACCAACATGTAATCTGGGTCATCTTCTTTCACAGAATCATCAAATGCTCTCACAATTCTGTTGAATGCATGAGGCACATTTGGTTATTGTGATGGAGGTGGTGGGGATGTTGTTCTTTCCATTGTTGAGAGAAAGAAAGAGAGAAAGAGAGAGAGGTTATGAGTGAACGATTATGGAAAGATGAGAAACAATAAAGGGATTGTTGATTATTTCTAGAATTAAAGAAGTGGAAACTAAAAGGTTGCAATCAATTTATTCAAAAAATTTGAATAATTTCCAATGTACACGTTGTTTAATGTAGTTTTCAGTAAGATTTCAATCTATTTTCCAGGGTGGATTTTTCAATAATATTTTTAAAATTCTGAACATGAATATTTTGCTTTAGAATATAAGTATTAAAATTGTGAATATACGTTTATAACAGAACTAAACATCAAATGACGTTCTTGATATTATAACTAATTTTAATAGTTTTATAACACAACTTCTGAATATTTTTATAACAGAACTCCTGAATATTTTTAAAACAGAATTTCTGAAAATTTTTATACTTTCATTTTCAGAAGTTATAACAGAACTTCTGTTATAAAAATATTTTTTAATGCAACTTTTCATTTTCTCTAAATCTGAACATTTGTCTGTTGTTAATAAATGGATTCAACTCATATTCGTTTTCATTTTTTGCAAGTAAAAACGTCTCTTCGTTTACTGTGTCGACGAATGCACTTCTCATAGCAATGCAGCCATTCATTTACTTTACTTCCAAAGCAATGCATCCCTTCATTAAAACTGTCATTCATTTCACCTATAAAATAATCTGTTCCTCTCTAGCAAAATATATCTATCTCTTACTCTCTCTTTTTCTCTCCAACAAAGTTTATCTTCTAACTCTCTAGCAAAACAATGTCGAATGTTGGTTCCTCCAGTTCTGCTTATGTACCACCACCACCACCAGCACTAGCACCAGAAGTAGGATACACATTCCATTCTCTGGAAACAGAGTTTAACCAAGCAGTAGAAGACAGAAACATACCAGTGATGAAATCATTCATCAGGGGCATGGCAACAACCATGTCTTATTTTTGTGATTCAATAGATGAGTACATGAAGAACAAAAGAAGGGAGAAGCGGAAGAAGGAGAGAGAACTCCAGAAACTCAAAGATGAAATCAAGAGAGTAAGAGCATATCATATGGATGTTGATGATCCATTCAATTTCCAGAAGAGGAAGAAGAAGAGAAACGACGATTGATAAGAAGAGAAATCAGTTTTCTTCTATCTTTTTTTTTTATGTTTTTTTATTTTGACTCTTGTATTTTATTTTAATTAATTAAAAATCCTTTATTACATATTGTTTATTTCTGATTGCTTTTCCACATTTTTTCATTATTCATATGGTCAGAAATTTTATTGCATCATAGGTATCATTATTACAGTTAAATAAAAAAAGTACAAATAGAAAAAACATATTCACAAACTTAACGCATAAGTTCACAATATTAATGAACATGTTCACATTATACTTCACCAAACAGAAAAGACAATTACAAATTAACAAGAATGTTCACAAAATTACACATGTTCACAATATTCAGTAACATGTTCAGAATAACTGCTAAAATCTAATTAAGCATTCGATTGTTCAACTAATTTCTCCCAATTGCATGCCTCTTGAAACACTTGAGGATATATTTGATTCTGTTTATATGTTAAGACTTTCCAGCAGTAATCAACCCGGAACTTCCTTACTTGATTATCCTCCTATATAAGATTTCCAAACATTAAAAAACAGCATTATCAAATAAACAAAAAAAAATCAACAAAAAAGAACAAAAACTCACATTGTTGTTATCAACACCAATATCCTAATTAGTCTGAGTTCCTAAATAGGTCTCCATGTGTTTCATCAAATAAACACCGCAATCATCATAATTGGTTGTGTTTTTCCAAGGCATTTCTATGTGTCTCACTTTGTAATTTTTCACAACACTCCATAAGCTGTTCTTCTTTGATTTCAAAAAAGAAGCATAATTTGTTTTCTGAAAAACAAAATAGTCAAAACAACTTAATTAGAATTATTGCCATAACAGAGCAAGTTCAATAAATACAGAACCTCTTAAAAATAAAAGTCTACCCGTTTCTCAGGATTATTGCCATATTTGTTTCGCGTTGTAAGATCACCAAGAGCCCTGTTGTCAATTACATCAACACTTTTTTCCAAATTGTTGACAACAATGAGATAATAGTGTTCATACATTGGAACCAGGAAGAAAACCTAACAACAAAAATTATTACTAATTAAAAATAGTTTAGAGAGATATTAAACAAAAATAAACAGGGTATATAATTTCAAAAATATTACCAATTGATAATTGTTCAAATTGTTTGCTTTGCAAATTGACAATTCTGTATCAATCCTATCAAAAAACCCTCTCCTTTTTGTTTGTGTATTCTGAGGTGCAGGAAGTCCATGACCAGTAAACAACAAGACCTATACAAAATTGAATTAAAAAACAGAAAAACATGACCTTGGTAAAAATATAAAAGATATTAAAAAAATAACAGAAACTTATAAATTAAAGATACATACAGATGGCAATGTTGTGAAGAAATATCTTTTCATATGACCTTGGACACTCCTCTTTACTTCATCATTTAGGATTCGAGCATATGCATCAATCACATTAGAAATAACATGTTGATTTTCAGAAAGACTGAAAATCTCATCTCTAAGGATTGAGGTATTCATGTCATCTAAATACAGTTGCTCACTTTTATAAGAAAACAAAAACAACAAAACCATATCAATAACAATATTCTGAACATGGGAAAAACTAATCTGAACATGAGGGAGAATATTCTTACTTCTTATCTCTGTCAGTACAGAAAGCAAACTCCACCATCCTCTTCCTCGGAACCAGCAAATTATTCAAAATATAATCAGACTGAATCAAAAAAGGAGATCTGAATCTTGAAGGCACATTTGTAATCCTCTTTTCCCGATTTACCACATCTTCATTCTGATCAACAGGGCTGTTAAAAAATAAACAAAATTTCAGCTAAAATTGGTATTAAATCACATGTTCACAAAATATTATACTTGTGTTCAACAAACTAATAGTTACACACATAATCACTCACCATACTCTATTTCCAGTAAGATCACACTTTGTATCCACAAAATCTCTACCTACTTGAGATATCAAAACTTCATTTGCCCATTCATTTCGAACTAAATCAGCATTTGCTATATAGTAAGATAGACCACCCTTCTTTCTCCACTAAAAGGAAATGAAAAATTACCAAATCAGAAGCTTAAAACACAAAAACAAACACATAAAAATAAAAAATTCTTATCAACAAAGAGTAAACAATACCTTTTCAATTAAATCATTTTGTTTATCCACTACCATACACACCAAATCTCGCATATAGCACATCACATAAAAGCCACATAATTTAGTATCATATTGCGGAGGCACACCCTACAAAAACATAAGTTGACATTGAATTAAATCAAAAATAAAAAAACTAATGAACATAAATCTAAAAAACATACTATCATAGGCAACCAAGTAATTTTAATAGGCTCTTTATCGCCATGGTACATATTGACAGCTCTGAAAAACAAAAAAGATAAAAAAATCAGTTTAGTGTAAACAAATTACAAATCTTAAAGGCACAAAACAGAAAACAAAAACTTACGTATCCACATCAGCTACTAAAGCATCACCATTTGGCAAATGACTCTTCAAAGGA
Source organism: Euphorbia peplus (assembly GCA_028411795.1). Lineage (NCBI taxonomy): Eukaryota > Viridiplantae > Streptophyta > Magnoliopsida > Malpighiales > Euphorbiaceae > Euphorbia > Euphorbia peplus. The sequence continues at coordinate 8,568,871 of CP110843.1, read as the reverse complement.
TCTAGCCAATATACCTCTCTTTTGTCCAAACAAACCAAGCTCAAGGTCCAACGATTACTGGAAAAAATATTGGTAATTAGATTACTCATTAAATGTTGAAAATGAAACATTTTCATACATACCCTAGATTATATGACAACAAAACAATTGAATCCTTCCTCTTAGCCATTTTAAACCTCGAAATCAACTTTGTACATCTACCAGAAGATAAATCTACATTTGAACTTCTAGAAGTACAAAAAGGATCAACAAACAAGATTGATTCCTCCATATTTGAATTCTTCAGCACATTATAGAGGTGGTTGCAAAAAGATGAAAATATACTTCATACAGAATACAACTAAATCTGGAAAAATGACACAGTTAGCTGAACATGAGGTACAATTATTTGAACATAAGCGAAAATATCTTAAAATCAAGTTTATTGAATCCTCAAATAAATAGAAAAAATACCTCATGTAGAAAACAATTGGGTTACCACCAATGTCATTAAAATGCATCATTGCATAAATATCATGCTTAAACAAATATGCTCTGTAGACTTCTCCAAACAATCCAGCTGGAAAATCATACTTTACAGTTTCTTTTTCATTAAACAGATTATTGCATGACCATTTGCACAATGTTTGCAATGAACAAGGTAGAGAATTTGACAATGTTTCCAAATTCCAATCTAATTCTTCTTCTGATTCAATTGCTTCAGCCTCTACATGTCTAAAAACAAAAAAAAAAAGAACTTCTTAATCATTATGCACCCACCTATCATCATACTACAAAAAATCAGAAAACTTACATTTCTTCACCATCAACTGGTCCAGAATCATTTTGCATACACCCCACCTCATCTCTATAAAAAAACAATGTTTAAAAAAACAAGACATGTTATTAAAATCAGAATTACAACTAATACAAAACAAAAGCTTCTAAAAAATTACATCAATTCATCATCTACTTCAGCAGACTCTTGATTCTCCTTTTCTTTATTCCCTTTTTCAGAATCAAAATGAACATTAACTTCAGCAGACTCTTGATTCTCCTTTTATTTATTCCCTTTTTCAGATCTTTCTTGATTCATTTTTGCATATCCTTCCTCCATAACAGCTATTAGATGATCCATATAGTTGTCAAACATGAAACTATAGCTTTCTTGACTACCAACATTAGCTCCTTCACCCATTTTACTGATCTCTTCATTCCGTACATCTTTCTGTATCTCATCCTTCTTCACAACATACTTATCCAACATATTATCAATCAGAGACTTCATCTTATCATGCATTTCTCCTCCTCCAAAAACCAACTCAAATTTCTTCAAAAGAACATAATATTTTTAACTTGAGTGGCAAGAGATCTTGCTGCACCATCAAACTCTTTTAGAAAAACCTACAATACAAAAATAGAAAAGATTTCATTACATACTAATTCGTACTAAATCATATGTTCAGGAAATAATACTGCATGATCAGAATATTCATACTCATGATCAGAGTATTCAGATTCATCATCAGAATACTCATGTTGACAATATTAACAGATATAACATTAAACTGGAACAGATCAGCACAAAAAATACATCACATTAAAAAGATAAATTCACAAACCATCATTTCATTTTATTCGGATGAAGAACCATCAACAGCTTCTTTTCTGTTTGATCCTTTATCTTTCTCAGTTTCCTTATTGTTTTTTCCTGATTCACTTTGCACCATTTCCTCAATTCTCTTCAACACAATTCCATTACCAATTCCCCTCTTAATTTCCAATTCAATCCTTGATTTTATCCTATTTTCATCCCAAACAGAGAACAAAGGACATATTCTTGGATTAACAATATCAGCTCTTTGCAATCTGTCAAAGTAGAATATCTGTAAAACAAAGTCGAACATGAGCAACACTAACATTCCAAGGAATTTCATAGTAACAATAAAAAACAGAAAAACTTACCATCATAAAAGGAAGTGGACCTGTAAAAAAACAACCACCTAAATTCCACTCAGCAACTGATTCCAACAAATGCTTAAAAGCAAAGGCAGACCAATCCAGCTTCGAAATTTCATTAACATTCATACAGCTGTATAAAAACTTATAGCGCAAACTCTGATTCGTAGTTGAACGAATACAGCAGTTAACTGCACAAATCAAGAAATACAAAATGAAATTATCACAAACTGGAACCTTCACCAGCTCCTTCAGCTTTCCAAGCACATCTGAGTTTTTTGGACTACCAAGTGTCAATCCAAAATCTGACCTAAAACCATCCAAAAAGTTTGACCATTCTTCCTCAAATTCATCATTTGGCTCAACAATTTCTACCCCACTACATGGAATACCATAGACAGAATTAAAATCTTCTTTACAAACTTTAATTTCCTCAAACTTATTCACAATAAAACTACATCTATCTACATTAAAGATGTCAACAAGATTTTTACAAAAAAACAGTCTTGTGACACCCTAAATCTAAGTCTAATAAACCACCAAAACCTATCCGCCTAATCACAGACTTGTGACTCTCTGGAGTTTCTTTCAAAAAGGACATGAACTTAAGGAAAGGAACTCTCTAGCTAAGACTAGTCCTTAATGATTTCTTAACAACCTTAACATCTACATAAGTACTAGAATCAGCAGCTCCCCTATTCTTTTTATGATACCTACCCCTCCCATGTACATCCTTAACATCTAAATCACTACTAGAATCAGCAGTTGCCCTATTCTTTTTATGATACCTACCCCTCCCCTGTACATCAGCCTTACGCTTATTCATCTTTCTTACTTTCTTATTGACAAAATCATCATCATCATCATCATCATCATCAACATCACCATCAGAAATCACCGTATAATCTTCATATTTGTTTTTACCCTTTGAAAAAGTTTTCTTTAACACATCTTTTCCCTTTCCAACAACTTTCTTTACCACTTTTTTTTCCTTTACAACAGTTTCCTTTACAACATTTTTTTCCTTTACAACACTCCTTTTTACACAGACTTTTTTATTCCTCAAATAAACTTTCAAAAGATTAACAAAATCATCATCCACTTCTTGTTTTTTGTCTTCTTCACTAGAAGGATTAACAAAATCATCTTCCACTTCTTGTGTTTTGTCTTCTTCAGAAAAAGGATTCACATATTCAACCAGCTGAAGATTATCATCACTAATAAAAAAAAAACAGAATCATTACTTATCCAAAAGAGAATTCTAAAATAGATAATAATTAAAAAATACCTATTCACATCTTCACAACCATACATACTAACTATATCATCTAAAAGAGGTTGATCAATAACACTCTTTTGATTACTCGCCATTATCTGTAAATTTAACACTAACATTAGTAAAAATGTGGGAGTGGCAGAATCGAACACAAGACACAATAATCTGAACATGCAATAAAAATCATGAACATTCATGACTAAAAATCAAAAAAAAAATACAGAAACTAAACATCCAAGGAGTTAACAATACAATGTCGAACATCAAATGTAATATTCATAATACAAAATAACAAAAAAAAAAACAAAAATACTAACCTAAAATAGAAGAAATCAACTTCAAAACCTAAAATCTAAAACTCAAAATCATCAAAACGAAGGAAAACCAAACCTAAATCAAAGAAACCAACTACAAAAAGCAAAGAAAACACAAAACGAACAAAATGCATTCAAATTAAATACCTCAAACACAAATCCGAACTCGAAAACACAAAAATTCGAACTCAAAAACGATAGAAGCAACTCCAAAGAACGAGTGCAAATCATCGCGAGCGAAGCAACTCCAGAGAACGAGTAAAAATCACCGTTTGGACTATGAAACCCGCCTAAATTTCAAGAGAAAACGAGAGAAAATCAGTAAAAAAAAAACACACTGAGCTTGGAGGGAAAGTAAAGATGGGTTATTTACAAAACTATCCCCGATCGTATTTACAAAAATGCCACCGCCTCCTCAAAACGACGCCGTTTTAATTGGTTCTCACCAAAAATCAGTTCTGACATAGGACCTTGGTTCTCACCTGATCCTCTCTATATATATATATAACACTTTATATTCACATAAAAAATGAATTTTATACATGTCACATTGTTTTTAAATTAGAATACAAGGAATTACAATGCAGAGTTTATATCCTGGAACACAGAGTTTATAAATTTAGAATGCAAAGTTTATACCATAGAACACACGGTTTACAAATTTAGAATGCATAGCTTATATTTTTAAGTACAAAGTTTATATTCTAATTTCGAGTTTAACGTTTAGGATTTAAAGCTTAGGGTTCAATAATTAGGATTTATGTTTAGGATCTCAATTTTAGGGTTCATTAATTAGAAATAAGGTTCAATTTTAGAGTTTGGGGTTCACTTATTTCGGTTTAGGCTTTAGAGTTTGTAGTTTAGGGTTCTATTTTAGGATTTAAATTTAAAAACTTAGAGTTATGGGTTCATCACTTTAGGGTTTCGGGTTCACCAATTTAGGGTTTCGAGTATCACCAATTTTATATGATACTTTATTTAAAAATATATGTATATTCAATTTTGGTCATTTAGTTATAAGTGTTTAGGTTGTTACTATTAATTTGAATGGATTTTTTTTTGTATTATATTGTGGAACATGACAGTTTGTAGTTTAAAATATTTGTATATTCAATTTTGGTCATTTAGTTTCAAGTGTTTAAGTTGTTAATATTATTGGATTTGAATGTATTTTTTTTGGATTATATTGTGGAACATGGCAGTTTTTAGTTTAGAATATATGTATATTCAATTTTGGTCATATATTTATAAGTGTTTAGGTTGTTAGTGTTAATTTGAATGAATTTTTTCTAATTATATTGTGAAACATGATAGTTTGTAGTTTAGAATTTATGTATATTCAATTTTAGTCATTTAGTTATAAGTGTTTAGGTTGTTACTATTAATTTGAATGAATTTTTTTCTATTATATTGTAGAACATGACAGTTCGTAGTGTAGAATATATGTATATTCAATTTTAGTTATTTAGTTATAAGTGTTTAAGTTGTTAATATTAATTTCAATGGACTTCTTTTTTGTATTATATTGTGGAACATGACAGTTTGTAGTTTAGAATATATGTATATTCAATTTTGGTCATTTAGTTTCAAGTGTTTAAGTTGTTAATATTAATGAATTTGAATGTATTATTTTTGAATTATATTGTGGAACATGGCAGTTTGTAGTTTAGAATATAGGTATAAGTCAAGTTCAGGTGAGACACCCCCTTATGGTGAGAAAAGTTCTTATTGTGTGACAGGTACCAATTGTGTAATTAATTATGTCTATAAAATAATTTTCCAATTTTTTCTTGCCACACCCACGACGGAACATGAGAAACATAGAAATCAGGAGGGTTGACGATCATAATCCCCAAACTGCCACCGCCGATCATCTTCAAACCGCCACCGCCGACGATCATCCCAAAACCGCCACCGCCTCACCAAACCGTCACCGCCGACGCCGCCGTGGTGAAGAAAGACGAGAAGATTGACAATTGGGAGGGTCGTTTGATATTTTGAGAAATTAGAGGTGAATGAACGGTAGGATCCGTTTAACCCTAACCCTAACCCTAACCCTTCAAAAATCTGGATCGGAAGCGTTGAAACAAAAAAGCCATAAAGTTTTTGGCCTTGTAATAAACAGCCATGGATGAGTATTTTTCCAGCTGCTGCAAAATCTTGTTGTAAAATACTTCCTGCCTCAACCTCAATTTGCAGGCTCAAAATAGCCATGGAAATTAACAAAATTGCCAAACCTATACTTGTTTTCATCTTCAAATTAATGAAAATTATTAGCTGTATATTTAGATATGTAAAGTATAATAAGGAGATGTTGATGAATAAATAAATAATAGTGTGTGAAGAGATGATAAAGATGGGAAGTAAGGTCACAATATTTGTAGTTGTGAAAATGGTACAGTACAAATATTACAGAGCTCCATTCAATCCAAAGTGTTAATTATATTTCAAATATTTCATTCGGAACAACTGAGTATTATTTTGAAACAACAGAGTAATAATTTGAAACAACCGAGTCTTAATTTGGAACAACCGAGTATTCTGTTGAAACAATATAGCATATGGAAATCCTAAATATTTCATTCGAAACAATAGAATATTATTTTGAAACAACACAGTATTAATTTGAAACAACCAAATATTAATTTGAAACAACCATAGAAAAATTAAAAAAATTAAAAATCGTTTATAAATAACAAAAATGGATCTCAAAATGACGGCCTAATTAATACGAGTTTAGTGGTATAATTTTTTTTGAAAAACGAGTTCGGGAAGAGCGGAAAAATGCATTTTAAAGAAAATAATTAAAACTTTTTCTCTCTCCAGGGGTGACATCAATGTTGTGTACAAATGAGTGGATGACACTAGCAAGTGCACTAGACAAGTAATAAAGTGATACGTTATCATCTCCACAGATTAAATTTTTCCATATGATCACAGGGGGAATTCTATAAAGCACAGCATAAGGGACCCCCAAAATAAGACTAAGGCATCCACCCCAAAAAAAAAATCTGGCATTGTCCTCAATGCACTTAAGCAAAAACAACCTAACTAAGATATTGACTTGACACAGGACAGAAATAGAACAGACAGACCTATGAACAGCTTGAAATATCAGGATTGATTTAGATAATACCTCATCAGGCCAAAGCTGCGCTGGATCACTTCTTAGGTGTCTTAGCAGGGGTTTCAACTTTCTTTCCTGCTTCTGCATCTTCTTCCAGCTCCTCCTCAGTGTCTGGTGCCTGCTCCTCCTCCTGGTCCTCTTCAGGATCCTCTTCAGTGTTCTCTTCAGGCTGCTTAACATTCAGATCAGCCTGAAACACTTCCTCAGCTCACTTAACTTCTCCTTTAGCACACCTCAGTGCCTCCTCAATCTCCTCAGATAACTTCTCAGAATCAGACTTGGTTTTCTCAGGCTGCTCCTCAACCATTACCATTTTACCACTGTTCTTCTCCTTTCTTGGCTTGGACGATGCACTCTGACAGGATGCCTCTCCACCAGCTTTCTCAAGACTCTTAGGACGAATCATGGAAATAGGTTGCACCATGCACAACCTCCACAACAGACTGATCTCCTGATCCTGCTGCTTGGTCTTCTCCTCCAGCTCCTTGTTCTCGTCAAATAACTGAGCCAAATATCTCATCACTTGCCTCATTGTAACATCAGCGGCATCAGGGACAAAGGGAGCATCAGTGAACAAGTGGCGCTTGGATACAGGCACACTTGACTCAGGCAAAGCACTTTCATCTTGCTTCCTCTTGACAGTAGTTGCAGCTGATCTTGGCTCAAGCGCTTTCAAGGACCAAGTATTCCCAGTTTTGGAGCATATCCCCAACTTTCCCATAGCAGCGCAGTCAAACTTCTCCATTTTGCATGCAAGGGTCAAAGTGTGGATCTGGGGGTTGAAGATACCCATGGTCTTGGCCAGCTTGGTGATGAAGGGTCCTGCACAAATATACTTTGAGGTTGTGCTCTCCTGGCTGTTCAAGTACGAAGCAAGCCAATGACCAACATTGATTGGCTTCTTGTTCAGCATACACCATACCACAAACAGATCATTCTTAGGCATGTTACTCTGGCTATACCTGGCGAACAGGCTGGAAGCAAGATACCTTTGGATGAATCTCATGGAATGGGTCTGGAGAAAAGTGGACTTGGAATCACTAGCATTGTACTCCTTCTGACCAGTCAGCTCGGTCCAAAATGACTTGGCTTTGAACTTGGGATCAAAATTTCTCAACATGCTCCAAAACTTAGGTTTAGCAACATCTTTGGAACTGACAATGCCCAAGTATACATTCAGGCTGTTCAAGGAGATACTCATGTCAATCCCCATGAGCCTGAACTTATACTTCTTCGAATCGGCAGGATCTTTGATGGCATCATCGATCTTGAAGGTGGACAGAAATTCGAGAGTACACTCACGAAAAGCGATCTCATTGATCTCAGAGAATTCCAACAAACCAGCACCTTGTAGAAGCGTGCGGATTTCATCATCAAGACCTAGAACTTGCAGGCTGTTCCTGTCAATAACTCTCGCCGGAATGAAGGCAAAGCCTTTGAGTGCCTTGTATCTCATCTTGGTTTCAGCTTCGGTGAAGGTGGTTAGACGGTTTAGCAGTTCATCGGACCTCTGAGTATCATCACTCAGTTCGATGTTCTCGATGGGAACATGGGTTTGGTTTCTCTTGGGGCGCAGACGAGGTCCCATGGTGATTTTGGTTTTTTGAGATTGGAAAGGGGTATGTTTGGGTCGGAAAAGATGAAGTGATGCTGGTGGTATGGATTCTGGTGATTGAATGGATTTGGAAGTGAGAATTTGAAGGGGTTGTGGAGAGAGAGCAGTTTGGGGAACGGTTATGGGGAAGTGGGAATGGGCAGGCGGTTTGGAGTGGTGGGCAGTTGGGTTTGGCTGGTGATTGGGCGTGCAGGTTACTTTTGCAGGTAGTGGGCTGATGTGGCTGTTTGATTGGTGGTTTTTATTTTGTTTTGGGCCTGCACAAGGACAAAGCCCATTTGAGACAAAAACCTACAAAACAACAAAAGTTAGTCCACAAACAACAAATAACCGACCAACTCATTTTTCCAAGGCCAAAAGACTTTATTTTTATTTTTGTTTTTATTGTTTTTCTGGAACGGGCAGAGAGAACAGGTACAGCTTGTTCCCTCAGGTTGCTCTGTTTTCTGTCTTGAGCTAGACTTCTCCAACTAGCCTCAAGGTGGTTCATGGACACGGTAGTCCTCCACTTGGTTGTTCTCTCCAACTAGGTTGATTTTGAATGGCTCGCCTGTTCCATCGGATATTTCAACAGCACAGTGTGGGAACACCTTGGTCACATTGAATGGTCCTGACCATCTTGACTTCAACTTTCCAGGGAACAGTCTGAGGCGTGAGTTGAACAACAACACCCTCTGCCCTAGGTAGAATTCCTTTATGTGGATGTGTTTGTCATGCCACTTCTTGGTTTTCTCCTTGTAGATTTGGGCATTCTCAAAAGAGAACAGTCTGAACTCATCAAGCTCATCCAGTTGTGTTTTCCTATGATCACCTGCTGCCTGCTCATCAAAATTCAAAAACTTAATAGCCCAAAGAGCTCTATGCTCTAGTTCAACAGGTAGGTGACATGATTTACCATAAAGCAATCTATAGGGTGACGTTCCAATTGGGGTTTTATAGGCTGTTCTGTATGCCCAAAGAGCATCATCTAGCCTATTGGTCCATTCTTTCCTAGCACAACCAACTTTTTTCTCCAAGATTCTTTTGATTTCTCTATTAGATATCTCGTCTTGTCCATTTGATTGTGGGTGGTAGGGAGTGGCTACTCTATGGGTCACACCATATCTTCCAAGGAGTTTTTCAAATTGTGCATTACAAAAATGAGTTCCTTGGTCACTTATAATTTCTCTAGGCATACCAAATCTGGAAAACAACTTTTTCAGGAATTTCACAACTACTCTTGCATCATTTGTGGGAGTTACCATGGCCTCAACCCATTTGCTCACATAATCTACGACCACAAGTATGTACTTGTTCCCATAAGAGCAAGGGAAGGGTCCCATGAAGTCAATTCCCCAAATATCAAATACTTCACATACCACAATGTTATTTAGTCGCATTGCATTCTTAGATGAGATGTTACCTGTTCTTTGACACTCATTGCATTCAGAGACATACCTGTGGGCATCCTTGAACAAGGAAGGCCAATAAAAACCTGATTCGAGCACCTTGGCAACTGTTCTGTTAGCTCCAAAGTGACCTCCTGCCTCTCTGTTATGGCAATGATGCAAAATAGGAACATTCTCCTCTTGTGCTACACATCTCCTTACAATCTGATCGTCGCACAGCTTGAATAGAAATGGTTCTTCCCATAAGTAATACTTGAGGTCTGCAAAGAACTTCTTTTGGTTGTAAGGCAGGTGGTTAGGCACGACCTTACAAGCGAGATAGTTAGCTATGTCAGCAAACCATGGGACAGAATCACTTTGCATAGCATAAAGTTGTTCATCTGGAAAGGTATTCAGGATGTCTGCTTGTGATGCCCGCTTGTTTTCTTCCAATCTGGATAGGTGATCAGCCGCCACATTCTCTGCCCCCTTCTTGTCTTTGATTTCAAGATCAAATTCTTGGAGGAGCAAGATCCACCTGATCAGTCTAGGCTTGGCATCTTGCTTGGAGAGCAAATACTTTAAGGCTGCATGATCTGTAAACACAACTACTTTGGAAAGAACAAGGTAAGATCTGAATTTGTCAAAAGCATACACAACTGCAAGTAATTCTTTTTCAGTTACGGTGTAGTTTTGTTGTGCATCATTAAGTGTTTTGCTTGCATAGTAGATTGGTTTGAAATGCTTATCAATTCTCTGGCCTAGAACAACTCCTATACATGTGTCACTAGCATCACACATTATCTCAAAAGGTAATTCCCAGTTAGGTGATATAAGTATTGGTGCAGTGACTAGTCTAGTCTTAAGTTGTTCAAAAGCATGAATACATTTTTCATCAAACCTGAATTCAACATCTTTGTGTAGTAAGTTGGACAATGGTATTGCAATCTTTGAAAAGTCCTTGATGAACCTTCTGTAGAAACCAGCATGCCCAAGGAAACTTCGAACATCCTTGACAGAAGAAGGAACAGGTAGTCCTTCAATGACTTCTACCTTGGCTCGGTCAACTTCAAGACCTTTCTCTAAGATTTTGTGTCCAAGGACTATTCCTTTACCATAAAATGACATTTCTCCCAATTGAGAACAAGATTGGTCTCTTCACACCTTTCTAGCACAGCTTCCAGATTGTTTAAACAGTCCGTGAATGATCTCCCATAGACAGAAAAGTCATCCATAAAGATTTCAACTGTTTTCTCAACCATGTCGTGAAAGATAGCCATCATACACCTTTGAAAAGTGGCTGGTGCATTGCAAAGACCAAAAGGCATCTTCCTATAGGCATAAGTACCATAGGGGCAAGTAAAGGTTGTTTTTTCAATGTCATTTGGGTGTATTGGGATTTGATTGTACCCCGAATAACCATCAAGAAAACAATAGAAGGCATAGCCTGCCAATCTCTCAAGCATTTCATCAATGAATGGGAGAGGGAAGTGATCCTTGCGTGTTGCATCATTTAATTTTCTGTAGTCTATGCAAACACGCCAGCCTGTGACTGTTCTTGTAGGAATCAGCTCATTGTTCTCATTTTGGATCACGGTCATTCCTCCCTTCTTTGGTACTACTTGAACAGGACTGGTCCAAGCACTGCCTGAGATTGAAAATATGATGCCCGCATCGATCAGCTTGATGACCTCCTTGCACACAACCTCCTTCATGTTTGGATTGAGCCTCCTTTGTGGCTGAACACTTGTTTTGTGATTTTCCTCCATCAAGATTCTATGCACACAGATCCCTGGGCTAATGCCTTTGATGTCAGAGATCTGCCATGCCATAGCATCCTTGTGTTTTTGGAGAACAAGCATGTTGGCCCTAACAAGAACAGAATCACCTAGAGGGGGGTGAATAGGTGTCTAAGTCCTAAACTGAAAATTTCTAAGTTTTTTGAGAAACTTATTTTTCAGAGTCAAATTTCCTCAGAGTCAGAGGCTAGCTTAAGGAAGCAGCTTCTGAGGGAAATTCTGCCTAAACACAGATAGACTGTTTCAGCAACAGAAGTTGAGAGTTAACAGACTTCTGGACAGTCTTCTGAACAAAGACAATGATATAAAGAGTTAATCTGTTTCAGCACTAAATATAAGCAAGTACACAGAAGCTAGTAAACAAGGATAAGAGGGAGAAAGAGGTTCAGGAGATCCTAATGAACAATTCGATTTATCCAAGTTCGCCACAGAAGTCTTGTGACTACGTCTTGTCCCCTGAGGTCGCAGCCACCAGAGATTTTAAATCTACTATTCAAAACTTTTATGGCAAGTTCAGAAGCTCCTTTACATCAACAAAACATGAGCTAATTTCTCACTTAGTTCTGACTAGCCTAAAGAGAGTTAAAGGATTTCCACCAGAACAACAACACTCTGTTTTCCGGATTTCTCACCCAACTCTAATCTCAACTAGATTTCTCTCTAAATCTAACTGAATATCACAAATGATATCAGTTTACAAGATTCCTATTATAAACTTGTTTTTCTTCACTCTCTCACTTTAACTAACGCTATGCTAAGAAAGATTGAGAATGGAAAAATTGCTCTGTTTTCTTGAATAGAACAGTGCGTTGAGATTTTGCTCGATTATCACGCGTAGATGATGCAGTGGAGCTTGGCTACTATTTATAGTGAATGAGGATGACCGTTGGTGAATTTGAATCTTCAAAAGAGATGACATCAGTTGTTGTAGCCGTTAATCTGTCAAGTCTTCAAACGGTCTTCAAACACTTTGATTCCGTTAACCTTGTTCTTTAACTAAATCTGGTAAGTGATTTGAAGTTGAAGTAGAGGTTGACTGGAAACATTCTTCAATTGGATCAACAAAGGGTAGACAAGGGAATTCTGGTTTTGTTTTGAGTAGACAAGCGCGCTCCTTCAAAACAGCTTTTTGAACTTTTGGCGCCTTGCATTAAATTCAATCGTCAGAGCAATAAATGCTAAATAGAACCCGTGACTTAGCTTCTGAAAGCTAATTCCTTTAGTCTAAGCTTCTGATCGAATTGGGAGAAAATATCTTCTGATTGCAATGGACCTCTGAAGAAAGCTTTAACAGACTTTAATAACTTCAAAGCGGAGCATCCAGCTTCTGAACATTTAAAAACTGTCTTCAGCTTTCTCGATTCTTCTGAGTCTTCTAGGCAATCCAGAGAATCTTCATTCAGCACCTGCTGAGTAACTTACACACAGACTTAAAAAAAATGTTAGTCAACATTAAAGCATATGTAAGGAATACTCAAATTTCATCTTCTGAAACGTTTGGACATAATCAAAACACTTAGGGTTCATCATTCTCCCCCATTTTGGTTATGGACAAACCGTGGTCAGAAGGTAAAATTACTTAAGTAAACACAAGGTTTAGAAAGTAACTTCCTGATAAATATGTTTTTTTTTTATAACTTCTGAGTAACTTAACTCCCCCATTTTAGTGTAAATGGTGAACTTCAGCAATCTGTATAAACTTAAAATAGGCTTAAGATCAAGTTGTTAGATTTTAGCGAAGTGTAAGTTACTAAGTTAAGAAAAAACATAAGCAGAAATATATTGATCAGAGACAAGAAGATATGTATAAGAAAGATTCAGTGTATATAATAATCAGAAGACAGAGAAACAAAAATGATCACAAAGAGTAACATAAAGTCCTAACACAAAAGCTACCCAACCCAGAACCTAGCTAAGAAGCTTAAGTCCTAAAATGATTATCAGTTTCTAGATCTCTTCTGAGGAGGATGTACACCACTAGAACCTTCACCAGCATTCTGTCTCTTCAACCCAGAGTTAGGACCACTCTGCTGAGCAGACTTCTCCCCCGTTTGGCCAGAAACAACAAGAATACCCAGAGCTCCTTGAGAATCCAACTTCTGTTGAACAAGAAGAGCAGTCTGATATTGCTGAGGTGTAGGCCTTACAGAGTTGATCATATCCATTCTTCGTCTGAAGTCAGCATCAATGGTTCTCATATGATCAAAAGTCTGTCCAGAGAAAGGTCGCTGTTTTTGAACATCTTCCAGAAGCAACTTGATAGAGCGATTATTTGCATACACAGCAGCAGTGAGATGCTCATTCTGAATATAAGTCTGTCCTCGAACAAACCTATAGCAATTATGAAGAGCCTTCTCTTGTTCTTTTGCTTGAGTGTGCATAATCTTCAAAAGTTCTGTAAGCTCTGCAATCTGGGCGCTCTGAGCAGTCACAGCAGACTCTAAACTCTGAAGACGATTGTTAAGATCAGGAGTGATGTCATACACAATCTTAACAGCCCCTGAAGATGATGATCCTTGAGCAGAAGATTTCACTTCTCTCAGAATATGATTAGAAGTACTTTGCAGATCATCAATCTTACTTGGGAGAATCTTCTCATGAGCCTCATAATGCTCGTTTGCTTCCTTAACTTCTTCAGACAAAATCTCCAGGTTCTCATTAACTTTCAGAGAAGAAGCAAGAGCAATATTTTCCAGAGTAGGAAGAGTCAGAGCCAATTCTCTCAACTTGTATATTTCATCATAAGTAGCCAGATGAAGTGTGGACAGATTTCGTGTGTAGACAGCAGGATTGTGCAGTTGAAGCATAGTCATGAACTGCAGGTTCTGAGCTTTCAAAGATTGAAGTTCTTGCAGCACAATGCTCTGAGCATACATGTCAGCAGCAGAAGTCCTTTGCCATAGACCAACAAATATATTCAGCAGTTCATCAGAGCCACTCTGACTCATTCTTCTCAACTCTTCAACAGATGGAACACCACCAGCTTCGGATACACCAGAAGTGATGAACCCTAAGTATTTTGATTATGTCCAAACGTTTCAGAAGATGAAAAGTTAATACTCTCTTACATATAGTTTTTTGTTGACTAATATTTTTCTACTTAGTCTATGTGTAAGTTACTCAGCAGGTGCTGAATGAAGAATTTCTAGATTGCCTGAAGTACTCAGAAGTCTCGATTGCTGAAGACAGAGTTTCATTATTTCAGAAGCTGAATGCTCCGCTCTGAAGATATTAAAGTCTGTTGAAGCTCTCCTCAGAGGTCCATTGCAATCAGAAGTTCATTTACCAATTTGATCAGAAGCTTAGTCACGGGTTCTGGATATCATTTAATGCTCTGACAAGTGCATTTAATGCAAGGCGCCAAAAGTTCAAAAAGCTGTTTTGATGGAGCGCGCTTGTCTGTTCAAGAGAAACCAGAATTTCCTTGTCTACCCTTTGTTAATCCAATTGAAGAATGATTCCAGGCAACCTTATCTTTGTTTTCAAATCACTTACCGGATTTACTTAAAGAACAAGGATAACAGAATCAAAGTGTTTGAAGACCGTTTGAAGACTTGACAAATTAACGGCTACAACAACTGATGTCATCTCTATTGAAGATTCAAATTCACCAACAGTCATCCTCATTCACTATAAATAGTAGCCAAGCTCCAAAGCATCAACAATGCGTGATCATCGAGCAAAATCTCAACGCACTGTTTTAACAAGAAAAACAGAGCATTCTTTTTCCATTCTCAATCTTTCTTAGCATAGCTTAAGTTTAAGTGAGAGAGTGAAGAAAAACAAGTTCATAATAGGAATCTTGTAAACTGATATCGTTTGTGATATTCAGTTAGATTTAAAGAGAGAAATCTACTTGAGAGTAGAGTTGGGTGAGAAATCCAGAAAACAGAGTATTGTTTGTTCTGGTGGAAATCCTTTAACTCTTTTTAGGCTAGTCAGAACTAAGTGAGAAATTAGCTTAAGTTCTGTTGATGTAAAGGAGCTTCTGAACTTGCCAGAAAAGTTCTGAATAGTGGATTTATAAAATCTCTGTAGGCTGCGACCTCAGGGGACAAGACGTAGTCACAGGACTTTTGTGGCGAACTTGGATAAATCGAATTGCTCAATCAGGATTTCCTGAACTTCTTTCTCCCTCTTATACTTGTTATTTTTGCCTCTGTGTACTTGTTCATATTTAGTGCTGAAACAGATTTTCTCTAAGTATCATTGTCTTTGTTCAAAAGACTGTCCAGAAGTTCTCAAATTAGAACTTCTGTTGCTGAAAATAGTCTAACTGTGTTTAGGCAGAATTTCCCTCAGAAGCAACTTCTGTAAGCTAGCTTCTGACTCTGAGGAAATTTGACTCTGAAAATTAAGTTTCCCGAAAAACTTAGAAATTTTCAGTTTTCAACTTTGACACCTATTCACCCCCCTCTAGGTGATTCTGTTCTTGTTAGGGCCAACAAGTAGCTCTGCTCATGAAACCAAAACTACCAAACTGTCTCTCCAGATCATCTCGATTCATCGTATTGCGTAGGAAGTCAGAGTTTGATGACAACCCAGCAAAGAAGGAGGTAGAAGAGGAAGTAGTTAAGGGATCACACATATGAGGTGCATGTCCAGAAGATGAAGGGGGAGGTATATGTGTGGTTGAGGAAGGAATGATATGTGTGGTAGAGGAGGAGAGAGTAGGAAAAATGGATGGTAATGTGGATGGGAGTGAGAAGGATGAAGCTGTAAGTCCTATGGGAGGAAATACAGAGGAAGTATCTAGAGAGGAGGTAGTGGAGGTAGTTGTGGAGTCAGTGAAAATAGGGCCAGAGCCCAAATTCACTTCTGAATAAGATCCAGAAGGAGGGGCAGTTTTAGGAGGTACAACTTCAGAGATAGAAGTTGTAGGAGGAATTGAGGTCAGAGGTTCACTTACTTCTGGGTTTGAAGGAAGTGAAGGAGATGGATGAGGAGTATGAGGGGAGGATGGATGAGAAGTACGAAGAGGAGATGGATGAGGAGTATGAGTGGGAGACGAAATAACCTGTTCAGAGACATTTGGATCAAAAGAGGTAATTGGCTTAGCAAAAACATGAGCCATTCTGTCAAGAGTTTCATAAGCATCCCTATCACCAGGGCTTCTACCTTGACCCAGAAGAATGTTCTCCATAAAGTGATTGTTGTCAACATTCTCCTCCAACCTTTGTGCATGATGTACCACCACATCAGCATCAGGTTCACTGTCCTCTGAAAGTTCTTCAATAACAGGACCACCATCATTTTCTTCAGCAGACATATCCATCATGTCTTCATCATCAATCAGATCCTCTTGTTCAGGAGTTGACTCGTCCAATTCAGTACTTGGTGCAATATAGAAGTCCTTTTTGTTCAGAGATCTTCTATTTGCGAAGACTTTCTTCCTATTACCTTTGGAGGAAGGAATCTTTTCAGCATTCTCATCTTCTCCAGTAGCCTCAACATTTCCAGGAGCCTCAACATTTTCAGAGGCCTCCTCGCTCTCAACTTGAGCAGCGCACTCAGCAAGTCTAGCATCAGCCTTAGCTTTTGCTGCAATTTCACGCTATGCTGCTAATTTATCTTCTAACTCAGTAGCTTCCCTTCTCTTTCTTGTCTTTTCAGCAAGAGCCACAACTCTTGCAATTTTCTCAGCCTCAGCAGCCTTTGCTAGTTGAGCAAGTCTGCTATCCTCAGCTTCCTTAGCTGCTTTCTCAGCAGCATCACTTGGTTTCTCAGCAACAATCTTGCCAGAAGGTTCAACATTGATAGTTGTTTGAACCAGAGCTGGAAGAGGTTTTGAGACAACCACCTTCTCTACTGTCAGAACCAACTTACTTGATTCTTTCTTACCTTTGCCCTTCTTGGCAGCTTTCTTTCCTTTCTGCACAGTGTCCTCAATAATTTCCTTATGAGCAATGCTAACAGAGGGAGCATTCTCAGTCTTCTTTGGTACCACACCATAAGCAAGATTCCTTAGAGTATGCATCTTGAGGATAGTGCTTCTGCTGGTTTCACCTTGTCCTAAAATCACCACAGAGGCAGCCTCAAACAACCTCGTCAGGAGGGAACCATAAGCTAGGGTGTTGACCACCTTCACATTCTTCATCTGCCTTATAACCATGGCAGGAAGGTTGATCTTCTTCTGATTCATCAGATGAAACATAAAAACCCTTTCCCGGTTGGAAACACCATTAAGTCCACCAGCCTTCGGAAGGAACACATTGGTAGTTAGGTAATGTGCCCACCTCTGGTGTTGAGTGAGCCAAGTGGCGTAGGTTTCCTTAGCACTCAGATCTGGTCTAGCCCAATTTAGTTCACTAAACCCTTATTTATACCCAAACGAAAACGGTTCCAATTCAAAAAGTAACTAAACACCGTTTAAAAGGGAACCAGTTACCGTTAAAACTAGTAACAACGCTGAAATAGCATTAAATGTAGGCATGCTTAATTAAAAATCATGATTAGCCTTAATCACACTTAATTATCTTAAACGGTTAACACTTAAGATAAAAAGAAATATAATTAAAGTAAATTACTGAAGTGGATAAGTCATACCAATGCCTTCTCGCAAGCTGCTGAAAAGAGTACAAGCCAGAGGCTTAGTAAACATGTCAGCAAGGTTGTCTTCAGAGGGAACATGAGTAATAATGATATCCTTCTTCAGAACATGATCTCTCAGAAAGTGATGCCTAATATGAACATGCTTCATCCTGCTGTGCTGAATAGGATTCTTTGAAAGATCAATTGCACTTTTGTTATCACAGTAGATTGTAATTGTTCCAGGGATGACTCCATAGTCAGCAATTTGTTGCTTAATCCAGAGCATCTGAGAAACACAACTTCCATCAGCAACATACTCAGCTTCAGCAGTTGAGAGGGCCACAGAGGTTTGTTTCTTGCTATGCCAGGAGACTAGGCACTCCCCCAGAAAATGACAACCACCAGAAGTGCTGACTCTCTTCAATTTATCCCTACCATAGTCAGAATCTGTGTATCCTATAGGAGTAAAATCAGAACTACAGGGATACCACAAACCAGCTTCTGGTGTGCCTTTAAGATATCTGAGAATTCTTTTGACAGCAACATCATGAATCTCCCTTGGTTTGGATTGATATCTAGCACAAAAACACACAGCAAAATGTATATCTGGCCTGCTGGCTGTTAGGTATAAAAGAGAACCAATCATACCTCTGTAGGTTTTTATATCTACAGGTTTACCAGCTTTCTCTTCATCATCAATGTCTTTGCTGACATCCATTGGGATATCAACATCATTAGATTCCATCATGCCAAATTTCTTCAGCACTTCTCTAGTGTACTTAGCTTGATTGATAAACACACCATCATTACTTTGCTTGATCTGAAGTCCTAAGAAGAAGGTTAATTCTCCCATCATAGACATTTCAAACTCAACCTTCATGTGGTCACTGAACTCCATGCACAAAGATTCATTAGTAGCACCAAATATAATATCATCAACATATACCTGAGCTATAAGGATATCCTTGTTCTTCTTCAGAGTGAACAGAGTTGTATCAACACAGCCTCTGACAAATCCTTTAGACAGAAGGAACTTTGTCAGTCTCTCATACCAAGCTCTGGGAGCTTGTTTCAGTCCATACAAGGCTTTCTTCAGCTTGTACACATGATCAGGAAACTTAGGATCTTCAAAACAAGGAGGTTGAGATACATAAACTTCCTCATCAATGTAACCATTCAAGAATGCACTTTTCACATCCATTTGAAAAAGCTTAAAACCTTTGTATGATGCAAAAGCACATAAGATTCTAATGGCTTCTAATCTTGCAACAGGAGCAAAAGTTTCGCCATAATCTATGCCTTCTTGCTGACTGTAACCTTGAGCAACAACTCTTGCCTTGTTCCTCACAACATTTCCAAACTCATCGAGCTTGTTTTTCAGAACCCATCTAGTACCAACAACCTTGTTGTTGTTAGGTCTGGGAACCAAAATCCAAACTTCTGACCTTTTAATTTGGTCAAGTTCTTCTTGCATTGCCATTAACCATGAATCATCATCCGCAGCTTTATAGAAGTCCTTGGGTTCCAGAAGTGACACAAAAGCCACATTCCCCATATATCTTCTGAGCTGAGCCCTGGTCATGACAAGATTGTGAACAGAGTCAATTATATTCTCTAAGGAATGATTCCTATGAGCTCTAACTTCTCTTGGTACATCCAATGTATCTTCTAAAACTTGTTCATCATTTGTTGAATCATATATAGGAGCATCTTCTGGAAGGAAGTTGACTTCTGGAGTAGGATTCTCTTATTGAGCTTGTTCAGCAACAGGAGGAACCACTTCAGCAGCTCTGGGAGAAACATCTTCTTCTACAACAGGAGATGGTTCTTCATGAGCTTGAACTACATCCTCTTCAGGAGCTCGACTATCTGCAGGGTTAGTCTCATCAAACTGTACATGAACAGATTCATCTAAAGTTTGAGTCCTCTTGTTAAAAACCATATATGCTTTACTATGTGTTGAGTAGCCAAGGAAAATGGCCTCATCTGCCTTTGAGTCAAATTTTGAAAGATATTCTTTTGTATTCAAAACATAACACTTACAACCAAAGGTTCTGAAATAACCTATTTTAGGCTTTCGACCTTTCCAGAGTTCATAAGGAGTTTTTGTTCAGGGTGCTTCTGATCAGCACTCTATTCAGAACATAGCAGGCTGTGTTAACAGCTTCTCCCCAAAAGTACTTTGGAAGCCTTCTTTCATTGATCATAGTTCTGGCAATTTCAACCAGAGTTCTATTCTTCCTTTCAACTACCCCATTTTGTTGAGGATTTCTGGGAGCAGAAAAGTTATGATCAATGCCCTTGGTTTCACAGAAATCTTCAAACAGAAAGTTTTTGAATTCTCCACCATTATCACTTCTGATATGAATAACCTTTCAATTCCTTTCATTCTCAAGTTTCTTTATCAGAACTGAGAAACATCCAAGTGACTCATCTTTGCTAGACAGCAAGATAACCCAAGTGAATCTTGAATAGTCATCTACTATGACAAAGGCATACTTCTTTCCACCCATGCTCATTGGTTGAACAAGGCCAAAAAGGTCCATATGAAGTAATTCCAAAGGTCTTTTAGTTGAAATGATTTTCTTAGTTTTAAAAGAGCTTCTGGATTGTTTACCAGATTGACAAGCAGTGCATAAATGGTTCTTTTTAAAACTAATTTCAGGCAGACCCTCAACCAATTTATGTCTAGCTACTTTGGCCAGAAGGTCCATGCTCACATGAGCAAGTCTTCTATGCCAGAGCCAGGAGGTATCCTCTTTTGACATCAAGCATATATATTTGCAAAGATTCTTAAGGTTCAGCATGAAAACATTTTCAACTCTAGGAGCAGTTAGAATAACTTCCCTTGACTTACTGTCCACGATTTTACATCCAGAGGAGCTGAAGACAACATCTCTACCTCTATCACACAGTTGTGCAACACTCAGAAGATTGAACTTCATGCCTCTGACTAGGGAGACATCTTCGATTGGAGGATTTGTTCCTATCGATCCAGAACCAAGAATCCTTCATTTCTGAGCATCTCCAAAGCTGACTTTACCACCTCTTTTAGGATCAAATGTGATGAATGTTTTTTCATCACCTGTCATATGCCTTGAGCACCCACTGTCAATGTACCACAACTTTGACATTGATGGAGCACTCAGAGCTACCTGCAACACAATCAATTAGTGACATGTACCCAATCCTTATTGGGTCCTTCGTTGTTAGAATTCTCTTCAGCAGGTTTTAGTGATATCTCAGATTGCAAGATGTTTTTGATGTGATACTTGCAATCCTTCAACCAATGACCATCACTCTTGCAAAGCTTGCAAAAGGGAGGGTTCTTGGATCTTTCCCTTTGCTTCTTGGGAGATTTCTTCTTCTTCTTCTTCTGAGAAGGTGCAACATCTTCAGAGGCTATAACAGCACTCTCAGAGGTACCAACATCAGGAGGAGAAGCTATCTCTTTCAGAAGAGAGAGAGTGACATGTTTCTTCTTCTTCTGGGGTTTATTACTTCCCAGAGGCAGCTTTTCCTTTCCTTTGGCTTTGAGGCTATCAGAAGGAGTGCTGAACTGTTTACACAACTTTTCTTCTAACATTTTCATGTCAGAATAAACTTGAGTAAACCTAAGAAACTTGTCAGCCTCGCTCTTGTCCAATTTCCTCTTAAGGTACTTGAACATACTGTAGAGTTCTTCAAGAGAATCAAAGATATCTAGCTCGTGAGAATTGTTTACCTCAGATTCATATGTAGCTTCAGGAGGTGCGGAAGTTTCTCCTGTGACATCTTCAGAAGTTGGCTCTTCAATAGCCATGAAACAAATCTGATCTTGCCCCTCCTTTTCTTCAGGATCACTGCTGGTCTCAGAGTCTGACCAAGCAGCCAGCATAGCTTTTTTGAACTTTCTCTTATCTTTCTTCAGCTCCGGGTAGTTAGGCTTAATGTGCCATGGTTGCTGACATCCATAGCACACAATAGGCTTGCTAGGATCTCTCTTGAATTTTTCACCAGAATCAGGAGTTTTCTTGTCAAAGCTCTTGAAAGGATTCTTGTAGTTTCCACCTCTGCCTTTTCTAAAGGCCTTCTTGAACTTCCTGGTCAGCATATCCAGTTCCTCATCTTCAGAGGATTCTTCAGAAGATTCTGCTTTCAGGACTACTCCTCTTTTTCCTTCTGACCTTTCTCTCAGGTCATGGTTCTTCATTGACATCTCATGAGTAATTAATGAACCAATGAGTTCATCATACTGATAATAGCTCAAGTCCTGAACTTCTTCAATAGCAGTCTTCTTAGCTTGCCAAGACCTTGGTAAGCTTCTGAGAATCTTTGTCACTTTCTCTGATTCTTCAATATCCTTTCCCAAACTCTTCAAGTCATTGACAATCTTGGTGAATCTAGAATTCATGTTTGAAATAGATTCTTTGTCAAGCATTTCAAATAACTCGTAATCTCTCATGAGTTGATTGACTTTAGATTGCTTCACTTTTCCAGTTCCTTCATAAGTGACTTCCAGCTTGTTCCATATGTCCTGTGCTGTTTCACAAGAAGAAATCTTATTATATTCTGTAGCAGAAAGTGCATAGTGCAGCATATTTATTGCTGAAGCATTAGTTTGGAGTTTCTTAAGAATATCATCAGTGTATTCTCCTTGAGGAATAACAACATGTCCTAAACCAGCTTCCATCCTTGTTGGGATGAAGTCACCATTAGTGATAACAATCCAGGCGCTCATATTCTGAGCTTGGATGAAACACATCATCCTTAGTGAGAATAGTTATCACCATTAAATAGTGGAGGTCTAGTTGTAGAACAGCCCTCAGGAATAGTAAAGTGAGAGGAATTCTCAGGCTGGTGTCTACTAGCCATCTTTATTGATTCTGATAGGATCTTACACTTAGATTGTTAGATCTTTAGTAAATATACGAAGTGACCTTCGCTCTGATACCACTTGTTGGCCCTAACAATAACAGAATCACCTAGAGGGGGGTGAATAGGTGTCTAAGTCCTAAACTGAAAATTTCTAAGTTTTTTGAGAAACTTATTTTTCAGAGTCAAATTTCCTCAGAGTCAGAGGCTAGCTTAAGGAAGCAGCTTCTGAGGGAAATTCTGCCTAAACACAGATAGACTGTTTCAGCAACAGAAGTTCAGAGTTAACAGACTTCTGGACAGTCTTCTGAACAAAGACAATAATATAAAGAGTAAATTTGTTTCAGCACTAAATATAAGCAAGTACACAGAAGCTAGTAAACAAGGATAAGAGGGAGAAAGAGGTTTAGGAGATCCTGATGAACAATTAGATTTATCCAAGGTCGCCACAGAAGTCCTGTGACTACGTCTTGTCCCCTGAGGTCGCAGCCACCAGAGATTTTAAATCTACTATTCAGAACTTTTATGGCAAGTTTAGAAGCTCCTTTACATCAACAGAACATGAGCTAATTTCTCACTTAGTTCTGACTAGCCTAAAGAGAGTTAAAGGATTTCCACCAAAACAACAACACTCTGTTTTCCGGATTTCTCACCCAACTCTAATCTCAACTAGATTTCTCTCTAAATCTAACTGAATATCACAAACGATATCAGTTTACAAGATTCCTATTATGAACTTGTTTTTCTTCACTCTCTCACTTTAACTAACGCTATGCTAAGAAAGATTGAGAATGGAAAAATTGCTCTGTTTTCTTGAATAGAATAGTGCGTTGAGATTTTGCTCGATTATCACGCGTAGATGATGCAGTGGAGCTTGGCTACTATTTATAGTGAATGAGGATGACCGTTGGTGAATTTGAATCTTCAAAAGAGATGACATCAGTTGTTGTAGCCGTTAATCTGTCAAGTCTTCAAACGGTCTTCAAACACTTTGATTCCGTTAACCTTGTTCTTTAACTAAATCTGGTAAGTGATTTGAAGTTGAAGTAGAGGTTGACTGAAAACATTCTTCAATTGGATCAAGAAGGGGTAGACAAGGGAATTCTGGTTTTGTTTTGAGTAGACAAGCGCGCTCCTTCAAAACAGCTTTTTGAACTTTTGGCGCCTTGCTTTAAATGCAATTGTCAGAGCAATAAATGCTAAACAGAACCCGTGACTTAGCTTCTGAAAGCTCATTCCTTTAGTCTAAGCTTCTGATCGAATTGGGAGAAAACATCTTCTGATTGCAATGGACCTCTGAAGAAAGCTTTAACAGACTTTGATAACTTCAGAGCGGAGCATCCAGCTTCTAAACATTTAAAAACTGTCTTCAGCTTTCTCGATTCTTTTGAGTCTTCCAGGCAATCCAGAGAATCTTCATTCAGCACCTGCTGAGTAACTTACACACAGAACTAAAAAAATGTTAGTCAACATTAAAACGTATGTAAGGAATACTCAAATTTCATCTTCTGAAACGTTTGGACATAATCAAAACACTTAGGGTTCATCAAAGCAGAAGTTGGGCTTTGTGTTCAGGGGTCAAGTCTAATGAGATGATAACTGGTAATTTGTGAGGGGGTAGTAGGTAAGCATATTCCAAATGACTTAGCAAAGTTTTGAACTCTAGAACAGGTGGTTCTTCGAGTGAGGGTTTGAGAGGTGGCTTTGGTGGGTTGTTCAAAGGTTCAGCAGGGGTCTGTTTGTTCCCATAGACCACAAAACTGCTCTCATTGGCCTCTTTGTCATCATGTGCCTCCTCCTTAAAGTCAGGTTCAACCTGTTCCTGCAAATTATCATAATAGGGTGCATCAAAGGTTTCAAGAAAGTAACATGTATCATCACTGGTTGGTGGATGTCTCATTGCTTCATTCATCTTGAACACTACTTGTTGATTGTTTACTTTAAGTCTAAGTTCTCCAGCGTAGAAATCTATTATAGCTCTAGCAGTGGCTAAAAATGGTCTTCCTAAGATGATTGGAACATGTGCATCTTCTTCTATGTCCATTATTACAAAGTCAGCTGGAAGTATAAACTTATCCACCTTGACCAGAACATCCTCAACCATTCCCATAAGGTACTTGACTGATCGATCAGCCAGTTGGATAGACATCCTTGTTGGTTGGGGTTCTCCTAGGCCAAGCTGTTTGTAAATTCAATAGGGCATAAGATTTATGCTAACTCCTAGGTTACATAAAGCATTATCAATGTTAAGACTACCAAATGAGCAAGGTATAGTAAAACTTCCTGGGTCTTTCTCCTTTTTGGGGAGAAGCTGCTTGTTCTGCAATATTGAAGAACAGGTACGATTCAGCTGGACCATGGATACACTTTCCAGCTTTGTCTTGTTCTGCAGCAAGTCCTTCAGGAATTTTACATAGACTGGTGATGCTAATAAAGCATCCACAAATGGTATGTTGATGTGGATCTTCCTGAGCATCTCTAAGAATCTTGTTTGTTGTTTGTCCAAGCTTGGTTGCTTGAACCTGGTTGGGTACGAAATTCTTGGAACATAAGCAGGCTCAGCTTGCTCTAGTGGAACAGCTTCTGATCCGGTTGTTGGTGGTATGTCAATGACATGATCTGTGGATCGAACATGTGGAGCTTGTTCACTGGACCCTGCCGGATCTATCTGAACTGACTTGTGCTTCTCTCCCACTGGTTGGTCTACTTCTTTTCCACTTCTGAGTGAGATCGCTTGCATAGTCTCCTTGGGGTTTGCTTCCGTCTTGCTTGGAATCACCCCCTTGTTCTTTGGCATCACAATGTTGGTGAGTTGGTGAAACTGTGTCTCAAGGTTTTTGATTGTGCTCTGTTGCTACTGCATCTGTTGCATCATCTGAGATAACATTTCCTCCACCTTGGACTTCTTTTCTTCTCCTCCCTGGTTATGTTGCTGGTAGTTTGAGGGGCCACTTTGTTGATAGTTGTTCTGCCTGGGTTGGCTGTTCTGCTGGTAGTTGTTCTGAGGTCTCTGATATGGTGGATGAGAATTCTGGTTGGGCTGGGGAGTCCAACTAAGATTCAGATGATTCCTCCATCCATCATTATAGTGGTTTGAATATGGATCTGAGTGCGGCCTCTAGTTGTTCCCTGCATAGTCACAATGCTCAACTTGCTGGTTGGGCACTTGGTTTCCTGTGCAATCAACATAACGATGATTTCCTTCACAAAAATCACATTGAACAACATGAACTTGGTTGGTTGGCTTGTTAAGTTTGACAATTTGCTTGCTCAACTGCTCAACTTGTGCAGTCAGTCTAGAAACTTCTTCAGCTACTGGAGAGTTTGATTCATTTCTGCCATCTTCCCTCACAGAGTGCCATTTATAACTGGTGTCGACCAGGCGCTCTATGAGTTCATACAATGCTTCAGGATCAAGTTCCTCTGGGGCTCCATTTGCTACGGACTCCAACTGAATTTTGTAAACATTCGTTAGGCCATTATAAAAGTTCTGAATCTGCATCCACATGGGAATCTTGTGGTTGGGCACTCTCCTCAAAAGATCTTTATATCTCTCCCATGCCTCGGAAAGAGACTCTTCGGGGTGTTGAGAGAAATGGGACACAACATTTCTGAGTTTGATTGCTTGTCTTGGTGGAAAGAACTTAGTAAGGAAAGCATTTGCCATGGCCTCCCATGTTGTGATTGAGCGAGGTTGCAAATTTTTCATCCAGGTTCTAGCTTTGTCCCTTAGTGAATATAGGAACAACTTGAGCCTGATCACGTCATCACTGACTCCTCGGTTGGTCTTAAAAGTGTTACACATCGTGACAAAGTCTTGGATGTGAGCATTTGGGTCTTCACTGGGCAGTCATCCAAATTGAACAGCTGTTTGTAACATTTGGATCATGAATGCATTGACCTCAAAATGGTTATCTCCTTCATCGGGGACGACAATGCAAGATGAGTGACCCTCGGTGGAAGGTTTTGAATATTCCTTCATTGGCAAGGGTGGAACGGCTCCGTCCTCCATGTTGTCTCCTTGCCCTTCCTCTGGTTGTTCTGGGTGTACTTGTTCTTGTTCAGGTTGTCTTTCTGGAACAACGTTGTTAACAGGTTGCTCCTGGTCACGAGAAGCCAGTCTTTCCCTTTGTCTGATTCTCCTAAAGGCGTTTCTCCAATTTTTTCTTGCCACACCCACGACGGAACAGGAGAAACATAGAAATCAGGAGGGTTGACGATCATCATCCCTAAACCGCCACCGCCGATCATCTCCAAACCGCCACCACCGACGATCATCCCAAAACCGCCACCGCCTCACCAAACCGTCACTGCCGACGCCGCCGTGGTGAAGAAAGACGAGAAGATTGACGATCGGGAGGGTCGTTTGCGATTTTGAGAAATTAGAGGTGAATGAGCAGTAGGATCTGTTTTGTTCCCTTCAAAAATCTGGATCGGAAGCATTGAAACAAAAAAGCCATAGAGTTTTTGGCCTTGTAATAAACAGCCATGGATGAGTATTTTTCCAGCCGCTGCAAAATCTTGTTGTAAAATACTTCCTGCCTCAACCTCAATTTGCAGGCTCAAAATAGCCATGGAAATTAACAAAATTTCCAAACCTATACTTGTTTTCATCTTCAAATTAATGAAAATTATTAGCTGTATATTTAGATATGTAAAGTATAATAAGGAGATGTTGATGAATAAATAAATGATAGTGCATGAAGAGATGATAAAGATGGGAAGTAAGGTCACAATATTTGTAGTTGTGAAAATGGTACAATACAAATATTACAGCGCTCCATCCAATCCAAAGTGTTAATTATATTTCAAATATTTCATTCGGAACAACCGAGTATTATTTTGAAACAACAAAGTAATAATTTGAAACAACCGAGTCTTAATTTGGAACAACCGAGTATTCTGTTGAAACAATATAGCATATGGAACAACTGAATATTTCATTCGAAACAACAGAATATTATTTTGAAACAACACAGTATTAATTTGAAACAACCGAATATTAATTTGAAACAACCATAGAAAAATTAAAAAAATTTAAAATCGTTTATAAATAACAAAAATGGATCTCAAAATGACGGCCTAATTAATACGAGTTCAGTGGTATAATTTTTTTTGAAAAACGAGTCGGGAAGAGCGGAAAAATGCATTTTAAAGAAAATAATTAAAAAAATTTCTGTCTCCAGGGGTGACATCAGTGTTGTGTACAAATGAGTGGATGACACTAGCAAGTGCACTAGACAAGTAATAAAGTGATATGTTATCGTCACCACAGGGATAGAACAGTTTCAAGCTAGTCTCTTTACTGAAACAGAACATGATGAACCCTATGTGTTTTGATTATGTCCAAACGTTTCAGAAGATGAAAACTTAATATTTCCTTACATATAGTTTACTATTGACTAATAATTTTTGTGTACTTAGTCTATGTGTAAGTTACTCAGCAGGTGCTGAATGAATCATTTCTGGATTGCTTAAAGAACTCAGAAGATCAGTTGCTGAAGTCAGAGTTTCAATAACTCAGAAGCTGGATACTCCGCTCTGAAGCCGAAGTCTGCTAAAGCTCTCCTCAGAAGTTCTTTGCAATCAGAAGTTTTACCAATTGTGATCAGAAGTCTAGTCAAGTGGAATTTAGCTTCTGAAAGCTAAAGTCACGGGTTCTGGATAGCATTTAATGCTCTGACAAGTGCATTTAATGCAAGGCGCCAAAAGTTCAAAAAGCTGTTTTAATGGAGCGCGCCTGTCTGTTTAAAAGAAACCAGAATTTCCATGTCTACCCTTTGTTGATCCAATTGAAGAATGATTCCAGTCAACCTCGTCTTTGATTTCAAATCACTTACCGGATTTAGTTAAAGAACAAGGATAACGGAATCAAAGTGTTTGAAGACCGTTTGAAGATTTGACAAACTAACGACTACAACAACTGATGTCATCTCCTTTGAAGATTCAAACTCACCAACGGTCATCTTCATTCACTATAAATAGTAGCCAAGCTCCAATGCATCAACACACGCATGATCATCGAGCAAAATCTCAACGCACTGTTCTAACAAGAAAAACAGAGCATCTTTTCCATTCTCAATCTTTCTTAGCATAGTGTTAGTAAAGTGAGAGAGTGAAGAAAAACAAGTTCATAATAGGAATCTTGTAAACTGATATCGTTTGTGATATTCAGTTAGATTTAAAGAGAGAAATCTAGTTGAGATTAGAGTTGGGTGAGAAATCCAGAAAACAGAGTATTGTTTGTTCTGGTGGAAATCCTTTAACTCTTTTTAGGCTAGTCAGAACTAAGTGAGTAATTAGCTTAAGTTCTGTTGATGTAAAGGAGCTTCTGAACTTGCCATAAAAGTTCTGAATAGTGGATTTATAAAATCTCTGTAGGCTGCGACCTCAGGGGACAAGACGTAGTCACAGGACTTCTGTGGCGAACTTGGATAAATCGAATTGTTCAATCAGGATCTCCTGAACTTCTTTCTCCCTCTTATACTTGTTATTTTTGCTTCTGTGTACTTGCTTATATTTAGTGCTGAAACAGATTTTCTCTAAAGTATCATTGTCTTTGTTCAGAAGACTGTCCAGAAGTTCACAAATCAGAACTTCTGTTGCTGAAAACAGTCTAACTGTGTTTAGGCAGAATTTCCCTCAGAAGCTACTTCTGTAAGCTTGCTTCTGACTTTGAGGAAGTTTGACTCTGAAATTTAAGTTTCCCGAAAAACTTAGAAAATTTCAGTTTTCTACTTTGACACCTATTCACCCCCCTCTAGGTGATTCTGTTCTTGATAGGGCCAACAAGTGGTATCAGAGCGAAGGTCACTTCGCATATTTACTAAAGATCTAACAATCTAAGTGTAAGATCCTATCAGAATCAATAGAGATGGCTAGTAGACACCAGCCTGAGAATTCTTCTCACTTCATAGTTCCAGAAGGTTCTTCCACTACTAGACCTCCATTATTTAATGGCAACAATTACTCATACTGGAAGAAAAGGATGATGTATTTCATCCAAGCTCAGAACATGAGTGCTTGGTATGTCATCACTGATGGTGATTTCATTCCTACCAGAATGGAACAAGGTTTAGGGAATGTTGTTATTCCTCAGAGAGAATACACAGATGACATTCTGAAAAAACTCCAAACTAATGCTTCAGCAATAAATATGTTGCATTGTGCACTTACAGCTACTGAATATAACAAAGTTTCTTCTTGTGAAACTGCACAGGACATTTGGAACAAGCTGGAAGTCACATATGAAGGAACAGGAAAAGTGAAGGAATCTAAAGTCAACCAACTCATGAGAGAATATGAGTTATTTGAAATGCTTGATAAAGAATCTATTTCAGACATGAATTCTAGATTCACCAAGATAGTCAATGACTTGAAAAGTTTAGGAAAAGACATTGAAGAATCTGATCGAGTGAAGAAGATTGTCAGAAGCTTACCAAGGTCGTGGCAAGCCAAGAAGACTGCTATTGAAGAAGTTCAGGATTTGAGCTATTACTTGTATGATGAGCTCATTGGGTCTCTAATTACCCATGAGATGTCATTAAAGAATCATGACCTAAGAGAAAGGTCAGAAGGAAAAAGAGTAGTCCTGAAAGCAGAATCTTCTGAAGAATCATCTGAAGATGAGGAACTGGCTATGCTGACCAGGAAGTTCAAGAAGGCCTTTAGAAAAGGCAGAGGTGGAAACTACAAGAAGCCTTTCAGGAGCTTTGACAAGAAAACTCCTGATTCTGGTGAAAAGTTCAAGAGAGATCCAAATAAGCCTATTGTGTGCTATGGATGTCAGCAACCGGGGCACATTAAGCCTAACTGCCCGGAGCTGAAGAAAGATAAGAAAAAGTTCAAGAAAGCTATGCTGGCTGCCTGGTCAGACTCTGAGACCAGCAGTGATTCTGAAGAAAAGGAAGAGCAAGCTCAGATTTGTTTTATGGCTATTGATGAGCCAACCTCTGAAGATGTCACAGGAGAAACTTCCGCACCTCCTGAAGCTACTTATGATTCTGAGGTAAACATATCTTCTGAACAAAATATCTTTGATTCTCTTGAAGAACTTTATAGTATGTTCAAGTACCTGAAAAGGAAATTGGACAAGAGTGAGGCTGACAAGTTTCTTAGGTTTACTCAAGTTTATTCTGACATGAAAGTGTTAGAAGAAAAACTGTGTAAACAGTTCAGCATTCTTGCTGATGGCTCTAAATTCAAAGGCAAGAAAAAGTTGCCTCTGGGAAGCGATAAACCCCAGAAGAAGAAGAAACCTGTCACTCCCTCTCTTCTGAAAGAGATAGCTTCTCCTCCTGATGTTGGAACCTCTGAGAGTGCTGGTATAGCCTCTGGAGATGTTGGACCTTCTCAGAAGAAGAAGAAATCTCCCAGGAAGCAAAGGGAAAGATCCAAGAACCCTCCCTTTTGCAAACTTTGCAAGAGTGATGGTCACTGGTTGAAGGATTGCAAGTACCATATTAAAAACCTCTTGCAATCTGAGATATCATTAAAACCTGCTGAAGAGAAATCTAACTCTGAAGGACCCAATAAGGATTGGGTACCTGTCACTAATTGATTGTGTTGCAGGTGGCTCTGAGTGCTCCATCAATGTCAAAGCTGTGGTGCATTGACAGTGGGTGCTCAAGGCATATGACAGGTGATGAAAAAGCATTCATCACATTTGATCCTAAAAGAGGTGGAAAAGTCAGCTTTGGAGATGCTCAGAAAGGAAGGATACTTGGTTCTGGATCCATAGGAGCTAATCCTCCGATCGAAGATGTCTCCCTAGTCAGAGGCCTGAAGTTCAATCTCCTGAGTGTTGCACAACTGTGTGATAAAGGTAGAGATGTTGTCTTCAGCTCCTCTGGATGTAAAATCTTGGACAGTAAGTCAAGGGAAGTTATTCTAACTGCTCCTAGAGTTGAAAATGTTTTCATGCTGAATCTTGAGAATCTTTGCAAAAATATATGCTTGATGTCCAAAGAGGATACCTCCTGGCTCTGGCATAGAAGACTTGCTCATGTGAGCATGGATCTTCTGGCCAAAGTAGCTAGAAATCAATTGGTTGAGGGTCTGCCTGAAATTAGTTTTAAAAGGAACCATTTATGCAATGCTTGCCAATCTGGTAAACAATCCAGAACCTCTTTTAAAACTAAGAAAGTCATTTCAACTAAAAGACCTTTGGAATTACTTCATATGGATCTTTTTGGCCCTGTTCAACCAATGAGCATGGGTGGAAAGAAGTATGCCTTTGTCATTGTAGATGACTATTCAAGATTCACTTGGGTCATCTTGCTGTCTAGCAAAGATGAGTCACTTGGATGTTTCTCAGTTCTGATAAAGAAACTTGAGAATGAAAGGAATGAAAAGGTTGTCCATATCAGAAGTGATAATGGTGGAGAATTGAAAAACTTTAGGTTTGAAGAATTCTGTGAAACCAAGGGAATTGATCATAACTTTTCTGCTCCCAGAACTCCTCAACAAAATGGGGTAGTTGAAAGGAAGAATAGAACTCTGGTTGAGATAGCTAGAACTATGATCAATGAAAGAAGGCTTCCTAAGTACTTTTGGGGAGAAGCTGTGAACACAGCTTGCTATGTTCTAAATAGAGTGCTAATCAGAAGCATTCTGAACAAGACCCCTTATGAACTCTGGAAAGGTCGAAAGCCTAAAATAGGTTATTTCAGAACCTTTGGTTGTAAGTGTTATGTTTTGAATACAAAAGAATATCTTTCAAAGTTTGATTCAAAGGCAGATGAGGCCATTTTTCTTGGTTACTCAACACATAGTAAAGCATATAGGGTTTTTAATAAGAGGACTCAAACTTTAGATGAATCTGTTCATGTACAGTTTGATGAGACTAACCCTGCAGATAGTAGAGCTCCTGATCAAGATGTAGTTCAAGCTCCTGAAGTAACATCTCCTATTGAAGAAGAAGATGTTTCTCCCAGAGCTGCTGAAGTGGTTCCTCCTGTTGCTGAACAAGCTCAAGAAGTGAATCCTACTCCAGAAGTCAACTTCCTTCCAGAAGATGCTCCTATATATGATTCAACAAATGATGAACAGGTTTCAGAAGACTCATTGGATGTACCAAGAGAAGTTAGAACTCATAGGAATCATTCCTTAGAGAACATTATTGACTCTGTTCATAATCCTGTCATGACCAGAGCTCAGCTCAGAAGATACATGGGGAATGTGGCTTTTGTGTCACTTCTGGAACCCAAGGACTTCTATGAAGCTGCTGATGATGACTCCTGGTTAATGGCAATGCAAGAAGAACTTGACCAGTTCAAAAGGTCAGAAGTTTGGACTTTGGTTCCCAGACCTAACAACATAAAGGTTGTTGGAACTAGATGGGTTCTGAAGAACAAGCTTGATGAATTTGGAAATGTTGTGAGGAACAAGGCAAGACTTGTTGCTCAAGGTTACAGTCAGCAAGAAGGCATAGATTATGGTGAAACTTTTGCTCCTGTTGCAAGATTAGAAGCCATTAGAATCTTATGTGCTTTTGCATCATACAAAGGTTTTAAGCTCTTTCAAATGGATGTGAAAAGTGCATTCTTGAATGGTTACATTGATGAGGAAGTCTATGTGTCTCAACCTCCTGGTTTTGAAGATCCTAAGTTTCCTGATCATGTGTTTAAGCTGAAGAAAGCATTGTATGGACTGAAACAAGCTCCCAGAGCTTGGTATGAGAGACTGACAAAGTTCCTTCTGTCTAAGGGATTTGTCAGAGGCTGTGTTGATACAACTCTGTTCACTCTGAAGAAGAACAAAGATATCCTTATAGCTCAGGTATATGTTGATGATATTATATTTGGTGCTACTAATGAATCTTTATGCAGAGAGTTCAGTGACCACATGAAGGCTGAGTTTGAAATGTCTATGATGGGAGAATTAACCTTCTTCTTAGGACTTCAGATCAAGCAAAGTAATGATGGTGTGTTTATCAATCAAGCCAAGTACACTAGAGAAGTGCTGAAGAAATTTGGCATGATGGACTCTAATGCTGTTGATATTCCAATGGATGTCAGCAAAGACATCGATGATGAAGAGAAAGCTGGTAAAGCTGTAGATATAAAAACCTACAGAGGTATGATTGGTTCTCTTTTATACCTAACAGCCAGCATGCCAGATATACATTTTGCTGTGTGTTTTTGTGCTAGATATCAATCAAAGCCAAGAGAAATTCATGATGTTGCTGTCAAAAGAATTCTCAGATATCTTAAAGGCACACCAGAAGCTGGTTTGTGGTATCCCTGTAGTTCTGATTTTACTCCTATAGGATACACAGACTCTGACTATGGTAGAGATAAATTGAAAAGGGTCAGCACTTCTGGTGGTTGTCATTTTCTGGGGGAGTGCTTAGTCTCCTGGCATAGCAAGAAGCAAACCTCTGTGGCTCTCTCAACTGCTGAAGCTGAGTATGTTGCTGCTGGAAGTTGTGTTTCTCAGATGCTCTGGATCAAGCAACAAATTGCTGACTATGGTATCATCCCTGGAACAATTACAATCTACTGTGATAACAAGAGTGCAATTGATCTTTCAAAGAATCCTATTCAGCACAGCAGGATGAAGCATGTTCATATTAGGCATCACTTCTTAAGAGATCATGTTCTGAAGAAGGATATTATCATTACTCATGTTCCCTCTGAAGAGAATCTTGCTGACATGTTTACGAAGCCTCTGGCTGGTATGTCTTTCAGCAACTTACGAGAAGGCATTGGTATGACTTATCCACTTCAATAACTTAGATTAATTATTTCTGTATGTCTTAAGTGATTAATCGTTTGAGATAATTAAGTTATAATTAATTCTAATCATGATTTGACTTGAAAGCATGCGTTATCTTCTGCATTTTACGGCGCTGTTCTGTGGTTAACGGTTATCTATTCCCTTTTAAAGGGTGTGTATTTGCTTTTTGAATTGGAACGGTTTCTGTGTTTGGGTATAAATAGAAGTTTTCCATACTTAGAAGTTTTTTACTCTCATTTTCTTTGCTATTAGAATTTCCATAGATTTTCTGTGTTCTCGTCTCTCTAAAATCTTAACCTAATTTCTTAAAACTTCAAAATGGCTCAAGAAATCACTGTCACTCACATCTTCTCCACTGAATCACAAAAGAAGGTTAGCGAATCTAGGGTATTCACCTCTAGGTTCCTAGATGATGAAGTTAAATCGACTGAACCTATTTCTCACTGGCTTAGCGCTCAAAACTGGAATTCATTCGTCTCTCTCGATGAATTCATCTATCCTAAGTTAGTTACAGAATTCTATCAGAACCTTCATTTCTTTTCTAATGAGGAGGACGTTCTACATTCTGAAGTCGGGGAAGTTGAGATCGAAGTCAGCAGGGCTTCCATTTCTCAAGTGATAGGAATTGATGATGAAGGAATCATCATTGGTGATGATGGTTCAGCAGATGGTTTTACTGAAGCCAACTGGGCTAGGCCAGATCTGAATGCCAAGGAAACGTATGCCACCTGGTTGACTCAGCACCAGAGGTGGGCACACTATCTGACTACAAATGTCTTTCTTCCGAAGGCTGGAGGAGTCAATGGGGTTTCCAACAGGGAAAGGGTTTTCATGTGGCATCTGGTCAACCAGAAGAAAATTAATTTACATGCCATGCTGATAAGGCAGATGAAGAATGTAACGACCGTGAGTGCATTAGCATATGGCTCACTCCTGACGAGGTTGTTTGAGGCAGCCTCTGTTGTTGTTTCAGGAGAAGGTGTTACTAGTAGGAGTACGGTTCTGAAGATGCATACCTTCAGGAACCTGAGTTTTGGTGTGACTCCGAAGAAGTTTGAGAAGGGCTCCTCTGTGAGTATTGCTCAGAAGGAAATTGTGGAAGCTACTGTGCAGAAAGGAAAGAATGCTGCCAAGAAGGGCAAGGGAAAGAAAGGATCAAGCAAGTTGGTCCTGACCGTTGAGAAGGTGGTTGTCTCAGAACCTCTTCCCACGATGGTTCAAACAACAATCAATGTTGAACCCTCTGGCAAGATTGTTGCTGAGAAGCCAAAGGATGTTCCTGAGAAGGAAGTTCAGAATGCTGAGGAAGCACGCCTTGCTGAGAAAGAGAAGGCTGCTGAAGCTGAAAAAGTTGCAAGAGTTGTGGCTCTTGCTGAAGAGAAAAGAAAGAAGAAGGAAGCGGAGGATCAGTTAGCTGCTGAGAGAGAAATTGCTGCAAAGGCTAAGGCCGATGCAAGACTTATAGCATGTGCTGCTGAACTTCAGGATGCGGAGTTCTCAAAGGAAGTTGAGGCTTCAGAAGAAGGAGAGAATCTTGAGAATATCTCTCTGTCCTCTCGGATAATTGAGAATATCTCTCTCTCTACCAGGATTGGGAAGAAGGTTGTTGCAAAACGAAGGGTTCTTAAGAAGAAGGACTTCGTTGTTGCCTCCAGTGCTGAATTAGAGGATCCTGTTACTCAGGAACCGGAAGCTGCTGATAAAGACTTGTCAGAGTTTTCTGATGAAGAGAATGTTGATGCTCCTCTGATTGAAGAGCTGTCAGAAGATGAAGAGGTTCTTCAGAATGCAAAACAATTTGTTGAGAATGTTGATGATGAAAACTTCATTGACAACATTCTTCTGAATCAAGGAAGAAACCCTGGTGAAAGGGACGCCTCTGAAACACTGATCAGGATGGCTCACGTCTTTGCTGAGCCCATCTCCATGTTTGATCCAAACTCTGACCAGGTCATCTCTTCTCCCACTCTTACTCCTCATCAATCTCCTTCACTCCCTTCTGTCACAGAAGTGAGTGGATCCCAAACTTCCATTCCTTTTACAACTTCAACCTCTGAGGTTGTACCTCCTTCAATCAT
Source organism: Euphorbia peplus (assembly GCA_028411795.1). Taxonomy (NCBI): domain Eukaryota; kingdom Viridiplantae; phylum Streptophyta; class Magnoliopsida; order Malpighiales; family Euphorbiaceae; genus Euphorbia; species Euphorbia peplus. Next base: position 8,532,233 of record CP110843.1, on the reverse strand, counting down.
TCCTCCTTCTGGATCCTTTTCAGAAGTGCATTTAAACACTGCTCCTATTTTCACAGACTCTATATCCACATCCACTACCTCTTCTATTCCCTCTTCCTCTGTAAGTCCATCAATTGGATTTACTGCTCCATCTTTCTCACTACCATCTACTTTACCTTCCATTTCCCCTACCATTTCTTCCTCTACCACAAATGCCATCCCTTCTTCAAACACTCAATTTCCTCCTCTCTCAACCTCTGGACATACACCTCCTGTGTGTGATCCCTTAACTACCTCCTCCACTACTTCTTGTTTTGCTGGGTTGTCATCCAACTATGACTTCCTGCGCAAACACATGAATCGGGATGATCTGGATACCAGGTTTGGTAGTTTTGGCTTCATGGGCAGAGCTTCTGGTATATCCGAAGCTGGTGGTGCTCCTAGTGTTGAGGAGTTGAGACGAATGAGTCAGAGTGGCTCTGATGAACTGTTGAATAGATTTGCTGGTATGGGGCAAAGGACTTCTGCTGCTGACATGTATGCTCAGGGCATTGTGCTGCAAGAATTACATTCTTTGAAAGCTCAGAACCTGCAGCTCATGACTATGCTTCAAATGCAGGATCCTTCTGTTTTTATACGCAATCTTTCTACACTTCATCTAGCTACGTATGAAGAGCTGTACAAATTGAGAGAATTAGCTCTGACTCTTCCCTCTCTGGATAACATTGCTCTTGCTTCTTCTCTGAAGGTCAATGAGAATCTGGAGATATTGACAGAAGAAGTCAAGGAAGCAAACGAGCATTATGAGGCTCATGAGAAGATGCTCCCAAGTAAGATTGATGACCTACAAAGTACTGCCAATCACATTCTGAGAGAAGTGAAATCTTCTGCTCAAGGTTCATCATCTTCCGGGGCTGCTAAGATTGTATATGACATCACTCCTGATCTCAACAATCGACTCTCCAACATTGAGTCTGCTGTATCTGCTCAGAACGCACAGATTGCTGAGCTTACTGAACTTCTGAAGGTTATGCACACTCAAGCACGTGAACAAGAGAAGACTCTTCACAATTGTTATAGGTTTGTTCGAGGACAGACTTATATTCAGAATGAGCATCTTACTGCTGTTGTGTATGCTAACAATAGGTTGATCAAGCTCCTTCTGGAAGATGTTCAGAGACAGCGACCTATGTCTGGTCAGACCTTTGATCATATGAAGACCATTGATGATGACTTCAAAAGACGAATGGATCTGATCAATACTGTGAGACCAACTCCACAGCAATATCAGACTGCACTGAATGTTCAGCAAAAATTGAAATCTCAGGGTGCTCTGGGTGTTGCTCTTGGTTCTGGTCAAACGGGGGAGAAGTTTGGTCAGAAGAGATCAAGTGCTGCCGAAGGTTCTAGTGTTGTTCCTCCTCCTCAGAAGAAACCTAGGAACTTGTAATCTTTTAGGACTTAAGCTTCTTAGCTAGGTTCTGGGTTGGGTAGTTTTTGTCTTAGGACTTTTTCTGCTCTTCTGATTACTTTGTTTCTTATGCTGTCTTCTGAATGAATTTATAGACACTGAATCTTTCTTATACTCTCTTGCGTATCTGACTTCTTACTTTTTGCTTATGTTTCTTTTTGACTTAGTAAATTACACTTCATCAAATCTAACAACTTGATCTTAAGTCTTTCCTTAAGTTTATACAGATTGCTGAAGTTCACCATTTACACTAAAATGGGGGAGTTAATTTACTCAGAAGTTATTAAACATTTGCATCAGGAAGTTACTTTCTAAACCTCATGTTTTCTGTTACCTTCTGACCACGGTTTGTCCATAACCAAAATGGGGGAGAATGATGAACCCTATGTGTTTTGATTATGTCCAAACGTTTCAGAAGATGAAAACTTAATATTTCCTTACATATAGTTTACTATTGACTAATAATTTTTGTGTACTTAGTCTATGTGTAAGTTACTCAGCAGGTGCTGAATGAATCATTTCTGGATTGCTTAAAGAACTCAGAAGATCAGTTGCTGAAGTCAGAGTTTCAATAACTCAGAAGCTGGATACTCCGCTCTGAAGCCGAAGTCTGCTAAAGCTCTCCTCAGAAGTTCTTTGCAATCAGAAGTTTTACCAATTGTGATCAGAAGTCTAGTCAAGTGGAATTTAGCTTCTGAAAGCTAAAGTCACGGGTTCTGGATAGCATTTAATGCTCTGACAAGTGCATTTAATGCAAGGCGCCAAAAGTTCAAAAAGCTGTTTTAATGGAGCGCGTCTGTCTGTTTAAAAGAAACCAGAATTTCCATGTCTACCCTTTGTTGATCCAATTGAAGAATGATTCCAGTCAACCTCGTCTTTGATTTCAAATCACTTACCGGATTTAGTTAAAGAACAAGGATAACGGAATCAAAGTGTTTGAAGACCGTTTGAAGATTTGACAAACTAACGACTACAACAACTGATGTCATCTCCTTTGAAGATTCAAACTCACCAACGGTCATCTTCATTCACTATAAATAGTAGCCAAGCTCCAATGCATCAACACACGCATGATCATCGAGCAAAATCTCAACGCACTGTTCTAGCAAGAAAAACAGAGCATCTTTTCCATTCTCAATCTTTCTTAGCATAGTGTTAGTAAAGTGAGAGAGTGAAGAAAAACAAGTTCATAATAGGAATCTTGTAAACTGATATCGTTTGTGATATTCAGTTAGATTTAAAGAGAGAAATCTAGTTGAGATTAGAGTTGGGTGAGAAATCCAGAAAACAGAGTATTGTTTGTTCTGGTGGAAATCCTTTAACTCTTTTTAGGCTAGTCAGAACTAAGTGAGTAATTAGCTTAAGTTCTGTTGATGTAAAGGAGCTTCTGAACTTGCCATAAAAGTTCTGAATAGTGGATTTATAAAATCTCTGTAGGCTGCGACCTCAGGGGACAAGACGTAGTCACAGGACTTCTGTGGCGAACTTGGATAAATCGAATTGTTCAATCAGGATCTCCTGAACTTCTTTCTCCCTCTTATACTTGTTATTTTTGCTTCTGTGTACTTGTTCATATTTAGTGCTGAAACAGATTTTCTCTAAAGTATCATTGTCTTTGTTCAGAAGACTGTCCAGAAGTTCACAAATCAGAACTTCTGTTGCTGAAAACAGTCTAACTGTGTTTAGGCAGAATTTCCCTCAGAAGCTACTTCTGTAAGCTTGCTTCTGACTCTGAGGAAGTTTGACTCTGAAATTTAAGTCTCCCGAAAAACTTAGAAAATTTCAGTTTTCTACTTTGACACCTATTCACCCGCCTCTAGGTGATTCTGTTCTTGATAGGGCCAACAGAACAGTCGGGTGGTTGATCTTAATTTGATTGATTTTAAACTAACTATATCTATTATTAAACTAAGGTTGTCACTGAGCATAAAAGTAAATCAAGAGATATCAATAATAAAGAAGCAGGTGTAAAGCACAACCAGAACTGATGGCAAACAAGCACACATTCCCTTTATACAAATCCACCATGTTTATTATAAGTCTAAGGTATCTTCACTAGAATCACTCAAGTCAGATGGTCACATGTTCCCAAGATTCTTTATACTTATGCAAAATTAGTTTCCATTAGATTACACAAGCACAAGCGTTAAGCACAGGAAGCATCTTATAATTAAGAACCCTTAGCACACATTTTATCCTTATTGGTCCCGGTACAAAACATATGTGTTCAATCAGTTTGTCTATTGCTTGATCCGAGTTGGTCCCTACAAAATCAAACAACTGAAAATACAAGTTAGCTAGACTTATATATGAATGGAGATTCTATTGAACAAGCAGAATAAACATGATTTCATTGAATAAAAGGAAAGTGACGCTTACAAACCACCAGCCAAAAGGCTGGCTTTCCACCCTGAGTGACTACTCACTCATTGTCATGGTTACAGCATTTGAAGGAATGAAAAGACTAAGAACAGGTTATGCTTCGCCTCGAATGAGACTTCCACAGAAAACTGCTACAAGTTCTAAACTGAAAGTAAACTAATGTCTAATGAAACTAAGATATGATGGATGTTGATAACAATACTCTCGCAGGAGTATTTATACAAGAAAGAAAGGAAATAAACAAAGTGAAGATGCTTTCTCGGAATCTGGCTGTTCTTGGGCAGGTTGTTCTCTAACAGAAGAAGACAACTGCATAATAGGACAAGTCAACCTGCAGAAAGAGACAAATGCACAAGAAGACAACTTCACATCCCAATGACTTCACAAACCTCCAAAACCTTGCTTTTTCTCTTCCCCACATCACAAAACCGAGAACATATGAGGAGAGGGTATCTTTGACCTGATTTTCTGCATATTCAACCCTAAATTCAAGCTGTTCAGACTCAACTAAGCACATGCAGACTAACTGGGAGCACAAGCTGAACTTGTGCCTAAAAGAACAATCTCAGGTTGTTCGAAACACAGTTTTGGCACGAAAATACTATGGAAAACCCTTTATTTTATAGACACAAATCACACCCAACAGTCAGCGCTGACATCACCCCCTCTTCCTTCCCTTCATTTTCCACGGATAAACACTTTTCATTTAATTACAAATTTGACACATTTCCCTGTTCAATTACAAAAATACCCCCACCTCTTTCCATTATCACACCATAACTGGGCTGTCACACCATAAGTCCATTGTCACACCTGAGCCTTTCTCTATAGGTATATTCAATTTTGGTCATTTATTTATAAGTGTTTAGGTTGTTAGTATTAATCAGAATGAATTTTTTTTTTCAATTATATTGTGGAACATGACAGTTTGTAGTTTAGAATTTATGTATATTCAATTTTGGTCATTTAGTTATAAGTGTTTAGGTTACTACTATTCATTTGAATGAATTTTATTTTTGTTTTTATTATATTGTGGAACATTATAGTTCGTAGTTTAGAATATATGTATATTCAATTTTGGTCATTTAGTTATAAGTGTTCAAGTTGTTACTATTAATTTCAATGAACTTTTTTTTTGTATTATATTGTGGAACATGACAGTTTGTAGTTTAGAATATATGTATATTCAATTTTGGTCATTTAGTTATAAGTGTTTAGGTTGTTACTATTAATTTGAATGAATTTTTGTTGTATCATATAGTGGAACATGCCAGTTCTTAGTTATATTCAATTTTGGTCATTTAGTTATAAGTGTTTAGGTTGTTACTATTAATTTGATTGGACTTTTTTTTGTATTATATTATGGTACATGACAGTTTGCAGTTTAGAATATATGTATATTCAATTTTGGTCATTTAGTTTTAAGTGTTTAAGTTGATAATATTAATTAATTGAATGTATTATTTTTGGATTATATTGTGGAACATGACAGTTTGTAGTTTAGAATATATGTATATTCAATTTTGATCATTTAGTTATAAGTGTTTAGGTTGTTACTATTAATTTGAATGGATTTTTTTTTGTATTATATTGTGGAACATGACATATTGTGTTTTAAAAAACTGCATATCCAATTTTGGTCAATTAGTTTTAATTTTTTAGGTTGTTATTATTAAAATTTATAAATTCAAGTTTAGAATTTATATTTTGGATTTGGATAATAAAATAGGAGTGGGTAGGAAAAGAAACAATGGAGTAAGGCTAGCAGACAACTACACTATATAATAAATTAGTTTAGGGTTTAATATTAGGATTTAAACCTAATTTGAATAAAACAAATATATAAAATTTAATAAATAAAACTCTAAAAAATAAAATTAAAATATCATAACTAATTTATTTTAGAGAATTTTAAGTGTAAAAGTCAATTTTTGAATGTTTACTATCTGTTTTAGTAGCACAGCCTGTAAAAAGCTTTTTTGCAATTTACTATCATGAGGAGGATGGGGGACTTGTGTGACTTAGTAAATTTATAAATTAAAATTTAAATTTTAAATTAGGTTAAAAAAGAGTGGGAAAAAGCAAAAATAAAAATAAAAATAAAATAAAGTGCAAGACTACCAAACAAATATGAAATTATATATTAATTCGAATATTATACATGACAGAAGAAACAACTTGTCCCAGCAGTGAGGGGAGTTGCATGTGCCAGCCATGTTGCAAGGTATCATGGATTTGAATCTTGTTGTTGGCATTTTAGTGATTAATTGATGAATAAATGTGAAATTCTGATTAATTACCATATTGCCACCGCGTTCCATATGTCCAAAATGGCGTCGTTTCACTGTTGTTCTCATATAACTAAGTATTCTCAACTTAAACCTATCCAAAATCTGTGCATTTGGTCACTGACGTTTTATTTAGTCATATTTCGCCACTAACCTTTTGTAATTTGGTAAACTCTCACCCTTATTATGTTTATTAACATTCCTACATTTGTTATTTAGCAAAATTTTGGTTTTATTTTCACTTACTTATTTGAAATTGAGTTATTTGAATGTTTAAGTTTATAATCTTCTTCTTTCTTTTGGCCTTGATTGTTGCCTAGATCTATTTTTAAGTTTTCTCGATCTAGCAGGTCTTTTCTGTTTTCTCAAACCCTAGGGGAGTCATCTAGTGGAGTGTACATATTCTGTTGTCTAAGTTCTTGATATCTCTATGTCAACACGACTTATGACACTCTACAACATGTGTAGTTGATAGACTCTTGAAGCAGACATTTAGACTCACTAACATAAGCATCTAGACTAGTTAATGTAGGCATAAATGGTTCATGTATGTCTAGTATGAATGTGCAATCGTTATCAACAAGTCCTTAGTTGACCATCTTTTCTCTTCTCTTGACGATGATTTGCCCCTTGTAGTGAGGATTCTTCCGTGGTGTGGGATCGTCGTTTTTCGCGGGGATGAAACAACGTATACTAATGACGCCATCTTGTTCTCGGAAACGTGTGAGTGATTCTCATGATGAAATCCTAGCATCTTCATTGTTCTCCTCGGTGTAGGTCCTGTCATAACCTTCTGCATGGATTACCCCTTCGTGTGATGCTGAGTAAGATGTCTTCATGGCTTCGGGGCGCCATCCACTTTGTCTTTTGCATGTAGCTTTGATATGTCGTTGCTCCCTTTGAGGTTTCGTGGGTGCGATCTATTTTCGAGCTATAAGCTTCTCCGAAGGATGGCTTCACTTCTCCTTTTTGCTTCTCCCTTTGTCCATGGTCACATCCGTTGCAGGGTGTAGGAAGGGGAATTTTGAGGACTTCTTGGGTTTAATTCTGAAGAATGGCGGACCTTGATTCATCTTAAATGGAGACACCTCGAGTACTTGTATGTTTCATTTTCTCTTTCGTGCACTTTCCTAGTTCTTTAGAGTGAGGTCTCTTCTTTTCGTAGGGCTCCGAAGGAGATGTTCTTCTATATTCGTCTAGTGGTTCCTCTTTTTACGTCGTTCCTCCATCTTGCGAGGTACGTCCTAGTCGGGGCCGTTTGTCTAGATGTGGTCATCTCACTTACAGTCACTGGGATATTCATACTAGACACACATGCTCTAATTATGCCTATATCTTCCTAATGTCTATTTGAAAGATGCAAATGAATGTAGAAGCGAGTGAGCTAAACGCTTTTTCTATCCAAGCACATGTCTGTAAACACGTGGATAGGATAAGTGGGATAGAGCCTAGTCGATGCCTGATGATGTTGCCCTGTTCTTCGCCTGCACGGATGTTCTTGATGCGACCTAGAGTTCTCCATGAATCCTGTTAGGGGTGTTTTCTTAGCGTTTTGGGCCCCTAGGTATTTTTGGGGTCAAATAAGGTCTTTTGTTTGCTCTGGAATAGATCATGAGGAGGTGGTTAACGGAAGTGAGATGGAGTGTGGGGTAATGTCTTTTTGAGTGTTGGGTAATACGTAGGGAGTGGTTTGTTTGTGAGGTAGGTTAAGGGTAAAAGCTTGTGTCATTTTTAATTTGGGAGGAGTTTGAGAGGATATCATGGAGAACTTCCTTGGGTCGTCCAACTCTTCGTCTAAGGGCTTGGTCCCTATCTCTGATTCTTCCTTGTTGGTCTGACGGTCTCCTTGATGGAAGCTGGCTTGGGTTCAGGTGTGTTGTAGTTTTGGTCAAAGAGGAGGTGTTCACATATAGGTGGGGTTTCTGACGTTTGGACAACTTGTGTGTGTGCCCTAACCTAGAGTGTGCCTATAGTCATCTAGGCGAATTATACTTGTGGGATTATGGTACCTCGTCTATCATTTTCCCATTTCCTCTGTCCTGGTACCGATGTGTATGTATGCCTAAGACACGTGACAATGCACATGCATGTAGACCCTATTACGTAGGATGGCTCGAAACAAGTAATCTGGCGTATGACACTCTAAGGGTAGACACACCCAAAGGACACAAACCTAACAGGTAAGGAGACACATGCATTTATGCTTTGGACATCGTGTGTGTGTGTGACATGTCTAGGTAAGATGACGGTGGTGTCACCGTTCCTATCGTGTGTATCCTATGTGTGGTTTGACGATGTACGCCAATTTGTGCGGGTAATGCTTGACACGTATGTGAAATAGATGCATGTTACACTTCAGACCCTAGACTGATGACTATACACATACAATAATCACGACTCATGATTATAGGGTTTAAGTGACGACAAATATACACGTGTGGACTGGAGCGACTCAATGATGGACTGTTGTGTGTTTATGCAAAAAGACACACAAGACCTGACTTTTACATAGAGACGACGGGACGTATGATGTATCTAGCAGTGATGTTTGACTTCATGTTAAAGGACATTATTGACACGTCGCTTATTTCTCGATTTGAGAACGTTCATGCGACGACCCTATATTGTTTGGGAGTCTCAACATAATGGCGAACCATGGGGACTCACGGGACAGTGTGCCCCTACCTTGGTTCGGACAACATATTTTTTTTTTATGTGGAATAAGTATTAAGACAGATGGACAGACAAAGATGAGTTTTTTTATTTTTATTGTTTATTAGTCTGACACGATATTGACCTCTGTGGACTGACGAGGCGGTGTGCCTTTAGACTCAAGACAAACCCTAAAACTCATTTTTGGGAGGAGCACAAGACAAAGTATTATTATTGGTCCAACGCGATATTGACTTGCGTGGACTTCACGGGCGGAGTGCCTTTAGACTCAAGAGGGATCCTAAACTCCTTTTCGGGAGGAGCACATGACAATGTATGTTTGGTTCAACAGGTTAAACCGTTACACCGGTATGGTCATATCCTACATGAAATCATTAAAGCGTTTTTCGTAATGTGGGACCTACGGCTTCGTATGGCACCCGTTTTGACTTAAGGGGGCGATATTTGTGATGCCATGATTTTATCTCACGAGATTGAGTTTCTTGATGAAATGGAACAGACGACATAACGTCGTGTTTCGTGTGATAAAATGTCTGGCGTAACAGGGTGCCCCCTTACTTCAAAGGAGTGTCATAGAAACTGGACTTCTCCTAGGTTACGGCTATATCTAACATATGTACAAGTAGAGGTAAGCGATTGAAACGGTTAGTATAAACATTCATGAGTATGCGACACTACCTCTCAATCTTCACGTGGTACGTCTCTGTCCTAGGTGTGTTTCTTCCGACATCTTTCCTTTCAATGTCAAAACGCTCTCAACATACGTGTTTTAATTGATGTTTGGGGGTAGTTCTTAGGGGAGATATCTAGGCTGACTATATGAGGCTTTGGTCTTGTTTGATTGTACAAAACGGTTCCCACGGCAAGATATACCTAGCGCCTCCCCATTCAAGGGTTTTGAGCAGCGTGTCGACGGTACAAGGCTGTGGGTGGTGTTACAGATCGACCTATGCGTTCCTTAAAGGAAACGACAGTAAGCACGACCTGTAACACACGTTGACCATTTGGGATTTTTGTTTCATGCAGTATAAGAAAGCAATAACTCCGTATATAGCCATGGACTGTCAGAATGCTTCAGTTGTATCCCATATTTTACTCTTCATAAAATAATTTAAGAAATAATTTTATCAAAAGTGAAAACCAAACTTACATCCTTCTATTAATAAATTAACTTCAAGAAAATCGTACGTTGAAGTCAACTTATAATAGCAGAATATATTTTTGGTCCCCAGCAGAGTTGCCACTGTGAGCGTAAGTGGTCGCTCATAGGGGCTTTAGCCTTCTTTGACTAGAGTCGCCACCCGGCCGACCAGGAAAATGTACGAACCGGTGTTTGTACTGATTGTTTTGTAAACCAGAGATTCTATTTACGTTCATGGATACAACTTATTAATTCTAACATTCCAGGGCCCAGAGGATCTTTAATGCAGCCTAACAGTTTATTATCTTGACATTTATGATTATCACGCAGAAATATTTAAGTACACAAACATTTGGACAATAAACCGCCGGGTGACACAGTACAAAACTATCAGAAGCTTACCCTCGTGGCGTGCCAGTGATCGCTCATGGACTGATGCTCGTTGAAGAACGGAGACCTTTTCAGTTAGGAACCTTGGGGCCCGGAGTTGTGTAAGGCGTTTTCCGGAATAGTAGCTAGGAACAGGACTTAATCAGCTCTAGCGGGGCTGCGAGTGATGCCTAGGTTTGGGACTTTTGATAAGGGGGGAATATATTTTTGGTGGTCGTGAGGACCTTTTCTGGGAATATTTTGAGAAAATACTCTCAAGCTCGGACTCTAGCGATTCTTTTCTTGTATCAGATGCAACTTTAGGCAACAACAGAGGCAACTTTATCAGAGGCAACTTATATCGGGTCAAGAATCGCTTTAGAACGGGCTAGAGAGAGAGGAGAATCAGTGTTTTCTTGGTCAAAATTAGGAGAAATCCGGGGGGTATTTATAGGGTATCTTGTGACCGTATGGTCCCAATTTTGTGACCGTACGGTCACTTGTTTGCCCGTCTCAGATCCAAATTTGGATCTGAGACGGGCTTCCCACAAGGCCCGGCCAAAGTTGTTTGGATTTTAATACACGTGTCGCGTTCTGATTTGACCGCCAGCCACGTGGCAGATAAGGATTGGATTGCTATCTGCCACGTGGCAGTGACCGTACGGTGAGAAGATTCGTGACCGTACGGTCACAACAAAGAATGTTATGACCGTACGGTTCTTAATGAATAGTTTTTGTGACCGTACATCATTTTGTGGAAAAGGATTTTCTCATAAGCATGAAAGTGCCACACTCATGGTCCCGAGGTGCCGGTGGAAGAGGTTATGGCCCTGAAAAGGTGATCTGTTCTCCGACGAGTATCAGTACTTGAGCAGCTGGCGTGACGAGGAGCTCATAGATTGCTTTCATCATCGGGTTCGAAAACCAGTGCTTACATCTACTTAAATAGACTCAGAAAAGAAGTTAAAAGAAGTTAGGATACGAAATGGTGTTAATTGGAACGAGTATACCCGTTCAAAATGACAACTTTTCGCGAAGAGACACGTAATTAACCGAAAAAAAAACTCATCCATTCTGCTGTCCATTGGCGCGCCAGAGACAGAAGTTGTCTCTGGCGCGCTACCTGTAGAGTGGTGCTCTTCGAAAAATTTCAATCCTAAACTACCCGAACTTATCTAAACGTACACGTGTTAACGTCTATATTAAAAAAAAACTAACTATACTAACCGTGGTAACATTTAAAAATACTAAATCACAACATTAAAATCATCTAACAAACATATAATAAAATATCAAAAATAAATATAATACTAAACATATTATACTAAGTAAAATAGAAGGTATAAATAGTTAAGATTTATAAATTATCGACATTGAATTGCCTTGCAAACCTTGATAGTAAAGTTTACATCTATGTCCATTAACCTCAAATCTTTCCTCTTTCTTATTAGATAACTCTAAAGTTCCATTGTTAAAAACATTTGTGACTAAAAACGGACCGACCCATCTAGATCTTAATTTTATGGGAAAAAGTTTTAAACGTGAGTTAAAAAGTAGAACTCTATCCCCCACTTTAAATACTTTTTCACGGATCTTAGAATCATGCCATTTCTTAAATTTATCTTTATACAACTTATGATTTTCATAAGCACTATGACGTAATTCATCTAACTCAATCAAGTCAAGTTTCATGCAAAAAATCTTCAATCATAGGATATTTCATAGCCCTATTCATATCGAACTCAATTTTATCATCACCAATTCTCAAAATTATTTTTCCATCCGACACATCTACTAATGCTTTACCTGTATTCATAAAGGGTCTACCTAAAATCAACGGGCAGTTAACATCATATGCAAAATCAAGAATCACGAAATCAGTTAGAAAAATAAATTTGTCAACTTTCACAAGCACATCTTCAATAATGCCATTAGGCTTTTTAATAGTTTGGTCGGCAAGCTGTAAAACCATACTTGTACGTTTTATATCTTCCTCAAGACGTAACTTCTTAAATATAGACAATGGCATCAAATTAATACTTGCACCTAAATCACACAAACAACTAGGAAATTGTACGTCACCCAATTTGCATGGAATAGTAAAACATCCATGATCTTTAAGCTTAGTGCGTAAACTACTTGTAACTATTGAACTACAATCTTCGGTCAAAACAACCGACGAAATACCTTCCCAACTAGTTTTCTTCCAGAGAAAGTCTTTAAGAAACTTATTATAATTAGGAATCTGCGTAATAACATCAATAAAAGACAAGTTGATATGCAAATTTTTCAATTTATCAATAAAAGAGAGAAGTTGCTTATCGTAATCCTTGTTGCGCACACGTCTAGGAAATGTAATCTTTGGCTTATATTCCTCATCAGGATCCTTCGTAGGATTTTTGTACCATTCAAATCAACCACAATAGGTATACCAAAATCTTTAGTTAGACTCTCTTTTACCTTCTCAACTCCATCCTGCAAAATATCAGACAACATAACATGCATACTAGGTTCATCATATTTCGTCCCCGACCTAAGAGTAATTGCTTTCACATGCTCTCTAGGATTACTTTCGGTGTTACTCGGAAGATCTCCCATTTGTCGAGACGGAATAGACTTAACAAGCTGTCCAATCTGCACTTCTAAATTATGAATAGACGAAGAATTATTTTTAATAAGTTGATCGAACTTATGTTCAATCCTCTTAAAATTTTCCTCTTGGGAATTCATTTTACCTCCAATTCCATCAATAAACTTATCAATTTTAGATGATAAATCTCCCAATGGATTATTGTAACCACGGGATTGAGATTGATTATAACCATTATTATTATTATAATTACTACTACTATTATTACTACTATTACTATTACTATTATTATTATTGGTAGGCCTATCTTGGTTAGAGTTTCTGTTGTCTCTCCAACCAAAGTTATGATGGTTACGCCATCCAGGATTGTAAGTACTCGAATATGGATTATTGTTGCGATTTTTCCCTTGGACATAATTGACATGTTCCTCCATAATCGGGTATTCACAATTCTGAGATTGTGGTCCTCGAATCTCCTCCTGCAAAATATCAATTTTATTATATAACTTCGAGAACTGGGCTTCAATCTTAGTTAAAGGATCCAAATCAATGATCCCCTTAACCGATCCTGAAGACGACTGCAGTGAACCTGTACTTCTAGAAACTTGGGCACGTTCAACGGGCCACATGCAACTATTAGTAGACATTTCCTCCAATAATTCAAAAGCTTCATCAGATGTCTTCTTCATAAAACATCCACCTGCCATAACATCTATTTGACTCCTAGTAGACGGACTAACAGCGTTATAAAACGTTTGCAAAATAAGTTCACGAGCCAAATTATGGTGAGGACAAATTCTTTGTAGTTCGTTATATCATTCCCAAGTCTCATAAAGCGACTCGGTCTCATGTTGAGAAAACGACGTTATCTCCTTTATAATTTTAGCGGTCTTAGCCAATAGGAAATATTTAGCAAAAAATGCTCTAGCCAATGCTTCCCATGTGGTAATTGAATTTTGCGGTAGCGAATTCAACCAAGACTTGGCCTTATCTTTTAGCGTAAACGCGAAAAGACGGAGCCTTATAGCCTCTAAAGACATATGATGAATTTTAAAGGTATCACAAATTTCAAGAAATGTACTCAAATGAGTATTTGGATTTTCACTAGGCATACCGAAAAACTGGACATTATTTTGAATCATTTGCAACAAAGGCGGGTTTGTTTTCAAAATGGTCGGCGTTAATCGCTGGGCGACAAACACCATTCGTTAATTCATCAAGGCCAGGTGCGGAATAATCCATAAGCCTTTGCGGTGGAACTGTCATGTCGTTAAAAACCAAATTCCCCTCTAAGTCTAATTCTAAATTAAATCCTAAATCTATATAAAACTCTAATTCCTTTCTATTTTTATTTTTCAAAAACTTTCTTTTATTTTTCAATTTTTTCTCAAACGAAAGATCGTAATCTGCAAGTTTAGGCTTCCGACTACGAGTCCCACGCATATAACATCAAAGTACCTGAAAAAACAAAAATTAAAAATAAATTAGTCCTATAAATAAAAATTCGGAACACTAATAATCATACAAAAATTTAAAGCACATTAATTGCCATCCCCCGCAACGGCGCCAAAAACTTGTTGCGTTATTTCTGCAAGTGCACAGATTCGCATATAGTAATAAAAAGATCGTACCCACAGAGATGGATCAATATACTTAAACTTTCTCTTATTCGCGTTCGTTTTCTTTTCACAAATAGATAAAACGATAATCCTTATTGATTTGGTTGATAAACACAACTTACTGTACCATTCACATATAACATATACTTCAAGTCACCAAACGCACATGTTTGAATTTCTATTCATTCTAAAGGCAAGACAACAATTCATTTAAGCACGTAAACACAATATTGAATAATCTTAATATACTTAATCTAATCTCGATATAACTTATTCCGATCTCTCGATACATGCAAACAAGTTAACCACATATGAACATTAATTATACACTAACCGAACCTATTCGTATTAATATTATAACCGACTACAATCACATATGTAAAACTAGATTATAACCTATGCAACCGAACCTATTCGTATCACTAGATTATAAGTTAATGATAAACACAAGCTATTATACTTAGCAACTATCTTGATGTAAATATCTTGCTTAGCATGCAAACTTATTAATTCAAGAACATAAGCATATGAAGAACATAAATCTCTTTATAAACTCAATATCGTATTCATACAATATATAAACAGAAAATCAGAGTTGGACAAAACATAAACAAGTATAAGGAAACAGGAGCGTCAATCCTTTTTACTCTACTCAGAAGGCGTGTCAAGCCTCGGGGCGTTCTTGCTCGATTTCCCTCGATGAACGGATGAACAAAGTTGATCTCTCGATCTTAACTACTAAACCTTATTGAAAGAACGAAATCTTACTGAGTTTCTTATCTGAATACTCGACTGGAACAATGTGTGTGGGAAAATTTACAGCAAAAGTTTACGGGAAATGTAAGTAAGGATTTTTGTGTTCTTTGTAAGTAAGTTCAACAACCATTATTTCAGAGATCAAAGGTGTATTTATAGGCATCAAGAGGTGTGTTTCGAAGGGTTACAATCCTCTGGAAGTGGTCGTGATCGTTGAGAAGATACATGACTTTTTGGAAGAGTTGTACGGATAAGAACGAAGAAATCAGCTTCTTCGTGAAACTGTTGTCTCGGGCGCGTAAGCTGTAGAGAAGGAAACTTCGAGTTTTCCTTTGTTTTTTCCAACTTTAGCTTGCACGTAACTTCTCGCACGACCTTGCATGAACTTGCATGAACTTGTATGTCTTCTTTTGCTCGTTTTCAGCTCGAACTAACACCAAATTGCTACATTTTCACTAGATTAAGCTCGGAACATCAAAACAATCACAAAGTGGTAAAATTGCCCCTAACCTAGATATTTCAAAGCTAAATGCACTAAAACTATATGAAATGCTATAAAAATATATACTAAATACATAGCTAAATTAAGTACATTTTGGACTTAACAGTGGAGAAGGATCGTCAGAGGCTCAGGCGCGCTCGGAGGTAGGCTCGGGGAAAGGGAGACAGAGGGTCGGAGACGCGGAGTTCCCATAGTTCCCAGAATTAGATTTTATTTACTTCATTTTCATTTTTGGAATTATGTATAGTGATTGATATATTTTTGACGTATATTTTTCGGATATTTCATTTTTGCTTTTATTTTTTGTGAATGTTTTTCGTGAGAGATGTCACAATGCATTTTTTATTTCATTTCACTCACCGCAATAACATAGATAACATCTACTTATATCAAACCTTAACTAAAAATGAACCAAGAATGAATCATAAGATAATTTATTAACTTTGCCCCGATTGGTGTAGTTTCCCTCATACATTGAAATATCAAAGTCTGTCTATGTTGATAAGCTCTATCAATTTTATTCCCTCCATGTCTACCAACTTGACTCCTCCACGTGAATACATCTGTTTGATGACGAATGGTCCTTCCCATTTTGGTTGGAATTTCCCCCGGGGATCGGTGGTCGAATGGAGTAGCTCTTTGAGCACTACATCGCCTACTTTCAACGGTCCAGACATGAATCTCACTTTCTTGTTGTACGTGCTGGCTAGTCTTTGTTGATACATCTGTAGCTGATCCAAGGCTCAGAGTCGCTTTTCGTCCAAGAGATCCAACTGACCTATTATGTCTCTTAAGCACTTTATTTCTGGAATTTTATCTTCTAGAGCTACTCGTAGAGATCGCATATTTATTTCCACTGGTAATACAACATGTTATTCTTGGTTTTGATTAACTTGATTAACTAAATGATTTTTTTATATCATACTTTAAATATTAGACAGTATACGATATATTTCTGTAAATAAGTTAGTCAACCTGTATTTATTTGTGATTATATCTTTCCTATTCAGGAGAGCTTACTTTGTATATTTATATCTAGTCGATTAATGAGAAAGGTCACAGATTCATTCCTAAAATGGTAATCAGAGCCTAAACCTTTCTCATCGATTCATTCCTGTTTTTTTTTCTCCTCTCCTAATTCCTTTTCTTTCCTAATTCTCTTCTTCTTCCCTGCCCTAACCGCACCCTCCAAACCCCATCATGGCCGAATCACCTGCACCATAAACTATTATGCATCCCGCTCTTACCGTTCACAATATATCTGCCTCTATTAAAACAGCCCTTACCATTGCCAAAAGTTAGTATACCACATGGTCTGAGTTGTTCTTAATTCATGCCAAAGCCTATCAAGTTCTTGATTTTTCTAATTCCCGACCATGCTGATCAATCTCCCCAATCCTCTTCTGTATTAAAAACTACCAATCCACATCTTTGGTCCCGAATTGATGAAATTGGTCTACAATGGATATATGCTACTATTGATGATGATCTCGTTGAAACCGTTCTCGTGAAAAACACCACTACTGCTGATGCCTGGTCCCGGTTAGCTAATATTTTCTCCGATAACAAAAACTCCCGTGCTTTGTACTTTGAACAGGAGTTTTCTGCCTTGAAAATGGAAAACTTCATTGATGCATCTTCCTATTGTCAAGCATTGAAGTCTATTTCAGATCAATTATTGAATGTCGGTTCCCCGGTTCCTAACGACCGTCTTGTACGACAAATGATTTCCGGCCTCACGGATGCGTATAATGACACTGTTGGGACCCAAATTCGCCATGGAAACACCCTTCAACCCTTCTACAAGGCTCGCTCAATGTTGGTGTTGGAAGAAACAGCACGTGCGTGCAAATCTGCTTCGTCTTCATCTGATTCTGCTACCGTTGTTATTCCTGGCTGGACCGGCACTCCGACCACCCATCATCTGCCAGAACAGAGCCCTCATCCTCGTGGTCAGTCGTGGAACCGTGGCGGCCGACAAGGTGGGCGACAGGGTCGTGGACGATTCCAGCGCGGCGGAGGGTGCTGGAATCAGCACAACAATGGCGCAGGGTACACCAATTACAACCCAGCGCCACAGCCCTTCTAGGCCGGCCAGCAGGGATAGGCCAGCCCACCCTGCCCCTATCCCTCTTGGGGATTCAATTCACAGCAGCCCCATCAACCCTCAAATCAGCAGACCACGAGACGTTTTTCCCAATATCGACCATCTTTGGGGCAGCCGAGTATCCTTGGTTCACGTCCTAGTCAGCAGGCTTATTAACCAAGCTATGCGCACTATGACTTTTGAGGAACCATCAGTCAATTGGCATATGGACACCGGGGCGACATCTCACATGACGAGCGATCCAGGTACACTTACGTCCTATTTAAATAAGAGTACAAATCAATCTATAATTGTCGGAAATGGCACTCGTGTTCCAATAGTTGGCATAGGTAGCACTTTTTTACCCAATACACATAAACCTCCTGCCTTGAACAATGTCTTGCATGCACCCAAGTTAATTAAAAACCTTATATTTGTTAGAAAGTTCAGTATTGATAATAATGTGTCTGTGGAATTTGATCCATTTGGTTTATCTGTGAAGGATTTGCACACGGGGATTCCTATTATGAGATGTGATAGCACAAGTGATTTATATCCCATTGCATCTGGACCGGTGTCGTCAAGTCCTTTGTCTTTTGCTGCTTTATCTCCTATTATCTGGCATAGTCGTTTGGGTCATCCTGGACCTAGTGTTTTAAGTACCCTACGAACAAATAAATTGATTAAATGTAATAATTTGTCAGATATTGTTGTTTGTTCTTCTTGTGTTTTTGGGAAACAAGTAAAATTGCCTTTCTATTCTTCTTTTAGTTCTACATGCATGCCTTTTGATTTAATTCATAGTGATGTATGGACTTCTCCTGTCTTAACTACTGGTGGTATTCGCTATTATGTGTTGTTCTTGGATAATCATACCAATTTCTTATGGACTTTTCCTCTTTCTCAAAAATCTGAAGTCTTTTCTGTCTTTCTTCAATTCCAATGTATGGTCAAAACACAATTTAATCGTGACATTAAAACACTCCAATGTGACAATGGAGGTTAATATAACAATGCTCGATTTCATGAGTTCTCTAAATCACATGGTATGGAATTTCGTTTCTCTTGTCCTCACTCCTCTTCTCAAAACAGGCGTTCCGAACGTACCATTCGAAGCATTAATAATATTATTCGAACACTTCTTTCTCAATCGTGTGTTCCTCTCTCTTTTTGGCCTCACGATCTCGCACACGCCACTTATCTTCTAAATATTCAACCACATAAAACTCTCACTACTTATCCCCTACTCAACTTCTTTATCATCGCGTTCCCCACTATTCTCATTTCTGCATCTTCAGGTGTCTATGTTTTCCTTTAATTCCTTCCGTCTCCCGAAATAAACTTCAACCTCGTTCATCTCCGTGTGTCTTTCTTGGTTACCCGTCTAATCATCGTGGTTACAAGTGTTATGAATTATCTATTCACAAAATTATTATTTCCTGACATGTTGTTTTTGATGAGAAAAAATTCCCCTACTCTACATCCCACATCTTGCCTTCTTCTTCAAATCAAAATACTTTGCAAATCTCCCCAGACCCTAATATTTTCAACCCACTGCCTTCTTCTATTTTATTTACCCCACAGCCCACCATTACCCCACACCCAGCCCAAGCCCACACGCCTGCCTCACTTACCCCCCAAATCCCTCACCCAAACACCGTCCCCTACCCCCCCCCCCCTTCACAAAACCACCCTAACTCACACCCAGGCCCGGGCCACCCACCCCTTCCACCTTCGCCTCACACCTCTCACCCAGCCCAAATCCACGAGCCCACTTCCCTACTCACTCCTCTCCCTCATCCAGCCCAAACAATTCCCCCTCCCACCTCGGCCCACACCTCCACTCCGCACCTACTTTCTACTCAGCCCCTAAATTATACCCAACATCTAGACTTACCTTCTCCTTGTAACTCCACTCATCCTATGACTACCCGTGCTAAAGCCGAAATTTTTAAACCTCAACAAAAACTTAACCTCACAACTTCTACCCTCTCTCATATTCCCTCTAATCCTTCCCTAGCTTTACATGATCCCAATTGGAAACGTGCCATGGCCGATGAATATAATGCTCTTATTGAAAATAAGACGTGGGTCCTTGTGCCCCGTCCTTCTGATTCTAACATTCTACGTAGTTGGTGGATTCTCAGGCACAAATTCAATGCAGATGGAAGTTTCGAGCGATACAAAGCTCGCTTGGTGGGTAATGGTGCTAATCAACTTGTTGGGGTTGATTGTGGTAAGACCTTTAGCCCTGTTGTCAAACCGGCCACTATTCGAGCTGTTCTCAGCCTTGCTTTATCCCGCGGCTGGACTTTGCATCAACTCGCTGTTAAGAACGCATTCTTGCACGGTGAGCTTCATGAGACACTTTATATGCATCAGCCATTAGGATTTAAAGTTTACTTACTTACTTTTCAATGTTGACTAACAATTTTTGTTAAGTATTGTATAATTTGCTCAGCAGGTGCTGAATGAAGATTCTCTGGATTGTCTTAAAGACTCAGAATAAATGAGAAGCTGAAGACAATAGATAAAGGTTCAGAAGCTGGATGCTCCGCTCTAAAGTTTTGTTGAAAACTGTTAAAGCTCGCCTCAGAGGTCTAAGAAGCAATCAGAAAAGAAACCTTTACCATTTTGATCAGAGGTTTAGACAAAAGGAATTAGCCATCAGAAGCTAAGTCACGGGTCTTGTTTAGCATTCAATGCTCTGACAGACACATTTAATGCAAGGCGCCAAAAGTTCAAAAAGTTGTTTTGAAGTAGCGCGCTTGTCTACTCAAAACAAAACCAGAACTTCCTTGTCTACCCTTTGTTGATCCTTTTGAAGAAAGATTTCAGTCAACCTTATCTTCATCTTCAAATCTCTTCCATATTTAGTTAAAGAATAAGGTTAACGGAATCAAAGTGTTTGAAGACTGTTTGAAGACTTGACATATTAACGACTACAACAACTGATGTCATCTCAATTGAAGATTCAAATTCACCAACGGTCATCCTCATCCACTATAAATAGTAGCCAAGCTCCATTGCATCCACACGCGTGATAATCGAGCAAAATCTCAACGCACTGTTCTAATCAAGAAAACAGAGCACCATTTTCCATTCTCAATCTTTCTTAGCATAGCTTAAGTTTAAAGTGAGAGAGTGAAGAAAAACAAGTTCATAATAGAAATCTTGTAAACTGATATCGTTTGTGATATTCAGTTAGATTTAGAGAGAAATCTAGTTGAGATTAGAGTTGGGTGAGAAATCCAGAAAACAGAGTTGTTGTTGTTCTGGTGGAAATCCTTTAACTCTTGTTAGACTAGTTAGAACTAAGTGAGAAATTAGCTTATGTTCTGTTGATGTAAAGGAGCTTTTGAACTTGCCATAAAAGTTCTGAATAGTAGATTTAAAATCTCTGGCGGCTGCGACCACAGGGGACAAGACGTAGTCACAGGACTTCTGTGGCGAACTTGGATAAATCGACTTGTTCTCAGGATCTCCTGAACTCCTTTCTCCCTTCCTTATACTTGTTAATTTGCTTCTGTGTACTTGTTTATATTTAGTGCTGAAACAGATTTCCTCCTTATATCATTGTCTTTGTTCAGAAGACTATCCAGAAGCTTTCTAACTCAGAGCTTTTGTTGCTGAAACCAGTTAAACTGTGTTAAGGCAGAATTTCCATCAGGAGCTGTTTCTCTAAACCAGCCTCTGACTCTGAAGAAATTTGACTCTGAAAAATTAAGTTTCTTCAAAAACTTAAAACTATCAGTTTTCAACTTAGACACCTATTCACCCCCCTCTAGGTGATTCTGTTCTTATTAGGGCCAACAGCCTCATCCACCGCTCCACGCGATTCTGTCATTCGACGCTTGAGTTCTGAATTCGCCATGAAAGATTTGGGGACTTTGCATTATTTCTTGGGTATATCTGTCACTCACTCTCCTGGTTCGATTTTTTTTCACAGAAAAAGTATGCCTCTAAAATCATTGCAAAAGCCGGCCTATCTTCTTCCAACTCTAGTGCCACTCCTGTCGACACAAAACAAAAGCTCAGTGCCTCTTCTCGTACGCCCTATTCTAATCCAACTGAATACCGCAGTCTTGTTGGTGCTTTGCAGTATCTTACTTTAAGCAGACCCGATATCGCCTATGTTGTTCAGCAAGTTTGTTTATTCATGCATGATCCTAAGACGACTCACATGGCCGCTCTCAAACGCATTCTGCGTTATGTCAAAGGTACACTTTATCTCGGTCTCATGCTTACTGCCTCCTCTCTTGATTCTTTGATTTCATACACTGATGCTGATTGGGGCGGGTGCCCGGATACACGGCGATCCACTTCTGGTTACTGCGTTTACTTGGGTGACAATTTGCTTTCTTGGTCTGCTAAACGAAAAGCTACTCTCTCCCGCTCCAGCGCCGAGGCCGAGTATCGTGGTGTAGCTAATGTCGTTGCTGAAACCTCTTGGATCAGAAATCTCTTACTGGAACTTTTTTGTCCTATACGCAAATCCACTTTGGTCTACTGTGATAATGTCAGCGCTATCTATCTTTCTGACAACCCGGTTCAACACCAACGTACCAAACACATTGAAATGGACATCCACTTCGTTCGCGAAAAGGTTGCTAAAGGCGAGGTACGAGTTCTTCATATTCCATCACGTCATCACACTGCTGATATTTTTACGAAAGGGCTTCCGCAGGTTCTCTTTGATGACTTTCGATCTAGTCTCACCATTCGGCCTCCTCCCGTCTCGACTACGAGGGTGTATTAGACAGTACACTATATATTTCTGTAATTAAGTTAGTCAACCTGTATTTATTTGTGATTATATCTTTCCTATTCAGGAGAGCATACTTTGTATATTTATACCTAGTCGATTAATGAGAAAGGTCACAGATTCATTCCTAACTTTAAAATGTGACAAAAGTGAGATTATTTATATGGTAATTATTTGATTAAATTAAAGTGTTTAAATGCATAAGCGTATGGATTATTAACATGGACTTATGTATGATAAAAATATCTTTTATCATGGTATGCTAAATACATCTATGTCATGAAATGATTTGAAAGATCAAAACTATGCCTTAAGAACATGACATATTCTCTAAACCATGATCATTAGCATACATGATGATATATTTGTCTTGATTAAATCTATGTCTCAAGCATACACATCTCAAAATCATATTACCATGTATAAGAAAATGAAGCATGTATGTCTCGCATATTTTAAGTTTATGTTGTGCATAAAAGAGTATTTCATGCATATCTTGACACATAAACTTTGCTGGAAATAAAATGACATACATAAGATCAAGTGTTGCATGAATGTTTTGATCAAATCTTGATATTCAATCCTACGGTTAAGAAGATATGTTTTGTGCCCAAGTTTAGTGTTATATCATGACAACTCACCATATATAGCTTTTCCTAATGCAAGATTTGAAAGTACAAAAGCAATCTAGCCTTGCTAACTAAAGATTTATTTTGTCATATGTTTACTAATACAAGATATGAGATCTTTACCTATGGATTCATCTCTGCAACATATCTTCATTTTCCTAAGCATAAGATTACACCAAATCATAGCTATACCTACATAAGATTGCAAGAATAAAGCTATGGATTTTGTTGCTGCAAAAAGATATACTACTAATCCTAGCTTTGCTAATACACGATTGCTCAAATCCTACTCAAGATTGCATGAAGATATTGCAAAATCCATCTCTGCCGAAGACATCTTGAATTGTTGGAGAAGTTCTCTTCATATCTTACAAAATCTCCATCAAATCTCATCAAGATTTCCATATCTTCTAATACAAGATTTTGTGTAAGATGTCTTTTGATGGAACAAGACATCTCAACGACAACTTCACTTCAAATTCAAATGAAGCTCTCAACATTTAGAAGGTGGAGTATAAAAGGGATGGTGGTTGAAGGTTGAAGACTTAAGGAAATACAAACCGAGTACTAAAGCTACAACATTGAGATTATTTACAAAGAAGCTTTAGTTAGTCATTTCCTTCAACTGTAATCAGAGAGTTTTGAGTGTTTCACTTATTCATTCAAAAATATTTTGTAAAAGATTAAGCGGTGGGGCTTAATCTGGGTTTATGACTAGATCCTGAGAAAAAGTGTAAAAGAGGTTCTTACTTAGCCTTGAAAAGTAAGAGAGGTTCTTAAGCACCATTAAAGCTTAGGAGAGGTTAACACTTAGCCTTGGAAAGTGTCAGAAGTTTCTCAGTTGCGCTTGTGAAAAACTGAGGGGGAGTTGCTCAAACACTTGGAAGTTTGAGGGAGTGAATACTGGGAGAGGTGTTTAGCTCTAGCGCGGTCTCGGATTGTGAGAACTGCTCTACAGGCTTTATTTCTGCCCCTAAAGAAATCACATAGTTGAAAACCTCAAGAGGTTCTCTTGGGGACCGGACTAGGCTCACAAGGAGACCGAACCAGGATAACTGCACCGAGTCTAATCTTTCTATCCCTATTTCTTTACTTACTGTCATTTAATCACTTGCTTTGATTTTATTTAATTACTATGATTACTTGTGATTAATCTGTGCTGAAAGTGGTTATACTCTTATTCCACTTAAATAACTGTATCTTCCGCAAATCTTTTAAACAGTTGTTTATGTTAATAGGCAAAATTAATTAAGAGTATACTTAAGTTTTTAAAGAGAACTAATCCTATTAAGAGTATACTTAAGTTTTTAAAGAGAACTAATCCTATTAACCCCCCCCCCCCCCCTCCAGTCTTAGTATTAGTCATATTTGAGCCAACAAATGGTATCAGAGCCAATCTTTTTGCCTATAAAGTTTAACAACTTTAGAGAGATTCTAAATGACTAACAAGACTATAAATTTCCCACGAAATATGTCAACTCAGATGATTCCAGAAGGCCAGTCTATAGTTAGACCACCCCTATTTTATTGAGTTAATTATTCTTTCTGGAAAAATAGGATGAAAAACTCTTTTCAGTCAAATGATATTTTTGTTTGGAAAAATATTAGAGATGGTTCAGCTATTTCGACAAAAATAGTTGATGGTGTTAAAAGTGAAAAGACTGAATCTGAGTACACTGACGATGATTGGAAACAATTGCAGTTAAATGCTAAAGCTATTAATATTTTACATTGGGCTTTAGATATTAACGAATATCATCGTGTTTCAGGGTGTACAAGTGCTAAGGAGATATGGGACAAACTTGAAGTCAGATATGAAGGAACTCAAAAGCAGAAGGATCTAAGGGTAAATTTGTATATGCGCGAATTCGAATTATTTAAGATGGAGGTAAATGAAACAATTTTAGAAATGAATACGAGGTTTACCACCATAATAAATAATCTAAAAACCCTTGGAAAAACCTTTCAAGATGAGGAGCTTATTAAAAAGTTAATGAGAACAATGCCCTCAGTCTGGGATCTTAAATTGACAGCCATTGATGAAGCTAGAGATCTATCCACATATTCGTATGATGAATTTATTGAATCTCTGCTTACTCATGAGATTAAAATGACATCTGTCAATGATAAAGAGCCCGAGGCAAGAAAGCTTAAATCCACAGGATTAAAAGCTAAGATAATCAGTGAAAGTTCAGATGAAGAATATGAAGAGGAAATTGCTTTACTTACACGAAAATTTAATAAATTTTGGAAAAAGAAAAACTTTCGAAAATTTCATAAAAAGAACTTTCACAAAGAGCCTAGAACTTCTGATGAGTTCAAGAAAGACTCTTCTCAAGAAGTTGTTCGTTTTGAGTGTGATAAGCCAGAACATATTAAACCAAATTTTCCAAATCTGAAGAATCAAAACAAAAAGAAGGGTAAACAGGCTATGGTAGCAACTTGGAGTGACTGTGATGAAACTTCGTCAAGTGATGAGGAAAATGATGAAGTTGCAAATGTATGTTTTATGGCAAAAGAGGAAACATCAGAGAATTCATCAGACGATTGTGAGGAAGACTCACCTGAGGTAACTTTTAGTCTCATGTCTAAAGATGAGTTAATTACTATTTGTTCTGAATTATATGATACCTCTCTTGAGACTCTAATGAAATTCAAGAAATGCAAGAAAGAAAATAGGAGTCTTAAAAAGGAGAACTCAGAACTACTACACAAAGTTAAATCTCTTGAAACTAGTAGTGCTATAATTCTCAAAGAGGTACAAGATCTGAAAAACCAAAAATTAAAAGATGATAAAATTATTAGTGGTTTTTCAAAAGGAAAGGAAATTCTTCATGATATTATTAACTCACAAAGACACTATGATGATAGATCTGGAATTGGGTGTTCAAGTGTGTATCATGAAAAATTTACTCAAGATAAACAAATGAAAAAGATATATTGTAATAATAAACAGTTAAAATCCCCTAGAGTTAAGAACTGTTAATTATTGTAATCATAATGACCATAAAATTAAAAACTGCAGATTTAAGAATGGTCAATATAAAGGAAATTTTATCTGGTTTGAAAAAGTGTCGAGATTGTCAACTGCTAACTTCTCAGGACCCAAGATTCGTTAGGTACCTAAATATAACTGATTAAATGTAGGGATGTTTGAGAGGCATACAAAGGTCAAAATTGGTTGACAGTGTCTGCTCAAGACATTGGTGATAAAAATACGTTCACTTCTGTTGGCCCTAACAAGAACAAGAACAAAATCACCTAGAGGGGGGTGAATAGGTGTCTAAGTTGTAAACTGAAAGTTTTAAGCTTTTTAAGAAACTTAGTTTTTCAGAGTCAAATTTCCTCAGAGAGGCTAGTTTAAGGAAACAGCTTATGAGGGAAATTCTGCCTAAACACAGTTTAACTGCTTTCAGCAACAGAAGGTCTGAGTTAGAGAACTTCTGGACAGTCTTTTGAACAAAGACAATGATATAAGGAGTAAATCTGTTTCAGCACTAAATATAAGCAAGTACACAGAGGCAAAGTAACAAGTATAAAAGGGAGAAAGAGGTTCAGGAGATCCTGATGAACAATTCGATTTGTCCAAGTTCGCCACAGAAGTCCTGTGACTACGTCTTGTCCCCTGTGGTCGCAGCCGCCATAGATTTTAAATCTACTATTCAGAACTTTTATGGCAAGTTCAGAAGCTCCTTTACATCAACAGAACATAAGCTAATTTCTCACTTAGTTCTGACTAGCCTAAAAAGAGTTAAAGGATTTCCACCAGAAGAACAACAACTCTGTTTTCTGGATTTCTCACCCAACTCTAATCTCAACTAGATTTCTCTCTAAATCTAACTGAATATCATAGACGATATCAGTTTACAAGATTCCTATTATGAACTTGTTTTTCTTCACTCTCTCACTTTAACTAAAGCTATGCTAAGAAAGATTGAGAATGGAAAATGGTGCTCTGTTTTCTTGATTAGAACAGTGCGTTGAGATTTTGCTCGATTATCACACATATGGATGTAATGGAGCTTGGCTACTATTTATAGTGCATGAGGATGACCGTTGGTGAATTTGAATCTTCAATAGAGATGACATCAGTTGTTGTAGCCGTTAATTTGTCAAATCTTCAAACGGTCTTCAAACACTTTGATTCCGTTAACCTTGTTCTTTAACTCAATCCGGTAAGTGATTTGAAGTTGAAGATAAGGTTGACTGAAAACCTTCTTCAACTGGATCAACAAAGGGTAGACAAGGAAATTCTGGAAGAAAGTTGACTTCTGGAAGAAAGTTGACTTCTGGAGTAGGATTCTCTTCTTGAGCTTGTTCAGCAACAGGAGGAACCACTGATGAACCCTATGTGTTTTGATTATGTCCAAACGTTTCAGAAGATGAAAACTTACTAACTCCTTACATATAGTTGACTATTGACTAATAATTTTTTGTCTACTTAGTCTTTGTGTAAGTTGCTCAGCAGGTGCTGAATGAATCATTTTCGGATTGCCTAAAGAACTCAGAAGATCAATTGCTGAAGTCAGAGTTTCAATAACTCAGAAGCTGGATACTCCGCTCTGAAGACGAAGTCTGCTAAAGCTCTCCTCAAAAGTTCTTTGCAATCAGAAGGTTTGCCAATTTTGATCAGAAGTCTAGACAACTGGAAATCAGCTTCTGAAAGCTAAGTCACGGGTTCTGTTTGAGCATTTAATGCTCTGACACTTGCATTCAATGCAAGGCGCCAAAAGTTCAAAAAGCTGTTCTAATGGAGCGCGCTTGTCTGTTCAAAAGAAACCAGAATTTCCTTGTCTACCCTTTGTTGATCCAATTGAAGAATGATTCCAGTCAACCTCATCCTTGATTTCAAATCACTTACCGGATTGAGTTAAAGAACAAGGATAACGGAATCAAAGTGTTTGAAGACCGTTTGAAGATTTGACAAATTAACGGCTACAACAACTGATGTCATCTCCTTTGAAGTTTCAAACTCACCAACGGTCATCTTCATTCACTATAAATAGTAGCCAAGCTCCAAAGCATCAACATACGCGTGATCATCGAGCAAAAATCTCAACGCACTGTTCTAGCAAGAAAAACAGAGCAACTTTTCCATTCTCAATCTTTCTTAGCATAGTCTTAGTAAAGTGAGAGAGTGAAGAAAAACAAGTTCATAATAGGAATCTTGTAAACTGAGATCGTTTGTGATTTTCAGTTAGATTTAAAGAGAGAAATCTAGTTGAGATTAGAGTTGGGTGAGAAATCCAGAAAACAGAGTATTGTTTGTTCTGGTGGAAATCCTTTAACTCTTTTTAGGCTAGTCAGAACTAAGTGAGAAATTAGCTTAAGTTCTGTTGATGTAAAGG
Organism: Euphorbia peplus; assembly: GCA_028411795.1. Taxonomy (NCBI): domain Eukaryota; kingdom Viridiplantae; phylum Streptophyta; class Magnoliopsida; order Malpighiales; family Euphorbiaceae; genus Euphorbia; species Euphorbia peplus. The sequence continues at coordinate 8,503,635 of CP110843.1, read as the reverse complement.
AGCTTCTGAACTTGCCATAAAAGTTCTGAATATTGGATTTATAAAATCTCTGTAGGCTGCGACCTCAGAGGACAAGACGTAGTCACAGGACTTCTGTGGCGAACTTGGATAAATCGAATTGTTCAATCAGGATCTCCTGAACTTCTTTCTCCCACTTATACTTGTTACTTTTGTTTCTGTGTACTTGCTTATATTTAGTGCTGAAACAAATTTTCTCTTAAGCATCATTGTCTTTGTTCAGAAGACTGTCCAGAAGTTCTTCAATCAAAACTTCTGTTGCTGAAAACAGTCTAACTGTGTTTAGACAGAATTTCCCTCAGAAGCAACTCTTGTTAGCTTGCCTCTGACTCTGAGGAAATTTGACTCTGAAAATCAAGTTTCTTGAAAAACTTAGAAATTTTCAGTTTTCAACTTTGACACCTATTCCCCCCCCCCCTCTAGGTGATTCTGTTCTTGATAGGGCCAACAAGTGGTATCAGAGCGAAGGTCACTTCGCATATTTACTAAAGATCTAACAATCTAAGTGTAAGATCCTATCAGAATCAATAGAGATGGCTAGTAGACACCAGCCTGAGAATTCTTCTCACTTTATTGTCCCAGAAGGTTCTTCTACTACTAGACCTCTATTATTTAATGGCAACAACTACTCATACTGGAAGAAAAGGATGATGTACTTCATCCAAGCTCAGAACATGAGTGCTTGGGATGTCATCACTGATGGTGATTTCATTCCTACCAGAATGGAACAAGGTCTAGGGGAGGTTGTTATTCCTCAGAGAGAATACACAGATGACATTCTAAAAAAACTCCAAACTAATGCTTCAGCAATAAATATGTTGCATTGTGCACTTACAGCTACTGAATATAACAAAGTTTCTTCTTGTGAAACTGCACAGGACATTTGGAACAAGCTCGAAGTCACATATGAAGGAACAGGAAAAGTGAAGCAATCCAAAGTCAACCAACTCATGAGAGAATATGAGTTATTCGAAATGCTTGATAAAGAATCTATTTCAGATATGAACTCTAGATTCACCAAGATAGTCAATGACTTGAAGAGTTTAGGAAAGGATATTGAAGAATCTGATCGAGTGAAGAAGATTGTCAGAAGCTTACCAAGGTCTTGGCAAGCCAAGAAGACTGCTATTGAAGAAGTTCAGGATTTGAGCTATTACTTGTACGATGAGCTCATTGGGTCTCTAATTACCCATGAGATGTCATTAAAGAATCATGACCTAAGAGAAAGGTCAGAAGGAAAAAGAGTAGTCCTGAAAGCAGAATCTTCTGAAGAACCCTCTGAAGATGAGGAACTGGCTATGCTGACCAGGAAGTTCAAGAAGGCCTTTAGAAAAGGCAGAGGTGGAAACTACAAAAAGCCTTTCAGGAGCTTTGACAAGAAAACTCCTGATTCTGGTGAAAAGTTCAAGAGAGATCCAAATAAGCCTATTGTGTGCTATGGATGTCAGCAACCGGGGCACATTAAGCCTAACTGCCCGGAGCTGAAGAAAGATAAGAAAAAGTTCAAGAAAGCTATGCTGGCTGCCTGGTCAGACTCTGAGACCAGCAGTGATCCTGAAGAAAAGGAAGAGCAAGCTCAGATTTGTTTTATGGCTATTGATGAGCCAACTTCTGAAGATGTCACAGGAGAAACTTCCGCACCTCCTGAAGCTACATATGATTCCGAGGTAAACATATCTTCTGAACAAAATATCTTTGATTCTCTTGAAGAACTCTATAGTATGTTCAAGTACCTGAAAAGGAAATTGGACAAGAGTGAGGCTGACAAGTTTCTTAGGTTTACTCAAGTTTATTCTGACATGAAAGTGTTAGAAGAAAAACTGTGTAAACAATTCAGCACTCCTGCTGATGGCTCTAAAGTCAAAGGCAAGGAAAAGCTGCCTCTGGGAAGTGATAAACCCCAGAAGAAGAAGAAGAAACCTGTCACTCCCTCTCTTCTGAAAGAGATAGCTTCTCCTCCTGATGTTGGCACCTCTGAGAGTGCTGGTATAGCCTCTGAAGATGTTGGTCCTTCTCAGAAGAAGAAGAAATCTCCCAGGAAGCAAAGGGAAAGATCCAAGAACCCTCCCTTTTGCAAACTTTGCAAGAGTGATGGTCACTGGTTAAAGGATTGCAAGTACCATATTAAAAATCTCTTGCAATCTGAGGTATCATTAAAACCTGCTGAAGAAAAATCTAACTCTGAAGGACCCAATAAGGATTGGGTACCTGTCACTAATTGATTGTGTTGCAGGTGGCTCTGAGTGCTCCATCAATGTCAAAGCTGTGGTACATTGACAGTGGGTGCTCAAGGCATATGACAGGTGATGAAAAAGCATTCATCACATTTGATCCTAAAAGAGGTGGAAAAGTCAGCTTTGGAGATGCTCAGAAAGGAAGGATACTTGGTTCTGGATCCATAGGAACTAATCCTCCGATCGAAGATGTCTCCCTAGTCAGAGGCCTGAAGTTCAATCTCCTGAGTGTTGCACAACTGTGTGATAAAGGTAGAGATGTTGTCTTCAGCTCCTCTGGATGTAAAATCTTGGACAGTAAGTCAAGGGAAGTTATTCTAACTGCTCCTAGAGTTGAAAATGTTTTCATGCTGAACCTTGAGAATCTTTGCAAAAATATATGCTTGATGTCCAAAGAGGATACCTCCTGGCTCTGGCATAGGAGACTTGCTCATGTGAGCATGGACCTTCTGGCCAAAGTAGCTAGAAATCAATTGGTTGAGGGTCTGCCTGAAATTAGTTTTAAAAAGAACCATTTATGCAATGCTTGCCAATCTGGTAAACAATCTAGAAGCTCTTTTAAAACTAAGAAAGTCATTTCAACTAAAAGACCTTTGGAATTACTTCATATGGATCTTTTTGGCCCTGTTCAACCAATGAGCATGGGTGGAAAGAAGTATGCCTTTGTCATTATAGATGACTATTCAAGATTCACTTGGGTCATCTTGCTGTCTAGCAAAGATGAGTCACTTGGATGTTTCTCAGTTCTGATAAAGAAACTTGAGAATGAAAGGAATGAAAAGGTTGTCCATATCAGAAGTGATAATGGTGGAGAATTCAAAAATTTTAGGTTTGAAGAATTCTGTGAAACCAAGGGAATTGATCATAACTTTTCTGCTCCTAGGACTCCTCAACAAAATGGGGTAGTGGAAAGAAAGAATAGAACTCTGGTTGAGATAGCCAGAACTATGATCAATGAAAAAAGGCTTCCTAAGTACTTTTGGGGAGAAGCTGTGAACACAGCTTGCTATGTTCTAAATAGAGTGCTAATTAGAAGCATTCTGAACAAGACCCCTTATGAACTCTGGAAAGGTCGAAAGCCTAAAATAGGTTATTTCAGAACCTTTGGTTGTAAGTGTTATGTTTTGAATACAAAAGAATATCTTTCAAAGTTTGATTCTAAGGCAGATGAGGCCATTTTTCTTGGTTACTCAACACATAGTAAAGCATATAGGGTTTTTAATAAGAGGACTCAAACTTTAGATGAATCTGTTCATGTACAGTTTGATGAGACTAACCCTGCAGATAGTAGAGCTCCTGATGAAGATGTAGTTCAAGCTCCTGAAGTTACATCTCTCTTTGAAGAAGAAGATGTTTCTCCCAGAGCTGCTGGAGTGGTTCCTCCTGTTGCTGAACAAGCTCAATATGTGAATCCTACTCCAGAAGTCAACTTCCTTCCAGAAGATGCTCCTATATTTGATTCAACAAATGATGAACAGGTTTCAGAAGACTCATTGGATGTACCAAGAGAAGTTAGAACTCATAGGAATCATTCCTTAGAGAACATAATTGACTCTATTCATAATCCTGTCATGACCAGAGCTCAGCTCAGAAGATACATGGGGAATGTGGCTTTTGTGTCACTTCTGGAACCCAAGGACTTCTATGAAGCTGCTGATGATGACTCCTGGTTAATGGCAATGCAAGAAGAACTTGACCAGTTCAAAAGGTGAGAAGTTTGGACTTTGGTTCCCAGACCTAACAACACAAAGGTTGTTGGAACTAGATGGGTTCTGAAGAACAAGCTTGATGAATTTGGAAATGTTGTGAGGAACAAGGCAAGACTTGTTGCTCAAGGTTACAGTCAGCAAGAAGGCATATATTATGGTGAAACTTTTGCTCCTGTTGCAAGATTAGAAGCCATTAGAATCTTATGTGCTTTTGCATCATACAAAGGTTTTAAGCTCTTTCAAATGGATGTGAAAAGTGCATTCTTGAATGGTTACATTGATGAGGAAGTCTATGTGTCTCAACCTCTTGGTTTTGAAGATCCTAAGTTTCCTGATCATGTGTACAAGCTGAAGAAAGCATTGTATGGACTGAAACAAGCTCCCAGAGCTTGGTATGAGAGACTGACAAAGTTCCTTCTGTCTAAGGGGTTTGTCAGAGGCTGTGTTGATACAACTCTGTTCACTCAGAAGAAGAACAAAGATATCCTTATAGCTCAGGTATATGTTGATGATATTATATTTGGTGCTACTAACGAATCTTTGTACAGAGAGTTCAGTGACCACATGAAGGCTGAGTTTGAAATGTCTATGATGGGAGAATTAACCTTCTTCTTAGGACTTCAGATCAAGCAAAGTAATGATGGTGTGTTTATCAATCAAGCCAAGTACATTAGAGAAGTGCTGAAGAAATTTGGCATGATGGACTCTAATGCTGTTGATATTCCTATGGATGTCAGCAAAGACATTGATGATGAAGAGAAAGCTGGTAAACCTGTAGATATAAAAACCTACAGAGGTATGATTGGTTCTCTTTTATACCTAACAGCCAGCAGGCCAGATATACATTTTGCTGTGTGTTTTGTGCTAGATATCAGTCAAAGCCAAGAGAAATTCATGATGTTGCTGTCAAAAGAATTCTCAGATATCTTAAAGGCACACCAGAAGCTGGTTTGTGGTATCCCTGTAGTTCTGACTTCACTCCTATAGGATACACAGACTCTGACTATGGTAGAGATAAATTGAAAAGGGTCAGCACTTCTGGTGGTTGTCATTTTCTGGGGGAGTGCCTAGTCTCCTGGCAGAGCAAGAAGCAAACCTCTGTGGCTCTCTCAACTGCTGAAGCTGAGTATGTTGCTGCTGGAAGTTGTGTTTCTCAGATGCTCTGGATCAAGCAACAAATTGCTGACTATGGAATCATCCCTGGAACAATTACAATCTACTGTGATAACAAGAGTGCTATTTATCTTTCAAAGAATCCTATTCAGCACAGCAGGATGAAGCATGTTCATATTAGGCATCACTTTCTGAGAGATCATGTTCTGAAGAAGGATATTATCATTACTCATGTTCCCTCTGAAGAAAATCTTGCTGACATGTTTACTAAGCCTCTGGCTGGTAATTCTTTCAGCAACTTACGAGAAGGCATTGGTATGACTTATCCACTTCAATAACTTAGATTAATTATTTCTGTATGTCTTAAGTGATTAATCGTTTGAGATAATTAAGTTATAATTAATTCTAATCATGATTTGACTTGAAAGCATGCGTTATCTTCTGCCATATTACGGCGCTGTTCTGTGGTTAACGGTTATCTGTTCCCTTTTAAACGGTGTGTATTTGCTTTTTGAATTGGAACGGTTTCTGTGTTTGGGTATAAATAAGGGTTTTCCATTCTTAGAAAATTTTCACTTGCATTCTCTTTGCTATTAGAATTTCCATCAAGTTTCTGTGTTCTTTCCTCTCAAATCTTTTAACCTAATTTCTTATATCTCTAAAATGGCTCAAGAATTCACTGTCACTCACATCTTCTCCACTGAATCACAAAAGAAGGTTAGCGAATCTAGGGTATTCACCTCTAGGTTCCTAGATGATGAAGTTAAATCGACTGAACCTATTTCTCACTGGCTTAGCGCTCAAAACTGGAATTCTTTCGTCTCTCTCGATGAATTCATTTATCCTAAGTTAGTTACAGAATTCTATCAGAACCTTCATTTCTTTTCTAATGAGGAGGATGTTCTACATTCTGAAGTCGGGGAAGTTGAGATCGAAGTCAGCAGGGCTTCCATTTCTCAAGTGATAGGGATTGATGATGAAGGAATCATCATTGGTGATGATGGTTCAGCAGATGGTTTTACTGAAGCCAACTGGGCTAGGCCAGATCTGAATGCCAAGGAAACGTATGCCACCTGGTTGACTCAGCACCAGAGGTGGGCACACTATTTGACTACAAATGTCTTTCTTTCGAAGGCTGGAGGAGTCAATGGGGTTTCCAACAGGGAAAGGGTTTTCATGTGGCATCTGGTCAACCAGAAGAAAATTAATTTACCTGCCATGCTGATAAGGCAGATGAAGAATGTAACGACCGTGAGTGCATTAGCATATGGCTCACTCCTGACTAGGTTGTTTGAGGCAGCCTCTGTTGTGGTTTCAGGAGAAGGTGTTACAAGTAGGAGTACGGTTCTGAAGATGCATACCTTCAGGAACCTGAGTTTTGGTGTGACTCCGAAGAAGAATGAGAAGGGCTCCTCTGTGAGTATTGCTCAGAAGGAAAGTGTTGAGGCTGTTGCTCAGAAAGGAAAGAATGCTGCCAAGAAGGGCAAGGGAAAGAAGGGATCAAGTAAGTTGGTCCTGACTGTTGAGAAGGTGGTTGTCTCAGAACCTCCTCCCACGATGGTTCAAACAACAATCAATGTTGAACCCTCTGGCAAGATTGTTGCTGAGAAGCCAAAGGATGTTCAGGAAAAAGATGCTCAGGATGCTGAGAAAGCACGCCTTGCTGAGAAAGAGAAGGCTGCTGAAGCTGAAAAAGTTGCAAGAGTTGTGGCTCTTGCTGAAGAGAAAAGAAAGAAGAAGGAAGCTGAGGATAAGTTAGCAGCTGAGAGAGAAATTGCTGCAAAGGCTAAGGCCGATGCAAGACTTTTAGAATGTGCTGCTGAACTCCAGGATGCGGAGTTCTCAAAGGAAGTTGAGGCTTCAGAAGAAGGAGAGAATCTTGAGAATATCTCTCGGTCCCCTCGGATAATTGAGAATATCTCTCTCTCTACCAGGATTGGGAAGAAGGCTGTTGCAAAACGAAGGTTGCTGAGGAAAAAGGACTTCGTTGTTGCCTCCAGTGCTGAATTAGAGGATCCTGTTACTCAGGAACCGGAAGATGCTGATAAAGACTTGTCAGAGATGTCTGATGAAGAGAATGTTGATGCTCCTCTGATTGAAGAGCTGTCAGAAGAGAGTGAACCAGAAGATGAAGAGGTTCTTCAGAATGCAAAACAATTTGTTGAGAATGTTGATGATGAAAACTTCATTGACAACATTCTTCTGAATCAAGGAAGAAACCCCGGTGAAAGGGACGCCTCTGAAACACTGATCAGGATGGCTCACATCTTTGCTGAGCCCATCTCAATGTTTGATCCAAACTCTGACCATGTCATCTCTTCTCCCACTCTTACTCCTCATCAATCTCCTTCACTCCCTTCTGTCACAGAAGTGAGTGGTTCCCAAACTTCCATTCCTCCTACAACTTCAGCCTCTGAGGTTGTACCTCCTTCAATCATTCCTCCTTCTGGATCTTTTTCAGAAGTAAATTTAAACACTGCTCCCATTTTCACAGACTCTATATCCACATCCACTACCTCTTCTATTCCTTCCTCCTCTGTAAGTCCATCAATTGGATTTACTGCTCCATCTTTCTCACTACCATCTACTTTACCTTCCATTTCCCCTACCATTTCTTCCTCTACCACCAATGCCATCCCTTCCTCAAACACTCAAATCCCTCCACTCTCAACCTCTGGACATGCACCTCCTGTTTGTGATCCCTTAACTACCTCCTCCACTACTTCTTGTTTTGCTGGGTTGTCATCCAACTATGACTTCCTGCGCAAACACATGAATCGGGATGATCTGGATAACAGGTTTGGTAGTTTTGGTTCCATGGGCAGAGCTTCTGGTATTTTCGAAGCTGGAGGTGCCCCCAGTGTTGAAGAGTTGAGAAGAATGAGTCAGAGTGGCTCTGATGAACTGCTGAATAGATTTGCTGGTATGGGGCAAAGGACTTCTGCTGCTGACATGTATGCTCAGGGCATTGTGCTGCAAGAATTACATTCTTTGCAAGCTCAGAACCTGCAGCTCATGACTATGCTTCAAATGCAGGACCCTTCTGTTTACATACGCAATCTTTCTACACTTCATCTAGCTACCTATGAAGAGCTGTACAAATTGAGAGAATTAGCTCTGACTCTTCCTTCACTGGATAACATTGCTCTTGCTTCTTCTCTGAAGGTCAATGAGAATTTGGAGATATTGACAGAAGAAGTCAAGGAAGCAAATGAGCATTATGAGGCTCATGAGAAGATGCTCCCAAGTAAGATTGATGACCTTCAAAGTACTGCCAATCACATTCTGAGAGAAGCGAAATCTTCTGCTCAAGGTTCATCGTCTTCAGGGGCTGCTAAGATTGTATATGACATCACTCCTGATCTCAACAATCGACTCTCCAACATTGAGTCTGCTGTATCTGCTCAGAACGCACAGATTGCTGAGCTTACTGAACTTCTGAAGGTTATGCACACTCAAGCACGAGAACAAGAGAAGACTCTTCACAATTGTTATAGGTTTGTTCGAGGACAGACTTATATTCAGAATGAGCATCTTACTGTTGCTGTGTATGCTAACAATAGGTTGATCAAGCTCCTTCTGGATGATGTTCAGAGACAGCGACCTATGTCTGGTCAGACCTTTGATCATATGAAGACCATTGATGATAACTTCAGAAGAATAATGGATATGATCAATACTGTGAGACCAACTCCTCAGCAATATCAGACTGCACTGAATGTTCAGCAAAAATTGAAATCTCAGGGTGCTCTGGGTGTTGCTCTTGGTTCTGGTCAAACGGGGGAGAAGTCTGGTCAGAAGAGATCAAGTGCTGCTGAAGGTTCTAGTGTTGTTCCTCCTCAGAAGAAGAAACCTAGGAACTTGTAATCTTTTAGGACTTAAGCTTCTTAGCTAGGTTCTGGGTTGGGTAGCTTTTGTCTTAGGACTTTTACTGCTCTTCTGATTATTCTGTTTCTTATGTTGTCTTCTGAATTAACTTATATACACTGAATCTTCCTTATACTTTCTTATATCTCTGACTTCTTACTTTGTGCTTATGTTTCTGTCTTGACTTAGTAAATTACACTTCATCAAATCTAACAACTTGATCTTAAGTCTTTCTTTAAGTTTATACAGATTGCTGAAGTTCACCATTTACACTAAAATGGGGGAGTTAGTTTACTCAGAAGTAATGAAACACTTGCATCAGGAAGTCATTTTCTAAACCTCATGTTTTCTGTTACCTTCTGACCACGGTTTGTCCATAACCAAAATGGGGGAGAATGATGAACCCTATGTGTTTTGATTATGTCCAAACGTTTCAGAAGATGAAAACCTAATTCTTCCTCACACATAGTTTACTATTGAATAATATTTTTTTTTGTTTACTTAGTCTTTGTGTAAGTTGCTCAGCAGGTGCTGAATGAAACATTTCTGGATTGCCTAAAGAACTCAGAAGATCAGTTTGCTGTAGTCAGAGTTTCAATAACTCAGAAGCTGGATACTCCGCTCTGAAGCCAAAGTCTGCTAAAGCTCTCCTCCGAAGTTCTTTGCAATCAGAAGTTTTGCCAATTGTGATCAGAAGTCTAGTCAAGTGGAAATTAGCTTCTGAAAGCTAAAGTCACGGGTTCTGGATAGCATTTAATGCTCTGACAAGTGCATTTAATGCAAGGCGCCAAAAGTTCAAAAAGCTGTTTTGATGGAGCGCGCCTGTCTGTTCAAAAGAAACCAGAATTTCCATGTCTACCCTTTGTTGATCCAATTGAAGAATGATTCCTGTCAACTTCGTCTTTGATTTCAAATCACTTACCGGATTAAGTTAAAGAACAAGGATAACGGAATCAAAGTGTTTGAAGACCGTTTGAAGATTTGACAAATTAACGGCTACAACAACTGATGTCATCTCCTTTGAAGATTCAAACTCACCAACGGTCATCTTCACTCACTATAAATAGTAGCCAAGCTCCAATGCATCAACACACGCATGATCATCGAGCAAAATCTCAACGCACTGTTCTAACGAGAAAAACAGAGCAACTCTTTCCATTCTCAATCTTTCTTAGCATAGTCTTAGTTAAAGTGAGAGAGTGAAGAAAAACAAGTTCATAATAGGAATCTTGTAAACTGAGATCGTTTGTGATCTTCAGTTAGATTTAAAGAGAGAAATCTAGTTGAGATTAGAGTTGGGTGAGAAATCCAGAAAACAGAGTATTGTTTGTTCTGGTGGAAATCCTTTAACTCTTTTTAGGCTAGTCAGAACTAAGTGAGAAATTAGCTTAAGTTCTGTTGATGTAAAGGAGCTTCTGAACTTGCCATAAAAGTTCTGAATAGTGGATTTATAAAATCTCTGTAGGCTGCGACCTCAGGGGACAAGACGTAGTCACAGGACTTCTGTGGCGAACTTGGATAAATTGAATTGTTCAATCAGGATCTCCTGAACTTCTTTCTCCCTCTTATACTTGTTATTTTTGCTTCTGTGTACTTGCTTATATTTAGTGCTGAAACAGATTTTCTCTAAAGTATCATTGTCTTTGTTCAGAAGACTGTCCAGAAGTTCTCAAATCAGGACTTTTGTAAGCTAGCTTCTGACTCTGAGGAAATTTGACTCTGAAAATTAAGTTTCCCCAAAAACTAAGAAATTTTCAGTTTTCAACTTTGACACCTATTCACCCCCCTCTAGGTGATTCTGTTCTTGATAGGGCCAACACACCCAACTCTAATCTCAACTAGATTTCTCTCTAAATCTAACTGAATATCACAGACGATATCAGTTTACAAGATTCCTATTATGAACTTGTTTTTCTTCACTCTCTCACTTTAACTAAAGCTATGCTAAGAAAGATTGAGAATGGAAAATGATGCTCTGTTTTCTTGATTAGAACAGTGCGTTGAGATTTGCTCGATTATCACGCATATGGATGTAATGGACCTTGGCTACTATTTAGAGTGCATGAGGATGTCAATAGAGATGACATCAGTTGTTGTAGCCGTTAATCTGTCATGTCTTCAAACGGTCTTCAAACACTTTGATTCCGTTAACCTTGTTCTTTACCTCAATCCGGTAAGTGATTTGAAGTTGAAGATAAGGTTGACTGAAAGCCTTCTTCAATTGGATCAACAAAGGGTAGACAAGGAAATTCTGGTTTTGTTTTGAGTAGACAGACGCGCTACTTCAAAACAGCTTTTTGAACTTTTGGCGCCTTGCATTAAATGTATTTGTCATAGCAATAAATGTTAAACAGAACCCGTTGTGAGCATAAGTGGTCGCTCATAGCGGCTTTAGCCTTCTTTGACTAGTGTCGCCACCCGACCGACCGGGAAAATGTACAAACCGGTGTTTGTACCGATTGTTTTGAAAACCAGAGATTCTATTTACGTTCATGGATACAACTTATTAATTCCGACATTCTAGAACCCAGAGGATCTTTAATGCAACCTAACAGTTTATTATTTTGATATTTATAGTTATCACACAAGAATAAGTAAATGCGCAAATATTTGTACGGTAAACCGTCGGGTGACACGATACAAAACCCTCAGAAGCTTACCTTCGTCGCGTGCCAGTGATTGCTCGCGGACTGATACTCGTTGAAGAACGGAGACCTTTTCTGGGAGGAACCTCGGGGGCCGGAGTTGCGTGTGCATCCTCCGGAGTGGTAACTAGGAACAGGACTTAATCGACTCTAGCGAGACTGCGAGTGGTGCCTAGGTTGGAAACTTTTGGTAAAAAGGGGGAATATATTTTTGGTGGTCGGGAGGACCTTTTTTGGAAATATTTCGGGAAAATACTCTCAAGCTCAGACTTTCAGCGACTCTTTTCTGTATCAGATGCAACTTTCGGCAACTCAGAGGCAACTTTATCAGAGGCAACTTATATCGGGTCAAGAATCGCTTTAGAACGAGCTATAAAGGTGGGAGAATGAGTGTTTGTTGGTGAATTGAATGAGAAATCCGGGGGGTATTTATAGGTTAGCTTGTGACTGTATGGTCCCCTTTTAGTGACCTTACGGTCACATGCTTCGCCCGTCTCAGATCTAAATTTGGATCTGAGCCGTGCTTCACACAAGGCCCGGCCAATGTTGTTTGGATTTTTAGTACACATGTCACTCTCTGATTGGACTGCCAAGCCACGTGGCAGATAAGGATTGGATTCTGTCTGCCACGTGGCAATGAACGTACGATCAGAGGCTTTGTGACCGTATGGTCTCAACAAACAGTGTTGTGACCGTACGGTTCTTAATGAATAGTACTTGTGACCGTATACATTTTGTGATCGAGGATTTTCCCATCAGCATGGAAGTGCCACACTCATGGTCCCGAGGAGCGGGCGGAAGAGGTTATGGTCCTGAAAAGATGATCCGTTCTCCGACGAGCATTAGTATTTGAGAAGCTGGCGCGACGAGGAGCTCATAGATTGCTTTCATCATCGGGTTCGAAAACCAGTGCTCACAGTTTTCCCCTCGCTTCTTTGGGAGTGTCTAAGGTGGTTACATTGTTTTGTAAGACCTGTCGGGCAATCTCAAGGAAGCGAAATAAGACTTACTGCGTGTGTGCTAGTGTTTTGAAACTGAGTTTAGAAAACTTACCTGCAGTTCTGGCCTACGGCGTCGGTTCTTCTATAATCTTACTGTAAGGCCGACTAACTGTTTCTGTTGTGTACCTCAACGAGGATTTTCCGTAACCTTTAATAGCGCCTCGAGCATGACTCGAGGACTTTTGGTAACCTTCGTAGCTCTTAGTAACCTTCCATAACGCGTCGGGCGTGACCCGACGATTTAGTAGCCTCTTTGTAGCTCTTCTTCATAGTACCTCGGGCACGACCCGAGGATTTAGTAACCTCTTGTAGCTCCAAATATTCTCTCATAACGCCTCGGGCGTGACCCGAGGATTTAGTAACCTTTTGTAGTTCTACTTCATAGTACTTCGGGCACGACCCGAGGGTTTAGTAACCTCTTGTGTAGCTCTTATTCAATTCTGTTTTCCGATCTTTCTTTCTTCAGATAGTGTCGAACACTTTGTCCTACCAGTCTTATCCGAATGTTGGTGGTCCTATCCTGAGGTCGGTCAGCTGTGTCCCAATATTTTTCTTCTGCTCTTGATCTTTGGTTGAACTGGGGGCCCCTGGCAGCGTTCTTTCTTGACCAAAGTCGCGCCCCACTCTGGTACTGCCCCAGTGGAGTTCTTAGTTTCCAATATTTTGATGAGTTCAGGGGTGCCCCATCATGCTATTGGTTGGGTAATGCTCTTAGAACAACACGATAACTTTTCTTGCGCATGTCAGAAGCGTCGTGGGTTTCCTTTGGAGCGGGCGCCTCGAGAGTCAGATATCTTCTTTTGGATGGCCGAAGGAGGCTCTTATGCCTTTTGGGGTTTACTGGTCTAGGCTCTGAAAGGTTGTTTACATCGTCTAATCTGCGCCTAGACTATCTCCCTGTAACGATGATCCTGATTTGTCACTACCTTTTTATGACACCTATGGGGATCATGCACAAACAAAGACATGCATCCTTCCTCAGAGGTGAGATGGCCAATGGGAAATAAACGTTTTTATGATGGTCGGTCATGCTACATGATTGCAAGTGATCGAGGGGAATGTAGGTTCACACTTGCAAACTTTGACTGGGTAACACACAATGCATGCGACTAGATGCATAGACACATGTCAAGGGATGAATTCTCGTGATATGGACTCTAGCTAGAACATAGGGTATGCATGTGTGTGACTTTGGTGTAAGTGAAGGGACGCCCTATTAGGTGGATTCCTAACAACTTTTAACGATCTAAAACCCAAAGTGTGTGTGACTCAATGTGTATGTACATGAGGAGACGTCCTACTTATATCTTTCACGGGTTTCGACTAGATGACCTAAGTGTCTAATGTGTGCGGGTAACTAGACTTGTGGACATGTGATTGTGCGCAGGCTAGGGGGGCTATCTCCTCCTATGACTTGTGTAGTATTATTTTTGTGGATCTTGGTTGGATGACCTAAGACACGCAGTATGGACGACTGAGTGTGTGGACACGTGACTGGGGAACCTAAACGACTCTTGGTCCTCAACTAAGCATGTGGATGACTCCAAGGTTTTGGCTAGATGCAAGGTTAGGTTTATGGTTGGATGAAGGAGGCAAGGTCTATGTAGGTGTTTCGAGGATGCAGGGAAAGGCTTTCATAAGGAGAGAGAGGTTTTGGGCTTGGATGGTGGATGCGAGGGTTGTTTGATGAGGATAGGGTATGAGAGACCATCAGGAGTTCGTGTAGCTTCTAGGTTGTCAGGGTTGGAATCAAGATGTTCGAACGCAACTTCCGATGATGTTTTCGTGATTGCCCCTAGGGTAAGGTTTTCATTGCTCTAATTGTTGCCTAAGATGACTCTAAGGGTTGTCAACTTAGCGAGCTGCCTTTATTGTTGCCTAGATCGCTCTCTCGAGTTTTCAACCTAGCAGGCTTTCTTTTCTTTTGGCCTTGATTGTTGCCTAGATCTAGTTTTTGAGTCTTCTTGATCTAGCAGGTCTTTTCTGTTTTCTCAAACCCTAGAGGAGTCGGCTAGTGTTTTGAATGGAGTATACATATTCCCTCGTCTAACTTCTTGATTTCTCTGTTTCAACATGACCTATGGCATCCTAGAATACATATAGCTGGCAGACTCTCGGAACAGACATTTAGACTCACTAACATAAGCATCTAGACTAGTTAACATAGGCATAAATGGTTCATGCAGGTCTAGTATGAATGTGCACTTATTATCAACTAGTCCGGGTAATCATCCTTTCTCTTTCCGTGATGATGAACTGCCCCTGGTAGTGAGGATTCTTCTGTGTCCTAGTGCCACCATCTTGTTCTCAGAAGCGTACAAGTGATTCTTATGATGAAATCCTAGTGTCTCCATTGTTCTCCTTGGTGTGGATCCCGTCACAACCTTCAGCATGGAGTACGCCTTTTTAAGATGTCTTCCTATCTTTGGGATACCATCCGCTCAGTCTTTTGCATGAAGCCTTGATATGGAAATGTCGTCACTCTCTTCGAGGTTTTGTGGACGTGATCTATTTTCGAGGGGTGGTTTTACTTCTCCTTTTGTTTCCCCTTTGTCCATGGGCATGTAGAGTGCAGAAAGGGGATTCTGAGGGCTTCATGGGTCTAGTTTTGAAGGCTGACGGACCTTGGTTCATCTTAAATGGAGACACCTTGAGTACTTGTACGCTCCATTTTAATTTTGTTGCACTGTCCTAGTTCCTCTGAGCGAGGTCTGTTCTTTTTTTAGGGCTCTGAAGGAGATTTGCTTCTACATTGATCGAGTAATTTCTTCTCCCTATGTCGTCTCTTTCTTGCAAGGTACGTCCTGGTCGAGGCCACTCGTCTGGTTGTGGTTATCTCTCTTACAGTCGAGGGCATATTCATACTAGACACAAATGCTCTAATTATGCCTATATCTTCCTAATGTCTATTTGAAAGATGCAGATGAATGTAGACACGAGTGAGCTAAACGCTTTTTCTACCCAAGCACGGGTCTGTAAATACGTGGATAGGATAAGTGGGATAGAGCCTAGTCGATGTTTGATGATGTCGCTCCGTTCTTCGTCTATAGGGATGTTCTTGATGCGACGCTTGTGACCTAGAGTCCTCCATGAATCCTCTTAGGGGTGTATTCTCAGTGTTTCGAGCCACTAGGTATTAATCGATTTTTGGTTCGAATAAGGTCTTTTGTTTGCTCTGAAGTAGATCATGAGGAGGTGGTTAACTGGAGTGAGATGGAGTGTGGTGTATGGTGGGGTAGTTCAGTCAAGTTTGGGGTAATATATTTTGGGGTGTTTGGTAATACGTGGGGAGTGGTTCATTTGCGAGGTAGGCTAAGTTTCAAGGCTTGGCTCGTCTTTTGGATTGGAGTTTGAGCGGATATCATAGAGAACTTCCTTGGGTCGTCGAACCCTTCGTCTGAGGGCTTGATCCCTATCTCTGATTCTTCATTGTTGGTCTGACGGTCTCTTTAGTGGAAGTTGGCTTTGGTTTAGGTGTGTTGCGGTTTTGTGATTTCGGGTTGGGTCAGGTAATATTTGGGAATTTTGGATAAAGAGAGGGCGTTCCCGTATAGGTCGGGTTTTTGACGTTTTGGACCACTTGTGTGTGTGCCCTAACCTAATGTGTGCCTATGACATCCAAACGAATTATGCTTGTGAGATTATGGTACCTTATTGACATTTTCCTATTTCTCTCCGTTATCGCACCGATGCGTATGTATGTCTAAGACACATGATGATGACAATGTGCATGCATGTGGACCCTATTAAGTAGGATGATGCGAAACAAGTGGCCTAACATATGACACTCTAAGGGTAGACACACCTGAAGGAGACAAACGTAGCGGGTAAGGGGATACGTGCTTTTATGTTTTGGACATCGTGTGTGTGTGTGACACGTTTAGGTAAAATGACGGCGGTGTCATAATTCCTATTTTAGCCTATCGTGTGTATCCTATGTGTGGTTTGACAATGTACGCTAATCCATACAGGTAATGCTTGACATGTATATGAAATGGATTTACACTTTGGACCTTGTGAAGTTTTAGCATTGTCACAAGATGAGATTTGTTTGGTTTAAGGAATTGACCTTTGGGGTGGTATGTTGGCCCTATCAAGAACAGAATCACCTAGAGGGGGGTGAATAGGTGTCACCCAACTCTAATCTCAACTAGATTTCTCTCTTTAAATCTAACTGAAGATCACAAACGATCTCAGTTTACAAGATTCCTATTATGAACTTGTTTTTCTTCACTCTCTCACTTTACTAAGACTATGCTAAGAAAGATTGAGAATGGAAAGTATTGCTCTGTTTTTCTTGTTAGAACAGTGCGTTGAGATTTTTGCTCGATGATCACGCGTATCTTGATGCTTTGGAGCTTGGCTACTATTTATAGTGAATGAAGATGACCGTTGGTGAGTTTGAATCTTCACTGGAGATGACATCAGTTGTTGTAGCCGTTAATTTGTCAAATCTTCAAACGGTCTTCAAACACTTTGATTCCGTTATCCTTGTTCTTTAACTCAATCCGGTAAGTGATTTGAAATCAAGGATGAGGTTGACTGGAATCATTCTTCAATTAGATCAACAAAGGGTAGACAAGGAAATTCTGGTTTCTTTTGAACAGACAAGCGCGCTCCATTAAAACAGCTTTTTGAACTTTTGGCGCCTTGCATTGAATGCAAGTGTCAGAGCATTAAATGCTCAAACGAACCCGTGACTAAGCTTTCAGAAGCTAATTTCCAGTTGTCTATACTTCTGATCAAATTGGCAAACCTTCTGATTGCAAAGAGCTTCTGAGGAGAGCTTTAGCAGACTTCGGCTTCAGAGCGGAGTATCCAGCTTATGAATAATTGAAACTCTGACTTCAGCAAACAGATCTTCTGAGTCCTTTAGGCAATCCAGAAAAGATTCATTCAGCACCTGCTGAGCAACTTACACATAGACTAAGTAAACAAAAATTATTCGTCAACAGTAAACTATATGTAAGGGAGTATTGAGTTTTCATCTTCTGAAACGTTTGGACATAATCAAAACACATAGGGTTCATCATTCTTCCCCATTTTGGCTATGGACAAACCGTGGTCAGAAGGTAACAGAAAACATGAGGTTTAGAAAATGACTTCCTGATACATATGTTTCATTACTTCTGAGTAAATTAACTCCCCCATTTTAGTGTAAATGGTGAACTTCAGCAATCTGTAAAAACTTAGAAATGACTTAAGATCAAGTTGTTAGATTTCAGTGAAGTATAATTTACTAAGTCAAAAAGAAACATAAGCAAAAAGTAAGAAGTCAGAGACACAAGAAGGTATAAGAAAGATTCAGTGTATATAAAGTTCATCAGAAGACAACATATGAAACAAGATAATCAGAAGAGCAGAAAAAGTCCTAAGACAAAAACTACCCAACCTATAACCTAGCTAAGAAGCTTAAGTCCTAAAAGATTACAAGTTCCTAGGTTTCTTCTGAGGAGGAGGAACACCACTAGAACCTTCAGCAACACTTGATCTCTTCTGACCAGACTTCTCCCCCGTTTGACCAGAACCAAGAGCAACACCCAGAGCACCCTGAGATTTCAATTTTTGCTGAACATTCAGTGCAGTCTGATATTGCTGAGGAGTTGGTCTCACAGTGTTGATCATATCCATTGTTCTTCTGAAGTCATCATCAATGGTCTTCATATGATCAAAGGTCTGACTAGACATAGGTCGCTGTCTCTGAACGTCTTCCAGAAGGAGCTTGATCAACCGATTGTTAGCATACACGGCAGCAGTGAGATGCTCATTCTGAATATAATTCCGTCCTCCAACAAACCTATAACAATTGTGAAGAGTCTTCTCTTGTTCACGTGCTTGAGTGTGCATAACTTTCAGAAGTTCAGTAAGCTCAGCAATCTGTGCGTTCTGAGCAGATACAGCAGACTCAATGTTGGAGAGTCGATTGTTGAGATAAGGAGTGATGTCATATACAATCTTAGCAGCCCCGGAAGATGATGAACCTTGAGCAGAAGATTTCACTTCTCTCAGAATGTGATTGGCAGTACTTTGTAGGTCATCAATCTTACTTGGGAGCATCTTCTCATGAGCCTCATAATGCTCGTTTGCTTCCTTGACTTCTTCTGTCAATATCTCCAAATTCTCATTGACCTTCAGAGAAGAAGCAAGAGCAATATTGTCCAATGAAGGAAGAGTCAGAGCTAATTCTCTCAACTTGTACAGCTCTTCATAGGTAGCTAGATGAAGTGTAGAAAGATTGCGTATGTAGACAGAAGGGTCCTGCATTTGAAGCATAGTCATGAGCTGCAGGTTTTGAGCTTTCGAGGAATGTAATTCTTGCAGCACAATGCCCTGAGCATACATGTCAGCAGCAGAAGTCCTTTGCCCCATACCAGCAAATCTATTCAGCAGTTCATCAGAGCCACTCTGACTCATTCTTCTCAACTCCTCAACACTGGGAGCACCACCAGCTTCGGATACACCAGAAGCTCTGCCCATGAAGCCAAAACTACCAAACCTGGTATCCAGATCATCCCGATTCATGTGTTTGCGTAGGAAGTCATAATTGGATGACAACCCAGCAAAACAAGAAGTAGTGGAGGAGGTAGTTAAGGGATCACACACAGGAGGTGCATGTCCAGAGGTTGAGGGAGGAGGAATTGAAGTGGTTGAGGAAGGAATAGATTGTGAGATTGAGATGGAAGGTAGTGTGGATGGTAGTGAGAAAGATGGAGCAGTAAATCCAATTGATGGACTTACAGAGGAAGTATGCATGGAGGAGGTAGTGGATGTGGCTATGGAATCTGTGAAGATGGGAGCAGTGTTTAGATTCACTTCTGAAAAGGATCCAGAAGGAGGAATAATTGGTGGAGGAACAACCTCAGAAGTTGAAGTTGTAGGAGGAATGGAGGTGTGAGAATCACCAACTTCTGTGACAGAAGGTAGTGAAGGAGATGGATGAGGAGTACGAGGAGAGGATGGATGAGAAGTATGAAGTGGAGATGGAATAACCTGATCAGAGAGGTTTGGATCAAATGTAGAAATGGGCTCAGCAAAGATATGAGCCATTCTGAACAGTGTTTCAGAGGCATCTCTTTCACCAGGATTTCTCCCTTGACCCAGAAGAACATTATCCAGAAAATCATCAGTGTCGATGTTGTCAGCAAAATTCATAGCATTCTGAATGATAGTATCAGGCTCTTGATCACTATCTTCAGTCAGTTCTTCAATAATAGGAGCATCAGCATCCTTTCCAGCAGACATATCCATCATGTCTTCGTCATCAACCAATTCCTCTTTTTCAGGAATTGATTCTTCTAGTTCAGTATTCGAAGCAACAGAGAAGTCCTTTTTGATCAGAGACCTTCTCTTTGCTGACATCTTCTTCTTGGGGATTCTTCTGGAGAGAGGAATATCTTCAGAGTCCTCATCCTCTTCAGTAGCCTTTGAGCTAATCCGAGTAGAGAGAGAAATATTCTCAAGCTCTTCTCCTTCTTCTGAAGCCTCAACATTCTTTGAGAACTCCACATCCTCAAGTTCAGCAGCACATGCAATGATTCTTGGATCGGCCTTAGCCTTTGCAGCAATTTCTCTTTCAGCTGCTAACTTGTCTTCTGCTTCCTTCTGCTTTCTCTTCTTATCAGCAAGAGCCACAACCCTTGCAACCTTCTCAGCTTCAGGAGCCTTCTCTCTTTCAGCAAGGCGTGCGTCCTCAGCATCCTGAGCTTCCTTCTCAGGAACATCCTTAGGTTTCTCAGCAACGATCTTGCCAGAGGGTTCAACACTGATTGTTGTTTGAACCATCGTGGGAAGAGGTTCTGAGACAACCACCTTCTCAACAGTCAGGACCAACTTACTTGATCTCTTCTTTCCCTTGCCCTTCTTGGCAGCATTCTTTCCTTTCTGAACATCAGCCTCAACACTTTCCTTCTGAGCAATACTCACAGAGGAGCCCTTCTCATTCTTCTTCAGAGTCACACCAAAGCTAAGGTTCCTGAAGGTATGCAGCTTCAGAACCGTACTCCTACTTGTAACACCTTCTCCTGAAACCACAACAGAGGCTGCCTCAAACAACCTAGTCAGGAGTGAGCCATATGCTAATGCACTCACGGTAGTCACATTCTTCATCTGCCTTATCAGCATGGCAGGTAAGTTTATCTTCTTCTGGTTGACCAGATGCCACATAAACACTCGTTCCCTGTTGGAAACACCATTAACTCCTCCAGCCTTCGGAAGGAAAACATTAGTTGTCAAATAGTGTGCCCACCTCTGGTGCTGAGTGAGCCAGGTGGCATAAGTTTCCTTGGCACTTAGATCTGGTCTAGCCCAGTTTGCTTCTGTAAAACCGTCTGCTGAACCATCATCACCAATGATGATTCCTTCATCATCAATACCGATCACTTGAGAAATAGAAGCCCTGCTGACCTCAATCTCAATTTCCCCGACTTCTGAGTGTAGAACATCCTCCTCATTTGAAAAGAAATGGAGGTTCTGATAGAATTCGGTGACTAACTTAGGATAAATGAATTCATCGAGAGAGACAAAAGAATTCCAGTTTTGAGCGCTAAGCCATTTTGAAATAGGTTCAGTGGATTTAACTTCATCATCTAGGAACCTAGAGGTGAATACCCTAGATTCGCTAACTTTCTTTTTGGATTCAGTGGTAAAGATGTGAGTGACAGTGATTTCTTGAGCCATTTTAGAAGATAACACAGAAAATCTATGGAAATTCTAATTGCAATGAAAAAGAGAGTAAAAACTTCTAAGTATGGAAAACCCCTATTTATACCCAAACAAGAAACCGTTCCAATTCAAAAAGCAAATAAACACCGTTTAAAAGGGAACAGATAACCGTTAACCACAGAACAGCGCCGTAAAATGCAGTAGATAACGCATGCTTAAATGTCAAATCATGATTAGAATTAATTATCACTTAATTATCTTAAACGATTAATCACTTAAGATACACAGAAATAATTAAACTGAATTACTGAAGTGGATAAGTCATACCAATGCCTTCTCGTAAGTTGCTGAAAGAAATACCAGCCAGAGGCTTAGTAAACATGTCAGCAAGATTCTCTTCAGAGGGAACATGAGTAATGATAATATCCTTCTTCAGAACATGATCTCTCAGAAAGTGATGCCTAATATGAACATGCTTCATCCTGCTCTGCTGAATAGGATTCTTTGAAAGATCAATTGCACTCTTTTTATCACAGTAGATTGTAATTGTTCCAGGGATGACTCCATAGTCAGCAATTTGTTGCTTGATCCAGAGCATCTGAGAAACACAACTTCCAGCAGCCACATACTCAGCTTCAGCAGTTGAGAGAGCCACAGAGGTTTGCTTCTTACTATGCCAGGAGACTAGGCACTCCCCCAGAAAATGACAACCACCAGAAGTGCTGACCCTTTTCAATTTATCTCTACCATAGTCAGAGTCTGTGTATCCTATAGGAGTAAAATCAGAACTACAGGGATACCACAAACCAGCTTCTGGTGTGCCTTTAAGATATCTGAGAATTCTTTTGACAGCAACATCATGAATTTCTCTTGGCTTTGATTGATATCTAGCACAAAAACACACAGCAAAATGTATATCTGGCCTGCTGGCTGTTAGGTATAAAAGAGAACCAATCATACCTCTGTAGGTTTTTATATCTACAGGTTTACCAGCTTTCTCTTCATCATCAATGTCTTTGCTGACATCCATTGGAATATCAACAGCATTAGAGTCCATCATGCCAAATTTCTTCAACACTTCTTTAGTGTACTTGGCTTGATTGATAAACACACCATCATTACTTTGCTTGATCTGAAGTCCTAAGAAGAAGGTTAATTCTCCCATCATAGACATTTCAAACTCAGCCTTCATGTGGTCACTGAACTCTCTGCACAAAGACTCATTAGTAGCACCAAATATAATATCATCAATATATACCTGAGCTATAAGGATATCCTTGTTCTTCTTCAGAGTGAACAGAGTTGTATCAACACAGCCTCTGACAAATCCCTTAGACAGAAGGAACTTTGTCAGTCTCTCATACCAAGCTCTGGGAGCTTGTTTCAGTCCATACAAGGCTTTCTTCAGCTTATACACATGATCAGGAAACTTAGGATCTTCAAAACCAGGAGGTTGAGACACATAGACTTCCTCATCAATGTAACCATTCAAGAATGCACTTTTCACATCCATTTGAAAGAGCTTAAAACCTTTGTATGATGCAAAAGCACATAAGATTCTAATGGCTTCTAATCTTGCAACAGGAGCAAAAGTTTCACCATAATCTATGCCTTCTTGCTGACTGTAACCTTGAGCAACAAGTCTTGCCTTGTTCCTCACAACATTTCCAAATTCATCAAGCTTGTTCTTCAGAACCCATCTAGTTCCAACAACCTTTATGTTGTTAGGTCTGGGAACCAAAGTCCAAACTTCTGACCTTTTGAACTGGTCAAGTTCTTCTTGCATTGCCATTAACCAGGAGTCATCATCATCAGCTTCATAGAAGTCCTTGGGTTCCAGAAGTGACACAAATGCCACATTCCCCATGTATCTTCTGAGCTGAGCTCTGGTCATGACAGGATTATGAACAGAGTCAATTATGTTCTCTAAGGAATGATTCCTATGAGTTCTAACTTCTCTTGGTACATCCAATGAGTCTTCTGAAACCTGTTCATCATTTGTTGAATCATATATAGGAGCATCTTCTGGAAGGAAGTTGACTTCTGGAGTAGAGTTCTCATCTTGAGCTTGTTCAGCAACAGGAGGAACCACTTCAGCAGCTCTGGGAGAAACATCTTCTTCTTCAACAGGAGATGTTACTTCAGGAGCTTGAACTACATCTTCATCAGGAGCTCTACTATCTGCAGGGTTAGTCTCATCAAACTGTACATGAACAGATTCATCTAAAGTTTGAGTCCTTTTATTAAAAACCCTATATGCTTTACTATGTGTTGAGTAACCAAGAAAAATGGCATCATCTGCCTTTGAATCAAACTTTGAAAGATATTCTTTTGTATTCAAAACATAACACTTACAACCAAAGGTTCTGAAGTAACCTATTTTAGGCTTTCGACCTTTCCAAAGTTCATAAGGGGTCTTGTTCATAATGCTTCTAATTAGCACTCTATTCTGAACATAGCAAGCTGTGTTCACAGCTTCTCCCCAAAAGTACTTAGGAAGCCTTCTTTCATTGATCATAGTTCTGGCAATCTCAACCAGAGTTCTATTCTTTCTTTCAACTACCCCATTTTGTTGAGGAGTTTTGGGAGCAGAAAAGTTATGATCAATTCCCTTGGTTTCACAGAATTCTTCAAACCTAAAGTTTTTGAATTCTCCACCATTATAACTTCTGATATGAACAACCTTTTCATTCCTTTCATTCTCAAGTTTCTTTATCAGAACTGAGAAACATCCAAGTGACTCATCTTTGCTAGACAGCAAGATGACCCAAGTGAATCTTGAATAGTCATCTACAATGACAAAGGCATACTTCTTTCCACCCATGCTCATTGGTTGAACAGGGCCAAAAAGATCCATATGAAGTAATTCCAAAGGTCTTTTAGTTGAAATGACTTTCTTAGTTTTAAAAGAGCTTCTGGATTGTTTACCAGATTGGCAAGCATTGCATAAATGATTCTTTTTAAAACTA
Source organism: Euphorbia peplus (assembly GCA_028411795.1). Taxonomy (NCBI): domain Eukaryota; kingdom Viridiplantae; phylum Streptophyta; class Magnoliopsida; order Malpighiales; family Euphorbiaceae; genus Euphorbia; species Euphorbia peplus. The sequence continues at coordinate 8,479,418 of CP110843.1, read as the reverse complement.
ATTTCAGGCAGACCCTCAACCAATTGATTTCTAGCTACCTTGGCCAGAAGGTCCATGCTCACATGAGCAAGTCTTCTATGCCAGAGCCAGGAGGTATCCTCTTTGGACATCAAGCATATATTTTTGCAAAGATTCTCAAGGTTCAGCATGAAAACATTTTCAACTCTAGGAGCAGTTAGAATAACTTCCCTTGACTTACTGTCCAAGATTTTACATCCAGAGGAGCTGAAGACAACATCTCTACCTTTATCACACAGTTGTGCAACACTCAGGAGATTTAACTTCAGGCCTCTGACTAGGGAGACATCTTCGATCGGAGGATTAGTTCCTATAGATCCAGAACCAAGTATCCTTCCTTTCTGAGCATCTCCAAAGCTGACTTTTCCACCTCTTTTAGGATCAAATGTGATGAATGCTTTTTCATCACCTGTCATATACCTTGAGCACCCACTGTCAATGTACCACAGCTTTGACATTGATGGAGCACTCAGAGCCACCTGCAACACAATCAATTAGTGACAGGTACCCAATCCTTATTGGATCCTTCAGAGTTAGATTTCTCTTCAGCAGGTTTTAATGATATCTCAGATTGCAAGAGGTTTTTAATATGGTACTTGCAATCCTTCAACCAGTGACCATCACTCTTGCAAAGTTTGCAAAAGGGAGGGTTCTTGGATCTTTCCCTTTGCTTCTTGGGAGATTTCTTCTTCTTCTAATAAGGACCAACATCTTGAGAGGCTATACCAGCACTCTCAGAGGTTCCAACATCAGGAGGAGAAGCTATCCCTTTCAGAAGAGAGGGAGTGACAGGTTTCTTCTTCTTTTGGGGTTTATCACTTCCCAGAGGCAGCTTTTCCTTGCCTTTGGCTTTAGAGCCATCAGTAGGAGTGCTGAACTGTTTACACAGTTTTTCTTCTAACACTTTCATGTCAGAATAAACTTGAGTAAACCTAAGAAACTTGTCAGCCTCACTCTTGTCCAATTTCCTTTTCAGGTACTTGAACATACTATAGAGTTCTTCAAGAGAATCAAAGATATTTTGTTCAGAAGATATGTTTACCTCGGAATCATATGTAGCTTCAGGAGGTGCGGAAGTTTCTCCTGTGACATCTTCAGAAGTTGGCTCATCAATAGCCATAAAACAAATCTGAGCTTGCTCTTCCTTTTCTTCAGGATCACTGCTGGTCTCAGAGTCTGACCAGGCAGCCAGCATAGCTTTCTTGAACTTCTTCTTATCTTTCTTCAGCTCCGGACAGTTAGGCTTAATGTGTCCCGGTTGCTGACATCCATAGCACACAATAGGCTTATTTGGATCTCTCTTGAACTTTTCACCAGAATCAGGAGTTTTCTTGTCAAAGCTCCTGAAAGGCTTTTTGTAGTTTCCACCTCTGCCTTTTCTAAAGGCCTTCTTGAACTTCCTGGTCAGCATAGCCAGTTCCTCATCTTCAGAGGATTCTTCAGAAGATTCCGCTTTCAGGACTACTCTTTTTCCTTCTGACCTTTCTCTTAGGTCATGATTCTTTAATGACATCTCATGGGTAATTAGAGACCCAATGAGCTCATCATACAAGTAATAGCTCAAATCCTGAACTTCTTCAATAGCAGTCTTCTTGGTGGGAATGAAATCACCATCAGTGATGACATCTCTGTATTCTCTGTATTCTCAGAATGTCATCTCTGTATTCTCTCTGAGGAATAACAACATTCCCTAAACCTTGTTCCATTCTGGTGGGAATGAAATCACCATCAGTGATGACATACCAAGCACTCACGTTCTGAGCTTGGATGAAGTACATCATCCTTTTCTTCCAGTATGAGTAGTTGTTGCCATTAAATAATGGAGGTCTAGTAGTGGAAGAACCTTCTGGAACTATGAAGTGAGAAGAGTTCTCAGGCTGGTGTCTACTAGCCATCTCTATTGATTCTAATAGGATCTTACACTTAGATTGTTAGATCTTTAGTAAATATGCGAAGTGACCTTCGCTCTGATACCACTTGTTGGCCCTATCAAGAACAGAATCACCTAGAGGGGGGTGAATAGGTGTCAAAGTTGAAAACTGAAAATTTCTAAGTTTTTCGGGAAACTTAATTTTCAGAGTCAAATTTCCTCAGAGTCAGAAGCTAGCTTACAGAAGTTGCTTCTGAGGGAAATTCTGCCTAAACACAGTTAGACTGTTTTCAGCAACAGAGGTTCTGATTGAAGAACTTCTGGACAATCTTCTGAACAAAGACAATGATACTTTAGAGAAAATCTGTTTCAGCACTAAATATAAACAAGTACACAGAAGCAAAAATAACAAGTATAAGAGGGAGAAAGAAGTTCAGGAGATCCTGATTGAACAATTCGATTTATCCAAGTTCGCCACAGAAGTCCTGTGACTACGTCTTGTCCCCTGAGGTCGCAGCCTACAAAGATTTTATAAATCCACTATTCAGAACTTTTATGGCAAGTTCAGAAGCTCCTTTACATCAACAGAACTTAAACTAATTTCTCACTTAATTCTGACTAGCCTAAAAAGAGTTAAAGGATTTCCACCAGAACAAACAATACTCTGTTTTCTGGAATTCTCACCCAACTCTAATCTCAACTAGATTTCTCTCTTTAAATCTAACTGAAGATCACAAACGATCTCAGTTTACAAGATTCCTATTATGAACTTGTTTTTCTTCACTCTCTCACTTTACTAAGACTATGCGAAGAAAGATTGAGAATGGAAAGTATTGCTCTGTTTTTCTTGTTAGAACAGTGCGTTGAGATTTTTGCTCGATGATCACGCGTATCTTGTTGCTTTGGAGCTTGGCTACTATTTATAGTGAATGAAGATGACCGTTGGTGAGTTTGAATCTTCAATGGAGATGACATCAGTTGTTGTAGCCGTTAATTTGTCAAATCTTCAAACGGTCTTCAAACACTTTGATTCCGTTATCCTTGTTCTTTAACTCAATCCGGTAAGTGATTTGAAATCAAGGATGAGGTTGACTGGAATCATTCTTCAATTAGATCAACAAAGGGTAGACAAGGAAATTCGGGTTTCTTTTGAACAGACAAGCGCGCTCCATTAAAACAGCTTTTTGAACTTTTGGCGCCTTGCATTGAATGCAAGTGTCAGAGCATTAAATGCTCAAACAGAACCCGTGACTAAGCTTTCAGAAGCTAATTTCCAGTTGTCTATACTTCTGATCAAATTGGCAAACCTTCTGATTGCAAAGAGCTTCTGAGGAGAGCTTTAACAGACTTCGGCTTCAGAGCGGAGTATCCAGCTTCTGAATAATTGAAACTCTGACTTCAGCAAACAGATCTTCTGAGTCCTTTAGGCAATCCAGAAAAGATTCATTCAGCACATGCTGAGCAACTTACACATAGACTAAGTAAACTAAAATTATTAGTCAACAGTAAACTATATGTAAGGGAGTATTGAGTTTTCATCTTCTGAAACGTTTGGACATAATCAAAACACATAGGGTTCATCATGGTAGAACTTCGTCATGTGAAATAGAATAAGTTTCTTCTCGAACTGAAATAAACGCCGTGATGACGTATTTCACATGACAAAGCGAGCGACGGTATTGGTCGATTCGTTAAATCCTACAAATGACATGACTGGACGTGGTTTGACATGTGACACTATATTTTACCTAGTCGGGGATTTTGCCGTCGTGGTCTTTTCCCTATGCAAGATTTTTTTTATTTTATTTTTTATTTTTTTTTTATTTATTTTTTATGTGGAATAAGTATTTAAGACAGATGGACAGACAAGATGAGTTTTTTTTTTATATATTTATTTTTATTTTATCTTTTATTGTTTATTAGTCCAACACGATATTGACCTGCGTGGACTGACGAGGCCGTGTGCCCTTAGACTCAAGACAAACCCTAAACTCCTTTTTGGGAGAAGCATGATACAATGTACGTTTTATTTAAACAGATTAAACCGTTGCCCCGGCAGGGCCCTGTCCTACATGGAATCATTGAAGCGTCTTTCATAATCTAGGACATGCGGTGTAGTATGACACTTGTTTTGACTTAAGGGGACAATATTTGTGACGCCATGATTTTATCTCACGAGATTGAGTTTCTTTAGGAAATGAAACAGACGACATAACGGCGTGTTTCGTGTGATAAAACGTCTGGCGTAACGGGATGCCCCCTTAATTCAAAGGAGTGTCATGGAAACTTGGACTCTTGACTCTTCCTAGTTTAAGACTATGTCTAATATATGTACAAATATAGGCAAACGATAAAACAGTCAGTATAAACATCATGCGTACACGACACTCCCTCGCATTCTTCACGTGGCACGTCTCTGTCCTAGGTGGGTTTCTCTTGACATCTTTCCTTTCGAACTCAAAATGCTCTCACATACGTGCTTTGATTAATATTTGGGGGTAGTTCCTAGGGGAGATATCTAGGCTGACTATATGAGGCTTCGGTCTCGTTTGATAGTACAAAAGGGTTCCCACAGTAATATATACCTAGCGCCTCCCCATTTAAGGGTTTTGAGCAGCGTGTCAACGGTACGAGGCTGTAGGTGGTGTTACAGTAAGCGCGACCCGTAACACACGTTAACCATTTGGGATTTTTGTTTTATGCAGTATGAGACTCACACACCCAAAAAAACAATAACTCCGTATATAGCCATAGACTGTCAGAATGCTTCAGTTGTATCCCATTTTTTTACTTTTCATAAAATAATTCAAGAAATAATTTTATCAAAAGTGAAAACAAAACATACACTCTCCCATTAATAAATTAACTTCAAGAAAATCATACGTTGAAGCTAACTTATAATAGTAGACTATATTTTTGTCCCCAGCTGAGTCGCTGCTGTGAGCGTAAGTGGTCGCTCATAGCGGCTTTAGCCTTCTTTGACTAGAGTCGCCACCCGGCCGACCGGGAAAATGTACGAACCGGTGTTTGTACCGATTGTTTTGAAAACCAGAGATTCTATTTATGTTCGTGGATACAACTTATTAATTTTGACATTCTAGTGACCCAGAGGATCTTTAATGCAGCCTAACAGTTTATTATCTTGACGTTTAGGGTTATCACACAGAAATATTTAAATCCGCAAATATTTAGACAGTAAACCGCCGGGTCACACGGTACAAAACCCTCAGACGCTTACCCTCGTCGCGTGCCAGTGATTGCTCGCAGACCGATGCTCGTTGAAGAACGGAGACCTTTTCAGAAAGGAACCTTGGGGGCCGGAGTTGCGTAGGGCGTCCTCCGGAGTGGTAGCTAGGAACAGGACTTAATCAGCTCTAGCGGGGCTGCGAGTGATGCCTAGATTTGAAAATATTGATAAAGGGGGGGGGTATATTTTTGGTGGTCGTGAGGACCTTTTCTGGGAATGTTTTAGGAAATACTCTCGAGCTCGGACTCCAGCAATTCTTTTATGTATCAGAGGCAACCTTAGGCAACTTTCAGAGGCAACTTATATCGGGTCAAGAATCGCTTTAAAACGAGCTAGAGAGAGAGGAGAATGAGTGTTTGTTGGTGAATTGAATGAGAAATCCGGGGGGTATTTATAGGGTAGCTTGTGACCTTACGGTCACTAGTTTGCCCGTCTCAGATCCAAATTTGGATCTAAGCCGGGCTTCCCACGAGGCCCGGCCGGACCTTACAAGACCCGGCCGGACCTTACAAGACCCGGCCAATGTTGTTTGGATTTTACTACACGTGTCATGTTTTCATTGGACCGCCAGCCACGTGGCAGATAAGGATTGGATTGCTATCTGCCACGTGGCAGTGACCGTACGGTCAGATGTTTTATGTCCGTACGGTCTCAAGAAAAAGTGTTGAGACTGTATGGTCCCTACTGAATAGTAGTTGTGACCGTATATCATTTCGTGATCGAGGATTTTCTTATAAGCATGAAAGTGCCACACTCATGGTCCCGAGGAGCGGGTGGAAGAGGTTATATCCCTGAAAAGATGATCCGTTCTCCGACGAGTATCAGTATTTGAGCAGCTGGCGCGACGAGGAGCTCATAGATTGCTTTCATCATCGGGTTCGAAAACCAGTGCTTACAATTGTCTAAAACAAGCTCCTCGAGCTTGCTATGAAAGATTAAGCTCTTTCTTGATTAAAAACAAATTTCAAAGAGGAAAAGTTGATATTGCTCTGTTTATTAAATATGAAAAAGGTCATATGTTGATTGTGCAAATATATGTTGATGATATTATCTTTGGGTCAACTGATGAGTCCTTATGTGAATCCTTTGCAAAAGAAATGAGTAATGAATTTGAAATGTCTATGATGGACGAGCTAAATTTCTTTTTAGGATTACAGATTAAACAGGGAAAACAAGGTATTTTCATCAATCTAGGAAAGTATGTAAGAGAGCTTTTGAAAAAGTTTGATATGGACAGTTACAATGAGGAAGATACTCCTATGAGTACTGCTGTAAAAATTTAAAAGGACAAGAATGGCAAAAGGGTAGACATACGAAAGTACAGGGGAATGATTGGCTCTCTACTGTATCTTACTGCTAGTAGACCTGACATTGAATTTAGTGTATGTCTATGTGTCAGATATCAATGTGATCCTAAGGAATCTCATTATGCAGTTGTTAAAAGAATTTTTAGGTATCTGAGAGGAACTCATAATGTTGGTTTGTGGTATCCTAAATGGAAGGAAATAAACCTTGTTGGATACAGTGACGCTGACTATGCAGGTTGCAGGTTAGAGAGAAAGAGTACATCAGGTACGTGTCACTTTCTTGGAAATGCTTTGGTCTCATGGTCTAGCAAAAAGCAAAATTCTGTTGCACTGTCTACCACTGAGGCAGAATATATTTCTGTAGGTAACTGTGTAACTCAAATTTTATGGATGAGACAACATTTGAAAGATTATGGTCTAACTTTCAAACATGTTCACGTTAAATGTGATAATACAAGGTGCTATAAATTTGGGCAAAAATCCAGACATTTTATACGAGATCATATTCAAAAGGGAGATATTAATCTAGAATTCGTTCCTATGGAAGATCAAATCACAGATATTTTTACTAAACCATTAAGTTCTGAGCGATTAGCTATTCTACGTAAGGAATTAGGAATGACAAATCCTATAATTGATTAACACAAATGTTGTTAAATTAAAAGTTAATAAAAGCAATTATATTAATCTTTTTATTAAAATTTACTTTACCATATGTTTTAATAATATTATTTGTCACCATTTACCATATGTTTTAATAATATTATTTGTCACCATATATTTTGATGTGACCATACTTAGATTGCTTAAATTAAACTAATATGGGTCACTATCAAATCTAATTACTTATATAACCGGCCCATTAACTTTATGGATCAATATTCTATGGCATGTTATTAAGCTAATTAGAAATGTATAGGGTTGTTTTTATGAACCTGTGAGTTAACATGGACTTATTTGGATATTTTTCGTTCCCTCCTAAACTTGAGACACACGAAGAGTCATCGCTTCCTGTTCACTACACCATCTAGGGAAATGGAAAGATCTCCCTTAGAACAATCTTTCTCTGACTAACCTATTCTCAACCTACCCTATCAATCATGGCTATCTTCTTTCCATCATTTCATTTCCTTACTAAAAAGAAAGCCTTTCTTTTCTCTATCAAAATTAACAGAATGAGATCAAATTCCACAAAGAAACCCAAAACTCCGGCCATCATTAACCGTACTGTCAGCCTGAGAATAAGAGAGAGATCGGTATCTGAAATCATGTCAAGGAATGAAAGGTTAAGAGAAGTGAATCAAAACTCCATGAATCCAAATTCCGGTGAAGAGGTAATCCTAAACTGGTTTGTGTCTAGAGTCAAGCCCTTATATTGTGATATCCAGAACAAGAAAGTTTTGACTCCCATGTATCTAGATCTGGACTTTTTAGAAACCCTAGATTTACCTCTGTTACATTGGTTTAAAACTCAAGGTTGGTGGTCTTTTATAGGCTTAAGAGAAAAAGTGTATCCATACCTTGTTTATGAATTCTATGAAACTCTGTCTAAGATAATTGACAACACTTTTCTGGCTAGGTTAAAAGGGAAAGAATTTGTCTTTGATGATGTAATCCTAGGAAAGATTATGAATATTCCCTTTTCTGGAAAAAGAATAACCAGACAGGACCACTCATTTGAAATTTGAAACTACAGTTTCTACACTTTTGTCAGGAGAATATTCAAAATTGACTTAGCAGACCCTATTCCCTATGTGCTTAGAAGAAGTAGTCTGGAACCAAGTCTTGAAGCCTTGCATTACTTCGTAACTAGGATTTTTACACCAATCCGTAGCAATCTAGGAACAATGAGCATATTTGATGTATATTTCATATGGAATATTGTGCAGTATATCAATGTTAATATGCCATGCATCATTCTAGAACACATGTCTAGTCTTCGGATGCAAGATGAACTGCCATTGCAATATTATTGACTGTTGTGTTCAAACATTTTGAAGTTAAGTTAGATGAACAAAATGAGATTGAGTCTAGAAGTATTTCTAAAACTGAGCTTTACAAGATGTTTCTAAGAAACAAGCCTAAAGAGGAAAAGAAACAAATCATTAGAAATCTTCATTGTTCATCTTCTCAGACCAGATATAGGCTTAGATCTTCATCATTGGTTTAAACAACTGTTGCTAGCAGTCCTATAGGATCTATAGAGATTTGTGAGAGATGGTCATTCTCTAGAGAGTCATCACCCACATTAAGCATCAATTCCTTGTATGTTAATGAGTTGAAATTGCAGAAATTGAAGGCTCCTATGACTGAAATGGAAACTGAGCCTGAAGATCTAGAGATGAGCAAAGAAGAGCTGAACTTGCTCAAGAACTTATCTGATGGATTCCAGCAGCCTCCTCAGACTAGAAGTTCTTCTGTGTTCACTATGCCTGCCTATATTGATGTTGACAACTACCAATCAACTATCCAAGACTCTACTCCTTTATTTCTGTCTCATTTTAAGTTGCGGTCTGGACTCCTGGAAGGTCTCGAAGCTAATCCTCACATCACATACATGGGGACACCTATTTCTGAGCAACTTAACCAACTCATGGCTAATATGAAGAAGATGTTTAGTGAAGTTCATGCCACTGCTGCCTCACTGGATTCACAATCCAGATTCCTTGCTAACACTATGATGCAGACAGATTTGATGTCTCAAAGGCTTAGGAGGAAAACCACTGACTTTGAAGGAGTTGTTAATGCTTTCTCCCATAAGATGGACACTCTTTGTCATTATGTGCAGGACAAAATGGTGAAGCAGGACCATGCATTGCAGGAAATCAACAACAAGTTAGATGACCCGCATGGAAGGATTTATGCTGTGGAGAAAACTCAAAACCAGTTGTTGGGAAGGCATGAGGACTTGGCTGTTGACATCCAGACCTTGAGGATTGAGACCATTGATCTCACAACTGTTGTTCAGGGTATTCGAGGCATCACCATGGTGGAGTATCCAGATTCCATTGAGCCTGAAGAGAACCCTGCTGCATCCTCAGTTCCACCTCGGGGAAAAGCATCTAAACTCTACTCTACTCTATCATATCATATCCTATCCTCTCTTATGTAGAACTGCTTAGATAGTGTTTAAACTACTAACAATCGCTAACTAGTTTGCTCAATATCAGTTTTGCTTCAGTACTTATATTTTCGATATTGTGTTGCCTTATTCTGGAAGGCTTAATTTGTTGGCCCTATCAAGAACAGAATCACCTAGAGGGGGGTGAATAGGTGTCAAAGTTGAAAACTGAAAAATTCTAAGTTTTTCGGGAAACTTTTTTTTCAGAGTCAAATTTCCTCAGAGTCAGAGGCTAACTTACAGAAGTTGCTTCTGAGGGAAATTCTGCCTAAACACAGTTAGACTGTTTTCAGCAACAGAAGTTCTGATTGAAGAACTTCTGGACAGTCCTCTGAACAAAGACAATGATACTTTAGAGAAAATCTGTTTCAGCACTAAATATAAGCAAGTACACAAAAGCAAAAATAACAAGTATAAGAGGGAGAAAGAGGTTCAGGAGATCCTGATTGAACAATTCGATTTATCCAAGTTCGCCACAGAAGTCCTGTGACTACGTCTTGTCCCCTGAGGTCGCAGCCTACAGAGATTTTATAAATCCACTATTCAGAACTTTTATGGCAAGTTCAGAAGCTCCTTTACTTCAACTGAACTTAAGCTAATTTCTCACTTAGTTCTGACTAGCCTAAAAAGAGTTAAAGGATTTCCACCAGAACAAACAATACTCTGTTTTCTGGATTTCTCACCCAACTCTAATCTCAACTAGATTTCTCTCTTTAAATCTAACTGAAGATCACAAACGATCTCAGTTTACAAGATTCCTATTATGAACTTGTTTTTCTTCACTCTCTCACTTTTACTAAGACTATGCTAAGAAAGATTGAGAATGGAAAATGGTGCTCTGTTTTTCTTGTTAAAACAGTGCGTTTGAGATTTTGCTCGATGATCACGCATGTGTTGATGCTTTGGAGCTTGGCTACTATTTATAATGAATGAAGATGACCGTTGGTGAGTTTGAATCTTCGAAGGAGATGACATCAGTTGTTGTAGCCGTTAATTTGTCAAATCTTCAAACGGTCTTCAAACACTTTGATTCCGTTATCCTTGTTCTTTAACTCAATCCGGTAAGTGATTTGAAATCAAAGATGAGGTTGACTGGAATCATTCTTCAATTGGATCAACAAAGGGCAGACAAGGAAAATTCTGGTTTCTTTTGAACAGACAGGCGCGCTCCATCAAAACAGCTTTTTGAACTTTTGGCGCCTTGCATTGAATGCAGGTGTCAGAGCATTAAATGCTCAAACAGAACCCGTGACTAAGCTTTCAGAAGCTAATTTCCAGTTGTCTATACTTATGATCAAATTGGCAAAGTTTCTGATTGCAAAGAACTTCTGAGGAGAGCTTTAGCAGACTTCGGCTTCAGAGCGGAGTATCCAGTTTCTGAATTAATGAAACTCTGACTTCAGCAAATGGATCTTCTGAGTCCTTTAGTCAATCCAGAAAAGATTCATTCAGCACCTGCTGAGTAACTTACACATAGACTAAGTAAACAAAAATATTAGTCAACAATAAAATATATGTAAGAAAGTATTAAGTTTTCATCTTCTGAAACGTTTGGACATAATCAAAACACATAGGGTTCATCATTCTCCCCCATTTTGGTTATGGACAAACCGTGGTCAGAAGGTATCAGAAAACATGAGGTTTAGAAAATGACTTCCTGATACATATGTTTCATAACTTCTGAGTAAATTAACTCCCCCATTTTAGTGTAAATGGTGAACTTCAGCAATCTGTATAAACTTAGAAATGACTTAAGATCAAGTTGTTAGATTTAATGAAGTATAATTTACTAAGTCAAAAAGAAACATAAGCAAAAAGTAAGAAGTCAGAGACAAAAGAAAGTATAAGAAAGATTCAGTGTATAAAATCATCAGAAGACAACATATGAAACAAGATAATCAGAAGAGCAGAAAAAGTCCTAAGACAAAGACTACCCAACCCAGAACCTAGCTAAGAAGCTTAAGTACTAAAAAGATTACAAGTTCCTAGGTTTCTTCTGAGGAGGAGGAACATCACTAGAACCTTCAGCAGCACTTGATCTCTTCTGACCAGACTTCTCCCCCGTTTGACCAGAACCAAGAGCAACACCCAGAGCACCCTGAGAATTCAATTTTTGCTGAACATTCAGTGCAGTCTGATATTGCTGAGGAGTTGGCCTCACAGTGTTGATCATATCCATTCTTCTTCTGAAGTCATCATCAATGGTCTTCATATGATCAAAGGTCTGACCAGACATAGGTCGCTGTTTCTGAACGTCTTCCAGAAGGAGCTTGATCAACCGATTGTTAGCATACACAGCAGCAGTAAGATGCTCATTCTGAATATAAGTCTGTTCTCGAACAAACCTATAGCAATTGTGAAGAGTCTTCTCTTGTTCACGTGCTTGAGTGTGCATAACCCTCAGAAGTTCAGTAAGCTCAGCAATCTGTGCGTTCTGAGCAGATACAGCAGACTCAATGTTGGAGAGTCGATTGTTAAGATCAGGAGTGATGTCATATACAATCTTTGCAGCTCCGGAAGATGATGAACCTTGAGCAGAAGATTTCACTTCTCTCAGAATGTGATTGGCAGTACTTTGCAGGTCATCAATCTTACTTGGGAGCATCTTCTCATGAGCCTCATAATGCTCGTTTGCTTCCTTGACTTCTTCTGTCAATATCTCCAAATTCTCATTGACCTTCAGAGAAGAAGCAAGAGCAATGTTGTCCAGTGAAGGAAGAGTCAGAGCTAATTCTCTTAACTTGTACAGCTCTTCATAGGCAACTAGATGAAGTGTAGAAAGATTGCGTATGTAGACATAAGGATCCTGCATTTGAAGCATAGTCATGAGCTGCAGGTTCTGAGCTTTCAAGGAATGTAATTCTTGCACCACAATGCCCTGAGCATACATGTCAGCAGCAGAAGTCCTTTGCCCCATACCAGCAAATCTATTCAGCAATTCATCAGAGCCACTCTGACTCATTCTTCTCAACTCCTCAACACTGGGAGCACCACCAGCTTCGGACACACCAGAAGCTCTGCCCATGCAGCCAAAACTACCAAACCTGGTATCCAAATCATCTCGATTCATGTGTTTGCGTAGGAAGTCATAATTGGATGACAGCCCAGCAAAACAAGAAGTGGTAGAGGAGGTAGTTAAGGGATCACACACAGGGGGTGCATGTCCAGAGGTTGAGAGAGGAGGGATTGAAGTGGTTGAGGAAGGGATAGTATGTGAGGTTGAGATGGGAGGTAGTGTGGATGGTAGTGAGAAAGATGGAGCAGTAAATCCAATTGATGGACTTACAGAGGAAGTATGAATGGAGGAGGTAGTGGATGTGGCTATGGAGTCTGTGAAAATTGGAGCAGTGTTTAGGTTCACTTCTGAAAAGGATCCAGAAGGAGGAATAATTGGAGGAGGTACAACCTCAGAAGTTGAAGTTGTGGGAGGAATGGAAGTGTGAGATTCACTCACTTCTGTGACAGAAGGTAGTGAAGGAGATGGATGGGGAGTGAGAGTGGGAGATGAGATAACTTGTTCAGAGGCGTTTGGATCAAACATAGAAATGGGCTCAGCAAAGATATGAGCCATTCTGATCAGCGTTTCAGAGGCATCCCTATCACCAGGGTTTCTTCCTTGATTCAGAAGAATGTTGTCAATGAAATTTTCATCATCAACATTCTCAACAAACTGTTTAGCACCCTGAAGAACCTCTTCATCTTCTGGTTCACTCTCTTCTGACAGCTCTTCAATCAGAGGAGCATCAACATCCTCTTCAGCAGACATCTCCAACATGTCTTCATCAGCAGCTTCCGGTTCCTAAACAACATGATCCTCTAATTCAGCACTGAGAGCAGCAACGAAGTCCTTTTTCCTCAGCGACCTTCGTTTTGCAACAGCCTTCTTCCCAATCCTGGTGGAGAGAGAGATATTCTCAAGTATCCGAGAGGACAGAGAGATATTCTCAAGATTCTCTCCTTCTTCTGAAGCCTCAACATTCTTTGAGAACTCCGCATCCTCAAGTTCAGCAGCACATGCAATGATTCTTGCATCGGCCTTAGCCTTTGCAGCAATTTCTCTTTCAGCTGCTAACTTGTCCTCAGCTTCCTTCTGCTTTCTTTTCTTTTCAGCAAGAGCCACAACTCTTGCAACTTTTTCAGCTTCAGCAGCCTTCTCTCTTTCAGCAAGGCGTGCGTCCTCAGCATCCTGAGCTTCCTTCTCAAGAACATCCTTTGGCTTCTCAGCAACGATCTTGCCAGATGGTTCAACATTGATTGTTGTTTGAACCATAGGGGGAAGAGGTTCTGAGACAGCCACCTTCTCAACAGTCAGGACCAACTTACTTGATCTCTTCTTTCCCTTGCCCTTCTTGGCAACATTCTTTCCTTTCTGTACAACAGCCTCAACAATTTCCTTCTGAGCAATACTCACAGAGGAGCCCTTCTCATTCTTCTTCAGAGTCACACCAAAGTTAAGGTTCCTGAAGGTATGCATCTTCAGAACCGTACTCCTACTTGTAACACCTTCTCTTGAGACCACAACAGAGGTTGCCTCAAACAACCTAGTCAGGAGTGAGCCATATGCTAATGCACTCACGGTAGTCACATTCTTCATCTGCCTAATCAGCATGGCAGGTAGATTAATCTTCTTCTGGTTGACCAGATGCCACATAAACACCCTTTCTCTGTTGGAAACACCATTAACTCCTCCAGCCTTCGGAAGGAACACATTGGTTGTCAAATAGTGTGCCCACCTTTGGTGCTGAGTGAGCCAGGTGGCATAAGTTTCCTTGGCACTTAGATCTGGTCTGGCCCAATTTACTTCTGTAAAACCATCTGCTGAACCATCATCACCAATGATGATTCCTTCATCATCAATACCGATCACTTGAGAAATAGAAGCCCTGCTGACCTCAATCTCAATCTCCCCGACTTCTGAGTGTAGAACATCCTCCTCATTAGAAAAGAAATGGAGGTTCTGATAGAATTCGGTGACTAACTTAGGATAAATGAATTCATCGAGAGAAACGAAAGAATTCCAGTTTTGAGTGCTAAGCCATTTTGAAATAGGTTCAGTGGATTTAACCTCATCATCTAGGAACCTAGAGGTGAATACCCTAGATTCGCTAACTTTCTTTTTGGATTCAGTGGTAAAGATGTGAGTGACAGTGATTTCTTGAGCCATTTTTGAAGATATAAGAAATTAGGTTAAGAATTTTGAGAGAAGAGAACACAGAAAATCTATGGAAATTCTAATCGCAATGAAAATGAGAGTAAAAACTTCTAAGTATGGAAAACCTCTATTTATACCGTAACAAGGAAACCGTTCCAATTCAAAAAGCAAATACACACCGTTTAAAAGGGAACAGATAACCGTTAACCACAGAACAGCGCCATAAAATGCAGTAGATAACGCATGCTTAAATGTCAAATCATGATTAGAATTAATTATCACTTAATTATCTTAAACGATTAATTACTTAAGATACACAGAAATAATTAAACTGAATTACTGAAGCGGATAAGTCATACCAATGCCTTCTCGTAAGTTGCTGAAAGAAATACCAGCCAGAGGCTTAGTAAACATGTCAGCAAGATTCTCTTCAGAGGGAACATGAGTAATGATAATATCCTTCTTCAAAACATGATCACTCAGAAAGTGATGCCTAATATGAACATGCTTCATCCTGCTGTGCTGAATAGGATTCTTTGAAAGATCAATTGCACTCTTGTTATCACAGTAGATTGTAATTGTTCCAGGGATGACTCCATAGTCAGCAATTTGTTCCTTAATCCAGAGCATCTGAGAAACACAACTTCCAGCAGCAACATACTCAGCTTCAACAATTGAGAGAGCCACAGAGGTTTGCTTTTTGCTATGCCAGGAGACTAGGCACTCCCCCAGAAAATGACAACCACCAGAAGTGCTGACCCTTTTCAATTTATCTCTACCATAGTCAGAGTCTGTGTATCCTATAGGAGTAAAATCAGAACTACAGGGATACCACAAACCAGCTTCTGGTGTGCCTTTAAGATATCTGAGAATTCTTTTGACAGCAACATCATGAATTTCTCTTGGCTTTGATTGATATCTAGCACAAAAACACACAGCAAAATGTATATCTGGCCTGCTGGCTGTTAGGTATAAAAGAGAACCAATCATACCTCTGTAGGTTTTTATATCTACAGGTTTACCAGCTTTCTCTTCATCATCAATGTCTTTGCTGACATCCATTGGAATATCAACAGCATTAGAGTCCATCATGCCAAATTTCTTCAGCACTTCTCTAGTGTACTTGGCTTGATTGATAAACACACCATCATTACTTTGCTTGATCTGAAGTCCTAAGAAGAAGGTTAATTCTCCCATCATAGACATTTCAAACTCAGCCTTCATGTGGTCACTGAACTCTCTGCACAAAGACTCATTAGTAGCACCAAATATAATATCATCAACATATACCTGAGCTATAAGGATATCCTTGTTCTTCTTCAGAGTGAACAGAGTTGTATCAACACAGCCTCTGACAAATCCCTTAGACAGAAGGAACTTTGTCAGTCTCTCATACCAAGCTCTGGGAGCTTGTTTCAGTCCATACAATGCTTTCTTCAGCTTGTACACATGATCAGGAAACTTATGATCTTCAAAACCAGGAGGTTGAGACACATAGACTTCCTGATCAATGTAACCATTCAAGAATGCACTTTTCACATCCATTTGAAAGAGCTTAAAACCTTTGTATGATGCAAAAGCACATAGACTTCCTCATAAATCTAATGGCTTCTAATCTTGCAACAGGAGCAAAAGTTTCACCATAATCTATGCCTTCTTGCTCACTGTAACCTTGAGCAACAAGTCTTGCCTTGTTCCTCACAACATTTCCAAATTCATCAAGCTTGTTCTTCAGAACCCATCTAGTTCCAACAACCTTTATGTTGTTAGGTCTGGGAACCAAAGTCCAAACTTCTGACCTTTTGAACTGGTCAAGTTCTTCTTGCATTGCCATTAACCAGGAGTCATCATCAGCAGCTTGATAGAAGTCCTTGGGTTCCAGAAGTGACACAAAAGCCACATTCCCCATGTATCTTCTGAGCTAAGCTCTGGTCATGACAGGATTATGAACAGAGTCAATTATGTTTTCTAAGGAATGATTCCTATGAGCTCTAACTTCTCTTGGTACATCCAATGAGTCTTCTGAAACCTGTTCATCATTTGTTGAATCATAAATAGGAGCATCTTCTGGAAGGAAGTTGACTTCTGGAGTAGAATTCTCATCTTGAGCTTGTTCAGCAACAGGAGGAACCACTTCAGCAGCTCTGGGAGAAACATCTTCTTCTACATCAGGAGATGTAACTTTAGGAGCTTGAACTACATCTTCATCAGGAGCTCTACTATCTGCAGGGTTAGTCTCATCAAACTGTACATGAACAGATTCATCTAAAGTTTGAGTCCTCTTTGCTGAGCCCATTTCTATGTTTGATCCAAACGCCTCTGAACAGGTTATCTCATCTCCCACTCTTACTCCTCATCCATCTCCTTCACTACCTTCTGTCACAGAAGTTGGTGATTCTCACACTTCCATTCCTCCCACAACTTCAACTTCTGAGGTTGTACCTCCACCAATTATTCCTCCTTCTGGATCCTTTTCAGAAGTGAATCTAAACACTGCTCCCATCTTCACCGATTCCATAGCCACATCCACTACTTCCTCTGTAAGTCCATCAATTGGATTTACTGCTCCATCTTTCTCACTACCATCCTCCCTACCTCCCATCTCAACCGCTCATACTATCCCTACCTCAACCACTTCTATCCCTCCACTCTCAACCTCTGGACATGCACCTCCTGTGTGTGATCCCTTAACTACCTCCTCCACTACTTCTTGTTTTGCTGGGTTGTCATCCAACTATGACTTCCTGCGCAAACACATGAACCGGGATGATCTGGATACCAGGTTTGGTAGTTTTGGCTTCATGGGCAGAGCTTCTGGTGTATCCGAAGCTGGTGGTGCTCCCAGTGTTGAGGAGTTGAGAAGAATGAGTCAGAGTGGCTCTGATGAACTGCTGAATAGATTTGCTGGTATGGGGCAAAGGACTTCTGCTGCTGACATGTATGCTCAGGGCATTGTGCTGCAAGAATTACATTCTTGGAAAGCTCAGAACCTGCAGCTCATGACTATGCTTCAAATGCAGGACCCTTCTGTTTACATACGCAATCTTTCTACATTTCATCTAGCTACGTATGAAGAGCTGTACAAATTGAGAGAATTAGCTCTGACTCTTCCTTCTCTAGATAACATTGCTCTTGCTTCTTCTCTGAAGGTCAATGAAAATTTGGAAATATTGACAGAAGAAGTCAAGGAAGCAAACGAGCATTATGAGGCTCATGAGAAGATGCTCCCAAGTAAGATTGATGACCTGCAAAGTACTGCAAATCACATTCTGAGAGAAGTGAAATCTTCTGCTCAAGGTTCATCATCTTCAGGGGCTGCTAAGATTGTATATGACATCACTCCTGATCTCAACAATCGACTCTCCAACATTGAGTCTGCTGTATCTGCTCAGAACGCACAGATTGCTGAGCTTACTGAACTTCTGAAGGTTATGCACACTCAAGCACGAGAACAAGAGAAGACTCTTCACAATTGTTATAGGTTTGTTCGAGGACAGACTTATATTCAGAATGAGCATCTTACTGCTGCTGTGTATGCTAACAATAGGTTGATCAAGCTCCTTCTGGATGATGTTCAGAGACAGCGACCTATGTCTGGTCAGACCTTTGATCATATGAAGACCATTGATGATGACTTCAGAAGAAGAATGGATATGATCAATACTGTGAGACCAACTCCTCAGCAATATCAGACTGCACTGAATGTTCAGCAAAAATTGAAATCTCAGGGTGCTCTGGGTGTTGCTCTTGGTTCTGGTCAAACGGGGGAGAAGTCTGGTCAGAAGAGATCAAGTGCTGCTGAAGGTTCTAGTGTTGTTCCTCCTCCTCAGAAGAAACCTAGGAACTTGTATTCTTTTAGGACTTAAGCTTCTTAGCTAGGTTCTGGGTTGGGTAGTTTTTGTCTTAGGACTTTTTCTGCTCTTCTGATTATTTTGCTTCTTATGTTGTCTTCTGAATGAATCTATACACACTGAATCTTTCTTATACTCTCTTGTATATCTGACTTCTTATTTTTCTGCTTATGTTTCTTTTTGACTTAGTAAATTATACTTCACTGAAATCTAACAACTTGATCTTAAGTCTTTCTTTAAGTTTATACAGATTGCTGAAGTTCACCATTTACACTAAAATGGGGGAGTTAATTTACTCAGAAGTTTTGAAACATATGTATCAGGAAGTCATTTTCTAAACCTCATGTTTTCTGTTACCTTCTGACCACGGTTTGTCCATAACCAAAATGGGGGAGAATGATGAACCCTATGTGTTTTGATTATGTCCAAACGTTTCAGAAGATGAAAACCTAATTCTTCCTTACATATAGTTTACTATTGGCTAATAATTTTTTGTTTACTTAGTCTTTGTGTAAGTTGCTCAGCAGGTGCTGAATGAATTATTTCTGGATTGCCTAAAGAACTCAGAAGATCAGTTTGCTGAAGTCAGAGTTTCAATAACTCAGAAGCTGGATACTCCGCTCTGAAACCGAAGTCTGTTAAAGCTCTCCTCAGAAGTTCTTTGCAATCAGAAGTTTTGCCAATTGTGATCAGAAGTCTAGTCAACTGGAAATTAGCTTCTGAAAGCTAAAGTCACGGGTTCTGGATAGCATTTAATGCTCTGACAAGTGCATTTAATGTAAGGCGCCAAAAGTTCAAAAAGCTGTTTTGATGGAGCGCGCCTGTCTGTTCAAAAGAAACCAGAATTTCCATGTCTACCCTTTGTTGATCCAATTGAAGAATGATTCCTGTCAACTTCGTCTTTGTTTTCAAATCACTTACCGGATTAAGTTAAAGAACAAGGATAACGGAATCAAAGTGTTTGAAGACCGTTTGAAGATTTGACAAACTAACGGCTACAACAACTGATGTCATCTCCTTTGAAGATTCAAACTCACCAACGGTCATCTTCATTCACTATAAATAGTAGCCAAGCTCCAAAGCATCCAGCGAGAAGTGATCATCGAGCAAAATCTCAACGCACTGTTCTAACTAGAAAAACAGAGCAACACTTCCCATTCTCAATCTTTCTTAGCATAGTCTTAGTAAAGTGAGAGAGTGAAGAAAAACAAGTTCATAATAGGAATCTTGTAAACTGAGATCGTTTGTGATCTTCAGTTAGATTTAAAGAGAGAAATCTAGTTGAGATTAGAGTTGGGTGAGAAATCCAGAAAACAGAGTATTGTTTGTTCTGGTGGAAATCCTTTAACTCTTTTTAGGCTAGTCAGAACTAAGTGAGAAATTAGCTTAAGTTCTGTTGATGTAAAGGAGCTTCTGAACTTGCCATAAAAGTTCTGAATAGTGGATTTATAAAATCTCTGTAGGCTGCGACCTCAGGGGACAAGACGTAGTCACAGGACTTCTGTGGCGAACTTGGATAAATCGAATTGTTCAATCAGGATCTCCTGAACTTCTTTCTCCCTCTTATACTTGTTATTTTTGCTTCTGTGTACTTGCTTATATTTAGTGCTGAAACAGATTTTCTCTAAAGTATCATTGTCTTTGTTCAGAAGACTGTCCAGAAGTTCTCAAATCAGAACTTCTGTTGCTGAAAACAGTCTAACTGTGTTTAGGCAGAATTTCCCTCAGAAGCAATTTCTGTAAGCTAGCTTCTGACTCTGAGGAAATTTGACTCTGAAAATTAAGTTTCCCCAAAAACTTAGAAATTTTTCAGTTTTCAACTTTGACACCTATTCACCCCCCTCTAGGTGATTCTGTTCTTGATAGGGCCAACAAGTGGTATCAGAGCGAAGGTCACTTCGCATATTTACTAAAGATCTAACAATCTAAGTGTAAGATCCTATCAGAATCAATAGAGATGGCTAGTAGACACCAGCCTGAGAACTCTTCTCACTTCATAGTTCCAGAAGGTTCTTCCACTACTAGACCTCCATTATTTAATGGCAACAACTACTCATACTTGAAGAAAAGGATGATGTACTTCATCCAAGCCCAGAACATGAGTGCTTGGTATGTCATCACTAATGGTGATTTCATTCCCACCAGAATGGAACAAGGTTTAGGGAATGTTGTTATTCCTTAGAGAGAATACACAGATGACATTCTGAAAAAACTCCAAACTAATGCTTCAGCAATAAATATGTTGCATTGTGCACTTACAGCTACTGAATATAACAAAGTTTCTTCTTGTGAAACTGCATAGGACATTTGGAACAAGCTGGAAGTCACATATGAAGGAACAGGAAAAGTGAAGCAATCTAAAGTCAACCAACTCATGAGAGAATATGAGTTATTTGAAATGCTTGATAAAGAATCTATTTCAGATATGAACTCGAGATTCACCAAGATAGTCAATGACTTGAAGAGTTTAGGAAAGGATATTGAAGAATCTGATCGAGTGAAGAAGATTGTCAGAAGCTTACCAAGGTCTTGGCAAGCCAAGAAGACTGCTATTGAAGAAGTTCAGGATTTGAGCTATTACTTGTATGATGAGCTCATTGGGTCTCTAATTACCCATGAGATGTCATTAAAGAATCATGACCTAAGAGAAAGGTCAGAAGGAAAAAGAGTAGTCTTGAAAGCAGAATCTTCTGAAGAATCCTCTGAAGATGAGGAACTGGCTATGCTGACCAGGAAGTTCAAGAAGGCTTTTAGAAAAGGCAGAGGTGGAAACTACAAAAAGCCCTTCAGGAGCTTTGACAAGAAAACTCCTGATTTTGGTGAAAAGTTCAAGAGAGATCCAAATAAGCCTATTGTGTGTTATGGATGTCAGCAACCGGGGCACATTAAGCCTAACTGCCCGGAGCTGAAGAAAGATAAGAAAAAGTTCAAGAAAGCTATGCTGGCTGCCTGGTCAGACTCTGAGACCAGCAGTGATCCTGAAGAAAAGGAAGAGCAAGCTCAGATTTGTTTTATGGCTATTGATGAGCCAACTTCTGAAGATGTCACAGGAGAAACTTCCGCACCTCCTGAAGCTACATATGATTCCGAGGTAAACATATCTTCTGAACAAAATATCTTTGATTCTCTTGAAGAACTCTATAGTATGTTCAAGTACCTGAAAAGGAAATTGGACAAGAGTGAGGCTGACAAGTTTCTTAGGTTTACTCAAGTTTTCTCTGACATGAAAGTGTTAGAAGAAAAACTGTGTAAACAGTTCAGCACTCCTGCTGATGGCTCTAAAGCCAAAGGTAAGGAAAAGCTGCCTCTGGGAAGTGATAAACCCCAGAAGAAGAAGAAACCTGTCACTCCCTCTCTTCTGAAAGAGATAGCTTCTCCTCCTGATGTTGGTACCTCTGAGAGTGCTGTTATAGCCTCTGAAGATGTTGGTCCTTCTCAGAATAAGAAGAAATCTCCCAGGAAGCAAAGGGAAAGATCCAAGAACCCTCCCTTTTGCAAACTTTGCAAGAGTGATGGTCACTGGTTGAAGGATTGCAAGTACCATATTAAAAACCTCTTGCAATCTGAGATATCATTAAAACCTGCTGAAGAGAAATCTAACTCTGAAAGACCCAATAAGGATTGGGTACCTGTCACTAATTGATTGTGTTGCAGGTGGCTCTGAGTGCTCCATCAATGTCAAAGCTGTGGTACATTGACAGTGGGTGCTCAAGGCATATGACAGGTGATGAAAAAGCATTCATCACATTTGATCCTAAAAGAGGTGGAAAAGTCAGCTTTGGAGATGCTCAGAAAGGAAGGATACTTGGTTCTGGATCCATAGGAACTAATCCTCCGATCGAAGATGTCTCCCTAGTCAGAGGCCTGAAGTTCAATCTCCTGAGTGTTGCACACCTGTGTGATAAAGGTAGAGATGTTGTCTTCAGCTCCTCTGGATGTAAAATCTTGGACAGTAAGTCAAGGGTAGTTATTCTAACTGCTCCTAGAGTTGAAAATGTTTTCATGCCGAATCTTGAGAATCTTTGCAAAAATATATGCTTGATGTCCAAAGAGGATACCTCCTGGCTCTGGCATAGAAGACTTGCTCATGTGAGCATGGATCTTCTGGCCAAAGTAGCTAGAAATCAATTGGTTGAGCGTCTGCCTGAAATTAGTTTTAAAAAGAATCATTTATGCAATGCCTGCCAATCTGGTAAACAATCCAGAAGCTCTTTTAAAACTAAGAAAGTCATTTCAACTAAAAGACCTTTGGAATTACTTCATATGGATCTTTTTGGCCCTGTTCAACCAATGAGCATGGGTGGAAAGAAGTATGCCTTTGTCATTGTAGATGACTATTCAAGATTCACTTGGGTCATCTTGCTGTCTAGCAAAGATGAGTCACTTGGATGTTTCTCAGTTCTGATAAAGAAACTTGAGAATGAAAGGAATGAAAAGGTTGTTCATATCAGAAGTTATAATGGTGGAGAATTCAAAAACTTTAGGTTTGAAGAATTCTGTGAAACCAAGGGAATTGATCATAACTTTTCTGCTCCCAAAACTCCTCAACAAAATGGGGTAGTTGAAAGAAAGAATAGAACTCTGGTTGAGATAGCCAAAACTATGATCAATGAAAGAAGGCTTCCTAAGTACTTTTGGGGAGAAGCTGTGAACACAGCTTGCTATGTTCTGAATAGAGTGCTAATCAGAAGCATTCTGAACAAGACCCCTTATGAACTCTGGAAAGGTCGAAAGCCTAAAATAGGTTATTTCAGAACCTTTGGTTGTAAGTGTTATGTTTTGAATACAAAAGAATATCTTTCAAAGTTTGATTCAAAGGCAGATGAGGCCATTTTTCTTGGTTACTCAACACATAGTAAAGCATATAGGGTTTTTAATAAGAGGACTCAAACTTTAGATGAATCTGTTCATGTACAGTTTGATGAGACTAACCCTGCAGATAGTAGAGCTCCTGATGAAGATGTAGTTCAAGCTCCTGAAGTTACATCTCCTGTTGAAGAAGAAGATGTTTCTCCCAGAGCTGCTGAAGTGGTTCCTCCTGTTGCTGAACAAGCTCAAGAAGAGAATCCTACTCCAGAAGTCAACTGCCTTCCAGAAGATGCTCCTATTTATGATTCAACAAATGATGAACATGTTTCAGAAGACTCATTGGATGTACCAAGAGAAGTTAGAACTCATAGGAATCATTCCTTAGAGAACATAATTGACTCTGTTCATAATCCTGTCATGACCAGAGCTCAGCTCAGAAGATACATGGGGAATATGGCTTTTGTGTCACTTCTGGAACCCAAGGACTTCTATGGAACTGCTGATGATGACTCCTGGTTAATGGCAATGCAAGAAGAACTTGACCAGTTCAAAAGGTCAGAAGTTTGGACTTTGGTTCCCAGACCTAACAACATAAAGGTTGTTGGAACTAGATGGGTTCTGAAGAACAAGCTTGATGAATTTGGAAATGTTGTGAGGAACAAGGCAAGACTTGTTGCTCAAGGTTACAGTCAGCAAGAAGGCATAGATTATGGTGAAACTTTTGCTCCTGTTGCAAGATTAGAAGCCATTAGAATCTTATGTGCTTTTGCATCATACAAAGGTTTTAAGCTCTTTCAAATGGATGTGAAAAGTGCATTCTTGAATGGTTACATTGATGAGGAAGTCTATGTATCTCAACCTCCTGGTTTTGAAGACCCTAAGTTTCCTGATCATGTGTTTAAGCTGAAGAAAGCATTGTATGGACTGAAACAAGCTCCCAGAGCTTGGTATGAGAGACTGACAAAGTTCCTTCTGTCTAAGGGATTTGTCAGAGGCTGTGTTGATACAACTCTGTTCACTCTGAATAAGAACAAGGATATCCTTATAGCTCAGGTATATGTTGATGATATTATATTTGGTGCTACTAATGAATCTTTGTGCAGAGAGTTCAGTGACCACATGAAGGCTGAGTTTGAAATGTCTATGATGGGAGAATTAACCTTCTTCTTAGGACTTCAGATCAAGCAAAGTAATGATGGTGTGTTTATCAATCAAGCCAAGTACACTAGAGAAGTGCTGAAGAAATTTGGCATGATGGACTCTAATGCTGTTGATATTCCAATGGATGTCAGCAAAGACATTGATGATGAAGAGAAACCTGTAGATATAAAAACCTACAGAGGTATGATTGGTTCTCTTTTATACCTAACCGCCAGCAGGCCAGATATACATTTTGCTGTGTGTTTTTGTGCTAGATATCAATCAAAGCCAAGAGAAATTCATGATGTTGCTGTCAAAAGAATTCTCAGATATCTTAAAGGCACACCAGAAGCTGGTTTGTGGTATCCCTGTAGTTCTGATTTCACTCCTATAGGATACACAGACTCTGACTATGGTAGAGATAAATTGAAAAGGGTCAGCACTTCTGGTGGTTGTCATTTTCTGGGGGAGTGCCTAGTCTCCTGGCATAGCAAGAAGCAAACCTCTGTGGCTCTCTCAACTGCTGAAGCTGAGTATGTTGCTGCTGGAAGTTGTGTTTCTCAGATGCTATGGATCAAGCAACAAATTGCTGACTATGGATTCATCCCTGGAACTATTACAATCTACTGTGATAACAAGAGTGCAATTGATCTTTCAAAGAATCCTATTCAGCACAGCAGGATGAAGCATGTTCATATTAGGCATCACTTTCTGAGAGATCATGTTCTGAAGAAGGATATTATTATTACTCATGTTCCCTCTGAAGAGAATCTTGCTGACATGTTTACTAAGCCTCTGGCTGGTAATTCTTTCAGCAACTTACGAGAAGGCATTGGTATGACTTATCCACTTCAATAACTTAGTTTAATTATTTCCGTGTATCTTAAGTGATTAATCGTTTAAGATAATTAAGTAATAATTAATTCTAATCATGATTTGACACTTAAGCATGCGTTATCTACTGCTTTCTACGGCGCTGTCTGTGGTTAACGGTTATCTGTTCCCTTTTTAAACGGTGGTTAGTTGCTTTTTGAATTGGAACGGTTTCTTGTTTGGGTATAAATAGAGGTTTTCCATACTTAGAAGTTTTTACTCTCATTTTCTTTGCTATTAGAATTTCCATAGATTTTCCGTGTTCTCTTCTCTCTAAAATCTTAACCTAATTTCTTATTTCTTCAAAAATGGCTGAAGAAATCACTGTCACTCACATCTTTACCACTGAATCCAAAAAGAAAGTTAGCGAATCTAGGGTATTCACCTCTAGGTTCCTAGATGATGAAGTTAAATCCACTGAACCTATCTCCAAATGGCTTAGTACTCAAAACTGGAATTCATTCGTTTCTCTCGATGAATTTATCTATCCTAAGTTAGTCACCGAATTCTATCAGAACCTCCATTTCTTTTCAAATGAGGAGGATGTTCTACACTCAGTAGTCGGGGAAGTTGAGATTGAGGTCAGCAGGGCTTCTATTTCTCAAGTGATTGGTGTTAATGATGAAGGAATCATCATTGGTGATGATGGTTCAGCAGATGGTTTTACAGAAGCAAACTGGGCTAGACCAGATCTAAGTGCCAAGGAAACATATGCCACCTAGCTCACTCAGCACCAGAGGTGGGCACACTATTTGACTACTAATGTTTTCCTTCCGAAGCCCGGAGGAGTTAATGGTGTTTCCAACAGGGAAAGGGTATTTATGTGGCATTTGGTCAACCAGAAGAAGATCAACCTTCCTGCCATGCTGATAAGGCAGATGAAGAATGTAACGACCGTGAGTGCATTAGCATATGGCTCACTCCTGACTAGGTTGTTTGAGGCAGCCTCTGTTGTGGTTTCAAGAGAAGGTGTTACAAGTAGGAGTACGGTTCTGAAAATGCATACCTTCAGGAACCTTAGCTTTGGTGTGACTCCGAAGAAGAATGAGAAGGGCTCCTCTGTGAGTATTGCTCAGAAGGAAAGTGTTGAGCCCGTTGTTCAGAAAGGAAAGAATGCTGCCAAGAAGGGCAAGGGAAAGAAGGGATCAAGTAAGTTGGTCCTGACTGTTGAGAAGGTGGTTGTCTCAGAACCTCTTCCCACGATGGTTCAAACAACAATCAATGTTGAACCCTCTGGCAAGATTGTTGCTGAGAAGCCAAAGGATGTTCCTGAGAAGGATGCTCAGGATGCTGAGGACGCACGCCTTGCTGAAAGAGAGAAGGCTGCTGAAGCTGAAAAAGTTGCAAGGGTTGTGGCTCTTGCTGAAGAGAAAAGAAAGAAGAAGGAAGCTGAGGATCAGTTAGCTGCTGAAAGAGAAATTGCTGCAAAGGCTAAGGCCGATGCAAGACTTATAGCATGTGCTGCTGAACTTCAGGATGCGGAGTTCTCAAAGGAAGTTGAGGCTTCAGAAGAAGGAGAGAATCTTGAGAATATCTCTCTGTCCTCTCGGATAATTGAGAATATCTCTCTCTCTACCAGGATTGGGAAGAAGGTTGTTGCAAAACGAAGGTCGCTGAGGAAAAAGGACTTCGTTGTTGCCTCCAGTGCTGAATTAGAGGATCCTGTTACTCAGGAACCGGAAGATGCTGATAAAGACTTGTCAGAGATGTCTGATGAAGAGAATGTTGATGCTCCTCTGATTGAAGAGCTGTCAGAAGAGAGTGAACCAGAAGATGAAGAGGTTCTTCAGAATGCTAGACAGTTTGTTGAGAATGTTGATGATGAAAATTTCATTGACAACATTCTTCTGAATCAAGGAAGAAACCCTGGTGATAGGGATGCCTCTGAAACGCTGATCAGAATGGCTCATATCTTTGCTGAGGCCATTTCTATGTTTGATCCAAACGCCTCAAAACAGGTTATCTCATCTCCCACTCTTACTCCTCATCCATCTCCTTCACTACCTTCTGTCACAGAAGTTGGTGATTCTCACACTTCCATTCCTCCCACAACTTCAACTTCTGAGGTTGTACCTCCACCAATTATTCCTCCTTCTGGATCCTTTTCAGAAGTGAATCTAAACACTGCTCCCATCTTCACCGATTCCATAGCCACATCCACTACTTCCTCTGTAAGTCCATCAATTGGATTTACTGCTCCATCTTTCTCACTACCATCCTCCCTACCTCCCATCTCAACCGCTCATACTATCCCTACCTCAACCACTTCTATCCCTCCACTCTCAACCTCTGGACATGCACCTCCTGTGTGTGATCCCTTAACTACCTCCTCCACTACTTCTTGTTTTGCTGGGTTGTCATCCAACTATGACTTCCTGCGCAAACACATGAACCGGGATGATCTGGATACCAGGTTTGGTAGTTTTGGCTTCATGGGCAGAGCTTCTGGTGTATCCGAAGCTGGTGGTGCTCCCAGTGTTGAGGAGTTGAGAAGAATGAGTCAGAGTGGCTCTGATGAACTACTGAATAGATTTGCTGGTATGGGGCAAAGGACTTCTGCTGCTGACATGTATGCTCAGGGCATTGTGCTGCAAGAATTACATTCTTTGAAAGCTCAGAACCTGCAGCTCATGACTATGCTTCAAATGCAGGACCCTTCTGTTTACATACGCAATCTTTCTACATTTCATCTAGCTACGTATGAAGAGCTGTACAAATTGAGAGAATTAGCTCTGACTCTTCCTTCTCTAGATAACATTGCTCTTGCTTCTTCTCTGAAGGTCAATGAAAATTTGGAAATATTGACAGAAGAAGTCAAGGAAGCAAACGAGCATTATGAGGCTCATGAGAAGATGCTCCCAAGTAAGATTGATGACCTGCAAAGTACTGCAAATCACATTCTGAGAGAAGTGAAATCTTCTGCTCAAGGTTCATCATCTTCAGGGGCTGCTAAGATTGTATATGACATCACTCCTGATCTCAACAATCGACTCTCCAACATTGAGTCTGCTGTATCTGCTCAGAACGCACAGATTGCTGAGCTTACTGAACTTCTGAAGGTTATGCACACTCAAGCACGAGAACAAGAGAAGACTCTTCACAATTGTTATAGGTTTGTTCGAGGACAGACTTATATTCAGAATGAGCATCTTACTGCTGCTGTGTATGCTAACAATAGGTTGATCAAGCTCCTTCTGGATGATGTTCAGAGACAGCGACCTATGTCTGGTCAGACCTTTGATCATATGAAGACCATTGATGATGACTTCAGAAGAAGAATGGATATGATCAATACTGTGAGACCAACTCCTCAGCAATATCAGACTGCACTGAATGTTCAGCAAAAATTGAAATCTCAGGGTGCTCTGGGTGTTGCTCTTGGTTCTGGTCAAACGGGGGAGAAGTCTGGTCAGAAGAGATCAAGTGCTGCTGAAGGTTCTAGTGTTGTTCCTCCTCCTCAGAAGAAACCTAGGAACTTGTATTCTTTTAGGACTTAAGCTTCTTAGCTAGGTTCTGGGTTGGGTAGTTTTTGTCTTAGGACTTTTTCTGCTCTTCTGATTATTTTGCTTCTTATGTTGTCTTCTGAATGAATCTATACACACTGAATCTTTCTTATACTCTCTTGTATATCTGACTTCTTATTTTTCTGCTTATGTTTCTTTTTGACTTAGTAAATTATACTTCACTGAAATCTAACAACTTGATCTTAAGTCTTTCTTTAAGTTTATACAGATTGCTGAAGTTCACCATTTACACTAAAATGGGGGAGTTAATTTACTCAGAAGTTTTGAAACATATGTATCACGAAGTCATTTTCTAAACCTCATGTTTTCTGTTACCTTCTGACCACGGTTTGTCCATAACCAAAATGGGGGAGAATGATGAACCCTATGTGTTTTGATTATGTCCAAACGTTTCAGAAGATGAAAACCTAATTCTTCCTTACATATAGTTTACTATTGACTAATAATTTTTTGTTTACTTAGTCTTTGTGTAAGTTGCTCAGCAGGTGCTGAATGAATTATTTCTGGATTGCCTAAAGAACTCAGAAGATCAGTTTGCTAAAGTCAGAGTTTCAATAACTCATAAGCTGGATACTCCGCTCTGAAACCGAAGTCTGTTAAAGCTCTCCTCAGAAGTTCTTTGCAATCAGAAGTTTTGCAAATTGTGATCAGAAGTCTAGTCAACTGGAAATTAGCTTCTGAAAGCTAAAGTCACGGGTTCTGGATAGCATTTAATGCTCTGACAAGTGCATTTAATGCAAGGCGCCAAAAGTTCAAAAAGTTGTTTGTTGGAGCGCGCCTGTCTGTTCAAAAGAAACCAGAATTTCCATGTCTACCCTTTGTTGATCCAATTGAAGAATGATTCCTGTCAACTTCGTCTTTGTTTTCAAATCACTTACCGGATTAAGTTAAAGAACAAGGATAACGGAATCAAAGTGTTTGAAGACCGTTTGAAGATTTGACAAACTAACGGCTACAACAACTGATGTCATCTCCTTTGAAGATTCAAACTCACCAACGGTCATCTTCATTCACTATAAATAGTAGCCAAGCTCCAAAGCATCCAGCGAGAAGTGATCATCGAGCAAAATCTCAACGCACTGTTCTAACTAGAAAAACAGAGCAACACTTCCCATTCTCAATCTTTCTTAGCATAGTCTTAGTAAAGTGAGAGAGTGAAGAAAAACAAGTTCATAATAGGAATCTTGTAAACTGAGATCGTTTGTGATCTTCAGTTAGATTTAAAGAGAGAAATCTAGTTGAGATTAGAGTTGGGTGAGAAATCCAGAAAACAGAGTATTGTTTGTTCTGGTGGAAATCCTTTAACTCTTTTTAGGCTAGTCAAAACTAAGTGAGAAATTAGCTTAAGTTCTGTTGATGTAAAGGAGCTTCTGAACTTGCCATAAAAGTTCTGAATAATGGATTTATAAAATCTCTGAAGGCTGCGACCTCAGGGGACAAGACGTAGTCACAGGACTTCTGTGGCGAACTTGGATAAATCGAATTGTTCAATCAGGATCTCCTGAACTTCTTTCTCCCTCTTATACTTGTTATTTTTGCTTCTGTGTACTTGCTTATATTTAGTGCTGAAACAGATTTTCTCTAAAGTATCATTGTCTTTGTTCAGAAGACTGTCCAGAAGTTCTCAAATCCGAACTTTTGTTGCTGAAAACAGTCTAACTGTGTTTAGGCAGAATTTCCCTCAGAAGCAACTTCTGTAAGCTAGCTTCTGACTTTGAGGAAATTTGACTCTGAAAATTAAGTTTCCCCAAAAACTTAGAAATTTTTCAGTTTTCAACTTTGACACCTATTCACCCCCCTCTAGGTGATTCTGTTCTTGATAAGGCCAACAATGCCTTGAGCACCCACTGTCAATGTACCACAACTTTGACATTGATGGAGCACTCAGAGCCACCTGCAACACAATCAATTAGTGACAGGTACCCAATCCTTATTGGGTCCTTCAGAGTTAGATTTCTCTTCAGCAGGTTTTAATAATATCTCAGATTGCAAGAGGTTTTTAATATGGTACTTGCAATCCTTCAACCAATGACCATCACTCTTGCAAAGCTTGCAAAAGGGAGGGTTCTTGGATCTTTCCCTTTGCTTCTTGGGAGATTTCTTCTTCTTCTGAGAAGGACCAACATCTTCAGAGGCTATAACAGCACTCTCAGAGCTGCCAACATCAGGAGGAGAAGCTATCTCTTTCAGAAGGGAGGGAGTGACAGGTTTCTTCTTCTTCTGAGGTTTATCACTTCCCAGAGGCAGCTTTTCCTTGCCTTTGGCTTTAGAGCCATCAGCAGGAGTGCTGAACTATTTACACAGTTTTTCTTCTAACATTTTCATGTCAGAATAAACTTGAGTAAACCTAAGAAACTTGTCTGTCTCACTCTTGTCCAATTTCCTTTTCAGGTACTTGAACATACTATAGAGTTCTTCAAGAGAATCAAAGATGTTTTGTTCAGAAGATATGTTTACCTCGGAATCATATGTAGCTTCAAGAGGTGCGGAAGTTTCTCCTATGACATCTTCAGAAGTTGGCTCATCAATAGCCATAAAACAAATCTGAGCTTGCTCTTCCTTTTCTTCCGGATCACTGCTGGTCTCAGAGTCTGACCAGGCAGCCAGCATAGCTTTCTTGAACTTTTTCTTATCTTTCTTCAGCTCCGGGCAGTTAGGCTTAATGTGCCCCGGTTGCTGACATCCATAGCACACAATAGGCTTATTTGGATCTCTCTTGAACTTTTCACCAGAATCAGGAGTTTTCTTGTCAAAGCTCCTGAAAGGCTTCTTGTAGTTTCCACCTCTGCCTTTTCTAAAGGCCTTCTTGAACTTCCTAGTCAGCATAGCCAGTTCCTCATCTTCAGAGGATTCTTCAGAAGATTCTGCTTTCAGGACTACTCTTTTTCCTTCTGACCTTTCTCTTAGGTCATGATTCTTTAATGACATCTCATGAGTAATTAGAGGCCGAATGAGCTCATCATACAAGTAATAGCTCAAATCCTGAACTTCTTCAATAGCAGTCTTCTTGGCTTGCCAAGACCTTGGTAAGCTTCTGACAATCTTCTTCACTCGATCAGATTCTTCAATGTCTTTTCCTAAACTCTTCAAGTCATTGACTATCTTGGTGAATCTAGAGTTCATGTCTGAAATAGCATTTCAAATAACTCATATTCTCTCATGAGTTGGTTGACTTTAGATTGCTTCACTTTTCCTGTTCATTCATATGTGACTTCTAGCTTGTTCCAAATATCCTGTGCAGTTTCAAAAGAAGAAACTTTGTTATATTCAGTAGTTGTAAGTGCACAATGCAACATATTTATTGCTGAAGCATTAGTTTGGAGTTTTTTCAGAATGTCATCTGTGTATTCTCTCTGAGGAATAACAACATTCCCTAAACCTTGTTCCATTCTGGTGGGAATGAAATCACCATCAGTGATGACATACCAAGCACTCATGTTCTGAGCTTGGATGAAGTACATCATCATTTTCTTCCAGTATGAGTAGTTGTTGCCATTAAATAATGGAGGTCTAGTAGTGGAAGAACCTTCTGGGACAATGAAGTGAGAAGAATTCTCAGGCTGGTGTCTGATGAACCCTATGTGTTTTGATTATGTCCAAACGTTTCAGAAGATGAAAACTTAATTCTCCCTTACATATAGTTTATTATTGACTAATAATTTTTGTCTACTTAGTCTATGTGTAAGTTGCTCAGCAGGTGCTGAATGAATCATTTCTGGATTGCCTAAAGGACTCAGAAGATCTGTTTGCTGAAGTCAGAGTTTCAATTATTCAGAAGCTGGATGCTCCGCTCTGAAGCCGAAGTCTGCTAAAGCTCTCCTCAGAAGTTCTTTGCAATCAGAAGGTCTGCCAATTTGATCAGAAGTATAGACAACTGGAAATTAGCTTCTGAAAGCTTAGTCACGGGTTCTGTTTGAGCATTTAATGCTCTGACACTTGCATTCAATGCAAGGCGCCAAAAGTTCAAAAAGCTGTTTTAATGGAGCGCGCTTGTCTGTTGTTAAGTCCAAAATGTACTTAATTTAGCTATGTATTTCATATATATTTTCGTAACATTTCATATAGTTTTAGCTCATTTAGCTTAGCAATATCTAGGATAGGGGCAATTTCACTACTTTGTGTTTGTTTTGATCTCCAGAGCTTAATCTTATGAAAACATAGCAATTTGATGTTAGTTCGAGCCAAAAACGAGCAATAGAAGACATTTGAGTTCATACAAGTTCATGCAAGGCCATGCGAAGAAGTTACGTGCAAGCTAAGATGGAAAATCGAAGAAATAATTCGAGGCGTGCAACCTACAGGTCGCGCGCTAGAGGCAAGGATTGCCTCTGGCGCGCTAGGTTCATTTTTGGCCTTGTCTCGACAGAGGCAATTCTTGCCTCTGGCGCGCCGGGTGACAGAATGTTCAGAATTGGATTTTCTTCGTCGTTCTTATCCACACAACCCTTCCGAAAGGTCGTACGCCTTCCCAATGGACACGACCGCTCCTTAAAGGTTGTAACCCTTCGAAACACACCTCTTGATGCCTATAAATACACCATCCTTCTCTGAAATTCGGATGGTTGACACATCTAACAAAAAGAATGCTAAATACTTGCTTACATTTCCCGCTATGCTTACACCTAAATCCACCCATTTCATAAACGTTCCCACTGTAATTCCTGACAAGAATTACAGCATGATTTCATTCTTTTCCTTAAGCATTGTAGTTAGATCGAGAGATCAACTTCGTTCATCCGTTCATCGAAGAAAATCTGAGCAAGAACGCCCCGAGGCTTGACAACCCTTCCGAGTAGAGTAAAAAGGATTGACAACCCTGTTTCCTTATACTTGTTTATGTTCTGTCCAACTTTGATTTTCTGTTTACATCTTGTATGAATATGATATTGAGTTTATAAAGAGATTTATGTTCTTCATATGCTTATGTTATTGAATTGATAGTTTGCATGCTAAGTAATTAATTTGGATCAAGAATAGTTGCTTAGTATAATAACTTGTGTTTATCATTAACTTATAATCTTGTGATACGAATAGGTTCGGTTGCGTAGGTTATAATCTAGTTTTACATGTGTGATTGTAGTCGGTTATAATATTGATACGAATAGGTTCGGTTAGTATATAATTGATGTTCATATGTGGTTAACTTGTTTGCATGTATCGAGAGATCGGAATAAGTTATATCGAGATTAGATTAAGTATATCAAGTTTATTCAATATTGTGTTTATGTGCTTAAATGAATTGTTGTCTTTGCTTAAGAATTAGTTTGTAAATCCTTAACTTTGTGAGTTTGTGATTTTAAGTATAAGTAAGTGTGGCATGGTACAGTAAGTTGTGTTCTTATCAACCAAATCAATAAGGATTATCGTTTTAACTATAAACCTCGAGAAAACGAATAAAGTAAACAATGAACGTAAATGAGTAATTAGCGTTTCTCTGTGGGTTCGATCTTTTTATTACTACATGAGTGACTCCGTACACTTGCGGAAATCGCCCAACATCTGTTCAAAAGAAACCAGAATTTCCTTTTCTACCCTTTGTTGATCTAATTGAAGAATGATTCCAGTCAACCTCATCCTTGATTTCAAATCACTTACCGGATTGAGTTAAAGAACAAGGATAACGGAATCAAAGTGTTTGAAGACCGTTTGAAGATTTGACAAATTAACGGCTACAACAACTGATGTCATCTCCATTGAAGATTCAAACTCACCAACGGTCATCTTCATTCACTATAAATAGTAGTCAAGCTCCAAAGCATCAACATGCGTGATCATCGAGCAAAATCTCAACGCACTGTTCTAACAAGAAAAACAGAACAACACTTTCCATTCTCAATCTTTCTTAGCATAGCCTTAGTAAAGTGAGAGAGTGAAGAAAAACAAGTTCATAATAGGAATCTTGTAAACTGAGATCGTTTGTGATCTTCAGTTAGATTTAAAGAGAGAAATCTGGTTGAGATTAGAGTTGGGTGAGAAATCCAGAAAACAGAGTATTGTTTGTTCTGGTGGAAATCCTTTAACTCTTTTTAGGCTAGTCAGAACTAAGTGAGAAATTAGCTTAAGTTCTGTTGATGTTAAGGAGCTTCTGAACTAGCCATAAAAGTTCTGAATAGTGGATTTATAAAATCTCTGTAGGCTGCGACCTCAGGGGACAAGACGTAGTCACAGGACTTCTGTGGCGAACTTGGATAAATCCAATTGTTCAATCAGGATCTCCTGAACTTCTTTCTCCCTCTTATACTTGTGATTTTTGCTTCTGTGTACTTGCTTATATTTAGTGCTGAAACAGATTTTCTCTAAAGTATCATTGTCTTTGTTCAGAAGACTGTCCAGAAGTTCTTCAATCAGAACCTCTGTTGCTGAAAACAGTCTAACTGTGTTTAGGCAGAATTTCCCTCAGAAGCAACTTCTGTAAGCTTGCTTCTGACTCTGAGGAAATTTGACTCTGAAAATTAAGTTTCTCGAAAAACTTAGAAATTTTCAGTTTTCAACTTTGACACCTATTCACCCCCCTCTAGGTGATTCTGTTCTTGATAGGGCCAACAAGTGGTATCAGAGCGAAGGTCACTTCGCATATTTACTAAAGATCTAACAATCTAAGTGTAAGATCCTATCAGAATCAATAGAGATGGCTAGTAGACACCAGCCTGAGAATTCTTCTCACTTCATAGTTCCAGAAGGTTCTTCCACTACTAGACCTCCATTATTTAATGGCAACAACTACTCATACTGGAAGAAAAGGATGATGTACTTCATCCAAGCTCAGAACATGAGTGCTTGGTATGTCATCACTGATGGTGATTTCATTCCCACCAGAATGGAACAAGGTTTAGGGAATGTTGTTATTCCTCAGAGAGAATACACAGATGACATTCTGAAAAAACTCCAAACTAATGCTTCAGCAATAAATATGTTGCATTGTGCACTTACAGCTACTGAATATAACAAAGTTTCTTCTTGTGAAACTGCACAGGATATTTGGAACAAGCTGGAAGTCACATATGAAGGAACAGGAAAAGTGAAGCAATCCAAAGTCAACCAACTCATGAGAGAATATGAGTTATTTGAAATGCTTGATAAAGAATCTATTTCAGACATGAACTCTAGATTCACCAAGATAGTCAATGACTTAAAGAGTTTAGGAAAAGACATTGAAGAATCTGATCGAGTGAAGAAGATTGTCAGAAGCTTACCAAGGTCTTGGCAAGCCAAGAAGACTGCTATTGAAGAAGTTCAAGATTTGAGCTATTACTTGTATGATGAGCTCATTGGGTCTCTATTCACCCATGAGATGTCATTAAAGAATCATGACCTAAGAGAAAGGTCAGAAGGAAAAAGAGTAGTCCTGAAAGCAGAATCTTCTGAAGAATCCTCTGAAGATGAGGTACTGGCTATGCTGACCAGGAAGTTCAAGAAGGCCTTTAGAAAAGGCAGAGGTGGAAACTACAAAAAGCCTTTCAGGAGCTTTGACAAGAAAACTCCTGATTCTGGTGAAAAGTTCAAGAGAGATCCAAATAAGCCTATTGTGTGCTATGGATGTCAGCAACCGGGGAACATTAAGCCTAACTGCCCGGAGCTGAAGAAAGATAAGAAAAAGTTCAAGAAAGCTATGCTGGCTGCCTGGTCAGACTCTGAGACCAGCAGTGATCCTGAAGAAAAGGAAGAGCAAGCTCAGATTTGTTTTATGGCTATTGATGAGCCAACTTCTGAAGATGTCACAGGAGAAACTTCCGCACCTCCTGAAGCTACATATGATTCCGAGGTAAACATATCTTCTGAACAAAATATCTTTGATTCTCTTGAAGAACTCTATAGTATGTTCAAGTACCTGAAAAGGAAATTGGACAAGAGTGAGGCTGACAAGTTTCTTAGGTTTACTCAAGTTTATTCTGACATGAAAGTGTTAGAAGAAAAACTGTGTAAACAGTTCAGCACTCCTGCTGATGGCTCTAAAGCCAAAGGTAAGGAAAAGCTGCCTCTGGGAAGTGATAAACCCCAGAAGAAGAAGAAACCTGTCACTCCCTCTCTTCTGAAAGAGATAGCTTCTCCTCCTGATGTTGGTACTTCTGAGAGTGCTGTTATAGCCTCTGAAGATGTTGGTCCTTCCCAGAAGAAGAAGAAATCTCCCAAGAAGCAAAGGGAAAGATCCAAGAACCCTCCCTTTTGCAAACTTTGCAAGAGTGATGGTCACTGGTTGAAGGATTGCAAGTACCATATTAAAAACCTCTTGCAATCTGAGATATCATTAAAACCTGCTGAAGAGAAATCTAACTCTGAAGGACCCAATAAGGATTGGGTACCTGTCACTAATTGATTGTGTTGCAGGTGGCTCTGAGTGCTCTATCAATGTCAAAGCTGTGGTACATTGACAGTGGGTGCTCAAGGCATATGACAGGTGATGAAAAAGCATTCATCACATTTGATCCTAAAAGAGGTGGAAAAGTCAGCTTTGGAGATGCTCAGAAAGGAAGGATACTTGGTTCTGGATCTATAGGAACTAATCCTCCGATCGAAGATGTCTCCCTAGTCAGAGGCCTGAAGTTCAATCTCCTGAGTGTTGCACAGCTGTGTGATAAAGGTAGAGATGTTGTCTTCAGCTCCTCTGGATGTAAAATCTTGGACAGTAAGTCAAGGGAAGTTATTCTAACTGCTCCTAGAGTTGAAAATGTTTTCATGCTGAACCTTGAGAATCTTTGCAAAAATATATGCTTGATGTCCAAAGAGGATACCTCCTGGCTCTGGCATAGAAGACTTGCTCATGTGAGCATGGACCTTCTGGCCAAAGTAGCTAGAAATCAATTGGTTGAGGGTCTGCCTGAAATTAGTTTTAAAAAGAATCATTTATGCAATGCTTGCCAATCTGGTAAACAATCCAGAAGCTCTTTTAAAACTAAGAAAGTCATTTCAACTAAAAGACCTTTGGAATTACTTCATATGGATCTTTTTGGCCCTGTTCAACCAATGAGCATGGGTGGAAAGAAGTATGCCTTTGTCATTGTAGATGACTATTCAAGATTCACTTGGGTCATTTTGCTGTCTAGCAAAGATGAGTCACTTGGATGTTTCTCAGTTCTGATAAAGAAACTTGAGAATGAAAGGAATGAAAAGGTTGTTCATATCAGAAGTGATAATGGTGGAGAATTCAAAAACTTTAGGTTTGAAGAATTCTGTGAAACCAAGGGAATTGATCACAACTTTTCTGCTCCCAGAACTCCTCAACAAAATGGGGTAGTTGAAAGGAAGAATAGAACTCTGGTTGAGATAGCCAGAACTATGATCAATGATAGAAGGCTTCCTAAGTACTTTTGGGGAGAAGCTGTGAACACAGCTTGCTATGTTCAGAATAGAGTGCTAATTAGAAGCATTATGAACAAGACCCCTTATGAACTCTGGAAAGGTCGAAAGCCTAAAATAAGTTATTTCAGAACCTTTGGTTGTAAGTGTTATGTTTTGAATACAAAAGAATATCTTACAAAGTTTGATTCAAAGGCAGATGAGGCCATTTTTCTTGGTTACTCAACACATAGTAAAGCATATAGGGTTTTTAATAAAAGGACTCAAACTTTAGATGAATGTGTTCATGTACAGTTTGATGAGACTAACCCTGCAGATAGTAGAGCTCCTGATGAAGATGTAGTTCAAGCTCCTGAAGTAACATCTCCTGTTGAAGAAGAAGATATTTCTCCCAGAGCTGCTGAAGTGGTTCCTCCTGTTGCTGAACAAGCTCAAGATGAGAACTCTACCCCATAAGTCAACTTCCTTCCAGAAGATGCTCCTATATATGATTCAACAAATGATGAACAGGTTTCAGAAGACTCATTGGATGTACCAAGAGAAGTTAGAACTCATAGGAATCATTCCTTAGAGAACATAATTGACTCTGTTCATAATCCTGTCATGACCAGAGCTCAGCTCAGAAGATACATGGGGAATGTGGCTTTTGTGTCACTTCTGGAACCCAAGGACTTCTATGAAGCTGCTGAAGATGACTCCTGGTTAATGGCAATGCAAGAAGAACTTGACCAGTTCAAAAGGTCAGAAGTTTGGACTTTGGTTCCCAGACCTAACAACATAAAGGTTGTTGGAACTAGATGGGTTCTAAAGAACAAGCTTGATGAATTTGGAAATGTTGTGAGGAACAAGGCAAGACTTGTTGCTCAAGGTTACAGTCAGCAAGAAGGCATAGATTATGGTGAAACTTTTGCTCCTGTTGCAAGATTAGAAGCCATTAGAATCTTATGTGCTTTTGCATCATACAAAGGTTTTAAGCTCTTTCAAATGGATGTGAAAAGTGCATTCTTGAATGGTTACATTGATGAGGAAGTCTATGTGTCTCAACCTCCTGGTTTTGAAGATCCTAAGTTTCATGATCATGTGTATAAGCTGAAGAAAGCCTTGTATGGACTGAAACAAGCTCCCAGAGCTTGGTATGAGAGACTGACAAAGTTCCTTCTGTCTAAGGGATTTGTCATAGGCTGTGTTGATACAACTCTGTTCACTCTGAAGAAGAACAAGGGTATCCTTATAGCTCAGGTATATGTTGATGATATTATATTTGGTGCTACTAATGAATCTTTGTGCAGAGAGTTCAGTGACCACATGAAGGCTGAGTTTGAAATGTCTATGATGGGAGAATTAACCTTCTTCTTAGGACTTCAGATCAAGCAAAGTAATGATGGTGTGTTTATCAATCAAGCCAAATACACTAGAGAAGTGCTGAAGAAATTTGGCGTGATGGACTCTAATGCTGTTGATATTCCAATGGATGTCAGCAAAGACATTGATGATGAAGATAAAGCTGGTAAACCTGTAGATATAAAAACCTACAGAGGTATGATTGGTTCTCTTTTATACCGAACAGCCAACAGCCCAGATATACATTTTGCTGTGTGTTTTTGTGCTAGATATCAATCAAAGCGAAGAGAAATTCATGATGTTGCTGTCAAAAGAATTCTCAGATATCTTAAAGGCACACCAGAAGCTGGTTTGTGGTATCCCTGTAGTTCTGATTTTACTCCTATAGGATACACAGACTCTGACTATGGTAGAGATAAATTGAAAAGGGTCAGCACTTTTGGTGGTTGTCATTTTCTGGGGGAGTGCCTAGTCTCCTGGCATAGTAAGAAGCAAACCTCTGTGGCTCTCTCAACTGCTGAAGCTGAGTATGTTGCTGCTGGAAGTTGTGTTTCTCAGATGCTCTGGATCAAGCAACAAATTGCTGACTATGGAGTCATCCCTGGAACAATTACAATCTACTGTGATAACAAGAGTGCAATTGATCTTTCAAAGAATCCTATTCAGCA
This sequence comes from Euphorbia peplus, assembly GCA_028411795.1. Taxonomy (NCBI): domain Eukaryota; kingdom Viridiplantae; phylum Streptophyta; class Magnoliopsida; order Malpighiales; family Euphorbiaceae; genus Euphorbia; species Euphorbia peplus. Next base: position 8,439,203 of record CP110843.1, on the reverse strand, counting down.
CAGCAGGATGAAGCATGTTCATATTAGGCATCACTTTATGAGAGATCATGTTCTGAAGAAGGATATTATCATTACTCATGTTCCCTCTGAAGAGAATCTTGCTGACATGTTTACTAAGCCTCTGGCTGGTATTTCTTTCAGCAACTTACGAGAACGCATTGGTATGACTTATCCACTTTAGTAATTCAGTTTAATTATTTTTGTGTATCTTAAGTGATTAATCGTTTAAGATAATTAAGTGATAATTAATTCTAATCATGATTTGACATTTAAGCATGCGTTATCTACTGCATTTTACGGCGTTGTTCTGTGGTTAACGGTTATCTGTTCCCTTTTAAACGGTGTTTATTTGCTTTTTGAATTGGAACGGTTTCTTGTTTGGGTATAAATAGGGGTTTTCCATACTTAGAAGTTTTTACTCTCATTTTCATTGCAGTTAGAATCTCCATAGATTTTCTGTGTTCTCTTCTCTCTAGATTCTTAACCTAATTTCTTATATCTTCTAAAATGGCTCAAGAAATCACTGTCACTCATATCTTTACCACTGAATCCAAAAAGAAAGTTAGTGAATCTAGGGTATTCACCTCTAGGTTCCTAGATGATGAAGTTAAATCCACTGAACCTATTTCAAAATGGCTTAGCGCTCAAAACTGGAATTCTTTCGTCTCTCTCGATGAATTCATTTATCCTAAGTTAGTCACCGAATTCTATCAGAACCTCCATTTCTTTTCTAATGAGGAGGATGTTCTACACTCAGAAGTCGGGGAAATTGAGATTGAGGTCAGCAGGGCTTCTATTGTTGTAGTTTGTGTCCTAAAGACAATTGTCGTTTAGGATATTTTATTTAGAATAAAGAATGTATAAACTATTGATTTTATGAAAGGCTTTTATCTTTTATCTTATATATATTACGTTGTAATTATTAGTTAAAAGAAATCCATAGTTTATATTGATAATCTTAAAGTGTTCATACAAGATGAAGTGAGACATACTTTAATGATTAAATAAACTTAAAATATCCCAAGTCGAGTATTGTATTATTGGATTAATATATATACTGTTGAGACTTGCATATAATATATCCCTTATTCATGGATAAGAAGTTGATCTCACGAACTTAGATTATACGAGATATCTGGATAATTATATGGATATGTATAATGATGTTATATATATTGGAGACCTCGCTTTGAGTTACTAGTATGGAATAAATACATAAATGTCAACTAGCTTTAACTCATATGTGGTAATAGATATAAAGTAGTCCTAGAACTCAAATACTCATTCATGTGACTTTGAATTATGGAGTGTGTTACTTTGATTCTACTATCTGTACGATCCAGTATTCGGGTGTCCTTCGGGTAGACATTGGGTAACACATAAAGTAATTGCAAAGCAGTTAATGTTAGATTGAGGATATCATCACTTCTGTATTAGAAGATTTATCTTGGGCCTCTTGTGAATAAATAGTTCTAAATCCTTGCGCGAGGTAATATGATAAATTGGAAATGGTTTTCAATTTATGGAGAATATTTATTTGAGCACAAGTAAATTAATAATGAATTATATGATTGACTTTTCCGTGATCATGATTCATTAAAGATAATATTGATGAGGGACCGAATTATATTGCAACTATCACTGACAGGTAAAAGAAGTCAACTGTTAATCTTGACTCCTTATGACTCCGGGTTAGAAGAGTATCTCCATATTTGAGTCGACGCTCTTCTATGTTATATTAATTAATAGAGATTAGATTAATATACGACCGGTTGTGGTAAGGACCTAGTGGGTCACACACTAAGAGTATTGAAGGATAAAATGGTAAATTGGTAAATATACCAAATATGTGTATTTGGTAATGTTGGTCGAAATATGTATATATAGTGTTGATATATATAGTTTAATTGAATTAAATTATAATGTGTTATAATGTTAATTAATTAAATCCTACTAGTATAATAATTGAGATTATTATTTAGTTAAATTGAGTAATTTAATAAATATGGATTTATATAAATTACTAGTTTAATTAAATAGGAATACTAGTATGAATAGAATTGTTTTTATTAATTAAATAAGAGTTTGCCTAGTCCTTTTGGGAATAAGATTCTTATTTAGGAGAGACAATTCTAAACACTATAAATACAACCCCCTATGAGGTATTTGATACACACATCTAATTCTGTCTAGAGAAGCCGAAATTCCTAGACCAAAATTGGGGTTTTGATTTACCGTTTTATTCGTTCTTGCTCGTGTGGACTTAACGCTAGAGGTGTTCTACTTTGGGCACTCGCGAGATTAAAATAAAGAAGACTTGTGGGCGCGACAACAACGTTAGATAGTAATCTCCTAGAGGTATTTTATCTAACTAATCTTCTTAATTGTTATTCAATAAGCTAACGGATCTTGGTTTAAGAAATTGAAAAATTTTAATTCCGCTACGAACGTCGTAAATTTTCAATTTCCAACATGGTATCAGAGCTATCGTTACATTATTGAATAACAATTATATCATGATATAGAACGTTTTATCGCGGTTGTTTTGGTTATTTGAATGTCGAAATCAGGTTTAATTTGATTAAACTAAATAAATATGATTTATATGATTTTGATGTTAAAATAAAGTTTTGGTATTAAATTTAATTTCTGGAAATCAAATAGGATTTGATTTGTAATTTTATAATAAAAGAAAATAAAAAAAATAAAAATAATAATTTAATTTTTGGATTTGGCGGGACAGAACCACCATTGGTGGTTCTGTGGCTGCTGCCTCGCAGGCAGCAGGTTACCTGCTGCCTTGCGGAGGCAGACAGCCACCGCAAACGGGCCGTCTCCGACGGCCCGACCCGAATGGTTCGGGATTTTTCGACCCTGTTTTTATTTTAAAAATTCCAGAAAATTAATGTGTTTTAGATTTAATTAAAATACTAAATTGTTTGGTATTTAACGATATTGGATATCCTTTGAAAATTAAATCGTTTAACGCTTTAAATTAATACCGAATGTTTAAATTCAAGATTTGATTAAGAGTTAAATGGTTTAATGATTATATATATTTGATATATGTAATTAGTCTTAATGTCAAAATATGAATTTTCAATTGATTATATTTGATATAATTTGCAATTGACAATTGACCAAGATTAAATTTAATTGGTGAATAATTGTGTTGTCTTGGTATGTTTGGTAATTGTGGAATAGATGGACACTTGATAGTCAATTAGGTTGTTTCCATAATTATCAATGTTTGCTTCGAGTCTAGCATATTAGGATTATGTAGATTAGAACAAACTTAATAAATCGATTGATGAGACTTAAGAACCCTTGATGATTAAAAAATTAAGTTATATCAGTTGCCTCCTATTATTAGTAATTCAAGCAGGTTTCTATAAATGTTTTAGGGCATTGGCCAAAGTCAAACCTGAAACTTTTCTTAAAACACTTGGATTACTTGAAATAAGATTTCATGAATAATAGGTTATAAACTTAAATTGGAATTAGTATGACCGGATGCGAAAAACTTGTCATGTAATATCTGATAGGCAAAAGGTTAGGATTAATACAATTAATTGTATTAGTTATTAATGTGGTTAATAACCTAATCTCCTAGGAATTATATTTGATATAATTGATTGTAAGAATCTACCCGATTCGAAATAAGAGTCATGATTGGCCAAAGTCAGGGTGAATCTTATTAGATAGGGATCCTAGCCCACTATTGAAATATAATTAACTTATAAGGGTTGTTAATTTTAGTGGGAGTATTTATTATATTTTAAGTCTTATATAATAAATTAAATCAATAGTTAACACTAGTACTCTTTATATCTCAGGTTATAGAATATAATACATCTGATTAATTATGTCGAAATTTGATCTCCGCTCGATTCTCACTGATAACAAACTCGTTGGTTCAAACTTCACTGACTGGTTTCGAAGTCTCAAAATTGTTTTGAGAGCTGAGAAGATTGAGTATGTCCTTGATAGTGATATACCCAATGAACCAGATGAAGGTGCTGCCATAGAATTAGTGGAGGACTATCTTGCTCACAAAAGAGATAGTGATATGGCATCATGTGTTATGCTGGCCTCTATGTCCCCTGAGTTGCAAAAGCAACATGACAATATGGATGCTAGATCCATAATTGTCCGTCTGAAGGAGCTGTTTCAGAAACAGAAAAGGAGTGAAAGATATGAGATATCTGAGAAACTCTTTCGCTCTAAGATGACAGAAGGGACCTCTGTGACAGAACACGTTGTCAAGATGATGGGATGCATCAAGAAACTTGCTGATCTAGGATTCAACATGGATGTAGAATTAAGTGTAGACTTAGTTCTACAATCACTTCCTAAGAGTTATTCACCATTTGTGATTAATTTCAAGATGAATAATCTGGAAGTCAACTTGGCTGAACTTCTGAATATGCTCAAGACCTTTGAGCCAAATGTTGGCATCAAACAAGAGGTCTCGGCTATGGTAGTCGACCGAGCAAATAAGAGGAAGTGGAAGGGACCTAAGAAAGGTTCTTATAAGAAAGCCAAGGGAAGTGATGAATCCCACCTTGACAAAGGTAAACAAGTGAAGGTTCATAAACCTAAGGGAGAATGTCACCACTGTGGAAAGGAGGGGCATTGGAGGAGGAATTGCAAGGTTTACCTTGAGTCACTCAAGAAGAAGAAGCTTGGTGAAGCTTCAACTTCAGGTATTTTTCATATTGAAATACATTCAGTTCAAAATTCCAACAACTGGGTATTAGATACTGGTTGTGGTTCTCACATTTGTAACAATGTGCAGGGACTAAAGGGGATTAGGAACTTGAAGAAGGGAGAAGTTGGACTGCGTGTGGGTAACGGATCTAGAGTTGCCGCAGTAGCAGTTGGAGACTACTTCCTTACATTATCTTCTGGATTAGTTTTTGAATTAACAAATTGTTTGTTTGTTCCTGCTATGTCCTCAAACATAATTTCGATTGGTTGTTTGGATAATGTTGGTTTTGATATTTCAATTAAGAATAAAAGTTGCAACGTTAGTTTAAATGGAATTCATTATTTTTCTGGTTCTGTTATGAATGGAATTTATATCTTGAATAATGAAATTACTTCTTTAAACGTAACAACAAAGAAACCAAGGTTAGATAATGAAATTGATAAGACCTACTTGTGGCATTGTCGTTTGGGTCATATAAATGAGCAACGTTTATCTAAGTTACATTCAGATGGACTCTTAGATACTTTTGATTTTGAATCATTAGAAGCGTGTGAGTCTTGTTTAAAAGGTAAAATGGCAAAGACACCCTTTAACAGTAAAGGAGAAAGATCTACAGAAATCTTAGGACTTGTACATACAGATTTATGTGGTCCCATGTCTACACCCGCAAGAGGAGGATTCAACTACTTCATTAGTTTTATAGATGATCTATCTAGATATGGATATATTTATTTAATGAAGCATAAATCCGAATCGTTTGAAAGGTTCAAAGAATATCGGATGGAAGTTGAGAAACAAACTGGTAAACAAATAAAGATCCTACGATCTGATCGTGGAGGAGAATATTTGTCTGGTGAGTTTTTGAATTATCTAAAGGAGAATGGAATAGTCTCACAATGGACACCTCCATATACGCCACAACACAATGGTGTATCTGAAAGGAGGAATCGCACCCTATTAGATATGGTGCGGTCCATGATGGGTTTCGCAACACTACCTAAATCATTTTGGGGTTATGCCCTAGAAACCGCCCTCTTTATCCTAAATAGAGTCCCAACCAAATCTGCTACTTCTACTCCTTATGAATTGTTCATAGGAGGTAAACCTAAATTATCATTTATGAAAGTTTGGGGTTGTTCAGCATACGTGAAACGTATCGTATCAGATAAGCTAGATCCCAAATCTGATAAGTGTTTCTTTGTTGGATACCCTAAGGAAACTAAGGGATATTACTTTTATCATCCAGATGATCAAAAGGTAATTGTATCTAGGCATGCTGGTTTTCTAGAAAAGGAATTTCTTGAGAAGAAAGACACCAATTCTGTGATTGAACTTGAGGAAGTTCGAACCAGTAGTGAAGAAGAAACTGAACAAGTGGCAGAAACAGTGGGAGCTCAACCTGAATATCAATCTCAGGAACAAGTGACATTAGAACCCCGTAGGTCTATAAGGGTGCGCCAAGGTCCCGAAAGATATGGATATCTCGTGGACGAAGGCGAGGAAACACTCGTTGTAGATAATGATGAACCTAGGAACTACAAGGAAGCAATCAATAGTCCCGATTCCGCTAAATGGAAACAAGCCATGCAATCCGAAATGGACTCCATGTATGAAAACAAAGTTTGGACTTTGGTTGACTCATCCGAAGATATGAGATATGTCGGATGTAGATGGATCTTCAAGAAGAAGAGAGACATGGATGGTAAAGTAGTTACCTACAAGGCACGTTTGGTAGCAAAAGGATATACTCAGAAACAAGGAATTGATTATGAGGAAACCTTTTCACCTGTAGCCATGATAAAGTCTATAAGGATAATGCTTGCAATTGCCGCTCATTATGATTATGAGATTTGGCAGATGGATGTTAAAACTGCTTTTCTAAATGGACATTTAGAAGAGGATGTGTATATGATGCAACCTGAAGGTTTTACATCGAAGGATACAAAGCAAGTTTGTAAACTTCAGAGATCCATATATGGACTCAAACAAGCATCTAGAAGTTGGAATAAACGCTTTGATGAAGCTGTTAAGGGATATGGTTTTGAACAAAACTATGATGAACCTTGTGTTTACAAGAAGAATAGTGGGAGCACGGTAGTATTTCTCATATTGTATGTCGATGACATATTACTCATGGGGAATGACGTACCTGCCCTACAACAAGTGAAGGTTTGGTTATCAAGTGTATTCTCAATGAAAGATTTGGGAGAAGCGTCCTATATTTTGGGGATTAAGATCTATAGGGATAGACCTAATAGAATGATAGGATTATCTCAGTCTACATATCTAGATAAAGTACTTAGGCGTTTTAGCATGGAAAATTCGAAAAGGGGTAACTTGCCAATGGTTGTCTGTAAAAGGGAACATCAATTGAGCAAGAAGATGTGCCCTGTAACCGAAGAAGATAGAATGAAGATGGCCGGTAAGCCATATGCCAATGCGATTGGTTCTATCATGTATGTTATGCTTTGTACTAGACCCGACGTAGCTTTTGCTTTGAGCATGACTAGTCGATTTCAAGCTAATCCAGGTGAACGTCACTGGACTGCTGTCAAGAACATCTTGAAGTACTTAAGAAGAACTAAAGAGATGTTTCTAGTATATGGAGGTGGAGAATTGAGAGTGGAGGGATACACAGATGCCAGCTATGAGACTGATGTCGATGACTTCAAGTCTCAATCTGGATTCGTGTTTATTGTGAATGGTGGAGCAGTTAGTTGGAAGAGTTCCAAGCAAACTGTAACAGCCACATCCACAACTGAATCGGAGTATGTAGCAGCTTGGGAAGCGGCTAGAGAAGCTGTATGGATTAAGAAGTTCGTTGGAGAACTTGGTGTGGTTCCTGACATTATGAACCCGATTACTCTTTACTGTGACAGTAATGGTGCAATCGCACAAGCTAAGGATCCACAGTCTCATCAATCATCCAAACATTATGAAAAGCGTTTTCATATGTTAAGGGAATCCGTGGCTAAGGGAGATGTAAAAATGGAGAGAGTACCTACTGAGGACAACATTTCAGATCCGTTGACCAAGGCGTTGGTGCAAGCGGTCCATGATCGACACATGAATAATTATGGAATAATGTTTAAGAACAATTGGTCTTAAGTCCAAGTGGGAGTGTTGTAGTTTGTGTCCTAAAGACAATTGTCGTTTAGGATATTTTATTTAGAATAAAGAATGTATAAACTATTGATTTTATGAAAGGCTTTTATCTTTTATCTTATATATATTACGTTGTAATTATTAGTTAAAAGAAATCCATAGTTTATATTGATAATCTTAAAGTGTTCATACAAGATGAAGTGAGACATACTTTAATGATTAAATAAACTTAAAATATCCCAAGTCGAGTATTGTATTATTGGATTAATATATATACTGTTGAGACTTGCATATAATATATCCCTTATTCATGGATAAGAAGTTGATCTCACGAACTTAGATTATACGAGATATCTGGATAATTATATGGATATGTATAATGATGTTATATATATTGGAGACCTCGCTTTGAGTTACTAGTATGGAATAAATACATAAATGTCAACTAGCTTTAACTCATATGTGGTAATAGATATAAAGTAGTCCTAGAACTCAAATACTCATTCATGTGACTTTGAATTATGGAGTGTGTTACTTTGATTCTACTATCTGTACGATCCAGTATTCGGGTGTCCTTCGGGTAGACATTGGGTAACACATAAAGTAATTGCAAAGCAGTTAATGTTAGATTGAGGATATCATCACTTCTGTATTAGAAGATTTATCTTGGGCCTCTTGTGAATAAATAGTTCTAAATCCTTGCGCGAGGTAATATGATAAATTGGAAATGGTTTTCAATTTATGGAGAATATTTATTTGAGCACAAGTAAATTAATAATGAATTATATGATTGACTTTTCCGTGATCATGATTCATTAAAGATAATATTGATGAGGGACCGAATTATATTGCAACTATCACTGACAGGTAAAAGAAGTCAACTGTTAATCTTGACTCCTTATGACTCCGGGTTAGAAGAGTATCTCCATATTTGAGTCGACGCTCTTCTATGTTATATTAATTAATAGAGATTAGATTAATATACGACCGGTTGTGGTAAGGACCTAGTGGGTCACACACTAAGAGTATTGAAGGATAAAATGGTAAATTGGTAAATATACCAAATATGTGTATTTGGTAATGTTGGTCGAAATATGTATATATAGTGTTGATATATATAGTTTAATTGAATTAAATTATAATGTGTTATAATGTTAATTAATTAAATCCTACTAGTATAATAATTGAGATTATTATTTAGTTAAATTGAGTAATTTAATAAATATGGATTTATATAAATTACTAGTTTAATTAAATAGGAATACTAGTATGAATAGAATTGTTTTTATTAATTAAATAAGAGTTTGCCTAGTCCTTTTGGGAATAAGATTCTTATTTAGGAGAGACAATTCTAAACACTATAAATACAACCCCCTATGAGGTATTTGATACACACATCTAATTCTCTCTAGAGAAGCCGAAATTCCTAGACCAAAATTGGGGTTTTGATTTACCGTTTTATTCGTTCTTGCTCGTGTGGACTTAACGCTAGAGGTGTTCTACTTTGGGCACTCGCGAGATTAAAATAAAGAAGACTTGTGGGCGCGACAACAACGTTAGATAGTAATCTCCTAGAGGTATTTTATCTAACTAATCTTCTTAATTGTTATTCAATAAGCTAACGGATCTTGGTTTAAGAAATTGAAAAATTTTAATTCCGCTACGAACGTCGTAAATTTTCAATTTCCAACATGGTATCAGAGCTATCGTTACATTATTGAATAACAATTATATCATGATATAGAACGTTTTATCGCGGTTGTTTTGGTTATTTGAATGTCGAAATCAGGTTTAATTTGATTAAACTAAATAAATATGATTTATATGATTTTGATGTTAAAATAAAGTTTTGGTATTAAATTTAATTTCTGGAAATCAAATAGGATTTGATTTGTAATTTTATAATAAAAGAAAATAAAAAAAAAAAAAAATAATAATTTAATTTTTGGATTTGGCGGGACAGAACCACCATTGGTGGTTCTGTGGCTGCTGCCTCGCAGGCAGCAGGTTACCTGCTGCCTTGCGGAGGCAGACAGCCACCGCAAACGGGCCGTCTCCGACGGCCCGACCCGAATGGTTCGGGATTTTTCGACCCTGTTTTTATTTTAAAAATTCCAGAAAATTAATGTGTTTTAGATTTAATTAAAATACTAAATTGTTTGGTATTTAACGATATTGGATATCCTTTGAAAATTAAATCGTTTAACGCTTTAAATTAATACCGAATGTTTAAATTCAAGATTTGATTAAGAGTTAAATGGTTTAATGATTATATATATTTGATATATGTAATTAGTCTTAATGTCAAAATATGAATTTTCAATTGATTATATTTGATATAATTTGCAATTGACAATTGACCAAGATTAAATTTAATTGGTGAATAATTGTGTTGTCTTGGTATGTTTGGTAATTGTGGAATAGATGGACACTTGATAGTCAATTAGGTTGTTTCCATAATTATCAATGTTTGCTTCGAGTCTAGCATATTAGGATTATGTAGATTAGAACAAACTTAATAAATCGATTGATGAGACTTAAGAACCCTTGATGATTAAAAAATTAAGTTATATCAGTTGCCTCCTATTATTAGTAATTCAAGCAGGTTTCTATAAATGTTTTAGGGCATTGGCCAAAGTCAAACCTGAAACTTTTCTTAAAACACTTGGATTACTTGAAATAAGATTTCATGAATAATAGGTTATAAACTTAAATTGGAATTAGTATGACCGGATGCGAAAAACTTGTCATGTAATATCTGATAGGCAAAAGGTTAGGATTAATACAATTAATTGTATTAGTTATTAATGTGGTTAATAACCTAATCTCCTAGGAATTATATTTGATATAATTGATTGTAAGAATCTACCCGATTCGAAATAAGAGTCATGATTGGCCAAAGTCAGGGTGAATCTTATTAGATAGGGATCCTAGCCCACTATTGAAATATAATTAACTTATAAGGGTTGTTAATTTTAGTGGGAGTATTTATTATATTTTAAGTCTTATATAATAAATTAAATCAATAGTTAACACTAGTACTCTTTATATCTCAGGTTATAGAATATAATACATCTGATTAATTATGTCGAAATTTGATCTCCGCTCGATTCTCACTGATAACAAACTCGTTGGTTCAAACTTCACTGACTGGTTTCGAAGTCTCAAAATTGTTTTGAGAGCTGAGAAGATTGAGTATGTCCTTGATAGTGATATACCCAATGAACCAGATGAAGGTGCTGCCATAGAATTAGTGGAGGACTATCTTGCTCACAAAAGAGATAGTGATATGGCATCATGTGTTATGCTGGCCTCTATGTCCCCTGAGTTGCAAAAGCAACATGACAATATGGATGCTAGATCCATAATTGTCCGTCTGAAGGAGCTGTTTGAGAAACAGAAAAGGAGTGAAAGATATGAGATATCTGAGAAACTCTTTCGCTCTAAGATGACAGAAGGGACCTCTGTGACAGAACACGTTGTCAAGATGATGGGATGCATCAAGAAACTTGCTGATCTAGGATTCAACATGGATGTAGAATTAAGTGTAGACTTAGTTCTACAATCACTTCCTAAGAGTTATTCACCATTTGTGATTAATTTCAAGATGAATAATCTGGAAGTCAACTTGGCTGAACTTCTGAATATGCTCAAGACCTTTGAGCCAAATGTTGGCATCAAACAAGAGGTCTCGGCTATGGTAGTCGACCGAGCAAATAAGAGGAAGTGGAAGGGACCTAAGAAAGGTTCTTATAAGAAAGCCAAGGGAAGTGATGAATCCCACCTTGACAAAGGTAAACAAGTGAAGGTTCATAAACCTAAGGGAGAATGTCACCACTGTGGAAAGGAGGGGCATTGGAGGAGGAATTGCAAGGTTTACCTTGAGTCACTCAAGAAGAAGAAGCTTGGTGAAGCTTCAACTTCAGGTATTTTTCATATTGAAATACATTCAGTTCAAAATTCCAACAACTGGGTATTAGATACTGGTTGTGGTTCTCACATTTGTAACAATGTGCAGGGACTAAAGGGGATTAGGAACTTGAAGAAGGGAGAAGTTGGACTGCGTGTGGGTAACGGATCTAGAGTTGCCGCAGTAGCAGTTGGAGACTACTTCCTTACATTATCTTCTGGATTAGTTTTTGAATTAACAAATTGTTTGTTTGTTCCTGCTATGTCCTCAAACATAATTTCGATTGGTTGTTTGGATAATGTTGGTTTTGATATTTCAATTAAGAATAAAAGTTGCAACGTTAGTTTAAATGGAATTCATTATTTTTCTGGTTCTGTTATGAATGGAATTTATATCTTGAATAATGAAATTACTTCTTTAAACGTAACAACAAAGAAACCAAGGTTAGATAATGAAATTGATAAGACCTACTTGTGGCATTGTCGTTTGGGTCATATAAATGAGCAACGTTTATCTAAGTTACATTCAGATGGACTCTTAGATACTTTTGATTTTGAATCATTAGAAGCGTGTGAGTCTTGTTTAAAAGGTAAAATGGCAAAGACACCCTTTAACAGTAAAGGAGAAAGATCTACAGAAATCTTAGGACTTGTACATACAGATTTATGTGGTCCCATGTCTACACCCGCAAGAGGAGGATTCAACTACTTCATTAGTTTTATAGATGATCTATCTAGATATGGATATATTTATTTAATGAAGCATAAATCCGAATCGTTTGAAAGGTTCAAAGAATATCGGATGGAAGTTGAGAAACAAACTGGTAAACAAATAAAGATCCTACGATCTGATCGTGGAGGAGAATATTTGTCTGGTGAGTTTTTGAATTATCTAAAGGAGAATGGAATAGTCTCACAATGGACACCTCCATATACGCCACAACACAATGGTGTATCTGAAAGGAGGAATCGCACCCTATTAGATATGGTGCGGTCCATGATGGGTTTCGCAACACTACCTAAATCATTTTGGGGTTATGCCCTAGAAACCGCCCTCTTTATCCTAAATAGAGTCCCAACCAAATCTGCTACTTCTACTCCTTATGAATTGTTCATAGGAGGTAAACCTAAATTATCATTTATGAAAGTTTGGGGTTGTTCAGCATACGTGAAACGTATCGTATCAGATAAGCTAGATCCCAAATCTGATAAGTGTTTCTTTGTTGGATACCCTAAGGAAACTAAGGGATATTACTTTTATCATCCAGATGATCAAAAGGTAATTGTATCTAGGCATGCTGGTTTTCTAGAAAAGGAATTTCTTGAGAAGAAAGACACCAATTCTGTGATTGAACTTGAGGAAGTTCGAACCAGTAGTGAAGAAGAAACTGAACAAGTGGCAGAAACAGTGGGAGCTCAACCTGAATATCAATCTCAGGAACAAGTGACATTAGAACCCCGTAGGTCTATAAGGGTGCGCCAAGGTCCCGAAAGATATGGATATCTCGTGGACGAAGGCGAGGAAACACTCGTTGTAGATAATGATGAACCTAGGAACTACAAGGAAGCAATCAATAGTCCCGATTCCGCTAAATGGAAACAAGCCATGCAATCCGAAATGGACTCCATGTATGAAAACAAAGTTTGGACTTTGGTTGACTCATCCGAAGATATGAGATATGTCGGATGTAGATGGATCTTCAAGAAGAAGAGAGACATGGATGGTAAAGTAGTTACCTACAAGGCACGTTTGGTAGCAAAAGGATATACTCAGAAACAAGGAATTGATTATGAGGAAACCTTTTCACCTGTAGCCATGATAAAGTCTATAAGGATAATGCTTGCAATTGCCGCTCATTATGATTATGAGATTTGGCAGATGGATGTTAAAACTGCTTTTCTAAATGGACATTTAGAAGAGGATGTGTATATGATGCAACCTGAAGGTTTTACATCGAAGGATACAAAGCAAGTTTGTAAACTTCAGAGATCCATATATGGACTCAAACAAGCATCTAGAAGTTGGAATAAACGCTTTGATGAAGCTGTTAAGGGATATGGTTTTGAACAAAACTATGATGAACCTTGTGTTTACAAGAAGAATAGTGGGAGCACGGTAGTATTTCTCATATTGTATGTCGATGACATATTACTCATGGGGAATGACGTACCTGCCCTACAACAAGTGAAGGTTTGGTTATCAAGTGTATTCTCAATGAAAGATTTGGGAGAAGCGTCCTATATTTTGGGGATTAAGATCTATAGGGATAGACCTAATAGAATGATAGGATTATCTCAGTCTACATATCTAGATAAAGTACTTAGGCGTTTTAGCATGGAAAATTCGAAAAGGGGTAACTTGCCAATGGTTGTCTGTAAAAGGGAACATCAATTGAGCAAGAAGATGTGCCCTGTAACCGAAGAAGATAGAATGAAGATGGCCGGTAAGCCATATGCCAATGCGATTGGTTCTATCATGTATGTTATGCTTTGTACTAGACCCGACGTAGCTTTTGCTTTGAGCATGACTAGTCGATTTCAAGCTAATCCAGGTGAACGTCACTGGACTGCTGTCAAGAACATCTTGAAGTACTTAAGAAGAACTAAAGAGATGTTTCTAGTATATGGAGGTGGAGAATTGAGAGTGGAGGGATACACAGATGCCAGCTATGAGACTGATGTCGATGACTTCAAGTCTCAATCTGGATTCGTGTTTATTGTGAATGGTGGAGCAGTTAGTTGGAAGAGTTCCAAGCAAACTGTAACAGCCACATCCACAACTGAATCGGAGTATGTAGCAGCTTGGGAAGCGGCTAGAGAAGCTGTATGGATTAAGAAGTTCGTTGGAGAACTTGGTGTGGTTCCTGACATTATGAACCCGATTACTCTTTACTGTGACAGTAATGGTGCAATCGCACAAGCTAAGGATCCACAGTCTCATCAATCATCCAAACATTATGAAAAGCGTTTTCATATGTTAAGGGAATCCGTGGCTAAGGGAGATGTAAAAATGGAGAGAGTACCTACTGAGGACAACATTTCAGATCCGTTGACCAAGGCGTTGGTGCAAGCGGTCCATGATCGACACATGAATAATTATGGAATAATGTTTAAGAACAATTGGTCTTAAGTCCAAGTGGGAGTGTTGTAGTTTGTGTCCTAAAGACAATTGTCGTTTAGGATATTTTATTTAGAATAAAGAATGTATAAACTATTGATTTTATGAAAGGCTTTTATCTTTTATCTTATATATATTACGTTGTAATTATTAGTTAAAAGAAATCCATAGTTTATATTGATAATCTTAAAGTGTTCATACAAGATGAAGTGAGACATACTTTAATGATTAAATAAACTTAAAATATCCCAAGTCGAGTATTGTATTATTGGATTAATATATATACTGTTGAGACTTGCATATAATATATCCCTTATTCATGGATAAGAAGTTGATCTCACGAACTTAGATTATACGAGATATCTGGATAATTATATGGATATGTATAATGATGTTATATATATTGGAGACCTCGCTTTGAGTTACTAGTATGGAATAAATACATAAATGTCAACTAGCTTTAACTCATATGTGGTAATAGATATAAAGTAGTCCTAGAACTCAAATACTCATTCATGTGACTTTGAATTATGGAGTGTGTTACTTTGATTCTACTATCTGTACGATCCAGTATTCGGGTGTCCTTCGGGTAGACATTGGGTAACACATAAAGTAATTGCAAAGCAGTTAATGTTAGATTGAGGATATCATCACTTCTGTATTAGAAGATTTATCTTGGGCCTCTTGTGAATAAATAGTTCTAAATCCTTGCGCGAGGTAATATGATAAATTGGAAATGGTTTTCAATTTATGGAGAATATTTATTTGAGCACAAGTTAATTAATAATGAATTATATGATTGACTTTTCCGTGATCATGATTCATTAAAGATAATATTGATGAGGGACCGAATTATATTGCAACTATCACTGACAGGTAAAAGAAGTCAACTGTTAATCTTGACTCCTTATGACTCCGGGTTAGAAGAGTATCTCCATATTTGAGTCGACGCTCTTCTATGTTATATTAATTAATAGAGATTAGATTAATATACGACCGGTTGTGGTAAGGACCTAGTGGGTCACACACTAAGAGTATTGAAGGATAAAATGGTAAATTGGTAAATATACCAAATATGTGTATTTGGTAATGTTGGTCGAAATATGTATATATAGTGTTGATATATATAGTTTAATTGAATTAAATTATAATGTGTTATAATGTTAATTAATTAAATCCTACTAGTATAATAATTGAGATTATTATTTAGTTAAATTGAGTAATTTAATAAATATGGATTTATATAAATTACTAGTTTAATTAAATAGGAATACTAGTATGAATAGAATTGTTTTTATTAATTAAATAAGAGTTTGCCTAGTCCTTTTGGGAATAAGATTCTTATTTAGGAGAGACAATTCTAAACACTATAAATACAACCCCCTATGAGGTATTTGATACACACATCTAATTCTCTCTAGAGAAGCCGAAATTCCTAGACCAAAATTGGGGTTTTGATTTACCGTTTTATTCGTTCTTGCTCGTGTGGACTTAACGCTAGAGGTGTTCTACTTTGGGCACTCGCGAGATTAAAATAAAGAAGACTTGTGGGCGCGACAACAACGTTAGATAGTAATCTCCTAGAGGTATTTTATCTAACTAATCTTCTTAATTGTTATTCAATAAGCTAACGGATCTTGGTTTAAGAAATTGAAAAATTTTAATTCCGCTACGAACGTCTTAAATTTTCAATTTCCAACATCTATTTCTCAAGTGATCGGTATTGATGATGAAGGAATCATCATTGGTGATGATGGTTCAGCAGATGGTTTTACAGAAGCAAACTGGGCTAGACCAGATCTAAGTGCCAAGGAAACTTATGCCACCTGGCTCACTCAGCACCAGAGGTGGGCACACTATTTGACAACTAATGTTTTCCTTCCGAAGGCTGGAGGAGTTAATGGTGTCTCCAACAGGGAACGAGTGTTTATGTGGCATCTGGTCAACCAGAAGAAGATCAATCTACCTGCCATGCTGATAAGGCAGATGAAGAATGTGACTACCGTGAGTGCATTAGCATATGGCTCACTCCTGACTAGGTTGTTTGAGGCAGCCTCTGTTGTGGTTTCAGGAGAAGGTGTTACAAGTAGGAGTACGGTTCTGAAGATGCATACCTTTAGGAACCTTAGCTTTGGTGTGACTCCGAAGAAGAATGAGAAGGGCTCCTCTGTGAGTATTGCTCAGAAGGAAAGTGTTGAGGCTGCTGTTCAGAAAGGAAAGAATGCTGCCAAGAAGGGCAAGGGAAAGAAGGGATCAAGTAAGTTGGTCCTGACTGTTGAGAAGGTGGTTGTCTCAGAACCTCTTCCCACGATGGTTCAAACAACAATCAGTGTTGAACCCTCTGGCAAGATCGTTGCTGAGAAACCTAAGGATGTTCCTGAGAAGGAAGCTCAGGATGCTGAGGACGCACGCCTTGCTGAAAGAGAGAAGGCTGCTGAAGCTTGATGAACCCTAAGTGTTTTTGATTATGTCCAAACGTTTCAGAAGATGAAAACTTAATTCTATCTTACATATAGTTTACTGTTGACTAATATTTTTGTCTTAGTCTATGTGTAAGTTACTCAGCAGGTGCTGAATGAATCATTTCTGGATTTCCTAAAAAACTCAGAAGATCAGTTTGCTGAAGTCAGAGTTTCAATAACTCAGAAGCTGGATACTCCGCTCTGAAGCCGAAGTCTGCTAAAGCTCTCCTCAGAAGTTCTTTGCAATCAGCAGTTTTGCCAATTTGATCAGAAGTCTAGACAACTGGAAATAAGCTTCTGAAAGCTTAGTCACGGGTTTGTTTGAGCATTTAATGCTCTGACACTTGCATTCAATGCAAGGCGCCAAAAGTTCAAAAAGCTGTTTTGATGGAGCGCGCTTGTCTGTTCAAGAGAAACCGGAATTTCCTTGTCTACCCTTTGTTGATCTAATTGAAGAATGATTCTGTCATCCTCATCCTTGATTTCAAATCACTTACCGGATTTAGTTAAAGAACAAGGATAACGGAATCAAAGTGTTTGAAGACCGTTTGAAGACTTGACAAATTAACGGCTACAACAACTGATGTCATCTCCTTTGAAATTTCAAACTCCACAACGGTCATCTTCAATCACTATAAATAGTAGCCAAGCTCCAATGCATCAACACACGTGTGATCATCGAGCAAAATCTCAACGCACTGTTTTAACAAGAAAAACAGAGCAACTTTTCCATTCTCAATCTTTCTTAGCATAGTCTTAGTAAAGTGAGAGAGTGAAGAAAAACAAGTTCATAATAGGAATCTTGTAAACTGAGATCGTTTGTGATCTTCAGTTAGATTTGAAGAGAGAAATCTAGTCGAGATTAGAGTTGGGTGAGAAATCCAGAAAACAGAGTATTGTTTGTTCTGGTGGAAATCCTTTAACTCTTTTTAGGCTAGTCAGGACTAAGTGAGAAATTAGCTTAAGTTCTGTTGATGTAAAGGAGCTTCTGAACTTGCCATAAAAGTTCTGAATAGTGGATTTATAAAATCTCTGTAGGCTGCGACCTCAGGGGACAAGACGTAGTCACAGGACTTCTGTGGCGAACTTGGATAAATCGAATTGTTCAATCAGGACCTCCTGAACTTCTTTCTCCCTCTTATACTTGTTATTATTGCTTCTGTGTACTTGCTAATATTTAGTGCTGAAACAGATTTTCTCTTAAGCATCATTGTCTTTGTTCAGAAGACTGTCCAGAAGTTCCTCAATCAGAACTTCTGTTGCTGAAAACAGTCTAACTGTGTTTAGGCAGAATTTCCCTCAGAAGCAACTCCTGTTAGCTTGCCTCTGACTCTGAGGAAATTTGACTCTGAAAATCAAGTTTCTCTAAAAACTTAGAAATTTTCAGTTTTCTACTTTGACACCTATTCACCCCCCCCCCCCCCTCTAGGTGATTCTGTTCTTGATAGGGCCAACAAGTGGTATCAGAGCCAGGTTACTTCGCATATTTGCTAAAGATCTAACAATCTAAGTGTAAGATCCTATCAGAATCAATAGAGATGGCTAGTAGACACCAGCCTGAGAATTCTTCTCACTTTATTGTCCCAGAAGGTTCTTCTACTACCAGACCTCCATTGTTTAATGGCAACAACTACTCATACTGGAAGAAAAGGATGATGTACTTCATCCAAGCTCAGAACATGAGTGCTTGGTATGTCATCACTAATGGTGATTTCATTCCTACCAGAATGGAACAAGGTCTAGGGGATGTTGTTATTCCTCAGAGGGAATACACAGATGACATTCTGAAAAAACTCCAAACTAATGCTTCAGCAATAAATATGTTGCATTGTGCACTTACAGCTACTGAATATAACAAAGTTTCCTCTTGTGAAAC
Source organism: Euphorbia peplus (assembly GCA_028411795.1). Taxonomy (NCBI): domain Eukaryota; kingdom Viridiplantae; phylum Streptophyta; class Magnoliopsida; order Malpighiales; family Euphorbiaceae; genus Euphorbia; species Euphorbia peplus. The sequence goes on along the minus strand of CP110843.1, from coordinate 8,420,022 downwards.
AGCACAGGATATTTGGAACAAGCTAGAAGTCACATATGAAGGAACAGGAAAAGTGAAGCAATCTAAAGTCAACCAACTCATGAGAGAATATGAGTTATTTGAAATGCTTGATAAAGAATCTATTTCAGATATGAATTCTAGATTCACCAAGATAGTCAATGACTTGAAGAGTTTAGGAAAAGACATTGAAGAATCTGATCGAGTGAAGAAGATTGTCAGAAGCTTACCAAGGTCTTGGCAAGCCAAGAAGACTGCTATTGAAGAAGTTCAGGACTTGAGCTATTACTTGTATTATGAACTCATTGGGTCCTTAATCACTCATGAGATGTCATTAAAGAATCATGACTTAAGAGAAAAGTCAGAAGGAAAAAGAGTTGTCCTGAAAGCAGAATCTTCTGAAGAATCCTCAGAAGATGAGGAACTGGCTATGCTGACCAGGAAGTTCAAGAAGGCCTTTAGAAAAGGCAGAGGTGGAAACTACAAGAAGCCTTTCAGGAGCTTTGATAAGAAAACTCCTGATTCTGGTGAAAAGTTCAAGAGAGATCCAAACAAGCCAATTGTGTGCTATGGATGTCAGCAACCGGGGCACATTAAGCCTAACTGCCCGGAGTTGAAGAAAGATAAGAAAAAGTTCAAGAAAGCTATGCTGGCTGCCTGGTCAGACTCTGAGACCATCAGTGACCCTGAAGAAAAGGAAGAGCAAGCTCAGATTTGTTTTATGGCTATTGATGAGCCAACTTCTGAAGATGTCACAGGAGAAACTTCCGCACCTCCTGAAGTTACATATGATTCCGAGGTAAACATATCTTCTGAACAGAATATCTTTGATTCTCTTGAAGAACTCTATAGTATGTTCAAGTACCTGAAAAGGAAATTGGACAAGAGTGAGGCTGACAAGTTTCTTAGGTTTACTCAAGTCTTTTCTGACATGAAAGTGTTAGAAGAGAAGCTGTGTAAACAGTTCAGCATTCCTGCTGATGGCTCTAAAGCCAAAGGCAAGAACAAGCTGCCTCTGGGAAGTGATAAACCCCAGAAGAAGAAGAAACCTGTCACTCCCTCTCTTCTGAAAGAGATTGCTTCTCCTCCTGATGTTGGTACCTCTGAGAGTGCTGTTATAGCCTCTGAAGATGTTGGTCCTTCTCAGAAGAAGAAGAAATCTCCCAAGAAGCAAAGGGAAAGATCCAAGAACCCTCCCTTTTGCAAGCTCTGTAAAAGTGATGGTCATTGGTTAAAGGATTGCAAGTACCATATTAAAAATCTCTTGCAATCTGAGATATCATTAAAACCTGCTGAAGAGAAATCTAACTCTGAAGGACCCAATAAGGATTGGGTACCTGTCACTAATTGATTGTGTTGCAGGTGGCTCTGAGTGCTCCATCAATGTCAAAGCTGTGGTACATTGACAGTGGGTGCTCAAGGCATATGACAGGTGATGAAAAAACATTCATCACATTTGTTCCTAAAAGAGGTGGAAAAGTCAGCTTTGGAGATGCTCAGAAAGGAAGGATTCTTGGTTCTGGATCCATAGGAACCAACCCTCCGATCGAAGATGTCTCCCTAGTCAGAGGTCTGAAGTTCAATCTCCTGAGTGTTGCACAACTGTGTGATAAAGGTAGAGATGTTGTCTTCAGCTCCTCTGGATGTAAAATCTTGGACAGTAAGTCAAGGGAAGTTATTCTAACTGCTCCTAGAGTTGAAAATGTTTTCATGCTGAACCTTGAGAATCTTTGCAAAAATATATGCTTGATGTCCAAAGAGGATACCTCCTGGCTCTGGCATAGAAGACTTGCTCATGTGAGCATGGACCTTCTGGCCAAAGTTGCTAGAAATCAATTGGTTGAGGGTCTGCCTGAAATTAGTTTTAAAAAGAATCATTTGTGCAATGCTTGTCAATCTGGTAAACAATCCAGAAGCTCTTTTAAAACTAAGAAAGTCATTTCAACTAAAAGACCTTTGGAATTACTTCATATGGATCTTTTTGGCCCTGTTCAACCAATGAGCATGGGTGGAAAGAAGTATGCCTTTGTCATTGTAGATGACTATTCAAGATTCACTTGGGTCATCTTGCTGTCTAGCAAAGATGAGTCACTTGGATGCTTCTCAGTTCTGATAAAGAAACTTGAGAATGAAAGGAATGAAAAGGTTGTCCATATCAGAAGTGATAATGGTGGAGAATTCAAAAACTTTAGGTTTGAAGAATTCTGTGAAACCAATGGAATTGATCATAACTTTTCTGCTCCCAGAACTCCTCAACAAAATGCGGTGGTTGAAAGGAAGAATAGAACTCTGGTTGAGATAGCCAGAACTATGATCAATGAAAGAAGGCTTCCAAAGTACTTTTGGGGAGAAGCTGTGAACACAGCTTGCTATGTTCTGAATAGAGTGCTAATCAGAAGCATTCTGAACAAGACTCCTTATGAACTCTGGAAAGGTCGAAAGCCTAAAATAGGTTATTTCAGAACCTTTGGTTGTAAATGTTATGTTTTGAATACAAAAGAATATCTTTCAAAGTTTGATTCAAAGGCAGATGAGGCCATTTTTCTTGGTTACTCAACACATAGTAAAGCATATAGGGTTTTTAATAAGAGGACTCAAACTTTAGATGAATCTGTTCATGTACAGTTTGATGAGACTAACCCTGCAGATAGTAGAGCTCCTGATGAAGATGTAGTTCAAGCTCCTGAAGTAACATCTCCTGTTGAAGAAGAAGATGTTTCTCCCAGAGCTGCTGAAGTGGTTCCTCCTGTTGCTGAACAAGCTCAAGATGAGAATCCTACTCCAGAAGTCAACTTCCTTCCAGAAGATGCTCCTATATATGATTCAACAAATGATGAACAGGTTTCAGAAGACTCATTGGATGTACCAAGAGAAGTTAGAGCTCATAGGAATCATTCCTTAGAGAACATCATTGACTCTGTTCATAATCCTGTCATGACCAGAGCTCAGCTCAGAAGATACATGGGGAATGTGGCTTTTGTGTCACTTCTGGAACCCAAGGACTTCTATGAAGCTGCTGACGATGACTCCTGGTTGATGGCAATGCAAGAAGAACTTGACCAGTTCAAAAGGTCAGAAGTTTGGACTTTGGTTCCCAGATCTAACAAAATAAAGGTTGTTGGAACTAGATGGGTTCTGAAGAACAAGCTTGATGAATTTGGAAATGTTGTGAGGAACAAGGCAAGACTTGTTGCTCAAGGTTACAGTCAGCAAGAAGGCATAGATTATGGTGAAACTTTTGCTCCTGTTGCAAGATTAGAAGCCATTAGAATCTTGTGTGCTTTTGCATCATACAAAGGTTTCAAGCTCTTTCAAATGGATGTGAAAAGTGCATTCTTAAATGGTTACATTGATGAGGAAGTCTATGTGTCTCAACCTCCTGGTTTTGAAGATCCTAAGTTTCCTGATCATGTGTACAAGCTAAAGAAAGCCTTGTATGGACTGAAACAAGCTCCCAGAGCTTGGTATGAGAGGCTGACAAAGTTCCTTCTGTCTAAGGGATTTGTCAGAGGCTGTGTTGATACAACTCTGTTCACTCTGAAAAAGAACAAGGATACCCTTATAGCTCAGGTATATGTTGATGATATTATATTTGGTGCTACTAATGAATCCTTGTGCAGAGAATTCAGTGACCACATGAAGGCTGAGTTTGAAATGTCTATGATGGGAGAATTAACCTTCTTCTTAGGACTTCAGATCAAGCAAAGTAATGATGGTGTGTTTATCAATCAAGCCAAGTACACTAGAGAAGTGCTGAAGAAATTTGGCATGATGGATTCTAATGCTGTTGATATTCCAATGGATGTCAGCAAAGACATTGATGATGAAGAGAAAGCTGGTAAACCTGTAGATATAAAAACCTACAGAGGTATGATTGGCTCTCTTTTATACCTAACAGCCAGCAGGCCAGATATACATTTTGCTGTGTGTTTTTGTGCTAGATATCAGTCTAAACCAAGAGAGATTCATGATGTTGCTGTCAAAAGAATTCTCAGATATCTTAAAGGCACACCAGAAGCTGGTTTGTGGTATCCCTGTAGTTCTGATTTCACTCCTATAGGATACACAGACTCTGACTATGGTAGAGATAAATTGAAAAGGGTCAGCACTTCTGGTGGTTGTCATTTTCTGGGGGAGTGCCTAGTCTCCTGGCATAGCAAGAAGCAAACCTCTGTGGCTCTCTCAACTGCTGAAGCTGAGTATGTTGCTGCTGGAAGTTGTGTTTCTCAGATTCTCTGGATCAAGCAACAAATTGCTGACTATGGAGTCATCCCTGGAACAATTACAATTTACTGTGATAACAAAAGTGCTATTGATCTTTCAAAGAATCCTATTCAGCACAGCAGGATGAAGCATGTTCATATTAGACATCACTTTCTGAGAGATCATGTTCTGAAGAAGGATATTATCATTACTCATGTTCCCTCTGAAGAAAATCTTGCTGACATGTTTACTAAGCCTCTGGCTGGTACGTCTTTCAGCATCTTATGAGAAGGCATTGGTATGACTTATCCCCTTCAATAACTTAGACTAATTATTTCTGTATGTCTTAAGTGATTAATCGTTTGAGATAATTAAGTTATAATTAATTCTAATCATGATTTGACTTGTAAGCATGCGTTATCTACTGCCATTTTACGGCGCTATTCTGTGTTTAACGGTTTCTCTGTTCCCTTTTAAACGGTGTTTACTTGCTTTTTGAATTGGAACGGTTTCTTGTTTGGGTATAAATAGAGGTTTTCCATACTTAGCAATTTTTACTTGCATTTTTCATTGCTATTAGAATCGCCATTGTTGTCTGTGCTTTTCTCCTCTCAAAATCTTAACCTAATTTCCTATTTCTCCTAAATGGCTCTAGAAATCACTGTCACTCATCTCTTCACTTCTGAGAGCAGAAAGAAAGTTAGCGAATCTAGGGTTTTTACTTCTAGGTTCCTAGATGACGAAGTTAAAACTACTGAACCTATCTCAAACTGGCTTAGTGCTCAAAACTGGAATTCATTCGTTTCTCTCGATGAATTCATTTACCCTAAGTTAGTCACCGAATTCTACCAAAACCTCCATTTCTTTTCTAATGAGGAGGATGTTCTTCACTCGGTTGTTGGGGATGTTGAGATTGAGGTCAGCAGGGCTTCTATCTCTCAAGCTATTGGTGTTGATGATGAAGGAATCATCGTTGGTGATGATGGTTCTGTTGATGGGTTTTCTGAAGTGAATTGGGCTAGACCAGATCTGAGTGCCAAGGAAACGTATGCAACGTGGCTCTCACAGCATCAGAGGTGGGCACATTATCTCACTACTAATGTGTTTCTTCCAAAGGCTGGAGGAGTCAACTGTGTTTCCAGCAGAGAACGAGTTTTTATGTGGCATCTGGTCAACCAGAAGAAGATTAATCTCCCTGCCATGCTGATAAGGCAGATGAAGAATGTCACTACTTCTAGTGCTCTTGCCTATGGTTCCGTCCTGACGAGGCTCTTTGAAGCTGCCTCTGTGGTTATCTCAGGAGAAGGTGTAACCAGTAGAAGTACGGTTCTGAAGATGCATACCTTCAGGAACCTTTCCTTTGGTGTAACTCCAAAGAAGAAGGAGAATGCTTCCTCTGTGAGTATTTATCAGAAGGAAATTGTGGATGCTTCTGTGCTGAAAGGAAAGAATGCTGCCAAGAAGGGCAAGGGAAAGAAGGGATCAAGTAAGTTGGTCCTGACCGTTGAGAAAGTGGCTGTCTCAGAACCTCTTCCCACGATGGTTCAAACAACAATCAATGTTGAACCCTCTGGCAAGATTGTTGCTGAAAAGCCAACGGTTGTTCCTGAAAAGGATGTTCAGGATGCTGAGGAAGCACGCCTTGCTGAGAAAGAGAAGGCTGCTGAAGCTGAAAAGGTTGCAAGAGTTAAGGCCGATGAGAAGAAGGAAGCAGAGGACAAGTTAGCTGCTGAGCGAGAAATTGCTGCAAAGGCTAAGGCCGATGCAAGACTTTTAGAATGCGCTGCTGAACTTGAGAATGCGGAGTTCTCAAAGGTAGTTGAGACTTCAGAGGAAGAAGGGAATCTTGAGAATGTCTCACTATCTTCTCGAATTGCTGAGAATGTCTCCCTTTCTACCAGAATTGGAAGGAAGACTGCTGCAAAACGAAGGGTTCTGAAGAAGAAGGACTTCGTTATTGCCTCAAGTGCTGAATTAGAGGAACCTGTCACTCAGGAACCGGAAGATGCTGATAAAGACCTATCAGAGATTTCTGATAAAGAGAATGTTGATGCTCCTCTGATTGAAGAGCTGTCAGAAGAGAGTGAACCAGAAGATGAAGAGGTTCTTCAAGGTGCTAAACAGTTTGTTGAGAATGTTGACGATGAGCACTTCATTGACAACGTTCTTCTGAATCAAGGAAGAAACCCTGGTGATAGGGATGCCTCTGAAACGCTGTTCAGAATGGCTCATTTATATGCTGAGCCCATTTCAACTTTTGATCCTAATGCCTCTGAACAGGTTATCTCATCTCCTACTCTTACTCCTCAAACATCTCCCTCACTACCTTCTGTCACAGAAGTAAGTGAATCTCAGACTTTCATTCCTCCAACATCTTCAACATCTGAAGGTGTTCCTCCTCCATCTACTCTTCCTTCTGGATCCTATTCAGAAGTGAATCTGTCCTCTGGACCAATCTTCACTGATTCCATTTCTACTTCTACTACTTCTTCTCTATCATCTTCTGCTGTACTTCCATCAACTGGAATTACTGCTCCTCCCTTTTCAATTCCTTCAACCTTACCTCCCTGTACAAATACTTTCTCTTCCTTTCTCTCACATACAATTCCTTCCACACAAACTTTTGTTCCTCCTCTCTCAACCTCTGGACATACACCTCCTGTGTGTGATCCCTTAACTTCCTTCCCCACTCCTTCAGGTTTTGCTGGGTTGTCCTCCAACTATGACTTCCTGCGCAAACACTTGAATCGAGAAGATTTGGATAACAGGTTTGGAAGTTTTGGCTTCATGGGCAGAGCTTCTGGTATTTCCGAAGCTGGAGGTGCCCCCAGTGTTGAAGAATTGAGAAGAATGGGTCAGAGTGGCTCAGATGAACTGCTGAATAGATTTGCTGGTATAGGGCAAAGGACTTCTGCTGCTGACATGTATGCTCAGGGCATTGTGCTGCAAGAATTACATTCTTTGAAAGCTCAGAACCTGCAGCTCATGACTATGCTTCAAATGCAGGATCCTTCTGTTTATATACGCAATCTTTCTACACTTCATCTAGCTACATATGATGAGCTGTACAAATTGAGAGAATTAGCTCTGACTCTTCCTTCTCTGGACAATATTGCTCTTGCTTCTTCTCTGAAGGTCAATGAGAATTTGGAGATATTGACAGAAGAAGTCAAGGAAGCAAACGAGCATTATGAGGCTCATGAGAAGATGCTCCCTAGTAAGATTGAAGACCTGCAAAGTACTGCGAATCACATTCTGAGAGAAGTGAAATCTTCTGCTCAAGGTTCATCATCTTCAGGAGCTGCAAAGATTGTATATGACATCACTCCTGATCTCAACAATCGACTCTCCAATATTGAGTCTGCTGTATCTGCTCAGAATGCACAGATTGCTGAGCTCACTGAACTTCTGAAGGTTATGCACACTCAGGCACGTGAACAAGAAAAGACTCTTCACAATTGCTATAGGTTTGTTCGAGGACAGACTTATATTCAGAATGAGCACCTCACTGCTGCTGTGTATGCTAACAATAGGTTGATCAAGCTCCTTCTTGATGATGTTCAGAAACAGCGACCTATGTCTGGTCAGACCTTTGATCATATGAAGACCATTGATGATGACTTCAGAAGACGAATGGATATGATCAATACTGTGCGACCAACTCCTGTGCAATATCAGACTGCTCTGAATGTTCAACAAAAATTGAAGTCTCAGGGAGCTCTTGGTGTTGCTGTTGGTTCTGGTCAAACGGGGGAGAAGTCTGGTCAGAAGAGATCAAGTGCTGTTGAAGGTTCTAGTGGTGTTCCTCCTCCTCAGAAGAAACCTAGGAACTTGTAATCTTTTAGGACTTAAGCTTCTTAGCTAGGTTCTGGGTTGGGTAGTCTCTGTCTTAGGACTTTTTCTGCTCTTCTGATTATTCTGTGTCTTATGTTGTCTTCTGAATTAAAATATATACACTGAATCTTCATTATACTTTCTTGCATATCTGACTTCTTACTCTTTGCTTATGTTTCTTTTTAACTTAGTAAATTACACTTCATTAAATCTAACAACTTGATCTTAAGTCTTATTAAGTTTATACAGATTGCTGAAGTTCACCATTTACACTAAAATGGGGGAGTTAATTTACTCAGAAGTTTTTGAAACATGTGCATAAGGAAGTCTTTCTCTAAACCTCATGTTTTCTTTTACCTTCTGACCACGGTTTGTCCATAACCAAAATGGGGGAGAATGATGAACCCTAAGTGTTTTTGATTATGTCCAAACGTTTCAGAAGATGAAAACTTAATTCTATCTTACATATAGTATACTGTTGACTAATATTTTTGTCTTAGTCTATGTGTAAGTTACTCAGCAGGTGCTGAATGAATCATTTCTGGATTGCCTAAAAAACTCAGAAGATCAGTTTGCTGAAGTCAGAGTTTCAATAACTCAGAAGCTGGATACTCCGCTCTGAAGCCGAAGTCTGCTAAAGCTCTCCTCAGAAGTTCTTTGCAATCAGAAGTTTTGCCAATTTGATCAGAAGTCTAGACAACTGGAAATAAGCTTCTGAAAGCTTAGTCACGGGTTTGTTTGAGCATTTAATGCTCTGACACTTGCATTCAATGCAAGGCGCCAAAAGTTCAAAAAGCTGTTTTGATGGAGCGCGCTTGTCTGTTCAAGAGAAACCGGAATTTCCTTGTCTACCCTTTGTTGATCTAATTGAAGAATGATTCTGTCATCCTCATCCTTGATTTCAAATCACTTACCGGATTTAGTTAAAGAACAAGGATAACGGAATCAAAGTGTTTGAAGACCGTTTGAAGACTTGACAAATTAACGGCTACAACAACTGATGTCATCTCCTTTGAAGTTTCAAACTCCACAACGCTCATCTTCAATCACTATAAATAGTAGCCAAGCTCCAATGCATCAACACACGTGTGATCATCGAGCAAAATCTCAACGCACTGTTTTAACAAGAAAAACAGAGCAACTTTTCCATTCTCAATCTTTCTTAGCATAGTCTTAGTAAAGTGAGAGAGTGAAGAAAAACAAGTTCATAATAGGAATCTTGTAAACTGAGATCGTTTGTGATCTTCAGTTAGATTTGAAGAGAGAAATCTAGTCGAGATTAGAGTTGGGTGAGAAATCCAGAAAACAGAGTATTGTTTGTTCTGGTGGAAATCCTTTAACTCTTTTTAGGCTAGTCAGGACTAAGTGAGAAATTAGCTTAAGTTCTGTTGATGTAAAGGAGCTTCTGAACTTGCCATAAAAGTTCTGAATAGTGGATTTATAAAATCTCTGTAGGCTGCGACCTCAGGGGGCAAGACGTAGTCACAGGACTTCTGTGGCGAACTTGGATAAATCGAATTGTTCAATCAGGACCTCCTGAACTTCTTTCTCCCTCTTATACTTGTTATTATTGCTTCTGTGTACTTGCTAATATTTAGTGCTGAAACAGATTTTCTCTTAAGCATCATTGTATTTGTTCAGAAGACTGTCCAGAAGTTCCTCAATCAGAACTTCTGTTGCTGAAAACAGTCTAACTGTGTTTAGGCAGAATTTCCCTCAGAAGCAACTCCTGTTAGCTTGCCTCTGACTCTGAGGAAATTTTACTCTGAAAATCAAGTTTCTCTAAAAACTTAGAAATTTTCAGTTTTCTACTTTGACACCTATTCACCCCCCCTCTAGGTGATTCTGTTCTTGATAGGGCCAACAAAGCTGAGAAGGTTGCAAGGGTTGTGGCTCTTGCTGATAAGAAGAGAAAGCAGAAGGAAGCAGAAGACAAGTTAGCAGCTGAAAGAGAAATTGCCGTAAAGGCTAAGGCTGATGCAAGAATCATTACATGTGCTGCTGAACTTGAGAATGTGGAGTTCTCAAAGAATGTTGAGGCTTCAGAAGAAGGAGAAGAGCTTGAGAATATTTCTCTCTCTACTCGGATTAGCTCAAAGGCTACTAAAGAGGATGAGGACTCTGAAGATATTCCTCTCTCCAGAAGAATTCCCAAGAAGAAGATGTCAGCAAAGAGAAGGTCTCTGATCAAAAAGGACTTCTCTGTTGCTTCGAGTACTGAACTGGAAGAATCAATTCCTGAAAAAGAGGACTTGGTTGATGACGAAGACATGATGGATATGTCTGCTGAAAAGGATGCTGATGCTCCTATTATTGAAGAACTGACTGAAGATAGTGATCAAGAGCCTGATATTATCATTCAGAATGCTATGAATTTTGCTGAAAACATCGACACTGATGATTTTCTGGATAATGTTCTTCTGGGTCAAGGGAGAAATCCTGGCGAAAGAGATGCTTCTGAAACGCTGTACAGAATGGCTCATATCTTTGCTGAGCCCATTTCTACATTTGATCCAAACCTCAATGAACAGGTTATTCCATCTCCACTTCATACTTCCCATCCATCCTCTCCTCGTACTCCTCATCCATCTCCTTCACTACCTTCTGTCACAGAAGTTGGTGATTCTCACACTTCCATTCCTCCTACAACTTCAACTTCTGAGGTTGTTCCCCCACCAATTATTCCTCCTTTTGGATCCTTTTCAGAAGTGAATCTAAACACTGCTCCCATCTTCACAGATTCCATAGCCACATCCACTACCTCCTCCATGCATACTTCCTCTGTAAGTCCATCAATTGGATTTACTGCTCCATCTTTCTCACTACCATCCACACTACCTCCCATCTCAACCTCACATACTATCCCTTCCTCAACCACTTCAATTCCTCCTCCCTCAACCTCTGGACATGCACCTCCTGTGTGTGATCCCTTAACTACCTGCTCCACTACTTCTTGTTTTGCTAGGTTGTCATCCAATTATGACTTCCTACGCAAACACATGAATCGAGATGATCTGGATACCAAGTTTGGTAGTTTTGGCTTCATGGGCAGAGCTTCTGGTGTATCCGAAGCTGGTGGTGCTCCCAGTGTTGAGGAGTTGAGAAGAATGAGTCAGAGTGGCTCTGATGAACTGCTGAATAGATTTGCTGGTATGGGGCAAAGGACTTCTGCTGCTGACATGTATGCTCAGGGCATTGTGCTGCAAGAATTACATTCCTTGAAAGTTCAGAACCTGCAGCTCGTGACTATGCTTCAAATGCAGGACCCTTCTGTCTACATACGCAATCTTTCTACACTTCATCTAGCTACCTATGAAGAGCTGTACAAGTTGAGAGAATTAGCTCTGACTCTTCCTTCATTGGACAACATTGCTCTTGCTTCTTCTCTGAAGGTCAATGAGAATTTGGAGATATTGACAGAAGAAGTCAAGGAAGCAAACGAGCATTATGAGGCTCATGAGAAGATGCTCCCAAGTAAGATTGATGACCTACAAAGTACTGCCAATCACATTCTGAGAGAAGTGAAATCTTCTGCTCAAGGTTCATCATCTTCCGGGGCTGCTAATATTGTATATGACATCACTCCTGATCTCAACAATCGACTCTCCAACATTGAGTCTGCTGTATCTGCTCAGAACGCACAGATTGCTGAGCTTACTGAACTTCTGAAGGTTATGCACACTCAAGCACGAGAACAAGAGAAGACTCTTCACAATTGTTATAGGTTTGTTCGAGGACAGACTTATATTCAGAATGAGCATCTCACTGCTGCTGTGTATGCTAACAATCGGTTGATCAAGCTCCTTCTGGATGATGTTCAGAGACAGCGACCTATGTCTGGTCAGACCTTTGATCATATGAAGACCATTGATGATGACTTCAGAAGAAGAATGGATATGATCAACATTGTGAGACCAACTCCTCAGCAATATCAGACTGCACTGAATGTTCAGCAAAAATTGAATTCTCAGGGTGCTCTAGGTGTTGCTCTTGGTTCTGGTCAAACGGGGGAGAAGTCTGGTCAGAAGAGATCAAGTGTTGCTGAAGGTTCTAGTGGTGTTCCTCCTCCTCAGAAGAAACCTAGGAACTTGTAATCTTTTAGGACTTAAGCTTCTTAGCTAGGTTCTGGCTTGGGTAGTTTTTGTCTTAGGACTTTTTCTGCTCTTCTGATTATCTTGTTTCATATGTTGTCTTCTGATGAACTTTATATACACTGAATCTTTCTTATACCTTCTTGTGTCTCTGACTTCTTACTTTTTGCTTATGTTTCTTTTTGACTTAGTAAATTATACTTCACTGAAATCTAACAACTTGATCTTAAGTCATTTCTAAGTTTTTACAGATTGCTGAAGTTCACCATTTACACTAAAATGGGGGAGTTAATTTACTCAGAAGTAATGAAACATATGTATCAGGAAGTCATTTTCTAAACCTCATGTTTTCTGTTACCTTCTGACCACGGTTTGTCCATAACCAAAATGGGGGAGAATGATGAACCCTATGTGTTTTGATTATGTCCAAACGTTTCAGAAGATGAAAACTTAATTCTCCCTTACATATAGTTTATTATTGACTAATAATTTTTGTCTACTTAGTCTATGTGTAAGTTGCTCAGCAGGTGCTGAAAGAATCATTTCTGGATTGCCTAAAGGACTCAGAAGATCTGTTTGCTGAAGTTAGAGTTTCAATTATTCAGAAGCTGGATGCTCCGCTCTGAAGCCAAAGTCTGCTAAAGCTCTCCTCAGAAGTTCTTTGCAATCAGAAGGTCTGCCAATTTGATCAGAAGTATAGACAACTGGAAATTAGCTTCTGAAAGCTTAGTCACGGGTTCTGTTTGAGCATTTAATGCTCTGACACTTGCATTCAATGCAAGGCGCCAAAAGTTCAAAAAGCTGTTTTAATGGAGCGCGCTTGTCTGTTCAAAAGAAACCAGAATTTCCTTGTCTACCCTTTGTTGATCTAATTGAAGAATGATTCCAGTCAACCTCATCCTTGATTTCAAATCACTTACCGGATTGAGTTAAAGAACAAGGATAACGGAATCAAAGTGTTTGAAGACCGTTTGAAGATTTGACAAATTAACGGCTACAACAACTGATCTCATCTCCATTGAAGATTCAAACTCACCAACGGTCATCTTCATTCACTATAAATAGTAGTCAAGCTCCAAAGCATCAACACGCGTAATCATCGAGCAAAATCTCAACGCACTGTTCTAACAAGAAAAACAGAGCAACACTTTCCATTCTCTATCTTTCTTAGCATAGCCTTAGTAAAGTGAGAGAGTGAAGAAAAACAAGTTCATAATAGGAATCTTGTAAACTGAGATCGTTTGTGATCTTCAGTTAGATTTAAAGAGAGAAATCTAGTTGAGATTAGAGTTGGGTGAGAAATCCAGAAAACAGAGTATTGTTTGTTCTGGTGGAAATCCTTTAACTCTTTTTAGGCTAGTCAGAACTAAGTGAGAAATTAGCTTAAGTTCTGTTGATGTAAAGGAGCTTCTGAACTTGCCATAAAAGTTCTGAATAGTGGATTTATAAAATCTCTGTAGGCTACGACCTCAGGGGACAAGACGTAGTCACAGGACTTCTGTGGCGAACTTGGATAAATCGAATTGTTCAATCAGGATCTCCTGAACTTCTTTCTCCCTCTTATACTTGTTATTTTTGCTTCTGTGTACTTGCTTATATTTAGTGCTGAAACAGATTTTCTCTAAAGTATCATTGTCTTTGTTCAGAAGACTGTCCAGAAGTTCTTCAATAAGAACCTCTGTTGCTGTAAACAGTCTAGCTGTGTTTAGGCAGAATTTCCCTCAGAAGCAACTTCTGTAAGCTTGCTTCTGACTCTGAGGAAATTTGACTCTGAAAATTAAGTTTCTCGAAAAACTTAGAAATTATCAGTTTTCAACTTTGACACCTATTCACCCCCCTCTAGGTGATTCTGTTCTTGATAGGGCCAACAGTGTCTACTAGCCATCTCTATTGATTCTGATAGGATCTTACACTTAGATTGTTAGATCTTTAGTAAATATGCGAAGTGACCTTCGCTCTGATACCACTTGTTGGCCCTATCAAGAACAGAATCACCTAGAGGGGGGTGAATAGGTGTCAAAGTTGAAAACTGAAAAATTCTAAGTTTTTCGGGAAACTTGTTTTTCAGAGTCAAATTTCCTCAGAGTCAGAGGCTAGCTTACAGAAGTTGCTTCTGAGGGAAATTCTGCCTAAACACAGTTAGACTGTTTTCAGCAACAGAAGTTCTGATTGAAGAACTTCTGGACAGTCTTCTGAACAAAGACAATGATACTTTAGAGAAAATCTGTTTCAGCACTAAATATAAGCAAGTACACAGAATCAAAAATAACAAGTATAAGAGGGAGAAAGAGGTTCAGGAGATCCTGATTGAACAATTCGATTTATCCAAGTTCGCCACAGAAGTCCTGTGACTACGTCTTGTCCCCTGAGGTCGCAGCCTACAGAGATTTTATAAATCCACTATTCAGAACTTTTATGGCAAGTTCAGAAGCTCCTTTACATCAACAGAACTTAAGCTAATTTCTCATTTAGTTCTGACTAGCCTAAAAAGAGTTAAAGGATTTCCACCAGAACAAACAATACTCTGTTTTCTGGATTTCTCACCCAACTCTAATCTCAACTAGATTTCTCTCTTTAAATCTAACTGAAGATCACAAACGATCTCAGTTTACAAGATTCCTATTATGAACGTGTTTTTCTTCACTCTCTCACTTTTACTAAGACTATGCTAAGAAAGATTGAGAATGGAAAATGGTGCTCTGTTTTTCTTGTTAAAACAGTGCGTTTGAGATTTTGCTCGATGATCACGCATGTGTTGATGCTTTGGAGCTTGGCTACTATTTGTAGTGAATGAAGATGACCGTTGGTGAGTTTGAATCTTCGAAGGAGATGACATCAGTTGTTGTAGCCGTTAATTTGTCAAATCTTCAAACGGTCTTCAAACACTTTGATTCCGTTATCCTTGTTCTTTAACTCAATCCGGTAAGTGATTTGAAATCAAAGATGAGGTTGACTGGAATCATTCTTCAATTGGATCAACAAAGGGTAGACAATGAAATTCTGGTTTCTTTTGAACAGACAGGCGCGCTCCATGAAAACAGCTTTTTGAACTTTTGGCGCCTTGCATTGAATGCAGGTGTCAGAGCATTAAATGCTCAAACAGAACCCGTGACTAAGCTTTCAGAAGCTAATTTCCAGTTGTCTATACTTCTGATCAAATTGGCAAAGTTTCTGATTGCAAAGAACTTCTGAGGAGAGCTTTAGCAGACTTCGGCTTCAGAGCGGAGTATCCAGCTTCTGAATTAATGAAACTCTGACTTCAGCAGACGGATCTTCTGAGTCCTTTAGTCAATCCAGAAAAGATTCATTCAGCACCTGCTGAGTAACTTACACATAGACTAAGTAAACAAAAATATTAGTCAACAATAAACTATATGTAAGAAAGTATTAAGTTTTCATCTTCTGAAACGTTTGGACATAATCAAAACACATAGGGTTCATCATAATTTTTAAAGTACTATTATATATGCTTCAGTTTTAACTTGCAGGTACTCCCACTACATGTTGTTTTCAAACAACAGCTTGATTACATAAAAATGAAAGGGGACCCTTGATGAGCATTGAAAAATTCTGTCCTTGTCACATTTTTGGTGTCTTTCAAAAAGGGAGAGAAAGTTATACAAGTGCTTTTATAATTAGGAATGCATGCTTGGATATGCTTAGGGGAGTAATTATTTTCGGTTATGATGCATGCTTAGATATCTTGATATGCTTAGAACTTCTAAATAAGCTCATATGTCTTATTTCTATTTTGTCACTATGTTCTTCAAAAGCTAAAATAAGTAAGGGAGTATTTCTAGATAAAAATCACTTGTTTGTTTTTCAAGTCATCAAAAAAGGGGAGAATGTTATTCTTAATTTTGATTAACTTGATTAACTAAATGATTTTTTATATCATACTCTAGAATGTGACAAAAGTGAAATTACTTATATGGTAATTATTTGATTAAATTAAAGTGTTTAACTGAATAAGAGTATAGATTATTAACATGGACTTATGTATGATAAAGATATCTTTTATTAGGGTATGCTAAATACATCTATGTCATGAAATGATTTGAAACATCAAAACTATGCCTTAAGAACATGACATATTCTCTGAACCATAATCATTAGCATACATGATAATATATTTGTCTTGATTAAATCCATGTCTCAAGCATACACATCTCAAAATCATATTACCATGTATAAGTATATGAAGCATGTATGTCTTGCATATCTTAAGTTTATGTTGTGCATAAAAGAGTATGTCATGCATATCTTGACATATAAACTTTGCTGGAAATAAAATGACATACATAAGATCAAGTGTTGCATGAATGTTTTGATCAAATCTTGATATTCAATCCTACGGTTAAGAAGATATGCTTTGTGCCCAAGTTTAGTGTCATATCATGACAACTCACCATATCTAGCTTTTCCTAATGCAAGATTTGAAAGTACAAAAGCAATCTAGCCTTGCTAACTAAAGATTTATTTTGTCATAAGTTTACTAATACAAGATATGAGATCTTTACCTATGGATTCTTCTCTACAACATATCTTCATTTTGCTAAGCATAAGATTACACCAAATCCTAGCTATACCTACATAAGATTGCAAGAATAAAGATATGGATTTTGTTGCTGCAAAAAGATTTTGTGTAAGATTTTGTGTAAGATATCTCTTGATGGAACACGACATCTCAACGGAAACTTCACTTCAAATTA
The DNA here is from genome assembly GCA_028411795.1 of Euphorbia peplus. Taxonomy (NCBI): domain Eukaryota; kingdom Viridiplantae; phylum Streptophyta; class Magnoliopsida; order Malpighiales; family Euphorbiaceae; genus Euphorbia; species Euphorbia peplus. Next base: position 8,403,185 of record CP110843.1, on the reverse strand, counting down.
AAAAGAAGCTCTCAACAGTTAGTAGTGTTGTAATCGTATGGTCACAAGACCTTTGACCGTACGGTCACTGCCACGTGGCAGACGGTCACCTAATCATTATCTACCATGTGGCTGTCGCGGCCCAATCAGAAGCTGACACATGTACAAAAAAACAAACAACTTTGGCCGGGCCTTCAAAAGCCCGTCTCAGATTCAAATCTAGATCTGAGACGGGCAATGGTGTGACCGTACGGTCACAACCTATCCTATAAATAGCCCCTGGATTTTCATTCATTCTCACCAACAAACATCCATCCTTCCCCCTCTCTAGCTCGTTCTAAAGCGATTCTTGACCCGATAAAAGTTGCCTCTCATAAAGTTTCCTCTATTGTTGCCTAAGGTTGCCTCTGATACGAAAAGAATTGCTTAAGTCCGAGTCTCGAGAGCTCCTTTCTTCATAAAATACTACTACACCCCAAAAAGGTCCTCACGACAGCTAAAAGATATTTCTCTAGATCAAAACTTCTAAGAACTAGCGTTATTTGCAGCCCCGCTAGAGTAAAAATGCTCTTGTTAGGGAAAGCACCTGGAGTACGCCTTATGCCCCTCCAACTCCTTTCCAAAATATCCAGAGTACGTCCTACGCTCCTCCGGCTCCTGAAGTTCCTCCCTGAAAGCTTCGTTCTTCGACGAGTATTGGTCTGCGAGCACATCAATGGCACGCGACGAGGGTAAGCTTCTAAGGGTTTTGTACCGTGTCACCCGACGGTTTACTGTACAAAGGTTTATGTATTTAAGTATTCTTGCGTGATAATAATATAAATCAAGATAATAAACAACTAGCTTGCATTAAAGATCCTCTAGGGCCTATAATGTTGGATAATAAGTTGTATCCACGAATGTAAATAAGAATCTCTGGTTTATAAAACAATCGGTACATACGCCAGTTCGTACATTTTCCCGGTCGGCCGGGTGGCGACTCTAGTCAAAGAAGGCTAAAGCCGCTATGAGCGCCCATTTACGCTCACAGTGGCGACTCTGCTGGGGAACAAAAATATATTCTATCGTTATAAATTAGCTTACGTACGATTTCTTGAAGTTGATTTGTTAATGGAAGGATGTATATTTGGTTTTCACTTTTTGTAAAACTATTTCTTAAATTATTTTATGAAAGGTAAAAATTGGGATACAACTGAAACATTTTGACAATCTATGGCTTATATACGGAGTTACTGCTTTTTGGGTGTGTGAGTCTCATACTGCATAAAAGAAAAATCCCGAATGGTCAACGTGTGTTATGGTTCGCGCTTACTGTCTTTTCCTTTAAGGGATGCATAGGTCGATCTGTAAAACCACTTATAGCCCCAAATCGTCGACACGCTGCTCAAAACCCTTAAATGGGGATGCGCTAGGTATATCTTGCTATGGGAACCCTTTTGTACCATCAAACGAGACCGAAGCCTCATATAGTCAGCCTAGATATCTCCCCTAGGAACTACCCCCAAACATGAAATAAATCACGTCAATGAGAGCGTTTTGACACCAAAAGGAAAGATGTCAAAAGAAACCCACCTAGGACAGAGACGTACCACGTGAAGATTCTGAGGGAGTGACGACTTCACGTGTTGGTGATTTTGTTAACGAATAGTCATGCATACTCAAAGCATATAGAAACGTCCACTCCCAAAAAGGGAAAACAGTTGTGGAGGATGCAACAGAATGTGACCTGAGCCGAAAAGATGTCTGGGCGGGAACATATCGGCTTGCACAAGAGACGAAGAGACGACCCACTGTCAACACCAAATCTTCATAAAAATACACAGTGACTCGACTCATCGCGTCTGCATAACTCAAATACCCTGTTCGGAAATATTACCTCCGCCATCATGCATTTCTGAGGTGATATTGCCAAACTAAGCCCAACAAGCCGAAAGCGGGAAAAGACTTATACGTCCATGCATACATATACATCACACGAAACGGAGACTCATACGATCTTCGCTCATATAGAACGATCGTGGACGAGGGAAAATCGAAGACTGGTTAGGGCGGAACCGATCGCTGAGCCCGAAGATCTACGTATCACGAACTCATCTGAATCAGAGACGGAAATGACAGGGCCGAACAACACCCCTGATGCTGCTACTAGTATCGGCCAAGCCATCGAGAAAGGATGCCAGAAGATCCTGGCTAAGCATCTGGAAAAACCTGAGTCGGAGTCAGGGGGATCCCACGGGCCAGATAAGCCAAAAGACCCAAATGACTCAGATGAAAAACTGGATTACATCATTGGACATCTAGAGAGCAAGGGAGGGAGTTCCGTCACCCCAGCCAGCAAAACACTAGCGTCTTATCTAAAGCCGAATGGACAAGGACTTCCCCCGGGTTTTGTGGTCCCGGCTTTCATCCGGTTCAGTGGGAAAGGAGATCCCGCCGGACATATCAAACACTTTGCCAAACTCATGAAGATATTGCCTCTGGATATGAATACCGTACAAAAATACACGTGGGCTGACCTGGCCGCCCTCAAACAGAATGTGGGGGAAAGGTTTGACACTTACTATGACAACAGATGATTGCAAGTGGCTGGAAAAATGGTTGTCAAGCCCCCAGAAAGCGATCTGATAGAGTGCCTAGCCAATGGAGCGTTGCCCCGGGTCAGGGAGGTAATCCATTATCAAACCTTCAAAACGTTTGAAGACCTGTTCCAGACGGTCCGAAAAGTTGAAAGGCAGGTCATCAACCAAGTCCCTAGGACTACGTATGGAAGGGAGAACAACACGCGAAGTAGTGAAGCAAAACAAACTTTCGGAGGACAAGGGACCCAATCCATCGAGTACCGATGAGCCTTTTCAGGGGTTAACGCAATATATCTAAACGTTAACCTCAAGAAGGCATTTGACCGCCTAACACATGAAGGCAAAATCTCTCATGTCAGACCACCTATAGTCATCATATCGAACGATAACCTGGAAAGATTCTGCAATTACCATCAAGTCTTCACGCACCCTACTGCCAAATGTGAGGCACTACAGAAGGAAATCATGAGGATGATTGAAGAAGGGGAAATAGAAGCCCCTAAAACCCTGAGCAACAAGAAGAATCTCCTACCAGACTACCGTGAGGTTCCCCCTCCACGGACTATGATGGTTCACCCAGGACTCGCAGAGGAGGAAGTCCTTAGGCACATCGATGTGATGCCAAGGGCACACGCCCCAATGAGCTTCTTCTCTCAGTGCCTTTCAGTGAACATGATGCAATCAGGGTGTACCCCGGCCTAGGTTATGGCATGTCTTGGAGGAAGAATTAGAAGGTCTCCAAAGGATGCGAGCAATTGGTGGTCAGACGACAAGCCAACGGAAGAACAAGTCAAAGCAAAACTAAACCATGTCACCAGATCGGGGCGAGTGTTTCAGCCCGCGGCAAGGACACAAGAACTAGATCCAACCACAAATACGGGGGAAGGAAGCGATCCAAATGCAAACGAAAAAGGAATGGTAGCCAGACAAGTGGCTAAGACCCTGATGCAAATGTTGGTGTGGGAACTCCTAGTGTCATCCAAGGAACACCGGGACGCGTTGATCGAGAATCTCTTAACTGTGCCACTGTAGCGACAATAACTCCAAGTGAGTTGTGTTGCATAGTGCAAGGGATGCAAGAACCAATAACCGAAATATCCTTCACGAAAGAAGACCTCTCCACCGAAGGAGCAATCCACAACAAGGCCATGTTTATACAAGTAGAGGTCAAGGGTAGACCCCTTTCTTGCGTCATGGTAGATGACGGGTCGGCTCTCAATATATGCCCCAAGAAAATGTTGGGGCAACTTGGACTGACAATGGATGACATCAAGCCTACGGAGATGGTTATTCGAGCCTACGACGACTCGAAGAGGGAAGTGTTGGGTGTCTTCGAGACGGAAGTTGTAACAGGTTCCATCAGATCGATGGTAGAATTAGTAGTAATGGATATACCTGTCACATTCGCCTTACTACTCGGTCGATAGTGGTTTCACCCCTTGGGAGGAGTCCCATCTACCTTGCATCAGAAGATCAAAATTCCCAATAGGTGGCAAGGTCGTTACTATTCCCGCTCACGATGACCTCATGGTAGCCCTAATCACCTCAGATTTTCCTCCCCGGGGCGGATTCCAGACAGCCATGATATTAAATGACCGTATCGGTTGTAAACTCGCTGAGGAAAATGTGTTTCATGCCAGGAATGGGCCTAGGTGTGAACCAACAAGGGCCACCCACTTTCGATATCCCTTGTAAGGCTAAAAGAGGAAAAGAAGGGTTAGGATATTTGGCAAAGATGGACAAGGGTATACCTAGGGAAACAAAGTGGGTCCCCCTAAAGAAAAGATCAGAAGAAGTTGAGGAAAAAACTGGAAGAGAACCCGACATGACAAAATTGCAGATGTCCCCTATGGCCAATGCAAGCGCACCAATCCCCGCCTCGGAGAGGCGCGTCCAAGACCTCGCAGACGAATTGGCCAAAATGAAGATCAACAAGGGGGAGATGGAAGCTAAAATGAGGGAGGCCGTAAAGTGAGCATTTGAGGAAGTCATGAGAGTAAAGCAAGATGAAGACACGAAGGTGCCCATGGAAGTCGCCAAAGACTCAGAACCGGTCCACGAGATCAAGGAAGAAGGAACCACCCATGAGGTTCAAGATCCTGAGGCTTTGCTGGATTCGGTCCTGTACGACAATGATGTCGTGTACAATTGTGATTTTATGTTTCAAAATGATGTATTCACTTCAAAATATGATGCAATGAAATCCCAGTTTTCTTACTTGTGTGACTTGTCAGGAGATGGCACTATGCATTCATTAGATCATTTGACTAGCGCATTTAGCATACATAACACCGCATTACATCATGTTAACCTGGGAACGGAAAATGAACCAAGGTTGGTCCCGATCTCGCCAGACTTGTCCCCTACGGAGCGCAGTCAAATAGAAGCATTCCTAAGACGACATCAAAAAGTCTTCGCATGGTCGTATGAAGACATGCCAGGGGTAGAACCCTTTATAGCAAAGCATGCCATCCCACTAAAGCCCGGAGCGGTACCGGTTAGACAAAAGTTAAGAAGACTGAGGCCGGAGTGGGCTCAATTGGTCAAAGACGAGATAACAAAGAAAATCAAATCGAAATTTCTCGAGGTAGTGGACTATGCTGAATGGGTGGCAAACGTAGTCCCTGTTGGGAAGAAAGACGGAAAGGTACGAATGTGTGTGTACTATCGGGACCTCAACCCAGCATGTCCAAAGGATAAATTCCTGTTACCACACATAGATGTACTCGTAGATAGCGCCGCATCGGCCGTGATGTACTCCCTAATGGACGGCTTCTCAGGGTACAATCAAATTCTCATGAAAATAGCCGATAAGGTTAAAACCTCATTCATCACGGAGTGGGGGACGTATTGCTTCAAAGTAATGTCGTTCGGACTGAAGAATGTCGGGGCAACATATCAAAGGGCCACAACTACGCTACTACACGACATGATCCACAAAGAGGTGGAAGTTTATGTAGACGATATGCTGGTAAAGTCAGACACAAGAGAAGAACACCCTATAGCATTGGAAAAGTTCTTAACCTGGATAGAGAAATACAACTTAAGGCTCAACCCAAAGAAATGCATATTTGGAGTAACCTTTGGAAAGCTCCTGGGACACATTGTCAGTGACAAAGGCATCGAAATTGATCCTCAGAAAGGTAAAGCCATCACTGAGATGCCACCACCAAGAACAGAGAAAGAAGTCCGGGCATTCCTTGGAAGTATCCAATATGTTAGGCGTTTCATAGCAAAACTCACAACAGTGTGCGAACCTATCTTCAAGTTGCTCAGAAAAGACGAGACGAACCAATGGAATGACAATTGTCAACTGGCCTTCGACAAAATTAAGAAATGTCTGGCAAGTGCGCGTGTGCTGAAACCACCTCGACTCGGAAGCCCTCTTACGCTGTATTAGCGATGGAAGACGCGTCGGTAGGGGCAATGTTATTTCAGACTCAGGATGATGGAATAGAACATCTTATCTACTCTCTCAGCAAAAAGCTGCTCCAGTATGAATGTAAGTACAATTTACTAGAGCGAACTTGCGTTGCTATGATCTGGGTCACTCGGAAGCTGCAACACTACTTCCAATCCTACGAAGTCATGGTCGTCTCAAAAGTGGATCCTATGAAACACCTCGCTACGACACCCACGCTGGTGGGAAAGCTTGCACGATGGGCTTTGTTGTTATCTGAATTCGACATCAACTTTGTGAACTCGAAGGTGATCAAAGGGAAAGCCGTCGCAGAATTTCTAGCTCGACAACCATTACCCGAAACTGAAGATGAACCTTGGCAATTTGAATTCCCAGATGAGAATTTGGGGGTGATCACCGTTCAAGGATGGAGGATGCATTTCGATGGGGCCCAAAACAGGTTTGCGGCTGGAGCAGGGGTGGTGCTAGTTTCGCCGACGGGGTTGACCATACCACTAGCAAAGAGACTACAGTTCAAGGCCACGAACAACACAGCGGAATATGAAGCTTATTTGTTTGGGGTAGAGGCACTGATCAGCTTAGGAGCACGTGATGTAGAGATCACTAGAGATTTGATGTTAGTACTATGTCACGTAACTAAGGAATGGGAGGTACGTGAGGAACGCTTGCGACCCTACGTCAAGAAGCTACACACGATGATTCAGAATTTTGACACGTGTACATTCCATCATGTACCACGAGAAGAAAATAAGATGGCCGACGCATTAGCCACACTAGCATCAAATTGGGAAGGGATGAAAGCATCACCCATAAAACCGCTAGTTATGACATCGTCACACTTCCCGATTCACTTAGAAGAATATGTACTCCATACCCACAACGCCGAGCCATGGTATGTGGATATCCAGAAGTTTATAGCAAACTACACGTACCCGCCTGAAGCGACAAAAAGTGACAGAATGGTCATCAGGAGGCTGGCATCCAGATGTCGAGAAGTAGGAGGGGTACTATATAGGCGATCCGTCAATGGCATGCTGCTAAAGTGTCGATCTGAGAACGAGGCGAATAACACCATGGAGGAAATACACCAGGGAATTTGTGGACCACACATGAACGTCAATTCCATGGACAAAAAGATCACGAGGCAAGGGTTCTGGTGGTCCACCATGAGAGACAACTGCTACAAGTTTACAAAGAGATGCCTTCAATGATGAACCCTATGTGTTTTGATTATGTCCAAACGTTTCAGAAGATGAAAACTTAATACTCTCTTACATATAGTTTAATGTTGACTAATATTTTTTTCTACTTAGACTATGTGTAAGTTTACTCAGCAGGTGCTGAATGAACCATTTCTGGATTGCCTAAAGGACTCAGAAGATCCGTTTGCTGAAATCGGAGTTTCATTAATTCAGAAGCTGGATGCTCCGCTCTGAAGCAGAAGCCTGCTAAAGCTCTCTCCTCAGAGGATCTTTGCAATCAGAAGTTTTGCCAATTTGATCAGAAGTCTAGACAACTGGAAATTAGCTTCTGAAAGCTTAGTCACGGGTTCTGTCTGAGCATTTATTTCTCTGACACTTGCATTCAATGCAAGGCGCCAAAAGTTCAAAAGGCTGTTTTGATGGAGCGCGCTTGTCTGTTCAAAAGAAACCAGAATTTCCTTGTCTACCCTTTGTTGATCCAATTGAAGAATGATTCCAGTCAACTCCTCTTTGATTTCAAATCACTTACCGGATTGAGTTAAAGAACAAGGATAACGGAATCAAAGTGTTTGAAGACTGTTTGAAGACTTGACAAATCAACGGCTACAACAACTGATGTCATCTCTTTCGAAGATTCAAATTTCCCAACGGTCATCTTCATTCACTATAAATAGTAGCCAAGCTCCAAAGCATCTACATACGCGTGATCATCGAGCAAAATCTCAACGCATTGTTTTAACAAGAAAAACAGAGCACCATTTCCCATTCTCAATCTTTCTTAGCATAGTCTTAGTTAAAGTGAGAGAGTGAAGAAAAACAAGTTCATAATAGGAATCTTGTAAACTGATATCGTTTGTGATATTCAGTTAGATTTAAAGAGAGAAATCTAGTTGAGATTAGAGTTGGGTGAGAAATCCAGAAAACAGAGTATTGTTTGTTCTGGTGGAAATCCTTTAACTCTTTTTAGGCTAGTCAGAACTAAGTGAGAAATTAGCTTAAGTTCTGTTGATGTAAAGGAGCTTCTGAACTTGCCATAAAAGTTCTGAATAGTGGATTTATAAAATCTCTGTAGGCTGCGACCTCAGGGGACAAGACGTAGTCACAGGACTTCTGTGGCGAACTTGGATAAATCGAATTGTTCAATCAGGATCTCCTGAACTTCTTTCTCCCTCTTATTCTTGTTATTTTTGCCTATGTGTACTTGCTTATATTTAGTGCTGAAACAGATTTTCTCTAAGTATCATTGTCTTTGTTCAGAAGACTGTCCAGAAGTTCTCAAATCAGAACTTCTGTTGCTGAAAACAGTCTAACTGTGTTTAGGCAGAATTTCCCTCAGAAGCAACTTCTGTAAGCTAGCTTCTGACTCTGAGGAAATTTGACTCTGAAAATTAAGTTTCTCGGAAAACCTAGAAAATTTCAGTTTTCAACTTTGACACCTATTCACCCCCCTCTAGGTGATTCTGTTCTTGTTAGGGCCAACATTCAATGTCAGTTTCACGCAAATCATGTTCATGTGCCGCCCACAGAGCTACACAATTTATCCACGCCATGGCCATTCGCCGCATGGGGCATAGACATGATAGAAGAAATGAAACCACCCGCATCCAATGGCCATCGCTTCATTGTGGTAGCCATAGATTACTTCTCGAAATGGATAGGAGTAAAGTCATTCACCACGGTCACGGCACGCATTATGGCCAGATTCATAGAAAGTAACATCATATGTCGGTATGGAGTACCCCATCATGTGATTACGGATAATGGGGTGCAATTTATTGGCCCTAACAAGATCAAAATCACCTAGAGGGGGGTGAATAGCTGTCTAAGTTGAAAACTGATAATTTTAAGTTTTTAGAGAAACTTAATTTTTCAGAGTCAAATTTCTTCAGAGTCAGAGGCAAGCTTAGTGAAGTAGCCTCTGAGTGAAATTCTGCCTTCTCGCAGTTTAACTGCTTTCAGCAACAGAAGCTCTGAGTTAGAGAACTTCTGGACAGTCTTCTGAACAAAGACAATGATATAAAGAGTAAATATGTTTCAGCACTAAACACTAGCAAGTACACAGAAGCAAAATAACAAGTATAAGGAAGGGAGAAAGAGATTCAGGAGGTCCTGATGAACAGTTCGATTTATCCAGGTTCACCACAGAATTCCTGTGACTACGTCCTGTCCTCTGTGATCGCAGTCACCAGAGATTTTAAATCCACTATTCAGAACTTTTATGGCAAGTTCAGAAGCTCCTTTACATCAACAGAACTTAAGCTAATTTCTCACTTAGTTCTGACTAGCCTAGAATGAGTTAAAGGATTTCCACCAGAACAACAACAATCATGTTTTCTGGAATTCTCACCCAACTCAAACCTTAACTAGATTTCTCTCAAAATCTAATTGAATATCACAAACATATTAGTTTACAAGATTCCTATTATGAACTTGTGTTTTCTTCACTCTCTCACTATTACAAAGTCTAAAACTAAGAAAGATTGAGAATGGAAAAAGGTTGCTCTGTTTTGCTCGTTAAAACAGTGCGCTAAGATTTTAGCTCGATAATCGCGTGTGTGATGCAATGGAGCTTGGCTACTATTTATAGTGCTTTCGAGATGACCGTTGTTTAAATTTGAATCTTCAATAGATGACATCAGTTGTTGTAGCCGTTAATCTGTCATTTCTTCAAACGGTCTTCAAACACTTTGATTCCGTTAACCTTGTTCTTTAACTTAATCTGGTAAGTGATTTGAAATCAAAGATAAGGTTGACTGGAAATTTGATTCATTTGGATCAACAAAGGGTAGACAAGGAAATGCTGGTTTTGTTTGTAGCAGACATACGCGCTCCATCAAAACAGCTTTTTGAACTTTTGGCGCCTTGCATTAAATGCAGAAGTCAGAGCATTAAATGCTAAGTAAGACCCGTGACTAGCGCTTCTAAGTTCCTTATTCCTTTTGTCTAAGCTTCTGATCAAATGGAATTACTTCTGGTTGCTTTTAAACTTCCGAGGTGAGCTTCAATAGTCTTCAGAAAGTCTTCAGAGCGGAGCATCCAGCTTCTGAGCTTTAACTTCTGTCTTGAGCTTTTCTCATCTTTTGAGTCTTCTAGGCAATCCAAAGTTTCTTCATTAAGCACCTGCTGAGAAATACTTATACAATACTTAACAAAAAAATGTTAGTCAACATTGAAAAGTATATAAGTAAAAATCAAAGTACATCTTCTGAAAAGTTTGGACATAATCAAAACACTTAGTGTTCATCATTCTCCCCCATTTTGGTTATGGACAAACCGTGGTTCAGAAGGTAAAGTTACTTAAATAAACACAGAGTTTAGAGAGTAACTTCCTGACTGTTATGTTTTAAGTGCCTCTAAAGGATTTTAACTCCCCCATTTTAGTATAAATGGTGAACTCCAACAATCTATGTTAACTTAAGAAAAGGCTTAAGATCAACTTGTTAGATTTAGTGGGATGAATTCAGAGCAAAAACAATTAAAACATAAACAGTAATATTTATAAGAATGCAAATATAATGATAAGAGACAAGATGTGATAGAATGTCAGAACCAGTTATATAAATCATCAGAGCAAGACATAAGTTGCCTCTGAGTTGCCTAAAGTTGCCTCTGATATAGAAAAGAGTCGCTGAAAGTCTGAGCTTGAGAGTATTTTCCCGAAATATTCCCAGAAAAGGTCCTCCCGACCACCAAAAATATATTCCCCTTTTTTACCAAAAGTTTCCAACCTAGGCATCACTCGCAGTCTCGCTAGAGTCGATTAAGTCTTGTTCCTAGTTACCACTCCGGAGGACGCACACGCAACTCCGGCCCCCGAGGTTCCTCCCAGAAAAGGTCTCCGTTCTTCAACGAGTATCAGTCCGCGATCAATCACTAGCACGCGACGAGGGTAAGCTTCTGAGGGTTTTGTACCGTGTGACCCGGCGGTTTACCGTACAAATATTTGCGCATTTACTTATTCTTGTGTGATAACTATAAATATCAAAATAACAAACTGTTAGGTTGCATTAAAGATCCTCTGGGTTCTGGAATGTCGAAATTAATAAGTTGTACCCACGAACGTAAATAGAATCTCTGGTTTTCAAAACAATCGGTACAAACACCGGTTCGTACATTTTCCCGGTCGGCCGGGTGGCGACTCTAGTCAAAGAAGGCTAAAGCCGCTATGAGCGACCACTTACGCTCAGAATGGTCACTGCCACGTGGCAGACGGTCACCCAATCCTTATCTTACACGTGGCTGTCGCGACCCAATCCAAAGCTGACACATGTACAAAAAGACAAACAACTTTGGCCGGGCCTTCAAAAGCCTAGTCGACTTTTGGGTAAAGAACGTCTCTGATTCAAATCTAGATATGAGACGGGCAATGGTGTGACCGTACGGTCACAACCTACCCTATAAATACCCCCCCCCCCCCCCCCCCCCGATTTTCATTCATTCTCACCAACAAACATCCATCCTTCCCCCTCCCTAGCTCGTTCTAAAGTGATTCTTGACCCGATAAAAGTTGCCTCTATTGTTGCCTAAGGTTCCCTCTGATACGAAAAGAATTGCTTAAGTCCGAGTCTCGAGAGCTCCTTTCTTCATAAAATAATACTACACCCCAAAAAGGTCCTCACGACTGCTAAAAGATATTTCTCTAGATCAAAACTTCTAAGAACTAGCGTTACTCGTAGCCCCACTAGAGTAAAAACGCTCTTCTTAGGGAAAGCACCTGGAGTACGCCCTACGCCCCTCCAGCTCCTTTCCAAAATATTCGGAGTATGCCCTACGCTCCTCCGGCTCCTGAAGTTCCTCCGTTCTTCGACGAGTATTGGTCTGCGAGCACATCATTGGCACGAGTCGAGGGTAAGCTTCTGAGGGTTTTGTACCGTGTCACTCGACGGTTTACTGTACAAATGTTTGTGTATTTAAGTATTCTTGCGTGATAATAATATAAATCAAGATAATAAATAAGTAGGTTGCATTAAAGATCCTTTAGGGCCTAGAATGTCGGAATTAATAAGTTGTATCCACGAACGTAAATAAGAATCTCTGGTTTACAAAACAATCGGTACATACGCCGGTTTGTACATTTTCTCGATCGGCCGGGTGGGAACTCTAGTCAAAGAAGGCTAAAGCCGCTATGAGTGCCCCTTTACGCTCACAATGGTGGTTGAAGGTTGAAGACTTAAGGAAATACAAACTGAGTACTAAAGCTACAAGATTGAGATTATTTACAAAGAAGCTTTAGTTAATCATTTCCTTCAACAGTAATCAGAGAGTTTTGAGTGTTTCACTTATTCATTCAAAAATGTTCTGTAAAAGATTAAGCGGTGGGGCTTGATCTGGGTTTATCACTAGATCCCGAGAAAAAGTGTAAAAGAGGTTTTTACTTAGCCTTGAAAAGTAAGAGAGGTTCTTAAGCACCATTAAAGTTTAGGAGAGGTTAACACTTAGCCTTGGAAAGTGTCAGAAGTTTCTCAGTTGCGCTTGTGAAAAACTGAGGGGGAGTTGCTCAAACACTTGGAAGTTTGAGGAAGTGAATACTGGGAGAGGTGTTCAGCTCTAGCAGGGTCTCAAATTGTGAGAACTGCTCTACAGGCTTGATTTTGGCCCCTAAAGAAATCACATAGTTGAAATCTCAAGAGCTTCTCTTGGGGACAGGACTAGGCTCACAAGGAAACCGAACCAGAATAACTGAACCGAGTCTAATCTTTCTATCCCTATCTCTTTACTTACTGTCATTTAATCACTTGCTTTGCTTTTATATAATTACTATAATTGCTTGTGATTAATCTGCGCTAAGAGTGCTTATACTCTTATTCCACTTAAATAACTATATCTTCCGCAAATCTTTTAAACAGTTGTTTATGTTAATAGGCAAAATTAATTAAGAGTATACTTAAGTTTTTAAAGAGAACTAATCTTATTCACCCCCCCCCCCCCATTCTAGTCTTAGTATTAGTCATATTTGGGCCAACACCACATCCATTTCGTAAACTAGAGAATAAGGTGTCGCTCCCGTAGGTGTGCGGACAATCGTCTGATATCCCCAAATTGCAAAATGTAACTTCTCTTCCCAATCTCTACTCCTATCAGACATTTTTGTGAGCATGTGTTTGATCATTTTGTTTGCGTCCTCGACTGATGTTCTATTTGGTGTTTAGCATTTCTCTTGTGGCTCATTAAAATTGTACTCTGTTGTATGTGATCACTTGATGGGGGACACCGTACCGACAGATGATGTTCCTTTCAATGAAGCTAGCCATGGTGCATGTTGTGACCGTGGTGAATGACTTTGTCTTTATCCATTTGGAGAAATAATCTATGGCTTCCATAATGAAACGATGGCCATTGGATGCAGGCGGTTTGATTTGTCCTATCATGTCTATGCCCCATGCGGCGAAAGGGCCAAGTTGTGCAGTTCAGTAGGTGGTACGTGAACGTGATCCGCGTGGAATTTTGCATAAGAGGCATTTCTTCATAAACTTCCAGCAGTCATGTCTCATGGTGGGCCACTAGAAACCTTGTCTTGTGATTTTCTTGGCCATGGAGTCGATGTTCATGTGTGGTCCACGAATTCCTTGGTGTATTTCTTCCATGGTCGCCTTCACTTTGCCTTCGGATAAGCATCTCAGTAACATGCCATTGGCGGGTCGTCTATATAGTATTCCGCTTACTTCTAAACATCTGGACACTAATCTTCTGATGACCAACTTGTCACTCTTTGTTGCTTTTGGTGGGTATGAGCCGTCTGCAATGAATTTCTGAATGTATACGTATCAAGGCTCGGTATTTTGGACATGAAGTACATATTCTTCTAGGTGAATCTGGAAATGTGATGACGTCATAACCAGCGGTTTTATGGGCGCCGCTTCCATTCCTTCCCAGTGTGATGCTATCGTGGCCAGGGCATCAGGCATCTGATTCTCTTCCCTCGGTATGTGATGGAACGTGCATGTGTGAAAATTCAAAATCATCATGCGCAGCTTCTTGACGTAAGGTCGTAAGCGTTCTTCTCATACTTCCCATTCTTTGGTCGCGTGGCTCAAAACTAGTAGCGAGTCCCTAGTGATTTCGATATCACGTACCCCTAAACCGATCAATGCTTCTAATCCAAACAGGCAAGTGTGAGCGTAAAAGGGCGCTCATAACAACTTTAGCCTTCTTTGACTAGTGTCGCCACCCGGCCGACCGGGAAAATGTACGAACCGGCGTATGTACCGATTGTTTTGAAAACCAGAGATTCTTATTTACGTTCGTGGATACAATTTATTAATTCCAACATTCTAGGCCCTAGAGGATCTTTAATGAAACCTAGCTCATTATTATCTTGAATTTATTATTATCACACAAAAAGCTATTAAATAATAGTAAATACTATACGGTAAACCGTCGGGTGACACGGTACAAAACCCTCAGAAGCTTACCCTCGTTGCGTGCCAGTGATGAGCTTGCAAACTAGTACTCGTTGAAGAACGGAGTTTGGGGAGGAACTTTGGGGCCGGAGGTGCGTCGTGCGTGCTCCGAACAATTTGGAAAGGGAGGACTCCGAGGGAATCGTTTGTTTCAGAAGGATTGCGTGTTTACCCTAGCGAGGCTGCGTGTAACACTAGAATCGAGATTTTTGATTGATTGGATACACTTTTGTGGTCGTGAGGACCTTTGGGGAATAGAGATTTTTATGGGGGAAAGCTCTCAAGACTCCAAATTAAGCGACTCTATCGTGTTAGAGGCAACCTTTAGGCAACTTTCGGAGGCAACTTATATCGGGTCAGAAATCGCTTAAAACGAGCTAGAGCAAGAGAGAGATTGAAAGATTTTTTTGATGAAGAATGAGTGAAATCCGGCTTCCTTTTATAGGATAAGGAGAGGTCGTACAAGCTCCATAGAGAGACCATACGGTCTTGCTCAAGGAAACCGTACGGGCTCCACATATCCCTTCACTATGGCCCGACAAAAGTCCACTGTCGCCTAGAAACACATGGCAGATAAGGATAGGGCCCGTTTGGCCATATGGGCAAACGGTACGGTATCAATGAAAGAGACCGTACGGTTCGAGTTGAGGAGACCGTACGGTCTCCTTTGGAGAGAGTGGAGACCGTATGGTTTTGAGGAGAGAGAGGAGTTTTCCACAAGTTTGAAGGTGTCAATCTTGTGTTCCCGGGGTGCGAGTAGAAGGAGTTATAAGTTTTAGGAATTCAATCCCTTCTTCCGCGAGTACTAATTCTTGGGCGACCGGCGCAACGAGGAGCTCGAAAATTGCTTTCGTTATTGGGTTCGAAAACTAGTGCTTACAGTTGTCCCCTCGCTTCTTTTGGAGTGCGTAGGAATATTACATTGACTTGTAAGATCCATTAGGCAGTCCTAATTAAGCGAAACGAGTAACACTGCATGTGTGCGTTTGTGTCTTTTGAAAGCGGCTTAGGGGACTTACATGTGCGTGGGCCTTTCGCCTACCAACTCTCGATGATGCATAGCACTTTGTCCTACCAGTCTTATCTGAGCAGCGGTGATTTCGTTTCGGGGTCTGTGCTGCACCTTTCGTCGCTCAAGTACTGTCCCAGCTGATAATACCTTGGATGAGGTCCTGACGCTCTGTTGCTACTAATTTCCGTGATTGTATAGGATTCAGTGACCCGATATCCTATAATTTCGATCTTCTGATAATCTGCGATGCTTGAGCGAGCGGTATCCAACGTTGTAGGTAGATCTAGGGATTTCAGGGCGCCTTGAAGTTTGCACAACTTGTTATGAAGGTTGAATGATGCCCCAGTGTGTTGCTGATTTGGTAGGGCGGGAGTCGGGTGATGCTTTGGTGATGACTCTTCGGGGGCGAGTACCGATCTTCAGATTTGAGGTGCTTCAGGGATAATGGGTTTCTGTAAAGCGAATGCCCCGGAGATTGATCATCTTTGTTTTTGATGGTTGGATGGGTTTCTTGTGCTTTTCGAAGTTCACCGGGCTCTATTCTGATTCGTCTTATGGATTTTTGTTGATCGCCGTGGGTTTTCCGCGGCTCAGTTAGGCTCCTTCAGGGTTTTGGGAAAATTAATTTCTAGATTTAAAGGGAGTTCGACCGCCGGTTTTCATTTTTTTACGTTTCCGACTCTAAATTTCGTCTCCCTTCTTTGAAATTCCTTGCCGCATTTCGACATTTATCAATTTTTATGGATTTTGATGGTGAAAACCTAGCTTTGGGACCCTGTATTACGGGTTACTCTATGGAAATGCAGTCCCTCTCACCCTCCAAAAGCGGGAGCATCGCTTCATGACCTTGGTACACCCTTCTTTGCCTTTAATTCAAGCTTTGAATCTCGTTTTCAATTTTTGTGGAAGTTTATATTTTAGCTCGATTCTTGCTTGTTTTGCTATTTCTCCTGTGTTTTGAACCCTTCTATGTGATTTGGATGCATGTTGGATGTTTTTTATTGATTAGATGTGCGAATTTCTCTTGTTGGCGTAGAATTTCTGTGATTTTTCCGTCCAACGGGGTGGAGACCGTACGGTCTTTGTTTTGCCATACGGTTCCTCATGTTGGAACCGTACGGTCTTTCCATCCTGGCCCATACGAGCTCTTTGTATTTTTCCCAAAATTCTTGTTTTTCTTGACTTATGACCTTTTATATTAGTCTGACAAGTACAAGAGCCATGGTAGCATCCAAAAGGCTCGAGATTGGTACAAGCGTCTTCCTGAGTCGGTCAAGCTTCGCGTGAACGAGTCGCCTTTCCTAGCTTTCTTCGAGGATTTCCTTGCGGCAAAGGTTACTACGTCCCCGATAGGCCTAGGAGTACTCGCTAAGAGGTGGTCGGATTGTACCCATACGTTCCAGTTCCCTTTCAAGGAGATGACCATCATCCCTCTTTATGTGGCAGCCATTATCGGCCTGGGATCTACAGGCGTGATGCCTCCTTTTACTTCCTCCAATCTCGGCTCGGAGGAGATTCATGCTTTGACTGGTCAGCCATTACGTCCTTCAGTACTTCGTGGAGTATCGGCGACGCGAGTATATGCCTCCTATCAGGGGGCCGCGGAGCCGGCTACAGAGCATGAGAGGGACCAGCACGCTCGCTGTTTCTTGTGGTTCGCTTTGTGCTCCACCCTATTCACCAAGACCAACGATTGTTCCGATCTCATGATCCTCGCGGGCCTGCGGGATTTGGATCGTCTTGCAGATTATTGTTAGGGTAACGTGGTTCTCGCTTCCACTTACAGGCTGTTGGACAGATTGTGTCATTCTGCCGGGAGCGCCTACGGGCCCGTCATGGTGGTTGAGGTACTTTCCTTTCCTTTTCCCTCGCACGGGGAAATAGATGAGGCCGGGCTTTCCTAGGGTCGGATTTTGGTATGGGTCGAATTCGGGGACCGTCAATTCACGGACTACTGCTCGTGCATTCATTGAGGAGTTGACTTGGGACACGGTATGTTTCCTCATTGCCCGTTTTCCATTGTTTTACTTTCTTTTCGCTCTACTCACACTGGTTTTTTCTTAACTGCATGATCGCATCTGTCCCTGGTTTGCTCCTGCCACCGCCGCTTGGACCAAGGAAATGACGGTTGCTCAGAGACTGGTGAGCAAACGAATGCTCCTAGAGGACCATTTGGACTTATCGTGGTATATCGGGGAGGGTGTCCACCACTATGAGGACGGTCCCGCCAGCCGGAGGATACCTTTGGACCCTCCACTCTTGATGTTTTGGAGGAGAGCCATGTCTCCCATTGAGCGAGATGCCGCTGTTGCCGGGATCCCTATTGAGACCGCACGTGATTCTCTGATTCTGCTTGCTACGGAGGGTGCCTATGCTATTTTCCTTTCTCGTTTGTTTCCTTCTCGGGATCGGGCGGGGACCGTCCTAGGGCCAGGAGGCGGTGCGAACGACGATGATGAGGATGATGATTCTGGTGCCCACGAGACTGCTGTTGGGGTAGGTGTTCTTGTTTATTGCTTGTTGGATGACGTCGCGTTCCCTTGGTCTTATTTTGACGATGTCTGTTTTGCAGGCGTCTTCCTCCCATGCTCGCAAAGTCCGCCCTCGAGCTAGTAGCGACGTCGGCGACGTGCCTGCCCGGAGGCACGTTCCACAGAAGGACCCTGGTCAGGCTCCTCCTGGTTGGGTAGTTGGGGATGTTGGGATCCATCATGCTCACACCATCACCTTTTACGACTGGGGTGGCATTCAGGAGATTCCTTTTTCTGAGAGCGAGCTGGTGACCTACGTGCCTCCTGAGACGACCCATGTATGTGCAGTCATTCTCTTCATCCTTCGTCCTTCTTTGTTTTCTCTAACTGTCCTCCCTTTTTATTGTCTTCAGGTACCGGAGCGTTCGATAACAAGATTGACCAGTTTGTACCGCTCGGCTCGGGCTGCTTGGTGATAGGGTTGAAATATCCCTATCTTTTCGGGTTATTTACGGTGTAATTAAATGTTATTTTATTACTTTTAGTATAGTTTTAAGTCCTTTTATTATACTTTGTGAACAAATTAAATCTCAATCACTTAGTTTGAATTTATCTCCGTAAAAGCACTATTTTCACCGAAAATCGTCAAAGTAACTCATGTTTATTTTGTTTGTAGATTTCACTCCAAAGATAAAAATTATCCATGGTGAAAAACAACTTCCAGACATGATTAGAGGGTTTTATATGCTAATAAAGAGCTAAGAGACAAGGAGTTTTGCAAATAATTCAAGGAAAAAGCCAAACTGCCCAGAAATTGCTCTTGACACGCCCCATGTCCCAAATCCACAGGTCTGTGTCAGCCACATCCAGGTCCATGCGGTTTGATTTCAGGGGCGTGTAAATGATGTTCACACGACTAATGAAGGACACGACCCCGTGTCACAAGGGACACGATCCGTGTCAAAAAGGAGACATTTAATTTGCGCGGCGTTTTAATTAGCAAAAAATCCAACTTGTCGAGTAATTAATGTGACAGGACCCCGTGTCAACCCACACGCCCAAGGACACGCCTGAGCTAATTAAAGTCATTTTAATGCATTTTTGCCTTGACACGGCGTGTCACTTGGCCCACACGACCCGAGTCAACCTTTATTCTGCTCTTCGATGAGATTTTCAAGCATGTGTTTTGAGGATTCACACTTGTTCACAAAGCCAACTTTTCTGTATAAATATGGGGGTTCTCTAGCCAGAAAAACAATCCCTCTTTAGTTATGTTTAGTTTCATTTAGTTGTAATTCTCTCCATTTAGTTGTTTAAAGAGGCGATCCAAATACGATCCATGTTCCATTTCTCCTCTTTTGCAAACTTGTAATCCATTTTCATTCCATTAATACAAAGTTACTTATTATTTCCTTCATCTTCATCCATTCTATTCAAATCTTCAAGTTGGCAAAGAGTTTCTCTCCGAGGACATAAGCGACAATCGTGTGTCCAGTGTAGTGCGATAAAAGGGACTAACTAAACTTTTATCTCGCTAAACTAGATGTGACCCGTCTATGTGCTAGACTCGGTAGTATCATCTTGTTTCTTTACATAGTTTATACAATAGTTTTGTATAAATTAGTATGTTTGATTTATCATCATCATATGCTTCTCTTAATGCTTATTTATGAATACTTGATATGAACTTCACATTTCTACCGAATTTATATAGGTGATTGCCCCCACCGAAAGTGACGAGCCGGAAACCGTAGATATTGACGACATCACGGAATTTAAAGGGCCCTAGTTTCTAAGTCCATTGGAGACACTTAACCTTGAAATCATAGGATTAATTAAGTGTGTGCTTACAAGTTCATACGTGTTAATAAATATCATAAAAAGTTAGCTATGGTATTTTGATTAATCTCACGACTATTTTATCTTTATTATTGTATAAAACTTATCATTACCATTTCATGCTAAGGAATATGGAAAGTATTTGTGTGTTGTAGCTTAGGAGTAGTTAATTAATTCAACCAAAACTCTAAAAAAATATTCGCTTAGATAGCAACCCGAAACCAAGTAGTTTAATACTTATTGGTATAAATCCCGTGGATTCGATACCCGGACTTAAACCCCGGATTTTATTACTTGATAACGATAGGGTACACTTGTCCTTTTATTGTTGCCTTTTTGTAGCACTAGGTCGAGGCGCATCAAGTTTTTGGCGCCGTTGCCGAAGATTTATCTTCTAGTAACTATTGAACGAAATGTTTCATTGTTAAACTAATCATTATTTTTGTAAATAGTTTTTCTAATGATCCTTCTTTTGCGAGGTTATGGCCGACATTGGAAGCAAGGAGTTGTTTAAGCATCGTTTGCTTAACCTCTTATCCACTCACGAAGATCAATCCGATGAATTGTATGCTTCCGTCAAGGAGTTATGCATACAAAAGGGATTTGTAGTTGAATCGGTTACAAAGACCGAGTTGGTTGACCGGGTTGAGGAAACGACATC
Source organism: Euphorbia peplus (assembly GCA_028411795.1). NCBI lineage: Eukaryota > Viridiplantae > Streptophyta > Magnoliopsida > Malpighiales > Euphorbiaceae > Euphorbia > Euphorbia peplus. The sequence goes on along the minus strand of CP110843.1, from coordinate 8,382,621 downwards.
ATGTGATGCTTTAAGCAATGAGGAAACTTCAAGTTTGGTGCAACCCAAAGATGTCGTTGAGGAGCCCATCCAACTTGAGCTCTCCGAGGAGGATCATCAAATAGAAGAGTTTGTGTTAGTTCCGTATTTTGAGGTTTTCGTTCTCTTTAAGTTACCGAAAGAATAAAAAAGGGTGCAAATTAAACTTTTTCATACTTTATTCCATTTTTACTTTTTCTTCTTATTAATAAATTCCTATGAAACTAAAAATTTATTTTGTAGGAACGGAATGTTTATTCAAGAATTTGAATGGCCAATGCGAGAGGTGGCATACTCGTAGCACGAGGATCCATGTCGAGCTCGCCGACTTTAAAGCAGCGCTTCTTGGGAGGCAACCCAAGTCAGAATAAAGTTTTCATTCTTTAAAAAAGAAAAAAAAATTAAAAAAATGACAAAAAGGCAACAATAAAAGTCGACCTATTCCGACTATAAACATAACATCGGTTTGGTTCTCTAGTCCTTTGTAGTTTTACTAACCTCTTGTTTTGTGTTTTTTTTTGCTGCTTGTCATATTTGTTTTAATTTTGTGTATTTTTGTTGAATGACCCGAGAGCTTCTCCGACCACGTGAAAGTCGAGCTATTCCGACTATAAACATAGCATTGGTTTAGTTTTCCCGTTCTTTTTAGTTTTATTAACTTCATGTTTTAAGTTTTATTTTTGCTGCTTGTCATATTTCTTTTTATTTTTATTTATTTTTGTAAAAAGTCGTCGACCTCTTTTGGAGATATCACAATCACTCGAAATACGCTTAAAGTACTATCTCGTGTCATTGTGAAATCTCTATTAGGTAAGGTACTTACCCAACCCACAAATGATATCACTATGGTTTCATCAAGGGTAGATTGGTTAAGTAACCTTTTCTTAGTCGAATGTTCGACCTCGGTGTGCGATTAACTTTTTGATTAGTGTGAAAAATTGTACTTCTCGGCTGTTTTTAGCCCTGACACGGCGTGTCCCATGTTTGACACGGACCGTGTCCCAAGTTTGACTTGTTTATTGAGTCTGTTGACCTGTGACACGGGGCGTGTGGAGCATGTGTCGTTTAACACGCCCCTTGAAATTGTTTAAATCAATACAGGTCCAATTTTTAGTTTCTAAGAGGGTTTGGCCTTGACACACCGTGTCCCCTGTTTGACACGGGCCGTGTCAAATTTGTTGACTTGTTTTGGCCTTTTGACACGGCGTGTTCCTTGTTGACACGACGTGTCGTTTAATACGAGTATTTAATTTAGCTCAAAATAGTCGACACGTATCATGTCCCCCGTTGACACGCCCCGTGTGGGGTTCTTACCGTTGTCATTTTATAACGGTTAGATTTGACACGGACCGTGTCCCCTTTCCACACGGTCCGTGTCAACCCTCTGGAACGGCTAGTTTGAAAAACTAGCCGTTTTTTTTTACCGTTTGGGGTGATTTTGGGGGCTATAAATACCCCCAATTCACCCCATAAACTTCACACCATTAATTATCTTCCTCTCTAGTATTTTCTTTAGCCATTTTTCATTTCTTTGAGTCGTTTTTGCTCCCGCTTTTCATATTTTTACCCTTAATCCAAAATTCTCATCTCGTTTTTTACTATTTTTTTCATGGCTCGCCAAAAGCAAACCGCTACACCACCATCCCGCCGTGCTATCCGAGGTAGAAGTTCAACTCAACCTCCAAATGCCGAGGAAGAAAATCAAGTCCTCAACCAACGAAGTCGTGAATTAGGGGCTTGGTTTAATCTTCAAAACGTCGAGTAAGGAAGGCGTTTCCAATTTATGCGTGAGTTAGGTTGCCTTGCATTTTTAGGCTTCAATTTGATGTTTCTTACCAAGGTTCCATGGGGAGCCCAAGTTCGATCGGCTTTTGACCTTTTGGGGTGGCTCGCTTTGCAAGACCGAGCATACATCGTCCATCCTCGGGTATGTGTCGAATTCTTCTCCACTCTAACTATAAGTGAGGGTCATCTTCAATTTTCTTTAGGCAACCAAGTATATACGTTGCCACGTGATTCATTTGATCAAGTGGTTCCGACTATCTTGCCTGGTCCTAATGAGTTTGTGGAGGAGGAATACAATCAAATTAATTTTTGGCACACAATATCCAACGATACCGGATTTACACTTACCGACCTCCGCTCTAAACATATTCAAGATTCGGTAATGTGGTGGCCTCATCGTTTCATTTCCTTCAACTTCACGGGTAAAACGGAAGGTAACAAAGTATCTGTCGATGAACTTACTATGCTTTATTGTATTCGTAAGCATATGCGCTATGACCTTGGTTCTTATTTGTGGAAAAAGTTAGTAGGAATGAACAAACGCCCCAAGGCAAATATTGGGCTTGGATGGATCGTGACTATTATTGCAAGCAATGTTGCTCCGCCGGTTCTTGAAGGCGACGGTGTGGTAGTCCGACCACGTGCTCTAAACAAGGATTCCGTTAGGGGAATCACTTTTGGTGGGCCGGTTACAAATAGGGTGGAACCGGAAGATGTTTTTGAGGAGCAACACGAAGAGGTTGGGGGAGGCAATGATCAATACGAACCCCAACCTTATCATCACACCGGTCCGAACCAATGGGATGAGGCCGAGGCGAGAGAATGGAGGCCACGGCAACAAGGTCCGACAAATGAGCAAATCTTTGCTCAGAACGAACAAATCTTACAATGGCAACAACAAGCAAATTCCCACTTCGACAACTTGGAGAATTTTGCTTCCTATTATTGTCGCCAAAATCAATGGCCTTATCCACCACCACCTCCATCTCCTCCGGCGGTTTAAGGGAGTTTTATAATTTCTTTCGCTTTTTAATTTTATGCAATTTTGGGAGGTAAGCGAGAGCGGCTCTTTTGGGTTGTCCGGGTTAGGATTGGGACGTGACTTCCAATGATTTTTATAATTGCCCCTAGGGTAGGGTGTTTATTGCTCTAATTGTTGCCTAAGATGACTTTGAAGATTGTCAACTTAGTCAGCTACCTTTATTGTTGCCTAGGTTGTTCTTTCGATTTTCGACCTAACAGACTTTCTTTCTTTTGGTCCTAGGTCAGTTTGGGATTTTCGATCTATCGGGTCTTTTCATATGAGGGTTCGGTTTCAAGCACGTCTTCATTTGTTCAAATGAAGATCCGAGGTAGTCCTTGTTTGATAATGTTGCGTGAGAGACACATCTGGCGATATCGGGGTCTGTTCTTGGTTTATTTTTAGTGTCAAGATTTTACGATGTAATGTAATATTATGTATGCTAAATATGGTAAGCGAGATAAAATAATGAACATATGGTGCTTTTCCTAACGAATCACACAGGTACGTAAATCAAGATTGCATTTATGTTTGAAATCGAGTACGCCTTCATGGAATCTTTAACTAAATTGAGCCTAAGGGAATTTTCTAGGTCTTCTCGTCTTGACCTTGCAAACCAGCCTTGGATTCTCTTGATGACTTTTACTGGGACTCTAGCTTTTTCATTCTCCACGATTCTTCCTCGATTTTCAACTTGGCTAGTTCGTCTACCAGGTCCTCGATCCACCGTTTCGAGATGGGGAGTGGGTTATTTCTATCCGTTGGAGGAGACCTTTGCCACGTCACTACATCGCGTTCCCAGCCCAAGTTCCCGTCTTCCAGTCCCGGGAATGGTTCCCATTCTTCTTCTGAGTCACCCTCTTTCTCAAGGCTCGTGGCCAGATCCGATGTTTGTGTTTGTTCTGGTTCCTTTGCCTGCTCTCCTATTAATTCGTCGTCTGACAAGTCTAAATACCAGTCATTGGTTTTTTCAGGGGACTAGTTGGTTCTTCCTTTGAGGATGGCCATGACTTGAGTCGGGGCATGCCTCAAGTGCACCACACTTATTGGCAAGCTCGGGGAGGAGTAACCTACTGGAGCATGTCCCTTTAGCACTTTGTCAATGTGCTTCAGGACCTTTTCCTCTATAAGTCCCGAGTTGATCATCATAGTTTGTGGGGGAGGAGCTTTGTGATAGCCTGGCAGAGAGTCTTCCTTGGTGCTCGGGGCTTTAGGGTCTCTTATTTCCCTGTTCTCATTCATCTCTACGATCCTCCTCCGTATTGCTTCGCATTTAGTGGTAGGGTGCGTGAATATTTGGTGATAATTGCAGAACCTTTCCAAATTATCTGTCGGCTTGATGATTACTGGCGGCCTGATAGGGAGTATCCTTCCTTCTCGGGCTAAGAGATCAAATTCTTTCTTGAGGTTTATGTTTAGGGGTTTCATGTTTTCCTTCGAAGAGGAATTCTGATGTTCAATCGACTGCGTTCCCTGCATTCTAGTGACTAATCGTGATTCGTATCCCTGCGTTGTGTTTGTCTTTCTATGTGGGGCTCCGAGGGTTTGGTTGATAATTTCCTCCCCTACGTTTCGAACCATTCGAAAGAGGTCTTCAAACAATTTAAAATTCTGGTATTGCACAATGCCTTCATCGTGGGGTGGTATTCCTTCAGGCTTTGGATGTGACAGTAAGATCGTCCCTCTCTTCATAGGGGACTCCTCTCCCCTGGTATATTTATGGTGTCGGTTCGTGGTTGTTGGTGGCAGCGGTTGTTCACAAACCCTCTTCCTATCCAATTCCCCTGTCAGGGCGTTGAAGTCTCTCTCCCTCTCATCGAGGCGGTTTGTGGTATGGCCTGATTTTTCACTCAGGGTATCTGGCCCAGAGGAGAATTCTTACTCTGATGGTCCTAAAACTGCCGAGTTCTACAAGAAGTGTGCTGAACTTACCCCTGAGGAGACTATGCTGCGCTTTAAGGAAGTGTTTCACAAGTGCAATTCGAATGAAAGAGCCATCAAGCAGTTGAAGAAGGAGAATGAGATGATGCAGACCGAGATAGCCTTGATGAAGAGCATGCTCGAAGCTGCGGGGCACCTTATTCCACCAGTGGGGGAGATTCAAAAGACCCCACCTCGTGCCAATGTCTCTGGAATCAAGATTTCTGAGTGTACTTCTACCAAAGACCCAATGTCAACCTCGGAGAAAGATGTCACCGCCACTCCTGCCAAAGAACCAATGGAGGAGGAGGGAGAATCCTCTGCCACCCCCTCTATTTGATGAAGAAAACAGCTCTCTCTCTTAAACTCAGTAAGCCCTTGCCATTCTTGTTGTTTATGCCCTTGTTGTCTTTCCTATCTCTTTGCCTAATGCTCTTGTACATTAAGGGCAATGCACATTCCAAGTTGGGGGTGCAAGATAGGAAGACAACCATTATAAACTTGATATTTTTGATGTGCACATACAATTGAATTATGCATGATTAGCCCAAATATTTATATTTTTGTGTCTTGAGTCAAATTCAGTTAGTTAGAGTCTTTAGTATAGCAGCAATTAGAACTTAAATTGTTTTTTGTTTTGCAAATGTGTGATGAATCTAGTTTTCCTAGAAGATTAGAAGTTCAAAAATTTGAAAGTTCAACAATAAACTGCAAACAACCCATGTGAGATTTTGAGCCTAAATTAGCATGAAAATGCAAACTTTTCTTCTGAGTGGGCTTATGCATCAGAACACTTAGGTAGAGTTTGCCATGGTTGCCTATTTTGAGAGAGATTTTAGGAACTTAAATTATTTGAACAGCCTAATTTATTGCCCAAATTATTCTCAAACATCCTGTTCGCCTCAAATTGCCAAAAGAAACAGGCATCTCAAAAAGCCTGATGAAAAAATGAATGAAAAATGAAAAGAAAGAAAGAAATAGGATGTCAAGCTTAAAAAGCTCTATTAAATTGGGTTGCATAAAGGAAACAAGCTGTTCAGTAGTAAATGTCAAGTTCAAACAATCTGCTCTCTCTTAAGATGGACCGATTAGCAAACTCAACACCTCGTGTTTCTATGTATTCAAGCTGAAGAGTGTAAATTCTTTCCCTTAAGGCACACTTGCCACTGAGTGTTAGAGTGAACATTATTCCCTTGTGAGGCAGTTTATAAGAAAATCAAATTGTTGAATTTTGAACTTAAAGTCATATGCTTTGAAGAACTTCTGCTTTAATGATGGAATCTAGCCTAATCACATTTTGCACCTTCTCTAATAGTTGCTGCTTTAGTTGTTAGCTTAAGTGTTTTTCTTTTTCTTTGAGTCTTAACTTGGGTAATTTTCTTTGTCTTTGAGTCTTTGCTTGGGGACAAGCAAATGTCTAAGTTTGGGGTAATATGTTGAGTCCATATTTGACTATATTTTCCTTTGTATTTTCATAAGTATTTCGGGCTAAATCAAGTAATTTTGCATAATAATGTGCTAACATTGATCAAAGTGTAGCAAATATCATGTTTATAGGTAACAACAAGAATTCTGGACAGAAACAGCCTTTTACAGCTAAAAGACAAGAGAAGAATGAGACAAAACGTGTTGAAAAGTGCTTTTGGACTGTAGTGTCACCGATGCAAGCTTGGGGAAGGAGAGAGGAGCGTGTTTTGAGGGCAGAATCAGCTGAAGACTTAGATAAAAGTGTAGTTAATCTCGTTTATTGTATTTCTGCAGTTTGTTTGCTAGCTAAACTTAACTTTTCTTTGATTTCCAGCCTATATAATGGCTGTAGCTTTCGTTGTTGAATCATTCCAGAGTATCCCTTTTCATATCTACTTCAGTTTTATTTCCTGTAGTTCTGTTAAGAGATTTATTCTCTTGTTTAATGAAGTTTTCAGTTTCCTTTAGACTGTTTGCTTACATTATGAGTGAGTAGTCACCTTTCAAGTTTAACCAGCCTAAGCTGGTGGTCACTAGTACTTTTCTCTTTATTAGTAGTGTATGTTTTCAATCTTTCATCGTGTATAATGGAATGCCTATGGTTGGAGTAATCAATACTTCGTATCTTAGTGCATTTGGATGTTGGGAAGCTACTTTCAATTGCATGTAACTACCATTATGCATATATTATCTTCTAAGGATACTTGTCTGATTTTATACCAAGGGTTCTCATATCTTTGGGATGCTACTCAGCTTAATGCAAGAATCATTACACTTAGGTGCATCTTTGTGCAATAAATTCTTAGGATCTTAAGAACATGTGAAAACTGACTTTAAGTGAATATGGAGTAGAGACCTTGGCATGAAGATTGAATAACATGCATTAATAATAAGAGAAATAGTACGTAGATCACTAGCAAACAGGTTGGTTGGGCTTGTACTTTTCCATAATTGTTTTAAAATCATATTTTCAATATTGCTCTGTTTTCAGTAAACACAATCAACTCAAACAACTTCAAATATTTGTTACTTGATACATCAAACAGACTGGTTGGTAACAACTTTCAGTAAAACTTTGCTCCAATCCTCGTGGGAATGACACTTGGACTTCACCATTACTACATACAGACCTAGTATACTTGCTAGTGTACTCCAGAAGTCAACAAGTTTTTGGCGCCGTTGCCGGGGATTGGCAAAGCTAAAGTTTTATTTGAATTTTTTGTGTAAATCAGTACGTTTTTAACCTGTTTGTTCGTGGTGTAGCCAAAGTTACACTTGTATTCTGTGTAGTCTATGCGCAGGGCTGGATCTCCAACACTTCCAATCGATCCTGAGATAGAAAGAACCTATAGACAAAACAAGAGAGCTATTAGAAGAGCAAATCAAAGACAAATGAGAAGGATGGAAGGAGAACAACCAAACGGTGGACAGAACCAGAATGGAGGAAACAATGGCGGTAACAATGAACACAATGGGAATGGTGGCAACAACAATAACAATGTGAACAACAATGGAGGCAATCAACCAGAAGGTGAAGGAGAAAACAATAACCCTCCTGTCATGAGAATGAGAGACTATTCGAGGCCAACAACCGAAGGACACTCTTCATGCATAGTGTTGCCAGACAACATAAACAACCTGTTCAAAGTCAAGGCAACTATGATTCAAATGCTTCAGGCAGCAGTCCAGTTTGGAGGATATCACAATGAGGATCTTAATGCTCATATTCAAGATTTTATTACTATGTGTAATACTTTCAGAATAAGAGGAGGAGCCTCTGATGATCTTATTCGGCTAACTTTATTCCCTTTTTCTCTGAAGGATAAGGCAAGAAATTGGTTGAAGAATCTTCAACCCGGATCTATCACCTCATGGGAAGAGATGGCTAGTGCTTTCTTAATGAAGTACTTTCCACCTAGACAAGCTATCAAGCTCAGAAATGAAGTCTCACATTTTGTTCAAGAGGAGGACGAATCACTTGCGGAAGCTTGGGAGCGTTACAAAGAGCTCCTTAGGCGAGTACCAGACCATGGCATTCCCATGTGGATGCAAGTGCAGAACTTCTACAATGGAGTCACCAATGCCTATAAAATCCAAATTAAATCTGTAGCAAATGGCAACCCAGAGGACTTAGAGCCTCAAGCTTTATATGATCTTATTGAAAGGGTAGTCAATACAAGTTATAATTGGCACTCTGTAAGGAGTGATGGAAGAAAACTTGCAGATTTCCCTGGATCAGAGGTTGTTTCCAAGCTCACCACACAAGTAGAGCAACTTGCAAAGCAAATTGGCAAGATGAATGTCTCATCTATCCATACTGAGACCTCAGAAGCTGATGCATGCGACTTTTGCGGTGGTCCCCACAGAAACATCAACTGCCCAGGAGTGAAAATAGGAAAAGCTGACCAAGAGCAATGCGACTACGCTGGTTACAATCAGAGACATCCACCAAATGCATATTCCAACACTTACAACTCTGGAACCAGGAATCATCCAAACTTTTCCTGGAGGAATCAAGACAACCAGCAAGTACAAACACCTTTCCAGCAACAACCAAGAGGACAATACCAAGTGCAACCACAACAGCAGTTCAAACAGACTGTTCAATCAAAAGATGAAGCAGAACCAGACTTGAAAACAATGATAATGCAGTTCATGAAGCAGACACAAGCATCCATCAAGAATTTGGAAACTCAGATACATCAGTTAGCAGCAGGAACCACATCCAAAGGAACTCTACCAAGCAACACCGAGCCAAATCCTAAGGCTGATGTTATGTCAATCACAACCAGGAGTGGTAAAGCAACTACTGACCCTATTAATCCTAACATGATCTCTTATGATGCAGGTACAATCAAAGAAACTCAAGGGGAACAAGCTGTTTGCCCCAATGAAAAATCACAAGATGAGCCTATTCAAATCCAAACCAAGGAGAAGTATGTTCCACCTCCAGCCTATGTACCAAAAACACCCTATCCTGGGAGGTTAATCAAATATAAGTTGGAGAAGGATTATGCTAAGGTCCTTGAGACTCTATCAAAGTTACATATCAACATCCCACTATTGGATGCAGCAGTTCAAATGCCAAATTACACCAAATTTCTCAAAGATCTGTTGCCCAATAAGAGGAAGCTTGAGAGTGTGACTGTGGTTCAACTGAACCAAGATTGCTCATCCATCTTGAAGAACAAGCAACAACTCCCTAAGAAAATGAAAGATCCAGGAAGTTTCTCTATCCCTTGTTCTATTGGCACACTTGATATTGATAATGCACTCTGTGATCTAGGTGCTAGCATAAATTTGATGCCATATTCTGTGTACAAAAAGTTAGGGATAGGAGAACCTCAGCCTACTAGAATGTCAATTCAATTAGCTGACCGATCTGTTTGTTATCCTAGAGGAATAGTTGAAGATGTGCTTGTAAAGATAGGTAAATTCATTTTGCCTGCTGATTTTGTTATCATGGACATAGAGGAAGACTTGCATGTTCCAATCATATTAGGAAGACCATTCTTAGCTACTGGAGATGCAGTGATTAGAGTTAAGGACAAAGAATTGAGCTTGCATGTTAATGAGGAGAAAATAGTTTTCAAAATGAATGAAGCTTTGAGATATGCTAATGTCAATGATGATACTTGTTATTTTCTGGATACATGCTACACTTCATCTGTTTTGCAGGAAACTACCCATGATGTGTTAGAGAATCTGTTGGAGGCAAATCTGGACATTTGTGAGGAAACAGGTTGTTCGCTCGAAGCAGCAACTGAGACACCTCCACCAACTCTATCAGAACCCTCTCACAAAGAACCACCTGACATACCCATCTCCCAAATACCCACTCAAAAACTCAAACCACTCCCATCTCACCTAGAATATGCTTTTCTAGACCCACAAAAGACCCAACCAGTCATTATCTCATCAAAACTCTCACGTGCCCAAAAATATTTACTCCTTGCTACTCTCCAACAAAACAAAGAAGCCATTGCATGGAAGATAGATGATATCAAAGGTATCAGTCCCTCTTTGTGTGTTCACAAGATATTAATGGAGGATAACTTCAAGCCTGTCATTCAACCACAAAGGAGACTCAACCCACATATGAAGGAGGTAGTCAAGAAGGAGGTAATCAAACTTCTGGAGGCAGGAATCATCTACCCTATCTCGGACAGCAGCTGGACAAGCCCTGTTCAGGTTGTTCCCAAGAAAGGAGGCACTACTGTGGTGCTAAATGAGAAGAACGAGCCTGTTTCCACCAGAACTGTGACTGGATGGAGAGTTTGCATAGATTATAGAAGACTCAATGATGCAACAAGGAAAGACCATTTTCCCTTGCCCTTTGTAGATCAAATGCTTGAGAGATTGGCTGGATATGCATTCTACTATTTTCTAGATGGCTATTCCGGTTATAATCAGATCCCCATTGATTCAAAAGACCAAGAGAAGCCAACTTTCACATGTCCTTATGGCACTTATGCTTACAGAAGGATGCCATTCGGTTTGTGCAATGCCCCTGCTACTTTTCATATGTGCATGATGGCCATATTCCATGACATGATTGAGAAGACTGTGGAGATATTCATGGATGACTTTTCAGTCTATGGATCTTCTTTTGGAGCCTGTTTGAAGAATTTGGAGGCTGTTTTAGTTCGATGCAAGGAAACACATCTTGTTTTGAACTGGGAGAAGTGTCATTTCATGGTCACTGAAGGTATTGTGCTAGGCCACAAGATTTCTGAGAAGGGAATTGAAGTTGACAAAGCTAAGGTTGAAGTTATAGAGAAACTGGCTGTTCCCACTAGTGTGAAAGATGTTAGAAGCTTTTTGGGCCATGCAGGATTCTACAGGAGGTTCATTAAGGACTTCTCAAAGATTTCCTTGCCCTTATCTGCTTTACTTCACAAAGATGCAGAGTTCAATTTTGAAACAGCCTGTTTGACAGCTTTTGAGACATTGAAGGAGAAGCTCATCAATCCGCCCATCCTAGTTGCACCTGACTGGGAGAAACCATTTGAGCTTATGTGTGATGCAAGTGATGCATGTGTTGGAGCTGTGCTAGGACAAAGGAGAGAAAAGAAGTTTCAACCAATCTATTATGCCAGCAAAACACTGAATGATGCTCAAAGGAACTACACAACAACAGAGAAGGAGTTGCTAGCAGTAGTGTACGCGTTTGGCAAGTTCAGATCCTACTTAGTCCTTTCCAAAGTGACTGTTTACACTGACCATGCAGCTCTGAAGTACCTGTTTGCCAAGAAGGATGCCAAACCAAGATTGATAAGATGGTTTTATTGCTGCAGGAGTTTGATATTGAGATACTTGATAAGAAAGGAGTTGAAAATGTTGCAGCATATCACTTGTCTCGAATCTCAGGAAGTACCAAACAGCCTGAGATTTGTGAGAATTTTCCTGATGAAAACTTATATGTTGTGCAATCTAGCCCATGGTTTGCTGATATTGCTAATTATCTTGTTTCTTCTATAAAACCACCAGGTTTATCCACTAACCAAAGAAGGAAGTTCTTTGCTGAACTCAAATACTATTTTTGGGAAGAACCTTTTCTTTTCAGGTTATGTGCAGATCAAGTCATTCGAAGGTGTGTAACACAGGAGGAAGGAGAGCAGATCATGAACCATTTCCACAATCAAGAAGCTGGAGGCCATCATGGAGCAAACAGGACGGCTGCAAAAGTCCTGCAAGCTGGTTTCTATTGGCCAACCATTTTCAAAGATGCACAGAGGTTTGTAAATAGGTGTGAGGAATGTCAAAGGACAGGTAACATCTCAGCCAGAAATGCTATGCCCTTGAACAACATAATTGTGTGTGAAATCTTTGATATTTGGGGCATAGATTTCATGGGTCCTTTTCCCTCTTCGAATGGTAATAAATACATACTTGTTGCTGTTGATTATGTTAGTAAATGGGTAGAAGCAATTGCTAGCCCTACCAATGATGCAAAAGTTGTAGTTAAGTTTCTGAAGAAGCTGTTTGCTCGTTTTGGTGTGCCTAGAGCCATCATTAGCGACCAAGGTACTCATTTTCGAAATGCCCAGTTTGAAAAACTGCTTAGTAGGTTTGGAGTCACTCATAGAATTGCTACACCTTACCATCCCCAGTCAAATGGGCAAGCTGAAATCTCAAACAGGGAGATTAAGCGAATTCTTGAAAAAACTGTGAGCAATTCTAGGAAGGACTGGTCAAACAAGCTAGATTATGCACTGTGGGCATACAGAACAGCTTATAAAACACCAATTGGCATGTCCCCATTTAGACTATTATTTGGAAAAGCTTGTCACTTGCCTGTAGAGTTAGAACATAAGGCATATTGGGCTTTAACCTTTCTGAATTTTGATGAAAAAGCCACAGGTGAGCAAAGGAAGCTTCAATTGAGTGAAATGGAGGAGTTTAGGCTGTTTGCCTATGAGAATGCCATGCATTACAAAGAAAAGACCAAGAAGTGGTATGATAGAAAGATCCAGTCCAAGGAGTTTCATGAAGGACAACAAGTCTTGTTGTACAATTCTAGACTGAGACTTTTTCCAGGAAAGCTTCGAACAACATGGTCAGGTCCATTCACAGTGACTAGACTGTTTGCTCATGGAGCAGTTGAAATAACCAAGCCAGGAGGTGAACCATTCAAAGTAAATGGCCAGAGGCTTAAGCCATACTTAGCCAAGGATTCCATAGTGATGACTCAGGTCATTCACCTCTTTGAGCCACCATAAGTTGAACCGAACAAGGTGTTCGCTGCAAAGACCAATTGCAGCAAAAGTCTTGGAAATCCCAAGCATTCTATCCCTTAGTTAGATTTTCATTTTGTTTTAGTGTGTTTAAGTGTGTTTTCATTTGTTTTAGTTTCAGTATGTTAGTTTTACTCTCTAATTTTTGTTGTGCAAAGAATCAAAACTCTACATTTCCTTTTCCATAGGACTTGAGTTTTGAAATTTTGCTAAGTAAAATGAGAGTGTGTTTTTGTCTAAGTAAATAAATCTTCAAGCTGAATCAAGAGAAATTAATGGGCCACGAAATTGAACTTAATCAGAAATTAATCAAGGTTAAATCATGCTTAAGAGAGAGGTAACGGTAAGAAGTTGATTAGTTTGGGAAGAAAACCGCCTGCCATATGGCAAAATAAGGCAGTTTTCTCCACTTGCTTTTTGGCTTCCCAAAACCGTTCCCCACTTCTCTCACCCACGCCTTGTTAACCGCCCAATAACCTCTTTTTTTTTTTCTATTTCACTCCAACTCAAACTCTTTTCAGTTCATGCTTTAATCCAACCCTAACTTTTACTTGCAAGATTTTTTCTAAGTTCCAATTTGCAGAATGAGAACCAGAGCCAAGATGGTCAAAATTGAGGCCAAGGAGTCTGGAAAGAAGAAAACCAAGACTGTTGTCCCAGCCACTGACCCTAAATTGGTGAAGAAGCTATCAACTTTCGCCGATCCTGAGCACCAAAGGAATTTTGATGAGTATTCTAAGATGAACTTTGGAGCCATGAGGACAATGTGTTGGCACGCATTGAAGACATTGCAAATGGGAGCAGGAGCAAGGAAGTATATGGAAAATGGAGGCTTAGCAAGGTTAGTTGAGATCGAGGAACCAGCCTATAGAGAACTCACTCTTGAGTTTTTGGCGACTTTTTCACACAACAAGAAGGTCGTGGATCCTAACAAAGAAGGAAAGTACAGTTTCAGACTCATGGGTCACTTTCAAACCCCATCTCTGAACAATCTGAACCAACTTCTAGGGTTCATTGATGATGAAGACATCAATTCTGAAGAGTACAAGTCCCAATTCACGGAGGTCCCTAAAGATTTCGATATGCATGAGTTCTGGCATGGAATTACTGGAGAAGATAATTATGATGGTAGTTCATCAAAGTCCTCTGCCATTGCTGATTATTCTTTGAGGTATATGCACAAGATCATAGCAAACACCCTGTTCGCCAGAACCAACCAAGCTACAGTTCCACAAGCAGATTTGACAGCCCTATGGAGCATGACTACTGGAAGGAAGATGAATTTAGGTTACTGGTTTGGAGAGTATATGACAGCTTTCAAGGACAAGCACATGATTGGTATCTTTTGTGGATCACTTATCACAAGGATAGCCGAAGCAATTGGACTCTTTCGTCCAACCGAGCACAAGTTGACCCTGGAGAACTATCCTGAGAAGTTAGACCTTCCACCTTTGCAGTACATGCAAATTTGCAAGAAGACCGGAGGAAAATGGTACTTGTTTCATGAAGCACAGAAGATTGATGAGAGCAAGCACAAGAAGAGAAAGGCAGAACCCACTTTGACTGTTTCTTCAGAGGAGAATTCTTACTCTGATGGTCCTAAAACTGCCGAGTTCTACAAGAAGTGTGCTGAACTTACCCCTGAGGAGACTATGCTGCGCTTTAAGGAAGTGTTTCACAAGTGCAATTCGAATGAAAGAGCCATCAAGCAGTTGAAGAAGGAGAATGAGATGATGCAGACCGAGATAGCCTTGATGAAGAGCATGCTCGAAGCTGCTGGGCACCTTATTCCACCAGTGGGGGAGATTCAAAAGACCCCACCTCGTGCCAATGTCTCTGGAATCAAGATTTCTGAGTGTACTTCTACCAAAGACCCAATGTCAACCTCGGAGAAAGATGTCACCGCCACTCCTGCCAAAGAACCAATGGAGGAGGAGGGAGAATCCTCTGCCACCCCCTCTATTTGATGAAGAAAACAGCTCTCTCTCTTAAACTCAGTAAGCCCTTGCCATTCTTGTTGTTTATGCCCTTGTTGTCTTTCCTATCTCTTTGCCTAATGCTCTTGTACATTAAGGGCAATGCACATTCCAAGTTGGGGGTGCAAGATAGGAAGACAACCATTATAAACTTGATATTTTTGATGTGCACATACAATTGAATTATGCATGATTAGCCCAAATATTTATATTTTTGTGTCTTGAGTCAAATTCAGTTAGTTAGAGTCTTTAGTATAGCAGCAATTAGAACTTAAATTGTTTTTTGTTTTGCAAATGTGTGATGAATCTAGTTTTCCTAGAAGATTAGAAGTTCAAAAATTTGAAAGTTCAACAATAAACTGCAAACAACCCATGTGAGATTTTGAGCCTAAATTAGCATGAAAATGCAAACTTTTCTTCTGAGTGGGCTTATGCATCAGAACACTTAGGTAGAGTTTGCCATGGTTGCCTATTTTGAGAGAGATTTTAGGAACTTAAATTATTTGAACAGCCTAATTTATTGCCCAAATTATTCTCAAACATCATGTTCGCCTCAAATTGCCAAAAGAAACAGGCATCTCAAAAAGCCTGATGAAAAAATGAATGAAAAATGAAAAGAAAGAAAGAAATAGGATGTCAAGCTTAAAAAGCTCTATTAAATTGGGTTGCATAAAGGAAACAAGCTGTTCAGTAGTAAATGTCAAGTTCAAACAATCTGCTCTCTCTTAAGATGGACCGATTAGCAAACTCAACACCTCGTGTTTCTATGTATTCAAGCTGAAGAGTGTAAATTCTTTCCCTTAAGGCACACTTGCCACTGAGTGTTAGAGTGAACATTATTCCCTTGTGAGGCAGTTTATAAGAAAATCAAATTGTTGAATTTTGAACTTAAAGTCATATGCTTTGAAGAACTTCTGCTTTAATGATGGAATCTAGCCTAATCACATTTTGCACCTTCTCTAATAGTTGCTGCTTTAGTTGTTAGCTTAAGTGTTTTTCTTTTTCTTTGAGTCTTAACTTGGGTAATTTTCTTTGTCTTTGAGTCTTTGCTTGGGGACAAGCAAATGTCTAAGTTTGGGGTAATATGTTGAGTCCATATTTGACTATATTTTCCTTTGTATTTTCATAAGTATTTCGGGCTAAATCAAGTAATTTTGCATAATAATGTGCTAACATTGATCAAAGTGTAGCAAATATCATGTTTATAGGTAACAACAAGAATTCTGGACAGAAACAGCCTTTTACAGCTAAAAGACAAGAGAAGAATGAGACAAAACGTGTTGAAAAGTGCTTTTGGACTGTAGTGTCACCGATGCAAGCTTGGGGAAGGAGAGAGGAGCGTGTTTTGAGGGCAGAATCAGCTGAAGACTTAGATAAAAGTGTAGTTAATCTCGTTTATTGTATTTCTGCAGTTTGTTTGCTAGCTAAACTTAACTTTTCTTTGATTTCCAGCCTATATAATGGCTGTAGCTTTCGTTGTTGAATCATTCCAGAGTATCCCTTTTCATATCTACTTCAGTTTTATTTCCTGTAGTTCTGTTAAGAGATTTATTCTCTTGTTTAATGAAGTTTTCAGTTTCCTTTAGACTGTTTGCTTACATTATGAGTGAGTAGTCACCTTTCAAGTTTAACCAGCCTAAGCTGGTGGTCACTAGTACTTTTCTCTTTATTAGTAGTGTATGTTTTCAATCTTTCATCGTGTATAATGGAATGCCTATGGTTGGAGTAATCAATACTTCGTATCTTAGTGCATTTGGATGTTGGGAAGCTACTTTCAATTGCATGTAACTACCATTATGCATATATTATCTTCTAAGGATACTTGTCTGATTTTATACCAAGGGTTCTCATATCTTTGGGATGCTACTCAGCTTAATGCAAGAATCATTACACTTAGGTGCATCTTTGTGCAATAAATTCTTAGGATCTTAAGAACATGTGAAAACTGACTTTAAGTGAATATGGAGTAGAGACCTTGGCATGAAGATTGAATAACATGCATTAATAATAAGAGAAATAGTACGTAGATCACTAGCAAACAGGTTGGTTGGGCTTGTACTTTTCCATAATTGTTTTAAAATCATATTTTCAATATTGCTCTGTTTTCAGTAAACACAATCAACTCAAACAACTTCAAATATTTGTTACTTGATACATCAAACAGACTGGTTGGTAACAACTTTCAGTAAAACTTTGCTCCAATCCTCGTGGGAATGACACTTGGACTTCACCATTACTACATACAGACCTAGTATACTTGCTAGTGTTGTTGTTCGGTTCTGTCATTTCTCCTTATGAGTCGGATGAATCTTCGATCCTTATATCCCCGGGTTTGGCGATTGGATCTGTCTTAACCAACCTTCGGTTTGCCCCCGTTCACGGTCCTTTTATATGAATGAATATTGTATGAGTCTCCCATCTTTCTCGATTCGTGTGATGCATGTATGCATGGACTTATAAGTCTTCTTCCGCTTGCGGCTCGTTGGACCCAGTTTGGGAATATTACCTTATGAATGCATAATGATTAAGGTAATATCTCTAAACGGGGTCTTTGATTCATGTAGATGCGAAGGGGCGAATCACTGTGTGTTTCCACGGGGATTTTATCTCGGTAGTGAGTCGTCCTTTCGCTTCTCTTTTAGCCGGTATATTCTAGTCTGGATGTTTCTTTGGTTCAGATCATATTCTATTGCATCCTTTACAACCATTTCCCTTTTTCGGGGGTGGACATTTATGACAACGTTATTTGCTGGATTGCAACGGAATATTTTCCTAAATCGAAGAGATGTCTAAACAACGGTATTCAAACTTTCTATAAGCTCTTGAATATGCATGGTCAATCAATCAATGAACCATCAACATGCGAAGTCGTCGCTCCCTCTCCGCCTTCACGGGGTGCGTCTCTGTCCTAGGTGGGTTTCTTTTGACATCTTTCCTTTCGATGTCAAAACGCTCTCAACAGACGTGATTTAAATGATGTTTGGGGGTAGTTCCTAGCGGAGATATCTAGGCTGACTATATCAGGCTTTGGTCTCGTTTGATAGTACAAAAGGGTTCCCATAGCAAGATCTACCTAGCGCCTCCCCATTTAAGGGGTTTAAGCAGCTTGTCAACGATACAAGGCTATGGGTGGTGTCACAGATCGACCTAAACGTCCCATAAAGGAAACGACAGTAAGCGCGACCTGTGACACACGTTGACCATTCAGGATTTTTCTTTTATGCAGCATGAAACTGACAGACTCAAAAAGCGATAACTCCGTATATAGCCATAGTCTGTCAGAATGCTTCAGTTGTATCCTATTTTTTACTTTTTACAATAATTAAGAAATATTTTCATAAAAAGTGAAAACCAAACATATATGCTCCCATTAATAAATTAACTTCAAGAAATCATACGTTGATGTCAACTTATAATAGTAGAATATATTTTTGGTCCCCAGCAGAGTCGCCACTGTGAGCGTAAAAAGCCGCTCATAGCGGCTTTAACCTTCTTTGACTAGAGTTGCCACCCGGCCGACCGGAAAAATGTACGAACCAGCGTATGTACCGATTGTTTTGAAAACCAGAGATCTTATTTACATTCGTGGATACAACTTATTAATTCCAACATTTTAGGCCTTAGAGGATCTTTAATGCAACCTAGCTCATTATTATCTTGAATTTATTAGTATCACTCAAAAGCGATTAAATAATATTAAATACCATATGGTAAATAGTCGGGTGACACGGTACAAAACCCTCAGAAGCTTACCATGTGTGCCAGTGATGAGCTTGCAAACTAGTACTCGTTGAAGAATGGAGTTTCGGGAGGAACTTTGGGGCCGGAAGTGCGTCGTGCGTGCTCCGAACAATTTGGAAAGGGAGGACTCCGAGGGAATCGTCCGTTTCAGAAGGATTGCGTGTTTGCCCTAGCGAGGCTGCGAGTAACACTGGAATCGATATTTTTGATTGATTGGATAAATTTTTGTGGTCGTGAGGACCTTTGGGGAACAAGGATTTTTATGGGGGAAAGCTCTCAGGACTCGAAATTAAGCGACTTTATCGTGTTAGAGACAACCTTTAGGCAACTTTCGGAGGCAACTTATATCGGGTCAGAAATCGCTTAAAAGGAGCTAGAGAGAGAGATTGAAAGATTTGATGATGAAGAATGAGTGAAATTCGGCCTCCTTTTATAGGATAAGGAGAGACCGTACGGGCTCCATAGAGAGACCGTTCGGTCTTGTTCAAGGAGACCGTCGGGCTCCACATATCCCGTCTCAGATCTATTTTGGATCTCAGACGGGCCTTCACTAAGGCCTGGAAAAAGTCCACTGTCGCCTAGAAACACGTGGAAGAGAAGGATAGGGCCCGTTTGGCCATGTGGGCAAACCGTACGGTCTCAATGAAAGAGACCGTACGGTTCGAGTTGAGGAGACCGTACGGTCTCCTTTGGAGAGAGTGGAGACTGTATGGTTTTGAGGAGAGAGAGGAGTTTTCCACAAGTTTGAAGGTGTCAATCTTGTGTTCCCGGGGTGCGGGTAGAAGGAGCTATAACTTTTGGGAATTCAATCCGTTCTTCCGTGAGTACTAATTTTTGGGCGACCGGCGCAACGAGGTGCTTGGAAATTACTTTCGTCATTGGGTTCGGAAACTAGTGTTTACAGCAAGCCTCGTACTCGGCCATGTTATTCGTCACTTTGAATTGTAGTCCTTTTGCCAATGGTATGGTTACTCATGTTGGCGAGACTAACATTACTCCTGCTCCTGCTTCGTTCTTATTCTGGGCTGCATCGAAGTGCATTCTCCACCCTTGAATACTGCTAACTCCTAAGTTTTCATCCGCGAATTCGAACTGCCACGGTTCATTTTCAGTCTCATGTAATGGTTGTCGAGTTAAGAATTCTGCAACGGCTTTTCCTTTTATCACTTTCAAGTTAACGAACTTGATGTCGAATTCAGATAGTAGTAACGCCCATCGTGCGAGTTTGCCCACTAGCATTGGTGTTGTAGCAAGGTGTTTCATGGGACCCACTTTTGAGATGACCACGACTTCGTACGAATGGAAATAGTGTCATAATTTCCGCGTAACCCAAATCATTGAAACGCAAGTACGCTCCAGTAAGTTGTATTTGCATTTGTACGGGAGTAAATTCTTGCTGAGATAGTAAATAAGGTGCTCTATTCCCTCTTCCTGTGTATGTACGAACTTCGCCCCTACCGACGTATCCTCCATTGCTAGATAAAAAGTTAGGGGTTTTACGGGTTGAGGAGGCATACTGGAGCGCTAACCATACATTGCTTGATTTTGTCGAAGGCTAGCTGGCAATTATCGTTCCATTGATTCGTCTCGTCTTTTATGAGCAGCTTGAAGATAGGCTCGCATACTGTTGTGAGCTTTGCTATGAAGCAGCTAACATATTGGACGCTTTCAAGGAATGCCCTGACTTCTTTTCCCATCTTCGGTGGCGGCTGTGAGCATAAATGGACGCTCATAGCGGACTTAGCCTTCCGGCCGACCGAGAAAATGTACAAACCGGTGTGTGTACCGATTGTTTTTGAAAACTAGAGATTTTATTTACTTTCGTGGATACAACTTATTAGTTCCGACATTCTAGGCCATAGAGGATCTTTAATGCTACCTAGCTTATTATTGTCTTGTATTATTATTATCATGCAAAAAGTATTTAAATAAAGTAAAAAATTTACGATAAACCGTTGGGTCACACGGTAAAAACCCTCAGAAGCTTACCCTCGTAGAGTGCCAGTAGGATGCTTGCAAGTTAGTACTCGTCGAAGAACGGAGCCAGGTGAACGAAGCTTTGGGGCCGAAGAGGCGTCGGGGACGTACTCCTAGTGACTAAGAGAAGGGATTCCGGGTGAATCCTTCGGACTTTTATGAAATTGATATTGTGAGCTCTTTTGCGAAGAGGAAAGCTACACCGGGAATTTGGAAGTAGGAATGAGTGGAATAGGATTATGAATATTGGATGATGGCAAGGGTATTTTGATGTCGTGAGAACTTTAGGGAGCGGTGATGTTTTTAGAGGTAGGACTTCGGAATTTGAGAAATTCTTTATATCAGAGATGACTTAAGGCAACTTATCAGAGACAACATATCAAATGCGACTTTTCGGGGCTAGAATTGCTCAGAAACCGAGAGAGGAAGGGGAGAGGAGAGTATTTGTTGATGGTTTGAAATGAATTTTCGGACTCCTTCTATAGGGGAATATGGTGACCGTACGGTCATCCTTAAGGATACCATACGGTCTCCATAAGGCTCGTCTGAGATCTATTGTTGGATCTCAGACTGGCTTTCGTAAAAGCCCGGCTGGGTCTTTAAAGGCCCAACCAAAGTTGTTTGGATCCTAGCGGACATGTGGCAGATAATGATAAGGACTGTATCGCCACGTGTCAAGACCATACAGAAAGGGTGGTGGGGACCGACGGTCACTGTTACTGTGATGGTGACCGTGCGGTCACATAGGAGAGAGATGGAGACCGTATGGTCCCAGACTTACGCCGATGTAATCCTGTTTTGACATACTTTAGAAAGCTAAGACGTAGATCTACAACTTTCATGTTTTAATTTTTTCCTAATTCGGACCCTAAGGGGGTCTAAATTGGCCTCCCAGTTGGACTATGTGCTGATTCCTCTGTGGTTGAGTTTTATTTTGAGCAGAGTTGATTGGACGTTTGTCTAGGGGACTCGAAAAGCTGTTTTACGTGTCATTGAAGGTGTCAATGACACCTAGGAGGAGTGAGTTGATCTTATTTGCATATTCACCTCTAAATAAAGGGAAGATAAAAGACCTCACATATGGGGAGGTGGAGGAAATCAAAAGAAAATAGAGAGAGTGACACAATAGTAGAGTGATAGGCAGCAAATGAAGAAGATTGCGATCCTTATCCTGGAGTTAGAAAACGAAATACCGAAAATACATATCTTTTTGGTTCTTAATTGTTGGTAGCTCTGAGTCTGAAGCAGTTAGAATTTTACCCAGAAAGCTTATAGAAAGCAGAGGTAATGACTAAAAAGGACAGAGAAGGGTATGATTGGAAAAGGTTGGAACTTTATTCAATTTGAAACCCACTTTTAAAGTATTGATATAGATTTGTCATTTGCTATCTAAAATTTTAGTTTTCATTCTAACTTATTATTTAGGTCAGCTTGGCATTGCTATTGGGAGAAAGAATTGTTGTTGGAAAAAGTGTTGTGAGGAAAAGTGTGTCGGAGAAAGCAGGCAAAAGCTGTAAAGTATTTGATAAACACATTTCAAAAGTTCTAAAAGTCAAGAAATAAATAGAAAAATATAAATTTTCTAAAAATATATAGAAAGTTAGTTAAGCGCATTTTAGTAAAAAAATATCAATATCAACTTTTTGCAAAACTTTTAACAACTATTTTTTCCAAAAGCCACAAATTCCAGCTTTTCCTAAAAACATCTTTCCATACTTTCTCAGCTTTACTAGGAAGTAGTTTTGCATTTACCAAACACTGCTTTTAGTTGGAAAAGTTGGGAAAGCAATGTCAAACTGGGTCTTAAACCTTCTTCTTTATGCATTCATTTCGGTCCAATTCAGTTTAGCTCAGTTTTTTGCCTTCAATAAATGCAGTTCATTTCATTTCAGTTTAGTTCAATTCAATTCAAGCATAAAGAACATGATCTTAGTAGTACTTACAACTAAGCTATTCAAAATGTTTGTTTTTTTACCTGAAAATATTTGGTAACATTTACCTTCTCAGTGATTAAAATTGGTGAAAAAGCTACATTTTTCTGCTTTTAGAGAAAGTAAATAGTTAGACTTATTCAAAAATCTGATATTGATATTTTTTCTAATTAAAATAATTCTAAATTTCAATATAATTTCAAAATTACATATTTTTTTAACTTTTTTTTAACGTTTAACACTTTTAATTGTTTATAAAGAAATGACTTTTCAATACTGTGTTTATTAAGCACTTTTTAATTTTTTCACACTATCACTTTTGACACCTTCTCCCCACAATAGTGATAAAGTGACTGGCTTAAGATGATCGACATATGAGCGGCAACACTCATAAATAAAGCAAGTAGATGTCAAACTTATGAATCCTAGCTTCAGCAGAAAATTCATGGATGTTGCTCTTAATAAATACTGGTATGGTACTGAATTAGATCATTGCGTCTTTAATGTAAATTAACTTTTCAAGCATACCATGTCTATGGCATAACTAGGCAACACATCTCTCATAATTTCTCCATCCATTTCAATTTCCACGTTTGACTATTATTCATTACTCAATAATTAATTTAAATTTCTTTTTTCTATAAAATCTAATTCAAAGAGAAATATCTAGTCATGGCCAAAAAATCACATTAGTCGCTTCATTTTTTATAAGTTTCTTCATTCTGAATCATATGTCTTGTTGGACGAAAAAAAATTGAAATAACACAGACTTGAAAATACAATTATATCCTTATTAATTAATTGTTTAATATTCAGTTCACCTTTTTTTTGACAATCAAAAGAAGTGTTATTTAGAAGCATCACGCAAAAGCGCGGGACAGATGAAATTGAGAGAGATTGAAAACTACTCACCCTGACGATGCGGTAAAATAAACTTCTAGCTAAACAATGTGCAACACAATTCGCACTATGTTTGGCAAACATAATAGAACAATTACTAAGCTCGTTAATAATTAACCGACAATCCTTGACTATCGTGTTAAAAGGAGAAGAAACATCTATCAGGCGGGCCATCGATTGAACAACCAACAACGAATTTGATTCAAGAAGTACACCATCCCAACCCCTATCCTTTATCTAACTAAGAGCTTCACGTATAGATAACGCTTCGACGATCGACGGATCCGGATTAGCCACCACTAACCCATCTCGTTTTTATTTTCTTATTGGAGAATTATTTCTTGAAGTAACAATATTAAAGGAACTATGGAGAGATATTTTAACTAATGGAGAGAAATAGAAAATCTCCTATGATTTAACTAAGATTAAAATTGGGAAAAAAAAAGAAAAATAGCCAAAACGACTTATAATTCAGAATTTCACTCATTGTCTAGAAAAACATTGTTGGTGATATTTTCAAATATCCCAATTTCAACCTTAATACGCTAAACGTGGATTTAAATCGGTGAGAAATGTATGAGTCGTGTCGGAAAAATTAATTCTCGAAAATAAATAATGAAAGATTGCGACAAAAAACTTGACAACTAATCGCAATGATTGACGAACATTACAAGGATTGAGAACGACGGTCTTTGATGCCAATGTTACTTCAATGGTCGGTCAAAAACTATTTAACTAAGATAGTGAAAATAGGTAAATGAGACTCGGAATGTAGATTTAAAACTATTTTTTTTGTTATTTTTTCAATGTTTTGCTTACAAAGTGGATTTTGAGTTAATGTATTATAATTTGTTAGTTATATAATTTATATTATATGTAGTAATGAATTTCTAACCATGGCCACTCCCACTCTGTTCTTTGAATATAATTATGGCCAATAGCTATACTCAATTAATTGTATAATTTCTTAGAAGTGTACATACTCTATTGGAGGTCATTAGAATATTATGATGGACTTCTTAACTAATTATTGTATAATTCAGTAATTTTTACATTGTTCATGACTGACCAAGTTAATTTGGTCAGCCACTGTTAATTACCGTTAGATCTAACATCATTACATAGATTTGATGGTGACTGACTAAATTAACTTGGTTAGTCATGGATCATGTGAAAATTACTTTGTATAATTTGATTTCTTATAATTATTTGCTTTCTTTTTCTTTCAGAAATTAAACTCTGTTCTTTATGACTCATAAAAACTGATTCAAGTAATTTATTGAAATGAAATTATTAGACTCAAATGAAGTACTGATATGTACTAACAAGTCATAACTATGCCCTTAATTGTTTGCCAATCTATATAAGTGAGAAACATTGATAAATTAAACAAACAAGATGGTGTTGAAATAAGCATTGACGAGCATAAAGGTGTATTTAGAGGGGCCTGGAAGCTTTAGCAGGAATAATATAAGTTAATCACTGCCACTTTAGTTTATAGTCGTCAATAATATAATTTTTAGCAGGAGTAATTATTTAGTCTTGTTGAAAAAACACTTTTAACAGGAGTATCATATGTACCGTCGTTAATTTTGGTCGCTAAAGACTAAATTTCTTTGTAGTGAAGCTTGCAACTAATTTTACCAGTGATAGTTTCGGTCACTCTATATATGAAAATTTTCACTCGCGTGAGGAAAAAATTTCTTGTGATTTTTTTAATGTATATCTAGGTGTTAAGTCGCTCCTGAGACATTTCAACCCCAAATTTACCACCGAAATAACAAAATTAATATTTGAGTTAGTTTTTTGTTATAATTTTTATGAAACTAAAATGTCTAATTATAGAAAAAAGTTCAAAAATAATCCTTTTGGTTTGCTCAATTTTTAAATAATGATCAGTAGTTTAACAATTTGCAAACATAAGTATGCGGTATGATATTTTTTTTACAAATAGAAGTATGTGGTATGAATTTTTTTATTAATATGGGTATCCGAATTCGCATTATTAAATTTTGATGGTATTTTTATATTTTAAACAACTTATATCTTGTCAAAATATTGATCACCAGATTGAATTGTAGACTAGTAAAATTAACTTAAACATCAAATTTAATTCGAAAACTTTTAAATTTTTAAAATATAAAATGTCCATAATACAATTTATAATTTGGATTTAAAGGAGGGAAATGTCATTGAAGACTATGTTTTATCTATATGTAAATGAATTTTCCATAAAAAAAATACGAAATGTAAATCTTGAGAATTATGTTTTAACTTATCTCCTAATTATATTATAGATGGAAATTTACACACGATTGTACTGTCAACCTAATTCTAATTTTGAATCCAATAAAAATATTAATTTTAAAGTGTTTTGATATATGCAGCCCTAAGGGCTGCATATAAGCATTTAATAAAACTAAATATAGTATTATTCTAAATATTTTTATATTTATTAATTAATTTGATTAAGTGTCATATATGTTAACAATATAAATATAAGTTAAATACCATTTTAATAAAATTACTTTCCTATTGTGAAATTAGGGTCAAGATTTAGGATTAGGGTTTAGGGTTAGGGTCTTGGGTTAGGGTTAGGGTTTAGGGTTAATAATTAGGGTCAGGGTTCAATGTTAGGGTCAGGGTTTAGGGTTTAGGGTTCAATGGTAGGGTCAGGGTTAGGATCTTGGATTAGGGTATAGGATCAGGTTTCAATGTTAGGGTCAGGGTTTAGGGTTCAGGGTTAGAGTTTAGGGTTAGGGTGTAGGAATTTTTATTTAGGTAAGTTATATTGTTTTAGGATTTTTTGATTTTGATTATTTTGTTAACATATATGATTTTAAATTAATTTGATTAATAAATTTATGTGTGTTTAATTCTATACCATATTCAGTTCTATTAAATGTTTATATGCAGCCCTTAGGGCTGCATATATCGGAACCGAATTTTAAATGAAAAAAAACCCATAGAATTTAATAAGGAGAAAAATATGGAAAGTTATTGTACAATTAAATTAACAATTATCGACTAAATGAGACTTACGTGTACCAAAAAAAATGGAACAAGGAAAGTTGGGTAGAGGGAAAAGAAAAGGAAAGAAAAGAAAAGAAAATAAAATAAATTAAAAACGTACGTGAATTAAAGGTGTATTAATTTAATTAGTTCACATCTAACATCACATGTCCTACACCAACCTGCCTTAATAACTCACCACTACACCTAAGCTTTTATATTTTTCTAGTATTATTTAGGATTTTGTTTTGTACACATTCTATTCTACCCTCCCATTCAATTCTTTTTATTATGGCATACATATGAACATGCCTATTTCCTGTCATAAACATGCATTAAATACATAAATAAATAAATTATCTTATATGGCCGATTTTGAAAATGACACATATAGTGTGAAAACTGAAAAGTATATAATTAAGAGAAGTTTTATTAAACAAATCGGGTGATAGATATTCAGATGAAATTATGTATCAGAAACTAATATCAAAGATATTTTTAATTTTAGGTATTAACTTTGAGCTTCTCTTTTTTTCATTTTTTTCTTAAGGAATCAATTAAAAATGTTACATTGCAAATTGTACTATCCTTGTCTCATGTATAAAGTTCTACTTTACAAATCCTATAGCTTAAAAGTGTGGAGGTTGGCGAAGTTGCATTTAAAAGATCGATGAAGTTGCATTTAAAAGATATGTTTAATTAACTTTTTGGTTAAATATGTCATTGATCCATAGTAGCTTGTAAACTATTTCGTGTAGTGGTTCAGTTGGAGTATGTGACGTTTGGACTATAAGATATGAATAAGGATTAATTTTAATAAGGGACAGCGATAATTTTTTCCTAATACATATATATGTAATCTAAGGCTTTTGAAGCATACTATATTAGACCTTATTTTTTTTAATTGAAAAAATTATTGATTAAACCTTGAATCGAGTGAGCTTAGCTCAAGTTTGAGAGCGGCAAAAGATATTGATGAATTGAGCATGACCCAATATTAATATTAATGATTCACGAGAATTACTTATTTATAGTTTAAATTAAAATATACTTTAATTTAAATTAAAATGTCATAAAATATGCATTCGAATATTTTACAAATAGAAAAAGCAAAATACATTATTTAGCCATTGACTTATTTTAAATTTGTGCATTTGACTACTGACCTTTTATTTGATCACATTTAGCCATTCACCTTTATAGATTTGGTGAAATTTCACCATTATTATGTAAATTGACAGTCATACATTTGTACTATTTAGCAAATTTTTAGCTTTAGTTGCAATTTATTATTTGAAATTGAAGAACTTTAATGTTTAATATTTTAATCTCCGCTTAATTTTGATCCAAGAATTGTGCAATTTCAATAAATTGATAGATCAATGACCAAATATAATCAAATTTACAAAGATGAGTGACCAAATGTGACCAAATAAAAAGCCAATGGCCAAATGCACAAATTTAGAATAGGTTAGTGGCTAAATAACGTCTTTTACCAATAAATAAAAGACAAAAGACACTATTTTCCATTGATCCATTCCAATTTTATGCTTTGGCCACTAACATTTTATTTGGTTAAATTTTGCCACTCACATTTGTAATTTGGATATATTTTACCATTAATGAAATTTCACTATTTTTAAATCATAATTAAAAAAAAATTTAAAAGAAAATGAAAATATTTTAATATTAAATTCTTATATTTGAAATATGAAAATACACCATTCTTATATCATTTTCTCATGATTTAAATAAAGCAAACATGTAAAATAAAACAAAAAAATGAAACAGACAAAATTTAATACGCCATCACAATTTCCAGAAAAAAACAATATTTATAACGAAATTGGAGGGAAAAGCGAAAATCTAACAGATTTTTCAAATATCTTAAAATTATGTATGCATTTAAAAAAGAAAACAGTTTTTGTAATTTTGTAGAATAAAGAAAAATAACGTAAAAGAGAAAGCAATCTTACTATATATAAACTGAAATTGTTTAATACTGTTTAAAGAGGTTACTATATTTTATTTTTTTATAGAAAAGAGGTTACTATATTATTAGTTATTCACAGTGAGGAAAATAAAACTAATTCTTTTTTTTTTTTGAAGAATAAAACTAAAACTAATTATTTAATCGCTGTTAAATAATTAATTCTCAAAAAAAAAATAAAAAATATTTGAAATAGTAAATTGTACAATAAATGGAAATCAGAATGAATCCCGCTCGAAGATTTGATTTGGACATGACCATATTGAATTTCAACTATGTATATCATTACCAGACGTAAGACAAAAGCCCCATCTTCCTAGGCTGCGTGTCCTTATAACATTAGCATTTTCTTTTGTCTTTCTAATAAATGATTACATTAAACATATGCTTTATTCAACACAAATCACACATACTTAACTAAATTCTTCATTACCCTTTTGTTCATACATAATTCTCAATGCGTTTTTCAACTTGTTTGCTTCTTCATAGTAAGTCTTCTTCTTCTTCTTCTCAAACTCTACAATTTCTAATTTGGGGTTTCTTGGAGCTTTTTATTTGAAATTTGCTTAATTTATTCCTTAATTAGCTTTTTTCTCAAATGGGTTTTGCTAATTTTGCTTGTTTCTTTGATCCTTCTTTACGTTTATGGGTTTTGGGTTTTGTTTTTTTTTAAACTTAAACGGTTCTTTTCATTTCTTATATCCATCATCTTTCTTCCTTTTGTATCTTAATCTCTGATTAAGCGTTAGTAATTTTGCTTAATTAGTTCTCTACTTTCATTATTGTGTTTCTTATTCTTTAACTGCCAAAATTATGTTGTTGCTATAATAATAATTGTATTTGAATTTTGAACTTAATTTTCTTATTTTGCTTTTTCATTCATGTGTTTCTTCCTATATTTGTTACCTTTTTTTTCATTACATTATATGTTGGTTCATGTTAGCCGACCCCGACTCATTTCAGTTTGTTGTTGTTGTTGTTGTTTTATTGATCTGATATTTTAGTTTTGTGTTTGATTGACCTTACAGATGGAGGATGATGAAGATCAACGGCATATGATCTATTATTTTCTTTCTGTGTGGATGCATAACTTTATATGCAATCATGAAAGAAAAGAGAGATATTATTAGGCCTGTTATAATTAAAGTTGGGGTAGCTTTAGCTCTTTCTTTTGCTGGGTTTCTCTATTCTCGCTTCAGAAACAAACGGCCTAAGTTTCGTCAGCTTCCGAATCCTCGCCCTCAATGCCCTTCAGGTTCGCCTGTTTTTCCATTTGAGTTTTCGCACAAGTTTTCGTATATTTGTGCTGATTTTGTGTGTTATGTGTGTTTTCAGGTCATGCTGGTAAAGCTGTTATAGAAGGGAGAACTGCAATGGATAACACATCCATTTCGGGAAGTAGAGATTCTGTTTCGGTAGACATACATGTAAGTAGAGATTCTGCATTTCTCTGTTGCCTTTTTTCTTGTTCAGTTATTGGGGAGCACGGTTAGTTCTAAAATTGATTGAATTCAAGAACCTATCTGTGTGTTCATCTTTGTGGACTTGTTGATATGTTGCTTAGGTCTATTTATGCGAATCTGAATCTGTTAATATGTTGGCTATGAATTTATATTTTGAGATTTAAAGAAAGGATGAATCGTGCTTTCTGGCGTAATACTGAAGTTGAATTATGTATACTTGTGATTGTGCTTAGCAGGAAGACACATTCAGGCCCCGAGTAGCTGTAGATAATTCTATATCGGTAGGTTCTCCTAACAGTAGTAATAGTGGTGAGGAAGATCAATACCTGTTACCGGAATTAATTGATGTTGCGAAGGAATTTGGCACGAGTCCCACCAACAACACCTTGATTTCTTTGAAGAACCAACTAGAAACATCAAGATCAGATTTCGAAACTTTACAAGCATTTAGAAGTAAGGAAAAAGAGGATTATGAGCAAGAGATTAGACATCTTAGATCCGTTATCGAGAATCTTCAAGAGAGGGAGAAGAGCCTTGAGTTTCAATTGCTCGAATTTTACGGCCTCAAAGAGCAAGAAACTGCACTGCTTGAGCTGCACAATCGTCTCGAATTAAGCAACATGGAGGTGAAACTTTTCACTCTCAAGATGGAATCTTTACAGGCAGAAAACCATAGAATGCAGGACCAAGTGGCTGATCAGGAAAAAATGGCATCGGAGCTTGATGCTGCAAGAGCGAAAATCAAATTGCTGAGGAAGATGCTTAGATCTGAATCTGAGCAAAATAGACAACAGATTTTAACCCTTCGAGAAAGAGTAATTCGATTGCAAGAGCAAGAAGCTTCTGGAATCGGTTCAGATATGCAACTAACATTGGAAAAGCTGAAGAATTTGGAGGCTCAAGTAGACGATCTAACGAAGACTAATATCAAATTGCAGCAAGAGAATTCTGAATTGGCTCGTAAGTGCGAATCCACACAAGTGCTTGCAAATTCTGTTCTTGAAGATCAAGAGGTGAATGTTTCACTAGTCATATACATTGCTACATTCTTTTTGATATCTTGTATTTTTTGGTTTTCATTTTCGAGGTTTGTTTTGTTGCAGACGGAAGCACTTCGAAAACTTACGAATCGACTAAGAGAGGAAAACGAAGAGTTGGAAAAGAAAGCTGAGCAACTCCAAGCAGATCGATGTACTGATGTCGAAGAACTAGTCTATCTCCGATGGATAAATGCTTGCTTGAGATACGAATTGCGCAATTTTAAGCCAGGTCATGGTAAAACAGTTGCAAAAGACCTAAGCAGGTCTCTCAGTCCTGACTCTGAGGCGAAAGCAAAAGAGCTAATACTGGAATACGCATATAACGAAGGAACGGAAGAGAAGGGTGCCAACATTATGGATTATGATTCTGACATGTGGTCTTCCTCTCGCAATTCATATGTTGTCGATTCTGGTGACATTGATGAGCCCGCGAAAGACAACAACTCCAGCAAAGTTAAATTCTTTAACAAGCTAAGGAGACTTATTCGGGGAAAAGAAGCTCATTTTCATCATCCAAATCACGGGTTATCAGCCGATAGGACTCCCGTAACAGAAGATTTTGATTCTTGGGGTATCAGCTCGGGTGTATCAACTGCAACAGATGCTGCAAGTGAAACACCATTCAATAAAGGAAAAATTCTATCTCCAGATTCATGCGCAGTTTCATTTAGACGGTCGATGGATACCCCACGATTGAAGAATCCAAAGATGCATGAAATGAAAGATTTGGAAATCGGGCGGAGATATAGCGATATAGGATTATTATATGATGATCATAAGAGAACATTCTCAGCTAGGATAACAGGTCATTTCATGTCGCCGGAAAGTCAAGTTGATCACGGGTTTTATGAGAGTGAGAAATCTGAACTGAGAAAGTTTGCTGAAGTTTTGAAGGACTCGGAGAGCACAACCAGAAAGTCCCACCGGAAATCGACATCAATGGGTTCAGTTCTGGGTGTTAGGAGTTCACCTTCCGAATAGTGCTAATGTATATGATACCATAGAAACTAATTAAATCCAACTAGATAGTAGTATTCTGAATGGAAATACATAAATGAATAATGGGGTTCAAATTACAAGCTTGTAATTAGCCATAGGATATTATGAATTGCTGTAAAAAACTTTATATACTTTATATGGAGATTTTTGAATGTAATCTCTCACGACACTGGAGGATGAGTATGTTCATATATATTATCATCGGTGGATGATGATGGCAGTGTAGGAACTTCTGTAGGACACATGGATTGAACACGAAAATCCTTTTAAGAAAAATGATCACGATGATACCTATCCCGTGGTCGATTAAAAGAATGACGTTTCCTCATCTTCCTTCTTTTGATAACGACTCTGTAAACCCAAATTCCAATCTCAAGAATCTACTCACATAATAGCCATTTCTCAAAATTTAATCCTACACATTTTAACAATAGTTAATATAGTCATCAATAACGTTAATAGCTTATTATACCCCTTTTTCCTTCTATTAAACTTCCCCCATCTATCCATCTTAATTATTTTCTGTGTACCATTACATTCATTTGTTTTCATCTTTTCTACGAGATACAATCTTGATTCTGATAATTAATCACATAGCATTTCTGATAGCCATTCTGACTGTCTTTTTACCACATTCTTTCGGGGTTTCTCATACCGTCATGTTAACCGGAGCCAAAAATCACAGCCAAGCTCAACTCGCCGTTGACCGCGGGCGTGCACTCTTTAGACATGTAAATATGTTTAAAGAGGGAGCAGAACAGTCCCGGTTAGATGGTACTAAAAATTGTAGTGTATTTGTAGTATATTCTTTTTATAGGTCAAATTGTTATGTGTTTACCGATTTATATGAAGTTCAAGTCATTATATAAAAGTGATTTGATTAATAGTTTGGTTCACATTGAGATCTGATTTTAGGGGTCAGTTTTTGAAGTTTGCTTGACATGTTCCCATTCTAACAAGGCAGCTGGCTCTGATGTTTGTAATGTATATTATATTATATATAGTTGGCAATCAAGTAAGAAGGTGAATGAAGTTTTATTGATTGTTCGATAGCTAATCAAGTGCAGGTTCGTAGAGTTCAAAGACCGGTCATGAGAAAAACTTACAAAATGTTTAAAGACGAAGGTGATCCTGAAAAGGTAACTCTTTTCTTTTATTTATTGAATCTTATACGCACATCCGTTATCTTTTTACATAAAAGTCTAGTAAAATACATATATAGTCAGTATCGATCAAAATCAAGTTGTATCTTTTTTATGCATATGGGATTATTTACGAGATAATATTCTGAAACTCACTAATTATTTTGCATAAGTGTTGTATTTTCTCTTGAATTAATTATCGAAACAATTACATCTAACTCTTGACACATACATTTTTTAATGTAGTTTGTCAATGCATTTAGCCGCAAGCCTAAAGATTATTTTTATGCTTCTTTATATGTTGGGCTCTATTTTGAAGCTCAAGTTTGTCCTCAATTTTCAATAAATTACCACAACACAAAATAGACAAATTACGACTCCTAGTTTCATGAATATGATAAAACCTGATGAAAATCGATTGGTTCTTTGCGTTGTAGGATGAAGAAGATGCAGTGAAACATCACACATACAAGTTCCCTTATAGACAAAAGTACAGTTTGAATTGAATTCAATTTAGTTCATTAACCGAAACCTTTCAGTTAATAGACGAAATTGCAATATCATATAATAACTTTTAGTTTTGTGAGTGCAGGAATCACGATTATATGGCTTATCTTGCCAAAGTTTATTGTCAAAGTTTGATCCAATTAAGAATTTGAATGGTTCCGATTTTTATTACAGATTTAATACCGATGCTTTATGCATGTTTTATTTTTAAAAAGAGAGATAAGGGTTCAGGGTTGGATGTTGAATAAAAACACTAGAAAATGTATGGTTATTGTATCGTTTTAACTTATATACTATTGTACAATAAAATTAAAGTGAATGTCATAAAATGAAGAGTGAGGATAATAAAGCGAAATAAAGAAAAAACTATCTAGAGAAGTAACCTGGGGAAATAAGGGCACATAATTTATAGACGAAAGACCCAATTGTAAACTAAGTGAAAATGAATAGTAAAAGGTTTTAAAGAAAATGTGACATCCACATCGTATTTTTGGTATTCAAAATAATTAAAATGAATCAATAAGTATTGGTCTGAGTGGTAAGTCACTTCATCTTCTACTTGAAAAGTTTGAGGTTCGAATCTCCGATTCATTAAAATTTAACTTTTATTGATAGACATCACTGTAAACTCTTATCGAGACTAAACTTTTATCTACCAAAAAAAATAATTAAAGTTCTACCGAAACAAAACTTATTGGAAAAAGAAAAGAAAATAACCGTTTTGAAGTTGGCTGCTAGAGAGTGTGATGATGAGGTGAGTGAGTGAGGCTTATAACAAACAAAAATTCCCACTCTTTCTCACTCTGCAAATCCCAAAACTCCCTCATGTTTTTTCTTGCTTTGTTTCTCTCTCTACAACTTCCTTTCTTTCTTGCTTTGTTTCTCTCTCTACTACTTCCTTTCTTTCTTGCTTTGTTTGGTTGGAAGATCATCATTATCATCATCATCATCATCATCATCATCAATGGCATTTGAAAAAGTGTCTCTTTACGTGGGTGATTTGGACATCAATGTCACTGAAACTGATTTGCATTATGTGTTTTCCTCAGTAGCTCCAGTTTCCTCCATTCGCATCTGCCGTTGCTCTAATACTGGCAACTCTCTCTGTTACGGATACGTCAACTTCTTCACTAACCATCAAGGTCAACATTCTTGAATTCTTCTTCTTTCTTTCTGTAATCTTTGCTTTCTGGGTTTTCATTTTGGTCGCTTCTTTGTATAATGTGTATGCATGTCTTTGATTTCCAAATGGCCATTTGGGTTTTCAGTTTTGTTCGTTTTAGTTGTTCCTAAAGCTTCAATCTTTATCTCTGTTGTACCTACAGAATCATACCCTTTGAGTTTTTCAGGTTGATTCTTGGGTTTTACGGTACTCGGAATCCCGGTTTTGTCATTGTTTTCTTTGTTATTAAGTTTCTCTAAATCTTGGTTTTCATTGATTTAGTAATGGCGTAATGGGTTTTCTTTTTTCTGGTTCTAGTGATCTTTTTTGTTGGTTGTTTCTCAATCTTGAATCTTTATCAAGTGTCCCTTTGAATTTTACTCTAGTGTGAATTTGGGTTTTCTCATTGTTTTGATATTTATCTGTCTGTTTTTTCTGTTATTAACTTCTCGAATTCTTTCTTTCCTGAATGTGTTCTTGAGTATATGCATATTAATCCATTGATTCTTCAATCACTGCATATCACCTCCGTTTTTTCTGCCCTCGATGTTCTTGTTAGGGAATTTTCTGCTATCTGGGTGATTTTTGGGCTCTCTTAACATATTTTTCCGCAAGAACTCGTACATGCTTTAAGTTTTCCAGGACTTGATTTTAATATCTCTCTATATATATTTTATCTTTCTGAATCGCTTTCCTTATACATATGATTTTACTTTGTTTCTTGATGGTATGGAAACTTCACCAAAATCTATGCCCGTCTGTTTGCATTTATAGTTTTAATTCTGAAATATTAACATGAGAACCTAGAACCTGAGTATTTGATATTCTTTCTCTGGAATATATGATAAAGAATGTCCGGTTGTTTCTTGGTGTTTCTTGTTGTATTCGTATGTGAACTCCGGTTGTGGGACATGTTTTCTCTGCTCAACAAGCCTTTTCTACTTATCGTATCACTGTAAATTTTTCACTGCCAAGTCGCACAATTTTTTTAACTTGATCATGACTAATTGACCATGCTGATTGGTGGTGAAAACCAGGCAGGTTTGATTTTGTTAGTTGAACCATACAATTTTTACGTAATCAGTTACTCACTGGAGCTAGACTTTGTTGTTAGTAAAGCTTCATGGTACATTAGTTCTAAATTCTAATGATTTTGTGCTTGTTTTCCCTTTTGAGCAGCATCTAGAGCACTGCAAGTCCTGAATCACACGAACCTGAATGGAAAACCAATGAGATTAATGTGGTCTCAGAGAAACCCTGGTGCTAGGAAGACTGGTGTTGGCAATCTTTTTGTGAAGAATCTTGATGCCTCAATCGACAGTACTAGCTTGGAGACAATATTTAGCAGGTTCGGGACGATACTATCTTGCAAAGTGGCTGAAGAACATGGAAAGAGCAAGGGTTTCGGGTTTGTTCAGTTTGATTCTGAGGATTCTGCCTTAGCTGCTCGAACTGCTCTCCATGATACAATGCTTGAAGGAAAGAAATTGTAAGTCTTTTCATTTCATTCTTTGATTCTGCCTTGGTTATATACTTTAAACTTATTTTGCTGATCGTTATATTTTACGTTCTTTCTAGATATGTCTCCAAATTTGTCAGGAAAAGTGAGAGGACGGAAGCTACACCACGTGTGGAACCAAATTATACCAATCTGTTTGTTAAATATCAGGATCCGAACATGACGAAGGATAGCCTTCATAGTATGTTCTCTGCTTTCGGGAAGGTTTCCTCTGTTGTGATAATGAAAGATAATGATGGGAAATCCAGAGGTTTCGGGTTTGTCAACTTTGAGTTTGCAGAAGATGCAAAGAAAGCTGTTAGTTCTTTGAATGGTTCTCAACACGGTAAATTTAACATATTTTATCTCTACTTCTCCATTCATTTTATTTTCTGTCAGGATCAAGTTTTCCTGAAAATAGTTGAGGTTTCAATCAGGTTCTCAGACTTTGTATGTCGCAAAAGCCAAAAATCAAGCTAAGAGAAGGCAGTTCCCACAAAATGGACAAGGGAACCTTTCTACGCTGAAGGAATCGAATTTGTATGTGAAGAATCTTGAGAAGTGCGTTGACGATAACATATTACGAGAAATTTTCAGTCCCTGGGGAAGTATAGTTTCGGCAAAAGTAATGCGCCATGATGATGGGGTAAGCAAAGGATTTGGGTTTGTATGCTTCTCTAATCCCGAGGAAGCAAGGAGTGCTCAGATAAATCTGCATGGTAAGCTAATTTTCCATTATCTTTTTTCGTGATGCCTAATTAGTTCCCTAGTTAACTAGACTCTAATATTAAAACTTCTTCAGGATTCACCTACGAGAATAAGCGTCTCTATGTAGCAATAGCTCAGAGTAAAAAGGAGCGTCAGCTGGAATTACAGAAGCACTTTGCAGAATCCCAATTTCAGTCTGTTCGTCCTTCACAACATGATGTACTTCCACATCGCCTAGTTTATCAGGATTTCTCTCCTCGCCTTCAACCTGTCCCATACTTTCGCAATCCGATCTCGTCTCTGAATTTTGGTGCAAAAATGGGAGACAAGTATCCTCCTGTAGCACATAGTTTTCATCAATACTTCCCTACTGTAAGCATTTTGTTTTTATGTAACTGTTTTTTCATCGAATATCACATTATTGTGTCACTTGTATGAGCATAAAATTCGAGTTATGCTGTTATTTCCATTTATTTATTCTTTCCATGCTTCATGTCCTTTTGCAGACTGTGAAATACGGCAAATGTAATCTTCAAGATTGGGATATAAGCCAAGGATTTGCTGGGATGCAGCCTTTTGGTCCGGTGAGACAGTGGTACCAACCTGCAGCAACTGAATTGAGAGGAGAATATCCAGCTCAACTTCTTGCTAGAACGCTTGCAAAATGTTCCAATAACTCCACCAAAGTCTACCAAAATCTTCAGGTTTGCTCGGGATTCTTGATATTTTTATATTTATCATCTTTTAGCATTCTTGGAGACTGCATCTTTCATCACCAACTGACCCTTTCTTCTGCATTTGTAGCCCGAGCATAAAGAAAGTACTGATGAAACAGCTCAAGTGGTTACGGAGGCCAATTCAATGAAGAGTTCGAGTTCAAGCGAACTTGCTTAAGGAGTGTCCAGTTCACGCAAGCTTATCATTCTTGTAAGAGAGTGCCAGTTGAAAATATTGTCGTTGTTGTTTCTATAGTGTCGTAATATGGCTGTGTAGTTTTAAAAGAAGGTATAGGTTTTCTTACCCCTGTAAATCGCTAGTTGAAGAGATCAAAAGTTGAATTTTGTCATACATGAAAATGGAGATTTGATGTTTTGTTGGTCATCTAATTTCTTTAGTACATTCATTTCATAGATTGTTTGGTACAAGTTCCTTAAAACTTAAATCTATCAACACCAGCTACTACATTCTACTGAGCAAAATCAGACTGGTAGAATTTATTATTAGTACAGAACGAGTTTCTTTAGCGACATGAAAGTGTGAGAAAAGCTTAGTTTTTGAACAAATTTGGATCAAAACAGTAGCAGAAAACGAATAACTAAAAAGATTTAAACACGTAAATATATTATGGAGTGAAAATATATATAGTAGGAGAGACTTCAAAGGAGGGAGAATCCTTGGCCGATCAAAGCATCGGCAAGGATTTGATTAGCAGCCTGAGAAGGATGAACACTGTCCCAAAACACAAACTGGGTAGCATTAGAGCATGTTCCTGGTGACTTTGCATTGCACAAAAATACTGTCGTCTCGACTGTTCCTGTCCCGCAGCAACCTCTCGTGGCTTCAGAAAATCCTATATTTAATTAACAAAAACCACTTGATTAGACCATGGTTAGAGTAGACAAAGTTGGAGATTAAGTGAATGGTGAATTTGTTTACCGGAAGCTGATGGGGATTTGACGAGGTCATAGAGAGGCTGGAAAATGTCAAAGATAACCATCTTGAGATCAGGAAACTGCTTTTTGAGTCTAGAAGCAGCTGCATTGACCTTCTTGTTAAATTGCTGGGCGTCGCTGTTGATATTGGCAACACAACCACTCTGATGATATGCGAACAAAGTACGAGCTGCTGGCAAGCAACCTAATGGTGGCAGAGATGTCACTCCGATTCTTCTTGCTCCCAACCCGTACAATCCCTGTTCATGAAACCCAATCGTTAACTTGATTCGGCTTCTAAAAAACAAAACACTTTGCGAAGAAGTTGATCTTCGGACACAATTTGTAGAGATCATGAGAAAAATAAATGCTGAAAAATAACAAATGATTTGATCTACAAAATTCCTTAGGTCCTAAAAACATACATTAGACTTTTATTCATAAACTTCAAATCCTAATATATAATGACGTGACATTAAATTATTGATTTGACATGCGGATAGACAGAAGAGGCGGATGTATAGGTACCTTGACAAAGCTCGTGAAGGCGTCGACAAGGTAATTGCCATATTGATCAGGAGTGTAGGCTTTGTTGAGGAGAGGGTTAACATAGTAATTTTGTAGGAAATCGCTACTGCCAGCACTCAAAAGGTATAATGCACCACTTATTATAGCTGATTGATTACCGCCAGCCACCTTAGCGAGTTTACCTTTGTACTCCCTGAAGTATTCCAACTGCTGAGGCAATGTAATTGCATGCTGCACCACCATATTCAACATTAATCCCTATTCATTACGAGAATTTTTATCGTGGGTCTGATCCACCACGTGACACACATTACCATTTTAGACAAATCACTACTATATCTGATAAATTACACACATGGTCCCCAATTTTAGCCTTACTATTTTTATTGTCCCGAAACTTCATGACCCGAAATAAAAGTTTATAAAACTTAAATTTGTTTAAAATACAAGTTCATTGTGAAATCAAAGCAAAAATGCATTATAAGGTTAACCAACAATAACAAAATTGTTATATTTACCCACTCATATATTATTTGATTACATTTAACTACTGACCTATTGAATTTGGTCACTCATCTACCAAAATTCGTGACATCTCACATATTGTGGACCAAAAGAGAAAAAAAAGCGTTCAACCGCAAAAATTTGTTGATTTCAAGGAACTATCAAAACAACAAAATGTTGACTAACACAAATAGAAAAAATGTTGTTTATGAAATAAATACAAATTTTTTTAACTAACAGATGAAGAGTAGATTTCATCAAATTAGTTGAGTGTCCAAATGTAACGAAATAATTAATAACTAAATCCAACGATTTTAAATAGGTTAGTGATAATATAATGTTTTTTTTTCTTTTTTCTGAAACCAAACAACATACATCTTTTTCAATACTCCTGGAA
The DNA here is from genome assembly GCA_028411795.1 of Euphorbia peplus. NCBI lineage: Eukaryota > Viridiplantae > Streptophyta > Magnoliopsida > Malpighiales > Euphorbiaceae > Euphorbia > Euphorbia peplus. The sequence continues at coordinate 8,342,546 of CP110843.1, read as the reverse complement.
CAACAAATTAAAAGGAAGGTGCATATAATATCTTATACTGTATATTGTTTTGCAAATAACACAAATTGATTGATATGCTATATATTGTTCCAAAGTATATAATAGAGGTTCTGAAAAAAAAAAAACCCTCAAAATAACTCATGATCTTAAAATCAACATTTATTCTATAAATCCATTGTTTTGGGTTTTCCAAATCTCCTTTCTGACAGAAACATTTATTTTCTTTCTTCTAACAAAACCTAATCTAAAGTAAAAAATTAAACTGGTGAAATATCATTTTTATTAGCCCTAGAGTTGTCAAATGTTAAACGATTTTTATGTTAGTAAAGGCTAAAATTCAAGTCATTCGCAACCGGTTATTGAAGTTCGGGACCATAATAACGCAAGACCATATATGTAATTTACCCGTACTTGATCGATAACAAGATTTAAACTTCAGAGGGCAAAAGTACAAACATTGAGCATAGCAGCTTTCTCATCATAACCAGAAGCAGCAGATGCAAAATTTGCTCCAATCAGAAGCCTTTTCCCTGATGCTTCTGGGCTCAAATATGCTGCTGGATAAGTTGTAAATCCCAAAGTTTCAGCTGCACCCAAAACAAAAACATTCAATCTTTATAACTCTAAAAACACATTATACCGGGGCGGATCTAGAGGGGGGCCTCGCCCCCCCATGGTTCATTTTTGGAGAACCATAGTAGAATGTCAAAAAAATAGACATGACAATTTGCACCCCTTTTTTCGATACCTGAATCCGCCACTGCATACATAATCAAAACCTAAATATAACCAATTACCAGTAATATCAGTGGCTAATTTGCCATTGCAGAACCTCCCAGTAGGCTGATGAGTAACAAAATCTCTCCCATAAGGAGGATAATTAGCCTTGAAAAGGGTAGGGAGGTAATTATTATTCCCAACATCAACAGCTGAATCACCAAAAATTACTACAGCAGGAACTATTGTATCTTGTGCAAACCCATTTTTCAGAACTGCAAAAACTACTGCTAAAAAGAAGCTCTTGAGGTACATTTTGGTAGGTTGATGTATAAAAATAAAAATGGAGTTTCAGTTGACTCTTTATAGAGGAACTGTGAAAAATAAGATATATAGAGAGTTAATGAGAAAAAAGAAGGGGAAGATGGAAGTTGAGAATGGCTAATAAATGAGAGTTGTTCAAGTGGAGATGTTAGCATTTAGAGCTAATAGTAAGGACATTAAGGCAAAGATAATGTTTTGCAGATCATATGCTATTTCCAACATTTGTTAAGATATGTCTCTTTTGATCAGATCCTATGGATTTTAATACTCCACTTTCCATAAGTTTTGATGTCATAAAATTTGCTCTTACTTTCATTATGACGAACTTTCGATTAATCAAACATTATGACTATAGGAAGATACACGTTTGTAATGTTGAGCGACCAATTTTACAGTTAAGTATGTAACTTTCATTTTTCATTACAAGAACGGTGGGAGTAATATTATCCAATCCAAATTAAAAAGAAAATTTAATCGGTAAAGTTGTTTAAGATATATCATCACTATATATCTCTATAACAAAGGATAATTTACTATTGAAGTGATTATCTTAATCAACAGTAAAAGAAGTCGTAATGTTAGTTAAATACAAACTTCTAAGCGTATAATTTCATGTTTTTGAAGTTTAAATATTGTAATAAAAGTAAGATGAAAGAGTTGAGAGACCATGCCATTTTTAATTCATTGTCCTAAAACATGATTTAGGCATATCCACAACTTTATATGGTATGGTTACTTTATAGTATTAGTAACTGTCATAATTAATATCTAGTTTAGCTGTACTAAAAAAACAAAAAACATATTAAATAACTAGTATAAGGAAAAATGTGGTAGTTGGGATTGAGAAAAAAAGGATATAATGTTCATCATATTTCATTTTGTAATTTCAAAGGAAAATTAAGACGGTTAAATTAGGTTGACAAAAAGCATCTTGAAATTCGTGAAATTTTTATTTTTCCGTCCAGTAGTTTTTCGGTTAATTTTTTATTTGGATGCTCTTGACTTTTTATTTTAGATTCTATTTGACAAATTAATGAGATGAAATCAAAATATTAATTACAATTAATTAAAATATTGTGGAGTTAATCACAAATTTAGATTGTTTAGGAAGGTTCATTAATATATATGACACACTTTGCTTTTTTCTTACATATTTACGCGGTATATACAATATAATCTCGATAAATGAATGTTTGATAAATGAATAACATCGTCTAATGAATAAATTTCTTCGGTCTCAACTTGGTCCAATGGGCTTAACGAATAACCTCGCTTAATGCATTAACGAATAAATACAAATGAAGTCTTTATAAGCTCTATATAAATATAAATAAATAATCACTATATGTCAAATAATAAATTTTTATTTATACAATATATAATAAATACATTTCATCCAATGACTAATTTTCAAACACATTAATAAGTTATTTTTTTCAAAAAATGCCTCCAAAGTTGATTGTTTCTTTCCTCCTACATAATACATCTGATCCATGATTTTGTGTAAAACATGTACCACTTCTAAATATTTTGATCATGTTGCACCGGGTAATTTTGTATAGTGACAATAGCTTGAAAAGCTTCTCTTGAGGACACTTGTAGTATAATGATACTTTCATCGGGTTCGGGATCATTTGCCTCATCATTTAGTACAGCTTCGATGATTTCTTCATGCACCACTTCTAAAAATATCATCTAAATGAATTATTATTCATTTATCGATAAATAGATATTATATTCATTAATCGACAAAATAAATAATCTCATCAAATGAATATTTATTTTGGTCCTAAAGATATTCATTTATCGAGGTTCTATTGTAGTGTGTTTTGAACAAAAATGTCTTTCCGTCTTTTTCATCTTAGTTTATTCTCTTCAATTCTGACACAACTTATAAACATCACTCACTGAAAATTCATCTTTATTTTCATTCTCCTGTATTGAACTTTTGAAATGACTAGAACACAAGCAAAACAACAACTATATGGATTCTTAATCTGTTCTTTTAAAAAAAAAATTATTGAATAATTTACTGAATATTCAATTAATTAGGTGTGACAATATTTCAATTGACTTTATTAATTTATGAAAATTAAAAAATCATCCAATTTTCTTAGATAACGACTCGATTGAACAAAATAAAGATCAAGACTTTAATGTATCCAAATGAAAGATCAAAAGTAATGTACACAAAATTGAAGAATGAAGGGCTTGAGATGTTTTTTTTCCAAATAGATTCTGAAAATTAAATTAAATTAAATTTATTAGCTTCTATCCATATTAATTTGCAATTCATATATATATGAAATCTGAATTTGTGCATTCATCTGCCACACGGACCCATGAATTAAATCACGCAAATTTAAACTACGTAGTTTATTAGGAGATTACATGGTGAGTTCATGAAGTTAGTTAAATGTTTTTTAGGCCAACTTTTGGGGCTCTTGATGTATATATGAAGCCCTAAAAGTAACTTCTTTTTTGTCAATTCATGACGTCATCCTATTAGAATGCTTTAATTAATCAATGATTAAGGTAGTTATAAGCCTGAAATTTCAGTTAGCAAGCTGGACAATCAATGGAAAAGATCTCAATCTTAATTAATCCACTTCTTAAGTAGAGACTTAGAGGATAGGTCAAGTTCAAGCCGTTTTCAGTTTTAATATGTGTAATAATTTTGCACCCATTTAAATTATCATGGTCCATCATACACACTATATCCCCAAACTATTATTAATTATGTATATATATATCATTAATCAAATTTAATTTCTTATGAAATACAGGTAGACGCCAATTCCAAATTCTAATTCGTAATTTACTATGATGTATATAAAATTTACAGTTGTGTTCACCTAGTTAATAACTGACTAAATATAATTTGGTCAATCACCATTAGGTTAGAATTTAAGGGTGAAGATTAAAATATAATGAAATCACCTAAAGACGACGGGTTGACACGAGACTATTTAATTATATAATAAAGAAACAAAAAACAATACTTTATAATTAAAGTAAAATAAGTAATTTCATTAGAATTTAATCTCCATCCTTAAATTCTAATCTAATGATGATTAATTAAATTTTATTTGGTCAATTATCGACTAAGTGAGAACTACTTATAAAATTCATATGGCGTTCAAAAGTATTACTGAGTGCAGAAAAAGATATGAAATTTATATCCAGTGCGAAATCGGTTAAATGACTTATATGGATTGAAATTTATGATTGATGACATATATATTAAGGTGTACGTACCCCTCCCCCGGTTTAATCTCATGCATTACATAATCAAAAATCTATGCTCAATCTCAGAAACAATTAATAATTAAATAAAAAAAGGTGGTCCACGACCTAAAAATCTAACTTGAAAACCTTAATAAATGCAGAAGAAATTAAGGGTCTGAAATTTTTAAGGGTAGTTGGGTCTTCAATATAAAAAAGGTATGGCATTTAGAGACCTATAATAGCTTCATCACAGGGTCGGCGCCCAGCAAAAAGCCCTCTTCCATTTTTCTCCCATTATTAATCCTTTTATTCTCATTATTTTTCTTCTTCTAATTAATTAATTCATAGGAAATCAAGTTATGAATGTTTTAGCTGGACGTGTTAGTGATAGTTTATTTCGGTGAGATTAGTTCCCTCTTTTTGTGTTAGTTTTTATTCGAATAACTTAAGTGGTTAGGATTTGTATGAGTTTGTATGTAACCGTTTACTTCTCTTCAAATTTTCATTTTCTTCTCTTTTATAAATTTTGGAATCGGCCGCGCACTCTTGTTCTGAGAGTACCAATCTATTTGCGATATCTGGGCTTGATCATGATGTACCCTCATCAGCTCTTATTAAATTGTCTATGAATTTTTCTTCCGTTGTTATCAAATTATATTTATGAGGTTGTCGTCACCGTTACTAAATTAGTAAACAATACTATAATTGCTGTTTGTCACCTATTCCGAAATGAAATTAACGGATCATATATTACTAATATTAATTATACTAACTAAAACTCCAGTAGCAAAATGTATGATATCAAAATAAATAATAATAATATAATCAATAATAATAATAATAATAATAATAATAATAATGATGATTTCAAAAATATAATAATAACCCACCAAGCAATGCCTTGGTGGTTATTACATTCCACTAGGGAGTGTGAGGTCATGGGTTCAAATCCCATGATCGTAGAAAGTGAACTCTCAAAAAAAAAATATAATAATAATAAATAAAAATATTGATAATCCAAATCTAATTTATCAAACAGTTACAGAACATTTAACTAAAACATAAATATTAAGAAAATTCTTAACAATTTTATTATGAATTTGTAATGTACTCTATCCGTTTCAAAATATAGGTTGTTTTAGAAACATACTTTTATTCCAATATATGAAAAAATATATTTTAAAATAGGGAAAATTATTATAACACGTCCAACTAACACATTCACAACTTGAAGTGATGTGGAAGCACCTATGGGGAACCATAAGGTAGTTTAAGGGAACCATGAAGTGATCTCGGGAGGAACTATTAGGTTATCTTGAGGGGAACCATGAGGTGCACGTGGAGGTAAATTAGGAGACCAATTATCATTTGATGTGTGTACTTTGGTGAGCCAATTAGCAAAAAGGAACTCAAAGCTATTAAAGTCAATCATGTGTCAATCGTGAGAATCAAGTTGGAAAACACGTGGTGGTGATCAGTTAAACCGTGACATAAGCCTTGTTTAGTAAACAGCTTTTTGAAGGCTAATTAGAGGTTTGACCAATGAAAAAGCTATTTCAAGTGTTTGGTAAGAAGAGGTTTAAAATAGCTTTTTGAGATGAAAAAGCTATTTTAGAAAAAGCTGGTTTTATGAGCTTTTTGAATTAGCCTTTTGTAATATTTAATTTGATGGACCTTTTTAACCCTAATTAAAACTCCACGTTACCCATCTGATACTCTCGCAACGTTTTTTTTATTAAAACTTACTCCGGCATTTAGGATCATAGATGAAGATCCCAATTTTACTCCTCCAAAAGTATTTTCGAATGTCGACTATGGTTCCCCACAAGAAGTTTAACGTATGAATACAAATGAAATGACTAGAGTCCATAATGAAATTACTACTAGTTTGATGAGTAGCAGACGACGTCAACGTGCACCTTAAAACATTGACTTTAGTTATATGGATAGGCATATGTTTCTCGTTTTTACTTTTAACTTTTATAAGTTAGTAAGTTTTTTTTTTTTTTAATTAGATATATTTTTATTTTAATGTATTTCATTTTTTAAGATGAGATTAAGAATATGAATGATTAAAAATGAAAATAATATTTATAAATAATGAATGTTCTTATTTGTCATTTTGCACAAACAGCTATTTATAATCAGCTAAGTTTTACCAAACAGGTTTTTACAAACAGCTAATCGAATCAGCTAATCAAATCAGCTAACAGTTAACAGCTAACGGCTAACAGCTAATTGCCAAACGAGACCATAATAGGAGTGTTACCGAGAAATCGTAACTTGAATCCACATAAGCTGTGATCACTACAAAATAGCAAACGTTAGCCTAAAGGAGGCCGCTGACCGGCGACCCCTCTCCGATGCTAAAGTCAGTATGGAACTTGTGATCGGAAAAGTAAATAACTCAGAGAATGAGTCTTGAAAATAATGTACCTTAGATTGTAGAAAGTCCCATGTATTTATAGTGTTTTGATCATGTATCCGAATCCTATTTGCATTAGGACACATCAAGAATCACGCCTATTTAGGCCGGTGATCATAGTCCTAATTAGCTTGAACATTCCTAATCGAATTAGGAGACCTAAAGAGGAATACTCTCTTTGTAGGAGAAATATTCTTCTTGCTTTGACCATTCAACGCACGTCTACGTGGACATTAAGACTATTCAACATAGTTTAACCGTCCTACGTGTTTGAAAGCTAAATGACTATTGGTCCACGTGTCATACGAAATATTAGGTGATAACAAGGAGAAAGAAGCTTAAGTGATTGTCACTCATCTATAAATATGAGAAAGATGAATGAAAGAAGACATCCAATTCAACACTAAAACCATAGCAAACCTCTAGCACTTACTTTTTAAACTTTAGATTTTAGCATTTCAATTTATTTAATTCATCAAAATCCTAATTTTCATACTGTTATCACCTAATATTTCGTATGACACGTGAACCAATAGTCATTTAGTTTTCGAACACGTAGGACGGTTAAACTATAAACTATGTTGAATAGTCTTAATGTCCACGTAGACGTGCGTTGAATAGTCAAAGTAAGGAGAATATCTCTCCTACAAAGAAAGTATTCCTCTTTAGGTCTCCTAATCCAATTAGGACAATACAAGCTAATTGGGGTTATAATCCTAGGACTAAAGAGGAGTAATTTAAGTAAAGTCCTAATACGATTAGGATTAAGATACATGATCAAACACTATAAATACATGGGACTTTCTACAATCTAAGGTACATTATTCTAGACTCATTCTCTGAGTTATTTACTTTTCCGATCACAAGTTCCATACTGACTTTAGCATCGGAGAGGGGTCGCCGGTCAGCGGCCTCCTTTAGGCTAACATTTGCTATTTTGTAGTGATCACAGCTTACGTGGATTCAAGTTACAATTTCTCGGTAACACATACTTTCTTTTTCTTGGTTGTAATTTCTTTCGATTCAACAAATACACCATTTACTCTTCAATTACAGGTTATATTTAATTTAATTTATTCTTTAACTTTCTTTTAATCGGTTTTGTTATACCACAACCTATAGGAATTTTAGATTCTTTTTCTCTTATCTTGGTCTGATAATTTATAAGTTAAATATATGCCATAATTCAATTCAAACCATGAGAAAATTGAAATTTGTTGACACATTTGCACACTCATTACGCTACAAAGAGCCGAAACCCAGTGCTTTTAAATGAACTACAGATACTATAATTTGATAAAACACGTAATTAGAAGGTTTTTTCTAACTTTACCAATCATTTTATTTATTAAAAATGGACAAAAGCACATGCAGAAAATTGAAATAGATGATGGTTAGCTGGGGTTGGAAACTTGGAGTGCTCATAGCATTAAATGGTATTACCAAATATCATTACTACTGCCTTAAATACTTTTATAGTTTGACAGCTAAAAATCAATTGTTGTGGTCTCATGTCAACGGGAGCATATCTGGACAACATATCACCGTCAAATTTATCTAGTACTATGATTTTTGCTTCTTTTTAGGAGGGGATGAATAGTATACAACCAAACTTGGTTTCTTAACTATCTAGCTAAATTAAACTTGTAATTTAATTAGTTTCTTAACATGGTATTAAAGTTTTTTGTAATCAAAATGTCACGAGAACGATCAAGTCAATAATACATTTATAGATAAAATGATAAATGGTTTTGAATCTTGACAATCTCATTAAATAGTAAAATTAAATATGCATAACTTGCGCAAAATTTTCTTTCTTGGAGTCGCCAGAAACTTACAAAACAGAGCCGACAAAGTGATCGCTGGTAAACCCTCTGATGTCCAAGTCAGTAAACGAAAGACTTCTCGAACGTCAGTGTTATCACCCAATATTTTACGTGTCACGTGGACCAATAGACACTATTGTTAAAGCCATGTAGGCCAAAGATGACTACTTGAATAGTCTTACTTGCCACATAGACATGCGTTGAATAGTCAAAGCTATGAGATTCTCTCTCCTACGTGGATTCTATTTCCTACTTAGTCTCCCATTACAATTAGGAAAGAACGACTAAACATGAGTAAGATCACCGACCTTGATGGACGAGATTCTTGATCAATCCTAAACCGATTAGGATTAGATATCCGATGTCTTTGCTATAAATACAAGGGATTTACACGATCTAAAGGTACATTATTCTTAACTCAAGCTCTGAGTTATTAATTTTTCGATGACAAAGCTTTACTGACTTTAGCATCGGAGAAAGGTCGCCAGTCAACGTTCCCTTTTAGGCTAACGTTTGTTATTTTACAGGAAGCTCAAGCTTATGTGGATTCAAGTGACAATTTCTCGGTAACACTAAGAATTACTAAAATTGTGAATGTACCTTTAGGGTTCACTTCTCACTTCTGATAATTTTTTTGTTGGGAGAACACTAATCAGTATACTAGTAGGATTCTAGTTTAAGTGGGATTTCAATTATCTTGTTTGGGAACGAAGGTATTCTAGAAGGAATCTTATTCTTGAATAGTAGTTTAACACATATAACAACTAACTCATAATTAGGACCAACCTTGAGGTATGATGAGTGCAGTGAATGTACCACCTTGAGGTATGAGAATACCTGCCTTTATATAGGAAGAATATGATCCTAGTCATAGTTGGTTTAGGATTGTTTTAGGAGTTCCTATTGAAGCGGTTAACTTTAAGATAACATTCCTGTTTAGTAATAGCTTCCTATTCGAGATAGGTTTACTAGTGTAGAAAGTAGAATCCACATAGGAGAATATCCTAGAAGTTTTGACTATTTGGCTATGATGATGTGGCATGTATGACCTCTTTGTCGAGTCATGTAAGCCGACGTGGTGAAATAGATGATTTTCATTGGTCCGAGGGACATAATAAATATAGACGGGTGACCATGCATACCTAAAATCTGCTTAAATATATAATTAGTCAAAGCAATGAAGAGCCCATTTGGTGCAACTTTTAATTGACATCTGTGCAGTTTGTTGTTGTTGCAGTTATGAGTTTGATGTTGTTGTTTGATACTTCATCCTCCCTGTTTGTCATTTGAGGTTTCTACACACATATTAAGAAACTCATTAATTAGCATTAAAAATGCTTCAACATTATCATATTACCCTCTAGCAATTAATATTTAAAAGGGCAAATTCCAAAAAAAACCCTTGTGGTTTCATGTTTTTGCAAATGCAACCCTGTGGTTTGTTTTTTGTCAATTCGAGGATTGTGGTTTCAACCCTTTTTCAATTCAAGGATTAACATTATATAGGCTCTAATTAGAGGGTTAAAATCGTCCAAAATTGATTTATCCGCCACCGGCTCCTCCTCCTCCCACTACAATTACGAATACATAACTCTCCGAGATCTAATGCTCGACTCCAATTTTTACAGCGGCGGAATCTTTGTCCAAGCCGGCCACGAAACCTACATATGCAGCTCCTTCCTCGACCAACACATCACCGCCGGCGCCAACCCCGGCGAGCGCAACTTCTCCGCCACCGCAATCAACCTCGCCGGAAATGACAATGGCAACTTCTCCGCCACCGCAACCCCTTTTGGACGATTTTACCCCTCTAATTAGAGCCTATATAATGTTAATCCTTGAATTGAAAAAGGGTTGAAACCACAATCCTCGAATTGACAAAAAACAAACCACAGGGTTGTATTTGCAAAAGCATGAAACCACAGGGGTTTTTTTTGGAATTAGCCCTATTTAAAATTCTTCACAAATTTCTAGCCACTCATCCTAAGAGTAAAATTGAAAAAAACGCATTTAATGGTTCTTAAAAATGTAACACATCAAATAATTTGGAACAAAATTAACTTTCCAAAACGTCAAATATTATGAGACGGAGGAAATATTTTTTTTTATTAACTATTCAATTATTAGTGTTTGGTAAAATTTTGGTGGAGTGATGACGTTAATTTGGAAAATGCCGTAAAAGAACATGTTTTAAAAGAATAAATTTATAAATTATAAAAATAGATAGAAAAATTATAAATTTAAGTTTCTTGGATTCACCGGTTTGCATACATACATTTTTTTCGAAAATAGTCTACAAAACTAATTTTTTTACATAGCTAAATGTTATTTGTTTTGATCTTTCATGAACTTAGTTAAGTTTTTTAAGTAAAAGCCGAGTGAAAAGGACAGAGGGAAGACATCCCAACTAGATCGGCGCCCCTACCACTCCGAACCTAACCCAAAAATTTATTAGAAAAAGAAGCAAAAAACAATAAAAGAAAAGTTAAGCAAAACTAAATTGTTTTAGACAATACAAATCATCTGAAATAAAACGACTGCAGAAACCAGGCGCATAATTCCACCATATTATGTCGTTTGCAGCGACTCCGAACTTAGACAAAGCATCCGCTGCCCTATTTCCTTCGCGATAAATATGAGTCACGATAATATTCATGTGCGAACAGTACCTAATACAATCCAGCCAATCTTGACGAAGAGACCAAGGGACATCTGTATAACGATGCTTAAGCAGATTGACAACATAAATTGAATCACACTCCACCCAAAGATGTAACGTCCAATCTTTCTCCCAAGCTAATTGAATAGCAAAAATAACAGCCTTTAGTTCAGCAATATGTGCAAAGGGAGAATTAACCGGAAAAGCAAAACAACCCCTGACAAAACCTCTAGAAGTGTGAAAAGTACCTCCCCTTGTGATTTAGGAAAATCAGAACGGCAGTTTTAGGATCATTGTGCCACTAAGCAAAATTAAATTCTCTTCTGTTGAGGACTGGAGTAAAAAATGAATGTTTTAGCCTATAATTTCTTACTTTTGTCAATTTCAATAACATCGAATACATTTTTGCATTATAAGATCCACAAACATACATACGTAAATCAACTAAACTACATAATTATATTTCAAATCCGTTGAACAAAAAAAAAATTATAAACATTGTTCTTCGGAAATAATATTAAATATTAAAAAACATCATTAAAAATTATATAATAAAATAATTACGGAAAACTTTTCACGAAAAGATTAACGTGAAAAGTTTCAAACTAGTGTTGGTTGCACAAAAAAATGTTAATTGTTGTTGTAATACAAACTTAACCAAATACTATTTTTTTCCGTTTAAGCATAGGAAAAGGAAACCTACTTGCTCGAAGTCCTTTCGAACGAAGGTTTACGTAAAAAAATCCCTATAAATAAAGCTTCCTTCACATCAGATCGTAGAGATTTAGAGTGCTTTTACTATTCGTTATTTGTTTTAAATTGTCCCTTTTGATAATTGTAGCAAGGAAGAAAGCGACATGGCTCGTAACGAAGAGAAAGCTCAATCCATGCTGAATCGTTATATAACCCAAAAACAAGAAGAAAACAAGAAACCGAAACAACGCCGCCCCTTTCTAGCCTCTGAATGCCGCGACCTTGCTGAGGCCGACAAATGGTTACGTCAGATCATCAGAGATATCGGTCGTAAAGTTACTGTAATCCAGAACGAAGGCCTCGGGGAGCATCTCCTCCGTGACTTGAATGACGAGATCAACAAGCTTATTCGCGAAAAAACTCACTGGGAACGCCGCATTGTTGAGCTTGGCGGTCCTAACTATGCTAGACATGCCCCTAAAATGACAGACTTAGAATGCAACATAGTTGATGTTCCTAACCCTAGCGGCCGCGGTTCTGGTTACGTCTACTTCGGGGCTGCTAAGAAACTACCAGGAGTTCGAGAGTTGTTTGAGAAGCCGCCCGAATTGAGAAAGAGAAGGACTAGGTATGATATATATAAGAGGATTGATGCGGGATACTACGGCTATAGGGATGATGAAGATGGAGTTCTGGAAAGCGTGGAGGTGCTGGCGGAGGAGAGAATGAGAGTTGCCGCGTTGGAGGAGTGGAGGAGGGTGGATGGGATAAGGGCGGAAGCTAGGAAAGGCGCTAAGGAGGTGGTGAGAGTTGCGGGGGTTTTGGTTGAGGGGGAGGAGGATGTTGTGGAAGAGGAGAGGATGGATAGAGAAAAAGAAGAACGAGATCGGATAGACAAGGAACGTGAATTCGTGGTACATGTACCTTTGCCGGAGGATAAAGAAATTGAAAGGATGGTTTTGGAGAAGAAAAAGATGGAACTGCTCGGTAGATATGCTAGTGAGTCTTTGCAGGAGGAGCAGATTGAGGCAAAATCAATGCTTAATATTCATTGCTAGAGATTCAGATTATAATCGTATGTATGCTTTAATATTGTTAGTAAAAGTTTAATAGAATTATGAAACTTCTTTATAGGATAAGTTTAACATGGTTATGATCGATCAGATACTATCCGTTGCATTGATTAAATGTATCCTTATAGAATGGTTTCTTATGCTTCGAATTTCGATTATGAATTTATTGTGACAAAATTAATAATTTTATGACTTTACCCGAATGTTCTTGTTAGTACTGCATAGACCAGGGTGTTATCAACTGGACATACTGTTAATTTCAGGAGTAGGGAGTAGTGTAGAAGTTCTCGACTTGAACAAACGTCATATTGTTGGAGTTTATTTAGGCAATTATATGATAAATACTCTTGGAAATTTGTGCCTTTCATGATGTTCATGACAATTCAGAGAAGTCTATTAGTAAGGGGAATGTACTGCAATTCAATATATTGGTTTCTATAATTGGCTGCACCCTGCCCTTTCTAATTCTCCCCGATTCTCTTTAATTTGGCACGCCTCTGTCTTGCATTGTACTTGCATGGTTTATTGGCGTTCTTTTTCAGGTTACCTCCGAACACATGATTTGCTCCAACAATAAGGTATTCCTATTGTTTCTTGGTGATGTCTTTGTAATCAAGATTCGAATATTTGGATCATATTTTGGTTTATTGTTCGTCTACTTTCTGCGACTTGATACTTGAAGCCAATGTTTAGAGGTTCAGTTCTCAGATTTCTGTTCTTTGGCGAAGCGGGACTTGGGTTATTTGGTTGACTAGAATTTAGTGTATCTTGATAATGTTCTGCTATTTTTGCAACTTTGAGGCGCATTGGGCTGAGATCCAAGAGGCGGACTTCATCAAACAGGGGGCTGTTTGGAATTCGACTATTGAACGAGGTATACTTGATACTCTCTCTCTCTTTATCCTGGCCTCAGAGGACGCCTCCTGTGATTCGGGTGAAGTGGCTTTTGCCCCTGTCAGGTTGGTACAAAGTAAACACCGATGCATATCTGTTCTGGGCGCTCCTGGATCTGTTGAGTGTGGTGGAATTTTTTGAGCTTTCAACAAGCCATGCGATCGGTTCTGTTGCTTTTCCGTTGACTTCATCCTTCGCTTTTCTTACTGAGCTTAAGGTTGCCATTTTTGCACTCCAAAAAGCTTCAGCTATAGGATGGAGACGCTTATGGATTGAATGTGATTCTATATATGTAAATTCATCGCGTTAAAACCTGATCTCGAATTGATCTGTGGAGTGTTTGTTCTAAATTCAATTGTTAATTTTAATGCACGAGAGATAATACTTCTTTTTTGATTTCTTCGGTTTCTTGAGTTTTTTTTTCTTATCGAACTGATCAAAGAACTTTTCCACTATCTGTCCTGTCTCAGAGCCTTATTCCGTAAATCAAAAATATCAAAATAGGAGAAAGATTAAACTTTAAACACGGTGAAATCTTCTTCTGGTGATCTGCTTCTCTATTCCTGATCATAATATTGAGTTAACTGAGAAGTATATATCAAGAACCTCTCCAGTGCATTCGGGTATCGAGTTTGAGCAAATAGTTGCTCCAAATTATTATAAGCTTCAATTGATTCTTCTTTCTCATCCTCTAATACGAATTCTTATTCAAGTTTGCGCCCATTCCTTCCTAATTATCTCCAGATAATCATCTGTTCCTGTTTCGATTTCCATATTTGTTTCGGTAGATGGAAATACATCACAACAACTAAAGAAAGAATCTGTATCTTCGAACATCATGGTATCGTAATTCGGAGCATAGTACCAAGTTAACTGACTAGTGTTTATCAGGAACCTCTCTTGTACATTTGCATATTCAAATTCAGCATAAAGTTGCTCCAAATTATTATAAGCTTCAATAGATTCTTCTTTCTCTTCCTCTAATAGTAGATGTAATCTAGTTGAGGCCATTCCTTCAATATTAGGTCCAAAAAATCATCTCTTTCGGTTTCGGTTTCCATATTTGTTTCTCAGTAATTTGGAAGTAATTGATTGATTAACATGTTACAACAGTATGCACATATATAGCAATTAGCTTTATCATATACATCTTATTGATGGGATTAGGAATTACATATTCTGTACTACTTGTTTATTCATATAACTATCTTCACAGATTAGATTAGCGAATACTAATTACGGATCAACTTCATCATATTTCATATACATCAAATTTTTTGCTGAATATATCTTTCCATATTTGAACAAGAGTGTTCATAAATTCAAAAGACAGATCACTAAATATGTTGCAGCCAATGGTGGGAAAAAGAAAATTGAACTATAAATCTCAAAGTTCTGGGAGTAAATTAAGAAAATCAAACTTAATATGTGCTACAGAAATTCAAAACTATACCAGCAGAATTGATAAGATATATATTTAAGACCAAATTATTGTTACATATATACTAGATTGATAAATCAACCATTTAAAAGTAGTAAATGGTACAAAATAGACCAATTTTAATGTTGATATATATGCTTAAGTCATTCTTAATTCGGGCCAGGTTCGCAGCAAGCACAACACGAGCCAGCAGGTGGTGCACTCGAGCAACACATACAGTCTGGGCAAGGAAATGGTTTTTTTGTTTGTAGGAGTTCTGCAAAATATAATTAATGCATAGGCAAATCATTTAAATATGGTTAATCATATAATTATATATGTAGTAACATGAAATAATGAATATTTAGATGAAATTTTTTAGTATATGCCATGCATACCACGTCATCTCGTATGAATAGTTAGTTTACCTCGAGTATTCAATCGAGTTGCTTCTGTTGGAATCATCGGAGATAACACCATCGCGAAGATAAAGAGAGTCACCAAAACAGACTTGATAGAAGAGGTTGCCATTGATAATTAATACTGAAACTTGAATTCAAGAGTAATGTGATATGATAATATGATGAGAATTGTGAAAGTTTTTATATAATGTGGATGGGTGCTATACTTTATTAATAAGATTGATTTCTTACCTGCTTCTTTCTTTATTTTTAATTATTTACCTGCATTTTTTTATTTGAATGCAATATGATATAGCATATTTTAATATTGCATCTTTGAATAGTACCAAAAATTCAAAATATCATACACATCAATTGTGTATTATACTATCCTTAAGATTATTTTTATAAAAAAAAAAAATGTTGATTGACTTAGTATTATTTAATCCTAATTTTCAAGTCAATGACTTCCATGGATCATTCTAGTTAAATTGGCATTTGGTATAGTTTAATGGTCACAACTAGAGAAAATTTAGATCCCTTTTGGTGTATGGTATACTCTTTGAAAAATATAAAGGACGACAAGTTGTTACGGGGCACTAACGTATTTCGAGAGTGCTCTAGTATCTCTCTTATACCTAGGTCATGTTCTTTTTTACTTATTTCTAGTACATTTTAGTTGAGTTCAACAATATTAGTTCAGATCAGCAATTTCTAGAACATTTTAGACACCGTCCTCTTTGAGTAGAAAAACATCCAATCCAGTATTAAGGGCCTAAACGAGGCCCGGAGGGAGGAATTATGGTGACACTTTCGTTGCCCAAATTAAACTATCTAGACCCAAAACCGAATTAGTAAACTGCCAAACCAGGTGATTCAGCGTATACTCTACTTATTGCTTCCGAGTCTTTAAAAATGTTTTATTTAGATCGAATCACCAACGTCTTTCTTATTGAAATATCATGTCCAAACCTTGAGGAATTGAATCTCTTCCGCTGCAATGGTGCTCAAGCTTTGAAAATGGTGGATTTGCCATCTTCGGTTTGTGCTTTTGTTTATAGATCACTGGGATGAATGCAGTGAAAATTTGGCCAAGGATATTCTCAGCTTCATCATGTGAAGGAGCTCAGATTTGGGAGGTCATTTGTCAAGGTAACTTTTCTAAACTGGTGTTTATGTATGTATGACATTCAGAGTATATTTATGGGTAAATTCTAAAAAAAGAAAAAACCGTGGTTACAAAAATTGTCAAAATAGTGACTGTCGTTTGCTTTATGACAAAATAGTGATTTGGTTTTTGTATCTTGCCGAATGAAGGATTTTTTATTTAAATACCATAAAAAAGGTTTGTATACCCATCGGACTTTTATTGGTGTGGG
Source organism: Euphorbia peplus (assembly GCA_028411795.1). Taxonomy (NCBI): domain Eukaryota; kingdom Viridiplantae; phylum Streptophyta; class Magnoliopsida; order Malpighiales; family Euphorbiaceae; genus Euphorbia; species Euphorbia peplus. The sequence continues at coordinate 8,325,507 of CP110843.1, read as the reverse complement.
TTGGGTTTTCCACAGATCGGATATAGACCCATTCGACCTGCTCAAAACTAGTCTTCGAATGTAAAAAATCGCATACACGTCCATTCAATAAATTCGATATTTACCTCTCAATGCGTATTCCAATTGAGGCGTTTTCTGTGTAACTAATAAAACCGAGCTTTGGATGGACAAACAATGTTGAGATGATATGGATGCATAAAAAGAGAATGCGATTACCGCTAGAGATTTCAAACATAAAATAGTTATAAAAATTGATGATGTTCTAAGCGTTTTTTATTTTTGAGTTTTTAAATTTAAGCTTAGGAATATAGTGATACGGATTTTTTTTATTCCATAATATTACTAGAAATTAATGCATCCACAAATTTTTATTACATATTCCAATATAATGGCCTTGTTTGGGAACGACCTGATAGCTGTTTGAATTAATTGTTAGTTGTTTATCTTTTTGCAATATTAGCTGTTTTGATTAGCTGTTTGTAAACATATTTGGTAAAATTTAGCTGTTTGTAAATTAGTTGTGTGGGTAAAATGACAATTAAGGACATTGATATTATTATATAATATATGTAGTTAAAAGCTTAACAAATATTATAAAGTCTGTAATAATATAGAAAAAGAAAAGAAAAAATAGGAAATAAATAACCAACTCATATTAAATTACATAATTGTAGTTTACAAACCACATGTGTAACTAATGATGGCTCTAAATAAGATGATATTCATGTAGAAAGGGAAATGAAACAAACATCAAATTGAACATCAAAGACAACCCCATCTTAGTAGAAAAATCAACACAAAATTATCGAAATTAAACAACAAAACAAAATTATCCAAAAGGCTTTTTGCCAAACACGCCCAATATCTATCTAACTATTTGTAAGTACTATGAAGTATATTTAAAAAGTATATTTAAAAACAAAAAAGAGAAGCATTTCCAATTGTAATGTTGATGCATTAATTTCTTAATATGGTTTCAGATATTAAATAAAACATTGCATTTGTTTGAACATTCAACAGCCACAATCACAGCAAGAGCCCGGTGGTGCAGGCGAGCAACACTTGACACAAAGTGGACAAACCACGCTGTCGCCGCCAGTTTTCTGTAGCAGACCTACAAAATATAATTAATGCATCACTATATATGTATGCAAACTTAATTATATTAATTATGAAGAACCATAGAAAAACTTTGAAGGGTAAAGTACAAAAACAATCCTTGTTGTTTTTTGAAGTTTTATAAAAACAATACTTGTGTTTATTTTTCTCAAAAAAATATTTGTGGTTACAAATTTTAACAAAAATGTGACATTTCAATTTAAAACGTCAAAAATAACCATTTAACGACTTCAAAGTGAAAAATTCGAAACGTTAACGTTGTTTAGAATCACATTTTTTATGCAACTACAATTTTCATTTTTCAAAATAATTCTTTTTAATTTTTTTGTTTCTCTAACGTTTACTTTCTTTCTCTTAACCAAACATTGCCTAAATGATCTCGAAATTAGAAAGTTGAAGAATTAAAGTTGTTCAAAAATATACTTATTTCTCTAACAAATCCAATTTCTATGTATTTAACGGTTATTGTTTGAATTTATGGAACCTCAGACCTTTTTTTGTTAAAAATTGTAACCACAGGTATTTTTTTTAATAAAATAAACCACAAGTATTGTTTTTGTAAAAACTTGAAACCACACAAATTGGTTTTGTACTTTACCCTATATTTTAACTACACAAAAATTAATATATATCTTAATTACCTCGAGTATTCATTCGAGCTGCTTCAGTTGGAATTATTGGAGATAACACCATTGCGAAGATAAAGAAAGTCACCAAAACAAATTTCAAAGAAGAATTTGCCATTGATAACTCAATGAGAATTGAAGAATCAATGTGATTTTTATAATTTATATGAATATAAGGGTCTATATATAGGATTTGGATTTGGAGGATTGCCACCTACACAAACATCAGAACTTAATAATATGGATTTCATATACTGGCTTGTAGCTTTCATTGAAATTTACAAGTTTGATTTTTAACCAATTTGAATACCGATTATTATATTCATGTTTTCAACATTTAACGTTTTCAATATTTATCCAAATTGCATTAAAGGATTTGTTTGAAATAAGCATTGTTTTAAAAGTCGTTATGCGGCCGCGGCGCAGTTAGTGACCCAAACTATGAATCGGAGATTAATCGGGGATGAATTGGGGATTAATCGGCTTTATATTTTTTTATTTTTAATTATTTTAAATAAATTATATAAATATTTTTTAGAAAAACATAAAAACCCATGTTAGAAAACAAAAAATATTAACCAAACTACCTAAAAATAATAACTATTTTTGTCCAAAATGATAATAATAAATATACAAAAATGTCGACAAACATAAATATTTCGATGTTTATTACATTAATATTCTAAAAAAAAACAATTACCAACAAATTAACGTAACATATTTATATGCTCTTATTCAACCATATCTTGTTCACCGAATTCATAATTTTCAATTTGCTGCTAGTTAAAATGTATGTGGTCTGAGTATTTTAGAGATTTTTGTTTATTTTGTTATTTTTAAAAATTAATTATTTAATTAAAATTGTATGGGTTATTTTTATTTGGGCCAAAATTTTCTTAATTGGGCTAATTTTTTCTGAATCAGTCAAAAATCGGTTCTAAATCGGTCCATAAATCAGTTGACCGATTTAAAACGACCTATTTACTAAAATCGGTACAGTATACTCGATTTTATCGATTAATCGCCGATGAATCGGTCAACTCGGCCGATTTTTAGAACACTGGAAATAAGCAGTGATTTTACTATACGTCTGGAATACGGATGATGTGGTATATATCAAGCCTATAATTTGATGACACCTAATTCAATCAATAATAATTTAACATTGTGTAGTTAATTAATGGGTAACTTCTTAAAAAAATTCATGTGTTTACCGATTTTGTCAAAATAGTGTCTGTGTTTATCTTTTTGACAAAAAGAGGATTGTGTTTATCACCGTTACTCAAAAAGCAGAAAATCCATTATCGGTGTTAAATATGATGACATGAAAAAGAATTTTCGGTCTTAATTTATTTATAAATTCCTAAAATATTCACGTGTTTACAACTTTAAAGCATGAAAAGTGAACTTTTTATAACATAATCAATAAATTAAGACCAAAATACTTTTTGACATGTCATTACATTTAACACCGTTAATAAGTTTTCCGCTTTTTGGGTATCGAAGATAAACACAGCCCTTGTTTTGTCAGAAAAATAAACACAAACACTGTTTTCACAAAATTCATAAACACAAGGTTTTTTTTAGAAAATTATCCTTAATTAATAATATATTATCAGTTAATTATTTATATAAAATTTTATATACTAAAATAAAAACACTAGACACTAAACAATAAACCCTAGATCATAAATCATAAATCCTATATACTAACATACAATGACATGCAGTTGTGCTCACATGGTCAATGATTGACCAAATACAATTTGGTCAATCACCGTTAGTTCAAAATCTAAGGGTTGAGATTAATTTGGTGGTTTCATTAGTATCTAATCTCCACCCTTAGATTTTGATCTAATGGTGATTGACCAAATTGTATTTGGTCAATCATTGACCATGTGAGCACCACTCACATGACATATCATAGATTTATTGCTTCGACATACGGATGAAATGGTATATCGAACGAATCTAAAACTTCTCATAAAGTGATCCTTCCGTTATAATTCAAATTAATGATTCATAGTGTTAAGCAAAAATAGACTATTAAAAGCACAAGTACATACAGTTGTGCTCACATGGTCAATGATTGACCAAATATAATTTGGTCAATCACCGTTAGATCAAAATCTAAGGGTTGATATTAGTTTGGTGGTTGCATTAGTATTTAATCTCCACCCTTAGATTTTAATCTAACGGTGATTGACCAAATTGTATTTGATCAATCATTGACCATGTGAGCATCACTCCAAGTACATAATGTCATTTTTCCAAGTCAAATGTATTATCTATTAAATTAATTATCCTTAAGACATTATAGCATTAATTTTTATTAACTTGTAAATGTAATTTTCCAAGTCAAGACGTGCATTGCACACTAGTTGAATTGGCATAGTTTGCTAACTCCATAAGAATATCCTTTGTATGGCTCATTGAGGAAAATGCTTGGAGGTTTCACGACCTCTAGTATACGAAAGTCTCATCCAATAAAAATAATGTCATGTATGAGGCCCTCCATATCATAGAGGTATAAAGTGTTAGGAATTCCACCAGCCATGCACATTTAATTCTTCTATCAGGTTTTAGGGACAAATACGAAAATAAAACACGGCATATAAAGAACATAAAACAATAATGAACACAAGATTTTAACAAGGCTCGCCCAACAATTTTTTACTTCCTCGAAGCTTACAATTAGGGGTGAGTATGTTCCGGTTTGGATTAAAAACCGAACATAACCTAACAAGGAGAATTTTTATGATCCTAACCAATCTAAATTTCTTTAGGTTCGGATCTGATTTAAACTTAAATAATTCGAATTGGTTCAGTTAGGTTCGGATCAAAACCAAATTGAAAATATATTAGTTTTTATTTCTATTTTTTTACAACTAATAAAAGGTCTAAATTATGTTATTCTAAGTCAATAGTATTGAGCATTTGTATTAAATTATGGTTAATAAATATTGTTTTACTTGTTATGGATTATTACACAAAACAAAACAAACAAAAGATAAAAAACAAATTAATATATCATACAAAATACTAAAACTCAATAATATTATAATGTAATTCGGATTATTCGGTTTGTTTAGTTTTCGTCAGAACCAAACCGATCCGAATCGAAAACCGAATTACTCCAAAAATGAAATCCTAACCAAACCAAAAAAAATATGGTTCGGATTGGTTCAGTTTGGTTCAGATCGGGTTTTTCGGATTTCGGTTTACGGTTCGGATTTGCTCACCCCTACTAACAATATCGATATAATTTTACAACATGACAATGAAGATACAAGTATTACACAATACTTAAACACTACTCACAACGCCTCTCCGCTTCTCTTCACTTGTGAATAAGAATCACTATTTATAGTAAACAAAAGGACGGCCCAACGGAAGATTGATCCGTTAATTAGTGTCTAATAATTGACACTTCAAATTCTTCATTTCAGTTACATAAGTTAAAAACAACCCTTCAACTTCTTGTCTACATACGTTCAGTGCATATTTCCACTGATAAATAGTCACAATTAATACTCATATTCCCAACATAAAGATCCCGAAATCTCTAATAAGAGCTCCTCACCTCCGTATCATGGAGGTATAAAGACCCTGGAGCCTCTAAAAAAGTTCCTCCCTGAGCTATATATGTCATATATAAAAGATATGGCGTTCCTCGAGGGTAAACTCGTTGGTGGTGGCGACAGAGGCATCTAGGATGCGGGTGGTTGATGCGGTTTCAGGGTCTCTACTCGATCAACATGGCCATGAAGCGGTCACCAAGATGATGACTGAGGTAAGTGTGCCTCCTCCATAAAAGATCTAATGGAGTCTTCCTCAATATTGATTGCGTGAATAGTGGAGCTAGTGATCACCGAAGTGACCAAAATACTATTAGCCAGAGCTGACATGGAGATGCCGTCCAGATCTGAAGTCTCCATTGTTTAGGTTGACTTCTTTGTCAAGAAGAATGACTCTCGTGGTTGCTAGAGTTCACACTCATTGCATCAATTTTCAAATGCTCGCTAGGATGTCACCGGAGTATTTAGAAAGATGCTGGTGTCGAAGCGTCCCTAGTACCTCTGATGCCAAAGTCAGTAAACTTTATAAAAGATAGAAAGAAAAAGTAATGAGGCAAGCAAGAAGAATAATCAGAAATGTTGTGTGTACCACAAAAATGACACTATTTAGATTTACATAATGTTTGAAAGGTTGCTCCAAGTGAGATCACCTTTCCCTTTTTGTTCTTGACTTGGAGGGAAAGGAAATAACAGTTTCAAAAATCTTTTCGTACAAAGATATAATGATGTGGCTTTGGTTACGTTGGCATCCTTGTGTTCTATGGGGGAAATGTTTTAGGGCAAAGACAAGCTAGACAGTACACATGTTCACCATTATACATACCTAACCCTAACCATTGGATGAATATCTAATGGTTCATTTTTAAAGATGTTCATTAATTACTACTTTGACTTTTCCAAAATCATAATAATTAAAACAATTTCCTATAGTAACCATGCATGGGTAATACCCATTGAAAATTATTTCATACATATAATTAGAGGCAAAATTGTTTGTGTTATACCCAATATTTTACATGACACGTGGACTAATTAGAGTTCGTATAAATTGCCACGTGAGCCACGTAGATGTGCGTTGAATAGTCAAGGGAATGGAGATTTTCTTTCCTGCATTAATTCTACTTCCTACTTAGTCTCCTATTACAACTATTAAAGTAACGACTAAACAAGGACCAGATTGCCGACCTAAACAATAGGGATCCTTGATCAATCATAAATAGACTAGGATATTGGAATCCGAGGTACTTGTTATAAATACATGAGATCTTTACGACATTAAGGTACATTATTCTTAACTCAAGCTCTAAGTTATTTACTTTTCCGATCACAAAGATGTACTGACTTTAGCATCAGAGAGGGGTAGCCGATCAACGGCCCTTTTTAGGCTAACTTTAGATGTTTTGTAAGAACTCGATCCTACGTGGAAGTCAAGTTACAATTCGAAGGTAACAAATTGGTGCGGTGAGCGTGGACCTTTAATTCAAAAGGGTCAGAAGAGAACATGTCTGACCATGGAGAAGAAAACGCAAACAGGGATAACACCATCTCTCTAGATGATGAAACCATCAATAGAATGAACGAGTAGGCCGGAATAGAAGACCCGGAGAGGCGAAGGTGGTTGGATCAAGCAACGACCCAAATGGCCATGAGAAGCGCTACGCCCATGGCCACAATCCAGATTCTGGAAGACAAACTAGCAAAGCTTAATAAAAAGCCTCATAAGGAACGACCTCGAGGGGAGTCATGAGGTGGACAATGTTCCAGAGGCGGTCTCCCATCTGAGAGTCTTGTGGGATCATCAACTCATCGAGAGCGTACCCTCACTCGAGAGCGGACTCCGAGGCGGGGAGAATCTAGAGGGATGTCTCTCTCTCCCCATCGGAAGAAGCATGTGAACAAGCACTCGCACCAGTCGATATCCCCAACAATAATCAAGCGTCTTAGGTATCCCGAGGGTTCAAGGTCATTTGGAAGTCCTAACACGAGGCATCAACGCGCTCGAGAAGACAGTCCAGAAACTAAGGAGAGAATACGTCGGAATAGGAGGATAGTTGATCAATATAATAAGGATGTTGAGGTTGGGATTGCAAAAGCTCTCGTTGCGCGAAAAGTGGATGAAAGATTGAAAGTAAGGAAACGCTCGAGGAAGGAAGAGGAGTAAGATGAGCATTCAGAGGACGAGGGTAGACCCATTCAAGATAAGAACTGTCCACTTTGTGCGAAGATCTTGAGGGCTCCACTCCCTTCAGGTTTTCGATTCCCACCTCTCGCAAAGTACAATGAGGAATCATGCTACATGTATAAGGTCTCGGAAGAACGTTGCTCACAACTAAGGCAACAGATGCCCTCATGTGCAAGGTTTTCTCGACAACGTTAAGAGACACGGTGACACAGTGGTATGACTCATTGGCCCCTGTCTCGATACAAAATTGGGATCAACTATCTAGTTTGTTTTTGGATCACTTCATAACATCAATCCCAGAGTAGAAGACTGTCGATGACCTACAAAAGGTATATAGAGCTGACAACGAGACTTTTGAAGACTATCTGTTGAACTTTCAAAAGGTGGCATTAAAAGTTGAACCTTTAATTATTACCTTAGCTCGGAAGGCCATGGCAGAGAACTGTCGTAACAGAGACTAATCAATGAAAATCTTAACCAAGAAACCTCGGAATTTTCAGGCTCTAATGACGATGGCTAAATCATACATGGCATGGGAAGAACATAAAGAGGAACCAACCAGAAAAGAAAGGACATTGAAGGTTGAGGGATACGAAAGGGATAAAGGACATCACCGAGGGTCTGACCGAGGTCTCGAAAGGTGGGAGAAGCCCAAGAATAGCATGAGGCGACCTTTTGATAAAAGGGGATCGTATTCCTTTCAATGTTTCGAGGAAGGAGGTTTTGATGTGGGTCGAGGAAAAGAAAGAACATATTCGATACCTGCCAAAAGGAAAACCCAAGTTCAACGGAATGTACTGCAACTTTCATCAAATGAAGGGTCATGATACGAAGGAGTGCGAGATGCAAGCAAAGGAATGTTGGTGTGCCCTAGTTCTTAGGCATAGTTATTTGTCATTGTACTGTACTTTTGTTTATTGTACTGGATATTTGATTTATGGAATAAAGGCATTAATTCATCTAGTTGATGTATCTTGTATTATATGCACTGTTTAAAGTATACGTTGATTGTATATCATAAACTGCCAGAGGCTAGTTCTACTCATGGGAATGAATAGAATGTGAGGCTTTTACAAACAGGATATGTACACGTGTACATGATATGTTTGTAGGTACATATGACCAATACGGGACTTGGTCGATCCGCTTTAGAAGGCACATGGTGGGAGTGTCATTGCCCTTCTATCAATGTAGATCTCTTTTATCTGTCGACCTGATTTCATTATAGTATTGAATGAGGAATCTGATTAGATTTGACATACGCCTAACATGTCTGTAAAAGGATGCCAAATACGGGTATGATTCATTTAATCAGTGAACTCATTCATACGAATACTTGAAGTGAAGGGATTACCACTCATTCTCTAAGTGAGATGATATCACTAGGCCACTCGATGAGTTGAACTGGGAAATGTGTGGCCACACTCAGATAAGCTGGTTACTTGTCTGTTCTTCAGTTTAACTCAAAGATCGAGAAATATGTTAAGCTGGAGAGGATGACTTCCGCCGTGCCTCATGCTTGATATCTAGATATGCGAGCTAAGAGATATCTGAGACATCTATAGGGGTATCTGTCTGTATGAGATAGCTTTACATTGTAATCAATTAGTAACTGATATGGTCTAGGTGTTGGGGGATCGTCAATCACGAATCAAAGATCGCAGCGGAAGCGAGAAAAACTAAATGATTAGTAATAATTCTGATTCGATGATTACCCGATTAAATTGTTTGGATCTTGATCGTTTGATTCAGCTAAGATTAAGAAAACATAAGTTGTGTGATTTAAGGGTTTCTAGAACTCACATGGAATCTCTTCAATAAGAGATGGCAGAACCGCATATTAGTAGTTCCTCCAAAATCACGTGCACGACACCTCAAATGACGAGCACTTGACGAGAGGCACGATGAATGAAGAACGACGACGCCCCGAGTTCCTCTAGGAAGGTTCGGTCGAATGGTGGAGAGAAGAGGGAGCCGAATATTTGTCTGTAACAGAATGTCGTGATTCAATCAGGGTTTTCTTTTTCCAAAGTTAATTTATAGTATGAAATTAATTAATTATCAATTAATTACAGTTTGCCCCTTAATTAATTTAATTAATTAATTACTACACAGAAGTATATAATTGATTCAATTAACATCAATTAGGTCAAACTTAATTAAATACTAACCCCTAAACAAATTTCTTTTAATCAATCGTTTAATTAATTAACCCGATTGAATTACAACCTCCATAAATTAATTAATTAATTTCTTTCTTTCAAAACAAATAATTAATTAAACTCTCTAGCATTATTAATTATCAATTAATAATATGTCCTTCGGTCTTACTAATACAATTCATGTATTAATCAATAAGTGCTAATCTCAGTGTCAAGTGTGCACGATCCTTAGGGTCGCCAGCGGGTTGCCTAAACCATTTCAGTTACTAATTGATTACAGTTTAAAGCCATCTCTTAAAGATAGATTACCCTGTAGAAATCTCAGATATCTCTTACCAATGTCAAATTGATATATCAAGACAGAGGCATGGTGGATGTCACCCTCTGGTGTTTGACATATTTCTTGATCTTGAATTAAACTGACGAACAGATAAGTGACCTACTTATCTGAGTATGGCCATACATTTCTCAGTTGTAACTCATCAAGTAGCCAGTGATATCTTCTCACTTTTACAGTGAGTGGTAATCCCTTCACTTCAACTATCCGTATAAATGAGTTCACTGATTAAACCAATCATACCCGTATTTGGCATCCTTTTACGGACTTGTTAGGCGTATGTCAAATTTAATAGATTCCTCATATAATACTATAATGAAATCAAGTCTGAAGATAAAAGAGATCTACATTAATAGAAAGCTTAATGACACAACCACCATGTACTTTCTAAAGCGGATCGACCAAGTCCCGTGTTTTCGGCGCGTACCTACATTCATATTTATTCATACAATGCAACTTACATTGTCATGTATAGATCCTGAATATAAACCCTAATCATTCCCATGACTAGGACTAACTTCTGGTATAAGTTTATGATTCACAATCAACGGATACTCCAAACAGTCATATAGTACAAGATATATAACTCGAATGAATTCTCGCTTTTATTCATAAGACACAATAGCATAGTATATCTTACATTATATAATAATGTACACAACAATGCTCTTGCACAATGCCTAGGATCTAGGTCACACCAACACTAGGCAACTCTCTATCAGTCCCTGAGCTAATTGATTATAGCCCGAAGGATCGTGCACACTAGACACTGAGATTAGCATTCGTAGAATTGATACATGTATTGTATTAGTGAAGAACTTATTATTAGTTGTTGACTAATGATGTTAATTGATTATTTGTTTTGGTAGAAACAAGTTAATTAATAGTGTAGAGGGATTAATTATTCAATCGGGTTAATTAATTAAGCGATTGATTAATTATATTTTCTTTAGGGGTTAGTGTGTAATTAATTATTACCTAATTGATGTTAATTGAATCAATTGTATTCTATTGGGGTACAATTAGATTAATTAAATTAATAGAGGTACTAAAACAGTAATTAATTGACACACTATAAATTAATCTCGGATTAATGAAACCCTAGACTTTCTGACACAGAAAATTGAAAACCCTAATCCCCACTACACCCCAGTGGTCGGCCGAACCCTATAGAGAGATCCCGAAGGTCACCGTTCTTCGTTCTTCGCGCCTGAATCAAGAGTTCGTCGTCGGGAGGTGTTGTGCACGTGATTTTGGAGGAGCCACCGATTGTGCGGTTCGTCTATCTCTCACAGAGGGATTCCATGTGAGTGATTTAATAGGTTTTTGATGAACCCTAAGTGTTTTGATTATGTCCAAACGTTTCAGAAGATGATAACCTAATATTATCTTACATATAGTTTATTGTTGACTAATACTTTTGCTTTAGTCTATGTGTAAGTTTCTCAGCAGTTGCTGAATGAATCGTTTCTAGATTGCCTAAAGAACTCAGAAGATCAGTTGCTGAAGTCAGAGTTTCAACAATTCAGAAGCTGGATTCCTCCGCTCTGAAGCCGAAGTCTGCTACAGCTCTCCTCAGAAGTTCCTTGCAATCAGAAGTTTTGCCAATTGTGATCAGAAGTCTAGTCAACTGGAAATTAGCTTCTGAAAGCTAAAGTCACGGGTTCTGGATAGCATTTAATGCTCTGACAAGTGCATTTAATGCAAGGCGCCAAAAGTTCAAAAAGCTGTTTTGGTGGAGCGCGCCTGTCTGTTTAAGAGAAACCAGAATTTCCATGTCTACCCTTTGTTGATCCAATTGAAGAATGATTCCAGTCAACCTCATCTTTGATTTCAAATCACTTACCGGATTTAGTTAAAGAACAAGGATAACAGAATCAAAGTGTTTGAAGACCGTTTGAAGATTTGACAAATTAACGGCTACAACATTTGATGTCATCTCCTTTGAAGTTTCAAACTCACCAACGGTCATCTTCACTCACTATAAATAGTAGCCAAGCTCCAATGCATCAAGACACGCATGATCATCGAGCAAAATCTCAACGCACTGTTCTAACTAGAAAAACAGAGCAACACTTCCCATTCTCAATCTTTCTTAGCATAGTCTTAGTTAAAGTGAGAGAGTGAAGAAAAACAAGTTCATAATAGGAATCTTGTAAACTGAGATCGTTTGTGATCTTCAGTTAGATTTAAAGAGAGAAATCTAGTTGAGATTAGAGTTGGGTGAGAAATCCAGAAAACAGAGTTGTTGTTTGTTCTGGTGGAAATCCTTTAACTCTTTTTAGGCTAGTCAGAACTAAGTGAGAAATTAGCTTAAGTTCTGTTGATGTAAAGGAGCTTCTGAACTTGCCATAAAAGTTCTGAATAGTGAATTTATAAAATCTCTGTAGGCTGCGACCTCAGGGGACAAGACGTAGTCACAGGACTTCTGTGGCGAACTTGGATAAATCGAATTGTTCAATCAGGATCTCCTGAACTTCTTTCTCCCTCTTATACTTGTTATTTTTGCCTCTGTGTACTTGTTCATATTTAGTGCTGAAACAGATTTTCTCTAAAGTATCATTGTCTTTGTTCAGAAGACTGTCCAGAAGTTCTCAAATCAGAACTTCTGTTGCTGAAAACAGTCTAACTGTGTTTAGGCAGAATTTCCCTCAGAAGCAACTTCTGTAAGCTAGCTTCTGACTCTGAGGAAATTTGACTCTGAAAATTAAGTTTCCCGAAAAACTTAGAAATTTTCAGTTTTCAACTTTGACACCTATTCACCCCCCTCTACGTGATTCTGTTCTTAATAGGGCCAACAGTTTTATCACGTCTATTAATTATGTTGAGGTTTTGATCAAGATCAGTTTTCTGATCAACGTATTCAATGATTTTCCGCTTCCACTGTGCGTCTCTGATAGTTGATCAGACTCTAACAAGGAATTGGAAAAGATGGCGGTTAAAGGAAAATTAAACCGATTCCTAAAGAAATATAAGGATCAGTCTCCTGAGAATGAGCGGGAGAAGCACCCTCGAGGTGTCATAAACATGATTGTGGGAGGCTCATTTGTTGATCGGAGTACTAAAAGGAATGGAATTTATGAGGAACGTCAGCGTCACGATGAAATAGAGAAAGTGTTGAACTTTGGCACCTTAAACGGAAGGCAAACTGACCCTCATGAGGATGCTTTAGTCATCGAGATTCAGATTGAAGGTTTCACTGTGAGGAGGGCTCTACTGGATACTGGGAGCTCAGCTAATATTATTTCGAGAAAAACATACGAGGCTCTAGGGCTCCACGCTAGGAGGTTAACGACCTCTAGCTCACCACTCGTAGGAATAAGTGGACATCCCGTACATGTGCTCGGAGAAATCTAGTTTCAGGTCGAAATAGGGAATACCACAACGAGGTGGGGGACTGAGGTAGAATTCCTAGTTATCGATACACCAGTTGCATATAATGTGATAAGCGAAAGACCATTGATCTCGAGTTCTCGAGGTGTTATATCCCTTTTCTACCTGCCACGGATGATCCCGAATGAGAAAGGTATGGTTGTTGCACTGGGAAGCCAAGCAATAGCAAGGCATACATATGTAACCTCGCTCGAAATAGTTCCTCAGGAGAATATCTTGCTCGAAGAAGTCAAGGAAAGGCCAGAACATGTAGACTCAATAGACACCATATCGTTAGAAGAGGGTAAGGTCATCCAGATATCAGTTGAGCCAAGTGAAGTAGCAAAGAGGCCAGTCACCCAGGTCCTCGAGGAAAACAAAAAAGTATTTGCATGGTCTTTTGCGGATATTGTGGCAATATCTAGAGAAGTCATGGAGCATACTCTAGATATAGACCCAGAATATACCCCAGTGAAACAAAAGAAGTGTAATCAGGGCTTCGAGAGACATCATTTTATCAAAATGGGAGGTAGAAAAGTTGCCGGAATATGGAAGAATCAAAGAAGTCCACTATCCACAATGGATCTCGAATGTTGTACTTGTGAAGAAAGCAAATGGGAAGTGGAGGATATGTGTTGACTTCTCAGATCTCAATAAAGCATGCCCAAAAGATTTCTACCCACTACCTTGTAATAAGATGCTGGTAGATTCCACGGCTGGTTACGAGGTGTATTCTTTTCTCGATGCAAATGAGGGTTTCCATCAAATTCCATTGGCAGAGAAAGATATGGAGAAAACAAGCTTTATTACTCTAGAAGGTACGCACTGTTACCTGGTCATGCTATTTGGTTTGAAAAATGCAGGAGCCACATATCAGCGTTTAGTTAACAAGATGTTCAAAGATATGCTTGGCAAGAATGTTGAAATTTAAAATTGAGTTTAAAATTTACATGGAGTTTCTTGTTTGCACGCATTGGATGATGATTTGCCCCTGCATCGGTTTCTATAACTGAAGATAAGACCAAGGCAAAAACCATGAGGGTAGCCAAAGCACAAATAGAAGATTTGCCTGGAATTATTAATCAATAATTAGAAAATAATCACACTATATATTGTGTATAATTTATGAAGTTGTAATTAATATGCAACTAACCAGAAACTCTTTGTGTTTGTACAGGCGTAAGAGACCCTTTAGACACACTAATTCTACTCTTGGCATCCCCTAACTCAGCCACCTCCTCCTTCTTCCATTCTCTTATTCACTCTTCTTCTTCTCTTTCAATTCAGGGCAAATGGTTTATTAGTCACTAACTTTTGTCAAAACTCACTGTTTGGTCTTCATATTTCTAAAAAATCACTACAATGTCCTCAAATTTCGTTATAATTGACTCTGTTTTGTGTATAATTTATGAAGTTGTAATTAATATGCAACTAACCAGAAACTCTTTGTGTTTGTACAGGCGTAAGAGACCCTTTAGACACACTAATTCTACTCTTGGCATCCCCTAACTCAGCCACCTCCTCCTTCTTCCATTCTCTTATTCACTCTTCTTCTTCTCTTTCAATTCAGGGCAGATGGTTTATTAGTCACTAACTTTTGTCAAAACTCACTGTTTGGTCTTCATATTTTAAAAAAAATCACTACAAGGTCCTCATATTTCGTTATAATTGACTCTGTTTTGTCCTTCTGTTTATTTTTTTTAGATCTGTAACTTTTATATTTCGGCATAGTCAGACAAACATGACATAACAGAATCACAAGGTCATTTTATATTACAATATGGATATCTTGACAATTAAAATATATTATGTTTAAATTTAAAAAATTCACAAAAAGGACTAAAGAGTTAATTATGAAAAAATATAGAGACCTTGTAGTGAGTTTTTCAAAATACAGAGACTAAACAGTGAATTTACACAAAACTCAGGAACTAATAAATCATTTGCCCTAAATATATGGTTACTGTCATTGTCAAGAATTATTTGATTCTTGAATTTGAAATAACGAGTCAAATTTCCAAAGTAATTAACAATCTAGTCTTAATATTTCCACATAGACTTGTTATTTTAAGGTTGACCTCAACTCTAGATTGCTAGGTCTTCCACCATTTTAAAAATAATATTTATATATTGCCCTTGAGTGGGTTTTGGTTTGTATTAGTTTACTGGGTTTTACTGAAATGTTGATTGAAATTATTTGGGCTTAATACCTATTGGCGTCCCTAAACTTGTGCATTTTTTTTACTTTGCAACCTTAACTTAGGGAACACCCACTTAACCACCTCAAGTTAGCAATTGTAACACTTATAATTTCTTGAATCCTATGTGGCTCTGACATGGTACACATGTAGCAAAAAATAAAAATAGAAAGAGAGTGGAAGAGAGAATATGGGTGAAGATAAAATAATTTTATTTTCAAAAAGCCCCTTAAATTCTTCCATTTTCTTATTTTCTCCTACAAAAAAAATAAAGAAATAAATAAACCAGATTTTGCTAAATTTGGATTCGGGTGGAAACTAGATAATTCTAGAATTTCTGGCTCGAATTTGGAATTTTTCAGATTAATCATAAATTGGAATATTCCAAATTCTGACCCGAATCCTAAATTTTTCAGGATCCAAGCGGAAACTAGAAAATTCCATAATTCAATTAAAAACTGGAAAATTCAAGATTCTGTTCAGAAATTGGGATTTCAGCCGAAACAGAAAAACTCCACGATCCGGTCGGAAACTAGAAAATTCCAGAATCTGACTGGAAATTGGACTTTTCTATATTTCAGTTGGCAATTGGAATATTATAGAATCCGACTAGAAACTAGAATTTTTCAGATTTCGGTCGGAAACTGGAAAATTCCAGATGCCGTCCGGAAATTAGAACTTTCAAAAATTCGGCCGGAAACTAGAAAATTCCAGAACCCGACTTGAAATTGGAATTTTCCAGATTTCGGTTGGAAGTTGGAAAATTCCATAATTAGGCAATCCAATACCGTTCACCTACTCTTTAAGGAGTAAATAAATTATACTCATTAACCATTAGATTAAACTATATATAATCTAAGGGTCCAAAACTTGTCTAATTAAAATTTCATAATTTATTTGGATTTCTTTTAAATGGGAAGAATCTTAATAAATCCCTAAATACATGGAACAAAAGAGAGGAACATGATTATTTACTCTAGAAATAAAGGCAACAAATATAAATTTAAATCCTAAAAGTGCCAAATATATAAAAATCTATATTTGCACGTCACATGTTTCATTGCCACCTGTAAGCACTGGTTTTCGAACCCAATGACGAAAGCAATTTCCGAGCTCATTGTTCCGCCAGTCGCACAAGCGTCAGTACTCGTTAAGGAACATACCAACTCTCTTGAATCAAAACTCACTCCTCTCACATGTCATTGACACCTTCAATGACATGTCAAATATCTTTTCAAAATCTCCCAAATAAAGGCCCAATCAACTCAGCCCAAAATTAAACTCTGCCACCTAGATTTCAGCACGTAGTCCAACTTGGAGGCCAATGTAGACCCCCTTAGGGTTCGAATTAGAAGAAACTTAAAACATGAAAGTTGTAGATTTACGTATGAAGAATTTATGGTCAAAATACTAAAGTATGTCAAAACAGGACTGCATTTGGCTAAGTCCGGGCCCATACGGTCTCCCCCTTTCCACAAAGACCGTATGGTCTCCTTCATTGAGACCGTACGGTCTCCTCCCTTGAGACCGTACGGGCTGCCCACATGTCCAAAGGGGGCCATATCCTTATCTGCCACGTGTCTCTAAACGACAGTGGACTTTGGCCGGGCCTTTGTTAAGGCCCGTCTCAGATCTAGTCTAGATCTGAGACAGGAATTATGGAGACCGTACGGTCTCCATGATCAAGACCGTACGATCTCCTCCTTGAGACCGTACGGTCTCTCCTTGCCCTATAAAATGAGGCCGAATTTCTCATAATTGGCATCAACAATTCCTTTCTTTCCCCCATTTTCTCTCGGTTTCTGAGCGGTTTTCGACCGGATATAAGTTGCCTCTGAAAAGTTGCCTAAGGTTGCCTCTGATATAAAAGAATCGCTCAGATATCGAAGTTCTAGTTCTAAAATATCCCCATAAATATTCCTACTCCCTAAAGGTCCTCACGACCATTAAATATCTCCAAATAAAAAAAATCCCAGCGTTACTCGCAGCTTCGCTAGAGTAAGTACGCTTTTCCCTTCCCAAATATTCGGAGCACGCCCTACTGTGAGCGTAAGTGGTCGCTCATAGCGGCTTTAGCCTTCTTTGACTAGATTCGCCACCCGGCCGACCGGGAAAATGTACGAACCGGTGTTTGTACCGATTGTTTTGAAAACCAGAGATTCTATTTACGTTCGTGGATACAACTTATTAATTCCGACATGTCAGAACCCAGAGGATCTTTAATGCAACCTAACAGCTTATTGTCTTCATATTTATGATCTTCACACAAGAATAAGTAAATGCGCAAATATTTGTGCGGTAAACCACCGGGTGACACGGTACTAAACCCTCAGAAGCTTACCCTCGTCGCGTGCCAGTGATTGCTCGCGGACTGATACTCGTTGAAGAACGGAGATCTTTTCTGGGAGGAACCTCGGGGAACCGGAATTGCGTGTGCGTCCTCCGGTGTGGTAACTGGAAACAGGACTTAATCGACCCTAGCGAGACTGCAAGTGATGCCTGGATTGGAAACTTTTGATAATAGGGGGAATATTTTTGGTGGTCAGGAGGACCTTTCCTGAGAATATTTGAGGAAAGTACTCTCAAGCTCGGACTCTAGCAATTCTTTTATGTATCAGAGGCAACTTTAGGCAACTCGGAGGCAACCTTATCAGAGGCAACTTATCTCGAGTCAAGAATCGCTTTAGAACGAGCTAGAGAGAGAGGAAAATGAGTGTTTGTTGGTGAATTGAATGAGAAATCCGGGGGGTATTTATAGGTTAGCTTGTGACCGTATGGTCTCCATTTAGTGACCGTACGGTCACTAGTTCGCCCGTCTCAGATCTAAATTTGGATCTGAGCCGGGCGTTACCCGACACCCGGCCAAAGTCATTTGGATTTTTGTACACGTGTCACGCTGTGATTGGACCACCGGCCACGTGGCAGATGAGGATTGGATTGCTATCCGCCACGTGGCAGTGACCGTACGGTCGGAAGTTTTGTGACCGTACGGTCTCAACAACAGTGTTGTGGCCGTACGGTTCCTAATGAATAGTACTTGTGACCGTATACATTTTCGATCGAGGATTTTCTCATAAGCATGAAACTGCCACACTCATGGTCCCGAGGAGCGGGCGGAAGAGGTTATGGCCCTGAAAAGATGATCCGTTCTCCAACGAGTATCAGTACTTGAGCTGCCGGCGCGACGAGGAGCTCATAGTTTGCTTTCATCATTGGGTTCGAAAACCAGTGCTTACAGTTTGCCCCTTGCTTCTTTGGGAGTGCCTAAGGTGATTACATCGTTTGTAAGACCCGTCGGACAGTCTCAATGAAGCGAAACGAGCCATACTGCGTGTGTGCTAGTGTTTTGAAAGTGGGTTTAGAGAACTTACCTGCAGTTCTGGCCTACGTCATTCATCCTTCTATAATCTCGCTTGTAGGGCCGACTGATCGTTTCCTCTGGGTACCTAGACGAGGATTTTCTGTGACCTTTAATCGCGCCTTGAGCATAACTCGAGGACTTTTTGGCAACTTCCGTAGTTCTGCCGTGACGCCTCGGGTGTGACCCGGGGATTTTAGTATCCTTTTGTAGTTCTTCTTCATAGTACCTCGGGCACGACCCGAGGATTGGGTAACTTTTTGTAGCTCATAGTACCTCGACGAGGATTTTCTGTAACCTTTAATCGCGCCTTGAGCATAACTCGAGGACTTTTTGGCAACTTCCGTAGTTCTGCCGTGACGCCTCGGGTGTGACCCGGGGATTTTAGTATCCTTTTGTAGTCCTTCTTCATAGTACCTCGGGCACGACCCGAGGATTGGGTAACTTTTTGTAGCTCATAGTACCTCGACGAGGATTTTCTGTAACCTTTAATCGCGCCTCGAGCATAACTCGAGGACTTTTAGCAACTTCCGTGGTTCTGCCGTGACGCCTCGGGTGTGACCCGAGGATTTTAGTATCCTTTTGTAGTTCTTCTTCATAGTACCTCGGGCACGACCCGAGGATTGGGTAACTTTTTGTAGCTCATAGTACCTCGACGAGGATTTTCTGTAACCTTTAATCGCGCCTCGAGCATAACTCGAGGACTTTTGGCAACTTCCATGGTTCTGCCGTGACGCCTCGGGTGTGACCCGAGGATTTTATTATCCTTTTGTAGTTCTTCTTCATGCGTGGAGTGTTACGCCATCCCTAGAAAATATCCGAGTGACATCTCGATGCTTTGAAATGGCCACCTGCTTGTCGATTATTCTAATGATGAGGAAATATTATCAATGGGTCATGCGTGCCTTAGAGGGATGAGGAGATCAAGGTTCCTTTTTCGTGACTTTCGTTATGGTGATTAATGCACTTTGTTATTGGCTTTCTTCTTTGCTTTTCCAATGTTTCTTGTGAGGGATGGTACGATACATTTTTATTTCATTTTACTAAAGCAATAACACAAACAACATTCGTCTTACAACATGTCCTAACTGAGGATGAACCAAGATCTTACCCTAGGAACAAATTTCTAGGTTTGTATTCTCCCAGTTGTAAGCACTGGTTTTCGAACCCGATGATGAAAGCAATCTAAGAGCTCCTTGTCGCGCCAGCTGCTCAAATATTGATGCTCGTCGTAGAACGGATCACCTTTTCGGGACCATAACCTCTTCCGCCCGCTTCTCGGGACCATGAGTGTGGCACTTTCATGCTTATGAGAAAATCCTTGATCACAAAAGCATATACGGTCACAAGCACTATTCATCAAAGACCGTACGGTCACAACACTATTGGTTGAGACCGTACGGTCACATACATCTGACCGTACGGTCACTGCCACGTGGCAGATAGCAATCCAATCCTTATCTGCCACGTGGCTGGGCGGTCCAATGAGAAAGTGACACGTGTACAAGCTTCCAAAAGACATTGGCGGGTGTCGGGTAACGCCCGGCTCAGATCCAAATTTAGATCTGAGACGGGTGAAACCAGTGACCGTACGGTCACAACCTTGTGACCGTACGGTCACAAGGAAACCTATATAAACCCTCCGGATTTCTCATTCAAAACATCAACAAATCCTTTACAAAAATCACAAAACACTCATTCTCCCGCCTCTCTAGCTCGTTCTAAAGCGATTCTTGACCCGAGATAAGTTGCCTCTGATAAGGTTGCCTCCGAGTTGCCTAAAGTTGCCTCTGATACATAAAAGAATTGCTAGAGTCCGAGCTTGAGAGTACTTTCCTCAAATATTCTCAGAAAAGGTCCTCCTGACCACCAAATATATTCCCCTTTTTTATCAAAAGTTTCCAGTCCAGGCATCACTCGCAGTCTCGCTAGGGTCGACTAAGTCCTGTTTCCAGTTTCTGCACCAGAGGACGCACACGCAACTCCGGTTCCCCGAGGTTCCTCCCAAAAAAGGTCTCCGTTCTTCAACGAGCATCAGTCCGCGAGCAATCACTGGCACGCGACGAGGGTAAGCTTCTGAGGGTTTTGTACCGTGTCACCCGGCGGTTTATCGCACAAATGTTTGCGCATTTATTTATTTCTATGTGATAACCATAAAATCAAAACAAAAAGCTGTTAGGTTGCATTAAAGATCCTCTGGGTTCTGGAATGTCGGAATAAATAAGTTGTATCCACGAACGTAAATAGAATCTCTAGTTTTCAAAACAATCGGTACAAACACCGGTTCGTACATTTTTCCCGGTCGGCCGGGTGGCGACTTTAGTCAAAGAAGGCTAAAGCCACTATGAGCGACCACTTTTGCTCACAGTGGCGACTCTGTTGGGGACCATAAATATATTCTACTATTGTAAATTGACTTCAACGTACGATTTTCTTGAAGTTAATCTATCAATAGGAGGATGTAGGTTTGGTTTTCACTATTTGTAAAATTATTTCTTAAAAGATTTTATAAAAGTGAAAATGGGATACAACTGAAACATTCTGACAGCCTAGTTCTGTACAACAGAGTTATTGCTTTCTCATACTGCATAAAAGAAAAATCCCGAATGGTCAACGTGTGTTATGGGTCGTGCTCACTGTCGTTTCCTTTAAGGGACGCATGGGTCAATCCGTAACACCACCCACAACCTTGTACCGTCGACACGCTGCTCAAAACCCTTAAATGGGGAGGCGCTAGGTATATCTTGCTGTGGGAACCCTTTTGTACTATCAAACGAGACCGAAGCCTCATATAGTCAGCCTAGATATCTCCACTAGGAACTACCCCAAAACATCATGAAAATCACGTCTATTGAGAGCGTTTTGACATCGAAAGGAAAGATGTCGGAAAAACCCACCTAGGACAGAGACGCACCACGTGAAGATTGAGAGGGAGTGTCATTTACGCATGAATGCCTACACTAACTGTTTGATTGCTTAACTCTACTTGTACATGTGTTAGATGTAGCCGTAACCTAGGGAAAATCCGATTTCTATGACACTCCTTTGAAGTTAGGGGGCACCCTGTTACGCCAGACATTTTATCACAAGAAACACGACGTTATGTCGTCTGTTCCATTTCATAAAGGAACTCAATCTCGTGAGATGAAATCATGGCGTCACAAATATCGCCCCCTTAATTCAAAACGGGTGCCATACGAAGCCGGAGGTCCCAGATTACGAAAGACGCTTTAATGTAGGATAAGACCATACCGGTGTAACGGTTTAACCTGTTGAACCAAACACACATTGTCTTGTGCTCCTCCCGAAAAGGAGTTTAGGGTTCCTCTTGAGTCTAAAGGCACACCGCCCCGCGAAGTCCACTCAAGTCAATATCGCGTTGGACCAATAATAATACTTTGTCTTGTGCTCCTCCCAAAAAAGGAGTTTTAGGGTTTGTCTTGAGTCTAAGGGCACACCGCCTCGTCAGTTCACACAGGTCAATATCGTGTCGGACTAAAAAAAAAAAAAAAGAAAAGAAAAAAAAAAACTAAATAATTTTGCATAGACCACAATGACGAAACCCTCGACTAGGTTATAGTGTCACGTGTCAAAACACGTCAAGTCGTCATTCCATTTGTAGGGCTTAACAAATCGACCCTAAAAGTCGATTCCTTAAGTCAAACAAATATTTAGAAGATCTCTCCTAGGTTTAGGCGTGTCATGTCGTTTGTAGGGTCTAACGGACCTACCAACGATGTCGCTCACTTTGTCATGTGAAATACGTCATCACGACGTCTGTTTCAGTTCGAGAAGAAACTTATTCTATTTTCACATGACGAAGTTCTACGACCCCAAAGGTGGATTCCTTAAACCAAACAAATGTCATCTTTAAACGATGCTAAAACTTCATAAGACCTAAAAGGACATAACGTTATGATGCCTGTCCATATGCATGAAATACGGCGTTACGCCGTCCGTTCCACATCATAGGGAACACTTTAATTATTTCATGCAAAATGGGGACACTTTAATTATTACAACGATATGACCTGTTAGATCAAACATACACTGTCTTCTTCTCCTTCGAAAGGAGTTTTGAGTTTGTGAAGTGAAAGAGGATGTTGGAATGATTGTCTGAACCAAAGTAGGGGTGCGATGTCCCGTGGGTCTACATGGTTCATTATCATGTTGAGTCTCCTAAACTAGTGTAAGATAGGGTTGTCACACATGCATCATCTATTCGGGAAATAAACGACGTGTCAATAATGTTGTTTACCATAGAGCCAAACATCACCGCTATATACAACATACGCCCCTTCGTCTCTATGTAAAAAATCAGGTCTTGCGTGTCTTTTCATATAAACACACAATAGTCCATCATTGAGTCGCTGCAATCCGCATGTGTATATTTGTCGTCACTTACACCCTATAGTCAAGAGTCGTGATTATTGTCTATAGTCATCAGCCTAGGGTCCGAAGTGTAGCATGCATCCATTTCACATAGGTGTCAAGCATTACCCATACGAATTAGCGTACATCGTCAGACCATGCATGTGTCCCTTTGCCTGCTAGGTCTGTATCCTTTAGGTGTGTCTACCCTAAGAGTGTCATACGTTGGGTCTGCATGCATGCACATTGCCACGTGTCTTAGACATACATACATATTGGTACCAGGACAGAAAAGATAGCAAAAATGGCAAACGAGGTACCATGATCCCATGAGTATAGTCCGTCTAGATGTCATAGGCACACTTAGGTTAGGGCACACACATAAGTTGTCCAAACGTCAGAAACCCCACCTGAGCTCCTTCCCTTTGCCCAAAACTCCCAAGTCACTACCTAGCCCCAACCATCACAAAACCACAACACACCTGAACCCGAGCCAGCTTCCATCAAGGAGACCGTCAGACCAACAATGAAGAATAAGAGATAAGGATCAAGCCCTCAAATGAAGGGTTCGACGACCGAAGGAAGTTCTCCATGATATCCTCTCAAACTCCAATCCGAACTGAAGACGAGCCAAGCCTTGACACTTAGTCTACCTCGCAAATGAACCACTCCCCACGTATTACCAAACACCCTAAAATACCTTACACCAAACTTCACCAAACTACCCCGCCATACACCACATTCCATCTCACGCCAGTTAACCACCTTCTCATGATCTACTTCAGAGCAAACAAAAGACCTTATTCGAACCAAAATTGATTAATACCTAGTGGTTCGAAACACTGAGAATACACCCCTGAGAAGATTCATGGAGGATTCTAGGTCA
Source organism: Euphorbia peplus (assembly GCA_028411795.1). Classification (NCBI taxonomy): domain Eukaryota; kingdom Viridiplantae; phylum Streptophyta; class Magnoliopsida; order Malpighiales; family Euphorbiaceae; genus Euphorbia; species Euphorbia peplus. The sequence goes on along the minus strand of CP110843.1, from coordinate 8,301,318 downwards.
CAAGCGTCACATCAAGAACATCCCTACAGACGAAGAACGGAGCGATATCATCAAACATCGACTAGGCTCTATCCCACTTATCCTATCCACGTATTTACAGACTCGTGCTTGGGTAGAAAAATCGTTTAGCTCACCCGTGTCTGCATTCATTTGCATCTCTCAAATAGACATTAGGACGATATAGGCATAATTAGAGCATGTGTGTCTAGTATGAGTATGCCCCCGACTGTAAGAGAGAGAACCACAACCAGACGAGTGACCTCGACCAGGACGTACCTTGCAAGAAAGAGACGACATAGGGAGAAGGAATTAATGGATCAATGTAGAAGCACATCCCCTTCGGAGCCCTACAAAAGGAAGAGACCTCACTCTAAGGAACTAGGACAGTGCGCAAAAGTTAAAAAGGAGCGTCCAAATATTCGTAGTGTCTCCATGAACCAAGGTCCATCAACCTTCAGGATTAAATCCATGAAGTCCTCAGAATTCCCCTCCTACACTCAACAACGGATGTGCTCATGAATGAAGGGAGAAACAAAAATGAGAAGCAAAGCCATCCTTCGGAGAAGCTTATAGCCCAAAAATGGATCCCATCCACAAAACCTCGAAGGGAGCAACGACATTGCCATATCAAAGCCTCATGCAAAAGACAAAGCGGATGTTGTCCCGAAGACATCTCTTTAATCATCACACGAGGACGTGACCCATGCAGAAGGTTGTGACAAGATCTACACCAAGGAGAACAATGGGAACACTAGGATTTCATCATGAGAATCACTTGCGCGCTTCTGAAAACAAGATGGCGGCACTAGGATACGTGGCTCCATCCCCAGAAAGAACGACAATCCCTCACCACGGAAGAATCCTCACCACAAGGGGCGAATCATCATCACAGGCATAGCAAGGATGATTACTAGGACCAGTTGATAATGAGTGCACATTCATATTAGACATACATGAACCATTTATGCCTATGTTAACTAGTCTAGATGCTTATGTTAGTGAGTCTAAATGTCTATTCCAAGAGTCTGTCAGCTACGGGTATTCTAGAATAGAGAAATCAAGAGCTTAGACAATAGGATATGTACACTCCATTCAAAACACTAGCCTACTCCTCTAGGGTTTGAGAAAACAGAAAAGGCCTGCTAGATCGAGAAGGCTCAAGATAAATCTAGGCAACAATCAAAGCCAAAGGAAAGAAAGCCTGCTAGGTTGAAAACCTGAGAAGGCGACCTAGGCAACAATAAAGGCAGCTCGCTAAGTTGACAACCCGTAGAGTCATCTTAGGCAACAGTTAGAGCAATAAAACACCTCACCCTAGGGGCAACGACGAAAACATCGTCGGTAGTTGCATTCGAACATCTTGATTCCAACCCTGACAACCTAGGAGCTACACGAACTCCTGATAGTCTCTCAAAAACCTATTCAAAGAATCCCCATATCCCTCGCTTCTACTATCTAACCCAAGGTCCTTGCACCCTTCACAAAACGTACCCTACAACCCCAATAAACATCGCCTCCACTATCCAAGCCCAAACCCTTTCTCTTCTCATAAAGACCTTTCCATACACCCTCGAAACACCTACATACACCTCACCTCCTTCATCCAACTCAAAACCTTTGCTCACATTCCCCAAAAGAACAACCGTAAACCTAACCTCACATCTAGCCAACACCTTGGGGTCACCCACATGCTTAGTTGAGGACCAAGAGTCGTTTAGGTTCCCCAGTCACGTGTCCACACACTCACTCATACATACTATGTGTCCTAGGTCGTCCAACCAAGATCCACAAAATTAATACTACACAAGTCATATGAGGAGATGGCCCCCTTAGTCTCCGCATAATCACATGTCCACAGGTCTAGTTGCACGCACACATTAGACACTTAGGTCATCTAGCCGAAATCCATAAAGAACATATCACGTGAGTAGAACATCCCCTTGTGCACACACATATGGAGTCGCACACACTTCGGGTTTTAGATTGTTGTAGGTTGTCATAAGTCCACCTAATAGGGTACCCCCCCATTTACACCAAAAGACATACATGCACACCATATGTTTTAGGTAGTCTAGCTAGAGTCCATATCGCGTGTGTTCATGTAGCGAAAGTATCCCTTATCATGTGTCTGTACATCTAGTCGCATATATTGTGTGTTATCCACACTAAGCTCATAGGTGTAAACCTGCATGCATCCATAAAGTAGGGTGTCTCCCTTGATCATTTGTAATCATGCAGCATGACCAGTCATCATGAAAATATTTATTTCCGATTGGCCATTTCGCCCCGAGAAAGGATGCATGTCTTTGTTTTTGCAGGATCCCCATAGGAGTCATAAAAGGCGGCGATAGATAGTCTAGGCACAACACCTATCAGACGGTGTTAACAATCTTTCAGAGCCAAGCCCGACAAACCACAGAAAGCGCAGAAACTCACCCAACTTCCGCGACTGGAAGCGCCCGACTCCCGAAACACCCGACCTCATGAAGACTTAATACTCCTGAAGCAGCTCCGGAGATCAATACTCACACTTAAAGAAGGCGTTACAGAAGGTGTTCCAGAAGAAGTTCCAAAAGGCGTTCCCGAAGGCGTTCCAGAAGAAGTTCCAGAAGGCATTACAAGAGGTGTTACAAAAAGGGCCTTACCGAAGATGTTGCTAACCCCGAGGAACTACCAAAGACATATGGGCATATCCAACGACCGTAGAAGCAGTACACTGGGGCAATATCGGACCACGGATACGCTGGGGCACCCCTGAACTCATCAAAATATTAGGAACTAAGAACTCTACCGGGGCAATACCAGAATGGGGCACGACTCAGGTCAAGGAGAAATGCCGCCAGGGACTCCCAGATCAGTTACAGATCAAGAGCAGAAGAGAAAAGATACTGGGACACAGCGGATCGACCTCAGAATAAGACCACCAGCATCCGGATAAGACTGGTAGGACAAAGTGTTCAAGGAAAGGGGGTCGACGAACAGAGCTACAAGAGTTACTAAATCCTCGGGTCGTGCCCAAGGAATTATGAAGAAAAGCTACAAAGAGGTTACTAAACCCTCGGGTCATGCCCGAGACATTATGGAAGGTTACTCAGAGCTACAAGAGGTTGTTACTCCTTGGGTCGTGCCCGAGGTACTATGAAGAAGAGCTACAAAGGATTACTAGATCTTCGGGTCACGCCCGAGGCGTTGTGAGAGTTCACTCAGAGCAACGAAGAGGTTACTAAGTCCTCGGGTCTCGCCCAAGGCAGGTTACTGAAGGTTACGGAAAGTCCTCGAGTTACACCCGAGGCGCTATTAAAGGTTACAGAAAATCCTCGTCGAGGTACCCAGCAGAAGCAGTTAGTTGGCCTTACTGAAAGATTATAGAAGATCCGATGACGTGAGACCAGAACTGCAGGAAAGTTAAGAGATTACTAATCCTTGGGTCGTGCCCGAGGTACTATGGAGAAGAGCTACAAAGAAGTTATTAAATCTTCGGGTCACGCCCGAGGCGTTGTGAGAGTTCACTCAGAGCAACGAAGAGGTTACTAAGTCCTCGGATCTCGCCCAAGGCAGGTTATTGAAAGTTACGGAAAGTCCTCGAGTTACACCCGAGGCGCTATTAAAGGTTACGGAAAATCTGTTGGAATCTGATCAACGATCAGAGTCGCGCAGCGGAAGCGAGAAAAACGATTTTAAATCATTGATCAGATTACACTTGATCTTTATCATTGCCTCAATGTTATTTGTTTAATTAAAGTGATTAAACCTACATTAGTCACTCACATGGAATCCCTCAGAGAGAGATGGACGAACCGCACGATCGGAGGTTCCGCCAAAATCACGTGCACGACACCTAGAGTCAACAGGTACTCGCAAAAAAAAGGCACGAAGAACGATGAACGGAATGCTCCGGGATCATCCTAGGGGGTTCGGTCGGCCACTTGCTGTAGAGGGGATTAGGGTTTCAATTTTCTGTGTCAGAAAGTCTAGGGTTTCAATCGATCAGGATTAATTTATAGTGTGTCGACTAATTACAGTTTTAGTACCTGCATTAATTTAATTAATCTTATTGTACCACAATAGTATACAATAGATTCAATTAACATCAATTAGGTTATAATTAATCACACACTAACCCCTAAAGAAAATCTAATTAATCAATCGCTTAATTAATTAACCCGATTGAGTAATTAATCCCTCCAAACAATTAATTAACTTGTTCCATTCAGAACAATTAATCAATTAACATTATCAGTTAACAACTAATAATAAGTTCATCACAAATACACTAGATGTATTAGTTCTCCGAGTACAAGTCTCAGTGTCTAGTGTGCACGATCCTGTGGGCCATAATCAATTAGCTCAACGACTGATAGAGAGTTGCCTAGACCATATCAGTCACCAATTGATTATAGTGTTAGTCCATCTCATACAGATAGATACCCGGTAGTATTCTCTAATATCTCTTACCAAGCATATCGATATATCAAGTATGAGGCATGGTGGACGTCATCCTCTACAACTTGAGATATTTCTCGATCTAAAGTTAACTGAAGAACAGATAAGTAACCAGCTTATCTGAGTGTGGCCACACATTTCTCAGTTCAACTCAACGAGTGGCCTAATGATATCATCTCACTTACGGAGTGAGTGGTAATCCCTTCACTTCAACTATCAGTATGAATGAGTTCACTGACTAGACCAATCATACCCGTATTTGGCATCCTTTTACAGACCTGTTAGGCGTATGTCAAATCTAATCAGATTCCTCATTCAATACTATATTGAAATCAGGTCGACAGATAAAAGAGATCTACATTTATAGAAGGGCAATGACTCTTCCACCATGTGCCTTCTAAAGCGGATCGACCAAGTCCCGTATTGGTCATACGTACCTACAAACATATCCTGTACACGTGTACATATCCTGTTCGTAAAAGCTTTACATTCTATTCATTCCCATGAGTAGAACTAGCTTCTGGTTATTTATGATATACAATCAATGGATACTTCATACAGTGCATATAATACAAGATATATTAACTGAATGAATTAATGCCTTTTATTCCATAAAACAATTGTATAGTACAATCAACAAAAGTACAATACAATAACAAAATAACTATGCCTAGAACTAGGGCACACCAACAATCTCCCACTTGACCTAGGTCCAAGCAGGCATAGCCCTAATTCCTATAGATCTAGCATGAGCATTGTTCTTGCGTTCAGCAAGAGCCTTCGTCATCGGATCAGCAACATTGTTATCTGTATCAACTCTCTGTAGTCTAACATCACCTCTTTGGATAATCTCCCGGATAAGGTGAAACTTCCTGAGTACATGCTAATTCTTCTTTGTAGACTGGGGCTCCTTAGCTTGTATCATGGCCCCATTGTTGTCATAGAAGAGCACTACTGAATCCTGGATAGAAGGTACTACTCCAAGATCAGAAATGAACTTCCTCATCCAGACCGCTTCCTTAGAAGCCTCACAAGCAGCAATGTACTCAGCTTCTGCTGTAGAATCTGCAATTGTTGGTTGTTTAGTGGACTTCCAACTAATGGCACCGCCATTCAAGAGGAACACAAAACCAAATTGGGATTGTTGTTCATCCTGATCAGTCTGGAATCCTGAGTCAGTGTAACTGGACACGACCAACTCATCATCGCCACCATAAACCAAGAAAAGATCTCTAGTACGTCTCAAGTACTTTAGAATTGCCTTGACTGCCTTCCAGTGTTTCTCGCCGAAGCAAGACTGGAAACGGCTAGTCATACTGAGGGCAAAAGCAACATCAGGCCTGGTACATAGCATAGCATACATAATCGACCCAATAGCAGAGGCATAAGGGTATTTGGAGACCTTGCGCCTCTCCTTCTCAGTCTTAGGACTGTGTTCCTTCTTAGACAGTTTCAAACCATGTGCCATAGGGATGAATCCCTTCTTTGAGTTGGACATGTTGAACCTCTTAAGGATTTTGTCTATGTACTTTGCCTGAGAAAGCCCCAGCAGGCGTTTTGCCCTATCTCTGTGGATTCTGATCCCCAAGATAGTCTCAGCCTCCCCAAGGTCCTTCATTGCAAAACATTTGTTCAGCCACTGCTTTGTGGCTTGCAGCTCTGAAATGTTTCCTCCTATCAATAGAATGTCATCGACATAGAGCACTAGGAAAGTGTCTGAGCTCCCACTATTCTTACGATACACACAGGGCTCATCGAGGTTCTGAATGAATCCAAACTCCTTAATGGATTCATTGAACTTCCTGTTCCAAGACCTAGATGCTTGCTTAAGTCCATAAATGGACTTTTGAAGCTTGCATATTCGGTTAGGATATTCTGGATTCACAAAACCTTCAGGTTGAGCCATATAGACATCCTCCTCTAGCTCTCCATTCAAGAAAGCGGTCTTGACATCCATTTGCCATATCTCATAGTCGTACCATGCCGCTATAGCAAGTAATATCCTTATGGATTTGAGCATAGCTACTTGTGAGAAAGTTTCATCATAATCAATTCCATGAATTTGCCTGAATCCTTTCGCTACCAGTCGCCCCTTGAAGGTGTTGTCAGCCTTTAGCTTGAAAAGCCACATGCTCTCCACAACTTTGACTCCAGGGAAGGGATCAACCAACCGCCAGACCTCATTGTCATACATAGATTGCATTTCAGATTCCATGGCTCCACGCCATTTATCTGATTGTGGTCCTTCAATAGCCTCCTTGTAGGATTTTGGATCATCTTGTTCCACAACCATGATCTCTTCGTCTTGGGTGACCATGTATCCATACCTCTCAGGCCCTTGACGTGACCTACCAGACCTTCTAGGTTCTCGTACAATATGTTCTACCTGTTCATCAACCTGAACATCAGGAACGATTGTCTCAGCTTCCTCAGCAGTTGCTGCAGCAGTTTGTGGTTCTTGAACTTCTCCAAGTTCAATACTGCTCCCACTGTCTTTCTTGGAAATGAAATCCTTTTCCAAGAAGACTCCAGTTCGAGCAACAAAAACTTTGTTCTCTAATGGATTGTAGAAATAGTAACCCTTAGTTTCCTTAGGGTAACCTACAAACTGGCATTTGACAGTTCTGGACTCTAGTTTGCTACTAATCAATTTCTTGACATGAGCATCACAGCCCCAGATCTTCATAAAGGACACACAGGGTTTCCTGCCCTTCCATAGCTCGTATGGTGTTCCCTTAACTACCTTGCTGGGTGTATTGTTTAGAATGTAAGCAGCAGTCTCTAAAGCATATCCCCAAAAGGATATAGGGAGATTAGCCGGACTCATCATTGAGCGGACCATGTCTAATAAGGTCCTGTTTCTCCTCTCTGAAACCCCATTCCATTGAGGTGTACTAGGAGGAGTAAGTTGGGATACTATCCCACACTCACTCAAGAATTCGTCAAACTCTTGGCTCAGATATTCACCCCCTCTATCAGACCGGAGTGCTTTAATCTTCTTACCAAGCTGGTTTTCAACTTCATTCTTAAAATCCTTGAACTTTTGAAGTGTCTCAGATTTGTGTCTCATCAAATACACATAGCCGAAACGGCTATAGTCATCTGTGAAAGTAATGAAATACTGAAAACCTTGTCTAGCTTGTGTGCTCATTGGTCCACATACATCTGAATGTATAAGCCCCAATAGCTCAGTTGATCTTTAACCAGTCTTCTTGAAAGGTGCTTTTGTCATCTTGCCACGTAAACAAGATTCACAAGTATCTAGAGCCTGTAGATCAAAAGATCCTAAAATTCCACTTGAGTGGAGCTCAGCGATACGTCTCTCGTTTATGTGCCCAAGACGGCAATGCCAGACATATGTAGGATTATTATAATCACTTATCTTAATCCTTTTATTTACATTGTATACATGAGATGGGTTGGATAAATCTAAGACATACAACCCATTCTGAAGAACGCCTGTTCCATATAAAATATTACCACATAAGATACTAAAAGTTCCATGCATAATATTAAAGGAAAATCCCAAATCATCCAAACAAGAAACTGAAATAATATTCATGCGCATCGCAGGTACATAGTAACAATTTCTCAAAATGAGTTCCAGCCCAGTGGGCAAACATAAGTAATAATCTCCTACATCTAATGCCTGCACTCTGGCACCATTTCCGACGCGGAGATCCACATCACTCGAACTCAAGCTCCTCCTATTTCTCAGCCCCTGCACATTTGAACAAATGTGAGAACCACATCCTGTGTCTAAAACCCAAGATGAAGAAATAGTGAGATTAATCTCAACAATATAAATACCTGAAGATGAAGCAGCCTGCTTGTTCTTCACATTTCCCCTTAGCTTAGGACATGCACTCTTCCAATGCCCCTTTTCACCACACTCGTGGCATAGGTCTAATGGGTGAGGCTTGAAGGCTTTCTTCTTGCCTTTGCCAGCGGGCTTCCTACCCTTGTTCTTGAACGTCTTCTTGTTCTTAGGCCCATTAGCCTTGCCACCACTCACCACATTCACCTCCACCTTCCTACCCTTAGTCATAGTCTGCTCAGCCTGTTTTAGCAGGCCATGCAACTCCATGACTGTTCTATCCCGACCCTGCATATTGTAGTTCAGGATAAAAGCGTCGAAGGAAGGAGGGAGTGAACTGAGGATCATGTCCACTGCAGTGGTCTCAAGCACAGCAGAGTTGAGACCCGCCAACCTGTCAATGTAGCCCTTCATCTTTAGCACATGAGCGCTAACAGAAGTCCCAGGTTGCATCACAGTGGTGCTCAATGCCTTGGTGGTCAGGTACCTCTCCTGACGAGCCTGGTCTTGGAACATAGTTCTAAGATTGGTCATCATTTGACGGGCACCTTGATCCATGAACTGCTTTTGTAACTCAGCAGTCATTGTACCAAGCATCACACATGCCACTTCTCTGTCATCCTTAACATGCTTTTCATAAGCTTGGATGACTGCAGCAGTGGCACGTGCAGCAGGAGCAGCTGGAATAGGAGTTGTCAGCACATACTCCCTAGCCTCGTGCCTTAGGACGATTTGCACCGCCCTAGCCCAATCTAGGAAGTTTGACCCCGTCAACTTCTCCTTTTCCAACAGTGGTTTGAGAGGATTGTTAGTTGCCATCTCTTTTCTTAATCGAGTTTAAGTTTTAAGTAGATTCTGCAGAAAGAGAGAGAATTAGAATAAAGGACTTTAATGTCAATAAACAAATTAATATCTGTTAAATTAATTTCTTTTGGTGATTATATTGACTTCGTTATACCAAGATCCACAATCCCATTAATAATTGATCAAGCTAGGGCTTGTATCTCATATTAGCGTATTTGGTAGAGCAACCTACTCAATTCTCCCACCTAGAGAACTCTTGGTTTGATAGGTCTATTGACACTTTACCTATCCATGCTTAGGAACCCGCAACAAGCTTAATGATGTTCCTTCTTCGAGTAAAACCTACAATCTCATTTAACCACACTCTCAAAAGAAAGTATCTTAACCCTCAACGGCCCACCAGTTACTACAATATATTCTGCTAGGGCATGATATATAGTGTAGCACCACCTGGGAGGAAGCGGTGAGGTTTAGGTAAAGCATTTATAAAATACCCGATATTTTGTTTTAACAGATTACATTGGGTGATCGGCTTAACATGTGAAAAAGAATTGATCTGGTGATCAATAGCGATGCAACTTATTATATTCGTTTTAATAGTCCATATTACATATTATATAAGATATAATAATACAAAAATAAAATAGACATCCTATGGGCTTTTCTAATACATCCTATAGGACTATTAATTGAAAAACAGAAATGAAATCTTCGGGCTTCCTCCATGGGCTTGGGCTCATCAGGAACTTCTCTTCGGTCTTCTTATGATTACATCAAAATAAAACCTATACAATTTGTCTAAGCAAAAGTAATGAAAATTTAAAATCCAAAATTTACATTCCATACTTCAATTAAAAGCCCATAAGATTCTATATCAAGTTGCTGCAAAAGAACGTTATACAGAATAAAATAAATGCATAACTATGGTAATCCTAATTCACATTTTAATTAAATTAAGCCAACCCAATTTGATAAAATCGTTTCAGTTTTCTCAACCAGTAAATTAGCCCGTAAAGGCCCAATGATTAAATCATTGCTCCCACTGAACTTTGGGAATTACTCAATCGAAAGCTAAACACATTTAATGCCACCGGTGTCTCGATCCATTAAATTAATTTTATCATCATACCATATTCAATTTAATATCATCAAAAATTAAATCTAAGATATAAATGCATGACACGACATAAACATTTTATTTAATTAATTTAACCTAAGCTAATTAATTAAATTAATGTATTTGGGCCAAATTAATTTTAATAAAACAAGTTTAATTTCAAAAACGAAATAAAAATTAAATTAAGCCTCGAGTTGGGATCGTAGTTTCGGTGATACCTCCCTTCCTCGAGCTCTCCAAGTCGCCTGATCGATCTTTTCCAAGGCCAGTTAAGCTCGCGCCCCTTGATGAAGACCTGCCAGTGCAAAGCAGGAATCGAGCCATTGGGATTGGATCTCATCCTCGAGGTCCAGTACTCGTACCTTCGAGGCCTCGAGGGCTTTGTTCAGTTGGATACGGTCAACCTTCAGTTTCTCACACTCGAAGGTTTTTTCCCTTCCGATATGTTGAGCAGACTTCAGGATTTTCTCTTGAGTTTTCAAAGCATCCTCTGCCGTGTCAAGTTTATCCGATACTTCCGCCCATTTTTGGCGATAGTCTTCGAGGGACGAAGATTTCTGGAGATAGCGGTAGGACATGATCTCCGTCGCAGCCATGGCCTATACAAATGAAGAAAACAAGGATGAGAGGAAAGTCGTGGTAATTTTAAAAAAACGATGTCTAAATATAAGAAAGATCGTTACCTTGGCTTGTCTGACTTGTACAAGTTTAGCCAATTCCTCGTCAGTAAGTTTCTCGGCGAGTCTAACCTCCTCGGGAACAAGGCAGGCTTGAGCAACGTCCTCGGCGATCGCAGGAACGCTTAGGGAGACTTGAGGAAAGCGCTCTGCCCAGAACTGTATAAGGTTGAAAGTTAGAACACCAAAATATTTGAACTTCAACAAAGTTAGGTAAGGAGAGCTTACGTTGTAGAGTTTATATCTTTCGTAGCCATCCAACGAGGCCTCAGTAGGCACCCTGCCTTTGGCATGTGTCATCTCGGGGCAGTTGGTATAAGGATACCAGTTAGGATCCCAAGTCGATGGATGTGGAGGCGAGCTCGTCCCCTCGATTTGGCGAACGCGTTTAGCATGAGGACCTTCGGGATCATTGGGAAAGGTCCCCACGCCAACTTCGCCCTCGGGAATCGACGTATCAGCAGAAGTGGATATTGTTTTCCTCTTGGAACGAGCTTGCTTCGGGACCCCTTGGTCTTCGAGGTTTTGGATTTTGGGGTCATTAGGAATTTGGACTTCGGGTTCTTTGACCTCGGATTCGGTTTCGTTTCCGGACGAGAGGGTTTGGATTTCTACATAGAAAATTATGAAAAGTTAGATTAAAAGAAGAACAAAGAGGTACGAAAGATCATTAAAGAATTGATAAAGTTACCAGGAATATCATCCTGTTGTTGAGGCTCGGGAACGTGTGTATCTTCTACTGGAGCCACCTCGGGCTCACGAGCCTCGGAAATGGCAATGTTGCCAATCGACGAAGCACGGACCTTCTTGGTCGTTGCACGAGGATCTCTCGGGGGCACAATAACAGAAGGAGCTTGTTTTTCACCTTCTAGGGCCTTCAGTCGGGCAGCTGCAAGGCGTTGTTTGTAAGATAACTTAGGGGCCATGATAAAATGCCTGCAAATAACAAGTTCATAGTTAAATTCAGAAAAGCTTACAAGGATTTTTTGGAAGAGAAATTGGCTCCCCGAGATGAGCCCGATTAACCTCGGGAGCAGGAAAATAAAATATGGTTCCATTCTCTCCAACGGTGGCAATCGGCATGTTGCCTCGGTAACGAGTTAGGAAATTCTCGAGGGAGATGGGACTGGGAGGTTTGTATTTTTGGAGTTTCTTAAGGGAGCATTGTTCTTCCTCGTTGAGGATCACGTTCTTCGTGGGGTTTCTCCACGTACTCGGATCAGTAGGAAATTCGTTGAAATCGATCCTCCAGGGCCATCGAAGGTTGCCGTCTTCAGGACCAACCCAGATCCATCGTGAGCGATGGCCACTGTGTGACGAAGGTTTGCCACCAACTAAGCCTTTGGGCTCGTGGACTTCTTTGAAAGAGACACATGGGTGTTTTAGAGCCTTGATGGGAGTTCTGAGATATTTGAAGAGGTTTCCAGTTAGCAAGACACCGAGATCCTGGCATACCCGTACGAGAGCGAGCATCTCGACCCACGAGTTGGGAACGATCTGTGCAGGGCAAAGATTGAACTCGATGAGGATATCGTTCACCACCTCTGGGAAAGGAAACCTCATCCCATATTCAAGATGCCTCTTGAGAACGGCCACCTTGTGGATTTTTCCCTTAAACATCCTGTCTTCGGGAGTGGGGACAGCACAGTCAAAGTCCTTTAGACAGGGGAACTTTTTCTTCAACTCGCGAAGTGCTTCAGATGTGTTAATCTTGGTCGCTTCGTGAGGAAGAGCTGTCCCCCAATGGCCCTGTTGCGGATGTGGGGCACGTATTGGCATTTGGATCGGAGGGTTAGGGTTCCTAGGGTTTGTGCGTTGCGTGGTATTGGGGTTTGGATTTTGTGGTCTGGGTGGGATTAGTTCTTCCTCGGACCAGTCCATAATAGTTTGGCGACGCCGGTGATTTAGTTCTGGATCTGAGTTTTGGGAAGTTTCTCCCGAGGAAGTAGGATTTTGTGATGAAGAGGCCATTTCGGGTAACGAAATCGGAATGAAATAGAAAGATGATTATGGATTACTTACACTTCGCAGAAATCTGGAAAACAGGTTGCTGAGAGGATTATGGATTTTTGAAAGCGTAAAGAGATGGAGGGTTTTACTCTGATATTTATAGGCAAAATGGTATTTTGAATTACAAAACCTTTTCGTATGCTTGGAGGGAGTTTAAGTTTGACACCACGCTTGAAGACAAGGGTGGAGTTTTGAGTGAGGCGTGCGAATTGGGTAGTTGGACTTGATGGTAGAGTTGTTGGGCCACAAACCATGTATGTCTTTTGGGCCTATAGGTTGGGCCATATTAATTTTGGATGATTTGAAAGACATAAGTCCTAAAGGATCTTGTAATCCTTTTGGGGGGGCTTCTGTTATCACCTAATATTTCGTATGACGCGTGGACCAATAGTCATTTAGCTTTCAAACACGTAGGACGGTTAAACTATGTTGAATAGTCTTAATGTCCACGTAGACGTGTTTGAATAGTCAACGTAAGGAGAATATCTCTCCTACAAAGAAAGTATTCCTCTTTAGGTCTCCTAATCCAATTAGGACAATACAAGCTAATTGGGAGTATAATTCTAAGACTAAAGAGGGGTAATTTAAGTGAAGTCCTAATACAACTAGGATTAAGATACATGATCAAACACTATAAATACATGGGATTTTCTACAATCTAAGGTACATTATTCTAGACTCATACTCTGAGTTAATTACTTTTCCGATCACAAGTTCCATACTGACTTTAGCATCGGAGAGGGGTCGCCGGTCAGCGGCCTCCTTTAGGCTAACGTTTTCTGTCTTGCAGTTAACACAGCTTACGTGGAATTCAAGTTACAATTTCTCGGTAACACTTACGTTGATCATCCATATCTTTCATACACCCGACAAATAAATTCACATATGTGCTAATGGATGAAAAGTTTACCATCGCAGTACGAACCTTCATAATCAGCGAAGTATTATTCGGCCTACGCTGGTTGAATTCAGCGACAATTTTTGACCAAAATGTTCCTCCGCTCTGATTTTTTCTGATAATAGAATTCTCAGAAACATCAATAAAAGAAAGGCATAAAATTTCTTCAAGCTCCGAATTAAACACATATGGTGGATTTTTAGCTCATTTCTCCTTCGCCTTTCCCTTCCCCTTATCTTGTGTCGCTGCCACAATCTCCTCATCATCACCAGTATCCGGTACCATACCTTCAGAATCAACTGGTCTAGAAGGTGGTGACTCCAAATTAATTGGAGCACCTCCATAATTAAATCTCGGTGCTTGATTTTGAAAACTATATGGGTTGGGGAACTTTTTCCCAAAATTTTCCACAGGTTAACGAAAAGACCCATAATTATTGTAGAAATTTTGCTGGGGTGGGTAGTTCATCGGGACATTTTGGTTGAAAAATTGTGGTCGTTAAAAGCCCGGAGACATCTGTGAATTTTTAGTGTTTTCATTGAGATTCTGAGAATTTTGAGAGTTTTGGTAAGAATATTGTTACCCGAATATTGACTATTCGTGTACCCGAAACCGTAAGAATCTTGATTTCTATCCATTTTTTGCTCTAAATAATAAATTGAATTCAAGATAGATAGGATATGTGCTTTGGAAACAATACACACTATATATATATATATATATATGGACAAATTTATTACCTTTATTTTTTCGTTTCAATCAAACAAAAAAAGGGACACAAACGGCTACTTTTTGGTTAAATACACACTCTATATTTATTAAATACACAAGTTTTATTTAAAAAACATTTAAAATAAAATTATTATTTTTTGTTTAAAGGGAGAGATGGCTGACCGGTGGGATATATTACAACATTACAGCAACAGTCCACTCCTCAAATTAAGCAATTAGAGCAGGATGAGATCAATCACAATAAATGAGAGAGAAATGTCTGACTTAATAAGAAGATTGGGTTCACATTCTATCATAATCAAAGGGATAATTGAGATATTATTTGGATTGATATTTGTTAATTACTACTATGAAATCTTTCTAAATTTACTCTCTTTTATCTGTATTTATATGTGGTTCATGTTCTTTGTAAGGCACTCACGTTAATAAAATCATAGCTACATTCTTTTCTAATTCTCTTCTTGGTACCAGAGCTTTTGTGAGTCAATTTTACACAATAAATGACATTGATTTCTCACAATGTTAGCAATTTCGTTACTCTCAAACTCAATCAAGACAATTACCCATTATGGCGTAAGCAAGTCTTGGCTCTTGCTGAAAGTCAAGATCTAGTCGGGCATCAAACCGGCGAACCCCAAGAACCTAATCAATCAACCACAAATACCAGCAACACAAATGAAAATAGAGATGCAGCAACAAATATTGCAGCATGGAAGAAATCAGATCGGCTTCTTCGAGGATGGATAATTGGCACTCTTTCCGAAGAAGCGCTTGGTCTTGCCATAGGTCAAGACACAGCAAAATCTGTTTGGGACACCATGAAAGACGCCTATGCACAAGATTCTCAAGAAAGAGAATTCACCCTTCGCCAACAATTGACATAACTCAACAAAGATGACAACACAACCATTGGAGATCATATTCGCAAGTTCAAAGGAATATGCGATAGTCTTGCAGCCATAGGGAATCCGGTTTCGGACAAGGTTAAAGTCTTTTCCCTTCTTACAAGCTTAGGTCAAAAGTATGAATCTTTGACCACCACTATGTTAAAACCATCGCGTCCTTCCTATGCTGAGTTGATATCCTTGTTACAAGGATATGAACAACGCCAAAATTTGTTCACAGCCAACACACCAACTCATCAACTTGCCTTTTATGGTCAAAAACAACAATCTAGCTCTCGCAGGATTCAAAGCAATTTTAATTCAAGCGGTCGTAGATTCCAAGCACACATTCCACGTTTCAACAACACTAAAACCGATGAGCAAATCAGTTCAAACAATCAACATGATTTCATCAATCGGAAACCAGCCAACCCGGACAACGTCGAATGACACCAACTGAAAGAGAGATGTATCGAAGTGAAACCTGACACATCTGTGGTGTTATGGGGCATGTTGCAAAAATATGTTGGCATCTTTCCAAAAACGTGCAATCATCTGATGAAATTCCAAAGGCATTGGCAGCTCTCACTCTTGATAACAATGTTTTTGATATAGAATGGACATCTGACACTGGCGCCTCTCAACACATGACAGGTAATGCTAGTTTGTTAAAAAACACACGCCCAAATACGGGTACGATTGGTCTAGTCAGTGAACTTATTCATACTGATAGTTGAAGTGAAGGGATTACCACTCACTCCATAAGTGAGATGATATCATTAGGCCACTCAATGAGTCGAACTGAGAAATGTGTGGCCACACTCAGATAAGCTGGTTACTTATCTGTTCTTTAGTTTAATTCAAGATCGAGAAATATCTCAAGCTGTAGAGGATGACCTCCACCATGCCTCATGCTTGATATATCAATATGCATGGTAAGAGATATTTGAGAATTATACAGGGTATCTATCTGTGTGAGATGGACTAACACTATAATCAATTGGTGACTGATATGGTCTAGGCAACTCTCTATTAGTGGTATAGCTAATTGATTATGGCCCACAGGATCGTGCACACTAGACACTGAGACTTGTACTCGAAGAACTAATACATGTAGTGTATTTATGATGAACTAATTATTAGTTCTTAACTAATAATGTTAATTGATTAATTGTTCTGATTGGAACAAGTTAATTGATTGTTTGGAGGGATTAATTATTCAATCGGGTTAATTAATCAAGCGATTGATTAATTAGATTTTCTTTAGGGGTTAGTGTGTGATTAATTATAACCTAATTGATGTTAATTGAATCTATTGTATTCTATTGTGGTACAATCAAATTAATTAAATTAATACAGGTACTAAAACTGTAATTAGTCGACACACTATAAATTAATCCTAATCGATTGAAACCTGAGACTTTCTGACACAGAAATCAGAGAAACCCTAAATCCCTCTAACCCTAATTCGACCGAACCCCCTGAAGTTGTTGGTGTGCCCTAGTTCTAGGCATAGTGATTTTGTTATTGTATTGTACTTTTGTTGATTGTACTATACAATTGTTTTATGGAATAAAAGGCATTAATTCATTCAGTTAATATATCTTGTATTATATGTACTGTATGAAGTATCCATTTATTGTATATCATAAATAACCAGAAGCTAGTTCTACTCATGGGAATGAATAGAATGTAAAGCTTTTACGAACATGATATGTACACGTGTACATGATATGTTTGTAGGTACGTATGACCAATACGGGACTTGGTCGATCCGCTTTAGAAGGCACATGGTGGAAGTGTCATTGCCCTTCTATAAATGTAGATCTCTTTTATCTGTCGACCTGATTTCAATATAGTATTGAATGAGGAATCTGATTAGATTTGACATACGCCTAACAGATCTGTAAAAGGATGCCAAATACGGGTATGATTGGTCTAGTCAGTGAACTCATTCATACTGATAGTTGAAGTGAATGGATTACCACTCACTCCATAAGTGAGATGATATCATTAGGCCACTCGTTGAGTTGAACTGAGAAATGTGTGGCCACACTCAGATAAGCTGGTTACTTATATGTTCTTCAGTTAACTCTAGATCGAGAAATATCTCAAGTTGTAAGAGGATGACGTCCACCATGCCTCATACTTGATATATCGATATGCTTGGTAAGAGATATTAGAGAATACTACAGGGTATCTATCTGTATGAGATGGACTAACACTGTAATCAATTGGTGACTGATATGGTCTAGGCAACTCTCTATCAGTCGTTGAGCTAATTGATTATGGCCCACAGGATCATGCACACTAGACACTGAGACTTGTACTCGGAGAACTAATACATGTAGTGTATTTGTGATGAACTAATTATTAGTTGTTAACTGATAATGTTAATTGATTAATTGTTCTAAATGGAACAAGTTAATTAATTGTTTGGAGGGATTAATTATTCAATCGGGTTAATTAATTAAGCGATTGATTAATTAGATTTTCTTTAGGGGTTAGTGTGTGATTAATTATAACCTAATTGATGTTAATTGAATCTATTGTATTCTATTGTGGTACAATCAGATTAATTAAATTAATGCAAGTACTAAAACTGTAATTAGTCGACACACTATAAATTAATCCTAATCGATTGAAACCCTAGACTTTCTGACACAGAAAATCAGAAAACCCTAATCCCTCTCAGCCCCCATTCGGCCGAACCTCTGCTGGTGGTGTCTGGAGTTTTGTTCATCGTTCTTCGTGCCTCTTGCGAGTACCTGATCACTAGAGGTGTCGTGCACGTGAATTTGGAGGAATCACCGATCGTGCGGTTCATCGATCTCTCTCAGAGGGATTCCATGTGAGTGACTAAAGTAGTTAATCACCATTAATTAAATCAATAACATTGAGGCAATGATAAAGATCAAGTGTAATCTGATCAATGATTTTAAAAATCGGTTTTCTCGCTTCCGCTGCGCGACTCTGATCGTTGATCAGATTCTAACAGTGGCATCAGAGCCGTTGGTTGAATCATTGATTAATGTTATTTTTAGTTGAATCGGGTTTTTGCTATTTTTCCCGATATAGGAATTTAATCTGATCATATGGCATGTGTTTGATCGATGGTTTTGATTTTTCCGATGACGTGTGATTGCTGATTTATTTTTCTGATTTTATTTTAAAAAAAAAATAATTTGTTTTTTAGGGTTTTGGGGACGGTGGCCGGAACCACCGCCCCCGGCAGCGGCGGCGGCGGCCGACCGCCAGCCAGCGGCCCTGTTGGGCCTGCTGGCCGGTGGCCGGCACCGCCGGCCAAGGGGACTGCTGTTACAGCAGTCCCCGCTGCCACAAAATGGCTGCTGTAACAGCAGCCCCGCTGCACGTGGCAGCAATCCGGTGGGACTGCTGGCCACGGCCGGCGGCGCCCTGCGAGGGGCGGCCGCCAGTCACCGGCCGCCGGCCGGCCAGGCGCAGCAGTCCCCTGGACTGCTGCGTGCTGGGCAGCAAGGTGGCTGCTGCCATGAGGCAGCAGCCACCTAAGGTTCGGGGCGACCCGAACCCGCCCCGAACGCCCCCGAAACCCTAATTTTTGAATTTTGGGTCCGGAGTGCGGGTCGGAGCGGGTAACGGGTCGGGTCCGGTGTGTTTTGGGGCATAATTAATTTTTATTTCGTTTTGAAATTAAACTTGTTTTATTAAAAATTAATTTGGCCCAAATACATTTATTTAATTAATTAGCTTAGGTTAAAATTAATTAAATAAAATGTTTATGTCGTGCCATGCATTTGTATATCTTAGATTTAATTTTCGACAATATTTATTTGAATATGGTATGATGATAAAATTAATTTAATGGATCGAGACACCGGTGGCATTAAATGTGTTTTAGTTTTCGATTGAGTAATTCCCAAATTTTAGTGGGAGCAATGATTTAATCATTGGGCCTTCACGGGCTAATTTACTGGTTGAGAAAACTGAAACGATTTTATCAAATTAGGTTGGCTTAATTTAATTAAAATGTGAATTAGGATTACCATAGTCATGCATTTATTTTATTCTGTATAACGTTCTTTTGCAGCAACTTGATATAGAATCTTATGGGCTTTTAATTGAAGTATGGAATGTAAATTTTGGTTTTTAAATTTTCATTACTTTTGCTTAGACAAATTGTATAGGTTTTTATTTTGGTGTAATCATAAGAAGACCGAAGAGAAGTTCCTGATGAGCCCAAGCCCATGGAGGAAGCCCGAAGTTTTCATTTCCTTTTTCAATTAATAGTCCTATAGGATGTATTAGAAAAGCCCATAGGATGTCTATTTTATTTTTGTATTATTATATCTTATATAATATGTAATATGGACTGTTAAAACGAATCTAATAAGTTGCATCGCTATTGATCACCAGATCAATTCTTTTTTCACATGTTAAGCCGATCACCCAATGTAATCTGTTAAAACAAAATATCGGGTATTTTATAAATGCTTTACCTAAACCTCACCTCTTCCTCCCAGGTGGTGCTACACTATATATCATGCCCTAGCAGAATATATTGTAGTAACTGGTGGGCCGTTGAGGGTTGAGATACTTTCTTTTGAAAGTGTGGTTAACAGAGATTGTAGGTTTTACTCGAAGAAGGAACATCATTAAGCTTGTTGCGGGTTCCTAAGCATGGATATGTAAAGTGTCAATAGACCTATCAAACCAAGAGTTCTCTAGGTGGGAGAATTGAGTAGGTTGCTCTACCAAATACGCTAATATGAGATACAAGCCCTAGCTTGATCAATTATTAATGGGATTGTGGATCTTGGTATAACGAAGTCAATATAATCACCAAAAGAAATTAATTTAACAGATATTAATTTGTTTTATTGACATTAAAGTCCTTATTCTAATTCTCTCTCTCTTTCTGCAGAATCTACTTAAAACTTAAACTCGATTAAGAAAAGAGATGGCAACTAACAATCCTATCAAACCACTGTTGGAAAAGGAGAAGTTGACGGGGTCAAACTTCCTAGATTGGGCTAGGGCGGTGCAAATCGTCCTTAGGCACGAGGCTAGGGAGTATGTGCTGACAACTCCTATTCCAGCTGCTCCTGCTGCACGTGCCACTGCTGCAGTCGTCCAAGCTTATGAGAAGCATATCAAGGATGACAGAGAAGTGGCATGTGTAATGCTTGGTACAATGACTGCTGAATTACAAAAGCAGTTCATGGATCAGGGTGCCCGTCAAATGATGACCAATCTTAGAACTATGTTCCAAGACCAGGCTCGTCAGGAGAGGTACCTGACCACCAAGGCATTGAGCACCACTGTGATGCAACCTGGGACTTCTGTTAGCGCTCATGTGCTAAAGATGAAGGGCTACATTGACAGGTTGGCAGGTCTCAACTCTGCTGTGCTTGAGACCACTGCAGTGGACATGATCCTCAGTTCACTCCCTCCTTCCTTCGACGCTTTTATCCTGAACTACAATATGCAGGGTCGGGATAGAACAGTTATGGAGTTGCATGGCCTGCTAAAACAGGCTGAGCAGACTATGACTAAGGGTAGGAAGGTGGAGGTGAATATGGTGAGTGGTGGCAAGGCTAATGGGCCTAAGAACAAGAAGACGTTCAAGAACAAGGGTAGGAAACCCGCTGGCAAAGGCAAGAAGAAAGCCTTCAAGCCTCACCCATTAGACCTATGCCACGAGTGTGGTGAAAAGGGGCACTGGAAGAGTGCATGTCCTAAGCTAAGGGGAAATGTGAAGAACAAGCAGGCTGCTTCATCTTCAGGTATTTATATTGTTGAGATTAATCTCACTATTTCTTCATCTTGGGTTTTAGACACAGGATGTGGTTCTCACATTTGTTCAAATGTGCAGGGGCTGAGAAATAGGAGGAGCTTGAGTTCGAGTGATGTGGATCTCCGCGTCGGAAATGGTGCCAGAGTGCAGGCATTAGATGTAGGAGATTATTACTTATGTTTGCCCACTGGGCTGGAACTCATTTTGAGAAATTGTTACTATGTACCTGCGATGCGCAGGAATATTATTTCAGTTTCTTGTTTGGATGATTTGGGATTTTCCTTTAATATTATGCATGGAACGTTTAGTATCTTATGTGATAATATTTTGTATGGAACAGGCGTTCTCCAGAACGGGTTGTATGTCTTAGATTTATCAAATCAATCTCATGTATACAATGTAAATAAAAGGATTAAGATAAGTGATTATAATAATCCTACATATGTCTGGCATTGCCGTCTTGGGCACATAAACGAGAGACGTATCGCTGAGCTCCACTCAAGTGGAATTTTAGGATCTTTTGATCTACAGGCTCTAGATACTTGTGAATCTTGTTTACGTGGCAAGATGACAAAAGCACCTTTCAAGAAGACTGGTGAAAGATCAACTGAGCTATTGGGGCTTATACATTCAGATGTATGTGGACCAATGAGGACACAAGCTAGACAAGGTTTTCAGTATTTCATTACTTTCACAGATGACTATAGCCGTTTCGGCTATGTGTATTTGATGAGACACAAATCTGAGACACTTCAAAAGTTCAAGGATTTTAAGAATGAAGTTGAAAACCAGCTTGGTAAGAAGATTAAAGCACTCCGGTCTGATAGAGGGGGTGAATATCTGAGCCAAGAGTTTGACGAATTCTTGAGTGAGTGTGGGATATTATCCCAACTTACTCCTCCTGGTACACCTCAATGGAATGGGGTTTCAGAGAGGAAAAACAGGACCTTGTTAAACATGGTCCGCTCAATGATGAGTCAGGCTAATCTCCCTATATCCTTTTGGGGATATGCTTTAGAGACTGCTGCTTACATTCTAAACAATACACCCAGCAAGGCAGTTAAGGGAACACCATACGAGCTATGGAAGGGCAGGAAACCCTGTGTGTCCTTTATGAAGATCTGGGGCTGTGATGCTCATGTCAAGAAATTGATTAGTAGCAAACTAGAGTCCAGAACTGTCAAATGCCAGTTTGTAGGTTACCCTAAGGAAACTAAGGGTTACTATTTCTACAATCCATTAGAGAACAAAGTTTTTGTTGCTCGAACTGGAGTCTTTTTGGAAAAGGATTTCATTTCCAAGAAAGACAGTGGGAGCAGTATTGAACTTGGAGAAGTTCAAGAACCACAAACTCCTGCAGCAACTGTTGAGGAAGCTGAGACAATTGTTCCTGATGTTCAGGTTGATGAACAGGTAGAACATATTGTACGAGAACCTAGAAGGTCTGGTAGGTCACGTCAAGGGCCTGAGAGGTATGGATACCTGGTCACCCAAGACGAAGAGATCATGGTTGTGGAACAAGATGATCCAAAATCCTACAAGGAGGCTATTGAAGGACCACAATCAGATAAATGGCGTGGAGCCATGGAATCTGAAATGCAATCTATGTATGACAATGAGGTCTGGCGGTTGGTTGATCCCTTCCCTGGAGTCAAAGTTGTGGAGAGCATGTGGCTTTTTAAGCTAAAGGCTGACAACACCTTCAAGGGGCGACTGGTAGCGAAAGGATTCAGGCAAATTCATGGAATTGATTATGATGAAACTTTCTCACCAGTAGCTATGCTCAAATCCATAAGGATATTACTTGCTATAGCGGCATGGTACGACTATGAGATATGGCAAATGGATGTCAAGACCGCTTTCTTGAATGGAGAGCTAGAGGAGGATGTCTATATGGCTCAACCTGAAGGTTTTGTGAATCCAGAATATCCTAACCGAATATGCAAGCTTCAAAAGTCCATTTATGGACTTAAGCAAGCATCTAGGTCTTGGAACAAGAAGTTCAATGAATCCATAGAGGAATTTGGATTCATTCAGAACCTCGATGAGCCATGTGTGTATCGTAAGAATAGTGGGAGCTCGGACACTTTCCTAGTGCTCTATGTCGATGACATTTTATTGATAGGAGGAAACATTTCAGAGCTGCAAGCCACAAAGCAGTGGCTGAACAAATGTTTTGCAATGAAGGACCTTGGGGAGGCTGAGACTATCTTGGGGATCAGAATCCACAGAGATAGGGCAAAACGCCTGCTGGGGCTTTCTCAGGCAAAGTACATAGACAAAATCCTTAAGAGGTTCAACATGTCCAACTCAAAGAAGGGATTCATCCCTATGGCACATGGTTTGAAACTGTCTAAGAAGGAACACAGTCCTAAGACTGAGAAGGAGAGGCGCAAGGTCTCCAAGTACCCTTATGCTTCTGCTATAGGGTCGATTATGTACGCTATGCTATGTACCAGGCCTGATGTTGCTTTTTCCCTCAGTATGACTAGCCGTTTCCAGTCTTGCTTCGGCGAGAAACACTGGAAGGCAGTCAAGGCAATTCTAAAGTACTTGAGACGTACTAGAGATCTTTTCTTGGTTTATGGTGGCGATGATGAGTTGGCTGTGTCCAGTTACACTGACTCAGGATTCCAGACTGATCAGGATGAACAACAATCCCAATCTGGTTTTGTGTTCCTCTTGAATGGCGGTGCCATTAGTTGGAAGTCCACTAAACAGCCAACAGTTACAGATTCTACAGCAGAAGCTGAGTACATTGCTGCTTGTGAGGCTTCTAAGGAAGCGGTCTGGATGAGGAAGTTCATTTCTGACCTTGGATTAGTACATTCTATCCAGGATTCAGTAGTGCTCTTCTGTGACAACAATGGGGCCATGATACAAGATAAGGAGCCCCAGTCTACAAAGAAGAATCAGCATGTACTCAGGAAGTTTCACCTTATCCGGGAGATTATCCAAAGAGGTGATGTTAGACTACAGAGAGTCGATACAGATAACAATGTTGCTGATCCGATGACGAAGGCTCTTGCTGAACGCAAGAACAATGCTCATGCTAGATCTATAGGAATTAGGGCTATGCCTGCTTGGACCTAGGTCAAGTGGGAGATTGTTGGTGTGCCCTAGTTCTAGGCATAGTTATTTTGTTATTGTATTGTACTTTTGTTGATTGTACTATACAATTGTTTTATGGAATAAAAGGAATTAATTCATTCAGTTAATATATCTTGTATTATATGTACTGTATGAAGTATCCATTGATTGTATATCATAAATAACCAGAAGCTAGTTCTACTCATGGGAATGAATAGAATGTAAAGCTTTTACGAACATGATATGTACACGTGTACATGATATGTTTGTAGGTACGTATGACCAATACGGGACTTGGTCGATCCGCTTTAGAAGGCACATGGTGGAAGTGTCATTGCCCTTCTATAAATGTAGATCTCTTTTATCTGTCGACCTGATTTCAATATAGTATTGAATGAGGAATCTGATTAGATTTGACATACGCCTAACAGGTCTGTAAAAGGATGCCAAATACGGGTATGATTGGTCTAGTCAGTGAACTCATTCATACTGATAGTTGAAGTGAAGGGATTACCACTCACTCCATAAGTGAGATGATATCATTAGGCCACTCGTTGAGTTGAACTGAGAAATGTGTGGCCACACTCAGATAAGCTGGTTACTTATCTGTTCTTCAGTTAACTCTAGATCGAGAAATATCTCAAGTTGTAAGAGGATGACGTCCACCATGCCTCATACTTGATATATCGATATGCTTGGTAAGAGATATTAGAGAATACTACAGGGTATCTATCTGTATGAGATGGACTAACACTGTAATCAATTGGTGACTGATATGGTCTAGGCAACTCTCTATCAATCGTTGAGCTAATTGATTATGGCCCACAGGATCGTGAACACTAGACACTGAGACTTGTACTCGGAGAACTAATACATGTAGTGTATTTGTGATGAACTTATTATTAGTTGTTAACTGATAATGTTAATTGATTAATTGTTCTAAATGGAACAAGTTAATTAATTGTTTGGAGGGATTAATTATTCAATCGGGTTAATTAATTAAGCAATTGATTAATTAGATTTTCTTTAGGGGTTAGTGTGTGATTAATTATAACCTAATTGATGTTAATTGAATCTATTGTATTCTATTGTGGTACAATCAGATTAATTAAATTAATGCAGGTACTAAAACTGTAATTAGTCGACACACTATAAATTAATCCTAATCGATTGAAACCCTAGACTTTCTGACACAGAAAATCAGAAAACCCTAATCCCTCTCAGCCCCCATTCGGCCGAACCTCTGCTGGTGGTGTCTGGAGTTTTGTTCATCGTTCTTCGTGCCTCTTGCGAGTACCTGATCACTGGAGGTGTCGTGCACGTGAATTTGGAGGAATCACCGATCGTGCGATTCATCCATCTCTCTCAGAGGGATTCCATGTGAGTGACTAAAGTAGTTAATCACCATTAATTAAATCAATAACATTGAGGCAATGATAAAGATCAAGTGTAATCTGATCAATGATTTTAAAAATCGTTTTTCTCGCTTTTGCTGCGCGACTCTGATCGTTGATCAGATTCTAACAAGTGTTGTGCACGTGATTTTGGCGGAACCTCCGATCGTGCGGTTCGTCCATCTCTCTCAGAGGGATTCCATGTGAGTGACTAATGTAGGATTAATCACCATAATAATTAAATAACATTGAGGGAATGATAAAGATCAAAGTTTTCTGATCAATAATCTATTAAAATCGTTTTTCTCGCTTCCGCTGCGCGTCTCTCATCGTTGATCAGATTCCAACAATATATTCTTCAAATATTTGTGATGACAAAGTACATTGCAGATTCAAATTTGACAAGACTATACATAAATGGCTCTTTCTTATTCAATAGCTCTTTTATTCAAAAGCTTCAACAAATACTTCATCTCCAACATCTCTATTTTTTAAAGCAAATAAAGATGATCATTTGAAGGCAAGGAATTACACAACAAGAAAAAAAAGCTTTACTCCATTGTTGTTATACTTCTAGTGAGAGATAAACAAAGTGAGAATGTTTTATTTTATTTTTTTTATCAAAAACACTGTAAAAGATCAAACGGTGGGGCTTAATCTGGATTTATCACTAGATCTTGATAAAAGTTTAAGAGGTTTTTAAGCACCCGTAAGCTTAGGAGAGGTTAGCACTTAGCCTTGAAACGTGACATAAGTTTCTCAGTTCATCTTGAGAAAAACTGAGGGGAAGTTACTCGAATACTTGGAATTTCGAGAAAGTAAATACTGGGAGAGGTATTTGCTGGCAGGCCTCGGATTGTGAGAATTGTCTTCACGCTTGATTCATGCCCGTAAATAAATCATATAGTGGAAAATCTCAAGAGGTTCTCTTGGGGACTTGATTAGGCGCACGAGGAGACCGAACCAGGATAATTGCACTGATTCTAATCTTTCTATCCCTATATCTTTATTTATTGTCTAGATTAATTATTTGCAAATATTATATGTGCTTATCTCGATACAACTGCTAGATAATTAATATTGAACTGTACGTTTATATTTACAGAATATTATAATCTGTCACACTCCGCAAAATATATCTTTGCAGATTATTAAATAGGCAAAATTATGTTAAGTGAATATAAATATTTTTAATTGGCAATAAATCTTATTCACCTCTTCTAGTATTTATATAGTTATATTTGGGCCTACACTACTCACTCTCTCTTTTCTTCTTTTTTATTTTTAATAGTCATTACTATATATATATATATATCTCTCTCTCTCTCTCCTCTCTTTTTCTCTTATTTCTTCTTCTTTTTTGTTCTTCTCATCCCACAGTCTTCGTATTTTTCTTCGTGAAATTTCAGATTAAAGCTGGAAAAATAATTCAGTTTCGATCGAAAATCTAAAAATTTCCAAAAGTTCCGTCTTAAATTTGGAAATTTCCAGATTTCTAAGAACGAAAACCTGGTAATTTCTAGATGCTCCAGGAATTGGAAATTCGTACTTCAAAATTAAAAAAGAAATAAGAAAAGAGGAGAAGTAAATTAAATTTGGAAATGAAGAAGGAGACTTGAAGAAGTGATCAAGGTTTTAATTTTTTGAAATTGAATTTGGAGATAATGTAGGAGATGAGATGAATGAGAGTTGGAGAAGAAGAAAAATAAGGTTTTCAATTTTTAAAAATTAAAATATTGGTATTTATATTTACTCATTAAATTTTTTTTGTTAATTAATTGTCACATGTGATGTTTAAGGAAAATAATCTGTTGTCTCGGACTTCCCATGTTGACTTTTCACACATCCAATGATTTTTTGACATGTGTCGCGACTATATTTCATTTTTTTGTTGTAATAACACAATTTCGAGTGTGAGAGGTAGTTGTTACAATTGAAAGTTTTTATGTGGCTAATTGTCCAATTAGACAAGTTGGAGATGTTATTTGTTACAATCGATCGAAAGTTAGAAGAAGTATTAGCAATATTGAACCAAGTTCACAAGAGTATTTGTGTATTCAACTTTAATTAATAGGATATGTTTATTGCAGAGGTGTGAAACCCAATTAGTATTACACATACAACAATTTATTAGTAAAATCAAATTGACTACTCATTGATACATAAAAAAGGAAATTATTAGTACAAGGAGAGACACTCCTAATTATAACATTATGTTTTTTCTATGATTATTTTATAGAAAACAAAAGTAATAATTACTTTCTCCATTAACACCATTAGATTAGGAATGTGAATTTTAATCTAATGGTGATCCACGCAAAACAATAGTTACTTCAAAGTAACCATAACATCCACCAAAAAGTGGATACATGTCATAATTTGGTTTTATTCAAATATTAATTAATTTTGTTGGTTTATATCAAGTGTAGTAAAACCAAAACAGTTTGAATGAGAGTTACGGGTCGACAATTTCAACACAACAGTCGCAACAAAAGCCGGGTTGTGCAGGCGTGCAACATACACAAGTTGGGCAAAATATGGGTTCATCCGTTTGTAGCAAATCTGAAAAGATAATTAATTAATATAAATCAAATTGAACTAACCAAAATCCAATCAAGCAATCAAATTGAATTAACCAAAATCCAATCAAGCATAATTATGAATATAAGTAAACATTGTAACCCAAAAAAAAAAAGAAATGAATATGAGTAAACATAAAAAAATTTGGGGTAAATTCTAAAAAAGACATTGTGTTTACAAAAATTTTAAAAAAGTAATTGTGATTTGATTGGTGACAAAACAGTTACTGTGGTTTTATATTTTGTCAGAATAATGATTTTTTTATTTGGATATTGTACAAATGATCGCTAACAATCTTAAAACAGAAAATTGAAAGAATTAAAGTTGTTTAGTACATCATTTACCATAGAACGAAATTTTTTTCTTTTTTAGAAAATGCAGTTTCAAAATTTTCTCTCTAAACAATCATTTTATCTTTCTACACTGAACACCACCTAAACGACATTAAAATGAAAAAAGTGGAAGAATTAAAATTGCTTCAAAAGTCATCAATTCTTGAATTTTTTTTATGTTCGAAGTCTCTAGCGGTCAGTTTAGCAGTATCTAAATAAAAGAATCATTCTTTTGACAAATATAAAATTACAGTAACTGTTTTGTCAAGAAGCAAACCATAGTAACTTTTTTAACTATTTTGGTAACCACTAGATTTTTTTTTTTTGGAATTTACCCAAAATTTTATGAGTTACCTCGAGTATTCAATCGAGCTGCTTCGATCGGTTGAATTGCAGGAGATAACACCATTGCAAAGATAAAAAGAGTAACAAAAAAATACTTGATAGAAGAAGTTGCCATTGATAATTGAGAGATTGTAACTTGAATTCGAGAGTAATGTGATTGGATAATTTAGTGAATATGTACACGAATTAGGGATTATATATAGAGAGGATTGAGGATTAACACCAACTATAATGGTATGAATTTCATATATAGTGGCTTGCAGTTTTCCTTGAATTGTAAGTTTGATTTATTCACCAATCTGAATAGTATTTTCTTATTTTCAATATATAACATCTTGGAATAGTAATCAGTTGAAATAATAATAAGTAATTATATATTCGATTATGAATTAATCTTTAATTGATTCGTCAAATAATTCAAGGAATTCATTTACATATGAATATTGAGTTACCAAAAATTTATTCTGAATATTCAGAGACACGTAAAATTAATTTATCCTGCATTCACTATGGTTGTATTGATATCGTTGCTAACTGTACAAGACGATGATAATGATATCTTTGCTACTTACCCTATTAAATTAAAATCTCGAACTAATAGTTAAGACAAACAACAATTTTATATTAATTTCTGACACACTCTTTCGCGCAAATGTCCTTTGGGATTGAAGCGTGCACAACACAGGCTATCTCACCATGTGTTTTCTAATTCAACAAATATTAAGGTTGCCAAGAATCGAACTCATGACCTTTCAATCACAGAGACTCGCATACCAGTTATTTAACCGATTGAACTAAAAGCTGGAGTTAATAGCTAAGGCTAACAACATCTTTTATATTAATCTCTTCCAATCCTTTTCACAGTGCTATAAATTAAGCCTGGACATGGATCTTGGAGATATTGGACTGAAATGAATATTCGATAAAAAGATCTAGGATCGGGTCCAACAGGTTGTCTTTTTTAGAGGATCCGTTGACTTTTTGTGAAAGAACTAAACCGTGTAAATACCAGAAATTGATTTGATTATTATTGAGACGGATGCACACACACACACACACACACACACACACACATATATATATATATATATATATATATATACATAAGCAATACTGGTAGAATATGAATCCTAACAGTCTGTAATCATATTTAGAACATAATTACAATTACGTGAACACTAAGAAATCAATTCTAGCAATAGACTGTTACGCAACTGCATAGGGGAAAAGGAAAACCCTAGTCGTTGGAGAAGTCTACGTTCATCATTCAGGTTCTGGGGTTTTCTTCCGGCTTTTAGCCGAAAGAGAAGCCCTTTCTTTGCTTTGTGTCGCTGTTTTTTCTTTTTATCGCTTTCAATAAAAATCATGTTAGGGTTATTAGTTTTCTTTTTATTTGGTGTTTGTTTGCTTGTTTTCCCTATACGAGAGATATTTCTCTCTATATGGGTCGTTATGGTTTGTCTCCTTGCATGGAGCGTTATCGTTTGTATCCCTTTATGGATAGTTTTATGTTTTCTCTTGTTGAAGACGGAAGGGCTTTTGTTGTTATCAAACAGAATTGCTGATTGGACGGCATATTTTGCAGGAACTTCCTTGGTCATCACGAGTGTGTTGTGTCGCCTGTAAGCCTCCAAGATCTCCTTCTAGCTGATATTTGTGGCTCAAACTTCTCTCGCCGAATCTGTTTGTCGCAGTTTTGTGGTTTTGCCTTTCTGTTCTTTTTCTTTTCTTGTTTTCCGAGGCTCATAACCCCTCATTATTACCAAAAACAAAGAAGTAATCAATTCTATAACCATCTAGACTGATCGCACACTCTGCTCTCTATCACACCCCCCCTGCAAGCTGAGTAAGGGGCGGACACAAGGTCATCTTGCCACACACAATAGTTGAAACCTACCTCGAGCAAGAGGCTTTGTGAAAATATCAGTTGTTTGATCATCTGTACTAATGTGTCGTACCACAAGCTCCTTGGAACAAACTTTATCCCGAACAAAGTAAAAATCAATTTTTGTAGAATTAGTAATTTGTGAATTTCTCTAAGGACCTCCACCAAAGGGCATCACCACTCTAGTGAAATACTTATCTAATCTAAGACAAGAACTTATCCTCATTGGTCTCAAAAACTTGTATCAATGTGACCTGATACTGCCAGCTCATCTTGACCTATATACATTGTAATAGCATCCTAAGCACAATAGAGGTGCTTAAGGATCTCTTTGACTACTGACCAATGATCCATGTCGGGATCAGACTGGCTCCGACTAGTCATACTTAATGCATATGCAACATTTGGTCGAGTACATAACATAACATACATGATAGATCCTTTAGTCCAAGCGTTAGGCATTTATTCATGGCTGAGTCCTTTTCTCTTAGGACCATCATTCTCACTAAGTTTCAACCCATGGTGAGAACGTTAAGGATGTTGTCTATGTACTTCGTCCCACTCCAAATTAAGAAGTCATCTAGATTCATATTTGTATATCTTCAACCTCAAAGATTGTTTTGACTTCTCTTAAGTCCTCCATTGTGAAGCATTTATTCAATCACTGCCTTGTTTCTTGCAGTTCTAAAAAATATCGCTTCCAATAAAGAGTATGTCATTGACATACAACACTAGAAATATAATTATGCTCCCACTAACTTTCTTGCACACATAGTACTCATTAAGATTCTATGTGAATCCATACTCTGATGGGTTCATTGAATATATCTTTCCAATATCTAGATGTTTGCTTCAATCGGATTTTTGAACCTTGCACATTCGGTTAGGATATTTTGAATCGACAAAATCTTCAAGACATGCCTAACATGCATCCCCTTGTATCCATCCTTTTTAGGAAATAATTTTGCCATCCAATTGTCATATCTCATAGTTATATTATGCAGTTATGACCAATGATATCCTGATGGAATTGAGCATAACAAGTGGTCATAGGATTTCATTACAATCAATTCATTTAATATACTTGAATCCTTCTACCACCAACCTCCCCTTGAAGGTATTGTCGATTTTGAGACGGATTGCATCTCAACCTTTATGGCTTTACGCCATCGATCAAATTGTGATCTCTTAACATCTCCTAGATAGTTTGTTGGCTCATCTTGGTCAACGACCATGATATCCTCATCATTAGTGACCAGGTATTCTTACCTCTCAGCTCGATGATGTGTCCAATCAGACCTTCTAGGGTCCTATCTAACCATTTCAGCCTCCTTAGTTTCTTAAGGACCTGATTGTTGGTCCTAACAAGATCAGAATTACCTAGAAGGGGGGGGGGGGGGCAGTGAATAGGTTTCTCGTCCAAAATCAACTTTGATGAAAACTTGGACAAAATCCAATTTCTTCTTTTCAGAAGTTAGCCTATGAGACAAATTATGCCTCAAGACAGATGTGAGCGGAAACCGGTGCTCATAATTAACGGCTTTAGCCTTCTTTGACTAGAGTCGCCACCTGGCTGACCGGGAAAATGTGTGAACCGGCTTATGTAGTGATTGTCTTTGAAACCCAGAGATTCTATATACGTTCGTGGCTACAACTTATTAGTTCCGACATTCTAGGCCCTAGAGGATCTTTAATGCAACATAATTCAACATTGTCTTATATTTATTATTATAACACAAAATATTTAAAATGCGCAAATATTTGTATGGTAAACCGTTGGGTGACACGGTAAAAACCCTCAGAAGCTTACTGTAAGCACTGGTTTTCGAACCCAATGACGAAAGCAATCTACGAGCTCCTCATTTTGCCAGTCGCTCAAGCGCCAGTAGTCGTCAACGACCGGATCGACTTTCCGACGTCCTAACCTCCTCTACCCGCATCCCGGGACCACAAGATTGACACCTTCGAACTTGTGGGAAAATCCTCTTTCACAAACATAACATACGGTCAACACTCTCTCTCCTCCCTTGACCGTACGGTCACAATAATAGTATGGTGACCATACGGTCACAACTCTCCTGACTGAACGGTTACAACCCTCCTGACCGTACGGTCACGCCACATGGCAGACGGTGACCCTATCCTTATCTTCCACGTGTCCAGAAAACGACAAACAACTTTGGCCGGGCTTTCTAAAAGGCCCGGCTGCGCTATGGGTAAAGCCCATCTCAGATCTAGATTTAGATCTAAGACGGGGCTTTTTGTGACCGTAAGGTCACAAGAGCCTCGACCGTACGGTCACAACATGCCCTATAAATACTCTCCGGATTTCATTCATTCCTCACCAATAATCCTTTAATCTCTTCTCTCTCTAGCTCTGTTTAAGCTATTCTCGACCCGATAAAAGTTGCCTCGATAAAAGTTGCCTCTGTTGTTGCCTAAGGTTGCCTCTAATACGAAAGAATTGCTTAAGTCCGAGTCTTAAGAGCTATTTTCCTCATAAATACTCCAAACTCCAAAAGTCCTCACGACCATAAAATAACCCTTCCAAAAGCCAAAATATATTTCCCTCCAATCAGCAACAAGTTAGAATATTAGCGTTACTCTCGGCCCCGCTAGAGTAAAAAGTTGTCCTTATAGCTCGGAAGAATCCCTCGGAATCCTTCCTTCCTAATCACTCGGAACACGCCCTACGCACCTGAAGGCTCCGTTCTAACGACGAGTACTAGCTTGCACGCATCTCACTGGCATGCAACAAGGGTAAGCTTCCGAGGGTTATATACCGTGTCACTCAACGGTTTATTGTACAAATGTTTGCGCTTTTAAGTATTCTTGTGTGATAATAACATAAATCAAGATAACAATAAGCTAAGTTGCATTAAAGATCCTCTAGGGTCCAGAATGTAGGAATTAATAAGTTGTATCCATGAACGTAAATAAGAATCTCTGGTTTTCAAAACAATCGATACATACACCGGTTCGTACATTTTCCCGGTCGGCCGGGTGGCGACTCTAGTCAAAGAAGGCTAAAGCCACTATGAGCGCTCGTTTGCGCTCACACTTACCCTCGTAGGGTCCAAGTAGGATCCTTGCAAGCTAGTACTCGTCGACAACGGAGCCGGGCGGACAGAACTTTATGACCGGAGAGGCGTCAGGGACGTACTCCTAACGATAGACTTTGGACGACTTTGTTGTTCCGGGGGAACCTTGACTATGGATGACTTGTATGACTTGGCTGCACCTATCCTCGAGGAGGATGAAAGTGCCAAGATGACTTAGGAGCACTTATCCTCGAGGAGGATGAAAGTGCCGAGATGACTTAGGAGATAGTCGGGACGTCGAGAGATTTGTGTCGTGAGGACTTTAGTGGGGAGCGGGAATGTTTATGGAGGCAGAATTTTGGAACTCGAGTGATTCTTATATATCGGAGGAAACATTAAGGCAACTTTATCAGAGGCAACTTATCGGGTCAAGAATCACTCGAAAACCGAGAGAGAAATGGGGGAAGAGAAGATTTGTTGATGTTTAATTCGGAATTTTTAGCCACTATTTTTAGGAAATCTGGAGGTCAGCAGTGACCGTATAGTCACTATAGGAACCGTACGAGTCTTATATGTTCCCATGGAAATCCTATGTTCTGACACAATGATTTCGGAAGGATAGTGACCGTATGGTCAACGTAAAGTGACCGTACGGTCACAACTTTTTGTCCACCGATACTTGAGAAGTCCTAGACTGGTCTTTAGGACATTGACCGTACCGTCAGGGTCAGTGACAGTATGGTCACCTATTTTGTGTCTGTACGGTCAAGTCTTCAGCCAAACACATCCGAGTTTTGACAGATTTTTGTATTTTGAGCATAACTTCTTAGTATGAACTCTGATTGGGGTGATTCGAGATGCGTTGAAAAGCTAAGACATAGGGTCACAACTTTTGGGATTGAAGTTTTTCCGAATTCGGAGCCTAAAAGGGTCTAAATGGGATATGGTTGGATGAAGACTTGACCGTACGGTCACCAAATAGGTGACCGTACCATCAAGTCCTCAGCCAAACACATCTGAGTTTTGACATATTTTAGTATTTTGAGGATAACTTCTTCGTATGAACTCTGATTGGGGTGATTCGAGATGCGTTGGAAAGCTAAGACATAGGGTCACAAGTTTTGGGTTTGAAGTTTTTCCGAATTCGAAGCTTAAAAGGGTCTAAATGCGTTGGACTATGTGTTGATTCTTATGTGGCAGAGTTGTATTTTAGACATAGGGTCACAACTTTTGGGTTTGAAGTTTTTCTGAATTCGAATTTATTAAATCTAAATGTCTCAATTCTTATTCATTGTTTATCTTGTTGTTTTAGACTTAATATGTCATCAAATCAAAACCAAAAAAGAGTGACACTTTTTTCTTTTTTTTAAGCCACGTAACGATGTGACAAAAATTACAAGTGATATTCCTTCCGCACTGTCAAATACAAACAATTCAAATGT
Source organism: Euphorbia peplus (assembly GCA_028411795.1). NCBI lineage: Eukaryota > Viridiplantae > Streptophyta > Magnoliopsida > Malpighiales > Euphorbiaceae > Euphorbia > Euphorbia peplus. The sequence goes on along the minus strand of CP110843.1, from coordinate 8,266,051 downwards.
TGCAAACCACATTCTTCCTTTTAATTCTTTTGATACATTTTGGACTTATACTTTTTAGAGTTTTTATATTTAATATTTTAGATGAATGTATTTTCGTATAAAAAGTAATACCATTTTTATTGAAGTTTAGAATTGTATTTTCGTATAAAAAGTAATACCATGTTTATTCAAGGTTAGAATTTAGCCCCAGAGATGGACAAATCCTGGATCCGCCCCTGTTTTTAATTGAAGTAAAGAAATTGAGTGGATCAAAAATGAAATTATGCAAAGTTAGAGATGGTTCGTCTGCATTATTTTGATAGGTTGAAGCTGCCTCGTGCCCCATTATCATGGTCCCATGCAAATGCCCCATTATCATGGTCCCATGCAAATTAATAGTCTCTTGTCTTCATTGGAGATTAGTCAACATGGTGATAGTGAATTGATGAATGTGGGGTTTTTATAAGGAGATTTGGGTCCTTTAATTTTATTTAAGAACCTTCCGTTGGATCTTTGACACGTATAAAAGTGAATGTGGGTCACTCCAACACATGTCAGGGATCTAACGAGAGGTTCTTTAATAAGGTTAAAGGACCTGAATTCTATAATAATTTCCCGATGAATGGTGTCCACAAAGTCCATTGTCTGCATGTATAATAATTCAATTGAATTATTAACTTGGCTTATTATCATGTGAAGAAGCTTATATAATCAGCAAAGGCTTTTGATGTATGGGCAGAGTGTATACAATGGACATTTGTTGCAATGTTTGTCTTTTGAGATTCCGAGAGTGATTGTGAGATTGGAAAATACCTGGTTAATTATAGAATTAGGACTATTCTTGGGTTTATGTGTTTCATGAATCTCTTGTACTCTGTTCTGAATTGCTTCAATAAATAATACCCTTCATCTCCCGTGATTTTTCTCGTTTTGGGTTTTCCATGTAAATTTTGTGTTGTTTTTTACATAACTATTTCAATTGTTTTAATTCACATAAATCGACCATAATCTCCTACACGACTTAATTATAACAATTATAATAATGGTAAATAGAGGTAGATAAAATATATCTTTTGTGCGAGAAAATAAATAATTCACTACACAATTTTCAAATTGAACAAGAAAACATTATACTTTATTTTATTTCAAACAGCTAGTTTAAAAAACACAACATTGCTATACTAACACAATGGTCAATAGCATATATATATATATAGAAAAGGGATCAGGTGAGAACACCTCTCATATGCAAGAACACTTTTATATGTGAGAACACCTTCAAAACTACGTAGTTTTATTAATGAGAGAGGACAAAAAAGGAAATTTGCCCATTTTCTTTTGATGACACGCATACATGTTAGAGAAGGAGAGAGAAACTGATACTTTTTTAATTATTGTTTGTTTTATTTTGTTTAGATAAAATTTCCCGATTTTTTCGAATTTCGTTTTTAAATTTTTTTATACCATTGAATTTGTTTTGACGAGACGTTTATTTTGAGTACCATTGTTGTTAGGAAAAGTTGATGTTTTAACGTTTTGAACATATCAGTTATAATTTTGAACATACGTATTAATTTCAATATAAAAATTGTATAACAACTATAAAAGAAAACATGTTTAAAAATTCAAAACGTATGTTCAAAAATATCCCTTACAATTTCATAAACTTAAATCTTATGTTCATAATAGCAATAGAACAAGAACTTAAATTTTATGCTAAGAGCAGTAACAAAATAACATGTTAAAGACTCATGTTCAAAAAAATATCTCACATGTTTAAAAATTTTAAAAAATCGTTTTTACCTAAGCATCATGGATCTCAAAATGAACATCTAGTTGACACGAGTCTAACAATATAAAAATCGTTAAAATCGGAGTTCGAGAAAGCCAAGAAAATGATTTTGAATTAAAAAAATTAAATGACAACTCATCAGCACCATATTCTTTCTTCCCTCTCTCATGCGCAACATAATCTAAATGGACAAATTTCCCTTTTGGTCCCCTCCTATTAATAAAACTACGTAGTTTTGAAGGTGTTCTCACATATAAAAGTGTTCTCACCTATGAGGGTGTTCTCACTTGATCCCTCCCCTATATATATATATATATATATATATATAACATATTTGAATCAAAGCAATATTATAAAACAAAAACATAAAAAGAGGTGATAAATTTATTTTGTATTACAGTATTATAATGATGGAAATCGTATTTTATTCTTGTATAATAAGAAAGAAACACTTCAAAAGACCCAGAAGAGTTGTGGGCTTGGGCCTGGGCCTCGACTTGGGCTTATCAACACTTGCAGCAGCACTCACCTGGTGGTGGAGGTTCGTGGCAAAGACAATCTAAACAGTAGACGGGCTCACCATCATGTATACCTACAACCATTGCATTTAACCATATTATCAAAATTTACACAAATACTTTTCAAAATACAAAAAAAAAAAAAAAATAAAATAAAATAAAATATCGAAACCGCGCACACTCTAGTTAATAATTATTATTATTCAAAGAATAATAGTTTGCGAAAGGCATTAACGAGATCGTCTAAAATGAAAGAGAAACCTATTCGAGTATATTTATAGATATCCATTAGAAATAGATTTGAAACTTCCTAAGCAAATTGAAATCACTTTTCATCTTTGTCAACATAAAGTTATAAGGTCTGAGTTTAAGATTTACATGGATCGTTTGCAACCAGTGGTTGATTTGTACGAGCATCGGTCGCTATCACCGAAGACAAGACAATGGCGAAGATGAACAGGGTAACCAAAGCACAATTTGAGTATTTGCCTGCCATGACTAATCAATAATAAAATGGTCACAATATATATATCGTGTAATGACAATGCACTATTAAGCTCAAACTCTATGGGTTTATATAGATCATTATAAGAGTCTCGGACCCTTAATTTAGACTCATAAATTGTTATAGAATATTTGTTGGTCTTTAATTTGAAATTTCGTGTGCAATTTGCAAACTAACCAACTTTATCTTGTTGTATTATGAAAATAATCAATAATTTCTAATTATGTAATTCTAATGGGTTTTTTTTGTTCCAATTTGTTTCTTGGAAATAACCAAATATTGAAACTATTTCTCTACAGACTTGGCCCATTACATTAAAATTACTCCTGGAGAGTAAAATGCTAGCTGGCTCTTATTGAATATTGTTTAAAAATAGCAATTAATGGAAATGAGAATCAACCATTAATTTCTGCTTTTATTATTGTTCTTTTATATATGTATATAGAAAAAAAAAAATGAATTCAATTATCCAATTGCGCACGCAAATTGCTGTTGAGAATTATAAGCCAATACTTTCCCAACTTTCACTATATAACTAGAAAGTTACTCTGGTTACGCTTTGGAATAAAGAGTAACTTGCAAAACAAATAAATAGAATAAGGATATATAATGAGGTAGAAAGTTTGACTGAAGTAATATTTTTTAGCTTGGAGATTACCATCTTGAGATAAAGAAGAAGAATGAATTCTTGAGGATTACATAAGAAGGTTAGAATAAGTGAAGAAACTGTTAGCTTGGTATTTAAGAGTTTTTTTATTTTTATTTTAGAATCAATAATTTTTTTATAAAAATTTAACTATTAAATATATAATTAATAAATTACATTTGCGTTTCACTAGTAAAAAATGTTAAGTGATATTAATTTAGAAAGATTTTAGTATACTTCTGGAGTACGATGACGTGGTACTCCAAACTAATAAATGGTTGGCATATATTATATCAACCAATACAATTTTAACAACGTGTAATTAATTAAAAATCTATTTTTTAGTTAATAATTTATATTAAATTCTAGACTCTAAAATAAAAACCCTAGATTTCAAAAACTAAACCCTAGACCCTAAATCATCAACCCTAAATACTTACGTATGTGACGCGTCATCGAATTATTAATTCGGAGTACCACGTCATCCGTATTCCAGAAGTATTTTGAAATTTCTCATTAATCTATTAGATGATTCCAAATTGTGAGATTTTGATCCTTTAGTTATTAGAACTCTTTATTTTTTTTCTTATTACTATTTATAACCATTGTTTTCAGAGTTGGGACAAAGTGAGGACTGGTTAATAAAAGAGATTTTTTATATCATTAAAACAAATTACAGTCAGTTTATTTCATATAAAGAATACAAAATCCTCAAATCCTCAAAGCTTTATGACTTTCTCTAAATATAATTCCATTTCTTTTCTTCCCATTAACAACAACAACAATAATAATGTTATTAATAATAACAATTTTTTATAAACTGTAAAGAGCATAGTTCAAATCCTAATAATAATAACAATAACAAAAATGTTCGAGCTGCTATATAAATAAATAAAATAAGGAAATTAAAAAACAATCAAACCAACCATTGTAAGATAAATAAATTGCGTAATTCATAGATATTCTTGAAGAAAGTCATACATATCAAAGAGTAATTTGATTTGATATTTTATTATTTTTAACGGAGGTATGAACATTCGACTGAGAAACACAGATTATTACAGAGCTAATTCAACACACACAACAACTCGATTCCAAACCATATTATAATAAGTCTTACGGCATAGCATTATCTAGAGGTTGTGAAGATTCGGAACAACAATTGCAACATTGACCAGGTGGTGGAGACGAGCAACATCCGCATTGAGGACACCATGGTCCTTCTTTCAAACTCGCTTCAATCACACCTTTAAAAAAAAAAAAGTATTAACGTGACGATTTAACTAGATCATAAGTTTCAAATTTATCATTAACTTTTTCGAGGAAGTACAAATATGTCTATTAAAATCATGAAAAATAAATCCCCAACGGTTACGTACGTATGCCTAAAACATTTCTAACGTTTTAAGAGAAGTACAAAACTAGCGTTATGGAGAAGTAAAAATATACCATGACTAGCTACTACGATGAAGTATATATATGTACCTTGATGGGTAAACCGACTTGCATCGGTTGGTAGTGCAATCAAGGGCAAAAGCACAACAACCAGGAGAATCGTCGCGGTTAGAGATGTTCTATAAGCTGCCATTGCTATACACTCTAATACAATTTATGCATACAGACATCGAATTATATAGTTGCTCTTGACTTGGATCATTAAGTTTTTAATGTTATTAGTTTATCACATATAATATATGTGCCAAATTGTTTGAATTCAAAGCTTTATTTTACTTTCATTTTTAAATCAAGAATGTCTATGTATTCATGGCTTAAATATATGAAGATAAAGGATCATGACACACTAAAAAGTTTGACAATTTCAAATCTGACTGACCGATTTTTATTTGTTTTGAATTTATGATTGGTTCGAAGATTTACTAAAAATCAAAATTATTTGTCAAAGATATTTGACTTGAAGCTCAAGACACAAGAAATAAGATATCATGTGGTTTACGGTTAAGGTACTACTTGACCAGGTTAACTGTTCAACTAGAATACGAATTTTCAAGATGAATCTTTAAATATGATCAAAATTATTAATAAATGAATTATACCTTTCCATAGGGTTATTCGCAATGAGTATGAATCAATTTAGTTGTTGGTCAATGATGCGACATGATATATTGTACTAAAAATTAACAAGGAATGAGACATGTGATAAAATGAAAAAAAAAAATGTTAGTCATAACCTAATCGATATAGACCTATTCGCACATTGTTCGGGCAAGAGAATTTAAAATTAAGCCTACTCCAACCTAAGTTTTTTTTAAACCGGCCTCTTCTTCTTGAAGAAATTTTACAAAGGTACCTACATCTACTCCGGTGATCAATTCATAATCATTGTCAAGGACATTCTAGGCAGGCATCGACTGCCTAGGGGATTTAAGGATGAAAGGGCTATGTTGCCTGTATTATTTTTACTATACATATATAATACTCATTTTGACCTAATATCCGCATATTCTAATATTTAAATGGGCCTCAAATAATATTCTTCAAGGAAATTTTATGGTTATTTTATTTTTTACAAAGTAATCATCATTTTGTTTGTCCACCATTAGATCATGGAGTGAAAAATAATCTAATAATAGATAAAACAAAGTACATACAAAATAAATCAAAAACAAAGTAACCATAACATATACATATTCTTAACTGGTATTTTAATTATTAAAGGGTCGTTATTTCTCCTAAGATTCATAAAATGTCACCCGTTTGACCTTGTGAAAAATGACTATTAATGATCTCAAAACAAATTTTGTTAAGAATTCAAGTTGTTTGGTATCACATTTATGGAAAGGTGCTTTCGATTTTTTAAAGTTGTTTCGTACCACATTTTGTCTTCAAACATCAATTTTCTCTCTCATTGGCAAACAATATCAATATAATTAGTTCTCCAGTTTGGTACAAAATTAAAAAGTCAACTGTACAATCCAATTCGGTTCTTAAAAAAGAGTGAAAGGTTTAACTTAGTTCTAAGATTTTTTTTTGGTTATTCAATCTCATTCTGTTGAGAATCGAGCTAACAATCAAGATATAAAAGCGATAAACGACACAAAATTTGTTAACTAAGTTCGGCGACATATTGTCTACGTTTTTGGGAGCGGTTAGCAATTATTTATTAATCAAGTACACAATACAATTATTTTATAGAGTAAGCCGAAACCCTAATAGGTACAAAAACCCAAAAATAACCGACTATCGTACGCTCGGGAAAAGGCCCCTTTAGATAATATGAACCATATCTTAACACATTCAAAAATTTCTATAATCCATACTCTGCCATAGTATTTCTACAACATAGACAGATAGATATTGAAGAAAACCATAAATCCAAAGGTTGTGTACTATTATTAAAGTAAAATGTGACTGTTTGACAAATATTTAACAAAGATTACAGAGATAATCCAACTCACGCCACAACTGAATTTATAACATTTTTATTCGAAGCATATTATAAATATTATGAGTACAGAAGTAAATATTTAACAAATAAAATACATGAATTACAGAAACAATCAAACTCACACGACACCTTCATTTTTATCTAACTTGTTGGCTATCAAAACCTTTTGATAAGCCCTATGGCCACATAGAATCCTGAGGTTGAACAGAACCAGAACAACAATCACAACAAGAACCGGGTGGTGGAGATGAGCAACATTCACATTGAAGACAAAATGGTCCTTCTTTTAGACTCGCCTCGATCACACCTAAAAGATATAAAAGCAATATTAGACTATTCGGTGATTGAACAAATTGATTTGGTTAGTTACGGTCGTGGAGCATGTCATCATCATTATATAATATATCCCATGTCTCTACCTTGATGGGTAAACCGAGTTGCATCGGTCGGTATGGGAGTAGAAGGCAGAAGCACCACAACTAGGAAAATCGCGGCTATTAGCGAACTTCTGTAGTTAGAAGTAGTTGCCATGGCTTACAGTTATGGATGTCCATAAGAGGCATGTAATTTTATAGTTGTTCGGAGCTTCTGATCAAGTTTATAATTAATAGTATACTTTATATATTTTTTATTTTTTTGAAAATATAGTTTACTTTATATTACATGTATATGTTTGAATTCAACACTTGAATTTGTTATGTTAATTTAATACTAATGCATAGCGTAGTCGTAACTTTTAGTATTATTCTTGGACAATTAATTAATGAAATACTATACGTATTGTCATACTTGCTCTTTTATATAATTCAATTTTGTTTTTCTAATTACTGTATCTTCCCCAAATCTTAATGTATTTAATTATTTATTGTTTTCATATAAGAAGATAATGGATGATGACACACAAATCATTTTGACAATTTCAAATATGATTGACTGATTCATTTTTATTTTAATTTATGACTAGTTTGATTTTATTTTATTTTTTGATAAATTGTAAGTAACATGATTCGAATCTTGATCTCTCCACATACACATTGATAAGTGTACCAATTTGACTATAACCAATTTGGTATTTATGACTTGTTTGATGATATATTAGAATCGTAGTTTATTTGTCAAAAGAAATTTGAAAGTATCAACTAACCATTCAACGAGAATTCGAATTTTCAATGTCATTAAACTAATTCATGGGAGAAGGTCATTTAATTTATCCGGCTCAAATGTGGATTAGTCAAATTACTAGTCAATTGTCGAATAATTTGAATAAAAAATTTACTAGAAAATGAGAAGCGTGAGAAACATTTTCTAGTAATTAAATGTGAAATGTATTAAGCACAAATTCAATGTACATAAATTTTGTAGATGCAAGCCCATGCTTTCACGTTCAGAATTTGAGAAATAGATCTCCAGAAATCTTATTAACATGTTCATATATAAATTCTTACTCCACCATATACGGTAACCAATATGAGAGAAAAATACACATACATAAAACAACCTTAATTACAGATCGAGGATGTTTCAGATACCAAAAAAAGCCTTCAAATGGGATTCATAATCCATATCAACATGTGAAAAACGGAGTTTTAAGTACTATGGATATCGAAAAGGTTTAAATTGCAGAGGATGTTCTTCATGTACATGCTCTTTTACTGCTTTTATTAGCTTTCCTTTGTAACGGTAAACAATGCATCCGAGTATCTTGTTCCTTTCCACTCATCATAACACGATGTTCGGCATTATGCAATCTTCCATTTGTCCAAACCTGCAATATTACGATAATCCAGTTCGATCCACTTGACATCTTGTCTGTATGATCCCTTAGCCCTGTTTTTTTCTCTAAGGTTTGAGGAGCTTCATATCTGTGGAGCCTCAGAGAATGTAAGTTGAGTTCAAGTGTTAATCCACATATTTCTCTGGACCAATGCTCTCCGCAATCATCCTCCTTATCATTTCATATACTTCTGATAACGACACCGAGAATCGATGTACTTTTTTGGTGCCAAAATTTAGAAATAGAAATAGAAACGGATATTGGAAAGCGACATAATATGTTTAAATATAGTAACATGTTCTTTTTTACTGAAATATGCTGAATGAACAGAATTTTACTGAATTCAAGTAAACGAGGGCTGAGACATGAAACAATACCTTAAATTGATGTTACCCTGAGGCCACATGAGATTGGTAAAGCATTGGAGTTCATCGAATTTTTCAGGATAAGAAATTCCTATGCTTTCATAAAGAGATGACTTGGCAGATGATATTCTTGCAAATAATGTTCTTTTTTGAATTGATCTTTGAACCTCCTTGAATTACAAATGACCTGCAAAACAATGTCGGAGATGGGATCTCCGGGTAAAGCTCCGACGATCAAGTCAGTAAGGATCCAAGGAAGTAAGGTATTTTTGTATGTTTTTATTGTCTAACCTTTTATCTTCGTTTTATCCTTCTTTTATAATTGTGATTCTCCCTCTAACCGTTATCAGAAGGTCAGTTCATGGAGATCATGGGAAGTTTTTCATGTGGTGGTTGATAACCCCTTTGTAGAGCGGTTATCTTTATTTGAGCTTGTATTAAGGCTTATTGGATTTGCTTAACAGGCTCATTGGGCCTTCTTTTACAATTACATTTAGACCCAGTCTAATAACTTTTTAATAGGTTATGAGAAGATGATCCACTATAACCATGAAAAGGTAATAAAGAAACATTGAGCTTTTTTATTTCAATCGGTAATTCTACAATCTCTTCCATGCCATCATTCACAGATTTTTGGAAATCCTGTGGAATGTTTTTGAATAAAGCTTGAAAGAAACCATAACCTTCAGCTGCGTTTCTCACTTTGGAAAAAACGGTATCAAATCCTTAACCAAAACTTTTAACAAGAATCTCTAACCATAGAAGCCCTCGGATCCGTCATGTGAAGTGGCTAACGTCACATCGGGTTGGTGGAAGGTAAACACGGATGCCTCTGTTGCCGGTTCTCACTCTACAGCTGGTTGTGGAGATATTTTCAGAGACTGCAATGGTTTATCTTTGGGTTGTTTCTCTTATCCAATGGACACGAGCTTTGTTTTTATTGCGGATCTTCATGCGGCAATCACCGCAATAAATTTTTCTTATGAGAAAGGATGGAAGTTTCAGTGACTAGAGAGTGATTCGACTTATGTTATTCATCTTTTGACTACTCGAACTACATTGGTTCCTTGGTCAATTCGACTGAAATGGCTCTATAGCTTGCGGCAGCTCGATCATATTCATTTTTAGGTTACGCATATTTATCGCGAAGGGAATCAAGTGGCGGATGCTTTAGCTAATTTTGGACGGACTTGTAGTAATTTAGTTTGGTGGGATAATTTGCCTCCTTTTTGTCTTAGTTATTTTGCTGACAATTACCGTGGTCGTGACTTGTATCGGTTCACTTGATTTGTAACTTGTTTATCTTTTTTTGCTTCCTCTTAATAATATTTGGGTCTTGGTGCGCGGTTGTTTGTTCGAGGGTGCCAACCTAATTGGGATGTTCGGCTTCTTCTGCTTCCTCCTCCCTGTTTTTATTGAAAAAATCTCAACGACAATGTGTTAAAAATTAATATAAAAGATATACTTGGGCCTTCAATATATATTAGGTTAAACTTTTAGTTCATTTGATTTTTCGACATGATATTAGAGCCTCTGCAACTAAACTGTTGTGACTTCGAATTCTAGCAACCCCAGTTACTAGTGAACTAAAAACACATGGTAGGACGAGCTTGTGGTGTGCACGTTTCGAGCCCAAAAAACATTTCCATATCGTTGGATCTTAACCAGGGACGAATCTACAGTGGGGGCACTGGGGGCACGTGCCCCCACTGATTTCTGGGAAGTTTTTGACCCCTATGTAGTATTATTTCAAATTTGTAGGTTTGCCCCCCAAACCCCATTGACGGCGCCATGGAAATGGTGGTTCTGCAAACCCTTTTCTAAAGGTTGAAGATGCATAATATTAAATCATATAATTAAATTTTTTTTTCCTGTTTCTTCATGAAACGGCACCGTGCTATTTAAATACTACGGCATCGTTTTGTAATTGAATGAAACAATAAATAAAAAACCATTAACCTAAAAATCAGTTGATAATGATGTCATATTGCTAAAATAAAAACTTTTGACTTGAAAGTCCCAACTCCAAATTCCCCCTAATAAGGCCAAATTATTCTACAACACGAGATAATATTGTCCTTCAATTTAATATTTGTTTAGCTTTGTTTATATTAGTCTTGAAAAAAAAAAATTCCTATTTCTTTAGATATCTTAAATATGTACTAATTCTTTTGGTTTTGTTGATTATAGTCCTGAAAAAACACAGCAAAATATGTGTGTAATATATTGATTATTTAGATTTAATTAATTGTATTTACAAACAAGATCAAAATTAGAACTATACTTGAATAAAAACATCATGATTTAAAACAACATTTGATGGGTGCACTGAAAATAGTTTATTAAATGGGTGCACTGAAAATAATAATTTTATGACATATTATATATTTTAAAATTTATAAGTTATAGAGTGTGAAATTTACTTTTGGAGTTTATACATTTTATTTTAGTATATAAATTAATTAAGAAATAGATAGATTATTCTGGCAAAAAAAGAAATAGATAGATTATCAATTATACAAGGTCGTTATTTTGTTGACAAAGATATAATATGACATTATATTATCGGTTCAATGCACCATGTTGTTCGTATCATGAATATAATAAAAAGTTTGTATTAAATATGTATTTAGTTTGCTCCCACTAGTGGAAAATTCTGGATTCGTCCCTGATCTTAACTATCAGTTTAAAAATTGTTTCAAACAACAATTTTTGAATTGTAACAACTAAAAGAAAGAAAAAAAGAAATTGAGATAATAATGGTACCTATAGCTATTTGTAAAAGCTAACCTGTGCCCTTAAGGCACATGTTTAGAGGATCCAATTATCTCTGATGTAATTAAGGTAATTTTATTTTGGGAGAAGATGTAATTAAGGTATTAGTTAGTGTTTTATGAAAAATTAACAAATGCATCATTAAATGTGAGCATGATTTTTTATTTTTTATTATTTTGTTTCAAAAGCCAAAGGAACTAGTGAGCCACTAATGGGCAAAAGTTCAACAACAAAAAGCTAATAAAACTCGGAATTACATCAAAGAAAGAGGGAATAGCATAAAAACGGGAAGACCGGGCAAAACCGAGAGCCAAACCGTTAGCTAATCGCCGATTATAGCGGACCGAAAAACCGCTATGTTGAGATAAAATAGACTTGCATTGACGAATTATATCTCCGAACTCACTACTATCCAATTCAGAAGAATTTATCGCAGAACACACCGTCAATGCATCTGTCTCCACCACCACGCTATCATGACCACCACTCACTAGCCACTCCAAAGCTTGTAATAATGCCATAGCCTCACCCTCGGCCACTTCGAGAATCCCTTCCTCCGAGAACCCACGGGCCTGTAAAAAATCCCAAGCTGCCGATCGAAGCACTGCAGCACCACCAGTTCGCTGTTCTTGCGGAAAAAACGCAGCATCGACACAGCAGCTCAGCTGCCCTTCTCGTGGTCTATGCCACAGTTCACACCGAGAACCAGCTGAAGAAACTCCCGGATCGCTCGGATTCAACTTGCGCGCAAGTAACCACTCACAGAGGACCGTTAAACCTGTATAGATCACCTGACCAGCCGGAGTAACCACATTGTTTCAGAGGTTATTGTTTCTAGCACTCCACCAACTCCAAGAGAGCATTAAAAATTTTCTAGAAATTTCTTTAGAGGAAGAAAGTACCTGGAAAAAGAAAGAAGCAAAGCTCTCCGCATCCCTAGCCGCCGAATCAATAACAGAAATTAACCCGTCTTCCCGCCAAACTTCTCGAACTTTAGGACAAGTAATAAATAAAAGGTAATTTCCAAAAAAAACCCCTGTGTTTATCAATTTTGTCAAAAAGGTGTCTGTGTTTATTTTTTTGACAAAATGAGGATTGTGTTTATCTCCGTTAACCAAAAAGCGGAAAAATCATTAACGGTGTTAAATGTGATGACGTGGCAAGGGGTATTTTGGTCTTAATTTATAGGTTATGATATAAAAAATTCATTTCTCACACGTTAAAGTTGTAAACACATGAATGTTTAAGAAATTTAAGGGTTTTCGGTCTTTATTTATTGATAAATTTCTTAAACATTCATGTGTTTACAACTTTAAAGTGCGAGAAATGACTTTTTTATATCATAACACATAAATAAAGACCAAAATACCCCTTGCCACGTCATCACATTTAACACCGTTAATGATTTTTCTGCTTTTTGGTTAACAGAGATAAACACAATCCTCATTTTGTCAAAAAAATAAACACAGACACCTTTTTGACAAAATTGATAAACACAGGGGTTTTTTTTTGGAAATTACCCATAAATAAATGCCACGTATCCTCATAGTCCGAGCCACATACAATACAACACGAAGGCACCGAGATACCCCGACCAAATAAATTGACCCTTGAAGGAAGACAAGACCGAGCCATCCGCCATCCAAAATACCGAACTTTTGAAGGGACTTCCAGCTTCCAAAGACAACCCCAATTCCCCTCCACCCTCAAGTGCTCCTTATCATCCAAACGGTCAGTGGCAACACGATAAGCGCTCTTCACCGAATACATCCCATTTCGAGTTTCATTCCAAATGATCGAATCCATCCTCAACAGTCGACGCATAGGAATGTTTAAGATAGCTTGCACATCTCGGGGAGCAAAAAACTCAGTTAAAAGCTCAATATCCCAATCCTTAGAATTAGGAATAAACAAGTCACAAACCTTCAAGCTTTCCAAACCAAGAATAGGAGCAGTAAGCAACCGCCGATTCCCTTCTTCTCGAAGCCACGGGTCATTCCAAACATTAACACGTTGACCATCACCAATCTTCCATCGATAACCCGCCTCAATCGCTAGTTGGGAACTCCAAATGCTCTTCCAAACATAACTAGGTGAGCTACCAAGCTTGGCACTCAAAAAATCCTTCTTGCGATAGTATTTAGCTTTGAAAACTTTACTGACAAGAGAATCCGGAGAAGTGATTAATTTCCACCCTTGTTTACCCAACATCTGCAAATTGAAAGCGGTAAAATCTCTGAAATTTAGGCCTCCAAACATCTTTGGAATACACAATTTATCCCAAACCATCCAATTCAAACCCCGAGCTCCCGTTTTATTATTACCCCACCAAAAGGAGTTTAGCATTCGCTGTAACTCTTCAGCGGTAGTAACAAGCATGACAAAAACACCGAGAAAAAAGATAGGAATAGCTTGCCCAGCAACACGAATCAAAACCGCTCTCCCGACCTTAGAGAGTGGCTTCCCACGCCATTTTTGAAGTCTAATGATGAACCCTAAGTGTTTTGATTATGTCCAAATGTTTCAGAAGATGAAAATTAAAATTCTCTTACATACGGTTTAATTCTGACTAATAATTTTTCGTTGAGTTTGTATGTAAGTTACTCAGCATGTGCTGAATAAAATAATTATGGATTGTCTGCAAGACTCAGAAGTTTCGAAAGCTGAAGACAGTGTTTCATTGATCAGAAGCTGGATACTCCGCTCCGATGCTATGAAGTCTGTTAAAGCTCTTCTCAGAGGTTCTTTGCAATCAGAAGTTATACCAATTTGATCAGAAGCCTAGACAAATGAAATTAGCTATCAGAAGCTAAGTCACGGGTTCCGTTAGCATTTAATGCTCTGACAATTGCATTTAATGCAAGGCGCCAAAAGTTCAAAAAGCTGTTTTGAAGGAGCGCGCATGTCTACTCAAAGCGAAACCAGAATTTCCTTGTCTACCCTTTGTTGATCCAATTAAAGAATGTTTCCAGTCAACCTTATCTTCAACTTTAAATCACTTACCGGATTTAGTTAAAGAACAAGGTTAACGGAATCAAAGTGTTTGAAGACCGTTTGAAGATTTGACAAATTAACGGCTACAACAACTGATGTCATCTCCTTTGAAGATTCAAATTCACCAACGGTCATCTTCATCCACTATAAATAGTAGCCAAGCTCCACTACATCATTTACGCGTGATTATTTGAGCAAAATCTCAACGCACTGTTTGAACAAGAAAAACAGAGCACCATTTTCCATTCTCAATCTTTCTTAGCATAGCTTTAGTTAAAGTGAGAGAGTGAAGAAAAACAAGTTCATAATAGGAATCTTGTAAACTGATATCGTTTGTGATATTCAGTTAGATTTAAAAAGAGAAATCTAGTTGAGATCAGAGGTGGGTGAGAAATCCAGAAAACAGAGTGTTGTTGTTCTGGTGGAAATCCTTTAACTCTTTTTAGGCTAGTCAGAACTAAGTGAGAAATTAGCTTATGTTCTGTTGATGTAAAGGAGCTTCTGAACTTGCCATAAAAGTTCTGAATAGTAGATTTAAAATCTCTGTTGGCTGCGACCACAGGGGACAAGACGTAGTCACAGGACTTCTGTGGCGAACTTGGATAAATTGAACTGTTCATCAGGACCTCCTGAATCTCTTTCTCCCTTCCTTATACTTGTTAATTTGCTTCTGTGTACTTGCTTATATTTAGTGCTGAAACAGACTTTACTCCTTTTATCACTGTCTTTGTTCAGAAGACTATCCAGAAGCTATCCTGCTCAGAGCTTCTGTTGCTGAAAACAGTCTAACTGTGTTTAGGCAGAATTTCCCTCAGAAGCTGCTTCTGTAAGCTTGCCTCTGACTCTGAGGAAATTTGACTCTGAAATCTAAGTTTCTTGAAAAACTTTGAAATTTTTCAGTTTTCAACATAGACACCTATTCACCCCCCTCTAGGTGATTCTGTTCTTGTTAGGGCCAACATAGACACCAGCCTGAGAATTCTTCTCACTTCATAGTTCCAGAAGGTTCTTCCACAACTAGACCTCCATTATTTAATGGCAACAACTACTCATACTGGAAGAAAATGATGATGTACTTCATCCAAGCTCAGAACATGAGTGCTTGGTATGTCATCACTGATGGTGATTTCATTCCTACCAGAATGGAACCAGGTTTAGGGAATGTTGTTATTCCTCCGAGAGAATACACAGATGACATTCTGAAAAAACTCCAAACTAATGCTTGAGCAATAAATATGTTGCATTGTGCACTTACAGCTACTGAATATAACAAAGTTTCTTCTTGTGAAACTGCACAGGACATTTGGAACAAGCTGGAAGTCACATATGAAGGTACTGGAAAGGTGAAGCAATCAAAAGTCAACCAACTCATGAGAGAATATGAGTTATTTGAAATGCTTGATAAAGAATCTATTTCAGATATGAACTCTAGATTCACCAAGATAGTCAATGACTTAAAGAGTTTAGGAAAAGACATTGAAGAATCTGAACGAGTGAAGAAGATTGTCAGAAGCTTACCAAGGTCGTGGCAAGCCAAGAAGACTGCTATTGAAGAAGTTCAGGATTTGAGCTATTACTTGTATGATGAGCTCATTGGGTCTTGTAAGCACTGGTTTTTGAACCCGATGATGAAAGCAATCTAAGAGCTCCTTGTCGCGCCAGCTGCTCAAATACTGATGTTCGTCGGTGAACGGATCACCTTTTCGGGACCATAACCTCTTCCGCCGGCTTCTCGGGACCATGAGTGTGGCACTTTCATGCTTATGAGAAAATCCTTGATCATAAAAAGTATAGGGTCACAAACACTATTCACCAAGGACCGTACGGTCCCAACACTGTTGGTTGAGACCGTACGGTCACATACCTTTGACTGTACGGTCACTGCCACGTGGCAGATAGCAATCCAATCCTTATCTGCCACGTGGCTGGGCGGTCCAATCAGAGAGCGACACGTGTACAAACATCCAAACGACATTGGTCGGGTGTCGGGCAGCGTCCGGCTCAGATCCAAATTTAGATCTGAGACGGTCGAAGCCAGTGACCGTACGGTCACTAGGAAACCTATATAAACCCTCCGGATTTCTCATTCAAAACATCAACAAAAACTATCAAACACTCATTCTCCCACCTCTCTAGCTCGTTCTAAAGCGATTCTCGACCCGATATAAGTTGCCTCTGATAAAGTTGCCTCCCCGAGTTGCCTAAAGTTGCCTCTGATACGAAAAGAATCGCTAAAGTCCGAGCCTGAGAGTACTTTCTTCAAATATTCTCAGAAGAGGTCCTCCCGACCACCAAAAATATATTCCCCCCTATTATCAAAAGTTTCCAATCCAGGCATCACTCGCAGTCTCGCTAGGGTCGACTAAGTCCTGTATCCAGTTACCACACCGGAGGACGCACACGCAATTCCGGTCCCCCGAGGTTCCTCCCAGAAAAGATCTCCGTTCTTCAACGAGCATCAGTCCGCGAGCAATCACTGGCACGCGACGATGGTAAGCTTCTCAGGGTTTTGTACCGTGTCACCCGGCGGTTTATCGTACAAATGTTTGCGCATTTATTTATTTCTATGTGATAACCATAAATATCAAAACAATAAGCTGTTAGGTTGCATTAAAGATCCTCTGGGTTCTGGAATGTCGGAATTAATAAGTTGTATCCACGAACGTAAATAGAATCTCTGGTTTTCAAAACAATCGGTACAAACACCGGTTCGTACATTTTCCCAGTCGGCCGGGTGGCGACTCTAGTCAAAGAAGGCTAAAGCCGCTATGAGCGACCACTTTCGCTCACAGTGGCGACTCTGCTAGGGACCAAAAATATATTCTACTATTGAAAGTTAACTTCAACATACAATTTTCTTGAAGTTAATTTATTAATAGAAGGATGTAAGTTTGGTTTTCACTATTTGTAAAATTGTTTCTTAAAATTGTTTTATAAAAGTGAAAATGGGATACAACTGAAGCATTCTGACAGTCTAGTTCTGTACAACAGAGTTACTGCTTTCTCATACTGCATAAAGAAAAATTCCGAATGATCAACGTGTGTTATGGGTCGTGCTTACTGTCGTTTCCTTTAAGGGACGCATAGGTCGATCTGTAACACCACCCACAGCCTTGTACCGTCGACACACTGCTCAAAACCCTTAAATGGGGAGGCGCTAGGTATATCTTGATGTGGGAACCCTTTTGTACTATCAAACGAGACCCAAGCCTCATATAGTCAGCCTAGATATCTCCCCTAGGGACTACCCCCAAACATCATGAAAATCACGTCTGTTAAGAGCGTTTTGACATCGAAAGGAAAGATGTCGGAAAAACCCACCTAAGACAGAGACGCACCACGTGAAGATTGAGAGGGAGTGTCGTTTACGCATGAATGCCTACACTAACTGTTTGATTGCTTAACTCTACTTGTACATGTGTTAGATGTAGCTGTAACCTAGGGAAAATCCAATTTCTATGACACTCCTTTGAAGTAAGGGGGCACCATGTTACGCCAGACATTTTATCACACGAAACACGACGTTATGTCGTCTGTTCCATTTCATAAAGGAACTCAATCTCGTGAGATGAAATCATGGCGTCACAAAATATCGCCCCCTTAAGTCAAAACGGGTGCCATACGAAGCCGGAGGTCCCAGATTACGAAAGAGGCTTTAATGTAGGATAAGACCATACCGGTGTAACGGTTTAACCTGTTGAACCAAACACACATTGTCTTGTGCTCCTCTTGAAAAGAAGTTTAGGGTTCCTCTTAAGT
The DNA here is from genome assembly GCA_028411795.1 of Euphorbia peplus. NCBI lineage: Eukaryota > Viridiplantae > Streptophyta > Magnoliopsida > Malpighiales > Euphorbiaceae > Euphorbia > Euphorbia peplus. Next base: position 8,247,538 of record CP110843.1, on the reverse strand, counting down.
CTAAAGGCACACCGCCCCGCGAAGTCCACTCAAGTCAATATTGCGTTGGACCAATAATAATACTTTGTCTTGTGCTCCTCCCCAAAAAAGAGTTTTAGGGTTTGTCTTTGATGAACCCTAAGTATTTTGATTATGTCCAAACGTTTCAGAAGATGAAATCTTAATACTCTCTTACATATAGTTTATTGTTGACTAATATTTTTCTACTTAGTCTATGTGTAAGTTACTCAGCAGGTGCTGAATGAACAATTTCTGGATTGCCTAAAGGACTCAGAAGATCCGTTTGCTGAAGTCAGAGTTTCAATAAATCAGAAGCTGGATGCTCCGCTCTGAAGCTGTTGAAGTCTGTTAAAGCTCTTCCCAGAAGCTCTTTGCAATCAGAAGTTCATCTACCAATTTGATCAGAAGCTTAGTCACGGGTTCTGGATAGCATTTAATGCTCTGACAAGTGCATTTAATGCAAGGCGCCAAAAGTTCAAAAAGCTGTTTTGATGGAGCGCGATTGTCTGTTCAAGAGAAACCAGAATTTCCTTGTCTACCCTTTGTTGATCCAATTGAAGAATGATTCCAGTCAACCTCATCTTTGATTTCAAATCACTTACCGAATTTAGTTAAAGAACAAGGATAACGGAATCAAAGTGTTTGAAGACCGTTTGAAGACTTGACAAACTAACGGCTACAACAACTGATGTCATCTCTATTGAAGATTCAAATTCACCAACGGTCATCCTCATTCACTATAAATAGTAGCCAAGCTCCAAAGCATCAACAACGCGTGATCATCGAGCAAAATTTCAACGCACTGTTTTAACAAGAAAAACAGAGCTTTCCTTTTCCATTCTCAATCTTTCTTAGCATAGCTTAAGTTTAAGTGAGAGAGTGAAGAAAAACAAGTTCATAATAGGAATCTTGTGAACTAATATCGTTTGTGATATTCAGTTAGATTTAAAGAGAGAAATCTAGTTGAGTTGGGTGAGAAATCCAGAAAACAGAGTTGTTGTTTGTTCTGGTGGAAATCCTTTAACTCTTTTTAGGCTAGTCAGAACTAAGTGAGAAATTAGCTTAAGTTCTGTTGATGTAAAGGAGCTTCTGAACTTGCCATAAAAGTTCTGAATAGTGGATTTATAAAATCTCTGTAGGCTGCGACCTCAGGGGACAAGACGTAGTCACAGGACTTCTGTGGCGAACTTGGATAAATCGAATTGTTCAATCAGGATCTCCTGAACTTCTTTCTCCCTCTTATACTTGTTATTTTTGCTTCTGTGTACTTGCTTATATTTAGTGCTGAAACAGATTTTCTCTAAGTATCATTGTCTTTGTTCAGAAGACTGTCCAGAAGTTCTCAAATCAGAACTTCTGTTGCTGAAAACAGTCTAACTGTGTTTAGGCAGAATTTCCCTCAGAAGCTACTTCTGTAAGCTTGCTTCTGACTCTGAGGAAATTTGACTCTGAAATATAAGTTTCCCGAAAAACTCAGAAAATTTCAGTTTTCAACTTTGACACCTATTCACCCCCCTCTAGGTGATTCTGTTCTTGATAGGGCCAACAAGTGGTATCAGAGCCAGGTCACTTCGTATATTTACTAAAGATCTAACAATCTAAGTGTAAGATCCTATCAGAATCAATAGAGATGGCTAGTAGACACCAGCCTGAGAATTCTTCTCACTTCATAGTTCCAGAAGGTTCTTCCACTACTAGACCTCCATTATTTAATGGCAACAACTACTCATACTGGAAGAAAAGGATGATGTACTTCATCCAAGCTCAGAACATGAGTGCTTGGTATGTCATCACTGATGGTGATTTCATCCCAACAAGGATGGAAGTTGGTCTAGGGAATGTTGTTATTCCTCAGAGAGAATACACAGATGACATTCTGAAAAAACTCCAAACTAATGCTTCAGCAATAAATATGTTGCATTGTGCACTTACAACTACTGAATATAACAAAGTTTCTTCTTGTGAAACTGCACAGGATATTTGGAACAAGCTGGAAGTCACATATGAAGGAACAGGAAAAGTGAAGCAATCTAAAGTCAACCAACTCATGAGAGAATATGAGTTATTTGAAATGCTTGATAAAGAATCTATTTCAGATATGAACTCTAGATTCACCAAGATAGTCAATGACTTGAAGAGTTTAGGAAAAGACATTGAAGAATCTGATCGAGTGAAGAAGATTGTCAGAAGCTTACCAAGGTCTTGGCAAGCCAAGAAGACCGCTATTGAAGAAGTTCAGGATTTGAACTATTACTTGTATGACGAGCTCATTGGGTCTCTAATTACTCATGAGATGTCATTAAAGAATCATGACCTAAGAGAGAGGTCAGAAGGAAAAAGAGTTGTCCTGAAAGCAGAATCTTCTGAAGAATCCTCTGAAGATGAGGAACTGGCTATGCTGACCAGGAAGTTCAAGAAAGCCTTCAGAAAAGGCAGAGGTGGAAACTACAAGAAGCCGTTCAGGAGCTTTGACAAGAAAACTCCTTATTCTGGTGAAAAGTTCAAGAGTGATCCAAATAAGGCAATTGTGTGCTATGGATGTCAGCAACCGGGGCACATTAAGCCTAACTGCCCGAAGCTGAAGAAAGATAAGAAGAAGTTCAAGAAAGCTATGCTGGCTGCTTGGTCAGACTCTGAGACCAACAGTGATCCTGAAGAGAAGGAAGAGCAAGCTCAGATTTGTTTTATGGCTATTGATGAGCCAACTTCTGAAGATGTCAGAGGAGAAACTTCCGCACCTCCTGAAGCTACATATGATTCCGAGGTAAACATATCTTCTGAACAAAATATCTTTGATTCTCTTGAAGAACTCTATAGTATGTTCAAGTACCTGAAAAGGAAATTGGACAAGAGTGAGGCTGACAAGTTTCTTAGGTTTACTCAAGTTTACTCTGACATGAAAGTGTTAGAAGAAAAACTGTGTAAACAGTTCAGCACTCCTGCTGATGGCTCTAAAGCCAAAGGCAAGGAAAAGCTGCCTCTGGGAAGTGATAAACCCCAGAAGAAGAAGAAACCTGTCACTCCCTCTCTTCTTAAAGAGATAGCTTCTCCTCCTGATGTTGGCACCTCTGAGAGTACTGTTGTAGCCTCTGAAGATGTTGGTCCTTCTCAGAAGAAGAAGAAATCTCCCAAGAAGCAAAGGGAAAGATCCAAGAACCCTCCCTTTTGCAAGCTTTGCAAGAGTGATGGTCATTGGTTGAAGGATTGCAAGTATCACATTAAAAATCTCTTGCAATCTGAGATATCATTAAAACCTGCTGAAGAAAAATCTAACAATGAAGGACCCAATAAGGATTGGGTACCTGTCACTAATTGATTGTGTTGCAGGTGGCTCTGAGTGCTCCATCAATGTCAAAGCTGTGGTACATTGACAGTGGGTGCTCAAGGCATATGACAGGTGATGAAAAAGCATTCATCACATTTGATCCTAAAAGAGGTGGAAAAGTCAGCTTTGGAGATGCTCAGAAAGGAAGGATACTTGGTTCTGGATCCATAGGAACTAATCCTCCGATCGAAGATGTCTCCCTAGTCAGAGGCCTGAAGTTCAATCTCCTGAGTGTTGCACAACTGTGTGATAAAGGTAGAGATGTTGTCTTCAGCTCCTCTGGATGTAAAATCTTGGACAGTAAGTCAAGGGAAGTTATTCTAACTGCTCCTAGAGTTGAAAATGTTTTCATGCTGAACCTTGAGAATCTTTGCAAAAATATATGCTTGATGTCTAAAGAGGATACCTCCTGGCTCTGGCATAGAAGACTTGCTCATGTGAGCATGGACCTTCTGGCCAAAGTAGCTAGAAATCAATTGGTTGAGGGTCTGCCTGAAATTAGTTTTAAAAAGAACCATTTATGCAATGCTTGCCAATCTGGTAAACAATCCAGAAGCTCTTTTAAAACTAAGAAAGTCATTTCAACTAAAAGACCTTTGGAATTACTTCATATGGATCTTTTTGGCCCTGTTCAACCAATGAGCATGGGTGGAAAGAAGTATGCCTTTGTCATTGTAGATGACTATTCAGGATTCACTTGGGTCATCTTGCTGTCTAGCAAAGATGAGTCACTTGGATGCTTCTCAGTTCTGATAAAGAAACTTGAGAATGAAAGGAATGAAAAGGTTGTTCATATCAGAAGTGATAATGGTGGAGAATTCAAAAACTTTATGTTTGAAGAGTTCTGTGAAACCAAGGGAATTGATCATAACTTTTCTGCTCCCAGAACTCCTCAACAAAATGGGGTAGTTGAAAGGAAGAATAGAACTCTGGTTGAGATTGCCAGAACTATGATCAATGAAAGAAGGCTTCCTAAGTACTTTTGGGGAGAAGCTGTTAACACAGCTTGCTATGTTCTGAATAGAGTGCTAATCAGAAGCATTCTGAACAAGACCCCTTATGAACTCTGGAAAGGTCGAAAGCCTAAAATAGGCTATTTCAGAACCTTTGGTTGTAAGTGTTATGTTTTGAATACAAAAGAATATCTTTCAAAGTTTGATTCAAAGGCAGATGAGGCCATTTTTCTTGGTTACTCAACACATAGTAAAGCATATAGGGTTTTTAATAAGAGGACTCAAACTTTAGATGAATCTGTTCATGTACAGTTTGATGAGACTAACCCTGCAGATAGTAGAGCTCCTGATGAAGATGAAGTTCAAGCTCCTGAAGTTACATCTCCTATTGAAAAACAAGATGTTTCCCCCAGAGCTGCTGAAGTAGATCCTCCTATTGCTGAACAAGCCCAAGAAGAAAATTCTACTCCAGAAGTCAACTTCCTTCCAAAAGATGTTCCTATTTATGATTCAACAAATGATGAACAGGTTTCAGAAGACTCATTGGATGTACCAAGAGAAGTTAGAGCTCATAGGAATCATTCCTTAGAGAACATAATTGACTCTATTCATAATCCTGTCATGACCAGAGCACAGCTCAGAAGATACATGGGAATGTGGCTTTTGTGTCACTTCTGGAACCCAAGGACTTCTATGAAGCTGCTGATGATGACTCCTGGTTAATGGCAATGCAAGAAGAACTTGACCAGTTCAAAAGGTCAGAAGTTTGGATCTTGGTTCCCAGACCTAACAACATAAAGGTTGTTGGAACTAGATGGGTTCTGAAGAACAAGCTTGATGAATTTGGAAATGTTGTGAGAAACAAGGCAAGACTTGTTGCTCAAGGTTACAGTCAGCAAGAAGGCATAGATTATGGTGAAACTTTTGCTCCTGTTGCAAGATTAGAAGCCATTAGAATCTTATGTGCTTTTGCATCATACAAAGGTTTTAAGCTCTTTCAAATGGATGTGAAAAGTGCATTCTTGAATGGTTACATTGATGAGGAAGTCTATGTGTCTCAACCCCCTGGTTTTGAAGATCCTAAGTTTCCTGATCATGTGTACAAGCTGAAGAAAGCCTTGTATGGACTGAAACAAGCTCCCAGAGCTTGGTATGAGAGACTGACAAAGTTCCTGCTGTCTAAGGGATTTGTCAGAGGTTGTGTTGATATAACTCTGTTCACTCTGAAGAAGAACAAGGATATCCTTATAGCTCAGGTATATGTTGATGATATTATATTTGGTGCTACTAATGAATCTTTGTGCAGAGAGTTCAGTGACCACATGAAGGCTGAGTTTGAAATGTCTATGATGGGAGAATTAACCTTCTTCTTAGGACTTCAGATCAAGCAAAGTAATGATGGTGTGTTTATCAATCAAGCCAAGTACACTAGAGAAGTGCTGAAGAAATTTGGCATGATGGACTCTAATGCTGTTGATATCCCAATGGATGTCAGCAAAGACATTGATGATGAAGAGAAAGCTGGTAAACCTGTAGATATAAAAACCTACAGAGGTATGATTGGTTCTCTTTTATACCTAACAGCCAGCAGGCCAGATATACATTTTGCTGTGTGTTTTTGTGCTAGATATCAATCAAAGCCAAGAGAAATTCATGATGTTGCTGTCAAAAGAATTCTCAGATATCTTAAAGGCACACCAGAAGCTGGTTTGTGGTATCCCTGTAGTTCTGATTTCACTCCTATAGGATACACAGACTCTGACTATGGTAGAGATAAATTGAAAAGGGTCAGCACTTCTGGTGGTTGTCATTTTCTGGGGGAATGCCTAGTCTCCTGGCATAGCAAGAAGCAAACCTCTGTGGCTCTCTCAACTGCTGAAGCTGAGTATGTTGCTGCTGGAAGTTGTGTTTCTCAGATGCTCTGGATCAAGCAACAAATTGTTGACTATGGAGTCATCCCTAGAACAATTACAATCTACTGTGATAACAAGAGTGCAATTGATCTTTCAAAAAATCCTATTCAGCACAGCAGGATGAAGCATGTTCATATTAGGCATCACTTTCTGAGAGATCATGTTTTGAAGAAGGATATTATCATTACTCATGTTCCCTCTGAAGAGAATCTTGTTGACATGTTTACTAAGCCTCTGGCTGGTAATTCCTTCAGCAACTTACGAGAAGGCATTGGTATGACTTATCCACTTCAGTAATTTAGCTTAATTATTTCTGTTTATCTTAAGTGATTTATCGTTTGAGATAATTAAGTGATAATTAATTCTAATCATGATTTGACATCTAAGCATGCGTTATCTACTGCATTTTACGGCGCTGTTCTATGGTTAACGGTTATCTGTTCCCTTTTAAACGGTGTGTATTTACTTTTTGAATTGGAACGGTTTCCTTGTTTGGGTATAAATAGGGGTTTTCCATACTTAGAAGTTTTTACTCTCATTTTTCACTGCTATTAGAATCTCCATAGATTTTCTGTGTTCTCTTCCTCTCAAAATTCTTAACCTAATTTCTTATATCTTCTACAATGGCTCAAGAAATCACTGTCACCCACATCTTTACCACTGAATCTAAGAAGAAAGTTAGCGAATCTAGGGTATTCACTTCTAGGTTCCTAGATGATGAAGTAAAATCCACTGAACCTATCTCCAAATGGCTTAGCGCACAAAACTGGAATTCATTCGTTTCTCTCGATGAATTCATCTACCCTAAGTTAGTCACCGAATTCTATCAGAACCTCCATTTCTTTTCTAATGAGGAGGATGTTATACACTCAGAAGTCGGAGAGATTGAGATTTAGGTCAGCAGGGCTTCTATCTCTCAAGCGATCGGTGTTGATGATGAAGGAATCATCATAGGTGATGATGGTTCAGCAGATGGCTTTTCAGAAGCAAATTGGGCCAGACCAGATCTTAGTGCCAAGGAAACTTATGCCACTTGGCTCACTCAGCACCAGAGGTGGGCACACTATCTTACAACTAACGTGTTCCTTCCGAAGGCTGGAGGAGTTAATGGTGTTTCCAACAGGGAAAGAGTTTTTATGTGGCATCTGGTCAATCAGAAGAAAATCAATCTACCTGCCATGCTGATAAGGCAGATGAAGAATGTCACCACTGTTAGTGCCCTTGCTTATGGTTCCCTTTTGACGAGGCTGTTTGAAGCTGCCTCTGTAGATGTGTCAGGAGCTGGTGTAACAAGCAGGAGTACGGTTCTGAAGATGCATACCTTCAGGAACCTTAACTTTGGTGTGACTCCAAAGAAGAATGAGAAGGGCTCCTCTGTGAGTATTGCTCAGAAGGAGATTGTGGATGATACTGTTCAGAAAGGTAAGAAAGCTGCCAGAAAGGGCAAGGGAAAGAAAGGATCAAGTAAGTTGGTCCTGACTGTTGAGAAGGTGGTTGTCTCAGAACCTCTTCCCACTATGGTTCAAACAACAATCAGTGTTGAACCTTCTGGCAAGATCGTTGCTGAGAAACCTAAGGATGTCTCTGAGAAGGAAGCTCAGGATGCTGAGGACGCACGCCTTGCTGAAAAAGAGAAGGCTGCTAAAGCTGAAAAGGTTGCAAGAGTTGTGGCTCTTGCTGAAGAGAAAAGAAAGAAGAAGGAAGCTGAAGATAAGTTAGCAGCTGAAAGAGAAATTGCTGCAAAGGCTAAGGCCGATGCAAGAATCATTGCATGTGCTGCTCAACTTGGGAATGTGGAGTTCTCAAAGGATGTTGAGGCTTCAGAAGAAGGAGAGAAACTTGAGAATATCTCTCTTTCCACTCGGATACTTGAGAATATCTCTCTCTCCACCAGGATCGGAAAGAAGGCTGTAGCAAAACGGAGGTCTTTGAGGAAAAAGGACTTCGTTGTTGCTCCTAGTGCTGAGTTAGAGGATCCTGTTGTTGAGGAACTGGAAGTTGATGATGACGAAGACATGTTGGAGATGTCTGCTGAAGAGGATGTTGATGCTCCTATTATTGAAGAGCTGTCAGAGGAGAGTGAACAAGATGCTGATGAGGTTCTTCAGGATGCACAACAGTTTGTGGAGAATGTTGATAATGAGAACTTTATTGACAATATTCTTCTGGGTCAAGGAAGAAACCTGGTGATAGGGATGCCTCTGAAACACTGATTAGAATGGCTCATGTCTTTGCTGAGCCCATTTCTATGTTTGATCCGAACTCCTCTGACCAGGTTATCTAATCTCCTACTCATACTCCTCATCCATCTCCCTCACTACCTTCTGTCACAGAAGTGAGTGAATCTCATACTTCCATTCCCCTTACAACTTCAACTTCTGAAGTTGTACCTCCTCCAACTACTCTTCCTTCTGGATCCTATTCAGAAGTGAATTTGTCCTCTGGACCCATTTTCACAGATTCCATTTCTACTTCTACTACTTCCTCACTTTCATCTTCTTCTGTACTTCCATCAATTGGATTTACTGCTCCCTCCTTTTCACTACCATCCACTTTACCAACCATTTCTTCCACTCTATCTTCTTCATCCACACATTCAATCCCTTCCACAAACACATCTATCCCTCCTCCTTCAACTTCTGGACATACACCTCCTGTGTGTGATCCCTTAACCACTTCCTCCACCACTTCCTGTTTTGCTGGGTTGTCATCCAATTATGACTTCCTACGCAAGTTCCAGGAACGAGATAACTTGGAGAGAAATTTTGGTCCTTTTGGGTTCATGGGCAGAGCTTCTGGTGTATCCGAAGCTGGTGGTGTTCCCAGTGTTGAAGAGCTGAGAAGAATGAGTCAGAGTGCCTCTGATGAATTACTGAATAGATTTGCTTGTATGGGACAAAGGACTTCTGCTGCTGACATGTATGCTCAGGGCATTGTGCTGCAAGAAATACAATCCTTGAAAGCTCAGAGCCTGCAGCTCATGACTATGCTTCAAATGCAGGATCCTTCTGTCTACATACGCAATCTTTCTTCACTTCATCTAGCTACCTATGATGAGCTATACAAGTTAAGAGAATTAGCTCTGACTCTTCCTTCATTGGACAATATTGCTCTTGCTTCTTCTCTAAAGGTCAATGAGAATCTGGAGATATCGACAGAAGAAGTCAAGGAAGCAAACGAGCATTATGAGGCTCATGAGAAGATGCTCCCAAGTAAGATTGATGACCTGCAAAGTACTGCCAATCACATTCTGAGAGAAGTGAAATCTTCTGCTCAAGGTTCATCATCTTCTGGGGCTGCTAGGATTGTGTATGATATCACTCCTGATCTCAACAATCGTCTCTCTAGCATTGAGTCTGCTGTATCTGCTCAGAGCGCACAGATTGCTGAGCTTACTGAGCTTCTGAAAGTTATGCACACTCAAGCACGTGAACAAGAGAAGACTCTTCATAATTGTTATAGGTTTGTTCGTGGACAGACTTATATACAGAATGAGCACTTCACTGCTGCTGTGTATGCTAACAATCGCTTGATTAAGCTCCTTCTGGAAGACGTTCAGAGACAGCGACCTATGTCTGGTCAGACTTTTGATCATATGAAGACCATTGACGCTGATTTCAGAAGAAGAATGGATATGATCAACACTGTGAGGCCAACTCCTCAGCAATATTCTACTGCACTGAATGTTCAGCAAAAATTGAACTCTCAAGGTGCTCTGGGTGTTGCTCTTGGTTCTAGTCAAACGGGGGAGAAGTCTGGTCAGCAGAGTGGTCTCAATACTGGTGTTAAGAGACAGAGTGTTGCTGAAGGATCCAGTGGTGTTCCTCCTCCTCAGAAGAAACCTAGGAACTTGTAATCTTTTTAGGACTTAAGCTTCTTAGCTAGGTTATGGGATGGGTAGTTTTTGTCTTAGGACTTTTTCTGCTCTTCTGATTATCTTGTCTCATATGTTCTCTTCTGATGATTTTATATACACTGAATCTTTCTTATACATTCTTGTGTCTCTGATTATTTACTTGTTGCTTATGTTTCTTTTTGACTTAGTAAATTATACTTCACTAAATCTAACAACTTGATCTTAAGTCATTTCTAAGTTTATACAGATTGCTGAAGTTCACCATTTACACTAAAATGGGGGAGTTAATTTACTCAGAAGTTATGAAACATATGTATCAGGAAGTCATTTTCTAAACCTCATGTTTTCTGTTACCTTCTGACCACGGTTTGTCCATAACCAAAATGGGGGAGAATGATGAACCCTAAGTATTTTGATTATGTCCAAACGTTTCAGAAGATGAAATCTTAATACTCTCTTACATATAGTTTATTGTTGACTAATATTTTTCTACTTAGTCTATGTGTAAGTTACTCAGCAGGTGCTCAATGAACAATTTATGGATTGCCTAAAGGACTCAGAAGATCCGTTTGCTGAAGTCAGAGTTTCAATAAATCAGAAGCTGGATGCTCCGCTCTGAAGCTGTTGAAGTCTGTTAAAGCTCTTCCCAGAAGCTCTTTGCAATCAGAAGTTCATCTACCAATTTGATCAGAAGCTTAGTCACGGGTTCTGGATAGCATTTAATGCTCTGACAAGTGCATTTAATGCAAGGCGCCAAAAGTTCAAAAAGCTGTTTTGATGGAGCGCGCTTGTCTGTTCAAGAGAAACCAGAATTTCCTTGTCTACCCTTTGTTGATCCAATTGAAGAATGATTCCAGTCAACCTCATCTTTGATTTCAAATCACTTACCGGATTTAGTTAAAGAACAAGGATAACGGAATCAAAGTGTTTGAAGACCGTTTGAAGACTTGACAAACTAACGGCTACAACAACTGATGTCATCTCTATTGAAGATTCAAATTCACCAACGGTCATCCTCATTCACTATAAATAGTAGCCAAGCTCCAAAGCATCAACAACGCGTGATCATCGAGCAAAATCTCAACGCACTATTTTAACAAGAAAAACAGAGCATTCCTTTTCCATTCTCAATCTTTCTTAGCATAGCTTAAGTTTAAGTGAGAGAGTGAAGAAAAACAAGTTCATAATAGGAATCTTGTGAACTGATATCGTTTGTGATATTCAGTTAGATTTAAAGAGAGAAATCTAGTTGAGATTAGAGTTGGGTGAGAAATCCAGAAAACAGAGTTGTTGTTTGTTCTGGTGGAAATCCTTTTAACTCTTTTTAGGCTAGTCAGAACTAAGTGAGAAATTAGCTTAAGTTCTGTTGATGTAAAGGAGCTTCTGAACTTGCCATAAAAGTTCTGAATAGTGGATTTATAAAATCTCTGTAGGCTGCGACCTCAGGGGACAAGACGTAGTCACAGGACTTCTGTGGCGAACTTGGATAAATCGAATTGTTCAATCAGGATCTCCTGAACTTCTTTCTCCCTCTTATACTTGTTATTTTTGCTTCTGTGTACTTGCTTATATTTAGTGCTGAAACAGATTTTCTCTAAGTATCATTGTCTTTGTTCAGAAGACTGTCCAGAAGTTCTCAAATCAGAACTTCTGTTGCTGAAAACAGTCTAACTGTGTTTAGGCAGAATTTCCCTCAGAAGCTACTTCTGTAAGCTTGCTTCTGACTCTGAGGAAATTTGACTCTGAAATATAAGTTTCCCGAAAAACTCAGAAAATTTCAGTTTTCAACTTTGACACCTATTCACCCCCCTCTAGGTGATTCTGTTCTTGATAGGGCCAACAGTCTTGAGTCTAAGGGCACACCGCCTCGTCAGTCCACACAGGTCAATATCGTGTCGGACTAAAAAAAGAAAAAGAAAAAAAAAAACTAAATAATTTTGCATAGACCACAATGACGAAACCCTCGACTAGGTTATAGTGTCACGTGTCAAACCACGTCAAGTCGTCATTCCATTTGTAGGGCTTAACGAATCGACCCTAAAAGTCGATTCCTTAAGTCAAACAAATATTTTGAAGATCTCTGCTAGGTTTAGGCGTGTCATGTCATTTATAGGGTCTAACGGATCTACCAACGATGTCGCTCACTTTGTCATGTGAAATACGTCATCACGACGTCTGTTTCAGTTCGAGAAGAAACTTATTCTATTTTCACATGACGAAGTTCTACGACCCCAAAGATGGATTCCTTAAACCAAACAAATGTCATCTTGAAACGATGCTAAAACTTCATAAGACCTAAAAGGACATAACGTTATGATGTCTGTCCATATGCATGAAATACGGCGTTACGCCGTCCGTTCCACATCATAGGGAACACTTTAATTATTTCGTGCAAAATGGGGACCATACCATCACAACGATATGACCTGTTAGATCAAACATACACTGTCTTCTGCTCCTTCGAAAGGAGTTTTGAGTTTGTGAAGTGAAAGAGGATGTTGGAATGATTGTCTAGGGGCACGATGTCCCGTGGGTCTACATGGTTCATTATCATGTTGAGTCTTCCAAACTAGTGTAAGATAGGGTTGTCACACGTGCATCATCTATTCGGGAAATAAACGACGTGTCAATAATGTCCTTTAACATAGAGCCAAACCTTACTCATGTACCTAGTATACGTCCCATCATCTCTATGTGAAAATCGGGTCTGGTTTGCCTTCATGTATGAATACACAAACAAACCAAAACCGGGGCATTTAAAATCTACACGTGTACGTTTGTCGTCTCTTATAGAGCCAAGAGTCGTGATTATTGTCTATGGTTGTCAGTCTAGAGTCCAAAGTGTGATATGCATCCATTTCATGTGCATGTCAAGCATTTTAATGTACGTCGTCAAACCACACATAGGATACACGCGATAGGCTAAAATAGGAACTATGACACCGTCGTCATTTTACCTAGAACGTGTCATACACATACGCACGATGTCCAAATGCATGTGTCCCCTTACCTGCTAGGTTTGTGTCCTCGGGTATGTTTACCCTTAGAGTGTCATATGTTAGGCCACTTGTTTCGAGCCATCCTACGTAATAGGGTCTTCATGCATACACATTGCCGCGTGTCTTAGGCATGCATACACATTGGTACCAGGACAGGAGAGATAGGGAAATGACAAACGAGGTACCATGATCCCGTAAGTATAGTCTGTCTAGATGTCATAGGCACACTTGGGTTAGGGCACACATACACAAGTTGTCCAAACGTTAGAAACCCCACCTATATGTGAAAACTTCCCCCTTATCTGAAACCACAACACACCTGAACCCGAGCCAGCTTCTACAAAGGAGACCATCGGATCAACAAAGAGGAATCAGGGATAGGGACAAGCCCTTGAACGAAGAATGCAATGACCAAAGGGAGTTCTCCGTAATGTCCTCCCAAGTTAAAAATGACGCAAACCTTTACCCTTAACCTACCTCACAAACAAACCAACACTCCAAAAGACATTACCCCAAACTCCACCGAACTACCCCGACATATACCATACCCCATCTCACTTCAGAGCAAACAAAAGACCTTATCCGAGCCCAAAATCAGTTAACACCTAGTAAATCGGATAGCTAAGGACACACCCCTAAGAGGATCCATGGAGAACTCTAGGTCACATCAAGGACATCCCGGCAGACGAAGAATGGAGCAACATCATCAGGCATCGACTGTGCTCTATCCCACTTATCTTGTCCATGTGTTTACAAACCCGTGCTTGATAGAAAAAGCGTTTAGTTCACTCGTGTCTACATTCATTTGCATCCCTCAAATAGACGTTAGGGAGATATAGGCATAATTAGAGCATGTGTGTTTAGTACGAATGTGCCCTCGACTGTAAGAGAGAGCACCACAACCAGACAACTGGCCCCGACCATGACGAAGCAACTTGAGGAGGAGGAATTACCAGGTCAATGTAAGAAGCACATCATCTTCAGAGAGAAGAAACCTCGCTCTGAGGAACTAGGACAGTGCACACAAAAAATGGAGCGTACAAGTACCCAAGGTGTCTCCATTTAAGATGAACCAAGGTCCATCAGCCTTCAAAGTTGAACCCATGAAATCATCAGAATTCCCTTCCTACACTCAACAACGGATGTGCCCACGGATGAAGGGAGAAGCAAAAGAGAAGGGAAGCCATCCTTCGGAGAAGCTTATGGCTCAAAAATGGATCCCATCCACAAAACCTCGAAGGGAGCAACAACATTTCCATATCGAAGCATCACGCAAAAGGCGAAGCGGATGGTGTCCTGAAGCCATAAAGACATCTCACTAATCACCACACAAAGACGCGGTCCATGCAGAAGGTTGTGACAAGATCTACACCAAGGAGAACGATGGAGACACTAGGATTCCATCATGAGAATCACTTGTACGCTTCCGAAAACAAGATGGCGGCACTAGGATACGTGGCTCCATCCCCATGAAAAACGACGATCCCTCACCGCGGAAGAATCCTCACCACAAGGGGTGAATCATCATCACGGGCAGAGCAAGGACGATTACTAGGACCAGTCGATAATGAGTGCACATTCATATTAGACATACATGAACCATTTATGCCTATGTTAACTAGTCTAGATGCTTATGTTAGTGAGTCTAAATGTCTATTCCAAGAGTCTGTCAGCTGCGGGTATTCTAGAATAGAGAAATCAAGAGCTTAGACAATAGGATATGTACACTCCATTCAAAACACTAGCCTACTCCTCTAGGGTTTGAGAAAACAGAAAAGGCTTGCTAGATCGAGAAGGCTCAAGATAGATCTAGGCAACAATCAAGGCCAAAGGAAAGAAAGCCTGCTAGGTTGAAAACCTGAGAAGAAGACCTAGGCAACAATAAAGGCAGCTCGCTAAGATTGACAACTCGTAGAGTCATCTTGGGCAACAGTTAGAGCAATAAAACACCTCACCCTAGGGGCAACGACGAAAACATCATCGGTAGTTGCATTCGAACATCTTGATTCCAATCCTGACAACCTAGGAGCTACACGAACTCCTGATGGTCACTCAAAAACCTATCCTTATCAAAGAACCCCCATAACCCGCGCTTCTACTATCTAACCCAAAGTCCTTGCACCCTTCACAAAACCTACCCTACAACCCCAATAAACATCGCCTCCACCATCCAAGCCCAAACCCTTTCTCTTCTCATAAAGGCCTTTCCATACACCCTCGAAACACCTACACACACCTCACCTCCTTCATCCAACTCAAAACCTTTGCTCACATTCTCCAAAAGAACAACCATGAACCTAACCTCACATCTAGCCAAAACCTTGGAGTCACCCACATGTTTAGTTAAAGGCCAAGAGTCGTTTAGGTTCCCCAGTCACGTGTCCACACATTGCACGTGTCCTAGGAGTCATAAGAGTAGACAGTGCCCCTAGTTTGCACATAATCACATGCCCACAGGTCTAGTTATACGAACACATTAGACACTTAGGTCATTTAGCCGAAATCCGTATGGGATATATCACATAGGTCAGATATCCCCTTGTGCACACACACATTGAGTCACACACACTTTGGGTTTTAGATCGTTATAGGTCATCATAGTCCACCTAATAGGGCGTCCCCTCACTCACGCTAAAGACACACATGTGCACATCATATGTCTAGGTGGTCTAGCTAGAGTTCACATCACATGAGTTCATATGGTGAAAACATCCCTTGTCACGACTAGCCGCATGTATTGCGTGTTAGCTAGTCTAAGTTCACAGGTGTGAACCTGCATGCATCCATAAAGTAGGGTATCTCCCTTGATCATTTGTAATCATGCAGCATGACCAGTCATCATGAAAATGTTTATTTCCCATTGGCCATCTCACCCCGAGGAAGGATGCGTGTCATTGTTTGTGCAGGGATCCCCATAGGAGTCATGAAAAGCAACGATAAATAGGACCTTCGTCACGCGGAGATAGTCTAGGCACAACACCTGTCAGATGATGTCAACAACCTTTCAGAACCCCGACAGACCACGGAAAGCGCAGAAGCCCACCCGACTTCCACGGCTAGAAGCGTCCGACCTCATGAAGACTTAACACCCCTGAAGCCGTTCCGGAGATCAATACTCACACTTACATAAGGCGTTCCAGAAGGCGTTACGGAAGGCATTCCAATAGACGTTACAGAAGGCATTACAGAAGGTGTTACAGAAGATGTTACTCACCCCGAAGGACTACAAAGAACATAGGGGCATATCGGACGGATGCCGAAGTAAGGCGTTAGGGAAACATTGGACCACTGGAACACTGGGGCATCCTCGAACTCACCAATAACATCTAAAACTGAGAACTTCTCCGGAGCAATACCAGAATGGGGCACGACCCAGATCAAGGAAGAATGCCGTCAGGGACTCCCAAATCAGTCACAGATCAAGGACGGAAGAGAAAAGATACTGGGACACAGCTAATCGACCTCAGAACAAGACCACCAGCATCCAGATAAGACTGGTAGGACAAAGTGATCAACACCATCTAAAGAAAGAAGGGTCGGTAAAAGAGCTACTGAAGTTACCGAAAGTCCTCGAACCAAAAATTTGAAGCACCATCAAAAGTTACGGAAAATCCTCGTCGAGGTACCCAGCAGAAGCAGTTAGTTGGCCTTACTGGAAGATTATAGAAGATCCAATGACGTGAGACCAGAACTGCAGAAAAGTTAAGAGATTACTAATCCTCGGGTCGTGCCCGAGGTACTATGGAGAAGAGCTACAAAGAAGTTATTAAATCTTCGGGTCACGCCCGAGGCGTTGTGAGAGTTTACTCAGAGCAACAAAGAGGTTGCCAAGTCCTCGGGTCTCGCCCAAGGCAGGTTACTGAAGGTTACGAAAGGTCCTCGAGTTACACTCGAGGCGCTATTAAAGGTTACAAAAAATCCTCGTCGAGGTACCCAGCAGAAGCAGTTAGTTGGCCTTACTGGAAGATTATAGAAGATCCGATGACGTGAGACCAGAACTGCAGGAAAGTTAAGAGATTACTAATCCTCGGGTCGTGCTCGAGGTACTATGGAGAAGAGCTACAAAGAAGTTATTAAATCTTCGGGTCACGCCCGAGGCGTTGTGAGAGTTTACTCAGAGCAACAAAGAAGTTACCAAGTCCTCGGGTCTTGCCCAAGGCAGGTTACTGAAGGTTACGAAGGTTACGAAAAGTCCTCGAGTTACACTCGAGGCGCTATTAAAGGTTACAGAAAATCCTCGTCGAGGTACCCAGCAGAAACAGTTAGTCGGCCTTACTGAAAGATTATAGAAGATCCGATGCCGTAGGCCAGAACTGCAGGTAAGTTCTCTAAACCCACTTTAAAAACACTAGCACACACGCAGTACGGCTCGTTTCGCTTCATTGAGACTGTCCGACGGGTCTTACAGAACAATGTAATCACCTTAGGCACTCCCAAAGAAGCGAGAGGCAAACTGTAAGCACTGGTTTTCGAACCCGATGATGAAAGCAATCTAAGAGCTCCTTGTCGCGCCAGCTGCTCAAATACTGATGTTCGTCGTAGAACGGATCACCTTTTCGGGACCATAACCTCTTCCGCCCGCTTCTCGGGACCATGAGTGTGGCACTTTCATGCTTATGAGAAAATCCTTGATCACAAAAAGTATACGGTCACAAACCCTATTAACCAAGGACCGTACGGTCACAACACTGTTGGTTGAGACCGTACGGTCACATACCTTTGACCGTACGGTCACTGCCACGTGGCAGATAGCAATCCAATCCTTATCTTCCACGTGGCTGGGCGGTCCAATCAGAGAGTGACACGTGTACAAACATCCAAACGACATTGGCCGGGTGTCGGGTAACGTCCGGCTCAGATCCAAATTTAGATCTGAGACGGGCGAAGCCAGTGACCGTAGTGACCATACGGTCACAACCTTGTGACCGTACGGTCACAAGGAAACCTATATAAACCCTCCGGATTTCTCATTCAAAACATCAACAAAAACTATCAAACACTCATTCTCCCACCTCTCTAGCTCGTTCTAAAGTGATTCTCGGCCCGATATAAGTTGCCTCTGATAAAGTTGCCTCCCCGAGTTGCCTAAAGTTGCCTCTGATACGAAAAGAATCGCTAAAGTCCGAGCCTGAGAGTACTTTCTTCAAATATTCTAAGAAAAGGTCCTCCCGACCACAAAAAATATATTCCCCCCTATTATCAAAAGTTTCCAATCCAGGCATCACTCGCAGTCTCGCTAGGGTCGACTAAGTCCTGTATCCAGTTACCACACCGGAGGACGCACACGCAATTCCGGTCCCCCGAGGTTCCTCCCAAAAAAGGTCTCCGTTCTTCAACGAGCATCAGTCCGCGAGCAATCACTGGCACCCGACGAGGGTAAGCTTCTGAGGGTTTTGTACCGTGTCACCCGGCGGTTTATCGCACAAATGTTTACGCATTTATTTATTTCTATGTGATAACCATAAAATCAAAACAAAAAGCTGTTAGATTGCATTAAAAGATCCTCTGGGTTCTGGAATGTCGAAATAAATAAGTTGTATCCACGAACGTAAATAGAATCTCTGGTTTTCAAAACAATCGGTACAAACACCGGTTCGTACATTTTTCTCGGTCGGCCGGGTGGCGACTCTAGTCAAAGAAGGCTAAAGCCGCTATGAGCGACCACTTACGCTCACACACGTCTTGCTGAAAGAGAGAAGGCTGCTGAAGCTGAGAAGATTGCAAGAGTTGTAGCTCTTGCTGATGTGAAAAGGAAGAAGAAGGAAGCTGAAGATAAGTTAGCAGCTGAGCGTGAAATTGCAGCAAAGGCTAAGGCTGATGCTAGAATTGCTGAATGCGCTGCTGAAGAAGTTGGGAATGTAGCGTTCTCAGGAAATGTTGAGGCTACGGAAGAAGAAGAGGATTCTGAAGATATTACTCTCTCCAGAAGACTCCCCAGGAAGAAGATGTCAGGAAATAGAAGGTCTCTGAACAAAAAGGACTTCTATATTGCTCCGAGTACTGAACTGGATGAATCAACTCCTGAAAAAGAGGACTTGGTTGATGACGAAGACATGATGGATATGTCTGCTGAAAAGGATGCTGATGCTCCTGTTATTGAAGAAATGTCCGAAGATAGTGATCAAGAACCTGATACTATCATTCAGGACGCAATAAAGTTTGCTGAAAACATCAACACTGATGATTTTCTAGATAATGTTCTTATGGGTCAAGGGAGAAACCCTGGTGAAAGAGATGCCTCTGAAACGCTTTTCAGAATGGCTCATGTGTTTGCTGAACCAATATCAATGTTTGATCCAAACTCTTCTGATCAGGTTATTTCATCTCCCCTTCGTACTTCTCATCCATCCTCTCCTCATACTCCTCATCCATCTCCTTCACTACCTTCTGTCACAGAAGTTAGTGATTCTCAAACTTCCATTCCTCCTACAACTTCAACCTCTGAAGTTGTACCTCCTAAAACTGCTCCTCCTTCTGGAACCTATTCAGAAGTGAATATAAATTCTGGACCCATTTTCACAGATTCCATATCTACTTCCACTACCTCCTCCCAATCTACTTCCTCTGTAATTCCATCAATTGGATTTACTGCTCCATCTTTCTCACTACCATCCACACTACCATCCTTCACCCCTACAATTTCTTCCTCTACCACACATACTATACCTTCCTCAACCTCACATATTCCTCCCCTCTCAACCTCTGGACATGCACCTCCTGTGTGTGATCCCTTAACTACTTCTTCCTCTAGCTCCTTCTTTGCTGGGTTGTCATCCAACTATGACTTCCTACGCAATTCAATGAATCGAGATGATCATGAGATAAGATTTGGTAGTTTTGGTTTCATGGGAAGAGCTTCTGGTGTATCTGAAGCTGGTGGTGTTCCCAGTGTTGAAGAGTTGAGAAGAATGAGTCAGAGTGGCTCTGATGAATTGCTGAATAGATTTGCTGGTTTAGGGCAACGGTCTTCTGCTGCTGACATGTTTGCTCAGGGCATTGTGCTGCAAGAAATTCAATCTTTGAAAGCTCAGAACCTGCAGCTCATGACTATGCTTCAAATGCAGAACCCTACTGTCTACACTCGCAATCTTTCTACACTTCATCTGGCTACATATGATGAAATTTACAAGTTGAGAGAACTTGCTCTGACTCTTCCAACTCTCGAAAACATTGCTCTTGCTTCTTCTCTGAAGGTTAATGAAAATCTGGAGATTTTGGCAGAAGAAGTCAAGGAAGCAAATGAGCATTATGAGGCTCATGAGAAAATTCTTCCAAGTAAGATTGATGATCTGCAAAGTACTGCTAATCATATTCTGAGAGAAGTGAAATCTTCTGCTCAAGGATCATCATCTTCAGGGGCTGCTAAGATTGTATATGACATCACTCCTGATCTCAACAATCGTCTACAGAGCATTGAGTCCGCTGTGACTGCTCAGAGCGCCCAGATTGCTGAGCTTACTGAACTTCTGAAAGTTATACACACTCAAGCACATGAACAAGAGAAGGTTCTTCACAATTGTTATAGGTTTGTTCGTGGACAGACTTATATACAGAATGAGCATCTCACTGCTGCTGTGTATGCTAACAATCGGTTGATCAAGCTCCTTCTGGAAGATGTTCAGAGACAGAGACCTATGTCTGGACAGACCTTTGATCATATGAAAACCATTGATGCTGATTTCAGAAGAAGAATGGATATGATCAACACTGTAAGGCCTACTCCTCAGCAATATCAGACTGCTTTGAATGTTCAGCAGAAATTGGACTCTCAAGGTGCTCTGGGTGTTCCTGTTGGTTCTGGCCTAACGAGGGAGAAGTCTGCTCAGCAGGGTGGTCTCAAGTCTGGATTGAAGAGACAGAATGTTGATGAAAGTTCCGTTGGTGTTCCTCCTCCTCAGAAGAGATCTAGAAACGTGTAATCACTTTAGGACTTAAGCTTCTTAGCTAGGTTCTGGGTTGGGTAGTCTTGTCCTAGGACTTTCCTTCCGATTATTTCGTTTGTTGTTTCTTCTGACTATTATATACACTGAACTTTTCTTATTCATATTAATTGTCGCTGATTAATTTTTTACTGTTTATGTTTCTTTTAACTTAGTAACTTCGTCTTCACTAAAAATCTAACAACTTGATCTCAAGCCTATCTTAAGTTTATACAGATTGATGAAGTTCACCATTTACACTAAAATGGGGGAGTTAAGTTACTCAGAAGCTAAAACAAACATTTGTATCAGGAAGTTACACTCTAAACCTTGTATTTACTCAAGAATTGTTACCTTCTGACCACGGTTTGTCCATAACCAAAATGGGGGAGAATGATGAACCCTAAGTGTTTTGATTATGTCCAAACGTTTCAGAAGATGAAAATTAAAATTCTCTTACATACGGTTTAATTCTGACTAATAATTTTTCGTTGAGTTTGTATGTAAGTTACTCAGCAGGTGCTGAATGAAATAATTCTGGATTGTCTGCAAGACTCAGAAGTTTCGAAAGCTGAAGACAGTGTTTCATTGATCAGAAGCTGGATACTCCGCTCCGATGCTATGAAGTCTGTTAAAGCTCTTCTCAGAGGTTCTTTGCAATCAGAAGTTATACCAATTTGATCAGAAGCCTAGACAAATGAAATTAGCTATCAGAAGCTAAGTCACGGGTTCCGTTAGCATTTAATGCTCTGACAATTGCATTTAATGCAAGGCGCCAAAAGTTCAAAAAGCTTTTTTGAAGGAGCGCGCATGTCTACTCAAAGCGAAACCAGAATTTCCTTGTCTACCCTTTGTTGATCCAATTGAAGAATGTTTCCAGTCAACCTTATCTTCAACTTCAAATCACTTACCGGATTTAGTTAAAGAACAAGGTTAACGGAATCAAAGTGTTTGAAGACCGTTTGAAGATTTGACAAATTAACGGCTACAACAACTGATGTCATCTCCTTTGAAGATTCAAATTCACCAACGGTCATCTTCATCCACTATAAATAGTAGCCAAGCTCCACTACATCATTTACGCGTGATTATTTGAGCAAAATCTCAACGCACTGTTTGAAGAAGAAAAACAGAGCATCCTTTCCATTCTCAATATTTCTTAGCATAACTTTAGTTAAAGTGAGAGAGTGAAGAAAAACAAGTTCATAATAGGAATCTTGTAAACTGATATCGTTTGTGATATTCAGTTGGATTTAAAGAGAGAAATCTAGTTGAGATCAAAGTTGGGTGAGAAATCCAGAAAACAGAGTGTTGTTGTTCTGGTGGAAATCCTTTAACTCTTTTTAGGCTAGTCAGAACTAAGTGAGAAATTAGCTTATGTTCTGTTGATGTAAAGGAGCTTATGAACTTGCCATAAAAGTTCTGAATAGTAGATTTAAAATCTCTGTTGGCTGCGACCACAGGGGACAAGACGTAGTCACAGGACTTCTGTGGCGAACTTGGATACATTGAACTGTTCATCAGGACCTCCTGAATCTCTTTCTCCCTTCCTTATACTTGTTAATTTGCTTCTGTGTACTTGCTTATATTTAGTGCTGAAACAAACTTTACTCCTTTTATCACTGTCTTTGTTCAGAAGACTGTCCAGAAGCTATCCTGCTCAGAGCTTCTGTTGCTGAAAACAGTCTAACTGTGTTTAGGCAGAATTTCCCTCAGAAGCTGCTTCTGTAAGCTTGCCTCTGACTCTGAGGAAATTTGACTCTGAAATCTATGTTTCTTGAAAAACTTTGAAATTTTTCAGTTTTCAACATAGACACCTATTCACCCCCCCTCTAGGTGATTCTGTTCTTGTTAGGCCAACATCTTTTCCATAATCTCTCTTTGAAATGAGAGAAAATCGCCTTCTTCTTCCTCCCCACCAAAGAAGGTAGACCTAAGTAGCGCCCCGTATCAATAGCACCATTAATACCCGTAATGTAAGAAACTGTTGACACTAACTCCGGAGCTATATTGTTACTACACATAATCCCTGATTTTGACAGATTAATAGCTTGCCCAGAAGCACTCTTATAAACCTCCAAGATACGATTCATCTCTCTACTCTCGTCAATAGAAGCTCTGAAAAATAAAAAGGCGTCATCCGCAAAAAGTAAATGCGAAACCGCAGGAGCTCCTTGACAAACCCAAGTGCCGTGAAGACGCCCCGCCCTTTCTGAATCCCTAAGCAAAGCCGAGAGACCCTCAACACAGAGTAAGAACATATAAAGGGAAAGAGGGTCTCCTTGTCGCAGACCCCGTTGCGGAATAAAAGGCCCCACAATCTTATCATTAACCTTTACAGAATACCTGACGGACGTCACGCAGAGCATTATCCAACTAACCCATACCTCCGAAAAACCCAACTTGGTCATAATAACATCTAGATAATTCCAATCTACACGATCATAAGCTTTGCTAATGTCGATTTTCAGAGCCACATCACCAAACTTTTTATTCACATTGCATCTCATACTATGAATGGGCTCAAAAGCTATCAAAATGTTATCATGAATAGACCGCCCCTTCAAGAAAGCAGACTGGTTTTCCACAATAATATCCGGGAGGACACGACGCAAACGATTAGTTAAAACTTTAGAGACGATCTTATAAAGAACATTACACAATGCTAAAGGGCGAAGATCACACATGGTAATAGGATCATCACATTTAGGCACCGAAGCCATAATAGTATCGTTAAGAGTAGAAGGGAAAGAACCTTGTTCCAACCAGAGACGCCCCGCTGCAAAGATATCAGGTCCGAGAACTCCCCAAAACTTCTGATAAAAACTCGGGTTGAACCCGTCCAGTCCCGGATGTTGGCCCTATCAAGAACAGAATCACTTAGAGGGGGGTGAATAGGTGTCAAAGTGGAAAACTGAAAATTTCTAAGTTTTTTAGGAAACTTAATTTTCAGAGTCGGAAGCAAGCTTACAGAAGTTGCTTCTGAGGGAAATTCTGCCTAAGTACAATTAGATTGTTTTCAGCAACAGAAGTTCTGATTTGAGAACTTCTGGACAGTCTTCTGAACAAAGACGATGATACTTAGAGAAAATCTGTTTCAGCACTAAATATAAGCAAGTACACAGAAGCAAAAATAACAAGTATAAGAGGGAGAAAGAAGTTCAGGAGATCCTGATTGAACAATTCGATTTATCCAAGTTCGCCACAGAAGTCCTGTGACTACGTCTTGTCTCCTGAGGTCGCAGCCTACAGAGATTTTATAAATCCACTATTCAGAACTTTTCTGGCAAGTTCAGAAGCTCCTTTACATCAACAGAACTTAAGCTAATTTCTCACTTAGTTCTGACTAGCCTAAAAAGAGTTAAAGGATTTCCACCAGAACAACAACAACTCTGTTTTCTGGATTTCTCACCCAACTCTAATCTCAACTAGATTTCTCTCTTTAAATCTAACTGAATATCACAAACGATATCAGTTTACAAGATTCCTATTATGAACTTGTTTTTCTTCACTCTCTCACTTGAACTTAAGCTATGCTAAGAAAGATTGAGAATGGAAAGGATGCTCTGTTTTTCTTGTTAAAACAGTGCGTTGAGATTTTGCTCGATGATCACGCGTAGTTGATGAATTGCAGCTTGGCTACTATTTATACTGAATGAGGATGACCGTTGGTGAATTTGAATCTTCAACATAGATGACATCAGTTGTTGTAGCCGTTAATTTGTCAAGTCTTCAAACGGTCTTCAAACACTTTGATTCCGTTATCCTTGTTCTTTAACCAAATCCGGCAAGTGATTTGAAATTGAAGATAAGTTTGACTGGAACCATTCCTCAATAAGATCAACAAAGGGTAGAAAGGGAAATTATGGTTTCACTTTGAGTAGACACGCGCGCTCCATCAAAACAGCTTTTTGAACATTTGGCGCCTTGCATTAAATGCACTTGTCAGAGCAATAAATGCTTATCCAGAACCCGTGACTAAGCTTCTGATCAAATTGGTAAAAAAAAAAAGCTTCTGATTGCAAAGGACCTCTGAGGAGAGCTTTAACAGACTTTACAAGCTTCAGAGCGGACCATCCAGCTTCTGAAAATGAAACTTTGTCTTCAGCAATCAAGACTTCGAAGTTCTTTAGGCAATCAGGAAAATCTTCATTCAGCACCTGCTGAGTAACTTACACATAGACTAAGTAGAAAAAATATTAGTCCACAGTAAACTATATGTAAGAGAATGTTAAGTTTTCATCTTCTGAAACGTTTGGACATAATCAAAACACTTAGGGTTCATCACCGGAGCCTTGTCCGGGTGCATGTCAAATAAAGCCACTCGAAATTCCTCAAGAGTAAATGAAGCACCCAGCAGATTATTATGAGCACAAGTCACTTTAGTCTCGATCACATTTTCCACTATATGGAAATTCGAGTTACTGGCCGAAAATAGCTGATGGAAGTACCCCTGCGCAACATCACATAAGTCCTCTATTTCCACGGCCCAACTCACATCTTCCCTCTGTAATTTCGAAATAACATTTCGACGTCTCCGACCGTTAGCAAAAGAATGAAAATTTTTTGAGTTATTATCTCCTTCTTGAAGCCACTACTCGTTTGCCCTTTGTCTCCAATGGTCCTCCTCTTGCAAGAGTAACATTACCATTTTCTTTTGAACCAATTCATACTCTTCCGCTTCTTCCACCGAGTCTCCATTCCGAAGACACTCCATCTGATCCACACACTTCGCAATTTCTTTGCGAAAGTTCACATTCAAGCCTCGACCCCAAGATTGCAAACTGCCAGCCATCATGGTCAACCGATTAATCACGTTCATTTGACCGCCCATACTCCACTGATGTGAAACCAAATCACCGAGACCCGGTTCTCGTAGCCATTTATCTTTAAATTGAAAGCGCTTAGTAGGTTTACATCCAGCAGCCTCATCAGTTTGTAAAATAATAGGAGAGTGATCTGATGTAGGAGCTATTGTATTAAAAGACGCTCCATTTGGAAAATACACCTGCCAATCCCCGTTAACAAACACGCGATCAAGTTTCTCTTGTACCTCGTTTGGTTTCCCGCGGGACCTGATCCAAGTAAACGGATACCCCTCTAATGGAAGAGCATATAACCCACAATCGGATATAGTTTCACGAAACCCTGTAAGACACCACTCCGGGTGATCATGAATGCCTTTTTTATCCTCGTGCGATAAGAGATCATTAAATATAATGATTTTAAATATCAGTTTTATTAGATTTACCGATATATAAGACATATGAATTTAAATTATTTAAATTCATTTATGAATTTAATTTTAAATTTATAATGTATTTTAAAAAATCTAGACCGGTTTAGTGCTTGAAAATATAAAAGACGACGGGTTAATACGAAGACCGTTAGGGTATAATACAAAATATAAAACTTAACAAAATGAGTATTGTACTTCAGGAGCGGTAAAATCTCTCAATTTATGAAGTAAAAAACAACAGGTGGATACGGGGGCTGTTAGGGTATATTAAAAATATGAAACTCTATTTATAACTAAATTTTGTTGGTAACAAGGAGGGGTTATGAGCCCCGAAAAACAAGAAAAGAAAA
The DNA here is from genome assembly GCA_028411795.1 of Euphorbia peplus. Classification (NCBI taxonomy): domain Eukaryota; kingdom Viridiplantae; phylum Streptophyta; class Magnoliopsida; order Malpighiales; family Euphorbiaceae; genus Euphorbia; species Euphorbia peplus. The sequence goes on along the minus strand of CP110843.1, from coordinate 8,220,984 downwards.
AGAATAGAAAGAAAAAACAACCAAACTACGACAAACCGATTCAGCGAGAGAAGCTTGAGCCACAAATATCAGCTAAAAGAAGATCTTGGAGGCCTACAGGCGGCCCAACACACTCGTGATGACCAAGGAAGTTCCTGCGAAGTTCGCCGTCCAATCAACAATTCTATTTGATAACAGCAAAATCCCTTCCATCTTTAACGAGATAAGACATAAAACTATCCATAAAGGGATACAAATGATAACGCTCCATTCAATGAGGCAAACCATAACGACCAGGGACGAATCCAGAATTTTCCACTAGTGGGGGCAAACTAAATACATATTTAATACAAACTTTTTATTATATTCATGATACGAACAACATGGTGCATTGAACCGATAATATAATGTCATATTATATCTTTGTCAACAAAATAACGACCTTGTATAATTGATAATCTATCTATTTCTTTTTTTGCCAGAATAATCTATCTATTTCTTAATTAATTTATATACTAAAATAAAATGTATAAACTCCAAAAGTAAATTTCACACTCTATAACTTATAAATTTTAAAATATATAATATGTCATAAAATTATTATTTTCAGTGCACCCATTTAATAAACTATTTTCAGTGCACCCATCAAATGTTGTTTTAAATCATGATGTTTTTATTCAAGTATAGTTCTAATTTTGATCTTGTTTGTAAATACAATTAATTAAATCTAAATAATCAATATATTACACACATATTTTGCTGTGTTTTTTCAGGACTATAATCAACAAAACCAAAAGAATTAGTACATATTTAAGATATCTAAAGAAATAGGAATTTTTTTTTTTCAAGACTAATATAAACAAAGCTAAACAAATATTAAATTGAAGGACAATATTATCTCGTGTTGTAGAATAATTTGGCCTTATTAGGGGGAATTTGGAGTTGGGACTTTCAAGTCAAAAGTTTTTATTTTAGCAATATGACATCATTATCAACTGATTTTTAGGTTAATGGTTTTTTATTTATTGTTTCATTCAATTACAAAACGATGCCGTAGTATTTAAATAGCACGGTGCCGTTTCATGAAGAAACAGGAAAAAAAAATTTAATTATATGATTTAATATTATGCATCTTCAACCTTTAGAAAAGGGTTTGCAGAACCACCATTTCCATGGCGCCGTCAATGGGGTTTGGGGGGCAAACCTACAAATTTGAAATAATACTACATAGGGGTCAAAAACTTTCCAGAAATCAGTGGGGGCACGTGCCCCCAGTGCCCCCACTGTAGATTCGTCCCTGATAACGACCCATATAGAGAGAAATATCTCTCGTATAGGGAAAACAAGCAAACAAACACCAAATAAAAAGAAAACTAATAACCCTAACATGATTTTTATTGAAAGCGATAAAAAGAAAAGGCGGCGATGCAAAGCAAAGAAGGGGCTTCTCTTCCGGCTAAAAAGCCGGAAGAAAACCCCAAAACCTGAATGATGATCAAAGACTTCTCCAACGACTAGGGTTTTCTTTTTCCCCTCTGCGGCTGCTCAATTTTCCTAGTAGATGAAACCTTAATTAATTCTATTTATAACTAAATGAGTATCGTATTTTGGGAGCGCTAAAATCTCTCGGTCTAGGATTTAGTTACTATTAGAGTTTAAGGTTAGAGTTCATATTTATGATTTATGGTTCGGGTTAGGATTAAGGTTTGAGGTTGAATTTAAGAAAAATGTTAGATAAAGATAATTCAAATTTTAAGAATCTAACTAATTAAGACACCATTTAAAAAAGATAATTAAGACAAAATAATTAGTAGTGTTAAAAAAAGATAAAATGTATTTATTGAAGTTTATAGTTTCTAAAGAAACACTAAAAGACATATATATGATATTAATGTTTCTTATCCTATGCCCTAAGGCATAGGTTAGCCAGACCGATAGCTATTTGGCTTATTGTGATATCAATAGGAAATAATGCTTGCATTTTTCTCAATTTCTCAACAACTAGGCATTAAAAACATTAATTTTTTTTTTTATATTATCGTTTGGTTATACGTAGTTCAATTGCTACACTCACCAATGTGTGAGTGGAGAATCTAGAGAATTCGAATCATTCATTCTGCTTACAAATTTATTAAAAAATAAAAAATTTAGTAATAATAAATTCTTAATCAAAATTTGAGCTTGTATTTTGTTATTGATTATGCGCAATGTGGACCATTAACATAATAACCAATTTGATTTTGCAAGCTATTTTAGCTCTTTCTAATGAAAAATTAGGTGCATTCTTTTTTCTTGTTACCAATTTAGTATTGTGTTAACCATAATGTCAAGGGATATTACTTATTGGTTGTGCTAAAAGTCACTTTAACATTTCTATAGCCATGCGCAAGTCAATCGATATAGAGGGTCCGAATTTTTAATTTAACTGTCATGAAAATATTTCATGGGAGAATTTTACCTATCCGGTTCGGGTATGAATTAGTCGGGATTGCCGATCAATCTCCCGAATAGTTCAGCCAAAAGCCTAACCAGAAATCAAAAACTATTTCTGCTTACATTATACAAAGGAATTGAATAGAAACTCGATAAAATCTACATAAATTTGTCACATTCAGAATTGAGGTATAAATTTGAGAATTAGACCTCAGGAATGTAATTAACATATTCATACAAATTCTTATTCAACCATATAGTAACCAATATACACGAGACATACACATACATAATTAAACAACCTTAACTGCACAGGATGTCTCAGATACCAAAAAAAGCCTTCAAAGGGGATTCATGACTAAGATCAACCTGTGCGAAACGGAGTTTCAAGAAATCGGGATATCGAAAAGGCTTAAATTGCAGAGGATGTTCTTCATCTACTAGCTCTTCTACTGCTTTTATTATGTAGCTTTCCTTTGGTACAGTAAACAAAACTGCTGAATATCTTGCCTTTTCTCCACTCATCATTACACGATGCATCGGACTGTGCAATCTTCCATTTGTCCAAACCTGTAATATTGAAACAGTGTCTCTAGAGCATTAAAATTTTTGGTCTTGACTAACATCTCTCCGTTTCTAGGCAGCTTGAAGACAGCCCAAACGGCCAAAAAAGGATCAACGAGTCTAAAAACGTCCACGAGGCTCAGGCGGTGCCTAGGCGGATGTAACACTTTAAGTTCGTTAAATCGGATATCTAGGTGTCCCTGGGCATGGGCAGGAGGGGACATACTTCTACATGTTTCAGCTTCTAATGACACATTTATATCATCTCTATCATCATTATCACAAGAAATGTTGAATGATTTAATAACTTAATATCTTGAGACAAATATCTAAGTGCATATTGATGAAAGAACCTTTATCCGTGATTTTTCATCTAAACCTTTTGTAGACATCATTCTATATGAAAAATGTGGTACTTGAAGCATAACTTTTTCCATATTGAACTGAACGTTCTTTTTAGATCATTCCATAACTATTGAAACAAGTGTCTTTCTCAAGCAAATTTTTCTTACACAAGTGATTCTCCTATTTTTTTTTTCTTGTACTTAATACCAAAACCCTCATTTGTTACTTCGTGTCGAGCCTCCAAAACCTCAGGATCGGCTCTGAACGGGTCCGATTGAACCCGTGAACATATCAAGAATGAAGGTAATCAACCACTCAAAAACATAGGAAAATGAGATTGACTTACATTAAAAGATTCCCCAATGATGACTAGAAAAGAGTTGAGGCAGAAATTGACATTGATCCATTGACCATCTTTAGTTTGTACCTCTAATCCATTAGTCTGATTTTGGTACAAAATAGAAGTTGTGTTCTTGTCAGTATGAGCCCCGAGCCTTGTTTTTTTCTCTACGGTTTGAGGAGCTTCATATTTGTTGAGCCTCATAATATTGTAAGTCGAGTTCAAGTGTTCATCGCTATAATTCTCTAGACCAAAGCTCTCCGCAATCATCCTCCTTATCATTTCATCTAGTTCTGATAACGGCACTGAGAACCGATGTACAGTTTTGCTGCCAAAATTTAGAAATAGAAACGAAACTGATGTTGAAAAATAAAATATATATATTCAAATATGGTAATATGTTCTTTTCTATTGAAATTTCCTTAACTTAATAGAAATTTGTTTGAACTAAACTGGACTATAAAGTGAATATACTGAGCTGAACTGAATTTTATTGATTTTAAATCAAAAAAACTTGAGACATGAAAGAAATACCTGAAATTGATGTTACCCTGAGGCCACATGAGATTTGTGAAGCTTTGGAGCTTATCAGAATTGTCAGGATAAAAAATTCCAATGCTCTCATAAAGAGGTGATTTGGAAGATGATCCAATGTAGCCATGGAAAGGTAATTCAGAAACATTGAGCTTCTTTATTTCAATTGGTAGTTCAAAAATCTCTTCCATGGCATCATTCATAGATTTTTGAATATCCTGAGGAATATTTTTAAATAAAGCTTGGAAGCAACCATAATCTTTAGCTGCTTTTCTCACTTGGGATTTCACTTTCTCCCATTCAGATGTTCCTGGTTTCAAAACTGATGATGAGCAGGAAAAATCTATGACAGGAAGGCTTGCTGGAGTAGTTTCAGAACCCATTTCAGTGAACCAATATGGAAGAATTAGAGTCTGTCAGGTTTTTTGAAATCTTGGTGTACTGTATATTATGTATTTATGGTGGGGTGTCAATATGACGTTGGAGATTCTTTAATTGAACCGAATATTTGAATAAAATGATTTAGAGTTAGATTGAACAATTGATACATGTGGTATATTAATATATAGCAAATGTTTTCAAAAAGTTTTTGGATATTTTTTTTGCTGACACTGTGGTGCTAATCTTCCTCGGATGATTAGCCAGTAACTCTGTTTTTTTTCTCTTTTTATTTTTTGCTACCTGGGAACTTTTTATTCAAAAAACATATAGATCTAAACATCCTTCCTTGATTTTTAATAAAAGAATAAAAAAGAAAGATTGATGCTGAAAGATTTTAGGATATGATATCAATTTTGTATCATTCAAATTACAAATCTGTTATAAACTATTTATTTACATCACGGTATATAATATTGAAGAAGTAAATTTAAACTTCTTTAATTATTCTTGTTTGTCATTTTTAATTTATTTATATAGAAATGTACTATAAACAATGAGTCAAGTTCAGGTATTTTTGTAAAGTTGGAAGGGATATTTTTAATTATTTCTTGTTTGTCATTTTTAATTATTTATATCGAAAGTTTGTTTGAATCGGACTCTTTGACGATGGTGTCCGCGATTAATGGTACAAGCCCGGATGCGAGTGAGTTTGGCGATACTATTCTTTTGTGCAACAACGTTCTTTCTCAACATAACTGTTTCTCGGTCCGTTTTATTTAGAGGTTAGCAAATGGTGTGGCGGATGCGTTAGCTCGGTCGTCACATTTCTATGCTACTTCTACTGTGTTTGATGTTTTACCGAGTGTGATTCACTCTAATCACCTGTCTTTTTGCCGGTTAGTGGCTCATTGATTTGTTTGTCGTTCGAAAAAATAAATAAAATTTAGAGAATCGTATAGTAATGTGGATGTGCTAAATGAACGTAATAATTGAAATTAAAAAATGTTATAACCCTTTTACTTAACTAATGACGTAATTTCTGACATTAAAAGGAAATAATGTTTGCAATTTTCTCAATTTCTTAACATTTTGTATATTAAAAAAAAAAACTTAATACACAAATAATTCCCTGAATTGGTTCAATATTGCTACTGACTCTCTCAACTTTCAACTGTAACAAACACCCCCTCCAACTTTTCAATGCTAACAAATAACCTCCTGAACTTGACTCATTGTTGCTACTGACCCCCAAACTTTCGATTGTAACAAATACCCCTTCCAACTTTCTAAGTGCTAACAAATAACCCCGAATTACTGAAATGATAGCAAATGTATGATTCAGACTCTCATAGTTGCGTAAATAGCTTTAAAAAAAGAAAGAAAAATCAATTAAAAAAATTAAAAACATAAAAAATAAAATACAAAAATTCAAATTTTTCTGGATAAGGGCTTAATATGAAATTTTTATTGTACTTAAAATTTAAACTTTTACAAAATTTCAATTTCAATTTCATTTTTTGAATTGAGAATTTGATTCTTAAATGAGGAATTTGAATGAGGAATTTGATTTTTGAATTGTGGTAAGAGGAATAAATGTAAGATATTTTTTTGGCTTAATAGCATTCGCACCCCTTAGCTTAATTTTTTTCGTCAGTTTGAATTTTGAATCAACCTTGACGTTTTCATTTTAATTGATTTTTCTACTTTTTAAAGCCATTCACGCGCATATGAGAGTTTTACTCACATATTTTGCTGTCATTTCAACAATACGGGGTTATTTGTTATCATTTAAAAAGTTGGAGGCGGTATTTGTTACAATGAAAAGTTGAGGGGGCCAGTAGCAACAATGAGCCAAGTTCAGGGGTTTATTTGTTAGCATTAAAAAGTTGGAAGGAGTATTTGTTACAATTGAAAGTTTAAGGAGTCAATAGCAACATTAAACCAAGTTCGGGGATTATTTGTATATTCAGCCTTAAAAAAATTAAAATTTTGGATATTATTGTTTGATTTTTGATTAAAGAATGAGAGAAATATGATTGTTGAATTTCGTCTTTACATGGTGAATGTGAGCCTCATTTGAATTAGGCAAATGGATGTATGCACAAATCTCTAATATTCCCTAAAGGGACCATTTTGGGGTCCGTTATATGTCACATTTTTTTCATAATTTATGTATTATATATAGTACAATGAAAATGAACTGCCATTATAAAGATCGAGGAGATCTAAATGAATAATATAAATTCTTAATCAAGATTTCAGTTTGTAATTAATTCTGATGTTGATAATAACCAATTTGATTTTGTAAGCTATTACTTTAGCTCATTCTATTGGAAAATAGCTAGCATTGTTTTTATTATTTTTCAGAGCTTTATATTTGTCAATCCTAAATTCGAACCTACTGTTTCATCCTTCCTTTTGGAGTATAATCACCATTAAATAATTGTTTAGTGAATAATAGTTGCATTTTTTTCAAAAACCTAATATTGTATAATTATAGTGTCAAGGGATATACTTGTTGGGGGGGTTTTTGTTTTGTACTTGTACGTTCTCCACAAGTTTTCAAGCCATCAGCAATCAATCAATATCGAGAGAATTTCTCCTTTATAAGCAATTAGTTTTCTAACAATATACACGGACTAAAGCATTTTGATATATCGTTCCACAAAAATTCTATGAGCATCAAACCTAGATCGTCATGCTCATATGGGCACGATCGCCCGTTGGGTAGAAGTTATTCCTCATAGTAGATAAATAATTAAGCTAAGGCAAAAAGCATTCTGAAGCCCTTGATCTTTCCCTTTTCGGTGTATTAAGTCCTTGATCTTTTATTTGGATACATTAGACCCTTGATCTTTTATATTTGGTTCTATCAAGTCCTCATTTAACAAAATTGGATGATTTGTTAACTTTCACAAATTAATAAGACCAATTGAAATATTGTGACACCTAATTAATTACAATTGATTGAATATTCAATAAATCATTCAACAATTTTTTTTAAAAATGAAAAAAATTCAGTAGTTATTATCGTTGTTTTGCTCATTTTCTAGTCATTTCGAAAGTGAAATCGAGGAGAATGAAAACATAGATGAAATCTAATGAGTGCTGTTTGACCATGTTCTTTATGGCTTATTAGTACTTATTGGTTGTTTATTTCAGTTCAATAATTTCTTTTCAGTAAATGTGCTTCAGTAATTTTCAGTCATAAAAAATTTGGCCTTAATTTGTGGGGCCGGAATTGAAAAGAAGAACTTCGATGAAAAAAAGAGAGCAAAGATGATGAAGAAGAAGAAGAAACGATTACAGAAATGAACTTGAGAGACAAAGAGTACTAATTTAGAGAGAGACAAAGAGAAACGTTTGAGAAATAAGGTGCGACGTTACTATATTCCAATAGGCGGAAAAAATACTTGTCAAATTTAAAAAGACAATATTGTCTAGAAATGTAAGTAGAAAGCAAAGTAAATCACATATATTAATGAACCCTCATAAAGGGTTATATTTGTAATTGTGTCACAATATTTTAATCTTATTAACTTGTGAAAGTTAACAAATCATTCAATTTTGTTAGATGAGGACTTGATAAAACCAAATATAAAAGATCAAGGGCTTAATGTATCCAAATAAAAAATCAAAGGCTTAATGCACCAAAAAGGGAAAGATCAGGGGCCTCAGAATGTTTTTTGCCTTAAGCTAATAAGTAACTCTGCTTCCTTATGAAAATCATTGGTGGTAGAAGAAGATAATTAAAAAATGCAACAGTTAGGTTCTAGTTTTTTTTTTTACTTAATTTCAGCTTAGTAGCATTTAGTTCAGTTTAATAAATTCACTCCAATTAGTAACATCCAGTTTAGTTAAGTCAAAAAGAATAGTGAATTGTTTAATTATTTGTATGGCTTGATTGGGTTATATTTGGGAAAAAAAATATATGTAGAGAGAACCAAATATGGGCTTCAAAAATATAAGAACTGAACCCAGCCCATCACATTTCTATAGGCCCAATTAAAATGAAACGTCCGAGTAGCATAATTTTGAGATTAAACCATTGGATCCATACCACATACATTGACTAATACAACTAAACAAAGTGTAAAGATAACTAAATTGAAATCCATTTATCACACCCCAACCCCAAAACTAGCTGAAACTGAAAGTTCTAGCTATACCAATTGTTGCTTCCTTGACATTCTCACCATTTCAGCTTTGCCGGGAAGTACTGCAATAAATAAACTAAAAGATGAGCCACTTAATCGACCAAAATCAGAATGAGAAAGAGTACCGTAATGATTTTTGTCATCGATGAATTATTTTTACCTTTTCAATAAGGGAGAGATAATATGGCTTCACCTTTTCCACATCAACTCGGACTTTGCTCTTGCTGTACAAATCATATTTGCTGTAAATAAACAAGGGAAAAAAATTAGGAACATTACCAAAATTTCTTATGTTTGATGAATAATTAATTAAGTTAATCATATTTAGTTACTTGAAAATATGGAGCCATTTGAGGTTTTCATGATCCTCTTCATTCATCAAGTGCTTGTAAGCCCCTGACCTGTGTAATGCTGATGCATTGAAAGGATCCATAAGACAAATAATTAAACTACTAAATGGTTAATTAGAATCATTATGAATTAATTAATTAATCAATCAATTACTTTACCATAGAATGAATGGTATCTGACTATAAAAAGTGCTGCTGAAGGTAGAGTTGTATTATTCTCTTTTGCCACCTAAAAGAACAGATTATAAAAAATAATTGTTTTCATGATTTTATATTATTAAAGTAGCTGAATAATAATTCAATTGAATTCTTTCAAAAAAAATAAAAATTAATTGAATGGTTCATATACTTGATGGTCTCTTAATTAGAAAGAATGTGTTTGCTTCTGATTTTACGTGTTTAAAGACTAAAAAAATTGTGATATTTTGTTTAAAAAAACAAAATGATTTACACCTTTTGACAAAAAAGACGAGATGATTGATAATAAGATGCATATAATCAAAATATCACCGAAATAAAATGAATATGTTAACGATTCTAGAAATGACTAAAATGACTTTCAAAATTCATAGAATATAAATTTATTCCAAATCAAAAAATCTATCTTTTAAGTTAGATTTAGCACTTAAATTGGTAAATTTTAAAAAAATAATTTAAACTTTACAAATTTTATCTATCAAAGGTTAAATCTTATTGTGTTTTGACCGATTTGCAAAATATTGTAAATTTTCCGAACTAGATATTAGTTTTAAAAAAATAAAATTCTTGAAAATAATTAAAATAATAATAAAATAAAGAAGGATACCAGATACATATAATCATCGTGTCCAAAAGACATGAGAACATTGTTTAGTCCACATCCTTTTGAGTAAACTCCATATTTGGTATTGTAAGCTGGATTGCAATAATCTGGATTATCCTTGAAATGCTGTGCCACAAATTTAATTAATCAGAAATTTGGGAAATTACGTAGCCATAATGATAATGAGTTCTGTGAAAAGCAAAATTAAAAAAGTATTAAGACCTTGTGATGGACAATTGACTCATCATAAGCACATCCAACAGGGTATGTGTCACCTGCAAAATTAATTACTTAAAGATTAGTATTATCTATTCAAAAGAAAAAAAAAAAACAAAGATTAGTATTATCCAATTAATGCTGATTTTATTGAGTATTTTATAACCTTTTTTTTTCTTATGTATACTTACCTACAACAGCCCATTGAGGAAGCCCACCAAAGCTGGGAAGAAGAAGCACCTTTCCGAGATCTATAATTACACACACAAAAAATTGCAACTAATGAAAAATTATATTAATTTTCTTTTTATAAAGAAAAATTATATTAATTTACTATGCAATTATCATCTGATTATTGACCATAAAAAAATAGAAAGAACATATTTTAAGCCTCAACAAAACATGGGGTGTAATGTACCTATCTCATTGAAATATGGAGTTGTTATACAAATATAATTTTACTTTTTCTTTTCTCATTACATCTAATGTCTATTTGATTTCAACAGAATAAATTCCAGATACATTTGCATAAAAACTCTTTGAAATTTTGATGCGACAAAAAAAATCAAAAATGACATATCTTTGGCATTTTCAGTTAAGCTAAAATTAACAAAATTTCTTAGTGATTCAACCAAATTCAGCCAATTCAAATTTAGAAAATTTATTTCAGTTTTGATAAATCTAGTTCAGTTCAACCATAACGAACAGGTCTAAAACACAAGAAACATGAAAAAAAAAAATCATTTTGTTAGCTTAATTAGTAAACAGTTGAAGTCCACGTCATATCAATATCTTTTGTGAAATAGGAGTGTGATTTTTGAGAAATTATTAGTCCTGTAATTAAAGTTTGAGAACCTCCACGTGAAAGCTGGCTCCTCAGTTTTGTTACTCATCCACCATATATCAAAGATCCAACATGGAATCTTCAAATAAAGTTTGAAGATTCGGATCTCGTAATTAGTTTCCGTGATTCTTTTTCGATTAAATAGGTGTGAAATTCAGTAATTTTATTAAAAGAAAATGAAGTTTAGCGAATTTTACGACATACGCTTAGAATAGAACATAGTAACTAACTAAAAAAAAAAGGGGGGGGCTTGAAATGGGGTTTTTACCATGAATAAGTCCAGTTAAGTGTAGCCAATCTTCATTAGGATAATCTTGTCTAATAGCTTCAGCAGTTTGTAACAAATGCTCAATTTGAGGTTCATCCAAATCAGGATCACTTTCATCTACTACATCATTTAGTAGCTCACAACATTCCCATATGCTCATCTCTATCCTCTCCATTTTCCCATATTCTTCTCTCATTTTTTTCACCTGCAATTTATTTTATTTTTTCACTTCAATCCATTTCCTATTTCAACATTAATATCATAATCTTTTAATACTTTATAACACAAATTAACTGTTACAATAATGTTAATTATAATTAATATGTATGTAAATATATGCTTACAAAGTCATAAGTCTGGCTAATGTGATTAATCCTGTAGAAATTCTCCACTCCAGGTTGCCTTTCTCCTTCAGCATCATAGTCTCTGTTTTCCAAGTGTAGATAATGATGTAAATAATCCTTAACTAAAGGGCATTATTATAGATTATTATTATTATTATTATTTGCTTATTTATTTATGGCCTTGTTGCAATGTGGACTAAGTACGTGGCATATATAGAATTCTCAAATTTAGAAATTTTATAATCAGCCAACATACGACGTCGGACTAATAATTTACTAAAACATCATAAATGATAATATTTAGAGTTTATAATTTAAGGAATAGTTTCATTTTCTAGAGTTTAAAGTTTTTATTTTAACATTTAAAATTTAGAAAAAATAATTAAATTTATTAATTATAAGGTAAAAATCTTATTTGTTGAAGTGATAATATTGGTGTACACCAACAATTTTCCATTTGTTTCTTTTACCAAAAATAATTAGAGAGATAATCAAATATATCATTGCTAATTATTTGGATCCAGACAAATGTTTACTTTTCCATTGGCTTTCTGGGGAATAAATTAGAGCACATCACTGCGTTTTCTTTTATATAATCTGAGCAATTGAGATCTAAAAAAGTTATGTTCCACTCATTTCATTATATCTCTCATTTCTGAGTAAAATCTAAATTTATTTATCTAATTTCCAGACATTGAAAATTTATTTCTATTTTCATTTTCAATTAACCTCTATTTTGAAGTTCTGAAAATATATTAACATCATTTTTAAAATCAAGTGGGTTTAAGTTTCTGGATTAAATAATTTTAAATTTTCCTAAAACGATGGTCGCTTAATTAAATATAAAATCATTAATATCTGTAATTTAATAAAATGAAAAATTAAATAAAACAAAAGAGAAAAAAGAAAAGAAACCTAAAAGTTTGGCCAAAAGAGTTGATCTGTGGAACCACAAATCCACCATCCAATAGGAGTTCGTTATCATCTGCAGGAATCTTTTCCTCTACCACTTCTGTAACTGAGAAAGAACACATTAAAATTTACTTATATTATGAGAAATCATACAAAAATTCCATAAAAACAAAATTTGAAGTTAAAAAAAAAAAAAAAATTTACCAAGTTGTGGTTGCTCAATGATGATAGTCATCCTGATTGAATGAAGAGTAATGGGAAAATAATAATGGAAAATGAAAATGAAAAAGAAAAAGTAGAAGTAATGTGATAATGGATATGGAAATAAGGAAGGTATTTATATAAAATTGGCGGGAGGGAGTCCTTGTAGGAGATTATGAAGGTTCTATGTCCTTAGCTGAAAATATATGGTTTTGAGTCAATTATTTATACTTTCCTCTTTTATTATTATCTTTGTTTTTAATGTGCTAATAATATTGGATTTTGAAGGCCCATGCAAGTTGCCAACATGTACACAATGAAACATAACCCTTGTTAAATGTTTCTTTCTTTTCTATATATTTATTGATATATAAATCTTTTTTTGTCTTTTTCTATGTTTTAAAAACTTCGACAATTGGAATATGAGCAAAGAACAAAGAGGTATAGAGGAAGAGAGTAAATTTGGTGGAAATCACTTACAATTTTATTAATCTCTTAAGTAATACATCTAACAAATTGAGTACATATAAATATGGAAAACTAAACATTAATTGAGCAATAAAGAAATATAAATTAACTTAAATGTATGACAGTTACGACGATCAAACTTAGTAGCGCACGAAACGTTTAATGACAATAAGTTTATTATTTCAACACCTCCTTAACTTCAAAACTCCAATTCCTCAATCTGCTAAAATCTTCAAACTTCAAAAGCTTAGTAAATATATCAGCAATTTGGTTCTTGGATGACATATACTTTAATTGAACTTCTTTGTTTGCAACACATTCTCTAATAAAGTGATATACTTTGTGTCCATGTGTTTGCTTATATCATGCAAAATGGGATTCTCGGCCAAAGCTATATCTGACTTATACTTCTATACATCTCTATTGACATTCTTCTTCACTTTGAAAATCCACTTCGCCGCTATTGGTTTCTTCTCTTTTTCTATCTTGTCCCGCACATCTTGGAAACTCATAAACGCCTTCATTCTGATACAACAATTATCATAATTCTCCTGAGAGAGTTGTAGATATTTAAACGACGTCATACTATTCATCATCTTTCTCAATTGCTAGCTCTGATACCAGATTGTTGGATCAACAATTGAAACAAAGAAAAAAGAAATATAGAGGAAGAGAGTAAATTTGGTGGAAGGCATTTGCAATCTTATTAATCTCTTAATCTCTTGAACAATACATCTAATAAACTGAGTACATATAGATATAGAAACTAAACATTACAACACATTAACTGAGCAATAAAGAAACATAAAGAAACTTAAATGTAATGACAGTTATGACGATCAAACTTATAAGAAGGCGTCTAGTAACGCACAAAAAAGTGTGCTGACAATAAATTTATTATTTCAACAAGATTATGGATAACTTATCTCATAATTGCAAAAAGTGAATACTGAGAGAAAAAAATTCGAAAACTTTAACAAATACGACAATCGATCAATTAAAAGGATTCAGCTGTTAGTTGAATATCTAACTATCTTTTTACTTAGCTAGCTAACTTCTTGTAAAATATGTTTGGAAAAAATTAGTTGATTATTATTTGGATAATAAAATAACAAACACAAGGAATGATAACATAAGAAACTACTAAATGCACGTTTGGGGATAAAGTATACAGTTTCTTTAAATACACATGCAATACGAGAGGGTTTTATATCTCCAATGAGTGTACAACTTTTGAGTTCTCGATCAATTATATATCGGTCGCATAAAATAGTTATTTGCAAGAGTCTTTTCCATTTTGTGTGAAATAATAAAGTATATATTCCATAACATGCGAATGAGAGATGTTAAAAGAAATTGATGTGGTTGTGGCCTCGATCCAATTTACTCTTATCGTAACCATGCAAGCTTATTTCCTCATCCTTGTAAATAGATAAAGAGAAGAATCCTATACTCAAGAATAATCAATCAAGCGATATATTTACTCTCTCTCTCTCTCTCTCTCTCTCTCTCTCTCTCTGTGTGTGTGTGTGTGTGTGTGTGTGTGTGTGTTTGTGTGTTTTTAATTGGACAAACGTTGACAACTCTTTCGATATAGCAATCATCTAAATCAGTGACACATATAATTTTATCCTTCCGTTGCATAACAATAGATATATAGTTCAAGAGGTAAACTTTATCCATGGTCAGGGACAGACCCAGCCTTGGGCTCGGGCTCCCCCGATCTCCGACATCACCCATATATGAGTGGTACAATCCCAGTGAGCCCCCCTAGAGATATGATTTTATACAATTTGATGTGAATGTTACACACATGTGTGTAGATGGTTAAGGAGTTTTCTCTTATATTTGAGGTCATGAGTTCGATCACTTACACTTTAATATCTTTTTTATAATTTTTCTCTCTTTTCTTTTTTCTATCTCTTTATTTAAAATGCACAATATTTATTTTCTCTCTAAGTATTTTTTTTTTTTTTGACAGGGAAAAAAACCTTTATTGAATCATAAGGTCATTACATAAAACTTGAGAAAGCCAACTAGGAGGTAAAAAATAAATAACCTGACTAGAGCGCGAAAGAGAATTGCGCGCTATGGTATGCGCAACCTCATTCGCGGATCTAGGAACAAATGACACAGATAAATCTGGTCGACCTCGTAATAAAAACTGACAATCTCTCAAAATATTCCCATACTCTGTTAAATTAATGGTTCTTGAATTAACATCCTCGACAACATTCTTTGCATCTGATTCAAACTCAACATTTGTCCATTGCATCGCCAAAACCCATTGAATACTTCTTCTGAGAGCCATTGCTTCTACTACTTTTGCACTATGAGCCCCATTATAAAAACAGCTCAACATAGCTTTGAAAGAGCCATCCTCCCGCAGAAGAACCGCACCAACACCGCTCTTCACCTCTGCTTCGAACACAGCCCCGTCGACATTACACTTCGAGCGCCCCGCTGCTGGTTTCTGCCACCCAGTAGCACGCCTATCACTTTGTGCAGTAGCAGCCCCAACACCAGCAGCCCCATCCCCAAACCGAACACCAGCAGCCCAAACACCAGCAGTCCCAAGCCGAGACACCCTCTGCCACTCCTCTATCCAATTATGCACCCAAGTAAATCCCACCACATCACTAGACTTCCCTTCCCATAACAAAGTATTTCTCCGAAGCCAAATACACCACAAAATAGTAGCATATTCCTGGAAAAAACCATCCCCTTGAGCACTCCTATCAAGCAACCATTCTCCAACCTCATCTATGATGAACCCTAAGTGTTTTGATTATGTCCAAACGTTTCAGAAGATGAAAACTTAACATTTTCTTACATATAGTTTTTTTGTTGACTAATATTTTTCTACTTAGTCTATGTGTAAGTTACTCAGCAGGTGCTGAATGAAGAATTTCTAGATTGCCTGAAGTACTCAGAAGTCTCGATTGCTGAAGACAGAGTTTCATTATTTCAGAAGCTGGATGTTCCGCTCTGAAGCTATTGAAGTCTGATGAAGCTCTCCTCAGAGCTCCATTGCAATCAGAAGTTCATCTACCAATTTGATCAGAAGCTTAGTCACGGGTTCTGGATAGCATTTATTGCTCTGACAAGTGCATTTAATGCAAGGCACCAAAAAGTTCAAAAAGCTGTTTTGATGGAGCGCGCTTGTCTACTCAAAGTGAAACCAGAATTTCCTTGTCTACCCTTTGTTGATCTTACTGAGGAATGTTTCCGGTCAACCTTATCTTCAATTTCAAATCACTTACCGGATTTGGTTAAAGAACAAGGATAACGGAATCAAAGTGTTTGAAGACCGTTTGAAGACTTGACAAATTAACGGCTACAACAACTGATGTCATCTCTGTTGAAGATTCAAATTTCCCAACGGTCATCCTCATTCACTATAAATAGTAGCCAAGCTCCAATGCATCATGTACGTGTGATAATCGAGCAAAAATCTCAACGCACTGTTTGAAGCAAAAACAGAGCACTCTTCCCATTCTCAATCTTTCTTAGCATAGCTTAAGTTTAAGTGAGAGAGTGAAGAAAAACAAGTTCATAATAGGAATCTTGTAAAATGATATTGTTTGTGATATTCAGTTAGATTTTGAGAGAAATCTAGTTGAGATTAGAGTTGGGTGAGAAATCCAGAAAACAGGGTGTTGTTGTTCTGGTGGAAATCCTTTAACTCTTTTTAGGCTAGTCAGAACTAAGTGAGAAATTAGCTTAAGTTCTGTTGATGTAAAGGAGCTTCTGAACTTGCCATAAAAGTTCTGAATAGTGGATTTATAAAATCTCCGTAGGCTGCGACCTCAGGGGACAAGACGTAGTCACAGGACTTCTGTGGCGAACTTGGATAAATCGAATTGTTCAATCAGGATCTCCTGAACTTCTTTCTCCCTCTTATACTTGTTATTTTTGCTTCTGTGTACTTGCTTATATTTAGTGCTGAAACAGATTTTCTCTAAATATCATTGTCTTTGTTCAGAAGACTGTCTAGAAGTTGTCAAATCAGAACTTATGTTGTTGAAAACAGTCTAACTGTGTTTAGGCAGAATTTCCCTCAGAAGCAACTTCTGTAAGCTTGCTTCTGACTCTGAGGAAATTTGACTCTGAAAATTAAGTTTCTCGAAAAACTTAGAAATTTTCAGTTTTCAACTTTGACACCTATTCACCCCCCTCTAGGTGATTATGTTCTTGATAGGGCCAACAAGTGGTATCAGAGCGAAGGTCACTTCGCATATTTACTAAAGATCTAACAATCTAAGTGTAAGATCCTATCAGAATCAATAGAGATGGCTAGTAGACACCAGCCTGAGAATTCTTCTCACTTCATAGTTCCAGAAGGTTCTTCCACAACTAGACCTCCATTATTTAATGGCAACAACTACTCATACTGGAAGAAAAGGATGATGTACTTCATCCAAGCTCAGAACATGAGTGCTTGGTATGTCATCACTGATGGTGATTTCATTCCTACCAGAATGGAACCAGGTTTAGGGAATGTTGTTATTCCTCCGAGAGAATACACAGATGACATTCTGAAAAAACTCCAAACTAATGCTTCAGCAATAAATATGCTGCATTGTGCAGTTACAGCTACTGAATATAACAAAGTTTCTTCTTGTGAAACTGCACAGGACATTTGGAACAAGCTGGAAGTCACATATGAAGGTACTGGAAAGGTGAAGCAATCAAAAGTCAACCAACTCATGAGAGAATATGAGTTATTTGAAATGCTTGATAAAGAATCTATTTCAGATATGAACTCTATATTCACCAAGATAGTCAATGACTTAAAGAGTTTAGGAAAAGACATTGAAGAATCTGAACGAGTAAAGAAGATTGTTAGAAGCTTACCAAGGTCTTGGCAAGCCAAGAAGACTGCTATTGAAGAAGTTCAGGATTTGAGCTATTACTTGTATGATGAGCTCATTGGGTCTCTAATTACTCATGAGATGTCATTAAAAAATCATGACTTGAGAGAAAGGTCAGAAGGAAAAAGACAGGTAGTCCTGAAGGCAGAATCTTCTGAAGAATCATCCGAAGATGAGGAATTGGCTAAACTGACCAAGAAGTTTAAGAGAGCCTTTAGAAAAGGCAGAGGTGCAAACTACAAAAAGCCATTCAGAAGTTTTGACAAGAAAACTCATGATTCTGGTGAAAAGTTCAAGAGAGATCCAAACAAGCCTATTGTGTGCTATGGATGTCAGCAACCAGGGCACATTAAGCCTAACTTCCCGGAGCTGAAGAAAGATAAGAAAAAGTTCAAGAAAGCTATGCTGGCTGCTTGGTCAGACTCTAAGACCAGCAGTGATCCTGAAGAAAAGGAAGAGCAGGCTCAGATTTGTTTTATGGCTATTGATGAGCCAACTTCTGAAGATGTCACAGGAGAAACTTCCGCACCTCCTGAAGCTACATATGACTCTGAGGTAAACAATTCTCACGAACTAAATATCTTTGATTCTCTTGAAGAACTCTATAGTATGTTCAAGTACCTGAAAAGGAAATTGGACAAGAGTGAGGCTGACAAGTTTCTTAGGTTTACTCAAGTTTATTCTGACATGAAAGTGTTAGAAGAGAAGCTGTGTAAACAGTTCAGCACTCCTGCTGATGGTTCTAAAGCCAAAGGCAAGGAAAAGCTGCCTCTGAGAAGTGATAAACCCCAGAAGAAGAAGAAACCTGTCACTCGCTCTCTTCTGAAAGAGATAGCTTCTCCTCCTGATGTTGGCACCTCTGAGAGTGCTGATGTAGCCTCTGAAGATGTTAAACCTTCTCAGAAGAAGAAGAAATCTCCCAAGAAGCAAAGGGAAAGATCCAAGAACCCTCCCTTTTGCAATCTTTGCAAGAGTGATGGTCATTGGTTGAAGGATTGCAAGTATCATATTAAAAACCTCTTGCAATCTGAGATATCATTAAAACCTGTTGAAGAGAAATCTAACAATGAAGGACCCAATAAGGATTGGGTACCTGTCACTAATTGATTGTGTTGCAGGTGGCTCTGAGTGCTCCATCAATGTCAAAGCTGTGGTACATTGACAGTGGGTGCTCAAGGCATATGACAGGTGATGAAAAAGCATTCTTCACATTTGATCCTAAAAGAGGTGGAAAAGTCAGCTTTGGAGATGCTCAGAAAGGAAGGATACTTGGTTCTGGATCCATAGGAACTAATCCTCCGATCGAAGATGTCTCCCTAGTCAGAGGCCTGAAGTTCAATCTCCTGAGTGTTGCACAACTGTGTGATAAAGGTAGAGATGTTGTCTTCAGCTCCTCTGGATGTAAAATTTTGGACAGTAAGTCAAGGGAAGTTATTCTAACTGCTCCTAGAGTTGAAAATGTTTTCATGCTGAACCTTGAGAATCTCTGCAAAAATATATGCTTGATGTCCAAAGAGGATACCTCCTGGCTCTGGCATAGAAGACTTGCTCATGTGAGCATGGATCTTCTGGCCAAAGTAGCTAGAAATCAATTGGTTGAGGGTCTGCCTAAAATTAGTTTTAAAAAGAATCATTTATGCAATGCTTGCCAATCTGGTAAACAATCCAGAAGCTCCTTTAAAACTAAGAAAGTCATTTCAACTAAAAGACCTTTGGAATTACTTCATATGGATCTCTTTGGCCCTGTTCAACCAATGAGCATGGGTGGAAAGAAGTATGTCTTTGTCATAGTAGATGACTATTCAAGATTCACTTGGGTCATCTTGCTGTCTAGCAAAGATGAGTCACTTGGATGTTTCTCAGTTCTGATAAAGAAACTTGAGAATGAAAGGAATGAAAAGGTTGTTCATATCAGAAGTGATAATGGTGGAGAATTCAAAAACTTTATGTTTGAAGAATTCTGTGAAACCAAGGGAATTGATCATAACTTTTCTGCTCCCAGAACTCCTCAACAAAATGGGGTAGTTGAAAGGAAGAATAGAACTCTGGTTGAGATTGCCAGAACTATGATCAATGAAAGAAGGCTTCCAAAGTATTTTTGGGGAGAAGCTGTCAACACAGCTTGCTATGTTCTGAATAGAGTACTAATCAGAAGCATTCTGAACAAGACCCCTTATGAACTCTGGAAAGGTCGAAAGCCTAAAATAGGTTATTTCAGAACCTTTGGTTGTAAGTGTTATGTTTTGAACACAAAAGAATATCTTTCAAAATTTGATTCAAAGGCAGATGAGGCCATTTTTCTTGGTTACTTAACACATAGTAAAGCATATAGGGTTTTTAATAAGAGGACTAAAACTTTAGATGAATCTGTTCATGTACAGTTTGATGAGACTAACCCTGCAGATAGTAGAGCTCCTGATGAAGATGTAGTTCAAGCTCCTGAAGTTACATCTCCTGATGTAGTAGAAGATGTTTCTCCCAGAGCTGCTGAAGTTATTCCTCCTGTTGCTGAACAAGCGCAAGAAGAGAATCCTACTCCAGAAGTCAACTTCCTTCCAGAAGATGCTCCTATATATGATTCAACAAATGATGAACAAGTTTCAGAAGACTCATTGGATGTACCAAGAGAAGTTAGAGCTCATAGGAATCGTTCCTTAGAGAACATAATTGACTCTGTTCATAATCCTGTCATGACCAGAGCTCAACTCAGAAGATACATGGGGAATGTGGCTTTTGTGTCACTTCTGGAACCCAAGGACTTCTATGAAGCTGCAGATGATGATTCCTGGTTAATGGCAATGCAAGAAGAACTTGACCAGTTCAAAAGGTCAGAAGTTTGGACTTTGGTTCCCAGACCTAACAACATAAAGGTTGTTGGAACTAGATGGGTTCTGAAAAACAAGTTTGATGAATTTGGAAATGTTGTGAGGAACAAGGCAAGACTTGTTGCTCAAGGTTACAGTCAGCAAGAAGGCATAGATTATGGTGAAACTGTTGCTCCTGTTGCAAGATTAGAAGCCATTAGAATCTTATGTGCTTTTGCATCATACAAAGGTTTTAAGCTCTTTCAAATGGATGTGAAAAGTGCATTCTTGAATGGGTACATTGATGAGGAAGTTTATGTGTCTCAACCTCCTGGTTTTGAAGATCCTAAGTTTCCTGATCATGTGTACAAGCTGAAGAAAGCCTTGTATGGACTGAAACAAGCTCCCAGAGCTTGGTATGAGAGACTGACAAAGTTCCTTCTGTCTAAGGGATTTGTCAGAGGCTGTTTTGATACAACTCTATTCACTCTGAAGAAGAACAAGGATATCCTTATAGCTCAGGTATATGTTGATGATATTATATTTGGTGCTACTAATGAATCTTTGTGCAGAGAGTTCAGTGAGCACATGAAGGCTGAGTTTGAAATGTCTATGATGGGAGAATTAACCTTCTTCTTAGGACTTCAGATCAAGCAAAGTAATGATGGTGTGTTTATCAATCAAGCCAAGTACACTAGAGAAGTGCTGAAGAAATTTGGCATGATGGACTGTAATGCTGTTGATATCCCAATGGATGTCAGCAAAGACATTGATGATCAAGAGAAAGCTGGTAAACCTGTAGATATAAAAACCTACAGAGGTATGATTGGTTCTCTTTTATACCTAACAGCCAGCATGCCAGATATACATTTTGCTGTGTGTTTTTGTGCTAGATATTAGTCTAAACCTAGAGAGATTCATGATGTTGCTGTCAAAAGGATTCTCAGATATCTTAAAGGCACACCAGAAGCTGGTTTGTGGTATCCCTGTAGTTCTGATTTCACTCCTATAGGATACACAGACTCTGACTATGGTAGAGATAAATTGAAAAGGGTCAGCACTTCTGGTGGTTATCATTTTCTGGGGGAGTGCCTAGTCTCCTGGCATAGCAAGAAGCAAACCTCTGTGGCTCTCTCAACTGCTGAAGCTGAGTATGTTGCTGCTGGAAGTTGTGTTTCTCAGATGCTCTGGATTAAGCAACAAATTGCTGACTATGGAGTCATCCCTGGAACAATTACAATCTACTGTGATAACAAGAGTGCAATTGATCTTTCAAAGAATCCTATTCAGCACAGCAGGATGAAGCATGTTCATATTAGGCATCACTTTCTGAGAGATTATGTTCTGAAGAAGGATATTATCATTACTCATGTTCCCTCTGAAGAGAATCTTGCTGACATGTTTACTAAGCTTCTGGCTGGTAATCCTTTCAGCAGCTTGCGAGAAGGCAATGGTATGACTTGTCCACTTCAGTAATTTAGTTTAATTATATTTGTTTATCTTAAGTGATTAATCGTTTAAGATGATTAAAGTGTTAATTAAGTTTAATCATGATTTGACATTTAAGCATGCGTTATCTACTGCATTTTTACGGTGCTGTTCTGTGGTTAACGGTTATCTGTTCTTTTTTAAACGGTGTGTATTTACTTTTTGAATTGGAACGGTTTACTCGTTTGGGTATAAATAGGGGTTTTCCATACTTAGAAGTTTTTTACTTTCATTTTTACTGCTATTAGAATTTCCATAGATTCTCTGTGTTTTCTTTCTCTCGAAATTCTTAACCTAATTTCCTATTTCTTACAATGGCTCAAGAAATCACTGTCACTCACATCTTTACCACTGAATCTAAGGAGAAAGTTAGCGAATCTAGGGTATTCACGTCTAGGTTCCTAGATGACGAAGTAAAATCCACTGAACCTATCTCCAAATGGCTAAGTGCTCAAAACTGGAATTCATTCGTTTCTCTTGATGAACTTATCTACCCTAAGTTAGTCACCGAATTCTATAAGAACCTCCATTTTTATTCTAATGAGGAGGATGTTCTTCACTCGGTTATCAGAGATGTTGAGATTGAGGTCAGCAGGGCTTCTATTTCTCAAGCAATTGGTATTGATGATGAAGGAATCATCATTGGTGATGATGGTTCAGCTGATGGGTTTTCAGAAGCAAATTGGGCCAGAACAGATCTTAGTGCCAAGGAAACTTATGCCACTTGGCTCACTCAGCACCAGAGGTGGGCACATTACCTAACAACCAATGTGTTTCTTCCGAAGGCTGGAGGAGTTAATGGTGTTTCCAACAGGGAAAGGGTGTTTATGTGGCACCTGGTCAATCAGAAGAAAATCAATCTCCCTGCCATGCTGATAAGGCAGATGAAGAATGTCACTACTGTAAGTGTCCTGGCTTATGGTTCCCTCCTGACGAGGCTGTTTGAAGCTGCCTCTGTGGTTATCTCAGGAGATGGTGTAACAAGCAGGAGTACGGTTCTGAAGCTGCATACCTTCAGGAACCTTAACTTTGGTGTGACTCCAAAGAAGAATGAGAAGGGCTCCTCTGTGAGTATTG
This sequence comes from Euphorbia peplus, assembly GCA_028411795.1. Taxonomy (NCBI): domain Eukaryota; kingdom Viridiplantae; phylum Streptophyta; class Magnoliopsida; order Malpighiales; family Euphorbiaceae; genus Euphorbia; species Euphorbia peplus. The sequence continues at coordinate 8,197,603 of CP110843.1, read as the reverse complement.
CTCAGAAGGAGATTGTGGATGATTCAGTACATAAAGGTAAGAAAGCTGCCAGAAAGGGCAAAGGAAAGAAAGGATCCAGCAAAGTGGTCCTAACTGTAGAAAAGGTGGTTGGCTCAGAACCTCTTCCCACTATGGTTCAAACAACAATCAGTGGTGAACCTTCTGGCAAGATTGTTGCTGAGAAACCAAAGGATGCTGCTGAGATAGCAGATCAGGATGCTGAGGACGCAAGCCTTGATGAAAGAGAAAAGGCTGCTGAAGCTGAAAAGGTTGCAAGAGTTGTGGCTCTTGCTGAAAAGAAAAGGCTGAGAAAAGAAGCATAAGATAAATTAGCAGTTGAGAGAGAAATTGCTGCAAAGGCTAAGGTCGATGCTAGAATTATTGCATGTGCTGCTGAACTTGAAAATGTGGAGTTCTCAAAGGATGTTAAGGCTTCAGAAGAAGGAGAGGACCTTGAGAATATCTCTCTCTCCACTCGGATCAGGACGAAGACTGTAGCAAATAGAAGGTCTCTGAAGAAAAAGGACTTCTATGTTGCTCCTAGTGCTGAGTTAGAGGATTTTGTTACTGAGGAACAGGAAGTTGTTGATGACGAAGACATGTTGGAGATGTCTGCTGAAGAAGATGTTGATGCTCCTCTTATTGAAGAGATATCAGAGAAGAGTGAACCAGATGTTGATGAGGTTCTTCATGGTGCACAACAATTTGCGGAGAATGTTGATAATGACAACTTTATTGACAACATTCTTCTAGGCAAAGGAAGAAACCCTGGTGATAGGGATGCCTCTGAAACGCTGATCAGAATGGCTCATGTGTTTGCTGAGCCCATTTCTATGTTTGATCCTAACTCTTCTGACCAGGTTATCTCATCTCCCACTCATACTCCTCATCCATCTCCCTCACTACCTTCTGTCACAGAAGTGAGTGAATCTCATACTTCCATTCCCCTTACAACTTCAACCTCTGAGGTTGTACCTCCTCCATCTACTCTTCCTTCTGGATCCTATTCAGAAGTGAATTTTTCCTCTGGACCCATTTTCACAGACTCCATTTCTACTTCTACTTCTTCCTCACTATCATCTTCCTTTGTAATTCCATCAATTGGATTTACTACTCCCTCCTTTTCACTACCATCCACTTTACCATCCATTTCTCCTACTCTCTCTTCCTCGTCCACACATACCATCCCTTCCACAAACACATCTATCCCTCCTCCTTCAACCTCTGGACATGCACCTCCTGTGTGTGATCCCTTAACTACCTCCTCCACCACTTCCTATTTTGCTGGGTTGTCATCCAACTATGACTTCCTACGCAATCATATGAATCGAGATGATCAGGAGATAAGATTTGGTAGTTTTGGTTTCATGGGAAGAGCTTCTGGTGTATCCGAAGCTGGTGGTGTTCCCAGTGTTGAAGAGTTGAGAAGAATGAGTCAGAGTGGCTCTGATGAATTGCTGAATAGATTTGCTGGTGTGGGGCAAAGGCCTTTTGCTGCTGACATGTTTGCTCAGGGCATTGTGCTGCAAGAAATTCAATCCTTGAAAGCTCAGAACCTGCAGCTCATGACTATGCTTCAAATGCAGGATCCTTCTGTCTACACACGCAATCTTTCTACACTTCATCTGGCTACATATGATGAGCTGTATAAATTGAGAGAATTAGCTCTGACTCTTCCTACCTTGGACAATATTGCTCTTGCTTCTTCTCTGAAAGTCAATGAGAATTTGGGGATTTTGATAGAAGAAGTCAAGGAAGCAAACGAGCATTATGAGGCTTATGAGAAGATGCTCCCAAGTAAGATTGATGACCTGCAAAGTACTGCCAACCATATTCTGAGAGAAGTGAAATCTTTTGCTCAAGGTTCATCATCTTCAGGGGCTGCAAAGATTGTATATGACATCACTCCTGATCTCAAAAATCGTCTCTCTAGCATTGAGTCTGCTGTGACTGCTCAGAGCGCCCAGATTGCTGAGCTTACGGAACTTCTGAAGGTTATGCACACTCAAGCACGTGAACAAGACAAGGCTCTTCACAATTGCTATAGGTTTGTTCGAGGACAGACTTATATTCAGAATGAGCATCTCACTGCTGCTGTGTATGCTAACAATCGGTTAATCAAGCTCCTTCTGGAAGATGTTCACAGGCAACGACCTTTGTCTGGACAGACTTATGACCACTTGCGCACCATTGATGCTGATTTCAGGAAGCGTATGGATTTGGTCAACTCTGTAAGACCTACTACTCAGCAATATCAAACTGCACTGAAAGTTCAGCCAAAATTGGACTCTCAATGTGCTTTGGGCATTGCTGTTGGTTCTGGTCAAACGGGGGAGAAGTCTGCTCAGCAGAGTGGTCAGACTGGTCTCAAGTCTGATGGGATGATGAAGAGACCGAGTGCTGCTGAAGGATCTAGTGTTGTTCCTCCTCCTCAGAAGAAACCTAGGAACTTGTAATCTCATTAGGACTTAAGCTTCTTAGCTAGGTTCTGGGTCGGGTAATGTTGTCTTAGGATTTTATCTGCTCTTCTGATGATTATCATGTTTGTTGTTTCTTCTGACAATTTTATACACTGAATCTTTCTTATACACTCTTGTGTCTCTGATTACTTACTTTACTTATGTTTCTTTTTGACTTAGTAAATTATATTTCACTAAAATCTAACAACTTGATCTTAAGCCATTTTTTTTAAGTTTAAACAGATTGCTGAAGATCACCATTTACACTAAAATGGGGGAGTTAATTTACTGAGAAGTTATGAAACATATGTATCAGGAAATTATTTTCTAAAACTTATATTTTCTTTTACCTTCTGACCACGGTTTGTCCATAACCAAAATGGGGGAGAATGATAAACCCTAAGTGTTTTGATTATGTCCAAACGTTTCAGAAGATGAAAACTTAACATTTTCTTACATATAGTTTTTTTGTTGACTATCTACTTAGTCTATGTGTAAGTTACTCAGCAGGTGCTGAATGAAGAATTTCTAGATTGCCTGAAGTACTCAGAAGTCTCGATTGCTGAAGACAGAGTTTCATTATTTCAGAAGCTGGATGTTCTGCTCTGAAGCTATTGAAGTCTGATGAAGCTCTCCTCAGAGGTCCATTGCAATCAGAAGTTCATCTACCAATTTGATCAGAAGCTTAGTCACGGGTTCTGGATAGCATTTATTGCTCTGACAAGTGCATTTAATGGAAGGCGCCAAAAGTTCAAAAAGCTGTTTTGATGGAGCGCGCTTGTCTACTCAAAGTGAAACCAGAATTTCCTTGTCTACCCTTTGTTGATCTTATTGAGGAATGTTTCCGGTCAACCTTATCTTCAATTTCAAATCACTTACCGGATTTGGTTAAAGAACAAGGATAACGGAATCAAAGTGTTTGAAGACCGTTTGAAGACTTGACAAATTAACGGCTACAACAACTGATGTCATCTCTGTTGAAGATTCAAATTTCCCAACGGTCATCCTCATTCACTATAAATAGTAGCCAAGCTCCAATGCATCATGTACGTGTGATAATCGAGCAAAAATCTCAACGCACTGTTTGAAGCAAAAACAGAGCACTCTTCCCATTCTCAATCTTTCTTAGCATAGCTTAAGTTTAAGTGAGAGAGTGAAGAAAAACAAGTTCATAATAGGAATCTTGTAAAATGATATCGTTTGTGATATTCAGTTAGATTTTGAGAGAAATCTAGTTGAGATTAGAGTTGGGTGAGAAATCCAGAAAACAGGGTGTTGTTGTTCTGGTGGAAATCCTTTAACTCTTTTTAGGCTAGTCAGAACTAAGTGAGAAATTAGCTTAAGTTCTGTTGATGTAAAGGAGCTTCTGAACTTGCCATAAAAGTTCTGAATAGTGGATTTATAAAATCTCCGTAGGCTGCGACCTCAGGGGACAAGACGTAGTCACAGGACTTCTGTGGCGAACTTGGATAAATCGAATTGTTCAATCAGGATCTCCTGAACTTCTTTCTCCCTCTTATACTTGTTATTTTTGCTTCTGTGTACTTGCTTATATTTAGTGCTGAAACAGATTTTCTCTAAATATCATTGTCTTTGTTCAGAAGACTGTCCAGAAGTTGTCAAATCAGAACTTCTGTTGCTGAAAACAGTCTAACTGTGTTTAGGCAGAATTTCCCTCAGAAGAAACTTTTGTAAGCTTGCTTCTGACTCTGAGAAAATTTGACTCTGAAAATTAAGTTTCTCGAAAAACTTAGAAATTTTCAGTTTTCAACTTTGACACCTATTCACCCCCCTCTAGGTGATTCTGTTCTTGATAGGGCCAACAATCTAGCCCCAACTCCAGCACCGCTAACCCCGCTGCGTCCCAACACTCTACTGCCAACAGACAAGTGAAGAAGAGATGATAATCATGTTCGATGTCCCCCGGACAATGAAGGCAGCCGTACGGAATCGGGATATGTCGACCTCGAAGCCTCCACCGAGTAGGTAAAAAATTGGAGCAAATCTTCCACAAAACATTTTAATCTTAGGTGGTAAGCAAGCATCCCATAATTTCTTCCATCCCTCCACTGCCAAACTTGAATTCCTCTCCTCCTCAAGCACAAGATATCCAGCCTTTGAAGAATAAAACCCTGTTTTGGTAAAATTCCAAACCAATTGATGATCTTCACAATCTCGGATTGGAACTACCATACTTTTCACTATATTTGCCTCCTCGTGATTAAACCACTTACTAATTTTCTCCTCATCCCAAACTTTAGTCCCCAGAATGAACAAATCTCGAACCACCGCGGCCTCCGTTCCTGGCACACAAACCGAGGCTACCCGGAACCCCTCATTATTCAACAGCCATGGATCCGACCAAACTCGGATATTGGATCCATCTCCCACACACCAACGAACACCTCTAGACAAAAAATCTCTCGCACTCCAAACACTCCACCAAATGTAACTAGGTGTATTACCCAATTCAGAAGATAGGAAAGCTCCACTCGGGAAATATTTAGCTTTAAAGATTTTACTAACCAAAGTGTTCGAAGAATTAACAAACTTCCATCCTTGCTTGGCTAAGAGAGATAAATTAAAATTGAGAAGATCTTTATAGCCCAAGCCCCCTTTTTTCTTTTCTATCACACAATTTTGAATACGAACACCAATGCATTCCTTTGTTACCACCACCCTTTGAACCCCACCAAAAAGAGTTCATCATACGTTGAAGCTCGTCACAAATCGTCTTGGGAAGTAGAAACGTACTCATACAAAACGTAGGTAAAGCTTGCGCCACCGATTTTAGAAGAACTTCCTTCCCGGCACTCGACATGAAAGGACAACTCCAACTACAAAGCCTCGCCCGTAACTTATCCTTCAGAAAATTGAAAATCTGTTTTCTCGATCTTCCTATCAATGAAGGTAACCCGAGATACCGACCCGTATTCAACGGGGTGTGTATCCCTAAAAGGTTACTAATAGCAATCTTCACCTCCGGCTTCACATACTTGCTAAAGAAAATTCCAGATTTCAAATTATTAATAGCTTGCCCGGAAACCCCTTCATACTCCTTTAAAAGGCCAAGAACATACTCACACTCCTCAAGATTAGCCCTGCAAAACAACAAACTGTCATCTGCAAACAAAAGATGGTTCACACTAGGAGCCCCTTCCCGCACTCGGCATCCATTCACCTTCCCCTCCTCTTCGGCCTTCATTAGTAAGCGAGACAACACCTCCGCACAAATAAGAGTTCATCATACGTTGAAGCTCGTCACAAATCATCTTGGGAAGTAGAAACGTACTCATACAAAACGTAGTTAAAGCTTGCGCCACCGATTTTAGAAGAACTTCCTTCCCGGCACTCGACATGAAAGGACAACTCCAACTACAAAGCCTCACCCGTAACTTATCCTTCAGAAAATTGAAAATCTGTTTTCTCGATCTTCCTATCAATGAAGGTAACCCGAGATACCGACCCGTATTCAACGGGGTGTGTATCCCTAAAAGGTTACTAATAGCAATCTTCACCTCCGGCTTCACATACTTGCTAAAGAAAATTCTAGATTTCAAATTATTAATAGCTTGCCCGGAAACCCCTTCATACTCCTTTAAAAGGCCAAGAACATACTCGCACTCCTCAAGATTAGCCCTGCAAAACAACAAACTGTCATCTGCAAACAAAAGATGGTTCACACTAGGAGCCCCTTCCCGCACTCGGCATCCATTCACCTTCCCCTCCTCTTCGGCCTTCATTAGTAAGCGAGACAACACCTTCGCACAAATAATGGACAAATAAGGCGACAACGGATCTCCTTGCCTCAAGCCCCTTCCCGGGTTTATAGGCCCTACAACCACATCATTACACAACACCGAATAAGAGACAGTTGTCACACACATCATAATCCATTCCACCCATTTTTCACAAAACCCCATTCGAAAAAGAATAGCTTTGAGAAAACCCCAATCAACCCTATCGTACGCCTTACTAATATCAAGTTTAATAGCTACCTCTCTACCTGCAGGTCTAGTTGATTGATTCATACTATGGATCGACTCAAAAACTATCTAGACATTGTCAACCAAAGATCTTCCCGGGACAAAAGCTGATTGAGAATCAGAGATTACATCTGGCAAAAACAGTTTTAATCTATTAGCTAAAACTTTGGCAATCAGTTTGTACAGCACATTACATAACGAAATAGGTCTCAGGTCTGTCATTTTCTCGGGATTCTCGCATTTCAGGATAAGAACAATCAAAGTATCATTAAGATGTAAGGGCAGTTACCCTCTATTTAACCATTCACAACACGCACTAATTACATCTGGTCCAATCAATTCCCAATAGTGCTGAAAAAACCCCGGATTTAAACCGTCAGGTCCTGGGGCTTTGTCAGCTTGCATCTGGAAAATCGCAGTCTTAAATTCACCCGGGTCAAAAGGTCTAATTAACTCATCATTTACCACATCAGAAATAATCCTAGGAACAACATTGACAGTCTCATAAGACTCTACTACATACGGCGTAAACAGATTGCTAAAATAAGAAAAAGCAATCTTACCCATCTCTTCGGGGTCCTCCTGAAACACGCCATTGTCATCAAGCAGCCGAGACAATTTATTTTGTTTCTTCCGAGACTGGACACACGAGTGAAAGAACTTGGAGTTACGATCCCCTCCCGCCAACCAGAACGCTTTAGCTCTTTGTTTCCAATAAACTTCTTCTAACTCCAACCAGTGATTAAGACTCTTTTTCACCTCAAAAAACCGCTTAACCAAAGCCTCATCTCTGTTATCCTTTAAACGATCAAGAATCCGTTTACACCCAGCAATTTTCCTGGTGAAACGACTCTTAAAATTTCTTCCCCATAAATCCATAGAATCTGCGCAAGTTTGAAGCTTTGTTGTCACAGTACTCCCTCTACACCCACGCCACCACTCATTTACAAGCCCATCAAAGCCTGTTTCCTTTACCCAAGCCATCTCAAATCTGAACCTGCGATTGGGCTTTACAACACACTTTCTAATTGTTCTAACCAACACCGGGCTGTGGTCCGAATAACTAGAGACAAGAATGCTGCATTTGTAATTAGCAAACCTTGTCAACCAATTATCGGAGACAAGAGCACGGTTCAATCTTTCTTGGATCCAATCAACAGACCCCCTACTCCTCTCCCAAGTAAAAAAGCCCCCATCTGACTTCAATTCGCTCAACCGATTACGAACAATACAATTCTCAAACCGATCGATAAGATAATAGGGATAAGCTGGCCCTCCCTTTTTTTCCTCTTCGGAACGCAAACAATTAAAGTCACCAAACACTAACCACGGAAGAATCGACATTCGAGCAAGATAATCAAGAAGCTCCCACGAATCTTTATGTTTACTCCTATCCGCATAACCATAGAACCCGACTAGCCTCCAATCCCCATTACTGATATCATGGACTTGCATATCAATATGGTGATCCGAGTAACCAGTAATTGATATCACATCCTTCGACTTCCACATAACCGCTAGACCACCACTCCTTCCTCGACAATTAACCGCGAAACAATTATCAAACTTAAATTTTCTTCTTAAAACATCAATACGCTCTTTCTCCACGAGGGTCTCAATTAAGAAAATCACATTAGGACTTTAAGCTCGAATAAGCTCACCCAAAGCCCGAACTGCCCGAGGATTCCCCAAACCCCGGCAGTTCCAACTTATAAAATTCATAATGTCCGACGGACCTGCTCCTCAGGTCTCGCCGAATCAGTCGAAAGAGAAGACGTTTTATCCATCACTGAAGAAACCCCTCCTTGAGAATTTGTGTTTTGCGAAGCTGCTACTTCAGCCGACCCATGCGCAGCTCCCTTCGCATGTATCTCTCTTCTACTCTTTTTTTTATCCCCCACTTCCATAATATCGTTCTCATTTAATTCAGTGTCCATGTCAGCATCCCCATCATCATTATTTTCTTTATCCCCACTTTTACTAGTCACCAAAGGCCCCACATGATTTGTAAATTTGAAAGACTTAATAGGTTTGCAAATGACTGTATTCCCTCTAATGCCTCCACTAATCAAGGGATTAACCAAATTCGAATTCGAATTTTGACCGGGATTTGATCTCCCCTGATTTGGCGCAACCCCTCCACCCGAAACAGCCAGGAACCGAGACCCCCCACCCCCACCAGAATTACCTCCCCTCACCGGCGCTCGTAACCAGTCTCCCCAACCTCTCTCAATTTCCTTCCCATTTGATCTGAAAAGAACATCACAGAACTTCTCCGAGTGACCAATGACCCCATAAACAAAACAGAACATCGGGAGACGCTCGGATTTGAAATTAACGAACACAGCTTTCTCCTCGGATATACGCATGTTCTTCCACCGTTTCAATGGTTTTCGCACGTCCAAAAGCACTCGTATCTTCATGTAACTCTTCCTTCCTCCAAGATTATTAGTTGCATCGTACTCAATGAACTTTCCAACAAAGTCACCAAATTTCCTCCCGACTCCCTCCGACATGAAGCCTGGAGGTAAATCATAAATTTGAATCCAGAACGGGGCTCTTGTTAAATCCACTTCATCCGCCTCCAATCCGGCCGGCCACTCATCCCAAACTAACAGAAAATTGTCAAAAGACCAAGGACCCGTTGCCACAATACAATCCCTATCAATCACATGAAAGAACTCAAACCCGTACAAATTATCACCCTCCTTCGTAATCGCCACTTTCATCTTTGGACGCCATAAATCAGCCAATTTCATTTGCATAGCCCCAAAGTTAATCGTTTTATCAGTAGTAAATCTCCCCACCATACATATCGCGCTCCGTTGCACCACCACCTGTGGGCTCTCCTCCAAGAAACTAATCTCCTCATTTTCATCATCCTCCAACGATAAGTTCTCAAAGGTCGCCGCCATAACTCCAGTACTAAAGAACCCGAACAACACAAGGAAAAAAGAACCCCACACAAAACGCAGAAAACTCTTACTGAGAAGAGGACACAACACCCTTACAGAGAAGAGATGGCTAGAGCGCCGCTAATTAGAAGTGTTGCGACAATAAATTATTATCACAAAAACGAGTTAATTATTGGGTTCTTTCTAAGTATTCTTAATTGTCCAATTTTGTTATTTCCCTATTTGTAAAAAAAACTCCTATAATTAATATTTTGAAGAGTATTATATGAACTCATTTTCATTTACTTCCATAAGAAACTGAAAATAAAATAAAAATTCTTCCACTTTATTAAATATAAGAATTTAACTCTTCAAAATTTTAGCTTTTTATTTTTAACGGTTACAGTTTTATATAGCTTACTTTTAATTTAGTTTACATATATGGATAAAAAAAATTTATAAAAAACTAAAATTAGCCTCGTCAAACCTCAAATTTTGAGTCCGTACATGTCCATGTCCATGGTCTATATTTTATTCTGAATTCATTATTATTACAATTTTTGTATTATGTTTGACGTATTTTGTAAAAAAAATTTGTATTATGTTCGACTAATTTTGTAAAAAATTAGGGTATTAATTAACATTGAAGTAATGAATTGTACTAATAACCAATAAAAAAATTTAGTTAATATAATTTCATGCAAATTTTAATCCGCATTAGTCGAATATTCTCTCGTACTGTATGTTCAATTATTGTTCTGTATATGTTCTCATTTCGTTATCTATGAAATTAATGGCTTATAATGTTTCTCTACTTCTTATAATTAAACAAATTAACATTCTTTTCTTTAAAGACAAATTAACATTCTAACAATTCTGTTTCCAAGAGTGGACATTTATTTCTAATTTGAACACTTTTTTAATTACTAAAATTTTTTGAACTGAAAAAAAAATCATATATCTTTTTTGGTATTAAAATGTTTAGGTAATAGTAGGCATACATACTCTAAGACCAACACTAGCTATAAACCTCAATGAAAGTATATAGTGAAATTTAAAGATTAAGCTAAATTTTAACGAAATGAAGACTTGAACTTCAAATTTGTTAAATTCTCACATTGATAACTTTGAATGTCATATGTATGATGGCTCATTCAATATAAAAAATAATCTTATTCAGTTGAAGTGTCTTTAGAGTTATTTTTTTATTTCCTTTAGAAGTGTCTTTAGAATTAGTTTGGCTTTTGAAAATAAAACTTTTCAAGCTAAAAATTAAATGTTTTATCACTTGTGATTAATTGAATAATAATCGAGTAATAGTTTAGTATTATGCCTCAAAGAGAAGCGCGTGATTGTGCGGTCCAATTCTAAATTAATGAAAATTAAATTCCAAAAATGATTAATTGAATTAATAATTTAATGGGATAAACTCAAAAATAATGCTCGTGGTTTCTTTAATATGCAAATTGAGATTTGTGGTTTAACAGTTTGTAAATAAACGTATGTGGTATGAGATGTTTTGCAAAATAATATATCCTAAATTACAACTTTACATTTTAATGACAATGAAGTACAGTTTGTATTTTTTTAAAGAATCATATCGATAAAACATATCTTTTAATGTCATTTTTCACTCTCAAATCAAAATCATAAAATTATAATATGGACATTTTACGTTCTTTTGTAATTTGACGATTTAATGACTAAATTGATATATAAGTCTATTTTACAAATTCGCAATATTTTTGTTAATATATAAATATAAATTATTTAAAATATAAAAATATCATCAAAATTAATTTTCAAATACTGTATCTTGTACAAATTTACGAATTCAAATTGATCTTATAATAAATGAAATTTATCTCCTCATCAAAATAATTTAATTTTTAATGATAGATAATCCTAAATTTAATTGTAAACACTCTTCAATATATGCAGTTTGCTCTTAACTTCAGAGTTTGTACCCTCAGCTAATTTTTTTATTAAAATAAATAATCCTATAATTATAATGAAAGGACAAATATAAACTTTTATAAAATGGACCAATGATGAAAGAAAACTATGTACTATAATTGTATTTACTGAAAGATATTGTCCTTCCAATCAAATTCCAAAGAAGTTACATACTTCCATGAAAAATAGTAACTTCTCAATTATTAATATATTTATTATTATTAAAACCAATATTTGTAAGGTGTAAGATATTTTTGGGGTTGTAATTTTATTTATATGATTAATTAATAATAAAAAATGTGATTGGACCCACAGCATCTGAGAGCATATCTTGACACAGAAAAGTGAGTCAGCCATGGGTTGTAAACCACACCTACAATTGAGAATGAAGCACGTGAGATGAGTGACGTGTAAATTAGGATACGGACAGTTGCAGGGTTGTAAGCGTGTACCGGCAGCTTTTGTCTTGTTAGGCAATTGCTAAGTGCACCTTCTTTTTCACTACTGCCACACCAAATAGTTTAGAACATTTGCTAACTTAAATTCTCATAAAAGAGACGCGTATTGAAGTCGTGGTTTTATTTTAGAGTAGTTTGAGGGACAGCTGTTCTGGAAGACATTGATTTTTTTTAACTTCTCATGCTTCCGACCGATCCATTTTTGCCCACCGTCTATTTACATTTTTTATTAGGGTTAAGTTTTCCATAACAAAAATACAATCAAAGTTCATTATTTTTGGGGAAATCCGAAATATGCTGGGATTCGACCCAATACGGATGGAAAAACACCACATTCGGCTAGAAGAACTGGTCGGTTAGTGTTCGATTTTCTCAACAATTTAAAACCGCTCATAAAAGGTGAACCGGTCAGTTGGACTATAAAACTAGTAAATCGGACCGGTTTCCAGTTTTGGGTGGTTTATAATTTTAAACTTAAATTTTTTCTATCATTAATGTAATAAAATTAAGGCTATTTTTAAAGGTTAGGCAGTAATATAAAAAAGTCTCACTTTCCATTTATTAGTTTTTTTTTTGGGTAATTTACATAGACATCATCAATAGGAATAATATTTATTATTTAATTATGGCGGTTAATTTTATTATTACTCTATCAAAAGAATAAAACTTATTCTATAAATGTCAGATGATAAAACTGATTTTAGTGGGTTCCTAATTTATAGGATTCGGTGGTTTGCAATCTTATGGAGGTATATAGATTTAAAATGAAGAAGAAAAAAACTCTACAAATCAAACCATGAATTCATGAACTTCAAATTCATAGTGTGAATTCTCATACACACTATGATTTCGACGTACTGAAACTATGGTATTACTACTGATAATGGTCTTTAATGAATTTTAAATTCATATTATGAATCTATGAACAATGTGATTTCGACGTTCTTATGTTATTCCTATCAAATTTTGATATTACTGTTGATAATTGTCTTTAAAGAATTTCAAATTCATATCTTCAATTCGCATGAACAATTTAAGTTCTACCAAATTCTGGTATTTCTTCCAAATTAAACATTGTTTATACATATTTGAACCATAATTACATGTTGATAACTTGGCGAAAAATAATCTCCCTCGGATGACGTCAGACCTACAAAACAGATACGGCGAGGGTTTCGCCGGGTAACACTCCGACGCCCAAGTCAGTAGGTTTCTTAGAGAAATAATACATAAAAGCCAAGTAATTGCGATTGTACCTTTTAGGTTGAATAATACGTTGTATATATAGGCTTTTATGAGGATTTTGTGTCCTAATAGGACTCTTATTCCTCTTTAGATCAATCCGTAGTTAATAAGGTAATAGAATAGCAAAGAGATTCCAATTCCTTAAAACATGGGATTTCATGATAGATCATCCTCCTAGGTAGGAGAGATATTGGCGAACCGCGCTTTATGCGGGTCAAGGCTCGTGGCGAATAACGCCTTTTGCGGATAATCCTTCTCGGCGGATGGAGAAATATCCTTCTTTCCGCGGATTCTGGAGTAGTAGGCGAGTCCCTTCTTAGCGGAGGCGGGACGATAGGCGGGCCAATATTAGGCTCTAATCAATGGGCTTGAGGCAATGGACCATTCAAAGCCCAATAACAATTCTGGTTATTATCAAATGCATCCCCCCAAGTATTTTACAACTCTTTAGGGTTGTCGGTTGGAATCCCACATGCACTCGCGAATTGCTCTAATTGCAAATATCATCTACAAAAAGTGCACGGGAAACACATCAGTTCCCAAGATGTTATGTCTTTTCAACCATTGTATATAGTTTGAGACATTCTCCTTGCTGATTATGTTCTTCATAATACTATGATACTTGTACTCTTGTTTCAAATGAAACGTAGGATTTTTACACATATGTGTTTTTAATTTCCTTTTTGTCTAAGTCATTACTCAGGAGGCCAATCCCTTTCTCTGCTTAGTATGTTTTGTTTTATGCGCAAGTTTTTATACGGATATCCTTCTAGTGTACACTCTTTTATGCCTTAACAATTTACCGTAGTTTTCTCGGTTGCGGATAACCAATCGTATGTTTTTACATAGACAACTATCGCTTTTATCCGCATAGAATAACTTTGGGGTTTTTGTTTTCTTGGGCAATGAAGATATGTACGCGGTTCGGGGTGCCCGCTTGCCCTCAATGAGGGGTAAACACTTGTATGTGTTGTATCAGTCCCCCAAAATATAAAAGTCAACAAATGACAATCATAATTGATGGAAGTGATTTTATATTTGAGCTAAAAAATGATCCATATTACATGATTCACTTGAGGCCCAGTCGGATTAAAACTCGTGAAGGAAACCCATTCGCTCATTGTCGTTATGCATCCGCCTTTTGGATTAAAATTCGCTATAATACAGATAGCTTATGAATTTAACGTCTTAAGGGAGCGATTTGCTTTTTGAACATTTTGTTCTTTGCATTCGCGTTCCTTCCGTAGGTGTTGTGCGGTTGGCTAGCCACGTGTTTCTAATTGCGCAATTTGTCGTCGAGTATTCTTTTCGCAAGTACTCAGCTTCTAGCTTTTAACGCTTTCGCTTTCAAAACGAAGTATTGCCGAATAATTTTCTTCACGATCATTTAGCTTTCAGCTTCTTGCTTTTTGCTTTCCAATGAATTACTGTCGAACACTTCTTCTTCACGATCACTTAGCTTTTAGCGTCTTGCTTTTTGCTTTTAAATGACGTGTATATATGCATCCACCCCCTTCACTAGGCGGGAGAAGAAAGCATTTATGTTTTATACCACCCTTGAATCATACCGTACTTTTTAAGAAAAGAAACCGGTTTTGATTTCGTAAGAAGCAGCTTTCATTACGTCGATACGAGGATTGAATCGCTGCACTCAAGATCTGATATCGGTTCCGCTTTGCAGAACATGCTAAGTCTTTGTTCATGTTGTTCCTGCCGATACCTATTGTGGTATTTTATCTTGACCTCAACATGATGCAAGTTATTTCAGATGTGAGAAAACTTTTGAAGCGCTTGTTTGTCAAGCCTTTTAACATAATCTTCATCTATAAACTGAAAAACAAACAGCATACTATTTTGATAAAAGTGAATCAAAAATTAGTATTTAATGTAATAAACAGCTAAAGCAATGCATTCACCAATTAAATCAATTTGATTAGTGCAAATAGGATGGAAGAGTTGGCATGTGCTTTCAACTCTAGACTTTGAATATCCGCCCCATCAAGTTCAAACTGAAGCTCTTTGAGGGCTCTGACTTTGTTCACTGAGGAACCTGTAATCACACATAAATTTGCAAACGCAATTTGATTAAATTGTTTATGAGTATTTAACTTTCATCAGATAGAAACAACATTGTTGTCATTTTAAGCACTATGTTGTGCAAGCTGCCTATCGTGAGTTTGATTCCCACAAGCTGCAGATCTGTGGATAAGAGATTTTGATGCCGCCATAAGATTGACACCTCTCAAGTCTTGATCTATGGTTTGTAGTAACTTTCCTCGGACCAACATGACCCGAGTTGATGGGATCTCCGTTTAACAGCTGGAAATCATAAACCAATAGCATACTATTTGGACAAACTGAGTCAATTTCATAGTTATATGATGTGTAACCAATTTGCCGATTCATAAAAGATCAGCTGCTACGCAATTTCATGGTTATCCATAAGCTAAATCAAACATTTATAGCTAGATAAAATCATGGAAACCATAAAATTAATCAAGAATCCGAGACCTGGGTTGGAACTATTAGAATTGATTCACGTAATTTTGACAGCTTCAGCCGCGGTTGCGTCGTCTAGTTGAGACGTGTTCATATTGCGGGAACTCTAAATCTCCATCAGTTCGATTTTGTCGAATCGCATGGATTCTGGAGATAAGACATGTCATAACACCTGCTTGCTATATTCTGAATTAAGAATCATAAATCAAATAGCAAAATCAATAGGACAGATATATTTCTGCACATGGGATTAACTTCCATCAATTTTCATGGGCAGCAGAGCATAAGAGACCCCTTGCCATATTTAGTTTACAAAATCGATTAAAATGCCAATATATAATATAACCAATTTCAAAGTGCTTGGATTTGCTTTACCAAAGCATGTGATAGGGCTTTTGATCCTAGTTTTTTTTCACCAATAGAATTGATCAATACATAATCCATATGCCATGACCAAAAGTAAGGTCTGGAATGTATATTAGTACATACAAATCCTAACTTGAGTTGAGAGAAATCAAACTCTTGAATGTTGTTTGGTCCCGCAGTGATGTGAGGTGGCTGCTTTGTGGGACTTCTAGACCGTGTCACTCGACACCTTTTGCTAGTCCACAGCATCCGCAACATGTATTGATAATTGTGTTGAGTACATACCTCCGAATCTGGCTGTAACAACTTTGTAATTCCATACGCATTAGTGTAACCAATTAAAAGCCCATATATAGAGGTCAACATTGTCGTTAACCGATAAATTAATTCGAGATTCATGCATAGCATCGCCCATCATCAAAAAACTTGAGATAGGAAGCATATTCATATGCTGCGCCTTGAGTCATTACTGTACTCGTGGTAAAATTTGCGTAACTTTTGTGCTTTTCTAGAAAAAAGCATATGATGAGCCATTAGTTTGATAAAATTTTGTGAATAAAATCTCCTCCCACTTATGCAAATAAAATCGTATCCCACTTATGTAAGCGAATATAAGTATCATGCACCAAACAAATTTCTGTGAGCGAGAAAATCAAACTTTTGAACGCAAATTGCGTATGAGTTTTTTGGTAAAAGCATTTCAGGAAACCATACTTTAGCAGAGCATAAGTTCTAAAATCATTCCTGAATTCTATAATCTATTTCTGAACAGAAAGATAAGCGTTCCATCTAGGCCTATCTTGCGGAGCTTCTTCGAGATAAATAGACTAACTTATTTACTTCTGAATCTACTTAGCAATTTAGGTCCGAACAAATTTTAACGACGATTATTGCTTATCAGTGCCAATGTTTGGACTTAAAACTATCCAATGTGGGAACTTTCAATAATTCAGAAAAATATTTGAAAGGATGAGCAAGTTACTTATCTGTTAAAGTGGTGACCAGCATTTGAAGTTTGCCAAGGCGTAAAGGTCAAGACTCCCTGAGACTGGTTCTAGATTGAACACCTCGATGTTCACTGAGACAAACTTTCTGTCATACTTCATAGATTTTTTCTTGAAGGTTTCGACTTTGTTCGTTCGTTGCTTTGAATCTACAGTTGTTCCAAGTTTAGGAAACACAGTTTCTTTTTCTTTTTCAACCTTAAAAAGCCTTGGTAGTTTCAAGCTTTAGCTTCTAGGCTTAATTAGCTTTTGTTAACCACTGGTCTCGCTTTGTGTTTTGCTCCGCCAAAAGATGTTTTACTCACTCCTTTTGGAGCTCTAATATGCGTGTTGAATGCTATTGAACTTGTTATTTGGCCTTCTTAGTCGACCTCCTTTGTTTTCTCCCCTGCACTTTCTTTTACCAATTGAAGCTATGTCTTATTGCAATCAATTTAATGGACAAAACTGACTATAAGAACCAAACCAAGTTAGGTTTTCATAGATCGATATCATCAAGTTAGAGTTATTTGTTACTGGATATAACAAATCAGCAGCATAAACCAATGATTTGCATAGCTCAGCTGGTAAACGAGCAGTTGCTATCGTATATAGATCCAAGAGGTTCCATGTTCAAAGCTTTTCCTGCAAATTTCCGCTTTGCTATATCTTGTGAATCTGATTATGCACCTAAAACATCCATAACTCTATGCACGGTAACTTGATTAGTTGAAAACGTAATTCAAAATCACCCGCAACATACCAAGATTATTCAAAGTGAATTTAAATAGATGATAGCCTTGCCATAATGAGAAAACAGATTTGTGGAGCATATTTATATGCTCTTACATCAAGATCAAGGCACCATTATCTACACTGATATAAATTGAACTAAACAAAGGCAAAACTTATTTATCTTGCTCTCAACATTATTTTCAAGAAGCACTCACAAGCACGATATTAGGTACATGGCTTCATGTAAATAACGGTTTAAAGCAATACTCTGTTATCTAAAATTGATAACTGCAGCCAATAAATGACTTGGACTTCCATCATCAAGTTCTATACTGATTATATCAGGAGCCAAAGATCACACCATAAATTATGCCATCCTTTACTTGTAAAAACTAAGTACTGTATTATATGTTGTCATGTTAATCTATTTGATGTAATAAGCATATTACTTAAATGCTACATGAATTAGGATTTAATAGATTCGTTACGGCAGTATGCGAGAAACCAATCTTTCAATACCAACTGGACTACACAAGCTCAAATTAGCAAAAGACCTAATTCTTTAAGAGTCAATTTCAATTTTACTTCAGCATTTGGTTTTATGAATACCAAGCCATATACATATAACCATATCAAAATCTAATGGATTCAACACATATGCATCAAAACCATATTAGGGAAGGAGGTTATAAATACCGTTTCAGCAACAGAGGTTCAATAATCTGAGAACAAAGTAGCCTTACCAGTGACGATTTATTGCTAAAATGTCTCCCTAACCTTTTTCCGGTCTGCGTTGAGAGTGGCAAGGGCTCTATTTAGAGGTCCCGGCCATGAGACATCACTTTGAATCGTATTGAAACGGTTTCCGCTGACCTCGCAGCCGCGTCGTCCATTATTGAAAAAACCATTCCTATCTTTTTATAATCACCAAGACAAAAACAATCAGACAAGCCGAACTGAGATGAGCCTCAGTCGCAGTGAAAACGAGATATTGATTCTGTCGGAGGTAGATGCCGGAAAACATGGCTGATCCCTCAGATTGAGAAAATTGACTCCTTGCTAAGTTTAGAAAGAGTGATAAACGCATAGAAATTGGGTAAAAAGTTTGGTCCTGAGCCGTACATATTACCTTGGTTATCTATGTTAGGTGTTAACTTAATTTATTTAATTAAGTTGTTAATAAAATAATGAACCAGACCATATCACCTTGGGTTATAAGATTAAAACAATCAAAATTATCAAGCAGCTCATATTACCTTCGGTGTATATATGATGAATAATCGAATAAGACTAATGGATATAGAAGATCGATTACTCAATTTTTACCAACTTGATCGTTTGAAGATCTGAAGTTGACGTGTTCTTGGTGGAAACCCTAAATTTCAATAGTAGAAAGAAGGGTCCACGATCACCGCACCAATGATAACTTGGCGAAAAATAATCTCCCTCGGATGACGTCAAACCTACAAAACAGAACCGGCGAGGGTTTCGCCGTAACACTCCGACGCCCAAGTCAGTAGGTTTCTTAGAGAAATAATACATAAAAGCCAAGTAATTGAGATTGTACCTTTTAGGTTGAATAATACGTTGTATATATAGGCTTTTATGAGGATTTTGTGTCCTAATAGGACTCTTATTCCTCTTTAGATCAATCCGTAGTTAATAAGGTAATAGAATAGCAAAGAGATTCCAATTCCTTAAAACATGGGATTTCATGATAGATCATCCTCCTAGGTAGGAGAGATATTGGCGAACCGCGCTTTATGCGGGTCAAGGCTCGTGGCGAATAACGCCTTTTGCGGATAATCCTTCTCGGCGGATGGAGAAATATCCTTCTTTCCGCGGATTCTGGAGTAGTAGGCGAGTCCCTTCTTAGCGGAGGCGGGACGATAGGCGGGCCAATATTAGGCTCTAATCAATGGGCTTGAGGCTATGGACCATTCAAAGCCCAATAACAATTCTGGTTGTTATCACATGTATTTTTACTTTTACCTTTGTGCATTATTCCTTTTTTTATTTTACAAAATTCTATGGTTGGGAAAGAAAACTGAAAAAACCCCTAATATGAGTAAAAATTAACATTAGTGAAGAAAGTTAAATTACATTTCCATACCTGTTAGGAATGGAGACAGTCAAATAATGAAGAAAGTTTTGAAAATTAACTGACTATTTAATATTAGGGCAAAGAAAAAGAAAAACAGTCATTTAAGCCTAGAAATTAGGGATATTATCTTAACTACTTGACAAACACAAAAGAAAACATTATTCATTAATAGAAATCAGAATTTGAACTTGAGTTAATTGTAAAAAATTTCTAATATCTGATTTACCGTGTAAATTCCTTTTTTATTTTCTATATCATATATCGTCACTTTTGTTTCAAATTTTGCTTTAGTATTTTAATAAGACAATATAATTATATAATTTATGACGTAATTAATGCATTAATTTATATTTACTCAATTAAGACATTTTTGACATCCTTCCATTAAGACATTAATATTAACATGGTAATAAATTTTGATATATAATTATTTGAAATTTATTTCACATTACATTATTTTAGTTTCTCATTTATTATTATTTACTATTATTGTTATTATTATTATAAATTATTAGAAATATCTTTTGAAGTAAAGTTCAATTAGAGAACTATCCAATTTGATAATTGATTTGTTTTAATGTAATAAAACTTTAAATTTTTTCATGTTAAAAATTATTAAATTATGCATTTTAATTTTATGAAATTTGAACTTTGAATTATAATCGAGTATAATTTAGGACATTTTAAAAGTTACTATTACATTTCTTAAAAATTTGTTAACTTTATTAATGTATTATAAAGTTTATTGTGTATTTAAATTCAAAATGTTATAAAATTACATATATTTCAATTAATAGATTGAACCCGGTTCGACTTCGGTGGAACCTCGATCTGACCCTGGTTCATTGAATCGGCACCTCTACTGGTTTAACGACCGGTCCGATTTTGAAAACCATGTTGTTTATATATTTCTTGATCTTAAGTAAGAATTGAACAATCAGACCAAGCTGTACTGGCTTGTTTGGACACGGTCGTGTACTTATGAGTTCTACTTATCAAGTGGCAAATGATATCATCTGGTCACATGGGCAAGTGGTAATCCCTTTATTCCCTTATATCCACATTTATTGTGTTCACTAGATTAACTTGATGCACCCGTATTTGGTATCTTGTTACGAACCTTTAGATGCATATTAAAGTTAATTAGATTCCATACTAATGTGATAATGAACTCACGTCTGAAGATGATGTAGTCCTACTCAAGAAAACTCTATGACGAGACTAACCAGGGACGAATCTACAGTGGATGCACTGGGGGCACTTGCCCCACTGTAGTCTAGAGATTTTTAGAAGCCTAGGTGCTAGTTTTTGGGTTTTGAGGTCTTGCCCCATTGTTTCCAGCAAAAGCTTCAAGCTAGTTTGTTTAAGGGTGTTACTAAATCCAGACATGGATTACTAGAATTGACGTAGTAAAAGACGGTTTTTCCCTTTTAAAATTTTTTTCGAAAAAAAAGTCGAGACTCACATGGTTCACGCTCCACCACACGATGGAATGTGTGGATCATGCGTTCCACCGTGTGGTGGGACGTGAGGAATCTCAGCTTCACCACACGGTGGAACGCAGGAATCCCACGTTCCACCGTGTGAGTTTATACATTTTAAAAAAAATAAAATTAACCTTAATCCTAACCCTGACCCTAACCCTAAACTTTAACATTAAAATTAAATCAAATTAGATTAAACAACATAAATAACATACAAACATACAAACATACATTGACATTGAATATTACATGACGAAATTGTGATGAACCCTATGTGTTTTGATTATGTCCAAACGTTTCAGAAGATGAAGACTTAATACTCTCTTACATATAGTTTATTGTTGACTAATATTTTTTTCTACTTAGTCTATGTGTAAGTTACTCAGCATGTGCTGAATGAATCATTTCTGGATTGCCTAAAGGACTCAGAAGATCTGTTTACTGAAGTCAGAGTTTCAATAATTCAGAAGCTGGATGCTCCGCTCTGAAGCCAAAGTCTGCTAAAGCTCTCCTCAGATGTTCTTTGCAATCAGAAGATCTTTTACCAATTTGATCAGAAGCTTAGTCATGGGTTCCGGATAGCATTTAATGCTCTGACAAGTGCATTTAATGCAAGGCGCCAAAAGTTCAAAAAGCTGTTTTGATGGAGCGCGCCTGTCTGTTCAAAAGAAACCAGAATTTCCTTGTCTACCCTTTGTTGATCCAATTGAAGAATGATTCCAGTCAACCTCATCTTTGATTTCAAATCACTTACCGGATTGAGTTAAAGAACAAGGATAACGGAATCAAAGTGTTTGAAGACCGTTTGAAGACTTGACAAATTAACGGCTACAACAACTGATGTCATCTCTGTTGAAGATTCAAACTCACCAACGGTCATCTTCATTCACTATAAATAGTAGCCAAGCTCCAAAGCATCAACATACGCGTGATCATCGAGCAAAATCTCAACGCACTGTTTTAACAAGAAAAACAGAGCAACACTTCCCATTCTCAATCTTTCTTAGCATAGTCTTAGTTAAAGTGAGAGAGTGAAGAAAAACAAGTTCATAATAGGAATCTTGTAAACTGATATCGTTTGTGATATTCAGTTAGATTTAAAGAGAGAAATCTAGTTGAGATTAGAGTTGGGTGAGAAATCCAGAAAACAGAGTATTGTTTGTCTGGTGGAAATCCTTTAACTCTTTTTAGGCTAGTCAGAACTAAGTGAGAAATTAGCTTAAGTTCTGTTGATGTAAAGGAGCTTCTGAACTTGCCATAAAAGTTCTGAATAGTGGATTTATCAAATCTCTGTAGGCTGCGACCTCAGGGGACAAGACGTAGTCACAGGACTTCTGTGGCGAACTTGGATAAATCGATTTGTTCAATCAGGATCTCCTGAACTTCCTTCTCCCTCTTATACTTGTTATTTTTGCTTCTGTGTACTTGTTCATATTTAGTGCTGAAACAGATTTTCTCTAAAGTATCATTGTCTTTGTTCAGAAGACTGTCCAGAAGTTCTGAAATCAGAACTTTTGTTGCTGAAAACAGTCTAACTGTGTTTAGGCAGAATTTCCCTCAGAAGCAACTTCTGTAAGCTAGCTTCTGACTCTGAGGAAATTTGACTCTGAAAATTAAGTTTCCCGAAAAACTTAGAAATTTTCAGTTTTCAACTTTGACACCTATTCACCCCCCTCTAGGTGATTCTGTTCTTGATAGGGCCAACAAGTGGTATCAGAGCGAAGGTCACTTCGCATATTTACTAAAGATCTAACAATCTAAGTGTAAGATCCTATCAGAATCAATAGAGATGGCTAGTAGACACCAGCCTGAGAATTCTTCTCACTTCATAGTTCCAGAAGGTTCTTCCACTACTAGACCTCCATTATTTAATGGCAACAACTACTCATACTGGAAGAAAAGGATGATGTACTTCATCCAAGCTCAGAACATGAGTGCTTGGTATGTCATCACTGATGGTGATTTCATTCCTACCAGAATGGAACAAGGTTTAGGGAATGTTGTTATTCCTCAGAGAGAATACACAGATGACATTCTGAAAAAACTCCAAACTAATGCTTCAGCAATAAATATGTTGCATTGTGCACTTACAGCTACTGAATATAACAAAGTTTCTTCTTGTGAAACTGCACAGGATATTTGGAACAAGCTGGAAGTCACATATGAAGGAACAGGAAAAGTGAAGCAATCTAAAGCCAACCAACTCATGAGAGAATATGAGTTATTTGAAATGCTTGATAAAAAAATCTATTTTAGATATGAACTCTAGATTCACCAAGATAGTCAATGACTTGAAGAGTTTAGGAAAAGACATTGAAGAATCTGATCGAGTGAAGAAGATTGTCAGAAGCTTACCAAGGTCTTGGCAAGCCAAGAAGACTGCTATTGAAGAAGTTCAGGATTTGAGCTATTACTTGTATGATGAGCTCATTGGGTCTCTAATTACTCATGAGATGTCATTAAAGAATCATGACCTAAGAGAAAGGTCAGAAGGAAAAAGAGTAGTCCTGAAAGCAGAATCTTCTGAAGAATCCTCTGAAGATGAGGAACTGGCTATGCTGACCAGGAAGTTCAAGAAGGCCTTTAGAAAAGGCAGAGGTGGAAACTACAAGAAGCCTTTCAGGAGCTTTGACAAGAAAACTCATGATTCTGGTGAAAAGTTCAAGAGAGATCCAAATAAGCCAATTGTGTGCTATGGATGTCAGCAACCAGGGCACATTAAGCCTAACTGCCCGGAGCTGAAGAAAGATAAGAAAAAGTTCAAGAAAGCTATGCTGGCTGCCTGGTCAGACTCTGAGACCAGCAGTGATCCTGAAGAAAAGGAAGAGCAAGCTCAGATTTGTTTTATGGCTATTGATCAGCCAACTTCTGAAGATGTCACAGGAGAAACTTCCGCACCTCCTGAAGCTAATTGACTATGTTCATAATCCTGTCATGACCAGAGCTCAGCTCAGAAGATACATGGGGAATGTGGCTTTTGTGTCACTTCTGGAACCCAAGGACTTCTATGAAGCTGCTGATGATGACTCCTGGTTAATGGCAATGCAAGAAGAACTTGACCAGTTCAAAAGGTCAGAAGTTTGGACTTTGGTTCCCAGACCTAACAACATAAAGGTTGTTGGAACTAGATGGGTTCTGAAGAACAAGCTTGATGAATTTGGAAATGTTGTGAGGAACAAGGCAAGACTTGTTGCTCAAGGTTACAGTCAGCAAGAAGGCATAGATTATGGTGAAACTTTTGCTCCTGTTGCAAGATTAGAAGCCATTAGAATCTTATGTGCTTTTGCATCATACAAAGGTTTTAAGCTTTTTCAAATGGATGTGAAAAGTGCATTCCTGAATGGTTACATTGATGAGGAAGTCTATGTGTCTCAACCCCCTGGTTTTGAAGATCCTAAGTTTCCTGATCATGTGTACAAGCTTAAGAAAGCCTTGTATGGACTGAAACAAGCTTCTAGAGCTTGGTATGAGAGACTGACAAAGTTCCTTCTGTCTAAGGGATTTGTCAGAGGCTGTGTTGATACAACTCTGTTCACTCTGAAGAAGAACAAGGATATCCTTATAGCTCAGGTATATGTTGATGATATTATATTTGGTGCTACTAATGAATCTTTGTGCAGAGAGTTCAGTGACCACATGAAGGCTGAGTTTGAAATGTCTATGATGGGAGAATTAACCTTCTTCTTAGGACTTCAGATCAAGCAAAGTAATGATGGTGTGTTTATCAATCAAGCCAAGTACACTAGAGAAGTGCTGAAGAAATTTGGCATGATGGACTGTAATGCTGTTGACATTCCAATGGATGTCAGCAAAGACATTGATGATGAAGAGAAAGCTGGTAAACCTGTAGATATAAAAATCTACAGAGGTATGATTGGTTCTCTTTTATACCTAACCGCCAGCAGGCCAGATATACATTTTGCTGTGTGTTTTTGTGCTAGATATCAATCAAAGCCAAGAGAAATTCATGATGTTGCTGTCAAAAGAATTCTCAGATATCTTAAAGGCACACCAGAAGCTGGTTTGTGGTATCCCTGTAGTTCTGATTTCACTCCTATAGGATACACAAACTCTGACTATGGTAGAGATAAATTGAAAAGGGTCAGCACTTCTGGTGGTTGTCATTTTCTGGGGGAGTGCCTAGTCTCCTGGCATAGCAAGAAGCAAACCTCTGTGGCTCTCTCAACTGCTGAAGCTGAGTATGTTGCTGCTGGAAGTTGTGTTTCTCAGATGCTCTAGATTAAGCAACAAATTGCTGACTATGGAGTCATCCCTGGAACAATTACAATCTACTGTGATAACAAGAGTGCAATTGATCTTTCAAAGAATCCTATTCAGCACAGCAGGATGAAGCATGTTCATATTAGGCATCACTTTCTGAGAGATCATGTTCTGAAGAAGGATATTATCATTACTCATGTTCCCTCTGAAGAGAATCTTGCTGACATGTTTACTAAGCCTCTGGCTGGTATTTCTTTCAGCAACCTACGAGAAGGCATTGGTATGACTTATCCACTTCAGTAATTTAGTTTAATTATTTCTGTGTGTCTTAAGTGATTAATCGTTTGAGATAATTAACTGATAATTAAATCTAATCATGATTTGACATTTAAGCATGCGTTATCTACTGCTTTTTACGGCGCTGTTCTGTGGTTAACGGTTATCTGTTCCCTTTTAAACTGTGTGTATTTGCTTTTTGAATTGGAACGGTTTCCTTGTTTAGGTATAAATAGGGGTTTTCCATACTTAGAAGTTTTTACTCTCATTTTCTCTGCTATTAGAATTTCCATAGATTTTCTGTGTTCTCTTCTCTCAAAACTCTTAACCTAATTTCTTATATCTTCAACAATGGCTCAAGAAATCACTGTTACTCACATCTTTACCAGTGAATCCAAGAAGAAAGTTAGCGAATCTAGGGTATTCACCTCTAGGTTCCTAGATGATGAAGTTAAATCCACTGAACCTATCTCCAAATGGCTTAGCGCTCAAAACTGGAATTCATTCGTTTCTCTCGATGAATTCATCTTCCCTAAGTTAGTCACCGAATTCTATCAAAACTTCCATTTCTTTTCTAATGAGGAGGATGTTCTACAGGGCTTCTATTTCTCAAATGATCGATAGTCGGAGAAGTAGAGATTGAGGTCAGCAGGGCTTCTATTTCTCAAATGATCGGTATTGATGATGAAGGAATCATCATAGGTGATGATGGTTCAGCAGATGGCTTTTCAGAAGCTAATTGGGCCAGACCAGATCTAAGTGCCAAGGAAACTTATGCCACTTGGCTCACTCAGCACCAGAGGTGGGCACACTATCTTACAACTAATGTGTTCCTTCCGAAGGCTGGAGGGGTTAATGGTGTTTCCAACAGGGAAAGGGTATTTATGTGGCATCTGGTCAATCAGAAGAAGATCAATCTTCCTGCCATGCTGATAAGGCAGATGAAAAATGTAACTACCGTGAGTGCATTAGCTTATGGCTCACTCCTGACTAGGTTGTTTGAGGCAGCCTCTGTTGTGGTTTCAGGAGAAGGTGTTACAAGTAGGAGTACGGTTCTGAAGATGCATACCTTCAGGAACCTTAATTTTGGTGTGACTCCGAAGAAGAATGGGAAGGGCTCCTCTGTGAGTATTGCTCAGAAGGAAATTGTTGAGGCTGCTGTACAGAAAGGAAAGAATGCTGCCAGAAAGGGCAAGGGAAAGAAAGGATCAAGTAAGTTGGTCCTGACTGTTGAGAAAGTGGCTGTCTCAAAACCTCTTCCCACGATGGTTCAAACAACAATCAGTGTTGAACCCTCTGGCAAGATCGTTGCTGAGAAACCTAAGGATGTTTCTGAGAAGGAAGTTCAGGATGCTGAGGACGCACGCCTTGCTGAAAGAGAAAAGGCTGCTGAAGCTGAGAAGGTTGCAAGGGTTGTGGCTCTTGCTGATAAGAAAAGAAAGCAGAAGGAAGCAGAAGATAAGTTAGCAGCTGAAAGAGAAATTGCTGCAAAGGCTAAGGCCGATGCAAGAATCATTGCATGTGCTGCTGAACTTGAGAATGTGGAGTTCTCAAAGAATGTTGAGGCTTCAGAAGAAGGAGAAGAACTTGAGAATATCTCTCTCTCTCTACTCGGATAAGTACAAAGGCTACTGAAGAGGATGAGGACTCTGAAGATATTCCTCTCTCCAGAAGAATCCCCAAGAAGAAGATGTCAGCAAAGAGAAGGTCTCTGATCAAAAAGGTCTTCTACATTGCTCCGAGTACTGAACTGGAAGAATCAATTCCTGAAAAAGAGGACTTGGTTGATGACGAAGACATGATGGATATGTCTGCTGAAAAGGATGCTGATGCTCCTATTATTGAAGAACTGACTGAAGATAGTGATCAAGAACCTGATACCATCATTCAGAATGCTATGAAGTTTGCTGAAAACATCAACACTGATGATTTTCTAGACAATGTTCTTCTGGGACAAGGGAGAAATCCTGGTGAAAGAGATGCCTCTGAAACGCTGTTCAGAATGGCTCATGTGTTTGCTGAACCAATCTCGACATTTGATCCAAACCTCTCTGATTAGGTTATTCCATCTCCACTTCGTACTTCCCATCCATCCTCTCCTCGTACTCCTCATCCATCTCCTTCACTACTTTCTGTCACAGAAGTTGGTGATTCTCACACTTCCATTCCTCCTACAACTTCAACTTCTGAGGTTGTACCTCCACAAATTATTCCTCCTTCTGGATCCTTTTCAGAAGTGAATCTAAACACTGCTCCCATTTTCACAGATTCCATAGCCACATCCACTACCTCCTCTATTCATACTTCCTCTGTAAGTCCATCAATTGGATTTACTGCTCCATCTTTCTCACTGCCATCCACACTACCATCCATCTCAACTACCATCTCTTCCTCAACCTCACATACAATTCCTCCCTCAAACACTCAAATTCCTCCACTCTCAACCTCTGGACATGCACCTCCTGTGTGTGATCCCTTAACTACCTCCTCCACTACTTCTTGCTTTGCTGGGTTGTCATCCAATTATGACTTCCTACGCAAACATATGAATCGAGATGATCTGGATAACAGATTCGGCAGTTTTGGTTTCATGGGCAGAGCTTCTGGTGTATCCGAAGTTGGTGGTGCTCCCAGTGTTGAG
Source organism: Euphorbia peplus (assembly GCA_028411795.1). Taxonomy (NCBI): domain Eukaryota; kingdom Viridiplantae; phylum Streptophyta; class Magnoliopsida; order Malpighiales; family Euphorbiaceae; genus Euphorbia; species Euphorbia peplus. The sequence continues at coordinate 8,169,296 of CP110843.1, read as the reverse complement.
GAGTTGAGAAGAATGAGTCAGAGTGGCTCTGATGAATTGCTGAACAGATTTGCTGGTATAGGGCAAAGGACTTATGCTGCTGACATGTATGCTCAGGGCATTGTGCTGCAAGAATTACATTCCTTAAAAGCTCAGAACCTGCAGCTCATGACTATGCTTCAAATGCAGGATCCTTCTGTGTACATACGCAATCTTTCTACACTTCATCTAGCTACCTATGAAGAGCTGTACAAATTAAGAGAATTAGCTTTGACTCTTCCTTCATTGGAAAACATTGCTCTTGCTTCTTCTCTGAAGGTCAATGAGAATTTGGAGATATTGACAGAAGAAGTCAAGGAAGCAAACGAGCATTATGAGGCTCATGAAAAGATGCTCCCAAGTAAGATTGATGACCTGCAAAGTACTGCCAATCACATTCTGAGAGAAGTGAAATCTTCTGCTCAAGGTTCATCATCTTCCGGGGTTGCTAAGATTGTATATGACATCACTCTTGATCTCAACAATCGGCTCTCCAACATTGAGTCTGTTGTATCTGCTCAGAACGCACAGATTGCTGAGCTTACTGAACTTCTGAAGGTTATGCACACTCAAGCACGTGAACAAGAGAAGACTCTTCACAATTGCTATAGGTTTGTTCGAGGACAGACTTATATTCAGAATGAGCATCTCACTGCTGTTGTGTATGTTAACAATCGGTTGATCAAGCTCCTTGTGGAAGACGTTCAGAAACAGCGACCTATGTCTGGTCAGACTTTTGATCATATGAAGACCATTGATGATGATTTCAGAAGAAGAATGGATATGATCAACACTGTGAGGCCAACTCCTCAGCAATATCAGACTGCACTGGATGTTCAGCAGAAATTGAAATCTCAGGGTGCTCTGGGTGTTGCTCTTGGTTCTGGTCAAACGGGGGAGAAGTCTGGTCAGAAGAGTGGTCTTAATACTGGTGTTAAGAGATCAAGTGCTGCTGAAGGTTCCAGTGGTGTTCCTCCTCCTCAGAAGAAACCTAGGAACTTGTAATCTTTTTAGGACTTAAGCTTCTTAGCTAGGTTCTGGGTTGGGTAGTTTTTTGTCTTAGGACTCTTTCTGCTCTTCTGATTATCTTGTTTCATATGTTGTCTTCTGATGAACTTATATACACTAAATCCTTCTTATACATTCTTGTGTCTCTGACTACTGACTTATTGCTTATGTTTCTTTGTGACTTAGTAAATCATACTTCATTAAATCTAACAACTTGATCTTAAGTCATTTCTAAGTTTATACAGATTGCTGAAGTTCACCATTTACACTAAAATGGGGGAGTTAATTTACTCAGAAGTTATGAAACATTTGAATCAGGAAGTCATTTTCTAAAACCTCATGTTTTCTGTTACCTTCTGACCACGGTTTGTCCATAACCAAAATGGGGGAGAATGATGAACCCTATGTGTTTTGATTATGTCCAAACGTTTCAGAAGATGAAGACTTAATACTCTCTTACATATAGTTTATTGTTGACTAATATTTTTTTCTACTTAGTCTATGTGTAAGTTACTCAGCAGGTGCTGAATGAATCATTTCTGGATTGCCTAAAGGACTCAGACGATCTGTTTACTGAAGTCAGAGTTTCAATAATTCAGAAGCTGGATGCTCCGCTCTGAAGCCAAAGTCTGCTAAAGCTCTCCTCAGATGTTCTTTGCAATCAGAAGATCTTTTACCAATTTGATCAGAAGCTTAGTCACGGGTTCCGGATAGCATTTAATGCTCAGACAAGTGCATTTAATGCAAGGCGCCAAAAGTTCAAAAAGCTGTTTTGATGGAGCGCGCCTGTCTGTTCAAAAGAAACCAGAATTTCCTTGTCTACCCTTTGTTGATCCAATTGAAGAATGATTCCAGTCAACCTCATCTTTGATTTCAAATCACTTACCGGATTGAGTTAAAGAACAAGGATAACGGAATCAAAGTGTTTGAAGACCGTTTGAAGACTTGACAAATTAACGGCTACAACAACTGATGTCATCTCTGTTGAAGATTCCAACTCACCAACGGTCATCTTCATTCACTATAAATAGTAGCCAAGCTCCAAAGCATCAACATACGCGTGATCATCGAGCAAAATCTCAACGCACTGTTTTAACAAGAAAAACAGAGCAACACTTCCCATTCTTAATCTTTCTTAGCATAGTCTTAGTTAAAGTGAGAGAGTGAAGAAAAACAAGTTCATAATAGGAATCTTGTAAACTGATATCGTTTGTGATATTCAGTTAGATTTAAAGAGAGAAATCTAGTTGAGATTAGAGTTGGGTGAGAAATCCAGAAAACAGAGTATTGTTTGTCTGGTGGAAATCCTTTAACTCTTTTTAGGCTAGTCAGAACTAAGTGAGAAATTAGCTTAAGTTCTGTTGATGTAAAGGAGCTTCTGAACTTGCCATAAAAGTTCTGAATAGTGGATTTATAAAATCTCTGTAGGCTGCGACCTCAGGGGACAAGACGTAGTCACAGGACTTCTGTGGCGAACTTGGATAAATCGATTTGTTCAATCATGATCTCCTGAACTTCCTTCTCCCTCTTATACTTGTTATTTTTGCTTCTGTGTACTTGTTCATATTTAGTGCTGAAACAGATTTTCTCTAAAGTATCATTGTCTTTGTTCAGAAGACTGTCAAGAAGTTCTGAAATCAGAACTTCTGTTGCTGAAAACAGTCTAACTGTGTTTAGGCAGAATTTCCCTCAGAAGCAACTTCTGTAAGCTAGCTTCTGACTCTGAGGAAATTTGACTCTGAAAATTAAGTTTCCCGAAAAACTTAGAAATTTTCAGTTTTCAACTTTGACACCTATTCACCCCCCTCTAGGTGATTCTGTTCTTGATAGGGCCAACAAATTGAAATCAAATTAGCAAATTAATTAAACCGTACCCCGAACGTGAAACTAGGGATTACACAGAAATTACAATTAATGTAGTAGCATATCTTTACCAATTTCCGCGATTAATTGGCTCATGAATTGGCGATAAATTCATGTCATCGTCAGAGTCCCTACTTGCAAGATATTGCTCGTAATCTTTCCAATCTCGTTCTTCTTTAGTTAGTTCGGGCAAAGCACTTTGCAGTATGTCTTGGCGATAAATTTTGGTGTAATAGTCGACTTCTCTTAAATAATCATCCGGAAGGATCTTCCATGGAGCATTAGATCTGTTTCTCGTCATATCATTGTATTGACAAAAAAATTTAATGAATGCACTATGCCTTCGAAGGACATCAACATATATGAAATTATGCTCCCAAGTTTCCACAAGCGAGAATGGATTAGTACGAAATACCTCGTAAGAGGGATTTGATTCTGACCATTTGAAGAATATTATTGTGTTGAACCTTTGTCTAGAAATATTACCCCGCTGATTATCCCTCAGTTCTCGTGTAAACAGATCAACCCAGTTAGGAATAGGCATAAACCATTGCAGGAATTGTAGAACAAGGATCAAAATCTCACCATTAGTAAATGTGTTGCACCATGACTGCAATTGAAACTCAAAAGGGATGAAATACATGTAGCATAACCACCAAAGCATATGAAGGGACCTACTTATGAAATCGCCATTAACTGGCAAGCTAAAGCAAGACATGAACGGGTATTCTGGGTGGAACAATGCAGGCTGAATAAAAGTTTCTCCGTAGTCTTGGAGCCCTAAGGTTTGACACTTAACCATCTTTTCTCTGCATTCAAACATAGTTAATGTGTGGACAATGTTTTTTTCATCTGAAAAATTACATGAGTTGGATGAGGAGGAAGAAGTCATTGCAATAATTTGGGTTAAGTGGTGTGAGAATTTACAATGGTTTTTGTTTTCAGTTTTATAGACGAAAAAGTATTTTTTACTGTTTTTACGCATGAATGAGTTGTCACATCGTGCAATTACTGTCTGTTTTATAGACAAAAAAGCTTTATGTAATGTCTGTTTGAAAATAATTCAAAAAACGCGTGAATGAGTTGTCACATCGTGCTAGCTGTTTTGACAATTAGAAATACCCACGTGAATGAATAGTGATCTACTGATAGTTGTTTTGACAACCAGAAATATCCACGTGAATGAATAGTCGCATCAGGAAAAATGACCTTACTATTTTCATGCAGTCCTAAAGATATAATTACCATTGATCTAGGGTTAATAATAATTATTATGTGGTTCCTAAGGCACAAAATTGTTAAAAATCTTTATAATTTACAGAACTCATGAATATTGAGCCTCACCAAATGGAGAGGCTCATGAATATTGAGTCTCACCATGTGGTCGGGCGCATGCTTATTGAGCCTCGCCTTGTGGCGAGGCTCAATAAGCATGCGCCCGACCACATGGTGAGACTCAATATTCATGAGCCCCTCCATTTGGTGAAACTCAATATTCATGAGTTCCTTCGTTAAAGTTACTAAAACATAATTTTGTAACATAAAATTCCATAAAAATCCACAACATAAAATTCCATGATTTGAACTTCGTAAATCTTCTCGCCGGAAAATATTTTTTGTCGGAATCGTTGGTGGTCGCCGGAATATATGAGTTGCGCCGGAGACCGTTGCTCGCTGGAATATGGTTGGGTTAAACAAATTTTGGGTGGAAGGTGATTTGGTTTGGCTTGATTTTGGTTATTATGGATAGGGGTATTTTGGACTTTTACTATGTCAAAATTGGTAAAGGGATGGCTGGATATAGCCCACCACTTGTTTAACTCCACCAAGTTGAAGATGAAGGATATTTAAATATTTGTTTTTTCTTTCTCCCTTGCCTTTTAACAAAAATGACGTAGTTCTTTTTAAGTGGGACGACACTGTTTCGTGGAAAGAAAAATAAATCAAATATTTTAAACTAAACAATTTCATTTCTTATCCCACAAAACATATGAGGTCATATATGCACACAACCCAAACCTTCCAAGTCTTTAACTAAACTAGTCGTTCACCCGTGCGCTACTTGGAATATAAATTATTTTTTATTTTTAAAAAAAATAAATAATTGGACAAAATCTATATATAATTTAAGTACATTAATTAAATTTTTAAAATGTAAATGAGGAATAAATAACCATTGTAATAATTTTTTAAAGATAGGTATCCAAAAAAGTAATTATTTAAAGATATGGTTAACGCAATATGTATCTAATTAATTTGATTTTTAAAAATAAAATAAAATATGTTGGCCCTATCAAGAAGAGAATCACCTAGAGGGGGGTGAATAGGTGTCAAAGTTGAAAACTGAAAATTTCTAAGTTTTTCGAGAAACTTAATTTTCAGAGTCAAATTTCCTCAGAGTCAGAAGCTAGCTTACAGAAGTTGCTTCTGAGGGAAATTCTGCCTAAACACAGTTAGACTGTTTTCAGCAACAAAAGTTCTGATTTGAGAACTTCTGGACAGTCTTCTGAACAAAGACAATGATACTTTAGAGAAAATCTGTTTCAGCACTAAATATAAGCAAGTACACAGAAGCAAAAATAACAAGTATAAGAGGGAGAAAGAAGTTCAGGAGATCCTGATTGAACAATTCGATTTATCCAAGTTCGCCACAGAAGTCCTGTGACTACGTCTTGTCCCCTGAGGTCGCAGCCTACAGAGATTTTATAAATCCACTATTCAGAACTTTTATGGCAAGCTCAAAAGCTCCTTTACATCAACAGAACTTAAGCTAATTTCTCACTTAGTTCTGACTAGCCTAAAAAGAGTTAAAGGATTTCCACCAGAACAAACAATACTCTGTTTTCTGGATTTCTCACCCAATTCTAATCTCAACTAGATTTCTCTCTTTAAATCTAACTGAAGATCACAAACGATCTCAGTTTACAAGATTCCTATTATGAACTTGTTTTTCTTCACTCTCTCACTTTACTAAGACTATGCTAAGAAAGATTGAGAATGGAAGAAGTTGCTCTGTTTTTCTAGTTAGAACAGTGCGTTGAGATTTTGCTCGATGATCACGCGTTTTGATGATTTGGAGCTTGGCAACTATTTATAGTGAATGAAGATGACCGTTGGTGAGTTTGAATCTTCAAAGGAGATGACATCAGTTGTTGTAGCCGTTAATTTGTCAAATCTTCAAACGGTCTTCAAACACTTTGATTCCGTTATCCTTGTTCTTTAACTCAATTCGGTAAGTGATTTGAAATCAAAGATGAGGTTGACTGGAATCATTCTTCAATTAGATCAACAAAGGGTAGACAAAGAAATTCTGGTTTCTTTTCAACAGACAAGCGCGCTCCATTAGAACAACTTTTTGAACTTTTGGCGCCTTGCATTGAATGCAAGTGTCAGAGCATTAAATGCTCAAACAGAACCCGTGACTTAGCTTTCAGAAGCTGATTTCCAGTTGTGTAGACTTCTGATCAAAATTGGCAAACCTTCTGATTGCAAAGAACTTCTGAGGAGAGCTTTAGCATACTTCGGCTTCAGAGCGAAGTATCCAGCTTCTGACTTATTGAAACTCTGACTTCAGCAAGCTAATCTTCTGAGTTCCTTAGGCAATCCAGAAATGATTCATTCAGCATCTGCTGAGCAACTTACACATAGACTAAGTCAACAAAAATTATTAGTCAATAGTAAACTATATGTAAGGGAATATTAAGTTTTCATCTTCTGAAACGTTTGGACATAATCAAAACACATAGGGTTCATCATTCTCCCCCATTTTGGTTATGGACAAACTGTGGTCAGAAGGTAACAGAAAATATGAGGTTTAGAAAATGACTTCCTGATACATATGTTTCAAAACTGCTGAGTAAATTAACTCCCCCATTTTAGTGTAAATGGTGAACTTCAGCAATCTGTAAACACTTAGAAATGACTTAATATCAAGTTGTTAGATTTCAGTGAAGTATAATTTACTAAGTCAAAAAGAAACATAAGCAAAAAGTAAGAAGTCAGAGACACAAGAAAGTATAAGAAGGATTCAGTGTATATAAGTTCATCAAAAGACAACATATGAAACAAGATAATCAGAAGAGCAGAAAAAGTCCTAAGACAAAAACTACCCAACCCATAACCTAGCTAAGAAGCTTAAGTCCTAAAAGATTACAAGTTCCTAGGTTTCTTCTTCTGAGGAGGAACACCACTAGAACCTTCAGCAGCACTTGATCTCTTCTGACCAGACTTCTCCCCCGTTTGACCAGAACCAAGAGCAACACCCAGAGCACCCTGAGATTTCAATTTTTGCTGAACATTCAGTGCAGTCTGATATTGCTGAGGAGTTGGTCTCACAGTGTTGATCATATCCATTCTTCTTCTGAAGTCATCATCAATGGTCTTTATATGATCAAAGGTCTGACCAGACATAGGTCGTTGTCTCTGAACGTCGTCCAGAAGGAGCTTGATCAACCGATTGTTAGCATACACAGCAGCAGTAAGATGCTCATTCTGAATATAAGTCTGTCCTCGAACAAACCTATAACAATTGTGAAGAGTCTTCTCTTGTTCTCGTGCTTGAGTGTGCATAACCTTCAGAAGTTCAGTAAGCTCAGCAATCTGTGCGTTCTGAGCAGATACAGCAGACTCAATGTTGGAGAGTCGATTGTTGAGTTTAGGAGTGATGTCATATACAATCTTAGCAGCCCCGGAAGATGATGAACCTTGAGCAGAAGATTTCACTTCTCTCAGAATGAGATTGGCAGTACTTTGTAGGTCATCAATCTTACTTGGGAGCATCTTCTCATGAGCCTCATAATGCTCGTTTGCTTCCTTGACTTCTTCTGTCAATATCTCCAAATTCTCATTGACCTTCAGAGAAGAAGCAAGAGCAATGTTATCCAGTGAAGGAAGAGTCAGAGCTAATTCTCTCAACTTGTACAGCTCTTCATAGGTAGCTAGATGAAGTGTAGAAAGATTGCGTATGTAGACAGAAGGGTCCTGCATTTGAAGCATCGTCATGAGCTGCAGGTTCTGAGCTTTCAAAGAATGTAATTCTTGCAGCACAATGCCCCTGAGCATACATGTCAGCAGCAGAAGTCCTTTGCCCTATACCAGCAAATCTATTCAGCAGTTCATCAGAGCCACTCTGACTCATTCTTCTCAACTCCTCAACACTAGGGGCACCACCAGCTTCGGATACACCAGAAGCTCTGCCCATGAAGCCAAAACTACCAAACCTGGTATCCAGATCATCCCGATTCATGTGTTTGCGCATGAAGTCATAGTTGGATGACAACCCAGCAAAACAAGAAGTGTTGGAGGAGGTAGTTAAGGGATCACACACAGGAGGTGCATGTCCAGAGGTTGAGGGAGGAGGAATAGAAGTGGTTGAGGTAGGGATAGTATGAGTGGTTGAGATGGGAGGTAGTGTGGATGGTAGTGAGAAAGATGGAGCAGTAAATCCAATTGATGGACTTACAGAGGAAGTAGTGGATGTGGCTATGGAATCTGTGAAGATGGGAGCAGTGTTTAGATTCACTTCTGAAAAGGATCCAGAAGGAGGAATAATTGGAGGAGGTACAACATCAGAGGTTGAAGTTGTAGGAGGAATGGAAGTGTGAGAATCACCAACTTCTGTGACAGAAGGTAGTGAAGGAGATGGATGAGGAGTATGAGGAGAGGATGGATGAGAAGTATGAAGTGGAGATGGAATAACCTGTTCAGAGAGATTTGGATCATATGTGGAAATGGGCTCAGCAAAGATATGAGCCATTCTGAACAGAGTTTCAGAAGCATCTCTTTCACCAGGATTTCTCCCTTGACCCAGAAGAACATTATCTAGAAAATCATCAGTGTTGATGTTTTCAGCAAAATTCATAGCATTCTGAATGATAGTATCAGGCTCTTGATCACTATCTTCGGTCAGTTCTTCAATAATAGGAGCATCAGCATCCTTCTCAACAGACAAATCCATCATGTCTTCGTCATCAACCAAGTCCTCTTTTTTAGGAATTGATTCTTCCAGTTCAGTACTCGAAGCAATATAGAAGTCCTTTTTTATCAGAGACCTTCTCTTTGCAGACATCTTCTTCTTTGGGATTCTTCTGGAGAGAGGAATATCTTCAGAGTCCTCATCCTCTTCAGTAGCCTTTGAGCTAATCCGAGTAGAGAGAGAGATATTCTCAAGCTCTTCTCCTTCCTCTGAAGCCTCAACATTCTTTGAGAACTCCACATCCTCAAGTTCAGCAGCACATGCAATGATTCTTGCATCAGCCTTAGCCTTTGCAGCAATTTCTCTTTCAGCTGCTAACTTGTCTTCTGCTTCCTTCTGCTTTCTCTTCTTATCAGGAAGAGCCACAACCCTTGCAACCTTCTCAGCTTCAGCAGCCTTCTCTCTTTCAGCAAGGCGTGCGTCCTCAGCATCCTGAGCTTCCTTCTCAGGAACATCCTTTGGCTTCTCAGCAACAATCTTGCCAGAGGTTCAACACTGATTGTTGTTTGAACCATCGTGGGAAGAGGTTCTGAGACAACCACCTTCTCAACAGTCAGGACCAACTTACTTGATCCCTTCTTTCCCTTGCCCTTCTTGGCAGCATTCTTTCCTTTCTGAACAACGGCCTCAACACTTTCCTTCGGAGCAATACTCACAGAGGAGCCCTTCTCATTCTTCTTCGGAGTCACACCAAAGCTAAGGTTCCTGAAGGTATGCATCTTTGAACCGTACTCCTACTTGTAACACCTTCTCCTGAAACCACAACAGAGGCTGCCTCAAACAACCTAATCAGGAGTGAGCCATATGCTAATGCACTCACGGTAGTTACATTCTTCATCTGCCTTATCAGCATGGCAGGTAAGTTGATCTTCTTCTGGTTGACCAAATGCCACATAAACACCCTTTCCCTGTTGGAAACACAATTAACTCCTCCAGCCTTCGGAAGGAAAACATTAGTTGTCAAATAGTGTGCCCACCTCTGGTGCTGAGTGAGCCAAGTGGCATATGTTTCCTTGGCACTTAGATCTGGTCTAGCCCAGTTTGCTTCTGTAAAACCATCTGCTGAACCATCATCACCAATGATGATTCCTTCATCATTAATACCAATCACTTGAGAAATAGAAGCCCTGCTGACCTCAATCTCAACTTCCCCGACTACTGAGTGTAGAACATCCTCCTCATTTGAAAAGAAATGGAGGTTCTGATAGAATTCGGTGACTAACTTAGGATAGATAAATTCATCGAGAGAAACGAATGAATTCCAGTTTTGAGCACTAAGCCATTTGGAGATAGGTTCAGTGGATTTAACTTCATCATTTAGGAACCTAGAGGTGAATACCCTAGATTCGCTAACTTTCTTTTTGGATTCAGTGGTAAAAATGTGAGTGACAGTGATTTCTTGAGCCATTTTTGAAGATATAAGAAATTAGGTTAAGAAACTAGAGAGAAAAGAACAAAGAAAATCTATGGAAATTCTAATTGCAATGAAAATGAGAGTAAAAACTTCTAAGTATGGAAAACCCCTATTTATACCCAAACAAGAAACCGTTCCAATTCAAAAAGCAAATAAACACCATTTAAAAGGGAACAGATAACCGTTAACCACAGAACAGCGCCGTAAAATGCAGTAGATAACGCATGCTTAAGTGTCAAATCATGATTAGAATTAATTATCACTTAATTATCTTAAACGATTAATCACTTAAGATACACAGAAATAATTAAACTAAGTTATTGAAGTGGATAAGTCATACCAATGCCTTCTCGTAAGTTGCTGAAAGAATTACCGGCCAGAGGCTTAGTAAACATGCCAGCAAGATTCTCTTCAGAGGGAACATGAGTAATGATAATATCCTTCTTCAGAACATGATCTCTTAAAAAGTGATGCCTAATATGAACATGCTTCATCCTGTTGTGCTGAATAGGATTCTTTGAAAGATCAATTGCACTCTTGTTATCACAGTAGATTGTAATTGTTCCAGGGATGACTCCATAGTCAGCAATTTGTTGCTTGATCCAGAGCATCTGAGAAACACAACTTCCAGCAGCAACATACTCAGCTTCAGCAGTTGAGAGAGCCACAGAGGTTTGCTTCTTGCTATGCCAGGAGACTAGGCACTCCCCTAGAAAATGACAACCACCAGAAGTGCTGACCCTTTTCAATTTATCTCTACCATAGTCAGAGTCTGTGTATCCTATAGGAGTGAAATCAGAACTACAGGGATACCACAAACCAGCTTCTGGTGTGCCTTTAAGATATCTGAGAATTCTTTTGACAGCAACATCATGAATTTCTCTTGGCTTTGATTGATATCTAGCACAAAAACACACAGCAAAATGTATATCTGGCCTGCTGGCTGTTAGGTATAAGAGAGAACCAATCATACCTCTGTAGGTTTTTATATCTACAGGTTTACCAGCTTTCTCTTCATCATCAATGTCTTTGCTGACATCCATTGGAATATCAACAACATTAGAGTCCATCATGCCAAATTTCTTCAGCACTTCTCTAGTGTACTTGGCTTGATTGATAAACACACCATCATTACTTTGGTTGATCTGAAGTCCTAAGAAGAAGGTTAATTCTCCCATCATAGACATTTCAAACTCAGCCTTCATGTGGTCACTGAACTCTCTGCACAAAGATTCGTTAGTAGCACCAAATATAATATCATCAACATATACCTGAGCTATAAGGATATCCTTGTTCTTCTTCAGAGTGAACAGAGTTGTATCAACACAGCCTCTGACAAATCCCTTAGACAGAAGGAACTTTGTCAGTCTCTCATACCAAGCTCTGGGAGCTTGTTTCAGTCCATACAAGGCTTTCTTCAGCTTATACACATGATCAGGAAACTTAGGATCTTCAAAACCAGGAGGTTGAGACACATAGACTTCCTCATCAATGTGACCATTCAAGAATGCACTTTTCACATCCATTTGAAAGAGCTTAAAACCTTTGTATGATGCAAAAACACATAAGATTCTAATGGCTTCTAATCTTGCAACAGGAGCAAAAGTTTCACCATAATCTATGCCTTCTTGCTGACTGTAACCTTGAGCAACAAGTCTTGCTTTGTTCCTCACAACATTTCCAAATTCATCAAGCTTGTTCTTCAGAACCCATCTAGTTCCAACAACCTTTATGTTGTTAGGTCTGGGAACCAAAGTCCAAACTTCTGACCTTTTGAACTGGTCAAGTTCTTCTTGCATTGCCATTAACCAAGAGTCATCATCAGCAGCTTCATAGAAGTCCTTGGGTTCCAGAAGTGACACAAAAGCCACATTCCCCATGTATCTTCTGAGCTGAGCTCTGGTCATGACAGGATTATGAACAGAGTCAATAATGTTCTCTAAGGAATGATTCCTATGAGTTCTAACTTCTCTTGGTACATCCAATGAGTCTTCTGAAACCTGTTCATCATTTGTTGAATCATAAATAGGAGCATCTTCTGGAAGGAAGTTGACTTCTGGAGTAAGATTCTCATCTTGAGCTTGTTCAGCAACAGGAGGAACCACTTCAGCAGCTCTGGGAGAAACATCTTATTCTTCAACAGGAGATGTAACTTCAGGAGCTTGAACTATATCTTCATCAGGAGCTCTACTATCTGCAGGGTTAGTCTCATCAAACTGTACATGAACAGATTCATCTAAAGTTTTAGTCCTCTTATTAAAAACCCTATATGCTTTACTATGTGTTGAGTAACCAAGAAAAATGGCCTCATCTGCCTTTGAATCAAACTTTGAAAGATATTCTTTTGTATTCAAAACATAACACTTACAACCAAAGGTTCTGAAATAGCCTATTTTAGGCTTTCGACCTTTCCAGAGTTCATAAGGGGTCTTGTTCAGAATGCTTCTGATTAGCACTCTATTCAGAACATAGCAAGCTGTGTTCACAGCTTCTCCCCAAAAGTACTTAGGAAGCCTTCTTTCATTGATCATAGTTCTGGCTATCTCAACCAGAGTTCTATTCTTCCTTTCAACTACCCCATTTTGTTGAGGAGTTCTGGGAGCAGAAAAGTTATGATCAATTCCCTTGGTTTCACAGAATTCTTCAAACCTAAAGTTTTTGAATTCTCCACCATTATCACTTCTGATATGAACAACCTTTTCATTCCTTTCATTCTCAAGTTTCTTTATCAGAACTGAGAAACATCCAAGTGACTCATCTTTGCTAGACAGCAAGATGACCCAAGTGAATCTTGAATAGTCATCTACAATGACAAAGGCATACTTCTTTCCACCCATGCTCATTGGTTGAACAGGGCCAAAAAGGTCCATATGAAGTAATTCCAAAGGTCTTTTAGTTGAAATGGCTTTCTTAGTTTTAAAAGAGCTTCTGGATTGTTTACCAGATTGGCAAGCAGTGCATAAATGATTCTTTTTAAAACTAATTTCAGGCAGACCCTCAACCAATTGATTTCTAGCTACTTTGGCCAGAAGGTCCATGCTTACATGAGCAAGTCTTCTATGCCAGAGCCAGGAGGTATCCTCTTTGGACATCAAGCATATATTTTTGCAAAGATTCTCAAGGTTCAGCATGAAAACATTTTCAACTCTAGGAGCAGTTAGAATAACTTCCCTTGACTTACTGTCCAAGATTTTACATCCAGAGGAGCTGAAGACAACATCTCTACCTTTATCACACAGTTGTGCAACACTCAGGAGATTGAACTTCAGGCCTCTGACCAGGGAGACATCTTCGATCGGAGGGATTAGTTCATATGGATCCAGAACCAAGTATCCTTCCTTTCTGAGCATCTCCAAAGCTGACTTTTCCACCTCTTTTAGGATCAAATGTGATGAATGCTTTTTCATCACCTGTCATATGCCTTGAGCACCCACTGTCAATGTACCACAGCTTTGACATTGATGGAGCACTTAGAGCCATCTGCAACACAATCAATTAGTGACAGGTACCCAATCCTTATTGGGTCCTTCAGAGTTAGATTTCTCTTCAGCAGGTTTTAATGATATCTCAGATTGCAAGAGGTTTTTAATATGGTACTTGCAATCCTTCAACCAGTGACCATCACTCTTGCAAAGTTTGCAAAAGGGAGGGTTCTTGGATCTTTCCCTTTGCTTCCTGGGAGATTTCTTCTTCTTCTGAGAAGGTCCAATATCTTCAGAGGCTATACCAGCACTCTCAGAGGTACCAACATCAGGAGGAGAAGCAATCTCCTTCAGAAGAGAGGGAGTGACAGGTTTCTTCTTCTTCTGGGGTTTATCACTTCCCAGAGGCATCTTTTCCTTGCCTTTGGCTTTAGAGCCATCAGCAGGAGTGCTGAACTGTTTACACAGTTTTTCTTCTAACACTTTCATGTCAGAGTAAACTTGAGTAAACCTAAGAAACTTGTCAGCCTCACTCTTGTCCAATTTCCTTTTCAGGTACTTGAACATACTGTAGAGTTCTTCAAGAGAATCAAAGAAATTTTGTTCAGAAGATATGTTTACCTCGGAATCATATGTAGCTTCAGGAGGTGCGGAAGTTTCTCTTGTGACATCTTCAGAAGTTGGCTCATCAATAGCCATAAAACAAATCTGAGCTTGCTCTTCCTTTTCTTCAGGATCACTGCTGGTCTCAGAGTCTGACCAGGCAGCCAGCATAGCTTTCTTGAACTTTTTCTTATCTTTCTTCAGCTCCGGGCAGTTAGGCTTGATGTGCCCCGGTTGCTGACATCCATAGCACACAATAGGCTTATTTGGATCTCTCTTGAACTTTTCACCAGAATCAGGAGTTTTCTTGTCAAAGCTCCTGAAAGGCTTTTTGTAGTTTCCACCTCTGCCTTTTCTAAAGGCCTTCTTGAACTTCCTGGTCAGCATAGCCAGTTCCTCATGTTCAGAGGATTCTTCAGAAGATTCTGCTTTCAGGACTACTCTTTTTCCTTCTGACCTTTCTCTTAGGTCATGATTCTTTAATGACATCTCATGGGTAATTAGAGACCCAATGAGCTCATCATACAAGTAATAGCTCAAATCCTGAACTTCTTCAATAGCAGTCTTCTTGGCTTGCCAAGACCTTGGTAAGCTTCTGACAATCTTCTTTACTCGATCAGATTCTTCAATATCCTTTCCTAAACTCTTCAAGTCATTGACTATCTTGGTGAATCTAGAGTTCATATCTGAAATAGATTCTTTATCAAGCATTTCAAATAACTCATATTCTCTCATGAGTTGGTTGACTTTAGATTGCTTCACTTTTCCTGTTCCTACATATGTGACTTCCAGCTTGTTCCAAATGTCCTGTGCAGTTTCACAAGAAGAAACTTTGTTATATTCAGTAGTTGTAAGTGCACAATGCAACATATTTATTGCTGCAGCATTAGTTTGGAGTTTTTTCAGAATGTCATCTGTGTATTCTCTTTGAGGAATAACAACATTCCCTAAACCTTGTTCCATTCTGGTCGGAATGAAATCACCATCAGTGATGACATACCAAGCACTCATGTTCTGAGCTTGGATGAAGTACATCATCCTTTTCTTCCAGTATGAGTAGTTGTTGCCATTAAATAATGGAGGTCTAGTAGTGGAAGAACCTTCTGGAACAATGAAGTGAGAAGAATTCTCAGGCTGGTGTCTACTAGCCATCTCTATTGATTCTGATAGGATCTTACACTTAGATTGTTAGATCTTTAGTAAATATGCGAAGTGACCTTCGCTCTGATACCACTTGTTGGCCCTATCAAGAACAGAATCACCTAAAGGGGGGTGAATAGGTGTCAAAGTTGAAAACTGAAAATTTCTAAGTTTTTCGAGAAACTTAATTTTCAGAGTCAAATTTCCTCAGAGTCAGAAGCTAGCTTACAGAAGTTGCTTCTGAGGGAAATTCTGCCTAAACACAGTTAGACTGTTTTCAGCAACAAAAGTTCTGATTTGAGAACTTCTGGACAGTCTTCTGAACAAAGACAATGATACTTTAGAGAAAATCTGTTTCAGCACTAAATATAAGCAAGTACACAAAAGCAAAAATAACAAGTATAAGAGGGAGAAAGAAGTTCAGGAGATCCTGATTGAACAATTCGATTTATCCAAGTTCGCCACAGAAGTCATGTGACTACGTCTTGTCCCCTGAGGTCGCAGCCTACAGAGATTTTATAAATCCACTATTCAGAACTTTTATGGCAAGCTCAGAAGCTCCTTTACATCAACAGAACTTAAGCTAATTTCTCACTTAGTTCTGACTAGCCTAAAAAGAGTTAAAGGATTTCCACCAGAACAAACAATACTCTGTTTTCTGGATTTCTCACCCAACTCTAATCTCAACTAGATTTCTCTCTTTAAATCTAACTGAAGATCACAAACGATCTCAGTTTACAAGATTCCTATTATGAACTTGTTTTTCTTCACTCTCTCACTTTACTAAGACTATGCTAAGAAAGATTGAGAATGGAAGAAGTTGCTCTGTTTTTCTAGTTAGAACAGTGCGTTGAGATTTTGCTCGATGATCACGCGTTTTGATGATTTGGAGCTTGGCAACTATTTATAGTGAATGAAGATGACCGTTGGTGAGTTTGAATCTTCAAAGGAGATGACATCAGTTGTTGTAGCCGTTAATTTTTCAAATCTTCAAACGGTCTTCAAACACTTTGATTCCGTTATCCTTGTTCTTTAACTCAATTCGGTAAGTGATTTGAAATCAAAGATGAGGTTGACTGGAATCATTCTTCAATTAGATCAACAAAGGGTAGACAAGGAAATTCTGGTTTCTTTTGAACAGACAAGCGCGCTCCATTAGAACAGCTTTTTGAACTTTTGGCGCCTTGCATTGAATGCAAGTGTCAGAGCATTAAATGCTCAAACAGAACCCGTGACTTAGCTTTCAGAAGCTGATTTCCAGTTGTCTAGACTTCTGATCAAAATTGGCAAACCTTCTGATTGCAAAGAACTTCTGAGGAGAGCTTTAGCATACTTCGGCTTCAGAGCGAAGTATTCAGCTTCTGAGTTATTGAAACTCTGACTTCAGCAAGCTAATCTTCTGAGTTCCTTAGGCAATCCAGAAATGATTCATTCAGCATCTGCTGAGCAACTTACACATAGACTAAGTCAACAAAAATTATTAGTCAATAGTAAACTATATGTAAGGGAATATTAAGTTTTCATCTTCTGAAACGTTTGGACATAATCAAAACACATAGGGTTCATCAAAATAATGTAAACATACTCTACTTGTCTAATATAAATGTAAAAATACTATACATACTTAACAAACTGAAAAAAAACAGATTGAATTATAGAACTCTCATCATGAGAATGTTGCTATATGGATAATAATGCAATAACAATTCTTTAACGGTTAATTACTTTTATAATTTTATTATTCAAGAAAGACTTTTTTTTTTTTATATAAAATCTAAAAGCGAGTTTTAACAAATCTAGGGAATTTGTGGGTTAATGAAACATAATTAAGATGCAAATTTTTTTATTACATCCTCTAGTTGCACAATTACTTTGTAGAAATGGAAAACACAATAGAAAATTGTGTTGATAAATTAAACTTATCATCTTGTAAACATTATGTCTAAATAGTTTCTACCTTTCAATGAAGATAAATTTGATAGCTCAATAAAGAATTTACTATTAAAAAAATAAAAATATTTAGTGTACAACAAAGAGTGATAAACAATACAATATAGATTAAAAAAATCTAAGCCAAACATGTTCGGAAATCGAAAGAACGCATTTTGATTATCATATTCATTGATATTTACTTGTAATTCTGTTGCATCTCTTCCAATAATTATAATTTCTTGCAACTTTCTGAAAAATCCAAAAACCAAAAATATATATTAATAGTGAGCAAAATCACATGAAACAAAATTATATTATGTTTGCCATAAAATTTAAATGTAAATCATACTCTTACTTATATGCACTATATATGCATAGACAAAACTAAATGAAAGGCTAATTGCCGATATTAATCCATATTTCCTAGCTGTTCAATTGTCAAAAAGGAAAAGAAGAGTAAATTAGTATTGAGTAATGTAGTCTATATTAACTTTATGGAAAAATACGTAAACATAAGGCTTTATGATTTAGAATATATGGAGGAAGAGAATGAAAATGAGAATGAGAAAATAGTACATATTAAATCAAAAAATGATCCTTGCATTTTTCATTTCTTCTTCAAATGATAACTAATTCACACCCATACGTGTAGCACAAAAAATAAACTCATTTCATTTTCATCTTGCTAGAAAGAAATTGCCCATCAAAAAAATATGAGAGCATCCATCATTTCATTTTATCATATATATGTGTATCATAAACCTTAGGTTTTGTTACCAAAAAAAAAACCTTAGGTTCCCTAACTTTAATTCTTATTTCTTATTATGAGCATTAATTTTTTCAGTTACATTATAATCATTAATTTTAAAACGTTAGCATTAGTATATTTTTGTTTCAATAAAGAGAATATCAAAAGTTTTTTTCAATTATTGAAAAAATGTATAAAATGTCTTAAAAATTGCTAAAAATATTTAAAAAATGTAAATTCTATTGATAGATAGTAATAGCAAAATGACAAAATTAATTGAAATTTTAGTTTCTGGAAAAAAGAGGTTGGTATTCCTATAGAATTAATAGAAAAAGGTCTATATAAATGAGTAAGTAAATTGCTTTTAATGGTAAATTAAGTTTATAATAAAATATTTAATAAAATTGGAAGAAAAAAATTGAAAATCTCAAAAAAATGAGGGAGTGACACCTAAAATTTTGGTGAGGTGGCTTATTGTGGTGAAGGGGATTTGGTTCCCCTTTTATATATACTAGCTAGTTTTTGGCCCGTGCTATGCACGGATTGGGAGAACATATTTTTTAAGTATCATATTAATTTTTTGACAAATTTTATTATAGTTCTGGTCCAAGAGACCCGACTAATAGACATGTGTCACTTGTACACATTTTTTCTTTACACCAATCATCTTTCAATGAGATGATATTTTTCTCTAATTTCATTTGCTCCGATTCATTGCACCCGATTTATAATAAAATTTCTCCAAATTTATTACCTAAATAGTAAATACTATACGAATGCCAATATAAAAAAATTTCAAAATGCATAATACATAAATATTACTCTATCTTACAAAAATCATAATCTCAATTACTTTGCATCATTATTTTTGTTATATATAAAATCTTTTCTAATGATTTTAGATATTAGATTATATGAGTTTTAATTTTATATTTCTTTATGAAAAAATAATAATAATTAACATTTACTATGGATTCAATCTTAAATCTAATGATAATAACAAAACAATATTGTCTTTAATTTATCTTTTTCCAACGATTAGTTTAAATGTATATTAATTTTATAGATAATGTTTGTAAAAATCGGTTGATTATATTTTTTAGATGAACATGCATTTTGAATTAGAGATATAATTGAAATTATTTTTTTCTTTTAAAAAGATAAATGATGGCTTTTGATATTTTCTGTTGCAAATAACTAATTTTTTAAAAAAATTAATAATATAAATGTTGATTAAATGAGAAAATGACACATAAGCAAATGCTCTAAATTTTTGACACATGTCATCTACGTGCTTCTTTTAATAATATATAGATATATACATGCTACACCAAATTCCGTTTTCAACCCTTTCTATCCCAATAAATATTTTGCTAATACTCTCGCCTTAATCATTATGGGGGATTAATTGAATTAAATATTTTGAATTGATTGAGAGAGAAGTATTTGAAAGCATTGATGATTGAAATTTTTTTATCCAAGCCTTTTCGTTTCGAGTGGTGCTCAAGTAGTTAATCACCATTATATTAGAATCTAAGGTGGAGATTAAAACTTAATAAAATGGTGATTTTAATCTCCATCCTTAAATTCTAATCTAATGATAATTGACCAAATTATATTTGGTTAGTTATTAATTAGATGAGCACAACTGCTTTCTGTATATAGAAATAAGAATACAATTTGGAAGATATTAATAATTATATAATTTTGTTTTATTAATTTTTAATTGAAATAATTTAATATATTTTAATTTTTTTGTTACGCTATGTAAATATTGTGCCCCCACTAATCGACAATCCTAGATTCGTCCCTGAGACTAACCATGAGATTTTCTCGTGTTGGATCAGTTCAGTCCCGTGTGTACCACACATATCCGTGTTTATAGCTGACTAACTTGGTACTATGGCTAGTGTGTAACACTACCATACAACTATCAAACACACAAGCCTATCATACTATTCGTTCCCACGATTACGACAGACTTGGAACATTTATGATTACGATCAATGGATACTCTACTTCAATTTATAGTATAAGATATAGAAAGGAACTAGATTAATGTCTTTAAGAAACAACATTGAATATGATTCATAAACTGAAACCGAACTTTATAAATACAATCGTAAACTGACACATGTCATTTGGACTGAGCACACCAACATGGTTGTGGCGCGATTAACTGTGCGGATATGGATGTCGCAAATTTGGATTGACTCGCAAAACTCGTCAATAGTTAAATCAATCGGTTTGCTGCATTCTGACTCATATGTTGTGCCAAGACCACCTCAGTTTCTTCAAAGAACTGTTCGTCCCCAAAGTATGCTACATCTTGAACTTACGAAGCGATTGGAGGACCCACATTAGTAATAACTGTAGCAACAGAGGTGCAGGTATGTGAAAGAGTTCACGTTATGACATTTTGTTCACCTTCGACGATCAAATCAGTGTAGGAATCAAAGAGAATAACTTAGAATACAAGTAAATAAATATTTGCGAGTGTGTTGTTTATTATAATCAATGATATGTATTTATAGTTGTTTGATAGTGATGCCTAATTGGGAATAATGTCACTTTTGTCCCTAACGTAATCCCTAGAAG
The DNA here is from genome assembly GCA_028411795.1 of Euphorbia peplus. Lineage (NCBI taxonomy): Eukaryota > Viridiplantae > Streptophyta > Magnoliopsida > Malpighiales > Euphorbiaceae > Euphorbia > Euphorbia peplus. The sequence goes on along the minus strand of CP110843.1, from coordinate 8,148,576 downwards.
GAAATATATTCTATGGACATTTTATTTCCTTATTTCGGGGCTTAAACATATGGATACCTTTACCTTCCTAAATAAGCGTTGGAACCCGCCAGGCAGATGAAGCCTTATTAGTGGATTGCGTCTTTCAGACAGACATGGTCAGACTAGTGGGTTATGGCATGTACAGCTGATGTTTGGATTATAAACCAGAGGGTCATGGAAAACTCAAGGCTCATATACGATTCTCGATATTATTAAATACTAATTATTTAAAACTACATAAAATTTTTGTTAATGTTAAAGTTCATTTTCCAGGCATAGGGAAGCTTCTCTTGTCCAGATCAATATGAAAGAAATGATGAGAAATGACTTGAAATTTTACAAAATCCATTAAGTTAGAATTCACAAAGTTCAATTTAAGTAATGAAAATATATTGAGTTTGTTTTGTTTAGAAGAAAAAAACTGAAAAATGAAGTTTGTTGTCTTTCTTTCCGTATTTTCATGGATCCTTGATGACTTTGTATATTGCATTGTTTTCAGAACCGGACCGGTCGTTAAATCGGTGAAGATACCAGTTCAATGAACTGGGGTCTGATTCGGGTTCAACCGAAGTCGAACTGGGTTCAATCTATTAACTGAAATATATAGAATTTTGTCATTTTATAACATTTTACATTTTGACTCATACTAAAATCTTACAATATATTAATAAAGTTATCAATTTTGGAAAAAAAAATATATTTGATGTTTTATAACTATTAAAATGTGCTAAAAATAGATTCAATTATAAATAATTTATAGTTCAAATGTATAATTTAATAATTTAAAAATATTAAAAATATATATTTACAAATATAAATATATATTTTTAAGGGTTGGTTTAACTCTTCAAAGAAAAAAAAGAGTTTTAACATAATATATAAATTTTTTTAGGTTAAATAGATTAGATGAGTTTTAAATTTAATTTATTTTTAAATCTTCAAATAAAATTTATTAGTATAAATTGAAATACTAGAATTTAGTTTAAATATTTAACTTTTAAGATTAAAATATAAATAATTGTTGAAATTCTATATCACAATTAAGGAGTAGTATAATGGTTGGTAATTACGTTTTGCAATTAAGTGAACATGGTTCAATTCCCTTAGCAAGCAAAATTTACATTTTTTTCATTTTAAAAATTGATAGATAATATAACCTAATCAGATCGTTGGACCGGATCGGTTTGCGGATCGACCGGTCGGTTTCAATGGTTCTGATCGATTCTCTCAGAGTAATAAAATCGGACACTTTTAGACCGGATAGGGGTCTGGTTCCGGTTGAACCCAGTCGGACCGGCTAGTCTGATCCAGTTTTCATAACCATGGTATATTTTATATGACATTCAATTAAAAAGGACAAAAGTAATAGATAACGATTGCTCAGCAATCCTTTTGGAAATATTAGCTGGCTTCAAATTCAGAGTTTATATCCTAGTTAAAAATATTTGGTTCCTCTTATATGAAAACTGAACCAAAATCTTGAAAAAAAACTTTTGGTCCAGCTGAACAGAAATTCCACAACTTTATTATCAATATACAAGAAATTAACCTGATTTTTAAATACTGCATGAAATCTTCCTAACATTAATCAAGGCCACCTGACTTTAACCGCCACGTGTTATCACGTGTTATCAGATTTTTATTACTAAAATTAGGCACATGTGACATCTAAGTGGTAACACGTGTCGGTCATAGTTAATAGTCAAAATTATTTTATTGTATTTGACAGTCACATTAATGTTCTGTTGTTTAATACTATCAAAGTGACTTATTCACGAAAATATTACAAATTAGAGATTTGAATTTTCTAATATTATACTCTATTTTAAAATAATTGTCACATTTAACCAAATCATACATACTATACTAAGGAAATGAATGATTAATATTCAATTTATGGACCATTTCTCACTTTATTGATAATTATTATTTTTTGCATTTTTTAAATTCAACCAAAAATGACCAAAAAATAATAAGAGGAAACTACGATTTAAAAAAAAAATTAAATATGACAATTATTTGAAATAAAGTTTTGGGTAAAGTAAAATAAAGGGTCTTGTGGTTTCAAACTTTAGCAAACAATGTTCCGTGGTTTCAAAATGTATAAATGAGAGACATGTAATATAAACAGTTAGCAAGTAAAAGAATTTTTTGGATGCCGTAAATTACATATGTATATTTGATAGACTTGTGGTATAAAATGTTTATACCACATGTTCATCATTTGTGCATTTTAAAATCACCGGACCTTATTTGCGAAAAGTTGTAACCACAAGACCCTTTATTACACTTTGCTCTAAAGTTTTTTAAGCAAATGTTACAATTATTTTGAAATGTATGCTTTTTTTTCTTTTTCATGTATTAATTCAATATCCTCAAACATATGGCCAATCCAGATTTCTCTAAATCAGGCCCATGATTCAATAGCGAAAAATGCTTGAGTGCAGTCTGATGAATTTTGGCAATATTTTTGGATGCTTTTTTTTATGATTTTTTAAATACTCTAAGTGATGTTTTTTGCATACTTTTCTATATAAAGCTCATAAAGTTTTCAAACATTTTTCAACAATCAATATGCTATAATATTTCAGATATCGTTTACCAATCAGCAAATGATCAAACATTGCCTCAACCACTTTGAAATTGCATTCTCTTTCTCTTGTGGGTCTGCTCAAAATGAGAAATCTTAACAGTATTTTGAGAGTGGTGGAAGAGATGGATAAATTTTTCATTAATAGATAGATATTAGATGCAACAACTCAACTAATAAAAAATAAGATGTGTGACATCTCATTCGAAAATAGGGATCATAATACTAGTTTTTTCCATAAACAAGTTAAGGCTAGGAGAGTGTCAGTACTCTATAAGATCATTACTAAGATATTAACCAATAGGTTCAATTCTGTTATTGATAAGATTGTTTGCTCAAATCAGTCGGCTTTTATCCCGGGAAGGCGAATTACTGATAATGTCCTTCTTGCTCATGAGCTCATTCGAAATTATCATAAAAATAATGGAGGGTCAAATTGTGCTATGAAAATTGATCTAAGAAAGGCGTATGATTCGGTTGGTTGGGATTTTATAGAGGAAATTCTTCTTGGCTTGCATTTTCCTTCACAATTTATCTCTTGGGTTATGAGCTGCATTAGAAGTTCTACCTTTTCATTGGTCATCAATGGCAGTCTCGAAGGTTTCTTTCCCGGGGGAAGAGGGCTTAGACAAGGGGACCCCATGTCACCCTTGCTATGGAATATCTTTCCAGGATTCTTTCCAATTTCAAGTTTCACAAAGGGTGCAAATCTCTTAAGTTTTGAGCCATCTAAGTTTTGCAGATGACCTCTTTTTCTTTTGCAAAGGTGAAGTTGCTTCAGTAGCAGAGATGGTTGAAGCTTTAAATGTCTTTGCTCAGGTGTCAGGATTCTTTCAGGAAGGTTGTTTGCCTGTTAAGTATCTTGGGGTTCCCCTTATTTCCAGCAGGTTATGCAAATCAGATTGTAATTTGTTAGTGAAAAAGATAACTCGAAGAATTGATTCTTGGGGATCAAAATGTTCGTCTTACGCAGGCAGACTACAACTCATTACTGCAGTCTTAAGAAGCATGCATGTATATTGGGCCCAGATGTTTGTTTTACCAGCTTCTGTTATTCAAGAAGTGGATAAGAAATGCAGAAGTATTCTATGGAAGGGGAATAGCACTGGTAAAGGGGCTCTAGTTGCTTGGGAAAAGATTTGTAAACCTAAAAAAGGAGGTCTAGGCATTATGGATGTTAAATCCTGGAATATTGCTGCAGTTGGAAAACTTCTTTGGAATATTATCTCAAATAAGAGGAATCTTTGGGTGGAGTGGATTAAAAAGAACAAGCTTAAGAAGGTTAGCTTGTGGAGTCTCTCTATCCCTGCTGATTCAAGTTGGTGTTGGAGAAAATTGATGCAACTTAGGGAGATATACAAAGATAAATTTCAATATGTACTTGGGGATGGACATTCGTTTTCTTTCTGGTTTGACCCCTACTATTTCTATGAGTTGGAGTAGAATTGTTAGTTGGGTTACCAGAAAAGCTTAGGGGAAGAGTTTTCTTGCTTGCATCAGAAGGATTGCTCGTGCTGCTGCTATCTATCACATTTGGTTAGCCAGAAATCAATGTTATTTCCAGGGCACTCAGTTTCATGCTCCTAAAGTCATTCATCTCATATGCCTTTATGTGAAGCTTCGTATTCAAGGTCTTAAAATCTCTGCTCATTACAATGTTTATATATGGGATTAATTCATATTCTTTGGGTTTTGTTTCTTTTGCTGTACATTTGACTTGCTCTGTACACAGTCTTTGTTTGTTGCCTTTTGTTTGGGGTTGCCTCCATTAGATTTCCTTTGTTGTAATTCGTTTATTTTTTCAGCTGTTTTAAGCTGTCTTCTAATAAAAAATTTGCTTGATCAAAAAAAAAAAAAATTGGTGTAAGGATAACAAATGAGCAATTGTCATGTTTTTATTAAATGATTCTCATTAGATCCAAATTATAATTTCTCACCAAGATGATTGAAATGTTGTAAGAGTTGGGCATCAATTGAATTCCTGTGCAAACGGCACATTGGTACTTGTTTTAATCACAACACATGATTTAAATTGCTATCTGGACAATGTTGTCCACTTAAAATCATTCTCAACACATAAACATACACATATAGTTCCATTTTGATTGATATTTCTATCTCATGGAAGGTCAAAAATTCATAATTTAACGAGAGAAGAGAACGAACCTCAAAATCTGCACAACATGAACAATTAGATTGAAGAAAGACATGTATCAGCATCTACTATAGTTACAATGTAGAGTCAAAAGGTGATAAAAGATAAATTTAGAATCCTAAGATATAACAAGAACAACGATTCTGCATCGTTGTCCTGAACAACTTATGCATAGCCATGCGGGATGCTTCGAGCCTTCCACCTATTCTCTAAGTGAGGTATTGCCTAAAGAAAAAGAATAGCTTTTAAGCTTTAGAATTTCATTCTTTTGGCAGGACCTTGATCGATGATAGGATCAACTGTCTGAGGCTGTGATTCTGTTCCCTGTTGGGTTTCAGAACCTTTCTCTGCTTCTGTAGTCTGAGGGGGTACATATCCATCCGGAAATCGAGGCGGCGGAGGAGCTGGAGGTAACTGTGAAATTGATTATCAAATGTAAATAGCCTCGATTTTTAGATATTATATCAGTCCAAGATTCTTAGATATGACGTTATCCAAACTTAATCACTCAAGAGTTACGTATTCACCAAAAAACAAGCATTGCAGACTACATAGATATAAAAAGTTCATTTTCTTTGCTTCTGTATAATTTAAAAAGTTGTCTATGGAAAGGGATAGTTTATGGATAAAAATATTATATTGTATCTGAAGGTTATAAACATAAGGGCAGAATGTGAGTATTACCATCATCATATACTGATGGTTATAGATTTGGATCATATTCAACATAGAGACGTCGTGTTAGAAATGTGAAAGCTTACCTTGCGCTGTATTGAGGCAAGGATATGATCTATTCGCTTAACTTCCTTGAAGTCGATCACCTCTTTAGCAACTTTTGGTTCAGAAATTGCGCCCTCTCCTTCATCAACTGCACCCGAAATGATAACCAAACAATGACTTTAAATATGATAACGGTAACCAGAATTTACTATAAAAAGCAGACAATTAGAAGTATATTGGAAGATACAGAGTGAACAGTTATTTTCATCAGAAATTAAATCCGTTAGTGTGTTGAGAAAACAAGAACTCGTCATCAGCAAAGGAGAAAAGCCCTGATTTTTTAAACCATAGTATGTAAACCATGACAGCAACCCAAATATAGGAGTTCCGTAAGGTTTGTCGTTCTCGCTGCTGACTTTTTCAAGAGGCACCGATAAGACACTATTAAAGAACTAAACAATGCTTCCTCTAAAAACACCAGCAAGACCTTCAATTTGAAGGCCAATACAAAATAAGGTAGGATGAAGAGGAAAGAAAGAAAGAAAGACAAAATTTCAGAGAAACAGATAATTATCAGAATTACCAGCAGTTTCCTTAAACTTACTAAAAAAATTAAAGGGTTATCATGTGCCTTAAAAAGAATTTTGAAAGAAGAAATATGAAGACCGCGTAGAACATCAGCTATCCTGGTATCGGGAATCCGTCAAGAGACAGATGTAGAACATATGTCAAAGCTATGTTATAAGAAAATAAAAACCTTAGAATTCCTAAGTTTGAGATAGTTATGTCTTCCGAACATTCAATAAGTCAGAAATCATTCAACATAATGTTTTGAAATGGAAACTGAGACTTTAACCGTAAACTATGTGCAGATATTGACTAAAAGGAAAATAATATTTTCAATTAGATGTGGAAAAAATGTTAATTCCATCCGAATCACTTGATTAGACTGAAATGTTGATTGGGATACACAAAACTAGTTGAGACATGTACATGTATCAAGTCCAGTCTAATCATGCACAACAGAATTTGTAAAATCTCATTTGGAAGAAGGAAAGAATGCCATCAGTTACTAAGACAAACCAGCACCGAAGACTCTATGTTATAATGAGCAGAAAAAAGAAAAGTTGAATATCGGGATGGGAATGCAATACCATATCCTATTTTTTCCAACTTAGAGGCAGCAGTAGTAAAAGCCTTTGAAATGTGAAATAGAGCTCGTTCCTGTGACATGGTGACACCAAATAAACGATAAGCTACGATAGCACTAAGCAAACAAATACCTAATATTATCTTATCAAGTCCCAACAATTTCTCGTACAGCTTCTTAAACATTTAAATGCAATGAACGTATAAAGTTATTATCACCACAACAAGCTTGATCGTTGGCACACGCATAGTCACAACTTTTAAATCTTTGCATAGGTCTAATCAACAATGTCATGATCGTTGGTGAAATGTCTTTTAGCTGGTGAAAACATTTTTTAGCTTTTTTCTTTAGTTCACAATCCCACATGAGAAACTTACAAGTTTTTCCTATATTTCCAACAACGATGACACACATCAGACAAAAGTAGAGCAATTCAACTGCAAACTACGAACACGAAAGTAACTTACAACTCTAGATGCAAAAACATTGGAGAGGTGGGGAGCTTGATATATAGAGCCGTCTAAGATATAGTAAGTGAGGATTGGGTTAAGTCTTCTGTTTACGAATAACAAACAGATTGGGTTCCACAACTTCATTCAACATGTACTCGATGCCCGTCATTTTCCTTGACAAGAATATAATATTGAAGAGAATGAATACTGAAGCAAGAAAAAGAAAAGAAAGGAAAGCAATACGAGAGGTGGGAGAGATCAAGGGGATGAATGGCGCGAAGACGGAGTTGCTCATTGTTGCAACTGAAATCATAGAAAGGAGATAAAGCCAAGTAATCGAAAATTAGGTTACGATCAAGAGGATACGTGTTCAGCCATAATTGGTCCCTGAAACATATTCCGGTCATATCTGTTCCCGGTGCTGCCGTCGCCATCTCGGAGCTTCAATGAGTTGCCGGAGGAGTGGGTTTATGTCTCTTTAATTTAAAATTCAATTAAATGGGGTGAACTAATTAAAACAATTCTTTTTATAATTCCGAAGCAAAAACCTCCCTTTTTTTTTGTAACAGCTTTAAATATTTTGTTCATCACTATTTACCTCAAAATAATGTATCAGTATTTATTCATAGCCATATTGATTTTTTTTTCTTTTTGAGATTAATTTTCTTTTTAAATTGTAAGATTATATGAAATAAGTATGGAATATTCTCAAAATAAAAAAAGAGAGAGAGAGTATGGAATAGATCTCTTTTATTAGGGCATGTTTGGCGTTGCTGTTAGTTTTGCAGTTGTTGCTGTTAGTTATTGCATTTGATTTTGTTGTTTGCTGATAGATGTTGGATAGTTAGTGTTTGAAAAACTTACAAAAAGCGGTAGTTGTTGACATGTGAAAACTTACCCTAACTAATTATTATTATATACCATTTATAAATATAAATATATAATAATAATAATAATAATAATAATAATAATAAAGTTAGGGTAATTTGGTCAAAGTTGGTTTAAAATATAAACTAGCGTTTCGCGAAAAGTTCCAAATTGGAGCATTTCACGAAAAGCTCCGTTTTGCTTCCAAAATGCTAAATGCTGTATTTTAAAAATTTTAACCAAACACCTATATATTAACATATTAGAATAAAAATGCTATATACTCTTACGAAACATTATATGCTTCTACGAAACGCTTTACCAAACAAGCCCTTAGCCTTGCAAATTCTACAATTAAAATAGAGCGAAGACTAACCATTATTCTGTTAGTGAAACAACTCTCAAATCTATGTTCAAAATGACTCTCAAATCTATGTTCAAAATGACGTGCAGAAACATTATTTGGACAAATAGAATATCCGTTTTTTGCTTAAAAAAATCAATCTCAAAATAACTGCCAATATACATACAAATAAAATGAATTTTAAAAAACATTGATGATACATGCTGTGTTCCGTACTGAATGTGATTTAAAAAACCAACCGAATCCAAAGTAATTGCTAGCTAGAATAATGAATTGGACTAAATTTGTTTATCAATTTTTCAATAGGACTTTGTGGTACTGGATGCAAGACATCTTCTTGTATTACTAGACATTCAGAATTTTATCCAGAATCATATTCTCTATAATTCAGTTTATTTGGTGGACATGTCCATTTCTAGGGATGTTTGCTGAATTTTTCTAGACAATAGTTGTGAACTCAGTGAAAAATTCATTTCAAACTTGATTACAACCTGCCAAAAAACAACACTAAAACTTTCAGTTTTTTTGAAATATTCTAATAGAAGATTAATATATATATATATATATATATATATATATATATATATATATATATATATATATATATATATATATATATATATATATATAGCCAGGCTATGGTGAGGGAGTTCCTCACTTACTATTCTAAGGGAGTTTTAGTTTTAATCTAGTTACCAAACAAAATACACTCAATTAATTTAATGAATTTAAAGTAATAAAATCCTAATTTATTTTGTTTACAACTCTTCTAATTAAATCAAACTCTATTTGCAAATTGAATTTATTTTAACATTAATTTATAATTCTAATAGATTATCTCGGTTTCAATCTGTTATGTGTAAATTTAACATAAATTATTTTAATATTAGAGTTTAGGGTTTATAAAGTTAGGATTTTGGGTTTAAAGTTGTTAGGGTCTAGGGTTTATAAAGTTGGGACTATGGGTTTATGATTGTTAGGGTTTATAAAGTTCGGCTCTAGGAGTTTAGAATTATTTGAATTTAGGGTTGTTAGGGTTTATAAAATTAAGGACTACGGGTTTATGATTGTTAGGGTCTAGGGTTTATAAAGTTAGGGTCTAGGAGTTTAGAATTATTTGAGTTTAGGGTTGTTAGGGTTTAACAAATTAAGGACTACGTGTTTATGATTGTTAGAGTCTAGGGTTTATAAAGTTAAGGTCTAGGAGATTGAGTGAATGAATTAGAGAATTAATAATAGATTTTTGTTCTTTTAAATTAGATGGTTATTTTGTTTGGTAACTAGATTAAAACTAAAACTCCCTTAGAATAGTAAGTGAGGGAGTCCCTCACCATAGCCGGACTGTCACACCTGATCCTTCCCTTATATATATATATATATATATATATATATATATATATATATATATATATATATATATATATATATATATATATATATATAAGTAAATGTGACAGATTTGTTATTGTGTGACAAAGGCCCAATTAAAAACCCTCACAAAAAGGCACCTCATCTAAAACCTACGCCTCCCTCCTTCCTCCATTGCCTCCTTCCTTCACAGCCTCCATTTCCTTCCCTCATCTTACCAAAAATTCAAATCACTCATCGGAATGACTTCCTGTCACCGTCGATTAATCGTCGGCGCTGCCGCATCAACATCCCCGTACACCTCCACCACCGCGCACCAACATCCCTCTCCATGGTTTTTTTGTTCGGAATAGAGCATCGGATAACGAAGAAAAGCAGTTGTGGAAGAAATGAAGAAGATCGAAGAGTTTATCGGAGTGAATTTTGGGAATGTAGATAGAGAAGATCAAGTCGATGATCTTGTCGACTTGAAATGCTTTGGCGAAGTCGGAAGATGATTCGGTTTGGAAAGATTGAAGAGTAGATGCAAAGCCTGTCTTAGAATTCTTTAACATGTTCCTCTGCAAACTGCATATTATCCATTTATAGACCTAAAATTGCAGTGGTTTTTAGTGGAATTTCATGTTCTGATTCAACACTTGGGGATTGATTGGTTGATTTTAGGAAGAATTTGCAATGGGTTGATTGATTTGGCGGTAGGTTTTGTACATGAACTGATTAAGGTAGTGATTAGGTAGAAACTCTACTATTTAATTTGGTTCATGCTTGCAATTTTTCCATTGGCAGGAGGGTATGGTTCAATGTACCACCCTCCTTTATTTGTAACTCTTTTCCCTCACTTCAATAAACTTCTCTTTTCTTCAAAATAAATAAATTGCAATGGTAGGCTTCTCTCCATAAAGGTTAGATTTTTCTATTTCATTTCTCATGTTTCGTTTTCTCCATTTTAGAAATGGCTACACTTGTGAACTGAACTGTTTCTTTAGATGGTCTTATTGCACCAAAAAATGTAAATTAGTTTTGGAATATCAATGTAGAGTTTTGGAATATCGTTGTATAGTTTTGGTATATCGTTAAACAGTTTTGGAATATCGTTGAACAGTTTTGGAATATCGTTGATAAGTTTTGGAATATCGTACTATGCCTTTTGGAATATTCTGGTCTGTATTTCGGAATATTCCAAAATGAAGTACCGTATCAACCCGTCGTGTTTACGAATGTTTTTAAATTTTTTATTATACCATAGATAGTCCCGTATCAACCCGTCGTGTTTAGGAGTGTTTTTTCTTTTTTTTATTATACCCTAGATAGTCTCGTATCAACCCGTCGTGTTTAGGAGTGTTTTTTCTTTTTTTATTATACCCTAGATAGTCCCGTATCAACCTGTCGTGTGTAGAAGTGTTTTTTGTTTTTTTTTATTATACCCTAGGTAGTCTCGTATTAACCCGTCGTGTTTAGGAGTGTTTTTTGTATTTTTATTATACCCTAGGTAGTATCGTATCAACCCGTCGTGTTTAGGAGTGTTTTTTGTTTGATGTGGTTTTATGTTATGTTTGGAATATTGTAGTATGCGTTTTGGAATATTGTACTATGCCTTTTGGAATATTCTGGTCTGTATTTTGGAATATTCCAAAAAAAATCGTTTTTATTTGACCACAATGGATCTCAAAATGACTGGCTAATTAATATGAGTCCAACGATATAAAAAATTTCGAAAACCGAGTTCAGGATCATCGGGAAAATGTATTTTAAAGAAAAGAAATAAAAGATTTTTCTCTCTCCTGTGATGACATCAGCGCTGACATCATCAGCCCCCTTCCCTCACCATACACGTGTATGCCCCTCATATTATGCCATCTTTTTCCATTTAATTACACAATTGCCACCTGTTATCACACCATTAAAACCTTGTCACACCACCTCAAAAGTGTCACACCTGAACCCTTCCATATATATATAATATATATATGGAATATATATATATATATATATATGGGAGAGATCACGTGAGAACACCCCCCTTATGTGAGAACACATCTCATGGTGAGAACACCATCAAAACTACGTAGTTTTGAGTGTAAACTGGAAAGAAAATAAGAAAAATATCAAATTGATGCTTGTGGGATTCGAACTCGCGCATGCAGAGTCTCAGCCCAACGCCTTACCACTAGGCTGGGCGAGTGATAGGGATGAAATATCCCTATCTTTTCGGGTTATTTACGGTGTAATTAAATGTTGTTTTATTACTTTTAGTATAGTTTCAAGTCTTTTTATTATACTTTGTGAACAAATTAATTCTTAATCACTTAGTATGAATTTATCTCCGTAAAAACACTATTTTCACCGAAAACCGTCAAAGTAACTCATGTTTATTTTGCTTATAGGTTTCACTTCAAAGATTAAAAATATCCAAGGTGGAAAGCAACTTCCAGACATGATTAGAGGTGTTTTTGTGCTAATAAAGAGCTAAGAGACAAAGAGATTTGCAAATAATTCAAGGAAAAAGCCAAACTACCCAGAAATTGCTCTTGACACGGACCCGTGTCCCTAATCCACACGGTCCGTGTCGAGCCTTAAAGGTCCACACGGGTTGATTTTGAGGGCGTGTTCACACGGTCACTGAAGGACACGACCCCGTGTCAAGTGGGACACGATCCGTGTCAAAATGGAGACATTTAGTCTGCGCGGCGTTTTAATTAGCAAAAATCCAAATTGTCGAGTAATTAATGTGACACGACCCGTGTCAATCCACACGACCAAGGACACGCCTGAGCTGATTAGAATCATTTTATGCATTTTCTTCTTGACACGGCGTGTCACTTGGCCCACACGGCCCGTGTCAAGCTTTATTTTGCACTTCGATGAGATTTTCAAGCATGTGTTTTGAGGATTCACATTTGTTCACAAAGCCAACTTTTCTGTATAAATAGGGGGGGGTTCTCTAGCCAGAAAACTCATCCCTCTTTACTTGTATTAAGTTTTCATTTAGTTGTAATTCTCTCCATTTAGTTGTTTAAAGAGGTGATCCGAGTACAATCCGTATTCCATTTCCCCTCTTTGTAAACTTGTAATCCATTTCCATTCCATCAATACAAAGTTACTAAATATTTTCCTTCATCTTCATCCATTCTATTCAAATCTTCAAGTTAGCAAAGAGTTCCTCTCCGAGATCATAAGCGACGATTGTGTGTCCGGTGTAGCACGGTAAAAGGGAGTAGCTAATCCTTTACCTTGTTAAACTAGTTGTGACCCATCTATGTGCTAGGTTCGGTAGTATCATCTTGTTTCTTTTCATAGTTTATACAACAAGTTTGTATAAATTAGAATATTTGATTTATCATCATCATATGCTTCTTTTATGTTTATTTATAAATACTTGATATGAACTTAACATTTCTATAGGATTTATATAGGTGTTGCCCCCATCGGAAGTGACAAGCCGGAAACCGTAGATATTGACGACATCACGGAACTTAAAGGGCCCTAGTTTCTAAATCCATTGGAGACACTTAACCTTGAAATCATAGGATTAAATAAGTGTGTGATTATAAGTTCATACGTGTTAATAAACATCATAAAAGTTAGCTATGGTATTTTGATTAATCTTAAGTCTATTTTATCTCTGTTGTTATATAAACTTATCATCACCATTTCATACTAAGGAATATGGAAAGTACTTGTGTGTTATAGTTTAGGAGTAGTTAATTAATTCAACAAAAACTATAAAGAAATATTCGCCTAGATAACAACCCGAAACTAAGTAGTTTAGTACTTATTGGTATAAATCCCGTGGATTCGATACCCGGACTTAAACCCCGGATTTTATTACTTGATAACGATAGGGTACACTTGTCCTTTTATTGTTGCCTTTTTGTAGCACTAGCTCGAGGAGCATCAAGTTTTTGGCGCCGTTGCCGGGGATTTATCTTCTAATAACTATTAAACCAAGTGTTTCATTGTTAAACTAGACACTTGTTTGTAAAGTTTAAATTTTCTATTCTTTTATTTTATTTTTATTTATTTATGCATACTAGATCAAAAAGTGATTCTTTGATTCCTACTAATCCCGAAATCGAACGTTTTCTTTCTAGGAATCGGAATTGCTACACTAGGTGGTTGGACGAGATGGCAAATTTCAATGATGGTGTTATACTTGGATTCAATGACGAACCACCCGTGGTTGAACCCCCACCGGCTATGCCCATCCGACAACACCCACCTAGAAATGTGGGGCGAAATGGTGGTGGTAATGACGAACGTTCTATGTTGGAGATCTTGGCTCCTCACCGTCCTCAAAATCGCTCCGCTATTGTTCCTCCACGTATTGAGGCTCACTCCTTTGAACTCAAAACGAGTATTATTCAACTTGTTCAAAGTAGTGGCCAATTTGGTGGAGAAATGCATGAAAATCCAAACGAACATCTTGATAAATTTCTCATGTGTGCCAATACTACCCGTATTAATAGGGTGCCCCAAGATATCATCCGTCTCCAATTATTTCCATTCTCTTTGACGGGGCAAGCATTAGAATGGTTCCACTCCTTGGAACCCGATTCTATTAATTCTTGGGAAGGTTTGGAGAGGGCATTCCTATCATACTATTTTCCGCCGTCTAAGACGGTAATGTTGAGAAATGAGATCATATCCTTCCGCCAATTTGAGAGCGAGGCCCTTCATGAAGCTTGGGGTCGTTTTCGAAAAATGTTGCGGAATTGTCCTCATCATGATATCCCTAAACACACTTTGGTAAGTACTTTTTATCATGGTTTAACTCCTAATAATCGTGCTATTGTAGATTCCGCGGCCGGAGGTGATTTATTCCGAAAGTCGGCTTCCGAAGCTTATGATTTAATCAATGAGCTAGCAAGGAAAAGTATTCAATGGCAATCGGATAAATTTACCGGTCCACCAAGAAATCAAATTTTTGCCGTAGAAAAGGAGGTACCAAATGCGGCCATGGTAGAAGTCACAAAGAAGCTTGACACCTTGCTTGCCCAAATGAGCGTAAACAAGCCAACACAAGTCTTGATGTGTACACATTGCCAAGGTGATCATGAAAGTGGGGATTGTCAAATCGGTAGTCCGTTTGCCGGTGATAATGAACACGTAAGCTATGTCGGTGGAAATCAAAGGTATAATAACTATCCCCCTCATAATAATGCTTACAATAATTATGGTAATCAAGGGTGGAGGCAAAGGGTTCAACACCCTAATCTTTCATATGGAAATAGTCATAATGTGTTAAAGCCTTCACCCGAGTTTGTCAATGAGTATAAGGAGCAAGGTTTGGGCAACCCGACTTTTCAACAAGGCCAACCCTCTCAAAAGCCACCAATGCCAAAGCAAGATGACCCGGTACTTTCTTTACTTAAAGATATTTCTACCCGTCTTGCTAACAATGAAGCTTATTGTAGGGACTTAGGCAATCAAGTTGCCCAAATAAATCGAGAAAGGCAAGAGCGTCCCCAAGGTTCTCTTCCAAGCAACACGGAAAAGAACCCAAAAGTTCAACAAAGGGAAACGGCCCAAGTGATTACCTTGCGAAGTGGTAAGGAGATGGAACCATTTTATGCCACTAAAGTCACAACCGAGTCATCTCCAAAGGTAAGTGAGGAGTTGGGTGAGGTGAACCCCAACTCCGAGTCTATAAACTCTCCTCTAGCAAAGAATAATAAGGAACAAGTTAAATCTTTTGTACCTAAATTGCCATACCCGTATAGGTTGAGAAAAGATAAACTTGATCTTAAATATTCTAAATTCTTAGACATGTTGAAAAAGCTCGAAGTAAATATTACTTTTGCGGAAATGATGGAGGAAATGCCTCTATACACAAAATTTTTGAAAGAGCTTGTAACTAAAAAGAGGAAGATAAATGATCATGAAGTGGTAGCTTTAACGGAGGAATGCTCTGCTATTATCTCACACAAGCTACCTCCCAAGAAAAGGGACCAAGGGAGTTTTTCTATCCCGTGTCAAATTGGTGGTTTGTTTATTGAAAATGCTTTATGTGATTTAGGTGCTAGTATTAATCTAATGCCTTTGTCTATTTTTAGGAAACTCGGTCTTCGGGACCCAAAGCCCACCAATATGACACTCCAACTAGCGGACCGATCCATTGCTCGCCCAAAAGGTATTGTGGAAGATGTTCTTGTGAAAGTCGACAAATTCATTTTTCCGGTGGATTTCGTGGTACTAGATATGGAAGAAGATAACATGGTTCCTATTCTCTTGGGAAGGCCATTTCTTGCAACCGGTAGAACTCTCATTGATGTGGAGCAAGGTAAATTAACTCTAAGGTTGCACGATGAGGAGGTAGTATTTAATGTGTATGATGCTATGAAGTTCCCTAGTATTGATTTAGCACGTTGTAATTTCATTTGTGACGATGCTATTGATGTTTGCTTTGAGGAATCTTTTTATAGGATTAATGACACCTCCTCCGAGAATGGCGAAAAGAATGTGGAAAGTGCGATGGGGGACGAAGTCTATCACGTTTGGAACGACGAGTACATTGAGATTTCCCCACACGAAGAATGTAAATGGGTAAAGAGTAGGTTTGTGAATCTCGATCGAGAGACCAAACCGGCACCAAAGTCCTCGTTGGAGGAACCTCCTAAATTGGATCTTAAACCTTTACCCCCTAATTTGAAATATGTGTTTTTGCACCCTCCTAGTGATTTACCCGTTGTGATTTCTTCTTTGTTATCTTCAAAACAGGAGGAGGAGTTGCTTGAAGTGCTTAGGCGACACAAAGGAGCATTCGGATGGTCTATTCATGACATAAAAGGGATTAGTCCCGCGATGTGCACTCACCGAATTTTTCTTGATGATGAAATCAAGCCCTCCGTGCAACCACAAAGACGACTAAACCCAAACATGATGGAGGTAGTCAAAGCGGAAGTAATCAAACTTCTCGATGCGGGTATAATCTTTCCTATCTCCGATTCTCAATGGGTTAGTCCGGTTCAATGTGTACCTAAGAAAGGTGGTACAACGGTAGTGGAAAATGATAAAGGGGAATTAATTCCTACTCGGAAGGTAACGGGATGGCGTGTGTGCATTGATTATAGAAAATTAAATGACGCCACCCGCAAAGACCACTTTCCATTACCGTTCATTGACCAAATGTTGGAAAGAATGGCGGGTCATGAATATTTTTGTACCTTGGATGGTTTGTCCGGCTATATGCAAATTCCCGTGGACCCTCTTGATCAAGAGAAAACTACGTTTACTTGTCCATACGTCACTTTTGCATATAGGCGGATGCCATTCGGGTTGTGTAACGCACCCGCCACTTTTCAAAGATGTATGATGTCTCTTTGCGGATATGATTGAAGATTTCATGGAGGTCTTCATGGATGATTTTTCCGTGGTAGGGTCATCGTTTAATACATGCTTAAACAACTTGGACCGAGTCTTAGAACGTTGTGAAACAACAAACCTAGCTTTAAGTTGGGAAAAATGTCAATTTATGGTCCAAAGTTGTATTGTGTTGGGACATAAAGTGTCCGGTAAGGGAATCGAAGTCGATCCGGCTAAGATTGAGGTGATTGAAAAATTACCTCCACCGAGCAATGTTAAGCTTGTTAGGAGTTTTTTGGGTCATGCGGGTTTTTATCGTCGTTTCATTAAGGATTTTTCCAACATTGCTAAACCCCTCACTCAATTACTTCTTAAAGATGCTAATTTCGATTTTTCCAATGATTGTATGCAAGCTTTTAAAGCACTTAAGGAAAAGTTGATTAATGCTCCGGTTATGGTTAGCCCGGATTGGAACCTCCAATTTGAACTCATGTGTGATGCTAGTGATCTAGCCGTAGGAGCTTGCCTTGGTCAAAGGGTCGATAAAATCTTTCGCCCTATTTATTATGCTAGTAAAACTCTTGATAGTGCTCAACAAAATTATTCTATCACGGAAAAAGAATTGCTAGCGGTAGTTTTTGCTTTTGATAAATTTCGGTCTTACCTTGTTTTATCTAAAGTGATAGTCTACACGGACCATGCGGCTCTTAAATATTTGATGTCCAAACATGATGCAAAGCCAAGGTTGATTCGGTGGATACTCCTTCTCCAAGAATTTGATATTGAGATCAAAGACAAAAAGGGAGTTGAGAATGTGGTAGCCGATCATTTATCTAGGTTGCAAGGACGAGAAGCGGAGGTAAGCGAGTTAGACATTTGTGAGACATTTCCGGATGAGAACCTTTTTGCGGTGACATCTACTCCTTGGTATGCGGATATAGCTAACTTCAAAGTCGGTAATATCCTTCCTCCTAATTTAAATTTCCAAGCAAAACGTAAGTTCTTTCATGATGCTAAACATTACTTTTGGGAAGAACCTTATTTGTTTCGTTTTTGTGCGGATAATATGATTAGGAGATGTGTTTCGGATAGTGAAGTTTTGCCTATCATTCGTATGTGTCATAGTGATGAACCGGGTGGACATTTTGCTCCCGATCGAACCGTTGCTAAAATTTTACAATGCGGTTTCTTTTGGCCCTCTATGCATAAAGATGTAATTGAATTTGTGAAACATTGTGATAGGTGCCAACGAGTCGGAAATATCTCTAGGAAATATGAAATGCTTCAACAAGGAATACTAGTTTGCGAGCTATTTGACGTTTGGGGCATAGACTTTATGGGACCTTTCCCTAAGTCGCATAACAACCTTTATATTCTTGTTGCGGTTGATTATGTGTCCAAGTGGGTGGAAGCCATTGCTTTACCTACTAACGATGCTCGAATGGTGATTAAGTTCTTAAAGAAAAACATCCTAACACGTTTTGGAACCCCTAGAGCCATCATAAGTGATGGGGGTTCCCATTTTTGCAATAGGTTGTTTGAGTCGTTGCTTCGTAAGTATGGCGTAGCTCATAAGGTTGCAACACCATATCACCCGCAAACTAGTGGCCAAGTTGAAGTATCTAATAGGGAGATAAAACGAATCCTAGAAAAAACCGTAGGTGCGTCTAGGAAAGATTGGAGTTTGCACTTAGATGACGCCCTTTGGGCTTATCGAACTGCTTTTAAGACCCCTATTGGCATGTCCCCTTATAAAATGGTTTTCGGAAAGTCTTGCCATTTGCCGGTTGAACTTGAACATAAAGCTTATTGGGCACTGAAATTTCTTAATTTTGATGACAAGGTAACCGGTGAAAATCGCTTGATGCAAATCAATGAGCTTGATGAACTTCGATTGACCTCCTCTGAGAATGCAAAAATTTACAAAGAGCGGACGAAGAGATTACACGACAAGCATGTTCAAAACAAGCAATTCAATGAAGGAGATCATGTTCTCTTGTACAATTCTCGTTTGAGGCTATTTCCCGGAAAACTCAAGAGTCGTTGGACCGGTCCCTTTGTGGTTCGGAAAGCATACCCCTCCGGAATGGTTGAAATCGAGGATTCTATGGGTATCCAACAACATGTGAATGGGCATCGTCTTAAATTTTATTTCGGAGGCGACTTCGCCAAAGAGAAGGATTGTACCCACCTTAGGGACCCTTGATCATCTCCGATCGCTTGAAAGTCGAGCTATTCCGACTATAAACATAGCTTCGGTTTGCTTTTCTCGTTCTTTTTGGTTTTTATTAACTCTATGTTTTGTGTTTTATTTTTGCTGCTTGTCATATTTCATTTTATTTTTCTTAGTTTTTGTAGAGTCATCGACCTCTTTTGGAGATCTTACAATCACCCGAACTCCGCATCATTTTATGCTTGCTCGTGTCGTTGTGAAATCTCTACGGGGTGAGGTTTTTACCCAATCCATAAATGATACCACTTTGGTTATATCAAGTATGGATTGGTTAAATAACCTCCTCTTGGTCGAATGTCGACCTCGGTTACCACTAACATTTTCTTTAAGAGTCAAAACCACGTTTCTGGGCCATTTTAGCCCTGACACGCCGTGTCCCTGGTTTGACACGGGTCGTGTCCCTTTGTTGACCAAAAATTTTGATCTTTGACCTGTGACACAGGGCGTGTGGGACGCGTGTCGTTTGACACGCCCTCCCAATTTCTTTAAATCAGTACAGGTGCCAAAAGGCATTTCTAGACCAATTGGCCTTGACACGCCGTGTCCCAGTTTTGACACGGGCGTGTCACTACTTTGACCTCCATTTTGGCTCCTTTGACTAATCACACAAGGCGTGTACCACACGTGTTAATTCACACGACCCCTAAAATCCAATAATTCTGTACAGGTCTAAAATAGCACTTTTGCAACAATTTGGTCGTGACACGCCGTGTCCTCCCATTGACACGGGACGTGTGAAGTTCTGACACGGCGTGTAAAGGTTTGACACGCCGTGTCCATTATTTAGTTTTTGTTAGGATTATAATAAAAATAGTCGACATGCCGTGTCCCCAATTGACACGCCGTGTCCATTATTTAGTTTTTGTTAGGATTATAATAAAAATAGTCGACACGCCGTGTCCCCAGTTGACACGCCGTGTCCATTATTTAGTTTTTGTTAGGATTTTAATAAAAATAGTCGACACGCCGTGTCCCCAATGGACACGCCGTGTCCATTATTTAGTTTTTGATAGGATTTTAATTAAAATAGTCGACACGCCGTGTCCCCTGTTTGACACGCCGTGTCCACAAAAATTAACCTTTTCTTGTTGACACGAAGTCGTGTCCCCTGTTGACACGACCCGTGTGAGGATATAACCGTTGTTATTTACAACGGTTAGAAACGACACGGACCGTGTCACCTGTTTCACACAGTCCGTGTCGAGCCTCTATAACGGCTAGTTTGAAAAACTAGCCGTTTTTTAACCGTTGGGGTGACTTTTTGGAGCTATAAATACCCCATTTTCACCCCAAATTATTCACTCCACTTCTCTTCTTCATCTTTACTTCATTTCCTAACATTTTTTGAGTTTCTTTGAGTCATTTTGCTCCCATTTTCCCCCTTAATCCAACAATTCATCCCATTTCTTTTTCTTGTGATCATATGGCTCGCCAAAAGCAAATGACATCACCCACACCCCGACGTCCAATCCGAGGGCGTAGCTCTCGACAAGTTCCAAACGCCGAAGAAGAAAACCAAGCTCTTAACCAACGTAGCCAAGAGTTGGGTGCGTGGTTTAACTTAACCACGGTGGAACAAGGGAGGCGTTTTCAACTTCTTCGCGAGTTAAGTTACCTCGCCTTTTTGGGGTTCGATTTAATGTTCCTCACCACGGTTCCGTGGGGTGCTCAAATAAGATCGGCATTTGATGCCTTGGGGTGGCTCGCCTTGCAAGATCAAGCCTACGTTGTTCATCCAAGGGTTTGTATTGAATTTTTCTCTACCCTTACATTAAGTGAAGGTGCTCTACAATTTTCTTTAGGTAATCAAATCTACACGTTACCACGTGATTCCTTTAATCAAGTGGTTCCGCATTTGATTCCGGGGGATAGAGAATTTGTGGAGGAAGAGTACGATCAAGTGAACTTTTGGCATAGCATCTCCAATGACACCGGCTTCACTCTCACCGATCTTCGCTCTAGACATATCCAAGATCCGGTAATGTGGTGGCTTCATCGATTTATCTCCTTTAATTTTTCGGGTAAAACCGAAGGCAATAAGGTATCCGCCGATGAACTCGCTATTTTATATTGTGTACGTAAACATATGCAATATAATCTTGGGTCTTACTTGTGGAAAAAATTGGTTGGGATGAATAAACGTATCAAGGCTAATATTGGTCTTGGTTGGATAGTTACCATTATTGCTAGTAATATTGCTCCTAACATTCTTAATGATGAAGCGATACTAGTACGACCACGTGGTCTCAACAAAGATTCCGTTAGAGGAATTACTTTTGGTGGTCCGGTAACTAATGCAATGGAACCGGAGATAGATATTCATGATCAACATGATGAGGTCGGGGAAGGCAATGAGCAACACGCACCCCAACAATTTCAACACACCGGTCCAAATCAATGGGATGAGGCCGATGCGAGAGGATGGAGACCATGGCAACAAGGTCCGACAAATGAGCAACTCTTTGCTCAAAACGAGCAAATTTTGCAATGGCAACAACAAGCAAATTCCCGCTTTGACAACTTGGAGAATTTTGCTTCTTATTATTGTCGCCAAAATCAATGGCCTTATCCACCACCACCTCCATCTCCTTCGACGGTTTGAGGGAGTTTTCTAAATTCTTTCGCTTTTTACTTATATGCAATTTTGGGAGTAATTGCATTTTAAAAGCGGAGGAAGGGCGAAAGCACTCCCGATTTATCTTTAATTGCTTTCTAGTACAGATTTTAATTGCTTTCTAGTTTAACTTTATAAGTTTTTTAGTATAGATTTTTACGTTTTCTAGACTAGTTTTTATTTTTGTATCGGAAAAAGTGTCAAAATACCAAAAAAATGAAATAGTTGAAAATCAAGCAATACAAAAAGATTTTAGTTTAGTTACATTGTTAATTAATCTACCTCTCCCAAATTTAAGTTTTCGTACTTACCTCATATAAAATAAAAATTCAACTTTCGAACTTAAACATCTAGTTTAAGTGAGAACCCGAAAAAGTTAAGATTTTCACTAATGTACTAGATTAAATTTGCTAAGTTAATTGTAATTAACTAGTTCTTTGATTAATTTAAATGGCATGAACAATAAAATGGATTTGATAGGAAGAAAAGTTTGAAAACACACTAAAACCCGAATGTGAGATTTTAGAGCCAAAAGACTAAGCGAACATCAAAAAGCTTAGATAGGTTTTTTTTGTGTGAAACTTTCACTAAATTTTTGAGTCATGGAGTTTGCATCTAATACCGAATAACATCCTTAGCTAAAAATATAACTAACATTAGACGATGAAGTTCCTTTTAGGTTTTCTTCTAACGACGTTTTGCTACTAACTCACCAAACACCTTAGTTAGCCTAAACACTTTAACACACTAAATTGTCAACTAACTTTGTTTAGTACTAATTGTGGCAAGTCAACAAAAGAGAATGCACTTGATAAATAGCTCGATATTCCTAAAATGGGTTTTATTAGTCTCAAATCATTCACTTTGTGCTCAAATGAGTCAAAACTCTTCATCAAAGAAAGAAAGATTAGAGGAGAGAAAAAGTAAGAAGAGAAATAAAAAGAAAAGAAAATTTTTTATGACGAAATTCTCAAAGTTTTTTCATGGTCACCTCGACTATGTTCTCAACAAGTACTTCATGAAAAGACCCAAACTTATTGGTTACGAGCTATTAACTATTTTTTTATCTCTATTGTCACAATTAGGTCATTTGTTGACCGCTAAACTTGACCTAAATAGACCACTTACATACCCGTACCCTAACCAAGTTATAACCCTTTTTGAGGAAATTTTTGATAATGTTAGAGTTTTTAGCTAATATTTGGATGACAATGCAAACTCAACTTGAATCATGATTTAGTGTCAAAGTCGAGAGTAAACACCAAGTCGCCAAATAATGAGTGATTGAATGAACTACCTTTGCGAGGTGTCGATAACTTTCTTCCATTAGTAAACACGTTTTAATTGAGCATGCCACCTTAAATTAATCAGTGAACTAGTCAATTAGGATTTACTTATTGAGTTTTCTCTTTTTGTGAATTTCTTTTCCATGCTTTGAGGGCTTCTACCAAACTCGGGAGTTTGAGTCGGATTACGGAATTTTAAGTTTACTTGAGGACAAGTAAAGCTTTAAGCGTGGGGATGTTGATAGGGATGAAATATCCCTATCTTTTCGGGTTATTTACGGTGTAATTAAATGTTGTTTTATTACTTTTAGTATAGTTTCAAGTCTTTTTATTATACTTTGTGAACAAATTAATTCTTAATCACTTAGTATGAATTTATCTCCGTAAAAACACTATTTTCACCGAAAACCGTCAAAGTAACTCATGTTTATTTTGCTTATAGGTTTCACTTCAAAGATTAAAAATATCCAAGGTGGAAAGCAACTTCCAGACATGATTAGAGGTGTTTTTGTGCTAATAAAGAGCTAAGAGACAAAGAGATTTGCAAATAATTCAAGGAAAAAGCCAAACTACCCAGAATTTGCTCTTGACACGGACCCGTGTCCCTAATCCACACGGTCCGTGTCGAGCCTTAAAGGTCCACACGGGTTGATTTTGAGGGCGTGTTCACACGGTCACTGAAGGACACGACCCCGTGTCAAGTGGGACACGATCCGTGTCAAAATGGAGACATTTAGTCTGCGCGGCGTTTTAATTAGCAAAAATCCAAATTGTCGAGTAATTAATGTGACACGACCCGTGTCAATCCACACGACCAAGGACACGCCTGAGCTGATTAGAATCATTTTATGCATTTTCTTCTTGACACGGCGTGTCACTTGGCCCACACGGCCCGTGTCAAGCTTTATTTTGCACTTCGATGAGATTTTCAAGCATGTGTTTTGAGGATTCACATTTGTTCACAAAGCCAGCTTTTCTGTATAAATAGGGGGGGTTCTCTAGCCAGAAAACTCATCCCTCTTTACTTGTATTAAGTTTTCATTTAGTTGTAATTCTCTCCATTTAGTTGTTTAAATAGGTGATCCGAGTACAATCCGTATTCCATTTCCCCTCTTTGTAAACTTGTAATCCATTTCCATTCCATCAATACAAAGTTACTAAATATTTTCCTTCATCTTCATCCATTCTATTCAAATCTTCAAGTTAGCAAAGAGTTCCTCTCCGAGATCATAAGCGACGATTGTGTGTCCGGTGTAGCACGGTAAAAGGGAGTAGCTAATCCTTTACCTTGTTAAACTAGTTGTGACCCATCTATGTGCTAGGTTCGGTAGTATCATCTTGTTTCTTTTCATAGTTTATACAACAAGTTTGTATAAATTAGAATATTTGATTTATCATCATCATATGCTTCTTTTATGTTTATTTATAAATACTTGATATGAACTTAACATTTCTATAGGATTTATATAGGTGTTGCCCCCATCGGAAGTGACAAGCCGGAAACCGTAGATATTGACGACATCACGGAACTTAAAGGGCCCTAGTTTCTAAATCCATTGGAGACACTTAACCTTGAAATCATAGGATTAAATAAGTGTGTGATTATAAGTTCATACGTGTTAATAAACATCATAAAAGTTAGCTATGGTATTTTGATTAATCTTAAGTCTATTTTATCTCTGTTGTTATATAAACTTATCATCACCATTTCATACTAAGGAATATGGAAAGTACTTGTGTGTTATAGTTTAGGAGTAGTTAATTAATTCAACAAAAACTATAAAGAAATATTCGCCTAGATAACAACCCGAAACCAAGTAGTTTAGTACTTATTGGTATAAATCCCGTGGATTCGATACCCGGACTTAAACCCCGGATTTTATTACTTGATAACGATAGGGTACACTTGTCCTTTTATTGTTGCCTTTTTGTAGCACTAGCTCGAGGCGCATCAGCGAGTTCTTTGTTAATCAAGAGCCGCACTTGTATATAAAGCTAATGTTTTACCCCATCTATTTAACACTGACCCCACCTATTTACTATGCTTCAACTAATACGCTACTAATCATTTTTGTTGTCTTTAACATGTGTTGCCCTCCTATTTTTTAAAATTTAAAAAATTAAATTATTTAGATTTCTTTCCATTGTTAGAGATAATTATTTTTCATTTGAAATATTTATCTTGCTATTTGACAACTAATATAATATTTAATGGTTGATATTTTGTTACCATATTTGTTGTGTAAAGCTAACCACCCTTTAATTAACTTAATTAAATAAATATTTAATCCAACTAATAACACATTTATAGATTTTAATACCATCATTAATTCTTCTAAAAAACTACAATTACCTAGTTATTAGTATTCCTAATTCATTCTCTTCACATTATTATTATTATTATTATTATTGAAAGAATTATTATTATTAATTATCAAAAACTCTAACTTCTCATTTTACTTTTTTTCATCTATAAATTACTTTATTTTTTTTGGATCATACCACATCTAATTTAGAAAATATGTCTTAGTTTTTAGATATATGACATTCTAATACTTAATTGATTTCTTCCCATTATTTTATTATAATTATTATTATTATTTAAATTATTAAAAGCTCTAAATTCTCTTTCTACGTCGTGTTTAGGAGTATTTTTTTTATTATTATACCTTAGGTAGTCCCGTATCAACCCGTCGTGTTTAGGAGTGTTTTTTGTTTTATTATTATACCCTAGGTAGTCCCGTATCAACCCGTCGTGTTTAGGAGTATTTTTTGTTTTTTTTATTATACTCTAGGTAGTCTCGTATCAACCCGTCGTGTTTATGAGTGTTTTTTGTTTTTTTATTATACCATAGGTAGTCCCGTATCAACCTGTCGTGTTTAGGAGTATTTTTGTTTTTTTTTATTATACCCTAGGTAGTCCCGTATCAACCCGTCGTGTTTAGGAGTCTTTTTATTATTATTATTATTATTATACCCTAGGTAGTCACGTATCAACCCGTCGTGTTTAGGAGTGTTTTTTGTTTTTGTATTATACCTTAGGTAGCCCCGTATCAACATATCATGTTTAGTATTATAGAACATACTAAGAGTATTATAGAACACACTGTTAGTATTTTAGAACACGCTCTTAATATAACAGAACACACTCTTAATATTACAAAACACGCCCTTAATGTTACAAAACACACTGTTACTGTTTTAGAACAAGCTCTTAATATTCCAGAACACACTGTTACTATTTTAGAACATGCATATCTTCTCCCTCCTTTCTTAAACCTCATTCTGAATCTAAACCCGAACTTGAACACATGTACAGTTAAACCTCTTTAAAGTAATACTCTTGGGACCGGGAAAAAATATTACTTTATCGAATTTATTACTTTATCGATAATGAACACTGATGAAGAGACTAGTCCTAAACTGGACAATAGCAATAGAATCACCTACGGATGAACAAATTCTTGAGTCGGTAATGAACATTGGTGAAAAGCCGATCTTGAACTAGACGATAACAATGTCATTCC
This sequence comes from Euphorbia peplus, assembly GCA_028411795.1. NCBI lineage: Eukaryota > Viridiplantae > Streptophyta > Magnoliopsida > Malpighiales > Euphorbiaceae > Euphorbia > Euphorbia peplus. The sequence goes on along the minus strand of CP110843.1, from coordinate 8,121,927 downwards.
AAGTTTGTCATCAAAGAAAGCAGTTCAAGCAATCAACACTTTTAACAATTACTTGTTGCAACACGAGCAAAACATACCAAGAGTTATTTATGCTTTACGTAAAGTCAATGATGATGTTAATTTTAGCTTTGGTGGAAGGAAGAAACAAGATATTATATATTTATATTTTAAAAAAATTGAATTTTGTAAGTCATACATATTATATATACGTATAGTTCTGGAATTATTACTTTATATATTACTTGGGTCCTTCAGGACTTTCAAATTTTTTATTATCTTATGCTTTTAGCGAGAATATTACTTTACGACATTAGCCCAAGTTGGGACCGACGAAATTTATTACTTAAGCGAGGTTATTACTTTATCGAATATTACTTCATCGAGGTTTAACTGTAATATTATATTTTTATTATACTCTAGGTAGTCCCGTATCAACCAGTCATGTTTAGTATTACAGAACATACTAATAGTATTATAGAACACACTGTTAGTATTTTAGAACACGCTCTTAATATAACAGAACACACTCTTAATATTACAAAACACGCTCTTAATGTTACAGAACACACTGTTAGTGTTTTAGAACATGCTTTTAATATTACAGAACACACTGTTACTATTTTAGAACGTGCATATCTTCTCCCTCCTTTTTTAAACCTCATTCTGAATCTCAACCCGAACCCGAACACATGTAATATTATATTTTTATTATACTCTAGGTAGTACCGTATCAACTAATATTTTTTAAAACATTATGTTGAACTTTTAGAATACATAATATAAGGTTTAGAAGGTGTATAGCGTTATTTAAAACACTGTATTAAAAAAGACGAAACCAGACCGCATGTTCTAATATTAAAACTGTATGTTCCAAAATTGAAAAACGTCGTTTTTACCCGGGCTTCATGGATCTTAAAATGAGCGCCTCGTCAATACGAGTTCATCCATATAAAAATATTCGAAATCGGAGTTCAGAATAGGTGGGAAAACAGTTTTTAATAAAATAAAAATAAATGATGAGTCATCACTCCACCATTTCTCTCTCCTGGATATTTAATTAAAATAAAAAGTAAAAATGCTTTTTGGTCCTTATTAGAGTGTTCTCATCTTAAGAGGTGTTCTCACACACACATATATATATATATATATATATATATATATATATAGGGAGAGGCTCTTGTGAGAACCCTTATGCTTATGCGAGAACTGTTTTTAAGGTGAGAACCCTCTTAAACTACGTAGTTTTATTAAGGATCAAAGGGCATTTATTCCTTTCATTTGAATTAAATATCCAGGAGAGAGAAATGGTGGAGTGATGAGTCATCATTTCTTTCTTTTTTCTTAAAAAATGTTTTCCCGGCTATTCCGAACTCCGATTTCAAATATTTTTATATGGATGGACTCGTATTGAGAAGGCGCTCATTTTAAGATCCATGAAGCCCGGGTAAAAACGACGTTTTCAATTTTAGAACATACAGTTTTAATTTTAGAACATGCGGTCTGGTTTCGTCTTTCTTAATACAGTGTTTTAAATAACGTTATAAACCTTCTAAACCTTATATTCTGTATTCTAAAAGTTCAAGATAATGTTTTAAAAAATATTAGTTGATATGTGCAACATATTTGCATTCTTATTTTATAATATGTCGAATTTGCGACTCATATTTTAAAAAACATAACGTATGTGATAAATTTTTTAACGTGTTCTACAATTTTAGAGTCTTCTTTCTAAATTTCGTCACATAAGTTCTAAATTTTATGGAACAAACACTATGGCATAGTTCTACAACTAATTTAAAGCTAATGTAACATGTTTACTAAATAACGTTACATGTGTTCGAAATTTTATAGCTCGTGTTCTATATAATATTACATGTGTTCGGGTTTGGGTTGAGATTCAGAATGAGGTTTAAGAAAGGAGGGAGAAGATATGCATGTTCTAAAATAGTAACAGTGTGTTCTGTAATATTAACACTGTGTTCTAAAATACTAACAATGTGTTCTGTAATATTAACAGTGTGTTCTAAAATACTAACAATGTGTTCTATAATACTAACAGTGTGTTCTATAATACTGTTAGTGTGTTCTATAATACTAACAGTGTGTTCCAAAATAATTACCTTTGCATTATCAATATAATCTTTTTGTGTTTTAAGCCAAATTTACTTATTATAAAACGCATACATTTATAAATCTAGTTTATAAAATTTCAAATATGAAAAATTATAGATTATGCCTTAGAAATTCTATTTTCTATAATACTGTTAAACCTGTTTGTTTTGTATGTTGTGTCGAATGATAACATATCACCAAAGAGTGCATAGTTCTTTCTACAAACTGAATCAGCCCATAATGCTCTAGAAAGATGAGCTTCATCATCTATTTCATAGTCATAAAAAAAGCAATCCATAAAAGCCTCTTAGATTTGAAATTGTCAACAAACATTTGAGCATCGGATCCTTCAATGTATGCCTTGAGATCTCTATGGAAGTTTTTGAAATCTTGTTTTGATGCACCTACATTATCATATCCGCCAACATACTCTTTCATCTGTCTGTAAGATGTTACAGGACCAATATTCATCTGTTGAATAAAAATAAGTTGCAAATAAGAAATATATAGTTGTGGTTAATTACTGTATGCTGTCTAAATTATTAGACACATGTTCTAAGGATTACATGATCGTGTTCTAAATTAATAGACACATGTTCTGAAAAGTAACAGTTGATAGTAATACTAACCTTTGAATTATCAACTACAATTTTTTTATGTAGTATATTCATGTTCCTGCCATGTTTTTGAAATTTCTTACAACCAGGAGTATATAATGGGTGAGTGTGCCCCTCATGAAATATAACCACTATGAAGCTTCCACCTTCAGAATGTTTCATAACCATTCGTGTTTTGCATCCTACACGTGTGATTAATCTTTTTCTTCGTTTCTCTTCTTCCGTTTCTGGATTCTCAATAGCATTGTCATTCGGCTCTTTCTTACTTTCTTGTTTTCTTTTTTCTTTGTAGCCTTCTTTATTGCATAAAAAATACTGAAAAGATACATTCTTGTTTTTCTTTGTTCTTTTTGTTGTAGATCTCCTTATATTAAAATCAGCAACATTTGCATATGCTTTGTAAAACTCATAACCCTCTTAAATATTAGAAAATTTAATCCCAATGCTAGGTGTTAACTCCGCATTACAACATGAAATCCACTCTTTTGTTCCTCCAGGACTTATTAAAGGTAGTACTTGAGGAGTGTAGGGGATAATTGCAGTAGAAGAAGGATTATGTTGTAAATCTATCAAAACTACATATAAAACATTTGGAACAAAATCAGAAAATATTGGAACACAAACAGAAAAGCTTGAAACATGAAGTTACTAATTATGCTTATGACTTCTATATGTCATATGATTCTCTGTTTTTCTACAAGATCTAATTCCTTATCAAGTTTAAGCACATAAATACAATATGATACATGAGTTGTAATTGTTAACATGAAGTTATCCATTTGGGAACACAAACAGAAAAGTTTGGAACATGTAGTTAATAATTATGTTTCTGATTTGCAATTTTAATCCGATTCTCTATTTTTCAACAAGATTAAATTCATTATCAAGTTTAAGTACATAAATACAATATTTTGTAACATTATCTAAATAATTATGATACATGCATTGATTTGTTACCCGTTTCTGGAGTTGATATTCTAGCCAACTCCTGGATATTAGAATTTGATTCCATAATCAATCAAAGCTGAGATCTGTATTCAATATGATTTTATTTCATCAAATTAATTCATAAATAGGCATTAAACAATTATATTTATTTAACGAACCTAATTTTTGAATTTGAGGTAGAATTTTCAGATCTTCAATTGCAATTTTGATTCTTGTGTCTTCAAAATTAGAATCTAGATTTCGAAATTGATCTTCAAGTGAAATTTGAGCTTCGATTCGAAATTTGAATTCGAGGTATGATTTTCAGATCTTCAATTGCTGTTTTGATCTTCGAGTGAAAATTGAGCTTCGAATCGAAATTGAAATTGAATCAGATTGTATTGAGGACGATGTATTCACAATGGCGAAATTGAATCTGATTGCATTAAGGATCAGGCGTTTTCAGTATGCAGAAGGCAGTTTGAAGTTGGAAGATACTGCGTGCGTTTTTCTTTTGTTAAACGGTGTAGTATAAAAGAGTTCTCACCTTAAGATTGGTTCTCGCATAGGGAGGGGTTCTCACTTGATCCCTCCCCTATATATATATATATATATATATATAGGGGAGGGATCAAGTGAGAACCCCTCCCTATGCGAGAACCAATCTTAAGGTGAGAACTCTTTTATACTACACCGTTTAACAAAAGAAAAACGCACGCAGTATCTTCCAACTTCAAACTGCCTTCTGCATACTGAAAACGCCTGATCCTTAATGCAATCAGATTCAATTTCGCCATTGTGAATACATCGTCCTCAATACAATCTGATTCAATTTCAATTTCGATTCGAAGCTCAATTTTCACTCGAAGATCAAAACAGCAATTGAAGATCTGAAAATCATACCTCGAATTCAAATTTCGAATCGAAGCTCAAATTTCACTTGAAGATCAATTTCGAAATCTAGATTCTAATTTTGAAGACACAAGAATCAAAATTGCAATTGAAGATCTGAAAATTCTACCTCAAATTCAAAAATTAGGTTCGTTAAATAAATATAATTGTTTAATGCCTATTTATGAATTAATTTGATGAAATAAAATCATATTGAATACAGATCTCAGCTTTGATTGATTATGGAATCAAATTCTAATATCCAGGAGTTGGCTAGAATATCAACTCCAGAAACGGGTAACAAATCAATGCATGTATCATAATTATTTAGATAATGTTACAAAATATTGTATTTATGTACTTAAACTTGATAATGAATTTAATCTTGTTGAAAAATAGAGAATCGGATTAAAATTGCAAATCAGAAACATAATTATTAACTACATGTTCCAAACTTTTCTGTTTGTGTTCCCAAATGGATAACTTCATGTTAACAATTACAACTCATGTATCATATTGTATTTATGTGCTTAAACTTGATAAGGAATTAGATCTTGTAGAAAAACAGAGAATCATATGACATATAGAAGTCATAAGCATAATTAGTAACTTCATGTTTCAAGCTTTTCTGTTTGTGTTCCAATATTTTCTGATTTTGTTCCAAATGTTTTATATGTAGTTTTGATAGATTTACAACATAATCCTTCTTCTACTGCAATTATCCCCTACACTCCTCAAGTACTACCTTTAATAAGTCCTGGAGGAACAAAAGAGTGGATTTCATGTTGTAATGCGGAGTTAACACCTAGCATTGGGATTAAATTTTCTAATATTTAAGAGGGTTATGAGTTTTACAAAGCATATGCAAATGTTGCTGATTTTAATATAAGGAGATCTACAACAAAAAGAACAAAGAAAAACAAGAATGTATCTTTTCAGTATTTTTTATGCAATAAAGAAGGCTACAAAGAAAAAAGAAAACAAGAAAGTAAGAAAGAGCCGAATGACAATGCTATTGAGAATCCAGAAACGGAAGAAGAGAAACGAAGAAAAAGATTAATCACACGTGTAGGATGCAAAACACGAATGGTTATGAAACATTCTGAAGGTGGAAGCTTCATAGTGGTTATATTTCATGAGGGGCACACTCACCCATTATATACTCCTGGTTGTAAGAAATTTCAAAAACATGGCAGGAACATGAATATACTACATAAAAAAATTGTAGTTGATAATTCAAAGGTTAGTATTACTATCAACTGTTACTTTTCAGAACATGTGTCTATTAATTTAGAACACGATCATGTAATCCTTAGAACATGTGTCTAATAATTTAGACAGCATACAGTAATTAACCACAACTATATATTTCTTATTTGCAACTTATTTTTATTCAACAGATGAATATTGGTCCTGTAACATCTTACAGACAAATGAAAGAGTATGTTGGCGGATATGATAATGTAGGTGCATCAAAACAAGATTTCAAAAACTTCCATAGAGATCTCAAGGCATACATTGAAGGATCCGATGCTCAAATGTTTGTTGACAATTTCAAATCTAAGAGGCTTTTATGGATTGCTTTTTTTATGACTATGAAATAGATGATGAAGCTCATCTTTCTAGAGCATTATGGGCTGATTCAGTTTGTAGAAAGAACTATGCACTCTTTGGTGATATGTTATCATTCGACACAACATACAAAACAAACAGGTTTAACAGTATTATAGAAAATAGAATTTCTAAGGCATAATCTATAATTTTTCATATTTGAAATTTTATAAACTAGATTTATAAATGTATGCGTTTTATAATAAGTAAATTTGGCTTAAAACACAAAAAGATTATATTGATAATGCAAAGGTAATTATTTTGGAACACACTGTTAGTATTATAGAACACACTAACAGTATTATAGAACACACTGTTAGTATTATAGAACACATTGTTAGTATTTTAGAACACACTGTTAATATTACAGAACACATTGTTAGTATTTTAGAACACAGTGTTAATATTACAGAACACACTGTTACTATTTTAGAACATGCATATCTTCTCCCTCCTTTCTTAAACCTCATTCTGAATCTCAACCCAAACCCGAACACATGTAATATTATATAGAACACGAGCTATAAAATTTCGAACACATGTAACGTTATTTAGTAAACATGTTACATTAGCTTTAAATTAGTTGTAGAACTATGCCATAGTGTTTGTTCCATAAAATTTAGAACTTATGTGACGAAATTTAGAAAGAAGACTCTAAAATTGTAGAACACGTTAAAAAATTTATCACATACGTTATGTTTTTTAAAATATGAGTCGCAAATTCGACATATTATAAAATAAGAATGCAAATATGTTGCACATATCAACTAATATTTTTTAAAACATTATCTTGAACTTTTAGAATACAGAATATAAGGTTTAGAAGGTTTATAACGTTATTTAAAACACTGTATTAAGAAAGACGAAACCAGACCGCATGTTCTAAAATTAAAACTGTATGTTCTAAAATTGAAAACGTCGTTTTTACCCGGGCTTCATGGATCTTAAAATGAGCGCCTTCTCAATACGAGTCCATCCATATAAAAATATTTGAAATCGGAGTTCGGAATAGCCGGGAAAACATTTTTTAAGAAAAAAGAAAGAAATGATGACTCATCACTCCACCATTTCTCTCTCCTGGATATTTAATTCAAATGAAAGGAATAAATGCCCTTTGATCCTTAATAAAACTACGTAGTTTAAGAGGGTTCTCACCTTAAAAACAGTTCTCGCATAAGCATAAGGGTTCTCACAAGAGCCTCTCCCTATATATATATATATATATATATATATATATATGGAGAGGCTCTTGTGAGAACACCCCCTCCTATGTGAGAATGGTTCTTATGGTGAGAACACATCAAAACTACGTAGTTTTGATAGTCAACTGATGGTTTTAATGAAAAATAAATAAAATTGCTGCTGCTGGGGTTCGAACTCGCGTGCCTCTCCTCCATAGGTCTGCTGCTTACCGCTGGGACACTAGCTTTTATTGTTATACATTAGACGCACTTCTATATAAACAATAGGAAGGAGGAGAGAAAGTGGTGCAGTGATGACTCATCATTTATTTCTTTTTTATTAAAAATTGTTTTCCCGCCTATTCCGAACTCCGATTTCGAATATTTTTATATGGATGAACTCGAATTGACGAGGCGCTCATTTTAAGATCCATGAAGCCCGGGTAAAAACGACGTTTTCAATATTAGAACATACAGTTTTAATTTTAGAACATGCGGTCTGGTTTCGTCTTTTTAATACAATGTTTTAAATAACGCTAGAAACCTACTAAACTTTATATTCTGTATTCTAAAAGTTCAAGATAATGTTTTAAAAAATATTAGTTGATATATGCAACATATTTGCATTCTTATTTTATAATATGTCGAATTTGCGACTCATATTCTAAAAAACATAACGTATGTGATAAATTTTTTAACGTGTTCTACAATTGTAGAGTCTTCTTTCTAAATTTCGTCACATAAGTTATAAATTTATGGAACAAACACTATGGCATAATTCTACAACTAATTTAAAACTAATGTACATGTTCACTAAATAACGTTACATGTGTTCGAAATTTTATAGCTCGTGTTCTATATAATATTACATGTGTTCGGGTTCGGGTTGAGATTCAGAATGAGGTTTAAGAAAGGAGGGAGAAGATATGCATGTTTTAGAATAGTAACAGTGTGTTCTGTAATAGTTAGAGCGTGTTCTAAAATTCTAACAGTGTGTTCTGTAACAGTAAGAGCGTGTTCTAAAATACTAACATTATGTTCTATAATACTATCAGTGTGTTCTATAATACTAACAGTGTGTTCCAAAATAACTAACATTTTGCATTGTCAATAATAATCTTTTAGAGTCGTATTTCATATGTTATGAATCGAATGTCATATATCTATATCTAAAAACTAATTCATATAATCTAAACGGTATATGTTCTATAACTAATTTCTTATATTTTTAAAATATTATTATATAAATGTTAAATATGTTCTAAATTTTATCGCTCGTGTTATAAACAATATTAAATATGTTCTAAATTATATAGCTCAGTTTCTAAACAATGTTACATAATTTTTAAAGGTTATAGTAAAAAATAAATAAAAATTGAAGTAAAAAGGAAATTTAGAGCTTTTAATAATTACAATAATAATAATTATAATAAAATAATAGGAATAAAATTAATAAGTATTATAGTACAAAAATAGTGCATTATAAAATATGAAATAAGAAAAAGTGAATTGTGTTAGAAAATTATACCTAAAAAACAAAACAAAGATAACTAAAATTGGTTTTGAGGATTTTAAAAGAATGAGGGTTTGGAAATATTAACATACCTAATAATTAGGCATTAATATGGTAGGAGGAGCATGCCATTAATTTCCTAATTAATGACTAATTTTGTATCTTTTCTATTAATGCCTAATTATTAAGCTTTATTAATATGTGTGTTGCCATAAAAATCATTAAAGCCACTTGTCTCAGTGGGAGAGAGTGAGTTGTGGAGAAGCAAGACCACGGGTTCGAATCCTGCGTGTTGCAATCATTATCTTTTTATTAAAGAATTTAATAACAGAAACAGAAGGTTTATATATAAGCGCGTGTACTCTTAAACAAAGAATGCAAGTGTCCAAGTGGTAAGCAGGGCTTGCATTTGTGGTGTCCACCTTGGTTCGAATCCCAGCGCATGCAGCTGTTATGGTGAGAACCCACCCCTTATGTAAGAACCATTCTTATGGTGAGAACTCTCCCAAAACTATGTAGTTTTGAGTGTAGAATATGAAGAAAAGGAGAACAAATGCGGAACTGCTCCCCATAGGATTCGAACCGCAGTCTTCAAGGTAGCAGCTGCCTTACCGCTGGGCCAGCCTTGCTCTTTGTGATTATTCTTCTTTTGGGTTATATATAAACGTTATTCATTCTACTTCATCATTTAATTCATTTTTCTTAAAAAATGTTTTCCCGGTTATTTTGAACTCCGATTTCGAATATTTTTATATCGATGGACTCGTATTGACGAGACCTTCATTTTAAGATCCATGATGCCCAGATAAAAACGACGTTTTTAGATTTAGAACATACAGTTCAATTTTAGAACATGCGGTCTGGTTTCATCTTTTTTTTAATACAGTGTTTTAAATAATGCTATAAACCTTCTAAATCTTATATTTTGTATTCTACAAGTTCAACATAATGATTTAAAAAATATTGGTTGATATCCGCAACATATTTGCATTCTTAATATATAATTTATCGAATTTGCGACTCAACGTAACGTAAAAAAATAAAATTATTATTGACAATGCAAAGGTTAGTTATTTTGGAACATGTTGTTAGTATTATAGAACACACTAACAATATTATAGAACACATTATTAGTATTATAGAACACATTGTTAGTATTTTGGAACACACTGTTAGTATTACAGAACATACTGTTACTATTTTAGAACATGCATATCTTCTCCCTCCTTTCTTAAACCTCATTCTGAATCTCAACTCGAACCCCAACCTTAAACAATATTAAAATTATAATTTACATTTTAATTATGTGTATTAAGTTCATATTATTATTGTTATTATTATTATTATTATTATTATTATTATTATTATTATTATTATCAAAAACATGTTCATTAGCTTTAGATAATACTATTTTTTAAAAATACAAGATGTTGAACTCTTAGAATACAGTATACAAGGTTTATAACATTATTTAAAACAACGGAATTAAAAAAAAACGAAACCAGACCGCATGTTATAAATTAAAGCTGTATGTTTTAAATTCAGAACGTCGTTTTTACCCGGGCTTCAGGGATCTTAAAATGAGCGTCTCGTCAACACGAGTTCATCCATATAAAAATATTCGAAATCGGAGTTCGGAATAAGCGGGAAAACATTTTTTAATAAAGAAGAAACAAATGATGACTCATCACTACCCTCTTTTCTCTCTCCTGCGCATGCCACTTAAATAAAGGGGAAAAATGCCATTTAATCCTTATTGAAACTACATAGTTTTGGAAGGGTTCTCACCATAAGATTGGTTCTCACATAAGTGGGAGGGTTCTCACCGGATCCTCTCCCTATATATATATATATATATATATATATATATATATATATATATATATATATATATATATATATATATATATATATATATATATATATAGGGGAGGGATCACATGAGAACACCCCCCTATGTGAGAATGCATCTTATGGTGAGAACACCATAAAACAACACCGTTTTATACAAACAAAAGAACACGCGCAACTGCCGCAATCATCGCGCGCTTCCCTAAACTATTCAGGAATCCTAAATCTCTGCTTCATCTCCTTAATCCAAACGGATTCTACTCTTATTCATCAATTAATACCAACGAAATCGTCAAATATGACAGAATCATCGATTTTGAACATCGAATCAAACCTAAATTTTGAAATCTAGATTCGGAAAACGCGATTGAAGAACTCAAAACAAGAACTCAAGATCTCCAATCAGGTTAGAACAATGGAATCAAATATTAATCTCCAGCAAGAATCTACAATATCATCTGCACAAAATCCGGAATCAGGTAACAATATCATCTATAGAAAAGCCAGAATCATGTTCCAACAGTTTGTGATTGTGAATCAAATTTGATTTAGAGCTCATATCATAAAGTGTATATTATTCTATTTTTCATTATGTAGTTTTGACTGATGTAAGCTAATCTTGTTAAAAATAAGATAATTAAAAACTTCATGTTCCAATATTTTCTCATTGTGTTCCAAATTTTTATATGTAGTTTTGATAGATTTGCAATAGAATCCTTCTTCTACTACAATTGTCACCTATACTCCTCAAGTACTACCTTTGATAAGTCCTGGAGGAACAAAAGAGTGGATTCCATGTTGTAATGCGGAGTTAAGACCTAGCATTGGGATTAAATTTTCCAATATTGACGAATGAGTTTTACAAAGCATATGCAAGTGTGGCTGGCTTTAATATCAAAAGATCTACAACAACAAGAACAAAGAAAGACAATCTTGTTGCTTTTCAGTATTTCCTATGCAATAAAGAAGGATACAAAGAAAACAACAAAAAAAATAGTCAAAAAGAGCCGAACGTCAATGCTACTGAGAAACCAGAAACAGAAGAAAAGAAAAAAAGAAAAAGATTAATCACACGTGTAGGATGTAAAGCACGAATGGTTTTGAAACATTCGCAAGGTGGAAGTTTCATAGTGGTTATATTTCATGAGGGCCACACACACCCATTATATACTCCTAGTTGTAAGAAATTCCAAAAACAGGGCAGGAACATGAATATACTACATAAAAAAATTGTAGTTGATAATTCAAAGGTTAGTATTACTAAAATTTTTTACTTTAAAGAACATGTGTTTAGAAAATTAGTAAAAAATCCTGTAATCTTTAGAACATGTGTTTAGTAATTTAGCAAAAAGCTATTGGCAACTATTTCTTATTTGCAACTTATTTTCAACAGATGAATATTGGTCCTGTAACATCTTACAGACAGATGAAAGAGTATGTTGGCGGATATGATAATGTAGGTGCATCAAAACAAGATTTCAAAAACTTCCATAGAGATCTCAAGGCATACATTGAAGGATCCGATGCTCAAATGTTTGTTGACAATTTCAAATCTAAGAGGCTTTTATGGACTGCTTTTTTTTTATGACTATGAAATAGATGATGAAGCTCATCTTTCTAGAGCATTATGGGCTGATCCAGTTTGTAGAAAGAACTATGCACTCTTTGGTGATATGCTATCATTTGACACAACATACAAAACAAACAGGTTTAACATCAAAAATCATATGCTAAATTATTATGTATTATTATTATATCTGATATTTAATATTGAAATTTTATATTTTTGACAGATATAATATGATATTCGGACCATTTACTGGAGTAGATCATCACAAAAAATGTGTTACTTTTGCTGCTTGCTTCATTGCAAAGGAAGACATTGTGTCTTTTGAATGGGTCTTTAAAACGTTTATCAAAGCAATGGGGAATAATGAACCAACTTGCTTGATTACTGACCAAGATCCAGCAATGAAAGTTGCCATTCAACATGTTTTCGAGAAAACAGAACATAGATGCTTTATGTGGCATATAATGAAGAAAGTTCCTTGAGAAGTTGGGTAAGATATCCAAAAAAGTTTTTTTATGTTCTAAATTATTGTCTTCATGTTCTAAAAATACTTAACATTTCTTTGAACAGGACGAACAAGTGAGCAACATAAATTGTTTCTAAAAAAGATATGCACATGTGTATGGAGTGTACAACTTGAACCTGAAGAGTTTGAAAGCAAATGGAAAGCAGTCATAACTGAATTCGAGTATGAAAACAATCAATGGCTAACTAACTTGTTTGAAATGAGAAAAATGTGGATTCCGGCATATTTCAGAGATTTGTTCTTAGGAGGGATTATGAGAACTACATCTAGATCTGAAAGTGAAAACCAATTTTTTACAAAATTTACAAATGGACATCTGAGTCTTGTCGAGTTTTACATGAGGTTCGAAGCTGCGATTGATGCACAAAGACATAACCAAGATCAGGAGGACAATGATACAAAGCATAAGCATCCTCAATGCATCACACCACTCGACATAGAGAAGCATGGCTCACAGGTATATACAACTTCTGTTTTCTATCAATTCCAACAAGAAGTTGAAAATGCTTGCTATCATTGCGGATTGAAAGGATTAAGGACCGAAAATGAGTTAGAAATCTACAGTGTGTATGACCCAAAGAAGGACAAAACATCTGATATAGTGTATGATAACACTAAAGAAGAGACTACATGCTCATGTAAAATGTTTCAAAGAATAGGTCTACCATGTAGACATATGATTTGGGTTTGGAGGACGAAGCTGCTAAAATCTATTCCTGAGAAATATATTCTAAACAGATGGACTTCGTCAAGCAAAAGAAAACCAATATTTGATCTGCAAGGAAATATACTTCAAGAATGCTCTCAGATTGTTGATAGAAAGACAGTTTTGAACAAATCATGGTCTGAGATCAATTCTTGTGTCACTTTGGCTCAAACAGATCAGAATGATCTAAACGATCTTGTGAAAGGAATTGAAAGATTGAGGATTGATTTAGAAACTAAAAGAACAGCAACAGGAAATACAGAGAACAATACCACTACAAAAAAACAAGACACAGCTGCTACAAAAAAGCAAGATATCGAGATGATAATTGGAGCTACAATTCCAAATGAAGTTCGGGTTAAACCACCTGTAATTTTAAAAAATAAAGGTACAGGAGTTCATATCACAGATACTGACAAAAGATTGCAGACCAACAAGGAAAAAGCAGTTGAAAAGACAAAAGTAAGATGTCTCAGATTTTGCAAAACTTGTGGAGTGCAATGTTACCATGACAGTAGAACTTGTCCAGGGACAAAATAAAGATTATCTGTTAAAAAGATTTCATCTTCATAGTTTATATATTTTATTTTTTACTTACGTTATAAATATTAAAACTTGTGTTCCAATAAGTATGCATTATGTTCTAAATAGTTGCAATTATTAAGACTTAAAATGTATTACATGTTGACTAACTGATTAAATTTTACAATTAAAAGATGATCTATTACAATCATTGAGACTCCACTTGAGTGAAAACAATAGCTGGTCTACCTAAGTGTAGACAAATATTATAAACTCTACACCCTACAAATTCAAAAATGTTTGAATAAACAATTTCAAATGCATACAAATTTATTATTCTGCTAAAAAATACTCCACGCCCAACATTATAAACTCTGCAATCTAGAAAGTCAAAAATGTGATTTTTATTCGGTTGGTTTTCAAAAAGATATGATTTAATTAACTGTGTTCTGAACAACACATATACATGTTCTAATATATATAAAACGGGTTCTAAATTTATGTACTAACTAATAACAAGGCTACTTGCATCTTTCTCCAGCCATCATTCCAAGTCTGGATCATCATCCTGAACTTTATATATCCAACTCATAAACTTATAATGTAGAACATGTTATAAAAAAAATGAGAATAAACAAATCTGAAATTAAACCAATATTCACTGTTCAACATAATAATTTTTTTAAAAAAACAATAAAACTAAAACAGAAAATAAGTTGTTCATAAACATAACATCATCAAACAAATTCCTTACCCCACATTTTGGCATTTTCAAGGACAATCTTGTATATGTCCGCATTAATTGGAGTTGACATAATTCTCCAGAAATACTCCAACCTTAAAATCTTCAAATGTGCAACCTACAAAGACAAAAATTTGTGATTAAACACTTACTAAAAAATAGAGGGTACTTATATTGATGTTTTTAACAAAGATATTTTGTTATTTGTTATGTTCTGAAAAATTACAAGTTGTGTTTCGATATGTATATAAGCATGTTCTAAATATATTTATTACCAACTAATAATAAATGTACTTACATCATCTTTCACCAGACCACATTCCCAGTCTGCATCATCTTGTCCTGTATAGCATTCCATGTGCTTCAGCAAAAAAACCCCACAATCGTCGCTATTTTTGTCAGTTATCCAACTCATCTTTTTCGTAAACCGTTTGAACTTGTCAAACTGAACAGAACAATCAGGTGAGGAGGTTTTCATGAACTTTGCGAAGCTTTCCATCTATATAACCAACAACACATATTATATTAAACAAATTCATACATTTGAGAAAAATATTTATTTTCATATATTAAAAATATTACCATTATTTCAGGATATTTCACATATTTTCCAAGGTAAACACCAGCATCAGACGGCACCCTATTATCAATCAACTCTATTTGCTGCTTCTTGAAATTCACACATAGCAAATAGAAGTGCTCATATGATACAACTGGAAAAAATCCCTGAAAATATGAATCATAAGTTAAATATACATAACTAATAAACGGAAAAATAAACATTCAAATAAGAATTTAATATCATACTTACCAAGTCAAATCCATTCAAACTACTTACACCTGCAGATTTCATTTCATCAGTTATTCTATTAAACAAATCAGGAAGTCGAGCTTCAATTTCGACATCGGAAGAATAGAATTTGTTTGTGCACATGAACATCTGAAAAAAAAAAACATTAGATTAAAAATTTAAAAATGAAGAATAAATAGAAAAAGATCAGGACACATACAAAAGGTGTAGTTGAAAAGAAAAATATCTTCACAGCATTCCCACTCTCCTTATTTTCGAAATTCATGATCTGAGACCAAGCATTGATTATTGTGTTCGTCATATGTGCATCTCCAGCCATACTACGCACATCTTCCCTATCGACTAACACATCATGTGCAGCATAGAAAATCTCACCTCTATAAAGTAGGCAAGTACAATAAATATATCAAAAAACAAATGAAAAAAAATATCTGTAATATATACCATTTAATAAAATATGAACTGATATAATAAAATCTCACTTATTGCTTGTCTGTTCTTCAGCAAATGCATACTCAGATATCAACCGCTTTTCTCCTTGAACATTGCTTAAAATGATTTCATACTGCTTCAGAAATCGAGAACGAATTCGTGATGGTATTTTGTCCTCTAATCTGTAAACATAGTATAATATCAACTTTAACAGAATCTAATTTTAAACAATCATGTTCCAACATAATCTAATATTCAAAAATCATGTTCCAAACACAGCATATGATTTAAATTTATTACCGTTCAACATTCACAGCTTCTGCAACATTTTCTTCTGCATCATGTTCATCAGCAACATCACCTACTTGCATAATCTCACACATAAAAACTTCATAAATAACTTGGTTCACCTTTTCAAGAAAAAAATTCAGGTGAAACTTATTACAATTATCCTTTTCTCCTACTGTAATACACTCAGTCCATATATTATCAACAACTTTAGACAATTTAGTGGCTTCATTAAAATCAAAAATGTCATGTGCTTCTTCCAATAACTGATAGGTCTCCTCAACCTTTTCACCAAGGCACTTGGTCATCACTTTAAATCTCTGAAGAAAACCCTGCAATTATACACATAAAAATATCATTGATATAAAATTGAATTAACGAAAAAACAACAAACACTTAACATGTTCTAATAAATAAAGTTCATGTTATAAATTTAAAACTTGTATGTTCCTTAATAAAAGCACTTGACATTTACTAAATATAAGGCACAAGTTCTAAGTGAAAATGTCACATGTTCTAAAATAAACATTACCAGTTTTCCTGGAACAACTACTTCAATCCTGTCCAGAATACGACCCTTTCCAAAACCAGAACTCAATTCCAGTTTAATCCTCTCTTTAATGACCTTCTGTTTCCAAACAGACATCAAAGGGAAAGTCCTCGGCATAGATTCTGTCGTTCTTTTCAACCGATCAAAATAACAAACCTGAAAAAAATAATAACATAGTTAAAACAAAAAACAAGTTTTTTAAAATAATCAAGAAATATAATTACCATAAGATATTCATACTTACCATTAAAAACGGAAGTGGACCAGTGAAGTATGATCTCCCATCTTTCCAATCTCTAACGAAATTCACCAAATGCTTCAATACGAAACCACACCAATCAAGATTGCAGATTTCACTAATATTTTGACAACTATAAAGAAATTTATAGTTCAACTGTAAATTGTTAGTAGAAGACATCAAACAATTAACAGCAATTAAGACAAAATGCAACAAGAAATCATCATGAACATGACGCTTTTCAACTTATTCAACTGCCTAATGACAACTTATCCCTCCATTTTGTTAAATATTCCTTCCATTCACTTTCATCAGTAGGCTCTTCGATTTCTATGCCTCCCATGGGAATACCATAAACAACATAAATGTCTTCCTTCTCAATTAGCATCTGCTCACCATTGTCAAGAACAAAACCACAAATATCTGGATCAAAGCTCATTACCAGATCCCTCACAAAAGATTCTTGATACGACATCAAATCTAAATCCAAAAAGGTTCCGAACCCCATTCTCCTAATGGCATCCTTGTGAGTTTCAGGAATATCTTTAAGAACACCCGTAACGAACTGAATAGGCTTTATTCTCTGAATTAGAGTTCTAGTACTCGAAACTCCAAGTTGTTTAACACGGTCATCACTTTCACTATCACTTTCACTTTCACTATCACTATAACTTGATTCTGAAACAAAAGTACTCTTCTTCCGTTTTTTAGCTATTCGAGAAATATTATCTCTTTGACTTCTCTTCCGACTAACACTTGATTTTCCAATCTTTTTCTGTCAATAAAACAAAAACAAAGTACAATTACATAAACAAACATCATTATGTTTTTAAAATTTATATAACTGAAACATAATATACCTGCTAGGATATTCAGAAATCCTTAAATCAGAGTTGCTGGAATCCATGGAATCACTCATTCTGTAAATATAATCTGTTCAGCCAAAATAAACATTACTATTAAATAATGAAATAAGATCAATAATACAAATCAAATGTTCTAAAACTTCATATTTAAAATCTAATAACGATCTTATATGTTCTATAACAAATTTGTACATAGACTACAACCTAATTGAAATTATAACAAATGAACACTTAGAAAAAATAGCAGAAAAAAGATGTTAGAATCAGAAGTCGTACCAGAAGAAACTACACAATTGAAACTGAAAGGATGTGAGGATATTTATAGTGAAAATAGCGGTTAATTTTGAAGGGAGGACGGTTGAAAACGAACGTGTCTTTAAGAGGGAACAAACACGACCGGAAAGAGAGGGAAACGAAAGGTCATGAAGTACAGACAGTGAGTTTTTGAATAAATAATGGTACTTCTATTTTCACAACCGTCAAAAAATTATTAAGGACATAACTGTTCCAGCCCAAGCCCAGCACAAACAAAAAAAAATTTATTCTAAAAAATATTTCAAATAACTACTAATAAAAACTGATAAAAAAAATTAAGAATATTAAAAACTTCACAAATTTTGTTAACAATATTAAAACAAAAATTGATGAACCCAAAACTCAATATAAGTGGAACCAAATTCATATATTGGTGAACCTGAAACCATAAATTAGTGAACCAAACACCCAAAAAAAAGTCGTCACGAGAGAATATAAATTTTCGAACATGCATAACATTGTTTAGAACACGATTTATAAAATTTAGAACATATATAACATTAATTAACAAACAAAATAAAATGGTAAACTTGAAACCCTATATTAGTGAACCAAAAAAAACAAAATGAAAAGTAAGTGCTTAAGAAATTTCATTATCAAATCCAACTAAAACAAGATAAAAAATATGTTTTTAATTTTGTTTAATCCAACCACACTACAAAAAGAATAATAGAGAAGATTATATTTCATTGTCTTTCGCCCATTTCTTTGACCTTAAGTTCAATGCAATGCTCTCATCATTTAAATCACTTGATATTAACTTCTAGCAATATTCAACCCTCAAACGTTTGAGTTCATCAAACTGCAAAAAAAAAAAAAACAGAAAAAATGTTGTTAATAGATCTGATATTGTGGATGTATTTTCCAAAAAAATCACATGTATGATCTAATCTCACATTCTCTTTATCCAAATTGCACTGCCAATGTTGATAATTTTGCCCATAATAACATTCCATATGCTTCATTAAGTAAACTCCACAATCAGTAAAATTCTCATTGCTTCTCCAACTCATTTTGATTGTATTCGTTTTGAAATCTTTAACATAATCTTTGCTGCCAGGATTTTTAGAAATCAAGAATCTCCCAAAGGTTTTCAACTGCAAAAAGTTGTTTGAAATATTATAACAAATAATAAGAAATAATTTAAGACAGCAGTATCAGTTACATTACCATCAATCTAGGAAAATTTTGATACTTCCGCAAAAAGGTTACGTCTTTGTCATGCATGCGGTTGTCAATCAAATCTAAAGATCCTTTGAAGAAATTAACACATAACAAGTAAAAATGTTTAGAAGCAACCCAAACTGGGAAAAACACCTAAAATAAGAAGAAAACAAAAAGCATTAGTGAAATGAAAAATGAACAAAAATATAAAATTACAATTAAACAAAATATCTTATGATTACAAAATACCAGATTATATTTCTCCAAGCTGGTCACTTTCGAATATGCCAAATTCTTTCTCAAGCAAACTATAAAAAGCAGCAAGTCTATCTTCTATTTTAATACTCTCCGGAAAGTACTGATTAGTACACAACAATACCTGTAAAACAAGATGCATATTATCAATACCTGAAATTCAATACATAATTGAATAAATAATATACAAAAAAAAGGAACATACAAAAGGTGCAGTGGTGAAGAAGAATCTGTTAACGACATTTGGCTTCCTCCTTTTGTTTTCAAAATTCAAAACATGTGACCAAGCATCAATAACATTATTAGTCAACAGATTATCATCTGAAAGACTTCTTATATCTTCTCTATCCACAATTGTAGTCTGGTCAAAATAAATCACCTCACTATGCACATGTATACACAAAAACAAAAAAGAATCTGTTAAATATAACATAAAAATAAATAAATAAATAAAAAAAGAATAAGTTATATTTCTTACTTTTTTGATCCATCAGCAAACACATATTCTAGCAATCTTCTTCTTCCACCATGAACATTATTAGCATATTTAACTAAGAAAGGTGAACATAGATGTAATGGAAGATTTTCAGGACATCTCTTTTCCCTTTGTTGTTTGTCATTGTTCACAATCTCAGATCTATTACAAAACACAATGAAACAAAAAATATTTTCAAAAATTTATCTAAATTGGGACTGTTATGTTCCAAACTAAAAACAGTAAGTTCCAAAATGATTTGTTATATTATGTTACCGTTTCATTGTTTCATATTGAAGCTCAACTGCATTCTCTTCAGCATTGCTGCCTATTTGCAAAGAATCTCTATTAACTTCATTAGGAACATCCCTTGTTTCTTCAGCTTTCTTATGCTCCTTTGTTTCTTCAACTTCTTTATGCTCCTTTGTTTTTTCAGCTTCTTTATGCTCCTTTGTTTCTTTAGCTTCTTTATGCTCAAACTCCTCCCTACTACAATACAAAACATAGTATTATTAGTCTAATGAAGTTTGTAAAATATATAGACCATGTAAAAATATTACATTTGAAATGTGTCTTCTTCTTGCTGAACTGCATTGTCTTTGGCAAAAACACTTTCATCCTTATTTTCATGACCATCTGAAACATCCATAGTTTCATCAAAATCTTGAACATAATCTCCTGCAATATCTGTTTTACCCAGAGGAGAACAAGGTGACATAACTCTGTCATGACAATCTTGAACTACTGGTTCTTCTGTTGAAGCCTGACTAAACAAGTTAAAACTTGGAATAGAACTTGTATCCACACCTCAACGTTCTCTTTGAAATTTTTCATAAGCTTTAGCCATAACTTCATCTAACTCTGCCATGAAACCAGGCTGATCAAACAAATATTCGTCCGGACTTAACAAAGAAGGGCTTTTTTCTTTATCCATGTGTTTTGACTGGCTCACTTTCTCCTTGTTGGGTCTGTACTTATTCCATATGTTATCAATTAGAGTACTCATTTGAACAGAAGTGTCACCTTCATGAAACATATCATTGGCCCTGTCTAACAATACATACATCTCTTCAACATTCATAGCCAGAACCTTCGCAAGACTTTGAAATTTATCCAGAAAACCCTTCATTTATGTAAAAAAAAAAAGAACAATATCAAAACTTGTAATCGTATGTTCTAAATGAAACTTGTCATGTTCTACAAATATCAAAACATAAAATTGTATTAAAAAATAAACAAGTTGAAATCAAAATACCATCATTTGAGTTGGACCAGTAAAACGAGGATCTTGTTGTTCTGCATTGGTCTTATCTGAATCATCAGGCACTTTCTCTTCTAAAACCACTCTATCCAACACAATTCCTTTACCAAAACCCCTTTTCATTTCCACTTCCATTCTTGTTCTAATCAAACTTCTATTCCATACTGAAATAAGAGGAAAATTCCTAGGCATTTCTTCTTTACCTCGTTGTAAACGATCAAAATAGCAAATCTATAAAAAAAGATAAAGGTCAGAAAATTAATATTACATTACTCATGTTCTAATACTAAATCATTCATGATCAAATACGCATAATACATGTTAATATACAGCAACATTGATGTCATAATACTGAAAACATTCATGTTCTAGACTTAATTGAGGTATGATCTATTTCTAAAACATGTATGTTATAATACACAAATCAAACTTACCAGCAAAAAAGGAAGAGGTCCAATAAAGAAAGAAGATCCCTTATGCCACTGTGAAATTGACAATTTAAGATGTTTGTAAACAAAACCACACCAATCCAACTTACAAATTTTGCTTACATTCATACAGCTAAAAAGAAATTTGTAATTCAAAGCTGGATTATTGGTTGATCGGATGCAACAATTCACAACACAGAGAACAAAGTGCAAAAGGAATAAATCACAAATTGGTTCCTTCATCAACTTCAAAATCTGGTTAAACACTATAGAATTTGACGGACTTCCCTTCTGAATACCAAAAATTGCCCTCCACTTGCTCAAAAAATTTACATATTCTTCATTATCGTCTGATTCCTCTAACTCCTGAATTTCTTCACCACCCATCGGAAGACCATAAACAAGATAGACATCTTCTTTTAACAAATCAATTTCTTGACCTTTCCGAAGTGATAAACTACATCTATCTGAATCAAAACTCATTACAAGATCTCTTGAGAAAGTTGAATTGTGAGTATCTAAATCCAGATATAGAAAACCACCAAAACCAATATCACGAATAGCATTCTTGTGAGTTTCAGGCATGACACGAAGAACAGTTGACATAAACATTTTAGGAGGAACTCTTTGGTTCAGAACTTTGTCTTCTTCAACAACAACTTTTTCTTTTCCTTTTTTTTCCAAAACAACATCATCACAATCAGAATCTATATCAATTGCTTTTTTATGTACTTTTACATTTTTACGAACCAATTTTGTCACCTTTTTCTGTGCAATCTTATTAACAACAACTTTACTATCCTGCTTTACTTTCACTTCAACATCATCACGTTCCTTCTTCTTACCTCTTTCCTTCTTTTCTTTTATTTCAAAATCATCAGCTTCCTTCTTCTTACCTCTTTCTGAACTTTTAACAAATTCTATCATGATGTCTTCATCAGCACCATCTAAAAGAACATTATCTTTATCCCGAATTCTTGGTGACTTACGAAGTACTGTTGTTACAGTTTTTTTCAAACCATCATTAGCAACAACAACAGTTTTCGCTTTCCGAACAACATCAGCAACACCAGCATCAACAACATCAACAGTAACACCATCTTTCACCACATCACTTTCAAAATTGTTGTCTCCTAATTTATTTTTTTTCTTAATAAAAAATGACTGCAGAGTACAATCATCATCATCATCATCCTCTTGATCAACAGAACCTTCAACAAATCCACTACACATTTTTCTTCTATCAGCACTTGCTTTATATCTTTTTTTATTGCTAGTCGTTCCTAGAGAAATTTTGACATTGCAAACACCTTCAGTGTTGTTCTGTGTCTTCAAAACAGATTCTACATTATCAGTTCTAGTATCTTCTTCATTTTTGTTATCCATAACATCATCACTGTAAAAAAACAAATTAAAGAAAAATTTAACACAACTTTATATGTAACAGCAACATCTGATAAATGATTTAACAAACAAAAAGTGTACCTATTACAAACACAATATTCAGAACTGATTGATGCAAGCAGTGACTCATCAATTGTGCTCATGTTCCAAAAATTGCTACAAGTATAAATAACATGAAACAATGTTAGTACATATCTAAAAACTTTGGAGAATAAATACAACGAAAACAGATCATGTAAATAGGAATTACTAAGAAACATTGTAAATGTTCTAAAATTTGTGTGACGAGTTCTAATATTGTAAACACATTAAAAAAACGAAAACAAATCATATTCCATAAATGTTAATAACTAAGAGTATTGTTGGCCCTAATAATAACATAATCACCTAGAGGGGGGTGAATAGGTGTCTAAGTTGTTAACTGAAAATTTCTAAGTTTTTCGGGAAACTTAATCTTCAGAGTCAAATTTCCTCAGGATCAGAGGCAAGCTTACAGAAGCAGCTTCTGAGGGAAATTCTGCCTTAGCACAGTTAGACTGTTTTCAGCAACAGAAGTTCTGAATTTAAGAACTTCTGGACGGTCTTCTGAACAAAGACAATGATATATAGAGGAAATCTGTTTCAGCACTAAATATAAGCAAGTACACAGAAGCAATAATAACAAGTGTAAGAAGGAGAAAGAAGTTTAGGAGATCCTGATGAACAAGTCGATTTATCCAAGTTCGCCACAGAAGTCCTGTGACTACGTCTTGTCCCCTGAGGTCGCAGCCACCAGAGATTTTAAATCTACTATTCAGAACTTTTATGGCAAGTTCAGAAGCTCCTTTACATCAACAGAATATAAGCTAATTTCTCACTTAGTTCTGACTAGCCTAAAAAGAGTTAAAGGATTTCCACCAGAAGAACAACTCTGTTTTCTGGATTTCTCACCCAACTCTAATCTCAACTAGATTTCTCTCTAAATCTAACTGAATATCACAAACGATATCAGTTTACAAGATTCCTATTATGAACTTGTTTTTCTTCACTCTCTCACTGTTACAATAGCTAGGCTAAGAAAAGATTGAGAATGGAAAGTTGCTCTGTTTTTCTTGTTCAAACAGTGCGTTGAGATTTTGCTCGATTATCACGCGTAAATGATGCAGTGGAGCTTGGCTAATATTTATAGTGAATGAGGATGACCGTTGGTGAGGTTGAATCTTCAATAGAGATGACATCAGTTGTTGTAGCCGTTAATCTTGTCAAGTCTTTAAACGGTCTTCAAACACTTTGATTTCGTTAACCTTGTTCTTTAACTAAATCCGGTAAGTGATTTGAAGTTGAAGTAGAGGTTGACTGGAAACATTCTTCAATTGGATCAACAAAGGGTAGACAAGGAAATTCTGGTTTCGCTTTGAGTAGACAAGCGCGCTCCTTCAAAACAGCTTTTTGAACTTTTGGCGCCTTGCATTAAATGCAGTTGTTAGAGCAATAAATGCTAAACAAAACCCGTGACTTAGCTTCTGAAAGCTAATACCAATTGTCTAGACTTCTGATCAAATTGGAAGAGTTTAACTTCTGATTGCAAAGGACCTCTGAGGAGAGCTTTAACAACCCTTGATAACTTCAGAGCGGAGCATCCAGCTTCTGAACATTGATACATTGTCTTCAGCTTTCTCGTATCTTCTGAGAAATCCAGGCAATCAAGAAATTCTTCATTCAGCACCTGCTGAGAAACTTACATACAAATTTAACAAAAAAATTGTTAGTCAACATTAATCCGTATGTAAGAGAATTTTAATTTTCATCTTCTGAAACGTTTGGACATAATCAAAACACTTATGATTCATCATTCTCCCCCATTTTGGTTATGGACAAACCGTGGTTAGAAGGTAGAAATTCGAAAGTAAATATAAGGTTTAGAGTGTAACTTCCTGATACAAATGTTTTTATAACATCTAACTTAACTCCCCCATTTTAGTGTAAATGGTGAACTTCAACAATCTGTATAAACTTAAAATAGGCTTAAGATCAAGTTGTTAGATTTTAGCGAAGTATAAGTTACTAAGTTAAAAAGAAACATAAGCAGTAAGAAATTAATTAGAGACAAGTGATATGTATAAGATAGGTTCAATTGTATATAATCGTCAGAAGAAACAATAAACAGAATAATCATCAGAAGGGAAAATAAAGTCCTAAGACAAAACTACCCAACCCAGAACCTAGCTAAGAAGCTTAAGTCCTAATGAGATTATTTGTTTCTAGATTTCTTCTGAGGAGGAGGAACACCACTAGAACCTTCACCAGTACTTTGTCTCTTCATCCCAGCAGACTTGAGACCACCCTGCTGAGCAGACTTCTCCCCCGTTTGGCCAGAACCAACATTCAGAACAGGAATACCCAGAGCTCCTTGAGAGTTCAATTTCTGCTGAACATTCAGTGCAGTCTGATATTGCTAAGGATTAGGCCTTACGGTGTTGATCAAATCCATTCTTCGCCTGAAGTCAGCATCAATGGTTTTCAAATGATCAAAAGTCTGTCCAGACATAGGTCGCTGTCTCTGAACGTCTTCCAGAAGGAGCTTGATTAACCGATTGTTAGCATACACATCAGCAGTGAGATGCTCATTCTGAAGATAAGTCTGTCCTCGGACAAACCTATAGCAATTATGAAGAACCTTCTCTTGGTCTCGTGCTTGAGTGTGCATAACTTTCAGAAGATCAGTAAGCTCAGCAATCTGGGCGCTCTGAGCAGTCACAACGGACTCAATGCCCTGTAGACGATTGTTGAGATTAGGAGAGATGTCATATACAATCCTAGCAGCCCCTGAAGATGATGATCCTTGAGCAGAAGATTTCACTTCTCTCAGAATATGATTGGCAGTACTTTGTAGATCATCAATCTTACTTGGAAGAATCTTCTCATGAGCCTCATAATGCTCGTTTTCTTCCTTAACTTCTTCAGTCAAAATCTCCAAATTCTGATTAACTTTCAGAGAAGAAGCAAGAGCAATATTTTCCAAAGTTGGAAGAGTCAGAGCCAATTCTCTCAACTTGTAAATCTCATCATAAGTAGCTAGATGAAGTGTAGAAAGATTGCGAGTGTAGACAGAAGGGTTATGAACTTGAAGCATAGTCATGAGCTGCAGGTTCTGAGCTTTCAAGGATTGAATTTCTATCAGCACAATGCCCTGAGCATACATGCCAGCAGCAGAAGACCTTTGCCCCAAAACAACAAATCTATTCAGCAGTTCATCAGAGCCACTCTGACTCATTCTTCTCAACTCTTCAACGGAAGGAGCACCACCAGCGTCAGATATACCAGAAGCTCTGCTCATGAAACCAAAACGACCAAAGGTCCTCTCTAAGTTATCTCGATCCATGGAATTGCGTAGGAAGTCATAGTTGGATGACAGCCCAGCAAAGAAAGATGTCAAGGAGGAGGTAGTTAAGGGATCACACACAGGACGTGCATGTCCAGAAGTTGAAGGAGGAGGAATATGTGTGGTTGAGGAAGAAATTGTATGAGAGATAGAGGAAGAAAGAGTAGGGGAAATGGATGGTAGTGTGTTTTAGGAGGTACAACTTCAGAGGTTGAAGTTGTAGGGGGAATGGAAGTTTGAGAATCACTAACTTCTGTGACAGAAGGAAGTGTAGGAGATGGATGAGGAGTATGAGGAGTGGATGGATGAGAAGTACGAAGGGGAGATGGATGAGGAGTATGAGAGGGGGATGAGATAACCTGTTCAGAAGCGTTTGGATCAAACATAGAGATTGGTTCAGCACACACATGAGCCATTCTGATCAACGTTTCAGAGACATCCCTATCACCAGGGTTTCCACCTTGACCCAAAAGAACATTATCTAAGAATTCATCAGTATTAATGTCTTCGGCAAACCTTACAGCATTCTGAATAATCTCATCAACTTCAGGTTCACTTTCCTCTGACAGCTATTCAATAATAGGAGCTTCAACATCCTCTTCAGCAGACATTTCCATCATGTCTTCGTCATCAATCAAGTCCTCTTTTTCAGGAGTTGATTCATCCAGTTCAGTACTCGGAGCAACATAGAAGTTCTTTTTGTTCAGAGACCTTCTATTTGCAGAGACCTTCTTCCTGTTACGTTTAGAGAGAGGAATATCTTCAGAATCCTCATCTCCAACCGTAGCCTCAACATTTCCAGAGAACACAACATTCTCAATATCAGCAGCGCATTCAACAATTTTAGCATCAGCCTTAGCCTTTGCTGCAATTTCTCGCTCAGCTGCTAACTTATCTTCAGCTTCCTTCCTCTTCTTTTTCTCTTCAGCAAGAGCCACAACTCTTGCAATTTTCTCAGCTTCAGCAGCCTTCTCTTTCTCAGCAAGGCGTGCATCCTCAGCTTCCTGATCTGCTATCTCAGCAGCATCCATTGGCTTCTCAGCAACGATCTTGCCAGAAGGTTCAACACAAATAGTGGTTTGAACCAAAGCTGGAAGAGGTTATGAGACAACCACCTTCTCTACTTGTAGGACCACCTTACTTGATCCTTTCTTTCCTTTGCCCTTCTTGGCAGCTTTCTTTCCTTTCTGCACAGTAGCTTCAACAATCTCCTTCTGAGCAATGCTTACAGAGGAAGCATTCTCCTTCTTCTTTGGTATCATGCCAAAGGAAAGATTCCTAAAGGTATGCATCTTCAGCACAGTAGTCCTGCTGGTTACACCTTCTCCTGAGACAACCACAGAGGCAGCTTCAAACAGCCTCGTCAGAAGAGAACCATATGCAAGGGCACTAACAGTAGTCACATTTTTCATCTGCCTTATCAGCATGGCAGGAAGGTTGATTTTCTTCTGGTTTATCAAATGCCACATGAAAACTCTTTCTCGATTGGAAACACCATTAACTCCTCCAGCCTTCGGAAGGAACACGTTAGTGGTCAAGTAGTGTGCCCACCTCTGGTGCTGAGTGAGCCAGGTGGCATAGGTTTCCTTGGCACTCAGATCTGGTCTAGCCCAGTTTGCTTCATCAAACCCTTCAGCAGAACCATCATCTCCAATGATGATTCCCTCGTCATCAATCCCAATAGCCTGAGAGATAGAAGCCCTGCTGACCTCAATCTCAACTTCTCCAATAACAGAGTGAACAACATCCTCCTCATTAGAAAGATAGTGGAGGTTCTTATAGAACTCAGTGACTAATTTTGGATAGATGAACTCATCCAAAGAAACGAACGAGTTCCAATTTTGAGCACTTAGCCATTTAGAGATGGGTTCAGTGGATTTGACTTCATCGTCTAGGAACCTAGAAGTAAAAACCCTAGATTCACTAACTTTTTTCTTAGTTTTGGTATTAAAGATGTGAGTGACAGTGAGTTCAATGGGATGATCTTGAGCCATTGAAAGATTTTTTAAGAAATTAGGTTAAGTGTTTGAGAGAAAGAAAAACACAAAGGATCGTCTATGGAAAAACTAATTTCAGAGTAAAATGAAAGTGAAAGTTTTCTAAGTATGGAATACCCTTATTTATACCCAAACACGAGACTGTTCCAATTCAAAAAGGTAACTAACACTGTTTAAAGGGGAACAAGTAACCGTTATACACCAGTAACAGCGCCGTAAAAAGCAATAAATGTACGCATGCTTTAGTCAAAATCATGATTAGCCTTAATTAAACTTAATTATCTTAAACGATTAACACTTAAGATAAAGAGCAATATAATTAAGATAAATTACTGAAGTGGATAAGTCATACCAATGCCTTCTCGCAAGCTGCTGAAAAGAGTACCAGCCAGAGGCTTAGTAAACATGTTAGCAAGATTGTCTTCAGAGGGAACATATGAAATGATGATATCCTTTGACTTACTGTCCAAGATTTTACATCCACAGGAGCTGAAGACAACATCTCTACCTTTATCACACAGTTGTGCAACACTCAGGAGATTGAACTTCAGGCCTCTGACTAGGGAGACATCTTCGATCGGAGGATTAATTCCTATGGATCTAGAACCAAGAATCCTTCCTTTCTGAGCATCTCCAAAGCTGACTTTTCCACCTCTTTTAGGATCAAATGTGATGAATGCTTTTTCATCACCTGTCATATGCCTTGAGCACCCACTGTCAATGTACCACATCTTTGACATTGATGGAGCACTCAGAGCCACATGCAACACAATCAATTAGTGACAGGTACCCAATCCTTATTGGGTCCTTCATTGTTAGATTTTTCTTCAGCAGGTTTCGGTGATATCTCAGATTGCAAGAGGTTTTTAATGTGATACTTGCAATCCTTCAACTAGTGACCATCACTCTTGCAAAGCTTGCAAAAGGGAGGGTTCTTGGATCTTTCCCTTTGCTTCTTGGGAGATTTCTTCTTCTTCTTCTGAGAAGGGGTACAATCTTCAGAGGCTAAGGCAACACTCTCAGAGGTACCAACATCAGTAGGAGAAGCTATCTCTTTCAGAAGAGAGGGAGTGACAGGTTTCTTTTTCTTCTGGGGTTTATCACTTCCCAGAGGCAGCTTTTCCTTGCCTTTGGCTTTGGGGCCATCAGCAGGAGCGCTGAACTGTTTACACAACTTTTCTTCTAACACTTTTATGTCAGAATAGATTTGAGTAAACCTAAGAAACTTGTCAGCCTCACTCTTGTCCAATTTCCTCTTAAGGTACTTGAACATACTATAGAGTTCTTCAAGAGAATCAAAGATATCTAGTTCGTGAGAGTTGTTTACCTCAGAGTCATATGTAGCTTCAGGAGGTGCGGAAGTTTCTCCTGTGACATCTTCAGAAGTTGGCTCTTCAATAGCCATGAAACAAATCTGAGCTTGCTCTTCCTTTTCTTCAGGATCACTGCTGGTCTCAGAGTCTGACCAAGCAGCCAACATAGCTTTCTTGAACTTTCTTTTATCTTTCTTCAGCTCCGGGCAGTTAGGCTTAATGTGCGCCGGTTGCTGACATCCATAGCACACAATAGGCTTGTTTGGATCTCTCTTGAACTTTTCACCAGAATCAGGAGTTTTCTTGTCAAAGCTCCTGAAAGGCTTCTTGTAGTTTCCACCTCTGCCTTTTCTAAAGGCCTTCTTGAACTTCCTGGTCAGCATAGCCAGTTCCTCATCTTCAGAGGATTCTTCAGAAGATTCTGCTTTCAGGACAACTCCTCTTTTTCCTTCTGACCTTTCTCTTAGGTCATGATTCTTCATGGACATCTCATGAGTAATTAGTGAGCCAATGAGTTTATCATACTCATAATAGCTCAAGTCCTGAATTTCTTCAATAACAGTCTTCTTGGCTTGCCAAGACCTTGGTAAGCTTCTGAGAATCTTCTTCACTCTTTCGGATTCATCAATATCCTTTCCCAAACTCTTCAAGTCATTGACAATCTTGGTGAATCTAGAGTTCATACTTGAAATAGATTCTTTGTCAAGCATTTCAAATAACTCATAGTCTCTCATGAGTTGATTGACTTCAGACTGCTTCACTTTTCCAGTTCCTTCATAAGTGACTTCCAGCTTGTTCCAGATCTCCTGTGTTGTTTCACAAGAGGAAACTTTGTTATACTCAGTAGCAGAAAGTGCACAGTGCAACATATGTTGGCCCTAACAAGAACAGAATCACCTAGAGGGGGGTGAATAGGTGTCTAAGTTGTAAAACTGAAATTTTCTAAGTTTTTCAAGAAACTTAAATTTCAGAGTCAAATTTCCTCAGAGTCAGAAGCTAGCTTTAAAGAAGTTGCTTCGGAGGGAAATTCTGCCTAAACACAGTTAGCCTGTTTTCAGCAACAGAAGTTCTGATTTGAGAACTTCTGGACAGTCTTCTGAACAAAGACAATGATACTTTAGAGAAAATCTGTTTCAGCACTAAATATGAACAAGCACACAGAAGCACAAATAACAAGTATAAGAGGGAGAAAGAAGTTCAGGAGATCCTGATTGAACAATTCGATTTATCCAAGTTCGCCACAGAAGTCCTGTGACTACGTCTTGTCCCCTGAGGTCGCAGCCTACAGAGATTTTATAAATCCACTATTCAGAACTTTTATGGCAAGTTCAGAAGCTCCTTTACATCAACAGAACTTAAGCTAATTTCTCACTTAGTTCTGACTAGCCTAAAAAGAGTTAAAGGATTTCCACCAGAACAAACAATACTCTGTTTTCTGGATTTCTCACCCAACTCTAATCTCAACTAGATTTCTCTCTTTTAAATCTAACTGAAGATCACAAACGATCTCAGTTTACAAGATTCCTATTATGAACTTGTTTTTCTTCACTCTCTCACTTTACTAACACTATGCTAAGAAAGATTGAGAATGGAAAAGAATGCTCTGTTTTTCTTGTTAAAACAGTGCGTTGAGATTTTGCTCGATGATCACGCGTATGTTGATGCTTTGGAGCATGGCTACTATTTATAGTGAGTGAAGATGACCGTTGGTGAGTTTGAATCTTCAAAGGAGATGACATCAGATGTTGTAGCCGTTAGTTTGTCAAATCTTCAAACGGTCTTCAAACACTTTGATTCCGTTATCCTTGTTCTTTAACTAAATCCGGTAAGTGATTTGAAATCAAGGATGAGGATGACAGAATCATTCTTCAATTGGATCAACAAAGGGTAGACAAGGAAATTCCGGTTTCTTTTACACAGACAGGCGCGCTCTATCAAAACAGCTTTTTGAACTTTTGGCGCCTTGCATTAAATGCACTTGTCAGAGCATTAAATGCTATCAAGAACCCGTGACTTAGCTTTCAGAAGCTAAAGTTCTCTTGACTAGACTTCTGATCACAAATGGCAAAACTTCTGATTGCAGAGAACTTCTGAGTAGAGCTTTAGCAGACTTCGGCTTCAGAGCGGAGTATCCAGCTTCTGAATATTTGAAACTCTGACTTTAGCAAACTGATCTTCTGAGTTCTTGAAGCAATCCAAAAAAAAGATTCATTCAGCACCTGCTGAGCAACTTACACATAGACTAAGAACATAAAAATTATTAGTCAATAGTGAACTATATGTAAGGAAAAATTAAGTTTTCATCTTCTGAAACGTTTGAACA
Source organism: Euphorbia peplus (assembly GCA_028411795.1). NCBI lineage: Eukaryota > Viridiplantae > Streptophyta > Magnoliopsida > Malpighiales > Euphorbiaceae > Euphorbia > Euphorbia peplus. The sequence goes on along the minus strand of CP110843.1, from coordinate 8,089,677 downwards.
TAATCAAAACACTTAGGGTTCATCAACATATTCATTGCTGAAGCATTGGTTTGGAGTCTTTTAAGAATATCATCAGTGTATTCTCTCTGAGGAATTACAACATTCCCTAAACCAACTTCCATCCTTGTTGCGATGAAGTCACCATCAGTGATAACATTCCAAGCGCTCATATTCTGAGCTTGGATGAAACACATCATTCTCTTTTTCCAATAAGAGTAGTTATCACCATTGAATAGTGGAGGTCTAGTTGTGGAAGAGCCCTCGGGGATAATAAAGTGAGAAGGGTTCTCAGGCTGGTGTCTACTAGCCATCTCTATTGATTCTGATAGGATCTTACACTTAGATTGTTAGATCTTTAGTAAATATACGAAGTGACCTTCGCTCTGATACCACTTGTTGGCCCTAACAAGAACAGAATCACCTAGAGGGGGGTGAATAGGTGTCTAAGTTGTTAACTGAAAATTTCTAAGTTTTTCGGGAAACTTAATCTTCAGAGTCAAATTTCCTCAGAATCAGAGGCTAGCTTACAGAAGCAGCTTTTGAGGGAAATTCTGCCTTAGCACAGTTAGACTGTTTTCTGCAACAGAAGTTCTGAATTTAAGAACTTCTGGACGGTCTTCTGAACAAAGACAATGATATATAGAGGAAATCTGTTTCAGCACTAAATATAAGCAAGTACACAGAAGCAATAATAACAAGTGTAAGAAGGAGAAAGAAGTTCAGGAGATCCTGATGAACAAGTCGATTTATCCAAGTTCGCCACAGAAGTCCTGTGACTACGTCTTGTCCCCTGAGGTCGCAGCCACCAGGAGCTTTAACAACCCTTGATAACTTCAGAGCGGAGCATCCAGCTTCTGAACATTGATACATTGTCTTCAGATTTCTCGTATCTTCTGAGTAATCCAGGCAATCAAGAAATTCTTCATTCAGCACCTGCTTAGAAACTTACATACAAACTTAACAAAAAAATTGTTAGTCAACATTAATCCGTATGTAAGAGAATTTTAATTTTCATCTTCTGAAACGTTTGGACATAATCAAAACCCTTAGGGTTCATCAAGTATTAACTCAAATGTTGAGCAGCAACTACTGGAATCAACACATGTTCTAAAACAAACAAAATATGTTCGAAGCTGTAGCAAAAAAATCACCAAAACAAAGTCAAAAACTAGAATGTAACACAAGCTCAAAAAAGAAAAAACAACAGAAAAAAAAAAGATAAAACCCTAAAACTAATAATACTGACTCAAACCGCACAGAAGAACAGATCGAACTCGATAAATCAAAAAGAACAACAATAGCTCGAGCTCGATAATGGCATTGAAACTGAAGAATATGAGAACGATGAAAAACTTACGATCGAATCGAGAACAACAACAGAAAAACGACGATCGAAGCTAGAAATCAGAGTATACAAAGATTTAGAGAGAGAAAAGGTAAAGAGTAGAGTGAGACAGAGAGAGAAATGAAAACTACGAGAAAAAAAAAAAAAAGATTTTATACTCAGTGACAAGATTACATTTTTACCCCTCCGTGTTTCTCAAAACGATGCGTTTTATGGTGTTCTCATCATAAGATGCATTCTCACATATGGGGGGGTGGTCTCACAAGAGCCTCTCCATATATATATATATATATATGCAGATCAATTGAATGATGGCATTATGTTTACCATTTTGACTAACAATTTCTGGCAAAGCAGCTCATAAACTACTGGTCATCGGAGTCAAGTCCATTTCAGTTATTATACGTAGTCCAAGTTTCATCAACTTAGTAAAAAGAATAGAATATCATAAGCATGTTTCAAGCTCTAGCAAACAATTCTTTCACATGAATATATTTTATAAGCAATTCCTTGCACAACAAAGTTCGTGACAACATCAACTTGCTAGTATCAAATCGGAAGCAAAATCTATTTTTAACTGTAATGTCTCTTACATTAAAGGATGCCGCAAACTTTTTATACGTCATTCAAATATCAATATGACTTAAAATAATATTATCTACATGATCTATTCTATTACTATGTTTGGCTTTTGGACTAACTTCGCCAATGCTTGCACAACTTCAGACATCAGTGGGACGTGGAAATCAATTTCCATTCACACAATGATAAAACCCCAACACATAATTGTATTAGAAATCACCAAACACGTTTAGATGGTCGTAGAGTCTAGCTTTTCCCAACAATATTTTTCTCTATCTGCAAGCTCAAAGGAAGTTTATTCTTTGCAACGATTTAGAGGTACCAAGAGAGACTGTTGTGATATTTCCCTATCAACGAAATATCAAAAAGTCATTCAAAACATGATCAACCATTTTAGCCAAGGCATCAATATCATGCAGTTTATGAGTAATCCATCTGAAAAAAGACTGTTGTGATATTGTCCTTAAACAATGGCAAAAGAGGGTATTACCGAATAATCATTACGAATAAAAATACTTAAAGAAACTTGAGGAACATTTGAACCGCACAAAATATCATATCACCATTAGGTATCTCAATTCTTGTTACATGGCAGAGACCAGACTATGACCATGACACCTTTAGAACAATATCATCAAACCCATGAATTGAATGCTAACTGTATTCTCAAGATTTACATAAAAAGAACAAAACATAGAGAAAACATTCAGTAGCTAAACTAAAAGAAAGATAGAAAATTAGATAGCCAAAATGCAAATGCAAAATTTTATATACCTGGCAAAACAATTAATGATGACAAACATGTATAATAGTGTGTAGCGGAATTACCTTGGTAAGCATCTCATAATTGAAAACAATCCATAATCTTAATTGAGAGGTATATGTCAAAAACACCCATTTGAGCTAACCATGTAACTAAGGCTCTCACTTTCAACATGAAGAGAGGCAGTATGGCAACGAATCAACATGCAACATAAAGAATATCCTAGACCCCGAAACATGAACAATTCAAAAGCTAATCCAGCCAGTAACATCGACCAAATATGTCTCTACAGTCTGATTTTTTTTTGAGTTGCACTCTTGTCAATATCGGCATTCGAATCCAAGAAATCATGATTTCTTTTGAAGCATAGTAACCTCTAAACTATTATTTGGTATTCCACACAGCCTTGTTGAGTCCAGCCCATAAATGGAGAAGGATCCAGCCCATCTTTAAGAATGATCCAGCAACAACTAGAAAGGAAAATTCTAGATTATAGAGTAAAAGAAATGACTAGATTTTTCCATAATTTTCTTGGTACCACCGACTTAAATGTGTGGCTGGAATTCATAAGTCACCGACTTAACTCTAATATAAATAGGAGAAGACATTTGTGTTGTGGTGTGAACAAAAATAAAATTGAGAGCAAAATTGAGAGTTCAAGTGGTTCCTTTTGTAGAGTCATTTTCTACAAAAGAGTGTGATGAACCCTAAGAGTTTTGATTATGTCCAAACGTTTCAGAAGATGAAATTTTATTCTTGCTTATATATTTTTCAATGTTGACTAACAATTTTTGTTAAGTATTGTATAAGTTTCTCAGCAGGTGCTGAATGAAGAAACTCTGGATTGCATTGAAGACTCAGAAGAGAAGAATAGCTGAAGACAGAAGTTTAAAGCTCAGAAGCTGGATGCTCCGCTCTGAAGATTTTCTAAAGACTGTTAAAGCTCTCCTCAGAGGATTAGAAGCAATCAGAAGATATTCCATTTCAATCAGAAGCTTAGACAAAAGATTAATGAACTCAGAAGGGCTAGTCACGAGTCTTACTTAGCATTTAATGCTCTGACTTCTGCATTTAATGCAAGACGCCAAAAGCTCAAAAAGCTGTTTTGATAGAGCGCGCATGTCTGCCTCAAGCAAAACAAGCATTTAATGAGCTGGATGCTCCGCTCTGAAGATTTTCTGAAGACTGTTAAAGCTCTCTTCAGAGGATTAGAATCAATCAGAAGATATTCCATTTCGGTCAGAAGCTTAGACAAAAGATTAATGAACTCAGAAGCCCTAGTCACGAGTCTTACTTAGCATTTAATGCTCTGACTTCTGCATTTAATGCAAGGCGCCAAAAGATCAAAAAGCTGTTTTGATGGAGCGCAGATGTCTGCCTCAAGCAAAACAAGCATTTCCTTGTCTACCCTTTGCCGATATAAATGAAGTAAAATTCCAGTCAACCTTATCCTTGATTTCAAATCTCTTACCGGATTTAGTTAAAGAACAAGGTTAACGGAATCAAAGTGTTTGAAGACCGTTTGAAGAAATGACAGATTAACGGCTAAAACTAACTGATGTCATCTATTGAAGATGCAAATCCAAGAAACGGTCATCTTCAAAGCACTATAAATAGTAGCCAAGCTCCATTACATCACACACGCGATTAACGAGCAAAATAGAGCAATCTTTTTCATTCTCAATCTTTCATAGTTTAGGCTTTGTAATAGTGAGAGAGTGAAGAAACATAAGTTCATAATAGGAATCTTGTAAACTGGTATCGTTTGTTGATACTCAGTTAGATTTGAGAGAAATCTAGTTAAGGTTTGAGTTGGGTGAAAATTCCAAAAAACAGGATTGTTGTTGTTCTGGTGGAAATCCTTTAACTCAGTCTAGGCTAGTCAGAACTAAGTGAGAAATTAGCTTAAGTTCTGTTGATGTAAAGGAGCTTCTGAACTTGCCATAAAAGTTCTGAATAGTGGATTTAAAATCTCTGGTGACTGCGATCACAGAGGATAGGACGTAGTCACAGGACTTCTGTGGTGAACCTGGATAAATCGAACTGTTCATCAGGACCTCCTGAATCTCTTTCTCCCTTCCTTATACTTGTTATTTTTGCTTCTGTGTAGTTGCTTTTGTTTAGTGCTGAAACATATTTACTCATTATATCTTTGTCTTTGTTCAGAAGACTGTGTAGAAGTTCTCTAACTCAGAACTTCTGTTGCTAAAAGCAGTTAAACTGTGAAAAGGCAGAATTTCTCTCAGGAGCTGTTTTGTTAAACTAGCATCTGACTCTGAGGAAATTTGACTCTGAAAAATTAAGTTTCTCTAAAAACTTAAAATTATCAGTTTTTCGCTTAGACACCTATTCACCCCCCTCTAGGTGATTCTGATCTTGTTAGGGCCAACAGAGTGTGTGAGAGAATTGAGGTTCGAGAGTGTTGAGCAGTTTCAATTCTCTGTTTAAAGTGCCGTGTACCTCAAGTCCGTTGTATTTGAGAGAGTCCCTCTTGTATTCCCATTAATTTCATTAGTGGAGTTATCTTGAAGCCCGTGGTTTTTCCACGTAAATCGTGGTGTCTCGTTTATTGCTCAATTTTATCCTCGTTACTCTATTTTAATTATATTAATCACCCGATCCTAACAAGCCTGAAATTAACAATGGAGGTTAGCAAATAAATTTAAACTATGCATGCTAAACTAATTTGAGGATTTGCTAAAGTAAATATGCATGTGGACATAACCCTATGTCTTCGAATTGAATTAGTTTCAAAATAGGGCTCCAAGGAACCCTAGTATACGAACCCCTACTGCTCCGGCCACCATGGCTGGATCAGTCTCACCTGGTTCCCTTTCTCTGGGGTCTCATAGGATTCACGATATGTTTGCTGCCTACAAGAAAAAATCTGAACCTATTTCAAACCCTAAATCCTTTGCTACAATTGTTGCAAGCTCTGCTCAGATTCCACCCATATCTGATGCGATAATTTTTTACGATGGTGAGTATAAGTCTGTAAAGATAAACCAGAAAGCTTTTAAAAAAAGAGTAGAACTATGTAATCATTCTCTGATCGGGAGATTGAATATGAACAAAGGCGAGATGCCTTGGAAACAGGATGACTTGCGTTTGGCCTTAGCAAAGGCATGGGGTATCTCAGTACCATGGAGACTTATTTCACTCGGGAAGGGATTCTACCATATTCTTCTTCCTTCTGAAGACATCAAACAACAAATTAGACGTCGTGGTGTTCTTGGCTTGCACCCTGGGGTTTTTAGAGTCCAACCCTGGACCCCGGATTTCGATCCGACTTCACAAAAAACAACAAATGCTCAGATTTGGGTGAGGCTCTACAACCTCCCTTGGGTGTACTGGGATCCGATGATATTAGCTGACATTGCTCTTTGGCTTGGTGGGTTGATCAAAATTGACCGCGTTACTCTTGAAGGTGATTACAGTCACTTTGCCCGCATATTAGTAGATATTGACATGGCAACTAAGTTACACACTCAGGTGGGCATTGAACGAGATAGGAAGAAGCTTTGGATTCAAGTTGTTTACGAGGATCTACCAAAATTTTGTAAGCAGTGCTTCACGATAGGGCATGCTGCCTTTCAATGCAAACAAATATCACAGGATGGGAATGCTAATAAGAATAATCCTGCAGTTATAACTATTACTTCAAACTTTACAAAGTCTATTGATTCCCGAAAACGACCAACTCCTAACAACCTGCCACAAGAGCCAAATATTGTTAAAGTTTGGAAACATGTGCAAGCGAGATGCAATGATACGGTCCCTGTTACAAGAATTTTGAAACGCATTGATAATGCTTTAAACGAGCCGACCCCCCAAGGTGTTCAGGATTGCATTTCCGGAGAAAACATATTTGATGTACTGGGAAATTTGGATGACAACAATGCAATTGCGGTACATCCTAATGCTTCCATTTTACATAGTTCACCAATTGATATACGGCCTCTCAAAGTCTCATATGATTCCCCTATTCTGCAACAAGTGACTTGTAGTTCAACAGAGAAAGCTCAACGTACTTCTTGGGCAGATCAATTCGGATTTGATTCGGAACAGGAGGAGGAAGAGATTGATACAGAGAAAATTGAACAATTGTGGCGCTCAAACAGAAAGCAAACTAGCTTGTCTGAGGAGTTCTGTGACATACATTCTGACCCTGAAGGGTGGTATAATGTAAAAAGACGAAAGGATAAATATACTCCAGTAAGTCAGATAGAGCCAGAAGTAACTCAAAATACTCGTACGTACTTTCGGGTTGGTTCCAAAAGACAAGTCCGGATTCCTAGACGCTTCTCACCTTGACTTAATTTTCTTTTTTTTTTTTTTCTCTTGTCTTTTTTGTTTCTTTTTAGTTGTTTTTATTTTTCTTTTCTTTTGTATTCTTTGGGTTTGGATTTCTCTCCATCCCCCACTTTTAATAAAAAAAAAAAATGCAGTGGTGCTAGAAGTTTTGTGAAGATCACAATTCTAGATAATTAGATAGATAGGGATCTGAGAGTGATAAACGCTCCTGAAACTGGTCTTGGATACATTTGGAGTATTGAAATTTTAATTTCTCAATTCAATTTGTGGATTTGCTTTTTCACAATGAGGTATCACTAATTTTAGGAACAGAAACAACACACAACCAAATTGAATATTTTTCAACAGTCGAGAACCTGAGATCGAAAGCAATGCCAAAATCAATTATAACTGATCACGGGTCACTGAGAAGAATAAAGAGCGATAGAATCAAACTCAGCAAAAAAAAAAGATATGCCCGAAATGAAACGAAAAAGAACTTACATATTAGTTTTTAAACCTTGAAAAGAAGTAAGGATTATATTCATTCACATACTGCAAGAGCAACGAATGATAACTGAAAGAAACCAATAGTAAAAAATCAATCAAAGTAATTGTATTTAACAATCACAAAGCTAATTTATGCTCAAGTCATACTAACATTCACAAAGCTAATATTCAAAGTACAATTAAATTGAAACCACATAATCTAACAAAAAAAAGATTCTTAAAAATATTAAAATAGGACTCAGAATGCATTTTGCAAAGACATTCAAATACCTTGAATATGACTAAAGAACAAATACGGCTTGATTATACACTCAATTTTATGTATAAAATAAAATAAAATCAGAACATATAACAAAATTGACTGTATAAATTAAAAGTTCTGTGAATAGGATATTTCTGAGATACCTTGAATGACAGAAGAAGACTGATCTTGCACTTATGATTCGATGTGTTTAGTGAGAGAGGCAAACAAATCAAATTAGAGAAACAAATAATAACTCTAAACACACCGAATGAACAATGAAAGTAAATGCAAACTCACCAAGACAAACTTGTTAGGAAATTGAGGATCGAATCTGGTATTGATTATTCAAGTTTAATAGGCGGAATAGAAATTACTAACAACTCAAAACATAATAAAATAAACACAGATATTTTACGTAAAAAACCCAAATGGAAAAAAACCACGAGACTACAAAAACTTTATTATTAGAGCAGCCAAGAACAATTACAAAAGACTTTATGAAAGCTCAAACCCGAGAATATCCTACGGAATTCTACACCCAAGTGTTTTCCAAAAAGGCTCTAAATTTTCTTTGCTCTCAAAATACAACAATCTCTTATGAAATAGAATTACTCACTCACTTGAATTTCACTGCCTCGCATTTCTTCCTATCTCAAAAACACCTTTTATAAATCTAATTCCAACTAAATTATTGATATGCACCGCCAAAAAATAATACCAATTGAATCATTGATATGCACCATCCAAGAATACATGGTATTCCCAACCAACTTTGCCTACAACATAAATCATTTAATTTCTTTTCTATTTCCTTTCTTTTTATTTCCTTTCTTTTTATTTTGTTTTCTTATCATTACATACTATGATATTATTAGTTAATAATAGTTTTATATTAATAGTTAATTCTTCACAATTTCCTCCTTAACTATTAATTTAGAACTTTATTCTTCTTTCCTTTGTGTCTTACGATCACTTGATTTTTTTCAATAATCGTTGGGCACTGCAAAATAAACAATGCACCAATCTTTCCAGCTGTTATCGCAACAAAATAATCTCGTGTTACCTTTAAGTTCTTTTTCCAACCAACAAAACCACACCCTTTTTCCGTAAGAGTACTTAAAGAGATCAAATTTTTCTTTAAACTTGGTACATACCGAACATTCTTCAACATTCGTGTTACTCCATCAAACATCTTTATCTTCACTGTTCCTAATCCAGAGATTCTACATGAATCGCCGTTACCCATAAACACAGCTCCTCCTTCACTCGGATTTAACTTTGAAAACATCTCCTTGTTGGAGCACATGTGAAAGGAGCAAGCAGAGTCAAGTACCCTAATCTGAAGCCTTCGTCTCTTCTCTATGTGTGGTAACTGTAAATGCATCTGCCTCATCATCACCCTCATCATCATCATCAACATATATGTGGCATGCGCCTTTTCTGATTTTGCTTCTCCTTGTTAAGAACTTTCTGCTTCTTCTTTACTTTTCCGACGCCAAGAATTAGCTATTACATGCCCTGGATTATTAAAAAAAAAGGCAAATGTTATTTCTTCTAGATTGAAACCTAGACTGAAAGTTACCTTTACTATTATGGACAAAAAATCCTACTCCTGTTGGCTCATGAATTTGGGCTAATTGACCAATAATCAATTCTCGTTGCAACAATGAATTTTTAATCTCCTCCAGAGTTATCTCCTCACGTCCATACAACATAGTCTCACGAAAATTTTTATATGAACTGGGTAAGGAGCAGAGCAAAGTTACAGCTAAATCCTCATCATCTATCACAACATCAATATTTTGTAAATCCATAGTATTTCCAAGGAATACGTGAACATGAGTTTTAACAGATTTACCTTCCTCCAAGCGGAGCTCCTTCAGTCGGCTTCTTAACAACAGTCTACTTGTGACTGATTTAGTCATATAGAGCGACTCCAACTTGACCCAGACACCATCATCAGTAGTTTCCTTTGCAACTTCCCTCAACACTTCATTCGACGGACATAGAAACAAAGTCGAAAGTACCTTTTGATCGTTTTCTTCCCAATGATCTTCCGTCATGGCAGCAGGCTTCTTACTTTTTCCCAACAATGCCTTTTCCCACCCATTCTGAATCAGAATGGCTCGCATTTTCGTGTACATATTCTTCCCTACAAACCCATCCAAATGAACAGGTAAAGGTTCCAACTTTTCATGTAATATGCATAGTTTTGAAACAATTTATGCAAACATTACAAGCATGCCCTTTTTCATTTCACATCTCACATTGACACCTGAGTTGAAACCAATCTAATTCTGCACGAAGAATTCATGATGTCCTAACTAAAAGAAATAAATAAATAGATAGATGTAGGATAAATTAATAAATTGGCCAAGAAACAAGAAGCAGTTCCGGAATAAGATATAGATAGGTAAAAAAGAGAGGATAAGAAGAAGGAGCACATACTGAAACGCAGAAGACATGGCAATGATGTCACTTGATTCGGAAGGAAGAAGATGAATTTAGGTCTGAATATCTCAGGAAATGAAAAATATTAGGGGGTTATATGTAATTTGCAACGAGGGGAAAGAAAAGAACGGGCTTACTTAGGGAAAGAAGTAGTTGGTTGGGGAAGAAAGAAGAAGGAACTTACTAGAAGAATACTGTTTCAAATAAAGTGACCGACTGACTGAGGTTATGATTGTTCGATTATAGAATCATCGAGATCAGATCAGATTAGGATGGAGAGAAATGGGTGTAGGGGAATGGTAGCTGTGCTTGCTCTTCATGCTGCTAACGAGTATTATGATCTCTCTCATGTGGAAAGGTGTTCAGTTGGAAACTTCAATGGGTAGTTCTCAATTTGCATCTATGGTTGCTTCTTTGCTTACCATCTCCCAGGGTATCTCCTTGTTACTCTCTAACTCCCTTCTCTTATTCTTTCACTACCCCACTCCTTTTTATTCCGAGTATGCTGTTGGGTTTTCTGGTGTTCTCTTCGCCATGAAAGTTGTCCTCAATTCTCAATCTCATCACTATACTTTTCTTCATGGACTCATCCTTCCTGCACGCCATGCTGCTTGGGCTGAATTACTTCTAATCCAAATGTTTGTTCCTCGAGTCTCATTCCTTGGCCATCTTGCTGGAATTCTTGCTGGCCTTCTCTATCTCAATTTGAAGGGAAGGTCACCCTCAGACCCACTCACTTCAATTATCAAAAGCTTTCGCACTTTATTCACTTGGCCGTTCAGGTTTGCAAGAGGCATGTTCCAACACCGGCGGCAGAGGATTTCTGGTCGGGGAACTGTTGGTGGGAATACAGCAGGAAGGTCTGTGCTGCCTTTAGTGTGGAGATGTCAAGCATGTACGTACGATAATTCTTCCTGGTTGGGTGTGTGTGAAATGTGTGGGACAGACCGAGGTGGAAGTCAAGTATCGCCTCAACCTGAGGACCTCATCTTAGAAGAAATGCGCCGTAGGAGGATGGAAAGATTTGGCCACTGATTCTATCTTGGCCGGTGAGACGTAGAATTCTATTATCCATATTTGACTGCTCACACTGTTTTCAAAACTGAGGTTCTGATTGTTCATGATGCTAATTCTTCATCATCATGTTTCATCTTATATTGTTTGTTAATAACTGTAGTGAAAATGTGTTGAAAGAGAGAAAGTAGTTATTGAAAAATTTGAGCTGACATGATATTCTCTCTATTTTCTTACTATTGCATCTTCAACTAACTCGTTTAAAGGATTCAACTCTAGTCATCCCAATAAGAGTTCTCTCTGTTTCTGTTTGAAGATTTAGATTTTAAGTAAGGAATATACAAGTTCTCCCGGTTGCTGATTTTTCCCCATTGTAATGATTCTTTTTTGTTCTTGTTTACTTTGATAAATTAAGTCTTGCAACATAATTTCATTCTTTTATTCCCTTTTAATGGGCTGAATATTGCAGAAGTTTCTGGAGTGGTATGGTACTACCTTGCCCCCCTCTGAATTGTGATTGCAAGTTTTTTTATGGGATAAATCTTGTTATTCTTGTAGAAATGGTCATATAGAATTGTGTAAAGAAGACTAGGAAGACTCAAATGGATTGATGTTGCATTCTGAAATTTGGACCATGTCTTAGAACCATGAGAACTATTGAACTGTGGAGTTTCCATGAAATTTGTAAGTAGATGGATACTGTATGAATGGTCCAAGGATGAAACAGTACATTTTGGCTTCTAATACGGTTTGGTGGTCTCATTTATGTCTGTGGTTTTTAATTAACTGCCAGTAAAATAGAAATATCTATCTAAATCCGGGTTGTTCAGAACAGATTGATTTCCAAAAGCGAAACCAGAAATAGAGTTAATTGAAATTATCATTGATTTTGAAGTTTTAGGTTGATGGAATTGAAATATATATGTCGGTTTTTTTGTCTAAGTTTTAATCTCATGATTCTAAAATGCTCATGATTTTAGATTTTTTGTTTATAGCTGGATCAGTTTTATTCGTTTTTTTTCAAAAAATTCATTTATCTTTATTGTCAACTTCTATACGTTTTTTAGTGTTGGAGAATTGGCACTCAACACATTCTATACAATTAGTACTAAACTAATATTTTAGAAAATAAATATATAGATTAAAGATTTCTTTGAATGGGATTGAAGATCAGTAAGAAGCAAAGACCGATTCTCTACTACATTAGCATCTCTAGAGATGAAACGAAACAAAATGAAATCTTATAACTGTAATAATCATGTTGCTAATGAAAGAACTGCTGCAAAAGACGGCTTTGAGTTTGATTGATGTAGCTTTTGCCAAGTTCAGCTTTATTTTTAGTTATCCATTTTGCTTCATGTAGCTGTGGGTATCTAAAACAATGTCATGCACAAAATAACTAGAGTTAAACATTCAAGTCTAATTTGTTGGGATACAAAGCTTTAAAAGCTAAACCATATAAGTTGAATTGCATTCATATCAGAGACATCGTATCAATATGTCCTATTGGGGAAAGTATGTAGAGGATGATAAAGTTGAGAAAGTAGAAGCTTCAAAGTAAAAAAAAAAAAAAAATCTGTGATTTGATGTTTTTACAAAAACAATTCTTGTAGCTTGTTTTTCTTAAAAAATAATACATATTGTTTCAAACTTTAATAAAGAAAAGTTTGAGGTTTCATAAATTCAAAAAATAATCGTCAAAGACATGAAAAGTGAATTCTGTAGAAAAATTGCAATTTTAATTTTAGTTAAGAGAGAGAAATCAAACGTTAGAGAAAGAAAAAATTTAAAATAATGATTTTAGAAAATAAAAAACGTAGTTGCGTAGCTAATGTGATTCTAAACAATGTTAATGTTTTGAACTTTTCACTTTCGAGTCGTTAAATGGTTATTTTTGAACGTTTTAAATTGGCAAGTCATTCTTTTGTTAAAATTTGAAATTATAAGTATTTTTTTGAGATTTTTAAAAAAAAAACTTAAAACCACAAATGTTTTTTTTTTTAACTTTATCCAAGCTTCAACTAGAAGGTTGGTTGCTTAAGGGATAAAAGAGGAGGCTTTTATTGAGATCGAATTGAGATAATAAAGTTATAAAGAGTTTATATTACTTGCTCTGAAATTCTCTCGAATTTCAAACATAATATATTATCAAACTGGTAGAGGCAGTTCAAAAATAACAATCAATTGTACAAGTATTTTATTGTAACTGTTTGAACTCATAACTGACATGATTAACGCAACATATACTGGTCGTTCGACTGATCATCCCTAAGCATTTAATAACCTTAACCTGAAAAGAAAATAGGTAGAGTGAAGGGGGGTGAACTTGAGAGGCTCAATAAAAAGTTACTTATATACATAGCACAACTACACACTATTTATAGATTAAATGGCCAAAAATCAACGCAACTTTTAATACTTATTTAATTATATCATTAAGGGCCAAGCTAAACTTAAGTGAAATATTCCCAATGGTCTTATGGTCAAATCTTTCAAGACACAGTATTGTCGTCGTCAAATCTTTCAAGACACAGTACCAAACTCAATCCAAAATATAATAACACCCTATCGCCTCATCTTTCAAGACGGGTGTCTGTGATCACAGTACAACCTCCAGATCATTGTGTCTTTCCACCTAGACTAGCTAATTAATATATTTAACTTGACCTCATATATAATCTCTTTTCACTCTAGCATAATTGCATAGGTCAAAAAAATATCTCAGATCATCGTCTTATGATATTAATTATATTATTTCACATTCTTCAAGCAAGTCATATCAATCACGTTGACTCAATTATCATCCATATTCTCATTAATAACAAATAGCACACATATCATCAAACTCTTAGCATTCTCAAGTTTAGCACACCAACCAATCAAATACACCAAAAGTAAATTTAACGATCAAGTACATAAAAACTATAGTTAAAACATACTATATATATAATTAACCACTTACCTCTAATTCAACTGAAAACTAATGGTTGGTCTTGACTTATCACACGCTTAATCCATGTGTTGATAAAATTGAAGTGTAGGCTAAAGATGAATATCAACACATGATAATCATTTCTACCCCTCTAACATGTTAAAAGTGTATCATTTCACTCCGTTTTTCTCCATTCCTAAATGTTGCTTGGAGAGTGAATCACACAGTCTTACTAACAGATGAACAAGAGTTGGGTAAGTTACATCTTAAAAGCTTAACTTTTTTAATGTAGTTGAATATTTTGACTGACACATCAATTTTTAATTACTTTTTGGACTGCCACATCAAAGTTTAACATAAAATAAATATTTTAAAAATACTTAAAAATGGCTTACTTCTGAAGAATACTAATCTCCTTACCTTGTATTGATGTATAAAGAAGTATATATACAAGTAGTGTAGACCAAACCCTATCAAACATAATTACACTAATATCAACTATCACACTATTCTATCACCCTCCCTCAATTTGAGCCGGAGAACAAGCAAGGCTCAAATTGTTACACAAAAAGCGAAAACGATCTTTACATAAGGGTTTGGTCAGGATATCAGCAACTTGCGCAGAAGTTGGTATAAATTTAACACTAAGGAGACGTTTGGAAACACGATCACGAACAAAAGAGAAATCCACCTCTATATGTTTGCTACGTTGATGGAACACGGGATTAACGGTGAGGTAAGTGGCGGATAAATTGTCACACAGCAACTGTAGGGGCCGAGGCATGGAGAACCCGAGCTCATGGAGAAGGATTTGCAGCCATCCAATCTCCGAGGCACCCGAGGCAAGGGCGCGGTATTCCGCCTCTGTGGAAGACCGAGCTACAGAAGTTTGTTTCTTGGAACTCCAGGATACTAAGGAACGGCCTAGATAGATGGCATATCTAGTGGTACTAGAACGATCATCGAGATTACCTGCCCAATCGGCATCCGTAAACCCATGAAGCCAAATGTCATAATTCTTGTGAAAAAAGATACCACAATGCTGAGAGAACTTGAGATAGCGCAAAAGCCGTTTAACTCTTTGCCAATGAATAGTGATGGGAGCATGCATAAATTGGGCCAGTTTATTGACGGCAAAGGAGATGTCCGGACGGGTGAAAGATAAGTATTGCAGACCACCAACTATACTGCAATACAATTTGTGATCCGGGAAGATGTCACCTACGTCCAATTTGAATTTTTCCTTGGTACACATGGGAGTAGCTATGCCCTTGCAATCGAGCATTTTGGTCCGATCTAACAACTCCTGAATATACTTGGATTGATTTAGAAGAAGCCCATTAGAACACCAGTGAGCCTCGACTCCCAGAAAGTAATTTAATTTTCCTAAGTCACGGAGGGGAAATAATTGCTTCAATTTGGCCACCACAAATTCAATGACGGAAGCGTCCGAACCCATAAACAGGATATCATCAACATATATTAAGCAAAAAATGAGGACCTGGCCTTTCCTGTAGTAGAAAAGAGATGAATCGGCCCGAGAACCATGGAAACTGAAGTCCCGATGAACATCAGTGAGGCGCTTATGCCACATACGAGGAGCCTGTTTAAGTCCATAGAGAGACTTTTTCAACTTGCACACATAATTAGGCCGGTGAGGATCAACAAAGCCGGGAGGTTGGGACATATACACAGTTTCCTCAAGATTCCCATGCAGGAAAGCATTAGAGATATCGAGCTGAGAGATATGCCACCCAAGAGAGACTGCTAAAGCAATAAGAACACGAACTGTACCCGGCTTGATAACAGGGCTATAAGTCTCGAAGTAATCAACCTCGGGCCGTTGAGTGTAGCCCTTTGCCACTAAACGAGCCTTGTACCGTTCAACAGTACCATCAGGAAGAAGTTTGGTTTTATACAACCAACGACAACCAACCTCCTCAATCTCAGGATCCGGAGGAACTAATTCCCAAGTGTCATTTTGGACCAGGGCATTGTACTCAACTTGCATAGCATCACGCCACTCGGGAATGTGAGAAGCCTCTTTGAAAGAGGTAGGAGTGGCAGGAATAGAATGAATGAAGGCACGGGGTTTGAGGGATCCGGTCTTTGATCGGGTTACCATTTGGTGGGTGTTAGGACGGGAGAGAGGGTTGGGTTCAATGGTAGGTGAGGGAAGGGATGAAGAGGGCTCGGGTGGGGTCGTTTGGGGGGAATTAGGGGCTGTTGGAGGGGACGGTGTAGCGAGAGAGGAAGGGGGCGAAGTATTGGAGGGAGAGAGGGCGGTAGAAGGAGAGGGAGGGGCTGGATGGTGAGCAGTAGGAGGCGAAGTGGGGTGGTGGGGATTTGGGGAAGTGGGTTTAGTAGGTGAGGGTGTAGGTTGGTGGGTTTGAGGGGTGGGAAGGGGTGGGGCAGTAGGTGTAGGCGAGATGGGTGGGTTTGTAGAGGTGAGGTTTTGGCTAGGGGATAAGGATGGACCTAAAGGAAGAATAAACTCAGAGGGGGTCACAATGTGATTCGGGGCCGTTGCACCACTCTCGGACGTACTTGGAAACACCTGCTCATCAAATAGAACATGGCGTGAGACAAACAATTTTGACGAGACCGGATCAAAACATTTATACCCTTTATATTGTTTACAATAACCAAGAAAGATACAAGCCTTAGAACGATTGTCAAGTTTGGATTTAGAGTATGGGCGAAGCCATGGAAAACAGATACAACCAAAAATACGAAGACTAACATAATCAGGAACATCATTAAACAACATTTGAAAGGGTGTAGTGTGAGGGTTGGAGAACAAAGGAGTACGATTAATTAAATAAGTAGCAGTATCTATAGCAAAGGACCAAAAGGATTTGTTAAGATGTGCACGATCTAGGAGAGCTAAAGCATGTTCAATAATGTGCCTATGTTTTCTTTCAGCACTGCCGTTTTGTTCAGGGGTGTGAGGACATGAAATGCGGTGAGAAATGCCATTTTTACTGAGATAGGGAGTAAGTTTGGTGAATTCACCACCCCCGTCAGACTGAAAGATTTTAATTGACCTGTTAAAAAATTTCTCAACCAAGGTTCGAAATTGAACGAATATATCATGCACATCAGATTTGTGTTTCAAAAAATAGACCCAGCTGTACTTAGTGTAATGATCTAGAAATAGCACATAATATTTATAACCATCCACAGACTCAACGGGTGCAGGACCCCAGACATCAGCACATATCATTTCCAAAGGAGCAGTTGAAGCATGATTAGACAAGGCAAACGGAAGTTTATGACTTTTACTAACACAACAATGAGAACACAAAGAATTTTTATCATTAAGCACCGGAATTTTATTAGAATTCAAAATAGTCTTGACAACAGGAAAAGAAGCATGGCCTAATCTATCATGCCAATGCGATAAACTAGCAGAACTAGTTGAACACTTTGAACCGGTGGAGAGACACATGGAGTAAAGTCCTTGACTACTCTGGCCTTGGAACCGCACCTTCCCCGCTGCCAAATCCTTAATATAGAAACGATCAGAAAAGAATTCAACAGAAACGGGGTTAGAATTGGTTAGAGCATAAACAGATAACAGATTATTACATGCTTGAGGTACCAACAAAATATTACGAAGTAACAAGTTTGATGATCCAACTGAAATAGAAGAGTCACCGACACGAGAGATTTTAAGTTTAGACCCATTACCAATTTGCAGTTGTTCCGGACCAGAGTATTCAGAATGCAAATTAAGATTGGCCATATCAGAAGTGAGGTGGTGAGTTGCCCCCGAATCAAGGACCCATGGTTGTTGAGGCATATTGCTGGTAGCTAGGTTGGATTGAGGCTGGAAAGATTCTGAACCAAGTTTTGGAGAGGAACAATTACGAGCAATATGGCCCAAACCACCACAATTGTGACACGTGAGGTGAGGACGAGTATTACTCGCAGTTGCTGGAGTGGAACCCGAGACCAAATAGCCCTGCAATGGGGAAAAAGACTGCTGCCCCGGCGTACCCCACCCGTCGGTGACCGGAGCACCATAATTCTGCCAACCAGAATGCCGACCCCCACCGCGCCCATTACGGCTACGACCCCGATTTCTTCCCTGATTATTGCGATTATGAGGTCTATTGAAGGGTGGGGCAGCATATAAAGCAGTAGGAACAACCTCATTTGTGATTTCTCGAGCTAAATCATGTTCTTCCGTGAGCAACAACCCATATAATTCATCAAAAGAATACTGAATCCTACTGTTTCGAATAGATAACACAAAAGCTTTGTAGGAATGTCCAAGACCATTAATCACAGCATCAATCAAATCTTTTTCCGGAACATGAAAATCATAAGAGGCTAATTGATCGAAAATACCTTTAGCCTTGATGAGATACGTGTGGATGGCATCACTACCACGAGTGAGGGAATGTAATTGAGATCGGAGATGCCGGATTTGCGATTCAAAACCCACTGAATAAGCATGAGTGAGGCGAGTCCACGCCTCAAGAGCGTTCTTGGAAGCAGCAATTTGAGGGAGCAACGATTCGGTGACCGAGCCCAGCAGTAGACTCAAGACCAGTTGGTCTTTGCGATCCCAAGACTCATAAAGCGGATCGAATGATGCCGGAGGTGCAATTCGGTTATCAATAAAATTAGCAAGACCATGACCTCGTAACACCGAGGTGATTTGTGCCTTCCAAAGTATGTAATTTCTGGCCGTGAGTTTCACCGTGACCTGGCCAATTAAATTGGGAGTCGGAGCAGGAGGGAGAATCTGTGGTGGTGGAGGAGTGAAATAGGGAAACGAGAATGATGGTGTGTGGGTGGATGTAACAGTAGAAAAGGTGGGGAAGGCACCAAAAGGATTGGAGAAAACAAAACCGGTCGAGGCCGGAGTACTGGTAGGAGCGGCGGAAGTGGGGGGAAGGCCGTCGGAGGTGGCGTTGTGGACAGTAGAGGTGTTAACGGTGGAGGTGGAATCGGAAGACATGACGGCCGTAGAAAAATAGGTTAGGATCGATTTAGGCTCTGTATACCATGAAGAATACTAATCTCCTTACCTTGTATTGATGTATAAAGAAGTATATATACAAGTAGTGTAGACCAAACCCTATCAAACATAATTACACTAATATCAACTATCACACTATTCTATCAACTTCCACGCCTAACTCTTGTCTGTAAATTTATGGAGTTGAGGAAAATCCAATTTCTTTCAGTTTGGCATGTCTGTAGATCTATTTTCTTATCAATCCAAAAACTAATTAATCCTTGAGCAAATCCATACTCTAAACTTGGTTTTCCGCAACTCTAGCAGAATAAGATGTAATAAATGTAATAAAAGGTTAAACTAATTAATCCTTGAGCAAATCCATACTCTAAACTGTGGAGTTGTATATTTTCAATGTAATAAATGCCCATTTTAATATTAACACTCATTTTTATAGAAAATGTAACAAATTAAATGAAGTATTAAATGCTTATATACAACCCTTTCGATTGTATATATCATTTGCCTTAATAATATACATGCTATTTAGTCAACCTAAACAACAGAAATAAATTGATCAGCTGCAGCAAAAACTAATAACTACTGGCTGGTTCCAGCTCCATTATGTAGGCAGCATCCTTCCTAATATGGATAAACTGTTATTTTATCTGATATTCCAGCTGCTACTTTCCAAATGTCTGAAAGCTGATTCAAGAAACTTGAGTATGGATGGATCAGCTCTCCTCGAATTCAAAACACAGTTAAATTTGGAATCACAAAATCACGGTTTATCGAACAACTGGTCTCTCTCCACACCAATCTGCAGCTGGGATGGGAAAGTTAAATAGCATCAATTAATATGTGGGGATAGTTTGTTTGTACTTTTTTTACTAAGTCACATACTTTTTTATTTCGTGGGGCCATAATTATTCACTCTATCTACGTTTTGAAGAGTTATTTATAGCATGAGATTAATGAGCTTGTATAGTTAGGTAAATTAGGCGGTAAATTGCAACTTTTGGCCATCCTTTCATAATAGTCATTACACTTTTTTTTTCTTTTCTCTATAAACACCTGAATTTTCTTTTTATTTCAATAAAATCATATGATCATTTCAACCAGAAAAAATTGCCAAAAATAGTTACTTGACAGCCACATAAAAAAATAATTACTTTACCTATAACATGACCATGTAACAGTTTCGAACAATCTGATTAAGTAAATAAAATATATAATTATTTTATGTCATATAAATGTCATTCTACTATTATTTATTATTATTATTATTATTATTATTCCTACGACTTTTCAATCTAACATGGTTGGAAAGAGTTTAAGAGATATTTTTCTTTTTCTGAAAAAATGTATGATTTTATAAAAAGAAAATGCAATAAGACTTTCGGTATAGTTCTCAATCTTCGGCTGCAATTAATTTAATTAACTTTATACCTTTCTAGGAAAAATGTTTGCAAATCAATTTACTTTAAAATTCTAAAATATAAAATAGCCAACTCCTACCTTCCAACAATCAATCACCGATGAAAATGCCATCATATTACCAACTAATACTCATATCTACATTGAGCTTGAATATTAATTTCCAATAAGAGAAAAAATAATATGAAAAAAAAAATTCAATAATTCAATTTAATGTGACATATCAAGCCTCGTGTAAATCGTAAGTTATAGAAACAAACGTTGTAATCTAGCCCTGAAGATAGTGATTTTGTCATCTCGACTGAAAATAAGGCTTTGCAAGTTATTAAATTTGTATATAGAAACTTTTAAACCACGCACAAAATCAAAATAATTAAATTTTATTGACATCTATAAAATTTAAAAGCCCAATACCGTTGGTAATTTGTATAAATTAAGCCCATGGTTCACCCAAACAAACAGTTTAAAGTACTACTTTAAACAAGGGAGAAATTCTATAGTAATTTATTTTTTTTATAAAATAGGCATGGGGTAATTTACATAGTCATCATAAATAATACTAGTATTTATTATTTAATCATGTTTGTTAATTTTATTATTACTCTATCAAAACAATAAAAGCTTATTCTACAAATACAAGTTGGTAAAAACTGAATTTAGTGACTTCCTAATTCATAGGATACGGTTTGCAAGTGACAAAACAATATTTTATTATTATTGAGACACAAAATTTCTATCTTAATTAATGAAAATTTAAACATCAAAACAACGATTTTAGTGATATGAATATCAGGGATATAGGTTTGAAAGGGAAAAAAAAAAACTCTAAAAATCAAGTCATTTAATGTACGATATTCCTATCAAATTGGGGAATTACTACCAGTAATGGTTTTTAATGAATTTCAAATTCATATTGTGAATTCTTATGAACAATATGATTTTAATATACTGTATGTTATTCAAAGTCAGGAAAGAAAACCAAAAGAAGAATATAAGTGAAGAAAACATTAGGGGATGACGATTAGAGGACATAATAATGAGAATTATAATTTAACTCTCATCCTAAAAGGGATGACGATTACAAATTGGTCGAAATGAAAATTACATAAATAGAGTAGAATGAATAATCCCAAATATGAATTAATTTAAATTCGTGAATCGAAAAAGTACTTGAAAAGTAAGGGGGAGATGCAGAGAGAGAAAGAAGCTTCATAGCACAAACTTAATTTGTACAAAAAAAGAATATTGAAAATGGAAAGAGAAAAAAGGGATTAGTTAGATGATGTTTTAGGAATTTGAAATAAAATAAAAGCTAAACTGAAGAAGAGTAAGTAGTAAAAATGGAGTGTATCTAAGACAAAATCAATCAGCAGGTAACAAACCACATAAAAGCAGGAACCTCAGACGGAGACTAGATGCAAAGACAGCTGCTGTGTTCGGAGGACGATCAAATGGGCCTAAAGTAAAGGTATTAATTAGGGGATGAATGGGGACAGTCAAAAGCCGACTCTTTGTGAGGTTATTTTGTAAATGTTTTGTATAGTTCAGGATGTAATTAATGAAATCATGTGAAAAAGGCTGTACATTTGTTGTTATCTTAAAATTGGTTTAGGTTTATATTATTGCAGTGTTCAACAACAATCGTCTCTAAAGATTGTTAAACTTGTGCTTTCTATTTCTTTTTTTACCTTTAGTTTTGTTTATCCAAGATTGTTTCCCTTTCTATTTACTCAGTTTTGAGTTGGTGGATTAGCTGAGAATTAACTCGAAAAACACAAGCAGACAGCTCAAATCAACAATACAGTATAGCTTCTTAAACACAAAAAAAATCTAAATCATTACAACAACTAAATTATCCACTTGCAAGGATTCCATTCCCTCCCTCTTGTATAAAAAACCAGCATTTTCCATCTCATATTGGGGATGCCATTCAAGACATTTCTTCTCAAAATCACAGTACTTTTACTTTTTAAATTTGCCCGGAAAATGGCAAGGATTATGAATATCTTTGTCTTTCTATCACGCAGTCCTCCTCAAAAGCACAGCCAAAAGATAGCACAGTATTGAGTCAACTGATGCTAGCGCGACAATGAGTAGCGCTACAATAACAAGAGTTAAGATTGCCGTCCTCAACTGCACAAAATCAAATGCAAATTTCAAGACTTAAAACAGCAAAATAATAATCTTTTTTTAAGAAAAGTAAGGCTAACAAGAAGAACAAGTTCACGTCGATAACGTTTCTTGCACATAAACTATGATTCTATATTTCGGAAATGCCATTAAAAGTTGTGCTACATACTGTGGTTTGGAAGCTGGGCCATTCTATGTATTTCAACTGACTAGGTTGCTCAACCAGAAATGCAAATAAAGATTTCGTGAACCTGTAGAGTAGTAAAGAAATTGGATTTTCAGACATGATAAGCAAATTATGGCATGAAACCATGTCAGTTACCAAGTTTTTGTTTCAAAAAAGGATGTTCATACGAATAGACCCATCATACCATATAGCATCCTTAAGGAAGCTCAACAAAAAAGGGTCGGAAGGCAATTCTTCATAGCTCAACTGAGATTGATCTCCTCTTGTTGAGAAAACATGTAAAGGCTTTGCAGCAGGACCTTGTAATCTTACTCTAATAACCTACAAGAAGTAGCCATTTTAGAAGCAATTTCGGGAAAAGAAGATATCAAGCAATTAAAAGAATGAAGTATAGAGAAATTTACCCTCTTGTTTTCATCACGAAATCTGATATCTTTATGTTTCTGAATCGGTAATTTACAATGACAAGTAGCAACCAAAGCTATGGAAAATGAGGTAATAAATTGATGATTATAGGACATAATAATGAGAATTATAATTTAACTCTCATCCCTGACGATTACAAGTTGGTCGAAATGAAAATTACATAAATAGAGTAAATTGAATAATCCCAAATATGCATTAATTTAAAATCGTGATTCGAAAAAGTACCTGGAGATGCAGAGAGAGAAATAAGCTTCATAGCACAAACTTAATTTGTAAAAATCTGAACATCCTGGAACAAAAGTAAAAATATGTGGTTGAAATAAAATCAGTTTGATAAGTAATTAGTACATCATGTTTTGAAATATATCAATTGGTGATTTAAGAAAACAAAAATTATATGAACGAACAACAAATTAACCCACCCGCTCGCATTCTAGACCAAATCATAAATCACGGAACAAATAGCATAGATTAGAACCAATAGGTAAGAGATGATAGATCTAATTACCATGACTAAGAAAAACAAATAAACTGCGGATCTGACTAAGAACAAAAAAATAAGATAACCAATAAATCAGCAAATAAAGGAAACCAGTTCACACCAAAAAAATATGTATAATATCAACCAAAAACATAAATCACCTAAAATTACCAGAAAACACCAAATCAAACCATTGAAACAACCACAATACACCCGAACATCACATCCACGAAATATTTCCAAAACTTAAACCACCAGACCACTTACCAGAAACCGAATCTCTGACCACCGCCGCCGAACCGCCAGTTACCTAGCCGATGAACTCCCGGGTGAAGTTTGGCAAAGCAGAGTCCTAAGCTCCTTAAAATTTTTCGAAAGTTGCCCTCGCCACGCCATTCTTCTCTCAGAAAGTCCCTGCTAATCAAGATAACTTAAGGAAAAAATACCAAACTGAAACAAAATGCATCTTAAGCATTAGATAAAAGCAGTTTGCTTACGGTTACTCCAACATTTTTTTTTTCACAAACAGTTACCTCAACATATACTTATAAATCAAGTATTAAGGTATCATCAGTCAGGTACAGAAAATTAGGATCAGCCACTTTAGTAAGCTGCTATATTCTAAAATTGGGGTCAGCCATATATCAATCTTGCACTCAAGTTCAATTTTGGCTCGTAATTCTAAAAATCAGATTCAATCATATCTTTCACCATGCTTATAAATCAATTTATAGAATATTTAAGCACCTCCAGAATCATCTGGAGGTATCCACATGATACACAGATTTTGATACAACATATTAATAAATGTCTAATTCACCTCAAAATTTACCTCAAAGAGGGAGGACTGGAGGATTGCCTCACGTATATATAAAGACTAATGAGTCATACAGCTCTAAACAATTAAGATCAAATGCACATCCCTGACGCCCATGTAAATAAAGACTTAATTCACTTTAAAAGGCACCTCAAATGGAAAGGATTGTCTTACATATGTAAGGAGTCATATAGCTCACTATTTAAGCTACGTTAAAGAATCAAACACGTAGGACTAACGCCAATTATCATCTGGAACGTGAAGCAAATTTCAATTGTTGAACCAACATAGAATACAAAGCTCAAATGAAAAACTAACTCACCCCAAAAGGTATCTAAAGGAGGAGTGGCGTACACATATTAGGAGTTATATAACTCCTGAATTAAACAATTTGGGATGTCTAACACACCCCTTACATCTAGACTCATCTAGAGCATAAAACATACATATGGATGATTCAACAATGAATACTCCAGGACTCTTCCTAATTCAGCAATGTGAGATATCTAGAATACCCGCTCAATGCGTACAATCGTATGGAGCATGAAGCAAGTATGTACAGGCAACCAATGGCGAATCAAAGGTTAGAATACCGGGGGGGTGGTGGTTTTACAACTAGGTATACCAAAAAAAATTCCCATAGTGAAAATTTCCATTGCAAGTCATATATCTAGTCAAAAAGACATACGATTTTTTTGAGAAAATTGTAGATTTCTGACAAAAATGTTCAGATTTTCAACAAATTTTAACAATATTTTACAGAATTCTGATGAATTTACCATTGGAAATAATCTTTTTCTATTAAATTTCTCAAGCCTGGGGACCAGAAACCCTTATTGTAGGGGTGTTTTCAACGGATGGGGGGACCGAAACCACCCCCATCCCCTTAAATACACCCCTGCAGACGACTCGATACTGAATACAAGGCTTTGATAACATGTAAATAGATGCATATAGCTCCCTAATTAAGCAATGTGTAAAATCTAATACATTTCCCTCGCGAGTAGAACTATCCGAACAGTGACCTAACTATCCATATGTGACCAAAAACATCCAGACCGTGAAGTAAATATCAGTAGATGACCACAAACATTCTAAATGAAGACCTAACTCAGCTCAAAGATTTCACAGGCATCCATACTCAATGTAAGCAATGCAAGTAGATTCTGAGTTTAAAGCAGAACATCTTTCATTGATGCACAATAATACACATGGATGATATCTAGAACACCCCTCGACACGTACAATCCTATGGAGCACAAACGACCGGATGCTGAATACCAGGCTCTAATATCACATGAATAGATGCATATATCTCCCAAATTAAGCAATGTCATATATCTCATACACTTTTGAACTATCCAAACAGTGAGCTAAATATCCATAGGTGAGCAAAAACATCCGGAGCGTGAAGTAAAATATCAATTGGTGACCGAAAACATTCTAATAATCTGTAATTAAATACTAAGTCAGCTCAACTGAAAATTATAGATTATAATTTCATGAATTCAGAAAACTAATTGCTGAAATTATGATTTAAGAACAACATAGCGGATGCCCAAATACAGATAAATGAAATTACAGATAACTCGTAGCTCTGAAATCTTTCAAACAAATCAAGGAACTGAAAATGGAAGCTCAGCTAAATAAATCCAAGGTCTCATCTATGAACATCCTAGAACAAAAGTAAAAATATGTGGTTGAAATAAAATCAGTTTGATAAGCACTTAGTACATCATGTTTTGTAATATATCAATTGGTGGTTTAAGAAAACAAAAATTATATGAACGAACAACAAATTAACCCACCCGCTCACATTCTAGACCAAATCATCAATCACGGAACAAATAGCATAGATTAGAACCAATAAGTAAGAGATGATAGATCTAATTACCATGACTAAGAAAAACAAATAAACTGCGGATCTGACTAAGAACAAAAAAATAAGATAACCAATAAATCAGCAAATAAAGGAAACCAGTTCACACCAAAAAAATATGTATAATATTAACCAAAAACATAAATCACCTAAAATTACCAGAAAACACCAAATCAAACCATTGAAACAACCACAATACACCCGAACATCAAATCCACGAAATATTTCCAAAACTTAAACCACCAGACCACTTACCAGAAACCGAATCTCTGACCACCGCCGCCGAACCGCCAGTTACCTTGCTGCTGATCCACCGCTGTTCCAGATCCGATGTCGCAAGGCTGCCGGAGTTACAGTAAAAAGAGAATGGAAAAGAAATAAATAGAGAGGTCGTGGGTGAGGATGAGCGGTTTCGTTTGAAGGAGTAAGAGAGGCGGTTTCGTTTCAGTTTAAAGGAGAAGAATAAGCCGTTTCCGGCGAGTAAGAGAAGGGAGAAGATAGAGGCGGACGGTTTAGGGGAGAGAGAAGGAACGGCGTAAATGGAAAATTAGGGTTTACTTTTTTAGGATTAGATCGTTTATGTACTAGGTGTAGATATTAGGTTTTCAATCTGGACCACACGTTTGAATTTTAAAGGCTGAGATTAATGTTAATTTTCTGAATCAAGATTACTCCCTAGATCAAACTTTAATTTCAAAATAGACCCCAAAACTTCTACTTACAATAATATTAAGTCCCTCAATTTAACCCAAAAAATGAACTATGTTGTATTGAGTTATTATTTGATTTATCCATAAACTTAATTAAGGCCCTCCCCGATAATTCTATTTTTTTCTAAGCATATTTATGTCATAAATATTCGATAAATTAAGAACAAAATACTCGAAATATCTTTATATATATAAGAAATAATTTAAGAGAAATCGTTACTTTCTCACCCATAAATAATTTATTCATAAATCTGGCACGATCATAATAAATATAAAATTGATAACTTGATAAATTATGGAAAGGTAAATGAAATCTAAATCTTGATAAATTAAATCGCGTTACACATATGCTACAAAATAATCAATAAAGTAATCATTATCCGCGGTTATCCTAAACAAGAAATGTACGGTTATGTTATAATCATACGTTAGGGTTAGGGTCAGGGTTACGGTTAGGGTTTAGGGTTAGTCTCTTATGGTTTAGCTCATACCCAACACTTACTCACATTCTTATTTTCCCTCTTCAATAATTACTAATCTCTCAAAAGGAGATTTTAACATACTTTTTTCATTTTTCCTACATAATTGACTTGTAAAAAAAATAGATGTTTTTACGCTCATCTTTGCTAAGTGCCTTTTTTCTAACTTTTCTTCTTCCTTCGATTCTATTTAAAGCTGTGTAAACAAATTAACAACTCTAACCCTTACTAAATGAGCAAGATTTGTACAAATTAAACTCTCTATTAATGGAGGAAGGTCCGCAAATGTTGCCTCTGCAAACAGAGAGCAGAATAAAAAGTATTTCAAGAGAGATTAAAAGTTTATAAAACAAAAATGCAGTAACTTAAACTGTTGTTGAGTAGTTGATCCTTGTAAGGAAAATGATAAAAGGATTCGCGGGTATTCTGCAAGGCATACATGTATTACATATATAAAATCTGGAGAAAGAAGACTTATGTGTCAACACCTGATAATTTCGCATATTAATTTTATTTTTTAATTTATTTTTCTGTTGTTTTATTTTTCTGGAAAATTTAAAGTTTTTGTTGTTGAAGTATTGTTATCTCCTTTAATCTCTCCTTCCTTAATCCTGCAATACACTTCCCATATCTTTAGACTCCTCAAAAATACCAATTTCTAATTTATTTAAATTCTTCTCATATATATGTCCACTTAAACATCACTTACGTCCTCATGTATCAAGCGATTTTTATTTTTTAACTTCCCATATTTTTTAGGTCTATTCTTTTTTACAAGTGTGTTTGATCACTCTCTTTTCAGTTATTTTGTGTTTCTATTTGGGTTGTATTTTCTATTTTCGTTTGGATCTTTTACGGTAAATTTGATCTCTTTCTCTTCAAAGATTGTTGTGTTTGTTTTCTAGTTCTATTTTTTTACAAGAGATTTATGTTATGGATAATTACTTAATTAATAAACTCATTATTGACTTTATTGTAGGTGACTGTCAATTTTGGGTTTCAGACTTCTTTTGGTCCATAATTACATGAAACAAACATTTAATTGTGGATACTCTATAGAGAATTCCAGCCATGTAACTCCAAGGGCTTAACGTGTCCTGCTTATGAAGAAAATTTTTGTAATGAGAAAAGGGCTACTATACAAGTAATGCAACAAAGCTTTAAGAAGAATCCTTCCGTGCAAAAAAAATCAAGAATATACCCAGTGTACCATGTCAATAGTGCTCAACAATAATTGATCACAAATCATATAGGCTATAGCATTCAGGATTCATGATTTCATGTCTATAGTTTATATTTTAGAGTCTAGAGTTTTTATTTTAGGATGCATAAATTGGTCTAAAAATTCTATTGATTGTAGTGATAATAAACAATCATTCATTGAGAGAGAGAGAGTCCTGCACTTGGAAGAAGCAGTTTGAACAAGATGAGTTTAGTTGAGAATCTGATTGAGAGAGATATTGCATAAGTAGGAAAGAGTTATTTCATTACAAAAAGAATAATAGGAATGAGGTGCATTACATTGTTGAAGAGTAGTTGAATTTGAATTTTGCTGGAATGCCCATCAATTGGATATATGAATTTGATGAACAAAATTATTTCTATTTAAGTATTGCATTCGGGTTTTTTATTTTATTTAATTTCATACCTTTTGTGTAGTTTTTTTGATAAAATATCTTTGGTGTAGTTGGTTTTATATTTATTTTCAGGTAAAGTGTAAAAAAATCCAATTGGATAAATTAAAAGAAAATTGAAGTTTTACAAATTCAAAAAATAATCGGTAAGGAACAAATAAGAGGAACCGTTAAAGAGATAAGAACATTTTAACCAACTCAAAAAAGTGCTAAGTAGGAATGTAAATGGGACAGGGAATTTCCGAGAAGAATTTCTATGGGATGGAGATAGAAAAAATTATACCCATGGTGGGGAAGGGAAGAGGCATCCACGTCCCATGAAAATCCTCGATGAATATCTCGTCTTATCCCCATTTAACGTATTTTGAAAAAATAAATATAAAAAGATATAATGTAACTAAATGGTGTGATTTTCAAGTCGCGCATCCTATTTATATACTTTAAAATGAATTTGTGCATTTGCACGAGACAAAAGCTAATTAATATATAAATTCAAAGCAAGAGTATAAAATACAATTTATCGAACCACGGATCAGCTTATTGTCCAAAAATATCAAAACAGAGTCAAAATTACGATAACAGTAATTCAACCATACCGGTACAAAATGATTGGTGGCGACTTGCGCTCAAGATAGTGATTAAGGTCTCTGAAAAGGCCTTTTTCCGTTACCGAACCTAATTAAAGAGCGAGCACGCCTCGCACTCCACTTTTTGGCGGGGTGCAACAAGGGAAGGGGGACATCTCCTAACAGTACAAATATGTCGAGCTCACATGTCAACCACGTGAGTTGAGTAACCACTCTAGAGGCAGAAAATTCTACCTCACTACGCATGTATCCATCATAGCGGCATCCTCAACACCACCACACTAGGAGACACGTGTCAAAATCTCCGAAAAAAGCTCACCAACCACATTGCCCAGCATGCGTCAGGGACCCTAATAACCAACCAGAGGTCGAGACATGTCTAGTACACTCCCAAACTATTTACGGCAGAATATCTATATATATTAAAAGGAGAAGCAAAGTATGCCACTTGGCAAAAGAAGAGAATTTAATGAGAATGTTTCTTGCATATGTGTCATTTTAATAGAATTTTGGAATTTTTAAAAGAAAAAAATAAGATAAAATGAGTTGTTTGAATTAATAAAATGACTATATTAATAATGAGTTGTTTTTCTAATAAAATAACTATATTAATAATAAAACATTTGCTAATTTTGTTTACTCGTAGTTATTGTGGAAATGTTGATTGTAAAATCATTGGGTTGATTTTAACCGTGACATTTGCCAATAAATTAAAATGTAACTTTGTATATTATAAATATAATTGTAAATAATTGACAAATGTAACGTTTTATATATTTACTAATTGGTATAATCAAGAAATTAGCAAATGTCACGGATTGTATAATCAATATTTATATATTCTAAATAAATTGAGAATCGTTTAGATAATAAGTGTAATTTATTAAAACAGGGCAAAAATAAAGTGTATTTATAACATGTATATATTTTTAGGTCAAATAAATTTATTTTTACGGAAAAGTATGCTTTTCGAGCCGGTAAAAAATGGGTGCTAACAGTATAGAGAAATTTACCCTCTTGTTTTCATCACGAAATCTGATATCTTTATGTTTCTGAATCGGTAATTTACAATGACAAGGATCAACCAAAGCTATGGAAAAGGAGGTAATAAATTGAAGATTGGAGGACATAATAATGAGAATTATAATTTAACTCTCATCCTAAAAGGGATGACGATTACAAGTTAGTCGAAATGAAAATTACATAAATAGAGTAGAATGAATAATCCCAAATATGCATTAATTTAAAATCGTGAATCGAAAAAGTACCTGAAAAGTAAGGGGGAGATGCAGAGAGAGAAAGAAGCTTCATAGCACAAACTTAATTTGTACAAGAAAAGAATATTGAAAATGGAAAGAGAAAGAAGGGATTAGTTAGATGATGTTGTTTTAGGGATTTGAAATAAAGTAGAAGCTAACCTGAAGAAGAGTGATAGTTAAGTAGTAAAAATGGAGTGTATCTAAGACAAAATCAGCCAGCAGGTAACAAACCACATAAAAGCAGGAACCTCAGATAGAGACTAGATGCAAAGACAGCTGCTGGGTTCGGAGGACGATCAAATGGGCCTAAAGTAAAGTTATTAATTAGGGGATGAATGGGGGCAGTCAAAAGCCGACTCTTTGTGAGGTTATTTTGTAAATGTTTTGTATAGTTCAGGATGTAATTTATTAAATCATGTGAAAAAGGCTGTACATTTGTTGTTATCTTAAAATTGGTTTATATTATTGCAGTGTTTAACAACAATTGTCTCTAAAGATTGATAAACGTGTGCTTTCTATTTCTTTTTTTACCTTTAGTTCTGTTTATCCAAGATTGTTTCCCTTTCTATTTACTCAGTTTTGAGTTGGTGGATTAGCTGAGAATTAACTCGAAAAACACAAGCAGACAGCTCAAATCAACAATACAGTATAGCTTCTTAAACACAAAAAAAATCTAAATCATTACAACAACTAAATTATCCACTTGCAAGGATTCCATTCCCTCCCTCTTGTATAAAAAACCAGCATTTTCCATCTCATATTGGGGATGACATTCAAGACATTTCTTCTCAGAATCACAGTACTTTTACTTTTTAAATTTGCCCGGAAAATGGCAAGGATTATGGATATCTTTGTCTTTCTATCACGCAGTCCTCCTCAAAAGCACAGCCAAAAGATAGCACATTATTGAGTCAACTGATGCTAGCGCTACAATAACAAGAGTTAAGATTGCCGTCCTCAACTGCACAAAATCAAATGCAAATTTCAAGACTCAAAACAGCAAAATACTAATCTTTTTTTAAGAAAAGTAAGGCTAACAAGAAGAACAAGTTCACGTCGATAACGTTTCTTGCACATAAACTATGATTCTATATTTCGGAAATGCCATTAAAAGTTGTGCTACATACTGTGGTTTGGAAGCTGGGCCATTCTATGTATTTCAACTGACTAGGTTGCTCAACCAGAAATGCAAATAAAGATTTCGTGGACCTGTAGAGTAGTAAAGAAATTGGATTTTCAGACATGATAAGCAAATTATGGCATGAAACCATGTCAGTTACCAAGTTTTTGTTTCAAAAAAGGATGTTCATTCGAATAGACCCATCATACCATATAGCATCCTTAAGGAAGCTCAACAAAAAAGGTTCGGAAGGCAATTCTTCATAGCTCAACTGAGATTGATCTCCTCTTGTTGAGAAAACATGTAAAGGCTTTGCAGCAGGACCTTGTAATCTTACTCCAGTAACCTACAAGAAGTAGCCATTTTAGAAGCAATTTCGGGAAAAGAAGATAACAAGCAATCAAAAGAATGAAGTATATGTCGCACCCCCAAAAACGGCCGGGGCGCGAGGCGTGCTCGCTTTTCGTGTTTTAAGGGGTTAATGCGTGAAAAGGACTATTTAGCACAAGTCCCGTCCACAATTAGTCGAGCGGCCACCAATCATCTTATACGGTGTGATTGGATAACCGTTTTAAAGTTTGACTCTGTTTTATCATGTTTTGGATAGTTTAGTGGTCTCAGAGATTCTTCGGTTCTAGGGTGTTTATTTATTTTTGCTTATTTATATAAGATTATAACATAACCTTTTATATTTTGATTAGATTAGATTATTACATAATCTTTATGAAAGTAAGTGAATTTGAAGTTATAACATAACGTTTTATAATATCATCGTATAATTATTACATAATTACACGTTTTAAAATCGAGCTGTTTTTGAAATAGAGTTTTAATATATGTTTATAGTTATGACATAACCATTTGTGTATAATTTGGAAATGTTCTTGATTATTACATAACCATGTTCGATGTTTGAAAAGATATACAAAGTTATTACATAACTGTATAAGTTTAAAATAATTATATCTTTTGTTGTATTTTAATTTCATATCGTATACATGATTATGACAAATCATATACACGATTATGACTGAGTTCCAACGATATTTGAAATAGTTAGAGTTTAATCAGATTCTTTACAATTGTATATGTAGCACGGATAGAACGTTATTTTTAGAAATAACGTCCAATTAGCATATATAACATCTATACTAAAAGAAAGTTGATTTTTACTAATGTATTTTTTAGATATATTTTGGATCACATATATTGCATATATGTGATGTGACTTTATATATTTTATAAATTTGAATATTTTTTACGTGTATCACATACACGTGTCAGTTTCATTTCAAAAGGATTTTAAAGCAGAACTTGAGTTCACGTGTAAATAATAAAATATAAATAATAATTAATAAAAAATATAAATAATAATAATAACAAAAATAAAAATAATATTAATAATAATGAATAATAATATAATATAATGATAAATAAAAATAGATAAATTAAAATAATATTTAATAATAATATGTAAATAATAAAAATTATAATAATATTGAGGGATAATAACAATGATAATAATAAGTAATATTTATAATAATAATATTAAATATAATAATATTATAATTTATAATAATAAATAATAATATAGAAAATTAATAATAATAATAATAATAGTAGTGAATGAATAAACAAATGCTAACGTAATATTAAAATTTAATTTTAACTCGTTAACGCAAATGTCTACCAATAATCATGACTTGCGAAATTAGAGTTTTTATGGGCATATTCTAAGTTAACACGATCTAACTAAAACTATTATAGTAGGCCTATAAACATATACATTATAATTTAGACAAGTTTCTAAGATTAAATGGAGTTTAGGTATACGTAGCTAGACTAATTTAATAGATACATTTTATGGGCAGATCAATTACAAAAATGTGATCTATACAAATACAAAAATGAATTTAATTAGAATTACAGTTAATCATATTATCATTTTACGTTTTAACTTAATGAAATGTGATAGTTAAACATATATACTAACTAAGTATTCTTTTAAAGTAATAAAAACAGCCTAATTAAAAGATGAAAAGAATAGAATTGTGGACTTACCTGGGCTGGAATTTACGGGGCGTTTGGTTGGGGGTATGAGATGGGGAAGATGAGGATGAGAGGAGGGAGATGGTGAGGGCTAAGTTTGTTTGGGGGTATGAAGGAGGGAGATAGGAAAAAACTTCCATCTCATACCACATTTTCTAGGATGGGGGGGAGGGGGTGTTACAAGAAATTTGGGTTGAGATGGGAATGTAAATGAGGGGGAAAAGTCTAAGTTAACCTTGTAGAAATAAAACAATTCCCACCATATCCCTGAAGCAACAAAACCAGACATACGCTCCTTTTCTTCATTTCTTGGATTCGGCTGACCTAATCCCACCCCCTTCTCAAAATCGCGATTTCCGCCGCCCCTTCCGTCACGTCTTTTTCGCCGGAGTTTGGAGCTTTCTCGATTGCTGCTAACGAGTACCACCTTGTTCTTCTACTCCTCGTCAATTGCTAGGTAATAATATTCATTTATCAAATGTTTCCCCTTTGAGTTTTGGGTTTGAGGTTTGATTTAGGGTTAGAGGGTGAAATAGATATGATTTTATCTCATACTCTCGGTTAATCTCTTCTTTATTTGAGTTTTCATTTATTGTATGTGTGATTAGGGTTAGGGTTTAATAAAATGCGAAACGAAATGACTTGTGTCTCCGTTTTGTTACACTATGACATGTTAAATTACGCAAAAATCTCATATATATGTAAAGTCATTTGAATTGTGATATGATATGTTATGGATATTGAATAATTTAGTTCAAAATCGTTTTATATTATGGTGTTGCGGATGTTTTGTCATGATGTGTGAAAACAACTTTGTCAAACTACATGTCCGTTGATGTTTTCTAGAAAATGGCCGGTCGTTTGAACTTGAAAGTACATCACGGCGGTAAATTTTCAACCGGGACTCCACTAACATATGATGGTGGTGCAACTACAAACTACCGAAACATCGAGAAGGCATCGTTATCCTATTCAAGTCTTGTAGACATTGCCAAAGATGTTGGAGAGGGAAATAATGTTAAGATATATTACATCATCCCGGGTTTTACATTGGAAAGTGGAGCCGATTTAGTTCCGTATAATAATGAGGAAGCCGTCACGAAAATGGTGTCTTTGAGTGACGGTGATGCTTATCTTGAAATCTTTTTTGAAGAGAATGATCAAGGTGTTAGCGAGAACTCACCCATTGTGCTCGAATCATCGGTAGGTGATACAATGACAAAGGTATAAATATATTTCTTTACAATTATTTTATGCTTGTTTTGATGTTAAATGCTTACATGTTTGAAACATTTTTCATGTGTTATGTGTTTTGGTTGATTTGTAGTGTTTTATTTGTTTGTGGACGGTCCTTGTGGATGTATATTCTTTGTAAATTTCATATGTTATACTATGTGTTGTACATTGATATATTTATTTTATAACATTCATTTACAGCAATGGCCCGTACTCCATCTAAACGACAGCTTTTATTCATCCGCCATTCACAGCGACAACAACGTAGATTGAAAATATTAGCATTTCTGTCCTTATACATCCATATTATGATGATTTATATTAGGAGTCGTACCCGTGAACGTAGGATGATTAGGCAGCCCTGTTGGTATGATCCAATTTCTCGAAATCAACACTTGTTTAATATGTTAGAGAGAAGTGACAAGTTGTGTATTGAACAACTTCGGATGGATAGAAGTTGTTTTAGGGTGTTATGTTCTTTGGTTCGCACAACGGGGGGCTTAAAAGATACTAGGAATATGAGTGTAGAAGAAATGGTAGCCATTTTTTTGCATATAATAGCTTACGATGAGAAAAACCGAGAAATAAAATTTGACTTCCAAAGATCGCAAGAGACAATAAGTCGACATTTTCATAATGTCTTGAGAGTGGTGTTAAAGCTTTGGAGATTGTTACTAAAAAGTCCTGAACCAATCACTGAAGATTGTGCAGAACCAAGGTGGAAATGGTTTCAGGTAAACTCACTTATTCTAATTTATTGCTAAATTGACAACACCAGACCATTTCGTATTATATATAATGCGATAATTGTAAAGTATTTTATCTTTGTTCAGAAATCGTATTTCTTTGAATGCGATGCAATGCGATCACATACATGAATCTGGAAGTAGTTTGCAATCGTATTACATCGTATTATTAGAAATACGATGATGTATATAATAATGTGAAACATTGTGATAAGTAGTAAATCATGTAACATGAATTGATTACTTTTTAACTATTAATTCTCTATTATAGAATTGCATTGGTGCTTTGGATGGAACTTACGTCAAAGTGAATGTGCGTGCGATTGATAAACCACGCTATCGTACTAGAAAGAATGATGTTGCAACAAATGTTCTTGGAGTATGTGCACCTGACATGCAATTTATCTACGTATTATCCGGTTGGGAAGGTTCAGCGGCGGATGGAAGGATACTCCGAGATGCTATTTCAAGACCAAATGGTCTTAAAGTCCCTCGAGGTAAAACATTTACTTATGTGTTGTGATTTTTAATTATTGTCAATTCATGAATATATATATATACACATATAACCGACTTGATATATTAATTATATGTATAGGTTGCTATTATTTGGTTGACGCGGGATACAAAAACTGTGAGGGCTTTCTTGCTCCATATCGAGGACAGCGGTACCATTTACACGAATGGAGAAATCCACCAACTAGGAAGGAGGAATTGTTTAATATGAGGCATGCATCCGCAAGGAATGTGATTGAACGCACATTTGGTTTACTAAAAATGCGATGGACAATATTGAGAAATCCATCTTATTATGCCGTTGAGACACACACGGACATAATTTTAGCATGTTGCTATCTTCACAACCTCATAAGACAACAAATGACTTATGAACCGCTAGAGGATGAATTAGATCAATTTTTACAATCCGATGAACAAGAAGTTGACAATATCGATAGCATTGAATCTACAACCCAGTGGATTGGATGGAGAGACCAACTTGCCCAAGAAATGTGGAATGATTGGTTGGCGGCAAGACAAAATGATTGAAATTTTTCCCGCAAATGGAACTTTTACATTCATGCACTTTAGCTTTGCGATTTCATTAAAACTAATATGCTGCTTGAACAATATGTTTAGTTAGAAGTTAGTTTGTTTAGATTTGAATGGTGCGATTTATTCCCAAATTATCATTGAACAATTTACATTTCTTCTATGTTTGATGTGTTTTTTTCGATATAAATGTGTGTTTACTCATTTGTTTAATGTTGTGTTTACCATGCTTTATATATTATTGCTGTTTGTTTGGTTTTGTTCCTTATGAAGGCTTGTATTGTGGTTTGTGTTTATCCTTGAAGAAAAAACAACCGAAAGTACAGATCCCGTTATCAACTGGAAAGAGAGATAGAAGATTTTGGACACCTGAAGAAGAGACTCATCTTGTAGAGATTCTCTATAGTATGAATAACACTCAGTGGAAGGTTGATACGGGCCATAAAACAGGGTATTTGTTCCATGTTGAGAAAGAAATGGCAAAGCTGTTGCCAAATGCAAATATCAAAGGCAGTCCTCACATAAAATCCAAGGTGAAGACGATGAAAAGACAGCTTGGCTATATTATAGATATCCAGAGAAATGGCAGCGGATTTGGGTGGGATGATGAGAAGAAAATGGTCCTCGGAGAGAAAGATACGTTCATGGGATGGGCTAAGGTATGATATCCTTTTTCATTTCTTGTTCAATCTCCTTTTAAATATGCAATATTTGCACCATTCACTTATTCGTTTCTTGTAATTTTAAAAAATCTTAAAGAGTCGAGAGGGTGCGGCTCAGCTGTGGATGAAACCGATGCCCCACTTTGATAAACTAGTTGAGATATATGCTGTGGACATGGCGAACGGCTCAAATGCTAGGGCTCCAGGTGACGATAAAATTAGCCATGTAGATGTTGGAGGGGGCACAATTGACTTGGAAGAAATGGAGATTAGTAGCCAGCCCCACAACGTTGCTGATGTTAATATGGGTGCTACACAATGCGAACCTCAACCTAGCCAAGCCTGTGCTAAAAGTGGTACAAATTCCCAAGCGCATACAAGACAAAGCTATGGACAACCTATCAAAAGAAAAGCAATCGAGGTTGATCCACTCCAAGAGGATTTGAGGGCTCTTTCAAAGTCGGTAACATCATTTTTTGAAGCCGAAAAAGAGAATACAAATGTATTCAAGAACACTTTGGAGAGAGATTTGACTGCCACCCACCGAAGTGTGCATCGATTGGACAATCTATACTCAGTTATTGAAGCACTTGGTGGGGGCTTAACTACTGAAGATGTCATCCAGGCGACTCGTATAATTTCAGGCGATCCAACGAAAGTGACCATCTTTTTTTCTATGCCAGATGAGACCACAAAATTGATCTTTGTGGAACAAGAGCTTGGCCATGTGTAAGTATGTTTGATCAGTGGTAGGAAAAGATCTTATTTTGTTTTTTGTAGGTATGTTTGCTCAGTGGCCGGAAAGGATCCTATTTGTTTTTGTTGGTTTGCCACAACCATGTAAAAGGGTGATCTTGTTGTAATTTGTGGCATTAACTTGTTTTGCCATTTGGTTATGGTTCTTTGTCTCCTTCACCATTGGAGAAACATTTCATGTAAGTAATCGAATGGTGAAAATCGACAAAGAACTCTGAATGTAATTATGATCTTTTGGACAAAGCAAACTTTATGTATATTTATGTATTTATGATCTTATGGACAAAGTAAACTTTATGTAATTATGATCTTATTATAGACATAGTAATCTTTTTATATATTGTTATATTTTTCTAATCGTATTTTCTGGACTACGATTTCATGCGATATGTTTTGTATTCTGTTATACTTTTCCCATCGTTTTTTCTGGAATACGATTTCATGCGATATGTTTTGTATTCTGTTATACTTTTCCCATCGTATTTTCTGGAATACGATTTCATGCGATATGTTTGGTTTTCTGTTATACTTTTTCCCATCGTATTTTCTGGAATACAATTTCATGCGATATGTTTTGTCTTCTGTTATACTTTTTCCCATCGTATTTTTAAGAATACGATTTCATGCGATATGTTTTGTCTGCTGTTATAGTTTACCCATCGTATTTTTAAGAATACGATTTCATGCGATATGTTTGGTCTGCTGTTATAGTTTACCTATCGTATTTTTAAGAATACGATTTCATGCGATATGTTTTGTATTCTGTTATACTTTGCCCATCGTATTTTATGGAATACGATTTCATGCGATATGTTTTTGATGAACCCTAAGTGTTTTGATTATGTCCAAACGTTTCAGAAGATGAAAATGAAAATTAACTTATATACTTTTCAATGTTGACTAACAATTTTTGTTAAGTTATTGTATAAGTTTTCTCAGCAGATGCTGAATGAAGAATTCCTGCTTGCCTATTGAACTCAGAAGATTAAAGAAGTTGAAGACAGAAGTACTTTCTCAGAAGCTGGATCAACCGCTCTGAAGTCTTGATCGTCTGTCTTAAGTTTTTATCAGAAGTTCTCCTTTGCAAACAGAAGACTAAGGTTGTTTTAGTTCAGAAGCGCTAAGAAGGAATACGAACATCAGAGGTTCGTTATCACGGGTTTAGTTAAGCATTTAATGCTTTGTCAGTTGCATTTAATGCAAGGCGCCAAAAGTTCAAAAAGCTGTTTGAAGGACGCGCCTGTTCACAACAAACAAAACCTGCTCACTTATCGTTTCCCTCTAAATCAATCTTCAAGTTCAGTCAACTCCATCACCTTTATTTTAATCCCATACCGGATTAGATTAAAGTACAAAGTTGACAGAGTTGAGTGGTTTGAGACCGTTTGAAGAAGTTGACAAGATTAACGGCTACTTTCATCCTTGTCATCCTTGAAGATTCAAATATCCTCAACGGTTATCTACTCAACACTATAAATAGTAGCAAAGCTCCACTGCATCAACTACGTGTGTGATCATAGAGCAAAAATCTCAACGCACTGTTATATCAAGAAAACAGAGCACACTTTCCATTCTCAATCTTTTCTTAGCTTAGCTATTGTAATTGTGAGAGAGTGAAGAAAAACAAGTTCATAATAGAAATCTTGTAAACTGAGATCGGTTGTGATCTTCAGTTAGATTTAAAAGAGAGAAATCTAGTTGAGATTTGAGTTGGGTGAGAAATCCAGAAAACAGAGTATTGTTGTTCTGGTGAAAATCCTTTAACTCATTTTAGGCTAGTCAGAACTAAGTGAGAAATTAGCTTAAGTTCTGTTGATGTAAAGGAGCTTCTGAACTTGCCATAAAAGTTCTGAATAGTGGATTTATAAAATCTCTGGAGGCTGCGACCTCAGAGGACAAGACGTAGTCACAGGAATTCTGTGGCGAACTTGGATAAATTGAACTGTTCATCAGGACCTCCTGAATCTCTTTCTCCCTTCTTTATACTTGTTAATTGCTTCTGTGTACTTGTATCATATTTAGTGCTGAAACAGATTTCCTCTTAAAAATCACAAGTCTGTGTTCAGAAGACTGTCCAGAAGTTCTTTACTCAGAACTTCTGTTGCTGAAAAGATAGAACCTGTCTTAAAGCAGATTATCCCTCAGAGGCTACTTCAATAAGCTTGCCTCTGACTCTGAGGATTATTGACTCTGAAAATTGAATTTTCATTAAAAGTTTGAAAATATCAGTTTTCATTTGAAACACCTATTCACCCCCCTCTAGGTGATTCTGATCTTGTTAGGGCCAACAAGTGGTATCAGAGCAAAGGTCACTTCGTATATTTACTAAAAAGATCTAACAATCTAAGTGTAAGATCCTATCAGAATCAATAGAGATGGCTAGTAGACACCAGCCTGAGAATTCTTCTCACTTCATTGTCCCAGAGGGATCCTCTACAACTAGACCTCCATTATTCAATGGTGACAATTATTCCTACTGGAAAAAGAGAATGATGTACTTCATTCAAGCTCAGAACATGAGTGCTTGGTTTGTCATTACAGATGGAGATTTCATTCCTACCAGAATGGAACCAGGTCTAGGGAATGTCATTATCCCTCAGAGAGAATATTCAGATGAAATTCTGAAAAAGCTCCAAACAAACGCTTCAGCAATAAATATGTTGCATTGTGCACTTACAGCCACTGAATATAACAAAGTTTCTTCTTGTGAAACTGCACAGGATATATGGAACAAGCTGGAAGTCACATATGAAGGAACAGGAAAAGTGAAGCAGTCCAAAGTCAACCAACTCATGAGAGAATATGAGTTATTTGAAATGCTTGACAAAGAATCTATTTCAGAAATGAATTCTAGATTCACCAAGATAGTCAATGACTTAAAGAGTTTGGGCAGAGACATTGAAGAGTCTGAAAGAGTAAAGAAGATTGTCAGAAGCTTACCAAGGTCTTGGCAAGCCAAGAAGACTGCCATTGAAGAAGTTCAGGACTTGAGCTTTTACTTGTATGATGAACTCATTGGGTCCCTAATCACCCATGAGATGTCACTAAAAAATCATGACCTAAGAGAAAGGTCAGAAGGAAAGAGACAAGTAGTTCTGAAGGCAGAGTCTTCTGAAGAATCATCAGAAGATGAAGAATTGGCCATGCTGACCAGGAAGTTCAAAAGAGCCTTTAGAAAAGGCAAAGGTGGAAACTACAAGAAGCCATTCAGAAGTTTTGAGAAGAAGACTTCTGACTTCGGTGATAAAACCAAGAGAGATCCAAACAAGCCCATTGTGTGCTATGGATGTCAGCAACCTGGGCACATTAAGCCTAACTGCCCAGAGCTGAAGAAAGATAAGAAAAAGTTCAAGAAAGCTATGCTGGCTGCTTGGTCAGACTCTGAGACCAGCAGTGATCCTGAAGAGAAGGAAGAGCAAGCCCAGATATGTTTCATGGCTATTGATGAGCCATCCTCTGAAGATGTCACAGGAGAAACTTCCGCACCTCCTGAAGCAAACTATGACTCCGAGGTAAACATATCCTCTGAACAAAATATCTTTGATTCTCTTGAAGAATTGTACAGCATGTTCAAGTACCTAAAAAGGAAGTTGGACAAAAGCGAGGCTGACAAATTTCTTAGGTTTACTCAAGTTTATGCTGATATGAAAATATTGGAAGATAAACTAAGTAAACAATTCAGTTCTTCCTCCGATGACTCAAAAGTCAAAGGTAAAGAAAAACTGCCTCTGAGGAATGATAAACCTCAGAAGAAGAAATCTGTCACTCACTCTCCTCTGAAAGAGATCTCTTCTCCTCCTGAAGTGGGAACCTCTAAGAGTGCTAATGCCTCTGAAGAAGTAGTACCTTCCCAGAAGAAGAAGAATGCTCCTAAGAAGCAAAGGGAAAGATCCAAGAATCCTCCTTCTTGCAAGTTGTGTAAGAAAGATGGACATTGGTTGAAAGATTGCAAGTATCACATTAAGAACCTCTTGCAATCTGAAATATCAGAAAAACCTGTAGAAGCTAAATCTAACTCTGAAGGACCCAATAAGGATTGGGTACCTGTCACTAATTGATTGTGTTGCAGGTTGCTCTGAGTGCTCCATCAATGTCAAAGCTGTGGTACATTGACAGTGGGTGCTCAAGGCATATGACAGGTGATGAAAAGGCATTCATCACATTTGTACCTAAAAGAGGTGGTAAAGTCAGCTTTGGAGATGCTCAGAAAGGAAGAATTCTTGGTTCTGGATCCATTGGAACCAATCCTCCGATCGAAGATGTCTCCCTAGTCAGAGGTCTGAAGTTCAATCTCCTGAGTGTTGCACAATTGTGTGATAAAGGTAGAGATGTTGTCTTCAGCTCCTCTGGATGTAAAATCTTGGACAGTAAGTCAAGGGAAGTTATTCTAACTGCTCCTAGAGTTGAAAATGTTTTCATGCTGAATCTTGAGAATCTTTGCAAAAATATATGCTTGATGTCCAAAGAGGATACCTCCTGGCTCTGGCATAGAAGACTTGCTCATGTTAGCATGGATCTTCTGGCCAAAGTAGCTAGATATCAATTGGTTGAGGGTCTGCCTGAAATTAGTTTTAAAAAGAACCATTTATGCAATGCTTGCCAATCTGGTAAACAATCCAGAAGCTCTTTTAAAACTAAGAAAGTCATTTCAACTAAAAGACCTTTGGAATTACTTCATATGGATCTTTTTGGCCCTGTTCAACCAATGAGCATGGGTGGAAAGAAGTATGCCTTAGTCATAGTAGATGACTATTCAAGATTCACTTGGGTCATCTTGCTCTCTAGCAAAGATGAATCACTTGGATGTTTCTCAGTTCTGATTAAGAAACTTGAGAATGAAAGGAATGAAAAGGTAGTCCATATCAGAAGTGATAATGGTGGAGAATTCAAGAATTTTAAGTTTGAAGAATTCTGTGAAATCAAAGGCATTGATCATAACTTCTCTGCTCCCAGAACTCCTCAACAAAATGGGGTAGTTGAAAGGAAGAACAGAACCCTGGTTGAGATAGCCAGAACTATGATCAATGAACGAAGGCTTCCAAAGTATTTTTGGGGAGAAGCTGTGAACACAGCTTGCTATGTTCTGAATAGAGTTCTAATCAGAAGTATCTTGAACAAAACTCCCTATGAACTCTGGAAAGGAAGAAAGCCTAAGATAGGCTACTTCAGAACCTTTGGTTGTAAATGTTATGTTCTGAATACAAAAGAACATCTTTCAAAATTTGACTCTAAGGCAGATGAAGCTATTTTTCTTGGCTACTCAACACATAGTAAAGCATATAGGGTCTTTAATAAGAGGACTCAAACTTTAGATGAATCCATTCATGTAAAGTTTGATGAGACTAACCCTGCAGATAGTAAAGCCTCTGAAGAAGATGAAGTTCAAGCTCCTGAAATATCATCTCCTCCTGTTGAAGATGTTATTCCTAAAGCTGCTGAAGTTGACTCTCCTGCTGAACATG
Source organism: Euphorbia peplus (assembly GCA_028411795.1). Lineage (NCBI taxonomy): Eukaryota > Viridiplantae > Streptophyta > Magnoliopsida > Malpighiales > Euphorbiaceae > Euphorbia > Euphorbia peplus. The sequence continues at coordinate 8,045,464 of CP110843.1, read as the reverse complement.
TCTCAGAAGAACATCCAACTACAGAAGTTAACTTTCTTCCAGAAGATGCTCCTATATATGATTCAACAAATGATGAACAAGTTTCAGAAGATACATTGGATATACCAAGAGAAGTTAGAGCTCATAGGAATCATTCCTTAGAGAACATAATTGACTCTGTTCATAATCCTGTCATGACCAGAGCTCAGCTCAGAAGATATATGGGGAATGTGGCTTTTGTGTCACTTCTGGAACCCAAGGACTTCTATGAGGCTGAGGAAGATGAATCCTGGTTAATGGCAATGCAAGAAGAACTTGATCAGTTCAAAAGGTCAGAAGTTTGGATTTTAGTCCCCAGACCTAACAATAAGAAGGTTGTTGGTACAAGATGGGTTCTGAAAAACAAACTTGATGAATTTGGAAATGTTGTGAGAAACAAGGCAAGACTTGTTGCTCAAGGTTACAGTCAGCAAGAAGGCATAGATTATGGTGAAACCTTTGCTCCTGTTGCAAGGTTGGAAGCCATTAGAATCTTATGTGCTTTTGCATCATACAAAGGCTTCAAGCTTTTTCAAATGGATGTGAAAAGTGCATTCTTGAATGGTTACATTGATGAAGAAGTTTATGTGTCTCAACCTCCTGGTTTTGAAGATCCTAAGTTTCCAAATCATGTGTACAAGCTGAAGAAGGCCTTGTATGGACTGAAACAAGCTCCTAGAGCTTGGTATGAAAGACTGACAAAGTTCCTGATCTCTAAAGGATTTGTCAGAGGCTGTGTTGACACAACTCTGTTCACTCTGAAGAAAAACAAAGATATCCTCTTAGCTCAGGTATATGTTGATGATATTATATTTGGTGCTACTAATGAATCTTTGTGCAGAGAGTTCAGCAATCACATGAAAGCTGAGTTTGAGATGTCTATGATGGGAGAGCTAACCTTCTTCCTAGGACTTCAAATCAAGCAAAGTAATGATGGTGTGTTTATCAATCAAGCCAAATATACTAGAGAAGTGCTAAAGAAGTTTGGCATGTTGGAATCTAATGCTGTTGATATCCCCATGGATGTCAGCAAAGACTTTGATGATGAAGAGAAAGCTGGTAAACCTGTAGATATTAAAACCTACAGAGGTATGATTGGCTCACTTCTATATCTAACAGCCAGCAGGCCAGATATACATTTTGCTGTGTGCTTTTGTGCTAGGTATCAAGCTAATCCAAAGGAGATTCATGACATTGCTGTCAAAAGAATTCTCAGATATCTCAAGGGCACTTCAGAAGCTGGTTTGTGGTATCCTTGTAGTACTAACTTTACTCCTGTAGGATACACAGACTCTGACTATGGTAGAGACAAGTTGAAAAGAGTAAGCACCTCTGGTGGATGTCACTTTCTTGGGGAATGTCTTGTCTCCTGGCATAGTAAGAAGCAAACATCTGTGGCTCTCTCAACTGCTGAAGCTGAGTATGTTGCTGCTGGAAGTTGTGTTTCTCAGATGCTCTGGATAAAGCAACAAATTGCTGACTATGGAATCACTCCTGGAACAATGACTATCTTCTGTGACAACAAGAGTGCAATTGACCTTTCCAAAAATCCCATACAACACAGCAGAATGAAGCATGTTCATATTAGACATCATTTTCTGAGAGATCATGTTCTGAAGAAAGATATACTCATCACTCATGTCTCCTCTGAAGATAATCTTGCTGACATGTTTACTAAGCCTCTAGCTTATAATCCTTTCAGAAGTCTACGAGAAGGCATTGGTATGACTTATCAACTTCAATAACTTATCTTTAACTGTCCTATTAATTCTTAACTGCCATGTGTTTGAATTAATTAAGCATGTTTAAGGATAATCATGATTTTGAATTAAAGCTGTCTACATTTAATGCTATTACGGCGCCGTTCTGTTGTTAACGGTAACTGGTTCCTTTTAAACGGTAGTTAGTTACTTTTTGAATAGGAAGCGATCACTGTTTGGGTATAAATAGAGGGTTTCCATACTTAGGTTCTTTTCACTCGAAAATCTTTTGCTCTCCAGATTTCATAGCTAAAACTATCCTTGCAATTTTCTGCAATCTTTCTACTTAATCTACATTTCTCAATCTCTTTTTCTAAAAATGGCTCAAGAAAATGTTCCTCAAGTCATTATCACTCACATCCTAGCTGATGATGAGATTCTTAGTGAATCTAGGGTTTTCACATCTAGATTCTTAGATGATGAAGTCAAATCCTCCGTTCCCATCTCTAAATGGATAAGTGCGCAAAACTGGAACTCATTTGTTTCTTTGAATGATTTCTTCTATCCCAAGATGGTAACTGAGTTCTATCAGAACCTCCACTATAGGTCTGATGAGGAGGATACTGTACACTCTGTGGTAAACGGCACTGATTTTGAGGTCAGCAGGGCTTCCATTTCCCAAGCCATTAGTATTGATGATGAAGGAATCATCATTGGGGATGATGGAACTGCTGAAGGTTTTTCGGAAGTAAACTGGGCTAAGCCAGTTCAGAGCGCAAAAGAAACCTATGCCACCTGGTTGACACAGCATCAGAGGTGGGCACATTATTTGACCACAAATGTGTTCCTTCCGAAATCTGGGGCTGTTAATGGGGTTTCTAACAGAGAAAGGGTGTTCATGTACCACTTAATGAACGAGAAGAAGATCAACCTTCCTGCCATGATTATAAGGCAGATGAAGAATGTGAAGGTTGGAAGTGCTTTGGCCTATGGGTCTCTTCTGACCAGGCTGTTTGAATCTGCTGGAATAGAGATTTCTGGTGAAGGGATTACCAGTAAGAGCACTCCAATCAAACTTATTCCTCTGACTAAGTTACAACACAGTATAGTTCCGAAGAAGCCAGAAGGTGCTGGTTCCTCTGTGGTTGTAAGTCAGAAAGAAAGTATGAAGGTTGTTGAGCAGAAAGGAAAGACTGTTGCCAAAGGAGGCAAAGGCAAGAAAAAGCCAAGTAAGTTGGTTGTGGAAAAGGTTGTTACTTCAGAGCCTCTTCCCCCTATGGTTCAAGCTACCATTAGTATTGAACCTTCTGGTAAGGTGGTTGCTGACAAACCTAGTGAAGCTGCAAAGAAAGCAGCAGAGGAAGCTGAGAAGAGCAGACTTGCTGAGTTAGCAAGAGCTGCTGAAGCTGAGAAAGAACAAGAAAGAATTGTCTCTCTGGCTGAGTTAACCAGAAGAGAAAAGGAAGCTGCTGAAGTTGCTGAGAAATTGGCAGAAGAAAGATTAGCTTTGGCAAAAGCTAAGGAAGATGCCAGACTGGAAGAAGCTGCTGCCCTACTGGACAGTGATGTTGTTCTTTCAGAAGTTGCTGAAGAAGAGACTGCTGGAAGGGAAATTCCACTTTCACAGGGAATGAGAAGGAAGAAAGCTGCACACAGAAGGATCCTTAACAAAAAGGACTTATTTGTTGAGTGTGCTGAGCTGGAAGATGCTATTCCTTCTGAAGAGGAATTTCTGGATGAAGAGATGCTGGATGCATCAGAAGGAGATTTTGGTGCTCCTACTATTCAAGACCTCTCAGAGGATAGTGATGAAGAAGTGATTGCTCCTGAAATCGTTCTTAAAAATGCTCAAGAGTTTGTTGAAACTGTTGATAACGACGATTTCCTGGACAATGTCCTTCTGGGTCAAGGCAGGAATCCTGGTGAAAGGGATGCTAGAATCACTATTGAAAAGATGGCTCATCTTGATGCCACACCTATTAGCTCCTTTGACCCCAATGTTCCGGATGATCAGAACACTTCTGATCAAGCTTTACCATCTCCACCTCATACTCCTGCTCCATCTCCTATTCACTCTTCTCAACCATCTTCTGTACCTACTTCTGTCTCAGAGGTAAGTACATCTTCTATTCAAATTCCTCCCATTTCCTCAACATCTGAGGATATGCCTCTTAAAACCATTCTGTCCTCTGGATCCTATTCAGAGGTAAATATTAACACAGCTCCTTTATTTTCTGACTCTGTTATTATCTCATCCTCACAATCACTTCCATCAGAAGTTGTGCCTCCATTTTCTGGACTTACAACTTCAATCTCCACTCCTCCATCCTCTATACCAACTACCATTCTCTCCTCTCTCCCTCCTCTGACTACTCAGAGTGCTCCTTCATTCACATCCACAATACCTAGATCCTCATCCTCTGGACATACACCTCCTGTGTGTGATCCCTTAACAACTTCCAATACATCCACTCCTCCTTCCTATGCTGGTATTCGTACCAACTATGAATTTCTGTTCAATCACCTGAATCGAGATGAGATGGCTGCAAACTTTGGTAGTTTTGGGATTCCTCGCAGAGCTCCTGTTATTTCAACAGCTGGTGGTGTTCCATCTGTTGAGGATATGAGAAGAATGAGTCAAAGTGGCTCTGATGGATTGTTGCACAATATGGCTAATCTTGGGCAAAGGACTCCTGCTGCTGACTTATATGCACAGGGTATGGTGCTCCAAGAAATTCAAGCTCTGAAGGCACAGAATCTACAGTTGATGACTATGCTACAAATGCAAAATCCCTCTGTGTTCATTCAGAATTTGTCAACCCTTCATCTCGCTGCTTATGATGAATTTTATAAACTAAGGCAGTTGGCTCTGACCCTTCCTACACTTGAGAACATTGCTCATGCTTCTACTAGCAATGTGAATGAACATCTCAACATTCTACAACAAGAGGTTAGAGAAGCAAATGAACATTTTGAATCTCAAGAGAAGGTTCTCCCAGCTAAGATTGACGACCTACAAAGCACCATTAATCATGTTCTGAGAGAAGTGAAATCTTCTGCTCAAGGTCAATCTTCCTCTGGGGCTGCCAAAGTAGTGGAAAACATTTCTCCTGATCTCAATAAACGTCTTCAGAGCATAGAATCCCTTGTCCATGCTCAGAATGCACAAATTGCTGAACTCACTGAGTTCATGAAGGTTCTGCATTCTCAGTCCAAAGAGCATGAGAAGATTCTGAATAACAATTATCGGTTTGTTCGTGGGCAGACCTATCTTCAAAATGAATATTTGACTGCTGCTGTCTATTTGAACAACCAAGCTATCAAGTTGCTCCTGGAAGATGCTCAGAAGCAAAGACCTCAGACCGGTCCATCTCTCCCTGAAATGAGAAAGCTTGAGGCTGATTTTAAACAGAAAATCGATCAACTCAATGCTTTAAGGCCAACTAAACATCAGCTTGACACTGCTCTCAAAGTTCAACAGAAGTTAATGTCTCAAGGAGCTCTGGGAAGGCCTGTTGTTTATGCACAAATGGGGGAGAAACCTGCTGAGCAGGGTGGTGGTCCAAGTTCTGGTTTAAAGAGATCTGGTGCTAATGTCAGTTCAAGTAGTGGAGTTCCTCCTCTTCAGAAGAAACCTCGAAACACATAGTCAAATCCATAGAACTTAAGAATCTTAGTCATAGGTTCTGGGTTGGGTAGCTTCTTGTTAAGTTATTCATCTTTATGCTTCTGACATGTTGTTTCTTTGTTCTCTGAATATTTATACTATTTGAATTTTCCACACATTCTGTCCTCTTACATATTACTGCTTGCTTATATGTTTTTCTAACTTAGTAACTTACTTCACAATCGTTAAATAACTTGATCTTAAGTCTTCTAAGTCTCAGATTTGCTGAAGTTCACCATTTACACTAAAATGGGGGAGTTAAGTTGCTCAGAAGTTATAAAAACTATAACCAACAGGAAGTTACTTTCTAAACCTTAAAGTTTTCTAAGTAATCTTTACCTTCTGACCACGGTTTGTCCATAACCAAAATGGGGGAGAATGATGAACCCTAAGTGTTTTGATTATGTCCAAACGTTTCAGAAGATGAAAATGAAAATTAACTTATATACTTTTCAATGTTGACTAACAATTTTTGTTAAGTTATTGTATAAGTTTTCTCAGCAGATGCTGAATGAAGAATTCCTGCTTGCCTATTGAACTCAGAAGATTAAAGAAGCTGAAGACAAAAGTACTTTCTCAGAAGCTGGATCAACCGCTCTGAAGTCTTGATCGTCTGTCTTAAGTTTTTATCAGAAGTTCTCCTTTGCAAACAGAAGACTAAGGTTGTTTTAGTTCAGAAGCGCTAAGAAGGAATACGAACATCAGAGGTTCGTTATCACGGGTTTAGTTAAGCATTTAATGCTTTGTCAGTTGCATTTAATGCAAGGCGCCAAAAGTTCAAAAAGCTGTTTGAAGGACGCGCCTGTTCACAACAAACAAAACCTGCTCTCTTATCGTTTCCCTCTAAATCAATCTTCAAGTTCAGTCAACTCCATCACCTTTATTTTAATCCCATACCGGATTAGATTAAAGTACAAAGTTGACAGAGTTGAGTGGTTTGAGACCGTTTGAAGAAGTTGACAAGATTAACGGCTACTTTCATCCTTGTCATCCTTGAAGATTCAAATATCCTCAACGGTTATCTACTCAACACTATAAATAGTAGCAAAGCTCCACTGCATCAACTACGTGTGTGATCATAGAGCAAAAATCTCAACGCACTGTTATATCAAGAAAACAGAGCACACTTTCCATTCTCAATCTTTTCTTAGCTTAACTATTGTAATTGTGAGAGAGTGAAGAAAAACAAGTTCATAATAGAAATCTTGTAAACTGAGATCGGTTGTGATCTTCAGTTAGATTTAAAAGAGAGAAATCTAGTTGAGATTTGAGTTGGGTGAGAAATCCAGAAAACAGAGTATTGTTGTTCTGGTGAAAATCCTTTAACTCATTTTAGGCTAGTCAGAACTAAGTGAGAAATTAGCTTAAGTTCTGTTGATGTAAAGGAGCTTCTGAACTTGCCATAAAAGTTCTGAATAGTGGATTTATAAAATCTCTGGAGGCTGCGACCTCAGAGGACAAGACGTAGTCACAGGAATTCTGTGGCGAACTTGGATAAATTGAACTGTTCATCAGGACCTCCTGAATCTCTTTCTCCCTTCTTTATACTTGTTAATTGCTTCTGTGTACTTGTATCATATTTAGTGCTGAAACAGATTTCCTCTTAAAAATCACAAGTCTGTGTTCAGAAGACTGTCCAGAAGTTCTTTACTCAGAACTTCTGTTGCTGAAAAGATAGAACCTGTCTTAAAGCAGATTATCCCTCAGAGGCTACTTCAATAAGCTTGCCTCTGACTCTGAGGATTATTGACTCTGAAAATTGAATTTTCATTAAAAGTTTGAAAATATCAGTTTTCATTTGAAACACCTATTCACCCCCCTCTAGGTGATTCTGATCTTGTTAGGGCCAACAGTTTTGTCTTCTGTTATAGTTTACCCATCGTATTATCTGGAATACGATTTCATGCGAACTGTTTACTAATATGTCATCAAGGTCTAAGCAAAAAATCAAATTATCTAGAAAGTGGCCCTTTTGCAACATTCATTATATGATTACTTAATCAAAATATCATAACAATCAAAAGCTGTAAGCAAATGTCATCATCATGTAAAAAAACCCTTAACAATCAGTCTTGTTTATCATAACAAACAAATCATTAATCTTAGCAAAAACCTATGATTACTTAGACAAATTATCAAGCAAATGACCCTTGTGCAACTCCACCCCCATTCTCTTTCTAAAACATTTCCCATCTGCACCATTGAACCACCACTCATGTTTCTCATTGTGGTTTGTGACACAAAACTCAAACAAAAACCTGGCAAATTCACAGATAAACACACCACAATCATTTGTATCCCGATTCTGTTGAGGTACATCTGGAACCCTGGAAAAAGTGATGGATTTTTTTCCAGACTTGGCCTTATATCCAGCAAGTTGCATGACTCTTTCGACCTTAAGTAACCGCTCCTTTACGAAATCTTCATATTTCCATATTGTGGACTTTGCATATAGACTGTCATATATATACATGTGGCTATCATGCAACTCCAAAACCCCCAAAAACCAATGCAAATTAGTACACATAGGGATGAACACCCTTGTAACCTCCTGGGTTCTTATCACCAATTAACTTTTGAATGAAATATGTAGCAGAGTCCCAACCACCTGGTATGTCCCATCCCGTTATCATATTTTCCTGCCCCAGATTGCCAATAAAATCAGAGTCAACTGTGGTCCACTCAGGTCGGTCAAACCAATAAAACTCCCGCAACATCCAAAACCATGCATTGACGTGCTGAAAACAAATTATACGGTTTAAACACATAAACAAATACATGAGGACTATACGCTTACATCAAAAAATAAAATATTAAGATAGCTTACCGTATTTTCAACGAAGTATCGCGATTTCTCTAAATCAATCAACCACTTTTTGGTCACCTTGAAACACAAATTTCCAGGAATTGGGATATATTCTTGCAGAGGAGTATTCTTCAGAAACGTTTTGTACTCGTTCATTGTTTCCTTTGGAATATAATCGAGTCTTGCATGAAAATCTTCTTTACCCTTATTTATTTTATTAATTCTAGATGGATCAGTGAAAGGAGACATACAAAAACGACTTTTCTTCTTTGTTCTTTTGTACGTCATTTGACTGAATGACAGTTTCTCGGTCTCCTTTATCTGATTCTTTGTGAAGTCCTGTTTTATAAACCAAAGACATTTCAACATATTATTAAGTCATATCATCTGTCACAACATATGAAAAGCATGAGTATAAGCATAATTACCGAAGTATAAGACACGATAGCTAGTGGATTTGGATCAATATCCTCTCCATCAATTCCACGTTCCTTCTCTTCTCCAATATCAGTTGCATCTTTCTTTTGATCGTCCTCTCCATGAAGATCACATTTCAGCTCATCATCAATTACACCTACCTTCTCTTCTGGAATGTCAGTTGCTTCTTTCTTTTGATCATCCTCTCCATGAAGATCACATTTCATCTCATCATCAATTCCACCTTCCTTCTCTTCTCCAATGTCAGTTGCTTCTTTCTTTTGATCATCCTCTCCATGAAGATCACATTTCATCTCATCATCAATTCCACCTTCCTTCTCTTCTCCAATGTCAGTTGCTTCTTTCTTTTGATCATCCTCTCCATGAAGATCACATTTCATCTCATCATCAATTCCACCTTCCTTCTCTTCTCCAATATCAGTTGCTTCTTTTTTTTTATCATCCTCTCCATGAAGATCACATTTCATCTCATCATCAATTCCACCTTCCTTCTCTTCTCCAATATCACTATCACCAACACCTCCTTTCTTCATAATCGAGACATCATTTTCTAAACTTGCCAAACGGGAACATAGAACGGCCATTTCTTGTCGTACTTCTGAAAATTGTTGACTGCAGAACTCTTCATGAGACGTAAACAATGCTTTCAATTCGGAATACAAAGCATTCTCCGACACATGGGGTGTGGAAGAAAAATGAGTAGGATTGCCGTAATCATCATGATCTTCGCCATCACCATTGAGTTGTTCGACATATACACCATCCTTGTCAACATCTTCCTCCACCTTATTCTGTTCTTGTGAAACAACTCCGTCAACAAACTCCAACATTTTCTTGTACCACCCACATTTCTTCTCTTCATCGGTTGCTTCGAGAGGGGTATCAAGTGGTGGAGAACCTTCCTACAAATGGAAAAAGTGTTTGTGTTCAATCGTATTTCTTAGAATGACATTAACTGGCCCAACCATAAAACATGTAGTGAGAATATTAAGAAGATTTGTGGTAACTTACATTGAAAAGTTTGTTAGCAGTTTGTTTGGTCGGTGGAGGTTCTTTCATTTGCCACGTAAGGACACGGGGTACCCCAATAACATTATTCTTCGTGTAGAAAACCTGTGTCGCATTCCACATTTCGAAAATCCAAGTCTGTCAACAACAAAAGAACTATAAGACATAGCCCGTACTTTATACATTGAAGAATGAAATAAGATCGAAATATACAATATTTCACTATACCTGTAAAACATGAGGCATCCCAAAAAGTTGATAGGAGGGTTTGTTAGTTGTGTTCTGCTTCTTCCCCTTCTTCACCTTCAAATCCGCATTCTTCTTCTCATTCTTCCCCTTTTTGACATTCTTGGCTTGCTTGCCCTTATTACTTCCTCCCTTCGCCGATTTCGTAAGTTGTATTTCTCTTTTCGGGATGGCAATGCCCATCGTATAAATAAGCTTCTTGTAAGCCAAACTCCCCCAAGGGTAATCATTGAACATTGATGGATAATCCGCCATATCAATAATGTGATCTGGAATTTTACGAGCTTTTGTGTTTTCAAGAAGACATCCCGCCACAAAATACAAATTTGCCATCATGACTGCATCCTCATCCGACCAATCCTTTTTTGTTGTAAAGGCAGAAACTATGTCCAAGTTATAGATTGGTGTTTTACCACCAAGAAACTTTTGGCGAAAGCTCGGGCGTTTTGCTTTAGTACTCTTCCTTATAAAGGATTTGAACCTATTATCAACCACATCCAATGCACCTAATCTTAGTTGACTTATTAGCCCGAAATCGCGTTCTCCAAAACTTATATCAACTCCTCTAACATTAAAAGCCATCTTCGACTTGTCAACATAATCAATCTGTCTACATAAGAGAGCATGACAAATCACACCAGCAAACGGGGGCAAATCCATGTGAAGATACGCTCCGAAACATCCTTTTTGAAATAAACACTTCTGAGTGTCCGTCAAAACTTTTTCAACGGTTTCGGCAAACTCCAAATTAAACCTCGACGACACTTGGGCACCCGTATTTAGGGCGAAAGGGTACTTGTATTTTACGGGGTTTGTAACTACAACGTCCTGTAGAATCAACAACAACATATAAATGCGACATAAACACCAATATTTTTTAGATCAATAACCAAGCTTTATTAGCACAAAACAATTTGGATCACAAACAGTACATGAAACAACAAAGAAACTAACTACAACAAACCCTAACCAAAATCAACCCAAATAAATCAATTAAACACAACTCAATTAATCCAGAGATTCTAAACCACTAATTGGTACACGGGTAATTCCAGAAAGCATATTATCAACACGAAAAACAACCACTCATATATACTCAAGTTCATGACCCATTTAATTTGAAATGCATATGAAAAATGGTAAACAAATTACCTCTTGAGACGCATCCAAAGTTGGGCTTCCATGAGATTTCTTTGACCTTTTATTCGAAGAAGAACCACCCGCTTCTTCTTGTTGGTTTGAAATGCGTCGTTTTCCCATTCGACAAAAACCTGGATGGCACCGGCGGTTTTTGTTCGCCTAATGTCGAATCCAGCGCCTCATGTGTAAGATTAGGGGAGGAAGATTTTTTTTTTTGAAAGAAATTTTGGGAGGAAGATGATGTGCGAGATTAGTGGAGGAAGGTGGTGGATGCCGAAATTAGGATTGCAACTTCATTAATCTGGGAGGAAGATTTTTTTTGAAAGAAATTTGGGGAGGAAGATGATAGAACGGTATTAATTTGGGGAGGGATTGTTTTCGGCGGTGTGTTATTTTCAAACGCTAGCAATTTTTAATTGGGGTATTTTGGTAATCTACATATGTTTGAGTTCCTTCCCATCTCTTAAAACAAACAAGAGTTAAACAAGTCTTAATTAACCTTTTTCATCTCATCTCAATTTTTTAATCTCATCTCAACCCCAATATCCATCTCATCTCATCCTTATTTTGAACCAAACGCCCTGTTAGAGTCCAAAGTTCACGGGCTGCGGGTCTGAGACGAGTCGGATCTGATTCATTAAGCAATTGGGTAAGGAGCGGTTCGTGGGTCGAATCTGAACCGTTTAAGGAATGGGTATGGATAGGGTATATAAGACCCAAACCCTAGTTACCATATCATTTCTTCTTCTCCTTCTCTCTGAAACGGCCGAAACCCTAACCTCCACCTCTCCTTCAATGGCAGCCGACTTCTTCTACTCAGCTTCTCTTTCTCATTTTCATCCATGGCCTTTTCTTTCTCCTCTCTTTTTCTGATTCTGCTCTTTAACCGAATCCCATAAACGGTGGGATCTTCATCTCAGACGATGGAGATAAAAAGATCCGCCAAGTACGGCGCCGGTGACGTTGTCGCTGTGCTCGGAATGACCCCGACGACGGCAGCTCGTCGAAGTTGAGACCATCGGCAGTCAGCAACATTGGCCGGCGGCGATTTGTGGTGACGATTCCGGTAAGGACCTCTGCTCTTCTCTTCTTTAGTTAATTTCTTCTTATTTCTGGTTCGATCTAATCATCAGATCGTACTGTTGGGTGAAGCAGGAGGTGAACGGCGGCTGAAGACTTAAGGTGATGGGATTTAGCGAAGGGCAGTGATCGGAGAATTTTTCCGGCGACGACAGTAGCTGTTTCCGGTGACTGTTGACCGGAGGTTCCTGCAGATGGTAAAACTGGAGGCAAAAGTATAAATTTCATTGCTAAACATATTTAATATTCAATTAGAACTAGTTTAGGATTTGATTAATTTCAGTTTAAGGATTACTGTAAAATAATTAGTATAGGTTAGTTTGTGTAATCTGTAAAGGAAAACCAGTGTGAATTAGTGGATGTGAGCGGAGTAAACAGTGAGGGAACGAAATGAATGATCGGGTGCGAATCGTGAGAGCATGTGAGGGTTCGGTTTTAATCGAGTCGAAACGTTTTTTAGAGTCCAAGAACCTTTGAATTTTAGTACTAAAAATGTTGGTAAAAGCTATTTCCTTATCTCTAATCTAAAGAGGTTTCTAACTTTAACAGGTTTATTTAAATACTTTTCATATCAAACAAGTTATGTTTTAACTTTAGTTTTATGAAATGAGCAAGTATAATAGACAAGGAACAACTCAGAAATGTAAAATAATAAAACTGCAAATTCAGACTTGGAGGATTAGGAATAGGTTTAAACTTTGTATTAGAATTTTGGGAAGATACAAATGGCGAGTTTCCAGGAAAGGAAGAACTGCCTTGAAACATTAAATGCTAGGGCCTTTTACAGGCAAAATTAGCTTGAATCCTAAGCAAAAATCCGGGATTGATTTTGGAAGAAAATCTATCCATAATCAAATCCTATCAAAGAAAATCTAATTCAATATCATCCAAAATCTTGATCTAAATCTCATCATAATCTTTGCAAATCTGAATCAGAAAAATATCTATAGCAATGGGCTTCCTTCAATCCAAATTCGTAATGGGCCTGTGTGGGCTTGATGGGCCGAAATCTGAAATTTCAGGCCTGCTGCAAATTGACTTTAATTGTTGAATTTGACTTTGATTTGTGAATCTTGACTAGACCCGAGCTGAAAATGGAATCGAACCTCTTTGGAGTTTTGAACATGGACTCGTATGTCGAACTTGTCCCGACCAAAGTTGAAATAGAGTTGGACCTTGAACACTGCATTTGAACTCCTTCGACTTTGACCGCATGTTCGGCTTGAGATCCGAACGTTTAACTCGGACTAGATCATGGTACCTGTAAAAAATATGAATCAAAATGTAAAATTGGATAAAATAAATACAGTTTATTAGAATTAAATGATATTTAAATTTGATTAATAAAGTAAGATTCATATTTAAACGTAATTGAATTTATCTAGAATAACTGAAATATCTCTCGAGCAAAAATTGTAATAAGTTTAAATTATGTATTAACTTCAGTAAATTAGATTTGATTTCAATTCGATATGTCTATCAACAAAATAATTTGAAATTAAAACATCATTTTCACTTAGCTCGAGATAAAATCTTATATTCTAAATAAATTGAGAATCGTTTAGATAATAAGTGTAATTTATTAAAACAGGGCAAAAATAAAGTGTATTTATAACATGTATATATTTTTAGGTCAAATAAATTTATTTTTACGGAAAAGTATGCTTTTCGAGCCGGTCAAAAACGGGTGCTAACAGTATAGAGAAATTTACCCTCTTGTTTTCATGACGAAATTTGATATCTTTATGTTTCTGAATCGGTAATTTACAATGACAAGGATCAACCATAGCTATGGAAAAGGAGGTAATAAATTGAAGATTAGAGGACATAATAATGAGAATTATAATTTAACTCTCATCTTAAAAGGGATGACGATTACAAGTTAGTCGAAATGAAAATTACATAAATAGAGTAGAATGAATAATCCCAAATATGCATTAATTTAAAATCGTGAATCGAAAAAGTACCTGAAAAGTAAGGGGGAGATGCAGAGAGAAAAAGACGCTTCATAGCACAAACTTAATTTGTACAAGAAAAGAATATTGAAAATGGAAAGAGAAAGAAGGGATTAGTTAGATGATGTTGTTTTAGGGATTTGAAATAAAGTAGAAGCTAACCTGAAGAAGAGTGATAGTTAAGTAGTAAAAATGGAGTGTATCTAAGACAAAATCAGCCAGCAGGTAACAAACCACATAAAAGCAGGAACCTCAGACAGAGACTAGATGCAAAGACAGCTGCTGGGTTCGGAGGACGATCAAATGGGCCTAAAGTAAAGCTATTAATTAGGGGATGAATGGGGGCAGTCAAAAGCCGACTCTTTGTGAGGTTATTTTGTAAATGTTTTGTATAGTTCAGGATGTAATTTATGAAATCATGTGAAAAAGGCTGTACATTTGTTGTTATCTTAAAATTGGTTTATATTATTGCAGTGTTTAACAACAATTGTCTCTAAAGATTGATAAACTTGTGCTTTCTATTTCTTTTTTTACCTTTAGTTCTGTTTATCCAAGATTGTTTCCCTTTCTATTTACTCAGTTTTGAGTTGGTGGATTAGCTGAGAATTAACTCGAAAAACACAAGCAGACAGCTCAAATCAACAATACAGTATAGCTTCTTAAACACAAAAAAAATCTAAATCATTACAACAACTAAATTATCCACTTGCAAGGATTCCATTCCCTCCCTCTTGTATAAAAAACCAGCATTTTCCATCTCATATTGGGGATGCCATTCAAGACATTTCTTCTCAGAATCACAGTACTTTTACTTTTTAAATTTGCCCGGAAAATGGCAAGGATTATGGATATCTTTGTCTTTCTATCACGCAGTCCTCCTCAAAAGCACAACCAAAAGATAGCACAGTATTGAGTCAACTGATGCTAGCGCGACAATGAGTAGCGCTACAATAACAAGAGTTAAGATTGCCGTCCTCAACTGCACAAAATCAAATGCAAATTTCAAGACTCAAAACAGCAAAATACTAATCTTTTTTTAAGAAAAGTAAGGCTACAAAGAAGAACAAGTTCACGTCGATAACGTTTCTTGCACATAAACTATGATTCTATATTTCGGAAATGCCATTAAAAGTTGTGCTACATACTGTGGTTTGGAAGCTGGGCCATTCTATGTATTTCAACTGACTAGGTTGCTCAACCAGAAAATGCAAATAAAGATTTCGTGGACCTGTAGAGTAGTAAAGAAATTGGATTTTCAGACATGATAAGCAAATTATGGCATGAAACCATGTCAGTTACCAAGTTTTTGTTTCAAAAAAGGATGTTCATACGAATAGACCCATCATACCATATAGCATCCTTAAGGAAGCTCAACAAAAAAGGTTCGGAAGGCAATTCTTCATAGCTCAACTGAGATTGATCTCCTCTTGTTGAGAAAACATGTAAAGGCTTTGCAGCAGGACCTTGTAATCTTACTCCAGTAACCTACAAGAAGTAGCCATTTTAGAAGCAATTTCGGGAAAAGAAGATAACAAGCAATCAAAAGAATGAAGTATATGTCGCACCCCCAAAAACGGTCGGGGCGCGAGGCGTGCTCGCTTTTCGTGTTTTAAGGGGTTAATGCGTGAAAAGGACTATTTAGCACAAGTCCCGTCCACAATTAGTCGAGCGGCCACCAATCATCTTATACGGTGTGATTGGATAACCGTTTTAAAGTTTGACTCTGTTTTATCATGTTTTGGATAGTTTAGTGGTCTCAGAGATTCTTCGGTTCTAGGGTGTTTATTTATTTTTGCTTATTTATATAAGATTATAACATAACCTTTTATATTTTGATTAGATTAGATTATTACATAATCTTTATGAAAGTAAGTGAATTTGAAGTTATAACATAACGTTTTATAATATCATCGTATAATTATTACATAATTACACGTTTTAAAATCGAGCTGTTTTTGAAATAGAGTTTTAATATATGTTTATAGTTATGACATAACCATTTGTGTATAATTTGGAAATGTTCTTGATTATTACATAACCATGTTCGATGTTTGAAAAGATATACAAAGTTATTACATAATTGTATAAGTTTAAAATAATTATATCTTTTGTTGTATTCTAATTTCATATCGTATACATGATTATGACAAATCATATACACGATTATGACTGAGTTCCAACGATATTTGAAATAGTTAGAGTTTAATCAGATTCTTTACAATTGTATATGTAGCACGGATAGAACGTTATTTTTAGAAATAACGTCCAATTAGCATATATAACATCTATACTAAAAGAAAGTTGATTTTTACTAATGTATTTTTTAGATATATTTTGGATCACATATATTACATATATGTGATGTGACTTTATATATTTTATAAATTTGAATATTTTTTACGTGTATCACATACACGTGTCATTTTCATTTCAAAAGCATTTTAAAGCAGAACTTGAGTTCACGTGTAAATAATAAAATATAAATAATAATTAATAAAAAATATAAATAATAATAATAACAAAAATAAAAATAATATTAATAATAATGAATAATAATATAATATAATGATAAATAAAAATAGATAAATTAAAATAATATTTAATAATAATATGTAAATAATAAAAATTATAATAATATTGAGGGATAATAACAATGATAATAATAAGTAATATTTATAATAATAATATTAAATATAATAATAAATAATAATATAGAAAATTAATAATAATAATAATAATAATAGTAGTGAATGAATAAACAAATGCTAACGTAATATTAAAATTTAATTTTAACTCGTTAACGCAAATGTCTACCAATAATCATGACTTGCGAAATTAGAGTTTTTATGGGCATATTCTAAGTTAACACGATCTAACTAAAACTATTATAGTAGGCCTATAAACATATACATTATAATTTAGACAAGTTTCTAAGATTAAATGGAGTTTAGGTATACGTAGCTAGACTAATTTAATAGATACATTTTATGGGCAGATCAATTACAAAAATGTGATCTATACAAATACAAAAATGAATTTAATTAGAATTACAGTTAATCATATTATCATTTTACGTTTTAACTTAATGAAATGTGATAGTTAAACATATATACTAACTAAGTATTCTTTTAAAGTAATAAAAACAGCCTAATTAAAAGATGAAAAGAATAGAATTGTGGACTTACCTCGGCTGGAATTTAGAGTCCAAAGTTCACGGGCCGCGGGTCTGAGACGAGTCGGATCTGATTCATTAAGCAATTGGGTAAGGAGCGGTTCGCGGGTCGAATCTGAACCGTTTAAGGAATGGGTATGGATAGGGTATATAAGACCCAAACCCTAGTTACCATATCATTTCTTCTTCTCCTTCTCTCTGAAACGGCCGAAACCCTAACCTCCACCTCTCCTTCAATGGCAGCCGACTTCTTCTACTCAGCTTCTCTTTCTCATTTTCATCCATGGCCTTTTCTTTCTCCTCTCTTTTTCTGATTCTGCTCTTTAACCGAATCCCATAAACGGTGGGATCTTCATCTCAGACGATGGAGATAAAAAGATCCGCCAAGTACGGCGCCGGTGACGTTGTCGCTGTGCTCGGAATGACCCCGACGACGGCAGCTCGTCGAAGTTGAGACCATCGGCAGTCAGCAACATTGGTCGGCGGCGATTTGTGGTGACGATTCCGGTAAGGACCTCTGCTCTTCTCTTCTTTAGTTAATTTCTTCTTATTTCTGGTTCGATCTAATCATCAGATCGTACTGTTGGGTGAAGCAGGACGTGAACGGCGGTTGAAGACTTAAGGTGATGGGATTTAGCGAAGGGCAGTGATCGGAGAATTTTTCCGGCGACGACAGTAGCTGTTTCCGGTGACTGTTGACCGGAGGTTCCTGCAGATGGTAAAACTGGAGGCAAAAGTATAAATTTCATTGCTAAACATATTTAATATTCAATTAGAACTAGTTTAGGATTTGATTAATTTCAGTTTAAGGATTACTGTAAAATAATTAGTATAGGTTAGTTTGTGTAATCTGTAAAGGAAAACCAGTGTGAATTATGTTGGCCCTAACAAGATCAGAATCACCTAGAGGGGGGTGAATAGGTGTTTCAAATGAAAACTGATATTTTCAAACTTTTAATGAAAATTCAATTTTCAGAGTCAATAATCCTCAGAGTCAGAGACAAGCTTATTGAAGTAGCCTCTGAGGGATAATCTGCTTTAAGACAGGTTCTATCTTTTCAGCAACAGAAGTTCTGAGTAAAGAACTTCTGGACAGTCTTCTGAACACAGACTTGTGATTTTTAAGAGGAAATCTGTTTCAGCACTAAATATGATACAAGTACACAGAAGCAATTAACAAGTATAAAGAAGGGAGAAAGAGATTCAGGAGGTCCTGATGAACAGTTCAATTTATCCAAGTTCGCCACAGAATTCCTGTGACTACGTCTTGTCCTCTGAGGTCGCAGCCTCCAGAGATTTTATAAATCCACTATTCAGAACTTTTATGGCAAGTTCAGAAGCTCCTTTACATCAACAGAACTTAAGCTAATTTCTCACTTAGTTCTGACTAGCCTAAAATGAGTTAAAGGATTTTCACCAGAACAACAATACTCTGTTTTCTGGATTTCTCACCCAACTCAAATCTCAACTAGATTTCTCTCTTTTAAATCTAACTGAAGATCACAACCGATCTCAGTTTACAAGATTTCTATTATGAACTTGTTTTTCTTCACTCTCTCACAATTACAATAGCTAAGCTAAGAAAAGATTGAGAATGGAAAGTGTGCTCTGTTTTCTTGATATAACAGTGCGTTGAGATTTTTGCTCTATGATCACACACGTAGTTGATGCAGTGGAGCTTTGCTACTATTTATAGTGTTGAGTAGATAACCGTTGAGGATATTTGAATCTTCAAGGATGACAAGGATGAAAGTAGCCGTTAATCTTGTCAACTTCTTCAAACGGTCTCAAAACACTCAACTCTGTCAACTTTGTACTTTAATCTAATCCGGTATGGGATTAAAATAAAGGTGATGGAGTTGACTGAACTTGAAGATTGATTTAGAGGGAAACGATAAGAGAGCAGGTTTTGTTTGTTGTGAACAGGCGCGTCCTTCAAACAGCTTTTTGAACTTTTGGCGCCTTGCATTAAATACAACTGACAAATCATTAAATGCTTAACTAAACCCGTGATAACGAACTTCTGATGTTCGTATTCCTTCTTAGCGCTTCTGAACTAAAACAACCTTAGTCTTCTGTTTGCAAAGGAGAACTTCTGATAAAAAACTTAAGACAGACGATCAAGACTTCAGAGCGGTTGATCCAGCTTCTGAGAAAGTACTTCTGTCTTCAGCTTCTTTAATCTTCTGAGTTCAATAGGCAAGCAGGAATTCTTCATTCAGCATCTGCTGAGAAAACTTATACAATAACTTAACAAAAATTGTTAGTCAACATTGAAAAGTATATAAGTTAATTTTCATTTTCATCTTCTGAAACGTTTGGACATAATCAAAACACTTAGGGTTCATCATTCTCCCCCATTTTGGTTATGGACAAACCGTGGTCAGAAGGTAAAAGAAAAACATGAGGATTAGAGAGTGACTTCCTGATGCAAATATTTCATTACTTCTGAGTAAATTAACTCCCCCATTTTAGTATAAATGGTGAACTTCAGCAATCTGTATAAACTTAATAAGACTTAAGATCAAGTTGTTAGATATAATGAAGTGTAATTTACTGAGCTAAAGCAAAACAGAAGCAAGAAATAAGAAGTCAGTTATGCAAGACAGTATAACAAAAAGTTTCAGTGTATATAAGATCATTCAGAAGATAACATAGGAAACAAGATAATCAGAGGAGCAGAAAAAGTCCTAAGACATAGACTACCCAACCCAGAACCTAGCTAAGAAGCTTAAGTCCTAAACGATTACAAGTTCCTAGATTTCTTCTGAGGAGGGGAAACAACACTGGAACCTCCAGCAGCACTTGATCTCTTCTGACCAGACTTCTCCCCCGTTTGACCAGAACCAATAGCAACACCAAGAGCTCCCTGAGACTTCAATTTTTGTTGAACATTCAGAGCAGTCTGATATTGCACAGGAGTTGGTCGCACAGTATTGATCAAATCCATTCTTCTTCTGAAGTCATCATCAATGGTCTTCATATGATCGAAGGTCTGACCAGACATAGGTCTCTGTTTCTGAACATCTTCCAGAAGGAGCTTGATCAGCCTGTTGTTAGCATACACAGCAGCCGTGAGATGCTCATTCTGAATATAAGTCTGTCCTCGAACAAACCTATAACAATTGTGAAGAGTCGTCTCTTGTTCACGAGCTTGATTATGCATAACTTTCAGGAGTTCAGTGAGCTCAGCAATCTGTGCATTCTGAGCAGATACAGCAGACTCAATGTTGGAGAGTCGGTTGTTGAGATCAGGAGTGATGTCATATACAATCTTGGCAGCTCCTGAAGATGAAGAACCTTGAGCAGAAGATTTCACTTCTCTCAAAATGTGATTTGCAGTACTTTGCAGGTCTTCAATCTTACTAGGAAGCATCTTCTCATGAGCCTCATAATGCTCGTTTGCTTCCTTGACTTCTTCTGTCAATATTTCCAAATTTTCACTGACCTTCAGAGAAGAAGCAAGAGCAATATTATCCAGAGAGGGAAGGGTCAGAGCTAATTCCCTTAATTTATACAGCTCATCATAAGTAGCTAGATGAAGTGTAGAGAGGTTGCGTATATACACAGAAGGATCCTGCATTTGGAGCATGGTCATGAGCTGCAGGTTCTGAGCTTTCAGAGAGTGTAATTCTTGCAGCACAATGCCCTGAGCATACATGTCAGCAGCAGAACTCCTTTGTCCTAAACCAGCAAACCTATTCAGCAGGTCATCTGAGCCACTCTGACCCATTCGTCTCAACTCTTCAACACTTGGGGCACCTCCAGCTTCGGAAATACCAGAAGCTCTGCCCATGAAGCCAAAACTTCCAAATCTGTTATCCAGATCTTCACGATTCAAGTGTTTGCGTAGAAAGTCATAATTGGATGACAATCCAGCAAAACCTGAAGGAGTGGAGGAGGTAGTTAAGGGATCACACACAGGAGGTGTATGTCCAGAGGTTGAAAGAGGAGGGACAGAAGTTTGAGGAGAGGAGAAAATTTGTGGAAAGGAGGAGGAAAAAGAATTTGTACAGGAAGGTAAAGTTGAAGGTATTGAAAAAGGTATGGACAGAGGTATGGAAGGAGGAGGAGCAGTAATTCCAATTGATGGAAAAACAGCAAAAGATGATAAAGAAGAAGTAGTGGAAGTAGAAATGGAGTCTGTGAAAATTGGTCCAGAGGACAGATTCACTTCTGAATAGGATCCAGAAGGAAGAGTAGATGGAGGAGGGACAACTTCGGATGTTGAGGTTGTCAGAGGAATGGAATTCTGAGATTCACTTACTTCTGTGACAGAAGGAAGTGAAGGAGATGGATGAGGAGTAAGAGCAGGAGATGAGATAACCTGTTCAGAGGCATTAGGATCAAAAGTTGAGATCGGCTCAGCATATAAATGAGCCATCCTGAACAGCGTTTCTGAGGCATCCCTTTCACCAGGGTTTCTTCCTTGATTCAGAAGAACGTTGTCAATGAAGTGTTCATCGTCAACATTCTCAACAAACTGTTTAGCACCTTGAAGAACCTCTTCATCTTCTGGTTCACTCTCTTCTGATAGCTCTTCAATCAGAGGAGCTTCAACATCTTCTTCATCAGAAATCTCTGACAGCTCTTTATCAGCAGCTTCTGGTTCCTGAGCAGCAGGTTCTGATTCCTGAGCAGCAGGTTCCTCCAATTCAGCACTTGGAGCAATAACGAAGTCCTTCTTTCTCAGAACCCTTCGTTTTGCCACAGCCTTCTTCCCAATTCTGGTAGTGAGAGTGACAGTCTCAGCAATTCGAGAGGATAGAGCAACATTATCCTCTTCCTCTGAAGTCTCACCTACCTTGGAGAACTCAGCACCCTCAAGATTAGCAGCACTTTCTAAAAGTTTGGCATCGGCCTTAGCCTTTGCAGCGATTTCACGCTCAGCAGCTAACTTGTCTTCAGCTTCTTTCTTCTTCCTTTTCTCTTCAGCAAGAGCCACAACTCTTGCAACTTTTTCAGCTTCAGCAGCCTTCTCTTTCTCAGCAAGGCGTGCTTCCTCAGCATCCTGAGCTTCTTTCTCAAGGACATCCTTTGGCTTCTCAGCAACAATCTTGCCAGAAGGTTCAACATTGATCTTTGTTTGAACCAACATGGGAAGAGGTTCTGAGACAGCAACCTTCTCAACATTCAGGACCAACTTGCTTGATCCTTTCTTTCCTTTGCCCTTCTTGGCAGCATTCTTTCCTTTCTGAACTGTTGCATCCATAATCTCCTTCTGAGCAATACTCACAGAGGAGCCCTTCTCATTCTTCTTTGGAGTAACATCAAAACTGAGGTTTCTGAAGGTATGCATCTTCAGAACCGTACTCCTACTAGTAACACCTTCTCCTGACATGACAACAGAGGCTGCCTCAAACAACCTTGTCAGGAGTGAGCCATAAGCTAATGCACTCACAGTAGTTACATTCTTCATCTGCCTTATCAGCATGGCAGGCAAATTTATCTTCTTCTGGTGGACCAGATGCCACATAAATACCCTTTCTCTGTTGGAAACACAGTTGACTCCTCCAGCCTTTGGAAGAAAGACATTCGTAGTCAAATAATGTGCCCACCTCTGGTGCTGACTCAACCAGGTGGCATAAGTTTCCTTGGCACTTAGATCTGGCCTAGCCCAGTTGGCTTCTGAAAACCCTTCTGCTGAACCATCATCTCCAATGATGATTCCTTCATCATCAATTCCTATCACTTGAGAAATGGAAGCCCTGCTGACTTCGATTTCAACTTCCCCGACCACAGAATGAAGGACATCCTCCTCATTAGAAAAGAAATGGAGGTTCTTATAAAATTCTGTAACTAAGTTAGGGTAGATGAATTCTTCGAGAGATACGAAAGAATTCCAATTTTGAGCACTAAGCCAAAGAGAGATAGGTTCAGTCGATTTGACTTCGTCATCTAGAAATCTAGAGGTAAAAACCCTAGATTGACTAACTTTCTTTCGTGCATCATCGGAAAAGATGTGGGTGACAGTGATTTCTTGAGCCATTTGAGAAAATGAGAACTTAGGTTAAGATTTCTGAGAAATATAAGAACACAGAAAAATCTATGGAGATTCTAATGGCAAAGAAAATGAAAGTAAAAAACTTCTAAGTATGGAAAACCCCTATTTATACCCAAACACAGAAACCGTTCCAATTCAAAAAGTAACTTCACACCGTTTAAAAGGGAACAGATAACCGTTAACCACAGAACAGCGCCGTAATAAGCAGTAGATAACGCATGCTTTCAAGTCAAATCATGATTAGAATTTAGTATAACTTAATTATCTTAAACGATCAAGCACTTAAGATACTCAGAGGCAATAATTCTAAGTTATTGAAGAGGATAAGTCATACCAATGCCTTCTCGTAAGTTGCTGAAAGCCATACCAGCCAGAGGCTTAGTAAACATGTCAGCAAGGTTTTCTTCAGAGGGAACATGAGTAATGATAATATCCTTCTTCAGAACATGATCTCTCAGAAAGTGATGTCTAATATGAACATGCTTCATCCTGCTGTGCTGAATAGGATTCTTTGAAAGATCAATAGCACTCTTGTTATCACAGTAGATTGTAATTGTTCCAGGGATGACTCCATAGTCAGCAATTTGTTGCTTTATCCAGAGCATCTGAGAAACACAACTTCCAGCAGCAACATACTCAGCTTCAGCAGTTGAGAGGGCCACAGAGGTTTGCTTCTTGCTATGCCAGGAGACTAGGCACTCCCCCAGAAAGTGACAACCACCAGAAGTGCTGACCCTTTTCATTTTATCTCTACCATAGTCAGAGTCTGTGTATCCTATAGGAGTGAAATCAGAACTACAGGGATACCACAAACCAGCTTCTGGTGTGCCTTTAAGATATCTGAGAATTCTCTTGACAGCAACATCATGAATTTCTCTTGGCTTTGATTGATATCTAGCACAAAAACACACAGCAAAATGTATATCTGGCCTGCTGGCGGTTAGGTATAAAAGAGAACCAATCATACCTCTGTAGGTTTTTATATCTACAGGTTTACCAGCTTTCTCTTCATCATCAATGTCTTTGCTGACATCCATTGGAATATCAACAGCATTAGAGTCCATCATGCCAAATTTCTTCAGCACTTCTCTAGTGTACTTGGCTTGATTGATAAACACACCATCATTACTTTGCTTGATCTGAAGTCCTAAGAAGAAGGTTAATTCTCCCATCATGGACATCTCAAACTCAGCCTTCATGTGGTCACTGAACTCTCTGCACAAAGATTCATTAGTAGCACCAAATATAATATCATCAACATATACCTGAGCTATAAGGATATCCTTGTTCTTCTTCAGAGTGAACAGAGTTGTATCAACACAGCCTCTGACAAATCCTTTAGACAGAAGGAACTTTGTCAGTCTCTCATACCAAGCTCTGGGAGCTTGTTTCAGTCCATACAAGGCTTTCTTTAGCTTGTACACATGATCAGGAAACTTAGGATCTTCAAAACCAGGAGGTTGAGACACATAGACTTCCTCATCAATGTAACCATTCAGGAATGCACTTTTCACATCCATTTGAAAAAGCTTGAAACCTTTGTATGATGCAAAAGCACATAAGATTCTAATGGCTTCTAATCTTGCAACAGGAGCAAAAGTTTCACCATAATCTATGCCTTCTTGCTGACTGTAACCTTGAGCAACAAGTCTAGCCTTGTTCCTCACAACATTTCCAAATTCATCAAGCTTGTTTTTCAGAACCCATCTTGTACCAACAACCTTCTTGTTGTTAGGTCTGGGAACTAAAATCCAAACTTCTGACCTTTTGAACTGGTCAAGTTCTTCTTGCATTGCCATTAACCAGGAGTCATCATCAGCTGCTTCATAGAAGTCCTTGGGTTCCAGTAGTGACACAAAAGCCACATTCCCCATATATCTTCTGAGCTGAGCTCTGGTCATGACAGGATTATGAACAGAGTCAATGATGTTCTCTAAGGAATGATTCCTATGAGCTCTAACTTCTCTTGGTAAATCCAATGAGTCTTCTGAAACCTGTTCATCATTTGCTGAATCATATATAGGAGCATCTTCTGGAAGAGAGTTAACTTCTGTAGTTGGATGTTCTTCTGGAACATGTTCAACAGGAGAATCAACTTCAGCAGCTTTAGGAATAACATCTTCAACAGGAGGAGATGATATTTCAGGAGCTTGAACTTCATCTTCTTCAGAGGCTTTACTATCTGCAGGGTTAGTCTCATCAAACTTTACATGAATGGATTCATCTAAAGTTTGAGTCCTCTTATTAAAAACCCTATATGCTTTACTATTTGTTGAGTAACCAAGAAAAATGGCCTCATCTGCCTTTGAATCAAACTTTGAAAGATATTCTTTTGTATTCAAAACATAGCACTTACAACCAAAGGTTCTGAAATAACCTATTTTAGGCTTTCGACCTTTCCAGAGTTCATAAGGGGTCTTGTTCAGAATGCTTCTGATTAGCACTCTATTCAGAACATAACAAGCTGTGTTAACAGCTTCTCCCCAAAAGTACTTTGGAAGCCTTCTTTCATTGATCATGGTTCTGGCTATTTCAACCAGAGTTCTATTCTTCCTTTCAACTACCCCATTTTGTTGAGGAGTTCTGGGAGCAGAGAAGTTATGATCAATGCCTTTGATTTCACAGAATTCTTCAAACTTAAAATTCTTGAATTCTCCACCATTATCACTTCTGATATGGACTACCTTTTCATTCCTTTCATTCTCAAGTTTCTTAATCAGAACTGAGAAGCATCCAAGTGATTCATCTTTGCTAGAGAGCAAGATGACCCAAGTGAATCTTGAATAGTCATCTACTATGACTAAGGCATACTTCTTTCCACCCATGCTCATTGGTTGAACAGGGCCAAAAAGATCCATATGAAGTAATTCTAAAGGTCTTTTAGTTGAAATGACTTTCTTAGTTTTAAAAGAACTTCTGGATTGTTTACCAGATTGACACGCAGTACATAAATGGTCCTTTTTAAAACTTATTTCAGGCAGACCCTCAACCAATTGATATCTAGCTACTTTGGTCAGAAGATCCATGCTAACATGAGCAAGTCTTCTATGCCAGAGCCAGGAGGTATCCTCTTTGGACATCAAGCATATATTTTTGCAAAGATTCTCAAGGTTCAGCATGAAAACATTTTCTACTCTAGGAGCAGTTAGAATAACTTCCCTTGACTTACTGTCCAAGATTTTACATCCAGAGGTGCTGAAGATTACATCTCTGCCTTTATCACACAGTTGTGCAACACTCAGGAGATTGAACTTCAGGCCTCTGACTAGGGAGACATCTTCGATCGGAGGATTGGTTCCAATGGATCCAGAACCAAGAATTCTTCCTTTCTGAGCATCTCCAAAGCTGACTTTACCACCTCTTTTAGGTACAAATGTGATGAATGCCTTTTCATCACCTGTCATATGCCTTGAGCACCCACTGTCAATGTACCACAGCTTTGACATTGATGGAGCACTCAGAGCAACCTGCAACACAATCAATTAGTGACAGGTACCCAATCCTTATTGGGTCCTTCAGAGTTAGATTTAGCTTCTACAGGTTTTTCTGATATTTCAGATTGCAAGAGGTTCTTAATGTGATACTTGCAATCTTTCAACCAATGTCCATCTTTCTTACACAACTTGCAAGAAGGAGGATTCTTGGATCTTTCCCTTTGCTTCTTAGGAGCATTCTTCTTCTTCTGGGAAGGTACTACTTCTTCAGAGGCATTAGCACTCTTAGAGGTTCCCACTTCAGGAGGAGAAGAGATCTCTTTCAGAGGAGAGGGAGTGACAGATTTCTTCTTCTGAGGTTTATCATTCCTCAGAGGCAGTTTTTCTTTACCTTTGACTTTTGAGTCATCGGAGGAAGAACTGAATTGTTTACTTAGTTTATCTTCCAATATTTTCATATCAGCATAAACTTGAGTAAACCTAAGAAATTTGTCAGCCTCGCTTTTGTCCAACTTCCTTTTTAGGTACTTGAACATGCTGTACAATTCTTCAAGAGAATCAAAGATATTTTGTTCAGAGGATATGTTTACCTCGGAGTCATAGTTTGCTTCAGGAGGTGCGGAAGTTTCTCCTGTAATATCTTCAGAGGATGGCTCATCAATAGCCATGAAACATATCTGTGCTTGCTCTTCCTTCTCTTCAGGATCACTGCTGGTCTCAGAGTCTGACCAAGCAGCCAGCATAGCTTTCTTGAACTTTTTCTTATCTTTCTTCAGCTCTGGGCAGTTAGGCTTAATGTGCCCAGGTTGCTGACATCCATAGCACACAATGGGCTTGTTTGGATCTCTCTTGAACTTTTCACCAGAATCAGGAGTTTTCTTGTCAAAGCTCCTGAAAGGCTTCTTGTAGTTTCCACCTCTGCCTTTTCTAAAGGCCTTCTTGAACTTCCTGGTCAGCATAGCCAGTTCCTCATCTTCAGAGGATTCTTCAGAAGATTCTGCTTTCAGGACTACTCTTTTTCCTTCTGACCTTTCTCTTAGGTCATGATTTTTTAGTGACATCTCATGGGTGATTAGAGACCCAATGAGTTCATCATACATATAAAAGCTCAAGTCCTGAACTTCTTCAATGGCAGTCTTCTTGGCTTGCCAAGACCTTGGTAAGCTTCTGACAATCTTCTTCACTCTTTCAGACTCTTCAATGTCTCTGCCCAAACTCTTTAAGTCATTGACTATCTTGGTGAATCTAGAATTCATTTCTGAAATAGATTCTTTGTCAAGCATTTCAAATAACTCATATTCTCTCATGAGTTGGTTGACTTTGGACTGCTTCACTTTTCCTGTTCCTTCATATGTGACTTCCAGCTTGTTCCATATATCCTGTGCAGTTTCACAAGAAGAAACTTTGTTATATTCAGTGGCTGTAAGTGCACAATGCAACATATTTATTGCTGAAGCATTTGTTTGGAGCTTTTTCAGAATTTCATCTGAATATTCTTTCTGAGGGATAATAACATTCCCTAGACCTGGTTCCATTCTGGTGGGAATGAAATCTCCATCTGTGATGACAAACCAAGCACTCATGTTCTGAGCTTGAATGAAATACATCATTCTCTTTTTCCAGTAGGAGTAATTGTCACCATTGAATAATGGAGGTCTAGTTGTAGAGGATCCCTCTGGGACAATGAAGTGAGAAGAATTCTCAGGCTGGTGTCTACTAGCCATCTCTATTGATTCTGATAGGATCTTACACTTAGATTGTTAGATCTTTTTAGTAAATATACGAAGTAACCTGGCTCTGATACCACTTGTTGGCCCTAACAAGATCAGAATCACCTAGAGGGGGGTGAATAGGTGTTTCAAATGAAAACTGATATTTTCAAACTTTTAATGAAAATTCAATTTTCAGAGTCAATAATCCTCAGAGTCAGAGGCAAGCTTATTGAAGTAGCCTCTGAGGGATAATCTGCTTTAAGACAGGTTCTATCTTTTCAGCAACAGAAGTTCTGAGTAAAGAACTTCTGGACAGTCTTCTGAACACAGACTTGTGATTTTTAAGAGGAAATCTGTTTCAGCACTAAATATGATACAAGTACACAGAAGCAATTAACAAGTATAAAGAAGGGAGAAAGAGATTCAGGAGGTCCTGATGAACAGTTCAATTTATCCAAGTTCGCCACAGAATTCCTGTGACTACGTCTTGTCCTCTGAGGTCGCAGCCTCCAGAGATTTTATAAATCCACTATTCAGAACTTTTATGGCAAGTTCAGAAGCTCCTTTACATCAACAGAACTTAAGCTAATTTCTCACTTAGTTCTGACTAGCCTAAAATGAGTTAAAGGATTTTCACCAGAACAACAATACTCTGTTTTCTGGATTTCTCACCCAACTCAAATCTCAACTAGATTTCTCTCTTTTAAATCTAACTGAAGATCACAACCGATCTCAGTTTACAAGATTTCTATTATGAACTTGTTTTTCTTCACTCTCTCACAATTACAATAGCTAAGCTAAGAAAAGATTGAGAATGGAAAGTGTGCTCTGTTTTCTTGATATAACAGTGCGTTGAGATTTTTGCTCTATGATCACACACGTAGTTGATGCAGTGGAGCTTTGCTACTATTTATAGTGTTGAGTAGATAACCGTTGAGGATATTTGAATCTTCAAGGATGACAAGGATGAAAGTAGCCGTTAATCTTGTCAACTTCTTCAAACGGTCTCAAAACACTCAACTCTGTCAACTTTGTACTTTAATCTAATCCGGTATGGGATTAAAATAAAGGTGATGGAGTTGACTGAACTTGAAGATTGATTTAGAGGGAAACGATAAGAGAGCAGGTTTTGTTTGTTGTGAACAGGCGCGTCCTTCAAACAGCTTTTTGAACTTTTGGCGCCTTGCATTAAATGCAACTGACAAATCATTAAATGCTTAACTAAACCCGTGATAACGAACTTCTGATGTTCGTATTCCTTCTTAGCGCTTCTGAACTAAAACAACCTTAGTCTTCTGTTTGCAAAGGAGAACTTCTGATAAAAAACTTAAGACAGACGATCAAGACTTCAGAGCGGTTGATCCAGCTTCTGAGAAAGTACTTCTGTCTTCAGCTTCTTTAATCTTCTGAGTTCAATAGGCAAGCAGGAATTCTTCATTCAGCATCTGCTGAGAAAACTTATACAATAACTTAACAAAAATTGTTAGTCAACATTGAAAAGTATATAAGTTAATTTTCATTTTCATCTTCTGAAACGTTTGGACATAATCAAAACACTTAGGGTTCATCAAATTAGTGGATGTGAGCGGAGTAAACAGTGAGGGAACGAAATGAATGATCGGGTGCGAATCGTGAGAGCATGTGAGGGTTCGGTTTTAATCGAGTCGAAACGTTTTTTAGAGTCCAAGAACCTTTGAATTTTAGTACTAAAAATGTTGGTAAAAGCTATTTCCTTATCTCTAATCTAAAGAGGTTTCTAACTTTAACAGGTTTATTTAAATACTTTTCATATCAAACAAGTTATGTTTTAACTTTAGTTTTATGAAATGAGCAAGTATAATAGACAAGGAACAACTCAGAAATGTAAAATAATAAAACTGCAAATTCAGACTTGGAGGATTAGGAATAGGTTTAAACTTTGTATTAGAATTTTGGGAAGATACAAATGGCGAGTTTCCAGGAAAGGAAGAACTGCCTTGAAACATTAAATGCTAGGGCCTTTTACAGGCAAAATTAGCTTGAATCCTAAGCAAAAATCCGGGATTGATTTTGGAAGAAAATCTATCCATAATCAAATCCTATCAAAGAAAATCTAATTCAATATCATCCAAAATCTTGATCTAAATCTCATCATAATCTTTGCAACTCTGAATCAGAAAAATATCTATAGCAATGGGCTTCCTTCAATCCAAATTCGTAATGGGCCTGTGTGGGCTTGATGGGCCGAAATCTGAAATTTCAGGCCTGCTGCAAATTGACTTTAATTGTTGAATTTGACTTTGATTTGTGAATCTTGACTAGACCCGAGCTGAAAATGGAATCGAACTTCTTTGGAGTTTTGAACATGGACTCGTATGTCGAACTTGTCCCGACCAAAGTTGAAATAGAGTTGGACCTTGAACACTGCATTTGAACTCCTTCGACTTTGACCGCATGTTCGGCTTGAGATCCGAACGTTTAACTCGGACTAGATCATGGTACCTGTAAAAAATATGAATCAAAATGTAAAATTGGATAAAATAAATACAGTTTATTAGAATTAAATGATATTTAAATTTGATTAATAAAGTAAGATTCATATTTAAACGTAATTGAATTTATCTAGAATAACTGAAATATCTCTCGAGCAAAAATTGTAATAAGTTTAAATTATGTATTAACTTCAGTAAATTAGATTTGATTTCAATTCGATATGTCTATCAACACAATAATTTGAAATTAAAACATCATTTTCACTTAGCTCGAGATAAAATCTTATATTCTAAATAAATTGAGAATCGTTTAGATAATAAGTGTAATTTATTAAAACAGGGCAAAAATAAAGTGTATTTATAACATGTATATATTTTTAGGTCAAATAAATTTATTTTTACGGAAAAGTATGCTTTTCGAGCCGGTCAAAAACGGGTGCTAACAGTATAGAGAAATTTACCCTCTTGTTTTCATCACGAAATCTGATATCTTTATGTTTCTGAATCGGTAATTTACAATGACAAGGATCAACCAAAGCTATGGAAAAGGAGGTAATAAATTGAAGATTAGAGGACATAATAATGAGAATTATAATTTAACTCTCATCTTAAAAGGGATGACGATTACAAGTTAGTCGAAATGAAAATTACATAAATAGAGTAGAATGAATAATCCCAAATATGCATTAATTTAAAATCGTGAATCGAAAAAGTACCTGAAAAGTAAGGGGGAGATGCAGAGAGAAAAAGACGCTTCATAGCACAAACTTAATTTGTACAAGAAAAGAATATTGAAAATGGAAAGAGAAAGAAGGGATTAGTTAGATGATGTTGTTTTAGGGATTTGAAATAAAGTAGAAGCTAACCTGAAGAAGAGTGATATTTAAGTAGTAAAAATGGAGTGTATCTAAGACAAAATCAGCCAGCAGGTAACAAACCACATAAAAGCAGGAACCTCAGACAGAGACTAGATGCAAAGACAGCTGCTGGGTTCGGAGGACGATCAAATGGGCCTAAAGTAAAGCTATTAATTAGGGGATGAATGGGGGCAGTCAAAAGCCGACTCTTTGTGAGGTTATTTTGTAAATGTTTTGTATAGTTCAGGATGTAATTTATGAAATCATGTGAAAAAGGCTGTACATTTGTTGTTATCTTAAAATTGGTTTATATTATTGCAGTGTTTAACAACAATTGTCTCTAAAGATTGATAAACTTGTGCTTTCTATTTCTTTTTTTACCTTTAGTTCTGTTTATCCAAGATTGTTTCCCTTTCTATTTACTCAGTTTTGAGTTGGTGGATTAGCTGAGAATTAACTCGAAAAACACAAGCAGACAGCTCAAATCAACAATACAGTATAGCTTCTTAAACACAAAAAAAATCTAAATCATTACAACAACTAAATTATCCACTTGCAAGGATTCCATTCCCTCCCTCTTGTATAAAAAACCAGCATTTTCCATCTCATATTGGGGATGCCATTCAAGACATTTCTTCTCAGAATCACAGTACTTTTACTTTTTAAATTTGCCCGGAAAATGGCAAGGATTATGGATATCTTTGTCTTTCTATCACGCAGTCCTCCTCAAAAGCACAACCAAAAGATAGCACAGTATTGAGTCAACTGATGCTAGCGCGACAATGAGTAGCGCTACAATAACAAGAGTTAAGATTGCCGTCCTCAACTGCACAAAATCAAATGCAAATTTCAAGACTCAAAACAGCAAAATACTAATCTTTTTTTAAGAAAAGTAAGGCTACAAAGAAGAACAAGTTCACGTCGATAACGTTTCTTGCACATAAACTATGATTCTATATTTCGGAAATGCCATTAAAAGTTGTGCTACATACTGTGGTTTGGAAGCTGGGTCATTCTATGTATTTCAACTGACTAGGTTGCTCAACCAGAAAATGCAAATAAAGATTTCGTGGACCTGTAGAGTAGTAAAGAAATTGGATTTTCAGACATGATAAGCAAATTATGGCATGAAACCATGTCAGTTACCAAGTTTTTGTTTCAAAAAAGGATGTTCATACGAATAGACCCATCATACCATATAGCATCCTTAAGGAAGCTCAACAAAAAAGGTTCGGAAGGCAATTCTTCATAGCTCAACTGAGATTGATCTCCTCTTGTTGAGAAAACATGTAAAGGCTTTGCAGCAGGACCTTGTAATCTTACTCCAGTAACCTACAAGAAGTAGCCATTTTAGAAGCAATTTCGGGAAAAGAAGATAACAAGCAATCAAAAGAATGAAGTATATGTCGCACCCCCAAAAACGGTCGGGGCGCGAGGCGTGCTCGCTTTTCGTGTTTTAAGGGGTTAATGCGTGAAAAGGACTATTTAGCACAAGTCCCGTCCACAATTAGTCGAGCGGCCACCAATCATCTTATACGGTGTGATTGGATAACCGTTTTAAAGTTTGACTCTGTTTTATCATGTTTTGGATAGTTTAGTGGTCTCAGAGATTCTTCGGTTCTAGGGTGTTTATTTATTTTTGCTTATTTATATAAGATTATAACATAACCTTTTATATTTTGATTAGATTAGATTATTACATAATCTTTATGAAAGTAAGTGAATTTGAAGTTATAACATAACGTTTTATAATATCATCGTGTAATTATGTAGCTGTTTTTGAAATAGAGTTTTAATATATGTTTATAGTTATGACATAACCATTTGTGTATAATTTGGAAATGTTCTTGATTATTACATAACCATGTTCGATGTTTGAAAAGATATACAAAGTTATTACATAACTGTATAAGTTTAAAATAATTATATCTTTTGTTGTATTCTAATTTCATATCGTATACATGATTATGACAAATCATATACACGATTATGACTGAGTTCCAACGATATTTGAAATAGTTAGAGTTTAATCAGATTCTTTACAATTGTATATGTAGCACGGATAGAACGTTATTTTTAGAAATAACGTCCAATTAGCATATATAACATCTATACTAAAAGAAAGTTGATTTTTACTAATGTATTTTTTAGATATATTTTGGATCACATATATTACATATATGTGATGTGACTTTATATATTTTATAAATTTGAATATTTTTTATGTGTATCACATACACGTGTCATTTTCATTTCAAAAGCATTTTAAAGCAGAACTTGAGTTCACGTGTAAATAATAAAATATAAATAATAATTAATAAAAAATATAAATAATAATAATAACAAAAATAAAAATAATATTAATAATAATGAATAATAATATAATATAATGATAAATAAAAATAGATAAATTAAAATAATATTTAATAATAATATGTAAATAATAAAAATTATAATAATATTGAGGGATAATAACAATGATAATAATAAGTAATATTTATAATAATAATATTAAATATAATAATAAATAATAATATAGAAAATTAATAATAATAATAATAATAATAGTGAATGAATAAACAAATGCTAACGTAATATTAAAATTTAATTTTAACTCGTTAACGCAAATGTCTACCAATAATCATGACTTGCGAAATTAGAGTTTTTATGGGCATATTCTAAGTTAACACGATCTAACTAAAACTATTATAGTAGGCCTATAAACATATACATTATAATTTAGACAAGTTTCTAAGATTAAATGGAGTTTAGGTATACGTAGCTAGACTAATTTAATAGATACATTTTATGGGCAGATCAATTACAAAAATGTGATCTATACAAATACAAAAATGAATTTAATTAGAATTACAGTTAATCATATTATCATTTTACGTTTTAACTTAATGAAATGTGATAGTTAAACATATATACTAACTAAGTATTCTTTTAAAGTAATAAAAACAGCCTAATTAAAAGATGAAAAGAATAGAATTGTGGACTTACCTCGGCTGGAATTTAGAGTCCAAAGTTCACGGGCCGCGGGTCTGAGACGAGTCGGATCTGATTCATTAAGCAATTGGGTAAGGAGCGGTTCGCGGGTCGAATCTGAACCGTTTAAGGAATGGGTATGGATAGGGTATATAAGACCCAAACCCTAGTTACCATATCATTTCTTCTTCTCCTTCTCTCTGAAACGGCCGAAACCCTAACCTCCACCTCTCCTTCAATGGCAGCCGACTTCTTCTACTCAGCTTCTCTTTCTCATTTTCATCCATGGCCTTTTCTTTCTCCTCTCTTTTTCTGATTCTGCTCTTTAACCGAATCCCATAAACGGTGGGATCTTCATCTCAGACGATGGAGATAAAAAGATCCGCCAAGTACGGCGCCGGTGACGTTGTCGCTGTGCTCGGAATGACCCCGACGACGGCAGCTCGTCGAAGTTGAGACCATCGGCAGTCAGCAACATTGGTCGGCGGCGATTTGTGGTGACGATTCCGGTAAGGACCTCTGCTCTTCTCTTCTTTAGTTAATTTCTTCTTATTTCTGGTTCGATCTAATCATCAGATCGTACTGTTGGGTGAAGCAGGACGTGAACGGCGGCTGAAGACTTAAGGTGATGGGATTTAGCGAAGGGCAGTGATCGGAGAATTTTTCCGGCGACGACAGTAGCTGTTTCCGGTGACTGTTGACCGGAGGTTCCTGCAGATGGTAAAACTGGAGGCAAAAGTATAAATTTCATTGCTAAACATATTTAATATTCAATTAGAACTAGTTTAGGATTTGATTAATTTCAGTTTAAGGATTACTGTAAAATAATTAGTATAGGTTAGTTTGTGTAATCTGTAAAGGAA
Source organism: Euphorbia peplus (assembly GCA_028411795.1). Lineage (NCBI taxonomy): Eukaryota > Viridiplantae > Streptophyta > Magnoliopsida > Malpighiales > Euphorbiaceae > Euphorbia > Euphorbia peplus. Next base: position 8,009,902 of record CP110843.1, on the reverse strand, counting down.
AACCAGTGTGAATTAGTGGATGTGAGCGGAGTAAACATTGAGGGAACGAAATGAATGATCGGGTGCGAATCGTGAGAGCATGTGAGGGTTCGGTTTTAATCGAGTCGAAACGTTTTTTAGAGTCCAAGAACCTTTGAATTTTAGTACTAAAAATGTTGGTAAAAGCTATTTCCTTATCTCTAATCTAAAGAGGTTTCTAACTTTAACAGGTTTATTTAAATACTTTTCATATCAAACAAGTTATGTTTTAACTTTAGTTTTATGAAATGAGCAAGTATAATAGACAAGGAACAACTCAGAAATGTAAAATAATAAAACTGCAAATTCAGACTTGGAGGATTAGGAATAGGTTTAAACTTTGTATTAGAATTTTGGGAAGATACAAATGGCGAGTTTCCAGGAAAGGAAGAACTGCCTTGAAACATTAAATGCTAGGGCCTTTTACAGGCAAAATTAGCTTGAATCCTAAGCAAAAATCCGGGATTGATTTTGGAAGAAAATCTATCCATAATCAAATCCTATCAAAGAAAATCTAATTCAATATCATCCAAAATCTTGATCTAAATCTCATCATAATCTTTGCAAATCTGAATCAGAAAAATATCTATAGCAATGGGCTTCCTTCAATCCAAATTCGTAATGGGCCTGTGTGGGCTTGATGGGCCGAAATCTGAAATTTCAGGCCTGCTGCAAATTGACTTTAATTGTTGAATTTGACTTTGATTTGTGAATCTTGACTAGACCCGAGCTGAAAATGGAATCGAACTTCTTTGGAGTTTTGAACATGGACTCGTATGTCGAACTTGTCCCGACCAAAGTTGAAATAGAGTTGGACCTTGAACACTGCATTTGAACTCCTTCGACTTTGACCGCATGTTCGGCTTGAGATCCGAACGTTTAACTCGGACTAGATCATGGTACCTGTAAAAAATATGAATCAAAATGTAAAATTGGATAAAATAAATACAGTTTATTAGAATTAAATGATATTTAAATTTGATTAATAAAGTAAGATTCATATTTAAACGTAATTGAATTTATCTAGAATAACTGAAATATCTCTCGAGCAAAAATTGTAATAAGTTTAAATTATGTATTAACTTCAGTAAATTAGATTTGATTTCAATTCGATATGTCTATCAACACAATAATTTGAAATTAAAACATCATTTTCACTTAGCTCGAGATAAAATCTTATATTCTAAATAAATTGAGAATCGTTTAGATAATAAGTGTAATTTATTAAAACAGGGCAAAAATAAAGTGTATTTATAACATGTATATATTTTTAGGTCAAATAAATTTATTTTTACGGAAAAGTATGCTTTTCGAGCCGGTCAAAAACGGGTGCTAACAGTATAGAGAAATTTACCCTCTTGTTTTCATCACGAAATCTGATATCTTTATGTTTCTGAATCGGTAATTTACAATGACAAGGATCAACCAAAGCTATGGAAAAGGAGGTAATAAATTGAAGATTAGAGGACATAATAATGAGAATTATAATTTAACTCTCATCCTAAAAGGGATGACGATTACAAGTTAGTCGAAATGAAAATTACATAAATAGAGTAGAATGAATAATCCCAAATATGCATTAATTTAAAATCGTGAATCGAAAAAGTACCTGAAAAGTAAGGGGGAGATGCAGAGAGAGAAAGAAGCTTCATAGCACAAACTTAATTTGTACAAGAAAAGAATATTGAAAATGGAAAGAGAAAGAAGGGATTAGTTAGATGATGTTGTTTTAGGGATTTGAAATAAAGTAGAAGCTAACTTGAAGAAGAGTGATAGTTAAGTAGTAAAAATGGAGTGTATCGAAGACAAAATCAGCCAGCAGGTAACAAACCACATAAAAGCAGGAACCTCAGACAGAGACTAGATGCAAAGACAGCTGCTGGGTTCGGAGGACGATCAAATGGGCCTAAAGTAAAGCTATTAATTAGGGGATGAATGGGGGCAGTCAAAAGCCGACTCTTTGTGAGGTTATTTTGTAAATGTTTTGTATAGTTCAGGATGTAATTTATGAAATCATGTGAAAAAGGCTGTACATTTGTTGTTATCTTAAAATTGGTTTATATTATTGCAGTGTTTAACAACAATTGTCTCTAAAGATTGATAAACTTGTGCTTTCTATTTCTTTTTTTACCTTTAGTTCTGTTTATCCAAGATTGTTTCCCTTTCTATTTACTCAGTTTTGAGTTGGTGGATTAGCTGAGAATTAACTCGAAAAACACAAGCAGACAGCTCAAATCAACAATATAGTATAGCTTCTTAAACACAAAAAAAATCTAAATCATTACAACAACTAAATTATCCACTTGCAAGGATTCCATTCCCTCCCTCTTGTATAAAAAACCAGCATTTTCCATCTCATATTGGGGATGCCATTCAAGACATTTCTTCTCAGAATCACAGTACTTTTACTTTTTAAATTTGCCCGGAAAATGGCAAGGATTATGGATATCTTTGTCTTTCTATCACGCAGTCCTCCTCAAAAGCACAGCCAAAAGATAGCACAGTATTGAGTCAACTGATGCTAGCGCGACAATGAGTAGCGCTACAATAACAAGAGTTAAGATTGTCGTCCTCAACTGCACAAAATCAAATGCAAATTTCAAGACTTAAAACAGCAAAATACTAATCTTTTTTTAAGAAAAGTAAGGCTAACAAGAAGAACAAGTTCACGTCGATAACGTTTCTTGCACATAAACTATGATTCTATATTTCGGAAATGCCATTAAAAGTTGTGCTACATACTGTGGTTTGGAAGCTGGGCCATTCTATGTATTTCAACTGACTAGGTTGCTCAACCAGAAATGCAAATAAAGATTTCGTGGACCTGTAGAGTAGTAAAGAAATTGGATTTTCAGACAGGATAAGCAAATTATGGCATGAAACCATGTCAGTTACCAAGTTTTTGTTTCAAAAAAGGATGTTCATACGAATAGACCCATCATACCATATAGCATCCTTAAGGAAGCTCAACAAAAAAGGTTCGGAAGGCAATTCTTCATAGCTCAATTGAGATTGATCTCCTCTTGTTGAGAAAACATGTAAAGGCTTTGCAGCAGGACCTTGTAATCTTACTCCAGTAACCTACAAGAAGTAGCCATTTTAGAAGCAATTTCGGGAAAAGAAGATAACAAGCAATCAAAAGAATGAAGTATATGTCGCACCCCCAAAAACGGTCGGGGCGCGAGGCGTGCTCGCTTTTCGTGTTTTAAGGGGTTAATGCGTGAAAAGGACTATTTAGCACAAGTCCCGTCCACAATTAGTCGAGCGGCCACCAATCATCTTATACGGTGTGATTGGATAACCGTTTTAAAGTTTGACTCTGTTTTATCATGTTTTGGATAGTTTAGTGGTCTCAGAGATTCTTCGGTTCTAGGGTGTTTATTTATTTTTGCTTATTTATATAAGATTATAACATAACCTTTTATATTTTGATTAGATTAGATTATTACATAATCTTTATGAAAGTAAGTGAATTTGAAGTTATAACATAACGTTTTATAATATCATCGTATAATTATTACATAATTACACGTTTTAAAATCGAGCTGTTTTTGAAATAAAGTTTTAATATATGTTTATAGTTATGACATAACCATTTGTGTATAATTTGGAAATGTTCTTGATTATTACATAACCATGTTCGATGTTTGAAAAGATATACAAAGTTATTACATAACTGTATAAGTTTAAAATAATTATATCTTTTGTTGTATTCTAATTTCATATCGTATACATGATTATGACAAATCATATACACGATTATGACTGAGTTCCAACGATATTTAAAATAGTTAGAGTTTAATCAGATTCTTTACAATTGTATATGTAGCACGGATAGAACGTTATTTTTAGAAATAACGTCCAATTAGCATATATAACATCTATACTAAAAGAAAGTTGATTTTTACTAATGTATTTTTTAGATATATTTTGGATCACATATATTACATATATGTGATGTGACTTTATATATTTTATAAATTTGAATATTTCTTACGTGTATCACATACACGTGTCATTTTCATTTCAAAAGCATTTTAAAGCAGAACTTGAGTTCACGTGTAAATAATAAAATATAAATAATAATTAATAAAAAATATAAATAATAATAATAACAAAAATAAAAATAATAGTAATAATAATGAATAATAATATAATATAATGATAAATAAAAATAGATAAATTAAAATAATATTTAATAATAATATGTAAATAATAAAAATTATAATAATATTGAGGGATAATAACAATGATAATAATAAGTAATATTTATAATAATAATATTAAATATAATAATATTATAATTTATAATAATAAATAATAATATAGAAAATTAATAATAATAATAATAGTAGTGAATGAATAAACAAATGCTAACGTAATATTAAAATTTAATTTTAACTCGTTAACGCAAATGTCTACCAATAATCATGACTTGCGAAATTAGAGTTTTTATGGGCATATTCTAAGTTAACACGATCTAACTAAAACTATTATAGTAGGCCTATAAACATATACATTATAATTTAGACAAGTTTCTAAGATTAAATGGAGTTTAGGTATACGTAGCTAGACTAATTTAATAGATACATTTTATGGGCAGATCAATTACAAAAATGTGATCTATACAAATACAAAAATGAATTTAATTAGAATTACAGTTAATCATATTATCATTTTACGTTTTAACTTAATGAAATGTGATAGTTAAACATATATACTAACTAAGTATTCTTTTAAAGTAATAAAAACAGCCTAATTAAAAGATGAAAAGAATAGAATTGTGGACTTACCTGGGCTGGAATTTACGGGGCGTTTGTTTCAAATTGGGGATGAGATGAGATGGAGAAGGAGGTTGAGATGAGATTAAAAATAAGGAGATGAGATGAAAAAGGTAAATAGAGTTTAGTTGGTCCTTGTTTGTTCTAAGGGATGAGATGGGAGTTAAAATATGGAGATTACTAAACTACCCCTAATTTCAAAATTTTAAAGGATATAAAATGGTTTCAATTTCTTCCACCTTCCTCCTCCAATTTCACGTTGCAGCCAATTTGCCCACTCCTAATCCTTCGAACTTCCCTTCCGGGCATCAATGTCCGGCGAACAAAACTCTCCGGCGTCATCCAAGTCTTTGCCGCCTCCACCTTCCTCCCCCAATTTCACGCAACAAAGCCCACTTCTCATCTCCAATCCTTCGAATTTCCCCTCCACTAATACCGTCGGCGTCAATATCCGGCGAACAAAATTCGCTGGCGTTATCCAAGTCTAAACTAAATACTTTTAATGTAATCGTATTGAATCGTATTTCAGATAATACGATAGCCTAAATATAAACTGCACATTTACTCTAATCGTATTGAATCGTATTTCTGATAATACGATAGCCTGAATATAAACTGCATATAAACTGTAATCATATTGAATCGCATTTCAGATAATACGATAGCCTAAATATAAACTGCATATAAACTGTAATCGTATTGAATCGCATTTTAGATAATACGATAGCCTGAATATAAACTGCATATTTACTCCAATCGTATTAAATCGTATTTCGAATAATACGATAGCCTAAATATAAATTGCATACATTCTTCAATCGTATTGAATCTTATACGAAATAAAAAAAATATCAATCGTATTCAACTACATTTAATCTTCAAATTAGCATAAACAGATGGCAAATAAGTTTGTGCCACAAAGTAGCTTACAAAAATTTATCCAAAAACTATGGTGGCAAACCAACAAAAACAAAATACATCTACATGTTGGCTATAAGCAATTTCAATTTCCTATCATATTTTTAAGAGTCAATCCATACTTGAAACACCCGGTTCGTCCTTGTTATAGAGATCATGCTCTCACTTATCGTTTTGCCTCTGCCTACAAAATAAAACTTAACGAATTCACTTCAAAATAGAGTTTGGACTTCACAAAATGATAACATACAAGCAGAAAATAATAATGTTGGAAGAAGATAGAAATTAACACTTTTTATGCTCTCATGAATTCTAACCCAAAGATAAGAAACCAAAGAAAGCAAGAAGACAAATGTAGATAGGGTAGCATATAGTGATAGTTTTCACCAACATTTGCAAATTAAAGTATACCAAGCATCTATCAAATTAATTTCTGCAAACAAAGACTTTATATGATGAACCAACATAGAAACATCACAACAAAATATGATGAACCATCAATGAAAACTATTAGATTAATGAGTAAAGGAAGGTTATTTAGTATCAGTTTACTTTTTGTTCCGATTACCTCCAAATTAATAAACCTTAACACATCCCAAGCACCAATTTCTATCTTCAAAATTTAAATTCAAATTAGATCTAAACACATACAAAGCAAAATGCAATATTCAATAATCAATAGATCATCAAATTGCAAATCTGAGAATAATTTAACTAATTCAAAGCATGAACAACAATTCCAATGACTTTACACAAATCACAATTCAAACCCTAACCCAAATCAGAGATACAACACATGAAAACTCAAATAAATAAGAGATTAACCCATATTAGAAGATAATATTGTATCAATTTCATCATCTAGCCCTAAATTGGAGCTTAAACCCAAAACCCAAAGGAGAAATAATTGATAAACTGAGATTATTACCTGGAAATCGGCGAGGAGTAAGAGGAGAAGGTGGTACTCGCTACCTACGGTTGAGAATGCAACAAACTCCGGCGAAAAAGACGTCAACGGAGGGCAGAGCAGAAATCGCCAAGGGGAGGAGACGGGATTAGGGCGGCTGAAAATGTGAAAATGAGTAAAAGAGGTGTGTTTTAGGGTTTTGTTGTCAAAGGGATATAGGGGGAATTTTTTTATTTCTGCAAGGTTAACTTAGACTTTTCCCCCTCATTTACATTTCCATCTCAACCCAATTTTCTTGTAACACCCCCCCCCCCCCTGTCCTAGAAAATGAGGTATGAGATGGAAATATTTTCCTATCTCCCCCGTCCATACCTCCAAACAAACACAACATTCACCATCTCCCTCCTCTCATCCCCATCTTCCCCATTTCATACCCCCAACCAAACGCCCCGTTAGAGTCCAAAGTTCACGGGCCGCGGGTCTGAGACGAGTCGGATCTGATTCATTAAGCAATTGGGTTAGGAGCGGTTCGCGGGTCGAATCTGAACCGTTTAAGGAATGGGTATGGATAGGGTATATAAGACCCAAACCCTAGTTACCATATCATTTCTTCTTCTCATTCTCTTTGAAACGGCCGAAACCCTAACCTCCACCTCTCCTTCAATGGCAGCCGACTTCTTCTACTCAGCTTCTCTTTCTCATTTTCATCCATGGCCTTTTCTTTCTCCTCTCTTTTTCTGATTCTGCTCTTTAACCGAATCCCATAAACGGTGGGATCTTCATCTCAGACGATGGAGATAAAAAGATCCGCCAAGTACGGCGCCGGTGACGTTGTCGCTGTGCTCGGAATGACCCCGACGACGGCAGCTCGTCGAAGTTGAGACCATCGGCAGTCAGCAACATTGGCCGGCGGCGATTTGTGGTGACGATTCCGGTAAGGACCTCTGCTCTTCTCTTCTTTAGTTAATTTCTTCTTATTTCTGGTTCGATCTAATCATCAGATCGTACTGTTGGGTGAAGCAGGAGGTGAACGGCGGCTGAAGACTGAAGGTGATGGGATTTAGCGAAGGGCAGTGATCGGAGAATTTTTCCGGCGACGACAGTAGCTGTTTCCGGTGACTATTGACCGGAGGTTCCTGCAGATGGTAAAACTGGAGGCAAAAGTATAAATTTCATTGCTAAACATATTTAATATTCAATTAGAACTAGTTTAGGATTTGATTAATTTCAGTTTAAGGATTACTGTAAAATAATTAGTATAGGTTAGTTTGTGTAATCTGTAAAGGAAAACCAGTGTGAATTAGTGGATGTGAGCGGAGTAAACATTGAGGGAACGAAATGAATGATCGGGTGCGAATCGTGAGAGCATGTGAGGGTTCGGTTTTAATCGAGTCGAAACGTTTTTTAGAGTCCAAGAACCTTTGAATTTTAGTACTAAAAATGTTGGTAAAAGCTATTTCCTTATCTCTAATCTAAAGAGGTTTCTAACTTTAACAGGTTTATTTAAATACTTTTCATATCAAACAAGTTATGTTTTAACTTTAGTTTTATGAAATGAGCAAGTATAATAGACAAGGAACAACTCAGAAATGGAAAATAATAAAACTGCAAATTCAGACTTGGAGGATTAGGAATAGGTTTAAACTTTGTATTAGAATTTTGGGAAGATACAAATGGCGAGTTTCCAGGAAAGGAAAAACTGCCTTGAAACATTAAATGCTAGGGCCTTTTACAGGCAAAATTAGCTTGAATCCTAAGCAAAAATCCGGGATTGATTTTGGAAGAAAATCTATCCATAATCAAATCCTATCAAAGAAAATCTAATTCAATATCATCCAAAATCTTGATCTAAATCTCATCATAATCTTTGCAAATCTGAATCAGAAAAATATCTATAGCAATGGGCTTCCTTCAATCCAAATTCGTAATGGGCATGTGTGGGCTTGATGGGCCGAAATCTGAAATTTCAGGCCTGCTGCAAATTGACTTTAATTGTTGAATTTGACTTTGATTTGTGAATCTTGACTAGACCCGAGCTGAAAATGGAATCGAACTTCTTTGGAGTTTTGAACATGGACTCGTATGTCGAACTTGTCCCGACCAAAGTTAAAATAGAGTTGGACCTTGAACACTGCATTTGAACTCCTTCGACTTTGACCGCATGTTCGGCTTGAGATCCGAACGTTTAACTCGGACTAGATCATGGTACCTGTAAAAAATATGAATCAAAATGTAAAATTGGATAAAATAAATACAGTTTATTAGAATTAAATGATATTTAAATTTGATTAATAAAGTAAGATTCATATTTAAACGTAATTGAATTTATCTAGAATAACTGAAATATCTCTCGAGCAAAAATTGTAATACGTTTAAATTATGTATTAACTTCAGTAAATTAGATTTGATTTCAATTCGATATGTCTATCAACACAATAATTTGAAATTAAAACATCATTTTCACTTAGCTCGAGATAAAATCTTATATTCTAAATAAATTGAGAATCGTTTAGATAATAAGTGTAATTTATTAAAACAGGGCAAAAATAAAGTGTATTTATAACATGTATATATTTTTAGGTCAAATAAATTTATTTTTACGGAAAAGTATGCTTTTCGAGCCGGTCAAAAACGGGTGCTAACAGTATAGAGAAATTTACCCTCTTGTTTTCATCACGAAATCTGATATCTTTATGTTTCTGAATCGGTAATTTACAATGACAAGGATCAACCAAAGCTATGGAAAAGGAGGTAATAAATTGAAGATTAGAGGACATAATAATGAGAATTATAATTTAACTCTCATCCTAAAAGGGATGACGATTACAAGTTAGTCGAAATGAAAATTACATAAATAGAGTAGAATGAATAATCCCAAATATGCATTAATTTAAAATCGTGAATCGAAAAAGTACCTGAAAAGTAAGGGGGAGATGCAGAGAGAGAAAGAAGCTTCATAGCACAAACTTAATTTGTACAAGAAAAGAATATTGAAAATGGAAAGAGAAAGAAGGGATTAGTTAGATGATGTTGTTTTAGGGATTTGAAATAAAGTAGAAGCTAACTTGAAGAAGAGTGATAGTTAAGTAGTAAAAATGGAGTGTATCTAAGACAAAATCAGCCAGCAGGTAACAAACCACATAAAAGCAGGAACCTCAGACAGAGACTAGATGCAAAGACAGCTGCTGGGTTCGGAGGACGATCAAATGGGCCTAAAGTAAAGCTATTAATTAGGGGATGAATGGGGGCAGTCAAAAGCCGACTCTTTGTGAGGTTATTTTGTAAATGTTTTGTATAGTTCAGGATGTAATTTATGAAATCATGTGAAAAAGGCTGTACATTTGTTGTTATCTTAAAATTGGTTTATATTATTGCAGTGTTTAACAACAATTGTCTCTAAAGATTGATAAACTTGTGCTTTCTATTTCTTTTTTTACCTTTAGTTCTGTTTATCCAAGATTGTTTCCCTTTCTATTTACTCAGTTTTGAGTTGGTGGATTAGCTAAGAATTAACTCGAAAAACACAAGCAGACAGCTCAAATCAACAATATGTTGGCCCTATCAAGAACAGAATCACCTAGAGGGGGGTGAATAGGTGTCAAAGTTGAAAACTGAAAATTTCTAAGTTTTTCAAGAGACTTAATTTTCAGAGTCAAATTTCCTCAGAGTCAGAAGCAAGCGTACTGAAGTAGCTTCTGAGGGAAATTCTGCCTAAACACAGTTAGACTGTTTTCAGCAACAGAAGTTCTGATTTGAGAACTTCTGGACGGTCTTCTGAACAAAGACAATGATATTTAGAGACAATCTGTTTCAGCACTAAATATGAACAAGTACACAGAAGCAAATATAACAAGTATAAAAGGGAGAAAGAGATTCAGGAGGTCCTGATTGAACAAATCGATTTATCCAAGTTCACCACAGAAGTCCTGTGACTACGTCTTGTCCCCTGAGGTCGCAGCCTACAGAGATTTTATAAATCTACTATTCAGAACTTTTATGGCAAGTTCAGAAGCTCCTTTACATCAACAGAACTTAAGCTAATTTCTCACTTAGTTCTGACTAGCCTAAAAAGAGTTAAAGGATTTCCACCAGAACAACAACAACTCTGTTTTCTGGAATTCTCACCCAACTCTAATCTCAACTAGATTTCTCTCAAATCTAACTGAATATCACAAACGATATCAGTTTACAAGATTCCTATTATGAACTTGTTTTTCTTCACTCTCTCACTTAAACTTAAGCTATGCTAAGAAAGATTGAGAATGGAAGGATTGCTCTGTTTTCAAGCTTCAAACAGTGCGTTGAGATTTTGCTCGATAATCACGCGTAGTTGATGCGTTGGAGCTTGGCTACTATTTATAGTGAATGAGGATGACCGTTGGTGAATTTGAATCTTCAACAGAGATGACATCAGTTGTTGTAGCCGTTAATTTGTCAAGTCTTCAAACGGTCTTCAAACACTTTGATTCCGTTATCCTTGTTCTTTATCCAAATCCGGTAAGTGATTTGAAATGGAGATAAGGTTGACCGGAAACATTCTTCAATTGGATCAACAAGGGGTAGACAAGGAAATTCTGGTTTCTCTTGGAGTAGACAGGCGCGCTCCATCAAAACAGCTTTTTGAACTTTTGGCGCCTTGCATTAAATGCACTTGTCAGAGCATTAAATGCTGTCCAGAACCCGTGACTAAGCTTCTGATCGAATTGGTAGATGAACTTCTGATTGCAGAGAACCTCTGAGGAGAGCTTTAACAGACTTCGTAGCTTCAGAGCGGAATATCCAGCTTCTGAGTCAATGAGACTCTGTCTTCAGCTTCCGGATCTTCTGAGTTCTTTAGGCAATCAAAAATTATTTCATTCAGCACCTGCTGAGTAACTTACATACAAGCTAAACAAAAATTGTTAGTCAATATTAAAGTATATGTAAGAGAGTTATAAATTTCATCTTCTGAAACGTTTGGACATAATCAAAAATCTTAGGGTTCATCATTCTCCCCCATTTTGGTTATGGACAAACCGTGGTCAGAAGGAAATAGATAACATAAGGTTTCAGAGAATAACTTCGTGATACATGTGTTTCATAGCTTCTGAGTAAATTAACTCCCCCATTTTAGTGTAAATGGTGAACTTCAACAATCTGTTTAAAACTTTAAGAACGGCTTAAGATCAAGTTGTTAGATTTAGTGAAGTGTAATTTACTAAGTCAAAAAGAAACATAAGTAAGGAAAGTAATTAGAGGCACAGTAAAGTATAAGAAGGATTCAGTGTATAAAATAATCAGAATGAAACATTCAGAACAAGATAATCAGAGGAGCAGATAACGTCCTAAGACAAGACTACCCAACCCAGAACCTAGCTAAGAAGCTTAAGTCCTAATTAGATTACAAGTTCCTAGATTTCTTCTGAGGATGAGGAACACCACTAGATCCTTCAGCAACACTCTGTCTCTTCAACCCACCAGATTTGAGACCAGTCTAACCACCCTGCTGAGCAGACTTCTCCCCCGTTTGGCCAGAACCAACAGGTTTACCCAAAGCACCCTGAGAGTCCAACTTTTGCTGAACCTTCAAAGCGGTTTGATACTGTACAGGAGTAGGCCTTACTTGGTTGACAAAGTCCATTCTTCGTTTGAAATCAGCATCAATGGTCTTCATATGATCAAAAATTGGTCCAGACATAGGTCGCTGTTTCTGAACATCATCCAGAAGGAGTTTGAGCATCCGATTGTTACAGTACACAGCAGCAGTAAGATGTTCATTCTGAATGTAAGTCTGTCCTCGAACAATCCTATAGCAATTATTCAGAATCTTCTCTTGTTCACGTGCTTGAGTGTGCATAACCTTCAGAAGTTCAGTTAACTCAGCAATCTGGGCGCTCTGAGCAGTCACAACAGACTCAATGCTAGAGAGACGATTGTTGAGATCAAGAGTGATGTCATATACAATCTTGGCAGCCCCTGAAGATGATGGACCTTGAGCAGAAGATTTCACTTCTCTCAGAATGTGGTTAGCAGTACTTTGCAGGTCATCAATCTTACTTGGGAGCATCTTCTCATGAGCCTCATAATGCTCGTTTGCTTCCTTGACTTCTTCTGACAAAATCTCTAGGTTCTCATTGACCTTCAGAGAAGAAGCAAGAGCAATGTTATCCAAGGTAGGAAGAGTCAGAGCTAATTGTCTTAACTTGTACAGCTCATCATATGTAGCTAAATGAAGTGTAGAAAGATTGCGTGTGTAGACAGAGGGGTCCTGCATTTGAAGCATAGTCATGAGCTGCAGGTTCTGAGCTTTCAAAGATTGAATTTCTTGCAGCACAATGCCTTGAGCATACATGTCAGCAGCAGAAGACCTTTGCCCCATACCAGCAAATCTATTCAACAATTCATCAGAGCCACTCTGACTCATTCTTCTCAAATCCTCAACAGAAGGAGCACCACCAGCTTCTGATACACCAGGAGCTCTGCCCATGAAACCAAAGCTACGAAAGTTTCTCTCCAAGTTAACTCGTTCCTGGAAGTTGCGTAGGAAGTCATAATTGGATGAAAACCCGGCAAAACAGGAAGTGGTGGAGGAGGTAGTTAAGGGATCACACACAGGAGGTGCATGTCCAGATGTTGAACGAGGAGGGATGGATGTGGTTGAGGAAGGAATTGTATGTGTGGAAGAGGAGGATAGAGTAGGTGAAATTGATGGTAAAGTGGATGGTATTGAAAAGGAGGGAGCAGTAAGTCCAATAGATGGAATTACAGAGGAAGATGGTAGTGAAGAAGAAGTAGAAGTAGAAATGGAATCAGTGAAAATGGGTCCAGAGGACAAATTCACTTCTGAATAGGATCCAGAAGGAAGAGTAGATGGAGGAGGTACAACCTCAGAGGTTGAAGTTGTAGGGGGAATGGAAGTTTGAGATTCACTCGCTTCTGTGACAGAAGGTAGTGAAGGAGATGGAGGAGGAGTATGAGTGGGAGATGAGATAACCTGGTCAGAAGCATTTGGATCAAACATTGAAAGAGGTGTAGCAAACACATGAGCCATTCTGATCAGCGTTTCAGAGGCATCTCTTTCACCAGGGTTTCTTCCTCGATTCAGGAGAATGTTGTCAATAAAGTTCTCATTATCAACATTCTCAGCAAACTAACGTGCACCCTGAAGAACCGCATCGACTTCCGGTTCACTCTCTTCTGATAACTCTTCTACGAGAGGAGCATCAACATCCTTTTCAGGAGACATCTCCAACATATCCTCATCATCAGCAACTTCTCCTACATCAGGAGTAGAGTCCTCTAGCTCTGTACTTGGAGCAATATAGAAGTCCTTTTTAATCAGAGGCCTTCTCTTTGCAACAGTCTTCTTCCTGATCCGAGAGGAGAGAGGAATGTCCTCAGAGTCCTCTCCTTCTTCTGAAGCCTCAACATCCTTTGAGAGCTCCGCATTCTCAAGTTCAGCAGCACATGCCATGATTCGAGCATCGGCCTTAGCCTTTGCAGCAATTTCTCTCTCTGCTGCTAACTTATCTTCAGCTTCCTTAGCTAACCTCTTCTTATCAGCAAGAGCCACAACTCTTGCAATCTTTTCAGCTTCAGCAGCCTTTTCCCTTTCATCAAGGCGTGCGTCCTCAGCATCCTTAGCTGCTATCTCAGCAGCATCCTTTGGTTTCTCAGCAACAACCTTGCCAGATGGTTCAACACTGATTGTTGTTTGAACCATAGTGGGAAGGGGTTCTGAGACAACCGTCTTTTCTACAGTAAGGACCACTTTGCTGAATCCTTTCTTTCCTTTGCCCTTTCTGGCAGCTTTCTTACCTTTCTGTACGACAGCTTCCACAATCTCCTTCTGAGCAATACTCACAGAGGAGCCCTTTTCATTCTTCTTTGGAGTTACACCAAAGGAAAGGTTCCTGAAGGTGTGCATCTTCAGAACCGTACTCCTACTGGTTACACCTTCTCCTGACACAACCACAGAGGCAGCTTCAAATAACCTCGTCAGAAGGGAACCATATGCCAGAGCACTGACAGTAGTGACATTCTTCATCTGCCTTATCAGCATGGCAGGGAGATTGATGTTCTTCTGATTGACCAGATGCCACATAAACACTCTTTCTCTGTTGGAGACACAGTTAACTCCTCCAGCTTTCGGAAGGAACACATTTGTAGTCAGATAATGTGCCCACCTCTGGTGCTGAGTGAGCCAGGTGGCATAAGTTTCCTTGGCACTCAGATCTGGTCTGGCCACATTGACTTCTGAGAAGCCATCAGCTGAACCATCATCACTAATGATGATTCCTTCATCATCAACACCAATAGCTTGAGAAATAGAAGCCCTGCTGACCTCTATCTCAACTTCTCCGACAACTGAGTGAAGAACATCCTCCTCATTAGAATAGAAATGGAGGTTCTTATAGAATTCGGTGACTAACTTAGGGTAAATGAATTCATCGAGAGAGACGAATGAATTCCAGTTTTGAGCACTAAGCCATTTGGAGATAGGTTCAGTGGATTTTACTTCGTTATCTAGGAACCTAGAGGTGAATACCCTAGATTCGCTAAGTTTCTCTTTATTCTCAGTAGTGAAGACGTGAGTGACAGTGATTTCTAGAGCCATTGTAAGAAGAGATAGGAAATTAGGTTAAGGATTTTGGAGAGAAGGAAGACACAGGGATTCAATGAGAATTCTAATAGCAAAGAAAATGAGAGTAAAAACTTCTAAGTATGGAAAACCCCTATTTATACCCAAACAGGAAACCGTTCCAATTCAAAAAGTAACTACACACCGTTTAAAAGGGAACAGATAACCGTTAACCACAGAACAGCGCCGTAAAAACAGTTGATAACGCATGCTTAAATGTCAAATCATGATTAGACTTAAATTAACACTTTAATTATCTTAAACGATTAATCACTTAAGATAAACAGATATAATTAAGCTAAATTACTGAAGTGGATAAGTCATACCAATGCCTTCTCGCAAGCTGCTGAAAGGATTACCAGCCAGAGGCTTAGTAAACATGTCAGCAAGATTCTCTTCAGAGGGAACATGGGAAATGTTAATATCCTTCTTCAAAACATGATCTCTCAGAAAGTGATGCCTAATATGAACATGCTTCATCCTGCTGTGCTGAATAAGATTCTTTGAAAGATCAATGGCACTCTTGTTATCACAGTAGATTGTAATTGTTCCAGGGATAACTCCATAGTCAGCAATTTGATGCTTAATCTAGAGCATCTGAGAAACACAGCTTCCAGCAGCAACATACTCAGCTTCAGCAGTTGAGAGAGCGACAGAAGTTTGCTTCTTTCTATGCCAGGAGACTAGGCACTCCCCCAGAAAATGACAACCACCAGAAGTGCTGATCCTTTTCAATTTATCTCTACCATAGTCAGAGTCTGTGTATCCTATATGAGTGAAATCAGAACTACAGGGATACCACAAACCAGCTTCTGATGTGCCCTTAAGATATCTGAGAATTCTTTTGACAGCAATATCATGAATCTCTCTTGGTTTAGACTGATATCTAGCACAAAAACACACAACAAAATGTATATCTGGCCTGCTGGCGGTTAGGTATAAAAGAGAGCCAATCATACCTCTGTAGGTTTTTATATCTACAGGGTTACCAGCTTTCTCTTCATCATCAATGTCTTTGCTGACATCCATTGGGATATCAACAGCATTAGAATCCATCATGCCAAATTTCTTCAGCACTTCTCTAGTGTACTTAGCTTGATTGATAAACACACCATTATTGCTTTGCTTGATCTGAAGTCCTAAGAAGAAGGTTAATTCTCCCATCATAGACATTTCAAACTCAGCCTTCATGTGGTCACTGAACTCTCTGCACAAAGATTCATTAGTAGCACCAAATATAATATCATCAACATATACCTGAGCTATAAGGATATCCTTGTTCTTCTTCAGAGTGAACAGAGTTGTATCAACACAGCCTCTGACAAATCCCTTAGACAGAAGGAACTTAGTCAGTCTCTCATACCAAGCTCTGGGAGCTTGTTTCAGTCCATACAAGGCTTTCTTCAGCTTGTACACATGATCAGGAAACTTAGGATCTTCAAAACCAGGAGGTTGAGAAACATAAACTTCCTCATCAATGTAACCATTCAAGAATGCACTTTTCACATCCATTTGAAAGAGCTTAAATCCTTTGTATGATGCAAAAGCACATAAGATTCTAATGGCTTCTAATCTTGCAACATGAGCAAAAGTTTCACCATAATCTATGCCTTCTTGCTGACTGTAACCTTGAGCAACAAGTCTTGCCTTGTTCCTCACAACATTTCCAAATTCATCAAGTTTGTTTTTCAGAACCCATCTAGTTCCAACAACCTTAGTGTTGTTAGGTCTGGGAACCAAAATCCAAACTTCTGACCTTTTGAACTGGTCAAGTTCTTCTTGCATTGCCATTAACCAGGAGTCATCATCCGCAGCTTCATAGAAGTCCTTGGGTTCAAGAAGTGACACAAAAGCCACATTCCCCATGTATCTTCTGAGCTGAGCTCTGGTCATGACAGGATTGTGAACAGAGTCAATTATGTTCTCTAAGGAATGATTCCTATGAGCTCTAACTTCTCTTGGTATATCCAATGAGTCTTCTGAAACTTGTTCATCATTTGTTGAATCATACATAGGAGCATCTTCTGGAAGAAGGTTGACTTCTGGAGTAGAATTCTCTTCTTGCTCTTGTTCAGCAGCAGGAGGAAACACTTCAGCAGCTCTTGGGGAGACATCTTCTTTTTCAACAGGAGATGTAACTTCAGGAGCTTGAACTACATCTTCATCAGGAGCTCTACTATCTTCAGGGTTAGTCTCATCAAACTGTACATGAACAGATTCATCTAAAGTTTGAGTCCTCTTATTAAAAACCCTATATGCTTTACTATGTGTTGAGTAACCAAGAAAAATGGCCTCATCTGCCTTTGAATCAAACTTTGAAAGATATTCTTTTGTATTCAAAACATAACACTTACAACCAAAGGTTCTGAAATAACCTATTTTAGGCTTTCGACCTTTCCAGAGTTCATAAGGAGTCTTGTTCAGAATGCTTCTGATTAGCACTCTATTCAGAACATAACAGGCTGTGTTAACAGCTTCACCCCAAAAGTACTTTGGAAGCCTTCTTTCATTGATCATAGTTCTGGCAATTTCTACCAGAATCCTATTCTTCCTTTCAACTACCCCATTTTGTTGAGGAGTTCTGGGAGCAGAAAAGTTATGATCAATTCCCTTGGTTTCACAGAATTCTTCAAACAAAAAGTTTTTGAATTCTCCACCATTATCACTTCTGATATGGACAACCTTTTCATTCCTTTCATTCTCAAGTTTCTTTATCAGAACTGAGAAACATCCAAGTGACTCATCTTTGCTAGACAGCAAGATGACCCAAGTGAATCTTGAATAGTCATCTACTATGACAAAAGCATACTTCTTTCCACCCATGCTCATTGGTTGAACATGACCAAAGAGATCCATATGAAGTAATTCCAAAGGTCTTTTAGTTGAAATGACTTTCTTAGTTTTAAAAGAGCTTCTGGATTGTTTACCAGATTGACAAGCATTGCATAAATGATTCTTTTTAAAACTAATTTCTGTTGGCCCTATCAAGAACAGAATCACCTAGAGGGGGGTGAATAGGTGTCAAAGTTGAAAACTGAAATTTTCTAAGTTTTTAAAGAAACTTAAATTTCAGAGTCAAATTTCCTCAGAGTCAGAAGCTGGCTTACAGAAGTAGCTTCTGAGGGAAATTCTGCCTAAACACAGTTAGACTGTTTTCAGCAACAGAAGTTCTGATTTGTGAACTTCTGGACAGTCTTCTGAACAAAGACAATGATACTTTAGAGAAAATCTGTTTCAGCACTAAATATGAACAAGTACACAGAGGCAAGAATAACATGTATAAGAGGGAGAAAGGAGTTCAGGAGATCCTGATTGAACAATTCGATTTATCCAAGTTCACCACAGAAGTCATGTGACTACGTCTTGTCCCCTGAGGTCGCAGCCTACAGAGATTTTATAAATCCACTATTCAGAACTTTTATGGCAAGTTCAGAAGCTCCTTTACATCAACAGAACTTAAGCTAATTTCTCACTTAGTTCTGACTAGCCTAAAAAGAGTTAAAGGATTTCCACCAGAACAAACAATACTCTGTTTTCTGGATTTCTCACCCAACTCTAATCTCAACTAGATTTCTCTCTTTAAGTCTAACTGAAGATCACAAACGATCTCAGTTTACAAGATTCCTATTATGAACTTGTTTTTCTTCACTCTCTCACTTTACTAACACTAAGCTAAGAAAGATTGAGAATGGAAAAGATGCTCTGTTTTTCTTGTTAGAACAGTGCGTTGAGATTTTGCTCGATGATCACGCGTGTGTTGATGCATGGGAGCATGGCTACTATTTATAGTGAGTGAAGATGACCGTTGGTGAGTTTGAATCTTCAAAGGAAATGACATTAGTTGTTGTAGCCGTTAGTTTGTCAAATCTTCAAATGGTCTTCAAACACTTTGATTCCGTTATCCTTGTTCTTTAACTAAATCCGGTAAGTGATTTGAAATCAAGGATGAGGATGACAGAATCATTCTTCAATTGGATCAACAAAGGATAGACATGGGAAATCTGGTTTCTTTTAAACAGACAGGCGCGCTCCATCAAAACAGCTTTTTGAACTTTTGGCGCCTTGCATTAAATGCACTTGTCAGAGCATTAAATGCTATCCAGAATCCGTGACTTTAGCTTTCAGCAGCTAATTTCCACTTGACTAGACTTCTGATCACAATTGGGACAACTTCTGATTGCAAAGAACTTCTGAGGAGAGCTTTAGCAGACTTCGGATTCAGAGCGGAGGAGTCCAGCTTCTGAGTTATTGAAACTCTGACTTCAGCAAACCGATCTTCTGAGTTCTTTAAGCAATCCAGAAATGATTCATTCAGCACCTGCTGAGCAACTTACATATAGACTAAGAGCACAAAAATTATTAGTCAATAGTAAACTATATGTAAGGAAATATTAAGTTTTCATCTTCTGAAACGTTTGGACATAATCAAAACACATAGGGTTCATCATTCTCCCCCATTTTGGTTATGGACAAACCGTGGTCAGAAGGTAAAAGAAAACATGAGGTTTAGAAAACGACTTCCTGATGCAAATGTTTCATAACTTCTGAGTAAATTAACTCCCCCATTTTAATGTAAATGGTGAACTTCAGCAATCTGTATAAACTCAAAGAAAGACTTAAGATCAAGTTGTTAGATTTGATGAAGTGTAATTCACTAAGTCAAAAAGAAACATAAGCAAAAAGTAAGAAGTCAGATACGCAAGAAAGTATAGAAAAGGTTCAGTGTATATAGATTCATGCAGAAGACAACATAAGAAGCAAAATAATCAGAAGAGCAGAAAAAGTCCTAAGACAAAAACTACCCAACCCAGAACCTAGCTAAGAAGCTTAAGTCCTAAAAGATTACATGTTCCTAGGTTTCTTCTGAGGAGGAGGAACAACACTGGAGCCTTCGGCAGCACTTGATCTCTTCTGACCAGACTTCTCCCCCGTTTGACCAGAACCAAGAGCAACACCCAGAGCACCCTGAGATTTCAATTTTTGCTGAACATTCAGTGCAGTCTGATATTGCTGAGGGGTTGGTCTCACAGTATTGATCATATCCATTCGTCTTCTGAAGTCATCATCAATGGTCTTCATATGATCAAAGGTCTGACCAGACATAGGTCGCTGTCTCTGAACATCATCCAGAAGGAGCTTGATCAACCTGTTGTTAGCATACACAGCACCAGTGAAATGCTCATTCTGAATATAAGTCTGTCCTCGAACAAACCTATAGCAATTGTGAAGAGTCTTTTCTTGTTCACGTGCTTGAGTGTGCATAACCTTCAGAAAATCAGTAAGCTCAGCAATCTGTGCGTTCTGAGCAGATACAGCAGACTCAATGTTGGAGAGTCGATTGTTGAGATCAGGAGTGATGTCATATACAATCTTAGCAGCCCCGGAAGATGATGAACCTTGAGCAGAAGATTTCACTTCTCTCAGAATGTGATTTGCAGTACTTTGCAGGTCATCGATCTTACTTGGGAGCATCTTCTCATGAGCCTCATAATGCTCGTTTCCTTCCTTGACTTCTTCTGTCAATATCTCCAAATTCTCATTGACCTTCTGAGAAGAAGCAAGAGCAATATTATCCAGAGAAGGAAGAGTCAGAGCTAATTCTCTCAATTTGTACAGCTCATCATACGTAGCTAGATGAAGAGTAGAAAGATTGCGTATATAAACAGAAGGATCCTGCATTTGAAGCATAGTCATGAGCTGCAGGTTCTGAGCTTTCAAAGAATGTAATTCTTGCAGCAGAATGCCCTGAGCATACATGTCAGCAGCAGAAGTCCTTTGCCCTATACCAGCAAATCTATTCAACAGTTCATCAGAGCCACTCTGACTCATTCGTCTCAACTCTTCAACACTGGGGGCACCTCCAGCTTCGGAAATACCAGAAGCTCTGCCCATGAAGCCAAAACTACCAAACCTGGTATCCAGATCATCTCGGTTCATGTGTTTGCGCAGGAAGTCATAGTTGGATGACAACCCAGCAAAACATGAAGTAGTGGAGGAGGTAGTTAAGGGATCACACACATGAGGTGTATGTCCAGAGGTTGAGAGAGGAGGAATTTGAGTGTTTGAGGAAGGGATGGTATTGGTGGTAGAGGAAGAAATGGTAGGGGAAATGGAAGGTAAAGTAGATGGGAATGAGAAAGATGGAGCAGTAAATCCAATTGATGGACTTACAGAGGAGGAGGGAATAGAAGAGGTAGTGGATGTGGATACAGAGTCTGTGAAAATGGGAGCAGTGTTTAAATTCACTTCTAAAAAGGATCCAGAAGGAGGAATGATTGAAGGAGGTACAACCTCAGAGGTTGAAGTTGTAAGAGGAATGGAAGTTTGGGATCCACTCACTTCTGTGACAGAAGGGAGTGAAGGAGATTGATGAGGAGTAAGAGTGGGAGAAGAGATGACCTGGTCAGAGTTTGGATCAAACATTGAGATGGGCTCAGCAAAGATGTGAGCCATCCTGATCAGTGTTTCAGAGGCGTCCCTTTCACCGGGGTTTCTTCCTTGATTCAGAAGAACGTTGTCAATGAAATTTTCATCATCAACATTCTCAACAAACTGTTTAGCACCCTGAAGAACCTCTTCATCTTCTGGTTCACTCTCTTCTGACAACTCTTCAATCAGAGGAGCATCAACATTCTCTTCATCAGAAATCTCTGACAACTCTTTATCAGCAGCTTCTGGTTCCTGAGTAACAGGATCCTCTAATTCAGCACTTGAGGCAACAACGAAGTCCTTCTTCTTCAGAACCCTTCGTTTTGCTACAGCCTTCTTCCCAATTCTGGTAGAGAGAGAGACATGCTCAACAATCCGAGAGGACAGAGAGGTATTCTCAAGATTCTCTTCTTCTTCTGAAGCCTCAACATCCTTTGAGAACTCCGCATTCTCAAGTTCAGCAGCACATTCTAAAAGTCTTGCATCGGCCTTAGCCTTTGCAGCAATTTCTCTCTCAGCAGCTAACTTGTCCTCTGCTTCCTTCTTCTTTCTTTTCTCTTCAGCAAGAGCTACAACTCTTGCAACCTTTTCAGCTTCAGCAGCCTTCTCTTTCTCAGCAAGGCGTGCTTCCTCAGCATCCTGAACATCTTTCTCCTGAACATCCTTTGGCTTCTCAGCAACAATCTTGCCAGAGGGTTCAACATTGATTGTTGTTTGAACCATCGTGGGAAGAGGTTCTGAGACAACCACCTTCTCAACATTCAGGACCAACTTGCTTGATCCCTTCTTTCCCTTGCCCTTCTTGGCAGCATTCTTTCCTTTCTGCACAGTAGCTTCCATAATTTCCTTCTGAGCAATACTCACAGAGGAGCCCTTCTCATTCTTCTTCGGAGTCACACCAAAACTCAGGTTCCTGAAGGTATGCATCTTCAGAACCGTACTCCTACTAGTAACACCTTCTCCTGAAACAACAACAGAGGCTGCCTCAAACAACCTCGTCAGGAGTGATCCATATGCTAATGCACTCACGGTCGTTACATTCTTCATCTGCCTTATCAGCATGGCAGGTAAATTAACTTTCTTCTGGTTGACCAGATGCCACATGAAAACCCTTTCCCTGTTGGAAACACAATTTACTCCTCCAGCCTTCGGAAGAAAGACATTTGTAGTCAAATAGTGTGCCCACCTCTGGTGCTGAGTCAACCAGGTGGCATACGTTTCCTTGGCATTCAGATCTGGCCTAGCCCAGTTGGCTTCTGTAAAACCATCTGCTGAACCATCATCACCAATGATGATTCCTTCATCATCAATCCCTATCACTTGAGAAATGGAAGCCCTGCTGACTTCGATCTCAACTTCCCCGACTACAGAGTGTAGAACATCCTCCTCATTGGAAAAGAAATGAAGGTTCTGATAGAATTCTGTAACTAACTTAGGATAAATGAATTCATCGAGAGAAACGAATGAATTCCAGTTTTGAGCGCTAAGCCAGTGAGAAATAGGTTCAGTCGATTTGACTTCATCATCTAGGAACCTAGAGGTGAATACCCTAGATTCGCTAACCTTCTTTTGTGATTCAGTGGAGAAGATGTGGGTGACAGTGATTTCTTGAGCCATTTGAAGATTTAAGAAATTAGGTTAAAATTTTAGAGAGAAGAGAACACAGAAAAAATCTATGGAAATTCTAATGGCAAAGAAAATGAGAGTAAAAATTTCTAAGTATGGAAAACCCTTATTTATACCCAAACACAGAAACCGTTCCAATTCAAAAAGCAAATACACACCGTTTAAAAGGGAACAGATAACCGTTAACCACAGAACAACGCCGTAATATGCAGTAGATAACGCATGCTTTCAAGTCAAATCATGATTAGAATTAATTATAACTTAATTATCTCAAACGATTAATCACTTAAGATACACAGAAACAATTTAACTAAATTATTGAAGAGGATAAGTCATACCAATGCCTTCTCGTAAGTTGCTGAAAGACATACCAGCCAGAGGCTTAGTAAACATGTCAGCAAGATTCTCTTCAGAGGGAACATGAGTAATGATAATATCCTTCTTCAGAACATGATCTCTCAGAAAGTGATGCCTAATATGAACATGCTTCATCCTGCTGTGCTGAATAGGATTCTTTGAAAGATCAATTGCACTCTTGTTATCACAGTAGATTGTAATTGTTCCAGGGATGACTCCATAGTCAGCAATTTGTTTCTTGATCCAGAGCATCTGAGAAACACAACTTCCAGCAGCAACATACTCAGCTTCAGCAGTTGAGAGAGCCACAGAGGTTTGCTTCTTGCTATGCCAGGAGACTAGGCACTCCCCCAGAAAATGGCAACCACCAGAAGTGCTGACCCTTTTCAATTTGTCTCTACCATAGTCAGAGTCTGTGTATCCTATAGGAGTGAAATCAGAACTACAGGGATACCACAAACCAGCTTCTGGTGTGCCTTTAAGATATCTGAGAATTCTTTTGACAGCAACATCATGAATTTCTCTTGGCTTTGATTGATATCTAGCACAAAAACACACATCAAAATGTATATCTGGCCTGCTGGCGGTTAGGTATAAAAGAGAACCAATCATACCTCTGTAGGTTTTTATGTCTACAGGTTTACCAGCTTTCTCTTCATCATCAATGTCTTTGCTGACATCCATTGGAATATCAACAGCATTAGAGTCCATCATGCCAAATTTCTTCAGCATTTCTCTAGTGTACTTGGCTTGATTGATAAACACACCATCATTACTTTGCTTGATCTGAAGTCCTAAGAAGAAGGTTAATTCTCCCATCATAGACATTTCAAACTCAGCCTTCATGTGGTCACTGAACTCTTTGCACAAAGATTCATTAGTAGCACCAAATATAATATCATCAACATATACCTGAGCTATAAGGATATCCTTGTTCTTCTTCAGAGTGAACAGAGTTGTATCAACACAGCCTCTGACAAATCCCTTAGACATAAGGAACTTTGTCAGTCTCTCATACCAAGCTCTGGGAGCTTGTTTCAGTCCATACAAAGCTTTCTTCAGCTTAAATACATGATCAGGAAACTTAGGATCTTCAAAACCAGGAGGTTGAGACACATAGACTTCATCATCAATGTAACCATTCAAGAATGCACTTTTCACATCCATTTGAAAGAGCTTAAAACCTTTGTATGATGCAAAAGCACATAAGATGCTAATGGCTTCTAATCTTGCAACATGAGCAAAAGTTTCACCATAATTTATGCCTTCTTGCTGACTGTAACCTTGAGCAACAAGTCTTGCCTTGTTCCTCACAACATTTCCAAATTCATCAAGCTTGTTCTTCAGAACCCATCTAGTTCCAACAACCTTTATGTTGTTAGGTCTGGGAACCAAAGTCCAAACTTCTGACCTTTTGAACTGGTCAAGTTCTTCTTGCATTGCCATTAACCAGGAGTCATCATCAGCAGCTTCATAGAAGTCCTTGGGTTCCAGAAGTGACACAAAGGCCACATTCCCCATGTATCTTCTGAGCTGAGCTCTGGTCATGACAGGATTATGAACAGAGTCAATAATGTTCTCTAAGGAATGATTCCTATGAGCTCTAACTTCTCTTGGTACATCCAATGAGTCTTCTGAAACATGTTCATCATTTGTTGAATCATATATAGGAGCATCTTCTGGAAGGAAGTTGTCTTCTGGAGTAGGATTCTCATCTTGAGCTTGTTCAGCAACAGGAGGATCCACTTCAGCAGCTCTGGGAGAAACATCTTCTTCTTCAACAGGAGATGTAACTACAGGAGCTTGAACTACATCTTCATCAGGAGCTCTACTATCTGCAGGGTTAGTCTCATCAAACTGTACATGAACAGATTCATCTAAAGTTTGAGTCCTCTTATTAAAAACCCTATATGCTTTACTATGTGTTGAGTAACCAAGAAAAATGGCTTCATCTGCCTTTGAATCAAACTTTGAAAGATATTCTTTTGTATTCAAAACATAACACTTACAACCAAAGGTTCTGAAATAACCTATTTTAGGCTTTCGACCTTTCCAGAGTTCATAAGGGGTCTTGCTCAGAATGCTTCTGATTAGCACTCTATTCAGAAAATAGCAAGCTGTGTTCACAGCTTCTCCCCAAAAGTACTTAGGAAGCCTTCTTTCATTGATCATAGTTCTGGCTATCTCAACCAGAGTTCTATTCTTCCTTTCAACTACCCCATTTTGTTGAGGAGTTCTGGGAGCAGAAAAGTTATGATCAATTCCCTTGGTTTCACAGAAGTCTTCAAACCTAAAGTTTTTGAATTCTCCACCATTATCACTTCTGATATGGACAACCTTTTCATTCCTTTCATTCTCAAGTTTCTTTATCAGAACTGAGAAACATCCAAGTGACTCATCTTTGCTAGACAACAAGATGACCCAGGTGAATCTTGAATAGTCATCTACAATGACAAAGGCATACTTCTTTCCACCCATGCTCATTGGTTGAATAGGGCCAAAAAGATCCATATGAAGTAATTCCAAAGGTCTTTTAGTTGAAATGACTTTCTTAGTTTTAAAAGAGCTTCTGGATTGTTTACCAAATTGGCAAGCATTGCATAAATGGTTCTTTTTAAAACTAATTTCAGGCAGACCCTCAACCAATTGATTTCTAGCTACTTTGGCCAGAAGGTCCATGCTCACATGAGCAAGTCTCCTATGCCAGAGCCAGGAGGTATCCTCTTTGGACATCAAGCATATATTTTTGCAAAGATTCTCAAGATTCAGCATGAAAACATTTTCAACTCTAGGAGCAGTTAGAATAACTTCCCTTGACTTACTGTCCAAGATTTTACATCCAGAGGAGCTGAAGACAACATCTCTACCTTTATCACACAGTTGTGCAACACTCAGGAGATTGAACTTCAGACCTCTGACTAGGGAGACATCTTCGATCGGAGGATTAGTTCCTATGGATCCAGAACCAAGTATCCTTCCTTTCTGAGCATCTCCAAAGCTGACTTTTCCACCTCTTTTAGGATTAAATGTGATGAATGCTTTTTCATCACCTGTCATATGCCTTGAGCACCCACTGTCAATGTACCACAGCTTTGACATTGATGGAGCACTCAGAGCCACCTGCAACACAATCAATTAGTGACAGGTACCCAATCCTTATTGGGTCCTTCAGAGTTAGATTTTTCTTCAGCAGGTTTCAATGATATCTCAGATTGCAAGAGGTTTTTAATATGGTACTTGCAATCCTTCAACCAGTGACCATCACTCTTGCAAAGCTTGCAAAAGGGAGGGTTCTTGGATCTTTCCCTTTGCTTCCTGGGAGATTTCTTCTTCTTCTGAGAAGAACCAACATCTTCAGAGGCTATAACAGCACTCTCAGAGGTTCCAATGTCAGGAGGAGAAGCTATCTCTTTCAGAAGAGAGGGAGTGACAGGTTTCTTCTTCTTCTGGGGTTTATCACTTCCCAGAGGCAGCTTTTCCTTGCCTTTGGCTTTAGAGCCATCAGCAGGAGTGCTGAACTGTTTACACAGTTTTTCTTCTAACACTTTCATGTCAGAATAAACTTGAGTAAACCTAAGAAACTTGTCAGCCTCACTCTTGTCCAATTTCCTTTTCAGGTACTTGAACATACTATATAGTTCTTCAAGAGAATCAAAGATATTTTGTTCAGAAGATATGTTTACCTCGGAATCATATGTAGCATCAGGAGGTGCGGAAGTTTCTCCTGTGACATCTTCAGAAGTTGGCTCATCAATAGCCATAAAACAAATCTGAGCTTGCTCTTCCTTTTCTTCAGGATCACTGCTGGTCTCAGAGTCTGACCAAGCAGCCAACATAGCTTTCTTGAACTTCTTCTTATCTTCTTCAGCTCCGGACAGTTAGGCTTAATGTGTCCCGGTTGCTGACATCCATAGCACACAATAGGCTTGTTTGGATCTCTCTTGAACTTTTCACCAGAATCAGGAGTTTTCTTGTCAAAGCTCCTGAAAGGCTTTTTGTAGTTTCCACCTCTGCCTTTTCTAAAGGCCTTCTTGAACTTCCTGGTCAGCATAGCCAGTTCCTCATCTTCAGAGGATTCTTCAGAAGATTCTGCTTTCAAGACTACTCTTTTTCCTTCTGACCTTTCTCTTAGGTCATGATTGTTTAATGATATCTCATGGGTAATTAAGGACCCAATGAGTTCATCATACAAGTAATAGCTCAAGTCCTGAACTTCTTCAATAGTAGTCTTCTTGGCTTGCCACGACCTTGGTAAGCTTCTGACAATCTTCTTCACTCGATCAGATTCTTCAATATCCTTTCCTAAACTCTTCAAGTCATTGACTATCTTGGTGAATCTAGAGTTCATATCTGAAATAGATTCTTTATCAAGCATTTCAAATAACTCATATTCTCTCATGAGTTGATTGACTTTAGATTGCTTCACTTTTCCTGTTCCTTCATATGTGACTTCCAGCTTGTTCCAAATATCCTGTGCTGTTTCACAAGAGGAAACTTTGTTATATTCAGTAGCTGTAAGTGCACAATGCAACATATTTATTGCTGAAGCATTAGTTTGGAGTTTTTTCAGAATGTCATCTGTGTATTCTCTCTGAGGAATAACAACATCCCCTAAACCTTGTTCCATTCTGGTAGGAATGAAATCACCATTAGTGATGACATACCAAGCACTCATGTTCTGAGCTTGGATGAAATACATCATCCTTTTCTTCCAGTATGAGTAGTTGTTGCCATTAAATAATGGAGGTCTAGTAGTAGAAGAACCTTCTGGGACTATGAAGTGAGAAGAATTCTCAGGCTGGTGTCTACTAGCCATCTCTATTGATTCTGATAGGATCTTACACTTAGATTGTTAGATCTTTAGTAAATATGCGAAGTGACCTTCGCTCTGATACCACTTGTTGGCCCTATCAAGAACAGAATCACCTAGAGGGGGGTGAATATGTGTCAAAGTTGAAAATTGAAATTTTCTAAGTTTTTAAAGAAACTTAAATTTTAGAGTCAAATTTCCTCAGAGTCAGAAGCTGGCTTACAGAAGTAGCTTCTGAGGGAAATTCTGCTTAAACACAGTTAGACTGTTTTCAGCAACAGAAGTTCTGATTTGTGAACTTCTGGACAGTCTTCTGAACAAAGACAATGATACTTTAGAGAAAATCTGTTTCAGCACTAAATATGAACAAGTACACAGAGGCAAGAATAACAAGTATAAGAGGGAGAAAGGAGTTCAGGAGATCCTGATTGAACAATTCGATTTATCCAAGTTCACCACAGAAGTCCTGTGACTACGTCTTGTCCCCTGAGGTCGCAGCCTACAGAGATTTTATAAATCCACTATTCAGAACTTTTATGGCAAGTTTAGAAGCTCTTTTACATCAACAGAACTTAAGCTAATTTCTCACTTAGTTCTGACTAGCCTAAAAAGAGTTAAAGGATTTCCACCAGAACAAACAATACTCTGTTTTCTGGATTTCTCACCCAACTCTAATCTCAACTAGATTTCTCTCTTTAAGTCTAACTGAAGATCACAAACGATCTCAGTTTACAAGATTCCTATTATGAACTTGTTTTTCTTCACTCTCTCACTTTACTAACACTAAGCTAAGAAAGATTGAGAATGGAAAAGATGCTCTGTTTTTCTTGTTAGAACAGTGCGTTGAGATTTTGCTCGATGATCACGCGTGTGTTGATGCATGGGAGCATGGCTACTATTTATAGTGAGTGAAGATGACCGTTGGTGAGTTTGAATCTTCAAAGGAGATGACATTAGTTGTTGTAGCCGTTAGTTTGTCAAATCTTCAAACGGTCTTCAAACACTTTGATTCCGTTATCCTTGTTCTTTAACTAAATCCGGTAAGTGATTTGAAATCAAGGATGAGGATGACAGAATCATTCTTCAATTGGATCAACAAAGGATAGACATGGGAAATCTGGTTTCTTTTAAACAGACAGGCGCGCTCCATCAAAACAGCTTTTTGAACTTTTGGCGCCTTGCATTAAATGCACTTGTCAGAGCATTAAATGCTATCCAGAATCCGTGACTTTAGCTTTCAGCATCTAATTTCCACTTGACTAGACTTCTGATCACAATTGGGACAACTTCTAATTGCAAAGAACTTCTGAGGAGAGCTTTAGCAGACTTCGGATTCAGAGCGGAGGAGTCCCGCTGCTGAGTTATTGAAACTCTGACTTCAGCAAACCGATCTTCTGAGTTCTTTAAGCAATCCAGAAATGATTCATTCAGCACCTGCTGAGCAACTTACATATAGACTAAGAGCACAAAAATTATTAGTCAATAGTAAACTATATGTAAGGAAATATTAAGTTTTCATCTTCTGAAACGTTTGGACATAATCAAAACACATAGGGTTCATCAATTTCAGGCAGACCCTCAACCAATTGATTTCTAGCTACTTTGGCCAGAAGGTCCATGCTCACATGAGCAAGTCTTCTATGCCAGAGCCAGGAGGTATCCTCTTTTGACATCAAGCATATATTTTTGCAAAGATTCTCAAGATTCAGCATGAAAACATTTTCAACTCTAGGAGCAGTTAGAATAACTTCCCTTGACTTACTGTCCAAGATTTTACATCTAGAGGAGCTGAAGACAACATCTCTACCTTTATCACACAGTTGTGCAACACTCAGGAGATTGAACTTCAGGCCTCTGACTAGGGAGACATCTTCGATTGGAGGATTAGTTCCAATGGATCTAGAACCAAGTATCCTTCCTTTCTGAGCATCTCCAAAGCTGACTTTTCCACCTCTTTTAGGATCAAATGTGATGAATGCTTTTTCATCACCTGTCATATGCCTTGAGCACCCACTGTCAATGTACCACAGCTTTGACATTGATGGAGCACTCAGAGCCACCTGCAACAGAATCAATTAGTGACAGGTACCCAATCCTTATTGGGTCCTTCATTGTTAGATTTTCCTTCAGCAGGTTTTAATGATATCTCAGATTGCAAGAGATTTTTAATATGATACTTGCAATCCTTCAACCAGTGACCATCACTCTTGCAAAGCTTGCAAAAGAGAGGGTTCTTGGATCTTTCCCTTTGCTTCTTGGGAGATTTCTTCTTCTTCTGAGAGGGTTCAACATCTTCAGAGGCTAAGA
This sequence comes from Euphorbia peplus, assembly GCA_028411795.1. Lineage (NCBI taxonomy): Eukaryota > Viridiplantae > Streptophyta > Magnoliopsida > Malpighiales > Euphorbiaceae > Euphorbia > Euphorbia peplus. The sequence continues at coordinate 7,979,129 of CP110843.1, read as the reverse complement.
CAACACTCTCAGAGGTACCAGCATCAGGAGGAGAAGCTATCTCTTTCAGAAGAGAGGGAGTGACAGGTTTCTTCTTCTTCTGGGGTTTATCACTTCCCAGAGGCAGCTTTTCCTTGCCTTTAGCCTTGGAGCCATCAGCAGGAGTGCTGAACTGTTTACACAGCTTTTCTTCTAACACTTTCATGTCAGAGTAAACTTGAGTAAACTTAAGAAACTTGTCAGCTTTTCTTCTGACACAAAAATTGTTAGTCAATATTAAAGTATATGTAAGAGAGTTATAAATTTCATTTTCTGAAACGTTTGGACATAATCAAAAATCTTAGGGTTCATCACAATACAGTATAGCTTCTTAAACATAATCGACATTTGATACTTTTGTGACATTTGAAGCATATTGTAGAGCACTTTCCACATTTTCTTTAACTATTCAAACGTCATTTCTACATTCATTTTCAATAATGAATGTAAATTGTTGTAATGTTCTTCTATTCCTCTACGTTTTTCACGCCTAAACTCTAGCATATGACATCTAGTTTCATGTTCTTTAATTGGTGACAAGTATCCAAGAGTATATGAGGCGGCTATTGCATGCCGTGATTTTTTTTATTATTATTTTATTATTATTATTATTATTAATATTATTATTATTTGTTAAATTTAGTTGCAGTATTTATTTTTCATTCAGTTCAGTTCAGCAAAATTAAGTTCAGTTCAGTTTAGAAAAGTTAAGTTCAGTTCAATTTAGTTCAGCATCATTCAGTTCATTTCAGTTCAGTTCAGAAAATTAAGTTCAGTTCAGTTCATAACAGTTCTGCTTTTTTCAGTTCAAAAGAACGGGGCCTAACACTAAGTATAAGTAAAAAGTTAATTTTATTCTTTGCTTGATTTTATAATTGATAGATATTTTGGGAAATCAGATATATATGTAACTAAAATCAAGGTTGAGATTGCAAATTGGATATTAGCAAAGGATAATTAATAACTAATTAATATTATCTATAACTAATTAATAATCAACTAATACTATTTAATATCAAAAACTAATATTATTTATGAGTTGTCAAAAAAATAATATTATCTATGATTAAGTTAATTAGAATCTACAGAAATTCTTTTATCTTTTTCGTGTTATTTTGCCTATATAAGTTTTTATATTTTTTTATATGTAAAGATAAAGTTTATGAGGCGGGATAAATTTAACCGAATTCATGTTAGAACGATTGATATATGTTATAATGGAATAATTTTAAAATATATTTTTATATCAATAAATGACGCATACACAATATATATATATATATACAACATTAATAGTCATACACAATATATATATATATATATATATATATATATATATATATATATATATATATATAACATTAATAGTTATATATAAGCATATGTCTCAATTATTTCTTATATTTCCAATAAAATGAATATTAACTTTAAAATGAGTATCTATCTCATTGGAAATATACAATATTAGGAGTATATTAAAAATTATTTTATGGCATAATTAAAAAATAGAAACTATTTTATAACTAAAGTTTAATGAGTTGTTTTTAGGTACATTTTTAGGGTATAATAAAACAAATAAAAACTTTTTTCAAACAAAGTTAACGGATTGTTGCTAGAGATTTTTAGTGTACGAGAAAAAGTAGAAATTGTTTTCTAATTAAGGATTATCTGGTAATTGTTAGCGGCTTATAGGTTATAATAATAATAAAAATTCTTTTATAATTAAGAGTTCACGAGTTGTTTTTAGAGGCTTTTAAGGTATAATAAAAAAATTTCATTATAAGGCCAAACGGTTAACATATTTAACATAGATTAAGGAAAAGGAGGTAATAAATTGAAGATTAGAAAACATAATAATGAGAATTATAATTTAACTCTCATCCTAAAAGGGATGACGATTACAAGTTAGTCGAAATGAAAATTACATAAATAGAGTAGAATGAATAATCCCAAATATGCATTAATTTAAAATCGTGAATCGAAAAAGTACCTGAAAAGTAAGGGGGAGATGCAGAGAGAGAAAGAAGCTTCATAGCACAAACTTAATTTGTACAAGAAAAGAATATTGAAAATGGAAAGAGAAAGAAGGGATTAGTTAGATGATGTTGTTTTAGGGATTTGAAATAAAGTAGAAGCTAACCTGAAGAAGAGTGATAGTTAAGTAGTAAAAATGGAGTGTATCTAAGACAAGATCAGCCAGCAGGTAACAAACCACATAAAAGCAGGAACCTCAGATAGAGACTAGATGCAAAGACAGCTGCTGGGTTCGGAGGACGATCAAATGGGCCTAAAGTAAAGCTATTAATTAGGGGATGAATGGGGGCAGTCAAAAGCCGACTCTTTGTGAGGTTGTTTTGTATAGTTCAGGATGTAATTTTTGAAATCATGTGAAAAAGGCTGTACATTTGTTGTTATCTTAAAATTGGTTTATATTATTGCAGTGTTTAACAACAATTGTCTCTAAAGATTGATAAACTTGTGCTTTCTATTTCTTTTTTTACCTTTAGTTTTGTTTATCCAAGATTGTTTCCCTTTCTATTTACTCAGTTTTGAGTTGGTGGATTAGCTGAGAATTAACTCGGAAAACACAAGCAGACACCTCAAATCAACAATACAGTATAGCTTCTTAAACATAATCGACATTTGATACTTTTGTGACATTTGAAGCATATTGTAGAGCACTTTCTGTTGGCCCTATCAAGAACAGAATCACCTAGAGGGGGGGGGGGGGGGGTGAATAGGTGTCAAAGTTGAAAACTGAAAATTTCTAAGTTTTTCAAGAAACTTAAATTTCAGAGTCAAATTTCCTCAAAGTCAGAAGCAAGCTTACTGAAGTAGCTTCTGGGGGAAATTCTGCCTAGACACAGTTAGACTGTTTTCAGCAACAGAGGTTATGATTTGAGAACCTCCGGACAGTCTTCTGAACAAAGACAATGATATTTAGAGACAATCTGTTTCAGCACTAAATATAAGCAAGTACACAGAAGCACAAATAACAAGAATAAGAGGGAGAAAGAGATTCAGGAGATCCTGATTGAACACTTCGATTTATCCAAGTTCACCACAGAAGTCCTGTGACTATGTCTTGTCCCCTGAGGTCACAACCTACAGAGATTTTATAAATCTACTATTCAGAACTTTTATGGCAAGTTCAGAAGCTCCTTTACATCAACAGAACTTAAGCTAATTTCTCACTTAGTTCTGACTAGCCTAAAAAGAGTTAAAGGATTTCCACCAGAACAACAATAACTCTGTTTTCTGGAATTCTCACCCAACTCTAATCTCAACTAGATTTCTCAAATCTAACTGAATATCACAAACGATATCAGTTTACAAGATTCCTATTATGAACTTGTTTTTCTTCACTCTCTCACTTAAACTTAAGCTATGCTAAGAAAGGTTGAGAATGGAAAGATTGCTCTGTTTTCAAGCTTCAAACAGTGCGTTGAGATTTTGCTCGATAATCACGCGTGGTTGATGCGTTGGAGCTTAGCTACTATTTATAGTGAATGAGGATGACCGTTGGTGAATTTGAATCTTCAACAGAGATGACATCAGTTGATGTAGCCGTTAATTTGTCAAGTCTTCAAACGGTCTTCAAACACTTTGATTCCGTTATCCTTGTTCTTTATCCAAATCCGGTAAGTGATTTGAAATGGAGATAAGGTTGACCGGAAACATTCTTCAATTGGATCAACAAGGGGTAGACAAGGAAATTCTGGTTTCTCTTGGAGTAGACAGGCGCGCTCCATCAAAACAGCCTTTTGAACTTTTGGCGCCTTGCATTAAATGTACTTGTCAGAGCATTAAATGCTGACCAGAACCGGTGACTAAGCTTCTGATCGAATTAGAAGAACTTCTGATTGCAAAGAACCTCTGAGGAGAGCTTTAACAGACTTCGTAGCTTCAGAGCGGAATATCCAGCTTCTGAGTCAACGAGACTTTGTCATCAGCTTTCGGATCTTCTGAGTTCTTTTAGGCAATCAAAAATAATTTCATTCAGCACCTGCTGAGAAACTTACATACAAGCTAAACAAAAATTGTTAGTCAATGTTAAAATAAATGTAAGAGAGTTATAAATTTCATCTTCTGAAACGTTTGGACATAATCAAAATTCTTAGGGTTCATCATTCTCCCCCATTTTGGTTATGGACAAACCGTGGTCAGAAGGGAATAGATAACATAAGGTTTCAGAGAATAACTTCCTGATACAAGTGTTTCATGGCTTCTGAGTAAATTAACTCCCCCATTTTAGTGTAAATGGTGAACTTCAGCAATCTGTTTAAAACTTAAAAAAAAAACGGCTTAAGATCAAGTTATTAGATTTAGTGAAGTGTAATTTACTAAGTTAGAAAGAAACATAAGTAAAGTAAGCAACACAGGAAAGTATAAGAAGATTTCAGTGTATAAAGTCATCAGAATGAAACATTCAGAACAAGATAATCTGAAGAGCAGATAAAGTCCTAAGACAAAAACTACCCAACCCAGAACCTAGCTAAGAAGCTTAAGTCCTAATTAGATTACAAGTTCCTAGGTTTCTTCTGAGGAGGAGGAACACCACTAGATCCTTCAGCAGCACTCTGTCTCTTCATCCCACCAGATTTGAGACCAGTCTGACCACCCTGCTGAGCAGACTTCTCCCCCGTTTGGCCAGAACCAACAGGTTTACCCAAAGCACCCTGAGAGTCCAACTTTTGCTGAACCTTCAAAGCAGTTTGATACTGTACAGGAGTTGGCCTTACTTGGTTGACCAAGTCCATTCTTCGCTTGAAGTCAGCATCAATGGTCTTCATATGATCAAAAATCGGTCCAGACATAGGTCGCTGTTTCTGAACATCATCCAGAAGGAGTTTGAGCATCCGACTGTTCCAGTACACAGCAGCAGTAAGATGTTCATTCTGAATGTAAGTCTGTCCTCGAACAAACCTATAACAGTTATTCAGAGTCTTCTCTTGTTCACGTGCTTGAGTGTGCATAACCTTCAGAAGTTCAGTTAACTCAGCAATCTGGGCGCTCTGAGCAGTCACAGCAGACTCAATGCTAGAGAGACGATTGTTGAGATCAGGAGTGATGTCATAAACAATCTTGGCAGCCCCTGAAGATGATGGACCTTGAGCAGAAGATTTCACTTCTCTCAGAATGTGGTTAACAGTACTTTGCAGGTCATCAATCTTGCTTGGGAGCATCTTCTCATGAGCCTCATAATGCTCGTTTGCTTCTTTGACTTCTTCTGACAAAATCTCTAGGTTCTCATTGACTTTCAGAGAAGAAGCAAGAGCAATGTTATCTAAGGTAGGAAGAGTCAGAGCTAATTGTCTTAACTTGTACAGCTCATCATATGTAGCTAGATGAAGTGTAGAAAGATTGCGTGTGTAGACAGAGGGGTCCTGCATTTGAAGCATAGTCATGAGCTGCAGGTTCTGAGCTTTCAAGGATTGAATTTCTTGTAGCACAATGCCCTGAGCATACATGTCAGCAGCAGAAGACCTTTGCCCCACACCAGCAAATCTATTCAGCAATTCATCAGAGGCACTCTGACTCATTCTTCTCAACTCCTCAACAGAAGGAGCACCACCAGCTTCTGATACACCAGGAGCTCTGCCCATGAAACCAAAGCTACCAAAATTTCTCTCCAGGTTATCTCGGTCCTGGAAGTTGCGTAGGAAGTCATAATTGGATGACAACCCAGCAAAACAGGAAGTAGTGGAGGAGGTAGTTAAGGGATCACACACAGGAGGTGCATGTCCAGATGTTGAAAGAGGAGGTATGGATGTGGTTGAGGAAGGGATGGTATGTGTGGAAGAGGAAGGGAGAGTAGGTGAAATGGATGGTAAAGTGGATGGAATTGAAAGGGAGGGGGCAGTAAGTCCAATAGATGGAATTACAGAGGAAAATGGTAGTGAAGAAGAAGTAGAAGTAGAAATGGAGTCAGTGAAGATTGGTCCAAAGGAAAAATTCACTTCTGAATAGGATCCAGAAGGAAGAGGTACAACCTCAGAGGTTGAAGTTGTAGGGGGAATAGAAGTTTGAGATTCACTCGCTTCTGTGACAGAAGGTAGTGAAGGAGATGGAGGAGGAGTATGAGTGGGAGATGAGATAACCTGGTCAGAAGCATTAGGATCAAACATTGACAGAGGTGTAGCAAACACATGAGCCATTCTGATCAGCGTTTCAGAGGCATCTCTTTCACCAGGGTTTCTTCCTTGATTCAAGAGAATGTTGTCAATAAAATTTTCATCATCAACATTCTCAGCAAACTGACGTGCACCCTGAAGAACCGTATCAACTTCCGGTTCACTCTCTTCTGATAACTCTTCTACGAGAGGAGCATCAACATCCTCTTCAGGAGACATCTCCAACATGTCCTCATCATCAGCAACTTCTCCTACATCAGGAGTAGAGTCCTCTAGCTCAGTACTTGGAGCAATATAGAAGTCCTTTTTAATCAGAGGCCTTCTCTTTGCAACAGTCTTCTTCCTGATCCGAGAGGAAAGAGGAATATCCTCAGAGTCCCCTCCTTCTTCTGAAGCCTCAACATCCTTTGAGAACTCCACATTTTCAAGTTCAGCAGCGCTTGCAATAATTCGAGCATCGGCCTTAGCCTTTGCAGCAATTTCCCTTTCAGCTGCTAACTTATCTTAAGCTTCTTTAGCTAACCTCTTTTTCTCAGCAAGAGCCACAACTCTTGCAACCTTTTCAGCTTCAGCAGCCTTTTCCCTTTCATCAAGGCGTGCGTCCTCAGCATCCTTATATACTATCTCAGCAGCATCCCTTGGTTTCTCAGCAACAACCTTGCCAGATGGTTCAACACTGATTGTTGTTTGAACCATAGTGGGAAGAGGTTCTGAGACAACCGTCTTTTCTATAGTTAGGATCACTTTGCTGGATCCTTTCTTTCCTTTGCCCTTTCTGGCAGCTTTCTTACCTTTCTGTACAGCAGCTTGATGCGCCTCGAGCTAGTGCTACAAAAAGGCAACAATTAGAGGACAAGTGTACCCTATCGTTATCAAGTAATAAAATCCGGGGTTTAAGTCCGGGTATCGAATCCACGGGATTTATACCAATAAGTACTAAACTACTCGGTTTCGGGTTGTTATCTAGACGATAAATTTCTTTAGAGTTTTGGTTGATTTAATTAACTACCCCTAAACTACAACATACAAGTACTTTCCATATTCCTTAGCATGAAATGATGATGATAAGTTTATATAACAATAGAGATAAAATAGACTTAAGATTAATCAAAATACCATAACTAACTTTTATGATGTTTATTAACACGTATGAACTTATAATCACACACTTATTTAATCCTATGATTTCAAGGTTAAGTGTCTCCAATGGATTTAGAAACTAGGGCCCTTTAAGTTCCGTGATGTCGTCAATATCTACGGTTTCCGGCTTGTCACTTCCGATGGGGGCAACACCTATATAAATCCTATAGAAATGTTAAGTTCATATCAAGTATTTATAAATAAGCATAAGAAAAGCATATGATGATGATAAATCAAATATTCTAATTTATACAAACTTGTTGTATAAACTATGAAAAGGAACAAGATGATACTACCGAACCTAGCATATAGATGGGTCACAACTAGTTTAACAAGGTAAAGGATTAGCTACTCCCTTTTACCGTGCTACACCGGACACACAATCGTCGCTTATGATCTCGGAGAGGAACTCTTTGCTAACTTGAAGATTTGAATAGAATGGATGAAGATGAAGGAAAATATTTAGTAACTTTGTATTGATGGAATGGAAATGGATTACAAGTTTACAAAGAGGGGAAATGGAATACGGATTGTACTCGGATCACCTCTTTAAACAACTAAATGGAGAGAATTACAACTAAATGGAAGCTTAATACAAGTAAAGAGGGATGATTTCTCTGGCTAGAGAACCCCCCTATTTATACAGAAAAGTTGGCTTTGTGAACAAATGTGAATCCTCAAAACACATGCTTGAAAATCTCATCGAAGTGTAAAATAAAGCTTGACACGGGTCGTGTGGACCATGTGACACGCCGTGTCATGAAGAAAATGCATAAAATGACTTTAATCAGCTCAGGCGTGTCCTTGGGCGTGTGGATTGACACGGGTCGTGTCACATTAATTACTCGACAATTTGGATTTTTGTTAATTAAAACGCCGCGCAGACTAAATGTCTCCTTTTTGACACGGATCGTGTCCCACTTGACACGGGGCCGTGTCATTCAGTAACCGTGTGAACACGCCTTCAAAATCAACCCGTGTGGACCTTTTTGTCCTGACACGGACCGTGTGGAATGGGGACACGGGTCCGTGTCAAGAGTAAATTCTGGGCAGTTTGGCTTTTTGCTTGAATTATTTGCAAATCTCCTTGTCTCTTAGTGTTGGCCCAAATAATGACTATATAAAGACTAGAGGGGGGTGAATAGGATTTATTGCCTTTTAAAAACTATTATTTTCTCTTTAAAATATTTTGCCTATTAAATAATCAACTATAAAAGATTTTGCGGAATATTTAGTTGATTAAAAGATGAGAGAAAATAAGCGAGTTTAACACGATTTAATCACAAGCAATTAAAGATAAAAGCTTAAAGCAAAGCAAGTGATTAAAAGCAATAAGTAGAGAGAGAAAGGATAGAAGGATTAGACGCAGAGCATTTATCCAGGTTCGGTCTCCTTGTGAGCCTAGTCCTGTCCCCGAGAGCACCTCTCGAGATTTTCCACTAAGGATTTCTTTAAGGGCAGAAATCAAGCCGGTAGAGTAGTTCTCACAATCCGAGACACTACTAGAGCTGAACACCTCTCCCAGTATTCACTCCCTCAAACTTCCAAGTGTTTGAGCAACTCCACTTAGTTTTTCTCAAGATCAACTAAGAAACTTATGGCACTTTTCAAGGCTCAGTGATAACCTCCTAAGCTTGCGGGTGCTTAAGAACCTATATGCTTTTCAAGGCTAAGCAAGAACCTCTCTTACACTTTTATAAGGATCTAGTGTAAAACCCAAGATTAAACCCCACCGTTTAATCTTTTACAATGATCTTTGAATGAAAGAAAACACTCAAACTCTCGTTGTAAAGTTGAAGGAAAAATATAATCAAAGCTCGCTTGAATATCTCGTGTTTGAAGCTATGATTCTCGGTTTTCTTTTCCTTACTTCAACCTTCTCTTCTCCTTGCTATTTATAGGAAAACTTCTTCACCTCTTCAAGTTGTAGCCGAATTTGGAGAAGATGTGTTGTCACATCACCTTTATCTTCTTACATTAGGAGATTTTTCTTTCTTCAACATCTCCCACTTAGGAAACCTACTCTTACATTAGGAAACCTACTCTTACATTTGTAATCTTATCTCTTACATTAGAAAAGAGATCTCTTACATTAGGAAGAGTAAGATCTTATACGAAATGGGAGATTTGTAGGAAGATATGATGAGACATAACACTTTGATGATTTCGAGAAGTTCATGGCCGTAGGATGAAGATGGTGTAACATTGTGAGATTGAATCCTAGCCATTCATTTCTATTTCACTTAAATCATCAAATAAACTTATATCATTTGCATTCACCTAAGCATGGATATCATATGAGCATTTTATTCATATCACATGCATTCATCATCATAAACATGTTAATCACATACGTAAAATAGATGATGACATCATAGATGGCAATATGACATAGTTTGTATGTATGCAAGCATCTTAACCATGACATAGCTTATGATAAAAATATTAATCACATTAAGATCATATCATAAGATTTTAATGAAGATCATGTTAAGATGTGTCATTTTGATCACATAAAAGGCCATAATACATAGGATAAAAAAAGTGTTTTATCATGGCATAACTTTTTAGCTCGTGGCATAAATATCATTTAGACATAATTTGAATTCATGTGAGCATGTGATATTTAAGTTATAAAAGATGTGATCATGACATGCATACATTTATACTTTAATCATATACTTTAACTAAAAATAACTCTAGATAAAATAATACTCTCATTTAAGCATTTCTAGAGTTAATCATATTCTTAGCATATAAAGTATATATATGATTAAGTTATTTTGTCACAAGTGTTTTATTATATATATATATATATATATATGTATAAGATATAATATAATATTATAAGCACTCATATATATATATATAAAGCATATTATAAAAACCATATATTATAATCAAGTAATCAAAATCAAATAGAGTGAAATAACAATCTCCCCCTTTTTGATAACTTGCAAAAATACGCTCGGTGGTTTTTATAAAGATGCTCCCCCTAAATTTAAGGCTCCCCCTGAGTAAAATTTTTTTATAAGTATAGGGCTTTTGTGACAAAACAATAAGTAAATGGGCTTGAGTTTTAAAACAGAAATGTTTAGGCCCACTTAACTTATTAACTCAATCAAATAAGGCCTTAACTAAAAGATAATTAGGCCCAAAAACAGTTTTGAAATCTGATTAGTTATGATCTAGGCCCAAAGGATAATGAACAGATTTAAGCATATATGGGCCGCGCATATTAACAACAACAGAATTCAACAGAATTCAGTTCATACGTGATTCCAGATTTCAGATTTCTTCCTAGCATGCATAAGAGCAGATGTAACTATGTAGAAACCACTAATTTCTCCCCCTTAGTTTTGGAAGTAATCAAAAAATGAAGTACAGCAGGGTAGAAGTAAAAAACACATATCAAAAGGCATGAACTTTTCCTGTAGTATTTTGGACAAAACACAGCAGGCATAACAGATAGCAACAGAGTATAGCATGCCAGACAGATATGAGGTGGTACTACGCATGCATAGGTCCTATATCTAGCTAAGATTCCATCTAGCTAAGGTCAATTCAATTCAGCATATTGTCAACAAAGACAATTCATGAAGTTTCAGAATTAAAGAATTCTGGAGAATTGTACCTGCAATGGATTAGCATATATATAGAGTAATAGCAGTAGAGCAATGTATCAGCTCATAACAAAGCAAAACACCACAAATATCCAAAAAAAATTACCCTAAGATAATTAGAAAACTACTTAAAATTGTACCGGTGACAAGTAGTTTCAAAAAACTATCTATGGCTGTGGTGATGGTGGTGATGAGATAGATAGACCAGAATTGCAGGAGACAGCAGGAGTTCACTTAATCTGAATGAGGTGGACTTGGTTCAGCAACCATGGTAACTCCAGGTAGGCTCTTAATGGCAGATTTCAGCTCATCTGTTTCATTCTGGAGACCTCTCAGGGCTATCAGGACATCTTCCTGCCTTCCCAAAAGGAACTGCTGGTTGTTGTGTAGTGTGAATACACGTCCATGTTGATCATCCAACTTATTGTTGAGTTCCTTGAGTGCTAAACTCTGCTTGGTCATCCTATCCTGCACAAAACAGCACAAAGAATCCATCTTGGCAGTCAAGTTAGAAATATGTCCCTCCAAGTTCTGTGACTGCTTAGTCATCATTTGTGACATTTCATCCACCTGTGCCATTGTGCTTGCAAGAAACTTTGAATGGGAGTCCAAATTATATGCAGTGTTGTTTACTTCCCCAAACATGTTTCGCAGGTGACCACTCAGATTCACTATCTGTGCAACAGTGAACTTATACGGAAAACTTGGCTCTACTTCATCCAAGAAATCAGACTGCAAGTTTTGCTGAGTGAAAAACAAGGGTGTGGTCTCCTGTTGTGCAGGCTGGTATGTATCAACATCGATATACACAGGGCAGTTAGGCATGACAAATCCTGAGGAGCTTGGAGGTTTCTCCATACTGTCAGCAATGGAGTTCATAATGTCCAATTCCTCCTGAGTAAGCTCCTGATTCTCAATAGCAAAGTCAGCCTCCTGTTCAGTCATGATCCCCTTCCTCTTCTGCAAATTCAACTCATTAACATACAAAGAATTTATGCTCAAACATGGTGAATCTGTCCTAAACATGTTTGACTCTGATGAGATGGATTGGGGTAATGACATCAAGACATCATCTAATGAAGTCCTAGAGGAATTTTGCCTAACGAACAACTTGAATCTGTATGGATTCCTAGGTTGAGTGCAGAAAATTTCTCTTGATATCCTAATCCTTTCATTTCTGTCCTTATATCTTACCAACATCTTATAAACCTCAGTTTTTCCTAGACACCTTGAATAATTCAATGTAGGTTCTTTCTCAAAGTTAATCTTAAAGTGTCTAAAAACAGAGGTCAGAATCATGCTATATGGTAAGTCATCCTGCATCCTAAGGTTTGACATATGTTCTAACATGACATAGGGCAAATTTATGCTTATGTAATGCATGACATTCCAAATGAAGTGAATATCAAAAGATGTCATGGTTCCTAGATTGCTTCTAATAGGAACTATTACTCTTGTCATGAAATAATGCAGGGTCTCTAACTCAGGGTCTAATTTGCTCCTTCTTAGCACATATGTAATCGGTTGGTCATCCTTAATCTTAAAAATCTTTCTAACAAAACCATAATAGTCATAGTTATCTATCTGTGATGCATGAACATGTCTGGAAATATGTTTTCCAGTGAATGGAATGCCTAGAATAGATCCTAATATGACATCATCAATAAAGAACTTCTCACCTTTTATACTAAACATAAAAGTTCCTTCATTGATTTTTGTTAGAGTCCTATAGAACTCATGAACAAGATCGGGATATATTTTATCCCTGACAGTTAGGACTGACAACCAGCCTTGGCTCTTAAACCAATGCTTCAGAGGCAGATTTAGGGTTTCCAGAAACCCTGAATCTATGAACATAGCAGTTAGAAGAACTTTGCTAGCACCGTTTTGATAAACAAGTCTATCTCTAAAGACATAGGGATTAAGCATTACCTCTTTGTTGCCACTATCTATCATGCAGTTTGGATTTTGGGATTTGGTCATGATTGCCTTCATCCTAATCGCACGATCCATAGCTTCTATTTCAGATAATTTCTTAATCTTCCCGGATTTTGATCGGGTTCTGATCACGGTGGTTCTGGTGGCTTTCTTTTTGTCTTTCATCTTTTTGGATTGATAGAAAGCTTGAAGAAGGGCTTGTTGATTTGATGGGGATAGATAATCTATCATTGTGACAGAGATAGGGTTGTATAGGGTAAATCAATCGTCAGGTGAACTGAAACGATTTCAGGGGATTTTTCTCTTTTCCCCAAGCAAGTACATGAATAGGCAGACGCCTCTTTGCTTTCTTGCGAAAAGGAGGGAAAACAGAATTACGTAACTGGTCCCTATTCTTCAGATCGTTTCAAATTCAGCCCAAGTATTCAGCAGTTAATAGCTTTTAACGCACGGCCATTAATGAATGGAATTAAAAGAATGGGCCGGTTATTAACAAGTTAATGGGCTAAGGATTAATCTCATATTTTACCAGTTAAAGGCCCACATTCTATCTCTTGTCAAATCAACATATATGGTGTACTTGATATACATTTTAATATATGGTTGAGATTAATTTTTCATTAATCAAACATTAAGCTTAATTTAATCTTAACCATATCATTAAAGCTCTCTTAATCAAGTATGGGGTTGGTCATTCCCAATTCGTTACGTAAGATAGCAAATCGCTCTGAACTTAATGGTTTAGTAAAAATGTCAGCGATTTGATCTTCCGTTGAAACGAATTCTAGATTAATGTCACCCTTTTGAATATGATCTCGTATGAAGTGATGCTTAATATCAATGTGCTTTGCACGTGAGTGCTGACTGGGATTTTTACCCAAATTGATTGCACTTGTATTGTCACACTTTACGGGAACATGTTCAAAAGTTAGACCATAATCTCTCAAATGCTGTCTCATCCACAAAATTTGAGTAACACAATTACCTACAGAAATATATTCTGCCTCAGCGGTAGATAGTGCTACTGAATTTTGCTTTTTGCTAGACCATGAGACCAAAGCATTTCCAAGAAAATGACACGTACCTGAAGTGCTCTTTCTTTCCAATCTACATCCAGCATAGTCTGCATCACTGTATCCCACAAGATTGATTTCTTTGCACTTTGGATACCACAGACCTACATTTTGTGTTCCTCTCAAATATCTGAAAATCCTTTTGACTGCAGCATAGTATGATTCCTTTGGATCTGATTGATATCTGGCACATAGACATACACTAAATTGAATGTCAGGTCTACTGGCTGTAAGATACAGTAGTGACCCAATCATCCCTCTGTATTTCCTTATGTCTACTCTTTTGCCTTTCTCATCTTTCTTGATCTTCACAGTTGTGCTCATTGGAGTGTTCTCCTCATTGCAGTTCTCAAAATCAAACTTTTTCAGAAGCTCTCTGACATATTTTTCTTGATTAATGAAGATGCCTCGACTACCCTGTTTAATCTGTAATCCTAAAAAGAAATTTAACTCGCCCATCATGGACATCTCAAATTCTTCACTCATTTCTTTTGCAAAGGATTCACACATAGATTCATTAGTTGATCCAAAAATAATATCATCGACATATATTTGCACAATCAACAAATGACCTTTTTCATATTTAATAAACAGAGTAATGTCAACTTTTCCTCTTTGAAATTCCTTTTTAATCAAGAAAGAGCTTAACCTGTCATACCAAGCTCTAGGAGCTTGCTTCAAACCATATAAAGCTTTTGACAGTTTAAACACATGATCCGGAAGATCACAATCCTCAAAACCAGGAGGTTGTTTGACATAAACCTCTTCAGAAATAAAACCATTTAAAAAAGCACTTTTGACATCCATTTGATAGAGTTTGAAGTCTTTATAACAAGCATAAGCACAAAGCATACGAATAGACTCTAACCTAGCAACTGGAGCATAAGTCTCATCAAAATCAATACCTTCTTGTTGGTTGTAACCTTGGGCAACCAATCTAGCCTTATTTCTGGTAACATTTCCGGACTCATCTAACTTATTTCTAAAGACCCATTTAGTTCCTATGATAGTCTTTCCTATTGGTCTAGGAACCAATGTCCATACATTGTTCCTCTTGAACTGGTCTAGTTCTTCTTGCATGGCAAGAATCCAGTTTTCATCATCTTCAGCCTCTTTGAAGCTTTTTGGTTCAAGTTCAGATACAAAGGCTACATTTCCAAAGTACTTTCTGAACTGGGCTCTAGTCATGACCTTTTCAGAAGGGTCATCAATAATGTCTTCCTGAGAGTGATTTCTCGGAACTCTAATTTCCTTTGGAAGTTCATTATTCTCTACTTTCTCTTCCCTAGGTACAGACTGTTCAAATGAAGATACATTTAACTGAGGATTTTCAACTGATAATAAATCATCATTTATCTTTTCCACAGTTAAGTTATTTTCATCAAACACTACATGAACATACTCTTCTACCACTAGGTTTCTCTTATTGAAAACTCTAAAAGCTTTGCTAGATAAGGAATATCCTAAGAAGATTCCTTCATCAAACTTTTCATCGAACTTTCCTAGTTGGTCTTTATTGTTGTTGTGAATGAAACACTTAGAACCAAATATGTGAAAGTAGCTTATGTTGGGTTTTCTTCCTTTCCATAATTCATATGGAGTCTTTTTCAAGATGGGCCTGATCAATGCTCTATTCAAAATATAGCAAGCTGTGTTAGTAGCTTCAGCCCAAAAATACTTAGGAAGATTACTTTCACTTATCATAGTTCTAGCCATTTCTTCCAACGTCCTATTCTTACGTTCTACAACTCCATTTTGTTGCGGAGTTCTTGGGGCAGAAAACTCATGGTTTATCCCCGACTCATTACAAAATAGTTCAAAAGACTGATTTTTGAACTCACCTCCATTATCACTTCTAATAGAAGAAAGTTTGACATTTCTGTCATTTTGGAGTTTCTTAACTAGGTGGACAAATTGGTCAAAGGTCTCATCCTTAGATGCTAGAAATAAGGTCCAGGTAAATCTGGAGTAGTCATCAACTATTACCAAAGCATACTTCTTGCCTCCTAGACTTGATGGTTGAATTGGACCAAACAAATCTAAGTGGAGTAATTCAAGTGGTCTACTAGTTGATACAACTCCTTTTAAGCTAAAAGAGCTTCTAGTTTGTTTACCCTTTTGACATGCATCACAAATGTGATCTTTGTTGAAATTTATCTTAGGAAGACCTTTTACAAGTTCTTTCTTAGATAATTTCGAAATTAAGTGCATACTAGCATGTCCTAACCTTTTGTGCCACAACCAGCTCTCATCATTATGTGAAACAAGGCATTTATCGTAAGATACTTTATCAAGATTAAGCATGTAAACATTTTCAACTCTTGGAACTGTGAATAAAACCTTGTCAGATTTTGCATCAAAAACTTCACAGCTTTTGGAGTTGAAAACTACCTTCATACCTTTATCACATAGATGACTTATGCTTAGAAGATTGTATTTTAGCCCGTCGACCAACGATACATCTTCAATGGATGGTTGTGAGCCAACTTGACCTTTACCTATGACTTGTCCTTTTCTCTTGTCTCCAAAACTGACACTTCCTCCATTAAAGGCTTTAATTGAGGTGAACGTACTTTTATCACCAGTCATGTGTCTTGAGCAGGCACTGTCAACATACCATTGTTTTGACCTTTGTGTGCCTCTCACGTGTCCCTGCATTTAATCACTTAAATTTAGGTACCCAATGAATTTTGGGTCCTGGTAGGTTAGCAGTAGACAATCTCGACACTTTTACTTTCCAGATAAACTTTCTTTTATATTGACCATTTCTAAATTTACAATTTTTGATGACATGGTCATTATGATTACAATAATAACAGTTCTTAATTTTTGGAAGTTTTAACTGTTTATTATTATAATCCTTCTTTTTCTTTGGTTTATCTGAAGTAAATCTTTCATGATAACTAGTGGAGCATCCAATTCCCGATCTATCATCACAAGATCGTTGGGAGTTAATAATATCATGAAGGATTTCTTTTCCCTTTGAAAAACCCTTTATTATATGATCATCTTTTGCTTTTTGGTTTTTCAAAGATTCTACCTCTTTAAGAACTTCAGCATTGCTAGTCTCTAGATTTTCAATTTTATCTAGCAATTCTGAATTCTCCTTTTTGAGACTTTTATTTTCTTTCTTGCATTTTTTTAATTTTAGCAAGGTCTCAATAGAGGCATCATACAAATCACAGCAAACAGAAATTAATTCTTCTTTTGTCATAAGACCAAAAGTTACCTCGGGAGATTCATCATCTCCATCGTCTGAAGAATTTTCTGATTCATCTTTTGCCATGAAACAAATGTGTGCAACTTCATCATCTTCTTCATCACTTGAAGATTCATCGCTATCGCTCCAAGTTGCCACCATAGCCCTTTTTGATGAACCCTAATTATTTTGATTATGTTCAAACGTTTCAGAAGATGAAAACTTAGTATTGCCTTACATATAGTTTACTATTGACTAATAATTTTTATTCTTAGTCTATGTGTAAGTTGCTCAGCAGGTACTGAATGAATCATTTCTGGATTGCTTAAAGAACTCAGAAGTTCGGTTTGCTGAAGTCAGAATTTCAAATATTCAGAAGCTGGATACTCCGCTCTGAAGCCGAAGTCTGCTAAAGCTCTACTCAGAAGCTCTCTGCAATCAGAAGTTTTGCCAATTGTGATCAGAAGTCTAGTCAAGAGAACTTTAGCTTCTGAAAGCTAAGTCACGGGTTCTTGATAGCATTTAATGCTCTGACAAGTGCATTTAATGCAAGGCGCCAAAAGTTCAAAAAGCTGTTTTGATGGAGCGCGCCTGTCTGTGTAAAAGAAACCGGAATTTCCTTGTCTACCCTTTGTTGATCCAATTGAAGAATGATTCTGTCATCCTCATCCTTGATTTCAAATCACTTACCGGATTTAGTTAAAGAACAAGGATAACGGAATCAAAGTGTTTGAAGACCGTTTGAAGATTTGACAAACTAACGGCTACAACATCTGATGTCATCTCCTTTGAAGATTCAAACTCACCAACGGTCATCTTCATACACTATAAATAGTAGCCTTGCTCCACTGCATCAACGTACGCGTGATCATTTGAGCAAAATCTCAACGCACTGTTTTAACAAGAAAAACAGAGCATTCTTTTCCATTCTCAATCTTTCTTAGCATAGTCTTAGTTAAAGTGAGAGAGTGAAGAAAAACAAGTTCATAATAGGAATCTTGTAAACTGAGATCGTTTGTGATCTTCAGTTAGATTTAAAGAGAGAAACCTAGTTGAGATTAGAGTTGGGTGAGAAATCCAGAAAACAGAGTATTGTTTGTTCTGGTGGAAATCCTTTAACTCTTTTTAGGCTAGTCAGAACTAAGTGAGAAATTAGCTTAAGTTCTGTTGATGTAAAGGAGCTTCTGAACTTGCCATAAAAGTTCTGAATAGTGGATTTATAAAATCTCTGTAGGCTGCGACCTCAGGGGACAAGACGTAGTCACAGGACTTCTGTGGCGAACTTGGATAAATCGAATTGTTCAATCAGGATCTCCTGAACTTCTTTCTCCCTCTTATACTTGTTATTTTTGCTTCTGTGTGCTTGTTCATATTTAGTGCTGAAACAGATTTTCTCTAAAGTATCATTGTCTTTGTTCAGAAGACAGTCCAGAAGTTCATAAATCAGAACTTCTGTTGCTGAAAACAGTCTAACTGTGTTTAGGCAGAATTTCCCTCAGAAGCAACTTCTTTAAAGCTAGCTTCTGACTCTGAGGAAATTCGACTCTGAAATTTAAGTTTCTTGAAAAACTTAGAAAATTTCAGTTTTCAACTTAGACACCTATTCACCCCCCTCTAGGTGATTCTGTTCTTGTTAGGGCCAACAAGTGGTATCAGAGCGAAGGTCACTTCGTATATTTACTAAAGATCTAACAATCTAAGTGTAAGATCCTATCAGAATCAATAGAGATGGCTAGTAGACACCAGCCTGAGAATTCCTCTCATTTCATTGTTCCAGAGGGTTCCTCCACAACTAGACCTCCACTATTTAATGGTGATAACTACTCTTACTGGAAAAAGAGAATGATGTATTTCATCCAAGCTCAGAATATGAGTGCCTGGATAGTTATCACTAATGGTGACTTCATCCCAACTAGGATGGAAGCTGGTTTAGGACATGTTGTAATCCCTCAAGTGGAATATACAGATGAAATCCTTAAAAAACTCCAAACGAATGCTTTAGCAATAAATATGCTGCATTGTGCACTTTCTGCTACTGAGTATAACAAAGTGTCTTCTTGTGAAACAGCAAAGGATATTTGGAACAAGCTAGAAGTCACTTACGAAGGAACAGGAAAAGTGAAGCAATCTAAAGTCAATCAGTTGATGAGAGACTACGAGTTATTTGAAATGCTTGACAAAGAATCCATCTCAAGCATGAATTCTAGATTCACCAAGATTGTCAATGACTTGAAGAGTTTGGGAAAGGATATTGAAGAATCTGAAAAAGTAAGGAAGATTCTCAGAAGCTTACCAAGGTCGTGGCAAGCCAAGAAGACTGCTATCGAAGAAGTTCAGGACTTAAGCTTCTATGAGTATGATGAACTCATTGGCTCATTGATTACTCATGAGATGGCAATCAAAAATCATGACCTGAGAGAAAGGTCAGAAGGAAAAAGAGTAGTCCTGAAAGCAGAATCTTCTGAAGAATCCTCTGAAGATGAGGAACTGGCTATGCTGACCAGGAAGTTCAAGAAGGCCTTTAGAAAAGGCAGAGGTGGAAACTACAAGAAGCCTTTCAGGAGCTTTGAGAAGAAAACTCCTGATTCTGGTGAAAAGTTCAAGAGAGATCCAAACAAGCCAATTGTGTGCTATGGATGTCAGCAACCGGGACACATTAAGCCTAACTGTCCGGAGCTGAAGAAAGATAAGAAAAAGTTCAAGAAAGCTATGCTGGCTGCTTGGTCAGACTCTGAGACCAGCAGTGATCCTGAAGAAAAGGAAGAGCAAGCTCAGATTTGTTTTATGGCTATTGATGAGCCAACCTCTGAAGATGTCACAGGAGAAACTTCCGCACCTCCTGAAGCTACCTATGACTCTGAGGTAAACATATCTTCTGAACAAAATATCTTTGATTCTCTTGAAGAACTCTATAGTATGTTCAAGTACCTAAAAAGGAAATTGGACAAGAGTGAGGCTGACAAGTTTCTTAGGTTTACTCAAGTTTACTCTAACTTAAAAGTGTTAGAGGAAAAACTGTGTAAACAGTTCAGCACTCCTGCTGATGGCTCTAAAGCCAAAGGCAAGGAAAAGTTGCCTCTGGGAAGTGATAAACCCCAGAAGAAGAAGAAACCTGTCACTCTCTCTCTTCTGAAAGAGATGGCTTCTCCTCCTGATATTGGTACCTCTGAGAGTGCTGTCTTAGCCTCTGAAGATGTTGGACCTTCTCAGAAGAAGAAATCTCCCAGGAAGCAAAGGGAAAGATCCAAGAACCCTCCCTTTTGCAAGCTCTGCAAAAGTGATGGTCACTGGTTGAAGGATTGCAAGTATCATATTAAAAACCTCTTGCAATCTGAGATATCATTAAAACCTGCTGAAGAAAAATCTAACTCTGAAGGACCCAATAAGGATTGGGTACCTGTCACTAATTGATTGTGTTGCAGGTGGCTCTGAGTGCTCCATCAATGTCAAAGCTGTGGTACATTGACAGTGGGTGCTCAAGGCATATGACAGGTGATGAAAAAGCATTCATCACATTTGATCCTAAAAGAGGTGGAAAAGTCAGCTTTGGAGATGCTCAGAAAGGAAGGATACTTGGTTCCGGATCCATAGGAACTAATCCTCCGATCGAAGATGTCTCCCTAGTCAGAGGCCTGAAGTTCAATCTCCTGAGTGTTGCACAACTGTGTGATAAAGGTAGAGATGTTGTCTTCAGCTCCTCTGGATGTAAAATCTTGGACAGTAAGTCAAGGGAAGTTATTCTAACTGCTCCTAGAGTTGAAAATGTTTTCATGCTGAATCTTGAGAATCTTTGCAAAAATATATGCTTGATGTCCAAAGAGGATACCTCCTGGCTCTGGCACAGGAGACTTGCTCATGTTAGCATGGATCTTCTGGCCAAAGTAGCTAGAAATCAATTGGTTGAGGGTCTGCCTGAAATTAGTTTTAAAAAGAACCATTTATGCAATGCTTGCCAATCTGGTAAACAATCCAGAAGCTCTTTTAAAACTACGAAAGTCATTTCAACTAAAAGACCTTTGGAATTACTTCATATGGATCTTTTTGGTCCTGTTCAACCAATGAGCATGGGTGGAAAGAAGTATGCCTTTGTCATTGTAGATGACTATTCAAGATTCACTTGGGTCATCTTGCTGTCTAGCAAAGATGAGTCACTTGGATGTTTCTCAGTTCTGATAAAGAAACTTGAGAATGAAAGGAATGAAAAGGTTGTCCATATCAGAAGTGATAATGGTGGAGAATTCAAAAACTTTATGTTTGAAGAATTCTGTGAAACCAAGGGAATTGATCATAACTTTTCTGCTCCCAGAACTCCTCAACAAAATGGGGTAGTTGAAAGGAAGAATAGAACTCTGGTTGAGATAGCCAGAACTATGATCAATGAAAGAAGGCTTCCAAAGTACTTCTGGGGAGAAGCTGTAAACACAGCTTGCTATGTTCTGAATAGAGTGCTAATCAGAAGCATTCTGAACAAGACTCCTTATGAACTCTGGAAAGGTCGAAAGCCTAAAATAGGTTATTTCAGAACCTTTGGTTGTAAGTGTTATGTTTTGAATACAAAAGAATATCTTTCAAAGTTTGATTCAAAGGTAGATGAGGCCATTTTTCTTGGTTACTCAACACATAGTAAAGCATATAGGGTTTTTAACAAGAGGACTCAAACTTTAGATGAATCTGTTCATGTACAGTTTGATGAGACTAACCCTGCAGATAGTAGAGCTCCTGATGAAGATGTAGTTCAAGCTCCTGAAGTTACATCTTTTGTTGATAAAGAAGATGTTCCTCCCAGAGCTGCTGAAGTGGATCCTCCTGTTGCTGAACAAGCTCAAGATGAGAATCCTACTCCAGAAGTCAACTTTCTTCCAGAAGATGCTCCTATATATGATTCAACAAATGATGAACAGGTTTCAGAAGACTCATTGGATATACCAAGAGAAGTTAGAGCTCATAGGAATCATTCCTTAGAGAACATCATTGACTCTGTTCATAATCATGTCATGACCAGAGCTCAGCTCAGAAGATACATGGGAAATGTGGCTTTTGTGTCACTTCTGGAACCCAAGGACTTCTATGAAGCAGCTGATGATGACTCTTGGTTAATGGCAATGCAAGAAGAACTTGACCAGTTCAAAAGGTCAGAAGTTTGGACTTTGGTTCCCAGACCTAACAACATAAAGGTTGTTGGAACTAGATGGGTTCTGAAGAACAAGCTTGATGAATTTGGAAATGTTGTGAGAAACAAGGCTAGACTTGTTGCTCAAGGTTACAGTCAGCAAGAAGGCATAGATTATGGTGAAACTTTTGCTCCTGTTGCAAGAATAGAAGCCATTAGAATCTTATGTGCTTTTGCATCATACAAAGGTTTCAAGCTATTTCAAATGGATGTGAAAAGTGCATTCTTGAATGGTTACATTGATGAGGAAGTCTATGTGTCTCAACCTCCTGGTTTTGAAGATCCTAAGTTTCCTGATCATGTGTACAAGCTAAAGAAAGCCTTGTACGGACTGAAACAAGCTCCCAGAGCTTGGTATGAGAGACTGACAAAGTTCCTTCTGTCTAAGGGATTTGTCAGAGGCTGTGTTGATACAACTCTGTTCACTCTGAAGAAGAACAAGGATATCCTTATAGCTCAGGTATATGTTGATGATATTATATTTGGTGCTACTAATGAATCTTTGTGCAGAGAGTTCAGTGATCACATGAAGGCTGAGTTTGAAATGTCTATGATGGGAGAATTAACCTTCTTCTTAGGACTTCAGATAAAGCAAAGTAATGATGGTGTGTTTATCAATCAAGCCAAGTACACTAGAGAAGTGCTGAAGAAATTGGGCATGATGGACTCTAATGCTGTTGATATTCCAATGGATGTCAGCAAAGACATTGATGATGAAGAGAAAGCTGGTAAACCTGTAGATATAAAAACCTACAGAGGTATGATTGGCTCTCTTTTATACCTAACTGCCAGCAGGCCAGATATACATTTTGCTGTGTGTTTTTGTGCTAGATATCAGTCTAAACCAAGAGAGATTCATGATGTTGATGTCAAAAGAATTCTCAGATATCTTAAAGGCACACCAGAAGCTGGTTTGTGGTATCCCTGTAGTTCTGATTTCACTCCTATAGGATACACAGACTCTGACTATGGTAGAGATAAATTGAAAAGGGTCAGCACTTCTGGTGGTTGTCATTTTCTGGGGGAGTGCCTAGTCTCCTGGCATAGCAAGAAACAAACCTCTGTGGCTCTCTCAACTGCTGAAGCTGAGTATGTTGCTGCTGGAAGTTGTGTTTCTCAGATGCTCTGGATCAAGCAACAAATTGCTGACTATGGAGTCATCCCTGGAACAATTACAATCTACTGTGATAACAAGAGTGCTATTGATCTTTCAAAGAATCCTATTCAGCACAGCAGGATGAAGCATGTTCATATTAGGCATCACTTTCTGAGAGATCATGTTCTGAAGAAGGATATTATCATTACTCATGTTCCCTCTGAAGAAAATCTTGCTGACATGTTTACTAAGCCTATGGCTGGTATGTCTTTCAGCAACTTACGAGAAGGCATTGGTATGACTTATCCTCTTCAATAACTTAGAATAATTATTTCTGAGTATCTTAAGTGTTTGATCGTTTAAGATAATTTAGTTATAATAAATTCTAATCATGATTTGACTTGAAAGCATGCGTTATTTACTGCTTATTACGGCGCTGTTCTGTGGTTAACGTATATCTGTTCCCTTTTAAACGGTGTGTATTTGCTTTTTGAATTGGAACGGTTTCTGTGTTTGGGTATAAATAAGGGTTTTCCATACTTAGAACTTTTTACTCTCATTTTCTTTGCCATTAGAATTTCCATAGATTTTTCTGTGTTCTCTTCTCTCTAAAAATCTTAACCTAACTTCTCATTTCTTCAAATGGCTCAAGAAATCACTGTCACACACATCTTCTCGGATGAATCACGAAAGAAAGTTAGTGAATCTAGGGTTTTCACCTCTAGGTTCCTAGATGATGTAGTCAAATCGACTGAACCAATTTCCCACTGGCTTAGTGCTCAAAACTGGAATTCTTTCGTCTCTCTCGAAGAATTTATTTATCCTAAGTTAGTTACAGAATTCTATAAGAACCTTCATTTCTTTTCTAATGAGGAGGATGTTCTTCATTCTGTGGTTGGGGAAGTTGAGATCGAAGTCAGCAGGGCTTCCATTTCTCAAGTGATTGGGATTGATGATGAAGGAATCATCATTGGTGATGATGGTTCAACAGAAGGTTTTTCAGAAGCCAACTGGGCTAGGCCAGATCTGAGTGCCAAGGAAACTTATGCCACCTGGTTGACTCAGCACCAGAGGTGGGCACACTATTTGACTACAAATGTCTTTCTTCCGAAGGCTGGAGGAGTCAATTGTGTTTCCAACAGAGAGCGAGTTTTTATGTGGCATCTGGTCAACCAGAAGAAGATTAACTTGCCTGCCATGCTGATAAGGCAGATGAAGAATGTAACGACCGTGAGTGCATTGGCATATGGCTCACTCCTGACAAGGTTGTTTGAGGCAGCCTCTGTTGTTGTTTCAGGAGAAGGTGTTACTAGTAGGAGTACGGTTCTGAAGATGCATACCTTCAGGAACCTGAGTTTTGGTGTTACTCCGAAGAAGAACGAGAAGGACTCCTCTGTGAGTATTGCTCAGAAGGAAATTGTGAATGCATCTGTTCAGAAAGGAAAGATTGCTGCCAAGAAGGGCAAGGGAAAGAAAGGATCAAGCAAGTTGGTCCTGAATGTTGAGAAGGTGGTTGTCTCAGAACCTCTTCCCACGATGGTTCAAACAACAATCAATGTTGAACCCTCTGGCAAGGTTGTTGCTGAGAAGCCAAAGGATGTTCCTGAGAAGGAAGCTCAGGATGCTGAGGAAGCACGCCTTGCTGAGAAAGAGAAGGCTGCTGAAGCTGAAAAGGTTGCAAGAGTTGTGGCTCTTGCTGAAGAGAAAAGAAAGAAGAAAGAAGCAGAGGACAAGTTAGCTGCTGAGCGAGAAATTGCTGCAAAGGCTAAGGCCGATGCAAAACTTGTAGAATGTGCTGCTGATCTTGAGAATGCTGAGTTCTCAAAGGTAGTTGAGACTTCAGAGGAAGAAGAGAATCTTGATAATGTCTCTCTATCTTCTCGAATTGTTGAGAATGTCACTCTCACCACCAGAATTGGGAAGAAGGCTGTGGCAAGACGAAGGGTTCTGAAGAAGAAGGACTTCGTTGTTGCCTCAAGTGCTGATTTGGAGGATCCTGCTACTCAGGAACCAGAAGCTGCTGATAAAGAGCTGTCAGAGATTTCTGATGAAGAGAATGTTAATGCTCCTCTGATTGAAGAGTTGTCAGAAGAGAATGAACCAGAAGATGAAGAGGTTCTTCAGGGTGCTAAGGAATTTGTTGAGAACGTTGATGATGAACACTTCATTGACAACGTTCTTCTGAATCAAGGAAGAAACCCTGGTGATAGGGATGCCTCTGAAACGCTGTTCAGAATGGCTCATCTATATGCTGAGACCATTTCAACTTTTGATCCTAATGCCTCTGAACAGGTTATCTCTTCTCCTACTCTTACTCCTCATCCATCTCCTTCACTACCTTCTGTCACAGAAGTTAGTGAATCTCAGACCTTCATTCCCCCAATATCTTCAACATCTGAAGTTATTCCTCCTCCTTCTACTCTTCCTTCTGGATCCTATTCAGAAGTGAATCTGTCCTCTGGACCAATTTTCACGGACTCAATTTCTACTTCCACTACTTCTTCTTTATCCTCTTCTGCTGTATTTCCATCAATTGGAATTACTGCTCCTCCTCTGTCAATACCTTTTTCAATTCCTTCAACCTTACCTCCTTGCACAAACACTAACTCTTCCCCCTTCACACATACAATTCCTTCCACACAAACTTCTGTCCCTCCTCTTTCAACCTCTGGACATACACCTCCTGTGTGTGATCCCTTAACTACCTCCTCCACTCCTTCAGGTTTTGCTGGGTTGTCACCCAACTATGACTTCCTGCGCAAACACTTGAATCGAGAACATCTGGATAACAGGTTTGGAAGTTTTGGCTTCATGGGCAGAGCTTCTGGTATTTCTGAAGCTGGAGGTGCCCCTAGTGTTGAAGAGTTGAGAAGAATGGGTCAGAGTGGCTCAGATGAACTACTGAATAGATTTGCTGGTATAGGGCAAAGGACTTCTGCTGCTGACATGTATGCTCAGGGCATTGTGCTGCAAGAATTACATTCCTTGAAAGCTCAGAACCTGCAGCTCATGACTATGCTTCAAATGCAGGATCCTTCTGTTTACATACGCAATCTTTCTACACTTCATCTCGCTACATATGATGAGCTCTACAAATTGAGAGAATTAGCTCTGACTCTTCCTTCTCTGGACAATATTGCCCTTGCTTCTTCTCTGAAGGTCAATGAGAATTTGGAGATATTGACAGAAGAAGTCAAGGAAGCAAACGAGCATTATGAGGCTCATGAGAAGATGCTCCCTAGTAAGATTGAAGACCTGCAAAGTACTGCAAACCACATTCTGAGAGAAGTGAAATCTTCTGCTCAAGGTTCTTCATCTTCAGGAGCTGCCAAGATTGTATATGACATCACTCCTGATCTCAACAATCGACTCTCCAACATTGAGTCTGCTGTTACTGCTCAGAATGCACAGATTGCTGAGCTCACTGAACTTCTGAAGGTTATGCACACTCAAGCACGTGAACAAGAAAAGACTCTTCACAATTGCTATAGGTTTGTTCGAGGACAGACTTATATTCAGAATGAGCATCTTACTGCTGCTGTGTATGCTAACAATAGGTTGATCAAGCTCCTTCTGGAAGATGTTCAGAGACAGCGACCTATGTCTGGTCAGACCTTTGATCATATGAAGACCATTGATGATGACTTCAGAAGACGAATGGATATGATCAATACTGTGAGACCAACTCCTCAGCAATATCAGACTGCACTGAATGTTCAGCAAAAACTGAAATCTCAGGGTGCTCTGGGTGTTGCTCTTGGTTCTGGTCAAACGGGGGAGAAGTCTGGTCAGAAGAGAGCTAGTGGTGCTGAAGGTTCCAGTGGTGTTCCTCCTCCTCAGAAGAAACCTAGGAAGTCACGTTCTAATCCTCATGTTTTCTTTTACCTTCTGACCACGGTTTGTCCATAACCAAAATGGGGGAGAATGATGAACCCTAATTATTTTGATTATGTTCAAACGTTTCAGAAGATGAAAACTTAGTATTGCCTTACATATAGTTTACTATTGACTAATAATTTTTATTCTTAGTCTATGTGTAAGTTGCTCAGCAGGTACTGAATGAATCATTTCTGGATTGCTTAAAGAACTCAGAAGTTCGGTTTGCTGAAGTCAGAATTTCAAATATTCAGAAGCTGGATACTCCGCTCTGAAGCCGAAGTCTGCTAAAGCTCTACTCAGAAGCTCTCTGCAATCAGAAGTTTTGCCAATTGTGATCAGAAGTCTAGTCAAGAGAACTTTAGCTTCTGAAAGCTAAGTCACGGGTTCTTGATAGCATTTAATGCTCTGACAAGTGCATTTAATGCAAGGCGCCAAAAGTTCAAAAAGCTGTTTTGATGGAGCGCGCCTGTCTGTGTAAAAGAAACCGGAATTTCCTTGTCTACCCTTTGTTGATCCAATTGAAGAATGATTCTGTCATCCTCATCCTTGATTTCAAATCACTTACCGGATTTAGTTAAAGAACAAGGATAACGGAATCAAAGTGTTTGAAGACCGTTTGAAGATTTGACAAACTAACGGCTACAACATCTGATGTCATCTCCTTTGAAGATTCAAACTCACCAACGGTCATCTTCATACACTATAAATAGTAGCCTTGCTCCACTGCATCAACGTACGCGTGATCATTTGAGCAAAATCTCAACGCACTGTTTTAACAAGAAAAACAGAGCATTCTTTTCCATTCTCAATCTTTCTTAGCATAGTCTTAGTTAAAGTGAGAGAGTGAAGAAAAACAAGTTCATAATAGGAATCTTGTAAACTCAGATCGTTTGTGATCTTCAGTTAGATTTAAAGAGAGAAACCTAGTTGAGATTAGAGTTGGGTGAGAAATCCAGAAAACAGAGTATTGTTTGTTCTGGTGGAAATCCTTTAACTCTTTTTAGGCTAGTCAGAACTAAGTGGGAAATTAGCTTAAGTTCTGTTGATGTAAAGGAGCTTCTGAACTTGCCATAAAAGTTCTGAATAGTGGATTTATAAAATCTCTGTAGGCTGCGACCTCAGGGGACAAGACGTAGTCACAGGACTTCTGTGGCGAACTTGGATAAATCGAATTGTTCAATCAGGATCTCCTGAACTTCTTTCTCCCTCTTATACTTGTTATTTTTGCTTCTGTGTGCTTGTTCATATTTAGTGCTGAAACAGATTTTCTCTAAAGTATCATTGTCTTTGTTCAGAAGACAGTCCAGAAGTTCATAAATCAGAACTTCTGTTGCTGAAAACAGTCTAACTGTGTTTAGGCAGAATTTCCCTCAGAAGCAACTTCTTTAAAGCTAGCTTCTGACTCTGAGGAAATTCGACTCTGAAATTTAAGTTTCTTGAAAAACTTAGAAAATTTCAGTTTTCAACTTAGACACCTATTCACCCCCCTCTAGGTGATTCTGTTCTTGTTAGGGCCAACACTTTTTCCCTTCTCTCTCTTCTTGTTGTCATTCTTCAAGTTAGGACAGTTTGGTTTGATATGTCCTGGCTTATCACACTCAAAGCAAACAACATTTTGAGAAGAGTCCTTTTTGAACTTATCAGAAGTTCTGGGCTCTTTGTGAAAGTTATTTTTAGGAAATCTTTTAAAGTTCTTCTTTTTCAAGAACTTGTTGAATTTTCGAGTAAGTAAAGCTATTTCCTCTTCAGATTCATTTTCTGAACTTTCACTTACAATCTTAGCTTTTAATCCTGTGGATTTAAGCTTTCTTGCTTCGGGCTCTTTATCATTGACAGATGACATTTTTATCTCATGAGTGAGGAGAGATCCAATAAACTCATCATAAGCATATGTGGATAGATCTCTAGCCTCATCAATAGCTGTCAATTTAGGATCCCAAGCTGAGGGCATTGTTCTCATTAATTTTTTAATTAGCTCCTCATCTTGAAAGGTTTTTCCAAGGGTTTTTAGATTATTTATGATGGTGGTAAACCTCGTATTCATTTCTGAAATGGTTTCATTTACCTCCATCTTAAATAACTCATATTCGCGCATATACAAATTTACCCTTAGATCCTTCTGCTTTTGAGTTCCTTCATATGTGACCTCAAGTTTGTCCCATATCTCCTTGGCACTCGTACACCCTGAAACACGATGATATTCGTTAGTATCTAAAGCACAATGTAGAATATTAATAGCTTTAGCATTTAACTGTAATTGCTTCCAATCATCGTCGTTGTACTCAGATTCAGTCTTGTTTATGGTGACACCATCAACTATTTTTGTGGGAATAGATGATCCGTCTTTAATTATTTTCGAAACGAAAATATCACAAGACTGAATAAAATTTCTCATCCTATTTTTCCAGTAGGAGTAATTTACTCCATAAAATAGGGGCGGTCTAACTGTAGACTGTCCCTCAGGAATCTGTGTAGACATATTCCCTGGAAAATTAATCACCCGATTAGTCATTTTGAATCTCTCTAAAGATGTTAATCTTTATAGGCAAAGAGATTGGCTCTGATACCAATTGTTGGCCCAAATAATGACTATATAAAGACTAGAGGGGGGTGAATAGGATTTATTGCCTTTTAAAAACTATTATTTTCTCTTTAAAATATTTTGCCTATTAAATAATCAACTATAAAAGATTTTGCGGAATATTTAGTTGATTAAAAGATGAGAGAAAATAAGCGAGTTTAACACGATTTAATCACAAGCAATTAAAGATAAAAGCTTAAAGCAAAGCAAGTGATTAAAAGCAATAAGTAGAGAGAGAAAGGATAGAAGGATTAGACGCAGAGCATTTATCCAGGTTCGGTCTCCTTGTGAGCCTAGTCCTGTCCCCGAGAGCACCTCTCGAGATTTTCCCCTAAGGATTTCTTTAAGGGCAGAAATCAAGCCGGTAGAGTAGTTCTCACAATCCGAGACACTACTAGAGCTGAACACCTCTCCCAGTATTCACTCCCTCAAACTTCCAAGTGTTTGAGCAACTCCACTTAGTTTTTCTCAAGATCAACTAAGAAACTTATGGCACTTTTCAAGGCTCAGTGATAACCTCCTAAGCTTGCGGGTGCTTAAGAACCTATATGCTTTTCAAGGCTAAGCAAGAACCTCTCTTACACTTTTATAAGGATCTAGTGTAAAACTCAAGATTAAACCCCACCGTTTATTGATTTTTGAAAATCTTCTATTATTATTTCTTCACTATTAACTATTTTTTTTGAGTCGGAGGAGCAACTAGATCTAGAGGTTGTGGAAGTAGTTCTACAAAAGAGAGAATCCATTATAAAATAATTTTGTTAAGAAAAGAGATTTTCCCTACAATCCAAAGCTACTGCTAGGTTGAAAGCTTTATTCACAGGCTTATTAACTAGACACAAGCTTTGGCAAAAACACTCAGGAAAAAATGGTTCCTTCAAAAACTAGTTCTAAAATGAAACGCTCTTCTAAGATACACCCCCCTAGGCTTAGGGTTAGGGTTAGGGTTAGGGTTATACATAATAAAATACTTGTGACAAAATAACTTAATCATATATATACTTTATATGCTAAGAATATGATTAACTCTAGAAATGCTTAAATGAGAGTATTATTTTATCTAGAGTTATTTTTAGTTAAAGTATATGATTAAAGTATAAATGTATGCATGTCATGATCACATCTTTTATAACTTAAATATCACATGCTCACATGAATTCAAATTATGTCTAAATGATATTTATGCCACGAGCTAAAAAGTTATGCCATGATAAAACACTTTTTTTATCCTATGTATTATGGCCTTTTATGTGATCAAAATGACACATCTTAACATGATCTTCATTAAAATCTTATGATATGATCTTAATGTGATTAATATTTTTATCATAAGCTATGTCATGGTTAAGATGCTTGCATACATACAAACTATGTCATATTGCCATCTATGATGTCATCATCTATTTTACGTATGTGATTAACATGTTTATGATGATGAATGCATGTGATATGAATAAAATGCTCATATGATATCCATGCTTAGATGAATGCAAATGATATAAGTTTATTTGATGATTTAAGTGAAATAGAAATGAATGGCTAGGATTCAATCTCACAATGTTACACCATCTTCATCCTACGGCCATGAACTTCTCGAAATCATCAAAGTGTTATGTCTCATCATATCTTCCTACAAATCTCCCATTTCGTATAAGATCTTACTCTTCCTAATGTAAGAGATCTCTTTTCTAATGTAAGAGATAAGATTACAAATGTAAGAGTAGGTTTCCTAATGTAAGAGTAGGTTTCCTAAGTGGGAGATGTTGAAGAAAGAAAAATCTCCTAATGTAAGAAGATAAAGGTGATGTGACAACACATCTTCTCCAAATTCGGCTACAACTTGAAGAGGTGAAGAAGTTTTCCTATAAATAGCAAGGAGAAGAGAAGGTTGAAGTAAGGAAAAGAAAACCGAGAATCATAGCTTCAAACACGAGATATTCAAGCGAGCTTTGATTATATTTTTCCTTCAACTTTACAACGAGAGTTTGAGTGTTTTCTTTCATTCAAAGATCATTGTAAAAGATTAAACGGTGGGGTTTAATCTTGGGTTTTACACTAGATCCTTATAAAAGTGTAAGAGAGGTTCTTGCTTAGCCTTGAAAAGCATATAGGTTCTTAAGCACCCGCAAGCTTAGGAGGTTATCACTGAGCCTTGAAAAGTGCCATAAGTTTCTTAGTTGATCTTGAGAAAAACTAAGTGGAGTTGCTCAAACACTTGGAAGTTTGAGGGAGTGAATACTGGGAGAGGTGTTCAGCTCTAGTAGTGTCTCGGATTGTGAGAACTACTCTACCGGCTTGATTTCTGCCCTTAAAGAAATCCTTAGGGGAAAATCTCGAGAGGTGCTCTCGGGGACAGGACTAGGCTCACAAGGAGACCGAACCTGGATAAATGCTCTGCGTCTAATCCTTCTATCCTTTCTCTCTCTACTTATTGCTTTTAATCACTTGCTTTGCTTTAAGCTTTTATCTTTAATTGCTTGTGATTAAATCGTGTTAAACTCGCTTATTTTCTCTCATCTTTTAATCAACTAAATATTCCGCAAAATCTTTTATAGTTGATTATTTAATAGGCAAAATATTTTAAAGAGAAAATAATAGTTTTTAAAAGGCAATAAATCCTATTCACCCCCCTCTAGTCTTTATATAGTCATTATTTGGGCCAACAATTGGTATCAGAGCCAATCTCTTTGCCTATAAAGATTAACATCTTTAGAGAGATTCAAAATGACTAATCGGGTGATTAATTTTCCAGGGAATATGTCTACACAGATTCCTGAGGGACAGTCTACAGTTAGACCGCCCCTATTTTATGGAGTAAATTACTCCTACTGGAAAAATAGGATGAGAAATTTTATTCAGTCTTGTGATATTTTCGTTTCGAAAATAATTAAAGACGGATCATCTATTCCCACAAAAATAGTTGATGGTGTCACCATAAACAAGACTGAATCTGAGTACAACGACGATGATTGGAAGCAATTACAGTTAAATGCTAAAGCTATTAATATTCTACATTGTGCTTTAGATACTAACGAATATCATCGTGTTTCAGGGTGTACGAGTGCCAAGGAGATATGGGACAAACTTGAGGTCACATATGAAGGAACTCAAAAGCAGAAGGATCTAAGGGTAAATTTGTATATGCGCGAATATGAGTTATTTAAGATGGAGGTAAATGAAACCATTTCAGAAATGAATACGAGGTTTACCACCATCATAAATAATCTAAAAACCCTTGGAAAAACCTTTCAAGATGAGGAGCTAATTAAAAAATTAATGAGAACAATGCCCTCAGCTTGGGATCCTAAATTGACAGCTATTGATGAGGCTAGAGATCTATCCACATATGCTTATGATGAGTTTATTGGATCTCTCCTCACTCATGAGATAAAAATGTCATCTGTCAATGATAAAGAGCCCGAAGCAAGAAAGCTTAAATCCACAGGATTAAAAGCTAAGATTGTAAGTGAAAGTTCATAAAATGAATCTGAAGAGGAAATAGCTTTACTTACTCGAAAATTCAACAAGTTCTTGAAAAAGAAGAACTTTAAAAGATTTCCTAAAAATAACTTTCACAAAGAGCCCAGAACTTCTGATAAGTTCAAAAAGGACTCTTCTCAAAATGTTGTTTGCTTTGAGTGTGATAAGCCAGGACATATCAAACCAAACTGTCCTAACTTGAAGAATGACAACAAGAAGAAAGAGAAGGGAAAAAGTGTTGGCCCTAACAAGAACAGAATCACCTAGAGGGGGGTGAATAGGTGTCTAAGTTGAAAACTGAAATTTTCTAAGTTTTTCAAGAAACTTAAATTTCAGAGTCGAATTTCCTCAGAGTCAGAAGCTAGCTTTAAAGAAGTTGCTTCTGAGGGAAATTCTGCCTAAACACAGTTAGACTGTTTTCAGCAACAGAAGTTCTGATTTATGAACTTCTGGACTGTCTTCTGAACAAAGACAATGATACTTTAGAGAAAATCTGTTTCAGCACTAAATATGAACAAGCACACAGAAGCAAAAATAACAAGTATAAGAGGGAGAAAGAAGTTCAGGAGATCCTGATTGAACAATTCGATTTATCCAAGTTCGCCACAGAAGTCCTGTGACTACGTCTTGTCCCCTGAGGTCGCAGCCTACAGAGATTTTATAAATCCACTATTCAGAACTTTTATGGCAAGTTCAGAAGCTCCTTTACATCAACAGAACTTAAGCTAATTTCCCACTTAGTTCTGACTAGCCTAAAAAGAGTTAAAGGATTTCCACCAGAACAAACAATACTCTGTTTTCTGGATTTCTCACCCAACTCTAATCTCAACTAGGTTTCTCTCTTTAAATCTAACTGAAGATCACAAACGATCTCAATTTACAAGATTCCTATTATGAACTTGTTTTTCTTCACTCTCTCACTTTAACTAAGACTATGCTAAGAAAGATTGAGAATGGAAAAGAATGCTCTGTTTTTCTTGTTAAAACAGTGCGTTGAGATTTTGCTCAAATGATCACGCGTACGTTGATGCAGTGGAGCAAGGCTACTATTTATAGTGTATGAAGATGACCGTTGGTGAGTTTGAATCTTCAAAGGAGATGACATCAGATGTTGTAGCCGTTAGTTTGTCAAATCTTCAAACGGTCTTCAAACACTTTGATTCCGTTATCCTTGTTCTTTAACTAAATCCGGTAAGTGATTTGAAATCAAGGATGAGGATGACAGAATCATTCTTCAATTGGATCAACAAAGGGTAGACAAGGAAATTCCGGTTTCTTTTACACAGACAGGCGCGCTCCATCAAAACAGCTTTTTGAACTTTTGGCGCCTTGCATTAAATGCACTTGTCAGAGCATTAAATGCTATCAAGAACCCGTGACTTAGCTTTCAGAAGCTAAAGTTCTCTTGACTAGACTTCTGATCACAATTGGCAAAACTTCTGATTGCAGAGAGCTTCTGAGTAGAGCTTTAGCAGACTTCGGCTTCAGAGCGGAGTATCCAGCTTCTGAATATTTGAAATTCTGACTTCAGCAAACCGAACTTCTGAGTTCTTTAAGCAATCCAGAAATGATTCATTCAGTACCTGCTGAGCAACTTACACATAGACTAAGAATAAAAATTATTAGTCAATAGTAAACTATATGTAAGGCAATACTAAGTTTTCATCTTCTGAAACGTTTGAACATAATCAAAATAATTAGGGTTCATCATTCTCCCCCATTTTGGTTATGGACAAACCGTGGTCAGAAGGTAAAAGAAAACATGAGGATTAGAACGTGACTTCCTAGGTTTCTTCT
The DNA here is from genome assembly GCA_028411795.1 of Euphorbia peplus. Taxonomy (NCBI): domain Eukaryota; kingdom Viridiplantae; phylum Streptophyta; class Magnoliopsida; order Malpighiales; family Euphorbiaceae; genus Euphorbia; species Euphorbia peplus. The sequence goes on along the minus strand of CP110843.1, from coordinate 7,944,001 downwards.
GAGGAGGAGGAACACCACTGGAACCTTCAGCACCACTAGCTCTCTTCTGACCAGACTTCTCCCCCGTTTGACCAGAACCAAGAGCAACACCCAGAGCACCCTGAGATTTCAGTTTTTGCTGAACATTCAGTGCAGTCTGATATTGCTGAGGAGTTGGTCTCACAGTATTGATCATATCCATTCGTCTTCTGAAGTCATCATCAATGGTCTTCATATGATCAAAGGTCTGACCAGACATAGGTCGCTGTCTCTGAACATCTTCCAGAAGGAGCTTGATCAACCTATTGTTAGCGTACACAGCAGCAGTAAGATGCTCATTCTGAATATAAGTCTGTCCTCGAACAAACCTATAGCAATTGTGAAGAGTCTTTTCTTGTTCACGTGCTTGAGTGTGCATAACCTTCAGAAGTTCAGTGAGCTCAGCAATCTGTGCATTCTGAGCAGTAACAGCAGACTCAATGTTGGAGAGTCGATTGTTGAGATCAGGAGTGATGTCATATACAATCTTGGCAGCTCCTGAAGATGAAGAACCTTGAGCAGAAGATTTCACTTCTCTCAGAATGTGGTTTGCAGTACTTTGCAGGTCTTCAATCTTACTAGGGAGCATCTTCTCATGAGCCTCATAATGCTGGTTTGCTTCCTTGACTTCTTCTGTCAATATCTCCAAATTCTCATTGACCTTCAGAGAAGAAGCAAGGGCAATATTGTCCAGAGAAGGAAGAGTCAGAGCTAATTCTCTCAATTTGTAGAGCTCATCATATGTAGCGAGATGAAGTGTAGAAAGATTGCGTATGTAAACAGAAGGATCCTGCATTTGAAGCATAGTCATGAGCTGCAGGTTCTGAGCTTTCAAGGAATGTAATTCTTGCAGCACAATGCCCTGAGCATACATGTCAGCAGCAGAAGTCCTTTGCCCTATACCAGCAAATCTATTCAGCAGTTCATCTGAGCCACTCTGACCCATTCTTCTCAACTCTTCAACACTAGGGGCACCTCCAGCTTCAGAAATACCAGAAGCTCTGCCCATGAAGCCAAAACTTCCAAACCTGTTATCCAGATGTTCTCGATTCAAGTGTTTGCGCAGGAAGTCATAGTTGGGTGACAACCCAGCAAAACCTGAAGGAGTGGAGGAGGTAGTTAAGGGATCACACACAGGAGGTGTATGTCCAGAGGTTGAAAGAGGAGGGACAGAAGTTTGTGTGGAAGGAATTGTATGTGTGAAGGGGGAAGAGTTAGTGTTTGTGCAAGGAGGTAAGGTTGAAGGAATTGAAAAAGGTATTGACAGAGGAGGAGCAGTAATTCCAATTGATGGAAATACAGCAGAAGAGGATAAAGAAGAAGTAGTGGAAGTAGAAATTGAGTCCGTGAAAATTGGTCCAGAGGACAGATTCACTTCTGAATAGGATCCAGAAGGAAGAGTAGAAGGAGGAGGAATAACTTCAGATGTTGAAGATATTGGGGGAATGAAGGTCTGAGATTCACTAACTTCTGTGACAGAAGGTAGTGAAGGAGATGGATGAGGAGTAAGAGTAGGAGAAGAGATAACCTGTTCAGAGGCATTAGGATCAAAAGTTGAAATGGTCTCAGCATATAGATGAGCCATTCTGAACAGCGTTTCAGAGGCATCCCTATCACCAGGGTTTCTTCCTTGATTCAGAAGAACGTTGTCAATGAAGTGTTCATCATCAACGTTCTCAACAAATTCCTTAGCACCCTGAAGAACCTCTTCATCTTCTGGTTCATTCTCTTCTGACAACTCTTCAATCAGAGGAGCATTAACATTCTCTTCATCAGAAATCTCTGACAGCTCTTTATCAGCAGCTTCTGGTTCCTGAGTAGCAGGATCCTCCAAATCAGCACTTGAGGCAACAACGAAGTCCTTCTTCTTCAGAACCCTTCGTCTTGCCACAGCCTTCTTCCCAATTCTGGTGGTGAGAGTGACATTCTCAACAATTCGAGAAGATAGAGAGACATTATCAAGATTCTCTTCTTCCTCTGAAGTCTCAACTACCTTTGAGAACTCAGCATTCTCAAGATCAGCAGCACATTCTACAAGTTTTGCATCGGCCTTAGCCTTTGCAGCAATTTCTCGCTCAGCAGCTAACTTGTCCTCTGCTTCTTTCTTCTTTCTTTTCTCTTCAGCAAGAGCCACAACTCTTGCAACCTTTTCAGCTTCAGCAGCCTTCTCTTTCTCAGCAAGGCGTGCTTCCTCAGCATCCTGAGCTTCCTTCTCAGGAACATCCTTTGGCTTCTCAGCAACAACCTTGCCAGAGGGTTCAACATTGATTGTTGTTTGAACCATCGTGGGAAGAGGTTCTGAGACAACCACCTTCTCAACATTCAGGACCAACTTGCTTGATCCTTTCTTTCCCTTGCCCTTCTTGGCAGCAATCTTTCCTTTCTGAACAGATGCATTCACAATTTCCTTCTGAGCAATACTCACAGAGGAGTCCTTCTCGTTCTTCTTCGGAGTAACACCAAAACTCAGGTTCCTGAAGGTATGCATCTTCAGAACCGTACTCCTACTAGTAACACCTTCTCCTGAAACAACAACAGAGGCTGCCTCAAACAACCTTGTCAGGAGTGAGCCATATGCCAATGCACTCACGGTCGTTACATTCTTCATCTGCCTTATCAGCATGGCAGGCAAGTTAATCTTCTTCTGGTTGACCAGATGCCACATAAAAACTCGCTCTCTGTTGGAAACACAATTGACTCCTCCAGCCTTCGGAAGAAAGACATTTGTAGTCAAATAGTGTGCCCACCTCTGGTGCTGAGTCAACCAGGTGGCATAAGTTTCCTTGGCACTCAGATCTGGCCTAGCCCAGTTGGCTTCTGAAAAACCTTCTGTTGAACCATCATCACCAATGATGATTCCTTCATCATCAATCCCAATCACTTGAGAAATGGAAGCCCTGCTGACTTCGATCTCAACTTCCCCAACCACAGAATGAAGAACATCCTCCTCATTAGAAAAGAAATGAAGGTTCTTATAGAATTCTGTAACTAACTTAGGATAAATAAATTCTTCGAGAGAGACGAAAGAATTCCAGTTTTGAGCACTAAGCCAGTGGGAAATTGGTTCAGTCGATTTGACTACATCATCTAGGAACCTAGAGGTGAAAACCCTAGATTCACTAACTTTCTTTCGTGATTCATCCGAGAAGATGTGTGTGACAGTGATTTCTTGAGCCATTTGAAGAAATGAGAAGTTAGGTTAAGATTTTTAGAGAGAAGAGAACACAGAAAAATCTATGGAAATTCTAATGGCAAAGAAAATGAGAGTAAAAAGTTCTAAGTATGGAAAACCCTTATTTATACCCAAACACAGAAACCGTTCCAATTCAAAAAGCAAATACACACCGTTTAAAAGGGAACAGATATACGTTAACCACAGAACAGCGCCGTAATAAGCAGTAAATAACGCATGCTTTCAAGTCAAATCATGATTAGAATTTATTATAACTAAATTATCTTAAACGATCAAACACTTAAGATACTCAGAAATAATTATTCTAAGTTATTGAAGAGGATAAGTCATACCAATGCCTTCTCGTAAGTTGCTGAAAGACATACCAGCCATAGGCTTAGTAAACATGTCAGCAAGATTTTCTTCAGAGGGAACATGAGTAATGATAATATAAAGTTGAAGGAAAAATATAATCAAAGCTCGCTTGAATATCTCGTGTTTGAAGCTATGATTCTCGGTTTTCTTTTCCTTACTTCAACCTTCTCTTCTCCTTGCTATTTATAGGAAAACTTCTTCACCTCTTCAAGTTGTAGCCGAATTTGGAGAAGATGTGTTGTCACATCACCTTTATCTTCTTACATTAGGAGATTTTTCTTTCTTCAACATCTCCCACTTAGGAAACCTACTCTTACATTAGGAAACCTACTCTTACATTTGTAATCTTATCTCTTACATTAGAAAAGAGATCTCTTACATTAGGAAGAGTAAGATCTTATACGAAATGGGAGATTTGTAGGAAGATATGATGAGACATAACACTTTGATGATTTCGAGAAGTTCATGGCCGTAGGATGAAGATGGTGTAACATTGTGAGATTGAATCCTAGCCATTCATTTCTATTTCACTTAAATCATCAAATAAACTTATATCATTTGCATTCATCTAAGCATGGATATCATATGAGCATTTTATTCATATCACATGCATTCATCATCATAAACATGTTAATCACATACGTAAAATAGATGATGACATCATAGATGGCAATATGACATAGTTTGTATGTATGCAAGCATCTTAACCATGACATAGCTTATGATAAAAATATTAATCACATTAAGATCATATCATAAGATTTTAATGAAGATCATGTTAAGATGTGTCATTTTGATCACATAAAAGGCCATAATACATAGGATAAAAAAAGTGTTTTATCATGGCATAACTTTTTAGCTCGTGGCATAAATATCATTTAGACATAATTTGAATTCATGTGAGCATGTGATATTTAAGTTATAAAAGATGTGATCATGACATGCATACATTTATACTTTAATCATATACTTTAACTAAAAATAACTCTAGATAAAATAATACTCTCATTTAAGCATTTCTAGAGTTAATCATATTCTTAGCATATAAAGTATATATATGATTAAGTTATTTTGTCACAAGTATTTTATTATGTATAACCCTAACCCTAACCCTAACCCTAAGCCTAGGGGGGTGTATCTTAGAAGAGCGTTTCATTTTAGAACTAGTTTTTGAAGGAACCATTTTTTCCTGAGTGTTTTTGCCAAAGCTTGTGTCTAGTTAATAAGCATGTGAATAAAGCTTTCAACCTAGCAGTAGCTTTGGATTGTAGGGAAAATCTCTTTTCTTAACAAAATTATTTTATAATGGATTCTCTCTTTTGTAGAACTACTTCCACAACCTCTAGATCTAGTTGCTCCTCCGACTCAAAAAAAATAGTTAATAGTGAAGAAATAATAATAGAAGATTTTCAAAAATCAATAGATAATTGGCATATTCCTAAGAAAGAAAAAGATGAGATTTATGCGAGTTCAAAATTTCATTTTTTCAAAACTAATTTTACAATCAAGACTGAAGAAAGAGATATTCAGTTAATGAAACCTTTTGAAACAATTAATCTTCTTTCTCAAAAATCCTTGAAAAAACATAGAGATAAAAACTTTAAATATATTCATATTGGTTTAGTTCAGGTCGGAATAAAACCCTTGACCAAAGAAGGACTAGACACATCCATTCTTGCTATTCTTAGAGATGCAAGATTCACAAACTTTAGTGATTCCCTTTTAAGTTCTGTTGAGTCAAGTCTCTGTACTGGTCCGATATCTTTTGAATGCTACCCAAATTTTACAATTTCATTAAATGATAAAAATATTTTAAAATCCTTAGTTTTACAAATCAAAACTCACAATTATAAAATGCTTGAAGGGTCTATTCCAGTTGCTTTGATCTATAGAATTCACTATAAGGCCATGATGTCAGCTTTTGCCACAAAAGTGAAATTCCATAGTAAAAAGGGTGAAACAATTCTTTTACAAACTGACTTGACCAAATCAAATACTGTTATACCTAGATCTATAATTTGGAAGGAAGTTACGCTTCCTCATGAATGGACACTAGAAGGAGTCACAGAACCCCAATCTATTTATCCAGAAGAGCCGCCCAGACCAAATTCTGAATTAAGACAGATAACTCAGTACAATGATGGAAAAGTAAAACTTTCATTCCATAGGCGTTCTATAAGTAGTAGGTTTTCTGATGATTCCTCTATCTCAAATATTGTTGACCTAGGTAGAGTGTCTAATTTACCATCTGTTATAAATTTACCTTATTTAAATCCTGCAAGACATTCAACTTCAGAAATTCCAGATTCTATTCTAAGAGGCGTAAATTTCGCCTCAGTTATCCCTAGAGTAGTTTATGATAATACTAATAGAGAAGAAAGTTCTGAAATACAAAGTCATGTGCTAGGGGTTAATAATAATCAACAAGCCCCAATTCAGCAAAATCAGCCTCATATTTCAGATTTAGATTTCCCCACAAGCCCAACGTTTTCAGCCATCACCGAAAATGTTTTTAATGAATTAAATGTTATTTCAAAAGAGTTTAATGTTGACAAACAACTCCTTCATGATGATTTTTACTCTGATAATGTAGAAGAAAAAAGGTCATGGTTTTTTAGTAACTTTATGGATTCTAGAAAAACAATTCAAGATGAATTTTATGATTTTGTAATTCAAAATAAAATTCATATATTGTTTTTTGATTGGTTTGAAATTTATGCTTCCAAAAATGCCATAGATTATCCTTTTTATTCTGTGAGTCCTATTACCCTTAGAAATAAAGCTCCATAATGGGAAATGCTAGATAGCAGAAAAATTCAATCAACTCACCCACCCCTTAGAGGAATAAGGATAGATCATAATAATCAAAAAGTAGAGGCAGTTCCTTACAAAACACCTAGTAGTGACGATAAGACCAATGTGAAAAATATAATTCTTCAAAATAATTATACCAACACCAACCTAGGAACCATAGGAAGACAACTTGATAGGATAGAAAAACACCTTGATAAACAACCCATAAATTTTAAAATTGAAAAAACGGTCGAAGAACCAAAAATTCAAAAACCATTTTTTAAGCCATATCAATTGACAAATCAAAGTTCAAAAAATATCCAGAATAGTAAAAATGATTACATCAAAGCCATTCAAGACCAACTTAGCAAAATGGCTGCTTCAACTAGTGACTCCAACCAAAACCCTGCCCAAATTATCCCGGATACCCCGACCTCAAATCAAAATGTCAATACCATCACCCAAGACTCTGACTGTGAAAGTCTCATTGAAAAATTTCAAGAAGTTACACCAAAAGTTAACAAACTACACTGGTCTAGGAATCCTCGTAGAGATGATAACTTACACATCATCCCTGCTCCTGACATCAATACTATCAAGCCTTTGTCACAGTCCCGTTTTAATGCCACATCTGTCTATGATTGGAACATAGATAGATTATCTGAATATGAAATCCTTGGTCTTCTACAGCAGATGACCATGGCGGCAAATGCTTATAAAACCCAGCCTGGTACCCAAGATAGAACTGTAGCTGAACTCTTAATAGCAGGTTTTTCAGGACAGTTAAAAGGTTGGTGGGATTACTATCTCACACAACAACAACAGTTAGAAATTTTAGATGCCGTCCAAACTAATCAAAATGATGAGCCAATCATAAGCGATGATAATGACTATATACAAGATGCCGTAGCCACTTTAATTCTCACAATCTCCCTTCACTTCATAGGAGATCCCTCACATTTGAAAGATAAGAATGCCGAACTTTTGTCAAATTTAAAATGTAAAAAACTTAGTGATTTTCAATGGTATAGAAATATGTTTCTAACTAGAATAATGCTTAGAGAAGACTCCAATCAACCTTTTTGGAAAGAAAAATTTTTAGCCGGTTTGCCAACGCAACTAGGAGAAAAAGTTAGAAATAGGATTAGAGAAACACATGGACACCACATCCCTTACGACAAGTTCACTTACGGTGAACTGATTAGTCTGACCCAACAAGAAGGACTAAAAATTTGTCAGGAGATGAAGTTACAAAAACATCTTAAGTGGGAGCTTAAGAAAACTAGATCTGAATTAGGTACTTTTTGCAACCAATTTGATATTAATGTAAATAAACCCTCAGCGTCCTCTTGTACTGGAAATTGTAGTAGAAGCTCTAGGAGCAATGTCTTTAGAAATCAAAAGCCTTACAAGAAAAATTACCGAAATCCTCCAAATGATTATTATAGAAAATCCAATTATAGGAAGCCACCAAATTACAATCGTAAGAAAACTGATAATAGGAACAAAGAAAATAGATTCAAAGACATCACATGTTATAGATGCCACAAAAAAGGACATACATCCAAATTCTGTAAGTTCAATAAAAAGCTACATGAGCTACATCTAGATGACGAAATCACCAACAAAATATCAAATCTTTTTCTTCATTCCTCTTCAGATTCCTTCAGTTCTGATTCAGATACACCTTCTTCGGTGTCCTCTGAAAATAACAAAGATCTCCAATTAGATGAAATTATTGCAACTAGCTCTACGAGCTCTTTTGAAATCAGTGTCTTAACTAGAGAACAAAATACGACATTAGATATCATTAATAGCATTGAAGACCCAGATCTTAAAAGAGAATTTTTAAACAAACTTTTACAATCCCTAGACATCCAAGATGATAAAAAGGAAGAAAAGAAGGTTGAAAAGCCATCTATTCTACCTAATACCAGTAGAGGAGCTTATGATCTCACAAAAATTTTGAGTAATAAAACAAAAAATCTTTTTTGTAATGAGAAAACTAGCATTCAGGAATTACAGAAAGAAATTAAAGAAATAAAGTCCGACCTCCGAGACCTTAGGATGAAGCAGAAAAATGATTCTGAACTAATAAAAACCATTTCTAAAGTCCTACAAGATACCTCTGACTCTTCTGATTCCCATGAAGAACCCGAGAACAACCTACCCCATATCCAGGAAACTCAAATTGTCCAAAATCTTGAAAAAATCCCGTCTGATTTTCTTTTTGTTTTGCGAGAAATTACTACTAGAAAATATGTAATAAAAATAAAATTAGTTTTTTCCAAAGATTTTCAAATTGATACCATTGCACTATTTGACACCGGTGCCGATTTAAATTGTATAAAATCTGGGATTGTTCCAAAAGAATTTTTAGAAAAAACAAATGAACGCCTTTCAGCTGCAAATAGTTCAAAATTAATCGTTGATTCAAAAACCGAGGCCTCAATTCTAAATAACAATGTTCTTTTAAAGACTTGGTTTGTTTCAGTTAATGATATTCAACATAGTACAATTTTGGGCACACCGTTCATGAATTTGATTACTCCTTACAAGGTAAAATCGGACTCAATTTCTTCAAAAACAGAAAATGGAAAATTGATTTTTGAGTTTATTGAAAAACCTCGAACGAGGAATCTTGATTTAATCAAAGCTTGTTCAATTCATCAAAATTCCATAAATGTTTTGATCAAAGGAAAAACACATCATTTGCAGTCCCTCCAAAAGGATGTCATTTTCAAAAGATTTGAAGAACAAATAAATACTCCTTCCATTCAACAAAAAGTTGATGAATTTCAAAATTTAGTTCGAAAAGAAATTTGTTCAGATCTTCCAACTGCTTTTTGGGATAGAAAACAACACATCGTTGATTTACCTTATGAAAGTGATTTTGATGAAAAACAAATTCCAACTAAGGCTAGACCTATTCAGATGAACCAAGAACTTGAGCAATATTGCCGGAAAGAAATTCTTGAATTAGAACAGAAAGGCTTGATTTCAAAATCTAGGTCCCCTTGGAGTTGTGCTGCCTTTTATGTTAATAAAAACTCAGAGATAGAAAGAGGAACACCTAGGTTAGTGATAAATTATAAACCATTGAATACAGCTTTGCGATGGATTAGGTACCCTATTCCAAATAAAAAAGATCTTTTGCAAAAATTGCACTCCTCTTATGTTTTTTCCAAATTTGACATGAAATCTGGATTTTGGCAAATTCAAATTTCAAAATCTCACAGGTATAGAACAGCTTTTACTGTTCCTTTCGGACAATACGAATGGAATGTTATGCCTTTCGGTTTGAAAAATGCGCCTTCTGAATTTCAAAGAATTATGAATGACATCTTCAATGATTATTCAAAATTTTGTATTGTCTATATTGATGATGTTTTAATTTTTTCAAATTCTATCCAAGAACACTTCAAACATCTAAAAACTTTCTTTTACGCTGTTAAGAAAAATGGATTAGTCGTGTCTGAAACTAAAATTTCCCTTTTTCAGACTCGTATTCGGTTCCTTGGACATTACTTATCTAAAGGAACTATTACACCAATTGAAAGATCTTTGCAATTTGCAGATAAATTTCCGGACAAAATCCTTGACAAAAATCAATTACAGAGGTTTTTAGGAAGCCTTAATTATGTTCTCGATTTTTGTCCAAATATCAACAGAATGGCTAAACCTTTACATGACAGACTTAGGAAAAATCCCGTCCCATGGACTGAAGAGCATACTACTCTTATCAGGCAAATCAAGAAATATATCTTAGAAATCCCTTGTCTATACTTAGCTGATCCTTCCCTCTCTAAGGTTGTAGAGACAGATGCTTCAGATCTAGGATATGGAGGAATCCTAAAACAAATTTCTGACGGAAAAGAGCATATAGTGCAATATACCTCAGGTCATTGGAATGAATGCCAAATAAACTACTCAACAATCAAAAAAGAAATTTTGAGTATTGTCTTGTGCATAAACAAATTTCAAAGTGATTTATTAAATCAAAAATTTCTTTTGAGGATTGATTGTAAAAGTGCAAAAGAAGTTTTGCAAAAAGATGTTAAAAACCTTGCATCAAAACAAATTTTTGCACGTTGGCAAGCACTTTTGAGCATTTATGATTTTGACATTGAATTCATAAAAGGAGATACAAATTCTATTCCTGACTTCCTAACCCGTGAATTCCTTCAAAATTCCAGCCATGCCGAGGAAAACTAAGGGAAAAGAGATCACAGGTAAAGAATCTACCAACATCCCTGAAGAAGATTCAAAAGTCATGACATGGAAGAATGCCACTGTAAAAACTGAAGCAGCGGCGTCTAATATTCCACAATCCCCTTTAGATCCAAAAGTGCAAAAATGGTTAGCAGAAACTCTTGCAAATTGTCCAGAGCTTCAACATGCTCTTTTTAACAAAATCCCCAAAATAGAAATTCCTACTGTTTCAAAACCTGAGAAAGGTGAGTCTTCAATTTCGAAAACCCTTTCTCTTGAAAATACAAACAACATTTTGAGTACTCAGGTTTCAACCACCCAAAATGTTCTTCGTGATTCACTAAAAACGGTCTCAAATCCAATTTTCACAAATTCCCAAATAGTTTCAGCACAGGCAACCCCTCCTCCAATTTCTTCGTCTCCCCAAGTTGAATTTCTTGCTAAAAAGTCATGGCAAAATGTTCTTACAGTTGAAAAAGGTTTTTACCATCCAGACCCTTATGTCACAATTGAAAAAGTCTTCGGCAAAAACAAGTTTTACAAACCATGGAATTTGTCTCAAACCCCGATGTACTACAAAACAATTTTGACGGTTACTAAATCTGCTTCTTTTAAACATTTTTATTGGAGAAATGACCATCTTTTTCCAGCCTATTCCACAATAAAAATTCACCAAATAATCTCTCCAAAAGACTGGAAACATCCACTTGATGAACCCTTACACTTTTTGGATGAATTTAGACATGAAGCATTTTTTCACACCACTTTCAATTATTGGGACTATCAACAGGCGTGGTGGAATGCTCTCCTAATAAATAATGTTGGGAGAAGACACACTTGGTTAGTCTTTTTTGATTCTACTTGTGTCTCAGAAAAATTTCCTTTATGGTTTTCTCAATGGTGGGAAAATTGGGGTTGCGATGAACGTATTCTCCAAGACAGAGCCCTCCCATGTTACCAAAAATTTAAAACAGGCTACACACCTACTGCAGGAGAGAAATGTCTGCCTCTTTTGGCCCTTTTCTGCATGAAATTTTTTCTTCCCTGGGTTACTCATTGGCAGTTGGTTTATGATGAGACTAGCAAAATTCCTTTAATAAAGAGAAAATTTTTAGTCAAATGGTGGGAAAAGTTCAATCTTCCCCCTGCAATGTCCATGGATAATGTTGAGAAAATGATCAAATACCGAGAAGCCCTGGAAAAGAGCCCAGTACAAACCCTTCCCCCAAACAATCGTTTCCTTCCCATTCAGATACCTGAAAAATCTCTTACCATTAAACAAGCCCAAGCCAACATGCATTCACAAGAACAGGCACAGTTTTTAGCAGAAAAATCTCTTTATGCATCTCAATTGGCAGCAGCAAAGAGCCCTGAAGAAATGATGGCCTTATTTCAGAAATACCTTCCGAAATCAGGAACTAATTCTGAGATAGATGAACCAGCAATTAACTTAAGTGACAATGATGATGATTATAGTCACTCGGAACTCTTTGGTAATTCAGGTTTTTGAAAAAAAAAAAAAAAAAAAAAAAAAAAAATCCCGCTAAGCTATCAGAAATGATACTTAGGCAAAATTTTAGGGACTTTTTCTCCTACAAAATCCAAATTTTGAAGATGTAATTTTTTCTTTTCGAAGACTTGAAGATTCCAGCGGTGACAGTTGAAGACAAAACATCGCTAATAATTAGTAGCTCTTTCTCCGACACAATCATGAAGACTTTGAAGATTCCTTCACGAGGAAATCCCATGTCAGAATTTAGCCATTGCAGTTAACATGTGAATATCCTTTATCAACATCATTCACATTGACCAAATTGCCCCTGGTTATATTTCAAAATGACAAAAATACCCTTACCACTTTCACCGAGACAAAATTGCCCCCGTTACTATTCACGCTTTTACCAACCTACCCTCTTGTTTCCCTATAAAAGGAGATGCCCTCCCACATATGGAGACACCTTACCACTCTCTACTATCATTCCATACACTCTCTCTCTCACTCTCCAAAACTTTCCATTACCTCTCTCTCTTCCATAATCTCCTACTCTCTCTCTCTTTCCATCAACTTACAACCTCATCATCCTCCACCATCATCTTTCATCCTCCACCACCTTCATCTTTACCTTAAACCTATCTTACAAATAAAAATTAGTTAATTAATTTAGTGTTTGTAATTCCTTTTACGAAGGAAATTGTATCCCTTAACTCCTTTTACGAAGGAAATTGTATCTCCAAGATTTTCATTCCAAATTTGTAAGGTTGGTACTGTTAATGGTTGGCTACGCCACCTAAAATTAAATAAACTTATATTTTAGTTAAATCTTTTCTTAAGACCCTTTCAAATTTAGTGGGATTCCTTGCAAAAGTATGCGAGCTTATAGTCTTTGATTATAAGTAGACAGAAACTGGGGGACACTCGAGTTTGAAAGTTAATTAATTATTTTCTTAATTAACTATTTTTCTTATTAATATTTTATTTTCTTGCATTTATTTTAAGCATTACTTTTTAATATTTTATATTCTATATTTTATATAATTATTATATTATATATTATTTATATATTATTATATATATTTGTATTTTTGTACTAATCTCTTGTTGCAGCAAATTCATTGCAGTTAATTAATTATTTTCTTAATTAACTATTTTTCTTATTAATATTTTATTTTCTTGCATTTATTTTAAGCATTACTTTTTAATATTTTATATTCTATATTTTATATAATTATTATATTATATATTATTTATATATTATTATATATATTTGTATTTTTGTACTAATCTCTTGTTGCAGCAAATTCATTGCTATTTTACTACCCCTAAGATCGTGGGCGTCCTTGGTATATATATATATATATATATATATATATATATATATATATATATATATATATATATATATAAAAGATATAATATAATATTATAAGCACTCATATATATATATAAAGCATATTATAACAACCATATATTATAATCAAGTAATCAAAATCAAATAGAGTGAAATAACAATCTCCCCGTTTTTGATAACTTGCAAAAATACGCTCGGTGGTTTTTATAAAGATGCCCCCCCTAAATTTAAGGCTCCCCCTGAGTAAAACATTTTTATAAGTATAGGGCTTTTGTGACAAAACAATAAGTAAATGGGCTTGAGTTTTAAAACAGAAATGTTTAGGCCCACTTAACTTATTAACTCAATCAAATAAGGCCTTAACTAAAAGATAATTAGGCCCAAAAACAGTTTTGAAATCTGATTAGTTATGATCTAGGCCCAAAGGATAATGAACAGATTTAAGCATATATGGGCCGCGCATATTAACAACAACAGAATTCAACAGAATTCAGTTCATACGTGATTCCAGATTTCAGATTTCTTCCTAGCATGCATAAGAGCAGATGTAACTATGTGGAAACCACTAATTTCTCCCCCTTAGTTTTGGAAGTAATCAAAAAATGAAGTACAACAGGGTAGAAGTAAAAAACACATATCAAAAGGCATGAACTTTTCCTGTAGTATTTTGGACAAAACACAGCAGGCATAACAGATAGCAACAGAGTATAGCATGCCAGACAGATATGAGGTGGTACTACGCATGCATAGGTCCTATATCCAGCTAAGATTCCATCTAGCTAAGGTCAATTCAATTCAGCATATTGTCAACAAAGACAATTCATGAAGTTTCACAATTAAAGAATTCTGGAGAATTGTACCTGCAATGGATTAGCATATATATAGAGTAATAGCAGTAGAGCAATGTATCAGCTCATAACAAAGCAAAACACCACAAATATCCAAAAAAAATTACCCTAAGATAATTAGAAAACTACTTAAAATTGTACCCGTGACAAGTAGTTTCAAAAAACTATCTATGGCTGTGGTGATGGTGGTGATGAGATAGATAGACCAGAATTGCAGGAGACAGCAGGAGTTCACTTAATCTGAATGAGGTGGACTTGGTTCAGCAACCATGGTAACTCCAGGTAGGCTCTTAATGGCAGATTTCAGCTCATCTGTTTCATTCTGGAGACCTCTCAGGGCTATCAGGACATCTTCCTGCCTTCCCAAAAGGAACTGCTGGTTGTTGTGTAGTGTGAATACACGTCCATGTTGATCATCCAACTTATTGTTGAGTTCCTTGAGTGCTAAACTCTGCTTGGTCATCCTACCCTGCACAAAACAGCACAAAGAATCCATCTTGGCAGTCAAGTTAGAAATATGTCCCTCCAAGTTCTGTGACTGCTTAGTCATCATTGTGACATTTCATCCACCTGTGCCATTGTGCTTGCAAGAAACTTTGAATGGGAGTCCAAATTATATGCAGTGTTGTTTACTTCCCCAAACATGTTTCGCAGGTGACCACTCAGATTCACTATCTGTGCAGCAGTGAACTTATACGGAAAACTTGGCTCTACTTCATCCAAGAAATCAGACTGCAAGTTTTGCTGAGTGAAAAACAAGGGTGTGGTCTCCTGTTGTGCAGGCTGGTATGTATCAACATCGATATACACAGGGCAGTTAGGCATGACAAATCCTGAGGAGCTTGGAGGTTTCTCCATACTGTCAGCAATGGAGTTCATAATGTCCAATTCCTCCTGAGTAAGCTCCTGATTCTCAATAGCAGAGTCAGCCTCCTGTTCAGTCATGATCCCCTTCCTCTTCTGCAAATTCAACTCATTAACATACAAAGAATTTATGCTCAAACATGGTGAATCTGTCCTAAACATGTTTGACTCTGATGAGATGGATTGGGGTAATGACATCAAGACATCATCTAATGAAGTCCTAGAGGAATTTTGCCTAACGAACAACTTGAATCTGTATGGATTCCTAGGTTGAGTGCAGAAAATTTCTCTTGATATCCTAATCCTTTCATTTCTGTCCTTATATCTTACCAACATCTTATAAACCTCAGTTTTTCCTAGACACCTTGAATAATTCAATGTAGGTTCTTTCTCAAAGTTAATCTTAAAGTGTCTAAAAACAGAGGTCAGAATCATGCTATATGGTAAGTCATCCTGCATCCTAAGGTTTGACATATGTTCTAACATGACAGAGGGCAAATTTATGCTTATGTAATGCATGACATTCCAAATGAAGTGAATATCAAAAGATGTCATGGTTCCTAGATTGCTTCTAATAGGAACTATTACTCTTGTCATGAAATAATGCAGGGTCTCTAACTCAGGGTCTAATTTGCTCCTTCTTAGCACATATGTAATCGGTTGGTCATCCTTAATCTTAAAAATCTTTCTAACAAAACCATAATAGTCATAGTTATCTATCTGTGATGCATGAACATGTCTGGAAATATGTTTTCCAGTGAATGGAATGCCTAGAATAGATCCTAATATGACATCATCAATAAAGAACTTCTCACCTTTTATACTAAACATAAAAGTGTTGGCCCTAACAAGATCAGAATCACCTAGAGGGGGGTGAATAGGTGTTTCAAACGAAAACTGATATTTTCAAACTTTTAATGAAAACTCAATTTTCAGAGTCAATAATCCTCAGAGTCAGAGGCAAGCTTATTGAAGTAGCCTCTGAGGGATAATCTGCTTTAAGACAGGTTCTGTCTTTTCAGCAACAGAAGTTCTGAGTAAAGAACTTCTGGACAGTCTTCTGAACACAGACTTGTGATTTTTAAGAGAAAATCTGTTTCAGCACTAAATATGATACAAGTACACAGAAGCAATTAACAAGTATAAATAAGGGAGAAAGAGATTCAGGAGGTCCTGATGAACAGTTCAATTTATCCAAGTTCGCCACAGAATTCCTGTGACTACGTCTTGTCCTCTGAGGTCGCAGCCTCCAGAGATTTTATAAATCCACTATTCAGAACTTTTATGGCAAGTTCAGAAGCTCCTTTACATCAACAGAACTTAAGCTAATTTCTCACTTAGTTCTGACTAGCCTAAAATGAGTTAAAGGATTTTCACCAGAACAACAATACTCTGTTTTCTGGATTTCTCACCCAACTCAAATCTCAACTAGATTTCTCTCTTTTAAATCTAACTGAAGATCACAACCGATCTCAGTTTACAAGATTTCTATTATGAACTTGTTTTTCTTCACTCTCTCACAATTACAAAGGCTAAGCTAAGAAAAGATTGAGAATGGAAAGTGTGCTCTGTTTTCTTAAATAACAGTGCGTTGAGATTTTTTGCTCTATGATCACACACGTAGTTGATGCAGTGGAGCTTTGCTACTATTTATAGTGTTGAGTAGATAACCGTTGAGGATATTTGAATCTTCAAGGATGACAAGGATGAAAGTAGCCGTTAATCTTGTCAACTTCTTCAAACGGTCTCAAAACACTCAACTCTGTCAACTTTGTACTTTAACTTAATCCGGTATGGGATTAAGATAAAGGTGATGGAGTTGACTGATCTTGAAGATTGATTTAGAGGGAAACGGTAAGAGAGCAGGTTTTGTTTGTTGTGAACAGGCGCGTCCTTCAAACAGCTTTTTGAACTTTTGGCGCCTTGCATTAAATGCAACTGACAAAGCATTAAATGCTTAACCAAACCCGTGATAACGAACTTCTGATGTTCGTTTTTCTTCTTAGCGCTTCTGAACTAAAACAACCTTAGTCTTCTGTTTGCAAAAGAGAACTTCTGATAAAAGCTTTAGGCAGACAATCAACACTTCAGAGCGGTTCATCCAGCTTCTGAGAAAGTGCTTCAGTCTCCAGCTTTTTAATCTTCTGAGTTAAAATAGGCAAGCAGGAATTCTTCATTCAGCATCTGCTGAGAAAAACTCATAATAACTTAACGAAAATTGTTAGTCAACATCGAAAAGTATACAAGTTAATTTTCATTTCCATCTTCTGAAACGTTTGGACATAACCAAAACACTTAGGGTTCATCATTCTCCCCCATTTTGGTTATGGACAAACCGTGGTCAGAAGGTAAAAGAAAAACATGAGGGTTAGAGAGTGACTTCCTGATGCAAATATTTCATTACTTCTGAGTAAATTAACTCCCCCATTTTAGTATAAATGGTGAACTTCAGCAATCTGTATAAACTTAATAAGACTTAAGATCAAGTTGTTAGATATAATGAAGTGTAATTTACTGAGATAGAAAGAAACATAAGCAAACATTTAAGAAGTCAGATATGCAAGACAGTATAGAAAAGATTCAGTGTATATATGATCATTCAGAAGATAACATAGGAAACAGAATAATCAGAGGAGCAGAAAAAAGTCCTAAGACATAGACTACCCAACCCAGAACCTAGCTAAGAAGCTTAAGTCCTAAATGATTACAGGTTCCTAGATTTCTTCTGAGGAGGAGGAACAACACTGGGACCTCCAGCAGCACTTGATCTCTTCTGACCAGACTTCTCCCCCGTTTGACCAGAACCAAGAGCAACACCAAGAGCTCCCTGAGACTTCAATTTTTGTTGAACATTCAGAGCAGTCTGATATTGCACAGGAGTTGGTCGCACAGAATTGATCAAATCCATTCGTCTTCTGAAGTCATCATCAATGGTCTTCATATGATCAAAGGTCTGACCAGACATAGGTCTCTGTTTCTGAACATCTTCTAGAAGGAGCTTGATCAGCCTGTTGTTAGCATACACAGCAGCCGTGAGATGCTCATTCTGAAGATAAGTCTGTCCTCGGACAAACCTATAACAATTGTGAAGAGTCTTCTCTTGTTCACGAGCTTGATTATGCATAACTTTTAGGAGTTCAGTGAGCTCAGCAATCTGTGCATTCTGAGCAGATACAGCAGACTCAATGTTGGAGAGTCGGTTGATAAGATCAGGAGTGATGTCATATACAATCTTGGCAGCTCCTGAAGATGAAGAACCTTGAGCAGAAGATTTCACTTCTCTCAGAATGTGATTTGCAGTACTTTGCAGGTCTTCAATCTTACTAGGAAGCATCTTCTCATGAGCCTCATAATGCTCGTTTGCTTCCTTGACTTCTTCTGTCAATATTTCCAAATTTTCATTGACCTTCAGAGAAGAAGCAAGAGCAATATTATCCAGAGAGGGAAGGGTCAGAGCTAATTCCCTCAATTTATACAGTTCATCATAAGTGGCTAGATGAAGGGTAGAAAGGTTGCGTATATACACAGAAGGATCCTGCATTTGGAGCATGGTCATGAGCTGCAGGTTCTGAGCTTTCAGAGAGTGTAATTCTTGCAGCACAATGCCCTGAGCATACATGTCAGCAGCAGAACTTCTTTGTCCTATACCAGCAAACCTATTCAGCAGGTCATCTGAGCCACTCTGACCCATTCTTCTCAACTCTTCAACACTTGGGGCACCTCCAGCTTCGAAAATACCAGAAGCTCTGCCCATGAAGCCAAAACTTCCAAATCTGTTATCCAGATCTTCACGATTCAAGTGTTTGCGTAGAAAGTCATAATTGGATGACAATCCAGCAAAACCTGAAGGAGTGGAGGAGGTAGTTAAGGGATCACACACAGGAGGTGTATGTCCAGATGTTGAAAGAGGAGGGACAGAGGTTTGAGGAGAGGAGAAAATTTGTGGAGAGGAGGAGGAAAAAGAATTTGTACAGGAAGGTAAAGTTGAAGGTATTGAAAAAGGTATAGACAAAGGTATGGAAGGAGAAGGAGCAGTAATTCCAATTGATGGAAAAACAGCAAAAGATGATAGAGAAGAAGTAGTGGAAGTAGAAATGGAGTCTGTGAAAATTGGTCCAGAGGACAGATTCACTTCTGAATAGGATCCAGAAGGAAGAGTAGATGGAGGAGGGACAACCTCAGATGTTGAAGTTGTCAGAGGAATGGAATTCTGAGATTCACTTACTTCTGTGACAGAAGGAAGTGAAGGAGATGGATGAGGAGTAAAAACAGGAGATGAGATAACCTGTTCAGAGGCATTTGGATCAAAAGATGAGATCGGCTCAGCATATAAATGAGCCATCCTGAACAGCGTTTCTGAGGCATCCCTTTCACCAGGGTTTCTTCCTTGATTCAGAAGAACATTGTCAATGAAGTTCTCATTGTCAACATTCTCAACAAATTGTTTAGCTTCTTCAAGAACCTCTTCATCTTCTGATTCACTAACCTCAGATAGCTCTTCAATCAGAGGAGCTTCAACATCCTCTTTATCAGAAATCTCTGACAGCTCTTTATCAGCAGTTTCTGGTTCCTGAGCAGCAGGTTCCTCCAATTCAGCACTCGGAGCAATAACGAAGTCCTTCTTTCTCAGAACCCTTCGTTTTGCCACAGCCTTCTTCCCAATTCTGGTAGTGAGAGTGACAGTCTCAGCAATTCGAGAGGATAGAGCAACATTATCCTCTTCCTCTGAAGTCTCACCTACCTTGGAGAACTCAGCACCCTCAAGATTGGCAGCACTTTCTAAAAGTTTGGCATCGGCCTTAGCCTTTGCAGCGATTTCACGCTCAGCAGCTAACTTATCTTCAGCTTCTTTCTTCTTCCTTTTCTCTTCAGCAAGAGCCACAACTCTTGCAACTTTTTCAGCTTCAGCAGCCTTCTCTTTCTCAGCAAGGCGTGCTTCCTCAGCATCCTGAGCTTCTTTCTCAAGGACATCCTTTGGCTTCTCAGCAACAATCTTGCCAGAAAGTTCAACATTGATTTTTGTTTGAACCAACGTGGGAAGAGGTTCTGAGACAGCAACCTTCTCAACATTCAGGACCAACTTGCTTGATCCTTTCTTTCCCTTGCCCTTCTTGGCAGCATTCTTTCCTTTCTGAACCGTTGCATCCATAATCTCCTTCTGAGCAATACTCACAGAGGAGCCCTTCTCATTCTTCTTTGGGGTAACATCAAAACTGAGGTTTCTGAAGGTATGCATCTTCAGAACCGTACTCCTACTAGTAACACCTTCTCCTGACATAATAACAGAGGCTGCCTCAAACAACCTTGTCAGGAGTGAGCCATAAGCTAATGCACTCACAGCAGTTACATTCTTCATCTGCCTTATCAGCATGGCAGGCAAATTTATCTTCTTCTGGTTGACCAGATGCCACATAAAAACCCTTTCTCTGTTGGAAACACAGTTGACTCCTCCAGCCTTCGGAAGAAAGACATTCGTAGTCAAATAATGTGCCCACCTCTGGTGCTGACTCAACCAGGTGGCATAAGTTTCCTTGGCACTTAGATCTGGCCTAGCCCAGTTGGCTTCTGAAAACCCTTCTGCTGAACCATCATCTCCAATGATGATTCCTTCATCATCAATTCCTATCACTTGAGAAATGGAAGCCCTGCTGACTTCGATTTCAACATCCCCGACCACAGAATGAAGCACATCCTCCTCATTAGAAAAGAAATGGAGGTTCTTATAAAATTCTGTAACTAAGTTAGGGTAGATGAATTCTTCGAGAGAGACGAAGGAATTCCAGTTTTGAGCACTAAGCCAAAGAGAGATAGGTTCAGTTGATTTGACTTCGTCATCTAAAAATCTAGAGGTAAAAACCCTAGATTGACTAACTTTCTTTCGTGAATCATCGGAAAAGATGTGAGTGACAGTGATTTCTTGAGCCATTTGAGGAAATGAGAAATTAGGTTAAGATTTCTAAGAGAGATGATAACACAGAAAAAGCTATGAAACTTCTAATGGCAAAGAAAATGAGAGTAAAAAGTTCTAAGTATGGAAATCCCTTATTTATACCCAAACACAGAAACCGTTCCAATTCAAAAAGTAACTTCACACCGTTTAAAAGGGAACAGATAACCGTTAACCACAGAACAGCGCCGTAATAAGCAGTAAATAACGCATGCTTTCAAGTCAAATCATGATTAGAATTTATTATAACTAAATTATCTTAAACAGTCAAACACTTAAGATACTCAGAGACAATAATTCTAAGTTATTGAAGAGGATAAGTCATACCAATGCCTTCTCGTAAGTTGCTGAAAGCCATACCAGCCAGAGGCTTAGTAAACATGTCAGCAAGGTTTTCTTCAGAGGAAACATGAGTAATGATAATATCCTTCTTCAGAACATGATCTCTCAGAAAGTGATGTCTAATATGAACATGCTTCATCCTGCTGTGCTGAATAGGATTCTTTGAAAGATCAATGGCACTCTTGTTATCACAGTAGATTGTAATTGTTCCAGGGATGACTCCATAGTCAGCAATTTGTTGCTTTATCCAGAGCATCTGAGAAACACAACTTCCAGCAGCAACATACTCAGCTTCAGCAGTTGAGAGGGCCACAGAGGTTTGCTTCTTGCTATGCCAGGAGACTAGGCACTCCCCCAGAAAATGACAACCACCAGAAGTGCTGACCCTTTTCAATTTATCTCTACCATAGTCAGAATCTGTGTATCCTATAGGAGTGAAATCAGAACTACAGGGATACCACAAACCAGCTTCTGGTGTGCCTTTAAGATATCTGAGAATTCTTTTGACAGCAACATCATGAATTTCTCTTGGCTTTGATTGATATCTAGCACAAAAACACACAGCAAAATGTATATCTGGCCTGCTGGCGGTTAGGTATAAAAGAGAACCAATCATACCTCTGTAGGTTTTTATATCTACAGGTTTACCAGCTTTCTCTTCATCATCAATGTCTTTGCTGACATCCATTGGAATATCAACAGCATTAGAGTCCATCATGCCAAATTTCTTCAGCACTTCTCTAGTGTACTTGGCTTGATTGATAAACACACCATCATTACTTTGCTTGATCTGAAGTCCTAAGAAGAAGGTTAATTCTCCCATCATAGACATTTCAAACTCAGCCTTCATGTGGTTACTGAACTCTCTGCACAAAGATTCATTAGTAGCACCAAATATAATATCATCAACATATACCTGAGCTATAAGAATATCCTTGTTCTTCTTCAGAGTGAACAGAGTTGTATCAACACAGCCTCTGACAAATCCTTTAGACAGAAGGAACTTTGTCAGTCTCTCATACCAAGCTCTGGGAGCTTGTTTCAGTCCATACAAAGCTTTCTTTAGCTTGTACACATGATCAGGAAACTTAGGATCTTCAAAACCAGGAGGTTGAGACACATAGACTTCCTCATCAATGTAACCATTCAGGAATGCACTTTTCACATCCATTTGAAAGAGCTTGAAACCTTTGTATGATGCAAAAGCACATAAGATTCTAATGGCTTCTAATCTTGCAACAGGAGCAAAAGTTTCACCATAATCTATGCCTTCTTGCTGACTGTAACCTTGAGCAACAAGTCTAGCCTTGTTCCTCACAACATTTCCAAATTCATCAAGCTTGTTTTTCAGAACCCATCTTGTACCAACAACCTTCTTGTTGTTAGGTCTGGGAACTAAAATCCAAACTTCTGACCTTTTGAACTGGTCAAGTTCTTCTTGCATTGCCATTAACCAGGAGTCATCATCAGCTGCTTCATAGAAGTCCTTGGGTTCCAGTAGTGACACAAAAGCCACATTCCCCATGTATCTTCTGAGCTGAGCTCTGGTCATGACAGGATTATGAACAGAGTCAATGATGTTCTCTAAGGAATGATTCCTATGAGCTCTAACTTCTCTTGGTAAATCCAATGAGTCTTCTGAAACCTGTTCATCATTTGTTGAATCATATATAGGAGCATCTTCTGGAAGAGAGTTATCTTCTGTAGTTGGATGTTCTTCTGGAACATGTTCAACAGGAGAACCAACTTCAGCAGTCTTAGGAATAACATCTTCAACAGGAGGAGATGATATTTCAGAAGCTTGAACTTCATCTTCTTCAGAGACTTTACTATCTGCAGGGTTAGTCTCATCAAACTTTACATGAATGGATTCATCTAAAGTTTGAGTCCTCTTATTAAAAACCCTATATGCTTTACTATGTGTTGAGTAGCCAAGAAAAATAGCTTCATCTGCCTTTGAATCAAACTTTGAAAGATATTCTTTTGTATTCAAAACATAACACTTACAACCAAAGGTTCTGAAGTAACCTATTTTAGGCTTTCGACCTTTCCAGAGTTCATAAGGAGTCTTGTTCAGAATGCTTCTGATTAGCACTCTATTCAGAACATAGCAAGCTGTGTTCACAGCTTCTCCCCAAAAATACTTTGGAAGCCTTCTTTCATTGATCATAGTTCTGGCTATCTCAACCAGAGTTCTATTCTTCCTTTCAACTACCCCATTTTGTTGAGGAGTTCTGGGAGCAGAAAAGTTATGATCAATTCCCTTGATTTCACAGAATTCTTCAAACATAAAGTTTTTGAATTCTCCACCATTATCACTTCTGATATGGACTACCTTTTCATTCCTTTCATTCTCAAGTTTCTTAATCAGAACTGAGAAACATCCAAGTGACTCATCTTTGCTAGACAGCAAGATGACCCAAGTGAATCTTGAATAGTCATCTACAATGACAAAGGCATACTTCTTTCCACCCATGCTCATTGGTTGAACAGGACCAAAAAGATCCATATGAAGTAATTCCAAAGGTCTTTTAGTTGAAATGACTTTCTTAGTTTTAAAAGAGCTTCTGGATTGTTTACCAGATTGGCAAGCATTGCATAAATGGTCCTTTTTAAAACTAATTTCAGGCAGACCCTCAACCAATTGATATCTAGCTACTTTGGCCAGAAGATCTATGCTGACATGAGCAAGTCTTCTATGCCAGAGCCAGGAGGTATCCTCTTTGGACATCAAGCATATATTTTTGCAAAGATTCTCAAGATTCAGCATGAAAACATTTTCAACTCTAGGAGCAGTTAGAATAACTTCCCTTGACTTACTGTCCAAGATTTTACATCCAGAGGAGCTGAAGACAACATCTCTACCTTTATCACACAGTTGTGCAACACTCAGGAGATTGAACTTCAGACCTCTGACTAGGGAGACATCTTCGATCGGAGGATTGGTTCCAATGGATCCAGAACCAAGAATTCTTCCTTTCTGAGCATCTCCAAAGCTGACTTTACCACCTCTTTTAGGTACAAATGTGATGAATGCCTTTTCATCACCTGTCATATGCCTTGAGCACCCACTGTCAATGTACCACAGCTTTGACATTGATGGAGCACTCAGAGCAACCTGCAACACAATCAATTAGTGACAGGTACCCAATCCTTATTGGGTCCTTCAGAGTTAGATTTAGCTTCTACAGGTTTTTCTGATATTTCAGATTGCAGGAGGTTCTTAATGTGATACTTGCAATCTTTCAACCAATGTCCATCTTTCTTACACAACTTGCAAGAAGGAGGATTCTTGGATCTTTCCCTTTGCTTCTTAGGAGCATTCTTCTTCTTCTGGGAAGGTACTATTTCTTCAGAGGCATTAGCACTCTTAGAGGTTCCCACTTCAGGAGGAGAAGAGATCTCTTTCAGAAGAGAGGGAGTGACAGATTTCTTCTTCTGAGGTTTATCATTCCTCAGAGGCAGTTTTTCTTTACCTTTGACTTTTGAGTCATCGGAGGAAGAACTGAATTGTTTACTTAGTTTATCTTCCAATATTTTCATATCAGCATAAACTTGAGTAAACCTAAGAAATTTGTCAGCCTCGCTTTTGTCCAACTTCCTTTTTAGGTACTTGAACATGCTGTACAATTCTTCAAGAGAATCAAAGATATTTTGTTCAGAGGATATGTTTACCTCGGAGTCATAGTTTGCTTCAGGAGGTGCGGAAGTTTCTCCTGTGACATCTTCAGAGGATGGCTCATCAATAGCCATGAAACATATCTGGGCTTGCTCTTCCTTCTCTTCAGGATCACTGCTGGTCTCAGAGTCTGACCAAGCAGCCAGCATAGCTTTCTTGAACTTTTTCTTATCTTTCTTCATCTCTGGGCAGTTAGGCTTAATGTGCCCAGGTTGCTGACATCCATAGCACACAATGGGCTTGTTTGGATCTCTCTTGAACTTTTCACCGAAGTCAGAAGTCTTCTTCTCAAAACTTCTGAATGGCTTCTTGTAGTTTCCACCTTTGCCTTTTCTAAAGGCTCTTTTGAACTTTCTGGTTAGCATGGCCAATTCTTCATCTTCTGATGATTCTTCAGAAGACTCTGCCTTCAGGACTACTTGTCTCTTTCCTTCTGACCTTTCTCTTAGGTCATGATTTTTTAGTGACATCTCATGGGTGATTAGAGACCCAATGAGTTCATCATACAAATAAAAGCTCAAGTCCTGAACTTCTTCAATGGCAGTCTTCTTGGCTTGCCAAGACCTTGGTAAGCTTCTGACAATCTTCTTTACTCTTTCAGACTCTTCAATGTCTCTGCCCAAACTCTTTAAGTCATTGACTATCTTGGTGAATCTAGAATTCATTTCTGAAATAGATTCTTTGTCAAGCATTTCAAATAACTCATATTCTCTCATGAGTTGGTTGACTTTGGACTGCTTCACTTTTCCTGTTCCTTCATATGTGACTTCCAGCTTGTTCCATATATCCTGTGCAGTTTCACAAGAGGAAACTTTGTTATATTCAGTGGCTGTAAGTGCACAATGCAGCATATTTATTGCTGAAGCATTTGTTTGGAGTTTTTTCAGAATTTCATCTGAATATTCTCTCTGAGGGATAATAACATTCCCTAGACCTGGTTCCATTCTGGTAGGAATGAAATCTCCATCTGTGATGACAAACCAAGCACTCATGTTCTGAGCTTGAATGAAGTACATCATTCTCTTTTTCCAGTAGGAGTAATTGTCACCATTGAATAATGGAGGTCTAGTTGTAGAGGATCCCTCTGGGACAATGAAGTGAGAAGAATTCTCAGGCTGGTGTCTACTAGCCATCTCTATCGATTCTGATAGGATCTTACACTTAGATTGTTAGATCTTTAGTAAATATACGAAGTGACCTTCGCTCTGATACCACTTGTTGGCCCTAACAAGATCAGAATCACCTAGAGGGGGGTGAATAGGTGTTTCAAACGAAAACTGATATTTTCAAACTTTTAATGAAAACTCAATTTTCAGAGTCAATAATCCTCAGAGTCAGAGGCAAGCTTATTGAAGTAGCCTCTGAGGGATAATCTGCTTTAAGACAGGTTCTGTCTTTTCAGCAACAGAAGTTCTGAGTAAAGAACTTCTGGACAGTCTTCTGAACACAGACTTGTGATTTTTAAGAGAAAATCTGTTTCAGCACTAAATATGATACAAGTACACAGAAGCAATTAACAAGTATAAATAAGGGAGAAAGAGATTCAGGAGGTCCTGATGAACAGTTCAATTTATCCAAGTTCGCCACAGAATTCCTGTGACTACGTCTTGTCCTCTGAGGTCGCAGCCTCCAGAGATTTTATAAATCCACTATTCAGAACTTTTATGGCAAGTTCAGAAGCTCCTTTACATCAACAGAACTTAAGCTAATTTCTCACTTAGTTCTGACTAGCCTAAAATGAGTTAAAGGATTTTCACCAGAACAACAATACTCTGTTTTCTGGATTTCTCACCCAACTCAAATCTCAACTAGATTTCTCTCTTTTAAATCTAACTGAAGATCACAACCGATCTCAGTTTACAAGATTTCTATTATGAACTTGTTTTTCTTCACTCTCTCACAATTACAAAGGCTAAGCTAAGAAAAGATTGAGAATGGAAAGTGTGCTCTGTTTTCTTAAATAACAGTGCGTTGAGATTTTTTGCTCTATGATCACACACGTAGTTGATGCAGTGGAGCTTTGCTACTATTTATAGTGTTGAGTAGATAACCGTTGAGGATATTTGAATCTTCAAGGATGACAAGGATGAAAGTAGCCGTTAATCTTGTCAACTTCTTCAAACGGTCTCAAAACACTCAACTCTGTCAACTTTGTACTTTAACTTAATCCGGTATGGGATTAAGATAAAGGTGATGGAGTTGACTGATCTTGAAGATTGATTTAGAGGGAAACGGTAAGAGAGCAGGTTTTGTTTGTTGTGAACAGGCGCGTCCTTCAAACAGCTTTTTGAACTTTTGGCGCCTTGCATTAAATGCAACTGACAAAGCATTAAATGCTTAACCAAACCCGTGATAACGAACTTCTGATGTTCGTTTTTCTTCTTAGCGCTTCTGAACTAAAACAACCTTAGTCTTCTGTTTGCAAAAGAGAACTTCTGATAAAAGCTTTAGGCAGACAATCAACACTTCAGAGCGGTTCATCCAGCTTCTGAGAAAGTGCTTCAGTCTCCAGCTTTTTAATCTTCTGAGTTAAAATAGGCAAGCAGGAATTCTTCATTCAGCATCTGCTGAGAAAAACTCATAATAACTTAACGAAAATTGTTAGTCAACATCGAAAAGTATACAAGTTAATTTTCATTTCCATCTTCTGAAACGTTTGGACATAACCAAAACACTTAGGGTTCATCAAAAAGTTCCTTCATTGATTTTTGTTAGAGTCCTATAGAACTCATGAACAAGATCGGGATATATTTTATCCCTGACAGTTAGGACTGACAACCAGCCTTGGCTCTTAAACCAATGCTTCAGAGGCAGATTTAGGGTTTCCAGAAACCCTGAATCTATGAACATAGCAGTTAGAAGAACTTTGCTAGCACCGTTTTGATAAACAAGTCTATCTCTAAAGACATAGGGATTAAGCATTACCTCTTTGTTGCCACTATCTATCATGCAGTTTGGATTTTGGGATTTGGTCATGATTGCCTTCATCCTAATCGCACGATCCATAGCTTCTATTTCAGATAATTTCTTAATCTTCCCGGATTTTGATCGGGTTCTGATCACGGTGGTTCTGGTGGCTTTCTTTTTGTCTTTCATCTTTTTGGATTGATAGAAAGCTTGAAGAAGGGCTTGTTGATTTGATGGGGATAGATAATCTATCATTGTGACAGAGATAGGGTTGTATAGGGTAAATCAATCGTCAGGTGAACTGAAACGATTTCAGGGGATTTTTCTCTTTTCCCCAAGCAAGTACATGAATAGGCAGACGCCTCTTTGCTTTCTTGCGAAAAGGAGGGAAAACAGAATTACGTAACTGGTCCCTATTCTTCAGATCGTTTCAAATTCAGCCCAAGTATTCAGCAGTTAATAGCTTTTAACGCACGGCCATTAATGAATGGAATTAAAAGAATGGGCCGGTTATTAACAAGTTAATGGGCTAAGGATTAATCTCATATTTTACCAGTTAAAGGCCCACATTCTATCTCTTGTCAAATCAACATATATGGTGTACTTGATATACATTTTAATATATGGTTGAGATTAATTTTTCATTAATCAAACATTAAGCTTAATTTAATCTTAACCATATCATTAAAGCTCTCTTAATCAAGTATGGGGTTGGTCATTCCCAATTCGTTACGTAAGATAGCAAATCGCTCTGAACTTAATGGTTTAGTAAAAATGTCAGCGATTTGATCTTCCGTTGAAACGAATTCTAGATTAATGTCACCCTTTTGAATATGATCTCGTATGAAGTGATGCTTAATATCAATGTGCTTTGCACGTGAGTGCTGACTGGGATTTTTACCCAAATTGATTGCACTTGTATTGTCACACTTTACGGGAACATGTTCAAAAGTTAGACCATAATCTCTCAAATGCTGTCTCATCCACAAAATTTGAGTAACACAATTACCTACAGAAATATATTCTGCCTCAGCGGTAGATAGTGCTACTGAATTTTGCTTTTTGCTAGACCATGAGACCAAAGCATTTCCAAGAAAATGACACGTACCTGAAGTGCTCTTTCTTTCCAATCTACATCCAGCATAGTCTGCATCACTGTATCCCACAAGATTGATTTCTTTGCACTTTGGATACCACAGACCTACATTTTGTGTTCCTCTCAAATATCTGAAAATCCTTTTGACTGCAGCATAGTATGATTCCTTTGGATCTGATTGATATCTGGCACATAGACATACACTAAATTGAATGTCAGGTCTACTGGCTGTAAGATACAGTAGTGACCCAATCATCCCTCTGTATTTCCTTATGTCTACTCTTTTGCCTTTCTCATCTTTCTTGATCTTCACAACTGTGCTCATTGGAGTGTTCTCCTCATTGCAGTTCTCAAAATCAAACTTTTTCAGAAGCTCTCTGACATATTTTTCTTGATTAATGAAGATGCCTCGACTACCCTGTTTAATCTGTAATCCTAAAAAGAAATTTAACTCGCCCATCATGGACATCTCAAATTCTTCACTCATTTCTTTTGCAAAGGATTCACACATAGATTCATTAGTTGATCCAAAAATAATATCATCGACATATATTTGCACAATCAACAAATGACCTTTTTCATATTTAATAAACAGAGTAATGTCAACTTTTCCTCTTTGAAATTCCTTTTTAATCAAGAAAGAGCTTAACCTGTCATACCAAGCTCCAGGAGCTTGCTTCAAACCATATAAAGCTTTTGACAGTTTAAACACATGATCCGGAAGATCACAATCCTCAAAACCAGGAGGTTGTTTGACATAAACCTCTTCAGAAATAAAACCATTTAAAAAAGCACTTTTGACATCCATTTGATAGAGTTTGAAGTCTTTATAACAAGCATAAGCACAAAGCATACGAATAGACTCTAACCTAGCAACTGGAGCATAAGTCTCATCAAAATCAATACCTTCTTGTTGGTTGTAACCTTGGGCAACCAATCTAGCCTTATTTCTGGTAACATTTCCGGACTCATCTAACTTATTTCTAAAGACCCATTTAGTTCCTATGATAGTCTTTCCTATTGGTCTAGGAACCAATGTCCATACATTGTTCCTCTTGAACTGGTCTAGTTCTTCTTGCATGGCAAGAAT
Organism: Euphorbia peplus; assembly: GCA_028411795.1. Classification (NCBI taxonomy): domain Eukaryota; kingdom Viridiplantae; phylum Streptophyta; class Magnoliopsida; order Malpighiales; family Euphorbiaceae; genus Euphorbia; species Euphorbia peplus. The sequence continues at coordinate 7,913,809 of CP110843.1, read as the reverse complement.
CCAGTTTTCATCATCTTCAGCCTCTTTGAAGCTTTTTGGTTCAAGTTCAGATACAAAGGCTACATTTCCAAAGTACTTTCTGAACTGGGCTCTAGTCATGACCTTTTCAGAAGGGTCATCAATAATGTCTTCCTGAGAGTGATTTCTCGGAACTCTAATTTCCTTTGGAAGTTCATTATTCTCTACTTTCTCTTCCCTAGGTACAGACTGTTCAAATGAAGATACATTTAACTGAGGATTTTCAACTGATAATAAATCATCATTTATCTTTTCCACAGGTAAGTTATTTTCATCAAACACTACATGAACATACTCTTCTACCACTAGGTTTCTCTTATTGAAAACTCTAAAAGCTTTGCTAGATAAGGAACATCCTAAGAAGATTCCTTCATCAAACTTTTCATCGAACTTTCCTAGTTGGTCTTTATTGTTGTTGTGAATGAAACACTTAGAACCAAATATGTGAAAGTAGCTTATGTTGGGTTTTCTTCCTTTCCATAATTCATATGGAGTCTTTTTCAAGATGGGCCTGATCAATGCTCTATTCAAAATATAGCAAGCTGTGTTAGTAGCTTCAGCCCAAAAATACTTAGGAAGATTACTTTCACTTATCATAGTTCTAGCCATTTCTTCCAACGTCCTATTCTTACGTTCTACAACTCCATTTTGTTGCGGAGTTCTTGGGGCAGAAAACTCATGGTTTATCCCCGACTCATTACAAAATAGTTCAAAAGACTGATTTTTGAACTCACCTCCATTATCACTTCTAATAGAAGAAAGTTTGACATTTCTGTCATTTTGGAGTTTCTTAACTAGGTGGACAAATTGGTCAAAGGTCTCATCCTTAGATGCTAGAAATAAGGTCCAGGTAAATCTGGAGTAGTCATCAACTATTACCAAAGCATACTTCTTGCCTCCTAGACTTGATGGTTGAATTGGACCAAACAAATCTAAGTGGAGTAATTCAAGTGGTCTACTAGTTGATACAACTCCTTTTAAGCTAAAAGAGCTTCTAGTTTGTTTACCCTTTTGACATGCATCACAAATGTGATCTTTGTTGAAATTTATCTTAGGAAGACCTTTTACAAGTTCTTTCTTAGATAATTTCGAAATTAAGTGCATACTAGCATGTCCTAACCTTTTGTGCCACAACCAGCTCTCATCATTATGTGAAACAAGGCATTTATCGTAAGATACTTTATCAAGATTAAGCATGTAAACATTTTCAACTCTTGGAACTGTGAATAAAACCTTGTCAGATTTTGCATCAAAAACTTCACAGCTTTTGGAGTTGAAAACTACCTTCATACCTTTATCACATAGATGACTTATGCTTAGAAGATTGTATTTTAGCCCGTCGACCAACGATACATCTTCAATGGATGGTTGTGAGCCAACTTGACCTTTACCTATGACTTGTCCTTTTCTCTTGTCTCCAAAACTGACACTTCCTCCATTAAAGGCTTTAATTGAGGTGAACGTACTTTTATCACCAGTCATGTGTCTTGAGCAGGCACTGTCAACATACCATTGTTTTGACCTTTGTGTGCCTCTCACGTGTCCCTGCATTTAATCACTTAAATTTAGGTACCCAATGAATTTTGGGTCCTGGTAGGTTAGCAGTAGACAATCTCGACACTTTTACTTTCCAGATAAACTTTCCTTTATATTGACCATTTCTAAATTTACAATTTTTGATGACATGGTCATTATGATTACAATAATAACAGTTCTTAATTTTTGGAAGTTTTAACTGTTTATTATTATAATCCTTCTTTTTCTTTGGTTTATCTGAAGTAAATCTTTCATGATAACTAGTGGAGCATCCAATTCCCGATCTATCATCACAAGATCGTTGGGAGTTAATAATATCATGAAGGATTTCTTTTCCCTTTGAAAAACCCTTTATTATATGATCATCTTTTGCTTTTTGGTTTTTCAAAGATTCTACCTCTTTAAGAACTTCAGCATTGCTAGTCTCTAGATTTTCAATTTTATCTAGCAATTCTGAATTCTCCTTTTTGAGACTTTTATTTTCTTTCTTGCATTTTTTTAATTTTAGCAAGGTCTCAATAGAGGCATCATACAAATCACAGCAAACAGAAATTAATTCTTCTTTTGTCATAAGACCAAAAGTTACCTCGGGAGATTCATCATCTCCATCGTCTGAAGAATTTTCTGATTCATCTTTTGCCATGAAACAAATGTGTGCAACTTCATCATCTTCTTCATCACTTGAAGATTCATCGCTATCGCTCCAAGTTGCCACCATAGCCCTTTTTGATGAACCCTAATTATTTTGATTATGTTCAAACGTTTCAGAAGATGAAAACTTAGTATTGCCTTACATATAGTTTACTATTGACTAATAATTTTTATTCTTAGTCTATGTGTAAGTTGCTCAGCAGGTACTGAATGAATCATTTCTGGATTGCTTAAAGAACTCAGAAGTTCGGTTTGCTGAAGTCAGAATTTCAAATATTCAGAAGCTGGATACTCCGCTCTGAAGCCGAAGTCTGCTAAAGCTCTACTCATAAGCTCTCTGCAATCAGAAGTTTTGCCAATTGTGATCAGAAGTCTAGTCAAGAGAACTTTAGCTTCTGAAAGCTAAGTCACGGGTTCTTGATAGCATTTAATGCTCTGACAAGTGCATTTAATGCAAGGCGCCAAAAGTTCAAAAAGCTGTCTTGATGGAGCGCGCCTGTCTGTGTAAAAGAAACCGGAATTTCCTTGTCTACCCTTTGTTGATCCAATTGAAGAATGATTCTGTCATCCTCATCCTTGATTTCAAATCACTTACCGGATTTAGTTAAAGAACAAGGATAACGGAATCAAAGTGTTTGAAGACCGTTTGAAGATTTGACAAACTAACGGCTACAACATCTGATGTCATCTCCTTTGAAGATTCAAACTCACCAACGGTCATCTTCATACACTATAAATAGTAGCCTTGCTCCACTGCATCAACGTACGCGTGATCATTTGAGCAAAATCTCAACGCACTGTTTTAACAAGAAAAACAGAGCATTCTTTTCCATTCTCAATCTTTCTTAGCATAGTCTTAGTTAAAGTGAGAGAGTGAAGAAAAACAAGTTCATAATAGGAATCTTGTAAACTGAGATCGTTTGTGATCTTCAGTTAGATTTAAAGAGAGAAACCTAGTTGAGATTAGAGTTGGGTGAGAAATCCAGAAAACAGAGTATTGTTTGTTATGGTGGAAATCCTTTAACTCTTTTTAGGCTAGTCAGAACTAAGTGGGAAATTAGCTTAAGTTCTGTTGATGTAAAGGAGCTTCTGAACTTGCCATAAAAGTTCTGAATAGTGGATTTATAAAATCTCTGTAGGCTGCGACCTCAGGGGACAAGACGTAGTCACAGGACTTCTGTGGCGAACTTGGATAAATCGAATTGTTCAATCAGGATCTCCTGAACTTCTTTCTCCCTCTTATACTTGTTATTTTTGCTTCTGTGTGCTTGTTCATATTTAGTGCTGAAACAGATTTTCTCTAAAGTATCATTGTCTTTGTTCAGAAGACAGTCTAGAAGTTCATAAATCAGAACTTCTGTTGCTGAAAACAGTGTAACTGTGTTTAGGCAGAATTTCCCTCAGAAGCAACTTCTTTAAAGCTAGCTTCTGACTCTGAGGAAATTCGACTCTGAAATTTAAGTTTCTTGAAAAACTTAGAAAATTTCAGTTTTCAACTTAGACACCTATTCACCCTCCTCTAGGTGATTCTGTTCTTGTTAGGGCCAACAAGTGGTATCAGAGCGAAGGTCACTTCGTATATTTACTAAAGATCTAACAATCTAAGTGTAAGATCCTATCAGAATCAATAGAGATGGCTAGTAGACACCAGCCTGAGAATTCCTCTCATTTCATTGTTCCAGAGGGTTCCTCCACAACTAGACCTCCACTATTTAATGGTGATAACTACTCTTACTGGAAAAAGAGAATGATGTATTTCATCCAAGCTCAGAATATGAGTGCCTGGATAGTTATCACTAATGGTGACTTCATCCCAACTAGGATGGAAGCTGGTTTAGGACATGTTGTAATCCCTCAAGTGGAATATACAGATGAAATCCTTAAAAAACTCCAAACGAATGCTTCAGCAATAAATATGCTGCATTGTGCACTTTTTGCTACTGAGTATAACAAAGTGTCTTCTTGTGAAACAGCAAAGGATATTTGGAACAAGCTAGAAGTCACTTACGAAGGAACAGGAAAAGTGAAGCAATCTAAAGTCAATCAGTTGATGAGAGACTACGAGTTATTTGAAATGCTTGACAAAGAATCCATCTCAAGCATGAATTCTAGATTCACCAAGATTGTCAATGACTTGAAGAGTTTGGGAAAGGATATTGAAGAATCTGAAAAAGTAAGGAAGATTCTCAGAAGCTTACCAAGGTCGTGGCAAGCCAAGAAGACTGCTATCGAAGAAGTTCAGGACTTAAGCTTCTATGAGTATGATGAACTCATTGGCTCATTGATTACTCATGAGATGGCAATCAAAAATCATGACCTGAGAGAAAGGTCAGAAGGAAAAAGAGTAGTCCTGAAAGCAGAATCTTCTGAAGAATCCTCTGAAGATGAGGAACTGGCTATGCTGACCAGGAAGTTCAAGAAGGCCTTTAGAAAAGGCAGAGGTGGAAACTACAAGAAGCCTTTCAGGAGCTTTGAGAAGAAAACTCCTGATTCTGGTGAAAAGTTCAAGAGAGATCCAAACAAGCCAATTGTGTTCTATGGATGTCAGCAACCGGGACACATTAAGCCTAACTGTCCGGAGCTGAAGAAAGATAAGAAAAAGTTCAAGAAAGCTATGCTGGCTGCTTGGTCAGACTCTGAGACCAGCAGTGATCCTGAAGAAAAGGAAGAGCAAGCTCAGATTTGTTTTATGGCTATTGATGAGCCAACCTCTGAAGATGTCACAGGAGAAACTTCCGCACCTCCTGAAGCTACCTATGACTCTGAGGTAAACATATCTTCTGAACAAAATATCTTTGATTCTCTTGAAGAACTCTATAGTATGTTCAAGTACCTAAAAAGGAAATTGGACAAGAGTGAGGCTGACAAGTTTCTTAGGTTTACTCAAGTTTACTCTAACTTAAAAGTGTTAGAGGAAAAACTGTGTAAACAGTTCAGCACTCCTGCTGATGGCTCTAAAGCCAAAGGCAAGGAAAAGTTGCCTCTGGGAAGTGATAAACCCCAGAAGAAGAAGAAACCTGTCACTCCCTCTCTTCTGAAAGAGATGGCTTCTCCTCCTGATATTGGTACCTCTGAGAGTGCTGTCTTAGCCTCTGAAGATGTTGGACCTTCTCAGAAGAAGAAGAAATCTCCCAGGAAGCAAAGGGAAAGATCCAAGAACCCTCCCTTTTGCAAGCTCTGCAAAAGTGATGGTCACTGGTTGAAGGATTGCAAGTATCATATTAAAAACCTCTTGCAATCTGAGATATCATTAAAACCTGCTGAAGAAAAATCTAACTCTGAAGGACCCAATAAGGATTGGGTACCTGTCACTAATTGATTGTGTTGCAGGTGGCTCTGAGTGCTCCATCAATGTCAAAGCTGTGGTACATTGACAGTGGGTGCTCAAGGCATATGACAGGTGATGAAAAAGCATTCATCACATTTGATCCTAAAAGAGGTGGAAAAGTCAGCTTTGGAGATGCTCAGAAAGGAAGGATACTTGGTTCCGGATCCATAGGAACTAATCCTCCGATCGAAGATGTCTCCCTAGTCAGAGGCCTGAAGTTCAATCTCCTGAGTGTTGCACAACTGTGTGATAAAGGTAGAGATGTTGTCTTCAGCTCCTCTGGATGTAAAATCTTGGACAGTAAGTCAAGGGAAGTTATTCTAACTGCTCCTAGAGTTGAAAATGTTTTCATGCTGAATCTTGAGAATCTTTGCAAAAATATATGCTTGATGTCCAAAGAGGATACCTCCTGGCTCTGGCACAGGAGACTTGCTCATGTTAGCATGGATCTTCTGGCCAAAGTAGCTAGAAATCAATTGGTTGAGGGTCTGCCTGAAATTAGTTTTAAAAAGAACCATTTATGCAATGCTTGCCAATCTGGTAAACAATCCAGAAGCTCTTTTAAAACTAAGAAAGTCATTTCAACTAAAAGACCTTTGGAATTACTTCATATGGATCTTTTTGGTCCTGTTCAACCAATGAGCATGGGTGGAAAGAAGTATGCCTTTGTCATTGTAGATGACTATTCAAGATTCACTTGGGTCATCTTGCTGTCTAGCAAAGATGAGTCACTTGGATGTTTCTCAGTTCTGATAAAGAAACTTGAGAATGAAAGGAATGAAAAGGTTGTCCATATCAGAAGTGATAATGGTGGAGAATTCAAAAACTTTATGTTTGAAGAATTCTGTGAAACCAAGGGAATTGATCATAACTTTTCTGCTCCCAGAACTCCTCAACAAAATGGGGTAGTTGAAAGGAAGAATAGAACTCTGGTTGAGATAGCCAGAACTATGATCAATGAAAGAAGGCTTCCAAAGTACTTCTGGGGAGAAGCTGTAAACACAGCTTGCTATGTTCTGAATAGAGTGCTAATCAGAAGCATTCTGAACAAGACTCCTTATGAACTCTGGAAAGGTCGAAAGCCTAAAATAGGTTATTTCAGAACCTTTGGTTGTAAGTGTTATGTTTTGAATACAAAAGAATATCTTTCAAAGTTTGATTCAAAGGTAGATGAGGCCATTTTTCTTGGTTACTCAACACATAGTAAAGCATATAGGGTTTTTAACAAGAGGACTCAAACTTTAGATGAATCTGTTCATGTACAGTTTGATGAGACTAACCCTGCAGATAGTAGAGCTCCTGATGAAGATGTAGTTCAAGCTCCTGAAGTTACATCTTTTGTTGATAAAGAAGATGTTCCTCCCAGAGCTGCTGAAGTGGATCCTCCTGTTGCTGAACAAGCTCAAGATGAGAATCCTACTCCAGAAGTCAACTTTCTTCCAGAAGATGCTCCTATATATGATTCAACAAATGATGAACAGGTTTCAGAAGACTCATTGGATATACCAAGAGAAGTTAGAGCTCATAGGAATCATTCCTTAGACAACATCATTGACTCTGTTCATAATCCTGTCATGACCAGAGCTCAGCTCAGAAGATACATGGGAAATGTGGCTTTTGTGTCACTTCTGGAACCCAAGGACTTCTATGAAGCAGCTGATGATGACTCTTGGTTAATGGCAATGCAAGAAGAACTTGACCAGTTCAAAAGGTCAGAAGTTTGGACTTTGGTTCCCAGACCTAACAACATAAAGGTTGTTGGAACTAGATGGGTTCTGAAGAACAAGCTTGATGAATTTGGAAATGTTGTGAGAAACAAGGCTAGACTTGTTGCTCAAGGTTACAGTCAGCAAGAAGGCATAGATTATGGTGAAACTTTTGCTCCTGTTGCAAGATTAGAAGCCATTAGAATCTTATGTGCTTTTGCATCATACAAAGGTTTCAAGCTCTTTCAAATGGATGTGAAAAGTGCATTCTTGAATGGTTACATTGATGAGGAAGTCTATGTGTCTCAACCTCCTGGTTTTGAAGATCCTAAGTTTCCTGATCATGTGTACAAGCTAAAGAAAGCCTTGTACGGACTGAAACAAGCTCCCAGAGCTTGGTATGAGAGACTGACAAAGTTCCTTCTGTCTAAGGGATTTGTCAGAGGCTGTGTTGATACAACTCTGTTCACTCTGAAGAAGAACAAGGATATCCTTATAGCTCAGGTATATGTTGATGATATTATATTTGGTGCTACTAATGAATCTTTGTGCAGAGAGTTCAGTGATCACATGAAGGCTGAGTTTGAAATGTCTATGATGGGAGAATTAACCTTCTTCTTAGGACTTCAGATAAAGCAAAGTAATGATGGTGTGTTTATCAATCAAGCCAAGTACACTAGAGAAGTGCTGAAGAAATTTGGCATGATGGACTCTAATGCTGTTGATATTCCAATGGATGTCAGCAAAGACATTGATGATGAAGAGAAAGCTGGTAAACCTGTAGATATAAAAACCTACAGAGGTATGATTGGCTCTCTTTTATACCTAACTGCCAGCAGGCCAGATATACATTTTGCTGTGTGTTTTTGTGCTAGATATCAGTCTAAACCAAGAGAGATTCATGATGTTGATGTCAAAAGAATTCTCAGATATCTTAAAGGCACACCAGAAGCTGGTTTGTGGTATCCCTGTAGTTCTGATTTCCCTCCTATAGGATACACAGACTCTGACTATGGTAGAGATAAATTGAAAAGGGTCAGCACTTCTGGTGGTTGTCATTTTCTGGGGGAGTGCCTAGTCTCCTGGCATAGCAAGAAGCAAACCTCTGTGGCTCTCTCAACTGCTGAAGCTGAGTATGTTGCTGCTGGAAGTTGTGTTTCTCAGATGCTCTGGATCAAGCAACAAATTGCTGACTATGGAGTCATCCCTGGAACAATTACAATCTACTGTGATAACAAGAGTGCTATTGATCTTTCAAAGAATCCTATTCAGCACAGCATGATGAAGCATGTTCATATTAGGCATCACTTTCTGAGAGATCATGTTCTGAAGAAGGATATTATCATTACTCATGTTCCCTCTGAAGAAAATCTTGCTGACATGTTTACTAAGCCTATGGCTGGTATGTCTTTCAGCAACTTACGAGAAGGCATTGGTATGACTTATCCTCTTCAATAACTTAGAATAATTATTTCTGAGTATCTTAAGTGTTTGATCGTTTAAGATAATTTAGTTATAATAAATTCTAATCATGATTTGACTTGAAAGCATGCGTTATTTACTGCTTATTACGGCGCTGTTCTGTGGTTAACGGTTATCTGTTCCCTTTTAAACGGTGTGTATTTGCTTTTTGAATTGGAACGGTTTCTGTGTTTGGGTATAAATAAGGGTTTTCCATACTTAGAACTTTTTACTCTCATTTTCTTTGCCATTAGAATTTCCATAGATTTTTCTGTGTTCTCTTCTCTCTAAAAATCTTAACCTAACTTCTCATTTCTTCAAATGGCTCAAGAAATCACTGTCACACACATCTTCTCGGATGAATCACGAAAGAAATTAGTGAATCTAGGGTTTTCACCTCTAGGTTCCTAGATGATGTAGTCAAATCGACTGAACCAATTTCCCACTGGCTTAGTGCTCAAAACTGGAATTCTTTCGTCTCTCTCGAAGAATTTATTTATCCTAAGTTAGTTACAGAATTCTATAAGAACCTTCATTTCTTTTCTAATGAGGAGGATGTTCTTCATTCTGTGGTTGGGGAAGTTGAGATCGAAGTCAGCAGGGCTTCCATTTCTCAAGTGATTGGGATTGATGATGAAGGAATCATCATTGGTGATGATGGTTCAGCAGAAGGTTTTTCAGAAGCCAACTGGGCTAGGCCAGATCTGAGTGCCAAGGAAACTTATGCCACCTGGTTGACTCAGCACCAGAGGTGGGCACACTATTTGACTACAAATGTCTTTCTTCCGAAGGCTGGAGGAGTCAATTGTGTTTCCAACAGAGAGCGAGTTTTTATGTGGCATCTGGTCAACCAGAAGAAGATTAACTTGACTGCCATGCTGATAAGGCAGATGAAGAATGTAACGACCGTGAGTGCATTGGCATATGGCTCACTCCTGACAAGGTTGTTTGAGGCAGCCTCTGTTGTTGTTTCAGGAGAAGGTGTTACTAGTAGGAGTACGGTTCTGAAGATGCATACCTTCAGGAACCTGAGTTTTGGTGTTACTCCGAAGAAGAACGAGAAGGACTCCTCTGTGAGTATTGCTCAGAAGGAAATTGTGAATGCATCTGTTCAGAAAGGAAAGATTGCTGCCAAGAAGGGCAAGGGAAAGAAAGGATCAAGCAAGTTGGTCCTGAATGTTGAGAAGGTGGTTGTCTCAGAACCTCTTCCCACGATGGTTCAAACAACAATCAATGTTGAACCCTCTGGCAAGGTTGTTGCTGAGAAGCCAAAGGATGTTCCTGAGAAGGAAGCTCAGGATGCTGAGGAAGCACGCCTTGCTGAGAAAGAGAAGGCTGCTGAAGCTGAAAAGGTTGCAAGAGTTGTGGCTCTTGCTGAAGAGAAAAGAAAGAAGAAAGAAGCAGAGGACAAGTTAGCTGCTGAGCGAGAAATTGCTGCAAAGGCTAAGGCCGATGCAAAACTTGTAGAATGTGCTGCTGATCTTGAGAATGCTGAGTTCTCAAAGGTAGTTGAGACTTCAGAGGAAGAAGAGAATCTTGATAATGTCTCTCTATCTTCTCGAATTGTTGAGAATGTCACTCTCACCACCAGAATTGGGAAGAAGGATGTGGCAAGACGAAGGGTTCTGAAGAAGAAGGACTTCGTTGTTGCCTCAAGTGCTGATTTGGAGGATCATGCTACTCAGGAACCAGAAGCTGCTGATAAAGAGCTGTCAGAGATTTCTGATGAAGAGAATGTTAATGCTCCTCTGATTGAAGAGTTGTCAGAAGAGAATGAACCAGAAGATGAAGAGGTTCTTCAGGGTGCTAAGGAATTTGTTGAGAACGTTGATGATGAACACTTCATTGACAACGTTCTTCTGAATCAAGGAAGAAACCCTGGTGATAGGGATGCCTCTGAAACGCTGTTCAGAATGGCTCATCTATATGCTGAGCCCATTTCAACTTTTGATCCTAATGCCTCTGAACAGGTTATCTCTTCTCCTACTCTTACTCCTCATCCATCTCCTTCACTACCTTCTGTCACAGAAGTTAGTGAATCTCAGACCTTCATTCCCCCAATATCTTCAACATCTGAAGTTATTCCTCCTCCTTCTACTCTTCATTCTGGATCCTATTCAGAAGTGAATCTGTCCTCTGGACCAATTTTCACGGACTCAATTTCTACTTCCACTACTTCTTCTTTATCCTCTTCTGCTGTATTTCCATCAATTGGAATTACTGCTCCTCCTCTGTCAATACCTTTTTCAATTCCTTCAACCTTACCTCCTTGCACAAACACTAACTCTTCCCCCTTCACACATACAATTCCTTCCACACAAACTTCTGTCCCTCCTCTTTCAACCTTTGGACATACACCTCCTGTGTGTGATCCCTTAACTACCTCCTCCACTCCTTCAGGTTTTGCTGGGTTGTCACCCAACTATGACTTCCTGCGCAAACACTTGAATCGAGAAGATCTGGATAACAGGTTTGGAAGTTTTGGCTTCATGGGCAGAGCTTCTGGTATTTCTGAAGCTGGAGGTGCCCCTAGTGTTGAAGAGTTGAGAAGAATGGGTCAGAGTGGCTCAGATGAACTGCTGAATAGATTTGCTGGTATAGGGCAAAGGACTTCTGCTGCTGACATGTATGCTCAGGGCATTGTGCTGCAAGAATTACATTCCTTGAAAGCTCAGAACCTGCAGCTCATGACTATGCTTCAAATGCAGGATCCTTCTGTTTACATACGCAATCTTTCTACACTTCATCTCGCTACATATGATGAGCTCTACAAATTGAGAGAATTAGCTCTGACTCTTCCTTCTCTGGACAATATTGCCCTTGCTTCTTCTCTGAAGGTCAATGAGAATTTGGAGATATTGACAGAAGAAGTCAAGGAAGCAAACGAGCATTATGAGGCTCATGAGAAGATGCTCCCTAGTAAGATTGAAGACCTGCAAAGTACTGCAAACCACATTCTGAGAGAAGTGAAATCTTCTGCTCAAGGTTCTTCATCTTCAGGAGCTGCCAAGATTGTATATGACATCACTCCTGATCTCAACAATCGACTCTCCAACATTGAGTCTGCTGTTACTGCTCAGAATGCACAGATTGCTGAGCTCACTGAACTTCTGAAGGTTATGCACACTCAAGCACGTGAACAAGAAAAGACTCTTCACAATTGCTATAGGTTTGTTCGAGGACAGACTTATATTCAGAATGAGCATCTTACTGCTGCTGTGTATGCTAACAATAGGTTGATCAAGCTCCTTCTGGAAGATGTTCAGAGACAGCGACCTATGTCTGGTCAGACCTTTGATCATATGAAGACCATTGATGATGACTTCAGAAGACGAATGGATATGATCAATACTGTGAGACCAACTCCTCAGCAATATCAGACTGCACTGAATGTTCAGCAAAAACTGAAATCTCAGGGTGCTCTGGGTGTTGCTCTTGGTTCTGGTCAAACGGGGGAGAAGTCTGGTCAGAAGAGAGCTAGTGGTGCTGAAGGTTCCAGTGGTGTTCCTCCTCCTCAGAAGAAACCTAGGAACATGTAATCATTTAGGACTTAAGCTTCTTAGCTAGGTTCTGGGTTGGGTAGTTTTTGTCTTAGGACTTTTTCTGCTCTTCTGATTATTTTGCTTTTGTTATCTTTTGATTGAATCTATATACACTGAACCTTTTCTATATTCTCTTGCATATATGACTTCTTACTCTTTGCTTATGTTTCTTCTTAACTTAGTAAATTACACTTCACTTAATCTAACAACTTGATCTTAAGTCTTATTAAGTTTATACAGATTGCTGAAGTTCACCATTTATACTAAAATGGGGGAGTTAATTTACTCAGAAGTAATGAATCATTTGCATCAGGAAGTCACGTTCTAATCCTCATGTTTTCTTTTACCTTCTGACCACGGTTTGTCCATAACCAAAATGGGGGAGAATGATGAACCCTGATTATTTTGATTATGTTCAAACGTTTCAGAAGATGAAAACTTAGTATTGCCTTACATATAGTTTACTATTGACTAATAATTTTTATTCTTAGTCTATGTGTAAGTTGCTCAGCAGGTACTGAATGAATCATTTCTGGATTGCTTAAAGAACTCAGAAGTTCGGTTTGCTGAAGTCAGAATTTCAAATATTCAGAAGCTGGATACTCCGCTCTGAAGCCGAAGTCTGCTAAAGCTCTACTCATAAGCTCTCTGCAATCAGAAGTTTTGCCAATTGTGATCAGAAGTCTAGTCAAGAGAACTTTAGCTTCTGAAAGCTAAGTCACGGGTTCTTGATAGCATTTAATGCTCTGACAAGTGCATTTAATGCAAGGCGCCAAAAGTTCAAAAAGCTGTTTTGATGGAGCGCGCCTGTCTGTGTAAAAGAAACCGGAATTTCCTTGTCTACCCTTTGTTGATCCAATTGAAGAATGATTCTGTCATCCTCATCCTTGATTTCAAATCACTTACCGGATTTAGTTAAAGAACAAGGATAACGGAATCAAAGTGTTTGAAGACCGTTTGAAGATTTGACAAACTAACGGCTACAACATCTGATGTCATCTCCTTTGAAGATTCAAACTCACCAACGGTCATCTTCATACACTATAAATAGTAGCCTTGCTCCACTGCATCAACGTACGCGTGATCATTTGAGCAAAATCTCAACGCACTGTTTTAACAAGAAAAACAGAGCATTCTTTTCCATTCTCAATCTTTCTTAGCATAGTCTTAGTTAAAGTGAGAGAGTGAAGAAAAACAAGTTCATAATAGGAATCTTGTAAACTGAGATCGTTTGTGATCTTCAGTTAGATTTAAAGAGAGAAACCTAGTTGAGATTAGAGTTGGGTGAGAAATCCAGAAAACAGAGTATTGTTTGTTCTGGTGGAAATCCTTTAACTCTTTTTAGGCTAGTCAGAACTAAGTGAGAAATTAGCTTAAGTTTTGTTGATGTAAAGAAGCTTCTGAACTTGCCATAAAAGTTCTGAATAGTGGATTTATAAAATCTCTGTAGGCTGCGACCTCAGGGGACAAGACGTAGTCACAGGACTTCTGTGGCGAACTTGGATAAATCGAATTGTTCAATCAGGATCTCCTGAACTTCTTTCTCCCTCTTATACTTGTTATTTTTGCTTCTGTGTGCTTGTTCATATTTAGTGCTGAAACAGATTTTCTCTAAAGTATCATTGTCTTTGTTCAGAAGACAGTCCAGAAGTTCATAAATCAGAACTTCTGTTGCTGAAAACAGTCTAACTGTGTTTAGGCAGAATTTCCCTCAGAAGCAACTTCTTTAAAGCTAGCTTCTGACTCTGAGGAAATTCGACTCTGAAATTTAAGTTTCTTGAAAAACTTAGAAAATTTCAGTTTTCAACTTAGACACCTATTCACCCCCCTCTAGGTGATTCTGTTCTTGTTAGGGCCAACACTTTTTCCCTTCTCTTTCTTCTTGTTGTCATTCTTCAAGTTAGGACAGTTTGGTTTGATATGTCCTGGCTTATCACACTCAAAGCAAACAACATTTTGAGAAGAGTCCTTTTTGAACTTATCAGAAGTTCTGGGCTCTTTGTGAAAGTTATTTTTAGGAAATCTTTTAAAGTTCTTCTTTTTCAAGAACTTGTTGAATTTTCGAGTAAGTAAAGCTATTTCCTCTTCAGATTCATTTTCTGAACTTTCACTTACAATCTTAGCTTTTAATCCTGTGGATTTAAGCTTTCTTGCTTCGGGCTCTTTATCATTGACAGATGACATTTTTATCTCATGAGTGAGGAGAGATCCAATAAACTCATCATAAGCATATGTGGATAGATCTCTAGCCTCATCAATAGCTGTCAATTTAGGATCCCAAGCTGAGGGCATTGTTCTCATTAATTTTTTAATTAGCTCCTCATCTTGAAAGGTTTTTCCAAGGGTTTTTAGATTATTTATGATGGTGGTAAACCTCGTATTCATTTCTGAAATGGTTTCATTTACCTCCATCTTAAATAACTCATATTCGCGCATATACAAATTTACCCTTAGATCCTTCTGCTTTTGAGTTCCTTCATATGTGACCTCAAGTTTGTCCCATATCTCCTTGGCACTCGTACACCCTGAAACACGATGATATTCGTTAGTATCTAAAGCACAATGTAGAATATTAATAGCTTTAGCATTTAACTGTAATTGCTTCCAATCATCGTCGTTGTACTCAGATTCAGTCTTGTTTATGGTGACACCATCAATTATTTTTGTGGGAATAGATGATCCGTCTTTAATTATTTTCCAAACGAAAATATCACAAGACTGAATAAAATTTCTCATCCTATTTTTCCAGTAGGAGTAATTTACTCCATAAAATAGGGGCGGTCTAACTGTAGACTGTCCCTCAGGAATCTGTGTAGACATATTCCCTGGAAAATTAATCACCCGATTAGTCATTTTGAATCTCTCTAAAGATGTTAATCTTTATAGGCAAAGAGATTGGCTCTGATACCAATTGTTGGCCCAAATAATGACTATATAAAGACTAGAGGGGGGTGAATAGGATTTATTGCCTTTTAAAAACTATTATTTTCTCTTTAAAATATTTTGCCTATTAAATAATCAACTATAAAAGATTTTGCGGAATATTTAGTTGATTAAAAGATGAGAGAAAATAAGCGAGTTTAACACGATTTAATCACAAGCAATTAAAGATAAAAGCTTAAAGCAAAGCAAGTGATTAAAAGCAATAAGTAGAGAGAGAAAGGATAGAAGGATTAGACGCAGAGCATTTATCCAGGTTCGGTCTCCTTGTGAGCCTAGTCCTGTCCCCGAGAGCACCTCTCGAGATTTTCCCCTAAGGATTTCTTTAAGGGCAGAAATCAAGCCGGTAGAGTAGTTCTCACAATCCGAGACACTACTAGAGCTGAACACCTCTCCCAGTATTCACTCCCTCAAACTTCCAAGTGTTTGAGCAACTCCACTTAGTTTTTCTCAAGATCAACTAAGAAACTTATGGCACTTTTCAAGGCTCAGTGATAACCTCCTAAGCTTGCGGGTGCTTAAGAACCTATATGCTTTTCAAGGCTAAGCAAGAACCTCTCTTACACTTTTATAAGGATCTAGTGTAAAACCCAAGATTAAACCCCACCGTTTAATCTTTTACAATGATCTTTGAATGAAAGAAAACACTCAAACTCTCGTTGTAAAGTTGAAGGAAAAATATAATCAAAGCTCGCTTGAATATCTCGTGTTTGAAGCTATGATTCTCGGTTTTCTTTTCCTTACTTCAACCTTCTCTTCTCCTTGCTATTTATAGGCAAACTTCTTCACCTCTTCAAGTTGTAGCCGAATTTGGAGAAGATGTGTTGTCACATCACCTTTATCTTCTTACATTAGGAGATTTCTCTTTCTTCAACATCTCCCACTTAGGAAACCTACTCTTACATTAGGAAACCTACTCTTACATTTGTAATCTTATCTCTTACATTAGAAAAGAGATCTCTTACATTAGGAAGAGTAAGATCTTATACGAAATGGGAGATTTGTAGGAAGATATGATGAGACATAACACTTTGATGATTTCGAGAAGTTCATGGCCGTAGGATGAAGATGGTGTAACATTGTGAGATTGAATCCTAGCCATTCATTTCTATTTCACTTAAATCATCAAATAAACTTATATCATTTGCATTCATCTAAGCATGGATATGATATGAGCATTTTATTCATATCACATGCATTCATCATCATAAACATGTTAATCACATACGTAAAATAGATGATGACATCATAGATGGCAATATGACATAGTTTGTATGTATGCAAGCATCTTAACCATGGCATAGCTTATGATAAAAATATTAATCACATTAAGATCATATCATAAGATTTTAATGAAGATCATGTTAAGATGTGTCATTTTGATCACATAAAAGGCCATAATACATAGGATAAAAAAAGTGTTTTATCATGGCATAACTTTTTAGCTCGTGGCATAAATATCATTTAGACATAATTTGAATTCATGTGAGCATGTGATATTTAAGCCATAAAAGATGTGATCATGACATGCATACATTTATACTTTAATCATATACTTTAACTAAAAATAACTCTAGATAAAATAATACTCTCATTTAAGCATTTCTAGAGTTAATCATATTCTTAGCATATAAAGTATATATATGATTAAGTTATTTTGTCACAAGTATTTTATTATGTATATATATATATATATATATATATATATATATATATAAGATATAATATAATATTATAAGCACTCATATATATATATAAAGCATATTATAAAAACCATATATTATAATCAAGTAATCAAAATCAAATAGAGTGAAATAACAATCTCCCCGTTTTTGATAACTTGCAAAAATACGCTCGGTGGTTTTTATAAAGATGCTCCCCCTAAATTTAAGGCTCCCCCTGAGTAAAACATTTTTATAAGTATATGGCTTTTGTGACAAAACAATAAGTAAATGGGCTTGAGTTTTAAAACAGAAATGTTTAGGCCCACTTAACTTATTAACTCAATCAAATAAGGCCTTAACTAAAAGATAATTAGGCCCAAAAACAGTTTTGAAATCTGATTAGTTATGATCTAGGCCCAAAGGATAATGAACAGATTTAAGCATATATGGGCCGCGCATATTAACAACAACAGAATTCAACAGAATTCAGTTCATACGTGATTCCAGATTTCAGATTTCTTCCTAGCATGCATAAGAGCAGATGTAACTATGTAGAAACCACTAATTTCTCCCCCTTAGTTTTGGAAGTAATCAAAAAATGAAGTACAACAGGGTAGAAGTAAAAAACACATATCAAAAGGCATGAACTTTTCCTGTAGTATTTTGGACAAAACACAGCAGGCATAACAGATAGCAACAGAGTATAGCATGCCAGACAGATATGAGGTGGTACTACGCATGCATAGGTCCTATATCCAGCTAAGATTCCATCTAGCTAAGGTCAATTCAATTCAGCATATTGTCAACAAAGACAATTCATGAAGTTTCACAATTAAAGAATTCTGGAGAATTGTACCTGCAATGGATTAGCATATATATAGAGTAATAGCAGTAGAGCAATGTATCAGCTCATAACAAAGCAAAACACCACAAATATCCAAAAAAAATTACCCTAAGATAATTAGAAAACTACTTAAAATTATACCCGTGACAAGTAGTTTCAAAAAACTATCTATGGCTGTGGTGATGGTGGTGATGAGATAGATAGACCAGAATTGCAGGAGACAGCAGGAGTTCACTTAATCTGAATGAGGTGGACTTGGTTCAGCAACCATGGTAACTCCAGGTAGGCTCTTAATGGCAGATTTCAGCTCATCTGTTTCATTCTGGAGACCTCTCAGGGCTATCAGGACATCTTCCTGCCTTCCCAAAAGGAACTGCTGGTTGTTGTGTAGTGTGAATACACGTCCATGTTGATCATCCAACTTATTGTTGAGTTCCTTGAGTGCTAAACTCTGCTTGGTCATCCTATCCTGCACAAAACAGCACAAAGAATCCATCTTGGCAGTCAAGTTAGAAATATGTCCCTCCAAGTTCTGTGACTGCTTAGTCATCATTTGTGACATTTCATCCACCTGTGCCATTGTGCTTGCAAGAAACTTTGAATGGGAGTCCAAATTATATGCAGTGTTGTTTACTTCCCCAAACATGTTTCGCAGGTGACCACTCAGATTCACTATCTGTGCAGCAGTGAACTTATACGGAAAACTTGGCTCTACTTCATCCAAGAAATCAGACTGCAAGTTTTGCTGAGTGAAAAACAAGGGTGTGGTCTCCTGTTGTGCAGGCTGGTATGTATCAGCTTCGATATACACAGGGCAGTTAGGCATGACAAATCCTGAGGAGCTTGGAGGTTTCTCCATACTGTCAGCAATGGAGTTCATAATGTCCAATTCCTCCTGAGTAAGCTCCTGATTCTCAATAGCAGAGTCAGCCTCCTGTTCAGTCATGATCCCCTTCCTCTTCTGCAAATTCAACTCATTAACATACAAAGAATTTATGCTCAAACATGGTGAATCTGTCCTAAACATGTTTGACTCTGATGAGATGGATTGGGGTAATGACATCAAGACATCATCTAATGAAGTCCTAGAGGAATTTTGCCTAACGAACAACTTGAATCTGTATGGATTCCTAGGTTGAGTGCAGAAAATTTCTCTTGATATCCTAATCCTTTCATTTCTGTCCTTATATCTTACCAACATCTTATAAACCTCAGTTTTTCCTAGACACCTTGAATAATTCAATGTAGGTTCTTTCTCAAAGTTAATCTTAAAGTGTCTAAAAACAGAGGTCAGAATCATGCTATATGGTAAGTCATCCTGCATCCTAAGGTTTGACATATGTTCTAACATGACAGAGGGCAAATTTATGCTTATGTAATGCATGACATTCCAAATGAAGTGAATATCAAAAGATGTCATGGTTCCTAGATTGCTTCTAATAGGAACTATTACTCTTGTCATGAAATAATGCAGGGTCTCTAACTCAGGGTCTAATTTGCTCCTTCTTAGCACATATGTAATCGGTTGGTCATCCTTAATCTTAAAAATCTTTCTAACAAAACCATAATAGTCATAGTTATCTATCTGTGATGCATGAACATGTCTGGAAATATGTTTTCCAGTGAATGGAATGCCTAGAATAGATCCTAATATGACATCATCAATAAAGAACTTCTCACCTTTTATACTAAACATAAAAGTTCCTTCATTGATTTTTGTTAGAGTCCTATAGAACTCATGAACAAGATCGGGATATATTTTATCCCTGACAGTTAGGACTGACAACCAGCCTTGGCTCTTAAACCAATACTTCAGAGGCAGATTTAGGGTTTCCAGAAACCCTGAATCTATGAACATAGCAGTTAGAAGAACTTTGCTAGCACCGTTTTGATAAACAAGTCTATCTCTAAAGACATAGGGATTAAGCATTACCTCTTTGTTGCCACTATCTATCATGCAGTTTGGATTTTGGGATTTGGTCATGATTGCCTTCATCCTAATCGCACGATCCATAGCTTCTATTTCAGATAATTTCTTAATCTTCCCGGATTTTGATCGGGTTCTGATCACGGTGGTTCTGGTGGCTTTCTTTTTGTCTTTCATCTTTTTGGATTGATAGAAAGCTTGAAGAAGGGCTTGTTGATTTGATGGGGATAGATAATCTATCATTGTGACAGAGATAGGGTTGTATAGGGTAAATCAATCGTCAGGTGAACTGAAACGATTTCAGGGGATTTTTCTCTTTTCCCCAAGCAAGTACATGAATAGGCAGACGCCTCTTTGCTTTCTTGCGAAAAGGAGGGAAAACAGAATTACGTAACTGGTCCCTATTCTTCAGATCGTTTCAAATTCAGCCCAAGTATTCAGCAGTTAATAGCTTTTAACGCACGGCCATTAATGAATGGAATTAAAAGAATGGGCCGGTTATTAACAAGTTAATGGGCTAAGGATTAATCTCATATTTTACCAGTTAAAGGCCCACATTCTATCTCTTGTCAAATCAACATATATGGTGTACTTGATATACATTTTAATATATGGTTGAGATTAATTTTTCATTAATCAAACATTAAGCTTAATTTAATCTTAACCATATCATTAAAGCTCTCTTAATCAAGTATGGGGTTGGTCATTCCCAATTCGTTACGTAAGATAGCAAATCGCTCTGAACTTAATGGTTTAGTAAAAATGTCAGCGATTTGATCTTCCGTTGAAACGAATTCTAGATTAATGTCACCCTTTTGAATATGATCTCGTATGAAGTGATGCTTAATATCAATGTGCTTTGCACGTGAGTGCTGACTGGGATTTTTACCCAAATTGATTGCACTTGTATTGTCACACTTTACGGGAACATGTTCAAAAGTTAGACCATAATCTCTCAAATGCTGTCTCATCCACAAAATTTGAGTAACACAATTACCTACAGAAATATATTCTGCCTCAGCGGTAGATAGTGCTACTGAATTTTGCTTTTTGCTAGACCATGAGACCAAAGCATTTCCAAGAAAATGACACGTACCTGAAGTGCTCTTTCTTTCCAATCTACATCCAGCATAGTCTGCATCACTGTATCCCACAAGATTGATTTCTTTGCACTTTGGATACCACAGACCTACATTTTGTGTTCCTCTCAAATATCTGAAAATCCTTTTGACTGCAGCATAGTATGATTCCTTTGGATCTGATTGATATCTGGCACATAGACATACACTAAATTGAATGTCAGGTCTACTGGCTGTAAGATACAGTAGTGACCCAATCATCCCTCTGTATTTCCTTATGTCTACTCTTTTGCCTTTCTCATCTTTCTTGATCTTCACAGTTGTGCTCATTGGAGTGTTCTCCTCATTGCAGTTCTCAAAATCAAACTTTTTCAGAAGCTCTCTGACATATTTTTCTTGATTAATGAAGATGCCTCGACTACCCTGTTTAATCTGTAATCCTAAAAAGAAATTTAACTCGCCCATCATGGACATCTCAAATTCTTCACTCATTTCTTTTGCAAAGGATTCACACATAGATTCATTAGTTGATCCAAAAATAATATCATCGACATATATTTGCACAATCAACAAATGACCTTTTTCATATTTAATAAACAGAGTAATGTCAACTTTTCCTCTTTGAAATTCCTTTTTAATCAAGAAAGAGCTTAACCTGTCATACCAAGCTCTAGGAGCTTGCTTCAAACCATATAAAGCTTTTGACAGTTTAAACACATGATCCGGAAGATCACAATCCTCAAAACCAGGAGGTTGTTTGACATAAACCTCTTCAGAAATAAAACCATTTAAAAAAGCACTTTTGACATCCATTTGATAGAGTTTGAAGTCTTTATAACAAGCATAAGCACAAAGCATACGAATAGACTCTAACCTAGCAACTGGAGCATAAGTCTCATCAAAATCAATACCTTCTTGTTGGTTGTAACCTTGGGCAACCAATCTAGCCTTATTTCTGGTAACATTTCCGGACTCATCTAACTTATTTCTAAAGACCCATTTAGTTCCTATGATAGTCTTTCCTATTGGTCTAGGAACCAATGTCCATACATTGTTCCTCTTGAACTGGTCTAGTTCTTCTTGCATGGCAAGAATCCAGTTTTCATCATCTTCAGCCTCTTTGAAGCTTTTTGGTTCAAGTTCAGATACAAAGGCTACATTTCCAAAGTACTTTCTGAACTGGGCTCTAGTCATGACCTTTTCAGAAGGGTCATCAATAATGTCTTCCTGAGAGTGATTTCTCGGAACTCTAATTTCCTTTGGAAGTTCATTATTCTCTACTTTCTCTTCCCTAGGTACAGACTGTTCAAATGAAGATACATTTAACTGAGGATTTTCAACTGATAATAAATCATCATTTATCTTTTCCACAGTTAAGTTATTTTCATCAAACACTACATGAACATACTCTTCTACCACTAGGTTTCTCTTATTGAAAACTCTAAAAGCTTTGCTAGATAAGGAATATCCTAAGAAGATTCCTTCATCAGACTTTTCATCGAACTTTCCTAGTTGGTCTTTATTGTTGTTGTGAATGAAACACTTAGAACCAAATATGTGAAAGTAGCTTATGTTGGGTTTTCTTCCTTTCCATAATTCATATGGAGTCTTTTTCAAGATGGGCCTGATCAATGCTCTATTCAAAATATAGCAAGCTGTGTTAGTAGCTTCAGCCCAAAAATACTTAGGAAGATTACTTTCACTTATCATAGTTCTAGCCATTTCTTCCAACGTCCTATTCTTACGTTCTACAACTCCATTTTGTTGCGGAGTTCTTGGGGCAGAAAACTCATGGTTTATCCCCGACTCATTACAAAATAGTTCAAAAGACTGATTTTTGAACTCACCTCCATTATCACTTCTAATAGAAGAAAGTTTGACATTTCTGTCATTTTGGAGTTTCTTAACTAGGTGGACAAATTGGTCAAAGGTCTCATCCTTAGATGCTAGAAATAAGGTCCAGGTAAATCTGGAGTAGTCATCAACTATTACCAAAGCATACTTCTTGCCTCCTAGACTTGATGGTTGAATTGGACCAAACAAATCTAAGTGGAGTAATTCAAGTGGTCTACTAGTTGATACAACTCCTTTTAAGCTAAAAGAGCTTCTAGTTTGTTTACCCTTTTGACATGCATCACAAATGTGATCTTTGTTGAAATTTATCTTAGGAAGACCTTTTACAAGTTCTTTCTTAGATAATTTCGAAATTAAGTGCATACTAGCATGTCCTAACCTTTTGTGCCACAACCAGCTCTCATCATTATGTGAAACAAGGCATTTATCGTAAGATACTTTATCAAGATTAAGCATGTAAACATTTTCAACTCTTGGAACTGTGAATAAAACCTTGTCAGATTTTGCATCAAAAACTTCACAGCTTTTGGAGTTGAAAACTACCTTCATACCTTTATCACATAGATGACTTATGCTTAGAAGATTGTATTTTAGCCCGTCGACCAACGATACATCCATTGAAGATGTATCGTTGTGAGCCAACTTGACCTTTACCTATGACTTGTCCTTTTCTCTTGTCTCCAAAACTGACACTTCCTCCATTAAAGGCTTTAATTGAGGTGAACGTACTTTTATCACCAGTCATGTGTCTTGAGCAGGCACTGTCAACATACCATTGTTTTGACCTTTGTGTGCCTCTCACGTGTCCCTGCATTTAATCACTTAAATTTAGGTACCCAATGAATTTTGGGTCCTGGTAGGTTAGCAGTAGACAATCTCGACACTTTTACTTTCCAGATAAACTTTCCTTTATATTGACCATTTCTAAATTTACAATTTTTGATGACATGGTCATTATGATTACAATAATAACAGTTCTTAATTTTTGGAAGTTTTAACTGTTTATTATTATAATCCTTCTTTTTCTTTGGTTTATCTGAAGTAAATCTTTCATGATAACTAGTGGAGCATCCAATTCCCGATCTATCATCACAAGATCGTTGGGAGTTAATAATATCATGAAGGATTTCTTTTCCCTTTGAAAAACCCTTTATTATATGATCATCTTTTGCTTTTTGGTTTTTCAAAGATTCTACCTCTTTAAGAACTTCAGCATTGCTAGTCTCTAGATTTTCAATTTTATCTAGCAATTCTGAATTCTCCTTTTTGAGACTTTTATTTTCTTTCTTGCATTTTTTTAATTTTAGCAAGGTCTCAATAGAGGCATCATACAAATCACAGCAAACAGAAATTAATTCTTCTTTTGTCATAAGACCAAAAGTTACCTCGGGAGATTCATCATCTCCATCGTCTGAAGAATTTTCTGATTCATCTTTTGCCATGAAACAAATGTGTGCAACTTCATCATCTTCTTCATCACTTGAAGATTCATCGCTATCGCTCCAAGTTGCCACCATAGCCCTTTTTCCCTTCTCTTTCTTCTTGTTGTCATTCTTCAAGTTAGGACAGTTTGGTTTGATATGTCCTGGCTTATCACACTCAAAGCAAACAACATTTTGAGAAGAGTCCTTTTTGAACTTATCAGAAGTTCTGGGCTCTTTGTGAAAGTTATTTTTATGAAATCTTTTAAAGTTCTTCTTTTTCAAGAACTTGTTGAATTTTCGAGTAAGTAAAGCTATTTCCTCTTCAGATTCATTTTCTGAACTTTCACTTACAATCTTAGCTTTTAATCCTGTGGATTTAAGCTTTCTTGCTTCGGGCTCTTTATCATTGACAGATGACATTTTTATCTCATGAGTGAGGAGAGATCCAATAAACTCATCATAAGCATATGTGGATAGATCTCTAGCCTCATCAATAGCTGTCAATTTAGGATCCCAAGCTGAGGGCATTGTTCTCATTAATTTTTTAATTAGCTCCTCATCTTGAAAGGTTTTTCCAAGGGTTTTTAGATTATTTATGATGGTGGTAAACCTCGTATTCATTTCTGAAATGGTTTCATTTACCTCCATCTTAAATAACTCATATTCGCGCATATACAAATTTACCCTTAGATCCTTCTGCTTTTGAGTTCCTTCATATGTGACCTCAAGTTTGTCCCATATCTCCTTGGCACTCGTACACCCTGAAACACGATGATATTCGTTAGTATCTAAAGCACAATGTAGAATATTAATAGCTTTAGCATTTAACTGTAATTGCTTCCAATCATCGTCGTTGTACTCAGATTCAGTCTTGTTTATGGTGACACCATCAATTATTTTTGTGGGAATAGATGATCCGTCTTTAATTATTTTCCAAACGAAAATATCACAAGACTGAATGAAATTTCTCATCCTATTTTTCCAGTAGGAGTAATTTACTCCATAAAATAGGGGCGGTCTAACTGTAGACTGTCCCTCAGGAATCTGTGTAGACATATTCCCTGGAAAATTAATCACCCGATTAGTCATTTTGAATCTCTCTAAAGATGTTAATCTTTATAGGCAAAGAGATTGGCTCTGATACCAATTGTTGGCCCAAATAATGACTATATAAAGACTAGAGGGGGGTGAATAGGATTTATTGCCTTTTAAAAACTATTATTTTCTCTTTAAAATATTTTGCCTATTAAATAATCAACTATAAAAGATTTTGCGGAATATTTAGTTGATTAAAAGATGAGAGAAAATAAGCGAGTTTAACACGATTTAATCACAAGCAATTAAAGATAAAAGCTTAAAGCAAAGCAAGTGATTAAAAGCAATAAGTAGAGAGAGAAAGGATAGAAGGATTAGACGCAGAGCATTTATCCAGGTTCGGTCTCCTTGTGAGCCTAGTCCTGTCCCCGAGAGCACCTCTCGAGATTTTCCCCTAAGGATTTCTTTAAGGGCAGAAATCAAGCCGGTAGAGTAGTTCTCACAATCCGAGACACTACTAGAGCTGAACACCTCTCCCAGTATTCACTCCCTCAAACTTCCAAGTGTTTGAGTAACTCCACTTAGTTTTTCTCAAGATCAACTAAGAAACTTATGGCACTTTTCAAGGCTCAGTGATAACCTCCTAAGCTTGCGGGTGCTTAAGAACCTATATGCTTTTCAAGGCTAAGCAAGAACCTCTCTTACACTTTTATAAGGATCTAGTGTAAAACCCAAGATTAAACCCCACCGTTTAATCTTTTACAATGATCTTTGAATGAAAGAAAACACTCAAACTCTCGTTGTAAAGTTGAAGGAAAAATATAATCAAAGCTCGCTTGAATATCTCGTGTTTGAAGCTATGATTCTCGGTTTTCTTTTCCTTACTTCAACCTTCTCTTCTCCTTGCTATTTATAGGCAAACTTCTTCACCTCTTCAAGTTGTAGCCGAATTTGGAGAAGATGTGTTGTCACATCACCTTTATCTTCTTACATTAGGAGATTTCTCTTTCTTCAACATCTCCCACTTAGGAAACCTACTCTTACATTAGGAAACCTACTCTTACATTTGTAATCTTATCTCTTACATTAGAAAAGAGATCTCTTACATTAGGAAGAGTAAGATCTTATACGAAATGGGAGATTTGTAGGAAGATATGATGAGACATAACACTTTGATGATTTCGAGAAGTTCATGGCCGTAGGATGAAGATGGTGTAACATTGTGAGATTGAATCCTAGCCATTCATTTCTATTTCACTTAAATCATCAAATAAACTTATATCATTTGCATTCATCTAAGCATGGATATGATATGAGCATTTTATTCATATCACATGCATTCATCATCATAAACATGTTAATCACATACGTAAAATAGATGATGACATCATAGATGGCAATATGACATAGTTTGTATGTATGCAAGCATCTTAACCATGGCATAGCTTATGATAAAAATATTAATCACATTAAGATCATATCATAAGATTTTAATGAAGATCATGTTAAGATGTGTCATTTTGATCACATAAAAGGCCATAATACATAGGATAAAAAAAGTGTTTTATCATGGCATAACTTTTTAGCTCGTGGCATAAATATCATTTAGACATAATTTGAATTCATGTGAGCATGTGATATTTAAGCCATAAAAGATGTGATCATGACATGCATACATTTATACTTTAATCATATACTTTAACTAAAACTAACTCTAGATAAAATAATACTCTCATTTAAGCATTTCTAGAGTTAATCATATTCTTAGCATATAAAGTATATATATGATTAAGTTATTTTGTCACAAGTATTTTATTATGTATATATATATATATATATATATATATATATATATATATATATATATATAAAAGATATAATATAATATTATAAGCACTCATATATATATATATATATATATAAAGCATATTATAAAAACCATATATTATAATCAAGTAATCAAAATCAAATAGAGTGAAATAATACTTAGCTCTTTATTAGCACAAAAACACCTCTAATCATGTCTGGAAGTTGCTTCTCACCATGGAAATTTTTAATCTTTGAAGTGAAACCTATAAACAAAATAAACATGAGTTACTTTGACGGTTTTCGGTGAAAATAGTGTTTTTACGGAGAGAAATTCATACTAAGTGATTAAGAATTAATTTGTTCACAAAGTATAATAGAAAGACTTGAAACTATACTAAAAGTAATAAAACAACATTTAATTACACCGTAAATAACCCGAAAAGATAGGGATATTTCATCCCTATCAACCTCCCCACGCTTAAAGCTTTACTTGTCCTCAAGTAAACTTAAAATTCCGTAATCCGACTCAAACTCCCGAGTTTGGTAGAAGCCCTCAAAGCATGGAAAAGAAATTCACAAAAAGAGAAAACTCAATAAGTAAATCCTAATTGACTAGTTCATTGATTAATTTAAGGTGGCATGCTCAATTAAAACGTGTTTACTAATGGAAGAAAGTTATCGACACCTCGCAAAGGTAGTTCACTCAATCACTCATTATTTGGCGACTTGGTGTTTACTCTCGACTTTGACACTAAATCATGATTCAAGTTGAGTTTGCATTGTCATCCAAATATTAGCTAAAAACTCTAACATTATCAAAAATTTCCTCAAAAAGGGTTATAACTTGGTTAGGGTACGGGTATGTAAGTGGTCTATTTAGGTCAAGTTTAGCGGTCAACAAATGACCTAATTGTGACAATAGAGATAAAAAATAGTTAATAGCTCGTAACCAATAAGTTTGGGTCTTTTCATGAAGTACTTGTTGAGAACATAGTCGAGGTGACCATGAAAAAACTTTGAGAATTTCGTCACAAAAAATTTTCTTTTCTTTTTATTTCTCTTCTTACTTTTTCTCTTCTCTAATCTTTCTTTCTTTGATGAAGAGTTTTGACTCATTTGAGCACAAAGTGAATGATTTGAGACTAATAAAACCCATTTTAGGAATATCAAGCTATTTATCAAGTGCATTCTCTTTTGTTGACTTGCCACAATTAGTACTAAACAAAGTTAGTTGACAATTTAGTGTGTTAAAGTGTTTAGGCTAACTAAGGTGTTTGGTGAGTTAGTAGCAAAACGTCGTTAGAAGAAAACCTAAAAGGAACTTCATCTGATGAACCCTAAGTATTTTGATTATGTTCAAACGTTTCAGAAGATGAAAACTTAATTTTTCCTTACATATAGTTTACTATTGACTAATAATTTTTATGTTCTTAGTCAATGTGTAAGTTGCTCAGCATGTGCTGAATGAATCTTTTCTGGATTGCTTAAAGAACTCAGAAGATCGGTTTGCTGAAGACAGAGTTTCAATTATTCAGAAGCTGGATACTCCGCTCTAAAGCCGAAGTCTGCTAAAGCTCTTCTCAGTAGTTCTCTGCAATCAGAAGTTTTGCCAATTGTGATCAGGAGTCTAGTCAAGAGGACGTTAGCTTCTGAAAGCTAAGTCACGGGTTCTTGATAACAATTAATGCTCTGACAAGTGCATTTAATGCAAGGCGCCAAAAGTTCAAAAAGCTGTTTTGATGGTGCGCGCCTGTCTGTTTAAAAGAAACCGGAATTTCCTTGTCTACCCTTTGTTGATCCAATTGAAGAATGATTCTGTCATCCTCATCCTTGATTTCAAATCACTTACCGGATTTAGTTAAAGAACAAGGATAACGGAATCAAAGTGTTTGAAGACCGTTTGAAGATTTGACAAACTAACGGCTACAACAACTGATGTCATCTCCTTTGAAGATTCAAACTCACCAACGGTCATCTTCATTCACTATAAATAGTAGCCATGCTCCAAAGCATCAACATGCGCGTGATCTTTGAGCAAAATCTCAACGCACTGTTTTAACAAGATAAACAGAGCATTCTTTTCCATTCTCAATCTTTCTGTATTAGTAAAGTGAGAGAGTGAAGAAAAACAAGTTCATAATAGGAATCTTGTAAACTGAGATAGTTTGTGATCTTCAGTTAGATTTAAAAGAGAGAAATCTAGTTGAGATTAGAGTTGGGTGAGAAATCCAGAAAACAGAGTATTGGTTGTTCTGGTGGAAATCCTTTAACTCTTTTTAGGCTAGTCAGAACTAAGTGAGAAATTAGCTTAAGTTCTGTTGATGTAAAGGAGCTTCTGAACTTGCCATAAAAGTTCTGAATAGTGGATTTATAAAATCTTTGTAGGCTGCGACCTCAGGGGACAAGACGTAGTCACAGGACTTCTGTGGCGAACTTGGATAAATCGAATTGTTCAATCAGGATCTCCTGAACTTCTTTTTCCCTCTTATACTTGTTATTTTTGCTTCTGTGTACTTGTTCATATTTAGTGCTGAAACAGATTTTCTCTAAAGTATCATTGTCTTTGTTCAGAAGACTGTCCAGAAGTTCATAAATCAGAACTTCTGTTGCTGAAAACAGTCTAACTGTGTTTAGGCAGAATTTCCCTCAGAAGCAACTTCTTTAAAGCTAGCTTCTGACTCTGAGGAAATTTGACTCTGAAATTTAAGTTTCTTGAAAAACTTAGAAAATTTCAGTTTTCAACTTAGACACCTATTCACCCCCCCTCTAGGTGATTCTGTTCTTGTTAGGGCCAACAAGTGGTATCAGAGCGAAGGTCACTTCGTATATTTACTAAAGATCTAACAATCTAAGTGTAAGATCCTATCAGAATCAATAGAGATGGCTAGTAGACACCAGCCTGAGAATTCCTCTCATTTCATTGTTCCAGAGGGTTCCTCCACAACTAGACCTCCACTATTTAATGGTGATAACTACTCTTACTGGAAAAAGAGAATGATGTATTTCATCCAAGCTCAGAATATGAGTGCCTGGATAGTTATCACTAATGGTGATTTCATCCCAACTAGGATGGAAGCTGGATTAGGACATGTTGTAATCCCTCAAGTGGAATATACAGATGAAATCCTTAAAAAACTCCAAACGAATGCTTCAGCAATAAATATGCTGCATTGTGCACTTTCTGCCACTGAGTATAACAAAGTGTCTTCTTGTGAAACAGCAAAGGATATTTGGAACAAGCTAGAAGTCACTTACGAAGGAACAGGAAAAGTGAAGCAATCTAAAGTCAATCAGTTGATGAGAGACTACGAATTTTTTGAAATGCTTGACAAAGAATCCATCTCAAGTATGAATTCTAGATTCACCAAGATTGTCAATGACTTGAAGAGTTTGGGAAAGGATATTGAAGAATCTGAAAAAGTAAGGAAGATTCTCAGAAGCTTACCAAGGTCGTGGCAAGCCAAGAAGACTGCTATTGAAGAAGTTCAGGACTTAAGCTTCTATGAGTATGATGAACTCATCGGTTCATTGATTACTCATGAGATGGCAATCAAGAATCATGACCTGAGAGAAAGGTCAGAAGGAAAAAGAGTAGTCCTTAAAGCAGAATCTTCTGAAGAATCCTCTGAAGATGAGGAACTGGCTATGCTGACCAGGAAGTTCAAGAAGGCCTTTAGAAAAGGCAGAGGTGGAAACTACAAGAAGCCTTTCAGGAGCTTTGATAAGAAAACTCCTGATTCTGGTGAAAAGTTCAAGAGAGATCTAAACAAGCCAATTGTGTGCTATGGATGTCAGCAACCGGGACACATTAAGCCTAACTGTCCGGAGCTGAAGAAAGATAAGAAGAAGTTCAAGAAAGCTATGCTGGCTGCCTGGTCAGACTCTGAGACCAGCAGTGATCCTGAAGAAAAGGAAGAGCAAGCTCAGATTTGTTTCATATGATTCCGAGGTAAACATATCTTCTGAACAAAATATCTTTGATTCTCTTGAAGAACTCTATAGTATGTTCAAATACCTGAAAAGGAAATTGGACAAGAGTGAGGCTGACAAGTTTCTTAGGTTTACTCAAGTTTACTCTGACATGAAAGTGTTAGAAGAAAAACTGTGTAAACAGTTCAGCACTCCTGCTGATGGCTCTAAAGCCAAAGGCAAGGAAAAGTTGCCTCTGGGAAGTGATAAAACCCAGAAGAAGAAGAAACATGTCACTCCCTCCCTTCTGAAAGAGATAGCTTCTCCTCCTGATATTGGTACCTCTGAGAGTGCTGTCTTAGCCTATGAAGATGTTGGACCTTCTCAGAAGAAGAAATCTCCCAGGAAACAAAGGGAAAGATCCAAGAACCCTCCTTTTTGCAAGCTTTGCAAGAGTGATGGTCATTGGTTGAAGGATTGCAAGTATCATATTAAAAACCTCTTGCAATCTGAGATATCATTAAAACCTGCTGAAGAGAAATCTAACTCTGAAGGACCCAATAAGGATTGGGTACCTGTCACTAATTGATTGTGTTGCAGGTGGCTCTGAGTGCTCCATCAATGTCAAAGCTGTGGTACATTGACAGTGGGTGCTCAAGGCATATGACAGGTGATGAAAAAGCATTCATCACATTTGATCCTAAAAGAGGTGGAAAAGTCAGCTTTGGAGATGCTCAGAAAGGAAGGATACTTGGTTCTGGATCCATAGGAACTAATCCTCCGATCGAAGATGTCTCCCTAGTCAGAGGCCTGAAGTTCAATCTCCTGAGTGTTGCACAACTGTGTGATAAAGGTAGAGATGTTGTCTTCAGTTCCTCTAGATGTAAAATTGTGGACAGTAAGTCAAGGGAAGTTATTCTAACTGCTCCTAGAGTTGAAAATGTTTTCATGCTGAATCTTGAGAATCTTTGCAAAAATATATGCTTGATGTCCAAAGAGGATACCTCCTGGCTATGGCATAGAAGACTTGCTCATGTTAGCATGGATCTTCTGGCCAAAGTAGCTAGAAATCAATTGGTTGAGGGTCTGCCTGAAATTAGTTTTAAAAATGATCATTTATGTAATGCTTGCCAATCTGGTAAACAATCCAGAAGCTCTTTTAAAACTAAGAAAGTCATTTCAACTAAAAGACCTCTGGAATTACTTCATATGGATCTTTTTGGTCCTGTTCAACCAATGAGCATGGGTGGAAAGAAGTATGCCTTTGTCATTGTAGATGACTATTCAAGATTCACTTGGGTCATCTTGCTGTCTAGCAAAGATGAGTCACTTGGATGTTTCTCAGTTCTGATAAAGAAACTTGAGAATGAAAGGAATGAAAAGGTTGTCCATATCAGAAGTGATAATGGTGGAGAATTCAAAAACTTTATGTTTGAAGAATTCTGTGAAACCAAGGGAATTGATCATAACTTTTCTGCTCCCAGAACTCCTCAACAAAATGGGGTAGTTGAAAGGAAGAATAGAACTCTGGTTGAGATAGCCAGAACTATGATCAATGAAAGAAGGCTTCCAAAGTACTTTTGGGGAGAAGCTGTGAACACAGCTTGCTATGTTCTGAATAGAGTGCTAATCAGAAGCATTATGAACAAGACTCCTTATGAACTCTGGAAAGGTCGAAAGCCTAAAATAGGTTATTTCAGAACCTTTGGTTGTAAGTGTTATGTTTTGAATACAAAAGAATATCTTTCAAAGTTTGATTCAAAGGCAGATGAGGCCATTTTTCTTGGTTACTCAACACATAGTAAAGCATATAGGGTTTTTAATAAGAGGACTCAAACTTTAGATGAATCTGTTCATGTACATTTTGATGAGACTAACCCTGCAGATAGTAGAGCTCCTGATGAAGATATAGTTCAAGCTCCTGAAGTTACATCTCCTGTTGATAAAGAAGATGTTTCTCCCAGAGCTGCTGAGGTGGATCCTCATGTTGTTGAACAAGCTCAAGATGAGAATCCTACTCCAGAAGTCAACTTCCTTCCAGAAGATGCTCCTATATATGATTCAACAAATGATGAACAGGTTTCAGAAGACTCATTGGATGTACCAAGAGAAGTTAGAACTCATAGGAATCATTCCTTAGAGAACATAATTGACTCTGTTCATAATCCTGTCATGACCAGAGCTCAGCTCAGAAGATACATGGGGAATGTGGCTTTTGTGTCACTTCTGGAACCCAAGGACTTCTATGAAGCAGCTGATGATGACTCCTGGTTAATGGCAATGCAAGAAGAACTTGACCAGTTCAAAAGGTCAGAAGTTTGGACTTTGGCTCCCAGACCTAACAACATAAAGGTTGTTGGAACTAGATGGGTTCTGAAGAACAAGCTTGATGAATTTGGAAATGTTGTGAGGAACAAGGCAAGACTTGTTGCTCAAGGTTACAGTCAGCAAGAAGGCATATATTATGGTGAAACTTTTGCTCCTGTTGCAAGATTAGAAGCCATTAGAATCTTATGTGCTTTTGCATCATACAAAGGTTTCAAGCTCTTTCAAATGGATGTGAAAAGTGCATTCTTGAATGGTTACATTGATGAGGAAGTCTATGTGTCTCAACCTCCTGGTTTTGAAGATCCTAAGTTTCCTGATCATGTGTACAAGCTAAAGAAAGCTTTGTATGGACTGAAACAAGCTCCCAGAGCTTGGTATGAGAGACTGACAAAGTTCCTTCTGTCTAAGGGATTTGTCAGAGGCTGTGTTGATACAACTCTGTTCACTCTGAAGAAGAACAAGGATATCCTTATAGCTCAGGTATATGTTGATGATATTATATTTGGTGCTACTAATGAATCTTTGTGCAGAGAGTTCAGTGACCACATGAAGGCTGAGTTTGAAATGTCTATGATGGGAGAATTAACCTTCTTCTTAGGACTTCAGATCAAGCAAAGTAATGATGGTGTGTTTATCAATCAAGCCAAGTACACTAGAGAAGTGCTGAAGAAATTTGGCATGATGGACTCTAATGCTGTTGATATTCCAATGGATGTCAGCAAAGACATTGATGATGAAGAGAAAGTTGGTAAACCTGTAGACATAAAAACCTACAGAGGTATGATTGGTTCTCTTTTATACCTAACTGCCAGCAGGCCAGATATACATTTTGCTGTGTGCTTTTGTGCTAGATATCAGTCTAAACCAAGAGAGATTCATGATGTTGCTGTCAAAAGAATTCTCAGATATCTTAAAGGCACACCAGAAGCTGGTTTGTGGTATCCCTGTAGTTCTGATTTCACTCCTATAGGATACACAGACTCTGACTATGGTAGAGATAAATTGAAAAGGGTCAGCACTTCTGGTGGTTGTCATTTTCTGGGGGAGTGCCTAGTCTCTTGGCATAGCAAGAAACAAACCTCTGTGGCTCTCTCAACTGCTGAAGCTGAGTATGTTGCTGCTGGAAGTTGTGTTTCTCAGATGCTCTGGATCAAGCAACAAATTGCTGACTATGGAGTCATCCCTGGAACAATTACAATCTTCTGTGATAACAAGAGTGCTATTGATCTATCAAAGAATCCTATTCAGCACAGCAGGATGAAGCATGTTCATATTAGACATCACTTTCTGAGAGATCATGTTCTGAAGAAGGATATTATCATTACTCATGTTCCCTCTGAAGAAAATCTTGCTGACATGTTTACTAAGCCTCTGGCTGGTATGTCTTTCAGCAACTTACGAGAAGGCATTGGTATGACTTATCCTCTTCAATAACTTAGATTAATTATTTCTGTGTATCTTAAGTGTTTGATCGTTTAAGATAATTTAGTTATAATTAATTCTAATCATGATTTGACTTGAAAGCATGCGTTATTTACTGCATATTACGGCGCTGTTCTGTGGTTAACGGTTATCTGTTCCCTTTTAAACGGTGTGTATTTGCTTTTTGAATTGGAACGGTTTCTGTGTTTGGGTAAATAAGGGTTTTCCATACTTAGAACTTTTTACTCTCATTTTCTTTGCCATTAGAACTTCCATAGATTTTTCTGTGTTCTCTTCTCTCTAGAACTCTTAACCTAATTTCTCATTTCTTCAAATGGCTCAAGAAATTACTGTCACACACATCTTCTCCACTGAATCACGAAAGAAAGTTAGCGAATCTAGGGTTTTCACCTCTAGGTTCCTAGATGATGAAGTCAAATCGACTGAACAAATTTCTCACTGGCTTAGCGCTCAAAACTGGAATTCTTTCGTTTCTCTCGAAGAATTCATTTATCCTAAGTTAGTTATAGAATTCTATCAGAACCTCCATTTCTTTTCTAATGAGGAGGATGTTCTTCATTCTGTTGTTGGGGAAGTTGAGATCGAAGTCAGCAGGGCTTCCATTTCTCAGGTGATAGGGATTGATGATGAAGGAATCATCATTGGTGATGATGGTTCAGCAGAAGGTTTTTCAGAAGCCAACTGGGCTAGGCCAGATCTGAGTGCCAAGGAAACATATGCCACCTGGTTGACTCAGCACCAGAGGTGGGCACACTACTTGACTACAAATGTCTTTCTTCCAAAGGCTGGAGGAGTCAATTGTGTTTCCAACAGAGAACGAGTTTTTATGTGGCATCTGGTCAACCAGAAGAAGATTAATTTGCCTGCCATGCTGATAAGGCAGATGAAGAATGTAACGACCGTGAGTGCATTAGCATATGGCTCACTCCTGACGAGATTGTTTGAGGCAGCCTTTGTTGCTGTTTCAGGAGAAGGTGTTACAAGTAGGAGTACGGTTCTGAAGATGCATACCTTCAGGAACCTGAGTTTTGGTGTTACTCCGAAGAAGAACGAGAAGGGTTCCTCTGTGAGTATTGCTCAGAAGGAAATTGTGGATGCATCAGTTCAGAAAGGAAAGAATGTTGCCAAAAAGGGCAAGGGAAAGAAAGGATCAAGCAAGTTGGTCCTGAATGTTGAGAAGCCAAAGGTTGTTCTGGAGCAAGTTGTTCAGGATGCTGAGGAAGCACGCCTTGCTGAGAAAGAGAAGGCTGCTGAAGCTGAAAAGGTTGCAAGAGTTGTGGCTCTTGCTGAAGAGAAAAGAAAGAAGAAAGAAGCAGAGGACAAGTTAGCTGCTGAGAGAGAAATTGCTGCAAAGGCTAAGGCCGATGAAAAACTTTTAGAATGTGCTGCTAATCTTGAGAATGCTGAGTTCTCAAAGGTAGTTGAGACTTCAGAGGAAGAAGGGAATCTTGATAATGTCTCACTATCTTCTCGGATTGTTGAGAATGTCTCTCTTTCTACCAGAATTGGAAAGAAGACTGTTGCAAAACGAAGGGTTCTGAAGAAGAAGGACTTCGTTATTGCCTCAAGTGCTGAATTGGAGGATCCTGTTACTCAGGAACCAGAAGATGCTGATAAAGACTTATCAGAGATTTCTGATGAAGAGAATGTTGACGCTCCCCTGATTGAAGAGCTGTCAGGAGCAAGTGAACCAGAAGATGAAGAGGTTCTTCAAAGTGCTAAGCAGTTTGTTGAGAACGTTGATGATGAACACTTCATTGACAACGTTCTTCTGAATCAAGGAAGAAACCCTGGTGATAGGGATGCCTCTGAAACGCTGTTCAGAATGGCTCATTTATATGCTGAGCCCATTTCAACTTTTGATCCGAATGCCTCTGAACAGGTTATCTCATCTCCTACTCTTACTCCTCATCCATCTCCCTCACTACCTTCTATCACAGAAGTTAGTGAATCTCAGACCTTCATTCCTCCAACAACTTCAACATCTGAAGTTATTCCTCCTCCATCTACTCTTCCTTCTGGATCCTATTCAGAAGTGAATCTGTCCTCTGGACCAATCTTTACTGATTCCATTTCTACTTCTACTACTTCTTCTCTATCCTCTTCTGCTGTATTTCCATCTACTGGACTTACTGCTCCTCCTTTTTCAACTCCTTTTTCAATACCTTCAACTTTACCTCCCTGTACAAATATTATCTCTTCCTCTTCCCCACATACAATTCCTTCCACACAAACTTTTGTTCCTCCTCTCTCAACTCCTGGACATACACCTCCTGTGTGTGATCCCTTAACTACCTCCTCCACTCCTTCAGGTTTTGCTGGGTTGTCATCCAACTATGACTTCCTGCGCAAACACTTGAATCGAGAAGATTTGGATAACAGGTTTGGAAGTTTTGGCTTCATGGGCAGAGCTTCTGGTATTTCCGAAGCTGGAGGTGCCCCCAGTGTTGAAGAGCTGAGAAGAATGGGTCAGAGTGGCTCAGATGAACTGCTGAATAGATTTGCTGGTATAGGGCAAAGGACTTCTGCTGCTGACATGTATGCTCAGGGCATTAAGCTGCAAGAATTACATTCTTTGAAAGCTCAGAGCCTGCAGCTCATGACTATGCTTCAAATGCAGGATCCCTCTGTTTATATACGCAATCTTTCTACACTTCATCTAGCTACATATGATGAGCTGTACAAATTGAGAGAATTAGCTCTGACCCTTCCTTCTCTGGACAATATTGCTCTTGCTTCTTCTCTGAAGGTCAATGAGAATTTGGAGATATTGACAAAAGAAGTCAAGGAAGCAAACGAGCATTATGAGGCTCATGAGAAGATGCTCCCAAGTAAGATTGAAGACCTGCAAAGTACTGCAAATCACATTCTGAGAGAAGTGAAATCTTCTGCTCAAGGTTCTTCATCTTCAGGAGCTGCAAAGATTGTATATGACATCACTCCTGATCTCAACTATCGACTCTCCAACATTGAGTCTGCTGTAACTGCTCAGAATGCACAGATTGCTGAGCTCACTGAACTTCTGAAGGTTATGCACACTCAAGCACGTGAACAAGAAAAGACTCTTCACAATTGCTATAGGTTTGTTCGAGGACAGACTTATATTCAGAATGAGCATCTCACTGCTGCTGTGTATGCTAACAATAGGTTGATCAAGCTCCTTCTGGAAGATGTTCAGAGACAGCGACCTATGTCTGGTCAGACCTTTGATCATATGAAGACCATTGATGATGACTTCAGAAGACGAATGGATTTGATCAATACTGTGCGACCAACTCCTCAGCAATATCAGACTGCACTGAATGTTCAGCAGAAATTGAAATCTCAGGGTGCTCTGGGTGTTGCTCTTGGTTCTGGTCAAACGGGGGAGAAGTCTGGTCAGAAGAGATCTAGTGGTGCTGAAGGTTCTAATGGTGTTCCTCCTCCTCAGAAGAAACCTAGGAACATGTAATTTTTTTTTAGGACTTAAGCTTCTTAGCTAGGTTCTGGGTTGGGTAGTTTTTGTCTTAGGACTTTTTCTGCTCTTCTGATTACTTTGCTTCTTTTGTTATCTTCTGATTGAATCTTTATACACTGAATCTTTTCTATACTTTCTTGCATATCTGACTTCTTACTTTTTGCTTATGTTTCATTTTAACTTAGTAAATTACACTTCATTAAATCTAACAACTTGATCTTAAGTCTTATTAAGTTTATACAGATTGCTGAAGATCACCATTTACACTAAAATGGGGGAGTTAATTTACTCTGAAGTAATGAAACATTTGCATCAGGAAGTCTTTTTCTAAACCTCATGTTTTCTTTACCTTCTGACCACAGTTTGTCCATAACCAAAATAGGGGAGAATGATGAACCCTAAGTATTTTGATTATGTTCAAACGTTTCAGAAGATGAAAACTTAATTTTTCCTTACATATAGTTTACTATTGACTAATAATTTTTATGTTCTTAGTCTATGTGTAAGTTGCTCAGCAGGTGCTGAATGAATCTTTTCTGGATTGCTTAAAGAACTCAGAAGATCGGTTTGCTGAAGACAGAGTTTCAATTATTCAGAAGCTGGATACTCCGCTCTAAAGCCGAAGTCTGCTAAAGCTCTTCTCAGTAGTTCTCTGCAATCAGAAGTTTTGCCAATTGTGATCAGGAGTCTAGTCAAGAGGACGTTAGCTTCTGAAAGCTAAGTCACGGGTTCTTGATAACAATTAATGCTCTGACAAGTGCATTTAATGCAAGGCGCCAAAAGTTCAAAAAGCTGTTTTGATGGTGCGCGCCTGTCTGTTTAAAAGAAACCGGAATTTCCTTGTCTACCCTTTGTTGATCCAATTGAAGAATGATTCTGTCATCCTCATCCTTGATTTCAAATCACTTACCGGATTTAGTTAAAGAACAAGGATAACGGAATCAAAGTGTTTGAAGACCGTTTGAAGATTTGACAAACTAACGGCTACAACAACTGATGTCATCTCCTTTGAAGATTCAAACTCACCAACGGTCATCTTCATTCACTATAAATAGTAGCCATGCTCCAAAGCATCAACATGCGCGTGATCTTTGAGCAAAATCTCAACGCACTGTTTTAACAAGATAAACAGAGCATTCTTTTCCATTCTCAATCTTTCTGTATTAGTAAAGTGAGAGAGTGAAGAAAAACAAGTTCATAATAGGAATCTTGTAAACTGAGATAGTTTGTGATCTTCAGTTAGATTTAAAAGAGAGAAATCTAGTTGAGATTAGAGTTGGGTGAGAAATCCAGAAAACAGAGTATTGGTTGTTCTGGTGGAAATCCTTTAACTCTTTTTAGGCTAGTCAGAACTAAGTGAGAAATTAGCTTAAGTTCTGTTGATGTAAAGGAGCTTCTGAACTTGCCATAAAAGTTCTGAATAGTGGATTTATAAAATCTCTGTAGGCTGCGACCTCAGGGGACAAGACGTAGTCACAGGACTTCTGTGGCGAACTTGGATAAATCGAATTGTTCAATCAGGATCTCCTGAACTTCTTTTTCCCTCTTATACTTGTTATTTTTGCTTCTGTGTACTTGTTCATATTTAGTGCTGAAACAGATTTTCTCTAAAGTATCATTGTCTTTGTTCAGAAGACTGTCCAGAAGTTCATAAATCAGAACTTCTGTTGCTGAAAACAGTCTAACTGTGTTTAGGCAGAATTTCCCTCAGAAGCAACTTCTTTAAAGCTAGCTTCTGACTCTGAGGAAATTTGACTCTGAAATTTAAGTTTCTTGAAAAACTTAGAAAATTTCAGTTTTCAACTTAGACACCTATTCACCCCCCCTCTAGGTGATTCTGTTCTTGTTAGGGCCAACATCATCGTCTAATGTTAGTTATATTTTTAGCTAAGGATGTTATTCGGTATTAGATGCAAACTCCATGACTCAAAAATTTAGTGAAAGTTTCACACAAAAAACCTATCTAAGCTTTTTGATGTTCGCTTAGTCTTTTGGCTCTAAAATCTCACATTCGGGTTTTAGTGTGTTTTCAAACTTTTCTTCCTATCAAATCCATTTTATTGTTCATGCCATTTAAATTAATCAAAGAACTAGTTAATTACAATTACCTTAGCAAATTTAATCTAGTACATTAGTGAAAATCTTAACTTTTTCGGGTTCTCACTTAAACTAGGTGTTTAAGTTCGAAAGTTGAATTTTTATTTTATATGAGGTAAGTACGAAAACTTAAATTTGGGAGAGGTAGATTAATTAACAATGTAACTAAACTAAAATATTTTTGTATTGCTTGATTTTCAACTATTTCATTTTTTTGGTATTTTGACAATTTTTCCGATATAAAAAATAAAAACTAGTCTAGAAAACGTAAAAATCTATACTAAAAAGCTTATAAGGTTAAACTAGAAAGAAATTAAAATCTATACTAGAAAGAAATTAAAATCTATACTAGAAAGCAATTAAAGATAAATCGGGAGTGCTTTCGCCCTTCCTCCGCTTTTAAAATGCAATTACTCCCAAAATTGCATAAAAGTAAAAAGCGAAAGAAATGAGAAAACTCCCTTAAACCGCCGGAGGAGATGGAGGTGGTGGTGGATAAGGCCATTGATTTTGGCGACAATAATAGGAAGCAAAATTCTCCAAGTTGTCGAAGCGGGAATTTGCTTGTTGTTGCCATTGTAAAATTTGCTCGTTTTGAGCAAAAAGTTGCTCATTAGTCGGGCCTTGTTGCCATGGCCTCCATGATCGTGCCTCGGCCTCATCCCATTGGTTCGGACCGGTGTGATAATGAGGTTGGGGTTCGTATTCCTCATTTCCTCCCCCGACCTCCTCATTTGCCTCGTTAACATGAACCTCCGGTTCCATCGCATTAGTTACCGGACCACCAAAAGTAATTCCTCTAATGGAATCTTTGGTGAGACCACGTGGTCGTATTATCATAGCGTCACCATTAAGAACGTTAGGAGCAATATTATTAGCTATAATAGTAACAACCCACCCAAGACCAATATTAGCTTTGATACGCTTATTCATCCCGATTAATTTCTTCCATAAATAAGACCCAAGATCATATGGCATATGTTTACGTATACAATATAAAATGGTGAGTTCATCGGCGGATACCTTATTCCCCTCGGTTTTTCCCGAAAAGTTGAAGGAGATAAATCGATGGAGCCACCACATTACCGGGTCTTGGATATGGCGAGAGCGAAGATCGGTGAGGGTGAAGTCGGTGTCGTTGGAGATGCTATGCCAAAAGTTTATTTGATCGTACTCTTCCTCCACAAAATCGCTAACCCCGTGTATCAAATGCGGAATTATTTGATCAAAGGAATCACGTGGTAGCGTATAGATTTGATTGCCTAAGGAAAATTGTAGAGCACCTTGATTCAAAGCAAGTGTGGAGAAAAATTCGACACATACCCGTGGGTGCACAACATAGGCTTGGTCTTGCAAGGCGAGCCATCCTAAAGTGTCAAATGCCGATCGTACTTGAGCGCCCCACGGAACCGTTGTAAGGAACATCAAATCAAATCCCAAAAATGCGAGACAACTTAACTCTCGGAGAATTTGAAAACGCCTCCCTTGTTCCATCGTGTTCAAGTTAAACCACGCACCTAATTCTTGGCTACGTTGGTTGAGGACTTGGTTTTCCTCCTCGGCATTTGGAACTTGACGAGAACTATGCCCTCGGATGGGACGTCGGGGTGGTGGTGTAGTCATTTGCTTTTGGCGAGCCATGTCAAAAATTCAAAAGAAATGGGATGAGTATTTTTGGATTCGGGGTAAAAATAGAAACAAATGGGAGCAAAATGACTCAAAGAAAGGAAAATTTGCTAGATAAAATAGTTAGAAGGAAGATGAGAAGTGGTGTGAATATTTTGGGGTGAAAATGGGGTATTTATAACCCCAAAAAGTCACCCCAACGGTCAAAAAACGGCTAGTTTTTCAAACTAGCCGTTCCAGAGGCTCGACACGGACCGTGTTACGCAGGGGACACGGTCCGTGTCGTTTCTAACCGTTGTAAATAACAACGGTTAGATCCTCACACGTGCCGTGTCAACATGGGACACGACCACGTGTCGACACGCAAAGGTTAATTTTTAATGACACGGCGTGCCAGCAGGGGACACGCCGTGTCGACTATTTATATTAAATCCTAAACATAAAAAATACAGGACACGGCATGGCAAAAGGGTAACACGCCGTGTCGACTATTTAAATAAAATGCTAAGAAGAACTAAAGAATGGACACGCCGTGTCCCGACCTCACACGCCGTGTCCATACGGCACACGTGCCGTGTCAAAGTGAGGACACGGCTTGTCAAGAACATAACGATCTAGAAATGCTATTTTTGACCTGTACTGAATTAATAACTTTTGTTGGGCTCGTGTTAATCGACACGTGTTTCGCACGGCCCGTGTCACAAGTCAAATCTCCAAAAATTTGGTCAAACTTCCGACACGCCCGTGTCCAACCTGGGACACGGCGTGTCACGGCCAAACCGGTCTAGAAATGGCATTTTGCACCTGTATGGAATTAATCAATTTGGAAGGGCGTGTCAATTGACACGAGGTCCACATGCCCCGTGTCACAGGTCAACAATACAAATTTTTGGTCAAACATGGGACACGGTCCGTGTCAACACTGGGACACGGCGTGTCAGGGCTAAAACAGCCCAAAATTCACTGTTTTGACTCCAAAAAATAAAATGTTAATCGTTACTGAGGTCGGATATTCGACCAGGAAGAGGTTATTTAGCCAATCTATACTTGAGACAACCGTAGTGGTATCATTTATAGGTTGGGTAAAAACCTCATCTCGTAGAGATTTCACAACGACACGAGCAAGCACCAAATCACGCGGAGTTCGGGTGATTGTGAGATCTCCAAAAGAGGTCAACGACTCTATAAAAACTAAAAAAAATAAAAATAAATATGACAAGCAGCAAAAATAAAACACAAAACATAGAGTTAATAAAAACCAAAAAGAACGAGAAAATCAAACCGAAGCTATGTTTATAGTCGGAATAGCTCGACTTTCAAGCGATCGGAGATGATCAAGGGTCCCTAAGGTGGGTACAATCCTTCTCTTTGGCGAAGTCGCCTCCGAAATAAAGTTTAAGACGATGCCCATTCACATGTTGTTGGATACCCATAGAATCCTCGATTTCAACCATTCCGGAGGGGTATGCTTTCCGAACCACAAAGGGACCGGTCCAACGACTCTTGAGTTTTCCGGGAAATAGCCTCAAACGAGAATTGTACAAGAGAACATGAGCTCCTTCATTGAATTGCTTGTTTTGAACATGCTTGTCGTGTAATCTCTTCGTCCGCTCCTTGTAAATTTTTGCATTCTCATAGGAGGTCAATCGAAGTTCATCAAGCTCATTGATTTGCATCAAGCGATTTTCACCGGTTACCTTGTCATCAAAATTAAGAAATTTCAGTGCCCAATAAGCTTTATGTTCAAGTTCAACTGGCAAATGGCAAGACTTTCCGAAAACCATTTTATAAGGGGACATGCCAATAGGGGTCTTAAAAGCAGTTCGATAAGCCCAAAGGGCGTCATCTAAGTGCAAACTCCAATCTTTCCTAGACGCACCTACGGTTTTTTCTAGGA
Source organism: Euphorbia peplus (assembly GCA_028411795.1). Classification (NCBI taxonomy): domain Eukaryota; kingdom Viridiplantae; phylum Streptophyta; class Magnoliopsida; order Malpighiales; family Euphorbiaceae; genus Euphorbia; species Euphorbia peplus. The sequence continues at coordinate 7,870,234 of CP110843.1, read as the reverse complement.
TTCGTTTTATCTCCCTATTAGATACTTCAACTTGGCCACTAGTTTGCGGGTGATATGGTGTTGCAACCTTATGAGCTACGCCATACTTACGAAGCAACGACTCAAACAACCTATTGCAAAAATGGGAACCCCCATCACTTATGATGGCTCTAGGGGTTCCAAAACGTGTTAGGATGTTTTTCTTTAAGAACTTAATCACCACTCGAGCATCGTTAGTAGGTAAAGCAATGGCTTCCACCCACTTGGACACATAATCAACCGCAACAAGAATATAAAGGTTGTTATGCGACTTAGGGAAAGGTCCCATAAAGTCTATGCCCCAAACGTCAAATAGCTCGCAAACTAGTATTCCTTGTTGAAGCATTTCATGTTTCCTAGAGATATTCCCGACTCGTTGGCACCTATCACAATGTTTCACAAATTCAATTACATCTTTATGCATAGAGGGCCAAAAGAAACCGCATTGTAAAATTTTAGCAACGGTTCGATCGGGAGCAAAATGTCCACCCGGTTCATCACTATGACACATACGAATGATAGGCAAAACTTCACTATCCGAAACACATCTCCTAATCATATTATCCGCACAAAAACGAAACAAATAAGGTTCTTCCCAAAAGTAATGTTTAGCATCATGAAAGAACTTACGTTTTGCTTGGAAATTTAAATTAGGAGGAAGGATATTACCGACTTTGAAGTTAGCTATATCCGCATACCAAGGAGTAGATGTTACAGCAAAAAGGTTCTCATCCGGAAACGTCTCACAAATGTCTAACTCGCTTTCCTCCGCTTCTTGTCCTTGCAACCTAGATAAATGATCGGCTACCACATTCTCAACTCCCTTTTTGTCTTTGATCTCAATATCAAATTCTTGGAGAAGGAGTATCCACCGAATCAACCTTGGCTTTGCATCTTGTTTGGACATCAAATACTTAAGAGCCGCATGGTCCGTGTAGACTATTACTTTAGATAAAAACAAGGTAAGACCGAACTTTATCAAAAGCAAAAACTACCGCTAGCAATTCTTTTTCCGTGATAGAATAATTTTGTTGAGCACTATCAAGAGTTTTACTAGCATAATAAATAGGGCGAAAGATTTTATCGACCCTTTGACCAAGGCAAGCTCCTACGGCTAGATCACTAGCATCACACATGAGTTCAAATTGGAGGTTCCAATCCGGGCTAACCATAACCGGAGCATTAATCAATTTTTCCTTAAGTGCTTTAAAAGCTTGCATGCAATCATTTGAGAAGTAAGAAGTAATTGAGTGAGGGGTTTAGCAATGTTGGAAAAGTCTTTAATGAAACCACGGTAAAAACCCGCATGAGCCAAAAAACTCCTAACAAGCTTAACATTGCTCGGTGGAGGTAACTTTTCAATTACCTCAATTTTAGCCGGATCGACTTCGATTCCTTTACCGGACACTTTATGTCCCAACGCAATACAACTTTGGACCATAAATTGACACTGTTCCCAACTTAAAGCTAGGTTTGTCTTTTCACAACGTTCTAAGACTCGATCCAAGTTGTTTAAGCATGCATTAAATGACGACCCTACTACGGAAAAATCATCCATGAAGACTTCCATGAAATCCTCAATCATATCCGCAAAGATGGACATCATACATCTTTGAAAAGTGGCGGGTGCGTTACATAACCCGAATGGCATCCGCCTATATGCAAAAGTACCGTATGGACAAGTAAACGTAGTTTTCTCTTGATCAAGAGGGTCCACGGGAATTTGCATATAGCCGGACAAACCATCCAAGGTACAAAAGTATTCATGACCCGCCATTCTTTCCAACATTTGGTCAATGAACGGTAATGGAAAGTGGTCTTTGCGGGTGGCGTCATTTAATTTCCTATAATCAATGCACACACGCCACCCCGTTACCTTCCGAGTAGGAATTAATTCCCCCTTATCATTTACCACTACCGTTGTACCACCTTTCTTAGGTACACATTGAACCGGACTAACCCATTGAGAGTCGGAGATAGGAAAGATTATACCCGCATCGAGGAGTTTGATTACTTCCGCTTTTACGACTTCCATCATGTTTGGGTTAAGTCGCCTTTGTGGTTGCACGGAAGGCTTGATTTCCTCATCAAGGAAAATCCGGTGAGTGCACATCGCGGGACTAATCCCTTTGATGTCATGAATAGACCATCCGAATGCTCCTTTGTGTCGTCTAAGCACTTCAAGCAACTCCTCCTCCTGTTTTGAAGATAACAAAGAAGAAATCACAACGGGTAAATCACTAGGAGGGTGCAAAAACACATATTTCAAATTAGGGGGTAAAGGTTTAAGATCCAATTTAGGAGGTTCCTCCAACGAGGACTTTGGTGCCGGTTTGGTTTCTCGATTGAGATTCACAAACCTACTCTTTACCCATTTACATTCTTCGTGTGGGGAAATCTCAATGTACTCGTCGTTCCAAACGTGATAGACTTCCTCCCCCATCTCACTTTCCACATTCTTTTCGCCATTCTCGGAGGAGGTGTCATTAATCCTATAAAAAGATTCCTCAAAGCAAACATCAATAGCATCGTCACAAATGAAATTACAACGTGCTAAATCAATACTAGGGAACTTCATAGCATCATACACATTAAATACTACCTCCTCATCGTGCAACCTTAGAGTTAATTTACCTTGCTCCACATCAATAAGAGTTCTACCGGTTGCAAGAAATGGCCTTCCCAAGAGAATAGGAACCATGTTATCTTCTTCCATATCTAGTACCACGAAATCCACCGGAAAAATGAACTTGTCGACTTTCACAAGAACATCTTCCACAATACCTTTTGGGCGAGCAATGGATCGGTCCGCTAGTTGTAGTGTCATATTGGTGGGCTTCGGGTCCCTAAGACCGAGTTTCCTAAAAATGGACAAAGGCATTAGATTAATACTAGCACCTAAATCACACAAAGCATTTTCAATAAACAAACCACCAATTTGACACGGAATAGAAAAACTTCTTTGGTCCCTTTTCTTGGGGGGTAGCTTTTGTGAAATAATAGCGGAGCATTCCTCCGTTAAAGCTACCACTTCATGATCATTCAATCTCCTCTTTTTAGTTACAAGCTCTTTCAAAAATTTTGTGTATAGAGGCATTTCCTCCATCATTTCCGCAAAAGTAATTTTTACTTCGAGCTTTTTCAACATGTCTAAGAATTTAGAATATTTAAGATCAAGTTTATCTTTTCTCAACCTATGTGGATATGGCAATTTAGGTTCAAAAGGTTTAACTTGTTCCTTATTATTCTTCGCTAGAGGAGAGTTTGTAGACTCGGAGTCGGGGTTTACCTCTCCCAACTCCTCACTTACCTTTGGAGATGACTCGGTTGTGGCCTTAGTAGCATAAAATGGTTCCATCTCCTTACCACTCCGCAAGGTAATCACTTGAGCCGTTTCCCTTTGTTGAACTTTTGGGTTCTTCTCCGTGTTGCTTGGAAGAGAACCTTGGGGACGCTCTTACCTTTCTCGATTTATTTGAGCAACTTGATTGCCTAAGTCCCTACAATAAGCTTCATTGTTAGCAAGACGGGTAGAAATATCTTTAAGTAAAGAAAGTACCGGGTCATCTTGCTTTGGCATTGGTGGCTTTTGAGAGGGTTGGCCTTGTTGGAATGTTGGATTGCCCAAACCTTGTTCCTTATACTCATTAGCAAACTCGGGTGAAGGCTTCAACACATTATTAGTATTTCCATAAGAAAGATTAGGGTGTTGAGCCCTTTGCCTCCACCCTTGATTACCATAGTTATTGTAAGCATTATTATGAGGGGGATAGTTATTATACCTTTGATTTCCACCGACATAGCTTACGTGTTCATTATCACCGGCAAACGGACTACCGGTTTGACAATCTCCACTTTCATGATCACCTTGGCAATGTGTACACATCAAGACTTGTGTTGGCTTGTTTACGCTCATTTGGGCAAGCAAGGTGTCAAGCTTCTTTGTGACTTCTACCATGGCCGCATTTGGTACCTCCTTTTCTACGGCAAAAATTTGATTTCTTGGTGGACCGGTAAATTTATCTGATTGTCATTGAATACTTTTCCTTGCTAGCTCATTGATTAAATCATAAGCTTCGGAAGCCGACTTTCGGAATAAATCACCTCCGGCCGCGGAATCTACAATAGCACGATTATTAGGAGTTAAACCATGATAAAAAGTACTTACCAAAGTGTGCTTAGGGATATCATGATGAGGACAATTCCGCAACATTTTTCGAAAACGACCCCAAGCTTCATGAAGGGCCTCGCTCTCAAATTGGCGGAAGGATTTGATCTCATTTCTCAACATTACCGTCTTAGACGGCGGAAAATAGTATGATAGGAATGCCCTCTCCAAACCTTCCCAAGAATTAATAGAATCGGGTTCCAAGGAGTGGAACCATTCTAATGCTTGCCCCGTCAAAGAGAATGGAAATAATTGGAGACGGATGATATCTTGGGGCACCCTATTAATACGGGTAGTATTGGCACACATGAGAAATTTATCAAGATGTTCGTTTGGATTTTCATGCATTTCTCCACCAAATTGGCCACTACTTTGAACAAGTTGGATAATACTCGTTTTTAGTTCAAAGGAGTGAGCCTCAATACGTGGAGGAACAATGGCGGAGCGATTTTGAGGGCGGTGAGGAGCCAAAATCTCCAACATAGAACGTTCGTCATTACCACCACCATTTCGCCCCATATTTCTAGGTGGGTGTTGTCGGATAGGTATGGCCGGTGGGGGTTCCACCACGGGTGGTTCGTCATTGAATCCAAGTATAACACCATCATTGAAATTTGCCATCTCGTCCAACCACCTAGTGTAGCAATTTCGATTCCTAGAAAGAAAACGTTCAATTTCGGGATTAGTAGGAATCAAAGAATCACTTTTTGATCTAGTATGCATAAATAAGTAAAAATAAAATAAAATAAAAGAATAGAAAATTTAAACTTTACAAACAAGTGTCTAGTTTAACAATGAAACACTTGGTTTAATAGTTATTAGAAGATAAATCCCCGGCAACGGCGCCAAAAACTTGATGCGCCTCGAGCTAGTGCTACAAAAAGGCAACAATTAGAGGACAAGTGTACCCTATCGTTATCAAGTAATAAAATCCGGGGTTTAAGTCCGGGTATCGAATCCACGGGATTTATACCAATAAGTACTAAACTACTCGGTTTCGGGTTGTTATCTAGACGATAAATTTCTTTAGAGTTTTGGTTGATTTAATTAACTACCCCTAAACTACAACATACAAGTACTTTCCATATTCCTTAGCATGAAATGATGATGATAAGTTTATATAACAATAGAGATAAAATAGACTTAAGATTAATCAAAATACCATGACTAACTTTTATGATGTTTATTAACACGTATGAACTTATAATCACACACTTATTTAATCCTATGATTTCAAGGTTAAGAGTCTCCAATGGATTTAGAAACTAGGGCCCTTTAAGTTCCGTGATGTCGTCAATATCTACGGTTTCCGGCTTGTCACTTCCGATGGGGGCAACACCTATATAAATCCTATAGAAATGTTAAGTTCATATCAAGTATTTATAAATAAGCATAAGAAAAGCATATGATGATGATAAATCAAATATTCTAATTTATACAAACTTGTTGTATAAACTATGAAAAGGAACAAGATGATACTACCGAACCTAGCATATAGATGGGTCACAACTAGTTTAACAAGGTAAAGGATTAGCTACTCCCTTTTACCGTGCTACACCGGACACACAATCGTCGCTTATGATCTCGGAGAGGAACTCTTTGCTAACTTGAAGATTTGAATAGAATGGATGAAGATGAAGGAAAATATTTAGTAACTTTGTATTGATGGAATGGAAATGGATTACAAGTTTACAAAGAGGGGAAATGGAATACGGATTGTACTCGGATCACCTCTTTAAACAACTAAATGGAGAGAATTACAACTAAATGGAAGCTTAATACAAGTAAAGAGGGATGATTTCTCTGGCTAGAGAACCCCCCTATTTATACAGAAAAGTTGGCTTTGTGAACAAATGTGAATCCTCAAAACACATGCTTGAAAATCTCATCGAAGTGTAAAATAAAGCTTGACACGGGTCGTGTGGACCATGTGACACGCCGTGTCATGAAGAAAATGCATAAAATGACTTTAATCAGCTCAGGCGTGTCCTTGGGCGTGTGGATTGACACGGGTCGTGTCACATTAATTACTCGACAATTTGGATTTTTGTTAATTAAAACGCCGCGCAGACTAAATGTCTCCTTTTTGACACGGATCGTGTCCCACTTGACACGGGGCCGTGTCATTCAGTAACCGTGTGAACACGCCTTCAAAATCAACCCGTGTGGACCTTTTTGTCCTGACACGGACCGTGTGGAATGGGGACACGGGTCTGTGTCAAGAGTAAATTCTGGGCAGTTTGGCTTTTTCCTTGAATTATTTGCAAATCTCCTTGTCTCTTAGCTCTTTATTAGCACAAAAACACCTCTAATCATAGCTGGAAGTTGCTTCTCACCATGGAAATTTTTAATCTTTGAAGTGAAACCTATAAACAAAATAAACATGAGTTACTTTGACGGTTTTCGGTGAAAATAGTGTTTTTACGGAGAGAAATTCATACTAAGTGATTAAGAATTAATTTGTTCACAAAGTATAATAAAAAGACTTGAAACTATACTAAAAGTAATAAAACAACATTTAATTACACCGTAAATAACCCGAAAAGATAGGAATATTTCATCCCTATCACAACTTCCACAATCTCCTTATGAGCAATACTCACAGAGGAGCCCTTCTCATTCTTCTTTGGAGTTACACCAAAGGAAAGGTTCCTGAAGGTATGCATCTTCAGAACCGTACTCCTACTGGTTACACCTTCTCCTGACACAACCACAGAGGCAGCTTCAAACAGCCTCGTCAGAAGGGAACCATATGCCAGAGCACTGACAGTAGTAACATTCTTCATCTGCCTTATCAGCATGGCAGGGAGATTGATTTTCTTCTGATGGACCAGATGCCACATAAACACCCTTTCTCTGTTGGAGACACAGTTAACTCCTCCAGCTTTCGGAAGGAACACATTTGTAGTCAGATAATGTGCCCACCTCTGGTGCTGAGTCAGCCAGGTGGCATAAGTTTCCTTGGCACTCAGATCTGGTCTGGCCCAATTAGCTTCTGAAAAACCAACAACAGAGCCATCATCACCAATGATGATTCCTTCATCATCAACGCCAATAGCTTGAGAAATAGAAGCCATGCTGACCTCTATCTCAACTTCTCCAACAACCGAGTGAAGAACATCCTCCTCATTAGAAAAGAAATGGAGGTTTTTGTAGAATTCGGTGACTAACTTAGGGTAGATGAATTCATCGAGAGAGACGAATGAATTCCAGTTTTGAGCACTAAGCCATTTTGAGATAGGTTCAGTGGATTTTACTTCGTCATCTAGGAACCTAGAAGTGAATACCCTAGATTCGCTAACTTTCTTCTTATTCTCAGTGGTGAAGACGTGAGTGACAGTGATTTCTAGAGCCATTGTTAGAGAAGATAGGAAATTAGGTTAAGGATTTGAGAGAAAGAAAACACAGGGATTCAAAGAGAAGTCTAATAGCCAAGAAAATGAGAGTAAAAACTTTTAAGTATGGAAAACCCCTATTTATACCCAAACAGAAAACCGTTCCAATTCAAAAAGTAACTACACACCGTTTAAAAGGGAACAGATAACCGTTAACCACAGAACAGCGCCGTAAAAACAGTTGATAACGCATGCTTAAATGTCAAATCATGATTAGACTTAAATTAACACTTTAATTATCTTAAACGATTAATCACTTAAGATAAACAGATATAATTAAGCTAAATTACTGAAGTGGATAAGTCATACCAATGCCTTCTCGCAAGCTGCTGAAAGAATTACCAGCCAGAGGCTTAGTAAACATGTCAGCAAGATTCTCTTCAGAGGGGACATGGGAAATGATGATATCCTTCTTCAGAACATGATCTCTCAGAAAGTGATGCCTAATATGAACATGCTTCATCCTGCTGTGCTGAATAGGATTCTTTGAAAGATCAATAGCACTCTTGTTATCACAGTAGATTGTAATTGTTCCAGGGATAACTCCATAGTCAGCAATTTGTTGCTTAATCCAGAGCATCTGAGAAACACAGCTTCCAGCAGCAACATACTCAGCTTCAGCAGTTGAGAGAGCCACAGAAGTTTGCTTCTTGCTATGCCAGGAGACTAGGCACTCCCCCAGAAAATGACAACCACCAGAAGTGCTGACCCTTTTCAATTTATCTCTACCATAGTCAGAGTCTGTGTATCCTATAGGAGTGAAATCAGAACTACAAGGATACCACAAACCAGCTTCTGGTGTGCCCTTAAGATATCTGAGAATTCTTTTGACAGCAATATCATGAATCTCTCTTGGTTTAGACTGATCTCTAGCACAAAAACACACAGCAAAATGTATATCTGGCCTGCTGGTGGTTAGGTATAAAAGAGAACCAATCATACCTCTGTAGGTTTTTATATCTACAGGATTACCAGCTTTCTCTTCATCATCAATGTCTTTGCTGACATCCATTGGGAGCTCTACTATCTGCAGGGTTAGTCTCATCAAACTGTACATGAACAGATTCATCTAAAGTTTGAGTCCTCTTATTAAAAACCCTACATGCTTTACTATGTGTTGAGTAACCAAGAAAAATGGCCTCATCTGCCTTTGAATCAAACTTCGAAAGATATTCTTTTGTATTCAAAACATAACACTTACAACCAAAGGTTCTGAAATAACCTATTTTAGGCTTTCGACCTTTCCAGAGTTCATAAGGAGTCTTGTTCAGAATGCTTCTGATTAGCACTCTATTCAGAACATAGCAAGCTGTGTTAACAGCTTCACCCCAAAAGTACTTTGGAAGCCTTCTTTCATTGATCATAGTTCTGGCAATTTCTACCAGAGTTCTATTCTTCCTTTCAACTAACCCATTTTGTTGAGGAGTTCTGGGAGCAGAAAAGTTATGATCAATTCCTTTGGTTTCACAGAGTTCTTCAAACATAAAGTTTTTGAATTCTCCACCATTATCACTTCTGATATGGACAACCTTTTCATTCCTTTCATTCTCAAGTTTCTTTATCAGAACTGAGAAGCATCCAAGTGACTCATCTTTGCTAGACAGCAAGATGACCCAAGTGAATCTTGAATAGTCATCTACTATGACAAAGGCATACTTCTTTCCACCCATGCTCATTGGTTGAACAGGACCAAAGAGATCCATATGAAGTAATTCCAAAAGTCTTTTAGTTGAAATGACTTTCTTAGTTTTAAAAGAGCTTCTGGATTGTTTACCAGATTGACAAGCATTGCATAAATGATTCTTTTTAAAACTAATTTCAGGCAGACCCTCAACCAATTGATTTCTAGCTACTTTGGCCAGAAGGTCCATGCTCACATGAGCAAGTCTTCTATGCCAGAGCCAGGAGGTATCCTCTTTTGACATCAAGCATATATTTTTGCAAAGATTCTCAAGATTCAGCATGAAAACATTTTCAACTCTAGGAGCAGTTAGAATAACTTCCCTTGACTTACTGTCCAAGATTTTACATCCAGAGGAGCTGAAGATAACATCTCTACCTTTATCACACAGTTGTGCAACACTCAGGAGATTGAACTTCATGCCTCTAACTAGGGAGACATCTTCGATCGGATGATTAGTTCCAATGGATCCAGAACCAAGTATCCTTCCTTTCTGAGCGTCTCCAAAGCTGACTTTTCCACCTCTTTTAGGATCAAATGTGATGAATGCTTTTTCATCACCTGTCATATGCCTTGAGCACCCACTGTCAATGTACCACAACTTTGACATTGATGGAGCACTCAGAGCCACCTGCAACACAATCAATTAGTGACAGGTACCCAATCCTTATTGGGTCCTTCATTGTTAGATTTTTCTTCAGCAGGTTTTAATGATATCTCAGATTGCAAGATGTTTTTAATATGATACTTGCAATCCTTCAACCAGTGACCATCACTCTTGCAAAGCTTGCAAAAGGGAGGGTTCTTGGATCTTTCCCTTTGCTTCTTGGGAGATTTCTTCTTCTTCTGAGAAGGTGCAACAACTTCAGAGGCTAAGACAGCACTCTCAGAGGTACCAACATCAGGAGGAGAAGCTATCTCTTTCAGAAGAGAGGGAGTGACAGGTTTCTTCTTCTTCTGGGGTTTATCACTTCCCAGAGGCAGCTTTTCCTTGCCTTTAGCCTTGAAGCCATCAGCAGGAGTGCTGAACTGTTTACACAGCTTTTCTTCTAACACTTTCATGTCAGAATAAACTTGAGTAAACTTGAGAAACTTGTCAGCCTCACTCTTGTCCAATTTCCTTTTAAGATACTTGAACATACTATAGAGTTCTTCAAGAGAATCAAAGATATCAAGTTCATAAGAGTTGTTTACCTCAGAGTCATATGTAACTTCAGGAGGTGCGGAAGTTTCTCCTGTGACATCTTCAGAAGTTGGCTCATCAATAGCCATGAAACAAATCTGCGCTTGCTCTTCCTTTTCTTCTGGATCACTGGTGGTCTCAGAGTCTGACCAAGCAGCCAGCATAGCTTTCTTGAACTTTCTTTTATCTTTCTTCAGCTCCGGGCAGTTAGGCTTAATGTGTCCCGGTTGCTGACATCCATAGCACACAATGGGCTTGTTTGGATCTCTCTTGAACTTTTCACCAGAATCAGGAGTTTTCTTGTCAAAGCTCCTGAAAGGCTTCTTGTAGTTTCCACCTCTGCCTTTTCTGAAGGCTTTCTTGAACTTCCTGGTCAGCATAGCCAGTTCCTCATCTTCAGAGGATTCTTCAGAAGATTCTGCTTTCAGGACTACTCTTTTTCCTTCAGACCTTTCTCTTAGGTCATGGTTCCTGATGGACATCTCATGAGTAATCAATGAACCAATGAGTTCATCATATTCATAATAGCTCAAGTCCTGAACTTCTTCAATAGCAGTCTTCTTGGCTTGCCACGACCTTGGTAAGCTTCTGAGGATCTTCTTCACTTTCTCGGATTCTTCAATATCCTTTCCCAAACTCTTCAAGTCATTGACAATCTTGGTGAATCTAGAGTTCATGTTTGAAATGGATTCTTTATCAAGCATTTCAAACAACTCATAGTCTCTCATCAACTGATTGACTTTAGATTGCTTTACTTTTCTAGTTCCTTCATAAGTGACTTCCAGCTTATTCCATATCTCCTGTGCTGTTTCACAAGAGGAAACTTTGTTATATTCAGTAGCAGAAAGTGCACAGTGCAACATATTCATTGCTGAAGCATTGGTTTGGAGTTTTTTAAGAATATCATCAGTGTATTCTCTCGGAGGAATTACAACATTCCCTAAACCAACTTCCATCCTTGTTGGGATGAAGTCACCATCAGTGATAACACTCCAGGCACTCATATTCTGAGCTTGGATAAAACACATCATCCTCTTTTTCCAATAAGAGTAGTTATCACCATTGAATAGTGGAGGTCTAGTTGTGGAAGAGCCCTCGGGAATAATAAAGTGAGAAGGATTCTCAGGCTGGTGTCTACTAGCCATCTCTATTGATTCTGATAGGATCTTACACTTAGATTGTTAGATCTTTAGTAAATATGCGAAGTGACCTTCGCTCTGATACCACTTGTTGGCCCTATCAAGAACAGAATCACCTAGAGGGGGGTGAATAGGTGTCAAAGTTGAAAACTGAAAATTTCTAAGTTTTTCAAGAAACTTAAATTTTAGAGACAAATTTCCTCAGAGTCAGAAGCAAGCTTACTGAAGTAGCTTCTGGGGGAAATTCTGCCTAGACACAGTTAGACTGTTTTCAGCAACAGAGGTTCTGATTTGAGAACCTCTGGACAGTCTTCTGAACAAAGACAATGATATTTAGAGACAATCTGTTTCAGCACTAAATATAAGCAAGTACACAGAAGCACAAATAACAAGAATAAGAGGGAGAAAGAGATTCAGGAGATCCTGATTGAACACTTCGATTTATCCAAGTTCACCACAGAAGTCCTGTGACTACGTCTTGTCCCCTGAGGTCACAGCCTACAGAGATTTTATAAATCTACTATTCAGAACTTTTATGGCAAGTTCAGAAGCTCCTTTACATCAACAGAACTTAAGCTAATTTCTCACTTAGTTCTGACTAGCCTAAAAAGAGTTAAAGGATTTCCACCAGAACAACAATAACTCTGTTTTCTGGAATTCTCACCCAACTCTAATCTCAACTAGATTTCTCAAATCTAACTGAATATCACAAACGATATCAGTTTACAAGATTCCTATTATGAACTTGTTTTTCTTCACTCTCTCACTTAAACTTAAGCTATGCTAAGAAAGGTTGAGAATGGAAAGATTGCTCTGTTTTCAAGCTTCAAACAGTGCGTTGAGATTTTGCTCGATAATCACGCGTGGTTGATGCGTTGGAGCTTGGCTACTATTTATAGTGAATGAGGATGACCGTTGGTGAATTTGAATCTTCAACAAAGATGACATCAGTTGATGTAGCCGTTAATTTGTCAAGTCTTCAAACGGTCTTCAAACACTTTGATTCCGTTATCCTTGTTCTTTATCCAAATCCGGTAAGTGATTTGAAATGGAGATAAGGTTGACCGGAAACATTCTTCAATTGGATCAACAAGGGGTAGACAAGGAAATTCTGGTTTCTCTTGGAGTAGACAGGCGCGCTCCATCAAAACAGACTTTTGAACTTTTGGCGCCTTGCATTAAATGTACTTGTTAGAGCATTAAATGTACTTGTCAGAGCATTAAATGCTGACCAGAACCGGTGACTAAGCTTCTGATCGAATTAGAAGAACTTCTGATTGCAAAGAACCTCTGAGGAGAGCTTTAACAGACTTCGTAGCTTCAGAGCGGAATATCCAGCTTCTGAGTCAACGAGACTTTGTCATCAGCTTTCGGATCTTCTGAGTTCTTTTAGGCAATCAAAAATAATTTCATTCAGCACCTGCTGAGAAACTTACATACAAGCTAAACAAAAATTGTTAGTCAATGTTAAAATATATGTAAGAGAGTTATAAATTTCATCTTCTGAAACGTTTTGACATAATCAAAATTCTTAGGGTTCATCACTTTCCACATTTTCTTTAACTATTCAAACGTCATTTCTACATTCATTTTCAATAATGAATGTAAATTGTTGTAATGTTCTTCTATTCCTCTACGTTTTTCACGCCTAAACTCTAGCATATGACATCTAGTTTCATGTTCTTTAATTGGTGACAAGTATCCAAGAGTATTTGAGACGGCTATTGCATGCCGTGATTTTTATTATTATTATTTTATTATTATTATTAATATTATTATTATTTGTTAAATTTAGTTGCAGTATTTATTTTTCATTCAGTTCAGTTCAGTTTAGAAAAGTTAAGTTCAGTTCAATTTAGTTCAGCATCATTGAGTTCATTTCAGTTCAGTTCAGAAAATTAAGTTTAGTTCAGTTCATAACAGTTCTGCTTTTTTCAGTTCAAAAGAACGGGGCCTAACACTAAGTATAAGTAAAAAGTTAATTTTATTCTTTGCTTGATTTTATAATTGGTAGATATTTTGGGAAATCAGATATATATGTAACTAAAATCAAGGTTGAGATTGCAAATTGGATATTAGCAAAGGATAATTAATAACTAATTAATATTATCTATAACTAATTAATAACCAACTAATACTATTTCATATCAAAAACTAATATTATTTATGAGTTGTCAAAAAAATAATATTATCTATGATTAAGTTAATTAGAATCTACAGAAATTCTTTTATCTTTTTCGTGTTATTTTGCCTATATAATTTTTTTATATGTAAAGATAAAGTTTATGAGGCGGGATAAATTTAACCGAATTCATGTTAGAACGATTGATATATGTTATAATGGAATAATTTTAAAATATATTTTTATATCAATAAATGACGCATACACAATATATATATATATATATATATATAACATTAATAGTTATATATAAGCATATGTCTCAATTATTTCTTATATTTCCAATAAAATGAGTATCTATCTCATTGGAAATATACAATATCATGAGTATATTAAAAATTATTTTATGGCATAATTAAAAAATAGAAACTATTTTATAACTAAAGTTTAATGAGTTGTTTTTAGGTACATTTTTAGGGTATAATAAAACAAATAAAAACTTTTTTCAAACAAAGTTAACGGATTGTTGCTAGAGATTTTTAGTGTACAAGAAAAAGTAGAAATTGTTTTCTAATTAAGGATTATCTGGTAATTGTTAGCGGCTTATAGGTTATAATAATAATAAAAATTCTTTTATAATTAAGAGTTCACGAGTTGTTTTTAGAGGCTTTTAAGGTATAATAAAAAAATTCCATTATAAGGCCAAACGGTTAACATATTTAACATAGATTAAGGAAAAGGAGGTAATAAATTGAAGATTAGAGGACATAATAATGAGAATTATAATTTAACTCTCATCCTAAAAGGGATGACGATTACAAGTTAGTACATAAATAGAGTAGAATGAATAATCCCAAATATGCATTAATTTAAAATCGTGAATCGAAAAAGTACCTGAAAAGTAAGGGGGAGATGCAGAGAGAAAAAGAAGCTTCATAGCACAAACTTAATTTGTACAAGAAAAGAATATTGAAAATGGAAAGAGAAAGAAGGGATTAGTTAGATGATGTTGTTTTAGGGATTTGAAATAAAGTAGAAGCTAACCTGAAGAAGAGTGATAGTTAAGTAGTAAAAATGGAGTGTATCTAAGACAAAATCAGCCAGCATGTAACAAACCACATAAAAGCAGGAACCTCAGACAGAGACTAGATGCAAAGACAGCTGCTGGGTTCGGAGGACGATCAAATGGGCCTAAAGTAAAGCTATTAATTAGGGGATGAATGGGGGCAGTCAAAAGCCGACTCTTTGTGAGGTTGTTTTGTATAGTTCAGGATGTAATTTATGAAATCATGTGAAAAAGGCTGTACATTTGTTGTTATCTTAAAATTGGTTTATATTATTGCAGTGTTTAACAACAATTGTCTCTAAAGATTGATAAACTTGTGCTTTCTATTTCTTTTTTTACCTTTAGTTTTGTTTATCCAAGATTGTTTCCCTTTCTATTTACTCAGTTTTGAGTTGGTGGATTAGCTGAGAATTAACTCGAAAAACACAAGCAGACAGCTCAAATCAACAATACAATATAGCTTCTTAAACATAATCGACATTTGATACTTTTGTGACATTTGAAGCATATTGTAGAGCACTTTCCACATTTTCTTTAACTATTCAAACGTCATTTCTACATTCATTTTCAATAATGAATGTAAATTGTTGTAATGTTCTTCTATTCCTCTACGTTTTTCACGCCTAAACTCTAGCATATGACATCTAGTTTCATGTTCTTTAATTGGTGACAAGTATCCAAGAGTATTTGAGGCGGCTATTGCATGCCGTGATTTTTTTTATTATTATTTTATTATTATTATTAATATTATTATTATTTGTTAAATTTAGTTGCAGTATTTATTTTTCATTCAGTTCAGTTCAGTTCAGCAAAATTAAGTTCAGTTCAGTTTAGAAAAATTAAGTTCAGTTCAATTTAGTTCAGCATCATTGAGTTCATTTCAGTTCAGTTCAGAAAATTAAGTTTAGTTCAGTTCACAACAGTTCTACTTTTTTCAGTTCAAAAGAACGGGGCCTAACACTAAGTATAAGTAAAAAGTTAATTTTATTCTTTGCTTGATTTTATAATTGGTAGATATTTTGGGAAATCAGATATATATATGTAACTAAAATCAAGGTTGAGATTGCAAATTGGATATTAGCAAAGGATAATTAATAACTAATTAATATTATCTATAACTAATTAATAACCAACTAATACTATTTCATATCAAAAACTAATATTATTTATGAGTTGTCAAAAAAATAATATTATCTTTGATTAAGTTAATTAGAATCTACAGAAATTCTTTTATCTTTTTCGTGTTATTTTGCCTATATAATTTTTTATATTTTTTTATATGTAAAGATAAAGTTTATGAGGCGGGATAAATTTAACCGAATTCATGTTAGAACGATTGATATATGTTATAATGGAATAATTTTAAAATATATTTTTATATCAATAAATGACGCATACACAATATATATATATATATATATATATATATATATATATATACAACATTAATAGTTATATATAAGCATATGTCTCAATTATTTCTTATATTTCCAATAAAATGAATATTAACTTTAAAATGAGTATTTATCTCATTGGAAATATACAATATCATGAGTATATTAAAAATTATTTTATGGCATAATTAAAAAATAGAAACTATTTTATAACTAAAGTTTAATGAGTTGTTTTTAGGTACATTTTTAGGGTATAATAAAACATATAAAAACTTTTTTCCAACAAAGTTAACGGATTGTTGCTAGAGATTTTTAGTGTACAAGAAAAAGTAGAAATTGTTTTCTAATTAAGGATTATCTGGTCATTGTTAGCGGCTTATAGGTTATAATAATAATAAAAATTCTTTTATAATTAAGAGTTCACGAGTTGTTTTTAGAGGCTTTTAAGGTATAATAAAAAAATTCCATTATAAGGCCAAACGGTTAACATATTTAACATAGATTAAGGAAAAGGAGGTAATAAATTGAAGATTAGAGGACATAATAATGAGAATTATAATTTAACTCTCATCCTAAAAGGGATGACGATTACAAGTTAGTCGAAATGAAAATTACATAAATAGAGTAGAATGAATAATCCCAAATATGCATTAATTTAAAATCGTGAATCGAAAAAGTACCTGAAAAGTAAGGGGGAGATGCAGAGAGAGAAAGAAGCTTCATAGCACAAACTTAATTTGTACAAGAAAAGAATATTGAAAATGGAAAGAGAAATAAGGGATTAGTTAGATGATGTTGTTTTAGGGATTTGAAATAAAGTAGAAGCTAACCTGAAGAAGAGTGATAGTTAAGTAGTAAAAATGGAGTGTATCTAAGACAAAATCAGCCAGCAGGTAACAAACCACATAAAAGCAGGAACCTCAGACAGAGACTAGATGCAAAGACAGCTGCTGGGTTCGGAGGACGATCAAATGGGCCTAAAGTAAAGCTATTAATTAGGGGATGAATGGGGGCAGTCAAAAGCCGACTCTTTGTGAGGTTATTTTGTAAATGTTTTGTATAGTTCAGGATGTAATTTATGAAATCATGTGAAAAAGGCTGTACATTTGTTGTTATCTTAAAATTGGTTTATATTATTGCAGTGTTTAACAACAATTGTCTCTAAAGATTGATAAACTTGTGCTTTCTATTTCTTTTTTTACCTTTAGTTTTGTTTATCCAAGATTGTTTCCCTTTCTATTTACTCAGTTTTGAGTTGGTGGATTAACTGAGAATTAACTCGAAAAACACAAGCAGACAGCTCAAATCAACAATACAGTATAGCTTCTTAAACATAATCGACATTTGATACTTTTGTGACATTTGAAGCATATTGTAGAGCACTTTCCACATTTTCTTTAACTATTCAAACGTCATTTCTACATTCATTTTCAATAATGAATGTAAATTGTTGTAATGTTCTTCTATTCCTCTACGTTTTTCACGCCTAAACTCTAGCATATGACGTCTAGTTTCATGTTCTTTAATTGGTGACACGTATCCAAGAGTATTTGAGGCGGCTATTGCATGCCGTTATTTTTATTATTATTATTATTATCATCTTAATTTTTCATTATAGTTATTATTTATAATGCAATATTAATATTAATATTATTATTATTTGTTAAATTTAGTTGCAGTATTTATTTTTCATTCAGTTCAGTTCAATTCAGCAAAATTAAGTTCAGTTCAGTTTAGACAAATTAAGTTCAGTTCAATTTAGTTCAGCATCATTCAGTTCATTTCAGTTCAGTTCAGAAAATTAAGTTTAGTTCAGTTCACAACAGTTATGCTTTTTTCAGTTCAAAAGAACGGGGCCTAACACTAAGTATAAGTAAAAAGTTAATTTTATTCTTTGCTTGATTTTATAATTGGTAGATATTTTGGGAAATCAGATATATATGTAACTAAAATCAAGGTTGAGATTGCAAATTGGATATTAGCAAAGGATAATTAATAACTAATTAATATTATCTATAACTAATTAATAACCTACTAATACTATTTCATATCAAAAACTAATATTATTTATGAGTTGTCAAAAAAATAATATTATCTATGATTAAGTTAATTAGAATCTACAGAAATTCTTTTATCTTTTTCGTGTTATTTTGCCTTTATAATTTTTTATATGTAAAGATAAAGTTTATGAGGCGGGATAAATTTAACCGAATTCATGTTAGAACGATTGATATATGTTATAGTGGAATAATTTTAAAATATATTTTTATATCAATAAATGGCGCATACACAATATATATATATATATATATATATATATATATATATATATATATATATATATATATATATATATATAACATTAATAGTTATATATAAGCATATGTCTCAATTATTTCTTATATTTCCGATAAAATGAATATTAACTTTAAAATGAGTATCTATCACATTGGAAATATACAATATCATGAGTATATTAAAAATTATTTATGGAATAATTAAAAAATAGAAACTATTTTATAACTAAAGTTTAATGAGTTGTTTTTAGGTACATTTTTAGGGTATAATAAAACAAATAAAAACTTTTTTCGAACAAAGTTAACGGATTGTTGCTAGAGATTTTTAGTGTACCAGAAAAAGTAGAAATTGTTTTCTAATTAAGGATTATCTGGTCATTGTTAGCGGCTTATAGGTTATAATAATAATAAAAATTCTTTTATAATTAAGAGTTCACGAGTTGTTTTTAGAGGCTTTTGAGGTATAATAAAAAAATTCCATTATAAGGCCAAACGGTTAACATATTTAACATAGATTAAGGAAAAGGAGGTAATAAATTGAAGATTAGAGGACATAATAATGAGAATTATAATTTAACTCTCATCCTAAAAGGGATGACGATTACAAGTTAGTCGAAATGAAAATTACATAAATAGAGTAGAATGAATAATCCCAAATATGCATTAATTTAAAATCGTGAATCGAAAAAGTACCTGAAAAGTAAGGGGGAGATGCAGAGAGAGAAAGAAGCTTCATAGCACAAACTTAATTTGTACAAGAAAAGAATATTGAAAATGGAAAGAGAAAGAAGGGATTAGTTAGATGATGTTGTTTTAGGGATTTGAAATAAAGTAGAAGCTAACCTGAAGAAGAGTGATAGTTAAGTAGTAAAAATGGAGTGTGTCTAAGACAAAATCAGCCAGCAGGTAACAAACCACATAAAAGTAGGAACCTCAGACAGAGACTAGATGCAAAGACAGCTGCTGGGTTCGGAGGACGATCAAATGGGCCTAAAGTAAAGCTATTAATTAGGGGATGAATGGGGGCAGTCAAAAGCCGACTCTTTGTGAGGTTATTTTGTAAATGTTTTGTATAGTTCAGGATGTAATTTATGAAATCATGTGAAAAAGGCTGTACATTTGTTGTTATCTTAAAATTGGTTTATATTATTGCAGTGTTTAACAACAATTGTCTCTAAAGATTGATAAACTTGTGCTTTCTATTTCTTTTTTTACCTTTAGTTTTGTTTATCCAAGATTGTTTCCCTTTCTATTTACTCAGTTTTGAGTTGGTGGATTAACTGAGAATTAACTCGAAAAACACAAGCAGACAGCTAAAATCAACAATACAGTATAGCTTCTTAAACATAATCGACATTTGATACTTTTGTGACATTTGAAGCATATTGTAGAGCACTTTCCACATTTTCTTTAACTATTCAAACGTCATTTCTACATTCATTTTCAATAATGAATGTAAATTGTTGTAATGTTCTTCTATTCCTCTACGTTTTTCACGCCTAAACTCTAGCATATGACGTCTAGTTTCATGTTCTTTAATTGGTGACAAGTATCCAAGAGTATTTGAGGCGGCTATTGCATGCCGTTATTTTTATTATTATTATTATTATCATCTTAATTTTTCATTATAGTTATTATTTATAATGCAATATTAATATTAATATTATTATTATTTGTTAAATTTAGTTGCAGTATTTATTTTTCATTCAGTTCAGTTCAGTTCAGCAAAATTAAGTTCAGTTCAGTTTAGACAAATTAAGTTCAGTTCAATTTAGTTCAGCATCATTCAGTTCATTTCAGTTCAGTTCAGAAAATTAAGTTTAGTTCAGTTCACAACAGTTATGCTTTTTTCAGTTCAAAAAAACGGGGCCTAACACTAAGTATAAGTAAAAAGTTAATTTTATTCTTTGCTTGATTTTATAATTGGTAGATATTTTGGGAAATCAGATATATATGTAACTAAAATCAAGGTTGAGATTGCAAATTGGATATTAGCAAAGGATAATTAATAACTAATTAATATTATCTATAACTAATTAATAACCAACTAATACTATTTCATATCAAAAACTAATATTATTTATGAGTTGTCAAAAAAATAATATTATCTATGATTAAGTTAATTAGAATCTACAGAAATTCTTTTATCTTTTTCGTGTTATTTTGCCTTTATAATTTTTTATATGTAAAGATAAAGTTTATGAGGCGGGATAAATTTAACCGAATTCATGTTAGAACGATTGATATATGTTATAGTGGAATAATTTTAAAATATATTTTTATATCAATAAATGGCGCATACACAATATATATATATATATATATATATATATATATATATATATATATATATCTATATAACATTAATAGTTATATATAAGCATATGTCTCAATTATTTCTTATATTTCCGATAAAATGAATATTAACTTTAAAATGAGTATCTATCACATTGGAAATATACAATATCATGAGTATATTAAAAATTATTTATGGAATAATTAAAAAATAGAAACTATTTTATAACTAAAGTTTAATGAGTTGTTTTTAGATACATTTTTAGGGTATAATAAAACAAATAAAAACTTTTTTCGAACAAAGTTAACGGATTGTTGCTAGAGATTTTTAGTGTACAAGAAAAAGTAGAAATTGTTTTCTAATTAAGGATTATCTGGTCATTGTTAGCGGCTTATAGGTTATAATAATAATAAAAATTCTTTTATAATTAAGAGTTCACGAGTTGTTTTTAGAGGCTTTTAAGGTATAATAAAAAAATTCCATTATAAGGCCAAACGGTTAACATATTTAACATAGATTAAGGAAAAGGAGGTAATAAATTGAAGATTAGAGGACATAATAATGAGAATTATAATTTAACTCTCATCCTAAAAGGGATGACGATTACAAGTTAGTCGAAATGAAAATTACATAAATAGAGTAGAATGAATAATCCCAAATATGCATTAATTTAAAATCGTGAATCGAAAAAGTACCTGAAAAGTAAGGGGGAGATGCAGAGAGAGAAACAAGCTTCATAGCACAAACTTAATTTGTACAAGAATAGAATATTGAAAATGGAAAGAGAAATAAGGGATTAGTTAGATGATGTTGTTTTAGGGATTTGAAATAAAGTAGAAGCTAACCTGAAGAAGAGTGATAGTTAAGTAGTAAAAATGGAGTGTATCTAAGACAAAATCAGCCAACAGGTAACAAACCACATAAAAGCAGGTACCTCAGACAGAGACTAGATGCAAAGACAGCTGCTGGGTTCGGAGGACGATCAAATGGGCCTAAAGTAAAGCTATTAATTAGGGGATGAATGGGGGCAGTCAAAAGCCGACTCTTTGTGAGGTTATTTTGTAAATGTTTTGTATAGTTCAGGATGTAATTTATGAAATCATGTGAAAAAGGCTGTACATTTGTTGTTATCTTAAAATTGGTTTATATTATTGCAGTGTTTAACAACAATTGTCTCTAAAGATTGATAAACTTGTGCTTTCTATTTCTTTTTTTACCTTTAGTTTTGTTTATCCAAGATTGTTTCCCTTTCTATTTACTCAGTTTTGAGTTGGTGGATTAACTGAGAATTAACTCGAAAAACACAAGCAGACAGCTAAAATCAACAATACAGTATAGCTTCTTAAACATAATCGACATTTGATACTTTTGTGACATTTGAAGCATATTGTAGAGCACTTTCCACATTTTCTTTAACTATTCAAACGTCATTTCTACATTCATTTTCAATACTGAATGTAAATTGTTGTAATGTTCTTCTATTCCTCTACGTTTTTCACGCCTAAACTCTAGCATATGACGTCTAGTTTCATGTTCTTTAATTGGTGACAAGTATCCAAGAGTATTTGAGGCGGCTATTGCATGCCGTTATTTTTATTATTATTATTATTATCATCTTAATTTTTCATTATAGTTATTATTTATAATGCAATATTAATATTAATATTATTATTATTTGTTAAATTTAGTTGCAGTATTTATTTTTCATTCAGTTCAGTTTAGTTCAGCAAAATTAAGTTCAGTTCAGTTTAGACAAATTAAGTTCAGTTCAATTTAGTTCAGTATCATTCAGTTCATTTCAGTTCAGTTCAGAAAATTAAGTTTAGTTCAGTTCACAACAGTTATGCTTTTTTCAGTTCAAAAGAACGGGGCCTAACAATAAGTATAAGTAAAAAGTTAATTTTATTCTTTGCTTGATTTTATAATTGGTAGATATTTTGGAAAATCAGATATATATGTAACTAAAATCAAGGTTGAGATTGCAAATTGGATATTAGCAAAGGATAATTAATAACTAATTAATATTATCTATAACTAATTAATAACCAACTAATACTATTTCATATCAAAAACTAATATTATTTATGAGTTGTCAAAAAAATAATATTATCTATGATTAAGTTAATTAGAATCTACATAAATTCTTTTATCTTTTTCGTGTTATTTTGCCTTTATAATTTTTTATATGTAAAGATAAAGTTTATGAGGCGGGATAAATTTAACCGAATTCATGTTAGAACGATTGATATATGTTATAGTGGAATAATTTTAAAATATATTTTTATATCAATAAATGGCGCATACACAATATATATATATATATATATATATATATATATATATATATATATATATATATATATATATATAAATATATATATATATATAACATTAATAGTTATATATAAGCATATGTCTCAATTATTTCTTATATTTCCGATAAAATGAATATTAACTTTAAAATGAGTATCTATCACATTGGAAATATACAATATCATGAGTATATTAAAAATTATTTATGGAATAATTAAAAAATAGAAACTATTTTATAACTAAAGTTTAATGAGTTGTTTTTAGGTACATTTTTAGGGTATAATAAAACAAATAAAAACTTTTTTCGAACAAAGTTAACGGATTGTTGCTAGAGATTGTTAGTGTACAAGAAAAAGTAGAAATTGTTTTCTAATTAAGGATTATCTGGTCATTGTTAGCGGCTTATAGGTTATAATAATAATAAAAATTCTTTTATAATTAAGAGTTCACGAGTTGTTTTTAGAGGCTTTTAAGGTATAATAAAAAAATTCCATTATAAGGCCAAACGGTTAACATATTTAACATAGATTAAGGAAAATGAGGTAATAAATTGAAGATTAGAGGACATAATAATGAGAATTATAATTTAACTCTCATCCTAAAAGGGATGACGATTACAAGTTAGTCGAAATGAAAATTACATAAATAGAGTAGAATGAATAATCCCAAATATGCATTAATTTAAAATCGTGAATCGAAAAAGTACCTGAAAAGGAAGGGGGAGATGCAGAGAGAGAAAGAAGCTTCATAGCACAAACTTAATTTGTACAAGAATAGAATATTGAAAATGGAAAGAGAAAGAAGGGATTAGTTAGATGATGTTGTTTTAGGGATTTGAAATAAAGTAGAAGCTAACCTGAAGAAGAGTGATAGTTAAGTAGTAAAAATGGAGTGTATCTAAGACAAAATCAGCCAGCAGGTAACAAACCACATAAAAGCAGGTACCTCAGACAGAGACTAGATGCAAAGACAGCTGCTGGGTTCGGAGGACGATCAAATGGGCCTAAAGTAAAGCTATTAATTAGGGGATGAATGGGGGCAGTCAAAAGCCGACTCTTTGTGAGGTTATTTTGTAAATGTTTTGTATAGTTCAGGATGTAATTTATGAAATCATGTGAAAAAGGCTGTACATTTGTTGTTATCTTAAAATTGGTTTATATTATTGCAGTGTTTAACAACAATTGTCTCTAAAGATTGATAAACTTGTGCTTTCTATTTCTTTTTTTACCTTTAGTT
Organism: Euphorbia peplus; assembly: GCA_028411795.1. Lineage (NCBI taxonomy): Eukaryota > Viridiplantae > Streptophyta > Magnoliopsida > Malpighiales > Euphorbiaceae > Euphorbia > Euphorbia peplus. The sequence continues at coordinate 7,845,926 of CP110843.1, read as the reverse complement.
TTGTTTATCCAAGATTGTTTCCCTTTCTATTTACTCAGTTTTGAGTTGGTGGATTAGCTGAGAATTAACTCGAAAAACAGAAGCAGACAGCTCAAATCAACAATACAGTATAGCTTCTTAAACATAATCGACATTTGATACTTTTGTGACATTTGAAGCATATTGTAGAGCACTTTCCATATTTTCTTTAACTATTCAAACGTCATTTCTACATTCATTTTCAATAATGAATGTAAATTGTTGTAATGTTCTTCTATTCCTCTACGTTTTTCACGCCTAAACTCTAGCATATGACATCTAGTTTCATGTTCTTTAATTGGTGACAAGTATCCAAGAGTATTTGAGGCGGCTATTGCATGCCGTGATTTTTATTATTATTATTATTATTATTATTATTATTATTATCCATCTTCACATCGACCTTCAAATCCTCCTTCTTCAAATCGACCTTCAAATCCTCCTACTCCTTCACCTTCAAACCCAATTCCAGAAGATCCTCCGAGGTCTATGGAAATGCCAGGCATTCCTACGAATGCTTCGAAACGTCCTCGAGCTGACGAGGCCTTCGCTGGAGACGTCCCATCTCCCAAAAGGAAAAGACATTTTGGAGAAGCGTCGGCCAAATGTCCTGAGATTGTCAACTTTCCTCCTCACGAGATGAGTGAGGATGAGATTGGAATGTTCGAACAATTCCAATTACAAAACGTAAGTGACTTTTACCATGTTATAGGTTTAGGTTCTCAGGTAATACTTGACTCACACATCCTTTTCCCTTTTAGTTTTGGAAGGCTCGTTACCCGAGAGTTTCCCTGAGCAATCCTCGGGTCGCGGAAGATATTGCCTACACCACCCTTGTTCAAGAAGAAGGGGAAAATAGTGAGGCACTGACCGATGAGGAGTTGATTCAACTTGCCCGTATTCGTGAGGCGAAGGTAATGCTAATATATTCTTTTAACCTCTTCCTTTCTCGAATAAACTTCTTCTCTTTTTTTTATCCTTCATTTTAACACTATCTTCTTATCAGTCGATGGCTGCCACCAACCTACTCATTCATAGATTCAAGTCTCAGACTCGTTCTATGAACGAGTATTTCGAGAAGTGGAACAGGGTTGAAGATGAGCTAAAAGTAGCCAGAGACGAGGTTGCTCATCTTAAAGCGGAGCTGACCCTTGCGAAGAAGCGCGAGAAAGATATCATTCTCGAAAAAGAGAATGCTCGGCTCGAAATGATAAAATGGCAAGGTCGATATACGGCGCTGGGACGTGCGTATCAAGATGAATGCAATGACCTCTGCCATACTCTTTTCTTGATTCGAGCTGATGCAGTCTCTTTGCTTAAACAAGAGAGAGCCGAGAAGACCAGGCTCCTAAATAAGTGCATCATGCTTCGTGAGGGCAATCTTCAACTTAATCGGTCTTTAAATGAGGTCGAGGCGAAGAGGAGAAAACTGAGAAGAAAAAATGAGAGCGACCTATCAAAGTTCGAGCATCTCAGCCTTTGGAGGCTTTCGAGGTTCCATACTCGTGTATGCCAGACCCTTAGGGAGAAATTCCCAAACATGTCTGAAGAAGACATGAGGTTTTGGGTGAACCTAAGCGCTCCCGAAGATGATGAGGAAGCTGACGTGGTTCTCGATGACTCCTTCCCTGAGCCGGACCTTAGGGATCCTATTCCGGCAACGCCCGTCCAAACCGTTCCGGTTCAAAGCAGCGATCAAGCCCCATAATTTTAATTTAAGTATTTCTTGTATCTTTGTATCTTGTGCTCTGATCAATGAAAAACTTTTTTCTATCTTTTACTTGTTCTTGATATTACGTCTAATATTCATTGTACAAGTAGTCTTTATAGAGCTTCGAAGTTTATTCAACCTTTTATATTCGATGCCTAGATCAACTGATACCTTGCTAATGTATTATATTTCAACTATGTTTGTTCGCAGCCCTCGTAGTTGCCCCCCCTTTATTCCTGGTCGGGCTAACTCTTGTAGGGTGGATTCTTACCACGACGTACATAGAATTGGTTATAATCGAAGCTTTCTAGCATGCAATAAGCTTGATTTTTAAAATGAACCAAAATGTCCGGTGTCGAATACTTAGAACAAGTTTCAAAATAAATCTATGCAAGGTTAACCGTGTTTCGAGCACTTTCATAATGATGAACCCTAAGTATTTTGATTATGTTCAAACGTTTCAGAAGATGAAAACTCAACAGTACCTTACATATAGTTTTCTATTGACTAATAATTTTTATTCTTAGTCTTTGTGTAAGTTGCTCAGCAGGTGCTGAATGAATCATTTATGGATTGCCTAAAGAACTCAGAAGATCGGTTTGCTGAAGTCAGAGTTTCCTTTACTCAGAAGCTGGATATTCCGTTCTGAAGCCGAAGTCTGCTAAAGCTCTCCTCAGAAGTTCTTTGCATTCAGAAGCTTTGCCAATTGTGATCAGAAGTCTAGACATCTGGAAGTTAGCTTCTGAAAGCTAAGTCACGGGTTCTGTTTGAGCATTTAATGCTCTGACACTTGCATTCAATGCAAGGCGCCAAAAGTTCAAAAGCTGTTTTAATGGAGCGCGCTTGTCTGTTCAAAAGAAACCAGAAATTCCTTGTCTACTCTTTGTTGATCCAATTGAAGAATGATTCTGTCTTCCTCATCCTTGATTTCAAATCACTTACCGGATTTAGTTAAAGAACAAGGATAACGGAATCAAAGTGTTTGAAGACCGTTTGAAGACTTGACAAATTAACGGCTACAACAACTGATGTCATCTTCTTTGAAGTTTCAAACTCCACAACGGTCATCTTCAATCACTATAAATAGAAGCCAAGCTCCAATGCATCAACACACGCATGATCATCGAGCAAAATCTTAACGCACTGTTTTAAACAAGAAAACAGAGCAATTTTTCCATTCTCAATCTTTCTTAGCATAGTCTTAGTAAAGTGAGAGAGTGAAGAAAAACAAGTTCATAATAGGAATCTTGTAAACTGAGATCATTTGTGATCTTCAGTTAGATTTAAAGAGAGAAATCTAGTTGAGATTAGAGTTGGGTGAGAAATCCAGAAAACAGAGTATTGTTTGTTCTGGTGGAAATCCTTTAACTCTTTTTAGGCTAGTCAGAACTAAGTGAGAAATTAGCTTAAGTTCTGTTGATGTAAAGGAGCTTCTGAACTTGCCATAAAAGTTCTGAATAGTGGATTTATAAAATCTCTGTAGGCTGCGACCTCAGGGGACAAGACGTAGTCACAGGACTTCTGTGGCGAACTTGGATAAATCGAATTGTTCACTCAGGATCTCCTGAACTTCTTTCTCCCTCTTATACTTGTTATTTCTGCTTCTGTGTACTTGTTCATATTTAGTGCTGAAACAGATTTTCTCTAAAAATATCATTGTCTTTGTTCAGAAGACTGTCCAGAAGTTCTCAAATCAGAACTTCTGTTGCTGAAAACAGTCTAACTGTGTTTAGGCAGAATTTCCCTCAGAAGCAACTTCCTTAAGATAGCTTCTGACTCTGAGGAAATTTGACTCTGAATTTTAAGTTTCTTAAAAAACTTAGAAAACTTCAGTTTACAACTTAGACACCTATTCACCCCCCTCTAGGTGATTATGTTCTTGTTAGGGCCAACAAGTGGTATCAGAGCGAAGGTCACTTCGTATATTTACTAAAGATCTAACAATCTAAGTGTAAGATCCTATCAGAATCAATAGAGATGGCTAGTAGACACCAACCTGAGAATTCCTCTCATTTCATTGTTCCAGAGGGTTCCTCCACAACTAGACCTCCACTATTTAATGGTGATAACTACTCTTACTGGAAAAAGAGAATGATGTATTTCATCCAAGCTCAGAATATGAGTGCATGGATAGTTATCACTAATGGTGATTTCATCCCAACTAGGATGGAAGCTGGTTTAGGACATGTTGTTATCCCTCAAGTGGAATATACAGATGAAATCCTTAAAAAACTCCAAACGAATGCTTCAGCAATAAATATGCTGCATTGTGCACTTTCTGCTACTGAGTATAACAAAGTGTCTTCTTGTGAAACAGCAAAGGATATTTGGAACAAGCTAGAAGTCACTTACGAAGGAACAGGAAAAGTGAAGCAATCTAAAGTCAATCAGTTGATGAGAGACTACGAGTTATTTGAAATGCTTGACAAAGAATCCATCTCAAGTATGAATTCTAGGTTCACCAAGATTGTCAATGACTTGAAGAGTTTGGGAAAGGATATTGAAGAATCTGAAAAAGTAAGGAAGATTCTCAGAAGCTTACCAAGGTCGTGGCAAGCCAAGAAGACTGCTATCGAAGAAGTTCAGGACTTAAGCTTCTATGAGTATGATGAACTCATTGGCTCATTGATTACTCATGAGATGGCAATCAAGAATCATGACCTGAGAGAAAGGTCAGAAGGAAAAAGAGTAGTCCTTAAAGCAGAATCTTCTGATGAATCCTCTGAAGATGAGGAACTGGCTATGCTGACCAGGAAGTTCAAGAAGGCCTTTAGAAAAGGCAGAGGTGGAAACTACAAGAAGCCTTTCAGGAGCTTTGATAAGAAAACTCCTGATTCTGGTGAAAAGTTCAAGAGAGATCCAAACAAGCCAATTGTGTGCTATGGATGTCAGCAACCGGGGCACATTAAGCCTAACTGTCCGGAGCTGAAGAAAGATAAGAAGAAGTTCAAGAAAGCTATGCTGGCTGCTTGGTCAGACTCTGAGACCAGCAGTGATCCTGAAGAAAAGGAAGAGCAAGCTCAGATCTGTTTTATGGCTATTGATGAGCCAACCTCTGAAGATGTCACAGGAGAAACTTCCGCACCTCCTGAAGCTACCTATGATTCTGAGGTAAACATATCTTCTGAACAAAATATCTTTGATTCTCTTGAAGAACTCTATAGTATGTTCAAGTACCTGAAAAGGAAATTGGACAAGAGTGAGGCTGACAAGTTTCTTAGGTTTACTCAAGTTTATTCTGACATGAAAGTGTTAGAAGAAAAACTGTGTAAACAGTTCAGCACTTCTGCTAATGACTCTAAGGTCAAAGGCAAAGAAAAGCTGCCTCTGGGAAGTGATAAACCCCAGAAGAAGAAGAAACCTGTCACTCCCTCTCTTCTGAAAGAGATAGCTTCTCCTCCTGATGTCGGAACCTCTGAGAGTGCTGGTATAGCCTCTGAAGATGTTGGACCTTCTCAGAAGAAGAAGAAATCTCCCAGGAAGCAAAGGGAAAGATCGAAGAACCCTCCCTTTTGCAAGCTTTGCAAGAGTGATGGTCATTGGTTAAAGGATTGCAAGTACCATATTAAGAATCTCTTGCAATCTGAGATATCATTAAAACCTGCTGAAGAGAAATCTAACTCTGAAGGACCCAATAAGGATTGGGTACCTGTCACTAATTGATTGTGTTGCAGGTGGCTCTGAGTGCTCCATCAATGTCAAAGCTGTGGTACATTGACAGTGGGTGCTCAAGGCATATGACAGGTGATGAAAAAGCATTCATCACATTTGATCCTAAAAGAGGTGGAAAAGTCAGCTTTGGAGATGCTCAGAAAGGAAGGATACTTGGTTCTGGATCCATAGGAACCAACCCTCCGATCGAAGATGTCTCCCTAGTCAGAGGTCTGAAGTTCAATCTCCTGAGTGTTGCACAACTGTGTGATAAAGGTAGAGATGTTGTCTTCAGCTCCTCTGGATGTAAAATCTTGGACAGTAAGTCAAGGGAAGTTATTCTAACTGCTCCTAGAGTTGAAAATGTTTTCATGCTGAACCTTGAGAATCTTTGCAAAAATATATGCTTGATGTCCAAAGAGGATACCTCCTGGCTCTGGCATAGAAGACTTGCTCATGTGAGCATGGACCTTCTGGCCAAAGTTGCTAGAAATCAATTGGTTGAGGGTCTGCCTGAAATTAGTTTTAAAAAGAACCATTTATGCAATGCTTGCCAATCTGGTAAACAATCCAGAAGCTCTTTTAAAACTAAGAAAGTCATTTCAACTAAAAGACCTTTGGAATTACTTCATATGGATCTTTTTGGTCCTGTTCAACCAATGAGCATGGGTGGAAAGAAGTATGCCTTTGTCATTGTAGATGACTATTCAAGATTCACTTGGGTCATTTTGCTGTCTAGCAAAGATGAGTCACTTGGATGTTTCTCAGTTCTGATAAAGAAACTTGAGAATGAAAGGAATGATAAGGTTGTCCATATCAGAAGTGATAATGGTGGAGAATTCAAAAACTTCAGGTTTGAAGAATTCTGTGAAACCAAGGGAATTGATCATAACTTTTCTGCTCCCAGAACTCCTCAACAAAATGGGGTAGTTGAAAGGAAGAATAGAACTCTGGTTGAGATAGCCAGAACTATGATCAATGAAAGAAGGATTCCTAAGTACTTTTGGGGAGAAGCTGTGAACACAGCTTGCTATGTTCTGAATAGAGTGCTAATCAGAAGCATTCTGAACAAGACCCCTTATGAACTCTGGAAAGGTCGAAAGCCTAAAATAGGTTATTTCAGAACCTTTGGTTGTAAGTGTTATGTTTTGAATACAAAAGAATATCTTTCAAAGTTTGATTCAAAGGCAGATGAGGCCATTTTTCTTGGTTACTCAACACATAGTAAAGCATATAGGGTTTTTAATAAGAGGACTCAAACTTTAGATGAATCTGTTCATGTACAGTTTGATGAGACTAACCTTGCAGATAGTAGAGCTCCTGATGAAGATGCAGTTCAAGCTCCTGAAGTCACATCTCCTGTTGAAAAAGAAGATGTTTCTCCCAGAGCTGCTGAAGTGGTTCCTCCTGTTGCTGAACAAGCTCAAGAAGAGAATCCTACTCCAGAAGTCAACTTCCTTCCAGAAGATGCTCCTATTTATGATTCAACAAATGATGAACAGGTTTCAGAAGACTCATTGGATGTACCAAGAGAAGTTAGAGCTCATAGGAATCATTCCTTAGAGAACATCATTGACTCTGTTCATAATCCTGTCATGACCAGAGCTCAGCTCAGAAGATATATGGGGAATGTGGCTTTTGTGTCACTTCTGGAACCCAAGGACTTCTATGAAGCAGCTGATGATGACTCCTGGTTAATGGCAATGCAAGAAGAACTTGACCAGTTCAAAAGGTCAGAAGTTTGGATTTTGGTTCCCAGACCTAACAACATAAAGGTTGTTGGAACTAGATGGGTTCTGAAGAACAAGCTTGATGAATTTGGAAATGTTGTGAGGAACAAGGCAAGACTTGTTGCTCAAGGTTACAGTCAGCAAGAAGGCATAGACTATGGTGAAACTTTTGCTCCTGTTGCAAGATTAGAAGCCATCAGAATCTTATGTGCTTTTGCATCATACAAAGGTTTTAAGCTCTTTCAAATGGATGTGAAAAGTGCATTCTTGAATGGTTACATTAATGAGGAAGTCTATGTGTCTCAACCTCCTGGTTTTGAAGATCCTAAGTTTCCTGATCATGTGTACAAGCTAAGGAAAGCCTTGTATGGACTGAAACAAGCTCCCAGAGCTTGGTATGAGAGGCTGACAAAGTTCCTTCTGTCTAAGGGATTTGTCAGAGGCTGTGTTGATACAACTCTGTTCACTCTGAAGAAGAACAAGGATATCCTTATAGCTCAGGTATATGTTGATGATATTATATTTGGTGCTACTAATGAATCTTTGTGCAGAGAATTCAGTGACCACATGAAGGCTGAGTTTGAAATGTCTATGATGGGAGAATTAACCTTCTTCTTAGGACTTCAGATCAAGCAAAGTAATGATGGTGTGTTTATCAATCAAGCCAAGTACACTAGAGAAGTGCTGAAGAAATTTGGCATGATGGACTCTAATGTTGTTGATATTCCAGTGGATGTCAGCAAAGACATTGATGATGAAGAGAAAGCTGGTAAACCTGTAGATATAAAAACCTACAGAGGTATGATTGGCTCTCTTTTGTACCTAACAGCCAGCAGGCCAGATATACATTTTGCTGTGTGTTTTTGTGCTAGATATCAGTCAAAGCCAAGAGAAATTCATGATGTTGCTGTCAAAAGAATTCTCAGATATCTTAAAGGCACACCAGAAGCTGGTTTGTGGTATCCCTGTAGTTCTGATTTTACTCCTATAGGATACACAGACTCTGACTATGGCAGAGATAAATTGAAAAGGGTCAGCACTTCTGGTGGTTGTCATTTTCTGGGGGAGTGCCTAGTCTCCTGGCATAGCAAGAAGCAAACCTCTGTGGCTCTCTCAACTGCTGAAGCTGAGTATGTTGCTGCTGGAAGTTGTGTTTCTCAGATGCTCTGGATCAAGCAACAAATTGCTGACTATGGTGTCATCCCTGGAACAATTACAATCTACTGTGATAACAAAAGTGCAATTGATCTGTCAAAGAATCCTATTCAGCACAGCAGGATGAAGCATGTTCATATTAGGCATCACTTCTTAAGAGATCATGTTCTGAAGAAGGATATTATCATTACTCATGTTCCCTCTGAAGAAAATCTTGCTGACATGTTTACTAAGCCTCTGGCTGGTATGTCTTTCAGCAACTTACGAGAAGGCATTGGTATGACTTATCCCCTTCAATAACTTAGAATTATTGTCTCTGAGTATCTTAAGTGTTTGATCGTTTAAGATAATTTAGTTATAATAAATTCTAATCATGATTTGACTTGAAAGCATGCGTTATTTACTGCTTATTACGGCGCTGTTCTGTGGTTAACGTATATCTGGTCCCTTTTAAACGGTGTGTATTTGCTTTTTGAATTGGAACGGTTTCTGTGTTTGGGTATAAATAAGGGATTTCCATACTTAGAACTTTTTACTCTCATTCTCTTTGCCATTAGAACTTCCATAGATTTTTCTGTGTTCTCTTCTCTCTAAAAATCTTAACCTAATTTCGCATTTCTTCAAAATGGCTCAAGAAATCACTGTCACACACATCTTCTCTGATGAATCACGAAAGAAAGTTAGTGAATCTAGGGTTTTCACCTCTAGGTTCCTAGATGATGTTGTCAAATCGACTGAACCAATCTCTCACTGGCTTAGCGCTCAAAACTGGAATTCTTTCGTTTCTCTCGAAGAATTCATTTATCCTAAGTTAGTTACAGAATTCTATAAGAACCTCCATTTCTTTTCTAATGAGGAGGATGTTCTTCACTCTGTGGTTGGGGAAGTTGAAATCGAAGTCAGCAGGGCTTCCATTTCTCAAGTGATAGGGATTGATGATGAAGGAATCATCATTGGAGATGATGGTTCAGCAGATGGTTTTTCAGAAGCCAACTGGGCTAGGCCAGATCTGAGTGCCAAGGAAACTTACGCTACCTGGTTGACTCAGCACCAGAGGTGGGCACACTATTTGACTACGAATGTTTTTCTTCCAAAGGCTGGAGGAGTCAATTGTGTTTCCAACAGAGAAAGAGTATTTATGTGGCATCTGGTCAACCAGAAGAAGATCAATTTGCCTGCCATGCTGATAAGGCAGATGAAGAATGTAACGACCGTGAGTGCATTAGCTTATGGCTCACTCCTGACAAGGTTGTTTGAGGCAGCCTCTGTGGTTATTTCAGGAGAAGGTGTTACTAGTAGGAGTACGGTTCTGAAGATGCATACCTTCAGGAACCTGAGTTTTGGTGTTACTCCGAAGAAGAATGAGAAGGGCTCCTCTGTGAGTATTGCTCAGAAGGAAATTGTGGATGCATCTGTTCAGAAAGGAAAGATTGCTGCCAAGAAGGGCGAGGGAAAGAAGGGATCAAGTAAGTTGGTCCTGAATGTTGAGAAGGTGGTTGTCTCAGAACCTCTTCCCACAATGGTTCAAACAACAATCAGTGTTGAACCTTCTGGCAAGATTGTTGCTGAGAAGCCAAAGGATGTTCCTGAGAAAGAAGCTCAGGATGCTGAGGAAGCACGCCTTGCTGAGAAAGAGAAGGCTGCTGAAGATGAAAAGGTTGCAAGAGTTCTGGCTCTTGCTGAAGAGAAAAGAAGGAAGAAAGAAGCTGAAGACAAGTTAGCTGCTGAGCGTGAAATTGCTGCAAAGGCTAAGGCCGATGCCAAACTTTTAGAATGTGCTGCTAATCTTGAGAATGCTGAGTTCTCAAAGGTAGTTGAGACTTCAGAGGAAGAAGAGAATCTTGAGAATGTCTCTCTGTCCTCTCGAATTATTGAGAATGTCACTCTCACTACCAGAATTGGGAAGAAGGCTGTGGCAAGACGAAGGGTTCTGAAGAAGAAGGACTTCGTTGTTGCCTCAAGTGCTGAATTGGAGGATCCTGTTACTCAGGAACCGGAAGCTGCTGATAAAGAGCTGTCAGAGATTTCTGATGAAGAGGATGTTGACGCTCCTACGATTGAAGAGCTGTCAGAAGAGAGTGAACCAGATGATGAAGAGGTTCTTGAAGGTGCTAAACAGTTTGTTGAGAATGTTGACAATGAACACTTCATTGACAATGTTCTTCTGAATCAAGGAAGAAACCCTGGTGAAAGGGATGCCTCTGAAACGCTGTTCAGAATGGCTCATTTATATGCTGAGCCGATTTCAACTTTTGATCCTAATGCCTCTGAACAGGTTATTCCATCTCCTCCTCATTCTCCTCATCCATCTCCCTCACTACCTTCTGTCACAGAAGTTAGTGAATCTCAGACTTCCATTCCTCCTACAACTTCAACTTCTGAGGTTGTATCTCCTCCAATTATTCCTCCTTCTGGATCCTATTCAGAAGTGAATCTAAACTCTGCTCCCATCTTCACTGATTCCATAGCCACATCCATTACCTCCTCCTTACCTACTTCCTCTGTAAATTCATCAATTGGATTTACTGCTCCATCTTTCTCACTGCCATCTACTTTACCTTCCATTTCTCCTACCATTTCCTCCTCTACCACCAATACCATCCCTCCCTCAAACACTCAAATTCCTCCTCTCTCAACCTCTGGACATACACCTCCTGTGTGTGATCCCTTAACTACCTCCTCCACTACTTCGTGCTTTGCTGGGTTGTCATCCAACTATGACTTCCTGCGCAAACACATGAATCGGGATGATCTGGATACCAGATTTGGTAGTTTCGGATTCATAGGCAGAGCTTCTGGTGTATCCGAAGCTGGTGGTGCTCCTAGTGTTGAGGAGTTGAGACGAATGAGTCAGAGTGGCTCAGATGAACTGCTGAATAGATTTGCTGGTATAGGGCAAAGGACTTCTGCTGCTGACATGTATGCTCAGGGCATTGTGCTGCAAGAATTACATTCTTTGAAAGCTCAGAACCTGCAGCTCATGACTATGCTCCAAATGCAGGACCCCTCTGTCTACATACGCAATCTTTCTACACTTCATCTAGCTACGTATGAAGAGCTGTACAAATTGAGAGAATTAGCTCTGACTCTTCCCTCTCTGGATAACATTGCTCTTGCTTCTTCTCTGAAGGTCAATGAGAATCTGGAGATATTGACAGAAGAAGTCAAGGAAGCAAACGAGCATTATGAGGCTCATGAGAAGATGCTCCCTAGTAAGATTGAAGACCTGCAAAGTACTGCAAATCACATTCTGAGAGAAGTGAAATCTTCTGCTCAAGGTTCTTCATCTTCAGGAGCTGCCAAGATTGTATATGACATCACTCCTGATCTCAACAACCGACTCTCCAACATTGAGTCTGCTGTATCTGCTCAGAATGCACAGATTGCTGAGCTTACTGAACTTCTGAAGGTTATGCACACTCAAGCACGTGAACAAGAAAAGACTCTTCACAACTGCTATAGGTTTGTTCGAGGACAGACTTATATTCAGAATGAGCATCTCACTGCTGCTGTGTATGCTAACAACAGGTTGATCAAGCTCCTTCTGGATGATGTTCAGAGACAGAGACCTATGTCTGGTCAGACCTTTGATCATATGAAGACCATTGATGATGACTTCAGAAGACGAATGGATATGATCAATACTGTGAGACCAACTCCTCAGCAATATCAGACTTCTCTGAATGTTCAGCAAAAGTTGAAGTCTCAGGGTGCTCTTGGTGTTGCTCTTGGTTCTGGTCAAACGGGGGAGAAGTCTGGTCAGAAAAGAGCTAGTGGTGCTGAAGGTTCCAGTGTTGTTCCTCCTCAGAAGAAACCTAGGAACATGTAATCTATAGGACTCAAGCTTCTTAGCTAGGTTCTGGGTTGGGTAGTCTTTGTCTTAGGACTTTTTCTGCTCTTCTGATTATTCTGTGTCTTATGTTGTCTTCTGAATTAAATTATATACACTGAATCTTCATTATACTTTCTTATGTCTCTGACTTCTTACTTCTTGCTTTTGTTTCTGTTTTGACTTAGTAAATTACACTTCATTAAATCTAACAACTTGATCTTAAGTCCTTTTAAGTCTCTACAGATTGCTGAAGTTCACCATTTACACTAAAATGGGGGAGTTAATTTACTCAGAAGTTATGAAACATTTGCATCAGGAAGTTCTTTTTCTAAACCTCATGTTTTCTTTTTACCTTCTGACGACGGTTTGTCCATAACCAAAATGGGGGAGAATGATGAACCCTAAGTATTTTGATTATGTTCAAACGTTTCAGAAGATGAAAACTCAACAGTACCTTACATATAGTTTTCTATTGACTAATAATTTTTATTCTTAGTCTTTGTGTAAGTTGCTCAGCAGGTGCTGAATGAATCATTTATGGATTGCCTAAAGAACTCAGAAGATCGGTTTGCTGAAGTCAGAGTTTCCTTTACTCATAAGCTGGATATTCCGTTCTGAAGCCGAAGTCTGCTAAAGCTCTCCTCATAAGTTCTTTGCATTCAGAAGCTTTGCCAATTGTGATCAGAAGTCTAGACATCTGGAAGTTAGCTTCTGAAAGCTAAGTCACGGGTTCTGTTTGAGCATTTAATGCTCTGACACTTGCATTCAATGCAAGGCGCCAAAAGTTCAAAAGCTGTTTTAATGGAGCGCGCTTGTCTGTTCAAAAGAAACCAGAAATTCCTTGTCTACTCTTTGTTGATCCAATTGAAGAATGATTCTGTCTTCCTCATCCTTGATTTCAAATCACTTACCGGATTTAGTTAAAGAACAAGGATAACGGAATCAAAGTGTTTGAAGACCGTTTGAAGACTTGACAAATTAACGGCTACAACAACTGATGTCATCTTCTTTGAAGTTTCAAACTCCACAACGGTCATCTTCAATCACTATAAATAGAAGCCAAGCTCCAATGCATCAACACACGCATGATCATCGAGCAAAATCTTAACGCACTGTTTTAAACAAGAAAACAGAGCAATTTTTCCATTCTCAATCTTTCTTAGCATAGTCTTAGTAAAGTGAGAGAGTGAAGAAAAACAAGTTCATAATAGGAATCTTGTAAACTGAGATCGTTTGTGATCTTCAGTTAGATTTAAAGAGAGAAATCTAGTTGAGATTAGAGTTGGGTGAGAAATCCAGAAAACAGAGTATTGTTTGTTCTGGTGGAAATCCTTTAACTCTTTTTAGGCTAGTCAGAACTAAGTGAGAAATTAGCTTAAGTTCTGTTGATGTAAAGGAGCTTCTGAACTTGCCATAAAAGTTCTGAATAGTGGATTTATAAAATCTCTGTAGGCTGCGACCTCAGGGGACAAGACGTAGTCACAGGACTTCTGTGGCGAACTTGGATAAATCGAATTGTTCACTCAGGATCTCCTGAACTTCGTTCTCCCTCTTATACTTGTTATTTCTGCTTCTGTGTACTTGTTCATATTTAGTGCTGAAACAGATTTTCTCTAAAAATATCATTGTCTTTGTTCAGAAGACTGTCCAGAAGTTCTCAAATCAGAACTTCTGTTGCTGAAAACAGTCTAACTGTGTTTAGGCAGAATTTCCCTCAGAAGCAACTTCCTTAAGATAGCTTCTGACTCTGAGGAAATTTGACTCTGAATTTTAAGTTTCTTAAAAAACTTAGAAAACTTCAGTTTACAACTTAGACACCTATTCACCCCCCTCTAGGTGATTCTGTTTTTGTTAGGGCCAACACATAAGCAAATAATTCCTAAGTAATATCTGAATTAAAAGTCATAGATGAAAACGATGCCTCGAGGGCTTTTATTCCAAAATAACTCCTAAGTTAGATTCTGAGTTACATGTCATCAAAGAAAATAAACAGAATCTAAAAATGATATTTCCTGAGTGAAAATGCGTTCCAAGTCCTTGGAACCTCAGTTTCATCGAGTTGCTGCAAACGATAAGTATGTGTTCCGACGCATTATACGATCTGAAATGGTCCTTCCCACTTAATCCCCAGTTTGCCTTTGCCTTGTCTCGAGCTCGAGGCTGCTGTACTACGAAGGACAAAATCCCCTTTAAAAAATTGTCTTGGTCGTACGCCTTTATCATAGATTCTCTTTGTTCTAGCTTTATACGCCTCGATCCGTGCAAGCGCCATTTCCCTCTTTTCCTCGAGGTCATCCAAGTTATCTCGTAAATTTAGTTCATTCCATTCTTCAGTATAATGGAGAACCCTCGTACTTGGTACTTTAATCTCGACCGGAATAAAGGCTTCTGTCCCATAAGTTAACGAGAAAGGGGTTTCTCCAGTAGCTGTCTTTGGTGTTGTTCGATACGACCACAACACATGATACAGCTCTTCGACCCAGTTTGTTAACTTCTCGAGGTGCGTTAAACGCTTCTTGATTCCTTCCATGATCGTTCGATTAGTTCTCTCGGTCATTCCATTTGTTTGAGGGTGGAATACTGAACTAAACCTTAGCTTGATCCCTTCTCTTTCACAAAAATGTCTAAACAGGACACTATCAAATTGTTTGCCATTGTCTGTGATTATCGTATTTGGGACCCCAAAACGATATACAATGCTATTCTTGACAAATTTCACAATCTGTTGAGCCGTTATTGATGAAACTGCTTCAGCCTCGACCCACTTTGTAAAGTGATCGACGGCTACGATAACATACTGTCTTTGATTAGTTGACATTGGGAATTGACCAACGATATCAATTCCCCAAGTCGCAAACGGCCAGGCCACTTTGATACCTTCTAATCCCGAGGCCGGGCTTTGCAAAACTGGAGCGTGAGCTTGACACACACTACATTTCTTTACAAACTCTGCGGCGTCATTGTTCATCTGAGGCCAATAATAGCCTAACAACCTTGCCTTCCGAGCCAGAACATTCCATCCTTCATGAGCACCACATGATCCTTCATGGATTTCTTCAAGTATTTTGGCGCCTTCCTCGATCCCAACTACTTTAAGCCATGGTTGGGAATACAATCTTCGGAACAAATTTCCATCCACGACTGTGTATCTACTTGACTTTCTCACAATCTTCGGATGTTGCGACTTATCTTCTGGCAATTTTCCCTCGTACAGATATTCAAAAATTGGCCAGTACCATTCGTTGCCCCGATCGAGTGCTAACACCTCTTTGGAATCGATACTCGCATATGGAATAACCTGTATATCACAAGGACACAAATTTAGGTTAGTAGGATCAGAAGCTAATTTTGGTCGGTGATCAGCCTCCATGTTCTCCTCCCTCGGGATTTGCACAATCTCCACTTTACACCCCGCGAGCTCACACTCCTCAATCGTACGCTTTACTAACTCGTGATACTTCTTCATTCGAGCGTGCTTGGTCTCCCAAGAATTTCTTATCTGATTGGTTGCTAGGCCTGAATCACTTTTGATAACCGCTTTGTCTGCCCTGATAATTCTAATCAAACGCAGCCCAAGCAATATCGCCTCGTATTCTGCAGCGTTATTTGAGGAATCAAAACCCAAAGTTGCAGCGTGTCTAAATACTAATCCATCTAGACTTTTGCAAAAAACTCCGATCCCTGACTGACTCTTATTGGCACTCCCATCTACGAAGATTTCCCAAGTATTTAATACTTGCTCAGTTTCTTCTTCTGGTGGGACCTCGATCAAAAAGTCAGCTAGGACTTGAGCCTTTTTTGATGGCCTTGGCTCAAATCTTACGTCAAACTCTGTGAGTTTTATGGACCATTCCGTCAGTCTCCCCGAGGCCTCAGGTCGTGAAAGAATCTTCCTGAGTGGGGTGTCTGTACGAACGACGATTGTATAACTCAAGAAATAATGTCTCAATTTCTGAGCAGCAATATATACTCCAAATGCCAGTTTCTCCATTTTAGGGTATCTTGATTCTGCCCCTCGAAGCACTCTGCTCACATAATAAACCGGATATTGAATTTTTCCTTCATCTTCCTCTCGAATTAGAACCATACCAATGCACTCCTCTCCCACGCTTATATATAAATACAAATTTTCTCCTTTCACAGGCTGACTTAAAAGAGGTGGGGAGGATAAAAACTGCTTGAGATCCTCGAACGAGGTTTGACACTCATTAGTCCACACGAAATCCTTTACTCCTTTAAGACTTTTGTAAAAGGGCATGCATCGTTTTGCGGAATAAGAGATAAAACGACCCAGAGCATTGATCTTACCGTTTAAAACTTGTACCTCGCGCACGTTCTTTGGTGGCTGAAGATCAATAATAGCCTTGATTTTGTCTGGGTTCGCTTCGATGCCTCGTTTAGAGATCATGAAACCCAAAAATTTACCAGAATTGATCCCAAAGGTGCACTTTTCAGGATTGAGCCTCAAATTATATTCCCTCAGAATTTTGAAAACCACTTCGAGGTCTCGAGCATGCTCTTCTGCCTTCTTGCTTTTTACAATCATATCGTCAACATAAATCTCGACGTTCTTGCCAATGACCTTGAACATCTTGTTGACTAATCTTTGATAGGTGGCTCCAGCATTTTTCAAACCAAAAGGCATTACGTGATAACAATAGGTACCTTTCGGTGTAATGAAACTAGTTTTTTCCATGTCTTTCTCTGCCAGCGGGATTTGATGAAAACCTTCCTTTGCATCGAGGAAAGAATATACCTCGTAACCAGCCGTTGAGTCTACCAACATGTCAATACATGGCAAAGGATAAAAATCCTTGGGACAAGCTTTATTCAAATCAGAGAAATCGACGCACATTCTCCACTTTCCATTTGCCTTTTTGACTAAGACCACATTTGAGATCCATTGTGGGTAATGAACCTCCTTGATCCTTCCGAATTCGAGCAATTTTTCCACTTCGCCTTTAATGAACTGTTGCCTTTCCGCCCCTTGGTTTCTCTTTTTCTGTTTCACAGGAGTATATTCCGGATCAATGTCCAGTGTGTGTTCCATGACATCACGAGATACTCCTATGATATCCGCCGATGTCCAGGCAAAAACATCTCGATTTTCCTCGAGAGCAGTGATAACAGTCTTCTTTGAATCCTCTTGAAGCTCTGCTGAGACCTGTACAACCTTTCCTTCTTCTAAGGTTATGGCCTCAATAGCATCAACTGGTTCGCCACGCTCCTTGACTTCCTCCACCAAAACACTTTCTTGAGGAGCAATTCCCAACGAGGTCACATAAGTATGCCTTGCTACAGATTGACTACCAAGTGCAACTGCCATTCCCCTCTCTGTCGGGATCATCCATGCTAAATAAAAAAGGGATATGGCGCCTCGACTACCCGAAATCAAAGGTCTGCCAAAAATCAAGTTATACGCGATTGGTGTATCAATTACCAGAAAATCAGTCATTGTCCTCCATTTGTTCGTGGTATTCCCTATTTCGACTTCAAGCTGGGTTTCTCCCAACAAGAGTACGGGATGTCCACTTATTCCAACTAAAGGTGACGAGGAAGGAGTCAAACGTCCATGACCCAAACCAAGGGCCTCGAAAGCCTTCCTTGTGATGATATTTACCGACCTCCCTGTATCTAACAAAGCTCTTTTAACCGTAAAACCTTCGATGTACATATCAATCACCAAAGCATCATCATGTGGTTCAGTCGGACGGCCTTTTAACGAACCGAAATCAAAAACCTTTGAAATCTCCTCGATTCGTCCTTGTTCTGCAATATTCCGCTTCCTTTTAACATTCCTGTCAACAGGGGAACCTCCCATAATCATATTGATGACTCTTCGAGGAGGTTTCTCTCCCTCTTGTTCCAAGAATTGGTCTTTATATTTCTCGAAAAGGCTCTTCAATTTTCCTTTGGCTGCCAATTTATCTAACTCCTTTGCCAGCTATTCACAATCTTCCGTATCGTGACCCTGCAACTTGTGAAAAGCGCAATATTTGCCATTATACTTGGGCTTCCAGCCTTTGGGTGGATATCGGATTTGCTCCTTTTGTTCCTCGACCCACATGAGAACTTGAGCCCTCGGAGCCGGCAAGGGAATCCGGTCTCTTTTATCAAAAGGCTTCCTTGGTGCTTCACGAGGCCTTTCCCATCTGTCCGAGCTCCTACCATTGCTCCGATCCCTTTCTTGCACCTCGGACTTAGCTACCTTTAATCTCCTCGAAGGGTCGTCTTGATGCTCATCCCATACCACATAAGACTTGGCCATTGTCATCAAAGCATAAAAGTCGTCCGGCAGTTCGGTCATAATCTTCATTTGAAGATCTCGATTTCGACAATTTTCAGCCAAAGTTTTACGTGCTGAGGATACGATTAATGGTGCTACTTTTAATGCCACATTGTTGAACCTATTTAAGAACGAGTCCAAGGTTTCATTCTCTCCCCGTCGAACCCTGATAAGATCATCCACCGTCTTTTTCTCCGGTATTGCCGTTACGAAATGAGATTTGAAGGACTCTGAAAGCTGATTCCAATTTTTAATCGAGCCTGTTGGAAGGCAGTCGTACCATTGTGCCGCTGTTTCCTTCAAAGTGGTTGGAAAGAGCTTACACATGAGTGCATCGTTAACGGGACTTGCCAATAACGCTCTCCCAAAACCTTTCACATGCATCACTGGATCGGAATCTCCACAATACTTATCAAAATTGGGATACTTAAAACTGGTCAGGTAAGGAGCTGCCAGGATCTTAGCACAGAGTGGACTGTCTTTATCCTGTATAGGTCCTGTTTCGTTCTGAGGAGTTTCATCCGAATAATCCCGAGTCCGAGTTTTTCTTCTATGCCTCTTTCCTTCTCGGGAACCAATCTTCTTATTTTCCCTGGTATCGTCTCGCTCTTTAAGAGCTTTTGCAATTCCTTCAGCTAGACTTTTATCGAAAGCGTCGACTAGCCTTTTATTTTTTCGTTTTAGTTCCTCTATCTCAGAACCGCTCCCTCGACGATGCTTGGGATCTCGACTTCTCGAGGAACTCCTAGAAGATCTAGAATCATTTTCATAAGTAAGTTTTTTAACCACAGTCGGCGAGGCCTTCCTTGCCTGTGACTTTATTCGAGGCTTATGTCTTGGAGGAGTTGGTGATCGCTCGAAAGACATTCCTCGTTCTGGTGTCTTTTCACGATTTCCCCTTCGAGTTCCCCGTGATGACGATGATGTTTCACTTCGGGAATGCTCCGAATTCCTAGAACGTTTTACACCCTTAGTTCCACCTTGTGGTCGTTCCGTGGGAATTTGCTTAGTCAGCGCCTCCAACTGATCCTGTAACCGATCCATGATCGATCGATCGTTGACCCTCTTAAAAGCCACCTCAGCCGCGACTTTGTCCATCCACTACTTTTTTCCGGATCCATGGTCCCTGACCATTCGTACATTTTGTTCAAAGCATCATCCTCATCCACGAGGATTGCTTCCTCGTTACGGATGCCAGCCTGATCGTCCTGAGGTTCAGTGCCTGCTGGCCGATCTTCCAAAGTCACCATGTTCGTCGCTAGAATCTTTATCAAAAAATTCCACGCTCACCGCACCAATTTATTACTGTAAAATTGTAACTTGAATCCACGTAAGCCAAGCTTCCTGAAAAATAGCAAACGTTAGCCTAAAGGAGGCCGCTGATCGACGACCCCTCTCCGATGCTAAAGTCAGTAGAGAACTTGTGATCGGAAAGTAATTAACTCAGAGCTTGAGTCAGAATAATGTACCTTAGATTGTAGAAAATCCCATGTATTTATAGTAGTGTATCTTGTATTCGAATCCTAATGATATTAGGATATACCACAAATCACGCCTAATTAGGCTCATAATCATAATCCTAATTAGCTTGAACTTTCCTAATCGTACTAGGAGACTGATTTCGCAATATAGTCCACGTGGAAGAAGGATTCTCCCAGTCTTGACTATTCAATGCAAACCCAACGTGGCAATATTAAACATTCTCATTGGGCCACGTGTCATCTTTAATATTACGTGATAACACCTTTAATCAGAATTGTTGGCGGAGGCTTATCGGTCCTTCTCATGTCGTCCTCGCAGCCTCATCAATACTTTTCATGAATGGTTCGATTTATTGGCTTACTAATCACTACTGCAATTCCAATTTTTATATTTCCGCCTTTGATGTCAAGGCTGAAACTTTTCGCCAGATTTCACTCCCCTTCCAAAAGTGTAATGGAAAATTATGTATTAGGGAATTTTGGGATTCTTCTCCTCCATCAATTTCCCTAGTTGTAATAAGTAGTAAGCCTTCGAATGATGCTCATATATGGGTGATGAAAGAATATGGTACTGGTGGTTCATCATGGATCAAGTTAGCAAAAGTAAACCTAATAAATTCAAGAACATCCAGAGTGTTGGGGTTTAGAGATAAGGATAACCTGTTGATTATGTTTGAGGCGCCATCATATGCTAAAAGAGTTAAAAGAAATAGATGCATCGTTTCAAAAAACATCCACAAAAAATTCAAGAAGCCTAATAATTTGATGGATGTGGATGAGCTTTGTGGTTTATCATTATCATTCAACCATGTTGGTGCGATAAAATATGTGCCTAGTCTTTTTCTACTCGATAAACCAAACAATATTGATGATAGCCTTTTCCTACCACATAAACCAAACAATGAAGTTGCTGGGAACGAGGTTGAGGTTGAGGTTGAATTGGTTGAAGAGGAGGGGGAGGGGAAGGAGGAGGAGCATCAACTTGAATTAGGTCGGTCAAAACGTCTTAAGAAAACTCCTGCATGGCACAACTCCTATGTACTTTAAGATGATATTATTTTATGTTTTGTCTTCCTTCTTTTTCAGTTTTGTTTGATTTAGTATAGAAATTTTATGTTTTGCCTTCCTTTTTCCTTTTCAGTTTTGTTTGATTTAGTATAGAAATTCTATTAATAAGGATCGCATTATTTTATAATAGAAATTTGTATTGTTGTCATTTCTTCCATTTGCTATCTAGTCTAGTCCATTCAAATACTAAAGTGTGGTTCCAAGTAAACAAACACGCAGAAGCAAGTCTAGTCCATTCAAATACTAAAGTGTGGTTCCAAGTAAACAAACACGCAGAAAACACGCAGAAGCAAGTGAGGTCTTCATGCATGTGGTTAGAAAACTATCTAGAATTCGTCGAAAACCTGTGAAATATTGTCTAAACCTGTCAAACATAAAACCGACCGTGACACGAAAAAAAAACATGATTAATACATGAATAACTCGATTAAAATAAACAAAAACTTAAACCCAAAAATAAATAGTTCTTCGCTATTAGCACTTCAGAAAAGTAAAAGTAACAAACCACTATTTAATTCAAACATGTAACTGGAACAAAAACAACTCAATATATGATGTTATCTACTCAGTTTAATACGTCTTTGTAAAATAATTTGGGATATTTAGCATAATCTTAAACGGGGTCTAACATATTAAACTTTTGTAGACAAATCCTTCAAATTAACTAATAATGTAAAGTTTTCACATAACAATAACATAATCTGGAAAGTTCGAACATTACATTATTTTTGTTATATATTTTCGTCAAAAATATACAATATTGCTCCTGGTTCTGTTAAATTACTTGAAAAATTGCAACCACTCTCATCAAGCACATAAATTTTCAATTAAATATTATTGTGGGGCAAAAAATAAACTTCAAAGCAATGAAAAATACTGACTACTTGAATATTGCTTAAAAAAACAATAAATAAAATTCTAGTAAAGTGACAGAGATGTCAATGTTGCTTCTCAAATAGTGGTGCAGGTCTTAGCCTAGAGGTTAAAGACTCTACTTATGATCAGAGAGGTCATAGATTCGAATCACATCACGAGTGGGAGTTTTTCTTTCTTATTTACTGTAAGCACAATTGTGTAATTTTATTTTATTTAAAAAAAATGCCCGCTTCTCAAATAGAAAAATGCATGGTACATTTTAGATGAAGACTCTCTATTATATTTCTCAAGACAATTCTCCTATATGAATATGAATATATGATATATGAAACACTTCAATTAGTATGTGGTTCCTCAAACATGGAAATATGCATATGAAACACACCACTAAAATGGAGATGTCAAAGAGTGAACATAGATAAAAGGAATCATAACAAATTCTATAAGGTCAGAGCAAGTAAATAAACAACCATTTATTGCATAGATTGTATGTAGGTTTTCCTCTTGTAGAACGATTCAAGCTGAGGATGATGTATATTGTCCTTGTGAGAAATTCTAGAAGCTTATTATTGCATTGAATTTGTTGATTTCAAATGTCAATTGTGCTCGACATAACTTTTAATGACTAATCATTTGAGGCTCCAATTTTCTATGGAAATCTTTTACGTTTTGACTTATAATATCTTCTAACTTAAGCATAGAAGAAGAGTCACTCTTCATCGACTACATATAATCCATTTTTTTTCTATTTCAAGTTAATGAGACATTCTTGTGAGCTCACACTTTGTAGGACATGATGAATCCTAAGTATTTTGATTATGTTCAAACGTTTCAGAAGATGAAAACTTAATATTTCCTTACATATAGTTTACTATTGACTAATAATTTTTATGTTCTTAGTCTATGTGTAAGTTGCTCAGCAGGTGCTGAATGAATCATTTCTGGATTGCTTAAAGAACTCAGAAGATCGGTTTGCTGAAGTTAGAGTTTCAATTATTCAGAAGCTGGATACTCCGCTCTGAAGCCGAAGTCTGCTAAAGCTCTTCTCAGTAGCTCTCTGCAATCAGAAGTTTTGCCAATTGTGATCAGGAGTCTAGTCAAGAGGACGTTAGCTTCTGAAAGCTAAGTCACGGGTTCTTGATAACATTTAATGCTTTGACAAGTGCATTTAATGCAAGGCGCCAAAAGTTCAAAAAGCTGTTTTGATGGTGCGCGCCTGTCTGTTTAAAAGAAACCGGAATTTCCTTGTCTACCCTTTGTTGATCCAATTGAAGAATGATTCTGTCATCCTCATCCTTGATTTCAAATCACTTACCGGATTTAGTTAAAGAACAAGGATAACGGAATCAAAGTGTTTGAAGACCGTTTGAAGATTTGACAAACTAACGGCTACAACAACTGATGTCATCTCCTTTGAAGATTCAAACTCACCAACGGTCATCTTCATTCACTATAAATAGTAGCCATGCTCCAAAGCATCAACGCACGCGTGATCATTGAGCAAAATCTCAACGCACTGTTTTAACAAGAAAAACAGAGCATTCTTTTCCATTCTCAATCTTTCTTAGCATAGTCTTAGTTAAAGTGAGAGAGTGAAGAAAAACAAGTTCATAATAGGAATCTTGTAAACTGAGATCGTTTGTGATCTTCAGTTAGATTTAAAGAGAGAAATCTAGTTGAGATTAGAGTTGGGTGAGAAATCCAGAAAACAGAGTATTGTTTGTTCTGGTGGAAATCCTTTAACTCTTTTTAGGCTAGTCAGAACTAAGTGAGAAATTAGCTTAAGTTCTGTTGATGTAAAGGAGCTTCTGAACTTGCCATAAAAGTTCTGAATAGTGGATTTATAAAATCTCTGTAGGCTGCGACCTCAGGGGACAAGACGTAGTCACAGGACTTCTGTGGCGAACTTGGATAAATCGAATTGTTCAATCAGGATCTCCTGAACTTCTTTCTCCCTCTTATACTTGTTATTTTTGCTTCTGTGTACTTGTTCATATTTAGTGCTGAAACAGATTTTCTCTAAAGTATCATTGTCTTTGTTCAGAAGACTGTCCAGAAGTTCACAAATCAGAACTTCTGTTGCTGAAAACAGTCTAACTGTGTTTAGGCAGAATTTTCCTCAGAAGCAACTTCTTTAAGCTAGCTTCTGACTCTGAGGAAATTTGACTCTGAAATTTAAGTTTCTTGAAAAACTTAGAAAATTTCAGTTTTCAACTTAGACACCTATTCACCCCCCTCTAGGTGATTCTGTTCTTGTTAGGGCCAACAGGACATCCACATATATGCACAAGGTCACATATGTAATCATTTTTAAACATTGATAAGTAGATTAGTTACTAAATTAGAAGATATGTAAATTTGAGTGATGGGTTTTAGAGGTGGGCTAGCTAATCCTGATGTGATGGAGGGGAGGGAAAAAATGTACATGAAAATGACAGGTTATAAGACATTAAGGTTTTATAGGAAGCAAATAAGCAAACCATGTGCTACTTTCAGTTTGTGTTATATTGATATGATATGTTGCAACTTAATTAAGCTAAAAAAAAACTATTTCCATTTCTTAGTTGTTAAGAGTAAATCAAGACTTACATAATCATTAAAGCTGCACATATTTGCCAGATTGCTTTTATTACTTTTTCCCCTGCAAAATTTAATTACCTTCGGAAATCAAATCAAATTGGGTAAATAATTTATTACTTCCTAAGTTATGACAAAACATACTATTTAGTTCCTGTATTTTTCAAAATACACTGCTAAGTCCCTATGTTTGCCACAATCAACAATTTTAGTCCCTTCCATTGAAATTTCTTGGCGAATATGTTAGTCAAACTTCAAATTCAGTCAATTATGCTTATAATAAAACAAAATTATGTGATAGCCCTTGCCATATTTAAAAAGTTTGACTAAAAAATTCTCCAAAAATATTTAACGGGAGGAACTAATGTGTTGATTGTGGCAAAGCTCGGAAATGTATTAATGTATTTCGAAAAATATAAGGACTAAACAGTGTGTTTCGTCATAACTTAAGGACCAATAAATTATTTACCCAAAGAAATTGTTTCCACCAAAAATAAATTTATGCTCAAATTGGCGTGTTGCTTGGAAGTTTTCTCCCATGGTGCTTTTATTCACAAGAAAAACTATGGAGGAAACAATGTTTAAAGGAAACTTTTCTTTGAAAAACCATTTTAGGAAACTTTTATTTGAAAAGAGTTCATTTAGGAAACTTTTTTCTCAAAAGTTCATATTTGGAAACTTTCTTGATATGGTTTTCTAATGCACCCTTTTTCTCGTCTGATGCGCCTTTTTTACTTAAAGGAGGGAACCATGAGGTGCTCTGGGGGGAACCATGAGAAAATGATCGAGGATAATTATTTTTAGATCTAGAAATGAGGTACTCTAGGGGGAACCATGAGGTGACCGGTGAGAATCAGGTGCTCTGGGGGGAACCTTGGAGGGAATCACTTTTAGATCTAGAAATGAGGTACTCTAGGGGGAACCATGAGGTGACCGGTGAGAATCAGGTGCTCTGGGGGGAATCACTTTTAGATCTAGAAATGAGGTTCTCTGAGGGGAACCATGGGGGGGAATCACTTTTAGATCTAGAAATGAAGTTCTCTGAGGGGAACCATGGGGGGAATCAGCTTTAGATCTAGAAATGAGGTGTACTTAGGGGGATTCAAGAGACCGTGTATTTTATTTTTATACGTGTTTTTGTAAAGCCAATTAAAGATCGAGAAAATAAAGTTGGTCAGTTATCAAAAACATGACTCGGTCAAATAACCAAGAGATCATGAAAGTGGAGAACCGTCAAGTGGTTTTCTGAAGGGTGCATCATGGTGAAGTTGAGATCCATTAGTGGGGAGCAGTTGCTGAATGATGGAGAAGTGGCTTAGTGGATGCAAGCAGTTTCCCTCCAGCGTCTATAAATATCGGAAAGATCGACGAAAGAAACCCCAACCAAATCGCCAATCAAACCAGAGCAAAACTCTAGCAAATTTCCTTTAGACTTAAGCAATTTCCATTTTAGACATCATCAGTTTTTAGATTTCATACTTTAGCTTTCGACATTCAGTTCTCTTAGTTGTAATCACTTTCATTCAATTTCAATACAAATTCACAAATTCCTTTCAATTCCAGTCTACATTTATTTTATTTGTTCATCAATCTTTTTCTTAAGGTGGTATCGTTTTGATTACAGAACCTTAGGAATTTTAGGTCTCTTTTATTCCGCACAGTCGTTTGATTTAGAAGTTAGTAGCGCAATTTCAACCCTAGTTCGAGAAAACTATAATTCTCTGGCACGCCTTCACACCCCACTAAAAAGAGTCGAAACAAAAATTGGCACGCCCAGTGGGACACCAATCACAATGTCGCCAAAGGAAAAATATGAGAACAAGAACATATCTTGTAGCCAACTCTGAAGAAGAGAGGTCATGGCAACAATGAGGGTTCATCATCTAGATGAACAAATTGAGGGGATGGAGAACTGTAGCCCTAAAAGAGAATCATGGTTCTCCGCGGAGATCCAAAACTCACCATTTTTGGAGAGGCACTTCAATTCCATTGAGAAGAATGTGGAGGCTCTAAGGAGTGACATGGATCTAAAGATGGATAAGATACTCTAGATGTTGTCAGTACCGGGAGTCATCGAAAATGAAGGGAGCCATGTTTCTCCAAGTTCCTCGAATTTTAATGAAAGACATGAGGCATATGGCACTGTGAATTACTTAGCCCCATCTGTGATGGAGGGGGGCGTCAAGGCGTCAAAGGCCGCTACCTCAGGAGCAGGCCGAAGGAATGTTAGTAAGTCACATACTCTTCCATTTTTTCCAAATACTAACCCAACCTCCCATATATCTTCATATTATGAGGAGGCTGGTGGTCACTTAATCAACATGGGGGATATCATAGGAAACTTTAGAGGAAATGGGAGAAATGTTAGAACTCATCACATTCCATACGTTCAACATACTGACATCCCTCAGCAAGTTCCTCAATTTACCATGGAGGCTGTCAAAGAAGATGGCCAAGAGTTGTATAGATCTGACCTTTGTCAAGTTGGATGCTCTGAGTTTCACAAATCTCATCCTACTGTTAATGCCTCAAAGTTAAACGTTTATGCATCTGAAACTGATGCTCACTTTGATTCTCTCCTAGAGGAAAAGTTTGTTACATTGCTTGGAGGTCATAAACTAAGTGCAAAGGAGGAAGCCATGGAGAAGTCATACTGCAATTTTTGGAATCATTCCACCAATGGCGTCTTTGGCTCTAAGAAGGCTGACCATGAGAGGATTAACAAAGGATCCCATAAACTCATGTTGGTTGATGAAGATCATTTTCCACCAGCGATCAGTATGAATATGGTGGAGGTAGACATGAGAGATGTCATCAAGGAACCTGGATCTAGCAATAGAATTCAAGGGGGGTATCAATCCACAATACGGGTAGAAGTGAAGAGCATCAAAAGGAATCATCAAAAAAGAGAAGTTCAAGTGAGGTCATATGCAAAACCTTCAAGAAGTGAAGTTCGAATTACCCCAAGAACTCAACATAGGCCTCGTTTTGTGGTACCTCAGGTAAAAAATTATAGTAACCAATGGCAGGTGGTGCACCACAAGAAGTTTCCCCAAGCTCTAACGAGAACACAGAAGAGAAGGTTGCAACGCAAAAGGGGAATCAAGAGGAATCATTTTGAGAAAGAGGTAGTGGAGGAGTCCAAGGTGAAAGAAGAAGCTCATGAAGAAGATCCATATGCGAAGCCTAAAAATTCTAAGAAGGAGAAAAACAAGGTTTGGCATACTTGGATCCCTAAAGAGTACCTCAAATATGATCGTGAACATCAACATATCAAGCACGGGGGGCAGGGATCATGCATTCAAGTGGAAGTAACTCATGGTGGAAGAAGAGGTCAACTAAGGGAGAATCAAAAGCCACCAACATCTGAAGTTCACAGAACTCAAGAAATTATTCCCTCATCAACTCCTCAAAGGAGGCCTCGGTTTGTTGTTCCTCTAACATCGGCAAGATCCCAGACTAAGGGAGAAGTAGGAGCACAAACTAAAGGGAGATATGAGCCAAAAGAGAGTTTCCAAGTGGAGATCAAGGTGGGAGATTTTAAAATAATCATCAGGCCATATCAGAGGCCGATGAGCATTCCTCAAAAGGAATAAGATTTTACTTGTCATAAAGCCGACTCCACGGCCTATTTTTTGTGTCAAAAATGATCTTGTGACACCTATAAAAGGTGACACCACGACTTTTGAATAATCAATCATGAACTTTACATCCTTCAAATTCATGCTTGAGGGGGGCATTTGTTTCCACCAAAAATAAATTTCTGGTCAAATTGGCGTGTTGCTTGGAAGTTTTCTCCCATGGTGCTTTTATTCACAAGAAAAACTATGGAGGAAACAATTTTTAAAGGAAACTTTCCTTTGAAAAACCATTTTAGGAAACTTTTATTTCAAAAGAGTTCATTTAGGAAACTTTTTTCTCAAAAGTTCATATTTGGAAACTTTCTTGATATGGTTTTCTAATGCACCCTTTTTCTCGTCTGATGCGCCTTTTTTACTTAAAGGAGGGAACCATGAGGTGCTCTGGGGGGAACCATGAGAAAATGATCGAGGATAATTATTTTTAGATCTAGAAATGAGGTACTCTAGGGGGAACCATGAGGTGACCGGTGAGAATCAGGTGCTCTGGGGGGAACCTTGGAGGGAATCACTTTTAGATCTAGAAATGAGGTACTCTAGGGGGAACCATGAGGTGACCGGTGAGAATCAGGTGCTCTGGGGGGAATCACTTTTAGATCTAGAAATGAGGTTCTCTGAGGGGAACCATGGGGGGGAATCACTTTTAGATCTAGAAATGAAGTTCTCTGAGGGGAACCATGGGGGGAATCAGCTTTAGATCTAGAAATGAGGTGTACTTAGGGGGATTCAAGAGACCGTGTATTTTATTTTTATACGTGTTTTTGTAAAGCCAATTAAAGATCGAGAAAATAAAGTTGGTCAGTTATCAAAAACATGACTCGGTCAAATAACCAAGAGATCATGAAAGTGGAGAACCGTCAAGTGGTTTTCTGAAGGGTGCATCATGGTGAAGTTGAGATCCATTAGTGGGGAGCAGTTGCTGAATGATGGAGAAGTGGCTTAGTGGATGCAAGCAGTTTCCCTCCAGCGTCTATAAATATCGGAAAGATCGACGAAAGAAACCCCAACCAAATCGTCAATCAAACCAGAGCAAAACTCTAGCAAATTTCCTTTAGACTTAAGCAATTTCCATTTTAGACATCATCAGTTTTTAGATTTCATACTTTAGCTTTCGACATTCAGTTCTCTTAGTTGTAATCACTTTCATTCAATTTCAATACAAATTCACAAATTCCTTTCAATTCCAGTCTACATTTATTTTATTTGTTCATCAATCTTTTTCTTAAGGTGGTATCGTTTTGATTACAGAACCTTAGGAATTTTAGGTCTCTTTTATTCCGCACAGTCGTTTGATTTAGAAGTTAGTAGCGCAATTTCAACCCTAGTTCGAGAAAACTATAATTCTCTGGCACGCCCGCACACCCCACTAAAAAGAGCCGAAACAAAAATTTGATATTATTTTGTACCTTATTCATACTTCTGTTACAATTGAGTTTATAACTGGAATAAAAGCATCATGACATCAGGGAGTGGCTCGGGGTGCCCCCGCCCCTGTTAGCCCGGACCACCACTACCAGGGATGGTTTGAACTTTGAAGCATTTGTGTCTCGTAACAATTGTGTGACCAAAGCAAAAATCCAAGTTTTAATGTATAAAAGTTAAAAGTTAAGGAATCAGTCCATTAGAATCAAAATAATCAATGACAATTAGTAATAACTGGCATCTCCAGGACAGCTACTAATTAGTCCCCCAACTTTTCACTTCTTCTCTTGTATGTAACATTAACAATTATAGTAAACAGATACCATTGATCAAGTTTCCATGTAACATCCTTAAACCCTAACCTATAGATGTGTTAGATATATATACTTACACTTCTCTATAAGACTACATTCAGATTCATTTCAATTACAAACAAGTTTTACACACAAACCGCGATTAAGGTGCGATTAGTAGGCGATTAGCGATGTGTTAAGCCGTAATGAATGGTTAGTGAGAGTGAGTTGAATTAGTACACATATCAATTGAAGAAACATGGAACTAATTGGTTGAATTAGAAGTATGGAGGATTGATTGTGAAGTTTGGAAGCAAGCACCTCACTTAAGCACGAGGTGTCACCCTTTATAAGACAAATATAACCTCTTTCTTTTATATCCTTAACTCGTTTTCTTCAGCAACAAAGACACAAAAAAAACCTCTCTTAACCTTCCATTTTCAGACCCTAAGAACCCCAAACGAAGTCTCATTCAATTCCAACCATTTCCAAGGCAAACAAGTGGAGATAGGTAGCATAGCAAAGGAAATGCATCAAGTTAAGGTTTGTAAGTTGTTTTAGCATAGTTTCCATGGATTTGAAGTGCTGAAAACCCTAAGTATAGTGATGGGATTGATTATAAATGACTTATGGTGATGTTTGTGGTGGCTTGGTGTTGTTTGAATTGGTTATGTGATGTTTTAGTGAAAGGTATGCATAAGGTGTCATAGGCTGAATTGTAGGCAGTTCTCTTCAGTCACCTTATGGCCTCGATTTCATCATGATAGCGATCGAATTGGAAAAACCACAAAGAAGAAACCATTTACCCCTATATGTGGGCTAGATGACTGTAAACTATGGGTCTCTAATTCATTGTGTGGAAGAAGTTAGCTTGGTGTTGACATGACTGCCTCGAAATGGAATTGTATGTGAGGCAGCAATCTTGTGATGGTCATTTGAGGCTCTTACGCTCATATTTAGGGAATCCATATTCTTACAAAGTTGTTTATAACATGTGGAAGTATGTCCCTGTAAAATGTTTTGTGTAGAAAGTGTGTGGTTTGAGAGAACCATTGACATTACCATGTGCAATGGAAAGCTGGGTAGTCTGTTTTCTTGCCAGAAATAGAACCTAATACCTTTGCTTGCCATTTATGATCCAGGGATGATATTAATGTGATTTTTGGATATGTTCAAGTTATATATGTCTATTTTCAGTAGCAATAAGAATCAGGGTATTTGTGTAAGTATTGAGAGAGTTATGGCAGAATCTAGGCACATAGGTCATATGAACAACTAAGACTAAAGAATGAAGTTTAGTCTATAATGTGAAGCTAGTGAGTTGTGAGAATCATATGTCATGCATAAGCATACATTTCCATATAGTTTAATTGAGTCTAATTGTATGATTTTATGTGATAGTAGGAGGACAAGGTGCAAGTGAAAGAGCACCCGAGCGTGTTGAATAGATCTCATCGAGTGAACGGTAAGCATAGTGCTTATATGTGTGTATAAATGTGATGTGATTGGAATTTGTTGAGTTTGTAACATGATTGATTATGATATGAATACGTGATGTGTAATCTGTGTTGGTTGTGAAATTTTGTGTTGGTTATGAAATGTTGTGATGGTGATGAAATGTGGAGATAGAACTATTGGTGACATCGTGAGCTGAAATGCAGTATGTTGAGCTGTATGATTGATGTGTGAATTGGATAATGATTAATGAGAAAGGAATGTGAGCATGCTTAAGTGAATATGTGAAGTGGTCCAGGTTGTTGAGAGTGCTATCCGAAATTTGGAGCCAGAAGCACAGTGTTGAGATATATCCGTAGCGGACTGCGTGAGTTGAGTTTTACTCCTCCACAGGTGATTGTATTCCGATATGTGAGACGGAATACAGAGTGGGCCCACGGACCATTTTACATATGTCATTTAAGTATAGCAGGGCCCTAATTGATTAAATAATGATGAGCATAATAAATGAATCGTGCGTGTGACTGTGTAGTTATTTATATGCAGTTAAATTGATATTGATGATATCACTCTGCTTGTATTCTTTCACGTTATATTTGTATACATATATGAGCTATATGTTTATTGAGTAGGCAGCTCACTCCTTGCCACCATTTTTCAGGATAGTGGAGTTCTTTTTGTTAGGATCGCACCGGCAGCGATAGTCCGTTCTCACCTATGCATTTTGGAGCATTTTGAGTGTATATTATTTAGTATATTTCATGTATAAACTAATGACTTAAATATGTATTGTAAATGACAGTGATGTATATAGTTTGATATGTAAAGAATGATGTGTATTGATATGATATTAACTATCTACGTGATTTCGTTTATTGAGTATGAGATTAAATTAAGATTTCAATGGAAATTTCAGATCATTATTTTATATGAAAATGACTGAGACTTGAATGTATACGTGAAATTGTTGTTATGTGATCTTTTGTTGCATTCCTAGGTCTAGACCATGTGATCTTTCAGAGCGGGTCTACTTTCCTAGGGATTAGAGATTTCGGTGATCTTTTGTTGCATTCCTAGGTCTAGACCATGTGATCATGTGTTTGTTATTAAACATTCTGACTTTATCCTGTTTAATGTAGGATCATGGAACATGGTGAGAATAGACATGCCGGTAGAGTGTCTAGTGAGGACTCAGTTGGTCAGCCATGTATGGGTAGAGCCACAGAAGTTGTTTGATGTGTAATTAAATAACTCCATTATTCACTATAATTAAGCACCTTTGATTAAGAAATCTCAGCCAAAATGATTATTTGTATACATGTATAGTGCTGATTTTATTTAATTAATAGGTAGTGGAGTATGACATCATTCTGTGGAGCTAAAGGACAAACAGCCATGCAGAAACAGCCAAAACCCAGCAGAAACAGCCAAACTAGAGTGAAGAAAGTTGCATGTGAAGGAGAGAGAGGGAGAGTAGCACGTGAGAAAGCTAGTGGGGAGCCAGAACTGAAGAAGAGTTAATTGTTGACTCAGAAATTCATCAAACAACTCAAGCATCTTTGACTTTACATTATTTTATTCCAGAACAGTCCGTTTTTGTGTGTTTATGGCATAATTTAGGATTTTGTTGTTTTGTGTACTTTGAATCTTTAAATTCTGGGTTGGGAGATTTGTTCATCATCCCATCTCATACTCAGTTACATTCTCTACTTATCTAAGTACTCTTTAGGTTACGGTTTCGATTAAGTTAGTTTTCTTTTATGTTTTTAGGCTATCACTCAACATGATGAGTGAGTAGTCTTCTTTAGTCAAGTCCGGTCAGTCAATACCGGCAATGTATGTGTGTTTATCCAATGTTTAATGAATGTTATTTTCACAATTGAGTGCTTAATGATATCAGTTTCCTATTTTAGTGTTGATATTTCACGAGGGATCGGTTTATCTTCACTTAGTATCATTATGCATGCAAGATCATGGTTACGGGAACGCGATTGATCTTAGTATCAAGGGTTTTCATAATTTATGGAATGCTACTCGTGTTTAAGGCTGGAAAAGAACTCATTTAACAGGCCATTAAGTGTTAGTAAGTTCTTAGTATCTTTGGGAAAAGACGACCGTTGACTCAAAGTGAGGTGCATAGTAGAAACCTTGACTCAATTCACTTAACATTCATCTAAAATTAAGGATAAACATACATGCAATTGTTGGTTAGTACTGTACCAGGCTTGTCTCTCCCAAATCATTGAATTACAACCTTTAAAAATTCTGTTTTCAAACTGTGACAATTACAAACAACCTCAAAACTGAATGAAACAATCTGTTCTGCATAAGAACAAGCTGTTCCTCTGTAAATCTCTAATACACTTAACTTACTCCCTGTGGGATCGACAATTGTATGCTTCCACTTCTATTGTCTGACCTAGTATACTTGCTAGTAAAGTCATAAAGACGCGCAACAAGTTTTTGGCGCCGTTGCCGGGGAATAACGTTAAGATAATTAAGGTTTTTATTTAGAACAGTGTAATTTGATTTGTTTGTTCATTGTGTAGCTAAAGGTACCCCAAGTTCCCTTCTTGTTTATGCGAAGAGCTGGCCCACCTCCACTACAACTTGATCTAGAGATAGAAAGAACTTGTAGACAAAATCGGAGGAGAGTTAGAAGAGAAAGGCAAAGACAAAGAAGGATGGAGGCAGAACAGCCTGTTGGAGGAGCCAATGGCGGTAACAATGAAGGAAACAACAACCAGGAAGGTGAAAACATAAATCCTCCTCCTCCACCAATTATGAGGATGAGAGATTACTCTAGACCCACCACTGAAGGGCATACTTCTTGCATCGTGTTGCCTGACGAAGGGAACAACCTGTTCGAAGTAAAAGCTTCAATGATACAAATGCTACAAGCTGCTGTTCAGTTTGGTGGCTACCAAAGTGAAGACCCCAATTCCCATATTCATGACTTTGTCACCATGTGCAACACCTTCCGCACAAACAGGGGTATATCCGATGATGTGATCCGCTTGAAGTTGTTTCCTTTTTCTCTAAAGGATAAAGCAAGAAATTGGCTGAAGAATCTACAGCCTGGTACTATTACATCATGGCAGGAGATGGCAAATGCATTTTTAATGAAATATTTCCCACCAAGGCAGGCCATCAAATTGAGAAATGAAGTTTCTCACTTTGCTCAAGAGGAAGATGAGTCATTGGCAGAGGCATGGGAGCGCTACAAGGAGCTGCTGAGAAGAGTACCTAATCATGGCATCCCCATGTGGATGCAAGTGCAGAATTTCTACAATGGAGTCACAAATGCTTACAAAATTCAAATCGAATCTGTGGCAAATGGTAATCCTGAAGACCTTGAACCACAAGCCCTCTATGATCTCATTGAAAGAGTGGTGAACACAAGCTATAACTGGCATTCCGTAAGGAATGATGGGAGGAAGATGACAGACGCTCCCGTAACAGAGGTTGTTTCCAGGCTGAGTACTCAGATGGAACAGCTTGCCAAGCAGATTAGCAAGATGAATGTCTCTTCCATCCAAAGTGAACCCTCAAGCTCTGAAGAATGTGACTTTTGTGGTGGTCCTCACCGCAATATCAACTGTCCAGGAGTCAAAACAGGAAAGTCACAACAGGAGGACTGTGATTATGTCGGTTATCATCAAAGGCATCCACCAAATCCATACTCCAACACCTACAACTCAGGATTAAGAAATCATCCTAATTTCTCATGGTCACAAAACTCTGGACAACAGGAGCAACTACCAAGGGGTCAATACCAAGTTCAACCCCAAAAGCCATTCAAGCAGCATGTTCCCCAGAAAGAAGAAGATGAACCTGACCTGAAAACAATAGTAATGCAATTCATGAAGCAAACTCAAGCTTCCATCAAAAATCTGGAGACCCAAATGCATCAGATGGCTGCAAGTTCCAGTGCAAACACTAACAAGGGTGCATTACCAAGCAATACAGAACCAAACCCTCGAGGAGACGTGATGTCTATCACCACCAGAAGTGGTAAGGGAACCTCTGACCCTGTTAGAACTGATTTGGTTGCTAATGATGCAGGAATTGAAAAAGAAACACAAACTCAAGAAAAACAGGTTGTTCCAACTGAGACACAACCAATTGCTAAAGGCAAAGAACCTGTGATTGAAGAACCAGAGCCAGAATATGTTCCACCACCTCCATATGTGCGTGCCCCCACTTCCTTTTCCAGGAGCACTTGTAAAAAGAAAATTGGAGGAGGAATATGCAAAGATCCGAGATACCTTAGGCAAACTGCATATCAATATTCCTTTGCTAGATGCTGCTACACAGATCCCCAACTACTCAAAAATCTTGAAGGATCTGTTGTCCAACAAAAAGAAAATGGAGAAGATTTCTGTGATCCAATTGAACAGAGACTGTTCCTCCATTCTTCAGAACAAGCAGCCACTTCCAAGGAAGATGAAGGATCCAGGGAGTTTCTCTATCCCTTTGTCCATAGGAGAGTTAAACATTGAAAATGCACTTTGTGACCTAGGGGCCAGTATAAATCTCATGCCTTACTCTGTTTATAAAAAGCTTGGATTAGGAGAACCTCAACCCACAAGAATGTCAATACAACTAGCAGATAGGTCTGTTCGTTATCCCAAGGGTATTGTTGAGGATGTCTTAGTCAAGGTAGGGAAATTTATATTGCCTGTAGAGTTTGTGATTATGGACATAGATGAAGACATGCATGTTCCTATCATTCTAGGAAGACCTTTCTTAGCTACTGGTAGAACAATCATAGATGTTGAAAGGGGACAATTGTTTTTAAGGATAAATGATGAAGAAATTGTTTTCAAAATGAATGAGGCCATAAAATATGCAAGTTCAATTGATGATACATGTTACTTTTTAGACACATGTTATTCTTCAGATGTTTTGCAGGATCCCACAGAAAAAGCATTGGAAACAATTCTGGAAAACAAGATGGATGAGGAAACATGCTGTGCCAGTAAAACTGAAAACAAACCCCCTCTCCAAACAATCCCAGAACCTTCACACAAAGAACCCCCTGAAGTTCCAACAACCCAACTATCCACACCTGAACTAAAAACACTTCCAGAACACTTAGAATATGCCTTTCTTGAACCACCAAATGGAAACCCAGTCATTATCTCCTCAAAACTTACACCTACCCAAAGGGAAAACCTGTTGGAGATCATGAAGGAGAACAAGGAGGCTATTGCTTGGAAGATTGATGATATCAAGGGAATCAGCCCCTCCATTTGTGTCCACAGAATTCTTATGGAGGAAGATCACAAGCCATGCATTCAACCCCAAAGAAGGCTCAATCCCCATATGATGGAGGTTGTCAAGAAGGAAGTCATCAAGCTTTTGGATGCTGGAATCATCTATTCCATCTCTGATAGCAAGTGGACCAGTCCTGTGCAGGTTGTTCCTAAGAAAGGAGGAACCACAGTGGTGTTGAATGACAAGAACGAGCTAATTCCCACAAGAACAATCACAGGGTGGAGAGTTTGCATTGATTACAGGAAACTAAATGAAGCTACAAGGAAGGACCATTTTCCCTTGCCTTTCATTGATCAAATGATTGAGAGGCTTGCTGGTTATGCTTTCTATTGCTTCCTTGATGGCTATTCTGGGTACAATCAAATCCCAATCTTCTCCCAAGATCAAGAAAAGACAACATTCACTTGTCCTTATGGCACATATGCTTATAGAAGGATGCCATTTGGTTTATGCAATGCTCCAGCAACATTCCAAAGGTGTATGATGGCAATATTCCATGACATGATTGAGAAAACGGTGGAAATCTTCATGGATGACTTTTCAGTCTATGGCAAGTCTTTTGAAAGCTGTTTGAAGAATTTGGAGGCTGTTCTCATTCGATGCAAGGAAACCAACCTTGTTTTGAACTGGGAAAAGTGTCACTTCATGGTAACCAGTGGCATTGTACTTGGCCACAAGATTTCACAGAAGGGCATTGAAGTTGATCAAGCAAAGGTGGAAGTTATCGAGAAACTGGCTGTTCCTACCAATGTAAAGGATGTTAGAAGTTTCCTGGGCCATGCAGGCTTTTACAGGAGATTCATCAAGGATTTCTCGAAGATTGCAGTCCCTCTCACAGCATTGCTACATAAGGATGCTGAATTCACATTTGACACAGCCTGTTTGGAGGCATTTGAGCTGTTAAAGAAGAAACTCATTAGTTCACCCATCTTGATTGCTCCCAACTGGGAACAACCCTTTGAACTGATGTGTGATGCAAGTGACACTTGTGTGGGAGCTGTTCTTGGGCAAAGAGTAGATAAAAAGTTCCAACCAATCTACTATGCAAGCAAAACATTGAATGATGCCCAGAAAAACTACACCACCACCACTGAGAAGGAGCTTTTGGCAGTTGTTTTTGCCTTTGACAAGTTCAGATCATACCTTGTTTTGTCCAAGGTGACTGTTTACACTGATCATGCTGCCTTAAGGTACCTGTTTGCCAAGAAAGATGCAAAACCAAGGCTAATCAGATGGTTGCTGTTGCTCCAAGAATTTGATTTGAAGATAAAAGACAAGAAAGGAGCTGAGAATGTAGCTGCTGACCATCTTTCACGCATATCAGCCACTAGTAAGGAGGAACAACCTGAAATTCTGGAAACATTTCCAGATGAGCATTTACTTTCCATTCCTTCACTTCCATGGTATGCTGATATTGCCAATTATCTGGTAGGCTCTGTTAAGCGTTATAACATGTCCACTAACCAAAGGAGAAAGTTCTTTTCCGAGATAAAATACTATTTTTGGGATGAGCCTTTTCTTTTCAGGTTATGTGCAGACCAGGTAATAAGAAGATGTGTCACACATGAGGAAGGAGAACAAATACTAAGCCATTGCCATATGAGAGAAGCTAGAGGACACCATGGTGCAAATAGAACAGCCGCTAAAGTGCTCCAAGCAGGGTTCTTTTGGCCCTCAATCTTCAAGGATGCATATAGGTTTGTTAAGGAATGTAATGAATGTCAAAGGACTGGAAACATATCAGCCAAAAATGCTATGCCCTTGAATAATATTGTTGTATGTGAGATCTTTGATGTATGGGGCATAGATTTCATGGGCCCTTTTCCTTCATCCTATGGCAACAAATACATCCTAGTGGCTGTAGACTATGTAAGTAAGTGGGTAGAGGCTGTTCCTAGCCAAACTAATGATGCACGGGTGGTAACCAAGTTCTTGAAGAAGTTATTTGCTAGATATGGTATCCCCCGAGTAATCATTAGTGACCAAGGCACACATTTTTGCAATGAACAATTTGAAAGACTCTTAGGCAAATATGGTGTCACTCATAAAACTGCTACCCCTTACCATCCACAGACAAGTGGACAAGTAGAGATCTCTAATAGAGAGATTAAGAGAATCCTTGAGAAAACAGTTGCTACTTCTAGGAAGGGTTGGACAAATAGGCTAGAAAATGCACTTTGGGCCTATAGGACTGCCTTTAAAACACCAATAGGCATGTCACCTTTTCGTTTACTGTATGGAAAAGCTTGTCACCTACCTGTTGAAATGGAGCACAAAGCTCTTTGGGCACTAACATTTTTGAATTTTGAGAAACAGGCTGTTGGTGAGCAGAGAAAGCTACAACTAAATGAAATGGAAGAATTCAGGTTGTTTGCTTTTGAGAATGCAGTGAATTACAAGGAGAAGGTCAAGAAGTTGCATGACGAAAAGATCCAGAGCAAAGAGTTTCATGAAGGGCAGCAAGTTTTGTTGTTCAATTCAAGGTTGAGGCTGTTCCCAGGCAAGTTAAGGTCTAGATGGTCTGGACCATTTGTGGTGAACAGGGTGTTTCCCTATGGAGTTGTAGAAATCTCTAGACAAGGAGGTGAATCCTTCAAGGTCAATGGTCAGAGACTCAAGCCATATATTGCACATATCACTCCAGAGGTGGTAGACTCAAACCATCTCCAAGAACCACCATGAATCAAGGGAACAGGGTGTTCGCTGCAAACACCAATTGCAGCAAAATAATTGGGAAACCCCCAATTTTTCTATCCTTAGTTAGTTTTTGATTTGTTTTTGCATGTGTAGTTAGTTTAGTCAAGATGCAATTTTGATCCCAAATTATCTAATTTGCAAAGGTTAAAAACTTTTACCCTAAAGAGTTGTCTCCACGAAATTCTACTAAGAGTTCAAGTTTTAAATTTTTGCTTATAAAATAATTTGGGGGTAATGCTTTGTGAATATACATGATTTTTGTTGATAAGAGTTAATTGAAATTCTGATTGAAGTGAGAATAGTAAAAGGTTGAATTAATGGGAAATTAGGTTTAGAGATAATCAAGGGCAAGGACATGAGCAGTTAAGGGAGAGTAAAGGCAAAATTTTGAGTGATTAATTTAAATTTAAAACTCAAATTAATCATGAGAAACTGCCAAAAAGTGCTGCTGAATTTCCATTGTACAAGTGTCAAGTGAAGATTGCACTTTCTCTCTCCAAAACTGCCACACCGCCCAACTAAGCCAATGAAAACGTTGCATGCTTAAACCACCCACTAAAATAAACTGCCACATTATCTCTCCATCAGTTTTTCAATTTAAGTTTAATCCACAAATTTCTCCTGAGATTAACACTTAGAATCCTTTTCGCATTCTAACTCAGAAATCATCTTTCAAGTCTAACACTTTTCTTGTGAGAATGACTACCAGAGCAAAAAAATTGAAAATGGGAGCAAACAAAGGAGGAACTCCATCCACAGTCATGGTACCTAATGTTGACGAGCAGTTAGTGAGAAGGCTATCCACATTCACCGTCGATGAGCACACAGAGGCATACCAACTTTACAAGGGTATGAGATTCTGGCCTATAAGATCCCTTTGTCAAGAATCTGTCAAGAAACTCAAGCTCCAGGCAGGGGTAAAAGCGTACCTTGAACGAGGAGGGTTTGACAGAATCCTCAACATCAAAGAGCCTGCTTACAGAGAACTCACCTTGGAGTTTTTGGCTACATTTCAAGCCATTGAGTGAGAACTCAACTCACCTCAGTGAATGACTTCAATGTCATGTTAGGGTTGATCTCTGACTATGATGTGGACACTGAGGATTACCAGAATCAATTCCTTGATGCCCCAGAAGAGTTCAAGGCACTGGAGTTTTGGCACTCCATTTCTGGTGAAGAAACATATGATGGAAGTTCTTCCAAGGCCACGGGGATTGCTGACTATGCCCTGAGGTACGTGCACAAATTGGTGGCCGGAGTTATTTTTGCAAGAGCAAATCAAGCCAATGTAACCAACAAGGACCTGCTGGCACTCTGGAGCATGACCACAGGAGTGAAGATGAATCTAGGCTACTATCTGGGCAACTACATTGCCACCTACAAATCCAAACAGCTTGCTGGAATTTTTGTAGGCAGCTTTGTCACAAGAATTGCTCAAACTCTGCACTTGTTTCGCCCAACAGAACATAGACTCACCCTGGAAAATGTGCCTGAGAAGTTGGAGCTCACCATTCTGCAGAACATGCAATTTTGCAAGTTAATGGGGAACAAGTGGTTGCTGATGAAGGATGCCCAAGTGGAGCAGTCAAACAAGAAGAGAAAGGTTGAAGCTGAAATCAAGGTGACACTAACCTCTGATTCTGATACTGCATCATCAGAGGAGATTAGAGATCTGAAGTTCTATAAGAAATGTGGCAAGTTCACAATTGAGGAGATGGTCCTGAAATTAGGGGACCTGTTTGATAAGGTTAATGGGCTGTACGTGGAACTAAAGGCTGTGAAGGCAGAAAATAAGAGGCTAGATAATGAGATCAAGCTACTAAAGGGAATCAAAGAGGAGGAACCTGATACTCCTCAAGCTAGTGCCTCCAAATCCTCTCACAAGAGCCTGTTCTGTACCCCACAATTGAACCTCAACAAAACCGCCACCCCTCCCCAAACTGGTACATCTTCAAAGAAGGATGATGAGGTTGAATCCTCACATTCTCCTTTTGTCTAGTTTAGTACAAAAAGCTCTCTCTCTCTGGTATGAACTCTCAACTCTTTCTCTCTAGTTAGGAAATTTTTGCCATGGTAAACTCTAAACCCTTGCATTGAGGACACTGCAATTTTAAATTTGGGGGTGGAGTATATTGTTTTTGCTGCTGCTGATATTAGTGTGCTTAATTAAACTTGATTGAGAAAAAATGGCTAAATTTTTGCTGTTTAACAATTGAAGAAAAGCACATGTAAATAATTTGAGCTTTAAACTGTAAATAGTGTTTAGTGGAGTTAAAACATACCCAATTTGATGAATCATGCTATGCTGATATTGTTTGTTTGCCCCTCGTTTATTTTTGTTTTGTCTAGGCTGTTAAAGAAACTTTTCTGTCAAGAACAGCCTGTTTGCATGTTTGTTGTAAATTTTTCTTTAAGCAACAAGTAAATAGTTTAAGTTTCATCTTTGAACAAATTGACTAAGTTATTAGAGCCTTGAATTTAAGAGTGGTGAAACCTGATGAACTCTAAACGTCCAAAAATGCAGAAGTTCTAAAAATCTTAAGACTAGAACTCAACCTTCAATCAAAACAGTCAATGTCTTACTTGCATAAGCCAAGTGAGAATTTGAGCCTACACTAGCATGTAAATGCAATCTTTCTTTCTGAGTGGGCTTGTACAAATCTAGTCTAAATGGGTTTTGCTTTGGTTGCCATTGTTAGAAATGCATGAAACTTAGTAAAAGCATAGGATGAAAAAGGCATTAGAGAACACCATTCACTTCCTTAAATAGCCTACCTGTGCTTGTGCACCCACATTCTAGGTTAGCCCCTTTGAGCCTTAACATGTTTCTTGATCACCCACATTACAAAACCCTTTTCCCTTCACTTTGATTCCAAAAATCACCCTGAATTTGTCACATGCTAAAGGAACACTCTGTTCCAGAAATGAATTTATCAACTTTTGAGAAGCAACTTGAATAGTCTTGAAAATTTGTTAAAGGCATGAAAATTTAGAGCGATTGTGAATAAAAGTGTTTGAAAAAAAAAAAAAAAATAAAAAAAAAATAAAAAAATGATAAAATCTTTTTAGCATCCAATGTTCTCAAATTCTAAAATTTAGGATGGATGCATGTTTGAAAAGGGAATTTGTTCTGTTTTTGGTGTGATCAAATGTAAATTTGGGGGTTATCCTTGTATAGTAGGTTGTTTGTACATAATTTGATGGGTTTCTAAATGGGGTATACTTGTAAACAAGTTGTTTCATGGGAAGAACAAGGTCTTAAATCTATATTTTGCATGTGGCATGTTCTTAATACACTCTTAATAGCCAAATCTTTTTCCATACCCATAACCTCAGCCTTACATTACAACCCTAAGTAAAGACCTTTGGACTATGCTTGGATAGGTGTAAATGTATTAGGCAATGGCCGATAAGCAAAAGGCAAAATGATTTAGCACTTGTTTGTACATAGCTGAGGAGTGAAACACTTTACCCCTTTTTGGCAACATTACAAGCCATTGAGTGTTTGAGTAAACTTCAAATCCTAAGTGAGGCAAGTAAGATAAACTGTTTGCTTGAATGTTGAAGTCTAGCCTTAAGATTTTTGATGAATTTCTGAAAATTAAACATTAGTTTGTGATTCAGCTAACCATACTTGTTCATGTGCTCATATGACTAACTCAAATTGTTCCTAGATGAAAGTTAAACTCATTCTTTGTTGCTATAGTTTGCATGCCTGTTTCTTTGAAATTTCCATTTTAGTTCTTTTCCTTTCTTTTCTTTGCTTGGGGGCAAGCAAAACTTCAAATTTGGGGGTAATTGATGTGTAATTAAATAACTCCATTATTCACTATAATTAAGCACCTTTGATTAAGAAATCTCAGCCAAAATGATTATTTGTATACATGTATAGTGCTGATTTTATTTAATTAATAGGTAGTGGAGTATGACATCATTCTGTGGAGCTAAAGGACAAACAGCCATGCAGAAACAGCCAAAACCCAGTAGAAACAGCCAAACTAGAGTGAAGAAAGTTGCATGTGAAGGAGAAAGAGGGAGAGTAGCACGTGAGAAAGCTAGTGGGGAGCCAGAACTGAAGAAGAGTTAATTGTTGACTCAGAAATTCATCAAACAACTCAAGCATCTTTGACTTTACATTATTTTATTCCAGAACAGTCCGTTTTTGTGTGTTTATGGCATAACTTAGGATTTTGTTGTTTTGTGTACTTTGAATCTTTAAATTCTGGGTTGGGAGATTTGTTCATCATCCCATCTCATACTCAGTTACATTCTCTACTTATCTAAGTACTCTTTAGGTTACGGTTTCGATTAAGTTAGTTTTCTTTGATGTTTTTAGGCTATCACTC
Source organism: Euphorbia peplus (assembly GCA_028411795.1). Lineage (NCBI taxonomy): Eukaryota > Viridiplantae > Streptophyta > Magnoliopsida > Malpighiales > Euphorbiaceae > Euphorbia > Euphorbia peplus. The sequence goes on along the minus strand of CP110843.1, from coordinate 7,802,410 downwards.
AACATGATGAGTGAGTAGTCTTCTTTAGTCAAGTCCGGTCAGTCAATACCGGCAATGTATGTGTGTTTATCCAATGTTTAATGAATGTTATTTTCACAATTGAGTGCTTAATGATATCAGTTTCCTATTTTAGTGTTGATATTTCACGAGGGATCGGTTTATCTTCACTTAGTATCATTATGCATGCAAGATCATGGTTACGGGAACGCGATTGATCTTAGTATCAAGGGTTTTCATAATTTATGGAATGCTACTCGTGTTTAAGGCTGGAAAAGAACTCATTTAACAGGCCATTAAGTGTTAGTAAGTTCTTAGTATCTTTGGGAAAAGACGACCGTTGACTCAAAGTGAGGTGCATAGTAGAAACCTTGACTCAATTCACTTAACATTCATCTAAAATTAAGGATAAACATACATGCAATTGTTGGTTAGTACTGTACCAGGCTTGTCTCTCCCAAATCATTGAATTACAACCTTTAAAAATTTTGTTTTCAAACTGTGACAATTACAAACAACCTCAAAACTGAATGAAACAATCTGTTCTGCATAAGAACAAGCTGTTCCTCTGTAAATCTCTAATACACTTAACTTACTCCCTGTGGGATCGACACTTGTATGCTTCCACTTCTATTGTCTGACCTAGTATACTTGCTAGTAAATTCATAAAGATGCGCAACATTGTTGCAGGTTCAGGACATGCCAATCCACCCCAGGGTTTCCCACAGCTTGCAAAGATGATGGATATGTATTATGCACACCGTCAGGCTCAAGTTCAAGGTCCTGTTGTGCCACCTTTTGATAAAAATTATGATAATATTAGAAAGATGGGAGGCACTAATTTTGAGGGTACTACAGACCCTGAGGTAGCTGATCAGTGGTGGGATAAAATAGAAGAAGTGCTTGAAATAATGCAATGTCCAGAAGAATTAAAGGTGAGATATGTGTCTAATCTTTTCATTAGAGATGCTCTTACATGGTGGAGATCTGTCAGACAAGCAAGGGTTGGCCAAGTTATCACGTGGGAAATGATAGAGAAGCAGTTCAATGACAGGTATATGCCACAAATTTATAGAGACAGGAAAGAAACTGAGTTTCTGAATTTGAAACAAGGTGATATGTCAGTGATTGAGTATCAGAACAGGTTTATTGCATTGGCAAAATATGCACCTATGGTTGTGGCTACAGAAGCTAATAAATGTCGCAGATTCGAGAAAGGGTTACACCCAGATATCAGGGCAATGGTTCATAAGCAAGCTATAGAGTTCAGTGAGTTAGTAGAGTCTGCACTCAGAGCGGAAGAGATAGTACAAGACAAGAAACAACTTTATGCAGCAAAACGGGCTAGGTTTGATACAGAGGGTCAGTCTAGTAGGTCAACGAAGAGAGGAGGATCTCAGTTTTCTAGAGGTAGTTTTCAGCAATACAGAGGTAGTGGTAGTAGTTACCATGGTGGAGGTAGATCGCGAGGTGGATTTGGGGATGCTCGGAGTAGTGCACCATCTGTTGGTAATAACAGATTTTCTAGTGGACGATCTGGTAGTGGGTTTAGAGGAGCTAGGACAGGATCCGTTCCAGCTTGTCAAACTTGTGGACGGTCACACGTAGGAGAATGTTGGGGACGTGCACCTGTTTGTGGTAGATGTGGTCGATCTCACTTGGGAGAGTGTTATGGTACATTCCAGAGGGGTACATGTTTTGAGTGTGGAGAGTCAGGGAATTAACCCCAAAAGACTGCAAAGGACACGAGGGCATATCCGTCGACTGCAGAAACAGTACACTGGGGCATTTTCAGATCACTGGGACGCCGGGGCACCCCTGAACTCATCAAAATATTGGAAACTAAGGACTCCACTATGGTAGAACCAGAGTAGGGCATGACTTTGGTCAAGGAAGAATACTGCCAGGGGCCCCCAGGTCAGCCGATGATCAAGAGCGGAAGAGAAAGAGACACAGCTGACCGACCTTAGGACAAGACTACCAGAAGTCGGATAAGACTGGTAGGACAAAGTGTTCGACACTATCTGAAGAAGAAAAGGTCGGAGATCAAGAATGAATCAGAGTTACAAGAGGTTACTAAATCCTCGGGTCGTGCCCGAGATACTATGGAGAAGGACTACAAGAGGATATTGAATCCTCGGGTCACGCCCGAGGTGTTATGAAAATATTACTCAGAGCTACAAGAGGTTACTAAATCTTCGGGTCGTGCCCGAGATACTATGAAGAGGAGTTACAAGAGGTTACTAAATCCTCGGGTCACGCCCAAGGCGTTATGGAAGGTTACTAAGAGTTACGGATGTTACCAAAAGTCCTCGAGTCATGCTCGAGGCGCTATTAAAGGTTACGGAAAAATCCTCGTCGAGGTACCCAGCAGAAACAGTTAGTCGGCCTTACAGTAAAATTATAGAAGAACGGACGCCGTAGGCCAGAACTCCAGGTAAGTCTTCTAAACTCACTTTCAAAACACTAGCACACACGCAGTAAGTCTTGTTTCGCTTCATTGAGACTGTCCGACACGTCTTGCAAACTATGAGCACTGGTTTTCGAACCCGATGATGAAAGCAAACTATGAGCTCCTCGTCGCGCTAGCTGCTCAAATAACTGATGCTCGTCGGAGAACGGATCATCTTTTCAGGACTATAACCTCTTCCACCCGCTCCCCGGGACCATGAGTGTGGCACTTTCATGCTTATGAGAAAATCCCTCGGAGTTATCCCTTTTGATGTACCGATTATTGACTCCATTAAACACTACATTATGGCATCTAATATTAACTAATTTCAGCCTAAAGAAGAGTATTTTTGTGTATTTTGTTGCTAATTTTAGTTATGTGTAGGTACTGGAATGTGACATCATGATGACATCAGCTTGAAGAGCGAAATTCCAAAAAGGCATGCAGAAACAACCAAAACCCAGCAGAAACAGCCGTTTTGAAGAACTTTGCCTAGCATGTGATGGAGAGAGAGGGAGACAGCCATGGAGAAGAGTTAGTTGGGAGCAAGAACTGAAGTGAAGACCATTGTTGACTCAGAAATACATTAAACTACTAAAGCATCTTTGACTTTTGAATATTTAATTCATAACAGTACGTTCCTTTGTGTTAAGGAGCATAACTTAGGTTTTTGGCATTTTGTGTAGTTGAAGTCTTTAAATATTGGGTTCGGAGACAAGTTTGATTACCCCCATACTCAGTCATCTCTTCTAAAGTACTCTATCAGTCACGAAGTGTTTAGTTTTAGTTGTTCTTTTGTTCTTGAGGCTATCACTCAACATGATGAGTGAGTAGTCCTCTTTAGTCAAGTCCGGTCAGTCTATGCCGGTAATGTATGTGTGTTTTCCTAAAGATTAATGAATGTTATTTTCATAATTGGGTGTCTAATGATATCAATTTCCAATCTTAGTGTTGATAGTTCACGAGAGATCGGTTTATCTTCAATTAGTTATCATTATGCATGCAAGATCATGGTTCGGAGACGCAATTGGTCTTAGTATCAAGGGTTTTCATGTTTATTGGAATGCTACTGTGAGCATTGGTTTTCGAACCCGATGATGAAAGCAAACTATGAGCTCCTCGTCGCTCCAGCTGCTCAAATAACTCATGCTCGTCGGAAAATGGATCATCTTTTCAGGACTATAACCTCTTCCGCCCGCTCCCCGGGACCATGAGTGTGGCACTTTCATGCTTATGAGAAAATCCTCGATCACAAAAATGTATACGATCACAAGCACTATTCCTTAGGAACCGTACGGTCACAACACCGTTCGTTGAGACCGAACGGTCACAAAGTCTCTGACTGTACGCTCACTGACACGTGGCAGACAGAATCCAATCCTTGTCTGCCACGTGGCTTGGCGGTCCAATCAGGGCGTGAGACGTGTACTGAAATCCAAACAACATTGGCCGGGCCTTGTGTGAAGCCCGACTCAGATCCAAATTTAGATCTGAGACGGGCGAAGCATGTGAGTGTACGGTCACCAAATTGGGAGCATACGGTCATAAGCTAACCTATAAATACCCCCCGGATTTCTCATTCAATTCACCAACAAACACTCATTCTCCCACCTCTCTAGCTCGTTCTAAAGCGATTCTTGACCCGATATAAGTTGTTTCTGATAAAGTTGCCTCCTATTTGCCTAAAGTTGCCTCTGATACAGAAAAGAGTCGCTAAAAGTCCGAGCTTGAGAGTAATTTTTCCTAATATTCTCAGAAAAGGTCCTCACGACCACCAAAAATATATTCCCCCTTATCAAAAATTTCTGATCCTAGGCATCACTCGCAGTCTCGCTAGATCGCAAACGCAATTCCGGTCAAAAATTTCCGATCAAAAATTTCCCCCTATTCCTGGTTACCACTCCGGAGATCGCACACGCAATTCCGGTCCCCTGAGGTTCCTCCCAGAAAAGGTCTCCATTCTTCAACGAGCATCAGTCCGTGAGCAATCACTAGCACGCGACGAGGGTAAGCTTCTGAGGGTTCTGTACCGTGTCACCCGGCGGTTTACCGTACAAATATTTGCGCATTTACTTATTCTTGTATGATAACTATAAACATCAAAATGACAAACTGTTAGGTTGGATTAAAGATCCTCTGGGTTCTGGAAAGTCGGAATTAATAAGTTGTATCCACGAACTTAAATAGAATCTCTGGTTTTCAAAACAATCGGTACAAACACCGGTTCGTACATTTTCCCGGTCGGCCGGGTGGCGACTCTAGTCAAAGAAGGCTAAAGCCGCTATGAGCGACCACTTACGCTCACAGCTACTCGAGTTGATGCAAGAAAGAACCCACTTGGAAGACATTTTAAGTGTTAGTACATCTTAGAATCTTGAGAACACACGAGAGTTGACTCAAGTGAGATGCATAGTAGAGACCTTGACCCAATTCACATAACATTCAATTAAAGTTAGGATAAACATACATGCAATTGCTGGTTAGTACTGTACCACGCTTGTCTCCTTCAAATCATCGAATACAATCTTTAAATTCCTGCTTTAAAATAACAAACTGTGACAAACAACCTCAAAATCATATGAAACAAACTGTTCTGAGGAAGAACAAGTTGTTCCTTTGGAAATATTTAATACACTTAACTTACTCTCTGTGGGAACGACACTTGTATGCTTCCACTTCTACTGTCTGACGTAGTGCACTTGCTAGTAAAGTTTAAAAGGCAGCCAACAAGTTTTTGCCGCCGTTGCCGGGGAGTACAAGTTAAGATAATTAAAGTTTTATTTAGAAATAGTGTGTTTTAATTTGTTTGTTCATGGTGTAGCCATAGTTGGACCTGTTTTTCTGTAGCAAAGACAAAGAAGAAGAATGAGCGGTCAAAACGGGGGAAACAATGGCGGTAACCATGGAGAAAACAGAAATGGAGAGAACAACCGTGAAGGTGAAGGCGAGAATAATAATCCTCCTGTCATGAGGATGAGAGATTATTCCAGGCCAACTACTTAAGGACACTCATCATGTATCGTGCTTCCAAATGAAGGGAACAACCTGTTCCAGGTCAAAGCGTCCATGGTACAAATGCTTCCACCGGGATCTATCACTATGTGGGTACCCAAATGAGGACCCAAATGCTTTCATTCAAGATTTTGTTACAATGTGTAACACATTTCGATCAAACAGGGGTGCCTCTGGTGATATCATAAGGTTGAAGCTGTTTCCTTTCTCTTTAAGGGATAAGGCAAGGAGTTGGTTGAGAAATCTTCCACCGGGATCTATCACTACGTGGGAGCATATGGCTCGTACTTTTCTATTGAAATATTTTCCACCAAAGCAAGCCAAACTAAGAAATGAAGTCTCTCGTTTCTCCCAAGAAGAAGATGAGTCATTAGCCGAAGCATGGGAGCGTTACAAGGAGCTTCTAAGGAGGGTACCAAACCATGGCATTCCTATGTGGATGCAAGTTCAGAATTTCTACAATGGAATCAACAATTCTTACAAGATACAAATTGAATCTGTTGCAAATGGTAACCCGGAGGAGCTCGAGCCACAAGAGTTCTATGATCTCATTTAGAGGGTGGTCAACACGAGTTATAATTGGCACTCCGTGAGGAGTCATGGAAGGAAGATGATGGACTATCCAGGAGCACAAGTTGTTTCAAATCTTACAACTCAGATGGAACAGCTTGCCAAGCAAATCAACAAGGTGAATGTCTCTTCCATTCATAAGGAGCCCTCAACCTCTGATGATTACCACTTTTATGGTGGTCCACAATGCAATACCAACTACCCAGGAGTCAAATTGGGAGAATATGCTCATGAACAATGCCATTTTGTGGGATATGCTCAAAGAAATCCACAAAATCCATACTCAAGTCTCTACAACTCTGATTCCACAAATCATCCTAACTTTTCATGGCCTACACAACCTTTTCAGCAAGAGCATTAAGCCTACCAACAACAAGATAGAGATCACTACCAAGAACAAGCTCAACAACATTTCGAACAACCTGTTCAGCAGAAGAAGGAAGTCAAACCAGAACTGGAGACCATGATGATGAAGTTTATGAAGAAAACTCAAGCTTTTATAAAAAATTTAGAAGCTCAGATGTGCGGATTCACCATGGAATCCAGGAACAAGGGTGGTTTTCCTAGCAACATGGAACCAAACCTTGCGGAGACATCATTTGCTGTCTAATTGAGGAGTGGTAAGGAAATCTCTGACCCTATTAGAACTGACTTGGTGGCTAATGATGCAGGAAATGTCAAAGAAACACAAACTCTAGAAAAACAGGTTGTTCCAACTGAAACACAGCCAAATGCTAAAGGCAAGGAACCTACGATTGAAGAACCAGAGCCAACATATGTTCCACCACCTGCATATGTACCTCCGCTGCCATTTCCTGGAGCACTTGTGAAACGAAAGTTGGAGGAGGAGTATTCCAAGATCCGTGATACATTGAGCAAGTTGCATATCAACATTCCACTCTTGGATGCAGTGATAAAAATGCCTAACTACACCAAATTCTTGAAGGATCTGTTGTCAAACAAGAAGAAGCTTGAGAACGTCTCCTTGATTCAATTGAACCGAGATTGTTCCTCAATTTTGCAGAACAAGCAACAACTTCCAAAGAAAATGAAAGATCCAGGGAGTTTTTCTATTCCTTTGTCAATTGGAAAGTTGTATATTGAAAATGCATTATGTGATCTTGGTGCAAGTATAAATATCATGCCATATTCAGTTTATGCTAAACTTGGATTAGGAGAACCTCAACCCGTTAGGATGTCAATCCAATTGGCTGATAGATCTATTCGTTATCCAATGGGAATTGTTGAAGATATGCTAGTCAAAGTAGGAAAGTTTGTACTACCTGTGGACTTTGTTATAATGGACATAGATGAGGATTCACATGTTCCTATCATTTTAGGTAGATCATTCTTAGCTACTGGTAGGGCATTGATAGATGTTGAGGAAGAAAAGTTGTTTCTGAGAATAAATGGTGAGGAGATAAGTTTTAAAATGAATAAGGGTTTAAGGCATGCAAATTCAAATGATGATACATGTTATTTTCTAGACACATCCAATGATTCATCTGTTTTGCAGGAACCTAAACATGTTTCCCTAGAAGAAACTTTGGGAGAAGAGGAAAAATTTGATCCAGGAACAGGATGTTCACTAGAAACAGTCAACCAACCTTCCCAAACCACCATTCAAACTCCACTCAAAGAACCTCTTGACATACCAAATACCCAAATTTCTACACATGAGCTGAAACATGAGGATGCTGACAAACAAAAGAAATTGAACATGAAAGAGATGAAGGAGTTTAGGTTGTTTGCCTCTAAGAATGGAAACAAATGCAAGGAGAAAACAAAGTTAAGGCATGACAAGAGTACCAAAGTGAAGAACTTCTATGAGGAGCAACAAGTGCTTTTACATGATTCCAGAATCAAGTTGTTTCCTAGCAAAGTGAAATCCAGGTGGTGTGGACCTTTTATAGTGAACAAGTTGTTCACTAATGGAGCTATGGAGATTACAAGGGCAAAAGGAGAACTATTCATGGTTAATGGCCAGAAACTGAAACCATACTTTGCTCATGAACTTCCAGGGGTGTTCGATACCCCTCATCTCCAAGAACCACCATGAATCGAGGGAACAGGGTGTTCGCTGGAAACACCAATTGCAGCAAGATAATTGGGAAACCCCCAAATTTTATATCCTTAATTAGTTTTTAATTTGTTGTTTTGCATGTTTTGCTTAAGTGTAGTCTGTCAATATGCAATTTTGTTTTCCAAATTTTCATTTGCAAAGATTAAAAACTTTGACCTAACAAGAATTGTCATCAAGAAATTCTATAAGAGTTCAAGTTTTAAATTTTTGCTTATGAATAAATTTGGGGGTAAGGTGAATTCTCATGAATCCTCACATTCTCCTTTCATCTAACTTTGTACAAAGCTCTCTCTCCTCTGGTATGAATTCTTAACTCTCTCTCTAGTTAGGAAACTTTTACCATGGTAAATCCATTTCCCTTGCATTGAGGACAATGCAGTTTTTAAATTTGGGGGTGGAGTATGCTGTTTCATTATGTTACTTGTGTTGTTAGTACGGTGCATAATTGAACTTAAATTGAAAAAAAAGAAATAGCTAAACTTTTTGCTGTTTACAATAGAATTTAAGCACATGTATACAAATTGAGCTTTAAACTGTAAATAATGTTTAGTGGAGTAACTTATACCCAATTTGATGAAGCATGATGTGCTAATACTTTTTGTTTGCCCCTGGTTTATTTATGTTTTGTCTAGGTTGTTTCTACATAGAACAGCCTGTTTTCATATTTGTTGTAAATTTTTCTTTAAGCAACAAGTAAATAGTTTAAGTTTCATCTTTGAACAAATTGACTAAGTTATTAGAGCCTTGAATTTAAGTGTGGTGAAATCTGTTGAAAACTCTAAATGTCCAAAAATACAGAAGTTCCAAATTTTTTGAGACTAGAACTCAACCTTCAATCAAAACAGTCAATGTCTTATTGAGTAAGCCTAGTGAGAACTTGAACCTACATTAGCATTTAAATGCAATCCTTCTTTCTGAGTGGGCTTGTACAAATTAAGTCTAAATGGGTTTTGCTTTGGTTGCCAGTGTCAGAAATGCATGAAACTTAGTAAAAGCATAGGATGAAGAAGGCATTAGAGAACACCATTCACTTCCTTTAATAGCCTACCAGTGCTTGTGCACCCACATTCTAGGTTAACCCCTTTGAGCCTTAACCTATTTTTTTTATCAACCACATTATAAGAAGCTTTTCCCTTCACTTTGATTCCAAAAATCACCCTGAATATGTCACATTCCAATGGAACAGGCTGTTCCAGAATTGAAGTTTTCAACTTTTGAGAAAGAGCATGATTAGTCTTGAAAATTTGTCCAAGGCATGAAAATTTAGAGTGATTGTGAGTAAAAGTGTTTTAATAAAGTTAAAAAAAAAGAAAAAAAAAAGAGAGAAAAAAAAGAAAAGAAAAATGATAAATATAATAAAGTCTTTTAAGCATCCAATGTGTCAAATTTTCAATTTAAGAAGGATACATGTTTAAAAAGGGAAATTGTTCTGTTTTGGGTGTGATCAGTTGTAAATTTGGGGGTTATACTTGTATGTTAGGCTGTTTGTACATAATTGATGGGTTCAAAATGGGTTATACTTGTGAAACAAGCTGTTTTATGGGAAAGAACAAGCTCTTGAAGCTTTATTTTCCATGTGGCATGTTCTTACTACACACAATAATAGCCAAATCTTTTTCCATACCCATAACCTTAGCCTTACATTACAACCCTAAGTAAAGACCTTTGGACTATGCTTGAATAGGTGTAAGTGATTAGACAATGACCGATAAGCAAAAGACAAAATGGTTTAGTACTTGTTTGTACATAGCTGAAGAGTGAAACACTTTACCATTTTTGGCAACATTACGAGCCATTGAGTGTTTGAGTGAACTTCAAGCCAAAGTGAGGCAATGAAGATAAACTGTTTGCTTGAATGTTGAAGTCTAGCCTTAAGCTTTGAGGAATTTCTGAAAATTAAACTTTAGTTTGTGATTCAGCTAACCATACTTGTTCATGTGCTCATATGACTAACTCAAATTGTTCATAGATGAAAGTTAAACTGATTCCTTGTTGCTATAGTTCTGTAAAGATCTTGTTTTAATTCTTTTCTTTTCTTTCTTTGCTTGGGGGCAAGCAAAACTTAAAATTTGGGGGTAATTGATGTACCGATTATTGACTTCATTAAACAGTACTTTATGGCACCTAATATTAACTAATTTCAGCGTAAAGAAGAGTATTTTTGTGTATTTTTTTGATGATTATGGTTATGTGTAGGTAGTGGAATGTGACATCATGATGACATCAGCTTGAAAAATTCCAAAAAGGCATGAAGAAACAACCATTTTGAAGAACTTTGCCTAGCATGTGATGGAGAAAGAGGGAGACAGCCGTGGAGAAGAGTTAGTGGGGAGCAAGAACTGAAGTGAAGACCATTGTTGACTCAGAAATACATTAAACTACTAAAGCATCTTTGACTTTTGAATATTTTATTCAGAACAGACCGTTCCTTTGTGTTAAGGAGCATAACTTAGGTTTTTGGCATTTTGTGCAATTTAAGTCTTTAAATACTGGGTTGGGAGACATGTTTGATTATCCCCCATACTCAGTCATCTCTTCTAAAGTACTCTACAAGTCACGAAGTGTTTAGTTTTAGTTGTTCTTTTGTTCTTAAGGCTATCACTCAACATGATGAGTGAGGAGTCCTCTTTAGTCAAGTCCGGTCAGTCAATGCCGGCAATGTATGTGTGTTTTCCTAAAGATTTATGAATGTTATTTTCATAATTGGGTGTCTAATGATATCAATTTCCAATCTTAGTGTTGATAGTTCACGAGAGATCAGTTTATCTTCACTTAGTATGATTATGCATGCAAGATCATGGTTCGAAGACGCAATTGGTCTTAGTATCAAGGGTTTTCATGTTTATTGGAATGCTACTCGAGTTGATGCAAGAAAGAACCCAATTGAAAGACGTTTTAAGTGTTAGTACATCTTAGAATCTTGAGAGCACACGAGAGTTAACTCAAGTGAGATGCATAGTAGAGACCTTGACCCAATTCACATAACATTCAATTAAAGTTAGGATAAACATACATGCAATTGCTGGTTAGTACTGTACCAGGCTTGTCTCCTTCAAATCATCGAATACAATCTTTAAATTCCTGCTTTAAAATAACAAACTGTGACAAACAACCTCAAAATCATATGAAACAAACTGTTTTGAAGAAGAACAAGCTGTTCCTTTGGAAATCTTTAATACACTTAACTTACTCTATGTGGGAACGACACTTGTATGCTTCCACTTCTACTGTCTGACCTAGTGCACTTGCTAGTAAAGTCTAAAAGGCAGCCAACACCTTTCCAAAAAACAGTTACTAGGAGTACGTCCTCGGCGCCTCTCTGACCCCAAAGTTCCTCCCTAAAGGTCTCCGTTCTTCAACGAGTACTGGTTTGCGAGCACACCACTGGCACGCGACGAGGGTAAGCTTATGAGGCTTTTGTACCGTGTCACCCGACGGTTTACTGTATTGTATTTACTTTATTTATATGTTTTTTGTGTGATAAAAATAAACTCAAGATAATAATGAGCTAGGTTACATTAAAGATCCTCTAGGACCTGAAATGTTGGAATTAATAAGTTGTATCCATGAACGTAAATAAGAATCTCTGGTTTTCAAAACAATCGGTAACTACACCGGTTCGTATATTTTCTCGGTCGGCCGGGTGGCGACTCTAGTCAAAGAAGGCTAAAGCCGCTATGAGCGCCCACTTACACTCACAGTGGCGACTCTGCTGGGGACCAAAAATATATTCTGCTATTATAAGTTAGCCTCAACGTACGATTTCTTGAAGTTGGTTTATTAATGGAAGGATATACATTTGGTTTTCACTTTTGATAAAATTATTTCTTAAATTATTTTATGAAAAGTAAACAAATGGGATACTGAAGCATTCTGACAGTCTATGGCTATATACGGAGTTATCGCTTTTTTGGGTGTGTGAGTCTCATACTGCATAAAAACAAAATCCCAAAAGGTCAACGTGTGTTACGGGTCGCGCTTACTGTCGTTTCTTTTAAGGGACACTTAGGTCGATCTATAGCACCACCTATAGCCTTGTACCGTTGACACGCTGCTCAAAACCCTTAAATGGGGAGGCGCTAGGTATGTCTTGCTATGGGAACCGTCTTGTACTATCAAATGAGACCGAAGCCTCATATAGTCAGCCTAGACATCTCCCCTAGTAACTACCCCCAAACACCAATTAAATCACGTCTGTTGAGAGCATTTTGACATCGAAAGGAAAGATGTCGAAAGAAACCCACCTAGAACAAAGATGTACCACGTGAAGATTGTGAGGGAGTGTCATGTACGCATGAATGTTATACTAACTATTTGATCGATTACCTCTACTTGTACATATATTAGATGTATCCTTAACCTAGGAAAGAGTCCAGTTTCCATGACACTCCTTTGAAGTAAGGGGGCATCCTGTTACATCGGACATTTTATCACATGAAACACGACGTTATGTCGTCCGTTTCATTTCATAAAGAAACTCAATCTCGTGAGCTAAAACCATGGCGTCACAAATATCGTCCCCTTAAGTCAAAACAGGTGCCATACGAAGCCTCAGGTCCCAGATAACGAAAGACGCTTTAATGATTTCATGTAGGATAAGGCCATACCGGTGTAACGGTTTAATCTGTTGAACCAAATGTGAGCGTAAGTGGTCGCTCATAGCGCCTTTAGCCTTCTTTGACTAGAGTCGCCACCCGGCCGACCGGGAAAATGTACGAACCGGTGTTTATACCGATTGTTTTGTAAATCAGAGATTCTATTTACGTTCGTGGATACAACTTATTAATTCCGACATTCCAGGGCCCAGAGGATCTTTAATGCAGCCTAACAGTTTATTATCTTGACATTTATGATTATCACACAGGAATATTTAAATACGCAAACATTTGGACGGTAAACCGCCGGGTTACACGATACAAAACCCTCAGAAGCTTACCCTCGTCGCGTGCCAGTGATCGCTCGGGGACTGATGCTCGTTGAAGAACGGAGACCTTTTCAGGGAGGAACCTTTTCTGGGGATATTTTTGGAACAGGACTTAATCAGCTCTAGCGGGACTGCGAGTGATGCCTAGGTTTGGAACTTTTTGATAAGGGGAAATATATTTTTGGTGGTCGTGAGGACCTTTTCTGGGGATATTTTGGGAAAAGGACTCTCAAGCTCGGACTCTAGTGACTCTTTTATCAGAGGCAACCTTAGGCAACTTTTAGAGGCAACCTTAGGCAACTTTTAGAGACAACTTTATCAGAGGCAACTTATATCGGGTCAAGAATCGCTTTAGAACGAGCTAGAGGGAGAGGAGAATGAGTGTTTGTTGGTCCATTGAATGAGAAATCCAAGGTGTATTTATAGGATACCTTGTGACCGTAGGGTGCCATTTTAGTGACCGTACGGTCACTTGTTTGCCCGTCTCGGATCCAAATTTGGATCTGAGACGGGCTCCCCACAAGGCCCGACCGCACCTTACAAGGCCCGGTCAAAGTTGTTTGGATTTTTAGTACACGTGTCGCGTTCTGATTGGACTGCCCGCCACGTGGCAGATAAGGATTGGATTGCTATCCGCCACGTGGCCGTGACCGTACGGTCAGAAGGTTCGTGACCGTACTGTCACAACAAACAGTGTTGTGACCGTACGGTTCCTAGTGAATAGTTTTTGTGACCGTACGTCATTTTGTGGAAAAGGATTTTCTCATAAGCATGAAAGTGCCACACTCATGGTCCCGAGGAGCGGGTGGAAGAGGTTATATCCCTGAAAATGTGATCCGTTCTCCGACAAGTATTAATATTTGAGCAGCTGGCGCGACGAGGAGCGCATAGATTGCTTTCATCATTGGGTTCGAAAACCAGTGCTGACAATTTGCCCCTCGCTTCTTTGGGAGTGCTTAAGTTGATTACATGATCTTGTAAGACCCGTTGGGCAGTCTCAATGGAGCGAAACAAGACATACTGCGTGTGTGCTTGTGTTTTTCGAAAGTGAGTTTAGAGAACTTACCTGCAGTCTTGGCCTCCGGCGTCGTGTTTTCTATAATCTTACTGTAAGGCCGATCAACTGTTTTCCACGAGTAACTCCTGGAGTCTGGGCCTCCGGCGTCGTGTTTTCTATAATCTTACTGTAAGGCCGATCAACTGTTTTCCACGAGTAATTCCTGCAGTCTGGGCCTCCGGCGTCGTGTTTCTATAATCCTGCTCTAAGGCCGATCAACTACTTCCATAGTACCTCGAGTTTGATCCGAGGATTTTTTTCGTAACTTCTTATAGCACCTCGAGCATAACCCGAGGATTTAGTAACCCATCGTAGCACTTAGTAACCCTTTCTAGCACCTCGAGCGTGATCCGAGGATTTAGTAACCTTTCGTAGCACTGAGTAACCTTTTATAGCACCTCGAGCGTGATCTGAGGATTTAGTAACCTTTCGTATCACTCAGTAACCTTTCATAGCACCTCGAGCGTGATCCGAGGATTTAGTAACCTTTCGTAGCACTCAGTAACCTTTCATAGCACCTCGAGCGTGATCCGAGGATTTAGTAACCTTTCATAGCACCTCGAGCGTGATCCGAGGATTTAGTGACCTTTCGTAGCACTCAGTTCTCTGCCCTCTTTCTTCGGATGGTGTTTGACACTTTGTCCTACCAGTCTTATCCGAATGCTGGTGGTTTCATCCCGAGGTTGTCAACTGTGTCCCATTATCTTTTCTCTTTCGCTCTTGATCTTTAGTTGATTCGGGGTTCTTGGCAGCATTCTCCCTTGATCTAAGTCATGCCCCATTCTGGTGTTGCCCCGGTGAAGTTCTTAGTTCTTAACATTCTTGAAAGTTCGGGGTGCCCCAGTGTGCTAGTGGTCCGATGTTGCCCGAGTGTACTGTTTCTGCGGCCGTCGGGTGGGTTCCTACGTCCTCCGTAATCCTTCGGGGTGAGTAACATCTTTTGTAACGCCTTCTGTAACGTCTTCTGTGACGCCTTTTGGAACGCCTTTTCTGACGCCTTCTGGAACACCTTCTGCAACGCCTTCTGTAATGCCTTCTGTAACGCCTTTTGGAATACCTTCTGTAACTCCTTCTGCAATGCCTTCTGCAACGCCTTATGTAACGCCTTTTGTAACTCCTTTTGGAACATCTTCTATAACGGCTTATGCAATGCCTTATGGAACACCTTTTGTGACGCCTTCTGCAACGCCTCGTGTAGGTGTGAGTATTGATCTTCGGAGCTCCTTCAGGGGTGCGAAGTCTTTATGAGGTCGGACGCTTCTAGCCGTGGAAGTTGGGTGAGCTTCTGCGCTTTCTGTGGTCTGTCGGGGTTCTGAAAGGTTGTTGACATCGTCTGATAGGTGTTGTGCCTAGACTATCTCCGCGTGACGAAGGTCCTATTTATCGTCGCCTTTCATGAATCCTATGGGGATCCTGCACAAACAAAGACACGCATCCTTTCTCGGGGTGAGATGGCCAATGGGAGATAAACATTTTTATGATGACTGGCCATGTTGCATGATTATAAGTGATCACGGAAGATACCCTATTTTATGGATGCATGCAGGTTTACACCTATGAACTTAGGCTGGATAATACACGATGCATGCGACTAGATGTACAGACACATGATAAGGGATGTTTTTACTACATGAACTCATGTGATATGGACTCTAGCTAGATCACATAAAACATATGGTGTGCATGTGTGTGTCTTTAGTGTAAGTGAGGGGGTGCCATATTAGGTGGACTCATGACAACTTACCACGACCTAAAACCCAAAGTGTGTGTGACTCAATGTGTGTGTGCACAAAGGGATGTCCTACTCATGTGATATATCTTTTATGGATTTTGACTAGATGACCTAAGTGTCTAACGTGTGCGTGCAACTAGACCTGTGGACATGTGATTGTGTGCAAACTAGGGGAGCTATCTCATCTTGTGACTCGTGTGGTATTGTTTTGTGGGTTTTTTGTTGGATGACCTAGGACATGTGGTATGTATGAGTGAGTGTGTGGACACGTGACTGGGTGACTTAAGACGACTCTTGGTTCTCAATAAAGTGCGTCACGTGTCAGTGGGTGACCCCAAGGTTTTGGTTATATGTGATGTGGTTTTATAAGGGTAGGTTCATGGTTTTTCTTTTGGAGGATGTGAGCGAAGGTTTTGGGTTAGATAAAGGAGGCGAGGTTTTCGTGGGTGTTTCAGGGATGTTAGAATAGTTTTTGCGAGGAGAAAAAGGGTTTGGGTACGGATGGTGGAGGTGAGGCTTTGTAGGGTAGGTTTCGTAAAGGGTGCAAGGATGGAAGCAAGGGTTGTGGAGGTTCTGTGATGAGGATAGGGTGTGAGAGACCATCAGGAGTTTGTGTAGCTTCTAGGTTGTCAGGGTTGGAATCAAGATGTTCAAGTGCAACTCTCGATGACGTTTTCTTGACTGCCCCTAGGGTGAGGTGTTTTATTGCTCTAATTGTTGCCTAAGATGACTCTATGGGTTGCAACTTTGAGAGCTACCTTTATTGTTGCCTAGATCACTCTTTCGAGTTTTCAACCTAGCAGGCTTTTTGGCCCTGAATGTTGCCAAGATCTTCTTTTGGGATGTTACATCTAGCGGGTCTTTTTGTTCTCTCAAACCCTAGGGGAGTCGGGTAGTGTTTAGAACAGAGTGTGCATATTTTACTGTCTAAGTTCTTGACTCCTCTATGATTTATGACATTCTAGAATATATGCAGTTGATAGACTCTTGAAACAGACATTTAGACTCGTTAGCAACCAAAAGCATCTAGATTAGTTAATATAAGCATAAATGGTTCATGTATGCCTAGTATGAATGTGCACTCGTTACCAACCAGTCCTAGTTGACTATCTTTTCTCTTCTTGTGACGATGATTTGCCCCTTGTAGTGTGGGTTCTTCCGTGGTGCGGGACCGTCGTTCTTTCTCATTGGGATGAAACCGCTGTCACCTGATTCTTGGAAGCGTACAAGTGATTCTTATGATGAAATCCTAGTGTCTCCATTGTTCTCCTTGGTGTAGATCCCATCACAACCTTCTGCATGGAGTACGCCTTTGTAAGATGTCTTCCTATCTTTGGGATACCATCCGCTCTATCTTTTGCATGAAGCCTTGATGTGGAAATGTCGTTGCT
Source organism: Euphorbia peplus (assembly GCA_028411795.1). Lineage (NCBI taxonomy): Eukaryota > Viridiplantae > Streptophyta > Magnoliopsida > Malpighiales > Euphorbiaceae > Euphorbia > Euphorbia peplus. The sequence continues at coordinate 7,785,192 of CP110843.1, read as the reverse complement.
TTCTTCGAGGTTTTGTGGATGTCATCTATCTTCGAGCTATGGGTTCCTCCGAGGGGTGGTTTCACTTCTCCTTTTGTTTCTCCCTTTGTCCATGGGCATGTAGAATGCAGAAAGGGGATTCTGAGGGCTTCATAGGTCTAGTTTTGAAGGCTGACGGACCTTGGTTCATCTTAGATGGAGACACTTTGAGTACTTGTACGCTCCATTTTAATTTTCATGCACTGTCCTAGTTCCTCAGAGCGAGGTCTCTTCTTTTTCCAGGGCTCTGAAGGAGATGTGTTTCCGTATTCGTCCAGTGATTCCTCCTTTTTACGTCGTTTTCCATCTTGCGAGGTACGTTCTAGTCGGGGCCACTTGTCTGGTTGTGGTTCTCTTTCTTACAGTCGAGGGCATATTCATACTAAACACACATGCTCTAATTATGCCTATATCTTCCTAATGTCTATTTGAAAGATGCAAATGAATGTAGACACGAGTGAGCTAAACGCTTTTTCTACCCAAGCACGGGTCTGTAAATACGTGGCTAGGATAACTGGGATACAGCCTAGTCGATGCCTGATGATGTTGCTTCGTTTTTCGTCTGCAGGGATGTTCTTGATGCGACGCTTATGACCTAGAGTCCTCCATGAATCCTCTTAGGGGTGTATTCTTAGAGTTTCGGACCCCTAGGTATTTTTGGGGTCAAATAAGGTCTTTTGTTTGCTCTAGAATAGACCATGGGGAGATGGTTAACTGAAGTGAGATGGAGTGTGGTGTATGTCGGGGTAGTTTGGTGAAGTTTGGTGTAAGGTATTTTAGGGTGTTTGGTAATACATGGGGAGTGGTTTATTTGCAAGGTAGGCTAAGTGTCAAGGCTTGGGTCGTCTTCAGTTTGGATTGGGGTTTGAGAGGATATCACGGAGAACTCCCCTTGGTAGTTTCATACTCCGTTCGAGGGTTTGTCCCTATCTCTGATCCCTCCTTGTTGATCCGACGGTCTCCTTGATAGAAGCTGGTTTGGGTTCAGGTGCGTTGTGGTTTTGTGATTTTGGGTTGGGTCAAGTAGTGATTTAGGAGTTTTGGTCAGAGAGGAGGCCTTCACATATAGGTGGGGTTTTTGACGTTTTGGACCGCTTGTGTGTGTGTGCCTTAACCTAAAGTGTGCCTATGACATCTAGACGAATTATAATTGTGTGATCGTGGTAGCTTGTTGACATTTTTTACTTCTCTCTGTCATGGCATCGATGTGTATGTACGCCTAAGATACGTGATAATTACAATGTGCATGCATGTGGACCCTATTAAGTAGGATGATGCGAAAGAAGTGGCCTAACGTATGACACTCTAAGGGTAGACACACCTGAAGGAGACAAACCTAGCGGGTAAGAGGATACGTGCTTTTTATGTTTTGGACGTCGTGTGTGTGTGTGTGTGACACATTTAGGTAAAATGACGGCAGTGTCATAGTTCCTATTTTAGCCTATCGTGCGTATCCTATGTGTGGTTTGACGATGTACGCTAATTTGTACGCGTAATGATTGACATGTATATGAAATGGATACATATTACAGTTCGGACCCTAGACTGACGATGATAGACAATAATCACGACTCTTGACTACAGGGTATAAGTGACGAGAAATATATACGTGTGGATTGACTCTATGCTAAAGGGCATTAATGACACGTCGTTTATTTCTCGAGTGGAAAATGCTTGTGCGACAACCTTATCTTACACTGGTTTGGATGACTCAATATGATAATGGACCATGTAGACTCACGGGACATCGTGCCCCTACTTTGGTTCAAACAATCATTTATGATCTGGAAATGGGACTCCCGGCGCCTTTTCCGAAGCGTAATGATTCCAATGTTCCATTTCGCTTCAAAAACTGATAGTGCATGTTTGATCTAAAAGGTCATATCGTTGTGATGGTATAGCCCCTATTTTTCATGAAATAATTAAAGTGTTCTTTGCGATGTGGAACGGACGGCGCAACACCGTATTTCATGTATATGGACAAGTATCATAACGTTATGTCCTCTTTAGGTCTTTATGATTATCTCAAGGTGACATTTGTTTGGTTTAAGGAATTGACCTTTGGGGTCGTAGAACTTCGTCATGTGAAATAGAATAAGTTTCTTCTTGAATTGAAATAAACGTCAGGATGACGTATTTCACATAACAAAGTGAGCAGCAACATTGGTCGATTCGTTAAACCTTACAAATGGAGTGATGACCTGATGTGATGTGACATTGCACTTAACCTACTCGGGGATTTTGTCGTTGTGGTCTTCTCCCTATGCAAGAATTTTAATTTTTTTTTATTTTTTTTTTTAAAAAATATATTGGTCCAACGCGATATTGACTTGCGTGGACTTCGCGGGGCGGTGTGCCTTAAGACTCAAGAGGAACCCTAAACTCCTTTTCGGGAGGAGCACAAGACAATGTATGTTTGGTCCAACAGACTAAACCGTTACATCGGTATGGCCTTATCCTTCATTAAAGTGTCTTTCGTAATCTACGGCATGCGGCTTCGTATGACACCCGTTTTGACTTAAGGGGCAATATTTGTGACGCCATGATTTTATCTCACGAGATTGAGTTTCTTTACGAAATGAAACATACGACATAACGCCGTGTTTAAAATGTCTGGCGTAACAGGATGCCCCTTTACTTCAAAGGAGTGTCATGGGAACTAGACTCTTTCCTAGGTTAAGGCTACGTCTAATATATGTACAAGTAAAGGTAAGCGATCGAACAGTTAGTGTGGACATTCATGCGTACAAGACACTTCCTCTCAATCTTCACGTGGTACGTCTCTGTCCTAGGTGGGTTTCTTTTGACATCTTTTCTTTCGATGTTAAAAACGCTCTAGTAGACGTGATTTATTTAATTTTTGGGGGTAGTTCCTAGACTTGTGACCGTATGGTGCCATTTTAGTGACCATACAGTCACTTGTTTGCCCATCTCAGATCCAAATTTGGATCTGAGACGGGCTTCCCACAAGAGTTGTTTGGATTTTAGTACACGTGTCGCGTTCTGATTGGACCGCCCGCCACGTGGCAGATAAGGATTGGATTGCTATCTGCCACGTGGCAGTGACCGTACGGTCAGAAGGTTCGTGACCGTACGGTCACAACAAACAGTGTTGTGACCTTACGGTTCCTAGTGATAGTTTTTGTGACCGTACGTCATTTTGTGGAAAAGGATTTTCTCATAAGCATGAAAGTGCCACACTCATGGTCCCGAGGAGCGAGTGGAAGAGGTTATATCCCTGAAAATGTGATCCGTTCTCGGGTGACAAGGTCCTTAGGTGTGACAACTTTTATTGTGTGACAACTAATATTTAAAATACATTTTCCCAATGATTCCGAACTCGGTTTTCGAAAATTTTTATACCCTTGGATTCGTATTAATTAGCCGGTCATTTTGAGATCCATTGTGTTCAAATAAAAACGATTTATTTTCAAATTTCTTGATATTCCAAAAGTCATTACCAAATCTTCCAAAAGTCATTACCAAATATTCCAAAATGAAAACGTCGTTTATATTTGACCACAATGGATCTCAAAATGACCGGCTAATTAATACGAGTCCAACGGTATAAAAATTTTCGAAAATCGAGTTCGGGATCATCGGGAAAATGTATTTTAAAGAAAAGAAATAAAAGACTTTTCTCTCTCCTGCGATGACATCAGCGCTGACATCATCACCCCCCTTCCCTTCCTTACACGTGTATGCCCCTTAAAATATGCCATCCTTTTTCATTTAATTACACAATTGCCACTCCTTGTCACACAATAAAAATCTGTCTCACAATAACATAAGTGTCACACATGATCCTTTCTCTATATATATATATAAAATAAAATATTTTTGCATAGACCACAATGACAAAATCCCTGACTAGGTAAAGTATAATGTCGCATGTCAAACTACGTCAGGTCATCACTCCATTTGTAGGGCTTAACGAATCAATCAATGTTGCTGCTCATTTTGTTATGTGAAGAACGTCATCCGGACATTTATTTCAATTCAAGAAGAAGCTTAGTCTATCTTCACATAATGAAATTTTGGCGCTCCAAGGGTCAATTCCTTAAGCAAAACAAGTGTCATTAAGGTTATCTATGTTAGGTCCAGTCATGTCGTTTGTAGGGTTTAACGAATCGACCAATACTGTCGCTCACTTTGTCATGTGAAATACGTCATCACGGTGTTTATTTCAGTTAGAGAAGAAAATTATCCTATTTCACACGACGAAGTTCCACGACCCCAAAAGTCGATTCCTTAAGTCAAACTTATATTAAGAATATCTGTGCTAGGTCCAGTCGTGTCAAACAGTCATGTCGTTTGTAGGGTCTAACGAATCCACCAATGATGTCACTCACTTTGTCATGTGAAATACGTCATTACGGCGTCTATTTCAGTTCGAGAAGAAACTTATTCTATTTCACATGACGAAGTTCTACGACCCCAAAGGTCGATTCCTTAAGCCAAACAAATGTCATCTTGAGACAATACTAAAACTTCTTAAGACCTAAAAGCACATAACGTTATGATACCCGTCCATATACATGAAATACGTTGTTACACCGTCCGTTCCTTATTACAAGGAACACTCTAATTATTTCATGTAAAATGGGGGCTATACCATCACAACGATATGACCTGTTAGATCAAACATACGTTGCCTCTTGCTCCTCCGAAAGGAGTTTTGAGTTTGCGAAGTGAAATTAGATGTTGGAATCATTACGCTTCAGAAAAGGCGCTTGAAGTCCCATTTTCATGTCATAAATGATTATCTGAACTAAGGTAGGGGCACGATATCCCGTGAGTCTACATGGTTCATTATCTTATTGAGTCTTCCAAACTAGTGTAAGATAGGGTTGTCGCACAAGCATTTTCCATTCGAGAAATAAGCGACGTGTCAATAATGTCCTTTAGCATAGAGTCAAACCTTACTCTTGTACCCAGTATACGTCCCCTTGTCTCTATGTAAAAATCGGGTCTTGCTTGCCTTCATGTATGAATACACAGCAGTCCATCACCGGGTCACTTAAAAATCGACATGTGTATGTTTGTCGTCACTTATACAGTCAAGGGTCGTGATTATTGTATGTGTATGTAGTCATCAGTCTAGGATCCAAGGTGTGATGTGCATCCATTTTGTATACATGTCGAGCATTACCTGTACGAATTAGCATACATCGTCAAACCACACATAGGATACATACGATGAGCTAAAATGGGAACTGTGGCACCACCGTCATCTTACCTAAACGCGTCACACACACACACGATGTCCAAAGAATAAATGAATGTGTCCCCTTACCTGCTAGGTTTGTGTCCTTCGGGTGTGTCTACCCTTAGAATTTTATATGTTAGGTCACTTGTTTCGCACCATCCTGCATAATAGGGTCTGCATGCATGCACATTGTCACGTATCTTAGGCATACATACGCATTGGTACCATGACAAACGAGGTACCATAATCCCACAAGTATGATTCGGCTAGCTGTGATAGGCAGACTTTAGGTTAGGGAACACACACAAGTTGTCCAAACGTCAGAAACCCCACTTATATGTGAACGCCTCTTTGTCAAAAACTCCTAAATCACTACCTGACCCAACCCAAAATCACAAAACCACAACACACCTGAACCCAAGCCAGCTTCCATCACGGAGACCGTCGGATCAACAAGGAGGGATCAGAGATAGGGACAAGCCCTCAAACGAAGTATGAAACGACCAAAGGGAGTTCTCCGTGATATCCTCTCGAACCCTAACCCAAAGATGACACAAGCCTTTACCCTTAACCTACCTCACAAACGAACCATTCCCTACGTATTACCCAACAATCTAAAAGATATTACCCCAAACTTCACCAAACTACCCCGACATATACCATACCCCATCTTACTTCAGAGCAAACAAAAGACCTTATTCGAACCCAAAATCGATTAATACCTAGTGGGTCGAAACACTAAGAATACACCCTTAAGAGGATTCATGGAGGACTCTAGGTCACAAGCGTCGCATCAAGAACATCCCTGCAGACGAAGAACGGAGCAACATCATCCGGCATCGACTAGGGTCTATCCCATTTATCCTATCCACGTATTTACGGACCCGTGCTTGGATAGAAAAAGCGTTTAAGCTCACTAGTGTCTACACTCATTTGCATCTTTCAAATAGACATTAGGAAGATATAGGCATAATTAGAGCATGTGCCTCTAGTATGAATATGCCCTCGACTGTAAGTGAGATAACCGCATCTAGACAAACAGCCCCGACTAGGACGTACCTCACAAGATGGAGAAACAACGTAAGAACAAGGAATTACTGGATAAATGTAGCAGCACACCTCCTTCAGAGCCCTGCAAAAAGAAGGAACCTCGCTCTGGGGAAATAGTACGATGCACGAAGGTTAAATGGAAAGTCCAAGTACTCAAGCTGTCTCCATTTTAAGATGAACCAGGGTCCGTCAGCCTTCAAAATTAAGCTCATGAAGTCCTCAGAATCCCCTTTCTACAATGTGCAACAAATATGCCCACGGACGAAGGAAAAAACGAAAAGGAGAAGTGAAGCCATCCTTTGAGGGGGGGGGGGGGGGGGGGCTCACAAGATCGAAAATGGATCACGTCCACAAAGCCTCAAAGGGATTAACGACGTTTCCATGCTTCATTCAAGGCGGATGGTGTCCCGGAGCTATAGGACATCCTACTAATCAGCACACCAAGGTATAATTCCATGCAGAAGGCTGTCACATGATCTACACCAAGAGATGACAAAGGAGACACTAGGATTTCATCATTAGAATCACTTGCACGCTTCCGAGAACAAGATGGCAGCACTAGGATATGTGGTTTCATCCCCACAAAAGAATGACGATCCCACACTACGGAAGAACCCTCACTACAAGGGGCAAATCATTGTCACAAGAAGAGAAAAGATAGTCAACTTGGACTGGTTGATAAGGAGTGCACATTCATACTAGACATACATGAACCATTTATGCCTATATTAACTAGTCTAGATGCTTATGTTAGGAGTCTAAATTAATGTTTCAAGAGTCTATCAGCTACTCATATTCTAGAGTGTCATAAGTCACAGAGATATCAAGAACTTAGACAATATAATATGTACACTCCGTTCAAAACACCAGCCGACTCCCCCAGGGTTTGAGAAAACAGAAAAGACCTGCTAGATCGAGAAAACACAAAAATAGATCTAGGCAACAATCAAGGCCAAGAGAAAGAAAGCCTGCTAGGTTGAAAACCCGAGGGGGCGACCTAGGCAACAATCAAGGCCAAAAGAAAGAAAGCCTGTTAGGTTAAAAACCCGAGAGGGCGACCTAGGCAACACTAAAAGCAGCTCGCTAAATTGACAACCCGTAAAGTCATCTTGGGCAACAGTTAGAGCAATAAACACCTCACCCTAGGGGCAATCACGACAACTGAGAAGCTACACGAACCCCTGAACGGATCATTGGAAGTTGCATTCGAACATCTTGATTCCAACCCTGACAACTGAGAAGCTACACGAACCCCTGATGGTCTCTCACACCCTATCCTCACCAAAGAACCTCCATAACCCTCGCTTCCATCATCTAACCCAAAATCCTTGCACCCTTTACGAAACTTACCTTACAACCTCAATAAGCATCACCTCCACCATCCGTACCCAAATCCTGTTTCTCCTCACAAAAAAAACTATCCCAACATCCCTGAAACACCCACGAAGACCTCGCCTCCTTCATCTAACCCAAAACCTTTGCTCACATCCTCCAATAAAACAGAACAACCATGAACCTACCCTTATAAAAGCACCTCGCATATAACCAAAACCTTGGGGTCACCCACTGACGCGAGACATGCTTCATTAAGGGCTAAGAGTCGTTTAAGGTCACCCAATCACGTGTCCACACACTCACTACATGTCTTAGGTCGTCCAACTAAAACCACAAAAATAATACCACACGAGTCACAAGATGAGGTAGCCCCCCAGTATGCACACAATCAGATGTCCGCAGGTCTAGTTGCACGCACACATTAAGTATATCACATGAGTAGGACATCCCCTTGTGCACACACATTGAGTCACACACACTATGCGTTTTAGGTCGTTGTATGTTATCATTTTCCACTCACACGGGTCCACCTAATGGGGCACTTCTTCATTCGCATATGAGTCACGTCTCTACAAACACACTAAGCACCCTAGGTCATCACATGAGTCCACGTAGTAGAGCATCCCCTTCGTTTACACCAAAGTCACACGTCGACACACCCGGTCATGCAAACTATGTGTTTTAGGTTGTCTAGCTTAAATCCATATTACATGAGTTCACGTAGTGAAAGCATCCCTTGTCACGTGTATGTACATCTAGTCGCATGCATTGTGTGTTATCCAGCCTAAGTTCAAGGGTGTGAACCTGCATGCATCCATAAAATAGAACATCTCCCTCGATTACTTGTAATCATGCAGCATGACCAGTCATAATAAAAAATGTTTATTTTCCATTGGCCATCTCACCCCGAGAAAGGATGCATGTCTTTGTTTGTGCAAGATCCCAATAGGAGTCATAAAAGGCAGCGGCAAATCAGGCCTCTGTCATAGTCTAGGCACAACACCAATCAGACGGTATTAACAACCTTTCGGAATGAAGCCTGGCAAACCCTAGAAAGCACAAAAGTCTCATCTAGTCGCCCCAAAATGAGAATATCCAATCCCTTGGGCATCCGTTTCATAGGAAACTGGTATCCCTGAAGCATATGCAAATTCGAAGATCGGTACTCGCCCCCGAAGAGTCATCACCAATACACTGGGGCATCATATAGCTTTCAGAAGAGGTTGTACGAACTTTAAGGTGCCCCGAAATCCCTAGATCTACCTACGACGGAGCATATCGCCCGCTCAAGTGTCGCAGATTATCACAAGACCGAGATTTTAGGGTATCGGGTCACTAAATCCTATACAATCACGAAGATTAGCAGCAACAGAGCGCCATGACCTCGTCCAGGGTATCATCAGCTGGGACAGTACTCGAGCAACGGAAGGTGCAGCACGGACCCTGAATTGAAACCACCATTGCTCAGATAAGATTGGTAGGACAAAGCACCAGGCATCACCGAGAGCGCACATGTAAGTCTCCTAACCCGCTTTCAAAAGACACAAACGCACACACACAGTATTACTTGTTTCGCTTCATTAGGACTGTCCAACGGATCTTACAAGTTGATGTAATCATCCTACGCATTCACAAAGAAGCGAGGGGCAAACTATAAGCACTGGTTTTCGAACCCGATGATGAAAGAAATTTCCGAGCTCCAAGTTGTGCCGGTCGCCCAAGAACTAGTACTCGGTGAAGAACGGATCACTTCCTAGAGTGATAACTTCTTCTCCCCGCACCCCGAGCACACAAGATTGACACCTTCTAACTTGTAAAAGGAACCTCCTTCTCCCCGCACCCCGGGCACACAAGATTGACACCTTCAAGCTTGTAAAAGGAACCTCTTTCTCCTTAAATCCATACGGTCTCCCCTCTCTCCTATGGGAACCGTACGGTCTCCTTCCTTGGAAACCGTACGGTCTGCCCACCTGGCCAAACGGGCCCTATCCTTATCTTCCACGTGTCGCTAGGCGAAAGTGGAATTTTGCCGAGCCTTAGTGAAGGCCCGTCTGAGATACAAAACGGATCTCAGACGGGATATATGGAGCCCGTACGGTCCCCAAGAGGGAGACCGTACGGTCTCTCTATGGAGCCCGTACCGTATCTTCTATCCCTATAAAAGGAGGCCAGATTTCTCATAAATTCCATCATCAAATCTTTCCATTCTTCTCTCTCTAGCTCGTTTTAAGCGATTTCTGACACAATATAAGGTGCCTCTGAATGTTGCCTTACCGTTGCCTCTGAAACGATAGAATCGGTTAATTCTGAGTCCTGAGAGTTTTCCCTCATAAAAATCCTTGTTCCCCAAAGGTCCTCACGACCACCAAATTATCCAAAACAAATTAAGATCCTCGATCCTGGCGTTACTAGCAGCCTCGCTCGAGTAAGTACACAATCCTTCCAAAACGAACGATTCCTTCAGAGTTATCCCTTTCCAAGAAACAATTATTAGGACTACGTCCTCGGCGCCTGTCAGACCCCAAAGTTCCTTCCTAAAGGTCTCCGTTATTCAACGAGTACTGGTTTGCGAGCACATCACTGGCACGCGACGAGGGTAAGCTTCTGAGTGTTTTGTACCGTGTCACCCAATAGTTTACTGTATTGTATTTACTTTATTTATCTGCTTTTTGTGTGATAATAATAAACTCAAGATAATAATGAGCTATGTTACATAAAAGATCCTCTAGGGCCTGGAATGTCGGAATTAATAAGTTGTATCCACGAACGTATATAAGAATCTCTGGTTTTCAAAACAATCGGTAACTACACCGGTTCGTACATTTTCCCGGTCGGCCGGGTGACGACTCTAGTCAAAGAAGGCTAAAGCCGCTATGAGCGCCCACTTACGCTCACACCTATGTGTGGTTTGACGATGTAAGCTAATTTGTACAGGTAATGCTCGACATTTATATGAAATGGATGCACATTACACCTTAGATCCTAGACTGATGACTATATACACAGACAATAATCACGACTCTTGACTCTAGGGTATGAGTGACGACAAATATACACATGTGGATTTTAAGTGACCTGGTGATGGACTATTGTGTATTTATACGTGAAGGCAAACAAGACCTGATTTTCACATAGAGACGAGGGGACATATAGTGGATACAAGAGTGATCTTTGACTTTATGCTAAAGGACATTACTGACATGTTGCTTATTTCTCGAATGGAGAACGTTCGTGCGACGACCCTATCTTACACTGGTTTGAAAGACTCAACGTAATAGTGAACCATGTCGACTCACGGGACATCGTGTCCCTACCTTGGTTCAGACAACCTTTATGACATGCAATGGGACTTCAAGCGCTTTTTCGAAGCGTAATGATTTCAACGTCCCATTTCAGTTCACAGACTCAAAACTCCTTCTTGGAGGAGCAGAAGACAGTGTATGATTGATCTAACAGGCCATATCTTTATGATGGTATAACCCCCATTCTACATGAAATAATTAAAGTGTTCCTTGCAATGTGGAACGGACGGCGTAACGACGTATTTCATGTATATGGACGAGTATCATAACGTTATGTCCTTTTAGGTCTTATAAAGTTTTAACATTGTCTCGAGTTGACATTTGTTTGGCTTAAGTAATTGACCTTTGGGGTCGTAGAACTTCGTCATGTGAGATAGAATAAGTTTCTTCTCGAACTGAAATAAACGCCATGATGACGTATTTCACATGACAAAGTGACCGACGGTAATGGTCGATTCGTTAAACCCTACAAACAACATGACTGGACCTAACATGGATAACCTTAATAACACTTGTTTGGCTTAAGGAATTGACGATTGGAGCCGCAAAATTTTGTCACGTGCAGGTAGACTAAGTTTTTTCTTGACTTGAAATAAACGCCGGGATGACGTACTTCACATAACAAAGTGAATGGCAACATTGGTCGACTCATTAAACCCTACAAATCGAGTGATGACTTGACGTGGTTTGATACGTGACAATGTACTTAACCTACTAGGGGATTTTGTCGTTATGGTCTTTTCCCTATGCAAGAATATATTATTTTTTTTTTTTTTTTTTTAATTTTTTTAATTTTTTTTAGTATTAGTTCGACACGATATTGACATGTGTGAGCCGATGAGGCGGTGTGCCTTTAGACTCAAGACAAGCCCTAAACTCCTTTACATGAGGAGCACAACACAATATACGTTTGTTTTAACATGTTAAACCGTTACCCTGACATGGCCCTATCCTACACGAAATCATTAAACGTCTTTCGTAATATGTGACATGCGGCTCTGTATGACACTCGTTTTGACTTAAGGGGATGATATTTGTGACGCCATGATTTTATCTCACGAGATTGGGTTTCTTTAAAAAAGGAAACAGACGACATAACGTCGTGTTTCGTGTGATAAAATATCTAGCGTAACGGGATGCCCCCTTACTTCAAAGGAGTCTCATGGACTCTTGGACTTTTGACTTTTCTTAGGTTCAGGCTACGTCTAATATATGTACAAGTAGAGGTAAACAATCAACCAGTTAGTATGAACATTCATGCGTACATGGCACTCCTTTACAGTCTTCATGTGGTATGTCTCTGTCTAGGTGAGTTTCTTTTGACTTCTTTCCTTTCGATGTCAAAACGCTCTCATTGACGTGATTTATTTCATGTTTGGGGGTAGTTCCTAGGGGAGATATCTAGGCTAACTATATGAGTCCTCGGTAACAAGATATACCTAGCGCCTCCCCATTTAGGGTTTTGAGGAGCGTGTCGACGGTACAAGGCTATAGGTGGTGTTGCATATCGAGCTATGCGTCCCTTAAAGGAAACAACAATAAGCGCGACCTATAACACACGTTGACCATTCGGGAATTTTCTTTTATGCAGCATGAAACTCACACACCCAAAAAGCAATAACTCCGTTGTGAGCGTAAGTGGTCGTTCATAGCGGCTTTAGCCTTCTTTGACTAGAGTCGCCACCCGGACGACCGGGAAAATGTACGAACCGGTGTGTGTACCGATTGTTTTGAAAACCAGAGATTCTATTTACGTTCGTGGATACAACTTATTAATTCCAACATTCCAGAACCCAGAGGATCTTTAATGCAACCTAACAGTTTGTTATTTTGATATTTATGATTATCACACAAGAATATGTAAATGCGCAAACATTTGTACGGTAAACCGCCGGGTGACACGGTACAAAACCCTCAGAAGCTTACCCTCGTCGCGTGCCAGTGATTGCTCGCGGACTGATACTCGTTGAAGAACAGAGACCTTTTCTGGGAGGAACCTCGGGGGCCGGAGTTGCGTGTGCGGCCTCCAGAGTGGTAACTAGGAACAATACTTAATCAACTTTAGCGAGACTGCGAGTGATACCTAGGTTGGAAACTTTTGATAAGGGGGGAATATATTTTTGGTGGTCGTGACGACCTTTTCTGAGAATATTCGGGAAAAATACTCTCAAGCTCGGACTCTAGCGATAATTTTCTGTATCAGAGGCAACTTTAGGCAACTCGGAGGCAACTTTATCAGAGGCAACTTATATCGGGTCCATAATCGCTTTAGAACGAGCTAGAGAGGGAGGAGAATGAGTGTTTGTTGGTGAGAAATGATGAAAATCCGGGGGGTATTTATAGGTTAGCTTGTGACCGTACGGTCACACTGTTCGCCCGTCTCAGATCCAAATTTGGATCTGAGTCGGGCTTCCCACAAGGCCCGACCAATGTTGTTTGGATTCTAGTACACGTGTCAAGCTCTGATTGGACCGCCCAGCCACGTGGCAGATAAGGATTGGATTATGTCTGCCACGTGGCAGTGACCGTACGCTCAGAGGTTTCGGGACCGTACGGTCTCAACACACAGTGATGTGACTGTACGGTCGCTAGTGAACAGTACTTGGGACCGTATATCTTTTTGTGATCGAGGATTTTCTCATAAGCGTGAAGGTGCCACACTCATGGTCCCGAGGAGCGGGTGGAAGAGGTTATGACCCTGAAAAGATGATCCGTTCTCCGACGAGTATCAGTATTTGAGCAGCTGGCGCGACGAGGAGCTCATAGATTGCTTTCATCATCAGGTTCGAAAACCAGTGCTTACATCCGTATATAGCCATACACTATCGGAATTCTTCAGTTGTATCCCAGTTTTTACTTTTCACAAAATATTTAAGAAATAATTTTATAAAAAGTGAAAACAAAATACACATCCTTCCATTAATAAATTGACTTCAAGAAATTAGACGTTGAAGCTAACTTATAATAGAAGAATATAATTTTTGGGCCCCATCATAGTCGCCACTGGGAGCGTAAAAAGGCGCTCATAGCGGCTTAAGCCTTCTTTGACTAGAGTCGCCACCCGGACGACCGGGAAAATGTACGAACCGGTGTGTGTACCGATTGTTTTGAAAACCAGAGATTCTATTTACGTTCGTGGATACAACTTATTAATTCCAACATTCCAGAACCCAGAGGATCTTTAATGCAACCTAACAGTTTGTTATTTTGATATTTATGATTATCACACAAGAATATGTAAATGCGCAAACATTTGTACGGTAAACCGCCGGGTGACACGGTACAAAACCCTCAGAAGCTTACCCTCGTCGCGTGCCAGTGATTGCTCGCGGACTGATACTCGTTGAAGAACAGAGACCTTTTCTGGGAGGAACCTCGGGGGCCGGAGTTGCGTGTGCGGCCTCCGGAGTGGTAACTAGGAACAATACTTAATCAACTTTAGCGAGACTGCGAGTGATACCTAGGTTGGAAACTTTTGATAAGGGGGGAATATATTTTTGGTGGTCGTGACGACCTTTTCTGAAAATATTCGGGAAAAATACTCTCAAGCTCGGACTCTAGCGATAATTTTCTGTATCAGAGGCAACTTTAGGCAACTCGGAGGCAACTTTATCAGAGGCAACTTATATCGGGTCAATAATCGCTTTAGAACGAGCTAGAGAGGGAGGAGAATGAGTGTTTGTTGGTGAGAAATGATGAAAATCCGGGGGGTATTTATAGGTTAGCTTGTGACCGTACGGTCACACTGTTCGCCCGTCTCAGATCCAAATTTGGATCTGAGTCGGGCTTCCCACAAGGCCCGACCAATGTTGTTTGGATTCTAGTACACGTGTCAAGCTCTGATTGGACCGCCCAGCCACGTGGCAGATAAGGATTGGATTCTGTCTGCCACGTGGCAGTGACCGTACGCTCAGAGGTTTCGGGACCGTACGGTCTCAACACACAGTGATGTGACTGTACGGTCGCTAGTGAACAGTACTTGGGACCGTATATCTTTTTGTGATCGAGGATTTTCTCATAAGCGTGAAGGTGCCACACTCATGGTCCCGAGGAGCGGGTGGAAGAGGTTATGACCCTGAAAAGATGATCCGTTCTCCGACGAGTATCAGTATTTGAGCAGCTGGCGCGACGAGGAGCTCATAGATTGCTTTCATCATCAGGTTCGAAAACCAGTGCTTACATCCGTATATAGCCATACACTATCGGAATTCTTCAGTTGTATCCCAGTTTTTACTTTTCACAAAATATTTAAGAAATAATTTTATAAAAAGTGAAAACAAAATACACATCCTTCCATTAATAAATTGACTTCAAGAAATTAGACGTTGAAGCTAACTTATAATAGAAGAATATAATTTTTGGGCCCCATCATAGTCGCCACTGGGAGCGTAAAAAGGCGCTCATAGCGGCTTAAGCCTTCTTTGACTAGAGTCGCCACCCGGACGACCGGGAAAATGTACGAACCGGTGTGTGTACCGATTGTTTTGAAAACCAGAGATTCTATTTACGTTCGTGGATACAACTTATTAATTCCAACATTCCAGAACCCAGAGGATCTTTAATGCAACCTAAGAGTTTGTTATTTTGATATTTATGATTATCACACAAGAATATGTAAATGCGCAAACATTTGTACGGTAAACCGCCGGGTGACACGGTACAAAACCCTCAGAAGCTTACCCTCGTCGCGTGCCAGTGATTGCTCGCGGACTGATACTCGTTGAAGAACAGAGACCTTTTCTGGGAGGAACCTCGGGGGCCGGAGTTGCGTGTGCGGCCTCCGGAGTGGTAACTAGGAACAATACTTAATCAACTTTAGCGAGACTGCGAGTGATACCTAGGTTGGAAACTTTTGATAAGGGGGGAATATATTTTTGGTGGTCGTGACGACCTTTTCTGAGAATATTCGGGAAAAATACTCTCAAGCTCGGACTCTAGCGATAATTTTCTGTATCAGAGGCAACTTTAGGCAACTCGGAGGCAACTTTATCAGAGGCAACTTATATCGGGTCAATAATCGCTTTAGAACGAGCTAGAGAGGGAGGAGAATGAGTGTTTGTTGGTGAGAAATAATGAAAATCCGGGGGGTATTTATAGGTTAGCTTGTGACCGTACGGTCACACTGTTCGCCCGTCTCAGATCCAAATTTGGATCTGAGTCGGGCTTCCCACAAGGCCCGACCAATGTTGTTTGGATTCTAGTACACGTGTCAAGCTCTGATTGGACCGCCCAGCCACGTGGCAGATAAGGATTGGATTCTGTCTGCCACGTGGCAGTGACCGTACGCTCAGAGGTTTCGGGACCGTACGGTCTCAACACACAGTGATGTGACTGTACGGTCGCTAGTGAACAGTACTTGGGACCGTATATCTTTTTGTGATCGAGGATTTTCTCATAAGCGTGAAGGTGCCACACTCATGGTCCCGAGGAGCGGGTGGAAGAGGTTATGACCCTGAAAAGATGATCCGTTCTCCGACGAGTATCAGTATTTGAGCAGCTGGCGCGACGAGGAGCTCATAGATTGCTTTCATCATCAGGTTCGAAAACCAGTGCTTACATCCGTATATAGCCATACACTATCGGAATTCTTCAGTTGTATCCCAGTTTTTACTTTTCACAAAATATTTAAGAAATAATTTTATAAAAAGTGAAAACAAAATACACATCCTTCCATTAATAAATTGACTTCAAGAAATTAGACGTTGAAGCTAACTTATAATAGAAGAATATAATTTTTGGGCCCCATCATAGTCGCCACTGGGAGCGTAAAAAGGCGCTCATAGCGGCTTAAGCCTTCTTTGACTAGAGTCGCCACCCGGACGACCGGGAAAATGTACGAACCGGTGTGTGTACCGATTGTTTTGAAAACCAGAGATTCTATTTACGTTCGTGGATACAACTTATTAATTCCGACATTCTAGGTCCTAGAGGATCTTTAATGCAACCTAACAGTTTGTTATTTTGATATTTATGATTATCACACAAGAATATGTAAATGCGCAAACATTTGTACGGTAAACCGCCGGGTGACACGGTACAAAACCCTCAGAAGCTTACCCTCGTCGCGTGCCAGTGATTGCTCGCGGACTGATACTCGTTGAAGAACAGAGACCTTTTCTGGGAGGAACCTCGGGGGCCGGAGTTGCGTGTGCGGCCTCCGGAGTGGTAACTAGGAACAATACTTAATCAACTTTAGCGAGACTGCGAGTGATACCTAGGTTGGAAACTTTTGATAAGGGGGGAATATATTTTTGGTGGTCGTGACGACCTTTTCTGAAAATATTCGGGAAAAATACTCTCAAGCTCGGACTCTAGCGATAATTTTCTGTATCAGAGGCAACTTTAGGCAACTCGGAGGCAACTTTATCAGAGGCAACTTATATCGGGTCAATAATCGCTTTAGAACGAGCTAGAGAGGGAGGAGAATGAGTGTTTGTTGGTGAGAAATGATGAAAATCCGGGGGGTATTTATAGGTTAGCTTGTGACCGTACGGTCACACTGTTCGCCCGTCTCAGATCCAAATTTGGATCTGAGTCGGGCTTCCCACAAGGCCCGACCAATGTTGTTTGGATTCTAGTACACGTGTCAAGCTCTGATTGGACCGCCCAGCCACGTGGCAGATAAGGATTGGATTCTGTCTGCCACGTGGCAGTGACCGTACGCTCAGAGGTTTCGGGACCGTACGGTCTCAACACACAGTGATGTGACTGTACGGTCGCTAGTGAACAGTACTTGGGACCGTATATCTTTTTGTGATCGAGGATTTTCTCATAAGCGTGAAGGTGCCACACTCATGGTCCCGAGGAGCGGGTGGAAGAGGTTATGACCCTGAAAAGATGATCCGTTCTCCGACGAGTATCAGTATTTGAGCAGCTGGCGCGACGAGGAGCTCATAGATTGCTTTCATCATCAGGTTCGAAAACCAGTGCTTACATCCGTATATAGCCATACACTATCGGAATTCTTCAGTTGTATCCCAGTTTTTACTTTTCACAAAATATTTAAGAAATAATTTTATAAAAAGTGAAAACAAAATACACATCCTTCCATTAATAAATTGACTTCAAGAAATTAGACGTTGAAGCTAACTTATAATAGAAGAATATAATTTTTGGGCCCCATCATAGTCGCCACTGGGAGCGTAAAAAGGCGCTCATAGCGGCTTAAGCCTTCTTTGACTAGAGTCGCCACCCGGACGACCGGGAAAATGTACGAACCGGTGTGTGTACCGATTGTTTTGAAAACCAGAGATTCTATTTACGTTCGTGGATACAACTTATTAATTCCAACATTCCAGAACCCAGAGGATCTTTAATGCAACCTAAGAGTTTGTTATTTTGATATTTATGATTATCACACAAGAATATGTAAATGCGCAAACATTTGTACGGTAAACCGCCGGGTGACACGGTACAAAACCCTCAGAAGCTTACCCTCGTCGCGTGCCAGTGATTGCTCGCGGACTGATACTCGTTGAAGAACAGAGACCTTTTCTGGGAGGAACCTCGGGGGCCGGAGTTGCGTGTGCGGCCTCCGGAGTGGTAACTAGGAACAATACTTAATCAACTTTAGCGAGACTGCGAGTGATACCTAGGTTGGAAACTTTTGATAAGGGGGGAATATATTTTTGGTGGTCGTGACGACCTTTTCTGAGAATATTCGGGAAAAATACTCTCAAGCTCGGACTCTAGCGATAATTTTCTGTATCAGAGGCAACTTTAGGCAACTCGGAGGCAACTTTATCAGAGGCAACTTATATCGGGTCAATAATCGCTTTAGAACGAGCTAGAGAGGGAGGAGAATGAGTGTTTGTTGGTGAGAAATAATGAAAATCCGGGGGGTATTTATAGGTTAGCTTGTGACCGTACGGTCACACTGTTCGCCCGTCTCAGATCCAAATTTGGATCTGAGTCGGGCTTCCCACAAGGCCCGACCAATGTTGTTTGGATTCTAGTACACGTGTCAAGCTCTGATTGGACCGCCCAGCCACGTGGCAGATAAGGATTGGATTCTGTCTGCCACGTGGCAGTGACCGTACGCTCAGAGGTTTCGGGACCGTACGGTCTCAACACACAGTGATGTGACTGTACGGTCGCTAGTGAACAGTACTTGGGACCGTATATCTTTTTGTGATCGAGGATTTTCTCATAAGCGTGAAGGTGCCACACTCATGGTCCCGAGGAGCGGGTGGAAGAGGTTATGACCCTGAAAAGATGATCCGTTCTCCGACGAGTATCAGTATTTGAGCAGCTGGCGCGACGAGGAGCTCATAGATTGCTTTCATCATCAGGTTCGAAAACCAGTGCTTACATCCGTATATAGCCATACACTATCGGAATTCTTCAGTTGTATCCCAGTTTTTACTTTTCACAAAATATTTAAGAAATAATTTTATAAAAAGTGAAAACAAAATACACATCCTTCCATTAATAAATTGACTTCAAGAAATTAGACGTTGAAGCTAACTTATAATAGAAGAATATAATTTTTGGGCCCCATCATAGTCGCCACTGGGAGCGTAAAAAGGCGCTCATAGCGGCTTAAGCCTTCTTTGACTAGAGTCGCCACCCAGTTGACAGAAAAAATGTATGAACCGGTGTATGTATCGATTGTTTGAAAACTAGAGATTCTATTTACGTTCGTGGATACAACTTATTAGCTCCGACATTCTAGGTCCTAGAGGATCTTTAATGCAACCTAATTCATTATTTTCTTATATTATTATTATTATCACACAAAAAGCATTTAAATAAACTAAAAACTATGACACGGTAAAAACCCTCAGAAGCTTACCCTCGTAGCGTGCCAGTAGAATGCTTGCAAGCTAGTACTCGTTGAAGAACGGAGATTCGGGAGGAACTTTGGGGCCACAGGTGCGTAGGGCGTGCTCCGAATATTTAGGAAGGGAAGAGCGTTCATACTCTAGCGAAGCTGCGAGTAACGCTGGGATTTTGTTACTGTTTGGAGATATTTGGTGGTCGTGAGGACCTTTGGGAGTAGGAATATTTATAGGGGAAGAACTTCGATATCTGAGCGATTCTTTTATATCAGAGGCAACCTTAGGAAACGTTTCAGAGGCATTTTATATCGGGAAAAGAACCACTCAGAAACCGAGAGAAAATGGGGGAAAGAATGGAAGTGTTGATGGAAATTATGAGATATTCGGCCTCCTTTTATAGGGCAAGGGGAGACCGTACGGTCTCAAGGAGGATATCATACGGTCTTGATCATGGAGGCCGTATGGTCTTCAAATCCCCGTCTCAGATCTAGTCTAGATTAGAGACGGGCCTTAACAAAGGCCCGGCCAAAGTCCACTGTCGTTTAGCGATACATGGCAGATAAGGATAGGGCCCGTTTGGTTGATGTATTAATGATTGACTCCATTATTCATTATTATTTGGCACATTTTATTAACTAAATTCAGCCCAAAGTAAAGGATTTTGTATATTAGTATTGCTGATTCAAGTTAATTATAGGTAGTGGAGTATGACATGGTGATGACATCACTTTGAAGAGAAAAAATCCAAACGTCCATGCAGAAACAGCCAAACTAGAGAAAAGAGAGTTGCATGTGAAGGAGAGAGAGGGAGATGACCGTGGGAAGAGAGTTAGTGGGGAGCAAAACTAAAGTGTTGACTCTGAAAGACATTGAATTGCTAAAGCATCTTTGACTTTTGAATATTTTAATTAGAACAGTCTGTTCCTTGGTGTTAAGGAGCATAACTTAGGTTTTTGTTGTTTTGTGCACTTTGAATCTTTAAATACTGGGTTGGGAGAAATGTTTATCATAATGCCATACTCAGTCATCTTCTTTATCTATCTTTAAGTCACGAAATTGTTTAAGTTAGCTTTCTTTTTATGTTTTTAGGCTATCACTCAACATGATGAATGAGTAGTCCTCTTTAGTCAAGTCCGGTCAGTCAATGTCGGCAATGTATGCGTGTTTGCCTAAAGATTAATGAATGTTATTTTCATAATTGGGTGCCTAATGATATCAATTTCCAATCTTAGTGTTGATAGTTCACGAGGGATCGGTTTATCTTCACTTAGTATCATTATGCATGCAAGATCATGGTTCGGGGACGCAATTGGTCTTAGTATCAAGGGTTTTCATGTTTATTGGAATGCTACTCGAGTTTGATGCGAGAAAGCACCCACTTGGAAGACGTTTTAAGTGTTAGTAATCTTAGAATCTTGAGAACACATGGAAGTTGACTCAACAGTGATGCATAGTAGAGACCTTGACCCAATTCACATAACATTCAATTAAAGTTAGGATAAACATACATGCAACTGCTGGTTAGTATTGTACCAGGCTTGTCTCCTTCAAATCATCGAATACAATCTTTAAATTCCTGCTTTAAAATAACAAACTGTGACAAACAACCTCAAAATAATATGAAACAAACTGTTCTGAAGAAGAACAAGTTGTTCCTTTGGAAATCTTTAATACACTTAACTTACTCTCTGTGGGAACGACACTTGTATGCTTCCACTTCTACTGTCTGACCTAGTACACTTGCTAGTAAAGTCTAAAAGGCAGCCAACATTGGACATGTGGGCAGCCCATACGGTCTCAAGGGAGGAGACCGTACGATCTCAATTAAAGAGACCGTACGGTCTCTTTGGAAACGTGGAGACCATACGTTCTTCTTCATTCGAGCTCTTTTAGACCCCCCAAACAGTCGTTTTACAAAGCTAAGACGTAGATCTACAACTTTTATGTTTTACGCTTCTTCTAATTCGGACCTTAAGGGGGTGTAAATTATCCTCCAAGGTGGCAGATGTTTATTTTAGGCAAAGTTTATTGGGCCTTTGTCTGGGAGATTTTGAAAAGATATTTTACATGTCATTGAAGGTGTCAATGACATGTGGGAGGAGTGAGTTTTGATTCAAGAGAGTTGGTTTGTTCCTTAACGAGTACTGACGTTTGTGCGACTGGCGGAACGAGGAGCTCGGAAATTTCTTTCGTCATTGAGTTTGAAATCCAGTGCTTACAGTTGTCTACGATAGGTCCAATAATCTTGTTGGTGGTCATGTACTAGAATTGGTTGAGTATATATGAATAAATTGTCATGGTGGTCATTGTGCTTAAATGAATTGTTGTCTTTGCTTGGATGAAGAATGTTGGTTGAAGATGTTATTGTAGGAATAAATGTTAGTTTAGGAATTAGTTTTTTAATTAACAACAATCCAAATTATCGCTTTTCTATAAACCTCGAGAAAACGAATAAAGTAAACGATGAAAGTAAATGAGTAATTAGTGTTTTCCTGTGGGTTCGATCTTTTTATTACTACATGAGTGACTCCGTACACTTACGGAATTCGCCCAACAAGTTTTTAGCGCCGTTGCCGGGGAAACGCGTCATAATTTTCGTTTAAGAAAATGAAAATTGTTTTTTATTTTGCTTATTTATTTCATTGGTTTATTTTTATTCCGAATCTTGGTTTATAGATATTTATATATAAATGTATTTTTATAGTTTATTAGTTACTTATATTAATGGTTTATGTTTTATTTATAAGTTGATTTAATTTCCAAAGGGTAGTTACTAACATATTTTCTTTTGTATTTTTCGTCTAAAATATTTGTTCGTGTTCATGTGTGGAACCGAGTCAAAATAATTGAGCACGAATCAAGTAGGAACAAGAATCCATGGAGTTTCAACGTAAGATTTAAACGAGAATCCATGAAATTCAAGGTAAAGTATATTTTAATTTTAACTAAACGAGAATCCATGAAATTCAAGGTAAAGTATATTTTAATACTGCTATTT
The DNA here is from genome assembly GCA_028411795.1 of Euphorbia peplus. Classification (NCBI taxonomy): domain Eukaryota; kingdom Viridiplantae; phylum Streptophyta; class Magnoliopsida; order Malpighiales; family Euphorbiaceae; genus Euphorbia; species Euphorbia peplus. Next base: position 7,762,500 of record CP110843.1, on the reverse strand, counting down.
TGAGAAAAAAAAATTGAAAAAAAAAACTTTTCTTTTGTTTTAGGAGTTTTTCGACTGAACTTTTGTTTCTACCGACGCAAAATTCTTCCTAAAATCTTTCAAATAATTTTGCAGAAAATGATTTTTGTCAGGAAAATGGTTTCGACGACATTTTCTGTCGTAAAACAGTTACCGACGCACATGTTTAGTGATCTCAAAATTTCGATTTTTTCACATCTTTTCATGAACGAACACTACTTTTAACTGATCTAATCAATTTCAAAATGTGTCTTTTCACTAATTACCCTCCATGATTTGTGATCTTTCTAAGGCATTCGCACATTTAATTTTAGTTTCTTTTTCTACAGATTAATTTATAATATGTTTTTAAAAATAAAAAAATTCATTCGTAGAGACCAGTGTGACTATCTAATTGATTGTTCTAAATAAATTTTATTTTGTAAAAATCATTGATTTAAATATCGGTTATGTTTGGAAATTAGTAAACAATTTTGGATAAATTTTTAATTCTCAAAGTTCTACATCATTTTATGAAATAATGTTGGATTCTACATTTGCAAATTTAAATTATGTTACTGTATGGTAGAATTGACGAGTCTAAGTGTTGGCCCTAACAAGAACAGAATCACCTAGAGGGGGGTGAATAGGTGTCTAAGTTGAAAACTGAAATTTTCTAAGTTTTTCGGGAAACTTAAAATTCAGAGTCAAATTTCCTCAGAATTAGAAGCTAGCTTAAAGAAGTTGCTTCTGAGGGAAATTCTGCCTAAACACAGTTAGACTGTTTTCAGCAACAGAAGTTCTGATTTGTGAACCTCTGGACAGTCTTCTGAACAAAGATAATGATACTTTAGAGAAAATCTGTTTCAGCACTAAATATGAACAAGTACACAGAGGCAAAAATAACAAGTATAAGAGGGAGAAAGAAGTTCAGGAGATCCTGATTGAACAATTCGATTTATCCAAGTTCGCCACAGAAGTCCTGTGACTACGTCTTGTCCCCTGAGGTCGCAGCCTACAGAGATTTTATAAATCTACTATTCAGAACTTTTATGGCAAGTTCAGAAGCTCCTTTACATCAACAGAAGTTAAGCTAATTTCTCACTTAGTTCTGACTAGCCTAAAAAGAGTTAAAGGATTTCCACCAGAACAACAACAACTCTGTTTTCTGGATTTCTCACCCAACTCTAATCTCAACTAGATTTCTCTCTTTAAATCTAACTGAAGATCACAAACGATCTCAGTTTACAAGATTCCTATTATGAACTTGTTTTTCTTCACTCTCTCACTTTACTAACACTATGCTAAGAAAGATTGAGAATGGAAAAGATGCTCTGTTTTTCTTGTTAAAACAGTGCGTTGAGATTTTGCTCGATGATCACGCGTGTGTTGATGCATTGGAGCTTGGCTACTATTTATAATGATTGAAGATGACCGTTGGTGAGTTTGAATCTTCAAAGGAGATGACATCAGTTGTTGTAGCCGTTAGTTTGTCAAATCTTCAAACGGTCTTCAAACACTTTGATTCCGTTATCCTTGTTCTTTAACTAAATCCGGTAAGTGATTTGAAATCAAGGATGAGGATGACAGAATCATTCTTCAATTGGATCAACAAAGGGTAGACATGGAAATTCTGGTTTCTTTTAAACAGACAGGCGCGCTCCATCAAAACAGCTTTTTGAACTTTTGGCGCCTTGCATTAAATGCACTTGTCAGAACATTAAATGCTATCCAGAACCCGTGACTTTAGCTTTCAGCAGCTAATTTCCAGTTGACTAAACTTCTGATCACAATTGGCAAAACTTCTGATTGCAAAGACCTTCTGAGGAGAGCTTTAGCAGACTTCGGCTTCAGAGCGGAGTATCCAGCTTCTGAGTTATTGAAACTCTGACTTCAGCAAACCGATCTTCTGAGTTCTTTAAGCAATCAAGAATTGATTCATTCAGCACCTGCTGAGCAACTTACATAGACTAAGAACACAAAAATTATTGGTCAATAGTAAACTATATGTAAGGAAATCTTAAGTTTTCATCTTCTGAAACGTTTGGACATAATCAAAATACATAGGGTTCATCATTCTCCCCCATTTTGGTTATGGACAAACCATGGTCAGAAGGTAAAAGAAAACATGAGGTTTAGAAAATGACTTCCTGATGCAAATGTTTCATAACTTCTGAGTAAATTAACTCCCCCATTTTAGTGTAAATGGTGAACTTCAGCAATCTGTATAAACTTAATAAGACTTAAGATCAAGTTGTTAGATTTAATGAAGTGTAAATTACTAAGTCAAAAAGAAACATAAGCAAAGAGTAAGAAGTCAGATACACAAGAGAGTATAGAAAAGGTTCAGTGTATATAGATTCATTCAGAAGACAACATAAGAAGCAAAATAATCAGAAGAGCAGAAAAAGTCCTAAGACAAAAACTACCCAACCCAGAACCTAGCTAAGAAGCTTAAGTCCTAAAAGATTACATGTTCCTAGGTTTCTTCTGAGGAGGAGGAACACCACTAGAACCTTCAGCACCACTTGATCTCTTCTGACCAGACTTCTCCCCCGTTTGACCAGAACCAAGAGCAACACCCAGAGCACCCTGAGATTTCAATTTTTGCTGAACATTCAGTGCAGTCTGATATTGCTGAGGAGTTGGTCTCACAGTATTGATCATATCCATTCGTCTTCTGAAGTCATCATCAATGGTCTTCATATGATCAAAGGTCTGACCAGACATAGGTCGCTGTCTCTGAACATCATCCAGAAGGAGCTTGATCAACCTATTGTTAGCATACACAGCACCAGTGAAATGCTCATTCTGAATATAAGTCTGTCCTCGAACAAACCTATAGCAATTGTGAAGAGTCTTTTCTTGTTCACGTGCTTGAATGTGCATAACCTTCAGAAGTTCAGTAAGCTCAGCAATCTGTGCGTTCTGAGCAGATACAGCAGACTCAATGTTGGAGAGTCGATTGTTGAGATCAGGAGTGATGTCATATACAATCTTAGCAGCCCCGGAAGATGATGAACCTTGAGCAGAAGATTTCACTTCTCTCAGAATGTGATTGGCAGTACTTTGCAGGTCATCAATCTTACTTGGGAGCATCTTCTCATGAGCCTCATAATGCTCGTTTGCTTCCTTGACTTCTTCTGTCAATATCTCCAAATTCTCATTGACCTTCTGAGAAGAAGCAAGAGCAATATTATCCAGAGAGGGAAGAGTCAGAGCTAATTCTCTCAATTTGTACAGCTCATCATACGTAGCTAGATGAAGTTTAGAAAGATTGCGTATATAAACAGAAGGATCCTGCATTTGAAGCATAGTCATGAGCTGCAGGTTCTGAGCTTTCAAAGAATGTAATTCTTGCAGCACAATGCCCTGAGCGTACATGTCAGCAGCAGAAGTCCTTTGCCCTATACCAGCAAATCTATTCAACAATTCATCAGAGCCGCTCTGACTCATTCGTCTCAACTCTTCAACACTGGGGGCACCTCCAGCTTCGGAAATACCAGAAGCTCTGCCCATGAAACCAAAACTACCAAACCTGGTATTCAAGTCATCTCTGTTCATATGTTTGCGTAGGAAGTCATAGTTGGATGACAGCCCAGCAAAACATGAAGTAGTGGAGGAGGTAGTTAAGGGATCACACACAGGAGGTGTATGTCCAGAGGTTGAGAGAGGAGGGATTTGAGTGTTTGAGGAAGGGATGGTATTGGTGGTAGAGGAAGAAATGGTAGGGGAAAAGGAGGGTAAAGCAGATGGGATTGAGAAAGATGGAGCAGTAAATCCAATTGATGGACTTACAGAGGAGGAGGGAATAGAAGAGGTAGTGGATGTGGATACAGAGTCTGTGAAAATAGGAGCTGTGTTTAAATTCACTTCTGAAAAGGATCCAGAAGGAGGAATGATTGAAGGAGGTACAACCTCAGAGGTTGAGGTTGTAAGAGGAATGGAAGTTTGGGAACCACTCACTTCTGTGACAGAAGGGAGTGAAGGAGATTGATGAGGAGTAAGAGTGGGAGAAGAGATGACCTGGTCAGAGTTTGGATCAAACATTGAGATGGGCTCAGCAAAGATGTGAGCCATCCTGATCAGTGTTTCAGAGGCGTCACTTTCACCAGGGTTTCTTCCTTGATTCAGAAGAACGTTGTCAATGAAATTTTCATCATCAACATTCTCAACAAACTGTTTAGCATCCTGAAGAACCTCTTCATCTTCTGGTTCACTCTCTTCTGATAGCTCTTCAATCAGAGGAGCATCAACATTCTCTTCATCAGAAATCTCTGACAGCTTTTTATCAGTAGCTTCTGGTTCCTGAGCAACAGGATCCTCCAATTCAGCACTTGAGGCAACAACGAAGTCCTTCTTCTTCAGAACCCTTCGTTTTGCAACAGCCTTCTTCCCAATTCTGGTAGAGAGAGTGACAGTCTCAACAATCCGAGAGGACAGAGAGACATTCTCAAGATTCTCTTCTTCTTCTGAAGCCTCAACATCCTTTGAGAACTCCGCATTCTCAAGTTCAGCAGCACATTCTAAAAGTCTTGCATCGGCCTTAGCCTTTGCAGCAATTTCTCTCTCAGCAGCTAACTTGTCCTCTGCTTCCTTCTTCTTTCTTTTCTCTTCAGCAAGAGCCACAACTCTTGCAACTTTTTCAGCTTCAGCAGCCTTCTCTTTCTCAGCAAGGCGTGCTTCCTCAGCATCCTGAACATCTTCCTCCTGAACATCCTTTGGCTTCTCAGCAACAATCTTGCCAGAGGGTTCAACATTGATTGTTGTTTGAACCATCGTGGGAAGAGGTTCTGAGACAACCACCTTCTCAACATTCAGAACCAACTTGCTTGATCCCTTCTTTCCCTTGCCCTTCTTGGCAGCATTCTTTCCTTTCTGCACAGTAGCTTCCATAATTTCCTTCTGAGCAATACTCACAGAGGAGCCCTTCTCATTCTTCTTCGGAGTCACACCAAAACTCAGGTTCCTGAAGGTATGCATCTTCAGAACCGTACTCCTACTAGTAACACCTTCTCCTGAAACCACAACAGAGGCTGCCTCAAACAACCTCGTCAGGAGTGAGCCATATGCTAATGCACTCACGGTCGTTACATTCTTCATCTGCCTTATCAGCATGGCAGGTAAATTAACTTTCTTCTGGTTGACCAGATGCCACATGAAAACCCTTTCCCTGTTGGAGACACAATTTACTCCTCCAGCCTTCGGAAGAAAGACATTTGTAGTCAAATAGTGTGCCCACCTCTGGTGCTGAGTCAACCAGGTGGCATACGTTTCCTTGGCACTCAGATCTGGCCTAGCCCAGTTGGCTTCTGTAAAACCATCTGCTGAACCATCATCACCAATGATGATTCCTTCATCATCAATCCCTATCACTTGAGAAATGGAAGCCCTGCTGACTTCGATCTCAACTTCCCCGACAACAGAATGAAGAACATCCTCCTCATTAGAAAAGAAATGAAGGTTCTGATAAAATTCTGTAACTAACTTAGGGTAAATGAATTCATCGAGAGAGACGAATGAATTCCAGTTTTGAGCGCTAAGCCAGAGGGAAATAGGTTCAGTCGATTTGACTTCATCATCTAGGAACCTAGAAGTGAATACCCTAGATTCGCTAACCTTCTTTTGAGATTCAGTGGAGAAGATGTGTGTGACAGTGATTTCTTGAGCCATTTGAGAGAATGTAAGAAATTAGGTTAAGAGATTTGAGACGAGAGAACACAGAAATTTGATGAAAATTCTAATAGCAAAGAGAATGCAAGTGAAAGTTTTCTAAGTATGGAAAACCCTTATTTATACCCAAATACAGAAACCGTTCCAATTCAAAAAGCAAATACACACCGTTTAAAAGGGAACAGATAACCGTTAACCACAGAACAGCGCCGTAATAAGCAGTAGATAACGCATGCTTTCAAGTCAAATCATGATTAGAATTAATTATAACTAAATTATCTCAAACGATTAATCACTTAAGACATACAGAAATAATTAAACTAAGTTATTGAAGAGGATAAGTCATACCAATGCCTTCACGTAAGTTGCTGAAAGATATACCAGCCAGAGGCTTAATAAACATGTCAGCAAGATTTTCTTCAGAGGGAACATGAGTAATAGTAATATCCTTCTTCAGAACATGATCTCTCAGAAAGTGATTCCTAATATGAACATGCTTCATCCTGCTGTGCTGAATAGGATTCTTTGAAAGATCAATAGCACTCTTGTTATCACAGTAGATTGTAATTGTTCCAGGGATGACTCCATAGTCAGCAATTTGTTGCTTGATCCAGAGCATCTGAGAAACACAACTTCCAGCAGCAACATACTCAGCTTCAGCAGTTGAGAGAGCCACAGAGGTTTGCTTCTTGCTATGCCAGGAGACTAGGCACTCCCCCAGAAAATGACAACCACCAGAAGTGCTGACCCTTTTCAATTTATCTCTACCATAGTCAGAGTCTGTGTATCCTATAGGAGTGAAATCAGAACTACAGGGATACCACAAACCAGCTTCTGGTGTGCCTTTAAGATATCTGAGAATTCTTTTGACAGCAACATCATGAATTTCTCTTGGCTTTGATTGATATCTAGCACAAAAACACACAGCAAAATGTATATCTGGCCTGCTGGCGGTTAGGTATAAAAGAGAACCAATCATACCTCTGTAGGTTTTTATATCTACAGGTTTACTAGCTTTCTCTTCATCATCAATGTCTTTGCTGACATCCATTGGAATATCAACAGCATTAGAGTCCATCATGCCAAATTTTTTCAGCACTTCTCTAGTGTACTTGGCTTGATTGATAAACACACCATCATTAATTTTCTTGATCTGAAGTCCTAAGAAGAAGGTTAATTCTCCCATCATAGACATTTCAAACTCAGCCTTCATGTGGTCACTGAACTCTCTGCACAAAGATTCATTAGTAGCACCAAATATAATATCATCAACATATACCTGAGCTATAAGGATATCCTTGTTCTTCTTCAGAGTGAACAGAGTTGTATCAACACAGCCTCTGACAAATCCTTTAGACAGAAGGAACTTTGTCAGTCTCTCATACCAAGCTCTGGGAGCTTGTTTCAGTCCATACAAGGCTTTCTTCAGCTTGTATACATGATCAGGAAACTTAGGATCTTCAAAACCAGGAGGTTGAGATACATAAACTTCCTCATCAATGTAACCATTCAAGAATGCGCTTTTCACATCCATTTGAAAGAGCTTAAAGCCTTTGTATGATGCAAAAGCACATAAGATTCTAATGGCTTCTAATCTTGCAACAGGAGCAAACGTTTCACCATAATCTATGCCTTCTTGCTGACTGTAACCTTGAGCAACAAGTCTTGCCTTGTTCCTCACAACATTTCCAAATTCATCAAGCTTGTTCTTCAGAACCCATCTAGTTCCAACAACCTTTATGTTGTTAGGTCTGGGAACCAAAGTCCAAACTTCTGACCTTTTGAACTGGTCAAGTTCTTCTTGCATTGCCATTAACCAGGAGTCATCATCAGCAGCTTCATAGAAGTCCTTGGGTTCCAGAAGTGACACAAAAGCCACATTCCCCATGTATCTTCTGAGCTGAGCTCTGGTCATGACAGGATTATGAACAGAGTCAATAATGTTCTCTAAGGAATGATTCCTATGAGTTCTAACTTCTCTTGGTACATCCAATGAGTCTTCTGAAACCTGTTCATCATTTGTTGAATCATATATAGGAGCATCTTCTGGAAGGAAGTTGACTTCTGGAGTAAGATTCTCATTTTGAGCTTGTTCAGCAACAGGAGGATCCACTTCAGCAGCTCTGGGAGAAACATCTTCTTCATCAATAGGAGATGGAACTTTAGGAGCTTGAACTACATCTTCATCAGGAGCTCTACTATCTCCAGGGTTAGTCTCATCAAACTGTACATGAACAGATTCATCTAAAGTTTGAGTCCTCTTATTAAAAACCCTATATGCTTTACTATGTGTTGAGTAACCAAGAAAAATGGCCTCATCTGCCTTTGAATCAAACTTTGAAAGATATTCTTTTGTATTCAAAACATAACACTTACAACCAAAGGTTCTGAAATAACCTATTTTAGGCTTTCGACCTTTCCAGAGTTCATAAGGGGTCTTGTTCAGAATGCTTCTGATTAGCACTCTATTCAGAACATAGCAAGCTGTGTTCACAGCTTCTCCCCAAAAGTACTTAGGAAGCCTTCTTTCATTGATCATAGTTCTGGCTATCTCAACCAGAGTTCTATTCTTCCTTTCAACTACCCCATTTTGTTGAGGAGTTCTGGGAGCAGAAAAGTTATGATCAATTCCCTTGGTTTCACAGAATTCTTCAAACCTAAAGTTTTTGAATTCTCCACCATTATCACTTCTGATATGGACAACCTTTTCATTCCTTTCATTCTCAAGTTTCTTTATCAGAACTGAGAAACATCCAAGTGACTCATCTTTGCTAGACAGCAAGATGACCCAAGTGAATCTTGAATAGTCATCTACAATGACAAAGGCATACTTCTTTCCACCCATGCTCATTGGTTGAACAGGGCCAAAAAGATCCATATGAAGTAATTCCAAAGGTCTTTTAGTTGAAATGACTTTCTTAGTTTTAAAAGAGCTTCTTGATTGTTTACCAGATTGGCAAGCATTGCATAAATGGTTCTTTTTAAAACTAATTTCAGGCAGACCCTCAACCAATTGATTTCTAGCTACTTTGGCCAGAAGGTCCATGCTCACATGAGCAAGTCTTCTATGCCAGAGCCAGGAGGTATCCTCTTTGGACATCAAGCATATATTTTTGCAAAGATTCTCAAGATTCAGCATGAAAACATTTTCAACTCTAGGAGCAGTTAGAATAACTTCCCTTGACTTACTGTCCAAGATTTTACATCCAGAGGAGCTGAAGACAACATCCCTACCTTTATCATACAGTTGTGCAACACCCAGGAGATTGAACTTCAGGCCTCTGACTAGGGAGACATCTTCGATCGGAGGATTAGTTCCTATGGATCCAGAACCAAGTATCCTTCCTTTCTGAGCATCTCCAAAGCTGACTTTTCCACCTCTTTTAGGATCAAATGTGATGAATGCTTTTTCATCACCTCTCATATGCCTTGAGCACCCACTGTCAATGTACCACAGCTTTGACATTGATGGAGCACTCAGAGCCACCTGTAACACAATCAATTAGTGACAGGTACCCAATCCTTATTGGGTCCTTCAGAGTTAGATTTTTCTTCAGCAGGTTTCAATGATATCTCAGATTGCAAGAGGTTTTTAATATGGTACTTGCAATCCTTCAACCAGTGACCATCACTCTTGCAAAGCTTGCAAAAGGGAGGGTTCTTGGATCTTTCCCTTTGCTTCCTGGGAGATTTCTTCTTCTTCTGAGAAGGTCCAACATCTTCAGAGGCTATACCAGCACTCTCAGAGGTACCAATATCAGGAGGAGAAGCTATCTCTTTCAGAAGAGAGGGAGTGACATGTTTCTTCTTCTTCTGGGGTTTATCACTTCCCAGAGGCAACTTTTCCTTGCCTTTGGTTTTGAGACCATCAGCAGGAGTACTGAACTGTTTACACAGTTTCTCTTCTAACACTTTCATGTCAGAAAAAACTTGAGTAAACCTAAGAAACTTGTCAGCCTCACTCTTGTCCAATTTCCTTTTCAGGTACTTGAACATACTATAGAGTTCTTCAAGAGAATCAAAGATATTTTGTTCAGAAGATATGTTTACCTCGGAATCATATGTAGCTTCAGGAGGTACGGAAGTTTCTCCTGTGACATCTTCAGAAGTTGGCTCATCAGTAGCCATAAAACATATCTGAGCTTGCTCTTCCTTTTCTTCAGGATCACTGCTGGTCTTAGAGTCTGACCAAGCAGCCAGCATCGCTTTCTTGAACTTCTTCTTATCTTTCTTTAGCTCCGACAATTAGGCTTAATGTGCCCCGGTTGCTGACATCCATAGCACACAATTGGCTTGTTTGGATCTCTCTTGAACTTTTCACCAGAATCAGGAGTTTTCTTGTCAAAGCTCCTGAAAGGCTTCTTGTAGTTTCCACCTCTGCCTTTTCTAAAGGCCTTCTTGAACTTCCTGGTCAGCATAGCCAGTTCCTCATCTTCAGAGGATTCTTCAGAAGATTCTGCTTTCAGGACTACTCTTTTTCCTTCTGACCTTTCTCTCAGGTCATGATTCTTGATTGCCATCTCATGAGTAATCAATGAGCCGATGAGTTCATCATACTCATAGAAGCTTAAGTCCTGAACTTCTTCGATAGCAGTCTTCTTGGCTTGCCACGACCTTGGTAAGCTCCTGAGAATCTTCCTTACTTTTTCAGATTCTTCAATATCCTTTCCCAAACTCTTCAAGTCATTGACAATCTTGGTGAATCTAGAATTCATACTTGAGATGGATTCTTTGTCAAGCATTTCAAATAACTCGTAGTCTCTCATCAACTGATTGACTTTAGATTGCTTCACTTTTCCTGTTCCTTCGTAAGTGACTTCTAGCTTGTTCCAAATATCCTTTGCTGTTTCACACGAAGACACTTTGTTATACCCAGTAGCAGAAAGTGCACAATGTAGCATATTTATTGCTGAAGCATTCGTTTGGAGTTTTTTAAGGATTTCATCTGTATATTCCACTTGAGGGATTACAACATGTCCTAAACCAGCTTCCATCCTAGTTGGGATGAAATCTCCATTAGTGATAACTATCCAGGCACTCATATTCTGAGCTTGGATGAAATACATCATTCTCTTTTTCCAGTAAGAGTAGTTATCACCATTAAATAGTGGAGGTCTAGTTGTGGAGGAACCCTCTGGAACAATGAAGTGGGAGGAAATCTCAGGCTGGTGTCTACTAGCCATCTTTATTGATTCTGATAGGATCTTACACTTAGATTGTTAGATCTTTAGTAAATATACGAAGTGACCTTCGCTCTGATACCACTTGTTGGCCCTAACAAGAACAGAATCACCTAGAGGGGGGGTGAATAGGTGTCTAAGTTGAAAACTGAAATTTTCTAAGTTTTTCGGGAAATTTAAAATTCAGAGTCAAATTTCCTCAGAACCAGAAGCTAGCTTAAAGAAGTTGCTTCTGAGGGAAATTCTGCCTAAACACAGTTAGACTATTTTCAGCAACAGAAGTTCTGATTTGTGAACCTCTGGACAGTCTTCTGAACAAAGACAATGATACTTTAGAGAAAATCTGTTTCAGCACTAAATATGAACAAGTACACAGAGGCAAAATAACAAGTATAAGAGGGAGAAAGAAGTTCAGGAGATCCTGATTGAACAATTCGATTTATCCAAGTTCGCCACAGAAGTCCTGTGACTACGTCTTGTCCCCTGAGGTCGCAGCCTACAAAGATTTTATAAATCTACTATTCAGAACTTTTATGGCAAGTTCAGAAGCTCCTTTACATCAACAGAACTTAAGCTAATTTCTCACTTAGTTCTGACTAGCCTAAAAAGAGTTAAAGGATTTCCACCAGAACAACAACAACTCTGTTTTCTGGATTTCTCACCCAACTCTAATCTCAACTAGATTTCTCTCTTTAAATCTAACTGAACATCACAAACGATCTCAGTTTACAAGATTCCTATTATGAACTTGTTTTTCTTCACTCTCTCACTTTACTAACACTATGCTAAGAAAGATTGAGAATGGAAAAGATGCTCTGTTTTTCTTGTTAAAACAGTGCGTTGAGATTTTGCTCGATGATCACGCGTGTGTTGATGCATTGGAGCTTGGCTACTATTTATAGTGATTGAAGATGACCGTTGGTGAGTTTGAATCTTCAAAGGAGATGACATCAGTTGTTGTAGCCGTTAGTTTGTCAAATCTTCAAACGGTCTTCAAACACTTTGATTCCGTTATCCTTGTTCTTTAACTAAATCCGGTAAGTGATTTGAAATCAAGGATGAGGATGACAGAATCATTCTTCAATTGGATCAACAAAGGGTAGACATGGAAATTCTGGTTTCTTTTAAACAGACAGGCGCGCTCCATCAAAACAGCTTTTTGAACTTTTGGCGCCTTGCATTAAATGCACTTGTCAGAACATTAAATGCTATCCAGAACCCGTGACTTTAGCTTTCAGCAGCTAATTTCCAGTTGACTAAACTTCTGATCACAATTGGCAAAACTTCTGATTGCAAAGAACTTCTGAGGAGAGCTTTAGCAGACTTCGGCTTCAGAGCGGAGTATCCAGCTTCTGAGTTATTGAAACTCTGACTTCAGCAAACCGATCTTCTGAGTTCTTTAAGCAATCAAGAATTGATTCATTCAGCACCTGCTGAGCAACTTACATAGACTAAGAACACAAAAATTATTGGTCAATAGTAAACTATATGTAAGGAAATATTAAGTTTTCATCTTCTGTAACGTTTGGACATAATCAAAATACATAGGGTTCATCACTAAGGTGAAAGCCGAGGACTAGTTTGTTTTTTTATTGTGTTTTGTAGGATGAAATTGTTGATTTCATCAATATCTTATTTAAGGTATTAAGGCCACGTGCTTTATAAGACGAGATGGAAATGCAATGATAAGATTTATGTTCGGCCGGATGGAAGACACACAATACGAAACTTTTATTCTAAGGATGGACGCCGAACACTCTATTGCGATCGCGATACGATACAAATCGGTTCAATTTTAAGATATCAACCATGTCAACATATAATAAGACCTCTGAATGTCGTCACGGAAGTTCTTCTTGAACTTATATTTCTAAACCTTAGGGTGGAAAAATGTTACTACCGGGTTTATATTGGGTGTTAAGAGGATGTTGGTAGTTCTTTGGGAACAAATCACACTCAACAAATACCCCCAAAATAGACTTTGCTTGTCCTCAAGCAAACAAAAAAGAAAAAGAACGAAGAAAGCGAACTAAAAGGACACAAGGACAGACTGGACTTGACTCAAAAGACTCGGACTGAACAGACAGGAGAGAAAAGAACGAAGAAATGAAACAAAAAGACTCGAATAGACACGACATTAAAGGTCAAATGCACCATTTCTTTCTTTGGTTAGAGAACAGGCAAACTCAAAAGGTTGAAAAGGTTTAAACTGGTTTGCGGCAAAACAAGGTTGATTTGGGTAAAGGTGAACTACCAATGTTTGACAAGTAATGAACTAGATTTCCTTGATAGAACAACCACAAAAGCAAAGAACAGCCAGTAATTTTATTTTTAACTTTATTCTTTTTCTTTTTTTATGTTTTTCTTTTTTTCTTTTTCTTATTATTTTTTTTAATTGCTGGCTGAGTAGAGAGAAGGCACAGTGGTCTGCTTGTTCTAGCTCAAACTGAAGTTAATTTTACTTGGTAGTTTGGTTTAAAAGGAAAAATGAAAATTTGAATAGGGAAAAGTGGTGGTGAACAGGGCAAAGTGGTGGTGAACAGGGTAAGGTTGGGCTAAACGGATGGTAAACACATATGTACAGGCGAAGGTTGGTTAAAAAGGGATTTTTAGGTTAAAACAAGGAAAACTTTTGGTAGGCTGATCTTCTACTAACTTTACAGTTCTTGATTGTTGGGTGAATGCAAATCATTTTCTTTTGACCTTTAAACAAAGACTCTAAAAATGAAAAATTGAATAGAACAGGATGACACTGAACTTGCCAGAAATGAGGACAATCAAAAGGTTTTAAGAACAAGGGACCCCCAAAATAATTCATGGCAATCCCACCCCCCAAAACAAAATAAAGCATTGCCCTCAATGCTTTGACAAAGAAAAATAAAAAGACACAATCCTAAAACAGAACGGACACACTAGACAACTATGGAACAGAAAAACAAAAATATTGAACAGACAGACTCAACAGGAACAACTTGCTTTTATTAGGAAGGATTTGAATAAGTACCAGGATCAAGCCAAGGTTTGGCTTCTTGCTTTACTTTGGGCCTGGAAGAAAGAGTGGCATACTTCAATATGTTTTTTTTTTCTCGAATGGGCGGAGAGAATAGGTACAGCTTGTTCTCCCGTGTGCTCTGTTTTGCATCTAGAGCTAGACACTAACTTTAGCTTGTTCTCATGGTGGTTCATAAATGTGGTACTTCACCACTTGGTTGTTTTCTCCGGCTAGGTAGAGCTTGAGGCGTTGCGCATTGACTTTGAACGCTTTGCTTGCTCCCTTAGAGATCACAACAGCATTATGTGGGAACATTTTCACCACAGTGAAAGGATCGTACAATGTTGACTTCGACTTTTCTGGGAACAGCTTGAGGTGTGAGTTGAACAATAACACCTTCAGCCCATGATGAAATTCCTTTGCTTGGATGTTCTTGTCATGCCTCTGTTTGGTTTTCGCCGTGTATATCTCAGAATTTTTGAAAGAGGACAGCCTGAATTCATCAAGCTCATCCAACTGCAACTTCATGTGTGTATCCTCGAATGGGACAAAATCATTCTGAACAGCGTATAGTTGTTCATCTGGAGAAGTAATAAAGATTTCTTCTTGTTCTCCTTGCTTGTTCTCATTCTGGATCACAATAATTCCTTGATCGTTTGGCACTTCTTGAACAGGGTTAGTCCATGCAAGAGCTTCCTTGTGCTTCAGAAGAACAGGCACAGGTTGGGCCTTATCCTTGTGCTTCTGAAGAACAGGAAGAAGTTGCGCTTTATTTTGTGGGATCAGTTGTGATGAGATGGTTGAAGGTAATTTGTCAGGGGGTTGTGGTTCAACATATTCCCGATGACTAGGTAGTGTTTTGAACTCAGGAACAGCTTGTTCTTCGAGTGGGGATATGAGAGGGGGTTTTGGTTGGTTGTTCAAGGGTTCAATGGGTGTCCGCCTATTCCCATAGACAACAAAACAACTCTCGTTGGCTTCCTGGTCATCATGTGCTTCCTCCTCTAGATCAGGTTCAACATGTTCCTGTAAATTATCACACCAAGGCACATCAAAAGTTTCAAGAAAATAGCAAGTATCATCACTAGCCAAAGGGTATTTAATAGCTCCATTCCTTTTAAAGACAACTTGCTGGTCATGCACTTTGAGCCTAAGTTCACCCTTATAGACATCTATGATTGCTCTAGCCGTAGCTAGGAACGGTCTACCTAGGATGATTGGAACATGAGCATCTTCATCTATATCCATAATCACAAAATCAGCTGGTAATATGAATTTATCTACCTTGACTAGGATATCCTCAACCATTCCCATAGGGTACTTGAATGGATATTCTCGTTGGTTGGGGTTCTCCTATACCAAGCTGTTTGTATATTGAATAAAGCATAAGATTTATACTTGCTCCTAGGTCACACAGACCATTGTCAATATTAAAGCTACCAAAAGAGCACGGGATAGTAAAACTTCCTGGATCTTTCTCTGTTTTGGGGAGAAGTTGCTTGTTCTGAATGAGCGAAGAACAAGTGCGACTTAGCTGGACCATGGACACACTCTCCAGCTTCTTCTTGTTCTGCAGTAGATCCTTTAGGAACTTCACATGGGCTGGTGATCTTGAGCATCTCCAAAAATCTTCCATGTTGCTCCTCATTTGTTTGTAGCTTTAACCTTCCTGGATAGGGAACCTTTGGTACATACACACGCTCAGGTTGCCTCTCTAGAATGGGCTCAGGAACAGATTGCGTTGGTACTTCCACAACTAGATTTGTTGAATGTACAACATGCGGTTGTGCTTCTAGATCTGCTTGTTCTGTCTGAACATGCATTTTAGCTGCATGCTTGGGCTCCAATAACTCTTCTCCGCTTCTCAACATGACTGCATGTACTGCCTCCCTTGGATTCAACTCTGTGTTGCTTGGAAGGACCTCCTTGTTCTTAGGAATAATATTTGCCAATTGGATGAGTTGGGTTTCCAATCTTTTGATTGAGCTTTGTTGTTGTTCTGCTAGTTGCATCTGTTGTTGCATCTGCTCCATCATCTGCATCATCATCTCTTCCATTTTGGTTTTGCTCGCATCCAAGCTCTGGTTGTTCTGGGAGAACAGATTCTGATTGTTCTGTTGGAGTTGGTAGTTCCTTTGAGGCCTCTGACATGGTGGGTGTGAGCTGGAACAGGGTTGGGACGTCCAACTTGGGTCAGAATGATTCCTCCACCCATCATTAAGAGTGTTAGAATAAGGAACTGAGATCAGCCTCTCGTTGTTCACTATATAATCATAGTCTTCTGGAACAGCTACTAAGGTTTGATTGTTCCCTTGGTAGTCAACAAGACAATGATCGCCTTTGCTGAAGTCGCACTGAACAGCGTGCACCTGGTTGACTTGGTTGTTCAACTTGAACAGCTTGCTCAGTTGTGCTACTTGAGCAGTCAGCCTTGACATCTCTTCAGCTACCGGTGAGTTTGAGTCTCTTCTTCCATCTTCTCTCACTGAGTGCCACTTATAGCTCGTGTTGACAAGTTGTTCAATGAGCTCATAAAGTTCATCGGGAGCTAGTTTCTCCGGATCTCCACTTGCAACCGATTCCATTTGGATTTTGTAGAAATTTGTGAGGGCACGATAGAAGGTTTGCATTTGCATCCACATGGGCATTTGATGGTTTGGGACTCTCCTCAAGAGATCTTTGTATCTCTCCCAAGCTTCGGAAAGGGATTCATCACAGTGTTGGGAGAATTGGGATATGGCATTTCTGAGTTTTATGGCTTCTCTTGGTGGAAAATATTTGGCAAGGAAGGCATTGGCCATAGCATCCCAAGTGGTTATGGATCTTGGTCGTAAACTCTTTATCCAACTCTTAGCTTTGTCCCTTAATGAGAACAGGAACAACTTGAGCCGAATAACATCATCACTCACTTCTCGATTTTTTTGAATGTATTGCACATGGTAACAAAATCTTGGATGTGTGAGTTTGGATCTTCATTAGGTAGGCCTCCAAATTGCACACTCGCTTGCAACATTTGGATCATGAACGCCTTGACCTCGAAGTGGTTGTCTCCTTCATCGAGGATTACTATGCATGATGAGTAACCATCAGTGAAGGGTTTTGAGTACTCTTTCATGGGCAAGGATCGGGCAAGTTGACCCTCCATAGATTTTCCTCGCTGATTCTCTGCTTGTGCTTGTGGCAGTTTTGGCCGTCCTTCTCGTCCAGCTGCTTGTTCAGGTTGCTCTTGATTTTGAACAACCTTTGCCTTCGCATAAACTGAGAACAACTGACTGGAACAATCTGCACACTTCAACAAACAGGTAAAATCAACTATTTTTATAATGAAAAGGTAATAAAATAAAACGGCTTAAAAACTTTTTATCCCCGGCAACGGCGTGAAAAACTTGTTGTGTACAAATAAGTGGGATGACACTAGCAAGTGCACTAGACAAGTAATAAATTGATAAGTTTATCGTCTCCATAGGGATAGAACAGTCTCAAGCTGGTCTCTTTTCAAAAATAGAACAGTCGGCTGGTTGTGCTTAATTGATTTGAGAATTTCTAAACTACTATAAACTAAATATAAACTAATGGCAAGACTGATCATACAATTCTTAAATGGATTTAACCAATATAAAATGAGCAGGTGTAAAGCACAGCCAGAACTGATGGTAAACAATGACACAATTCCTTCATACAAATCAACCATGTTTATTATAGATCTAGGGTATCTTCACTATATTCACTCAAGTCAGATGGTCACATGTTCCCAAGATTCTCTATACTTATGTAAAATTAGTTTCCATTAGATTACACAAGCGTAAGCATTAAGCACAAGAAGCATCTTATAAATAAGAACCCCTAGCATACATCTTATCCTTATTGATCCCGGTATAAAATATATGTGTTTAATAGTTTATCTATCGCTTGATCCGAGTTGGTCCCTACAACATCAAACAACTGAGAATACAAGTTCGCGAGGCTTGCATATGAATGGAAATTCTATTGAACAATCAAAACAAACATGACTTCATTCATAATAGGGAAAAGATATGCTTACAACCACCAGCCGGAAGGCTGGCTTTCCACCTTGAGTGACTACTCACTCATAGTCATGCTCAAAATCCAAAAAGAAGAAAAGTACGAACATGTTGCCGCCTGGTCTCAGAGAGACCTTACACTACTACTACTGAAACTGAAACTAAACTAAAAGGAAATGATTCTAAGGATGTGAATGTCTGAAAGCAATACCCATGCAAGGGTATTTATACAAGAAAAGAAATGATAAACAAATGAAGATGCTCCTTGGAATCTGGCTGTTCTCGGGCAGACTGTTCTCAGCAGAAAAGGACAACTGCATAGTAAGACAAAACAACCTGCAGAAAAGACAAAAGCACAAGAAGACAACTCCAAACCCCAAAGCCTTCCACAAACCTCCAAAAACTCTACTTTTTCACTTCCCCACATCACAAAACCGAGACCATGTGATGTAAAGGAATCTTTGACTTGATTTCTGCAGATTCAACCGTTATTACAAGCTGTTCTGACTCAACTGGGCAAAGGCAGACTATACGTGAGCACAGGCTCAACTTGTGCACTAAAGAACAATCTCAGGTTGTTCGAAACACAATTTAAGCACAAAAACTCTATGGAAAACCCTTGATTTTATAGGCACAAATCACACTCAACAGGAGGCTTAGGTTTGGTTGCGTTAAGGAAGAAGAAGAGAGGGAAGAGATGATTGTTTTTTGTCGGAATAATAGGAGAAGCCGAGAAAGTAAAAGAGATTGGCGGCAAAAGTATAAAATCAGAGAGGAAGGAGGGGCGGCGTTGACTCGGAAAAATGGAGGTGAGGAGCTGATGATCCAAAAAAGGAGGGGCAGTGCTGCCTTTTTTATCAAAAAATATCAAGGAGGAGAGGAGTTCAATTTTTGTTTCTTTTTGGTCTGTGTTCTTTTCTTAACAGAGAAGAGTCCCCCATATTTCTGCTGATGCTCGCACTTTATATGAGAGCTAGTGTTCCTACTTTTTTTTATTTGGGCTAAATTTGAATGGGCTTGATGAATAGGGTTTGAGGTATAGCTTAGGCTTTCTTTTGCAATTCATGAAATTTGAACGAAAAATGGCACTTCCTTACTTGTTTCTAATTTCAAGTCAAATTCAATTCAATGTTGATAACATAAATGTTGCAATCCTCTTTGAAAGCTTAAAAACAAGGCTTTTTCTTTGTTCAAATCACACCAAATCGCAAGGAAATTCCATCTAATTTAGCAAATATAAGTGACATAATTACTTACAAATGATCAATTAAATGGTAAAATCGGATAAAATCGAAATTTACCCCGGACAAAATGGGTATCTACAGGGCGTGCTCCGAATATTTGGAAAGAGCGTATTAACTGTAGCAAAGCTGAGAGTAACGCTTGGATTTTGGAGATCTTTGGTGATATTTGATAGTCGTGAGGACCTTTGGGGAATAGGAATATTTTATTGGGGGGGGGGGAAGCTCTCAAGACTCAGAATTAAGCAACTTTCTTATATCAGAGGCAACTTTAGGCAACAACACAGGCAACTTTATCAGAGGCAACTTATATCGGGTCGAGAATTGCTTAAACCGAGCTGTAGAGAGAGATGGAAAGATTTGATGATGGAAATTGTGTGAAATCCGGCCTCTTTTTATAGGGTGAGGAGAGACGGTACGGTCTCCAGGTGGAGACGGTACGGTCTGGATAATGGAGACCGTACGGTCTCTAAAATCCCCGTCCTAGATCTGTTTTGGATCTGAGACGGGCGTTAGCAAAGGCCCGGCCAAAGTCCACTATCGTTTAGCGACATGTGGCAGATAAGGATAGGGCCCGTTTGGACATGTGGGCAGACCGTACGGTCTCAAGGATGTAGACCGTACGGTCACTGTTGGAAAGGTGGAGACCGTTTGGCTTTAAGGAGAAAAAGGACTTTCATACAAGTTCAAAGGTGTCAATGTTGTGTTTTTTGGATATGGGTAGAGGGTTTTATGGCTTCGAGAAGTTACTCCGTTCTTTAGCGAGTACTGGCCGTTGAGCGACTGGCGCAACGAGGAGCTCGGAAATTGCTTTCGTCATTCGGTTCAAAAACCAGTGCTTACAGTTTGCCCCTCGCTTCTTTGGGAGTGCATAGGACGATTACATTAACTTGTAAGATCCGTTGGGCAGTCCCAATGAAGCGAAACGAGTAATACTGCGTGTCTGCGTTCGTGCTTTTGAAAGCGGGTTTAGAAACTTAGCTGCAGTCTAGGCCTCCGTCTACTTGCTTTGCATGGTGTTTGGCACTTTGTTCTACCAGTCATATCTAAGCAGCAATGATTTTGTCCTGAGGCCGATCAACTGTCTTCTGTGATGAGCGCTTAAAACTTATGCAACACCTTGAGTGCTGCCTTCTGGGTAACGTGATCCGGGGATCTGGTAACATATGCAGTTTAGACCTCCGTCTACTTGCTTCGGATGGTGTCTGGCACTTTGTCCTACCAGTCTTATCTGAGCAATGATGGTTCTGTCTTGAGATCGATCAACTGTCTCCCGTGATGAGCGGTTAAAACTTATGCAACACCTCGAGTGTTGCCTTCTAGGTAACGTGATCTGGCGATCTTGTAACATCTGCAGTCTAGACCTCCGTCTATTTGCTTCGGATGGTGTCTGGCACTTTGTCCTACCAGTCTTATCTTAGCAGCGATGGTTTTGTGCTGAGGTCGATCAACTATCTTCCGTGATGAGCGGTTAAAATTTATGCGACACCTCGAGTGCTGCCTTCTGGGTAACGTCATCCAGGGATCTAGTAACATATGTAGTCTATACCTCAGTCTACTTGATTTGGATGGTGTCTGGCACTTTGTCCTACCAGTCTTATCCGAGCAACGATGGTTCTGTCTTGAGGTCGATCAACTATCTTCCGTGATGAGCGGTTAAAACTTCTGCAACACCTCTGGGTAATGAGATCCGGGGATCTGGTAACATCTTCAAAAAAGGTGATCCGTAAATCTGGTAACATCTTCAAGTGGGGTGATCCGGAGATCTGGTAACATCTTCACTGTTGGGGTGATCCGGAGATCTAGTAACATCTTTAAGTGGGGTGATCCGGAGATCCGGTAATTTCTTCGAGTAACACTTTCATATAGGGTGATCCAGAGATTTTGCATTTGTATAAGCTCTTTCGCGGAAAGGAGAGTTTACATCGAGGATGAATGAGGAGGAGGGATTCAGGAGAAATTCTCCGGATTATAATGTATTTTTGTAAGCTCTTTTGCGGAAAGGAGAGCTTACGTCGAGGATGAATAAGGAGGAGGTATTCTGGGGGAATTCTCTAGATTATAATGTTTTGTGTAAGCTCTTTTGCAGAAAGGAGAGCTTACGTCACTAAAAGCAAAACGGGTCCAACTTTGGCTACACCATGAACACACAGATCAAAACACACTATTTCACAGAAAATTTCAAATAAACTTTTACATTCAATCCCCAGCAACGGCGCCAAAAACTTGTTGCCCTTAGATGTGACTCTAGCAAGTGCACTAGGTACAAGTAATAAAATGATAAGTAGATTATCGTCTCCACAGGGATTGAGATGAAAAGATTAACTAAAAAGACCTATGGAACAGTCTGTTTAAGTAGCAAGTAACATCATTATCATGGTTGTGGTTGGTCTCTGTAATATCTAAGTGACAATTAACTAAAACAAGCAGATTTAACATAGAAGATGGTAGAAAATGGTGATTTAACACAATATCTAAAAGGAACAAGCTAAACTTAGCTCGGAACTAGCATTGCAACCTCCCTTCTCTCCTTCTTTAACTCATGAATGCATGCAAATATTCTGTCAAGGTCTCTACTTAAAGTTCACTTGATTCAAATGGTCATATCCTCAAGATTCTAAGCATTACTAACATCCTAAAGGCCTTTAAGATGTGTTCTTAACTTGCATAATCACGAAGTAGCATCTCATTTGCATGAGAACCCTTGATATACATCAGTCAAATGGTCATATCAGATGTATAAGTTTATATGAAGAACAAGCATACATAAAAGCAATGGTCATGTCAGTTATGCATACTGTAACATGTTTTTGAGACCTGAAATCTACATAACTTCATTAAACACTCAATAAAAGCAACATTCATTCATTAAATACAAAGATAAGAAGACTTACAATGCCAGCCCTAAGGCTGGCTCAGCTTGTAACAGGGTACTACTCACTCATAGTGAGCTTAACTACAAAAAGAACTACAATAAACTCCATTAAAGGAGCTCAACTACCAGAGACTAAGCTAATTAACACTAAAAGAGAGATAGAAGATGATATGGTACGATCTCTCTCCTCAGAATTGTTCTCAACTTAAAGGAATAAAGAAAGATTAAAATACTAATTAAGTACAACAATAGGTAGGCTGTTCCAGCTGGAATACAAGATATTTTGTATTAAACAACAATAGAATTTCGTCCTTGATATCTCCAAAAGGCAAAGCTTCTTCAATAAGCTTCCAATCTCCAATTAGGCCGACTTTCTCTCCCTTTTATCATTGATTTGACTTCTACTTTTCCACCAACAAGATGCTTTCTACTGTAGCGGGCTGCTTCAGGTCTGCTTTTCACTGTAGCGGGCTGCTACTAGTCTGCTGCCCTCCTAAAGTAAACAATACTACAAAAAGGCTTGTAAATCCTCAAATAATAAAATCTACAACCTATTAAACCCAATTAATAGTGAATTAATGTATAATTATTATAGTCAAATACGAGCTCATCAAATACCCCCAAATTAAGCTTTTGCTTGTCCTCAAGCAAAGACAAAAGAGAAAACTAAGCTAGACAAAACATACAACAATGACTCGAATTTGAACTAAGGAAAAGAAAAACAAAACAAGGAAACAAATTACAACATCAAAACAAGAACAAACTAAGACTACAAACATAATAACAACAACTTATTTAATTCAATTGCCCTTCAACCATTTCAATCTCGGATTAAACACACATGAGCTTTGTAACTTAGATGCGGTTAGACTTTACCAATTATTCCATTTTTGGTTCCCAGAAAGTTCTCAAGGCTTTAAATCAAACTTCAACATTCAAGTGAACAACCTGCTCTACCCTTATCACCTTACTAAGGAGTGTTTGCACTCAGCTCTCTTATGGCAACTATATTACCATAAAAAGGGTTCCTAAGATGCTTTAAGACTTACTCCTCAGCTAAGTTCAGTTAATCCTTAGGATGTGACCTTGCTTATTGGTCCAAACTTTCACAATTAAACAAGTACTAAGCATAGTCAAAACGTCTTTGCAGGGTTATAATGTTAGGCTAGGGTTCAAGGTATGGAAGTGAAATGGCTTTTTTTACAATGTGTGGAACATGTCATGATTTATCAATTAAGCTCTTTTCCAACAATTTCAATTATTTCCCAACATGTTCCTGGTTATTTAGAATCACAAACTACTTACACAGCCTATTTCACAACTTAGGCACAACACAAATCAAAAATTTACACAACACTAAATTAAAAGCAATTCCAAACTTTCAATTTCAGGGCTATAATGTACAACCCTAGAAATAAAAAGACTTTATTCACTATTTTTTTCATTTTTTCGAAGAATTTCTTTGAGATTTTCTTCAATTTTCAATTTTTCTTTTCTTTTTCTCTTTTTTTTTCATTTTATTCAGTCAACACTTATATTTTCCTCAACCTTGGAGAATCTACATCAACAAAATTTCTTAAGTTAAGCTCTTTTAGACTGTCAAAGCAGTCTGTTCTTTAGACATGTAAATCAATCAAGGGTGTTTGGAATCAAAGTGAAGGGAATTGGCTTCAAATAATGTGTGTAAAGAAAGAATTGGTTAAGACTCGAGTTGGTTGACCTAAAATAAGGGTGCAATGCACTGGTAGGCTATTTGAGAGTGTAAAAATTGTGATTTTCTAGGTGCCTTCATCTTCCTATGTTTTTTCTCAGTTTCATCATGAAATTTTGGGCAGCCAATTTAGATAACCAAGTTGGAATTTAGGTTATTAGTTTAGGCGACCAAAGCAAACCCTACCTAAGACTTTTTTGAACTTAGCCCTCTCATCCATCTCCTAAATGCATTTGTGGATGCAGCAGGCTCTACCTTACATAAAAAAAAGCTTCTTTTTTTTCGCAATAAGGTTTCACAGGTTCTGAGTTGCTTATTTCACTTGAACTTTGACTTTCGACTTAAAAATTTTTGAACCTTCTTTCTTTTTCAAACTTCATTAGTCAATAAAGGTTCACCACCCATTTGTTTAAGGTGCAAGCATGCAATCGTTGATCGGAGGTTGAAAGACAATTATTTTCATTTTATGCTATTTTCATTTAAGCTTTGTTGTTGTAAACAAGAAAGATAAAGAACATACTATAAACAGACACAGGCTGTTCCTCAACAAGAAACAACCTCACACTCTAACATTTTAAGGAAACTGACACAATATTCACAAAAATAAACTATGGACAACATTTTACAAACTTGGGGACAATTGGGGTTTGACTAATCAATAATCATACAAGCAAGTAGACACTTTGAGTTTCATCATGGTACATATATTACAATTCAAATCAAGCATGGCATTTGCATATTTGTCAATCAGATCTTCCATTTCACTCCACCCCCAAATTAAAACATGACATTGTCCTCAATGTCTCAAAATAGGAATATGGAAAATGAAACATCAATAAGCAGCAAAAGAGTATAGCAAGTAGACAAGCATTTCATGGTAAAAAGAGTAGGGATCAAGGGATACAAATAAAGGAGAGAACCGGAACAGTCTGCTTAGGGAGGAGGGACCTCGGAGGACTCAGCCTCTACACCGTCCTTGGGAGGTACAGCTCCTCTCTCCTTAGTAGCATACTTATTCATGTTGAAAGAGGACTCTAACTCGGTTGGGGCATTAGTTACCATCTTCTTCTTGGCTTTCTCCTCATCATACTCTAGAACAAATTCATAAATCTTTCTAAGCATTTCCACTTTGGCAAGGAGATACAAGGTAGATCTTTGCTTTGCATCCCCACCAGTTCCTGCTTGAGAAGAAGTGAACATTTGGCTAAGTGTGTAATGAAAGAGAAAGGAAGCAATTAGATATGACGGTTTGAAAATTCTAGGCAATAAAACTGGTCATCTTGGAACAATCACCCCCAAATTTTTACTTTCAGTAAAAATTCAAACTCAACCCCTAAAGATGTAGGTGATACAAGTTTAAATCTTTGCTAACTAAAAACTTGGGTTCGGGACAGCCTGCTTCTATTTTCTCAACTGGACAGTTCTTTCACAAAACAAACTAAAAAACAACAAAAACAATAAATTTAAACTAAACTAAAGGATAGAAAAATTGGGGTATGCCCAATTAGGTTGCTACAATTGGTGTTTGCAGCAGACACAGTCTGTTCCTTCAACTCATGGTGGATCCTGGAAATGGGCGGTATTAATCACCCTTGGAAATTCATGGGCAGAGCATGGTTCAAGTTTCTTGCCATTAACTATGAAAGGTTCTCCTCTCGGCCTTACAATCTCAACCTTTCCATGGGTGAACAACTTGTTCACGACAAATGGACCAGACCACCGAGACTTCACTCCAACAGGGAACAGCTTCAATCTAGAGTCATGTAAAAGTACTTGTTGTCTCTCGTAGAACCTACTGACTTTGGTTTTCTTTCCATGGCACAACTTTGGCTTCTCCTTGCATTTTTGGGCATTTTCATAGGCGAACAGCCTGCATTCTTCCATCTCATTCACTTGCACTTCTCTTTGAACCCCAAGATCCTCCTTCATGTCCAATTTCAGTATGGAACTTCTTCCATTTGGTATATCAGAAGGCTTTTTGAGTGAAGGGTCTGAAGTGTTTGGTGGGAGTGGTGATTTTTCTGTGGTTTCTTTGGAATAGCCTGTTCCCTCACAAATCTTCACTTCTTCTTCCCAAATCTTCTCCAAAACAACATGCTTAGTTTCCTGCAAAATAGATGACTGCAAAGGTGAATCTAGAAAATAGCATGCATCATCAGAAGTAGGACGCCTTACTAAACCTTCATTCATTTTGAAAATGATCTTATCCCCATTGACTCGAAAGCTTAGTTCTTTAGCCTTTACATCTATGAGAGCCCCACCAGTAGCTAGAAAGGGTCTTCCTAGAATTATTGGAACATGCATATCCTCAGGCATATCCATCACAACAAAGTCAGCAGGCAATATGAATTTCCCTACCTTTACTAAGACATCTTCAACTATTCCTCTAGGATAACATATTGACCTATCAGCTAGTTGTATAGACATTCTAGTAGGTTGTGGTTCTCCTATGCCTAACTTTTTATACAATGAATATGGGATGAGGTTAATGCTTGCACCAAGATCACATAATGCATTTTCAACATGTAAATTTCCAATTGAGCAAGGGATAGAGAAACTTCATGGATCTTTCATTTTTCTAGGAAGGGGCACCCTGTTCATCAAGATTGAATAGCAGTCTATGTTCAATTGAACACAAGAGACATTCTCAAGCTTTGTCTTATTAGAAAGGATGTCCTTCAAGAACTTCCTATAATTTGGCATTTGGTTCAAGGCTTCCAAGAAAGGAAGGTTTATGTGAAGCTTTCTCAAAGTATCAAGAATCTTTGAGTGCCTCTTCTCCAACTTTTCATCCTCCAAAGCTCCAGGATAAGGTGCAGGTGGTTGGTAAGAAGGGGGTGGAATGTATTTCTCCACAGGTTCCTCCTGTACACGAACAGGCTCCTTAGCCTTTACACTTGGCTTTTCAGTCACTGGAACAGCTTGTTCCTGAACCATTTCAGCTTCTTTGGAAGTTCCTGCAAAATTAACAACTTTGTTAGCTTTAACAAGGTTAGGGACTTCCTTACCACATCTCAGAGTAATCGACATCACATCTCGCTCCGGATTAGGCTCATCGTTGCTAGGAGTAAGACCATCATCCTTGAATGTGGAACTTGAGGCTAACTGATGCATTTGAGTTTCCAACATTTTCAAAGAGGTTTGAGTGTGCTTCATGAAGTGCATCAACATGATTTTGAAATCTGGCTCAACTTCCTCCTCAGCCTGAACAGGCTGTTTGTATTGTTGTGGAGGTTGTTCCTGGTAATAACTTCTTGATTCTGGTTGGAATGTTTGTTCCTCTTGCTAACCAGGTTGTGGAAGCCATGAGAAGTTGGGATGATTTCTGGAATCAGAGTTGTATAGGTCCGAGTAATGACTTTGTGGGTTTATCGGATTGCGCCCCACAAAATGACATTGTTCATGAGCATACTCCCCCATTTTGACTTCTGGGTTGATGGTATTGGGATGAGGGCCACCACGAAAATCACAAGAATTGGGGATGAAGGCTTCATTGTGAATTGGTGAGGCATTCATCTTGATAATCTGCTGAGCAACCCGTTCCATCTGAGCTGTAAGCTTAGAAACAACCTCTGCTCCATGATAGTCCATCGACTTCTTCACATCACTCCTCACTGAGTGCCAACTATAGCTTGTGTGCACCACTCGATCAATGAGATCATAGAATTCTTGTGGCTCAAGATCCTCCGGGTTACCATTTGCAACTGATTCAATTTGCGACTTATAAGTATTAGCAATTCCATTGTAAAAATTCTGAACTTGCATCCACATTGGAATGTCATGGTTTGGTACCATCCTTAGAAGTCCTTTGTAACGCTCCCATGCTTCGGCCAATGACTCATCGTCTTCTTGGGAGAAACGAGATACTTCATTTCTCAGCTTGATGGCTTGTCTTAGTGGAAAATATTTCATTAGAAAAGCACTAGCCATCTTCTCCCATGTATTGATAGATCCGGGCTGAAGATTTTTGAACCAAGTCCTCGCTTTATCCCTTAGAGAATAATGGAACAGCTTCAGCCTTATAATGTCATCCGAGGCACCCATATTTGTTCGAAATGTGTTACATATTGTAACAAAATCTTGAATGTGACAATTTGGGTCCTCATTATGGTCTCCACTGAATTGGACATCAACTTCAAGCATTTGTATCATGAATGCCTTCACCTGGAACAGGTTGTTCCCTTCATTCGGCAACATAATACATGAAGTATCCTTCAATGTTGGGTCTGGAGTAATCTCTCATCCTCATTATTGGCGGATTGTTGTTCTCGCCTTCACCTCCACGGTTTAGCTCTCCGTTTCTGTCATGTCCATTGTCACCGCCATTGTTTCCCCCATTAACAGGCTGTTCTTCATTCATCCTGCTTGTTTTTAGTCACTAAAAGCAAAACGGGTCCAACTTTGGCTACACCATGAACACACAGATCAAAACACACTATTTCACAGAAAATTTCAAATAACCTTTTACTTTCAATCCCCGGCAACGGCGCCTAAAACTTTTTGCCCTTAGATGTGACTCCAGCAAGTGCACTAGGTACACGTAATAAAATGATAAGTAGATTATCGTCTCCATAGGGATTGAGATGAAAAGATTAACTGAAAAGACCTATGGAACAGTCTGTTTAAGTAGCAAGTAAAATCATTATCATGGTTGTGGTTGGTCTCTGTAATATCTAAGTGACAATTAACTAAAACAAGCAGATTTAACAGAGAAGATGGTAGAAAATGGTGATTTAACACAATATCTAAAAGGAACAAGCTAAACCTAGCTCGGAACTAGCATTGCAACCTCCCTTCTCTCCTTCTTTAACTCATGAATGCATGCAAATATTCTGTCAAGGTCTCTACTTAAAGTTCACTTGATTCAAATGGTCATATCCTCAAGATTCTAAGCATTACTAACATCCTAAAGGCCTTTAAGATGTGTTCTTAACTTGCATAATCACGAAGTAGCATCTCATTTGCATGAGAACCCTTGATATACATCAGTCAAATGGTCATATCAGATGTATAAGTTTATATGAAGAACAAGCATACATAAAAGCAATGGTCATGTCGATTATGCATACTGTAACAGGTTGTTGAGACCTGAAATCTACAGAACTTCATTAAACACTCAATAAAAGCAACATTCATTCATTAAATACAAAGATAAGAAGACTTACAATGCCAGCCCTAAGGCTGGCTCAACTTGTAACAGGGTACTACTCACTCATAGTGAGCTTAACTACAAAAAGAATTACAATAAACTCCATTAAAGGAGCTCTCCCTTTTATCATTGATTTGACTTCTAATAAGCTTGGGTGAGTGGGGATGCTCTACTACGTGGACTCGTGTGAGTGGGTTTTGTCCTATAATGACCTAAAACCCATAGTGTGTCCGACTCAATGTATAGGCAGGTGGCTCGTGCGTGCACAAGGGGAATGTCCTACTCATGAGATATTTTTTATGGATTTCGGCTAAATGACCTAGGGTGTCTAATGTGTGCGTGCAACTAGACATGTGGGCATGTGGTTGTGTGTAGGCTAGGGGGCTGTCTCATTTTATGACTCGTGTGGTATGATTTTTGTGGATTTTGGTTGGATGACCTAGGACATGTAGTGTGTATGAGTGAGTGTGCAGACATGTGATTGGGTGACCTAAATGACTCTGATTCTCGTGTTTAGTGGGTGACTCCGGGATTTTGGCTAGATGTGGAGTGGTTTTATGAGGTAAGGTGTAAGGTTGTTCTTTCGTAGGATGTGAGCAAAGGTTTTGGGCCGGATAAAGGGGGCAAGGTCTATGTGGGTGTTTCAGGGATTTTGGGGTAATCTTCATGAGGAGAGCTAGGGTTTGGGCATGGATGGTGGAGGTGAGGCATATGGGAGTTTTTCCGAGGATGTAGAGGGTAGCTAAAAGCTTGGGTATAGATACCGGAGATGAGACCTATTGAGGTTTGTAGTGTAGGTTTTGTGAAGGCTCCAAGGATTTTTGGTGAGATAGTGGAAGTGAGGGTTATAGAGATTCTTTGATGAGGATAGGGTTTGTGAGGCAAGCAAAAGTTTGTGTAGCTTTTCAGGTTGTCAGGGTCGGAATCGAGGTGCGACTTCCAATGATGTTTTTGTAATTGCCCCTAGGGTGAGGTGTTTATGCTCTAATTGGTGCCTAAGATGACTATACGGATTGTCAACTTAGCGAGCTGCCTTTATTGTTGCCTAGGTCGCCCTTTGGGGTTTTCAACCTAGCAGGCTTTCTTTCTTTTGGCCCTGAATGTTGCCTAGATCTATTTTTGAGATTTTTTGATCTAGCAGGTCTTTTCTGTTTCTCAAACCCTAGGGGAGTCAGGTAGTGTTTTGAACAGAGTGCGCATATTCTATTGTCTAAGTTGTTTATTTCTCTGTGTCAACATGACTTATGACACCCTAGAATACGCGTAGCTGATACACTCTTGAAATAGACATTTTAGACTCACTAACATAAGCATCTAAACTAGTTAATATAGGCATAAATGGTTCATGTATGTCTAATATAAATGTGTACTTACTAACAACTAGTTCTAGTTGACTATTTTTCTCTTCTTGTGACAATGATTTTCCCCTTGTAGTGAGGATTATTCCGTGGTGTGGGATCATCGTTTTTCGTGAGGATAAAAACCGCGTATCCTAATGTTGTCACCTTGTCCTTGGAAGCGTAAAAGTGATTCTTAAGATGGAATCCTAGTATCTCCATTGTCATCTTTTGGTGTAGATCCTGTCACAGCCTTCTTAATGGATTATTCCTTCGTGTGATGATTAGTAAGATGTCCTCATAGCTTCAGGACACCATTCACCTTGCATGAAGCATTCATATGGAAATGTCGTTAATCCCTTTAAGGTTTTGTGGAAGTGATATATTTTCGAGCTATGAGTTTCTTCGAAGGATGGCTTCACTTCTCCTTTTTGTTTGTTCCTTCGTCCATGGGCACATTCATTGCAGAGTGTAGAAAGGGGATTCTAAGGACTTCATGGGTTTGAAGGCTGACGGACTCTGGTTTATCTTAAATGGAGACACCTCAAGTACTTGGACACTCCATTTCAACTTTTGTGCGTTATCCTAGTTCCTTAGAGCAAGGTTTCTTCTTTTTGCAGGGCTCCGAAGGAGATGTGCTTCTACATTCATCCAGTAATTCCTCCTTCTTGTGTCATTTCTTCATCTTGTATTGGTCGGGGCCGTTTCTCTAGATGTGGTTCTCTTTCTTACAGTCGAGGGCATATTCATACTAGACACACATGCTCTAATTATGCCTATATCTTCCTAATGTCTATTTGAAAGATGCAAATGAATGTAGACTCGAGTGAGCTAAACGCTTTTTCTATCCAAGCACAGGTCTGTAAACATATGGATAGGATAAGTGGGATAGAGCCTACTCGATGCCTGATGATGTTGCTTCATTCTTTGTCTGCATGGATGTTCTTGATGCGACGCCTGTGACCTAGAGTCCTCCATAAATCCTCTTGGGGGTGTATTCTTATCGATTCGAGCCACTAGATATTAATCGATTTTCGGCTCAAATAAGATTTCTTGTTTGCTCTTGAATAGGTTATGAGGAGGTGGCTATTTGAAGTGAGATGGAGTGTGGCACATGCCGGGGTAGTTTGGTGAATTTTGGGGAGTGTTGGGTAATATGTGTGAAGTGTTTCGTTTGTGAAGTAGGCTAAGGGTCAAGGTTTGTGTCGTCTTCAATTTGGATCAGGGTTTGAGAGGATATCACGGAGAACTTCCTTTGGTCGTTCAACACTTCGTTTGAGGGCTTGGTCCCTATCTCTGATTCCTCCTTGTTGATCTGACGGTCTTCTTGGTGGAAGCTGGCTTGGGTTTAGGCGTATATGCAATGATGTATTGCGGTTTTGTGATTTCGAGTTGGGTCAGGTAGTGATTTTGGGAATTTTGGATAACGAGATGGGGTATTTGACGCTTGGCGAAGTGTGCGTGTGTATCCTAGCCTAAAGTATTGCCTACAACGCATAGACAAATTGTACTTGTGGGACTATGGTACTTCGTTGAAGTTCTCCTATTCCTATTTTACATGACACCGATGCATATGTGCGTCTAAGACACGTGATAATGACAATGTGTATGCATGTGACCCCTATTTTTTAGGATGATGTGAAACAAGTTACCTAACGTATGGGTCTCTCCTGACGAGGTTATTTGAAGCTGGTTCAATAACTATTCCAGGAAATGCTATCAGAGGTAGAAGCTCTCCAATCAAAATGCTCCCTCTGAGCAGGTTGACTTTTGGAGTTGTTCCTTCTAAGAAAACTGAATCTTCAGTTCCTCTGATTGTGAAGGAAGTTCATAAGGCCACTGTGAAAGCAATTGAGAATAAGATAAGGGCTGCCAAGAAAGGCAAGGCTAAAAAGGGTCAGAGTAAGTTGGTTTTGACGATTGAGAAGGAAGCTACTACTGAACCTCTTCCTAACTTGGTTCAAACAACAATAAGTGTTGATCCTAGTGGGAAAGTTGTTGCTGAGAAGAGAGGAACTAAAGCTGCTATTGAGCATCTGTTCCAGAAGCTGGCTGCTGAGAAGTCAGCACAGAAGAAGGCAGCACAGGATGCTGAGAATGACAGACTTGCTCAACTAGCAAGGGTTGCTGAGGCTGAAAAGCAAGCTACAGTACTTAAGCTTGCTGAGCAAAGTATGAGAGCAACGGATGTTATGGAAGCCAATGTTGAATTGGATGCAGCTGAGCAAAACCTGCGTGCTGAGTCTCCACTAAAAAGGAAAAGAATTAAGGTTGTTGCTTCCATGAGAAAACCTTTGAGGAAGATGGATTTTATCCTCACCTTTGCTCCTGAACTTGAAGATGAGATCTCTGAGGAAGAAGAAGCTCATGATGATTTTGATGAGGGCATGTTAGATGCTGAAGGTACTGAGGACTTAGATGCTCCTCTGATTGAGAATTTGTCTGATGATTCTCAACAAGAACCGGAAACTGCTGATGATGTGGTGAGAACTGCAAAAGCCCTTATTGATGATGAGAATTTCATGGACAATGTTCTGTTAGGACAAGGTAGAGGCTCTGAGGGAAACATAAATGTGCATGAGGTGTTTGATAGAATGTCTCATCTCTTTGCTGAACCCTATAACACTTACATTCCTCCTACCTCATAAGATATTCCATTTTCTGCTCCTGAAAACAAAATTCCATCTCCTGTTCATTCATCACCAATTCCACCTAATGTACACACATCTCCTATTCCATCTCATCATTCATCTCCACCACCTTTTGTCACAGAAGTTGGTGCTCCAACTACTTCAATTCCTCCTACAACTTCAACACCAAAGGTTGTAGATCCTAAAACTTCTCTGCCTTCTGGATCCTATTCAAAAGTGCACATGGCCTCAAAGACAATCTTTTCAGACTCCACTACAACTTCCCCTTCCTCATCTCTAAACACTTCATCTGTACTTCCTCCCCAAGGATTTACATCTCCTTCATTCTCCTTTCCATCCACTACTCCATCTTTTTCTACTTCTCAAACCATACCTTCCACTACAACAACCTCTGCTCCTTCTTCCACTACCACAATTCCTCCATTCACAACTTCTGGACATACACCTCCTGTGTGTGATCCCTTAACCACTTCTACTTCTACCTCTACTCCTTTTGCTGGCTTGTCCTCAAACTATGATTTCCTTAGACGTTTGATGAGTCAGCATGAGAGTGTAGACTATTTTGGTGGACATGGGTTCATTGGGCGTATGCCAATTCCCTCAGGAGCTGGTTCTGTCCCAACAGTTGATGAATTGAGAAGCATGAGTCAGGGTGGCTTTGATGATTTCTTGAACAAATTTGCAGGAATGAGTCAAAGGAACTCTGTTGCTGACATGATTGCTCAGAGCGCTGTGTTTCATGAACTACAACATTTGAAGGCTCAGAACCTGCAACTCATGTCTATGTTCCAGATGCAGGATCCTTTTGTGTTCATTCGCAATCTCTCAACACTTCATCTGGCTGCAAATGATGAATTGTACAAATTACGACAGCTGGCATTGACTCTTCCTATCTTGGAGAATATTGCTCTAGCTTCTGCCAAGCAAGTCAGTCCTTCTCTTGAAGCTCTGACTAGCGAGATTCTAGAAGCAAATGAGAGATTTAAGCCTCAGAGTCAAGAAATTCCATCGAGGATTAATGATCTACAAAGCACTGCCAATCACATTCTGAGAGAAGTTAAATCTTCTGCTCCATCATCATCCTCTGCTGCTGCTGCTCCTGTTGTATTTGATATCACTCCTGACGGGGGAGAAGTCTGCTCAGCAGGGTGGTCCAAGTACTGGTGGAAAGAGACAGAATGAGGATGATGGTTCTGGTGGAAATACTCAGAAGAAACCAAAAACATAAAATGAATCCAAAAGGAAATAGAACTTAAGCTTCTTAGCCATAGGTTCTGGGTTGGGGTAACATGTCTTAGGACCTATGTTATTTCTTCCTCCTTTATTGATTATTTTTTACTGCTTCAATGTGTTTTCTTCTGACCATTCAATATATATATGCTTTGAACCTTTTATCATTCCTACTTGTCTCTGAAGACTATGCTTTTAATTTTGTGTTCTTGTCACTTATATTGCTTATGTTATTGCTTTGAAACTTATACTTCACTAAAGTTAACAACTTCATCTTAAGCCACTTTTAAGTTAACACAGATTGTTGGAGTTCACCATTTATACTAAAATGGGGGAGTTAAGTTAGTCAGAGGCATTAAAAACATAACAATCAGGAAGTTACTTTCTAAACTCTGTGCTTATTTAAAGTAACTTTACCTTATGGACCACGGTTTGTCCATAACCAAAATAGGGGAGAATGATGAACCCTAAGTATTTTGATTATGTCCAAACATTTCAGAAGATGAATTTCAATTACTTATCAATGTTGACTAACAATTTTTGTTAAGTTTTAGTATAAGCTTTTCTCAGCAGGTGCTGAAAGAAGAAACTTTAGATTGCTTAAAGAACTCAGAAGAGAAGAATAATTGAAGACTGAAGTTAAAGCTCAGAAGCTGGATGCTCCGCTCTGAAGACATCAGAAGTTTGATAAAGCTCTCCTCAACGTTCAACTACAACCATAAGCTGTTCCATTTTATCAGAAGTTAAGACAAAAGGAATTAAGCTCTCTGAAGCTTAAGTCACGGGTTTTGTTAAGCATTTAATGCTCTGACATTTGCATTTAATGCAAGGCGCCAAAAGTTTCAAAAAGCTATTTTGAAGGAGCGCGCATGTTTGCTACAAACAAAACCAGTTCTTACTTGTCTACCCTTTGTTGATCCAAATGAGGAATGATTCCAGTCAACTTTTCTTTGATTTCAAATCACTTACTGGATTAGGTTAAAGAATAAGGTTAATAGAATCAAAGTGTTTGAAGACCGTTTGAAGAAATGACAGATTAATGGCTACAATATCTGATGTCATCAAATTGAAGATTCAAATTCAAGCAACGGTCATCTCAAGTCACTATAAATAGTAGCCAAGCTCCATTGTGTTTACACACGCGAATTTTGAGCTAAATCTTAATGCACTGTTTTAACAAGCAAAACAAAGCACTTTCCATTCTCAATCTTTTCTGTTTTATATTGTAAAAGTGAGAGAGTGAAGAAACACAAGTTCATAATAGGAATCTTGTAAACTGATATCGTTTGTGATATTCAGTTAGATTTTGAGAGAAATATAGTTAAGGTTTGAGTTGGGTGAGAATTCCAGAAAACACGATTGTTGTTGTTCTGGTGGAAATCCTTTAACTCTTTCTAGGCTAGTCAAAACTAAGTGAGAAATTAGCTTAAGTTCTGTTGATGTAAAGGAGCTTCTAAACGTGCCATAAACGTTATTGTTGGGCGATTTCCGCAAGTGTACGGAGTCACTCATGTAGTAATAAAATATCGATCCCACAGGGAAACGCTAATTACTCATTTACTTTCATCGTTTAGTTTATTCGTTTTCTCGAGGTTTATAGAAAAGCGATAATTTGGATTGTTGTTGATTAAACTAATCTAATTCCTAAACTAACATTTATTCCTACACTAACATCTTAACCAACATTCATCATCCAAGCAAAGACAACGATTCATTTAAGCACAATGAACATTATAACAATTTACTCATACAATTCAACCAATTCTAGAACATAACTTAATCTGATCTCTCGATTCTTGCGATCAAGTTATCCTTACGTGACTTAACTTAATAAGATTACTGGACCTATCCTAGACAATCTTAATTAGATTAATGAACATCACGTAAGTTAGATTGATTACGACTTACTAACTGGACCTATCCTAGATTAATAAAGCGTAAGTGATGCATGTTCTATTGATTTTACTTGATAGAAACAAAGTATATTTACCAAGCAATAAGATTTGAACATTCAAACACATGAACATATATGAATATAACTTTTATTATAACTATTCCAATTGTCAAACATTCATAGAAATTACAACAGAAATTCAGAGAAATGTAAGAACTGTAATCGATAAAGGGAAAGAGGGTTGTCAATCCTTTTTACTCTTGATTGCGAGGTTTGTCAATCCTCAGGGCGTTCTTGCTCGTCTTCTCCTCGATGAATTGATGAAAGAAGTCTATCTCTCGATCAGAACTACAATGCCATGGAATCTGGAATGAATGGTAAGGTGTATGGTG
Organism: Euphorbia peplus; assembly: GCA_028411795.1. Lineage (NCBI taxonomy): Eukaryota > Viridiplantae > Streptophyta > Magnoliopsida > Malpighiales > Euphorbiaceae > Euphorbia > Euphorbia peplus. Next base: position 7,726,156 of record CP110843.1, on the reverse strand, counting down.
TTTACGAATTCCCTGAAGGGAATTCGGTGGAACAAATGGGAATAACCACGAATGTGATCTCTATGATTCGTGATTCTTATGATCCTCTATTCATCCCCTTTCTTTCGCTGGAGAATGATGTATTTATAGCCAAAAACTCAAGGATTACATTGCTTGATGAAAGGATAAAGCTATTGGGTGATACGGGGTGTCGTTTGGGCGATAAAACACAACATTTGATGAAGGGAAAGGTTGGTCGAAGTGTCACTCGATCGAGTGGGCTTTTCACTCGATCGAGTGAGCCATTCAAGGCAAACAGAATGCCTCACTCGATCGAGTGGGCATTTCACTCGATCGAGTGAGCCATTCTGTTTGTCAAGAATAGGCCACTCGATCGAGTGGAAGATTGGCTCGATCGAGTCCAACTTCAAACCCTGTTTTGACCACTTTCTGCTCCGAATTTGGAAAACCGTAAAACATGAAAGTTGTTTGTCTATGTCTTAACTTTCCAACGCAACTTGAAACGCCCAAAAATACGTTCGTATGAGGGAGGTATGGCCGACATATTGCAAGGTGTCGAAACTGTCTCGTTTGCTTGAGAAAAGTCCGTTTTTAGCACCAAATCGATTGATTTCACAAAACTTGATCCCTACACATGGAAACACAAATACAAAGGTAAAGTTGCCCCTAACCTATGTAAATCTAAGCTAAATGGATCAATTTCTCATAAATATATCGATTAAATGCCTCGAAATATAAGTACATTTTGGACTTATCAGTTATGAATACTGGATTTAAAATCTCTGCTGACTGCGATCACAGGGGACGGGACGTAGTCACAAGACTTATGTGGCGAACTTGGATAAATCGAACTGTTTACTCAGGACCTCCTGAATCTCTTTCTCCCTTCCTTAAACTTGTTATTATTGCTTTTGTGTACTTGCTGTTTATTTAGTGTTGAAACAGTTTTGCTCTTTACTTCACTGTCTTTGTTCAGAAGACTGTCCAGAAGTTCTGTTTAACACAACTTCTGTTGCTTTAAGGCAAAATCTGCTTAAAGGCAGAATTTCTCTTAGAGGCTCTTACTTTAAGGTTGCCTCTGACTTAGAAGAAATTTGGCTCTGAAAAATTAAGTTTCTATAAAAACTTAAAATTATCAGTTTTCAACTTAGATACCTATTCACCCCCCTCTAGGTGATCCAGATCTTGTTAGGGCCAATAAATGATGCAGATATTAGTTGAATAGATTTGCAGTGGGTTCTAAATTATTGTTCCCCAGTACTCTAATTTTCATGGGATATATTTGATTTGGATTTTATCTTAAGTTTTGTTTTGCTTTTGATGTGGAGTTTGCTTCAGAATTTATGCATATATTTGATTTGGATTTTATCTTAAGTTTTATCTTATTCTTCTTCTTTGCTTTTTGCTTGAGAGCGGGAAAATGCATTTTAAAGAAAATAATTAAAACTTTTTCTTTCTCCAAATGTGACATCAGCGCTGACATCACCTCCTCTTCCTTCCCTCCATTTTTCCACGCATAAGGGCTTTTCATTTATTTACAATTTTGCCACATTCCCCTGTTTAATTACAAAAATGCCGCAACTTCCTTCTCTTGTCACACTTTAAGGGGCTTGTCTCACAATAAGCCCATTGTCACACTTGAACCCTTTTCTATATTTATATATGTAATTTTGTGATTACTATTCTAGAGTCAGGTTCAGGTGAGACACCCCCCTTACCGTGAGACAACTGGAAATGTAGTGGCAATTTTGTAATAATAACGCACAGTGGCAATGTTGAAAATATTAGCCAAATTGAAGAGAGTAACCGCCTCTCCCGTTGAAAACCCAATCTCCGCCGTAGGTTGTCTTCCAACTGATCGGAGATACTCATAAGCCATAACCTCCGTCGTTTGTCGTGGCCAATCTTCCTTTTCTTCTTCTTCTTCTTCTTCTTCTTCTTCTTCTTCTTCTTCTTCTTCTTTTTCTTCTTCTTCTTCTTCTTCTTCTTCTTCGCTTTTTGTTCTTCTCTGGTTTACCTTCCTTTGTGATTAACTGCACAGAAACTTCGATTGGGACGCCGGCCACGGATTAGCCTTCCTAATCTCTCCAAACACCTAACAACCACATCCTCGCCGTCGAAATCGACACGCAAAAGCAAAACGGAGCAGAAGATGTCGAATCAATCTAAATTCTTTCGGGTTTAATCATTTATTCTAAATTTTTATGATTTGAATCTTTGGCGAGGTTTATGTGTTTCTGAAATTGATGATGCTGATATTAGTTGAATAGATTTGCAGTGGGTTCTAAATTATTGTTCCCCACTACTCTAATTTTCATGGGATATATTTGATTTGGATTTTATCTTAAGTTTTGTTTTTCTCTTGATGTGGAATTTGCTTGAGAATTTATGCTGATAGTTTTTGCTCTTATGAAATTCAAAATTACTTTTAAATTTGCTTGAGAATTTGAACTGCTTCCTAGTTTCAAATGTCTGTTTTAGGCTAAAATTATAATGAATTACAAATCCATCATTAAACTGAATCAGATAAATACCAAGATTATTTCAATACCAAGATAACCTTGTTGGCATGAAACTTCACTTATTACATGCATGCTTCAAGTTTTTATGCATTAAGAGCATTCATCCAAATCATCTCATGATTTATCAAGTGAAACTGCTATTCAGATGGAACAACCGAATATTAATTTGGAACAAAGAGAATTAATTTGGAACAACAGAGTATTCTGTTGAAACAATATAGCATATGGAACAACCGAATATTTCATTTGGAATAATAGAATATTTATTGTTTGATAAATGATTGAATAGTTACTCAATTTTTTTTGAAACTCATTCATCTATTGTGTGCACTCTATGTGTTTGATAAAAATATATCTAATGTTTTTGTCGTGTGCACTAGCAAAGTGCTTGTGTTTATTTAACATAGTATTTCTAATTTTATTAACTTCATGTTGTGTGGGTGTTCTTAATTTTAATTAGTGGTAAAAAATAGTAGCAATAAGAGCTCCATTGAGTAGGTTTTACAAGAATAATGGTAAAAATAATGGTAATAAGAGCTCCATTCAATCCAAATATTAAATTATTATTGTTCCAATAGACGGTTCTGAATTGGAACAATTTCATATTTGGAACAATTTGGAACAACAAATTATTAATTTGGAACAACACAATGTTCAATTTGGAACAACACAATATTCAATTTGGAACAACCATAAAAAAATAAAAAAAAAACTAAAAATCGTTTATAAATAACAACAATGGATCTCAAAATGACCGCCTAATTAATACGAGTTCAGTGGTATAATTGTTTTTTGAAAAATGAGTTCGGAAAGAGCAGAAAAATTCATTTTAAGGAAAATAATTAAAACTTTTTCTCTCTCCAGAGGTGACATCAGCGCTGACATCACCTGCTTTTCCTTCCATCCAATTCCACGCATGAAGATTTTTTATTTAATTACAAGTTTGTCACCTTTCCCTGTTGAATTACAAAAATGCCCCCACCTATTTGTCTTGTCACACCACCTTAAGGGGGCTTATCTCACAATAAGCTCATTGTCACACCTGAGACCATCTCTACTATTCTATATAATTATATATTTTGTTAACTGGATATTATTTTTTTAATTAAAAGCGGGGATGGGGAGAAACCCAAACCCAAGGAAAACAAAAGAAAAGAAAAAACAACTAAAAAGAAACTATAAAGAAAAGAGAAAAAAATAAAAGAAAATCAAGTCAAGATGAGAAGCGTATAGGAATCCGAACTTGTCGTTTGGAACCAACCCGAAAGTACGAACGAGTATTTTGAGTTACCGGTGGCTCTATCTGACTTATTGGCGTATCTTTATCCTTTCGTCTTTTCACATTATACCACCCTTTAGGGTCAGAATTTATGTCACGAAACTCCTCAGATAAGCTAGTTTGCTTTCTATTTGAGCGCCATAATTGTTCAATTTTTTTTCTCTGTATCAATCTCCTCCTCCTCCTGTTCCAAATCAGATCCGAATTGATCTGCCTAAGAAGTACGTTGAGCTTTCTCTGTTGAACTACTAGTCACTTGTTGCAGTATAAGAGAATCATATGAGACTTTGAGAGGCCTTATATCTATTGGTGAACTATGTAAAATTGAAGCATTAGGATGTACCACAATTGCATTGTTGTCATCCAAATTTTCCAATACATCAAATTTGTTTTCTGAATGTTCTTTGAATTGAACCCTTGCAAGGATCCCTGGTTTCCTAGCTACAGAAGAATGCATTTTTCCCTTTTCCATTGTATCAGAAGAATTTTTCCGATGATCCATTGTATCCGAAGAATTTGTTTGATGAGCTTTCCGTTGCTTATCTAAAGTATGTTTGTATTTGGAAACAATTGAAATCACATCAATGTTATTGTTACCATGCTTCCCCTCTGCAAAAACTTGCTTGCACTGGTAGGCTACATGTCCGATTGTGGAACATAGTTTGCAAAATTTCGGTAGGTCCTCATAAATCACTTGCAACCATAACTTTTTGCCATCATGTTCTATCCCGACTTGAGTAAGCAATTTACTAGCCATGTTAACGTCTAGTAACACTAGTACAAAAATGGGTAATTGGAACGGCTCATTAGGGTCGGTTCGATCAATTAAACCGTCCCAAACGAGTATTAGGCACAGTCTAGCGTAAACAACCGACCCTAAAAATACAACTATTTGGTTCGGTAAAATTTAAACCGACCCATTGTCCCTCTCAAGTTAATATACGTGTCGGTTAAAACATAAACCGTTCCCATATTATTTATTTGGCTCGGTTTTGTGAAACCGACCCTACGAATTAAATATATTTAGGTCGGTTTAATTTAATCCGTACCAAATAAATATAATAGGGACGGTTAGATATGTGAACCGAGCTAGACATATGCTCATTGGGGTCGGTTAAATTAAATTATAAATTTTAACCGTACCAAATAAGTTATAAATTAGGGTCGGTTCACTTAAATTAGACTTCCCCGCGTTTTGCTTTCTCATTCCCACCAAAAACAAATCCTGCCTAAGGTTGAATTCACACGAATAGGTAATTGAACTGCCTAGGTTTCTCATTATCAACAATCCTGCCGAAATTGAAGAAATTGAAGTTTGATATAATCAAACAGAAGGTTTCGCGCGAATAGGTAATTGAATTGCGTAGAAGGTTTCGCTCCTCTTTGGCTCCTCTTTGAACTGGTTCGCGCGAATAGGTAATTAATTGATGTATTGAAGGTTTCGCCTCAACGACGACGAAGCATAAGTATCTCTTTCCTCGAACTGGTTCATCTGGTATTTGGTCTGTCTCTTCATCTGTTGAATCTACTGGTATTTGTTCTGTCTCTTCATCTGTTGAATCTGCTGGTATTTGGTTTGTTTTCATCTGTAGGAACTGCTGATATATCTGTTGAATCCAACTTCAGTCGTTCCTTACTCTTGATGAGTTTTATCTTCAAGTTCCAATAGCTGTTCGGTTCCGATTTAGAATGCATATTACTTCAATGATTGTCTAGACTATGATTTACGCCACGTACAATCCTGTACCAAAAGTGACCAAGACCCTGAAATTATATTGTTTTTTCAGTAAGAGAAGTATTCGGTTTCTGTGTTACATTTAAACATGTAACCAATAGGGTTTCTAGCTTATTTGCTTAAAATATCATAACATATGTTTGTTTTGACTTTCTAGAGCATGTTGAAATTTGCTTATTAAATTGATGGGATTTGTTTGTTTTTGCTAATTTATAGCAGAGTTCCCCTCTTATATATCTATGCGACATTGATTGACTTAGTTTTAAATTGATTGGATTTGTTTGTTTGATTAAATGATATTGAACACATTATATACAGTAACTGACTATCTTATTCATATTATTGATTAATTTGGTTCGTATTAGTTACATTGGTGATCTAGATATAGGCTATTTTGTTGTTGAACTTATGTTTCTCCTACCTAGCTTATGTTCTGCAATTTGGCTATTTTATCTAACTAATTAATAAGCAGTAGTAATACAAAGAGAACTAGTATCCTAATTTTGTACCTAATTCATCATGTTATACAAATTATGTTAGAAAATGGTGCAAGTGGGGGTCTTTGTGCCTTGTGAAACTCGAATGAGGTAGAAGATGCAGTGGTAGGTTCATGATCTGAGGATGAATCTGAATTGAGAGATGAATGATCTTTAGATTTAGGATGAGAAGCGATGGAGTCGGGTGTGGTGGAAGTGGAGCAGTCAGGAAAAACAGTAACAACATCTACATCTTTATAGTTATGAGTGGTGGTAGCATCTGCATGAGATTTGAGTAGGTAATCAGCAAATGCAGCTGGTAAAGTGTTGATAGTGGATATTATTAGCTAGGTAAGAAGAGAATAGTAGTTATTTGGAAGCAAATGACAAGGAAATCTGAGAGAAAAAAGAGTAAAGTAAGAAGAAAAAAGACCTTGGGTATGATCGGAATGAGATGTAAAGGTATTATTATTAATGTAAGTAGTAGAATCGATGATCTGCAGGTGGTCTTGTTGTTGCATAATGTTGTTGTTATTCTCCATCCGGAGCAGCATAGTCCTGAGTTTACCTGGTGAAAAAACCCCTCCCTACACTCACGATTTGACAGATGATATATGAATGAACAACACTCTTCTCTAAAACAAAAGAAAGAAATGAAGTAAAGTGAATAAAATAAAATCAACACACACACCAGTGAAAGTTAAAGTGAAATGTAGATTTTGCTTATTATTCCTATATATGTTATCAAAGAGAATTATATGTTTGTTTTTAATTGGATAGCTGAATGCAACTTATACTTTTAAAAATTGGACCTTTTATTTATTTTTACAGCTTCCATTTGTTTTTTATTGACTTGATTTGAGTTTTTGAATGTCACTTTCTTTTTTCATTCTTAAGTCATGGGTCAAATAGGAAGCCTACTCTATTTTATTGCATCACTTCCTAGCCTGATTATACTTTACAGGGTTGAATTTTATTCTTTTGTACATGTTTGTGGCTGCTTATTGTGGTTTATTCTATTATTGTTGGTTTATAATTAGGTGCTTTTCTTTTTGCTCTTTGCAGGGGTTCACAACCTACACAATTGGCTTTCTCTGCAGCCCTTGTAACTTTGGTAAATTCCTTTCTTGATTCTACGCCATTGATGCGGATGATATATGTATGACATGTAATAGGGTCACCTAATTAAGCTACTCCTTACTGGAGCTTTATTTGATCTTCTTGAACTTGCTTCTTTCCATGTTGTAGATGTACAAATTATCCACGTATGTCTTACCGTAAATTTGATAGCGTTATAGTCTATGATAATACCATGATATAGTGTCTAGAAAATCTGCATATGGTTTGGGGTATTCATCCATTCTGATGATATAAAAATAGCATGTTCAAAGTAGTTATTCATTTTTATGTGATTCTTTTTGGATTATGAAGCAACTTTGAGCAATTATTTTATGTATAAGATATTTTATTTCTTAATTACCTACCTTAATGTGCTATTGAGTGTCTTGATGTGACCTGGTTAGTTGTAGAGCAATTGGGCAAAAGAGCAATAATTATATCTGTATCTTGTAGCATGAACTTTGTTTTTTCTTCAAGTCCTTACCTAGTTTTCCTTGGATTTTCCATCTTCTTTTCTTGCTGAATCTGACTGTATTTGACATTCTGTCCCAGTCCATTCTTCTTAAAGTTTCTGCTGGGTCAATTGCAAACTGTTCTATCTCACCTAGAATGAGAGTGTATTAATTAATTCTTTTTAATATCATGGGCTGTTTTTCGTGTTTTTAGTGTTAATTAGTATGGATAGAAGTTGGATGTATGGGAATCGAACGTCCATGGAATTCCTACGAGGGGTTGATGAGTTTATTGCGGCTGCCCTTGCGTACAAATCAAAAAGTGGTTCAATTCGCTGTCCATGTATTGATTGCAACAACATGAGGTGTCCAAATGACGTTTGTGAAGTCCAGGATCACTTAATTCGCCGAGGGTTTAGAAAAAGCTATACAAAGTGGACGTGGCATGGTGAGGAGTTTGATTTTGCTGAGAGCTCAACTAAGCTAGATAATAATCAAGTCGCTAATGTTGAAGTGGAGACAGATAGGATTGACGAGATCCTCATATGTATGAAGCCATTATAAGAGCATCTGAGACACCGTTATATCCTGGTTGTTCAACATTCACTATTCTTTCTGCTGTCCTCAAATTATTCAACTTAAAGGCAGGTAACGGTTGGACTGACAAGAGTTTCACAGAGTTGTTGCAAATGTTGAAAAAAATGCTTCCTGAAGGAAACGAAGTTCCAGTCTCCACTTACGAGGCAAAGAAACTTATGTGCCCTATGGGTATGGAATTCAAGAAGATACACGCATGTCGGAATGACTGTGTGCTTTATCGAAATGAGTACGCAAATTTGCAAGAGTGTCCAACGTGTAAAGTGTCTCGTTACAAGAGAAATGACAATAGTTCAGGTTCACAAAAGAAAGGGATTCCAGCAAAGGTACTATGGTATCTTCCAATCATTCCAAGATTTAAACGCCTTTTCTCTGATGAAAAAAATGCAAAATTATTAAGGTGGCATGCAGAAGGGAGGAATACGGACGATGGGTTTATGAGGCATCCAGCTAACTCTTCACAGTGGAGAAACATTGATCGCAAGTTCCCTGAATTTGGTAATGAAGTCCGAAATCTTAGACTTGGTCTTTGTACTGATGGGATGAACCCATTTGGGACACTTAGTACCCAATACAGTACGTGGCCTGTTCTTTTGACCATTTATAATTTACCTCCTTGGTTATGCATGAAACAAAGATACATCATGTTATCACTTCTAATCTCTGGGCCCAAACAACCTGGAAACGACATTGATGTGTACCTAGCGCCACTAATTGATGATCTAAAATTGTTGTGGGATGAAGGTGTGGCGATGCTTGATGCTTATTCTGGAACAAATTTCACCCTTCGTGCCATGATAGTTTGTACAATAAATGACTTCCCGGCTTATGGAAATTTGTCAGGGTACTCTGTAAAGGGAAAAAAGCCATGTGCAACTTGCGAGGATGATCTAGAAACATTGCGTCTCAAAAATTGTGCGAAAGATGTGTACCCGAACTTTCGTATGTATCTTCCGCAAGACCATCCCTTTCGGAAAAGGAAGAAAGCTTTTTATGGGAAGACTGAGAAGAAAATAGCTCGTTTGCCTTCACGTGCAAGTGAGGTTTTTGAGCGAGTTAAAGACATTGAAACCGTTTTCAGTAAACCTAACAAAAGCAAAGCAGGAGGTGGTTACAAGAAGATGTCAATTTTGTGGACTCTTAAATACTGGAAAGATTTGGAAGTTAGACATTGCTATGATGTGATGCATATTGAGAAAAATATTTGTGAAGCTATAGTTGGGACACTTTTAAACATGTCAGGGAAAACGAAGGACGGTGTGAAAGTAAGAAAAGACATGGTTGAAATGGGTCGAACTGATTTGGAACCCGAAGAAAGAGGAAAACGCTACTATCTTCCACCAGCTTGCTATACTTTGTCTAAGGAAGAGAAAACTCGTTTTTGTGAGTCATTGCAAGCATTGAAGGTACCTGCTGGTTTTTGTTCCAATTTTCGAAGAATGGTATCATTAACCGACTTGAAATTAGTTGGAATGAAATCTCATGATTATCATGTGTTGATGCAACAATTTTTACCAGTTGCAATTCGAGGAATATTGTTGCCACAAGTGAGGTATACTATTACAAGATTGTGTCTCTTTTTCCGCACTATTTGTAGCAAGGTGATTGATCCAAGGAGATTAGATGACTTGCAGGCCGATATAATCCAGACAATGTGTTGCTTTCAAATGTATTTTCCACCATCGTTCTTCGACATCATGCCTCATTTGGTCATTCATCTGGTTCGTGAAATTAAATTATGTGGACCAGTGTGTTTAAGATATATGTATCCTTTTGAACGCCACATGGGTGTCCTGAAAGGGAGAGTCATGAATCTAGCTAGACGGGAAGCCAGTATTGTCCAACGAACAGTGGCCGAGGAAGTTTCTTCATGGTGTGCTCAATACTTAGCAAATACACAAGAAATTGGTCTACCAAAATCTCGACATCATGATATGTTTCAAGGCAAGGGTACTATCGGCAACAAAAGTATAACACTTAGTGTGAGCATTGATGATTGTGAGAAAAAGTATGAACTTTTTTCTCTTCCAGTACCAACTGATTTTATTTCGGAAATTGGTGATGCGGTTGGCTCTTTCACGCAATGGCCAAAAGATTTGGTTGAACTTACAAAAGACAAGGCAAGTCTTTCAAATTTCTGTACAGCTATGTAATTCAGTTTTTGAAGTTGAGATGAGTATTACGTTAATATCATTACATAATTTGTTGTTTATTTGCTATTAGGAAAACAACCCAGAGGTACAACAAGGTAAAGGAAAACATAATGAGATTGGTAATACGACAAATGAATCGGTGCAACAAGGGAAACGAAAATCGAAGGAAAATGGTAATACAACAAATGAGTCTGTGCAACAAGGTAAACGCAGATCTAAGGAAAATGATAATGCAACAAATGAGTCGGTTGTATGCTTAAAGAAACCATTTTATCCCGAGAAATACCAACCGCCCATAAGTGACAAGTGTAAAAGAATGAAGTCTATTTTGGTTGATTTGGAAAAAACAGAAACGATTGAGTTTCGAGTTGATAAGGGTGATTTCTTTCTCTCTGAAGATCAAACCCTCTTCATGATCACTCAGGATGATGTGGATGATATACTCTCAGGACGTTGGCTCAGTGTTTCAGTGTTGGAAGTTTTCATGATGTAATTATCTCAATTTGTTTTTGTTTCATTTTGGTGTTGGACATCAATTCACTTTTTATATTATATAGGGCTTTGAAGAATCAGTACAGACAACATTTTGATTCAATTGGATTCATGCGTCCGGGTAGAATCTCGAGTATCGATTGTCAACAAGATAAAGCTGTGTGTTCTGAATACATGTCGAATGTTATCAAACAATGCAAGTCCAAACGGTTCATCTTCTGCCCATATTGGGAAGGGTACGTATTTGTCAACTTTACTATCTAGTTTTTTAAGTTGTAAAACTATATGTTTAACAAACTTGAGTTGTATATTTATCATTTATATGTAGGAATCATTGGATACTTATTGTCATTAGTGTGGAGAAGCGTGAGGTTTACAGTTTTGACCCGATTAGGATGACGACCAATAATCGCCTTTCAATTAAGCCACTTTTAGATGGGTAAACTATACATTATTGATATTATTATTAATATTTTTGTTAGTTAATGGATTTCAATATGATAATACATATTTTTTTTCAACTATGTAGGGCTTATTTAGCTTATGTACAGATGGAACCTAAACGGATGTGTAAAAAAGGTTTGACATGGCATCCTGCAAAGGTACTTTCTTCTTGTTGTTTAAGTTGTTTATATGTTTGTGCTATTTTTAATTGTTTTGTGGATATCTTTTGTGGAGAATTGAAATATATATGATGTTTGTGGAGAATTGGAATTATAATATATATTTTTTTTTATTATTTTATACTTATTTCCAATAATGATGATCTTGTACTAATTTGTTGAATTGGACTACAAATACAGTGTGCTCAACAAATTGGTTCAAAAGAATGCGGATACTTTGTAATGCGGTATATGTTTGAAATAGTTTTGCACCATCGTGATAGCGAGAATCTAATACGGGTAAGTGATATATATTAATATAACAATATCCAATATCCTTTTATATGTATATGCTAATTACATTGGTTGTTTTTCTTTTTTAAAGGACTTCACAAGAACTGAATCATATAGAGAAGACGAGATTAGTGAGGTTTTGGATGTATGGGCAAAAGAATGTGTAAGCACCATCATGAGTCGTTAGATACTTTACTTTAGTTTTTGACAATAATAACAATAACTTTAGATGGGTTTTTTGTGCACTCTATTTTAATGCTTCATATTATAGAACAATTATGTCTAAGTATTGATAATAATTTATATTTTTGCAAGTTATTGATAGTAATTTAATATTTTATTATTTGATTTAATTTATGTAATTATATTAATTTTAAATATTTAATCATTGTAATAATAATTAATTTTGAAATTTAATATGTAATATTTTGTAATTTTAATATATAATTATTTTTGAAAATAAAAAAATTAATTTTTTTTTTATCAATGGGGTCGGTTCAACGTCATTAACCGATTTCATTGGTACACATTTAGGGTCGGTTGATTTTACGGTTCGCGCTGAAATTTGATAATTAGGGTCGGTTACAATGTAAGCAATAGGGTCGGTTAAAATTGAGCATTAGGGTCGGTAATATTTGATACACCGACACTATTGTCTCATTGTTTGGGTCGGTTAAGGGATTCGTTCGAGCTAAAATTTAAAACTTAGGATCGGTGCTTTTAAATAAACCGACACAATTGTGTCATTGTTTGGGTCGGTGCAAGTTGGAGTTGAACCGACCCTAAAGTATTTGGGTCGCCATATATTGGGGTCGGTCAAACACCGAACCAAAAAGGCAAATTCGACCGACCCTAAAGGCGTTTTTTCTACTAGTGTAAGATTCGTACAAAATGACCATAATCCCCCTCTAAAGTAGCACGATCAATCTTAATAAGTCCGCCGAGACAATGAGCAATATCAGATAAGATAATAGGATCCCAGTAAACCCAGAGCAAGTTATATAATCGAACCCAAACCTGAGCATTTGTTGTTTTTTGAGACTGAGGATCGAAATCTGGTGTCCAGGGTTGCACTTTAAAAGTTCCAGCTTTCAATTCGATAACTCCACGACAACAAATTAATTGTCCAGATTCTTCAGAGGGAAGCAAAATATGGTAAAAACCTTTACCGAAAGAGATCAAACGCCATGGAATCAAGATACCTCAAGCTTTTGTAAGCCCTGAACGAAGTTCATCCAATTTCCATGGGCATCACCTTTGTTTAGGTTTAATCTACCAATTACTGAGAAGTTACACATCTGGATTCTTTTTCGAAAGCCTTCTGGTTGATTTTCACAGATTTGTATTCTCCATCATCATATACAACAGCATCCGAAACCAGAGTAGGCATCCGCAAGAAAGAGGTAACTTCAGCATATGACTTAGGGTTTGCAACAAGGGCCTTTTTGTTTTTGTAGGATGCGAACATCTCAGCAATTCCAGGACCAGTGACTGGTGGAGATGCTGATCCAGCCATAGTGGCCGGAGATGCGCCAGAAAAGGAGGCCAGCGTAATGACAACGACTCTGATATTAGGGTTTCATGTAAAAGTTTAGTCGGAGAACATTTTATCTTTAATGACATAACCATTATCTGTGACCATTTTATTTAGTAAAAGGTGCTACTTTTTATTCTATAAATGATTAACAATATGCAACGATGTACGAAGTTGTTACTTTTTAATTGTTGTGAAAGAATGACAAATTGTTGTTAAGTATTTTCTTTTTATTTCCTTTGAACTTTTACTATTATCGTATAATTTGAATTTTACATAGTGTAGATTTGATCAATTTAGATTTCAGATATTAATTTTAGTAACTATATTTACGATACATTTTCTATATAGTTTGGGTGCTACTTAGATTTTCAAAATAAGAAAAATGATTAAGAATGTAAAATAGGATAAAATGATATCATATATCTCGCGCATCGGACGGATCTTCGACTAGTTATAACTAAAACTAAATATCTATAAATATCTAATAATAATATTAACGTATAGTCTGGGTGGCTTATTTTCATAAATCTCAAGCCTGTCTATTCTGGTTTGGACCGGACCGGGCTTGAGGAAGTGTGTTATTGTCCAAGCTCATCCAATTGGACATGGGGCGTTCCGGGTGAGTACCCGAACCCGTGAACAAGTAAAACTGCACGAGTGGCCACCCGAGCTGGCTTAGTTGAAAAGTGAGGTCGGTATTGAAATGGTGAAAAACACCGAATCTAGTAAATCTAGTCTAACTTAGTATATAGTACATAGTAGCTAGGCCCATTAAATGGTTTTTTTCTTGACTTTTCCTCCCCATGCAGTGTCTAAAATTGATTCCTACAATTCGATGTGATATGTCTTAGTAATAAAACAAAAGGTAAGCACTTGTCTAGTTTTGAGTTTTGAGTTTCCGGTGCTTTGCACCTAGATCTCCTCATACTCATACTTTTCAATGATTTTTGTTTTGTTTTTTCAAGTGCAAAAGCAAAATGTTGAAGGCTGCATAGGTATAGAATTTGTAAGCTAAGTCAACTTGTTTATAGTTGTCAAAAAAAAAAAAGTCAACTTAGTTTATTTGGTGGACTTTGCATCTTCATATTTGCAGATACTCAATTCTATAGACTGAGAAAATATAGGCACTTAATTATTTCCACTAAAATAGTTATTGTAGATTTTTTGGATTAAGAATCAACGAAAAATTATTCGACCCATTAGTTAACGTTGACTTTATCTCAATTTTGTAATAACAAAATTATTGACGTAATTTTCTGTCAGTTTTAACTTTGGTAATATTTTCTCGGTGTTGAATATTGACATGTAACGACTCGATTCTAAATAGGTGACCGTGGGAGCAGAAAGACATATATAAAGAGCGATCCTAAAAAATGTCGATTGCAATTGGAATTGTTTTACACGTAAAAGAGCTTCTTAGCTTCCCAATAACGTGGGATATTTAACAACTATTAAGTTTTGATTTAGTAACCCAAAAATATTGATATTTTGTAATTACCAAAACCAAAAACATTCCCTCTTACACAATATTCCTAAAACAAAATTTCTTGTTAATAAATGGATATATAATGTGAAAAGTTATGACCCGAGTTTCACACGTTTATTTAAGAAAAATAAACGAATTGAAATTTCTACATAATTATATAGAAGACAAAAAGTACAAAAAAAAAAAAATAAAACAAATATCAATAAAAATATCCCACAAGTCTTATAATTATATTGCGCGTGGACTTTTGAAGGTACTTTTATTTTATAAACTACTTATATAAATTTGAAGTTAACACACAGCATCCATTGGTCCCAGATAATTTAATGGCGATTTTCCTTGGTAAGCCATTTTAATTGGCTTAAACTCCATATATACATATGTTTGGCCTATTTATTTTTTCTGTTCCGATAGTTGTCCGGTTCGTACTGGTGTCAATCTGGTTGGGATGAGTAAAGCTATCGCTCCATTGTGCAACCGCTTTTACTAAACAAAACATATGTTTTGCCGAATAAATAATAAATAATGTTGTTTTTTTTTGATCTTTTTGTAGGCAAGTTACATACTTTCCAGTTTCCATTGCTTTGTATTATGTTTGCTCTCATTTCTGTGCTTCAAGCTCAGGATCAATCTGGTACGTCTCATTATATTGAAATTACTGACACATTATACAATTAGCGACGCATATTCGGTTTATTTCTTTCGTGACGCTTGTCTCTCCGTTCTTCTTACACTTGCCAACATTTGTTACTCTCTCTTCATTGTTCTTTCTCTTCCAGGGTTCATCAGCATAGATTGTGGGCTTGCAAAAAATTATTCTGATACTAAGACAACAGTGGATTATGTTTCGGATTCCGGATTCGTTGATAGTGGTGTAAACAAGAATATTTCAGTTGTATACAAAACTTTCCTTATAGACGAGCAGCTGCAGACTTTAAGAAGCTTTCCTGAAGGAGACAGAAACTGCTACGAAATCGGACTAAAAAAGGGGAATAAATACTTAATCAGAGCTGTTTTCATGTATGGAAATTATGATGCCAAGAACTCAACTCCAATATTTGATTTATATCTCGGATCAAAGAAGTGGGACACAGTCGATACAGTCAGCTCGACGATTATTAATACCAAGGAGATCATACATATGTCCACTGCGAATTACATTCATGTCTGTCTAGTTAACACTGGCTTAGGAACGCCTTTCATATCCACATTGGAATTAAGGCCTATGAAGAACAGTACCGCTTACAACACGGATTTCGGATCGCTGGCATACTTCACACGATTCGATATTGGTTCACCGACAAATCAGACCATCAGGTACAAAGATGATATATATGACCGGAAATGGCTGCCTTATCATTTCTTCAAGTGGACAGATATAAGAACTAATGAGACTATTGATTTACAAGTTCCAAGCACTTACCGGACGCCTTCTGTAGTCATGGAAAGTGCCGGAACAGCAGCTAATCCTGATGAGCCAATGGATATTTCTATAGAGATTGAAGACGCATCTCTCAAATTTTTAGTATATATGCATTTTGCTGAAATTGTGAATCTTAATCAGACCAATCAGACAAGGATCTTCAACGTTTCGTTAAACGGGGAATACTGGGCTGGTCCTATAGTTCCTGATTACTTGTATACAACCACGCTATTTAGTACAGCATTGTTGACTGGAGGACGATACGATTTTTCGCTGTTTAAAGTCGATAATTCAACCCTTCCACCTCTTATTAATGCAATTGAGATTTACTATGTTATTGATCTCTCACAGTCCTCCTCAAACAAAAAAGATGGTATGCACTTTCTGCTTAGTTTAATCTACATACAATTGTTTAATTATCAGTTTCTAATTCCGTATATATGATTCAGTTGACACGATGAAGCACATCAAAAATTTGTATGAAATAAAGCGGAATTGGCAAGGGGATCCATGTACTCCTCAGGCATACATGTGGGATGGTGTTAATTGCAGCTACACAGAAAATGATGTGCCTAGAATCATAT
Source organism: Euphorbia peplus (assembly GCA_028411795.1). NCBI lineage: Eukaryota > Viridiplantae > Streptophyta > Magnoliopsida > Malpighiales > Euphorbiaceae > Euphorbia > Euphorbia peplus. The sequence continues at coordinate 7,709,405 of CP110843.1, read as the reverse complement.
CCTTGTAAGCTGTGTTCATCTTTACTATTAGGCTTCTTTTATTGATCCGGACTGTTAATGACAGAGTGTAAAATTGTTTAGGAACTTGTCTTCAATTGGACTAACCGGCGAAATCCCTTCGTCCATATCAAGTCTCACATCATTACAATCTTTGTAAGTCCAAATCAAATATTCTCTCTCGGAACCAAAAAAAAAAATATTCTCTTACCAAATGTTCTGTTTGAATATCAGGGATTTATCAAACAATAATTTGACAGGATCACTTCCTGAGTTTCTCTCTCAGTTGCCATCCTTGAAAGTCCTGTAAGTTAGTTAATTAATGTTTCCCGGTGCCTATTTCTGTTTTCGTGCGACATAGAATCTTTAAATCCTCTTCAAAGTAATATGTATTACAGCTAAATTTCCTGTTTGGGATTTTATTGCAGGAACATGGCTAGCAACCAACTAAGTGGATCAGTTCCGGCATCACTCCTCGAAAAATCGAACCAGAAAACAATGGAATTAAGGTATGTTGTTGCAGATATAGTCATTGGTAAAAATCAATTCGGAAATTATTTTAAAATGGAAATTGGAAGTCTTCCTTCTAATGAAATGTGTTCTTTTAATTCAAGTGTTGGTGGAAATCCAAATCTATGTGCATCAAGTTCATGTGAGATTAAGAAGAAGAAGAGCTCGGTTGTTCCGATTGTGGCTTCGATTGTCGGAGTGATCGCCTTCATAGCTGCAGTCGCAACCTTCTCTTATATGCTAATTAAAAGAAGAAGAACACAACAAGGTTTGTTTGGTCTTGTTCATGTGTTCTGTTTTAAGTTTGTGTATAACAAAATGTGCTTATATTATACTAATTGTGAATGCTATCTACAGGCATGAGAGAAGCAGAGCTGAAAGCTAATAATGAATACGAGGCGTTGGAATCAAAAGGACGACGTTTTACATATTCGGAGGTTTTGAGTATGACTAACAACTTCCAGAAGGTTCTTGGAAAGGGTGGATTCGGAACGGTTTACCATGGAAACTTAGATGATTCTGAAGTTGCTGTGAAGATGCTATCTCCATCATCAGCCCAGGGTTATAAGCAATTTCAGGCTGAGGTACTTCATTTACCATAATTAACTAATTCATATTCATATACCATTCATATTGATTTGTGACGAGTTAAGGACTTTTCCGATAATGTTTAGGTGAACCTTCTTCTGAGAGTTCATCACAGGAACTTGACTTCCCTCGTTGGTTTCTTCGAAGAAGGTGCAAAAATGGGTCTCATTTATGAGTACATGGCTAATGGAGATATAGACAATCTCATGTCAGGTCAGTTACTATTCTGAGTTTAACCATATAATTGGCATAACTATATAGTTATAACTTATACGGTTTTGTTCAACAGATTCAAATAGAAATGTATTCGGCTGGGAGAAGAGGCTTCAAGTAGTCGTCGAAGCAGCACAAGGTGAGCCATGGGTTTTTTGCTGCATATTGTGCAACAATTTGGTCAACTTGCTATCCCCTCAGGACGGCTCGTTTTTTAACCTTGCTAGCTCAAGCTTTAATTTTTTGTTTAATCTGAATTGATATAGGATTAGAATACCTGCATAATGGGTGTAAGCCACCAATTGTGCACCGAGATATAAAGCCATCAAACATCTTATTGAACGACAAATTCCAAGCAAAACTTGCTGATTTCGGTTTGTCGAGATCCTTTCCACTTGAAGGTGAAACTCATATATCTACAGTTGTCGCGGGCACCCCAGGCTACCTTGACCCTGAGTAAGTGTTGATGATTATAACATGTTCATATGTTTTTATAGCATCTTAAATTTTTCTAACACATATATATGGAATTGTAGGTATTACGCAACTAACTGGCTAACAGAGAAGAGCGACGTGTTCAGTTTCGGGATTGTTCTGTTGAACATGATGACAGGAAAGCCAGCGATTGCAATGGTAGATGGTAAAAACACTCATATATGTCAATGGGTGAGATCGCTGCTCGAAAATGGAGATATCAAAAGTGTTGTAGATCCAAGTATAGGTGAAGATTTCAACATGAATTCGATGTGGAAAGCAGTGGAAATAGCAATGGCATGTACAAGTCAAACATCGACGGGTAGGCCTACTATGCATCAAGTTGTCACAGAATTGAATGAATGTTTAGCAGAAGAAACGGCTCGGAAGAAGCTTCAGAGAAAGGAGACAGAATATTCAATGGGATCCATGGAAATGATGACTGATACATCTCCTCATGCTAGATAACAAATTATTCAGCTCATATTAATTTGTTATTATTCGGAAATTCAAATATTTGTTTTTGTTTTTGTTATTATTTTCGCAAGTCAACTGTAAGAAGTCTTTGGTGTTTACAAGTTATAGCCATTAAATGTATACTACAAAAGTTTGCAAATACATGAAATTTAAGTCTATATAAGAAATGAAAGTTCCAATAAATTTGCAACGGATCTTACATAGTAGTCGAGATAGGGAAACAAAATTTTTATTACAATCAACATAATGAAGTTAAGCGAGCTCTTTGAAACGAAACTATGTCCAAGTTTCATTGATCAACGGAGTTTCGGTATCCATACACTCAACACTGAATCCCTCAAGATTTGTGTTTAAACATTGATTCAATTGAGTAACTAGTTGATTCATAGTTGGCCTTTGTCCTGCACTTTTTGACAGACAAGCCATGGCTAACTCCACTACTTTCCACACCGAATTTACATCCACATTGACCTTTCCTGCTACTACTCTTGGGTCTAAGATGCTTTCGATATCTCCATTTTCGACCATGTCGTTCACAAATTGGCTTATATGAATCCTCTCGTCACCACTATCAGTTTTAATTATCACAGATCGCCCTGTGATTATCTCCAGAAGAACTACTCCATAGCTATATACATCACTTTTCTCGCTTAGCCTGTTGGTTACATAGTACCTACAAAACAAAAGCATACTAAATGAAAACACATATATGATAATACTACAAAATGCAGTACTATTAATTAAGATATATAATATAATATGATATTAAATAATTAATATGACGTACGGATGATTTGATACGACACATATGTATATTCAATAAATGGATGTTGGTTGGAAATATCTTACTCAGGGTCAAGGTAACCAGGTGTGCCGGCAACAACAGTTGACACGTGTGTGCCTCCGTCGACTGGGAACATTCTAGAAAGACCAAAATCAGCTAGTTTTGCTTGGAATTTGTCATTCAATAATATGTTTGTTGTCTTCACATCTCTGTGTACCATTTGTGGCTTACAGCCATTGTGAAGATACTCCAATCCTATCATAATTGTTTTCCAGATTACATTATTAAGCAAAATCAAGGGATAATTAGGTAGAACGAGCGTAACAAATTTAGTTTTTTTTTTTTTTTTTTTAATTTACGAAGCAGTCCAATTTTAAGTTTAGCATATACCGGATGGTACAATTTGAAGCTTTATTAACGGAGATGAGTTAGTTTCATTGGCAAAAAGATGTACAAGTTCAAGTCTTATCGGGTGCTCAGAGCTATGACTTGAGATTACATAAACTCTGTTATTAAAGAAACCCATCTTCTGTTAGCAAGTCTTGAAATCGTGTCGTCTGGTAAAATTTAGGTTCAAGATTGCATTGTTTTCTATGCGGAGGCTAAATTCATACTCTTCCAATAATTATAAATTTGTAACTTCAGTCTTCAATGTACATATATTTCAAGTACTAACCTTGTGCTGCATCGACTGCTATTTGGAGTCTTACGTCCCAACTTAAGATATTGGAGTTACTATCTGAAAAATAGTAATAAAAAAATAAATCAGAAACCTGTATATTGTTGGATTGTTACTCAAATTATCAGTTTTTACACAAACGGAGAAATAATACTATCGGCCAATTCATTACTAAGGGATGCATACCATTTTATTGAAATTAATGAGTGTTCAGAGTTAAATTTGTACAAGTGACATATCAATCAATAGGTCAATTTGCATCCCTGTCCTTCAAGGGCTGTACCCGCCCCTGCGTGTATTTCTTCTAGTGTACCTGTTATGTTATTCAAATAACCGAGAAAAGATAACCTGAGAGGTGGTCGTCTAAGGTTCCATTAGCCATGTACTCGTAGATTAACCCCATTTTTGTGCCTTCATTGCAGTAGCCAAGTAGCATTGTCAAGTTCCTGTGATGAACTTTTAAGAGAAGCTTCACCTGTAGGAAACAACAAACATCAGCTGAAACCGAAATGGACAGCAGAAATACGGATATTCTGTTGAAGATAATTTTCTAATTACGTACCTCAGCGTGGAACTCCTTATACCCTTGAGCTGAGGATTGAGAGAGTATCTTCACCGCAACTTCAGTACCATCATTTAACTTACCGTGGTATACTGTCCCGAAACCACCTTTTCCAAGAACCTTGGCGAAGTTATTTGTAATCCTGAGGATTTCATGATAACTGAACTGTAGATTCTTGGCTTCCATTAGCTCATTCATTTCCTTGCTTATTTTCTGCCCCACTGTGTCAACGGACAAATACCGTCTCATTGAGTAGCGTAATATGACTGCCAAGGCAGCTCCTAGGACAATAAATGCAGCAATCGATGCCACAACTGGAACAACAATACTCTTTCCCTTTTGCTTGCATGGAGCTGTTAGACATAGTTCTTCATTTCCGCTTACACTAATTCACTCAAAAAACAAAACAAAATAAAATTAAACGGCATCTTTAATAAACAGTGACGGATCCAGGATTTATTGAGACTGACCTTAGCAAAAGTGAACCATTTTTCGATCTTTCCTGAAGGTCAACCGGAATTACTCCTGTAAGCTTATTTTTTGTCAAGATTCTGCACAGACATATTACTTTTGATAAGAAATTTACTTCTATTTTATAGTCCTAAATCTCAAGATACTTACAGAGTTTTCAAGGATGACATTTTAGATAGAAAATCAGGCACTGATCCAGACAAACTATTGTTTGATAAGTCCCTGAATTTGTGAGAGGAAATTCCATCAACTTATATCTATAAAGGTCCAATTCAGTCACTATGGTAACTAAGTTTTAGATTGTTACAGTGATTCGAGTGATTTCAGATTGGCTATATCAGAAAAGATTTCTCCAGTCAATCCGGAGGAAGATAAATTCCTAATACAACAAGTTCCTTAGCAATAGAATGTACGTATCGAAAACATTACTTGACATAATTTATACTTACAGAGATGTGATTATAGGTGCTGCATTAGTACCGTAGCTGCAATTTAGACCGTGCCATACGCAAACTAGAGGAGCACAAGGATCTCCTTGCCAGTTTTTCTTTATTCGATAGGTTGACTTCAAGTTCGTTATAGCATAAACTACGATTTACACAATCAGTTGATCAAATTTCATATATAGATAAGGTGTGAGATTGAATTAAAGACCATACCATCATCTTGATCAGTCTCCAATTGTAAGAGGTGAACCACTGAATAAATTTCAATGGCGTTGAGGAGCGGTGGCAGGGTTGAATTTTCGGTTTTGAAGAGCGCAAACGTAGAGTTTCCGGAGATTGAAACCTGGCTAAACACAGTGATAGTATACAAGTAATCAGGAGTAACAGGTCCATGGTACAGCTTTCCATCCAGAAAAACATTGAATTGCCTTGACTGATTCAGATCTCGCTTAACTATTTCAGCAAAATGCATAAACACGTAAAATTCGAGGGAAGTGTCTGGACTGTCTATAGAGAATAGCATAAGGTCACTGGCATTTGTTGGGATACTAGCAGTTCCCATTGCAACCCGTGGTGGTTGAAAATCAATGTGACTTTCTGCATCAATAGTCTCTATAGTACTTATATCTGTCCATTTCTCGAAGTGATTAGGCCGCCATAAACGATCATAAACATCATCAGGAAACCTGATGAACAAGTAATTAATTAATATTCATAGATGAACAAAAAATTGTAACAGAATCATAAAAGAAAGGAGTCTAACCTGACAGTTTTTTCTGTTACTGAACCAAAATCAAAGCGGGTATATTTCACCAATGCTCCAGATTGAGGTGAATATGTAGTTATTTTTAAGGGCCTTATCTCTAACACTGATATGAAAGGCGTTCCCGTACGAATATTGACGAGACAGACATGAATATAATCCAAGACAGGGGTATGAATTATCTCTTTATCAACAGGAGCAGATGCATTCACGATTTGGACTGTGACCCATTTATTCGGTCCTAAATACAGATCAAAAACTGGAAATTGGCTTAATCCATCATAATTTCCATACAGGAAACTACTTCTGATCAAATATTTACTTCCTTTAGTAAGTGATACATTGTAACAATTTCTTTCGCCTTCGGGAAAGCTCCGGACATACAAGAATTGTCGGTCCAAGTTATTCGTACTCAAACTGGGTGCTATGTTCTTAATGATCCCTGAATGAACGAACGGTTCGTCTGATATGTAATTCAGGGTTGTTGTTGAATCGGTATAGCCTGAATTAGCTTGTAAACCACAATCAATGCTAATGAAACCTGAGAAAAAAAATATAGTTAAGTTAATTGTTGGTCCATGTATATAAAAGTATAGAGAAAATTAATATAACTTGTTTTTAATGAGATGAATAACCTGATTGATCTTGGGAATCAACCAGAATCATAAGATAAGCTAATATGAAAATAAAATGCTCTGACATTTTGTTCCTCATTTTTATTTCTTCTTGCATGGAAAAACCATTAATGGGAGTTATGACATATGTTTGAGTAATGCTGAAAATGTTTTTGAACTGCTGAAACTGTAAAGAAGCGACCCTAAAGAATGACTAAAGACAAAAATGAATTGAGTTTTATTATTAAGGTGGATTGCCAACACATATAGACGCGTTTTAAATTGTGATGTTTAAACAATAGATTTTGGACTGAACTGGACAATATTTACATAGTTTTTGACCATGTCAATACACACATATATTGAGAATAAATTTCAAATTTGTCACTATAGTCTTATCCATAATTTTGTCAAACAAGATCATTATTTAACTGTCACATTGAACATTATAAACAATTACTATAGCTAAAATTTTCGTTTTTTTCTAGCACTTAATCACACAAAAAATGTCTAAATTCCTTTTATTGTTACAAAAACAAAGTATATAAACAACCTACCGAAATATATGAAACTATTTTCTTTTATTCATAAACTTGTTTGAAATATACGATGTAATAGTCGAATAAATGATAATATTAGAGGTATAATTGCAGCATTTCGTGTTTAATTATGCACCTCTTTGAGAAAAAACAATATGTGAAAATTTCAACTTTATCCTATTATTCTATTAATTAGCTTTCGCAAATTGTCCTTAATCAATTTCAACTGGCAGCTAAATTGACTAATTAACCAATAATTCTAATATCCTCCTCAACTTCAAGTCAATGTCAACGAAACTGAAGTTGGTGAAAAAAATGATGGAAAAGGCAATCATTTGAAGATTTCAAATGAATTTCAGTTACATAAAATGCAAATTAATTAAAAATCATTTTGAGAATTTATTTGCTTCTTCTTTTGCTAATGAATATAAGTGACAATAACATCCAATAAGAGCAGGGAATATGGAGAAGAAGAGCCCGAACATTTCATCTAGGCTGCCACACCCGAACACTCAACTGCACACCCGAGTCCAAAATTTATTAAATAAAGAAACAAAAGAAAACAAAAATCAAAGTGACAAAATCAAGTGAACCGATACATATCTTGGCCACTAAAGTTATCAGTAAAGAGAACAATACTAAAAGAAGATCGAGTCCCACCAAACTATAGCATTACAAGTGCGACCATAATTAGCTAAAGAATCTACTACTTGATTGCCTTCACGAAAAATGTGCAACTTTCACATTCATCTTCTCCATTTGAATTGACCAAGGAGCCATTTTGCTAAGAGTATTGAACAAATACACAACATAAGCCGAGTATTGTCCAAGTTAGAGAAAAATTTAAGCAAAATTTATATAAAAAAATTACATATTTGTGGTCAATAATAATAAATGTTAATGAAATCAAAATTTCCATAGGATTTGTGGTCAATAATCATAATTTTAATGTTTACATAGAAGTCCACAAAAGTTACATTTGTCATATACCCTTTCAATTTTATAATTTATGTTTTTGTTACGCCAATTAGACATTTCGCATACTAACTACAAAATTAATCATCATTTTATCAAACACTAATAATTAATCGACTAATAGTGATATTCTTGTGAATAATACGCTCTTTTGGACCACACTTCTGGTTCCTTGAATCGTGATAACCTGCAAAACAGAACCGGAGATGGAGTCTCCGGATATAACTCCGACAATCAAGTCAATACGATTTTTAGGAAAGAAAGTGTATTTTTGTATTATATAAGTGTCTAACCTTTTCATCTCTGCTTTCATCTCTTTTTATAGCTGTGGATTACGGTTATTTCTCAGAGATGGAGAATCATGGGTAGTGGGGGAATAACATGTGTCTGTGCGGTTATTCCTACTGCTTGTACGATGACCTGACCTATTTGGGCTTGCTTATAAGGCTGGATGGGCCTTTTTAGCAATTGCATTGGCCTAGTTTGGATAACTTTTTGTTAAGTTAGCAGAAGCCTCCCTTTTAGGCCCAAAGAAAAAAGCCTTTTCAAGGGTTTAAATACTCAACTCTTCACGCTTCCCTCTTCACTTTACTCTTAATTCAAAAGTCGAGACTCTTCATTTGCTCTAACTCTCTGTTGCGAAATTCTCTCAACTTCTTTCTCATTTAGAAGTGTTTGCTTTTGTTTCTTGATTCATCTTCTACGTTCTTCTTTGGTCTTCTCTGGTTTATTCTCTGGGTTTCGAAGGCTCTCCGTTTCTTCGTTCTTCGCTTGCGTTCTTCACTTCTCTGGATTTTACTGCTTTAATGTAAGTTAGGGTTTTCGGTTTCCTTTATTCAATCTTGTTCTTCTTTTCCGCTTCTTTTCTGTTTTCGTCGATGTCTAGTCCATCAACTAGTGGCAGAACAGAATCTGATAATGAACCGGCTCCATCCATGGGGGATGATGGGTTTCCGCCTCGTCAGTTCACCAATATTGGTGGTGTCGCTGAGCCAAGTGCTGATTTCGACATGCGTAAGCTTATCACGCCGCCTTTTCCTTCTCTACCCGTGTCAAAGAAGTCAGCGAATGGGACAATTGTAACTAGGGATACGACGGTGGCACTGAGCGAGTACTTCCCTTGGTTGCGTACCTTGACCCTTAAAATCCTTGGTGAGGGCAAGGGCCCTGAAGATTGTGGGCGCGACTACTTTCCTATCTTTGTTGCCCAGATTCTTTGCGGATTCACGTTTCCGCTCGCTGATGATGTCGCCCAGATTTTGAGCGCCTATGATATAAGTCTCGGTCAACTGCATCCCAATGGTTGGGCGGATATCACCTTGGACAAATTTTTGGCGAATTGTCTGGGGATTTCGTTCAACGTGCGAATCTTTGTCGGCCTTCATCATTTCAAGAAAGCTAGGGGAACAAGAGGTTTTTATACCTTCTCTCGGCGGCACGACTATTCCGCCTTCTATGACAAACTAAATAAAGTACGCGACTGGGATAGGGTGTACTTCTGGATAAAAGGTCAAAGAAGGTGAGAAGATAAACTTCAATCGCGGGTGGTATCATCCCGTCCGCAAAAGCATTCGCATCGAGAGCCCCACTCGCGATGAAAAGAAAATAGTCGATGTCTTCAAGGATGTCCCTGCTATGACTTGGACATACGAGCAGGGACTCGACATGTGGCGAAACAAAGTGGCGATTGCTTCTCGCGATTGCCTCAATGCTTCTTATTTCGTTATCGTCTTTATGTTGAAGGTATATATATTTTCCCCTTTCTTAAATAATGTCTTCAACCCTTTGCAGGGGTGGTGACACATTTTCTCGCGTGGCTGCAGATTGAGAGGCGAAAGCTCTTGCCAGGAGGGAGAAGAGGCTAGGAAGGCGGCAGACAAATGGGGAGGAAACTCCTACCCCAAGCATGGGGATTGAGATTGACCTGGTTCGCAAGCGGAAAGCGAGTGCGAACACTACTAAAAATGCTCCTCCTCCACCGTCGAAGAGGAAGGCGCCCGAAGTTGTGCGAGAGGTAACTCGCAAGGCGCCTGCAAGCATTGTGGCGGACAAAACTAAGTCTGCCTCAACTAGCCTTTAAGTAAGTGTTTTCTTTATTTCAAGTATATAACTATCCCCACCTTATTAGTTACTAACCGTTTTCTTTTTCGCAGCCCATGCCCGACATTAGCAAATGGTGGGTTGACAGGTTTGGTGAGGCGGTATCTTACTTTTGCCGTGATATCGTCAGTTCCTTGGGGAACTTGATTGGGCGACTTCCCTCTGGTCTTCGAATTCGCCAAGAGGTCGACATCCCAAACGCTGCAGATTCACAATTTGTCCGATGCGATTCTCTGTCGTGATTCGCAAAGGGCCAAGGAGCTGGATGCCCCCAATACTGAGTTGGCTACCTTGAAGTCGATGGCTGACGTGGCTCAAGGTAAAATTGATGCGGCAAATTCCGCCAGGGTGAAAGCGGAGAGCGAGCGAAATGCCGCTAATCAAGCTGCGGCGAATGGGGCTGAGGAGTTGAAGAAGGCGAATGAGGCCTTGGCTGCTAAGGATGCTGAGCTCCGGCGGGTGACTGGGGTGTATACTTCTCGGGTCTACTGGTTTGGAGAGCGAATTCCTGCTGCCTACGAGCATTGGAATCATGAGCGCCTACTTGACTGTCCCAAAGTTCCCATTCCTTCTGAGGAACTTGCACTCACCTAGGACAAGATTGAGTAAGAGGATGGTGACATCGAGACCGCCCTTTTGGACGACTGGAAGAGTCACTATGATTCTCCCATTAGTCGTGAGTCTCCAGAGGCCAATGTCACTGTCCCCCCTAGTGCCGCATCGAATGAGGCGGAGGCGAGTGAGGTAGCAGGAGCAGCGGCAGCAGTAGAGGATTCTACCCAAGTCAACAACGGCGAATAGATTTCCATATTCTTTAATTCGCGTTGTAATTTGACTTGTTTATTTTGTTTTTTGTATGAACTCCTCCTTTTATTAATATGAATCTTAATCTTTCGTCCTATTTGAATTCATTTATGCTTTTATTCTTTAGCACAGACAAGCTTTGTTTGCCTCATTATGACAAGACTGTTATCTATTTTTCATAGATTAACTGAATGTCTTATTAATGCCTTATTATTTTTGACATTTCAAACTAACATGTTTTCGCTTGTTGATTGCGAACAAAATGTTTGTCGCTTATTGCTTTTAACATTTCTAAAGTTTTAGCTGGCTAAACCTATTTTTCCTTTACTCGATTATTCATTAATCTGCTTTACCTTATTTATAATTTTTATGAATATGATTTTGCGATGTGGGGTTTCGCTTTTATCGGTATCCAAAATTTCAACAAACATATGGTTTTGCAGTGGACGCATAATCATGCATCTGCCCTTATAAATGGACTTCACACATTCATGTGTTTGAAAGAAGCGAATAACCGTTTATTAATATACAAGCATTCGCATTACATTGTAGAGATAGTTTCTGGATCCAAGCCTCATTAAAACCTTTTATAAGAAAATCCAGTGGGATAAAACTTATAAAAGGAAAAAGAGTACTTTTCATTTCCTTCGCTACTCGGCTTTTCTATACAAGCGTAAATTTTCTAAATTCCATGTTCTTGAGAGTTGCCTTCCGCTCAGTTCCGCGTTCTTGAAGGTGGTTGGTCCCAGTTTTTTGACAACTTTATATGGGCCTACCCAATTGATCCCTAATTTGCCTCTTACTTATTGCGATTGAGTTTTTTCTGCTTTCTTTAGGACTAAATCGCCCTCATTGATGATGACTCGCCGTATTTTTCTGTCGTGATAAGATTTAATTCGCTGACGATAGGCAGTCATTCGCATATATGCTTTTTCTCTTTTGCCTTCAACGATGTCTAGAGAATCTCTCAGGGCGATTTGATTTTGGGATTCACAATAGTATATGACCTGTCTGTTGGGGATTTGATTTCGACCGGTATAACTGCTTCTACTCCATAAACCAAGGAAAATGGAGTTTCGCCTGTGGCAGTCTTGATTGATGTGCGATACGCCCATAACATGTTTGGGACTTCATCGGCCCATCCTGTTTTTGTTGGACCTAGCCTCTTCTTGATTCCCTGAACCATTGCCCTATTTGTCACTTTTGTAATGCCATTGGATTGTGGGTGATTCACCAAGGAGAAATGATTCTTGATCCCCATGCTTTCGCAATATTCCTTAAACTTCACACAATTGAATTTGTTCCGTTGTCTGTAATTATCAACCTAGGAATGTCGAATCACATGATTATGTTTTCTTTGATGAATTCAATCAACTGCCACTACCAGGTATTTCCTTTTCCGTGTTGCCTCTGGAAAGGGACCAACCAAATCAATTCCCCAAGTAACTAATGGCCATGCCTCTATGATTGGGACTTGTTGGGATCCTGGCATATGTTTGTCATTTGCATGGATTTGACAATTATGACACTCCGCCACCATTTTCTTCGCATCTTCTTTTGCCCAAGGCCAATAATAGCCTCGTAGTCTAGCTTTTCGTACAATAGCGGCTGATGCTTCATGTGCCCCACAAATGCCTTCATGTAATTCCCGCAGCACATAATCTCCTTCATTTCGACTGATACATTTGAGCCAGGGATAAGTAAATGACTTCCGATATAATGTTCCATCTTTTATGGAGTACCTAGCACACTGTCGAATGACCTTCCTGGCTTGAACTTTATATGTCAGTAAGTCTCCTCTTTCCAGGTAATTTCTCAAGGGGATTCGGCAATCATCATCATCTTGGAGCTCTTCTATGAACATTACTTCCGCTGTCGCGAATGCAGGGGCTGTGCGAATCTCTAGATCACATGCTTTTTGATTCCATGAATTTTGCTCGCTACTGCTTTTGCCAATTCATCCGCCTTTTCATTATGTCCACGTGGTATATGAACCATTTCCCAAACAACCCCCTTTACTGTGATCACTTGTGTTAATTTTTCCACTTCGGGATGGTACTTCACCAGTTCTTCATGCTTTACAATATAGTTCTTTGTGATCTGGTTTACCATTAACTTTGAATCGCTATAGATCACGATTCGCTCTGGGGTGAGTTCCTTTACCAATTTCAATCCGCATATCATAGCCTCATATTCCGCCGCGTTATTAGTTGTTTTGAATGTCAACTTGGCGACATGATGTAAGCGAATGACATCTGGACCTATGATCATAACTCCAAGCCCGACTCCTTCCGCAGATAGAGCTCCATCTGTGTACATACTCCATTCCTCTTTTGACTCTTTCGGAGAGATCTCCTCATCCCATGTGAACTCATTCACAAAATCTGACAATACTTGGCTTTTCAATGTTGGTCTTCCCTCATATCGGATGTCAAACTCGCCTAGGAGAATGGACCACTCCATCAACCTTCCAGAAGTATCTGGCTTTTACAAGACTTTTCTCATTGGGATTCCTGTGCAAATTACTATGGTGTGAGCCTGAAAATAAGGTTTTAATCTTGCTGCCGTTGTGACTACAGCTAAAGCCATCTTGTCCAGCTTTGAATAGTGAATCTCCGCATCTTTCAACACGTTGCTCACATAGTAAACTGAAAATTGCTGACCTTCTTCTTTTCGCACCATGACTGTGCATACTGCAGTATCGGTCACTGATACATACAAGTATAAGTCCTCCCCTTCTATTGGCCTGCTCATTAGAGGCGGATAGCATAGCAACAACTTGATTCCTTCGAATGCTTTTTGGCAATCTGGTGTCCATTCAAAGTTCTTGGATTTTTTTATTGCGTTGTAAAATGGTAGGCACCTTCTCGCCGAGCATGATATGAATCACCCTAATGCTATCAATCGCCCATTTAGCCTTTATACTTCTCGCACGTTTTTTGAGCATGATATGAATCACCCTAATGCTTTTTCTGGGTTAACTTCAACCCCTTTTCCGCTCACTATGAATCCTATGAACTTTCCCGCCTTTGCACCAAATGTGCACTTTTCTGGGTTTAGTTTTAATTTGTACTTCATGAGTACCTTCGACAACTCTCTGATATCCTGCGGATGATCTTCCATTTTCTTGCTCTTTATAATCATGTCGTCAACATAGATAGAGAAGTTGTCGCCCGCTTTATTCGAAAAGATTTTGTTCATCATTCGCTGGTAAGTTGCTCCAGCATTCTTCAACCTAAAAAGCATGACTTTAAAGCAATAAGTCGCTTGATGAGTTATGAAAGATGTTTTGATTTCATCCGCTTTCTCCATTGGGATTTGGTGATAGCTGGATTTGACATCTGTGAAAGATAATGCTTCAAATCCAGCTGTCCCATCAACCATAACATCGATATTGGGCAGCGGGTACATATCTTTTGGGCAAGCTTTGTTGAGGTCAGTGAAATCCACGCACATGCGATATGTGCCATTCGGATTTTTTATGAGCACCACGTTCACCAGCCATTGAGGGTAAATAACGTCTCGAATTTCATCCGACTTTAATAACTCTGCCACTGCTTCTTCAATAGCTCTATGTCGCTCAGGGGCTTGACCTCTTTTCTTCTGTTGCTTTGGGATTGCATTTTTATCTACATTGAGCTTGTGAGTTGCAACTTCTTGACTTATCCCTTTAAGGATTTCCCCGTGTCCGGCGAATACGGACTCGCACTCTCTCAACACTGTCACGATCGCTTCTCATATTTCGCCCGTTAAGCCTTTTGCAATCTTCACATTCTTTTGACCAGTTATGGTGAATAGTTCGAATTCGCCCAACGCGTATGCTGGCAATTTATCTTCTTCCTTCTCTTCTTGATCTTTTGGCCTCATTTCTAAAGACAAAGTATAGGCTTTCTGGGATGTCAACTGATCACCTTCTACTACTACTCGCCCTTGATGTATAGGTAAGTGTAGAGACAAATGTTTCATTGATATCAAGGATTCCGTTTCTGACAAAAAAGGCCTTCCAGAGATATCCATATAGGTATGTTCAATTCGCTCATCATTGATATTTAACTTGTTGAAAGCTGCTTGTGTGATGATGTTACAAGAGCATCCAGTGTCAACCAATATACGCTTGATATCCCATCCATCAACGAAGATGGTGATCACTAAAGCGTCTGCATGCGGCTCGCTTATTCTGACAAAGGGATAGTTAATTGCATCCCCCCCCCCTTTTGGTATTGCTTTTTCGCTGTTCACAGCGAGTCTTTTTTGTTGGCGGTTCATAGATGCCGCCAGTGATCATGTTTATCACTCCCTTTTTCTGCTTCTTCTCTGGGCGAGCATCAACATTCTGTGCATTTCCTATTCGCTCGTCATCTTTCTTTACAAATTAACCCAGCTTGCCTCTTTCGATCAGCTTTTCAATCTCTCTTTTCAGTTCATAGCAATCATTTGTGTCATGTCCATTGAGTTTATGGAACCTACGGTATATCTCAGAATGTTTGCCCATGCTACTTTTTCCCCTTGTGTCACGAAAGTGGATCTCTTTTTTGAGTGGATTCTTTTCTATCCAGAGCAACACCTCATGATGTGTTGTGTTCAAAACTGTCTGGTTATTTCGCTCTTGAAACGCTCGCTCATTTCGCCGTGTTGAATGGTTTTTGGAATTAGACCAATTTGAGGAGAACCTTCTGCCTTCTGAGTTATTTCTCACCCCTTCTCTATCCCGTCTGTTTTGTGCCCCATGTTTCCTGTTTACATCATCTACTTCCATAATCTCTTTTGCAATGCACATCAGTTCTGCTACCGATTGTGGTTTATTGCGAATTATCTCTTCCCGCATGCTCCAATCCGTCGTCCCATCCGTCATCATGTTGCGAATACTCATTATATCGAGGTTTTGGAGCCTAACAAGGACGTCATTGAAGGCCATCACGAATTCGGGCAAAGATGTATAATTCTTTTGCTTGATGTCTTTCAATTGTCACTTTGTTACTCCTGCTGGCTTGCAACCAACGAACTTAGCACAAAAATCCCTGCTATATTGATCCCAACTTCTTATTGATTCTGACGGTAAAGAACGAAACCAATCGGATGCAGCTCCCGCCAAGGTGGTTGGAAAGAGTCTGCAGATGATACTTTCACTTGCACCAGTCACGTCCATCAACTCCTTATAATTTTGCACATGCGATTCCGGATCCGAGTTAGGATCCCTATGATATTTTGGAATCGCTGGTGCTTTTATCCTATGGTCTAGAATAAAGTCCCTTATTCTTGCTGCAAAGGGCGAATCACTCTGCCTGTGTTCCGTTTCTCGCTGGGTATAACCCATTCACTGTAACATTTGCTGCAACTGCCTTTCCATGTCGGTCATGGGTTCACCCTGTCCTTGGTCAATTATTCTTGGTTCCGCCATTCTGATGGGCCTCTCCTCATGATGGACGTGATGAGTGGTGACTGATAATCTTTCTCCGGTGTAAGGATCAAAGGACCATTGGGGCGATATCCTCCCCATATTAGGCGGTTGTGGCATTCGCTCTTGGTTATGGAAAGAATAATAACCCGACATGGATTGATTCTGGTTATGCTCAAAAGGAGACGTGTAGTGTCCTGGATGGGTGAACTGTGACATTCGACTCGACTGTCCTAATTCTTATCTCCCTTGAGATGACAGATTAGCGGGCGGAATGGGTAAAGTTTGTTGGGTAATTTGACTTGGGATACTTTGGACTGGGATTGTGGTTGTAGTTGCTTGGGGGGCAATAGGTTGGGAGCGATTCGCCAACCCAGTCAAAAGATTTATCATTCTATCACCAGCTAATTGACTCATGTTTCGAGCCAACACCTGTCCTGCCATCTGCAAAAAATCTTCTTCGGGCATCTCCATTTCATTATGGACTTGTACTTCCTCCATTAAAGGTTCTACAGTTTGTGGATTGATACTCTGATTCGGATTCGCACTAGTGGTATTTATGGGATTTGACTGTGTGGCTTGTCTATTTCCCGCGTGAGTAGACCTCGTTGATACTCCAATGTTCACTGAAGGATCCGCCATGTTCTGGTGAAACTTTTATAGTGTTTACGATGACAATGTGTATCATAAAACTATGCCAAAAGTTCAATGCTCACCGCACCAATGATATTCTTGTGAATAATACGCTCTTTTGGACCGCACTTCTGGTTCCTTGAATCGTGATAACCTGCAAAACAGAACCGGAGATGGAGTCTCTGGGTAGAACTTCGACGATAAAGTCAGTACGATTTTTAGGAAAGAAAGTGTATTTTTGTGTTATAGAAATGTTTAATTTTTTCATCTCTGCTTTCATCTCTTTTTGTAGCTGTGGATTACCGTTATTTCTCAGAGATGGAGATCATGGGTAGTGGGGGAATAACCTGCGTTTGTGCGGTTATTCCTACTGCTTGTACGATGACGTGGCCTGGATGGGCCTTTTTAGCAATTGCCTTGGCCCATTTGGGATAACTTTTTGTTAAGTTATCAAACACTAAACAAGTGCAAACAACTAACCACAAATGGTGAATACATGGCTACTATATGCGTCGGTGCAATTTCACACCTAACTATGTACAAGAATTTTAGTAGAAAAAGTTCTAATCCCGTGGAAGCACATGTGGAGGCACTCAAGCGTATTGTATCCGTCCCTGGGGACTTCTCCTATTTCCTACACAGATGCGGATTAGGACAGTTGTCCTGATGCTTGACGGTTCACATCAGGTTATTGTGTTTGTGTATTGGTGAATACATGGCTACTATGTGCGTTGGTGCAATTTCACACCTAACTATGTACAAGAATTTTAGTAAAAAATGTTTTAATCATGTGGAAGCACATGCGGAGGCACTAAAGCGTATTGTATCCATCCCTGGGGACTTCTCTTATTTCCTACACAGATGCGGATTAGGGCAGTCGTCCTGATGCTCGACGGTTCACATCAGGTTATTGTGTTGGTGTCCTTGTCTTCCAAACGCCAACCTAGTGCAGAGGCAGAATACCGTACGGTTGCCAATATGGTCTCTGAACTTGCTGGCTTAGAAATCCCTTACCTGAACTTCAGTGTCCTTTACAAAAAGCCACCTTGGTATATAGTTAAAATATGAGTGCAATTTCTCTTCCAGGCAACCCAATACATCAACAACGCACTAAAAACATTCAAATTGATATTTATTTTGTGCAAGAAATAGCGGCCAAAGGCCACGTTCATGTGCTTCATTGTACTCTCCCGGTACCAAGTAGCCGACATCTTCACCAGGGATCTTCCATTGGTTCTTTTTGAAGATTTTCGAAACAATCTCAGCATCCAACCACCTCCTGCTCTGGATTAAGGGGGTGTAATTTAATAAATTCATACGATATATTGATATTCCGTAATTATTCTGTATCTTTGTATTTGTGGTAGCTTATTCAGAGTAGCTCAATCAATGTTAGGCTATGATTATGCAAAAATATTGTGTATGTAACTCAGTGATTGGTAATGTAATGGACAAGGAATCAAAATCTTTTACAAACAGACCTTGCACTACACAATACTAAAATAGTTTCAGTTAAACATTAAGCAAAAGTTCAACGACTTCAATGAAACATAACGAAGTTAAGTAACCTTTCTGAAACGGAACTATGTCTGAGTTTCAGTGACCAACGGAGTTTCGGTATCCATACATTCAACACTGAATCCCTCAAGATGTGCGTATAAGCATTGATTCAATTGAGTAACTAGTTGATTCATAGTTGGCCTTTCACCTGCACTTATCGATAGGCAGGCCATGGCTAACTCCACCACTTTCCACACTGAATTCACATCCACATTGACATTTCCATCTACTACCCTTGGGTCTAATATGCTTTTAATGTCTCCATTTTCAAGCACGTCGCTCACAAATTGGCTTATATGAGTCCTTTCATCGTCAGTTTTAATTATGACAGGTTGGCCTGTGATTATCTCCAAGAGAACAACTCCGTAGCTATACACATCGCTCTTCTCAGTTAACCGGTTTGTCACATAATATCTACAAAATAAAAACATTCTTAATCAAAACATATATACATGTGGTTATCCCCGTGTTTTGGGAGAGATCGGGATTTACTGATAGGAAGCGTTAGGAAGCAATAATCTACTGATTTCGTGTATCGGATATTACTTACTCAGGGTCAAGGTAACCAGGGGTGCCGGCAACAACAGTTGAAACATGTGTTCCGCCTTCAACTGGGAGCATTCTCGAAAGACCAAAATCAGCAAGTTTTGCTTGGAACTTGTCATTCAATAAAATGTTTGTTGTCTTAACATCTCTGTGTACAATTTGTGGCTTACAGCCGTAGTGAAGATACTCCAATCCTATAAAACATTGTAATCTTAAGTCTAACGTATACTAGGTGGTATAATCTGAAGCATCATATATCAAGCCGTTTGGGATGGTCTGGACGCTTTGAACAGGTTAAATTTCAAGTACTAACCTTGTGCTGCATCGACGGCTATTTGGAGTCTTACGTCCCAACTTAAGGCTTTGGAATTAGTATCTGTATTTACATAAAGAAACTTCAGACCTGTATATCTTGGATTGTTACTTAAATTGTTACTTTATACACACCTGGAGCAGTAAAAGATATGCACACCATTTTATCAAAATTAACTTAAATTGTTTAGTATTAACTTCACACAAGTGACATCAATTAATAGATTGGGTGTATTCAGGGGAAGAGATAGAGGTGCTCTGGCACCCCGCGCTCCCTGAACCCCTCCATCCTTGGAAAGTGACCAGGTTGGAGGTGCAAATTTGCATTACCGGCCTTCAAGGGCTGTATTCGCCCGTGCGTGTAATGCTCCAAGTGTATATATATGGTTATGTTTTTCAATAATCGAGAAAAGAAAACCTGAGAGGTGGTCATCTAAGGTTCCATTAGCCATGTACTCGTAGATTAACCCCATTTTAGTGCCTTCATTGCAGTAGCCAAGTAGCATTGTCAAGTTCCTGTGATGAACTTTCACAAGAAGCTTCACCTGTCGAAACTACAAACATCAGCTGAACTCGAAATGGACAGGACAAATGCGGAAATGCTACTGAAGAGCAGTTTTTTGTGCAATAGGTTGGTCGATTAGTCTAATTACGTACCTCTGCGTGGAACTCCTTATACCCTTGAGCTGAGGATGGGGAGAGCATCTTGACAGCAACTTCAGTACCATCGTTTAATTTGCCATAGTATACTGTCCCGAATCCGCCCTTTCCAAGGACCTTGGCAAAGTTATTTGTAATCCTGAGGATTTCTAGATAGCTGAACTGTAGATGCTTTGCTTCCATGGGGTCATTTGTTCCATTGACAATCGACGAAGAACGTCTGACCGAGTAGCGTACTATGACTGCCAAGGTGGCTCCTAGGATCACAATTGCAGCAATTGATGCCACAACTGGAACGACAATACTCTTTTTCTTTCTCTTACACGGAGCTGATAGACACAGTTCTTCATTTCCGCTTACACTAATTCATTCCAAAAACACACAAAATTATAAATTCAATTTTGGTACAGTGACGGGTCCAAGATCCCCTGACAACGTCTGTTCGAGGACCCTGGCCAAATATACATTTAATTTCATAGAGACAGACCTTAGCAAAAGTGAACCATTTTTCGATCTTTCGTAAAGTTCAACTGGAATAGTACCTGAAAGCTTGTTTCCTGCCAAGTTTCTGCGCAAACAGATCACTTTTGATAGAAAATTTAATTCTATTTTAGAGTACGAAATCTCAAGATACTTACAGGGTTTTCAAGGATGGCATTTTAGATAGAAAATCAGGCACTGATCCAGACAAACTATTGTTTGATAAATCCCTGAATTTGAGACAGAAATTTCCGCAATTTATTTATAATCATCGCAGTTCCGACGGTAATATTGAACTAATTCTTAGATTCTTTCTTACAGCGATTCTAGCGATTTTAGATTGGCTAGATCAGAAAATATTTCTCCAGTCAATCCGGAAGACGATAAATTCCTAACACACTCAAGTTCATTAGTAATAAAATGTATCAGAAACAATATGTACTCCACATAAATATACTTACAAAGATGTGATTATAGGTGATGTATTAGCAACATAGCTGCAATTTAGGCCGTGCCATACGTAAACTCGAGGAGCACATGGATCTCCTTGCCAGTTTTTCGTTATCCGATACGTTGACTTCACATTCGTTATAGCATGAACTACAATTTAGTAAATAGTTGTTCAAATATATCATTTCTAAGACATACATATGAGCTATGAGATTGAATTACCATACCATCAGCTTGATTTGTCCCCAATTGTGAGAGGTGGACCACCGAATAAAATTCAATGGCGTTGAGGAGCGGTGGCCGGGTTGAATTTTCGAGTTTGACGAATGCAAATGTAGAATTTCCGGACATTGGAACCTCGCTAAACACAGTAGTGGTGTACAGGTAATCAGGAGTAACAGGTCCATAGTACAGCTTTCCATCCAGGAAAACATTGAATTGTCTGGACTGATTGGGTTCGACCTTTACAATTTCAGCAAAATGCATAAACACGTAAAATTCGAGGGAAGTGTCTGGACTGTCTATGGAAAATAGCATGAATTCACTGGAATTTGTGGGGATGCTTGCCGTTCTCATTGCAACATTTGGTGGTCGATAAACAGTTTGACTTTGTGCGTCAACGGCCTCTAGAGTACTTATATCTGTCCATTTTCCGAAATGACCAGGCGCCCATAAACGATCGAATACATCATCAGGAAACCTGATGAACAAGTAATTCATTCATAATCATAGATGAATCGAGAATTGTACAGAACATTAAATAAAAAAAGTCTAACCTGACAGTTTTATCCGTTAGGGAACCAAAGTCAAACCGCGTATATTTCGACAATGCTCCAGATTGAGACACATATGAACCATTTCTCAACGGCCGTATCTCTAAAGCTGATATGAAAGGCGTTCCGGAACGAATGTTGACAAGACAGACATGAATATAATCCAAGACAGGGGTATGAATTATCTCTTTATTCACAGGATTAGATGCATTCAGGATTCGGACTGTGTCCCATTTATTTGGTCCTAAATACAGATCGAAAACTGGAAATATATTCAAGCCATCATAATTTCCATACAGGAAAATAGTTCTGATCAAATATTTAGTACTTCTAGCAAGTGAAACATTGTAACAGTTTCTTTCTCCATCAGGGAAGCTCCGGAGAAACCGTAATTGTCGGTCGACGGTATTTGTACTGAACCCAGATGCTATGCTCTTAATTATCCCCGAATCAATGAATGATGCATCTGATACGTAATTCAGGGTTGTTGTTGTATCAATATAGTTTAGATTAGCTTGTAAACCACAATCAATGCTAATGAAACCTGAGAAAGAAAAAAACAAGTCAAATTAATCGTTTAATCGTTACAGAGAAAAATGTAACCTGTAATGAATTTTTTCTTTTTTTTTTTTCGTGAGACGTATAACCTGATTGATCCTGTGATTGAACAAGAATCCTAAGATAAGCTAAAACACAAAGAAATATGAAAAGGAAATGGTGCAACATCTTTTGCCTCATTGTTATTTCTTCTTGCTTGGAAGAGCAATTAATGGAAGTTATTATTGATTCTGAAAATGTTTTTGATTTGGTCAATTGTAATCCTAAGTCATGACGCCAAAGTAAAGTTCTAAGCAAAGTAGGGGTGTGATCCAATAGAATATAGATATGATTCGCAAGCTACTCAGGCAGCTTCTTGCTCGAGGTTTTTAGTTAAGACTCAGTTATGGTTTATATATTAATATTCTTTGACACAATGTAAGCTACGCTCCGAACCGAGTCATTACTTATTGAGTCTAAGCTATATTAGTACGGTGGATTACTAATATATGGAGATATGTTTTAAATCCGTGAATATGGGACCGAAGCCAAAGTACACCGTATTTAAATGATATTGGACCTGATGGGTACACAATTATTATATTATAGTCACAAATTGCCTTAACTAATTTCAACTAGCAGCTAAATTGACTAATTAACTAATAATGATTACTAATATTCTCAACTTCATGTCAACTTTCATTGTATATCTAAGTCAATGTCAACAAAACTGAAGTTGGTGAAAAAATGAAGGATGTAAGGCAAGAACTTTGAATTATGTGGAATATCAATTGCATAAAGTATAATTCAGCTTTATTAAAAGTTAATTATAAACAAAAGCAATTTAAAATCAATTTTTTTCTGCAAATTGATATAATTGATAGTAACATCAGAGTTGAGAAGAATTAAGAAAAGTTTGTATTAAAATTGTATATAATTATGGTCAATAAGAATAATGTTAATGAAATCAAAATTCTCATAACGAGTTTAGATTTGGTCAGTAATAATAAATCTATTTTATTTTTAAATGAAATCATGTTAATGAATAATCATAAATTTATTGGTAACAGAAGAATGCATGCTTTCCCATTAGAGAAACAAGTAATAAAAAAGAAGGAATTTGGAAAGGACAGCAAGTACGCAACTTACTGTTAATAAGAAAAAAATAATTATGACAAAACTCTGTTAACAAAAAAAATAATTTTTATTTTAAATTTTCAAAGGACTTTGATGCTCTCAAAATATTGTAACCAACTATAACAAAATTTTGGAACACTTGTCTTCAGGTGGGTCAATGCAGATTAAAGTTACACATATTTATCGGAAGGAAACCAAATAGTTGATACGCTTGCAAATTTTAGTAGATTTAGTAGTGCCTTGACTTGGTGGGATGAAATCCCTCAATTTTGTGCTAGTTTTTATTTCGATAATTTGGATGGACGAGACTGGCATCGATTTTCCATGTAATCCTTTAGACTTTTGTAACCTTTTCTTTCTTCTTTTTAATATATATTGAGTTTGGGTGTGCGGTTTTGTGTTTAAGAGTGCAACCTAGTCGTCCGAATATTTAGCTTTTTCCTTCTCCATGTCGTCTGTCTTTTATTAAAAGAAAAAAAACTACAAGGGAATCAAAACCTTTTTTTCAACTAATTTCTAATAGAGGGACAAACAAAAAATGAGTACTTGTTTGTTTCTTCTTTTTTTCTTTGTTCTTTATTTTCTTAATACATAATTATTACACATCCAAATTCATTACTTTTATTGTTTGACATGGTGAATTATACATCTTAATTGATTGATCTTGAATATCCGGAACTCTTATTTTGGGACATAACAAACCACATTTTTGGGTCAAACTATAACTCAGTATTGCTATATAACTTTTGGAATCTTTCATATTAACAATTAATGATATCAGAGCTCGAAAATTAACGAGTTTAGTTATATATTAAATCCATTTTAACTAATCTTTTTAGCCACTTTATTTTTCCTAATTTCTTCTCAACAAATTATCTTGCTTTCTCGCTTAGGGAAAGTGAAAGTTCTCGACCAGAAAGTCAATTATTTAAATGTTATTTAAGCGATTTAAGATCAATGGTATCGTGTGGTATAATAAAATTTCTGAGTAGATAGACCAACCATCCACAAGTTATCTTTCATGAATATACAAATTTGCGTAGAACTTGCAAACAAAGACTACTTGACTTGTTAACATAATAACAGAAAAACAAAATGTCAAATTCCGAATAATAACAAATTAAGATGAATTGATAAATCTGTTATCTAGCAAGAGGAGTTGTATCATTCATCATTTCCATGGAGCCTATTGAATATTCTGTCTCCTTTCTCTGCAGCTTTTTCCGAGCTGTTTCGTCTGCTAAACATTCATTCAATTCTGTCACAACTTGATGCATAGTCGGCCTACCCGATGATGTTGGACTTGTACATGCCATTGCTATTTCCACTGCTTTCCACATTGAATTCATGTCCAAACCTCGGCCTAAAGTTGGATCTACAACAGTTTCGATGTCTCCATTTTCGAGTAGCAATTTCACCCATTGACATATGTGCATGTTTTTACCATCTACCATTGCAATCGCTGGCTTTCCTGTAATCATGTTCAATACAACAATCCCGAAACTGTACACATCACTCTT
Source organism: Euphorbia peplus (assembly GCA_028411795.1). Lineage (NCBI taxonomy): Eukaryota > Viridiplantae > Streptophyta > Magnoliopsida > Malpighiales > Euphorbiaceae > Euphorbia > Euphorbia peplus. The sequence continues at coordinate 7,684,406 of CP110843.1, read as the reverse complement.
CTCTGTTAGCCAGTTAGTCACAGAATACCTGCAACCCGCTACAGATGTTAGTACTTTTGAGTTTGTAAGATGGTATAGAAGTATATAAACGTGTTAGCTAGTAATCATCGCTACTTACTCGGGGTCAAGGTATCCGGGGGTCCCAGCTACAACTGTAGATATATGAGTTTCACCTTCAAGTGGGAAAGATCTTGACAATCCAAAATCAGCCAGTTTTGCTTGGAACTTGTCATTCAATAAGATATTTGCGGGCTTTATGTCTCTATGCACGATCGGAGGCTTACACCCATTGTGCAAGTATTCTAATCCTACATTAATTGAGATTCCACGTATAAGTGAACTTTAGTCGGAACTAATACGATGCAAAAGTATCATTAAACACAAAATTCAAGCTTGAGCTAGCAAGTAACGTTAAAAAAATTAGTGGTCATGGTGTCGGGGTAGAACAAGCATATGACCAAACAGTTCTATTGTGTATAACAAGCATATGGCTCACCTTGTGCTGCTTCAACAACTACTAGTAGCCTCTTCTCCCACCCGAATGCATTTCTATTTGAACCTGTATCGGTGAAAAAATTGTATAACTATACTATATACTAAATAGTTTCGTCAAGTATATGACTAAAGTTTCAATTTAAACTGACCTGACATAAGATTGTCTATATCTCCATTAGCCATGTACTCATAAATGAGACCCAGTTTGGTCCCTTCTTCGAAAAAACCAACAAGGGATGTCAAGTTCCTGTGATGAACTCTCAGAAGAAGGCTCACCTAAACATTATCGGCAAATCCTTAACTCCTTACAATAATCGATATGACTATGAATTATTTAAGCATGGTAAAGGAAGTACCTCAGCCTGAAATTGCTTATAACCTTGTGCTGATGATTGAGACAGCATCTTCACAGCAACTTCAGAATCATCTAAGTATCCATGGTAAACAGTCCCGAATCCGCCCTTTCCAAGAACTTTCTGGAAGTTGTTAGTCATACTCACAACCTCCGAGTACGTAAAATTTCGTCCTTTTGTTTCTAAAGACTCGTATTCAGTATTAGATTTCGTCTCATCTTGTTCCATGACTGTTGAAAGCAAATGGAATTAGTCAGCGCATTTTATTATGCTGAAAGTTGAAACAGAACACTTGAACAAGACCAAACAAACCTTGTTGTTTTGTTCTTCTTCTTTTAATTAGCATATAAGAGAAGGTAGCTACTGCAGCTACGAAGACGATCACTCCAATAATTGAAGCCACAATCGGAACAACCGAGTTCTTCTTCTTTTTACTCTCACATGAACTTGATGAACACAGATTTGGATTTCCACCAACACTTGAATTAAATAAATAAAATTTATTAGAAGGAAGTCCAGTTCAAAATCATTTACCAATTAGTATTAAAGATACCTTAACTCCATCGTCTTCTGCCTCGACTTTTCAAGGAGTGGTGCCGGAACTGATCCACTTAGTTGGTTGCTAGCCAAGTTCCTGCAATAAAATCCCACACAGGAAATTTAGCTGTAAGGTACACATTTGACATTACCTTCTAAAGGATTTTAGTTGCTATGTTGCACAGAAACAGAAACAGATAACAGGAAACATTATTTTCTGTCCGAATTGACTAACTTACAGGACTTTTAAGGATGGCAGCTGAGAAAGAAAATTAGGCACTGGTCCTGTCAAGTTATTGTTTGATAAATCCCTGAGATTGAAACAGAACATGTTGTCAGAGAATAGTTCTTTTGTTGGCGGGTTCTGAGAGAGAATATTCCATTTGGACTTACAGAGTTTGTAATGATGTGAGACTTGATATGGAAGACGGGATTTGTCCGGTTAGTCCAGTCGAAGACAAGTTCCTATAAAAAAAGTTCGATCTTTTGTTAACTAGTCCGAATCAAAAAACATGCTTGATGTAAAGAGGAACTTAACTTACAAGGATATGATTTTAGGAACATCGTTTTCACTGTAGCTGCAATTTAGACCATTCCACATGTATGCCTGAGGAGTACACGGATCCCCTTGCCAATTCCGCTTTATCTCGTACAAATTCTTGATGTTCTTAATCGCATCAACTGAATCATATATACGAAATTAGAAGCTAAAGTTAAACAGGTACATGTAGATTAAACTAAGAAGAAAGTTCGTACCATCTTTTTGGTTTGGGTAGGACTGTGAGAGATCAACAACATAGAAGATCTCGATTGCATTAATGAGCGGTGGAAGGGTTGAATTTCTGACTTTAAATAGCGAAAACTCGTATTTTCCTCCAGTCAATAATGTTGGAGTGAATAACATGTTTGTATACAAGTAATCAGGGACTACAGGACCAGCCCAGTATTGTCCATTTAATGAAATGTTGAAGATCCTTGTCTGATTGGTCTGATCAAGATTCACAATTTCCGCAAAATGCATATATACTAAAAACCTGAGAGATGCATCTTGAATATCTATAGACAGTTGCATTGGCTCATCCGGATTAGCAGGTGTTCCGGCACTTTCCATGACCACGGAAGGCGGCCTGTAAGTGTTTTGAGCTTCCAAATCAATTGTCTCATTGGTGCTTATGTCTCTCCACTTGAAGAAATGATAAGGCAGCCATTTCCGGTCATATATATCTTCTTTGTACCGGATTGTCTGATTTGTTGTGGAACCAATGTCAAACCTTGTAAACAATGCTATCGATCCGAAATCCGTGTTGTAAGAAGTACTATTCCTCACAGGCCTTAATTCCAATGTGGATATAAAGGGCGTTCCAGAACCTGTGTTTACGAGACAAACATGAATGTAAGTCGCGGTGGACATATGGATGATCTCCTTGGTATTAATTATCGTCACGTTGACTGTGTCAACTGTGTCCCATTTCTTTGATCCGAGATGTAAATCAAAAGTGGGAGCGTTGTTCTTGGCATCATAATTTCCATAGAAGAATACAGCTCTGATCAAGTATTTACTTCCTGGTTTTACTCCGATCTCGTAGCAGTTTCTGTCTCCTTCAGGAAAGCTTCTCAAAGTCTGCAGCTGCTCATCTATAAGGTAAGTTTTGTATTCGATTGAAATATTCTTACTTATGCCAGAATCAATGAATCCGGAATCTGAAACGTAATCTAGTGTTGTTTTAGCATCAGAATAATTTCTTGAAGTATCTTGTAGCCCACAATCTATGCTGATGAACCCTGGAATAGTCAGAATAATGAAAACATAGTAATTAGCTTAACCAGAAAACTTCATTGCTCAAAATTTTCAATCGAGCACTATCTGTCAGTGAATTCTGAATCCGTCGTAAAACATACCTGATTGATCCTGAGCTTGAACCGCGGAAATGAAAGCAAAGATAATACAAAGCAATGGAAAGTGGAAAGTTTGTAACTTGCCTACAAAAAAAGAAAGAAAAGATTAATTATTAATTAAACCAAACATATGTATGGAGTTTAATTAGCAAGCAATTAAAAAGGTCACCAGGGAAAATCGCCATTGTTATTGGGACCAATGTTCTGATGAACAGTTGACTAGTAGCACCTTGTCGGAGTTGGAGCACTTGTCTTTTTTTTTTTTTGTCTTTAGAAAACTGTGTCAGCTTCGTTTGATTAAGAGTTTATATAAAAAAATTGCCTTCAAAAGTCCACGCGTACATTAAGACTTTTGGATTTCTTTTTACTGCTTTAGTTTAAAGAAACACCATGTCCGTGTTTGGGTTTGACAATTAGTTGTTAGTTGATAACCGATTACATTAGTTGTTTTGATTAGTTGATTTGAGTAACAGTTTGTAAAAATTGTTTGGTAGAATTTAATTGATTACTAATAGGTGTTTATGTAAAATGACAAAAAAAAATGACTTTTGATCTTTTTAATACATATATAATTATATTTAGACAAAAAGATACTTATAAGATTTTATTCATACGTAAAATTAAGTAAAAATAAAAAATATTATTATGCATTTCGTTAGTGCTTTATATTGATCTTCTTCCGTCAAACTACATTAAGCATTAAATAACACTTTTGGATCAATAAAAATGAGATTATATAAATGATTCTAAATATCGGATTAGTTATAATTTCGTGTCTCCTTTTCTAATTAAAAAATTGTGTATATGTTAGGAATCAAATCCGAAAAATTAGCTTAAACAACTAGATGCTCTTTCTACTCAAGCAAACTTTAATTGGTTAGTACAACGTAAAATAACGTAAAAAAAACACTATCATTTTTTAATTATAAAAAGAATTAAAAAATCACTTAAATTCTTATTAAGTTCTACATTTTTTTTGGTAACAAAAAGTTTAGCTAAGGGTAGACCTACTGTGAGCACTGGTTTTCGAACCCGATGATGAAAGAAAACTATGAGCTCCTCATTGTTAGGATCTAATGCAATTACGATAATGAAGATAAACAAAAAACACACACGAGTTGTTAACCCAGTTCACCACTCAATATGAATGACTACGTCTGGAGGCACTACCAAGCCAGGATTTGTACTATAATGAATGGAATGCAATTTACATGGAATAGAGCTATATTTATACTAATTGAAATCCTAAACCACCAAGGAATCCTAAACCACCAAGGAATCCCTAACCACCTAGGAATTAGTCTCCAAATCCCAACAATCTCCCACCTGGAGACTAAATCCATCTTCATCTGCTGGTAGTGCCAGGCCTCTAACTCAATTACGAAGGCCAACTGAAGCTATGCAAAACTTCAGCTTCTCAAAGGTTACAACCTTTGTTAACATGTCTGCAGGATTCTTTGTGCCTTGGATCTTCACTAACTGCAATGTCTTTCTCTCTAAAAGATGTCGAATGTAGGGATACTTCAACTCAATGTGCTTTGTTCTTGAATGAAAACAGCATTCTTAGCTAAGTGAATTGCACTTTGACTATCACTGTACAAAATGGGATACTTCTGCTCTTTGCCCAATTCCTTCAAGAAACTCTGCAACCATACCATCTCCTTACTAGCCTCAGTCACTGCAATATACTCTGCTTCCGCTGTAGACAATGCTACCACTTTCTGAAGCTTTGAAGCCCAAGAGATCGCAGTACCTCCCAATGTAAATACATAACCGGTTGTACTCCTTCTCTTGTTGTGGCATGTAATTACCTACGTGCTTTTTAGGGCAAGTGTACCTATCGCTGAAGTAATAAAGTGAGTATTTTAGACTCAGATTATCGTACGCAAGGGATCGGGCGAAGCTAAAGTTACTAACTTTCAGTCTCAAAGATTTAATAAAGTCAAAAGGAATGGTTTTTGAGTGATTAAAACTACGGATCTAAAGCAGGGTATAATAACAACAATATTTAAAGGCACACAGGCTACAAGTGGCCGGATCTGGATCATAGGCTACTGGATATGGGTTTCTGGTAATAGCAAAGACTAATCTAACAGTAAAGGTTTGGCCTTTCCCACAAATATCTCTTCCTAGCTCGTTTCCAAGCCTAGGAGTTGATAACTTAGTAGATCTAGCAAAGTTATTTGGTCTAGATCTACTAAGGAGTGTGTTGTCTTAGGGTTTTACTAAAAAGTTTCCTTAAATCGTAAATAACCAACATACAAATATAGCAAGATTTCTCTAGACCATAAAAGCATGCATCTTTAGATCTAATCCGTATAGTAAACCACAAGATAACTCATTTCTAAGCTCCACCAATGGTTTGAGGAGGTTTGTTTGCAACCAATCCTCACTCGAAGCATAGATCTAAGAAAACCGTAGCTAGAATAATATTACCATAATTAGAAACCTTTCCCAAAGCCACGATCCTTCACCTTTCACTCGCGGCCCATGCTAGAGACTACTCACACATCAAGAGTGAGTTCATCGTCTCCATGAAAATGTAAAGAGCAAAGCTTGAAAACATTAATCTAAAGGAAGAAGAAGAGATTCGGATCCCAAAGTTGTAAGAACAACTTTGAAAGACTAAAGAAATATTACTATAAATGGAACTAAGTAAAAAGAAAGTTGTTGCAAAGTTAAAAGTTGACTAACATAAAAATAGTGTTATATCATAAAGTAGCACTCAAGATAACCACACAAAAGCAAAGGAAAACATTGCCTTATATAGGGAGACAAGGGAGGCAACCCTAAAAAGGCAAAAGACTAAAATGACCTTAAAATTTTAGGTCACACTACCCTTAAAAACTGAAATTCAAATTATCCAAATTGTTGATAAGATTAACAGAATTGCCACTAGGGATAGGTGGCATTCCACCCCTTCAAAACTTCTTGCACAGCCTCCTCCGCTACACGGCCGCAGCCTGCATCAAACACTGTCTGGGTCACAGCCTTTGCGCTTCTGCAGTCCGAAAGCAGTCTACACAGCTCCAATTCGCCTACAAGGCCTTCAATGCCTAGATTCACCTTTTGTTTGCAATATTAAGCGAAATCTGCACTAAACCTTTATGAGAAAGACTTTCAAGAATATAAACATGCAAGAATAGAAGCTAAAAAGAGTGGAAAACTACGTAAATATTAGGCCTATCACTTGTCAAGGTCACTTGATGCCAAGTCTGCATCCACATATCCTGTCAACACAATTTCTTTGCCCTCAAAACATAAAGCTTGCTCACGTGTTCCCTTCGAGTATCTCAGGATCCGCTTAACTGCTTCCCAATGCTTCTTACCTGGGTCTCCCATGAAGCGGCTAACAACTCCCACTGCATGTGCAATATCTGGCCTTGTACACACCATTGCATACATCAAGCTGCCAATTGCAGAAGCATATGGAGTTTTCTCCATCTTGGCACGCTCTTCTCTACTCTTGGGTGAGTCTTCTTTAGATAACTTAAAATGGCTTCCCAAAGGAACATGTGCTGGCTTTGCATCTTGCATACCGTATCTCTTCAAGACCTTCTTGACATATTCAGCCTGCGATAGATACAACTTTCTAGCCTTTCTGTTTCTAACAATTCTCATGCCCATAATCTGATTAGCATCTCCAAGATCTTTCATAGCAAATCTCTTGGATAACTGATTCTTTACTTTTCTCACCTCTCTAACACTAGACCCCGCAATCAACATGTCATCAACATACAACAGTGAGATGATGTAGCCCTGGTCCAATCTCTTAAAGTAACAACAATGATCAGCTTCACTCCTCACAAACTTGATCTCTTGCATAAATGAATCAAACTTCTTGTACCACTGCCTAGGGGCTTGTTTCAGGCCATACAAGCTTTTATTCAGTTTACATACAAGTTTGGGATTATCATATTCATACCCCTGAGGTTGCCTCATATAGATATCTTCCTCCAAATCTCCATGAAGAAAAGCAGTTTTTACATCCATCTGTTGTAGCTCCAAATCTTCTGTAGCCACCATACTCAAAACTAACCGAATAGTAGTCAATTTTACTACTGGAGTAAAAACATCTGTGTAATCTATACCATACCTCTGTTGGAACCCTTTCACCACTAATCTGGCATTGTACCTTATGCTACCATCTACCTCCACTTTCTTTCTGAAAATCCATCTATTTTCAAGGTCCTTCTCACCCTCTGGAAGCTCAACAAGTTCCCAAGTACCATTTGTTAACAGAGAATCCATCTCATCATTCATAGCAAACTTCCACTTCTCAGCATCCACAACCCGAGATGCTTCTTGGAAGCTTTCTGGCTCACCACTATCTGTCAACAACACATAGTCTCCAGGTGAGTACCTGTTAATAGCTTTCTTATCTCTCGTAGATCTGCGTAGAGTAACTGGTGGATCAGTTGTTGTAACTTGAGGCTCCTCCTCAACTGGTTCCTCAACAGCTACCTTCTTACTCCCACCAGAATTCGTGATGTCTAGGTCTACAATTTCTGGTTCTGAATCACTAGTATTAGATACTCCAAGGCTATCCTTGTACATCATCTGTTCATTGAACACAACATCCCGGCTTCAAATAATCTTTTTATTCTGACTATCCCAGAATCGAAATCCATAGTCATCACCACCATATCCAATAAACGTGCACTTGATAGACTTAGCATCTAACTTACTTCTCTCAACAGGAGCAATATGGACATAGGAATCACGTCCAAACACTTTCAGAAAGGATAGATTTACCTGCTTGTCGCTCCAAGCTTCTTCAGGAATGCCATTCTCCAATGGAGACGATGGCCCTCTATTGATCAAGAATGCAACAGTGTTAACTGCTTCTGCCCAGAACATCTTTGGAATTCCACACTTCAGTCTCATGCTTCTTGCACGTTCACACAAAGTTCTGTTCATTCTTTCAGCAACACCATTTTCCTGAGGAGTTCCCTTCAAGGTCTTTTCCATGCGAATCCCATTCTCTGCACAAAATTCCTTGAACTCCTTAAGCTCATACTCCCCACCATTGTCAGACCTCAAACACTTCACTTTCAGACCTGTCTCATTCTCTACTAGGGCCTTCCACTTTCTAAAGACATCGAATGCTTCTGATTTATTCTTTAGAAAATAGACCTATAACTTCCTAGTGCAGTCATCAATGAGAGTAATATAGTAATAAGCTCCTCCTAGAGATTTCACTGGTGCTGGACCCCATAAATCGCTGTGAACTAACTCCAATTTTTCCTTCTTCAAAGTTCTTCCACCCTTATTGAAACTGACCCTTTTCTGCTTCCCGAAGATACAATCCTCACATAGCCCTAGATCAGCAGACTTCAATCCTGGTAATAGACCCTTTGAAAACAGCACTTTAATCCCCTTTTCACTCATGTGACCAAGACGACAGTGCCACAAATCAGCATTCACAACCTCACTCACAACATCAATGCTATTACAAACATTATCTGTGACATATAAAGATCCCACCTTCTCACCACGAGCTACCACCATAGATCCCTTGGAAATCTTCCAATTTCCACCTACAAACACCACACAATATCCCTCATCATCTAATTGCCCAACTGACAATAGATTTCTCTTCAGGCCAGGTACATGCCTAACACCAGACAGCTTAACTACAGAACCATTCTTGGTTTTGATCGAAACATCTCCCTTATCCACAATTTCCAAAGGTTCATCATCAGCGAGATAAACCTTTCCAAATTTGCCTGGGGTATAGTTATCCATCAAATCTGCGCTGCTACAAGAGTGAAACGAAGCTCCTGAATCTAGAACCCAAGACTCTACAGGACTTCTCACGCTTAAAATCAACACCTCTGCATACTCGTCGCAGGCTGAATTCACGGACTTGTCCTTCTTAGGTGCTTTACACTGATTCATGTAATGACCGGTTTCATTACAGTTCCAGCACTTAACATGACTCCTGTCCTTGTTAGGGTTTCCTCCTCTACCCTTCGATTTAGACCTACCACGATTCTGTTTTGACCTCGAATCTGACCTACCCCGATTTTCAGTACTCAAGGCTGAACCTGATGTTGAACCCGACTCCTTCCTGCGAATCTCCTCGCTGATTATCAAATTCCTAACATCGTCAAACCTAAGCTTCTCTTTCCCTGCTGAGGCACTAAGAGCAGTAACCGTACCACTCCAACTCTCCGGTAAAGAAGATAACAAAATTAGGGTTAATACCTCATCTTCGAAATCAATTCCAACAGAACTCAATTGTGAAATCGTCATATTAAAATCATTCAGATGTACAGCAACTGTTGAATTCTCCGTCATCTGAAAGTTGAACAGCCGTCTCATCAGATGGACCTTGTTCGCCGCCGAGGGCTTCTCATATAACGAACTCAAAATCTCTAGTATCTCAATCGTGGTCTTTGCCTTCACTGTGTGATGCGCAACGTTTCTGGACAACGATAGTCGGATCACACTCATCGCTTTTCTGTCCAACAGCTTCCAATCTTCATCAGACATCTTCTCTGGTTGTTCATTTAGAGGTTCATGCAATTCTTTGCCATACAGGTAATCCTCGATCTGCATCCTCCAGAAACCGAAATCTGTGCCATCAAACTTATCCACCGGTGATTTTCCGTCTCCCATCGTAAATCTAGCTAACCCGAAGCTCTGATACCAATTGTTAGGATCTAATGCAATTACGATAATGAAGATAAACAAAAAACACACACGAGTTGTTAACCCAGTTCGCCACTCAATATGAATGACTACGTCTGGAGGCACTACCAAGCCAGGATTTGTACTATAATGAATGGAATGCAATTTACATGGAATAGAGCTATATTTATACTAATTAAAATCCTAAACCACTAGGAATCCTAAACCACCAAGGAATCCCTAACCACCTAGGAATTAGTCTTCAAATCCCAACACTCATCGCGCCAGCTGCTCAAATACTGATGCTCGTCGGAAAACGGATCACGTTTTAGGGCCATAACCTCTTCCACCCGCTCCTCGGGACCATGATTGTGGCACTTTCATGCTTATGAGAAAATCCTCGATCACGAAATGATATACGGTCACAAGTACTATTCACTAGGGACTGTACGGTCACAACACTGTTCGTTGAGACCGTACAGTCACAAGGCCTCTGACCGTATGGTCACTGCCACGTGGCAGATAGCAATCCAATCCTTATCTCTCACGTGGCTGGCGGTCCAATCACAGCGTGACACGTGTACTAAAATCCAAAAGACATTGGCCGGGTGTTGTGTGAAGCCCGGCTCAGATCCAAATTTGGATCTGAGACGGGCGAAGCAAGTGACCGTACGGTCACCAAATGGGGACCCTACGGTCACAAGCTAACCTATAAATACCCCCCGGATTTCTCATTCAATTCACCAACAAACACTCATTCTCCTCCCTCTCTAGCGCGTTCTAAAGCGATTCTTGACCCGATATAAGTTGCCTCTGAAAAAGTTGCCTCCGAGTTGCCTAAAGTTGCCTCTGATACAGAAAAAAATCGCTAGAGTCCGAGCTTGAGAGTACTTTTCCCAAATATTCTCAGAAAGTGTCCTCCTGACCACCAAAAATATATTCCCCCTTATCAAAGTTCCCAACCTAGGCATCACTCGCAGTCTCGCTAGAGTTGATTAAGTCCTGTTCTTAGCCACCACTCCGGAGGACGCACACGCAACTCCGGTCCCCGAGGTTCCTCCCAGAAAAGGTCTCCGTTCTTCAACGAGCATCAGTCCGCGAGCAATCACTGGCACGCGACGAGGGTAAGCTTCTGAGGGTTTTGTACCGTGTCACCCGGCGGTTTACCGTACAAATATTTGCGCATTTATTTATTCTTATGTGATAACCATAAATATCAAGACAATAAACTGTTAGGTTGCATTAAAGATCCTCTGGGTTCTGGAATGTCGGAATTAATAAGTTGTATCCACGAACGTAAATAGAATCTCTGGTTTTCAAAACAACCGGTACAAATACCGGTTCGTATATTTTCCCGGTCGGCCGGGTGGCGACTCTAGTCAAAGAAGGCTAAAGCCGCTATGAGCGACCACTTTCGCTCACACCTACCCACTCGCAAGGTCAGGGCAAACCACAGACCTCGATGAGGATTCTACATTAATTTGTACATAAAATTTTATTAAAAAAAACATATTTAATACATGTATGTATTTAATTTCTTTTTATACAAACGAAACTATTTCTTTCATAATTTTAACACTTATTTTATTTTATTAGAAAAACAATAATTTGTATGAATATAAACTAGGAATGAAGGAATGGAGAAATGAACAAGTGAGGTGATTTAAAGGGTATAATAATTCGTTAAAAAAAAAGGGGTATAATAATAATAATAATAATAATAATAATAATATATTAATAATAATAATAAGCGATATTCTATGGTCACTTTGTTTTGTCAACCATTGGATCATGGGTTAAAAACTAATCCAATGGTGAAAAAGACAAAGTATAGACAAAGTAAGGGAAAACAAAGTGACAGCCTACACCTAATAATAATAGAATGATTCTACAGTACATTGCGAGGTACCGTAACTCTATCCAATTTATAATAAAAATGTATGTTTGTAATAAAAATGATTATAATAAAACTGTAAGTTTATCTACAACTAAATTTTAATTTAAATAAAATTAAAATGTCAAAAAAAATAAAAATTCGAATAAAGAAATCATGGGGATAGTAGACGTCTATTTGCTATTAAACTCTTAAACATAATAATTCCTCCTCATCCCAAAATGACATTTGGTAACTAAGATTGTTATTTGAAAATTATGTCATTCATTTTTATAAAATTCTTTAATATCTCTATAAATCTGTATGTTGCATTTATTTTTTATTTTGATTTTTCTTAACCGATTCTCTCACTCATATTTGTAATTTGTTAGAAAAAGAATAAATTTATCGAAATGATGCTAATATTTTTGGTAAATATTTATTGATCCTAACGTATATAATGGTATTAATATGATTTTAACGTTATTAAATGGTAACAATTTTACTTCAACTAAATGAACTTGCGTTAATTTTGAAGTTAATTTGTTAAATTGAACTTAACTAAATTAAAGCTGAAAGAATAAGGTAATTTTAATGTCAAACAGTTGTATCACCTAAATTTTTGTTAGAGAATATTTTGTTAGTTGTTAGTTGAATTGTTTTATAATATAACTGATGGGTTGACATGTAGCAATGTTTTTTATTTTGAATGGTTAAGTAATTGAAATACTTTTTGACTTCAATTGTTTTTTTAAAAAAAATATTATAATTGCACTTATATTAAATAACAAATAAAAACTCTCACAGTTTGTCAAAAAAAAAAAAAAACTCTCACACTGGTATAATTTGCACCATGTCCTCCATGATCATAGGTTGAGTCTTGGAGGCGTTTGTTTCTCTATTTCGTTGCTGTTTTTTGCTTTTCCACTCCAAAAAGCAATTGCTTCGGTGTCTGGTTGAAAATTATAGGAGAATTGCTTTTTGCTTTTTAGGTAAGAAGGAACTGCTTTTACAAGAAATATCATAATACTTCTTTTCTAAAAAAAATACTCCAGATCTTATTTTCCTTTTTGTTCTACATTAATAAAAAAAATTAATATGTCCAAATTAGTAATTTTATGTTCTAACAGCAACGTTTGATTATAATTTTACCAAACGCTAATAATCAAACAGCAAAACGAAACAGCAAACCACAAACAGTAACAACAAACATCAACCAGGAGCAACAAACATCAAACAAGAACAGCTATACCAAATGGGGCCTTAATCACTAAGTTAAAGTTACCACAAAAATGTAGCAAGCTTATCATTCTAGAACCAATTTTTTTTCTCATTAAACATATCAAGAGAATTTTTTTATTTGTTTTTAGAGTTTCACTTTTGTCCATCTTGAGAGTTGAATACAAGACTCATGCTTCTTTTTGGAGCGCAATAGTCACTAAGTTGCTGAAGAGTTACCAAAATGATCCTGTTTTTTATGAATACCAAAATGACCCTAATGTTTTTGAGGAGATATCAAAATGATCCTATTGAGGAGGTCTCAAAATGACAAATATTTTTTAGGAGAACCAAAATGACCCTAATAATTTTTTACCTAATACATACGTGACAATTTAATTTTAGGTGAAGTAACACTAACGTGGCAAGAAGTAACATATGTGCCAAGTTTCGTTACCAGAGTCAAATTGATTTCATTTAAATAATGTTGAGGTTATATTACCATTTTATACATTGGAATCAAATTGATACTTTCCAAAACGCTAAAGTTATTATGATACCTTTACCGTAGCAAACAGAAGAAAATACTTTTCGATGTATCTTGTATATAAACAATTATTATTCATTCGTCAGAAATTTAAAGAAACATGATTAGTACCTAATTTTACAACTGGGTTGAGGATTTTGATTTTATTTGATTAAATTAAACTTAACTTTGTTATGAATAATGATTTTAATAAAAAAGAATTTAGTAATTAATTTCCGTGAAAGTCATTAAGAAAATATTATTGGAAGGAGGACAAAAGAAAAACAAGTGATTATTTAAATAAAATAACAATATTATCTTTAAGAGTTTTTAAATTTATTTTAATTAGTATTGGATAAATTTACAATTGCAATTGCAATGTATTGTAGAATTTTTCATAATAATAATAAGGGTAATTTTCAAAAAAAATCTCTGTATTTATCAATTTTATCAAAAAGGTGTATGTGTTTATTTTTTTAACAAAATGAGGATTGTGTTTATCTCCGTTAACCAAAAAGCAGAAAAATCATTAACGGTGTTAAATGTGATGACGGGGCAAGGGGTATTTTGGTCTTTATTTATGGGTTATGATATAAAAATTCATTTCTCACACTTTAAAGTTGTAAGCACATGAATGTTTAAGAAATTTATCCTTAAATTTCTTAAACATTCATGTGCTTACAACTTTAAAGTGTGAGAAATGAATTTTTTATATCATAACCCATAAATTAAGACCAAAATACCCCTTGCCACGTCATCACATTTAACACCGTTAATGATTTTTCCGCTTTTTGGTTAACGGAGATAAACACAATCTCCATTTTGTCAGTAAAATAAACACATACACCTTTTTGACAAAATTGATAAACACAGGGGTTTTTTTTTGAAATTACCTTAATAATAATAATGCTTTCAGAAAAAAAAGGTATAATAATCGTTTAACATAATTTTACCAAATCTCTAATTTAAAAAGCTCATAAAAATAGCTTTTTGAGTTCAAAAAGCTAATTCAATTCTCTTTTTACCTAACACTGTAATTAAAGTTGGTCAAAACCTCTAAATATGGTTAAATCCACTAAGAAAGTATCTTAACCCTCAACGGTTCACCAGTTACTACAACATACTCTTGCTAGGGCATGATCTATATTGTAGTAGCACCTGGGAGGAAGAGGTGAGGTTAAGGTAAAACATTTATAAAATACCCGATATTTGGTTTAACATATTACTTTGGGTGATCGGCTTAACATGTGAAAAAGAATTGATCTAGTGATCAACATTTGGTTTTAAGGTTCAATTACATTTTATAAACTATATAAAAATATAAATATAAAAATAGACATCCTATGGGTTTTCTAATACATCCTAATTGACTATTAATTGAAAAGTACAAAATTAAAAAATTTCGGGCTTCCTCCATGGGCTTGGGCTCATCAGGAACTTTTCTTCGGTCTTCTTAAGATTACATCGAAAATAAAACCTATACAATTGTCTAAGCAAAAGTAATGAAAATTAAATCCAAAAATTTACATTCCATACTTCAATAAAAGTCCATAAGATTCTATGACATATTGCTGCAACAGAACGTTAAACGACATAAAAATAAATGCATGACTATGGCAAATCCTAATTCACATTTTATTAAATTAAACCAACTCAATTTGATAAAATCGTTTCGGATTTCTCAACCAGTGAATTAGCGCGTGTAGGCCCAATGATTTAATCATTGCTCCCACTGAACTTTGGGAATTACTCAATCAAAACCTTAAACCCATTTAACGCCACCGGTGTCTCGATCCGTTAAATTAATTTTATCTTCATACCATATTCATTTAAATATCGTCAAAAATTCAATCTAACATATACAAATGCATGACACGACATAAACATATTTTAATTAACTTAACATAAGCTAATTAATAATTCAAAATGTATTTGGGCCAAATTAATTTTTAATAGAAACGATTTTAATTTAAAACGAGAAATAAAAATTAATTGCCCCCACCGGGCCCGGCCCGTTTCCCGCTCCGACCCGCACATCGACCTAAAATTTAAAAAATTAAGGTTTCGGGGGGAGCGTTCGCGGCCCGAACCCTAGGGGGACTGCCAAGGCAGTCCGCCTGGTCCACTGCGGGCCGCAGCAGTCCGCTAGGGACTGCTCGGCTAGGCCAGTGGCGGCCGACCCTTGCAGGGCGCCGCCTTCGCCCGGCCGGCCCCCAGCCACGGCCTGCAGTCCCAAGGGGACTGCTGCCCTGCAACAGTGGGGAGCTGCTAACAGCAGCTCCCCTGGGCGGCGGCGGCTCTCGGCAGCCCTAAAAGCTACTGGCCAGCAGCCGCCGGGGTGGTGGTTCCGGCCACCCCGACCCCTAAAATCCAAAATATTTTTTTTTATTTAACAAAAATTAAATCAAAAAAATAATCCAGCAACCACACGACATAGAAAATCAATCCAAACGACTAAACACATGCCATATGATCCGATTAAAATCCTAGATCGGGAAAAAATATCAAAAACCCGATTTAACTAAAATACATTAACCTATGAGTCAACCAACGACTCTGATACCACTATGAGAGTCTGATCAACGATCAGAGACGCGCAGCGGAAGCGAGAAAGAAAACGATTTGATATTTCGTTGATCAGAAAACATGATCTTAGTCATAGCCTCAATGTATTTTATATTTCATGTGATAATCTACATTAGTCACTCACATGGAATCCCTCTGAGAGAGATGGACGAACCGCACAATCGGAGGTTCCGCCAAAATCACGTGCACAACACCTACAGACGAACAGGTACTCGAGTAAGGCACGAAGAACGATGAACGGAGACTTCGGGATCACCACAGGGGGTTCGGCCGTATAGGGTTAGAGGGATTTAGGGTTTCGCGATTTTTTGTGTCAGAAAGTCTAGGATTTCAATCAATTGAGATTAATTTATAGCGTGTCGACTAATTACATTGTCAGTACCTGCATTAATTTAATTAATTTGATTGTAACCCCAATAGAATACAATAGATTCAATTAAGATCAATTAGGTCATAATTAATCACACACTAACCCCTAAAAAATAAAATAATTAATCAATCGCTTAGTTAATTAACCCGATTGAATAATTAATCCCTCTAAACAATCAATTAACTTGTTTCCATCAAAACAAATAATCAATTAACATCATTAGTCACTAACTAATAATAAGTTCATCATCAATACACTACATGTACCAGTTCTCCGAGTACAAGTCTCAGTGTCTAGTGTGCACGATCTTGTGGGCAATAATCAATTAGTTCTATGACTGATAGAGAGTTTCCTAGACCATATCAGTCACCAATTGATTACATTGTAAGTCCATCTTGTACAAATAGATTCCCTGTATAATTCTCATATATCTCTTACCATGCATATCTATATGTCAAGCATGAGGCAAGGTGGAAGTCATCCTCTACAGCTTGAAATATTTCTCGATCTTGAGCTAAACTGAAGAACAGATAAGTAACCAGCTTATTTGAGTGTGGCCACACATTTCTCAGTTCAACTCATCGAGTGGCCTAGTGATATCATCTCACTAATAAAGTGAGTGGTAATCCCTTCACTTCAACTATCAGTATGAATGAGTTCATTGACTAGACCAATCATACCCGTATTTGGCATCCTTTTGCAGACATGTTAGGCGTATGTCAAATCTAGTCAGATTCCTCATTCAATACTATAATCAAATCAGGTCGACAAATAAAAGAGATCTACATTAATAGAAGGGCAATGACACTCCCACCATGTGCCTTCTAAAGCGGATCGACCAAGTCTCGTATTGGTCATACATACCTACAAACATATCTTGTACACGCGCACACATCCTATTTGTAAAAGCCTTACGTTCTATTCATTCCCATGAGTAGAACTAGCCTCTGGCAGTTTATGATATACAATCAACAGATACTTCATACAATATATATAATACAAGATATATCAACTGAATGAATTAACGCCTTTATTCCATAAATCAAAGTATACAGTACAATAAACAAAAGTACAGTACTACTACAAACAACTATGCCTAAGAACTAGGGCACACCAACACTCCATGTCCTCAGAAAAGCATTCCACATCTCTGAACTACCATCACCATCTTCGTGGCCTTCTAAAATTTGTTTCCCCCCGACGAGGCAACCCATAAACTGCCTCAAAATCTGCTTCGCTCAACTTTATTTCCAAACCACTTGGGAACATGAAACTACATCTATCTGCATCGATATGACGAACAAGAATTGTTACAAAATTACTTTTGTGCGACCCAATATCTAATACAAGCAACCCACTGAAACCTATTTTCCTAACAGCTTCTTTGTGAGCATTGGAAAGCGACTTTACAAACTTCATAAACACCTTTGGATGAATCCTATGGCTCACAGGTTTACCACTAAAATATGGCATACTTACAGAAGCACCTTCACCTCTTTTACGCAAACGACCACCATACCTAGGCTTTGAAGCAACAACCTCCTTTTTCTACTTCTTCTTCATAGATTTAAGCACTCTCACTTTCTCCTTCTTCAACTGACGACCGACAATTCTCTTTGGAACAATGGAAACCATTCTATTATTGTCATCATCACCAGAACCATCTTCATCACTGCTCTCCTTTTCATCAGTAGGTGTTGTTGGCCCAAATAATGACTATATAAAGACTAGAGGGGGGTGAATAGGATTTATTGCCTTTTAAAAACTATTATTTTCTGTTTAAAATATTTTGCCTATTAAATAATCAACTATAAAAGATTTTGCGGAAAGAATAGTTGATTAGATGATAAGAGAAAATAACCAAGTTTAGGACGATTTAATCACAAGCAATTAAAGATAAAAGCTTAAAGCAAAGCAAGTGATTAAAAGCAATAATAAAGAGAGTAGGGATAAAAGGATAAGACGCAGAGCATTTATCCAGGTTCGGTCTCCTTGTAAGCCTAGTCCTGTCCCCGAGAGCACCTCTCGAGATTTTCCACTAAGGATTTCTTTAAGGGCAGAAATCAAGCCGGTAGAGTAGTTCTCACAATCCGAGACACTACTAGAGCTGAACACCTCTCCCAGTATTCACTCCCTCAAACTTCCAAGTGTTTGAGCAACTCCATTTAGTTTTTCTCAAGATCAACTAAGAAACTTATGGCACTTTTCAAGGCTCAGTGATAACCTCCTAAGCTTGCGGGTGCTTAAGAACCTATATGCTTTTCAAGGCTAAGCAAGAACCTCTCTTACACTTTTATAAGGCTCTAGTGTAAAACCCAAGATTAAACCCCATCGTTTAATCTTTTACAATGATCTTTGAATGAAATAAAACACTCAAACTCTCGTTGTAAAGTTGAAGGAAAAATATAATCAAAGCTCGCTTGAATATCTCGTGTTGAAAGCTATGATTCTCGGTTTTATTTTCCTTGCTTCAACCTTCTCTTCTCCTTGCTATTTATAGGCGAAATCTTCACCTCTTCTCAAGTTGTAGCCGATTTGGAGAAGCATGTGTTGTCACATCAAGTCTTTATCTTCTTACATTAGGAGATTCTCTTTCATTAGAAACCTCATCAACTCCCACTTAGGAAACCTACTCTTTCATTAGGAAACCTACTCTTTCTTTAGTAACCTTATCTCTTACACATGGATTTGATAAGATCTCATACGAAATGGGAGTTTTGTAGGAAGATTGATGAGACATGACACTTTGGTGATTTCGAGACATTTGTGGCCGTAGGATTGAGATGTAAGATTGAATCCTAGCCATTCATTTATACTCAACTTAAATCACCAATTAACTTATATCATTTGCATTCATCTAAGCATGGATATCATATGAGTTCATTTAATTCATATCACATGCATTCATCATCGTAAACATGGTAATCACATACGTAATATAGATGATGATATCATAGATGACAATATGACATAGTTTGTGTGTATGCAAGCATCTTAACCATGGCATAGCTTATGATAAATATATTAATCATATTAAGTTCATATCATAAGATTTCAATGAAGAGCATGTTAAGATATGTCATTTTGATCACATAGAAAGGCCATAATTCATAGGATAAAAATAGTGTTTTATCATGGCATAACTTTTTAGCTCGTGGCATAAATATCATTAAAACATAATTTAGATTCATGTAAGCATGTGATATTTAAGCCATAAAAGATGTGATCATGACATGCATACATATATACTTTAATCATATACTTTAACTAAAAGTAACTCTAGATAGAATAATACTCTTATTTAAGCATTTCTAGAGTTAATCATATTCTTAGCATATAAAGTATATATGATTAAATTTATTTTGTCACAAGTATTATTATGTATATACATATAAGATATAATATTATATTATAAGCACTCATATATATGTATATAAAGCATATTATAAAAACCATATATTATAATCAAGTAATCAAAATCAACTAGAGTGAAATAACAATCTCCCCCTTTTTGATAACTTGCAAAAATATGCTTGGTGGTTTTTATAAAGATGCTCCCCCTAAATCTAAGGCTGCCCCTAAGTAAAACACTTTTATAAGTATAGGGCTTTTGTGACAAAAACAATAAGTAGATGGGCTTGAGTTTTTAAAAAAAAACAGAAGAGTTTAGGCCCACTTTACTTATTACTCAATTTAAAACCAAATGAGGCCTTAACTAAAAACACTTAAGATTAATTAGGCCCAACCATTCATTTATTAGCTTAAGCATATAACTGGGCCGTGTAAATCAATCATCTCAAGCACCTATGCAGCAACAGATTTTAGCAGATCAGTTCATATGCATAGCAAATTTCAGATTTCTTCCTAGCATGCATAAGAGCAGATTTAACTATGTAGAAACCACTAATTTCTCCCCCTTAGTTTTGGAAGTAATCAAAAACATGAAGCATAACAGGGTAGAAAAAAAAGCACATATCGAAGGCATGAAAGTTTCCTGTAGTTTTTGACAGAATACAACAGGCAATGTAAAGCACAGCATGCCAGACAGATATGAGGTGGTACTACGCATGCATAGGTCCTATAGCCAGCTAAGATTCCATCTAGCTAAGGTCAATTCAAATTAGCATATTGTCAGTAAAGACAACTCATGAAGTTTCAGAATTATAGAGAATTCTGGAGAATTGTACCTGCAGCGGATTAGCATATATATATATATGGTAGGAGTAGAGCAATGTATCAGCTCATAACAAAATAAACACCACAAATATCCAAAAAAAATCCTAAGATAATCTAAAAAACTACTTAATATTGTACCGGATTGTAAGTAGTTTTAGCAACTATCTATGGCTGTGGTGATGGAGGGTAGATAGATAGATATTCCAAGAAGCAGGCAACATATTAGGAGGATTCACTAGTCTGAGTGAGGAGGACTTGGTTCAGGAACCATGGTGACTCCTAGAATGCTTTGGATAGCAGTCTTCAACTCATCAGTCTCACGCTCAAGACTCCTGATGGCTACTAGCACATCCTCTTGCCTTCCCAAAAGGAACTGCTGGTTGTTGTAAAGTGTGAATACACGTCCATGTTGATCATCTAGCTTATTGTTAAGTTCCTTGAGTGCAAGGCTCTGCTTGGTCATCCTATCCTGCACAAAACAGAACAAAGAATCCATCTTTGCAGTCAAGTTAGCAATATGTCCCTCCAAACTCTGTGACTGCTTAGTCATCCTTTGTGACATTTCATCAACCTGTGCCATTGTGCTTGCAAGAAACTTTGAATGGGAGTCCAGATTATATGATGTGTTGTTTACTTCCCGAAACATGTTTCGGAGGTGACCACTCAGATTCACTATCTGTGCAGCAGTGAACTTATATGGGAAACTTGGCTCTACTTCATCCAAGAAGCCAGACTGCAAGTTCTGCTGAGTGAAAAACAAGGGTGTGGTCTCCTGTTGTGCTGTCTGGTATGTATCAGCATCAATGTACACAGGGCAGTTAGGCATGACGAATTCTGAGGAGCTAGGAGGTTTTTTCATGGTGTCACCAAAGGAGTTCATTAAATCAAGTTCCTCCCGTGTAAGCTCCTGATTCTCAATAGCAGAGTCAGCCTCTTGATCAGTCATGATCCCCTTCCTTTTCTGCAAATTCAGCTCATTAACATATAAGGAATTTATGCTCAAACATGGTGAATTTGTTTTGAACATGTTTGACTCTGATGAGATGGATTGAGGTAATGATATCAAGACATCATCTAAGGATGTTCTAGAGGAATTTTGCCTAACAAACAACTTGAATCTGTATGGATTCCTAGGTTGAGTACAGAAAATTTCTCTAGATATCCTAACCCTTTCATTTCTGTCCTTATACCTTACTAACATCTTATAAACCTCAGTTTTTCCTAGACACCTTGAATAATTCAATGTAGGTTCTTTCTCAAAGTTAATCTTAAAGTGTCTAAAAATAGAGGTCAGGATCATGCTATGGTAAGTCATCCTGCATCCTAAGGTTTGACATATGTTTTAACATGACAGAAGACAAATTGATGTTTATGTAATGCATAACATTCCAAATGAAGTGAATGTCAAATGATGTCATGGTTTGATAAGCTCGAATTTGACTATGATATATGGTTAATTATTCATGTATTTAGGGGCCAATTAGACCTTAATTGTATATTTTGTGGGTCTAACAATGATATTTTCAGTTTAAAGAGCCTTCATGGACATTTCGCTGAAAAGCAGCCTGCCTGAGTGAATAGTAGAAGTCACATCAGAAGAAAGGAGGGATAAAACCGCCGACAGCTTGGGAGAGAGAGTGTAGCAGTTGGAGTTGATGTTTGCCGCTTGGAAAGGAGTCTTTTGTCTTGCAAGAAGAGATGTTTTAACAGTTGTAATATAAGTAGCTTTGCTTTATTAGTTGGAACAGTGTACCTAGTTGTACTTTTAAGTATTTTTTAATTGCTTTTCTCTTTCTTTAAGTAGAGAACAATTCTGAGGAGAGAGGAGATCTGGTATCTCATATCTCATCTTCATCTATCTTTCTTCATTATTAACTTTAGATTTCTGGTAGTTGAGCTCCTTTAATGGAGTTTGTTGTTGTTGTTAAACTCGCCATGTGTGAGTAGTAATCTCTACGAGCTAAACCAGCCTTTGGGCTGGTGTTGTAAGTCTCTTTATCTCTTTATTTAATGAATGAATGTTGTTTCTTTTTGGTGTTTAATGAAGTTCTGTAGATTTCAGGCCCTAAACAGCCTGTTACAGTATGCATAACTGACATGACCATTGCTTTTATGTATGCTTGTTCTTCATGTAGACATGTACATTTGATATTAACAGTTGAATGATGTATATCAAGGGTTTCCATGCAAGTGGAATGTTACTTAGTGCTTAATCAAGTAGTAAAGCATCCTGAAAGGCCTTTAGGGTGTGAGTAATGCTTAGTAATTTGGGGATATGACCATTTGAACCAAGTTAGCTTAAAGTAGAGACCTTGACAGAAAAGTTATAAACATTCATGAGTTAAAGAAGGAGAGAAGGGAGGTTGCAATGCCAGTTCCACGCTGTGTTTAGCTTGTTCCTTTTAATATCTTGTTATAAATCAACATTGCTCATCATTTACTCTTTAGATTTGTCTTTAGTAGAGTTTCTTAGTTCAGATAACAAACAATCAACCTCAAATCCATGTTTTTAATGTCACTTGCTACGTAAACAGAATGTTCCATAGGTCTTTTCAATTAATCTTTTCATCTCAATCCCTATGGAGACGATAATCTACTTATCATTTTATTACTTGTACCTAGTATACTTGCTAGAGAGTCCATTCCAGAGGTAACAAGTTTTTGGCGCCGTTGCCGGGGATTGAAAGTAAAAGTTTTCTTGAAATGTTTCTGTGAAATAGTGTGTTTTGATCTGTGTGTTCATGGTGTAGCCACAGGGTGTTCCTATTCCTGTAGTCCATGCGAAGAGCAGGGCTACAGCCTCTTCCAGTTGATCCTGAGATAGAAAGAACTTGTAGAGCTAATCGTAGAACAGCTCGTCGAGCTCAGCAAAGGCAAAGGAGAGGGATGGAAGAAGAAATACCTGTTGGTGGTAACAATGACGGTAACAGAAACGGAGAAAATGGTGCCCATAACAATAACAACAACAACAACAATGTTGAGGATGAGGGTGAGAACAACCACCCAGCAGTGATGAGAATTAGAGACTATTCAAGACCTACTACAGAAGGTCATTCCTCGTGTATCGCCCTACCACCTTTTGGGCCTGGAAACAACCCTTTGGAAGTGAAGCACTCTATGATCCAAATGCTCCTCTCATTTCAATTTGGAGGATATCAGAGCGAAGATCCTAATGCTCACATTCAGGATTTTGTGACCTTGTGTAACACCTTCCGATCCAATCGAGGAGTTACTGATGATACCATAAGGCTGACCCTGTTCCCTTGGTCCTTGAAAGATAAAGCAAAGAGTTGGATGAAGAATCTCCAACCACACTCCATCAGAACTTGGGAGGAAATGGCAAGAATCTTTTTGATGAAGTACTTCCCTCCAAGGCAAGCAATCAAGCTCAGGAATGAGGTTTCTCACTTTTCACAAGAAGATGGTGAATCTTTGGCAGAAGCGTGGGAAAGGTATAAGGAACTGTTGAGAAGAGTACCAAATCATGGTATACCTATGTGGATGCAGGTTCAAAACTTCTACAATGGAGTTCAGAACATCTACAAGATGCAGATTGAATCAGTTGCTAATGGCAATCTTGAAGATTTAGAGCCACAAGCTCTCTACGATCTTATTGAGAGGGTGGTCAACACAAGTTACAACTGGCACTCAGTGGGAACTGATGGAAGGAAGCAAGCTACCATTCCAGGGACAGAAGTGATCTCTAAATTGATCACGAATCAATTTGAACAACTTGCTCGACAGATTGGCAAGCTCAATGTGTCATCCATCAACAGTGAACCCCCATTTGGGGAAGAGTGTAGTTTTTGTGGAGGTCCCCATCGAAATATCAATTGCACAGGTACCAGGAGAGACTCAGACAACCAGGAGTAGTGTGATTATGCAGGTTACAACCAAAGAAATCCACCAAACCCCTATTCCAATACCTACAATTCTAACACTCGAAATCACCCAAACTTCTCATGGTCACAACCAAATGATCAATCAGAGAGACCTCGGTACAATCAGGAAAGACCTCAGTACCAGAATGACAGACCTCAATATCAGCAAGTTCAGAGAGGTCACTACCAGCAGAATAATCAGAGCTCTTACAAGCAGCCTGTGCATACCAAGGAAGAGGAGGATCCAGATTTCAAAACTCTGGTGACACAGTTCATGAAGCAGACTCAATCAACAATGAAGAGTCTTGAGACTCAAGTCCACCAGTTGGCTGCTTCATCCTCCAACTCAAAAGGAAAAGGAGGCTTACCAAGCAACACTGAACCTAACCCAAAGGAGAATGTGATGTCAATCACTCTCAGGTGTGGTAAGGAAATTTCTAATGAGATTAAAAAGTTTGTTGGTGATGCAGGTACTTCTAAAGAGGCTGAAGCTGAGAAGGAACAGTCTGTTCCAGTAAAAGAAAAGCCAAGTGTGAAGGCTAAGGAGCCTGTTCTTGTGCAGGAGGAACCTGTGGAGAAGTATGTTCCACCTCCTCCTTATCAACCACCAGCACCTTATCCTGGAGCCTTGGTGGACGAGAAACTAGAAAAGAGGCACTCAAAGATCCTTGATACTTTGAGGAAACTTCACATTAATCTTCCTTTCTTGGAAGCTCTTAATCAGATGCCTAATTATACTAAATTCTTGAAAGATATTCTATCTAACAAGACCAAGCTCGAGAATGTGGCATGTGTGCAGCTAAACAGAGACTGTTCCTCCATCTTGATGAACAGGCAACCACTTCCTAAAAAGATGAAGGATCCAGGGAGTTTTTCTATCCCTTGTTCCATTGGAGAATTACATGTTGAGAATGCTCTTTGTGATCTTGGTGCTAGCATAAACTTGATTCCATATTCATTATACCAGAAATTAGGAATAGGAGAACCCCAACCCACTCGTATGTCTATACAACTAGCTGATAGATCAATTTGTTACCCTAGAGGTATAGTTGAAGATGTCCTAGTTAAGGTAGGAAAGTTCATACTACCTGCTGATTTCGTGGTAATGGATATAGCTGAGGATATGCATGTTCCAATTATCCTAGGGAGACCTTTCTTAGCCACTGGTAGTGCTGTGTTTAAAGTGAAAGATAAGGAATTAAGTTTGGAAGTGAATGGTGATAAGGTCATGTTCAAAATGAATGAAATGTTAATGAGACCTGTTGATTCTGATGTTTGCTACTTTCTAGATGTTTGTCCTAACCCAACTAACTCGCAGGAAACTCAAAAAGATGTTTTGCAGGTTGTTCTAGAAGAGGAGTTGAACACATGTGATGAAACAGGTTGTTCCCTTGAGAAACCTGACTTATCACCTATTCCACCAAACTCAAATGACCTTTCCACCACAGAACCACCCTTTTTACCAAATCAATCCATTTCCACTCCAGAACTCAAACCTTTACCATCCCATTTGGAGTATGCTTTCCTTAACCCACCAAATGGCCGGCCAGTTATCATTTCATCACAACTAACTCCGGACCAGAAAAGCCAGCTTTTAACCATCCTTAAACAAAACCAGGAGGCTATAGCTTGGACAATTGGTGATATCAAAGGAATTAGCCCTACTATGTGTGTGCATAGGATTCTAATGGAGGAGGATTACAAGCCTTGTGTCCAACCACAAAGGAGGCTTAATCCAGTCATGGGAGATGTGGTCAGAAAAGAGGTTGTCAAGTTGCTTGAAGCTGGGATTATCTATCCCATTTCAGATAGCAAATGGACAAGTCCAGTGCAGGTTGTTCCGAAGAAAGGGGGCACAACAGTTGTAAAGAATGAGAGGAATGAGTTGATTCCAACAAGAATGATCACAAGGTGGAGGGTATGTGTTGACTACCGAATGCTTAATGATGCCACAAGGAAAGATCATTTTCCTTTGCCATTTGTGGATCAAATGTTGGAGAGACTTGCTGGTTATGCCTTTTATTGTTTCTTAGATGGCTACTCAGGCTATAACCAAATTCCAATCTTCTCCGAGGATCAGGAAAAGACCACCTTCACTTGTCCTTATGGGACATTTGCCTACAGAAGAATGCCATTTGGTCTTTGTAACGCACCAGCTACATTCCAACGTTGTATGATGGCCATTTTTCATGACATGATTGAGAAGGCAGTAGAAATCTTCATGGATGATTTCTCAGTCTATGGGAAGTCATTTGAAGGCTGTTTGAAGAATCTAGAAGCTGTTTTGGTTCGATGCAGAGAGACAAATCTTGTGTTGAACTGGGAGAAGTGCCACTTCATGGTAACCGAAGGTGTGGTGCTTGGGCACAAAATTTCAGAGAAGGGGATAGAAGTTGACAAAGCCAAGGTCGAAGTTATTGAAAAGCTGGCTGTTCCTATCACAGTCAAGGATGTTAGAAGCTTTCTGGGGCATGCAGGCTTTTACAGGAGATTCATAAAAGACTTCTCCAAGATTGCTCTTCCACTTTCAGCATTGCTCCACAAGGATGCTGAGTTTGAATTTGGAGCACACTGCATCAGAGCCTTTGACATCCTGAAGGAGCAACTCATCAACTCACCAATTTTGATTGCACCCAACTGGGAGCAACCTTTTGAGTTGATGTGTGACGCGAGTGACACTTGTGTGGGAGCTGTTTTGGGTCAGAAGGTTAACAAGAAGTTCCAACCCATTTTCTATGCCAGCAAGACCTTGAATGATGCTCAGAGAAACTATACAACTACAGAGAAAGAGCTCATTGTTGTGGTTTATGCCTTTGACAAGTTTAGATCTTATTTGGTCTTGTCAAAAGTTATAGTTTTCACTGACCATGCTGCCTTGAGACACCTCTTTGCAAAGAAAGATGCCAAGCCAAGGCTGCTCCGATGGTTGCTACTTCTTCAGGAGTTTGATTTGGAGATCAGAGATAAGAAAGGCATTGAAAATGTTGCAGCAGATCATCTCTCCAGAATTACAGGGGGAGACCAAAAGGAACAACCTGAGATCAGGGATATCTTTCCTGATGAGAGGTTATATTCAGCTTCGAATGTTCCATGGTTTGCTCACATTGCTAATTTCCTCGCAGGATCATATAAACCTTTTAAAATGTCCACTAACCAAAGGAGAAAATTCTATGCTGAAATTAAATACTATTTTTGGGAAGAACCATATCTTTTCAGGTTATGTGCAGATCAGATTATAAGGAGGTGTGTGACCCAAGAGGAAGGAGAGCTCATTCTTCACCATTGCCATTCACAAGAATCTGGAGGACATCATGGTGCTAGTAGAACAGCCTCTAAGGTGTTCCAAGCAGGTTTCTTTTGGCCTACCATCTTCAAAGATGCTCACAGATTTGTGAAGGAGTGTGATGAGTGCCAAAGGTCAGGTAACATTTCTGCCAGGAATTCTATGCCCTTGAACAACATAGTTGTTTGTGAAATTTTTGATGTGTGGGGCATAGATTTCATGGGACCCTTTCCATCTTCTAAAAAGAATAAGTATATCCTAGTGGCAGTTGACTACGTAAGTAAATGGGTGGAGGCTATTCCAAGCCCCACTAATGATGCTAGGGTGGTAGTAAGATTCCTAAAAAGGCTGTTTGCCCGATTTGGAGTACCCCGTGCCATAATCAGTGATAATGGCACTCATTTTTGCAATAAGCTTTTTGAGAAGCTCTTGAGCAAATTTGGGGTCACACACAAGCTTGCTACCCCATACCATCCACAAACAAGTGGTCAAGTGGAAATTTCCAATAGAGAAATCAAAAGAATTCTAGAGAAGACTGTTAGCACCTCTAGGAAAGATTGGGCAGAAAAGCTAGAGCCTGCTTTGTGGGCATATAGGACTGCTTTCAAAACACCTATAGGCATGTCTCCTTTTAGATTGCTATATGGAAAGAGCTGTCATTTTCCTGTTGAGATGGAACATAAGGCCCTTTGGGCATTAACTTTTCTTAATTTTGAGGAACAGGCTACAGGTGAACAAAGAAGGCTGCAGCTGAATGAGCTGGAAGAGTTTAGGCTGTTTTCTTTTGAAAATGCTGTGAAATACAAGGAAAAGACCAAAATGTGGCATGACAAGAGAATTCAGAAGAAAGAATTTCAAGAGGGACAACAAGTCCTCTTGTATAATTCAAGGTTAAGGTTGTTCCCTGGAAAATTGAAATCCAGGTGGAGTGGACCTTTTCAAGTGAGCAAGGTGTTCCCGTATGGTGCAGTAGAGATCTTTTTGTGTGGGGAACAGCCTTTTAAGGTTAATGGCCAAAGGCTAAAACCTTATCTTGCTCACGATGTGGAGAGAGTGGTTGAGGTCCACCACTTCTATGACCCACCATAAGCCTTAAAATGGGACTTGTGTCAACTGCAAACACCAATTGCAGTGCCCTAAAGGGGTGAAATTTAGTATAATTTAACTAATTTTTGTTTTAATTTGTTCATTTTAGTATTTTGTTTTAATTTATTCTTTTTGAAGTGTCCAGCCGAAGTTACAAGTTGTTAAATTCCAATTTTATTTTAAGCAAATGTTTAAACTTTTGTTCTCTTTCCATAGAGCTAAAGTTTGAATTTTTACTTAACCAAATAAAATTTGGGGGTCATCTCTTTTGCAATACATTCTGATTTTGTGACTTGGTTATTTTGAAATAACAATGTGAGTTAACGTGGTGTAAGATTTTTAATTGAATCTGAAAATGAGAAGAGTGAGTTGTCAAATCATGGTTAAGAAAAAAATTTCTAACCGTTGATGAAGAGTAAAAGGGGTTTAATGGTTAAATTTTATAACCGTTTGAGAGTTGAGAGAAGTCTAATCCACCAGTGATCACTTTTCTCTCTCCCACGCCCCCACACTATTCATAACTCCTCTCTCTCCTGCTTTTTCGGTTCCCCAAAATCTGCCACAACTACTCCACTTTTTCAAACCGTCACAATCACCTAATTTCTAGCTATAAAATATTGCAAAATCCTTTAGTTGTCCTTTTCCAATCTATCACTTAGCCAAAATTCATCTTTCTAACTTTCTCACATCTAAATTTCTCTTTAAGTTCAAAGTTTTGCAGAATGAAAACTCGTGGTGGTATTGTGATAAAACAAGAACCTGGTGTGAAGAGAGCTGCGAATCGAAACAAAGCGAAAGATACATCGAGTTCAGTTATGGTTATTCCGGATGAAAAGCTAGCCAAAAAGCTTTCTAAGTTTTCTGACCTAACTGAACAAGAGACATTTGAGTTCATCGCTGACATTCCGTTTGGTTCTCCAAGGAGTGTATGTTGGGATTCTCTTAAGAAGTTGGGGCTGGCCGATAGTGTGAAGGAACATGTAGACAGAGGAGGATTTCAACCTTTCTTCGAAATGGAGGAGCCATCGTACAAAGAACTCACTCTTGAGTTCTTGTCCACATTCAAAGTTGATCCAAAAATCACCAATCCAGATGCTGCCTTTCACTTTCAGTTCTGGCTCATGGGACATCATCAAAACCCTTCTCTCAACACTTTCAATGTCTTGCTAGGGTGTGTGCCTGATGATGAGGCTGCTATCGAGGAGTATTCTCATTTCCTCACAGCCACTCCTAAGGATTTCGATCCTCATGTGTTCTGGAGGCAGATATCTGGAGAAGCCCATTTTGATAGCAAGCTGGCACGGGGTTCTTCCATTCTGGAATACCCTTTGCGAATCCTGCACAAGTTGGTCTCTGGCACAATTTTTGCCAGAGAAAATCAGGCTAATGTCACTTTGCTTGACCTAACTGCTTTATGGAGTATGGTGACCGGAAGGAGATTGAATTTGGGACATTATCTGGGAGAGTATTTGTTGGGCTACCATAGCAAGAAGTTGAATGGAATCTACTGTGGGAATCTCGTGACCAGAATTGCGGAGGCCATAGGGGTTTTCAAACCCGATGATCGATCCAGGCTTACTTTATCATGCCATCCTGACCCCATGAACTTTAGAACCCTCCAATATATGGGGTATTTCAAGCAAGTGAATAAGAAGTGGGTGTTAGTGAGTGAGATTGATGTGGCTGCAAAGTCTGAGACCCGGAAGCGAAAGCTTGAGATTCCGGTGGAGACCTTGGTGATTGAGGATGGAGGTGAAGAGGATGATGAGCCCAAGGATGCTGCCTACTATCGCAAGTGCTTAAGCTTGAACAATGAAGAGATGTACATTCAGTTGAAAGCTCAAAGTAGAAAGTCTGCCAAGTTGGAGCAAGAGGTTGCTTTGCTGAGGAAAGTAATTGAGGATCTGGAGAAGTCTGTTGCATGGCTTCATGGCCATATGGAGATCCAGAGGAAACTTTCTGAATTCCCCATCCAACATAGGTTCAATGAGGAGACCCTCCGGTATGAACCGGAATTTCATGATCGTTCCACTCCTGCTGCCTTTCGTAGACCTCTGAACCTGAATAATACTGCTAGCAAGGATAGTGAGCTCCAGGAAAGTGAAGCTAAGGAAAGTGAGGCCAGAGGAAGTGAGGTTCAAGGAGATAATGCTACTGCCACTCCTCCCAAGGATCCAGAGGCTGTGACCTCTGAGCATAATCCTGTTACTCCACAGTAACAGTCTGCTCCGGTTCCCTGCTTTTGTTGGTACCCCTTGATCTCTGCTATTTACTCTTGTTTGTTTGTATATATTGTGGTTGTGCTTGCTGCTACTCTGTGCTCTTCTTGTTTTATGTCATCCCTTAGAGACATTGAGGACAATGTCCATCTCTAATTTGGGGGTGGGGTAAAACTTGATGTGATAAACTGAAAATTGAAAATGCCATGCCTGCTTTGACTCGAACAAAATATGTAGCATGATGAATTGAGCCCAGAAAATTGAACAAATTTTGCTGAAAATGTGAACAACAGTTTAAGTGCTTTAGAGGAAACTCTGAGGATAAACTTGCTGAATTGTATACCATAGTCAAACCCCAGTTGTCCCCAATGTAATGTTGTCTTTAATATATTTGTTTAGTTAGTTTGTAAATAGTTTTGTGTTAAAATATTAAAGTGTGAGGCTGTTTCTTGTTAAGGAACAGCCTGTGTCTGTGTTTAGTGTTAGTTGCTTTCCTTGTTTTTAACAGCTTAGTTTAGAATGAAAAGTTGCTTAAAATGTAGATATTTGCCTTTCAACCTACAACCAAAGATTACACACTTGTACCTTAATCAAAATGTGTGGTGAACCTTTATTTGCTAATGAAGTTTGAAAAAGAAAGAAGGTTAAAAGTTTTTAAATTGAAAGTCAAAATTCAAGTGAAATAAACAACTCAAAACATGTGAACCCTTGTTGCAAAAGCCTAATTTATGAAAGGTAGAGCCTGCTGCATTCACAAATGCATTTAGGAGATGAATGAGAGGGCTAAGTTCAAAGAAGTCTTAGGTAGGGTTTGCTTTGGTCGCCTAAACTGATAACTTAAATTCCAACCTAGTTATCTAATCTGGTTGCCCAAATTTTCATGATGAAACTAAGGAAAAGCATAGGAAGATGAAGGCACATAGATATCACAATTTTTACACTCTCAAATAGCCTACTAGTGCATTGCACCCTTAATTTAGGATAACCAATTTGAGCCTTAACCATTTCTTTGTTTACACACATTATTTTGAAGCCAATTCCCTTCACTTTGATTCCAAATACCCTTGATTGATTTACATGTCTAAAAGAACAGACTGCTTCGCAGTCTAGAGAGCTTAACTTGAAAACATAATTGTCGATGTAGATTCTCCAAGGTTGAGGAATGTATAAGTGTTGTCTGAATAAAATGAAAAAAAAAAGAGAAAAAGAAAAGAAAAAAAAAATGAAAAAAATAGAATAAAGTCTTTTTATTTCTGAGGTTGTATATTTTAGCCTTAGACTTGAAAGTTTGGAATTGCCTTTGTTTAGTGTTGTGAAAATTTTTGATTTTGTCTGTGCTTAAGTGGTGAAACAGGCTGTTTTGAGTAGTTTGTGTTTGTAAGTAACCAGGAACAGGCTGGGAAAGAAATGAAAATGTTGGAAAAAGCTTAATTGATAAAATATGACATGTTCCACACATTGTAAAAAGCCATTTCACTTCCATACCTTGAACCCTAGCCTAACATTATAACCCTGGAAAGGCCTTTTGACTATGATTAGTACTTGTCTAATTGTGAAAGTTTGGACCAATAAGCAAGGTCACATCCTAAGGATTAACTGAACTTAGCTGAGAAGTGTATTCTAAAGCATCTTAGGAACCCTATTTATGGTAATCTAGTTACCATAGGAGAGCTGAGTGCAAACACTTCTTAGTGAGGTAATAAGGGCAAAGCAGGTTGTTCACTTGACTGTTGAAGTTTGATTTAGAGCCTTGAGAACTTTTTGGGAACTTAAAATGGAATAAAGGTGAAGTCTAACCACATTAAGAAACAAGCTCATGTGTGTTCAATCTAAGGTTGAAAAGGTTGAAGGGTAATCAATTGAAAAAGCTGTTGCTTTGTTTAGTTGTTTAGGTTTTCTGTTCCAATGTTTTGTATAAACTGTTTTTTGTCTCTCTTTATTTTATCCTTTCTTTAGTCTTAAATTCGAGTCTGTCTAGTTAGTTTTCCTTTTTGTCTTTGCTTGGGGACAAGCAAAAGCTTAATTTGGGGATGTTTGATAAGCTCGAATTTGACTATGATATATGGTTAATTATTCATGTATTTAGGGGCCAATTAGACCTTAATTGTATATTTTGTGGGTCTAACAATGATATTTTCAGTTTAAAGAGCCTTCATGGACATTTCGCTGAAAAGCAGCCTGCCTGAGTGAATAGTAGAAGTCACATCAGAAGAAAGGAGGGGTAAAACCGCCGGCAGCTTGGGAGAGAGAGTGTAGCAGTTGGAGTTGATGTTTGCCGCTTGGAAATGAGTCTTTTGTCTTGCAAGAAGAGATGTTTTAACAGCTGTAATATAAGTAGCTTTGCTTTATTAGTTGGAACAGTGTACCTAGTTGTACTTTTAAGTAGTTTTTAATTGCTTTTCTCTTTCTTTAAGTAGAGAACAATTCTGAGGAGAGAGGAGATCTGGTATCTCATATCTCATCTTCATCTATCTTTCTTCATTATTAACTTTAGATTTCTGGTAGTTGAGCTCCTTTAATGGAGTTTGTTGTAGCTTTTGCTGTTAAACTCGCCATGTGTGAGTAGTAATCTCTACGAGCTAAACCAGCCTTTGGGCTGGTGTTGTAAGTCTCTTTATCTCTTTATTTAATGAATGAATGTTGTTTCTTTTTGGTGTTTAATGAAGTTATGTAGATTTCAGGCCCTAAACAGCCTGTTACAGTATGCATAACTGAGATGACCATTGCTTTTATGTATGCTTGTTCTTCATGTAGACATGTACATTTGATATTAACAGTTGAATGATGTATATCAAGGGTTTCCATGCAAGTGGAATGTTACTTCGTGCTTAATCAAGTAGTAAAGCATCCTGAAAGGCCTTTAGGGTGTGAGTAATGCTTAGTAATTTGGGGATATGACCATTTGAACCAAGTTAGCTTAAAGTAGAGACCTTGACAGAAAAGTTATAAACATTCATGAGTTAAAGAAGGAGAGAAGGGAGGTTGCAATGCCAGTTCCACGATGTGTTTAGCTTGTTCCTTTTAATATCTTGTTATAAATCAACATTGCTCATCATTTACTCTTTAGATTTGTCTTTAGTAGAGTTTCTTAGTTCAGATAACAAACAATCAACCTCAAATCCATGTTTTTAATGTCACTTGCTACGTAAACAGACTGTTCCATAGGTCTTTTCAATTAATCTTTTCATCTCAATCCTTGTGGAGACGATAATCTACTTATCATTTTATTACTTGTACCTAGTATACTTGCTAGAGAGTCCATTCCAGAGGTAACATGGTTCCTAGATTACTTCTAATGGGAACTATCACTCTTGTCATGAAGTAATGCAGAGTTTCTAACTCAGGGTCTAATTTGCTCCTTCTTAGCAAATATGTAATCGGTTGATCATCCTTAATCTTAAAGATCTTTCTAACAGAGCCATAATAGTCATAGTTGTCTATCTGTGATGCATGAACATGTCTGGAAATATGTTTTCCAGTGAATGGAATGCCTAGAATAGATCCTAATATGACATCATCAATAAAGAACTTCTCACCTCTTATGCTAAACATAAAAGTTCCTTCATTGATTTTTGTTAGAGTCTATAAAACTCATGAACAAGATCGGGATATATTTTATCCCTAAGAGTTAGGACTGACAACCAGCCTTGGCTCTTAAACCAATGCTTCAGAGGCAGATTCAGGGTTTCCAGAAACCCTGAATCTATGAACATAGCAGTTAGAAGAACTTTGCTCGCACCGTTTTGATAAACGAGTCTATCTCTAAAGATATAGGGATTAAGTGTTACCTCTTTGTTGTCACTACTTAACATGCAGTTTGGATTTTGGGATTTGGTCATGATTTCCTTCATCCTAATCGCACGATCCATCGCTTCTATTTCAGACAGTTTCTTGATCTTTCCGGTTTTGGATCGAGTTCTGATAACGGTGGTTCTGGTGGCTCTCTTTTTGTTTTTCATCTTTCTGGATTGATAGAAAGATTGAAGAAGGGCTTTCTGATTTGATGGTGATAGATAGTCTATCATTTTGGCAGAGATAGAGATTATAGGGTGAATCAAATGACAGTTCTAAGTGAACCGTTTTCTGAAGATATCTCACCTTTCCCTATGAAAGTACATGAACAGGCGAAGCCTCTTCGCATTCTTTCAGAGTCTGACCAAGCAGCCAACATAGCTTTCTTGAACTTTTTCTTATCTTTCTTCAGCTCCGGGCAGTTAGGCTTAATGTGCCCCGGTTGCTGACATCCATAGCACACAATAGGCTTGTTTGGATCTCTCTTGAACTTTTCACCAGAATCAGGAGTTTTCTTGTCAAAGCTCCTGAAAGGCTTCTTGTAGTTTCCACCTCTGCTTTTTCTCAAGGCTTTCTTGAACTTCCTGGTCAGCATAGCCAGTTCCTCATCTTCAGAGGATTCTTCAGAAGATTCTGCTTTCAGGACAACTCTTTTTCCTTCTGACCTTTCTCTCAGGTCATGATTCTTTATTGACATCTCATGAGTAATCAATGAGCCAATGAGTTCATCATATTCATAATAGCTCAAGTCATGAACTTCTTCAATAGCAGTCTTCTTGGCTTGCCAAGACCTTGGTAAGCTTTTGAGGATCTTCTTCACTTTTTCAGATTCTTCAATATCCTTTCCCAAACTCTTCAAGTCATTGACAATCTTGGTGAATCTAGAATTCATACTTGAGATAGATTCTTTGTCAAGCATTTCAAATAACTCATAGTCTCTCATCAGCTGATTGACTTTAGATTGCTTCACTTTTCCTGTTCCTTCGTAAATGACTTCTAGCTTGTTCCAAATATCCTTTGTTGTTTCACAATAAGACACTTTGTTATACTCAGTAGCAGAAAGTGCACAATGCAACATATTCATTGCTGAAGCATTAGTTTGGAGTTTTTTAAGAATATCATCAGTGTATTCTCTTGGAGGTATTACAACTTCCCCTAACCCAGCTTCCGTCCTTGTTGGGATGAAGTCACCATCAGTGATAACATTCCAGGCACTCATATTCTGAGCTTGGATGAAACACATCATCCTTTTTTTCCAATAAGAATAGTTATCACCATTGAATAGTGGAGGTCTAGTTGTGGAAGATCCCTCGGGAACAATGAAGTGAGAAGGGTTCTCAGGCTGGTGTCTACTAGCCATCTCTATTGATTCTGATAGGATCTTACACTTAGATTGTTAGATCTTTACTAAATATGCGAAGTAACCTCGCTCTGATACCACTTGTTGGCC
This sequence comes from Euphorbia peplus, assembly GCA_028411795.1. Classification (NCBI taxonomy): domain Eukaryota; kingdom Viridiplantae; phylum Streptophyta; class Magnoliopsida; order Malpighiales; family Euphorbiaceae; genus Euphorbia; species Euphorbia peplus. Next base: position 7,648,029 of record CP110843.1, on the reverse strand, counting down.
CTCTCAAGAACAGAATCACCTAGAGGGGGGTGAATAGGTGTCAAAGTTGAAAACTGAAAATTTCTAAGTTTTTCGGGAAACTTAATTTTCAGAGTCAAATTTCCTCAGACTTAGAAGCAAGCTTACAGAAGTTGCTTCTGAGGGAAATTCTGCCTAAACACAGTTAGACTGTTTTCAGCAACAGAAGTTCTGATTTGACAATTTCTGGACAGTCCTCTGAACAAAGACAATGATATTTAGAGAAAATCTGTTTCAACACTAAATATAAGCAAGTACACAGAAGCAAAAATAACAAGTATAAGAGAGAGAAAGAAGTTCAGGAGATCCTGATTGAACAATTCGATTTATCCAAGTTCGCCACAAAAGTCCTGTGACTACGTCTTGTCCCCTGAGGTCGAAGCCTACAGAGATTTTATAAATCCATTATTCAGAACTTTTATGGCAAGTTCAGAAGCTCCTTTACATCAACAGAACTTAAGCTAATTTCTCACTTAGTTCTGACTAGCCTAAAAAGAGTTAAAGGATTTCCACCAGAACAACAACACCCTGTTTTTCTGGATTTCTCACCCAACTCTAATCTCAACTAGATTTCTCTCAAAATCAAACTGAATATCACAAACGATATCAGTTTACAAGATTCCTATTATGAACTTGTTTTTCTTCACTCTCTCACTTAAACTTAAGCTACGCTAAGAAAGATTGAGAATGGGAAGTGTGCTCTGTTTTTGCTTCAAACAGTGCGTTGAGATTTTTGCTCGATTATCACGCGTGTTTTTGATGCATTGGAGCTTGGCTACTATTTATAGTGAATGAGGATGACCGTTGGGAAAATTTGAATCTTCAACAGAGATGACATCAGTTGTAGTAGCTGTTAATTTGTCAAGTCTTCAAACGGTCTTCAAACACTTTGATTCCGTTATCCTTGTTCTTTAACCAAATCCGGTAAGAGATTTGAAATTGAAGATAAGGTTGACCGGAAACATTCCTCAATAAGATCAACAAAGGGTAGACAAGGAAATTCTGGTTTCACTTTGAGTAGACAAGCGCGCTCCATCAAAACAGCTTTTTGAACTTTTGGCGCCTTGCATTAAATGCACTTGTCAGAGTAATAAATGCTATCCAGAACCCGTGACTAAGCTTCTGATCAAATTGGTAGATGAACTTCTGATTGCAAATGACCTCTGAGGAGAGCTTCAATAGACTTCAATAGCTTCAGAGCGGAGCATCCAGCTTCTGAAATAATGAAACTCTGTCTTCAGCAATCGAGACTTCTGAGTACTTCAGGCAATCTAGAAATTCTTCATTCAGCAGCTGCTGAGTAACTTACACATAGACTAAGTAGAAAAAAAATATTAGTCAACAAAAAACTATATGTAAGAGAATGTTAAGTTTTCATCTTCTGAAACGTTTGAACATAATCAAAACACTTAGGTTCATCAACATCAACAGAACATAAGCTAATTTCTCACTTAGTTCTGACTAGCCTAAAAAGAGTTAAAGGATTTCCACCAGAACAACAACACTCTGTTTTCTGGATTTTTCACCCAACTCTAATCTCAACTAGATTTCTCTCTAAATCTAACTGAATATCACAAACGATATCAGTTTACAAGATTCCTATTATGAACTTATTTTTCTTCACTCTCTCACTTTAACTAAGACTAAGCTAAGAAAGATTGAGAATGGGAAGTGTGCTCTGTTTTTCTTGTTCAAACAGTGCGTTAAGATTTTTGCTCAATAATCACGCGTAGTTGATGTGGTGGAGCTTGGCTACTATTTATAGTGAATGAGGATGACCGTTGGTGAGTTTGAATCTTCAAGGAGATGACATCAGTTGTTGTAGCCGTTAATTTGTCAAATCTTCAAACGGTCTTCAAACACTTTGATTCCGTTCACCTTGTTCTTTAACCAAATCCGGTAAGTGATTTGAAGTTGAAGATAAGGTTGACTGGAAACATTCTTCAATTGGATCAACAAAGGGTAGACAAGGAAAATCTGGTTTCGCTTTGAGTAGACAAGCGCGCTCCTTCAAAACAGCTTTTTGAACTTTTGGCGTCTTGCATTAAATGCAAGTGTCAGAGCAATAAATGCTCAGCAGAACCCGGTACTTAGCTTCTGAAAGCTAATTCCAATTGTCTAGACTTCTGATCGAATTGGTAGAAACTTCTGATTGCAAAGAACCTCTGAGAAGAGCTTTAACAAACTTCATAGCATCGGAGCGGAGTATCCAGCTTCTGATCATTGAAACATTGTCTTCAGCTTTCGGAACTTCTGAGTCCTCCAGGCAATCCAGAAGTATTTCATTCAGCACTTGCTGAGTAACTTACATACAATGCTTAAACAAAAATTGTTAGTCAACATTAAACCGTATGTAAGAGAATCTCATTTTTCATCTTCTGAAACGTTTGGACATAATCAAAACACTTAGGGTTCATCATTCTCCCCCATTTTGGTTATGGACAAACCGTGGTCAGAAGGTAAAAAAATTCTTAAGAAAATACAAGGGTTAGAGATTAACTTCCTGATACATATGTTTGTTTTAACTTCTGAGTAACTTAACTCCCCCATTTCAGTGTAAATGGTGAGCTTCAGCAATCTGTATAGACTTAAGATAGGCTTAAGATCAAGTTGTTAGATTCTATAGAAGTGAAAGTTACTAAGTTAAAAGAAACATAAACAATAATGTTGGCCCTATCAAGAACAAAATCACCTAGAGGGGGGTGAATAGGTGTCAAAGTTGAAAACTGAAAAATTCTAAGTTTTTAGGGAAACTTAATTTTCAGAGTCAAATTTCCTCAGAGTCAGAAGCTAGCTTACAGAAGTTACTTCTGAGGGAAATTCTGCCTAAACACAGTTAGACTGTTTTCAGCAACAGAAGTTCTGATTTGAGAACTTCTGGACAGTCTTCTGAACAAAGACAATGATACTTTAGAGAAAATCTGTTTCAGCACTAAATATAAGCAAGTACACAGAAGCAAAAGTAACAAGTATAAGAGGGAGAAAGAAGTTCAGGAGATCCTGATTGAACAATTCGATTTATCCAAGTTCGCCACAGAAGTCCTGTGACTACGTCTTGTCCCCTGAGGTCGCAGCCTACAGAGATTTTATAAATCCACTATTCAGAACTTTTATGGCAAGTTCAGAAGCTCCTTTACATCAACAGAACTTAAGCTAATTTCTCACTCAGTTCTGACTAGCCTAAAAAGAGTTAAAGGATTTCCACCAGAACAAACAATACTCTGTTTTCTGGATTTCTCACCCAACTCTAATTTCAACTAGATTTCTCTCTTTAAATCTAACTGAAGATCACAAACGATCTCAGTTTACAGGATTCCTATTATGAACTTGTTTTTCTTCACTCTCTCACTTTACTAAGACTATGCTAAGAAAGATTGAGAATGGAAGGAGTTGCTCTGTTTTTCTAGTTAGAACAGTGCGTTGAGATTTTGCTCGATGATCACAGGTGTTGATGCTTTGGAGCTTGGCTACTATTTATAGTGAATGAAGATGACCGTTGGTGAGTTTGAATCTTCAAAGGAGATGACATCAGTTGTTGTAGCCGTTAATTTGTCAAATCTTCAAACGGTCTTCAAACACTTTGATTCCGTTATCCTTGTTCTTTAACTCAATCCGGTAAGTGATTTGAAATCAAAGATGAGGTTGACTGGAATCATTCTTCAATTGGATCAACAAGGGGTAGACAAGGAAATTCTGGTTTCTTTTGAACAGACAAGCGCGCTCCATTAGAACAGCTTTTTGAACTTTTGGCGCCTTGCATTGAATGCAAGTGTTAGTGCATTAAATGCTATCCAGAACCCGTGACTTTAGCTTTCAGAAGCTAATTTCCAGTTGTCTAGACTTCTGATCAAAATTGGCATACCTTCTGATTGCAAAGAACTTCTGAGGAGAGCTTTAGCAGACTTCGGCTTCAGAGCGGAGTATCCAGCTTCTGAGTTATTGAAACTCTGACTTCAGCAAACTGATCTTCTGAGTTCTTTAGGCAATCCAGAAATGATTCATTCAGCATCTGCTGAGCAACTTACACATAGACTAAGTAAACAAAAATTATTAGTCAATAGTAAACTCTATGTAAGGGAATATTAAGTTTTCATCTTCTGAAACGTTTGGACATAATCAAAACAGATAGGGTTCATCATTCTCCCCCATTTTGGTTATGGACAAACCGTGGTCAGAAGGTAACAGAAAACATGAGGTTTAGAAAATGACTTCTTGATACATATGTTTCAAAGCTTCTGAGTAAATTAACTCCCCCATTTTAGTGTAAATGGTGAACTTCAGCAATCTGTAAAAACTTAGAAGTGACTTAAGATCAAGTTGTTAGATTTCAGTGAAGTATAATTTACTAAGTCAAAAAGAAACATAAGCAAAAAGTAAGAAGTCAGAGACACAAGAAAGTATAAGAAAGATTCAGTGTATATAAGTTCATCAGAAGATAGCATAAGAAACAAAATAATCAGAAGAGCAGAAAAAGTCCTAAGACAAAAACTACCCAACCCAGAACCTAGCTAAGAAGCTTAAGTCCTAAAAGATTACAAGTTCCTAGGTTTCTTCTGAGGAGGAGGAACACCACTAGAACCTTCAGCAGCACTTGATCTCTTCTGACCAGACTTCTCCCCCGTTTGACCAGAACCAAGAGCAACACCCAGAGCACCCTGAGATTTCAATTTTTGCTGAACATTCAGTGCAGTCTGATATTGCTGAGGAGTTGGCCTCACAGTGTTGATCATATCCATTCTTCTTCTGAAGTCATCATCAATGGTCTTCATATGATCAAAGGTCTGACCAGACATAGGTCGCTGTCTCTGAACGTCTTCCAGAAGAAGCTTGATCAACCGATTGTTAGCATACACAGCAGCAGTAAGATGCTCATTCTGAATATAAGTCTGTCCTCGAACAAACCTATAACAATTGTGAAGAGTCTTCTCTTGTTCTCGTGCTTGAGTGTGCATAACCTTCAGAAGTTCAGTAAGCTCGGCAATCTGTGCGTTCTGAGCAGATACAGTAGACTCAATGTTGGAGAGTCGATTGTTGAGATCAGGAGTGATGTCATATACAATCTTAGCAGCCCCGGAAGATGATGAACCTTGAGCAGAAGATTTCACTTCTCTCAAAATGTGATTGGCAGTACTTTGCAGGTCATCAATCTTACTTGGGAGCATCTTCTCATGAGCCTCATAATGCTCGTTTGCTTCCTTGACTTCTTCTGTCAATATCTCCAAATTCTCATTGACCTTCAGAGAAGAAGCAAAGGCAATGTTATCCAGTGAAGGAAGAGTCATAGCTAATTCTCTCAACTTGTACAGCTCTTCATAGGTAGCTAGATGAAGTGTAGAAAGATTGCGTATGTAAATAGAAGGGTCCTGCATTTGAAGCATCGTCATGAGCTGCAGGTTCTGAGCTTTCAAAGAATGTAATTCTTGCAGCACAATGCCCTGAGCATACATGTCAGCAGCAGAAGTCCTTTGCCCCATACCAGCAAATCTATTTAGCAGTTCATCAGAGCCACTCTGACTCATTCTTCTCAACTCCTCAACACTAGGAGCACCACCAGCTTCGGATACACCAGAAGCTCTGCTCATGAAGCCAAAACTACCAAACCTGGTATCCAGATCATCCCGATTCATGTGTTTGCGCAGGAAGTCATAGTTGGATGACAACCCCGCAAAACAGGAAGTAGTGGAGGAGGTAGTTAAGGGATCACACACAGGAGGTGCATGTCCAGAGGTTGAGGGAGGAGGGATAAAAGTGGTTGAGGTAGGGATAGTATGAGTGGTTGAGATGGGAGGTAGTGTGGATGGTAGTGAGAAAGATGGAGCAGTAAATCCAATTGATGGACTTACAGAGGAAGTAGTGGAAGTGGCTATGGAATCTGTGAAGATGGGAGCAGTGTTTAGATTCACTTCTGAAAAGGATCCAGAAGGGGGAATAATTGGAGGAGGTACAACCTCAGAAGTTGAAGTTGTAGGAGGAATGGAAGTGTGAGAATCACCAACTTCTGTGACAGAAGGTAGTGAAGGAGATGCATGAGGAGTACGAGGAGAGGATGGATGAGAAGTATGAAGTGGAGATGGAATAACCTGTTCAGAGAGATTTGGATCATATGTGGAAATGGGCTCAGCAAAGATATGAGCCATTCTGAACAGCGTTTCAGAAGCATCTCTTTCACCAGGATTTCTCCCTTGACCCAGAAGAACATTATCTAGAAAATCATCAGTGTTGATGTTTTCAGCAAAATTCATAGCATTCTGAATGATAGTATCAGGCTCTTGATCACTATCTTCAGTCAGTTCTTCAATAATAGGAGCATCATCATCCTTCTCAACAGACATATCCATCATGTCTTCGTCATCAACCAAGTCCTCTTTTTCAGGAATTGATTCTTCCAGTTCAGTACTCGAAGCAATATAGAAGTCCTTTTTGATCAGAGACCTTCTCTTTGCAGACATCTTCTTCTTTGGGATTCTTCTGGAGAGAGGAATATCTTCAGAGTCCTCATCCTCTTCAGTAGCCTTTGAGCTAATCCGAGTAGAGAGAGAGATATTCTCAAGCTCTTCTCCTTCCTCTGAAGCCTCAACATTCTTTGAGAACTCCACATCCTCAAGTTCAGCAGCACATGCAATGATTCTTGCATCAGCCTTAGCCTTTGCAGCAATTTCTCTTTCAGCTGCTAACTTGTCTTCTGCTTCCTTTTGCTTTCTCTTCTTATCAGCAAGAGCCACAACCCTTGCAACCTTCTCAGCTTCAGCAGCCTTCTCTCTTTCAGCAAGGCGTGCGTCCTCAGCATCCTGAGCTTCCTTCTCAGGAACATCCTTTGGCTTCTCAGCAACAATCTTGCCAGAGGGTTCAACACTGATTGTTGTTTGAACCATCGTGGGAAGAGGTTCTGAGACAACCACCTTCTCAACAGTCAGGACCAACTTACTTGAACCCTTCTTTCCCTTGCTTTTCTTGGCAGCATTCTTTCCTTTCTGAACAACGGCCTCAACACTTTCCTTCTGAGCAATACTCACAGAGGAGCCCTTCTCATTCTTCTTCGGAGTCACACCAAAGCTAAGGTTCCTGAAGGTATGCATCTTCAGAACCGTACTCCTACTTGTAACACCTTCTCCTGAAACCATAACAGAGGCTGCCTCAAACAACCTAGTCAGGAGTGAGCCATATGCTAATGCACTCACGGTAGTTACATTCTTCATCTGCCTTATCAGCATGGCAGGTAAGTTGATCTTCTTCTGGTTGACCAAATGCCACATAAACACCCTTTCCCTGTTGGAAACACAATTAACTCCTCCAGCCTTCGGAAGGAAAACATTAGTTGTCAAATAGTGTGCCCACCTCTGGTGCTGAGTGAGCCAGGTGGCATATGTTTCCTTGGCACTTAGATCTGGTCTAGCCCAGTTTGCTTCTGAAAAACCATCTGCTGAACCATCATCACCAATGATGGTTCCTTCATCATTAATACCAATCACTTGAGAAATAGAAGCCCTGCTGACCTCAATCTCAACTTCCCCGATTACTGAGTGTAGAACATCCTCCTCATTTGAAAAGAAATGGAGGTTCTGATAGAATTTGGTGACTAACTTAGGATAGATAAATTCATCGAGAGAAACGAATGAATTCCAGTTTTGAGCACTAAGCCATTTGGAGATAGGTTCAGTGGATTTAACTTCATCATCTAGGAACCTAGAGGTGAATACCCTAGATTCGCTAACTTTCTTTTTGGATTCAGTGGTAAAGATGTGAGTGACAGTGATTTCTTGAGCCATTTTTGAAGATATAAGAAATTAGGTTAAGAATCTAGACAGAAAAGAACAAAGAAAATCTATGGAAATTCTAATCGCAATGAAAATGAGAGTAAAAATTTCTAACTATGGAAAACCCCTATTTATACCCAAACAAGAAACCGTTCCAATTCAAAAAACAAATAAACACCGTTTAAAAGGGAACAGATAACCGTTAACCACAGAACAACGCCGTAAAATGCAGTAGATAACGCATGCTTAAATGTCAAATCATGATTAGAATTAATTATCACTTAATTATCTTAAACGATTAATCACTTAAGATACACAGAAATAATTAAACTGAATTACTGAAGTGGATAAGTCATACCAATGCCTTCTCGTAAGTTGCTGAAAGAATTACCGGCCAGAGGCTTAGTAAACATGTCAGCAAGATTCTCTTCAGAGGGAACATGAGTAATGATAATATCCTTCTTCAGAACATGATCTCTCAGAAAGTGATGCCTAATATGAACATGCTTCATCCTGCTGTGCTGAATAGGATTCTTTGAAAGATCAATTGCACTCTTGTTATCACAGTAGATTGTAATTGTTCCAGGGATGACTCCATAGTCAGCAATTTGTTGCTTGATCCAGAGCATCTGAGAAACACAACTTCCAGCAGCAACATACTCAGCTTCAGCAGTTGAGAGAGCCACAGAGGTTTGCTTCTTGCTATGCCAGGAGACTAGGCACTCCCCCAGAAAATGACAACCACCAGAAGTGCTGACCCTTTTCAGTTTATCTCTACCATAGTCAGAGTCTGTGTATCCTATAGGAGTGAAATCAGAACTACAGGGATACCACAAACCAGCTTCTGGTGTGCCTTTAAGATATCTGAGAATTCTTTTGACAGCAACATCATGAATTTCTCTTGGCTTTGATTGATATCTAGCACAAAAACACACAGCAAAATGTATATCTGGCCTGCTGGCGGTTAGGTATAAAAGAGAACCAATCATACCTCTGTAGGTTTTTATATCTACAGGTTTACCAGCTTTCTCTTCATCATCAATGTCTTTGCTCACATCCATTGGAATATCAACAGCATTAGAGTCCATCATGCCAAATTTCTTCAGCACTTCTCTAGTGTACTTAGCTTGATTGATAAACATACCATCATTACTTTGCTTGATCTGAAGTCCTAAGAAGAAGGTTAATTCTCCCATCATAGACATTTCAAACTCAGCCTTCATGTGGTCACTGAACTCTCTGCACAAAGATTCATTAGTAGCACCAAATATAATATCGTCAACATATACCTGAGCTATAAGGATATCCTTGTTCTTCTTCAGAGTGAACAGAGTTGTATCAACACAGCCTCTGACAAATCCCTTAGACAGAAGAAACTTTGTCAGTCTCTCATACCAAGCTCTGGGAGCTTGTTTCAGTCCATACAATGCTTTCTTCAGCTTATACACATGATCAGGAAACTTAGGATCTTCAAAACCAGGAGGTTGAGACACATAGACTTCCTCATCAATGTAACCATTCAAGAATGCACTTTTCACATCCATTTGAAAGAGCTTAAAACCTTTGTATGATGCAAAAGCACATAAGATTCGAATGACTTCTAATCTTGCAACAAGAGCAAAAGTTTCACCATAATCTATGCCTTCTTGTTGACTGTAACCTTGAGCAACAAGTCTTCCCTTGTTCCTCACAACATTTCCAAATTCATCAAGCTTGTTCTTCAGAACCCATCTAGTTCCAACAACCTTTATGTTGTTAGGTCTGGGAACCAAAGTCCAAACTTCTGACCTTTTGAACTGGTCAAGTTCTTCTTGCATTGCCATTAACCAGGAGTCATCATCAGCAGCTTCATAGAAGTCCTTGGGTTCCAGAAGTGACACAAAAGCCACATTCCCCATGTATCTTCTGAGCTGAGCTCTGGTCATGACATGATTATGAACAGAGTCAATAATGTTCTCTAAGGAATGATTCCTATGAGTTCTGACTTCTCTTGGTACATCCAATGAGTCTTCTGAAACCTGTTCATCATTTGTTGAATCATAAATAGGAGCATCTTCTGGAAGGAAGTTGACTTCTGGAGTAAGATTCTCATCTTGAGCTTGTTCAGCAACAGGAGGAACCACTTCAGCAGCTCTGGGAGAAACATCTTCTTCTTCAACAGGAGATGTAACTTCAGGAGCTTGAACTATATCTTCATCAGGAGCTCTACTATCTGCAGGGTTAGTCTCATCAAACTGTACATGAACAGATTCATCTAAAGTTTGAGTCCTCTTATTAAAAACCCTATATGCTTTACTATGTGTTGAGTAACCAAGAAAAATGGCCTCATCTGCCTTTGAATCAAACTTTGAAAGATATTCTTTTGTATTCAAAGCATAACACTTACAACCAAAGGTTCTGAAATAGCCTATTTTAGGCTTTCGACCTTTCCAGAGTTCATAAGGGGTCTTGTTCAGAATGCTTCTGATTAGCACTCTATTCAGAACATAGCAAGCTGTGTTCACAGCTTCTCCCCAAAAGTAATTAGGAAGCCTTCTTTCATTGATCATAGTTCTGGCAATCTCAACCAGAGTTCTATTCTTCCTTTCAACTACCCCATTTTGTTGAGGAGTTCTGGGAGCAGAAAAGTTATGATCAATTCCCTTGGTTTCACAGAATTCTTCAAACCTAAAGTTTTTGAATTCTCCACCATTATCACTTCTGATATGAACAACCTTTTCATTCCTTTCATTCTCAAGTTTCTTTATCAGAACTGAGAAACATCCAAGTGACTCATCTTTGCAAGACAGCAAGATGACCCAAGTGAATCTTGAATAGTCATCTACAATGACAAAGGCATACTTCTTTCCACCCATGCTCATTGGTTGAACAGGGCCAAAAAGATCCATATGAAGTAATTCCAAAGGTCTTTTAGTTGAAATGACTTTCTTAGTTTTAAAAGAGCTTCTGGATTGTTTACCAGATTGGCAAGCATTGCATAAATGATTCTTTTTAAAACTAATTTCAGGCAGACCCTCAACCAATTGATTTCTAGCTATTTTGGCCAGAAGGTCCATGCTCACATGAGCAAGTCTTCTATGCCAGAGCCAGCAGGTATCCTCTTTGGACATCAAGCATATATTTTTGCAAAGATTCTCAAGGTTCAGCATGAAAACATTTTCAACTCTAGGAGCAGTTAGAATAACTTCCCTTGACTTACTGTCCAAGATTTTACATCCAGAGGAGCTGAAGACAACATCTCTACCTTTATCACACAGCTGTGCAACACTCAGGAGATTGAACTTCATGCCTCTGACTAGGGAGACATCTTCGATCGGAGGATTAGTTCCTATGGATCCAGAACCAAGTATCCTTCCTTTCTGAGCATCTCCAAAGCTGACTTTTCCACCTCTTTTAGGATCAAATGTGATGAATGCTTTTTCATCACCTGTCATATGCCTTGAGCACCCACTGTCAATGTACCACAGCTTTGACATTGATGGAGCACTCAGAGCCACCTGCAACACAATCAATTAGTGACAGGTACCCAATCCTTATTGGGTCCTTTAGAGTTAGATTTCTCTTCAGCAGGTTTTAATGATATCTCAGATTGCAAGAGGTTTTTAATATGGTAGTTGCAATCCTTCAACCAGTGACCATCACTCTTGAAAAGCTTGCAAAATGGAGGGTTCTTGAATCTTTCCCTTTGCTTCCTGGGAGATTTCTTCTTCTTCTGAGAAAGACCAACATTTTCAGAGGCTATACCAGCACTCTCAGAGGTACCAACATCAGGAGGAGAAGCTATCTCTTTCAGAAGAGAGGGAGTGACAGGTTTCTTCTTCTTCTGGGGTTTATCACTTCCCAGAGGCAGCTTTTCCTTGCCTTTGACTTTAGAGCCATCAGCAGGAGTGCTGAACTGTTTACACAGTTTTTCTTCTAACACTTTCATGTCAGAATAAACTTGAGTAAACCTAAGAAACTTGTCAGCCTCACTCTTGTCCAATTTCCTTTTCAGGTACTTGAACATACTGTAGAGTTCTTCAAGAGAATCAAAGATATTTTGTTCAGAAGATATGTTTACCTCGGAATCATATGTAGCTTCAGGAGGTGCGGAAGTTTCTCCTGTGACATCTTCAGAAGTTGGCTCATCAATAGCCATAAAACAAATCTGAGCTTGCTCTTCCTTTTCTTCAGGATCACTACTGGTCTCAGAGTCTGACCAGGCAGCCAGCATTGCTTTCTTGAACTTTTTCTTATCTTTCTTCAGCTCCGGGCAGTTAGGCTTAATGTGCCCCGGTTGCTGACATACATAGCACACAATAGGCTTATTTGGATCTCTCTTGAACTTTTCACCAGAATAAGGAGTTTTCTTGTCAAAGCTCCTGAAAGGCTTTTTGTAGTTTCCACCTCTGCCTTTTCTAAAGGCCTTCTTGAACTTCCTGGTCAGCATAGCCAGTTCCTCATCTTTAGAGGATTCTTCAGAAGATTCTGCTTTCAGGACTACTCTTTTTCCTTCTGACCTTTCTCTTAGTTCATGCTTCTTTAATGACATCTCATGGGTAATTAGAGACCCAATGAGCTCATCATACAAGTAATAGCTCAAATCCTGAACTTCTTCAATAGCAGTCTTCTTGGCTTGCCAAGACCTTGGTAAGCTTCTGACAATCTCTTCACTCGATCAGATTCTTCAATATCCTTTCCTAAACTCTTCAAGTCATTGACTATCTTGGTGAATGTAGAGTACATATCTGAAATAGATTCTTTATCAAGCATTTCAAATAACTCATATTCTCTCATGAGTTGGTTGACTTTAGATTGCTTCACTTTTCCTGTTCCTTCATATGTGACTTCCAGCTTGTTCCAAATGTCCTGTGCAGTTTCACAAGAAGAAACTTTGTTATATTCAGTAGCTGTAAGTGCACAATGCAACATATTTATTGCTGAAGCAGGAGTTTTTTCAGAATGTCATCTGTGTATTCTCCCTGAGGAATAACAACATTCCCTAAACCTTGTTCCATTCTGGTCGGAATGAAATCACCATCAGTGATGACATACCAAGCACTTATGTTCTGAGCTTGGATGAAGTACATCATCCTTTTCTTCCAGTATGAGTAGTTGTTGCCATTAAATAATGGAGGTCTAATAGTGGAAGAACCTTCTGGAACTATGAAGTGAGAAGAATTTTCAGGCTGGTGTCTACTAGCCATCTCTATTGATTCTGATAGGATCTTACACTTAGATTGTTAGATCTTTAGTAAATATGCGAAGTGACCTTCGCTCTAATACCACTTGTTGGCCCTATCAAGAACATAATCACCTAGAGGGGGGTGAATAGGTGTCAAAGTTGAAAACTGAAAAATTCTAAGTTTTTAGGGAAACTTAATTTTCAGAGTCAAATTTCCTCAGAGTCAGAAGCTAGCTTACAGAAGTTACTTCTGAGGGAAATTCTGCCTAAACACAGTTAGACTGTTTTCAGCAACAGAAGTTCTGATTTGAGAACTTCTGGACAGTCTTCTGAACAAAGACAATGATACTTTAGAGAAAATCTGTTTCAACACTAAATATAAGCAAGTACACAGAAGCAAAAGTAACAAGTATAAGAGGGAGAAAGAAGTTCAGGAGATCCTGATTGAACAATTCGATTTATCCAAGTTCGCCACAGAAGTCCTGTGACTACGTCTTGTCCCCTGAGGTCGCAGCCTACAGAGATTTTATAAATCCACTATTCAGAACTTTTATGGCAAGTTCAGAAGCTCCTTTACATCAACAGAACTTAAGCTAATTTCTCACTCAGTTCTGACTAGCCTAAAAAGAGTTAAAGGATTTCCACCAGAACAAACAATACTCTGTTTTCTGGATTTCTCACCCAACTCTAATCTCAACTAGATTTCTCTCTTTAAATCTAACTGAAGATCACAAACGATCTCAGTTTACAGGATTCCTATTATGAACTTGTTTTTCTTCACTCTCTCACTTTACTAAGACTATGCTAAGAAAGATTGAGAATGGAAGGAGTTGCTCTGTTTTTCTAGTTAGAACAGTGCGTTGAGATTTTGCTCGATGATCACAGGTGTTGATGCTTTGGAGCTTGGCTACTATTTATAGTGAATGAAGATGACCGTTGGTGAGTTTGAATCTTCAAAGGAGATGACATCAGTTGTTGTAGCCGTTAATTTGTCAAATCTTCAAACGGTCTTCAAACACTTTGATTCCGTTATCCTTGTTCTTTAACTCAATCCGGTAAGTGATTTGAAATCAAAGATGAGGTTGACTGGAATCATTCTTCAATTGGATCAACAAGGGGTAGACAAGGAAATTCTGGTTTCTTTTGAACAGACAAGCGCGCTCCATTAGAACAGCTTTTTGAACTTTTGGCGCCTTGCATTGAATGCAAGTGTCAGTGTATTAAATGCTATCCAGAACCCGTGACTTTAGCTTTTAGAAGCTAATTTCCAGTTGTCTAGACTTCTGATCAAAATTGGCAAACCTTCTGATTGCAAAGAACTTCTGAGGAGAGCTTTAGCAGACTTCGGCTTCAGAGCGGAGTATCCAGCTTCTGAGTTATTGAAACTCTGACTTCAGCAAACTGATCTTCTGAGTTCTTTAGGCAATCCAGAAATGATTCATTCAGCATCTGCTGAGCAACTTACACATAGACTAAGTAAACAAAAATTATTAGTCAATAGTAAACTCTATGTAAGGGAATATTAAGTTTTCATCTTCTGAAACGTTTGGACATAATCAAAACACATAGGGTTCATCAAGTAAGACAATAAACAGAGACAGACAATATGTATAAGAATAGTTCAATTGCATAAAATCATCGTCAAAAGAAACAAACATAATAATCATCAGAAGGGAATAAAGTCCTAAGACAAAACTACCCAACCCAGAACCTAACTAAGAAGCTTGAGTCCTAATGAGATTAATTGTTTCTAGATCTCTTCTGAGGAGGAGGAACACCACTTGAACCTTCACCAACATTCTGTCTCTTCAATCCAGACTTGAGACCACCCTGCTGAGCAGACTTCTCCCCCGTTTGGCCAGAACCAACAGGAACACCCAGAGCACCTTGAGAGTCCAATTTCTGCTGAACATTCAAAGCAGTCTGATATTGCTGAGGGGTAGGCCTTACAGTGTTGATCAATTCCATTCTTCGCCTGAAGTCAGCATCAATGGTTTTCATATGATCAAAAGTCTGTCCAGACAAAGGTCGTTGTCTCTGAACATCTTCCAGAAGGAGCTTGATCAAACGATTGTTAGCATACACAGCAGCAGTAAAATGCTCATTCTGAATATAAGTCTGTCCTCGAACAAACCTATAGCAGTTATAAAGAACCTTCTCTCGTTCGTGTGCCTGAGTGTGCATAACTTTCAGAAGTTCAGTAAGCTCAGCAATCTGGGCGCTCTGAGCAGTTACAGCGGACTCAATGCTCTGAAGACGATTGTTGAGATCAGGAGTGATGTCATAAACAATCCTAGCAGCCCCTGAAGATTATGATCCTTGAGCAGAAGATTTCACTTCTCTCAGAATATGATTAGCAGTACTTTGCAGATCATCAATCTTACTTGGAAGAATTTTCTCATGAGCCTCATAATGCTCATTTGCTTCCTTGACTTCTTCTGACAAAATCTCCAGATTTTCATTAACTTTCAGAGAAGAAGCAAGAGCAATATTTTCCAAGGTTGGAAGAGTCAGAGCAAGTTCTCTCAACTTGTATATCTCATCATATGTAGCCAGATGAAGTGTAGAAAGATTGCGAGTGTAGACAGTAGGATTCTGTATTTGAAGCATAGTAATGAGCTGCAGGTTCTGAGCTTTCAAAGATTGAATTTCTTGCAGCACAATGCCCTGAGAAAACATGTCAGCAATAGAAGACCGTTGCCCTAAACCAGCAAATCTATTCAGCAATTCATCAGAGCCACTCTGACTCATTCTTCTCAACTCTTCAACACTGGGAACACCACCAGCTTCGGATACACCAGAAGCTCTGCCCATGAAACCAAAACTACCAAAAGTTTTCTCCAAGTTATCTCGATCCATTGTATTGCGTAGGAAGTCATAGTTGGATGACAGCCCAGCAAAGAAGGAGGTGGAGGAAGAAGTAGTTAAGGGATCACACACAGGAGGTGCATGTCCAGAGGTTGAGAGAGGAGGGATATGTGAGGTTGAGGATGGGATAGTATGTGTGGTAGAGGAAGAAATTGTAGGGGAAATAGATGGTAGTGTGGATGGTAGTGAGAAAGATGGAGCAGTAAATCCAATTGATGAAATTACAGAGGAAGTAGATTGGGAGGAGGTAGTGGAAGTAGATATGGAATCTGTGAAAATGGGTCCAGAATTTATATTCACTTCTGAATAGGATCCAGAAGGAGGAGCAGATTTAGGAGGTACAACTTTAGAGGTTGAAGTTGTAGGAGGAATGGAAGTTTGAGAATCACTAACTTCTGTGACAGAAGGTAGTGAAGGAGATGGATGAGGAGTATGAGGTGAGGATGGATGAGAAGTACGAAGGGGGGATGAGATAACCTGTTCAGAGTTTGGATCAAACATAGAGATTGGTTCAGCAAACACATGAGCCATTCTGATCAGTGTTTCAGAAGCATCCCTATCACCAGGGTTTCTACCTTGACCCAGAAGAATGTTGTCAATGAAACTATCATCATCAGCATTCTCACAAAATTGTTGTGCTTCCTTAAGAACCACATCAGCTTCTGGTTCACTGTCCTCTGACAGCTCTTCAATTACATGAGCAGCAACATCCTCTTCAATAGACACATCCATCATGTCTTCATCATCAATCAAGTCCTCTTTTTCAGGAGTTGATTCATCCAGTTCAGTACTCGGAGCAATATAGAAGTCCTTTTTGTTCAGAGACCTTCTACTTGCTGACATCTTCTTCCTGGGGAGTCTGGAGAGAGGAATATCTTCAGAATCCTCTTCTTCTTCCGTAGCCTCAACATTTCCTGAGAACTCCACGTTCCCAACTTCAGCAGCGCATTCAGCAATTCTAGCATCAGCCTTAGCTTTTGCTGCAATTTCTCGCTCAGCTGCTAACTTATCTTCAGCTTCCTTTTTCTTCCTCTTCTCATCAACAAGAGCTACAACTCTTGCAACTTTCTTAGCTTCAGCTGCCTTCTCTCTTTCAGCAAGGCGAGCATCCTCAGCATCCTGAGCTTCTTTCTTAGAAGCATCCTTTGGCTTCTCAGCAACGATCTTCCCAGAAGGTTCAACACCGATTGTTGTTTGAACCAAAGTAGGAAGAGGTTCTGAGACAACCACCTTCTCAACAGTTAGGATCACCTTACTTGATCCTTTCTTTCCTTTACCCTTCTTGGCAACATTCTTTCCTTTCTTCACAGTTGCTTCAACTATCTCCTTCTGAGCAATGCTTACAGAGGAAGCATTCTCCTTCTTCTTTGGTAACATGTCAAAGGAAAGATGCCTCAGAGTTTGCATCTTGATGACAGTACTCTTGTTGGTTACACCTTCTCCTGAAACTTCCACAGAGGCGGCCTCAAACAGCCTTGTCAGAAGAGAACCATAAGCAAGGGCACTAACAACAGTAACATTTTTCATCTGCCTTATCAGCATGGCAGGAAGATTGATCTTCTTCTGATTCATCAAGTGCCACATAAACACCCTTTCCCGATTGGAAACACCATTAACCCCTCCAGCCTTCGGAAGGAACACATTTGTAGTCAAGTAGTGTGCCCACCTCTGGTGCTGAGAGAGTCAAGTGGCATAGGTTTCCTTGGCACTCAGAACTGGTCTAGCCCAGTTAGCTTCATTAAAACCTTCAACGGAACCATCATCTCCAATGATGATTCCCTCATCATCAATACCAATAGCTTGAGAAATAGAAGCCCTGTTGACCTCAATCTCAACTTCTCCAACTTCCGAGTGAATAACATCCTCCTCATTAGAAAAGAAATGGAGGTTCTGATAAAACTCAGTGACTAATTTAGGATAGATGAACTCATCCAAAGAGACGAACGAGTTCCAATTTTGAGCACTTAGCCATTTAGAGATGGGTTCAGTGGATTTGACTTCATCGTGTAGGAACCTAGAAGTGAAAACCCTAGATTCGCTAACTTTCTTCTTATTATCGGTATCAAAGATGTGAGTAACAGTGGTTTCAATGGAATGATCTTGAGCCATTGAAGGATTTTTAAGAAATTAGGTTAAGTGTTTCAGACAAAGAAAAACACAGAGAGTTGG
Source organism: Euphorbia peplus (assembly GCA_028411795.1). Classification (NCBI taxonomy): domain Eukaryota; kingdom Viridiplantae; phylum Streptophyta; class Magnoliopsida; order Malpighiales; family Euphorbiaceae; genus Euphorbia; species Euphorbia peplus. The sequence continues at coordinate 7,630,056 of CP110843.1, read as the reverse complement.
CTATGGAAAATCTAAATTCAACAAAAATGAGAGTGAAAAAATTCTAAGTATGGAATACCCTTATTTATACCCAAAAACGCAACTGTTCCAATTCAAAAAGTAAATACACACCGTTTAAAAGGAAACAGATAACCGTTAAACACCAGAACAACGCCGTAAAAAGCAGTAAATGTACGCATGCTTAAAGTCAAAATCATGATTAGACTTAATTAACACTTAATTATCTTAAACGATTAATCACTTAAGATAGAAAGGCATAATTAAACGAAATTACTAAAGTGGATAGGTCATACCAATGCCTTCTCGCAAGCTGCTGAAAGGATTACCAGCCAGAGGCTTAGTAAACATGTCAGCAAGATTTTCTTCAGAGGGAACATGGGTGATGATGATATCCTTCTTCAGAACATGATCTCTCAGAAAGTGATGCCTAATATGAACATGCTTCATCCTGCTGTGCTGAATATGATTCTTTGAAAGATCAATTGCACTCTTATTATCACAGTAGATTGTAATTGTTCCAGGGATGACTCCATAGTCAGCAATTTGTTGCTTAATCCAGAGCATCTGAGAAACACAACTTCCAGCAGCAACATACTCAACTTCAGCAGTTGAGAGAGCCACAGAGGTTTGTTTCTTGCTATGCCAGGAGACTAGGCACTCCCCCAGAAAATGACAACCACCAGAAGTGCTGACCCTCTTCAATTTATCCCTACCATAGTCAGAGTCTGTGTATCCTATAGGAGTAAAATAAGAACTACAAGGATACCACAAACCAGCTTCTGGTGTGCCTTTAAGATATCTGAGAATTCTTTTGACAACAACATCATGAATCTCTCTTGGTTTAGACTGATATCTAGCACAAAAACACACAGCAAAATGTATATATGGCCTGCTGGCTGTTAGGTATAAAAGAGAACCAATCATACCTCTGTAGGTTTTTATATCTACAGGTTTACCAGCTTTCTCTTCATCATCAATGTCTTTGCTGACATCCATTGGGATATCAACAGCATTAGAATCCATCATGCCGAATTTCTTCAGCACTTCTCTAGTGTACTTGGCTTGATTGATAAACACACCATCATTACTTTGCTTGATCTGAAGTCCTAAGAAGAAGGTTAATTCTCCCATCATAGACATTTCAAACTCAGCCTTCATGTGGTCACTGAACTCTTTGCACAAAGATTCATTAGTAGCACCAAATATAATATCATCAACATATACCTGAGCTATAAGGATATCCTTGTTCTTCTTCAGAGTAAACAGAGTTGTATCAACACAACCTCTGACAAATCCCTTAGACAGAAGGAACTTTGTCAGTCTCTCATACCAAGCTCTGGGAGCTTGTTTCAATCCATACAAAGCTTTCGTCAGCTTGTACACATGATCAGGAAACTTAGGATCTTCAAAACCAGGAGGTTGAGATACATAAACTTCCTCATCAATGTAACCATTCAAGAATGCACTTTTCACATCCATTTGAAAGAGCTTAAAACCTTTGTATGATGCAAAAGCACATAAGATTCTAATGGCTTCTAATCTTGCAACATGAGCAAAAGTTTCACCATAATCTATGCCTTCTTGCTGACTGTAACCTTGAGCAACAAGTCTTGCCTTGTTCCTCACAACATTTCCAAATTCATCAAGTTTGTTTTTCAGAACCCATCTAGTTCCAACAACCTTTATGTTGTTAGGTCTGGGAACCAAAATCCAAACTTTTGACCTTTTAAACTGGTCAAGTTCTTCTTGCATTGCCATTAACCAGGAATCATCATCTACAGCTTCATAGAAGTCCTTGGGTTCCAGAAGTGACACAAAAGCCACATTCCCCATGTATCTTCTGAGCTGAGCTCTGGTCATGACAGGATTGTGAACAGAGTCAATGACATTCTCTAAGGAATGATTCCTATGAGTTCTAACTTCTCTTGGTACATTCAATGTATCTTCTGAAACTTGTTCATCATTTGTTGAATCATATATAGGAACATCTTCTGGAAGGAAGTTGACTTCTGGAGTAGAATTCTCTTCTTGAGCTTGTTCAGCAACAGGAGAAACCACTTCAGCAGCTCTGGGAGAAACATCTTCTTTTACACCAGGAGATGTTACTTCAGGAGCATGAACTACATCTTCATCAGGAGCTCTACTATCTGCAGGGTTAGTCTCATCAAACTGTACATAAACAGATTCATCTAAAGTTTGAGTCCTCTTATTAAAAACCCTATATGCTTTACTATGTGTTGAGTAACCAAGAAAAATGGCCTCATCTGCCTTTGAATCAAACTTTGAAAGATATTCTTTTGTATTCAAAACATAACACTTACAACCAAAGGTTCTGAAATAACCTATCTTAGGTTTTCGACCTTTCCAGAGTTCATAAGGGGTCTTGTTCAGAATGCTTCTGATTAGCACTCTATTCAGAACATAGCACGCTGTGTTAACAGCTTCTCCCCAAAAATACTTTGGAAGCCTTCTTTCGTTGATCATAGTTCTGGCTATTTCAACCAGAGTCCTATTCTTCCTTTCAACTACCCCATTTTGTTGAGGAGTTCTGGGAGCAGAAAAGTTATGATCAATGCCCTTGGTTTCACAGAATTCTTCAAACATGAAGTTTTTGAATTCTCCACCATTATCACTTCTAATATGAACAACCTTTTCATTCCTTTCATTCTCAAGTTTCTTTATCAGAACTGAGAAACATCCAAGTGACTCATCTTTGCTAGAAAGCAAGATAACCCAAGTGAATCTTGAATAGTCATCTACTATGACAAAGGCATACTTCTTTCCACCCATGCTCATTGGTTGAACAGGGCCAAAAAGGTCCATATGAAGTAATTCCAAAGGTCTTTTAGTTGAAATGATTTTCTTAGTTTTAAAAGTGCTTCTGGATTGTTTACCAGATTGACAAGCAGTGCATAAATGATTCTTTTTAAAACTAATTTCAGGCAGACCCTCAACCAATTGATATCTAGCTACCTTGGCCAGAAGGTCCATGCTCACATGAGCAAGTCTTCTATGCCAGAGCCAGGAGGTATCCTCTTTGGACATCAAGCATATATTTTTGCAAAGATTTTCAAGGTTCAGCATGAAAACATTTTCAACTCTCGGAGCAGTTAGAATAACTTCCCTTGACTTACTGTCCAAGATTTTACATCCAGAGGAGCTGAAGACAACATCTCTACCTTTATCACACAGTTGTGCAACACTCAGGAGATTGAACTTCAGGCCTCTGACTAGGGAGACATCTTCGATCGGAGGATTAGTTCCTATGGATCCAGAACCAAGAATCCTTCCTTTCTAAGCATCTCCAAAGATGACTTTTCCACCTCTTTTAGGATCAAATGTGATGAATGCTTTTTCATCACCTGTCATATGCCTTGAGCACCCACTGTCAATGTACCACAGCTTTGACATTGATGGAGCACTCAGAGCCACCTGCAACACAATCAATTAGTGACAGGTACCCAATCCTTATTGGGTCCTTCATTGTTAGATTTTTCTTCAGCAAGTTTTAGTGATATCTCAGATTGCAAGATGTTTTTAATGTGATACTTGCAATCCTTCAACCAGTGACCATCACTCTTGCAAAGCTTGCAAAAGGGAGGGTTCTTGGATCTTTCCCTATGCTTCTTGGGAGATTTCTTCTTCTTCTGAGAAGGTCCAACATCTTTAGAGGCTAAAGTAGCACTCACAGAGGTACCAACATCAGGAGGAGAAGCTACCTCTTTCAGAAGAGAGGGAGTGACAGGTTTCTTCTTCTTCTGGGGTTTATCACTTCCCAGAGGCAGCTTTTCCTTGCCTTTGGCTTTGGGACCATCAGCAGGAGCGCTGAACTGTTTACACAACTTTTCTTCTAACACTTTCATGTCAGAATAAACTTGAGTAAACCTAAGAAACTTGTCAGCCTCACTCTTGTCCAATTTCCTCTTAAGGTACTATAGAGTTATTCAAGAGAATCAAAGATATCTAGTTCGTGAGAATTGTTTACCTCAGAATCATATGTAGCTTCAGGAGGTGCGGAAGTTTCTCCTGTGACATCTTCAGAAGTTGGCTCTTCAATAGCCATGAAACAAATCTGAGCTTGCTCTTCCTTTTCTTCAGGATCACTGCTGGTCTCAGAGTCTGACCAAGCAGCCAGCATAGCTTTCTTGAACTTTTTCTTATCTTTCTTCAGCTCCGGGCAGTTAGCCTTAATGTGCCCCGGTTGCTGACATCCATAGCACACAATAGGCTTGTTTGGATCTCTCTTGAACTTTTCACCAGAATCAGGAGTTTTCTTGTCATAGCTCCTGAAAGGCTTCTTGTAGTTTCCACCTCTGCCTTTTCTAAGGGCCTTCTTGAACTTCCTGGTCAGGATAGCCAGTTCCTCATCTTTAGAGGATTCTTCAGAAGATTCTGCTTTCAGGATTACTCCTCTTTTTCCTTCTGACCTTTCTCTTAGGTCATGATTTTTCATGGACATCTCATGAGTAATTAGAGAGCCAATGAGTTCACCATACTCATAATAGCCCAAGTCCTGAACTTATTCAATAGCAGTCTTCTTGGATTGCCAAGACCTTGGTAAGCTTCTGAGAATCTTCTTCACTTTCTCGTATTCTTCAATATCCTTTCCCAAACTCTTCAAGTCATTGACAATCTTGGTGAATCTAGAGTTCATACTTGAAATAGATTCTTTGTCAAGCATTTCAAATAACTCATAGTCTCTCATAAGTTGATTGACTTTGGATTGCTTCACTTTTCCAGTTCCTTCATAAGTGACTTCCAGCTTGTTCCAGATCTCCTGTGTTGTTTCACAAGAGGAAACTTTGTTATACTCAGTAGCAGAAAGTGCACAATGCAACATATTCATTGCTGAAGCATTGGTTTAGAGTTTTTTAAGAATATCATCAGTGTATTCTCTCTGAGGAATTACAACATTCCCTAAACCAACGTCCATCCTTGTTGGGATGAAGTCACCATCAGTGATAACATTCCAGGCGCTCATATTCTGAGCTTGGATGAAACACATCGTCCTCTTTTTCCAATAGGAGTAGTTATCACCATTGAATAGTGGAGGTCTAGTTGTGGAAGAGCCCTCGGGAATAATAAAGTATGAAGGGTTCTCAGGCTGGTGTCTACTAGCCATGTCTATTGATTCTGATAGGATCTTACACTTAGATTGTTAGATCTTTAGTAAATATACGAAGTGACCTTCGCTCTGATACCACTTGTTGGCCCTAACAAGAATAGAATCACCTAAAGGGGGGTGAATAGGTGTCTAAGTTGAAAACTGAAATTTTCTAAGTTTTTCAAGAAACTTAAATTTTAGAGCCAAAATTCCTCAGAGTCAGAGGCAAGCTTACAGAAGCATCTTCTGAGGGAAATTCTGCCTAAACACAGTTAGACTGTTTTCAGCAACAGAAGTTTTGAGTTCAAGAACTTCTGGACAGTCTTCTCAACAAAGACAATGATATTAAGATACAATCTGTTTCAGCACTAAATATAAGCAAGCACACAGAGGCAAAAGTAACAAGTATAAGAGGGAGAAAGAGGTTTAGGAGATTTTGATGAACACGTCGATTTATACAAGTTCGCCACAGAAGTTTTGTGACTACGTCTTGTCGCCTGAGGTCGCAGCCACCAGAGATTTTAAATCTACTATTCAGAACTTTTATGGCAAGTTCAGAAGCTCCTTTACATCAACAGAACATAAGCTAATTTCTCACTTAGTTCTGACTAGCCTAAAAAGAGTTAAAGGATTTCCACCAGAACAACAACACTATGTTTTCTGGATTTCTCACCCAACTCTAATCTCAACTAGATTTCTCTCTAAATCTAACTGAATATCACAAACGATATCAGTTTACAAGATTCCTATTATGAACTTGTTTTTCTTCACTCTCTCACTTTAACTAAGACTAAGCTAAGAAAGATTGAGAATGGAAAATGTGCTCTGTTTTTCTTGTTCAAACAATGCGTTAAGATTTTTGCTCGATAATCACGCGTAGTTGATGTGGTGGAGCTTGGCTACTATTTATAGTGAATGAGGATGACCGTTGGTGAATTTGAATCTTCAAGGAGATGACATCAGTTGTTGTAGCCGTTAATTTGTCAAATCTTCAAACGATCTTCAAACACTTTGATTCCGTTAACCTTGTTCTTTAACCAAATCCGGTAAGTGATTTGAAGTTGAAGATAAGGTTGACTGGAAACATTCTTCAATTGGATCAACAAAGGGTAGACAAGGAAAATCTGGTTTCGCTTTGAGTAGACAAGCGCGCTCCTTCAAAACAGCTTTTTGAACTTTTGGCGCCTTGCATTAAATGCAAGTGTCAGAGCAATAAATGCTCAGCAGAACCCGTGACTTAGCTTCTGATAGCTAATTCCAATTGTCTAGAATTCTGATCGAATTGGTAGAAACTTCTGATTGCAAAGAACCTCTGAGAAGAGCTTTAACAGACTTCATAGCATCGGAGCGGAGTATCCAGCTTCTGATCATTGAAACATTGTCTTCATCTTTCGGAACTTCTGAGTCCTCCAGGAAATCCAGAAGTATTTCATTCAGCACTTGCTGAGTAACTTACATACAATGCTTAAACAAAAAATTTTAGTCAACATTAAACCGTATGTAAGAGAATCTCATATATATATATATATATGATGAACCCTAACCCATAAAAAACAGCAAAATCAACAGTTCAGGAGTTCGAACCCGCAACCTCGTGCATCAATTACGCAATCCTTACCACTAGGCGACTTGACTTCTTTGATTTGAAAGGTGACGCGCTTTCATATAAAGACAACAGAATTAATTATGAATTAATTATGAAATAAAATGACACAAGATGGATTCGAACCCAGGGCAAGAGATATTTTGGGCGCGCACATCTACTTTTACCGTTGGGACAAGCTGCTATTTATGTTTGCTAGAGAAAACAAATTTTTAATATTCTGTTATGGTTGTTCCACTTGTAGGCTGGACTTTGTTGGAGAGGTGTTGTCCTATCCTGCTTAATATATAATATTCATTTCTTACTTCTTTTGACTTTTTATTATTTCTTTTTTTATAATCTTAATTTTAATTTTATTTTCTAGAGTTTTATTTATTAAAATTTATAACTAAATGACTACGAACTGACCAAAATTGACCAATATTGAATATACATATATTCTAAACTACGAACTGTCATGTTCCATAATATAATTAAAAAATAATTCATTCAAATTAATAGTAACAACCTAAACACTTATAACTAAATGACCAAAATTGAATATACATAAATTATAAACTACAAACTGTCATGTTCCACAATATAATTAAAAAAAAAAATCATTCAAATTAATACTAACAACCTAAACACTTATAAATAAATGACCAAAATTGAATATACATAAATTCTAAACAACAAACTGTCATGGTTCACAATATAATACAAAAAAAGTCCATTCAAATTAATAGTAACAACCTAAACATTTATAACTAAATGACCAAAATTGAATATACATATATTCTAAACTACAAACTGTCATATTCCACAATATAATACAAAAAAAAAATTCATTCAAATCCAATAATATTAACAACTTAAACACTTAAAACTAAATGACCAAAATTGAATACACATAAATTCTAAACTAGAAACTGTCATGTTCCACAATATAATTTTAAAAAAATCATTCAAATTAATGTTGGCCCTAACAAGAACAGAATCACCTAGAGGGGGGTGAATAGGTGTTTCAATCGAAAACTGATATTTTTGAGTTTTTTAGGAAACTCAATTTTTCAGAGTCAAATTTCCTCAGAGTCAGAGGCAAGCTTGTAGAGGGAGCCTCTGAGGGAAATTCTGCCTTAAGACAATTTCTGCCTTTGTGACAACAGAAGTTCTGAAGTTAGAGCTTCTGGACAATCTTCTGAACAAAGACTTATGAATTCAAGAGTAAATCTGTTTCAGCACTAAATATAAAACAAGTACACAGAAGCAATTTAACAAGTATAAGGAAAGGAGAAAGAGATTCAGGAGATCCTGAGAACAAATCAATTTATCCAAGTTCGCCACAGAAGTTCTGTGACTACGTCTTGTCCTCTGTGGACGCACCCGCCAGAGATTTTAAATCAACTATTCAGAACTTTTATGGCAAGTTCAGAAGCTCCTTTACATCAACATAACTTAAACTAATTTCTCACTTTAGTTCTGACTAGCCTAAGAAGAGTTAAAGGATTTTCACCAGAACAGCAATACTCTGTTTTCTGGATTTCTCACCCAACTCTAATCTCAACTAGATTTCGCTCTTTAAATCTAACTCAATATCACAAACGATATCAGTTTACAAGATTCCTATTATGAACTTGTTTTTCTTCACTCTCTCACTATTGCAATAGCTTATGCTAAGAAAAGATTGAGAATGGAAAGTGTGCTCTGTTTTCTTGAGTACAACAGTGCGTTAAGATTTTTGCTCTATGATCACGCGTAATTGATGCAGTGGAGCTTTGCTACTATTTATAGTGTTGAGTAGATAACCGTTGGAGAGATTTGAATCTTCAAGGATGACATGGATGAAAGTAGCCGTTAATCTTGTCATCTTCTTCAAACGGTCTCAAAACACTCAATCCTGTCAACTTTGTACTTTAGCTTAATTCGGTATGGGATTTGAAGAAAAGTGATAGAGTTGACAGGACTTCCATTGATTTAGATCAATTAGCTTAGGTGTAAGGAAACATGTTTTGTTTGTAGTGAACAAGCGCGCCCTTCAAACAGCTTTTTGAACTTTTGGCGCCTTGCATTAAATGCAACTGACATAGCATTAAATGCTTAACCAAACCCGTGACATAGAACTTCTGAGAGTTCATAACCTTTCTCAGCGCTTCTGATCTAAATAACCTTTGTCTTCTGTTTGCTTTGTAGAACTTCTGAGATAAGCTTTAAGCAGACTTCAAGAGCTTTAGAACGGATCTTCCAGCTTCTGACTAAACACTTCTGTCTTCAGCTTCTGTTATCTTCTGAGTTTAATCAGCAACCAGGGATTCTTCATTCAGCACCTGCTGAGAAAATCTTATACAATACTTAACAAAAATTGTTAGTCAGCATTGAAAAGTATATAAGACTATTCTAATTTTCATCTTCTGAAACGTTTGGACATAATCAAAACTCTTAGGGTTCATCAATTAATACTAACAACCTAAACACTTATAAATAAATGACCAAAATTGAATATACATATATTCTAAACTACAAACTGTCATTTCCACAATATAATACAAAAAAAGTCCATTCAAATTAATTGTAACAACCTAAACACTTATAACTAAATGACCAAAATTGAATACACATATATTCGAAACTACGAACTGTCATGTTCCACAATATAATACAAAAACAAAATCCATTCAAATTAATAGTAACAACCTAAATACTTATAACTAAATGACCAAAATTGAATATACATGAATTCTAAACTACAAACTGTCATGTTCCACAATATAATACAAAAAAAAAAATCATTCAAATTAATAGTAAAAGCCTAAACATTTATAACTAAATAACCAAAATTGAACATTAATTCTACTTAATGAACCCTAAAATTGAGATCCTAAACATAAATCCTAATTATTGAACCCTAAAATTTAGATCCTAAACGCTAAACTCGAAATTAGATTATAAACTTTGTACTTTAAGTTATAAACTATGCATTCCAAATTTATAAACTGTGTGTTCCATTGTATAAACTACGCATTCTAAACTTATAAACTCTGTGTTCCAGGATATTTATCTCTGCATTGTAATTCCTTATATTCTAATTTAACAATAATGTGACATGTATAAAATTCCTTTTTTTAATGCGAATATAAATTTAGGCCGGTTATTGTATATAAATAAAAAAGTTAAATCAAATTTTTTAAAAAAAGTTTCCATTTTAATATATTTTTAAATAAGTGAACCCCAAACCTTCAAATTGAACCCCAAACTACAAACTCTAAACCCTAAACCGAAATAAGTGAACCCCAAACCTTAAAATTGAACCTTAATTCTAATTAATGAACCTTAAAATTGAGATCCTAAACATAAATCCTAATTATTGAACCCTAAAATTGAGATCTTAAACGCTAAACTAGAAATTAGAATATAAACTTTGTACTTTAAGATATAAACTATGCATTCCAAATTTATAAACTGTGTGTTCCATTGTATAAACTACGCATTCTAAACTTATAAACTCTATGTTCCAGGATATTTATCTCTGCATTGTAATTCCTTATATTCTAATTTAAAAATAATGTGACCTGTATAAAATTCTTTTTTTATGTGAATATAAAGTGTTATATATATTAGAATTGGGTTTATATTTTTGAATTTGGTTTTTTTATGGTATATGATTTACAAATTTTAATTTTACATTGATTTTACGTGGTTTAGAATGTATTTTCCAATTTTTAACCATTAAAATATGTTTTCGCTTTGTTTTTTCGACTAATTTTTTTAATAACAGTATGCTTAACATTTAAAACATAGACTACAAAATTCAGAATGTATATAACATTACCGTACAAAAAATAAAACTAAAATCAGTATACCTTCCAAACTCGAGAGCCGTATGTTCCAGATTCTAAATCTTCGTTTTTACCTGGGCATGATGGATCTTAAAATGAGCGCCTCGACAATACAAGTCCAACGGTATAAACAAATTCGGAATCGAAGTACGGGATAGCCGGGAAAACGTTTTTGAATAAAAAGTAAACAAATGATGACTCATCACCCCACTTTTCTCTCTCCTCTTCTTACATACACGCCTAACCTAATAAATTGGTAAATTTACTTTTAGTCCCTCCCCTTTAATGAAACTACGTAGTTTTGATGTGTTCTCACTTTAAGGAGTGTTCTCAATTTAAGGAGGTGTTCTCACCCGATTCCTCTCCTATATATATATATATATATATATATATATATATATATATATATATATATATATATATATATATATATATATATAGGGAGAGGCTCTTGTGAGAACACCCCCCCATATGTGAGAATGCATCTTATGGTGAGAACACCATAAAACGCAGCGTTTTGAGAAACACGGAGGGGTAAAAATGTAATTTTGTCACTGAGTATAAAATCTTTTTTTTTTATTTTTTTTTTGTCGTAGTTTTCATTTCTCTCTCTGTCTCACTCTACTCTTTACCTTTTCTCTCTCTAAATCTTTGTTTACACTGATTTCTAGCTTCGATCGTCGTTTTTTGTGTTGTTGTTCTCGATTCGATCGTAAGTTTGTCATCGTTCTCATATTCTTCGGTTTAATGCCATTATCGAGCTTGAGCTATTGTTGTTCTTTTTGATTTATCGAGTTCGAGGTGTTCTTCTGTGCGATTTGAGTCAGTATTTTTAGTTTTAGGGTTTTATCTTTCTTTTTCTGTTCTTTTTTCTTTTCTGTTGTTTTTTCTTTTTTGAGCTTGTGTTACATTCTAGTTTTTGACTTTGTTTTGGTGATTTTTTTGCTACAGCTTCGAACACATTTTGTTTGTTTTAGAACATGTGTTGATTCCAGTAGTTGATGTTCAACATTTGAGTTAATACTCTTAGTTATTAACATTTGTGGAATATGATTTGTTTTCGTTTTTTTAATGTGTTTACAATATTAATACTCGTCACACAAATTTAAGAACATTCACAATGTTTCTTAGTAATTCCTATTTACATGATCTGTTTTCGTTGTATTTATTCTCCAAAGTTTTTAGATATGTACTAACATGGTTTCATGTTATTTATACTTGTAGCAATTTTTGGAACATGAGCACAACTGATGAGTCACTTCTTGCATCAATCAGTTCTGAATATTGTGTTTTTAATAGGTACACTTTTTGTTTGTTAAATCATTTATCAGATGTTGCTGTTACATATAAAGTTGTGCTAAATTGTTCTTTAATTTGTTTTTTTACAGTGATGATGTTATGGATAACAAAAATGAAGAAGATACTAGAACTGATAATGTAGAATCTGTTTTGAAGACACAGAACCACAATGAAGGTGTTTGCAGTGTCAAAATTTCTCTAGGAACGATTAGCAATAAAAAAAAAGATATAAAGCAAGTGCTGATAGAAGAAAAATGTGTAGTGGATTTGTTGAAGGTTCTGTTGATCAAGAGGATGATGATGATGATTGTACTCTGCAGTCATTTTTGATTAAGAAAAAAATTAAATTAGTAGAAAACATTTTTGAAAGTGATGTGGTGGAGGATGGTGTTACTGTTGATGTTGTTGATGCTGGTGTTGCTGATGTTGTCCGGAAAGCGAAAACTGTTGTTGTTGCTAATGATGGTTTGAAAAAAACTGTAACAAGAGTACTTCGTAAGTCACCAAGAATTCGGGATAAAGATAATGTTCTTTTAGATGGTGCTGATGAAGAGATTATGATAAAATTTGTTAAAAGTTCAGAAAGAGGTAAGAAGAAGGAAGCTGATGATTTTGAAATAAAAGAAAAGAAGGAAAGAGGTAAGAAGAAGGAAGGTGATGATGTTGAAATGAAAGCAAAGAAGCATAGTAAAGTTGTTGTTAATAAGAAAAAGTTGCTGTTGAAGAAGACAAAGTTCTGAACCAAAGAGTTCCTCCTAAAATGTTAATGTCAACTGTTCTTCGTGTCATGCCTGAAACTCACAAGAATGCTATTCGTGATATTGGTTTTGGTGGTTTTCTATATCTGGATTTAGATACTCACAATTCAACTTTCTCAAGAGATCTTGTAATGAGTTTTGATCCAGATAGATGTAGTTTATCACTTCGGAAAGGTCAAGAGATTGATTTGTTGAAAGAAGATGTCTATCTTGTTTATGGTCTTCCGATGGGTGGTGAAGAAATTCAGGAGTTAGAGGAATCAGACGATAATGAAGAATATGTAAATTTTTTGAGCAAGTGGAGGGCAATTTTTGGTATTCAGAAGGGAAGTCCGTCAAATTCTATAGTGATCAACCAGATTTTGAAGTTGATGAAGGAACCAGTTTGTGATTTATTCCTTTTGCACTTTGTTCTCTGTGTTGTGAATTGTTGCATCCGATCAACCAATAATCCAGCTTTGAATTACAAATTTCTTTTTAGCTGCATGGATGTAAGCAAAATTTGTAAGTTGGATTGGTGTGGTTTTGTTTACAAACATCTTAAATTGTCAATTTCACAGTGGCATAAGGGATCTTCTTTCTTTACTGGACCTCTTCCTTTTTTGCTGGTAAGTTTGATTTGTGTATTATAACATACATGTTTTAGAAATAGATCATACCTCAATTAAGTCTAGAACATGAATGTTTTATTACATCAATGTTGCTGTATATTAACATGTATTATGCGTATTTGATCATGAATGATTTAGTATTAGAACATGAGTAATGTAATATTAATTTTCTGACCTTTATCTTTTTTTATAGATTTGCTATTTTGATCGTTTACAACGAGGTAAAGAAGAAATGCCTAGGAATTTTCCTCTTATTTCAGTATGGAATAGAAGTTTGATTAGAACAAGAATGGAAGTGGAAATGAAACGGGGTTTTGGTAAAGGAATTGTGTTGGATAGAGTGGTTTTAGAAGAGAAAGTGCCTGATGATTCAGATAAGACCAATGCAGAACAACAAGATCCTCGTTCTACTGGTCCAACTCAAATGATGGTATTTTGATTTCAACTTGTTTATTTTTTAATACAATTTTATGTTTTGATATTTGTAGAACATGACAAGTTTCATTTAGAACATAAGATTACAAGTTTTTATATTGTTCTTCTTTTTTTTTTTACATAAATGAAGGGTTTTCTGGATAAATTTCAAAGTCTTGCGAAGGTTCTGGCTATGAATGTTAAAGAGATGTATGTATTGTTAGACAGGGCCAATGATATGTTTCATGAAGGTGACACTTCTGTTCAAATGAGTACTCTAATTGATAACATATGGAATAAGTACAGACCCAACAAGGAGAAAATGAGCCAGTCAAAACACATGGATAAAGAAAAAAGCCCTTCTTTGTTAAGTCAGGACGAATATTTGTTTGATCAGCCTGGTTTCATGGCAGAGTTAGATGAAGTTATGGCTACAGCTTATGAAAAATTTCAAAGAGAACGTCGAGGTGTGGATACAAGTTCTATTCCAAGTTTTAACTTGTTTAGTCAGGCATCAACAGAAGAACCAGTAGTTCAAGATTGTCATGACAGAGTTATGTCACCTTGTTCTCCTCTAGGTAAAACAGATATTGCAGGAGATTATGTTCAAGATTTTGAAGAAACTATGGATGTTTCAGATGGTCATGAAAATAAGGATGAAAGTGTTTTTGCCAAAGACAATGCAGTTCAGCAAGAAGAAGACACATTTCAAATGTAATATTTTTACATGGTCTATATATTTTATAAACTTCATTAGACTAATAATACTATGTTTTGTATTGTAGTAGGGAGGAGTTTGAGCATAAAGAAGCTAAAGAAACAAAGGAGCATAAAGAAGCTGAAAAAACAAAGGAGCATAAAGAAGTTGAAGAAACAAAGGAGCATAAGAAAGCTGAAGAAACAAGGGATGTTCCTAATGAAGTTAATATAGATTCTTTGCAAATAGGCAGCAATGCTGAAGAGAATGCAGTTGAGCTTCAACATGAAACAATGAAATGGTAACATAATATAACAAATCATTTTGGAACTTACTTTTTTTAGTTTGGAACATAACAGTCCCAATTTAGATAAATTTTTGAAAATATTTTTTGTTTCATTTTGTTTTGTAATAGATCTGAAATTGTGAACAATAACAAACAGCAAAGGGAAAAGAGATGTCCTGAAAATCTTCCATTACATCTACGTTCACCTTTCTTAGTTAAATATGCTAATAATGTTCATGGTGGAAGAAGAAGGTTGCTAGAATATGTGTTTGCTGATGGATCAAAAAAGTAAGAAATATAACTTATTCTTTTTTGATTTATTTATTTATATGTTATATTTAACAAATTCTTTTTTGTTTTTGTGTATATATGTGCATAGTGAGGTGATTTTTTTTTACGAGACTACAATTGTGGATTGAGAAGATATAAGAAGTCTTTCAGATGATAATCTGTTGACTAATAATGTTATTGATGCTTGGTCACATGTTTTGAATTTTGAAAACAAAAGGAGGAAGCCAAATGCCGTTAACAGATTCTGCTTCACCACTGCACCTTTTGTATGTTCCTTTTTTTTGTATATTATTTATTCAATTATGTATTGAATTTCAGGTATTGATAATATGCATCTTGTTTTACAGGTATTGTTGTGTACTAATCAGTACTTTCCGGAGAGTATTAAAATAGAAGATAGACTTGCTGCTTTTTATAGTTTGCTTGAGAAAGAATTGGCATATTCGAAAGTGACCAGCTTGGAGAAATATAATCTGGTATTTTGCAATCATAAGATATTTTGTTTAATTGTAATTTTATATTTTTGTTCATTTTTCATTTCACTAATGCTTTTTGTTTTCTTCTTTTTTTAGGTGTTTTTCCCAGTTTGGGTTGCTTCTAAACATTTTTACTTGTTATGTGTCAATTTCTTCAAAGGATCTTTAGATTTGATTGATAACCGCATGCATGACAAAGACGTAACCTTTTTGCGGAAGTATCAAAATTTTCCTAGATTGATGGTAATGTAACTAATACTGCTGTCTTAAATTATTTCTTATTATTTGTTATAATATTTCAAACAACTTTTTGCAGTTGAAATCCTTTGGGAGATTCTTGATTTCTAGAAGTCCTGGAAGCATAGATTATGTTAAAGATTTCAAAACGAATACAATCAAAATGAATTGGAGAAGCAATGAGAATTTTACTGATTGTGGAGTTTACTTAATGAAGCATATGGAATGTTATTATGGCCAAAATTATCAACATTGGCAGTGCAATTTGGATAAAGAGAATGTGAGATTAGATCATACATGTGATTTTTTGGAACATACATCCACAATATCAGATCTATTAACAACATTTTTTCTTTTTTTTTTTTTTTTTTTGCAGTTTGATGAACTTAAACGTTTGAGGGTTGAATATTGCTGGAAGTTAATATCAAGTGATTTAAATGATGAGAGCATTGCATTGAACTTAAGGTCAAAGAAATGGGCGAAAGACAATGAAATATAATCTTGTCTATTATTCTTTTTGTAGTGTGGTTGGACGAAACAAAATTAAAAACATACTTTTTATCTTGTTTTAGTTGGATTTGATAATGAAATTTCTTAAGCACTTACTTTCTATTTTGTTTTTTTTGGTTCACTAATATAGGGTTTCAAGTTTACCATTTTATTTTGTTTGTTAATTAATGTTATATATGTTCTAAATTTTATAAATTGTGTTCTAAACAATGTTATGCGTGTTCGAAAATTTATATTCTCTCGTGACGACTTTTTTTTCGGTATTTGGTTCACTAATTTATGGTTTCAGGTTCACCAATATATGATTTTGGTTCCACTTATATTGAGTTTTGGGTTCATCAATTTTTTTTTTTAATATTGTTAACAAAATTTGTGAAGTTTTTAATATTCTTAATTTTTTTTATCAGTTTTTATTAGTAGTTATTTGAAATATTTTTTAGAATAAATTTATTTTTGTTTGGGCTGGGCTTGGGCTGGAACAGTTATGTCCTTAATAATTTTTTGACGGTTGTGAAAATAAAAGTACCATTATTTATTCAAAAACTCACTGTCTGTACTTCATGACCTTTCGTTTCCCTCTCTTTCCGGTCGTGTTTGTTTCCTCTAAAAGACACGTTCGTTTTCAACCGTCCTCCCTTCAAAATTAACCGCTAATTTCACTATAAATATCCTCACATCCTTTCAGTTTGAATTGTGTAGTTTCTTCTGGTACGACTTCTGATTCTAACATCTTTTTTCTGCTATTTTTTCTAAGTGTTCATTTGTTATAATTTCAATTAGGTTGCAGTCTATGTACTAATTTGTTATAGAACATATAGGATCGTTATTAGATTTTAAATAGGAAGTTTTAGAACATTTGATTTGTATTATTGATCTTATTTCATTATTTAATAGTAATGTTGATTTTGGGTGAACAGATTATATTTACAGAATGAGTGATTCCATGGATTCCATCAACTCTGATTTAAGGATTTCTGAATATCCTAGCAGGTATATTATGTTTCAGTTAAATAAATTTTAAAAACATAATGATGTTTCTTTATGTAATTGTACTTTGTTTTTGTTTTATAGACAGAAAAAGATTGGAAAATCAAGTGTAAGTGTTAGTCGGAAGAGAAGTCAAAGAGATAATATTTCTCGAATAGCTAAAAAACGGAAGAAGAGTACTGTTGTTTCAGAATCAAGTTATAGTGATAGTGAAAGTGAAAGTGATAGTGAAAGTGATGACCGTGTTAAACAACTTGGAGTTTCGAGTACTAGAACTCTAATTCAGAGAATAAAGCCTATTCAGTTCGTTACGGGTGTTCTTAAAGATATTCCTGAAACTCACAAGGATGCCATTAGGAGAATGGGGTTCGGAACTTTTTTGGATTTAGATTTGATGTCGTATCAAGAATCATTTGTGAGGGATCTGGTAATGAACTTTGATCCAGATATTTGTGGTTTTGTTCTTGACAATGGTGAGCAGATGCTAATTGAGAAGGAAGACATTTATGTTGTTTATGGTATTCCCATGGGAGGCATAGAAATCGAAGAGCCTACTGATGAAAGTGAATGGAAGGAATTTTTTAACAAAATGGAGGGATATGTTCAATTTGAAGAAAGGAAGTCCAACAGCAGAAGTTGTCATTAGGCAGTTGAATAAGTTGAAAAAGCGTCATGTTCATGATGATTTCTTGTTGCATTTTGTGTTAATTGCTGTTAATTGTTTGATGTCTTCTACTAACAATTTACAGTTGAACTATAAATTTCTTTATTTTATAGTTGTCAAAATGTTAGTGAAATCTGCAATCTTGATTGGTGTGGTTTCGTATTGAAGCATTTGGTGAATTCCGTTAGAGATTGGAAAGATGGGAGATCATACTTCACTGGTCCACTTCCGTTTTTAATGGTAAGTATGATATCTTATGGTAATTATATTTCTTGATTATTTTAAAAAACTTGTTTTTTGTTTTAACTATGTTATTATTTTTTCAGGTTTGTTATTTTGATCGGTTGAAAAGAAAAACAGAATCTATGCCGAGGACTTTCCCTTTGATGTCTGTTTGGAAACAGAAGGTCATTAAAGAGAGGATTAAACTGGAATTGAGTTCTGGTTTTGGAAAGGGTCGTATTCTGGACAGGATTGAAGTAGTTGTTCCAGGAAAACTGGTAATGTTTATTTTAGAACATGTGACATTTTCACTTAGAACTTGTGCCTTATATTTAGTAATTGTCAAGTGCTTTTATTAAGGAACATACAAGTTTTAAATTTATAACATGAACTTTATTTATTAGAACATGTTAAGTGTTTGTTGTTTTTTCGTTAATTCAATTTTATATCAATGATAATTTTATGTGTATAATTGCAGGGTTTTCTTCAGAGATTTAAAGTGATGACCAAGTGCCTTGGTGAAAAGGTTGAGGAGACCTATAAGTTATTGGAAGAAGCACATGACATTTTTGATGTCAATGAAGCCACTAAATTGTCTGAAGTTGTTGATAATATATGGACTGAGTGTATTACAGTAGGAGAAAAGGATAATTGTAATAAGTTTCACCTGAATTTTTTTCTTGAAAAGGTGAACCAAGTTATTTCTGAAGTTTCTATGTGTGAGATTATGCAAGTAGGTGATGCTGCTGATGAACATGATGCAGAAGAAAATGTTGCAGAAGCTGTGAATGTTGAACGGTAATAAATTTAAATCATATGTTGTGTTTGGAATATGATTTAAATCATATGCTGTGTTTGGAATATGATTTAAATCATATGCTGTGTTTGGACCATGATTTTTGAATATTAGATTATGTTGGAACATGATTGTTTAAAATTAGATTCTGTTAAAGTTGATATTATACTATGTTTACAGCTTAGAGGACAAAATACCATCACGAATTCGTTCTCGATTTCTGAAGCAGTATGAAATCATTTTAAGCAATGTTCAAGGAGAAAAGCGGTTGATATCTGAGTATGCATTTGCTGAAGAACAGACAAGCAATAAGTGAGATTTTATTATATCAGTTCATATTTTATTAAATGGTATTACAAATATTATTTTTCATTTGTTTTTTGATATATTTATTGTATTTGCCTACTTTATAGAGGTGAGATTTTCTATGCTGCACATTATGTGTTAGTCGATAGGGAAGATGTGCGTAGTATGGCTGGAGATGCACATATGACGAACACAATAATCAATGCTTGGTCTCAGATCATGAATTTCGAAAATAAGGAGAGTGGGAATGATGTGAAGATATTTTTCTTTTCAACTACACCTTTTGTATGTGTCCTGATCTTTTTCTATTTATTCTTCATTTTTAATTTTTTAATCTTATGTTTGTTTTGTTTTCAGATGTTGATGTGCACAAACAAATTCTATTCTTCCGATGTCGAAATTGAAGCTCGACTTCCTGATTTGTTTAATAGAATAACTGATGAAATGAAATCTGCAGGTGTAAGTAGTTTGAATGGATTTGACTTGGTAAGTATGATATTAAATTCTTATTTGAATGTTTATTTTTCCGTTTATTAGTTATGTATATTTAACTTATGATTCATATTTTCAGGTATTTTTTCCAGTTGTATCATATGAGCACTTCTATTTGCTATGTGTGAATTTCAAGAAGCAGCAAATAGAGTTGATTGATAATAGGGTGTCGTCTGATGCTGGTGTTTACCTTGGAAAATATGCGAAATATCCTGAAATAATGGTAATACTTTTAATATATGAAAATAAATATTTTTCTCAAATGTATGAATTTGTTTAATATAATATGTGTTGTTGGTTATATAGATGGAAAGCTTCGCAAAGTTCATGAAAACCTCCTCACCTGATTGTCATGTTCAGTTTGACAAGTTCAAACGGTTTACGAAAAAGATGAGCTGGATAACTGACAAAAATAGCGACGATTGTGGGGTTTTTTTGCTGAAGCACATGGAAAGCTATACAGGACAAGATGATGCAGACTGGGAATGTGGGCTGGTGAAAGATGATGTAAATACATTTATTATTAGTTGGTAATAAATATATTTAGAACATGCTTATATACATATCGGAACACAACTTGTTATTTTTCAGAACATAACAAAATATCTTTGTTAAAAACATCAATATAAGTACCCTATATTTTTTAGTAAGTGTTTAATCACAAATTTTTTGTCTTTGTAGGTTGCACATTTGAAGATTTTAAGGTTGGAGTATTTCTGGAGAATTATGTCAACTCCTATTAATGCGGACATATACAAGATTGTCCTTGAAAATGCCAAAATGTGGGCTAAGGAATTTGTTTAATGATGTTATGTTTATGAACAATTTATTTTCTGTTTTAGTTTTATTGTTTTTTTTAAAAAAATTATTATGTTGAACAGTGAATACTTGTTTAATTTCAGATTTGTTTATTCTCATTTTTTTATAACATGTTCTACATTATAAGATTATGAGTTGGATATATAAAGTTCAGGATGATGATGCAGACTTGGAATGATGGCTGGAGAAAGATGCAAGTAGCCTTGTTATTAGTTAGTACATAAATTTAGAACCCGTTTTATATATATTAGAACATGTATATGCGTTGTTCAGAACAAAGTTAATTAAATCATATCTTTTTGACTTTTTAGATTGCAGAGTTTATAGTGTTGGGCGTGGAGTATTTTTTAGCAGAATAATAATTTTTGCATGCATTTGAAATTGTTTATTCAAACATTTTTGAATTTGTAGAGTGTAGAGTTTATAATATTTGTCTACACTTAGGTAAGTCTTAATAATTGTAGCAATTTAGAACATAATGCATACTTATTGGAACACAAGTTTTAATATTTATAACATGAGTAAAAAATAAAATATATAAACTATGAAGATGAAATCTTTTTAACAGATAATCTTTATTTTTTCCCTGGTCAAGTTCTACTGTCATGGTAACATTGCACTCCACAAGTTTTGCAAAATCTGAGACATCTTACTTTTGTCTTTTCAATTGCTTTTTCCTTGTTGCTCTTCAATCTTTTTTTTTCGCTTTACAAGTTCTACTGTCATGGTAACATTGCACTCCACAAGTTTTGCAAAATCTGAGACATCTTACTTTTGTCTTTTCAACTGCTTTTTCCTTGTTGCTCTTCAATCTTTTGTCAGTATCTGTGATATGAACTCCTGTACCTTTATTTTTTGAAATTACAGGTGGTTTAACCCGAACTTCATTTGGAATTGTAGCTCCAATTAGCATCTCGATATCTTGCTTTTTTGTAGCAGCCGTGTCTTGTTTTTTTGTAGTGGTATTGTTGCCTGTATTCCCTGTTGCTGTTCTTTTAGTTTCTAAATCAATCCTCAATCTTTCAATTCCTTTCACAAGATCGTTTAGATCATTCTGATCTGTTTGAGCCAAAGTGACACAAGAATTAATCTCAGACCATAATTTGTTCAAAACTGTCTTTCTATCAACAATCTGAGAACATTC
This sequence comes from Euphorbia peplus, assembly GCA_028411795.1. Taxonomy (NCBI): domain Eukaryota; kingdom Viridiplantae; phylum Streptophyta; class Magnoliopsida; order Malpighiales; family Euphorbiaceae; genus Euphorbia; species Euphorbia peplus. The sequence goes on along the minus strand of CP110843.1, from coordinate 7,608,525 downwards.
TTGAAGTATATTTCCTTGCAGATCAAATATTGGTTTTCTTTTGCTTGACGAAGTCCATCTGTTTAGAATATATTTCTCAGGAATACATTTTAGCAGCTTCATCCTCCAAACCCAAATCATATGTCTACATGGTAGACCTATTCTTTGAAACATTTTACATGAGCATGTAGTCTCTTCTTTAGTGTTATCATACACTATATCAGATGTTTTGTCCTTCTTTGGGTCATACACACTGTAGATTTCTAACTCATTTTCGGTCCTTAATCCTTTCAATCCGCAATGATAGCAAGCATTTTCAACTTCTTGTTGGAATTGATAGAAAACATAAGTTGTATATACCTGTGAGCCATGCTTCTCTATGTCGAGTGGTGTGATGCATTGACGATGCTTATGCTTTGTATCATTGTCCTCCTGATCTTGGTTATGTCTTTGTGCATCAATCGCAGCTTCGAACCTCATGTAAAACTCGACAAGACTCAGATGTCCATTTGTAAATTTTGTAAAAAATTGGTTTTCACTTTCAGATCTAGATGTAGTTCTCATAATCCCTCCTAAGAACAAATCTCTGAAATATGCCGGAATCCACATTTTTCTCATTTCAAACAAGTTAGTTAGCCATTGATTGTTTTCATACTCGAATTCAGTTATGACTGCTTTCCATTTGCTTTCAAACTCTTCAGGTTCAAGTTGTACACTCCATACACATGTACATATCTTTTTTAGAAACAATTTCTGTTGCTCACTTGTTCGTCCTGTTCAAAGAAATGTTAAGTATATTTAGAACATGAAGACAATAATTTAGAACATAAAAACACTTTTTTGTATATCTTACCCAACTTCTCAGGAACTTTCTTCATTATATCCCACATACAGTATCTATGTTCTGTTTTCTCGAAAACATGTTGAATGGCAACTTTCATTGCTGGATCTTGGTCAGTAATCAAGCAAGTTGGTTCATTATTCCCCATTGCTTTGATAAACGTTTTAAAGACCCATTCAAAAGACACAATGTCTTCCTTTGCAATGAAGCAAGCAGCAAAAGTAACACATTTTTTGTGATGATCTACTCTAGTAAATGGTCCGAATATCATATTATATCTGTCAAAAATATAAAATTTCAGTATTAAATATCAGATATAATAATACATAATAATTTAGCATATGATTTTTGATGTTAAACCTGTTTGTTTTGTATGTTGTGTCAAATGATAGCATATCACCAAAGAGTGCATAGTTCTTTCTACAAACTGGATCAGCCCATAATGCTCTAGAAAGATGAGCTTCATCATCTATTTCATAGTCATAAAAAAAAGCAGTCCATAAAAGCCTTTTAGATTTGAAATTGTCAACAAACATTTGAGCATCAGATCCTTCAATGTATGCCTTGAGATCTCTATGGAAGTTTTTGAAATCTTGTTTTGATGCACCTACATTATCATATCCGCCAACGTACTTTTTCATCTGTCTGTAAGATGTTACAGGACCAATATTCATCTGTTGAAAATAAGTTGCAAATAGGAAATAGTTGCCAATAGGTGTTTGCTAAATTACTAAACACATGTTCTAAAGATTACAGGATTTTTTACTAATTTACTAAACACATGTTCTTTAAAGTAAAATTTTTTAGTAATACTAACCTTTGAATTATCAACTACAATTTTTTTATGTAGTATATTCATGTTCCTGCCCTGTTTTTGAAATTTCTTACAACCAGGAGTATATAATGGGTGTGTGTGGCCCTCATGAAATATAACCACTATGAAGCTTCCACCTTGCGAATGTTTCAAAACCATTCGTACTTTACATCCTACACGTGTGATTAATCTTTTTCTTTTTTTCTTTTCTTCTGTTTCTGGTTTCTCAGTAGCATTGACGTTAGGCTCTTTTTGACTATTTTGTTTGTTGTTTTCTTTGTATCCTTCTTTATTGCATAGGAAATACTGAAAAGCAATAAGATTGTCTTTCTTTGTTCTTGTTGTTGTAGATCTTCTGATATTAAAGCCAGCCACACTTGCATATGCTTTGTAAAACTCATAACCTTCGTCAATATTAGAAAATTTAATCCCAATTCTAGGTCTTAACTCCGCATTACAACATGGAATCCACTCTTTTGTTCCTCCAGGACTTATCAAAGGTAGTACTTGAGGAGTGTAGGTGACAATTGCAGTAGAAGAAGGATTCTGTTGCAAATCTATCAAAACTACATATAAAAAGTCGGAACACAATCAGAAAATATTGGAACATGAAGTTTATAATTATTATTTTTTAACAAGGTCAGCTTACATCAGTCAAAACTACATATTGAAAAATAGAATAATATACGTTTTATTATATGAGCTCTAAATCAAATTTGATACACAATCACAAACTTTTCGAACATGATTCTGGCTTTTCTATAGATGATATTGTTACCTGATTCCGGAGTTTGTGCAGATGATATTGTAGATTCTTGCTGGAGATTAATATTTGATTCCATTGTTCTAACCTGATTGGAGATGTTGAGTTCTTGTTTTGAGTTCTTCAATCGCGTTTTACGAATCTAGATTTCAAAATTTAGGTTTGATTCGATGTTCAAAATCGATGATTCTGTCATTATTGATGATTTCGTTGGTATTAATTGATGAATAAGAGTAGAATCCGTTTGGATTAAGGAGATGAAGCAGAGATTTAGGATTCCTGAATAGATTAGGAAGCGCGCGATGATTTGGAAGCGCGTGTTATTTTGTTTGTATAAAACGGTGCTGTTTTAATGGTGTTCTCACCATAAGATGCATTCTCACATAGGGGGGGGTGTTCTCAGGTGATCCCTCCCCTATATACACACACCCATTATATACTCATGGTTGTAAGAAATTTCAAAAACAGGGCAGGAACATGAATATACTACATAAAAAAATTGTAGTTGATAATTCAAAGGTTAGTATTACTAAAAAATTTTACTTTAAAGAACATGTGTTTAGTAAATTAGTAAAAAATCCTGTAATCTTTAGAACATGTGTTTAGTAATTTAGCAAACAACTATTGGCAACTATTTCCTATTTGCAACTTATTTTCAACAGATGAATATTGGTCCTGTAACATCTTACAGACAGATGAAAGAGTACGTTAGCGGATATGATAATGTAGGTGCAACAAGATTTCAAAAACTTCCATAGAGATCTCAAGGCATACATTGAAGGATCCGATGCTCAAATGTTTGTTGACAATTTCAAATCTAAAAGGCTTTTATGGACTGCTTTTTTTTTATGACTATGAAATAGATGATGAGGCTCATCTTTCTAGAGCATTATGGGCTGATCCAGTTTGTAGAAAGAACTATGCACTCTTTGGTGATATGCTATCATTTGACACAACATACAAAACAAACAGGTTTAACATGAAAAATCATATGCTAAATTATTATGTATTATTATATCTGATATTTAATACTGAAATTGTATATTTTTGACAGATATAATATGATATTCAGACCATTTACTGGAGTAGATCATCACAAAAAATGTGTTACTTTTGCTTCTTGCTTCATTGCAAAGGAAGACATTGTGTCTTTTGAATGGGTCTTTAAAACGTTTATCAAAGCAATGGGGAATAATGAACCAACTTGCTTGATTACTGACCAAGATCCAGCAATGAAAGTTGCCATTCAACATGTTTTCGAGAAAATAGAACATAGATACTGTATGTGGCATATAATGAAGAAAGTTCCTGAGAAGTTGGGTAAGATATACAAAAAAGTGTTTTTATGTTCTAAATTATTGTCTTCATGTTCTAAAAATACTTAACATTTCTTTGAACAGGACGAACAAGTGAGCAACATAAATTGTTTCTAAAAAAGATATGTACATGTGTATGGAGTGTACAACTTGAACCTGAAGAGTTTGAAAGCAAATGGAAAGCAGTCATAACTGAGTTCGAGTATGAAAACAATCAATGGCTAACTAACTTGTTTGAAATGAGAAAAATGTGGATTCCGGCATATTTCAGAGATTTTTTCTTAGGAGGGATTATGAGAACTACATCTAGATCTGAAAGTGAAAACCAATTTTTTACAAAATTTACAAATGGACATCTGAGTCTTGTCGAGTTTTACATGAGGTTCGAAGCTGCGATTGATGCACAAAGACATAACCAAGATCAGGAGGACAATGATACAAAGCATAAGCATCCTCAATGCATCACACCACTCGACATAGAGAAGCATGGCTCACAGGTATATACAACTTCTGTTTTCTATCAATTCCAACAAGAAGTTGAAAATGCTTGCTATCATTGCGGATTGAAAGGATTAAGGACCGAAAATGAGTTAGAAATCTACAGTGTGTATTACCCAAAGAAGGACAAAACATCTGATATAGTGTATGATAACACTAAAGAAGAGACTACATGCTCATGTAAAATGTTTCAAAGAATAGGTCTACCATGTAGACATATGATTTGGGTTTGGAGGACGAAGCTGCTAAAATCTATTCCTGAGAAATATATTCTAAACAGATGGACTTCGTCAAGCAAAAGAAAACCAATATTTGATCTGCAAGGAAATATACTTCAAGAATGTTCTCAGATTGTTGATAGAAAGACAGTTTTGAACAAATTATGGTCTGAGATCAATTCTTGTGTCACTTTGGCTCAAACAGATCAGAATGATCTAAACGATCTTGTGAAAGGAATTGAAAGATTGAGGATTGATTTAGAAACTAAAAGAACAGCAATAGGGAATACAGACAACAATACATTACAAAAAAAACAAGACACGGCTGCTACAAAAAAGCAAGATATCGAGATGCTAATTGGAGCTACAATTCCAAATGAAGTTCGGGTTAAACCACCTGCAATTTCAAAAAATAAAGGTACATGAGTTCATATCACAGATACTGACAAAAGATTGAAGAGCAACAAGGAAAAAGCAGTTGAAAAGAAAAAAGTAAGATGTCTCAGATTTTGCAAAACTTGTGGAGTGCAATGTTACCATGACAGTAGAACTTGTCCAGGGAAAAAAAAGATTGAAGAGCAACAAGGAAAAAGCAGTTGAAAAGACAAAAGTAAGATGTCTCAGATTTTGCAAAACTTGTGGAGTGCAATGTTACCATGACAGTAGAACTTGTAAAGCGAAAAAAAAAAGATTGAAGAGCAACAAGGAAAAAGCAGTTGAAAAGACAAAAGTAAGATGTCTCAGATTTTGCAAAACTTGTGGAGTGCAATGTTAGCATGACAGTAGAACTTGACCAGGGAAAAAATAAAGATTATCTGTTAAAAAGATTTCATCTTCATAGTTTATATATTTTATTTTTTACTCATGTTATAAATATTAAAACTTGTGTTCCAATAAGTATGCATTATGTTCTAAATTGCTACAATTATTAAGACTTACCTAAGTGTAGACAAATATTATAAACTCTACACTCTACAAATTCAAAAATGTTTGAATAAACAATTTCAAATGCATGCAAAAATTATTATTCTGCTAAAAAATACTCCACGCCCAACACTATAAACTCTGCAATCTAAAAAGTCAAAAAGATATGATTTAATTAACTTTGTTCTGAACAACGCATATACATGTTCTAATATATATAAAACGGGTTCTAAATTTATGTACTAACTAATAACAAGGCTACTTGCATCTTTCTCCAGCCATCATTCCAAGTCTGCATCATCATCCTGAACTTTATATATCCAACTCATAATCTTATAATGTAGAACATGTTATAAAAAAATGAGAATAAACAAATCTGAAATTAAACAAGTATTCACTGTTCAACATAATAATTTTTTTAAAAAAAACAATAAAACTAAAACAGAAAATAAATTGTTCATAAACATAACATCATTAAACAAATTCCTTAGCCCACATTTTGGCATTTTCAAGGACAATCTTGTATATGTCCGCATTAATAGGAGTTGACATAATTCTCCAGAAATACTCCAACCTTAAAATCTTCAAATGTGCAACCTACAAAGACAAAAAATTTGTGATTAAACACTTACTAAAAAATATAGGGTACTTATATTGATGTTTTTAACAAAGATATTTTGTTATGTTCTGAAAAATAACAAGTTGTGTTCCGATATGTATATAAGCATGTTCTAAATATATTTATTACCAACTAATAATAAATGTACTTACATCATCTTTCACCAGCCCACATTCCCAGTCTGCATCATCTTGTCCTGTATAGCTTTCCATGTGCTTCAGCAAAAAAACCCCACAATCGTCGCTATTTTTGTCAGTTATCCAGCTCATCTTTTTCGTAAACCGTTTGAACTTGTCAAACTGAACATGACAATCAGGTGAGGAGGTTTTCATGAACTTTGCGAAGCTTTCCATCTATATAACCAACAACACATATTATATTAAACAAATTCATACATTTGAGAAAAATATTTATTTTCATATATTAAAAGTATTACCATTATTTCAGGATATTTCGCATATTTTCCAAGGTAAACACCAGCATCAGACGACACCCTATTATCAATCAACTCTATTTGTTGCTTCTTGAAATTCACACATAGCAAATAGAAGTGCTCATATGATACAACTGGAAAAAATACCTGAAAATATGAATCATAAGTTAAATATACATAACTAATAAACGGAAAAATAAACATTCAAATAAGAATTTAATATCATACTTACCAAGTCAAATCCATTCAAACTACTTACACCTGCAGATTTCATTTCATCAGTTATTCTATTAAACAAATCAGGAAGTCGAGCTTCAATTTCGACATCGGAAGAATAGAATTTGTTTGTGCACATCAACATCTGAAAACAAAACAAACATTAGATTAAAAAATTAAAAATGAAGAATAAATAGAAAAAGATCAGGACACATACAAAAGGTGTAGTTGAAAAGAAAAATATCTTCACAGCATTCCCACTCTCCTTATTTTCGAAATTCATGATCTGAGACCAAGCATTGATTATTGTGTTCGTCATATGTGCATCTCCAGCCATACTACGCACATCTTCCCTATCGACTAACACATAATGTGCAACATAGAAAATCTCACCTCTATAAAGTAGGCAAATACAATAAATATATCAAAAAACAAATGAAAAATAATATCTGTAATACCATTTAATAAAATATGAACTGATATAATAAAATCTCACTTATTGCTTGTCTGTTCTTCAGCAAATGCATACTCAGATATCAACCGCTTTTCTCCTTGAACATTGCTTAAAATGATTTCATACTGCTTCAGAAATCGAGAACGAATTCGTGATGGTATTTTGTCCTCTAAGCTGTAAACATAGTATAATATCAACTTTAACAGAATCTAATTTTAAACAATCATGTTCCAACATAATCTAATATTCAAAAATCATGGTCCAAACACAGCATATGATTTAAATCATATTCCAAACACAGCATATGATTTAAATCATATTCCAAACACAACATATGATTTAAATTTATTACCGTTCAACATTCACAGCTTCTGCAACATTTTCTTCTGCATCATGTTCATCAGCAGCATCACCTACTTGCATAATCTCACACATAGAAACTTCAGAAATAACTTGGTTCACCTTTTCAAGAAAAAAATTCAGGTGAAACTTATTACAATTATCCTTTTCTCCTACTGTAATACACTCAGTCCATATATTATCAACAACTTCAGACAATTTAGTGGCTTCATTGACATCAAAAATGTCATGTGCTTCTTCCAATAACTTATAGGTCTCCTCAACCTTTTCACCAAGGCACTTGGTCATCACTTTAAATCTCTGAAGAAAACCCTGCAATTATACACATAAAATTATCATTGATATAAAATTGAATTAACGAAAAAACAACAAACACTTAACATGTTCTAATAAATAAAGTTCATGTTATAAATTTAAAACTTGTATGTTCCTTAATAAAAGCACTTGACAATTACTAAATATAAGGCACAAGTTCTAAGTGAAAATGTCACATGTTCTAAAATAAACATTACCAGTTTTCCTGGAACAACTACTTCAATCCTGTCCAGAATACGACCCTTTCCAAAACCAGAACTCAATTCCAGTTTAATCCTCTCTTTAATGACCTTCTGTTTCCAAACAGACATCAAAGGGAAAGTCCTCGGCATAGATTTTGTTTTTCTTTTCAACGATCAAAATAACAAACCTGAAAAAATAATAACATTGTTAAAACAAAAAACAAGTTTTTTAAAATTATCAAGAAATATAATTACCATAAGATATTCATACTTACCATTAAAAACGGAAGTGGACCAGTGAAGTATGATCTCCCATCTTTCCAATCTCTAACGGAATTCACCAAATGCTTCAATACGAAACCACACCAATCAAGATTGCAGATTTCACTAACATTTTGACAACTATAAAGAAATTTATAGTTCAACTGTAAATTGTTAGTAGAAGACATCAAACAATTAACAGCAATTAAGACAAAATGCAACAAGAAATCATCATGAACAGGACGCTTTTTCAACTTATTCAACTGCCTAATGACAACTTCTGCTGTTGGACTTCCTTTCTTCAAATTGAACATATCCCTCCATTTTGTTAAAAAATTCCTTCCATTCACTTTCATCAGTAGGCTCTTCGATTTCTATGCCTCCCATGGGAATACCATAAACAACATAAATGTCTTCCTTCTCAATTAGCATCTGCTCACCATTGTCAAGAACAAAACCACAAATATCTGGATCAAAGTTCATTACCAGATCCCTCACAAATGATTCTTGATACGACATCAAATCTAAATCCAAAAAAGTTCTGAACCCCATTCTCCTAATGGCATCCTTGTGAGTTTTAGGAATATCTTTAAGAACACCCGTAACGAACTGAATAGGCTTTATTCTCTGAATTAGAGTTCTAGTACTCGAAACTCCAAGTTGTTTAACACGGTCATCACTTTCACTATCACTTTCATTTTCACTTTCACTATCACTATCACTATAACTTGATTCTGAAACAAAAGTACTCTTCTTCCGTTTTTTAGCTATTCGAGAAATATTATCTCTTTGACTTCTCTTCCGACTAACACTTACACTTGATTTTCCAATCTTTTTCTGTCTATAAAACAAAAACAAAGTACAATTACATAAAGAAACATCATTATGTTTTTAAAATTTATTTAACTGAAACATAATATACCTGCTAGGATATTCAGAAATCCTTAAATCAGAGTTGCTGGAATCCATGGAATCACTCATTCTGTAAATATAATCTGTTCACCCAAAATCAACATTACTATTAAATAATGAAATAAGATCAATAATACAAATCAAATGTTCTAAAACTTCCTATTTAAAATCTAATAACGATCCTATATGTTCTATAACAAATTAGTACATAGACTGCAACCTAATTGAAATTATAACAAATGAACACTTAGAAAAAATAGCAGAAAAAAGATGTTAGAATCAGAAGTCGTACCAGAAGAAACTACACAATTCAAACTGAAAGGATGTGAGGATATTTATAGTGAAAATAGCGGTTAATTTTGGGAGGACGATTGAAAACGAACGTGTCTTTTAGAGGGAACAAACACGACCGGAAAGAGAGGGAAACGAAAGGTCATGAAGTACAGACAGTGAGTTTTTGAATAAATAATGGTACTTTTATTTTCACAACCGTCAAAAAATTATTAAGGATATAACTGTTCCAGCCCAAGCCCAGCCCAAACAAAAATAAATTTATTCTAAAAAATATTTCAAATAACTACTAATAAAAACTGATAAAAAAATTAAGAATATTAAAAACTTCACAAATTTTGTTAACAATAAAACAAAAATTGATGAACCCAAAACTCAATATAAGTGGAACCAAATTCATATATTGGTGAACCTGAAACCATAAATTAGTGAACCAAATACCCAAAAAAAAGTCGTCACGAAAGAATATAAATTTTCGAACACGCATAACATTGTTTAGAACACAATTTATAAAATTTAGAACATATATAACATTAATTAACAAACAAAAAAAAATGGTAAACTTGAAACCCTATATTAGTGAACCAAAAAAAACAAAATAAAAAGTAAGTGCTTAAGAAATTTCATTATCAAATCCAACTAAAACAAGATAAAAAATATGTTTTTAATTTTATTTCATCCAACCACACTACAAAAAGAATAATAGAGAAGATTATATTTCATTGTCTTTCGCCCATTTCTTTGACCTTAAGTTCAATGCAATGCTTACATCATTTAAATCACTTGATATTAACTTCCAGCAATATTCAACCCTCAAACGTTTGAGTTCATCAAACTGCAAAAAAAAAAAAAAGAAACAGAAAAAATGTTGTTAATAGATCTGATATTGTGGATGTATGTTTCAAAAAATCACATGTGTGATCTAATCTCACATTCTCTTTATCCAAATTGCACTGCCAATGTTGATAATTTTGCCCATAATAACATTCCATATGCTTCATTAAGTAAACTCCACAATCAGTAAAATTCTCATTACTTCTCCAATTCATTTTGATTGTATTCGTTTTGAAATCTTTAACATAATCTTTGCTTCCAGGACTTCTAGAAATCAAGAATCTCCCAAAGGTTTTCAACTGGAAAAAGTTGTTTGAAATATTATAACAAATAATAAGAAATAATTTAAGACAGCAGTATCAGTTACATTACCATCAATCTAGGAAAATTTTGATACTTCCGCAAAAAGGTTACGTCTTTGTCATGCATGCGGTTGTCAATCAAATCTAAAGATCCTTTGAAGAAATTGACACATAACAAGTAACAATGTTTAGAAGCAACCCAAACTGGGAAAAACACCTAAAAAAGAAGAAAACAAAAAGCATTAGTGAAATGAAAAATGAACAAAAATATAAAATTACAATTAAACAAAATATCTTATGATTGCAAAATACCAGATTATATTTCTCCAAGCTGGTCACTTTCGAATATGCCAATTCTTTCTCAAGCAAACTATAAAAAGCAGCAAGTCTATCTTCTATTTTAATACTCTCCGGAAAGTACTGATTAGTACACAACAATACCTGTAAAACAAGATGCATATTATCAATACCTGAAATTCAATACATAATTGAATAAATAATATACAAAAAAAAGGAACATACAAAAGATGCAGTGGTGAAGAAGAATCTGTTAACGGCATTTGGCTTCCTCCTTTTGTTTTCAAAATTCAAAACATGTGACCAAGCATCAATAACATTATTAGTCAACAGATTATCATCTGAAAGACTTCTTATATCTTCTCTATCCACAATTGTAGTCTGGTCAAAATAAATCACCTCACTATGCACATGTATACACAAAAACAAAAAAGAATTTGTTAAATATAACATATAAATAAATAAATCAAAAAAGAATAAGTTATATTTCTTACTTTTTTGATCCATCAGCAAACACATATTCTAGCAACCTTTTTCTTCCACCATGAACATTATTAGCATATTTAACTAAGAAAGGTGAACGTAGATGTAATGGAAGATTTTCAGGACATCTCTTTTCCCTTTGCTGTTTGTCATTGTTCACAATCTCAGATCTACTACAAAACAAAATGAAACAAAAAATATTTTCAAAAATTTATCTAAATTGGGACTGTTATGTTCCAAACTAAAAAAAGTAAGTTCCAAAATGATTTGTTATATTATGTTACCGTTTCATTGTTTCATGTTGAAGCTCAACTGCATTCTCTTCAGCATTGCTGCCTATAGAATCTATATTAACTTCATTAGGAACATCCCTTGTTTCTTCAGCTTTCTTATGCTCCTTTGTTTCTTCAACTTCTTTATGCTCCTTTGTTTTTTCAGCTTATTTATGCTCCTTTGTTTCTTTAGCTTCTTTATGCTCAAACTCCTCCCTACTACAATACAAAACATAGTATTATTAGTCTAATGAAGTTTATAAAATATATAGACCATGTAAAAATATTACATTTGAAATGTGTCTTCTTCTTGCTGAACTGCATTGTCTTTGGCAAAAACACTTTCATCCTTATTTTCATGACCATCTGAAACATCCATAGTTTCTTCAAAATCTTGAACATAATCTCCTGCAATATCTGTTTTACCCAGAGGAGAACAAGGTGACATAACTCTGTCATGACAATCTTGAACTACTGGTTCTTCTGTTGATGCCTGACTAAACAAGTTAAAACTTGGAATAGAACTTGTATCCACACCTCGACGTTCTCTTTGAAATTTTTCATAAGCTGTAGCCATAACTTCATCTAACTCTGCCATGAAACCAGGCTGATCAAACAAATATTCGTCCTGACTTAACAAAGAAGGGCTTTTTTCTTTATCCATGTGTTTTGACTGGCTCATTTTCTCCTTGTTGGGTCTGTACTTATTCCATATGTTATCAATTAGAGTACTCATTTGAACAGAAGTGTCACCTTCATGAAACATATCATTGGCCCTGTCTAACAATACATACTAACCCTAACCCTATAACATTCATAGCCAGACTTTGAAATTTATCCAGAAAACCCTTCATTTATGTAAAAAAAAAAGAACAACATCAAAACTTGTAATCTTATGTTCTAAATGAAACTTGTCATGTTCTACAAATATCAAAACATAAAATTGTATTGAAAAATAAACAAGTTGAAATCAAAATACCATCACTTGAGTTGGACCAGTAGAACGAGGATCTTGTTGTTCTGCATTGGTCTCATCTGAATCATCAGGCACTTTCTCTTCTAAAACCACTCTATCCAACACAATTCCTTTACCAAAACCCCTTTTCATTTCCACTTCCACTTCCATTCTTGTTCTAATCAAACTTCTATTCCATACTGAAATAAGAGGAAAATTCCTAGGCATTTCTTCTTTACCTCGTTGTAAACGATCAAAATAGCAAATCTATAAAAAAAGATAAAGGTTAGAAAATTAATATTACATTACTCATGTTCTAATACTAAATCATTCATGATCAAATACGCATAATACATGTTAATATACAGCAACATTGATGTAATAAAACATTCATGTTCTAGACTTAATTGAGGTATGATCTATTTCTAAAACATGTATGTTATAATACACAAATCAAACTTACTAGCAAAAAAGGAAGAGGTCCAGTAAAGAAAGAAGATCCCTTATGCCACTGTGAAATTGACAATTTAAGATGTTTGTAAACAAAACCACACCAATCCAACTTACAAATTTTGCTTACATCCATGCAGCTAAAAAGAAATTTGTAATTCAAAGCTGGATTATTGGTTGATCGGATGCAACAATTCACAACACAGAGAACAAAGTGCAAAAGGAATAAATCACAAACTGGTTCCTTCATTAACTTCAAAATCTGGTTGATCACTATAGAATTTGACGGACTTCCCTTCTAAATACCAAAAATTGCCCTCCACTTGCTCAAAAAATTTACATATTCTTCATTATCGTCTGATTCCTCTAACTCCTGAATTTCTTCACCACCCATCGGAAGACCATAAACAAGATAGACATCTTCTTTCAACAAATCAATTTCTTCACCTTTCCGAAGTGATAAACTACATCTATCGGGATCAAAACTCATTACAAGATCTCTTGAGAAAGTTGAATTGTGAGTATCTAAATCCAGATATAGAAAACCACCAAAACCAATATCACGAATAGCATTCTTGTGAGTTTCAGGCATGACACGAAGAACAGTTGACATTAACATTTTAGGAGGAACTCTTTGGTTCAGAACTTTGTCTTCTTCAACAGCAACTTTTTCTTTTCCTTTTTTTTCCAAAACAACATCATCACAATCAGAATCTATATCAATTGCTTTTTTACGAACCAATTTTGTCACCTTTTTCTGTGCAATCTTATTAACATCAACTTTACTATCCTTCTTTGCTTTCATTTCAACATCATCACCTTCCTTCTTCTTACCTCTTTCCTTCTTTTCTTTTATTTCAAAATCATCAGCTTCCTTCTTCTTACCTCTTTCTGAACTTTTAACAAATTCTATCATAATCTCTTCATCAGCACCATCTAAAAGAACATTATCTTTATCCCGAATTCTTGGTGACTTATGAAGTACTGTTGTTACAGTTTTTTTTCAAACCATCATTAGCAACAACAACAGTTTTCGCTTTCCGAACAACATCAGCAACACCAGCATCAACAACATCAACAGTAACACCATCCTCCACCACATCACTTTCAAAAATGTTTTCTCCTAATTTAATTTTTTTCTTAATAAAAAATGACTGCAGAGTACAATCATCATCATCATCCTCTTGATCAACAGAACCTTCAACAAATCCACTACACATTTTTCTTCTATCAGCACTTGCTTTATGTCTTTTTTTATTGCTAGTCGTTCCTAGAGAAATTTTGACACTGCAAACACCTTCATTGTGGTTCTGTGTCTTCAAAACAGATTCTACATTATCAGTTCTAGTATCTTCTTCATTTTTGTTATCCATAACATCATCACTGTAAAAAAACAAATTAAAGAACAATTTAGCACAACTTTATATGTAACAGCAACATCTGATAAATGATTTAACAAACAAAAAGTGTACCTATTAAAAACACAATATTCAGAACTGATTGATGCAAGCAGTGAATCATCAATTGTGCTCATGTTCCAAAAATTGCTACAAGTATAAATAACATGAAACCATGTTAGTACATATCTAAAAACTTTGGAGAATAAATACAACGAAAACAGATCATGTAAATAGGAATTACTAAGAAACATTGTGAATGTTCTAAAATTTGTGTGACGAGTACTAATATTGTAAACACATTAAAAAAAACGAAAACAAATCATATTCCACAAATGTTAATAACTAAGAGTATTAACTCAAATGTTGAACAACAACTACTGGAATCAACACATGTTCTAAAACAAACAAAATGTGTTCGAAGCTGTAGCAAAAAAATCACCAAAACAAAGTCAAAAACTAGAATGTAACACAAGCTCAAAAAAGAAAAAACAACAGAAAAGAAAAAACAACAGAAAAAAAAAGATAAAACCCTAAAACTAATAATACTGACTCAAATCGCACAGAAGACCACCTCGAACTCGATAAATCAAAAAGAACAACAATAGCTCGAGCTCGATAATGGCATTAAACTGAAGAATATGAGAACGATGACAAACTTACGATCGAATCGAGAACAACAACAGAAAAACGACGATCGAAGCTAGAAATCAGAGTAAATAAAGATTTAGAGAGAGAAAAGGTAAAGAGTACAGTGAGACAGAGAGAGAAATGAAAACTACGAAAAAAAAAAAATAAAAAAAAAAGATTTTATACTCAGTGACAAAATTACATTTTTACCCCTCCGTGTTTCTCAAAACGCTGCGTTTTATGGTGTTCTCACCATAAGATGCATTCTCACATATGGGGGTATATATATATATATATATATATATATATATATATATATATATATATATATATATATATATATAGGGAGAGGCTCTTGTGAGAACACCTTCCCATATGTGAGAACACCTCTTAAGGTGAGAACACTTTAATAAGGACCAAATAACATTTTTCCTTTTTATTTTAATTAAATATCCAGGAGAGAGAAATGGTGGAGTGATGACTCATCATTTATTTTTATTTTATTAAAAACCGTTTTCCCGCATATTTCGAGCTCCGATTTCGAATATTTTTATATGGATGAACTCGTATTGACGAGGCGCTCATTTTAAGATCCATGAAGCTCAGGTAAAAACGACGTTTTTCAATTTTGGAACATACAGTTTTAATTTTAGAACATGCGGTATGGTTTCGTCTTTTTTAATACAGTGTTTTAAATAACGCTATAACCCTTCTAAACCTTATATTCTGTATTCTAAAAGTTCAAGATAATGTTTTAAAAATATTAGTTGATATATGCAACATATTTGCATTCTTATTTTATAATATGTCGAATTTGCGACTCATATTCTAAAAAACATAACGTATGTGATAATTTTTTTAACATGTTCTACAATTTTAGAGTCTTCTTTCTAAATTTCGTCACATAAGTTCTAAATTTTATGGAACAAACACTATGTCATAGTTCTATAACTAATTTAAAGCTAAAGTACATGTTTACAAACTAACGTTACATGTGTTCGAAATTTTATAACTCGTGTTCTATATAATATTACGGTGTGTCATATGTTGTATAACTAATTTCTTATATCAACAACGTGTTCTATAATAGTAACAGTGTGTTCTATAATACTGTTAGTGTGTTCTATAAGACTAACAGTGTGTTCCAAAATAACTAATTTTTGTATTGTCAATAATAATCTTTTTGTGCATTATGTTGATCTTTCTGCCTTGCTTCTGAAATTTTGCACAACTGAAAGTATAAAGTGAATAAGTGTGTCCCTTACGAAATGCAATCACTATGTAGCTTTCATTTGTATATTTTTACATAAATTAAAATGTTAGAGATGTTTTCAATTTCCAAGGCTTTTGCTCAAATGGTTTAAACTCGGAGCTGATGGGAATGTAAAAGAATAGATACACAATAAAACTAATGTGTTGTACAATAACATCAAAGCTAGTATTAGGTGTTAAAAATGTCTACTTTCAGCAAAGGAAGGTAATTCATTATTCAATATTATAGTGAATCGAGATTCAATGATGAAGAGTGCATTTAAACACACTTTATCTTAACCAATACAATTTGAATCTCAATTTCCAAGGTGTTGTAAATTCTATAAATTGTGGAGATTAATTTCTATTTAATTAAAATATTAATAAAAAAGACAAAGTAGTTGTGTTAAAGAAGTGATAAGTGGCATCTGCCATTGAAGCAGCTGGTTTGGGTTCCGATTCATCATTATTTTGGTGCTCTTTTTATTAATTATTAGGAAGGTAATAGGATATAAAGAGACAGGTGTCGACTTAATCAATAGAAGCAACTGTCGCAACGGTAAGCAGCAAGGTGGGGAAGCTGCAGTCCACGGTTCGATTCTCTCTAGCACCAATTATTTGATATTTTTTTTAATATAAACTATTAAAGTTTAAATACAAGTGTATAGCGTATGAATCAATAAACGCTGCTGTCCAAGCGGTAATTAGTGCCCCCAGGGATGGGGGGGCGCGTGTTCGATCCCTGCAGTTGGCATTATTGCTTTTTTTTTTCATTTAAAACACTCATTAACCATCAAAACGACGTAATTTTGATGGTGTTCTCACTATAAAGAGTGTTCTCATATAGGGGGGGTGTTCTCATGTGATCCCTCCCCTATATATATATATATATATATATATATATATATATAAGGGATCCAGTGAGAACCCATCCTCTATGTGAGAACCAATTTTATGGTGAGAACCATATTAAACTACACAGTTTCACTCTATAAAGAAAAACACGCGATCATATCCTTCTACAAAACAAAAAAAAAACACGCACGATCAGATCCTTCTACTCCAATCCATCATCGATCAAATTCACAGAATCAAAATCGAAAATTCTTATGCGATCCCTCTTATATAATGACTTAAACATGACATAAAAAATGCACAATTTAGAACACGTGTAACAATGATTAGAACACAGACTGTAAAATTTAGAACATGGCTAACGGTATTTATGAAACATATTTATTAATTTAGAAAATAATTACATTTTTTAGAACCTGAGTTGCGAATTTGATATATTTTATTATAATGTTTAATTAATGGACTGTTTTATTTTTAGAGCAAAGACTCTAACTTTTGAAATTGCGTAAAAAAATTTAGAACACGAGCTATAACATTTAGAACATGTTTAACATTGTTTAGATCATTATACTTCACTTTCAAAATAGAGATAATATTTTTTCGAACACGTATGACATTGTTTAGAACACAGGATATACAATTTAGAACGTATCTTACGTCATTTAATAAGCATAATCATTAGTTTAGAACATACATTCTGTTTTTTAGAACCTGAATCGCACATTTGATATAATATAAATCAGAATGCAAATATGCTTCAGATTTCAATTGATTGTTTTTAAAACATTATCTTGAACTTTTAGAATACAGAATATAAGGTTTAGAATGTTTATACCGTTATTTAAAACACTGTATTAAAAAAGACGAAACCAGACCGCATGTTCTAAAATAAAAACTGTATGTTCCAAAATTGAAAAACGTCGTTTTTACCTGAGCTTCATGGATCTTAAAATGAGCGCCTCGTCAATACGAGTTCATCCATATAAAAATATTCGAAATCGGAGTTCGGAATAGGCGGGAAAACAATTTTTAATAACATAAAAATAAATGATGAGTCATCACTCCACCATTTCTATCTCCTGGATATTTAATTAAAATAAAAGGAAAAATGTTATTTGGTCCTTATTAGAGTGTTCTCACCTTAAGAGGTGTTCTCGCATATGGGGGGTGTTCTCACAAGAGCCTCTCCCTATATATATATATAAAGCATAATATAAAAAAATCATATATTAAATCAAGTAATCAAAATAAACTAGAGTGAAAATAACAGTAGCTACCTTGGAAGGACCATCTTTAGGTTGATGTGATAATTCCAACCGATAAAGAATCCGACTGGATAAGGAAGTTAGATTATATGAAAGGAATCTAGTAAGACGGAAAGATTTCCATTAGTTCACATTTTCAAGTTCTATTACTCAGCACCCATGTAATTATGCAAGTGACATGTGATGAACCCTAAGTGTTTTGATTATGTCCAAACGTTTCAGAAGATGAAAACTTAACATTCTCTTACATATAGTTTTTTGTTGACTAATATTTTTTCTACTTAGTCTATGTGTAAGTTACTCAGCAGGTGCTGAATGAAGAATTTCTAGATTGCCTGAAGTACTCAGAAGTCTCGATTGCTGAAGACAGAGTTTCATTATTTCAGAAGCTGGATGCTCCGCTCTGAAGCTATTGAAGTCTGTTGAAGCTCTCCTCAGAGGTCCTTTGCAATCAGAAGTTCATCTACCGATTTGATCAGAAGCTTAGTCACGGGTTTTGGATAGCATTTATTGCTCTGACAAGTGCATTTAATGCAAGGCGCCAAAAGTTCAAAAAGCTGTTTTGATAGAGCGCGTTTGTCTACTCAAAGTGAAACCAGAATTTCCTTGTCTACCCTTTGTTGATCTTATTGAGAAATGTTTCCGGTCAACCTTATCTTCAATTTCAAATCACTTACCGGATTTGGTTAAAGAACAAGGATAACGGAATCAAAGTGTTTGAAGACCGTTTGAAGACTTGACAAATTAACGGCTACTACATCTGATGTCATCTCTGTTGAAGATTCAAATTTCCCAATGGTCATCCTCATTCACTATAAATAGTAGCCAAGCTCCAATGCATCATACATGTGTGATAATCGAGCAAAATCTCAACGCACTGTTTCAACAAGAAAAACAAAGCACCTTTTCCATTCTCAATCTTTCTTAGCACCCCAAAATATTTTAATCTTATTAATTTGTCAAAGTTAACAAATCCTCCAATTTTATTAGATGAGGGCTTGATAGAACCAAAAAAAAAAGAATAAGGGTTTAGTGTGTCCAAATGAAAGATCAAGAACTTAATACACCAAAGGATGAAAGATCAGGAGCCTCAAGATGCTTTTTGACTTCCTAAAATATAATTGTCAATATACATATTATAGTTCCTAAATAAACTCCTAAATTCCAATAGGAAAACTCTTTCCTAATTAAATCATAGTTACAAAATAAATTATTATTCTGAAACAATTACAAACGAATTGAACTAAAAGATTAGCTAACGCTAACAACATCTTTTATATTAATTTTTGACACATTTTCTCACGTGAATGTCCACTGAATTTGAAGTGTATTCAATTTAAATTTATATTTTTAATTATGTAATATATTGACTTATTAACTTTGATGATGTGACATTGTCATAATGATTTAACGATCGAAAACACAAAAGTTTTATTCCCAGTTTTCTCTATATATTTTATAAGAAAAATGATACAAGTAAAATTTGGCGGTTATCCCTCTAAAACTGAATTTGTTAAATTATGAACAAAGCTGTTAGAACGTTCCAACATCATTTAATTCACAAACATTTTTTTTAGCATAATACATTTAATTCTTCAATGTCATGTGTTGCGTATATTACAAAGATCGAAAGAAAAAGTATATTTGGCGGCCTTCAGCAGCTAGTAACTGAATTCATATGCATGAATGAAAATTCAACCAAAATGTGAATTTAATTGCTGAAATAAGCAAAACAACAATATAAATAATATAGTATGTTCCCCTTAAAATTGCAACAAGAAAAGCAAATAAATAAAATAACTTTAGAAAAATCAACATTTCAAAAATTGATTTCGCAAAAAAAAGGTGAAAGAAAATGTTATCTAGTCAACATTGTTGTGCCTAATGACAAGAATTTCTGATTGACAAACAATAATAGAATGCTTATATTGAATTTCGTTTATTTTATTTCCAAGTTGGTAATAAATGATGAATGATTGTTGCAAATGGAGTCCGCTTAAAATATTCAGGTGTTGTCAAGGTCTTTAAAATTAAGAATCTGATCGGATTTTGATAATTCGGCTCTCCAAACCTTCCCTTATTGATCTCCTCAAACTTATGAAAAGTAACGGGTATTCAAATCACTCAGTGAAACTCTGACGTCCAATTAGAAATATTTGTCATGTTACTTTTTATGATGCTACTAAGTGATATTTATAAGTTTATTGAGGTGATGTCCTAGTATGGAATCCATCCTCTTTAACCTCGGGTGTAGTCTCCAAGAAAACAGAATCCTAACGATATTTTAATTCCTTTCTATGCACGGCAAGCGAAAGCAGACTGTTAATGACAGGTCGCCCCTTATTGGCCTTGAGCCCCACAATTATAAACCACGTCTAGATATGCTTTCGACCCATAAGCAAATCTCGACGTTATCGAATATCGTAGACCAATTAAACCCGTCTAAGCGTGTAAAATCTTTTCAAACTAATTTTACTTTTAATCTCTTGAAAGTCTACTATACCGCATTGTACCACATTTTTTCACAACTAGCCAATTAATGTAATCCAAAATAAACCAATATATGAAAACAAAAGATCATGTTACTCAACCCACCAAATTGGAAAGAGGCATCAAGATTTTTCTTTTTGCCATTAATGCTCTCCATATTATCTTCCTTTGTATTTTTTTCTACACACTTCAAAGGAGATAGAGAGATTAGATAATATAAGATTGGGTAGTCCAATAGAAAACGTAGCTGTCCCAACCATATCATAACTGTTCACCAAAAATATTATTATTATAAGTCAAAATTCCCACTTGTGAATGCCTCCAAAATTTTGAGTTTTTGATTTGATTTCTTCACACGCAATTTGGTTATTTTGTGACCCTACCCCTCTAACCATTACCAACTTAGCTGGACTTAAAATAATACCCAAAAAAAACTCAACCGATCAAGAGACCATTTTAAGTTCCTTTCACAACAGAATGTCTAATTCTAGTAAGTTCCCCAACCACATATATAATTCTTCTTAATTCTCTACTCAACTATATAGCTTCTGATAGTGATACTACAATCTCACAAATTCAAACCTCTATTACTGTTAATATTTTAGTTTCACATTATAAACGCATGTTGGGTTCCGCTTTTTATAATTTCATTTTGCATTTTCGCTTAATTGACTTATCATAATTATTTCGGAAGGAAAATCGGCTAACGTCCGACAGTTACAAACGGCAAACAGTAGATATATTTCATACTACGTTATTTAATCGATTGAATTAAAATGTCGAAGTGATAGTTAAGAGTCAATAACATGTAAAAGAAATAACAATTTGAAATTATTTATAGAAATTAAGGAATCCAAATTGAATATATATATTATCTAAAACAAAAACAAAAACATTCTTCATAATTCCAATCAAATCTTGTCTTTTCAAGTTCTTACAAAGGCAAAGCCAAAACTGCCAAGAAAACCCCAAAAATCAAAATATTCTAAAAACACATCATCAATTGTATCATCATGATCTACATCATTAGTTGATTAGCCTAGGAATCATTAAAAATGGAATTTTTAGATTAATTAATAATATTAATTGAATTTATATGGTGATCCTGCCAAAAAAGAAGCATAAACATGTGCTGAGCAATGAAATTTTTGGGGTGATTTTCAAGAGCACGCTTTGGATTGAATCAAGGAGACAGGACCACTGACTATTCTTAAGAGAATGTTTGCATTGATTAGATAAACTAATTAACATTAAATTAACATCATCATAAGGATCTCCAAGAATAAAGCTCAGCTTTAAGTACATTGGTCTCATTAAAAAAACACTTTTAATAACAACATAAAGTCCTAATCCCCTTTCTACCCCTTCATCTTAATCATACCTCTTATAATTAATTGCTTTCCCCACTTTTTGTCTATTATAATAATCTCATCTCTATCTTCCCATCCCAATTCTTGCTATTTCCACTCCATCCAGGGACAAATCTAGGAGGGTCGGAGAGGACTCGCCAATCACCATAAAACTCCATCGAACTTGTGTATGAAGCTCTAACTTTTTAAGATTAAGGCACCCGAAAGATTTAATGAAGCAGAACAAACACGCCTATCAGTGAATTATTGATCCGTCATTGACTTGTTGTAGTGGAAGCAGCAAAAACAGTGGAGAAAATGGAACTGCAATGCTCTTAGAAAGTGGATGTAATAATGATGAATTAGGAAGTTATCATTAGTCAAACTAATGTAATGATGATCAAAGATTAGCTTTTGTACTTGTTTTTTGGCTAGAAAGTGGACTTTTTGGACACTTAATCATTGGAGATGCAAAAACAATTATGATCATAATTAAGAATAATCATGATTAAGGACCCATTATTAGGGAAACATTTTTCTATCTTTCTCAACTTTGAGAAGGGTGAATATGATTAGGGTTTTGAAGGGAAAAATGATGGGTTTGCATGGGAAAAAAAGAGTGGTTATTGAAAGGCAAAGAAGGTGAAAAATTAGTAGTTGGAGAAGCATTCACACTCTCATATTTCTCAAGT
Source organism: Euphorbia peplus (assembly GCA_028411795.1). Classification (NCBI taxonomy): domain Eukaryota; kingdom Viridiplantae; phylum Streptophyta; class Magnoliopsida; order Malpighiales; family Euphorbiaceae; genus Euphorbia; species Euphorbia peplus. Next base: position 7,585,607 of record CP110843.1, on the reverse strand, counting down.
GCTTTCACTTGATTTCTCAAGAATTTCAAATAATTTGCAGCTTCATCTAACATTGATGCAGTATCCATCTTGTTTCCACCCGGAACGAGCCGTTGTAAAACCCTAATTCTGTCGCTAATTCGCTCCCTTCTTTGCCTTGCAGCCACAGTTTGTGGATCAGTTGATATTCTTACATTCTTCCTCCTTGGCTTTTCAACTATTTCCAACCCTAAATTCACTGGTCTGAAAGCTGCTGCTCTATATATCATCTCTTTCATCTGAGCAATGGCTTCCGGATCAGGCTCTTCAATCGACGAATTTACCGACGAATTACTAGGCTGTTGGAAATTAATGTTGGATGATGTGCTTGGTTTGAACTTATTCTGATCAGATCTGAATCTCTTTGCCTTTGGTTGGTGATGATGATCTTCCGTGATTAGTTTAAATCCGCCTCGATCTTCTTCTTTATCAGTTTGAAGAAGATCGAAGAACGGATGCTTACTTTCACTCAGTTTCACCTGACTTTCATCATGGTTTCTCTTTGTGCAACATTTCTTGTCTGATGAACTTGGGGATGCAGTTTCTTCAACCTCGTTTGTTAGACATTTGTCTTCTGATTCGCCTGATGAAACTGCGCTGTTAGCTCCGAAATTCCATAGGTTTCGACATTCGGAGAATATTACAGAAATGCCATCGTCTTCTACTGATGTGTCGGTTTTGCTATTAGTCCCTGAAAGCAAACAATCAAGGGACTCGAGCGAGCCTGTCGAAACACAAGCATTTTGACTCGTTATGCCGAAATTGTTAATCAATGGAGAAGGGTATAGTTCTTGAGTACTTGGAACATCAATCCACCCCGTCCCGTCTCTAAGCACTCGTGTAGTACTCTCTTGGTGCTGCAGTATATCAATGAAATGTTAGAATTTTCAATACAATATTGAACCAAATAACGAAATATTTTAATCTATGTTGCACGGAAACGGATATCAAAGCAGAAATATAATGAAGAGGAGTTTCCGAGCAATTTCAGTTACTACTTACTCTTTGGGAACTCGAATTCAGCTGTGATGTTCGCGGCTTATGGAATTCTTGAACCGGATTGAAAATGTGATCATCATGAGTGAGATCTAGCTTCTTACCAATGCTATTAAAAACGCAAGAATTTGAACTCGGAAGAATCAAGTGTTCTTGATTGCTCCATACGGGAGATGCATGATGTTGCGGATTAATGTTGCTCCATGTATTCGAAACAACTTGTGCATCATTCCATCCCAAACTATCCATGGATTCAAGATTCAATCCTAAATCAAGAAAAATAGATTCAAGAATCAAGAAAATGTGTTCAAAGAAGTCAAGAAAAAGAAGAAAGAAAGAATAATATGAGAAATACTAAAAATGGTAGCTACAAGAAATACATATTTATATATATATAGGACATACCAATTAATTTCCCAGATCCAGGAGCTGCCAGCCAAGTTGGAAAAATATCCAATTATAGACCCAAAAATATTTGCCAGAATGTCACTTTTTATTTTGGGAAATTAATCAAATAATAGAGCCAAAGCCTTTAGCTTTATTTATTTTAGCTTCTTCTACTTCTGCTCTGTACAATCTGGTACTGCCACTAACAACCTCTTCTTTACTTTGTGTATAATGCACACTGTTTTCACCAACAAAACACCCATTGCTCACGTCAGTTTTAGCAACTGAAATTTTAATAAAAATATAATAAGAACACCATCTTCAAGAATATGATCAAATTGTTACCTGGAACAAGGAATTAAGCTCTGGATCTTCTGATTTTACAGCTTGAAGAATATAAGGAGGATGACAAAATGCTGATACAGTTATGGTTATATATATACAAGAACACATATGTAGGATTCAAGTATTAATTAATTTGGGATAGTATAAAATATAATAAAGGTAATAGTACTTTGAAGATGTAAGTAATAAAATAAGGGAAAGAGAATAAAATATTAGTTTAAATAGAAAGAAGTAATGGGGGGCTTGAAAAGATAAGGCTTTTTGGTCAGTTTGGTGGGGGATGTAAAAGGTATAATTTTCTTGCAGATGGGAAGCATGAGATTTCAGACAACCCAAAATTTATATTTAGAACCTTTTTTTTTCTAATTAAATTGAATTTATTGCATGTGTACAGAATTTTGTTAAATTTGACTAAACTAACTGAATTTTGTTGACCATAATTCGAATTCTTTTTGATGAAAATAGGTGAAAAAGAACATGACCTTACATTACGTAAAATATAGAATAGTACAAAAACATTCATCACCTCAGTTCATCAATCTAAATGGGTAGTTTTCATCCACTTATCCATCGAAATACCACTACAATGAGTGCTTTTAGCCCCCATATTTGAGAAATTTAGTAATATAAGTTGATCTTTGACGTTAAATTCGTCAAAAATCTATAAAATTGAGTCTAAAACATGTTTAATTTCGTCGAAAATCAGACAATTTTTTGCCATAGATCTACAGTTTTTTGTCAAAATTTCGTATTATTTTCATCATTTCAACAGAATGCATGAACTATAATAAAAAAAATTTCACTTTGACAACAAAATTATTGGTTAGGTGTAAAATAAACCCCCTTGACATTTCACTCATGAATTCGACACTGCTTTAATACCTCTGTCTCGACGGTAATATATGTTTCAACTAACCAAGTGTTTCAATTGATATCCACATTCTTATTTTCAAGATTTAAACTCTGTTAGATTTATGGTGTTGTCAAACTAATCATTCAAATTTTCTATAAGATAGAGGTAAAATTGATCCAGGCAAAATTCAACATTATCCCTTTATATATTGAATCTTAACTAGTGGATGTTTTTATGATAAATTATAAAAAAATAAAAATAATTTTGCTTTTAAGAATTTTTTAAGTGAAGATTAAAAGCTGTGACCATTTTTCCCTTTTGGTTTGGTCAATTCCACCATGCGCACTGTGAAAATTGCAGTAGAAGTGCAACATTACTGAGAGTGAAAGGATGAGCATCTTTGACAGTGCCACTTTCTTCCTAAAGCTTTTTTGGTTAATCATAGTTTTAATCATCACTCTTCATCTCTATTTTTTTAATTACTGTTTCACCTTTTTTACTTTCACTTTATAATTAAAAATAACCAGATAGATTAGGCCATATAATTGACTACTCATCACCAACTTTTACCTGGATCCCCTTGGCCTTTTAATTAATTAATATTAATGCAGTAATTAATTCAATCTTTTAATCTTTTACACCATGATATTGACATGTGTAATACGACAGAACCAGCTATGCAAAGCTAGAGAGATATTTTTGTTAGTTTTAATAAGGTTTGTCAGATCAATTGGTTGTATCTCGACTGGTACACTCATCAATATGTAAGTGAAGCGAATAAAGTTCAAATATGACTTTTTACAATTCATAAAAAAATATGTAATAAATTTTGTCGACGATTAATATAAAAGATGTTGCTAGTCTTAACTATTAGCTCGAGTTTTACATGGTGGGTTAGCATGTTTTGTGCACGCTTCAAGCTCAAGGGGTTTCACATGAGGTGGTGTGTCAAGAATTAATATAAAAAATTTTGTTAGTCTTAACTATTAACTCGAACTTTTAATAACAAGTTGATAGCAGTGGCAAACTCACTATTGAAATGTAGGGTGAATTTTTAACAAATTGCACTTTTTTTATAGCAATAATTTTATATAGCTCGTGCATTTTCTCTCGAATAGGGAAAGAAAATAAATTACTTTTAACAAAAATTGTTTACTTTCACCGAAACTATTTAGATTTCAAACGTAATTTAAAATATTTTCAACACTATTTTATAAATTTTAAACAAATTTATCTTTGAAAATCAACTTTTACTATAAATTTCTCAAACCGATAAAAAAAATTATCAAACCACCCCTAGTAATTCCAAGGGGTGGACTGGGTCCCTAACATCCATTGGGCATATTAACTGTTAAATAACAAGCATACGGGTAAAAATGACGAAGTCATGGAAAATAAATAGTGAGACAGTACAAATTAATATTTGTTCAGGTAGAAATATTTATCCAAAAAGGAATAAAAGAGTGATATTTATTTTTAGACTTTTTAGTTTTTTCCTTTTTTTTAAAAACTTAAAAGTAAAAAAAATAGTGGAGGAAAGTTTAGGACAGAAGTAGTTGGTGGCAGGCAAGAGAGGAGTCAGAAATATTTGGTTTGTTGAAAATATATATATGAATTCATAAAATAAATCAAATGTAGTGAGTTTGATTGTATGCAATTAAACTGGGTTCTGAGTCCAACCCACATGCCTCCCATTCTGTACAGCTCAGTCATTGGCTTGCCTTTTCTAACCCATTTCATAATCCTAAATCAGTAAATATTTGAAGTAATTTATGAGTGATATAATGGATATTCATTTAAGTATTTTATGAGTTATTAGTTACTTGATGTTTTGGGTCTATGATGGCAGGCACAAGAGTAAGAAAGGGGCTTTTATGTAGTTTCACTTGAGTTCGACTCAGTGATGTGTTGTCGTTGGAGTCCTCGTAAGTGGAGCGATGTGTAAGCCTTCTAATAAAGACCTTCTTTTGATTGTATTTTGCTAAATTTGAACTGAACTGAAATGAAGTGAATTTATTGAAGTGAATTGTTGATCTAAATTGAATTCAAATTAAATTTATTAAACAACACTCAATTTTGCAAAATTTAAGTTAAAAACAATTGGACCTAAGTCTTTGTAAACATTTTCCATTGAGTTTGAAAAATCGAGATCTGTTGATATAACGCAGGGTCTTCCAAAAGTGGAATAAGTGTTAGAAGTCTATCATTTTCTTACAACCAACGATAGACTTTTTCGCGCTCCCCGGCCATCCATCTTTTAAATTTAAAGGTTAATTTCAAATAAGTGCCCTGTGGTTTCGTCATTTGCAAATAAAGGACTGTGGTTTGCATTTGAGCAAATAAAATACTGTGATTTGCATTGTTTGCAAAATTAAGGAAATGATCGACTTTGTTGATGTAACCGAGAACATTTTTTGTCGGAAATGTTTTTCTGACCTTTGACGAGTTGAGCTCAAAAATCAGAAAAACATTTCGAGCAAAAAATGTCCTCCTTTACGTCGACAAAATCGATTATTTCCTTAATTTTGCGAATAATGCAAACGACAGTCCTTTATTTGCAAAATCACGAAACCACATGGTAGTTATTTGAAATTAACCCTAAATTTAATTACTAATTCGAATTCAAAATGCATAGGTTTTTTTTTTCCAAACTAAACTTCCTCTAATTTTAATGCAATGGCATCCTAATCAATAGATTGAAATGTTTGACTTAATGGTTTAGTAATTGATAATTGATATTCTTGTTTTCCAAATGCTGGCCGGATTTTGATTCGGGTACCTAAAAAAGGGGAAATGTTGGGCTCCTTATGAGACTTCCAATGTAAAAGTAAGTAATCTTGTAATGAAAATGGAAAAAAAGTGAAGCAAGCAAATAAAAAAATTTAAAACGTACATTAACAATAACACAATTTGGACATATATAGTGTTTTTAAAAAATTTGCCCTCACAAAATTTAGCAAGGGCAAGCGAATATTGATATTTGATTACGCTGATTAGTCTCTACCATGCTGACATTCCTTGTCAACGCCCGTCTTTTATTGGGTGATGCACCATGGTGCATTTTGCCGTATCTTGTGGGAGCGTATCCCGTGCCAAGCCTTTTTAGTTTGTGGAAATTGAGCCGCCAATTTCGGGTTGATGACATTCACACAAATTAGAATGTTATCAATAATGATGAGGAAGTTGTTCTTACATTTTATCTATCAATTTTATATTTTGAATCAAACGACCTTAACTTAGTACAACTGTTTCTTAGTTCAAGTGATCGAAGATTTAAATTATGGTGACTATGTTCAAATGAAAATGTGAGAATAAATTTTTGTTGAACATGCTTTAAAATAATAATAATTTTATAAAAAGAGTTATTATGTTTTAGATATTATCTACTAGTTAGAAACAACTTTTTAATCAAATAATTGAATAAGAGGTTCACTTGTATACCTTAAACACCTGCACCACTTGGTGCAGTTCATTTATGTTTTGCTTCTTTAAGTTTTTCCAAATAATAATAGCAAACCCCTTTAATTGTCAACTCTTTTCTGGTTTTCTTACATCACATTTCAGAAAATTTAATATCCCTAAAAATCATCAAATTGTATATAAAAAAAACGCATCATGTTTGTTGGATTAATAATTTGGGTTTGCATAAAAAAAATATAAATAAACTATGAGAAAATTATTACCGAGTAGAAAAGAAACTCCCACTAGCTAGCTATTATATGATCCCAAGCACATCTTTTTGCAGGCACATGAACAAAAACAGAGCATTAATCAATTTCTAAAATCAATTATTGAGATTTGCATTCAGCAACTGATTTCTTTTTTTGTTACACAGAAATTTATTTGTTTTTTTAATTTATTAAACCAAAATAACTTAAATAATTGTTCAAAGATATACTTTGATTACGATGTTATAATGATCATATAAAATGTTATAGGATAACATTTTTTTTATATTTGTGCAGAATATATAAGGCGATACTGTATATATAATTAAAATTCTTAAAATGTTATTCCCGGAATTGGTTTCTGTTGGCTTGGTCTAAGCAGCAAAGATGCTTAATTAGCAAAACTAGCTAAGACAAGATTCATGGTTATTGCTCAGTTGTTAATGTATGTTGAGTTTGTAAGAAGATAATCTAAGTATAATTCTAATTAATATACAAACAAAGAAAGATGTGGAGTATTAACCGTTAGTAAACTTTGATCATGATTATACAAGAACCTCCTAACCAATCGCCCTTATACAAAATAGAATAGGAATAACTTCCTTGTACATCAACTAATGAAGTCTAACTAGAAATCTTAACACTCCGTAGTTAGAGCATGTAAATTACAAATGTCCAACTTGTTTATTAAAAATTCAAATTGTATCTTTCCAAAGCCTTGGTAAAAATATTTGCAATTTGAACACGTGTAGGAAAATATGATGGTGAAATCACACCATCCTCAATAGCATTACGAGCAAAATCACAGTCAACCTAAATATGCTTTGTACGCTTATGGAAAATAGGATTTTTGGCAATATACAAAGTCGATTGACTATCACAAAGTAACTTCATTCCCTTGGGAAGTTCAACGCCTAATTCTTTCAATAACTAATGTAACCATTTCAACTCGCAAATGATTGCCGCAATTGAACGATAGTCTGCTTCAATGGAAGAACATGATATTGTATGTTGCTTCTTTGTTTTCCATGACACGTGCAAATAACCTAGTAAAACCAACCAACTCGTCAGCGAACGACGCCTAATTGGACAACTTGCCCAATCAGAATTACACCAACCAATCAAACTCAAATCACAATCAGAACGAAGAAAAGTACCTAGACTAGGATGTTTCTTAAGGTAACGCACAACTCTAAGCATAGCCTCCCAATGTTCCACATGTGTTATGTGAATAAATTGTTATAAGATATGCACTGGATTCGCCAAACCTGGTCTCCTGACATAGAAAATATCAACCGCCCTACTAACCTCCGATACTGAGACACAACCATGAACAATCCTCCCATCGCAAGTCCTAATTTATGATTCTGCTTCACAGGGGAATAAACCGGTTTAGCTCCAAGTAGGATCATTTTAGAAATGATCTCTAGAGCATACTTTTCGTTGGCACGAGAAAAACCTCTCTCAATTTTGGGCTACCTTTAGTCCTCTCTCAATTTTGGGCTACCTTTAGTCCAAGCATATATTTCAATGTGCCATATCCTTCATATGGAAGCACATTCTAAGATAGCACTTATATGCATTCAAAGCAACATCATTATTTCCTGCAATGAGAATATCATCCACATATGTCAACACATTTATCTGAATCTTTCCTCGTGAAAGAGTGAAAAGGGAACAATCCGAATAAGATTGGGAAAAATCACGCTTTGTCAAAGCCTGCACCAATTTGCCAAACCAACACAGTGGTGGCTGTTTAAGTCCATATAGAGACTTCTTCAACCGGCACACCATCTAGTCTTATCTGCCACCAAAGCCTGGAGGGACATGCATATATATCTCTTCTTTAATATCCCCATGAGAAAAGCACTCTGTCCGTCGATTTAGTTCATAGACCATCTTCACCGCAACAACAGAAAGAAATTTCTGATTGTAACCATCTTTGCTACCGGCACAAAAGTTTCACTGTAATAAATTTCTTTTACTTGATGATCACCTAAAACAACCAGTATTGCCTTGTATTGCAACACATTTTCATGTTCATCACGTTTCTCTGTAAACACCCAATTGCTACCAACCACTTTTTTTCTTATAGGGAGTTCTACCATATCTCGAGTTTTTTGTTTTTTGACTGCACGTATTTCAACTACTATTGCACTTCTCCACCCTTCACTCTTCACTACCTCCTTAAAATTCCTAGGGATAACTACAGTATTAATTGCCGCAAGAAAAGCACAGTGTTTTACAGAAAACTTTTCACAATTAATAAAATGAGTAATAGGGTAAGAAGTACCTCAGGAAGATGATAGGGCCAATGACACTTCGAGTGGACTACTTTTCTATATTGTATGAGTAAAAAAATCACGAAGTCGTGTTAACAGTACCTTGACACATTGCCCCTTACTGAACTATGACTCCTCCCCATTCGGTTCTGCTCCTTCAGGAGCTGAGAGATCCTTTAAAATCGGTGTGTTCTTAGTTGCTCGAGTCTCTCTTGCATGGTCATCCTCAACACTCCCCTTGGTTGGAATGTGTATAGTTTTTGTCATCTCACCTGTATGTGAATCCGTTATCAAATCCTCCTCTCAGTAAAAGAACTATTCAAATATACATCGCAAGTCGGAATGGAAATTCCTCTTCATAAAACTTAACATCACAACTCACAAAGAACTCCTTTGTTAATTGCCAAATCAAATAATTTCCATCATTTCTTACTGAACGGATAACCAAGAAATACACACTTTCTACTTCGTGCGGAAAAAACTTCGCAGACACGTTGATTATGCGCAAAACACAAAGAACTAAGCAGAATGTAAATGTCATCGTCTGGTGGTTTCTGAAATAAGACCTCATAGGGGTTAGACAATCCAATACCAAAGAATGAGTTCAATTAATAAGATGACATGCTGCAAGTACACATTCACCGAAAAATGAGATGGCTAAGTTTCCCTCAAACCTTAATGCATGATCAACATTTAACATATCTCGATGTTTTCGCTCAACATGTCCATTCTACTAAGGTATCCCTACACATGAAGTTTCAAATAAAATTCTCTGTGTAGGAAAGGAATGTCATAAACAATTAAATTCGGTTTTGTTATCACTTGGAACCATCTTATGTTGGCCCTAACAAGAACAGAATCACCTAGAGGGGGATGAATAGGTGTCTAAGTTGAAAACTGAAAAGTTCTAAGTTTTTCAACAAACTTAAAATTTCAGAGTCAAATTTCCTCAGAGTCAGAGGCAAGCTTACAGAAGCAGCTTCTGAGGGAAATTCTGCCTAAACACAGTTAGACTGTTTTCAACAACAGAAGCTCTGAAAAGGATAGCTTCTGGACAGTCTTCTGAACAAAGACAATGATAAAAAGAGTAAAGTCTGTTTCAGCACTAAATATAAGCAAGTACACAGAAGCAAATTAACAAGTATAAGGAAGGGAGAAAGAGATTCAGGAAGTCCTGATGAACAGTTCAATTTATCCAAGTTCGCCACAGAAGTCCTGTGACTACGTCTTGTCCCCTGTGGTCGCAGCCAACAGAGATTTTAAATCTACTATTCAGAACTTTTATGGCAAGTTCAGAAGCTCCTTTACATCAACAAAACATAAGCTAATTTCTCACTTAGTTCTGACTAGCCTAAAAAGAGTTAAAGGATTTCCACCAGAACAACAACACTCTGTTTTCTGGATTTCTCACCAAACTCTGATCTCAACTAGATTTCTCTCTTTAAATCTAACTGAATATCACAAACGATATCAGTTTACAAGATTCCTATTATGAACTTGTTTTTCTTCACTCTCTCACTTTAACTAAGGCTATGCTAAGAAAGATTGAGAATGGAAAAAGGTGCTCTGTTTTTCTTGTTCAAACAGTGCGTTGAGATTTTGCTCAATAATCACGCGTAGATGATGCAGTGGAGCTTGGCTACTATTTATAGTGGATGAGGATGACCGTTGGTGAATTTGAATCTTCAAAGGAGATGACATCAGTTGTTGTAGCCGTTAATTTGTCAAATCTTCAAACGGTCTTCAAACACTTTGATTCCGTTAACCTTGTTCTTTAACTAAATCCGGTAAGTGATTTGAAGTTGAAGATAAGGTTGACTGGAAACATTATTCAATTGGATCAACAAAGGGCAGACAAGGAAATTCTGGTTTCGTTTTGAGTAGACAGGCGCGCTCCTTCAAAACAGCTTTTTAAACTTTTGGCGCCTTGCATTAAATGCAATTGTCAGAGCATTAAATGCTAACGGAACCCATGACTTAGCTTCTGATAGCTAATTTCATTTGTCTAGGCTTCTGATCGAATTGGTAGAAACTTCTGATTGCAAGGAACCTCTGAGAAGAGCTTTAACAGACTTCATGGCATCGGAGCGGAGTATCCAGCTTCTGATCAATGAAACACTGTCTTCAGCTTTCGAAACTTCTGAGTCTTGCAGACAATCCAGAATTATTTCATTCAGCACCTGCTGAGTAACTTACATACAAACTCAACGAAAAAATTATTAGTCAGAATTAAACCGTATGTAAGAGAATTTTACTTTTCATCTTCTGAAATGTTTGGACATAATCAAAACACTTAGGGTTCATCATTCTCCGCCATTTTGGTTATGGACAAACCGTGGTCAGAAGGTAACAATTCTTGAGTAAATACAAGGATTAGAGTGTAACTTCCTGATACAAATGTTTGTTTTAGCTTCTGAGTAACTTAACTCCCCCATTTTAGTGTAAATGGTGAACTTCAGCAATCTGTATAAACTTATCATAGACTTAAGATCAAGTTGTTAGATATTAGTGAAGTGTAAGTTACTAAGTTAAAAGAAACATAAACAGTAAGAAATTAATCAGAGACAATTGATATGTATAAGAAAAGTTCAGTGTATATAATAGTCAGAAGAAACAACAAACGAAATAATCAGAAGGAAAGTCCTAGGACAAGACTACCCAACCCAGAACCTAGCTAAGAAGCTTAAGTCCTAAAGTGATTACACGTTTTTAGATCTCTTCTGAGGAGGAGGAACACCACTGGAACTTTCATCAACATTCTGTCTCTTCAATCCAGACTTGAGACCCTGCTGAGCAGACTTCTCCCCCGTTTGGCCAGAACCAACAGGAACACCCAGAGCACCTTGACAGTCCAATTTCTGCTGAACATTCAAAGCAGTCTGATATTGCTGAGGAGTAGGCCTTACAGTGTTGATCATATCCATTCTTCTTCTGAAATCAGCATCAATGGTTTTCATATGATCAAAAGTCTGTCCAGACAAAGGTCGCTGTCTCTGAACATCTTCCAGAAGGAGCTTGATCAACCGATTGTTAGCATACACAGCAGCAGTGAGATGCTCATTCTGTATATAAGTCTGTCCACGAACAAACCTATAACAATTGTGAAGAACCTTCTCTTGTTTATGTGCTTGAGTGTGCATAACTTTCAGAAGTTCAGTAAGCTCAGCAATCTGGGCGCTCTGAGCAGTCACAGCGGACTCAATGCTCTGTAGACGATTGTTGAGGTCAGGAGTGATGTCATATACAATCCTAGTAGCCCCTGAAGATGATGATCCTTGAGCAGAAGATTTCACTTCTCTCAGAATAAGATTAGCAGTACTTTGCAGATCATCAATCTTACTTGGAAGAATTTTCTCATGAGCCTCATAATGCTCATTTGCTTCCTTGACTTCTTCTGCCAAAATCTCCAGATTTTCATTAACCTTCAGAGAAGAAGCAAGAGCAATGTTTTCGAGAGTTGGAAGAGTCAGAGCCAGTTCTCTCAACTTGTAAATTTCATCATAAGTAGCTAGATGAAGTGTAGAAAGATTGCGAGTGTAGACAGTAGGGTTCTGCATTTGAAGCATAGTTATGAGCTGCAGGTTCTGAGCTTTCAAAGATTGAATTTCTTGCAGCACAATGCCCTGAGCAAACATGTCAGCAGCAGAAGACCGTTGCCCTAAACCAGCAAATCTATTCAGCAATTCATCAGAGCCACTCTGACTCATTCTTCTCAGCTCTTCAACACTGGGAGCACCACCAGCTTCGGATACACCAGAAGCTCTTCCCATGAAACCAAAACTACCAAATCTTATCTCCTGTTCATCTCGATTCATTGAATTGTGTAGGAAGTCATAGTTGGATGACAACCCAGCAAAGAAGGAGGTAGAGGAAGAAGTAGTTAAGGGATCACACAGAGGAGGTGCATGTCCAGAGGTTGAGAGGGGAGGAATTTGTGAGGTTGAGGAAGGGATTGTATGTGTGGTAGAGGAAGAAATTGTAGGGGTGAAGGATGGTAGAGTAGATGGTAGTGAGAAGGATGGAGCAGTAAATCCAATTAATGGAATTACAGAGGAAGTAGATTGGGAGGAAGTAGTGGAAGTGGATATGGAATCTGTGAAAATGGGTCCAGAATTTAAATTCACTTCTGAATAGGATCCAAAAGGAGGAGCAGTTTTAGGAGGTACAACTTCAGAGGTTGAAGTTGTAGGAGGAATAGAAGTTTGAGAATCACTAACTTCTGTGACAGAAGGTAGTGAAGGAGATGGATGAGGAGTATAAGGAGAGGATGAATGAGAAGTACGAAGGGGAGATGAATGATGAATATGAGTGGGAGATGAGATAACCTGATCAGAGAGGTTTGGATCAAATGTGGAGATAGGTTCAGCAAACACATGAGCCATTCTGAACAGCGTTTCAGAGGCATCTCTTTCACCAGGGTTTCTCCCTTGACCCAGAAGAACATTATCTAGAAAATCATCAGTGTTGATGTTTTCAGCAAACTTCATGACGTCCTCAATGATAGTATCAGGTTCTTGATCACTATCTTCAGACAGTTCTTCAACAATAGGAGCATCAGCATCCTTTTCAGCAGACATATCCATCATGTCTTCATCATCAACCAAGTCCTCTTTTTCAGGAATTGATTCATCCAGTTCAGTACTCGGAGCAATATAGAAGTCCTTTTTGATCAGAGACCTTCTATTTGCTGACATCTTCTTCTTGGGGAGTCTTCTGGAGAGAGGAATATCTTCAGAATCCTCTTCTTTTTCCGTAGCCTCAACATTTCCTGAGAACGCTACATTCCCAACTTCTTCAGCAGCGCATTCAGCAATTCTAGCATCAGCCTTAGCCTTTGCTGCAATTTCACGCTCAGCTGCTAACTTATCTTCAGCTTCCTTCTTCTTCCTTTTCACATCAGCAAGAGCTACAACTCTTGCAATCTTCTCAGCTTCAGCAGCCTTCTCTCTTTCAGCAAGACATGCATCCTCAGCTTCCTGAGCTTCTTTCTCAGAAGCATCCTTTGGCTTCTCAGCAACGATCTTCCCAGAAGGTTCAACACTGATTGTTGTTTGAACCATAGTAGGAAGAGGTTCTGAGACAACCACCTTCTCAACAGTCAGGACCAACTTACTTGATCCTTTCTTTCCCTTACCCTTCTTGGCAACATTCTTTCCTTTCTGCACAGAAGCTTCAACAATCTCCTTCTGAGCAATGCTTATAGAGGAAGCATTCTCCTTCTTCATTGGAATCATACCAAAGGAAAGATTCCTAAGGGTATGCATCTTCAGAACAGTACTCCTGCTGGTTACACCTTCTCCCGAAACAACCACAGAGGCTGCTTCAAACAACCTAGTCAGAAGTGAACCATAAGCAAGTGCACTAACCACAGACACATTTTTCATCTGCCGAATCAGCATGTCAGGAAGATTGATCTTCTTCTCGTTTACCAGATGCCACATGAAAACCCGTTCCCGGTTGGAAACACCATTAACTCCTCCAGCCTTCGGAAGGAACACATTAGTGGTCAAGTAGTGTGCCCACCTCTGGTGCTGAGTGAGCCAGGTGGCATAGGTTTCCTTGGAACTTAGATCTGGCCTAGCCCAGTTGGCTTCATTAAAACCTTCAGCAGAACCATCATCTCCAATGATGATTCCCTCGTCATCAATACCAATAGCTTGAGAGATAGAAGCCCTGCTGACCTCAATCTCAACTTCTCCAACTTCCGAGTGAATAACATCCTCCTCATTAGAAAAGAAATGGAGGTTCTGATAGAACTCAGTGACTAACTTAGGATAGATGAATTCATCCAAGGAGACGAACGAGTTCCAGTTTTGAGCACTTAGCCATTTAGAGATGGGTTCAGTGGATTTGACTTCATCATCTAGGAACCTAGAAGTGAAAACCCTAGATTCGCTAACTTTCTTCTTTTTATCGGTATCGAAGATGTGAGTGACAGTGATTTCAATGGGATGATCTTGAGCCATTTAAGGAGTTTAAAGAAATTTGGTTAAGTGTTTGAGAGAGAGAGGAAAACACAGAGAAATGGCTATGGGAATTCTAAGAGCAATGAAAATGCAAGTGAAAGTTTTCTAAGTATGGAATACCCCTTTTTATACCCAAAAACGCAACTGTTCTAATTCAAAAAGTAAATACACACCGTTTAAAAAGGGAACAGATAACCGTTAAACACCAGAACATCGCCGTAATAAGCAGTAAATGTACGCATGCTTAAAGTCAAAATCATGATTAGATTTTATCATACTTAATTATCTTAAGTTATTAACATTTAAGATAGAAGAAAATATAATAAAAACTAAGTTACTGAAGTGGATAAGTCATACCAATGCCTTCTCGTAAGCTGCTGAAAGGAGTACCAGCCAGAGGCTTAGTAAACATGTCAGCAAGATTATCTTCAGAGGGAACATGAGTGATGATGATATCCTTCTTCAGAACAGGATCTCTCAGAAAGTGATGCCTAATATGAACATGCTTCATCCTGCTGTGCTGAATAGGATTCTTTGAAAGATCAATTGCACTCTTGTTATCACAATAGATTGTTATTGTTCCAGGGATGACTCCATAGTCAGCAATTTGTTGCTTAATCCAGAGCATCTGAGAAACACAACTTCCAGCAGCAACATACTCAGCTTCAGCAGTTGAGAGAGCCACAGAGGTTTGTTTCTGTCTATGCCAGGAGACTAGGCACTCCCCCAGAAAATGACAACCACCAGAAGTGCTGACCCTCTTCAATTTATCCCTACCATAGTCAGAGTCTGTGTATCCTATAGGAGTAAAATCAGAACTACAGGGATACCACAAACCAGCTTCTGGTGTGCCTTTAAGATATCTAAGAATTCTTTTGACAGCAACATCATGAATCTCTCTTGGTTTAGACTGATATCTAGCACATAAACACACAGCAAAATGTATATCTGGCCTGCTGGCGGTTAGGTATAAAAGAGAACCAATCATACCTCTGTAGGTTTTTATATCTACAGGTTTACCAGCTTTCTCTTCATCATCAATGTCTTTGCTGACATCCATTGGGATATCAACAACATTAGAATCCATCATGCCGAATTTCTTCAGCACTTCTCTAGTGTACTTGGCTTGATTGATAAACACACCATCATTACTTTGCTTGATCTGAAGTCCTAAGAAGAAGGTTAATTCTCCCATCATAGACATTTCAAACTCAGCCTTCATGTGGTCACTGAACTCTCTGCACAAAGATTCATTAGTAGCACCAAATATAATATCATCAACATATACCTGAGCTAAAAGGATATCCTTGTTCTTCTTCAGAGTGAACAGAGTTGTATAAACACAGCCTCTGACAAATCCCTTAGACAGAAGGAACTTAGTCAGTCTCTCATACCAAGCTCTGGGCGCTTGTTTCAGTCCATACAAGGCTTTCTTCAGCTTGTACACATGATCAGGAAACTTAGGATCTTCAAAACCAGGAGGTTGAGATACATAAACTTCCTCATCAATGTAACCATTCAAGAATGCACTTTTTACATCCATTTGAAAGAGCTTAAAACCTTTGTATGATGCAAAAGCACATAAGATTCTAATGGCTTCTAATCTTGCAACAGGAGCAAAAGTTTCACCATAATCTATGCCTTTTTGCTGACTGTAACCTTGAGCAACAAGTCTGGCCTTGTTCCTCACAACATTTCCAAATTCATCAAGTTTGTTTTTCAGAACCCATCTAGTTCCAACAACCTTTATGTTGTTAGGTCTGGGAACCAAAATCCAAACTTTTGACCTTTTAAACTGGTCAAGTTCTTCTTGCATTGCCATTAACCAGGAATCATCATCTGCAGCTTCATAGAAGTCCTTGGGTTCCAGAAGTGACACAAAAGCCACATTCCCCATGTATCTTCTGAGCTGAGCTCTGGTTATGACAGGATTGTGAACAGAGTCAATGACATTCTCTAAGGAGGGATTCCTATGAGCTCTAACTTCTCTTGGTACATCCAATGTATCTTCTGAAACTTGTTCATCATTTGTTGAATCATATATAGGAGCATCTTCTGGAAGGAAGTTGAGTTATGGAGTAGAATTCTCTTCTTGAGCTTGTTCAGCAACAGGAGGAGCCACTTCAGCAGCTCTGGGAGAAACATCTTCTTCTACAACATGAGATGATTCTTCAGAAGCTTGAACTACCTCTTCTTCAGGAGCTCTACTATCTGCAGGGTTAGTCTCATCAAACTGTACATGAATAGATTCATCTAAAGTTTGAGTCCTCTTATTAAAAACCCTATATGTTTTACTATGTGTTGAGTAACCAAGAAAAATGGCCTCATCTGCCTTTGAATCAAACTTTGAAAGATATTCCTTTGTATTCAAAACATAACACTTACAACCAAAGGTTCTGAAATAACCTATTTTAGGCTTTCGACCTTTCCAGAGTTCATAAGGGGTCTTGTTCAGAATGCTTCTGATTAGCACTCTATTCAGAACATAGCAAGCTGTGTTAACAGCTTCTCCCCAAAAATACTTTGGAAGCCTTCTTTCATTGATCATAGTCCTGGCGATTTCAACCAGAGTTCTATTCTTCCTTTCAACTACCCCATTTTGTTGAGGAGTTCTGGGAGCAGAAAAGTTATGAACAATGCCCTTGGTTTCACAGAATTCTTCAAACATAAAGTTTTTGAATTCTCCACCATTATCACTTCTGATATGAACAACTTTTTCATTCCTTTCATTCTCAAGTTTCTTTATCAGAACTGAGAAACATCCAAGTGACTCATCTTTGCTAGACAGCAAGATAACCCAAGTGAATCTTGAATAGTCATCTACTATAACAAAGGCATACTTCTTTCCACCCATGCTCATTGGTTGAACAGGGCCAAAAAGGTCCATATGAAGTAATTCCAAAGGTCTTTTAGTTGAAATGATTTTCTTAGTTTTAAAAGAGCTTCTGGATTGTTTACCAGATTGACAAGCAGTGCATAAATGATTCTTTTTAAAACTAATTTCAGGCAGACCCTCAACCAATTGATATCTAGCTACTTTGGCCAGAAGGTCCATGCTCACATGAGCAAGTCTTCTATGCCAGAGCCAGGAGGTATCCTCTTTAGACATCAAGCATATATTTTTGCAAAGATTCTCAAGGTTCACCATGAAAACATTTTCAACTCTAGGAGCAGTTAGAATAACTTCCCTTGACTTACTGTCCAAGATTTTACATCCAGATGAGCTGAAGACAACATCTCTACCTTTATCACACAGTTGTGCAACACTCAGGAGATTGAACTTCAGGCCTCTGACTAAAGAGACATCTTCGATCGGAGGATTAGTTCCTATGGATCCAGAACCAAGTATCCTTCCTTTCTGAGCATCTCCAAAGCTGACTTTTCCACCTCTTTTAGGATCAAATGTGATGAATTCTTTTTCATCACCTGTCATATGCCTTGAGCACCCACTGTCAATGTACCACATCTTTGACATTGATGGAGCACTCAGAGCCACCTGCATCACAATCAATTAGTGACAGGTACCCAATCCTCATTGGGTCCTTCAGAGTTAGATTTAACTTCTATAGGTTCTTCTGATATTTCAGATTGCAAGAGATTCTTGATATGGTACTTGCAATCTTTTAACCAATGTCCATCTTTCTTACACAATTTGCAAGAAGGAGGATTCTTGGATCTTTCCCTTTGCTTCTTAGGAGCAATCTTCTTCTTCTGGGAAGGAACTACATCTTCAGAGGCAGAAGCACTCTTAGAGGTTCCCACTTCAGGAGGAGAAGAGAATTCTTTCAGAAGAGAGGGAGTAACAGATTTCTTCTTCTGAGGTTTATCATTCCTCAGAGGCAGTTTTTCCTTACCTTTGACTTTTAAGTCATCAGAAGGAGAACTGAATTGTTTACTTAGTTTATCTTCTAATTTTTTTATATCAGCATAAACTTGAGTAAACCTAAGAAATTTGTCAGCCTCTCTTTTGTCCAACTTTCTTTTCAGATACTTGAACATGCTATATAGTTCTTCAAGAGAATCAAAGATATCTAGTTCGTTAGAATTGTTTACCTCAGAGTCATATGTAACTTCAGGAGGTGCGGAAGTTTCTCCTGTGACATCTTCAGAAGTTGGCTCTTCAATAGCCATGAAACAAATCTGAGCTTGCTCTTCCTTTTCTTCAGGATCACTGCTGGTCTCAGAGTCTGACCAAGCAGCCAGCATAGCTTTCTTGAACTTCTTCTTATCCTTTTTCAGCTCACGACAATTAGGCTTGATGTGTCCTGGTTGCTGACATCCATAGCACACAATGGGCTTGTTTGGATCTCTCTTGGATTTATCACCAAAATCAGGAGTTTTCTTGTCAAAACTTCTGAATGGCTTTTTGTAGTTTCCACCTCTGCCTTTTCTAAAGGCTCTCTTAAACTTCTTGGTCAGCATAGCCAATTCCTCATCTTCGGATGATTCTTCAGAAGATTCTGCCTTCAGGACTACTTGTCTTTTTCCCTCTGACCTTTCTCTCAGGTCATGATTTTTTAATGACATCTCATGAGTAATTAGAGACCCAATGAGCTCATCATACAAGTAATAGCTCAAATCCTGAACTTCTTCAATAGCAATCTTCTTGGCTTGCCACGACCTTGGTAAGCTTCTGACAATCTTCTTCACTCGTTCAGATTCTTCAATGTCTTTTCCTAAACTCTTTAAGTTATTGACTATCTTGGTGAATCTAGAGTTCATATCTGAAATAGATTCTTTCTCAAGCATTTCAAATAACTCATATTCTCTCATGAGTTGGTTGACTTTTGATTGCTTCACCTTTCCAGTACCTTCATATGTGACTTCCAGCTTGTTCCAAATGTCATGTGCAGTTTCACAAGAAGAAACTTTGTTATATTCAGTAGCTGTAAGTTCACAATGCAACATATTTATTGCTGAAGCATTAGTTTGGAGTTTTTTTAGAATGTCATCTGTGTATTCTCTCGGAGGAATAACAACATTCCCTAAACCTGGTTCCATTATGGTAGGAATGAAATCACCATCAGTGATGACATACCAAGCACTCATGTTCTGAGCTTGGATGAAGTACATCATCCTTTTCTTCCAGTATGAGTAGTTGTGGCCATTAAATAATGGAGGTCTAGTTGTGGAAGAACCTTCTGGAACTATGAAGTGAGAAGAATTCTCAGGCTGGTGTCTACTAGCCATCTCTATTGATTCTGATAGGATCTTACACTTAGATTGTTAGATCTTTAGTAAATATACGAAGTGACCTTCACTCTGATACCACTTGTTGGCCCTAACAAGAACAAAATCACCTAGAGGGGGGTGAATAGGTGTCTAAGTTGAAAACTGAAAAGTTCTAAGTTTTTCAACAAACTTAAAATTTCAGAGTCAAATTTCCTCAGAGTCAGAGGCAAGCTTACAGAAGCAGCTTCTGAGGGAAATTCTGCCTAAACACAGTTAGACTGTTTTCAGCAACAGAAGCTCTGAAAAGGATAGCTTCTGGACAGTCTTCTGAACAAAGACAATGATAAAAAGAGTAAAGTCTGTTTCAGCACTAAATATAAGCAAGTACACAGAAGCAAATTAACAAGTATAAGAAAGGGAGAAAGAGATTCAGGAAGTCCTGATGAACAGTTCAATTTATCCAAGTTCGCCACAGAAGTCCTGTGACTACGTCTTGTCCCCTGTGGTCGCAGCCAACAGAGATTTTAAATCTACTATTCGGAACTTTTATGGCAAGTTCAGAAGCTTCTTTACATCAACAAAACATAAGCTAATTTCTCACTTAGTTCTGACTAGCCTAAAAAGAGTTAAAGGATTTCCACCAGAACAACACCACTCTGTTTTCTGGATTTCTCACCCAACTCTGATCTCAACTAGATTTCTCTCTTTAAATCTAACTGAATATCACAAACGATATCAGTTTACAAGATTCCTATTATGAACTTGTTTTTCTTCACTCTCTCACTTTAACTAAGGCTATGCTAAGAAAGATTGAGAATGGAAAAAGGTGCTTTGTTTTTCTTGTTCAAACAGTGCGTTGAGATTTTGCTCAATAATCACGCGTAGATGATGCAGTGGAGCTTGACTACTATTTATAGTGGATGAGGATGACCGTTGGTGAATTTGAATCTTCAAAGGAGATGACATCAGTTGTTGTAGCCGTTAATTTGTCAAATCTTCAAACGGTCTTCAAACACTTTGATTCCGTTAACCTTGTTCTTTAACTAAATCCGGTAAGTGATTTGAAGTTGAAGATAAGGTTGACTGGAAACATTCTTCAATTGGATCAACAAAGGGTAGACAAGGAAATTCTGGTTTCGCTTTGAGTAGACAGACGTGCTCCTTCAAAACAGCTTTTTGAACTTTTGGCGCCTTGCATTAAATGCAATTGTCAGAGCATTAAATGCTAACGGAACCCGTGACTTAGCTTCTGATAGCTAATTTCATTTGTCTAGGCTTCTGATCGAATTGGTAGAAACTTCTGATTGCAAGGAACCTCTGAGAAGAGCTTTAACAGACTTCATGGCATCGGAGCGGAGTATCCAGCTTCTAATCAATGAAACACTGTCTTCAGCTTTCGAAACTTCTGAGTCTTGCAGACAATCCAGAATTATTTCATTCAGCACCTGCTGAGTAACTTACATACAAACTCAACGAAAAAATTATTAGTCAGAATTAAACCGTATGTAAGAGAATTTTACTTTTCATCTTTTGAAACTTTTGGACATAATCAAAACACTTAGGGTTCATCATCTTAATCTTCTTCCTAAACTGTCTATCAAGCATGACCACAAAATCAAGAAAACTAGTTTGCAAATTTAATTTACTTGACAATAAATATAACCAAACTCCTCTAGAAAAATATGTTGCACCAGAAGACGAGTGGGTTCTGTATATAAGGACCCCATAAATCACAATGAGTTAATTTCAAAGTATCCATTGTCTTATTCAAACTCAATGAAAAACTATTTCTTGTTTGTTTTCCATCAAAACACATATCACAAGGTTTATTTTTAACTACTCCTAGAAAAATTAATATTCATTAATTGTTTGACAACATCTTCTGCGAGATGCCCAAGTCATTTATGCCATAATTCCATTGAATTACTCTTTACAACATCCAATACTTGTGGTTGAGGTACCCGCGAAAAAAGTATAGTCCATCTTGTTATTCATCAAGCCCAAACACCCTCCTCATCATGTGGTCCTGTATTACACATAATGCATTTGTTAAATGGACAACACACTTTGAATCTTGTAGTAATTAACTAACAGAAATCAAACTATAGTTCAATTTGGGCACATATAACACATGCGATAAAGATAAACCCCCTGGCACTACTCTTTACGACTAGCTTCAGCAAATTTACCATCAGGTAGGTGGCGATTGTTCTCGCATCCCATAATTGGATAAGCTTCCTTGTTACATAATGTGTTGATCCTATATCAATAATACAATCATAATTTTCATTCTTACCCTGTAGGCGTTCGGTACTCTTTGCATGACCCAACAAATCAAGTAATTGTATCCATTATGCGGGAGTGATTCCGAATAAACGTGTTGCCTAAAGATCCGCGTCCAAATCCCGACTGCTGCCCCATTTCCGCCGCAGATAGCCTTGGCTTTGTTTGCACAAATATGATGGCCATTTTTTCCACCTCTTCCGAGGCCTCCTCCACTACCTCTATTACGTTCACCATTGCCACTGCCACTGCCACTGCCACTGCCACGTCCAATTACTCTCCCTCCGCGTGGCCGATTATTCCACCATTCTAGAAAACCAATAATCTGAAAGCAACTTCCCTCATCATGTCAATCACAATTACAGTGATTGCAAAATGTATTTGAATTATCAGTTGATTTGAATCTACCTCCCATGCATCAAATTGTACTTTAAATATCATAGCCTAATCACAATCATCTTAGATATAATCGTTTATCCTTTAATCAAACGTTCCTCTTGAATCACGTGGGCATAAAATCTATCAATTCTAGGCAATGTATGAAGAGAAAGTAGATTTGACCTTACTGTTCCATAAAGAGTGGAATTCAATCCGATCAAAATGTGATGTTGTACATCATCTTCTTAAATTCTCGCAACTTATGACATCATATCACACTCACAACCTTCACACTTACAAAATGACAATTTCACAAAGGTAATTAGATCATCTCATATTTTGGAAAATCGCTCAAAATATGTTGCAACATCTCCCGACTTCATTTATTTACATTCTCTAAGATACAGCTGACAAATTTTGGTGCCATTCACAACACATACAATACGTTCTTCAAGTACTTCTACAAAGAATCTGATTCCTTATAATAAGGTAAAGTCGACCTTATTAAGCAACCATGCAACTAACATTGAGTGCACTGCACCCTCATCTTCAAGCTTCTCCTCTTTTATAGGTTTAAAAATTGTCTCCTCTACAAAACAAAATTTGTGCTTGGTCTTCAAAGATGTCTGAATAGCTCTAGCCCATACATCATAAATTTCTCCACGCAACTGAACCCGAGTACTGAAATTACCTAGATTATCATTATATCCTTTTTAAAAAAAAAACAGATTATCATTAGATCCAAGTGGCAAATATTCATCTACTTGTTTCCACCTACATTGAAATTCTCTTTGTCACCCATATCTCAAAAAACCAAACGAAAAAATTTTAACATTTGAAAAGCCACCTTAAAGAAAACGAAACCAAATTCTCGATTTTTTAATCCCTTAGATGAACTGAAAGAAATTGAAACTTATGTATTCTCGAATTTTGTAACCCTAGCTAAACTCTCGGCTTTTAATTCACTCTCGAGAATACTCGCATTTCTTTTCTTCTTAGACTGGGTCTGATGCCATGTTAATTTTGGGTAAATAATTCGTGGTTTTTTCATTCATCAATAACACATATTTACACAAGAAATACAAAGAAAACCTAGCTCCACAAGATCATCATAACCGGCTGGCCCCCTATATATACAAAATAGAATTAGAAATACTTCCTGGCACATGAAGTAACGAAAACAATTCTTAATCAAACTCTAATTACGAATCTTAATGGTCAGCAAACTATAAGCTCCTTGTTTTGAGTCATTATGAGTTTAGTATGTTTCCATACAAGTTTCGAAAGTATTCTCTCGAATATGAATTCTCACCTCGCAAAGCTATTCTTTCTTATGACTTCCTCACATTTTAATATTGTCTATTTAGAAAAGATGAAAAGAAATTCTATAGATTTTTTAAAAGAAATAATCAAACATAATTTAATTAACTCAAACCTACTTTAATAACGTTGAAAACAGTGAATAGATTGACGAGTTTCCACTTATTTCCTAAGATAATGCACAATCATCCTTACATAAGGATAAATATGATAGAAGTGTCTCAAAGAATCAATTGAAGTAGAACTTTAAGCTAATGGTTAAAATCCAAACAACATATTTTATATTAATTATTAACATCTTTCATGAGAATGCCCCTTTGAGCTTGAAGTGAGCACAACACAGGCCCACCCTAATATGTGTTTTTAATTCACTAATAAATGAGGTTGTTAGGACTCGAACTCATAACCTTTCGATCGCATAGACTTTACTATCGTGTTGCTTAGCCGATTGAACTAAAAGCTCAAGGTAATAGTTAAAGCCAACGATATCTTTCTCTATTTATCTCTAACATAACATATCAGTTTAAACTTTTGGTTAAATTGGCTTCTTGACACAGTATCAAAGTCCATATTACTAAAAGGTTCTGAATTCGAATCCTAATAACTGTATTTGTTGATAAGTTAAAAATACATAAATAATGAAAACTTAAGCTGTTACTTCAAACGGTTAATCGAGGCCGTTCGATATTAGAAATTACGTAGTAAATTAATAAATAGAAGTGGTCCATAAGTTATGGACCAAATACCTGAAGTAGGCTGGGAAAATATCAACCCAACCCAACCGGCCAAGGCTTACAAGATGGTCCACTTGATTGAGCAATGCATACAATGTATGTGTACCTTATAACCTTAACAAACACCTCATGTCGGCAAAAGTCTGCATCACCAACTCAACTCCGGTCCACCACCGCCGGTTCACGGTGCTTGTTGGTCCCCGGTCATCTGGTTGACCCTTTAACTCCATTATTGTTATATTGTTAGAATTATTTTCATCTTCAATTATTTCACTTCAAATGTATATATCGATACGTATAAATGTTATTTATTCATCCAGCTGTACTATGGTATAATACCTAATAACTGCTTTTGTCATATACACAAACTTTTATTTTATATGATTTGTTAACGAAAATATCAGCATTCGACTTTGTAGCGAGATTTGATACATTAGATTCATGGAGAAATTTTAAAATACTTATGAAGTACGGATGACGTGATACTTCAGACTAATAATTTGATCACACGTCACATATGTTAGTATCTAGAGTCGATGATTTAGGGTCTAGGTTTAGCTTTTAGGGTCTAGAGTTTTTATTTTAGGGTCTAGAATTTTAAATAAATTATTAACTAAAAATAAATTTTTAATTAATTACACGTTGTCAAAATCTTATTGGTTGATATAACATATGCCAACCATTTATTGATTTTGAGTACCACGTCATCGTTCTCCAGAAATATACTAAAATCTCTCTAAATTTATGTGATATTTTAATTTTTAACATTTGGGTTTTTACCGTATACTTTAGTAACATTTGGTTTTTTTACTAGTAAATCCTTGAAAAACGATTTTCATGCAAGAGACAACAACTGTTTAGAAGTATATTGATTTAAAAGTTTGTTTCAATTTTTTAAATAAATTAATATTCTTATTGATCCATACATTATATCTATAAAGGTTAATAGTTAACGGGCCAAATACCACAAATTTAAAAGAAACATGGATCAAATGTTAATCATATTGAGGTGATAGTAGAGCCAAATATCAATATCACATTAAATGAAGGTTAATCGTATTAAAACCATTGTTAGTCTTTATTCTTTTTGACTGAAGTTTGTTAAACTGAACTGAATTGAAGTGAATTTACTGAAATGAACTAAAATTTGTTGAATTTAAGTAAAAAAGAACATGATCTTAAATTATGCGTTGCAATGCTACAGTGGTCAAAGTTTTAGCCTAGTGATTCAAACTCTTCATATAATTGAGAAGGTCATAACGTTTTTGAATCACATCCAGTATATATAAAAAAATAAAATTCTTTGTAACTTTTATAGGTAATATAAAGTTTAACTAAGTGTAAGTCTACCCACTCACAAGGCTAACGCAAATCACAAACCTCGATAACGGTTTACAGTAGAATTATATATTACTACTAATAAAAGTTAAATTTTGACGAATCGAAAACTTGAACTTGCAACATTTAAGTAGAAAATAGAATCTCTTATCACTTCAACCAAATTTTATTAGTTAATTATTAACGCATGCACAATTTTTAGAAAAGCAAAATAAAAAAATGAAGCAAAACAACTACAGTACAATTTGGTATTAACAGTAGAAGCGTAGTTAAAAATAATTTAGGGGGGTGTGGGACAAGTTATTAAAATGAAAATAAATAAAGATGGAAGAATGAAAATGAAAGGATTGTCACATTAAATGGCATTTTGCCAAACAACTCGAAAATGGACCAATAGGCACTGGACAATCCCCTTATCCACTTCCAAAATGTAGAGTCATTTTCTATAACTGGCCAAAAATTATTTATTATGCAATATTATATTATATAAAATTTTATAATCCTAGAATTCTCCAAGCTTCGGTGATGATACTGACTCGCACGTGTAGGTCCACTTCATCATATATTTGTCCAATTTTTCATGTTAAATTTACTAGTTGTGGTAATATTTTTTGCAGCCTAGGACCTGATCAGAGATGCAGAAAAATAGTTTCATGTAAAAAAAATTTGAAGGCATTTTTATGCAACAAGTGTATGTACTCCAGTATGAGGATTTTGACATACAATTAGGAATATCTTCTAGACCTTCTTTTTCCCACAACCTACTGCGTTTTAGTTATTTTTAAGTTTTTGATCAAAACTTTTAATTAAAACCAAGGTGTCTTTCAAGTGAGGGATTGGAAAAAAAGTCAATCTATTATAATTAATATAAGAGCAATCAGATTAGGCCAAATGGCAAGTTCTCGGAATCTCCCGACAAAAGGTATCAGAGTTAATGGTTCGGCTTGGGATGTCGCAGCAAGTGATGCTCTCATGAATGTTTGTCTATGTGAAAATAAGAGTTATATGGTGACTCAATGATGCCATGTTGCCTAGTTGTCCCTCCCTAAATTTGTGGGCCTTGTGAAGTCAATGATGAACTCTTGGTGTTGCTGTAGACAATGGCGGAACTAGAAATTCGACTCACCCGGGGCTCGAATATTTTTAACCCAAAAAATTGTAACATCGATAAAAAAAAGCAAAATTTTTATTACCAAACCAAAGTATTATTTATTTTCACTTACAATTCATGTAGTTATATTTATTCCAAATAAAATTTTGTGGCTTAGTTTTTATCAATTCAAGGACTATGGTTTTTCAATATTAGCAAATTGAGTAGTTATAGAATCAACATGCCAAAAT
Organism: Euphorbia peplus; assembly: GCA_028411795.1. Classification (NCBI taxonomy): domain Eukaryota; kingdom Viridiplantae; phylum Streptophyta; class Magnoliopsida; order Malpighiales; family Euphorbiaceae; genus Euphorbia; species Euphorbia peplus. The sequence goes on along the minus strand of CP110843.1, from coordinate 7,558,526 downwards.
GATACCTCAAATTAGAAATTTTCAAGAATTAAAGTTGTTTAACACGACATTTTCTATGTAATCACACTTTCGATTTTAAAAAATGACAAACTTTACTCTCTACATATTTATTTCCTCTCGTAGCCAAACAACTCTAAAATAACCTTAGAATTTAAAAGTTGAAAATTTAAATCAATTCTTATCGGATGTCATTAACGTCATTTTAATAGTTTGAGTCAAAAGTCCATATGTTTGCAAAAAATAAAAACTATAGTATTTGAATTAACAAAATACAAACCACATGATTTTATTTGGAAAAATGTAACCACGAGATTGTTTTTGAAATTTGTCCTAAATTCATTTCATTATATGAAGTTTAATTAAAAATATTAGCAAATACTAAATACAAAATAAGGCAGAGATTTTTTTTATGAGGAGGAGGCGGAGAATTTTGAAAAATATGAGTAGATGGTCCACCTAAACAAAACTATGCCGTTTCAATTAAAGCCAAACCACACAGTTTTACTGCTATTAATTAGAGAAAGAAACAGGAAACAAAATGCAGCAACTCCATCTTCTTCAGGATTTCCCGGCGGCAGGGGGGGCTCGAGCCCCGGCTGGACCTCCCCTAGTTCCGCCACTTGAGGTGGAGCTCAAGTTGAAGCCTGTCTCCGAGCATATCGAATCCGACTCAGAACAAGTAAAAACCTCTTCTCCTCCTGCCAAAGGCTTGTGATCCGTTAAGCTAGTTTTCAAGGTGTAAGCCCCGGCGTATTTGCCGGAGAAATTAAAAGTTTCAGACTTTGCATCTGCAACATCACTTTTTGTTCTTTCAACCATTTTCTCTCCTATACTTTTGTGCTTATGTAAAGTAGTTAGTAGACTAGTGTTTTGTTTTGGAAGATGACAATTGTATGAGCAAAGTATGTATCAAATTTGATTTAGGCAAAAAGCATAATTAAGCCTCTGAACTTTGTTCGTTTTAAGGATCAAGCCCCTGATCAATTATTTTTCCACATTGGGTCCTTGATCACCAAATATTTTAAGGATTCAACCCTTATTTAACATTTTCATCCGTTATGTGACACATGTACCGTTAGTGATGAGTCATCTAGATGACTTGGAATTTTTTTTGACATGTGAACATATTCTAAATTATGAGATGGAAAATAAGATTTAATTAGGAAATAGATTTTACTAAGCCATTTTTTTTTTCACCCTCAGTTAACCATCTCTCTCTAGCTTAATCGGTCATTTTGGTAACATAATTTCAAATTTTTGTACCTTAAGTAATATCTCTAGTTAGCTTTTAACCATTACCCATCATCCTTTTGGGTATTTGTTAAAGCAATTGCAGATAAAAGTGATAAAGTTGCGGCTAGAGATGGAATTAAAGATGAAAATACTAAAATTGCAATATATATAATTAGCTAATTAACTCAACAACAAAACCATAAATAATTAAGTTTAAAATCAAATTTAATATCTGTAGAACTGGAGAGAAGCAAACAAGTCCAAAATGAAATTCAATCTCATCAGAATTCATATTAGCTAAACATTGCATCTAAAATAGACATCAATAATAGAGGGTTCTCAATATTACTTTCCAAATTGGAGTTAAAAAAATAGCTATGCAGCTACAAAGATCCAATCAGCTTTGAATTTGTTGTCTCAACACTTCACTTATAGAGAAACTTTGCTTTTGATGTTCCAGGCTGTGTAAACAAATAAAACTCAAAATTAATATGTACTAGTAAATAAGCAGAATGTATAAATCATAGCTAATAATTAATAAACTTACATTGAGAATAGCTACTCCTGTATTGAGGTTGATATAACACCCACTTGGAGATGATTTCGGATGAGTAGTTTTGTTTTGCCTCTTATGAACAACTGCTGATGCCATACCCTCTCTCACAGTTTCGGTCGCATGGGGTATTGCGTTGGAATGTTGTCGAGTTGTAACAACCTTTTCCTTCTGTGATTTCCTGATAGGCTTTGGTTTGTAGGTATTTAACAACTCTTGAACAACATAGGAATTTGTTGTTCTTTGACTCAATTGAGTAGCTTTCTCTTTTCCTTTCTCAAGCCTTTGTTTCTTACGAGTTTCATTTGATTTTCTTGGTTGTACCTGTTACAAATTAATGAAAATAATTATATCAAGCTTTAGAACTATTGTGATTTCAAATTAACTATTTTATCATATTAACTTACTGGTTGGCCTCGCTTCTTACAACTTGCCGCATTGTGTTTTTCCTCACCACATACACTACAAGTCATGAGTCTACCTTTCCTACTCAATTTCCCAATTTTGGGTTCTTCAAATGTATCTTTACGTCGCCTCCCAGGCATTTTTTTTTAATGGGTGGCGGCAGTAGTTCTTCACAACCTTCAGTTTCCCATAAATCCATGCCTCTCATTGCTTGCATCTTATATTGGTACGCCTTCAAGTACGTGTTTTTATGGTACCAATGAGCAACATAATCAACTGGATCTTCTTTGACATCTAAAATTGCAGGTATGGCATGTTGACAAGGTATACCGGATAGGTCCTAAGCTCTACAAGAGCATGTCTTTTTTCCTAACTGAGCTATGTGTCTAAGTGTAGCCTTATTCACATGTGTTATCTCAAATCCATCATCTCCATTGAAATCCACCTTCCAATCAAATTAACAAGCAGTTTAAAATCTTTCCTGACTAATTCCTTTATCTCCCTTAACTTTATATTTGGCTTCAGCTGAACAATTTGTTTGTAATGCTTAGAAAGGTATGCCGCATTAACAAAAACACTCTTCCTTACGGTCTTGCACTTATGTTGCGGAATATAAGTCTTGACCTTAAATGTTTTATCATTCTTTGACTCATTACTCGCAAATAAAACCCACGGACAGTTCTCTACACAATGTGCCCGAACCCTTTCTTTTTCGTTTTTGACAAAGTGAACTCCAAGTGTTTTCCTTAATGCATATGTGGCAACCGCATTTCTAAACTGCTCCACGTTAGAGAACACCATTCCTGTACAAAAAATAGGAATGGTTGTGGTTGGATCAAACCACATAGTAGAGGAATGTCTCCTAAAAACTTCATCTAACTCTTCATTAGTTCCACTATAGTAGCTCCCCTCCTCATCAGATGAAAAATAGTCAGATTCATGTGCAGATTCAGAAGATTCATCACTGGTTGCAACTTTATCATCTTCGGCATCGAAATTTTCAAACGCTTTATCATTTGAAACCTCTTCTCTGTCAATCTCACCTTGTTTACAGCCTTTCTTGTTTGATTTCCTCGTCAGTAAGAAAACTAACAGGAAACAACATGTCACCTAGGTTCGTGTGTTGTTCGCGTCTACGTCCCCGATTTATTTGTGCATCTTATTCTTCACCTAAATCACCAACTGAAATGATATTGCTTAAATTAAATACATTATCATCTTGTTGATTGACTACAAGACTAGCAGGTGGTTCTTGCACATCAAGCAACTCCTCAAATAAAAACTCAGCTTCATTGTTAGTGAATTGTTTGTCAACTAAATTCTCATTGCCCAAACTAAAAGCATCATGAACTATGCCATCTTCAACATGCAACGGATCATAATGGTCAATAAATAAGTCGAATTTATCACCATTTTTCAGTTTACTAATTGCATCTAAAACACTAGTATCGTCGAACACCAATAAAAACTGATTAGTTATCTTGCACTTGTAATACAATTGTTGTGCCTTTTCATATCCTATATCCTTAAGATATGACCAGATATTTGGGTACGACATTTTATCAAAATCAAGGAGTGGATCAAGTACCGTATATACCCCAATTATATACTCTACAACTTTAGTAGCGTCTTTGATTTCAAATTTTCCCTTATGATGAACACCTAACTTCAAAAAGAAATCTCCCATTCTGACAAAACTAAAAAAAATATTATAAGAATAACATATAAAATAAACACCAGTTAATAGTTTTTGAGTTACATCAAAAATCTAGTCTCTGTTGACAAAGAGAGAAAATAGTTTTTGAATAGAAAAAGAGAATTGTGAGAGATATTGACAATTCAAATTATATGTATATTCCTATTTATGAGACATGGGGTTAAGGAGTTCACCTACCCAACCCAACTACATGTCTCTATATATGTATATTTATTTAAATTTCAGAATCCTCCAAGAACCCACGCTATGTTTTATGCAATATGAAATTATTCCAAATATTAGCACTTACCTTTAGATGCAAGCAAACTGAGTTAACACATAGCAATACACGATTTCACTTCACAACCTTGATGAACCCTAAGTGTTTTGATTATGTCCAAACGTTTCAGAAAATGAAAACTTTACATTCTCTTACATATAGTTTCTTTGTTGACTAATATTTTTCTGCTTAGTCTATGTGTAAGTTACTCAGCAGGTGCTGAATGAAGAATTTCTTGATTGCCTGAAGAACTCAAAAGTCTCGATTGCTGAAGACAGAGTTTCATTATTTCAGAAGCTAGATGCTCCGCTCTGAAGGTATTAAAGTCTGTTGAAGCTCTCCTCAGAGGTCCTTTGCAATCAGAAGTTCGTCTACCAATTTGATCAGAAGCTTAGTCACGGGTTCTGGATAGCATTTATTGCTCTGACAAGTGCATTTAATGCAAGGCGCCAAAAGTTCAAAAAGCTGTTTTGATGGAGCGCGCTTGTCTTCTCAAAGTGAAACCAGAATTTCCCTGTCTACCCTTTGTTGATCTTATTGAGGAATGTTTCCAGTCAACCTTATCTTCAATTTCAAATCAGTTACCGGATTTAGTTAAAGAACAAGGATAACGGAATCAAAGTGTTTGAAGACCGTTTGAAGACTTGACAAATTAACGGCTACAACAACTGATGTCATCTCTGTGAAGATTCGAATTTCCCAACGGTCATCCTCATTCACTATAAATAGTAGCCAAGCTCCAATGCATCATGTACGCGTGATAATCGAGCAAAATCTCAACGCACTGTTTGAACAAGAAAAACAGAGCATCCTTTTCCATTCTCAATCTTTCTTAGCATAGCTTAAGTTTAAGTGAGAGAGTGAAGAAAAACAAGTTCATAATAGGAATCTTGTAAACTGGTATCGTTTGTGATACTCAGTTAGATTAAAGAGAGAAATCTAGTTGAGATTAGAGTTGGGTGAGAAATCCAGAAAACAGAGTGTTGTTGTTCTGGTGGAAATCCTTTAACTCTTTTTAGGCTAGTCAGAACTAAGTGAGAAATTAGCTTAAGTTCTGTTGATGTAAAGGAGCTTCTGAACTTGCCAGAAAAGTTCTGAATTGTGGATTTATAAAATCTCTGTAGGCTGCGACCTCAGGGGACAAGACGTAGTCACAGGACTTCTGTGGCGAACTTGGATAAATCGAATTGTTCAATCAGGATCTCCTGAACTTCTTTCTCCCTCTTATACTTGTTATTTTTGCCTCTGTGTACTTGCTCATATTTAGTGCTGAAACAGATTTTCTCTAAGTATCATTGTCTTTGTTCAGAAGACTGTCCAGAAGTTCTCAAATCTGAACTTATGTTGCTGAAAACAGTCTAACTGTGTTTAGGCAGAATTTCCCTCAGAAGCAACTTCTGTAAGCTCGCTTCTGACTCTGAGGAAATTTGACTTTGAAAATTAAGTTTCTTGAAAAACTTAGAAATTTTCAGTTTTCAACTTTGACACCTATTCACCCCCCTCTAGGTGATTCTGTTCTTGATAGGGCCAACAAACCTTGATTTTTTTGTTTTCAGCAATAGAAATATGGTGGGTGTTGTGTTTCTAACTAGTCATGAAATCATTATTAGGGTTGAGCAGAAAGGAGGAGATGATGAGCGATTTTTTAAGGGTGAAAAAAAATATGGCTATGTAAAATATATTTTAATTTCTTTCCTAATCAAATATATTTAGAATATGTCCACATGTAAAAAAAAATTCCAAGTCATCTAGATGACTCACCACTAATGGTACACGTGTCACATAACGGATGTAAATGTTAAATAAGGGTTGAATCCTTAAAATATTTGGTGATCAAGGACCCAATGTGGAAAAATAATTGATCAGGGGCTTGATCCTTAAAACGAACAAAGTTCAGGGGCTTAATTATGCTTTTTGCCTTTGATTTATTTTCCCTAGATTTCTGCACTTTTATATGTTTCTTTTTCTAATTTTCTCTTGGTTCAATCATTTTTTTTGACATTTATGCTTGTTTGTTATCAGAAATGATAAATCTGTACTTATGTGTTGAATCTGTGTGTAAAGTTTTGGAATATCGTTGAACAGTTTTGGAATATCGTTGTATAGTTTTGGAATATCTTTGAACGGTTTTGGAATATCGTTGATAAGTTTTGGAATATCGTTGAACGGTTTTGGAATATCGTTGATAAGTTTTGGAATATCGTTGAACGGTTTTGGAATATCGTTGATAAGTTTTGGAATATCGTTGAACAGTTTTGGAATATAGTTGATAAGTTTTGGAATATCGTACTACGCCTTTTGGAATATTCTGATCTGTATTTTGGAATATCGTGTGTAGGAGTGTTTTTTGTTTTTTTTATCATACCCTAGGTAGTCTCATATCAACCTGTCGTGTTTAGGAGTGTTTTTTGTTTTTTTTATTATACCTTAGGTAGTATCGTATCAACCCGTCGTGTTTAGGAGTGTTTTTTGTTTGATGTGGTTTTATATTATGTTTGGAATATTGTAGTATGCGTTTTGGAATATTGTACTATGCCTTTTGGGATATTCTGGTTTGTATTTTGGAATATTCCAAAAAAAAAAATTGTTTTTATTTGACCACAATGGATCTCAAAATGACCGGCTAATTAATACGAGTCCAACGGTATAAAAATTTTCGAAAACCGAGTTCGGGATCATCGGGAAAATGTATTTTAAAGAAAAGAAATAAAAGACTTTTCTCTCTCCTGAGATGACATCAGCGCTGACATTATCAGCACCCTTCCCTCACCATACACGTGTATGCCCCTCAAATTATGCCATCATTTTCCATTTAATTACACAATTACCACCTGTTGTCACACACTAAAATCTTTGTCACACCCAAATTAATTTGTCACACCTGATCCCCTCACGGGGTAAATTAGTATTTGCATTGGCATTTTTATTCTTACTCTAAACGACAAAAAAGGCTTATATTATGGAACGGAGGGAGTAATTGATTTTTTCAAATCTTTACCATATATAACAATTAGACTAATTTCAATAAATAATATTTACATTATTGAACTCTCCTTTTTTCACTCCTTTAAAATACACGTGTCAATTTCTCCTAATTTTTTTCATAATTATTATTTTTCTCTTTACTTCCATATTTCTCATAATATGGTATTAAATTTCATGTTTATTTTTTAAATTTTTACCATATATAACAACTTACCCAATATTATAATTGATTTTTTCAAATTTTTGCAAAATATAGAACAATTAGACTAATTTCAATAAATAATATTTACATTATTGAAATTTTATTTCCTACATCTGAAAACATGTATTATTTTATGTACCTAAGATTCTAAAGTATTGAAAGTTAGGTTCGGGTTTAGTTTGGGTTGATAATTTACGTTCGGATTTAGAATTTACAATTGGGTTTAGATTTATGATTTAAGTTGGGGTAGAGATTTAGAGTTAGAGTTGATTAGTATTTATGTCATCATTAATGTTGCACAAATAATTTAGTTTTTAATTTATAAGAGACAATAAATAGTATTTATTTCATAATTAATCATGATTATATAATATGGTCTTATCTAACGTCTTTGGGCGCCTGTTAGCGGGCTCGACATAAATATTATAAACGCATCATATATATTTATAGGGGAGGGTTCAGGTGTGACAAATTTGATTTGGTGTGACAGAGATTTATTGTGTGACAACATTGGCATTTTTGTAATTAAATGAGAAAATGTGGCATAATTGTTAATTAGTTAAAAAATATCTACGCTTTCTTCCTCCTCTCCTCTCTTATTATGCTCCTCCTTCTGTTCACCATCTTCATCGACTCAATCCGCCGTCACTTTAATCCTTACCGTCGTAATTCACCGTCACTTTAATCCTTACCGTCGTCGACATCCTTGCCGCCATCTTCATCGCTCGCCAACATGCTGGCTGGAGATTTGAGATCATCATCACCGCCATCTCGTCGTGGATTCCGCATCGCCATCCCTGTCCCTATCCCGAAGATGTTGATGGTATGATTATAAATATATAACAACGTAGAATTGAATCTAAAATTTGGACTTCAAGCAGGTTAAACAACGCGGATTAGTTGGCATATCATTAGCAGGGTAAATTAAGTCATGATTGCAAGCAGATCAACTTAGGGGTTTAAATTTAAAGCTAAACTAGTGAGGTTTAAATTTAGGGGTTCCTGAGAAGGGTTGCAAATGATACCAAACCAAGAGCAAAGGGTTGTATTAGTGTTCCATGAGGAGAGATTTTGATTGGGTTGAAGAGTGGCTTTCCATTTGAGAAGAGCACTTTCTTCTTCATTAGAATTAGAACAAACAAAATTAGAAAAAAGTAAGATTAAGAGAAGAAAGAATATAGGTAAATATCAAGGCATTCTTGCTCAAGTTGCAAAAGCATTTTATCCCTTTCACCATCACCCTCACCCTCACCCTCACCAATTTCATCCCAAATTTTCTGGAAAAATACATAAACAGATTAAAAAATAAGAAATAGAAAAAAATCAGAAAATAACTCATAGCTGTAAGTTGCAAAACATTAAAAGTGAAGATCTATTTAGAATTTCATTTCATGGTCGGTCAATTGTTTGTAAAACAGAAAAATGAAAAAGGGAAGTTGCAAAAAGAGGACAACTCAGTGCTCATTTTTGGAGTAACATGCCCATAAGACTTAATCTTCTCACAAAAACAATGTTTCAAATTTGATTATTGGCCCCTGTATTAAGAAACATTTTCTTTGGAATCTTTCATTTCATTAAATGTGAGGAAACTGGCAAATTCCTCATCATTTTCTCAAAATGAAATTTCAAATAAGTTTGGAACATTAGTAAAACCTTTTGGAATATTCAAGTAACAGTTTTGGAATATTACAGAAGAATTTTGGAATATTATAGTCATGATGTTGGTAGTTGAATAACAAACTATATGATGATATGGGACTATCTAGGGTATAATAAAAAAAGAAAAAACACTCATAAACACGACGGGTTGATACAGGTTTAACACTCCTAAACACGACGGGTTGATACGGGACTATTTTTAATCAATATAAAAGTAGTATTCTCAAAATGAACTTTCAAATAAGTTTGGAACATTACTGACACCTTTTAGAATATCCAAGTAGCAGTTTTGGAATATTACAGAAGAATTTTGGAATATTATAGTTCTGTTGTTGGTAGTTCAAGAACAAACTATAGGATGATACAGAATTATTTAGGGTATAATAAAAAAAAGAAAAAACACTCGTAAACACGACGAGTTGATACGGTACTACCTAGGGTATAATAAAAAAACAAAAAACACAACTAAACACGACGGGTTGATACGGTACTACCTAGGTTATAATAAAAAATAAAAAACACTCCTAAAACACGACGGGTTGATACAGGACTACCTAGGGTATAATAAAAAAAACAAAAAACACTCCTAAACACGACGGGTTGATACGAGACTACCTAGGGTATAATAAGAAAAGAAAAAACACTCCTAGATACGACGGGTTGATACTGGACTACATAGAGTATAATAAGATAAATCTGTGTCTGTAATTTGCATTTTTAATCAATATAAAAGTAATATTCTCAAAATGAACTTTCAAATAAGTTTGGAACATTAGTGAAACCTTTTGGAATATTACAGAAGAATTTTGGAATATTATAGTTATGTTGTTTGTAGTTCAATAACAAACTATAGGATGATACGAGACTATCTAGGGTATAATAAAAAAAGAAAAAACACTTGAAACACGACGGGTTGATACGGTACTACCTAGGGTATAATAAAAAAAAAACTCCTAAATACGACGGGTTGATACCGTAAACCTAGGGTATAATAAAAAAACAAAAAACACAAACAAAAACGATTTGAAAACGATTTTTTTCATTTTGGAATATTTGGTAATGACTTTTGGAATATCAACATGTTTTGTTTGAAATATTAGAGTATTTTGACATCAACATGTTTTTTGAATTATAGTTTTCTTTTGAAACATTTAGGATTTGATTTTGGAATATTAGAGAGATACAGTTTTCTTTTTTTTATCACTTGAGCTGTAGAAATTTTGATAAAAAATCCAAAAATTGCCCAGAAATTTTTGGAAAAATTCCAGAAAATGTATATTGTAATTTTAAGAAACTTTTATTCTCAGGCTAAAGCCAAATTCCGCACAGTTTAGTCCCAAAAAATTATGAAAGTGATTAAATGTATAAAAATCAAAGAAAGTTGAAAAAAAATCGTTTTTATTTGACCACAATGGATCTCAAAATGACCGGGTAATTAATACGAGTCCAACGGTATAAATTTTTTGAAAACCGAGTTCGGAATCATCGAGAAAATGTATTTTAAATAAAAGAAATAAAAAATTTTTCTCTCTCCTGTGATGGCATAAGTAGTGACATCACCCTCCTCCTCCTTCCTTTTTCCATGTGTGTCATGTTTGTCAAGTTATTTACAAGTTTGCCACCTTCCTCTAGTCAATTACTAAATTGCCCCTATTGCCACACCAAATGGGGTTGTCACACTTGATCCCTCCCCTATACTTATATATATATATAACTTTTATTTTGGTTAGTTTTAGTACATCTGTATACACTAAAATTGTATAGATAACATCTAAATCCGTTACAAAATTGAAAAGGAAACATAAAATAATTATATTGATAATAAAGCAAATGGAAATATCATTTATATTAACTATATTGGAATTGAAAAGTTTTAATAATACTGATTTCACTTTTAATGGTGTGAGAGTTCAGTGGACGGTTCCAAAATATTTTAAAAATCTAATTGGTGATTTTGAATTTTCTAAATTTATATATTTAAAAGATGTATCCGTGCATAACACGGACCAAGAACTAGTTGCTACTAATAGGGCACGAGCTCCACAAGTTTTGTATATGCTAATAACATATAATTTCTATTTCAGGTTCATGATTGATTGTTCCTTATACTCTTGTAGGAAATTATCACGAAATTTAACGTATTTCGCAGCGGAATATTGCACGTTAAATCTAAATTTCAGGAATCTTCGATTCATTGGTTGATTAAGAACAACATAAAATTACTTTTAGTCATTTAGAAAAGCAATCTAAATCTTATAGGTTAAATCCTCTAATGAGGTGTTGAGTGAATCCACAAGTCGTGTGAATCTCCCAGTCACGTGCACGAGGGACCATCAATCGGGAATCGTTGCTAGGCGGGACGTTATTCGGCCGACCTTCTTCTCCGAGAGGGAGCCGAAATTCTACAGTAGCTTTTAGGGTTTTGATTAAGTTAAAACATAATTAGGCCTACCCTAATTTTCTTTTATAGCTAGAGTTAAATTGGTTAATTCACATTTGATCCTTGCACTACAATAACTCACTTTAATTAACTCAGAAGATTAATAGTTTCTGTAGTTATATGTAATTCGATTAAATTAATTCACCAATTAATCCCTCAACTAAATGTATTGTTCTATTTTAATTACTATATCAATTAATTAATCCATTGAACATTGTAACTTAATACAAAACATACAATAACCCTAATGACATTGACTGACTACCTTAATGATTCACATTCATTAATCATTAATCCAATCTCCTCCATAAACACATAGTCCATAAATTCTCGTTCAGTTACTTAATGTAGACGATCCTTAAGGCATGTTTCCATGTGGCCGTAAGACTAACTCTTAACGACTGAAAGCGGGTTCTAGCAAACCATTTCAATCCCCACATTAAACAGTTAAATCAACCGTTCTATACAAGGTGAAAACCAGTAGTGACATCTACTTGTCTCTTACCAACTGATATCTAGACTATGAACTAGAGATATGGTTACTACCATCCTCTTTGTTGTTCATATGTTTATTGATCTAAAGTGAACTGATCAATCGGGCCAAGCTGTATAAACTTGTCTAGACATGCCATGTACTTTTCAGTTCCACTTATCAAGTGGTTAGTGATATCATCTCATCATCAGACGAGTGGTAATCCCATTTCTCACTTATCAGCATTAATATGTTCAATGAATAACCTAACGAACCCGTAATTAATATCTTGTTAAGGACCTGTTAGGTGTACATTAAAGTTAACCAGATTTCATATTAATATTATAATGAGTTCAGGTCTAAAGACACTAGATTCCTACTCAAGAAAGCTCTATAACATATTTGCATTGTGTGACTTTCTTGTATTGGATTGGTCCAGTCCCGTGTTCTACATGTACCCGTGTTTATAGCTGACCATCCTAGTATTATGGCTAGTAATTTTTACTACCATACAACTATCAAACACACAATTCTTTTGTCCTATTCGTTCCCACGATTAGAATAGAATTGGGACATTTATGATTATCAATCAAATGGATATTCTATCTCAATTTACAGTACAAAATATAAATGGAAATAGATTAATGCCTTAAAGAAACAACAGTACATATGATGATAAACTGAAATCCAAGTCTAACATATAAAATCATATCCTGACAAATGCACTTTGGACTAGGGCACACCAACAATCTTCCACTTGGTCTAGTTCCAAGCGGCATTACCCTGAGTCCTATAGATCTAGTATGACCATCATGTTCGCCTGCGTTAGGCCATTGGTCAATGGATATGCCACATTGTCATCTGTATCTACCCTCTGTAATCTCACATCACCTCTAGAAACAATCTCTTGTATTAGATGATACTGCCTGAGTACATGTTTGTTTCTCTTGGTGATCTTGGGCTCTGTAGCTTGTACGACAGCCCCTTTGTTGTCACAGAACAGGTCCACCGGGTCTAAGATAGTGGGTACAACTCTTAGATCGGTGACAAACTTCCTGATCCAGACAACTACCTTTGCAGCTTCGCAGGCTGCAATGTACTCAGGTTCTGTAGAAGAACCAACTATAGTGGGCTGCTTTGAGGATCTCCAACTAATGGCGCCGTCATTCAGAATGAAAACGTACCCAGACTGACCTTCAATCTTTCCCTAATCGATCTCAAGACTAGCATCAATGTAACCTGTGATAGCTAGCTCATCTTGACCTCCATACACCAGAAAAGTATTTTTAGCACGATTCAAGTGCTTAAGAATAAGCTTGACAGTCGTCCAATGCTTCTCTGTTGGATCAGCTTGGTCACGACTCGTCATGCTAAGTGCAAATGCCACATTAGGTCTAGTACATGATCCATAAGTGGCAACGTTAACATGTAATGAAACTTTCTTCTTCTACTACTCTCTTCCTCAAGTGTTTTATTGCACAATGTTGAACGCTAGTGTTGAATTTCTTTTAAGGATATGTAGTAAAAGCCTATAGAGTTATGTGTTCTTTAATTAAATTCATTTTTATTTTGTAGGCATACAATCTTTATGCCATTGAATTTATGTATCTTTTTTTTCAAACTGATTATGCTTTTATTTGATGCCCAAACTTACTCATTTGTTAATCCAAAACTATTGTTATCTTTTTCTTTTTATTTGGCCAAGCACTGTTAATTTTTCAGTTTACTAATGTAGCTCTATAAAAGTTCTTATTTATATAACTTTATCTTTTATTGTTTTTTTAAAAAAAACTCTATCCCTTATCATGTTTTCATATTTTTGAAATCTATATATAGTAATTGTTTTTATATATGTAAACAAGTGAACTGGTTTTTCTTTTTTGTGTTTGAGCTCTTTGCTTCTTTTATGTTTTGTAAAGTTGTTATTACTTTCATTGTTGTTACTTATATATTATCATAAGTGGACAAATTAGAAATCAACTCGTGGTGTGTGAAAGTTACATATATTGTTGATGATCTAAGGGCAATTGCAAGGCTATTTTTTAAATATTGCCGATTAGTTTATACTTTTAAATTAAATAGTTGTTTGACATGATTTTTTCAAAGTGAAATGATTGGTTCCTCACATCTATCTTTGGCAGTTGTAGATGAAATTTCAATTCAACGGATAATCTTCGAAGTTGGTTTATATTTACACAACTCCAATTAATTGTGGTTTTACAGAAACTAGGTGGATGAGCTAATTGTGGTTTTATAGAAACCATGTAGATGAGGCATGGTATATTGAATTTTAATACAAATTATATTTTTTTAGGCTATTTTTGTTTGCGTTTGTTGTGTACTTATGAAATTGAATATGAATAAATGTCTATTTATTTCCCCTAACGTTTGTGTGTTATTTTATGTGCTATATTCCATCATCCTTACTCACTAATTTAAATAAGTTGGGTTCAAATAAAGGTATATAAGAAATGAATATTAATGTAAATGAGTGAATAATAACTAACATGCTTAAATTGTGTTGTAGTTATTTAATTGAGATCCTATTATCAAGTATAATTGGCTCAAAAATTATAGGTAAATAATTTATTAGTCCTTAAATTATGACGATACATATTGTTTAGTTCTTATGCTTTTCAAAATGTACTACTATATCCTCGAGTTTTGCTACAATCTACACTTTAGTCTTTTCCGTTCATTTTTTTTTTGGAGAATCTATTAGCCAAACTTTTTAAATATGGTAAGGGCAATCACGAAATTGTGCTTTCTTGCGTATTCAACTCAGTTTGATGTTTGACTAACAAATTCTGCAAGAAATATTAACTGGAAGTACTAAAGTGTTGATTTGGTAAAATTCATGAACGTGTATTTCGAAAAATACAGGAACTAAACGGTGTATTTCATCATAACTTAGGAATTAAAATGTTATTTACCAAAAAAAAATTAATGAGTTTTTTGTCGATTGATGAATGAAAATATCAAATGAGAATGTAGTTAATACTTCTAAAAACACTAATTTATATTATTTATTAATATTTGTGTTGTGAATAAACGAGGAAAAGATAGAGAGAGAATAAGCCCAACCCTTAAAAAAACGTAACCATAGTTATAGCATAGACTGGCTTATCTTTCAAGACATGGTTGCAGGTTGGAGAAAAGGCTAATGCCCTGACTCCAACGGTGCCTACTCCTTCAAAGCCGAAAGCAGCGGAGCCTAGCCTTTCACAGGATTCGTGAAAACAGAACGATTGATGTGTGTCTTATTCCATATAGAGATGTCATTTATATAGGATACAAACATTAGGGTTTACTTGGGGAACAAAGATTTAGCACGGGCAGAAAAGGTTGATTTAATCAATAGATCTATAGATCTACGGGAGTGCAATTTCAGAAAGGACTTAGATCCGATTTTCTGGAGGGACATGGGTGTTGAAGAATGGGTTTCAGTTGTTTTTCTGCAGATCCGGAATCTCGAGAAGTATATGATTTATTATGTCGTTTTTAGTACCTTTATGGTGTATTTAGGCTCTTTGTAGCGTTTCTTTGCCCTTTATGCGGTTTATATTGGCTTTTGCCTGTATTTTTGTGTTTAATTCTTTCATTTTTCTTTGATTATCATCGTGCTGTAATTTTTCTATATTATTCAATGATATGATAACTCTTCCATAAAAAAAACAAAATAATAAATAAATAATAATCAATTAATTATAAATTAGTTATAAGAGAAAAAGAATGAGAGTATGCCACATAAGTATATAATATAAATTATAGGAAACTATGTGAAGATGAGGAAGGCGAAGAAAGAAGTAGATGTTCATAATGGAGTATAGTAATACTTATTTTATACACACACAAAAATTTTTTATTGAACAATCTTCTCTGAAAGGAAGTAAATAAATGTATACATTCATTTGTCAATAATAATATTAGCTACACATAGGATGTATTGTTTTTTATTTTTTGTAGTTTGGTCTCCTTTGCAAAATAAATTCAAGAATTTGCTTAATACAGAAACTAAGATCTCACACCATAACTGAGATTTATGATTTTACCTTATACTGATTACTCACCATATTATTTGTCTATAATTTAAATGTATATATGTAACTAATTAGATTATTGTGCTATAAATAAATGACTAGACTAATGTAGAATCCCACATTCAGAAAAAGAAAATAAAGGCCTAGAAAAGCATAAGAATCAATATTAAGAAAGAAGATAGAAAATGGAGAGGAAAACATTGTCAAATGTTATTGTGTATTGCCTAGTGATAGTGTTATTAGCAGGACAATCTAGTGCATTCTTAAAGCGATATAGAAGATGTCTGGACGAATGTCAGGCTCGTTGTGAAGCTAAAGACGCACCTTTTTGTAATCATGGATGCGTTTTCAAGTGCATCCATTTGTCGCAAACCAATAATATTCAAAACACACACCAATTTTGCACAACTGATTGTGTCACTTCTCTTTGCTCCAACCTTATCTCAGGACTCGATAATCGTAAGATCCTCTCTAATTATATTCAAAATCAATAAATTCGAGTGTTAATTAGATATTAACGAGTAAATGAGGATTAATTAATTTTTTATGTTGGACAGGCTTAGATGAACGAGAGGGTCTTACAAAAACTCTACATGAAGTGGAATGGTGCATGGATGGATGTTCTAAATCATGCACCAATAATTATTTACCGATACCAAATTGATTTTATTGATCATTTGATTCTTAATTTTCTAATTGAGAATTGAAATCCATATTATTTTGTACTAATTAAGTCATGATTAAAAATAAAAGAGATATTATTATTCTAAATTTTTTCGAATTTTTCTACATTTAGATGATGATGATGATAATCATATTTTTTTTTCAAGTAATGTCGGCTTAAAAAGGATAGAGAGTATACATCTCAACTAGATTGACACTTGTACCGCACTAGCCTTGACCCAAATTTTATTAAAAGAAGAAAAAAATATAAGAAAGATAAATCAAGAAAAACGAAATTGTTTTAGACAATACATATCATCTAAAATAAACCTACTGCAGAAACTCGAAGCAAAATGCCACAAAACTATGCCTGAAGCAGAAACTCCTTACTTAGAAAGAGGATATGTCGCCCTGTTTCCTTCGCGATAGATATGAGTAACAAGAATGCGAATATGAGAACAATATCTACTACAATCCAACCAATCCTTCCTAAGAGACCAAGGAACATTTGAAGAGCAACGTTTAAGAAAATTCACCACGTAGATAAAATCGCACTCCACCCAAAGATGTAATGAGTACTCTTTCTCCTAGGCCAATTGAATAACAACAATTACTGCTTTCAATTCGGCTATATGAGCAATAAAAGTGTTAACCATAAAAGCAAAATAGCCTTTTGCAAAGCCTCTTGAGGTTTGAAAAATGCCGCATGTGCATGCACCCCCTGCAATTGGATTAGCAAAACCATACGAGTTCACTTTAATCCGTCTTGGAGGAGGACGGGACGTCATAACTATGAGTGAAACCAAGCACGCATAGCAGCTTAGCCTTCTTTGACTAGAGTCGCCACCCGACCGACATGGAAAATGTTCAAACCGGCTTATGGACCAATTGCCTTTGAAAACAAGAGATTCCATATACGTTCATGGATACAACTTATTAGTTTTGACATTCAAGGCCTTAGAAGATCTTTAATGCAACCTAACTCATTATTGTCTTGTAATTATTTAGTTATCACACAAAAAGCAATAAATAAACTAATGTTTACGGTAAACCATAGCGTGGGTACAGTAAAAATCCTCAGAAACTTTACCTCGTAGCGTGCCTGTAGGATCCTTGCAAACTAGTACTCATCGAGAACGGAGCCGGGTGGGTGGAACTTCATGGTTGAAGAGCTATCGGGGACATACTCTTAACGGACGAGACTTTGGACTTTGTGGTTCCGGGTGAACCTAACTTGGATGACTTGGATGCACTTATTGTCAAGGAGGATGCAAATGTCGGGATGACTTGGACGATAGCCGGGACGTTGAGAGATTTGTGTCATGAGGACTTTAATGGGGATGTATGGCCGGAATATCGAGGATATTCGAGGTCGGATGCTTAGGGCGATATTTGTGTCGTGAGGAATTTAGAGGAGGTATGTGATTAGGAAGTGAAATGGATGTTTGGTGCTCGAGACTAAGATATTCTCTTCTTTTGGGACAACTTATCGAAGCCACTTATTAGGACAACATATCAGGATTTGGAATTGCTTAGAACCGAGTGAGAGAGGGGAGAATGAAAGTAATTGTTGGTGAATTGAATGGAGGATTCATACTCCTTATATAGAGTTGAGAGAAGACCGTACGGTCCTTGTACATAGACCGTATGGTGCTTGTACAGAGACCTTACGGTCCTAAACAATGCCCGTCTAAGATCTAGATCTGGATGCCAAACGGTCTTTCCACAAGGCCCGAACGATCATTATAAGTTGTTTGGCTTTTTTGGACAAGTGGAGGATAAAGATAAGGACCCTATGGACACGTGTGAAGACCATACGGTTCATGTATGAGGATTGTACGATCTTGGCTTGTGGATGGAGATTGTATGGTTCTAGACTAAGCAAAATGCAGTCCAATTTTGACAGACTTTAGTAATTTGGGCATAACTTCTTCATACGAGCTTCTTTTGGAAATCGAATGCGTAGATGAACAACTTTCATGTTTTACATTTTTTTCCAAATCGGAGCCTAAGAGGGTCTAAATTGGCCTCTAAGTGTGACTATGTGTTGATTCCTACGAAACAGAGTTTTATTTTGAGCAGAGTTGCATGGATATTTGTTAGGGAGACTCGAAAAGATATTTGACATGTAATTGAGGGTGTCAATGTGATAGGGATGAAATATCCCTATCTTTTCGGCTTATTACGGTGTATTTTAGTGTCGTTTTAGTTTAAGCTAGTTAGCATTTGCATATTTCAAAGTTATTTTGAGAACAGGTGAAGTGTATTTGCTAAAGTGTGAATTTTCCCTACTTAAAGTTGTTTTTCATATAAAAAGTCACTAACTTAACTATGGTTATTTTGTATGTAGGTTCCTCATGATGATATTTGACATACATACATGATTTAAGGTGAAGTAATGCTAATAAGGAGCAAAGGGATAAAAGAGAAGTCATGAATGCACCAAAATCCAAGGTTTTGGACCAAGAAATCTCGAAATACAGCTGACACGCCCGTGTCCCATGGCCACACGGACGTGTCCTTTAAAGTCAATAGGTCAACACGCGTTTTAAAGGAAGAAAAAGCTTAAATTTAGTCCGACACGACCCCGTGTCCCATGGGGACACGCCCCGTGTCATTTGTCCCAGACAGGTCAGAAAGTTCCAGTAGAAGCAGCAACTTGCAAGCCCATTTCAAAGCTCTTCCAATCCGAATCTCGACAAATGCAAAATTACAAGTTTGTGTATCTATGTCTTAGGGTTCATCTGCAATTTGAATCATCCAAATCGAAGGTCGTATGAGGAAGTTATGGGCAGATTACTAAAGGTCGTCAAATCTGGAATGTTGTCGGTCAAAACGCGTTTTCTAGAGGGGCTAAGCCTTGACACGGCGTGTCACCAAGCCCACACGGCGTGTCACTCTGATTCCAGCAATGTAAACATGAATTTTGAAGATTTCTATGTGCAATTAGCTTTCCCATTTGTTCCCATTGATGGTTGGATTCCCATGTGCAATTAGCTTTCCCATTTGTTTCCATTGATGGTTGGTGTCCAAATATTTGTATAAATAGGGGTGTAATTCACCATAGAATGCATTCCTCTTCACTTCTGTTTAATTCCATTTAGTTGTTATTTCAATTCTCCATTTAGTTTGTAAGAAGAGGTGATCCAAACACCAAATTTCCATGTTCTATTTCACCTTTTTGCAAAGTTTGTAATTCAATTCCATCAATACAAAGTTCATGTTCTTGTTTTCATCCGTTACATTCCATCTTCAAGCTTGGCAAAGAGATTCCTCTCCGAGGACATAAGCGACGATCGTGTGTCCGGTGTAGTGCGATAAAAGGGAGTAGCTAATCTTTTATCTCGCTAAACTAGTTGTGACCCGTCTATGTGCTAGACTCGGTAGTATCATCTTGTTTTCTTTACATAGTTTATACAATAGTTTTGTATAAATTAGTATATTTGATTCATCATCATCATATGCTTCTCTTATGTTTATTTATGAATACTTGATATGAACTTGACATTTCTACCGGATTTATATAGGTGTTGCCCCCACCGGAAGTGACGAGCCGGAAACCGTAGATATTGACGACATCACGGAACTTAAAGGGCCCTGATTTCTAAGTCCATTGGAGATACTTAACCTTGAAATTATAGGATTAATTAAGTGTGTACTTACGAGTTCATACGTGTTTATAAACATCATAAAAAGCTAGCTATGCTAGTTTGATTAATCTTAAGACTATTTTATCTTTATTGTTGTATAAAACTTACCATCACCATTTCATGCTAAGGAATATGGAAAGTAGTGTTTGTGTGTTGTAATTTAGGAGCAGATTAATAATCATCAAAACTCTAAAGTATAAATTCGCTTAGATAACAACCCGAAACCAAGTAGTTTGATACTTATTGGTATAAATCCCGTGGATTCGATACCCGGACTTAACCCCCGGATTATTACTTGATAACGATAGGGTACACTTGTCCTCTAATTGTAGGCCTTTTTGTAGCATTAGCTCGAGGCCGCATCACAATGACACATTCTCAGGTAGCGGGAGAAGTGAGTTATGACTCCGAGGAGTCGTTCCGTTCCTTAATGAGTGTTGTCGCTTGCTTCGGTTTGTAGTTCGAGGAGCTCAAATAGCTTTTGTCATAGAGTTTGAAACCTGGTGCTTACTGTTGGTGTGCCCTAGGCCCTAGGCGTTGTTTTATGACATTGTATTTGATGATGATTACATACTATGTCATTGGTGTTTTATGAATAAAGACATTAATTCATTTGAGTTATATATCTTGTACTATAGTAACTAAATGAAGTATCTATTGATAGTATATTATAAAAGTATACCAGAAACCAGTCATACTCATGGGAATGATTATGGCATAAGCTTTTATATCTAGGATTCACATGGCACTATGTAGGTTGCCTAGTGTGTGAATATGGATATAGGTGCTTGTGCGTTACACGAGACTTGGTCGATCCGCTTTGGAAAGCTCATGGTAGTAGAGTCATTAAGCTTTCTAACAATGTAGATCTCTTTTATCTCCTGACCTGATTTCAGTATAGCAGTCAATAAGGAATCAGATTGAACTTGGTGTATTTCTAACAGGTCCACCAGAGGATGCCAAATATGGATACACTGGTTCAATCTCTGAACTTATTACTGCGGATAGTTGAAGTGATGGAATTACCACTCACTGTTTAAGTGAGTTGATATCATAGGCTACTTGATGAGTATTAGCTGAGAAATGTACGGCCGTACTGAAACAAGGAGGTGACTTGTTTGTTTGTCAGTAATACTCGATGATCAAGAAATTAATCTAGTAATACAGGATCACTACACCATGCCTCCAGCTTGATTAATCGATATGCTTTTGGTAAGAGATAAGTAGAGCATCATACAAGGTTTTCTGTCTAACATGGATAGCATTCATCTGTAATCAATATGTGTTTGACATGGTTTACTAGGACCCTTTGTCGATCAGCGAATTGTTAATTCACAGCTTATTGATTTCGGACCTTAAGGATCGTGCAACACGGTAATCGAGAAGATTAATTCATACATGAATTGTGTTAATTAATTCCAAGATTAAATGATCAGTTGATGAATTGATTATTTGAAGAACATATTAATTATTTGTTATATGACAAGTTAATTAATAATTGGAACGGCTAATTAATTAATCGGGTTAATTTAATTAAGCGATTAATTGTTTATGGGTTAAAGTGTAATATTAATTTAACCTAATTGATGTTAATTGAATCGATTTAATACTACGGTGTTGAATTGATAAAATTAAATTAATTAAGAGTCAAATTAATAATTAACTGAAAGTTAATTAATTGCATTATATAAGCGAATTGTCAATTCATTATTCAGGATCAGAAAACTGAAAACCCTAGCCTCTATACAGTAGAATTCGGCCAAACTCCTTCTAGAGGATTCCGGCGAATTTGTTCCTCATTCTTCGCGTTCTTGGAGTAAGCCGACTAGTAGCTGGTCTCGGTTCTTGCTCGTGTCTGCACGTGAACTAGGAGGAACAACATCTGAGGCTCACGTCTATCCTTGAAAGGATATCCAAGTAGGTTTTCTTAATCCATAGATTAAGATAACAGTTTTGCTAAAATTTAACTGAGGTTTAAAGATTAAGATCAATGGGACAATTGGTTCAGGTTAGATCAAAATCACCGCTTAACTAATATTTTGCTGCTTCCGCTGCGCGACTCTGATCAATCTTTCTGAAACCCTACACTCACAATAACACTAATTATATTTGGAGATCGTGGAGGACGAAAAGGAATATGAAGAAAGCAAAAGATATGAAACTCTTCATTGATCCCTTTGTGCAAAACAGAGCCTCTCTAATGTGAATAGATTGTTAGGAGTTCACCATTTTCATTAGAATGGGGGAGTTAAGTCACTCAGAGGCTGTGAGAAACATAACCAACTGAAAGTTACTTTCTAAACTCAGTATTTGTTTAAGTAACTTTACCTTCTGAACCACGGTTTGTCCATAACCAAAATGGGGAAGAATGATGAACCCTACATGTTTTGATTATGTCCAAACGTTTCAGAAGATGAAATTCAATTCATTCTTATACACTTATCAATGTTGACTAACAATTTTTGTTAAGTTTAATGTAAGTTTTTCTCAGTAGGTGCTGAAAGAATTAAGTCTGGATTGCATAAGGAACTCAGAAGAGAAGAATAATTGAAGAATGAAGAATTAACTCAGAAGCTGGATGCTCCGCTCTAATGATCTTCAGAAGATTGATAAAGCTCTCCTCCATGTTCAACTACAACCAGAAGCTGATTCCATTTTGATCAGAAGATTAGACAAAAGGAATAATGTGATCAGAAGATAAGTCAAGGGTGTTGTTAAGCATTTAATGCCTCTGACATTTGCATTTAATGCAAGGCGCCAAAAGTTCAAAAAGTTGTTTTGAAGGAGCGCGCCTGTCCACAACAAACAAAACCATTTTTTCCTTGTCTACCCTTTGTTGATCCAAATGAAGAATGTTTCCAGTCAACCTTATCTTAGATTTCAAATCTATTACCTGATTAAGTTAAAGAACAAGGTTAACGGAATTAATGGCTACAACTATGTCATCATCAAATTGAAGATTCAAATTCAAGCAACGGTCATCTCAAGTCACTATAAATTGTAGCCAAGCTCCTTTATGTTCTCACACGCGAATTTTGAGCAAAAATCTTAACGCACTGTTCTTATTGCAAAACAGAGCATTTTCCATTCTTTCTCTTTTCTGGTTTATTCTTTGTAAAAGTGAGAGAGTGTAGAAACACAAGTGCATAATAGGAATCTTGTAAACTGATATCGTTTGTGATATTCAGTTAGATTTTGAGAGAAATCTAGTTAAGGTTTAAGTTGGGTGAGAATTCCAGAAAACAGAGTGTTGTTGTTCTGGTGGAAATCCTTTAACTTATTCTAGGCTAGTCAGAACTAAGTGAGAAATTATCTTAAGTTTTGTTGATGTAAGGAGCTTCTGAACGTTCCATAAACGTTCTGAATAGTGGATTTAAAATCTCTGCTGACTGCGCTCACAGGGGACAGGACGTAGTCACAGGACTTCTATGGCGAACCTGGATAAATCGAACTGTTCACTCAGGACCTCCTGAATCTCTTTCTCCTTTCCTTAACTTGTTATTTTGCTTCTGTGCATTTGCTGTATATTTAGTGCTGAAATAGTCTTGCTCTTTATTTCATGTCTTTTTTCAGAAGACTGTCCAGAAGTTCTCCTACACAAAACTTTTGTTGCTTAAAGGCAGTAAACTGCTTAAAGGCAAAATTTCTCTCAGAGGCTCCTTCATTAAGCTGCCTCTGACTCTGAAGAAATTTGACTCTAAAAATTAAGTTTCTCTAAAAACTTAAATTTTTCAGTTTTTGAATTAGACACCTATTCACCCCCCTCTAGGTGATTCTGATCTTGTCAGGGCCAACACTGAATAATTCAATTAATACAATACTCAAACTGAAATAGGAACTACAAACATAAACAAAAGTTTGAGTGGAACTCCATATCTAAAATAGGAACTACAAACAAAAAAATCAATTAATACTAACTAACAAGCACTCATTGAATTCCATATCTAATAAACAGCTACCAATCTAGTGAAACAATACCACGTTATTGGTGTCGGTAGATTCAAGCACTATGTAGATCAAGCCTAGAAGTTCGCAGTTGCAATGCAAATTTCAGCAATGAAAATGGATGTTTGAATACGCCTACGACCTTTATTTAAGGTCGACCTGAAAATGCAATTTTAAGCACTGAAAACGGAAGCAAAAAAACATAACATTATTTGGATTGAAGAGAGCACATCAAAAATTGATATCTAAATTAACATCCATTTTCAAGAAACGCACAACGGTTCCCAAACCCAATACTTGAAAGGTCCCTCTCTTGCCCATGAACAATCTGCAATCACATCTGACCTTGTTATCCAAAACGTCATAAGAATTAACGATTTGCTAATCCTAATAATTATGCTGGTAATCCTAACATGTGAACATTGTAAGCATAGGAATAACATATAGTTTGCGGAGAAAGAAACCATCTTTATCATTATAATACATATAAATTGTAACAAATTTGAACAGCACAATAAAACAAACAAACTTAGGGACGGACGCAATCCGAAGACCGCAACCTTTCACATAAACTTCGGCGGAGCTCGAGTCGGACACCCAAAGACAGAGCCATCTAATAAATACTACTATGGATGCAGTCCGAGGACCGCAACCTTTCGCATAAACTTCGGCGGAGCTCGTGGTCTGCACGTTTCATCGTACCGGACAAAGTGGGGTTCCCAAACAAAAACTCATAAACCAAGGATTTCGACGCTGCACCCGTCCATCTTTTCATGGAGAACGACAAAAAAATCATATCTGCGAAAATTGGGCACAGAGGCGATCACGACGACATACTTCCCACATATGCCCCCGAGCCCAGTAGAATCATGACGACATACTTCCCACATATGTCGTCGGGGCCGATCGTGTCACGACAACATACTTCCCCAGGTTATGTGAGCAAAAGATGAAAACAATAAGGAGGAAGAAATATCATAAGTCCTAAGACATGGTACCCAACCTGAACCTAAGGCTAAAAAGCTTAAGTCCTATTTCCTTTGAGTTGAATCATCAGCTCTTGGTTTCTTCTGAGTATTACCACCAGAACCATCACCAGTACTTGCTCTCTTCACACCAGCAGTTGAACCACTCTGCTTTGCAGACTTCTCCCCCGTTTGTCCAAAACGAAAACCCAGAGCACCTTTATCAAACAGTTTCTTCTGAGTATCCAAAGCAGCATGCAACTGAGCTTCAGTGGGTCTAACAGAACTGATGACATTCATGCGAGTTTTGAATTCTCGGTCTAAACTGACCATACGGTTGTAAGTCTCACCAGACAGAGGACGCTCACAATGAACATCTTCAAGAAGCACCTTGATTGAGTTATAATTAGCATACAGAGCCCCAGACAGAGCTTCATTTTGAATATAGCTCTGACCGCGAACAAAACGAACACAGTGATTTATACTCATATTTCTAAACGTTATACAAAAATACCCTAAACTAACGGCATGATGAGGTGGACATAACGGTTCGCCACGTAGGATCCATGTCATTTGGGTGTTAAATTAACACAGGGATAAATATGTTGGTGTGCCCTAGTTCTAGGCATAGTTATTTGTTGATGTATTGTACTTTTGTTGATTGTGTTGGCCCTAACAAGATCAGAATCACCTAGAGGGGGGTGAATAGGTGTTTCAAATGAAAACTGATATTTTCAAACTTTTAATGAAAATTCAATTTTCAGAGTCAATAATCCTCAGAGTCAGAGGCAAGCTTATTGAAGTAGCCTCTGAGGGATAATCTGCTTTAAGACAGGTTCTATCTTTTCAGCAACAGAAGTTCTGAGTAAAGAACTTCTGGACAGTCTTCTGAACACAGACTTGTGATTTTTAAGAGGAAATCTGTTTCAGCACTAAATATGATACAAGTACACAGAAGCAATTAACAAGTATAAAGAAGGGAGAAAGAGATTCAGGAGGTCCTGATGAACAGTTCAATTTATCCAAGTTCGCCACAGAATTCCTGTGACTACGTCTTGTCCTCTGAGGTCGCAGCCTCCAGAGATTTTATAAATCCACTATTCAGAACTTTTATGGCAAGTTCAGAAGCTCCTTTACATCAACAGAACTTAAGCTAATTTCTCACTTAGTTCTGACTAGCCTAAAATGAGTTAAAGGATTTTCACCAGAACAACAATACTCTGTTTTCTGGATTTCTCACCCAACTCAAATCTCAACTAGATTTCTCTCTTTTAAATCTAACTGAAGATCACAACCGATCTCAGTTTACAAGATTTCTATTATGAACTTGTTTTTCTTCACTCTCTCACAATTACAATAGCTAAGCTAAGAAAAGATTGAGAATGGAAAGTGTGCTCTGTTTTCTTGATATAACAGTGCGTTGAGATTTTTGCTCTATGATCACACACGTAGTTGATGCAGTGGAGCTTTGCTACTATTTATAGTGTTGAGTAGATAACCGTTGAGGATATTTGAATCTTCAAGGATGACAAGGATGAAAGTAGCCGTTAATCTTGTCAACTTCTTCAAACGGTCTCAAACCACTCAACTCTGTCAACTTTGTACTTTAATCTAATCCGGTATGGGATTAAAATAAAGGTGATGGAGTTGACTGAACTTGAAGATTGATTTAGAGGGAAACGATAAGAGAGCAGGTGTTGTTTGTTGTGAACAGGCGCGTCCTTCAAACAGCTTTTTGAACTTTTGGCGCCTTGCATTAAATGCAACTGACAAAGCATTAAATGCTTAACTAAACCCGTGATAACGAACTTCTGATGTTCGTATTCCTTCTTAGCGCTTCTGAACTAAAACAACCTTAGTCTTCTGTTTGCAAAAGAGAACTTCTGATAAAAGCTTTAGGCAGACAATCAAGACTTCAGAGCGGTTCATCCAGCTTCTGAGAAAGTGCTTCAGTCTTCAGCTTTTTAATCTTCTGAGTTCAATAGGCAAGCAGGAATTCTTCATTCAGCATCTGCTGAGAAAACTCATAATAACTTAACGAAAATTGTTAGTCAACATTGAAAAGTATACAAGTTAATTTTCATTTTCATCTTCTGAAACGTTTGGACATAACCAAAACACTTAGGGTTCATCATTCTCCCCCATTTTGGTTATGGACAAACCGTGGTCAGAAGGTAAAAGAAAAACATGAGGATTAGAGAGTGACTTCCTGATGCAAATATTTCATTACTTCTGAGTAAATTAACTCCCCCATTTTAGTATAAATGGTGAACTTCAGCAATCTGTATAAACTTAATAAGACTTAAGATCAAGTTGTTAGATATAATGAAGTGTAATTTACTGAGCTAAAGCAAAACAGAAGCAAGAAATAAGAAGTCAGTTATGCAAGACAGTATAACAAAAAGTTTCAGTGTATATAAGATCATTCAGAAGATAACATAGGAAACAAGATAATCAGAGGAGCAGAAAAAGTCCTAAGACATAGACTACCCAACCCAGAACCTAGCTAAGAAGCTTAAGTCCTAAACGATTACAAGTTCCTAGATTTCTTCTGAGGAGGAGGAACAACACTGGAACCTCCAGCAGCACTTGATCTCTTCTGACCAGACTTCTCCCCCGTTTGACCAGAACCAACAGCAACACCAAGAGCTCCCTGAGACTTCAATTTTTGTTGAACATTCAGAGCAGTCTGATATTGCACAGGAGTTGGTCGCACAGTATTGATCAAATCCATTCTTCTTCTGAAGTCATCATCAATGGTCTTCATATGATCGAAGGTCTGACCAGACATAGGTCTCTGTTTCTGAACATCTTCCAGAAGGAGCTTGATCAGCCTGTTGTTAGCATACACAGCAGCCGTGAGATGCTCATTCTGAATATAAGTCTGTCCTCGAACAAACCTATAACAATTGTGAAGAGTCTTCTCTTGTTCACGAGCTTGATTATGCATAACTTTCAGGAGTTCAGTGAGCTCAGCAATCTGTGCATTCTGAGCAGATACAGCAGACTCAATGTTGGAGAGTCGGTTGTTGAGATCAGGAGTGATGTCATATACAATCTTGGCAGCTCCTGAAGATGAAGAACCTTGAGCAGAAGATTTCACTTCTCTCAAAATGTGATTTGCAGTACTTTGCAGGTCTTCAATCTTACTAGGAAGCATCTTCTCATGAGCCTCATAATGCTCGTTTGCTTCCTTGACTTCTTCTGTCAATATTTCCAAATTTTCATTGACCTTCAGAGAAGAAGCAAGAGCAATATTATCCAGAGAGGGAAGGGTCAGAGCTAATTCCCTTAATTTATACAGCTCATCATAAGTAGCTAGATGAAGTGTAGAGAGGTTGCGGATATACACAGAAGGATCCTGCATTTGGAGCATGGTCATGAGCTGCAGGTTCTGAGCTTTCACAGAGTGTAATTCTTGCAGCACAATGCCCTGAGCATACATGTCAGCAGCAGAACTCCTTTGTCCTAAACCAGCAAACCTATTCAGCAGGTCATCTGAGCCACTCTGACCCATTCTTCTCAACTCTTCAACACTTGGGGCACCTCCAGCTTCAGAAATACCAGAAGCTCTGCCCATGAAGCCAAAACTTCCAAATCTGTTATCCAGATCTTCACGATTCAAGTGTTTGCGTAGAAAGTCATAATTGGATGACAATCCAGCAAAACCTGAAGGAGTGGAGGAGGTAGTTAAGGGATCACACACAGGAGGTGTATGTCCAGAGGTTGAAAGAGGAGGGACAGAAGTTTGAGGAGAGGAGAAAATTTGTGGAAAGGAGGAGGAAAAAGAATTTGTACAGGAAGGTAAAGTTGAAGGTATTGAAAAAGGTATGGACAGAGGTATGGAAGGAGGAGGAGCAGTAATTCCAATTGATGGAAAAACAGCAAAAGATGATAAAGAAGAAGTAGTGGAAGTAGAAATGGAGTCTGTGAAAATTGGTCCAGAGGACAGATTCACTTCTGAATAGGATCCAGAAGGAAGAATAGATGGAGGAGGGACAACTTCGGATGTTGAGGTTGTCAGAGGAATGGAATTCTGAGATTCACTTACTTCTGTGACAGAAGGAAGTGAAGGAGATGGATGAGGAGTAAGAGCAGGAGATGAGATAACCTGTTCAGAGGCATTAGGATCAAAAGTTGAGATCGGCTCAGCATATAAATGAGCCATCCTGAACAGCGTTTCTGAGGCATCCCTTTCACCAGGGTTTCTTCCTTGATTCAGAAGAACGTTGTCAATGAAGTGTTCATCGTCAACATTCTCAACAAACTGTTTAGCACCTTGAAGAACCTCTTCATCTTCTGGTTCACTCTCTTCTGATAGCTCTTCAATCAGAGGAGCTTCAACATCTTCTTCATCAGAAATCTCTGACAGCTCTTTATCAGCAGCTTCTGGTTCCTGAGCAGCAGGTTCTGATTCCTGAGCAGCAGGTTCCTCCAATTCAGCACTTGGAGCAATAACGAAGTCCTTCTTTCTCAGAACCCTTCGTTTTGCCACAGCCTTCTTCCCAATTCTGGTAGTGAGAGTGACAGTCTCAGCAATTCGAGAGGATAGAGCAACATTATCCTCTTCCTCTGAAGTCTCACCTACCTTGGAGAACTCAGCACCCTCAAGATTAGCAGCACTTTCTAAAAGTTTGGCATCGGCCTTAGCCTTTGCAGCGATTTCACGCTCAGCAGCTAACTTGTCTTCAGCTTCTTTCTGCTTCCTTTTCTCTTCAGCAAGAGCCACAACTCTTGCAACTTTTTCAGCTTCAGCAGCCTTCTCTTTCTCAGCAAGGCGTGCTTCCTCAGCATCCTGAGCTTCTTTCTCAAGGACATCCTTTGGCTTCTCAGCAACAATCTTGCCAGAAGGTTCAACATTGATCTTTGTTTGAACCAACATGGGAAGAGGTTCTGAGACAGCAACCTTCTCAACATTCAGGACCAACTTGCTTGATCCTTTCTTTCCTTTGCCCTTCTTGGCAGCATTCTTTCCTTTCTGAACTGTTGCCTCCATAATCTCCTTCTGAGCAATACTCACAGAGGAGCCCTTCTCATTCTTCTTTGGAGTAACATCAAAACTGAGGTTTCTGAAGGTATGCATCTTCAGAACCGTACTCCTACTAGTAACACCTTCTCCTGACATGACAACAGAGGCTGCCTCAAACAACCTTGTCAGGAGTGAGCCATAAGCTAATGCACTCACAGTAGTTACATTCTTCATCTGCCTTATCAGCATGGCAGGCAAATTTATCTTCTTCTGGTGGACCAGATGCCACATAAATACCCTTTCTCTGTTGGAAACACAGTTGACTCCTCCAGCCTTTGGAAGAAAGACATTCGTAGTCAAATAATGTGCCCACCTCTGGTGCTGACTCAACCAGGTGGCATAAGTTTCCTTGGCACTTAGATCTGGCCTAGCCCAGTTGGCTTCTGAAAACCCTTCTGCTGAACCATCATCTCCAATGATGATTCCTTCATCATCAATTCCTATCACTTGAGAAATGGAAGCCCTGCTGACTTCGATTTCAACTTCCCCGACCACAGAATGAAGGACATCCTCCTCATTAGAAAAGAAATGGAGGTTCTTATAAAATTCTGTAACTAAGTTAGGGTAGATGAATTCTTCGAGAGATACGAAAGAATTCCAATTTTGAGCACTAAGCCAAAGAGAGATAGGTTCAGTCGATTTGACTTCGTCATCTAGAAATCTAGAGGTAAAAACCCTAGATTGACTAACTTTCTTTCGTGCATCATCGGAAAAGATGTGGGTGACAGTGATTTCTTGAGCCATTTGAGAAAATGAGAACTTAGGTTAAGATTTCTGAGAAATATAAGAACACAGAAAAATCTATGGAGATTCTAATGGCAAAGAAAATGAAAGTAAAAAACTTCTAAGTATGGAAAACCCCTATTTATACCCAAACACAGAAACCGTTCCAATTCAAAAAGTAACTTCACACCGTTTAAAAGGGAACAGATAACCGTTAACCACAGAACAGCGCCGTAATAAGCAGTAGATAACGCATGATTTCAAGTCAAATCATGATTAGAATTTAGTATAACTTAATTATCTTAAACGATCAAGCACTTAAGATACTCAGAGGCAATAATTCTAAGTTATTGAAGAGGATAAGTCATACCAATGCCTTCTCGTAAGTTGCTGAAAGCCATACCAGCCAGAGGCTTAGTAAACATGTCAGCAAGGTTTTCTTCAGAGGGAACATGAGTAATGATAATATCCTTCTTCAGAACATGATCTCTCAGAAAGTGATGTCTAATATGAACATGCTTCATCCTGCTGTGCTGAATAGGATTCTTTGAAAGATCAATAGCACTCTTGTTATCACAGTAGATTGTAATTGTTCCAGGGATGACTCCATAGTCAGCAATTTGTTGCTTTATCCAGAGCATCTGAGAAACACAACTTCCAGCAGCAACATACTCAGCTTCAGCAGTTGAGAGGGCCACAGAGGTTTGCTTCTTGCTATGCCAGGAGACTAGGCACTCCCCCAGAAAGTGACAACCACCAGAAGTGCTGACCCTTTTCAATTTATCTCTACCATAGTCAGAGTCTGTGTATCCTATAGGAGTGAAATCAGAACTACAGGGATACCACAAACCAGCTTCTGGTGTGCCTTTAAGATATCTGAGAATTCTCTTGACAGCAACATCATGAATTTCTCTTGGCTTTGATTGATATCTAGCACAAAAACACACAGCAAAATGTATATCTGGCCTGCTGGCGGTTAGGTATAAAAGAGAACCAATCATACCTCTGTAGGTTTTTATATCTACAGGTTTACCAGCTTTCTCTTCATCATCAATGTCTTTGCTGACATCCATTGGAATATCAACAGCATTAGAGTCCATCATGCCAAATTTCTTCAGCACTTCTCTAGTGTACTTGGCTTGATTGATAAACACACCATCATTACTTTGCTTGATCTGAAGTCCTAAGAAGAAGGTTAATTCTCCCATCATGGACATCTCAAACTCAGCCTTCATGTGGTCACTGAACTCTCTGCACAAAGATTCATTAGTAGCACCAAATATAATATCATCAACATATACCTGAGCTATAAGGATATCCTTGTTCTTCTTCAGAGTGAACAGAGTTGTATCAACACAGCCTCTGACAAATCCTTTAGACAGAAGGAACTTTGTCAGTCTCTCATACCAAGCTCTGGGAGCTTGTTTCAGTCCATACAAGGCTTTCTTTAGCTTGTACACATGATCAGGAAACTTAGGATCTTCAAAACCAGGAGGTTGAGACACATAGACTTCCTCATCAATGTAACCATTCAGGAATGCACTTTTCACATCCATTTGAAAAAGCTTGAAACCTTTGTATGATGCAAAAGCACATAAGATTCTAATGGCTTCTAATCTTGCAACAGGAGCAAAAGTTTCACCATAATCTATGCCTTCTTGCTGACTGTAACCTTGAGCAACAAGTCTAGCCTTGTTCCTCACAACATTTCCAAATTCATCAAGCTTGTTTTTCAGAACCCATCTTGTACCAACAACCTTCTTGTTGTTAGGTCTGGGAACTAAAATCCAAACTTCTGACCTTTTGAACTGGTCAAGTTCTTCTTGCATTGCCATTAACCAGGAGTCATCATCAGCTGCTTCATAGAAGTCCTTGGGTTCCAGTAGTGACACAAAAGCCACATTCCCCATATATCTTCTGAGCTGAGCTCTGGTCATGACAGGATTATGAACAGAGTCAATGATGTTCTCTAAGGAATGATTCCTATGAGCTCTAACTTCTCTTGGTAAATCCAATGAGTCTTCTGAAACCTGTTCATCATTTGCTGAATCATATATAGGAGCATCTTCTGGAAGAGAGTTAACTTCTGTAGTTGGATGTTCTTCTGGAACATGTTCAACAGGAGAATCAACTTCATCAGCTTTAGGAATAACATCTTCAACAGGAGGAGATGATATTTCAGGAGCTTGAACTTCATCTTCTTCAGAGGCTTTACTATCTGCAGGGTTAGTCTCATCAAACTTTACATGAATGGATTCATCTAAAGTTTGAGTCCTCTTATTAAAAACCCTATATGCTTTACTATTTGTTGAGTAACCAAGAAAAATGGCCTCATCTGCCTTTGAATCAAACTTTGAAAGATATTCTTTTGTATTCAAAACATAGCACTTACAACCAAAGGTTCTGAAATAACCTATTTTAGGCTTTCGACCTTTCCAGAGTTCATAAGGGGTCTTGTTCAGAATGCTTCTGATTAGCACTCTATTCAGAACATAACAAGCTGTGTTAACAGCTTCTCCCCAAAAGTACTTTGGAAGCCTTCTTTCATTGATCATGGTTCTGGCTATTTCAACCAGAGTTCTATTCTTCCTTTCAACTACCCCATTTTGTTGAGGAGTTCTGGGAGCAGAGAAGTTATGATCAATGCCTTTGATTTCACAGAATTCTTCAAACTTAAAATTCTTGAATTCTCCACCATTATCACTTCTGATATGGACTACCTTTTCATTCCTTTCATTCTCAAGTTTCTTAATCAGAACTGAGAAACATCCAAGTGATTCATCTTTGCTAGAGAGCAAGATGACCCAGGTGAATCTTGAATAGTCATCTACTATGACAAAGGCATACTTCTTTCCACCCATGCTCATTGGTTGAACAGGACCAAAAAGATCCATATGAAGTAATTCCAAAGGTCTTTTAGTTGAAATGACTTTCTTAGTTTTAAAAGAGCTTCTGGATTGTTTACCAGATTGGCAAGCATTGCATAAATGGTTCTTTTTAAAACTAATTTTAGGCAGACCCTCAACCAATTGATATCTAGCTACTTTGGCCAGAAGATCCATGCTAACATGAGCAAGTCTTCTATGCCAGAGCCAGGAGGTATCCTCTTTGGACATCAAGCATATATTTTTGCAAAGATTCTCAAGATTCAGCATGAAAACATTTTCAACTCTAGGAGCAGTTAGAATAACTTCCCTTGACTTACTGTCCAAGATTTTACATCCAGAGGAGCTGAAGACAACATCTCTACCTTTATCACACAATTGTGCAACACTCAGGAGATTGAACTTCAGACCTCTGACTAGGGAGACATCTTCGATCGGAGGATTGGTTCCAATGGATCCAGAACCAAGAATTCTTCCTTTCTGAGCATCTCCAAAGCTGACTTTACCACCTCTTTTAGGTACAAATGTGATGAATGCCTTTTCATCACCTGTCATATGCCTTGAGCACCCACTGTCAATGTACCACAACTTTGACATTGATGGAGCACTCAGAGCAACCTGCAACACAATCAATTAGTGACAGGTACCCAATCCTTATTGGGTCCTTCAGAGTTAGATTTAGCTTCTACAGGTTTTTCTGATATTTCAGATTGCAAGAGGTTCTTAATGTGATACTTGCAATCTTTCAACCAATGTCCATCTTTCTTACACAACTTGCAAGAAGGAGGATTCTTGGATCTTTCCCTTTGCTTCTTAGGAGCATTCTTCTTCTTCTGGGAAGGTACTACTTCTTCAGAGGCATTAGCACTCTTAGAGGTTCCCACTTCAGGAGGAGAAGAGATCTCTTTCAGAGGAGAGGGAGTGACAGATTTCTTCTTCTGAGGTTTATCATTCCTCAGAGGCAGTTTTTCTTTACCTTTGACTTTTGAGTCATCGGAGGAAGAACTGAATTGTTTACTTAGTTTATCTTCCAATATTTTCATATCAGCATAAACTTGAGTAAACCTAAGAAATTTGTCAGCCTCGCTTTTGTCCAACTTCCTTTTTAGGTACTTGAACATGCTGTACAATTCTTCAAGAGAATCAAAGATATTTTGTTCAGAGGA
The DNA here is from genome assembly GCA_028411795.1 of Euphorbia peplus. Classification (NCBI taxonomy): domain Eukaryota; kingdom Viridiplantae; phylum Streptophyta; class Magnoliopsida; order Malpighiales; family Euphorbiaceae; genus Euphorbia; species Euphorbia peplus. The sequence goes on along the minus strand of CP110843.1, from coordinate 7,523,535 downwards.
TATGTTTACCTCGGAGTCATAGTTTGCTTCAGGAGGTGCGGAAGTTTCTCCTGTAATATCTTCAGAGGATGGCTCATCAATAGCCATGAAACATATCTGTGCTTGCTCTTCCTTCTCTTCAGGATCACTGCTGGTCTCAGAGTCTGACCAAGCAGCCAGCATAGCTTTCTTGAACTTTTTCTTATCTTTCTTCAGCTCTGGGCAGTTAGGCTTAATGTGCCCAGGTTGCTGACATCCATAGCACACAATGGGCTTGTTTGGATCTCTCTTGAACTTTTCACCAGAATCAGGAGTTTTCTTGTCAAAGCTCCTGAAAGGCTTCTTGTAGTTTCCACCTCTGCCTTTTCTAAAGGCCTTCTTGAACTTCCTGGTCAGCATAGCCAGTTCCTCATCTTCAGAGGATTCTTCAGAAGATTCTGCTTTCAGGACTACTCTTTTTCCTTCTGACCTTTCTCTTAGGTCATGATTTTTTAGTGACATCTCATGGGTGATTAGAGACCCAATGAGTTCATCATACATATAAAAGCTCAAGTCCTGAACTTCTTCAATGGCAGTCTTCTTGGCTTGCCAAGACCTTGGTAAGCTTCTGACAATCTTCTTCACTCTTTCAGACTCTTCAATGTCTCTGCCCAAACTCTTTAAGTCATTGACTATCTTGGTGAATCTAGAATTCATTTCTGAAATAGATTCTTTGTCAAGCATTTCAAATAACTCATATTCTCTCATGAGTTGGTTGACTTTGGACTGCTTCACTTTTCCTGTTCCTTCATATGTGACTTCCAGCTTGTTCCATATATCCTGTGCAGTTTCACAAGAAGAAACTTTGTTATATTCAGTGGCTGTAAGTGCACAATGCAACATATTTATTGCTGAAGCATTTGTTTGGAGCTTTTTCAGAATTTCATCTGAATATTCTTTCTGAGGGATAATAACATTCCCTAGACCTGGTTCCATTCTGGTGGGAATGAAATCTCCATCTGTGATGACAAACCAAGCACTCATGTTCTGAGCTTGAATGAAATACATCATTCTCTTTTTCCAGTAGGAGTAATTGTCACCATTGAATAATGGAGGTCTAGTTGTAGAGGATCCCTCTGGGACAATGAAGTGAGAAGAATTCTCAGGCTGGTGTCTACTAGCCATCTCTATTGATTCTGATAGGATCTTACACTTAGATTGTTAGATTTTTTTAGTAAATATACGAAGTGACCTTCGCTCTGATACCACTTGTTGGCCCTAACAAGATCAGAATCACCTAGAGGGGGGTGAATAGGTGTTTCAAATGAAAACTGATATTTTCAAACTTTTAATGAAAATTCAATTTTCAGAGTCAATAATCCTCAGAGTCAGAGGCAAGCTTATTGAAGTAGCCTCTGAGGGATAATCTGCTTTAAGACAGGTTCTATCTTTTCAGCAACAGAAGTTCTGAGTAAAGAACTTCTGGACAGTCTTCTGAACACAGACTTGTGATTTTTAAGAGGAAATCTGTTTCAGCACTAAATATGATACAAGTACACAGAAGCAATTAACAAGTATAAAGAAGGGAGAAAGAGATTCAGGAGGTCCTGATGAACAGTTCAATTTATCCAAGTTCGCCACAGAATTCCTGTGACTACGTCTTGTCCTCTGAGGTCGCAGCCTCCAGAGATTTTATAAATCCACTATTCAGAACTTTTATGGCAAGTTCAGAAGCTCCTTTACATCAACAGAACTTAAGCTAATTTCTCACTTAGTTCTGACTAGCCTAAAATGAGTTAAAGGATTTTCACCAGAACAACAATACTCTGTTTTCTGGATTTCTCACCCAACTCAAATCTCAACTAGATTTCTCTCTTTTAAATCTAACTGAAGATCACAACCGATCTCAGTTTACAAGATTTCTATTATGAACTTGTTTTTCTTCACTCTCTCACAATTACAATAGCTAAGCTAAGAAAAGATTGAGAATGGAAAGTGTGCTCTGTTTTCTTGATATAACAGTGCGTTGAGATTTTTGCTCTATGATCACACACGTAGTTGATGCAGTGGAGCTTTGCTACTATTTATAGTGTTGAGTAGATAACCGTTGAGGATATTTGAATCTTCAAGGATGACAAGGATGAAAGTAGCCGTTAATCTTGTCAACTTCTTCAAACGGTCTCAAACCACTCAACTCTGTCAACTTTGTACTTTAATCTAATCCGGTATGGGATTAAAATAAAGGTGATGGAGTTGACTGAACTTGAAGATTGATTTAGAGGGAAACGATAAGAGAGCAGGTGTTGTTTGTTGTGAACAGGCGCGTCCTTCAAACAGCTTTTTGAACTTTTGGCGCCTTGCATTAAATGCAACTGACAAAGCATTAAATGCTTAACTAAACCCGTGATAACGAACTTCTGATGTTCGTATTCCTTCTTAGCGCTTCTGAACTAAAACAACCTTAGTCTTCTGTTTGCAAAAGAGAACTTCTGATAAAAGCTTTAGGCAGACAATCAAGACTTCAGAGCGGTTCATCCAGCTTCTGAGAAAGTGCTTCAGTCTTCAGCTTTTTAATCTTCTGAGTTCAATAGGCAAGCAGGAATTCTTCATTCAGCATCTGCTGAGAAAACTCATAATAACTTAACGAAAATTGTTAGTCAACATTGAAAAGTATACAAGTTAATTTTCATTTTCATCTTCTGAAACGTTTGGACATAACCAAAACACTTAGGGTTCATCAGATTGTACTATACATTTGTTTTATGGAATAAAAGGCATTAATTCATTCAGTCAATATATCTTGTATTATATGAACTGTATGAAGTATCCATTGATTGTATATCATAAACTACCAGAAGCTAGTTCTACTCATGGGAATGAATAGAACGTAAAGCTTTTACGAACAGGATATGTACACGTGTACAGGATATGTTTGTAGGTACGTATGACCAATACGGGACTTGGTCGATCCGCTTTAGAAGGCACATGGTGGGAGTGTCATTGCCCTTCTATAAATGTAGATCTCTTTTATCTGTCGACCTGATTTCAATATAGTATTGAATGAGGAATCTGATTAGATTTGACATACGCCTAACAGGTCTGTAAAAGGATGCCAAATACGGGTATGATTGGTCTAGTCAGTGAACTGATTCATACTGATAGTTGAAGTGAAGGGATTGCCACTCACTCCCAAGTGAGATGATATCATTAGGCCACTCGATGAGTTGAACTGAGAAATGTGTGGCCACACTCAGATAAGCTGGTTACTTATCTGTTCTTCAGTTAACTCTAGATCGAGAAATATCTCAAGCTTTAGAGGATGACGTCCACCATGCCTCATGCTTGATATATCGATATGCATGGTAAGAGATATTAGAGAATACTACAGGGTATCTATCTGTATGAGTTGGACTAACACTGTAATTAATTGGTGACTGATATGGTCTAGGCAACTCTCTATCAGTCGTTGAGCTAATTGATTATGGCCCACAGGATCGTGCACACTAGACACTGAGACTTGTACTCGGAGAACTAATACATGTAGTGTATTTGTGATGAACTTATTATTAGTTGTTAACTAATAATGTTAATTGATTAATTGTTCTAATTGGAACAAGTTAATTGATTGTATGGAGGGATTAATTATTCAATCGGGTTAATTAATTAAACGATTGATTAATTAGATTTTCTTTAGGGGTTAGTGTGTGATTAATTATAACATAATTGATGTTAATTGAATCTATTGTATTCTATTGTGGTACAATCGGATTAATTAAATTAATACAGGTACTAAAACTGTAATTAGTCGACACACTATAAATTAATCCTAATCGATTGAAACCCTAGTTTTTCTGACACAGAAAATTGAAACCCTAATCCCCTCTACAGCAAGTGGCCGGCCGAACCCCCTAGGGTGATCCCGGAGCATTCCGTTCATCGTTCTTCGTGCCTTTGCGAGTACCTGTTCACTGTAGGTGTCGTGCACGTGATTTTGGCGGAACCTCCGATCGTGCGGTTCGTCCATCTCTCTCAGAGGGATTCCATGTGAGTGACTAATGTAGGTTTAATCACGTTAATTAAACAAATAACATTGAGGCAATGATAAAGATCAAGTGTAATCTGATCAATGATTTTAAAATCGTTTTTCTCGCTTCCGCTGCGCGACTCTGATCGTTGATCAGATTCCAACAGTGGCATCAGAGCCGTTAGTTGAATCATTGATTAATGTTATTTTTAGTTGAATCGGGTTTTTGCTATTTTTCCCGATATAGGAATTTAATCTGATCATATGGCATGTGTTTGATCGATGATTTTGATTTTTCCGATGACGTGTGGTTGTTGATTTATTTTTCTGAATTTATTTAATTATAAAAAAAAAAATTGATTTTAGGGTTTTTTTTGGGTACGGTGGCCGGAACCACCGCCCCCGGCAGCGGCGGCGGCAGCCGACCGCCGGCCAACAGCCCTGTTGGGCCTGCTGGCCGGTGGCCGGCGCCGCCGGCCAAGGGGACTGCTGTTACAGCAGTCCCCGCTGCCATAAAGGGGCTGCTGTAACAGCAGCCCCGCTGCACATGGCAGCAGTCCGGCGGGACTGCTGGCCATGACCGGCGGCGCCCTGCGAGGGGCGGCCGCCCGTCGCCGGCCACCGGCCGGCCAGGCGCAGCAGTCCCCTGGACTGCTGCGTGCTAGGGTTCGGGGCGACCCGAACCCGCCCCGAACGCCCCCGAAACCCTAATTTTTGAAAAATTGGTCTCGGGGCACGGGTCGGAGCGGGAAACGGGTCGGGTCTGGTATATTTGGGGGCAATTTAATTTTTATTTCGATTGATTTAAAACTTGTTTTTATTAAAAATTAATTTGGCCCAAATACAGTTAATTAATTTATTAGCTTAGGTTAAAATTAATTAATTGAAATGTTTATGTCGTGCCATGCATTTGTATATCTTAGATTTAATTTTCGACGATATTAAATTGAATATGGTATGATGATAAAATTAATTTAATGGATCGAGACACCGGTGGCATTAAATGTGTTTAGTTTTCGATTGGGTAATTCCCAAAGTTCAGTGGGAGCAATGATTTAATCATTGGGCCTTCACGGGCTAATTTACTGGTTGAGAAAACTGAAACGATTTTATCAAATTGGGTTGGCTTAATTTAATTAAAATGTGAATTAGGATTACCTTAGTCATGCATTTATTTTATTCTGTATAACGTTATTTTGCAGCAACTTGATATAGAATCTTATGGACTTTTAATTGAAGTATGGAATGTAAATTTTGGATTTTAATTTTTTCATTACTTTTGCTTAGACAAATTGTATAGGTTTTTATTTTGATGTAATCATAAGAAGACCGAAGAGAAGTTCCTGATGAGCCCAAGCCCATGGAGGAAGCCCGAAGATTTCATTTCTGTTTTTCAATTAATAGTCCTATAGGATGTATTAGAAAAGCCCATAGGATGTCTATTTTATTTTGTATTATTATTTTTACATGATATGTAAAATGGACAAATAAAACGAATCTAATAAGTTGCATCGCTATTGATCACCAGATCAATTCTTTTTCACATGTTAAGCCGATCACCCAATGTAATCTGTTAAAACAAAATATCGGGTATTTTATAAATGCTTTACCTAAACCTCACCTCTTCCTCCCAGGTGGTGCTACAGTGTATATCATGCCCTAGCAGAATATATTGTAGTAACTGGTGGGCCGTTGAGGGTTAAGATACTTTCTTTAGAAAGTGTGGTTAACAGAGATTGTAGGTTTTACTCGAAGAAGGAACATCATTAAGCTAGTTGCGGGTTCCTAAGCATGGATAGGTAAAGTGTCAATAGACTTATCAAACCAAGAGTTCTCTAGGTGGGAGAATTGAGTAGGTTGCTCTACCAAATACGCTAATATGAGATACAAGCCCTAGCTTGATCAATTATTAATGGGATTGTGGATCTTGGTATAACGAAGTCAATATAATCACCAAAAGAAATTAATTTAACAGATATTAATTTGTTTATTGACATTAAAGTCCTTTATTCTAATTCTCTCTCTCTTTCTGCAGAATCTACTTAAAACTTAAACTCGATTAAGAAAAGAGATGGCAACTAACAATCCTCTCAAACCACTATTGGAAAAGGAGAAGCTGACAGGGACAAACTTCCTAGATTGGGCTAGGGCGGTGCAAATCGTCCTAAGGCACGAGGCTAGGGAGTATGTGCTGACTACTCCCATTCCAGATGCTCCTGCTGCACGTGCCACTGCTGCTGTCACACAAGCTTATGAAAAGCATGTGAAGGACGACAGGGAGGTGGCATGTATAATGCTTGGTACAATGACTGCTGAACTTCAGAAGCAGTTCATAGATCAGGGGGCCCGTCAAATGATGACCAATCTGAGAACTATTTTCGAGGATCAGGCTCGTCAGGAGAGGTACTTCACCACCAAAGCATTGAGCAACACTGTAATGCAACCTGGGACTTCTGTTAGCGCACATGTGCTAAAGATGAAGGGCTTTATTGACAGGTTGGCTAGTCTCAACTCAGCTGTGTTGGAGACTACTGCAGTGGACATGATCCTCAGTTCACTCCCTCCTTCCTTTGACTCATTTATCCTGAACTACAATATGCAGGGTCAGGATAGAACAGTCATGGAGTTGCATGGCCTGCTAAAACAGGCTGAGCAGACTATGACTAAGGGCAGGAAGGTGGAGGTGAATGTGGTGAGCAGTGGTAAGGCTAATGGGCCTAAGAACAAGAATGTGTTCAAGAACAAGGGTAGGAAGCCCGCTGGCAAAGGCAAGAAGAAAGCCTTCAAGCCACACCCATTAGACCTATGCCACGAGTGTGGTGAGAAGGGGCACTCGAAGAGTGCATGTCCTAAGCTAAGGGGAAATGTGAAGAACAAGCAGGCTGCTGGATCTTCAGGTATTTATGTTGTTGAGATTAACCTTACTATTTCTTCATCTTGGGTTTTAGACACAGGATGTGGTTCTCACATTTGTTCAAATGTGCAGGGGCTCAGAAATAGGAGGAGCTTGAGTTCAGGTGATGTGGATCTCCGCGTCGGAAATGGTGCCAGAGTGCAGGCATTAGATGTAGGAGATTATTACTTATGTTTGCCCACTGGGCTGGAACTCATTTTGAGAAATTGTTACTACGTACCTGCAATGCGCAGGAATATTATTTCAGTTTCTTGTTTGGATGATTTGGGATTTTCCTTTAATATTATGCATGGAACTTTTAGTATCTTATGTGATAATATTTTGTATGGAACAGGCGTTCTTCAGAACGGGTTGTATGTCTTAGATTTATCAAATCAATCTCATGTATACAATGTAAATAAAAGGATTAAAATAAGTCATTATAATAATCCTACATATGTCTGGCATTGCCGTCTTGGGCACATAAACGAGAGACGTATCGCTGAGCTCCACTCAAGTGGAATTTTAGGATCTTTTGATCTACAGGCTCTAGATACTTGTGAATCTTGTTTACGTGGCAAGATGACAAAAGCACCTTTCAAGAAGACTGGTGAAAGATCAACTGAGCTATTGGGGCTCATACATTCAGATGTATGTGGACCAATGAGCACACAAGCTAGACAAGGTTTTCAGTATTTCATTACTTTCACAGATGACTATAGCCGTTTCGGCTATGTGTATTTGGTGAGACACAAATCTGAGACACTTCAAAAGTTCAAGGATTGTAAGAATGAAGTTGAAAACCAGCTTGGTAAGAAGATTAAAGCACTCCGGTCTGATAGAGGGGGTGAATATCTGAGCCAAGAGTTTGACGAATTTTTGAGTGAGTGTGGGATAGTATCCCAACTTACTCCTCCTGGTACACCTCAATGGAATGGGGTTTCAGAGAGGAGAAACATGACCTTGTTAGACATGGTCCGCTCAATGATGAGTCAGGCTAATCTCCCTATATCCTTTTGGGGATATGCTTTAGAGACTGCTGCTTACATTCTAAACAATACACCCAGCAAGGCAGTTAAGGGAACACCATACGAGCTATGGAAGGGCAGGAAACCCTGTGTGTCCTTTATGAAGATCTGGGGCTGTGATGCTCATGTCAAGAAATTGATTAGTAGCAAACTAGAGTCCAGAACTGTCAAATGCCAGTTTGTAGGTTACCCTAAGGAAACTAAGGGTTACTATTTCTACAATCCATTAGAGAACAAAGTTTTTGTTGCTCGAACTGGAGTCTTTTTGGAAAAGGATTTCATTTCCAAGAAAGACAGTGGGAGCAGTATTGAACTTGGAGAAGTTCAAGAACCACAAACTCCTGCAGCAAATGCTGAGGAAGCTGAGACAATTGTTCCTGATGTTCAGGTTGATGAACAGATAGAACATATTGTACGGGAACCTAGAAGGTCTGGTAGGTCACGTCAAGGGCCTGAGAGGTATGGATACCTGGTCACCCAAGACGAAGAGATCATGGTTGTGGAACAAGATGATCCAAAATCCTACAAGGAGGCTATTGAAGGACCACTATCAGATAAATGGCGTGGAGCCATGGAATCTGAAATGCAATCTATGTATGACAATGAGGTCTGGCGGTTGGTTGATCCCTTCCCTGGAGTCAAAGTTGTGGAGAGCATGTGGCTTTTCAAGCTGAAAGCCGACAACACCTTCAAGGGGCGTCTGGTAGCGAAAGGATTCAGGCAAATTCATGGAATTGATTATGATGAAACCTTCTCACCAGTAGCTATGCTCAAATCCATAAGGATATTACTTGCTATAGCGGCATGGTACGACTATGAGATATGGCAAATGGATGTCAAGACCGCTTTCTTGAATGGAGAGCTAGAGGAGGATGTCTATATGGCTCAACCTGAAGGTTTTGTGAATCCTGAATATCCTAACCGAATATGCAAGCTTCAAAAGTCCATTTATGGACTTAAGCAAGCATCTAGGTCTTGGAACAAGAAGTTCAATGAATCCATAAAGGAATTTGGATTCATTCAGAACCTCGATGAGCCCTGTGTGTATCGTAAGAATAGTGGGAGCTCGGACACTTTCCTAGTGCTCTATGTCGATGACATTCTATTGATAGGAGGAAACATTTCAGAGCTGCAAGCCACAAAGCAGTGGCTGAACAAATGTTTTGCAGTGAAGGACCTTGGGGAGGCTGAGACTATCTTGGGGATCAGAATCCACAGAGATAGGGCAAAACGCCTGCTGGGTCTTTCTCAGGCAAAGTACATAGACAAAATCCTTAAGAGGTTCAACATGTCCAACTCCAAAAAGGGATTCATCCCTATGGCACATGGTTTGAAACTGTCTAAGAAGGAACACAGTCCTAAGACTGAAAAGGAGAGGCGCAAGGTCTCCAAGTACCCTTATGCTTCTGCTATAGGGTCGATTATGTACGCTATGCTATGTACCAGGCCTGATGTTGCTTTTGCCCTCAGTATGACTAGCCGGTTCCAGTCTTGCTTCGGTGAGAAACACTGGAAGGCAGTCAAGGCAATTCTAAAGTACTTGAGACGTACTAGAGATCTTTTCTTGGTTTATGGTGGCGATGATGAGTTGGCTGTGTCCAGTTACACTGACTCAGGATTCCAGACTGATCAAGACGAACAACAATCCCAATCTGGTTTTGTGTTCCTCTTGAATGGCGGTGCCATTAGTTGGAAGTCCACTAAACAGCCAACTGTTGCAGATTCTACAGCGGAAGCTGAGTACATTGCTGCTTGTGAGGCTTCTAAGGAAGCGGTCTGGATGAGGAAGTTCATTTCTGATCTTGGAGTAGTACCTTCTATCCAGGATTCAGTTGTGCTCTTCTGTGACAACAATGGGGCCATGATACAAGCTAAGGAGCCCCATTCTACAAAGAAGAACCAGCATGTACTCAGGAAGTTTCACCTTATTCGGGAGATTATCCAAAGAGGTGATGTTAGACTACAGAGAGTGGATACAGATAACAATGTTGCTGATCCGATGACGAAGGCTCTTGCTGAACGCAAGAACAATGCTCATGCTAGATCTATAGGGCTATGCCTGCTTGGACCTAGGTCAAGTGGGAGATTGTTGGTGTGCCCTAGTTCTAGGCATAGTTATTTGTTGATGTATTGTACTTTTGTTGATTGTACTATACATTTGTTTTATGGAATAAAAGGCATTAATTCATTCAGTCAATATATCTTGTATTATATGAACTGTATGAAGTATCCATTGATTGTATATCATAAACTACCAGAAGCTAGTTCTACTCATGGGAATGAATAGAACGTAAAGCTTTTACGAACAGGATATGTACACGTGTACAGGATATGTTTGTAGGTACGTATGACCAATACGGGACTTGGTCGATCCGCTTTAGAAGGCACATGGTGGGAGTGTCATTGCCCTTCTATAAATGTAGATCTCTTTTATCTGTCGACCTGATTTCAATATAGTATTGAATGAGGAATCTGATTAGATTTGACATACGCCTAACAGGTCTGTAAAAGGATGCCAAATACGGGTATGATTGGTCTAGTCAGTGAACTGATTCATACTGATAGTTGAAGTGAAGGGATTGCCACTCACTCCCAAGTGAGATGATATCATTAGGCCACTCGATGAGTTGAACTGAGAAATGTGTGGCCACACTCAGATAAGCTGGTTACTTATATGTTCTTCAGTTAACTCTAGATCGAGAAATATCTCAAGCTTTAGAGGATGACGTCCACCATGCCTCATGCTTGATATATCGATATGCATGGTAAGAGATATTAGAGAATACTACAGGGTATCTATCTGTATGAGATGGACTAACACTGTAATCAATTGGTGACTGATATGGTCTAGGCAACTCTCTATCAGTCGTTGAGCTAATTGATTATGGCCCACAGGATCGTGCACATTAGACACTGAGACTTGTACTCGGAGAACTAATACATGTAGTGTATTTGTGATGAACTTATTATTAGTTGTTAACTAATAATGTTAATTGATTAATTGTTCTAATTGGAACAAGTTAATTGATTGTATGGAGGGATTAATTATTCAATCGGGTTAATTAATTAAACGATTGATTAATTAGATTTTCTTTAGGGGTTAGTGTGTGATTAATTATAACCTAATTGATGTTAATTGAATCTATTGTATTCTATTGTGGTACAATCAGATTAATTAAATTAATACAGGTACTAAAACTGTAATTAGTCGACACACTATAAATTAATCCTAATCGATTGAAACCCTAGTTTTTCTGACACAGAAAATTGAAACCCTGATCCCCTCTACAGCAAGTGGCCGGCCGAACCCCCTAGGGTGATCCCGGAGCATTCCGTTCATCGTTCTTCGTGCCTTTTGCGAGTACCTGTTCACTGTAGGTGTCGTGCACGTGATTTTGGCGGAACCTCCGATCGTGCGGTTCGTCCATCTCTCTCAGAGGGATTCCATGTGAGTGACTAATGTAGGTTTAATCACGTTAATTAAACAAATAACATTGAGGCAATGATAAAGATCAAGTGTAATCTGATCAATGATTTTAAAATCGTTTTTCTCGCTTCCGCTGCGCGACTCTGATCGTTGATCAGATTCCAACAAAATATGTATTGGTGAGAAAACATAAGGGCAAATTCGTGTTTAGAGAGAAAATATGGAAGCAAAATATATATATATATATATATATATATATATATAAAATAATTTATTTTTCGAAAAATAAATGAAAAAAGTATATTATATGAAATAATGACAAATTATATTTTTCTTCCTTATATATGGCTTAATTGTATTCAATAACTTTAACATGTGGCATTTGAGCCAAAAATATATATTGTCATATGTGGATTTTAACCAAAACATTAATAAAAAAAAGTAATTTGTTAATAACGTAAATTCATTATTAATTTTAAAGCTATAAGTTTATATTAAGTTATTGGTCAATTTAAAACATAATCATATTAATTTGTTTGAGGGAAAAATTATTGAGTTTTTATTTATGTTTGGATTCTATTATCTTCTTTGATTGATTTTGTTTCATAAATAAAATTTGTTTACTAATTTCATATGTGTTACCTCGAAACTGTAACCTGAATCCACGTAGGCTATAATCACTGCAAAATAGCAAACGTTAGCCTAAAGGAGGCCGCTGACCGGCGACCCTTCTCCGATGCTAAAGTCAGTAAGATTCGTGATCGGAAAAGTAATTAACTCAAAGCTTGAGTCAAGAATAATGTACCTTAGATTGTTGAAATCTCATGTATTTATAGTAGTTTGATCACATATCCGAATCCTAGTTGTATTAAGACATATCATATATCACGCCTATTTAGGCTAACGATCATAGTCCTAATTAGCTTGTACTCTCCTAATTGAACTAGGAGACTAAAAGAGAAATATAGTCCACGTAGGAGAGAGATTCTCCTAGCTTTGACTATTCAACGCACGTCTTATGTGGCAAGTGAGACTATTCAACTTAGTCTCCTTAAACCAACGTGGCTTTAATAAATATACCCATTGGTCCACGTGTCATTTTGAATATTACGTGATAACATAAGGCCCCCCAAAAGGATAAACAAGATCTTTTAGAGCTTATGTCTTACCAATCTTCAAACAAACAAATAATACTTATAGCCCATTATACAGGCCCATTCATCAAATTTGGCTGTTAGCCCAATGTTCCTCACCATTAAGTCCAACCATACCCACTTTGCATGCTGCCTTTGAAACTGCTACACTTGTCATCAGGCGTGGTCTCAACATAACTTCCCTCCAAGCAAACGAAAGGTTTTGTGTTTAGAAAAACTCATCTCACTTATAAATATCAGCAAACACTACTTCATTCCTCACGCTTTCAAAAATCTTCAAGCATCTTTGCATCTTGATTCTCCAGATTTCTGCCAGTTCATTTTAATCATAAGTTAACTGCAACTTTTCTCTTGCCTTTTCTCGATTCTATACTAAAAATGGCCTCAGCATCGCAAAACCCTTCTTCTTCAAACGAAACTTCCCAATCCCCAGACCCAGAACTCAACCATCGTCGTCGCCAAACAATAATGGATTGGTTTGAGGAGGAACTCTCTCCACCTCGGATGCCTGAACAAAATCACAACAACCCCACACCATCCATGGCTTCTCGAAACCCTAACCCACCGATCCAAATGCCAATACGAGCCCCACATCCAGATCAGGGCAAGTGGAAAACATCCCTGCCTCACGAAGTGTCAAAGATTAACACGCTTGAAGCACTTCGTGACTTGAAAAAGAAATTCCCAGATTTAACGGATTTCGATTGTGCTGTCCCTACGCCAGAGGATAGGATGTTCAAGGGAAAAATCCATAAAGTAGCGGTCCTCGAGAAATTGATGGAGTATGGGATGAGGTTTCCCCTACCCGAGGTTGTGAACGACATCCTTAATGAATTCAACTTATGCCCCACACAAATTGTCCCAAATTCGTGGGTTGAAATGCTTGCCCTCGTTCGGGTATGCCAAGATTTAGGCATTCTGCTTACCGGGAACCTTTTTAAGTTCATGAGGACACCCGTGAAAGCTTCGAAGCACCCATGCGTTTCATTCAAAGATGTTCACGAACCAAAAGGCCTCGTGGGTGACAAACCCTCATCACACAGCGGACATCGATCTCGATGGATCTGGGTAGGCCCCGAGGATGGGAACCTTCGATGGCCCTGGAGGATTTCTTTCAACGAGTCCCCAACCAATCCGAGCACGTGGAGGAACCCAACTAAAACCGTTCTACTGACAGCAGAGGAGCAATGTTCCTTCGAGAAACTCCAAAAATACAAACGCCCTGGTCCCATTCCCCTCGAGCAATTCTTAACCCGTTATCGAGGCAATATGCCCGTGGCCACCGTGGGCGAGGATGGGACCATTTACTATTATCCTTCTCCAGAAGTGAACCGAGCTCACCTCGTGGAGCCGATTTTGCTTCCACAAAATACTTGTAAGGTTTCTTGATTTTAACTTTTCGAATTTGTATTTGCAGGAGTATTTTCATGGCTCCTAAGTTATCTTACAAACAACACCTTACAGCTGCCCGTCTCAAGACTCTTGGTGGGGAGATCGTAGCCCTCAAAGTTATCCAGCAGACCTCGAGTCCTCGAGCTACGACCAAGAAAATCAGAGCCTCGGGCCTCAGCAATGCTACTGTGAACGAGGTTCACGAGGCAGAAACTGCCCCGGTTGTGGAACCGTCCGTGCCTGAGAGCCAACAGCCACAAGAAACCCCAGGTTTATAACTTTTACCATGTAATCAAATAATTTCCTACAACCAATCGATCGAGTCTAACTTTCTTTATTTTCATACAGAAATCCAAAAATATCTCCTCGGGAACTGATGACACTCAAGAACTCGGGAATCCTGATGCTCTGTCTTCGGAAGACCCCAAAACTCAAAGTTTCGAGGAACAAATCATCCCGAAACAAACAAGGTCCAAACGGAAAATGATTTTAGTGCCCCTCGATTCCTCGAACCCTTCGAGCGAGGCCACAGGGGAAATCAACGCTGATGATCCCGAAGAGCGCCATGTTAAATGCGTTCGTGACATCGAGGGCACGAGCACGCCTCCTCATTTGAAAAAGCCTTCAACATGGGATCCTAATTGGCACCCGCTTTCTCACTGCCCTGAGATAATCAATGCGAAGGGCAGGGTGCCACCATAGGCTGCTTTGGACCAATATGAAAAATACAAACTATATAACGTAAGTAATATCTAATCATGTTATTTCCGTTATTCGAACTATTTGGTTTTTCTAAGACTTCAATCTTTACGCAGTTCTGGGCGCAACGTTACCCTCAAGTTTCTTTGAGCGTCCCTTCAATTGTTGAGGACGTAGCTCAAACTTGCCTCGTTCCCGAGGAGGTTAATCTCGCCGAAAAACTCTCGGACAAAGAGTTAGCAAAGTTAGTTCACGTGCGCCAAGCCAAGGTAACTTTTTATTCCTCCATAATTTCGTTCCCCTTTGATTTTCCTTCGTTCTAAAAGACTCAAGCGATCTTTTGCACAGGCCATGGTTGCAACGGAGATCATGTCCTTCCGGTATTTCCAAAAAGCTGAATCCCTCAAAAACTATCCTCACAAGTGGGCGGCAGTTTCGGACAAGCTGGACGAGGCGGAGGATGCCTTGAGTGCACAATCCGAAATCCTCAAATCTGCACAACAGATTGGCAGGGAGAAAACCTTTGAGTGTGAGAAGCTAAAGGTGGATTGCACAAGACTAACCAGGGCCCTCGAGACCTCGAAGGAACACGAGAACGAGCTCGAGGTTGACCTTCAATCTCGAATGGTGCACAGTGGACTCGCCATGGCCATCATTCATCATGAAGCCCGTTCTCAACTTTCTCTCGAGAGAAGAGAACAAGAGGATTGGAGTGCTCGTGCCAAGGACATGGCGAGCAAGCTCAAATCTCGAGTCGAGAGTTCTAAGAAGGCACTAAAGGAAAAGGAAACGGCTCACGAGAAAGTCATTGAGCAAATGGAGGAGAACGAGGTCTGGCGCATGTCGAGGTTTAAAACTCGCTTTGTTATGGCAGTTCGTGATAAGTTCCCCAATATCTCCGAATAAGATCTTAAGTTCTTTGTGAACTTGAATCCTCCTGAGGACGATGAAGAGGCACCGGATATCCTTGACGAGACCTTTCCTGAGCCAGACTCTCCTAAGGAAGGAATTCCTGCAAACCCTATATCCGCCGTCGCTCCTATAGAATAGTCTTCCTTTTGTCTTGTAATCCTTTTACAATTTTCATAGAATGAAAAACTTTCTATTTTACCTTGCCTTTATATATATTACGTCTAATATTCATTGTACAAGTTTATCCTTTCAGTTTGTTTATACTTCACTTATTTTCCTAGTGATACAACACTTGTAAATATTTCAACTATATTTGTTCGCAACCCTCGTAGTAGGCCCCCCTTTGCTTTCTGGTCGGGCCAAACTCTTATAGGGTGGATTCTTACCATGACGTTCTTAGATTTGGTTTTAATCGAAGCCTTCTAGCATGCATAAGCTCGATTTTAAAACTGGAGCATGAGCTTGACATGCACTACACTTCTTTACAAATTACATAGCATCATTGTTCATCTGAGGCCAGTAATAGCCTAGCAACCTTGCCTTTCTAGCCAAAACATTCCATCCCTCGTGTGCTCCACACGAGCCTTCATGGATTTCTTATAAAATTTTGGCTCCTTCCTCGATTCCAACAGCTTTGAGCCATGGTTGAGAATACGACCTCCGGAACAAGTTTCCATCCACGACCGTGTATCTACTAGATTTTCTCACAATCTTCGGATGCTGTGACTTATCTTCCGGAAGTTTCCCCTCATACAAGTACTCAAAGATTGGCCAGTACCATTCGTTGCCTCGATCTGTGACGAGAACCTCATTGGAATCGATACTTGCACATGGAACAACCTGCACATCACAAGGACACAAGTGTAGGTTAGAAGGATCTGAAGCTAATTTTGCTAGGTAATCAGCTTCCATGTTTTCCTCTCTCGGGATTTGCACTATCTCAACTTTGCATCCCATGAGTTCACATTCCTCGATTGTACGCTTCACTAACTCGTGATACTTCTTCATTCGAGCGTGCTTTGTCTCCCAAGAGTTCCTTATTTGGTTGGTTGCTAGGCCCAAATCACTCTTGATGACTGCTTTGTCTGCCCTTATAATTTTTACCAAACGTAAACCGAGCAATATTGCCTCGTACTCTGCTGCGTTGTTCGAGGAATCAAAACCTAAAGTCGCAGCGTGCCTGAATACCAAACCGTCTGGACTTCTGTAGAAAACGCCAATTCCCGACTGACTCTTATTGGCACTCCTATCTATGAAGATTTCCCAAGTATTTAATACTGGCTCAGTTTCTTTCTTGGGTGGAACCTCAATAAGAAAGTCAGCGAGGACCTGGGCCTTCTTTGATGGCCTCGGTTCAAACCTTACATCAAATTCTGTGAGTTTTATGGACCATTCTGTCAGTCTCCCCGAGGCCTCAGGTCGAGAAAGAATCTTCCTGAGTGGGATGTCTGTACGGACAACAATGGTATAGCTTAAGAAATAATGTCTCAACTTTTGAGCAGCTATGTATACCCCATAAGCAAGTTTTTCCATTTTAGGGTATCTTGACTCTGCTCCTCGAAGTACTCTGCTTACATAATAAACTGGGTATTGAATTTTTCCCTCATCTTCCTCTCGTACTAATACCATTCCGATGCAATCTTCACCAACACTTATGTATAAATACAAATTTTCCCCTTCCACAAGTTGACTTAAGAGAGGTGGAGAGGCCAGGAACTTCTTGAGATCCTCGAACAAGGTTTGACACTCATCAGTCCACTCAAAATCCTTCACCCCTTTCAAACTTTTGTAAAAAGGTATACATCGCTTAGATGAATAAGAGATAAAACGACCCAAAGCATTAATTTTTCCATTTAGAACTTGCACCTCGCGCACACTTCTAGGCGGCTGAAGATCGATGATCGCTTTGATTTTTTTCGGATTTGCCTCGATGCCTCGCTTAGAGATCATAAAACCCAAAAAATTCCCGGAATTAATCCCAAAGGTGCATTTTTCGGGATTAAGTTTCAAATTATACTCCCTCAAAATCTTAAAAACCACCTCGAGGTCCCAGCATGATCCTCAGCCTTTCTACTTTTGACTATCATATCATCAACGTAGATCTCAACGTTCTTTCCAATTAGTTCCTTGAACTCTTATTGACTAACCTTTGATACGTTGCCCCTACATTTTTCAAATCAAAAGGCATTACTTGATAACAATAAGTACCTTCGGGGGTTATGAAATTGGTTTTTTCCATATCTTTCTCAGGCAACGGAATCTGATGAAAGCCTTCCTTAGCATCGAGGAAGGAGTACACCTCGTAACCAGCCGTCGAGTCTACTAACATGTCAATACATGGTAACGGATAGAAATCCTTGGGACATGCCTTGTTCAAGTCGGAGATCCACACATTCTCCATTTCCCATTTGCTTTCTTGACCAAAACTACATTTGAGATCCACTGTGGATAATGAACCTCCTTGATCCTTCCGAATTCGAGGAGCTTTTCAACCTCACCTTTAATGAACTGTTGTCTCTCCGCCCCCTGGTTTCTCTTCTTCTGTTTCACGGGAGTGTAATCTGGGTCAATGTCAAGCGTATGCTCCATGACATCCCGAGATACCACTACAATATCAGCAGATGTCCAAGCAAAAACATCTTTATTTCCCTCGAGCGCGGCGACGACAGTTCTTTTCGGGTTTTCCTGTAACTCCGCTGAAACTTGTACAACTTTTCCTTCTTCTAAAGTTATAGTTTCAATAACATCGACCGGCTCTCCGCGTTCCTTGACTTCCTCGACCAAAATACTTTCCTGAGGCACTATTCCCAATGAGGTCATATAAGTACGCCTCGCAAAAGTTTGGTTCCCGAACGCCACGGCCATTCCCTTCTCTGTTGGCATCAGCCATGCTAGATAAAAGAGGGATATAGCACCCCGGCTACTGGAAATCAAAGGCCTGCCAATAATCAAATTGTCAGCTATGGGAGTATCTATCACCAGAAACTCAGTCATAGTTTTCCATCTAGTCATGGTATTCCCTATTTCGACCTCGAGCTGGGTTTCCCCGAGCAGAAGTACGGGATGTCCACTAATTCCAATCAAAGGTGAAGTGGAAGGAATCAAACGGCCTGAATCCAGACCGAGTGCCTCGTAAGCCCGTCTTGTGATAATATTTGCCGAACTTCATGTGTCCAACAAAGCCCTTTTTATTGTAAAACCTTCTACTTGCATCTCGATCATGAGAGCATCTTCGTGAGGTTCGGTTGGCCTCCCTCTCAAAGATCCGAAGTCAAAAATTTTTGAAATTTCATCAATTCACCTATGCTCTTCATTACTTCGTTTTCTTTTAGTACTTCGATCCACGGGTGAGCCTCCTATAATCACATTCACCACTCCTCGAGGGCGGTTCTCTCCCTCTTGGTCCGGAATCCGATCTTTAAATTTTTCAAAGAAATTCTTCAATTTTCCTTTTGCTTCCATCTTATCTAGCTCCTTGGCGAGTTGTTCACAATCTTATGTATCGTGACATTGCAACTTATGAAAAACACAATATTTGCCATTGTACTTGGGCTTTCCACCTTTGGGTGGGTATCGGATTTGTTCTTTCTGCTCCTCGACCCACATGAGAACCTGAGCCCTCGGGGCAGGTGTGAGCGCGCGTCCCCGTAATCGAATATTTTATTATTTTTAAAATATTGATTAGGGCATTTTATTATCATGTTTTGCTATTTTTAGCAGTATTGTGCCCGCGAAGGGCGTGGAAAATCTCAGCTGTTCAAACTTCGATTTTTGTGAATTTTTAGAGAGCCGCCACCCAATCCGTAGACTGAGAAAATTTGGTACAATGAGTAGAGCGCTCAACCCCATTGTACCCTTCAGAGACAGGTTCGTGAATAATACTTACTTATCTTTAATACTCAAACTTGCTTTGTTTTGTACTTGTTTTGTTTTTACCGACTCTTATTTTATTATTTTCACACACAGTATTAATTTAGAGCACAACAGAACTTATTAACCTGCAAAATGAGAGTAAATATGCATTAGTTTCATAAACATAATATATGTAATATTTTTATGGATTTTATTTATTTATTTTTCTTTTTGTTTATCATTATTATTATTATTATTATTATTATTTTTGTTATTATTATTACTATTATTATTATTATTTATATATTTATTATTTCACACGTGTTTAGCGTTTTTTAGGAGGCATAGCCTTCCACGGAAAACGTGTACCGGTTAATTTTCATATGTAAAAGAAATGTTTACGTACGGTAAAAAGTAAATCGCGTACCCGGCTTTACCGGTTCCACGGTAAAAAGGTAAATAGTAAAAATTCAGCAAAATATAAATCATGTGTCTGGTATCAACATGTGACTAAACGTCTCCACGGTAAAATACCCGACTCCACGGTAAAAAGTAAATTATGGTAAAAAGTAAAAGTGCGGTAAAGTAAATACTGTAAAGTAAAGATCGTGTGTCCAGTATCCACGGGCGACTAAGTGTCACCACAGAAAAATACCCGACTCCACGGTAAAAAGTAAATTGCAGTAAAAAGTAAAAAAGTAAAAAAAAGTAATAAAATAAAGCATGGATCGGGCATCCCCTAGGCGGTAATCCTCCTTAAGTAGCCATAAACCCACAGCAAATAAAGAAAAAGTAAAATCATAGACCGAACGTCCCCAGGCGGTAGTCCGCCTTAGGGAGTCATAAATCCACGGTAAAAGAAAAGTATAAAAAGGAATAATACAAATGGACCGAGCATCCCCGGGCGGTAGTCCGCCATAGAGAGCGTTAAATCCACGTTGTAATAATATATAATTAACCAACGTGTCGTTTTCACACGTCAATTCTTAATTAGGCAAAAAAACAAAACTAATCATTACATGATTAAAGTTGTTATTTACCTTTTAAATGAAACGAAACATGATTTTACTTTAGGATTAAACATGTTTTTACTTTAGTAAAGTTGTGTTTTAATGAAACAAAACATGATTTAAACTTAAGACATGATGTTTGATTAAGAATTCCATGGATGTAAGTTTAAAGTCTTCATTTTTATGTTTATGGTTTCATGGTTTTTATGCCCGGTTTCACCATTAATCTACACGTGATTCTTGTACCTCTCAGCGTGTTTTCATTAATTCATGATACTAGAACATCATAGTGACATAATAGAGAGTTTACTTGCCTTTTATATGCAAAGGAAACTCCAAACGGATCCCCGGAAGTGACAACCCGAGCAACTTTGAACAAAGTGGTAAAACCCGACTCAAGGCTTGTTTTTAGGTACTAAAGTGGGTCAAATGATGGAAGAGAAGTGTTTATGGGATGATATTTGATGTGTTTGTAACAAGAAACAACTTGAAATTGCTCCAGAAACAAGGATTGAAGTCACTTTTTGGATGTGTTCTTCACTTTCTTTACTTTTTACTAACTAACTTTTTATGGATTTTTTGGTGTTTGATCTTGCAAAATGAAGTGTTTGGGAGGTTTTAGGGTGTTTAAGGTGTGTAAAACTGAAGGGGGGAGGGTCTTATTTATAGGAAAAGTGTCCCTAAAGCATCCAAAAGAGCAATAGTGTCCCGAATAGTGAAAACACTATTTTCCGGACTCAAACCCAGCCAAACTCGGCCGAGTTTGATCATGTGGGAGACAAACTCGGCCGAGTTTGACCAAGCTCGGCCGAGCTTGTACAAGCTTGGCCGAGTTTGGTTCCTCCGGTGGAGGCAAAACGCCCGTTTCGACCCTGTTCTTCGCCGTTAAGGGTCCCGGAAGCTCCCGACTGTACACTGACTCAACTAATAGCTTCTCTAGTGATTATAATACAAGAAATTAAGTGTTTTAGTGAAGAAACAAACAAACTTGGCCGATTTTATGCAAGCCTGGTCGAGTTTAGTCCCTCTAATGGTGGAAAACAACCGTTTAGGCCCCTTTCGACACCCTTAAGGCTCCTGGAAGCTCTTGACTGTATATTAAGTCAACTGATAGCTTCTCTAGTGAGCCTAAGACATGAATTAAGGTGTTTAGATCAAGAATTAACAAGAAAATAATCCGGGAACGAGAATCAGTGCTCATTCCGGAGCTGTTTCGGCTTGATTCGCGCAGAAGAATCCACTGACTCTTTGAGCTTTGATCTTGTGGAATGGGTGTTTCTAGGAGCTTTAGAGATGTTTATGAGTGTTTATTGTGAAGGGATAATGTCATATTCATTGGTAAAACCCCTGGGAAAGTCCAACAAATGCATACGTCACCCGAAATGGCCCGAAAATGATGTTTTCGGGCCTGTTTTCAAGCAAACTCGGCCGAGTTTGCTTAAACTCGGCCGAGTTTGACTAAGCTCGGCCGAGGTTGTCTAAACCTGGCCGAGTTTAGCCCTCTAGCAAAGGGGAAATGGCCGTTTCGAACCCGCAAAATGTATACGTGACCCGAAATGGCCGAAAAAACGTCGTTTTTGGACCTGTTTGCATGTAAACTTGGCTGAATTTGTTCTTGAAGGACTAAACTTGAACAATTATGGGTTACACTTGATTGAGATTGTCTAAACTTGACCGAGGTTGTCTAAACCTGACCGAGTTCATCCTAGTGATGATGGGAAAATTGCTCATTTCGGCTCCGTTTGTCACTTCTGGGGCCCCGCGGGACTTTCTAGCACACAATAGGTTAAGCAATAACTTCTCTAAATGTATAATCATGAGGTAAACACACTATCATCATCGAGATCGGAAAAATCCGTGCTCACAGCAGGCAATGGAATCCGGTCCCTTTTATCAAAAGGCTTCCTCGGCCCTTCGTGAGGCCTATCCCATCTGTTCGAGCTTCGGCCACTGCCTCGATCTGCAGCTCGATCCCTATCTTGTACCTCGGACTTGACTACCTTTAGTCGCCTCGAGGGTTCTTCTTGATGCTCATCCCATACCACGTATGATTTCGCCATTGTCATCAAAGAATGGAAATCGTTTGGGAGTTCCGTCATAATCTTCATTTGAAGATCTAGATTTCAACAGCTCCACCTTTAAAGCTACATTATTAAAGTTATGCAAGTACGACTCTAGCGTCTCATTTTCCCCTCGGCGTACCCTATGGAGGTCATCAACCGTTTTCTTTTCTGGTATAGCAGTAACAAAATGAGCCTTGAAAGAGTCTGAAAGCTGGTTCCAATTCTTGATTGAACCTGTCGGAAGACAATCGTACCACTGTGCAGTTGTTTCCTTCAAAGTAGTTGGAAAGATTTTACACATGAGCGCATCATTAACAGGACTCGCGAGAAGAGATCTTCCAAAGCTCTTAACATGCATCACCGGGTCAGAGTCTCCATAATATTTATCAAAGCTTGGGTACTTAAAGCTCGTAGGGTAGGGAGCCGCCAGGATCTTTGCACAGAGAGGACTGTCTTTATCCTGGTGTGAGCACTGGTTTTCGAACCCGATGATGAAAGCAAACTATGAGCTCCTCGTCGCGCCAGCTGCTCAAATACCGATGCTCGTCGGAGAACAGATCATCTTTTCAGGACTATAACCTCTTCCGCCCGCTTCTCGGGACCATGAGTGTGGCACTTCCATGCTTATGAGAAAATCCTCGATCACAAAATGTATACGGTCACAAGTACTATTCATTAGGAACCGTACGGTCACAACACTGTTTGTTGAGACCGTACGGTCACAAATCCTCTGACCGTACGGTCACTGCCACGTGGCAGACAGAATCCAATCCTTATCTGCCACGTGGCTTGGCGGTCCAATCAGAGAGTGACACGTGTACTAAAAATCTAAACAACATTGGCCGGGCCTTGTGTGAAGCCTGGCTCGGATCCAAAATTAGATCTGAGATGGGCGAAGCATGTGACCGTACGGTCACGAGCTAACCTATAAATACCCCCCGGATTTCTCATTCAAATCACCAACAAATACTCATTCTCCCACCTCTCTAGCTCGTTCTAAAGCGATTCTTGACCCGATATAAGTTGCCTCTGATAAAGTTGCCTCTGATACATAAAAGAGTCGCTAAAAGTCTGAGCTTGAGAGTATTTTCCCGAAATATTCCCAGAAAAGGTCCTCCCGACTACCAAAAATGTATTCCCCTTTTTACCAAAAGTTTCCAACCTAGGCATCACTCGCAGTCTCGCTAGAGTCGATTAAGTCCTGTTCCTAGCTACCACTCCGGAGGACGCACACGCAATTCCAGCCCCCTGAGGTTCCTCCCAGAAAAGGTCTCCGTTCTTCAACGAGCATCAGCCCGCAAGCAATCACTGGCACGCGACGAGGGTAAGCTTCTGAGGGTTTAGTACCGTTTCACCCGGCGGTTTACCGTACAAATATTTGCGCATTTACTTATTCTTGTGTGATAACTATAAATATCAAAATAACGAAATGTTAGGTTGCATTAAAGATCCTCTGGGTTCTGGAATGTTGGAATGAATAAGTTGTATCCACGAACGTAAATAGAACCTCTGGTTTTCAAAACAATCGGTACAAACACCGGTTCGTACATTTTCCCGGTCGGCCGGGTGGTGACTCTAGTCAAAGAAGGCTAAAGCCGCTATGAGCGACCACTTTCGCTCACAGTGGCGACTCTGCTGGGGACCAAAAATATATTCTACTATTGTAAGTTAACTTCAACGTACGATTTTCTTGAAGTTAATTTATTAATAGAAGGATGTAGGTTTGGTTTTCACTATTTGTAAAATTATTTCTCAAATTGTTTTATAAAAAGTAAAAACTGGGATACAACTGAAGCATTCTGACAGTCTAGTTCTGTACAACAGAGTTATCGCTTTCTCATACTGCATAAAAGAAAAATCCCGAATGGTCAACGTGTGTTACGGGTCGTGCTTACTGTCGTTTCCTTTAAGGGACGCATAGGTCGATCTGTAACACCACCTACAGCCTTGTACCGTCGACACGCTGCTCAAAACCCTTAAATGGGGAGGCGCTAGGTATATCTTGCTGTGGGAACCCTTTTGTACTATCAAACGAGACCGAAGCCTCATATAGTCAGCCTAGATATCTCCAATAGGAACTACCCTCAAAACATCATTTAAAACTATGTCTGTTGAGAGCGCTTCTGGCATCGAAAGGAAAGATGTCAGAAGAAACCCACCTAGGACAGAGACGTAGCTCGTGAAGAATGAGAGTGAGTGACGACTTTGTGTGTGGACAGCTTGTTTGATTGATCGATCATGCATAAAAGGCATATAGAAGGTTCGAACCCCACCGTCCGAACGTTTCTTTGATTCAAAAAGGTACTCTGTCGCAATCCCGCGAATAGCATTGTCATGAATGTCCACTCCGAATAAGGAAAAGGATCGCAAGGATTAAAATAGAGTGCGGTTTGAATCAAAGGAACGTCCAGACCCGTAAGAATTGGCTAAAAAGAGAAGCGAAAGAACGACCCATGGCTGAAATAAAATCCCATAAAACACGCCATGATGCGATCTTTCGTATCTACATAAGCCAAAGACCCCGTTCAAAGGATGTTGCCTCCATCATCATGCATTCATGAGGTAACATCCTTGAACGAAGTCTAACGAACTGAAGCGGGAAAAGGAATCAGTAGGACCACGCATACATGCATCTCACAAGTCGAGGATGTCGGGGGACTCACACAAACCTCCCTCAGGTAGAACGGCCGCAGAAGAGTTAATTAGGATAAAAACGTCATGTCTGGAATGGGAGTTTCAGCCTGCTCCGGGGAGGTGATCGTCATGACCCATAAACAAGATGGAAGGAGGATGTACACCACGGAAGGACTTTCTAAGAGGAAGGCAGAGGAGGAAAGGTCTGAGATGGGGATGTCTGTCGAGGGTAGCCAAGGAAAGAGGCCATCGTACATGTCAAACAATACGAGCCAAGAGAACCCCGTTCGCGAAAGCAAGCCTCTAGAAGACCATGACGCAGATAGCGAGCCTGAAGAAGACTCTGGAGAAACCCTGTTCCTAATTTTTGATGGAAGTCAAGACACTCAAATACACTTGGGGACTTTCATAAGGATGATGCAGTATTCAGGCCCAAGTGCTGACGCAGACCTCTGTCTCCAGTTCCCATTCGGCCTGGAAGGCCAATGTGAGCACTGGTTTTCGAACCCGATGATGAAAGCAAACTATGAGCTCCTCGTCGCGCCGGCTGCTCAAATACTAATGCTCGTCGTAGAACGAATCGCCTTTTCGGGACCATAACCTCTTCCGCCCGCTCCTCGGGACCATGAGTGTGGCACTTTTCATGCTTATGAGAAAATCCTTGATCACAAAAGAATATACGGTCACAAACACTATTCATCAAAGACCGTACGGTCACAACACTATTGGTTGAGACCGTACGGTCACATACATCTGACCGTACGGTCACCGCCACGTGGCAGATAGCGACCCAATCCTTATCTGCCACGTGGCTGGGCGGTCCAATGAGAAAGTGACACGTGTACAAGCTTCCAAACGACATTGGCCGGGTGTCGGGTAACGTCCGGCTCAGATCCAAATTTAGATCTGAGACGGGCGAAGCCAGTGACCGTACGGTCACAAGGAAACCTATATAAACCCTCCGGATTTCTCATTCAATTCACCAACAAACACTCATTCTCTTCTCTCTCTCTAACTCGTTCTAAAGCAATTCTTGACCCGATATAAGTTGCCTCTGATAAAGTTGCCTCCGAGTTGCCTAAAGTTGCCTCTGATACAGAAAAGAATTGCTAGAGTCCGAGCTTGAGAGTACTTTCTTCAAATATTCTCAGAAAAGGTCTTCCTGACCACCAAAAACACTACCCCTATTATCAAGAGTTTCAAATCCAGGCATCACTCGCAGTCTCGCTAGGGTCGACTAAGTCCTGTTTCCAGTTACCACACCGGAGAACGCACACGCAATTCCGGTTCCTCGAGGTTCCTCCCAGAAAAGGTCTCCGTTCTTCAACGAGCATCAGTCCGCGAGCAATCACTGGCACACGACGAGGGTAAGCTTCTGAGGGTTTAGTACCGTGTCACCCAGCGGTTTACCGCACAAATACTTGCGCATTTACTTATTCTTGTGTGAAAATCATAAATATGAAGACAATAAGCTGTTAGGTTGCATTAAAAGATCCTCTGGGTTCTGGAATGTCGGAATTAATAAGTTGTATCCACGAACGTATATAGAATCTCTGGTTTTCAAAACAATCGGTACAAACACCGGTTCTTACATTTTCCCGGTCGGCCGGGTGGCGACTCTAGTCAAAGAAGGCTAAAGCCGCTATGAGCGACCACTTACGCTCACAGTGGCGACTATGCTGGGGACCAAAAATATATTCTACTATTGTAAGTTAACTTCAACGTACGATTTTCTTGAAGTTAATTTATTAATAGAAGGATGTAGGTTTGGTTTTCACTATTTCGTAAAATTATTTCTTAAAATATTTTATAAAAGTGAAAATGGGATACAACTGAAGCATTCTGATAGTCTAGTTCTGTACAACAGAGTTATTGCTTTCTCATACTGCATAAGAGAAAAATCCCGAATGATCAACGTGTGTTTTGGGTCGCGCTTACTGTCGTTTCCTTTAAGGGACGCATAGGTCGATCTGTAACACCACCCACAGCCTTGTACCGTCGACACGCTGCTCAAAACCCTTAAAGGGGGAGGCGCTAGGTATATCTTGCTGTGGGAACCCTTTTGTACTATCAAACGAGACAGAAGCCTCATATAGTCAGCCTAGATATCTCCACTAGGAACTACCCCCAAACATCTTTTAAAATTACGTTTGTTGAGAGCGTTTCGACATCGAAAGGAAAGATGTCGGAAAAACCCACCTAGGACAGAGACGCACCTCGTGAAGAATGAAAGGGAGTGACGACTTTTGTGCGTCGACAACTTGTTTGATGAATTGATCATACATAAAAGCATATAGAAGGTCCGGGTTCCGTCATCCGGACATTCCTTTAGTTCAAAAGGGCACTCTGTCGCAATCCCGCAAATAACATTGTCACAAATGCCCATCCCAAATAAGGAAAAGGTTGCAAGGATTGAAACGGAGTACGGTTGAACCAAAGGAATGTCCGGACCAGTAAAAATTGGCTGAAAGAAAAGCGAAAGAACGACCCATGACCTAGATAAAATAGGCCATGATGCGATCTTTCGTGTCTACACGAGCCAAAGGCCCTGTCCAAGGATGTTACCTCCATCACCATGCATTCATGAGGTAATGCCCTTGAATAAGGTCTGAATAAAACGGAGACGGGAAAAGAATCAATAGGACCACGCATACATGCACCACATAAATAAGAGAAGCGAAAGGGGGTATACACAAACTTTCCTCACATAAGCGGCCATGGACGAGGAATAGCCAAGGGACTAAGGGTAGCAGAACTATGGCAGAATCAAATGGTATCCCCGATGCCGCTTCAAGCGTGGCCGCCGAAATTACCAGAGCACTGACATCCATGATGCAAACTCCGGAATATCAGAAAATGATGGGTAGGGCCATCGAAGAAGGGTGCAAAAAGATTTTGACAGGCCAGCTAGAGAGAAATGAACCTCACACCCTGAAAGAGACATACGGTCCCTGTAACCCCGACAGGGAAAGAGGTTACCAAGTACCCCGGCCCGAGAAAGGGGAAGGAAACCTCTACTCATCGATGGGAGAATTAGATCGGATAAGGGTTCGGGAATTACCAACCAAGAACCAATATCGCGAGTATTCTCGGAAGGATATGAGGACAATTCCGAGGACTGAAGAGATACTACCTCGAAATGAAAATATGGCGCGATATCAGAATTTCGAATTGTTCAAGAATCTTTCCCAAGTCGTCCGAAGCATAGGGGAAGAAGTCATCAATCAGAACTCAGTGATCTCCTGAGAAGAAGTAAACGCGGCACGAAGACACAAACCTCAATTGATCACCAAAATGCGGAAAACACGATTGAGTGAATGGCAGGGACCTCCTCTAGGAGAAAAAGGGATGCCCTCGGTCATAGACCTTAAAAGAGAATTCGATCGTCTACACCGGGAAGGAAAAATACACCCTCTCCGACCACCAGTGGTTCTCAAAACGACAGACAATATGAAAAGGTTTTGCGATTATCACCAGGTGTTCTCACACCCTACCACCGAGTGCGACGCATTACGAAAAAGGATTGGGGATATGACCGAAAATGAAGAAATTAAGAACCCCGGAGACACAAGTATCGAAGAAAATCCTTCGACTGA
Organism: Euphorbia peplus; assembly: GCA_028411795.1. Lineage (NCBI taxonomy): Eukaryota > Viridiplantae > Streptophyta > Magnoliopsida > Malpighiales > Euphorbiaceae > Euphorbia > Euphorbia peplus. Next base: position 7,494,893 of record CP110843.1, on the reverse strand, counting down.
GCAGCTGGAGACAAGTCCCCTACAAGTCATGATGATCGGTCCAGGGCTCACAGAGGAAGAAGTTTTGAAACACATTGATGAAAAGATCGAGATACCCAAGTTAATAGGAATCATGCCTTCGACACCCACAAAGATGAACCCCGAAGAAGAAATCCAGGAACTCGGCCGGCATGCGAACTCACTCGATGCTGAATCGATAGAAGAATTAGCGAAGGCGACAACGAATCTTATTACCAAAACCGATCAAGCACAAGCCCTGGAAGGAGAGGGAGCGATGGAAGAAAATTGGGAACCAATTCTGTGGTCAGAAAGAGAAAGGTTAGCATGGGAACGGGACGCGACGGCATCTCCTCCAACCGACAGAAATAACCCACTACCCATCCCGAAGCGATGGATTGAAGACCTAGTGGAACACCTGGAGAAGTTAAAAATCGAGGAAGAATCATGGAGGATGAAGAGGGAAAGAGCTCGAAAGACCCACTCAGGCTCACCTTAGTCAAAACTTTAACGAAAAAGTGTCTAAATCCAAATGTAACACGTTTGCTTTTGATGAATAAGAGTGTTCGCTGCTTCGTTTCATTTATCATGTTTAAACATACACAATATCATGTTGCATCACAAGACTTAACACCAGAATTAAAACTGAGAATGTGCCTCAAGCCCGCGAAAAAGGGAACGCTTTGAAACACTGTCCACACAAATGAAAAAAGTACCCCAAAACCAAAGACGTAATCAAAAGATATAAGCCTGCTAGGTTGAAAACTCGAAAGAGCGACCTAGGCAACAATAAAGGCAGCTTGTTAAGATCTCAAGGCAGCAATCAGACCAAGAAACACACCGACCTGGAGGCGGACCATGAAAGGAAAACATCAACTCAAGAGGCCTAAGAGGCAACCTCAAACGCCTAATTCGGGCTAAACCAAGACAAGAGCCCCCGAAGATGTGCAAGAAGACACAGGAATATCACAACACATATAGCAACACTTTAAGGAAAAGTTAGACGAAGAGACCACGCTTTTTAAGGGAAGGACCTGAAATCAGTATATTAAAGGACACCCGGAAAGTATCAACCGTCCGAATGACTACCAAGATTTTGATCCAAAGAGAAGAAAACTTGAACATCGGTAAGACGTGCTCAGGATAAGGGAATTAACGAGAAATACGACTCCTTGAGACGGCACAGGTGAAAGCGAGAAAACAAAGCAAAAGTTGGGCAATCCTCTGGTAAGGTGCTCTGAGTTCATTTCCTTTGTTAAAGTTAAAAAGGTGCAAATAAATATTGTGTACATTGAATGTGATAAAAGAAGATAAAAGTAAAGAATGCATCGTCAAAGTAAAAGTTGAAGCTAAAATATCGTTAAAGAAAGAGAAAACAGCAAAAAAAAAAAAAAAATGCTAATCTTGTGAGCTCCCTGCCGACGACTTTCCTCCACCTCCAAGACAGCCAATCGACCGGTCATGTCCGCTATCTGGGCGTCCCGCACGGCTACATCTGCTGTCATGGCCGCCATGGCATCCTGTACCAATAAATCCAATCATAACAGGGGCACACACACACACATGCATGCATACATGCTTACATACATACACGCAAACGCGCATAAACAGGTGAACGAATCCAATGAGGGAAACTCAGAACGCATACCCGGCCAGACTGCGCATGCATGGTCCAAGTGGCACGAGCGGAATGATAACGACTGGCCATCCTCTCCATCGAACCTCTCGGTACCTGAAGAAAAATATATCAAGGAAAAGAACCAAGGAGTATGAAAGAAAGGAGAAATCGGCACGTACATGTGTGGTGACGGGAGGCATAAACTCCATGGGCTCGCGATCAGAGAGGTCATACTAGCGGTAGCCCGTCCAGTCGAGGAAGGAGATGGAAGAAGGGAAAGTGCGCCTCAAATCTCCGGCAATCCAGTCGGGAGGGGCCTGACTGACATCCCCCTACGGATGGTGCCCCCGACGATGAGTGTCGTCAGCACTACCGTCAGTCCGACGTCGAGTCCTGCGAGCGCGGGACGAGGAAGGCTGCAAACAGATGGGTGATAAGTTAGGGATGGATGTAAAAAACAGATAGGTGAAGTGAAGGCAAAGTAAGACACACACCTCGGCGGAAACCCCTGGGGCAGCGGAGGATGTGTCGTTACCTCCGTCTTCATCCTCCCCCGAGGGAGGACCAACCTCCCGATGTGGAAGCAACTGGGAGAGAACGGCCACGTAACCATTCGCGGTAGGAGGAAGAAGCAGGGAAGACCGTCTGCCGTCGCCGAAGATGGAAACACCCTCAGCTGCCAACTCTCTCTGGGCGGCAGTAAGAGCTCGAGCCCAGAACATGGTCGTGGGAGGGTTCACAGGTACCCTACGGCCAGATGGACCCAGCTCATACTGGTACACGCGCTCCCCGAGGTACCAGGAGAAATCCAGGTGATCCTCCAACAAGATCCTCATGGGTACCAGCTTAGCAGCAGACATCATCACATGGGACCATCCGGCAAGAGCTGCAGGCATATACCAGGGACGGACGCGGCCCTGCAACTGAAAAAACGACAGATCAGTATCAGCCAAAGCCACAATGAAAAGGTGACCAATAATCAGGAAACGGGAGAATACCTCATCCCAGGTCAACCCCTCGACGTACCGACGAACAGTGGTCGGGTTCTTCGATCCCCCAGAACGAGTACCGAACTAGTGCCCGACCCGAGGAAAGTCAAGTTGCGTCTCCCTCCCGGTTGAAGGACGCGGGAGGAGGAAATGCTCACAAGCCCAGACCTGCAAAACTGAAAGTCAGAGGAAATCTATGAAAAGGAAAGATGCAAACATAAGGAAAAGTAAATACCTCAACGACCATCGTAGGTCCGACGACCACCGATCTCTGACGACTTAGCCCATCGAGGAGCCGATAAGCAGAAGCAAGGACAACCTTGCCCCAACAGTAGTCCCCTAAGCGATCCAGATCCCGCAAACCGGCTAAGAAAGCCAGATCGCAACAATCGTTCGTCTCCTTGAAGAGAGTAGAGCAAAGAGCGAACCATATAAAGCACCGGGCGTGCTGATCTCGCTCCACCGCCGTGGCAGGGTCACCGATCCCCTCATATGACTCGAAGACCCGAGTCGAGCGCACCCGGCGGAACTCAGAAGGAAGGAAAGGTCGCCCAACTACAGCCTCTATGTCCGCGGGATCAGATGGGAAGTCAGAGATGGGGGGCATGGTCCCCGTCGACTGCAGACCCGTAATCGCCGCAACGTACCAATGGTGTCAGAGTCATCTCACCAAATGGGAACTGAAAGGTGTGAGTACAGTCAGACCACCGCTCCGCCAACACCCTGATTCCAACCAGCGAGCTAGTAGCCTTGTGCACGAAGGAAGAGTCGAAAAAAGTGCGGAAATGAGTGCCCTCCACGCGAGCCCTGACAGCACCTGGCAGACGCTCGTAGGAGGATGTGTGGCGGGCATGAATCGAGGCGTACCGAACGCCGGGAGGAAGATCTACGTTCGCCAATGCAAGGTTATCACCCTCGTATGCCATAATACCGAATTAGGAATGCCGGGATAAGAGGTTTCGTGAAGTCGAGAGAGGAAAGCAAAGTCGGGAAGTAAAACAAGCAAACCGGCGGCCAAAGGGATTTTGAAAACTGCCTCTGCCCGATACGTGACCGTACGGTCACACGCGGAGAAACCTAGACCGTACGGTCACAACGTCCTTGACCGTACGGTCACAAATTTCGTGACCGTACGGTCATACTATCCTCCCGGAAAAGTTTCGTCCTACCGATATCACCGGGACGCTGGGACTACCCATCACTCTACCGACGGCCCTCAAAACAGGTCAAGGTCAACTCCAGAGAACCACGAAGGGCATGGGAGCGAATCCGATAACCCTGGAAACAGTGTGCTGAGACATTATCAGGTCACCGGCATGCCAGGGCACCCCTGAACTCGTCAAAATATTGGAAACCACGGGGGCAGTACCGGAGTAGGGCACGACTTTGGTCAAGGAAGAATGTCGCCAGAGACCCTCAGACCAGCTGAAGATCAAGAGCGGAAGAGAAAAGATACTGGGACACAGCTGTAGAATTAGACCGCCAGCATTCAGATAAGACTGGTAGGACAAAGTGTCCAACACCATCTAAAGAAAGAAAGGTCAACAAACAAAGCAACTAAGAAGTTACCAAGTCCTCGGGTCTCGCCCAAGGCAGGTTACTGAAGATAACGAAGGTTACGAAAAGTCCTCGAGTTACACTCGAGGTGCTATTAAAGGTTACAGAAAATCCTCGTCGAGGTACCCAGCAGAAGCAGTTAGTTGGTCTTATAGGGAGATTATAGAAGATCCTGTGACGTGAGACCAGAACTGCAAGAGAATTAAGAGATTACTAATCCCCGGGTCGTGCCCGAGGTACTATGAAGAAGAACTACAAAAGGATACCAAAATCCCCGGGTCACACCCGAGGCGTCACGGCAGAACTACGGAAGCTGCCAAAAGTCCTCGAGTCATACTCGAGGCGCGATTAGAGGTTACAGAAAAACAGTTAGCCGGCCTTACTGAAAGATTATAGAAGATCTGATGCCGTAGGCCAGAACTATAGGTAAGTTCTTTAAACCCACTTTAAAAAACACTAGCACACACGCAGTATGACTCGTTTCGCTTCATTTAGACTGTCCGACGGGTCTTACAAGACAATGTAACCACCTTAGGCACTCCCAAAAAAGCGAGGGGCAAACTGTGAGCACTGGTTTTCGAACCCGATGATGAAAGCAAACTATGAGCTCCTCGTCGCGCCGGCTGCTCAAATACTAATGCTCGTCGTAGAACGGATCGCCTTTTCGGGACCATAACCTCTTCCGCCCGCTCCTCGGGACCATGAGTGTGGCACTTTCATGCTTATGAGAAAATCCTTGATCACAAAAGAATATACGGTCACAAACACTATTCATCAAAGACCGTACGGTCACAACACTATTGGTTGAGACCGTACGGTCACATACATCTGACCGTACGGTCACCGCCACGTGGCAGATAGCGACCCAATCCTTATCTGCCACGTGGCTGGGCGGTCCAATGAGAAAGTGACACGTGTACAAGCTTCCAAACGACATTGGCCGGGTGTCGGGTAACGTCCGGCTCAGATCCAAATTTAGATCTGAGACGGGCGAAGCCAGTGACCGTACGGTCACAAGGAAACCTATATAAACCCTCCGGATTTCTCATTCAATTCACCAACAAACACTCATTCTCTTCTCTCTCTCTAGCTCGTTCTAAAGCAATTCTTGACCCGATATAAGTTGCCTCTGATAAAGTTGCCTCCGAGTTGCCTAAAGTTGCCTCTGATACAGAAAAGAATTGCTAGAGTCCGAGCTTGAGAGTACTTTCTTCAAATATTCTCAGAAAAGGTCTTCCTGACCACCAAAAACACTACCCCTATTATCAAGAGTTTCGAATCCAGGCATCACTCGCAGTCTCGCTAGGGTCGACTAAGTCCTGTTTCCAGTTACCACACCGGAGAACGCACACGCAATTCCGGTTCCTCGAGGTTCCTCCCAGAAAAGGTCTCCGTTCTTCAACGAGCATCAGTCCGCGAGCAATCACTGGCACACGACGAGGGTAAGCTTCTGAGGGTTTAGTACCGTGTCACCCAGCGGTTTACCGCACAAATACTTGCGCATTTACTTATTCTTGTGTGAAAATCATAAATATGAAGACAATAAGCTGTTAGGTTGCATTAAAAGATCCTCTGGGTTCTGGAATGTCGGAATTAATAAGTTGTATCCACGAACGTATATAGAATCTCTGGTTTTCAAAACAATCGGTACAAACACCGGTTCTTACATTTTCCCGGTCGGCCGGGTGGCGACTCTAGTCAAAGAAGGCTAAAGCCGCTATGAGCGACCACTTACGCTCACAGTGGCGACTATGCTGGGGACCAAAAATATATTCTACTATTGTAAGTTAACTTCAACGTACGATTTTCTTGAAGTTAATTTATTAATAGAAGGATGTAGGTTTGGTTTTCACTATTTCGTAAAATTATTTCTTAAAATATTTTATAAAAGTGAAAATGGGATACAACTGAAGCATTCTGATAGTCTAGTTCTGTACAACAGAGTTATTGCTTTCTCATACTGCATAAGAGAAAAATCCCGAATGATCAACGTGTGTTTTGGGTCGCGCTTACTGTCGTTTCCTTTAAGGGACGCATAGGTCGATCTGTAACACCACCCACAGCCTTGTACCGTCGACACGCTGCTCAAAACCCTTAAAGGGGGAGGCGCTAGGTATATCTTGCTGTGGGAACCCTTTTGTACTATCAAACGAGACAGAAGCCTCAGGATATAGAATCTCAGGATAAGCTGTTAGGTTGCATTAAAAGATCCTTTGGGTTCTGGAATGTCGGAATTAATAAGTTGTATCCACGAACGTATATAGAATCTTTGGTTTTCAAAACAATCGGTACAAACACCGGTTCATACATTTTCCCGGTCGGCCGGGTGGCGACTCTAGTCAAAGAAGGCTAAAGCCGCTATGAGCGACCACTTACGCTCACAGCCAAGCAAGAAAGTGGTACAACCGACTCTCCCACATCATCCGTCGAGATTGGGGAAAGTTGATCCTAGCCTTTTTGACCAAATTCGTAGCTGATGTAAATAGAAAAGTCTCCTAGGGGACCCTTGTCTTGCTCCGGCAGCAGATGGGAGAGCAATTCCACGATGACTTGGAGTATAGATGGATGCCCATGTTAAGCTTGGCTCGCGAAGCGCCAGAGAAGAGAGAGCAAATAAGATGCCTTGTACGTAGTACACACCATCATATACGAAAAGTGGCGCAACACTACAACCTCCGAAGCTATGACAAGTCAAGTCAATTGGTGAACCGAATAGAATTATGGATCAATCCCATAGAAGAAGATCAAAAATATATGGAATCGGAAAATTGGATACACCTGGCCGGGCCTTTCAAGCCCCGAGAGACCATAGAATGGAGGAACTTGAAAAGTCTGGAGCAAAGGGAAAGGGAAGCATTCAAAGACTATTTTTCACTACGGTGGTTGAAAGCTGCCAATGAACTACCACGAAGACATAACATGAAAGTTTTGGTGTCCTGTCTGGCAAAAAGCCTGGTACCACACCTAAGGGCAATCGGGCAATACCAAGATTTCGACTCATACTTGGATCTCGGGAATCTGATTAGAAGAATAGAAGAACACAACCAGTCTGACACGATACGAGAAATGGACAAGCAAGGACGGGCCAATACGGCAGAAGAGTTTGAACATGTACGCAAGGATATCCGTGAAATCCGAGAAGAGATTAGGGACATTAGACACAGAAGCACACGAGCCGTCCTTTCTCCCACAAACTTTGTACCCCCTAGGGGAAGAATTGGCACCTTGTTTGCGAAATTAGTGGAAGAATTGGCACTAGCTTGTGACCGTACGGTCACGAGCTAACCTATAAATACCCCCCGGATTTCTCATTCAAATCACCAACAAACACTCATTCTCCCACCTCTCTAGCTCGTTCTAAAGCGATTCTTGACCCGATATAAGTTGCATCTGATAAAGTTGCCTCTGAGTTGCCTAAAGTTGCCTCTGATACAGAATAGAGTCGCTGAAAGTCTGAGCTTGAGAGTATTTTCCCGAAATATTCCCAGAAAAAGGTCCTCCCGACCACCAAAAATATATTCCCCTTTTTACCAAAAGTTTCCAACCTAGGCATCACTCGCAGTCTCGCTAGAGTCGATTAAGTCATGTTTTGAGCTACCACTCCGGAGGACGCACACGCAATTCCGGTCCCCTGAGGTTCCTCCCAGAAAATGTCTCCGTTCTTCAACGAGCATCAGTCCGCGAGCAATCACTGGCACGCGACGAGGGTAAGCTTCTGAGGGCTTTGTACCGTGTCACCCGGTGGTTTACCGTACAAATATTTGCGCATTTACTTATTCTTGTGTGATAACTATAAATATCAAAATAACGAACTGTTAGGTTGCATTAAAGATCCTCTGGGTTCTGGAATGTCGAAATTAATAAGTTGTATCCACGAACGTAAATAGAATCTCGGGTTTTCAAAACAATCGGTACAAACACCGGTTCGTACATTTTCCCAGTCGGCCGGATGGCGACTCTAGTCAAAGAAGGCTAAAGCCGATATGAGCGACCACTTTCACTCACACCTGGATTGGGCCCTCCTCGCCTCGTGGGCTCTCATAAGAATCTTCCCGAGCTCGAGCCCTCCTCCTTGACTTCTTCCCTTCTCGTGAACCCCCTTTCTTGGTCTCTATTGCCTCATCTCGTTCCTGGAGAGCCCTGGCAATTCCTTCAGCTAAACTCTTATCGAACGTATCGACAAGTCTTTTGTTTTTTCGTTTAAGCTCTTCTACCTCGGAACCGCCTCTTCGAGATCGACGATGTTTGGGATTTCGGCTCCCCGAGTAACTCCTTGATGATCTGGATCCGTCCTCATAAGTAAGTCTCTTCACCACATCTGGTGAAACCTTTCTTGCTTGTGACTTCAGACGAGGCTTATGCCTTGGGGGAGTTGGTGACCGTTCTTCAGACCTTCCTCGTCTCGGAGTTCTTTCTCGATCATCCGATCGAGTCCTTCGAGCTGAAGATGCTGTAACACTTTGAGAAGGTTCTGCATTCCTAGAGCGTTTTACACCCTGAGAGTCATCTCGTTGTCGCTCTGTGGGAATGCGCTTGGTCAACTCCGCCAAGTGATGCTGCAAACGATCAATGGCTGACCGGTCATTAACCCTTCTGTGGGCTACTTCAGCTGCGGCCCTGTCCATCCACTTTCTTTTCTCTGGATCGATGGTTCCTGACCATTCATACATCTTGTTCAAAGCATCATCTTCGTCTACAGGGATTACTTCATCGTTCTGTTCCACATTCTCCTTCTGAGTGTTTGTGGCTGGGTTATGCTGAGGTTGAGCACCTGGTCGCTGTTCCTCAAAGATCACCATGTTTGTCACTAGAACTTTTTATTCAAAAGCTCCACGCTCACCGCACCAATTTGTTACCTCGAAACTGTAACCTGAATCCACGTAGGCTATAATCACTGCAAAATAGCAAACGTTAGCCTAAAGGAGGCCGCTGACCGGCGACCCCTCTCCGATGCTAAAGTCAGTAAGATTCGTGATCGGAAAAGTAATTAACTCAGAGCTTGAGTCAAGAATAATGTACCTTAGATTGTTGAAATCTCATGTATTTATAGTAGTTTGATCACGTATCCGAATCCTAGTTGTATTAGGACATATCATAAATCACGCCTATTTAGGCTAACGATCATAGTCTTAATTAGCTTGTACTCTCCTAATTGAACTAGGAGACTAAAAGAGAAATATAGTCCACGTAGAAGAGAGATTCTCATAGCTTTGACTATTCAACGCACGTCCTATGTGGCAAATGAGACTATTCAACTTAGTCTCCTTAAACCAACGTGGCTTTAATAAATATACACATTGGTCCACGTGTCATTTTGAATATTACGTGATAACAATATGATATACTTTTTTATTTAATTTTAGAAAAATAAATTATTTTATTTATAAAATATTTTTGCCCCATATTTTCTCCTTAAACACGGATTTGCCCTTATATTTTCTTACCAATACAGATTTGCCCTTGTGTTAATTTAACACCCAAATGACATGGATCCTACGTGGCGAACCGTTATGTGCCACCTCATCATGCCGTTAGTTTAGGTATTTTTGTATAGAGTTGAAATCTTCTGTCCACTTCCCTATCCCCTCCTCTATTCTCTCTCACATTAAACTACCTTTTTTGTGTATGAAATAAAAGGGACCCACATAATATATATTTTTTAATTAATATAATTCACTTTATGTGAGAGAAATATGGAAGGGGATAGAAAAATGGGAACAGAAGATTCTAACTCTTTTTGTATAACGTCAAGAAATATGAGGGTATATTAGTGCATTAAATTAATATAGAGGCAAATCCGCATTTCAGAGAAAATACAGGGGTAAATATGTGTATTAACCCTTTCTAAAATGTGATATACTAAAATCTGATTTGGTTTTTCTAATTGGAAAGAAATTCATAAGAATCACGTGTGATAACTATTTTTAAAATATATAAAAATAACACCACAGAGATCCGTACACAATCTTAGTATCCCAAATGAGATAAACCAACTCACTTTTAGATTTCATAACGCGCTTCCATTTCTATAAAAGGAGCCTCAAATATTTGTGCAATTCCTCAATGGACGGTGTCCTGCACGCGCTTTAGTGAGTGTGGTAAAGAAAAGTTAGAGAAGTGAGGGAGATCTTTAACTAGAAATTAGGTAAAAGAAAAGGGCGTAATTTAAGAAGGTAACGAGTAACATGTGGTTAAAATGATTAATTAGTTTTTGAGAAGTAATTACTCACATGTAACTAAGAACAAGTCTTCTTTCACTTTATTTCCATTCATCGATTTCACCTTATTTTTCATGCATTTTTCTTGCAAAATTCTAATGTTTTAAAATCCAAACCGAACACTGAACCGAATTTATAAATGGATCATATGTTATTTAGTTCAACTTTAAAATTCGGAATAGTCGAACCAGATGATGTAATAAATAAATAAATAATTATATATATATTATATTGTTAATTTAAAATTATTTCTAGAAAAATTTATCTTCTAAATAGAATTTAAGTGGGAGAATTTCATAATTAATTATTTTTAGCTCCATTACATTTGTTAAGAGATTATAAAGGAAGAAAAAGAACTAGTAAAAAAAAGTAGATATTATTCCACATTTAATTAGAATTAGATGGAAATATTAAAAATTTCATTATAAATAGAAGTTGGATTCTTCAATTTAAAGAGAACAAATTTAATGGGCTAATGAAGATTATTATTGAGGCCTAAGCATGATATAATTATTTGAAGTTTAGTAAATTTTTTTTTTTGTGGGGAAGAATAGAAAATCAAGTTAATCTGATTTTTGGTTCAACCAACCAGCAATAAAAAATCGGCTTTCAATCCGGATCCCCACGATTCGGATTTTAAAACGTTGCAAAATTCTACTCTTTTTACCTTCTTACACTAACTATATTTCTTTTATATACTCTAAAAAATATAATTGTTTTTTTTTAAAATTATAAATATTTGAATGAATTAGTAGCTGTAACTTTTCTAAATCCAATTAAATATTCAAAATCTATGGGGCAATCAATCTTAAAGATTTGTCTGTTTGATTTTCCTTTTCATAGCTACTCTTTATTTATTTTACTCCAAAATGTATAATGGAAACACACTTGAATAAAATTGATATTCATAGCTTATTTAAATGAAAAAGTAACTACTAACTTACAATTTCCAAAAATAATTGAACCAAACCAACCCATATCTATTCGAAGCAAGTTTTATTGTGTAAATTAAAAATAGCTTAAAATATTAGATACTCTTTCCACTCGAACTAACTTTAATTAGCATGCATGACTCAATTCGTTCTGAAATATCAGAAAATAAAATTGCTATCTAATAGATCTAATAATGACTAATTTATCTTTCATTTAATAATAATTCAATCGAAAATTAATACAATTACCATAATTGAATATAAGGTAAGGGGGCAAAAGAGAAAACATTGACAAAATAAATCAAATATGTTAAATCGTCTAACAATTTGAAACAAAGTATCTAATATTTCGAAAGAGAAATAATATATTTTATTGGTAATATTTTATGTCTATAATCAAACTCAGTTCTTTAAAAAAAATAAAATCAAACCCACTAAGAATAACAAAGTATTGGATTTAAGAGTATATGCATAACGATAAAGGGATGTGGTTTATCTTAAAGCGATAAAAAATCGTGAATTGCATTGTTTGCATAATTATAAAAATGATCGATTTTGTTTATGTGAGCGAGAATATTTTTTAAAATTTTTGACCAATTAAGTTATGGTTAAAAGCTCAAAAGTGAGAACATTTTTTTGGACAAAAAATGTTCTAATTTACGTCAATAAAATCGACAGTTTCTTTAATTATACAAACTACCGTTCTTTACTTGCTTCATGACAAACCACAATCTTTTATTTGTAAAGAAAAATGTGAAATCACTATGTACTATATGAAGTTTTGAATTTGATTAAATTGATTAAATTTACGTCATAATACATAAAAAAAGGAAAAGTACAAATAAAATTCTTGTGGTTTCAATGTTTTGCAAATAGATGTATGTGGTTTCATTTTTTGCAAAAGTAGGTATGTGGTTTACAAAATTGGCAATTAAAAAAATTTCACTCAAGGTGTTAGTATTTGATGACATGTGATATTGATTTCGATGATTTGTTATGTTGATTTGTTGACTTTGATGATGTGACACAATAAAATATTAATTTTTTGATGACATGTCATGTTGACTTGATGATATGGATGGTTGACTTGATGATATATGACAAATGGTGTTAGTCAATTTCATTTATTTGTCAAATATGTAAATGACGTGCCTCTTTTTGAAAAAATAAACTAAATTTCTCTATTTGCAAAACATTGAAACTAAATAAGTTTTATTCCTACTTCCAAAAAAAACCTTGAAAACTCGAAGTGATCCACTTAGAAAAAAATTACTCAACAAGTACTGAACCGAAGAATGTGATAAAATTTTATTTCCAAGAATATACATGGATAAGAAAATTACTAGTAAAGTTTTTCTATTTAAGACATTACATTTTTTTATTAATTTGAATAGGTAATAATTTTTTTAATTGTGAAAAGGATTAATTTTGGATAATTTGTGTGAATGAGATACTTAAAAATTGCATGGATACATAAAACAAGTGACAAGTCAAAAGGTGAAAAATAGGAATATCTGTAGCAATAAATTTGGAGAAATGATCTAATTTTAAAGTATGAAGATTAGGCAAATAAGTATGATTATATCCAATTAGGTTTTTGGGGTCCTACAATTTACAACAAAGCTCATATCTTTTCTTCCCTTTCTGGAATTCCAACTTCTCAAAAGAATCTTACCCTTTTTAACATTCATGTTTTGATTCCATCTCCACTCAGTTTTCTAAAATATCTAAATTTTATCTTCTGATTCCACTGATGTCATGCTCTGTTGAATTTGAGGTATAAATTGGGGTTTTTTTTTTTTTTTTTGTAAAAATTTGAGCTTTTCTTGATGTGCTTTGTGAATTTTGAGGTGGGTATTTGAAAAGTTTGGTTTTTGAGTGAAATTTGAGGTGGGTATTTGATAAGTTTGGTTTTTTAAGTGAAATTTGAGGTGGGTATTTGAAAAGATTGGTTTTTTAAGTGAAATATTTTGATGTTGAAGGAGGAGATATTGGGGATGATGAGAGAGGGAAAAGATGAGGTGAGGAGAAGTAGTCCTATGTTTCCTAGGCTTCATGTGAATGATACTGAGAAAGGAGGGCCAAGGGCTCCTCCAAGGAACAAGATGGCTCTTTATGAACAACTTAGTATCCCTTCTCAAAGGCTTGCTGGCCCTGGATCACTCCTTATCATGCCTCTTCCTAATGATGTGAGTTTCATTGTTATGTTTTCAATCATTTCGGGAGTAAGGCTTTGTTGTTGTTGTTGTCGTCGTTGTTGTTGTTGTTCGGTGTTATGTTTTCGCACTGTAAATGGAATTACTTTTTGGCATAAAGGCGATCAATGTAGTTTGATTTCTCGCTTAGTTTGTTGACAATATGACAATCTAGTGGATCTTGGTTATGGAATTTGGACTACATTTTGTATAGAAATTATTGGTAATGTAACATGGTTTTTGCTCTTATACAATTTACCTAATCAGTGATGGATTCAGGACTAAGCAACAGGGAGTGCTCCAACGGCTATAGGGTTTTTTATTCAAATTTTTCGCTGTCTTTACCCTAATAAGTTCAACAGAGTTTCTGGCACCCGGTGGGAGCTCAATCCCTTTCCTGAACCCCCTAGATTTGTCCATGTGCCTAATTATCATTGCAAGTTAGTCATATATATTTCTATTAGCCCATCAAGAGTTGGCTCATATTAAGAATAATAATAATTCAAAGTCGAATGTGTCTTCAGGTTCTTGGGTGTTCTGAAATTTGTTTAGGCTTTACGGTTGAAATTTGTCTTATAACTACCTTTTTGTCTTTCCAGCCAATTATTTACCTGATTCAAAATATGCTCTATTCATAACATGAATTTCTTTACTTTTCTGCATCCGTTTTTGTGTGGGTTTTTCAAATGATTCATATTCACAGGCGGCTCTCTTTGAAAGAAGTGTTTTCACTCCATTCTGCAACTCTCCAGCACCTTCGTATTCTGAGAATTCTGTTACACCATGCCCCGGTGGAGTTGAGCTGAACACTAAGATGCCAAGTCCAGAACGGAAACTCATAAATTCCCAAGATAATCAAAGTTTGAATTCCACTCAGCCATTGTCATCCGGCGCTAAATGCAGTTCAGTTCAATCACATAGTTCCAACTTCAAAAAAATTTCAGTGAAGAAGCCAGGGGATGCAGATAATATAAGAGCTCATAGATCTGCACAATCCGGAACAATGCTGCATTATAGCGGCAGTTGCCAGAATAAAGACCGAGAAAATCAACCTTACTGGAATATGAGCTTCGCATTGCAGTTTAAAGATATTTCTGAAAAGCAGAAGAGTAGGGAACCTTTGTGCAATCAAACTGAGGAAAGCGGAAAAATATCTAATGCTTGTCAGGATCCTGTGGAAAGATCATCTTCGCTTTTGTCAAATAGAATTCCAGCAGATGCATCTTTTAGCCCATCAGGAAAAGTTATAGGTACTAAATCATTGAAGCGAGTCCACCCATCTTCGGATGAGGAATTAGGAAGAACTAAAGCGGATGCATTAAAAAGATTCCGTATTATGAATGGACAATCAGATCAAAATTTTGTTGCCGTTGAGGAAAAAACAGTTCATAAAAATAAGTCTTTGCTGGAATGTGCTGGGGGAACGGGTAAGGAAAATGCTTCACAGTTGAAAAACGAGACATGTTCTAAGTTATCTTCTCATATCGATAAAAGAAGTCATAATGTTATTGAGAATGGCTGCAGAAAAGATGAAGATAGAAACAATGGATCGTTGAAAGTGGTAGATGTTGAAAGGCATGATTTATCAGAAACCTTCGAAGTCGATTCTTTATCTGCTCTAAATATAACTCCTGATGATGTTGTGAGAATAATAGGCGAGAAACAATTTTGGAAAGCAAGAAAAGCTATTGTCGAGTAAGTACCTAACTACTAGTTTCTGTTTACATGATTTTAGGAAATTAGCATCAAACTTGTGATTTTATTTTTATCTTAGTTTCTAAGTATGTTAGACTTTTTGGTATTATCTCATTTTAAGATTTCATTTCTTGCTCAATATATCGGCTATTAGCATAGATATCTGTAGAGCGAGATCATCTACTTAATGATTGTTAAATATTGTTTTCCATAAAACATTATACAGGATTGGTAATGCGTCTTTGAAAAATCCAGCTTCTTGAACAATTCAGAATTTTTAGCTTTAAGGATCCTTGATTATGACTTTTGAAATTGAAAATCTCCTCTTCAAAATTACTGGAGAGCTGTTTCGATGAGAAGATCGTCTGCAAGGATTTTACTGCATGTCTAACAAATCAAGGCCTACACTATCATGTGGGGATATCACATTGTTTATAGGCACATTAACCGGTTTTCGGTTGATTATTCGCTGCATCTCTGCAAGAATCCGAGTATATAGTCTATACATGGATAGAATGCTCTGATCTAGAATAATTTCATATGTAGGAAAGCTGAATGATGATGAGTATCCAACATTTTGATTTTTGTATGCTATTCTTTGAGCTGCATTTGATATTGACTAACATATGTACTTTTATCTCCACAATGGCAATAGTGACTGACCTTACTTCTTTTATGTTTGTTTCCAGTCAACAAAGAACGTTTGGTGTGCAAGTATTTGAATTGCATCGGCTCACGAAGGTGTAGTAGCCTTGTCTGATCAAGCACTGTGATTTATTTTCTTGATTTTTGAAGCTCATATGAAATATAACATGCTTTATGATTCTTTTTCTTATAACAGGTGCAAAAATTGATTGCGGCATCACCAGATTTATTGCTTAAAGACAGCATTTATTTGAGAAAAGCATTATTGAAGTCATCACCAGTGCGGAAGGTTCCATCCGAGCATGCCATAAAACAGCCACCACCGATTGCTAAATCCAGAGACAGTTCTCAGAAGCCATATCCTATCACGAAATTACCCGACGAACATGTAGTTGAGAAGCTTCCCCTTCCTCCCGTCCACATTGAAACTGACAAAGGACTTACGCAGGAATCTAATCGTGAGTCTCATTCTCAGCCGGGAACTTCAGTTCCGGTTCCTACTGCTACTGATACTAGAACATCTCCATGGTGTGTCCCAGCCCCCGGGAATCAGTGGCTAGTTCCGGTCATGACCCCTTCTGAGGGCCTTGTGTACAAGCCCTACACAGCTCCATGTCATCCACATACAGGTTATATGGCACCAGTTTACGCCAATTGTCCTCCTCCGAGTGCAGGAAATGGAGACTTTCTAAACGCAGTCTATGGAGTTCCAGCTTCTCACGCCGCTCCTCCTTTTGGACAAACATACTTCTCGCCATATGCTATGCCGATAATGCCTTCATCTGTCTCAGGCTCAGCAGTTGAGCAGGTGAGCCCATTTTCCGCACCTCAGTCAAATCTCAAAACTAACAGTCAATTATCAGTTAGTGATTTTTGTGATCACTTCATGTTCTGCAGCAGAACTCATGTAACATGTCGAGCCAGATGAGTCGAACACTATCATATCGTGTCGAGAAAGTTGAAGCATCAAAGGAAAGCGAAATCCAGGGAAGTACAGCGAGTAGTCTGCCTCCAAGGCCTAACGGCCACGCACTGCCTCTTTTTCCTACAGAACCAACATCAGATCAAAATGCTCAAAGCAACGAGCAACAGACACATGTGATCAAGGTCATTCCTCATAATCGTAGATTAGCTACCGAATCAGCAGCCCGGATTTTCCAATCCATACAAGAAGAAAGAAACCAGTGTAATTAGTTTATCAGAGACCGTAATCGGCCGGCCGTTGATAGTTTTCTAATTAGGAGTGATATGAAAATTTGTATATGTATATGCAGATGTATAATGTATATGTAAATACATTTTCTCTAACGATTAACACATTTAGAAAAACATTAAGCCTTGTGCTATTATGTTGTAATTTATGTTATTTTTGTAAGCAATTAAATAAATTGTACGTTATAAGGAAAACAACTTTGCATCTAAAGAACACTGTTATTTTGTAGTCCCTACACATCAACTTAGACTGTAATTTAATTCCATCTATATTTTTGAGAAAACTTCTTTTAATATTGGAAGAATTCAATTAATAGATTCATTGCTATTCCATTTGGAATTCTGACGTGCAAATATTGATTAGGAAAGTAATGTTCAAGTGGTTATTAAATGTCCAAATTGAATTTGGACATTGACCATTATATCTAACAATTTCAATTATATTCACATTAAAAACTAAACTCTAGACACTAAAAACTAAACCCTAGACCCTAAATCATCGACCCTAGACACTAAAATTAAACCCTAGATCCTAAGTCATCGACCCTAAATGATGTGATACTCTGGACTAATAATTCAATGACACGTCACATGTTAGTATCTAGGGTTGATGATTTAGGGTCTAGGGTTTAGTTTTTAGTGTCTAGGGTCGATGATTTAGGGTTTAGGGTTTAGTTTTTAGTGTTTAGGATTTAGTTTTTAATGTGCATATGAACGAAATTGTTAACTTTAGGATCAATGTCCAAATTCAATTTGGACATTCAAGGACCACTCGAACATTACTGTTGATCAGGATATTGCATATCGGACTCTATCCGATGTTCATAAAATTATCCAAAAATAAAAGAATAATCAGAAAATATAACCCTCAAAAGAGTAAAATGAAAAGAGGATGGAGGATCTAGACTTATATAGAAAATCTATCTAATTAATCCCATCTCAACGAACCGAAATTTAAGGTTACACCGTTTGTCACCGAGTTTTGATGAATGCTTTAAATTGATTATTCGATATCATTTTTGTTTCTATAAAACATTCAAAGTTTCAATTTTATTTCAGTTAAGTAATTTTGATGACTTTAACAGAATAACTTAACATTACTAAAGCGATATATTTGATAAAACAGGAAGTATTACTCCTGAAAATAATATAAATATTCAATGTTTTAAAATTCGGACCGAACCGGATGGTCGAACTAGTTAGACTGGAAACCGAATTGAAATCCAATTTTATAACTCCGGTTTTTTGAAGCTACAACAACCCAAACACACCCGTTATCAACCCAGAAACCGGCGGTCCAACCGGAACCTGAGTTGACTCCGGGTTTTAGTTTTCACATTTAATTTTGTTAAAAAAATAAATTTCAAAATTATTTTTTTTACGAAACAATCTTAAAATTACTAAACCTGAATATTTCCCATCACAGTAATGAATGATTAATAACGAAAACGAAAAAGTATTCTGCCAAAATTTAAAAGAATTGTGGATATTGAACTCTGTTTACGAGTCTCCTATTTGTCCCAAAAAAATTTACACGATTGGAAAGAATTATTGGAGTAGATAAATCTCGTTATGAAGCTCGGTGGTGCCATGGAAGAGAAGGAAATGAAGAAAGGGAGTGAAGAAAAACTCCACAAACAAAGAAACTACAAAACATGTCTATGTCCCACCAAGAATGGAAGTGATTATGTTTTGAGATGAAGATTATAATGAAAATAAAATATAAAAAGGAATCTAAGACATCCAAGTGATTGATTTAGATAGGCTTAAACTTAAATTTGTATAATATGGGCTTAGTTTTAGCTTTTTACTCAATGCATCTTTCTTTTTTATTTACAATTTTAATACACACTATAGTGTGAGCCCCGTGCAATATGCACGGGATTTATTGAACATAACTTTTAGGACATACGAATGCGTTTTTGTAATCTGTAGAAGCACTATATGTTAGTTTGAATATTGAGTTTTAAACTCCACAATCCCATCTTATAAACTTACAGAAAAAATGTGAACAAACTGATACGATTGCCAAAACAGTGAATAATAAATAAAAGCCATCATAGCATGTTTCTGAATATGTACATTAATTAATATATGTAATACAAATAAGATGCTCCTATCAAAAGTCAAAAAACAAAAACAAAAATAAGATGTTGTAGTGTTCAAATCTACAAAGGGAAAAGAATTTTGGACTAAATTGGAGTACATTATCAACAAAACAATTAGGTGTTACATAAAATTGATATGACTTGTATATTACTCTCTTTATCCATCTATATAGATCGTTTTAGAAAGTTGTTTCTATTTCAAAACATAAGACATTTCTGCAGTTCAAGATATTTAGTGTGCTTCTTTTCCATTCTTGCCCTTTCAATAGACAATAACTATTTTTTATCAAATTTGAGTATTTTCATTTTCAAAAATAAAAATAAGTAAAAAAAAAACCGAAACATTGGAGTATTCTTACTCCTGTTTCTAAAGAATATGTTACATCAAGAATAGACCAACTCCATAGTAGGATGCATATTAAGCTCCTACAAATATAAAAACAAATAAAAGAAATTACTATAATAAACAAAAAAGAAGCACTGAAACCTTCCTTTTCAACATATCCAACTGTTACAGTTCATAAAAGCAAGAAGAAAGACTAATTATAATCGATCTCTTCGATCTCTCAAGGATTGAACAAATGATAATTCGATTAACCAATAAATCAAAGAGGAAGTCAAAAGTTAAAGCCAAAAAGGTAATTATACAAAAACAGTCTGTGAAAGCTGAGGACTTACAAGATAAATCTCAATAATCTTAGGGATATTTCTGTAATCAATAGTATAGTTGCTGACTCAGCATAACAGTTGTTGTTAACTGTTTTAGGCGGGAAAAATCTGTTAGTTGACCATTGACTGTTGTAACAGATTTTTCCCAGCTTCTCTGTGTATAAATGCTTCGACTGTAATTCCTTTCTTTTTCAATGGATTAATCACTTCTTCTTTTCTATTCATCATGGTATCAGAGCTATGGGTAAACACAAAAATCGCAATCAAAGGCGTTTAAGGTCTAGAATCATAGATCTAACTCCTACAGATTCATACGAAGATTATGAAGATGGCGATTTCGACGACGATCCTGTAGAAAACGAAGAAGATACAATCCCAAAACCTATCTCTGAAGTTATTTCCGCTGCTGAAGCAATTTCAACAACTGAAATCAGTCTAGACTCACAATCGACTGAAGCAGAGATGGAGATCAATGGAGGAAACTCAAACTACTCAAATGACAATCCTGGAGCTGTAATTGTCAATTTTCAACTCACAAATCTGAATTATTTTACATGGAGACACGCGATGATTCGCGCTCTTACTATCAAGAAGAAACTGAAGTTCATCGATCTTGATGAAGGTGAAACTCAGCCACAAAGAGGTGATCCTGGCTATCAAACTTGGAGAGAAGGAGATTGTCTTGTAACTGCCTGGATCTTGAATTCTATTCATAAAGATCACTCCGAATCCTTTATGTTAGCTACTTCATCAAAAGATTTGTGGATTGAGCTAGCACAAAGGTACGGTGACAACAATTCTCCTCTATTATTCAGAATCAAAAGGCAACTGTTTCAAACAACTCAAGGTAACACTTCTGTGTGCACTTATTTCACAAACCTGAAGAAGTTATGGAATGAATTGAGTATGTTAAGACCCCTGCCTAGCTGTAATTGTGGCATATCAAAAGATTGTGTGTGCAATGCATTCAAAAGAATCAAAGATATAGAAGAGGAGGATAGAACTATGCAGTTTCTTAGTGGCTTAAATGAAGGTTTCGAGCATGTCATTAATCAGATCTTAATCACTGATCCATTGCCTGATATAAACAAAGCTTTTTCTATGGTTCTCAAGATTGAGAAACAAAGAGAAAACACCTTTGATCAACCTATGGAGATTGCTAACTATGCTGCTTCCCCTAGTTCCAATAACAGGCAGAACTATGATAAAAGTTCAAGATCATCTAATGCTGATAAGAAATGTGAGCATTGTAACAGATCTGGTCATGTCAAAACTGAGTGCTTCAAGATTGTTGGCTATCCGGATTGGTTCAAGGGCAAGAACAAAGGCAAAGCTGGTTTTAATGGCAATAGAAACAACAAAAGTGGAAATGCTGCTTATATTGCTCAAGAACTCAAACAGACACCAGTTGATAGTGACTCTGAAGCAGATGGAGACTATAAAAATACTGAAAACATGAATTTTGTTATACAAGAAGTGTATAAGATGCTGAAGGGAAAACAACAACCTGACATCTCTGCATTTGCTGGCTTTTCTGGATTCTCTGGTAATATCACTAACACTTGTTTTTCTTCAAATAGTGGTACATTTTGGATAATTGACAGTGGTGCCACCAGTCATATGACTCCACACCTGTCATTTTTCAACCAATACATGCTCACACCAGATAGAAAACCTGTGTTGATGCCAGATGGAAATTCTAAGCCTGTGTTGCATTCAGGCAATGTGAAATTATCCTCTTCCATAACACTACAAAATGTGTTACATATTCCATCTTTTCAGTACAATCTATTATCTGTGGGGCAACTCTTAAGGCAGTCAAATATTGAGGTTCTATTCCACTCAAGCAATTGTTACTTGCAGGACCTGAAAACACATGAGTGCATAGCTGTGGGACAATTTACAGGTGGTTTATACATCCTCACTGCAGATTCTTTCAACTTGAAACACAGAAAAGATAAAGATGGAGAGGCTGAGGCTCACACAGCTCAAGATTCTCACACAAAACCCAATCATTGGCACCTGAAGCTAGGACATGCCTCTGATGCAGCATTATCTCACATACCTGCTATTCATTCCACTAGTGTTGATAGTAAAGATTGCTTAGTTTGTCCCAGGGCAAAGCAACACAGATTGTCATTTCCTTTAAGCTCAATATCAACTACTTGTAAACTACAAATGTTGCATGTTGACCTTTGGGGTCCTTATCAAATACAATCTTGTAGTGGAGCAAACTATTTTCTCACTATAGTGGATGATTTTACCAGGTACACATGGGTTATATTGCTGCAAAACAAAACACAGGTTCCAAAAGCTATAGAAAGCTTTCTTTCCAGCATTGAAACTCAGTTTTCTGCAAAAGTTCAAATACTGAGAAGTGACAATGGCACAGAATTTGTCAACAAACAATGCTCTAACTTGTTCATCTCCAAGGGCATTTCTCATCAAAGAACCTGTTCTTATTCTCCCCAACAGAATGGGGTAGTGGAGAGAAAACACAGGCAGCTACTTAATACTGCAAGAGCATTGCTTTTTCAGTCTGAAATGACTAACAAATACTGGGGAGAGGCCATTCTTCTAGCTACTTCTATAATCAATGTACTTCCAACCAAAGTACTTCATTGGAAGTCTCCTCATATCAAATTCTTTTCCACACAACCTGATTTCTCCAAATTCCATGTGTTTGGAAGTTTATGCTTCTACACTAACATTAAACCCCATAAAACAAAATTCGATGAAAGATCCCATAAAGCCGTTTTTATAGGTTTCTCACCTGGCCAGAAAGGTTTCAAATTACTTGACCTAGAAACTCACAAGTTCATAGTTTCTAGAGATGTAAAATTTCTAGATCACTTATTTCCCTTTCACCCCAATTTCCAAGATCCCATTATAAAAAATCCAACAACCATTCTAAATAACCCAACTTCTAAAGCTCAGACACATTCCAATCTAACATCTGATCACACACCATCTACTTCCTCAAAGTCTTCACCTCACATCTCTTCAAAATCTACACCTTGTAATCCTCCTCAAAATCCTCAAACCTCACATACCAGGACTAGACAACCTCCATCCTGGTTGAAAGATTATGTTTGCACAAATGTCAGTGAAGATGGTTTAGAATGCATTTATATGCCCCAAGATTATGTGGAGTTTGCTGCCAACTTAGTTCAGGAGATTGAACCACAGAGTTATACTGCAGCAAGCAAGGATGCTAGATGGGTGAAAGCAATGTATGATGAGTTTGCTGCTTTAGAAAAAAACAACACTTGGGAATTTTGTTACTTACCACCAGGAAAGAGAACTATCAAATCTTTATGGGTGTTTAAGATCAAGTATCATGCAGATGGAACAGTTGAAAGATTTAAAGCCAGACTTGTTGCAAAGGGTTACAACCAGCTACAAGGTGTAGACTTCCATGAATCATTTAGTCCTGTTGCCAGAAGTGTGACAGTGAGAATGATGCTGGCTATTGCAGCAGCCAAAGGTTGGTCAATTCATCAAATTGATGTAAATAATGCCTACCTACATGGTCACCTGGAAGAAGATATTTACATTGAACCTCCTGCTGGTTATACAAAGTGCCCTCCTGGTCAAGTGTGTCACCTTATCAAAAGTCTCTATGGCCTTAAACAGGCAGGGAGACAATGGCACAAGGAGATATCCACCAAGTTACAAGCTTTTGACTTCACCAAATCATGCAATGATCATTGCTTGTTTATAAAGAGACATGAAGATGGAAGTTCAACTTACATGGTCATCTATGTAGATGATATACTTATCACAAGTTCAGTTGATGCTCACATTCAAGAGGTCAAAAGCTATCTTCATGATCTGTTTACCATTAAAGATATTGGTCCTGTCAAATATTTTCTGGGGATTGAAATTACAAACACATCATCTGGTTTGTTTCTTTCTCAAATGAAGTACATCAAGGACATCATTCAAGATGCTGATTTACAAGATGCAAATGTTGTTAATAGTCCTACAGTTTCTGGACAAATTCTCTCAGAACCAGGAGAAGATTACCAGAATCCTGAACAATATAGAAGAATTGTGGGAAGACTCTTATATTTGAGTTTCACTAGGCCTGACATTGCCTATGTAACACAACAGCTCTCACAGTATATGCAGCATCCTTTCAAGCAGCTTTACATGTGCTTAAGTATCTCAAAGGCACCTTTAACTATGGCTTATTTTATTCTAAGCAAAACTCTGAGCAACTCCAGATATCTGGTTTTTGTGATGCTGATTGGGGAGCCTGCAGAACTTCAAGAAGATCTCTCACTGGCTATTGTGTGCTCATTGGTTCATCAATGATTTCCTGGAAAACTAAAAAACAAACAGTGGCAAGTAGATCTTCAGCCGAGGCCGAATATAGGAGTATGGCTCAAACAAGTTGTGAGATAAGATGGATAAGTTATCTGATGAAAGATTTCCAAATTCCATTTGAAGAGCCTATTGCTCTTTACTGTGATAATGAAGCTGCCATTGCCATTGCCAAGAACCCAGTCTTTCATGACAAAATCAAGCACGTAGAGATAGATTGCCACGTGGTAAGAGATCATATTGCCAATGGTTTCTTACATACACCTCATGTGTATTCTGCAAATCAGATAGCAGACATTTTTACAAAGCCTCTTAGCCATGAAGTCATGCTACCTTCTCTGAATAAAATGGGAATGATCAAGCTTATTGAGGATTCATCTTGTGGGGGGTGTGTGAAAGCTGAGGACTTACAAGATAAATCTCAATAATCTTAGGGATATTTCTGTAATCAATAGTATAGTTGCTGACTCAGCATAACAGTTGTTGTTAACTGTTTTAGGCGGGAAAAATCTGTTAGTTGACCATTGACTGTTGTAACAGATTTTTCCCAGCTTCTCTATGTATAAATGTTTCGACTGTAATTCCTTTCTTTTTCAATGGATTAATCACTTCTTCTTTTCTATTCATCACAGTCTTAAGAAGATCGGTGTAATGAAGGCAATTATGCATATATTACGAATAATTGTGTCCCTTCACATAATTAAGGTCCAAAATTCCTAAAAAATGCAGCAAGAAGACATGCTAAAATAACCATTAGCCATCCATTTAAAAGAAATACTACTGTTAGCCATAGATTTTCTTTTCTTAAGAAACATGATAAATAAAAGAAGGGATAGCTATTGCTATTTCAAGAAAATCTTGGTTTGTATAAATAACATAACATTTAGCAGCAAACAAAAGTAATCAATTGGCAACTCTAATTTAGCAGCAAATAAAACATGATTGTACAATATATCCAACCACCTAGCAACTATAATAGAAAAAATCATCAATATAGTTAGCAGATTATGTGAGCATACATATCTCACTAACCATATAACATCTCAAATCTCATGTGTTGGAAGAAAATAATCTAGAAAATGAAAACTATAAAATAGAAAAATTCAGAATGGCTGAAATTGGGTGAAATCACAGGGTAATTATTTCTTTTTAAATATCCTTTTGAGAATTGCACATATCGCAGCCCAAATACATAACTTCCATAAATACATTAGTTTTTTTTTTCTTCCTCTTCTAAAGGTAGGAGGGTGGACCAAGTCCAAATATATTTTTATCCTCCTACCTCCTCCAAGGTTACAGGCTGGAGCATCTAACTGTGAACATTAGTTGAATACTGCCAGGCCACCCCCTTGGGGGCTCTATAAATACATTAGTTATCAGTAGCGTAAAGTGTAAAATTCTGAATCACTTTAGGCGTCTCTTGGACTCGACAACTGAATGCAGAACAAAATGAACCTATTTCTAAATGAATCAGAAACGAAAGGAAAATAGAGAAGCAAATTAAACTTTGTGATTCCTTTCAAGTTTCATAGCCTCGATCTAACACTCGATCCAACAATGTCACAGCCATGCCACCACGATGCTCTTATTGCCAAATTAATGGAGCAATGATGAAACAAACACCAGAACTTCTCAAAAGCACAGCTCATAAATAATAGACCAAAAGAAAATCAGAGCTCACCTTAATCATAAACTCATGAAGTAAAAGCAGTATTGTTATGAAGTAATGAAAAATCATAAATAATTAAGTTCAGATTATGAGAAAACCAATTTGTCACAAACAACAGCAAGCTCAGTTTCAAGTAATTGCTTTATGTCTTCAGCTTTGTGTAGTGCAGAGAGCATGTATCCTCCCAATTCAGGTTAACTGAAAATCATAGATGTGCTATCATGAGATAATTAGACATACAATAAAGATGGTAGAAATGTGAATTGGGGATGAGATTCCGAGCTAAGCTTAATCTCAGTAAAGATTCTCTTATTTTATCAACCTTGTCACTTATGTAGCAAATTTTGTACATCTAGAAATGGAAAACATATTAAATATAGATATCTGAAATCAACTAAACTTCAGAAATTGGAACTTCAAACAAAAAAAATTCTTTAACGAAAAAGTATATGATTGATCAACATTGTTCACAACAACTGATTAAGCAGACTATCTTAGTCAATGACACCAAATGCAACCAGTCCCAACAGAACGAAAGTCAGATTCCTAACAAAAATAACCTAAGATTTTGGGATTTGGGATTTGCTAAAACAAAGAAAGTAAATCAGTTCCTTAACCAAACACAATTAGAAGTACCTAAAATGAGAATCTAAACAATATCGAGAAAAGAAAACTGACCGACATGCAGGAAAAGGCGAATGAATTTCTGCGTGGTGAGAAATAAAATTGGATCAATTTGATAGTTCTCTAAAGCAAACTGAATATTGATTCTGAAATTCTGCTTCTCTAAACCACAAACACGCAAACGGAAAAGAATTTAAATATATTATGACACCATTATACATCAACAAAATCATATATGTCACTACCGTGAGAATGATTCAAAAACTAATTTAAGATCCCGTGCAAAAACTATTCACAATTGAAGGCGAAACTGAAGTGACCAAAATATGGAAACAATATATAAGAACTTACCAAAAATCTATGATTCCCTCGAAATCCAAACACATGATGAAGCCTTCAAGAAAAACATAAAAAATATAGTAAAGATAAAATTAGAAAACCTTGGCTGGATTGTGTAATATGGAAGGAAGGAAGAGTAGTCCTGCAGGATCAACTGAGTAGTTTTGCAGATGTTGATGTGGTGACCAACCGAGGAATGAGATAACAATAAACCGGTTAGGATGTGGAAGTAACTGCTAAAAGACAGGCGACAAGTGGAGGGATTGAGAGCAGTTTGATAGACAAGTTATGGAAGATAGTTAGTTGAAAGCAAATATCGGTGTTAAATTCATGTGCAAATTGATTTCGAGAACATAGAAACCATACCAAAAACACTTGAAGGAGAAACATGCCAAAGAGAAGAGTAGTTATATGCCAAGGAGAAACTGACATAGAACTCATGAAATGTAAGATGGAGCAATTGTTTTCCACTGACTAACAATGAGTAAAAAAGAAGCATTCAGGAAGCCAGCGATTCCTCCAGTCGACGACACGACGAATTTGCGGAGAAGGCAACAGCTGCAAAAAAAAAAGCCTAAGTCTAAAAAAGAATCGTAACATAACACACAACATCAGAAATCAGAAATGGAGGGCAGAATGGGAAGACATTTGGAAAAATCCTCAATTTTACTGTTCTCTTCATTGCCTTTTAAAGCTTAAGCTAATAATGCAGTTTAGATCTCCACACGAAACTATCAAGCGTAAAAGCGTGTTACTTTCCCTTTTATTAGCCCATGAAACACCAACTAATCTATTCTCTTTGCTGAATTCTTCTCCATATAATAAACTCTCTTGACATTCTTTAACATGCCACCATGTTTGAATTGCTTGAATTTCCATGGCTGCAAGGGTTGATCCAATGGAAACAAGATAGGTATCTCCATATGCTAGTCCCATTAAAACTGCAGCATAGTATGCATTCACTGCTTCATATGAGCTTTTTTGATTTCGTCCGTCCAGTGATTCGGTTAGTCCTGATGACCAAGAATGCAATTTGTACATGTCAAAACATCGTAGACGTGTGTAGCTTGAGTTTATTTGCCTTCCGATGTTCATAAAATCAGCCATTAGACAATAAGCTTAAGGCTTGTACTTGTTTCCCCAAAACTGGTCGATTTTCGCTAGAACAGCAATTGAATAAACTAGATAACCAAGATGATGCAAGTGATCATTGTAGATCCCAAATCCAAAATCTGCTGCAGGATCAGTTGAGCCTTGTTTGGTTATGATTCCTCCCCATTTTTCATCATAAAGAAATCCATTTTCGCTTGAAGTTCCATCGAGCCATGGCTCAATTATTTCCTTTAAGTACTTCTTGATTGCAGGAAGAACATCTGTGTGGCCTATTTCCTCAGCTATTAAAGCTAATCTTGCTGCTTTTGAGCTCAATTTAGCACAATGATAAGGTGAAGTTTTTGTTATTGCTGATGATGGATTCAAGGACTCCACATCTTTTCACAATGAAGATACAATTTCAGAATATGAAGCTTCATCTTTGATTGGACCCTTTATTGAATTCCAAGTAATTGAAACCGGGTCGGATTTCAATAGCCAAGAATCTCCAATGGCACCAACAAGATCACCACCAATGCTTCTATACTTGAAATCATTAAGAACGATAACATTTTCGCCTGATAAAAGCTTAATATGTAAAGGATGTGCAAGCATAAGCAAGTCTCCAAACCCATTCTTTTCCCACTTATACTCAACCGAAAATGGTTTGGTGAAATCAGCATTGCCTGATACTACATAGCAAGAGCTGAATCGATCAAGAATTTCTTCATGTTTTCGGTCAGGATCCGAAAGTATAGCAATCCTTACAATGCCTGAAAACCCCTCAGAAGTAATCAAAGACTCGCCCCCGACTCAAATTCATCTGTATGGACGAGTATATTAGCCATGTTTGACCATTATTAAGCTTAAGAGTGTGCTTGGTGAGTGACGTATTTGAGGAAAGTGAAAGAATGGAATGGATAGTTGAAATAGCAATGGAAGTATTGGACAGAACAGAACATGTCACAAAAGGGCTTCCTCTAGAAAAAAAGAAGCGGAAATTTGAAGAGGGTATATCTAGAGTGACACTAAGATCACTATAAGAAGAGATAACATGGTTTTTTTTAGCATCTGGGTGGGTTTTATTTGAAGCAGAGATGGTTAGATCAGGCTGAAAATTCTGTTGTACGGAAGAGGAATGGTGAACCTGAAAGGGGTAGGAGACAGAAAGGGAAGAATTTGAGGATTGGATGAGATAAGGGTGAATGTATTCGGGTTGATCGACATTCGAAAGGGTGAAGTCTTGAAAGAAAGAGTTAGTAGGCAAAGGGGAGGAGAGAAGGGAAGGGGAAAAGAATTTGGAAGGATCAGGCAGGATAGTGGATTGGGCTGTGGGAAAGAGAAATGGAAAGGTTTGACGTGGCTTTTGTAGAGGTTGTTGAGGTGGTGTTGGTTCTTCTTGTGGTGGAGGGGGTGGTGGAGGAGGCGGAGGAGGTGGAGGCGGAGGGGGAGGCGGTGGTGGAAGTTGGTGTGATCACTGTTTTCTGAAGGGCCTAGTGACTTCTCTTTCGAATTTGCGGCCGAGTTTTTTAAACATTTTGAAAAGAGTGTTGATGACACCGAATACTTAAAAAACCTGGGATAATAGAGGGATGGTGTGCTGGTTTTTTTTTGTTTGTTTTTGGTAAGAAGTTGGGAGGTTTTAAGGAATAGCAAAGAGAATATAGGTGAAGATTGGACAAGAATTATTTAAGGTGAAAGGAATTAAGAAGACGGCGAAAATAAGATTAACTTGTATGCTAAATTTTGGCATTTTGAGAATGAATGATGAAGAACAGGCAATGAATATTCTACTTCTCTTGTTTATTTTCTTCCAATCGTCTAAGCACAAAGCTTTCTAGTTCCATCTGAATATTTTGATATTGATCATGATTATTCAGTACTTAACTTGATATTGTTCATGAGAATGTGTATATAAAGAAGTTATCTGAATCTGATGTTGCAAGAAGGAACTTAAAAGGAATAAATTCCTCTATTCATAAGAAGACAATGCATGACTATATCATAAAAAAAATAAAAAAATCTACAAACTACAAGTATAACATAAGAATCCACCTGGACATCCAGAAACACATCACATGGAACATAAGAACTTGCTGAAAATGAGAAAAACAACAAGGCCAACTTGAATTTTATTTACCATGATAATACATAACGAAATATACCAACATCAATGGCCGGCCTCGATGATGTGGAGCTCAGTTCCTCCATGGCTGTCTAGCAATTTCCACAAGTCAAATACAAATGTTTTCAAGGGTTCTGATAGGTGGATGAATTTTTAATTCTAGTGAAAATTAAATCACTGGGGTTTCCTACAAGTCTCTGGGAAAGTGATTATTATCATTCTAACTAGTTTTATATCTATGGAGATTTGCTCACAATGCAGGGGAAGTTTTGACACAAAACATTTGGAATAAGATGGATTAGCATCTCATGCTTTTGCTTCATTAATATTGAAACAGAAATAGCGTCACTGATAAATTGATGTAGGAACTGCATAGCTTAACGAACTTGTACAGCAAAACCATGAATGAAGTGTGAAGTGCGAACATATAAAATTGAAATCTGATAGCAATTGGGCACACTGGACATATCTAAAGTTGGTTCACCCAAATGAAACACAACCAAAAACCCACGAAAATAAAAATGTTTGTTCTCGATCTTCCTTAGATTATTCCACAGAAGTATATTTACTTGAACTTTTAGTGCAATAAACAAAGATTTCTCCATCGCCTATTTTACGATACAATAGTTGAACCTGATGAAGGCATACCTTTGGACCATCATTGTCATCAGCTCTGACTGCTTCATTTTGGAGAGTCAGCTCTCCAGAAGTCACATTTTCAAGAGGTGCCCACACGTCCCTGATCATAATTACCATACAACCTAGGCTACAACACGAATCAAAACACTTCTCTAATTAATAAGTTAATTTTGCAGAAATCTTAGTTGCAGTAAAAACTACCTTCAACTTGTCAGGTTTTACAAAAGACAAACAGACTCCTGCGTTAATCCTTGGCTTCCTCTTCTCTTTCGGAACTTGATTTGCGATTCTGAACTTTATAGTTTTTCTACAAAGAATTGATTATATCTGCTTCATAGATTACATATTGAAAACACATATTTAGCCAAAATAACAAAGAATTGATTAAATGGTCTAGTTGGCAGTATAAATGCCCTCTCATGGACATGGCTTTGGTGTGACATTTTAAGAGATACAAAGTGTAAATAATTCTATTTCACAACGAATTACAATAAACTACAGCTACCTGCTCTGCAATATGCAGTATGTAGATGCAGCGAACCATCATAGATGGAGCGTTATTCACCGTATTTCAGTAATGGAACAATGGAAATCATGTAGATCAAGACGAATGAAAACCAACAAATGGAAATCCATGTATTAATGTTAAAGAGCTGCAATTAGCCGACAATTGTATAGAAAATCAAACGAAAAAAAATCAAGAAAGTTCAAGGGATAGGAATAAACACTTTTTACCAAGGTGCGTCCGAATGGAAACAAATACCAAGTTAGATCTTATATTAGGCTGAGATGTAAGGAAAGGTAAATTCATGTGCAAATTGATTTCGAGAACATACAAACCATACCAAAAACACCTGTATGCAAGACAGGCTTAATATATGAATATTCAATGGAGCAAAAGTAAACGGGAACGAAGAATTACCGATCAAGTCATCATTTGAAGCAAGAACCATTGAAGGATGTAAATCTGTATTTCATAAAAAAAACACCAGTCAGAATGTAAATAGGATTAAATGATCAAGTACTAAATAATCCTAAACGTAAGAGGATTCAATCAATCATCAAATACTAAACTGACTACATTAGTTTAATAAATATGAGAATATTAAATACAAAATTTATCTGATAGGTTGAATTTATTAGGGTTTTGTTTTGTATACCTTTCTTTCTCGATATGTTGTTCGATGGATCGTAGTAGATTTTTTGATTGTGTCTTCTTAATGAAGATGCCTCCGGTTGAGATGTTTGAATCTCAGCCTCCGCCTTATCTGAAGGAATGTACAAAACCAGATCAACATGGCCCTAGGGACGAAACCAATTGTACTCTTGGCGTCAGACTTCTTAAGCACTGGATGGATGAGGATTATCTCTATCACTGTTTTTCGAGAACCGGCGAGGAGGTTGTTGCAATTGAGATGGTTTGTCGTCATAGAAGTTGTGGGTTCATCGAGTTTACAAGTCACGAGGCTGCATGGAGATTCATTCTGACATGCAAACTCATTCTTGACTCAAACACTTCGGACTATGATTCAATCCCCAACACTGGGACTATTCTTTGCTGTGCTTTACATCCTAGTCATCAGCCTCCACCTTGCTTTCCAATTCCCAAACCCGATTCCGATTCCGGTTATGGAACGGATTAGATTTTGAGGATCATATTTCTTCTAATTTTGACTTGGATTCGGATTTGGCTATGAAAAGTGTCTGAAAGAGTCTCTGGAACATCCCCTAATTTTCGATGATTAGGATTATCTTTAATTCTTTCTTTTTTATTTTTTTCTGCATTTCTATTATGTTTTCAATGTCTTCCCAAACTTTTTTTGTAATGTTATTGTTCCTATTCAAATGATTTTCCGCTTTGATCTTGGTTTAACCTATGACTTCTCGGCAAACAATAAAAAAGAGAGAAAATCATGAATCTGTGCAAACAATTAATCATCAATCACGACCTCTCAATAAATTCGACAATCTTCACTATAAGCAACTCATAGCGAAATAACAATAGGCATTTATGAACTTTAGTGAACAAATTCCTGAAACACCAAAGCGGAATAACAAAATGTCTTAAGCATGAGTAGAAATCAAGTCTTAATTTAGAATCCTCTGCTTGAAAGACATATTTGAAAAATGACATACCTTTGGTTTTCCTCCACGTAACAAAATTCATGGTCAGAAATAAACTCTCCTCCACAAACTGCAGAACTGGCAAGTTTGTGAGTGAACTAAATTAGATGCTGAGGCTAAATGTGTATTGCTCTTTGATTCAAAGTCCTGGTCCTAAACTACTTCCAAGCTATGGATCATGGATCATTAAATATCATCCGGCTCAAAAACAGAAACCGTTTTCTACGATTGCAGTCAAGGCCGTGAAGGAAACAAATGGCGGTAAAAGCAGCTTCCCAGGGCGGAGCTGGGATCCCGGTATGGAGATTGAGGTCCCTTTTGAACAAAGACCAGTATGTCTACTCCATATCTACTCTGCTACTATTTATACATATATATTATAGAACCCCAGTATGAATGATTTTCTTTTCAAATTGACCTCTCGAGTGAATGATGTAGGTAATCTCTCGCACACACTTGCACACACACGTAATGGCATAGACAAGTTATATATCAATCAAACAAGGTAGTTAGCAAGGACATATGTTTTCACAACTCAAGATGAAGGATTAAGGGCGCTGTGGTACTTCAGCCATTATTCGAGTTTATATATAAGACGACTTCAGTATATACGATAAGAAACCATATTCATACTCATTACTGACGTGTGTTCATTTCTGATATTGATAGGTGAATGGGTACGAATTTCTGAAAGATGAAGTCTTGTATTCTTGGGGTGAATTGAATCCACGAGAACTTTTTATTCGTCTTGGAGGTCTTTGGTTAGCAACCTTCACAGCTCTTGGAGTTCCGATTGCAGCAGCAAGTTTCAATCCTGGAAGAGTAAGCTAAAATAAAATCTGTCAATAAATGTCAATTGATATATCATGTGACTCATACTTGTGTTGTTAAAATAGAAAGTAAACAGCCATCTCAAACCAAGGCACTTGCTTCTAAAAATAATTGAACATTCAAAAATCAATCACCAAAATATTAGATGGCAGATAATATCATGTAAAGTCAGACATGTTTGCATCTAACTACAACTTCATTATGTACTCCAAATTTGCAGGAGCCATTAAGGTTTGTGCTGGCTTCTGAGGCTGGAACTCTACTTATTTATATCATTGATCGTCCTAAGAATTTATCTGGTATGATCATCGTAATTCTTTTTATTTTTTCTCCTCAACAAAACAAATTCAGTTATTTGATAACTAAGGCTTCTACCACAATCATATATATGGATTGACTTAGAAAGTTGCATTTGCTTATTAAGGAACTCCTCTATACATGATTCAGAACCACGATTTTGACACAAGAACTTAGCAATGGAACATGTATAAGAAACGTACCAGTTCATAGGTTAAATTCATTATCATTCTGTTGCCAAAAGGGCATATTGTTAAATGGATTTACAAATTCTTCTGAACTGAAAAGGTATTTCTCTGCACACAGATTCAAGATGCATGTACAGAACTTATCCTACATATCTCATCATGCCTGTCTTTGACAAATTGAGAAGATAGACAAGCTTTAAGATCTATATACCCCATCAACCTAGACCAAAGAGTTGGTAGATCCACACTCAGGAACTTCCACCGAATTGTTCATTATACTTTTTACAATATAGGTAGCGATGAAGTTGATCTCCTCAATAATATTGATGAAAATAGACCTGAGTTTTCTCAACAGGAGTCACAACATATCCAATTCAGAAATGCATGCATAGTACAGTCGCCAAACAATTGAATCGATGAAGAAATGAGCCACTAATTTCAAATGCAATAACCATATATAAAACAGATACTATCTTAAATTCACAAAATACTTAGTGAAAATAGTCATCTTTTGTATAAACTTATATGATGCAACTAATCATGCATGCCATAACGAAATCAATATCAGAGAATGGTTGAAGAATGGAAGCCTCTTGTATGAGTATCTACTACTACTATATAGTACATTGACTTATCACATCAAATGAATGAACTTCATATCAGCAGTAGTCGTTTTCCCTTGAATGCCAAAATTTTCATAGCATAAATGAAATGTAAGACTTTTGAAGTATTGACTTATTTCAGCATGAATGTCTTAAGAATCAATTTATTAGGGTTTTGTTTTGTATAGCTTTCTCTGTTGTTCGATGGCGTCGCTGGATCGTAATAGTCTTCTTGATTGTCGGTTCCTAATGAAGATGCCTCTGCTTGAGATGTTTGAATCTCAGCCTCCGCCTCCGCCTTATCTGAAGGAATGTCAAAAACCAGATCAACATGGCGCTAGGGACGAAACAAATTGTACTCTTGCCGTCTCACTTCTTGAGTCCTGGATAGATGAGGATTATCTCTATCGCTGTTTTTCTCGAACCGGCGAGGAGGTAGGTAATTCAAAACAACAATCTTCTTTTCTTTTCTTAATCTATTGAATTAGCCAGAATAATTTATGCTTCAATTAATCAATATTTTTCTTATTGTGTTTGTTGTTTTTATACACTTTTCTTCCGTATTACCAAGGTTGTCGGTTTCTTGCAGGTTGTTGCAATTGAGATGCATGGTCGTAAATTAAGTTGTGGGTTCATCGAGTTTACAAGTCACAAGGCTGCATGGAGATTCCTTCTGACATGCACACACATTCTTGACTTGGATTTTTTAATCCCGAACATGTGGACAATTGCAAGCTGAGCTTTGCATACTTCTCATCAGCCTGCAAGTGCAAGGTCATTCCCAAACCCGATTCCAATTCCGATTCGGGATCGGATTTTGAGGATGATGTTTCTTCCGATTTTAACTTGGATTGGGATTCGGATCTGCATTTGGATTATCTTTTAAATGTGTTCTATTTGGATAGGGTTCGCAAAACTTTTTTGTAACGTTGATTGTTCCTATTCAAATGTTTTTTCGCTTTGATCTTGGTTTAACGTATGACTTCTTGGCTCTACTATTTCTTGTACAATTTTTCCTTGGATGTACAGGATGAAAATGGAAAGGGGTGTTTTCAAGTAGTAACTGGATGTTCGGCATGTACTTTATTATCTGAAACAATAAAACCTAGTTCAGTTACCTTGATTTGAATTCTATTTGTATTGAGACTCAACAAGTAAGATCATCAGATGAAAATGGTCGTAAATAATGTGGTGCTTGATATCTACAAGCTGTGTTGGAGGACTTATTAGTATTAGTAGAATGGTTAATAGTAGGGCTGAGCACGGATACTAAATTTATTCATTTTGATAAAATATTTAAGTAAAATGATCCTGAATTTAACTATACTATTGACTTGGTTTGACTGAATTCGGTCAAACACAGTTACAAATGTGAATATTTTTCTTTTAATATTTGATCCAAGATTGAATGGCAGGGATCCGTGCCCAGCCCTAGTTAATAGCATGAACATGTACTTCCTTCGTTCACCTCAAGTTGAATGGAGCTGTCCAACCTGATACTTGCATACTGGTGTGAGAAAGATGTGTCATGCAAATAGTCTTATGGGAATATTTCTTAATTTTCAACATAATTTTTACTCAAGGTTATGGGTTCATCGAGTTTAGCAGTCACGGGCTGCAGTGAGAGTCCTTCAAACACACACTGGTGTTATAATTCCAAATTGTGAGCAGGTTTGCCTGCTGAACTGGGCATTTAACGTATCTTGTGACCCATGTGTCAAGTACAAGGATCCAGATATCGATAAGGACTGGGATCCGGATACAAATTGGGATATATGTTCACTACATACTCAAAGTGAGAAAACGTTGCTAGAAATTCATTGCGTTTACTATCTTTAGATGATGTTCACTATTTATGTCCACATAATGCAACCAATCTTATGAAAATTGTTGCTTTAGACCTTTTTTGGGTTTTATTTGGAATAACTAATGCAATGAATACATTGAATGACAACAAAGTGTTGCTTTATGCCTCCAAAATTTAGATTGACTAATTTATGCCTACATTCTCATGGTTCTGATTCACAGCAAAAACCCTCTTTCACTTTGTGCGTATCTCGTAAACTCCCTACTCAAACACTCATTTGTGACTATGTTTGGCTCGTATCACCTCCATGCTTGGTTCATCAAGCTCTTCCGTGACTGCTGAGGTAATTGTGAATTTTGTTATTTCTGTTGATGATTTGTTTTAATTGTGTGTACGTCATTCAGCTAGGACTTTGTTAAACAAGAATTAAGGCTTCCTAACCAAGACCAAACTTGCAATGTCTCGCTATCATTTTTGCTTCCAGATCACTTTCGACATTTATACAGACATAACAAACTGTCAAAGAGGGTGACTCAAGAAGAGGGATAAAAAGTTATCAAACTGCTGATCCTCAATGCCCTGATGATGCGAAGAATGCAAGTACTGATAGAGGAAAAGATTCTTTATCTGCTGAGGAACAAAGTTCAAAAGTTAAACCAAAAAAAGGCAAGAGATGTAGTGGTGCTCTGTCCAGTGAAGGACCCTAAGATAACGATACAAAAGTGAATAGAGAACCTATAGGGTCTTCTACTGGGGCCCCAGAGAGGATTGATTGGGGGAAAGAAGGGTATGAGGAGTCACACAAGAGTGTTGATTCTCGGAGTGAAAAGAGTTCTAGGAACAGCTGTGGCATAAACTGGCAAGTTATCTTCGAAACTTAGAGGAAAATGATAATGAGGTAATGGATAGATTCAGTCTTGATCAATGCAATTGAACATTTATATTGCCTTTAGTTGTTGCATTGTTATTTCTACGTCCTAAACTTGGGTGGTCTTATTGACAAGAGTCAATTCAGTGGCAAAGTCTTTGGTTCTTACTAATGCTTGAATTTACTCCTAATTTTTATCCCTGAAGTAGTTTTTTTTATTCCAGAGTCTCCACACATTTTTCAGCGTGTAAATGAGTGAGTACTCCTTATAATGCATTATTGTTATATTTCTAAGTGGTCACATAGATCTTTTTTATGGGAAAAACGACCCGACTAATAACGGATAACAACAATGCGGAATAACTTCGTTACTAATCTTTTTCCCGACTTCAGTGAATCTTTGAGGAAACTAACTAGTAGAGCAAAACTGAAGTAAGCAAGTTATAAAGGACACACAATATTTTAGCGTGGAAAACCTCCTCAAGGTGAGAAGTAAAAAACCACGGGATCCGTAGACCGCTTAAACCTTCCACTATAATCAATAATAATGGGTAATACACAAGATCTTCTCTAGACAACACTAGAGGCATACACAATCTTCATACACTCGAGGAATATCCCACAAGAGGTATGGCAAACCAGAGAAAACACAAAGGAAAGAGGAATCCCGAAACGACACAAATCTGCCTATCTAAACTGCCCCCCACGAACTGGTCTTCCAGGCCTCTGATTCAAATTTCGACTAAATGATGTCAAGAACAGGTTGTCAAGAACATGCTGTCCGAAAATCACCACAATCCGACGGTGCAATCTCCGGCAATGGGCAATCTCGTGCGGCTGGCAGCTCTCCCAAAAGCTAGATCTAGTTTCTCTCTCTTTCTTTTTGTCTGGAGGCAACTCTCCCCCTCTCTTACAACAAGCTCCAACAAGATGAGCTTATATACCCCTTAGGGCTACCATCACTTGGGCCTAACCCAAATGGACTCCAACTTGGGCTCCTCAATAGATTAGAAAGCCCAACAAATCTTCCACTTTCTAACTATGAGGAGGAATCCGCCATCCCGGCGATCGAGCAACACACTTTTAGCTTCTCCCTTGCTAAAGCCTTTGTCAACATATCGAAACCATTATCATCGGTATGAACCTTTTCAAGTTCAAACATGCCTTCTTCAAGAGCATCTCTAATCCAATGATATCTCACATCAATATGTTTAGTTCTAGCATGATAAGTAGAATTTCGGGCAAGATGAATCGCACTCTGATTATCACAGAGAACCACATAACGTTGTTGCTTGAACCCAAGCTCTTGCACAAATCTCTTCAACCACAAAATCTCATTACATGCTTCCGTTGCTGCAATATACTCAGCCTCTGTTGTAAAAAGTGCAACACATTTCTGCAACCTTGATTGCCATGACACAGCTCCCCCTACAAAAGTCATCAAATAACCAGAAGTAGACTTCAAGTTATCTTTATCTCCTGCCATATCAGAATCCGTGTACCCACCAAGCTCTGTGTTCCCATTACCAAATGTAAGACCCAATCCGGAAGTACCCCGTAGATACCTGAATATCCACTTAACCGCTTCTCAATGCTTCGTACCCGGATTTGACATGTAATGACTAACCACACCAACTGCATGGGCAATATCTGGCCGTGTACACACCATGGCATACATCAAACTACCAACTGCCGAGGCATATGGAACTCTCTCCATATCTTCCTTCTCTTTCTCGGTAGAAGGGCAATCCTTATCAGTTAGCTTAAAGTTGTTAGTAAGAGGAGAACTAACCACTTTAGCTTTATCCATGTTGAATCTGCAAAGCACCCTCTCAATGTACTTCTCCTGTGACATGTGTAATTTCTTGGCACCCCTATCTCGGGTGATTTTAATGCCAAGAATTTGTTTTACCGGCCCCAAGTCTTTCATGGCAAAAGACTTGCTCAACTTTTTCTTCAACTGGGCAATTCTTCCAGCATTCTTGCCAACAATTAACATGTCATCAACATAAAGTAACAAAATAACAAAGTCATCAGGGCCAAACCTCTGGATAAAAGCGCAATGATCTGAAGTAGTCTTCCGATAGCCTTGCTCACCCATAACACACTCAAACTTCTTGTACCATTGCCTCGGTGCTTGCTTCAAACCATATAGACTTTTCTGAAGTCTACACACAAAACCATCTCTTTCTTTCGCCTGAAACCCTTCAGGTTGCTCCATATAGATCTCTTTGTCTAGATCACCGTGAAGAAAGGCAGTCTTGACATCCATCTGCTCAACCTCTAAATCAAGGCTAGCTGCTAAACTGAGAACAACTCGGATAGATGCCATTTTCACAACTGGAGAAAAATTCTCATCAAAATCAATACCTTTCTTCTGACTGAATCCTTTGACCACCAATCTAGCTTTGTACCGTGGTTGTGAAGAGCTCTCTTCTTGCTTCTTCTTGAACACCCACCTACACTTCAAAGCTCTTTTGCCCTTAGGCAACTTCACCAGCTCAAAGGTATTATTCTCATACAAGGACTTCATCTCATCTTGCATGGCATCAACCCACTCCTTTTTGTTCTCATCTTCCATAGCTTCATCATAGCTCTCGGGTTCTCCCCCGTCAGTCAACAACACATACTCAGATGCCGAGTATTTGGTGGAAGGATGGCGATCTCTGATAGAACGCCTGAGTGGAACGAATGACTGTGTATCTGGCACTGGTAACTCATCATGGACAATCTCATCCATCTCATGATCTGGAGCATCAACATCATCAGTACCCTGCTGGTCATCATTCTGAACATCATCTCCTACATCAACATGTCGAGGAGGAATCGAATCCAAGTCAATAGAGCCATCTGTCTGCTGAGGTGTAGTCTCACCTCTCTCAAGAAGATCATCAATATGCTGAGGAACTAACTCTGACTTCTCAACATCCTTCAAAGTATGATCTTAGACAAATATGACATCTCGGCTTCTCACCATCTTCTTCTGAATCAGATCATACAACTTGTAACCCAACTCATCTTGGCCATAGCCAACAAACACACACTACCTAGTCTTCACATCAAGCTTAGATCTCTCATCTTTGGGGATGTGCACAAAAGCCTTGCATCCAAAGACACGCAAATGATCATAAGACACATCTTTACCTCTCCATACCCTCTCGGGAACATCAAACTGCAAAGGAACACTCGGTGTAAGATTGAGTACATGAACCATATTACTCAAAGCTTCACCCCAAAACGATCTAGGCAATCCTGCATGAGACAATTGATAGGGATGAAATATCCCTATCTTTTCGGGTTATTTACGATGTAATTAAATGTTATTTTATTACTTTTAGTATAGTTTTAAGTCTTTTATTATACTTTGTGAACAAATTAATTCTCAATCACTTAGTTTGAATTTATCTCCGTAAAAGCATTATTTCACTTAAAATCGTCAAAGTAACTCATGTTTATTTTGATTATAGGTTTTACTTCAAAGATAAAAATTATCCATGGTGAAAGACAACTTCCAGACATGATTAGAGGTGTTTTTGTGCTAATAAAGAGCTAAGAGACAAGGAGTTTTGCAAATAATTCAAGGAAAAGTCAATCTGCCCATAAATTGCTCTTGACACGACCCGTGTCAAAGCTCCACACGGTCCGTGTCAGGACAAAGATGGTCCACACGGTTTGATTTCAGGGGCGTGTAACTAGTGTTTACACTTATATTGAAGGACACGACCCTGTGTCAAAAGGGACACGATCCGTGTCACAAAGGAGACATTTAATTTGCGCGGCGTTTTAATTAGCAAAAATCCAACTTGTCGAGTAATTAATGCGACACGACCCCGTGTCAAGGGACACTCCCAAGGACACGCCTGAGCTGATTAAAGTCATTTTAATGTATTTTTGCCTTGACACGGCGTGTCAAGTGGCCCACACGACATGTGTCAAGCTTTATTTTGCACTTCGATGAGATTTTCAAGCATGTGTTTTGAGGATTCACACTTGTTCACAAAGCCAACTTTTCTGTATAATTATGGGGGTTATCTAGCCAGGAAAACAATCCCTCTTTAGTTATGTTTATTTCCATTTAGTTGTAATTCTCTCCATTTAGTTGTTTAAAGAGGCGATCCAAGTACGATCCATGTTCCAATTCACCTCTTTTGCAAACTTGTAATCCATTTCCATTCCATTAATACAAAGTTACTTATTATTTCCTTCATCTTCGTCCATTCTATTCAAATTTTCAAGTTGGCAAAGAGTTCCTCTCCGAGGACATAAGCGACGATCGTGTGTCCGGTGTAGTGCGATAAAAGGGAGTAGCTAAACTTTTATCTCGCTAAACTAGTTGTGACCCGTCTATGTGCTAGACTCGGTAGTATCATTTTGTTTCTTTACATAGTTTATACAATAGTTTTGTATAAATTAGTATGTTTGATTTATCATCATCATATGCTTTTCTTAATGCTTATTTATGAATACTTGATATGAACTTGACATTTCTATGGGATTTATATAGGTGATTGCCCCCACCGGAAGTGACGAGCCGGAAACCGTAGATATTGACGACATCATGGAACTTAAAGGGCCCTAATTTCTAAATCCATTTGAGACACTTAACCTTGAAATTATAGGATTAATTAAATGTGTACTTACGAGTTCATACGTGTTTATAAACATCATAAAAAGCTAGCTATGGTAGGTTGATTAATCTTAAGACTATTTTATCTTTATTGTTGTATAAAACTTACCATCACCATTTCATGCTAAGGAATATGGAAAGTAGTGTTTGTGTGTTGTAATTTAGGAATAGATTAATAATCACCAAAACTCTAAAGTATAATTTCGCTTAGATAACAACCCGAGACCGAGTAGTTTGATACTTATTGGTATAAATCCCGTGGATTCGATACCCGGACTTAACCCCCGGATTATTACTTGATAACAATAGGGTACACTTGTCCTCTAATTGTAGGCCTTTTTGTAGCACTAGCTCGAGGCCGCATCAACAATATGCATATGACTCTTTCACATAGATTCCTATTAGTCAGTTCCGCTAAACCATTCAACTGAGGAGTCTTTGGAGGAGTCTTTGGGTGCCAAATACCCTGCTCCATGCAATAAGCATCAAAGGTTCCAATATACTCACCTCCATTATCTGAACGGATACACTTGATCTTCTTCCCAGTCTGTCTCTCAACTAGGGCCTGAAACTGCTTGAAAGTTTCCAACACTTGGTCTTTTGTCTTCAAGGTGTAAACCCACATCTTCCTTGAATAATCATCGATGAATGTGACAAAATAGAGCGAACTACCCATTGTCCTAGTTGACATAGGACCACAAACATCGGAATGCACAAGATCAAGTACCTTCTCCTTTCGGTGAGGAGGATGACTCTTAAATGAAACTCTGGTTTGTTTTCCAGCCATACAATCGGCACACTTCTTCAAGTGAATCTTCTCCAAACCAGAAAGCTTCTCCTTCTTTGATAAAATAGACATGCCCTTCTCACTCATATGGACAAGTCTCTTATGCCACAAATCAACCACATCATGATTCTCCACCGCATTAACAATGCTTTTGTAGATTTTGGGATGTGCCATGTACAACTTAGAATGCTTACTTCCTCTTGCCACAACCAAGTTACCTCGAGTGAGCTTCCGCTGACCATTACCAAAGTTGTTGTAGTAACCATCATCATCAAGCAAACCTGTAGAGATCAAATTCATTCTCATATCTGGAACATGTTTTACATTGTGTAAAACCACCTCCATTCCATTCTCAAACCTCAAACAGACTTCACCAACGCCAACAACCTTTGATAGCACACTGTTACCCATCTGGACATCACCATAATCACCTGGTATGTAGGATGAATAAAAGTCTCTCCGTGATGTGACATGCCATGCCGCACCACTATCAACTACCCAACTCGAGTCATCACTAGCAAGAATTATACTATCACAATCACCACAAATCAGGAAATTATCAGTAGTAGCATTTACCTCGGCTTTCTCATTACCACTGTCATCTTTCTTCTGATTGTTTTCAGCACCCTTCTTGTTGTCTTGTTGGCCCTAACAAGATCAGAATCACCTAGAGGGGGGTGAATAGGTGTTTAAGCGGAAAACTGATAATTTTAAGTTTTTGGAGAAACTTAATTTCTCAGAGTCAAATTTCCTCAAGGTCAGAGGCTAGTTTAATGAAACAGCTTCTGAGGGAAATTCTGCCTTATCACAGTTTTACTGTTTTCAGCAACAGAAGCTCTGAGTTAGGGAACTTCTGGACAGTCTTCTGAACAAAGACAAAGATATAAAAAGTAAATCTGTTTCAGCACTAAACAAAAGCAAGTACACAGAAGCAATAATAACAAGTATAAGGAAGGGAGAAAGAGATTCAGGAGATCCTGATGAACAATTCGATTTATCCAAGTTCGCCACAGAAGTCCTGTGACTACGTCTTGTCCTCTGTGAACGCAGTCACCAGAGATTTTAAATCTACTATTCAGAACTTTTATGGCAAGTTCAGAACCTCCTTTACATCAACAGAACACAAAGCTAATTTCTCACGTAGTTCTGACTAGCCTAGAATGAGTTAAAGGATTTCTACCAGAACAACAACAATCCTGTTTTTTTGAATTCTCACCGAACTCAAACCTTAACTAGATTTCTCTCAAATCTAACTGAGTATCACAAACGATACCAGTTTACAAGATTCCTATCATGAACTTGTGTTTCTTCACTCTCTCACTATTACAAAGTCTAAACTATGAAAGCTTGAGAATGGAAAGGATTGCTCTGTTTTGGTCGTTAAAACAGTGCGTTAAGATT
Organism: Euphorbia peplus; assembly: GCA_028411795.1. Classification (NCBI taxonomy): domain Eukaryota; kingdom Viridiplantae; phylum Streptophyta; class Magnoliopsida; order Malpighiales; family Euphorbiaceae; genus Euphorbia; species Euphorbia peplus. The sequence continues at coordinate 7,450,709 of CP110843.1, read as the reverse complement.
TTGCTCGTTAATTGCGTGTGTGATGTACTGGAGCTTGGCTACTATTTATAGTGCTTTGGAGATGACCGTTGTTTGAATTTGAATCTTCAATGGATGACATCAGTTGTTGTAGCCGTTAATCTGTCACATCTTCAAACGGTCTTCAAACACTTAGATTCCGTTAACCTTTGTCTTTAACTAAATCTGGTAAGAGATTTGAAATCAAGGATAAGATTGATTGGAATTTTACTTCATTTAGATCGGCAAAGGGTAGACAAGGAAATGGTTGTTTTGCTTGAGGCAAACATGCGCGCTCCATCAAAACAGCTTTTTGAACTTTTGGCGCCTTGCATTAAATGCAGAAGTCAAAGCATTAAATGCTAGATAAGTCTCGTGACTAACGCTTCTGAGTTCCTCATTTCATTTGTCTAAGCTTCTGATCGCAATGGAATATCTTCTGATTGCTTCTAGTCCTCTGAGGAGAGCTTTGACAGTCTTCAGAAAATCTTAAGAGCGGAGAATCCAGCTTCTGAGCTTTACACTTCTGACTTCAATAATACTTCTCTTCTGAGATTTAAGGGCAATCCTGAATTTCTTCATTCAGCACCTGCTGAGAAACTTATACAGTACTTAACAAAAATTGTTAGTCAACATTGAAAAGTATGTAAGAAGAATAGAATTTCATCTTCTGAAACGTTTGGACATAATCAAAACATGTAGGGTTCATCATTCTCCCCCATTTTGGTTATGGACAAACCGTGGTCCATAAGGTAAAGTTACTTAAATAAAACATAGAGTTTAGAAAGCAACTTCCTGTTTGTTTGGTTTTTAAGAACTCTGATGAAAATTTCTAGTAGAAGAATGGTTTATAGTAGCTTATAGTAGCTTTATGAAGGAGGCATATAGAAGAATGGTTTACGGATTGAAGAACAAAGGTAATTTAATTGTGATATTTGTATTATCTAAATATATCCATGTTAAAAATTAATTTCCATTGATTTTACATGTTCTACTTATATTAAGATCGCCAAAAGTTCATGACGGAAGAGGTGTATAACAGTTGGTCTACATACTGGGAGTTGCCAGAGGCAAAGGCTGAATCTGAGAGAGCTCAACGTTCGCGACAGGGTGGAACCGAAAATGGGCCAATGTCTCGGCATACAGCTGGGTCATTGTCAATGAGAGAGCATCGTGACCGACTTGTAAGTAGCCAATGACTGATTTTTACTGAGTTTTTTCAAAGTGTCGCAGTAATTAAGTTTGGGGGTAGTCACTGAATATTGTGAGACATCATTCTTTATTTGTTCATGCAAAATTACAAATTTACATATCTTGCATATTTTTAATGCAAATATGTTAGTAACCAGGTTTAGAGTGATTGCTAAAGTATAGATGCAAATCTATAATACATATGAATTGTTTGTGTCAGCTTTGCTAATTTTACATGTCTAACAAATCTGTCTGTTAGTTGTTTAAAGTTTCACTTGTTTAATAGTTATTTGGTTTAAGTTTGTTAACTGTTTGCGTGGAGTTTGGATGAAGTTCATTAACTGTTTCTGTTAAGTGCAGAAGATCTTTGTCTGAAGTTTACAAACAGATTTCTAAGTCATTATATAAAGTTTGCTAATTTTACATATATCGCAGACTCGCTTGTTAGGTCGCCAAGTCACTGTATTTGAGCTATTTGTATACACTCATACTAGGAATCATGATGGAGTGACTTGGGTTGACGAGAGATCACGTATGATAAATGTAAGTTCCTTTTTTTTCACAGTTATGTTATGTATGATTTGATTGTCATCTGATTGTTAAAAATGTTTATAGGAGAGGGTAACCGCTGCGCGAGAAAGGATGCGAGAAGCTACTGATCAAGTGATTGACGAGCAAAGAGTATTTTATGATGTTGTTGGAGGATTTAATAACAGATCCAGACTTTATGGTTTAGGAGATGGATCGGGTTTTTATGCTTCTCAGGCTAAATCTATAAATGGTGTACCATTCTCAACTTCTTCTAGTGTGCTTCGGATGCCACAAATGGCTGAACAAGTGACACAATTAGAGCAGGATATGCAAAGTCTTGTAGATGATCGGCAAGCAGATCAAATGCGTATGGATGGGGTCGAATCTCGTCTTGAAACCGTACTGCAATTGGTTAGAGATTTGAGATCTGAGATGGAGCTTTTGCGTACGGACATTGCATCATCCACTGGATCACAACGTGGATCTCCATCTCTGTAGTGCCAGGTATGTTTAAGGATTGTTGTCTTTCTTACTTATTCATTAATGTGTATTTGTCACTTATGCTTTTTTTGCATATCTCTGTTTTTGAACTTTTCTGGTTTTCTATTACTGTTAGTATCTCTGTCTTTGTACTATTCTGGTTTTGATTTTTATATGTGCTGGATTGGTTGCTACTAATTGTTATTGTAATTGATTAGCTTGGATTGTTGTTGCTCTATCTAATTAGACAATTGGTTAAGTTTGAATTTGGGATTTTTCAAGTATGTTTGTGGATCTATTTATGAAAATTGTTTGCTAGTGTTGTGCTTCTTGCATCTCTTTCTTGAATTTTTCTATATGCAGGTTTGAATTATGCATCTCTTTCTTTGAATTTGTGTATGTGCTTTTCTTATAGATTGTGTTGTATTTTTGCCTTTTTCACTAGGTAGTTTGCTGATAGATGCCATACGTGCTGTTGAATATAGTAGATCAGTACGAAATGGAGGGATGTCTACACAAGTTGCACCTTTTTTTGGTACGCATCTTTTTTGGAGGCTAGTTTTGCTTAGGCTTTGTAGATCATTAGATCTGTAATTAGCTAGCCTAATTTTTGTATATGTACAGTGTGTTTTTGAAGGCTAATTGTGCTTAGGTTTTCTAGATCATATTAGATCTGTAATTAGTTAGCCAAATTTCTATTTTGTATATGGATAGTGCTTTTTAAGAATGTTACTGTGATTAGGTTTGTAGATTATTTAACAAGCCTAATTTTGTTTAGCTACAACATATGAGCGAATTATAGAGTCTATCTTATATTTTTGGATTTATATTAGTCTATATATTTACATATATTATGAAAAAAAAAAAAATTATTCAGACGGAAATCTCGAAAGGCCCTTAACAGAGTTTCTGACGGAAAATCGTAGGAGAAACCGTCAGAAACCTTTGACGTTCTGCTACGTCGGTATACGCGTCAGAAGGTTTGACGGAAAACCGTCAGACGTCCGTCAGAAGGTTCCGTCAGAAAAGCGTCACAAAAATTTGCGTCGATCGAAACTACCGCGGTCTGGTTCCGTCAGAAAATCCGTCAGAAAGTTGAAATTCTGACGGAAATGGTCTGTTTTCTGACGGAAGGCTATTTTCTAGTAGTGAACCCTTTCACGCGCCCCTAAGAGTTTGAATCTCACTCTCCCTGCCATGTCAGCAATTTGGGGTTAGTTCATACAATTAAGCAAGTTTAGGGGGATTTTTGTAACGTTTCAAAGTTGGGGGTGTCACTTGTTAATTGGAGACAAGTTCAGGAGGGTAATGCACTATTAAGCCTATTTTAAAAGTAAGAATTGATGATCTTATATATTTTTATTACTTGTAGTTTTGAAGGCTGTGTAATCTCATATTTTTTCACATGGCTATCTTGCTTAAATATTATTAAAAGTCTTAACTATGGAAAGTTGGATATGTTATATTGCCATGTAATTTCCAATATTGTTTGGGTTAGTCTTTGTGTTTATACATAATCTCAGTGCATCTGATGTTTATTTTTACTCACTTCCACGTACTCGTTTAGTTGTTTGAACTTCGCGAGAAGAAAATTTTCGCTGGCCTTTTCAATAAAACAAAAATCATATTTTGCTAGGATTCTAATTTTCCTTTATGGACAGCGCCAGTTGTGATAAATGTGTAGGCCTAATTGATATCCCTATATTTTAATGTTATTACCTTCCACTTATGAAACATTTCCTAGTTTTTGAGTAAGTGCTAAGAAATAGTGTCTAAGATATATCCAAGTTAGGTGTCATGTTTGAGACTTTCCTATTCATTTCATAGTATTTGACACATACCTTGAAAGCTAGAATATGCAGATCTTATTTTTTATTCTTGTTGATACATTTAATTTACTTTCTCTGATATAATGTTTCACAAGACTATTTCTAATAGTTTGATGTCAATTTGAGTCGTATGGTTTTGGCAATGCAGGATTAGCAAATAGACTTATTGGTTTCGATATGACTACATGAGGTTCTTCCTTCAACAATTTCATAAGAGGATTTGCTTTCAGTTTTACGAACCATCACTTTACGGTTGGTATGTAAGTTGAATGAATTCTGTTTTTTTCCTCTTATATTACCTTGGATTGTAACATCCGTGCCCAAAATATTGGAGATTTATATTTTAATATTAGGCTATATGATATCTGGTTGATTAATTGGAATTGTAAATATCTCATTGGGGATAAGTGAATATTTTCATAGTATTTATTAAGTGGATGTTGAATGTTTAGAAATATATCATAGAGATTAATGTGAAATTTTATGTATTTGATATATAGAGTTACGAAAAAAATAAATATATCATATGCCATATTATAATTTATATTTGATAGTATAATAGTAAGGCTTCACAAATAAGTAATATTTTAAGAAAAAAAAAAAAAGAAAAAAAAAAGGAATTTGTGTTAAACGTGTCATCATGTGGAGCTTCTTAGTTGCGATATTATACACGTGGACTTGGAGGTTAGGATAATATTAATAATAATTAAGATATTACGGTATAAAGAAAATGAATTATATGGAGATAAATGACTTATGGAGAAAATAAAGGGAAGTCTGAAATATGATGCGTAGGACTTGGGAGTTTTTACCTGGTATATTAGGTTCAGAGGTTCAGTTTGGTGTAGTTTTAACGTGTTGAATTTACGGGATCAATTTTGTGAATTTTGCGTGGAGATTGGATTAGAGGTTCTCAGATTAAACTTATATCTGGCAGATTCTAAACGGATATTCGGAGACTATTCTAGTATTCTGTAAGTAATTTATCAACTACCCTTTTATGATTTTGAGTATATATAAATATATATAATAAAGTGATTTTGAAGATTTATGAGTTATATATGGTTTTATGAAAAATTGGTATTTGATGAATATGTCAGTTTTAACGTGTTCAATTATTGAACGTTTATAGTTTAATGTTTTGATTATTTTGTTAAACGTTAATTTTAATCGATATATTTTGATTATGGTTTGAGATATGATGTTTTGAAGATCGATTAAATATTGAAAAGTTGATATATTTGGTATATTTTGTATTCTGGTGAAAGTTTGGAAATGATTTAATGTTTGGAAATAATTTGCGAAGCAATGTTGTTTTGAGAAATGTTTTGTCCATCTAGGATTGCCCAAGTAATACTTGATGTTAAGACCATTACCGAGGGATGGTATGACCAGTGTGCACAGCTGTTAGTCCTAACGTTAGGCAAAGAATGAGATCTCGATTATTGATATTGATGTTCTTATGGAAACTACACGGGTGGAATTCGATGATGGATACTAAAGTTTGTATTAAAATTTTAAATACAGGTTTATAGGGACTTGTATTTAGGCAATTTAATACAGTATTTTCAGCTAATTGTTTACTATTTGAGAAATAATGGTTTACTGCAGTTTATGATCTTTCACTACATATTTGAAAGAGTATAATATTTTGAAGTATTATATATAGCTAATTTGAGTATATTATTTTTGTAGCTGATAATTATTTATTGAGATTTTTGTCTCACCTTTTTAAATGTTTTTAATGTTTTAGGCACTGAAGAACAGTTATAGAGGCGCTACTGATTAATAGACCAGGTTTGAGAGGTTGTCAGGAAGTTGTTGGAATCATTTATTTGGAGTTTATCTATGTATATTGGAGACTTAGTTGTATTGAAAAATCTTTGGAGTATTAATAAAATATAAGAATATATTTTTGCTTCTGAATTTTATTATGGTTTAGTTTATTTTCATTTTCGCGTCCGATCCGCGTAGGGTGGTTCGGGGTCGGGTGCGACATGGATAAATTTCAACAATTTGAATTTCTTTGTCACAATTAATGTAATACAAAAGATATTATGGATCTTGTTTAATCTAAGTTTTATCATGTTCTTGATTTTGGTTTCCTGTATTTGCTTGTTATATATAGAGAGATCCCTTCAATCCAAATAAATTTACAATGTATCTAATAATTTTTAGTAATTTTTGGAAATTAGTCACCGACGAAAATTTGTTGGAATTCTGTTGGATGATTTTAACAGGATGTGATATACCAACAGATACATCTGTCGGTAATCGGTTCACACTTGATGAAAAAGAGTTGCCTTTGTTAAAAACAGTGTTGCCTTTGCTTAAAGTATGACAACTTTTTTCTATGCGTTGCGCTTGAGAAAATTTCATTACAGTTGTCACCAAAGGTAACGGGGAAAATACCAACGGATGAATAGTGTCAAAAAACGTTGCTTTAGGTCATTTTTTGCGCAATTGCAACAAAATTATGTATCTAATGCAACAATTCAACAAGGTTACAATAGGCAATCTATGGTGTAGTGGTTGCTACACGGACATGGATTCAGTATCGGTCATGGGAAACGTTATTTCAACATAACCTTCATAGAATAGCTTATAAATGGTGTTTGGCACGTGTCTGACACGGATGTGGGTATGATAAGGTAGGACTGGACCGGCCCTGGGCTTAGTCAAATAGTATGCAGGCTTAAAGCCCAGAGCAAACCGAGGGCCCAAATTTTCTAATTTTCAAAAATAAAATTGAGGAAATTACACAAAATCAGTTTTGGAATTATTTTTAGGCTTAAAAGTGAGATAACCCCCTGAACTTGGACCCAATTAACAAGTGACACCCCGAACTTTCAATTGTAACAGAAATATCCCTGAATTTGTAAAATCGTATGAACTAATCCCATAAAAACTCTCAATTGTAACAATTAACCCCCATATCCGACATGGTCTAATTGCACCCAAAAAGTGGACTACACGCGCGACACGTGGCAACATGTAATAGGTTGTTGAAAAGTCAAATGACACATGTATAAAAAAAATTAATAAATTTTTTTAAAAAAAAGAAATTAAACAAAATTGAATTCTTCCGCTCTCTTGTTCTTCATTCTTCCTTAAACTTTTTCTTTTTTTTCTTATTCTTTTTCTTCTTCTTAATTTTCAATGCCATTCAAATGCAATTCATGAACTACATATTTTTTTTCTTATAATTGCATTGAAAAATCTTTTGTAGTTTGACTACTTTCTCTTTCCAATCTCTTAAAATCCAATTTTATTCTCGAAATCCAAATTGATAACCTTGTTTACTTTTGAATTCTGTGTGATTGGTTTGCAACTTGATCGACCAATAGAATAAAATTGTCGACTTCTTTTTCTTCTCCTTCTTCTTTTTCTTTTTCTTCTTCTTGTTGTTCTTCTTCTTTTTCCTTTTTCTTTGATACGAAAATCTTATTTCCAGATTTCCGTCGAAAATCTGGAATTTGCAGAAAATTTCTAGATTTCCGACGGAAAGCTGGAATTTTTCCAAAATCCGTCGGAAATCTGGAAATTTCCAAAAAATTCCAGATTTCGTTGATATCTGGAAAGAAAAAGAAAGAAAAGAATAAGAGGAGGAAGAAGAAGAAAAAAAAGAAAAAGAAGAAAAAGAAAAAGAGAAAAAAGAAAAAGAAAGAATATGAGTGAAGAACAAGATGAAAAATGAAGAACATGGAAAGAAAGATGAAAAATTAATTTTTGTTTAATTTTTTATGTCTTTTTTGAATTTTGTAATTGTTTTTTTTCTTTTTTCAACCCATTCACGCGCCCCCAAGAGTTTGAATGTCACTTTTCATGCCATGTCAGCAATTTGGGTTAGTTCATACGATTTTAGGGTAAATTACACCAATGGTGTACCAACTTTGACCCTAATTACACATTAGTATATGAACTTCAATTTTGCACATAAAAGTGTACCAATTTTAAGACGACGTCTCATCAAAGTACTCGGTGGGAAAAACATGTCGGTCAACATGCCACGTCATCAACTTTTAATCCACCTCTTTAGAAAATACAAATGGAAGAGAGAGAAAGACATGTAGAAAAATGGAGAAAAGAAAAAAAGCAAGGGAGAGGAGAGATGAATACGTGGTGGGAGAGGAGAAAGATTATTTATATGGAAACTGGCATGTTGACCGGCATGTTTTTCCCGTCGTGTACTTTGATGAGACGTCGTCTTAAAGTTGGTACACTTTTATGTGCAAAATTGAAGTTCATATACTAATGTGTGATTAGGGCCAAAGTTGGTACACCATTGGTGTAATTTACCCTACGATTTTACAAGTTCAGGGAGATTTCTGTTACAGTTGAAAGTTCGGGGTGTCACTTGTTAATTTGGTCCAAGTTCAGGGGGTTATCTCATTATTAAGCCTTATTTTTACAACAATGTCAGGCAACTTTTTACAGTTTATTAGTCAGCTTCATATTATTGTACTTGTGTTATTCAAAGCAGTGTTAACGAAGTATTTAAGCCTTACTTTTTGGCTTAACTACTGTGCTAACCCTTATTTTTAAGCCTTATTTTTTGCAATTTAACGTCTTATGTTCTTCGCTTCTCATTTTAACCCCTCAACTAAAAAAAACAGGCCACTTTAACCATTTTGGACACATGACCAGAGTGTAATACACTCTCTGGTAAAATATCGTTTTGACCATTGATACTTTTTTTCTTTTTTTTTTTCGGTCCCTCATTCTTCTTCTTCTTCTTCTTCTTCTTCTTCTTCTTCTTTCTTCCTTTCTTCCTTTCTTCTTTCTTCTTTCTTCTTTCTCTTTTTTTCCAAATCCTTCTTTCCAGAATTCTAGAAATTCTCCAGATATCTGGAAATTTTTCCAGAAATATGGAAATTTCCAGATTTCTGGAAAAATTCCAGAAATTTCCAAATTTCTAGAATTTTCAGAAATCTGGAACGATTTGGAATTGAAAAAAAAAGAGAGAAATAAGAAAGGAGAAGAAGAAGAAGAAGAAGAAGAAGAAGAAGAGTTGAAAAATAAAGAAAAATAAAATTTAAGGATCATTTTGTAATTTACAAAAAATGGAAAAGTTACAAATTTGTCCCTCCACTCTCTTGCTCTTGCCATATAGGCGCCAGGTTTTGCCACATAGGACTAAGGGGTTAAAGTGACCTGTTGTTTTGAGTTGAGGGGTTAAAATGGAAAGCGAAGAACATAAAAGGTTAAACTAAAAAAAGTTGTCAACTTTAGGGGTTAACAAAGTTTTTAAGCCTTATTTTTTCAATGTTTTTCTCCCAATTTCTTGTAGTCTCGTATCTAACTTATTTTCAATTTTCATTATTTTTCTGTTTACGTTGTTGATTTCTTTTTTTCAAAGTTTTTTTCCTATATAGATACATGGATAAATTGCACCATAGGTACCTAAACTATGCCCATTTTTCCAAACAGGTACCTAAAAACTATTTTTCCTTATCTAAGTACCCAAACTATCGATGACCGTCTAAATTGGTACCTAGTGACCTGCTATAACTAGTTTCCCCCAAGTCAACACCAGTCAACGAAAGTCAACTCCACTTCGCCCAACTTTGCCTTGGTTCGACCAAAACTAAAAAAACCCAGAAATGGAAAAGTCCATTTTACCCTCAAAATCATCTTCTTCCTCCTCTCTCTATTCCTTCATCTTCTTCCTCCATTCAACCTTCATCTTTTTCCTCCATTCAACTTTCACTCTCCTCCTTCATCTTCTTCCTCCCTTCAACTTTCTCTCTCACAATCTTCCACCAATTTTTTTTCTTCTTTTTATTTTCAAAAAAAAAAAACAAAATATCTAAAATCCGGTGGGTTTGACTACCCACCATAATCTGGAGGTAGACGGCCCTGGAACTGGAATCCAGTTCTAGGCGGCGCCTGGGAACTAGATTCCAGATCCCGGCGGCTACCTGAGATTTGGATTTCCAGATTCCGGCGTGATTCCCCTCCGGCCGGAATCTGAATTAATTTCATTTTTTTTAAAGTAAAGGGAAAAAAATAAAAAAGAAATAAGGAGATGAGTTATGGAGGAGAGAGAGAGAGAGAGAGAGAGAGAGAGAGAGAGAGAGAGAGAGAGAGGACATAAATCCGGAATTTTCCAAATTTTTGTCGGAAATTTTTTGTCAGATATGGACGGAAACTGGATACTTTTCGACGGAAATCTGGAAAGTTCAGATTTTTCAAGTTTTCCGGCGGAAAGTGGAAATTTTCCGACAAAAATCTAGAAAATTCCAGATTTCTGTCGGAATATTTCCAGTTTTCGTCTATATCTGAAAAATTCGAGGGAGAAAATGAAGTTCATACACTTTAGTGGGAGGTCACCTTAAGTTTATACACTTTAGTGTGCAAAAATGAAGTTCATACACCATCATGTGAATTACCCCTAAGTTCATACACCATCATGTGAATTACCCCTAAGTTTATACACCATAGATGCATTTTACCGTCATAGTTACTCCTTTAACCGGTCATATACACTTTAGTGGGAGGTCACCTTAAGTTCATACCCTTTAGTATGCAAAAATGAAGTTCATACACCATAGTGTGAACTACCTCTAAGTTCATACACCATAGATGAATTTTACCCCACACTAGGGATAGTTCACACTATGGTGTATGAACTTCATTTCTGTACACTAAAGTGTATGAACTTAAGGTGACCTCCCACTAAAGTGTATATGACCGGTTAAAGGTGTAACTATGTCTAGTAAAATGCACATATGGTGTATAAACTTAGGAGTAATTCACATGATGGTGTATGAACTTCATTTTTGCATACTAAAGTGTATGAACTTAAGGTGACCTCCCACTAAAGTGTATGAACTTCATTTTCTCCGTCGAACTTTTCACATATGGACGGAAACTGGAAATATTCCGACAGAAATTTGGATTTTTCCAAATTTTTGTTGGAAAATTTCCACTTTCCGTCGGAAAACTTGAAAAATTTGAATTTTCCAGATTTCCGTCGGAAAGTATCCAGTTTCCGTCCATATCTAACAAAAATTTTCCGATAAAAATTTGGAACATTCTAGATTTCTGTCGGAATATTTCAAGTTTCCGTCCATATCTGAAAAATTCGAGGGAGAAAATGAAGTTTATACACTTTAGTGGCAGGTCACCTTAAGTTCATACACTTTAGTGTGCAAAAATGAAGGTCATACACCATAGTGTAAACTATCCCAAAGTTCAAACACCATAGATGAATTTTACCCCAACAAAGTGTTGGAAACTTTCAGTTTGCTCCCTCTATATGATTGGTGATCTTATTTCGATTATAATTTATACACACAGTCAGAGTTCATTAGCGTATATATTGTATAGTTTGACCTCAACTAATCTATCTTGAAAAAACTGATATTGTTTGACCTCATATTAGGTGTGAGCGTAAGTGGTCTCTCATAGCGGCTTTAGCCTTCTTTGACTAGAGTCGCCACCCGGCCGACCAGGAAAATGTACGAACCGGTGTTTGTACCGATTGTTTTGGAAACCAGAGATTTTATTTATGTTCGTAGATACAACTTATTAATTCCGACATTCCAGGACCCAGAGGATTTTTAATGCAGCCTAACAGTTTATTATCTTGACATGTAGGGTTATCACACAGAAATATTTAAATGCGCAAATATTTAGACAGTAAACCGCCGGGTGACACGGTACAAAACCCTCAGAAGCTTACCCTCGTCGCGTGCCAGTGATTGCTCGCGGACCGATGCTCATTGAAGAACGGAGACCTTTTCAGGGAGGAACCTTGGGGGCCGGAGTTGCGTAGGGCGTCCTCCGGAGTGGTAGCTAGGAACAGGACTTAATCAGCTCTAGCGAGTGATGCCTAGATTTGGAATTTTTGATAAGGGGGGGGGGGGGGAATATATTTTTGGTGGTCGTGAGGACCTTTTGTGGGAATATTTTATGAAATACTCTCGAGCTCGGACTCTAGCAATTCTTTTCTGTATCAGAGGCAACCTTAGGCAACTTTCAGAGGCAACTTGATCAGGGGCAACTTTCAGAGGCAACTTGATCAGGGGCAACATATCTGAGCTTGCTCTTCCTTTTCTTCAGGATCACTGCTGGTCTCAGAGTCTGACCAAGCAGCCAGCATTGCTTTCTTGAACTTCTTCTTATCTTTCTTCAGCTCCGGGCAGTTAGGCTTAATGTGCCCCGGTTGCTGACATCCATAGCACACAATTGGCTTGTTTGGATCTCTCTTGAACTTTTCACCAGAATCAGGAGTTTTCTTATCAAAGCTCCTGAAAGGCTTCTTGTAGTTTCCACCTCTGCCTTTCCTAAAGGCCTTCTTGAACTTCCTGGTCAGCATAGCCAGTTCCTCATCTTCTGAGGATTCTTCAGAAGATTCTGCTTTCAGGACAACCCTTTTTCCTTCTGACTTTTCTCTTAGGTCATGATTCTTTAATGACATCTCATGAGTAATTAAGGATCCAATGAGTTCATCATACAAGTAATAGCTCAAGTCCTGAACTTCTTCAATAGCAGTCTTCTTGGCTTGCCAAGACCTTGGTAAGCTTCTGACAATCTTCTTCACTCGATCAGATTCTTCAATATCTTTTCCTAAACTCTTCAAGTCATTGACTATCTTGGTGAATCTAGAATTCATATCTGAAATAGATTCTTTATCAAGCATTTCAAATAACTCATATTCTCTCATGAGTTGGTTGACTTTAGATTGCTTCACTTTTCCTGTTCCTTCATATGTGACTTCCAGCTTGTTCCAAATATCCTGTGCTGTTTCACAAGAGGAAACTTTGCTATATTCAGTAGCTGTTAGTGCACAATGCAACATATTTATTGCTGAAGCATTAGTTTGGAGTTTTTTCAGAATGTCATCTGTGTATTCCCTCTGAGGAATAACAACATCCCCTAGACCTTGTTCCATTCTGGTAGGAATGAAATCACCATTAGTAATGACATACCAAGCACTCATGTTCTGAGCTTGGATGAAGTACATCATCCTTTTCTTCCAGTATGAGTAGTTGTTGCCATTAAACAATGGAGGTCTGGTAGTGGAAGAACCTTCTGGAACTATGAAGTGAGAAGAATTCTCAGGCTGGTGTCTACTAGCCATCTCTATTGATTCTGATAGGATCTTACACTTAGATTGTTAGATCTTTAGTAAATATACGAAGTGACCTTCGCTCTGATACCACTTGTTGGCCCTAACAAGAACAGAATCACCTAGAGGGGGGTGAATAGGTGTCTAAGTTGAAAACTGAAAATTTCTAAGTCTTTAAAGAAACTTAAAATTTCAGAGTCAAACTTTCACAGAGTCAGAAGCAAGTTTATAGAATTTGCTTCTGAGGAAAATTCTGCCTATACACAGTTAGCCTGCTTTCAGCAACAGAAGTTCGGTAAGAGAACTTCTGGACAGTCTTCTGAACAAAGACAATGATACTTACAGAAAATCTGTTTCAGCACTAAATATAAGCAAGTACACAGAAGCAATAATGACAAGTATAAGGGGAAGAAAGAAGTTCAGGAGGTCCTGATTGAACAATTCGATTTATCCAAGTTCGCCACAGAAGTCCTGTGACTACGTCTTGTCCCCTGAGGTCGCAGCCTTCAGAGATTTTATAAATCCACTATTCAGAACTTTTATGGCAAGTTCAGAAGCTCCTTTACATCAACAGAACTTAAGCTAATTTCTCACTTAGTTCTGACTAGTCTAAAAAGAGTTAAAGGATTTCCACCAGAACAAACAATACTCTGTTTTCTGGATTTCTCACCCAACTCTAATCTCAACTAGATTTCTCTCTTTAAATCTAACTGAAGATCACAATCGATCTCAGTTTACAAGATTCCTATTATGAACTTGTTTTTCTTCACTCTCTCACTTTAACTAAGACTATGCTAAGAAAGATTGAGAATGGAAAGTGATTGCTCTGTTTTGCTTGTTAAAACAGTGCGTTAAGATTTTGCTCGATGATCATGCGTAGTTGATGCATTGGAGCTTGGCTACTATTTATAGTGAATGAACATGACCGTTGGTGAATTTGAAACTTCAAAGGAGATGACATCAGTTGTTGTAGCCGTTAACTTGTCAAGTCTTCAAACGGTCTTCAAACACTTTGATTCCGTTATCCTTGTTCTTTAACTAAATCCGGTAAGTGATTTGAAATCAAGGATGAGGATGACAGAATCATTCTTCAATTAGATCAACAAAGGGTAGACAAGGAAATTCCGGTTTCTCTTGAACAGACAAGCGCGCTCCATCAAAACAGCCTTTTGAACTTTTGGCGCCTTGCATTGAATGCAAGTGTCAGAGCATTAAATGCTCAAACACAACCCGTGACAAAGCTTTCAGAAGCTTATTTCCAGTTGTCTAGACTTCTGATCAAATTGGCACAACTTCTGATTGCAAGGAACTTCTGAGGAGGGCTTTAGCAGACTTCGGCTTCAGAGCGGAGGAGTTCCAGCTTCTGGATCGTTGAAACTCTGACTTCAGCAAACAAAACTTCTGAGTCCTTTAGGCAATCCGAAAATGATTCATTCAGCACCTGCTGAGTAACTTACACATAGACTAAAACAAAAATATTAGTCAACAATAAACTGTATGTAAGATAGTATTAAGTTTTCATCTTCTGAAGCGTTTGGACATAATCAAAACACTTAGGGTTCATCATTCTCCCCCATTTTGGTTATGGACAAACCGTGGTCAGAAGGTAACAGAAAACATGAGGTTTAGAAGATAACTTCCTGATACATATGTTTCAAAACTTCTGAGTAAATTAACTCCCCCATTTTAGTGTAAATGGTGAACTTCAGCAATCTGTATAAACTTAAAGTTGACTTAAGATCAAGTTGTCAGATTTTAGATAAAGATAATTGACTGAGTTAAAAGAAACATAAGCAAAAGTAAGAAGTCAGAAATATAAGAAAGTATAAGGAAGATTCAGTGTATAAATTTACTTGGTAAGTTAATCAGTAGCAAAAAATGTTCGCGTTTATGTCAGCAAAATCGACAATTTCCATAATTCTACAAACAATGCAAACCATAGTCATTTATTTGCTCAAAGGTAAATCATAGTCATTTATTTGCAAAAACGTGAAACCACAAGCCACTAATTTGAAATTAACCCGTTTAGTTAATAATAAATGATGCACCTAACTCCAAATTTAAAAGTTACGATTGATATTTAATTATGGGAAAAGTACAAATAAAATTCTTGCGGTTTCATGGATTTGCAAATAGAGGAATGTGGTTTCATTTTTTACAAAAGGAGACATGTGGTTTACAATGTTGACAAGTGAAGAATGTTAAGTAACATATGATGACATTTCATATTGACTTTGATAATGTGACATGTTGACTTGTTGATTTTGATGACGTGACACAATAAAATATTAATTATTTTGTTGACGTGGAGAGTTGACTTGATGACGTGGAGAGTTGACTTGATGATGTGACAAATGGTGTTAGTCAAATTCCTTTATTTGTTACTTTTGTAAACCACATGCATTTATTTGCAAAAAATGAAACCATAAAGGTTTTATTTGTACTTTTCCCTTTAATAATTTATAATTAGGAATTTCATTTTAAATTAAATTAATTTTTCCAATATTTTTAGTTTAAAAATAATATTATTAAAATTGAAATTGTTGAAAAAAACTGAAATTGTTGAAAAAAAACTGAAATTGTTGAACTAAACAGAAATTGTCGAACTGAACTGAAATTGTTGAAATAAGCTGAAATGTGCTAAAAATAAGTAAAATAGAATAGGGTTTTACTCTCTAATTTTTCAATTGATTTGTGTAGATTTCCATTAAATTTGTTTATATTAATGTAAATGGAATTTCAAATATCTATAATTGATCCCTGGTTAATATATAATATCCATATTTGTTTATATACTTCAGTATAACAAATTTTATTTCAATGTTTATTTCCAAAGCGTAATTTCTTTATTCCAAACACCGATCTATAGGCACCGTGGTGAAAATCCAGGACCCCCGTAATAAAAATGAAGTCCCAATTGAGTGCCTCTTGGTCCGAATTTGAAATCGTAACAGGCAGGACTCGTAACGACTTGTAACAACTTATTGGGATCGGGAGTAATCATGGCTCCAGAATTGTCAATGTATCCGAGATTTGCGACATAAGCAGCTTTTCTAAAACCTTCGGTGCTAAAATGACCACTTCCCATTTGAGTGGAAGTGTGTTTCCCATTTTGTCTAGCATTAATGATCTCGCCACCCCACTCAATTAGCCTCGAACTTTCTGCTAAACTTGTGAAGATTGAGCTTGGCCAGTACCCTATTTCTTCCTTTCCCAATGTCAACCACCAATTTCCACTACTTTTGTCCTGAATTTTGTCTTTCGGTTAAGAAATATGTGGAGATTATAAAATTATATGGTATTTACACATACAAATTAATGTGCATTTTCTAGTACATGTAACTTAAATTATCAAATTCGATTTTTAGATTGATAACGTTAAGTATTACAGATCTATATGACTCCTTGTACAAGTGAGGCATGTTCGTCTTAGTAAAAAGTTATAAAAGATACCAAAACAATAACATTATGATTTTTCCAATTTTCCGGATGTCATCAACCCATTATCAGTGGACCATATCTAAGGTCTGAGGTTTGGGATCATTCTCGCGGCGCATTATGATGCAGCTTGAAGAGCGAGAGGGCATAATCTCATTAAAAAGCTATGGCGCACCCAAGGAGTTACGACGTGTCTAAGGGGCCACAATACGACGAAATATCCATTTACTAGAAGAGAAAGATGTCAACATGGTAATAATCACATCACGTATCTTGGTATGGAAAGATATGTAAAACCCTTATTCTCTTGCACTCTAAGTTACGGGCAAAAGAAGGGAAAGATGATCTCATTTGAGGCAACAATACAAACCTTCTTGAATCAATATAAAAGTACATCGGAATAATATCACATTTAAGATACATTATTCTAGACATTATGAATATTCTATTTGCTTACCTCATTTTTTTCCCATTTTTATGTTTCTATAAAAATGACTGACTTTATCATAAGAGATAACACGGACACTGAATGATGCACCCTATGTATTTTGGTTAGTCCAAAGTGTTTCAGAAGATATTTAAATACATACACTTATATACTTGATGATTATTGACTAACAATTTTTGTTAAGTTCTGTATAAGTTTCTCAGCAGGTGCTGAAAGAAATCAAGACTCCTTCTTAAAAGTCAACTCAGAAGATAAAGCCAAGTCAACCAGAAGACTACTCTCAGAAGCGTCAAGCAAAGTTCTGAAGACTCGTCTTAGAAGTTGATCAAGCTTCATCACAGAGGTTCAAGACTCAGACTTCTTAAAAGTCAACTCAGAAGATAAAGCCAAGTCAACCAGAAGACTACTCTCAGAAGCGTCAAGCAAAGTTCTAAAGACTCGTCTTAGAAGTTGATCAAGCTTCATCACAGAGGTTCAAGACTCAGAAGCAAGCTTTCCATTAAGTTATGAAAGGTTCTTTCAGATGAGACAGAAAGGAACTTAAGTGTTAACGGTTTCAGAAGACAGATCATATATGTCCTGGAGCATTTAATGCACCTGCAACTACTAAGCGCCAAGAATCAAAAAGCTGTTATTTGTGCGCCTGGACTGTACGCATCAAACAAACCAGGTTTGTTCCATGTCTACCATTTGTTTAACTTAATGAGGAAACATTCCAGCTATTCTTATCTTCAATTCAAATCTGGTGTATGATTTGGATTAAAAGACAATGATAACGGAATCAATTGTACTTGAAGGTCGTTTGAAGAACAAGACAGAGAAACGACTACAACTCTTTCAAGATTCAAATTAAAGCAACGGTCATCTTCAAGCTCCATATAAATAGTAGTCTAGTTCAACCTTGTGCTTACACGCGAGTTTTGAGCTATCTTAACGCACTGTTTTTTTGCTGAGAAAAACAAAGCATTCCATTCTTTCTCTTTTCTTATTTCTAATTTGTAAAAGTGAGAGAGTGAAGAAACTACAAGTTCATAATAGAAAACCATTTGAGGTTTGAGTTGGATGAGAATTTTAGAAAACGGAGTAAAAGTTTTCTCGTGAAAATCCTTTAACTCTTACTAGGGTGGTCAGGACTTAGTGAGAAATTAGCTAGGTTATGTGGATGTAAAGGAGCTTCTATACTTATCATAAAAGTACTGAATAGTGGATTTGAAATATTTGCTGAGTGATCTCACAGAGGACATAACATAGTCACAAGACTTCTATGGTGAACCTGGATAAATCTGCTGACTCAGGATCTTCTGAACTCTATCTCTCTATTCTATTGCTTGTTATATTTGCTTATGTACCTTGCAACATAGTCTAAGTGCTGAAACATATTATCTTTATACATCTGTCTTTGTTCAGAAGACAAACTATCCAGAAGATCTGTCAAACAGAACTTCTGTTGCTAAAAGAAAAAACTGTCTTAAGCCAGAATTTCTCTCAGAAGCGCTTCTCGGAATCTATCTTCTGAATAGAAGAAATTAGAATTTGTCTAAGTTTTGTTAAAAATTGATTTTGGACGAGAAACCTATTCACCGCCCTCTAAGTTATTCTGATCTTGTTAGGGCTAACACTGAACACTTGTTTTCCTTAAGAACTGTGACGAATTTCTGGTGAGCATTAATATCAGCCATAAACTTACAGAAAGAGTTCTTTAGTTTATTGAGAGTTTGTAGTTAAAGAATTTCTCAACCAATATCTTGGAATTTGGAAAATTAGACTTTCTAATTGATTCAAATTGTTCCATATTGGGGTAAAAAATCAAGACAATAATTTAGACGGAATACCCAAATTTTGTAAAACTGCAAAATTTTCAACTACAAGACTAGATTTGTAAAAAAGTCAAACCATGTAATCTTTATATACTTTTTCATTTTGGTAACTTTCAAACTATGTTTTTATATACTTTAATATATGGAATAAGTAATTACCTTGTGAATAGTCAATTGCATCTGAAATTGCTTAGAATTGTAAGTGGAGAGTGGACTTAAATCAGCACCAAGGGCTACTTTAGTGCTGATTTGCACAAAACCAGGGCACTGGAGATTGTAGCATCCTGTATTTCCATAGCTATCCTTCTGATAATTATAATAAAAATTAGTTGAGTTTGAATTATTTGGAGTTTAAAATACAGATTAAAAGAAACTAACCGTCCAGAAAGTAAATAGCCTTGGTTTCTTAACACCAGTTAAAGAAGGATGAACCTGGATTAATCATGATTTGGTAAATTTGTCATAAACTTTTTTTTCTACATTTAAAATTTGAGACATTAAAAATAATGACCAGCTATGACCCAAATTTGAGATATACTAAATTCACTCGGAGCATCTATTGTTGGACTCCATACATTAAGACTTGCTTTTGCTCCATAGTATGGACCTCCTTCCTCCGCTACTAACGCATACTGTTTAGAGTGCAAGTCCGAGTTAGTTTGTGTTAAAATCCCGCATTGAAAGATCGCGAGTTTTGTGAATGATATGTAATTTGGTGTGGCAATAGTTTAACATTTTAAGTTATATGTGGTGTTAAGCACATCAAGTTATTCTTTTCTATAGAACCCTAAACCTGTTAAGCACATTGCTATTCTTTTCTATAGGAAAAGACTTCTGAGATATTCATCTTTCTTTATTTTTATGTATACGACATAATTTAAAATACACATGATATAGAAAATAATGCAGGATCAGGTCTAACATTTAACTGAACGTGCAATTTCAAATTTCATTAACGAAACATGATATTTTTTTCATCAATATCATCTACGTAATTTCTAGCTTTATTTGAATATTAAAACATTATAGGTTGTCAAAATATATGAAACTCAACATGAAAAAGAAAAGCTCATTTTTCACTACCGAGGTCTGAAATTGCCTTAAGAGTTCAAACTGAATTGTTTTGTATGTGTAGACTAAACTCTTCTTTCACTAGTGAGCTTTGTAATTGCATTATCCTCAAATAACCATAAAGCTAAATTCATATCTCATCACTTATTTTATTTTTTTTGATAAATAACCATTTGGCCTATGGTCTATCCCAACTGTTGGCTTTTGGCCTGTTTTTTATTATTTTTGCCCTTGGTCTTTAATCTTGTAACATATGCACCATAGTCTATTCAAAATTATCAAAATCCTAACAGTGTGAATGCTTGAGATTTTACCATTTAAATATAAGTTGTGAGATGAATATTGAAAAATAATAGATGGTGGTGCAAAGACTGATAATTGAGATACCTCACACAATAATAAGTTTTAGATGCAACATTTTGAATGGTGATTTTAATCTTGATTCTTGGCTAAGTTTGAAGCCCACTCTGTTACAGTTAGATAACAATATTTTCCTCTAATTCAAGTCAAATTAGTCTGAGAATGTTCTAGTACCCGTATGTAACAACTCGGTTTGGAATGGCAACTCCTGAGCAAAGAGTTACCTCATGGGGAGATGTAAAAGACTCCATGGGATGTGTTCTGTTAAGAAATGGTCCACTAGTTTTCTTGATGTAAAATAATTCTGATTTTACAATTGGGATTGTTCCTTTAGGACACTCCCCATACTTATTCCAGCTTTGGAAGGTCTCATCTTTGCTTCCTTCTTGAAATCCAATTGGGGTTGAACTTGGTCTCATCTGTATAATCAATCGCACAAATTAATCTTAAATTACATCCATTATGTACTTTTTGTACGAAAATTAAATTTGATCGCTATGAGTGAATTAAAAATAAAAATAAAAATAGAACCTGAATAGTGTGATTTTTGAGAAGTGGATGACTAAATGCTGGTTGTTTGTATATATCAATACACTCAATCACATAACTACCATCCTCGCTCTGTAATTGAAATAAGATCAGAGATTCAATACACTAAAATCAGAGTTACGACAAAGATGAAATGAAGAATACAACACAAATCTGTATGGTATAATTTGACATCAATCTCCTCGCTTGAACAAATTTAACACATAGCATGTTTGAAAATGCTATAAACAACATTAACATGCAAACTCTGACATCTTTTGCAAGATTCTTGCTAGCCATTTCAGACAACAATGTAAAAGGCTTTCTCTGTTTTAGCAAATCTGAGAGTTAAAAATATTCAAGTGCTCTTAATAAGGGTGTTCAATATATATATAGCCATTGATTTTGAATTAAATTAAATTATGTATTGAGTGCATATGAATTCAATATGAGGAGGTGTTGACTAATTGTGTCATTTCCTAATAAGCATGAGACTAAAAATGTTATGTTCATCCCTATATCTTAAATTCAGAATCATCTTAATGAAATTTAAATGGTAACCATTTCAATATAAGATAGCTATTAATTGGAATTATGTAATTGTATATTTTATGCACAGATAGGAAATTACAACACAATTTAGAAATTATATAATTACATGGGCATAAGAAAAAAGATCAGGTTAGAAATAAAATAAATAGGACAAAAGTAAGAGTTAATGTCTGTTGAGAATAAGAAGACAAAATATCGACTAAGATGATTTGACCATATAAAAAAGGACAAGTAATGCACCAGTTAAAAGGGTCGAACACTAAGAAAATTTGGAATATGATGTTTGAGATTGATATAAGTTTATTTGGGATTAAGGAAAATATGGTGGTGGATAAAAAGGAGTGGCGGGAAAGAATTTATGTCGCTGATCCGACTTGATTTTTAGAGTTTATCATGATGGTTCATGTTAGCCGACATTAAATCATTTCGAGACTAAGGCTTGGTTGTTGTTATTAGTGAATCAAAATTTTCCACCAGTGGCGAATCTAGAGCAGATATGTCGGGGGCGGGGGGGGAGGACCGGTTTTACACCTAGATTTTTTTTTTACCCAGATTGCAAATTTCCAACGTAGTTAAGACATATTGTCAAAAGGAACGAAATAAATGCGAATTTTGTCGAAATATGCAAATTTCAAAAAAAAAAAGTATAGATTTTTGGCAAAAAAATTTCATATTTTTATCAAACTTTAACATATTTCGACATTATTTTAAAGATTTTCGACGAATTTATGGTGGAAAATCATGTTTTCCTTGTAAATTTCACAAGTTAGGGGGCCGAAACACATATTATAGAAGTAATTTCCACACACAAAGGTACCAAAACCACCCCCTAGCAGGTGCGGTTTCGAGGGCCGGGAGGCCAGGTCCCCCCTTTTGATAGGCCCCTGTTTTCCACACAACCCAAAGAAAATATGGTGTGAAATGTTGCCACTATAAAAAGATAAAAAATGAAACAAAAGAATGTTCTACTTGGCTACTTTTCTTCTAGATGGTGACTAATGAGAGCAAGTTATATTATACCTTCAAAAGTCATAACTTGGAAAAAAATATCCTTCCTTTAATAGCTTCGGACCTGCGAAACAGGATCGGCGAGGGTTTTGTTCGGTAACTCTCGGACGCCCAAGTCAGTAAGTTCCTTAGAGAAGAGAATAAGCCAAGTAATTGTAAAATGTACCTTTTAGAGAGATCAAGGTGTTGTATATATAGGCTTTTTAGATTATTTTGTTCCTTAATAGGATTCCCATTCCTCTTTTGTTGTGATTGCGATTAATAAGGTAATAAAATCATGAAGGGATTCTAACTCCTTAAATTATGGAATTCGTGACAGATCATCTTCCGAAGTACGAAAAGATGTTGGGCGAACCGCGCCTTATGCGGGTCGAGCCTTGTGGCAAATAATGCCTTTCGCGGATCGTATATATCTTTAAGCGGATGGAAACATATCATGAATATTGAATAATACACGAGTCCTTTTTAGCAGATGCGGGACAACATGCGAGTCAATATTAGGCTCTAATCAATGGCCTTGAAGGTTATGCACCATTCAAAGCCCATTTACAATTCTACCTGTTATCAAATGCATACCCCAAGTCTTTTTACAATTCTATAGGGTTGTCGATTGGAATTCCATGCACTTGCGACTGCCCTAACTACAAAGATCATCTATTGAAAGTGCACGGGGAATACATCAGTTCCTAAGGAATTCATAACCAGATCAGATTAGTTTTCCCGATCTATCTTAAGGAATCGACACAAAGAATGATAAACACACAACAAGAAAAAGAATGGTGATAGCAAATAAGTCCCAAATATAAAACGACAATGATAAGAACAAACCTAACACCTTCTAATTAAAACAATGGAACCTGATTGTTTGGAGATTCACAAGTACCTTACCACAATACTTGTTCATAATCAAACGTATATCACAAGGATGATGACCCGGTCTCAAACTTGCAATAAGAAATCAGTCTCGGACTAAAGATAATAGAATTAATTAATGAGTGTCCAATTCAACAATGAAATGTCCACTTTAATGCTAGATTATTTAGTTAATTTAGTTGTTATTTTGGGTTTATTGCTCGTTTTGGTATTTTCTATCTTCACAGAACCTAAATGATAAAAAAGAGAGCAGAAATACCGCAATTTGAATCAATCTTACACTAGGATGGACATTGGAGCTGAATTACAAGAGCCGGATGCAGAAACAGAGTTAGTCTTGCCCAAGGCTAATTATTTTTGGGATTTCAGATTCCAATTCTGATGAGAACTTCTTTTGCTAATGAATCCGGAAAACAAAAGAAGAGTGATTATGCACGAAAATTAGAAGATGTGGCTGTCTAGGAAGGAATTCTATTGTAATTAGTACTCTGTTTTGTTTTCCTATTTTCTATTTATCCTTTAGGAGTATGTTTTCTAGCTTTTTAATAACGTGAGACCTCACGTTTTCATTATCGAGTCTTTTACATTTTCAGAGTTAGAGTCACTTTTAGTTTTAGTAGAATCTTTTATGTTTTCCATAGCCATGTTTGGCTAGTTTATTGATCAATTTCAGTTATAAAGATTTAATTCAAAGTCAGTTTTCTTCATTATTTTGCGATTGGAACTTTCTCCTTAATTCATATCGTTTATTTATTCATTGTGGCTTATCTTCATTGTTGTTTATACTTTGAATGATAATGACATGTTATTCTTAGGATTAAATTGACATATAGCTGATTTGAGAAAATTAGGTAGTCAAAGAGTCATTACTTAATGGGATAAGGGACCAAAATGACCCCAACGTTGTTGGAGAAGCACCAATTTGACCCCCACGTACAAAATGGTACCAAAATGACCCCAACGTTTCCCAACAGGTATCATTTTAACCCTCATTAACAGAAGTTGCCACGTCACCCACTCCATTCCGTTAAATACTGCCACCTCAGCGCCACATCATCAATAAATTAATGCCACGTCATTAGTTGATTTTTTTCATAATAAGGTATCAAAATGACCCTAACGTTTGTAATAACGTATCAAAATGACCCTAACATTTGTAAGTAAGCATCAATTTAACCTCAAATATATAAAAAAATGATACCATTGTGTTTACTTAAACTTAAAACTTAGGGATAACTTTATTTACAAAAACTTTGTCCATGATTTGTTCTTCACCTCGCACAAGAAAATCAGTCAAGTTATCCTCCATGTGTAAATCCCCAGAATAGTTTAACTCATCAACAATTAGAGAATTTTTTTCTTCAAGCAACAGCTCTCTAATCGTTATTTCATTTTTCTCTAACTCAACATGTTGATTTGAAATAGGGGTATACAACCTATACATTACAAAACCCCACAAGGTAAGCTGAGACATGTGTTGGTTTTGTTTTTGAATAGCTGTGAGCGTAAGTGGTCGCTCATAGCGGCTTTAGCCTTGTTTGACTAGAGTCGCCACCCGGCCGACCGGGAAAATGTAAGAACCGGTGTTTGTACCGATTGTTTTGTAAACCAGAGATTCTATTTATGTTCGTGGATACAACTTATTAATTCCGACATTCCAGGGCCCACAGGATCTTTAATGCAGCCTAACAGTTTATTATCTTGACATTAAAGATTATCACACAGAAATATATAAATACGCAAACATTTGTACGGTAAACAGCCGGGTGACACGGTACAAAACCCTCAGAAGCTTACCCTCGTCGCGTGCCAGTGATCGCTCGCGGACTGATACTCGTTGAAGAACGGAGACCTTTTCAGGGAGGAACCTTGGGGGCCGGAGTTGCGTAGGGCGTCCTCCGAATAGTAGCTAGGAATAGGACTTAGTCAGCTCTAGCGGGGCCGAGAGTGATGCCTGGGATTTGGAACTTTTGATAGAAGGGGGATATATTTTTGATGGTCGTGAGGACCTTTTCTGGGAGTATTTTAGGAAAGGTACTCTCGAGATCGGACTCTAGCGATTCTTTTTCTTAATCAGAGGCAACCTTAGGCAACAACAGAAGAACATCTTGAAGTACTTAAGAAGAACTAAAGAGATGTTTCTAGTATATGGAGGTGGAGAATTGAGAGTGGAGGGATACACAGATGCCAGCTATGAGACTGATGTCGATGACTTCAAGTCTCAATCTGGATTCGTGTTTATTGTGAATGGTGGAGCAGTTAGTTGGAAGAGTTCCAAGCAAACTGTAACAGCCACATCCACAACTGAATCAGAGTATATAGCAGCTTGGGAAGCGGCTAGAGAAGCTGTATGGATTAAGAAGTTCGTTGGAGAACTTGGTGTGGTTCCTGACATTGTGAACCCGATTACTCTTTACTGTGACAGTAATGGTGCAATCGCACAAGCTAAGGATCCACAGTCTCATCAATCATCCAAACATTATGAAAAGCGTTTTCATATGTTAAGGGAATCCGTGGCTAAGGGAGATATAAAAATGGAGAGAGTACCTACTGAGGACAACATTTCAGATCCGTTGACCAAGGCGTTGGTGCAAGCGGTCCATGATCGGCACATGAATAATTATGGAATAATGTTTAAGAACAATTGGTCTTAAGTCCAAGTGGGAGTGTTGTAGTTTGTGTCCTAAAGACAATTGTCGTTTAGGATATTTTATTTAGATAAAGAATGTATAAACTATTGATTTTATGAAAGGCTTTTATCTTTTATCTTATATATATTACGTTGTAATTATTAGTTAAAAGAAATCCATAGTTTATATTGATAATCTTAAAGTGTTCATACAAGATGAAGTGAGACATACTTTAATGATTAAATAAACTTAAAATATCCCAAGTCGAGTATTGTATTATTGGATTAATATATATACTGTTGAGACTTGCATATAATATATCCCTTATTCATGAATAAGAAGTTGATCTCACGAACTTAGATTATACGAGATATCTGGATAATTATATGGATATGTATAATGATGTTATATATATTGGAGACCTCGCTTTGAGTTACTAGTATGGAATAAATACATAAATGTCAACTAGCTTTAACTCATATGTGGTAATAGATATAAAGTAGTCCTAGAACTCAAATACTCATTCATGTGACTTTGAATTATGGAGTGTGTTACTTTGATTCTACTATCTGTACGATCCAGTATTCGGGTGTCCTTCGGGTAGACATTGGGTAACACATAAAGTAATTGCAAAGCAGTTAATGTTAGATTGAGGATATCATCACTTCTGTATTAGAAGATTTATCTTGGGCCTCTTGTGAATAAATAGTTCTAAATCCTTGCGCGAGGTAATATGATAAATTGGAAATGGTTTTCAATTTATGGAGAATATTTATTTGAGCACAAGTAAATTAATAATGAATTATATGATTGACTTTTCCGTGATCATGATTCATTAAAGATAATATTGATGAGGGACCGAATTATATTGCAACTATCATTGACAGGTAAAAGAAGTCAACTGTTAATCTTGACTCCTTATGACTCCGGGTTAGAAGAGTATCTCCATATTTGAGTCGACGCTCTTCTATGTTATATTAATTAATAGAGATTAGATTAATATACGACCGGTTGTGGTAAGGACCTAGTGGGTCACACACTAAGAGTATTGAAGGATAAAATGGTAAATTGGTAAATATACCAAATATGTGTATTTGGTAATGTTGGTCGAAATATGTATATATAGTGTTGATATATATAGTTTAATTGAATTAAATTATAATGTGTTATAATGTTAATTAATTAAATCCTACTAGTATAATAATTGAGATTATTATTTAGTTAAATTGAGTAATTTAATAAATATGGATTTATATAAATTACTAGTTTAATTAAATAGGAATACTAGTATGAATAGAATTGTTTTTATTAATTAAATAAGAGTTGGCCTAGTCCTTTTGGGAATAGGATTCTTATTTAGGAGAGACAATTCTAAACACTATAAATACAACCCCCTATGGGGTATTTGTAACACACATCTAATTCTCTCTAGAGAAGCCGAAATTCCTAGACCAAAATTGGGGTTTTGATTTACCGTTTTATTCGTTCTTGCTCGTGTGGACTTAACGCTAGAGGTGTTCTACTTTGGGCACTCGCGAGATTAAAATAAAGAAGACTTGTGGGCGCGACAACAACGTTAGATAGTAATCTCCTAGAGGTATTTTATCTAACTAATCTTCTTAATTGTTATTCAATAAGCTAACGGATCTTGGTTTAAGAAATTGAAAAATTTTAATTTCGCTACGAACGTCGTAAATTTTCAATTTCCAACATGGTATCAGAGCTATCGTTACTTGATTATTGAATAACAACTATATCATGATATAGAACGTCTTATCGCGGTTGTTTTGGTTATTTGAATGTCGAAATTAGGTTTAATTTGATTAAGCTAAATAAATATGATTTATATGATTTTGATGTTAAAATAAAGTTTTGGTATTAAGTTTAATTTCTGGAAATCAAATAGGATTTGATTTATAATTTTATAATAAAAGAAAATAAAAAAAAAAAAAAAATAATTTTGGATTTGGCGGGACAGAACCACCATTGGTGGTTCTGTGGCTGCTGCCTCGCAGGCAGCAGGTAACCTGCTGCCTTGCGGCAGCAGCACCTTGCTGCCTTGCGGAGGCAGACAGCCACCGCAAACGGGCCGTCTTTGACGGCCCCACCCGAATGGTTCGGGATTTTTCGACCCTGTTTTTATTTTAAAAATTCCAGAAAATTAATGTGTTTTAGATTTAATTAAAATACTAAATTGTTTGGTATTTAACGATATTGGATATCCTTTGAAAATTAAATCGTTTAACGCTTTAAATTAATACCGAATGTTTAAATTCAAGATTTGATTAAGAGTTAAATGGTTTAATGATTATATATATTTGATATATGTAATTAGTCTTAATGTCAAAATATGAATTTTCAATTGATTATATTTGATATAATTTGCAATTAACAATTGACCAAGATTAAATTTAATTGGTGAATAATTGTGTTGTCTTGGTATGTTTGGTAATTGTGGAATAGATGGACACTTGATAGTCAATTAGGTTGCTTCCATAATTATCAATGTTTGCTTCGAGTCTAGCATATTAGGATTATGTAGATTAGAACAAACTTAATAAATCGATTGATGAGACTTAAGAACCCTTGATGATTAAAAATTAAGTTATATCAGTTGCCTCCTATTATTAGTAATTCAAGCAGGTTTCTATAAATGTTTTAGGGCATTGGCCAAAGTCAAACCTGAAACTTTTCTTAAAACACTTGGATTACTTGAAATAAGATTTCATGAATAATAGGTTATAAACTTAAATTGGAATTAGTATGACCGGATGCGAAAAACTTGTCATGTAATATCTGATAGGCAAAAGGTTAGGATTAATACAATTAATTGTATTAGTTATTAATGTGGTTAATAACCTAATCTCCTAGGAATTATATTTGATATAATTGATTGTAAGAATCTACCCGATTCGAAATAAGAGTCATGATTGGCCAAAGTCAGGGTGAATCTTATTAGATAGGGATCCTAGCCCACTATTGAAATATAATTAACTTATAAGGGTTGTTAATTTTAGTGGGAGTATTTATTATATTTTAAGTCTTATATAATAAATTAAATCAATAGTTAACACTAGTACTCTTTATATCTCAGGTTATAGAATATAATACATCTGATTAATTATGTCGAAATTTGATCTCCGCTCGATTCTCACTGATAACAAACTCGTTGGTTCAAACTTCACTGACTGGTTTCGAAGTCTCAAAATTGTTTTGAGAGCTGAGAAGATTGAGTATGTCCTTGATAGTGATATACCCAATGAACCAGATGAAGGTGCTGCCATAGAATTAGTGGAGGACTATCTTGCTCACAAAAGAGATAGTGATATGGCATCATGTGTTATGCTGGCCTCTATGTCCCCTGAGTTGCAAAAGCAACATGACAATATGGATGCTAGATCCATAATTGTTCGTCTGAAGGAGCTGTTTGAGAAACAGAAAAGGAGTGAAAGATATGAGATATCTGAGAAACTCTTTCGCTCTAAGATGACAGAAGGGACCTCTGTGACAGAACACGTTGTCAAGATGATGGGATGCATCAAGAAACTTGCTGATCTAGGATTCAACATGGATGTAGAATTAAGTGTAGACTTAGTTCTACAATCACTTCCTAAGAGTTATTCACCATTTGTGATTAATTTCAAGATGAATAATCTGGAAGTCAACTTGGCTGAACTTCTGAATATGCTCAAGACCTTTGAGCCAAATGTTGGCATCAAACAAGAGGTCTCGGCTATGGTAGTCGACCGAGCAAATAAGAGGAAGTGGAAGGGACCTAAGAAAGGTTCTTATAAGAAAGCCAAGGGAAGTGATGAATCCCACCTTGACAAAGGTAAACAAGTGAAGGTTCATAAACCTAAGGGAGAATGTCACCACTGTGGAAAGGAGGGGCATTGGAGGAGGAATTGCAAGGTTTACCTTGAGTCACTCAAGAAGAAGAAGCTTGGTGAAGCTTCAACTACAGGTATTTTTCATATTGAAATACATTCAGTTCAAAATTCCAACAACTGGGTATTAGATACTGGTTGTGATGAACCCTAAGTGTTTTGATTATGTCCAAACGTTTCAGAAGATGAAAATAAAAATTAACTTGTATACTTTTCAATGTTGACTAACAATTTTTGTTAAGTTATTATGAGTTTTCTCAGCAGATGCTGAATGAAGAATTCCTGCTTGCCTATTGAACTCAGAAGATTAAAAAGCTGAAGACTGAAGCACTTTCTCAGAAGCTGGATAAACCGCTCTGAAGTCTTGATTGTCTGCCTAAAGCTTTTATCAGAAGTTCTCTTTTGCAAACAGAAGACTAAGGTTGTTTTAGTTCAGAAGCGCTAAGAAGGAAAACGGACATCAGAAGTTCGTTATCACGGGTTTGGTTAAGCATTTAATGCTTTGTCAGTTGCATTTAATGCAAGGCGCCAAAAGTTCAAAAAGCTGTTTGAAGGACGCGCCTGTTCACAACAAACAAAACCTGCTTTCTTATCGTTTCCCTCTAAATCAATCTCCAAGTTTAGTCAACTCCATCACCTTTATCTTAAATCCCATACCGGATTAGGTTAAAGTACAAAGTTGACAGAGTTGAGTGTTTTGAGACCGTTTGAAGAAGTTGACAAGATTAACGGCTACCTTCATCCTTGTCATTCTTGAAGATTCAAATATCCTCAACGGTTATCTACTCAACACTATAAATAGTAGCAAAGCTCCACTGCATCAACTACGTGTGTGATCATAGAGCAAAAATCTCAACGCACTGTTATATCAAGAAAACAGAGCACACTTTCCATTCTCAATCCTTTCTTAGCTTAGCTATTGTAATTGTGAGAGAGTGAAGAAAAACAAGTTCATAATAGAAATCTTGTAAACTGAGATCGGTTGTGATCTTCAGTTAGATTTAAAAGAGAGAAATCTAGTTGAGATTTGAGTTGGGTGAGAAATCCAGAAAACAGAGTATTGTTGCTCTGGTGAAAATCCTTTAACTCATTTTAGGCTAGTCAGAACTAAGTGAGAAATTAGCTTAAGTTCTGTTGATGTAAAGGAGCTTCTGAACTTGCCATAAAAGTTCTGAATAGTGGATTTATAAAATCTCTGGAGGCTGCGACCTCAGAGGACAAGACGTAGTCACAGGAATTCTGTGGCGAACTTGGATAAATTGAACTGTTCATCAGGACCTCCTGAATCTCTTTCTCCCTTCTTTATACTTGTTAATTGCTTCTGTGTACCTGTATCATATTTAGTGCTGAAACAGATTTCCTCTTAAAAATCACAAGTCTGTGTTCAGAAGACTGTCCAGAAGTTCCTTACTCAGAACTTCTGTTGCTGAAAAGACAGAACCTGTCTTAAAGCAGATTATCCCTCAGAGGCTACTTCAATAAGCTTGCCTCTGACTCTGAGGATTATTGACTCTGAAAATTGAGTTTTCATTAAAAGTTTGAAAATATCAGTTTTCGTTTGAAACACCTATTCACCCCCCTCTAGGTGATTCTGATCTTGTTAGGGCCAACAAGTGGTATCAGAGCGAAGGTCACTTCGTATATTTACTAAAGATCTAACAATCTAAGTGTAAGATCCTATCAGAATCAATAGAGATGGCTAGTAGACACCAGCCTGAGAATTCTTCTCACTTCATTGTCCCAGAGGGATCCTCTACAACTAGACCTCCATTATTCAATGGTGACAATTACTCCTACTGGAAAAAGAGAATGATGTACTTCATTCAAGCTCAGAACATGAGTGCTTGGTTTGTCATCACAGATGGAGATTTCATTCCTACCAGAATGGAACCAGGTCTAGGGAATGTCATTATCCCTCAGAGAGAATATTCAGATGAAATTCTGAAAAAGCTCCAAACAAATGCTTCAGCAATAAATATGTTGCATTGTGCACTTACAGCCACTGAATATAACAAAGTTTCTTCTTGTGAAACTGCACAGGATATATGGAACAAGCTGGAAGTCACATATGAAGGAACAGGAAAAGTGAAGCAGTCCAAAGTCAACCAACTCATGAGAGAATATGAGTTATTTGAAATGCTTGACAAAGAATCTATTTCAGAAATGAATTCTAGATTCACCAAGATAGTCAATGACTTAAAGAGTTTGGGCAGAGACATTGAAGAGTCTGAAAGAGTAAAGAAGATTGTCAGAAGCTTACCAAGGTCTTGGCAAGCCAAGAAGACTGCCATTGAAGAAGTTCAGGACTTGAGCTTTTACCTGTATGATGAACTCATTGGGTCCCTAATCACCCATGAGATGTCACTAAAAAATCATGACCTAAGAGAAAGGTCAGAAGGAAAGAGACAAGTAGTCCTGAAGGCAGAGTCTTCTGAAGAATCATCAGAAGATGAAGAATTGGCCATGCTGACCAGGAAGTTCAAAAGAGCCTTTAGAAAAGGCAAAGGTGGAAACTACAAGAAGCCATTCAGAAGTTTTGAAAAGAAAACTCCTGATTCTGGTGAAAAGTTCAAGAGAGATCCAAACAAGCCCATTGTGTGCTATGGATGTCAGCAACCTGGGCACATTAAGCCTAACTGCCCAGAGCTGAAGAAAGATAAGAAAAAGTTCAAGAAAGCTATGCTGGCTGCTTGGTCAGACTCTGAGACTAGCAGTGATCCTGAAGAGAAGGAAGAGCAAGCACAGATATGTTTTATGGCTATTGATGAGCCATCCTCTGAAGATATCACAGGAGAAACTTCCGCACCTCCTGAAGCAAACTATGACTCCGAGGTAAACATATCCTCTGAACAAAATATCTTTGATTCTCTTGAAGAATTGTACAGCATGTTCAAGTACCTAAAAAGGAAGTTGGACAAAAGCGAGGCTGACAAATTTCTTAGGTTTACTCAAGTTTATGCTGATATGAAAATATTGGAAGATAAACTAAGTAAACAATTCAGTTCTTCCTCCAATGACTCAAAAGTCAAAGGTAAAGAAAAACTGCCTCTGAGGAATGATAAACCTCAGAAGAAGAAATCTGTCACTCCCTCTCTTCTGAAAGAGATCTCTTCTCCTCCTGAAGTGGGAACCTCTAAGAGTGCTAATGCCTCTGAAGAAGTAGTACCTTCCCAGAAGAAGAAGAATGCTCCTAAGAAGCAAAGGGAAAGATCCAAGAATCCTCCTTCTTGCAAGTTGTGTAAGAAAGATGGACATTGGTTGAAAGATTGCAAGTATCACATTAAGAACCTCTTGCAATCTGAAATATCAGAAAAACCTGTAGAAGCTAAATCTAACTCTGAAGGACCCAATAAGGATTGGGTACCTGTCACTAATTGATTGTGTTGCAGGTTGCTCTGAGTGCTCCATCAATGTCAAAGCTGTGGTACATTGACAGTGGGTGCTCAAGGCATATGACAGGTGATGAAAAGGCATTCATCACATTTGTACCTAAAAGAGGTGGAAAAGTCAGCTTTGGAGATGCTCAGAAAGGAAGAATTCTTGGTTCTGGATCCATTGGAACCAATCCTCCGATCGAAGATGTCTCCCTAGTCAGAGGTCTGAAGTTCAATCTCCTGAGTGTTGCACAACTGTGTGATAAAGGTAGAGATGTTGTTTTCAGCTCCTCTGGATGTAAAATCTTGGACAGTAAGTCAAGGGAAGTTATTCTAACTGCTCCTAGAGTTGAAAATGTTTTCATGCTGAATCTTGAGAATCTTTGCAAAAATATATGCTTGATGTCCAAAGAGGATACCTCCTGGCTCTGGCATAGAAGACTTGCTCATGTTAGCATGGATCTTCTGGCCAAAGTAGCTAGATATCAATTGGTTGAGGGTCTGCCTGAAATTAGTTTTAAAAGGAACCATTTATGCAATGCTTGCCAATCTGGTAAACAATCCAGAAGCTCTTTTAAAACTAAGAAAGTCATTTCAACTAAAAGACCTTTGGAATTACTTCATATGGATCTTTTTGGTCCTGTTCAACCAATGAGCATGGGTGGAAAGAAGTATGCCTTTGTCATAGTAGATGACTATTCAAGATTCACCTGGGTCATCTTGCTCTCTAGCAAAGATGAATCACTTGGATGTTTCTCAGTTCTGATTAAGAAACTTGAGAATGAAAGGAATGAAAAGGTAGTCCATATCAGAAGTGATAATGGTGGAGAATTCAAGAATTTTAAGTTTGAAGAATTCTGTGAAATCAAGGGAATTGATCATAACTTTTCTGCTCCCAGAACTCCTCAACAAAATGGGGTGGTTGAAAGGAAGAATAGAACTCTGGTTGAAATAGCCAGAACCATGATCAATGAAAGAAGGCTTCCAAAGTATTTTTGGGGAGAAGCTGTGAACACAGCTTGCTATGTTCTGAATAGAGTGCTAATCAGAAGCATTCTGAACAAGACTCCTTATGAACTCTGGAAAGGTCGAAAGCCTAAAATAGGTTACTTCAGAACCTTTGGTTGTAAATGTTATGTTTTGAATACAAAAGAATATCTTTCAAAGTTTGATTCAAAGGCAGATGAGGCCATTTTTCTTGGCTACTCAACACATAGTAAAGCATATAGGGTTTTTAATAAGAGGACTCAAACTTTAGATGAATCCATTCATGTAAAGTTTGATGAGACTAACCCTGCAGATAGTAAAGCCTCTGAAGAAGATGAAGTTCAAGCTCCTGAAATATCATCTCCTTCTGTTGAAGATGTTATTCCTAAAGCTGCTGAAGTTGATTCTCCTGTTGAACATGTTCCAGAAGAACATCCAACTACAGAAGATAACTCTCTTCCAGAAGATGCTCCTATATATGATTCAACAAATGATGAACAGGTTTCAGAAGACTCATTGGATTTACCAAGAGAAGTTAGAGCTCATAGGAATCATTCCTTAGAGAACATCATTGACTCTGTTCATAATCCTGTCATGACCAGAGCTCAGCTCAGAAGATATATGGGGAATGTGGCTTTTGTGTCACTTCTGGAACCCAAGGACTTCTATGATGCAGCTGATGATGACTCCTGGTTAATGGCAATGCAAGAAGAACTTGACCAGTTTAAAAGGTCAGAAGTTTGGATTTTAGTTCCCAGACCTATCAACAAGAAGGTTGTTGGTACAAGATGGGTTCTGAAAAACAAGCTTGATGAATTTGGAAATGTTGTGAGGAACAAGGCTAGACTTGTTGCTCAAGGTTACAGTCAGCAAGAAGGCATAGATTATGGTGAAACTTTTGCTCCTGTTGCAAGATTAGAAGCCATTAGAATCTTATGTGCTTTTGCATCATACAAAGGTTTCAAGCTCTTTCAAATGGATGTGAAAAGTGCATTCCTGAATGGTTACATTGATGAGGAAGTCTATGTGTCTCAACCTCCTGGTTTTGAAGATCCTAAGTTTCCTGATCATGTGTACAAGCTAAAGAAAGCCTTGTATGGACTGAAACAAGCTCCCAGAGCTTGGTATGAGAGACTGACAAAGTTCCTTCTGTCTAAAGGATTTGTCAGAGGCTGTGTTGATACAACTCTGTTCACTCTGAAGAAGAACAAGGATATCCTTATAGCTCAGGTATATGTTGATGATATTATATTTGGTGCTACTAATGAATCTTTGTGCAGAGAGTTCAGTAACCACATGAAGGCTGAGTTTGAAATGTCTATGATGGGAGAATTAACCTTCTTCTTAGGACTTCAGATCAAGCAAAGTAATGATGGTGTGTTTATCAATCAAGCCAAGTACACTAGAGAAGTGCTGAAGAAATTTGGCATGATAGACTCTAATGCTGTTGATATTCCAATGGATGTCAGCAAAGACATTGATGATGAAGAGAAAGCTGGTAAACCTGTAGATATAAAAACCTACAGAGGTATGATTGGTTCTCTTTTATACCTAACAGCCAGCAGGCCAGATATACATTTTGCTGTGTGTTTTTGTGCTAGATATCAATCAAAGCCAAGAGAAATTCATGATGTTGCTGTCAAAAGAATTCTTAGATATCTTAAAGGCACACCAGAAGCTGGTTTGTGGTATCCCTGTAGTTCTGATTTCACTCCTATAGGATACACAGACTCTGACTATGGTAGAGATAAATTGAAAAGGGTCAGCACTTCTGGTGGTTGTCACTTTCTGGGGGAGTGCCTAGTCTCCTGGCATAGCAAGAAGCAAACCTCTGTGGCCCTCTCAACTGCTGAAGCTGAGTATGTTGCTGCTGGAAGTTGTGTTTCTCAGATGCTCTGGATAAAGCAACAAATTGCTGACTATGGAGTCATCCCTGGAACAATTACAATCTACTGTGATAACAAGAGTGCCATTGATCTTTCAAAGAATCCTATTCAGCACAGCAGGATGAAGCATGTTCATATTAGACATCACTTTCTGAGAGATCATGTTCTGAAGAAGGATATTATCATTACTCATGTTTCCTCTGAAGAAAACCTTGCTGACATGTTTACTAAGCCTCTGGCTGGTATGGCCTTCAGCAACTTACGAGAAGGCATTGGTATGACTTATCCTCTTCAATAACTTAGAATTATTGTCTCTGAGTATCTTAAGTGTTTGATCGTTTAAGATAATTTAGTTATAATAAATTCTAATCATGATTTGACTTGAAAGCATGCGTTATTTACTGCTTATTACGGCGCTGTTCTGTGGTTAACGGTTATCTGTTCCCTTTTGAACGGTGTGAAGTTACTTTTTGAATTGGAACGGTTTCTGTGTTTGGGTATAAATAAGGGATTTCCATACTTAGAACTTTTTACTCTCATTTTCTTTGCCATTAGAATTTTCATAGCTTTTTCTGTGTTATCATCTCTCTTAAACCTCTTAACCTAATTTCTCATTTCCTCAAATGGCTCAAGAAATCACTGTCACTCACATCTTTTCCGATGATTCACGAAAGAAAGTTAGTCAATCTAGGGTTTTTACCTCTAGATTTTTAGATGATGAAGTCAAATCAACTGAACCTATCTCTCTTTGGCTTAGTGCTCAAAACTGGAATTCTTTCGTCTCTCTCGAAGAATTCATCTACCCTAACTTAGTTACAGAATTTTATAAGAACCTCCATTTCTTTTCTAATGAGGAGGATGTGCTTCATTCTGTGGTCGGGGATGTTGAAATCGAAGTCAGCAGGGCTTCCATTTCTCAAGTGATAGGAATTGATGATGAAGGAATCATCATTGGAGATGATGGTTCAGCCGAAGGGTTTTCAGAAGCCAACTGGGCTAGGCCAGATCTAAGTGCCAAGGAAACTTATGCCACCTGGTTGAGTCAGCACCAGAGGTGGGCACATTATTTGACTACGAATGTCTTTCTTCCGAAGGCTGGAGGAGTCAACTGTGTTTCCAACAGAGAAAGGGTTTTTATGTGGCATCTGGTCAACCAGAAGAAGATAAATTTGCCTGCCATGCTGATAAGGCAGATGAAGAATGTAACTACTGTGAGTGCATTAGCTTATGGCTCACTCCTGACAAGGTTGTTTGAGGCAGCCTCTGTTGTTATGTCAGGAAAAGGTGTTACTAGTAGGAGTACGGTTCTGAAGATGCATACCTTCAGAAACCTCAGTTTTGATGTTACTCCAAAGAAGAATGAGAAGGGCTCCTCTGTGAGTATTGCTCAGAAGGAGATTATGGATGCAACAGTTCAGAAAGGAAAGAATGCTGCCAAGAAGGGCAAGGGAAAGAAAGGATCAAGCAAGTTGGTCCTGAATGTTGAGAAGGTTGCTGTCTCAGAACCTCTTCCCACGTTGGTTCAAACAAAAATCAATGTTGAACCTTCTGGCAAGATTGTTGCTGAGAAGCCAAAGGATGTCCTTGAGAAAGAAGCTCAGGATGCTGAGGAAGCACGCCTTGCTGAGAAAGAGAAGGCTGCTGAAGCTGAAAAAGTTGCAAGAGTTGTGGCTCTTGCTGAAGAGAAAAGGAAGAAGAAAGAAGCTGAAGATAAGTTAGCTGCTGAGCGTGAAATCACTGCAAAGGCTAAGGCCGATGCCAAACTTTTAGAAAGTGCTGCTAATCTTGAGGGTGCTGAGTTCTCCAAGGTAGGTGAGACTTCAGAGGAAGAGGATAATGTTGCTCTATCCTCTCGAATTGCTGAGACTGTCACTCTCACTACCAGAATTGGGAAGAAGGCTGTGGCAAAACGAAGGGTTCTGAGAAAGAAGGACTTCGTTATTGCTCCGAGTGCTGAATTGGAGGAACCTGCTGCTCAGGAACCAGAAACTGCTGATAAAGAGCTGTCAGAGATTTCTGATAAAGAGGATGTTGAAGCTCCTCTGATTGAAGAGCTATCTGAGGTTAGTGAACCAGAAGATGAAGAGGTTCTTGAAGAAGCTAAACAATTCGTTGAGAATGTTGACAATGAGAACTTCATTGACAATGTTCTTCTGAATCAAGGAAGAAACCCTGGTGAAAGGGATGCCTCAGAAACGCTGTTCAGGATGGCTCATTTATATGCTGAGCCGATCTCATCTTTTGATCCAAATGCCTCTGAACAGGTTATCTCATCTCCTGTTTTTACTCCTCATCCATCTCCTTCACTTCCTTCTGTCACAGAAGTAAGTGAATCTCAGAATTCCATTCCTCTGACAACTTCAACATCTGAGGTTGCCCCTCCTCCATCTACTCTTCCTTCTGGATCCTATTCAGAAGTGAATCTGTCCTCTGGACCAATTTTCACAGACTCCATTTCTACTTCCACTACTTCTTCTTTATCATCTTTTGCTGTTTTTCCATCAATTGGAATTACTGCTC
This sequence comes from Euphorbia peplus, assembly GCA_028411795.1. Lineage (NCBI taxonomy): Eukaryota > Viridiplantae > Streptophyta > Magnoliopsida > Malpighiales > Euphorbiaceae > Euphorbia > Euphorbia peplus. The sequence continues at coordinate 7,412,226 of CP110843.1, read as the reverse complement.
CTTCTCCTTCCATACCTTTGTCTATACCTTTTTCAATTCCTTCAACTTTACCTTCCTGCACAACTTCTTTTTCCTGCTCCTCTCCTCAAACTTCTGTCCCTCCTCTTTCAACCTCTGGACATACACCTCCTGTGTGTGATCCCTTAACTACCTCCTCCACTCCTTCAGGTTTTGCTGGATTGTCATCCAATTATGACTTTCTACGCAAACACTTGAATCGTGAAGATCTGGATAACAGATTTGGAAGTTTTGGCTTCATGGGCAGAGCTTCTGGTATTTCCGAAGCTGGAGGTGCCCCAAGTGTTGAAGAGTTGAGAAGAATGGGTCAGAGTGGCTCAGATGACCTGCTGAATAGGTTTGCTGGTATAGGACAAAGAAGTTCTGCTGCTGACATGTATGCTCAGGGCATTGTGCTGCAAGAATTACACTCTCTGAAAGCTCAGAACCTGCAGCTCATGACCATGCTCCAAATGCAGGATCCTTCTGTGTATATACGCAACCTTTCTACCCTTCATCTAGCCACTTATGATGAGCTGTATAAATTGAGGGAATTAGCTCTGACCCTTCCCTCTCTGGATAATATTGCTCTTGCTTCTTCTCTGAAGGTCAATGAAAATTTGGAAATATTGACAGAAGAAGTCAAGGAAGCAAACGAGCATTATGAGGCTCATGAGAAGATGCTTCCTAGTAAGATTGAAGACCTGCAAAGTACTGCAAATCACATTCTGAGAGAAGTGAAATCTTCTGCTCAAGGTTCTTCATCTTCAGGAGCTGCCAAGATTGTATATGACATCACTCCTGATCTCAACAACCGACTCTCCAACATTGAGTCTGCTGTATCTGCTCAGAATGCACAGATTGCTGAGCTCACTGAACTCCTGAAAGTTATGCATAATCAAGCTCGTGAACAAGAGAAGACTCTTCACAATTGTTATAGGTTTGTCCGAGGACAGACTTATCTTCAGAATGAGCATCTCACGGCTGCTGTGTATGCTAACAACAGGCTGATCAAGCTCCTTCTGGAAGATGTTCAGAAACAGAGACCTATGTCTGGTCAGACCTTTGATCATATGAAGACCATTGATGATGACTTCAGAAGACGAATGGATTTGATCAATTCTGTGCGACCAACTCCTGTGCAATATCAGACTGCTCTGAATGTTCAACAAAAATTGAAGTCTCAGGGAGCTCTTGGTGTTGCTATTGGTTCTGGTCAAACGGGGGAGAAGTCTGGTCAGAAGAGATCAAGTGCTGCTGGAGGTTCCAGTGTTGTTCCTCCTCCTCAGAAGAAATCTAGGAACTTGTAATCGTTTAGGACTTAAGCTTCTTAGCTAGGTTCTGGGTTGGGTAGTCTATGTCTTAGGACCTTTTCTGCTCCTCTGATTATCTTGTTTCCTATGTTATCTTCTGAATGATCATATATACACTGAATCTTTTCTATACTGTCTTGCATATCTGACTTCTTAATGTTTGCTTATGTTTCTTTTTATCTCAGTAAATTACACTTCATTATATCTAACAACTTGATCTTAAGTCTTATTAAGTTTATACAGATTGCTGAAGTTCACCATTTATACTAAAATGGGGGAGTTAATTTACTCAGAAGTATTGAAATATTTGCATCAGGAAGTCACTCTCTAATCCTCATGCTTTTCTTTTACCTTCTGACCACGGTTTGTCCATAACCAAAATGGGGGAGAATGATGAACCCTAAGTGTTTTGATTATGTCCAAACGTTTCAGAAGATGAAAATAAAAATTAACTTGTATACTTTTCAATGTTGACTAACAATTTTTGTTAAGTTATTATGAGTTTTCTCAGCAGATGCTGAATGAAGAATTCCTGCTTGCCTATTGAACTCAGAAGATTAAAAAGCTGAAGACTGAAGCACTTTCTCAGAAGCTGGATAAACCGCTCTGAAGTCTTGATTGTCTGCCTAAAGCTTTTATCAGAAGTTCTCTTTTGCAAACAGAAGACTAAGGTTGTTTTAGTTCAGAAGCGCTAAGAAGGAAAACGGACATCAGAAGTTCGTTATCACGGGTTTGGTTAAGCATTTAATGCTTTGTCAGTTGCATTTAATGCAAGGCGCCAAAAGTTCAAAAAGCTGTTTGAAGGACGCGCCTGTTCACAACAAACAAAACCTGCTTTCTTATCGTTTCCCTCTAAATCAATCTCCAAGTTTAGTCAACTCCATCACCTTTATCTTAAATCCCATACCGGATTAGGTTAAAGTACAAAGTTGACAGAGTTGAGTGTTTTGAGACCGTTTGAAGAAGTTGACAAGATTAACGGCTACCTTCATCCTTGTCATTCTTGAAGATTCAAATATCCTCAACGGTTATCTACTCAACACTATAAATAGTAGCAAAGCTCCACTGCATCAACTACGTGTGTGATCATAGAGCAAAAATCTCAACGCACTGTTATATCAAGAAAACAGAGCACACTTTCCATTCTCAATCCTTTCTTAGCTTAGCTATTGTAATTGTGAGAGAGTGAAGAAAAACAAGTTCATAATAGAAATCTTGTAAACTGAGATCGGTTGTGATCTTCAGTTAGATTTAAAAGAGAGAAATCTAGTTGAGATTTGAGTTGGGTGAGAAATCCAGAAAACAGAGTATTGTTGCTCTGGTGAAAATCCTTTAACTCATTTTAGGCTAGTCAGAACTAAGTGAGAAATTAGCTTAAGTTCTGTTGATGTAAAGGAGCTTCTGAACTTGCCATAAAAGTTCTGAATAGTGGATTTATAAAATCTCTGGAGGCTGCGACCTCAGAGGACAAGACGTAGTCACAGGAATTCTGTGGCGAACTTGGATAAATTGAACTGTTCATCAGGACCTCCTGAATCTCTTTCTCCCTTCTTTATACTTGTTAATTGCTTCTGTGTACCTGTATCATATTTAGTGCTGAAACAGATTTCCTCTTAAAAATCACAAGTCTGTGTTCAGAAGACTGTCCAGAAGTTCCTTACTCAGAACTTCTGTTGCTGAAAAGACAGAACCTGTCTTAAAGCAGATTATCCCTCAGAGGCTACTTCAATAAGCTTGCCTCTGACTCTGAGGATTATTGACTCTGAAAATTGAGTTTTCATTAAAAGTTTGAAAATATCAGTTTTCGTTTGAAACACCTATTCACCCCCCTCTAGGTGATTCTGATCTTGTTAGGGCCAACAGGTTGTGGTTCTCACATTTGTAACAATGTGCAGGGACTAAAGGGGATTAGGAACTTGAAGAAGGGAGAAGTTGGACTGCGTGTGGGTAACGGATCTAGAGTTGCCGCAGTAGCAGTTGGAGACTACTTCCTTACATTATCTTCTGGATTAGTTTTAGAATTAACAAATTGTTTGTTTGTTCCTGCTATGTCCTCAAACATAATTTCGATTGGTTGTTTGGATAATGTTGGTTTTGATATTTCAATTAAGAATAAAAGTTGCAACGTTAGTTTAAATGGAATTCATTATTTTTCTGGTTCTGTTTTGAATGGAATTTATATCTTGAATAATGAAATTACTTCTTTAAACGTAACAACAAAGAAACCAAGGTTAGATAATGAAATTGATAAGACCTACTTGTGGCATTGTCGTTTGGGTCATATAAATGAGCAACGTTTATCTAAGTTACATTCAGATGGACTCTTAGATACTTTTGATTTTGAATCATTAGAAGCGTGTGAGTCTTGTTTAAAAGGTAAAATGGCAAAGACACCCTTTAACAGTAAAGGAGAAAGATCTACAGAAATCTTAGGACTTGTACATACAGATGTATGTGGTCCCATGTCTACACCCGCAAGAGGAGGATTCAACTACTTCATTAGTTTTATAGATGATCTATCTAGATATGGATATATTTATTTAATGAAGCATAAATCCGAATCGTTTGAAAGGTTCAAAGAATATCGGATGGAAGTTGAGAAACAAACTGGTAAACAAATAAAGATCCTACGATCTGATCGTGGAGGAGAATATTTGTCTGGTGAGTTTTTGAATTATCTAAAGGAGAATGGAATAGTCTCACAATGGACACCTCCATATACGCCACAACACAATGGTGTATCTGAAAGGAGGAATCGCACCCTATTAGATATGGTGCGGTCCATGATGGGTTTCGCAACACTACCTAAATCATTTTGGGGTTATGCCCTAGAAACCGCCCTCTTTATCCTAAATAGAGTCCCAACCAAATCTGCTACTTCTACTCCTTATGAATTGTTCATAGGAGGTAAACCTAAATTATCATTTATGAAAGTTTGGGGTTGTTCAGCATACGTGAAACGTATCGTATCAGATAAGCTAGATCCCAAATCTGATAAGTGTTTCTTTATTGGATACCCTAAGGAAACTAAGGGATATTACTTTTATCATCCAGATGATCAAAAGGTAATTGTATCTAGGCATGCTGGTTTTCTAGAAAAGGAATTTCTTGAGAAGAAAGACACCAATTCTGTGATTGAACTTGAGGAAGTTCGAACCAGTAGTGAAGAAGAAACTGAACAAGTGGCAGAAACAGTGGGAGCTCAACCTGAATATCAATCTCAGGAACAAGTGACATTAGAACCCCGTAGGTCTATAAGGGTGCGCCAAGGTCCCGAGAGATATGGATATCTCGTGGACGAAGGCGAGGAAACACTCGTTGTAGATAATGATGAACCTAGGAACTACAAGGAAGCAATCAATAGTCCCGATTCCGCTAAATGGAAACAAGCCATGCAATCCGAAATGGACTCCATGTATGAAAACAAAGTTTGGACTTTGGTTGACTCATCCGAAGATATGAGATATGTCGGATGTAGATGGATCTTCAAGAAGAAGAGAGACATGGATGGTAAAGTAGTTACCTACAAGGCACGTTTGGTATCAAAAGGATATACTCAGAAACAAGGAATTGATTATGAGGAAACCTTTTCACCTGTAGCCATGATAAAGTCTATAAGGATAATGCTTGCAATTGCCGCTCATTATGATTATGAGATTTGGCAGATGGATGTTAAAACTGCTTTTCTAAATGGACATTTAGAAGAGGATGTGTATATGATGCAACCTGAAGGTTTTACATCGAAGGATACAAAGCAAGTTTGTAAACTTCAGAGATCCATATATGGACTCAAGCAAGCATCTAGAAGTTGGAATAAACGCTTTGATGAAGCTGTTAAGGGATATGGTTTTGAACAAAACTATGATGAACCTTGTGTTTACAAGAAGAATAGTGGGAGCACGGTAGTATTTCTCATATTGTATGTCGATGACATATTACTCATGGGGAATGACGTACCTGCCCTACAACAAGTGAAGGTTTGGTTATCAAGTGTATTCTCAATGAAAGATTTGGGAGAAGCGTCCTATATTTTGGGGATTAGGATCTATAGGGATAGACCTAATAGAATGATAGGATTATCTCAGTCTACATATCTAGATAAAGTACTTAGGCGTTTTAGCATGGAAAATTCGAAAAGGGGTAACTTGCCAATGGTTGTCTGTAAAAGGGAACATCAATTGAGCAAGAAGATGTGCCCTGTAACCGAAGAAGATAGAATGAAGATGGCCGGTAAGCCATATGCCAATGCGATTGGTTCTATCATGTATGCTATGCTTTGTACTAGACCCGACGTAGCTTTTGCTTTGAGCATGACTAGTCGATTTCAAGCTAATCCAGGTGAACGTCACTGGACTGCTGTCAAGAACATCTTGAAGTACTTAAGAAGAACTAAAGAGATGTTTCTAGTATATGGAGGTGGAGAATTGAGAGTGGAGGGATACACAGATGCCAGCTATGAGACTGATGTCGATGACTTCAAGTCTCAATCTGGATTCGTGTTTATTGTGAATGGTGGAGCAGTTAGTTGGAAGAGTTCCAAGCAAACTGTAACAGCCACATCCACAACTGAATCAGAGTATATAGCAGCTTGGGAAGCGGCTAGAGAAGCTGTATGGATTAAGAAGTTCGTTGGAGAACTTGGTGTGGTTCCTGACATTGTGAACCCGATTACTCTTTACTGTGACAGTAATGGTGCAATCGCACAAGCTAAGGATCCACAGTCTCATCAATCATCCAAACATTATGAAAAGCGTTTTCATATGTTAAGGGAATCCGTGGCTAAGGGAGATATAAAAATGGAGAGAGTACCTACTGAGGACAACATTTCAGATCCGTTGACCAAGGCGTTGGTGCAAGCGGTCCATGATCGGCACATGAATAATTATGGAATAATGTTTAAGAACAATTGGTCTTAAGTCCAAGTGGGAGTGTTGTAGTTTGTGTCCTAAAGACAATTGTCGTTTAGGATATTTTATTTAGATAAAGAATGTATAAACTATTGATTTTATGAAAGGCTTTTATCTTTTATCTTATATATATTACGTTGTAATTATTAGTTAAAAGAAATCCATAGTTTATATTGATAATCTTAAAGTGTTCATACAAGATGAAGTGAGACATACTTTAATGATTAAATAAACTTAAAATATCCCAAGTCGAGTATTGTATTATTGGATTAATATATATACTGTTGAGACTTGCATATAATATATCCCTTATTCATGAATAAGAAGTTGATCTCACGAACTTAGATTATACGAGATATCTGGATAATTATATGGATATGTATAATGATGTTATATATATTGGAGACCTCGCTTTGAGTTACTAGTATGGAATAAATACATAAATGTCAACTAGCTTTAACTCATATGTGGTAATAGATATAAAGTAGTCCTAGAACTCAAATACTCATTCATGTGACTTTGAATTATGGAGTGTGTTACTTTGATTCTACTATCTGTACGATCCAGTATTCGGGTGTCCTTCGGGTAGACATTGGGTAACACATAAAGTAATTGCAAAGCAGTTAATGTTAGATTGAGGATATCATCACTTCTGTATTAGAAGATTTATCTTGGGCCTCTTGTGAATAAATAGTTCTAAATCCTTGCGCGAGGTAATATGATAAATTGGAAATGGTTTTCAATTTATGGAGAATATTTATTTGAGCACAAGTAAATTAATAATGAATTATATGATTGACTTTTCCGTGATCATGATTCATTAAAGATAATATTGATGAGGGACCGAATTATATTGCAACTATCACTGACAGGTAAAAGAAGTCAACTGTTAATCTTGACTCCTTATGACTCCGGGTTAGAAGAGTATCTCCATATTTGAGTCGACGCTCTTCTATGTTATATTAATTAATAGAGATTAGATTAATATATGACCGGTTGTGGTAAGGACCTAGTGGGTCACACACTAAGAGTATTGAAGGATAAAATGGTAAATTGGTAAATATACCAAATATGTGTATTTGGTAATGTTGGTCGAAATATGTATATATAGTGTTGATATATATAGTTTAATTGAATTAAATTATAATGTGTTATAATGTTAATTAATTAAATCCTACTAGTATAATAATTGAGATTATTATTTAGTTAAATTGAGTAATTTAATAAATATGGATTTATATAAATTACTAGTTTAATTAAATAGGAATACTAGTATGAATAGAATTGTTTTTATTAATTAAATAAGAGTTGGCCTAGTCCTTTTGGGAATAGGATTCTTATTTAGGAGAGACAATTCTAAACACTATAAATACAACCCCCTATGGGGTATTTGTAACACACATCTAATTCTCTCTAGAGAAGCCGAAATTCCTAGACCAAAATTGGGGTTTTGATTTACCGTTTTATTCGTTCTTGCTCGTGTGGACTTAACGCTAGAGGTGTTCTACTTTGGGCACTCGCGAGATTAAAATAAAGAAGACTTGTGGGCGCGACAACAACGTTAGATAGTAATCTCCTAGAGGTATGTTATCTAACTAATCTTCTTAATTGTTATTCAATAAGCTAACGGATCTTGGTTTAAGAAATTGAAAAATTTTAATTCCGCTACGAACGTCGTAAATTTTCAATTTCCAACAATGGTTTCACCCCTGGGTTGATGGTGACCGTATATTTGCTGGTTGAGGACCGTACGGTCACTAGGCCTTGTGACCGTACTGTCACAGATAGTATGACCGTATGGTCTAAGAGTTTGTGACCGTACGGTCATTTTGTGTCTCCCGTCGTCTCTGATATTTCCCTTTTATTGTTGTCTTTTGTGCAGGAGCCTCGTCTGAAAGGTCGAGGGAATGTGGGGGAGGTGAAAACATGGTATCTTGCGTTGCCCCCCGCCGTTCGGGCTCGCGTTGATGGGACCCCTTTTTGCCCCTTCTTGAGACAGCTTCTACCGGGGACACCCCGCATATGCTGGCAAAATATGAGTGCCCTAATTAAGCGTTGGTGTGATAGTACCCACACTTTCCATTTTAGCTTCGGGGAGATGACTATCACTCCCCTAGATATCACCGCCATCACCGGCTTAGGTTCTGTGGGTGTCGTCCTACCATTTTCAAGACGCCTGTCTTCCCCTTTTGACCCTGGTGTCGTCAGAGATTTGATTGGGTATCCAGTTGCCCCTGATAAGGAACGACACGTTCCTCTACCCAGCGTAGCTAACTCCCCTATTCGTCGGAGTACTTCAACATCCTACCATCGTGGACTGCCACGTCCGATGCTTCCTGTGGTATACTATATGCGCCGCGTTGCTACCCTCCACTGATGATAGTTGTGATCTGGTTGTTTTGGAGAGTTTGCGGGATCTTGATGGTCTAGGTTCTTATTGTTGGGGCAAAGTGGTTTTGGCTTCGTTGTACGGGGCTTTAGACGTGGTATGTCGTGGCGCGGTGAATTTCCGTGGCCCTTCCTTGATACTCGAGGTATGACCTTTGTACTTTAGCATTTTTGCTTTCTAGGCATGTTGATACTTGAACTGTGATTCTTCTATGCAGGCTTGGGCTTATGAATACGGTGTCCTACCTCGACCCCAGATGCCCCAAGTGCAACCTAATGAGTTCCCCCGTCTTAGTCGTTGGATGGGTCCCCGAAGGAAAACAACCTCTCCTCAACCAACTGGGAGAGACTTTGTCGAGGGATTGGCTTGGAATCGGGTATGTTGTGAGAGAGTGTTTGAATTTTGGGCGGGTCCTTCGAAACGTCGCGTGCCTCTTGATCCCCCGGCCATGATGTTCTGGGGTGCGTCCATAGCTCATCCTGACCGCGAGATGTTCCTTCACGGGGTCCTGGCGTTAGGGAGCCCAGATGGGGTACATAGCGCCTTGGTACTGCCTCGGAGTGAGAGCTATGAGCTTTTCCTTCATCGTTTGTTGCCCCCTAGGGATAAGTCTCGCGAATATCTGGTGGGCGCTGACTCGCCTCTGCTCGCTGCGGTACATTGGTCTTCTTGCTTCTTCGGTATCTTTCTCGTCTTGGATTGTACTGACCTTCTTTAATCTTCCACAGGATCTCCTTCGCGAGACGGGCACTCCTTGCCCAAAGGTTCTTGGGTCTGAACCTGCTGATGCCTGTCCAGCTACTCATCCCCGAGAAGAAACACCGTTGCCCACGTCCCGGTGGGTGATTGGGCATTTTTCCCCGTCTCAACCAGAGATCTTAGCGGTATATGATTGGACCGGGTATCGGGAATTCCATGTTACACCTCCTTCCGATCATCTTCCTACTTTCAACCCTATTGATACTACACACGTACGTATTTCCTCTCCTTTCGTTGGACGTTCTTTATATTTTGCTTGCTGAGTTCCCCATTTTGCAGGTTTCTCGTGCTTTTGACGTGCACGTAGCGGGTCTTTACCGCTCAACTCGGGTGGCGTTGATGTCCTATGCCTAAGAGGCGCAGGTATTTTTTGTAGGATTCTTATGTTTATGAATGTTTTATGATATGTATGCATGAAGTGTGTGCAGGGTTTTAGTGCTGAAACGCCGGGGACTTTCCTTATTAGTTAGGATTTTTCTTCTTACTTTACCTGAAATTTTGTATCGGATATATATTCTTCTTGTACTAATGAGCTTCTTTCCTGTCTAGTTTTAGTCCTTTGCGATCGTTGACGTCGTCTTTGTGGGGCGTCCTGAAGCCGTATGGGGCCGCTGGGTTGCGATTCTATCGTAGCCAACCCCTGTATTCGGAATTTCTTCGAGCAGCCCTAGAGCTTTGGGATCCTCGGGACCATACCTTTCGTTTCATTGACAGGGATCTGTGTCTTTTGCCAGAGGAACTGTGTGCTATCTTAGGATTCTCTGTTGACTCAGGCGCTCCTTTGGCCTTGCCACAATGTGAGCCCTTGACCCTTCAACAATTATCAGTGTTCTTCCAAGTGTCTGGTAATTTCTTGCTGGAGCTTCTTGACACCGAGGGGACTTTTTCTCACATACCCACTTTGGTCGTCCGGGAGGTTCTTGAAGAGTCTGAGGTAGGCAGTCATCCTTGGGCTTTTGCCCTTTCCCTTCTGATGTACATGCATTTTCTGGTTGTTGGGGATCCGATCCAGTGTGATTGTCGATTGATAACCGTTGTGCACGAAGTGTATCGCGGGTGTAAGCACTGGTTTTCGAACCCGATGATGAAAGCAATCTATGAGCTCCTCGTCGCGCCAGCTGCTCAAATACTGATACTTGTTGGAGAACGGATCACGTTTTCAGGGATATAACCTCTTCCACCCGCTCCTCGGGACCATGAGTGTGGCACTTTCATGCTTATGAGAAAATCCTTTTCCACAAAAGATGTACGGTCAAAAACACTATTCACTAAGGACCGTACGGTCACAACACTATTTCTTGTGACCGTACGGTCACTGCCACGTGGCAGAGAGAATCCAATCCTTATCTGCCACGTGGTTGGCGGTCCAATCAGAACGTGACATGTGTACTAAAATCCAAACAACTTTGGCCGGGCCTTGTGGGAAGCCCGGCTCAGATCCAAATTTGGATCTGAGACGGGCAAACAAGGGACCGTACGGTCGCTAAAATGAGACCATACGGTCACAAGCTACCCTATAAATACCCCCCGGATTTTCATCATTTCTCACCAACAAACACTCATTCTCCTCTCTCTCTAGCTCGTTCAAAAGCGATTCTTGACCTGATATAAGTTGCCTTTGATAAAGTTGCCTCTGTTGTTGCCTAAAGTTGCCTCTGATACAAGAAAAGAATCCCTAGAGTCCGAGCTTGAGAGTACTTTCTCAAAATATTCCCAGAAAAGGTCCTCACGACCACCAAAAATATATTCCTCCTTTATCTAAAGTTCCCAAACCTAGGCATCACTAGCAACCCCGCTAGAGCTGATTAAGTCTTGTTCCTAGCTACCGTTCGGGGGACGCCCTACGCAACTCCGGCCCCCAAGGTTCCTCCCTGAAAAGGTCTCCGTTCTTCAACGAGCATCAGTCCGTGATCGATCACTGGCACGCGATGAGGGTAAGCTTCTGAGGGTTTTGTACTGTGTCACCCGGCGGTTTACCGCACAAAAGTTTGTGTATTTATATATTTCTGTGTGATAATCTTTAATTTCAAGATAATAAACTGTTAGGCTGCATTAAAGATCCTCTGGGCCCTGGAATGTCGGAATTAATAAGTTGTATCCACGGACGTAAATAGAATCTCTGGTTTACAAAAACAATCGGTACAACACACCGGTTCGTACATTTTCCCGGTCGGCCGGGTGGCGACTCTAGTCAAAGAAGGCTAAAGCCGCTATGAGCGACCACTTACGCTCACAGTGGCGACTCTGCTGGGGACCAAAAGTACATTCTACTATTATAAGTTAACTTCAACGTCTGACTTCTTGAAGTTTATTTATTAATGGAAGGATGTATGTTTGGTTTTCACTTTTGATAAAATTATTTCTTAAACTATTGCTTTCTCATACTGCATAAAAGAAAAATTCTGACTGGTCAACGTGAGTTATGGGTCGCGCTTACTGTCGTTTCCTTTAAGGGACGCATAGGTCGATCTGTAACACCCCCTACAGCCTCGTACCATTGACACGCTGCTCAAAACCCTTAAATGGGGAGGCGCTAGGTATATATTGTTGTGGGAACCCTTTTGTACTATCAAACGAGACCGAAGCCTCATATAGTCAGCCTAGATATCTCCCCTAGGAACTACCCCCAAATATTAATCAAAGCACGTCTATGAGAGCGTTTTGACTTCGAAAGGAAAGATGTCAAAAGAAACCCACCTAGGACAGAGACGTACCACGTGAAGACTGCGAGGGAGTGTTGTGTACGCATGAATGTTTATACTGACTGTTTTATCGTTTGCCTATATTTCTACATATATTAGACGTAGTCTTAACCTAGGAAGAGTCAAGAGTCCAAGTTTCCATGACACTCCTTTGAATTAAGGGGGCATCCCGTTACGCTAGACGTTTTATCACACGAAACACGCCGTTATGTCGTTTGTTTCATTTCCTAAAGAAACTCAATCTCGTGAGATAAAATCATGGCGTCACAAATATCGTCCCCTTAAGTCAAAACGAGTGTCATACTACACCGCATGTCCTAGATTACGAAAGACACTTCAATGATTCCATGTAGGACAGGGCCATGCCAGGGCAACAGTTTAATCTGTTAAATTAAACGTACATTGTATCGTGCTCCTCCCGAAAAGGAGTTTAGGGTTTGTCTTGAGTCTAAGGGCACACCGCCTCGTCAATCCACGCAGGTCAATATCGTGTTGGACTAATAAACAATAATAAAAAAAGTAAAATAAAATAAAAATAAAAAAATAAAACTCATCTTTGTCTGTCCATCTGTCTTAATACTTATTCCACAAAAAAAAAAGCGCTGGAAGTCCCATTGCATGTCATAAATGTTGTCCGAACCAAGGTAGGGACACGATGTCCCGTGAGTCTACATGGTTCATTATCATGTTGAGTCCTCCAAACCAGTATAAGATAGGGTTGTCGCACAAGCATTCTCCATTCGAGTAATAAGCGACGTCAATAATGTTGTTTAACATAGAGTCAAACATCACTCCTGTATACACTGTACGTCCCCTTGTCTCTACGTAAATATCAGGTCTTGTCTGTCCTCAGGCAATAATACGCAACAGTCCATCACCGAGTCGGTCAAAATCCACACGTGTACGTTTGTCGTCACTTATACCCTTGCGTCAAGAGTCGTGAATATCGTTTGTGCATACAGTCATCAGTCTAGAGTCCAAAGTGTAATATGTATCCATTTCATATAGATGTCAAGTATTTTAGTGTACATCGTCAAGCCACCATAGGATACACACGATAGGCTAAAATAAGAACTATGACACCGCCGTCATTTTACCTAAACGTGTTACACGCACACACGATGTCCAAAGCATAAAAGCATGTATCCCCTTACCCGATAGGTTTGTCTCCTTCAGGTGTGTCCACCCTTAGAGTGTCGTACGTTAAGTCACTTGTTTCGCATCATCATACATAATAGGGTCCACATGCACGCACATTGTCATTATCACATGTCTTAGGTGAACATACACATCGGTGCCATGACAAAGAGAAATAGGAAAGTGTCAACGAGGTACCATAATCCCAAAATTATAATTCGTCTAGGTGTCATAGGCACAATTTAGGTTAGGGCACACACACGAGTTTTCCAAACATCAAAAACCCTATGAGAACATCTTCCCTTTGTCCAGAACTCCTAAATCACTACCTGACCCAACCTAAAATCACAAAACCACAACACACCTGAACCTAAGCCAGCTTCCACCAGGGAGACCGTCAGATCAAGAAGGAGGAGTCAAAGATAGGGACAAACCCTCGAACGAAGTATGAAGCGACCATAGGGAGTTCTCCGTGATATCCTCTCGAACCCTAACCCAAATTAAAGATGACGCAAACCTTTACCTTTAACCTACCTCGCAAACAAACCACTCCCTACGTGTTACCCAACACTCCAAAAGACATTACCCCAAACTTCACCAAACTACCCCGACATCTCCCACACCCCATCTCACTTTAGAGCAAACAAAAGACCTTATTCGAACCCAAAATCGATTAATACCTAGTAGCTCGAACCGCTAAGAATACACCCCGAGAGGAATCATGGAGAAACTCTAGGTCGCAAGCGTCAAGGACATCCCGGCAGACGAAGAACGGAGCAACATCATCAGGCATCGACTAGGCTCTATCCCGCTTATCCTATCCCCGTGTCTACGGGAATGTGCTTGGATAGAAAAAGCGTTTAGCTCACTTGTGTCTACATTCAGTTGCATCTTTCAAATAGACATTAGGAAGATATAGGCATAATTAGAGAATGTGTGTCTAGTATGAATATGCCCTCGACCATAAGAGAAAGGACCACCGCTAGACGAACAGCCCCAACCAAGACATACCTCAAAAGATGAAGAAGTGACATAAGAAGGAGGAGTTACTGGGTCAATGTAGAAGCACATCTCCTTCGGAGCCCTACAAAAATAAGAGAACTCACTCTGAGGAACTAGGAAAGTGCACGAAAGATAAAATGGAACATACAAGTACTCGAGGTGTCTCCATGAATCAAGGTCCGCCGTTCTTTAGAATTAAACCCAAGAAGCCCTCCAAATTCCCCTTCCTACACCTTGCAACGGATGTGCCCATGGACAAAGGAAGAAGCAAAAAGGAGAAGTGAAGCCATCCTTCGGAGAAGCTTATAGCTCGAAAATAGATTGCACCCACGAAACCTTAAAGGGAGCAACGACATATCAAAGCTACATGCAAAAGACAAAACGGATGGCGCCCCGAAGCCATGAAGACATCTTACTCATCATCACACTAAGGGGTAATCCATGCAGAAGGTTATGACATGACCTCCACCGAGCAGAACAATGGAGACGCTAGGATTTCATCATGAGAATCACTCACACGTTTCCGAGAACAAGACGACGTCACTAGGATACGCGGTTTCATCCCTGAGAAAAACGACAATCCCACACCACGGAAGAATCCTCACTACAAGGGGAAAATCATCGTCAAGAAAAGAGAAAAGATGGTCAACTAAGGACTTGTTGATAACGAGTGCACATTCATACTAGACATACATGAACCATTTATGCCTACATTAACTAGTCTAGATGCTTATATTAGTGAGTCTAAATGTTTGCTTCAAGAGTCTATCAACTACACATGTTCTAGAGTGTCATAAGTCCTGTTGACATAGAGAAATCAAGAATTTAGACAATAAGATATGTACACTCCATTCCAAACACTAGCCGACTCCCCTAGGGTTTGACAAAACAGAAAAGACCTGCTAGATCGAGAAAACTCAAAAAATAGATCTAGACAACAATGAAGGCCAAAAGAAAGAAAGCCTGCTAGGTTGAAAACCTGAGAGGGCGACCTAGGCAACAATAAAGGCAGCTTGCTAAGTTGACAACCCGTAGAGTCATCTTAGGCAACACTTAGAACACCTCACCCTAGGGGCAATCACGAAAAACGTCATCGAGAGTTGCATTTGAACACCTTGAATCCAACCCTGACAAACTAAAAGCTACACAAACTCCTGATGGTCTCTCACACCATATCCTCATCACAAAACCTCCATAACCCTCGCTTCCATCATCCAACCTTAAATCCTTGCACCCTTTACGAAACCTACCCTACAAAGCCTCACCTCCACCATCCGTACCCAAACCCTTTCTCTCCTCACAAAAACTATCCTAACATCCCTGAAACACCCACGAAAACCTCGCCTCCTTCATCTAACCCAAAACCTTCGCTCACATCCTCCAAAAGAAAAACCATGAACCTACCCTTATAAAACCACATCACATATAACCAAAACCTTGGGGTCACCCACTGACACGGGACGCACTTTATTGAGAACCAAGAGTCGTTTTAAGTCACCCAGTCACGTGTCCACACACTCACTCATACATACCACATGTCCTAGGTCGTCCAACAAAAAACCCACAAAATAATACCACACGAGTCACAAGATGAGATAGCCCTCCTAGTTTGCACATAATCACATGTCCACAAGTCTAGTTACACGCACACATTAGACACTTAGGTCATCTAGCCGAAATCCATGAAAACTATAAATAAGACATCTCCTCGTGCACACACACATTGAGTCACACACACTATGGGTTTTAAAGTCATTATAGGTTGTCATTTGGACAATACCCACTCACATAAGTCCACCTAATAGGGTATCCCTTCCAAAGTCACACACACCTGGTCATGCACACCGTATGTTTTAGGTGGTCTAGCTAGAGTCCATATCACATGAGTTCATGTAGTAAAAGCATCCCTTATCATGTGTCTGTACATCTAGTCGCATGCATCGTGTATTATCCAGCCTAAGTTCACAGGTGTGAACCTGCATGCATCCATAAAGTAGGGTATCTCCCTTGATCACCTGTAATCATGCAACATGGCCAGTCATCTTAAAACTGTTTATTTCCCATTGGCCATCTCACCCCGAGGAAGGATACGTGTCTTTGTTTGTGTAGGATCCCCATAGGAGTCATGAAAGGTGACGATAAATAGGACCTTCGTCACGCGGAGATAGTCTAGGCACAACACCTATCAGATGATGTCAACAACCTTTCAGAACCCCGACAGACCACAGAAAGCACAGAAGCTCACCCGACTTACACGGCTAGAAGCGTCCGACCTCGTGAAGAGTTAACACCCCTGAAGCAGCTCCGGAGATCAATACTCACACCTACAGGAGGCGTTGAAGAAGGCGTCACAAAAGGTGTTCCAAAAGGCGTTACATAAGGCGTTGCAGAAGGCGTTGCGGAAGGCATTCCAGAAGGCGTTACAGAAGGCATTCCAAAAGGCGTTACGGAAGGCATTACAGAAGGCGTTGCAGAAGGCGTTACAAAAGGCGTTCCAGAAGGTGTTCCAAAAGGCATCACAAAAGGCGTTCCAAAAGGCGTCACAGAAGACGTTACAGAAGGCGTTACAGAAGATGTTACTCACACCAAAGGACTACAAAGGACGCAGAAGCATATGCAACGGGCGCAGAAGCAGTACACTGGGGCATCATCGGACCACTAGCACACTGGGGCACCGCCAAATTTACCAAAACGTCTGGAAAGTAAGAACTTCACCGGGGCAACACCAAGATGAAGCTCGACTCGGATCAAGAAAGGGTATTGCCAGGGACCCCGAATCAACTGAGCATTAGGAGCAAAAGAGCGAAAGATATTGGGACACAGTTGATCGACCTCAAAACGAAACCACCAGCACTCAGATAAGACTGGTAGGACAAAGTGTCAAAACATCATCCGAAGAAAGAGGGCAAAGAACTGAACGGAAGAGGTCACTAAATCCTCGGGTCAGGCTCGAGGTACTATAAAGAGGTTACTAAGTGCTACGAGAGGTTACTAAATCCTCGAATCACGCTCGAGGTGTTGTGAAAGGTTACGAAGTGCTACGAAAGGTTACTAAATCCTCGGATCACGCTCAAGGTGCTATGAAAGGTTACTGAGTGCTACGGAAGGTTACTAAATCCTCGGATCACGCTCGAGGTGCTATGAAAGGTTAGTGAGTGCTACGAAAGGTTACTAAATCCTCGGGTCATGCTCGAGGGAGTGCTACGGAGGTTACCAAATCCTCGGGCTATGCTCAGGGTGCTATAAGAAGTTACGAAAAAAAAATCCTCGGATCAAACTCGAGGTACTATGGAAGTAGTTGATCAGCCTCATAGTAAGATTATAGAAAACACGACGCCGGAGGCCCAGACTACATGAGTTACTCGTGGAAAACAGTTGATCGGCCTTACAGTAAGATTATAGAAAACACGACGCCGGAGGCCCAGACTGTAGGAGTTACTCGTGGAAAAAAGTTGATCGGCCTTACAGTAAGATTATAGAAAACACGACGCCGGAGGCCAAAACTGCAGGTAAGTTCTCTAAACTCACTTTCGAAAAACACGAGCACACACGCAATATGTCTTGTTTCGCTTCATTGAGACTGCCCAACAGGTCTTACAAGATGATGTAATCACCTTAGGCACTCCCAAAGAAGCAAGGGGCAAACTGTAAGCACTGGTTTTCGAACCCGATGATGAAAGCAATCTATGAGCTCCTCGTCGCGCCAGCTGCTCAAATTCTGATACTTGTTGGAGAACAGATCACGTTTTCAGGGATATAACCTCTTCCACCCGCTCCTCGGGACCATGAGTATGGCACTTTCATGCTTATGAGAAAATCCTTTTCCACAAAAGATGTACGGTCAAAAACACTATTTACTAGGGACCGTATGGTCACAACACTGTTTCTTGTGACCGTACGGTCACATCTCTTCTGACCGTACGGTCACTGCCACGTGGCAGACAGAATCCAATCCTTATCTTCCACGTGGCTGGCGGTCCAATCAGAACGTGACACGTGTACTAAAATCGAAACAACTTTGGCCGGGCCTTGTAAGGTCCGGCCGGGCCTTGTTGGAAGCCCGGTCATATCCAAATTTGGATCTGAGATGGGCAAACAAGTGACCGTACGGTCGCTAAAATAAGACCATATGGTCACAAGCTACCCTATAAATACCCCCCGAATTTTCATCATTTCTCACCAACAAACACTCATTCTCCTCTCTCTCTCTAGCTCGTTCTAAAGCGATTCTTGACCCGATATAAGTTGCCTCTGATAAAGTTGCCTCTGTTGTTGCCTAAAGTTGCCTCTGATACAAGAAAAGAATCGCTAGAGTCCGAACTTGAGAGTACTTTCTCAAAATATTCCCAGAAAAGGTCCTCACGACCACCAAAAATATATTCCTCATTTATCTAAAGTTCCCAAACCTAGGCATCACTCGCAACCCCGCTAGAGCTGATTAAGTCCTATTCCTAGCTACCGTTCGGAGGACGCCCTACGCAACTCCAGCCCCCAAGGTTCCTCCCTGAAAAGGTCTCCGTTCTTCAACGAGCATCTTCCCTGGTTTACAAAAACAATCGGTACAAACACCGGTACAAAAAATAGATATCTTCCCCGCCATTGGGGGCAAAGGCGACAGGTATTCTTTTGGGTAGCTTCAACTCACAGTTTCGATTGGTGGTCGCGATGGTTATCCGAGCGTGAGTCCTGTAACATACGTTGGACTTGTCCCTGGTGGTGCATCTCCTCCTACACTGATACGCTAATGTTTGGGTGCATTCCGGTGTGTGGGTTTCTGAGGTATTGATGGTAAGTTTTAGCCCTTCGGACTTTGGTGAGGAGGTATTTCTCTTTTTGTCTTATCTTGAGTTCTCGAAGTTTCTTTTCTCGTAGCGAGGGATTCCTTCATTGGTGGCGACTTTTCATGAACGATTTGTTTTAGTTAATCAACCTAAACAACGAATGATACTAATATTTTGCAAATTATAAACTAGAATAACTCTTTCATTCATTAATCATATTTCATGGTACATTTTTTCCTATCACTCGTGACATGTCCCATTTTAGAACCTCGCATACTTCAGTGCTATGATCGAAATATTGGTGGTATTCACAGAAGTTTGACCATACTCGCCTTCCAGAAAGCAAGATCGGAGGGGGATCTTGGAGTCGTGACTCTCTAACAGGGCGCATCTTTCCGTCTTCCACCAACCTTGCGAATAAAGTGTCGATCCTTCCCCTAGGAGGTACAAAGCCAGTTGGAGAGAGGACAGATCGAGCATTCTCGTGTCTGATGTTCCTAATTTCTTCCTTGATTTCGCGAATATCCCTGCGCACGTATTCAAACTCTTCTGATGTGCTTGCATGTCCCTGCTTCTCAATTTCTCGTATCATTTCAGACCGGCTATGTTCTTCAATTCTCCTGACCAAATTTCTGAGATCCAGGTACGAATCGAAGTCTTGGTATTGTGCGATTGTTTGCAGGTGAGGTAATAGGCTCCTTGTTAAGCAGGAAACTAGGACCTTCATGTTATGTCTTCGCGGTAGATCATTGGCAGCTTTGGCCCATCGGAGTGAAAAGTAGTCGTCAAATGATTCCCCTTCCCTTTGTTCCAAACTTTTCAGATTCCTCCACTCTATGGTTTCTCGGGGTTTGAAAGGTCCAGCAAGGTGTATCCAATTCTCAGACTCCATGTATTTTTGATCCTCTTCTACGGGGTTGATCTTGTTGGCCCTAACAAGAACAGAATCACCTAGAGGGGGGTGAATATGTGTCTAAGTGGAAAACTGATAATTTTAAGTTTTTGAAGAAACTTAATTTTTCAGAGTCAAATTTCCTTCTGATTCAAAGGCAAGCTTACAGAAGAAGCCTCTGACGGAAATTCTGCCTAAAGACAGTTTCTGCCCTTTCAGCAACAGAAGCTCTGAGTCAGAGAACTTCTGGACAGTCTTCTGAACAAAGACAATGATAAAAGGAATAAATCTGTTTCAGCACTAAATACAAGCAAGTACACAAAAGCAAATTAACAAGTATAAGGCAGGGAGAAAGAGATTCAGGAGGTCCTAATGAACAGTTCGATTTATCCAGGTTCGCCACAAAAGTCCTGTGACTACGTCCTGTCCCCTGTGGTCACAGCCGCCAGAGATTTTAAATCCACTATTCAGAACTTTTATGGCAAGTTCAGAAGCCCCTTTACATCAACATAACTTAAGCTAATTTCTCACTTAGTTCTGACTAGCCTGAAGAGAGTTAAAGGATTTCCACCAGAATAACAACAATCCTGTTTTCTGGATTTCTCACCCAACTCTAATCTCAACTAGATTTCTCTCCAAATCTAACTGAATATCACAAACGATATCAGTTTACAAGATTCCTATTATGAACTTGTTTTTCTTCTCTCTCTCACTTTAACTAAAGCTACGCTAAGAAAGATTGAGAATGGAAAATGGTGCTCTGTTTTTCTTGTACAAACAGTGCGTTGAGATTTTGCTCAATTATCGCGTATCTGATGCAATGGAGCTTGGCTACTATTTATAGTGCTTTTAAGATGACCGTTGGGGAAGTTTGAATCTTCAATTGATGACATCAGTTGTTGTAGCCGTTAATCTGTCATGTCTTCAAACGGTCTTCAAACACTTTGATTCCGTTAACCTTGTTCTTTAACTTAATCAGGTAAGTGATTTGAAGTTGAAGATAAGGTTGACTGAAAACTTTCTTCAATTGGATCAACAAAGGGTAGTCAAGGAAATTCTGGTTTTGTTTTGAGTAGACATGCGCGCTCCTTCAAAATAGCTTTTTGAACTTTTGGCGCCTTTCATTAAATGCAGTTGTGAGAGCATTAAAAGCTTAACAGAACCCGTGACTTAGCTTCTGAGAGCTAATTCCTTTTGTCTAAGCTTCTGATCGAATTGGTAAGGATTTTTCTTCTGATTGCTTCTGAAACCTCTGAGGTGAGCTTTAACATGCTTCGTGAAATCTTCAAAGTGGAGAGTCCAACTTCTGAGTCTTCAAAACTGTCTTCAGCTTTACTTCTCTTCTGAGTCTTTAAGGCAATCCATACTTAACAAAAATTGTCAGTCAACATTGAAAAGTATGTAAGACAAGATTAAATTTCATCTTTTGAAACGTTTGGACATAATCAAAACACTAGGGGTTCATCATTCTCCCCCATTTTGGTTATGGACAAACCGTGGTCCAGAAGGTAAAATTACTTAGATAAACACAAAGTTTAGAAAGTAACTTCCTGATTGGTTATGATTTTTACAACTTCTGAGTAACTTAACTCCCCCATTTTAGTATAAAAGGTGAACTCCAACAATCTGTATTAACTTTAAATAAGCTTAAGATCAAGTTGTTAGATTTTAATGAAGTGTAAGTTACTAAGTTAAAAAGCATAAACAATATAAATAGAATTCAGAGACAATTGGAAGTATGTAACGGTTCAGTGAATATATATGATCAGAAGAAACATAGTATATCAACAATCAAACAGACAAAAGGATAACATAAGGTCCTAAGACAAAAGCTACCCAACCCAGAACCTAGCTAAGAAGCTTAAGTCCTATTTCTATTTGATTGGCTTATCAGTTCTAGATTTCTTCTGAGGAGGAATTGCACCACTTGAACCAACATCCACATTCTGTCTCTTCATCCCAGAGCCAGGACCACCCTGCTGAGCAAACTTCTCCCCCGTTTGGCCAGAAGCAACAGGAATACCCAGAGCTCCTTGTGAGAACAGCTTTTGCTGAACATAAAGACCAGTCTGAAATTGCTGATGAGAAGGCCTGATAGAGTTGATCATATCCATTCTTCGCCGAAAATCAGCATCAATGGCTTTCATACGATCAAAAGTCTGTCCAGAAAGAGGTCGCTCTCTGTGAACATCCTCCAGAAGCAGCTTGATAAATTGATTATTCACATACACAACAGCAGTGAGATGCTCATTCTGAATATAAGTCTGTCCTCGAACAAACCTATAGCAATTATGAAGAACTTTCTCTTGTTCCTTTTCTTGAGTATTAATAACCTTCAGAAAATCTGTAAGCTCTGCAATCTGGGTGTTCTGAGTAGTCACAGCAGACTCTATGCTCTGAAGACGATTGTTGAGATCAGGAGTGATGTCATACACAATTCTGGCAGCCCCAGAAGATGATGATCCTTGAGCAGAAGATTTCACTTCTTTCAGAATATGATTAGCAGTACTATGCAGGTCATTAAGCTTACTAGGAAGAACCTTCTCATGAGCCTCATAATGCTCATTAGCTTCTTTAACTTCCTCTGTCAAGATCTCCAGATTCTCATTTACATTCTTGGTAGAGGCAAGAGCTATATTTTCAAGAGTGGGAAGGGTCAATGCCAGCTGTCTCAGTCTGTAAAACTCATCATGAGCAGCAAGATGAAGTGTTGAAAGATTACGAATGTAGACAGAAGGATCCTGCATTTGGAGCATAGTCATGAGCTGCAGCTTCTGAGCTTTCAGATAATGTAATTCTTGCAGCACAATGCCCTGAGCATACATGTCAGCAGCAGAAGTCCTTTGCCCTAATCCAGCAAATCTATTTAACAGTTCATCAGAGCCACTCTGACTCATTCTTCTCAACTCCTCAACAGAAGGAGCACCACCAGCTTCAGAAACAACAAAAGCTCTCCCAATGAACCCCTTACCACCAAACATAGTTTCCTTCTCATGCTAATTCATCAAACTGCGGAGAAAGTCATAGTTTGAAGATAAACCAGCAAAGGAGGAAGAAGTAGTGGAAGTAGTTAAGGGATCACACACAGGAGGTGTATGTCCAGAGGTTGAAGGATGAGGAATATTGGAAGTGGAAGAAGGAGCAGATTGTGTGGTAGAGGAAGAAATGGTAGAAGTACTGGATGGGAGTGTAAATGGAAGTGAGAAAGATGGAGCTGTAAAACCTATGGAAGGAATTACGAAGGAAGTGTTAAGGGAGGAAGTGGTGGAAGTTGTTTTGGAGTCTGTGAAAAGAGGGCCAGAGGCAAAATTCACTTCTGAATATGGTTGAGAAGTATGAATAGGAGACGGATCATGAATATGAGTGGGAAACGAAATAATTTGTTCAGAGGTAGGAGGAGGGATCTCAGTAGCATTAGGATCATGTGTGGCAAGGGGCTCAACAAACACATAAGCCATTCTGTTTAGAGTTTCATAAGCATCCCTATCACCAGGGCTTCTACCTTGACCCAGAAGAATGTTGTCCATAAAATCTTCGTTATCAACATTCTCAATGAACCTCTGTGCATTCTGAATAGCAGCTTCAGGAGCTTCAGCTTCTGGTTCACTATCCTCTGAGATGTCCTCAATTATAGGAGCATCAAGATTCCCTTCAGCAGACATATCCAACATGTCCTCATCATCAACAATGTCCTCTTCCTCAGGAATTGTAACTTCCAATTCAGCATTTGAAGCAATATAGAAGTCCTTCTTATTCAAAGATCTTCTATTTGCAGCAACCTTCTTCATTCTTCTTCTGGAGAGAGAAATCTCATTCTTAGCATCCTCTTCTTCTCCAGTAGCCTCATCATTTCCAGAGGCCACTGTGCTCTCAACTTGAGCAGCACACTCAGCAAGTCTAGCATCAGCCTTAGCTTTTGCCAACAAATTACGCTCTGCTGCTAGTTTATCAGCTAACTCAGCATCTTCTCTCTCTTTCCTTGTCCTTTCAGCAAGAGCAACAACTCTTGCAACTTTCAACTTCTCAGCCTCAGCAACCTTTGCTAGTTCAGCAAGTTTGCTATCCTCAACTTCCTTAGCTGCCTTCTCAGCAGCCTCACTTGGCTTCTCAGCAACAATTCTACCAGAAGGTTCAACATTGATAGTTGTTTGAACCAAAGCTGGAAGAGGTTCTGAGACAGCCACCTTCTCTACAGTTAGAACCAACTTACTTGATCCTTTCTTACTCTTGCCCTTCTTGGCACCTTTCTTGATCTTCTACTCAGTGTGCTTCACAATTTCCTTCTGAGCATTGACAACAGATAGTGAGGCAGAAGACTCAGTCTTCTTTGGTACCACACTATGAGTAAGTTTACTCAGAGTAGACATCTTTAGGAGGGTACTCCTGCTGGTAACTCCATCTCCTGGAATATCGATAGAGGCAGATTCAAACAGCCTCGTCAGGAGAGAACCATAAGCAAGAGTGCTGACCACCTTTACATTCTTCATCTGCCTTATAATGATGGCAGGTAAGTTGATCTTCTTCTGATTCATCAGGTGGTACATGAAAACCCTTTCCCTGTTGGAAACTCCATTGACACCACCAGCCTTAGGTAAAAACACATTAGTAGTCAGATAATGTGCCCACCTCTGATGCTGAGTGAGCCAGGTAGCATAAGTTTCCTTAGCACTCAAATTAGGTCTAGCCCAATTCTCCTCTGTAAACCCTTCAGCAGAACGATCATCTCCAATGATGATTCCTTCATCGTCAATGTTGATTGCCTGTGCAATGGAAGTCCTGCTGACCTTAAACTCAACTCCCCTAATAGAAGAGCGAACAACATCCTCCTCATTAGATTGAAAATGGAGGTTCTGATAGAACTCGGTGACTAACTTAGGATAAATGAATTCATCCAAGGAGACAAAAGAGTTCCAGTTTTGAGCACTTAGCCATTTTGAGATGGGGTCAGTGGATTTAACTTCGTTTTCTAGGAACCTAGAGGTGAAAACCCTAGATTCACTAAGCACATCTTCCGGTTCATCGGAGAAAAGATAAGTGACAGTGATTTAGGGTGCAACAGATTGTTCTTGAGCCATTTGAGAGAACTTTGAAAACTAGGTCAAGTTTTGAGAGAAAGAAATTTGCAGAAAAATTGCAAAGAAAAATTCTATGTGAATTCTAAATGCAAAAAGATTTCGAGTGAAAAGTTGCTAAGTGTGAGAAACCCTTGTTTATACCCAAATAATAAACGGTTCCAATTCAAAAAGTGAGTAAACACCGTTAAAAGGGGAACCAGTTACCGTGAACACATGAAAAGCGCAGTAATAGCATTAAATGTAGGCATGCTTAAATAAAAATCATAATTAGCCTTAATCACACTTAACTATCTTAAGAGGCTAGCAGTTAAGATAATAGGAATATAATTAAAACTGAATTACTGAAGTGGATTTGTCATACCAATGCCTTCTCGCAAGTTGTTGAATGGAGTACAAGCCAAAGGCTTAGTAAACATGTCAGCAAGATTGTCTTCAGAGGAAACATGAGTTAGAATGATATCCTTCTTCAGAACATGATCTCTCAGAAAGTGATGCCTAATATGAACATGCCTCATCTTGCTGTGTTGAATGGGATTCTTTGAAAGATCAATTGCACTCTTTCTATCACAGAAGATGGTAATTGTTCCAGGAATGACATCATAGTCAGCAATTTGTTGCTTGATCCAGAGCATCTGAGAAACACAACTTCCAGCAGCAACATATTCAGCTTCAGCAGTTGAAAGTGCCACAGAGGTTCACTTCTTACTATGCCAGGAGACTAGACACTCCCCCAGAAAGTGACAATCACCAGAAGTGCTGACTCTTTTCAATTTATCTCTACCATAGTCAGAGTCTGTGTATCCTACAGGAGTAAAGTTTGTACTACAAGGATACCACAAACCAGCTTCTGAAGTGCCTTTAAGATATTTGAGAATTCTTTTGACAACAACATCATGAATCTCCTTTGGTTTAGCCTGATATCTAGCACAAAATCACACAGCAAAATGTATATCTGGCCTACTGGCTGTTAGATATAAAAGAGAACCAATCATACCTCTGTAGGTTTTTATATCTACAGGTTTACCAGCTTTCTCTTCATCATCAAAGTCCTTGCTGACATCCATTGGGATATCAACAGCATTAGATTCCATCATGCCAAATTTCTTTAGCACTTCTCTAGTGTACTTGGCTTGATTGATAAACACACCATCATTACTTTGCTTAATTTGAAGTCCTAAGAAGAATGTTAATTCTCCCATCATAGACATTTCAAACTCAGCTTTCATGTGATCACTGAACTCCCTGCACAAAGATTCATTAGTAGCACCAAATATAATATCATCAACATATACCTGAGTGTGAGCGCGCGTCCCCGTAAACGACAATTTTTATTATTTAAAATATCGATTAGGGCATTTTTTATCGTGTTTTTGCTATTTTTAGCAGTGTTGTGCCCGTGAAGGGCGTGGAAAATCTCAGCTTCTTAAACTTCGATTTTTATGAATTTTTAGAGAGTCGCCACCCAATCCGTAGACTGAGAAAATTTGGTACAATGAGTAGAGCGCTCAACCCCACTGTACCCTTCAGAGGCAGGTTCGTGAATAATACTTACTTATCTTTAATACTCAAACTTGCTTTGTTTTGTACTTGTTTTGTTTTTACTGACTCTTATTTTATTATTTTCACACACAGTATTAATTTAGAGCACAACAGAACTTATTGACCTGCAAAATGAGAGTAAATATGCATTAGTTTCATAAACATAATATATGTAACATTTTTATGGTTTTTTATTTATTTATTATTATTATTATTATTATTTATTATTTAATATTTAATATTTTCCGCGTGTTTAGCGTTTTTTTAGGAGGCATAGCCTTCCATGGAAAACGTGTACCAATCATTTTTTATATGATGATGAAATAAAAGTAAAAGAAATATTTACGTAAGGTAAAAGTAAATCGCGTACCCGGCTTTACCGGGTCCACGGTAAAAAAAAAGGTAAATAGTAAAAATGCAATAATATATAAATCATGTGTCCGGTATCAACATGTGACTAAACGTCTCCACAGTAAAATACCCGACTCCACGGTAAAAAAGTAAATGACGGTGAATAGTAAAAGTGCAGTAAAGTAAATACTGTAAAGTAAAGCTCGTATGTCCAGTATCCACGGGCGACTAAGCGTGACCACAGTAAAATACCCGACTCCACGGTAAAAAGTAAATTGCGGTAAAAAGTAAAAGTGCGGAAAAGTAAATATCGTGTGTCCAGTATCCACGGACGACTAAGCGTCACCACAGTAAAATACCCGACTCCATGGTAAAAAGTAAATTGCGGTAAAAAGTAAAAGTGCGGAAAGGTAAATACTGTAAAGTAAAGATCGTGTGTCCAGTATCCACGAGCGACTAAGCGTCACCACAGTAAAATACCCGACTCCACAGTAAAAAGTAAATTGCGGCAAAAAGTAAAAGTGCGGAAAAGTAAATACTGTAAAGTAAAGCTCGTGTGTCCAGTATCCACGGGCGACTAAGCGTCACCACAGTAAAATACTCGACTCCACGGTAAAAAGTAAATTGCGGTAAAAAGTAAAAGTGCGGAAAAGTAAATACTGTAAAGTAAAGATCGTGTGTCTAGTATCCACGTGCGACTAAGCGTCACCACAGTAAAATACTCGACTCCACGGTAAAAAGTAAATGATGGTAAAAAGTAAAAGTAAAAAAGTAATAAAATAACATAAAGCATGGATCGGGCATCCCCTAGGCGGTAATCCTCCTTAGGTAGCTATAAACCCACAGCGAATAAACAAAAAGTAAAATCATGGACCGAACGTCCCCAGGCGGCAGTCCGCCTTAGGGAGTCATAAATCCACGGTAAAAAAGTATAAAATGAAATAATACAAATGGACCGAGCATCCCCGGGCGGTAGTCCGCCATAGAAAGCGTTAAATCCATGTTGTAATAATATATAATTAACCAACGTGCCGTTTTCACACGTCAATTTTTAATTAGGCAAAAAAAAATAAACTAATCATTACATGATTAAATGTGTTTTTTACTTTTTAAATGAAACTAAACATGATTTTACTTTAGGATTAAACATGTTTTTACTTTAATAAAGTTATGTTATAATGAAACAAAAAATGATTTAAACTTAAGACATGATGTTTGATTAAGATTATTTCATGGATGTAAGTTTAAAGTCTTCATTTTTTTGTTTATGGATTCATGGTTTTTATGTCCGGTTTCACCATTAATCTACACGTGATTCTTGTACCTCTCAACGTGTTTCCATTAATTCATGATACTAGAACATCATAGTGACATAATAGAGAGTTTACTTGCCTTTTATATGCAAAGGAAACTCCAAACGGATCCCCGAAAGTGACAACCCGAGCAACTTTGAACAAAGTGGTAAAACCCGACTCAAGGCTTGATTTTAGGTACTAAGGTGGATCAAATAATGGAAGAGAGGTGTTTATGGGATGATATTTGATGTGTTTGTAACAAGAAACAACTTTAAATTGCTCCAGAAACAAGGATTGAAGTCACTTTTTGGGTGTGTTCTTCACTTTCTTCACTTTTTACTAACTAACTTTTTATGGATTTTTGGGTGTTTGATCTTCCAAAATGAAGTGTTTGGGAGATTTTGGGGTGTTTTTGGTGTGTAAAACTGAAGGGGGGAGGGTCTTATTTATAGGAAAAGTGTCCCTAAAGCATCCAAAAGTGCAATAGTGTCCCGGAATAGTGAAAACACTATTCCCGGAGCCTAAACCCAGCTAAACTCGGCTGAGTTTGATCATGGGGGGACCAAACTCGGCCGAGCTTGTGCAAGCTGGGCCGAGTTTGGTCCTTCCGGTGGCGGCAAAACGCCCGTTTTGACCCCGTTCGGCGCCGTTGAGGGTCCCGGAAGCTCCCGACTGTACACTGACTCAACTAATAGCTTCTCTAGTGGTTATAATACAAGAAATGAAGTGTTTTAATGAAGAAACAAACAAACTTGGCCGAGTTTATGCAAGCCCGGCCGAGTTTAGTCCCTCTGATGGTGGAAAACAGCCGTTTAGACCCCGTTCGACACCTTTGAGGTTCCCGGAAGCTCCTGACTGTATATTAAGTCAACTGATAACTTCTCTAGTGAACCTAAGATAATAATTGAGGTGTTTAGATCAAGAATTACCAAGAAAACAATTCGGGAACGAGAATCAGGGCTCATTCCAGAGCTGTTTCGGCTTGATTCGCGCAGAAGAATCTACTGACTCTTTGAGCTTTGATCTTGTGGAATGGGTGTTTCTAAGAGTTTTAGAGATGTTTATGAGTGTTTATTATGAAGGGAGAATGTCCTATTCATAAGTAAAACCCCCGGGAAAGTCCCGAAAAACGCATACATCACCCGAAATGGCCTGAAAACGTTTTCGGGCCTGTTTCCAAAACTCGGCCGAGTTTGGCTAAGCTCGGCTGAGGTTGTCTAAACCTGGCCGAGTTTAGCCCTTTGGCGATGGAGAATTGGCCGTTTCGAACCTGAAAAATGTATACGTGACCCAAAATGGCCGAAAAACGTCGTTTTTGAACCTGTTTGCATGTAAACTTGGCTGAATTTGTTCTTGAAGGACTAAACTTGACCAATTATGAGTTAAACTTGATTGAGATTGTCTAAACTCGACCGAGGTTGTCTAAACCTGACCGATTTTAGCCTAAGGATGATTGAAAAATTGCTCATTTCGGCTCCGTTTGTCACTTCCGAGGCCCCGCGGGACTTTCTAGCACATAGTAGGTTAAGCAATGACTTCTCTAAATGTATAATCATGTGGTAAACACACTATCATCATCGAGATCAGAAAAATCCGTGCTCACACTGAGCTAAAAGGATATGTTTGTTCTTCTTCAGAGTGAACAGAGTTGTGTCAACACAGCCTCTGACAAATCCCTTAGACAGAAGGAACTTTGTTAGTCTCTTATACCAAGCTCTGGGAGCTTGTTTCAGTCCATACAAGGCTTTCTTCAGCTTGTACACATGATCTGGAAACTTAGGATCTTCAAAACCAGGAGGTTGAGACACATAGACTTCCTCATCAATGTAACCATTGAGGAATGCACTTTTCACATCCATTTGGTACAGCTTGAAGCCTTTGTATGATGCAAAAGCACACGGAATTCTAATGGCTTCCAATCTTGCAACAGGAGCAAAAGTTTCACCATAATCTATGCCTTCTTGTTGACTGTAACCTTGAGCAACAAGTCTTGCCTTGTTCCTCACAACATTTCCAAATTCATCAAGCTTGTTCTTCAGAACCCATCTTGTACCAACAACTTTCTTGTTGTTAGGTCTGGGAACCAAAATCCAAACTTCTGACCTTTTGAACTGATCAAGTTCTTCTTGCATTGCCATTAACCAGGATTCATCATCTTCAGCTTCATAGAATTCCTTAGGTTTCAGAAGTGACACAAAAGCCACATTCCCCATATATCTTCTGAGCTGAGCTCTGGTCATGACAGGATTGTGAACAGAGTCAATTACATTCTCCAAGGGGTGATTCCTAGGAGCTCTAACTTCTCTTGGTACATCCAATGTATCTTCTGAAACTTGTTCATCATTTGTTGAATCATATATAGGAGCATCTTCTGGAAGGAAGTTGTCTTCTGGAGTAGGATTCTCTTCTCGAACTTGTTCAGCAATAAGAGGAACCACTTCAACAGCTCTAGGAGAAACATTTTCTTTTTCAACAGGAGATGTGACTTCAGGAGCATGAACTACATCTTCATCAGGAGCTCTACTATCTGCAGGGTAAGTCTCATCAAACTATACATGAACAGATTCATCTAAAGTCTGAGTCCTCTTATTAAAAACCCTATATGCTTTACTATGTGTTGAGTAACCAAGAAAAATGGCATCATCTGCCTTTGAATCAAACTTTGAAAGATATTCTTTTGTATTCAAAACAAAACACTTACAACCAAAGGTTCTAAAATAACCTATCTTAGGCTTTCTACCTTTCCAGAGTTCATAGGGGGTTTTGTTCAAGATACTTCTGATCAGCACTCTATTCAGAACATAACAGGCTATGTTAACAGCTTCTCCCCAAAAGTACTTTGGAAGCCTTCTTTCATAGATCATGGTTCTTGCAATTTCAACCAGATTCCTATTCTTCCTTTCAACTACCCCATTTTGTTGAGGAGTCCTAGGAGCAGAAAAGTTATGATCAATGCTCTTGGTTTCACAGAATTCTTCAAACAGAAAGTTCTTGAATTCTCCACCATTATCACTTCTGATATGGATAACCTTTTCATTCCTTTCATTCTCAAGTCTTTTAACAAGTACTGAGAAACATTCAAGTGACTCATCTTTGCTAGCAAGCAAGATAACCCAAGTGAATCTTGAATAGTCATCTACTATGACAAAGGCATACTTCTTTCCACCATGCTCATTGGCTGAACAGGACCAAAAAGATCCATATGAAGTAATTCCAAAGATCTTTTAGTTGAAATGGTTTTCTTAGCTTTAAAAGAGCTTCTGGATTGTTTACCAGATTGACAAGCAGTACACAAATGGTTCTTTTTAAAACTAATTTCAGGCAGACCCTCAACCAATTTTTGTCTAGCTACTTTGGCTAGAAGATCCATGCTAACATGAGCAAGTCTTCTATGCCAGAGCCAGGAGGTATCCTCTTTAGACATTAAGCATATATTTTTGCAGAGATTCTCAAGGTTCAGCATGAAAACATTTTCTACTCTAGGAGCAGTTAGAATAACTTCCCTTGACTTATTGTCCAAGATTTTACATCCAGAGGGGCTGAAGACTACATCTCTACCTTTGTCACACAACTGTGCAACACTCAGGAGGTTGAATTTCAGGCCTCTGACTAGGGAGACATCTTCAATAGGGGGATTGGTTCCAATGGATCCAGAACCAAGAATCCTTCCTTTCTGAGCATCTCCAAAGCTGACTTTACCACCTCTTTTAGGATCAAATGTCATGAATGCTTTTTCATCACCTGTCATATGCCTTGAGCACCCACTGTCAATGTACCACAGCTTTGACATTGATGGAGCACTCAGAGCCACCTGCAATACAATCAATTAGTGACAGGTACCCAATCCTTATTGGGTCCTTCAGAGTTAGATTTATCTTCTACAGGTTTTTCTGATAATTCAGATTGCAAGATGTTCTTAATATGGTACTTGCAATCCTTTAACCAATGTCCATCACTCTTGCACAATTTGCAAAAAGGAGGGTTTTTGGATCTTTCCCTTTGCTTCTTATGAGCTTTCTTCTTCTTATGGGAAGGTGTAACTTCTTCAGAGCCAATAGCACTCTCAGAGGTTCCCACATCAGGAGGAGAAGAGATCTCTTTCAGAAGAGAATGAGTGACAGATTTCTTCTTCTGAGGTTTATCACTTCTCAAAGGCAGTTTTTCCTTACCTTTGGCTTTCGGGCCATCAGAAGGAGATCTGAATTGTTTACTAAGTTTTTCTTCTAATATTTTCATATCAGCATAAACTTGAGTAAACCTAAGAAATTTGCCAGCCTCACTTTTGTCCAACTTTCTTTTCAGATACTTGAACATGCTATATAGTTCTTCAAGAGAGTCAAAGATATCTAGTTCGTGAGAATTGTTTACCTCAGAGTCATATGTTACTTCAGGAGGTGCGGAAGTTTCTCCTATGACATCTTCAGAAGTTGGCTCTTCAAGAGCCATGAAACAAATCTGAGCTTGCTCTTCCTTTTCTTCAGGATCACTGCTGGTCTCAGAGTCTGACCATGCAGCCAGCATAGCTTTCTTGAACTTTCTTTTATCTTTCTTCAGCTCTAGGCAATTAGGCTTAATATGCCCTGGTTGCTGACATCCATAGCACACAATAGGCTTGCTAGGATCTCTCTTGGATTTTTCACCAGAATCAGCAGTCTTCTTATCAAAGCTCCTGAAAGGCTTCTTGTAGTTTCCACCTCTGCCTTTCCTAAAGGCTTTCTTGAACTTCCTGGTCAGCATAGCCAATTCCTCATCTTCAGAGGATTCTTCAGAGGATTCTTCAGAAGATTCTTCTTTCAGGACTACTCCTCTTTTTCCTTCTGACCTTTCTCTCAGGTCATGGTTCTTCATTGACATCTCATGAGTAATTAATGAACCAATGAGTTCATCATATTGATAATAGCCCAAGTCCTAAACTTCTTCAATGGCAGTCTTCTTGGCTTGCCAAGACCTTGGTAAGCTTCTGAGAATCTTTTTCACTTTCTCTGATTCTTCAATATCCTTTCCCAAACTCTTCAAGTCATTGACAATCTTGGTGAATCTAGAATTCATGTTTGAAATAGATTCTTTGTCAAGCATTTCAAATAACTCATAATCTCTCATGAGTTGATTGACTTTAGACTGCTTCACTTTTCCAGTTCCTTCATAAGTGACTTCCAGCTTGTTCCAGATATCCTGTGATGTTTCACACGAAGAAACTTTGTTATACTCAGTAGCAGTAAGTGCACAATGCAACATATTTATTGCTGAAGCATTAGTTTGGAGTTTTTTAAGAATACCATCAGTGTTTTCCCTCTGAGTAATTATAACATTCCCTAAACTAGCTTCCATCCTTGTTGGGATGAAGTCACCATCAGTGATAACAATCCATGCACTCATATTCTGGGCTTGGATGAAATACATCATCCTCTTTTTCCAGTAAGAGTAGTTATCACCATTAAACAGTGGAGGTCTAGTTGTGGAAGAGCCCTCTGGGACAATAAAGTGGAAGGAATTCTCAGGCTGGTGTCTACTAGCCATCTCTATTGATTCTGATAGGATCTTACACTTAGATTGTTAAATCTTTAGTAAATATACGAAGTGACCTTCACTCTGATACCACTTGTTGGCCCTAACAAGAACAGAATCACCTAGAGGGGGGTGAATAGGTGTCTAAGTGGAAAACTGACAATTTTAAGTTTTTGAAGAAACTTAATTTTTCAGAGTCAAATTTCCTTCTGATTCAGAGGCAAGCTTACAGAAGAAGCCTCTGAGGGAAATTCTGCCTTAAGACATGTTGACTTCTTGAGTACACTAGCAAGTATACTAGGTCTGTATGTAGTAATGGTGAAGTCCAAGTGTCATTCCCACGAGGATTGGAGCAAGGTTTTACTGAAAGTTGTTACCAACCAGTCTGTTTGATGTATCAAGTGACAAATATTTGAAGTTGTTTGTGGTTGATTGTGTTTAATGAAAACAAAGCAGTATTGAAATATGATTTTAAAAACAATTATGGAAAGGTACAAGCTCAACCAACCTGTTTGCTAGTGATCTACATACTATTTCTCTTATTATTAATGCATGTTATTCAATCTTCATGTCAAGGTCTCTACTCAGTATTCACTTGAAGTCAGTTTCCACATGTTCTTAAGATCCTAAGAATTTATTGCACAAAGATGCACCTAAGTGTAATGATTCTTGCATTAAGCTGAGTAGCATCCCAAAGATATGAGAACCCTTGGTATAAAATCAGACAAGTATCTTAGAAGATAATATATGTATAATGGTAGTTACATGCAATGGAAATTAGCTTCCCAACATCCAAATGCACTAAGATATGAAGTATTAATTACTCCAACCATATGCATTCTATTATACACGATGAAAGATTGAAAACATACACTACTAATAAAGAGAAAAGTACTAGTGACCACCAACTTAGGCTGGTTAAACTTGAAAGGTGACTACTCACTCATAATGTAAGCAAACAGTCTAAAGGAAACTGAAAACTTCATTAAAGAAGAGAATAAATCTCTTAACAGAATTACAGAAACAAACTAAGACTAAGAACTGATGGATATGAAAGGGATTCTTCAACAACGAAAGCTACAACCATTATATAGGCTGGAAATCAAAGAAAGAGTTAAAATTAACTAGCAAACAAACTGCAGAAATACATTAAACGAGATTAACTACACATTAAACTAAGTCTTCAGCTGATTCTGCCCTTAAAACACGCTCCACTCTCATCTCCCAAGCTTGCATCCGTGACACTACAGTCCAAAACACCTTTTTGCACGTTTTGTCTCATTCTTCTCTTGTCTTTTAGCTGTAAAAGGCTGTTTCTGTCCAGAATTCTTGTTGTTACCCATAAACATGATATTTGCTACACTTTGATCATTGTTAGCACAATCTTATGCAATTTTAATTGATTTAGCCCGAATATACTTATGAAAATACAAAGGAAAATATAGTCAAATATGGACTCAACAAGACAGTTTCTACCCTTTCAGCAACAGAAGCTCTGAGTCAGAGAACTTCTAGACAGTCTTCTGAATAAAGACAATGATAAAAGGAATAAATTTGTTTCAGCACTAAATACAAGCAAGTACACAGAAGCAAATTAACAAGTATAAGGCAGGGAGAAAGAGATTCAGGAGGTCCTGATGAACAGTTCGATTTATCCAGGTTCGCCACAGAAGTCCTGTGACTACGTCCTGTCCCCTGTGGTCGCAGCCGCCATAGATTTTACATCCACTATTCAGAACTTTTATGGCAAGTTCAGAAGCCCCTTTACATCAACAGAGCTTAAGCTAATTTCTCACTTAGTTCTGACTAGCCTGAACAGAGTTAAAGGATTTCCACCAGAACAACAACAATCATGTTTTCTGGATTTCTCAACCAACTCTAATCTCAACTAGATTTCTCTCCAAATCTAACTGAATATCACAAACGATATCAGTTTACAAGATTCCTATTATGAACTTGTTTTTCTTCTCTCTCTCACTTTAACTAAAGCTACGGTAAGAAAGATTGAGAATGGAAAACTCAATGGAGCTTGGCTACTATTTATAGTGCTTTTAAGATGACCGTTGGGGAAGTTTGAATCTTCAATTGATGACATCAGTTGTTGTAGCCGTTAATCTGTCATGTCTTCAAACGATCTTCAAACACTTTGATTTCGTTAACCTTGTTCTTTAACTTAATCAGGTAAGTGATTTGAAGTTGAAGATAAGGTTGACTGAAAACTTTCTTCAATTGGATCAACAAAGTGTAGTCAAGGAAATTCTGGTTTTGTTTTGAGTAGACATGCGCGCTCCTTCAAAACAGCTTTTTGAACTTTTGGCTTTTCATTAAATGCATTTGTCAGAGCATTAAAAGCTTAACAGAACCCATGACTTAGCTTCTGAGAGCTAATTCCTTTAATTTTGTCTAAGCTTCTGATCGAATTGGTAAGGATTTTTCTTCTGATTGCTTCTGAAACCTCTGAGGTGAGCTTTAATAGGCTTCGTGAAATCTTTAGAGTGGAGAGTCCAACTTCTGAGTCTTCAGAACTGTCTTCAGCTTTACTTCTCTTCTGAGTCTTTAAGGCAATCCAGAGTTTCTACATTCAACACATGCTGAGAAAAACTTATACAATACTTAACAAAAATTGTCAGTCAACATTGAAAAGTATGTAAGACAAGATTAAATTTCATCTTCTGAAACGTTTGGACATAATCAAAACACTAGGGGTTCATCAGATCCAAGACTCTATTCGACTTACCAACTGACTCAACTCATCATAGCTCCGGAAATTATAATGTTGTGCCACGTTTCGTATATAATGGTGAGTACCGCGCACGAGACATCTTATTTGCTCTTTCCGCTCCGGCATCTCGCGAGCCAAGCTTAACATGGGCAACCATCTGTATTCTAGATAATCATGAAACTGTTCCCCTACTTGTTGTTGGAGTGAGACAATGTCTTCCCAAGAGACTCTTCTCTCCACGCTAGCTACGAATTTTTTTAGGAAGGCCAAGATCAGTTTCCCCCAGTCTCGACGGATAGTATGGGAGAGCCGGTTGTACCACTTCCTTGCTTGGCCTTTTAAACCGAAGGGCAACTGAAGGTAGTGATCTGCATCAGAGCTTGGGCCCGAATATTGCATCATCCTTATAAAGGTTCCTAAATGTATTTGGGCATCTTGACTTCCGTCAAAGATTAGGAACAAAGACTCCTCAGAATCTTCCTCAGGCTCACTATCTGTAACATGGTTTTCCGAAGACTTGTGAGCAGAATGCTCTCGGCTCGTATCGTCCACCATGTATGATGGCCTCTTTCCCTGGCTGCTCTCAATAGACACCCCCCATCTTGGACTTTTCTTCCTTCGCTTTCCTCTTAGAATGTCCTTCCATGGTATATATCCTCTTTCCATCTTGTTTACGAGTCCTAACGAACACTTTTCCTGAGCAGGCGGAAACTCCCATTC
Organism: Euphorbia peplus; assembly: GCA_028411795.1. Taxonomy (NCBI): domain Eukaryota; kingdom Viridiplantae; phylum Streptophyta; class Magnoliopsida; order Malpighiales; family Euphorbiaceae; genus Euphorbia; species Euphorbia peplus. The sequence continues at coordinate 7,375,140 of CP110843.1, read as the reverse complement.
CAGACATGGTATTTATCTCTCGATTAATCCTTGTTGCGGCTGTTTCCATACGAGGGGAGATTGTATAAGTTCCCCACCATTCTTGGCTTGTGAGATGTATGTATGCATGGTCTTAAGGGTCTTTCTCCCGCTTTTGGCTTGTCAGACTACGTTCGAGAATATTACCTTACGGATGTGTAATGGTGAAGGTAATATCCCTAAACAGGGTCTCTGGTTTATGCAGACACGAGAGATCGGATCACGGCACGTTTATTTCAGTCGTGGATCGTTCTTTCGCTTCTCTTTTAGCCAATATTTCATTGGTCTGCACGTTCCTTCGATTCAAATCATACTCTGTCACATTCTTTGCAACCCTTTCCTTGTTCGGAGTGGACATTCATGACAATGATATTTCCTCTGTCCTAGGTGGGTTTCTTTTAACATCTTTCCTTTCGATGTCAAAACGCTCTCGACAGACGTGATTTACATGATGTTTGGGGGCAATTCCTTGGGGAGATATCTAGGCTGACTATATGAGGCTTCGATCTCGTTTGATAGTACAAAAGGGTTCCCACAGCAAGATATACCTAGCGCCTCCCCATTTAAGGGTTTTGAGTAGCGTGTCGACTGTACAAGGCTGTAGGTGGTGTTACAGATCGACCTATGTGTCCTTTAAAGGAAACGACAGTAAGCGCGACCCATAACACACGTTGACCATTCGGGATTTTTGTTTTATGCAGTATGAGAAAGCAATAACTCTGTTTATAGCCATGGACTGTCAGAATGCTTCAGTTGTATCCCATTTTTTACTCTTTATAAAATAATTTAAAAAATAATTTTACAAAAAGTGAAAACCAAACTTACATCCTTCCATTAATAAATTAACTTCAAGAAAGTCGTACGTTGAAGTCAACTTGTGATAGCAAAATATATTTTTGGTCCCCAGCAAAGTCGCCACTGTGAGCGTAAGTGGTCGCTCATAGCGGCTTTAGCCTTGTTTAGAGTCGTCACCCGGCCGACCGGGAAAATGTAAGAACCGGTGTTTGTATCGATTGTTTTGTAAACCTGAGATTCTATTTATGTTCGTGGATACAACTTATTAATTCCGACATTCCAAGGCCTAGAGGATCTTTAATGCAGCCTAACAGTTTATTATCTTGACATTTATGATTATCACACAGAAATATTTAAATACGCAAACATTTGTACGGTAAACCGCCGGGTGACACGGTACAAAACCCTCAGAAGTTACCCTCGTCGCGTGCCAGTGATCGCTCGCGGACTGATACTCGTTGAAGAACGGAGACCTTTTCAGGGAGGAACCTTGGGGGCCGGAGTTGCGTAGGGCGTCCTCCGAATAGTAGCTAGGAATATGACTAAGTCAGCTCTAGCGGGGCCGAGAGTGATGCCTGGGATTTGGAACTTTTGATAGAAGGGGGATATATTTTTGATGGTCGTGAGGACCTTTTCTGGGAGTATTTTAGGAAAAGTACTCTCGAGCTCGGACTCTAGCGATTCTTTTTCTTAATCAGAGGCAACCTTAGGCAACAACAGAGGCAACTTTCTCAGAGGCAACTTTTATCGGGTCAAGAATCGCTTTAGAACGAGCTAGAGAGAGAGGAGAATGAGTGTTTGTTGGTGAATTGAATGAGAAATCCGGGGGGTATTTATAGGATATCTTGTGACCGTATGGTCCAACTTTTGTGACCGTACGGTCACTTGTTTGCCCGTCTCAGATCCAAAGTTGGATCTGAGACGGGCTACACCTAAGGCCCGGCCGGACCTTGCAAGGCCTGGCCAAAGTTGTTTGCATTTTTAGTACACGTGTCACGTTCTCATTGGACCGCCAGCCATGTGGCAGATAAGGATTGGATTGTTGTCTGCCACGTGGCAGTGATCGTACGGTCACTACAAACAGTGTTGTTGACCGTACGGTCCTTAGTGAATAGTGTTTGTGACCGTACGTATTTTCGTGAACGAGGATTTTCTCATAAGCATGAAGGTGTCACACTCATGGTCTCGAGATGCGGGTGGAAGAGGTTATATCCCTAAAAACGTGAACCGTTCTCCGACGAGTATCAGTATTTGAGGAACTGGCGCGACGAGGAGTTCATAGATTGCTTTCATCATCGAGTTCGAAAACTAGTGCTTACAATAGCGTCCCTATGGTCATCTCTGTGTGTGATGAATTAACAAAATCTGGTTGATAATACTGCTCAACCATATGAAAAACACTATAATTGCATTAATTAGACGAAAATAGCAACCCTAAAAAGCCCTAATGCAGTAAAGGCGAGCCTAGTTCTACGTTCTAATAACTATTTATGAAACAAAAGAAATGTATCATGCATTTATGCCTAAAACAGTTTTCAACAGACATCAACTAGCTAAATAACATGTTTAATATTATCTCTCAGAATTGGAATAGTATATTAACTAACTGAAATATTGCACCTTGCTCTTTCTCATTATTTTCCACATGTTCATTTCAACCAATTAATCCCTAATTTAATTGTTTATCAAATTGAATAGTTCTGACCAATACATTAAGAACTGATATGAGAACCAAGAAACAAATCATCGAATAGTAGAATAGTAACTCATCATTTTTGTGTTTCTTTACAAAGCATAATTTCTTTGTTCCAAACACTGATCTATGGGCATTGTGGCGAAAATCCAGGACCTCCGAAATAGAAATGAAGTCCGAAACTGGTGCCTCTTGGTCCGTACTTGAAATTGTAACAAGCAGGTGTCGTAACAAATTGTATAACCTTGCGCTGATCGGGAGTAATTATGGCTCCAGAATTATCAAAATATCCGAGATTTGCGACATAAGCAGCTTTTCCAAAACCTTCGGTGCTAAAATGACCACTTCCCATTTGAGTGGAAGTGTGTTTCCCATTGGGTCTAGTATTAACGATCTCACCGCCCCAATGAATTTGACTCGAACTTTTTGTTAAACTTGTGAAGATTGAGGCCGGCCAATACCCTATATATTCATTTGCAAATCTCAACCACCAATTTCCACCACTTTGGTCCTGAAATTTGTATATTATATAGTATAACAAATTTGTGGAGATTATAAAATTACATGGTACTAAATTAATGTGCATTTTCTAGTACATGCAACTTAAAATATCAAATTCGAATTTTAGATTGATAGCGTTAAATAACTCCTATTACTTAAGTACATATCTATATAACACTTTGTATAAATGAGACATGTCCGCTGATACAATCAAAAAACCTTCTGATTTTTTCAATTTGTTAATATAGATCATCAAAGAATTTCTTAAACAATTTTTTGATAAAAAAGTAAAAATAGTGAGTCCTTGGTTAAATTTTTTTACTGAAAATTGTTGAACTGAATTAAAATGTATTTACTGAAATGAATTTGCTAAACTGAATTGCACTAAATTTTGCTGAATTTAAATCAAAAAAAGTATGGCATTATATAAGGGTAATTTGCAAAATTAGACTTTCTAATTGCTTCAAATTGGTCCATATTGGAGTAAATAACCAACACAAAATAACTCGACCGAATACCCAAATTTTGTAAACTGTACAAACTATAAACATTTGTTCGCAAATTTTTCAACCACGGGACTAGATTTGTAAAAAAGTCAAAACACATATTCTTTTATACAGCGGTGTTCACCTAGTTAATAAACCATTTCATTACGTTTTAATCTCCACCCTTGGTAATTGATCAAATTGTATTTGGTCAGTTATCGACTAAGTGAACATCACTCTACTCTTCTTTTATATTTTAACAAATTGGAGTAAGTAATTACCTTGTGAATAGTCAATTGAATTTGAAATTGCTTAGCATTGTAAGTAGAGACCGGACTTAAATCAGCACCAACGGCTAGTTTAGTGCTAATTTGCACAAAACCAGGGCACTTGAGATTGTAGCATCCTGTTTTTCCTTCGCTATCCGCCTGATAATTATAATAAAAATTAGTAGAGTTCAAATAATTTAAAGTTTAAAAGCTAAAAAACAACAGATTAAAAGAAAATTACCGCCCAGAAAGTAAATAGCGTTGGTGTATTAACACCAGTTACGGAAGGATGAACCTGGAATCATGATTTGGTAAATTCATCAGTGTAAAATTTATTGAATTCAACTTTTCAGAAAAGGCTAGGTGCATGGAGGATTTAAAGAGGTCCGATCGACATCACAATTAGGTCGGCACCTCCTGAACAAAAACACCTTAAACCCCGACGCAATTTGATGAGATAATTAGAAAAATTAACTATTTGTATAACAAGAATTAAGTAATTAATAAACCTGCCAGCCTGCCTGGAGGAAATTTAAAGCAGGGTCTAGGCCAACTAAAACCACTTGAGATGAACTAAATTCACCCGGAGGATCTGTTGTTGGACTCCATACATTAAAAGTTGCTCTTGCTCCATAGTATGGACCTCCATCCAACGCTGCTATCGCATACTGTTCAGAATGCAAGTGTGAGTTCGTTGATGTTGAAATTGTAGCCAATGAATTAACCAAGAAAAGATTAAGAAAAAAAATGTTCTATTTCGGGCAAGAACAAGTACCACAGTAATTGATATTTCCAAATTTCTGTTCATTCCCATTTTTATGTATATGGTATAATTTTAGTCCTATTATTAGTAGGGACGATAAATATAAGAAACACATGATATATAAATGAACGCAATCTTACATCTAATATATAAAATTTCAAACTTCATTAAAGATTCATAATATTCTATCAATATCATTTGTGCAATTTTAAGCTTTATTGGATGATTAAAATGCTAGAAGGTTATCATAACATAAAACTTAACATGGAAAAAGAAAACTCATTTTTACCACTGGGGTTCGGAATTGCCTTAAAAGTGAAGACTGCATTGTTTTATATGTGTAGACTAAATGCATTATTCTCAAATAACCATAAAACTAAATTTACGAGAAAAAATTTGCTCATAAGATCAGTTTTTTATGTGTGGAATAAGTGGGACCCATATAATTTATTAATTTTAATTATTTTAACTAATTTTATGTGAGTGGGACATGGTAGGGGACACCAATTTGGAGACAGCAGATTTTTTCTCCAAACTTATATCTTAGCACTTATTTTTTATATATGAAGCCGTAAATAACCAGTTGGTCTACGGTTACTATCCTAACTGTTCTCTTTCGGCCTGTTTTTTATTATGATTTAAATACAGTCACGCTCACCTACACCTTATATTTGGTCATTAAGCATAATATTTCATGCTAAACCTTATAATTAAGGAAAAAATATCTAGAATGTCCTCATATCATGGTAATTTTTTAAAACATAAAGGACGACGGGTTCATAAAGAGACTATTTAGAGTATAGTAAAAAAAAAATTTCAATTTAATGCATGGTGACCAAAATAAAGTTTAGTCATTAAGGGTGTAGGTGAGCAAGACTCTATTTAAATATTTGGCCCTGTTCTTTTATTTTGTAACATATGCACCATATTCTATCCAAAATTATCAAAATCTTAATAATGGTGCGAATGTTAGAGATTTTACCAATTACATATAAAGGTTGTGAGATAATTGTTGCAAAATAATATATCGTGGGGTAAGGACAAAGTTAACTAGATGCAACATTTTGGATAAGTTCGAGACTAGATGATGATTTTAATCTTGATTCTTGGATAAGTTTCAAGCCCACCCTGTAAAAGCTAGATAACAACTTTTTTTCTCTAATTCAGGCCAAAATAGTCTGAAAATGTTTTAGCACACATATGTAACAACCCGGTTCAGAATGAGAGCGACGGGACGAAAAGTCTGAGAAAAGAGCTACCTCATGGAGAGATGAAGCAGATTGCATGCGATGTGTGATGTTTAGAAAGGATCTAGTAGTTTTCTTGCTGTTAAACAGTTGGGATTTTACAATTGGGATTGTTCCTTTAGGGCACTCCCCATACTTATTCCAGCTTTGAAAGGTCTCATATGTGCTTCCTTCTTCAAATCCAATCGGGGATGAACTTGGTCTCGTCTGAAAAACAAACCACAAAAACTTATTAGCAGAAAAAGTAAAACTACTAATATGAAATTAACCAAAAGATAAATAAATAGAACCTGAATAGTGTGATTTTTGAGAAGTGGATGACTAAATGCTGGTTGTTTGTATATATCAACACACTCAATCACATAACTACCATCCTCGCTCTGCAATTTTTACGTTCAAAAAGAAAAATTAAAAAAAAATTGTTAAACAACATCGTTTTGATCACCAGATGTTAAATTTAACCAAATCATAAGAAAACAAAAGTTTAATGTATTTATTTGACTGGAAATTCAATACACTAATTCATATCAGAATTAAGAGTGGTCTCAAGATGAAAAAGATAATTACAAAACAAACCTGTATGGTGTTATTTGACATCAATCTCCTCCCTTGAACAAAATTATTGCATAACATGTGCGAAAATGCTATTAACAACAGTAATATCAAAAATCTTAAGTCTTTTAGAAAATTTTTACCAGCCATCTCAGATAAAACCTAAGAGTTAAATATATTCAATGGCTGTTAATAAGGGCTTGAAGAAACTATAGAAAAGGGATTAATTGAATTGGCTCAATTTATATAGGCATTAATTATGCTATTAACAACAATTATGTATTAACTGCAAATTAATTTAACATGAGGAGGCATTGATTTGTTTTCCTAAAGAAATCAGTCAATTCGTTTAACTAAGATGGAAAAATTTATTTGCTTACTCTTATTATAAGACTTTATTAGAAGACTTGATTTGTCTGCCATTAATATAGATTTTATTAACTAAATAAATATAATTTTATTTATTATAAAATAAGAATCAATACGTTGATTTGGGATTGTTAAATTCATATGACATCCATTTGTTTGCCATTAATAGAAGACTTGATTTGCTTGCCATTCTTAAAGACTTTATTAATTAAGAAAATATGATTTTATTTATGATAAAATAAGAATCAATACAGTGATTTGGGATAGTAAAAACTTTTTTTTTGGCAAAAAGTTTAACTTAAGGTACATATAGGAAAAAAAATCTGTTGTCTCCACAATTGTATCACTTATTGTATTCATCTCATATAAAATCATATTTAGTTTTTTTGAGTGAAGTATGGAGGGCCCAAGAAATATATTAATTAAAATAATTAAATATGATTTTATGTGAGAGGGACACAATAAGGGATACAATAATGTGGACAACAAAATTGTTCCATATGTATATCCACTCGTAAGGTCAGGGCAAACCAAACATCGATGAGGGTTTACAGTGTAAGAGCTAAATTTTAATGGGAATGAAACTTGAACCTCAAACCGGAAACCAGTTAAATAACTAAAAAAAATATTATTATGTACAAAGAAATTATAATTACAAGAATCTTCTTTCAAAGAGAAGTACAAATTTAATGAAAATCTACATAGATTTAGATCAACTGAAAATTCGACAGAGTAATATGAGGTCTAAGGCCATGTTTTTTTGAATTTACTAGGACTTATTTTAAGTTCAGTTGAATTCAGCTTAGTTCAACAACATTAAGTTCAGTTCAGTTCAGTTCAGCAACATTCAGTTCAGTTCAGAGGTTGTTTGTTTCACTGTTTTCCAGCTGCTTTTTGCCCTTTCGATCTAAAAAGTAGTTGATTGGGTGTTTGGTTAGGAATTGGAAAATGATGCTTATTGCTTTTTAGGTGAAAGGCAACTGCTTTTTCAAGAAGCAGTAAAATACTACTTTTTCTAAAAAAAAATCTCTGCGGATTTTAGATTCCTTTATTGTCCTTTGCATTTTACATTTAAAGATTTTAATTATGCTCATATTAGTCATTTTACATGCTAACAGCAATAAATAATTATGATTTTACCAAACACCAATTATCAAACAGCAAACCGCAAACACTAAAATGGAACAGCAAACCGCAAACAAAAAACAGGAACAGCTGCACCAAACAGACCCTCAGTTCAGCAACATTTAGTTCAATTTTCAGTAGCATTTAATTTAGTTCATTTCAGTAATATTCAGTTCAATTCAATTCAGCAGCGGTTCAGGTTAATAAATTACAATTAAATATTTATTTTATTTAAATATAATATGTTAATATTTATTATAATTTTAACTAGTTTATTCAATTTGTTTGCAAAAATTGATGGATGTAAGTAAATATTATTATCAATATACGTTACAATGTTCTACGAACTTAATAATTTCTATTATATAAATTTGGATTTAATATACAACAATTTTTGATTTTGCTTATGTATTGTAATAAGAAATTCAAAAATCTTGTAACAGTGTTGTGTAGTATTAGGAGCAAATTAACATTAATTAAAGAAATTTAAAAATCTTATAATAGTCACTTATATAATATTAGGAGCAAATTAGCATCAATTAAAAAAAATTCAAAAATCTCGTAAAAGAAATTAAAATTAGCAAATTATGAGCAAATTCAAAAATTTACTAATACCATCATCTCATTTTATTTTTCTAATCATCTTCTTCCATATGATCCATGATCTCATCATTTTGTTCAGCTTCATCATCATTATTGTCATCCTCCTCTCCCTGCAATTCCCAAATTTGGTGTGCTATAGCATTCCGCACTGCAAACATGACGTTTTTACGATTTGTATTAAACATATATCAATCTACCATTTCATTAACATTCAGACCATGATGTATAATCGGTATCTCAAGCGTGCACAATCTTATTATTAATTATTATTATTATATTTTTAATTTTTTTATTATAGTTATTATTAAAAACTAATATTATTATTATTTATCCAATTCAGTTTCAATATTTATTTTTCAGTTTTAGCAAAATTCGGTTCAGTTCAACAACATTCAGTTCAATTCAGTTCAGCATGGTTCAGTTCAGTTCAGTTCAGTTCAGATTTTTTCAATCCAAAAGAATGGGACCTAAGTATATCAGTTTTTTCAAGACAGATTTCGTTGTTGTTGACTATCCTCTCTTAAGATACAATAAATACGCTAGTGAACTCTAAAGGGAGCAAATTTAAAGTTTCCTAACACTTTGTTGTTAATTGAACCTTTTGAGATAAAGGAAAATGTAAATGCAATTTCAAGACATCCATATTTTGTAAACAGAAATTAAATATTCAAATGTGTTTCATATACTTCAATATAACAAATTTTATTTCAATGTTTCTTTACAAAGCATAATTTCATTATTCCTAACACCGATCTAAGGGCATTGTGGCGAAAATCCAGGACCGCCGAAATAAAAATGAAGTCCCAATTCAGTGCCTCTTGGTCCGTATTTGAAATCGTAACAATCAGGACTCGTAACGACTTGTAACAACTTATTTGGATCGGGAGTAATTATGGCTCCGGAATTATCAGCATACCCGAGATTTCCGACATAGGCAGCTTTTCCAAAACCTTCTGTGCTAAAATGACCACTTCCCATTTGAGTGGATGTGTGTTTCCCATTGGGTCTAGAATTAACGATCTCGCCACCCCAAAGAATTTGACTCGAACTTTCTGCTAAACTTGTGAAGATGGAGCTTGGCCAATACCCTATTTCTTCCTTTCCGTATCTCAACCACCAATTTCCACTACTTTTATCCTGAAATTCGTGTATATATATATATATAGTTTAAGAAATATGTAGAGATTATAAAATTAGATGGTACTAGTTAAACAAATTAATGTGCAATTTCTAGTACATGCAACTTAAACTATCAAATTCGAATTTTAAATTGACAGTGTTAAATATCTTATATTACTTAATTACATATCTATATAACTCTTTGTATAAAGGTCATGTTCTTTATGTCTTATTAATACTTCATTTCAATTCAGCTAAGGTCAGTTCAATTCAATAATTTCCTTTTAGTAGTTACACTTCACTCAGTTCAGTTCACTCCAATTCAATTCAGTCTTAAAGAATAAGGCTTAAGTTTGATATGTCTGCCCATACAATAACAAAAACCTTTTGAGTTTTCCAATTTGTTAATATAGATCATCAAAGAATTAAACAAGTTTTAGATAATAATTTAAAATATTAAAGTGAACTTTCATCCGTGTTTTTTTTTACTGAAATTTGTTAAACTAAATTAAAGGTAAAAAAAATGCTTGTGGTTCCCAACTTTTGCAAATAAAGGTCTGTGGTTTCGACGTTTTCAAATAAAGGTACGAGGTTTCATTGCGTTAGCAAAAAAGGGTACGGTCACTAACACCGTTTATTTGTGCTGACGTGGCACTTTGACCAAAATTTGACCAAAGGGTAATTTCGTCATTAAAAAAAATAAAAAAAGTAAAAGTAAAATAAAATGTTTGTGGTTTGATTCTTTTTGCAAATAACAGCCCGTGGTTTGATATTTTATTAAAAAAGAGGTACTAGATTTGATTTAATTACCAAATACGGTTTTAGACTAACTTATACATTAAAAATTACCAACAAATATTCTTGTAAAAAACAAAACAACAAAATTTTTTTTATAATGTAAGACTAGTGCTTACAAAGTTAATCCATTTATACAAAATCTTAATTTTAATGAAAATAAATCATCGACAAAATTATAATTCAAAATAATAAATTGATTATAAGGTCAATAATGAAATTTCAATATTCATGTTCATTCAACTAAATTAAAATTCCTTAAAAAAAAAGAAAATACCCAAATACATTATAAGAAAATGTGTTGTTTTGGTTTTTACAAGAATATTTGTTGGTAATTTTTAATTTGTTGTTTTGGTAATTAAATCAAACCTCGTACCTCTTCTTTAATAAAATATCAAACCACGAGCTGTTATTTGAAAAAAAATCAAACCACAAACATTTTCTTTTACTTTTAGTTTTTTTTATTTTTTTAATGACAAAATTACCTTTTGGTCAAATTGTGGTCAAAGTGCCACGTCAGTAAAAATAAACGGTGTTACTGACTGTACCTTTATTTGCTAACGGAATGAAATCTCGTACCTTTATTTGCAAACACTAAAACCGTAGACCTTTATTTGCAAAAGTTGGAAATCACGAGCTTTTTTTTTTTAACTTTTCCCTAAACTCAATTGGATTAAATGTTGTTTAATTTAAGAAAAAACAAAACAGGGCCTTATGATATAGGATAGGGTAGTTTGCAAAATTAGACATTCTAATTGCTTCAAGTTGTTCCATATTGGACTAAATAATCTAAGACAACAATATTTAACGAAATACAAAAAAATTTGTAAACTGTACAAAACATTTGTTTCCAAAATTTTCAACTACGACACAAAATGTGTAAAAAGGTCAAACGACATATTGTTTTTATATTTTAACATATGGAATAAGTAATCACCTTGTGAATAGTCAATTGAATTTGAAATTGTTTAGCATTATAAGTGGAGACCGGACTTAAATCAGCACCAACAGCTAGTTTAGTGCTAATTTGCACAAAACCAGGGCACTTAAGATTGTAGCATCCTGTTTTTTCCTCGCTATCCGCCTGATAATTCATAATTATAATACAATTATCCCATGTCAATCAAGAGATAGGATCAGGTGAGACAAGCTGCCTATGGTGAGACTGAATTTTATTGTGAGACAAGTGGCAATTTTGCAAATTCAAAAACACGGAGGGGTATTATTGTCTTTTTACCTGTGGAGTATATAAGGTTTTTTTTTTTTTTTTGATTTTCCATCATTCTCTTCCTCCCTCTTTTCCGTCTGTAACCGATTTCTTAGGAAGCAGATTCTGCGATCGTGGTGATTTTGAGTGTTTGTTGTGCTTGAACGTGTTGATTTACAGGTTTTGTTGCCGTCGATCGTGGCTGGAGTGGTTTTTCTGTGTTTGATCGTAAGTTTTGCTGTATATATTTCTTCATCTTCTTTCTTTTTTGTTCTCTTTAAATTTATGCGTTCTTGTTTGCTTTGATTCTTTGATTTTGAAGTTGCTCGGTTTGTTTTCGACGCTTCTTCCTTGAAGTTTTGTTTAATTTTTCTTATGTTTCGATTTTCATGCGATTTTCATGTTTCTAAGTTTTTCTAGGGTTTTTTTTTGCAGAATTTATTTTTCAATGGCTAAAAGTAATTCCGATCATGTTGTTGATCCCACATTGCTGGATGATATAAACTCTGAGTACCTTGAAGATAATCCAAAGAGGTTTTTTGTTTGTGGAACATTTTGATTTGTTTGTTGGAACAATTCAAGTACATATGTACTCTGTTTTTGTTAGTGTTGTTTTGTAATTGTTTTTTTCCTGTTTTGTTCTGTTTTTTAGGGATGTTTCAAATAGGAAACGTACTTTGCGGAGTCATAAGTTGAATGTTGCTGCTATAGATTCTGAGGAGGATGAGCTTCTTTCTAACTTTATTTTGAAGAAGAGGAAAGATGTAACTTCTGGTGGTGATACAGCTGGTGATGATGGTGAAAGTAGTTCAGATAATGGAAGTGAAAGTGAAGATGATAGTGGGGAAGATGATGATGATGGGGATGGTGATGCAGATCCTAATTTTGTTTTTACTGCAAGTTCACCAGTATGTGGAGTGGGAAGTGATGATAGTGATAATGATGTTGTTGCTGATTGTAAAAAAATTGTAAAAGCTGTTGGAAAGTCTTTGGCTGCTTCTAGGTCTAAGAAGCAGGTTGTTGGAGTTTCTATTGTTAATCCAAAGTCTGTTCGTCCTAATAGGAATAAGGGCAACAAGAAGTCTGCAGAGGAATGTTTAAATCAGAGAATTAGGCCTATGGTTCTGATGGATTTTCTGAAGAGGATACCTGAGTCTCATAAAGGTGCTATTAGAGATATTGGTTTCGGTGGTTTTTTACACCTAGATATTGGGAAGCACAATGCATCTTTTTGTGCAAAACTTGTTCGTAGTATTGATGTGGATAGATGTTGTTTTCTGCTTCCTTCTGGTGAGAAAATAAACATAAGTGAAGAAGATGTGAATGCTGTTTATGGTCTGCCTCGTGGAGGGAAAAATATTGAAGAAGTACATGAACATAAGGGCGATAGTTCTGGAAGGTGGATTAGTTTTTTAAAGGAGTTTAGGAAGGGCTATGATATTAGGATTGGTAGTCCTCATGATACTACTGTTATGCAAAAGCTTGATATTCTGGTGAAAGAACCTGTTTGTGATGAGTTCATTTGGAATTTTTTGCTTATTGTTGTGAACTCTTGCATTTATTCTACAAATAATAGGCAACTGTATCTCAAGTTTTTGTATAGCTGCATGGACGTAGGACAAATTAAGAATCTTAATTGGTGTGGTTTCGTGTTTAAATCTCTGCTGAAGTGTGTTCGTGATTACAAGGATGGTGTTTCTTTTTTCTGTGGGCCATTACCTTTTGTTCTTGTAAGTATTTCGGTTGGAACAAATGGTTTGTTTGTGTGAAACAAACGAATATCTGGTTTGGAACATTTTTTTTACTTGTGTTATAACTTGAGATTTTGCTTTTTTTACATTGCAGATATGTTATTTTGACCGTTTACAACGTTCAGATTCTGTGATGCCCAGACAGATTCCTCTAACTTCTGTGTGGGGTGAAAAACAAGTCTCGGATAGAATTGTTACAGAAGAGAAGTATGGTTTTGGTAATGCTATTGTTCTGGCAAGTGTGTTTGAATTGCAAGAAAAGATGAAGAAGAAAGAAGCAAAGAAGCGGAAACGAGAAGAAATGAATGATAAAGAAGATTCCAAGAAGAAGTTGCGTGTTGAAGAAGGAAGTGGGAAAAAAGAAGAACAAGTAAAACAGAAGTGTGGAGAAGATGTTTCATCAAATCCTACTGATTTAGTGGTATGTTTCTCATTTTTTGCTTCCTTCACAATATATTGGTTTGTTTTAGTACTTCTTTAATAGATTTATCATTATTTAATTTTATTCTCTGTATTTATTCAGAGTTTTGTGATGAAGTTTAAGGATTTGGCTACTAAATTAGCTGGAAATGTTGCTGAAATGTCTGTGGTTTTAGACCAAGCTGGTATGATGTTTGAAGAAAAGGATCTGTCTACGCAGATGGCTAACCTTATTGATAACATATGGAGTAAATATAGGATTCCGAAAGAAGTTAGGGTTAGCCAGCATTTAGAGAAAGGAGACGGAGTAGCAGAAGGAGTTATTTCAGGTGTTTTTAGCCAGGATGATTACTTTGATCAACCTGAGTTTTTGGCAGCTTTATCAGCACTCTGTTCACAATTTGATCATGTAGTGAAAGAGGATGTAAATGCCACAAAAAAGTTAAAAGGATTTACGTCGCATACTTTTGATTTGTTGAGCCAGTCTTTTTGTTCGTTGGAAGGTGAAGAAAAACTGTAAGTTTTTTGTTGTTTTTTTTCATTTATTAATTTCTGTGCTTGACTACATTTTTATAGTATATACTATTGTTGGAACAATATAACAATCTTCCTGGAACAAAACATACTATTGTTGGAACAACATGTTTTATTGTGTGGAACGATATATTATTGGTGTTGGAACATAATAATTTTTTGATTTGTTTTTTTGTTTTTTGGTTTTATGTTGCTATGATAATCTTGGTAGTGAGGAGAATGTTGTCAAGGATGCTGATGTGAAAGATTATAATAAAAGAAGTGATGAAGTTGATGCTGGTTTGGATCATGGTGATGCTAATGTTGGGCAGGATGATTCTGTTAAAGATGAGGTTAAAAAGGGTAATTCTGATGTTGTTTCTGCTGTTCATATAACGTAAGTTATACTAATTTTTCTATTTGGTCTGGAACAAATGTTTTAGAATGTGTTTTTTTTTTTTATTTTTGTGAGTTGTTTAATAATTTTACAGGCTGTTAGATGATGGTCCAGTTGATGGACTTGAAAAAGAGTCTGATTTTGATACTGATGATTTGAAGTCGTTGCCAGAGGACATTCCAGATGAATTATTAGGACTGTGTAATTGGGCTTGTGCAAATTTAATTGATAATAGGACAATTTTTAGTCGCTTAGAGAAAGATGTTTTTGGTCATGAGGTGAATGCAGTAGTTCTGCGTTCTGATATACGCTCAGTTGTTGATAGGTCAGAGATTGGTTGTGGGACAATTGTTTTTTACATCAAGTACGTTCTTAACCTACCCTTTTATTGTTAAATAGGACAATTGTTATAGATTGTTGCTTAACTGTTTATTTGTTTTACAGATTCCTTTATGACTACCTAAGTGATTTTGAAATCAAAAGGAAGTTGTGTTTTATTGATCCAAACCGGACCTGTGAAAACAAAAAGAAGACGCTAGATGAAAAAGCTTTGGTGTTGAAATCTAGATTTGATGCTTGTGGTAATAAGCTTATATATTTGGTTCCTCAAAACACAAGGTACTACTGTTTTTTCATTTTTTAGATTATGTTGTGATCTGTTATTTTAATATTTTGTTTTTTTGTTTTTCTCCAGGAGACATTGGACTTTAACTGTGATTGAGCTTGAGAAGAAGAAGGTTTATTGGTTTGATCCAGCAAAGCCTCGTTTGTTACCTGATGATGATGAATGGAAGATTGTTGTGAATAAGTATGTTTTTTAAGCTTTGTTTTTATTAATTAACAGTTTAATGGTTATTGAATTGTTTGTTATATGTTTATTGAAACTTGTAGATCTATTACATCTTTCTACGTTGAAGCTGGAGCAAAAAATTTGAAGGTTAATTGGAATTGCCCTCCTGTAAGTTTTCTTGGAACATCATAGTAATCATGTTGGAACAACATACTAATCCTGTTGGAACAAAATATAACAGTTTGATTTTGTTACCTAATCCTGTTTTCTATTACATTTTTTATTTGCTATTTTTTTTTAATTCACTTGTATTATTGCTTTGTAGGGTTATCCTAGGCAATCAGATGATACCAGTTGTGGTTATTACGTATTGAAATTTATGCGTGATATTGTATTTCATTCTAATTTCAACATGTCAACTCTGGTATAATAGAATTCTTTTTTGTTTTGAATTATAATTATGTTTAACTTGTATTTTTCAAAATGAAATGTGTTTTTTAATCTGTTCTTTAGTGGAAGAAGTTGCAAAGGAAGCCATTCAGTAAAGAAGAGATTGATGAAGTTATTTCTGAATGGGCGAGTATTGTTGCGGAGTATGGTTTTACTCAGTATTGTGAGAAAAGTTTGTATGTATTTCTCCTTCTCTGTGTTTTATAATCTTTTTTTGCATTTGTTGGAACAAGAAGATTGCCTTTGTGGAACATAGTGTTTTCTCTGTTGGAACATTTTTTTATGTAAGTTTTTGGTTGTTTTTTTACAGACTTAATTCTGGAGAAGAAGCTGGAGTTGTGGAAGGGGAGGAGGATGTTGTAAACAGGAATGAAGAAGCTGGAAAAGGGCGTGCAAAGAGGGATGTTAAGGTTTCAAAATTTTTACGTTCTCCGTTTCTTGCGAACAATGATGATTTGCTGTTATCTATGGATAATAAGAAGAGAAGAATTGTTGAGTTTGCTCTACGCCCTTTGATCAAATGGTAAGAAAATGAACATTTGGTGTTAAGTTGATTATAAATGTTTAACTTATTTACAGTAATTTTTTGTTTATTTTTGAAGTGAGGATCTGCTGTATAATGATGGGCAGACCATCATTAATCAGAATGATTTTTTGAGTCTTGATACTAAGAAGATGGTTCTTAGTAATGTTATTGATGCTTGGGCTGCTATTTTAAATTTTGAGGAGACTAAAAGGGATTGTCCAGGAGTTAAGAGATTTTTCTTCACTGGTTACCCCTTTGTATGTTTCTTAACTTTGTTTTTTCTTTTTGTTGTTTTTAAATTAAGTGTTTTTTTGTGAACTGATTTGTTTGATGATTTTTTGTAGGTTTTATTATGTTCTGATGATGGTAAGAGTGGTTGCAAGAAGATGAGCTTTATGACAAGGTTGCAAAGTGAACTGGATTTTGCAGGTGTTAAGAGTTTGCTTGGTTACGAATTGGTAAGTTATACTCTTGGAACATTATCATTGTCTTGTTGGAACATATTGTTTTGTGTGTTGGAACAATTCTGTTTTTATTGTTTTTTGTAATTATTAATTGTCTGTTTTATTAGGTGTTCTTTCCAGTTTGTCACGGTGCACACTATTATGTTTTGGTTATCAACAATTTGACGAAGAAAGTGGAAATAATTGATAATCGTCTTCTTCCTCCTGGTTTGGAAGAGAACCATAAGTATTTGGGTTTCCCAGAATATATTGTAAGTTTTAATGTTGGAACAATATCATTGTGTTGGTGGAACATATTGTTTTGTCTGTTGGAACAATTCTTTTTTTTTGTGTGCACACTTTTATGTCTTGGTTATCAACAGGTTGGTTTGATCTTTGTTGTAGGTTGGTTGTGTTGCTGAATTTTTGTATTGTGATGATCCTGTTTCATTGAAAGAATTGTCTCGTTACAAAACAAAGTTAATAAAGATGAAATGGAGAAATAACAGTAATGTTATTGATTGTGGCATTTACATGTTGAAGCATATGGAAAGTTATACAGGGCAGTGTGTAAAGGATTGGGATATTGGTCTTTTCGATACTGATGAGGTATGTGTTGTACAATTTTCTTTTTACTTATTCTTTGTTCTTTATTTTAATACTTTTTTTTTTGTGTTTGTAGGATGTATTCATTAAACAGTTGCGAATTGAGTATTGCTAAAAGATTTTGATGCATCCTATTAACAGTTTGTTTGAAGAAGTGGATAAAGAAGCTACAGAATTCTCAAGAGGTGCTGGATTGAAGTTAGATTTTGATTAGTTTAGTTTATTTTCCTTTTGAATATGGTTTAGGACAAATATTTTAATGTTTTTTTAGATTGTGATTTGTTTTAAATAGCATATTATTTTCATTTTTTTACAGCTATATTCTTTTTACTTGTAATTATTAGTTTTTATATTAATAGGTTTGAACATCACATAGAAAGTGTTAATTGATTTTGTTGGAACAAACAGATAGTTCAGTTGGAACAATATTAGAATTCTGTTGGAACAATTTCAGAGCTTTGTTGAGATAATAGTAGAATATAGTTTTATTTAATGTATGACAAGATGAAAAAAGACTATATTATTTTGCAAGATAATACAACAGGTTGATACAAGTCAACATTGTTTTCCACTATAATAAAAATGGGTTGTCACACTTGGATTCTCCCCTTAACTGATGATTGTGTTTTGTGAATGTATAACAACATTTAATGACCGTCATGCATCAATAATAGAATTTTGAAAGTATAATAATTTCTTTGAAACAATGTAAGCACTGGAAGAAAACATCTATCCTGTTGGAACATTATAACAATCTTCCTGGAATAAAACATCTATCCTGTTGGAACATTATAACAATCTTCCTGGAACAAAATATCTATCATGTTGGAACAAAAAGTAAATATGAATTTTTCGTTTTATCAAGAATGAAAATTGATAACAACTCTTATGTAACTGTCCACTTCATATATCATGCGCCAGTTGATTGTCCACTTGCTTTTGCTGCTTCTTGTTCCTAAAAAATAGCAAATTAGATAAGTTAATAAAATAAAATAATATATTCCACTATTTCTTCCATAACTGTTATTTGGCAGTTTATTTTTCTAACTGCAGTGTCTAGTTTTTCTATAAATAACTTCTTTAAACACTCAGATTTCATATCATTTTTTTTTTGCTGTTGTAAACAATCTAAAAAATGACAGGAAGTGGTAGTTCTGGTAAGAGGAAGAAGAGAGATTTATCTCCACGACGTTCTCCAACCAGTGAATTTAAAGCAACATTGGAGGAGAAGCCCGAATCTATTCAAAAAATGAATGACAAACTTGAAATTCCAAGTGAGTTTGTTTCTGTGATTCAAGATGTTCAGCGATCATTTCGAATCAAGGATAAGGATGAAATCATGAGAAAGTTGAAAGGTATGAAGGCAACTATGACGTTTTTCTGTGATGAAATGCAGATTTATCTTGAGAAGGTGTGGGATGAAGAACATGATCTTGTTGAAGAACTTCAGGAAACACAGGAAAAACTGGAAGCCAAAACAAAGGCTTATATGGAAGATATTCAGGATTCTTACTAGTTTGTTGTTTGTTTTAGTTGTTTTGTTGTTTGTTGTTGCTTTTCTTTCTTTTTTTTTTAAATGATGTATGTTTGTTTTACATTCCTACAGATTGTAATTGTTTTCTAATTCTATAAAAAATTTGTTCTGCACAATGTTATAGATTTGTTGGAACAACATTGTTTAACGGTTGGAACATAACATTTACTTGGTTGGAACATGACATGTATTTGGTTGGAACAATATGTGACTTAAGAAAAAGTAAGAAAAAGTAAATTTAAGACAGTAAACTTACTTGGGCTGTTATTTTTGCACAGTTTCTTTGATCATGTGTGCACAGTTTTCCACAACCCTTACAATTCCTCATCCTTTTCTTGTTCTTCTCAATTGCTTTCTCTTTTCCTGACTTCAACCTTTTTTCGCTTTTTGTAAGTTGAACTCCACTACCTTTATTCTTTGCAATTTTTGGTTCTTTTACTATAATTTCAGTAGCCAATGTTGTCCCCATGAGCATCTCGATGTCTTGTATCTTTCTTGATGTAGTTACACTGCTGCAAATTTTTGCCTTCTTCCTTGCTTCCAATTCAGTCCTCAATTCTTTCATTTTTTTGATGAGATCAGTGAGGTTATCTTCGTCATCTTCAACCAATGTGACACACAAGTGAAGTTCAGACCATAAACTATTCAACATTCTTTTCTTATCTAATGTTCTAGCACATTCTTCAATGATAGTGTTGTCTAAGAAAAGAGTTGACTGTTTTGCCGCTAGAATTGTCCACCTATTTAGGATATACTTCTCAGGAAACTTTGTCATTAACTTTTCTTTCCATACTAGTATCATATGTCTACAAGGAACTCTTATTCTGTTGAACTTCTTGCAATTGCAGACAGTTTCATTGTTCAGGGAGTTATAGACAACTTTATTCTCTACTGTTTCACACCCTTCATGTGTCTCAAATCTTTCTTCAACTGTTATTGTGTGTTTTTCATTGTCAATTTCGATATTCTTTACTCCACAAAAGAACGAAGCAGCAACAATTTGTTTTTGAACCTCATAAAACAGTGTTCTTGTAAACATTTCAGATGCATGCATTTCCATTTTGAGTGGAGTCTTACAGGTAGGTTTTGAGTATTTGGAGTCGGTGTCATTCTGACCTTGAGCATGTCTTTGTCCATCGAGTGCAGTCTCAAATCGCATATTAAATTCAACAAGTGTTAAGTGTGCATTGGTGAAACTAGTGAAAAAGTGATTTTCACTTTCTGACCTTGAAGTCGTTCTCATTAATCCTGCTAGGAAACAGTCGCGGAAATATGCCGGTATCCACATTGTTCTTTTCTCGTACAATGACGCCAACCAAGTATGTTGTTGTAAATTGTATTCTGAAATAACATGTGTCCATTCTGTTTCAAATTCTTCTGGCTCTGTTTCTACGTTCCACACGCATCTGTTTATCTTGTTTAGAAACTCATCTTTGTCTTTCAAATGATTTCCTGTTGTTTTTACATGACAACACTACAAGAAAAAGGGGTATTAATATGGAAAATTTAATAAGGGTATGAATTTCCATTATTAAAAGTAAATTTTCAATAGATTTAGTAAGGGTATATTCTGTTACCATACTATTAAGAACCAAAATTTCTCTTTGTTGAATTTTAGTAAAATTTCCTCTTATTAATTCATTCTAAACTAAAACCTCTAGAATTTTTATTTTGATATAAAATCTAATCCTGTTATTAATTGTAACCGAAAAAAATAAATCTATATTATAATTAATAGTAACAAATCCTATTACTAATAGACTTTCCCTCCCAAAATTTACTTTCCCACGAAAAACCCAAACCTCATTTTTTGGTTTCCCTCCTAATTTTTTTATTTCCCACTAAAAGCCCACTCCCCTTAAAAACCCAAAGCTCAATCCCTCCCAATTTTTTTTCCCCCGAAAACCTAATGACCGCTAACTTTACTATCCCAAATTAATTGAGCAAAAACCCTCTTCCAAAATCAAGTTTGTAAGATTGATCTCGTTGGGAGGAGGATCTATTACCCTCTTTCAAAAATCGAACAACCTCCCTTCCGTTTCTCTTGAAATCTATTACCTTTGCCTTCCGTTTTCAACCGTAGCATCAATTTGTAGGTAACAGGTTCTGTATAATTTCCTTTTCGTTCTCGACTTCCAATACTCAATAATTTCAAGTCTTTTTGCAGATTATTTATAGTTTCCATTTTATTTGCTTAATCTTGAAATATGTATTTCGAATTTTCATCTGTATGTTTAGATGTTAACGCGTAGCTGATTCAGTTGAACATTAAGAGTCCATCAAGCTAGGAAAGGTATCTCTATTCAGTTTTAGAGATTTTCAAACTGCAAGAAATAAATATATGCTTAAGTCTTACTGCCATATTTCTTATGTTCCCTATTTTCCTCTGTTTTCTTCATTACATCAACCATTATATCTAAGTCAGACCCCATAATAGTGTTATGAGTTTGTGTAATTAACTCATATCTTTACCACTTGTTATTGTATTCATATTCTTCTTGTTTTGAGATATTTTGGAGGTCATGAAATTTACATCTTGACAACTTGGTGCCAAATTTGTTTGCTTGTATTTTTGAGGATGAGTAATCTGACCTAGAATCTGTTGACATGAGAAGTAGTCCTAGCTTTTGTATGATCTCAATAGCATTGGAGAATGCTATATTGGATATTTTGTTTTGGTGTACTTAATTAATTAATTACTTATACCTAAGTGGATTCTCCATAAAACTAGAAACCATCTTGTATAATGAAAGAAAAGAGAAGGTGGTCTGATGTTTTTCATTGGTTTATTAATTGCAGTGGCAGTAATGTTAAGTGTCTAAAGGAATTGGCTAATCTTATATTAATAAGATAATATACTTTCTGTTGGTTGCCTCTCACAAGATTTTGATTTCTTATACTTTGTTCAACAGGTAAATTAAGCAATTTCCTTGATACCGTGTTGTTCAATCAGAAGTACCCTAATTTGCTGTTTGTATATACTGGAAGAGAGAAGAAAGTGAAGGAGGAAATATTGTTGGCTGCATTTTCGGGACTGTTTGCTCAAGCCTTGCAAGGTAATATTTTGTTTACTATGCATGAGATGTTTAAGTTGAACTCAGTCATGTGCTTGTTGCTGATGGGATTGCCTTATCTCTTTGTTTTGTTGGTAGTTATTTCTTCATGTTCTCCTTTTGGACTTTATTGATTGAGGTCGTTCAACTTTTGTAGCTTGTTGGGGCTACCATAAGTTTTCTGTTTAAAAAGTAATTAAGAAAATCTGCACCATGTAATATTTTTACAATTTATTGGAATCTTAATTTAGAAAACTTTCTATCATGTTTTTCTTGCTTAAGAGTTTCTCATTAGCTTTGTTAATAGGTTCGTCATTAGTATGTACTCATTTTCTTATAGTTATCAAAGAGAATGGGACCTAGCAAAGATTGGATGGCTTTCTGGAAAGACCGTTTAAATGAAAAGTATAAAGCTGGTGTTCAAGAATTCTTGGATTATGCTTTTGAGAGCACGAGTATCCCAAATAAAATCCGGTGTCCATGTATGAAGTGCTGCAACACCTTTTCTGCTACTCGCGAAGTTGTAGAAATGCATCTATTTGTGCATGGAATATTGCCAGCCTATACTGTATGGTATCACCATGGTGAAAGTTTCAATTCTGCACCTGAAAGCGACGATGACAACGAATCTGAAGCAAGTGAAGGATTAGATGATGTTGAAGAAATTTTCAGAGATCTATATCCTGGCATGGATGGTTTTGATGGAATTGAAGTTGACGTCGATGCATCAAGTCATAGTGGACAGAAAGAGGAGCCAAATGATGAAGCAATGAAATTTTATAGGCTGTTACATAATTCCAAGCAACCTGTTTACCCTAGATGTGAGATCTCCAAACTCTCGGCACTAGTTGAACTGCTGCATATCAAGAGTCTTGGTCAATGGTCAAATGAGTCATTTAATATGTTGTTGCACATGTTGAAAAAGTTGCTTCCAACTGGTTCTACTTTGCCGGAATCCTATTATGATGCTAAAAAAATCGTCAAAGATCTTGGTCTCTCGTATAAAAAAATTGATGCATGCGTCAATGATTGTATGTTGTATTGGAAGGAAGAAGTAGGTTTTGATGTATGCAAAATATGTGGTGCTTCTAGATGGAAAGATGACAATTGCAATGCGGGAACAAAGACTCGTAAAACTGGTAAAAAAATACCGAAAAAGGTACTGCGTTACTTCCCGTTGAAGCCAAGATTGCAAAGATTATTCATGTCTTCAAAAACAGCTTCTTCTATGAGATGGCATCATGAAAGCATGAAGGATGACGAAGAGATGACACATCCAGCACATTCAAAAGCATGGAAATCATTTGATGAATTGCATAAGGAGTTTTCCTCGGAGCCGCGTAATGTAAGACTCGGTCTTGCTAGTGATGGTTTTCAACCATTTACCCACTCCAAAACATCGTACAGTATTTGGCCAGTTATACTTATTCCATATAATGTGCCTCCATGGATGTGTATGAAACAGTCTAATTTCATTCTTTCAATGCTTATTCCTGGTCCGGAGGGTCCCGGTGATGCAATAGATGTCTATCTCCGTCCTTTGATAGAGGAGTTGAAAGAGTTGTGGGGGGTAGGTATTGACACCTTTGATGCTTCAACTCGTCAAAATTTTAAATTGCATGCAGCTCTTTTATGGACAATCAATGATTTTCCCGCATATGCGAATTTGTCGGGGTGGAGCACGAAAGGTAAGTTGGCATGCCCTTGTTGTAAATCAGAAACTCATTCTATTAGGCTAGCCCATGGTAAGAAGCAAAGTTATATGGGTCATAGATGTTACCTTGATATCGAAAACCCATGGAGATTTGAAGAGATGTCTTTTGATGGGACGAAAGAGATGCGCTTACCTCCAAAGTTACTTAGTGGGGCTGATGTCCTTCTTCAAGTGAATGACCTTGAAGGAATGCCCTTGACTAAAGCAACTGGCTTGAAGGTAAAGATGCAACATGGAAAAAGAGGTGATAATTGGAATAAGAAGAGCATCTTTTATGAACTCTTTTACTGGAGTACTAATTTGCTGCCTCATAATCTAGATGTAATGCATATTGAAAAGAATGTATGTGACAACATTCTTGGTACAATTATGAATTTGAAGGGCAAGACTAAGGATAACGTTGCTACTCGTCTTGATTTGGAAGCTATGGGAATTAGGCCGGAGTTACACCCTATCAATATAAATGGTAGGACTGAATATCCTGATGCTTGTTACACATTACTTCCAGAGAATAAACACAAATTGTGCTTGTTTCTAAAGGAGTTAAAAGTACCAGATGGATTTTCATCGAATATTTCTCAATCTGTGAACATGAAAGAGCATAAAATATCTGGTTTAAAAAGTCATGATTGTCATGTTCTTCTACATCATATACTTCCTCTTGCAATACGTGGCCTACTCCCTAAAGACGTTTGTGAACCTCTAATTAAGCTGTCTATGTACTTTGCTAGTTTGGGTGCTAAGTCCTTGCGAGTAGACAAGTTAAAGCAACTTGAAACCCAAATTCCAATTATTCTATGTAAGTTGGAACAAGTATTTCCTCCTTCATTTTTTGATGTGATGATGCATTTGCCTGTTCATTTGGCAACCGAAGCTATACTTGGTGGGCCTAGCTTTTACCGGTGGATGTATCCTATTGAACGTTCCATGTATGAGATGAAACAATTCATTCGCAATATGGCTCATCCGGAAGGCTCTATTGCTGAGGGATATATTGCTAAAGAGTGCATGACTCTTTGCTCAAGGTACTTGAAAGACACTAAGACGAAATTCAATGAACTTGAAAGAAACTATGATGGTGGTTCTGTAAAAGTTAGAGATGAGGTATCTGTATTTTTAGATTGTGGACGACCATTAGGCTGCAGTTTATCACGTGATCTTAGTGATGATGAGAGGGAGCAAGCTCATAATTACGTGTTGAAGAATTGCAACATAGTTCAACCTTTTATCGAGTAAGTAAATCTCTCTTAAAATTCTGTTTCTTCTTTATGAAATTGAAGTCTTTATCTAATTAGCATCATAATGCAGCGAGTATTTAAAAATTCCGCAAAGTAACTCGCAACACATCGACAATGATGAAAGGAATAAATGTTTTCTGAGTTGGTTTAAAAAGAGGGTGAGTGAATTGATGTTAACTGATTTGTTTTTATGTTTAAGTCGACATTTGATATCAAAGCTAATTATTTATAATTTACTTGTAGGTTGCAAATATATGCAAGGAAGATACGAATAAACACAAAGAGGTCTTATTGTCATTATCTCGTGGTCCTTTAAAACATGTTGCATGTTTCAAAGGCTATATTGTTAATGGATATAGGTTTCGAATAGAAGAATATGATAAAGGATGTCGTACACAAAATTGTGGGATTTGTGTAATAGGTGATGTAGGCAGTGAAATAGATTACATTGATTATTATGGGGTTTTAACAGAAATCCTTGAGTTGCAATATCTTGGTGGTAGACGGGTGACTTTGTTTCGATGTAAATGGTTTGATGTCCATGATAAGGAGAAAGGTGTCAAAGTAGATGCATATGGGTTTACTAGTATCAATTGTAAGCGCTTCCTAAAAACCAATGAGCCTTTCATTTTAGCAAACCAAGCATCACAAGTATTCTATGCCAATGATAATATGCATAAGGGTTGGAATGTTGTTATCAAAACTACACCTCGAGATTCCTATGATTTGCCAACAATGGAAGCGGATGAAAGAAATTATTCGAAAGATTTAGATTCGAATAATGAAGTTGAAGCGACAAGTCATTTACAGCCAATTGTTCCTGAGGTTCAGTCACTTAAGAGGAAGAG
This sequence comes from Euphorbia peplus, assembly GCA_028411795.1. NCBI lineage: Eukaryota > Viridiplantae > Streptophyta > Magnoliopsida > Malpighiales > Euphorbiaceae > Euphorbia > Euphorbia peplus. The sequence goes on along the minus strand of CP110843.1, from coordinate 7,349,316 downwards.
GAAGCATAAACTTATCTAAAAGTTGCATTATTTGGTTTCAAGTAATTGAATCATTTTTTTATAAATTAATGTTTCTGTTTGGTGTTTTTAACTTTTAGATTGCTCTACAGATATATATAGTGTTTTCTGATTTATTTTTTCAACCTTTTTTATACTTTCGCTGATAATGAATTCTTTTAACTTGTACAGTTGAAATGCCAAAGGACAAAAAAACAAAACGGCATGGAAAGCTTATACCACCAGGAATGTTAGCTAAGGAGCGTGGTAGCAAATCGAAAGCATTTCAAAAAGTTGGAGAATCTACTAATTTGGTGGCTGATAATCAAAAACATGGAAGCATTATTCATAAAACAAGTAATTGTGTTTCTGTATCATCTAATTATTTTTAGTATCATATACTAGATTCTCACATGGATCTTACTACTTAATTATAGGTTTCAAATTAAAATTTACAATTCTGTTTTAGTCTTTTGCTTAGAACTCAACAAAATGGCAGAATTTTTGTTTCTTCTCTAATCAATATATACTTTCATTATCACTGCTTCCAGGAGCTGTTATTTAGTTCTGCGTTTTTCTTATTGTATTTTTTTTCCTATACAAAGGTGGTTGTTGTCTTGTTTTGCATTACCACGAAGAAGTGCACATTAAGAAGGATTTTGATGAAGATTGTTGTTTCATGGATATTCTGAGATTGTGTAAACGATCCTTTGATATCTATTCTGTACGGTTCAGAATTGTTGATGATGATGAGTTGCCATTGGTTGATGATAATGATATCTTATGGATGATAAAGCAACATGGAGGTGTTGGAGAAATACATGTTCACGTCGAAGAGGATACAACAGCCTCACTTTTATCATTTAAACTTCCAGAGGACATTCCGTCTTTAGGTAATGTCGTAAATATATTTCATTGTGCAATTATTCATTATAAATTTTAATTCGTTATAAATTTATCTTTCCAGCTTCAAGTATTCCAACCTCATCTCCTCCAAAAGTCACAAACCTTAAGATTGTAGGTGATGTTAAGGTAAATGAGAAAGTAGTTGTTGTTGGTGATGTTATTGGTGGGAGTGAAGAAGCTAGCACTATACAAATGTTTATCTCCATTTCTAAGAACTTTGGTGTAGATGATAACCTTACAAGTATCAGTCCTTCTCAAAATGAAAAGGCAAGTAATCTAGACTATATACAAACAAAAAAGGTGATAATAGTAATTACATTCTAAATCTAATTTATTGCTTTGTTTGTGGATTTAAGGTGTTTTTAATACCATTGCAAGCTGTTAATCATTATCTTGTGGCGAAATATACTCCGATAACAGAAGATGGTAAGTTTGGACGCTCCGGATATGTTATATCAGATACCTATGTAGAAAGTAAGTAGTCATTGCTCAAAATCTGTTTTATTTTGAATTACCTCATCAAATTATATCTGTATTTTGAACAAATTTGAGAAATGCATCTTAATTTTTAGATTCAGCACCTGAAAAGAAAAAAAGTGTGAGGGGACCAAACCTGAATAAGAAAGTTGCAGCTCTTAAATCTGGGCAAAAGATTGATATCAAATTCTACAACAAGCGTGGAGTCGGTGATAATCACTCAAGCTGGTCAAGACATTTAGGGAAAATTGTTCGTGACATCCGTATTTGTCCTCTTCGTGCTGATACATGGCATAAAATAGCAATAGAAGCCAAGAACCACATGTGGGGTGCAGTAAAGGTAAATATTATACTTTCTTTTACAATTCGTATTTCGGTACAAGGTAATAATATTATGGGTCTCAAAATACGCTTTACAATATGTTGTAGGAAAGTTTTCAACATGATAACATGGAAATTTATCGTCAAGCAACCTTGGAGCATATGGGTACTCTATGGACATCATGGAGGACATCTTTGTACAATACGTATGTGGACCCTTGCAAAACAAAAGCAGAAGCCTTGAAAAATTGTCCATCGGAAATTAATGTTGATGATTGGACATGGCTTGTGAATGAGAAATGGTTTACCAAGAAATTTCAGGTATGTTAGATTATGGGTACATGTCTTGTGCATGTATTTTTTACTCTCAAATACTGAAATTTTATAATCTTTATAGGAAAAGAGGAAACAAAGTATAAAAAATAAACGTAACTCGGTGATGCATCATAAAACTGGAAGTAAGCCACATCGTGCGATTATGTATGACATGGTAAGCAACAAATCTCCAGTTATATATATGCATGTGTGTATATTTTCATGTAATTCGCTTAAATGATGTACGTGCATATTTATATGACATAGGGAGGCAAAGATGGAAATCCACCTGATTTCTTAGATTTGTTTTTTGAGACTCGACAAAAGGGTGGAACATTGCAAGATGAAGCAACAACTAAAAAATATGTAAATGTTTTTAATTCATCTTCTTGAGTTACGTAATTTTATTTCATTTTATTTACCTCAAATTTTATCCATTGGAAATCCCTAGGATGAAATTGCGAAGACCATTCAATCGGATCCATCACTTTCCACCTTGGAAGTAATTGAGAAATGCTTTGGTCCACAAACTCACAGCCATGTCTTTGGTTATGGAGGTGGAGTGAAGCGAAAAGATGTGACTGGATCCAAATCAACTTATGAACAAGAACTTGAAGCCGAACTCAGAAAAAAGGAAGAAGAAAATACTGACCTCCAGAAAAGAATGGTTGAGATGGAAGAATGGAAGAAAGACATATCTAAACAGTTAGAAGCATTTACGAAGGGTAGTGCCCAACAATCATCTATTACATCACCATCTGCGAATACAAACCATCTTGAGGTTCGTGATCAGTGATTCATTTAAGAAAAAGCTTTTGATATATTTTGCAAAATAAGCTTTCTCAGCTATAATGTTTCATTACATTTCATTCAAGTAGTTGTGACTTTTTCTCTCGATGCCTATAAACAAAATATACTAATTGAACTTCTCTGGATGCCTACAAAAAAAGATATACTGATTGCATTTGTTATATTGGTGTATCTTTGTTTAGCCAGTAACATTGTTTACTCATATTCAACTTTGATGGCATCGATTTACACTTATTATATTAATGTTTGTTATTTCTTGCAGGTGTCTTGAGGGAACTACATTTTGCCACTTGATAGAACAACTTTTTGAACATAACAACTTTTTGGACAATCAACTTTTTGGTTAGAGATAGAATTAAAAATTCTAGACTAGTTTATTGGAAATTCTGTCTATCTGTATATGAATGACAGTTCTTCAACATATTAGAAGTATATTGTAATTATGATTGTCATTTTTGAATCTTTGTTATATAATAGATTTTATGGTTAATTTTTGTTCTAGTGCTTTAATTTTGGAAAATAGTAATTTATTGAGATAAATTCAGGATTAATATTATATATTTGGTGATGCAAACATTATTATATAAATAAAAAGATTTTCCTTTTTGCTAATAATTTATAATAAGAGGTTTTCTAATTATTATAACTATTTGCGTAGTAACAGGTTTTTCTATCATAAATATGTATTAGTAAGAGATTTTTTCAATCTGTAAAAATAAGTTTTAATAAGGCTTTTTAACCATTATAATTAAAGGGATTTTTTTATCATGTTGGATACTTTTATTAAGGGTAGAATATCCATTATTGTAAGTCAAATAATAAGAGGAATCAAACCCCTAATAGAAACTATTATCAAGGCAACGTATAACAAGGGGCCCTTAAGGGGCTTTTTCACTTATTAAAAGTTTTTCTTAAGGGTATTTTGACTTTTAATAACAAATTCTCCAATTATTAGAACCCCTTTTTTTTGTAGTGCAATAATATCTGTAAGCATTCTTGGAACAACATAGTAATCCTGTTGGAACAACATAGGAATGCTGTTGGAACAAAATATAACAGTTTGATTTTGTTACCTAATTTTTCTGGAAATTTCTTCATAATATGCCACATGCATAGCCTATGTTCTGTCTTTTTGAAAACTGTTTTTATAGCACTTAGCATTGCTCCATCTTGGTCTGTGATGATGCATGTGGGTTCATTGTTTTGCATGGCTTTGAGGAATGTTTTGAATACCCACTCAAATGAGACAATATCTTCATTTGATAGTAAACAGGCTGCAAATGTAATACAACGTTTGTGGTTGTCTATTCCAGTAAATGGCCCAAAAACCATCTTATACCTGTTCATTAATCATCCTAATAAGAATCATAGAACAACATATTCACATACTTGGAACAATTTTATTTGAAGTAAAGTATTTTGAATTACCTGTTTGTGCTGTATGTTGTGTCGAATGACACCATATCACCATAAAGGGCGTAGTTTCTTCTACATAAAGCATCTGCCCATAAAGCTCTACATAGCCGTCCTTTCTCATCTACTTCAAAATCAAAAAAGAATCCACTTGATGTAGATTGCTTATTCTTGAAATTATCCACAAACATTTGAGCATCAAAATCATAAATGTAAGCTTTCATGTCTCTTTGAAAATTTTTGAAATCATTTTTAGAAGCACCTATATTTTCGTATCCACCATATATTTCCTTGGCTTGTCTAAAAGTTTTGACTGGTCCAACATTTACCTGTTTAATCATAGCATAAATATTAATTAGATGAATACAAGTATTGCAGCAAGTATGTGCTTGTGGAACAATAAATATATTACCTTGGTATTATCGAATATCATTTTTTTGTGTATGAGACTTATGTTTCTGGCCTCCTTTTGATACTGTGCACAACTTGGAGTGTAAAGTGGATGGCTATGTTCTTCTTTGAACTTGATAATCTCATATTTGCCATCATCAAAAAGTCTTAAGATCATCATAGCCCTGCATCCAACACGAGTATTTGTTCTTTTCCTCCGTTTTTTGTCAGTGGATGTTGCTGTTTTTTTGTGTTCTTTGTACCCTTGTTTATTACACACAAAAAACTGTTCTCTTATAATATCTTCATCTTTTTTCTTTCTTAGTGTTGATTTCCTACAAGAAAACCCACCAGCAAGTGCATACGATCTATAAAATTCAAAACCTATATCTATACTGTCAAATGTCATTCCTAATTCTGGTTTTAAGTCAGTTGAACAACTTGGCAACCATTCTCTTGTTCCATTAAGTGTCTGAATTGGTGTTATTTCTGGTGTAGCTAGTACAATTGATGTAGATGTGCAATTGCTTTGTTCTTCAGTGGTAGATAAACCTAGAATCATTATATAAGAGTGTTATTATAAGTTAAAGTTGTTGGAACAAATGTATTATTGGCTTGGAACAAATGCTTTAAGGGTATGGAACATTTGCATTTCAGTGGTGGAACAAAAATAATTGTCAAGTACTGATAAGAAAGTACCTGTAGAAGGTGATAGAACATCTGAGTGTTGTTCTTCTTCTGTATGACTCATAGTTTGATCTTCTGCATCCATACTATCTTATTTTTTGTATAAAAAACTCGATTTCAGCTGAAGAATATCAAATCGAAATCAGTTTAGATGCAAATCATTGAGAACAAAGACATAGAACTTGTTATTATATGCAGATGAAGCTTAGGTTAAATTCATCAAGATCAAAGAAGTTAAGATCTGTAAATTAGATCTTCAAATTTGATTTCAACTCGATTTTAATGAATATTACATTACAAAACTTCTGATTATAAGCAGAAGAAGCTTAGATCTAATTGTTCGTGATCACAGAAACTAATAGATGTAAAATACCTCGTTTTTTGTGTAAATTAGATCAGCAAAGTTGTGTTGAGTTGCAGATGAAGGTTAGATCAAAATTTTGCAGATCAAAAACGATTTCAGCTCGATTTCAGCTCGATTTTCTTGAAATTTAGATCGGAAAGATTGTGTTGACTTGCTGAATCGCGCGATTGTTCGTAGATTGAAGAAAATCAGATCGAGCGGAGCTCGATCTATGAAGAATCTCAGTTTTTGATGAAGAACCGGTGATTTTTGAGAAAATTTTAGCTTTTGGCAGGCACAGTAAGGAACAGTACGTTTTTTTGGTAAACGCGCTTCTGCGTTTTTGTCCAAAACGGTGCCGTTTTGGGTGTGTCTCACCCTAAAATTTTGTCTCAGCTTAAAGGCTTGTCTCATTTGAACTTGACTCTGTCAATCAATAAATAAAAATTCTTTGAGCATTAATTAGTATCTTAAAGAATTCCTTTAAAAAAAATTGGTATCTGAAAGACCAAAAATTAAAAGAAATTTACCGTCCAAAAAGTAAATAGCGTTGGTTTATTAGCACCAGTTACAGAAGGATGAACCTGAAATCATGATTTGGTAAATTCATAAAAGAATTCAACGTGAGAAACTTTATCGAATTCAATTCAATTTGAGATAATTAATAATAATAATAATAATAATAATAATAATAGTAATTAAGCAATTAATTAAGGTAATTAATGAACCTGCCAGCCAGCTCCAAGGGTATTTACATCAGGGGTTAGACTAGAAAGCGAAACTTGAGATAAACTAAATTCATCTACAGCATCTGTTGTTGGACTCCATACATTAAGACTTGCTCTTGCTCCATAGTATGGACCTCCATCCACTGCTACTATCGCATATTGTTCGGAATGCAAGTGTGAGTTAGTTAGTGTTGAAATCCCGCATTGAAAGATTATGAGTTTCGAGAACAATAAATATTTTGATTTTGGGTTATATATATATATATGTAATGTCAAGCATATTTAGCTACTATGTCCAATAGTAAAAGACTTCTCGGAATCCTCACACATAGGATTTTTCATTTTTCATTATTTTTTTTATATCTATGGGATGATTTGAGTCCTATATTATTATTGGGGATAAGGTTTAACATTTACCAGGTTGTTCAATTTCAAAGTTCATTAATGAGACATGATATTATTTCAACAATATCATTTGAGCAATTTTAAGCTTTATTCGATGATTAGAAGGGTAGAGAAGGTTATCATTACATGAAACTTAACAAAGAATAAAAAAAAAAAAATTCATTTTTCACTACTAGAGATTTGGAATTGCTTTAAGACTTAAGACTGGATATTGTTTCGTATGTGTTATCACTAGATCACTATTATCTTTAAATAACCATAAACTTAAATTTGTATCTTATCACTTTTATAAAGTGGTATGTAACCATTCAGCCTATGCCTATCCTAACTGTTGGCTTTTGGCCTATTTTCTATTATTTGTTTAAAAAAATTGGCCCCAAAATCTATCTAAAATGATGATTTACATATATATGCACAAAAGTCTATCATCAAAATCTTAATAGTGTGAATGCTTGAGATTTTACCAATTACATATATAAGTTATATGATACATGTTGCAAAATAATAGATCTAAGGACTAGTTATTTAGATACCTCACACAAAATAATAAGTTAGATGCAAGATTTTGGACAAGTCCGATACTAAACAATGATTTTAATCTTCATCCTTAAGTTTCAAGCCCATCTTATAAAAGCGAGATAACAATATTTTTCTCTAATTCAAGCCAAATTAGTTCGAGAATGTTTTAGCACCCGTATGTAACCCGGTTTGGAATGACAATGTAGAGCAAAGAGTTACCTCATGGGGAAATGCAGAAGATTGCATGGGAAATGTCTTGTTTTGGAAGGGTCCGCGAGTTTTCTTGTTGGTGTCAAATAATTTTGATCTTACAATTGGAATTGTTCCTTTTGGGCACTCCCCATACTTATTCCATCTTTGAAAGGTCTCATCTTTGCTTCCTTCTTTAAATTCAATTGGGGATGAACTTGGTCTCCTCTATAAAATCAATCTCACAAAATATTACATTTATTTAATCTTTTTAGTATGGATCAAAATTAAATTCGATCACTATAAGTGGATTAGAAACAAAGGGTTTTAATTTCATATTAGATCCATGTGGTGTCATTTTTTTTAGATAGTCGTTGTAGTTTGGTTTTGAGCAAAAATATGATTGTGAAATATAATTTATGTAATATTAAGGAGATGGTAAATTTTGCTTACGTGTACGAGAGCATTTTTGTCCAAAAAAAATTTCAGACCTTTGGAAAATTAGGTTAGGATTCAACAAGGCCAAAGATCATGAAAAAAAAAAATTTGGACAAAATACTTTTATCATTGTTAGTAAAATTGATTATTTCTTTAATTCTTCAAAAATTGCATATCACAAATCCTATTTTTGCTAAAAACAAACCACAAAAACTCATTAGTGGAAAAAAATATTAATAAATAAACCTGAATAGTGTGATTTTTGAGAAGTGGATGACTAAATGCTGGTTGTTTATATATATCAACACATTCAATCACATAACTACCACCATTGATCTGCAACTTTCACGTACAAAAAGAAAAATTGAAAGAAATGTTAAAAAGCATAGTTTTGACCACCGGATGTTTAATAATCAAACGATAAAAGATCAAAAGCTTAACATATCCAAATAAGAGATTGAAGATTCAATACGCTAATTAAAATTAGAATTACGAGTGGTCTCAAGTTGAAAAAAAGAAGAAGTACAAACACAAACCTTAATGGTGTAATTTGACATCAATCTCCTCCCTTGAACAAAATTACTGCTTGACATGTGTGAAAATGCTATTAACAATAGTAATATCCAAACTCTGAAATCTCTTGCAAGATTTTTACCAGCCATTTCAAATAAAACCTGAGAGTTTAATCTATTCAAGTTCTGTTTATAAGGTGTTAAGAAAATACAAAATGGTTCAATTGAATTGGCTCAACATAAATTATGTATTTATTATGCAATTAAGTTAAATTATGTATTAACTGAATATGAACTGAATATGTGAGTAGGCGTTGGCTCATTGTGTTATTTCTTAATAAGCATCATCAGGCCGAATATGTTATGTTCATCCCTATATCTTAAATTCAGAATCATCCTAATGAAACTTTATATGGTAACCATTTCAATATGAATTTAATTATATTTGATGAACAATAGCAACGTAACAATTTGAATTGACTAGAAATATAAGATAGCTCTTGATTGGAATTATGCAGTCCTATAATTTTTTCCCAGATAAGAAATTACAACATATATTTGGAAATTACATCAATATATATTGCTGATTGTAAATTTCTATTTGAATAAGATATTGTTTCGTTTTGTATTATATTGTAAAGAATTATCAATTAATTAATTTCATATCAATGTTTGTGATTTTAATGTTGTGTAGATATGTTTTGCGGGATAATTACTAATCTAGATCACTTGCTATGGTGGTTTAATGTTTTTAGACTTGTTTGACTAACCATTACCACACTAGACACATTCAAGGCTTAAAGACAAAAATACCCTTCTAAAAAATTACCTAACTTACCTTCATTCTTATTTTTCCTTCTTTCTCTCCATCTTCTCCATCTCCTTCCATGTCCAACCAACCACTGAGCACGTTCATCTCCAGAACTTCATCATTCTTCATCTCCAGAACTGCATCCTTCATCTCCTATGACTCACAAAGCACGTGTTTTCCTGATTCATCTCTTGAAGCTCATCCTTCTTCTTCCTCTTCATCTTCTTCATCTCCTTCCCTTTCCGGTCACGCACAGAGCACGTCATTTTTCGATTCATCCCATTCATCTCCAGAAGTTCAAAAAGGTCAGTCATGGTGACTTTAATTGTGAGTGAGTGTTTTGTCATTGTCCCTAAATTGCTCAATTTTTCTTCTTCATCTTGTATATCCTTTTCTCGATTTGAAACTCTAAACATTTTTTTCCTCATTCAACTCCTATTCTTGCCCGCTCACTCTTCTTCTTTTGCGTTTCCTTCTCCACGAAATATAGTTTCCGGTTCCGGCGAGGATCGATGAACAATCTGTGATTTGTGAGGCTTATTTTTTGTGAAATAATGCCCAGATCAATTCTTTTGACATGGAAATCCATTATGTAATCTACTTAAGCTTTAAATTTGCAAGATAACAAAAAAAACAACGAAAAAATCTGTCGTGATGTCGTGTGGCACGACAACACCACATGTTTTTTCGTTGCTTTTTGTGTTGTCAAAGTTGTCGTGTTGTCGTGCACGACAAGTTTTTTCACTTTTTTTGATGTCGCCGGCACGACAACACGACGAGAAAATTGAAATTAAATTTGATGTTTCTTCTTAATCATGTCTTCTACTCCGTTTCTTTTTCCCTTTCTTCTTCCATTGTTTCTTATTTTAGTCATTTCTAGATATGTCATTCTTCTCTTCCTCATTACTCACAATCGTCGTCGTTTACTTGTTGTCGTCGCACTGTGTTTGTCTTTGATTACAGATGGGAAAACGGAAACAATGGAGTAACAGTAAAGGAGGGAGGAGTTATAGAAAGCAACACAACGAAAGAAGGAAGGAAAGAAGAGGGAAGCTAAGGGGGTAGTGAGAAGAGTTATGTGATGTTTTCAAATGAAGGGTATTTTTGTCCCAAAACCTTAAAAGTGTCTAGTTTGATAAACATAAGTCAAACTAGTCTAGAAGCATTAAAACGCTATATCAAGTAGTCTAGTTTAGTAATTATCCCTATGTTTTGCAGATAAGTCATTGTGGTTTATTTTTTGAGAAAAGTTTAAAAAAATGTTTGTGATTTTTAACTTTTGCAAATAAAAGTATGTGGTTTCAACGTTCGCAAATCAAGGTATGAGATTTCATTCCGTTAGTAAGAATCATTATTGTCACTAACACGGTTTGTTAATGATGATGTGACATTTTGACCACAATTTGACCAAAGGACACTTTTGTCTTTAAAAAAAAACAAGGAAAAGTAAAAATTAAAAAAATGTTTGTGATTTGACTTGTTGTAAATACCATATTGTGGTTTGATAGTTTATTAAAAAAGATGTATGATGTTTGATTTAATTACCAAATATGGTTTTAGACTAATTTATAAATTAAAAATCACCAACAAATGTTCTTTTGAAAAACAAGTCAACCCATAAACATTTTATTTACTTTTATTTTTTCTTATTTTTTTTAAAGATGAAATTACCCTTTCGTCAAATTGTGGTCAAAGTGCCACGTCAGCAATAATAAATAGTGTTAGTGACAATACCCTTTTTTGGTAACGGAATGTTTGTAAAATTTACAAACCACAGACATCTTTTTGTAATATTTCCCTTGTTTGTAAAAAACAACTACGAAATGTATTATTTGCAGAATTAAGAAAATAGCAAACTCTACTGACAAAGACAAAAGACATTTTCTTTCCATTTTTTTTACATTAGCTGGTTTAGTTGGCGTTTAAAGTCAAGGTAAGAATCTGTCAAAATAAAAAGTCAATTAAGAATTTTATTAATTTTTTTTTGAACAAAAAAAAAATCTTTGTCTATATTAATAAAATTGATCATTTTCTTAATTCCGCAAACAATACATTTCAAAGTCATAAAACTGAGTGGCAAAAAAGTGAAAGTACAGGAACTAATTTAAAATCAAACCTACAAAGAATGGCTGTCATTCATTTCTATCATAAACATACAAAACAAATTATATATTTTATGCTTTGTTCAATAATTAATTAGCATTATTTTTTGAATATAGTCAGTTTTCTACCTGCTTTGGCTAAAAGAATTACTTCTCAAGATGAGGGCAAGCGACATTCATAGGTGACCCTGTTGATTCAGATTAGTCTCATCTTCCGATATTACTCAAATGATAGAGACGGGATTGCGCCATGTGTCTGAAAATCGCCATTTTGTAAGAAGAATCAATGGTAAAGGGTCAACAGAGCTCTAATAGGCAAACACACTCAATATGAGGGGTGTGAGGAAACATGTCTACAGGCTGAAGGCTTTTCAGTTTGTAACATCCATCTATATTTTTTTCTTTCTGCAGCCACCCACATTTCTCAGATTAATTACAATATCCATACGGCCACAATTTCATAAATTAGAGCTGTCGGCGAGATTACTTACCACACCATGGCATAGGTAATCGAGGTCGCGCGCACATGTAGCTGGATTGCATGATACGTAGACAATGCGTGGAGCTTTGAGCTCTAATAGAAATTTAATTAGCTTCATGTGCATACCGGGACGATTTGGATCTGCATAATATGATATTAAAACAACATTCCAACAGTAGAAATGCTAAGAGAGAGGCTGCTAGTTGAGAAACATGAAATATGAAACAGGTCTAACCTGTAATGACAAGATCAGGCTTTGGAAAATCATTGCCAAAGTTTTCGTGAATTTTGTTGAGATCTCCTTGCATAAATGTAGCGTTAGTGATGCCATTTAGGTCTGCGTTTCTACGAGCATCAGATATTGCTTGAGGAACAACCTCGTAGCCATAAACATGTTTCACCCTGGAGTGGACAAACAAAGAGGAATCGATTGTTTTAGAAAGTTACTTCTTGAAAATTGGGGACCTTACAGATGAGACTTACCGTTTGGCAAGTGTCAAACCAATGGTGCCAGTACCACAAAATAGGTCAAGAACAACTTCCGAACCGTCTCCTCTCAGACAGGTGGAGTCTTCAATAAGTTTATACAGAACTTCAGCCTACACAAAATGTGAGACCTTCTCATTTGGTGGTTATGGAAAGTTTGAATCAAGCAAGATGAGAGAATAAAGAGAGTTGGTGACAGAGGTTCTCCGAATGTATTAAGTCAACAGAAGCTGAATTGACATTCGATGAATGTCGCTGTATGTACCTGATGCGTATTCGTCTGAAAAAAAGAATTGGCTGAAATTTGGAAGGTTAGTCCTCGTAACTTCTCTGTAATGGTGGGTTTTCCATATAAAGTATACTCCTGCTCTCCAACAGATGTGTTGCCAACGGAGGAATTTATATTATTCACAACGCTCACCTACAAATAACAAAGACAGAAAGTAAGGAAAAGTGATAAATAATTTAGAACTCAAGCAATACCAATATAATAGAACAGCATTTACAGGTAGAAAACTATATCGTATCTTGGAGGACGTGGACTACAGGGGAGAATTAACTGCGCTGGCCCACGGAATTTTAACTCTCACTGAAAAAAGTTTCCTTTCAGGCTTATAAAGTAACCAAGTAGAATAATGTTTTGGAAACTGAGATTCTAGTTCTCAGATATTCTGAGCAAAATGGTGCTAATCTTGAAACTTATTTTCAATTTTTCATCAAAGAGATGCAACAGGGATGGATTTCAAATAAGAAAATAACTAAGTAACTAGGCTAGGATCATTTATTTCATCACTCTGTTTCAACATTTGCTGGTTAAGATGATGATGGATTTAAACTAGAATTTCTTTGAACATTACGTGTAGGATCTGTCAAAAGGCAACTTGGAGGAAGAGAAGAACAATGAAGTTATAACTGAATGTCAAAAGATGAAGGATTTGGCCATACAAACCACTTCCTGTATAGCTGTAATCTTTTCGACCAGAGGTTTCAGAAGCTCCGGTCTGTACGATGAGGTGACAAAGTTAACCATGAGCTCAAGCATACCAGTCTCAGGATTGCTGCAGAAACATACATCACAAGTTATACTTTGACAGGAGAAAGGGAAAACTGCATGCTAATGTTGAAACCTAGAATCCCAAGTGTACAAAAATACCTCAATTAGAATCAAAATAATAGCCAGAGGCAAAGAAGGCTGCATGATGACTGCCAATTATTAAGCATGTGCTATCACAATAGATTAGATTTCCCAAACACAAAAAGGTTACGAGGGGTACCATACATTTTCTGTTTTGTTACGTCTCTTCATATAATGGAGTCTCATACAGTCATGTCACTCAACAAAATGCCAAGGTATTATATTTAAAATCCCTAAGCTGCATTCATGATTACGATATACTTAGTTGAGTTGGGACTCTTAAAACCAATTTAGTTCAATTTAGATGTCAGTTTATTCCTCGCGCAGGTAGAAAATTCATATGCAATTTCCATCACTATTTTGGTGATTCCCCTATCTTAAAATGTGTGCCTCTCGTTGCCTCCCTCTCACCAAAATAATCTTATAATTATGAACGTAAGTACATTCCAGTCGACTTAAGTGCCTGGTATAATTAATACCTTCCAGTTCTTAGCATTAGATGCTTCAGAAACCCATCATGAGAATGCACATCATACGGAGTAAGGCTGAATTGTGGATCTCTCCAACAATCTTGAACAGTTGCCAGTACCTAATTTTTCACATACAAAAGTAAGAAATGGCAGAAATTAAGACATCTTATAATATAATTTATAAGCTATCCACAAGAGTTCAATTAGGTGGTGAAGAATTAAACATTTATTTTGAACAATTCCAAGAGGAGACAAAGAAGAAGCATAAGAGATTGTTTGATACGAGTATGAATTGTTTTCTTTGCTTCAAGTCAACCCTTGTTTCAGTTATCTTTCTAATTAACTCTGGGCAGAGAAACAGTTTATCGTCGTAGTAGCTATTAAGTTGATACCATGCAAAACATACTTGTTAAGCCTAGTTCTCAAATAACATATAGATTCTTTATGAAGCACGCAATATCCATCATACACCATAAAAATATAACCTAAAGCATATCATGGCGTTAGCAAAACTTTACTCAAAAGTAACTGTCGACCAAGTAGAGCATTTCAATCAGAAAATCTAACAAATTACACAAAGAGTTTTGCAATAATACCGTATTGGCAGGCTCACTTTGTAACAAGCAGTTGTCAACGTCTAGAACTTTGTCGAAAAAGCCAGGAGCATGAAGTCCCAAAGCATAGTTTTCAACGCCTTCTTGTCTCTGTCCTAGCAACTCTATAGGTAACCATTTTTGGGAACCAAATGAAAACTCCATCTGCCAAGCAGCTCAAACATTATCCTATTGGTAAATCAATAAAGTCTAAAACGGTTACGCTCTACACTAACTAACCTTATTTCTATAGTGAAATTGAATATCACAAGGAACAATAGGCTTCATAATACTAACAAACTCTGGAAACTTCCCAGCGTGTACAATCAATTCACGGACTTGCTGTTCCTTAGCTTTGTACTGAGCTTCATAAGACAGATTCTGTGTCTTGCAACCTCCGCAATAGGAAGCATACTTGCACGGGGCATCCACGATATCCCGATGAGGAGTTATTGTCTTCACCTTGGTTACCTGTCAATGCCATTGAATCATCGAACCACATTATAACTAATTCTACACAATGCAACGAAATGAACGAACCTCAGCATAGCTACCCTTTCTTCGCGTGACTCGACCGATGAACCTTTCACCGGGAAGAGCACGATCACACATGACAACAAAGCCAGTATCATCAACTTTGCAGATGCCTTTCCCCTTGAAACCTAGAGAATCACATACCAATTCCAAAGTTTGACCTCTCTTTGGAAAATATGAAGGAGGGTTAGGGTTAGGGTTAGGGTTAGGAGTATTCCCCTTGCTATTATCGTCGTTGCTGATTCTGATTTCCTGAGGAGAAACTGAGGCTAATGAATGTAATTTTTTGAGTTTATGGAGTCTTTGGACCCACGGCGGAGCGTGTGTTAGTTGCCTCAATGTGTGGGCTGGCATGGTGGCCATGGCGGTGGCGCTCCGGGATGAGGGGATCGGAGAAGCTAACAGCTCAAGATAGCAGAGGTTCTGGGTTTAGGGATAATGGATATTTCCGGTATTTACATAACTAACTTGGGTATTTTCGTATAAGTATAAAACTAAAGAATTTGCATCATAGTACTCGAGAAATTTTAGATTAGTGCTCGAATATGGGTGATGTGGTACTCCGAAATAATAATAATAATTCGAAGATACGTCATTTCGCTTAGTATTTACAGGGGCGTTTGGCAAATATTGGGGATGCGATGAGATGAACTTAGACCCAAATTTGAGATGGAAAGAATTGAGATGAGATTAGTTTTTTAAGTTGAGCTTGGTAAAACCTTGTTTGTTTTGTGGACTTAGTGGAATAAGGTGAGATTAGAAAAAGATGGAAATGTCAAATTTACCCTTCAATTTAAATTAAATTTGAATATAATATTAACCACTCATTCTCCTTTCATCTTCTTCCTCATCGTGATTCTTCCACAATCGAATGAGTTTCCGACATCATTTCATCATCTCCGACGTTCTCCATTATCGCCGGTGTCCTCCATCATCTCCGACGTCCTCCATGATCGCATTGACATGAATTGTATAAATGCGCTGAACATTCAAAGGATAGAGTTTTCCAGATTTCATCGCATGGAAGAAATTCAATATCGTGCGATGAATTCATGGAAACAGACTGTGTTGGAGAGAAATAGCACGACATCGTCTTTTTTTCGTGCGATAGATTCTCTCTAAATCCCAGAATTCATCGCACGAAGGAAATACGATGCTATGCTATTTCTCTAAAACTGACTGTGAGACGAGAAAGGGATGAGGAAAAAGGAGATTGATTTTGAAGAAAGAGATACCGCCAAGGGACCGTCGCAAACTGTGAGTGAGGTCAGGTAGGAGCCGTCCGAGTGGGAGAGGAATGCTTTAAGAAAGACTGAGAAAAGAGGAGAAATGGAGTGGGATATGGCTGGAATATTTAAGAATTAACAATAGCTACTAGTCTTTTTCCCACTTAAGTGACTCCAAGCTTAAGCTCAAAAAATAAAGACACTCCCCCAGGTATTAGTTCAGCCCCAAAATTGAGCTTTGAGCACTAAGCTCAAATTTTAACCCCCCAAACAAACTAGGCATTAGTTGAGCTTAGTGCTTTTTTTTAATCTCAACCCACCTAGTCTCCCTTAGTCCCACGAAACAAACGTCCCGTTAGGGTTTATCTTTTGGAGTTTAGGATATATTTTTTAGAGTCTAAGGTTTTTATTTTTAAATCTAGAATTTTAAATAAATAATTAACTATAAAATACATTTTACTGGAATGATGATGTTAATGCCAGTAAAAAAATTGCACAAAAATGCCCTAGTTCATATTAGGAGAATTGACCGTTTTATTAATTTTTCATAATTTTGAAAAAAAGAAATTACATTTCAGTCTTTTGTGCAAATAAAAAAAAACTAATGAGATTAACTCTGAAAAATATGATGCTACATTTATAAATAAATAAATAAGTATACATGTACTAAGCGCTCTAAAAAATCTCGATACATGTGTCTACTTTTTTTTTGGGGGTACAAGAAGGACAACCTTAGAAGTCAAAGGATAAGGAAAAAGAAAAGCAGAAAACAGAAAAAACTAGGAACAGTAGGGTGGCAATCCAACTTTTATCCGCAAGTAATAGGTGTTGAAATAATTAACTCATTGTCAGTATATGTTTCGTGCGTTACTAGTGGCCCTATCAAGAACAGAATCACCTAGAGGAGGGTGAATAGGTGTCAAAGTAGAAAACTGAAAATTTCTCAAGTTTTTCGGGAAACTTAATTTTCAGAGTCAAATTTCCTCAGAGTCAGAAGCAAGCTTACAGAAGTTGCTTCTGAGGGAAATTCTGCCTAAACACAGTTAGACTGTTTTCAGCAACAGAAGTTCTGATTTGAGAACTTCTGGACAGTCTTCTGAACAAAGACAATGATACTTAGAGGAAATCTGTTTCAGCACTAAATATAAGCAAGTACACAGAAGCAAAAATAACAAGTATAAGAGGGAGAAAGAAATTCAGGAGATCCTGATTGAACAATTCGATTTATCCAAGTTCGCCACAGAAGTCCTGTGACTACGTCTTGTCCCCTGAGGTCGTAGCCTACAGAGATTTTATAAATCCACTATTCAGAACTTTTCTGGCAAGTTCAGAAGCTCCTTTACATCAACAGAACTTAAGCTAATTTCTCACTTAGTTCTGACTAGCCTAAAAAGAGTTAAAGGATTTCCACCAGAACAACAACAACTCTGTTTTCTGGATTTCTCACCCAACTCTAATCTCAACTAGATTTCTCTCTTTAAATCTAACTGAATATCACAAACGATATCAGTTTACAAGATTCCTATTATGAACTTGTTTTTTCTTCACTCTCTCACTTAAACTTAAGCTATGCTAAGAAAGATTGAGAATGGAAAAGGAATGCTCTGTTTTTCTTGTTGAAACAGTGCGTTGAGATTTTGCTTGATGATCACGCGTTATTGATGCTTTGGAGCTTGGCTACTATTTATAGTGAATGAGGATGACCGTTGAGAAAAATTGAATCTTCACAGAGATGACATCAGTTGTTGTAGCCGTTAATTTGTCAAGTCTGATGAACCCTATGTATTTTGATTATGTCCAAACGTTTCAGAAGATGAAAACTTAATACTTCCCTACATGTAGTTTATTGTTGACTAATATTTTTGTTTTAGTCTATGTGTAAGTTACTCAGCAGGTGCTGAATGAATCTTTTTTGGATTGCCTAAAGAACTCAGAGGATCAGTTGCTGAAGTCAGAATTTCAATTACTCAGAAGCTGGATACTCCGCTCTGAAGCCGAAGTCTGCTAAAGCCCTCCTCAGAAGTTCCTTGCAATCAGAAGTTTTGCCAATTTGATCAGAAGTCTAGACAACTGGAAATAAGCTTCTGAAAGCTTTGTCACGGGTTGTGTTTGAGCATTTAATGCTCTGACACTTGCATTTAATGCAAGGCGCCAAAAGTTCAAAAAGCTGTTTTGATGGAGCACGCTTGTCTGTTTAAGAGAAACCGGAATTTCCTTGTCTACCCTTTGTTGATCTAATTGAAGAATGATTCTATCATCCTCATCCTTGATTTCAAATCACTTACCGAATTTAGTTAAAGAACAAGGATAACGGAATCAAAGTGTTTGAAGACCGTTTGAAGACTTGACAAATTAACGGCTACAACAACTGATGTCATCTCCTTTGAAGTTTCAAATTCACCAACGGTCATGTTCATTCACTATAAATAGTAGCCAAGCTCCAATGCATCAACTACGCATGATCATCGAGCAAAATTTTAACGCACTGTTTTAACAAGCAAAACAGAGCAATCACTTTCCATTCTCAATCTTTCTTAGCATAGTCTTAGTTAAAGTGAGAGAGTGAAGAAAAACAAGTTCATAATAGGAATCTTGTAAGCTGGTATCGTTTGTGATACTCAGTTAGATTAAAAGAGAGAAATCTAGTTGAGATCTGAGTTGGGTGAGAAATCCAGAAAACAGAGTATTGTTGTTCTGGTGAAAATCCTTTAACTCATTTTAGGCTAGTCAGAACTAAGTGAGAAATTAGCTTAAGTTCTGTTGATGTAAAGGAGCTTCTGAACTTGCCATAAAAGTTCTGAATAGTGGATTTATAAAATCTCTGAAGGCTGCGACCTCAGGGGACAAGACGTAGTCCCAGGACTTCTGTGGTGAACTTGGATAAATCGAATTGTTCAATCAGGATCTCCTGAACTTCCTTCTCCCTCTTATAATTGTTATTTTTGCTTCTGTGTACTTGCATATATTTAGTGCTGAAACAGATTTCCTCTAAGTATCATTGTCTTTGTTCAGAAGACTGTCCAGAAGTTCCCTAATCAGAACTTCTGTTGCTGAAAAACAGTCTAACTGTGTTTAGGCAGAATTTCCCTCAGAAGCAACTTCTATAAGCTTGCCTCTGACTCTGAGGAAATTTGACTCTGAAATTTAAGTTTCTTTAAAAACTTAGAAAATTTCAGTTTTCAACTTTGACACCTATTCACCCCCCTCTATGTGATTCTGTTCTTGATAGGGCCAACAAGTGGTATCAGAGCGAAGGTCACTTCGTATATTTACTAAAGATCTAACAATCTAAGTGTAAGATCCTATCAGAATCAATAGAGATGGCTAGTAGACACCAGCCTGAGAATTCTTCTCACTTCATAGTTCCAGAAGGTTCTTCCACTACCAGACCTCCATTGTTTAATGGCAACAACTACTCATACTGGAAGAAAAGGATGATGTACTTCATCCAAGCTCAGAACATGAGTGCTTGGTATTTCATCACTAATGGTGATTTCATTCCTACCAGAATGGAACAAGGTCTAGGGGATGTTGTTATTCCTCAGAGGGAATACACAGATGACATTCTGAAAAAACTCCAAACTAATGCTTCAGCAATAAATATGTTGCATTGTGCACTAACAGCTACTGAATATAACAAAGTTTCCTCTTGTGAAACAGCACAGGATATTTGGAACAAGCTAGAAGTCACATATGAAGGAACAGGAAAAGTGAAGCAATCTAAAGTCAACCAACTCATGAGAGAATATGAGTTATTTGAAATGCTTGATAAAGAATCTATTTCAGATATGAATTCTAGATTCACCAAGATAGTCAATGACTTGAAGAGTTTAGGAAAAGATATTGAAGAATCTGATCGAGTGAAGAAGATTGTCAGAAGCTTACCAAGGTCTTGGCAAGCCAAGAAGACTGCTATTGAAGAAGTTCAGGACTTGAGCTATTACTTGTATGATGAACTCATTGGATCCTTAATTACTCATGAGATGTCATTAAAGAATCATGACCTAAGAGAAAAGTCTGAAGGAAAAAGGGTTGTCCTGAAAGCAGAATCTTCTGAAGAATCCTCAGAAGATGAGGAACTGGCTATGCTGACCAGGAAGTTCAAGAAGGCCTTTAGGAAAGGCAGAGGTGGAAACTACAAGAAGCCTTTCAGGAGCTTTGATAAGAAAACTCCTGATTCTGGTGAAAAGTTCAAGAGAGATCCAAACAAGCCAATTGTGTGCTATGGATGTCAGCAACCGGGGCACATTAAGCCTAACTGCCCGGAGCTGAAGAAAGATAAGAAAAAGTTCAAGAAAGCTATGCTGGCTGCCTGGTCAGACTCTGAGACCAGCAGTGACCCTGAAGAAAAGGAAGAGCAAGCTCAGATTTGTTTTATGGCTATTGATGAGCCAACTTCTGAAGATGTCACAGGAGAAACTTCCGCACCTCCTGAAGCTACATATGATTCCGAGGTAAACATATCTTCTGAACAAAATATCTTTGATTCTCTCGAAGAACTCTATAGTATGTTCAAGTACCTGAAAAGGAAATTGGACAAGGGTGAGGCTGACAAGTTTCTTAGGTTTACTCAAGTTTACTCTGACATGAAAGTGTTAGAAGAGAAGCTGTGTAAACAGTTCAGCATTCCTGCTGATGGCTCTAAAGCCAAAGGCAAGAACAAGCTGCCTCTGGGAAGTGATAAACCCCAGAAAAAGAAGAAACCTGTCACTCCCTCTCTTCTGAAAGAGATAGCTTCTCCTCCTGATGTTGGTACCTCTGAGAGTGCTGTTATAGCATCTGAAGATGTTGGTCCTTCTCAGAAGAAGAAGAAATCTCCCAAGAAGCAAAGGGAAAGATCCAAGAACCCTCCCTTTTGCAAACTTTGCAAGAGTGATGGTCACTGGTTAAAGGATTGCAAGTACCATATTAAAAACCTCTTGCAATCTGAGATATCATTAAAACCTGCTGAAGGAAAATCTAACTCTGAAGGACCCAATAAGGATTGGGTACCTGTCACTAATTGATTGTGTTGCAGGTGGCTCTGAGTGCTCCATCAATGTCAAAGCTGTGGTACATTGACAGTGGGTGCTCAAGGCATATGACAGGTGATGAAAAAGCATTCATCACATTTGATCCTAAAAGAGGTGGAAAAGTCAGCTTTGGAGATGCCCAGAAAGGAAGGATACTTGGTTCTGGATCCATAGGAACCAACCCTCCGATCGAAGATGTCTCCCTAGTCAGAGGCCTGAAGTTCAACCTCCTGAGTGTTGCACAACTGTGTGATAAAGGTAGAGATGTTGTCTTCAGCTCCTCTGGATGTAAAATCTTGAACAGTAAGTCAAGGGAAGTTATTCTAACTGCTCCTAGAGTTGAAAATGTTTTCATGCTGAATCTTGAGAATCTTTGCAAAAATATATGCTTGATGTCCAAAGAGGATACCTCCTGGCTCTGGCATAGAAGACTTGCTCATGTGAGCATGGACCTTCTGGCCAAAGTAGCTAGAAATCAATTGGTTGAGAGTCTGCCTGAAATTAGTTTTAAAAAGAATCATTTATGCAATGCTTGCCAATCTGGTAAACAATCCAGAAGCTCTTTTAAAACTAAGAAAGTCATTTCAACTAAAAGACCTTTGGAATTACTTCATATGGATCTTTTTGGCCCTGTTCAACCAATGAGCATGGGTGGAAAGAAGTATGCCTTTGTCATTGTAGATGACTATTCAAGATTCACTTGGGTCATTTTGCTGTCTAGCAAAGATGAGTCACTTGGATGTTTCTCAGTTCTGATAAAGAAACTTGAGAATGAAAGGAATGAAAAGGTTGTCCATATCAGAAGTGATAATGGTGGAGAATTCAAAAACTTTAGGTTTGAAAATTCTGTGAAACCAAGGGAATTGATCATAACTTCTCTGCTCCCAGAACTCCTCAACAAAATGGGGTAGTTGAAAGGAAGAATAGAACTCTGGTTGAGATTGCCAGAACTATGATCAATGAAAGAAGGCTTCCTAAGTACTTTTGGGGAGAAGCTGTTAACACAGCTTGCTATGTTCTGAATAGAGTGCTAATCAGAAGCATTCTGAACAAGACTCCTTATGAACTTTGGAAAGGTCGAAAGCCTAAAATAGGTTATTTCAGAACCTTTGGTTGTAAGTGTTATGTTTTGAATACAAAAGAATATCTTTCAAAGTTTGATTCAAAGGCAGATGAGGCCATTTTTCTTGGTTACTCAACACATAGTAAAGCATATAGGGTTTTTAATAAGAGGACTCAAACTTTAGATGAATCTGTTCATGTACAGTTTGATGAGACTAACCCTGCAGATAGTAGAGCTCCTGATGAAGATGTAGTTCAAGCTCCTGAAGTAACATCTCCTGCTGAAGAAGATGTTTCTCCCAGAGTTGCTGAAGTGGTTCCTCCTGTTGCTGAACAAGCTCAAGATGAGAATCCCACTCCAGAAGTCAACTTCCTTCCAGAAGATGTTCCTATTTATGATCCAACAAATGATGAACAGGTTTCAGAAGACTCATTGGAAGTACCAAGAGAAGTTAGAGCTCATAGGAATCATTCCTTGGAGAACATAATTGACTCTGTTCATAATCCTGTCATGACCAGAGCTCAGCTCAGAAGATACATGGGGAATGTGGCTTTTGTGTCACTTCTGGAACCCAAGGACTTCTATGAAGCTGCTGATGATGACTCCTGGTTAATGGCAATGCAAGAAGAACTTGACCAGTTCAAAAGGTCAGAAGTTTGGACTTTGGTTCCCAGACCTAACAACATAAAGGTTGTTGGAACTAGATGGGTTCTGAAGAACAAACTTGATGAATTTGGAAATGTAGTGAGGAACAAGGCAAGGCTTGTTGCTCAAGGTTACAGTCAGCAAGAAGGCATAGATTATGGTGAAACTTTTGCTCCTGTTGCAAGATTAGAAGCCATTAGAATCTTATGTGCTTTTGCATCATACAAAGGTTTTAAGCTCTTTCAAATGGATGTGAAAAGTGCATTCTTGAATGGTTACATTGATGAGGAAGTCTATGTGTCTCAACCTCCTGGTTTTGAAGACCCTAAGTTTCCTGATCATGTGTACAAGCTGAAGAAAGCATTGTATGGACTGAAACAAGCTCCCAGAGCTTGGTATGAGAGACTGACAAAGTTCCTTCTGTCTAAGGGATTTGTCAGAGGCTGTGTTGATACAACTCTGTTCACTCTGAAGAAGAACAAGGATATCCTTATAGCTCAGGTATATGTTGATGATATTATATTTGGTGCTACTAATGAATCTTTGTGCAGAGAGTTCAGTGACCACATGAAGGCTGAGTTTGAAATGTCCATGATGGGAGAATTAACCTTCTTCTTAGGACTTCAGATCAAGCAAAGTAATGATGGTGTGTTTATCAATCAAGCCAAGTACACTAGAGAAGTGCTGAAGAAATTTGGCATGATGGACTCTAATGCTGTTGATATTCCAATGGATGTCAGCAAAGACATTGATGATGAAGAGAAAGCTGGTAAACCTGTAGATATAAAAACCTACAGAGGTATGATTGGTTCTCTTTTATACCTAACTGCCAGCAGGCCAGATATACATTTTGCTGTGTGTTTTTGTGCTAGATATCAGTCAAAGCCAAGAGAAATTCATGATGTTGCTGTCAAAAGAATTCTCAGATATCTTAAAGGCACACCAGAAGCTGGTTTGTGGTATCCCTGTAGTTCTGATTTCACTCCTATAGGATACACAGACTCTGACTATGGTAGAGATAAATTGAAAAGGGTCAGCACTTCTGGTGGTTGTCATTTTCTGGGGGAGTGCCTAGTCTCCTGGCATAGCAAGAAGCAAACCTCTGTGGCTCTCTCAACTGCTGAAGCTGAGTATGTTGCTGCTGGAAGTTGTGTTTCTCAGATGCTCTGGATCAAGCAACAAATTGCTGACTATGGATTCATCCCTGGAACAATTACTATCTACTGTGATAACAAGAGTGCTATTGATCTTTCAAAGAATCCTATTCAGCACAGCAGGATGAAGCATGTTCATATTAGGCATCACTTTCTAAGAGATCATGTTCTGAAGAAGGATATTATCATTACTCATGTTCCCTCTGAAGAGAATCTTGCTGACATGTTTACTAAGCCTCTGGCTGGTAATTCTTTCAGCAACTTACGAGAAGGCATTGGTATGACTTATCCACTTCAATAACTTAGAATAATTATCCTTGTATGTCTTAAGTGTTTAATCGTTTGAGATAAATTAAAGTATAATTAATTCTAATCATGATTTGACTTGAAAGCATGCGTTATCTACTGCTATTACGGCGCTGTTCTGTGTTTAACGGTTATCTGTTCCCTCTTTAAACGGTGTTTATTTACTTTTTGAATTGGAACGGTTTCTGTGTTTGGGTATAAATAGGGGTTTTTCCCATACTTAGAAACTTTCACTTGCATTCTCTTTGCTATTAGAATTTTCATCAAATTTCTGTGTTCTTTCTTCTCAAATCTCTTAACCTATTTTCTTACATTCTCTTAAATGGCTCAAGAAATCACTGTCACTCACATCTTCACCACCGAGTCACAAAAGAAAGTTAGTGAATCCTAGATGATGAAGTCAAATCAACTGAACCCATATCTCAATGGCTTAGTGCTCAAAACTGGAATTCATTCGTCTCTCTCGATGAATTCATTTATCCTCAATTAGTTACCGAATTTTATCAGAACCTCTATTTCTTTTCTAATGAGGAGGATGTGTTGCACTCTGATGTCGGGGAAGTTGAGATCGAAGTCAGCAGGGCTTCCATTGCTCAGGTGATTGGTATAGATGATGAAGGAATCATCATAGGTGATGATGGTTCAGCAGAAGGCTTTACAGAAGTCAACTGGGCTAAACCAGATCTGAATGCCAAGGAAACGTATGCCACCTGGTTGACTCAGCACCAGAGGTCGGCACACTACTTGACAACGAATGTCTTTCTTCCGAAGGCTGGAGGGGTCAATTGTGTTTCCAACAGAGAAAGGGCTTTCATGTGGCATCTGGTCAACCAGAAGAAGATTAATCTACCTGCCATGCTGATAAGGCAGATGAAGAATGTAACGACCGTGAGTGCATTAGCATATGGCTCACTCCTGACTAGGTTGTTTGAGGCAGCCTCTGTTGAGGTGTCAGGAGAAGGTGTTACTAGTAGGAGTACGGTTCTGAAGATGCATACCTTCAGAAACCTGAGTTTTGGTGTGACTCCTAAGAAGATTGAGAAGGGCTCCTCTGTGAGTATTGCTCAGAAGGAAATTATGGAAGCTTCTGTGCAGAAAGGAAAGAATGCTGCCAAGAAGGGCAAGGGAAAGAAAGGATCAAGCAAGTTGGTCCTGACAGTTGAGAAGGTGGTTGTCTCAGAACCTCTTCCCACGATGGTTCAAACAACAATCAGTGTTGAACCCTCTGGCAAGATTGTTGCTGAGAAACCAAAGGATATTCAGGAGAAGGATGCTCAAGATGCTGAGGAAGCACGCCTTGCTGAAAAAGAGAAGGCTGCTGAAGCTGAGAAAGTTGCAAGAGTTGTGGCTCTTGCTGAAGAGAAAAAGAAAAAGAAGGAAGCTGAAGATAAGTTAGCAGCTGAAAGAGAAATTGCTGCAAAGGCTAAGGCCGATGCAAGACTTTTAGAATGTGCTGCTGAACTTGAGGAAGCAGAGCTCTCAAAGACTGTTGAGGCCTCTGAAGATGGAGAGGACTCTGAGAATATCCCTCTCTCCTCTCGGATTAAAGAGAAGACAAGGTCAGAAGAAAAGAATACTGAGGATGTTCCTCTTTCTTCTAGACTAAAGAAGAAGGCAGTAGCAAAACGAAGGGTTCTGAGGAAGAAGGACTTCGTTTTTGCTCCCAGTGCTGAATTGGAAGAACCGATGATTGAGGAATCGGAAGCTGCTGAAGACTTGTTGGAGAAGTCTGTTGAAGAGGACATTGATGCTCCTCTGATTGAAGAGCTATCACATGAGAGTGAACCAGAGGATGAAGAGGTTCTTCAGGGCGCAAAACGTTTTGTTGAGAATGTTGATGATGAAAACTTCATTGACAACATTCTTCTGAATCAAGGTAGAAACCCTGGTGATAGGGACGCTTCTGAAACACTGATCAGGATGGCTCATATTTTTGCTGAGCCCATCTCAATGTTTGATCCAAACTCTGAACATGTCATCTCTTCTCCCACTCTTACTCCTCATCAATCTCCTTCACTCCCTCCTGTCACAGAAGTGAGTGGATCCCAAACTTCAATTCCTCCTACAACTTCAACTTCTGAGGTTGTACCTCCTCAAATCATTCCTCCTTCTGGATCCTTTTCAGAAGTGAATATAAATACAACTCCAATTTTCACAGATTCTATATCCACTTCCACTACCTCCTCTATTCCTTTCTCCTCTGTAAGTCCATCCATTGGATTTACTGTTCCATCTTTCTCACTACCATCCACTTTACCTTCCATTTCCCTTACCATTTCTTCCTCTACCTCAAACACCATTCCTTCCTCAAACTCTCAAATCCCTCCTCTCTCAACATCTGGACATACACCTCCTGTGTGTGATCCCTTAACTACCTCCTCCACAACCTCTTATTTTGCTGGATTGTCATCTAACTATGACTTCCTACGCAAACACATGAATAGAGATGACTTGAATACCAGTTTTGGTAGTTTTGGTTTCATGGGGAGAGCTTCTGGTATATCCGAAGCTGGTGGTGCCCCCAGTGTTGAAGAGCTGAGAAGAATGAGTCAGAGTGGCTCAGATGAAATGCTGAATAGATTTGCTGGTATGGGGCAAAGGACTTCTGCTGCTGACATGTATGCTCAGGGCATTGTGCTGCAAGAATTACATTCTCTGAAAGCTCAGAACCTGCAGCTCATGACTATGCTTCAAATGCAGGATCCTTCTGTCTACATACGCAATCTTTCTACTCTTCATCTAGCTACATATGATGAGCTGTACAAAGTGAGACAATTAGCTCTGACTCTTCCGTCATTGGATAATATTGCTCTTGCTTCTTCTCAGAAGGTCAATGAGAATCTGGAGATGTTGACAGAAGAAGTCAAGGAAGCAAATGAGCATTATGAGGCTCATGAGAAGTTGCTCCCAAGAAAGATAGATGACCTACAAAGTATTGCAAATCAAATTCTGAGAGAAGTGAAATCTTCTGCTCAAGGTTCATCATCTTCCGGGGCTGCAAAGATTGTATATGACATCACCCCTGATCTCAATAATCGACTCTCCAACATTGAGTCTGCTGTCTCTGCTCAGAATGCACAGATTGCTGAGCTTACTGAACTTCTGAAGGTTATGCACACTCAAGCACGTGAACAAGAAAAGACTCTGCATAACTGCTATAGGTTTGTTCGAGGACAAACTTACATTCAGAATGAGCATTTCACTGCTGCTGTGTATGCCAACAATCGTTTGCTCAAGCTCCTTCTGGAAGACGTTCACAGACAGCGACCTTTGTCTGGACAGACTTATGATCATATCAGAACCATTGATGCTGATTTCCGAAGAAGAATGGATATGATCAATGCTGTGAGACCAACTCCTCAGCAATATCAGACTGCACTGGATGTTCAGGAGAAGTTGAAATCCCAGGGTGCTCTTGGTGTTGCTCTTGGTTCTGGTCAAACGGGGGAGAAGTCTAGTCAGAAGAGATCAAGTGCTGCTGAAGGGTCTAGTGGTGTTCCTCCTCCTCAGAAGAAACCTAGGAACCTGTAATCTTTTAGGACTTAAGCTTCTTAGCTAGGTTCTGGGTTGGGTAGTATTTGTCTTAGGACTTTTTCTGCTCTTCTGATTATTTTGTTTCTCTTGTTGTCTTCTGAACTTTTATACACTGAATCCTTCTTATACTTTCTTATATTTCTGACTTCTTACTTTTGCTTATGTTTCTTTTAACTCAGTAAATTATCTTTATCTAAAATCTGACAACTTGATTTTAAGTCAACTTTAAGTTTATACAGATTGCTGAAGTTCACCATTTACACTAAAATGGGGGAGTTAATTTACTCAGAAGTTTTGAAACATATGTATCAAGAAGTTATCTTCTAAACCTCATGTTTTCTGTTACCTTCTGACCACGGTTTGTCCATAACCAAAATGGGGGAGAATGATGAACCCTATGTATTTTGATTATGTCCAAACGTTTCAGAAGATGAAAACTTAATACTTCCCTACATGTAGTTTATTGTTGACTAATATTTTTGTTTTAGTCTATGTGTAAGTTACTCAGCAGGTGCTGAATGAATCTTTTTTGGATTGCCTAAAGAACTCAGAGGATCAGTTGCTGAAGTCAGAATTTCAATTACTCAGAAGCTGGATACTCCGCTCTGAAGCCGAAGTCTGCTAAAGCCCTCCTCAGAAGTTCCTTGCAATCAGAAGTTTTGCCAATTTGATCAGAAGTCTAGACAACTGGAAATAAGCTTCTGAAAGCTTTGTCACGGGTTGTGTTTGAGCATTTAATGCTCTGACACTTGCATTTAATGTAAGGCGCCAAAAGTTCAAAAAGCTGTTTTGATGGAGCGCGCTTGTCTGTTTAAGAGAAACCGGAATTTCCTTGTCTACCCTTTGTTGATCTAATTGAAGAATGATTCTATCATCCTCATCCTTGATTTCAAATCACTTACCGAATTTAGTTAAAGAACAAGGATAACGGAATCAAAGTGTTTGAAGACCGTTTGAAGACTTGACAAATTAACGGCTAGAACAACTGATGTCATCTCCTTTGAAGTTTCAAATTCACCAACGGTCATGTTCATTCACTATAAATAGTAGCCAAGCTCCAATGCATCAACTACGCATGATCATCGAGCAAAATCTTAACGCACTGTTTTAACAAGCAAAACAGAGCAATCACTTTCCATTCTCAATCTTTCTTAGCATAGTCTTAGTTAAAGTGAGAGAGTGAAGAAAAACAAGTTCATAATAGGAATCTTGTAAGCTGGTATCGTTTGTGATACTCAGTTAGATTAAAAGAGAGAAATCTAGTTGAGATCTGAGTTGGGTGAGAAATCCAGAAAACAGAGTATTGTTGTTCTGGTGAAAATCCTTTAACTCATTTTAGGCTAGTCAGAACTAAGTGAGAAATTAGCTTAAGTTCTGTTGATGTAAAGGAGCTTCTGAACTTGCCATAAAAGTTCTGAATAGTGGATTTATAAAATCTCTGAAGGCTGCGACCTCAGGGGACAAGACGTAGTCACAGGACTTCTGTGGTGAACTTGGATAAATCGAATTGTTCAATCAGGATCTCCTGAACTTCCTTCTCCCTCTTATAATTGTTATTTTTGCTTCTGTGTACTTGCATATATTTAGTGCTGAAACAGATTTCCTCTAAGTATCATTGTCTTTGTTCAGAAGACTGTCCAGAAGTTCCCTAATCAGAACTTCTGTTGCTGAAAAACAGTCTAACTGTGTTTAGGCAGAATTTCCCTCAGAAGCAACTTCTATAAGCTTGCCTCTGACTCTGAGGAAATTTGACTCTGAAATTTAAGTTTCTTTAAAAACTTAGAAAATTTCAGTTTTCAACTTTGACACCTATTCACCCCCCCTCTAGGTGATTCTGTTCTTGATAGGGCCAACAAAGTCTTCAAACGGTCTTCAAACACTTTGATTCCGTTATCCTTGTTCTTTAACCAAATTCGGTAAGTGATTTGAATTGAAGATAAGGTTGACTGGAGACATTCCTCAATAAGATCAACAAAGGGTAGACAGGGAAATTCTGGTTCCACTTTGAGTAGAAATGCGCGCTCCATCAAAACAGCTTTTTGAACTTTTGGCGCCTTGCATTAAGTGCACTTGTCAGAGCAATAAATGCTTATCTAGAACCCGTGACTAAGCTTCTGATCAAATTGGTAAAACAGCTTCTGATTGCAAAGGACCTCTGAGGAGAGCTTCAACAGACTTTACTAGCTTCAGAGCGGACCATCCAGCTTCTGAAAATGAAACTCTGTCTTCAGCAATCAAGACTTCGAAGATCTTTAGGCAATCAGGAAAAACTTCATTCAGCACCTGCTGAGTAACTTACACATAGACTAAGTAGAAAAATATTAGTCAACAATAAACTATATGTAAGAGAACGTTAAGTTTTCATCTTCTGAAACGTTTGGACATAATCAAAACACATAGGGTTCATCATTTAGACGTCTTCTTATGTTATAAGTTTGATCGTCGTAACAGTTATATACATATAAGTTTCTTTATTGCTCAGTGAATGTTGCGTAACGTTTCTGTATCTATATGTAATCAGTTTGTTAGATGTAATGTTTAAAAGAATAAGAGTTTACTAAGATTGCAAGTAATTTTCACCAAATTTACTCTCTTCCTCTATACCTCTTTGTTCTTGGTTTCAATTGTCGATCCGACAATCTGGTATCAGAGCTAGCAATTGAGAAAGATGATGAATAGTATGACGTCGTTCAAATATCCACAACTCTCTAAGGAGAATTATGATAACTGGTGTATCAGAATTGAAGGCGTTGATGGGTTTCCAAGATGTGTGGGACATGATAGAAAGTGGATATGAAGAACCGGAGAATGAAAGGGCGATGACGAATGCTCAACGGAATGAATTGAAGGCATCAAAGAAGAAAGATCTACAAGCTCTTTCTTTAATCTATATATGTTTGGATGAGATGATGTTTGTGAAAGTTTCCATGGCAACGATGGCGAATGAAACATGAGAGATTTTGGAGAATTCTTTCAAAGGAAATAATAAAGTGATCAAGGTTAGTTTGCAAACATTAAGGAGTGTCTATGAGAACTTGAAGATGAAGGAGTCAGAATCTACTGAGGAATTTTTCAATAGAACTCTGGTGATTGTCAATCAATTGAAGAGATATGGTGAAGTGATGGAGGATGAGTGTGTGATTGAAAAGATCCTTCGATCATTGAATCAGAAATTTGATTATGTGGTGACCGCAATCGAAGAATCAAAAGATCTAGACACCATGTCAGTAGATCAACTCTTGGGTTCGTTACAAGCCCATGAGGAGAGATTAAAGAAGAGAGAATAATCGATTGCTCAAGCGTTGCAAGCAAAACTGGTTCAAAAAGAAAACGATGATAAGAAGACATCTTATTATGGTTCTGGAAGAGGACGTGTCATATCAAGAGGAAGAGGCCGTGGATGTAATCGTGAAAATAATAGAGGCAGAGGAGGTCAAAATTTCCAGAATTATGAAGGTACAAATCATCAGCAATGGAATGGAAGAGGTCGCGGAAGAGGCAACAATTTTCATGGATGAGGAAATAAATAGCAAGGGCGTGATAAAGCTCAAGTGCAATGTTATAATTGTTAAGAATATGGACATTATGCAGCAGAGTGCAAGGCTGATGTACGGGATGATGAGCAAGTCAATTTTGTTGAGATTGAAGAAGGTGAAGATCCAAATCTGTTGCTTTCATGTATGAAAGATGGAGAGAAAAGCAAAGAGTCTTGGTATCTCGACTCGAGAGCAAGCAATTGTTGGCCCTAACAAGATCAAAATCACCTAGAGGGGGGGGGGGGGGGGGGGGGGAGGGTGAATAGGTGTCTAATTTAAAAACTGAGAAAATTAAGTTTTTCGAGAAACTTAAGTTTCAGAGTCAAATTTCTTCAGAGTCAGGAGCAAACTGTAATAAAGAAGCTTCTGAGAGAAATTTTGCCTTTAAGCAACAAAAGTTCTGTTTAACAGACCTTCTGAACAGTCTTCTGAACAAAGACAATGAAAATAAAGAGAGGTCTGTTTCAGCACTAAATATAAAGCAAATGCACACAGATAAAAATAATAAGTTTAGAGGGAGAAAGAAATTCAGGAGGTCCTGATGAACAATTCGATTTATCCAGGTTCACCACAAAAGTCCTGTGACTACGTCCTGTCCCCTGTGAGCGCAGTCAGCAGAGATTTTAAATCCACTATTCAGAACGTTAATGGCACGTTCAGAAGCTCCTTTACATCAACAGAACTTAAGGTAATTTCTCACTTAGTTCTGACTAGCCTAGAATAAGTTAAAGGATTTCTACCAGAACAACAACAATCTGTTTTCTGGAATTTCTCACCCAACTTAAACCTTAGCTAGATTCTCTCAAATCTAACTGAATATCACACACGATATCAGCTTACAAGATTCCTATTATGAACTTACGTTTCTTCACTCTCTCTCTTTTACAAATATCAAATAAGAAAAGATTAAGAATGGAAAGTGCTCTGTTTTGCATTAATAACAGTGCGCTAAGATTTTTGCTCAAAATTCGCGTGTGAGAACAGAAGTGAGCTTGGCTAAAATTTATAGTGTCTTGAGATGACTGTTGTTGAGTTTGAATCTTCAATAGATGATGACAGCAAAGTTGTAGCCGTTAATCTCTCATTACTTCAAACGGTCTTCAAGGAGTTTGATTCCGTTAATCTTGTTCTCTAACTCAATATGGTAATTGATTTGAATTGAAGAAAAGGTAGACTGGAATCATACTTCATTTGGATCAACAAAGGGTAGACAAGGGAAAATTGGTTTTGTTTGTTGTGGACATGCGCGCTCCTTCAAAACAGCTTTTTGAACTTTTAGCGCCTAGCATTAAATGCTTTGATAGGTGCATTAAATGCTTAACAGAACCCGTGATCAAGCTTCTGATCACTTAATTCTCCTTGTCTTAACTTCTGATCACAAACGGAAACATTATCTTCTGGTTGCTTGTGAACCTCTGAGGAGAGCTTTGACTATTGTTTTGAAGTTCTTCATAGCGGAGCATCTAGCTTCTGATCTAATACTTCTGTCTTCAAGTACTCTTCTCTTATGGGTTCTATTAGCAATCCAGACTCAATTCATTTAGCGCCTGCTGAGAAAAACTTACACAAAATCTTAACAAAAATTGTTAGTCAACATTGATAATAGTATAAGTTTAAGCTTGAATTTCATCTTCTGAAACGTTTGGACATAATCAAAACACTTAGGGTTCATCATTCTCACCCATTTTGGTTATGGACAAACTGTGGTTCAGAAGGTAAAGTCACTTAATTAAACACAGAGTTTCGAAAGCAACTTCCTGTTGGTTATGTTTTTCACAGCCTCTGAATGACTTAACTCCCCCATTCTATGAAAATGGTGAACTCCAAACAATCTGTTTAACTTAAAAACGGCTTAAGATCAAGTTGTTAGATTTTATGGAGTTAAAGTCAATAGTGATGAACCCTAAGAGTTTTGATTATGTCCAAACGTTTCAGAAGATGTATTTTAAATTATGCTTATATACTTATCAATGTTAACTAAGAATTTTTGTTAAGTTTTGTCAGCAGGTGCTGAAAGAAAAGATTCTGGATTTTTAAAGAACTCAGAAGAGAAGAATATTGAAGACTGAAGTTAAAGCTCAGAAGCTGGATGCTCCGCTCTGAAGAACCTCAGAAGTTTGATAAAGCTCTCCTCAACGTTCAACCACAACCAGAAGTCATTCCATTTGGTCAAAAGCTTAGACAAAAGGAATAAAAGAGCTTAGAAGCACTTGTCATGGGTTTTGCTAAGCATTTAATGTTCTGACATCTGCATTTAATGCAAGGCGCCAAAAGTTCAAAAAGCTGTTTTAAAGGAGCGCGCATGTCTGCTACAAACAAAACCAGCATTTCCTTGTCTACCCTTTGTTGATTCAAATGAAGCAAATTTCCAGTCAACCTCATCTTTGATTTCAAATCACTTACCGGATTAAGTTAAAGAACAAGGTTAACGGAATCAAAGTGTTTGAAGACCGTTTGAAGAAATGACAGATTAACGGCTACAACAAACTGATGTCATCAATTGAAGATTCAAACTTCACCAACGGTCATCTCAAAGCATTATAAATAGTAGCCAAGCTCAACTATGTTCTATACACGCGATTATCGAGCTAAAATCTCAACGCACTGTTTTAATAAGCAAAACAGAGCACTCATTTGCCATTCTCAATCTTTCTTAGTTTAGGCTTTGTAATAGTGAGAGAGTGAAGAAAACACAAGTTCATAATAGGAATCTTGTAAACTGATATCGTCTGTGATATTCAGTTAGATTTTGAGAGAAATCTAGCTAAGGTTTGAGTTGGGTGAGAATTCCAGAAAACAGGATTGTTGTTGTTCTGATGGAAATCCTTTAACTCTTTCTAGGCTAGTCAGAACTAAGTGAGAAATTAGCTTAAGTTCTGTTGATGTAAAGGAGCTTCTGAACTTGCCATAAAAGTTCTGAATAGTGGATTTAAAATCTCTGCTGACTGCGATCACAGAGGACAGGACGTAGTCACAGGACTTCTGTGGCGAACCTGGATAAACTGAACTGTTCATCAGGACCTCTTGAATCTCTTTCTCCCTTCCTTATACTTGTTATTTTGCTTTTGTGTACTTGTTATTGTTTAGTGCTGAAACAGATTTTACTCTTTATCAACTTGTCTTTGTTCAGAAGACTGTCCAGAAGTTCTCTAACTCAGAACTCCTGTTGCTGAAAAGCAGTAAACTGCTAGAAGGCAAAATTTCTCTCAGAGGCTTCTTCACTAATTTGACTCTAAAAAATTAAGTTTCTTTAAAAACTTAAAATTATCAGTTTTCTACTTAGACACCTATTCACCCCGCTCTAGGTGATTCTGATCTTGTTAGGGCCAACAAGTGGTATCAAAGCGAAGGTCACTTCGTTTTATTTACTAAGATCTAACAATCTAAGTGTAAGATCCATCAGAATCAATAGAGATGGCTGGTAGAAATCTACTTGAGACTTCCTCTTACTATATGATCCCAGAGGGTGCTTCCACAACTAGACCTCCATTGTTTAATGGTGATAACTACTCTTGCTGGAAGAAAAGGATGATGTACTTCATTCAAGCCCAGAATATGAGTGCTTGGAATGTTTGTCGCGCCCCCTCCGAAAGGATAGATGTCGGCCACGGAACGCGAGGCTGCTCTCGCTCTCCCTTTCTCTATCTGCTTCTTTTTGTCTTACGGATAAAGCCTCATTTTCAAAGACTCCATCCGTTTGTGAAGAGTTCGAGTCGCCACCAATCATCTTATACGGTCTGATTGGATAACCGCTATGTAGATTGACTCTGTTATTAAGTATTTGGATAATTGACTCGTCTCAGAGACTTGGGTTCAATAGCTTATTATGTTTACTTGCTTTTAATGATAGTTTTTTAAAAGTTATAACATAACTTTTGTAAATTTAGTATTCAAGTGAAATGACCATTTTCCTCGTATCCTATAGTATCGTATGATTATAACATAACCATACTTATTTTTATTTTTTGTTTTAGGATAACGACGAAGAATGATTATTTTACTATTAAAGTGTTTAGGTTATATATTTTTTAAATTTGTTAGGATTTTTGGATTTCGTTTACGTTTATTACATAATCGTAAACGAAGTTTTTGGTCTTGGATAAAACGCAGTCATTATGCTTGTACCAAGTTTATGGGTCTAATATTTACAGTAAAGAAATTAACAATTTCTTTTGATATATACATATGTACTGAACCACCTCGAATATTTTATTTCACATATTTATAACATAAATATGTTTAGGAAACGTATATTTTCGAGGAAGGTCCTAATTAGGTTTATC
The DNA here is from genome assembly GCA_028411795.1 of Euphorbia peplus. Classification (NCBI taxonomy): domain Eukaryota; kingdom Viridiplantae; phylum Streptophyta; class Magnoliopsida; order Malpighiales; family Euphorbiaceae; genus Euphorbia; species Euphorbia peplus. Next base: position 7,313,495 of record CP110843.1, on the reverse strand, counting down.
GGAGAACATGGCATAGTTTGTTTTTCATGAGTTAAGTTAGATTGAGGGACCTAAGGTTATTGGAAGGAGGAGTTTTGGGGTCTATTTAAAAATTAGAGTTAAGTTTAGGGGTCAGTTTAATTAAAGCGTTGATGTATTGATTTGGACCCTTGATCATTTGAATGAACGGTCAGGATTGGACCCCTAATTTTTTTAACCTAATTAAACCTAAGCTACATCTCTTCCCCACTTGCATTTCTCTCTTCCTCTCTCTAAAAACCGACAGCCCTCCTTCTCTCTCTCTCGGAACAGTGCCGCCGCCCTTCAAACGGTGTCACCGCCGCCGCTTCCTCTTCGCCGGTGACAACTAAACCATCCTCTCTTTTCTCTCGGCTTCTCTTTCTTTCTTTTCTTTTCTTTTAAACGTGACCACCTCTCCTTCTCTTCTAAACCACGATGATAGCCCCCTCTTCCTTCTTCTCGGTTCCTGTTTCCGGTAACCTTGCGACGGCGGTGATGATTAGAAGCTCTATTTCTGGTAAGTTATTTTTTATGTCTCGAGTCTTGTCGTGTTTCATGGATTGGGTGTTGGATCGAGATTGTTTCAATGACTTTTATTGGATATTTTCTCGGGTTATTTCAGGGGTGATTTCTGGTGACGGACGGCTGAGACAGAGGCAGCGGATGTGGTGGCCGGAAACAGGAGGTGAACACCTCAGAAATTGAGGTAATGACTTGAAGATGCTTTTTTTTCATCTGCATGTTGCTTTCACTAGATTTAGTGCTGGATTGTAGTTTGGTCGATTAGATTTTGGATGATTTCTGTTTTCAGGAGGTTTCCATGAGTTTCAGGCAATTTCCGGCAGTCCGGGCGGTTCCAGTGACAGCGTCCGGCGAAACAGTGGCTGTGATGACGAAGGCAGCGGTGATGGCGGTCGGAGATCAAGGCAGCGACCTAACTCTCAAAGGTAAAAACTTTTCTCTGTTTTTTGTTGACCTGTAGATCCGTGGATCTACTTGTATTCGCTGAATTGTTTATTAGGATATGATGATTTATGTGGCGTGATCTCTGATATTAGTGATATTGTGTTAACTTTGTTTGTTCTTGTCTCGTTCAATGAGCTTGAGAGTTAGATCTTATGACATAAAATCTTTGTGTTCTCTACTCGATGACGTTTATGTGTCTTTGGCTGTTTTATGAGTTTATGGGTTTCTAATCCTTCTGTTTTTGTCTCGGTTTGCTTAGTGATGGTTCTAGTCAATATGAAAGTGACTTGTTGTTAACCTAAGGAATTTTGCTATATGTCTTATGTAAAGCATCAATTAACTTTCATGATTTTAACTTGGGTTGTCACTTTGACTATAGATCTTACTAGGTAAAATCTTGACAAAGTATTATTGACTTTCGTATATGATTGGACTAATTGGAAAGTTAAATGGACTTGATTATACTTCCTTGATGATTTCTACTATATGTTAATTACTCCTATCTTTTCTAACAACCTACATTTTTTGCGAGGTTTCGAAGGGAGCAAAAAGAAAAGAAGAAACGTTTCGAGGTAAAATGCAATAACATTGCACTTTTTAGTTTAATCCTATAGGAATCACATAATGCTAATCTTGTTTTTTTTTTTTGTTTCCTAGGTCGTCTCCTTTTATCACTTGGACCCGGGAGAAGTCAAACGGAGAAAAGCCCTATATTATATTTTTTAGATTATAATTTTTTTAATGGGTTTGTAATAATTTGGCCATTTAACTTATTTTTTTGGTGAGGTCGGGTTTGGGTTTATGCATGTGGGAAGGGTTAGACTAACTAATTGAGGTTTTAAGGTGAAAAGAAAAAGAATGGGCAGAAATAGATGAAGAAGAACAAAGAAAAATGGATGAAAATGGAATGAAAATATATAGAATGAAAACTATAACGAATAGATTAATTAGTAAAGATTAGAACCTGTGTATTGAATGTCGTATAACCGAGTTCAAACAAGTCTTCCTCCCTTTCCCTCTTAATCACTATAGTGAGTGAAGAAAAGACAAAGGTAGATTACACCAGAAAAAGCTTGAAAATTTGCTAAGTAGATTCTCAACTAAAATATGTCTCAGCAACACTTTACTCTTTTAGAAACTTTCTATTTTCAGACAAGAAAAGATTTCTGGTCCCAATTTCACTCTCAGAAAAATCAATCCTTTTACTCTCTCTGGTCTAAAAGAAATCTCCAAGAAAAAAAATCCTTCTTTGATGAACCCTATGTGTTTTGATTATGTCCAAACGTTTCAGAAGATGAAATCTTAATACTCTCTTACATATAGTTTATTGTTGACTAATATTTTTGTTTACTTAGTCTATGTGTAAGTTACTCAGCAGGTGCTGAATGAATCTTTTCTGGATTGCCTAAAGGACTCAGAAGATCTGTTTGCTGAAGTCAGAGTTTCAATAATTCAAAAGCTGGATACTCCGCTCTGAAGCCGAAGTCTGCTAAAGCTCTCCTCAGAAGTTCTTTGCAATCAGAAACTTTGCCAATTTGATCAGAAGTATAGACAACTGGAAATTAGCTTCTGAAAGCTTAGTCACGGGTTCTGTTTGAGCATTTAATGCTCTGACACTTGCATTCAATGCAAGGCGCCAAAAGTTTCAAGAAGCTGTTTTAATGGAGCGCGCTTGTCTGTTCAAAAGAAACCAGAATTTCCTTGTCTACCCTTTGTTGATCCAATTGAAGAATGATTCCAGTAAACCTCATCTTTGATTTCAAATCACTTACCGGATTGAGTTAAAGAACAAGGATAACGGAATCAAAGTGTTTGAAAACCGTTTGAAGACTTGACAAATTAACGGCTACAACAACTGATGTCATCTCCTTCGAAGATTCAAACTCACCAACGGTCATCTTCATTCACTATAAATAGTAGCCAAGCTCCAAAGCATCAACATAAGTGTGATCATCGAGCAAAATCTCAACGCACTGTTTTAACAAGAAAAACAGAGCAACATTTTCCATTCTCAATCTTTCTTAGCATAGTCTTAGTTAAAGTGAGAGAGTGAAGAAAAACAAGTTCATAATAGGAATCTTGTAAACTGATATCGTTTGTGATATTCAGTTAGATTTAAAGAGAGAAATCTAGTTGAGATTAGAGTTGGGTGAGAAATCCAGAAAACAGAGTATTGTTTGTTCTGGTGGAAATCCTTTAACTCTCTTTAGGCTAGTCAGAACTAAGTGAGAAATTAGCTTAAGTTCTGTTGATGTAAAGGAGCTTCTGAACTTGCCATAAAAGTTCTGAATAGTGGATTTATAAAATCTCTGTAGGCTGCGACCTCAGGGGACAAGACGTAGTCACAGGACTTCTGTGGCGAACTTGGATAAATCGAATTGTTCAATCAGGATCTCCTGAACTTCTTTCTCCCTCTTATACTTGTTTATATTTAGTGCTGAAACAGATTTTCTCTAAAGTATCATTGTCTTTGTTCAGAAGACTGTCAAGAAGTTTTCAAATCAGAACTTCTGTTGCTGAAAACAGTCTAACTGTGTTTAGGCAGAATTTCCCTCAGAAGCAACTTCTGTAAGCTAGCTTCTGACTCTGAGGAAATTTGACTCTGAAAAATAAGTTTCCCGAAAAACTTAGAATTTTTCAGTTTTCAACTTTGACACCTATTCACCCACCTCTAGGTGATTCTGTTCTTGTTAGGGCCAACAAGTGGTATCAGAGCGAAGGTCACTTCGCATATTTACTAAAGATCTAACAATCTAAGTGTAAGATCCTATCAGAATCAATAGAGATGACTAGTAGACACCAGCCTAAGAATTCTTCTCACTTCATAGTTCCAGAAGGTTCTTCCACTACTAGACCTCCATTATTTAATGGCAACAACTACTCATACTGGAAGAAAAGGATGATGTACTTCATCCAAGCTCAGAACATGAGTGCTTGGTATGTCATCACTAATGGTGATTTCATTCCCACCAAAATGGAACAAGGTTTAGGGAATGTTGTTATTCCTCAGAGAGAATACACAGATGACATTCTGAAAAAACTCCAAACTAATGCTTCAGCAATAAATATGTTGCATTGTGCACTTACAGCTACTGAATATAACAAAGTTTCCTCTTGTGAAACTGCACAGGATATTTGGAACAAGCTAGAAGTCACATATGAAGGAACAGGAAAAGTGAAGCAATCGAAAGTCAACCAACTCATGAGAGAATATGAGTTATTTGAAATGCTTGATAAAGAATCTATTTCAGATATGAACTCTAGATTCACCAAGATAGTCAATGACTTGAAGAGTTTAGGAAAAGACATTGAAGAATCTGATCGAGTGAAGTAGATTGTCAGAAGCTTACCAAGGTCTTGGCAAGCCAAGAAGACTGCTATTGAAGAAGTTCAGGATTTGAGCTATTACTTGTATGATGAGCTCATTGGGTCTCTAATTACCCATGAGATGTCATTAAAGAATCATGACCTAAGAGAAAGGTCAGAAGGAAAAAGAGTAGTCCTGAAAGCAGAATCTTCTGAAGAATCCTCTGAAGATGAGGAACTGGCTATGCTGACCAGGAAGTTCAAGAAGGCCTTTAGAAAAGGCAGAGGTGGAAACTACAAGAAGCCGTTCAGGAGCTTTGACAAGAAAACTCCTGATTCTGGTGAAAAGTTCAAGAGAGATCCTAACAAGCCTATTGTATGCTATGGATGTCAGCAACCGGGGCACATTAAGCCTAACTGTCCGGAGCTGAAGAAAGATAAGAAAAAGTTCAAGAAAGCTATGCTGGCTACCTGGTCAGACTCTGAGACCAGCAGTGATCCTGAAGAAAAGGAAGAGCAAGCTCAGATTTGTTTTATGGCTATTGATGAGCCAACTTCTGAAGATGTCACAGGAGAAACTTCCGCACCTCCTGAAGCTACATATGATTCCGAGGTAAACATATCTTCTGAACAAAATATCTTTGATTCTCTTGAAGAACTCTATAGTATGTTCAAGTACCTGAAAAGGAAATTGGACAAGAGTGAGGCTGACAAGTTTCTTAGGTTTACTCAAGTTTATTCTGACATGAAAGTGTTAGAAGAAAAACTGTGTAAACAGTTCAGCACTCCTGCTGATGGCTCTAAAGCCAAAGGCAAGGAAAAGCTGCCTCTGGGAAGTGATAAACCCCAGAAGAAGAAGAAACCTGTCACTCCCTCTCTTCTGAAGGAGATAGCTTCTCCTCCTGATGTTGGTACCTCTGAGAGTGCTGTTATGGCCTCTGAAGATGTTGGTCCTTCTCAGAAGAAGAAAAAATCTCCCAAGAAGCAAAGGGAAAGATCCAAGAACCCTCCCTTTTGCAAGCTTTGCAAGAGTGATGGTCATTGGTTGAAGGATTGCAAGTACCATATTAAAAACCTCTTGCAATCTGAGATATCATTAAAACCTGCTGAAGAGAAATCTAACTCTGAAGGACCCAATAAGGATTGGGTACCTGTCACTAATTCATTGTGTTGCAGGTGGCTCTGAGTGCTCCATCAATGTCAAAGCTGTGGTACATTGACAGTGGGTGCTCAAGGCATATGACAGGTGATGAAAAATCATTCATCACATTTGATCCTAAAAGAGGTGGAAAAGTCAGCTTTGGAGATGCTCAGAAAGGAAGGATACTTGGTTCTGGATCCATAGGAACTAATCCTCCGATCGAAGATGTCTCCCTAGTCAGAGGCCTGAAGTTCAATCTCCTGAGTGTTGCACAACTGTGTGATAAAGGTAGAGATGTTGTCTTCAGCTCCTCTGGATGTAAAATCTTGGACAGTAAGTCAAGGGAAGTTATTCTAACTGCTCCTAGAGTTGAAAATGTTTTCATGCTGAACCTTGAGAATCTTTGCAAAAATATATGCTTGATGTCCAAAGAGGATACCTCCTGGCTCTGGCATAGAAGACTTGCTCATGTGAGCATGGACCTTCTGGCCAAAGTAGCTAGAAATCAATTGGTTGAGGGTCTGCCTGAAATTAGTTTTAAAAGGAGCCATTTATGCAATGCTTGCCAATCTGGTAAACAATCCAGAAGTTCTTTTAAAACTAAGAAAGTCATTTCAACTAAAAGACCTTTGGAATTACTTCATATGGATCTTTTTGGCCCTGTTCAACCAATGAGCATGGGTGGAAAGAAGTATGCCTTTGTCATTATAGATGACTATTCAAGATTCACTTGGGTCATCTTGCTGTCTAGCAAAGATGAGTCACTTGGATGTTTCTCAGTTCTGATAAAGAAACTTGAGAATGAAAGGAATGAAAAGGTTGTTCATATCAGAAGTGATAATGGTGGAGAATTCAAAAACTTTAGGTTTGAAGAATTCTGCGAAACCAAGGGAATTGATCATAACTTTTCTGCTCCCAGAACTCCTCAACAAAATGGGGTAGTTGAAAGAAAGAATAGAACTCTGGTTGAGATAGCCAGAACTATGATCAATGAAAGAAGGCTTCCTAAGTACTTTTGGGGAGAAGCTGTGAACACAGCTTGCTTTGTTCTGAATAGAGTGCTAATCAGAAGCATTCTGAACAAGACTCCTTATGAACTCTGGAAAGGTCGAAAGCCTAAAATAGGTTATTTCAGAACCTTTGGTTGTAAGTGTTATGTTTTGAATACAAAAGAATATCTTTCAAAGTTTGATTCAAAGGCAGATGAAGCCATTTTTCTTGGTTACTCAACACATAGTAAAGCATATAGGGTTTTTAATAAGAGGACTCAAACTTTAGATAAATCTGTTCATGTACAGTTTGATGAGACTAACCCTGCAGATAGTAGAGCTCCTGATGAAGATGTAGTTCAAGCTCCTGAAGATACATCTCCTGATGTAGAAGAAGATTTTTCTCCCAGAGCTGCTGAAGTGATTCCTCCTGTTGCTGAACAAGCTCAAGAAGAGAATCCTACTCCAGAAGTCAACTTCCTTCCAGAAGATGCTCCTATATATGAGTCAACAAATGATGAACAGGTTTCAGAAGACTCATTGGATGTACCAAGAGAAGTTAGAACTCTTAGGAATCATTCCTTAGAGAACATAATTGACTCTGTGCATAATCCTGTCATGACCAGAGCTCAGCTCAGAAGATACATGGGGAACGTGGCTTTTGTGTCACTTCTGGAACCCAAGGACTTCTATGAAGCTGCTGATGATGATTCCTGGTTAATGGCAATGCAAGAAGAACTTGACCAGTTCAAAAGGTCAGAAGTTTGGACTTTGGTTCCCAGACCTAACAACATAAAAGTTGTTGGAACTAGATGGGTTCTGAAGAACATGCTTGATGAATTTGGAAATGTTGTGAGGAACAAGGCAAGACTTGTTGCTCAAGGTTACAGTCAGCAAGAAGGCATAGATTATGGTGAAACGTTTGCTCCTGTTGCAAGATTAGAAGCCATTAGAATCTTATGTGCTTTTGCATCATACAAAGGTTTTAAGCTCTTTCAAATGGATGTGAAAAGTGCATTCTTGAATGGTTACATTAATGAGGAAGTCTATGTGTCTCAACCTCCTGGTTTTGAAGATCATAAGTTTCCTGATCATGTGTACAAGCTGAAGAAAGCATTGTATGGACTGAAACAAGCTCCCAGAGCTTGGTATGAGAGGCTGACTAAGTTCCTTCTGTCTAAGGGATTTGTCAGAGGCTGTGTTGATACAACTCTGTTCACTCTGAAGAAGAACAAGGATATCCTTATAGCTCAGGTATATGTTGATGATATTATATTTGGTGCTACTAATGAATCTTTGTGCATAGAGTTCAGTGACCACATGAAGGCTGAGTTTGAAATGTCTATGATGGGAGAATTAACCTTCTTCTTAGGACTTCAGATCAAGCAAAGTAATGATGGTGTGTTTATCAATCAAGCCAAGTACACTAGAGAAGTTCTGAAGAAATTTGGCATGATGGACTCTAATGCTGTTGATATTCCAATGGATGTCAGCAAAGACATTGATGATGAAGAGAAAGCTGGTAAACCTGTAGATATAAAAACCTACAGAGGTATGATTGGTTCTCTTTTATACCTAACAGCCAGCAGGCCAGATATACATTTTGCTGTGTGTTTTTGTGCTAGATATCAATCAAAGCCAAGAGAAATTCATGATGTTGCTGTCAAAAGAATTCTCATATATCTGAAAGGCACACCAGAAGCTGGTTTGTGGTATCCTTGTAGTTCTGATTTCACTCCTATAGGATACACAGATTCTGACTATGTAGAGATAAATTGAAAAGGGTCAGCACTTCTGGTGGTTGTCATTTTCTGGGGGAGTGCCTAGTCTCCTGGCATAGCAAGAAGCAAACCTCTGTGGCTCTCTCAACTGCTGAAGCTGAGTATGTTGCTGCTGGAAGTTGTGTTTCTCATATGCTCTGGATCAAGCAACAAATTGCTGATTATGGTGTCATCCTTGGAACAATTACAATCTACTGTGATAACAAGAGTGCAATTGATCTTTCAAAGAATCCTATTCAGCACAGCAGGATGAAGCATGTTCATATTAGGCATCACTTTCTGAGAGATCATGTTCTGAAGAAGGATATTATCATTACTCATGTTCCCTCTGAAGAGAATCTTGCTGACATGTTTACTAAGCCTCTGGCTGGTAATTCCTTCAGCAACTTACGAGAAGGCATTGGTATGACTTATCCACTTCAATAACTTAGCTTAATTATTTATGTGTGTCTTAAGTGATTAATCGTTTAAGATAATTAAGTGATAATTAATTCTAATCATGATTTGACATCTAAGCATGCGTTATATACTGCATTTTACGGCGCTGTTCTGTGGTTAACGGTTATCTGTTCCCTTTTAAACGGTGTGTATTTACTTTTTGAATTGGAACGGTTTCCTGTTTGGGTATAAATAGGGGTTTTCCATACTTAGAAGTTTTTACTCTCATTTTCTCTGCTATTAGCATTTCCATAGATTTTTCTGTGTTCTCTTCTCTCTAGATTTCTTAACCTAATTTCTTATATCTTCAACAATGGCTCAAGAAATCACTGTTACTCACATCTTTACCACTGAATCCAAAAAGAAAGTTAGCGAATCTAGGGTATTCACCTCTAGGTTCCTAGATGATGAAGTTAAATCCTCTGAACCTATCTCCAAATGGCTTAGCGCTCAAAACTGGAATTCTTTCGTTTCTCTCGATGAATTCATTTATCCTAAGTTAGTCACCGAATTCTATCAGAACCTCCATTTCTTTTCTAATGAGGAGGATGTTCTACACTCAGAAGTCGGAGAAATTGAGATTGAGGTCAGCAGGGCTTTTATTTCTCAGGTGATCGGTATTGATGATGAAGGAATCATCATAGGTGATGATGGTTCAGCAGATGGGTTTACAGAAGCTAATTGGGCCAGACCAGATCTAAGTGCCAAGGAAACTTATGCCACCTGGCTCACTCAGCACCAGAGGTGGGCACACTATTTGACAACTAACATGTTTCTTCCGAAGGCTGGAGGCGTTAATGGTGTTTCCAACCGGGAAAGAGTGTTTATGTGGCATCTGGTCAATCAGAAGAAGATCAATTTACCTGCCATGCTGATAAGGCAGATGAAGAATGTGACTACCGTGAGTGCATTAGCATATGGCTCACTCCTGACTAGGCTGTTTGAGGCAGCCTCTGTTGTGGTCTCAGGAGAAGGTGTTACAAGTAGGAGTACGGTTCTGAAGATGCATACCTTCAGGAACCTTAACTTTGGTGTGACTCCGAAGAAGAATGAGAAGGGCTCCTCTGTGAGTATTGCTCAGAAGGAAATTGTTGAGGCTGCTGTACAGAAAGGAAAGAATGCTGCCAAGAAGGGCAAGGGAAAGAAAGGATCAAGTAAGTTGGTTCTGACTGTTGAGAAGGTGGTTGTCTCAGAACCTCTTCCCACGTTGGTTCAAACAACAATCAGTGTTGAACCATCTGGCAAGATCGTTGCTGAGAAGCCAAAGGATGTTCCTGAGAAGGAAGCTCAGGATGTTGAGGACGCACGCCTTGCTGAAAGAGAGAAGGCTGCTGAAGCTGAGAAGGTTGCAAGGGTTGTGGCTCTTGCTGATAAGAAAAGAAAGCAGAAGGAAGCAGAAGACAAGTTAGCAGCTGAGAGAGAAATCGCTGCAAAGGCTAAGGCCGATGCAAGAATCATTGCATGTGCTGCTGAACTTGAGAATGTGGAGTTCTCAAAGAATGTTGAGGCTTCAGAAGAAGGAGAAGAACTTGAGAATATCTCTCTCTCTACTCGGATTAGTACAAAGGCTACTGAAGAGGATGAGGACTCTGAAGATATTCCTCTCTCCAGAAGAATCCCCAAGAAGAAGATGTCAGCAACGAGAAGGTCTCTGATAAAAAAGGACTTCTATATTGCTTTGAGTACTGAACTGGAAGAATCAATTCCTGAAAAAGAGGACTTGATTGATGACGAAGACATGATGGATATGTTTGCTGAAAAGGATGCTGATGCTCCTATCATTGAAGAACTGACTGAAGATAGTGATCAAGAGCCTGATACTATCATTCAAAATGCTATGAATTTTGCTAAAAATATCAACACTGATGATTTTCTAGACAATGTTCTTCTGGGACAAGGGAGAAATCCTGGTGAAAGAGATGCCTCTGAAACGCTGTTCAGAATGGCTCATGTGTTTGCTGAACCAATCTCCACATTTGATCCAAACCTCTCTGATCAGGTTATTCCATCTCCACTTCATACTTCTCATCCATCCTCTCCTCGTACTCCTCATCCATCTCCTTCACTACCTTCTGTCACAGAAGTTGGTGATTCTCACACTTCCATTCCTCCTACAACTTCAACTTCTGAGGTTGTACCCCCACCAATTATTCCTCCTTCTGGATCCTTTTCAGAAGTGAATCTAAACACTGCTCCAATTTTCACAGATTCCATAGCCACATCCTCTTCCTCCTCCATGCATACTTCCTCTGTAAGTCCATCAATTGGATTTACTGCTCCATCTTTCTCACTACCATCCACACTACCTCCCATCTCAACCTCACATACAATAGCTTCCTCAACCACTTCCATCCCTCCACTCTCAACCTCTGGACATGCACCCCCTGTGTGTGATTCCGTAACTACCTCCTCCACTACTTCTTGTTTTGCTGGGTTGTCATCCAATTATGACTTCCTACGCAAACACATGAATCGAGATGATTTGGATACCAGGTTTGGTAGTTTTGGTTTCATGGGCAGAGCTTCTGGTATATCCGAAGCTGGTGGTGCTCCCAGTGTTGAGGAGTTGAAAAGAATGAGTCAGAGTGGCTCTGATGAACTGCTAAACAGATTTGCTGGTATGGGGCAAAGGACTTCTGCTACTGACATGTATGCTCAGGGCATTGTGCTGCAAGAATTACATTCCTTTAAAGCTCAGAACCTGCAGCTCATGACTATGCTTCAAATGCAGGACCCTTCTGTCTACATACGCAATCTTTCTACACTTCATCTAGCTACCTATGAAGAGCTGTACAAGTTAAGAGAATTAGCTCTGACTCTTCCTTCATTGGACAACATTGCTCTTGCTTCTTCTCTGAAGGTCAATGAGAATTTGGAGATATTGACAGAAGAAGTCAAGGAAGCAAACGAGCATTATGAGGCTCATGAGAAGATGCTCCCAAGTAAGATTGATGACCTGCAAAGTAATGCCTATCACATTCTGAGAGAAGTGAAATCTTCTGCTCAAGGTTCATCATCTTCCGGGGCTGCAAAGATTGTATATGACATCACTCCTGATCTCAACAATCGACTCTCCAACATTGAGTCTGCTGTATCTGCTCAGAACGCACAGATTGCTGAGCTTACTGAACTTCTGAAGGTTATGCACACTCAAGCACGTGAACAAGAGAAGACTCTTCACAATTGCTATAGGTTTGTTCGAGGACAGACTTATATTCAGAATGAGCATCTCACTGCTGCTGTGTACGCTAACAATCGGTTGATCAAGCTCCTTGTGGAAGACGTTCAGAAACAGCGACCTATGTCTGGTCAGACTTTTGATCATATGAAGACCATTGATGATGATTTCAGAAGAAGAATGGATATGATCAACACTGTGAGGCCAACTCCTCAGCAATATCAGACTGCACTGAATGTTCAGCAAAAATTGAAATCTCAGGGTGCTCTGGGTGTTGCTCTTGGTTCTGGTCAAATGGGGGAGAAGTCTGGTCAGAAGAGTGGTCTTAATACTGGTGTTAAGAGATCAAGTGCTGCTGAAGGTTCTAGTGGTGTTCCTCCTCCTCAGAAGAAACCTAGGAACTTGTAATCTTTTAGGACTTAAGCTTCTTAGCTAGGTTATGGGTTGGGTAGTTTTTGTCTTAGGACTTTTTCTGCTCTTCTGATTATTTTGTTTCATATGTTGTCTTCTGATGAATTTATATACACTGAATCCTTCTTATACCTTCTTGTGTCTCTGACTTCTTACTTTTGCTTATGTTTCTTTGTGACTTAGTAAATTATACTTCATTAAATCTAACAACTTGATCTTAAGTCATTTCTAAGGTTATACAGATTGCTGAAGTTCACCATTTACACTAAAATGGGGGAGTTAACTTACTCAGAAGTCATGAAACATATGTATCAGGAAGTCACTTTCTAAACCTCATGTTTTCTGTTACCTTCTGACCACCGTTTGTCCATAACCAAAATGGGGGAGAATGATGAACCCTATGTGTTTTGATTATGTCCAAATGTTTCAGAAGATGAAATCTTAATACTCTCTTACATATAGTTTATTGTTGACTAATATTTTTGTTTACTTAGTCTATGTGTAAGTTACTCAGCAGGTGCTGAATGAATCTTTTCTGGATTGCCTAAAGGACTCAGAAGATCTGTTTGCTGAAGTCAGAGTTTCAATAATTCAGAAGCTGGATACTCCGCTCTGAAGCCGAAGTCTGCTAAAGCTCTCCTCAGAAGTTCTTTGCAATCTGAAACTTTGCCAATTTGATCAAAAGTATAGACAACTGGAAATTAGCTTCTAAAAGCTTAGTCACGGGTTCTGTTTGAGCATTTAATGCTCTGACACTTGCATTCAATGCAAGGCGCCAAAAGTTTCAAGAAGCTGTTTTAATGGAGCACGCTTGTCTGTTCAAAAGAAACCAGAATTTCCTTGTCTACCCTTTGTTGATCCAATTGAAGAATGATTCCAGTAAACCTCATCTTTGATTTAAAATCACTTACCAGATTGAGTTAAAGAACAAGGATAACGGAATCAAAGTGTTTGAAGACCGTTTGAAGACTTGACAAATTAACGGCTACAACAACTGATGTCATCTCCTTCGAAGATTCAAACTCACCAACGGTCATCTTCATTCACTATAAATAGTAGCCAAGCTCCAAAGCATCAACATAAGTGTGATCATCAAGCAAAATCTCAACGCACTGTTTTAACAAGAAAAACAGAGCAACATTTTCCATTCTCAATCTTTCTTAGCATAGTCTTAGTTAAAGTGAGAGAGTGAAGAAAAACAAGTTCATAATAGGAATCTTGTAAACTGATATCGTTTGTGATATTCAGTTAGATTTAAAGAGAGAAATCTAGTTGAGATTAGAGTTGGGTGAGAAATCCAGAAAACAGAGTATTGTTTGTTCTGGTGGAAATCCTTTAACTCTCTTTAGGCTAGTCAGAACTAAGTGAGAAATTAGCTTAAGTTCTGTTGATGTAAAGAAGCTTCTGAACTTGCCATAAAAGTTCTGAATAGTGGATTTATAAAATCTCTGTAGGCTGCGACCTCAGGGGACAAGACGTAGTCACAGGACTTCTGTGGCGAACTTGGATAAATCGAATTGTTCAATCAGGATCTCCTGAACTTCTTTCTCCCTCTTATACTTGTTATTTTTGCTTCTGTGTACTTGTTTATATTTAGTGCTGAAACAGATTTTCTCTAAAGTATCATTGTCTTTGTTCAGAAGACTGTCAAGAAGTTTTCAAATCAGAACTTCTGTTGCTGAAAACAGTCTAACTGTGTTTAGGCAGAATTTCCCTCAGAAGCAACTTCTGTAAGCTAGCTTCTGACTCTGAGGAAATTTGACTCTGAAAAATAAGTTTCCCGAAAAACTTAGAATTTTTCAGTTTTCAACTTTGACACCTATTCACCCCCCTCTAGGTGATTCTGTTCTTATTAGGGCCAACATTCTTTTTTATATTATGATTTAAAACCGGACAAAAATGGGTATCTACAATGTTATCACAGAAGGTGACTTCATTCCAACCAGAATGGAAGTTGGTCTAGGGAATGTTATAATACCTCCTAGGGAACATACTGATGATATCTTCAAGAAACTCCAAAGTTATGCTTCAGCAATAAACATGCTGCATTGTGCACTTTCTGCTACTGAGTATAATAAAGTTTCTTCTTGTGAAACAACTAGAAACATATAGAACAAGCTGGAAGTTACTTATGAAGGAACATGCAAAGTGAAGCAATCCAAGATCAATCAACTCATGAGAAATTATGAGTTATTTGAAATGCTTGAGAAGGAATCAATTTCAGACATGAACTCAAGATTCACCAAGATAGTCAATGATCTGAAAGCTTTGGGAAAAGATATTGAAGAACCAAAAAGAGTGAAGAAGATACTCATAAGCTTACTAAGGTCTTGGCAAGCCAAGAAGACTGCTATTGAAGAAGTTCAGGACTTGTGTTTTTATGCATATGATGAACTCATAGGTTCATTGATAACTCATGAAATTTCAATGAAGAATCATGACTTAAGAGATAAGTCAGAAGGTAAAAGAGGAGTTGTCCTAAGAGCGAAATCTTCTGATGAGTCCTCTAAAGATGAGGAACTGGCTATGCTGACCAGGAAGTTCAAGAAAGCCTTTAGGAAAGGAAGAGGTGGAAACTACAAGAAGCCCTTCAGGAGCTTTGATAAGAAGACTCCTGATTCTGGTGAAAAGTCCAAGAGAGATCCTAGCAAACCCATTGTGTGCTATGGATGTCAGCAACCAGGGAATATTAAGCCTAATTGCCCAGAGCTGAAAAAGGATAAAAGAAAGTTCAAGAGAGCAATGTTGGCTGCTTGGTCAGACTCTGAGACCAGCAGTGATCCTGAAGAGAAGCAAGAGCAAGCTCAGATTTGTTTCATGGCTATTGATGAGCCAGCCTCTGAAGATATCACATCAGAGACTTCCGCACCTCCTGAAGTTGAATAGGACTCTGAG
Organism: Euphorbia peplus; assembly: GCA_028411795.1. Taxonomy (NCBI): domain Eukaryota; kingdom Viridiplantae; phylum Streptophyta; class Magnoliopsida; order Malpighiales; family Euphorbiaceae; genus Euphorbia; species Euphorbia peplus. The sequence goes on along the minus strand of CP110843.1, from coordinate 7,298,390 downwards.
GTAAACAACTCTCATGAACAAGACATCCTTGATTCTCTTGAAGAACTCTATAGTATGTTCAAATACCTTAAGAGGAAATTGGACAAAAATGAGGTTGACAAGTTTCTTAGGTTTACTCAAGTTTATTCTGACATGAAAGTGTTGGAAGAGAAGTTGTGTAAACAGTTCAGCACTCCTGCTGATGGCCCCTAAGCCAAAGGTAAGGAAAAGCTGCCTCTGGGAAGTGATAAATCCCAAAAGAAGAAGAAACTTGTCACTCCCTATCTTCTAAAGGAGATCTCTTCTCCTCCTGATGTGGGTACCTCTGAGAGTGCTATTGCCTCTGAAGAAAGTACACCTTCCCAGAAGAAGAAGAATCCTCCCAATAAGCAAACGGAAAGATCCAAAAATCCTCCTTTTTGCAAACTTTGCAAGAATGATGGACATTGGTTAAAGGATTGCAAGTATCACATTAAAAACATCTTGCAATCTGAACTATCAGTAAAACCTGCTGAAGACAATTCTAACTCTGAAGGACCCAATAAGGATTGGGTACCTGTCACTAATTTATTGTGATGCAGGTGGCTCTGAGTGCTCCATCAATGTCCAAGCTTTGGTATATTGACAGTGGGTGCACAAGGCATATGACAGGTGATGAAAAGGCATTCATCACATTTGTACCTAAAACAGGTGGAAAAGTCAGCTTTGGAGATGCTCAGAAGGGAAGGATTCTTGGTTCTGGATCTATTGGAACTAATCCTCCCATTGAAGGTGTCTCCATAGTTAGAGGCCTGAAGTTCAACCTCCTGAGTGTTGCACAACTGTGTGACAAAGGTAGAGATGTTGTATTCAGCTCCTCTGGATGTAAAATCTTGGACAGTAAGTCAAGGGAAGTAATTCTAACTGCTCCTAGAGTAGAAAATGTTTTCATGTTGAACCTTGAGAATCTCTGTAAAAATATATGCTTGATGTCCAAAGAGGATACCTCCTGACTCTGGCATAGAAGACTTGCTCATGTGAGCATGGACCTTTTGGCCGAACTAGCTAGATATCAATTGGTTGAGGGTCTGCCTGAAATTAGTTTTAAAAAGAACCATTTGTGTACTGCTTATCAATCTGGTAAATAATCGAGAAGCTCTTTTAAAACTAAGAAAAACATTTCAACTAAAAGACCTTTGAAGTTACTTCATATGGATCTTGTTGGCCCTGTTCAACCAATGAGCATGAGTGGAGAGAAGTATGCATTTGTCATAGTAGATGACTATTCAAGATTCACTTGGGTCATCTTGTTTGCTAGCAAAGATGAGTCACTTGGATGTTTCTTAGTTATTGTAAAGAAACTTGAGAATGAAAGGAATGAGAAGGTAATCCATATCAGAAGTGATAATGGTGGAGAATTCAAGAACTTTCAGTTTGAAGAATTCTGTGAAACCAAGGGTATTGATCATAACTTTTCTGCTCCTAGAACTCCTCAACAAAATGGGGTAGTTGAAAGGAAGAATAGGACTCTGCTTGAAATTTCAAGAACTATGATCAATGACAGAAGGCTTCCAAAGTACTTTTGGGGAGAAGCTGTTAACACAACTTGCTATGTTCTTAATAGTTGTTGGCCCTAACAAGAACAAAATCACCTAGGGGGGTGAATAGGAGTCTAAGTTGAAAACTGATAGTTTTAAGTTTTTGAAGAAACTTAATTTTTCATAGTCAAATTTCCTCAGAGTCAGAGGCTAGTTTAGAGAAACAGCTTCTGATGGAAATTCTGCCTTAACACAGTTTAACTGGTTTCAGCAACAGAAGCTCTGAGTTAGAAAGCTTTTGGACAGTCTTCTGAACAAAGACAATGAAATAAGGAGGAAATCTGTTTCCGCACTAAATATAAACAAGTACACAGAAGCAAATTAACAAGTATAAGAAAGGGAGAAAGAAGTTCAGGAGATCCTGAGAACAAGTTGATTTATCCAAGTTCGCCACAGAAGTCCTGTGACTACGTCTTGTCCCCTGTGGTCGCAGCCGCCAGAGAATTTAAATCTACTATTCAGAACTTTTATGGCAAGTTCAGAAGCTCCTTTACATCAACAGAACATAAGTTAATTTCTCACTTAGTTCTGACTAGTCTAACAAGAGTTAAAGGATTTCCACCAGAACAACAACAACTCTGTTTTCTGGATTTCTCACCCAGCTCTAATCTCAACTAGATTTCTCTCTAAATCTAACTGAATATCACAAACGATATCAGTTCACAAGATTCCTATTATGAACTTGTTTTTCTTCACTCTCTCACTTAAACTTAAGCTATGCTAAGAAAGAGTGAGAATTGAAAAAGGTGCTCTGTTTTCTTGATTAGAACAGTGCGTTAAGATTTTGCTCGATTATCACGCATGTGGATGCAATGGAGCTTGGCTACTATTTATAGTGGATGAGAATGACCGTTGGTGAATTTGAATCTTCAATTGAGATGACATCAGTTGTTGTAGCCGTTAATCTGTCAAGTCTTCAAACGGTCTTCAAACACTTTGATTCCGTTAACCTTGTTCTTTAACTAAATCTGGAAGAGATTTGAAGATGAAGATAAGGTTGACTGAAATCTTTCTTCAATTGGATCAACAAAGGGTAGACAAGGAAGTTCTGGTTTTGTTTTGAGTAGACAAGCGCGCTCCTTCAAAACAGCTTTTTGAACTTTTGGCGCCTTGCATTAAATGATGAACCCTAAGTATTTTGATTATGTCCAAACGTTTCAGAAGATGAAAACTTAATACTCTCTTACATATAGTTTATTGTTGACTAATATTTTTCTACTTAGTCTATGTGTAAGTTACTCAACAGGTGCTGAATGAAGTTTTCTTGATTGCCTTAAAAGACTCAAAAGATCCGTTTGCTGAAGTCAGAGTTTCAATAATTCAGAAGCTGGATGCTCTGCTCTGAAGCAGAAGTCTGCTAAAGCTCTCCTCAGAGGTTCTTTGCAATCAGAAGTCTTGCCAATTTGATCAGAAGTCTAGACAACTGGAAATTAGCTTCTGAAAGCTTAGTCACGGGTTCTGTTTGAGCATTTAATGCTCTGACACTTGCATTCAATGCAAGGCGCCAAAAGTTCAAAAAGCTGTTTTGGTGGAGCGCGCTTGTCTGTTCAAGAGAAACCAGAATTTCCTTCTCTACCCTTTGTTGATCCAATTGAAGAATGATTCCAGTCAACCTCATCTTTGATTTCAAATCACTTACCGGATTTAGTTAAAGAACAAGGATAACGGAATCAAAGTGTTTGAAGACCGTTTGAAGACTTGACAAATTAACGGGTACAACAACTGATGTCATCTCTATTGAAGATTCAAATTCACCAACGGTCATCCTCATTCACTATAAATAGTAGCCAAGCTCCATTGCATCAACCACGCGTGATCATCGAGCAAAATCTCAACGCACTGTTTTAACAAGAAAAACAGAGCACCATTTTTCATTCTCAATCTTTCTTAGCATAGTCTTAGTTAAAGTGAGAGAGTGAAGAAAAACAAGTTCATAATAGGAATCTTGTAAACTGATATCGTTTGTGATATTCAGTTAGATTTAAAGAGAGAAATCTAGTTGAGATTAGAGTTGGGTGAGAAATCCAGAAAACAGAGTATTGTTTGTTCTGGTGGAAATCCTTTAACTCTGTTTAGGCTAGTCAGAACTAAGTGAGAAATTAGCTTAAGTTCTGTTGATGTAAAGGAGCTTCTGAACTTGCCATAAAAGTTCTGAATAGTAGATTTATAAAATCTCTGTAGGCTGCGACCTCAGGGGACAAGACGTAGTCACAGGACTTCTGTGGCGAACTTGGATAAATCGAATTGTTCAATCAGGATCTCCTGAACTTCTTTCTCCCTCTTATACTTGTTATTTTTGCTTCTGTGTGCTTGTTCATATTTAATGCTGAAACAGATTTCCTCTAAAGTATCATTGTCTTTGTTCAGAAGACTGTCCAGAAGTTCTCAAATCAGAACTTCTGTTGCTGAAAACAGTCTAACTGTGTTTAGGCAGAATTTCCCTCAGAAGCAACTTCTGTAAGCTAGCTTCTTACTCTGAGGAAATTTGACTCTGAAAATTAAGTTTCCCGAAAAACTTAGAAATTTTCAGTTTTCAACTTTGACACCTATTCACCCCCCTCTAGGTGATTCTGTTCTTGATAGGGCCAACAAGTGGTATCAGAGCGAAGGTCACTTCGCATATTTACTAAAGATCTAACAATCTAAGTGTAAGATCCTATCAGAATCAATATAGATGGCTAGTAGACACCAGCCTGAGAATTCTTCTCACTTCATAGTTCCAGAAGGTTCTTCCACTACTAGACCTCCATTATTTAATGGCAACAACTACTCATACTGGAAGAAAAGGATGATGTACTTCATCCAAGCTCAGAACATGAGTGCTTGGTATGTTATCACTAATGGTGATTTCATTCCCACCAGAATGGAACAAGGTTTAGGGAATGTTGTTATTCCTCAGAGAGCATATACAGATGACATTCTGAAAAAACTCCAAACTAATGCTTCAGCAATAAATATGTTGCATTGTGCACTTACAGCTACTGAATATAACAAAGTTTCTTCTTGTGAAACTGCACAGGATATTTGGAACAAGCTGGAAGTCACATATGAAGGAACAGGAAAAGTGAAGCAATCTAAAGTCAACCAACTCATGAGAGAATATGAGTTATTTGAAATGCTTGATAAAGAATCTATTTCAGATATGAACTCTAGATTCACCAAGATAGTCAATGACTTGAAGAGTTTAGGAAAAGACATTGAAGAATCTGATCGAGTGAAGAAGATTGTCAGAAGCTTACCAAGGTCTTGGCAAGCCAAGAAGACTGCTATTGAAGAAGTTCAGGATTTGAGCTATTACTTGTATGATGAGCTCATTGGGTCTCTAATTACTCATGAGATGTCATTAAAGAATCATGACCTAAGAGAGAGGTCAGAAGGAAAAAGAGTAGTCCTGAAAGCAGAATCTTCTGAAGAATCCTCTGAAGATGAGGAACTGGCTATGCTGACCAGGAAGTTCAAGAAGGCCTTTAGAAAAGGCAGAGGTGGAAACTACAAGAAGCCTTTCAGGAGCTTTGACAAGAAAACTCCTAATTCTGGTGAAAAGTTCAAGAGAGATCCAAACAAGCCTATTGTGTGCTATGGATGTCAGCAACCGGGGCACATTAAGCCTAACTGCCCGGAGCTGAAGAAAGATAAGAAAAAGTTCAAGAAAGCTATGCTGGTTGCCTGGTCAGACTCTGAGACCAGCAGTGATCCTGAAGAAAAGGAAGAGCAAGCTCAGATTTGTTTTATGGCTATTGATGAGCCAACTTCTGAAGATGTCACAGTAGAAACTTCCGCACCTCCTGAAGCTACATATGATTCCGAGGTAAACATATCTTCTGAACAAAATATCTTTGATTCTCTTGAAGAACTCTATAGTATGTTCAAGTACCTGAAAAGGAAATTGGACAAGAGTGAGGCTGACAAGTTTCTTAGGTTTACTCAAGTTTATTCTGACATGAAAGTGTTAGAAGAAAAACTGTGTAAACAGTTCAGCACTCCTGCTGATGGCTCTAAAGCCAAAGGCAAGGAAAAGCTGCCTCCGGGAAATGATAAACCCCAGAAGAAGAAGAAACCTGTCACTCCCTCTCTTCTGAAAGAGATAGCTTCTCCTCCTGATGTTGGTACCTCTGAGAGTGCTGTTATAGCCTCTGAAGATGTTGGTCCTTCTCAGAAGAAGAAGAAATCTCCCAAGAAGCAAAGGGAAAGATCCAAGAACCCTCCCTTTTGCAAGCTTTACAAGAGTGATGGTCATTGGTTGAAGGATTGCAAGTACCATATTAAAAATCTCTTGCAATCTGAGATATCATTAAAACCTGCTGAAGAGAAATCTAACTCTGAAGGACCCAATAAGGATTGGGTACCTGTAACTAATTGATTGTGTTGCAGGTGGCTCTGAGTGCTCCATCAATGTCAAAGCTGTGGTACATTGACAGTGGGTGCTCAAGGCATATGACAGGTGATGAAAAGGCATTCATCACATTTGATCCTAAAAGAGGTGGAAAAGTCAGCTTTGGAGATGCTCAGAAAGGAAGGATACTTGGTTCTGGATCTATAGGAACTAATCCTCCGATGGAAGATGTCTCCCTAGTCAGAGGCCTGAAGTTCAATCTCCTGAGTGTTGCACAACTGTGTGATAAAGGTAGAGATGTTGTCTTCAGCTCCTCTGTATGTAAAATCTTGGACAGTAAGTCAAGGGAAGTTATTCTAACTGCTCCTAGAGTAGAAAATGTTTTCATGCTGAACCTTGAGAATCTTTGCAAAAATATATGCTTGATGTCCAAAGAGGATACCTCCTGGCTCTGGCATAGAAGACTTGCTCATGTGAGCATGGACCTTCTGGCTAAAATAGCTAGAAATCAATTGGTTGAGGGTCTGCCTGAAATTAGTTTTAAAAAGAATCATTTATGCAATGCTTGCCAATCTGGTAAACAATCCAGAAGCTCTTTTAAAACTAAGAAAGTCATTTCAACTAAAAGACCTTTGGAATTACTTCATATGGACCTTTTTGGCCCTGTTCAACCAATGAGCATGGGTGGAAAGAAGTATGCCTTTGTCATTGTAGATGACTATTCAAGATTCACTTGGGTCATTTTGCTGTCTAGCAAAGATGAGTCACTTGGATGTTTCTCAGTTCTGATAAAGAAACTTGAGAATGAAAAGAATGAAAAGGTTGTTCATATCAGAAGTGATAATGGTGGAGAATTCAAAAACTTTAGGTTTGAAGAATTCTGTGAAACCAAGGGAATTGATCATAACTTTTCTGCTCCCAGAACTCCTCAACAAAATGGGGTAGTTGAAAGGAAGAATAGAACTCTGGTTGAGATTGCCAGAACTATGATCAATGAAAGAAGGCTTCCTAAGTATTTTTGGGGAGAAGCTGTTAACACAGCTTGCTATGTTCTGAATAGAGTGCTAATCAGAAGCATTCTGAACAAGACCCCTTATGAACTCTGGAAAGGTCGAAAGCCTAAAATAGGTTAGTTCAGAACCATTGGTTGTAAGTGCTATGTTTTGAATACAAAAGAATATCTTTCAAAGTTTGATGAGGCCATTGTTCTTGGTTACTCAACACATAGTAAAACATATAGTGTTTTTAATAAGAGGACTCAAACTTTAGATGAATCTGTTCATGTACAGTTTGATGAGACTAACCCTGCAGATAGTAGAGCTCCTGATGAAGATGTAGTTCAAGCTCCTGAAGTTGCATCTCCTGATGTAGTAGAAGATGTTTCTCCCAGAGCTACTAAAGTGGTTCCTCCTGTTGCTGAACAAGCTCAAGAAGAGAATCCCACTCTAGAAGTCCACTTCCTTCCAGAAGATGCTCCTATATATGATTCAACAAATGATGAACAAGTTTCAGAAGACTCATTGGATGTACCAAGAGAAGTTAGAGCTCATAGGAATCATTCCTTAAAGAACATAATTGACTCTGTTCATAATCCTGTCATGACCAGAGCTCAGCTCAGAAGATACATGGGGAATGTGGCTTTTGTGTCACTTCTGGAACCCAAGGACTTCTATGAAGCTGCAGATGATGACTCCTGGCTAATGGCAATGCAAGAAGAACTTGACCAGTTCAAAAGGTCAGAAGTTTGGACTCTGGTTCCCAGACCTAACAACATAAAGGTTTTTGGAACTAGATGGGTTCTGAAGAACAAACTTGATGAATTTGGAAATGTTGTGAGAAACAAGGCAAGACTTTTTGCTCAAGGTTACAGTCAGCAAGAAGGCATAGATTATGGTGAAACTTTTGCTCCTGTTGCAAGATTAGAAGCCATTAGAATCTTATGTGCTTTTGCATCATACAAAGGCTTTAAGCTCTTTCAAATGGATGTGAAAAGTGCATTCTTGAATGGTTACATTGATGTGGAAGTCTATGTGTCTCAACCTCCTGGTTTTGAAGATCCTAAGTTTCCTGATCATGTGTACAAGCTAAAGAAAGCCTTGTATGGACTGAAACAAGCTCCCAGAGCTTGGTATGAGAGACTGACAAAGTTCCTTCTGTCTAAGGGATTTGTCAGAGGCTGTGTTGATACAACTCTGTTCACTCTGAAGAAGAACAAGGATATCCTTATAGCTCAGGTATATGTTGATGAACTTGCCATAAAACTTCTGAATAGTGGATTTATAAAATCTCTGTAGGCTGCGACCTCAGGGGACAAGACGTAGTCACAGGACTTCTGTGGCGAACTTGGATAAATCGAATTGTTCAATCAGGATCTCCTGAACTTCTTTCTCCCTCTTATACTTGTTATTTTTGCTTCTGTGTGCTTGTTTATATTTAGTGCTGAAACAGATTTTCTCTAAAGTATCATTGTCTTTGTTCAGAAGACTGTCCAGAAGTTTTCAAATCAGAACTTCTGTTGCTGAAAACAGTCTAACTGTGTCTAGGCAGAATTTCCCTCAGAAGCAACTTCTGTAAGCTAGCTTCTGACTCTGAGGAAATTTGACTCTGAAAAATAAGTTTCCCGAAAAACTTAGAATTTTTCAGTTTTCAACTTTGACACCTATTCACCCCCCCTCTAGGTGATTATGTTCTTGTTAGGGCCAACATTCTTTTTTATATTATGATTTAAAACCGGACAAAAATGGGTATCTACAATGTTATCACAGAAGGTGACTTCATGTTCAGTTTGATGAGACTAACCCTGCAGATATTAGAGCTCCTGATGAAGATGTAGTTCAAGCTCCTGAAGTTGCATCTCCTGCTGATGCTGAAGATGATTCCCCTAGAGATGTTAAAGTTATTCCTCCTGTTGTTGTTGCAATACCAGTTCTAGAAGAGAATCCAACTCCGGATTATGCTCCTATATATGATTCAACAAATGATGAACAAGTTTCAGAAGATACATTGGATGTACCAAAAGAAGTTAGAGCTCCTAGGAACCATCCCTTGGAGAATATTATTGACTCTGTTCATAATCCTGTCATGACCAGAGCTCAGCTCATAAGATACATGGGAAATGTGGCTTTTGTGTCACTTATGGAACCCAAGGACTTCTATGAAGCTGAAGATGATGAGTGCTGGTTAATTGCAATGCAAGAAGAACTTGATCAGTTCAAAAGGTCAGAAGTTTGGATTTTGGTTCCCAGACCTAACAACAAGAAAGTTGTTGGTACCAGATGGGTTCTGAAGAACAAGCTTGATGAATTTGGAAATGTTGTGAGAAAAAAGGCAAGACTTATTGCTCAAGGTTACAGTCAGCAAGAAGGCATAGATTATGGTGAAACTTTTGCTCCTGTGCAAGGTTGGAAGCAATTCTGTGTGCTTTTGCATCATACAAAGGCTTTAAGCTCTTTCAAATGGATGTGAAAAGTGCATTCTTGAATGGGTACATTGATGAGGAAGTCTATGTGTCTCAACCACCTGGTTTTGAAGATCCTAAGTTTCTAGATCATGTGTACAAGTTGAAGAAAGCCTTGTATGGACTGAAACAAGCTCCCAGAGCTTGGTATGAGAGACTGACAAAGTTCCTTATGTCTAAGGGATTTGTCAGAGGCTGTGTTGATACAACTCTGTTCACTCTGAGAAAGAACAAAGATATCCTTTTAGCTCAGTTATATGTTGATGATATTATATTTGGTGCTACTAATGAATCTTTGTGCAGGGAGTTCAGTGACCACATGAAAGCTGAGTTTGAAATGTCTATGATGGGAGAATTAACCTTCTTCTTAAGACTTCAGATCAAGCAAAGTAATGATGGTGTGTTTATCAATCAAGCCAAATATACTAGAGAAGTGCTGAAGAAATTTGGCATGTCAGACTCTAATGCTGTTGACATTCCCATGGATGTCAGCAAAGACTTTGATGATGAAGAGAAAGCTGGTAAACCTGTAGACATAAAAACCTACAGAGGTATGATTGGTTCTCTTTTATATCTAACAACCAGCAGGCCAGATATACATTTGATGTGTGCTTCTGTGCTAGGTATCAGGCTAAACCCAAGGAGATTCATGACATTGTTGTCAAAAGAATTCTTAGATATCTTAAAGGCACTTCAGAAGCTGGTTTGTGGTATCCTTGAAGTACAAATTTTACTCATGTAGGATACACAGACTCTGACTATGGTAGAGATAAATTGAAAAGAGTCAGCACTTCTGGTGGTTGTCATTTTGTGGGGGAGTGCTTAGTCTCCTGGCATAGTAAGAAGCAAACCTCTGTGGCTCTCTCAACTGCTGAAGCTGGGTATGTTGCTGCTAGAAGTTGTGTTTCTCAGATGCTCTGGATAAAGCAACAAATTGCTGACTATGGAATCACTCCTGGAACAATTACAATCAAATGTGATAACAAAAGTGCTATTGACCTTTCAAAGAATCCCATTCAACACAGCAGGATGAAGCATGTGCACATTAGGCATCATTTTCTGAGAGATCATGTTCTGAAGAAGGATATCATTCTTACTTATTTACCCTCTGAAGACAATCTTGCTGATATGTTTACTAAGCCTCTGGCTAGTACTCCTTTCAGAAGCTTGCGTGAAGGCATAGATATGACTAATCCACTTCAATAATTTATCTTTAATTATAATCTCCTCTGTCTTAACTGCTAGCTGTTTAAGGATAATCATGGTGTTTAATTTTCACTTAAAGCATGCCTACATTAAATGCTATCTCTGCGCTTTTACTGTTGTTAACGGTAACTGGTTCCCTTTTTTAACGGTGGTTATCCACTTTTTGAATTGGAACGGTTTATTTGTTTTGGGTATAAATAAGGATTTCCATACTTAGCAAATTTTCACCTAAGTTTTTCATAGCAATTAGAATCTATAGCAATTTTCTGCAAACTCTATTTTCTCTCTACTCTAAACCTAAAATTTCTCAAATGGCTCTTGAACAAAATATCGTTCCAGTCACAATCACTCATCTCTTTGATGCCAAAGTAGAACTCAATCTGTCTAAGGTCTTTACCTCTAGATTCTTAGATAAACAATGCCTTACCACTCCTTCTATCTCCAAATGGTTAACTACCTAAAATTTGATCTCATTCAAGTCTCTCGATGAGGTAATCCTTCCATCGCAGGTTACTGAGTTTTACAAGAATCTCTTCTTTAGATCTGATGAAGTTGATGTTCTTCACTTAACTGTGTGTGGAGTTGAGATTGAGGTTTCCAGAACTTCACTTGCTACTGTTTTGGGGACTGCTGATGCTGGTATAATCATTGGGGAAGATGGGTCTGCTGAAGGTTTTGCTGATTCAAACTGGGGAAGACCAGATCTGAGTGCAAAGGAAACATATGCCACATGGTTGACTCAGCACCAGAGGTGGGCACATTACATTACCACTAATATGTTTTTGCCAAAGTCTGGAGGGGTCAATTGTGTCTCCAACAGGGAGAGGGTATTTATGTACCATTTGATGGCTGAGAAGAAGATCAATCTGTCAGCAATGATTTTGAGACAGATGAAGAGTGTAAAGGCAAATGGAACTCTTGCCTATGGATCCCTGCTGACAAGGATCTTTGAATCTGTTGGTGTTGAGATTCCAGCAGATGCTATCAGAAGCAGGAGTACACCTATTGCTTATGTCCCTCTAACTAAGCTAACTTTTGGTTTGTTGCCAACAAAGAAGGTTGAGGCCTCTGGATCACAGGTTGTCTTGAATGCCCAGAAGGCACCTATAAAAGAAGTTGTTGTGGAAGTGAAGAATACCAAAAAGGGTAAGAAGAAGACCAGCAACATTGTTGCAATGACAGTAGAGAAGGTTGCAGCTGATGCACCTATCCCAAATTTGGCTCAAACAAGGATCAATGTTGAACCTTCTGGGAAGGTGGTTGCTGAGAAGCCTGTTGAGGCTACTGAGAGGTCAGCAAAGGAAGTAGAAGATGATCACCTGAAAGAGCTTGCCAGAGTTGCTGAGGTTGAGAAGTTGAATACTGTGATTCAACTTGTTGAGAAAAACAAGAGGGCTGAGGCTGCTGTAGTAGCTCATGCTGAGTTAGAAGAGGCTGAAGCAGTTGTGTAAGAACAAATTGCAAAAGCTAAGGCTGATGCTGATGTTAATGCTGCTGAAGAGGATGCTGAGGATGATATTCCTCTGAGAAGGAGAAGAACAAAGGCCTTTGCTTCTATGAGGAAACCTATGCGCAAAAGAGATTTTATTTTATCTGCTCCTGAACTTGAGGATGTTATCCCAGAGGAAGAGGATAATAATGAGGATGTGAACGATGAGGAAAATGTTCACATTGATGTTGATGAAGAAAATTTCAATGATGATGGTGCTCCCATCATTGAGAATTTATCTGATTACTCAACTCCTGAAAGAGAAAATCCTCAGGAAGTGCTGGAAGGTGCCAGAGTATTTGCTGAGAACGTTGACAATGAGCACTTCATGGATGATGTCCTTCTGGGACAGGGTAGAAGCTCTGAGAGAAGCATAAATGTACATGAGGTATTTGACAGAATGTCTCATATCTATACTGAACCTTTAGCTTTTTATGACCCTACTGCTCCTGAGAATGCTCCTACCATCGCTCCTGAACAAATTTCCAACTCTCTTGAACATAACACTCCTTCTTCTCCACCACATATCTCTGCACCTCCTTCTGTCACAGAAGTTGGTGTTTCTCACACTTCCACTCCTCCTACAACTTCGACTTCTGAGGTTGTAGCTCCTAAAACCACTCAAACTTCTGGATCCTATTCAGAAGTACATGTATCCACATCTCATCTCTTTTCAGACTCCACTACTACATCCACAACCCCCTCTCTAAGCACCTCCTCCACTTTTTCATTCCAAACCTCTTCACCATCCTTTACCATTCCTTCCACAAAAACCACATATGCTCCTTCTTCCACAACCTCTCTTCCTCCTTCAACCTCTGAACAAAACCCTCCTTCATCTATTCCTCCACCTTCTTCTGGTTCAACTTCATTTGCTGGTGTCTCATCAAATTATGACTTCCTCAAACATTTGATGAATCAGCATGAATGTGAAACCTGTTTTGGTGGGAGAGGATTCATTGGGAGATCTCCTGCTGTTTCAGGAGCTGGTGTTGTTCCCTCGGTTGAGGAGTTGAGAAGGATGAGTCATGGTGGCTCTGATGGGTTTTTGAACAGATTTGCTGGGATGGGACAAAGGACTTCAGCTGCTGACATGTTTGCACATGGTGTTGTGCTTCAAGAACTTCAATCTTTGAAGGATCAGAACTTGCAACTCATGTTTATGCTTCAAATGCAGGACCCTTCTGTCTACATCCGCAATCTTTCAACTCTTCATCTGGCTGCTAATGATGAGTTATACAAACTAAGATAGCTAGCATTAACCCTTCCTACTCTGGAGAATATTGCCCTTGCCTCTACCAAGAATGTCAACGACTCTATTGAGTTTTTGACAGAGGAAATCAAGGAAGCTAATGAGCATTTTGAGGCTCAGGAGAAGCTTATTCCAGCAAAGATTGATAACCTACAAAGCACTGCCAATCATATTCTGAGAGAAGTGAAATCTTCTGCTCAAGGTTCATCATCTTCTGGTGCTGCTAGAGTTATGTATGACATCAGTCCTGATCTCAACAACCGTCTGCAGAGCATAAAATTCACTTTGAATGCACAGAATGCCCAAATTGCTGAACTGACAAAATTCTTGAAGGTTATTCATACTTCAGCAAAGGAACAAGAGAAAGTTCTTCATAATTGTTACCGGTTTGTTCGAGGACATACTTTTATCCATAATGAACAACTGACCAATGCTGTGTATTCCAATAATCTTGCAATCAAGCTTCTGATCCAGGATGCTCACAAGGTGCGACCTACGTCTGGTGCAACCTTTGATCGTTTGAATGCCATTGATGCCGACTTCAGGAGAAGCATGGAAGTAGTGAACTCTGTGAGGCCTAGTCAACATCAATACAATGTTGCTTTGGCTCAGCAGAAGAAATTGAATGAGCAAGGTGCTCTGGGAGTTCGGTTTGGCCAAACGGGGGAGAAACATGCACAGCAGAGTGGTCCTAGTTCTGGAGTGAAGAGACCTAATGAGGGAGATGGTTCTGGTAATACTCAGAAGAAACACAAACCTGATGATCAAACCCAAAGGAAGTAGAACTTAAGCTTCTTAGCTATAGGTTCTGGGTTGGGTAGCATGTCTTAGGAATGTTATCTCTTTCCTCCTTTGTTTTTTGTTTTTATCTGTTATCTTCTAATTATTATATATATTACTCTGAACTTTTATTCATTCCCAATTGTCTCTGAATCCTTTACTAATACTCCTATGTTTTTAATACTTATGATGTTTATGTTTTTGCTCTGATATTTATCCTACTAAATCTAACAACTTGATCTTAAGCCATTTCTTAAGTTAACACAGATTGTTGGAATTCACCATTTATACTAAAATGGGGGAGTTAATTCTTTCAGAGGCATTTAAAACATAACAAACCGGAAGTTGCTTTCTAAACTTTGTGTTTATTTAAGTAACTTTACCTTCTGGACCATGGTTTGTCCAGAACCAAAATGGGGGAGAATGATGAACCCTAAGAGTTTTGATTATGTCCAAACGTTTCAGAAGATGTATTTTAAATTATGCTTATAACAACCGTCTGCTCTGTTTAACCAGTCAACAATGAGGTAATAGTCGCGAGCTCTTTCTCCTATTTCGTTCAACTCGCACTGTAACCCAGTTCACGCCGCCTTGAGCGTAGTATGTTCTAACTGTAATTTTTTTAGATTGCGTTTCATTTCCGGCAAGTCGGCTTGCCGGAAAAACAAAACGACATCTTTCAGTGGTACGACGATGGAAATAACCATTCTGCTCTCCTATGGTGAGCGAGTGAGTGTCACTCAGGTAGAGTGTCCAATTTGTGAGTGTCATAGCTATGAAACAAGAAAAGACAAAAACCATTGCTGAGGTGTCTAATGGCTGACAAGAGTATACGGCCTTGAGTAGCAGGCAAGAATAAAGGGTGCCGAGGTGGAGGATGCAGGGACAATGATTGTAGAAGAGAGGGTAAAATAGGGATAAAAGGGAATATGTGATTAAAGCCAAAAGATAATTAATGTTAACAAAAAAACCTCAGTATCATTTTCTTCACGCTCACCAGAAACCTCCTCCTCGGCTACAAATGAAACCAGCGATTAAATATTAATTATCAAAATCATCAGATTAACCTGATAAACATACCTGGGACATAAGCAGAAAGTAGAGATAAATTTAAGTTGCAATTTTTAATCAGTGATTGAACCTCCCCTAAGAAAGCTATAAGCTCTCTTCCATACTCCTTAGTTCGGTGATATTTCTTAGTAAACCTACGCCCTCGGCCTAAACTACGCATCTGTGCTGCACTTTCAGTAATGAAATTATCGACATCCACAATACAACCGTCTACTCTGTTTAACCAGTCGACAATGAGGTAATAGTCGCGAGCTCTTTCTCTTATTTCGTTCAACTTGCATTGTAACCCAGTTCGCGCCGCCTTGAGCGTAGTATTTTCTAACTCTAATTTTTTTAGATTATGTTTGATTTCCGGCCAGTCGGATAGCCGGAAAAGCAAACGACATCTTTCAGCGGTACGAAGATGGAAATAACCATTCTGCTCTGCTAGATTGAGCGAGTGAGTGTCACTCAGGTAGAGTGTCCAATTTGTGAGTGTCATAGCCATGAAACAAGAAAAGACAAAAAACGTTGTTGAGCTGTCTAATGGTTGACAAGAGTGCACGACATTGAGTAGCAGGCAAGAATGAAGGGTGCCAAGGTGGAGGATGTAGGGAAGATTGTTGTAGAAGAGAGGGTAAAATAGAGATAAAGGGAAACATGTGATTAAAGGCAAAAGATAACTAATGTTAACAAAAAAAACTCAGTATCATTTTATTCACGCTCATCAGAAACCTCCTCCTCGGCTACAAATGAAACCAACGATTAAATATTAATTAGCAAAATCATCAAATTAACCTAATTAACATACCTGGGACATAGGTAGAAAGCAGTGATAAATTAAAGTTGCAATTTTTAATCAGTAATTAAACCTCCCCTAATAAAGCTAGGAGCTCTCTTCCATATTCCTTAGTTCGGTGATATTTCTTAGTAAACCTACGCCCTTGGCCTAAACTAGGCATCCTTACTGCACTTTCAGTAATGAAAGTATCGACATCCACAATACAACCGTGTGCTCTTTTTAACCAGTCGACAATGAGGTAATAGTCGCGAGCTCTTTCTCCTATTTCTTTCAACTCGCGCTGTAACCCAGTTTGCGCCGCCTTGAGCGTAGTATTTTCTAACTCTAATTTTTTTAGATTGCATTTGATTTCCGGCTAGTCAGCTCGCCGGAAAAGCAAAACAACATCTTTCAGCGATATGGCGATTGAAATAACCATTCTGCTCTCCTAGACTGAGCGAGTGAGTGTCACTCAGGTAGAGTGTCCAATTTGTGAGTGTCATAGCCATGAAACAAGAAAAGACAAAAACGGTTGCTGAGGTGTCCAATGGCTGACAAGAGTATACGGCCTTGAGTAGTAGGCAAGAATAAAGGGTGCCGAGGTGGAGGATGCAGGGACAATGATTGTAGAAGAGAGGGTAAAATAGGGATAAAGGGGAATATGTGATTAAAGCCAAAAGATAATTAATGTTAACAAAAAAACCTCAGTATCATTTTCTTCACGCTCACCAGAAACCTCCTTCTCGGCTACAAATGAAATCAGCGATTAAATATTAATTAGCAAAATCATCAGATTAACCTGATAAACATACCTGGGACATAAGTAGAAAGTAGTGATAAATTAAAGTTGCAATTTTTAATCAGTGATTGAACCTCCCCTAAGAAAGCTATGAGCTCTCTTCCATACTTCTTAGTTCGGTGATATTTCTTAGTAAACCTACGCCCTCGGCCTAAACTACGCATCCGTGCTGCACTTTCAGTAATGAAAGTATCGACATCCACAATACAACCGTCTACTCTGTTTAACCAGTCGACAATGAGGTAATAGTCGCGAGTTCTTTCTCCTATTTTGTTCAACTCGCGTTGTAACCCAGTTCGCGCTGCCTTGAGCGTAGTATTGTCTAACTCTAATTTTTTTAGATTATGTTTGATTTCCGGCCAGTCGGCTCGCCGGAAAAGCAAAACGACATCTTTCAGCGGTACGACGATGGAAATAACCATTCTGCTCTCCTAGATTGAGCGAGTGAGTGTCACTCAGGTAGAGTGTCCAATTTGTGAGTGTCATAGCCATGAAAGAAGAAAAAATAAAAACCGCTGCTGAGGTGTCCAATGGCTGAAAAGAGTGTACGGCCTTGAGTAGCAGGCAAGAATGAAGGGTGCCGAGGTGGAGGATGCAGGGAAGATGATTGTAGAAGAGAAGGTAAAATAGGGATAAAGGGGAACATGTGATTAAAGCCAAAAGATAATTAATGTTAACAAAAAAACCTCAGTATCATTTTCTTCACGCTCACTAGAAACCTCCTCCTCGGCTACAAATGAAACCAAGGATTAAATATTAATTAGCAACATCATCAGATTAACCTGATTAACATACATGGGACATAAGCAGAAAGCAGTGATAAATTAAAGTTGCAATTTTTAATCAGTGATTGAAACTCCCCTAAGAAAGCAAGGAGCTCTCTTCCATACTCCTTAGTTCGATGATATTTCTTAGTAAACCTACGCCCTCGGCCTAAACTAGGTATCCGTGTTGCGCTTTCAGTAATGAAAGTATCGACATCCAGAATGCAATCGTCTGCTCTATTTAACAAGTCGACAATGAGGTGATAGTCGCGAGCTCTTTCTCCTATTTCGTTCGACTTGCGCTGTAACCCAGTTTGCGACACCTTGACCGTAGTATTTTCTAACTCTATTTTTTTTAGATTGCGTTTGATTTCCGGCCAGTCGGCTCGCCGGAAAATCAAAACGACATCTTTCAGCGGTACGACGATGGAAATAACCATTCTTCTCTCCTAGAGTGAGCGACTGAGTGTCACTCAGGTAGAGTGTCAGATTTGTGAGTGTCATAGCCATGAAACAAGAAAAGACAAAAAACGTTGATGAGGTATCCAATGGCTGACAAGAGTGCACGACCTTGAGTAGCAGGCAAGAATGAAGGGCGCCGAGGTGGACGATGTAGGGAAGATGATTGTAGAAGAGATGGTAAAATAGGGATAAAGGGGAACATGTGATTAAAGCCAAAAGATAATTAATGTTAACAAAAAAACTCAGTATCATTTTCTTCACGCTCACCAGAAACCTCCTCCTCGGCTACAAATGAAACCAACGATTAAATATTAATTAGCAAAATCATCAGATTAACCTAATTAACATACCTGGGACAGAAGCAGAAAGCAGTGATAAATTAAAGTTGCAATTTTTAATCAGTAATTGAACTTCCCCTAATAATGCTAAGAACTCTCTTCCATACTCCTTAGTTCGGTGATATTTCTTAGTAAACCTACGCCCTTGGCCTAAACTAGGTATCCGTGCTGCACTTTCAGTAATGAAAGTATCGACATCCACAATACAACCGTCTGCTCTTTTTAACCAGTCGACAATGAGGTAATAGTCGCGAGCTCTTTCTCCTATTTCGTTCAACTTGCGCTGTAACCCAGTTCGCGCCGCCTTGAGCGTAGTATTTTTTAACTATAAGTTTTTTAGATTGCGGTTGATTTCCGACAAGTCGGCTCGCTGGAAAAGCAAAACGACATCTTTCAGCGGTACGTCGATGGAAATAACCATTCTGCTCTCCTAGAGTGAGCGAGTGATTGTCACTCAGGTGGAGTGTCCAATTTGTGGGTGTCATAGCCATGAAACAAGAAAAGACAAAAACCGTTGCTGATGTGTCCAATGGCTGACAAGAGTGTACGACATTGAGTAGCAGGCAAGAATGAAAGGTGCCGAGGTGGAGGATGCAGGGAAGATGATTGTAGAAGAGAGGGTAAAATAAGGATAAAGGGGTACATGTGATTAAAGCTAAAAGATAATTCATGTTAACAAAAAAAACTCAATGTATTTTTGTTAAAAAAAATTGTATAGTGATGAGTCATATTTTTTTTTTTATTAAAAATTGTTTTCCCGGCTATTTTGAACTCCGATTTCGAATATTTTTATATGGATGGACTAGTGTTGACGAGATGCTCATTTTAAGATCCATGATGCCCAAGTAAAAACGACATTTTTAAGATTTAGAACATACAGTTTTAATTTTAGAACATGCGGTCTGGTTTCATCTTTTTTTAATACTTTGTTTTAAATTATGCTATAAACCTTTTAACCCTTATATTCTGTATTCTAAAAGTGCAACATAATGTTATAAAAAATATTAGTTGATATCTACAACATATTTACATTCTTATTTTATAATATATCGAATTTGCGACTGATATATTGAGGAACCAAACTTATCAGAGATAGGTTTAACTTCATTAATAGAGATCACAGGTTGCGCATCCTTAGACTCTAACACAGGGTGTGCAGAAGAACTTTCCACATAAATCTCCTCAAAAATATTCTAATCTTGAAGCTGATACCAAGGGAATTCAATGTTGGCATCAAGAAAATAACATTGGTCATCACTAGAAGAAGAATGCTTAAGAGCATCTTGAATCTTAAAAGTGACTCGTTCTTCATCAACCTTTAAGGTGAGAGAACCATGCTCAACATCAATGAGAGCTTTGGCAGTGGCCAAAAATGGTCTACCAAGTAAAATTGGTACTTGAGAATCTTCAACAATATCCATAATAACAAAGTCAACAGAAAAATAAAGCTTATCAACCTTGACTATGACATCTTCGAGAAAACCTCTAGGATACTTAATAGATCTATCAACCAATTTCAAAGAAAGTTTAGTAGCAGGTGGTTCACCTAATCCTAACTTCATGTAAACAGAATATGGCATCATGTTAATACTAGCTCCTAGGTCACACAGGGCATTCTTAATATGCAAAGAACCAATAGAACAGGGTACAGTATAACTCCCTGGATCTTGAAGTTTGAGTGGCAGTGATAGGATGAAATATCCCTATCTTTTCGGGTTATTTACGATGTAATTAAATGTTATTTTATTACTTTTAGTATAGTTTTAAGTCTTTTTATTATCCTTTGTGAACAAATTAATTCTCAATCACTTATTTTGAATTTATCTCCGTAAAAGCACTATTTTCACCGAAAATCGTCAAAGTAACTCATGTTTATTTTGTTTATAGATTTTACTTCAAAGATAAAAATTATCCATGGTGAAAGACAACTTCCAGACATGATTAGAGGTGTTTTTGTGCTAATAAAGAGCTAAGAGACAAGGAGTTTTGCAAATAATTCAAGGAAAAGTCAATCTGCCCAGAAATTGCTCTTGACACGAGCCGTGTCAAAGTCCCACACGGTCCGTGTCAGGACAAAGATGGTCCACACGGTTTGATTTCAGAGGCGTGTAAACTGGTGTTCACACTTATATTGAAGGACACGACCCCGTGTCAAAAGGGACACGATCCGTGTCACGAAGGAGACATTTAATTTGTGCGGCGTTTTAATTAGCAAAAATCCAACTTGTCGAGTAATTAATACGACACGACCCCGTGTCAAGGGACACGCCCAAGGACACGCCTGAGCTGATTAAAGTCATTTTAATGCATTTTTGCCTTGACACGGCGTGTCAAGTGGCCCACACGACCCTTGTCAAGCTTTATTCTGCACTTCGATGAGATTTTCAAGCATGTGTTTTGAGGATTCACACTTGTTCACAAAGCCAACTTTTCTGTATAAATATGGGGGTTATCTAGCCAGGAAGAGGATCCCTCTCCACTTGTGTTTAATCCCTCTTTAGTTATGTTTAGTTCCATTTAGTTGTAATTCTCTCCATTTAGTTGTTTAAAGAGGCGATCCAAATACGATCCATATTCCATTTCTCCTCTTTTGCAAACTTGTAATCCATTTCCATTCCATTGATACAAAGTTACTTATTATTTCCTTCATCTTCATCCATTCTATTCAAATCTTCAAGTTAACAAAGAGTTCCTGTCCGAGGACATAAGCGACGATCGTGTGTCCGGTGTAGTGCGGTAAAAGGGAGTAGCTAAACTTTTATCTCGCTAAACTAGTTGTGACCCGTCTATGTGCTAGACTCGGTAGTATCATATTGTTTCCTTACATAGTTTATACAATAGTTTTGTATAAATTAGTATATTTGATTCATCATCATCATCATCATCATATGCTTCTCTTATGTTTATTTAT
Organism: Euphorbia peplus; assembly: GCA_028411795.1. Classification (NCBI taxonomy): domain Eukaryota; kingdom Viridiplantae; phylum Streptophyta; class Magnoliopsida; order Malpighiales; family Euphorbiaceae; genus Euphorbia; species Euphorbia peplus. The sequence continues at coordinate 7,277,212 of CP110843.1, read as the reverse complement.
GAATACTTGATATGAACTTGATATTTCTACTGGATTTATATAGGTGTTGCCCCCATCGGAAGTGACGAGCCGGAAACCGTAGATATTGACAACATCACGGAACTTAAAGGGCCCTAGTTTCTAAGTCCATTGGAGACACTTAACCTTGAAATTATAGGATTAATTAAGTGTGTACTTACGAGTTCATACGTGTTTATAAACATCATAAAAGCTAGCTATGGTAGTTTGAGTAATCTTAAAGCTATTTTATCTTTATTATTGTATAATACTTACCATCACCATTTCATGCTAAGGAATATGGAAAGTATTTGTGTGTTGTAGTATAGGAGTAGTTAATTAATAAACTCAAAACTCTAAAGTATAAATTCGCCTAGATAACAACCCGAGACCAAGTAGTTTGATACTTATTGGTATAAATCCCATGGATTCGATACCCAGACTTAACCCCCGGATTATTACTTGACAACGATAGGGTACACTTGTCCTCTAATTGTAGGCCTTTTTGTAGCACTAGCTCGAGGCCGCATCAGGCAGGTTCAAAAGAATGGAGGAACAAGCATTGTTGAGTTGCACAGATGCAACACTCTCCATCTTGCGCTTGTTTTGCAACATTTTGTTCATGAACTTAGCATACTTTGGCATTTCAACTAACATCTCAGCAAATGGAATGTTGATCTCAAGTTTCTTCAATCTTTCAAGGAACTTGCAGTAGCTAGATTCCAACTTGCTTCCTAGCAAACGACCTGGATAAGGCGCATGCTGCTTAAACACAGACACAAGGGGTCTTGGCACAACCACATGAACAATGGGTTTGGTGGGAGGGCTAGGTTGAACAACAACAGTAGGTTCAAATTCCTCATCAAGTGAGATGGGAACAGGGGTAGGTATTGCACTATCAACAGGGGGTTGTGCAACTGATGGCATAGGCACAGAGGGCAGCATGGTACCACTATGCAACTCAATAGAAAGCAAGGTCTGCTCCTTAGGATTATCCTCAGGTTTAGTAGGCTAGGCATTTTTAGTACAAGGGTTAACCATGTTAGAAAACTGGTTCATTTGAGTTTCCAAACCCTTGATGGAAGATTGAGTTTGTTGCATGAATTGGACCATCATCTCTTTTATAGAGGGTTCTTTTTCAACAGGGGCAGAGTTGGGATTATGGCGATTTTGGTTAAATTGTTGTAGGTTTTGGAATACAGAGGGTTGTGCGGGTGCATTGTTTTGGTTAGGGTTAGGCATCCACTGGTAATTAGGCTATTTCCAACCAGAGTTGTAGTTGGATGGGTTGTGTTGGTAAGGACGAGGATTACTATTGATATAATCAACATGTTAAGGGTTAGGTTCATTAGCAAAAAAATCCACAGACCTATGGTTGTCACCACAGTATGTGCACCACAAGGGTTGTATAGAAGACACAGCCGCAACAGTTTGAGTACCCATTTGAGCAATTTGCTTAGTAAGCTCAGCCATTTGCATAGCCAATTGTGAAATAGCAGGGATAGAGACAGGACTTGGACCAGCAGGTTCATCCTTCTTATCAAAGTGCCATTTGTAACTTCGAGAAACCATCTTCTCAATGAGAGCATATATCTTTGTGGCTGACATAGAATCCGGTTCACCATTAGCAACTTATTCAAAAACACTTTTGTTAGCATTAGTCAAGCCATTAGAAAACGTTTGCACCTGCATAGATAAAGGAATTTGATGGTTAGGAGCACGTCTTAACAAATCTTTATATCTTTCCCAAGATTTAGAGAGGGATTCATCAGCTCTTTGCTGGAATTGGGAAACCTCATTCCTAAGTTTAATCAACTGTTTAGGAGGGAAAAACTTAGTCAAAAAGTGTTTCTCAAGGGAGTCCCAAGAATCAATGGATCGAGGTTGGCAGTTTTTCAACCATTGCTTAGCACGATCCTTCAAGGTGAAGGGAAACAACTTTAAACGCATACAATCATCCGACACAGCGTTGTTCATTTTAAAATTATTGCACATGTCAAAGAAATCATGTATATGGCTGTGTGGATATTCATGAAGCAGTCCACTGTATTACATAGGTGCTTGGAGCATGTGAATCATGGAGGCCTTAATTTCAAAAATATGAGCACCTTCATCAGGCACAACTATAGCAGAGTTGTGTCGATTAGCATCAGGAGCATCTGTGTCCATCCATGGTCTAGCTTGAGCATGAGAACAAGTTCAGGTTCAGGTATATTAGAATCTAGATTATTATGGTTAGGTTCAATCTCAGTCTCCAGGTTCGAGTGATTCGAAGCGTTATGACCAAGCGTATTCTCATTAGCGCCTGATCTAAATTTCTGTGTAAACGTCTAGCACGACGAGCAGCCCCACTACGTTTCCTACAAGTCTTTTCAATCTAGTATCCACCAATCGTAACACACAAGTCAAGTTCTCAAAAATCTAAAATAATGAAACGAAAAATACCAACAGAATCCCCGGCAACAGCGCCAGAAATTGATGCGTGTTTTTAGCACAGGGGTATAAAAGAGTCATTATACGCACATGGTCATCAATCACAGTATAAAACGTAAGTAAGAGTATCGATCCACGGAGATTTGTGGGTCAATCGTTTCAAGGATGTAGATTTAAGAGAATCAAGTAACAAGGGGGTTTTAAAACACGAAGTGACAAGAAGTAAGGGAAAAGCAAGTAAACAAGTTGTAAAAGGCAGATTGGGTGAGAACAGGGTTGTTCTCGAGCATAAGGCTAATAAATGGTGTTGTAAAACAATGATAAACGGGTACATGGAATGAGAAAAGGGTCCAGCAAGCACGGGTCTCATAGATCTAGGTTATACTTGTGAATACGTGGTTAAGTGGTTCCTAAAATATCGTTCTCTCACGTTTCCATGACAAGAATGAATAGAAGATAGGTGAAATAGCATTTCTACGGATTTTCACCTAACTTGCATATGTCTATACGCCTGAACAGGGCTCACGAGTTCCGTACACATCAAGCAAGCTTAACAACCATTTCTAGTTAGCTATTTGCTTGACCTTGCAGTCTAGATCCAGATCTTACCTATTTTCTTTCGAAACATAGGCAAACCATGCATATATATTAAGGCCTTTAACATATAATGATCATTTAAGCCTAGATCTACAAGCTAACCACGTAAAAACAATACAAATAAAGATTATTAGAGACCCATTTATGCCTTTCCAGCCCACTCCATGTAAATAAACTACTCACACATCATCATGCAATATCTATATCATAAACACAAAATATCATCCAAAATATAACTTTTATATTAAAGATTCAAAGGGATAAGAGATTCCCTCCTCCAATGGCAATGAATAACCAAGGAAGAAGAAGAAGAAGAAAATACCCAAAAACCGTTAACAAAAGAGAGAAAGATAATAAAAGCTAAAATGGATAAAGTTGGTGAAAAGATAAAAGATTGTTAAGCTAAAGGACAACATGTCCTTTTATAGGCAAACAAAAGGATGCCCTAATCAATGGCAATCCCCAAAATACCCAGCAATAGGACAATATTCTGACGCAGGACAAAAGCAATAAAGGGGTGAGCGTCCTAGTGACGTCACAACTATGACACGGGTCTTCAACAGCAATTCTTCTCCTGGCACAACCCTCTCTCCAAGCACAGACTGCTCCGTTCCCAGCTAGACTTCAAAATGATTCTTTTTTGCTCAATCTTCTCTCAATAAGCAATCCAGACCTGCTTCCAAGCAATTATAAGAAAACAATACGAGAAAAGAACAAAACACACTAATAATTGCAAGGAAACAGCCCTAGATACTATCAAAACACAAGCACAATTTGTGCACATCAACATATTCCTCGGACTCTTTCATCTCAAATTGTGGAAGTCGGCCCTTAAAAAAAGCCAAACGAGACAAAATATGACCAAAAGGCAAGGATTTACATTTCGAACCAACAACATAGTCCATGACCGACCAAATAATATGTGCCATACAGAGTTGTTTGTTGTGAGTGACACACCATAATAGCATAAGATCAATTTTAGACACCTTATCAGCCTCGGAGAGCCCAACAAGGTTGATGGCAATCCATTTATGGATTAGGCGAAGGCGGGGATCAAGGATATTTTTGTTAGAAACCTTCCCCGCCTTGAATTCGAGGTGACCGGATAACTCTACCCATATATTTTGACTTGAAACCCCGACATCCCAATTCTCATGTTCACCGATATTAAAACCTAAAGCCTCACAAAATTCGGCTTCAGTCCATGTTCAATCGGTGTTCTCCCACCGATAAGAAATGTATTGTTCCCCCGTGTCGGTGTCGTAAAAATTCAAAATGGTAAACATCTCGACAAAGTAAAACTTATAAACCTTATACCGGTTCCTATCTAAAGCAAGCCATCCCATTCAAGTTAAAATTGATTCAATTCCCTCACTCCCCCTAAGTTTACCCGCTTAGTCAAGTAATTCATGATCAAAATAGCGGAGGATGGAGACTTTGTAATCCTTGTATTTGGTATAAAAAGCCCCCTCTTTATCGGATTTCAAAATGAAAGGACAGTGATACTTACGTGAAAGACGGCAATTGAATGGTTCGTCAACCTCAAGGGAAGGAATTCGGGTAGGAGAAGGTGTTTAGGAATCCAATCGTTGTTGCCTTCCGGTCCTAGAACGGGTTCTTCGAGATGATTCCGCCATGAAAGCAAACTAAAATCTCAAAGAGTTAGCACAAAAATAAAATGGAGATGGAAAGATGAGAGAGTAAGGAGATTTAGAGAGAGAGGTAGAGTAATTCTAGTGAGAGCGAGAGAGAGAGAAGGTAAAGGAAATAAGAGGGGTGGGAGAAATATGGGATTTTCATCCCCTATTTATAAGGTCGGATCAGATACAAGGGGCCTGATCAGACCGTTGTCTCGGCGAGACAACAAGTTATCTCGCCGAGACAACAAGTTCTTTCGCCAAGACAACGGACATGTAACGACTAGTTAGACTAGCCGTTACATGTCTCGGGGAGACAACATTTTGTCTCGCCGAGACATGAAAGTGTCTGGGCGAGACATAGTTCGCCAGTCCCCAGAATATCCAAAAATTGCAAAAATAAATAAATCCCGATGTCCACAATTCGACCCAAAACTAGAGAAAAAGTCTAAAAAGAGAAAAAAAAACAAAAACTAAAGTAAAGAAAAACATAAAAAAGACATCGGGTTTCCTCCCGGAAGCGCTAAATTAATAGTCTACATAGCTTGAGACTGTCCTTCCCCCTCAGGGCACGTCATCAATGTGTAGCCTTTCGACTACCCTTGGCCCTTCATCATACTTCTTCAATCTTTGACCATTCACTCGAAAAGGTGTCTCTTTGCCACTTGTAATCTCAATAACTCCGAAAGGGAACATTTGAGTGACCTCGAATGGTCCACTCCACTTTGTTTTCAACTTTCCGGGGAACAAACGCATTCTCGAATTGTACAGCAACACCTTATCTCCTTGTTGAAATTCCCTCGGGATAATCCGCTGATCGTGCCACTTCTTGGTCATTTCCTTGTAGATTCGCGCATTCTCATATGCACTCAACCTGAACTCATCCAATGCATTCAACTGCAATAAACGTGCCTCTCCTGCAACTTGATTATCAAAATTTAGAAAACGAGTAGCCCAAAGGGCCTTATGTTCAAGTTCTACAGGGAGGTGACAAGCTTTTCCATACACTAACCGATATGGTGACAAACCAATTGGCATTTTAAAGGCCGTCCTATAAGCCCACAAAGCGTCATCAACTTTCAATGACCAATCCTTACGAGATGAACTAATAGTTTTTTCTAGTATGCTTTTAATCTCCCTATTAGACCTCTACTTGCCCACTTATTTGTGGGTGATATGGGATAGCCACTTTGTGAGTGACTCCATATTTTTCCAGCAATTTAGTGAACAACCTATTGCAAAAGTGTGATCCTCCGTCACTAATAATGGTGCGAGGGACGCCAAAACGTGTAAAAATATTCTTTTGCAAGAAACGTATGACGACCTTCACATCATTACTAGGTAAGGCCACGGCTTCAACCCACTTTGACACGTAATCAACTAGGACAAGTATGTATTCATTATTGAATGATTTAGGAAAAGGACCCATGAAGTCTATCCTCCAAACATCAAATACCTCACACACCAAGATTGGGTTCATTGGCATTTGATGTCTTTGGGATATATTTCCCGTCCTTTGACATTTATCACGACTTTTCACAAAAATTACAGCATCATGAAAAAGAGTAGGCCAATAAAAACCACTTTGAAGTACCTTTGTTGTTGTACGTTAGGACCATGATGGCCACCTACCTCTTTAGAGTGAAAAAACTCTAGAACCGACGAAACCTCATTCTCGGGGACACATCGACGAATGATGTTATCCCCACACACCTTGAATAAAAAGGGATCATCCCACAAATATTGTCTCACATCATGTAGGAATTTCTTCTTTTGTTGGTACGTGAGATCGGAAGGTAGCACTCGCCCTACTATCTAATTCGCGTAATCTGCATACCAAGGCGGTCGATTGAGTGCCATCAAATACTCATCCGGGAATGCTTCTTCTATATCAGCAACAATGTTCTCCACTTCTTCTCCATTCTCTAACCGAGAGAGATGATCTGCTACCACGTTATCTACCCCCTTTTTATCTCGGACCTCCAAATCAAATTCTTGGAGCAAGAGGATCCATCTAATAAGCCTCGATTTGGCATCCTGCTTAGAAAACAAATACCTTAGTGCAGCATGCTCAGTGTAAACAATAATTTTCGATAACACCAAGTAGGAACGGAATTTGTCAAGTGCAAAAATCACAGCTAATAACTCTTTTTCGATTGTAGTGTAATTAACCTGAGCCTCATTAAGAGTTTTACTAGCATAACATATAGGTTGACAAATACTTCCTACCTTCTGACCTAGACAAGCACCCACAACTGTATCACTGGCATTACACAAGAGCTCGAAAGGTAAATCCTAATTAGGGCTAACCATAATGGGCGCAGTTACTAAGCTCTCTTTAAGATCTTCAAATGACTTAAGACACTCATCATTGGAAACAAATTCAACATCCTTTAACAAAAGTTGAGTTAATGGCCTAGCAATCTTTGAAAAATCTTTGATAAATCTCCTATAAAAACCTGCATGACCAAGAAAACTCCTAATTGCTTTAACATTAACAGGGGAGGAAGTTTTTCAATAACCTCTACTTTTGCGGGATCAACTTCAATCCCCCTGCTGGACACTCTATGTCCTAGCACGATGCACTCACTCACCATAAACTGACACTTTTCCCAATTTAAAATCAAATTAGTGTCTTCACATCTTTGCAACATCTTTACTAAATTAATTAAACAATCATCAAAGGAGGAGCCAAAAACACTGAAATCATCTATAAAAACTTCCATGAACTCCTCAATCATATCAGAAAAGATTGCCGTCATACACCTCTGAAACGTAGCAGGTGCATTGCATAACCCAAAGGGCATCCGTCTATATGCAAATGTCCCAAACGGGCAAGTAAATGTGGTATTTTCTTGGTCATCCTTGTCCACCCAAATTTGCATATATCCAGAATACCCATCCACATAACAGTAAAAATGCTTACCTGCCATGCGTTCAAGCATTTGATCGATGAATGGTAAAGGGAAGTGATCTTTTCGGGTGGCGTCGTTCAATTTGCGATAATCAATACACATTCGCCAACCCGTCATTTGTCGAACAGGAATCAACTCGGTCTTCTCATTCCTCATTACCGTTGTACCTCCTTTCTTCGGTACTACCTGCAACAGACTTACCCAGTTACTGTCAGAAATAGGAAAAATTATACCTGCATCAAGAAGCTTGATGACCTCAGCTTTCACGACTTCCTTCATCTTGGGGTTAAGTCGTCTTTGTGGTTGAACAATCGGTTTCACCTCATTTTCCATGTGAATCTTGTGGGTGTAGAGAGAAGGGCTTATACCCTTAATATCTGAAATTTTCCATCCAAAAGCCCCTTTGTGTTTCTTCAAAACCTCTACGAGCTTTTCCTCTTCAGATCCTGCCAATTTAATAGATATAATGACAGGTAAATGCAAAAGAGGATCAAGATATGCATATTTCAAATGAATTGGTAAAGGTTTAAGTTCAAGAGTAGGAGGCTCTTCAATTGAAGGCTTCGGTCTAGGTTTATTCTCCCTTTCCAAAGGTTCCGCTTGTTGCACCCAATTCACGTCCTCTTCTGGAGTGTCTGGTTCCAAATCGACATTCAAGTTTGTCTCATCTGATTCCTTCAAAATAGTTTCAACCAAGGGATTAGTTAAACTCATGAAATTACAGCTTTCATAATCATCAGGAAATTTCATTGCATTAAAAATATTAAATTCTAATTCCTCATTCTACAATCGGAGAATCAACTTGCCTTCTTTCACGTCTATCAACGTTCTACCTGTGGCAAGGAACGGTCTACCCAAAATAATTGGTACCCAAGCATCGTCCTTAATGTCTAGGCTCACAAAGTCCGCCGGAAATATAAAATGGCCAACTTTCACCAAGAGATCTTCAACTATCCCGACTGGACGTCGTACCGACCTATCCGCCAACTGAATAGTAAATGATGTTGGCGCGGGATCTCCTATTCCTAGTTTCCTGTACACAGACAAAGGCATTAGATTTATGCTTGCACCAAGATCGCATAAAGCACTTTTAAAAGGAGTAGTGCCTATGATGCACGGAATGCTAAAACTACCAGGATCTTTTGCTTTCTTTGGCAAAGTATTAGTGAGAATTGCCGAACATTCCTAGCTTAATATTACTGTTTCTTGGTCCCCGAATTTTCTCTTTTCAGAGATCAAATCTTTTAAGAATTTACCATAAGCCGGCATAGTTTGAAGGAGGTCAAGAAAAGGGAGATTAATCTCAATTTTCTTGAAAATATCATAAATTTTAGCATACTCCTTCGCCAATTTAGATTTTTTTGTGACCGGAAAAGGTAAGGGGACGTCCTTAGGTTGGACATTAGGGTCGGGAAAAAGTTTAGGAATACTTACCTGGGCTGGAGAGGTTGAAGAGGGGTCGGTTTGGCTGCCAGGAGACTTGTCTCGGCGAGACAAGTCATTTTCTCGGCGAGATGGAGATGTGTCTTGGCGAGAAACTTCATCATCTCGGCGAGACAAATCAGTCTCTCGGCTAGACACTTCAGTGTCTCGGCGAGACACCTCCTGGATGGGCGAATTTGAAGCAGATTTGCCAGTTTCTGACTGAGATTCGTCCTCCGGCAAGCCTACCTGATTCCCACTTCGCAGCGTGATGGCCATGATTGATTTCGGGTTCACCTCGTTGGTATGTGGGAGGCTTCCTCGTGAACGTTCGGAAATCTCCTTTGCCAACTGATTTAGCCTTGTGTCAATTCCTTTGGCAAATGATGCATCCTCATTAACCTTCTCTGCCAGCTTACCTACTACTTTCACCACAGTATCTATCTTCTCCTCGAGTCTGCTGAGATCTGTACCTACACCCGGCTACTTCTGGTATTGGTTCTGATTCTGAAAATTCTTGTTATTTCTTCCCTGCGTATTTTAAAAACCAGGCGGAGCATTCAGAGTAGCTTGATTATTAGAACAGCTGAAACCCGGGTGGTTTTGTCTCCATGGTGTATTATAATTGTTTTGATATCCACCATTTTACCTCATGTATAAAATTTGCTCGTGAACAATTGGGCACTCAGTGTTCTTGTGATCAACAGCACAAAATTCACACTTAGGTAGACTCTCAACCGGTGTTAACTTTGCCATCATCAGTTCCATCTTCTCAGCGAGTGCTATGATGTTAGGATCGGCTACATGTGTAGTTAATGCTGCCACTACAGGAGGCTCCACTTGAAATACAACTTTTCGGTTCATCGGCTTCTCAAAAGTCCAATGTGCACTCCTTTCCGAAATATCCTTCATCATTGTCAAAGCTTCCTTAGCACCCTTTGGAAACAAGTTCCCCTTGCCGCCGCGTCGATCATTGCTCGACTCTCAGATGAAATTGCAGAATAGAAAAGTTCAGCAACCATATGATCTGGAAAACCATGGTGGGGACATTTCCGTATCAACTTCTGGAAACGCTCCCATGCCGCTCCCAAGCTTTCACTTTCAAACTGCTTGGAGATGGTGATATCACTCTTGAATTGTGCAATCTTTTATGGAGGGAAATACTAGGAAAAAAATGCTGACATGGTGGTGTCCCAATCGGTGAGGGATTCCGGTGCCAAATAGTGAAGCCATTCAGATGCTTCACCTCGGAGAGAAAATCTCAACAACTTCATGTAGATGACTTCTTGTGGAACGTCTTTGACTTTGCAAGTGTTGCAATAAGACATGAATTTGTCTAGATGCGCATTAGGATCTTCATGGTACTCTCCACTAAACTACCCCGAGTTCTGGATCATTTGAACCAGTTGAGTTTTGATCTCGAAATTGTCTACAACGATTGGAGGATCTACCATAGAGAATGTGTTTGCAGGTCGGACTGCCTTGAGCATCTCTTCGATGGATTAGTCTGGCTCGGCCATCTCTTCTGCTGCGGGCTCAATGCGAGTCTTCTTCTTTTGTTTCCTTAACCTGCGAGCAATTCGTTCAATTTCAGGGTCAAAACGCAATGGAGAATAGCTCCTAGAACGATGGTGCATAAACTGAACAAAAGCTCGAACTTAATAAAAATACAAGATTTTAGCAATAAATACAATCCCCTGCAACGACGCCAAAAACTTGATGCTCCCTAAATATAGCACAAATAAGGCCAAGTATAACCTCACACCAAATAATACAGTGCTGGTAAGCACGAGATCGAATCCACAGAGATTGTGATTGAAAATCAAGTAAAATAGTCAAGTTGTTGAATCTTTTTGGCAAGTAACCAGTTTAATAATCTTGTTTGAGTAACTAAGTTCCAAACTAAAAGTAAAACAATGATAAAAGCAAGAATAACAAAGTTGGATTGTGATATTATGGAGAAAATCAATCCAGGATGGGGGATTCCTATGTAATTCCTATGTTTGACTCAATTAATCTTCAGTTTACTTCCATGTTGTGAGATAATGGTATTCATCCCACAAATAACATAAGTTTGGCCAGAACTTAACGAAATCTATTTGCAAGCATTCAGTTAATAGCTTGGTTAGGGAATATAACCTAGGACATGCAAAGCATTATCGATTCGTGATGAATAAGGCCTAAGCCATAGCCCACACACGAAGCCGCTCTCCTGATCTCTCACGTAAGGTCTGAATATGCAATTTCGGTATAGATTATCTCCTCTTGGTCTCAAATCTATCTATAATCCTATCTCCTCTCAGTCTCAAGGCATTAAGCATGCATAAACAGATTATCACACAACACGTAAATAAACCTTCGATTAAATCATTCAAACATATTCATAACTCAAGTTCACCCCTATCCTAGATTGGATGGAAGTTAGTTCATAATTGAACTAAACAAAACGCAAGATGTAATGGAAGACATGAAATGCATAACTATATTAAAAATCATAACAATAGAAGAAGGTTTAAGAGAAATCCTGAACCCAAGTCGAAAGATTACAACTTCAATAGTAGAAACACGCGAGAAATCGCTCCAACAATGTTCTTCGAATAAGTAAAATCTAAGTTGAAAACTAAAACTGAACTAAAAGCTGAAAACTATGAGAAACTTGTAAAGTAAAGATAAATGATAAATCAGATTCGCGCTTTCCACCTTGTAGACGTCTTATATAGGTGTAGAAGTCATCTAGGAGGTGAAAACCCTTGTTTAGGATGATTAGGACTGTTCTGGAACGGATTAGGAAGACGCGGGCCGTGTTTGCATGAAAATTGAAGCCCGTGAGATGAAATAATGACTCATCTCGCCGAGACAAAGTGATGTCTGGGCGAGACAAGGTGTTGTCTCGCCGAGATGACCCCTAAAAAAGCAACATAGGCCGAAATTTCTTCAACTTCGACATGTCTTTCTGCTCCAATGCTCCATGCTTGCTCCCAAATCAATGCCGCTAGCTCCAAAATGATGTCAACGCTCCTCCTAAGTCCCTGAAACACTAATCATGTCATAAGCAAGTGCGGGAAACGAAAATAAAAGTAACAAAATGAACGAAAAACGATCAAATTGCAACCAAACATAGAAATAGCCTAAATCTACAAATACATGAAGAACTAAGACTAAATCCGACTCAAAATGACATAAAGTAGGATAAAATAGCACTAAAATTCACCGTAAAAGCACGAGATATCAACCTCCTTTCTTTTTATACTTGAACAAAATATATCTGTTTGCCTCTATTTTCAAATTTTGAATTCAAGTAATTTGGAAGGATGGTTGTTTGAGAAGTATTTGTTGGAGGTTGTTGTTGGCCCTAACAAGATCAGAATGCCTAGAGGGAAGGGGGGTGAATAGGTTTTCATGTCAAAAATCAAGTTTTAGGAAAACTTGTACGGAATCAAATTTCTTATGTTTAGAAGTCAGCTTCTGAGGAGTGCTTCTGAAAGAAATTCTGCTTTACGACAGATTATGTCTTTTCAGCAACAGAGGTTCTGTTTGATGGATCCTCTGGTTAGTTTGTCTTCTGAACAAAGACGAAGATAGAGAGGCCATCTATTTTAGCACTTAGACTAACTTGCAGAGTACATAGGCAAATATAACAAGTAAATAGAAGGGAGAAAAGAGTTCAGAAGATCTTGTAGACAATCGATTTATCTAGGTTCACCACAGAAGTCCTGTGACTATGTTTTGTCCCCTGTGAGAGCCTCAGTAGAGATTTAAATCCACTATTCAGTACTTTTATGGCAAGTATATAAGCTCATTTACATCAACAGAACTTTAGCTAATTTCTCACTAAGTTCTGACAACTCTAGAGAGAGTTGAAGGATTTTCACCTGAATAAACAACTCTGTTTTTCTGGATTTCTCACCCAACTCAAACCTCAAATGGTTTTCTCTCAATGCTAACTGAATATCACAAACGATATGAATTTACAATTTCTATTATGAACTTGTATTTTCTTCACTCTCTCACTTTTACAAATTGGATATAAGAAAAGAGAAAGAATGGAATGCTCTGTTTTTCTAATCAAAATAACAGTGCGGTAAGATAGCTCAAAAACTTGCGTCTAAGCATGTTGCGTTATTTCTGCAAGTGCACAGTTTCGCATATAGTAATAAAAGATCGTACCCACAGAGATGGATCAATGCATTTAAACTTTCTCTTATTCACGTTCGTTTTCTTTTCACAAATAGTTAAAACAATAATCCTAATTAATTTGGTTGATAAACTCAACTTATAGTACCATTCACGTATAACATATACTTCAAGTCACCAAACGCACATGTTTGGTTTCTATTCATTCTAAAGGCAAGACAACAATTCATTTAAGCACTTAAACACAAGATTGAATAATCTTAATATACTCAATCTAATCTCGATATAACTTATTCCGATCTCTCGATACATGCAAACACGTTAACCATATATGAACATCAATTATACACTAACCGAACCTATTCGTATTAATCTTATAACCAACTACAATCACATATGTAAAACTAGATTACAACCTAAGTAACCAAACCTATTCATATCACAAAGATTATAAGTTAATGATACAAGTTTATATACTTAGTAACTATTTTGATGTAAATATCTTACTTAGCATGCAAACTTATTAATTCAAGAACATAAGCATATGAAGAACATAAATCTCTTTATAAAATCAATATCGTATTCATACAATATATAAACAGAAAATCAAAGTTGGACAGAACATAAACAAGTATAAGAAATAAGGAGCCTCAATCATTTTTACTCTACTCGGAAGGCGTGTCAAGCCTCGGGGCTTTCTTGCTCGATTTCCCTCGATGAACGGACAAACAAAGTTGATCTCTCGATCTAAACTACAAAGCCTTATGGAAAGAACGAAATCTTACTGAGTTTCTGGTCTGAATACTCGGCTGGAACAATGTGTGTGGGTGAATTTACGGGTAAAGGTTTACCGGAAATGTAAGTAAGGATTTTTGTGTTCTTTTTTGTAAGCAAGTTCAACAACACTAATTTCAGAGATCAAGGGTGTATTTATAGGCATCAAAGGGTGTGATTCGAAGGGTTACAATCCTCAGGGAGTAGTCATGTCCGTTGTGAAGATACACGAGCTTTCGGAAGAGTTGTATGGATAAGAACGAAGAACTCAGATTCTTCGCGAATCTGTGTCTCGGCGCGCCAGAGACAGAAAGTGGCGTGCCAGAGACAACTCTGGTTTGCCTTGGCGCGCCAGAGACAACATTTGTCTCTGGCGCACGAGATGTAGAGAGGGAAAACTCGACTTTTTCTTCGTTTTTCCAACTTTAGCTTGCACGTAACTTCTCCGCGCGACCTTGCATGAACTTGTACGACTTTTTTTGCTCATGTTCAGCTTGAACTAACATCAAATTGCCATGTTTTCACTAGATTAAGCTCTGAACATCAAAACAATCACAAAGTAGTTAAATTGCCCCTAACCTAGATATTTCTAAGCTAAATGCACTAAAACTATATGAAATGTTATCAAAATATATATGAAATACATAGCTAAATTAAGTACATTTTGGACTTAAAAAAGCACAAGGTTGAACTAAGGCTACGATTTATATGGAGCTTGAAGATGACCGTTGCTTTAATTTGAATCTTAAACAGGTTGTAGTCATTTCTCTGTCTTGTTCTTCAAACAGTCTTCAAGTACAGTTGATTCCGCTATCCTTGTCTTTTAATCCGGATCATACACCAAATTTGAATTTGAGATGAGGATGACTAGAATGTTTTTCCATTTAGTTAAGCAAAGGGTGGACAAGGAACAAACATGGTTTGTTTGTTAGTGAACAGTATAGGCTCGCAAACATCAGCTTTTTGAATCTTGGCGCTTAGCATTAAATGCAGTTGCATATGCATTAAATGCTCCAGGACATGTGTGATCCGTCCTCTGAAATTGTTAACATTTAACATCCTTATTTTCTCTTGTGAAAGAACCTTGCATAACTTAATGGAATGCTTGCTTCTGAGTCTTGAACCTTTGTGATGAAGCTTGATCAACTTCTGAGACGAGTCTTCAGAACTTTGTTTGACGCTTATGAGAATGGTCTTATGGTTGACTTAGCTTTATCTTCTGAGACGACTTTAATCAAGAAACGTGATTTCATTTAGCACCTGCTGAGAAATTGTTGACTTCTGCAGCACACTAGCAAGTATACTAGGTCTGTATGTAGTAATGGTGAAGTCCAAGTGTCATTCCCACGAGGATTGGAGCAAGGTTTTACTGAAAGTTGTTACCTACCAGTCTGTTTGATGTATCAAGTGACAAATATTTGAAGTTGATTGTGTTTAAGGAAAACAGAGCAATATTGAAATATGATTTAAAAACAATTATGGGAAAGTACAACCAACCAACCTGTTTGCTAGTGATCTACGTACTATTTCTTTTATTATTAATGCATGTTATTCAATCTTCATGCCAAAGTCCCTACTCCATATTCACTTAAAGTCAGTTTTCACATGTTCTTAAGATCCTAAGAATTTATTGCACAAAGATGCACCTAAGTGTAATGATTCTTGCATTAAGCTGAGTAGCATCCCAAAGATATGAGAACCCTTGGTATAAAATCAGACAAGTATCCTTAGAAAATAATATATGTATAATGGTAGTTACATGTAATGGAAATTAGCTTCCCAACATCCAAATGCACTAAGATATGAAGTATTGATTACTCCAACCATAGGCATTCCATTATAAACGATGAAAGATTGAAAACATACACTACTAATAAAGAGAAAAGTACTTGTAACCACCAGCTTAGGCTGGTTAAACTTGAAAGGTGACTACTCACTCATACTGTAAGCAAACAGTCTAAAGGAAACTGAAAAATTCATTAAATGAAGAGAATAAATCTCTTAACAGAATTACAGAAACAAACCAGGATTAAGAACTGATGGATATGAAAGGGATACTTCAACAACGAAACCTACAGCCATTATATAGGCTGGAAATCAAAGAAAGAGTTAAAATTAACTAACAAACAAACTGCAGAAATACAATAAACGAGATTAACTACACAATAAACCAAGTCTTCAGCTGAGTCAACCATAGAAACACGCTCCACTCTCATCCCCCAAGCTTGCATCCGTGACACTACAGTCCAGAACACCTTTTTGCACGTTTTGTCTCATTCTTCTCTTGTCTTTTAGCTGTAAAAGGCTGTTTTTGTCCAGAATTCTTGTTGTTACCCATAAACATGATATTTGCTACACTTTGATCATTGTTAGCACAATCTTATGCAATTTTAATTGATTTAGCCCGAAATACTTATGAAAATATAAAGGAAAATATAGTCAAATATGGACTCAACAGAAACTTATACAGAACTTAACAAAAATTGTTAGTAAATAATCATTAAGTATATAAGCGTATGTATTTAAATATCTTCTGAAACACTTTGGACTAACCAAAACTCATAGGGTTCATCATTTTGTTTCGACTGTCGTGCTTCTAGTTTCATTTGTAGCTTCTGTTGTTGCAGTAGCTTCCTTGATTGGTGCACAACCGTGCTGTGTCTGTCCCCTTCTACTGTGATCAGAGCACTAAGGTAATTTGAAGTTATGTATAGAATCGAGTAGTACTAATTCTACGGTTAAATTGACATCACCCAATTATTCTACATGTAGATGACGATGGACGATAGATAATAGGAGAAGTTGACACGAAAGACATCAGTGTATATTCGACAATGGTGTGATATTAGCATTTCCAACCATGTTTCTCAACCGAACGACCCATATGGTTTGTGGACGAAATAAGAAGGTCTTAATGATAGGCAAGATTAGAGGTCCAATAAGGCTTGGTAACTCAAGAGGTCGGTCTACGTCCAGAGATGGGCAAGAGCCTATGGTATGTCATCAATGCACCAAAACGAGTCAAGTAAAGAAGTTCTGCTATCGCTAGAAAAGAGAACAAGTTGGGGAAAAGGCTGATTCTCAAAATGTAGAAGATGATAAAAATAAGACATTTGGTAGTTGCTAATGTTTTGTTATATATGCCATCTGTAATGTCATTGAGTATATTTAATAGGACACTAAAAACTATCCAAACAGATAATTCAGTAGGTAGTGTTCATTGTCTCCAATATTTTTATCGATTGCTTTTGCTGTGGGTTCTTTTTCCATTCTCGTGGTTTATTGCCAATTGATTTTCAGAGGGATGCGATGGTTACACAGAGTGATGCATAACCGTGTACGCATAATTTATTTTTTAAGCATCATTTAAAACCATCTTGCATATTCTTACAGATATCATAAGCAAACTCAGAATCGTGCAACAAACATATCCAAACGAAAATCATCAGTACTTATAAACATCATCTAGTGAACACAAATCATTACACCCAACAGATAAGTTTACGAAGAAATGCCAAAAACCCGCATTTACCTCATTCTTACATAGCTAACCATAGTGCATCTCGTCCGCTAGCAGCTGCAACTGCGACATTAAAAAGATCTGGTCCAATCTAAACATAATCTGGGATTTCGGTGGCAATACCTCCGACTTTGCCAGGATGTCTGCCATGACCCCTGCCAGCTGGTTTCCCAAGGCGTCCTCCTCCAAGCCTTGCATTTTCCCCACGCCTTACACCTCATCGATGTTCTCCGTTTCCTGCATTTATCTTTCCACCCACTTGATGTCCTCCGTGTTCTGAATTCCCGCCTCCGTCTCATGCATTGACTCCAAGTTCTGCGTTTTGTATGCCATCTCCGGCCTGTTGTTCTGAATTCCCACCTATAGGATTCGAACCTGGGAGCTCCAAGCATCAGGAGGCACTGCTTACCGCTGGGACGCTTCCACTTATTGCTTCAAAAGAGACGCACTTCTATATAAACTGTGCCTGCGTTGATTAATCCAAAAAAAGAAAAATTGCTTAGCCATTAAACTGTTAAGTGTTCACTTCTCATTATTTATATACCATTAAACTGTCACCTCTTATCAAAATTAAGTATGCTTAATACTATATAATTTTTAATCATTTGATGCATACATTTCTAATATAACATCCACATAAAACAAATATAAGATGCTATAATTTTTAATTAAAGGTATTTGATATATTATTAATTTCAATGTATTTTTTGATATATTTTTTTAGCATAATATAACAGCAATGATAATTAAACTAATATATAAAAACTAAATTATATGTTAAAATTATAAATTAATTTTTTATTTTATTATAATGTTTAATTGATTCTTTTTACAATGCACTATTTTTGTATTTTAATACTTAATTGATTTTCTTCCTATTATTTTATTCCCGTCGTGTTTAGGAGTGTTTTTTGTTTTTTTATTATACCTTACGTAGTCCCGTATCAACATGTCGTGTTTAGGAGTATTTTTTGTTTTTTTATTATAACCTAGGTAGTCCCGTAACAACCCGTCGTGTTTAGGAGTGTTTTTTGTTTTATTATTATACCCTAGGTAGTCCCGTATCAACCCGTCGTGTTTAGGAGTATTTTTTGTTTTTTTTATTATACCATTGGTAGTCCCGTATCAATCCGTCACCCGTCGTGTTGAGGAGTGTTTTTTGTTTTTTTATTATACTCTAGGTAGTCTCGTATCAACCCGTCGTGTTTAGTAGTATTTTTTGTTTTTTTTATTATACACTAGAGAGTCCCGTATCAACATGTCGTGTTTAGGAGTCTTTTTTGTTTTTTTTATTATACCCTAGGTAGAACCATATCAACCCGTCGTGTTTAGGAATGTTTTTTATTTTTTTTATTATACCCTAGGTAGTCACGTATCAACCCGTCATGTTTAGGAGTGTTTTTTGTTTTATTATTATACCCTAGGTAGTCCCGTATTAACCCGTCATGTTTAAGAGTGTTTTTTGTTTTATTATCAACCCGTCATTTCATGAGGGACACACTCATCCACTTTATACTCCCAATTGTGAAAAATTTAAAAAGCAACATAATTCACAAAAAGATTGTTATTGACAATGCAAATGTTAATTATTTTGGAACACACTGTTAGTATTATAGAACACATTAATAGTATTATAGAACACACTGTTAGTATTTTAAAACACGCTCTTAATATAACAGAACACACTCTTAATATTACAAAACACGCTCTTAATGTTACAGAACACACTGTTAGTGTTTTAGAACACGCTCTTAATATTACAGAACACACTGTTACTATTTTAGAGCAAAGACTAAAACTTTTGAAATTACGTAAAATTGTTTAGAACACGAGCTATAACATTTAGAACATGTTGAACATTGTTTAGATCATTATATTTCACTTTCAAAACATAGATAATATTTTTTCGAACACGTATGACATTGTTTAGAACACGGGCTATACAGTTTAGAACGTATCTAACGTCATTTAATAAACATAATCATTAGTTTAGAACATACATTCTGTTTTTTAGAACATGAATCGCACATTTGATATACTATAAATCAGAATGCAAATATGCTTCAGATTTCAATTGATTGTTTTTAAAACATTATCTTGAACTTTTAGAATACAGAATATAAGGTATAGAAGGTTTATAACATTATTTAAAACAATGTATTAAAAAAGACGAAACCAGACCGCATGTTCTAAAATTAAAACTGTATGTTCCAAAATTGAAAACGTCGTTTTTACCCGGGCTTCATGGATCTAAAAATGAGCGCCTCGTCAATACGAGTGCATCCATATAAAAATATTCAAAATCGGAGTTCGGAATAAGCGGGAAAACAGTTTTTAATAAAATAAAAATAAATGATGAGTCATCACTCCACCATTTCTCTCTCCTGGATATTTAATTAAAATAAAAAGCAAAAATGCTATTTGATCCTTATTAAAGTGTTCTCACCTTAAGAGGTGTTCTCACCTATGGAGGGTGTTCTCACAAGAGCCTCTCCCTATATATATATATATATATATATATATATATATATATATATAATATATATATATATACATATATATATATATATAGGAAGGATCAAGTGAGAACACCTTCCATATGCGAGAACACTTTATATGTGAGAACACCTCCAAAACTACGTAGTTTTAGTAATGAGAGAGGGTTAAAAGGGAAATTTGTCATTTTTTCTCAATAGACACGTATGGGATTTAAGAGCAGGAGAGAGAAACTTGTACTTTTTTTAATTATTTTTTATTTCATTTTGTTTAAATAATTTTTTCCGAACTTCCCGAACTCCGATTTGAAATTTTTTTATACCGTTGGATTTGTTTTGACGAGACGCTTATTTTGAGTACCATTGTTGTTAGGTAAAGTCGATGTTTTAATAATTTGAACATATGTGCTGTAATTTTGAGCATGAGTATTAATTGTAGTTAATTTACACTTTTTCATTGTTAAAATGTTAAAAAAACTAACATCATTACTAAAATTGCATAATTTTTTCATGTTTCGATCCTTAATTTTAACATATGATCACGAAAACTAGATAATTTCATGAAACATTATACTAATATTATTATTTTTCCATCAAAACTATCAATTGACACATGTTTAAAAACTTAAAAATTATGTTCAAAAAAATACTTCATATTTTCAAAAACTCAAAACGTATACTCAAAAAAATAACTTGCACGTTCAAGAACTTAAAATTCATGTTTACAGCAGCAATAAAACTTAAAATTGTTATGTTCAAAAAAATATTTTGCGTGTTCAAAATTTTAAAAAACCGTTTTTACATAAGCATCATGGATCTTAAAATGAACATCTAGACGACACGAGTCCAACGGTATGATAATCGTCAAAATCGGAGTTTGGAAAAGTCGGGAAAATGTTTTTAAATAAAAATAAAATTAAATGAAAAGTCAACAGCACCACATTTCTCTCTCCTCTCTCATGCGCAACAATGAATAAGAAGGGACAAATTTCTTTTTTGGTCCTCTATTATTAATAAAACTACGTAGTTTTGATGTGTTCTCACATATAAAAGTATTTTCACATATGGAGGTGTTCTCACTTGATCCCTCCCCTATATATATATATATATAGAAAAAGGATCAAGTGAGAACACCTCTCATATGTAAGAACACTTTTATATATGAGAACACCTCAAAACTATAATTTTGTTAATGGTTGAGGACCTAAATGAAAATTTGTCTTTTATGCTAAAGTTAAGTCAACCATAAACGCTTCAAAAAATCCGATGAACCCACCGTCGGCGCGTCCCACTCACTCTCCGGATCCAGATCCCACTCCCTCAAAATCCGATCTGACGAATTAGAACAAGTTTTCAGCAAGTTCGACGTTAATGGCGACGGCAAGATCTCCTCTGCCGAGCTTGGCTCCATTATGTCCAGCCTCGGCCATGACTACCGGCGATGAGCTTCAGAAAATGGTCAAGGAGTTCGATTCCGACGGTGACAGATTCATCGACTTTCAGGAATTCGTTGAGCTCAATAATCACGGCGTTGATACTGCGAATTTGAGGGATGCTTTTTCCGTTTATTTGCTAGTTTCAATTTGCTAGTTTCAAGAGAATTATGACGCCAAGACTTTCAGGAAAGACAAGAGGAAAGGTTTCTTTACGGTTCTTGACTGCATTTTAATCATTCATAGTTTATTTATCTTTAGGGGAGAAGGGTTGCATGTATTTCTTTTTTTGAAAGGTTGGGTTGCATGTATTTAATGCAATGTGAATTGGGAAATTGACCCTAACAGAAAGTAAGAAATATGTTCAGTATGTCCTCTTTGACCTTATGATTCAATTTCATTTGTTAAAACCTTGCTGCAACTGGCTTCCAGAATCAACAGATGCAAATAGAAATATAATAACTGTTTGGAGTAAAACTTGATCATGTTCAAAAATTTAAAAAATATTTTCAAAAAAATAAATCACATGTTCAAAAACTCAAAACTCATGTTCAGAACAACAACAAAGTATTAATTATAGAAATATATTAACTGTCTGGAGTAAAACTTGATCATGTTCAAAAACTTAAAAAATATTTTCAAAAAAATAAATCACATGTTCAAAAACTCAAAACTCATGTTCAGAACAGCAACAAAGTATTAATTTTTTCAAAAACTTAAACAAACTTATGTTCAAAATGTTGGTGTGCCCTAGTTCTAGGCATAGTTATTTGTTGATGTATTGTACTTTTGTTGATTGTACTATACATTTGTTTTATGGAATAAAAGGCATTAATTCATTCAGTCAATATATCTTGTATTATATGAACTGTATGAAGTATCCATTGATTGTATATCATAAATTACCAGAAGCTAGTTCTACTCATGGGAATGAATAGAACGTAAAGCTTTTACGAACAGGATATGTACACGTGTACAGGATATGTTTGTAGGTACGTATGACCAATACGGGACTTGGTCGATCCGCTTTAGAAGGCACATGGTGGGAGTGTCATTGCCCTTCTATAAATGTAGATCTCTTTTATCTGTCGACCTGATTTCAATATAGTATTGAATGAGGAATCTGATTAGATTTGACATACGCCTAACAGGTCTGTAAAAGGATGCCAAATACGGGTATGATTGGTCTAGTCAGTGAACTGATTCATACTGATAGTTGAAGTGAAGGGATTACCACTCACTCCCAAGTGAGATGATATCATTAGGCCACTCGATGAGTTGAACTGAGAAATGTGTGGCCACACTCAGATAAGCTGGTTACTTATCTGTTCTTCAGTTAACTCTAGATCGAGAAATATCTCAAGCTTTAGAGGATGACGTCCACCATGCCTCATGCTTGATATAGCGATATGCATGGTAAGAGATATTAGAGAATACTACAGGGTATCTATCTGTATGAGATGGACTAACACTGTAATCAATTGGTGAGTGATATGGTCTAGGCAACTCTCTATCAGTCGTTGAGCTAATTGATTATGGCCCACAGGATCGTGCACACTAGACACTGAGACTTGTACTCGGAGAACTAATACATGTAGTGTATTTGTGATGAACTTATTATTAGTTGTTAACTAATAATGTTAATTGATTAATTGTTCTAATTGGAACAAGTTAATTGATTGTATGGAGGGATTAATTATTCAATCGGGTTAATTAATTAAACGATTGATTAATTAGATTTTCTTTAGGGGTTAGTGTGTGATTAATTATAACCTAATTGATGTTAATTGAATCTATTGTATTCTATTGTGGTACAATCAGATTAATTAAATTAATACAGGTACTAAAACTGTAATTAGCGACACACTATAAATTAATCCTAATCGATTGAAACCCGAGACTTTCTGACACAGAAATCAGAGAAACCCTAATTCCCTCTACCCCATTCGGCCGAACCCTCCCTAGGGTGATCCCGGAGTTATCGTTCTTCGTGCCTCTTGCGAGTACCTGATCACTGGAGGTGTCGTGCACGTGAATTTGGAGGAATCACCGATTGTGCGGTTCGTCCATCTCTCTCAGAGGGATTCCATGTGAGTGACTAATGTAGATTTAATCACGTTAATTATATAAATAACATTGAGGCAATGATAAAGATCAAGTATAATCTGATCAATGATTTTAAAATCATTTTCTCGCTTCCGCTGCGCGACTCTGATCGTTGATCAGATTCCAACAGTGGCATCAGAGCCGTTGGTTGAATCATTGATTAATGTTATTTTTAGTATTATCAGGTTTTTGCTATTTTTCCTGATATAGGATTTTAATCGGATCATATGGCATGTGTTTAGATCGATGGATTTATTTTTCTATGTCGTGTGGTTGCTGGATTTAATTTTCTGTTTTTATTTTTAATAAAAAAAAAAATAAATTTGGATTTTAGGGTTTTTGGGGACGGTGGCCGGAACCACCGCCCCCGGCGGCGCTTGCGGCGGCCGATCACTGGCCAGCAGCCCTTTTCGGGGCTGCTGGCCAGTGGCCGGCGTTGCAAGCCAGTGGCCGGCGTCGCCGCTGGGGAGCAGTTCCCGGCCGCTGGGGAGCTGCTGTTTTACAGCAGCTCCCCGCTGCTCATGGCAGCAGTCCGGCGGACTGCTGGCCATGGCCAGCGGCGGCCGGCGAAGGCGGCGCCCTGCGAGGGGCGGCCGCCGGTCGCCGGCCACCTGCTGGCCGGACGCAGCAGTCCCCTGGACTGCTGCGTTGAGGCAGCAAGGTACAGCAGCCACCACGGGTTCGGGGCGACCCGAACCCGCCCCGAACGCCCCCGAAACCCTAATTTTTGAAAAATTGGTCTCGGGGCACGGGTCGGAGCGGGAAACGGGTCGGGTCCGGTATATTTGGGGGCAATTTAATTTTTATTTCGATTGTTTTAAAACTTGTTTTTATTAAAAATTAATTTGGCCCAAATACAGTTAATTAATTTATTAGCTTAGGTTAAAATTAATTAATTGAAATGTTTATGTCGTGCCATGCATTTGTATATCTTAGATTTAATTTTCGACGATATTAAATTGAATATGGTATGATGATAAAATTAATTTAATGAATCGAGACACCGGTGGCATTAAAAGTGTTTTAGTTTTCAATTGAGTAATTCCCAAATTTTAGTGGGAGCAATGATTTAATCATTGGGCCTTCA
Organism: Euphorbia peplus; assembly: GCA_028411795.1. Lineage (NCBI taxonomy): Eukaryota > Viridiplantae > Streptophyta > Magnoliopsida > Malpighiales > Euphorbiaceae > Euphorbia > Euphorbia peplus. Next base: position 7,252,662 of record CP110843.1, on the reverse strand, counting down.
CGGGCTAATTTACTGGTTGAGAAAACTGAAACGATTTTATCAAATTGGGTTGGCTTAATTAAATTAAAATGTGAATTAGGATTACCATAGTCATGCATTTATTTTATGTCGTCTAATGTTCTTTTGCAGCAACTTGTTATAGAATCTTATGGGCGTTTAAATTGAAGTATGGAATGTAAATTTTGGATTTTAAATTTTCATTACTTTTGCTTAGACAAAATGTATAGGTTTGTTTTGATGTAATCATAAGAAGACCGAAGAGAAGTTCCTGATGAGCCCAAGCCCATGGAAGAAGCCCGAAGATTTCATTTCTGTTTTTCAATTAATAGTCCTATAGGATGTATTAGAAAAGCCCATAAGATGTCTATTTTATTTTGTATTATTATATTTTATATGATATGTAAAATGGACAAATAAAACGAATCTAATAAGTTGCATCGCTATTGATCACCAGATCAATTCTTTTTCACATGTTAAGCCGATCACCCAATGTAATCTGTTAAAACAAAATATCGGGTATTTTATAAATGCTTTACCTAAACCTCACCTCTTCCTCCCAGGTGGTGCTACAGTGTATATCATGCCCTAGCATAATATATTGTAGTAACTGGTGGGCCGTTGAGGGTTAAGATACTCTCATTAGAAAGTGTGGTTAACAGAGATTGTAGGTTTTACTCGAAGAAGGAACATCATTAAGCTAGTTGCGGGTTCCTAAGCATGGATAGGTAAAGTGTCAATAGACCTATCAAACCAAGAGTTCTCTAGGTGGGAGAATTGAGTAGGTTGCTCTACCAAATACGCTAATATGAGATACAAGCCCTAGCTTGATCAATTATTAATGGGATTGTGGATCTTGGTATAACGAAGTCAATATAATCACCAAAAGAAATTAATTTAACAGATATTAATTTGTTTATTGACATTAAAGTCCTTTATTCTAATTCTCTCTCTCTTTCTGCAGAATCTACTTAAAACTTAAACTCGATTAAGAAAAGAGATGGCAACTAACAATCCTCTCAAACCACTATTGGAAAAGGAGAAACTGACAGGAACAAACTTCCTAGATTGGGCTAGGGCGGTGCAAATCGTCCTAAGGCACGAGGCTAGGGAGTATGTGCTGACTACTCCCATTCCAGATGCTCCTGCTGCACGTGCCACTGCTGCTGTCACACAAGCTTATGAAAAGCATGTGAAGGACGACAGGGAGGTGGCATGTATAATGCTTGGTACAATGACTGCTGAACTTCAGAAGCAGTTCATGGATCAGGGGGCCCGTCAAATGATGACCAATCTGAGAACTATGTTCGAGGATCAGGCTCGTCAGGAGAGGTACTTGACCACCAAAGCATTGAGCAACACTGTAATGCAACCTGGGACTTCTGTTAGCGCACATGTGCTAAAGATGAAGGGCTTTATTGACAGGTTGGCTAGTCTCAACTCAGCTGTGTTGGAGACTACTGCAGTGGACATGATCCTCAGTTCACTCCCTCCTTCCTTTGACTCATTTATCCTGAACTACAATATGCAGGGTCAGGATAGAACAGTCATGGAGTTGCATGGCCTGCTAAAACAGGCTGAGCAGACTATGACTAAGGGCAGGAAGGTGGAGGTGAATGTGGTGAGCAGTGGTAAGGCTAATGGGCCTAAGAACAAGAATGTGTTCAAGAACAAGGGTAGGAAGCCCGCTAGCAAAGGCAAGAAGAAAGCCTTCAAGCCACACCCATTAGACCTATGCCACGAGTGTGGTGAGAACGGGCACTGGAAGAGTACATGTCCTAAGCTAAGGGGAAATGTGAAGAACAAGCAGGCTGCTGGATCTTCAGGTATTTATGTTGTTGAGATCAACCTTACTATTTCTTCATCTTGGGTTTTAGACACAGGATGTGGTTCTCACATTTGTTCAAATGTGCAGGGGCTCAGAAATAGGAGGAGCTTGAGTTCAGGTGATGTGGATCTCCGCGTCGGAAATGGTGCCAGGGTGCATGCATTAGATGTAGGAGATTATTACTTGTGTTTGCCTACTGGGCTAGAACTCATTTTGAGAAATTGTTACCATGTACCTGCAATGCGCAGGAATATTATTTCAGTTTCTTGTCTGGATGATTTGGGATTTTCCTTTAATATTATGCATGGAACTTTTAGTATCTTATGTGGTAATATTTTATATGGAACATGCGTTCTTCAGAACGGGTTGTATGTCTTAGATTTATCCAACCAATCTCATGTATACAATGTAAATAAAAGGATTAAGATAAGTGATTATAATAATCCTACATATGTCTGGCATTGCCGTCTTGGGCACATAAACGAGAGACGTATCGCTGAGCTCCACTCAAGTGGAATTTTAGGATCTTTTGATCTACAGGCTCTAGATACTTGTGAATCTTGTTTACGTGGCAAGATGACAAAAGCACCTTTCAAGAAGACTGGTGAAAGATCAACTGAGCTATTGGGGCTTATACATTCAGATGTGTGTGGACCAATGAGCACACAAGCTAGACAAGGTTTTCAGTATTTCATTACTTTCACAGATGACTATAGCCGTTTCGGCTATGTGTATTTGATGAGACACAAATCTGAGACACTTCAAAAGTTCAAGGATTTTAAGAATGAAGTTGAAAACCAGCTTGGTAAGAAGATTAAAGCACTCCGGTCTGATAGAGGGGATGAATATCTGAGCCAAGAGTTTGACGAATTCTTGAGTGAGTGTGGGATAGTATCCCAACTTACTCCTCCTGGTACACCTCAATGGAATGGGGTTTCAGAGAGGAGAAACAGGACCTTGTTAGACATGGTCCGCTCAATGATGAGTCAGGCTAATCTCCCTATATCCTTTTGGGGATATGCTTTAGAGACTGCTGCTTACATTCTAAACAATACACCCAGCAAGGCAGTTAAGGGAACACCATACGAGCTATGGAAGGGCAGGAAACCCTGTGTGTCCTTTATGAAGATCTGGGGCTGTGATGCTCATGTCAAGAAATTGATTAGTAGCAAACTAGAGTCCAGAACTGTCAAATGCCAGTTTGTAGGTTACCCTAAGGAAACTAAGGGATACTATTTCTACAATCCATTAGAGAACAAAGTTTTTGTTGCTCGACTGGAGTCTTTTTGGAAAAGGATTTCATTTCCAAGAAAGACAGTGGGAGCAGTATTGAACTTGGAGAAGTTCAAGAACCGCAAACTCCTGCAGCAACTGCTGAGGAAGCTGAGACAATTGTTCCTGATGTTCAGGTTGATGAACAGGTAGAACATATTGTACGGGAACCTAGAAGGTCTGGTAGGTCACGTCAAGGGCCTGAGAGGTATGGATACCTGGTCACCCAAGACGAAGAGATCATGGTTGTGGAACAAGATGATCCAAAATCCTACAAGGAGGCTATTGAAGGACCACAATCAGATAAATGGCGTGGAGCCATGGAATCTGAAATGCAATCTATGTATGACAATGAGGTCTGGCGGTTGGTTGATCCCTTCCCTGGAGTCAAAGTTGTGGAGAGCATGTGGCTTTTCAAGCTAAAAGCTGACAACACCTTCAAGGGGCGTCTGGTGGAAAAAGGATTCAGGCAAATTCATGGAATTGATTATGATGAAACCTTCTCACAAGTAGCTATGCTCAAATCCATAAGGATATTGCTTGCTATACCGGCATGGTACGACTATGAGATATGGCAGATGGATGTCAAGACCGCTTTCTTGAATGGAGAGCTAGAGGAGGATGTCTATATGGCTCAACCTGAAGGTTTTGTAAATCCAGAATATCCTAACCGAATATGCAAGCTTCAAAAGTCTATTTATGGACTTAAGCAAGCATCTAGGTCTTGGAACAAGAAGTTCAATGAATCCATAAAGGAATTTGGATTCATTCAAAACCTCGATGAGCCCTGTGTGTATCGTAAGAATAGTGGGAGCTCGGACACTTTCCTAGTGCTCTATGTCGATGACATTTTATTGATAGGAGGAAACATTTCAGAGCTGCAAGCCACAAAGCAGTGGCTGAACAAATGTTTTGCAATGAAGGACCTTGGGGAGGCTGAGACTATCTTGGGGATCAGAATCCACAGAGATAGGGCAAAACGTCTGCTGGGGCTTTCTCAGGCAAAGTACATAGACAAAATCCTTAAGAGGTTCAACATGTCCAACTCCAAGAAGGGATTCATCCCTATGGCACATGGTTTGAAACTGTCTAAGAAGGAACACAGTCCTAAGACTGAGAAGGAGAGGCGCAAGGTCTCCAAGTACCCTTATGCTTCTGCTATAGGGTCGATTATGTACGCTATGCTATGTACCAGGCCTGATGTTGCTTTTGCCCTCAGTATGACTAGCCGGTTCCAGTCTTGCTTCGGTGAGAAACACTGGAAGGCAGTCAAGGCAATTCTAAAGTACTTGAGACGTACTAGAGATCTTTTCTTGGTTTATGGTGGCGATGATGAGTTGGATGTGTCCAGTTACACTGACTCAGGATTCCAGACTGATCAAGACGAACAACAATCCCAATCTGTTTTTGTGTTCCTCTTGAATGGCGGTGCCATTAGTTGGAAGTCCACTAAACAGCCAACTGTTGCAGATTCTACAGCGTAAGCTGAGTACATTGCTGCTTGTGAGGCTTCTAAGGAAGCGGTCTGGATGAGGAAGTTCATTTCTGATCTTGGAGTAGTACCTTCTATCCAGGATTCAGTTGTGCTCTTCTGTGACAACAATGGGGCCATGATACAAGCTAAGGAGCCCCAGTCTACAAAGAAGAACCAGCATGTACTCAGGAAGTTTCACCTTATTCGGGAGATTATCCAAAGAGGTGATGTTAGACTACAGAGAGTGGATACAGATAACAATGTTCCTGATCCGATGACGAAGGCTCTTGCTGAACGCAAGAACAATGCTCATGCTAGATCTATAGGGATTAGGGCTATGCCTGCTTGGACCTAGGTCAAGTGGGAGATTGTTGGTGTGCCTTAGTTCTAGGCATAGTTATTTGTTGATGTATTGTACTTTTGTTGATTGTACTATACATTTGTTTTATGGAATAAAAGGCATTAATTCATTCAGTCAATATATCTTGTATTATATGAACTGTATGAAGTATCCATTGATTGTATATCATAAATTACCAGAAGCTAGTTCTACTCATGGGAATGAATAGAACGTAAAGCTTTTACGAACAGGATATGTACACGTGTACAGGATATGTTTGTAGGTACGTATGACCAATACGGGACTTGGTCGATCCGCTTTAGAAGGCACATGGTGGGAGTGTCATTGCCCTTCTATAAATGTAGATCTCTTTTATCTGTCGATCTGATTTCAATATAGTATTGAATGAGGAATCTGATTAGATTTGACATACGCCTAACAGGTCTGTAAAAGGATGCCAAATACGGGTATGATTGGTCTAGTCAGTGAACTGATTCATACTGATAGTTGAAGTGAAGGGATTACCACTCACTCCCAAGTGAGATGATATCATTAGGCCACTCGATGAGTTGAACTGAGAAATGTGTGGCCACACTCAGATAAGCTGGTTACTTATCTGTTCTTCAGTTAACTCTAGATCGAGAAATATCTCAAGCTTTAGAGGATGACGTCCACCATGCCTCATGCTTGATATAGCGATATGCATGGTAAGAGATATTAGAGAATACTACAGGGTATCTATCTGTATGAGATGGACTAACACTGTAATCAATTGGTGAGTGATATGGTCTAGGCAACTCTCTATCAGTCGTTGAGCTAATTGATTATGGCCCACAGGATCGTGCACACTAGACACTGAGACTTGTACTCGGAGAACTAATACATGTAGTGTATTTGTGATGAACTTATTATTAGTTGTTAACTAATAATGTTAATTGATTAATTGTTCTAATTGGAACAAGTTAATTGATTGTATGGAGGGATTAATTATTCAATCGGGTTAATTAATTAAACGATTGATTAATTAGATTTTCTTTAGGGGTTAGTGTGTGATTAATTATAACCTAATTGATGTTAATTGAATCTATTGTATTCTATTGTGGTACAATCAGATTAATTAAATTAATACAGGTACTAAAACTGTAATTAGTCAACACACTATAAATTAATCCTAATCGATTGAAACCCGAGACTTTCTGACACAGAAATCAGAGAAACCCTAATTCCCTCTACCCCATTCGGCCGAACCCTCCCTAGGGTGATCCCGGAGTTATCGTTCATCGTTCTTCGTGCCTCTTGCGAGTACCTGATCACTGGAGGGAATCGTGCACGTGAATTTGGAGGAATCACCGATCGTGCGGTTCGTCCATCTCTCTCAGAGGGATTCCATGTGAGTGACTAATGTAGATTTAATCACGTTAATTATATAAATAACATTGAGGCAATGATAAAGATCAAGTATAATCTGATCAATGATTTTAAAATCATTTTCTCGCTTCCGCTGCGCGACTCTGATCGTTGATCAGATTCCAACACAAAATAATACCTGAAGTGTTCAAAAAATTTAAAAATCATTTTTACCTAAGGACCATGGATCTCAAAATGAACATCTAGTCGACACGAGTCCAACGGTATAATTTTTTTTAAAATTAGAGTTCGAGAAAGCCGAGAAAATGATTTTAAACTAAAAAAAAGAAAATGATTAGTTATCAACCCCACATTCTCTCCCCTCCTCCTCTCCCCTGCGCAAAGCAATAAGAATAAACAAATTTACCTTTGAGCCCTCTCTCATTATTAAAACTACGTAGTTTTGAAGGTGTTCTCACATATAAAAGTGTTTTCACCTGATCCCTATATATATATATATATATATATATATATATATATATATGGAGAGGCTCTTGTGAGAACACCCCCTCCTATGTGAGAATGGTTCTTATGGTGAGAACACATCAAAACTACGTAGTTTTGATAGTTTTTGTAGTGGAAAATAAATAAAATGTTATGCCCTTGCTAGGATTCAAACCCCCATAGGGTTGGCTCCTCCACTGATGCATTACCATTAGGCCAAAGGAGTTATATGCTTTAAATGGGACGCACTTCTATATAAACCTTAAAGGGAGAGGAATTGGTGCAGTGATGAGTCATCAATTATTTCTTTTCTATTAAAAAATGTTTTCCCTCCTATTCCGAACTCTGATTTCGAATATTTTTATATGGATGAACTCGTATTGACGAGGCGCTCATTTTAAGATCCATGAAGCCCGTGTAAAAATGAGGTTTTCAATATTAGAACATACAGTTTTAATTTTAGAACATACGGTCTGGTTACGTCTTTTTTAATACAGTGTTTTAAATAACGCTATAAACCTTCTAAACCTTATATTTTGTATTCTAAAAGTTCAAGATAATGTTTTAAAAAATATTAGTTGATATATGCAACATATTTGCATTCTTATTTAATAATATGTCGAATTTGCGACTCATATTCTAAAAACCATAACGTATGTGATAATTTTTGTAACATGTTCTACAATTTTAGAGTCTTCTTTCTAAATTTCGTAACATAAGTTCTAAATTTTATGGAACAAACCCTACGGCATAGTTCTACAACTAGTTTAAAGCTAATGTACATGTTTACTAAATAACGTTACATGTGTTCGCAATTTTATAACTCGTGTTCTATATAATATTACATGTGTTCGGGTTCGGGTTGAGATTCAGAATGAGGTTTAAGAAAGGAGGGAGAAGATATGCGTGTTCTAAAATAGTAACAATGTGTTCTGTACTATTAAAAGAGTGTTCTAAAATAGTAACAATGTATTCTGTAATATTAAAAGCGTGTTCTAAAATACTAACAATGTGTTCTGTAATATTAAGAGCGTGTTCTAAAATACTAACAGTGTGTTCCAAAATAACTAATTTTTGTATTGTCAATAATAATTTTTGTGTGCATTATGCTCTAAATTATATAGCTCAGTTTCTAAACAAGGTTACCTAATTTATAAAGATTATAGTAAAAAATTAAATAAAAATTAAAATAAAAAGACAATTTAGAGTTTTTAATAATTAAAATAATTATTATTATAATAAAGTAATGGGAAGAAAATTAATTAAGTATTAAAATACAAAAATAGTGCATTGTAAAATATGGAATAAGAAAAGGCAAGTTGCATTGGGAATTATATCAAGAAAACAAAAGAAAAACAACCAAAATTAGCGTTGAAAATTTTGAAATAAGAGAGTTTGAAAATTTTAAAAAATAAACAAAAGTGCAAGTTGTAAAATATATATTATTAATAAACTCCCATCATATTGCATTATAAATATATACGTTAAATGTTAATATTAAAAATTATATGATATGATTTACTTAGAAAGTTATAGTACCCGTGAAAAAAAAAAGCATTAAATTTTATTTTATAATTATTAGGATTTATAAATTATAATAGCAAATATGGTATGAAAATATTAAATTAATTGTTCAATATCAACCATTAAGATAAATATTTAAATGAAAAGAAAATATTTTTAATTATAATTGAAAAATCTTTAATTCAAGGGTGATTCTCCAAATTAAATTTGGAGAGCTACTCACCATATAAATAAGACTGATGATATTGTTAATTATATAAATGTGGAATACAGTGGTATCGTTAATTAAAACAAAAAATTAAAATTTGCGTGACGACACGTTTCTGTTAATAAACAATTTTCGTCCCTCATAAATCAATTATGGTGAGCGTCCCAGTGGTTAGTACATTGTGATTAGAAGGGGAAGGCCGCGGTTCGAGTCTCCCCAACGCCTCATCTCTTCTTTTCTTTTGTATTAAAGGATTTAATTAAATCCAAGGTTTATATATAAGCAGGTGTCATAATAATCAAAGGAAGCAAGTGTCCAAGTGGTAGGCACGCTTTGCATCTATGCTGCCCACCTAGGTTCGAATCCCTAGCCATACTTTCTTTGTATTTTATTTATTTTCTTCCTTTCATATATATATATATATATATATATATATATATATATATATATATATAGGGGAGGGATCACATGAGAACACCCCCTCTATGTGAGAATGCTTCTTATGGTGAGAACACCTTGAAACTACGTAGTTTTGATTTTATATATATATATATATAGGGGAGGGATCAAGTGAGAACACATCCATATGCAAGAACACTTTTATATGTGAGAACACCTCAAAACTACGTAGTTTTATTAATAATAGAGGACCAAAAGGGAAATTTGTTCCTTCCTATTCATAGTTGCGGATGGAAGATGAGAGAGAAATGTGGTACTAATGACTCTTCATTTAATTTTAATTTTATTTTTATTTAAAATCATTTTCCCAACTTTCCCCAAACTCCGATTTTGACGATTATTATATCGTTGGACTCGTGTCGTCTAGATGTTCATTTTAAGATCTATGATGTTTATGTAAAAACGATTTTTTAAAATTTTGAACACGCGAAATATTTATTTGAACATAACATTTTTAAGTTTCTATTGCTGCTGTAACCAAGAATTTTAAGTGTTTGAACATGCAGGTTATTTTTTTGAGCATATGTTTTAAGTTTTTGAAAATATGAAGTATTTTTTTGAACATAATTTTTTAAGTTCTTAAACATGTGTCAATTGATAGTTTTGATGGGAAAAAATAATATTAGTATAATGTTTTGTGAAATTATCTAGTTTTAGTGATAATACGTTCAAATTAAGCATCAAAACATGAAAAATTATGCAATCTTAGTGATAATATTAGTTTTTTTAACATTTTAACAATGAAAAAATGCAAATTAACTACAATTGACACTCATGTTCAAAATTACAGCACGTATGTTCAAATTGTTAAATCGTCAACTTTACCTAACAACAATGGTACTCAAAATAAGCGTCTCGTCAAAACAAATCCAACGGTATAAAAAAAGTTCAAATCGGAGTTCGGGAAAGTCGGGAAAATTTATTTAAACAAAATGAAATAAACAATAATTAAAAAAAGTACTAATTTCTCTCTCCTGCTCATACTATCCCATACGTGTCCATTAAAAATAATGACAAATTCCCCTTTTAACCCTCTCTTATTAATAAAACTACGTAGTTTTATATATATATAGAGAGAGAGAAAGGATCAGGTGAGAACACCTCTCATATGCGAGAACACTTTTGTATGTGAGAACACCTCCAAAACTACGTAGTTTTATTAATAGTGGAAGACCAAAACAGAAAGTTTTCCCTAACCCTATACAAAACACGGAGGAGAGAGAAATTGATAGATTTTTGATTTTTGATTTATTTCATTTTGTTTAACTTAAATTTCTCGACTTTTCCGAACTCCGATTCTAATTTTTTTTATACTATTGGATTTGTTACGACGAGACGTTTATTTTGAGTACCATTGTTGTCAGGTAAAGTCGATATTTTAATAGTTTGAACATGAAGAGTTAAACTTTTGAACATAACAGTTAATATTTTTGAGCATAAAGAGTTAAGTTTTGAACATAAAAGTTAACTGATCTTTAGACAATTGCTCGTTGTTTTCCTTGCAACCTTCTTTGTTACATACACAATATTGAACAACCACCACATCTTTTTCTTTTTTCTTTTAGTTGTAGTAGATTTCCTAATATTGAATTCATCAACACTTGCATATGCTCTGTAGAAATGAATACCTTCATCAAAAGAAATAAATTTCATTTCCCTGTAGGTTTTAATTCATTAGTGCATATGGATTTTTGTTCCTCCAGGAGTCAATTGGGGTATTACTTAAGGAGTCAATTGTTGTATTTTTTTCAGAAGTTGTAAGGTCCTCATTACTCAAAAATTAAATCTGCAGAGAAGTAGAGATATAGTTTTAGACTTTGAACATCTTGTAGTTGTAATTTTGAACATATTGTATAAATATTTGAACATGATATATACAATTTTCAACATCTTGAACATTTTGAACATACTGTCAATAGTTGTAACTTTGAACATATTGTATAAATATTTGAACATGATATATACAATTTTCAACATCTTGAACATTTTGAACATACTGTCAGTAGTTGTAACTTTGAACATATTGTATAAATTTTTGAAATTGTTGCATACAATAAGATGAAGTACAAATTCTTACCTGATTCATTAGATGATGGAGTTCTTGAATCTTCTTGGAGTTCATATTGAAGTAGAAACTGAGATTTTTTCATAGTATAATAAGAAACCGAACTCAGAAACGAAGAAAGCTTTTTCATACCAGATTTGGACTATGAGGTACAAATTACAGATCTAAAGCTCGAAATCATAGACAAAATTACAAATCTGAAGCTCGAAATCAAGATTCAAAGTTGTAAATAACGATTTTGAAGGTTGAAATTCGAATTTGAAGTTGGAAATCTAGCTCAAATTAGGATTTCTAGAGTTGTAAGATGAGGATGCGAAACTGGACCTTGGATTTGAGGAGAGTAAATCGCGATGTATCTGAAGGAGGAGCAAAGGGAGTGGATGGAGGAGCGAAGGGAGTGGATGGAGGAGGTGCAGCTCTACCTTTTTTAAAATAAAGAATTAATAAACGGTATTGAAGTTTATATACAAGAGCGCTACCTAAAGTATCAATAGCAGCAATTGTCCTAGTGGTAGGAAGCTATGTCTTGGACTGAGGCATGCTGGGTTCGAATCCCACCTATTGCAAATCATGTTTTTTTCACAATTTACCATCAAAACTACGTAGTTTTGAGGTGTTCTCACATATAAAAGTGTTCTCGCATATGAGGGTGTTCTCACCTGATCCCTCCCATATATATATATATATATATATATATATATATATATATATATATATGATACGGTTTCAATTGTAATTAACATATTTCATTATTACACTGGAATATTTTTATGTATTTTTTGTAGCTCTAACGACACCTATTTATCACCACCGGTGAACTTTTTTTTTTGTCGACTTTTCTACTGGTAAGCTCTCTTTTTTTGCCGATTCTTGATTTGTTCTTTAACTTATGTTTTTGTACCTCCTACACCACCTACTTATCACTATTGTTATCTTTTTCCTCCGATCCATATTAGTATCAAGTTTAATTATATATATCGCATATTAACTTTTTGGTGGATATATCGCATATTAATTGATGGGTACTAATCTGAATCATTTCATATGTTCTATATATGCAGGAGCTAATATAGGTTGGTTTGATCCATTTTCATTATTTAGCCTGAAAATATGTTGGTTTTTTTCTTTTTTGTAATCAGTTGTTATCTTATATACTATTTACTTTTCGATTTGTTAAAATGTAAGAAATCCGGGTAATATATTGTATAATGTTGAGTCTTTGTTAGAGAAAAATATTTCTTTAATTTTTCTCTTGAATTTTTTCTACAACAAGAATTTACCTACATAAAGTATTTGGTAGGTGTATTATTTCAATTTGTATTTTCTTTAGGGTTAAGGCCCTAAATATTTTTGTGGAATCAAACAATATTCCTGTTAAGTGGACAATACTATTTATAACAAAATTTACATATAATTCTCATTTTATAACAGTAAAACAATTCTTTAGCTTTATTAATTTTACTCCAATTTGCCTTGAGCATTCTCAAAAATAAATTATTGATGATCTACTAACCCACCATAACAAATATTTTTTCTTCTAACGGAATATATTACATATTTTGATTACTTACCAGTTGTATTCTTTTTTCAAATTAATTAGAAAAGGTATATGAAAACTATTAATTTTTTTTTTTTTTGGTAAAGGAAGAAGGCAAGAAAGCCCAGGGAAAAAAAACAAAAACAACCAAAGAAACTAAACAACTACATTCCTTCTCTCCGATCGACCCCTACGATCGTCTTCAAGAATATCTTGGAGGCCTGCAGGAGGCACACCACACTCGTGATGACCCAGAGCTAAAGACCCTGCGAAATTCGCCATCCAATCAGCTGCGTGATTACCTTCCCTATAAAAATGCACAATCCTGACATTCCAACACCTATCCCGAAGCTCCTGGCAATGTCTGATAAGCCATCCAAGCGGATGATGATCTCCAATAATAGTTTCCGTAATCTGGATCACAGGACTCGAGTCAAGTTCCATAATCACATTCTGAAAACCCTGCTCCCAAGCTAGAAGCAAGCCGAAGTACAAACCCCACAATTCAGCTAGAAAATCAGTGCATATTCCCAAATTCACCATAAACCCACCTATCCAGACTCCCTCACTATTCCAAATCAGCCCACCCGTCGCTGCAAAACCCGGATTACCTTTGCTAGCCCCATCCGAGTTGATTTTCACCCAATTCTCTTCCGGAGGGATCCATCGAATCCACCTCTCTTCGCGAGCACAACCCCCAACTCTCGAAACCGAGGCAGTAGCTCGATTACATTCCACAACCCGATCCATAACAAACTCACCATCAAGATCCGGACAATGACGAGCATAAAAAATTCTCCTGTTTCTAGATTTCCAGATCCACCAAACACCCATACTAAAAATAATACTCCATTTACAACCTTGAACATGGGAATGCTCAATTAAATTCTGGTAAGGCCAATCATCTAAAGATAAAGAGAAAAAAATAGGATTGCCCAGCACTAGGAACAATCATCTCCCAAACACGCTTAGATTTAAAACAATCCCGAAGGACATGAAGAACAGTTTCTGTACCACCACAAACCGAACACATACCTAATGAAGAAATATGCCGGCGCCTGCGATTCTCATTGCAAAGAATCGAATCATGCTTAATCTGCCATAGAAAGCATCGGATTCACTCTGGAATTTCTTGCTTCCAAATCACTAGCCAACGATTAGAACTCGGTGTAATGATAGGCGAAGGAGAATGGCTCCAATACCCCGAACTAACAGTATATATCCCCGACTTAGACCCCGGCCAATTCCAAGAATCAGACCTATTCTCATCAAAGAACAAAACAACAGAAGCCAATTCACAGACATCTCCAGTCGAGAGATAATTCGAGATTAAAGGCCAATTCCACCCATTGCCCTGGATCCAAAAATCACGCACTAACAGATTAACCCAATTCGTCGGAACAGAATGGGTACACCGATCCAAGAGAACTTTGTTGCCGCACCATTTATCCTTCCAGAAAAAAGTGGAATCGACGTTATACACAACCCTCCCCACTCCATTCTTAATAATCTTAGCACCTGCAAGAATTCCACGCCAAGTAGAGGACTGAACATTCCTGGCCCGAAACAAATTAAGCCCAACTCGATCACCCCCATACTTAGCTCTAAGGGCCCTGACCCATAAGGAGTCATTACTAATCAGCACCTTCCATGAAAGCTTAGCTAACATAGCCAAATTGAAAGTTCTAGTATCCCGAATCCCCAGTCCACCCTCATTCTTAGGCTTACAGACTTCATTCCAGTTAACCAAGTGGATCTTTCTCGCATTGGGTTCCGAACCCCAAAGAAAATTTTGATTACAAGCATCTAGTTTAGAACAGATACTCGATGGCAAAAGCACTGTTTGCATAGAATACGTAAGAATAGAGCTTGTAACCGATTTTATCAACATAAGTCTCCCAACAAAAGACAAGTTTTTCACTTTCCATCCCGTAATGCGCGAACACACTTTATCTACAACATGACTAAAGGTTTCCGCATTAACTCTTCCATGCATCAACGGCATACCCAAGTACACACCTAAATCATGAGTTCTCTCAACTCCCAAAATATCACAAATTCCTCTACTCATAATATCAGAAATGTGAGGCGAAAAGAACACTTTAGATTTGGAATGATTAACTTTCTGACCCGAGCAATCACTGAATTGTCTCATAATATTCTTGATCACCACAGCTTGACCAATGCTAGCTTCAGCCATAAGAACAATATCATCCGCAAAAAACACATGAGATAAGGAAACACCACCTCTAGAAATTGAAATAGGAGACCAATTGCTGCAGCTGACCGCATCTTCGATCATATGCCCCAACCGCTCAATACAAAGGACAAAGAGGTACGAAGAAAGAGGATCCCTTTGTCGGAGGCCACGTGATGGTTTAAAGCCATTCAACTTTTCCCCATTCCACAGCACTTTCATATCAGAAGCCTCAACACAACTCATAATGAGAGAAACCCAATGATCCGAGAACCCGGCTAAGGATAAAGTTGCGCGAAGAAAAAACCAGCTCACCCTATCATAAGCCTTTTCCATATCCAGCTTAATAATCATATCACCCGGTCTCCTAGAACGATGATGCATAGAGTGAATCGCCTCCTGGACCAAAATCACATTATCTGAGATATGTCTCCCCGGAACAAAACTACTATGGGCCGGACCGATAATATCGCCAAGGAACTCCTTAATCCGATTAACCACACATTTAGTCACAAGCTTATATAAAACATTACAGAGACTAATAGGACGAAATTGGGAAATCATCTCTGGATTAGGCACCTTAGGGATAATTGTTATCAAAGTTTCATTCAAACCCGCGTCAATCTTACCCGACTGTAGCATCGAAAGAACATACTGCGTAACTTGAGGCCCTGCTTTACGCCACAGCTTTTGAAAAAAGACAGCCTGGAAACCATCTGGGCCAGGGGCTTTAAAAGGGCCCATGTCAAATAAGGCACGATAAACATCCATTCCAACAAAAGGCCTGTTGAAACGAACCTGCGCATCAGCAGAAAGCTCAGGAAAACGAGCTAAGGTAAAGAGCTGGGCCCTCCGATCATCCTCCTCTGTGTAGAGCCTTTGGAAGAACTCGAAGACAATTAATTGAACAACACCAGCATCCCATTGCCATATTCCATTAGCATCACGAAGCCCGAGAATTTTATTTCTCTTCCGTCTAATCACCGTTGACAAGTGAAAGAAAGAGGTATTACGATCCCCTAAATTCAACCACTTAACCCGAGACTTTTGAAACCAGACAATCTCTTCTTGAATTAAAATCATATCAAGCTCAGCCAACAGTTTCCTCTCTAACCGAATTAACCCCGAGGTAACACGATTTGCAAGAGCTCTCTGGACGCCAGCCAGCCTACTGTACACCACCCTCTTTCGGGTTTTCAAAAACCTCCTGATTCCACTTCTCCAGATGATGCACAAAGGAACTCAAGCTATCACTGATATTTTTTGAACTCGACCAATTTTCATCAAACAATCGAACAAAGTCACTATGAGTAATCCAGGCCGCTTCGAAACGAAAAGGAATGCGAACCAGAGGGGGAGGACTCCCCAAAACATCAAGAAGGATGGGAGCATGTTCCTTGGAAGATGGCGAAAATAAGGCACGATAAACATCCATTCCAACAAAAGGCCTGTTGAAACGAACCTGCGCATCAGCAGAAAGCTCAGGAAAACGAGCTAAGGTAAAGAGCTGGGCCCTCCGATCATCCTCCTCTGTGTAGAGCCTTTGGAAGAACTCGAAGACAATTAATTGAACAACACCAGCATCCCATTGCCATATTCCATTAGCATCACGAAGCCCGAGAATTTTATTTCTCTTCCGTCTAATCACCGTTGACAAGTGAAAGAAAGAGGTATTACGATCCCCTAAATTCAACCACTTAACCCGAGACTTTTGAAACCAGAAAATCTCTTCTTGAATTAAAATCATATCAAGCTCAGCCAACAGTTTCCTCTCTAACCGAATTAACCCCGAGGTAACACGATTTGCAAGAGCTCTCTGGACGCCAGCCAGCCTACTGTACACCACCCTCTTTCGGGTTTTCAAAAACCTCCTGATTCCACTTCTCCAGATGATGCACAAAGGAACTCAAGCTATCACTGATATTTTTTGAACTCGACCAATTTTCATCAAACAATCGAACAAAGTCACTATGAGTAATCCAGGCCGCTTCGAAACGAAAAGGAATGCGAACCAGAGGGGGAGGACTCCCCAAAACATCAAGAAGGATGGGAGCATGTTCCTTGGAAGATGGCGAATAATTGCCTCAGGGAAAGCAGTCCGCCAATGTGTGTCACAAAGTCCTCAATCAACCCGACAGGAAACTCTCGTACGAATAGTAGAACCCCTATACCAAGTAAAAATAGGGCCTTGAAACCCCAAATCAATTACCTCCATATCATTAATCCAATCCACAAAAAACTGACACCGATTCAGAATTTTCATAGACCCTCCTTGCTTCTCATCAAGCGATTTAATACAATTAAAATCTCCCACCATAACCCAAGGATCAACAATGGAATTCTTCAAATGGACCATATCAGACATAAAGAGTCTTTTAAAGCGCATTTGAGGCCTGACATACACAAAAGAAACTTCAAAGCAACGATTATGAAGAAAGCCACCAATTCCCGTAATTCTAGCATGGAGAAACTGCCGATTTCTCAAAACGACATCCAAGTTCAACCTTGAATCATGATAGAAAATCCAAATTCCACCACTGAATCCCTCAGCTTCAACAACTTCACACCGAGAGAAGCCCAATTTCCGACCCAGGACGACGGCTCGAGTACCTGGTAACCGGGGTTCTAGTAAAACAAAAATGTCTGGATTCTGAATAGACAGAAGATGTCCAGTAGCCCTAAGAAACTCAGTGTCGCCAGCACCAAAGCAATTCCAAGAAAGAATCTTCATCAGGAGGATAAAGAAACCAAACACAGACCAAAAGATCAAAGCACTAAAGAGAGCGGGAAGCCCCACCCCCAACACCAGGAGCCACCTCAGGACTCTGCACATTAGTCATATCGGAAAGAACTGGCCTAGTACTAGCAGCCGCACGGAAACTATCAGCCATAAACTTAGGTTGATTATTACTAGCACCTTTAACGCCCTTAGTACTCTTAGACACCTCCACCCGACTGCATTTTCCTCGAGATAAAATATTCGCACAAGCATCCAGATCAATTACGGAGTCCTCCACGTCATCCTTAAGATCCCCAAAAATATTATGGCCCGCTAGGTCCCGAAAATGAGTCGGAGCACGAACCCCTGAAGAGCTCGGTTTGGAAGAAGTTCCAAAAGAAAAAGGCTGACTTTTCTCAATATTAGAAACACCGGATGGTAAACCAGTAACGCCTCGATCTACCTGGCCCGAAACAGCCGATTTCTGCTTTGCTCCTCCATCAAAAGCTCCAAAGACCGGTTTCTTTCCCTTATTGGCTGGCTTACGATCCTTAGTTCGCCAAGCCCCAAAGGCATCCCCCTCCTGAGTACCCGAGAGACCCCCAGCAGAAGTAACTCCTCCCTTACCATTACCAGGGATGATTTCCGGAGTGTCGGTAGCCATATTATTACCCACAGGAACCTCCAAATTAGCCTCAACGCTAGGAGAGACAGCACCAGGTAACGTACAATTAGTTCGATTATGTCCATATTTACCACATTTGGTACATGCAATGTGCAACCCCTCATACTCAATATGATAAGAGATGCCATTCACTTCAAACTCCGCGATCAAAGGCTTTGCCAGGTCAATCTCAACACAAACCCTAGCAAACTTACCCCTACAGGCCCGGAGGGTATTCAAATCCACCTTAATAGCCTTCCCAACTGAGTTACCAATCATTCTAAGAAAACTCTCATTGTAAAGTTGCACTGGCAAATCTGGAAAACGAATCCAGACCAACGTCGAATTAATGGTAGCCTGTGAAGCCAGAAAATCCAGAGACCACGTTCTCACAGTAAGATAGTGACCTTGCACCGTCCATGGGCCCTCCTCAATAATCTTCCTTCGATCACACGATTGCTCACAACAAACAATATGTAATCCATGACCAACGTCCATAATATCAACCTGACCCATAGGGTTCCAAATCTCCAAAGCACGTTTCTTTAGAGCTACATACCCAACGTTACGACCAAGAACTTTAATAACCAAAGCATCCTTCCATGGCAAGGACCATTCTTCCATAATCTCTGAGGCAATCGTGAACTTGGGCTTCAGTGGGTTAAGAAGCTCCACTGCCACATGACCTTGCGCCTCTAAATCAACCACCACAGGAACCGTCTCTGTCACCTTATCCCCTTTCACTACATCTCTATAAGCCCTATTCATCCCCTCCATAGAAAACTCTGCATCCATAGCAGCCTCTCCATCGTCCGGCGTACTGTCCGGTGAAGACATCGGAAAGAACCAGTCGCGTAGGGTTTCTCACCAGTCGCTTATTAATAAAAATTAAAATTGAAGTCTACTAATTTTGTCACCTTTTGTCACCTACGGTGGTTTACTTTCAAGCTGTTCTCATTATATAAAAATATCCATCAAAATTCAATCTACTATATTAGATTTCTTTTTTAATTTTCTTTTTTGAAAGCATATTACCTTTTTCTCTGAAATTCAAATTTTTCGGGCTCTTTTTTCTATTCCTTTTTAAGCAAATTCGGTATAATCTGTCATTTATTTATAAATATATATAAACCTACACATCTTTTGCTTATGTGTCAACCTCTCACTAATCTTTAGATGATGTGGCATCACTCAAAAATTTTGTTAATTATGTAAATAAATAAACATTTAAGTATACCATTACTTATTAATTCATTGATAATTTCCATATGAAAATCAAATTAATAAGGAAACAAAACATATCACATTAAATTGGTAAACAAATATAAACTTTTTTACCTTTTTGTCTTTTAGGAAATACTCATAAATAATTTAATAGCTAGGTACAAGAAAAGATTAAAAGCATGAAAAAAATATTATTACCATAATTTAATACAATTTTTTCTTATTCCATGGATTGTGTAATTAATTTCAAATCCAATCATAATTCTTCCTCTTTTAGAAAAAAAAAAGTACAAATATTTATAAATTACAGAAAACAAATCTTCCTTCTTTCCTTTTTTTATCTAATAGAATTTTCTATCTTTCCTTTAGCTAAGCTAATCATAATGTATCTTTTTTCAAGTTTGTTTGAGACTTAGGCCCGTTCTTTTGGACTGAAAAAATCTGAACTGAACTGAACTGAACGATGCTGAACTGAACTGAACTGAACTGAATTTTGTTAAAACTGAAAAATAAATATTGAAACTGAATTGAATAAATAATAATGTTGATGGACGTTGAAGGAGTTAGCTAAGATGGAGTTGGCGAATGTTGATCATCAAAAGTGAATTTATTTGAAAGATCTTGACGTGGATCATGTTGAGCATTAGTTTGATAATTATGTTGGAAGTTTGAGTTTCGTTCTTTATTAGTTGGACTTGTTTGAGTTTTGTTCCTTATTTTATGTTTTTAGTTGGACTTGTTTGAGTTTTGTTGTTTAATTTAAACTTTCTGTTATGCTTTTTATTTTAGTTGAACTTATGTTATGCTTTTGTATATTAAATTCAAATTTATATAGTAGAACTTATTAAGTTGGTAGAATATTGCAACGTATATTGCTAATAATATTTATAATTTGTTAACCTGAACTAAATTGAATGTTGCTGAATTGAACTGAACTGAACTGAATATTACTGAAATGAACTAAATTAAATGCCATTGAAAATTGAACTGAATGTTGTTGAACTGAACTGAACTGAATGTTGCTGAACTGAACTGAACTTAAAATAAGTTTTAATAAGTCCAAAAGAACATGGCCTTATATCTTTTCAAGTTAACTAGCTATTTATTTACACATACTAATAAATTAGATTTACTAATATTTAAAATATAAATTTTTTAATAAAATTTCTAATATAATAATATAAGATATCATACCAGTAGTAATATTTGTATTTCCATATGTAAATAATCTCTCATTGGTAAATAATCTCTCATTGGTGAGTTAATTCTCTAAAAGGTTTGAATTTGGATATAATTTTGTCATGTAGTTCTCTAATTTGGATATTATACAGTTGGATTAGTGGAATTATGAAAAGAGATTCAACTAACAATGAGTTCAAAGAGGTTTAACAATGATATTTCATCTCTAGGTTATAAGAGAAGATTACCAGCAAAGGTGACAAGGAAAATGAAGTTGTGTTATTTGGATGTAATGGAAAATAATATATATATATATATAAATATATATATATATATATATGTGGTTTTAGATGTAAATTCAAATACAATGTGTAAATTTAATAAATTAATATTTTTAATATTTATAACTCTCAATATCGAATATTTAAAGTAACAATGGATTCGAAAACCAGATGGAAAACTAAAAAATTTAAAGTAATAATTTGTACAGGATTTATGCATTTTTTTAAATATAATTGAGATATTTGTAAAAAAATTTAACTGAGTTATTACAATAAACCATTATCTACTTCTAGCTCATATTATTATCTATTTTCTTTTTATCATTAGAACATTGGTTATGAAATGGTTAATTGGCAGTTTATTACAGGCAAAACTAATGTTAATATGTTTTTAGATCTAGAGATGTACTTTTATACGATGTGATTATCAAAACCATTTATTTTAAAAGAAATAATTGATTAAAAATTTATTAAATATCTCCAAAAGTGTACATTGGAGGTGCATATAGTACAGGTCAAAATTACAAGAGTAAAAAAGAATTGTAGAAAAAACAATACTTTTAACGACAATACAGTCATACCATATAACAACAAATACAATTTGTAAATAAATGTAAGAGTACTCAATATAATTAAATGGGTAAATAATTTGAAAATTCTCAAATACATTTGTTTAGTCTCTTTATTTTAAAAAAACTCATTATAAGTGTTACCTTGAATTTGTAACATGGATTCCACGTAGGCTATAATCACTGCAAGATAGCAAACGTTAGCCTAAAGGAGGCCGCTGTTCGGCGACCCCTCTCCGATGTTAAAGTCAGTAAGATTCGTGATCGGAAAAGTAATTAACTCAGAGCTTCAGTCAAGAAAGATTGTACCTTAGATTGTAGAAATCCCGTGTATTTATTGCAGTTTTATCATGAATCCGAATCCTAGTTGTATTAGGACATATCAAGAATCACGCCTAATCAGGCCGGTGATCATAGTCCTAATTAGCTTGAACATTCCTAATCGAATTAGGAGACTAAAAGAGAAATATAGTCCGCGTAGGAGAGATATTCTCCTAGCTTTGACTATTCAACGTACGCCCACGTGGCTTTAATAAGAATAATTACTGGTCCACGTGTGATGTAAAATACTAGGTGATAACAGAAGCCCCCCCAAAGTATGAGCAAGCTCCTTTAGGGCTTAGAACTTCAAATTATCAAACTAAACCAGCAGCCCTCTTACGCGCTAAGCCCATGAAACAGGCGCAAAAATGCCGAACCTGTTTAGCCCACGCATTTAAGCTCAACCACTTTTATAGCACGCCACCTCTAAGTCACATACACGTGGCAACAAGCGTGACCTTTATTCAAACTCCCTCCAAGAAAACGAAAGGTCTCTCTTTCAAAAACATTTTCATCACCTATAAAGCCCCATTTTCAGAGTTAACATTCTCAATACTTCTCCAGAATCCTCTGTGTTTCCAAATTCCGGCAAAGTTCATACCGTCCGTTCGAAACGTAAGTCTTTTCTTTCAATACCAGCTCACCATTCCTCTTTTATACTTTTGAAATGGCTTCGTCTTCAAATCACGCCACAAACCCAAGACCTGTAAATGTCGATCCGACAGCTCTTCATCGGAGACGCCGCCAAATCATGGCTGACTGGACCGATGAGGAAATTGAAATCTCTAGGGAAACCATGGAACTAATTAGGCCGCGAATGCGCCCAACTGTAAATCCCATTCCCAATCCTGCAAACCCTAGAACCCTAATCCCCGCGCAAGGCTTATGGAAAACCATCCTTCCAACGGAGCACTCCAAAATTTCAAATCAGGGTATGCTTCAGGCGTTGAAGGACAAATACCCTGACCTCAAAAACCTTGAATGCGAAATTCCCTCGAAAACCGAGGTGATGTTCAAAGGGAAAGGCAGAAAATTTGCCGCTCTAGAGCGCTTGATGGATTTTGGTCTAAGATTTCCGCTCCCTGAGGTTGTGACCGACATCCTCAATGAGTTTAACCTGTGTCATGCTCAGATCGTTCCAAACTCCTGGCTCGAGATGATTGCTCTGGCACGAGTCTGTGAGGACCTAGGAATCCTCCTTACTGGGAATTTGTTCAAGTATATGCGAATTCCCATGAAAGCCACTGGTCATTCCTGCGTATCTTTTAGTACCATCCGAGGTCCTAAATCCATCGTCCGTGATAAATCTTCGTCACACTGTGGGTATAAGCAAAGATGGATTTGGGTTGGTCCCTCGAATGACAGTCCGGTATGGCCATTTCGCGTAGACTTCAACGAATTCCCAACTAACCCTCAATCCTGGAGAAACCCTTCGAAAGAGGTTATCTTGACCGAGGAGGAGCAACACTCCTTCTCCATGCTTCTTAAATACAAACCCCCAACCCAACCTAGTGTCGATCAATTCGTCTCTAGATATAGGAGCGGGAGGCCCATAGCTGCTGTGGATAAGGAAGGAAAAATTCACTATTATACTGCCCCCAAAGTCGAGAAAATCTTCTGTGGCGAGGAGATCGATCTCAACATTGATCCTTGTAAGTGTTCTTTTTCATGAATATTCACTTATAAAATGCTCTATTGTGCAGGATTGCCATGGCACCTAAACTATCTTTAAAACAACAACTTGCAGCACATCGCCTTGAGGTGCTCTCTGGGCAAGCTAACGCCCCTCGCTCAGTTCCGGTCCCAAAATCTCACAAGGTGAGGCAAGCAAAGGTTAAACAGGCCTTTGTTTCCAAAACTATCACTGCACCGAGGAGTTCTGGTGTCCAAAGGACAACCCTTCAACAAGGGCGAGCTTCGGATACTGCTGCTCGACAGCCCGTGACTTTCGAGACAATAAACCATAATGCTGCCACAGGTACCTTTCAGTTTGGATTTACAGTTGTATCCTAAAACCATATCATCTTGCCTTTAACAAAATATGTATTCTATTACCCAGACGAGGATATCGCGGCATCGAGCTCTAAAGATGATATCCCCTTGAGGGCACGACCTAGTCTGGTCAAATCGACACCCCGAGGTGGTCGACCTTTGAACCCCCCCTTAGATCATCCTCATACTCCTTCACCTTCAAACCCACTTCCAAATCCTCCATCTTTAGATCAACCTTTGAATCCTCCCTTAAATCATCCTCATACTCCTTCACCTTCAAACCCGCTTCCTGAAAATCCTTCGGGGTCCACGGGAATGCCTGACACCTTCTCAAATCCTTCAAAACGCCCTCGAGAGGATGAGGCCTTCTCTGGAGACGTCCCTCCTTCCAAAAGACAAAGACATTATGGAGAGGCATCGGCCAAATGTCCCGAGATCGTCAACATTCCTCCTCACGAGATGAGTGAGGATGAAATTGGAATGTTCGAGCAGTTCCAACTGCAAAATGTAAGTGACCTTACCACATTATAAGTTTAACTTCTCAATTAACACTTGACTCACACACCCTTCTCCCTTTTAGTTTTGGAAGGCCAGATTTCCTAGGGTTTCTTTGAGCAATCCTCGGATTGCGGAAGACATTGCCTACACCACCCTTGTCCAAGAAGAAGGAGAAAACAGTGAGGCACTGACTGACGAGGAGTTGATTCAACTTGCCCGTATCCGTGAGCCAAAGGTAACTCCAAGACATCCTTTCAACCCTTTGTTCCTCGAAACTTCTTACCCTTTATTTTAACATTATCTTCTTATCAGTCGATGGCTGCCACCAACCTACTTATTCACAGATTCGAGTCTCAGACTTGTTCTATGAATGAGTACTTCGAGAGGTGGGACAGGGTTGAGGAGGAGCTAAAAGTGGCCAAAGATGAGGTTGCCCATCTCAATGCGGAGCTGACCTTAGCGAAGAAGCGAGAGAAGGATATTATTCTCGAAAAGGAGAATGCAAGGCTCGAAATGATAAGATGGCAGGGTCGATATACGGCGCAGGGACGCGCATATCAAGATGAATGCAACGACCTCTGCCACACTCTTTCCCTAGTTCGAGCTGACGCGGTCTCTATTCTTAAACAAGAAAAGGCCGAAAAGGTCAAGCTCTTAAATAAATGTATTATGCTTCGCGAGGGCAATCTTCAACTGAACCGGTCTTTAAGTGAGGTCGAGGCAAAAAGGAGAAAACTGAAAAGGAAGAACGAGAGCGACTTATCAAAGTTTGAGCACCTCAGCATTTGGAGGCTCTCGAGGTTCCATACCCGTGTCTGCCAGACCCTTAGGGAGAAATTCCCAAACATGTCTAAAGAAGACATGAGGTTTTGGGTGAACCTGAGCGCTCCCGAAGATGATGAGGATGCTGATGCGGTTCTCGATGACTCCTTCCCTCAGCCAGACCTTAGAGAAACCATTCCAGCGACGCCCATCCAAACTGTACCGGTCCAAAGCAGCGATCAAGCCCCAAAATTAGATTAGGTTTAATCTAATTTTTCTTGTATCTTTGTATCCTGTACTTAATCAATCAAAAACTTTTTCTATCTTTACTTGTCTTGCAATATTACGTCTAATATTCATGGTACAAGTAGTTTATAGAACCTAGATTTGCATTTAAGCATTTAAGCCTTCTTTCTTTATATTTGACGCCAAGATAACCTGAAACCATGCTAATGTATTATATTTCAACTATATTTTTTCGCAGCCCTCGTAGTTGCCCCCCCTTTATTCCTGGTCGGGCTAACTCTTGTAGGGTGGATTCTTACCACGACGTACATAGATTTGGTTATAATCGAAGCTTTCTAGCATGCAATAAGCTTGATTTTCATAGTGAACCAAAATGTCCAGTGTCGAATACTTAGAACAAGTTTCAAAATAAATCTATGTAAAGTTAACTGCGTTTCGAGCACTTTTCATAAGCAAATAATTCCAAAGTCATATCTGAATTAAAAGTCATAGATGAAAACGGTGCCTCAAGAGCTTTATTCAATGATAACTCCTAAGTAAAATTCTGAGGTTTAATACATGCAAAAAATAGAGATAAATCGATCATTAACTGACTAAAAATAATATTTTCTAAGAGAGATCGCATTCCAAGTTCTTGGGACTTTTGTCCCGTCAAGGTGCTGCAAACGATAAGTATGTGTCACAACGCATTCTATAATCTGGAAAGGTCCTTCCCATTTAACTCCCAGTTTGCCCTTGCCTTGCCTGGCACTCGAGGCCACTGTACTTCGCAAGACGTAGTCACCTTTGAAAAACTGTCGAGGTCTTACACCCTTATCATAGATTCTCTTTGTTCTAGCTTTGTAAGCCTCGATTCGAGCATGTGCCAATTCTCTCTTCTCTTCGAGGTCATCTAGATTGTCTCGCAAGTTTAATTCGTTCCATTCCTCAGTATAATGGAGAACTCTTGTACTTGGAACCTTAATCTCGACAGGAATGAAGGCTTCTGTCCCATAAGTTAACGAAAATGGGGTTTCTTCGGTCGCTGTCTTTGGAGTTGTTCGATATGACCAGAGCACATGGTACAGTTCTTCGACCCAATTAGTTAACTTTTCAAGGTGGGTTAATCGCTTCTTGATCCCTTCCATAATTGTTCGATTAGTTCTTTCAGTCATCCCGTTAGTCTGAGGATGAAACACAAAACTAAACCTCAATTTGATCCCCTCTCTCTCACAGTAACTCCTGAACAGTACACTGTCAAATTGTTTTCCATTGTCTGTGATTATCGTGTTTGGTAGCCCGAAACGATATACAATGTTATTCTTGACGAATTTCACAATTTGCTGTGCTGTTATTGAAGAAACTGCCTCTGCTTCGACCCATTTTGTAAAATGATCGACTGCGACAATAACATACTGCTTTTGATTTGTCGAGATCGGGAACTGCCCTACAATATCGATGCCCCATGTGGCGAAAGGCCAAGCCACCTTAATGCCCTCCAAGCCTGAAGCCGGACTTTGTAAAACCGGAGCATGAGCCTGGCATGCGCCGCATTTCTTCACGAATTCCATTGCGTCATTGTTCATCTGTGGCCAGTAATAGCCCAGCAATCTCGCCTTTCGAGCCAAGACATTCCAGCCTTCATGTATCTCTTCCAAAATCTTGGCCCCCTCCTTGATCCCAACAGCTTTAAGCCATGGTTGTGAGTATGACCTTCTAAACAAGTTTCCATCTACTACGGTGTATCTACTAGCTTTCCTTACAATCTTCGGGTGCTGGGACTTTTCCTCGGGAAGCTTTCCCTCATACAAGTACTCGAAGATTGGCCAATACCACTCCGTCCCTCGATCGGTAAAAAAGATCTCACTGGAGTCGATACTCGCGCATGGGATAGCTTGCACATCACAAGGGCACAAATGTGGATTAGTTGGATCTGAAGCTAATTTAGCCAAATAATCGGCCTCCATGTTCTCTTCCCGAGGGATCTGAACCATCTCAACCTTGCAACCCATAACCTCGCATTCTTCTATCATACGTTTCATAAGCTTATGGTACTTCTTCATTCGAGCATGCTTAGTCTCCCATGAGTTTCTGATTTAATTTGTTGCAAGACCTGAATCGCTCTTGATAACCGCTTTATCGGCCCTTATGATCCTTACTAAACGCAAGCCTAACAAAATCGCCTCGTATTCAGCTGCGTTATTCGAGGAATCGAAGCCTAAAGTTGCAGCATGTCTGAACACCAAACCATCTGGACTTTTGCAAAAAACTCCTATTCCGGACTGAGTCTTATTTGCGCTCCCATCCACAAAGATTTCCCAAGTATTTAATACTGGCTCAGTTTCTTCCTCGGGTGGAATTTCGACAAGGAAATCAGCGAGAACTTGTGCTTTCTTCGACGGTCGGGGCTCGAAACGTACATCAAACTCAGTTAATTTAATAGACCATTCCGTCAGTCTCCCCGAGGCCTCAGGTCGAGAAAGGATCTTCCTGAGCGGGGTGTCTGTGCGAACTATTATGGTGTAACTGAGGAAGTAATGTCTTAACTTTTGAGCTGCGATATATACTCCGAAAGCGAGTTTCTCCATTCTGGGGTATTTGGATTCAACCCCTCGAAGCACCCTGCTAACATAATAGACAGGGAATTGTACTCTCCCTTCGTCTTCTTCCCGAACTAGCACCATCCCCATACACTCTTCTCCTACGCTTATATACAAATACAAACTCTCGCCTTGCACTGGCTGACTCAACAGAGGTGGTGAAGCCAGGAACCGCTTGAGATCCTCGAATGAGGTTTGACACTCTTCAGTCCACTCGAAATCTTTTACACCTTTGAGAGTTTTGTAGAAAGGCATGCACCGTTTCGCAGAGTAAGAGATGAAGCGACCTAAAGCGTTAATCTTTCCATTCAAAAACTGAACCTCGCGGACACTTCGAGGCGGCTGGAGATCAACAATTGCTTTGATTTTATCTGGATTTGCTTCGATACCACGCTTGGAGATCATAAAGCCCAGGAATTTCCCAGAATTAATTCCAAAAGTGCACTTTTCAGGATTGAGCTTTAGATTATAATCCCTCATGATCTGAAAAACTATCTCGAGGTCACGAGCATGATCTTCTGCCTTCTTACTCTTCACAATCATGTCATCCACATAGATCTCGACATTCTTACCTATGAGCTCTTTAAACATCTTGTTAACCAGCCTTTGATATGTCGCACCTGCATTCTTTAAACCAAAAGGCATTACTTGATAACAATAAGTACCTTCGGGTGTGATAAAGCTAGTCTTTTCCATATCCTTTTCTGCCAACGGTATTTGATGAAAGCCTTCCTTAGCGTCGAGGAAAGAGTAAACTTCGTATCCTGCTGTCGAATCCACTAGCATATCGATACAAGGTAAAGGATAAAAGTCCTTTGGGCAAACTTTGTTTAGATCAGAAAAATCGACACACATTCTCCATTTTCCATTGGCTTTCTTGACCAAAACCACATTCGAAATCCACTGAGGATAATGGACCTCCTTTATCCTTCCAAATTGGAGGAGTTTTTCCACTTCGCCCTTGATAAACTGTTGTCTTTCCGCCCCTTGATTCCTTTTCTTTTGTTTCACAGGAGTATATTCAGGATCGATGTCTAGCATATGCTCCATGATCTCTCGAGATACCCCAACAATATCTGCGGAAGTCCAAGCAAAGACATCCTGGTTGCATTCAAGGGTCGAGACAACCGTTTTCTTTGAATTCTCATGTAATTTTGCTGAAACTTGTACAGTTTTCCCTTCTCCAAGCGATATGTTCTCGATCGGATCTACCAGTTCAGCGCGCTCTTTTTCTTCTTCGACCAAAAACTTTCCGGAGGCACAATACCCAAAGACGTCACGTAAGTATGCCTAGCAACCGTTTGATTGCCAAGTGCCACCGCCATCCCACTCTCCGTTGGGATCATCCAGGCCAAATAGAAAAGGGATATGGCCCCCCGGCTTCCCGAAATCAAAGGTCTGCCAATAATCAAATTGTAGGCGATCGGGGTGTCGATCACTAGAAATTCTGTAACCGTCTTCCATCTATTGGTGGTATTCCCTATTTCGACCTCGAGCTGGATTTCCCCAAGCAGAAGTACGGGATGTCCACTAATACCGACCAAAGGTGAAGTAGATGGTGTCAAACGACTCGAATCCAGACCAAGGGCCTCGAATGCTTTCCTTGTTATAATATTTGCTGAGCTACCTGTGTCCAACATTGCTCTTCTCACGGTGAAACCCTCCACGAACATTTCTATTACCAAAGCATCATTATGAGGGTCAGTTGGTCTGTTTTTCAAGGATCCAAAGTCAAAGGTTTTAGAAATCTCTTCGATCCGACTTCGTTCCTCAATGCTACGTTTCCTTTTAATTCCTCGATCCACCGATGGTCCTCCCACAATTACATTAATAACTCCTCGAGGGCGCTTCACTCCCTCTCGTTCCGGAGACTGTTCACTATATTTTTAAATGAACTTCTTTAATTTTCCCTTTGCTGCCATTTTATCTAATTCTTTAGCAAGAGCCTCGCAATCCTCTGTATCATGACCTTCCATTTTATGAAAAGCACAATACTTCCCGTTGTACTTGGGTTTTCCATCCTTTGGATAGCGAATTGATTCCTTTTGCTCTTCGACCCACATTAGAACTTGAGCCCTTAGGACCGCGAACGGAACACGGTCTCTTTTATCAAAAGGTTTTCTTTTTTCTTCTCGAGGTCGCTCCCATTTATCAGGATTCCTGTTGTCGTTTCGATGGAGGCCTCGATCTCTATCCTGTACTTCAGATTTTATAACTTTCGAGCATCGCGAAGGCTCATCCTGGTGCTCATCCCATACTACATAAGACTTTGCCATTGTCATCAAGGCATGGAAATCCTCCGGTCGTTCCGTCATGATTTTCATCTGAAGATCCCGATTCCTACAATTCTCCGCTAACGTCTTTCGTGCGGACGATATGATGAATGGCTCGACTTTGAGAGCTACATTATTAAACTTATGCAAATAGGAATCTAAAGTCTCATTTTCACCTCGGCGAATCCTATGCAAATCATCGACAGTCTTTTTCTCCGGTATTGCCGTAACGAAATGAGCTTTGAATGAAGTTGATAGCTGATTCCAATTCCTTATCGAACCTGGAGCGAGGCAATCATACCACTGTGCCGCTGTTTCCCTCAATGTAGTTGGGAAAAGCTTACACATGAGTGCATCAGTGGCTGGAGTTGCAAGAAGTGATCTTCCAAAGCTTTTGACATGCATCACTGGGTCAGAATCTCCGCTATATTTATCAAAACTTGGATACTTGAATCCCGTGGGGAAAGGCGCTGCCAAGATCTGTGCACAGAGTGGACTGTCTTTATCTTGGATTGGGCCTTCCTCACCACGAGGACCCTCATCATAAGCCTCTTCTGAGTGATGCCTCCTTCTTCGCTTTCTATTGCCTCGAGAGTTTCTCTTCTTCGACTCTTCCTCTTAGTCTCGCTCCTTGAGGGCTCTTGCAATTCCATCAGCTAGATCCTGCTGATAATGGTCCACTAGCCTTTTATTTCTTCTCCTTAGATCCTCGACTTCTACGTTACCTCCTCGAGGTCGATTGTGCTTAGGATCCCGACTCCTCGAGGAGCTACGTGATGACCGTGAATCATCATCGTAATTCAGTCTTTTCACCACAGTTGGTGAAACCTTTCTTGCTTGAGACTTCAGACGAGGCTTACGCCTTGGGGGAGTTGGAGATCGATCTACAGACCTTCCTGGTCTCGGTGTTCTTTCTGTATCTCCTGAGCGAGTCTTTCGCCCTGAAGATGCTGTAACGCTCCGAAAAGGTTCTGTATTCCTATGACGTTTTACACCTTGATTATCATCCCGATGTTGCCCTGTTGGAATTCGTTTGTTCAACTCCTCCAGTTGCTGTTGTAAGAAATTGATAGTTGATCTGTCATTAACCCTTCTGAGAGCCACCTCAACAACGGCCCTATCCATCCACTTTCTCTTCTCTGGGTCGTCAGTTCCAGACCATTCATACATCTTATTCAAAGCGTCGTCTTCGTCTACCTGGATAATTATATTATCCGTAACAATGTTTTCTTGGTTTTGCTCGGGCTGATCATTGCGCTGATCTCCCGGTTGTTCTTGTTCTAAGATCACCATGTTCGTCGTAAGAATCTTTATTAAAAAGATTCCACGCTCACCGCACCAATTTGTTACCTTGAATTTGTAACCTGGATTCCACGTAGGCTATAATCACTGCAAGATAGCAAACGTTAGCCTAAAGGAGGCCGCTGTTCGGCGACCCCTCTCCGATGTTAAAGTCAGTAAGATTCGTGATCGGAAAAGTAATTAACTCAGAGCTTCAGTCAAGAAAGATTGTACCTTAGATTGTAGAAATCCCGTGTATTTATTGCAGTTTTATCATGAATCCGAATCCTAGTTGTATTAGGACATATCAAGAATCACGCCTAATCAGGCCGGTGATCATAGTCCTAATTAGCTTGAACATTCCTAATCGAATTAGGAGACTAAAAGAGAAATATAGTCCGCGTAGGAGAGATATTCTCCTAGCTTTGACTATTCAACGTACGCCCATGTGGCTTTAATAAGAATAATTACTGGTCCACGTGTGATGTAAAATACTAGGTGATAACAATAAGATTTTTATTTTTTATTATAATTAACTCTTTGATCATTTTGTCTATTTTTAAAATAAATTATAGTCGTTATATTTCGACATGATCAAGCAGACAAAACGTAACAAAATTGTAGAATCATTTTGTAGTTATTTTTAAAGTTAAAAATCTAAAAATACAAAAAAAGTAGACAAAGCCTTGATTATGGTATAAAATAGAGACCTCATAATGTATTTTTAAAAACAACGGAACCTAATGTATTATGTAAAAAATTGGAAAGTCTAAAATTATTTACATTTATGATAAAAATTTGTGACTTTAAGTTTTCAAAGATTTTATTGTATTTCTAGGGCTTTTCTATTCCTTACTCTAATGGTTAATTTGATTCAATGATGTTAAAGTCAAGATAAAGGTTATTTCAAAAGTAAGCATAACTGCACCGTATTTCAATGATACTTCAAAAATAAATATTTTTATGACATGATATTCCTCTAATATTTGCATTTCAATAATTTTTTGTTTTCACTCTCTTATTAAAATATTCAACTAAAATTATGGTAATGTGACATAATAACTATCTTCCGTGCATCGCACGAGTTCAAAACTAGTTTAATTTTCAACCAAAAACAGTTACATGGAAGAAGAGAGAGAAAGAGTAAATAATATTATTTTATAAAATAGTGAGCTTCTCATTCTCTTCAAATTTGAGGAGCTAAAATTAACTCTCTAAATTTTTAGGGAGCCACCTCACATGGTTGGAGAAGCATTCTCCCTATCTCACTCTCTAATTTATCTAAATAATAATATAGGAAGTCCAATTGGAAATGCTCTTATTATTTGAGCTGTAATTTAAAGAGAGGGTCAATATGCTTAACTTTCGATATATTTTCACAAATATATTTTTAAATTTTTGATTTTTAGAACTTTTGAAATGTATTTTAACAAATATTAGTCTTCTTCTTCCTCCTAATCCTACATGGCATCTCCACATTTTCCTCTATTTTATTAACTAATTTATTAATTATTAAATGTATTCTCTATTATAACTAATTGATTTGTATTTAATTTCTTTCCTCTCTAATTGATAATATGTTTCATTTTTATACAGCTTTTAGTAGTTTCTTAATTAATCAGTCTTTTACATAAAGCAACTTACTTTCTCATTTTAAATTTCATTTTCTCCGTCATTCATCAAATATTACTCTCTCATCCCGAATGTCACTTCTACAATTTTTCTACTTAAAATAATAAAATTTTCTTTTAATATATTTATGTTTATTTTAATTTATTATTTTTATTTATTGAAATATCTTTTATATTACTTACCATAATATTTTAAACATCCCATCATTTTGGTTTCTAATCTATTTATGTAAAATTATTAATTTCTAAATTTAAGTATGTGAAATTAATTGTTTCTCTAAATGATTTTTTTTTTCATTTTTTTCGTCTACACAATTTCATTCATATATAATACAATCTGATTTGTATATACTCACTTTTATCTTTGTACAGTGTATAATGATTTTATTTTTTTTTTTTGCAAAATTACAATTTAATATTTCAACTATCCAATTTCTTATGATATAGTTTGTGGTAATTTATATTTTTATTATTTTGCAGATTGTTTTTGTGAACTTTCTTCATCTTTTTTTTAATCACTATTAAATTCATGATTTGGTATAAGCCTCTATATTTTTCGAAAAATAATTTCTAGGAGTATTTTCTTATATAAAAATTATAACTTTTAGAGATTTGTCCTATTGAACAAAGCGGACGAAGTTCTTAAATTCATATTTCAGTAAAAATAATTGAATTCCTTTTATATATTCAATTTACATGTTTAGCTCCATTTTTGAACAAATCTATGTATCTATATATTTATATACTATACTAAAATTTTACCCTCACATTCTATATGGTATCTTTAAAAATAATTAAGATATTTTTAATAATATTTTTTTTTTTGTTTTTAAAAGTAATTTATTAATAATAATAATAATAATAATAGTAAAAGTAATGTTGAATTACTTTATAATTTTGGAAATGGTGAATCTTTAATTCTAGATCCGATGTATTCAAATCTTTTATCTGTGTATTTACATATGCTATTTTTTTATATTTCTTTGCTTAAAATTTTAAATAAGGTAAATTTAACACTAACAAATTAAATTTAATAGCTTTTGGTGAATTTAATAGCTTTTCATATACTTTTTAAAAATATAGCTTTCCATATTTTCTAAATGTTTTTTAAAAATTTTATTATTTGGATTGCTTTTCTAATTTTTATTTTGTGATGCTCTCTCCTTCTTCCCTTTTTGTGTTGTAGTGTTTTAATTTTCTTTTGTGATTTTCGACGTTCGTCACTATACAAGTTCTTCCAGATGTTTTGCGGTCTTTTGAATTTTCATTTTAGAGAGGGAGAGTGAATGGAGAGAGATGAGAAATTTAGAGGAGAGAGATGGAGTCGGCACAGAGAGATGAAGATGAGGGTAGTTGGGGATTTGATGGAGTCGGCGGATAGGGGTTAAGGATATGATCACTTTTTTAATTTTTTGGTTTATTTTCATATTAGTCCTTAAATTTATATTTTTGTCATTAAAATATAGAATTGATGATGTGGCAGACGTGTGTATTTCACACACAAGTAAGACTGGTGGCTAGACGAAAAAGGAGTAAAAATTATCACTTTTAATTAGACCAGGAAGGAATATGTTCCAAAAATAGTTTAGGGTATGAACTAACCAATCTTGAAAAGTTAAGGAGGAAAGTATGCATTAAGCCAAAACGTAACTAATTTTAAAGAATAACTTTGTGACTTAATTGAACTTTTAAATCTTAAATCAAGTTAATATAATAATATTTGAATGAATTAAAAATTTATTATTTTAAGTAAACATATTTGTGTCACCTTACAAATAAAAATTGTCTAATATTTATATACATTTGAATTCGAATCCGTGATATTCACGGAAAAAAGACTAGTTAAGCCTATTTTGATACCTTATCCTCAATATTACTTATCCCTCAATATTACTTTGGTAGGGACAAAATTAATGTGTATTTAAAGTATATGAAGCAAGTAAATATTAAACCAAGACAGAATCCCCATGAAAGAGTTCGTAGGTTTTTGTCATACCCACACGGCATACGCACCTCTTCACTCTCTCCTATTTCTTCTCATTGTCTTTTCTTTCCACTTTCAACTTCAAATCTCAGCACCTCTTCTCCTCCATTAATCAATCTTCTTTCTCCTTCCTTAATCATACTTTCCAACCCCCCTAATCTCTGTTAACAACAACATCTCTCTTAATTATTCTGTTTTTCCATCTTACCATTTTTCAAAATAAGAAAGATTTGATTCATTATTCAATTCCCATTTATAGCCTACAATAACCCCCTCTTACCCATTTAGTAAAGATTTTATCTTTTTCACATTTGGGTTTGATCTATGTAAGATGCTGTCAATTGGGTAGATTTAATTTCTTTGAAAAGATTCAGTTTTGATTGAATCAAAAGATGGCATTGGAGGAGGGCAAAGACCCTTTTTTTAGATTGAATCAAAGTAGGCCTTTGCCTGTCAAATTCCTTCAAATTTTTTTTATGTTCTTAGTTTTTGGTCTTGGGATTTCAATCATTAGTATGTATATGTTTAGATATTTTGGGATTCAAAATGTTCCTGTTGCTTTATCAAAGTCCAATATGATTTACCCTTGCTTTGAAGAAGCTAATGATATAGACAATTTGATCAAACCACCTTCTAATTTGATGCATAAGTTGAATGATACCGAGTTGCTTTGGCGTGCTTCGTTTGTTCCTAGTTTGAGAAAGTACCCTTTTAAAAGAACTCCTAAGATTGCTTTCATGTTCTTGACAAAGGGTCCATTGCCATTAGCTCCTCTTTGGGAGAGATTCTTTAAGGGCCATGAGGGGCTCTATTCGATTTATCTTCACTCTTTTCCGGCTTATGTTGGAGACTTCACACCATCATCTGTGTTCTACAAGAGACAAATCCCGAGTCAGGTAACTCATAAATCTTCTTATCTTAATCTTGTTTATGGTAGCATTTTTCTGTACCTACTAGGATTACATTATGTTATTAGTTGTAACATCTTCATTTTCGAAGTCTTTCTACTTGTCACTGATTGATGCCCTTTTGTGTCAAGTGTGGCATATGCTCTTTGTTATATGCCTATTTAAGGCTTATTCTTTTTAGTGCTTTTTTTGTGGTTCTTTGCTGGTTACTTGATCAGAATTAGCGAAAACAGGGCATTTATATCAAATAAATATTGATTTGTTCAAAACCTTAGTTTTATCTTGAATCAATTGTCCCTTATATG
Source organism: Euphorbia peplus (assembly GCA_028411795.1). Taxonomy (NCBI): domain Eukaryota; kingdom Viridiplantae; phylum Streptophyta; class Magnoliopsida; order Malpighiales; family Euphorbiaceae; genus Euphorbia; species Euphorbia peplus. Next base: position 7,216,494 of record CP110843.1, on the reverse strand, counting down.
TGGCTAGAAGGTGTCATTGGCATGATTAGTCAACCCGATTTTCCTTACTATGTGGGTTTTGTAAGTCAGAGGTTCCTTCCGTTCTGTCCTAATGATTGGTCCTTTAGCTGTATAATCACTGGTAAGAACATGTAACATAGAACGTTCGAAAAATTCAGCTGTAATGTTGGGCAGAATGGTTAGAATTGCTTCATGATGCCCGGACCGCAAGATATTGGTTTTTTTTAGAAGAAAGATCAATTAGCACTTGCTCTCCTTAATAAGAAAAGAATTGTGCATCGTTTGAAGGGAAGCTGTGTAAGAGCTAAATAACAGCATGAGGATAGGGATTGTCTAAGTTTAAGTAGGAGAAATCTTTTATAATATGATGAGCTCTCGTCCTTCCTTCTTCCCGATCAGGCTGGAGCAGAACCATCATCATCATCATCATGTATGTTTCCGTCAGTTTTTCATGTACCCTTGAAAGCTCAACTTCTTGCGTGGCTAATTATGGGATAACTATAGTAAATATTATCACAGTTTTGCAGTTATCTAAATTCATTGTAACTTAGTGTACTTATAGTTGTACTGGAAGTTTGGTTCCAGTATAGGACATCAATATTGTGCAGTTTACAATTCCAAATTTTTACCTATTGTGTCCTTGTGAGGCATGTCATGTGGTCCATGACATGAGCAAGGATATTCTCGATTTGTATCTCTATAGTAGTTCTTGAGCTCCCTCACTTTTGATACATGCAATTATGTTGTTTATTACAACCATTTTTCGGTAATCTTTGTATGTGTTTGACTTTTTGATTACTTGGTGTAAATGGAAAGGCATTACATAAGCATGAAAGTGCATGCAATAACTATTCTAAGTAAGCAATGAATTGTATAAGTTTTGCTAATGTCACATTCACATTTCATTTTTGGACTAGCTGATGCTTTCATGGAATCAATGGATGCCAAGTCGAAATTTATTATAGTCGGTTAATGAAGTTATTGCTTTGATAGAGTTTTGTTTTTCAAACTTACAACCTTTGTTGATTCTCATTCTGTACAGCTGGTACAATGGGGCAAGATGAATATGTGTGATGCCGAAAGAAGGCTCGTTGCTAATGCCTTGCTTGATATCTCAAACGAGTGGTTCATTCTATTATCCGAGTCCTGCATTCCTCTCTATAACTTCAGTGTCACCTATACCTACATAATGAAATCGAGACATAGCTTCGTCAGTGCGTTTGACGACCCTGGACCAGTTGGGAGAGGACGATACAACGAAAGCATGGCGCCTGAGATAAACATCACCCAGTGGCGAAAAGGTGCTCAATGGTTTGAGGTTAACAGAAAACTTGCTATCACCATCGTGGAAGATTCCAAGTATTACCCAATATTCAAAGAATTTTGTAAGCCACATTGTTACGTGGACGAACATTACTTCCCAACTATGCTAACAATCCAGGCATCGAATCTCATTGCAAACAGAAGTCTTACTTGGGTCGACTGGTCAAGAGGTGGATCTCACCCAGCAACCTTCGGTGGTACAGATATAAATGACGATTTCTTGAGGAGGGTTTTCCAAGGTAGGAACTGCAGTTACAACAATCGTCAAGTTTCGATGTGTTTCCTTTTTGCGAGAAAATTTGCCCCTAGTAGCTTGGAGGCTCTGTTAAACATAGCAGCCAAGGTGTTCAAGTACTGAAGGACTAACCAATCTGCTAACATTTAAGCAGTGGGAAATGAACCAGAGCCAGAGGACCCTAAAACATCCGATCCGATTCTCTGCATTGTACAGGCTATCGAGAATCAACTTCTTTCGAGAACTGATTGTGCTTCCACGGCCATAAACACATTTTTGTGCCAGTCAAATGTTTTACATGTATGTAGATGGAATGCGAATCCAATTTAGGTTGCATTAGAGATTAGTATTTAGATGTTAGATTTGTGGAGTCTAGAGTGTATAATTGATTTTGTAACATTGGTCTAATAACTTGTCCATGAGGAACTTCTTTTCCTTTTCGGGCAAATCAAGAGTGTATTTGGTTGACACGATGAAGGTACAAAGACTAGTCGAACTTTGATGATCATAATGAACAACGATTTTGTGATGAGTATTTTATGTTGTGTCAATTTGGTTAGTGTCAAAATGCAAACCCCGCGAAAGGCAAAAGAATGAATGGTTAGAAAGTCTACATGTGTTTATGATTTACCATGAGTATGTCAGGCCTGCAGTGAAAGTAGGTCTTATGCCAAAATAACGTTAAGGTTATATTGGATTCTTGTTATATTTTTACAGGATTTTTGGTGCACACCTAATATTATCACAATAACGTTAAGGTTATATTGGCACTATTTATTTTATTTTAAGATGCATCTAAAATGTCTTTTTTTCTATTTTTCTAGAGTAAATGTATCAAAACGATCTTAACGTTTTTGGGGCATTTAAAATAGTGCCAATATAACCTTAACGTTATTTAAATGGTACTAATTTGACCCCGCTAAGAGAACTTGCCACATACACCGTTACTTTTTGTCACGTTAGCGTAACCTTACCTAAAATTAAATAGTCACGTAGATACATCCTCAATAACCCATGGTTATTTTGATACCTCCTCAAAAACATTAGCATCATTTTAGCACTCCTAAAAAATAGGGTCATTTTGGTACATCTTCAATAGCTTAGCGGAATACTAAGTTCCAAAAAGAAGTGTGAGTCTTGGGTTCGAATCACAAGATTGACAAAAGTGAAACTCTAAAAAATAAAAAATCTCTTAATCTGTTTTATAAGAAATAAATTTGGTTCTAAAATGACAAACTTATTACATTTTGTTGTAAAAATAATAGTGAGTTAAGACTCTACATATGAATAAGGGAACCACACATTGTTTTTCTATTATTTTATGTAAGCGCAAATGCGCAATTTTATTTTATCTTTTAAAAAGCTATGCAAAACCAAAAAGTCTTTCAATGATCTAAACCATCCAAAATAAAAACAAAGTTATATGTAGTATTAAACCATGAGTCATTTCATAAAACAATTGGATCACCAACTATCAAAATATTCACTAGCAAAAATTAATAATTCATGCGTTTAATTTGATTATATTAGTTTTTTTTTCTATTGTGAACCATTTTTGTCAGAGGATTTTATATAACGGATGATACAATTGGTTTGACACTTTGCCTTAAGATTTTGTTCAGTTCAGTAGTATTCAGTTCACTTCAACAAATTGACTTTGAAAATTCACTTGATTTCAATTTAGTTCAGTAGTATTTAGTTCAGTTAGATGGGGTCAAATTGGTACCATTTGAATACGTCGAGACTATATTAATTTGATATTATTTTATACGTTAGTGTTAAATTGATAATTTCCAAAAAACGTCAGGGTCATTTTGATACCTTTCCATTAAGGTCAAATTGATAATTTGGTTATATTATGTTATCTCCTTGTTTACATAAATTCAGTAAAATTCAATTTTTTATATGACAAAGGATACCATTGGTCTGGCACTAATGGCTTAATTTTTTTAAAATTTAGTTCAGTTCAGTTAGTTAACGTAAAATCAGTGTTTTAAACGATGGACGCCTTGACCGTCTAGGCGCTCAAAATTGAGACTCCAACTTGAGCACCTAGGTAAAAAAACTCCGACTAGTCCTCGAATATAACCCGCCTAAGTTCAGAAGATCCTTAGCCGCCTTAGAAACGCATAACGATTTTTAACACACTGGGTAAAATTAGTACAATTTGAATAATGTTTTATATGTTACGATCAAATTGATATTTCTCCAAAAAATTTAGAAATCAATTTGATACATTTACATTTTTTTATCAAATTGTTCAGTAAATCCCAAATATTCTATAACTTAGTTTCAAGTGTGCTTTCCGAAAATTTTACTTTAGTTGCTGAATATGAGAGAAATAAATGAAACATAAAAATTTATTGATATATTTATTATAAAAAAATATTTGAGAGGTTGTGGAAGATCAAATGTTAGGGATATTCTATGGTCACTTTATTTTCCACAAAGTAACCATTACTTTGTTTTGTCAACCATTGGATCATGGGTAACTAATCCAATGGTGAAAGGGACAAAGTATAGACAAAGTAAGGGAAAAATAAAGTGACCATATCCTACACCCAAATGTTATGGCGAAAATATTATTTTTGCAACACACGGCATATATTTTGTTTATTAAATATTTATTTTTTCTTTACTTTTTTAGTTTTATTTAAAATTAAATAAAATTTTAAATATACTTACATTATATTTAAAATTTTATTTGAATTCAAATTTTATGGGAAATTTTTTTTATTATAATTATTTTTATTACAAACATTTTTATTACAAACTGGATAGAGTTATGGTACATTAGAATCATCCATTATTAAATTAATAAATTCTCAAATTAAAGTTTTTCAATTTTCGTGCATGCTCCAACCATATTCCCTATTCTACTCTCTATTGCATTATTTTATTAATAAAAAATTATAAAATCAATGTAGACTGCGTTATATGAAGAAAAGAAGAGAGAGAAATGAGATATATGATATTAAAAATATGGATAAGAAGCCTCTCATCCTCCTCAAATTTTAGAAGCCAAAATTCACACTCTAAAAATTTAGAGAGTCATCTTACATGGTTGGAGAATCATTTCTCCCTATCATGCTCTGTATTTTAACTAAATGGTGATTACGAGAGTGTCATTGGAGATGCTCTAATAAATAATAATCGTCATTTTTACTATATTTGTTAATAAAAACTATTTGTAGAAATATGATAAGGTCTATAGTTTAACAATTTGTAAATAGAGGTATGTGGTATAAATATTTTTACAAAATATAATATCTGAAATCACAATATTGAGTTATTATGATATTTGTATCTTTTAAACAACTTATATCTATATATTGACAATCTACTGATCTCCTAGATCGGATTGCAGATTTTTAAAATGAACTTAAACATCAATTAAGTCCGTAAACTGTCAAATTATAAAAGAATGTAATACCTCAATAATATGGTTTATGATTTCGATTTGAGAGTGGACATTGTCATTACAAGATATATTTTACGATATATAAATGTAATTTTCGTAAAATATACGAAATGTATTTCGTTGTTGTTAAAACGTAAAGTTGTAATTTTGGATACCTTATTTTGCAAAAAAAATTCATAACACGTACCTTTGTTTGCAAACTGCTAACAAACCTTTATTTGCAAATTGAGTACATCACGAGCATTATTTTTAAACTTATCTCTAGAATATATTTCAATAATTTAAAGGATAAATTTCAAAAACAACCCATGTGGTTTCACTTATTTTTAAATAAAGGACTACGGTTTACTATTGCCCAAAAAAAAATTGTGGTTTCACACTTTTTTTCAAAATTGTAAAACTCTATGTTAACGAACCGAAAATGAAAAAATTTCAAGAATCAAAGTTGTTTAATATCATGTTTACCATAGAATCACATTTATGGTTTTTGAAAATTATCAATTTTTAACCTTTCTCTCTCTAAACATCGACTTTCTCTCTACTCAGTAAATTCCATCCAAATGATCTCGAAATAAAAAAAAAAACTGAAGAATTAAAGTTTCTTAAAACATCGTTATTGATTCGAATATGTCATTTTTTAAGTCGTTAGCGGTAATTTTAATAGTGTCATCCCAAAAAATCCTTTTTTAAAAAAATGTGCGAAACCTTAGTTTTTTTTTTTTTCAATAGTAAACCACAGTCCTTTATTTGGAAATATGTGAAACCATAGAAAAAAATTTTAAAAAAATTTATCCTAATTTAAATATGAATTAGCATGATTTATTGTTTCGAAAAGTTAATTGTTCTAATTTTCAAATCATTTGTTCAATAAATATTAAATTCATTTTTAAACTTTACCTTGATGATTATTATGATTAGAAACTTAGGAAAATATAAATGTTAATTGTAATAACGTAAAAGAAAGGTTAAAATATAATTTTAATACTAATTAATGAGTTTCTTAATATTGTAGAAACATCAAACGACAAATATTATAAGATAGACTGAAAAGAGATGACATCTGATTTTATGTAATCAAAGCGTTGTGATTTTTTTCTTTTTGGTAATCAACGGTTGTCCTTAGTTACGCGCCTCATAATTTTATTTCCTCTGAATTTGTGATGAACCCTAAGTGTTTTGATTATGTCCAAACGCTTCAGAAGATGAAATTTAAAATTCTCTTACATACGGTTTAATATTGACTAACTTTTTTTTGTTAAGTTTGTATGTAAGTTACTCAGCAGGTGCTGAATGAACAATTTCTGGATTGCTTAAGGTCTCAGAAGAAACGAAAGTTGAAGACAGTATTCCCACTTTCAGAAGCTGGACGCTCCGCTCTGAAGTTATCGAAGTCTGTTGAATCTCTCCTCAGAGGTCCATTGCAATCAGAAGTTAAACTCTACCAATTTGATCAGAAGCTAAGTCACGGGTTCTGTTAAGCATTTATTGCTCTGACAATTGCATTTAATGCAAGGCGCCAAAATTTCAAAAAGCTGTTTTGAAGGAGCGCGCTTGTCTACTCAAAGCAAAACCAGAATTTCCTTGTCTACCCTTTGTTGATCCAATTGAAGAATGTTTCCAGTCAACCCTATCTTCAACTTCAAATCACTTACCGGATTTAGTTAAAGAACAAGGTTAACGGAATCAAAGTGTTTGAAGACCGTTTGAAGACTTGACAAATTAACGGCTACAACAACTGATGTCATCTCTTTGAAGATTCAAATTCACCAACGGTCATCCTCATTCACTATAAATAGTAGCCAAGCTCCACTACATCATCTACGCGTGATTATCGAGCAAAATCTCAACGCACTGTTTGAACAAGAAAAACAGAGCACTTTTTCCATTCTCAATCTTTCTTAGCTTAGCTTTAGTTAAAGTGATAGAGTGAAGAAAAACAAGTTCATAATAGGAATCTTGTAAACTGATATCGTTTGTGATATTCAGTTAGATTTAGAGAGAAATCTAGTTGAGATTAGAGTTGGGTGAGAAATCCAGAAAACAGAGTTGTTGTTGTTCTGGTGGAAATCCTTTAACTCTTTTTAGGCTAGTCAGAACTAAGTGAGAAATTAGCTTATGTTCTGTTGATGTAAAGGAGCTTCTGAACTTGCCATAAAAGTTCTGAATAGTAGATTTAAAATCTCTGGTGGCTGCGACCTCAGGGGACAAGACGTAGTCACAAGACTTCTGTGGCGAACTTGGATAAATCGACTTGTTCATCAGGATCTCCTGAACTTCTTTCTCCCTCTTATACTTGTTATATTGCTTCTGTGTGCTTGCTCATATTTAGTGCTGAAACAGATTTACTCCTAATATCATTGTCTTTGTTCAGAAGACCGTCCAGAAGTTCTCAAACTCTGAACTTCTGTTGCTGAAAACAGTCTAACTGTGTTTAGGCAGAATTTCCCTCAGAAGCTGCTTCTGTAAGCTTGCCTCTGATTCTGAGGAAATTTGACTCTGAAAATTAAGTTTCTTTAAAAACTCAGAAATTCTCAGTTTTCAACTTAGACACCTATTCACCCCCCCCCCCCCCCCCCCTCTAGGTGATTCTGTTCTTGTTAGGGCCAACAAGTGGTATCAGAGTGAAGGTCACTTCGTATATTTACTAAAGATCTAACAATCTAAGAGTAAGATCCTATCAGAATCAATAGAGATGGCTAGTAGACACCAGCCTGAGAACCCTTCTCACTTTATTATCCCCGAGGGCTCTTCCGCAACTAGACCTCCACTATTCAATGGTGATAATTACTCTTACTGGAAAAAGAGGATGATGTGTTTCATCCAAGCTCAGAATATGAGTGCCTGGAATGTTATCACTGATGGTGACTTCGTCCCAACAAGGATGGAAGTTGGTCTAGGGAATGTTGTAATTCCTCAGAGAGAATACACTGATGATATTCTTAAAAAACTTCAAACCAATGCTTCAGCAATGAATATGCTGCATTGTGCACTTTCTGCTACTGAGTATAACAAAGTTTCCTCTTGTGAAACAGCACAGGAGATCTGGAACAAGCTGGAAGTCACTTATGAAGGAACTGGAAAAGTGAAGCAATCTAAAGTCAATCAACTCATGAGAGACTATGAGTTATTTGAAATGCTTGACAAAGAATCTATTTCAAGTATGAATTCTAGATTCACCAAGATTGTCAATGACTTAAAGAGTTTAGGAAAGGATATTGAAGAATCCGAGAAAGTGAAGAAGATTCTCAGAAGCTTACCAAGGTCTTGGCAAGCCAAGAAGACTGCTATTGAAGAAGTTCAGGACTTGAGCTATTATGAGTATGATGAACTCATTGGCTCTCTAATTACTCATGAGATGTCCATGAAGAATCATGACCTAAGAGAAAGGTCAGAAGGAAAAACAGGAGTAGTCCTGAAAGCAGAATCTTCTGAAGAATCCTCTGAAGATGAGGAACTGGCTATGCTGACCAGGAAGTTCAAGAAGGCCTTTAGAAAAGGCAGAGGTGGAAACTACAAGAAGCCTTTCAGGAGCTTTGACAAGAAAACTCCTGATTCTGGTGAAAAGTTCAAGAGAGATCCAAACAAGCCTATTGTGTGCTATGGATGTCAGCAACCGGGGCACATTAAGCCTAACTGCCCAGAGCTGAAGAAAGATAAGAAAAAGTTCAAGAAAGCTATGCTGGCTGCTTGGTCAGACTCTGAGACCAGCAGTGATCCTGAAGAAAAGGAAGAGCAAGCTCAGCTTTGTTTCATGGCTATTGAAGAGCCAACTTCTGAAGATGTCACAGGAGAAACTTCCGCACCTCCTGAAGCTACATATGACTCTGAGGTAAACAATTCTCACGAACTAGATATCTATGATTCTCTTGAAGAACTCTATAGTATGTTCAAGTACCTTAAGAGGAAATTGGACAAGAGTGAGGCTGACAAGTTTCTTAGGTTTACTCAAGTTTATTCTGACATGAAAGTGTTAGAAGAAAATTTGTGTAAACAGTTCAGCACTCCTGCTGATGGCCCTAAAGCCAAAGGCAAGGAAAAACTGCCTCTGGTAAGTGATAAACCCCAGAAGAAGAAGAAACATGTTGCTCCCTCTCTTCTGAAAGAGATAGCTTCTCCTCCTGACGTTGGTACCTCAGAGAGCGCTGTTGTTGCTTCTGAAGTTGTTGCACCTTCTCAGAAGAAGAAGAAGAAGAAATCTCCCAAGAAGCTAAGGGAAAGATCCAAGAACCCTCCCTTTTGCAAGCTTTGCAAGAGTGATGGTCACTGGTTGAAGGATTGCATGTATCATATTAAAAACATCTTGCAATCTGAGATATCACTAAAACCTGCTGAAGAGAAACCTAACAATGAAGGACCCAATAAGGATTGGGTACCTGTCACTAATTGATTGTGTTGCAGGTGGCTCTGAGTGCTCCATCAATGTCAAAGTTGTGGTACATTGACAGTGGGTGCTCAAGGCATATGACAGGTGATGAAAAAACATTCATCACATTTGATCCTAAAAGAGGTGGAAAAGTCAGCTTTGGAGATGCTCAGAAAGGAAGGATACTTGGTTCTGGATCCATAGGAACTAGTCCTCTGATCGAAGATGTCTCCCTAGTCAGAGGCCTGAAGTTCAATCTCCTGAATGTTGCACAACTGTGTGATAAAGGTAGAGATGTTGTCTTCAGCTCCTCTGGATGTAAAATCTTGGACAGTAAGTCAAGGGAAGTTATTCTAACTGCTCATAGAGTTGAAAATGTTTTCATGCTGCAGATGATGATTCCTGGTTAATGGCAATGCAAGAAGAACTTGACCAGTTTAAAAGGTCAGAAGTTTGGACTTTGGTTCCCAGACCTAACAACATAAAGGTTGTTGGCACTAGATGGGTTCTGAAAAACAAGCTTGATGAATTTGGAAATGTTGTGAGAAACAAGGCAAGACTTGTTGCTCAAGGTTACAGTCAGCAATAAGGCATAGATTATGGTGAAACTTTTGCTCCTGTTGCAAGATTAGAAGCCATTAGAATCTTATGTGCTTTTGCATCATACAAAGGTTTTAAGCTCTTTCAAATGGATGTGAAAAGTGCATTCTTAAATGGTTACATTGATGAGGAAGTTTATGTATCTCAACCCCCTGGTTTTGAAGATCCTAAGTTTCTTGATCATGTGTACAAGCTGAAGAAAGCCTTGTATGGACTGAAACAAGCTCCCAGAGCTTGGTATGAGAGACTGACAAAGTTCCTTCTATCTAAAGGATTTGTCAGAGGCTGTGTTGATACAACTCTGTTCACTCTGAAGAAGAACAAGGATATCCTTTTAGCTCAGGTATATGTTGATGATATTATATTTGGTGCTACTAATGAATCTTTGTGTAGAGAGTTCAGTGACCACATGAAGGCTGAATTTGAAATGTCTATGATGGGAGAATTAACCTTCTTCTTAGGACTTAAGATCAAGCAAGGTAATGATGGTGTGTTTATCAATCAAGCCAAGTACACTAGAGAAGTGCTGAAGAAATTTGGCATGATGGAATCTAATGCTGTTGATATCCCAATGGATGTCAGCAAAGACATTGATGATGAAGAGAAAGCTGGTAAACCTGTAGATATAAAAACCTACAGAGGTATGATTGGTTCTCTTTTATATCTAACCGCCAGCAGGCCAGATATACATTTTGCTGTGTGTTTTTGTGCTAGATTTCAATCTAAACCAAGGGAGATTCATGATGTTTCTGTCAAAAGAATTCTCAGATATCTTAAAGGCACACCAGAAGCTGGTTTGTGGTATCCTTGTAGTTCTGATTTTACTCCTATAGGATACACAGACTCTGACTATGGTAGGGATAAATTGAAAAGGGTCAGCACTTCTGGTGGTTGTCATTTTTTGGAGGAGTGCCTAGTCTCCTGGCATAGCAAGAAACAAACCTCTGTGTCTCTCTCAACTGCTGAAGCTGAGTATGTTGCTGCTGGAAGTTATGTTTCTCAGATGCTCTGGATTAAGCAACAAATTGCTGACTATGGAGTCATCCCTGGAACAATTACAATCTACTGTGATAACAAGAGTGCAATTGATCTTTCAAAGAATCCTATTCAGCACAGCAGGATGAAGCATGTTCATATTAGGCATCACTTTCTGAGAGATCATGTTCTGAAGAAGGATATCATCATCACCCATGTTCCCTCTGAAGAAAATCTTGCTGACATGTTTACTAAGCCTCTGGCTGGTACACCTTTCAGCAGCTTACGAGAAGGCATTGGTATGACTTATCCACTTCAGTAACTTAGTTTAATTATATCTTTTTCTATCTTAAATGTTAATAACTTAAGATAATTAAGTGTGATAAAAACTAATCATGATTTTGAATTAAGCATACGTACATTTATTGCTATTACGGCGCTGTTACTGGTGTTTAACGGTTATCTGTTCCCTTTTTAACGGTGGTTAGTTACTTTTTGAATTGGAACGGTTTCTAGTTTGGGTATAAATAAGGGAATTCCACACTTAGAAGTTTTTCACTCTCATTTTCTCTGCAATTAGATTTTCCAATAGACAACTCTCTATGTTTTCTTTCTCTCAAACACTTAACCTATTTTCTTAAAAATCTCTCAATGGCTCAAGAACAACCCATTGAAGCTGTCACTGTCACTCACATCTTTAACTCTGAGACTAAGAAGAATGTTAGCGAATCTAGGGTTTTCACTTCTAGGTTCCTAGACGATGAAGTCAAATCCACTGAACCCATCTCTAAATGGCTATGTACTCAAAATTGGAATTCATTCGTCTCTTTGAATGAGTTCATCTATCCGAAATTAGTCACTGAATTCTATCAGAACCTCCACTACCTATCTAATGAGGAGGATTTTGTTCACTCGGTGGTTGGAGAAGTTGAGATCCAGGTCAGCAGGGCTTCCATTTCTCAGGTTATCGGGATTGATGACGAGGGAATCATCATTGGAGATGATGGTTCTGCTGAAGGGTTTAATGAAGCAAACTGGGCGAGGCCAGATCTGAGTGCCAAGGAAACCTATGCCACCTGGCTCACTCAGCACCAGAGGTGGGCACACTACTTGACCATAAATGTGTTCCTTCTGAAGGCTGGAGGAGTTAATGGTGTTTCCAATCGGGAACGGGTTTTCATGTGGCATCTGGTAAACCAGAAGAAAATCAATCTCCCTGCCATGCTGATACGGCAGATGAAAAATGTGTCTGTTGTTACTGCACTTGCTTATGGTTCTCTTCTGATGAGGCTGTTTGAAGCGGCCTCTGTGGTCGTTTCGGGAGAAGGTGTAACCAGCAGGAGTACTGTTCTTAAAATGCATACGCTTAGGAACCTTTCTTTTGGTATGGTACCAAAGAAGAAGGAGAATGTTTCCTCTGTAAGCATTGCTCAGAAGGAGATTGTTGAAGCAACTGTGCAGAAAGGAAAGAAAGCTGCCAAGAAGGGCAAGGGAAGGAAAGGATTAAGTAAGGTGGTCCTTCAAGTACAGAAGGTGGTTGTCTCAGAACCTCTTCCAGCTCTGGTTCAAACAACTATCAGTGTTGAACCTTCTGGCAAGATTGTTGCTGAGAAGCCAAAAGATGTTGCTGAGAAAACAGCTCAGGATGCTGAGGATGCACGTCTTGATGAAAGGGAAAAGGTTGCTGAGGCTGAAAAAATTGCAAGAGTTGTGGCTCTTGCTGATGAGAAAAGAAAGAAGAAGGAAGCTGAAGATAAGTTAGCAGTTGAGCGAGAAATTGCAGCAAAGGCTAAGGCTGATGCTAGAATTGCTGAATGCGCTGCTGAAGTTGAGAACGTGGAGTTCTCTGGAAATGTTGAGGCTACGGGAGAAGATGAGGATTCTGACGATATTCCTCTCTCCAAACGTAACAGGAAGAAGGTTGCTGCAAATAGAAGGTCTCTGAACAAAAAGGACTTCTATATTGCACCAAATGCTGAATTGGAAGATACCATTCCTGAAGAAGAGGACTTGGTTGATGACGAAGACATGATGGAAATGTCTGCTGAAAAGGATGTTGATGCTCCTATCATTGAAGAACTGTCAGAAGATAGTGATCAAGAGCCTGACACTATCATTAAGGACGCAATGAGGTTTGCTGAAAACATCAACACTGATGATTTTCTAGATAATGTTCTTCTGGGTCAAGGCAGAAACCCTGGTGATAGAGATGCCTCTGAAACGCTGTTCAGAATGGCTCATGTGTTTGCTGAACCAATTTCTATGTTTGATCCAAACTCTTCTGAACAGGTTATCTCTCCTCCCCTTCGTACTTCTCATCCATCCTCTCCTCATACTCCTCATCCATCTCCTTCACTACCTTCTGTCACAGAAGTTAGTGATTCTCAAACTTCCATTGCTCCTACAACTTCAACCTCTGAAGTTGTACCTCCTAAAACATCTCCTCCTTCTGGATCCTATTCAGAAGTGAATTTATCTTCTGGACCCACTTTCACAGATTCCATATCTACCTCCACTACTTCCTCTCTCTCTACTTCCTCTGTAATTCCATCAATTGGATTTACTGCGCCATCTTTCTCACTACCATCCACACTACCATCCATTTCACCTACTCTCTCTTTCTCTACCACTCATACAATTCCTTCCTCAACCACTCCCATACCTCCTCCTTCAACTTCTGGACATGCACCTCATGTGTGTGATCCCTTAACTACTTCTTCCTCTACCTCTTTCTTTGCTGGGTTGTCATCCAACTATGACTTCCTACGCAATTCAATGAATCGAGATGATCTGGAGAGAAGTTTTGGTGTTTTTGGTTTCATGGGCAGAGCTTCTGGTGTATCCGAAGCTGGTGGTGCTCCATCTGTTGAAGAGTTGAGAAGAATGAGTCAGAGTGGCTCTGATGAATTGCTGAATAGATTTGATGGTTTAGGGCAACGGTCTTCTGCTGCTGACATGTATGCTCAGGGCATTGTGCTGCAAGAAATTCAATCCTTGAAAGCTTAGAACCTGCAGCTCATGACTATGCTTCAAGTGCAGAACCCTACTGTCTATACTCGCAGCCTTTCTACACTTCATCTGGCTACTTATGATGAAATTTACAAGTTGAGAGAATTGGCTCTGACTCTTCCAACTCTCGAAAATATTGCTCTTGCTTCTTCTCTGAAAGTTAATGAAAATCTGGAGATTTTGACAGAAGAAGTTAAGGAAGAAAATGAGCATTATGAGGCTCATGAGAAAATACTTCCAAGTAAGATTGATGATCTGCAAAGTACTGCTAATCATATTCTGAGAGAAGTGAAATCTTCTGCTCAAGGATCATCATCTTCAGGGGCTGCAAAGATTGTATATGACATCACTCCTGATCTCAACAATCGACTTCAGAGCATTGAGTCTGCTGTGACTGCTCAGAGCGTCCAGATTGCTGAGCTTACTGAACTTCTGAAAGTTATGCACACTCAAGCACGAGAACAAGAGAAGGTTCTTCATAATTGCTATAGGTTTGTTCGCGGACAGACTTATATTCAGAATAAGCACCTCACCGCTGCTGTGTATGCTAACAATCGGTTGATCAAGCTCCTTCTGGAAGACGTTCAGAGACAACGACCTTTGTCTGGACAGACTTTTGATCATATGAAAACCATTGATGCTGATTTCAGAAGAAGAATGGATATGATCAACACTGTAAGGCCTACACCTCAGCAATATCAGACTGTTTTGAATGTTCAGCGGAAATTGGACTCTCAAGGTGCTCTGGGTGTTCCTGTTGGTTCTGGCCAAACGGGGGAGAAGTCTGCTCAGCAGGGTGGTCTCAATTCTGGATTGAAGAGACAGAATGTTGGTGAAGGTTCCAGTGGTGTTCCTCCTCAGAAGAGATCTCGAAACTTATAATCATTTTAGGACTTAAGCTTCTTAGCTAGGTTCTGGGTTGGGTAGTCTTGTCTTAGGACTTTATGTTCCCTTCTGATGATTATTTTGTTTGTTGTTTCTTCTGACTATTATATACACTGAACTTTTCTTATACATATTAATTATCTCTGATTAATTTCTTACTGTTTATGTTTCTTTTTAACTTAGTAACTTTATCTTCACTAAAAATCTAACAATTTGATCTCAAGCCTATCTTAAGTTTATACAGATTGATGAAGTTCACCATTTACACTAAAATGGGGGAGTTAAGTTACTCAGAAGTTTTAAAACAAACATATGTATCAGGAAGTTAATCTCTAAACCTTGTGTTTTCTTAAGAAATGTTACCTTCTGACCACGGTTTGTCCATAACCAAAATGGGGGAGAATGATGAACTCTAAGTGTTTTGATTATGTCCAAACGTTTCAGAAGATGAAATTTAAAATTCTCTTACATACGGTTTAATATTGACTAACTTTTTTTTGTTAAGTTTGTATGTAAGTTACACAGCAGGTGCTGAATGAACAATTTCTGGATTGCTTAAGGTCTTAGAAGAAACAAAACTTGAAGACAGTATTCCCACTTTCAGAAGCTGGATGCTCCGCTCTGAAGTTATCGAAGTCTGTTGAAGCTCTCCTCAGAGGTCCATTGCAATCAGAAGTTAAACTCTACCAATTTGACCAGAAGCTAAGTCACGGGTTCTGTTAAGCATTTATTGCTCTGACAATTGCATTTAATGCAAGGCGCCAAAAGTTCAAAAAGCTGTTTTGAAGGAGCGCGCTTGTCTACTCAAAGCAAAACCAGAATTTCCTTGTCTACCCTTTGTTGATCCAATTGAAGAATGTTTCCAGTCAACCCTATCTTCAACTTCAAATCACTTACCGGATTTAGTTAAAGAACAAGGTTAACGGAATCAAAGTGTTTGAAGACCGTTTGAAGACTTGACAAATTAACGGCTACAACAACTGATGTCATCTCTTTGAAGATTCAAATTCACCAACGGTCATCCTCATTCACTATAAATAGTAGCCAAGCTCCACTACATCATCTACGCGTGATTATCGAGCAAAATCTCAACGCACTGTTTGAACAAGAAAAACAGAGCACTTTTTCCATTCTCAATCTTTCTCAGCTTAGCTTTAGTTAAAGTGATAGAGTGAAGAAAAACAAGTTCATAATAGGAATCTTGTAAACTGATATCGTTTGTGATATTCAGTTAGATTTAGAAAGAAATCTAGTTGAGATTAGAGTTGGGTGAGAAATCCAGAAAACAGAGTTGTTGTTGTTTTGGTGGAAATCCTTTAACTCTTTTTAGGCTAGTCAGAACTAAGTGAGAAATTAGCTTATGTTCTGTTGATGTAAAGGAGCTTTTGAACTTGCCATAAAAGTTCTGAATAGTAGATTTAAAATCTCTGGTGGCTGCAACCTCAGGGGACAAGACGTAGTCACAGGACTTCTGTGGCGAACTTGGATAAATCGACTTGTTCATCAGGATCTCCTGAACTTCTTTCTCCCTCTTATACTTGTTATATTGCTTCTGTGTGCTTGCTCATATTTAGTGCTGAAACAGATTTACTCCTAATATCATTGTCTTTGTTCAGAAGACCGTCCAGAAGTTCTCAAACTCTGAACTTCTGTTGCTGAAAACAGTCTAACTGTGTTTAGGCAGAATTTCCCTCAGAAGCTGCTTCTGTAAGCTTGCCTCTGATTCTGAGGAAATTTGACTCTGAAAATTAAGTTTCTTTAAAAACTCAGAAATTCTCAGTTTTCAACTTAGACACCTATTCACCCCCCTCTAGGTGATTCTGTTCTTGTTAGGGCCAACAATTTGTGCCACGTCATTGCCAGATAAGCAAATAAGGCTAAATTGGTTCACTTTTTATAGTTTTAGAGGGTAAATGGGTTGTCCTTTAAATTAAGGTGGTAAAGTGACTAAAATAGACAAGTTAAGGAGGTTAGAGGAGCATTAAGTCTTTATTTTTTAGTTAATAATTTATATAAAATTTTAGACCCTAAAATAAAAACCTTAGACCCTAAAAACTAAATCCTATATCCTAAATCACATATGTGATGCATCATCGAATTATTAGTCCGGAGTACCACGTCATCCGTACTCCATAAATGTTTTAAAATTTCTCTATAATAAGATCATTAAGTCTACGTGTCAAAATTAAGTGAAAACATTGAAAAATGGTAGATATATCACTTTTTACAAGTCTTAAAATATAGGGATAAGTTCAAAGTTAATGCTCATGGTTTACTCAATTTTTAAATAGGGGTCTGTGGTTTAACAGTTTGTAAACAGTGTTGGCCCTAACAAGAACAGAATCACCTAGAGGGGGGTGAATAGGTGTCTAAGTTGTAAACTGAAGTTTTCTAAGTTTTTTTAAGAAACTTAAAATTCAGAGTCAAATTTCCTCAGAGTCAGAAGCTAGCTTAAGGAAGTTGCTTCTGAGGGAAATTCTGCCTAAACACAGTTAGACTGTTTTCAGCAACAGAAGTTCTGATTTGAGAACTTCTGGACAGTCTTCTGAACAAAGACAATGATATTTTTAGAGAAAATCTGTTTCAGCACTAAATATGAACAAGTACACAGAAGCAAAAATAACAAGTATAAGAGGGAGAAAGAAGTTCAGGAGATCCTGAGTGAACAATTCGATTTATCCAAGTTCGCCACAGAAGTCCTGTGACTACGTCTTGTCCCCTGAGGTCGCAGCCTACAGAGATTTTATAAATCCACTATTCAGAACTTTTATGGCAAGTTCAGAAGCTCCTTTACATCAACAGAACTTAAGCTAATTTCTCACTTAGTTCTGACTAGCCTAAAAAGAGTTAAAGGATTTCCACCAGAACAAACAATACTCTGTTTTCTGGATTTCTCACCCAACTCTAATCTCAACTAGATTTCTCTCTTTAAATCTAACTGAAGATCACAAACGATCTTAGTTTACAAGATTTCTATTATGAACTTGTTTTTCTTCACTCTCTCACTTTAACTAAGACTATGCTAAGAAAGTTTGAGAATGGAAAAGAATGCTCTGTTTTCCTTGTTAAAACAGTGCGTTGAGATTTTGCTCGATGATCACGCGTCATTTGATGCAGTGGAGCAAGGCTACTATTTATAGTGATTGAAGATGACCGTTGTGGAGTTTGAAACTTCAAAGAAGATGACATCAGTTGTTGTAGCCGTTAATTTGTCAAGTCTTCAAACGGTCTTCAAAAACTTTGATTCCGTTATCCTTGTTCTTTAACTAAATCCGGTAAGTGATTTGAAATCAAGGATGAGGATGACAGAATCATTCTTCAATTGGATCAACAAAGGGTAGACAAGGAATTTCCGGTTTCTCTTGAACAGACAAGCGCGCTCCATCAAAACAGCTTTTTGAACTTTTGGCGCCTTGCATTGAATGCAAGTGTCAGAGCATTAAATGCTCAAACAGAACCCGTGACTTAGCTTTCAGAAGCTAACTTCCAGATGTCTAGACTTCTGATCACAATTGGCAAACTTCTAAATGCAAAGAACTTCTGAGGAGAGCTTTAGCAGACTTCGGCTTCAGAGCGGAATATCCAGCTTCTGAGTTATTGAAACTCTGACTTCAGCAAACTGATCTTCTGAGTTCTTTAGGCAATCCAGAAATGATTCATTCAGCACCTGCTGAACATCTTACACATAGACTAAGAATAAAAATTATTAGTCAATAGAAAACTATATGTAAGGTACTGTTGAGTTTTCATCTTCTGAAACGTTTGAACATAATCAAAATACTTAGGGTTCATCATTCTCCCCCATTTTGGTTATGGACAAACCGTGGTCAGAAGGTAAAAGAAAACATGAGGATTAGAAAGTGACTTCCTGATGCAAATGTTTCATTACTTCTGAGTAAACTAACTCCCCCATTTTAGTGTAAATGGTGATCTTCAGTAATCTGTATAAACTTAATAAGACTTAAGATCAAGTTGTTAGATTTTAAAAGAAGTGTAATTTACTAAGTTAAGAAGAAACATAAGCAAAAAGTAAGAAGTCAGATATGCAAGAGAATATAGAAAAGGTTCAGTGTATATAAAATCAATCAGGAGACAACAAAAGAAACAAAATAATCAGAAGAGCAAGTCCTAAGACAAAGACTACCCAACCCAGAACCTAGCTAAGAAGCTTGAGTCCTATAGATTACATGTTCCTAGGTTTCTTCTGAGGGGGAGGAACAACACTGGAACCTTCAGCACCACTAGCTCTTTTCTGACCAGACTTCTCCCCCGTTTGACCAGAACCAATAGCAACACCAAGAGCACCCTGAGACTTCAACTTTTGCTGAACATTCAGAGAAGTCTGATATTGCTGAGGAGTTGGTCTCACAGAATTGATCATATCCATTCGTCTTCTGAAGTCATCATCAATGGTCTTCATATGATCAAAGGTCTGACCAGACATAGGTCGCTGTCTCTGAACATCATCCAGAAGGAGCTTGATCAACCTGTTGTTAGCATACACAGCAGCAGTGAGATGCTCATTCTGAATATAAGTCTGTCCTCGAACAAACCTATAGCAGTTGTGAAGAGTCTTTTCTTGTTCACGTGCTTGAGTGTGCATAACCTTCAGAAGTTCAGTGAGCTCAGCAATCTGTGCATTCTGAGCAGTGACAGCAGACTCAATGTTGGAGAGTCGGTTGTTGAGATCAGGAGTGATGTCATATACAATCTTGGCAGCTCCTGAAGATGAAGAACCTTGAGCAGAAGATTTCACTTCTCTCAGAATGTGATTTGCAGTACTTTGCAGGTCTTCAATCTTACTAGGGAGCATCTTCTCATGAGCCTCATAATGCTCGTTTGCTTCCTTGACTTCTTCTGTCAATATTTCCAAATTCTCATTGACCTTCTGAGAAGAAGCAAGAGCAATATTATCCAGAGAAGGAAGAGTCAGAGCTAATTCCCTCAATTTATACAGCTCATCATATGTAGCTAAATGAAGTGTAGAAAGATTGCGTATATACACAGAAGGATCCTGCATTTGGAGCATGGTCATGAGCTGCAGGTTCTGAGCTTTCAAAGAATGTAATTCTTGCAGCACAATGCCCTGAGCGTACATGTCAGCAGCAGAATTCCTTTGCCCTATACCAGCAAATCTATTCAGCAATTCATCTGAGCCACTCTGACCCATTCTTCTCAACTCGTCAACACTGGGGGCACCTCCAGCTTCGGAAATACCAGAAGCTCTGCCCATGAAGCCAAAACTTCCAAATCTGGTGTCCAGATCTTCCCGATTCAGGTGTTTGCGTAGAAAGTCATAGTTTGATGACAGCCCAGCAAATCCTGAAGGAGTGGAGGAGGTAGTTAAGGGATCACACACAGGAGGTGTATGTCCAGAGGTTGAAAGAGGAGGGACAGAAGTTTGAGGAGAAGGAATAGTATGTGGAGAGGAGGAAGAAATAGGATTTGTACAAGGAGGTAAAGTTGAAGGAATGGAAAAAGGTATTGACAAAGGTATGGAAAGAGGAGGAGCAGTAATTCCAGAAGTTGGAAAAACGGCAGAAAAAGATAGAGAAGAAGTAGTGGAAGTAGAAATGGAATCAGTGAAAATTGGTCCATAGGACAGATTCACTTCTGAATAGGATCCAGAAGTAAGAGTAGATGGAGGAGGGACAACCTCAGATGTTGAAGTTGTCAGAGGAATGAAAGTCTGAGATTCACTAACTTCTGTGACAGAAGGTAGTGAGGAAGATGGAGGAGGAGTAAGAATGGAAGATGAGATAACCTGTTCAGAGGCATTAGGATCAAACGATGAAATCGGCTCTGCATATAAATGAGCCATTCTGAACAGCGTTTCAGAGGCATCCCTTTCACCAGGGTTTCTTCCTTGATTCAGAAGAACATTGTCAATGAAGTGTTCATTGTCAACATTCTCAACAAACTGTTTAGCACCTTCAAGAACCTCTTCATCTTCTGGTTCACTCTCTTCTGACAGCTCTTCAATCGTAGGAGCGTCAACATCCTCTTCATCAGAAATCTCTGACAGCTCTTTATCAGCAGCTTCCGGTTCCTGAGTAACAGGATCCTCCAATTCAGCACTTGAGGCAACAACGAAGTCCTTCTTCTTCAGAACCCTTCGTCTTGCCACAGCCTTCTTCCCAATTCTGGTAGTGAGAGTGACATTCTCAATAATTCGAGAGGACAGAGAGACATTCTCAAGATTCTCTTCTTCCTCTGAAGTTTCAACTACCTTTGAGAACTCAACATTCTCAAGATTAGCAGCACATTCTAAAAGTTTGGCATCGGCCTTAGCCTTTGCAGCAATTTCACGCTCAGCAGCTAACTTGTCTTCAGCTTCTTTCTTCCTTCTTTTCTCTTCAGCAAGAGCCAGAACTCTTGCAACCTTTTCAGCTTCAGCAGCCTTCTCTTTCTCAGCAAGGCGTGCTTCCTCAGCATCCTGAGCTTCTTTCTCAGGAACATCCTTTGGCTTCTCAGCAACACTCTTGCCAGAAGGTTCAACATTGATTGTTGTTTGAACTAACGTGGGAAGAGGTTCTGAGACAGCAACCTTCTCAACATTCAGGACCAACTTGCTTGACCCTTTCTTTCCCTTGCCCTTTTTGGCAACATTCTTTCCTTTCTGAACAGATGCATCCACAATTTCCTTCTGAGCAATACTCATAGAGGAGCCCTTCTCATTCTTCTTCGGAGTAACACCAAAACTCAGGTTCCTGAAGGTATGCATCTTCAGAAACGTACTCCTACTAGTAACACCTTCTCCTGAAACAACAACGGAGGCTGCCTCAAACAGCCTTGTCAGGAGTGAGCCATATGCCAATGCACTCACGGTCATTACATTCTTCATCTGCCTTATCAGCATGGCAGGCAAATTGATCTTCTTCTGGTTGACCAGATGCCACATAAATACTCTTTCTCTGTTGGAAACACAATTGACTCCTCCAGCCTTTGGAAGAAAAACATTCGTAGTCAAATAGTGTGCCCACCTCTGGTGCTGAGTCAACCAGGTAGCGTAAGTTTCCTTGGCACTCAGATCTGGCCTAGCCCAGTTGGCTTCTAAAAAACCTTCTGCTGAACCATCATCTCCAATGATGATTCCTTCATCATCAATCCCTATCACTTGAGAAATGGAAGCCCTGCTGACTTCGATTTCAACTTCCCCAACCACAGAGTGAAGAACATCCTCCTCATTAGAAAAGAAATGGAGGTTCTTATAGAATTCTGTAACTAACTTAGGATAAATGAATTCTTCGAGAGAAACGAAAGAATTCCAGTTTTGAGCGCTAAGCCAGTGAGAGATTGGTTCAGTCGATTTGACAACATCATCTAGGAACCTAGAGGTGAAAACCCTAGATTCACTAACTTTCTTTCGTGATTCATCAGAGAAGATGTGTGTGACAGTGATTTCTTGAGCCATTTTGAAGAAATGCGAAATTAGGTTAAGATTTTTAGAGAGAAGAGAACACAGAAAAAAAAAATCTATGGAAGTTCTAATGGCAAAAAAAAGTGAGAGTAAAAAGTTCTAAGTATGGAAAACCCTTATTTATACCCAAACACAGAAACCGTTCCAATTCAAAAAGCAAATACACACCGTTTAAAAGGGAACAGATAACCGTTAACCACAGAACAGCGCCGTAATAAGCAGTAAATAACGCATGCTTTCAAGTCAAATCATGATTAGAATTTATTATAACTAAATTATCTTAAACGATCAAACACTTAAGATACTCAGAGACAATAATTCTAAGTTATTGAAGAGGATAAGTCATACCAATGCCTTCTCGTAAGTTGCTGAAAGCCATTCCAGCCAGAGGCTTAGTAAACATGTCAGCAAGATTTTCTTCAGAGGGAACATGAGTAATGATAATATCCTTCTTCAGAACATGATCTCTCAGAAAGTGATGTCTAATATGAACATGCTTCATCCTGCTGTGCTGAATAGGATTCTTTGACAGATCAATTGCACTTTTGTTATCACAGTAGATTGTAATTGTTCCAGGGATGACTCCATAGTCAGCAATTTGTTGCTTGATCCAGAGCATCTGAGAAACACAACTTCCAGCAGCAACATACTCAGCTTCAGCAGTTGAGAGAGCCACAGAGGTTTGCTTCTTGCTATGCCAGGAGACTAGGCACTCCCCCAGAAAATGACAACCACCAGAAGTGCTGACCCTTTTCAATTTATCTCTACCATAGTCAGAGTCTGTGTATCCTATAGGAGTAAAATCAGAACTACAGGGATACCACAAACCAGCTTCTGGTGTGCCTTTAAGATATCTGAGAATTCTTTTGACAGCAACATCATGAATCTCTCTTGGTTTAGACTGATATCTAGCACAAAAACACACAACAAAATGTATATCTGGCCTGCTGGCAGTTAGGTATAAAAGAGAACCAATCATACCTCTGTAGGTTTTTATATCTACAGGTTTACCAGCTTTCTCTTCATCATCAATGTCTTTGCTGACATCCATTGGGATATCAACAGCATTAGAGTCCATCATGCCAAATTTCTTCAGCATTTCTCTAGTGTACTTGGCTTGATTGATAAACACACCATCATTACTTTGCTTGATCTGAAGTCCTAAGAAGAAGGTTAATTCTCCCATCATAGACATTTCAAACTCAGCCTTCATGTGGTCACTGAACTCTCTGCACAAAGATTCATTAGTAGCACCAAATATAATATCATCAACATATACCTGAGCTATAAGGATATCCTTGTTCTTCTTCAGAGTGAACAGAGTTGTATCAACACAGCCTCTGACAAATCCCTTAGACAGAAGGAACTTTGTCAGCCTCTCATACCAAGCTCTGGGAGCTTGTTTCAGTCCATACAAGGCTTTCTTTAGCTTGTACACATGATCAGGAAACTTAGGATCTTCAAAACCAGGAGGTTGAGACACATAAACTTCCTCATCAATGTAACCATTCAAGAATGCACTTTTCACATCCATTTGAAAGAGCTTAAAACCTTTGTATGATGCAAAAGCACATAAGATTCTAATGGCTTCTAATCTTGCAACAGGAGCAAAAGTTTCACCATAGTCTATGCCTTCTTGCTGACTGTAACCTTGAGCAACAAGTCTTGCCTTGTTCCTCACAACATTTCCAAATTCATCAAGCTTGTTCTTCAGAACCCATCTAGTTCCAACAACCTTTATGTTGTTAGGTCTGGGAACCAAAGTCCAAACTTCTGACCTTTTGAACTGGTCAAGTTCTTCTTGCATTGCCATTAACCAGGAGTCATCATCAGCAGCTTCATAGAAGTCCTTGGGTTCCAGAAGTGACACAAAAGCCACATTCCCCATGTATCTTCTGAGCTGAGCTCTGGTCATGACAGGATTATGAACAGAGTCAATTATGTTCTCTAAGGAATGATTCCTATGAGCTCTAACTTCTCTTGGTAAATCCAATGAGTCTTACGAAACCTGTTCATCATTTGTTGAATCATATATAGGAGCATCTTCTGGAAGAAGGTTGACTTCTGGAGTGAAATTCTCATCTTGAGCTTGTTCAGCAACAGGAGGAACCACTTCAGCAGCTCTGGGAGAAACATCTTCTTTTTCAACAGGAGATGTGACTTCAGGAGCTTGAACTGCATCTTCATCAGGAGCTCTACTATCTGCAGGGTTAGTCTCATCAAACTGTACATGAACAGATTCATCTAGAGTTTGAGTCCTTTTGTTAAAAACCCTATATGCTTTACTATGTGTTGAGTAACCAAGAAAAATGGGCTCATCTGCCTTTGAATCAAACTTTGAAAGATATTCTTTTGTATTCAAAACGTAACACTTACAACCAAAGGTTCTGAAATAACCTATCTTAGGCTTTCGACCTTTCCAGAGTTCATAAGGAGTCTTGTTCAGAATGCTTCTGATTAGCACTCTATTCAGAACATAGCAAGCTGTGTTCACAGCTTCTCCCCAAAAATACTTTGGAAGCCTTCTTTCATTGATCATAGTTCTGGCTATCTCAACCAGAGTTCTATTCTTTCTTTCAACTACCCCATTTTGTTGAGGAGTTCTGGGAGCAGAAAAGTTATGATCAATTCCCTTGGTTTCACAGAATTCTTCAAACATAAAGTTTTTGAATTCTCCACCATTATCACTTCTGATATGGACAACCTTTTCATTCCTTTCATTCTCAAGTTTCTTTATCAGAACTGAGAAACATCCAAGTGACTCATCTTTGCTAGACAGCAAGATGACCCAAGTGAATCTTGAATAGTCATCTACAATGACAAAGGCATACTTCTTTCCACCCATGCTCATTGGTTGAACAGGACCAAAAAGATCCATATGAAGTAGTTCCAAAGGTCTTTTAGTTGAAATGACTTTCTTAGTTTTAAAAGAGCTTCTGGATTGTTTACCAGATTGGCAAGCATTGCATAAATGGTTCTTTTTAAAACTAATTTCAGGCAAACCCTCAACCAATTGATTTCTAGCTACTTTGGCCAGAAGATCCATGCTAACATGAGCAAGTCTTCTATGCCAGAGCCAGGAGGTATCCTCTTTGGACATCAAGCATATATTCTTGCAAAGATTCTCAAGGTTCAGCATGAAAACATTTTCAACTCTAGGAGCAGTTAGAATAACTTCCCTTGACTTACTGTCCAAGATTTTACATCCAGAGGAGCTGAAGACAACATCTCTACCTTTATCACACAGTTGTGCAACACTCAGGAGATTGAACTTCAGGCCTCTGACTAGGGAGACATCTTCGATCGGAGGGTTAGTTCCTATGGATCCAGAACCAAGTATCCTTCCTTTCTGAGCATCTCCAAAGCTGACTTTTCCACCTCTTTTAGGATCAAATGTGATGAATGCTTTTTCATCACCTGTCATATGCCTTGAGCACCCACTGTCAATGTACCACAGCTTTGACATTGATGGAGCACCCAGAGCAACCTGCAACACAATCAATTAGTGATAGGTACCCAATCCTTATTGGGTCCTTCAGAGTTAGATTTCTCTTCAGCAGGTTTTAATGATATCTCAGATTGCAAGAGGTTCTTAATGTGCCCCGGTTGCTGACATCCATAGCACACAATAGGCTTATTTGGATCTCTCTTGAACTTTTCACCAGAATCAGGAGTTTTCTTGTCAAAGCTCCTGAAAGGCTTCTTGTAGTTTCCACCTCTGCCTTTTCTAAAGGCCTTCTTGAACTTCCTGGTCAGCATAGCCAGTTCCTCATCTTCAGAGGATTCATCAGAAGATTCTGCTTTAAGGACTACTCTTTTTCCTTCTGACCTTTCTCTCAGGTCATGATTCTTGATTGCCATCTCATGAGTAATCAATGAGCCAATGAGTTCATCATACTCATAGAAGCTTAAGTCCTGAACTTCTTCGATAGCAGTCTTCTTGGCTTGCCACGACCTTGGTAAGCTTCTGAGAATCTTCCTTACTTTTTCAGATTCTTCAATATCCTTTCCCAAACTCTTCAAGTCATTGACAATCTTGGTGAACCTAGAATTCATACTTGAGATGGATTCTTTGTCAAGCATTTCAAATAACTCGTAGTCTCTCATCAACTGATTGACTTTAGATTGCTTCACTTTTCCTGTTCCTTCGTAAGTGACTTCTAGCTTGTTCCAAATATCCTTTGCTGTTTCACAAGAAGACACTTTGTTATACTCAGTAGCAGAAAGTGCACAATGCAGCATATTTATTGCTGAAGCATTCGTTTGGAGTTTTTTAAGGATTTCATCTGTATATTCCACTTGAGGGATAACAACATGTCCTAAACCAGCTTCCATCCTAGTTGGGATGAAATCACCATTAGTGATAACTATCCATGCACTCATATTCTGAGCTTGGATAAAATACATCATTCTCTTTTTCCAGTAAGAGTAGTTATCACCATTAAATAGTGGAGGTCTAGTTGTGGAGGAACCCTCTGGAACAATGAAATGAGAGGAATTCTCAGGTTGGTGTCTACTAGCCATCTCTATTGATTCTGATAGGATCTTACACTTAGATTGTTAGATCTTTAGTAAATATACGAAGTGACCTTCGCTCTGATACCACTTGTTGGCCCTAACAAGAACAGAATCACCTAGAGGGGGGTGAATAGGTGTCTAAGTTGTAAACTGAAGTTTTCTAAGTTTTTTTAAGAAACTTAAAATTCAGAGTCAAATTTCCTCAGAGTCAGAAGCTAGCTTAAGGAAGTTGCTTCTGAGGGAAATTCTGCCTAAACACAGTTAGACTGTTTTCAGCAACAGAAGTTCTGATTTGAGAACTTCTGGACAGTCTTCTGAACAAAGACAATGATATTTTTAGAGAAAATCTGTTTCAGCACTAAATATGAACAAGTACACAGAAGCAAAAATAACAAGTATAAGAGGGAGAAAGAAGTTCAGGAGATCCTGAGTGAACAATTCGATTTATCCAAGTTCGCCACAGAAGTCCTGTGACTACGTCTTGTCCCCTGAGGTCGCAGCCTACAGAGATTTTATAAATCCACTATTCAGAACTTTTATGGCAAGTTCAGAAGCTCCTTTACATCAACAGAACTTAAGCTAATTTCTCACTTAGTTCTGACTAGCCTAAAAAGAGTTAAAGGATTTCCACCAGAACAAACAATACTCTGTTTTCTGGATTTCTCACCCAACTCTAATCTCAACTAGATTTCTCTCTTTAAATCTAACTGAAGATCACAAACGATCTTAGTTTACAAGATTTCTATTATGAACTTGTTTTTCTTCACTCTCTCACTTTAACTAAGACTATGCTAAGAAAGTTTGAGAATGGAAAAGAATGCTCTGTTTTCCTTGTTAAAACAGTGCGTTGAGATTTTGCTCGATGATCACGCGTCATTTGATGCAGTGGAGCAAGGCTACTATTTATAGTGATTGAAGATGACCGTTGTGGAGTTTGAAACTTCAAAGAAGATGACATCAGTTGTTGTAGCCGTTAATTTGTCAAGTCTTCAAACGGTCTTCAAAAACTTTGATTCCGTTATCCTTGTTCTTTAACTAAATCCGGTAAGTGATTTGAAATCAAGGATGAGGATGACAGAATCATTCTTCAATTGGATCAACAAAGGGTAGACAAGGAATTTCCGGTTTCTCTTGAACAGACAAGCGCGCTCCATCAAAACAGCTTTTTGAACTTTTGGCGCCTTGCATTGAATGCAAGTGTCAGAGCATTAAATGCTCAAACAGAACCCGTGACTTAGCTTTCAGAAGCTAACTTCCAGATGTCTAGACTTCTGATCACAATTGGCAAACTTCTGAATGCAAAGAACTTCTGAGGAGAGCTTTAGCAGACTTCGGCTTCAGAGCGGAATATCCAGCTTCTGAGTTATTGAAACTCTGACTTCAGCAAACTGATCTTCTGAGTTCTTTAGGCAATCCAGAAATGATTCATTCAGCACCTGCTGAACATCTTACACATAGACTAAGAATAAAAATTATTAGTCAATAGAAAACTATATGTAAGGTACTGTTGAGTTTTCATCTTCTGAAACGTTTGAACATAATCAAAATACTTAGGGTTCATCAAACAGAGGTACGTGGTATGATTTGTTTTTGCAAATAGAGGTATGTGGTATGAATATTTTTACAAAACAGAGTATCCGAACTCACATTATGAAGTTTTGATAATATTTTTATCTTTTAAACAACTTATATCTTTACATTGACAAAATATTGATCCTTCAGATCGAATTGCAAGCTGTAAAATGGACTTAAACGTCAAATTAGTCTGTAAATCTTCAAATTATAAAAGAACGTAAAACATCCATAATATGATTTATGATTTTGATTTGAGAGTGGAAAATGTCATTAAATGGTATGTTTTATTGATATGTAAATGTACATTTTTCTTAAAAAGTACGAAATATACTTCAATGGAATTGAAACGTAAGGCTTAATATCACTTCAACCCCCTAAAATTGTCCATTAAAGTCATTTTACCTCCTCAATTAAAGGGACGTCCCCTTTACCCATTCAAGTTGGAAAAAGTGAACCAATTTACCCTATCATTCAAGAAAACAAGTCACATGTTTATTTAATGTAGAACACGCGCTTCAAACTTCAATTTTTGGTAAATTGGTTCACTTTTTGAAACTTAAAGGGTAAAGGGGATGTCCCTTTAATTGAGAGGGTAAAATGACTTTAATAGACAATTTTAGGGGGTTGAAGAGGTATTAAGCCTGAAACGTAAAGTTGTAATTTAGAATATCTTATTTTGCAAAAAACTTCATACCACATACCTTTATATGCAAACTGATAAACCACAGACCTTTAATTGTAAATTCACAAAACCACAAACATTATTTTTAAACTTATCCCTAAAATATACTAAAGTTGAGCAAAAGCTTGGTTAGAATGATGCCACCTAAGCTAAAAATCTGAGTTGTCAAAATCTAAAAAATTCTATTTTTCTTTTTCTTTTATTCGTGCATTTCTCCCTGAAACTCTCTTATTAATTAGTAGTAATTTAATACATACTCTTCCCATCACCTCTAACGTTGTCAAATTTTTTTTATCTCAGACCTTTCGTTTACTCATCAAAACGCATCTCCACTTTTCTTTTCATCAAATCCCTCATTTATAACCATTGATTTCATCTCTTGCCTCGTCCCTCTCAGATTGATATAAAAAGAAAAGAATGAGTTCTCCTTTTTGATTGCACCGAATCCTTTCTTTTTGGCGCAAGGTGTCTCCTCAAGTTTGCAAGTTATAGTAGTCTGAATGTCAGAAATTCCATTTTCATATTCAGATGTTTCACTGTATTTTTTTCGCCAATTCTCAATCTCTTAGAAAGGTAATGAATCTACTTGGAGCTTAATTTGATTCATAATAAAAAGTTCATGGGATCATATAACTCAGGTAGGAATTTGGAGTTTGCTCAGTTGCCCTTTGGTTCGCATTAAAATAACAGTTTTTTTTTCCTAATTCAATTAATTGATATAGATCGAGGCACTAATCCTCAAGGTATCTTGTCATCCTATTGTTGTTAAAGCATGCTTCTCTATGTTGCCTCTATTTTATATTTATGACATTATGATCTATTAAGGAGCCAAGAAAATGATATTTTGTCTTACATAAAATAACGATGTCTCATCCCTATATGAGGGAATGGGTATGAAGGGATTAAGTGCTTTATACAAGCAACAAAATGGAGCAATGAATCTTCAACTATTAAATTACCATGACACTCATCTCAATCAATGCATCAAATTCATGGATTTTGTATGTTTGTATCTTCTTGATCTAACTGTACCAGTGGTCTTATATTCATAGTAATTTTAATTCTCTTTGTTTAATCATCCAAATAACTTAATTTTTAATACATTGTAAAACAATTACAATGTTTAGACTTTAGCGTTTATGGAGAAAAAAAATTGCTTTGTCTGTTCTTAATAGGTTAGAAATCCATCTATCTTTTCGTTTTATCCTCTTTTACTTATCAATTTTCCACTTTTATTTCTTCAATTCATATTTTCCCATGCAAATTTCATGTAATAGATATATTTGATCTGTTTTTGTGTTTCACAATGTAAAACTATTAACAATTTATATTTTCCAAATGTATGCCGGATGCAAGAGATTTGAATTGGCATAGGATTGTTAGTTGGCTTTGCAAGAAAGCCTCTGTAAACACTATTTTGGCCAAGCTCCGAAGACTTACCTTTGTTGTCATTAATCAATTATGGCTTGCTAGAAATAAATTTTGTGTGTAGGTTATTCCTTTTAGTGGAGGTGAGATTGTTCCACAGATTTCATTCTATATTGGAATGAAAGCTGCTAATACTACAAGGAGGAGGATTTGTAATTGGGATGGATGGGAGTGATTAGGTCTTTGGTGCTTATTTTTGGAGTTTTTCTTTTCTATTTCTAACTGCTGTTAAATAGCAGTAGTGTAAAAATTGTTTCTGCCAAGTGGGGTTGGTTTTGATTTGTTGGGGTGTTTTATGTTGTGAATTGTTTTTTGGACGACCTATTAAGTCCTTCCACTATTAAAAAGTGGACGTATTGAATCTCTCCGCGCTAACTTGGCAAAACTGTACAAAATATTTGTCACATATCTTTTGTGCAAAAAGACCAAAATACCTCCATTAATGAGGGAGATGGAGGAAATGAATGAGAATATTTTCACAGTCACCAAATTATGTGTAAAACAACTTTCTGCTAAGGGTGTGCATTGGTGCGGTTTAAACCGCATACCGAACCGGACCGTACTAAATTCGGTTTTTGGTTCAGTTTTATTGCAATTCGGTTCGGTTTAGGTTTAGAATTTTTGACGATATCAATGTTTGGTTCGGTTCAGTTTTGAAAAAATGATTAAAAAACCGAACTGAACCGATTGTTAAACATCGGTTATCTTTTTTCGTTGATACTTAGATATGATTACAAAATATAGAGTTATTACTCATTTTTCTATCTAAAATTACAAAGAGTTTTCATCTTCCTAATCTCTCTACAAACTTAATTCAAGACCTTTCATCTTTCTACTGTATTTATCAAAAGGATTGCAAATTTATGGATAGATTTTATATATATGCACCAATTGATATAACTTCTAAACGTATTTGTTACCTCTGAAAGTGACTCTAGCAAGTATACTAGATCGATTATGTAGCTTAGGTAAGTACAAGTGTCATTCCCACGAGGATTGAAATAAAACTAAACTGAAAAGTCCTATGGAACGGTCTATTTAAGTAGCAAGTAACACATTTAACATGGTTTTGAGGTTTGATTTCTGCTATCTAAGTTGTTGAACTCTAATAAGAACACATCTAAGAGTAAAAGACAAATAATGAAGATTTTAACACAATAATTAAAGGGAACAAGCTAAGCCTAGCACGGATCTAGTGTTGCAGCCTCTCTTCTCTCTTTTCTAACTCATGAATGCATACAAATAATGGGTTGAAGTATCTACTTTAGGCTCACTTGATTTACTGGTTCATCTCCTCAAGATACTAAGCAATACTCACACCTTAAAGGCCTTTCAAGATGCTTTCCTACTTGATTAAGAACGAAGTAACATCTCATTCACATGAGAACCCTCAATATAAACCTTTCAATTGTTCGTATCAGATTTACAAGTTATAATGAAGAACAAGTAAGCATAAAAGCATGGTTCGTGTCAATTATACCTACTGTAACAGGCTGTTAAGACCTGAAATCTACATTTCTCCATTTAACACCACATTAATTGCAACATTCATTCATTAATATTAAGATATTAAGATAGAAAGACTTACAACAACAACCCTACAGCTGGCTTGGCTCGTTGAAGAACTACTCACTCATAGTGAGCTTTATAACAAAAAGAACTATAATGACTCCCATTAATGGAGCTTGTCCTACCGAAAACCGAAGAAGAACTAAAGAGAGAAAGAAATCTGGAATCCAAGTGAATATCCAGAGCAAGGATTGATTATCTTCTCTCCTAAACAAGTTCACTACTTAAAGAAAATAATGCAAAGATGTTCCAGCAGGAATACAAGATTTTTCCAATAAACAACAATATTTTTTATGTCCTTTCTCCACTTGCTTATCTTATCTCCACTTGCTTTCCGCTCAGCTCCCACTTGCTTTCTGCTACCGCCACTGCGACTCTCCTCCTTTTTTTTTGGATAAGATTTCTACTTCAACTTGTTGGCTCATGCTTTATACTATAGCGGGCAGTTTTCTGCTGCTTTGCACTGTAGCGAGCTGCTTCTAGCCTGCTGCTATAATAAAGTAGACAAATCTACAAAAAGGCTTGTAAGTCCTTAAATAATTATAATTAAAGCCCATTAAGCCCAATTAATAGTGAATTAATGTATGATTATTGGAGTCAAATACGAGCTCATCAGTATTATATATCCCACTATTTATTTGAAAATTGTGGATATGAATCATATCTAAATATGCAAGTGATATTATAAGTTAAATGGTTGAAAAAAATATTTATGTTCTAAAATTATTTATTAATTTGGTTAATTCGGTTTAAAATCGAACTGAACCGAAAATCGTTTTGGTTCAATTTACATTCGGTTTATAACTTTTTGTGCTAATTTGGTATTTAGTTCCATTTTTTACCAATGCACACCCCTACTTTCTGCGATGTCAGCATGAAAGGACTCAGTAAGTCGTCGCGGAAGTTGAGAAACTCAAGTAATTTTGTGAATAACAACCTGCCCATAATTCAATGCCATAAATTTAAATCTATAAATTTAAAAGAGTTTGTGATATATCAATTTTTTTTGCTTAATACACAAATACCCTCTGAACTTGTTCCAATCTTGCAATTAACACCTCCAACTTTCAATTGTAACAAATACACCTCCAACTCTCCTTCGTTATCTCCAAAATTTTAATTCCAAAAAATTTAAAGTTTCTTCTTCTTCTTCTTCTCCTTCTCCAAAATTATTTTTCTTCTCCTTTTTTCTTCTTTTCTTGTTTTTGAAGTATGCAAATATCAAAATTAACTTTAATTTTCTTTTTTCTCCAGATTCGATGTAATCTGGAAAAAAAATTCAATTTCCGACGAAATCTAGAAAAACTTTCAATTTCGGACAGAAATCTGGGAATTTCCAGATTCTGTTGGAAACTAGAAAAAAAATTTAGATTTCGTCCGAAATTTTGACGGAAACTGAAAAGTTTTGCAGATTACGTTGAATCTGGAAATTCGAGGAAAATGAGAAGAATAGTGAAGAAGAAAAAAGAAAAAGAGATTGAAAATGGTGGAGATGAAAGAAGGGAGAGAATGAAGAAAGAGAGGAGGAAGAAGATGAAAAATTTTGAATTTTTGTATTTTATTTATTATTTATTTTATTTTTTATGTTTTTTAATTTTTTGTAATTCATTTTTTCTCCGTTTTTAAGTACTTCACGTGTCCCATAGAGTTTGACTCTCACTTTTTTTGCTATGTCAACAATTTAGAGTTATTTATTAGCATTTTCAAAGTTAGAGGTGGAGGGACAAATGAAAGTTGAAGGTGTCAGTTACAAGATTGAGACAACTCCAAAGAGGTATTTTTGTGTTGGGCCTTTTTTTTCATCTAATAGTTGGGGTTTTGAGGCAGCATGACGTGACAACATGCATTTCCTCCCCCTCTCGCCTTAATGAATTTGTTCATTGAAAAGAAAAACTATAAAAACAACCATTATTGCGTAAAAAAAACCATTATAAATTAATGGTACGATAAATATGGATAAAATACTTCATGCCTCTAAACTTTCCAATTATTTTCATTGATGACCCTTACAAAATAACTAGTAGATAAACGCTTCATTGATGACCATTATAACACTTCCTTATATAATTCATAATAAAGATACTCTAAGAGAAATTTAAATTTTTGATTTTGGTTTCTAAAATTTTCACATATTAAGATTGATTTTTTGACGGGAATATTATTAAGAGTAATTGTTTAGCAAAAGAAATTTTTGGAAATCATGATTCTAATATGGAAATTATTGCGGTGAAGATTATAATTTGCTGGACTTTTTATTATTATTATTATTGAAACGGTCATGGTTCGAAGTTGATAGAATGTGGAAAGTATAAATCATATGTAAGTCTCTAAAATTGTCTGAAAATGTCATTTTAGTCCCTTAACTTTGGGTACGACCTATTAGATCTCTCAACTATCAAAATGTAAACCTATTAAGATTTTCGGTGTACAAGTACCACTGCAACACTTATGTTTTTGTTTGTACAATTACCTGGTGTTTATCACATGCCATGAGTGATAGATCTCTTATAATTTTGTTTTACGCTCTTAATTCTAATTTTTGCAAAATGAGATATTGAATGACATGAACGCTAGAGTGACACTTAAATGAGCATGAAAAGTGGTTTCAACATGCTTTCATTTAACAAGATTTTTTTTTGTTATATTCTATCCCAATCCAATGTCAATTCACAAATGTTTGGAACTTTTTGTGTTACTTTAGGTGCATATTTTCTCACCATTTAGCTGCTGAAGTTTTGTGTTGTTCCAAAATAGTGGTAATAAGAGCTACATTCAATCCAAAAATTAAATTACTACGTGTTGTTCCAACAGATTATTGTGCTGTTCCAACATAATGTTATATATCGGCCCTAAACAAGATCAGAATAACCTAGAAGAGGGTGAATAGTTGGACCAAATAAAATTTCTTCTGTTCAGAAAGTGGCCTTTGAGAAGCACTTTTGAGAGAAATTCTGCCTTAAGACAGATTCTATCTTTCAATAATAGAGGTTATGTATGACAGATCCTCTGGATAGTTTGTCTTCTGAACAAAGACAGAAATAGTGAGACAATATGTTTCAGCACTTAGACTATGTTGCACAATACATAAGCAAATATAACAAATAATAGAAAAGAGAGACAGAGTTCAGAAGATCCCGAGTCAGCAGATTTATCCAGGTTCACCACAGAAATCCTTTAACTACGTCCTGTCCCCTATGAGATCACTCATTAGAGATTTCAAATCCACTATTCAGTAATTTTATGGCAAGTACAGAAGCTCATTTACATCAACAGAACCTAGCTAATTTCTCACTAAGTCCTGACCACCCTAGTAAGATTTAAAGGATTTTCACCATAAAACTTATACTCTGTTTTCTAGAATTCTCACTCAACTCAAACCTCAAATGGTTTTCTCTCAATCTAACTGATTATCACAAACGATATCAGTTTACAATTTCTGTTATGAATTTGTATTTTCTTCACTCTCTCACTTTTACAACAAATTGGAAATAAGAAAAGAGAAAGAATGGAATGCTTGATAAGTGCGTAATTTGGCATTAAATATCCGACTTTTTGTGCTTTAATTATTATTGATTTAATTGTTATCACGGGTTTTATTGCATGTATTTGGTATTTTCACTGTTACATGCCCTTGTGGACTAAAAGGAGCAGAATCGGGCATAATTTAGATCAAATTGGAGTTGGTTCGTGATTCGGGAGCTGAGTTGGCAGATTTGGGCTGAGTCAGGGTTAGCCTTGCGCAAGACTAAGGCAGTTCGGGTCTGCAGTTTCCTGTTTGAAGAAGGATTTCTTTGCTACTCTGATTCGAACAAGTTAGGAGTCTTGATGCAACAACTAGCACGAAATTAGAGACCTAATGAGGAAGGAATTGTTAGCTTTGTTGAAGAAGAAGTAGTCCCTTATAAATAGGAATTGTTTAAGTCAGTTATAAGAATCGTTCTGCATTAAGTTCTATTTACAATTTTCTATCATCTTTTTCTGTAGTTTTAGGTTTAGTTTTCGAGCCATGTTTGACTAACTTTTATGTTCGGTTTAGAGATTTAATCAAAGGAGGTTTTAGTTCATTCTCATGAGGCTTTTGTTATAATTGTTTGTTATTTACTTTATCGTTTATTCATTCGTGGTGATTTAGAGATTTATCTCAATTGATTTATTGTTCTTAGGATAGTCCGGCCGGTTGTTCTATGAATTGATTGATCATATAGATGATTTGGTAAGTTTAGAGTTTCACGTAAACGAACCAAAATCATAGTAGTGATTAACTGAAACAATTCGAGTTAGTTTTATGTTTAAAGGTTGTAGTTCATACTTGACATCCTGAATATATCTTTCATGTGACATTAATGTAAATGTAATTAGAATTTATGTGTTAAATGAATGACTGATTTAGTTATTGAATTGTCGACGCTGAGTGTCGATTCGCTAAGGTCGGGTTTTTCTTATTCATTAAAGCTGTCAATAGGTTCAATCTTGACCGTTGAGGCTGTATTATTTATTGATTAGAGGTTAGTTATTTGCAGTGCTTGACTGATCTAATAGTAAGGAAAAATATTCCAAACCGATCTGGTAAGATATTTAACTGGTAATTTTATGGTCGATGATTGAGATGAATGAACGCTTGCTTGCAATTTTCCTAGACTGAATGCTTTCTTTTTACTGTCTACATTATTCTGTGTTAGTTTAGTTTAGTTAGATAATCTCACAATCAAATCCCCCCTTCATTTACTTTTGTGTTTATATCTCTTTATCAATTCAATTAAATCAGTACTAATCTCTTGGTTCGACCCTGCTTACCCTGTTTACAGTTTATTTTGTTGTAGAGAAAGTTAGGATTTATTTTTGGTGGATTCGACACACATCAATGCTCTGTTTTTCTAAGCAAAATAACAGTGAGTTAAGATAGCTCAAAAATCACGTGTATGCACAAGGTTAAAGTAAGGCTACTATTTATATGGAGCTTAAAGATGATTGTTGCTTCAATTTGAATCTTGAAAGGGTTGTAGCCGTTTCTCTGTCTTGTTCTTCAAACGGTCTTCAAGTACAGTTGATTCCGTTATCCTTGTCTTTTAATCCAGATCATACACCAGATTTGAATTTGAGATGAAGATAGATGGAATGATTCCTCATTAAGTTAGGCAAAGGGTAGACAAGGAACAAACAAGATTTGTTTGTTAGTATACAGTCCATGTGCGCAAATAACAACCTTTTGATTCTTGGCTCTTAGCATTAAATGCAGTTGCAGGTGCATTAAATGCTCCAGGACATATGTGATATGTCCTCTGAAACTTGTTAACACTTAACTTCCTTTTGTCTCTTCTAAAAGAACCTTTCATAACTTTATGGAAAGCTTGCTTCTGAATCTTGAACCTTTGTGATGAAGCTTGATCAACTTCTGAGATGAGTCTTCAGAACTTTGCTTGACGCTTCTGAGAGTAGTCTTCTGGTTGCCTTAGCTTTATCTTCTGAGTTGACTTTAGGAAGCAATTTAGATTTCATTCAACACCTGCTGAGAAACTTATATAGAACTTAACAAAAATTGTTAGTCATAATCAAGTATATAAGTGTATGCATTTAAATATCTTTTGAAACACTTTGGATTAACTCAAACTCATAGGGTTCATCACTATATTGTTTCAGTAGAATATTGTGTTGTTCCAACAGAGTGCTATATTGTTTCTACAGAATACTGTATTGTTCCAACATAATCCTGTGTTATTCCAACAGAATACTGTGTTGTTCTAACAAAATCCTATATTGTTCCAACAAAATAAATCGATGTACCAATTGTTTTAACATATTAGTTATATTCTTCCAACAAAAAATTGTAGAAAAACCGCCACCTCAAAAAGTCTTATGAACGGAATCCAACGATTTGGTGAGCGTTTTCCGGTGAATTTCAAAAATCACCCAAAAAATTCTGAAAAAATTCCATGAGATGTATATCGTAATTCTAAAAAACTTTAATTCTTAGGTTAAAGTTAAATTACGCACAGTTTAGTCCCAATAAATTATGAAAGTGGTTAAGTGGATATAAATTAAAGATATTTGAAAAATCGCTTTTACTTAACAACAATGAATCTCAAAATGACCGCCTAATTAACACGAGTCCAACAGTATAAAAATTTTCGAAAAATGAGTTCGAGAAGGTCGAGAAAATGTATTTTAAAGAAAAGAGTTAAAACTAAATTCTCTCTCCAGTAATGACATCAGCGCTGACATCATGCTCCTCCTTTTTCCCTCCCTCTCACGCGTATCAATATTTTTCACTTTTTTACAAGTTTGCCGCCTTCCCCTATTTAACTACAAAAATGTCACTTCCTCCTCCTATTATCACACATAAGTCTCTTGTCTTTCAATAAGTTTATTGTCACACCTGAGGCCATTTTTATTTATATTGAAAGTTAAACATAATTTAGTAAAAAAAAAGGCAATACACACTATTTGACCACTGACCTATCCAAAATTTGTGCATTTGACCATTGACTTTTTATTTGGTTACGTTTGCCAACCCACCTCTATAATTTGGTCATATTTAGCCATTCACCTACCAATTAGTAAAATCTCACAATTCCTCGATCAAAATTAAGAGTAGATAAAACCGTCAAACACTAAAATTCTTCAATTTCAAATAAGAAAATGACACTGAAACTAAAAATTGTCAACTAATACAAATGAAAGATTTCATAATTAACACAATAAAGGTTAAATTTCACCAAACTACAAATGTGAGTGGCCAAATGCGACCAAATGAAAGGTCAGTGACCAAAAATACAAATTTTGGATAAGTCAGTGGCTAAATACTGTATTTTACCAAAAAAATATATTAGCTTTTTGTACAAGTTCTAACATATGTTTTCCAAAAAGCTACAAATTCCAGCTTATACTGAAAGCAGCTTTCTCTGCTTTTCCAGCTTTCCTAGAAAGCAGTTTTGCATTTACCAAACACTACTTTTGGCTAGGAAAGCTGCTTTTAGTAGCTGAGAAAGCAATGCCAAACTGGCCCTTAATGTAAGGGGTAAATTACGCTCATTTTCCTTCAACTATTAGAAATGGAACAATTGTGCCACAAAACTTCAATTCTTAACACAAAAACCACCCAACTTTGAATAACATTTCATCTACATCTTTTGCCGGAATTCGGCAAATAAACTCCCCGAACTTGCTTAAAATGATTAATTGTATAAAGTGTTTTATTGGTAATCCAAACTTATTAAAGTCGATATATACACTTCTTAAGATTGTAAAAGTGATATACATTACAATTTCTCAACATTTATTTTTAATCTGTTGAACTTAAATAGCTTATTATGTAACTTAATTTTTTTTCAGAGAGGTAATAAATACACTAACAATTATTAATCTACAATTTTTTTTACCAAATTCAAGGGGTTGATGATGTATAAGGGAGATGAAAATAAAAACTTCAACTGTTTCCTTAAACTTTCACATATTACAAATAACCTCATATACTTGTTTAAACATAGCAAATAACCCCTTATTCTTGTCAACAATTACAAATAACCCCTTGATCTTGTCCAATTGTTGTCAATAACATCCTAATTCAAAGTTGTTCGCATTAAAATGTGGAGACGATCATTAATATCATTTACAAAATTTTCGACTTCATCTCATAATCTTGTACCTATAGTATATACCACCTAAAAATTGTACTTTTTGGCACATCAATTTTAAAATTAGGGGTTATTTGTTACATTGTGACAATTATAGGAGGTTATTTGTAACCTTTTAAAGTTTAGAAAGACAATTACAGTTTTGAGAAAAAGATTTAAAGAACTATATATGTATTAAGCCTTGCAAATATGAGCCTATGGTGTAATTAACCTCAATAATAAAAAAATGATTGATGACATTCTAAATTTGCGATGTTTACGCAATCTCTTGCTCCCCCACTCTCTTGGAGTCAAAAACCGCCTCATTCCCTTGACTCCATTCTCCATTCATTGCCTACCCTTTCTTCTTCATTACCATTTCTACTCCTTTCTCTTATGGAGAAGTTGTATTATGAATTGGGTGTAATAAACTCGACTAATTAATATGGGTCGGGTGCAATAAACTCGAATAATTAAAATTTTCTTTCAATTGAATCTTCCTCGTTTTACCCGATCTCCCCTTCTCAATCCTCGATTTCAACGCCTCCTCTGCTTTCTGCTAGCTGTTTTGCTTTCCCTAGTATAACATACACGTATCTGTACCCGTTTGTAGGCTATTTTATAAAGTTTATATTTTAGAAATAACGTTTTTTATATTCGTATTCGTTTCAGATACCGTGTCCGGGCAACATAGTTCATCTCCTCTTATCTAGGTTTGTTTTCTGATCTAATACTCAAAACCCAACATAGAGTTGTAATCAAAATTCAATCTTTGAGCTTCCAAAAGCTACTTCAGGTATGCAATCGAGGTTAGTTCCATTGGAGGATGGCAAAGATCCTCCAATTCATATCAAATCAAAATCTAGGTTACTTCAATTATTCTTTATCTTTCTCCTTTTGTGTGTCGGGTTTTCGGTTATCAGTATATACACAATCAAGAAATTTGGGGTTTCCAGTATGATTACAATGTCGAACCCCGGATTTCAATCGTGCTTCGAAGAAGAATCAACGGGTTTTGATCGTTGGATTAAACCTCCTTCAAAGGTTATGCATTCCATGAATGATTTACAGCTCTTTTGGAGAGCTTCGTTTGTTCCTCGAATTCAAAAGTACCCCTTCGAAAGGGTTCCCAAGGTTGCTTTTATGTTCTTGACTAAGGGACCGATCCCTCTTTCGCCTCTTTGGGAAAGGTTTTTTGAAGGTCATCAAGGGCTTTACTCTATCTATGTTCATTCTTTGCCCAATTTTGAATTCAAGTTTCCGGCTTCTTCTGTTTTTCATGGAAGGCAAATTCCGAGTCGAGTAAGTTTTTCTTTTTCTCCTTTTTCTTATGTGCATTTATGAGATTGCTAAAAATGTATAGACAACTGTGATTTTACATTTGAATTTTGTGTTTGTTTGGTGGTTAGTTGTTTGAATGCAGCTATATTTTCCATTCTAAACTTGCTTCATGTTTGCTACAATTGTATTTTTGCCTTTTTTTTGTTGAATCGGTAGTATGGTGCCAATTACAAGTGTGATGAGACATCTTATAGTGTTTTAGTGCCAAAATATGATAAGTAGCTATGGAATGTGTTAAACAAAATAAGTTTAAGTTTGAAATAGCTAACCATGTAGTGATTAGGTGAACTTTTTACTTAGGCACAACGTGCCCTGAAAGCTATATGAGACGTATTTTGCCGGTGTGGTTTTTATAGTTACGCTAAGCTGGCTTTCATTCTAATATTGAGGATGAAGACTTAAGTCTTTTGTTAAGAGACATGCTCATTCTAATGTTGGTAGGATTTTAAGAGAGGTTTGAGATCTATGAATTTGATGAGCAGTAGAGACTATTTAGGGTAAATTTGACTACACCCTCATTTCATAATACCTGATAGTTATCGGAATTCTTTTAATGATTTATGTTATCATATATGCTCATATTTATGATCAGTTGTAAATGAGAAGTAACTAAAGAGGGAAATACTTAGTTTGTGATGTACGGATTCATAGCACAAGCACCAAGTTCGAGAACAACAGTAGATTGGCTGTTATCTAGATGAACTATATATGGAGGCTGTCTATGATAATGGAATTACTTAAGAGTTTAGGTACCTGGTGGTTTGGGATTAAAAAAAATTTACTTCAATTTAAGGTAAGCAGTAATGTCAGATGGAACAATATTTTTTTCATTGCTTCGTTCCGAGTTATCGTGATGTGTTAAGTCAATCATGTAAACATTCTTGAGCTTTTTGTATGCTTATGTTGTATATGAATATCTGAAGATTTAAGTTTATATAGTTGTACAAAATTATGGGTTTCTAGCTGAATTTTTATGTTCTATTCTGAATGTTCAAATGCACGGTTGATTGAATTTCATTTTTAATGTCATTAACCAAGCAGATTACAGAATGGGGCAAGATGAGTATGTGTGATGCCGAAAGAAGGCTCCTTGCTAATGCCTTACTTGATATCTCAAATGAACGCTTCATCCTGTTATCCGAGTCCTGCATTCCTCTCTATAATTTCACTACCATCTACACCTACTTAATGAGATCCAAACAAAGCTTTGTGAGTGCATTTGATGACCCTGGTCCATTTGGGAGAGGACGATACAACGCCAACATGTTGCCCGAGGTAAATATCACCCAGTGGCGAAAAGGTGCTCAGTGGTTCGAGGTTAACCGGAAACTCGCTATAAACATCGTGGAAGATTCTAAATATTACCCAATATTCGAAGAATTTTGCAAGCCAAGTTGTTACGTGGATGAACATTACTTCCCAACCATGCTAACCATCCAAGCATCAAATCTCATTGCAAACAGAAGTCTTACTTGGGTTGACTGGTCAAGAGGCGGACCTCACCCAGCAACCTTTGGAGGTAATGATATAAAAGACGATTTCTTCAAGAGGGTTTTTGAAGGTCGGAACTGCAGTTACAATGATCGGCAAGTTTCAATGTGTTTCCTTTTCGCGAGAAAGTTCTCCCCTAGTACCTTGGAGCCTCTGTTAAAGGTAGCAAGAAATGTATTCAAGTACTGAAATGAAAGAGCTCTGCTAATTTTTAAGCAACGTCGATCCTCTGCAATTGTCCAGACCAGCCGGGTTTTGTGCTTGTAAACTAATTTGTTATGTGTTTGTCAAGCTTTTACATGTACCTAGGCGGAATTTGAGTTCAGCTTAGGTTGCATTTGTCTAGTTTTTACATGTGTGTAGGTGGAATCTGAATTCAGTTTAGGTTGCATTAGAGATTGGTATTTAGATGCTAGGGTTTTTGAGTGTATAATATAATTGATTTTTGATACATTGGTATAATAATCTCAGCTTGAGGAACTTCTTTTGCATATGACATGGGAAAACAACTTTATTATTGGGTAAACTACAAAATACCCCAAAATGCCATATTTTAATTTTTCAATTTCTCCTAAAATGTTAATTGTTATGTGAATTTCTAAAAGTGGTAAATGATCTCATATATTTTGTTTATTTGTTCTCAATAATTTCATAACTGGAAGATTTATGATGATCAAAGTTTTACAGTTATCTTTTGACATGTCAATTTTAAAATTAAAAAATCATAGAGTAATTGGACAAAAATAATGACTCGTTTAGACGAGGTTATTTATAAGGGTATATGTTTTTTTAGGGTAAAGTTCAAAAACAAATTCTTGTGGTTTCATTATTTTCAAAATAAAAGACTGTGTTTTACTATTACTAAAAAACAAAAATTGGTGTTTAACACTTTTTTTCAAAATTGTAAAACTTTATGTTAACGACTTGAAAAAGAAAATTTTCAAAAATTAAAGTTGTTTAATATTATGTTTACCATAGAATCACATTTATGGTTTTTCAAAATGATCATTTTTCTAAACATCGATTTCTCTCTTCTCGTCAAACTTCATCTAAATGATCCGGAAATAAAAAAGTTAAAGAATTAAAGTTTCTTAAAACATCACTATTTATTTTTGAACTCGTCAGTGCTGATTTTAATATTGTTAAACCAAAAAGACTTTTTTTTTTGAAAAATTTGTGAAGCCACAGTCTTTTTTTCATAATAATAGTAAACTATAATCCTTTAGTTATAAAAAAGTGAAGCCGTATGGGTCTTTTTTGAATTTTACTCTTTTTTTTAAAAAAAAAAGATGAGAGATTAAGGGTACAATTTGAAATTTGGGACAAATCTGGGGGCAACATAAGATATTATGCCTTTTTATTTGTCTGTGCTCGTGTGAGCACATGCTTGCTTGCAAGATAGTAATAATGATCCAAAATAAAACAATAACAGCGAGCATTAGCTTGTAAAACACATCTTTACAACGTTAAAAAAAATACTTATTAGAGTAATTTTTTAATGTTAGTCTTCGTAACACATCCGTTGATAATCTTTATTTAATAATATGTTTTAACTTTTCATTATCAACACTCTCTCTTTCTTAACTTTTCTTAAGTACTCTTCCGTTACATTATCTGCTACTTTTTAAGTTCTAACAAGGTCCTATAATAATTATATTAAAAATATGGTACTATTATTTTATTTATTTTTTAAACTCGAATTCATGTAATACAAATACAAAAACATTCATAATATGCAGTCTTATTCAAGTGGTGAGTGTTTGGAGAGTCACTCACCACTTGAATGGAATTGTCTAAATATGAGTTTACTAAAAAAACTTTCATTTATCAACCTATGATAGTAATTGACACAACATACCCTCATTTTTTTTATCATTAAGATTATAGAAAATTAACGAACAAAAGAATAGTAGAAAATTAATTAGTCTTATACTAAGAAAAGAATAATAAGAATTTGAAAACACCATCACAATGTCAAGTTGAGGGTAAACTTGACAAAAAAATTTGGATTGAAATCTAAAAAGTTATAAGATAAAAATAATCTTTTTTTGGTAACTAGGATAAAAATAATCTGAATATTAAACAATAATGATAAATTGATAAGTAAATAAAAAGAACTAAGAATATATGGTAGTTTTTTTGAAGCAACATAAAGTAGTTAATTTTGCTTTCAAAATAATTTACTGGTAATAAATTGCTAGACTTAGCTAATATGAGAAGTCAATTCTCATCATAATGATGTTAAAAATAATGGTTAACTTACCAAAAATATCAGCTATTTGAGCAACAGCAGAGATAAATTTCACTTTCAAAAAATCTATTTCGTAATAA
Organism: Euphorbia peplus; assembly: GCA_028411795.1. Taxonomy (NCBI): domain Eukaryota; kingdom Viridiplantae; phylum Streptophyta; class Magnoliopsida; order Malpighiales; family Euphorbiaceae; genus Euphorbia; species Euphorbia peplus. Next base: position 7,171,718 of record CP110843.1, on the reverse strand, counting down.
ATGCCTTTTGAAATTTGGTACACAAACTGCGAAAATAGTTTAGACATTTCAACCAAAGTGTTAAATATATTAGACATTTCAAAAAAAAATAAAAAATATTCTAACCAACTTTTATATCTTAATTTGATTTTTCTCATGATTATCGAGTGCGAAATATAGTGTTATAAATTTAAATGAAAGATGTAGGACTCAGTTTATCAAACTTAAAATGACGATGGACTCAAAACGCTTTTTGGCTTTATGAGAAACGAGATCATAATCAATTATGCTTAAAACAATTAATATTTCTTATTTTATCCTATAGTTTTCTAGTCAGATCTGGAATACTTGGGAAGATATAATTTAACCAAAATTGAAATGGAAATTAATGTAATTTAATATGTATTGCACATTTTAGTATCTTTTAAAAACACATAGCTCTTTTATTAGTTTCGGATAAACACTATGGTTATTTTGCATGTGGTTTTGTGTTTCTCACAATTGAATTTTGTTTTGTCTCACTTATCGAACAAAGTGATATTTTCTAAAAGATAACGTAACCATAAAAATTCTCATTAGTTTATTTCATTAGAAAATTCTAGGGTCACTTTGTTTTTCACAAAGTAACCATTACTTTGTTTTGCCCACCATTAGATCATGGGTTAAAACCTAATCTAATGGTGGACAAAGTACAAACAAAGTAGAGGAAAAACAAAGTGACCATAGCCTACACATATTTCTTTTATTAAAATTAGAAAATAATTATTATTTATCAAAAACGAAAATAAATTATTTAATCTATCTTAAATTTGTGCATTTGGTCACATTTGACCACTCACTTTTGTAATTTGGTGAAATTTTACCCTTGTATTAATTATGGCATTTTTATGTTTGTAAAATCCACGTGGTTTACTCAATTTTCAAATAGAGGATAGAGTTTAACAGTTTGCAAATAGAGATATATGGTATTATTATTTTTTTGCAAATAGAGATACATGGTACGAATATTTTTACAAAACAAAGTACCCGAAAATACAATATTGAGTTTGATGATAGTTTTTTATCTTTTAAACGACTTACGACTTATAACAAGATCAGAATCACCTAGAGGATGGTGAATGGGTGTCAAATTCGAAAACTGAAAAACTTAGAGTTTTTAGGGAAACTCAATTTTCAGAGTCAAATTTCCTCAGAGTCAGAAGCAAGCTTAGTGAAGCAGCCTCTGAGGGAAATTCTGCCTTCTCGTAGTAAACTGTTTTTTAGCAACATAAGTTCTGAGTTAGAGAACTTCTGGACAGTCTTCTAAACAAAGACAAGATAAAGAGTAAATCTGTTTCAGCACTAAATACACAGCAAGTACACAGAAGCAAATTAACAAGTTAAAGGGAGGGAGAAAGAGATTCAGGAGGTCCTGATGAACAGTTCGATTTATCCAGGTTCGCCACAGAAGTCCTGTGACTACGTCCTGTCCCCTGTGATCGCAGTCAGCAGAGATTTTAAATCCACTATTCAGAACTTTTAGGGCAAGTTCAGAAGCTCATTGACTTCAACAGAACTTAAGCTAGTTTCTCACTTAGTTCTGACTAGCCTAAAGAGAGTTAAAGGATTTCCACCAGAACAACAACAATCCTGTTTTCTGGAATTCTCACCCAACTCAAACCTTAACTAGATTTCTTTCAAAATCTAACTGAATATCACAAACGATATCAGTTTACAAGATTCCTATGATGAACTTGTTTTTCTTCACTCTCTCACTTTTACAAAGACTAAACTAAGAAAGATTGAGAATGGAAAATGAATGCTCTGTTTTGCTTGTTAAAACAGTGCGTTGAGATTTTAGCTCGATAATCGCGTGCATCTTCTCAAAAGGAGCTCGGCTACTATTTATAGTGTCTTGTAGATGACCGTTGTTTGAATTTGAATCTTGAATTGATGACATCAATTGTTGTAGCCGTTAATCTGTCATTTCTTCAAACGGTCTTCAAACACTTTGATTCCGTTAACCTTGTTCCTTAACTTAATCCGGTAAGTGATTTGAAATCAAAGATAAGGTTGACTGGAAATTTGATTCATTTGGATCAATAAAGGGTGGACAAGGAAATGCTGGTTTTGTTTGTAGCAGACATGCGTGCTCCTTCAAAACTGCTTTTTGAACTTTTGGCGCATTGCATTAAATGCAGATGTCAGAGCATTAAATGCTTAGCAAAACCCGTGACTTGAGCTTCTGAGCTTTTTTTTTCTTTCTTTCTATTATTTTTTCTTGTAAATTCCTTTTGTCTAAACTTCTGATCAAATAGAATGACTTCCGGTTGTAGTTGAACGTTGAGGAGAGCTTTATCTAGCTTCTGAGATTCTTCAGAGCGTAGCATCCAGCTTTTGAGCTTTAACTTCAGTCTTCAAATATGCTTCTCTTCTAAGTTCTTTAAACAATCCAGAGTTTCTTCTTTCAGCACCTGCTGAGAAAACTTATACAAAAACTTAACAAAAATTGTTAGTCAACATTGATAAGTATATAAACATAATTTCAAATACATATTCTGAAATGTTTGGACATAATCAAAACACTTAGGGTTCATCATTATATTTATATATTGAAAACATATTAATCCTCCAGATCGAATTACAGATTTGTAAAATGGACTTAAACATCAATTTAGAAGTAGCTTATTTCCCATTTTAAAGCTCATGTTTGCTGTTTTGAGCGAAAAAAACAATTAAATGAGTGTTTGGTAAAAAAACATTAAACATGAGCTAATTATCTTTGAAAGACTAAACTGCTCCTGTTTCAAAAAGCACCCTACAGTAGTTTTCTTTGGAATAAAAGCTGCGGTTCCATTTTTTTTTTACTATAATATCCTCCCTTTACACCACAAATGTAGAACATATTTGTGAGTTAGAAATTCTTTATTTATTTTTCAAAAAAAATAATTTCAGATATGATGCTTACTTATGTTGTCAATAAAAGTTTTTACATACCAGTTTTTCTCCCTCAATATTTCCATTTGGTTATTGTCATTTTTGGATGTTGGGTGAGCAAAAATGTTACTACATATTTTCCTTAAGAAAAAATAATGGTATTCCATATATTTGTTCGTATTTATCAATTAAAATTTACATTACAAATATTTGTTAAAATAAAATTATTTACAAATTATTTACTTTTATCTTTTTATTTATATTTAGATTGAATTTAAATTAATTTTCTAAACAATGTCTATATAAGTCATTTTACATACTAACAATAACCATCAACCATAGTTTTTCAAACACTAATAATCAAACAACAAACATCAAAACATAACAGCAAACAGTAAATCATAACATCAAACAGTAACTGTAAACATGAGAAAAACCAAACATGCCCTTAATCTGTAAACCGTCAAATTATAAAATAACGTAAAACATTAATAATATGGTTTCTGATTTCGATTCCAGAGTGAACAATGTCATTAGGTAAATGTGATTTTTATTAAAAGATATGAAATGTACTTCATTTTCATTAAAACATAAAATTGTAATTATAGATACCTTATTTTGCAAAAAAAAATAAAATTCATACCTCATACTTTTTTTTGACAACTACCATACCTCATACCTTTATTTACAAACTAGTCATTTTGCCCGCGCAATACGCGGATTCATTTAAGATTCATAAAAGTATAAATAATAATTATTTATACTATTTTCTTATATATCATTTTACAATTTCTATTAAAATCAATTGAATAATGTTATTTTATTCTCAAAAATTATCTTAAAATTACTTTTCAAGAATAATAAAAAAATAATATTAATATGCAATTACATCATGTATGTATTCAAGTTATTCAAGCTAGATAACTCGCTAATGGGTTAAAAAGACATTTCAGATTGACTAATATTACAGAAATACAAATATGAGAACGGAAAAAAAATATTGATTACAGCTTGGCAAATATTTGAAAGTAGACTTGTGTGGAAAAAAAATTGATTGAAGGGTAAACATCGTGATTTGTAAGTGAATTAAATTAAAGACCTTTAAATTCCATTGCTTTCCTTGTAAAATAGATCTGAAAAAAAAGCAGAAAAAATGTTAGCATAATAAAATGAAATTACTTACCCAATATAATTCTAATTTTGGAATATCATCAATCTCTTTATTGATTTTTTTTTTCTTCAAAATATGCTTGAATACATGTCATTTGAAGCTATGTGGAATATTGTAATGGCGGAAAGCTACAACTATATACTAACATATGACATATAAAATCTCAAAGAAAGTTTGAGCAATTAAGGGATAATGAAGATGAAAAAGCTATTATCATTTGAAAACAACAAAAGTTCTTTATATATAAGTCATATTTTTTGTAACGTTTTAAATTATTTAATAACACAATGAATTATATTAATGACTAAAATTATTGATGGTCATAAAACTTAGTAACCGTCTTTTGTAAACCTTTTATCTTCCTTTAAGGGTATCCACTATTAAATAATTATTAATAATTATAAAAAATTTAATAGCCAAAACTATTTTTTATTTATTTTTTAGATGAAAAATATGAAATTTTGTGGTGATGACACCTAATGAAAAGATGAGGTGGATGCTTGTGGGAAGAGTTTTTAAACTCCCCTTTTATATAGATATATAGATTATCAGACCCCAAAACTTTATTAATAAATTGAATAAATTACAATATTATTTTTAAATTATCCCTAATATCTACCACCTTTTAATAAACTAATTAGTATAAAGGTTATAAAACATAATAAATAAACAAACAAAAACGGACATAGAAAAACGTAAAGCCTATTATTTAAAAAACGGCAATTTAAAAATGGAAATTAATTAAAGAAAAGTAAAAGAAAAAGAAAAGGCCCGCCTAACAGCATGGCAAAAAGACCAGACAAAGAAGACAAAACCCCCCATGAAATAGCTCCTAGGTTTTTTTTTTTTTTTTTTTTTTGAGTTCATCATCCCACACGGCATCTTCTCCATCTCACTCTCCCCTATTTCTTCTCTTTTCCTTTTCTTTCAAACCCCTTTCAACTCCATTCTTTCTCTCATGCTTTTCCTTCTTTCCATGTTTCCCAAGATTTGTGGAACTCAAAGATTTCATTTTTATTGTTTCTTTCATTATTCATTTTCCTTTTATTCCTTATCATAACTCCCTCTTACCCATTTAGTAAAGATTTCATCTTGGTAACTTAAAACAAAAAGATTTCATCTTTCTTCCTTGTTCTTGTCTTTATTTTACCTTATAAGCTTATGTTTTCATGTTGTTTGTAAGATGCTCTTAGATTTGTCATTTGGGTAGATTTATTTGCTTTCAAAAGGGTTGATTCTAGAAGAGATGGCAATGGAGGATGGGAAAGATAAAGATCATGGTTTTAGATTGAATCAAACTAGGCCTTTGCCTATGAAACTCCTTCAAGTTTTTTTGATCTTCTTAGTTTTTGGCCTTGGGATTTCAATCATTAGTATGTATATGTTTAGGTATTTTGGGATTCAAAATGTTCCTATTGCTTTATCAAAGTCCAACTTGATTTACCCTTGCTTTGATGCACCTAATGATTTAGAGAATTGGATCAAACCGGCTTCGAATTTGATGCATAGGATGAATGATACCGAGTTGCTTTGGCGTGCTTCCTTTGTTCCTAGATTGAGAAAGTACCCTTTTAAGAGAACTCCTAAGATTGCTTTCATGTTCTTGACAAAGGGTCCATTGCCATTAGCTCCTCTTTGGGAGAGATTCTTTAAGGGCAATGAAGGGCTATATTCGATTTATCTTCATTCTTTTCCGCCTTATGTTGGAAATTTTACAAGTTCATCTGTGTTCTACAACAGGCAAATTCCTAGTCAGGTAATTAGCTAATCTTTTTTTTTTTTGTCTTAATTTATTCCCTGGCATTGTTGTATACTAGTTTCTTTAAATTTCATTATGTTAGCTTAGCATGAATTGAAATATGCTAGTATGCGTTATCGATCTGAATCCAGTTCATCTTTTTTGAGATGGATGCTTGTAGAATCTCTAGATTGTTTGTGCTTCCTGTTCTGTACTTTTATACACTCTTTTGGTGATTGAATTTGATGCCCTTTAGAGTGGAATGCTTATATGCCTTTTTATCTTCTTCGTCTACACGGTATTCTCTCTTGTGCTTCTTTTTTTAAATCCCAAAATTAGTTGAAAACAGGGCATTTCAATCGATAAATAATAAATATTGGTTTGTGTTAAACATCGGTTTCGTCTAGAATCTATTGGCACTTTGAAGATGCCCTTGGATTATTAATTAGTCCAGTTTTGCTAATTCATATTTTTCAGTCCTGTCCTAATGATTGGTCCTTTAGTCGTATAATGACTCGTAAGGATTCGTCAACATTGAATATTTAGAAAACGCAGCAGTAATGTTGAGCAGAATGGTTAGAATAGCTTCATACTGCTCAGAATATGGCAAAAGCAATTTGATTGGGGTTTTGGTTCTCTTTTTTTTTTTTTTTTTTTTTTTTGTAAATTAACTTGGGCCTTGGTGTTCTAAATAAGGAAGAGTTATCTATCTGTCAAGTTGGGATTGCATAGCTGCCTAGATGAATTGGCGAACTGTAGGAGCAAGCTAAATAATAGCACGGCGACAAGGTTTGTTGATTGTTAAGCAGGAGAAAGAGCCTGTTCATGAAACAACCTCTTAATTGCTTGTAGCTCTGGCTAATCACTTGTTCTGAGTTGGTTATATAAATAATACGGCTTTATGTTCGCGTAAACCGTATGTATTGGACTTTTTGATTACTTGTTGTAAATGGAAAGGTCATTCCATAAGCATGAAATGTGTGCAATTGCTATTCCAACTTCCAAATAAGCAATGAGTTGTATAAAATTCTGTTAATGTCATACACATTTCATGTTTGAACTAGTTGATGGTTTCCGGGAATTGATGGAGAATTGTGCAAAAACAAAACTTTCTGCAGGAAGCACTTCATATTTGCTGTTAACGTCGAAATTCTTTACAGTTGGTTAATGTAGTTATTGCTGGGTGAGAGTTTTATTTTTGTGATACTGATAATTGCCTTTCTTGATTCTGTACAGCGAGTAGAGTGGGGAAGGATGAGCATGTGCGATGGTGAAAGGAGGCTCCTAGCAAATGCGTTGCTCGACATTTCAAACGAATGGTTCATCCTATTGTCCGAGGCATGCATTCCCCTTCAAAATTTTAGCATCATCTACCGCTATATATCCAGGTCACGTCACAGTTTCATGGGTTCATTTGATGAAGATGGTCCATACGGTAGAGGGCGATATAATTGGCAAATGCAGCCAGAAGTAACAATCGAGCAGTGGCGTAAAGGATCTCAGTGGTTCGAAGTGAGCCGAAGACTTGCACTTAGTATAATTGAGGACACGAAGTACTACCCGAAGTTCAAAAACTTCTGCACGCCAGCATGTTATGTCGATGAGCACTACTTCCAGACAATGTTGAGCATCCGATTTCCACATCTCTTGGCAAATAGAACACTGACGTGGACAGATTGGTCGAGGGGCGGTGCACATCCAGCTACGTTCGGTAAGCCGGACATTACAGAAGGGTTCTTCAAGAAGATGTTTGAAGGGCAATCATGCGATTACAATAACCAGCCGACTAGTCTGTGTTATCTTTTTGCAAGAAAATTTGCTCCGAGTGCTTTGGATCCTTTATTACATTTATCATCTAAAGTTTTTCATTTTTGATAGCTTAGATGGTTTAGATAAGTAGTCAAAATGAGTCAATAGGTTGATTATCTCAAATATTGGTGACAAAGAATTTGAGATGTATAGATATTTAGTCCCAATTCTTATACATCTTTATCTTAATTTTTGATGGATTCTTATGCATCTTTATATTAATATCATGTGCAATCCAAATTTGGTATGGATCAGAACATATTGCCCCTTTAACTTGAAATTAAAGATAAATTAACTCAATCAATTAAGATTGTCAAGTCTACAAAGAATTCTAATTGCTGTGTTTCGAGTTCATATAGTTCGAATCCATAACCTCTACCTTTAAGCTTAAGACATCGACCACCATGTACTAATAACTTTTAACCAAGAAATAACATTCTAATTTGCTCTTATAATTTTTGGATTGGAGAAATACAAACAAGATCCAGTTACGGACAAGTTTAACAACTATCTATATGTTATATTATACATTCAATAAACTAAAGCAGTTTCGTGCATTAACAAATTATTTTTGTTGTGATGAGCTTACATGTGACAAGCTTAGCAAAAAATTGGGCTACGACTGGTAATGGTTTCGCCCGATGGAAAGCTGTCACACAAACACATTGCTGATTTGGTAACACCTGATTGAACGGGATTAATATAGGTCCCGACCCCTGGTAGGCTCTATTGTTTGTATACTATCTAATAACGCTTAAATAACCACACTAATTTGTTCAATTTCTCACGACATAAGGTTGAAAATGATTTTAGAACATTAGAGGGGTAAATTTGCACAATTTCGTATTTAGTATTTACTCATTTATCTCTCTAGTTAAACAGTAGTATTGACCCGATCGGTGACTAACCAAATGAAGTTGATTGATGACCCTTAAGTCTAGGCTTATTAAATCGTAGATCCTCAATCAATATAGTGTTGGACCACCTTCAAAATCATCAAAGTTGTTGAAGGTGGACCTGCTCCTGCTGCAACACATACACATATATAGGCAAGTGGTTAAGCATGTAATGCTTTGTCTACGTTTTCATAGCAACAAACTTGTCACTTTCTATTTTTCCCAAACAATCATCTCACAAAAACACATCATCCCCATTACATCCTACCTAAAAAGTTTCCTCCTTTTCAAGTTATTCTATCAATAATTGCACACCAAATATGAATCCTTCACCTTGATATAGCAATCTATCATCACTATCTACGGTGCTTTTTTTATCCGTTACCACTAAGCTTACTGAAACCCCGCTTTAGGATGATGTTAATCTCCATCTTACGATTCTAATAAACCCTGTTTTAACCGTGATTGGCCAAATAGAACACATTTTAATCTCCATCTTACGGTTCTAGATAAGCCCAATCTTAACGGTGATTGTCCAAATAGAACACACCACTGTCAATCGTGAGTCCGAGCATTCATACGTCATAAACAGGATAATCATGAACAAGAAACTGTTATTAATCTCCACAGATTTTCCTTAAGGTGTATGATGAATAAGCTTTACATAAAGAATGTGAAGGCTGAAGGTTAGAAAAGCTCTTCACAGACTACAAGGGAGGGACATAAGATATTTTCATTTTAATTGCCGGGTTACAAATACTGAGGGAAACGAAAAGAAAAATAACTTCAATAAGCTATATATACATATGACGAATAATCAGTATGTTGATCTGAAAAGAATTATAAGCTTTCAGATCAACAAGAAGTTCATATTGATTTGTGAAGTTGGTGAAAAAGCACCTTCACAATTCGTCATGATGCATTTCCCCCGGGAAAGGAACTTGTGCTTGGAATTCGAGAAGGTACCTAGCAGCTAATGATGCGTGAAGTGCAGCACCGTAAGGTAGGGCGTCCTCGTTGACTTCAAATAAGGGTGAGTGAGCAAACGGAAGCAGTTTACGTGTCTCGTTTTGCATTCCAATGAAAAAGAAGTATCCAGGGATAGCCTCTTGGTAAAAGGCAAAATCTTCGGATCCCATCAATGGCTGCATATCTTTAACTTTGTCTTTGCCAAGCATATCTACTGCAACAGTTCTGAAGTAGTCGTGCAACTCTTTATTATTTATGGTAGGAGGGAAAAAGGGCTTGTCCTTCTCGAGGAAATCAATTACTGCTTTACACCTCTGTACAGATGCTTGTCCCGCTACGACCTATAGCACAAGGAGATTTTTTAGTAGAAAAATCAATCCATGAAACAGAAGCAAGATTCACCAATTTTAGTCTATATTCGTTCCCGAACTAATGCCGTATTATACCATCATGAAACGTGTTGCTCGAAATTCAATTAAATTGATTGCTAGTTATTGTGAAATTCATAAGTACCTCATCAATACGCTGCCTCAATTGCATAAAGCTTTCTTTTGAAAAGGCTCGGAAGGTTCCACCAATTGTAACAGAATCCGGAATAACATTGAACGCACCACCACCTTGGAATTTTGCAACTGTCACCACCTGCAAGTCATGTTTGAAATTATGTAGCGACAATACTGACAAGAATAATCCAAGAATGACAAAGAAACCGTGATTTCATGAGCAAACAAACTTCGTTTGTCAACGAAAGAAGTCAATGTAATGTTTCTGAGCTTCTGAAATGCAAAATTTCAAAAACGAGACCATTCAATGACCTTGAATTGATCATTTAGGAGAACTAACCCTGAGATAAATGAAGCAAATAGGCGAACTTATAAAAAATGCTTTATCCCATACAATATTAAGTAAAAAAGAGAACTGAAAATGACAGCCAGAGAGTTTGTTGGTAGATTGTAGGAAGGAAACTCAAAAGTACATGACTGAGAAGAATATAAAAGGTACCTGTGAGTCAAGTGGATCGGCTTCTCTTGAAACGAGATGTTGTAAGCTAACAATGACATTAGAAGCTGCCAATATTGGGTCTATTGAGTGCTGAGGGATGGCCGCATGACCTCCCTTTCCACTTATAATTGCTTCAAAGAACCCACTCCCAGCCAGTAGAGGACCTGACCTCGAAGCCACATGACCTATCGCCAAACTCGGATCAACGTGCAACCCAAAGATGGCATTGACATTCTCTAATGCTCCTTCTTCTATCATTTTATGTGCTCCACCGCCTCCTTCTTCAGCTGGTTGGAAAAGAAGAACAACTGTTCCCTAATAATACAACAAAAACTCAATATAACCCGGAATGCATAAAACAGAGAACATTGTGATTCTGTAAAAATGACATAGATACGAATTTATTTTGTGTCAGTTTCTAAACACACAGAGCAGAACTTCAGAGCAAAATTTCACCAAAACAATGAATAATTTAGGCATTCATGGTACTTCTTCCCAGAATACACATCAAAGTATTAATAGTCGAAATGGCCTCAAGGGCTACCAATTTCTGAGAGACAACACCATTTATCGAGATAACACACATGACATGACCCGTTTGACAAGATTATCATTTTTGCTGCATCCATCATATATGATCACATGGAATATGTAGAACATAACACGATCGTGACAAGATAGCCCGTTTCATGGCATGATATATTAAGATATATCCAAGACAAAAGAATTAACCTTTAACTCATTCCGATGATGTTGAAGGATTTTTGCTGCTCCAAGAAGCATGGTGACATGGGCATCATGTCCACAAGCATGCATCTTTCCTGGGTTCTTACTCTTGTGCTCCCACTCCACCATTTCCTATCATAAAAACCAATTAGAACATACGAACAACCAATTAGAACATCATCCATTCAAAGAGAATCCAAACCTGTAACGAAAGGGCATCCATGTCGGCTCTCAACGCAACAAAAGGCGGTTTACCTGTCCCGATAAACCCAACAACACCAGTAATCGCCAAAGGGTATCTATAAACAACACCCAATTTATCCAATTCAGCTCTAATAATCTTACTAGTCTCAAATTCCTCATAACCCAATTCAGGATTCTCATGAATCTTCCTCCTCACGCCCACCATCCAATCAACAAGCTCTTTCCTTTTCGCAAATTCGAGAAACCGGGTTGAAAAATCACCCGTTTGCTGCCCATATGAGCTGGAAATTGAATCAATCAAATACAAGAACACAAGAAAAGAAACCCAGTAGAAAAATCTCATGATCTTGCAAGAAAGTGGATGTTTTTCTTTGTGGGTTTGGTCTGAGAGTGAGTGAGAATGAAAAAGGTCAGACTTTTGGGGGATTTATAGAAAAGGGTGGGAAGAAATGGCGGCTAATGGCTATATTTTTGGTGGTTGGTTTGGTTCTGATAAAAGCTCTCTTATTTTCTTGTGCTGTTTAACTTTTTGTGTGGGGTTGATATTTTGATATTTAGAGCACCGTCACTCCCATGTGCTAATTGGAATTTGTTCACGTGCTTTATTCACTTTCTCAAATGTATGGTTGGTGATGATTGGTGTTTGTTTCGTATGGTCATTTAATTTTAATTTTAATTTTATTTAATTTGTTGAAAAAATTGTTCCTTTTATAATGTTGGAAACTTACAAAACAAAATTGATAATTTGACTATCGGGTAACTTTCTGACATTTTAGTCAATGGCTGAAAGATGTAAAACGCAAGTAAATAGAGCGTTTGGTCTGGGAGTTTAAAGAAACGGAAAGGGAAAGTGAATGAAGAATTAAATTCTTCTGGTTTTTGTTTGTTTACATGAAATCAATTATTTTATTTTCACTTTCATTACCCTCAAACTCCTCTAACTCTATTACCCACATCACTTTAAGGTTTTGAATTCATTTTCCTTATATATTATTCTACTAGGTAACATTTTCACTTTGCGCGGTTTTTTATAATTTTTTCGATTTCTGTGAATATTGTTAAGTTTTTCGTGTTTTGTACAATTGGAACGTCACCTCGACGAATCAATGTATCTTTTTCTGTTTTTTAGGTTTCATTATCTTTAGTGTTTTTTCATTTATTTTTGTTTGTAATTGTTTATCTGAATTTAGCATCATTATTTTGATTTTCATAACTGAAATAAGACTTTGTATCTGGATTAGTAATGAAATCTTGCTTAGCATTTTTTTGTTATGTAATTTCAAATTGAAACCAATGTGTTGTTTGGTTAATTTGGAAAAAAAAAACACTAACAAAATTGAAGTCTTGAGTATAAGTGGATAATATATAATTGTAAAATTGTTTGATCACTTAAAATTAAGTGACTACAATATGCATAAGTTTAAACTTTGAAATAAGATACTTTTGTGCGATTTTTTATCTGAACCGTACCCGCAGTAACTATGAGTACAATTCCGCCAGGAAAGCAGCGGAGGATGGTCGTATGGATGATGATATGGACGTAACAGAGAATTCCGAGGATGTTAGGTTGTATTCCAAGGTTCTTGAAGGGGGAAAACTGGTAGAGAAGGTCCGCGAAGCAGTCGATCTTTTAGGAAAGGGTTTAGTGGCAGTTTCCATGGAGAACCCACTAAAACCTAAGTTTTTGATTGTTCCAGCTCTTATAGAGAAATGGTCTCAACCATGGAAAGATGCCTTGGTGGTGAAGGTTCTAGGACGTAATGTAGGGTATATTGCTCTCCATAAAAGGGCAATGAAAGTGTGGAAACCTATGGGAAAAATGGATATTATGGATGTTAGACATGGATTTCATTTTGGTCATTTTGATTTATCGAGTGATAGAGGGACGCCCTTCGACTATTCAAGGCCATTATCTGACCGTGAGAACATAGTCTCGGAATTTTATTGCTGCAACAACAACGATCAACTCAACTTTTGTTTGGGTTTATTTCCCTGAACTCCCTGTTTAAATATATAATGAGGACTTTCTCAAAATGATTGGTGATTGTTTGGGAAAGGCAGTGAAAGTGGATCTTAATACCCTAAAAGCTTCGAGAGGAAAGTTTGCACGAGTTTGTGTTGAAATTGATTTATCTAAGCTGCTAATTGCTGAATTTGAGGTGAACAAACTTTCTTATTATATCGAATATGAGGGACTTCATGTGGCTTGCATGAGGTGTGGAAACTATGGTCATACCAAAAATTCTTGCTCTTTGCTGAGTGTCCCTCTGAAAGCTCTCGGTGCTAGTAATCCTAAGAATCCACCAGCTATGACGAATGAATAGTTGGGTAATAATGAGGAGGCCTCAGTTGTGGGTATTGCGAATGGAAATAATGTGGAGGAAGAGGTTGCTTTTGGTGCTTGGAGGATCGAGATTAAAAAACCAACATACAAGGGTCCGAGAGTGAGATTTGGTAACCAAGGAAACTCTAATAACAATCAAAATTTTCTGAAGCCTCTTGTGGGAAATTTTCCAAGTCGGAGTGGAAAAGTTATGTAATTTGCATAAGGTAGTTCTGTCAAGAATTGTTCACTTGATTTTTCTAAAGGCAAGCTTAAACTTGCAGCACAAGCTCCTAATTGATGAACCCTAAGTGTTTTGATTATGTCCAAACGTTTCAGAAGATGAAATTCAATTTATACTTATGCACTTATCAATGTTGACTTACAATTTTTGTTAAGTGTTATGTAAGTTTTTCTCAACAGGTGTTGAAAGAATTGAGTCTGGATTGCATAAGGAACTCAGAAGAGAAGAATAATTGAAGACATAAGGTAAAGCTCAGACGCTGGATGCTCCGCTCCGATGATCTTCATAAGATTGATAAAGCTCTCCTCAAAGTTCAACTGCAACCAGAAGCTTAGACAAAAGGAATAATGAGATTAGAAGATAAGTCACGGGTTTTGTTAAGCATTTAATGCTCCTGACATATGCATTTAATGCAAGGCGCCAAAAGTTCAAAAAGTTGTTTTGAAGGAGCGCGCATGTCCACAACAAACAAAACAAGTTTTTCCTTGTGTACCCTTTGTTGATCCAAATGAAGAATGTTTGTAGTCAACCTTATCCTTGATTTCAAATATATTACCAGATTAAGTTAAAGAACAAGGTTAACAGTATCAAAGTGCTTTGAAGACTGTTTGAACAAATGACAGATTAACGGCTACAACTATGTCATCATCAAATTGAAGATTCAAATTCAAGCAACGGTCATCTCAAGTCACTATAAATAGTAGCCAAGCTCACTTGTGTTCTTACACGCGAATTTTGAGCAAAAATCTTAACGCACTGTTCTTATTGCAAAAAAAGAGCACTTTCCATTCTTTCTCTTTTCTGGTTTATTCTTTGTAAAAGTGAGAGAGTGAAGAAACACAAGTTCATAATAGGAATGTTGTACACTGATATCGTTTGTGATATTCAGTTAGATTTTGAGAGAAATCTAGTTAAGGTTTAAGTTGGGTGAGAAATCCATAAAACAAGGTTGTTGTTGTTCTGGTGAAAATCCTTTAACTTATTCTAGGCTAGTCAGAACTAAGTGAGAAATTAGCTTAAGTTCTGTTGATATAAAGGAGCTTCTGAACGTGCCATAAACGTTCTGAATAGTGGATTTAAAATCTCTGGTGACTGCGCTCACAGGGGACAGGACGTAGTCACATGACTTCTGTGGCGTACCTGGATAAATCGAACTGTTCACTCAGGACCTCCTCAATCTCTTTCTCCCTTCCTTAACTTGTTATTTTGCTTATCTGCATTTGTTACATATTTAGTGTTGAAATAGTTTTGCTCTTTATTTCCTGTTTTTGTTCAGAAGACTGTCTAGAAGTGCTTCTACACAGAAAACTGCTTAAAGGCAGAATTTCTCTTAGAGGCTTCTTCATTAAGCTTGCCTCTGACTCTGAAGAAGTTTGACTCTGAAAATTAAGTTTCTCTAAAAACTTAAACTTTTCAGTTTTTGAATTAGACACCTATTCACCATCCTCTAGGTGATTCTGATCTTGTTAGGGCCAATAAGTGGTATCAGAGAGAAGGTCACTTCATATTTTTACTAAAGATCTAACCATCTAAGTGTAAGATCCTATCAGTATCAATAGAGATGACTGGTAGACACCTATCTGAGAACACCTCTCACTATATGATCCCAGAGGGCTCCTCCACAAATTTGACCACCACCGTTTAATGGTGACAATTACTCTTACTGGAAAAAGAGGATGATGTATTTCATCCACGCTCAGAGCATGAGTGACTGGCTTGTTGTCACAGATGGTGATTTCATCCCAACTAGGGAAGAAATTGGTATAGGGAGTGTTATAATTCCTCCTAGAGAATATACTGATGATATCCTCAAGAAACTCCAAACTAATGCTTCAACAATGGATATGTTGCACTGTGCACTTACTGCTACTGAATATAACAAGGTTTCTGCTTGTGAAACAGCTAAGGATATTTGGGACAAGCTTGAAGTAACCTATGAAGGCACATGCAAAGTGAAGCAGTCCAAAGTCAATCAACTCATGAGAAGTTATGAGTTATTTGAGATGCTTGACAAAGAATCTATATCAGACATGAAGATTCACCAAGATTGTCAATGACTTGAAGAGTTTGGGAAAGAATATTGAAGAAGAAGAGAAGGTGAAAAAGATTCTCAGAAGCACTGGATTCAGTCCCAAGTTTCTCAAAAACTTGAAATTGGACATAAACATCTATTCACCCCCTCTTCTGATCTTGTTAGGGTCAACAGTATGAGTTGTCCCATAACACATGGTTGTAATATTAAGAGGCGATCCCTTTTTTTGTGTATAAATAAAGGCTTGGATGTTTTTATGTGAACAATTTGGTTTTGACTCGTTGAGATAGATTGGGATATTATAATTATAACTTTTATTATGATAAGGGAATTCATTTACATACATCATATTGCACATACATATAAACATTATTTGTCCTAGTTAATGTTTATTATTTCCTTTCTTTGTAAAAACTATGTCAACATGTATTCTGTGAAAATCTCAGAGTAATTTTCGGCATGTATGAAGCAATTGAGGAAAGAATAGTTGAAGCATGGTCGCTGGAACATCAACAGATAAATGGCGACAGTGTGCAACATTATCACAAGTTTTCTACCTTAGAAGTTCCAAAGATAAATGTTGAAGAAAATGACTTGGGGGAGCTGAAATAGATTTATGATCTAATGCCCCCGGAAATGAAAAAAAGAGTTTAGTGAAGAATATAGGAGGATAGTTGATCTAATGTTCATTCCCACTGCAACAAAAGCTATTGAAGAGCTTGTCCATTTTTTGGATCTAAGCTACAAGTGTTTTGTATTTGGGGCAAACGATCTAACTCCTATATTGGAAAAATACCTTTGCTTATTACGCATACGCGTACCTGCTCAAGAAAACTAACTATATGTTTTCACGAAGACGAGGAAGGCTAAAAGGCAAATGTCTCGAATTATGGGCCTAAAGAACACTGACCGCGATGATTGGGAAATCGAAAAAAGGTCCATTTTATCTAAATTGATGAGTTTCACTGTAAGTAATATCAACAAAAAGGAAGGGGCAAGAGTTTTAGAGCTGCTAATTTATTGTTTGATATTATTTCCAACGAAATTATGAGTTCTTGATCCTTGCGTCATCACTTATTTCTCCAAAATGCACTTTCAAAAGATAAATCCAGTAGTGGGGATTTTGGCAGAGATCGTACGATCTTTAGATGATTCTCAAAAGCAAGGAGGAAGGTTCATGCGTGCCTATGTTGTTCGTTTAGGCTCTAAATCATCTAAAATGTCCAAAACATTTCAATTTCCCTAAAGTGAAATATGGTAAACATTACAGCGGACTCTGGAACTACATCATTGACTTTGGAACCGCTCAATGGCCAAAGAAGGGACCGACTTGAAGAGAATGGATGGTTTTTCTAGGCAGCATTAAAGAGTCAAATCTGATATGGGAGGCATAATGGTTCGTTCGAGTAGATTCAATTTACAGGTGCAACGAATTTGCATGGATAACTTTATTAGGACCATGGGGTGGAAGTGGATATGCATCCTGTATGGTCAGGAGGCAATATGGAAACCGACAATTTGTTCATGCCACTCATGGACTCGAACAGATAAACTTCTCCTATGACGCCGAGAAAAAAATGAGAAATGTTGGGAAAATACGAAAAGCTTGGACTGAAGCAAAAGTCGCAGTTAAGAGCTAGGAGAGAATAGCGTGTAATGAGGAATATAAGATTTGGCATCAAGAAAGGGGTAGTATGTTCATTAATTCGGCATGGATGGTTAAAGTTTCAATGAAAAGAAAAATGCATGAGGTCGGGGAAAGTTCGAAAGGAAAAATTTGTTGTCAAGTAGAAGAATTGCAAAGGAAATTAAAAGACTCTAATGACAAGAATGAGCAGCTCGCTCAGCAGATACAACAACTCGAAACCATTATTGAATAACAATTAAGAAGATAGGTTAGATAAAATACCTCTAGAAAATTACTAACTTACTTTGTTGTTGCGCCGACAAGTCTTCTTTAATTTAATCTCTCGTGTGCCCAAAGTAGAACACCTCTAGCATTAAGTCCACATGAGCAAGAACAAATAAAAAGCTAAATCAAAACCCGAATTTGAGTCTATGAATTTCGGCTCCTCTAGATGAGGAATTATGTCATGGCCGAATACCCTCTACGGGTTAATTTAAAATGTTTTGAATTGTCTCTCCAAAATAAGGATACTAAACCCAATAAGATTAGGTTAACTCTTGTTAAAGTAATACAATTCATATTTAAATTAGTATTACTATTTAGTTATATATATATATATATATATATATATATATATAGGGGAGGGATCACATAAGAACACTCCCCCCCCCCTTATGTGTGAACACTTCTTATGGTGAGAACACTACCAAAACTACGTAGTTTTGATAGTCAACTCATGATTTTAATGAAAAATAAATAAAACTGCTACAGCTAGGATTCGAACTCGCGTCCCTCTCCTCCCTAGCGCTGCTGCTTACCGCTGGGACACTACCTTTTATTGATATTAATTGGACACACTTCTATATAAACTGTGCCTGTCAGGTCTGATGCGTTATCATTTTCTTCCATTCCAGCCTCATTTATTTTAATAATTACCTTCTGGATATATTTGTTTTTTTATTTAATTATACTAATTTATTAATAAAATGTTTAAACGATAATATAATGGGAGTTTATTAATTATTAGAAGCTCTAAATTCTCTTTTTACTTTAATTTTTACTATAACCTTCAAAAATTATGAGAAGAGAAGCAAAATGGGTCGGCATATGGGCCCCCAAATCGAAACGACATTCGCATCGCGCACGTCATGCGGGTGCGCCCCCAACCCGGTGGGATTGGATTTGCACTCCCCCAACCCGGTGTGTTCACCTCTCATTAATTTTAACTGTCACATATGATTAAATTTTCTATGCTTATCTATTTTCAATTTCTTTTTTTTTAGGACCATTTTCAAATTTTTTATAAATTAAACTTTAATTATTTTTATTGTATTCACATATTTAATTAATTTCTATCTATGGACCACTTTACATTTTCGAACATATGACATACAACTTAGAGTATATGGCTTAAATTGTTTACAATTAATAACATACGACTCTAAATTTTCTAGATTAGCTTTAGATAATAATATTTGAAAAATATAGGAAATTAGTTATAGAACATATGACATACAGTTTAGATTATATGAATTAGTTTTTAGATATAGATATATGACATTCGATTCATAACATATGAAATACGACTCTAAAAGATTATTATTGACAATGCAAATGTTAGTTATTTTGGAACACACCGTTAGTATTATAGAACACACGAATAGTATTATAGAACACACTGTTAGTATTTTAGAACACGCTCTCAATATTACAAAACACACTGTTACTATTTTAGAACACGCTCTTAATATTACAGAACACACTGTTACTATTTTAGAACACGCATATCATCTCCCTCCTTTCTTGAACCTCATTCTGAATCTCAACCCGAACCCGAACACATTTATCATATAGAACACGACCTATAAAATTTCAAACACATGTAACGTTATTTAGTAAACATGTATATTAGCTTTAAATTAGTTGTAGAATTATGTCATAGTGTTTGCTCCATAAAATTTAGAACTTATGTGACGAAATTTAAAAAGAAGACTCTTAAATTGTAGAACACGATAAATTTTTTATCACATACGTTATGTTTTTTAGAATATGAGTCGCAAATTCGACATATTAAAAAATAAGAATGCAAATATGTTGCATATATCAAGTAATATTTTTTAAAACATTATCTTGAACTTTTAGAATACAAAATATAAGGTTTAGAAGGTTTATAGCGTTATTTAAAACATTGTATTAAAAAAGACGAAACCAGCCCGCATGTTCTAAAATTAAAACTGTATGTTCCAAAATCGAAAAATGTCGTTTTTACCCGGGCTTCAAGGATCTTAAAATGAGCGACTCGTCAATACGAGTTCATCCATATAAAAATATTCGAAATCAGAGTTCGGAATAGGCGGGAAAAAAGTTTTTAATAAAATAAAAATAAATGATGAGTCATCACTCCACCATTTCTCTCTCATGGATATTTAATTAAAATAAAAAGGAAAAATGCTATTTGGTCCTTATTAAAGTGTTCTCACCTTAAGAGGTGTTCTCACCTATGGAGGGTGTTCTCACAAGAGCCTCTCCCTATACATAGGGAGAGGCTCTTGTGAGAACACCCCCTCCTATGTGAGAATGAAAATTAAGGTGAGAACACCTTAATAGGGACTAAAGAGCATTTTTCCTTTTTATTTTAATTAAATATCCAGGAGAGAGAAATGGTGGAGTGATGACTCATCATTTATTTTTATTTTATTAAAAACTGTTTTCCCGCCTATTCCGAACTTCGATTTCGAATATTTTTATATGGATGAACTCGTATTGACGAGGCGCTCATTTTAAGATCCATGAAGCCCGGGTAAAAACGACGTTTTTCAATTTTGGAACATACAGTTTTAATTTTAGAACATGCGGTCTGGTTTCGTCTTTTTTAATACAATGTTTTAAATAATGTTATATACGTTCTAAACCTTATTTTATATATTCTGAAAGTTAAACATAATATTCTAAAAACAATCAATTGAAATTTGAAGCATATTTACATTCTGATTTATATTATATCAAATATGCGATTCATGTTCTAAAAAACATAATGTATGTTCTAAACTAATGATTATGTTTATAAAATGACGTTAGATACGTTCTAAACTGTATAGCCCGTGTTCTAAACAATGTTATACGTGTTCGAAAAAATATTATCTCTGTTTTGAAAGTGAAATATAATGATCTAAATAATGTTAAACATGTTCTAAATGTTATAGCTCGTGTTCTAAACAATTTTACGTAATTTCAAAAGTTATAGACTTTGCTCTAAAAATAAAATAGTTCATTAATCATAAAAAGAGAGATGTTAGAGCTTTTAAGAATAATAATAATAATAATAATAATGTGAAAAGAATTAATTAAACATTATAATAAAATATATCAAATTCGAGTTTCAGGTTCTAAAAAATATAATTATTTTCTAAATTAATAAATATGTTTCATAAATACCGTTAGCTATGTTCTAAATTGTACAGTCTGCGTTCTAATCAATGTTACACGTGTTCTAAATTGTGCATTATTTTATGTCATGTTTAATGCATTATATACGAGGGGTAAAGTGGTCATTATAATGATGTTATTATGTTAATATATTATATGACACGTAAACTTTCAAACGGTATATTATACGCTTAAAATGAGCTAGTGATGAATGAGATATTCAAGCTCAAAGTAGAGCACTTGGAACAAGTTATAAGAGAGGAAAATACTCTCATCCCACATCACTTTCAAATGACATAACACTAAGGTTTATATAGGAGAAGGTTTCATAAGCTTTCAAATTATTCAACCATGTTATGCTCCAATATCTACGCGCGGGGGGGGGGGGGGGGGGAGGGTGCAAATCCAATCCCACCGGGTTGGGGGCGCACCCGCACGACGTGGGCGACGCGAATGCCGTTCCGATTTAGGAGCCCGTGGACCGACCCAAGATTTTCCACCGGGTTGGGGGCGCACCCGCACGACGTGGGCGACGCGAATGCCGTTCCGATTTGGAAGCTCGTGGGCCGACCCATTTTACTTCTCTTCTCATAATGTTTGAAATTTTATACGATCATTAATTAATTAAAGAAGAAGGGTTTTTGAAAATTTAAAAATACATTACTAAGATTTTTATAATCACAATATATTATTTTTCTATAAAATCAACGTTTTTGACATTTGAAGGTTTGTTTAATTTTCCATTAAAAAAAAGGTATTTAATTTTATTATATAATGTATAGAATTTAACAATATAAACAATCTCTTATTTTCTTTAATTAAAAACACAATCTATCACCTGCACACTTACCTTTTGAATGTGTTTGGACGAAGTGAAGGACATGTTAAGTTTATAATATTTATTAAAACAATTGTTAATATAATCAAAGAAAGCAGTTGTCGTAGTGGCAAAGGGAGTTGGTTAGGCGCATCACTCCGCCCATGCGTTCCTGGTTCGAGACCCATCTTCAGCATTTTATTGAATTAATTCATGATTAAATGGGAGATGCTTGTTATTACAATTATGCCACCGCGTCTACTAACCCCAAAACGACGTCGTTTAGGCCTGTTCTCACCATAAGAATCATTCTCACATAATGGGGGTGTTCTCATGTGATCCATCCCCTATATATATATATATATATATATATATATATATATATATATATATATATATATATATATATATATATAAATCTATTTATATATATAGGAGAGGGATCGGGTGAGAACACCTCCTTAAATTGAGAACACTCCTTAAAGTGAGAACACATCAAAACTACGTAGTTTCATTAAAGGGGAGGGACTAAAAGGAAATTTACCTATTTATTAGGTTAGGCGTGTATGTAAGGAGAGGAGAGAGAAAAGTGGGCTGATGAGTCATCATTTGTTTACTTTTTATTCAAAAACGTTTTCCCGACTATCCCGGACTCCGATTCCGAATTTTTTTATACCGTTGGACTTGTATTGTCGAAGCGCTCATTTCAAGATCCATCATGCCCAGGTAAAAACGAAGATTTAGAATCTGGAACATACGGCTCTCGAGTTTGGAAGGTATGTTGATTTTAGTTTTATTTTTTGTACGGTAATGTTATATACATTCTGAATTTTTTTGTCTCTGTTTTAAATGTTAAGCATACTGTTATTAAAAAAATGAGTCGAAAAAACAAAGCGAAAACATATTTTAATGGTTAAAAATTAGAAAAATACATTATAAACCACGTAAAATAAATGTAAAATAAAAATTTATAAATCATATACCATAAAAAAACCAAATTCAAAAATAGAAACCCAATTCTAATATATATATCACTTTATATTCACATAAAAAAAAGAATTTTATACATGTCACATTATTTTTAAATTAGAATATAAGGAATTACAATGCAGAAATAAATATCCTGGAACACAGAGTTTATAAGTTTAGAATGCATAGTTTATATCTTAATGTACAAAGTTTATATTCTAATTTCGAGTTTAGCCTTTAGGATCTTAATTTTAGAGTTCAAAAATTAGGATTTATGTTTAGGATATCAATTTTAGGGTTCATTAATTAGAATTAAGGTTCAATTTTAAGGTTTGGGGTTCACTTATTTCGGTTTAGGGTTTAGAGTTTGAAGTTTAGGGTTCAATTTTAGGATTTAAATTTAAAAACTTAGAGATACGGGTTCACCACTTTAGGGTTTCGGGTTCACCAATTTAGAATTCGAGTATCACCAATTTTATATGATACTTTATTTAAAAATATATTAAAATGAAGGTTTTTTAAATAAAATTTGATTTAACTTTTTTATTTATATACAATAACCGGTTTAAATTTATATTTGCATTAAAAAAAGAATTTTATACATATCACATTATTGTTAAATTAGAATATAAGGAATTACAATGCAGAGATAAATATCCTGGAACACAGAGTGTATAAGTTTAGAATGCGTAGTTTATACAATGGAACACATAGTTTATAAATTTGGAATGCATAGTTTATAACTTAAAGTACAAAGTTTATAATCTAATTTCGAGTTTAGCGTTTAAGATCTAAATTTTAGGGTTCAATAATTAGGATTTATGTTTAGGATCTCAATTTTAGGGTTCATTAATTAGAATTAAGGTTCAATTTTGGTTATTTAGTTATAAATGTTTAGGCTTTTACTATTAATTTGAATGATTTTTTTTTTTAATTATATTGTGGAACATGACAGTTTGTAGTTTAGAATATATGTATATTTAATATTGGTCATTTAGTTTTAAGTGTTTAAGTTGTTAATATTAATGAATTTGAATGTATTATTTTTAGATTATATTGTGGAACATGACAGTTTGTAGTTTAGAATATATGTATATTCAATATTGGTCATTTAGTTTTAAGTGTTTAAGTTGTTAATATTAATGAATTTGAATGTATTATTTTTGGATTATATTGTGGAACATGACAGTTTGTAGTTTAGAATATATGTATATTCAATATTGGTCATTTAGTTTTAAGTGTTTAAGTTGTTAATATTAATGAATTTGAATGTATTATTTTTGGATTATATTGTGGAACATGACAGTTTGTAGTTTAGAATATATGTATATTCAATTTTGGTCGTGTTTAGGTTGTTAACATTAATTTGAATGAATTTTTTTTAATTATATTATGGAACATGACAGTTTGTAGTTTAGAATTTATGTATATTTCTATTTTAGGTTATAATTTACAAATCCTATCTTCTAAAAATATAAACCTTATATTCTAATATATATATTAAATAAAAAAAATATAGAAAATTTGATAAACAATCTAAAATAAATAAAATTTAAGACCAAAAGCTTTTACATATTTAAGCCCAAGATTTCAAACCAATAAAAGGTTAAAATACATTTTCGTGACTTTTGAAGATAGAAAAGAGGATAAAAAAAAGCAAAACAAAAAAGAAAAAAAAAAATAAAACAAGCTATCACACAAGATGGTAAATAATATATTTAGGAGAATTAAAGATATGACACAAATGTCAGGTTGTCCCAGCGGTTAGAGTAAGTGGTGATTGCTTTGAACTTTGCAAACTTGGGTTCGAATCTCAAGTTTCCCATTTTATTTCATAATTGATGATAAAATGTTACAGCCTCCATATTTACAACTATGCCACCGCGTCCCAAATGCATCAAAACGGCGCCGTTTCATACATGTTCTCACATAACTAAGTGTTCTCAATTTAAAGTGTGTTTTCATGTGATCCCTCCCCTATATATATATATATATAAATAAATCTATATTTATTAAATACTTAATTTAACTAATTAATAATCCCAATTATTATACTAGTAGGATTTAATTAATTAACATTATAACACATTATAATTTAATTCAATTAAACTATATATAAATACTATATAATTCGGCCCATACTAATCGAATATATACATTCAGTACAATTACCAATTTACCATTTGATTCTTCAATATTTTTAATGTGTGACCTAGTAAGTTGTTGGGCGATTTCCGCAAGTGTACGGAGTCACTCATGTAGTAATAAAAAGATCGAACCCACAGAGAAACGCTAATTACTCATTTACGTTCATTGTTTACTTTATTCGTTTTCTCGAGGTTTATAGTTAAAACGATAATCCTTATTGATTTGGTTGATAAGAACACAACTTACTGTACCATGCCACACTTACTTATACTTAAATTCACAAACTCACAAAGTTAAGGATTTACAAACTAATTCTTAAGCAAAGACAACAATTCATTTAAGCACGTAAACACAATATTGAATAAACTTGATATACTTAATCTAATCTCGATATAACTTATTCCGATCTCTCGATACATGAAAACAAGTTAACCACATATGAACATCAATTATATACTAACCGAACCTATTCGTATCAATATTATAACCGACTACAATCACACATGTAAAACTAGATTATAACCTAAGCAACCGAACCTATTCGTATCACAAGATTATAAGTTAATGATAAACACAAGTTATTATACTAAGCAACTATTCTTGATCCAAATTAATTACTTAGCATGCAAACTATCAATTCAAGAACATAAGCATATGAAGAACATAAATCTCTTTATAAACTCAATATCATATTCATACAAGATGTAAACAGAAAATCAAAGTTGGACAGAACATAAACAAGTATAAGGAAACAGGGTTGTCAATCCTTTTTACTCTACTCGGAAGGGTTGTCAAGCCTCGGGGCGTTCTTGCTCGGATTTTCTTCGATGAACGGATGAACGAAGTTGATCTCTCGATCTAACTACAATGCTTAAGGAAAAGAATGAAACCATGTTGTAATTCTTGTCAGGAATTACAGCGGGAACGTTTATGAAATGGGTGGATTTAGGTGTAAGCATAGCGGGAAATGTAAGCAAGTATTTAGCATTCTTTTTGTTAGATGTGTCAACCATCCGAATTTGAGACAAGGATGGTGTATTTATAGGCACCAAGAGGTGTGTTTCAAAGGGTTACAACCTTAGGGAATGATCGTGTCCGTTGGGAAAGTGTACGACCTTTCGGAAGGGTTGTGTGGATAAGAACGACGAAAGAAATCCATTTTTGAGGATTCTGGAGAGTGGCGCGCCAGAGGCAACCTTTGCCTCTACAGAGCCAAGGCTTAAAAAGTGACCAGCGCGCCAGAGGCAACTTCTGCCTCTAGCGCGCGACCTGTAGGTTGAATATCTCGACCCTTTTCTTCGATTTTCCAACTTAAGCTCGCACGTAACTTCTCCGCATGGCCTTGCATGAACTTGTATGAACTCAAATGTCTTCTATTGCTCGTTTTTGGCTCGAACTAACATCAAATTGCTATGTTTTCATAAGATTAAGCTCTGGAGATCAAAACAAACACAAAGTAGTGAAATTGCCCTTATCCTAGATATTTCTAAGCTAAATGAGCTAAAACTATATGAAATGTTACGAAAATATATATGAAATACATAGCTAAATTAAGTACATTTTGGACTTAACATAAGTCCTTACCACAACTGGGCGTATATTAATCTAATCTCTATTAATTAATATAACATAGAAGAGCGTCGACTCAAATATGAAGATACTCTTCTAACCCGGAGTCATAAGGAGTCAAGATTAACAATTGACTTCTTTTACCTGTCAGTGATAATTGCAATATAATTCGGTCCTCATCAATATTATCTTTAATGAATCGTGATTACGAAAAATTCAATCGTATGATTCATTACTAATTTACTTGTACTCAAATAAATATTCTCCATAAATTGAAAACCATTTCCGATTTATCATATTATATCGCGCAAGGATTTAGAACTATTTATTCACAAGAGATCGAAAATAAAATTTCTCTAATACATAAGTGATGATATCCTCAATCTAACATTAACTACTTTAAAATTACTTTATGTGTTAATCAAAGTAACACACTCCATAATTCAAAGTCACATGAACGAGCATTTGAGTTCTAGAACCACTTTATATCTATTATCACATATGAGTTAAAGCTAGTTGACATTTATGTATGTATTCTATACTAGTAACTCAAAGCGGGGTCTCCAGTATATATATCATCATTATACATATCCATATAATTATCCACATATCTCGTATAATCTAAGTTCGTGAGATCAACTTCTTATTCATGAATAAGTACATTATATGCAAGTCTTAACAATATATATCAATCCAATAATACAATACTCGATTTGGGATATTTCAAGTTTATTGAATCCTTAAAGTATTGTCTCACTTCATCTTGCAGGAACACTTTAAGATTATTAATATAAACCATGGATTTATTTTAACTAATAATTACAATGTAACATATATAAGATAAAAGATAAAAGCCTTTCATGAAATCAATAGTTTATATATTCTAAATAAAATATCCTAACAACAATTGTCTTTAAGACACAAACTAGAACAAGTAATACTTAGAATCTTGAGTATATGACCATTTGGATCAAGTGAACTCTAAGTAGATACCTTAACCCATTATCTGTGAAACATTCATGATTAATGAATATGATGTTTGTTACATGAACATGATTTTTGGTGACAGTTTTAGAGGTTTTTATAGCAATAATCCTTGTAGAGACGATAATTTACTTATTATTGTATTACTTGTACCTAATGTTCTTGTTAGAGTCACATCTTAGGACAACATGTAACATGAATGGAAAACATAACAATAAACAATTATGTTAATGGACTTTGAAAATGAGCCAATTTTGTAAAAACCCCTATTTGAGGTTGTAAAATGATTAATATAATTTTCAAACTTAAGTATAAGTAGACTTTCACTTAATCAACAAATTGAAATTAAGAAATTAATTTGTACTCCATGTTTATTTTGTGTGTCAAATAATAAGCGTATATGTGGTTGGAAAAATAAAAATTCCTTCTTTAAGTATTTAATGGTTCGTTGAGGATATTATATTCTATTAGAATGTTTGTTGAACAGTATATATATTTGCTGCAAACCATATTATAATTCCTAATTAGTGTTACTTAATTAGTGGGGTTACATTAGTGATGATAATGAGGGATTAATTAATTGATTAATTTGTATCAACTTATAAAACCAAAATTGAAAAAATACCAATGGAAAATGACGAACTCATTATCCTATGTTGACATTTCCGATAATTACATTTTATCAACTATATATATTTATATTTATATTGAAAGTGATTAAGTGTATCATACAAAATAAAACTGAAAATAATTGAGTGCGAGTTGAAAGTATAAATTGTTTTTTTTCTCAAAATCTTAATGAATAAATTGGCTTGTGGCAAAAAATATGAATAAATCTGATTGTATATGAATAAATCTTAAATTATATAACTTTATAGGCTTTTCTATATATATATATATATATATATATAGGAAAGGGATCAGGTGAGAACACCTCCCATATGCGAGAACACTTTGTACGTGAGAACAACTTCAATACTACGTAGTTTTGTTAATGATTGAGGACCAAAAGGAAAATTTATCCTTTTCCATTTAGATGGCTGCCGGCGTGTCCCCCTCACTCTCCGGATCCAAATCCCACTCCCTCAAAATCCGACCCGACGAATTAGAAAAAGTTTTCAGCAAGTTCGACGTTAACAGCGACGACAAGATCTCCTCCGCCGAGCTCGGCACCATCATGTCCAGCCTCGGCCACGACGCTACCGACGATGAGCTTCGGAAAATGATCAAGGAGTTCGATTCCGACGGCGACGGATTCATCGACTTTTAGGAATTCGTTGAGCTCAATAATCACGGCTTTGATATCGAGATTTTGAGGGATGCTTTTTCCGTTTATGATATTGACGGTAACGAATCTATTTCTGCTGAGGAACTGCAGAATGTTATGGGGAGTTTCGGGGAAGAGTGCTCGATTGCTGAGTGTAAGAAGATGATTAATGGCGATGGTATGATTGATTTTCAGGAGTTTGATGTTATGATGATGACAAGTGTTAGGTGGGAGGGGAATAGATGATCGGAGCGGATGCTTCTGCAGCTGTGGTGGTGGCGCAAATCTGATAGGTTCTTTTATTATTGTTATATTTATTTAGAATTTTGTTTCTGAATTCTGTTCAAAACAATACGTCACATGTTCAAAAAATTTAAAAATATTTTCAAAAGAATAATTCACATGTTAAAAAACTCAAAGATCTTCCAAAACTCTCACGATTCAACACTTGTGATATGTTTGAATGTCTTTCCTTGAAAGAGCTGCACATTCAAAATTGTCTTCAACTAATGACATTTGTCTCCAATCCTACAATTTCAAACGTCGCACCCACGAGTTGTGATCTTTGTTGTGGAATTTCAGTTGTGTTCTAATGTTGGATTAAAATTGCTTGTTTTGTTGTTCCATTGTTGTTTATTTGAGCTATCAGTATGATCTTAGGAGGGTTTGGTTTTCCCTCAATTAGGTCTAAATATTATCAGTTAATGATGTGTTCTTTCTAGTGGAATATCATTTGTGTTCTAATGTTGTTTTGTTGCTATTTATTTGAGCTTTTAGTGTGATCTTAGGAGGGTTTTGTTTATTTTCCTAAATTGGGTCTAAATATTATCAGTTAAAGTTGTGTTCTTTCTTGTGGAATTTTAGTTGCATTTTAATGTTGGGTTATGATTGTTGCTTTTTTGGTTGTTGTCTTGATGTTTATTTGATTGGAATTACTGTGGTGGTGTTTCAATTTGATTTGGATTTAGCACTTGAGAAGATTGTATCTTTAGTATTCCTTTTAAGACGAAGGGATGGAGTGGAGGGCAATATATAAAACTTTATTAAAAATTGCAGATTATGTGTAACAGGTATACATAAGGGCTGATTTTGTGTTTTCTGTTAACCTATCTTGATGTCTTTACATTTTTTCTTCCTAGAATTGGGAAAATTGGTCACTTGTGTGAGTTGTGTTTGTTGTAACGCCATTTGAATGGCTCGTGACATATATTTTTCATAAAATATGAATCTACTATTTATTTTCCACCATAACTATCAATTAATTATATGTTTAGAAACTTAAAATTTATGTTCAAAATAATACGTCACGTGTTCAAAAATTTAAAAAATATTTTCAAAAAAATAACTCACATGTTCAAAACTAAAAACTCATGTCTAGAATAGGAACAAAGTATAAAATTTTTCCAAAAATTTAAAGTAACTTATGTTCAAAACTATACCTGACGTGTTCAAAAAATTTAAAAATCATTTTTACTTGAGCACCATGGATCTCAAAATGAACATCTAGTGTCGACACGAGTCCAACGGTATAAAAATTATTAAAATTGGAGTTCGAAAAAGCCGGGATAATGATTTTGAACTAAAAAAAATTAAATGATTAATCATCAACACCACATTCTCTCTCCCCCTCCCCTGCGCAATACAACAAGAAGGAACAAATTTCCCTTTTAGTCTTTTCTCATTATTAAAACTACGTAGTTTTGAAGATGTTCTCACATATAAAAGTGTTCTCACTTATGAGAGTGTTCTCACTTTCGAGTTTAGGATGTAGGCTGATTTTAGTTTTTTCTTTTGTACGGTAATGTTATATACATTATGAATTTTGTAGTCTCTGTTTTAAATGATAAACATACTGTTATAAAAAAATGAGTCAAAAAAACAAAGCGAAAACATATTTTAATGGTTAAAAGTCGGAAAAATACATTCTAAACCACGTAAAATCAATGTAAAATCATAATTTATAAACCCTAGACCATAAAAAAAGCAAATTCAAAATTATAAACCCAATTCTAATATATTTAACAATTTATATTCACATAAATTTTTTTTTTTATACATATCACATTATTTTTAAATTAGAATGCAGAGTTTGTATCTTAGAACACAGAGTTTATAAATTTAGAATGCAGAGTTTATACAATAGAACACACAATTTATAAAATTAGAATGCATAGTTTATATTTTAAAGTACAAAGTTTATGTTCTAATTTCAAGTTTAGCGCTTAGGATCTCAATTTTAGGGTTCAACAATTAAGATGTATGTTTAGGATCTCAATTTTAGGGTTTGGGGTTCACTTATTTCGGTTTAGGCTTTAGAGTTTGTAGTTTAGGGTTCTATTTTAGGATTTAGATTTAAAAACTTAAAGTTACGGGTTCACCACTTTAGGGTTTCGGGTTTACCAATTTAAAGTTTCGACTATCACCAATTTTATATGATACTTTATTTAAAAATATATTAAAATTGTGGTTTTTTAAATAAAATTTGATTTTACTTTTTTATTTATATGCAAAAACCGGCCTAACTTTATATTCACATAAAAAAATAATTTTATACATGTACATTATTTTTAAATTAGAATATAATGAAGGCTTAATAGTGAGATAACCCCCTGAACTTGGATCAAATTAACAAGTGACACCCCGAACTTTTAATTGTAACAGAAACCCCCCTGAACTTGTAAAATCATATGAACTAACCCCAAATTGCTGACATGACAGGGAGAGTGAGATTCAATCTCTTGGGGGCGCGTGAAAGGGTTGAAAAAGAAAAAAAAAACAATTAAAAAAGTTAGAAAACGTGAAAAAAATTAAAAACTATTAAAATTCTTCTTTCTCTCTCATGTTCTTCATTTTATTTCTTTGTTCTTGATGTTCTTCATTTTTTTTCTTTTCCTTCTTCTTCTTCTTCTTCTTCTTCTTCTTTTCTTTTTTTTTCCAGATTTCCACGGGGTTAGCGAAATCTGGAAATTTCCAGATCCCGTCGGAAATCTGGAAATTTTCCAGATTTTTGGAAATTTTCCAGATTCGAATTTGGAAAATTTCCAGATTCCAGATTTCCGTATCAAAAAAAAAAGGAAAGGAAAAGAAGAAGAAGAAGAAGAAGAAGAAGAGGAAAGAATTAGAATCAAGAACAAGAAAGGATGAAAATGAAGAACAAGAGAGAGGATATGAAGAATTCATGTTTGTTGAATTTCTTTTATTTATTTTTTTTACATGTGGCATTTGACTTTTCAACAACCTATGACATGTTGCCGCGTGTCGCGAGTGTAGTCCACTCTCTAGGTGCAACTATACAATGCCGGATATGGGGGTTAATTGTTACAATTGAGAGTTTTTACGGGGTTAGTTCATACAATTAAGCAAGTTTAGGGGAATTTTTGCAACGTTTCAAAGTTGGGGGTGTCACTTGTTAATTGGAGACAACTTTGGGGGGTAATACCCTATTAAGCCTATAATGAATTACAATGCATAGTTTATAGCCTAGAGCACAAAGTTTATAAATTTAGAATGCAGAGTTTATACAATAGAACGCACACTTTATAAAATTAGAATTCATAGTTTATATTTTAAAGCACAAAGTTTATATTCTAATTTCGAGTTTAGCCTTTAGGATCTCAATTTTAGGGTTCAATAATTATGATTTATGTTTAGGATCTCAAGTTTAGGGTTCATTAATTAGAATTAAGGTTCAATTTTAGGTTTTGGGGTTCACTTATTTCGGTTTAGGGTTTAGAGTTTGTAGTTTAGGGTTCGATTTTAGGATTTAAATTTAAAAACTTAGAGTTACGGGTTCACCACTTTAGTGTTTCGGATTCACCAAGTTAGGGTTTCGGGTATCACCAATTTTATATGATACTTTATTTAAAAATATATTAAAATGGAGGTTTTTTAAATAAAATTTGATTTTAGTTTTTTATTTACATACAATAACTGACCTAACTTTATATTCACATAAAAAAAGAATTTTATATATGTTACATTATTTTTAAATTAGATTATAAGGAATTACAATGTAGAGTTTATATCCTAAAACACAGAGTTTATAAATTTAGAATGCAGAGTTTATACAATAGAACACATAGTTTATAAAATTAGAATGCTTGTTTTATATTTTAGATTAAGCTTATAAATTGTAATTAGTGTTTTTTACGAGATTGTAGTTTATAATTTAGAGTTTTCTTATGATCTAAGATTTATAAATTATGATTTTACATTTAATTTAGATGATTTAGAATTTATTTTAGAGCTTTTAATCATTAAAATATGTTTTTTTCTTTTTTTTTTCCAAATTATTTTTTGTAGAATATTATGATTAGCTCTTATAATACTGACTATTATATTTAGAATTATATATAACATTGTTTAGAATATTAAACTAAAAAAAAAAAACTAAAATAAACCTACATCCTAAACTTGAAAGCTGTATGTTCCATATTTTATAACATCGTTCTTACTTGGGCATCATGGATCTTAAAATGAACATCTCGACAATACGAGTCCAACGGTATAAAAATATTCGAAATCGGAGTTTGGGATAGCCGGTAAAACATTTTTGAATGCAAAGTAACTAAATGATGAGTCATCAGCTCACCAGGTGAGAACCAATGTCATATGTCAGAACCAATTTTTGGTGAGAACCATATGAAACTACGTCGTTTTAGCCTCTAATGGACGCGGTGACAGTTTCGTAAATAACCATAATGACATATTTAATTCGAAATTAAATACAAAATGTCATCTCCAAGGCTCAAACACGGGTCTGCAAGCCATGGAGCACACTCCTTACCACTGGACCACTAACGTCTCTTGTCATCATTGAGACTGATATATT
This sequence comes from Euphorbia peplus, assembly GCA_028411795.1. Classification (NCBI taxonomy): domain Eukaryota; kingdom Viridiplantae; phylum Streptophyta; class Magnoliopsida; order Malpighiales; family Euphorbiaceae; genus Euphorbia; species Euphorbia peplus. The sequence continues at coordinate 7,138,071 of CP110843.1, read as the reverse complement.
GATAAACTTATAATTTGAATCTTAACCCATTATAAACATTAATTTAGGTTCTCCATTTTACTTTAAAATTCCCCAATTCTTCTTTTATTTTCTTTATCCCATACAATGATTTTATTTAATCTTTTTTAAAATTAATCCTTTCTTATAATTTGAATCTTAACCCATTATAAATATTAATTTAGGTTCTCCATTTTACTTTAAAATTCTCCAATTCTTCTTTTATCTTTCTTTACTCCATTTTTTGTTGACAATGACAATGATTTTTTTTTATTTTTTTTTTGAAAATTAATCCTTCTAAATCAGACAAACCAACTAGATCCACAAACAATTTTCAGAATTCAATTCTTAACATGAAGCAAAACATTCTAAACATGAATTTTAATATCCTGAACATGTATAAATTCCATTCAAAAAATCAAACAAAAAAGGCAAAACATTCTGAACATGAATGTTAAACTTCTGAACACGAGGCAAAACATTCTGAACATGAGGCAAAACATTCTGAACATGAATGTTAAACTTCTGAACACGAGGCAAAACATTCTGAACATGAATCTTAAACTTCTGAACACGTGAGTTATGTTTTAATCGTAGGTTTTAAATTTCAGAAAATGGTTTTAAATTTTTAATATAACGTATATTAAAAATTTCAAAATTTTCAGGAAATCAAAAAATTCAAAGTAAAAATATAAGAAAAAGGGAAGAATAAAGAATGAAAAGCAAAAAAGAGAAGATAATTTAAAAAAACTAAATAGAAGTAAATGACAAAGAGAAAAATAGTAAAAATATAATTAAAAACTTTAAGTAAAATAAAATTATAATCGCAATTGATGAGGACCCATTTTTCGGATTAAATCAATGTTATTGTTCAACAAAATATGGAAAACAGAGAAGGAAAAAGACTTGGAGAATTTCAAAGTGTAATGGGTTAAATTCCAAGGGATAGCTTTATAAATATAACATGGAAAGAGATAGCAAGAAGCATGAGTTGCCTAGCGGTATGGACCGTGTGTGATGAACCCTAAGTGTTTTGATTATGTCCAAACGTTTCAGAAGATGAAAATTAAAATTCTCTTACATACTGTTTAATATTGACTAACAATTTTTGTTAAGTTTGTATGTAAGTTACTCAGCAGGTGCTGAATGAATAATTTCTGGATTGCTTAAGGACTCAGAAGAAACGAAAGCTGAAGACAGTGCTCCCACTTTCAGAAGCTGGATGTTCCGCTCTGAAGATATCGAAGTCTGTTAAAGCTCTTCTCAGAGGTCCATTGCAATAAGAAGTAAATTTCTACCAATTTGATCAGAAGCTTAGACAAATGGAATTAGCTATCAGAAGCTAAGTCACGGGTTCCGTTAAGCATTTATTGCTCTGACAACTGCATTTAATGCAAGGCGCCAAAAGTTCAAAAAGCTGTTTTGAAGGAGTGCGCTTGTCTACTCAAAGCGAAACCAGATTTTCCTTGTCTACCCTTTGTTGATCCAATTGAAGAATGTTTTCAGTCAACCTTATCTTCAACTTCAAATCACTTACCGGATTAAGTTAAAGAACAAGGTTAACGGAATCAAAGTGTTTGAAGACCGTTTGAAGATTTGACAAATTAACGGCTACAACAACTGATGTCATCTCCTTTGAAGATTCAAATTCACCAACGGTCATCCTCATTCACTATAAATAGTAGCCAAGCTCCACTGCATCATCTACGCGTGATTATCGAGCAAAATCTCAACGCACTATTTGAACTAGAAAAACAGAGCACACTTTTTCCATTCTCAATCTTTCTTAGCTTAGCCTTAGTTAAAGTGAGAGAGTGAAGAAAAACAAGTTCATAATAGGAATCTTGTAAACTGATATCGTTTGTGATATTCAGTTAGATTTAGAGAGAAATCTAGTTGAGATTTGAGTTGGGTGAGAAATCCAGAAAACAGAGTTGTTGTTGTTCTGGTGGAAATCCTTTAACTCTTTTTAGACTAGTCAGAACTAAGTGAGAAATTAGCTTATGTTCTGTTGATGTAAAGGAGCTTCTGAACTTGCCATAAAAGTTCTGAATAGTAGATTTAAAATCTCTGGTGGCTGCGACCTCAGGGGACAAGACGTAGTCACAGGACTTCTGTGGCGAACTTGGATAAATCGACTTGTTCATCAGGATCTCCTGAACTTCTTTCTCCCTCTTATACTTGTTATTATTGCTTCTGTGTGCTTGCCCATATTTAGTGCTGAAACAGATTTACTCCTAATATCATTGTCTTTGTTCAGAAGACCGTCCAGAAGTTCTCAAACTCTGAACTTCTGTTGCTGAAAACAGTTTAACTGTGCTTAGGCAAAATTTCCCTCAGAAGCTACTTCTGTAAGCTTGCTTCTGATTCTGAGGAAATTTGAATCTGAAAATTAAGTTTATTTAAAAACTTAGAAATTCTCAGTTTTCAACTTAGACACCTATTCACCCCCCTCTAGGTGATTCTGTTCTTGTTAGGGCCAACAGTGTGTGCTCCCTTGCAGACCCGTGTTCGAGCCCTGGTGTTGGCGTTTTTCATTTAATCTCGAATTAAATATGCCACTGGTTAATTACAACTTTGCCACCGCGTGTTCCAACCCCCAAAACGGCGCCGTTTCATATGGTTCTCACCATAAGAATGGTTCTGACATATCAAGTGGTTTTCACAGGACCCCTCCCCTATATATATATATATATATATATATACACACACAGTCAGGCTATGGTGAGGGAGTCCCTCACTTACTATTCTAAAGGAGTTTTAACTTTAATCTAGTTACTAAACAAAATACACCACCTAATTAATTTAATGAATTTAAAGTAATAAAATCCTAATTTATTTTGTTTACACCACTTCTAATTAGTATCCTAATTAAATCAAACTCTATTTTCCTAAATACTAATTAATTCAGGAATTAATTAATTAATCATATTATCACATACGAATTGCAGCAAATTGAATTTATTTCAACATTAATTTATAATTCTAATAGATTATCTGGGTTTCAATCTTTTATGTGTAAATTTAACATAAATTATTTTAATATTAGAGTTTAGGGTTTATAAAGTTAGGATTTAGGGTTTATGGGTTTAAAGTTGTTAGGGTCTACGGTTTATAAAGTTGGGACTACGGGTTTATGATTGTTAGGGTTTAGGGTTTATAAAGTTCGGGTCTAAGAGTTTAGAATTATTTGAATTTAAGGTTGTTAGTGTTTATAAAATTAAGGACTACGAGTTTATGATTGTTAGGGTGTAGGACTTATAAAGTTAGGGTCTAGGAGTTTAGAATTATTTGAATTTAGGGTTGTTAGGGTTTAAAAAATTAAGGACTACGGGTTTATGATTGTTAAAGTCTAGGGTTTATAAAGTTAAGGTCTAGGAGATTGAGTGAATAAATTAGAGAATTAATAATAGATTTTTGTTCTTTTAAATTAGATGGTTATTTTGTTTGGTAACTAGATTAAAACTAAAACTCCCTTAGAATAGTAAGTGAGGGAGTCCCTCACCATAGCCGGACTGTATATATATATATATATATATATATATATATATATATATATATATACTCTATAAGTTCTGGTGAGACTCCCCCCTTACCGTGAGACAACATTTTTATTGTGAGACAGAGACCAATTGTGTAATTAATAAGGTATGTAAAAGGTAAGTTTTCAAATTTTGTTCTTGTTTTTCTTTCTCCTCCTCTGGTCTCCCTCTCCTCCAGTAACCTCATCAGCGACACTCTCATTGGAGTTCCCATTGCTTCTTCAGTTGCATTAGCCTCCCGAAATTGTCTCTCGGCCACCAATGTCGCCGCTAAATTCATTTCGCTTGACGCCGAGAGGTTCGGCAAGGAGGAATACATGTGTTTCATCTGGGTGTTGTAGATTTACCTGTCTCAACCTTCAATTCGATAGGAAAACCGAGTGGGTTCCAACCAAATCTTATAATGTTAAAAGTAGCACAATATTTATTCTTAAGGTCAAACTTGAAATTGATTCATTGTGTTGTTTTGAGAAATGGGTATGATCAGAATGTTGTTATTTAGACTAGTTTAGTTGATTTTTACGTGAAAAATGGCTGTTTAGGGGTTGCACAAAAGCTGACTGATAGAATTCCCCAACCATATTTGATTGCTTGGAATGCTTTGCTTTATGGTTATTAATTTGGAACAAACAGACTATTAATTTGGAACAACCATAGAAATTAAATCCACAAATTGAGAAACATCGCAGGCACAACAAAGTTCTACTACTGATGCGTGACTAGCACCACGTAATATCTAAGATTACGCACATGTCATCAATAATATATAAAACGGTAAGAACCGAGTATCGATCCACAGAGAAAATGGGTTAGATTATTACTAATGTTCAGATCTAAAAGAGATAACAAAGCAATAAAACAGTAAATCTAATGTAAGAGAACATATCCATAGAGAACATGGCTGTTCTTGAGCACAAGGCTAAGAATAGTTGATAGCAAACAATAATAAAATGGATACATGGAATGAGCACAGGGTCCAGCAAGCACAGGTCTCTCAGATCTAAGCTTAAACATGCAAATACGTGGTTAAGTGGTTCATCAATATTATTCTCTCACATTTCCATGACAAGAACAAATAAAAGATAGTCAAAACAACATTTCTACACATCTCGACTAACTTGCACAGATCTACGCAAAGGAACAGGGTCACTCTAATTTCTCTTGAGTTCTGTACACATCAAGCAAGATTAACAGCCATTTCTAGCTAATTATTTGCTTACCCTTATAGTCTAGATCCGGATCTTATCTACTTTCTTTCAAAACATAGATAAATCATGCATATACATTAAGGCCTTTAACATATAATGAGCAAATAAGCATAGATCTATAAGTTAACCACGTAAAACACCCTAAACAAAGACTAACCGAGACCCATTTATGCTTTTCCAAGCCCACTCCACGTAAAGAAAACTACTCGCACTTCATATCTCTTTATCCACGAAGCAACAAAGATGAAATGAAGAAGAAAGCATATAAATTATATTGATAATGGAGGAAAGAGCTCCAACTCTCCCATGGCAGAAATGGAAAAGGAAGAAGAAGGATTCCAGCCACCAAAGTTTGTTACAAGAGAGAGAAAAATGATGAATAAGAGGTTTCTTAATGGATAAGACTAGTGGTCCTTTTATAGGCAAACAAAAAGGATGCCCTAATGCATGGTAATCCCCAAAATACCCAACAATAAAGCAAATATTTTGACATAAGACAAAAACAATAAAGAGGAGTGCCCTAGTGACGTCACCCATGTGACTAAGCTTGATCTTTTCTCTTTTCATTAATGACACAGCTCCCTGCCACGCACAGCTTGCGCCAGATAGAAGCACAGCTACTAAAATCATCCTTTTAAGCACAACTTCTCATCAACAAGCATTCTAGACCTGCTTCCAAACATTTATAAGAAAACGGTCCAAGAAAACAATAAACACGGTAATAAATGCATGGGAACAGCCCTAAAATCTATCAAAAACTAAGCACATGTTGTGCACATCAAAATCCCCCACACTTGAGCAATGCTTGCCCTCAAGCAAAGAGACAAAATCTAACTGCAAGGAATTTAAGCAAATGGATCTTGAAATTCGCAATTCCAGACATACGAACCAGGTCAACTAACTTTACCATCTACTCGTTAACAACTTCGATAAGCGGTTCTCTTGTATTTGGGATACATACTCCCGAACCTACAACTATTAACTAAGTTAGGTAGCATTAGCTTTAAGATGGTGATGGGAGTCTTTGTGAAAGGTTACCTACCCATTTAATTCTAGCAACCGGAACCTAATGATTAAGATGGAAGCTTAATTGGCTAATCCAGCAGGCTTGTTGTAAGCACTGGTTTTCGAACCCGATGATGAAAGCAATCTATGAGCTCCTCGTTGCGCCGGCTGCTCAAATACTGATACTCGTCGGAGAACAGATCATCTTTTCAGGGACATAACCTCTTCCGCCCGCACCTCAGGACCATGAGTGTGGCACCTTCACGCTTATGAGAAAATCCTCGATCACGAAATGATATACGGTCACAAGTACTATTCACTAAGGACCGTACGGTCTCAACACTGTTTGTTGAGACCGTACTGTCACAAAACATTTGACCGTACGGTCACTGCCACGTGGCAGATAGCAATCCACTCCTTATCTACCACGTGGCTGACGGTCCAATGAGAACATGACACGTGTACTAAAATCCAAACAACTTTGGCCGGGCCTTATGGGAAGCCCGGCTCAGATCCAAATTTGGATCTGAGACGGGCGAACAAGTGACCGCACGGTCACCAAATTGGGACCATACGACAAGCTACCCTATAAATACCCCCCGAATTTCTCATTCAATTCACCAACAAACACTCATTCTCCTCTCTCTCTAGCTCGTTCTAAAGCGATTCTTGACCCGATAAAAGTTGCATCTGATAAAGTTGCCTCTGTTGTTGCCTAAGGTTGCCTCTGGTTAAGAAAAGAATCGTTAGAGTCTGAGCCTGAGAGTATTTTCCTAAAAATATTCCCATAAAAGGTCCTCACGACCACCAAAAATATATTCTCCCTTATCAAACTTTCAAACCTAGGCATCACTCACAGCCCCGCTAGAGCTGATTAAGTCCTGTTCTGAGCTACCATTCCGGAGGACGCTTTATGCAACTCCGACCCTCGAGGTTCCTCCCTGAAAAGGTCTCCGTTCTTCAACGAGCATCGGTCCGCGAGCAATCACTGGCACGCGACGAGGGTAAGCTTTTGAGGGTTTTGTACCGTGTCACCCGGCGGTTTACTGTCCAAATATTTACGCATTTAAATATTTCTGTGTGATAACCCTAAATATCAAGATAATAAACTGTTATGCTGCATTAAAGATCCTCTGGGTCACTGGAGTGTCGGAATTAATAAGTTGTATCCACGAACGTAAATAGAATCTCTGGTTTTTAAAACAATCGGTACAAACACCGGTTCGTACATTTTCCCGGTCGGCCGGGTGGCGACTCTAGTCAAAGAAGGCTAAAGCCGCTATGAGCCACCACTTACGCTCACAGTGGCGACTCCGCTGGGGACCAAAAATATATTCTACTGTTATAAGTTAACTTCAACGTATGATTTTCTTGAAGTTGATTTATTAATAGGAGGATGTAGGTTTGGTTTTCACTTTTTGTAAAATCATTTCTTAAATTATTTTATAAAGAGTAAAAATGTGATACAACTGAAACATTCTGACAGTCTAGGGCTGTAAACAGAGTTATTGCTTTCTTATACTGCATAAAGAAAAATCCTGAATGGTCAACGTGTGTTATGGGTCGTGCTTACTGTCGTTTCCTTTAAGGGACGCATAGGTCGATCTGTAACACCACCTACAGCCTTGTACCGTTGACACGCTGCTCAAAACCCTTAAATGGGGAGGCGCTAGGTATATCTTGCTGTGGGAACCCTTTTGTACTATCAAACGAGACCAAACCTCATATAGTCAGCCTAGATATCTCCACTAGGAACTACCCTCAAACGTCATGTAAATCACGTCTGTCGAGAGCGTTTCGACATCGAAAGGAAAGATGTCGAAAGAAACGCACCTAGCACAGAGACGCACCACACGAAGAATGAGAGGGAGTGACGACTTTGTGTGTTGACAACTTGATTGATTGCTTGATCATTCATATTCAATAGCATATAGAAGGTCCAAACCCCACCGTCTAGGCGTTTCTTCGATTCAGGAAAATACTCCGTTGCAATCCCGCAAATAGCGTTGTCATGAATGTCCACCCCGAAAAAGGGAAAAGGTTGCAAAGGATGTAACAAAATATGACTTGAATCGAAGGAATGCCCGGACCAGTAAAATATCGGCTAAAAGAGAAGCGAAAGAACGAACCACGACTGAAATAAAAAATCTCATAAAAACATGCCGTGATGCGATCTTTCGTATCTGCACAAGCCAGAGACCCCGTTCAAGGATATTGCCTCCATCATCATGCATTTATAAAATAATACCCTTGAACGGAGTCTAATAAGCAAAGAGCGGGAGAAGGATCAATAGGACCATGCATACATACATCTCACAAACCAAGAATGGTGGAGGGAACTTATACAGTCTTCCCTCGTATAGAAACAACCGCAAGGAGGATTAATCAAGAAACAAACACCATGTCTGGAATGGGAGTTTCCGCCTGCTCAGGAGAAGTGTTCATCAGAACTCGTAGGCAAGACGGAAAGAGGACGTATACCCTGGAAGGGTACTCTAAGAGAAAGGCGGAAGAAGGAGAGTCCGAGATGGGAATGCCTAGTGAGAGTAGCCAGGGAAAGAGGCCATCATACATGGTGGACGATACGAGTCGAGAGCACTCTGTTCACAAAGACGAGCCCTCAGAAAACCATGTTACAGATGGCGAACTCGAGGAAGATCCTGGGGATTCCTTGTTTCTAATCTTCGATGGAAGTCAGGATGCCCAAATACACTTAGGAACCTTTATAAGAATGATGCAATATTCGGGCCCAAGCTCTGTTGCAGATCACTGCCTTTAGTTCCCCTTCGGTTTGGGAGGCCAAGCAAGGAAGTGGTACAATCGACTCTCCCATACCGTCCGTCAAGACTGGGGAAAACTGGTCATAGCTTTCTTGACCAAATTCGTAGCCAGCGTAGACAGAAAAGTCTCTTGGGAGGACCTCGCCTCACTCCGACAACAAGTAGGAGAGCAGTTCCACGATTATCTAGAATACAAATGGATCCCCATGTTGAGCTTGGCTCGCGAGGCACCGGAACGGAAAGAACAAATAAGATGCCTCGTACGTGGTACACATCATCACATACGAAAAGTGGCACAACACTAAAACCTCCGGAGCTACGATGAGTTAAGTCAGTTAGTGAGCCGAATAGAATCCTGGATCAACCCCATAGAAGAGGATAAAAAATACATGGAATCTGAAAATTGGATACACCTCGCTGGACCTTTCAAGCCCCGAGAAACCATAGAATGGAGGAATTTGAAAAGTTTGGAGCAAAGGGAAGAGGAACCATTCGAGGACTATTTTTCACTCCGATGGCTAAAAGCTGCCAACGAACTACCACAAAGACATAACATGAAGATTTTGGTGTCCTGCCTGATGAAAAACCTGTTACCTCACCTAAGGGCAATCGCGCAATACCAAGACTTTGATTCATACTTGGATCTCGGAAATCTTGTTAGGAGAATAGAAGAACACATCCAATTTAACACGGTACGAGAAATGGAGAAGCAAGGACGGGCCAGTACGGCAAAAGAGTTTGAATATGTGCACAAAGATATTCGTGAGATCAGAGAGGAAATCAGGGACATTAGACACAGGAGCACACGAGCTGCCCTTTCTCCAGTAGACTTCATACCCCCCAGGGGGAGGATCGGCACTTTGTTTGCAAGATTGGTGGAAGACGGAGCAATGCGCCCTATTAGAGAGTCACGACTCCAAGATCCCCCTCCGCTCATATTGTCCGGAAGACGAGTATGGTCGAACTTCTGGGAATACCACCAATACTTCGATCATGGTACCGAGGTGTGCGAGGTTCTGAAATGGGACATGTCACGAGTAATAGGAAAAAATGTACAATGAGATGTGATTAATAAATAAAAGTTATTTCGGCTTATAATTTGTAAAATGTTAATGTCATTAATTGTTTAGATTAATCAACAAAAACAAATCATCACCACCAGAAAAAGAATCCTTCGCTACGAGAAAAGGAGCATCAAATGAACACCCCCACCAAAACGCCAAAACTTACCTCAAAACTCAAAAGACCTGCAACCCAAAAATGCCTACCGCACCCAACCTCCAAATGAAGAACAAGATTCACCCCTAGAAACAGGAATCCAATCTGATCAAATGTTCCCGATACATCACAAGCAATCTTGCCAAGAACCCGATGCGTAAAAAAAAAACCATTCAGAATTGAAGAGAGTTCAAACTACATCCAACCCCAAATAAAAAATAATCCACAACAAATGTTTTCTATAAACCCGATGCAACAGTACCTCCGCTCTGGTTGATAACTAAAAATGCTTGACAATAATGTTTTACGAGTTATAAAATGAAACAACTAAAATAAGAAACAATATAGCAAAATCACTCGCGGCGCCGCTTAGAAGGCCCAACTTGGTGACTTAGATCCCGCGTCAACATCACGATCTCTCTACTTGACCAAGCCCTGCGGAATGAACTTAGCCACTCAGTATAATTATCCGAAGAAGAATTGGCAGGATCATCAACATTGAGGACAACTTGGAAAAACCTACGAGGCCATAGCTGTTCCAGGCGACCCAATAGCCTAGAGTCGAACACACCTCCACGGAAGGAATGAAGAAAGTCAGAAGGGATGCTCTGAGGGAGGCCCATTTGACGCCGCAATAAAGAAGGCACGTAGAAAGAACTCTCCCGAAGGCCACACACCGGGACGCACCCAGACATTAGTGTGTCAGTATAGGAGGTGATGCGCCACCAAGGACAAGTCCAACGTATGTTAGAGGACTCGCGCTCGGATAACCATCGCGACCACCAACCGAAACTGTAAGCTGAAGTCACCCCGAAAAATACCTATCGCCTCTGCCCCCAGTGACGGGGAAGATATCTCCTTAGTCCCAAGGGAGGAACCACGATCGCGAGCTTTTCCATTAACCAAATCTGAAACAATAAAGGGCTGCCCCGAGGAGGAAGGAAACCTTCTATCACATCGCACGAAAGACTGAGCAACATCTCCGCCAGCAAGAACGGCCCAGGGTTCGCCCCGCGATACACTTCATGCACAATGGATATCAAGCAGCAATCGCACTGGATCGGATCTCCGACAACCAGAAATCGCATGTACATCAGGAGGAAAAGGGCGAAAGCCCAGGGGTGACTACCTACCTCAGACTCTTCAAGAACCTCCCGGACAACTAAAGTGGGTATGTGGGAAAAGGGCCCCTCGGTGTCAAGGAGCTCCAGCAAGAAGTTACCAGACACTTGGAAGAACACCGATAATTGTCGAAGGGTCAAGAGCTCACACTGCGGCAAGGCCAAAGGAGCAGCTGAATCGATAGAGAGCCCCAAAATAGCACACAGTTTCTCTGGCAAAGGACACAAATCCCCATCGATGAAACGGAAAGTATGATCCCGAGGATCCCAAAGCTCCATGGCGGCACGGAGAAACTCCGGATATAGAGGTTGGCTGCGATAGAAACGCAACCCAGCAGCCCCGTACGGTTTCAGGACGCCCCACAAAGACGACGTCAACGATCGCAAAGGACTAAAATCAGACAAGAAAAAAGATCATTAGTATAAGGAGGATATATGTTCAATACAAGAATCCACATAAATAAAAATCCTAACTAATACGGAAAGTCGCCAGCATCAGAACCCTCATCGTCATCTCTAGCATCCCTCATCTCGCGCCGTCTCCTCTTCCGCGCCTTGTCCACGTGGAAAGCCTCCAATCGGGCTGTAAGGTCTGCTACCTGTGTACGGGCAGCTAGAGTCAAAGCGCGTTCCCCCCGTATCGCATCCTGCATTTGTAACACGCACACACTTCATGCATACATATCATAAAACATTCATAAAGATGAGAATCCTATGGAAAATACCTGTGCCTCCTGAGCATAGGACATCAATGCTGCCCGAGTGAAGCGGTAAAGACCCGCTACGTGAACGGCAGAAGTGCGAGAAACCTACAAAAGAGGAAGTCAGCAGGCGAAACATGAAGGATGCCTAACAAAAGAAGAGGAAATACGTATGTGTGTAGTATCAGGAGGGTTGAAAGTAGGAAGATGGTCGGAAGGAGGTATAACGTTGAACTCCCAATACCCGGCCCAATCATGTACCCCTAAGATCTCTGGCTGAGATGGGGAGAAATCTCCAACCACCCACTGAGACGCTGAAGGCAGTATTTGTTCTCGAGGATGATCGGCTGGACAAGCATAAGCAGGTTCGGACCCAAGAACCTCTGAACGGGGAGTGCCCGTTTCCCGAAGAAGATCCTGTGAGAAGTTAAGAATGTCAAAAAACGACCCAAAGCAAACAAGGGCACCAGAGGAGCAAGAACACCAACGTACCGCAGCAAGCAGAGGCGAGTCAGCGCCCACCAAATATCCACGAGATTTATCCCTAGGAGGCAACAAACGATGAAGGAAAAGCTCATAACTCTCACTCCGGGGCAATACCAAGGCACTGTGTACCCCATCTGGACTCCCCAGCGTTGGGACCCCCTGAAAGAATGTCTCGCTGTCAGGAGGAGCTACGGACGCACCTCAGAACATCGTGGCCGGGGGATAAAGAGGTACGCGACGCTCCGAAGGCCCCTCCCAAAATTCAAACACCCTCTCGCCTAGATACCAGGAGAAATCGAAAGGACCCTCCAAGAGGATCCGACGAGAAGAGATCTCAAAGGCAGCAATCATCTCGGGTAACCATCCCACAGCCACACCAGCATGCCAAGGTAACGTGGTCACCTGCACAGAGAAAAGATAATGAACAAGGTGCTGAAACAGAAAGAAGCAAGCTCACAACATACTCGATTCCAAGCCAACCCCTCGACAAAGTCTCTCCCAGTAGGTTGAGGAGGGATTTCCTTCCTCCGGGGGCCGTCCAACGAATAAGACGAGGGAACTCGTTAGGTTGCACTTGGGGCATCTGGGGTCGAGGTAGGACATCGTATTCGTAAGCCCAGGTCTGCATAGAAGGGTCACAGTTCAAGTATCGACATGCCTAAAAGGTAAAAAGAGGCTGAAATACGAAAGACATACCTCGAGTACCAAGGAAAGACCGCGAAAATTAACCGCGCCACGACATACCACGTCTAAAGCCCCATACAAAGAAGCCAAAACCACCTTGCCCCAAAAATAAAAGCCAAGACCATCTAATCCCGCAAACTCTCCAAGATAACCAAATCACAACTATCGTCAGTGGAGGGTAATAATGCAGCGCATATTGCATACCACATGAAACACCGAGCATGACAGTCCATGATGATAAGATCAGTCGAAGTACTCCGACGAATAGGGGAGTTAGCTACGCTAGATAGAGGAATGTGTCGTTCCTTATCAGGGACAACTGGATACCCAATCAAATCCCTGACAGCACTAAGGTCAAAAGGGGAAGACAGGCGTCTCGAGAATGGTGGGACAGCGCCTACAGAACTTAAGCCGGTGATGGTCGCGATGTCCAGGGGAGTGACAATCATTTCCCCAAAGCTAAAATGAAAAGTGTGGGTACTATCACACCAATGCTCGATTAGAGCACTCACATTCTGCCAACATATGCGGGGTGTCCCTGGCAGAAGCTGCTTCAAGAAGGAACGAAAAGGGGTCCCGTCAACATGAGCTCGAACGGCAGGAGGCAACGCGAGATACCAAGTTTTCACTTCCCCCACATTCCCTCGACCTTTCAGACGAGGCTCCTTTATAAAAGACACCATTGAGAAAGATATGTCAGGGACGACGGGGCGGAGATGCTAAACCAAGGACTAAAGGATCGCTGATGGAGAACACACGAAGACCGTACGGTCACAAAACCTAGCGACCGTACGGTCACCAAACTAAGGACCGTACGGTCACCATCAACCCAGAATTTAGACCAGGTCGACCACATGAAGCAAAGAACATCAAAAGGTGAAATAGTTCATCCCATGGCAGCAACATCATCAAACCATCACAAGAAACAGCATAATAATGAAAATAAGGAAATATAGGCATCGACCGACAAGACCGCATGAAAAGCTCAGGTAAAATGAAAGAAAAGAGAAAAACTTTGGGAATAAACGTACCTGAGTCATGTAACGGTGCTTGTGCATATTGAAGAAAAAGGGAAGCGCTTCCCCAAACTCCAGACCAACATAGGCAGTAGATCTACTTCGGTCGAGCTCGACCGCACTCCGCACACGAGGGAAAAGCTCCTCCATGCCATCTTCCAAAGGGAAGTCGTTGATGTTAATATCCGTCAACGGCATGAAGAAAGTAGAATACACGACTACTAGGGCTATGAGAGGAACTAAACGAAATCGAAGAGGGAGGCGTCGGTATGAATATGAGGTGAAGAGGCTGCTACATAAAGGATAAATACAAACAGCCCGAGTGACCGTACGGTCACAAGGTCCTTGATCGTACGGTCACAAATTTCACGACCGTACGGTCACACTATCTCCTCCGAAATTTTTTGCGTACCCTACATCAACAGGATCCCGGAACTATGAATCGCCGCACCAGAGATTCACGTGGCAAGCCACGAGGGACATAGGAGCATATCTAACAACCGCAGAAACAGTACACTGGGGCATTATCAGACCACTGGTACCCCCGAACTTACCAAAATATCAGGAACTAAGAAACTCCACTAGGGCAGTACGAAGAATGGGGCATGGCTATGATCAAGGAAGAATGCTGCCTGGATCCCTAGATCAACTGAAGATCAAGAGCGGAAGAGAAAAGATATTGGGACACAGCTGATCAACCTCAGGACGGAAACCGCCAGCATTCAGATAAGACTGGTAGGACAATGTGTTCAACACCATCTGAAGAAAGGAGGGCAGAGAGCTGAACTGAAGAGACCACCAAATCCTCAGGTCATGCTCGAGGTGCTAAGGAGGTTACTAAATCCTCGGGTCATGCCCGAGGTGATATAGGAGGATACTAAATCCTCGGGTCATACCCGAGGTGATATAAGAGGTTACTAAATCCTCGGGTCATGCTCGAGGTACTATAAGAGGTTACTAAATCCTCGGGTCATGCTCGAGGTGTTAAAGGGTTACTAAATCCTTGGGTCATGCGCAAGGTGCTATGAAAGGTTACTAAAAGTCCTCGAACCAAACTCGGGGCACCATCAGAAGTTACGAAAAATCCTCGTCGAGGTACCATGGGAGTAGTTAGTCGGCCTTACAGTAAGATTATAGAAAACACGACGCCGTAGGACCAGAACTGCAGGAGTCACTCATGAAGGACAGTTAGTCGGCCTTACAGTAAGATTATAGAAGACACGACGCCGAAGGACCAGAACTGCAGGAGTCACTCATGAAGGACAGTCGGTCGGCCTCACAGTAAGATTATAGAAGACACGACGCCGAAGGCCAAGACTACAGGTAAGTTCTCTAAACTCACTTTCGAAAAACACGAGCACACACGCAGTATGTCTTATTTCACTTCATTGAGACTGCCCAACAGGTCTTACAAGATAATGTAATCACCTTAGGCACTACCAAAGAAGTGAGGGGCAAACTGTAAGCACTGGTTTTCGAACCCGATGATGAAAGCAATTTATAAGCTCCTCGTCGTGCCGGCTGCTCAAATACTGATACTCGTCGGAGAACAGATCATCTTTTCAGGGACATAACCTCTTCCGCCCGCACCTCGAGACCATGAGTGTGGCACCTTCACGCTTATGAGAAAATCCTCGATCACGAAATGATATACGGTCACAAGTACTATTCACTAGGGACCGTACGGTCTCAACACTGTTTGTTGAGACCATACGGTCACAAAACATCTGACCGTACGGTCACTGCCACGTGGCAGATAGCAATCCAATCCTTATCTGCCACGTGGCTGGCGGTCTAATGAGAACGTGACACGTGTACTAAAATCCAAACAACTTTGGCCGGGCCTTGTAAGTTCTGGCCGGGCCTTATGGGAAGCTCGGCTCAGATCCAAATTTGGATCTGAGACGGGCGAACAAGTGACCGTACGGTCACCAAATTGGGACCATACGGTCACAAGCTACCCTATAAATACCCCCCGGGTTTCTCATTCAATTCACCAACAAACACTCATTCTCCTCTCTCTCTAGCTCGTTCTAAAGCGATTCTTGACCCGATAAAAGTTGCCTCTGTTGTTGCCTAAGGTTGCCTCTGGTTAAGAAAAGAATCGTAAGAGTCTGAGCCTGAGAGTATTTTCCTAAAAATATTCCCAGAAAAGGTCCTCACGACCACCAAAAATATATTTTCCCTTATCAAACTTTCAAAGCTAGGCATCACTCGCAGCCCCGCTAGAGCTGATTAAGTCTTGTTCATAGCTACCATTCCGGAAGACGCCCTACGCAACTCCGACCCCCGAGGTTCCTCCCTGAAAAGGTCTCCGTTCTTCAACGAGCATCGGTCCGGGAGCAATCACTGGCATGCGACGAGGGTAAGCTTCTGAGGGTTTTGTACCGTGTCACCCGGCGGTTTACTGTCCAAATATTTGCGCATTTAAATATTTCTGTGTGATAACCCTAAATATCAAGATAATAAACTGTTAGGCTGCATTAAAGATCCTCTGGGTCACTGGAATGTCAGAATTAATAAGTTGTATCCACGAACGTAAATAGAATCTTTGGTTTTTAAAACAATCGGTACAAACACCGGTTCGTACATTTTCCCGATCGGCCGGGTGGCGACTCTAGTCAAAGAAGGCTAAAGCCGCTATGAGCGACCACTTACGCTCACACTTGTGTACCAAAAGATTTTATTTACAGTTAATCACAACTTTGTTTCAATTACAGCACAACCTTCACATTTCAAAAATTTTCTCATCCCCAATCTAGTTAATAGTTTTCAATAAGCGATTGTCTTGTGCTTTTGGCACATACTTCCGAACCTATGACTATTAACCAAATCAAAGAGCATTGACTTACTCATACCAATTGGCATATGAGTAGAATGAGAATTTTTAGCACAGATTTAGCACATTGGCTCTGATTATTGGTTAGGTTTTCAATTTCATTTCACTTTAGCACATTGGCTACCCTTTTCAATCAGATTCAGTTTCAAATTGGGTCTAATGGCATTAAGCAAACACATGCTTTGCTTTTTGGGCTTCCACACACTCATTAGAGACGGGCAGGAGGTTTAACTTGGCACATCAGCTACCCTATCCTCATTTATATACAGAGCTAAGGTAAAGCTGGTTGCTTGCAAACATAGCCTTTGGAAATTGACAGAGACAAAAATATAAAATTAAATAGTTGCAGTTATTTTCTATCATTTAAGCGAGGTCAACATTGATGAACCCTATGTGTTTTGATTATGTCCAAACGTTTCAGAAGATGAAAACTTAACATTCTCTTACATATAGTTTATTGTTGACTAATATTTTTCTACTTAGTCTATGTGTAAGTTACTCAGCAGGTGCTGAATGAAGTTCTTCCCTGATTGCCTAAAGAACCTCGAAGTCTTGATTGCTGAAGGCAGAGTTTCATTTTCAGAAGCTGGATGCTCCGCTCTGAAGCTAGTAAAGTCTGTTAAAGCTCTCCTCAGAGGTCCTTTGCAATCAGAAGCTTATTTACCAATTTGATCAGAAGCTTAGTCACGGGTTCTGGATAAGCATTTATTGCTCTAACAAGTGCATTTAATGCAAGGCGCCAAAAGTTCAAAAAGCTGTTTTGATGGAGCGCGCGTGTCTACTCAAAGTGAAACCAGAATTTCCTTGTCTACCCTTTGTTGATCTTATTGAGGAATGTTTCCGGTCAACCTTATCTTCAATTCAAATCACTTACCGGATTTGGTTAAAGAACAAGGATAACGGAATCAAAGTGTTTGAAGACCGTTTGAAGACTTGACAAATTAACGGCTACAACAACTGATGTCATCTCTGAGAAGATTCAAATTTTCTCAACGGTCATCCTCATTCACTATAAATAGTAGCCATGCTCCATAGCATCAAAAACGCGTGATTATCGAGCAAAATCTCAACGCACTGTTTTAACAAGAAAAACAGAGCATTCTTTTTCCATTCTCAATCTTTCTTAGCATAGCTTAAGTTTAAGTGAGAGAGTGAAGAAAAACAAATTCATAATAGGAATCTTGTAAACTGATATCGTTTGTGATATTCAGTTAGATTTTAAGAGAGAAATCTAGTTGAGATTAGAGTTGGGTGAGAAATCCAGAAAACAGAGTTGTTGTTGTTCTGGTGGAAATCCTTTAACTCTTTTTAGGCTAGTCAGTTTTAAGTGAGATATTAGCTTAAGTTTTGTTGATGTAAAGGAGCTTCTGAACTTGCCGGAAAAGTTCTGAATAGTGGATTTATAAAATCTCTGTAGGCTGAGACCTCAGGGGACAAGACGTAGTCACAGGACTTCTGTGGCGAACTTGGATAAATCGATTTGTTCAATCAGGATCTCCTTAACTTCTTTCTCCCTCTTATACTTGTTATTTTTGCTTCTGTGTACTTGCTTATATTTAGTGCTGAAACAGATTTTCTCTATGTATCATTGTCTTTGTTCAGAAGACTGTCTTGCAGTTGTCAAATCAGAACTTCTGTTGCTGAAAACAGTCTAACTGTGTTTAGGCAGAATTTCCCTCAGAAGCAACTTCTATAAGCTTGCTTCTGACTCTGAGGAAATTTGTCTCTGAAAATTAAGTTTCTCGAAAAACTTAGAAATTTTCATGTTATCAACTTTGACACCTATTCACCCCCCTCTAGGTGATTCTGTTCTTGATAGAGCCAACAAACATATTTACAAGTCTCTCACGCACAGCCTACTCTAAATAACCTAGCATCTGTTGTCCCTAACAAGATTAGAATCACCTAGAGGGGGGGGGGGGTGAATAGGTGTCTAAGTTGAAAACTGATAAGTGTAAGTTTTTAGAGAAACTTAATTTTTCAGAGAAACTTAATTTTTCAGAGTCAAATTTCCTCAGAGTCAGAAGCAAACTTATTGAAGTAGTCTATGAGGGAAATTCTGCCTTCTCATAGTTTAACTGCTTTCAGCAACAGAAGCTCTGAGTTAGAGAACTTTTGGACAGTCTTCTGAACAAAGACAATGATATAAAGAGTAAATTTGTTTCAGCACTAAACACTAACAAGTACACAGAAGCAAAATAACAAGTATAAGGAAGGGAGAAAGAGAATCAGGAGGTGCTGATGAATAGTTCGATTTATCCAGGTTCACCACAGAAGTCCTGTGACTACGTCCTGTCCTTTGTGATCGCAGTCACCAGAGATTTTAAATCCACTATTCAAAACTTTTATGGCAAGTTCAGAAGCTCCTTTACATCAACAGAACTTAAGCTAATTACTCACTTAGTTCTGACTAGCCTAGAATGAGTTAAAGGATTTCCACCAGAACAACAACAACCCTGTTTTCTGGAATTCTCACCCAACTCAAACCTTAACTAGATTTCTCTCAAATCTAACTGAGTATCACAAACGATACCAGTTTACAAGATTCCTATTATGAACTTGTGTTTCTTCACTCTCTCACTATTACAAAGTCTAAAACTAAGAAAGATTGAGAATGGAAAATGAGTGCTCTGTTTTGCTTGTTAAAACAGTGTGTTAAGATTTTAGTTCGATAATCGCATATGTGGATGCAATGGAGCTTGGCTACTATTTATAGTGCTTTGTAGATGACCGTTGTTGAATTTGAATCTTCAATTGATGACATCAGTTGGTTGTAGCCATTAATCTGTCATTTCTTCAAATGGTCTTCAAACACTTTGATTATGTTAACCTTGTTCTTTAACTTCATCCGGTAAGTGATTTGAAATCAAAGATAAGGTTGACTGGAAATTTTCTTCATTTGGATCAACAAAGGGTAGACAAGGAAATGTTGGTTTTGTTTGAAGTGGACATGCGCGCTCCATCAAAACAGCTTTTTGAAATTTTGGCGCCTTGCATTAAATGCAAGTGTCAGAGCATTAAATGCTTAGTAGAACCCATGACAAGCGCTTTTCAGTTCCTCAATTCCTTTTATCTAAGCTTCTGATCAAATGGAATACTTCTGGTTGCTTCTAAACTTCTGAGGCGATCTTTAACAGACTTTAGAAAGTCTTCAGAGCGGAACATCCAGCTTTTGAGCTTTATCTTCTGTCTTCAGCTATTATTCTCTTCTGAGTCTTCTAGGCAATCTAGAGTTTCTTCATTCAACACCTGCTGAGAAAACTTATACACTACTTAACAAAAAATTGTTAGTCAACATTGAAAAGTATATAAGTAAAAATCAAAGTACATCTTCTGAAACGTTTGGACATAATCAAAACACTTAGGGTTCATCACCATCATGCATTAGCTAGAACAAGTAATAAAATTGAAAAATTTAAACGGCCTCACTCAAGCTAAACTAATTTCCCTCCTCCACACTTATTTCATTCATTGCCCTCAATGAATGCTCAAAGCAAAATAAAAATAGTTAAAGCACAGGGCCAACCGCACAGCTCCACCGCATCAAGTAAAACAAATTCAGAAAACATACCGGCTTAGAGAGGCAAAGGAAAGAAACAGGGGAAGAAAGTTCATTTTTATCTTCCTCACAGGAAGCAACAGCTTCGAGGTCAAAAGAGGCTTTCCTTTTACGCACAAGGGTAGATTGATCTGGCACAAGTTGAGCATAAAATTCGCATAGCTCATTCCCCCACACTTAATATGCAAATGTCCTCAGTGGGGTGGGTAGGAGAAAACTAAAACCTGCAAAGAAGTTATAGCAAAGAAAAGACAAGCACAAGCAAAACATAAAACATAAAGAAAAAACAAAATAAAACAAACAAACAAAAAGAACAAAACATGCTTCGTTTGGTGACAGAAGCTAGACACAAGGTACCAACTTGTGCTCAAGGTACCTCAAAGATTTGGTTTGCATCAATGAAAACATGCGGCATAAGGTTATGCACATGATGAGATTTGGATGGTGGTTGCACAAGGAGTTCCGCACAAGGTCTCTTCTTTGTAAGAACATCCCTTACAACTTGTGCTTAAGCAATAACAGGTTCAAACAGCTGCACAACTTCTGGTTCATCGGGCACAAGCTCAAAAGTTTGTTGCACAGACTGTTCTGGTTCTAGCACAGCTTCAGAATCATCTTCCCAATAATCTTCAATGGAATTGAACTTGAGCACTGTTGGATACTCCTTTTCAGTTCTCAAACTCATATCTTGATTTGCTCCACTGGGGGTTTCCTCCACTTGACTTGACATAAGGCCTCCATCCATCGAGAGCACCATGGTAGAGAGTTGATGCACTTGTGTCTCAAGAGCCTTGATAGACCTTTTAGTCTCCGTCATGAACTGAATCATCAACTTCTTTAAGCTTGGACTATTTTCTTCCTTTGTTCCAAGCACAAGCCCATTGCAAGGTTGCATAGATGGATCATTGTCAGGCACAGTCTCATGAAATGGTTGCACATGCTGTGCAAACAGTTGAGGCTTCGTTTGTGCATCTGGGTTGTTCACAAAACCAACCTTTTCTTGAGTGGAACCAGAGTGAAGGTCCACAACTTGACAATCTACAACTCCATGGTCAGCTCTATCATACTTGCAAAACCAAACAAACAAAAAGAACACCTTTGCATGAATTGGTGAGACCATTGTAGAAAGTTTGGACTTGTATCCAATGTCGAATTCCATGATTGGGCACTCTCTGTAATAAATCCTTGAAGTTCTCCCACGCCTCCGGTAGTGACTCATCCTCCCCTTGGGCAAATTGAAACACTTCATATCTTAACTTGATCATTTGGCTCGGCGGAAAGAATTTTGTTAAGAAAAGCTTATCCATCTCATCCCAACTTCTTATTGATCCTAATGACAAACTCTTAAGCCATTTCTTCGTTTTGTCCTTGAGTAAGAACGGAAATAGCTTAAGTCGGATCACGTCATTACAGACACCTTCACTTGTGCGAAATAAATTGCACATGTTCACAAATCATGAATATGGCCATTTGGATCCTCATTAGATGTCCCTCCATACTGAACTGAAGCTTGTAGCATAAGAACCATGGATGGCTTAAACTTAAAAATATGGCATCCCTCATTCGGCACAACTATGCACGAGTAATGCCTCTCACCGAATGGCACAGGGTTGTCCATCCAAGAACTTTTGGTTTCATTGCCACCTTGGTCAGTGATATCATCATCAGGCGGTGGCCTATCTGTTGGAATAACCTCCTCTACATGTTGGTGTGCCCTAGGCCCTAGGTGTTGTTTTATGACATTGTATTTGATGATGATTATATACTATGTTATTGGTGTTTTATGAATAAAGGCATTAATTCATTTCAGTTATATATCTTGTACTATAGTAACTAAATGAAGTATCCGTTGATAGTATATCATAAAAGTATACCAGAAGCCAGTTATAAGCATGGGAATGATTATGGCATAAGCTTTTATATCTAGGATTCACATGGCACTATGTAGGTTGCCTAGTGTGTGTGAATATGGGTATAGGTGCGTGTGTGTTACACGAGACTTGGTCGATCCGCTTTAGAAAGTTCATGGTGGTAGAGTCATTAAGCTTTCTAACAATGTAGATCTCTTTATCTCCTGACCTGATTTAAAGTATAGCAGTCAATAAGGAATCAGATTGAATTTGGTGTATTTCTAACAGGTCCGCCAGAGGATGCCAAACATGGATACACTGGTTCAATCTCTGAATTTATTACTGCGGATAGTTGAAGTGATGGAATTACCACTCACTGTTTAAGTGAGTTGATATTATAGGCCACTTGATGAGTATTAGCTGAGAAATGTATGGCCGTACTGAAACAAGCAGGTGACTTGTTTGTTTGTCAGTAATACTCGATGATCAAGAAATCAATCTAGCAATAGAGGATGACTACACCATGCCTCCAGCTTGATTAATCGATATGCTTTTGGTAAGAGATAAGTAGAGCATCATACAGGGTTTTCTGTCTAACATGGATAGCATTCATCTGTAATCAATATGTGATTGACATGGTTTACTAGGACCCTCTGTCGATCAGTGAATTGTTAATTCACAGCTTATTGATTTCAGACCCTAAGGATCGTGCAACACGGTAATCGAGAAGATTAATTGATACATGAATTGTGTTAATTAATTCCAAGATTAATTGATGAATTGATTATATGAAGAACGTATTAATTATTTGTTATGTGACAAGTTAATTAATAATTGGAACGGCTAATTAATTGATCGGGTTAATTTAATTAAGCGATTAATTGTTTATGGGTTAAAGTGTAATATTAATTTAACCTAATTGATGTTAATGATGAACCCTAAGTGTTTTGATTATGTCCAAACGTTTCAGAAGATGAAAATTAAAATTCTCTTACATACTGTTTAATATTGACTAACAATTTTTGTTTAAGTTTGTATGTAAGTTACTCAGCAGGTGCTGAATGAACAATTTCTAGATTGCTTAAGGTCTCAGAAATAACGAAAGTTGAAGACAGTATTCCCTCCTTCAGAAGCTGGTGTTAGGCGAATTCCGCAAGTGTACGGTGTCCGCTTTGTAGTTATAAAAGATTATCGATCCCACAGAGAACAAAACGTTGTTAACATGCAATATCTATCTTACTTAGTCAAATTACAGATTCGTTTTCTCTTAAGTCTATAGTTAATCAAATTATGAGGTTGGGTTTGAATTCTATATCTAAACTAAACTACATCAAATAGACTATCTAAGTTATTATCTCATGTACCAATAAAGTCACGACTTGAACACATATATCTAAGTCAATATTCAAATAGTTAAACCAAAGTGTTTCTTCTAGTTAGTAATCAATCTAAATCTAATTGTTACATTCAGAGTTAGAAACTAAAGCAGACTTAACTCTTAAATCAACTAGTCAAGTTAAAGCACGAGTTAAAGTAAAAACCAAGTTTACTTGAGTCGATTACCAAAGTTTATCTAATTCGATTCCCAAATCTGTTTGCGTCAATCGAACTTAGATAAACGCCACAATTGAATACTAAAAGAGTCTTCTTTGGAAGCAAACTTAAAATAGAAATCATGTTAAGCATAACAGAAATCATTCATTGATTTACGAGTCAAATTCAATACATAAATAACCGAGTTCAACAAGAACGATACAATTCAAAATGCAAAGCAAAGAAGGGGTCGGGGTTGTGAATCCTTTTACTCTTCCTTGGAGGTTTGTCAATCCTCAAGTCGCTATCGCTTGCACCTTCTCGTCGTTTCTCTATGATAAGTTATCCTTTCGGATCAACTTTGATACACTTAATAAAAACAAAGATAAATCTACTTGAAATAGAATAGATTTGTATGTCAAAATATTCTCATATGTTGAACAACTCCTTAAACGATGATACAATCATCCTATTTATAATTCTCTAAGAGGTATGTTATAGAGAGTTGCAATCTTTGGTGAAGGGATGCTTCTATCCTCTTGAAGTGTTGTCTTTATCCTTAATGAAGAGTTGTTTATATCCATAAGTGAAGAGATACAATGCTTGGGAGAAATTCGGATGACAAGGTGGCGAGGGGTTGCGATAAAAGCACGAAAAGATGCAAAGATTCGCGCAATAACTTCCCAGGGCCGCGCCCGCGAGGTCCAGGCTCGCGCCCGCTAGTGAAGGCAGGGATTTGTATCCCTAGCTTGTGTCTGCGAAATAGTGACTCGCGCCCGCGAGGTTGTGGCTCGCGCCCGCTAGTGGTGGCAGAAGTTTGTTCTTCACTTGATTTGCTTGTTTCCAAGCTCGGTTTCGCTCCAAATCATTCCGAATTGCCAAGGATCAAGTCCTAACACACAAATAAGCAAACAACAAGTAAAAACATACAAAAGTAATGATAAAACAAGTAAAACACAAATAATCAAAGATAAACAAACATGAAATGCATGCTAGAAACACGTAAATAATGGACTTATCAAGTCTCCTACACTTAGTCTTTTGCTTGTCCTCAAGCGAAGATAATCTTTCTTCAAAACTATTTTCACGTCACGATTATATTACCCATACTTAACAAAAGACCAATTAACTCAAATGGGTTTCCACAAGAAAGCTTAAATGCTCAAACAAATTTATACACGATGTTTCGACTATCCGTCAAACTTTATAACAACTTCATGAAGCATTCGGGACAAGTTTATAGCACACGTGTTTGGTCAATGTCTCAAGGCCTTTTTGGTATCTTTAGGACTTCCAAAACATAATTTCATTTCCGATCATAAGTAAAGCATTTGGCATTGGCCTACGATAAAAAGTAAACTCTCGAGTGGTTGCGTTTCGCTCCATACCACTCCTCACCTTTTTCATACCATTGGGTATACTCTCTTTCTTTTGATTTTTCATTTTCATTGCACTTTGGATACCTTCATTGGGTATGCTTTTCCATACCTTCATTGGGTATGTATTCAAAACTTCAAACATTAAGTACTCATACCCTCATCCTTTATTGACCAAAGACTAACACGGATTATGGCTTTAGTTTCCCTAGCTCTCCAATCTAGATGCTAACATATATAAGACTTCAAGTTAAGCAAGTATATGCTTTGAAACGTATAAATCTAGACTCACATTTAAACCTTGGTCTTAAGCTAAAAATAAGAACATAATAATGACTAAAATAGCAATAAGGAAAGGCACGAGATTTGACTTTTTTGATTTATTTTTTTGTTCGTCTTCCCGATCTAAGTCGACAAGATGACACGATTTTTTGTATATCTCGATTTTTTTTTTTGCTTTTTCTAAGGCAATTATCTTCTTTTTTTTGCTTGTTTTAGGGACACTTAACTAGAGACTCATATCACGCCCGGTTCAGAATGGTCGTTTCGTGATAGAGCTGACTTCCTAAAACAACAATGAAATGCAAAGACTAGAAAACACTCAAGCATGCAAGGCATCCTCCTACACTTATGTTGGACAATGTCCTCATTGTAGGAAGATCAACACACAAAAACAAAATGCAAAAACAAACAATATGAAAGCAATAAATTTAAACTAAAGTAAAGTAAAGTTAAGGAACGAAAGTACCTAGGGGTTGGTCGGCGAACCGGGTGGAGATGGAGAAAACTCCATGTTGTTTCGCCGGAAACAAGATAGCATTCGTCGCCTAGTTGAAGCGTGTTCTTTGCGGAGAGTTTGAATTTCAGTGGCACATCGTTGTATAGATGTGTCAAACTCATTTACTCGTTGTAAAAGCACGGCGTTATTAGCATCAACGCCGTCCAAACGGGTAAGAACTTGCTTCCACCCTCCCACTTCTTCATCATCTTCCTCACTTTCTTCCTCTTCGGGGTCGGCATTTCCCCGAAAGCGTGAGCTTGAAGGACCCGCTCCATCCTTTGTACCACACCGGATCTCGTGAGACAAGAAACATTTAGTCCCCGAGGTTGAAACGACATGCGCCTTTGAAAGTGCCGCATAATCCAAATACGGGTACTTGTACCCCGGAGTGTCGAAGGCACGTCCCGTTGCGGTATAAACAATAGCCGTGATTAAATTCGCTCCACCTATCTCCAATGACTTTGAAGCGGCATTACGTAACAAACTTTCGAACACAAAGGAGTAGGTTCGAATCTTCTTTCCCTGCAAAATAGCATCCAACACCAACAAATCCTTGGCTTGCACCTTCGATGCTTCAACTCGAGCAAACATGGAGTAAGCCAAGTATTTGTGCAAATACAAAACAGCACCATCCCTGATGACTTTCCCATGTGAATTTTGTGCATCAAAATCTGGGGAACCCGAAAGCGATTCCCAAACAGTTTTGGAGTTAATTTCATGATTATTCTGATGCATACCTTCAGAACTAAACCCAAACCAAGACCTCATTTTTTCGGCACCAACCATATGTTCAACCCCATTGACTCGAAAAGAAAGGGTCAACCTTTGAATATCCTCGGGATCAACATAAGCGACCGACACCAAAAACTCACATACCGCATCTCTATCTACCGGAAAACGGAGTTTTGAGAATTTCCGCCATTCCATAGTTTTCAGAAAATCATATACCTTTTATTTGATTCCTAGTGTTTGAAGAGTAGGATCGTGAATAAACCTCATCTCTCGGAAGTGGACCTTCTGCAAGCGTTGATAGTGTTTTCCTTCGGCGGCCGTGAAGATAGGGAAAGGACAACCATATTTTGAACTTATGTCTTTTGGCCCGGAAGGATTGCGATTTGCAACGGCTTTCATTCTTGGGGGCATGATGAAGGTAGATGGTAAGGGAAGTATGGAGTTTGAAGAGAGAAGATAGGTTGAAGGTAAGTTGTAAGAAAATATGGAGGAGGAAAGGATAATTTAAAGGGGAAGAAAGTGAAGTGGTGTAAGTTGGAATGAATGGTGTGTAGTTTGAATGGGGAACAAGAATATTAATGGAGGTTTGAAAGGAAGAGTTATGTGTTTAAAGTGATAAAGGGAAGAGGTGTGTAAGGTTTGGGGAAGAGGAAGTGAAAGGGAAAGGTTGGACCAAGGTTTGAAAAACAAAAACCCTAGCAACAATTTGTTTTTGCCGGTTTTACCCTGGTCGCGCCCGCTAGTGGTGGGAGGGATTTCCTTGCTGCCAATCGTACTACTTCGCGCCCGCGACCTCCAGACTCGCGCCCGCTACCTGCCCGAAAATCCAAATTCTTTCTTTTGAAGTGTTGGAAATATACGGGGGTTTCTAGGACGGAAGGGACTCTCTACAACACTAAAACTAACATATTAGAAGATTAATAAAGGGTAGAATCTCAACGAGATATACCCCGAAAGAAAACATATAACAAAAAAAAAAAAAGGAAATATTTTTATTTATTCACAAAGCCTAATTATATAGGCAATCAATACCATCTTATGTGGTATGAAATTACAAACACATAAACAAACTGAAAGGGAAACACATAGATACACACGTAATTAAAACATAAAATAAAACAACAAAACACTTCAAACGTCCGAATTGGCCTCATTCACATCCGAACTTCCATTGCGCTTAGCAAGAATAGCAAGGACGCGGTTTTGATGAGTCAAGAACACGGGACCAACACGGAAAATACGCTTCACAAGTCCCTCATTCTCGAGAAATTCAAAGTCGAGAATTGGATAAACCTCATTCTCATCAAAAGGTTTGAACAAATTTCCCATAGCACCAAGGACAATCCCGACAACAATGCTCCCATATCCTAAACGTTTGTTCTTAGAATGGGAAGTTGCATGGAGACCATCCATTATAATGCGAGAAGAATCAACAACACTTCCTCGCATAACATCATCAAGAACGAGCAAATCAGACCGGTGAACGCGATTTCCGTTCACACGTCCCCAAAGTGAATAGCACAGAAATTTATGGAAATAGACCAGGACTTCGGGGATGATAAGTTTGTTATAGGCAAAACGAGGATTAAATGTCTCCAAACAAGTGAGAGAAGCCCAAACATCAGTAGCGGAACGGAAACGGTTAATCTCGCGAGTCTCGAACTCAACGCGATTTGGGAACCCGAACCAAAGGTGCAATTCCGGGTACCCTAAATTGTACTCGATGCCTCAATTTCTGAAACTCAAACGATCTCGGCGCTCGTCGACCCAACGAAGAGTGGAGAAGAACTCTATGACCCAATTTCCTATGACCGGATATTTCATGGACACGAATTTGTCCCAGGACATGTTGGTGATGAAGCGAGAAACATGCTCACTTATGCAAAGTTCATCATTGAGAAATTCATCGAGATGAAACATTCCGGAGAACATTGCATATCGGAAACGAAGATAACGGCGACCCTCATTTTCACTAAAAATGGGAAACCAAGCACCGAATCGAGAAGAGATATCGGTGAGAATGACTGAAAAACTCGAAGAACTTGAAGACACGTTTTGAGACTTGGGTTTTCGACCCATTTTCACTCAGAATTTCTGGAGATCTTGTAAAATGTAGTAGTGAAAAACATGAAGACAAAACAGCTATTTAAGGTGTCCAAAAATTCGGTTACATTTTGTTGGTTATACAAAAAATTTAAATTTGAAATGAGGTAGTTTTTCACCAAGGGTTGTCTTGATCCAAAAAAAATCTACTGCAGCAATATTTATTCCAAAAATGTCACAAACTCACATTTATTTTTCAAAAGTAAAATCTGAAAATAACTACCATAATTAACTAAATAAAATGTGGGTAAAACAAAATTATAAATAAGGAAAAATTAATATACCTAACTAACTATCCTATAAACTATAATTAAATATACTATACTAAGAGACATATGATAAACATGATTTAGGAGCATCAAAATACTCGATCAAATTGCATGGTTTGATCGCTCCTCCATCAAAGTAAATCTTGCAACGGTGCCCATTAGCCTTAAACCTTTCACCCTTAGGATTTTCTAATTCTAAAGCTCCATGGTCGAAGGTATTAGTCACTAAATAAGGTCCCGTCCACCTAGTTTTTAACTTACCCGGAAACAATCGGAGTCGGGAATTAAAAAGTAAAACCTTATTCCTTATTTCGAAAGTTTTGACTTTAATCTGAGCATCATGCCATTTCTTAACTCTATCCTTATATAACTTAGCATTCTCATAGGACAAGTAGCGCAGTTCATCTAACTTATTTAACTCTAATAGACGCTTTTCACCGGCATTTCAAATCATAATTCAAGGTTTTAATAGCCCAAAACGCCTTATGTTCTAATTCAACAGGCAAATGACACGCCTTACCATATACCAAACGATAAGGGGTCATGCCAATCGATGTCTTAAATGCAGTACGGTAAGCCCATAAAGCATCGTCAAGTTTGTGAGACCAATCTTTGCGAGATGACGAAACGGTCTTCTCTAAAATCCATTTGATTTCCCTATTAGATATCTCTACTTGACCATTAGTTTGAGGGTGGTAAGGAGTAGAAACTCGGTGATGAACACCGTATTTTTTCATGAGCGACTCAAAAGCTTTATTAATAAAGTGGGTTCCTCCGTCGCTTATCATGGCTCTAGGTACTCCAAAACGACTAAAGATCTTTTTCAAAAACTTGACTACAACATTGGCATCATTAGTAGGAGTAGCAATTGCCTCCACCCACTTAGACACGTAGTCAACGGCTACTAAAATATAATTTTGGCCAAAAGAGGGAGGAAATGGACCCATAAAGTCAATCCCCCAGACGTCGAAAATGTCGACTTCCAAGACATTTCTTAAAGGCATCTCGTCTCTTTTTCCTAAATTACCTACCCTTTGACACTTATCACAATGTTCAACAAACAAACGTGTGTCCTTAAACAAGGTTGGCCAAAAGAATCCACTTTCGAGGACCTTAGCCGCCGTTTTGCTTGCCCCATTGTGACCTCCGTAGGCACTAGAGTGACATTCATGCATGATAGAATCAAATTCAGATTCATTAACACATCGTCTAAACATGCCATCACCACATATTTTGAACAAGTAAGGATCATCCCAAAAATATCTCCTAACATCTGAGAAAAACTTCTTCTTTTGATGATAAGTCAAATCACTAGGGATTATATTTGCCGCATGGTAATTTGCAAAATCTGCATACCAAGGTGTTAACTGAGTATCGATCTTCATGAGATACTCATCGGGAAAATCATCTTTAATCCCAGTATGTTCTCCTATAGGACCATTCTCGTCCTCTAATCGCGAAAGATGGTCGGCAACTAAGTTCTCGACACCCTTTTTATCCCTAATCTCAATGTCAAACTCTTGCAACAATAAGACCCAACGAATAAGACGCGGCTTCGCATCTTTTTTAGCAAATAGATATCTTAAAGCTGCATGGTCGGTATAGATTACGACTTTAGACCCTAACAAATATGACCTAAACTTATCACATGCAAAGACTACGGCCAACATTTCTTTTTCTGTTGTGGTGTAATTTAATTGAGCACCGGACAAGGTATGACTAGCATAGTAAATAACATGTAACTTATTATCATGCCTTTGGCCCAAAACACATCCTACGGCTAAATCACTTGCATCACACATTATTTCGAATGGCAAATCCCACTCGGGCTTAGCAATAATAGGTGCACTAACTAAAGCGGTCTTTAATGTGGCAAATGCTTTTAGGCATTCCTCATTAAAGTCAAAAGGAGCATCTTTCATAAGCAAATTAGTGAGTGGTTTAGCTATTATAGAGAAATCCTTAATGAACCTCCTATAAAAGCCAGCATGGCCTAAAAATGATCGTACACCCTTGACAGTAGTCGGTGGGGGTAGACTTTCGATTGTTGATGTTTTAGCCCTATCCACTTCTAATCCTTTTTCAGAAATCTTATGTCCTAAAACTATACCTTCATCAACCATAAAATGGCATTTTTCCCAATTAAGCACAAGGTTGGTTTCCTCACATCTAGCCAATACTTTGTCCAAATTTTGTAAACAAACATCAAAAGAATCGCCATACACAGAAAAATCGTCCATGAATACCTCCATGATATCTTCAATAAAATCATTAAAGATAGCAGTCATACAACGTTGAAAAGTTGCGGGGGCGTTACATAGACCAAAGGGCATTCTTCGATAAGCGAAGGTGCCATAGGGACATGTGAAGGTAGTCTTGTCTTGGTCATCCGGGTATATGTAGATTTGGAAAAATCCTGAATACCCATCCAAAAAGCAATAGAACGCATGTCCGGCTATCCTCTCTATCATTTGATCGATGAAAGGAATAGGAAAGTGATCTTTTCTAGTAGCCGTATTTAGGTTCCTATAGTCTATACAAACCCTCCAACCGGTGGTGGTTCGTGTAGGTATTAATTCACCTTCATCATTTTTTACTAGTGATCCCTCCTTTCTTAGGTACACAATGGATTGGACTAACCCATTCACTATCCGAAATTGGATAGATAATCCCATTATCTAAAAGCTTTGTGATTTCATTTTTCACAACTTCCTTCATATTGGGATTCAATCGTCGTTGGCGGTCCACCTTAGGAGGTCTTCCTTCTTCTAAATGTATCCTATGCATAACTATGCTAGGATTTATCCCCTTAAGGTCAGAAATTTGCCAACCGATACTTCCTATCCTAAGTCTAACAACTCCAAGTAATTTCATTTCTTGATATAGAGTCAATTTGTTAGAAATAATTATAGGCAGCGTATCGCCTTCCCCTAAGAAAGTATATCTCAAATGAGTTGGCAATTCTTTCAGTTCTAGTTGGGGTGGTTGATCAACCGACGATGGAATTGGTCCACCATCTCATATTAATGGCTCAGGCATTATTTCCTCAATAACTTCTTCAATCTCAGGTTCAACTAGGCCAACATAATCATTATCATCAGCAGCGATAGAGTTAACACATTCATCAACCAAGTCAACTTTCATGCAAACATGTTCATCCATAGGGTACTTCATCGCTTTATTCATATTAAACTCGATCTTGTTATCCCCTATTCGTAAAATTATCTTTCCTTCAGATACATCAACTAAAGCACGCCCCGTATTCATGAAGGGTCTTCCAAAAATTAAAGGGCAGTTTAAGTCATAAGCAAAGTCAAGTATCACAAAGTCTGTAGGAAAAATAAACTTATCAACCTTGACTAACACATCCTCGACAATACCATAGGGTTTCTTGATAGTTTGATCCGCTAATTGTAAAACCATGCTAATTCGTTTAACATCTTCTTCCAAACCTAGCATCTTAAAAATAGACAACGACATCAAGTTAATACTAGCTCCTAAATCACACAAGCAATTAGGGAATTTCATATCACCTAAAGTACATGGTATTGTGAAACATCCCGGATCTTTTAACTTAGTAGGCATAGTACTTGACACGATACTACTACAATCTTCAGTCAAAGCAATAGTAGAAACATCTTCCCAACTTATTTTCTTAGATATCAAGTCTTTCAAAAACTTGCTATAATTTGGAATTTGCGTAATGGCATCCATAAATGACAAATTAATATGCAAATTTTTCAGTTTATCAATAAAAGTTAGGAGTTGCTTATCGTAGTTCTTATTGCGGATCCTTGGTGGATATGGCGCCTTCGGTTGAAACACATTAGCACCAGTCTCCTTTGGAACAGCTTTTGGAACTTCATTCATGTCTTCAGAATTTGGTGTCAAATTAGTTTCCTGCAAGATGTTAGTAGCATCTCCGGATAACTCCGGGCCTAAGTATTGCTTTCCTGAACGAAGAGTGATACCCTTCACTTGTTCTTTAGGATTTTCCTCCGTATTACTAGGAAGACTACCCTCTCTTCGAGATGGAATTGACTTGGCAATTTGTCCTATTTGAACCTCCAAGTTGTGAATGGAAGATGAATGATTTTTAAACAATTGGTCAAACTTGTTTTCAACACGCTTAAAATTTTCATCTTGAGTATTGATCTTGCCGCCAATAGCATCGATAAATTTATCGATCTTGGTGGAAAGTGTTCCAATAGAATCTCTAGGTTGATTTTGATAGTTAGTAGACTTATCTTGATTCTGATAGTTATTAGATCTATCTTGGGTTGTATTGGCATTACTATTGTCCTTCCAACCAAAATTTGGGTGGTTCCTCCATCCAGGATTATAGGTGTTCGAATATGGATTGTTATTTCGATTTTGTCCTTGAATGAAATTTACTTGTTCAACCATATCCGGACCACTATCATCCATACAGTTTTGGACAGGGTTACCATTAGTATCACATGGTGTAAACAACTTGTCAACCTTAAGAGTCAAAGCAGAAAGTTGCGCTTGCATCATACTAACTGGGTCTAGACTATGTATACCTTTAGCAGACGATGAACTGGAAGAAGACGGACCTGAGTTTGTTTGAGTTTGAGATTGTGCTCGATCAACGGGCCACATGCTACTGTTTATAGCCATCTCCTCTAGAAGTTCCCTTGCTTCAACGGATGTTTTCTTCATAAATAAGCCTCCTGACTTTGCGTCTAACGAACTCCTAGTAGTAGGGTTAATCCCATTGTAGAATATTTGCATTAGAAGTTCATCGGGTAAGTGATGATGTGGGCATAAACGTTGAAGTTCTTTGAAGCGTTCCCAAGCTTCATACAAGGTTTCGTGGTCTTGTTGGGTGAAAGAGGTGATTTCCTTGATTATACGGGCTGTTTTGGCTAAAGGAAAGTACTTTGAAAGAAATGCTTGGGCTAATTGATTCCAAGAAGTGATGCTTCCTTGAGGTAATGAAGTTAACCAAACTTTTGCCCGATCTTTCAATGTGAAAGGAAATAAGCGAAGTTTGATTGCTTCGGCAGGAACATCATTTATTTTGAAAGTATCACAAACCTCGAGAAAATTGGTTAAACGAGCGTTTGGATTTTCACTTGGTAATCCATAAAATGTGACATTATTAGTCAACATGTTCAAAAGTGCAGGTTTTATCTCCCATTGATTTGCAGCAATAAGGGGTCGAACTACACCCTCCGCGGCAACATTTAATCCCGGGGTAGCATAGTCCATAAGCCTTTGGTGTGGGCCAGCCATTTCGTTGACTTGTCCTCCTAGTTCTTGTTGCTCTTTATTTCTCTGCCTCCTTTGTTTCTTCTTTTTCTTTAAAGTCTTCTCAATCTCAGGATCTGGCGGTTCAAGTGGTGGGCCGAAACTTCGCGTCCCGCGCATAAACTACGATCTCCTGAAGAATCCAAAAATTGGAAAACCAAGTAAGACTATAGACGAAAAATTCGGAATCAAATAATAAGACTAATAATAAGCACAACAACATTAAACCGTTTGGTTCCCCGGGAACGGCGCCAAAAACTTGTTAGGCGAATTCCGCAAGTGTACGGTGTCCGCTTTGTAGTTATAAAAGATTATCGATCCCACAGAGAACAAAACGTTGTTAACATGCAATATCTATCTTACTTAGTCAAATTACAGATTCGTTTTCTCTTAAGTCTATAGTTAATCAAATTATGAGGTTGGGTTTTGAATTCTATATCTAAACTAAACTACATCAAATAGACTATCTAAGTTATTATCTCATGTACCAATAAAGTCACGACTTGAACACATATATCTAAGTCTATATTCAAATAGTTAAACCAAAGTGTTTCTTCTAGTTAGTAATCAATCTAAATCTAATTGTTACATTCAGAGTTAGAAACTAAAGCAGACTTAACTCTTAAATCAACTAGTCAAGTTAAAGCACGAGTTAAAGTAAAAACCAAGTTTACTTGAGTCGATTACCAAAGTTTATCTAATTCGATTCCCAAATCTCTTTGCGTCAATCGAACTTAGATAAACGCCACAATTAAATACTAAAAGAGTCTTCTTTGGAAGCAAAATTAAAATAGAAATCATGTTAAGCATAACAGAAATCATTCATTGATTTACGATTCAAATTCAATACATAAATAACCGAGTTCAACAAGAACGATACAATTGAAAATGCAAAGCAAAGAAGGGGTCGGGGTTGTGAATCCTTTTACTCTTCCTTGGAGGTTTGTCAATCCTCAAGTCGCTATCGCTTGCACCTTCTCGTCGTTTCTCTACGATAAGTTATCCTTTCGGATCAACTTTGATACACTTAATAAAAACAAAGATAAATCTACTTGAAATAGAATAGATTTGTATGTCAAAATATTCTCATATGTTCAACAACTCCTTAAACGATGATACAAGCATCCTATTTATAATTCTCTAAGAGGTATGTTATAGAGAGTTGCAATCTTTGGTGAAGGGATGCTTCTATCCTCTTGAAGTGTTGTCTTTATCGTTAATGAAGAGTTGTTTATATCCATAAGTGAAGAGATACAATGCTTGGGAGAAATTCGGATGACAATGTGGCGAGGGGTTGCGATAAAAGCACGAAAAGATGCAAAGATTCGCGCAATAACTTCCCAGGGTCGCGCCCGCGAGGTCCAGGCTCGCGCCCGCTAGTGAAGGCAGGGATTTGTATCCCTAGCTTGTGTCTGCGAAATAGTGACTCGCGCCCGCTAGTGGTGGCAGAAGTTTGTTCTTCACTTGATTTGCTTGTTTCCAAGCTCGGTTTCGCTCCAAATCATTCCGAATTGCCAAGGATCAAGTCCTAACACACAAATAAGCAAACAACAAGTAAAAACATACAAAAGTAATGATAAAACAAGTAAAACACAAATAATCAAAGATAAACAAACATGAAATGCATGCTAGAAACACGTAAATAATGGACTTATCAGCTGGATATTCCGCTCTGAAGATATCGAAGTCTGTTAAAGCTCTCCTCAAAGGACCATTGCAATCAGAAGTAAAACTCTACCAATTTGATCAGAAGCTTAGCCAATTGAAATTAGCTATCAGAAGCTAAGTCACGGGTTCCGTTAGCATTTATTGCTCTGACAATTGCATTTAATGCAAGGCGCCAAAAGTTCAAAAAGCTGTTTTGAAGGAGCGCGCTTGTCTACTCAAAGCGAAACCAGAATTTCCTTGTCTACCCTTTGTTGATCCAATTGAAGAATGTTTCCAGTCAACCTTATCTTCAACTTCAAATCACTTACCGGATTTAGTTAAAGAACAAGGTTAACGGAATCAAAGTGTTTGAAGACCGTTTGAAGACTTGACAAATTAACGGCTACAACAACTGATGTCATCTCTTTTGAAGATTCAAATTCACCAACGGTCATTCTCATTCACTATAAATAGTAGCCAAGCTCCACTGCATCAAAGACGCGTGATTACCGAGCAAAATCTCAACGCACTGTTTGAACAAGAAAAACAGAGCACATTTTCCATTCTCAATCTTTCTTAGCATAACTTTAATTAAAGTGAGAGAGTGAAGAAAAACAAGTTCATAATAGGAATCTTGTAAACTGATATCGTTTGTGATATTCAGTTAGATTTAGAGAGAAATCTAGTTGAGATTTGAGTTGGGTGAGAAATCCAGAAAACAGAGTTGTTGTTGTTGTTCTGGTGGAAATCCTTTAACTTAGGCTAGTCAGAACTAAGTGAGAAATTAGCTTATGTTCTGTTGATGTAAAGGAGCTTCTGAACTTGCCATAAAAGTTCTGAATAGTAGATTTAAAATCTCTGGTGGCTGCAACCTCAGGGCACAAGACGTAGTCACAGGACTTCTGTGGCGAACTTGGATAAATCGACTTGTTCATCAAGATCTCCTGAACTTCTTTCTCCCTCTTATACTTGTTATTATTGCTCCTGTGTGCTTGCTCATATTTAGTGCTGAAACAGATTTACTCCTAATATCATTGTCTTTGTTTAGAAGACCGTCCAGAAGTTCTCAAACTCTGAACTTCTGTTGCTGAAAACAGTCTAACTGTGTTTAGGCAGAATTTCCCTCAGAAGCTGCTTCTGTAAGCTTGCCTCTGATTCTGAGGAAATTTGACTCTGAAAATTAAGTTTCTTTAAAAACTTTGAAATTTTCAGTTTTCAACTTAGACACCTATTCACCCCCCCCCCCCTCTCTAGGTGATTCTGTTCTTGTTAGGGCCAACAAGTGGTATCAGAGCCAGGTTACTTCGTATATTTACTAAAGATCTAACAATCTAAGTGTAAGATCCTATCAGAATCAATAGAGATGGCTAGTAGACACCAGCCTGAGAACCCTTCTCACTTTATTATCCCCGAGGGCTCTTCCACAACTAGACCTCCACTATTCAATGGTGATAACTACTCTTATTGGAAAAAGAGGATGATGTGTTTCATCCAAGCTCAGAATATGAGCGCCTGGAATGTTATCACTGATGGTGACTTCGTCCCAACAAGGATGGAAGTTGGTTTAGGGAATGTTGTAATTCCTCAGAGAGAATACACTGATGATATTCTTAAAAAACTCCAAACCAATGCTTCAGCAATGAATATGCTGCATTGTGCACTTTCTGCTACTGAGTATAACAAAGATTCCTCTTGTGAAACAGCACAGGAGATCTGGAACAAGCTGGAAGTCACTTATGAAGGAACTGGAAAAGTGAAGCAATCCAAAGTCAATCAACTCATGAGAGACTATGAGTTATTTGAAATGCTTGACAGAGAATCTATTTCAAGTATGAATTCTAGATTCACCAAGATTGTCAAAGACTTGAAGAGTTTGGGAAAGGATATTGAAGAATCCGAGAAAGTGAACAAGATTCTCAGAAGCTTACCAAGGTCTTGGCAAGCCAAGAAGACTACTATTGAAGAAGTTCAGGACTTGAGCTATTATGAGTATGATGAACTCATTGGCTCTCTAATTACTCATGAGATGTCCATGAAAAATCATGACCTAAGAGAAAGGTCAGAAGGAAAAAGAGGAGTAGTCCTGAAAGCAGAATCTTCTGAAGAATCCTCTGGAGATGAGGAACTGGCTATGCTAACCAGGAAATTCAAGAAGGCCTTTAGAAAAGGCAGAGGTGGAAACTACAAGAAGCCTTTCAGGAGCTTTGACAAGAAAACTCCTGATTGTGGTGAAAAGTTCAAGAGAGATCCAAACAAGCCTATTGTGTGCTATGGATGTCAGCAACCGGGACACATTAAGCCTAACTGCCCGGAGCTGAAGAAAGATAAGAAAAAGTTCAAGAAAGCTATGCTGGCTGCGTGGTCAGACTCTGAGACCAGCAGTGATCCTGAAGAAAAGGAAGAGCAAGCTCAAATTTGTTTCATGGCTATTGAAGAGCCAACTTCTGAAGATGTCACAGGAGAAACTTCCGCACCTCCTGAAGCTACATATGATTCTGAGGTAAACAATTCTCACGAACTAGATATCTTTGATTCTGTTGAAGAACTCTATAGTATGTTCAAGTACCTTAAGAGGAAATTGGACAAGAGTGAAGCTGACAAGTTTCTTAGGTTTACTCAAGTTTATTCTGACATGAAAGTGTTAGAAGAAAAGTTGTGTAAACAGTTCAGCACTCCTGCTGATGGCCCCAAAGCCAAAGGCAAGGAAAAGCTGCATCTGGGAAGTGATAAACCCCAGAAGAAGAAGAAACTTGTCGCTCCCTCTCTTCTGAAAGAGATAGCTTCTCCTCCTGACGTTGAAGGATTGCAAGTATCATTTAAAAAAATCTTGCAATATGAGATATCACTAAAACCTGCTGAAGAAAAATCTAACAATGAAGGACCCAATAACGATTGGGTACCTGTCACTAATTGATTGTGTTGCAGGTGGCTCTGAGTGCTCCATCAATGTCTAAGCTGTGGTACATTGACAGTGGGTGCTCAAGGCATATGACAGGTGATGAAAAAGCATTCATCACATTTGATCCTAAAAGAGGTGGAAAAGTCAGCTTTGGAGATCCGCAGAAAGGAAGGATACTTGGTTCTGGATCCAGAGGAACTAATCCTCCGATCGAAGATGTCTCCCTAGTCAGAGGCCTGAAGTTCAATCTCCTGAGTGTTGCACAACTCTGTGATAAAGGTAGAGATGTTGTCTTCAGCTCCTCTGGATGTAAAATCTTGAACAGTAAGTCAAGGGAAGTTATTCTAACTGCTCCTAGAGTTAAAAATGTTTTCATGCTGAACCTTGAGAATCTTTGCAAAAATATATGCTTGATGTCAAAAGAGGATACCTCCTGGCTCTGGCATAGAAGACTTGCTCATGTGAGCATGGACCTTCTGGCCAAAGTAGCTAGATATCAATTGGTTGAGGGTCTGCCTGAAATTAGTTTTAAAAAGAATCATTTATGCACTACTTGTCAATCTGGTAAACAATCCAGAAGCTCTTTTAAAACTAAAAAGATCATTTCAACTAAAAGACCTTTGGAATTACTTCATATGGACCTTTTTGGCCCTGTTCAACCAATGAGCATGGGTGGAAAGAAGTATGCCTTTGTCATAGTAGATGACTATTCAAGATTCACTTGGGTTATCTTGCTGTCTAGCAAAGATGAGTCACTTGGATGCTTCTCAGTTCTGATAAAGAAACTTGAGAATGAAAGGAATGAAAAGGTTGTTCATATCAGAAGTGATAATGGTGGAGAATTCAAAAACTTTATGTTTGAAGAATTCTGTGAAACCAAGGGCATTGATCATAACTTTTCTGCTCCCAGAACTCCTCAACAAAATGGGGTAGTTGAAAGGAAGAATAGAATTCTGGTTGAAATCGCCTGGACTATGATCAATGAAAGAAGGCTTCCAAAGTACTTTTAGGGAGAAGCTGTTAACACAGCTTGCTGTGTTCTGAATAGAGTGCTAATCAGAAGCATTCTGAACAAAACCCCTTATGAACTCTGGAAAGGTCGTTAGCCTAAAATAGGTTATTTCAGAAGCTTTGGTTGTAAGTGTTATGTTTTGATTCAAAGGCAGATGAGGCCATTTTTCTTGGTTACTCAACACATAGTAAAACATATAGGGTTTTTAATAAGAGGACTCAAACTTTAGATGAATCTGTTCATGTACAGTTTGATGAGACTAACCCTGCAGATAGTAGAGCTCCTGAAGAAGATGTAGTTCAAGCTTCTGAAGAATCGTCTCCTGTTGTAGAAGAAGATGTTTCTCCCAGAGCTGCTGAAGTAGTTCCTCCTGTTGCTGAACAAGTTCCAGAAGAGTATGCTACTCCAGAAGATGCTCCTATATATGATTCAACAAATGATGAACAAGTTTCAGAAGACTCATTGGATGTACCAAGAGATGTTAGAGCTCATAGGAATCATTCCTTAGAGAACATAATTGACTCTGTTCACAATCCTGTCATGACCAGAGCTCAGCTCAGAAGATATATGGGGAATGTGGCTTTTGTGTCACTTCTGGAACCCAAGGACTTCTATGAAGCTGCAGATGATGATTCCTGGTTAATGGCACTAGGTGGGTTCTGAAAAACAAACTTGATGAATTTGGAAATTTTGTGAGGAACAAGGCAAGACTTGTTGCTCAGGGTTACAGTCAGCAAGAAGGCATAGATTATGGTGAAACTTTTGCCCCTGTTGCAAGATTAGAAGCCATTAGAATCTTATGTGCTTTTGCATCATACAAAGGTTTTAAGCTCTTTCAAATGGATGTGAAAAGTGCATTCTTGAATGGTTACATTGATGAGGAAGTTTATGTATCTCAACCTCCTGGTTTTGAAGATCCTAAGTTTCCTGATCATGTGTACAAGCTGAAGAAAGCCTTGTATGGACTGAAACAAGCTCCCAGAGCTTGGTATGAGAGATTGACAAAGTTCCTTCTGTCAAAGGGATTTGTCAGAGGCTGTGTTGATACAACTCTGTTCACTCTGAAGAAGAACAAGGATATCCTTTTAGCTCAGGTATATGTTGATGATATTATATTTGGTGCTACTAATGAATCTTTGTGCAGAGAGTTCAGTGACCACATGAAGGCTGAGTTTGAAATGTCTATGATGGGAGAATTAACCTTCTTCTTAGGACTTCAGATCAAGCAAAGTAATGATGGTGTGTTTATCAATCAAGCCCAGTACACTAGAGAAGTGCTGAAGAAATTTGGCATGATGGACTCTAATGTTGTTGATATTCCAATGGATGTCAGCAAAGACATGGATGATGAAGAGAAAGCTGGTAAACCTGTAGATATAAAAACCTACAGAGGTATGATTGGTTCTCTTTTATACCTAACCGCCAGCAGGCCAGATATACATTTTGCTGTGTGTTTTTGTGCTAGATATCAGTCTAAACCAAGAGAGATTCATGATGTTGCTGTCAAAAGAATTCTCAAATATCTTAAAGGCACACCAGAAGCTGGTTTGTTGTATCCTTGTAGTTCTGATTTTACTCCTATAGGATACACAGACTCTGACTATGGTAGGGATAAATTGAAGAGGGTCAGCACTTCTGGTGGTTGTCATTTTCTGGGGGAGTGCCTAGTCTCCTGACATAGCAAGAAACAAACCTCTGTGGCTCTCTCAACTGCTGAAGCTGAGTATGTTGCTGCTGGAAGTTGTGTTTCTCAGATGCTCTAGATTAAGCAACAAATTGCTGACTATGGAGTCATCCCTGGAACAATAACAATCTACTGTGATAGCAAGAGTGCAATTGATCTTTCAAAGAATCCTATTCAGCACAGCAGGATGAAGCATGTTCATATTAGGCATCACTTTCTGAGAGATCATGTTCTGAAGAAGGATATCATCATCACCCATGTTCCCTCTGAAGAAAATCTTGCTGACATGTTTACTAAGCCTCTAGCTGGTACTCCTTTCAGCAGCTTACGTGAAGGCATTGGTATGACTTATCCACTTCAGTAACTTAGTTTAACTATCTTTTTCTATCTTAAATGTTAATAACTTAAGATAATTAAGTGTGATAAAAACTAATCATGATTTTGAATTAAGCATGCGTACATTTATTGATATTACGGCGGTGTTACTGGTGTTTAACGGTTATCTGTTCCCCTTTTAACGGTGGTTAGTTACTTTTTGAATTGGAACAGTTTCTAGTTTGGGTATAAATAAGGGAATTCAACACTTAGAAGTTTTTCACTTTCATTTTTCTCTGCAATTAGATTTTCCATAGACAAATCTCTGTGTTTTCTTTCTCTCAAACACTTAACCGAATTTCTTAAAAATCTCTCAATGGCTCAAGAACAGCCCATTGGAGCTATCACTGTCACCCACATCTTTAACTCTGAGACCAAGAAGAAAGTTAGCGAATCTAGGGTTTTCACTTCTAGGTTCCTAGACGATGAAGTCAAATCCACTGAACCCATCTCTAAATGGCTAAGTACTCAAAATTGGAATTCATTCGTTTCTCTGGATGAGTTCATCTATCCGAAATTAGTCACTGAATTCTATCAGAACCTCCACTACCTATCTAATGAGGAGGATGTTGTTCACTCCGTGGTTGGAGAAGTTGAGATCGAGGTCAGCAGGGCCTCCATTTCTCAGGTTATCGGGATTGATGACGAGGGAATCATCATTGGAGATGATGGTTCTGCTGAAGGGTTTAATGAAGCCAACTGGGCAAGACCAGATCTGAGTGCCAAGGAAACCTATGCCACCTGGCTCACTCAGCACCAGAGGTGGGCACACTACTTGACCACAAATGTGTTCCTTCCGAAGGCTGGAGGAGTTAATGGTGTTTCCAATCGGGAACGGGTTTTCATGTGGCATCTGGTAAACAAGAAGAAGATCAATCTTCCTGCCATGCTGATTCGGCAGATGAAAAATGTGTCTGTTGTTAGTGCACTTGCATATGGTTCTCTTCTGACTAGGCTGTTTGAAGCAGCCTATGTGGTCGTTTCAGGAGAAGGTGTAACCAGGAGGAGTACTGTTCTTAAGATGCATACCCTTAGGAACCTTTCCTTTGGTATGATTCCAAAGAAGAAGGAGAATGCTTCCTCTGTAAGCATTGCTCAGAAGGAGATTGTTGAAGCTACTGTGCAGAAAGGAAAGAATCTGCCAAGAAGGGCAAAGGAAAGAACGGGTCAAGTAAGTTGGTCCTGACAGTAGAGAAGGTGGTTGTCTCAGAACCTCTTCCAGCTTTGGTTTAAACAACTATCAGTGTTGAACCTTCTGGGAAGATTGTTGCTGGAGAAGCCAAGGGATGATGCTGAGAAAGCAGCTCAGGAAGCTGAGGATGCACGTCTTGATGAAAGGGAAAAGGCTGCTGAGGCTGAGAAAATTGCAAGAGTTGTGGCTCTTGCTGACGAGAAAATGAAGAAGAAAGAAGCTGAAGATAAGTTAGCAGCTGAGCGAGAAATTGCAGCAAAGGCTAAGGCTGATGCTAGAATTGTTGAATGCGCTGCTGAAGTTGGGAATGTGG
Source organism: Euphorbia peplus (assembly GCA_028411795.1). Classification (NCBI taxonomy): domain Eukaryota; kingdom Viridiplantae; phylum Streptophyta; class Magnoliopsida; order Malpighiales; family Euphorbiaceae; genus Euphorbia; species Euphorbia peplus. The sequence continues at coordinate 7,094,875 of CP110843.1, read as the reverse complement.
AATTCTCAGGAAATGTTGAGGCTACGGGAGAAGATGAGGACTCTGAAGATATTCCTCTCTCCAAACTCCCAAGGAAGAAGGTTGCTGCAAATAGAAGGTCTCTGAACAAAAAGGACTTCTATATTGCTCCAAGTACTGAACTGGACGAATCACTCCTGAAAAAGAGGACTTGGTTGATGACGAAGACATGATGGATATGTCTGCTGAAAAGGATGCTGATTCTCCTGTCATTGAAGAACTGTCAGAAGATAGTGATCAAGAACCTGATACTATCATTCAGGACACAATAAAGTTTGCTGAAAACATCAACACTGATGATTTTCTAGATAATGTTCTTCTAGGTCAAGCTGGTGAAAGAGATGCCTCTGAAACTCTGTTCAGAATGGCTCATGTGTTTGTTGAACCTATCTCCACGTTTGATCCAAATCTCTCTGATCAGGTTATCTCATCTCCCACTCATATTCATCATTCATCTCCCCTTCGTACTTCTCATCCATCCTCTCCTCATACTCCTCATCCATCTCCTTCACTACCTTCTGTCACAGAAGTTAGTGATTCTCAAACTTCCATTCCTCCTACAACTTCAACCTCTGAAGTTGTACCTCCTAAAACTGCTCCTCCTTCTGGATCCTATTCAGAAGTGAATTTATCTTCTGGACCCATTTTCACAGATTCCATATTTACCTCCACTACTTCCTCTCTCTCTACTTCCTCTGTAATTCCATCAATTGGATTTACTGCTCCATCTTTCTCACTACCATCCACATTACCATCCATTTCACCTACTCTCTCTTCCTCTTCCACACATACCATTCCTTCCACAACCACACATATCCCTCCTCCTTCAACTTCTGGACATGCACCTCCTGTGTGTGATCCCTTAACTACCTCTTCCTCTACCTCTTTCTTTGTTGGGTTGTCATCCAACTATGACTTCCTCCGCAATTCAATGAATCGAGATGATCAGGAGAGAAGATTGGTGGCTTTGGTTTCATGGGCAGAGCTTCCGGTATATCCGAAGCTGGTGGTGTCCCATCTGTTGAAGAGTTGAGAAGAATGAGTCAGAGTGGCTCTGATGAATTGCTGAATAGATTTGCTGGTTTAGGGCAACGGTCTTCTGCTGCTGACATGTATGCTCAGGGCATTGTGCTGCAATAAATTCAATCTTTGAAAGCTCAGAACCTGCAGCTCATGACTATGCTTCAAATGCAGAATCCGACTGTCTACACTCGCAATCTTTCTACACTTCATCTGGCTACGTATGATGAAATTTACAAGTTGAGAGAATTGGCTCTGACTCTCCCAACTCTCGAAAATATTGCTCTTGCTTCTTTTCTGAAAGTTAATGAAAATCTGGAGATTTTGACAGAAGAAGTTAAGGAAGCAAATGAGCATTATGAGGCTCATGAGAAAATTCTTCCGAGTAAGATTGATGATCTGCAAAGTAATGCTAATCATATTCTGAGAGAAGTGAAATCTTCTGCTCAAGGATCATCATCTTCAGGGGCTGCTAGGATTGTATATGACATCACTCCTGATCTCAACAATCGTCTACAGAGCATTGAGTCCGCTGTGACTGCTCAGAGCGTCCAGATTGTTGAGCTTACTGAACTTCTGAAAGTTATGCACACTCAAGCACGAGAACAAGAGAAGGTTCTTCATAATTGCTATAGGTTTGTTCGTGGACAGACTTATATTCAGAATGAGCATCTCACTGCTGCTGTGTTGGCCCTATCAAGAACAGAATCACCTAGAGGGGGGTGAATAGGTGTCAAAGTTGAAAACTGAAAATTTCTAAGTTTTTCGGGAAACTTAATTTTCAGAGTCAAATTTTCTTCAGAGTCAGAAGCAAGCTTACAGAAGTTGCTTCTGAGGGAAATTCTGCCTAAACACAGTTAGACTGTTTTCAGCAACAGAAGTTCTGATTTGAGAACTTCTGGACAGTCTTCTGAACAAAGACAATGATACTTAGAGAAAATCTGTTTCAGCACTAAATATAAGCAAGTACACAGAAGCAATAATAACAAGTATAAGTGGGAGAAAGAAATTCAGGAGATCCTGATTGAACAATTCGATTTATCCAAGTTCGCCACAGAAGTCCTGTGACTACGTCTTGTCCCCTGAGGTCGCAGCCTACAGAGATTTTATAAATCTACTATTCAGAACTTTTATGGCAAGTTCAGAAGCTCCTTTACATCAACAGAACTTAAGCTAATTTCTCACTTAGTTCTGACTAGCCTAAAAAGAGTTAAAGGATTTCCACCAGAACAACAACACCCTGTTTTCTGGATTTCTCACCCAACTCTAATCTCAACTAGATTTCTCTCAAAATCTAACTGAATATCACAAACGATATCAGTTTACAAGATTCCTATTATGAACTTGTTTTTCTTCACTCTCTCACTTAACTTAAGCTATGCTAAGAAAGATTGAGAATGGGAAGTGTGCTATCTTTTTGCTTCAAACAGTGCGTTGAGATTTTTGCTCGATAATCACGCGTACATGATGCATTGGAGCTTGACTACTATTTATAGTGAATGAGGATGACCGTTGGGAAATTTGAATCTTCAACAGAGATGACATCAGTTGTTGTAGCCGTTAATTTGTCAAGTTTTCAAACGGTCTTCAAACACTTTGATTCCGTTATCCTTGTTCTTTAACCAAATCCGGTAAGTGATTTGAAATTGAAGATAAGGTTGACCGGAAACATTCCTCAATAAGATCAACAAAGGGTAGACAAGGAAATTCTGGTTTCACTTTGAGTAGACAAGCGCGCTCCATCAAAACAGCTTTTTGAACTTTTGGCGCCTTGCATTAAATGCACTTGTCAGAGCAATAAATGCTATCCAGAACCCGTGACTAAGCTTCTGATCAAATTGGTAGATGAACTTCTGATTGCAATGGACCTCTGAGGAGAGCTTCAACAGACTTCAATAGCTTCAGAGCGGAGCATCCAGCTTCTGAAATATGAAACTCTGTCTTCAGCAATCGAGACTTCTGAGTACTTCAGGCAATCTAGAAATTCTTCATTCAGCACCTGCTGAGTAACTTATACATAGACTAAGTAGAGAAATATTAGTCAACAAAAAACTATATGTAAGAGAATGTTAAGTTTTCATCTTCTGAAACGTTTGGACATAATCAAAACACTTAGGGTTCATCATTCTCCCCCATTTTGGTTATGGACAAACCGTGGTCAGAAGGTAAAAGAAAATATAAGTTTTAGAAAATAACTTCCTGATACATATGTTTCATAACTTCTGAGTAAATTAACTCCCCCATTTTATTGTAAATGGTGAACTTCAGCAATCTGTTTAAACTTAAAAAAAATGGCTTAAGATCAAGTTGTTAGATTTTAGTGAAGTATAATTTACTAAGTCAAAAAGAAACATAAGTAAAGTAAGTAATCAGAGACATAAGAGTGTATAAGAAAGATTCAGTGTATAAAATTGTCAGAAGAACCAACAAACAAGATAATCATCAGAAGAGCAGATAAAGTCCTAAGACAACACTACCCGACCCAAAACCTAGCTAAGAAGCTTAAGTCCTAATGAGATTACAAGTTCCTAGGTTTCTTCTGAGGAGGAGGAACAACACTAGATCCTTCAGCAGCACTCGGTCTCTTCATCATCCCATCAGACTTGAGACCAGTCTGACCACTCTGCTGAACAGACTTCTCCCCCGTTTGACCAGAACCAACAGCAATGCCCAAAGCACCTTGAGAGTCCAATTTTAGCTGAACTTTCAGTGCAGTTTGATATTGCTGAGTAGTAGGTCTTACAGAGTTGATCAAATCCATACGCTTCCTGAAATCAGCATCAATGGTGCGCAAGTGGTCATAAGTCTGTCCAGACAAAGGTCGTTGCCTGTGAACATCTTCCAGAAGGAGCTTGATTAACCGATTGTTAGCATACACAGCAGCAGTGAGATGCTCATTCTGAATATAAGTCTGTCCTCGAACAAACCTATAGCAATTGTGAAGAGCCTTGTCTTGTTCACGTGCTTGAGTGTGCATAACCTTCAGAAGTTCAGTGAGCTCAGCAATCTGGGCGCTCTGAGCAGTCACAGCAGACTCAATGCTTGAGAGACGATTGTTGAGATCAGGAGTGATGTCATATACAATCTTTGCAGCCCCTGAAGATGAGGAACCTTGAGCAGAAGATTTCACTTCTCTCAGAATATGGTTGGCAGTACTTTGCAGGTCATCAATCTTACTTGGGAGCATCTTCTCATGAGCTTCATAATGCTCGTTTGCTTCCTTGACTTCTTCTGTCAAAATCCCCAAATTCTCATTGACTTTCAGAGAAGAAGCAAGAGAAATATTGTCCAAGGTAGGAAGAGTCAGAGCTAATTCTCTCAATTTATACAGCTCATCATATGTAGCCAGATGAAGTGTAGAAAGATTGCGTGTGTAGACAGAAGGGTCCTGTATTTGAAGCATAGTCATGAGCTGCAGGTTCTGTGCTTTCAAAGATTGAATTTCTTGCAGCACAATGCCCTGAGCAAACATGTCAGCAGCAAAAGGCCTTTGCCCCACACCAGCAAATCTATTCAGCAATTCATCAGAGCCACTCTGACTCATTCTTCTCAACTCCTCAACTGAAGGAGCACCACTAGCTTCTGAAACAGCAGAAGCTCTGCCCATGAAACCGAAACGACCAAAATTTCTCTCCAAGTTATCTCGTTCCTGGAAATTGCGTAGGAAGTCATAGTTGGATGACAACCCAGCAAAACAGGAAGTGGTGGAGGAGGTAGTTAAGGGATCACACACAGGAGGTGCATGTCCAGAGGTTGAAGGAGGAGGGATAGATGTGTTTGTGGAAGGGATTGTATGTGTGGACGAGGAAGAGAGAGTAGGAGAAATAGATGGTAAAGTGGATGGTAGTGAAAAGGAGGGAGCAGTAAATCCAATTGATGGAATTACAGAGGAAGATGATAGTGAGGAAGAAGTAGAAGTAGAAATGGAGTCTGTGAAAATGGGTCCAGAGGACAAATTCACGTCTGAATAGGATCCAGAAGGAAGAGTAGATGGAGGAGGTACAACCTCAGAGGTTGAAGTTGTAAGGGGAATGAAAGTATGAGATTCACTCACTTCTGTGACAGAAGGTAGTGAGGGAGATGGATGAGGAGTATGAGTGGGAGATGAGATAACATGGTCAGAAGAGTTAGGATCAAACATAGAGATGGGCTCAGCAAACACATGAGCCATTCTGATCAGCGTTTCAGAGGCATCCCTATCACCAGGGTTTCTTCCTTGGCCTAGAAGAATGTTGTCAATAAAGTTGTCATTATCAACATTCTCCGCAAAGTGCTGTGCATCCTGAAGAACCTCATCAACTTCTGGTTCACTCTCCTCTGATAGCTCTTCAACAAGAGGAGCATCAACATCCTCTTCAGCAGACATCTCCAACATGTCTTCGTCATCAACAACTTCCTGTTCCTCAGTAACAGAATCCTCTAACTCAGCACTAGAAACAACATAGAAGTCCTTTTTCTTCAGAGACCTTCTATTTGCTACAGCCTTCGTCCTGATCCGAGTGGAGAGAGAGATATTCTCAAGGTCCTCTCCTTCTTCTGAAGCCTCAACATCCTTTGAGAACTCCACATTTTCAAGTTCAGCAGCACATGCAATAATTCTAGCATCGGCCTTAGCCTTTGCAGCAATTTCTCTCTCAATTGCTAACTTATCTTCTGCTTCTTTTCTCAGCCTTTTCTTTTCAGCAAGAGCCACAACTCTTGCAACCTTTTCAGCTTCAGCAGCCTTTTCTCTTTCATCAAGGCGTGCGTCCTCAGCATCCTGATCTGCTATCTCAGCAGCATCCTTTGGTTTCTCAGCAACAATCTTGGCAGAAGGTTCAACACTGATTGTTGTTTGAACCATAGTGGGAAGAGGTTCTGAGACAGCCACCTTTTCTACAGTTAGGACTACTTTGCTGGATCCTTTCTTTCATTTGCCCTTTCTGGCAGCTTTCTTACCTTTCTGTACTGAATCGTCCACAATCTCCTTCTGAGCAATACTCACAGAGGAGCCCTTCTCATTCTTCTTTGGAGTCACACCAAAGTTAAGGTTCCTGAAGGTATGCATCTTCAGAACCGTACTCCTGCTTGTTACACCATCTCCTTAGATAACCACAGAGGCAGCTTCAAACAGCCTCGTCAGGAGGGAACCATAAGCCAGGGCACTTACAGTAGTGACATTTTTCATCTGCCTTATCAGCATGGCAGGGAGATTGATTTTCTTCTGATTGACTCGGTGCCACATAAACAACCTTTCCCGATTGGAAACACCATTAACTCCTCCAGCCTTCGGAAGGAACACATTTGTTGTTAGGTAATGTGCCCACCTCTGGTGCTGAGTGAGCCAAGTGGCATAAGTTTCCTTGGCACTAAGATCTGGTCTGGCCCAATTTGCTTCTGAAAACCCATCAGCTGAACCATCATCACCAATGATGATTCCTTCATCATCAATACCAATTGCTTGAGAAATAGAAGCCCTGCTGACCTTAATCTCAACTTCTCCGATAACCGAGTGAAGAACATCCTCCTCATTAGAATAAAAATGGAGGTTCTTATAGAATTCGGTGACTAACTTAGGGTAGATAAATTCATCAAGAGAAACGAATGAATTCCAGTTTTGAGCACTTAGCCATTTGGAGATAGGTTCAGTGGATTTACTTCGTCATCTAGGAACCTAGAAGTGAATACCCTAGATTCGCTAACTTTCTTCTTAGATTCAGTGGTAAATATGTGAGTGACAGTGATTTCTTGAGCCATTGTAAGAAATAGGAAATTAGGTTAAGAATTTCGGGAGAAAGAAAACACAGAGAATCTATGGAAATTCTAATAGCAGTGAAAATGAAAGTAAAAAACTTCTAAGTATGGAAAACCCCTATTTATACCCAAACGAGTAAACCGTTCCAATTCGAAAAGTAAATACACACCGTTTAAAACGGAACAGATAACCGTTAACCACAGAACAGCGCCGTAAAATTGCAGTAGATAACGCATGCTTAAATGTCAAATCATGATTAGACTTAATTAACACTTTAATCATCTTAAACGATTAATCACTTAAGATAAACAGATATAATTAAACTAAATTACTGAAGTGGATAAGTCATACCAATGCCTTCTCGCAAGCTGCTGAAAGAAATACCAGCCAGAGGCTTAGTAAACATGTTAGCAAGATTCTCTTCAGAGGGAAAATGAGTAATGATAATATCCTTCTTCAGAACATGATCTCTCAGAAAGTGATGCCTAATATGAACATGCTTCATCCTGCTGTGCTGAATAGGATTCTTTGAAAGATCAATTGCACTCTTGTTATCACAGTAGATTGTAATTGTTCCAGGGATGACTCCATAGTCAGCAATTTGTTGCTTAATCCAGAGCATCTGAGAAACACAACTTCCAGCAGCAACATACTCAGCTTCAGCAGTTGAGAGAGCCACAGAGGTTTGCTTCTTGCTATGCCAGGAGACTAGGCACTCCCCCAGAAAATGACAACCACCAGAAGTGCTGACCCTTTTCCATTTATCTCTACCATAGTCAGAGTCTGTGTATCCTATAGGAGTGAAATCAGAACTACAGGGATACCACAAACCAGCTTCTGGTGTGCCTTTAAGATATCTGAGAATCCTTTTGACAGCAACATCATGAATCTCTCTAGGTTTAGACTGATATCTAGCACAAAAACACACAGCAAAATGTATATCTGGCCTGCTGGCTGTTAGGTATAAAAGAGAACCAATCATACCTCTGTAGGTTTTTATATCTACAGGTTTACCAGCTTTCTCTTCATCATCAATGTCTTTGCTGACATCAATTGGGATATCAACAGCATTAGAGTCCATCATGCCAAATTTCTTCAGCACTTCTCTAGTGTACTTGGCTTGATTGATAAACACACCATCATTACTTTGCTTGATCTGAAGTCCTAAGAAGAAGGTTAATTCTCCCATCATAGACATTTCAAACTCAGCCTTCATGTGGTCACTGAACTCTCTGCACAAAGATTCATTAGTAGCACCAAATATAATATCATCAACATATACCTGAGCTATAAGGATATCCTTGTTCTTCTTCAGAGTGAACAGAGTTGTATCAACACAGCCTCTGACAAATCCCTTAGACAGAAGGAACTTTGTCAATCTCTCATACCAAGCTCTGGGAGCTTGTTTCAGTCCATACAAGGCTTTCTTCAGCTTGTACACATGATCAGGAAACTTAGGATCTTCAAAACCAGGAGGTTGAGACACATAAACTTCCTCATCAATGTACCCATTCAAGAATGCACTTTTCACATCCATTTGAAAGAGCTTAAAACCTTTGTACGATGCAAAAGCACATAAGATTCTAATGGCTTCTAATGTTGCAACAGGAGCAAAAGTTTCACCATAATCTATGCCTTCTTGCTGACTGTAACCTTGAGCAACAAGTCTTGCCTTGTTCCTCACAACATTTCCAAATTCATCAAGCTTGTTTTTCAGAACCCATCTAGTTCCAACAACCTTTATGTTGTTAGGTCTGGGAACCAAAGTCCAAACTTCTGACCTTTTGAACTGGTCAAGTTCTTCTTGCATTGCCATTAACCAGGAATCATCATCTACAGCTTCATAGAAGTCCTTGGGTTCCAGAAGTGACACAAAAGCCACATTCCCCATGTATCTTCTGAGCTTAGCTCTGGTCATGACAGGATTGTGAACAGAGTCAATTATGTTCTCTAAGGAATGATTCCTATGAGCTCTAACTTCTCTTGGTACATCCAATGAGTCTTCTGAAACTTGTTCATCATTTGTTGAATCATATATAGGAGCATCTTCTGGAAGGAAGTTGACTTCTGGAGTAGGATTCTCTTCTTGCGCTTGTTCAGCAACAGGAGGAATTACTTCAGCAGCTCTGGGAGAAACATCTTCTACTACATCAGGAGATTTAACTTCAGGAGCTTGAACTACATCTTCATCAGGAGCTCTACTATCTGCAGGGTTAGTCTCATCAAACTGTACATGAACAGATTCATCTAAAGTTTGAGTCCTCTTATTAAAAACCCTATATGCTTTACTATGTGTTGAGTAACCAAGAAAAATGGCCTCATCTGCCTTTGAATCAAATTTTGAAAGATATTCTTTTGTGTTCAAAACATAACACTTACAACCAAAGGTTCTAAAATAACCTATTTTAGGCTTTCGACCTTTCCAGAGTTCATAAGGGGTCTTGTTCAGAATGCTTCTGATTAGCACTCTATTCAGAACATAGCAAGCTGTGTTGACAGCTTCTCCCCAAAAATACTTTGGAAGCCTTCTTTCATTGATCATAGTTCTGGCAATCTCAACCAGAGTTCTATTCTTCCTTTCAACTACCCCATTTTGTTGAGGAGTTCTGGGAGCAGAAAAGTTATGATCAATTCCCTTGGTTTCACAGAATTCTTCAAACATAAAGTTTTTGAATTCTCCACCATTATCACTTCTGATATGAACAACCTTTTCATTCCTTTCATTCTCAAGTTTCTTTATCAGAACTGAGAAACATCCAAGTGACTCATCTTTGCTAGACAGCAAGATGACCCAAGTGAATCTTGAATAGTCATCTACTATGACAAAGGCATACTTCTTTCCACCCATGCTCATTGGTTGAACAGAGCCAAAAAGGTCCATATGAAGTAATTCCAAAGGTCTTTTAGTTGAAATGACTTTCTTAGTTTTAAAAGAGCTTCTGGATTGTTTACCAGATTGGCAAGCATTGCATAAATGATTCTTTTTAAAACTAATTTCAGGCAGACCCTCAACCAATTGATTTCTAGCAACTTTGGCCAGAAGATCCATGCTCACATGAGCAAGTCTTCTATGCCAGAGCCAGGAGGTATCCTCTTTGGACATCAAGCATATATTTTTGCAAAGATTCTCAAGGTTCAGCATGAAAACATTTTCAACTCTAGGAGCAGTTAGAATAACTTCCCTTGACTTACTGTCCAAGATTTTACATCCAGAGGAGCAAAAGACAACATCTCTACCTTTATCACACAGTTGTGCAACACTCAGGAGATTGAACTTCAGGCCTCTGACTAGGGAGACATCTTCGATCGGAGGATTAGTTCCTATGGATCCAGAACCAAGTATCCTTCCTTTCTGAGCATCTCCAAAGCTGACTTTTCCACCTCTTTTAGGATCAAATGTGATGAATGCTTTTTCATCACCTGTCATATGCCTTGAGCACCCACTGTCAATGTACCACAGCTTTGACATTGATGGAGCACTCAGAGCCACCTGCAACACAATCAATTAGTGACAGGTACCCAATCCTTATTGGGTCCTTCATTGTTAGATTTCTCTTCAGCAGGTTTTAATGATATCTCAGATTGCAAGAGGTTTTTAATATGATACTTGCAATCCTTCAACCAATGACCATCACTCTTGCAAAGCTTGCTTAAGGGAGGGTTCTTGGATCTTTCCCTTTGCTTCTTGGGAGATTTCTTCTTCTTCTGAGAAGGTTCAACATCTTCAGAGGCTACAGCAGCACTCTCAGAGGTGCCAACATCAGGAGGAGAAGCTATCTCTTTCAGAAGAGAGGGAGTGACAGGTTTCTTCTTCTGGGGTTTATCACTTCCCAGAGGCAGCTTTTCCTTGCCTTTGGCTTTAGAGCCATCAACAGGAGTGCTGAACTGTTTACACAGCTTCTCTTCTAACACTTTCATGTCAGAATAAACTTGAGTAAACCTAAGAAACTTGTCAGCCTCACTCTTGTCCAATTTCCTTTTCAGGTACTTGAACATACTATAGAGTTCTTCAAGAGAATCAAAGATATTTAGTTCGTGAGAATTGTTTACCTCAGAGTCATATGTAGCTTCAGGAGGTGCGGAAATTTCTCCTGTGACATCTTCAGAAGTTGGCTCATCAATAGCCATAAAACAAATCTGAGCTTGCTCTTCCTTTTCTTCAGGATCACTGCTGGTCTCAGAGTCTGACCAAGCAGCCAACATAGCTTTCTTGAACTTTTTCTTATCTTTCTTCAGCTCCTGGCAATTAGGCTTAATGTGCCCCGGTTGCTGACATCCATAGCACACAATAGCCTTGTTTGGATCTCTCTTGAACTTTTCACCAGAATCAGGAGTTTTCTTGTCAAAGCTCCTGAAAGGCTTCTTGTAGTTTCCACCTCTGCCTTTTCTGAAGGCTTTCTTGAACTTCCTGGTCAGCATAGCCAGTTCCTCATCTTCAGAGGATTCTTCAGAAGATTCTGCTTTCAGGACTACTCTTTTTCCTTCTGACCTTTCTCTTAGGTCATGATTCGTCATGGACATTTCATGAGTGATTAGGGAGCCAATGAGTTCATCATACTCATAATAGCTCAAGTCCTGAACTTTTTCAATAGCAGTCTTCTTGGCTTGCCAAGACCTTGGTAAGCTTCTGAGGATCTTCTTCACTTTTTCAGATTCTTCAATATCCTTTCCCAAACTCTTCAAGTCATTGACAATCTTGGTGAATCTAGAATTCATACTTGAGATAGATTCTTTGTCAAACATTTCAAATAACTCATAGTCTCTCATCAACTGATTGACTTTAGATTGCTTCACTTTTCCTGTTCCTTCGTAAGTGACTTCTAGCTTGTTCCAAATATCCTTTGTTGTTTCACAAGAAGACACTTTGTTATACTCAGTAGCAGAAAGTGCACAATGCAACATATTCATTGCTGAAGCATTAGTTTGGAGTTTTTTAAGAATATCATCAGTGTATTCTCTTAGAGGTATTACAACTTCCCCTAACCCAGCTTCCATCCTTGTTGGGATGAAGTCACCATCAGTGATAACATTCCAGGCACTCATATTCTGAGCTTGGATGAAACACATCATCCTCTTTTTCCAATAAGAATAGTTATCACCATTGAATAGTGGAGGTCTAGTTGTGGAAGAGCCCTCGGGAACAATGAAGTGAGAAGGGTTCTCAGGCTGGTGTCTACTAGCCATCTCTATTGATTCTGATAGGATCTTACACTTAGATTGTTAGATCTTTAGGAAATATGCGAAGTGACCTTCGCTCTGATACCACTTGTTGGCCCTATCAAGAACAGAATCACCTAGAGGGGGGGTGAATAGGTGTCAAAGTTGAAAACTGAAAATTTCTAAGTTTTTCGGGAAACTTAATTTTCAGAGTCAAATTTCCTCAGAGTCAGAAGCAAGCTTACAGAAGTTGCTTCTGAGGGAAATTCTGCCTAAACACAGTTAGACTGTTTTCAGCAACAGAAGTTCTGATTTGAGAACTTCTGGACAGTCTTCTGAACAAAGACAATGATACTTAGAGAAAATCTGTTTCAGCACTAAATATAAGCAAGTACACAGAAGCAATAATAACAAGTATAAGAGGGAGAAAGAAATTCAGGAGATCCTGATTGAACAATTCGATTTATCCAAGTTCGCCACAGAAGTCCTGTGACTACGTCTTGTCCCCTGAGGTCGCAGCCTACAGAGATTTTATAAATCTACTATTCAGAACTTTTATAGCAAGTTCAGAAGCTCCTTTACATCAACAGAACTTAAGCTAATTTCTCACTTAGTTCTGACTAGCCTAAAAAGAGTTAAAGGATTTCCACCAGAACAACAACACCCAGTTTTCTAGATTTCTCACCCAACTCTAATCTCAACTATTTCTCTCAAAATCTAACTGAATATCACAAACGATTTCAGTTTACAAGATTCCTATTATGAACTTGTTTTTCTTCACTCTCTCACTTAAACTTAAGCTATGCTAAGAAAGATTGAGAATGGGAAGTGTGCTCTGTTTTTGCTTCAAACAGTGCGTTGAGATTTTTGCTCGATAATCACGCGTACATGATGCATTGGAGCTTAGCTACTATTTATAGTGAATGAGGATGACCGTTGGGAAATTTGAATCTTCAACAGAGATGACATCAGTTGTTGTAGCCGTTAATTTGTCAAGTCTTCAAACGGTCTTCAAACACTTTGATTCCGTTATCCTTGTTCTTTAACCAAATCCGGTAAGTGATTTGAAATTGAAGATAAGGTTGACCGGAAACATTCCTCAATAAGATCAACAAAGGGTAGACAAGGAAATTCTGGTTTCACTTTGAGTAGACAAGCGCGCTCCATCAAAACAGCTTTTTGAACTTTTGGCGCCTTGCATTAAATGCACTTGTCAGAGCAATAAATGCTATCCAGAACCCGTGACTAAGCTTTGATGAACCCTAAGTGTTTTGATTATGTCCAAACGTTTCAGAAGATGATAACCTAATACTATCTTACATATAGTTTATTGTTGACTAATACTTTTGCTTTAGTCTATGTGTAAGTTTCTCAGCAGTTGCTGAATGAATCGTTTCTAGATTGCCTAAAGAACTCAGAAGATCAGTTGCTGAAGTCAGAGTTTCAACAATTCAGAAGCTGGATTCCTCCGCTCTGAAGCCGAAGTCTGCTACAGCTCTCCTCAGAAGTTCCTTGCAATCAGAAGTTTTGCCAATTGTGATCAGAAGTCTAGTCAACTGGAAATTAGCTTCTGAAAGCTAAAGTCACGGGTTCTGGATAGCATTTAATGCTCTGACAAGTGCATTTAATGCAAGGCGCCAAAAGTTCAAAAAGCTGTTTTGGTGGAGCGCGCCTGTCTGTTTAAAAGAAACCAGAATTTCCATGTCTACCCTTTGTTGATCCAATTGAAGAATGATTCCAGTCAACCTCGTCTTTGATTTCAAATCACTTACCGGATTTAGTTAAAGAACAAGGATAATGGAATCAAAGTGTTTGAAGACCGTTTGAAGATTTGACAAATTAACGGCTACAACATTTGATGTCATCTCCTTTGAAGTTTCAAACTCACCAACGGTCATCTTCACTCACTATAAATAGTAGCCAAGCTCCAAAGCATCAACACGCATGATCATCGAGCAAAATCTCAACGCACTGTTCTAACTAGAAAAACAGAGCAACACTTCCCATTCTCAATCTTTCTTAGAATAGTCTTAGTTAAAGTGAGAGAGTGAAGAAAAACAAGTTCATAATAGGAATCTTGTAAACTGAGATCGTTTGTGATCTTCAGTTAGATTTAAAGAGAGAAATCTAGTTGAGATTAGAGTTGGGTGAGAAATCCAGAAAACAGAGTTGTTGTTTGTTCTGGTGGAAATCCTTTAACTCTTTTTAGGCTAGTCAGAACTAAGTGAGAAATTAGCTTAAGTTCTGTTGATGTAAAGGAGCTTCTGAACTTGCCATAAAAGTTCTGAATAGTGGATTTATAAAATCTCTGTAGGCTGCGACCTCAGGGGACAAGACGTAGTCACAGGACTTCTGTGGCGAACTTGGATAAATCGAATTGTTCAATCAGGATCTCCTGAACTTCTTTCTCCCTCTTATACTTGTTATTTTTGCCTCTGTGTACTTGTTCATATTTAGTGCTGAAACAGATTTTCTCTAAAGTATCATTGTCTTTGTTCAGAAGACTGTCCAGAAGTTCTCAAATCAGAACTTCTGTTGCTGAAAACAGTCTAACTGTGTTTAGGCAGAATTTCCCTCAGAAGCAACTTCTGTAAGCTAGCTTCTGACTCTGAGGAAATTTGACTCTGAAAATTAAGTTTCCCGAAAAACTTAGAAATTTTCAGTTTTCAACTTTGACACCTATTCACCCCCCTCTAGGTGATTCTGTTCTTAATAGGGCCAACAAGTGGTATCAGAGCCAGGTTACTTCGCATATTTTCTAAAGATCTAACAATCTAAGTGTAAGATCCTATCAGAATCAATAGAGATGGCTAGTAGACACCAGCCTGAGAATTCTTCTCACTTCATAGTTCCAGAAGGTTCTTCTACTACTAGACCTCCATTATTTAATGGCAACAACTACTCATACTGGAAGAAAAGGATGATGTACTTCATCCAAGCTCAGAACATGAGTGCTTGGTATGTCATCACTAATGGTGATTTCATTCCCACCAGAATGGAACAAGGTTTAGGGAATGTTATTATTCCTCAGAAAGAATACACAGATGACATTCTGAAAAAACTCCAAACTAATGCTTCAGCAATAAATATGTTGCATTGTGCACTTACAGCCACTGAATATAACAAAGTTTCTTCTTGTGAAACTGCACAGGATATTTGGAACAAGCTAGAAGTCACATATGAAGGAACTGGAAAAGTGAAGCAATCTAAAGTCAACCAACTCATGAGAGAATATGAGTTATTTGAAATGCTTGATAAAGAATCTATTTCAGATATGAACTCTAGATTCACCAAGATAGTCAATGACTTGAAGAGTTTAGGAAAGGATATTGAAGAATCTGATCGAGTGAAGAAGATTGTCAGAAGCTTACCAAGGTCTTGGCAAGCCAAGAAGACTGCTATTGAAGAAGTTCAGGATTTGAGCTATTACTTGTATGATGAGCTCATTGGGTCTCTGATTACCCATGAGATGTCATTAAAGAATCATGACCTAAGAGAAAGGTCAGAAGGAAAAAGAGTAGTCCTGAAAGCAGAATCTTCTGAAGAATCCTCTGAAGATGAGGAACTGGCTATGCTGACCAGGAAGTTCAAGAAGGCCTTTAGGAAAGGCAGAGGTGGAAACTACAAGAAGCCTTTCAGGAGCTTTGATAAGAAAACTCCTGATTCTGGTGAAAAGTTCAAGAGAGATCCAAACAAGCCAATTGTGTGCTATGGATGTCAGCAACCGGGGCACATTAAGCCTAACTGCCCGGAGCTGAAGAAAAATAAGAAAAAGTTCAAGAAAGCTATGCTGGCTGCCTGGTCAGACTCTGAGACCAGCAGTGATCCTGAAGAAAAGGAAGAGCAAGCTCAGATTTGTTTTATGGCTATTGATGAACCAACTTCAGAAGATGTCACAGGAGAAACTTCCGCACCTCCTGAAGCTACATATGATTCCGAGGTAAACATATCTTCTGAACAAAATATCTTTGATTCTCTTGAAGAACTCTATAGTATGTTCAAGTACCTGAAAAGGAAATTGGACAAGAGTGAGGCTGACAAGTTTCTTAGGTTTACTCAAGTTTATTCTGACATGAAAGTGTTAGAAGAAAAACTGTGTAAACAGTTCAGCACTTCTGCTGATGGCTCTAAAGTCAAAGGCAAGGAAAAGCTGCCTCTGGGAAGTGATAAACCCCAGAAGAAGAAGAAACCTGTCACTCCCTCTCTTCTGAAAGAGATAGCTTCTCCTCCTGATGTTGGTACCTCTGAAGATATTGGTCCTTCTCAGAAGAAGAAGAAATCTCCCAGGAAGCAAAGAGAGAGATCCAAGAACCCTCCCTTTTGCAAACTTTGCAAGAGTGATGGTCACTGGTTGAAGGATTGCAAGTACCATATTAAAAACCTCTTGCAATCTGAGATATAATTAAAACCTGCTGAAAAGAAATCTAACTCTGAAGGACCCAATAAGGATTGGGTACCTGTCACTAATTGATTGTGTTGCAGGTGGCTCTGAGTGCTCCATCAATGTCAAAGCTGTGGTACATTGACAGTGGGTGCTCAAGGCATATGACAGGTGATGAAAAAGCATTCATCACATTTGATCCTAAAAGAGGTGGAAAAGTCAGCTTTGGAGATGCTCAGAAAGGTAGGATACTTGGTTCTGGATCCATAGGAACTAATCCTCCGATCGAAGATGTCTCCCTAGTCAGAGGCCTGAAGTTCAATCTCCTGAGTATTGCACAACTGTGTGATAAAGGTAGAGATGTTGTCTTCAACTCCTCTGGATGTAAAATCTTGGACAGTAAGTCAAGGGAAGTTATTCTAACTGCTCCTAGAGTTGAAAATGTTTTCATGCTGAATCTTGAGAATCTTTGCAAAAATATATGCTTGATGTCCAAAGAGGATACCTCCTGGCTCTGGCATAGGAGACTTGCTCATGTGAGCATGGATCTTCTGGCCAAAGTAGCTAGAAATCAATTGGTTGAGGGTCTGCCTGAAATTAGTTTTAAAAAGAACCATTTATGCAATGCTTGCCAATCTGGTAAACAATCCAGAAGCTCTTTTAAAACTAAGAAAGTCATTTCAACTAAAAGACCTTTGGAATTACTTCATATGGATCTTTTTGGCCCTGTTCAACCAATGAGCATGGGTGGAAAGAAGTATGCCTTTGTCATTGTAGATGACTATTCAAGATTCACTTGGGTCATCTTGCTGTCTAGCAAAGATGAGTCACTTGGATGTTTCTCAGTTCTGATAAAGAAACTTGAGAATGAAAGGAATGAAAAGGTTGTCCATATCAGAAGTGATAATGGTGGAGAATTCAAAAACTTTAGGTTTGAAGAATTTTGTGAAACCAAGTGAATTGATCATAACTTTTCTGCTCCCAGAACTCCTCAACAAAATGGGGTAGTTGAAAGGAAGAATAGAACTCTGGTTGAGATAGCCAGAACTATGATCAATGAAAGAAGGCTTCCTAAGTACTTTTGGGGAGAAGCTGTGAACACAGCTTGCTATGTTCTGAATAGAGTGCTAATCAGAAGCATTCTGAACAAGACCCCTTATGAACTCTGGAAAGGTCGAAAGCCTAAAATAGGTTATTTCAGAACCTTTGGTTGTAAATGTTATGTTTTGAATACAAAAGAATATCTTTCAAAGTTTGATTCAAATGCAGATGAGGCCATTTTTCTTGGTTACTGAACACATAGTAAAGCATATAGGGTTTTTAATAAGAGGACTCAAACTTTAGATGAATCTGTTCATGTACAGTTTTATGAGACTAACCCTGCAGATAGTAGAGCTCCTGATGAAGATGTAGTTCAAGCTCCTGAAGTTACATCTCCTGTTGAAGAAGAAGATGTTTCTCCCAGAGCTGCTGAAGTGGTTCCTCCTGTTGCTGAACAAGCTCAAGATGAGAATCCTACTCCAGAAGTCAACTTCCTTCCAGAAGATGCTCCTATATATGATTCAACAAATGATGAACAGGTTTCAGAAGACTCATTGCATGTACCAAGAGAAGTTAGAACTCATAGGAATCATTCCTTAGAGAACATTATTGACTCTGTTCATAATCCTGTCATGACCAGAGCTCAGCTCAGAAGATACATGGGGAATGTGGCTTTTGTGTCACTTCTTGAACCCAAGGACTTCTATGAAGCTGCTGATGATGACTCCTGGTTAATGGCAATGCAAGAAGAACTTGACCAGTTCAAAAGGTCAAAAGTTTGGACTTTGGTTCCCAGACCTAACAACATAAAGGTTGTTGGAACTAGATGGGTTCTGAAGAACAAGCTTGATGAATTTGGAAATGTTGTGAGGAACAAGGCAAGATTTGTTGCTCAAGGTTACAGTCAGCAAGAAGGCATAGATTATGGTGAAACTTTTGCTCCTGTTGCAAGATTAGAAGCCATTAGAATCTTATGTGCTTTTGCATCATACAAAGGTTTTAAGCTCTTTCAAATGGATGTGAAAAGTGCATTCTTGAATGGTTACATTGATGAGGAAGTCTATGTGTCTCAACCTCCTGGTTTTGAAGATCCTAAGTTTCCTGATCATGTATTTAAGCTGAAGAAAGCATTGTATGGACTGAAACAAGCTCCCAGAGCTTGGTATGAGAGACTGACAAAGTTCCTTCTGTCTAAGGGATTTGTCAGAGGCTGTGTTGATACAACTCTGTTCACTCTGAAGAAGAACAAGGATATCCTTATAGCTCAGGTATATGTTGATGACATTATATTTGGTGCTACTAACGAATCTTTGTGCAGAGAGTTCAGTGACCACATGAAGGCTGAGTTTGAAATGTTTATGATGGGAGAATTAACCTTCTTCTTAGGACTTCAGATCAAGCAAAGTAATGATGGTGTGTTTATCAATCAAGCCAAGTACACTAGAGAAGTGCTGAAGAAATTTGGCATGATGGACTCTAATGCTGTTGATATTCCAATGGATGTCAGCAAAGACATTGATGATGAAGAGAAAGCTGGTAAACCTGTAGATATAAAAACCTACAGAGGTATGATTGGTTCTCTTTTATACCTAACAGCCAGCAGGCCAGATATACATTTTGCTGTGTGTTTTTGTGCTAGATATCAATCAAAGCCAAGAGAAATTCATGATGTTGCTGTCAAAAGAATTCTCAGATATCTTAAAGGCACACCAGAAGCTGGTTTGTGGTATCCCTGTAGTTCTGATTTCACTCTTATAGGATACACAGACTCTGACTATGGTAGAGATAAATTGAAAAGGGTCAGCACTTCTGGTGGTTGTCATTTTCTGGGGGAGTGCCTAGTCTCCTGGCATAGCAAGAAGCAAACCTCTGTGGCTCTCTCAACTGCTGAAGCTGAGTATGTTGCTGCTGGAAGTTGTGTTTCTCAGATGCTCTGGATCAAGCAACAAATTGCTGACTATGGAATCATCCCTGGAACAATTACAATCTACTGTGATAACAAGAGTGCAATTGATCTTTCAAAGAACCCTATTCAGAACAGCAGGATGAAGCATGTTCATATTAGGCATCACTTTCTGAGAGATCATGTTCTGAAGAAGGATATTATCATTACTCATGTTCCCTCTGAAGAAAATCTTGCTGACATGTTTACTAAGCCTCTGGCTGGTAATTCTTTCAGCAACTTACGAGAAGGCATTGGTATGACTTATCCACTTCAATAACTTAGATTAATTATTTCTGTATGTCTTAAGTGATTAATCGTTGGAGATGATTAAGTTATAATTAATTCTAATCATGATTTGACACTTAAGCATGCGTTATCTACTGCATATTACGGCGCTGTTCTGTGGTTAACGGTTATCTGTTCCCTTTTAAACGGTGTGTATTTGCTTTTTGAATTGGAACGGTTTCTGTGTTTGGGTATAAATAAGGGTTTTCCATACTTAGAAAATTTTCACTTGCATTCTCTTTGCTATTAGAATTTCCATCAAGTTTCTGTGTTCTTCCCTCTCAAATCTTAACCTAATTTCTTATATCTTCAAAAATGGCTCAAGAAATCACTGTCACTCACATCTTCTCCACTGAATCACAAAAGAAGGTTAGCGAATCTAGGGTATTCACCTCTAGGGTCCTAGATGATGAAGTTAAATCGACTGAACCTATTTCTCACTGGCTTAGCGCTCAAAACTGGAATTCATTCGTTTCTCTCGATGAATTCATTTATCCTAAGTTAGTCACAGAATTCTATCAGAACCTTCATTTCTTTTCTAATGAGGAGGATGTTCTACATTCTGTAGTCGGGGAAGTTGAGATCGAAGTCAGCAGGGCTTCCATTTCTCAAGTGATAGGGATTGATGATGAAGGAATCATCATTGGTGATGATGGTTCAGCAGATGGTCTTACTGAAGCCAACTGGGCTAGGCCAAATCTGAATGCCAAGGAAACGTATGCCACCTGGTTGACTCAGCACCAGAGGTGGGCACACTATTTGACTACAAATGTCTTTCTTCCGAAGGCTGGAGGAGTCAATGGGGTTTCCAACAGGGAAAGGGTTTTCATGTGGCATCTGGTCAACCAGAAGAAAATTAATTTACCTGCCATGCTGATAAGGCAGATGAAGAATGTAACGACCGTGAGTGCATTAGCATATGGCTCACTCCTGAAGAGGTTGTTTGAGGCAGCCTCTGTTGTTGTTTCAGGAGAAGGTGTTACTAGTAGGAGTACGGTTCTGAAGATGCATACCTTCAGGAACCTGAGTTTTGGTGTGACTCCGAAGAAGATTGAGAAGGGCTCCTCTGTGAGTATTGCTCAGAAGGAAATTATGGAAGCTACTGTGCAGAAAGGAAAGAATGCTGCCAAGAAGGGCAAGGGAAAGAAAGGATCAAGCAAGTTGGTCCTGACTGTTGAGAAGGTGGTTGTCTCAGAACCTCTTCCTACGATGGTTCAAACAACAATCAATGTTGAACCCTCTGGCAAGATTGTTGCTGAGAAGCCAAAGGATGTTCCTGAGAAGGAAGCTCGGGATGCTGAGGAAGCACGCCTTGCTGAGAAAGAGAAGGCTGCTGAAGCTGAAAAAGTTGCAAGAGTTGTGGCTCTTGCTGAAGAGAAAAGAAAGAAGAAGGAAGCTGAGGATCAGTTAGCTGCTGAGAGAGAAATTGCTACAAAGGCTAAGGCCGATGCAAGACTTATAGCATGTGCTGCTGAACTTCAGGATGCGGAGTTCTCAAAGGAAGTTGAGGCTTCAGAAGAAGGAGAGAATCTTGAGAATATCTCTCTGTCCTCTCGGATAATTGAGAATATCTCTCTCTCTACCAGGATTGGGAAGAAGGCTGTTGCAAAACGAAGGTTGCTGAGGAAAAAGGACTTCGTTGTTGCCTCCAGTGCTGAATTAGAAGATCCTGTTACTCAGGAACCGGAAGATGCTGATAAAGACTTGTCAGAGATGTCTGATGAAGAGAATGTTGATGCTCCTCTGATTGAAGAGCTGTCAGAAGAGAGTGAACCAGAAGATGAAGAGGTTCTTCAGAATGCAAAACAATTTGTTGAGAATGTTGATGATGAAAACTTCATTGACAACATTCTTCTGAATCAAGGAAGAAACCCTGGTGAAAGGGACGCCTCTGAAACACTGATCAGGATGGCTCACATCTTTGCTGAGCCCATCTCAATGTTTGATCCAAACTCTGACCAGGTCATCTCTTCTCCCACTCTTACTCCTCATCAATCTCCTTCACTCCCTTCTGTCACAGAAGTGAGTGGTTCCCAAACTTCCATTCCTCCTACAACTTCAACCTCTGAGGTTGTACCTCCTTCAATCATTCCTCCTTCTGGATCCTTTTCAGAAGTGAATTTAAACACTTCTCCCATTTTCACAGACTCTATATCCACATCCACTACCTCTTCTATTCCTTCCTCCTCTGTAAGTCCATCAATTGGATTTACTGCTCCATCTTTCTCACTACCATCTACTTTACCTTCCATTTCCCCTACCATTTCTTCCTCTACCACCAATGCCATCCCTTCCTCAAACACTCAATTTCCTCCTCTCTCAACTTCTGGACATACACCTCCTGTGTGTGATCCTTTAACTACCTCCTCCACTACTTCTTGTTTTGCTGGGTTGTCATCCAACTATGACTTCCTGCGCAAACACATGAATCGGGATGATCTGGATACCAGGTTTGGTAGTTTTGGTTTCATGGGCAGAGCTTCTGGTATTTCCGAAGCTGGAGGTGCCCCCAGTGTTGAAGAGTTGAGAAGAATGAGTCAGAGTGGCTCTGATGAACTGCTGAATAGATTTGCTGGTATGGGGCAAAGGACCTCTGCTGCTGACATGTATGCTCAGGGCATTGTGCTGCAAGAATTGCATTCTTTGAAAGCTCAGAACCTGCAGCTCATGACTATGCTTCAAATGCAGGATCCTTCTGTTTACATACGCAATCTTTCTACACTTCATCTAGCTACCTATGAAGAGCTGTACAAATTGAGAGAACTAGCTCTGACTCTTCCTTCATTGGATAATATTGCTCTTGCTTCTTCTCAGAAGGTCAATGAGAATCTGGAGATATTGACAGAAGAAGTCAAGGAAGCAAACGAGCATTATGAGGCTCATGAGAAGATACTCCCAAGTAAGATTGATGACCTGCAAAGTACTGCAAATCACATTCTGAGAGAAGTGAAATCTTCTGCTCAAGGTTCATCATCTTCCGGGGCTGCTAAGATTGTATATGACATCACTCCTGATCTCAACAATCGACTCTCCAACATTGAGTCTGCTGTATCTGCTCAGAATGCACAGATTGCTGAGCTTACTGAACTTCTGAAGGTTATGCACACTCAAGCACGAGAACAAGAGAAGACTCTTCATAATTGTTATAGGTTTGTTCGAGGACAGACTTATATTCAGAATGAGCATCTTACTGCTGCTGTGTATGCTAACAATAGGTTGATCAAGCTCCTTCTGGAAGATGTTCAGAGACAGCGACCTATGTCTAGTCAGACCTTTGATCATATGAAGACCATTGATGATGACTTCAGAAGACGAATGGATCTGATCAATACTGTGAGACCAACCCCTCAGCAATATCAGACTGCACTGAATGTTCAACAAAAATTGAAAACTCAAGGTGCTCTGGGTGTTGCTCCTGGTTCTGGTCAAACGGGGGAGAAGTCTGGTCAGAAGAGATCAAGTGATGCCGAAGGTTCTAGTGTTGTTCCTCCTCCTCAGAAGAAACCTAGGAACTTGTAATCTTTTAGGCCTTATGCTTCTTAGCTAGGTTCTGGGTTGGGTAGTTTTTGTCTTAGGACTTTTTCTGCTCTTCTGATTATTTTGTTTCTTATGCTGTCTTCTGAATGAATTTATACACACTGAATCTTTCTCATACTCTCTTGCGTATCTGACTTCTAACTTTTTGCTTATGTTTCTTTTTTACTTAGTAAATTACACTTCATCAAATCTAACAACTTGATCTTAAGTCTTTCTTTAAGTTTATACAGATTGCTGAAGTTCACCATTTACACTAAAATGGGGGAGTTAATTTACTCAGAAGTTATGAAACATTTGCATCAGGAAGTCATTTTCTAAACCTCATGTTTTATGTTACCTTCTGACCACGGTTTGTCCATAACCAAAATGGGGGAGAATGATGAACCCTAAGTGTTTTGATTATGTCCAAACGTTTCAGAAGATGATAACCTAATACTATCTTACATATAGTTTATTGTTGACTAATACTTTTGCTTTAGTCTATGTGTAAGTTTCTCAGCAGTTGCTGAATGAATCGTTTCTAGATTGCCTAAAGAACTCAGAAGATCAGTTGCTGAAGTCAGAGTTTCAACAATTCAGAAGCTGGATTCCTCCGCTCTGAAGCCGAAGTCTGCTACAGCTCTCCTCAGAAGTTCCTTGCAATCAGAAGTTTTGCCAATTGTGATCAGAAGTCTAGTCAACTGGAAATTAGCTTCTGAAAGCTAAAGTCACGGGTTCTGGATAGCATTTAATGCTCTGACAAGTGCATTTAATGCAAGGCGCCAAAAGTTCAAAAAGCTGTTAAGGTGGAGCGCGCCTGTCTGTTTAAAAGAAACCAGAATTTCCATGTCTACCCTTTGTTGATCCAATTGAAGAATGATTCCAGTCAACCTCGTCTTTGATTTCAAATCACTTACCGGATTTAGTTAAAGAACAAGGATAACGGAATCAAAGTGTTTGAAGACCGTTTGAAGATTTGACAAATTAACGGCTACAACATTTGATGTGATCTCCTTTGAAGTTTCAAACTCACCAACGGTCATCTTCACTCACTATAAATAGTAGCCAAGCTCCAAAGCATCAACACGCATGAACATCGAGCAAAATCTCAACGCACTGTTCTAACTAGAAAAACAGAGCAACACTTCCCATTCTCAATCTTTCTTAGCATAGTCTTAGTTAAAGTGAGAGAGTGAAGAAAAACAAGTTCATAATAGGAATCTTGTAAACTGAGATCGTTTGTGATCTTCAGTTAGATTTAAAGAGAGAAATCTAGTTGAGATTAGAGTTGGGTGAGAAATCCAGAAAACAGAGTTGTTGTTTGTTCTGGTGGAAATCCTTTAACTCTTTTTAGGCTAGTCAGAACTAAGTGAGAAATTAGCTTAAGTTCTGTTGATGTAAAGGAGCTTCTGAACTTGCCATAAAAGTTCTGAATAGTGGATTTATAAAATCTCTGTAGGCTGCGACCTCAGGGGACAAGACGTAGTCACAGGACTTCTGTGGCGAACTTGGATAAATCGAATTGTTCAATCAGGATCTCCTGAACTTCTTTCTCCCTCTTATACTTGTTATTTTTGCCTCTGTGTACTTGTTCATATTTAGTGCTGAAACAGATTTTCTCTAAAGTATCATTGTCTTTGTTCAGAAGATTGTCCAGAAGTTCTCAAATCAGAACTTCTGTTGCTGAAAACAGTCTAACTGTGTTTAGGCAGAATTTCCCTCAGAAGCAACTTCTGTAAGCTAGCTTCTGACTCTGAGGAAATTTGACTCTAAAAATTAAGTTTCCCGAAAAACTTAGAAATTTTCAGTTTTCAACTTTGACACCTATTCACCCCCCTCTAGGTGATTCTGTTCTTAATAGGGCCAACAAGCTTCTGATCAAATTGGTAGATGAACTTCTGATTGCAATGGACCTCTGAGGAGAGCTTCAACATACTTCAATAGCTTCAGAGCGGAGCATCGAGCTTCTGAAATATGAAACTCTGTCTTCAGCAATCGAGACTTCTGAGTACTTCATGCAATCTAGAAATTCTTCATTCAGCACCTGCTGAGTAACTTACACATAGACTAAGTAGAGAAATATTAGTCAACAAAAAACTATATGTAAGAGAATCTTAAGTTTTCATCTTCTGAAATGTTTGGACATAATCAAAACACTTAGGGTTCATCATGCTGTGTATGCTAACAATCGGTTGATCAAGCTCCTTCTGGAAGACGTTCAGAGACAGCGACCTATGTCTGGACAGACTTTTGATCATATGAAAACCATTGATGCTGATTTCAGAAGAAGAATGGATATGATCAACACTGTAAGGCCTACACCTCAGCAATATCAGACTGCTTTAAATGTTCAGCAGAAATTGGACTCTCAAGGTGCTCTGGGTGTTCCTGTTGGTTCTGGCCAAACGGGGGAGAAGTCTGCTCAGCAGGGTGGTCTCAAGTCTGGATTGAAAAGAC
Organism: Euphorbia peplus; assembly: GCA_028411795.1. Classification (NCBI taxonomy): domain Eukaryota; kingdom Viridiplantae; phylum Streptophyta; class Magnoliopsida; order Malpighiales; family Euphorbiaceae; genus Euphorbia; species Euphorbia peplus. The sequence continues at coordinate 7,069,321 of CP110843.1, read as the reverse complement.
AGAATGTTGATGAAAGTTCTAGTGGTGTTCCTCCTCCTCAGAAGAGATCTAGAAACTTATAATCATTTTAGGACTTAAGCTTCTTAGCTAGGTTCTGGGTTGGGTAGTCTTGTCTTAGGACTTTCCTTCTGATGATTATTTTGTTTGCTGTTTCTTCTGACTATTATATACACTGAACTTTTCTTATACATATTAATTGTCTCTGATTAATTTCTTACTGTTTATGTTTCTTCTTAACTTAGTAACTTTATCTTCACTAAAAATCTAACAACTTGATCTCAAGCCTATCTTAAGTTCATAACAGATTGATGAAGTTCACCATTTACACTAAAATGAGGGAGTTAAGTTACTCAAAAGCTAAAACAAACATATGTATCAGGAAGTTAATCTCTAAACTTTGTGTTTTCTTAAGAAATGCTACCTTATGACCACGGTTTGTCCATAACCAAAATGGGGGAGAATGATGAACCCTAAGTGTTTTGATTATGTCCAAACGTTTCAGAAGATGAAATTAAAATTCTCTTACATACTGTTTAATATTGACTAACAATTTTTGTTTAAGTTTGTATGTAAGTTACTCAGCAGGTGCTGAATGAACAATTTCTGGATTGCTTAAGGTCTCAGAAATAACGAAAGCTGAAGACAGTATTCCCTCCTTCAGAAGCTGGATATTCCGCTCTGAAGATATCGAAGTCTGTTAAAGCTCTCCTCAGAGGACCATTGCAATCAGAAGTAAAACTCTACCAATTTGATCAGAAGCTTAGACAATTGAAATTAGCTATTAGAAGCTAAGTCACGGGTTCCGTTAGCATTTATTGCTCTGACAATTGCATTTAATGCAAGGCGCCAAAAGTTCAAAAAGCTGTTTTGAAGGAGCGCGCTTGTCTACTCAAAGCGAAACCAGAATTTCCTTGTCTACCCTTTATTGATCCAATTGAAGAATGTTTCCAGTCAACCTTATCTTCAACTTCAAATCACTTACCGGATTTAGTTAAAGAACAAGGTTAACGGAATCAAAGTGTTTGAAGACCGTTTGAAGACTTGACAAATTAACGGCTACAACAACTGATGTCATCTCTTTTAAAGATTCAAATTCACCAACGGTCATTCTCATTCACTATAAATAGTAGCCAAGCTCCACTGCATCAAAGACGCATGATTACCGAGCAAAATCTCAACGCACTGTTTGAACAAAAAAAACAGAGCACATTTTCCATTCTCAATCTTTCTTAGCATAGCTTTAGTTAAAGTGAGAGAGTGAAGAAAAACAAGTTCATAATAGGAATCTTGTAAACTGATATCGTTTGTGATATTCAGTTAGATTTAGAGAGAAATCTAGTTGAGATTTGAGTTGGGTGAGAAATCCAGAAAACAGAGTTGTTATTGTTGTTCTGGTGGAAATCCTTTAACTCTTTTTAGGCTAGTCAGAACTAAGTGAGAAATTAGCTTATGTTCTGTTGATGTAAAGGAGCTTCTGAACTTGCCATAAAAGTTCTGAATAGTAGATTTAAAATCTCTGGTGGCTGCGACCTCAGGGGACAAGACGTAGTCACAGGACTTCTGTGGCGAACTTGGATAAATCGACTTGTTCATCAGGATCTCCTGAACTTCTTTCTCCCTCTTATACTTGTTATTATTGCTCCTGTGTGCTTGCTCATATTTAGTGCTGAAACAGATTTACTCCTAATATCATTGTCTTTGTTCAGAAGACCGTCCAGAAGTTCTCAAACTCTGAACTTCTGTTGCTGAAAACAGTCTAACTGTGTTTAGGCAGAATTTCCCTCAGAAGCTGCTTCTATAAGCTTGCCTCTGATTCTGAGGAAATTTGACTCTGAAAATTAAGTTTCTTTAAAAACTTTGAAATTTTCAGTTTTCAACTTAGACACCTATTCACCCCCCTCTAGGTGATTCTGTTCTTGTTAGGGCCAACAGTTAATTGAATCGATTTAACACTACGGTGTTTAATTGATAAAATTAAATTAATTAAGGGTCAAATTAATAATTAACTGAAAGTTAATTAATTGCACTATATAAGTGAATTGTCAATTCATTATTGAGGATCGGAAAAATTGAAACCCTAGCCTCCCATTAGCTGAATTCGACCGAACCCCTCCCTAGAGGATTCCGGTGAATTTGTTCTTTATTCTTCGCATTCTTGGAGTAAGCCGACTAGTAGTTGGTCTCGGTTCTTGCTCGTGTCTGCACGTGAACTAGGAGGAGCAACATCTGAAGCTCTCGTCCATCCTTGAAAGGATATCCAAGTAGGTTTTCTTAATCAATAGATTAAGATAAAAGTTTTGTTAAAACTTAACTGAGGTTTAAAGATTAAGATCAATGGGACAATTGGTTCAGGTTAGATCGAAATCACCGTTTAACTTAATAGTTCGTTGCTTCCGCTGCGCGGCTCTGATCGATCTTTCTAACCCTACACTACAGGTTCATCTTCAATATGCACAAGTTCCACAACCTGTGCCAGAACGGGTTGTTCTACCACGAGTTGTGCCTGTGGGGTTGTGCTTGCGGCCTGTGCCAGTTTTCCTTGTGCCCATCTAATCTTTCGCACAGCTCCACTTCTTTTCTTGTAAGCCTTTCGGATGGATTTGAAAAGGTGGTGGACCTGCTCCATGATTAAACTACCAAAGAAAACTAGAACAAAATCTGCACAGCTCAACGCACACGTCAAACTCTTAAAGACATAAACAATAACAATAATCTAAACACCGTATTTTCCCTGGCAACGGCGCCAAAAATTAATGCGTGACTAGCACCACGTAATATCTAAGATTACGCACAGGTCATCAATAGTATATAAAACGGTAAGAACCGAGTATCGATCCACAGAGAAAATGGGTTAGATTATTACTAATGTTCAAATCTAAAAGAGTAAAGAGTAACCAGGTGATTTAAAGCAAGAAATAACAATAAACGAGATAACAAAGCAATAAAACAGTAAATCTAATGTAAGAGAACAGATCCAGAGAGAATAGGGTTGTTCTCGAGCACAAGGCTAAGAATAGTTGATAGCAAACAATAATAAAATAGATACATGGAATGAACATAGGGTCCAACAAGCACAGGTCTCTCAGATCTAAGCTTAAACATGCAAATACGTAGTTAAGTGGTTCATCAGTATTATTCTCTCACGTTTCCATGATAAGAACAAATAAAAGATAGTCAAAACAGCATTTCTACACATCTCGACTAACTTGCACAGATCTACGCAATGGAATAGGGTCACTCTGATTTCTCTTGAGTTCCGTACACATCAAGCAAGATTAACAGCTATTTCTAGCTAATTATTTGCTTAACCTTATAGTCTAGATCCAGATCTTATCTACTTTCTTTCAAAACATAGATAAATTATGCATATACATTAAGGCCTTTAACATATAATGAGCAAATAAGCATAGATCTATAAGTTAACCACGTAAAACACCCTAAACAAAGACTAACCGAGACCCATTTATGCTTTTCCAAGCCCACTCCACGTAAAGAAAACTACTCGCACTTCATATCTCTTTATCCACGAAGCAACAAAGATGAAATGAAGAAGAAAGCATATATTGATAATGGAGGAAGGAGCTCCAACTCTCCCATGGCAGAAATGGCCAAGGAAGAAGAAGGATTCCAGCCACCAAAGTTTGTTACAAGAGAGAGAAAAATGATAAATAAGAGGTTTCTTAATGGATAGTGGTCCTTTAATAGGCAAACAAAAAGGATGCCCTAATGCATGGCAATCCCCAAAATACCCAACAATAAAGCAAATATTTTGACGTAGGACAAAAACAATAAAGAGGAGCGCCCTAGTGACGTCACCCATGTGACTAAGCTTGATCTTTTCTCTTTTCATTAATGACACAACTCCCTCCCACGCACAGCCTGCGCCAGACAGCAGCACAGCTACTAAAATCATCCTTTTAAGCACAGCTTCTCATCAACAAGCATTCCAGACTTGCTTCCAAACATTTATAAGAAAACGGTCGAAGAAAACAATAAACGCGGTAGTAAATGCATGGGAAGAGCCCTAAAATCTATCAAAAACTAAGCACAGGTTGTGCACATCAACTACTAATACATATGTGTCACTTCAGTTCTATTAATTTGAAACAAACAGATTATTAATTTGGAACAACCAGAAATTCAATCTGCAAATTGAGAAATACCGCAGGCTCAACAAAGTTCTACTACTAATACATATGTGTCACTCCAGTCCTGTTAATTTGAAATAACAGACTATTAATTTGAAACAAACAGACTATTAATTTGGAACAACCATATAAATATTTCAAGTGGATTTTCAAGTGCAGACTACCTTGCTTCCCATGATCATTAGCTTCCTGTAGAGCAGCCTTTCTTCAACAAGATGATTAGCTTCCTGTAGAGCAGCTTTGCATTCGGGACCAGCAGATTCACCAATATTAATTTGGAAAAACACAATATTCAATTTGGAACAACCTTAGAAAAATAAAAAAAGGCTTAAAACACAAAAAACCCCCTAAACTTGGTTAAATGTTGCAATTGTCCCCTCGAACTTTCAATTGTAACAAATTACCCCCTGAACTTGGCAAATGGTAACAAATAACCCCATATTTTGAGTTTGAAAAGTCAAATGCCACGTGTCATGCCCTTATTCGATATTTGAAAAGTCAAAGTGCCACGTGTCATGATTTTATAGGGTGTTTGAAAAGTCAAAATGCCACATGGCATGATCTGATAGGGTGTTTTAAAATTCATGCATTATTGGGGGTAATTTATTATAATTTTCGAAGTTCATGGGGTAATTTGTTACGATTTGCCAAGTGCAGAGAGTAATTTGTTACAATTGAAAGTTCGGGGGGACAATAGCAACATTTGACCAAGTTTAAGGGGTTTTTGTGTATTAAGCCTAAAAAAAATAAAAATCGTTTATAAATAACAACAATCGATCTCAAAATGACCGCCTAATTTACACGAGTTCAGTGGTATTTTTTTTTTGAAAAATGAGTTCGGGAAGAGTGGGAAAATGCATTTTTAAGAAAAAAATTAAAACTTTTTCTCTCTCTAGAGGTGACATCAGCGCTGACAGAGCCTCCTCTTCCTTCCCTCCATTTTCCACGCATAAGAAATTTTCATTTAATTACAAGTTTGCCACCTTTTCTTGTTCAATTACAAAAATGTCCCCACCTTTTTCTCTTGTCACACATTAAGTGGGATGTCACATAATAGGCCCATTGTCACACTTGAGCCTTTCTCGGTCTATATATATATATATATATATAGGGGTCAAGTGTGACAAATAAATTTTGGTGAGACAAATTTTATGGTGTGACAATGGTGGCAATTTCGTAATTAAATGAAAAAAGATGGCATAATTATAAAGAGGGCATACACGTGAATTGTGAGGGAAGGGGGACTGATGATGTCACTGCTGATGTCATCACAGGAGAGAGAAAAAAGTTTTATTTCTTTTATTTAAAATACATTTTCCCGATTATCCCGAACTCGGTTTTCGAAATTTTTTATACCGTTGCACTTGTGTCAGTTAGGCGGTCATTTAACCACTTTCATAATTTATTGGGACAAACTGTGTGGAATTTGGCTTTAGTTCGATAATTAAAGTTTCTTAGAATTACAATATACATATTCTGGAATTTTTCCAGAATTTTCTGGGCAATATTTGATTTTTTTTTTAAATTTATCCATTTAAGCGCTTTCATAATTTATTGGAACTAAATTGTTGCGGAGTTTAGCGTTAAACCAAGAATTAAAGTTTCTTAGAACTACGATATACATCTCCTGAAATTTTCCAGAGTTTTCTGGGCGATTTTTGAAATAGAAAATTATTTTGGAATATCAGAGTATTCTTTTTGGAATACCACAGTATTCTTTTTAGAATATCACAGTATTCTTTTTGGAATATCAGAGTATTCTTTTGAAAGATTAAAGTATTATTTTGGAATATCAGAGTATTTCTGGGAGTGTTGTTGATCCGTTTTTGTTAGAAGAAATAAACTTGCAGTATATTGGGACTATGCGTGTAATGCTTTTTTATTTATTTACAAGTTTGCCACCTTCCCCTAATCAATTACTAAATTGTCCTCATTGTCACACCATAAAAGTTGTCACACTGAAAGGGGTTATCACACTGGATCCCTTCTATTACTAGCATTGGATGAATAAAATGGAAGTTGATTCAATGGTGAAAGACAAAGTAACCAAAAGAATAAATAACTATAGCTTTCACCTATTAATGAATAACTAGACGATGACCCACGCGATCTGCGGAATACAAACACCTATATATTCTTTATTTTTTTTCTTATCAATCATCTCATCTCTTCTATTATGTTTTGTAATTGTTGTTAAGAAGGCCATCTATATTACTATATACAACATTAAAGTTGAGTTAATCGAATATTTTGGACAAATTGAAAGGACGAATGATGTATATATTAATTAAGGAAAAATAAAGAAGATGAAAAAGATAAAATATAATCAAATCAAAGTGTCTTCACACATTATGCATAAGAATTTCTAAAGTTGATCGGATACGATCTAAGTAAAGCTATTTGTTAACGCAATTTTGTCAATCCATTCGATATAAAAGTTGATAATTTCAGTTAAATGGGTGGATTTATCTTCATATGAAGCATTGCAAATATAGCAAGTAGCAAGTGCAATTTGTTTAGTCTTACTGATGTAACACTCAACTGATTCAGGATTTTCGTAGAGTGCATGACATTTCAACACTTTGTCTAACTTCACCATCTTCTTCTTCGGGGCTTTAAGCTTTCTTCCTTTCCTTGCCACTAAAAAGTGCTCGATCCAGTTACTTGATATGTTCGAAACTTGATGAATTTGTGAAGGCAAGTTTGTTTTGATTTTGATTTATATAGACTAGTAAGTAAATAGACTCCTACTAGGAGTAGGATTAATTTGTTGCCGCCTTTCATAACATTATTTCAATTAACTTGGCTCACTAGAATTAATCCTACCCTTTGAAATATTATTTATCACTGAGAGTAGGGATGATAATGAGTAATGTATCGGCCGGTAGTTTCATTCACTTTCTTACACCCGTTTTGGCACTTTTTGTATCCGTCGTATACCTTTGTAATCTCTTACTCTTACCGATATAAATATCAGATATCCTTACATGTTTATGAATAATATACTCTAATACTTACAAATTAAACAAGACAAAATCTTTCAAGAAATAATCATTCATTAACATCCATACACAAAATTAAATAATATTCCAAACAATCTAAAATGTGTAATATTATTATAAACAATACTTATATTATTACTAAATTTTTTATTATGAACATTTAATGAGACGAAACGGGTGACAAGTGCCCATTATCCGTTACCCTCATATACATCGCGGGTACTACCGCGGGTACCTTAAGGATAATCTTGCACTCGTTGGAAACCCGTCGCGGGTAATGTTTCTAATCCCATACCGATACCAAACAATGTTATAATGAATTAGGAAATAGTCTTCTATAATCAACCACAAATAGTGTAATGAATAATTTAGAGCTTAATCTCATTGTAGCCTACTAAACTTATCCGTGATTTTCACTTAGTCTCTCTTCTCAAATTTAAGAGTCTCTCCTAAATCACTTAGTCTGCTAACGTTATTTTCTATTATATTTTATGATTAAATAACATCTCTCCTCTCTCTATTGGTATATATAATGATATGAAATAAGTTATATAATAAATTAATAAATAAGGAGTAAGAATCAAGAGTAGGCCTAATGCTCTTACAACTCCCTAAACTTGTCCTGCTGGTCACTTTACCCTCTGAACTTTCAAAAATACAAGTTTACCTCCTCGACCCCAAAAAGTAGTATTGTCTGCCCCTTTTTTTAATTGTTGGAGGATGTTTCACCTGTTTCATACACGTGCCTCAATTTTGACCACTAAAATGTCACGTGTACAATTTAGTAAAAGAATTTGTCAACTAAAGAAATACTTCGGAAAATTAGTTTTTGAAGTTTTGGGGGTAAACTATAATTTTTTTGATAGTTGAGAGGGTAAAATGATCTAAATGGACAACTTCGGATGGATGACAAGACCACTTTTTGAAGTTAATGGGATAAACTGTTTTTTTTAAAAAAAGTTTAGGAGGTTAAGTGACCAAAATGAACAAGTTATGAGGGTTGCAATAGCATTAGGCCTAAAGAGTATTGTTGGAGATGATATTATTTAGATGCTCCCTAAATGACTAAGACTATGTTTTATATTATTTTTAGGGAGGAAGCTAAGAGGCTCTTGAAGATGCTCTTAGATCCTAATGTTAGGTTTTATTCTTTTCTAATTATATTCGGCACATTTCTTAGACATTTAGCCAATAATTCAGTTCAACTTGTTTCAGTTCAGTTCTTCTTTTTCAAATTAGCTTTTTCAGCCCAAAAGAGATGACTTTACTAATAAAAATTTGAATAAACTAGTTTGATCATTATTAAACGGTCACACCATATATTTAATTCAATTTTTATTTTGGATTTTTAGTAGGGTAATTTCTTTAAAAAGACGTATATGTAGTTTCACTAATTTTTAGATAAAGTTTTGGTTTATATTTTATCAAAATGAGCTAAGGTTTTATAATTTAGCAAACTGATGACTATTTTTATTGTCACAATTAAAATAATCGTCGACAACTTTAAAAAATGATATATTGTATATCGATATTCTAAGCAACTTCTTCAACTTTTTTATTTTGAGATCATTGAGATAGTTGTGAGCGGAAACGTGCGCTCATAGCGGCTTTAGCCTTCTTTTACTACAGTCGCCACCCGGCCGACCGTGAAAATGTACGAACCGGTTTATGTAACGATTGTTTGGAAACCAGAGATTCTATATATGTTCGTGGATACAACTTATTAATTCTGACATTGTAGGCCCTAGAGGATCTTTAATGCAACCTAATTCATTGTTGTCTTTTATTTATTGTTATCACACAAAATATTTAAAATACACAAACATTTATACGGTAAACCGTCGGGTAACACAGTAAAACCCCTCAGAAGCTTACCCTCGTTGCGTGCCAGTGGGATGCTTGCAAATTAGTACTCGTCGAGAACAAAGCCGAAGAGAGGAACTTCGGGGTCGAAGAGGCGTCAAGGACGTACTCCTAACGGTAGACTTTGGACTTTGTGGTTCCAGGGGAACCTTGACTTGGATGACTTGGATGCACCTATCATCGAGGAGGATGAAAGTCCCAAGATGACTTAAGCGATAGCCGGGATGTCGGGAGATTTGTGTCTTGAGGACTTTAGTGGGGATGTATGACCAGAATATCAAGTATATTCGGGGACGAGATGCTTAGAGCGATATTTTGTGTCGTGAGGACTTTAGAAGACTTTGTGAGGATTATAGGCACTCTCTTGCGGGGAGAGGAGTGATATTGGGAATATGGATTTTGTGACTATGAGTGGGTAGTAATTTGAGGATGGGCGATACTGCAGGGAGTTTAAGTTTTGTGAGGAATTTGGAGGAGGTATGTGATTTAAGAAGGGGAATGGACTTTCGGGGCTCGAGACTAAGCAATTCCTTTCTTTTCGGGGCAACTTTCTTAGGAAACTTTCAGAGGCAAATTATCGGGACTTAGAATTGCTTAGAACCAAGAGAGAGAGAGAGAGAGAGAGAGAGAGAGAGAGAGAGAGAGTAAGGAGAATGATTGTTTGTGAATTGAATGGAGATTTCGGCCTCCTTTTATAGGAGTGTGTGGAGATCGTACGGTCCTTGTGGGAAGACTGTATGGTTCCCTTCATGGGGACCGTACGGTCTCCACAAGGCCCGTCAGAGATCTAAATCCAAATCTCATACGGGCTTTGTTGGAAGGTCGGGCCTTGTAAAGGCCCGGACATGCGTTATAAGTTGTTTGAATTTTAGTGACACGTGGAGGATAAGGATAGAGACCATATGGACACGTATGGAGACCGTATGGTTCATGACATGGAGACCATATGATCTTGGAGTGGATGGGGACCGTATGGTTCCAGACTTAGCCTGGTGCAGTCCCGTTTTTACAGATTTTAGAACTTTGGGCATAACTTCTTAATACAAGGTCATTTTGACCCCTAAAAAGCCGTTTTAGAAAGCTAAGACATAGATCTACAACTTTCATGTTTAACTTTTTCCTAATTCGGACCCTAAAGGGTGGCTTATATTGGCCTCGAAATTGGACTATGTGATGATTCCATGTGGCAGAGTTTAATTTTGAGCAGAGCTGCATGGATGTTTGTTTGGGAGACTTGAAGAGATATTTGACGTGTCATTGAAGGTGTCAATGACACGTTCTCGAGAAGCGGGAGGATTGAGTTATGGCTTCGGGGAATCGTTTCGTTTCTTAACGAGTACTAGCGCTTGCTTGGGTTGGCAATTCGAGGAGCTCAAAATAGCTTTCCTCATAAGATTCGAAAACTAGTGGTTACACATGTATTGAAAGAAAAAGGAGAAAAATAAAGATTTGAATATCAAAGTCAGTGATTTTGTATATTGTGTTGTGTGTACATATTTCCTAAATTGTCAAATGTTAAAAGTTATAACTTGCCGTTTAATTTTTAAGTTTATATGCATCAAATTTATAATAGTGTTTCTAATTATTAAAAATTTCTCCACAGTCTATTCTAAGAGCTGCAAATTTCGTGTCAGATTGTGGTGTTTGGGACTTGATTCCTCCACCGTTCCTTTGTAATTCGATGACTTCGTTTTAATACATACTTTCTGTCTCTCTCAAATAAAAAAGATTGTCCAGAAATCGATTGAAGTATAAATTGTTAAACTTATAATTAAGGTACAATAATATTTTTAATAATTAAGGGACTTATTGTTCAAGAACTTATAATTCTTATCTCCATAATGAGGGGTACTTAACATTTGTCAATACTTCTATTAATTAGTTTCACTTAAAGTTTGTGCTCTACTCATTTTATTGTGTTAAATTTTCAGGAGAGTTTTTTCGTCCTTTTTAATGGTTGTTCTTCTGTATACAATATTTCAAATTTGATTGTATTTTTTAATGGTGAATATGGTAAATCATTGATATTGACATCAAATGATGGTGATATTTTTCTTACCCTCATACATTTGGTGCAGTCTATGTTACTTTTTATTCAACTTTTGCTTATACTTTGTATTATTTATCATAAAATTACTCTTACAAAATTCAGCCAATTGTATACAAAATAAAGTAATCATAGAATTTACACATACTCTTTAACGTATATGAGCATTTTCTTTACTTATATAATTATTATTTATTACTATTACTACTCCAATGTTCATATCATTTTGCATCTTTTTAATATTATAATTCGTAAAATAATTAAATATAAAAGTTAGCGCAATAGTTGTAGAACGCGCAACGCGCGGGTTTGTTTACTAGTATATATAAACTGTTAATACTCAATGAAATATATGTTGCCTCATATTCTTCATTCATGAGGGTATTTTAGTAAAACCGCCAACCGTGAATAGCATCTATGTAGCTGAATCTGAATGACATCAACTAAGAAAATTGAGCCCAGTAAACCATTTTAAAATACTGTTAAAATTTAGGAATTAAAACTAAAAAAGAATTACATATTTAATCATCAATTAATGAGTATGGTCATACAGTTGTGCTCACATAGTCAATGATTGACCATATACAATTTGGTCAATCACCGTTAGATCAAAATCTAAGGGTTGAGATTAGTTTGGTGGTTTCATTAGTATCTAATCTCCACCCTTAGATTTTGATCTAATGGTGATTGACCAAATTGTATTTGTTCAATCATTGACCATGTGAGCACCACTCATGGTCATATTGTTTAAGTTCAATGCACTCAACCACTAATTATAAGATCAGTTGAGATTTAATTTGTAAAAGGCACTATTTGACCATTAATCTATCCAAAATTTGTCACATTTAGCCATTCAATTTTGTAATTTGGTGAAATCTCATCAATTTGTGTCAATTATGACATCTTATATTTGTATTAGTTGACAATTTTTTGTTTTAGTATCTTTTTTTTATTTGAAATGAATGAATTTTAATGTTTAACATTTTTATCTACTCTTAATTTTGATTGAGAAATTATGATATTTAACTAAATTAGTAGATGAATGGCCAAATATGATCAAATTACAAAAGTCAGTGGCCAAATGTAACCAAATAAAATGTCAAGGGACAATTGCACAAATTTGGTATAGATCAATGGCCAAATCGTACCTTTTGCCTTTACAAAATCAACAGTTGAGATTTATTTTTTCAATAAATACTGTTGGCGATATTTTCGAAATATCCCAATAGTAGTAAAGGATTTAAAGGTTACTTAAGTTCATTCAAAAAAAAAAATTAGTTAAGTTAATATTTTTGGTTACGTGAGTTAAGGAGAAATTTTAGAATACTCCTGGAGTACGGATGACGTGGTACTCCGGACCTATAATTCGATGACACGTCATATCGGTTAGAATCTAGGGTTCATCATTAAGGATTTAGGGTTTATTTTTTGGGGTCTAGAATTTTTATTTTTGGATCTAAAATTTTATATAAATAATTAACTAAGAATTATATTTTAATTAATTATACATTGTCAAAATCTTATTGGTTAATGAGACACATGTCTACTATTTATTGACTTGAAATACCACGTCGTGCTCCAGGAGTATACTAAAATCTCTCGTGAGTTAAGTTAATTAACAGTGTCTGTATTAATTAATGAGATAAATTTTAAAGAATATTAATTAAAGGATAATTGATGAATTAGATCCTATATAAATTTAACTTTCACTTCTCCTATCAAGACTAACTAAACGAAAACCTACGCGTTGCGCGGGTAATTATATTGTTCAATTCTGAATTTTATCAAAATTAATGATTAACTGTTTAATTTACTTTGACGTTAATATTTAAGTTACTATTATATTAGTTTTAATTGATAAATATTTTACTGCCATCACTATTTTGATGGAATTTACATTAACTTAAAATGTGAAAATATAAATTTCATCTAATTCATTTAAGGGTAAATTACAAAAATAACTCCTATGGTTTCAAGTTTTTACAAAAACAACACTTGTAGTTTATTTTTCTCAAAAGAAATACATGTGGTTTCAAATTTTAACAAAAAAAGGTCTGAGGTTCCATAAATTCAAACAATAACCATTACATACATAAAAGTTAGATTCGTTAGAGAAATAAGTATATTTTAAGCAACTTTAATTCTTCAAATTTTTAATTTCGAGATCATTTAGACATTGTTTGATTAAGAGAGAAAGTAAACGTTAGAGAAAAAAAAAATTAAAAGGATGATTTTGAAAAATGAAAATCGTAGTTTCATAGAAAATGTGTTTTTTTTTTATGAACCATAGAAAATGTGATTTTAAACAACTTTAATGTTTTGAATTTTTCACTTTGAAGTCGTTAAATGGTTATTTTTGGCGTTTTATATTGAAAAGTCACATTTTTGTTAAAATTTGTAACCATATGTATTTTTTTTGAGAAAAATAAACCGCAAGTGTTGTTTTTGTAAAAACTTAAAACCACAGAAATTATTTTTGTACTTTATCCTTAACTTAAATCATATTCAATCAAATTAGCGACTATGTATAATGAGTCTTTTGAAATTATTGATTGTAACGAGTCTATGAAGTTATTTTCAAAGTGGTCAATAGAATATTGTATTTGCTTTAAGTTTTTTTATCATTGGCTCTTAATTAAATTTGTGTAAACTAACTTATTTTGGCTTGAATTTCATAATACAATTGAGCCCCCTTAAAAATGACTTTATAAGTGAATTTACTTAAAGTGACTCATTAGTAGAAAAAATTAAAAATTTATTTTTGTAGATCCTGCGATCCGAACCTACAATTTTACTCCTTTTTGAAGTGTAGTATCACACAAATGTTGTTGTATACTCATTAGTCCTTAATTTTGCTTGAATATATATGATAAACTCTTAATTTTCTCAAAGTGATAAATGGTTCCTAAATTTACTAAAAATATTTTTATTGAACGTAATCAAAGTTATTTATAAATATTTGAATTTTGTTCAATTTAGTGTATTGATTCTTGAAACAAAACTTGTTTAATAGGACATATTGATGTATTCAAATTGATCAAAATTTGAAATTTAATCAAGTAATCAATTAACAACCAAATTTTTAATGAATTATAGTTAATATATTACGACAAACCACATAATCAAGATTGTATTGTTATCAATTTATTTTATAAGGAAGAACATGTTAAATTATTTTGTTTTAGTAAATTTGAAATTAAACAAATAAGAACAATATCCAAAAGACTCGTTACAATCAATAATTTCACGAGTCTATGAAGTTATTTTCAAAGTGGTCAAACCATCTTGTGTCTTCCTCCGCTCAGTCACTTCTCTTTCTATCTCTTTCTATCTCAAATTTTAACATCTTTGCATCATTTTTGAGATTCTCCAGCCACCTCAGTGACACACGATCCTAATTATAGTTTGAAACGTTTAATTAAATATATATTAATTGGGATAAATCAACAAGAAAAAACCTAGAGAGATAGGCTCTCCCTTCTCTCTAGGTTTCGCCCACCTCTTTCCCTCCTTATTATCCCAGTAGCCGACGCCGCCCTTAACCACCTCCTTTTCCGTCCGTTTTCTTGCTGGGAGAGGAAGAAGGATCCTTCCACCCGTACTTTTAAGTTTTTTGTATTTTTTCTTGTAGTTTTCAATAGATCTAAACCCTATATCTCTATAAATTTCTTTATTGCCAGATTTGAATCCGTTTGCTTTTCTCTCTTCATTTATTGCTCTTTTGGTATTAGCACGGGCGGAAGCGATTGATTTTATCCATAGTCTAATAGATCTACGGGAGTGCACCATCTCAAAGGACTTAGATCCGATTTCTCAAAGAGACCATGATGACGGAGTGTTAACTACAACTTCAGATTTGCAGATATGGAATTTTAGGAGATATATGGTTATTGTTGTGCCTTTTATGGCTTTCTTTGCTTTTTGTAGCTTTTTTATTTATGTATGTAGTCCTTTTACTAGTTTTAACCTGTATTTAGGTGGGGATCTTACTCCTATTTCATCAACTTGTACCAGATTATGTACTTTTATTTATGATTAATGCAAGGATTTCTATTTCTGTCAAAAAAAAATATATTAATTGGAAATATACATTAATTAGTTGAAGATGAAAATTACAGCTAATCCAAATGCCTAATGGTCGAAGGTGATTAGAGAAGAGTTAAGGAAAAACTTAAATGAGGAGAAAGAGAGGTGAATAGAAATTGAAATGATTAAATGAAGAGAGAGATGATTTGAAATGATAAAAATTTGTATATTTTACTGATGTGTGAGCTCCTCAAAAGCTCAGTTGTCTCAGGTTTTATAGAATAGTATAGATTATTTTTTATGATAGACTTTGTTCTTTTTTATTGATATTCGGCACATTTATGTCCAATTCAGCAAAATTCATTAGACATTTAAAAAATAATTTTAACTTGTTTCAGTTTTGTTCTTTTTTTTCAGATTAGTTTTTTCGAGTGGTGCTCACTTAGTCGATGATTGATGACCAACTACAATTTGGTCAATCACCATTAGTTTAGGATCTAAAGTTGGAGATTCAAACCTAACAAAATCACCTATTTTACTTTAATTATAAACAGTGTTTTTTGTTTGTTTATTATACCTTAGATAGTTTTGTATCAACCCGTCATCTTTAGGTGATTTTATGAGGTTTTAATCTCCACCATTAGGTTCTAATTTAATAGTTATTGACCAAATTGTATTTGGTCAGCCATTGACTAGGTGAGCACAACTGTAGTTTTTTCTCCCTAAAAGAACATGGTTTTACTAGTAAAATTTTGAATAGACTAGTTTGATATTTACTTAACTATCACCATTCATTTATTCAATATTTATTTTAGATTTTTAGTAGGATAAGTTCTAAAAAAACCTACAATATAGTTGTTTACACCCATTTTTATTTATCTATACTTAAATTAAATGTTATTATATGGGTCGTTAATTTATTATTTTCAACCCACTAATAATTATTTATTTAAGTGTTAAGTAGATAAATTTGTTATTTTTATGTCCTTCTTGCCTGGAGGCGGCAGTCAGATTAAAAAGAGCACCTTCTAGAAATTCCTGCAAGAGTTAGTGGGGGAGAAGTTAAGAAATAAGTGGGTGGTTATTGGTTTAGTGGAGATGTGGTTATTTCTTCTTGAAGGCTATAAATATGAGTCATCCACACATTATTTTGGACACACAAATCACATCAAGCCGAAGCTCTGCCAAAATTAAATCTCAACTTTTCATCTTTGTTTTTCTTTTTCAATGCCTTTGTAATTTTCTTCCGTTCAAGCAATTTAATTCAAGTTCTCGCATTTTTAATTCAACTTTCTGCAATTTAATTATTTTCTTTGGCTTAGCTTTTGATTATTAGAACCTTTAGAAATTATTCGGTCCCTTTTATTTCTAGCAATCCTTTGTTTGAAGTTAGATCAAGCGCAAATTTCAGTTTATGGGTACTATAAATTGTTGGCACGCTCGCGAAATCAATTCACCGAAAAGGGCCACAACATAATTGGCACGCTCGGTGGGACGACATTTCACTATGCCACCAAAGAGAACTGATGGAAGATCCAAAGATCCTGTTATCGGTAATGCTGAAGAAGAAGAGAATCAGAGAACAGGAAGAGTGCTAGAAATGGTAGAAGCTTTAGAAGGAATGAAGAGTGGGAGCCTCTGAAACCATTGGGTGACACATGAAATTCAGAATTTACCTTACTTCCAAAAACGTTTTTCTGCCCTTGAGGAGAGATTTGAGAAGATGTTTCAATTTATGGTGGAAATTTCCAGCAAAAACAACATTATTAGTGTTGAAGAGCCAATATCTGTCGGAAAGAGTTCTTCTCAAAAGATACCTAAACCTGCAGCCAAAAAGGCTGACACCACGGCTAAGGAGGCTTCATCCATACCGAGTGGAAAAGGTTACACTCAGAAGCCTTCAGACGTGATGGGAGGAGGTCTCCATCAATTTGAGCAATATAGTCCTCCACCACTGAGAGAAGATTTGACACCTTAGAAGGCCGCTAATATCACTGATGGAAGTAAGTCGATTGTGTTGGTGTGCCCTAGTTCTTAGGCATAGCTGTGTGTGCCCTAGTTCTTAGGCATAGTTGTTTGTAGTAGTATTGTACTTTTGTTTATTGTACTGTATACTTTGTTCTATGGAATAAAGGCATTAATTCATTCAGTTATTATATCTTGTATTATATGTACTGTATGAAGTATCCGTTGATTGTATATCATAAATTACCAGAGGCTAGTTCTATTCATGGAAATGAATAGAACGTAAGGCTTTTATAAACAAGATGTGTACACGTGTACATGATATGTTTGTAGGTACGTATGACCAATACGGGACTTGGTCGATCCGCTTTAGAAGGCACATGGTGGGAGTGTCATTGCCCTTCTATTAATGTAGATCTCTTTTATCTGTCGACCTGATTTCAATATAGTATTGAATGAGGAATCTGATTAGATTTGACATACGCCTAACAGGTCTATAAAAGGATGCCAAATACGGGTATGATTGGTCTAGTCAGTGAACTCATTCATGCTTATAGTTGAAGTGAAGGGATTACCACTCACTATATAAGTGAGATGATATCACTACGCCACTTGATGTGTTAAACTGAGAAATGTGTGGCCACACTCAGATAAGCTGGTTACTTATATGTTCTCCAGTTAAATTCAAGATCGAGAAATATCTCAAGCTATAGAGGATGACCTCCACCATGCCTCATGCTTGATATATAGATATGCATGGTAAGAGATATTTGAGAATTCTACAGGGTATCTATCTGTATGAGATAGACTTACACTATAATCAATTGGTGATTGATATGGTCTACGCAACTCTCTATCAGTCATAGGGCTAATTGATTATGGCCCACAGGATCGTGCACACTAGACACTGAGACTTGTACTCGGAGAACTAATACATGTAGTGTATTAATGATGAACTTATTATTAGTTGTTGACTAATGATGTTAATTGATTATTTGTTTTAATTGAAACAAGTTAATTGATTAATTAAAGGGGTTAATTATTCAATCGGGTTAATTAATTAAGCGATTGATTAATTAGATATTCTTTAGGGGTTAGTGTGTGATTAATTATGACCTAATTGATGTTAATTGAATCTATTGTATTCTATTGGGGTACAATCAGATTAATTAAATTAATATAGGTACTAAAACTGTAATTAGTCGACACACTATAAATTAATCTCAATTAATGGAAACCCTAGACTTTATGACACAGAAATAAGAGAAACCCTAATTCCCTCTACTGGTGGCCGGCTGAACTCCCTAGAGTGATCCAGTCGTTCATCGTTCTTCGTGCCTGAATCGAGTACCTGTTCACTGTAGGTGTCGTGCACGTGATTTTGGCGGAACCTCTGATCGTGCGGTTCGTCCATCTCTCTCAGAGGGATTCCATGTGAGTGACTAATATTAGGTTTAATCACGTTTAATATAAAATACATTGAGGCTATGATCAAGATCATCTTTTTCTGATCAACGAACTATCAATTTCGTCTTTTCTTCTCACTTCCGTTGCGCGTCTTTGATTGTTGATCAGACTCTAACAGATTGGACCTCAAATTTTTGCAAGTACTAACCCCATGTCAAATCCGGCAACATATGACAATACAGGTTATCATGAAGTTGAAGGCTCGGGGGGCAATTATAGAGGGTTTAAGAATATCATGTCTTCTTATATTCCTCCATACGGCCATCATCTTATGATTCAAGGAGGCTTGTATCATCAACCTCAGCAGGTCCTTCAATTGTCTATGGAGGCGGTTAGAGAGGTGGTGCAAGAGCTTTACGGGCTTGGCCTTCGTCTAGTAGGCCGCCATAATTCCACAAGCCATATCCAACTGCAATAGATATGGAGAATCCCTACCCCAAGAGGGTATAAAATTCCAGACTTCACCCTATTTTCTAGAGAAGATGGCCTTTCTACCTTGGAGCACATTGCGCGTTTCACCATCCAATGTGGAGAGTTGGCCAATTATCAAAACTTCGACTTTTACAAGTTGAGGATGTTCCCTAATTCTCTCATAGGGTTGGCCTTCACTTGGTATGCTACCTTACCGCGAAACTCGGTGCACTCTTGGCAAGAGATGGAAAGGTAATTTCATATGCAATTCTATAGGGCCGAGCCGGAGGTTTGCGTGTCTGAGTTGTCAAGGATTACACAGAAAAGTGGTGAGACGACGGACATGTTTATTGCCTGGTTCAAGAGAATGAGGAATAAATGTAAAGTTGTCTTACTTGAAACCGAGTATGTCAAGATGGCTCAAAGAGGATTGGATATTGAGTTGCGTAAGAAATTCCAAGGGATGGAGTTTAGGGGCTTGTTCGAGTTGGCGACTAAAGTTACCGAATATGAGGACCTTCTTAAGGAAGAAGGCCAGAAGAGGAAAGTCGCCTTAGGGACTTATTGCCAAGAGGTCCATAATCCAGAAATAGCTATAGCAGATTTGAAGAATGTGGGGGTGCATGTTTGCCCTTTATTGGCTAAGCCTTCTGTGAACCAAGGAGATACCAAAAAGCCATTCAATAATGATGCTCCTCAGTTTACTTTTAATGTGGAAAAAACTGATGAAATATTCGATTTCCTTCTTAAGGAGAAGTTCATATCTTTGCCTGCAGGTCATAGATTGCCTTTTAGAGATGAGGTCCGCGACAAAACATATTGCAAGTATCATAATTCTTGGAGTCACTCAACAAATTCTTGTATCGGGTTCAAGAAGGTCATTCAAGAGCGAATCAACTAGGGAATATTGAAGTTCCCTGACAAATAAGCTATGTTGATTGATGAAGATTATTTTCCTCCTGTGGCAACAATTAATACTATTAATGTTGATTTAAGAGAAGTTCTTAATCAAAGGAGGACAAGGAGTCAAGATACTAGAGATGGAAGAAGTTTCCGACCCTCAAGCAAATATGTAAGTAGTTCTCAACATGCATGGTTTCCAAGAGAAACGCTAAAGGCACCAGAAGGTCGCAGTGATGTACTTAGAAGGCTCGGGGGGCACGAAAAGATCGTTGAAGTGTAGAAAAAGGAGAGTGTCTTCAAGAGAATGCAACAACTCCAAAGGTTGGATAAAGCAAAGCATCCTTATTCACACCAACACAAGCAGCCTCGATTCATCCTTCCTCCAGTGGAGGAGCCTAGCATTAAATGGAGAGTTGTTCGTCACAAGAAATTTCCGGGGCCGTTGACAAGAATTCAAAAGAGAAGGCTTCAAAGAAGGAGAGCGGCTCAACGATTTCAAGATGAGAAAGCCTTTGTAGAGGAGACTACACCGAAAGATGACGTTCCTACAAACAAAAATGAAGATGAAGAAAAAGATCAAGTGATTCAAAAGTTTCAAAAAGTCAGAATTGGAAGCATGGTCATAAAAGTTGATTGCTCGGCTACATCTCTTACCTTGCCTGCAGTCTTCCAAAAGATTTCAATTGAAGAAGGCTCCTTATCTGAAGAAGGACGACCTGCTATAGAAAAGAAGAAGGCCATTCGAGCAGGAGTGATTATCCAATGTGACGGCCCTTCTGAACCCAAGAAGGTGGTACTTGAGAAACCTAAGGAGGCTATGACTAAACATATTCGGCCTTTATTCATCAAAGCTCATCTGAATGGAAGGTTAGTGTCAAGAGTGATTGTAGATAATGGGTCGGCGGTGAAAATAATGCCACTCGAAATGCTTCCTTTGTTGGGTAAATCTGTTGAAGACTTGATTGCAACTGAAGTCATCAAAACTCTAGGAGTGCTACCGATAGAGATTAAAGTCGGAAGCAATACAAACTTGGCATCTTTCTTTGTAGTAGACTCATCTCCTAGTTACCGAATTCTCCTAGGCAGGGATTGGATTCATTCAAATTGGTGCTTGCCTTCATCTCTACACCAATTTTTACTATTTTGGAAAGGAGATGATGTAGAAGTTGTGTGGTCAGATTCACAACCTTTCTCTACACAACCCAACTCAGTAGAAGCCCGATACTATGATGGAGAAATAGGCCCTCTTCACTTCGTTTGGGAAGGACAAACAAGGCGGTCCAAAGAGCATTACCTAGAAAGAACAATGTCAAAAGAAGGCTAAAGAAATGTTGAAGCCTTTATCTATCGTTCCTCATAAACAAGTTGGAGCGATGGTAGAGCCTCTCATCAAACAAGTCAACAATTAGCGATCTTCTAAAATAGATGGAGGTAGTTGCAGCTGTCATCCTAAAGGCTTAAAGTGCAACAGATGGAGAAAAATGCAGAAGGCCAACCCCATGGCTTACAACCTCAATGTTATTTCATATTTTTGAGTTTATGCAGGCGCCTTATTATCTCGGAGGCCGGCTTTCAGGATGCATCACCTTCAACACTATCCTTGTTTGTCACCCTTCATACTAGTGTCGGCTTTTCAAGGTATTGCAAATTTGAAGTTCTGCCGAAAGCCGTCAGCTTAAAAAGGTCGAGAAGACATGGAGATATTTTGAGCGGTTGCTTTCTTATTAGAAGATCCGCCTGGAACATGAGAAAATTCAGTTAAGATGTCATAGCAATCGTCAACCATAACTAAGATTGCATCAAAATTCTTTTGTTCGTTAATAACAAATTTGACGTTCACCTGGCGTAGTCATATATATTGGTTTAATAAGGACATAATGGCAAATCAAAGTGGACGGATTAATTCAATCATGTGAATTTTTCAATATGTTTCCAATCTTCGATGTTGTCAAGAGAGTTGGCTGGCTCTTAAATTTGCAGAAGCTAATTAAGTAAAAGAAACCAAAAAATCATGAGAAGGATGAAGCTTGTTTGGGCCGCGGTCAGTTAAAAGGTTTTGCCTCTGATCTGCCTAGAAAGCTTGATTAATATGAGGGGTTTATCTTTTTTTATATGGTTGAAGATGTTAAAAGAGTTGGAGTCCTGATTACTTTTAAATTAATTAGTTTGTTATTGATAGAAATTCCTAAAATTTGGTGGCAGCATCATTATGGGATTTAAAAGAATATGGCTTAATGCTCAATTTGGCCCTTGAACTTCAATTAAAACGCCAGTTGAGCCCTTAATTTATATAAAGCTCCGCATTGCCCCTTTAAGTAATTAAAAGTGATACTAATTAACCCTTTATTAGACAAGAACCACTCTCATCAATGTGTGTGAGTTACACACGCTTGACACCTCATCAATTAAGGACTAAAATGAAAACAATTATAATTTCAATAATAAAAGTGAAAAACAATAAAACTTAAGTGATTAAAATAGAAAACAAAAACATATTTTGCCTCAAAATGAAAATGAATCACCGCTTTTCCTCTTCCCTTCTCTGTCGAATAACATGTCTTCCCCCTCTTTTTATCTCCATTCTTGCAAGTCTTTCTTTCATTATCTTCTTTCCCCCAAATTTTTTTACATAAAAAATTACAAACACAAAGAACAAAATATAAGGTATGCGATTGGTGGAGGATGATTTACAGGCAGTGACGGATCAGTTACAGATTGAATTGAGGGTTTTGATTTTCTTTTCCTCCTTCATTTGGGTTTCGTTTAATTTTGCTTGGATTGAATTAGAATCGGTGAATTTTGGGATCGTGGAGGCGGTTGAGAGGAGGAAGCTACGATTTAGGTGTCGGATGAGGCATAGTGAAATTGAGAGAAAGAAAGTGATGGTTGATTTTCGCCATTTTTGGAAAATCTGGAAATCGGAGAGGAGAGGGAGATGGATTAAATCAGGGACGTCTTGATTTTCTATAATTAAGAATTTTATGTTTTTGATTTTGATTCTATTTACAAGCACAAACTTCTGATTGATAAGGTTTTGGTGATGTTTATTTTTTTAAAGAAAAATAAAGTGGATAAACAGAGAGAGCTAAAAGATGAGGAAGAAGATGGTGTTTATGAATAATATAAAAAAAATAAGGATGGTTATGAAATTTTTTAAGGGGTTTTTTTTAAAAATTTTGACCTTCAGACGCACCTTTTTTTCTCTCTCCTGACACATCAGCAACGGAGGGTTAATTAGTATCACTTTTAATTATTTAAGGGGGCAATTCAGACCTTTATATAAATTAGGGGCTCAACTGGCGTTTTAATTGAAGTTTAAGGGCACAATTGAACATTAACCCAAAGAATATTAATCATTAAAATATTCTTTTTTCAGAGAACAAAGCGGCCAATCTTTATATGTTTGGTTGGTTTTTTACAATTTTGATCCTTCCTTATTTTTCTATTCTAGTTTGGTGGTTCGACATTTGTTAAGTGCTCAAGTCTTAATCCAATTCGTTTTTGCTGAAGTGTTTCAAGTCAAGCGGGTTCTACAGTTACGTGTGATCAAAAAGTGTTGCATGGAACCTTTTCATGGCCTTCAAACTTCGATGCAAGGGCGTCATTTGTACACCTCTTTTTATTTATGTATACTTAAATTAAATGTTATTATATGGGTCGTTAATTTATCATTTTCAACCAGTTAATAATTATTTATTTAAGTGTTAAGTAGATAAATTTGTTATTTTTATGACCTTCTTGTCTGGAGGCTGCAGACAAATTAACAAGGCCGCCTTCTAGAAATTCCTACAAGAGTTAGTGTGGGAGAAGTTAAGAAATAAGTGGGTGGTTATTGGCTTAGTGGGGAGGTGGTTATTTATTCTTAAAGGCTATAGATATGAGTCTTCCCCACATTATTTTGGACACACAAAACACATCAAGCCGAAGCTCTGTCAAAATTAAATCTCAACTTTTCATCTTTATTTTTCTTTTTCAATGCCTTGTAATTTTCTTCCGTTTCAAGCAATTTAATTCAAGTTGTCGCATTTTTAATTCAACTTTCTGCAATTGAATTATTTTCTTTGGCTTAGCTTTTGACTATTAGAACCTTTAGAAATTATTCGGTCCCTTTTATTTCTAGCAATGCTTTGTTTGAAGTTAGATCAAGCGCAAAATTCAGTTTACGAATACTATAAATCGTTGGCACGCTCGCGAAATCCATTCACCGAAAAGGGTCACAACAGAATCAAAAGTTATTTAACTTGATAGTTAAAGCCCAACCACATTCCTTATATTAGTTTGTGAAACAGCCCTAACATGAATGTTGTTTAAGCTTGAAGCGTGCACAACACATATCATCTCACTATGTGTTTTTAAGTTACCTTATTGGTAGGACTTGAACTCTAAACTGAAATATCTACCGAATATATAATGAGTTTTGCTAAATTTACTAAACTAAACTCAACTTTACTAAATTTAAGGAAAAAACCGAGCCTAATATCATTTGCCTACTTCACTTGATCGACATGGCCAGTAATCTCAACACCAAGGTGGTCACATATTTGTTGATCAGCTAGGTCTTGAATTTGAGAGCTTGACGTTCCATCTTGATTCACACTCATAAGCTCAACACTAAGTGGGATTATCTCTTCATCTGATGTTTGCTCATTATTCAGGTTTAAAATTGTATGTTCTCCAAAGGTTGTTGCAACTTGTTGTCTTGTAATGACATCACTCACTCTTCCTTTGGTTATATTGTTTTCTTTGACTGCATCTGCCTTTGGATCTTTCTGGTAAAAGATCTTTAGCAGAAGAAGCATTCTACTGAGGAATGAAGCTTCAGAACCCGAGCTCTTCATGATTTCCCTCTGTGCATAAACAAACATGGCTATGTAGATCAATAATGCTGAAAATGAAACTGCTCCTGCAATCAAGAATAGGCCCCAAAAACTATCAAGACCAAGAGCTCTAGAAGAAATCGAGTTGTTCTTGTCAGGACATATGTTGTCATCATTGATCCATGTATCCTCAATTCGTTGCATTCCAATATCTTGTGTCACTTTTAAAATTGCCCTTGATACGTCTGAAACTAAAGGAGAACCTTTGGGAAATACCTGCATTGAGAGTATAAGAAATTAATATATTTAAACCATAATTGTGCCTTAGCTATCAGCTCGAGCTGTTAGTTCAATCAGTTTCTTGATATGGTAGTAAAGCTTAAGTTAATAAACAAACTTACGAAGCCAAAACCACCGGTTCTAAATTGATGAATATTGGGATGTGGGATCTTCGACATGAACGTGGAAGGTTGAACCAATGTATAATTGGAGAAATTTCGTGCCAAAATAATTTTCATGTATGGTGATTCATCGAAAGCGGCTGCAATACCACCAGTTTTTCTCCCAAGTGAAAGAAGTCGATCACATTGTTCCGGGGAGTCATATGCTACCAAGGAGGATTCTTTAAAGCCCAAACCTTTCAATACTCCAAAAACAAAAGAATTATTCAAATAGCCAACATACTCTTGCTTCAAGATGAGTTCTTGAATATCTGTAACCGCGGGATGAAGTTGATCGACTGTTAAAAGACTCGAAAAACTGGCCGTGTAGCTTTGGGTGAGAATGAGCAAAACGAAACTCCAAACGATTATCACTGCCCTAGCCAAGTTGTTGATCACTCTCTCCCCTGAAAATAATTGAAGAAGACCAAGAATCTTAAATAACCCGATTTATGTAGGGTAAAATACATCAAAGCCCCTAAACTATAATGCTACTAAATAATTATATAGTCTCTAATTTGAACTTTACATTATTGTAACATTAAAATATAAGACCATGCATAATAGACAAATTTATAAAATTGTAATTAAGGCACGACGAAAATTACTGTGTGCAAAAACCATTATTGAGAAAGCAAACCATAAGCTAGTGCCAGCTTGATAAGAAGGAGATCCTCGAAAGTCATCGTTTATTCTGTGTTCAAGAACCCATATCACAAATGCAATGAACAAGAAGAAGCAGAAGGTTGTTGTCCAAAGACTTGGAGTCAAAGGCGTCAAAAACGCCATTGCGTTGCTATTCTTGTCGTCCTTGATTCGCACCAGCATTAACACTTCAGATTGTATATATGGCAGTGTAAAATCAACTCTTACTGATCGATAAGCCGTAATGGTGACATCTCCCACTACAATGTCGTAGTTCTAAAATAAATGATTAAAGTTAGTTTTGACTAATTCTGGAGCCCTCTATAATTTCTCCATATAATCTAAGATGGCAAGAAGGATGATATGAAATTACCCCTTTAAAGACTTGTAAAACCAGTTCATCAGTATTTCCTGCGGCTTCATTTCCGTCAGGACTAGAAAATGGAATATATTCATAATCGTCCCGAGCATAAGATAATTCCTTCATTACAGCATCGAAAATTTCTATACAAAATCCATTTACTGTACAAGTGTTAGTGATAGGATCAATTGTCACATCCACAAATTCATCAAAAGTAGCACTAGGTACCCCGATTCTCATCTTCTTTCCGTTTGTTCGAAGATCTCAACCATTAGGAGTATTGGTCGAATCCCCTGACCATATGACGGTTCCTAGACTGACTTTGTTATAAGATGTAACTGAAGTAGATTTTAACTCTCGATGAAGCCCTTTTCCCGGTGTCCAAAACCCAATTACCATTGCTCTTTCACCGTGTAAATTCACAATCTGAAACACCGATTGCTTTAATTGACCATTAACAAAACAAAATTCTCCTGAAAGACCTTTGAAACTTGTGTTTTCTAGTGCTCGAACAAGTTCTGAACTGTCGAGGACAAGACTCTCACTCTTAGTAGTCGTAGCTTTCTCAATAGCGATAGCTAATGCTTTAGTAGCATCATAGGCCCATTGTCCATAAACATTTAACTCTGCATCAACCATGTCAGGATGATCTTGATTAAACTTCTTTTTCCATTGAAATCGAAAATATTTAAGATCTTGTGTATTTGGAACATAAGGCTTGACTCCTAAAACACCTTGCATTGAATCGATGATTAAACGGTCCATTGAGTTCATGAAATTAGTCATCCCATCAGTTAGAATCCATACGTATCCTTCCTTCATCATTCCAACTTCATTGGCTATTCGAACAAGTCGAGAACCTTGAGAAGGAGACATGTGCAAAACGAAAACTCGAGTTGGCATACTTATCAACTTGTAAAGTTCGTTTAGGATTTCAGAATCTGTGACCAATGGGGAAATTGCAGTCTTGTGTGGTATTTGAATATCTAACTTTTGTAATGATTCCATCAAGTAAGGAATGATGCCTACTCCATATTCATTGTCAATGTAAATGGGGACTGCTGCTCTCCATCCAAAATTTTGAATTATTGCTCCTATGGCCTCTGCTTGTGTTTTGTCATTTTGGGTTGCTTGGAAAAAATATGGACTCTTGACGGAAGAAAGAGGAGTAGATGCAGAAAATGACACAATTGGAACCTTAGCTTTTTCTCCAAGTTCAGTGAGGAAGATAGCCTATAATTTAGAGGCAAAATTGTATTATACATATATATTCTATATGATTAAACTGAACTGAACTGAATTAAAGTGCATTTGCTGAAGGAAATTACTCAACTGAATTGAACTGAATTGAAAAGAATTACTGATAATACATAAAGAACATGGCCATAGCAATGGTTACTTCAAAATAATGATAACTTACACTATGGTTATATATTATATGAATGCAAAAAAGTAATAAAACAATTGTATCTACCATAGCATGTTATAGTTTCTATACATGACGCAATATATTTATTAGGGTCAATTTTATATTAGTTACGTGTGGTTTTAATCTTTTGCAAATAATCTTTGTAATTTGCTTCTTTGAGCAAAAAAGTACTATAAAATGTATTGTTTGCAGAATTAGAAAAATGATCAATTTCAATCGCTGACACGATAGGAAACTTTTTTGGCAATAGAATTTTTTCCAAATTTTTAGGATCATGTTAAAAGCGCGAAAATTTATTTTGAGTAAGATATTACCGTCGATGTGAATATAATTAATTTTTTTATTCTACAATCAATGCATTTTACTGTTTTTTTTTTTCTAAAAAACAAACTACGAAAATTCATTAGGAAAAAAAAATGAAAATATAAAGTAGTAGTATAATATTAACTCAAAGTATATTCATACCTGCATTGATGATGTTGGCCCCAGAATTGCTTGCACTTTGCCGTCTTTCAACAAGTCCATGGCTGTTTTAATTTTGACAAAGAAAAATCTTTAAATTCATTTCCAGTTCGAGCCTTATATATTTCGTGTTGAATTGTGGAGATGGTGATTCAATATAATATTTTAATGTTCCTTTTTGAAAACGACTTATTTTAAGAGGATCCCCAACACCTTATATTTTCAGAAAATGATATAAATTCAGTAATTCAAACTCATTAAATTTAAGTTTGCCCATTATTCTTCCGTCTGTAAATGTAAGACTTTCTAGCCAAGTAAAAAAGTCTCAAAATATAAGCTTTTCTCACATTTCAAGGATATTTTGTTTAACCTTTTTTCATATTGCCTTTGTAATAAATGTTAAAATATGCCTAGCATTTATAACAAGTTTAGGTTTTTCAACATATTTATCCATAAAATCAAATGTTAAATTAGTAATTTGACTATATAATAAATGTGTTTTTTAATATGTGTGAAAAACTCTAAGGTGTCTTATATTTTGAGATGGATGGAGTAATAATTTAGTCTTAAAAAATCCAACTAGGTTGCTAAACTTAAGACAAAGGCACTATTGTTCTATTTTAACTAAAATTTACTGAATTGAACTAAATGAAATTGAAATTAAATTTGTTGAATTGAAACTAATTTAATTGAATTTATTGAATTGAACTGAATTCAATTTGTTGAACTATACTGAATTTAAGTAAAAAGACTATGTTCTTTTTGACTGAATAGCTAATGAATTTTACTGACTTTACTAAGCTAAATTGAACTTTACTGAATTTACTTAGCTGAACTGAATTTTTTGTCATTCTTTATCCTTTATCAGTAATTGGTTTCAGTTGAGTTTAATAGTATCAGTTCGGTTAAGTTCAATAATTTTCCTTCAGTAAATGTACTTCAATTCAATTCAGTTCAATTCAGTTATAAAAAACAGGAACTCAAGTAAAAAAGAACAGGTTCTAATATGGATTTCCAAACGTCGTTTGGAAAACAATAAAAAGCATTCTTTTAGAACCAAATTTAAGACATGATCATTTTTTAACCGTATTGAACATAAAAGGCATAATTTATTCTTAGCCTCCTGAACTTGTTCATTTTTCACTTGACATCTGAACATGTAATTTCTTTCTACTTTGCCACCTAAGCTTGTCAAACGTGACTCATTTTTCCTTTTTATGCTGGTATGGTATAAATTGTTTATTACCACTTATAATGTGTCATGTCAGTATATAGGTGTAAAATAGGTTACATTTGACAAGTTGAGGGGCCAAAAGAAAAAAAATTACAAATTAATATGGCTAAAAAGTTATCCCTTAAATTGAAAGACTACCTGAGAAAAATGGACAAATACAGTGACTTGTTGATACATTAGGCCAACATAAAAAGTATGCTGAAGTTTTTTTTTTTTTTCTTAACGGACTCAAACATATACCAAATATACAGCTCAATAAGTTTGTTTCAACCGAAATGAGAATATAAAAAATGGTTTAATATATCCGTATAAATTTGTTCATTTTGTTCACTTAGTCTCAATATAAAAAAAAGGTAATCTTATAAGTCACCTGAACTTGTAATTTCTTTCTATTTAGCCTCCTCAACTTGTAAACATTTTTCACTTAGCCCATTAACTTGTCAAATGTGATTCATTTTGCCTCTTTTGTGCTGATGTGGCATGAATTTTTTATTACCACTTATATTACGTCATGTCAGCACAAATGAACAAAATGAGTCATATATAATAAGTTGAGGAAGCTAAGGAGAAAACAAGTAAAAGTTCAGGTGGTTAATAGGTTGTTCCAAAATTTACGGAGTTAACTAAAAAAAATGGACAAGTTTCTCCATCAAACCTATAAAAAATTCTAAGTGTGCGAGTATGAGATTGCATCATATAGTTTCTTTAAAATTGATTTTCCCATATTTTCTTTTTAGATGGATAACTACAAGAGCTGATTTTCCCATATTTGCTTTATAATGAGAGTAATTGCCGTTGGTAATAATGTAAATATTGTCGTTATAAATTTACAATGAGGTCAAAAGCATTAATGACTGTACATGTAGTCCTGTCATTTTAAATAAACGACGACTTTTAAGACGCATTACTACTAAAAAATTAGGACATAGACGTAATTATTTACCAATTATGCCGTCACTTTTATGATAGTTTAATGTACAATCACTGTCATAAATTGAAAATAAAGAACATATAATTTTAAAAATAATTGAATTCTCTTGTGAAAAGTCTAAATTAGTGTTATTAAAACAGCTAGAAAATTGCTTTTATATATCATCTAAAAAATATGGTATGAAGAATCGAATATTAAGAGAAATAAAGGAGATAAAATAAACCTGCTGAAGCTGCATTAAGGACATTCTGTTTTGAGTTTCTAGTATGAAGAACAACTCTGGATTTGTAGTGAGGATATTTTACGTAAAGATCCGATAACGACATATTGATACAACTCAACCACATTTGTCCCACCCATTTTTCATATTCGTAATCCACCACCACGCCTACGTCTACCGGTATTATTCTCGTGTTTTCTGCTTCTACTATTCCACTCAATAAAATTCCTTCAATAAGAAAGAAGAGACAGAGAACACTCGATCCTTTCATTATAATTTTACTCACTTAATATTGTATCTTCTTCTTTTTTTTTAAAAAAAACGAATATATATCTTCAGAAACTGCTAATACAAACCTCTAACTAAATAGAATTAGTATTACACATTCCCACCCTCCTTAAATAGGACAAACACACCTATTAAATTGTATTTTTATAGTCTGGAGTGTTACAAAGAAATAAATAAATATTGAAACTAAATTCATTGTCTCATGTGACGTTGACTACATAACATAATATTTTTTTTTCACTGCCGTCCTAAAGTATCTTATAAATAAAATAAAAGTTAGTTTATTTTTTATTTTTTTTAAGAGTTATCCTATCATTGAATAATATAGAAAATCACAGCATGATGATAATCAAAGAAAAATGAAGTAATTAAACCTCACAAAAATATAGACAAAAGTCAGTATTAACCGTATAAAGGGCAAAGAAACACTACAAAGAGCCTAAATACACCATAAAGGTACTAAAAAACGACATAATAAATCATATACTTCTCGAGATTCCGGATCTGCAGAAAAACAACTGAAACCCATTCTTCAACACCCATGCCCCTCCAAAAAATCGAATCTAAGTCCTTCCTGAAATTGCACTCCCGTAGATCTATAGATCTATGGATTAAATCAACCTTTTCATCCCGTGCTAAATCTGAACGAGCTATAAATGAAGAAAATATAGATAACGGATCCAGATCTGATGACCAAAGAATACTATAGAAATATATAATGTTAGAAAAAAGGGATGAGAAGCAGGAAAAAAGTAAATCGAATTCGGGGTTGGGAGGAGGAAGGAAGAAGCAAAAGCTTCTTTTTTCCTCCTCGAAATCAAGTTCAGAACAAGAGATTTTAAAATTAGGATTTTGAGAGAGATAACGGTTAAAAAAGTTACAGTTTACTAATCCCTCTTTGAGAGGTTGATTAATATAAAAAAATATTATCTTTCTAGTTGGAGTAGTAATATAACAATGCAAACTACATCAGCAGAGGATTCTAATTGAAAAGATTCAGATTCAAATCCGTATGGCTCAAGTAATGGAAAATAAACATATATAATAATTATAGTAATTCGCTTGTCCATTGTTTTAACCTAAATAAATCATCAGTCGTACCTTTTGAAAAAAAATCATTAGTCGGTATATTTTTATATAACACGTTATTTAGTTCTCCTATTTCCAAAGCATATTGTTTAGGAGAGATTTAATGAAAGTTTCGGTTAAATGGATCCGATTAATTGACATGTTATACTTTTAAAAAAAAATTACACCAATTATTTGTCATTGAAGTTATTATATGCTTCTCTAATTTCATTGGCCGAGTCGATTTCACACGTTCAATAAAAGTTCTCCATTGTTTAGTTACATTCACAATAAGGGTACGGCTAAATAATGTATTAATATAAACATATAAAGATATTAATAACAGTTAAATAGAATAGTATTAATAATCATGTGTTTTTTTTTTTTAACATGTACTTACTACAATCATAAAATTTGAACTCATGACTTCACACTTCTTAATGGAATGTAATAATTACCAAAACATTGTTTAGTAGATGTATCATGTGTTTTCCCAAAACTATGAAACTGAATATTATATTTCGTTAGAATGTATTTATACTATGATTATTTTTTATTTTATTTTTGTGATATAGTATGGTTATTTTAAAGTTGTCTTCATTTCTAGATCAAAATCTATATAAATCTATATTTCGCTGATGATGGTGCAGAAAGTAATTGACTACTTTATAATAAAAATAAACTTGTTTTGTTAGACTTACAAAATTATTCATTTTATTTTATTAGTGAAATCGTGCCGGCCGGAAGCAATAGTTGGCAAGATTTGCACCCTATATAGTAAAATAATAATATACTTTAAATTCCACACTAATTTTCCAAAATAAGATAAATTAAAATAAAAGGCAAGAGGAAGATCTCAAATTAAACATTCCTTTCAATCAACTCCCTTCGGAAAATACATATGAATGTCTTGGCAATTTCCATCTACTTATTAAACAAATTGTTTTCGCCTTTTTGTTTCTCGAAACGAGCGTGCGAGAGATTTTGTAGAAAAACCCCAAAAGTTGTGAAATCTGACTTCTTAAAAAGATTGTGTAAAAGCTAAAAGGACTTAAAAACTTAAAGTTCGCAATTAATTCTAACGGACGAGATTAATTGAAATAACAATGCACCAAAAGATAACGGAAGCTTGAAATTTGAAAAGATTTTGAAGGTGGAGAAACTTCAAGGAATTGGAGAAACTTAAAAGAACTAGAAAATCTTTAAAACAAATTGGAGAATCTTAAAACTTACTGAAATAACAAAGCAAATTGTTCTTGAAAATTAAAATGAACGAGAATGAAAACGATTTTGAATTGAAATTGCTAAGATTTTGAGTTTGCTCATGAGTTGAGTGTTTTTGTGATTTGTTATGTGTCCCTTTTTCTGAATCAAGTCTATGATTTATACTGCAGATGTCCGAGCAATAACTGTTTCCAACTTCTCCATAGCACGATCTCCTGAGATGCTCCCGTTCTCCTCAACTGCAACTTTAACTTCCCACGTTGAACTCTCCTCCATAGCTCTCTGCTTCCATCTCAGACTTCCTCTATAACTTTCTTTCGAAGTCCAACTGCACATCATCTGGAATACTCTACTGCCGCCTGCTTTTTTAATTAAATTAACTAACAAAACACAATAATTAATCAATTGATGACTAATTAGTATAATTAATCAAAAATCAATTAATTAATCATAAGTTAATTAATTTAACTAAATTATTTAATTAGGCCAGACAAATAGATATTTATAAAATCGGCTCAATTTAATTACTATTGTAACACACTTATAATATATTTTTAATACAACTTCCTTCAAGAAAAAAATGTAATACAAATTGGCATTGTATAAATTCTTTTGTTGGGGTTTCAACTATCGGTTTTAGGTGTTGTGCATGTTTACCAAAAGTAAAATCACGTGAAGATGTGTTATATTATCTATCAGCTTAAACTTTTAATTCAATCAGTAATTTGAAAATAAAAATTAAAATGATAATGAAATAATGTTAAGACTATCTCTAAAAGACTAATTCGTTGGACTAATTTTATTTTATTTTTGAGAAATTTACTCTTTGTCAAACTTAGAATTTGAACCTAAGGTACTATTTAGCACTGAGCTATTCCAAATTTATGCATTTGGCTACTGACCTCTTATTTGGTCACATTTAGCCACTCAACTTTGTAAATTTGGTTATATTTGGTCATTGGTCTATCAATTTAGTGAAATTCCACCCTTTTTTGGATCAAAATTAAATGGAAATTAAAATTTTAAACATTAAAATTCTTCTATTTCAAATAAGAAATTTCAACTAAAACTAAAAATATGCTAAATAATACAATTGTAGGAATGTCAATTAACATAATAAGGGTGAGATTTCACCAAGTTTACATAAGTGAATGGCTAAATAGTATTTTTTGCCTTAAAAATATAATAACCACTAGATTACTGTTGTATGGGGGCACTCTTCAATAAAATTTTGAGAAGTTTGTAATAAAATTGAAATTAAGTAAATCACTATGAGTCTTACAATCACTTTAAGCCTGCTTTCTTTTTACATTTAAACTTTGTTGTTCTTTCTTTTACTTAAATTCAATTCACTTTCGTTCACTTCAGTAAATTCAGTTCTGTTTAGTTCACTTCCGTAAATTAGCAAAATTCATTAGACAATTTTAGTTAATAATTCAATTCAATTCTAAACATCAAATTTGAGTTAAGTTCAATTTAACTAAAAAAGAATAAGGTCTTGCTACTAAATATAAACTAATCTTTACTAAATTTAAAAAACACATCGTTTGTATTAAAAATGTCTTTCTAATATATAATAAATATGAATAACTCGAATAAGACCTTGTCCTTTTTTACTTTATTTCAGCAAATTCTAATTCAGTTCAGTTTTATTCAGTTTACTTTAACCAAATTAAGTTTTGTCAAATTCAGCAAAATTGTTTCTTAATTAAGCTAAATTCAGTTCAATTCAGCAAATTCAGTTCAGTTCAGTTAAGTTCTTTTTACCCATAAAGAACGAAGCCTAATAAGTAAAAGGATAAATACCAAATTTACACCAAATATTTTTCTAGAGCGGTTATATTACCCTCTAACGAAGGAAGTAAAATTTACCCCCCCCCCCCACCTAAAGTTTTTAGCTAACTGAGATTAGTTTTACCATTTTTTAACTGAAGATTCGATCGAACTAATTTAGTCGAATTAAACTGAACTGAACTTAATTGAAATGCATCACTAAACTGAATTAAAATGAAATGAATTACTGATAAAGCATAAAAAAAAAATAGCCTAAACATTTATTATGTCTAAAACATTTACACTATTATGGCTTAATACATTTATGGCCCCCTAAACTTGTCCATTTTTTTCACTTAGCCTCCTCAACTTTACGGACAACCTATTGGCCACCTAAACTTGTAATTTTTTTCCACTTAGCCACCTAAACTTGTAACTTTTTCCACTTAGCCACCTGACCTTGTAATTTCTTTCCACTTGGCCTCCTGAACTTGTCAATTGTGACATATTTGCCCCTTTTATGTTGATGTGGCATGATTTTTTTTATAACCACTTATATTATGCCACGTCAGCACAAAGAATCAAAATGGGTCATATTTGACAAGTTGAGGATGCCAAGTGGAACAAAATTACAAGTTCAGGTGGCTAAGTGGTTGTCATCTAAGTTGAGGTGGCAAAGTGAAAAAAATTGACAAATTTAGGGGGCTCGATAGGTATTAAGCCCACTATTATAGTAAGATAGTTTCAAAAATATGTTTTGTTTATAAATACTGAAGAGTATGATTCGAACTCTAAACTCTCCACTTACATATTGATAAATAGAGAAAGGATCAAGTGTGACAATGAGCTTATGGTGTGACAAGGGAAAAAGGTGGGGTAATTTTGTAATTGAACATGGGAAGGTGGCAAACTTGTAATTAAGAGAAAAAGCCTTATACGTGTAAAATGGAGGGAAGGAAGAGGGGCTGATGTCACCCCTGGAGAGAGAAAATGTTTTAATTATTTTCTTTAAAATGCATTTTTCCGCTCTTCCCGAACTCGTTTTTCAAAAAAATTTATACCACTGAACTCGTATTAATTAGGCCGTCATTTTGAGATCCATTTTTGTTATTTATAAACAATTTTTAATTTTTTTAATTTTTCTATGGTTGTTTCAAATGAATATTCGGTTGTTTCAAATTAATACTGTGTTGTTTCAAAATAATATTCTGTTGTTTCGAATGAAATATAATTAACACTTTGGATTGAATGGAACTCTGTAATAAGTTGATAATGTTTGGTAAAAATTTGATGACAAGAAAGTCCACAAATTGTAGAAAATCAAACATTACAATGGGGAAAAGTGAGCAACTAAGGGAAAGGTTAAATGAAAATCAAGCAAAGTGCAACTAAACCTACATGAATAGAAATTGTTGCCTCACAGCACATAAAAGCAGCTCCACTATATGAATGAAGTCAATGAACACCCATATGTTATATTGTTTCAACAAAATACTCTGTTGTTTCAAATTAATACTCGGTTGTTTCAAATTAATACTGTGTTTTGTTTCAAATCTCACCGGCGGAACCCTAACAGTCCCCTCCTCTTCTTCTCATTTCATTTCAAGGCCGTAAACGGCAGCCACCTCATTATGTGTTGGCAATCATCCACCCAAGTTCTTGAGTGCTCTATATTTATAAGTCCAAAAAACAAACACGTTATTGAAAAACGAAGAGTAAGAAACTGAAAGAAAAGATATCACTTCTTGGCAATACATTAATTTAATACTCCTATGCTTATATTTATTTTTTCAGCTACTTTATCTGCCCATTAGTTAGTTGCCTGCAAACTCAGTAAAGGTATATGGCTTCACATCATGCACTAAAATGAATCATCACAAAAAGACACCGGCTACAGGGCGGAGCAGTTTCCTTGCAATGATGCAGACATATACATATCAATAATCATTACCTTGTACCATTATACTATATAAACTCATGTAAGTTCTCTTTTAATCTAATTTTTTCAAACTAGACGAATGAAATGAGAAAGCACCTGTATGACATTGAATTTCCAGCAAGACTGTGCAGTTGCACCCATTGTTCCTGCTGTATTCCCATGGTATGCATTTCTAAAAGATATTATATCATGGGACCCAATGTATAACCTCGCTATCATCATGGCCAATTCTTTTGCTTCTGTCCCTGAATTTGTGAAGAATACTACCTATTACACAGAAAGATCCCGTCTTTGCATCTGTTTTTTCCCTCCCACAATTGCAAACTAGTACAGAAGGAGTCATCAAACTTTTACACTAGTATAGAACATAACTCGATAAGACTATGTAAATTACAAACTACATGAGAAAAGAAGAAGCAGGGAATGGGACTAATCAGAAACTACCACGTCTCTCTCTTCTCCTTTTGAAACAACACAGTATAGTTTTGAAACAACACAGTATTGGTTTGAAACAAACACTGTATTTTCTTGGAACAGTATATGATTTTGAGAGCAAAACAACTCTGATAGAAAGTGTCTCTATGATAAAATAAGACATGCTATGTGGTTGCAGATTTTTATTATACAATTAATTCATGATGATGATGATGATAAAAATTAAAGCAGCAGAAGAGCATTAATTTATTATGCAATTAATTCATGATGATGATGATAAAAATTAGAGCAGCAGAAGAGCATTAAGATAAAGCACCTTCGCGGCATGGCATGCCGGAGAGTGATTGATGATGATGATAAAAATTAAAGCAGGAAACCATAGACGATGACGGGAGCGGCAGCGGCATAGGTGATTAGAGAAGGCTGGAGGAAGGTGGAGGCGGGGGGCGTCACCGGCGGGAGGAGGACGGACGCCGGGGATAAGCGGAGAGGAGCGGCGCGCTGCATCAGTTTGATAAATGAAAAGAAAATTGAAAAATTATGTTTAGAGACCTAATAAATTACACAATTGGTACCTGTCTCACCATAAGAGGCTGTCACACCATAAGGTGGGTGTCTCACCTGAACTTGACTCTTGATAAATATACAAATTGCACTACAATAAATTCGTTTAAAAATATGTTAACAAACTAAATCTACTAAACATAATTAATCATAAAAATTTATCAAAGAGACAAACATTTAACATGTTACTAATATAAGTTACCAACAATCAACGAAAATGTACCAGATTATTTCAGTTTATCGAGAAACTTATTTAGAAAGTATGGTGTGTGAGTACTAATTTTGTTACCAATTACAAATAACTAACCAAAATATACAAAAGTGGTTCAATTGTGATGAACCCTATGTGTTTTGGTTAGTCCAAACAGTTTCAGAAGACGATAAACACATTAAGGTTTACATACTTATGATTATTGGCTAACAATTTTCTTTGAGTTTTGTAAAAGTCTTTTTCAGCATATGATGATCACTCATTCAAAAGATGGAAGATTTCGGTAGAAATTCTGTTCAGAAGCTGAAGACAAAGAGTGATGTTGAAAGAATAGAAGACTGCATGTAGATTTGACTTAGAAGATAAAGCTTCATCATTCAGTAGATTGTATCTCAGATGCTGGAAGCCTGGTTCTAAAGGTATCTCTTAGAAGATGTTCAAGTCTCATCTCAGAAGCTCAAGTCTCAGAAGCCAGTCATTCCGTTAAGTTGATCATGAAAGACTCATTCATTGAAGACAAAGGGAATCTCAATGTTAACAGTTTCAGAGGACAAATCACATATGTCCTAGAACATGTAATGCACTTGTCAACTGCATTTAATGCTAAGCGCCAAAGTTCAAAAAGTTGTAAGTTGCGCGTCTGAACTCTTCACTAGAAACCAAATAATGTTTCTTCATTGTCTGCCTTTGGTTCAACATAATGAAGAAGTTTACATCAATCATTATCTTCAAATTCAAATATTATATGAGATTTGGATTAAAGGACAAAGTTAACAGGCATTAACATGTACTTAAAGACCGTTTGAAAATGAAGATTGTTGGCCCTAACAAGAACAGAATCACCTAGAGGGGGGTGAATAGGTGTCTAAGTTGAAAACTGAGAATTTCAAAGTTTTTAAAGAAACTTAAATTTGAGAGTCAAATTTCCTCAGAGTCAGAGGCAAGCTTTCAGAAGCAGCTTCTGAGGGAAATTCTGCCTAAACACAGTTAGACTGTTTTCAGTAACAGAAGCTCTGAGTAAGATAGCTTCTGGACAGTCTTCTGAACAAAGACAATGATAAAAAGAGTAAAGTCTGTTTCAGCACTAAATATAAGCAAGTACACAGAAGCAAATTAACAAGTATAAGGAAGGGAGAAAGAGATTCAGGAGGTCCTGATGAAAAGTTCAATTTATCCAAGTTCGCCACAGAAGTCCTGTGACTACGTCTTGTCCCCTGTGGTCGCAGCCAACAGAGATTTTAAATCTACTATTCAGAACTTTTATGGCAAGTTCAGAAGCTCCTTTACATCAACAGAACTTAAGCTAATTTCTCACTTAGTTCTGACTAGCCTAAAAAGAGTTAAAGGATTTCCACCAGAACAACAATACTCTGTTTTCTGGATTTCTCACCCAACTTTAATCTCAACTAGATTTCTCTCTTTAAATCTAACTGAATATCACAAACGATATCAATTTACAAGATTCCTATTATGAACTTGTTTTTCTTCACTCTCTCACTTTAACTAAGGCTATGCTAAGAAAGATTGAGAATGGAAAATGGTGCTCTGTTTTTCTTGTTGAAACAGTGCGTTGAGATTTTGCTCAAATAAATCACGCGTGGATGATGTAGTGGAGCTTGGCTACTATTTATAGTGGATGAAGATGACCGTTGGTGAATTTGAATCTTCAAGGAGATGACATCAGTTGTTGTAGCCGTTAATTTGTAAAGTCTTCAAGCGGTCTTCAAACACTTTGATTCCGTTAACCTTGTTCTTTAACTAAATCTGGTAAGTGATTTGAAGTTGAAGATAAGGTTGACTGGAAACATTTTTCAATTGGATCAACAAAGGGTAGACAAGGAAATTCTGGTTTCGCTTTGAGTAGACAGGCGCGCTCCTTCAAAACAGCTTTTTGAACTTTTGGCGCCTTGCATTAAATGTAATTGTCAGAGCATTAAATGCTAACGGAACCCGTGACTTAGCTTCTGATAGCTAATTTCATTTGTCTAGGCTTCTGATCGAATTGGTAGAAACTTCTAATTGCAAGGAACCTCTGAGAAGAGCTTTAACAGACTTCATAGCATCGGAGCGGAGTATCCAGCTTCTGATCAATGAAACACTGTCTTCAGCTTTCGAAACTTCTGAGTCTTGCAGACAGTCCAAAATTATTTCATTCAGCACCTGCTGAGTAACTTACATATAAACTCAACGACGAAAATATTAGTCAGAATTAAACCGTATGTAAGGAAATTTTAATTTTCATCTTCTGAAATGTTTGGACATAATCAAAACACTTAGGGTTCATCATTCTCCCCCATTTTGGTTATGGACAAACCGTGGTCAGAAGGTAACAGTTATTTAAGAAATTACGAGGTTTAGAGTGTAGCTTCCTGATACATATGTTTGTTTTAGCTTCTGAGTAACTTAACTCCCCCATTTTAGTGTAAATGGTGAACTTCATCAATCTGTATAAACTTAAGATAGACTTGAGATCAAGTTTGTTAGATTTTTAGTGAAGACAAAGTTACTAAGTTAAAAGAAACATAAACAGTAAGAAATTAATCAGAGACAATGACAATTAATATGTATAAGAAAATTTCAGTGTGTATAATAATCAGAAGAAACAACAAACGAAATAATCAGAAGGAAAGTAAAGTCCTAGGACAAGACTACCCAACCCAGAACCTAGCTAAGAAGCTTAAGTCCTAAAGTGATTACACGTTTCTAGATCTCTTCTGAGGAGGAGGAACACCACTGGAACTTTCATCAACATTCTGTCTCTTCAATCCAGACTTGAGACCACCCTGCTGAGCAGACTTCTCCCCCATTTGACCAGAACCAACAGGAACACCCAGAGCACCTTGAGAGTCCAATTTCTGCTGAACATTCAAAGCAGTCTGATATTCCTAAGGAGTAGGTCTTATAGAGTTGATCATATCCATTCTTCTTCTGAAATCAGCATCAATGGTTTTCAAATGATCAAAGGTCTGTCTAGACAAAGGTCGCTGTCTCTGAACATCTTCCAAAAGGAGCTTGATCAACCGATTGTTAGCATACACAGCAGCAGTGAGATGCTCATTCTGTATATAAGTCTGTCCATGAACAAACCTATAACAATTGTGAAGAACCTTCTCTTGTTCATGTGCTTGAGTGTGCATAACTTTCAGAAGTTCAGTAAGCTCAGCAATCTAGGCGCTCTGAGCAGTCACAGTGGACTCAATACTCTGTAGACGATTGTTGAGATCAGGAGTGATGTCATATACAATCCTAGTAGCCCCTGAAGATGATGATCCTTGAGCAGAAGATTTCACTTCTCTCAGAATATGATTCGCAGTACTTTGCAGATCATCAATCTTACTTGGAAGAATTTTCTCATGAGCCTCATAATGCTCATTTGCTTCCTTGACTTCTTCTGACAAAATCTCCAGATTTTCATTAACCTTCATAGAAGAAGCAAGAGCAATGTTTTCGAGAGTTGGAAGAGTCAGAGCCAATTCTATCAACTTGTAAAGTTCATCATAAGTAGCTAGATGAAGTGTAGAAAGGTTGCGAGTGTAGACAGTAGGGTTCTGCATTTGAAGCATAGTCATGAGCTGCAGGTTCTGAGCTTTCAAAGATTGAATTTCTTGCAGCACAATGCCCTGAGCAAACATGTCAGCAGCAAAAGACCGTTGCCCTACACCAGCAAATCTATTCAGCAATTCATTAGAGCCACTCTGACTCATTCTTCTCAGCTCTTCAACACTGGGAACACCACCAGCTTCGGATACACCAGAAGCTCTTCCCATGAAACCAAAACTACCAAATCGTATCTCCTGATCATCTCGATTCATATAATTGCGTAGGAAGTCATAGTTGGATGACAACCCAGCAAAGAAGGAGGTTGAGGAAGAAGTAGTTAAGGGATCACACACAGGAGGTGCATGTCCAGAAGTTGAGAGGGGAGGAATTTGTGAGGTTGAGGAAGGAATTATATGTGTGGTAGAGGAAGAGATTGTAGGTGTGAAGGATGGAAGAGTAGATGGTAGTGAGAAGGATGGAGCAGTAAATCCAATTGATGGAATTACAGAGGAAGTAGATTGGGATGAAGTAGTGGAAGTAGATATGGAATCTGTGAAAATGAGTCCAGAGTTTAAATTCACTTCTGAATAGGATCCAGAAGGAGGAGCAGTTTTAGGAGGTACAACTTCAGAGGTTGAAGTTGTAGGAGGAATGGAAGTTTGAGACTCACTAACTTCTGTGACAGAAGGTAGTGAAGGAGATGGATGAGGAGTATGAGGAGTGGATGGATGAGAAGTATGAAGGGGAGAAGGATGATGAATATGAGTGGGAGATGAGATAACCTGATCAGAGAGGTTTGGATCAAAAGTGGAGATAGGTTCAACAAACACATGATCCATTCTGAACAGAGTTTCAGAGGCATCTCTTTCACCAGGGTTTCTCCCTTGACCCAGAAGAACATTATCTAGAAAATCATCAGTGTTGATGTTTTCAGCAAACTTTATGGCGTCCTGAATGATAGTATCAGGTTCTTGATCACTATCTTCAGACAGTTCTTCAACAATAGGAGCATCAGCATCCTTTTCAGCAGACATATCCATCATGTCTTCGTCATCAACCAAGTCCTCTTTTTCAGGAATTGATTCATCCAGTTCAGTACTCGGAGCAATATAGAAGTCCTTTTTGATCAGAGACCTTCTATTTGCTGACATCTTCTTCTTGGGGAGTCTTCTGGAGAGAGGAATATCTTCAGAATCCTCGTCTTCTTCCGTAGCCTCAACATTTCCTGAGAACGCTACATTCCCAACTTCTTCAGCAGCGCATTCAGCAATTCTAGCATCAGCTTTAGCTTTTGCTGCAATTTCTCGCTCAGCTGCTAACTTATCTTCAGCGTCCTTCTTCTTCCTTTTCAAATCAGCAAGAGCTACAACTCTTGCAATCTTCTCAGCTTCAGGAACCTTCTCTCTTTCAGCAAGGCGTGCATCCTCAGCATCCTGAGCTTCTTTCTCAGAAGCATCCTTTGGTTTCTCAGCAATGATCTTCCCAGAAGGTTCAACACTGATTGTTGTTTGAACCATAGTAGGAAGAGGTTCTGAGACAACCACCTTCTCAACAGTCAGGACCAACATACTTGATCCTTTCTTTCCCTTGCCCTTCTTGGCAGCATTCTTTCCTTTATGCACAGAAGCTTCAACAATCTCCTTCTGAGCAATGCTTATAGAGGAAGCATTCTCCTTCTTATTTGGAATCATACCAAAGGAAAGATTCCGAAGGGTATGCATCTTCAGAACAGTACTCCTGCTGGTAACACCTTCTCCCGAAACAACCACAGAGGCTGCTTCAAACAACCTAGTCAGAAGTGAACCATAAGCAAGTGCACTAACCACAGACACATTTTTCATCTGCCGAATCAGCATGGCAGGGAGATTGATCTTCTTCTCGTTTACCAGATGCCACATGAAAACCTGTTCCCGGTTGGAAACACCATTAACTCCTCCAGCCTTCGGAAGGAACACATTAGTGGTCAAGTAGTGTGCCCACCTCTGGTGCTGAGTGAGCCAGGTGGCATAGGTTTCCTTGGCACTTAGATATGGCCTAGCCCAGTTGGCTTCATTAAAACCTTCAGCAGAACCATCATCTCCAATGATGATTCCCTCGTCATCGATACCAATAGCTTGAGAGATAGAAGCCCTGCTGACCTCAATCTCAACTTCACCAACTTCCGAGTGAATAACATCCTCCTCATTAGAAAAGAAATGGAGGTTCTGATAGAACTCAGTGACTAACTTAGGGTAGATGAACTCCTCCAAGGAGACGAACGAGTTCCAATTTTGAGCACTTAGCCATTTGGAGATGGGTTCAGTGGATTTGACTTCATCATCTAGGAACCTAGAAGTAAAAACCCTAGATTCGCTAACTTTCTTCTTTTTATCGGCATCGAAGATGTGAGTGACAGTGATTTCAATGGGATGATCTTGAGCCATTTAAGGAGTTTGAAGAAATTTGGTTAAGTGTTTGAGAGAAAAGAAAA
This sequence comes from Euphorbia peplus, assembly GCA_028411795.1. Taxonomy (NCBI): domain Eukaryota; kingdom Viridiplantae; phylum Streptophyta; class Magnoliopsida; order Malpighiales; family Euphorbiaceae; genus Euphorbia; species Euphorbia peplus. The sequence continues at coordinate 7,025,438 of CP110843.1, read as the reverse complement.
CACAGAGAAATGGCTATGGGAAATCTAAGAGCAATGAAAATGCAAGTGAAAGTTTTCTAAGTATGGAATACCCTTATTTATACCCAAAAACGCAACTGTTCAAATTCAAAAAGTAAATACACACCGTTTAAAAGGGAACAGATAACCGTTAAACACCAGAACAGCGCCGTAATAAGCAATAAATGTACGCATGCTTAAAGTCAAAATCATGATTAGATTCTATCATACTTAATTATCTTAAGTTATTAACATTTAAGATAGAAGAAGATATAATAAAAACTAAGTTACTAAAAGTGGATAAGTCATACCAATGCCTTCTCGTAAGCTGCTGAAAGGAGTACCAGCCAGAGGCTTAGTAAACATATCAGCAAGATTTTCTTCAGAGGGAACATGAGTGATGATAATTTCCTTCTTCAGAACATGATCTCTCAGAAAGTGATGCCTAATATGAACATGCTTCATCCTGCTGTGCTGAATAGGGTTCTTTGAAAGATCAATTGCACTCTTGTTATCACAGTAGATTGTTATTGTTCCAGGGATGACTCCATAGTCAGCAATTTGTTGCTTAATCTAGAGCATCTGAGAAACACAACTTCCAGCAGCAACATACTCAGCTTCAGCAGTTGAGAGAGCCACAGAGGTTTGTTTCTTGCTATGCCAGGAGACTTGGCACTCCCCCAGAAAATGACAACCACCAGAAGTGCTGACCCTCTTCAATTTATCCCTACCATAGTCAAAGTCTGTGTATCCTATAGGGGTAAAATCAGAACTACAGGGATACCACAAACCAGCTTCTGGTGTGCCCTTAAGATATCTGAGAATTCTTTTGACAGCAACATCATGAATCTCTCTTGGTTTAGACTGATATCTAGCACAAAAACACACAGCAAAATGTATATCTGGCCTGCTGGCGGTTAGGTATAAAAGAGAACCAATCATACCTCTGTAGGATTTTATATCTACAGGTTTACCAGCTTTCTCTTCATCATCAATGTCTTTGCTGACATCCATTGGAATATCAACAGCATTAGAATCCATCATGCCGAATTTCTTCAGCACTTCTCTAGTGTACTTGGCTTGATTGATAAACACACCATCATTACTTTGCTTGATCTGAAGTCCTAAGAAGAAGGTTAATTCTCCCATCATAGACATTTCAAACTCAGCCTTCATGTGGTCACTGAACTCTCTGCACAAAGATTCATTAGTAGCACCAAATATAATATCATCAACATATACCTGAGCTAAAAGGATATCATTGTTCTTCTTCAGAGTGAACAGAGTTGTATCAACACAGCCTCTGACAAATCCCTTAGACAGAAGGAACTTTGTCAGTCTCTCATACCAAGCTCTGGGAGCTTGTTTCAGTCCATACAAGGCTTTCTCTAGCTTGTACACATGATCAGGAAACTTAGGATCTTCAAAACCAGGAGGTTGAGATACATAAACTTCTTCATCAATGTAACCATTCAAGAATGCACTTTTCACATCCATTTGAAAGAGCTTAAAACCTTTGTATGATGCAAAAGCACATAAGATTCTAATGGCTTCTAATCTTGCAACAGGAGCAAAAGTTAAACCATAATCTATGCCTTCTTGCTGACTGTAACCTTGAGCAACAAGTCTTGCCTTGTTCCTCACCACATTTCTAAATTCATCAAGTTTGTTTTTCAGAACCCATCTAGTTCCAACAACCTTTATGTTGTTAGGTCTGGGAACCAAAATCCAAACTTCTGACCTTTTAAACTGGTCAAGTTCTTCTTGCATTGCCATTAACCAGGAATCATCATCTGCAGCTTCATAGAAGTCCTTGGGTTCCAGAAGTGACACAAAAGCCACATTCCCCATGTATCTTCTGAGCTGACCTCTGGTCATGACAGGATTGTGAACAGAGTCAATGACATTCTCTAAGGAATGATTCCTATGAGCTCTAACTTCTCTGGGTACATCCAATGTATCTTCTGAAACTTGTTCATCATTTGTTGAATCATATATAGGAGCATCTTCTGGAAGGAAGTGGACTTCTGGAGTAGAATTCTCTTCTTGAGCTTGTTCAGCAACAGGAGGAGCCACTTCAGCAGCTCTGGGAGAAACATCTTCTTCTTCAGCAGGAGATGTCACTTCAGGAGCATGAACTACATCTTCATCAGGAGCTCTACTATCTGCAGGGTTAGTCTCATCAAACTGTACATGAACAGATTCATCTAAAGTTTGAGTTAAAAACCCTATATGCTTTACTATGTGTTGAGTAACCAAGAAAAATGGCCTTATCTGCCTTTGAATCAAACTTTGTAAGATATTCTTTTGTATTCAAAACATAACACTTACAACCAAAGGTTCTGAAATAGCCTATTTTAGGCTTTCGACCTTTCCAGAGTTCATAAGGGGTCTTGTTCAGAATGCTTCTGATTAGCACTCTATTCAGAACATAGCAAGTTGTGTTAACAGCTTCTCCCCAAAAGTACTTTAGAAGCCTTCTTTCATTGATCATAGTCCTGGCGATTTCAACCAGAGTTCTATTCTTCCTTTCAACTACCCCATTTTGTTGAGGAGTTCTGGAAGCAGAAAAGTTATGATCAATGCCTTTGGTTTCACAGAATTCTTCAAACATAAAGTTTTTGAATTCTCCACCATTATCACTTCTGATATGAACAACCTTTTCATTCCTTTCATTCTCAAGTTTTTTTATCAGAACTGAGAAACATCCAAGTGACTCATCTTTGCTAGACAGCAAGATAACCCAAGTGAATCTTGAATAGTCATCTACTATGACAAAGGCATACTTCTTTCCACCCATGCTCATTGGTTGAACAGGGCCAAAAAGGTCCATATGAAGTAATTCCAAAGGTCTTTTAGTTGAAATGATTTTCTTAGTTTTAAAAGAGCTTCTGGATTGTTTACCAGATTGACAAACAGTGCATAGATGATTCTTTTTAAAACTAATTTCAGGCAGACCCTCAACTAATTGATATCTAGCTACTTTGGCCAGAAGGTCCATGCTCACATGAGCAAGTCTTCTATCCAGAGCCAGGAGGTATCCTCTTTAGACATCAAGCATATATTTTTGCAAAGATTCTCAAGGTTCAGCATGAAAACATTTTCAACTCTAGGAGCAGTTAGAATAACTTCCCTTGACTTACTGTCCAAGATTTTACATCCAGAGGAGCTGAAGACAATATCTCTACCTTTATCACACAGTTGTACAACACTCAGGAGATTGAACTTCAGGCCTCTGACTAGGGAGACATCTTCGATCGGAGGATTAGTTCCTATGGATCCAGAACCAAGTATTCTTCCTTTCTGAGCATCTCCAAAGCTGACTTTTCCACCTCTTTTAGGATCAAATGTGATGAATGCTTTTTCATCACCTGTCATATGCCTTGAGCACCCACTTTCAATGTACCACAACTTTGACATTGATGGAGCACTCAGAGCCACCTGCATCACAATTAATTAGTGACAGGTACCCAATCCTTATTGGGTCCTTCAGAGTTAGATTTAACTTCTACAGGTTCTTCTGATATTTCAGATTGCAAGAGGTTCTTGATATAATACTTGCAATCTTTTAAGCAATGTCCATCTTTCTTACACAATTTGCAAGAAGGAGGATTCTTGGATCTTTCCCTTTGCTTCTTAGGAGCAATCTTCTTCTTCTGGGAAGGTACTACTTCTTCAGAGGCAGAAGCACTCTTAGAGGTTCCCACTTCAGGAGGAGAAGAGATTTCTTTCAGAAGAGAGGGAGTAACAGATTTCTTCTTCTGAGGTTTATCATTCCTCAGAGGCAGTTTTTCCTTTCCTTTGACTTTTAAGTCATCAGAAGAAGAACTGAATTGTTTACTTAGTTTATCTTCTAATGTTTTTATATCAGCATAAACTTGAGTAAACCTAAGAAATTTGTCAACCTCGCTTTTGTCCAACTTTCTTTTCAGATACTTGAACATGCTATATAGTTCTTCAAGAGAATCAAAGATATTTTGTTCAGAAGATATGTTTACCTCGGAATCATATGAAGCTTCAGGAGGTGCGGAAGTTTCTCCTGCAGTATCTTCAGAGGATGGCTCATCAATAGCCATGAAACATATTTGAGCTTGGTCTTCCTTTTCTTCAGGATCACTGCTGGTCTCAGAGTCTGACCAAGCAGCCAACATAGCTTTCTTGAACTTCTTCTTATCCTTTTTCAGCTCAGGACAATTAGGCTTGATGTGTCCTGGTTGCTGACGTCCATAGCACACAATGGGCTTGTTTGGATCTCTCTTGGATTTATCACCAAAATCAGGAGTTTTCTTGTCAAAACTTCTGAATGGCTTTTTGTAGTTTGCACCTCTGCCTTTTCTAAAAGCTCTCTTAAACTTCTTGGTCAGCATAGCCAATTCCTCATCTTCGGATGATACTTCAGAAGATTCTGCCTTCAGGACTACTTGTCTTTTTCCTTCTGACCTTTCTCTTAGGTCATGATTTTTTAATGACATCTCATGAGTAATTAGAGACCCAATGAGCTCATCATACAAGTAATAGCTCAAATCCAGAACTTCTTCAATAGCAGTCTTCTTGGCTTGCCACGACCTTGGTAAGCTTCTGACAATCTTCTTCACTCGTTCAGATTCTTCAATGTCTTTTCCTAAACTCTTTAAGTCATTGACTATCTTGGTGAATCTAGAGTTCATATCTGAAATAGATTCTTTATCAAGCATTTCAAATAACTCATATTCTCTCATGAGTTGGTTGACTTTTGATTGCTTCACCTTTCCAGTACCTTCATATGTGACTTCCAGCTTGTTCCAAATGTCCTGTGCAGTTTCACAAGAAGAAACTTTGTTATATTCAGTAGCTGTAATTGCACAATGCAACATATTTATTGCTGAAGCATTAGTTTGGAGTTTTTTCAGAATGTCATCTGTGTATTCTCTCGGAGGAATAACAACATTCCCTAAACCTGGTTCCATTCTGGTAGGAATGAAATCACCATCAGTGATGACATACCAAGCACTCATGTTCTGAGTTTGGATGAAGTACTTCATCCTTTTCTTCGAGTATGAGTAGTTGTGGCCATTAAATAATCGAGGTCTAGTAGTGGAAGAACCTTCTGGAACTATGAAGTGAGAAGAATTCTCAGGCTGGTGTCTACTAGCCATCTCTATTGATTCTGATAGGATCTTACACTTAGATTGTTAGATCTTTAGTAAATATACGAAGTAACCTTCACTCTGATACCACTTGTTGGCCCTAACAAGAACAAAATCACCTAGAGGGGGGTGAATAGGTGTCTAAGTTGAAAACTGAGAATTTCAAAGTTTTTAAAGAAACTTAGATTTCAGAGTCAAATTTCCTTAGAGTCAGAAACAGCTTCTGAGGGAAATTCTGCCTAAACACAGTTAGACTGTTTTCAGCAGCAGAAGCTCTGAGTAAGATAGCTTCTGGACAGTCTTCTGAACAAAGACAATGATAAAAAGAGTAAAGTCTGTTTCAGCACTAAATATAAGCAAGTACACAGAAGCAAATTAACAAGTATAAGGAAGGGAGAAAGAGATTCAGGAGGTCCTGATGAACAGTTCAATTTATCCAAGTTCGCCACAGAAGTCCTGTGACTACGTCTTGTCCCCTGTGGTCGCAGCCAACAGAGATTTTAAATCTACTATTCAGAACTTTTATGGCAAGTTCAGAAGCTCCTTTACATCAACAGAACTTAAGCTAATTTCTCACTTAGTTCTGACTAGCCTAAAAAGAGTTAAAGGATTTCCACCAGAACAACAATACTCTGTTTTCTGGATTTCTCACCCAACTCTTTTTCTTCACTCTCTCACTTTAACTAAGGCTATGCTAAGAAAGATTGAGAATGGAAAATGGTGCTCTGTTTTTCTTGTTGAAACAATGCGTTGAGATTTTGCTCAAATAAATCACGCGTGGACGATGTAGTGGAGCTTGGCTACTATTTATAGTGGATGAAGATGACCGTTGGTGAATTTGAATCTTCAAGAAGATGGCATCAGTTGTTGTAGCCGTTAATTTGTCAAGTCTTCAAGCGGTCTTCAAACACTTTGATTCCGTTAACCTTGTTCTTTAACTAAATCCGGTAAGTGATTTGAAGTTGAAGATAAGGTTGACTGGAAACATTCTTCAATTGGATCAACAAAGGGTGGACAAGGAAATTCTGGTTTCGCTTTGAGTAGACAGGCGCGCTCCTTCAAAACAGCTTTTTGAACTTTTGGCGCCTTGCATTAAATGTAATTGTCAGAGCATTAAATGCTAACGGAACCCGTGACTTAGCTTCTGATAGCTAATTTCATTTGTCTAGGCTTCTGATCGAATTGGTAGAAACTTTTGATTGCAAGGAACCTCTGAGAAGAACTTTAACAGACTTCATAGCATCGGAGCGGAGTATCCAGCTTCTGATCAATGAAACACTGTCTTTAGCTTTCGAAACTTCTGAGTCTTGCAGACAGTCCAGAATTATTTCATTCAGCACCTGTTGAGTAACTGACATACAAACTCAACGACGAAAATATTAGTCAGAATTAAACCGTATGTAAGGAAATTTTAATTTTCATCTTCTGAAACGTTTGGACATAATCAAAACACTTAGGGTTCATCAAAGATCTCTCATCAAATTGAAGATTCAAATTGAGAATCTTGTAAACTGATATCGTTTGTGATATTCAGTTAGATTTAAAGAGAGAAATCTACGGTCATCTTCTAAGTCCTATAAATAGTAGCCAAACTCAATTGAGTGCTAACACGAGAGCTTTGAGCTGACTTAACACACTGTAACTTTGAAAGAAAAAGAGAGCATTCCATTCTTTCTTTTTTCTTATTCTAAATTTCTAAAAGTAAGAGAGTGAAGAAAATACAAGTTCATAATAGATTTGTAAACTGATATCGTTTGTGATAATCAGTTAGTTTAGAGAAATCCACTTGAGGTTTGAGTTGGCTGAGAATTCCAGAAAACAGAGTACAAGTTTTCTGGTGGAAACCTTTAACTCTAACTAGAGTGGTCAGTTATTTAGTGAGATATTAGCTAGCTGCTGCTGAATGTAAAAGAGCTTTGGTATAGACTGCTCATTATTTCACTGTCTTTGTTCAGAAGACAATCCATAAACTCTGTCAAACAGAACTTCTGTTGCTGAAAAGGCAAAAATTGCCTTAAGGCATAATCTCTCACAGAAGCGCTTCCCTGAAGCTTGCCTCTGATTCTGAAGAGATTGGATTATGAATTAAGTTTACTGAAAAACTTAAATTTGGACTTAGACACCTATTCACCCCCCCCCCTCCCCTTCCCCTTTAGCTGATTCTGATCTTGTTAGGGCCAATAAGGAATTCGTATACCCTTGGACAACTTAGGATTTAAGGTTTATTTTAATTTGGATTGCATATATAACACATACAGAATCGTATTTATTGTATTAGAATTTTCCTTAAATTAACATATATTGCATATATGTCAAAATAGAGAACAAATTTTAATAATATGTTTAGTATTTTAGGAATACTTCAAGTAGTATTTCATACAGATATCCTTTATATTAAGGGCAGAATCACATTTCGAACCGATTTGTTTTAATTTGTGTCGTGTATATTACATATACTCGATGTTATTTAACTTACTAAAATTCCAAATATCTTTATGTATATATAACATATATACATCGAAAAATAAGAGAATTTTAATAGAATAGTGTTTTAGATATATTATAGAAATGGTCAAATCCTACACCAATTTAACTGAGTGCTTGATATTGAGAATAACTCTATTCTTTAATTAGTTATTTTTAACTTGTTATCGTGCATATAACATATACACGATGCCTTTTGATTTCACCAATATCTATGTTAGCCCACATATATGACGTATGCGTCAAGAAAAATAAAATTTAGTAAAAACGGTATTTTATGTGTATTATTTGAAGCACTTGCCCATTATTTCGATGTCTTATTTTTGGAAAATTTACTCACGGGATCGAAATGACATTTCGGACCAATTAAATTTTATTTAAAAAAACTTACGTGAAAAATTTAGTATATTCGAAATTATTGTTGATTCTATATTTCTTTACCATCATACCAAATAGGGTGATTAATTAGATATAAGTAAGTAATATGAAAAATAAAATAAAAATAAACAGTATATAAGGAAAAAAAGAAAGATGTAAAAGAATAGTTGATGTTTTTTTTTACAACAAGAATAAGTTTTTTCTCTTTACAAAATTAAATCCTATGAAAAGGTAAATGACATTTTTAAATTCATTAGTTGATTAATTATTTCCTGCAAATCTAAACACAAAAATAAAAGAAACTCATTTGAGAAATGAACAGACTTAGTTTTGGGCAAAAATTAAAGGGGTAAAAGAAAAACAAATGTATTTATTAGTATATGTACAATGGTATTATATGCTTTGAATCCCAATTTGTTTTATGATTAAAAAATTATGAAGACTACTCATCCTCCTATTTAAAGCCACATAACCGAAAATCCTAGTCAATTTCTCTTAAATATCCTGAGCCTCCATCTTAAAATTTAACATAAAAAAAATCAACAATTATTTCTACTAGCAAACCTGTTCCTCTTCTTTCCCTTATCATTCTTCTTTATTTTTTTACCCTCACCATGACAAATACTCCTCTCTTTCCTTCCCATAATTACCTCCATTATCAACACCAACATCCCATTTTCACCATTTCTCTTTAAAAGATGAATCTGAAACCTCTCGAGATTTCATTCAATTTCAGTTGATTTCCTTTCATTTTCTGCGGATCTAAAGGATTAAAAGAAGAGATCTGGACCTCTAAGGGAACTCTAGTAAGACAAAACTATGGTATTTCTTTTTATCTAAACTCTTTCCATACTAAATCATTATCTCCACATATTATATGCATGCAACTTTCATTAACAACTCAAATTATTATGCATTAGACATGCATCAAATGTCATAATAATAAAAACAGAGACAAAAAAGGAAGGCTAAATTATTTGGGCAAATAATAAAATGGATAACTTTAGCTACCTTGCAATGAGCTTTGAGTACAAATTTTCTGAATTTTGATTACAAACTTCAGTGATCCTTTCTATTTATCACTTCTATCAACGTCTAGGGATCTGAATGGATGCTTATGCCGATTCTGTATTTCTGAAAGTGACTATTTTTTTTAGAACGGTGGTATGTTTCTATTTATGTGCGTTTTTTTGAATCGTTGTGTGTTGATGAAAGTGGATTTGGTGTTTTATGGCATAGGAAGTCTGTGTTCTGGAGATCATTGGTTGGTTTTTGGGAACGGATGTGTACTTGTGTTTTTGTTTGAGAATGTTTTTTGTCCGGGAATTTCTTTCTATGTTGTGAAAGAAAAAGTAAAAGTCCATGTTGTTATTTCACTCTAGTTGATTTTGATTACTTGATTTAATATATGGTTTTTATAATATGCTTTATATATATAATTTTATAATATACTATATATATATATATACAGTCTGGCTATGGTGAGGGACTCCCTCACTTACTATTCTAAGGGAGTTTTAGTTTAAATCTAGTTACCAAACAAAATAACCATCTAATTTAAAAGAACAAAAATCTATTATTAATTCTCTAATTTATTCATTCAATCTCCTAGACCTTAACTTTATAAACCCTAGACTCTAACAATCATAAACCCGTAGTCCTTAATTTTTTAAACCCTAACAACCCTAAATTCAAATAATTCTAAACTACTAGACCCTAACTTTATAAACCCTAGACTCTAACAATCATAAACCCGTAATCCTTAATTTTATAAACCCTAACAACCCTAAATTCAAATAATTCTAAACTCCTAGACCCGAACTTTATAAACCCTAAACCCTAACAATCATAAACCCGTAGTCCCAACTTTATAAACCTAGACCCTAACAACTTTAAACCCATAAACCCTAAATCCTAACTTTATAAACCCTAAACTCTAATATTAAAATAATTTATGTTAAATTTACACATAAAATATTGAAACCCAGATAATCTATTAGAATTATAAATTAATGTTGAAATAAATTCAATTTGCTGCAATTCGTATGTGATAATATGATTAATTAATTAATTCCTGAATTAATTAGTATTTAGGAAAATAGAGTTTGATTTAATTAGGATACTAATTAGAAGAGTTGTAAACAAAATAAATTAGGATTTTATTACTTTAAATTCATTAAATTAATTAGGTGGGTGTATTTTGTTTGGTAACTAGATTAAAGCTAAAACTCCCTTAGAATAGTGAGTGAGACCCTGGCTGTATATATATATATATATATATATATATATATATATATATATATATATATATATATATATATATATATATATATATATTTGTGACAAAGTAATTTAATTATATACTTTATATGCTAAGAATATGATTAACTCTAGAAATGCTTAAATGAGAATATTATTCTATCTAGAGTTATTTTATTTAAAGTATATGATTAAATATAAATGTATGCATGTCATAGTCACATCTAATGGGTTGAAATATCATATGCTCACATGATTCAAAATGTTTAAATGATATTTATGCCATGAACTAAAAAGTTATGCCATGATCAAACACTTATTTTATCCTATGGATTATGGCTTTCTATGTAAATTATTGTGTTTCACTTGCACTACTTTAGCATTATCATTAATTGTTTGTGATTAATTCGTGCTTAAACTTGCTTATTTTTTCTTATCATCTAATCAACTATTTATTCCGCAAAATCTTTTATAGTTGATTATTTAATAGGCAAAATATTTTAAAGAAAAAATAATAGTTTTTAAAGGCAATAAATCTTATTCACCCCCCCCCCCCCTTCTAGTCTTTATATAGTCATAATTTGGGCCAACAATTGGTATCAGAGCCAATCTCTTTTGCTTATAAAGATTAACATCTTTAGAGAGATTCAAAATGACTTATAAAGTTATTAATTTTCCAGGGAATATGTCTACACAAATGATTCCTGAGGGACAGTCTACAGTTAGACCGCCCCTATTTTATGGAGTAAATTACTCCTACTGGAAAAATAGGATGAGGAATTTTATTCAGTCTAATGATATTTTCGTTTGGAAAATAATTAAAGACGGATCATCTATTTTCACAAAAATAGTTGATGGCGTAACAATAAACAAGACTGAATCTGAATACAACGACGATGATTGGAAGCAATTACAGTTAAATGCTAAAGCTATTAATATTATAGATTGTGCTTTTGATACTAACGAATATCATCGTGTTTCAGGGTGTACGAGTGCCAAGGAGATATGGGACAAACTTGAGGTCACATATGAAGAAACTCAAAAGCAGAAGGATCTAAGGGTAAATTTGTATATGCGCGAATATGAGTTATTTAAGATAGAGGTAAATGAAACCATTTCAGAAATGAATACGAGGTTTACCACCATCATAAATAATCTAAAAACCCTTGGAAAATCCTTTCAAGATGAGGAGCTAATTAAAAAATTAATGAGAATGATGCCCTCAGCTTCGGATCCTAAATTGACAGCTATTGATGAAGCTAGAGATCTATCCACATATGCTTATGATGAGTTTATTGGATCTCTACTTACTCACGAGATTAAAATGTCTTCTGTCAATGATAAAGAGCCCGAGGCAAGAAAGCTTAAATCCACAGGATTGAAAGCTAAGATTGTAAGTGAAAGTTAAGATAATGAATCTCAAGAGGAAATTGCATTACTTACTCGAAAATTCAACAAGTTCTTGAAAAAGAAGAACTTTAAGAAATTTCCTAAAAATAACTTTCACAAAGAGCCCAGAACTTCCAATAAGTTCAAAAAGGACTCTTCTCAAAATGTTATTTGCTTTGAGTGTAATAAGCCAGGACATATCAAGCCAAACTGTCCTAACTTGAAGAACGAAAACAAGAAGAAAGAGAAGGGAAAAAGGGCTATGGTTGCAACTTGGAGCGATAGCGATGAATCTTCAAGTGATGAAGAAGAAGATGAAGTTGCACACATATGTTTCATGGCAAAAGATGAATCAGAAAATTCTTCAGACGATGGAGATGATGAATCTCCCGAGGTAACTTTTGGTCTTATGTCAAAAGAAGAATTAATTGTTGTTTGTTGTGATTTATATGATACCTCTATTGAGACTTTACTAAGATTCAAGAAATGCAAGAAAGAAAATAAAAGTCTCAAAAAGGAGAACTGAGAATTGCTAGATAAAATTGAAAATCTAGAAACTAGCAATGCTGAATTTCTCAAAGAGGTAGAAACCTTGAAAAATCAAAAAGTAAAAGATGATCATATCATAAATGGTTTTTCAAAGGGAAAAGAAATCCTTCATGATATTACTAGTTCCCAACGATCTTGTAATGACAGATCTGGGATTTGATGCTTCACTGATTATCATGAAAGATTTACTACAGATAAACCAAAGAAAAAGAAGGATTATAATAATAAACAGTTAAAACTCCCAAAAATTAAGAACTGTTATTATTGTAATCATAATGACCACATAATTAAAAATTGCAAATTTAGAAATGGTCAATATAAAGGAAAGTTTATCTGGAAAAAGAAAGTGTCGAGATTGTCTACTGCTAACCTCCCAGGACCCAAAATTCATTGGGTACCTAAAACTAAGCGATTAAATGCAGGAACACGTAAGAGGAACACAAAGGTCAAAACAGTGGTATGCTGACAGTGCATGCTCAAGACACATGACTGGTGATAAAAGTGCGTTCACCTCAATTAAATCCTTTAATGGAGGAAGTGTCAGTTTTTGAGACAAAAGAAAATGACATGTGATAGGAAAAGGTCAAGTTGGCTCACAACCATCCATTGAAGATGTATCTTTGGTCGACGGGCTAAAATACAATCTTCTAAGCGTAAGTCATCTATGTGATAAAGGTATGAAGGTAGTTTTCAACTCCAAAAGCTGTGAAATTTTTGATGCAAAATCTGACAAGGTTTTATTCACAGTTCCAAGAGTTGAAAATGTTTATATGCTTAATATCTTGATAAAGTATCTTACGATAAATGCCTTGTTTCACATAATGATGAGAGCTGGTTGTGGCACAAAAGGTTAGGACATGCTAGTATGTACTTAATTTCGAAATTATCTAATAAAGAACTTGTAAAAGGTCTTCCTAAGATAAGTTTCAACAAAGATCACATTTGTGATGCATGTCAAAAGGGTAAACAAACTAGGAGCTCTTTTAGCTTGAAAGGAGTTGTATCAACTAGTAGACCACTTGAATTATTCCACTTAGATTTGTTTGGTCCAATTCAACCATCAAGTCTAGGAGGCAAAAAGTATGCTTTGGTAATAGTTGATGACTACTCCAGATTTACCTGGACCTTATTTCTAGCATCTAAGGATGAGACCTTTGACCAATTTTTCCACCTAGTTAAGAAACTCCAAAATGACAAGAATGTCCAACTGTCTTCTATTAGAAGTGATAATGGAGGTGAGTTCAAAAATCAGTCTTTCTAACTATTCTGTAATGAGTCGGGGATAAATCATGAGTTTTCTGCCCCAAGAACTCCATAACAAAATGGAGTTGTAGAACGTAAGAATAGGACGTTGGAAGAAATGACTAGAACTATGATAAGTGAAAGTAATCTTCCTAAGTATTTTTGGGCTGAAGCTATGTTGGGTATTTTCCGCAAGTGTACGGAATCACTCAAGTAGTAATAATAAGATCGAACCCACAGAGAACGGTAAATGTACAAACTAATAAATCTTTATGATACTTTGTTCGTTTTCTCTTGAAAAGTAGTAAATGCGATATTTGAGATTTTGATTATTAAACTAAGTACTTTAAACATAAACTAAACTAATTGAAATCCTAATCCGATGCTTTTACCAAAGTTCTTTATCCACGCAAAGTCAACAATTCATTTAAGTGCGATGAATATTATAACAAATTACTCATATAATTCAACCAATTCTGCAACACAATTAAACACGATCTTTCGATACTTATGTTTAATTGTCCTTAAGTGAATTAACTTAACAAGATTACTGGACCTATCCTAGACAATCTTAATTAGATTAGTGATTATCACGTAAGTTAGATTGATTACGACTTACTAACTGGACCTATCCTAGATTAATAAAGCGTAAGTGATGAATACTCTATTGAATACTCTATTGATTTTACTTGATAGAAACAAAGTAAATATACCAAGCAATAAGATTTGAACATTCAAACACATGAACATATATGAATGTAACTTTTATTATAAGTATACCAAATTTCAAACATTCATAGAAATTACAACGGAAATTCAGAGAAATGAAAGAACTATATTCGATAAAGGGAAAGAGGGTTGTCAATCCTTTTTACTCTTGATCGTGAGGTTTGTCAATCCTCGGGGCGTTCTTGCTCGTCTTTTCCTCGATGAATCGATGAAATAGTCTATCTCTCGATCAGTACTTCAATGCAATGGAAATCGGAACGAAGGACGTAAAGTATGGATGTAGAACTTCGAACTTCAACTAAAAATGCTATTCTTTTGTAGTAGATATTCTGTATATTTCTTTCGCAGAAGAACGACGTATTTATAGCCAAAAACTCAAGGATTACATAGCTTGACGGAAGGATGAAGCCATTGGGTGATTCGGAGCGTCGCTTGGGCGAAAAAACACATCTTTCGACGAAGGGATAGGATGGTCGAGGCTCATCTCGATCGAGACACATAGGATCTCGATCGAGATGGCCATAGTCTCGATCGAGACAAGCATTCCTTGACAAACAGAATGCCTGTCTCGATCGAGGTGGAAAAGTGCCTCGATCGAGACGAGCAAACTGTTCGTCAAGTCTTGCTTGTCTCGATCGAGATGCTTAATGTCTCGATCGAGACACACCAAGCCTTGATAACAAGCTTTGTGTCTCGATCGAGATAGCTCCATCTCGTCGGGAATTTTCCTTCCAAATTCGAACCCCGTGTTTACCACTTTCTGCTCCGAATTGGGAAAAACTTAAACCACGAAAGTTGTTTGTCTATGTCTTAGCTTTCCAACGCAACTTGAAACGCCCACAAATACGCTCGTATGAGGAAGTTATGGCCAGAATACTTCAAGGTGTCAAAACTGCCTCGTTTGCTCGAGTAGAACCCGATTTTAGCACCAAATCAACTCGATTTCACCAAACTTGATCTCTACACATGAAAACACAAATACAAAGGTAAAGTTGCCCCTACTTTATGTAAATCTAAGCTAAATGGATCAATTTCGTGTGAATATATCGATTAAAAGCCTTGAATTATAAGTACATTTTGGACTTATCACTACGCCATTTTCCTTGATAGATGACACTAGATACTTGACAGACAAATTTTTCCCCGTCATCTGTTTTTTTTTGTGACGGGCTTTTAAAAAACCGTCATCTGAATCAGAGAATGAAATTTGATATAGCTTTCACATGACACCGCTTTAATATTGACTGTCATGTAAACAAAATGTGCCAAAATGCACTTTTAATCAGACGACAGTTATTATAATGTCTGTCATGTGAACTAACAATAGAAAATGAAATTTTCAAATTTGAAGCAAGCGGAGCACAGATTATTTGAAAAAAAACACGCGCGATTTGAACGGTTGAGATCAAATTATTTGAATCAATGGCTAAGATTAGAACCCTTATTTTTTCTCTTTGTCTTTCCATCTCTCTATCATTTTCTTTGCAGACCTAACCCTCTCATTCCCTTCCTCACCTTCCAGAAACCCTAACAAACCTAACCCTAGATTTTACTTCCACCATTCTCTCAGTCTCCTCCGCCTCTTTCCAGTAAGTAACCAGGGAATTCCCGAAAAAGACTGTACAAAACTCACGGTGTTGATTTCATACTAAACAAACACAATCACGAATCCAGATCCTCAACAACACAGTACTAAAAGTCGCCACCGTCGATCGTTGCCGTCACCTGATCCACCAGAGACGAAACCACAACAACTTAAAAGCCATGCCTGTAAGTTTTCCATTCTTTCTCGTCTATATGGATCTAGATCTTGTATTGATGGAATTAAAATTAACGTTAGGGTTAATGATGATGTGAGAATGCAGTACAGGAAAATGATAGAGGTGGAGCCGCCGAGTCCGTTAAGGTACATCGTCGGAGCAGTTATAATGTGCGAAAGGAGCTGGGTACGTGGCGAAAGTCCGGCTATCAAGATCTGGGATCTTGAGAGTAAGAGTATCGTGGAGGTTGAAGGTTGATTAGAAGGCGGAAGCTGAGGGGACTGTTGCTACTTATGGCTGCAAGAAGAAGGTATATTTACCCTTTTAATTATGAGTTGTTGTATATGTTAATTGATAACTGACCTGTGGTAGCATGAATGCTGGGAAAATTCTGTTTTGATTTAGTTTGTGTATAATCTTGTGAGTAATTTCACGTGTTTATGTGGTGTTTTCTTACTGGTGTTGTTTGTGTTATAATTCTCTGTAGATTGATGGGAAGTTTTGTTTTCTTATTGATGTTGTTTGTGTTGTAGATTTCTGTTATGTGCAGTTGTTGGCTTGACTTGTTATCCTTTGGTTATTGTTGACAAACGAATATGTAATGCCTGTTATGTATTGTGTATACTTATAATCTGTTGAAGATAGATGGGTATCAAACATGAAATTTTGTTGTGCATAGTTGTAGGCTTTTAGAGATTTTGTTTTATAGTTTTATTGCTCAATTGGAAAAATGTTAGGGTTAGTATAAGTAGCTTTCCCATCCTAAATGGTATTTAATTAGATAGTAACAAATTCCTGCTAACTAAAGCAAAAAAGACATTTATTAGGAGCTTTGAATGATACAACTGTTATTTCACTCTAGTTGATTTTGATTACTTGATTTGATATATGGTTTTTATAATATGCTTTATATATATATATATATATATATGTTTTTATAATATACTTTATATATATATATATATATATATATATATATATATATATATATTTGTCACAAAGTAATTTAATTATATACTTTATATGCTAAAGAATATAATTAACTCTAGAAATGCTTAAATGAGAATATTATACTATCTAGAGTTACTTTAGTTAAAGTATATGATTAAAGTATATATGTATGCATGTCATGATCACATCTTTTATGGCTTAAATATCACATGCTCACATGAATCTAAATTATGTTTAATTGATATTTATGCCACGAGCTAAAAAGTTATGCCATGATAAAACATTCTTTTTATCCTATGAATTATGGCCTTTCTATGTGATCAAAATGACATATCTTAACATGCTCTTCATTGAAGTCTTATGATACAAACTTAATATGATTAATATATTTATCATAAGCTATGCCATGGTTAAGATGCTTGCATACATACAAACTATGTCATATTGCCATCTATGATATCATCATCTATGTTACGTATGTGATTACCATGTTTACGATGATGAATGCATGTGATATGAATTAAATAAACTCATATGATATCCATGCTTAGATGAATGCAAATGATATAAGTTACTTGGTGATTTAAGTTGAGTATAAATGAATGGCTAGGATTCAATCTTACATCTCAATCCTACGGCCACAATTGTCTCGAAATCATCAAGTTGCCATGTCTCATCAATCTTCCTACAAAACTCCCATTTCGTATGAGATCTTATCAAATCAATGTGTAAGAGATAAGGTTACTAAAGAAAGAATAAGTTTCCTAATAAAAGAGTAGGTTTCCTAAGTGGGAGGTGATGAGATTACTAATGAAAGAGAATCTCCTAATGTAAGAAGATAAAGATATGATGTGACAACACATCTTCTCCATTTCGGCTACAACTTGAAGAGGTGAAGATTTCGCCTATAAATAGCAAGGAGAAGAGAAGGTTGAAGCAAGGAAAATCAAACCGAGAATCATAGCTTTCAACACGAGATATTCAAGCAAGCTTTGATTATATTTTTCCTTCAACTTTACAATGAGAGTTTGAGTGTTTTATTTCATTCAAAGATCATTGTAAAAGATTAAACGGTGGGGTTTAATCTTGGGTTTTACACTAGATCCTTATAAAAGTGTAAGAGAGGTTCTTGCTTAGCCTTGAAAAGCATTTAGGTTCTTAAGCACCCGCAAGCTTAGGAGGTTATCACTGAGCCTTGAAAAGTGCCATAAGTTTCTTAGTTGATCTTGAGAAAAACTAAGTGGAGTTGCTCAAACACTTGGAAGTTTGAGGGAGTGAATATTGGGAGAGGTGTTCAGCTCTAGTAGTGTCTCGGTTGTGAGAACTACTCTACCGGTTTGATTTCTGCCCTTAAAGAAATCCTTAGTGGAAAATCTCGAGAGGTGCTCTGGGAGACAGGACTAGGCTCACAAGGAGACCGAACCTGGATAAATGCTCTGCGTCTAATCCTTCTATCCCTACTCTCTCTACTTATTGTTTTTAATCACTTGCTTTGCTTTAAGCTTTTATCTTTAATTGCTTGTGATTAAATCGTGCTAAACTTGCTTAAAAGCTAAGATTGTAAGTGAAAGTTCAGATAATGAAATTGAAGAGGAAATTGCTTTACTTACTCGAAAATTCAACAAGTTCTTGAAAAAGAAGAACTTTAAAAGATTTCCTAAAAATAACTTTCACAAAGAGCCCAGAACTTCTGATAAGTTCAAAAAGGACTCTTCTCAAAATGTTGTTTGCTTTGAGTGTGATAAGCCAGGACATATCAAGCCAAACTGTCCTAACTTAAAGAATGACAACAAGAAGAAAGAGAAGGGAAAAAGGGCTATGGTTGCAACTTGGAGCGATAACGATGAATCTTCAAGTGATGAAGAAGATGATGAAGTTGCACACATTTGTTTCATGGCAAAAGATGAATCAGAAAATTCTTCAGATGATGGAGATGATGAATCTCCCGAGGTAACTTTTGGTCTTATGTCAAAAGAAGAATTAATTTCTGTTTGCTGTGATTTATATGATGCCTCTATTGAGACCTTGCTAAAATTCAAAAAATGCAAGAAAGAAAATAAAAGTCTCAAAAAGGAGAATTCAGAATTGCTAGATAAAATTGAGAATATAGAGATTAGCAATGCTGAAGTTCTTAAAGAGGTAAAATCTTTGAAAAACCAAAAAGTAAAAGATGATCATATCATAAATGGTTTTTCAAAAGGAAAAGAAATCCTTCATGATATTATTAGCTCCCAACGATATTGTAATGATAGATCTGGGATTGGATGCTTCACTGATTACCATGAAAGATTTACAACAGATAAACCAAAGAAAAAGAAGGATTATAATAATAAACAGTTAAAACTCCCAAAAATTAAGAACTGTTATTATTGTTATCATAATGACCATATAATCAAGAATTGCAAATTTAGAAATGGTCAATATAAAGGAAAGGTTATCTGGAAAGTAAAAGTGTCGAGATTGTCTACTGCTAACCTACCAGGACCCAAAATTCGTTGGGTACCTAAATCTAAGTGATTAATTGTAGGGACACGTGAAAGGCACACAAAGGTCAAAACAATGGTATGTTGACAGTGCCTGCTCAAGACACATGACTAGTGATAAAAGTACGTTCACCTCAATTAAAGCCTTTAATGGAGGAAGTGTCAGTTTTGGAGACAAGAGAAAAGGACAAGTCATAGGTAAAGGTCAAGTTGGCTCACAACCATCCATTGAAGATGTATCTTTGGTCGACGGGCTAAAATACAATCTTCTAAGCGTAAGTCATCTATGTGATAAAGGTATGAAGGTAGTTTTCAACTCCAAAAGCTGTGAAGTTTTTGATGCAAAATCTGACAAGGTTTTATTCACAGTTCCAAGAGTTGAAAATGTTTATATGCTTAATCTAGATAAAGTATCTTACGATAAATGCCTTGTTTCACATAATGATGAGAGCTGGTTGTGGCACAAAAGGTTAGGACATGCTAGTATGCACTTAATTTCGAAATTATCTAAGAAAGAACTTGTAAAAGGTCTTCCTAAGATAAACTTCAACAAAGATCACATTTGTGATGCATGTCAAAAAGGTAAACAAACTAGAAGCTCTTTTAGCTTGAAAGGAGTTGTATCAACTAGTAGACCACTTGAATTACTTCACTTAGATTTGTTTGGTCCAATCCAACCATCAAGTCTAGGAGGCAAGAAATATGCTTTGGTAATAGTTGATGACTACTCCAGATTTACCTGGACCTTATTTCTAACATCTAAGGATGAGACCTTTGACCAATTTGTCCACCTAGTTAAGAAACTCCAAAATGACAGAAATGTCAAACTTTCTTCTATTAGAAGTGATAATGGAGGTGAGTTCAAAAATCAGTCTTTTGAACTATTTTGTAATGAGTCGGGGATAAATCATGAGTTTTCTGCCCCAAGAACTCCGCAACAAAATGGAGTTGTAGAACGTAAGAATAGGACGGTGGAAGAAATGGCTAGAACTATGATAAGTGAAAGTAATCTTCCTAAGTATTTTTGGGCTGAAGCTACTAACACAACTTGCTATATCTTGAATAGAGCTTTGATCAGACCCATCTTGAAAAAGACTCCATATGAATTATGGAAAGGAAGAAAACCCAACATAAGTTACTTTCACATATTTGGTTCTAAGTGTTTCATTCACAACAACAATAAAGACCAACTAGGAAAATTCGATGAAAAGTCTGATGAAGGAATCTTCTTAGGATATTCCTTATCTAGCAAAGCTTTTAGAGTTTTCAATAAGAGAAACCTAGTGGTAGAAGAGTCTGTTCATGTAGTGTTTGATGAAAATAACTTAATTGTGGAAAAGATAAATGATGATTTATTGTCAGTTGAAAATCCTCAATTAGATGTATCTTCATTTGAACAGTCGGTACCTAGGGAAGAGAAAGTAGAGAATAATGATCTTCCAAAGGAAATTAGAGTTCCTAGAAATCACTCTCAAGAAGACATTATTGATGACCCTTATGAAAAGGTCATGACTAGAGCCCAGTTTAGAAAATACTTTGGAAATGTAGCCTTTGTATCTGAACTTGAACCAAAAAGCTTCAAAGAGGCTGAAGATGATGAAAATTGGATTCTTGCCATGCAAGAAGAACTAGACCAGTTCAAAAGGAACAATGTATGGACATTGGTTCCTCGACCAATAGGAAAGACTATCATAGGAACTAAATGGGTCTTTAGGAATAAGTTAGATGAATCCGGAAATGTTACCAGAAATAAGGCTAGATTGGTTGCCCAAGGTTACAACCAACAAGAAGGTATTGATTTTGATGAGACTTATGCTCCAGTTGCTAGGTTAGAGTCTATTCGTATGCTTTGTGCTTATGCTTGTTATAAAGACTTCAAACTCTATCAAATGGATGTCAAAAGTGCTTTTTTAAATGGTTTTATTTCTAAAGAGGTTTATGTCAAACAATCTCCTGGTTTTGAGGATTGTGATCTTCCGGATCATGTGTTTAAACTGTCAAAAGCTTTATATGGTTTGAAGCAAGCTCCTAGAGCTTGGTATGACAGGTTAAGCTCTTTCTTGATTAAAAAGGAATTTCAAAGAGGAAAAGTTGACATTACTCTGTTTATTAAATATGAAAAAGGTCATTTGTTGATTGTGCAAATATATGTCGATGATATTATTTTTGGATCAACTAATGAATCTATGTGTGAATCCTTTGCAAAAGAAATGAGTGAAGAATTTGAGATGTCCATGATGGGCGAGTTAAATTTCTTTTTAGGATTACAAATTAAACAGGGTAATCGAGGCATCTTCATTAATCAAGAAAAATATGTCAGAACGCTTCTGAAAAAGTTTGATTTTGAGAACTGCAATGAGGAGAACACTCCAATGAGCACAGCTGTGAAGATCAAGAAAGATGAGAAAGGCAAGAGAGTAGACATAAGGAAATACAGAGGGATGATTGGGTCACTACTGTATCTTACAGCTAGTAGACCTGACATTCAATTCAGTGTATGTCTATGTGCTAGATATCAATCAGATCCTAAGAAATCACACTATGCTGCAGTCAAAAGAATTTTCAGATATTTGAGAGGAACACAAAATGTAGGTCTGTGGTATCCAAAGTGCAAAGAAATCAATCTTGTGGGATACAGTGATGCAGACTATGCTGGATGTAGATTGGAGAGAAAGAGCACTTCAGGTACGTGTCATTTTCATGGAAATGCTTTGGTCTCATGGTCTAGCAAAAAGCAAAATTCAGTAGCACTATCTACCGCTGAGGCAGAATATATTTCTGTAGGTAATTGTGTTACTCAAATTTTGTGGATGAGACAGCATTTGAAAGATTATGATCTAACTTTTGAACATGTTCCCGTAAAGTGTGACAATACAAGTGCAATCAATTTGGGTAAAACTCCCAGTCAGCACTCACGTGCAAAGCACATTGACATTAAGCATCACTTCATACGAGATCATATTCAAAAGGGTGACATTAATCTAAAATTCGTTTCAACGGAAGATCAAATCGCTGACATTTTTACTAAACCATTAAGTTCAGAGTGATTTGCTATCTTACGTAACGAATTGGGAATGACGAACCCCATACTTGATTTAAAGAGCTTTAATGATATGGTTAAGATTAATTAAGCTTAATGTTTGATTAATGAAAAATTAATCTCAACCATATATTAAAATGAAAATCAAGTACACCATATATGTTGATTTGACATGAGATAAAATGTGGGCCTTTAACTGGTAAAATATGAGATCAGTCCTTAGCCCATTAACTTGTTAATAACCGGCCCATTCTTTTAATTTAATTCTTTAATGGTCGTGTATTAAATGCTCTTAATTGCTAATTACTTTGGCTGAATTTGAAACGATCTGAAGAATAGGGACCAGTTACGTAATTTCACTTTCCCTCCATTTCGCAAGAAAGCGAAGAGGCGTCTGCCTATTCATGTACTTGCTTGGGGAAATGAGAAAAATCCCCTGAAATCGTTTCAGTTCATCTGTCGATTGATTTACCCTATACACCCCTATCTCTGTCACAATGATAAATTACCTATCCCCATCAAATCAATAAGCCCTTCTCAAAGCTTTCTATCGATCCAGAAAAATGAAAGACAAAAAGAAAGCCACCAGAACCACCGTTATCAGAACCCGATCCAAAACCGGAAAAATCAAGAAACTATCTGAACTGGAAGCAATGGATCGTGCGATTAGGATGAAGGCCATCATGACCAAATCCCAAAATCCAAACTGCATGTTAAATAGTGACAACAAAGAGGTAACACTTAATCCCTATGTCTTTAGAGATAGACTTGTGTATCAAAACGGTGCTAGCAAAGTTCTTCTAACTGTTATGTTCATAGATTCAGGGTTTCTGGAAACCCTAAATCTGCCTCTGAAGCATTGGTTTAAGAGCCAAAGCTGGTTGTCATCCTAACTCTCAGGGATAAAATATATCCCGATCTTGTTCATGAGTTCTATAGGACTCTAACAAAAATCAATGAAGGAACTTTTATGTTTAGTATAAAAGGTGAGAAGTTCTTTATTTATGATGTCATATTATGATCTATTCTAGGCATTCCATTCACTGGAAAACATATTTCCAGACATGTTCATGCATCACAGATAGATAACTATGACTATTATGGTTTTGTTAGAAAGATCTTTAAGATTAAAGATGATCAACCGATCACATATGTGCTAAGAAGGAGCAAATTAGACCCTGAGTTAGAAACTCTGCATTATTTCATGACAAGAGTGATAGTTCCCATTAGAAGCAACTTAGGAACCATGACATCATTTGACATTCACTTCATTTGGAATGTTATGCATTACATAAACATCAATTTGTCTTCTGTCATGTTAGAACATATGTCAAACCTTAGGATGCAGGATGACTTACCATATAGCTTGATCCTGACCTCTGTTTTTAGACACTTTAAGATTAACTTTGAGAAAGAACCTACACTGAATTATTCAAGGTGTCTAGGAAAAACTGAGGTTTATAAAATGTTGGTAAGGTATAAGGACAGAAATGAAAGGGTTAGGATATCTAGAGAAATTTTCTGTACTCAACCAAGGAATCCATACAGATTCAAGTTGTTTGTTAGGCAAAATTCCTCTAGAACATCCTTAGATGATGTATTGATATCATTACCCCAATCCATCTCATCAGAGTCAAACATGTTTAGGACAGATTCACCATGTTTGAGCATAAATTCTTTGTATGTTAATGAGTTGAATTTGCAGAAGAGGAAGGGGATCATGACTGAACAGGAGGCTGACTCTGCTATTGAGAATCAGGAGCTTACTCAGGAGGAATTGGACATTATGAACTCCATTGCTGACAGTATGGAGAAACCTCCAAGCTCCTCAGGATTTGTCATGCCTAACTGCCCTGTGTATATCGATGCTGATGCATACCAGCCTGCACAACAGGAGACCACACCCTTGTTTTTCACTCAGCAAAATTGCAGTCTGATTTCTTGGATGAAATAGAGCCAAGCTTTCCATATAAGTTCACTGCTGCACAGATAGTGAATCTGAGTGGTCACCTGCGAAACATGTTTGGGGAAGTAAACAACACTGCATATAATCTGGACTCCCATTCAAAGTTTCTTGCAAGCACAATGGCACAGGTTGATGAAATGTCACAAAGGATGACTAACAGGTCACAAAACTTGGAGGGACATATTTCTAACTTGACTGCAAAGATGGATTCTTTGTGCTGTTTTGTGCAGGATAGGATGACCAAGCAGAGTTTAGCACTCAAGGAACTCAACAATAAGCTGGATGATCAACATGGACGTGTATTCACACTACACAACAACCAGCAGTTCCTTCTGGGAAGGCAGGAAGATGTCCTGATAGCCCTAAGAGGTCTCCAGAATGAAACAGATGAGTTGAAATCTGCTGTTAAGAGTATACCTGGAGTTACCATGGCTGCTGAACCAAGTCCACCTCAGTCAGATTAGTGAATCCTCCTGATATCTTGCCTGAATCATGAACTATCTATCTATCTACCGTCCATCACCACAGCTCTAGATAGTTGTTGAAACTACTTTTGTCTGGTACAATCTTAAGTAGTTTTTAAATTATCTTAGGATAGTTTATTTTGAATATTTGTGGTGATTGTTTTGTTATGAGCTGATACATTGCTCTACTGCCCTTATATATATATATATATATATATATATATATATATATATATATATATATCTAATATGCAGGTACAATTCTCCAGAATTCTTTGTAATTCTGAAACTTCATGAGTTGTCTTTGCTGACAATATGCTGAATTGAATTGACCTTAGCTAGATGGAATCTTAGCTGGATATAGGTTTTATGCATGCGTAGTACCACCTCATATCTATCTGGCATGCTATGCTCTGTTTCTATCTGTTATGCCTGATGTGTTTTGTCCAAAATGCTACAGGAAATGTTCATGCCTTTCGATATGTGCTTTTTACTTCTGTCTACCCTGCTGTACTTCATGTTTTTGATGACTTCCAAAACTAAGGGGGAGAAGTTATTATATGGTGGTTTATACAAATTACACACATGTCATTAGGGGAGAAGTGGTTAAATTTCTGTGTTATGCATGCTAGGGAGAAATCTGAATTCTGAAATAAGTATGCTGTTGTTGCATAAATGCTTAATCTGTTGATTTACGCGGCCCATGTACACTGATAAAGGAATTTTTGGGCCTAGTTCACAACTAATCAGATTTCATTTGCTTTTGGGCCTAATTAAACTTAAATGTTTAAGGCCTCATTTGTTTTAAAATTAAGTAATAAGTTAAGTGGGCCTAAACATTTCTGTTTTGAACCTCAAGCCCATTTACTTATTGCTTTTTTTTGTCACAAAAACCCTATACTTATAAAAGTGTTTTACATAGGGGGAGCCTTAATTTTAGGGGGAGCATCTTTATAAAAACCACCGAGCGTATTTTTGCAAGTTATCAAAAAGGGGGAGATTGTTATTTCACTCTAGTTGATTTTGATTACTTGATTTGATATATGGTTTTTATAATATGCTTTATATATATGTGTGTTTTTATAATATACTTTTTATATATATATATATATATATATATATATATATATATATATATTTGTGACAAAGTAATTTAATTATATACGTTATATGCTAAAGAATATAATTAACTCTAGAAATGCTTAAATGAGAATATTATACTATCTAGAGTTACTTTAGTTAAAGTATATGATTAAAGTATATATGTATGCATGTCATGATCACATCTTTTATGGCTTAAATATCACATGCTCACATGAATCTAAATTATGTTTAATTGATATTTATGCCACGAGCTAAAAAGTTATGCCATGATAAAACATTCTTTTTATCCTATGAATTATGGCCTTTCTATGTGATCAAAATGACATATCTTAACATGCTCTTCATTGAAGTCTTATGATACAAACTTAATATGATTAATATATTTCTCATAAGCTATGCCATGGTTAAGATGCTTGCATACATACAAACTATGTCATATTGCCATCTATGATATCATCATCTATGTTACGTATGTGATTACCATGTTTACGATGATGAATGCATGTGATATGAATTAAATAAACTCGTATGGTATCCATGCTTAGATGAATGCAAATGATATAAGTTAATTGGTGATTTAAGTTGAGTATAAATGAATGGCTAGGATTCAATCTTACATCTCAATCCTACGGCCACAATTGTCTCGAAATCATCAAGTTGCCATGTCTCATCAATCTTCCTACAAAACTCCCATTTCGTATGAGATCTTATCAAATCAATGTGTAAGAGATAAGGTTACTAAAGAAAGAATAGGTTTCCTAATAAAAGAGTAGGTTTCCTAAGTGGGAGGTGATGAGATTACTAATGAAAGAGAATCTCCTAATGTAAGAAGATAAAGATATGATGTGACAACACATCTTCTCCATTTCGGCTACAACTTGAAGAGGTGAAGATTTTGCCTATAAATAGCAAGGAGAAGAGAAGGTTGAAGCAAGGAAAATCAAACCGAGAATCATAGCTTTCAACACGAGATATTCAAGCAAGCTTTGATTATATTTTTCCTTCAACTTTACAACGAGAGTTTGAGTGTTTTATTTCATTCAAAGATCATTGTAAAAGATTAAACGGTGGGGTTTAATCTTGGGTTTTACACTAGATCCTTATAAAAGTGTAAGAGAGGTTCTTGCTTAGCCTTGAAAAGCATTTAGGTTCTTAAGCACCCGCAAGCTTAGGAGGTTATCACTGAGCCTTGAAAAGTGCCATAAGTTTCTTAGTTGATCTTGAGAAAAACTAAGTGGAGTTGCTCAAACACTTGGAAGTTTGAGGGAGTGAATATTGGGAGAGGTGTTCAGCTCTAGTAGTGTCTCGGTTGTGAGAACTACTCTACCGGCTTGATTTCTGCCCTTAAAGAAATCCTTAGTGGAAAATCTCGAGAGGTGCTCTTGGGGACATGACTAGGCTCACAAGGAGACCGAACCTGGATAAATGCTCTGCGTCTAATCCTTCTATCCCTACTCTCTCTACTTATTTCTTTTAATCACTTGCTTTGCTTTATGCTTTTATCTTTAATTGCTTGTGATTAAATCGTGCTAAACTTGCTTATTTTCTCTCATCTTTTAATCAACTAAATATTCCGCAAAATCTTTTGTAGTTGATTATTTAATAGGCAAAATATTTTAAAGAGAAAATAATATTTTTAAAAGGCAATAAATCCTATTCACCCCCCCCCCCCTCTAGTCTTTATATAGTCATTATTTGGGCCAACAACAACTACCTTCCACATGAACCAAAGAAGCTAAACATGTATTCTGCAAAACAAATAAGGTTAGTTAGAGATGCTTTTCTTCCCAGTCAGCTTCAGATTGATCACTGCTTAATGAAGGTATTACTTGAATCTGGATCGATTAGTCTGGACTGTCAGTCTAGAATGATATGTATTCATTCATAATTGTTGTTTTTAGAAAGTGTGTGAGTGATATCATGTATGTTTGTGTTGGTGATGCAAATACCTTTTGGAGGACTCAAGATAGAGGAGGTACATATATATGCTTGTGTGTGTCTATTAATAATTATGGAATAAAATTTTGATCTCTTACAAACAGTTATGTTAATGTATATAGTCATATGAAAAGAATTCAAGAGGAATAGAAATATTTTCGAAAAGATGGTTACCGGAGACGGCTTCTCCCAAGGCTTTGGTTTGCTATTGCCATAGTTATGGTGAAACCTGCATTTTTGTTTTTGAAGGTAATTTTTATTATTAATTCTCCTTTTTCGAAGCTTGATTAGATCACTTTGTCGTGTTAAATTCTGTATGAGAGCGATAAATTAATACGTAATTATAAAATGATTAATTTATGAATGTACTTATGCAGGAATTGCAAGAAAATTGGCATTATCAAGATATGGAGTATTTGCAATGGAACAGAAACACGAGCAACATGGCAACTGAAGCAAGAACTTCATCTTCTTCTACTGCCTTGCATTTCAATTGTTCGGAAACATTATCTATTTCTAGCTCTAGCCTTAATTCTTTAGATTCCTTTTCAATGTCTATATTAGAAGATGCTAAACTTGCATTTGCATGTTCTTATGCTTCTGCATTTGGGTCATATTGCTACTTGCATTATCTATGACTTTAATTTAGGTCATCAATTTATATAGGAGAGCTCCATTCAATCCAAATTATTATATTTTATTGGGTGAATAATTTAAACAACAATATAAAATAAACAGTGTCATCTTGATAGAATCAAATGACAGAAAAGAAATGAAAACTGTCATTTTCTTTATTTTCTAATGACGGACAAATTAAATACACTGTCATGCGAAACAATGTACAATGAGGTTCCACTATTTGCTGACTGTCATTACAAATTCATTCACATGACAGTTTTTCACCGTCGCCTGAAGGCTCGATAGATGGCGCTGAGCCCCGTGACAGACAAAAAAACGATCAGATGACGGTTTTTGCCCGTCATCTGAAGGGCTTTTTGGCGTAGTGTATCAAGCTACTAACACAGCTTGCTATATTTTGAATAGAGGTTTAATCAGGCCCATTTTAAAAAAGACTCCATTGAATTATGGAAAGGAAGAAAACCCAACATAAGCTACTTTCACATATTTGGTTCTAAGTATTTCATTCACAACAACAATAAAGACCAACTAGGAAAGTTCGATGAGAAGTCTGATGAAGGGATCTTTTTAGGATATTCCTTATCTAGCAAAGCTTTTAGAGTTTTCAATAAAAGAAACCTAGTGGTAGAAGAGTCTGTTCACGTTGTTTTTGATGAAAGTAATTTAACTATGGAAAAGATAAATGATGATTTATTATCAGTTGAAAATGCTCAGTTAAATGTATCTACATCTGAACAGTCAGTACCTAGGGAAGAGAAAATAGAGAATAATGATCCTCCAAAGGAAATTAGAGTTCCGAGAAATCACTCTGAGGAAGACATTATTGATGACCCCTCAGAAAAGGTCATGACTAGAGCCCAGTTCAGAAAGTACTTTGGAAATGTAGCTTTTGTATCTGAACTTGAACCAAAAAGCTTCAAAGAGGCTGAAGATGATGAAAACTGGATTCTTGCCATGCAAGAGGAACTAGACCAGTTCAAAAGGAACAATGTATGGACATTGGTTCCTAGACCAATAGTAAAGACTATCATATGAACTAAATGGGTCTTTAGGAATAAGTTAGATGAGTCCGGAAATGTTATCAGAAATAAGGCTAGATTGGTTGCCCAAGGTTACAACCAACAAGAAGGTATTGATTTTGATGAGACTTATGCTCCCGTTGCTAGGTTAGAGTCTTTTCGTATGCTTTGTGCTTATGCTTGTTATAAAGACTTTAAACTCTATCAAATGGATGTCAAAAGTGCATTTTTAAATGGTTTTATTTCTGAAGAGGTTTATGTCAAACAACTTCCTAGTTTTGAAGATTGTGATCTTCCGGATCATGTTTTTAAACTGTCAAAAGCTTTATATGGTTTGAAGCAAGCTCCTAGAGCTTGGTATGACAGATTAAGCTCTTTCTTGATTAAAAAGGAATTTGAAAGAGGAAAAGTTGACATTACTCTGTTTATCAAATATGAAAAAAGTTATTTGTTGATTGTGCAAATATATGTTGATGATATTATTTTTGGATCAACTAATGAGTCTATGTGTGAATCCTTTGCAAAAGAAATGAGTGAAGAATTTGAGATGTCCATGATGGGCGAGCTAAATTTCATTTTAGGATTACAGATTAAACAGGGTAATCGAGGCATTTTCATTAATCAAGAAAAATATGTCAGAGAGCTTCTGAAAAAGTTTGATTTTGAGAACTGCAATGAAGAGAACACTCCAATGAGCACAGCTGTGAAGATCAAGAAGGATGAGAAAGGCAAGAGAGTAGACATAATGAAATACAGAGGGATGATTGGATCACTATTGTATCTTACAGCTAGTAGACCTGACATTCAATTCAGTGTATGTCTATGTGCCAGATATCAATCAGATCTAAAAGAATCACACTATGCTGCAGTCAAAAGAATCTTCAGATATTTGAGAGGAACACAAAATGTAGGTCTGTGGTATCCAAAGTGCAAAGAAATTAATCTTGTGGGATACAGTGATACTGACTATGCTGGATGTAGATTGGAAAGGAAGAGTACTTCAGGTACGTGTCATTTTCTTGGAAATGCTTTGGTCTCATGGTCTAGCAAAAAGCAAAATTCAGTAGCACTATCTACCGCTGAGGCAGAATATATTTTTGTAGGTAATTGTGTTACTCAAAGTTTGTGGATGAGACATCATTTGAAAGATTATGGTCTAACCTTTGAACATGTTCCCGTAAAGTGTGACAATACAAGTGCCATTAATTTGGGTAAAAATCCCAGTCAGCACTCACGTGCAAAGCACATTGATATTAAGCATCACTTCATACGAGATCATATTCAAAAGGGTGACATTAATCTAGAGTTCGTTTCTACGAAAGATCAAATCGCTGACATTTTTACCAAACCATTAAGTTCAGAGCAATTTGCTATCTTACGTAACGAATTGGGAATGATCAACCCCATACTTGATTAAAGTGCTTTAATGATATGGTTAAGATTGAAATGCTTAATGTTTGATTAATGAAAAATCAATCTCAACCATATATTAAAATATTAATCAAGTACACCATATATTTTGATTGGACAAGAGATAAATGTGTGGGCCTGAGTCTGGTAAAGTTCTAATTCAATCCATCAAGCCCAACAAGTTATTGAAACACCGGCCCATTCTTTTCATTCCTCATTAATTGCCGTGTGTTAATTACTCTTAATTGCTAAACATTGGGCGGAATTTGAAGTGTTGCAAACAATAAGGACAAGGTATGTAATTTATCTTTCCCTCCATTTCACAAAGAATGTGAAGAGGCTTCGCCTGTTCATAGGGAAAGGTGAGATATCTTCTGAAAACACTTCACTTAAAACTGACGCTTGATTCACCCTATATCGCCTATCTCTGCCAAAATGATAGAGTACCTATCCCAATCAAATCAAAGAGCCCTTCTCAAATCCTTCTATCAATCCAGAAAAATGAAGAACAAAAAGAAAGCCACCAGAACCACCGTTATCAGAACTCGCTCAAAATCTGGCAAAATCAAAAAGCTTTCTGATTTACAAGAAATGGATCGTGCTCAACATATTCGAGATCTCATAACCAACTCCCTTGATCCAAAATGCATGAAAAGTAGTGACAACAAAGAGGTAACACTTAATCCCTATGTTTTTAGAAATAGACTTGTGTATCAAAACGGTGCTAGCAAAGTTCTTCTAACTGCTATGTTCATAGATTCTGGGTTACTGGAAACCCTAAATCTGCCTCTGAAACATTGGTTTAATAGCCAAGGTTGGTTGTCAGTCCTAACTCTCGGGGATAAAATATATCCCCATCTTGTTCATGAGTTTTATAGAACTCTAACAAAAATCAATGATGGAACTTTTATGTTCAGTATAAAAGGTGAGAAGTTCTTTATTGATGATGTCATATTAGGATCCATTTTAGGCATACCATACACTGGAAAACATATTTCCAGACATGTTCATGCATCTCAGATAGATAACTATGACTATTATGGTTTTGTTAGAAAGATCTTTAAGATTAAAGATGATCAACCGATCACATATGTGTTAAGAAGGAGCAAGTTAGACCCTGAGTTAGAGACCCTGCATTATTTTATGACAAGAGTGATAGTTCCCATTAGAAGCAATCTAGGAACCATGACATCATTTGATATTCACTTCATCTGGAATGTTATGCATTACATAAGCATTAATCTGCCTTCTGTCATGTTAGAACATATGTCAAATCTAAGGATGCATGATGACTTACCATATAGCATGATTCTGACCTCTGTCTTTAGACATTTTAAAATCAACTTTGAGAAAGAACCTACATTGGATTATTCAAGGTGTCTAGGAAAAACTGAGGTTTATAAGATGTTGGTAAGATATAAGGACAGAAATGAAAGGGTTAGGATATCTAGAGAAATTTTATGTACTCAATCAAGGAATCCATACAGATTCAAGATGTTTTTTAGACAAAATTCTTCTAGAACTTCTTTAGATGATGTCTTGATATCCATACCACAATCCATCTCATCAGAGTCAAACTTGTTTAGAACAGATTCACCATGCTTAAGCATTAATTCCTTATATGTTAATGAGCTAAATTTGCAGAAAAAGAAAGGGATCATGACTGTTCAAGAGGCTGACTCTGCTATTGAGAATCAGGAGCTTACTCAGGAAGAACTTGACATTATGAACTCCATTGCTGACAGTATGGAAAAACCTCATAGCTCCTCAGGATTTGTCATGCCTAGCTGCCCGGTATACATCGATGCTGATTCATACTAGCCTGCACAACAGGAGACCACTCCTTTGTTTTTCACTCAGCAGAACTTGCAGTCAGACTTCTTGGAGGAAGTAGAGCCGAGCTTTCCATATAAGTTCACTGCTTCACAGATAGTGAATCTGAGTGGTCACCTGAGAAACATGTTTGGGGAAGTAAACAATGATGAACCCTATGTGTTTTGATTATGTCCAAACGTTTCAGAAGATGAAAACTTAATACTCCCTTACATATAGTTTACTGTTGACTAATAGTTTTGTTTACTTAGTCTATGTGTAAGTTGCTCAGCAAGTGCTGAATGAATCATTTCTAGATTGCCTAAAGGACTCAGAAGATCTGTTTGCTGAAGTCAGAGTTTCAATAATTCAGAAGCTGGATACTCCGCTCTGAAACCGAAGTCTGCTAAAGCTCTCCTCAGAAGTTCTTTGCAATCAGAATTTTTGCCAATTTGATCAGAAGTATAGACAACTGAAAATTAGCTTCTGAAAGCTTAGTCACGGGTTCTATTTGAGCATTTAATGCTCTGACACTTGCATTCAATGCAAGGCGCCAAAAGTTCAAAAAGCTGTTTTAATGGAGCGCGCTTGTCTGTTCAAAAGGAACCAGAATTTACTTGTCTACCCTTTGTTGATCCAATTGAAGAATGATTCCAGTCAACCTCATCTTTGATTTCAAATCACTTACCGGATTGAGTTAAAGAACAAGGATAACGGAATCAAAGTGTTTGAAGACCGTTTGAAGACTTGACAAATTAACGGCTACAACAACTGATGTCATTTCCTTCGAAGATTCAAACTCACCAACGGTCATCTTCATTCATTATAAATAGTAGCCAAGCTCCAAAGCATCAACAAGTGTGATCATCGAGAAAAATCTCAACGCACTGTTTTAACAAGAAAAACAGAGCAACATTTTCCATTCTCAATCTTTCTTAGCATAGTCTTAGTTAAAGTGAGAGAGTGAAGAAAAACAAGTTCATAATAGGAATCTTGTAAACTGATATCGTTTGTGATATTCAGTTAGATTTAAAGAGAGAAATCTAGTTGAGATTAGAGTTGGGTGAGAAATCCAGAAAACAGAGTATTGTTTGTTCTGGTGGAAATCCTTTAACTCTTTTTAGGCTAGTCAGAACTAAGTGAGAAATTAGCTTAAGTTCTGTTGATGTAAAGGAGCTTCTGAACTTGCCATAAAAGTTCTGAATAGTGGATTTATAAAATCTCTGTAGGCTGCGACCTCAGGGGACAAGACGTAGTCACAGGACTTCTGTGGCGAACTTGGATAAATCGAATTGTTCAATCAGGATCTCCTGAACTTCTTTCTCCCTCTTATACTTGTTATTTTTGCTTCTGTATACTTGTTTATATTTAGTGCTGAAACAGACTTTCTCTAAAGTATCATTGTCTTTGTTCAGAAGACTGTCCAGAAGTTCTCAAATCAGAACTTCTGTTGCTGAAAATAGTCTAACTGTGTTTAGGCAGAATTTCCCTCAGAAGCAACTTTTGTAAGCCAGCTTCTGACTCTGAGGAAATTTGACTCTGAAAAATAAGTTTCCCGAAAAACTTAGAATTTTTCAGTTTTCAACTTTGACACATATTCACCCCCCTCTAGGTGATTCTGTTCTTGTTAGGGCCAACAAGTGGTATCAGAGCGAAGGTCACTTCGCATATTTACTAAAGATCTAACAATCTAAGTGTAAGATCCTATCAGAATCAATAGAGATGGCTAATAGACACCAGCCTGAGAATTCTTCTCACTTCATAGTTCCAGAAGGTTCTTCCACTACTAGACCTCCATTATTTAATGGCAACAACTACTCATACTGGAAGAAAAGGATGATGTACTTCATCCAAGCTCAGAACATGAGTGTTTGGTATGTCATCACTAATGGTGATTTCATTCCCACCAGAATGGAACAAGGTTTAGGGAATGTTGTTATTCCTCAGAGAGAATACACAGATGACATTCTGAAAAAACTCCAAACTAATGCTTCAGCAATAAATATGTTGCATTGTGCACTTACAGCTACTGAATATAACAAAGTTTCCTCTTATGAAACTGCACAGGATATTTGGAACAAGCTAGAAGTCACATATGAAGGAACAGGAAAAGTGAAGCAATCTAAAGTCAACCAACTCATGAGAGAATATGAGTTATTTGAAATGCTTGATAAAGAATCTATTTCAGATATGAACTCTAGATTCACCAAGATAGTCAATGACTTGAAGAGTTTAGGAAAAGACATTGAAGAATCTGATCGAGTGAAGAAGATTGTCAGAAGCTTACCAAGGTCTTGGCAAGCCAAGAAGACTGCTATTGAAGAAGTTCAGGATTTGAGCTATTACTTGTATGATGAGCTCATTGGGTCTCTAATTACCCATGAGATGTCATTAAAGAATCATGACCTAAGAGAAAGGTCAGAAGGAAAAAGAGTAGTCCTGAAAGCAGATTCTTCTGAAGAATCCTCTGAAGATGAGGAACTGGCTATGCTGACCAGGAAGTTCAAGAAGGCCTTTAGAAAAGGCAGAGGTGGAAACTACAAGAAGCCTTTCAGGAGCTTTGACAAGAAAACTCCTGATTCTGGTGAAAAGTTCAAGAGAGATCCTAACAAGCCTATTGTATGCTATGGATGTCAGCAACCGGGGCACATTAAGCCTAACTGTCCAGAGCTGAAGAAAGATAAGAAAAAGTTCAAGAAAGCTATGCTGGCTGCCTGGTCAGACTCTGAGACCAGCAGTGATCCTGAAGAAAAGGAAGAGCAAGCTCAGATTTGTTTTATGGCTATTGATGAGCCAACTTCTGAAGATGTCACATGAGAAACTTCCGCACCTCCTGAAGCTACATATGATTCCGAGGTAAACATATCTTCTGAACAAAATATCATTGATTCTCTTGAAGAACTCTATAGTATGTTCAAGTACCTGAAAAGGAAATTGGACAAGAGTGAGGCTGACAAGTTTCTTAGGTTTACTCAAGTTTATTCTGACATGAAAGTGTTAGAAGAAAAACTGTGTAAACAGTTCAGCACTCCTGCTGATGGCTCTAAAGCCAAAGGCAAGGAAAAGCTGCCTCTGGGAAGTGATAAACCCCAGAAGAAGAAGAAACATGTCGCTCCCTCTCTTCTGAAGGAGATAGCTTCTCCTCCTGATATTGGTCCTTCTCAGAAGAAGAAGAAATCTCCCAAGAAGCAAAGGGAAAGATCCAAGAACCCTCCCTTTTGCAAGCTTTGCAAGAGTGATGGTCATTGGTTGAAGGATTGCAAGTACCATATTAAAAACCTCTTGCAATCTGAGATATCATTAAAACCTGCTGAAGAGAAATCTAACTCTGAAGGACCCAATAAGGATTGGGTACCTGTCACTAATTGATTGTGTTGCAGGTGGCTCTGAGTGCTCCATCAATGTCAAAGCTGTGGTACATTGACAGTGGGTGCTCAAGGCATATGACAGGTGATAAAAAAGCATTCATCACATTTGATCCTAAAAGAGGTGGAAAAGTCAGCTTTGGAGATGCTCATAAAGGAATGATACTTGGTTCTGGATCTATAGGAACTAATCCTCCGATCGAAGATGTCTCCCTAGTCAGAGGCCTGAAGTTCAATCTCTTGAGTGTTGCACAACTGTGTGATAAAGGTAGAGATGTTGTCTTCAGCTCCTCTGGATGTAAGATCTTGGACAGTAAGTCAAGGGAAGTTATTCTAACTGCTCCTAGAGTTGAAAATGTTTTCATGCTGAACCTTGAGAATCTTTGCAAAAATATATGCTTGATGTCCAAAGAGGATACCACCTGGCTCTGGCATAGAAGACTTGCTCATGTGAGCATGGACCTTCTGGCCAAAGTAGCTAGAAATCAATTGGTTGAGGGTCTGCCTGAAATTAGTTTTAAAAAGAACCATTTATGCAATGCTTGCCAATCTGGTAAACAAACCAGAAGCTCTTTTAAAACTAAGAAAGTCATTTCAACTAAAAGACCTTTGGAATTACTTCATATGGATCTTTTTGGCCCTGTTCAACCAATGAGCATGGATAAAAAGAACTATGCCTTTGTCATTGTAGATGACTATTCAAGATTCACTTGGGTCATCTTGCTGTCTAGCAAAGATGAGTCACTTGGATGTTTCTCAGTTCTGATAAAGAAACTTGAGAATGAAAGGAATGAAAAGGTTGTTCATATCAGAAGTGATAATGGTGGAGAATTCAAAAACTTTAGGTTTGAAGAATTCTGTGAAACCAAGGGAATTGATCATAACTTTTCTGCTCCCAGAACTCCTCAACAAAATGGGGTAGTTGAAAGAAAGAATAGAACTCTGGTTGAGATAGCCAGAACTATGATCAATGAAAGAAGGCTTCCTAAGTACTTTTGGGGAGAAGCTGTGAACACAGCTTGCTATGTTCTGAATAGAGTGCTAATCAGAAGCATTCTGAACAAGACCCCTTATGAACTCTGGAAAGGTCGAAAGCCTAAAATAGGTTATTTCAGAACCTTTGGTTGTAAGTGTTATGTTTTGAATACAAAAGAATATCTTTTAAAGTTTGATTCAAAGGCAGATGAAGCCATTTTTCTTGGTTACTCAACACATAGTAAAACATATAGGGTTTTTAATAAGAGGACTCAAACTTTAGATGAATCTGATAATGTACAGTTTGATGAGACTAACCCTGCAGATAGTAGAGCTCCTGATGAAGATGTAGTTCAAGCTCCTGAAGATACATCTCCTAATGTAGAAGAAGATGTTTCTCCCAGAGCTGCTGAAGTGATTCCTCCTGTTGCTGAACAAGCTCAAGAAGAGAATCCTACTCCATAAGTCAACTTCCTTCCAGAAGATGCTCCTATATATGATTCAACAAATGATGAACAAGTTTCAGAAGACTCATTGGATGTACCAAGAGAAGTTAGAACTCATAGGAATCATTCCTTAGAGAACATAATTGACTCTGTTCATAATCATGTCATGACCAGAGCTCAGCTCAGAAGATACATGGGGAATGTGGCTTTTGTGTCACTTCTGGAACCCAAGGACTTCTATGAAGCTGCTGATGATGATTCCTGGTTAATGGCAATGCAAGAAGAACTTGACCAGTTCAAAAGGTCAGAAGTTTGGACTTTGGTTCCCAGACCTAACAACATAAAAGTTGTTGGAACTAGATGGGTTCTGAAGAACAAGCTTGATGAATTTGGAAATGTTGTGAGGAACAAGGCAAGACTTGTTGCTCAAGGTTACAGTCAGCAAGAAGGCATAGATTATGGTGAAACTTTTGCTCCTGTTGCAAGATTGGAAGCCATCAGAATCCTATGTGCTTTTGCATCATACAAAGGTTTTAAGCTCTTTCAAATGGATGTGAAAAGTGCATTCTTGAATGGTTACATTGATGAGGAAGTCTATGTGTCTCAACCTCCTGGTTTTGAAGATCATAAGTTTCCTGATCATGTGTACAAGCTGAAGAAAGCATTGTATGGACTGAAACAAGCTCCCAGAGCTTGGTATGAGAGACTGACTAAGTTCCTTCTGTCTAAGGGATTTGTCAGAGGCTGTGTTGATACAACTCTGTTCACTTTGAAGAAGAACAAGGATATCCTTATAGCTCAGGTATATGTTGATGATATTATATTTGGTGCTACTAATGAATCTTTGTGCAGAGAGTTCAGTGACCACATGAAGGCTGAGTTTGAAATGTCTATGATGGGAGAATTAACCTTCTTCTTAGGACTTCAGATCAAGCAAAGTAATGATGGTGTGTTTATCAATCAAGCCAAGTACACTAGAGAAGTGCTGAAGAAATTTGGCATGATGGACTCTAATGCTATTGATATTCCAATGGATGTCAGCAAAGACATTGATGATGAAGAGAAAGCTAGTAAACCTGTAGATATAAAAACCTACAGAGGTATGATTGGTTCTCTTTTATACCTAACAGCCAGCAGGCCAGATATACATTTTGCTGTGTGTTTTTGTGCTAGATATCAATCAAAGCCAAGAGAAATTCATGATGTTGCTGTCAAAAGAATTCTCAGATATCTTAAAGGCACACCAGAAGCTGGTTTGTGGTATCCCTGTAGTTCTGATTTCACTCCTATAGGATACACAGACTCTGACTATGGTAGAGATAAATTGAAAAGGGTCAGCACTTCTGGTGGTTGTCATTTTCTGGGGGAGTGCCTAGTCTCCTGGCATAGCAAGAAGCAAACCTCTGTGGCTCTCTCAACTGCTGAAGCTGAGTATGTTGCTGCTGGAAGTTGTGTTTCTCAGATGCTCTGGATCAAGCAACAAATTGCTGACTATGGAGTCATCCCTGGAACAATTACAATCTACTGTGATAACAAGAGTGCAATTGATCTTTCAAAGAATCCTATTCAGCACAGCAGGATGAAGCATGTTCATATTGGGCATCACTTTCTGAGAGATCATGTTCTGAAGAAGGATATTTTCATTACTCATGTTCCCTCTGAAGAGAATCTTACTGACATGTTTACTAAGCCTCTGGCTGGTATTTCTTTCAGCAATCTACGAGAAGGCATTGGTATGACTTATCCACTTCAGTAATTCAGTTTAATTATTTATGTGTATCTTAAGTGATTAATCGTTTGAGATAATTAAGTGATAATTAATTCTAATCATGATTTGACATTTAAGCATGCGTTATCTACTGCATTTTACGGCGCTGTTCTGTGGTTAACGGTTATCTGTTCCCTTTTAAACGGTGTGTATTTGCTTTTTGAATTGGAACGGTTTCCTGTTTGGGTATAAATAGGGGTTTTCCATACTTAGAAGTTTTTACTCTCATTTCCATTGCTATTAGAATCTCCATAGATTTTCTGTGTTCTCTTCTCTCTAAATTCTTAACCTAATTTCTTATATCTTCAACAATGGCTCAAGAAATCACTGTTACTCACATCTTTACCACCGAATCCAAAAAGAAAGTTAGCGAATCTAGGGTATTCACCTCTAGGTTTCTAGACGATGAAGTTAAATCCACTGAACCTATCTCCAAATGGCTTAGCGCTCAAAACTGGAATTCTTTCGTTTCTCTCGATGAATTCATTTATCCTAAGTTAGTCACCGAGTTCTATCAGAACCTCCATTTCTTTTCTAATGAGGAGGATGTTCTACACTCAGAAGTCGGAGAAATTGAGATTGAGGTCAGAAGGGCTTCTATTTCTCAGGTGATCGGTATTGATGATGAAGGAATCATCATAGGTGATGATGGTTCAGCAGATGGGTTTACAGAAGCTAATTGGGCCAGACCAGACCTAAGTGCCAAGGAAACTTATGCCACCTGGCTCACTCAGCACCAGAGGTGGGCACACTATTTGACAACTAATGTTTTCCTTCCGAAGGCTGGAGGGGTTAATGGTGTTTCCAACAGAGAAAGGGTGTTTATGTGGCATCTGGTCAATCAGAAGAAGATTAATCTCCCTGCCATGCTGATAAGGCAGATGAAGAATGTGACTACCGTGAGTGCATTAGCATATGGCTCACTCCTGACTAGGTTGTTTGAGGCAGCCTCTGTTGTGGTGTCAGGAGAAGGTGTTACAAGTAGGAGTACGGTTCTGAAGATGCATACCTTCAGGAACCTTAACTTTGGTGTGACTCCGAAGAAAAATGAGAAGGGCTCCTCTGTGAGTATTGCTCAGAAGGAAATTGTTGAGGCTGCTGTACAGAAAGGAAAGAATGCTGCCAATAAGGGCAAGGGAAAGAAGGGATCAAGTAAGTTGGTCCTGAACGTTGAGAAGGTGCTTGTCTCAGAACCTCTTCCCACGATGGTTCAAACAACAATCAGTGTTGAACCCTCTGGCAAGATTGTTGCTGAGAAACCTAAGGATGTTCCTGAAAAGGAAGCTCAGGATGCTGAGGACGCACGCCTTGCTGAAAGAGAGAAGGCTGCTGAAGCTGAGAAGGTTGCAAGGGTTGTGGCTCTTGCTGATAAGAAAAGAAAGCAGAAGGAAGCAGAAGACAAGTTAGCAGCTGAAAGATAAATTGCTGCAAAGGCTAAGGCCGATGCAAGAATCATTGCATGTGCTGCTGAACTTGAGAATGTGGAGTTCTCAAAGAGTGTTGAGGCTTCAGAAGAAGGAGAAGAACTTGAGAATATCTCTCTCTCTACTCGGATAAGTACAAAGGCTACTGAAGAGGATGAGGACTCTGAAGATATTCCTCTCTCCAGAAGAATCCCCAAGAAGAAGATGTCAGCAAAGAGAAGGTCTCTGATCAAAAAGGACTTCTATATTGCTTCGAGTACTGAACTGGAAGAATCATTTCCTGAAAAAGAGGATTTGGTTGATGACGAAGACATGATGGATATGTCTGCTGAAAAGGATGCTGATGCTCCTATTATTGAAGAACTGACTGAAGATAGTGATCAAGAGCCTGATACTATCATTCAGAATGCTATAAATTTTGCTGAAAATATCAACACTGATGATTTTCTAGACAATGTTCTTCTGGGACAAGGGAGAAATCCTGGTGAAAGAGATGCCTCTGAAATGCTGTTCAGAATGGCTCATGTGTTTGCTGAACCAATCTCCACATTTGATCCAAACCTCTCTGATCAGGTTATTCCATCTCCTCTTCATACTTCTCATCCATCCTCTCCTCGTACTCCTCATCCATCTCCTTCACTACCTTCTGTCACAGAAGTTGGTGATTCTCACACTTCCATTCCTCCTACAACTTCAACTTCTGAGGTTGTACCTCCACAAATTATTCCTCCTTCTGGATCCTTTTCAGAAGTGAATCTAAACACTGCTCCAATTTTCACAGACTCCATAGCCACATCCATTACCTCCTCCATTCATACCTCCTCTGTAAGTCCATCAATTGGATTTACTGCTCCATCTTTCTCACTACCATCCACACTACCACCGATCTCAACTACCATTTCTTCCTCAACCTCACACACAATCCCTTCCTCATCCACTCAAATCCCTCCACTCTCAACCTCTGGACATGCACCCCCTGTGTGTGATCCCTTAACTACCTCCTCCACTACTTCTTGTTTTGCTGGGTTGTCATCCAATTATGACTTCCTACGCAAACACATGAATCGAGATGATTTGGATACCAGATTTGGTAGTTTTGGTTTCATGGGCAGAGCTTCTGGTATATCCGAAGCTGGTGGTGCTCCCAGTGTTGAGGAGTTGAGAAGAATGAGTCAGAGTGGCTCTGATGAACTGCTGAACAGATTTGCTGGTATGGGGCAAAGGACTTTTGCTGCTGACATGTATGCTCAGGGCATTGTTCTGCAAGAATTACATTCCTTGAAAGCTCAGAACCTGCAGCTCATGACTATGCTTCAAATGCAGGATCCTTCTGTTTACATACGCAATCTTTCTACACTTCATCTAGCTACCTATGAAGAGCTGTACAAGTTAAGAGAATTAGCTCTGACTCTTCCCTCATTGGACAACATTGCTCTTGCTTCTTCTCTGAAGGTCAATGAGAATTTGGAGATATTGACAGAAGAAGTCAAGGAAGCAAATGAGCATTATGAGGCTCATGAGAAGATGCTCCCAAGTAAGATTGATGACCTACAAAGTACTGCCAATCACATTCTGAGAGAAGTGAAATCTTCTGCTCAAGGTTCATCATCTTCCGGGGCTGCAAAGATTGTATATGACATCACCCCTGATCTCAACAATCGACTCTCCAACATTGAGTCTGCTGTATCTGCTCAGAACGCACAGATTGCTGAGCTTACTGAACTTCTGAAGGTTATGCACACTCAAGCACGTGAACAAGAGAAGACTCTTCACAATTGCTATAGGTTTGTTCGAGGACAGACTTATATTCAGAATGAGCATCTCACTGCTGCTGTGTATGCTAACAATCGGTTGATCAAGCTCCTTGTGGAAGACGTTCAGAGACAGCGACCTATGTCTAGTCAGACTTTTGATCATATGAAGACCATTGATGATGATTTCAGAAGAAGAATGGATATGATCAACACTGTGAGGCCAACTCCTCAGCAATATCAGACTGCACTGAATGTTCAGCAGAAATTGAAATCTCAGGGTGCTCTGGGTGTTGCTCTTGGTTCTGGTCAAACGGGGGAGAAGTCTGGTCAGAAGAGTGGTCTTAATACTGGTGTTAAGAGATCAAGTGCTGCTGAAGGTTCTAGTGGTGTTCCTCCTCCTCGGAAGAAACCTAGGAACTTGTAATCTCTTTAGGACTTAAGCTTCTTAGCTAGGTTCTGGGTTGGGTAGTTTTTGTCTTAGGACTTTTTCTGCTCTTCTGATTATTTTGTTTCATATGTTGTCTTCTGATGAACTTATATACACTGAATCCTTCTTATACTTTCTTGTGTCTCTGACTTCTTTCTTTTGCTTATGTTTCTTTGTGACTTAGTAAATTATACTTCATTAAATCTAACAACTTGATCTTAAGTCATTTCTAAGTTTATACAGATTGCTGAAGTTCACCCTTTACACTAAAATGGGGGAGTTAATTTACTCAGAAGTTATGAAACATATGTATCAGGACGTCTCTTTCTAAACCTCATGTTTTCTGTTACCTTCTGACCACGGTTTGTCCA
Organism: Euphorbia peplus; assembly: GCA_028411795.1. Lineage (NCBI taxonomy): Eukaryota > Viridiplantae > Streptophyta > Magnoliopsida > Malpighiales > Euphorbiaceae > Euphorbia > Euphorbia peplus. The sequence goes on along the minus strand of CP110843.1, from coordinate 6,982,169 downwards.
TAACCAAAATGGGGGAGAATGATGAACCCTATGTGTTTTGATTATGTCCAAACGTTTCAGAAGATGAAAACTTAATACTCCCTTACATATAGTTTACTGTTGACTAATATCTTTGTTTACTTAGTCTATGTGTAAGTTGCTCAGCAGGTGCTGAATGAATCATTTCTGGATTGCCTAAAGGACTCAGAAGATCTGTTTGCTGAAGTCAGAGTTTCAATAATTCAGAAGCTGGATACTCCGCTCTGAAGCCGAAGTCTGCTAAAGCTCTCCTTCGAAGTTCTTTGCAATCAGAAGTTTTGCCAATTTGATCAGAAGTATAGACAACTGAAAATTAGCTTCTGAAAGCTTAGTCACGGGTTCTGTTTGAGCATTTAATGCTCTGACACTTGCATTCAATGCAAGGCGCCAAAAGTTCAAAAAGCTGTTTTAATGGAGCGCGCTTGTCTGTTCAAAAGGAACCAGAATTTACTTGTCTACCCTTTGTTGATCCAATTGAAGAATGATTCCAGTCAACCTCATCTTTGATTTCAAATCACTTACCGGATTGAGTTAAAGAACAAGGATAACGGAATCAAAGTGTTTGAAGACCGTTTGAAGACTTGACAAATTAACGGCTACAACAACTGATGTCATCTCCTTCGAAGATTCAAACTCACCAACGGTCATCTTCATTCACTATAAATAGTAGCCAAGCTCCAAAGCATCAACAAGTGTGATCATCGAGCAAAATCTCAACGCACTGTTTTAACAAGAAAAACAGAGCAACATTTTCCATTCTCAATCTTTCTTAGCATAGTCTTAGTTAAAGTGAGAGAGTGAAGAAAAACAAGTTCATAATAGGAATCTTGTAAACTGATATCGTTTGTGATATTCAGTTAGATTTAAAGAGAGAAATCTAGTTGAGATTAGAGTTGGGTGAGAAATCCAGAAAACAGAGTATTGTTTGTTCTGGTGGAAATCCTTTAACTCTTTTTAGGCTAGTCAGAACTAAGTGAGAAATTAGCTTAAGTTCTATTGATGTAAAGGAGCTTCTGAACTTGCCATAAAAGTTCTGAATAGTGGATTTATAAAATCTCTGTAGGCTGCGACCTCAGGGGACAAGACGTAGTCACAGGACTTCTGTGGCGAACTTGGATAAATCGAATTGTTCAATCAGGATCTCCTGAACTTCTTTCTCCCTCTTATACTTGTTATTTTTGCCTCTGTGTACTTGATCATATTTAGTGCTGAAACAGTTTTTCTCTAAAGTATCATTGTCTTTGTTCAGAAGACTGTCCAGAAGTTCTTCAATCAGAACTTCTGTTGCTGAAAACAGTCTAACTGTGTTTAGGCAGAATTTCCCTCAGAAGCAACTTCTGTAAGCTAGCTTCTGACTCTGAGGAAATTTGACTCTGAAATTTAAGTTTCTCTAAAAACTTAGAAATTATCAGTTTTCTACTTTGACACCTATTCACCCCCCTCTAGGTGATTCTGTTCTTGATAGGGCCAACATTTTCTGCTTCTTCATGTTCATGCTTAATTCTCTACTCGAATGCGATCCTATCACGTTGGGATCTCTCCTCGGCCTCTCTGGCAATTTTCCTATATCTCACATCGATTTCTTCTAAGCGGATTTTTAGGCACTCAGCTACCGTCTTTGGCTCCTTATCCTCCGATGAGCTTGGCCTGCTTTCTTGAGTCTCAAACTGGTTCACACCGTTCGCAACTTTCCTGGGGCTTGATACTCCGTCATGTGCCTCCTGCACGACATGGTCGCTGCTTTCTGCAAAACAAGATTGCTTGCAAGAACGATAAAAGTTTTGGTTTTCCCCTATATGGCAATAGAAATAATCCTCCGAGCAAAGAGGGTTTTCCTTTCGCAAGTGCTCCCATATCTCATCGTAGGGACCATAACGGTCTTCATGAGAATGACAGACTCGCTTTACGTAGCAACCACGTTGATCATCGTACCATGATGAATCAGGATTGTAAGTATGACATTCACAATCTATGTCGTATTCATCACTATAAATGCATTCGGCATAACCGTCATCGTACACTCTAACCACAGTGTACCAGTTGACCCATGCCTCCTTTATATATGTTGTATTATACCGATCTTCGTTGAAACTTCCCAAAAATAAAGGTATTGTGGCTTCTTTTATTTCTTCGTACTGTGAGCTCATCAACACTTAAAACACACGGTTAACCACAAAATAGATAAACAAAAATGGAGCATGAAAGTTGACAAATTAAACAAAATATGCATATAGAAAAAATAAAGAATTAATTAAACGATGCAAGCATAAAAATAATAAATATGAACACGTTGTAAATTAAAATTTAAAAGTAGGACTATTTATAGGATTTTTGAAAAAATTGTTTTTGTATAAGAACAAAATAACCCACCCAATTTTACTTGATAATCTTGGATGAATTCCGAAGTTGGCAAAGCCAAAAGAAACAAAGTGCTTAGAAAAGCTAATGTTTAAAAACAAAAATATTTTTTGTTTTTGGTTTTTTCGGTCCCACTGGGCGTGCCTGAAATTGTTAGCGATATTTTTGAGAAACAAAAATATTTCTGTTCAACCTTGGCTCGTGTGGAAATAAATGCGGGCGTGCCAGAGAATTTGGTTCTCAACCTACGCTCTAGGAAGTGGTTTAAAATGAAACGTTGCGCCTATTGCCTAATAGATACTTGATTTAAACAAAACGATTGAGCGGGAATGCAAGGATTGAGAAAACGCTTCCCTTGGGTTCCTAGTTGGGGTCAACACAACTTTGACTAGAAAGTGACCAAAAATGTTTGATAAATGAAGTAAAAAATGATGAATAAAAACCAAGCTTTTGGAAATTTAATTTTATTAATCAAATAATGTCGAGATTACAATACGAATAAAGATTACAAACATAAAAAAAAATCAACAAATGATTAGTGTTATCGAAGTTAAATAAACCAGCAAAATAACAATAATTAAATTAACAAATAAACAAAAGAAAATCAAACTCGATCAATGAGTCGAACTCTGATGTATCGCTTCGTTTGGATGAGTGTCTTGAATAAAAATGGAGGTGACGGGTGGTGAATAACGTGAGCTATAAACTCTCAATTCGATACACACGATGGTATAGAGTGTCAAGTTCGATAAAATAAAGATCGGGATTGAGCAATGGTATATATGAGGTTATGAAAATTGGGTTTGGGACTTCCTATTAATGACTATATGGACGTAAATTAAGAATAACGGAGCTGTTTTGGTTTAGGAATTAAAATAAGGAATTAAGCTTAACGATTGAATGTTTTTTGGTCGAAGGACACTAAGTGAATAAGGAATTTGTAATCTAGAATGAAAATAATGTTCAAGAAATGTAAACTTTTACCGGATTGTGATTAAAAATGACAAGAAATCGAAGTCAGAAAGTGAAAAACTTAAGGAACTAAGGTCGAGAATATTGAGAGCTCTAGAGAGAAAAAGGTTTTTTGTTTCAAGTTGAGTTTTTGTGTTTGATTTGTGTGTTAAAATGAAGGATGAGAGGGGGTATTTATAGACAAATTCGGCTTGCCCAACACTCAAATTACCCACCCATTATCTCCACCTTTCTTCATGTCCATCATGCTCCACGTTTTTAGGCACCACTTGGATCATGGTTGCTTGAAAATAGCCATGTTCATTTTGGTGTACAAAAAATTCCATTAGGCTTTGTTCTTTTCGTGCTTCTTCAAGTGTCTTCAAAAATTTGTTGTGCGACGCCCATTGATCCCGCGAAAAATCCGAGAATACCGTTGAAAAGATGAGGATGTCTTCTTTCCGGTGATGTCAATTTCTCCACGTGTCTTCGATGTTCGAGTCTTCAAATGATTTAATCAAAAATGGTTTCATGTGGCAAATAAATAATAGAAATTAATAGATTAAGTAAAAGACTTAATTAATCCACTAAATCCACTACTTCCATCTCCATTACCCAACTTTTGACTAAGTCTTTTTCTTCTCTTCTTCTCTTTTAATCTCCCTTTTTTCACTTCCATCATCTTATTCTTCTTTTATTCTTATTTTCAACCTTACTTTCTTCTCTCTTTTCCATAACATTAAATACTATAGGATAAAAATTATAGCCTATAGTTTGATGTGAATGAATGTAAAAAATTACATTTACCCCCAACAAAGTGTAAGAGAGGTTCTTGCTTAGCCTTGAAAAGCATATAGGTTCTTAAGCACCCGCAAGCTTAGGAGGTTATCACTGAGCCTTAAAAATTTCCATAAGTTTCTTAGTTGATCTTGAGAAAAACTAAGTGGAGTTGCTCAAACACTTGGAAGTTTGAGGGAGTGAATACTGGGAGAGGTGTTCAGCTCTAGTAGTGTCTCGGATTGTGAGAACTACTCTACCGGCTTGATTTCTGCCCTTAAAGAAATCCTTAGTGGAAAATCTCGAGAGGTGCTCTCGGGGACAGGACTGGGCTCACAATGAGACCGAACCTGGATAAATGTTATGCGTCAAATCTTTCTATCCCTACTCTCTTTATTATTGTCTTTTAATCACTTGCACTAATTTAGCATTATCATTAATTGCTTGTGATTAATTCGTGCTTAAACTTGCTTATTTTCTCTTATCATCTAATCAACTATTTATTCCGCAAAATCTTTTATAGTTGATTATTTAATAGGCAAAATATTTTAAAGAGAAAATAATAGTTTTTAAAGGCAATAAATCATATTCACCCCCCCCCCCCCCCCCTCTAGTCTTTATATAGTCATAATTTGGGCTAACACATGTCTTCTTGTGGCCTTTTTCTATTTATAGCACAAAGAAGAGATGACATGGTAAGATGATTTGTTTTTTTATTTTTTACAGGTCATACTTCTTATTGTGGAGAAGTAAATTCCTTGAAGAAAATAAGAGGCAGCAGGTAGAAGAGATCATATTTTTTCTTTCTCCTCACGTTTTGGCAAGAAGACTCTAGATTCTCTGATGATAAGATCACTTTTTTAAAAAAAATAAAAAATTGGACTTGGTAATTAGCTTATCTCTGAGTTCGGGCCACATGTTGTGGAATTAGCAGCTTACAAGACTTGTAGTTCAAAAGAAATGGACTTGTACTTCAAAAGAAATGGGCTTAACCCATTTAGATGTGGACTTTTATTTAATTTGATCTTAGCTTTCTTTGACTTAAATTATTGACCCCGGACTCAAATATTTGCTGATCTTTTCTAGACAGATTTTGATATAAGCCTGACTTCATGGATTATGGACCCAAGCACACGAACCTTGAACTTGCTTGAGAATGATCTGATTACGTTCGACCTATTATTAAAAAAAAAACAAAAGCAAAAACAAAAATAAATAAATAGATAAATAAACATAAAATTCAAACATATCTTTGGTAAATGGTGTTTTCTTTCAAGTGTTCAATCTATATTTTAACTTTTCAACTTATTCGTCACAAATTAACACTTAGAGAGAGTTATATTCTGGATTGGAATTACAATACAAATCTCGATTTGGCTCAATGCTTCATATTGAGATTTCACTCATAGTTCACAATTTAGATTATGTTCAACTCTAAACGTTAACTTAGAACGAGTTAATTTTAAAATTGAGATATTATTTCGATCAAATACAGTTTAAACTTGACTAATAAATTATAACTTTGGATTGAAACAATTCTAACTTTAATCAAAATAATAGAAAATTTACCTCTAATAAATTGACAAGTTTAAATTATATTTTAAATTCTCGTTGATCATTACTTTGAATATTTCATGGTTTACACTCGATATAGCAAAATACGATAAATAAGTCTTAAAAGTATAACTTTACTTAATAAAATGTATTCAAGGTAATAATCGCATATTTCAATTAATTATTGAATTGCCTTAAATTTTAGCAAAATTTATTAAAAACTTAAAACATACTCCGGACAAAAATGGGTATCTACAACTCGTAGTCTTGAACTCTATCTCTGACAACAGATCACGTCATAAACTTTTAGAGTGTAGTTCTTGTAGCCCGTGCGTTTATGGCGATGCACGTCTATCCCGATTTAATGAACGCTTTAGAGTTTTTGCCCTAAACTCATAGGAAGCGGCCTCGCTTCCACATTCATGTAGGCAAGTCTATCAGAAGTACTCCTGTAGCTATGTACTTCATTCCATCTATAGTATAGACATCGTTAAGAGTTTCTATTAACTCAGCCTCGTTTTGCTTCAGGATATTTCATGCTTCACTTGCACGATCTGATCTATATTACATATAACTTGTTGTTACCTATTGAACCTATTTCTTGGGATCTCCAGTCTATATGTTGGGTTACCATTGAATATAACTCATCACTTTAAGGGCATTAGTCCCATATTCTTAGTAGTTTTCTGGATTTTCTCTCTAGCAAATCCTTTCGTCAAAGGATCGGCTAGATTCTCTTCAGAGCGTATATGATCCACTCTAACAACTCCTTTCGTGAGCAAGTCTCTAATAGCGATGTGATTACGACGTATCTGTCATTTCTTATCGTTGTAGTAACGATTTTGAATCTTAGCAATAGCCGCGGTACTATCGCAGTGGATCAATACAGTAGGAATCAGTTTTTCCCATAAGGGAATCTCAGCTAGCAGACATCTTAACCAACTTGCTTCTTCACTAGCTACTGCAAGAGCTATAAGCTCAGGATCCATAGTTGATTGAGCTAAAATAGTCTGTTTCTTAGACTTCCATGAAACAGCACCACCAGCTATATTGAAAATATAGCCACTAGTTGCCTTTGAATCATCAAATAAGGAATTCCAGTCTGAATCAATATATCCCTCAAGTACTGCTGGAAACCTCTGATAATGCAATCCAAGTTTCATTGTTCTTTTAAGGTATCCCATAACCTTTTCTATAGCATTCCAATGCGTTATACCAGGTCTGCTGGTAAATCTACATAATAATCCAACGATATATGCGATATCGGGTTTAGTACAATCAGTGACATACCGAAGATTGCCAATTATGCTAACATACTTTGATTGTCTTACATTGTCTCCATTGTTCTTAAAAAGCTTGATACTAGGATCATAGGGAGTACATGCACTATCAGAGTTAGAATAGTTATATTTCTTTAGAATCTTCTCAGTGTAATGAGATTGATCTAAAGAAATTCCAGGCTCAGATCTAGTTATCTTTATGCCAAGAATGACATTCGTTTCTCCTAGATCTTTCATATCAAAGTTATCACATAGCATAGACTGAACAGAATTCACAACATGTATATTAGAACCAAAGATAAGCAAATCATCAACATATAAGCATATAATAGTACATGCACCATTCTCAAATTTATAGTAGATGCACTTATCACTTTCATTCACTTTGAAATCATGTGATACAACCAGATTATCAAATTTCTCATGCCATTGTTTAGGTGCCTGTTTCAAGCCATACAATGACTTGTCTAACTTACATACTTTGTGAGCCTAATCAGGAATAATAAAACCCTCTGGTTGACGCATGTACACTTCTTCATCTAAATCGCCATTCAAAAAGGCAGTTTTAACATCCATTTGGTGCACAACAAGATTATGTAAAGTAGCAACAACAATCAATACACGAATAGAGGTAATCCTAGTAATAGGTGAATAGGTATCAAAGAAATCAACGTTCTCTCTTTGTCTAAAGCCTTTAGCTACAAGGCGGGCCTTATACTTGTCAACTGAACCATCAAGTTTCAGTTTTTTTTTTAGAATCCAACTACACTGTATAGCTTTGCAACTAGGTGGTAGGTCAACTAAGTTCCAAGTTTTGATTGACTCAAGTGAGCCATTTCATCATTGATGGCTTCTTCCCAAAGGTCAGCATCTAACGAGGTCAAAGCTTCTTAGATACTATTAGGATCCTCCTCTACTGCAAATATACAATAATCAGGACCAAAGTCTTTAGACATTCTAGGTCTTTTACTTCTCCTAGGTTCAGATTCCTCAACTATGGGTCTCCCAACATGTGTGTTACTAAATGAAGCACCCCCACTATTTCTCGAAATAAAAGGAATTCTATCTTCATAAAAATCAGCATCATTCGATTCTAAAATAACATGTGCATTCAGGTCATAGAATCTATATGCTTTACTATTCCCAGAATACCCAATAAACACACATTCATAAGCCCTACTAGGAAGTTTGACTCTCTTAGGATCAAGAATTCTAACATAGGCTAAACAGCCCCAAGTTCTAAAATAAGACAGATTATGTGCTTTATTTTTCAAAATCTCATAAGGAGAGATTTTTGACTTAGACTTAGGAACCCTATTTAGCACATAACACACAATCAAAAGAATTTCTCCCCACCAATGCGGCGCGGCACCAGAACAAAGCATAACAGCTACTACAGACTCGGTAAGTGTCCTATTTTTTCTTTCAGCCTTGCCATTCATTTCAGGTGAATAAGGTGCAGTAGTTTCATGTATAATTCCATGTGTTCTATAAAAGTCAATAAACATGCTAGAACCATATTCAGTGCCTCTATCACTACGAAGCCTCTTGACTTTCCTATTGAATTGGTTCTCAACTTCAACTAAAAACAATTTAAACATGTCAAAAGCATCACTTTTATTTTTCATCAAGTATACAAACGTATAATCAGAGCAATCATCAATAAAGGTAATAAAGTAACGTTTATCATTTCTAGTCAACTTTCCATCAAGCTCACATATATCAGAGTGTATCAAATCCAACGGTTCAGAAACTCTAACAACAGATTTGTGAGGCGTTTTTGTAATTTTTGCTTGACTACATGCATCACATTTTGAAAACTCATCCATATTCAACTTTGGAATTAAACCTAAGTTGCTCATATTCTTAATTATACGCTTATTAACATGACAAAAACCAGCATGCCAAACATTAAAAGTACACAAAGAGTAAACAGAAGCATTAACTTTATTAATTTGAACATTCAACTTAAACATTCCATCATAAGCATAACCATTTCCTATGAATACATTATTCTTAGTTAAAGTAATTAAATCAGGTCCTATAACTTGAGTAAAACCAGCCTTGTTGAGAAGATAGCTCGAAACCAAGTTCTGCCTCATATTAGGAGTATGCATCACATCCTTTAAAGTGAGAACTTTTCCAGAAGTGAAGTTCAGTTCGACATTACCAATTCCAGCAACTGTAGTGGTATGAGAGTCACCCAATAGCACTTTCTTTTCATTGGTCAAAGCATTGTATGTTTTAAACATACTTCTATCATAACAAACATGACGGGAGGCACCCGTGTCAATCCACCATCCATCTGATCCACCTACTAGATTGATCTTAGTAACCATAGCAACATAATTTTGTGGTTGCTCTTCAGTCAGGTTAACAGCAGCATCAGGGCTAGAGTTTGGCATGTTCCTGCACTTACGTGCCATATGACCTGGTTTCCCACAATTAAAGCATGAGAAAACAGAATCATTTCTAGGTGGTACTTGATGTGTTCTATATTGGTTCCTTTGAGGATTCCAATTCGAGTTAGGACGACTGTTACGATTATGGATTGGTTTCCTGTTTTGATTCTTAAAGTTCTTTTGATTAGGCTTCAAAACAGTATTGGGTTTCTTAGTAGTGTTGGAAATAACAAGCACTTCATCTTTCATATCTTTTTTTCGAGCTTCCTCCTCAATACAGAGGCGAGTAATCAAAGTTTCCATAGAAAAATCTTTTTTTTTATGCCTCAAACTATTTTTGAAATCTCTCCATGAAGGAGGCAGTTTATCAACCAAAACAACAATCTGAAACTTATCATGAATATGCATACCTTCAGAGATAATCTCATGAGCTATCTTTTGGAGTTCATGCGATTGTACATCAACAGATCGGTCATCAGTCATCTGGTATTTGAGGTAGCGTCTGACATCATATTTTTTCGAACCAGCCTCCTCAGTATCACACTTCCGCTGTAACGCATCCTAGATGTCTTTGGCAGTTTTATCCTTAGTAGCATAATAATCATAGAGATCATCAGTGAGTCCATTAAGGATGTAGTTCTTGCACAGAAAATCAGTTTTTGTCCACTTCTCAGCAACACGAACATCAGCCTCAAGAGCATCATCAAGAACAATAGGTTTTTTAGAAGTCAGAACTGAGGCTACCTTTTTAGTGGTAAGGTAGAACATCATCTTTTGTTTCCAGCGACGGAAAAGAGCGCCCTCAAACCTGAACGGTTTGTTCAGTTCAGAACCACCAGTATTTTGTTCGATAGATACGGCAGAAAGAAATGTCTTAAAATTGTTGGAAACGGGACATAAAAACGTCAAACAAAAAACTAGACTGAGTCGCGGACTAGGTCGCTCTCTTTAAGACGTTCGCGGAACTGTCGTCAGAGTGCAAGCATAATAAATTCCAGTCACCTCCAACATAAAACAACCCTCTTAATTGTACGACTCTGTATTGCACATTACATAACCACTCTCAATACACTCAATTTACTCAGTTTCAGAATTAGGGTTTTTTTGTGAAATCTTATCCAAAACTGTATCAAGCGGACTGCTTTAATACTCGAAAAATGAGCTATTAAGCTCTGAGATCATGGAGAAAAATCCGGAAGTAAATAGCATTAAACGGGAGAGAAATCAGGGAAGAATTGTTGACCATTTCATAAATTAAAAGGAAAACTGAAATATATTTTTATCAAAAAAGATATAATGGAAATCCAACACCAACGCCAACCCAGCTCGGTATGGTCGGCGCGTGTGTGTGGTGGTCAAGTAGGTCCTCTCCCCTTTACAAAAGTGGGGTACCCCTTGGGGCACACCCCTATAGGACAAAACTCCCTTATAAACACTTAATGATCCCAATTTGTAAACAATGTGGGATAGACAACTAAAAAGGGAAGGACATGGACCCTTAAACAAATAATTCTCATATGGGCTAAAGCCCAACGAGAACAATATCCAAAAGAAAAGAAATTAAGAGCCACATGTGCAGCTCTATCGGCTTCACAACCTAAAAAAGAAAAGAAATAGAAATAGAGAAGTCTAGAAAATACCAACAAAATCGATAATTAAATACATACATACCAGTTTCGGTCTGAAAAGAAAGATAAATACATACCAAATTAGTGTAATGGTTTTAAGAAATTAAAATACATTTCCAAAACAATCTTTCACATCTATGTTTTTCTACTAAAAACCAATGCTTTCGTTCTAGAATAAACAATCAAGTTTGATCGATGTTGTTTGCTTAAATCTGACCCATCTCCACAAATAGAATCGGTTTCTCCACTTTGTTCGACCTCAGCCCTCAGGTCAGACCATCTTGTGCCTTCCTCCGCTCAGTCACTTCTCTTTCTATCTCTTTCTATCTCAAATTTTAACATCTTTGCATCGCCTTTGAGATTCTCCAGCCACTTCAATGACACACGATCCTAATTTATAACCCAGTTTTAGAACCGTTGAGCTTTCTCAATCCTGAGGCACTAAATGTTAATTATAGTTCGAAACTTTTAATTAAATATATATTAATTGGGATAAATCAACAAGAAAAAACCTAGAGAGAGAGGCTCTCCCTTCTCTCTAGGTTTTCCCCACCTCCTTCCCTCCTTACTATCCCAGCAGCCGCCGCCGCCCTTAACCACCTCCTTTTCCGTCCGTTTCTTTCTGGGGGAAGAAGGAATTCCTTCTTCCTCCTTCCACCCGTAGTTTTAATTTTATTTTTGTTTTGTGTTTTTTCTTGTAGTTTTCAATAGATCTAAACCCTATATCTCTACAAATTTCTTTATTGCCTGATTTGAATTCGTTTGCTTTTCTCTCTTCATTTATTGCTCTTTTGGTATTAGCACAGGCGGAAGCGATTGATCTTATCCATAGACTAATAGATCTACGGGAGTGCACCATCTCAAAGGACTTAGATCCGATTTCCCGAAGGAGCCATGATGACGGAGTGTTAACTACAGCTTCAGATCTGCAGAACTGGAATTTTAGGAGATATATGGTTATTGTTGTATTGTTGCTTGTGCCTTTTAGGGCTTTCTTTGCTTTTTGTAGCTTTTTTATTTATGTTTGTAGTCCTTTTACTGGTTTTAACCTGTATTTAGGCGGGGATCTTACTCCTATTTCATCAACTTGTACCAGATTATGTACTCTTATTTCTGATTAATGCAAGTTTTTCTATTTCTGTCAATATATATATATATATATATATATATATATATATATATATATTAATTGGTTGAAGATGAAAATTACAGCTAATTCAAATGCCTAATGGTCGAAGGTGATTAGAGAAGAGTTAAGGAGAAAGATATGCCAAGTAATGAAATGAAGAGAAAGAGAGGTGAATAGAAATTGAAATGATTAAATGGAGAGAGATGGGTTGAAATGATAAAAATTTGTATATTTTGCTGATGTGTCAGGTCCTCAAAAGCTTTGTTGTCTCAGCTTTTATAAAATAGTATAAATTATTTTTTATGTTAGACTTTGTTCTTTTTTATTGATATTCGGCACATTTATGTTCAATTCAGCAAAATTCATTAGATATTTAACCAATAATTCAGTTTAACTTGTTTCAGTTCTTTTTTTTTTTTTCAGATTAGTCTTTTCACCCTAAAAGAACATGGTTGTACTAGTAAAAATTTCAATAGACTACTTTGATCTTTAGTTAACGGTCACTATACATTTATTCAATATTTATAGTAGATTTTTAGTAGGATAAGTTCTAAAAACACCTACATATAGCTTCACTCATTTTAGATAAAGTTGTAGTTTATATTTTATTAAAATGAGACAAGGTTTTTTTTTTTTTAAGAAGAGTTATCATACCATTGAAAAATATAAAAAACTTACAGCACGATAATAATCAAAGAAAAATTGAGTAATAAAATCTCACAAAGATACCGGCAGAAGCCAGTATAAACCGCATATAGGGAAAAGAAACGCTACAGAGCTAAGACACCATAAAGGTACTAAAAAAAACCCAACATAATACATCATATATTTCTTGAGATTCTGGATCTGCAGAAAAACAATTGAAAACCATTTTTCAACACTTATGCTTCTCCAAAAAATCGAATCTATGTCCTTCCTGAAATTGTATTCTCGTAGATCTACAGATCTATGGATTAAGTCAACATTTTCCGCTTGTGCTAAATCTGAACGAGCTATAAATGAAGAAAATATATCTATCGGATGCAGATTTGATGACCAAAGAATACTGTTGAGATATATGATGCTAAACAAAAGGAGCGATTAGATGAAGGAGAAAGTAAATCAGATTCGGGGTTGGGCTTCTTCCTCCTCGATTTCAAGCTCAAAAGAGGTTTTTAGAATTAGGGTTTTGAGAGAGAATGAAGCTAGGTTTTTAGCCTAAAAATAATCTATATGAATAACTCGTGAAAAGGAATTGGATTTTTTTTTTAGACCAAAGTTTTATTAATTACTATTTTTATTAATACAGTTAAAAATAATTGTTCATGCCTTTAAAAAATTACATATTTTAAAAAATATTAATATTTTAAGAAACTTCTTCAACTTCTTCAACTTTCTTATTTTGACAAAAAGTACAATATCATTGTGGAACAATAACTTTCACCTTTGACCAAACATTCGATATAGAGACTCATAAGATCTAACGGTAGAGTTAATTTTTAAGAAATCAATTTGATTTCAGTCACTGTTGTAAACGAAGGTCGTCTGACTGCTTACATGCTCAAAATTTATCCGATTTCGACCACATTGACCACCTAAGCATGTCTAATCGCTCAAAATCAAACTTATCCCAGAATAACTCCCCGACTAATCTTCAATTAGTTCTCAAAGGATCTTGACGTCCGACTAGCTTAGGAATGTGGGCCTGTTAGGCCCAGGCCCAGTTTTGGGTGAAACTGAAGTTAGTTATATCCATTGCTTGAAACTCATTTTATTTATTAATTTAACCCTCATTCTTTCTGCGTTCGATCTCTTGCGATACTTAGGTAAGTGTCTCAACTTCTTGTAAATCTTCATCTTCAATGGTCTTTGATGGTGATTTGTGACTTATTGATTATTTTAATGTTGTCTATTGTTTCTGTTTGGTTGGTCGGAAAGTCTTTTTAGCAACAATAGTATATAACTCTCTCTATTCGTCGCTAATTGTACTCGTTTCGTTTAATCATAGATACCCCTATTTGATTGGATACACTTTTTATGTTATTCAATGTGAATTTAGGGTTTCATCTTCTCGAACGAACGATGACTTGGCTTTTTGTTTTTAAATTTGGAAGAAATATTTGGTACAGATTCACAAGTTTTTAGATTTATCTCGTGTTCACAGTATCCGACCCGAGCAAATTTGAGATACTCAGTCCAGTTTTCTAAATAAGAAGAGGTTATGCACAATTGGGAAAGATTACGTAAAAAGCCGAAAACTGATAATACAGTCACAACCATAGTTTTAAAAGGCGACGCCTTTTCTCGCCAGGTCGCCTTTTGACTTCCACTTGAAGTCCAGGCGGTTTAAGTCTCCCACACCGATCTGTCTGTTCTTCAACCTCTCCTCCACACTAATTTTATGGATGAAAAAGGGGAAGATTTTATGATATTGATTTTGATCTTGATGAGGATTCGAGGCATCTAGTGTCTATTATTTTGTGTGTTTTTTGAACTTTCTGTTTGTAGCCTCACGTACTTTCACAACTATGGTCACAACTTTGGTTATTTTCTTTTTCGAATTTTGATTTCGAGTATATTGCTTGTTGTTTCGTTAGTTGTCTCTTTCATATTGTATACGTGCCCCCATCACTTAGCTGCAAAGCATGTCTAATCTTTATTCTCTGATGATTTAACCAAGTGGGGATATATTATGTTAGCTATTGGTGTTTTTCCTTGTAAATTTGTGTTTTTATGGTTCTTTATATTTTTGCGTCTCCTATTAATCAATATAGGAAGATAGATGTTATGTTTTTCAATTTTGTGTGACCACTCTTTGACAATCATGTTTCTTATTAGATAACGAATGGTTTGGAAATGGGTCATATTGCAGAATGCGAAAGTCACCCTCGGATGGGAACGAGAAGAAGTCTTTCGCTAAAGGCAAGAAAACCGGTGTCACTGGTTCTACATCAGAAGCACCACCGAATCTTCAGAGAAAGCGAAGGAATAGAGTGAACCAGATTGAGGAAAGTTCTGGTCGTAGGAAAAAGAAAAATAGAATGCAAGCCAAGTCTGAGGACCAAAGGTCCATGGACTTGATCTCTCAATTGCCTGAACATGTTATTCAGCATATCCTGTCTCACCTGCGTTGTAGCAAAGATGCGGCTAGAACTAGTGTTTTATCCAAGAAGTGGAGAGATATATGGGCTTCATACATAATCTTGGATTTTGATGAACGCAAGTTCCATAAGCAAGATTGGAAACACCGTTTTCAACCTGATTTGCTTTGTATAAAGTTCAAAAAGAAGAAAGGGATGAGAATGAAGGAAAGGAATGAGTTGTTTAGGAATTTTATTGATAACACCATGCAGAGGCGGATTGAGCAAAATAGCTGCATTCAGAAGTTCAGGCTTCATTTAACCTCCTATTCTAAAGAGCAAGCTGATGATGTAAATAGATGGATAAGTTTGGCAAGTAAAAGCAAGATGCAAGAGTTAGATCTCCATATTCCAACCAATAGAAATTTATACTATGAAGTGCCTCAACTTGTCTTTTCTTGTGCTGCAATAACTGTTTTAAGGATTCATGGCTGTAGGTTGGGAACATGCAATGATATTAAACTTCCCAATCTGCAGAAGCTTTCCTTCGGGAAACTCCAGATTAGTGAAAATCTTATTCAGAATCTGATGCTCGGATGCCCGTTAATTTATGATTTGAGGCTAATATCCTGCATCGGATTGAAAAATTTAGTGCTGCACAGTGATAAACTAGATAGAGTTGACATACATCTTTGCCACGGAATGGAGAAAATTGAAATTCAATCATCAAGTCTTAAAACATTTTGGTATCATGCAAACAGTTCTAGGAAGTGTGTAGTCAATTTAGCCTCATGTCAATCTCTGAAAAACTTGACTTTTGTGGATTCCAAAATGAATGATGATATGTTCCAGAGTCACCTTTCTAATTTTCCTGTTCTCGAGCATCTGGTTTTAAGGAAATGCAATGCCTTGCAGTGTATTACAATTACAAGCCATCAGCTAAAGACATTAGTTTTGGGAGAATGTGCAAAGCTGAAGGAGACCGATATTGATACTCCAAATCTTCTCTCTTTCGAGTATAGTGGTCAGACTCATAGGATACCATTTTCTTCGTTGAACCCTTTTGGCCTGAAAGAAGCAAAGATTTACTATGGATGTTCTAGTGCACTGTCTAAGGGGGTTAGCAACATTTGGTTTAATGAACTGACATGTTTTCTAAAGAGGTTTGATCACTCCAAGGGGTTGAAATTGGTTGTATCCTCTGGAAAGGTATTTTCCTTATCTGTTACATCGATTTATATCAATTACTACTAAATGTTGATATTCTAACACATGATCACTTTGTCCCCCTGCATATTTTGGTCTATGAAGAATGTCATTATTCATGAAGATATGAAAGACGTCCTGGTTCCCCAAGAGACGAGTTTGAAGCTTGAAATTGTCAAATCATCAACCAGCTTGGAAGACGTTTTAAATAATTCACTGCGGAGGTGGCATCCAAAGACACTATCGATAGTATCATCTATTTCTAGTGATTTCCCCAAGGTATGATAGTTGAACATTGCTGATGAGAAATGTAGATATATACAGTGTATAACAGCTTATCAGTTCTCTCATTTTCTTGTCTTCAACTACAGCAAGTGCAGATGAAGCTGGAGAACAGAGAAGAGGAGCTGAGCTGCTGCAAGTATAACTCTATGAACAAATGTTGGCGGCATTTTTTGAAATATGCAATAGTTGAGAAGCTTGCTGATACTGAAAAGGAATCGGATTGGATTGATTTGCTGAAGACATCTGCATCTGTGGTGAACCAGATAACATTTTTTAGATTGAAATGGAAATATCTACAAGGGTCTATCAGCGAGGTTGCCTAGAATTCTTGGTCTCTATTGCTTAGTTTAGTTTAGTTTGTTATCAGATGGGTTCATGTTTTTGGATATTTATAAAGAATATTAAGAGCATGTTTTGCAATTTACTTTCAGAAACAAATGCATCTTATGTGCAATTATAATTTATTCTTCACAGCTGCCTATCCTATTGTTTGCTTTTTATGTCAGCGCTAAACTTAGAATCTGATTTGCGAATCAGATAACGAATTATGTTTTAATTTCATACTTGCCAAGCAGAAATTCTTCTCCCTTAACCTTGCAATATTTTTAACGTCTGTAAAGCAAGGTAAGCATGGCTTGCGTTCTTGTAAAGCTACAGGTAAGCCTTATCTTGTGAAAAGCTATAGGAACTGTTCTACGATGCTTCCATGTAATAAAATAAGTTCGGTGTTGAAAAGTTGCAAACCATTCATTTATTAAAGCAGAAAGAATATTCTAAGTTTTTTCTGCAGAATCTGATGCTGAATAGTGTCCTCCACTGGCTTGGCTATATAGGCTTTGAGCATGGCTTTTAACGTTGATTCTTATATAGCAAGTTTGCACAATTGTACTCGGCCTCTAAGATCATCATCTACAGCTTTTCTTATCAAATCCATATGGTAAGATGTTGAAATCTTTTCGTTTCCTTTTGTTTTGTTGTCCTGCTTATGTTGAAATCTTTTCATTTCTTTTCGTTTTGTTGTCCTGCTTGATTGATGAGTGTGTTAAAGAATTTTTTCAATGGTTTCCAGGATTACAGCAAGGAAGGTAGCAAAGATCAATCAATTGTGAAAAAGAAGAGCATTCTCGTAGGGCCATGGGGTGGAAATGGAGGGAATCCTTGGGATGATGGGATCTACAATGGAGTAAGAGAAATCACCATTCTTTATGACCGTTGCATCGATTCAATTCAGCTTGTGTATGACAAAAATGGTAAGCCTGTCACCTCCGAGAAACATGGAGGAATTGGTGGTACTAAGAGCACTGAGGTTAGTTCCATCCCAGATACATCTCAAACCAATGTTAATGATGAAAATTAGTATGATCAACATGTTTTTTCTCGTTTTGATATATGTATCAGATTAAGTTGCAATTCCCGGAGGAGTTCTTGGTGAGCGCCAGTGGCCATTACTCACCAGTGGTGTATGGAGGAAGTCCCGTGATCCGATCAATAACATTTAAGAGTAACAAAAGAACATTCGGACCGTACGGATTTGAAGAAGGAACACCATTTACACTGTCAATGGATGGATGCTCAATTGTGGGGTTCATGGGAAGAGGTGGATGGTACCTTGATGCTATTGGATTTCGGCTATCTCGTTCTCAATCTACTAAGCCGCTTCAAAAGGTGAGACAGAGGTTGCAAAGGCTTACTAGTTCTGTTGGTAAATCTTCTCCTTCTGCTAAGGATCCTGAAAAGGCTTATTGATGATATGCTTCACTTTTTAATGTGTTACTTTAACTGATATTGGTTTGGTTTTATTGGTATGTAAATTACTGTATTTAAATCCTTTGAAGTTGGTTGTACTATTTATTTATAGAATAAGGGACATGGTGTAATTTCCGCCCTACCATTATGAAGTATATTTCATTCTATGCCTACGTTTTATACTTAGCCTACTTTTACCTAAATATTTTGATTTAAAAAGATATTAAAAAAATCTCAACCAACAAAAAAGTATTAGGCTAAATGAATTTGAACTCATGGCTTCTCACAGAGAAATAGTCTTAATAACACATGGTCATTTTAGGTACCAAAAGTGTTAATTACTAGGGTAAGATTTTCATAGCAAGAGTATCGGTCGCAAAAAGTATTAATTATTAGGCTAAGACCTTTATCGCGTAAAATATTCCATCCGTTTTTAAATATTAGTCGCTTTTGTAAAAATGTGAGAAATTAAGAGATAGCATGTGAAAAACTGCTTTGTCTAGGAAACAATATAAACATATAGGGGTATAATTGACAAAACATTAACCCTTATTAGCATAAATGACAAAAACGACCAACATTTATGAAAAAATTCACTTTTCAAAAACGATTAACATTTAAAAACGAAGGAAGTAATTACTAGGTTACCATCACAAAAGTTAAAATCTTAATTACCTCTTTCATACTTTTGAAAGCTATTAAAAATAAAGTTCGTGTGGTTAAATTTTTTTTTTTGGAATGGTGCATGTGATTTTTTCTTTTAAAATGGCATTGTGTGATTTTCTAAGATTTAACAATATTTTGAGTAAAATAAAGTTGGTGTGGTTAAAAATTTATTTGAAATGGTGCATGTGAATTTTTCTTTTAAAATGGCATTGTGTGATTTTCTAGTTTTAACAATATTTTGAGTAACTTTCATTCTTTTATTTCTTTAAGTTTTGAGATAATTTAATTGTTCTTTGGTGAACATAAAAGAACTGAATGTTTAAAAAGATAAAGTTTCGATAACAATTTTTGAAAACTGAAAACACTATTTCAGAGTTACTTCAACAATTTTAATTTTAGAAATATAACAATCATTTTTACAAAGCCAAAAAAGTTAAAAGGTCTTTATTTTGAGAACTTTTGTAAACACAAGGTGCATTTTAAAAAAAAAAATACTATAGATACATTTTCAAGAAAAAGTAATCACAAAGGTTTTTGTAGTTAACTCTAAAAGCTATAGTGAAAGCTATGATTACTTTATTTTTTTTGTTACTTTGTCTCCTCCACCATTGGATCAACTTTAATCTCAGTTATCCAATAGTGGAAATTGACAAAGTAGTGAGTACTTTGTAAAATCAAAGCAAGCGTAGAAAAACCCAAAATTTATATATAGTTTCTTAATCAGTTAGTTTCGTCTAATTGTCTTCAATAACCCCTAGATTCAAAATTGTTGATTTCCAAAGATGCTAATTGCAGATGGTGTAAACTATAAACTATAGGTGCAAACTTATGATACTGGAAATTAAAAATTTTAAAATTGATATCATTTACAGTTTACATCTTTTGATGATGGTTTTTTCAATTAGAACGTTATTGTGAATAATCAAACAAAATATGATATTATTTATAACTTGGGTTAATTTTAAATAAGTGTCATTTAATTTCGTGTTTTTGCAAATAAATGATTGTGGTTTGTTTTTTAGCAAATATACGACTCTGATTTGAATTATTTGCAGAATTAAGGAAATTGTCGATTTTGTTGACATGAACGATGTCATGTTTTGTTCAAAAATTTATTTTGAACTTTGAGTTTAACTCTTACATAATCGATCAAAGGTTTGAAAAAATATTTAGGCAAAAAATGTCTTCGTTTACGTCAACAAAATCTATGATTTTCTTAATTCTGCAAACAATGCAAACCACGATCATTTATTTGCTCAAAGGCAAATCGCAATCTTTTATTTGCAAAAACGCGAAACTGGAAAGCATTTATCTAAAATTAACCCAGGTTGAAATAATTACGATTTATATTCTATGAATACTTTATGTTGAGTATTTATAGAATTTTATCTAAAATAAAACAAAGCATGCATACATACAATTGTAACTTAAAAAAAAATGATTTCACTTATTTTCGGATAAATATTGTGCTTAACTTTTTTGTCAAAATAAGTAGCGCAAATTTTACACTTTAAAAAAATGACATTTTTGTTTAATATTATAAAATTTACTATTAATGACATGCAAATGAAAAAATAATTAAAAATTGAAAGTTCTTTAATATCATATTTATCATTTAATAGCATTTTCGATTTTCGAAAATTATCGTTTCTGGATTTTTCTATCTCTAAATATTAACTTTAGATCTTCTCACCAAACACCATCTAAATAATCTTAAAATAATAATAAAAATTAAATAATTAAAGTTTCTTAGAATGTTAGTACTTTTTGGGAATATTTCATTTTTTAATCCGTTTACGTGATTTTAGTAATGTAAAATTCTTATTTTATTAAAATGTGAAATCACAGTTCTTATTTTGACAAGGGTTAACCACAAACACTTGCGAATTTTCTTTTTGAATTTGTGGTTTAAGTGTAGGTTTTCAATAATTATAAGGGTAACTTCCAAAAAAAAAAAAACTTGTGTTTACCGATTTTGTCAAAAAGGTATTTGTGTTTATTTTTTGACAAAATGAGGATTGTGTTTATCACCGTTACTTAAAAAGCAGAAAAATCATTAACGGTGTTAAATGTGATGATGTGGCAATGAGTTTTTTTATCTTTATTTGTCGATAAATTTCTTAAACATTCATGTGTTTACAACTTTAAAGTGTAAGAATTGAGTTTTTCATATCATAACCCATAAAATAAGACCAAAATACCTCTTGTCACGTCATCACATTTAACACCGTTAATGATTTTTCCGCTTTTTGGTTAACGGGGATAAACACAATCCTCATTTTGTCTAAAAAATAAACACAGACACTTTTTTGACAAAATTGATAAACACAGAGATTTTTTTTGGAAATTACCCTAATTATAAATCTCAACAAAACATAGTTTATATACATTTGTGATGAGCCAATTTCTTATAAATGAAGGTAGTGTCCGTGAAGTCAAATTTCTATAGGATAATATAAGCATGCAATAATCTTATAACTCCAAAAAAGGCAAGACTAGCAAAAAGATAATCATTTTTAAAGTGAAATTTAACATCCATAATATATTTAACTTTATAGTTCAACGAAACATAGTTTATACATTCATGATTATTTGTAGGTATGCGAAAAAAAATGGGTGTTACTAAATCCACATATAAATTAGTAAAAAAGATATAGTAAAAAATCATTTTACCCTTTAAAAATTTTGAAAAAAGAAAAATGAGGAGATACTAGCTCGCTTACCGCCCCACCATGTGGTGAGGCGCAGGAGTGGTCCGTTCCACCACATGGTGGAACGCGCAGGTCAGACGTTCCACCATGTGGTGGAACGTAAATCAGTTCCGCCCCACCATATGGTGGGCCGGCAACCGGGTGAGTTCTACCTTTCTAAAAAAATTAAATAAATAAAACTTTTATGATAATTATGTTGTTTTTATGGACAAAAAATTGTTTTAAAACTTTTATTTAAAAAAAATTAGAGCAGACTCGTGAACTTTGAGTCTCACTATAAGGTGAGGCGTATGAATATTGCGCCCCACCTCATGGTAGGACTCATGATTCATGAGCCTCATACAAGGTGAAGCGCATGGG
Organism: Euphorbia peplus; assembly: GCA_028411795.1. Classification (NCBI taxonomy): domain Eukaryota; kingdom Viridiplantae; phylum Streptophyta; class Magnoliopsida; order Malpighiales; family Euphorbiaceae; genus Euphorbia; species Euphorbia peplus. Next base: position 6,960,039 of record CP110843.1, on the reverse strand, counting down.
TCTTGATCCCCACCATGTGGTAAGGCGCAATGTTCATGCGCCCCACCTTGTGCTGAGACTCATAATTCATGATTCTTTTCATTAAAGTTACCGAAAAGCTCATTTTCACTGGGATCATTATTCACCCGCCCGGTTGTTTAATCTAATAATATTGTCAACAAATTAAATCAAAAATTTAGTTACTTCAATAAGCGAAAAGATTTCACCAATTACAAAAAAACAAAACGAACGTAAAAATAAAATAAGAAGATACAAGCTAAGCGATTATGCATATTAACTATGTGTCATTACGTTTTCCGTTGCCTCATCTCCCTAGTATCATCGGTTGTTGGAAAATCTCCTCCCCGGAGAGTGTGGTGGCGCCGGAATTTGGAGTAAGAAGGTGGTGTGATTCAATTTGGAAATGCGAAGAGTATGAGTGGTTTGGGTTGGTTAAAGGGTTTATTGTTAGCTTTTCAGTGTGGAGGTAGAATGATCTTTTACCGTGTATTTCTTAGTAAAATCATGTCCGGATTTAGCCTACACAAAAAAAATTATGACCTTCATAGCTAATATACTGGACATGCGTGATTATCTGGGAACATCATCGAAGTTGGGTGACCTTTGAACCTAATTGTCAGTATTAGTTTATAGTTAATTTTTGTCACCGATGTGTCATTAGAATTAAAAAAAAAAATAGTTGTTTTCTTTTTTACAGGAAAAAGAAAAAACAAACAAACAGTTGTTGAGTCATTACCTCTGATAAGACTTTAGTCAGAAAAGAAAACGATCATAATAATTTTATTAGATAAAATTATATTTAAATAATTTACAGGGTAATTTTCGAGAAAAACCTCCGTGTTTATCAATTTTGTCAAAAATGTGTCCGTGTTTATTTTTTTGACAAAACGATGATTGTATTTATCTCCGTTAGCCAAAAAGCGGAAAAATCATTAACGGTGTTAAATGTGATGACGTGGCAAGGGGTATTTTGGTCTTAATTTATAGGTCATGATATGAAAAACTCATTTCTCACACTTTAAAGTTGTAAACACATGAATGTTTAAGAAATTTATCAATAAATAAAGAAAAAAAACTCATTGCCACGTCATTGCATTTAACACCATTAATGATTTTTCTGCCTTTTGAGTAATGATGATAAACACAATCCTCATTTGTCAAAAAAAAAAAAAACACAGACACCTTTTTTACAAAATCGGTAAATACAAGGAGTTTTTTCGGAAATTGCCCTAATTTATAATATAAGTTTTATCGTTTGTGCGACTCTTATGAAATTAGCCCTTTATAATTTGGCTGAATAATTTAGAAGTTCTCATATTTTTACATAACATACTGTTTTTTCCGACTAATATGAAAAACACATTATAAGGTCTTCATCTTTTGTCATGCTTAACTTTTTTATCCTTTTGTCTGTTTTTTAGATTATAATTGTTGTATTTGGCATAAATATGCAGACAATACATGATAAAATCACATAATCATTTAGTATGGCCGTATATAAGTCATGAAAGTTAAAATATGTTACGTTAATGATCCAAAAAGTAGACAAAAATAATCAAAAGTTAATTATATCGAAAGGTTGAGGCATTATAATGTGTGAGTCAAGTTCAAATGAGACAAAGGTTTAAGATGAGACTAGTTTTTATGGTGAGACAAGGAGAGGTGGCAAACTTGTAATTAAAAGAAACCTCCTCAAGCGTGGAATTGGAGGGAAGGAAGAGGAGGTGATGTCAGCGCTGATGTCACCTTTGGAGAGAGAAAGAGTTTTAATTATTTTATTTAAAATGCATTTTCCTGCTCTTTCCGAACTCATTTTTCAAAAAAAGTTATACCAGTGAACTCGTATTAATTAGGCGGTCATTTTGAGATCCATTGTTGTTATTTATAGACGATTTATTTTTTATTTATTTTTTTATGGTTGTTCCAAATTGGATACTCGGTTGTTCTAGTAGAATACTACATTTGTTCCACCAGACTACTACATTTGTTCCACCAGAATACTACATTTTTTTACACTCCCAGAGTGCATTTTAAAAAAAATAATGAAAATATTCTGTTGGAACAAATGTAGTAGTCTGGTGGAACAAATGTAGTATTCTGCTGGAACAACCGAATATCTAATTTGGAACAACCATAAAAAAATAAAAATCGTCTATAAATAACAACAATGGATCTCAAAATGACCGCCTAATTAATACGAGTTCAGTGATATAATTTTTTTTGAAAAATGAGTTCGGAAAGAGCGGGAAAATGCATTTTAAAAATGAAAGCTTTTTCTCTCTCCAGATGTGACATCAGCGCTGACTGTTATTTCACTCTAAATTGATTTTGATTACTTGAATTAAATATATGGTTTTTATATTATGCTTTATATATATAACTATATATATATACTTGTGACAAAATAAACTTTATTATATACTTTATGTGCTAAAAGGGAACTTAACTCTAGGAATGCTTTAATAAGATTTATTATCTTAACTAGAGTTACTTTAATAAAGTATATGATTGAAGTATGTATGTATGCATGTCATGATCACATCTCTATATGTTTAAATATCATATGCTCACATGAATATATGTTTTAAGAGATGATGTTTATACCATGAACTAAAATGATATGCCATGATCAAACACGTATTTTTATCATATGGATTATGGCTTTATATGTGATCACATGACATCTTACCATGATATGTTCTTGAAATATTATGATATGAACTCAACATGATTTATATATATATATATATCATAAGCTTTGCCATGGTTTAAGATGTCGTAATACATACAAACTATGTTATGTCATTGATTTCATCATCGATCATACTTATGTATTGCCATGCTTATGATGATGAATGCATGTGTATGAATGTAGTATACACGTATATGACATACATGCTTAGATGATGTTAAATAACATAAGTTTAATGGTGATTAAAAGAAAGATCAAATGAAGGGCTAGGATTCAATCACACTTTATGTCATCTCACCATCCAACGGCCAAGATCGTTTCTTCTTCACCAAGACAAGTGTCTTATCAAAGACAACTCATCAAATCCTCCACCACCACATGATTTCGGATGAGAGATTTGAATGAGATAGCTTTATGTACTTTGATTTGATTCCTTACACAAATCTTATCTTATCCTACAAAATTACTAAGTAAAGAAATCTTATCTTGGATTTGATGGGACACATTTTGGCTCCTCCTTCCATCTCTCTTCAAGATTTCGGCTATAAAAGGAGAAGAGGAGCAAAGGTTGAAGTAAGGAAAATCAAACCGAGATTTAAAGCTTTTCACACGAGATATTCAAGCGAGCTTTGATTACATTTTTCCTTCAACTTTACAACGAGAGTTTGAGTGTTATTCTTTTCATTCAAATCATTGTAAAAGATTAAACGGTGGGGTTTAATCTTGGGTTTTACACTAGATCCCTTTAAAAGTGTAAGAGAGGTTTTTGTTTAGCCTTGAAAAACAAATAGGTTCTTAAGCACCCGCAAGCTTAGGAGGTTATCACTTAGCCTGTAAAAGTGCCATAAGTTTCTTAGTTTAGCTTGAGAAAAACTAAGGGAGAGTTGCTCAAACACTTGGAAGTTTGAGGGAGTGAATACTGGGAGAGGTGTTCAGCTCTAGTAGTTTCTCGGATTGTGAGAACTACTCTACCGGCTTGATTTCTGCCCTTAAAGAAATCATTAGTGGAAAATCTCGAGAGGTGCTCTCGGGGACAGGACTAGGCTCACAAGGAGACCGAACCTGGATAAATGCTCTGCGTCTAATCCTTCTATCCCTACTCTCTTTATTATTGTCTTTTAATCACTTGCTTTGCTTTAAGCTTTATCTATAATTGCTTGTGATTAAATCGTGTTTAAACTTGTTTATTTTCTCTTATCATCTAATCAACCTTTTATTCCGCAAAACTTTTAAAGTTGATTAGTTAATAGGCAAACTTTTTAAAAGAGAAAATAATAGTTTTTAAAAGGCAATAAATCCTATTCACCCCCCCCCCCCCCCTCTAGTCTTTATATAGTCATAATTTGGGCCAACACTGACACCACCGAGCGTATTTTTGCAAGTTATCAAAAAGGGGGAGATTGTTATTTCACTCTAAATTGATTTTGATTACTTGAATTAAATATATGGTTTTTATATTATGCTTTATATATATAACTATATATATATACTTGTGACAAAATAAACTTTATTATATACTTTATGTGCTAAAAGGGAACTTAACTCTAGGAATGCTTTAATAAGATTTATTATCTTAACTAGAGTTACTTTAATAAAGTATATGATTGAAGTATGTATGTATGCATGTCATGATCACATCTCTATATGTTTAAATATCATATGCTCACATGAATATATGTTTTAAGAGATGATGTTTATACCATGAACTAAAATGATATGCCATGATCAAACACGTATTTTTATCATATGGATTATGGCTTTATATGTGATCACATGACATCTTACCATGATATGTTCTTGAAATATTATGATATGAACTCAACATGATTTATATATATATCATAAGCTTTGCCATGGTTTAAGATGTCGTAATACATACAAACTATGTTATGTCATCATCTATTGATTTCATCATCGATCATACTTATGTATTGCCATGCTTATGATGATGAATGCATGTGTATGAATGTAGTATACACGTATATGACATACATGCTTAGATGATGTTAAATAACATAAGTTTAATGGTGATTAAAAGAAAGATCAAATGAAGGGCTAGGATTCAATCACACTTTATGTCATCTCACCATCCAACGGCCAAGATCGTTTCTTCTTCACCAAGACAAGTGTCTTATCAAAGACAACTCATCAAATCCTCCACCACCACATGATTTCGGATGAGAGATTTGAATGAGATAGCTTTATGTACTTTGATTTGATTCCTTACACAAATCTTATCATCTTACACAAATCTTATCTTATCCTACAAAATTACTAAGTAAAGAAATCTTATCTTGGATTTGATGGGACACATTTTGGCTCCTCCTTCCATCTCTCTTCAAGATTTCGGCTATAAAAGGAGAAGAGGAGCAAAGGTTGAAGTAAGGAAAATCAAACCGAGATTCAAAGCTTTTCACACGAGATATTCAAGCGAGCTTTGATTACATTTTTCCTTCAACTTTACAACGAGAGTTTGAGTGTTATTCTTTTCATTCAAATCATTGTAAAAGATTAAACGGTGGGGTTTAATCTTGGGTTTTACACTAGATCCCTTTAAAAGTGTAAGAGAGGTTTTTGTTTAGCCTTGAAAAACAAATAGGTTCTTAAGCACCCGCAAGCTTAGGAGGTTATCACTTAGCCTGTAAAAGTGCCATAAGTTTCTTAGTTTAGCTTGAGAAAAACTAAGGGAGAGTTGCTCAAACACTTGGAAGTTTGAGGGAGTGAATACTGGGAGAGGTGTTCAGCTCTAGTAGTTTCTCGGATTGTGAGAACTACTCTACCGGCTTGATTTCTGCCCTTAAAGAAATCATTAGTGGAAAATCTCGAGAGGTGCTCTCGGGGACAGGACTAGGCTCACAAGGAGACCGAACCTGGATAAATGCTCTGCGTCTAATCCTTCTATCCCTACTCTCTTTATTATTGTCTTTTAATCACTTGCTTTGCTTTAAGCTTTATCTATAATTGCTTGTGATTAAATCGTGTTTAAACTTGTTTATTTTCTCTTATCATCTAATCAACCTTTTATTCCGCAAAACTTTTAAAGTTGATTAGTTAATAGGCAAACTTTTTAAAAGAGAAAATAATAGTTTTTAAAAGGCAATAAATCCTATTCACCCCCCCCCCCCCCCTCTAGTCTTTATATAGTCATAATTTGGGCCAACACTGACACCACCGAGCGTATTTTTGCAAGTTATCAAAAAGGGGGAGATTGTTATTTCACTCTAAATTGATTTTGATTACTTGAATTAAATATATGGTTTTTATATTATGCTTTATATATATAACTATATATATATACTTGTGACAAAATAAACTTTATTATATACTTTATGTGCTAAAAGGGAACTTAACTCTAGGAATGCTTTAATAAGATTTATTATCTTAACTAGAGTTACTTTAATAAAGTATATGATTGAAGTATGTATGTATGCATGTCATGATCACATCTCTATATGTTTAAATATCATATGCTCACATGAATATATGTTTTAAGAGATGATGTTTATACCATGAACTAAAATGATATGCCATGATCAAACACGTATTTTTATCATATGGATTATGGCTTTATATGTGATCACATGACATCTTACCATGATATGTTCTTGAAATATTATGATATGAACTCAACATGATTTATATATATATCATAAGCTTTGCCATGGTTTAAGATGTCGTAATACATACAAACTATGTTATGTCATCATCTATTGATTTCATCATCGATCATACTTATGTATTGCCATGCTTATGATGATGAATGCATGTGTATGAATGTAGTATACACGTATATGACATACATGCTTAGATGATGTTAAATAACATAAGTTTAATGGTGATTAAAAGAAAGATCAAATGAAGGGCTAGGATTCAATCACACTTTATGTCATCTCACCATCCAACGGCCAAGATCGTTTCTTCTTCACCAAGACAAGTGTCTTATCAAAGACAACTCATCAAATCCTCCACCACCACATGATTTCGGATGAGAGATTTGAATGAGATAGCTTTATGTACTTTGATTTGATTCCTTACACAAATCTTATCATCTTACACAAATCTTATCTTATCCTACAAAATTACTAAGTAAAGAAATCTTATCTTGGATTTGATGGGACACATTTTGGCTCCTCCTTCCATCTCTCTTCAAGATTTCGGCTATAAAAGGAGAAGAGGAGCAAAGGTTGAAGTAAGGAAAATCAAACCGAGATTCAAAGCTTTTCACACGAGATATTCAAGCGAGCTTTGATTACATTTTTCCTTCAACTTTACAACGAGAGTTTGAGTGTTATTCTTTTCATTCAAATCATTGTAAAAGATTAAACGGTGGGGTTTAATCTTGGGTTTTACACTAGATCCCTTTAAAAGTGTAAGAGAGGTTTTTGTTTAGCCTTGAAAAACAAATAGGTTCTTAAGCACCCGCAAGCTTAGGAGGTTATCACTTAGCCTGTAAAAGTGCCATAAGTTTCTTAGTTTAGGTTGAGAAAAACTAAGGGAGAGTTGCTCAAACACTTGGAAGTTTGAGGGAGTGAATACTGGGAAAGGTGTTCAGCTCTAGTAGTTTCTCGGATTGTGAGAACTACTCTACCGGCTTGATTTCTGCCCTTAAAGAAATCATTAGTGGAAAATCTCGAGAGGTGCTCTCGGGGACAGGACTAGGCTCACAAGGAGACCGAACCTGGATAAATGCTCTGCGTCTAATCCTTCTATCCCTACTCTCTTTATTATTGTCTTTTAATCACTTGCTTTGCTTTAAGCTTTATCTATAATTGTTTGTGATTAAATCGTGTTTAAACTTGTTTATTTTCTCTTATCATCTAATCAACCTTTTATTCCGCAAAACTTTTAAAGTTGATTAGTTAATAGGCAAACTTTTTAAAAGAGAAAATAATAGTTTTTAAAAGGCAATAAATCCTATTCACCCCCCCCCCCCCCCTCTAGTCTTTATATAGTCATAATTTGGGCCAACACTGACATCACCTCCTCTTCCCTTCAATAATGCCCCTCCATGTTTTTAAAATTTCAAAATTGGCACCACTTTTTAACTGTCTCACACTAAAAATCAGTCTCGCCATAGTGACCTTGTCTCACCTGATCATATCTCTATAATGTGTTTTTCAAAATAGTAGGACTAAACATTGTGTTATGTAAAAATTTAAAGACTTTTAAATTATTCACCTTTATAATGAGATGAGGATAAGAGAGATGAGATGTGTTAGCCCTTGTTTGTTTAGTGGGTAGATGAGATATATGGATAAAATTTCTCATCCAATCCCAACATTATGTCCCTTCTCACATAAAATCAATTTTTTTATTTTTTGTGTTAAGTTGGGCCCACACAATATATTAATTTTAATAGTTATAATTGAATTTGTGTGAAAAGGTACGTGGAATGGAACACTAAATGGGGACAACAGATTATGTCTAGTGTTCAAGAAAGCGCTAGGTGCTAGTCCGGCGGTGACCCTCCGCCTAGTGCCTAGAGCGCTTAGTCGGGCCCTAGGCGATTTTATAGACGGTTTAGACGGTTTTAAAATAAAATAATATTTATTTTTATAATAAGTTAATCATATGTAGATAAATTAATAAAATAATTAGAGCACCGTGATTAATTTTGTTTTTTTTCTTTGAAAAATATGATAATTTGAAAGGAAAGGAATTAAAAACTGACTTTTTCTTCTCAATATTCTCGTCGAAGTTGCAGGTGGCGTCGACGGCAAGGAAACGGTAACATACAGCTGTGAAACGGTAAGAATAGACTGACTTCTTTTTTTTCTCAATATTCTCGTGAAAGTTTGAAAGGAAAGGAATTAAAAACTTAAAAAATAAATTAAACTTATTAAAAAGAAATAAAAAATTTAGAAATAAACTAAATTCAATAAAACAGACTAATCTGCCCAGCTCGCTTAATACCGTCTAACTTCTACCTAACCTGTTGAAACAAGCCTTTCGATCTTAATGACCAACTAAAATAAAATTGGAAAGGCTTAGGACCGCCTAGACCCTAAACCCGCTTTCTTGAACACTGTTTATGTTTCGGAACAAATATCAAAACATGACGCGGTCACGCACGCGCTAATAACACGATATTATATAAAGGGCAGTTTCGTACTTCCATCCTAACAATATCTATTCTTCTTCTCCCTCTCCTGAAGAATAAAATCGAGACGATCAAAAAATCCCCAAATATCAAAAGCAAGAACCCTAATTTAGAGAAATTGAAGAGATGGGTAACACAGACAAGCTGTTGAACCAGATAATGGATTTGAAATTCACGTCAAAATCGCTGCAAAGGCAGTCAAGGAAGTGCGAGAAGGAAGAGAAGGCGGAGAAATTGAAGGTTAAGAAGGCGATCGAGAAGGGTAATATGGATGGTGCTCGGATCTATGCTGAAAACGCCATCCGTAAGCGTACTGAGCAGATGAACTACCTCAGGTTATCCTCCAGGCTCGATGCTGTCGTCGCCCGCCTCGATACCCAGGCTAAGATGACCACCATTAATAAGTCCATGGGCAATATTGTTAAATCCCTCGAGTCTACCCTCGCTACTGGTAACCTAATTGCTCTTTATCATTCTCGCTTTTCGATTTTGATTTTCCGCCTTTTTAATTAGGGTTGATGATAAAATGCATGTCTTTCATTAGATTATTATGTGAATTACCTCATGAATTTCATTAGGGTATGCTTGTTTTGAGGTTAAATAATGTATGGCTCCATGCTTGGGAGCAAAGGTTATTTTAAAGTTACTAAAACAACCATGATTTGATAGGAAGATTATTAGGCGGGGATGTTTTTTGTAGGTTATAATCTATGACAGTGTGAATCATTATGGTGCTAATGTTGTGATTCATTAATGGAAAAACCCTTAAGTGCTGTAAAAAGTTGAGTTGTTGAAGTTGTTTTAGCTACTACTCCTTTGGTACAATGCTTTTTCCCGGAAAATGTAATTTGTCGTTCTCAATTTCGGTTCTTTGAGCTCATTGCTCCTTTCATCTACCATGGGGGAAAAAAGTTGGCCTTTCATAGTAGAATGATTGTTGTGATGACTGAGTTGTTTTTGTTGTAGAATGATTGTGGTGATGACCGAGTTTTTTTCTAACCCAGGCTGTTATTTTGTGCTGAATTTGCAATTTTAGGCTTTAGTTATTGTTTTGCACAAGTTGCAGATTTACCGTTTTGTTTGAAACATTCATTTTGATGGATTTTGGTGGAATTCAATTCTATGTCTCTTGAAATTCATTGTCTGGAAGAAATCAAATGAGATTTCCATGATTTCATATAGAAAATAAGCTCAATAGGACAAATTGTGTTGAATTTGTTTCGTGTAAGAGTTTGATTTGGAATACTAGCAATCTTATTTTAATCCTTTTGCTGGGTGCAGGCAATTTGCAAAAGATGTCGGAAACTATGGATCAATTTGAGAAGCAGTTTGTGAATATGGAGGTCCAGGCAGAGTTCATGGAGAATGCAATGGCTGGATCTACTTCACTATCCACTCCTGAGGGTGAGGTTAACAGCTTGATGCAACAAGTTGCTGATGACTATGGTTTGGAGGTCTCTGTTGGGCTTCCACAGCCTGCTGCTCATGCAGTACCAACCAAGACAACGGAGAAAGTCGATGAGGATGACTTGTCAAGGCGACTTGCAGAGTTGAAGGCCAGAGGTTAAACTGTGTAAGAAGATATGGTTCTACATATTGTTATATATCTCTACATATCAACATGTATGGTGCTCTGGATTGTATCATGCGGGAAACTTAACTTTGTAAATTCGAATAACATTTATGCTATAGACTCTGCTTGTTGAACACGGATGATATGCTTTCTTTGATTTGCTTAAATCATCACTTTCTTTCTAGATTATGGCATTAGAGGTTGTGTTTGGCTATTTTATGATTTGCTTGTATTATATGAGAATATTAATGTGATTTGCATAAACTAACTATGCCCTGTTGTGATTCTCATTTCTGATGTGGTCATTTATTTGAATCAAATATTGCTGAACCTAGGTGCATGGCCTGTTTGGGTTAACCCTTAAATTGTTCTCTGTTTGGCTTATTGTGGTTTCCTTCATGGATAATATGGTTTTTACAGTTACAGTATCAAGAACTTGGAAATCTTATTATATATCGTGAAATGGGGAGTTCCATATCCAAGTTCATTGTTTTTTTTCAATCGGGATGGAAAGGTTTTACAATTAGACCAAAGAAATTGGTATTCCATAGAATTAATTATAAATTGCAAAAAAAAACACCATCATCAGCAATTTTGTGGTTCAATTTCCATATCAGCTCCTCCAAAATGAAATGTTATTGTTGCAAATTTCACTTTTCATTATGTTTGTAATACAAGTTTGGCAAATTAAGTGGACAAATTCCATATCGAAGAGACCAATTCTGCAATGCGTTAAGCAGACATTGAAACTCTAGTTGAATAATACAGGAGAACTTCGTTCTGGAATGCGTTTAATACAGGAGAACTTCGTTCTGGAATCTATTAAACAACCACTTCTTACGTCTCGTTTCCGTGCAAAGGTGTTTAGTGGATACTCTATATATTTATCTTCAACACTATCTTGCAAGTCTATAATAATTGTCTACATTAGATGGCAATACAATTGGGGTTGATTTGAAAGTTCTTCCATGCGTGTTAATGTCACTCCCAATCCTTAGTAAACCATATGCCATTGGCTTGATGGCTTCTCCATACTATGTTACTAAGCAATAAGAAAAACAGCACTGATGCTAATTGTTGCTGTAAAGAAACCAAGGATAAATTTAGGGGGGCATTTGTTAAATATTGGGGATGAGATGAGATGAGTTTAGACTCAAATTTGAGATGGAAAAAATTGAGATGAGATTAATTTTTAAAATTGGGCTTGTCAGAACCTTGTTTGTTTGGAGGGATTAGTGGAATTAGGTTTTAATAGAAAAAGATGTAAATGTCCAATTTGCCCATTAATTTAAATTAAATTTGAATATAATATTAACCACTCATTCCCCTTTCATCTTCTTTCTCATCGTGATTCTTCCACAATTGAATGAGTTTCCGACATCATTCCATCATCTCCGGCGAACTCCAATTTCTCCGGCGTCCTCTATTTCCTCCGGCATCCTTCATGATCGCACTGACATGAATTGTATAAATGCGTTGAACATTCAAAGGATAAAGTTTTCCAGATTTCATCGCACGGAAGAAATTCAATGTCGTGCGATGAATTCATGGAAACAGATTGTGTTGGAGAGAAATAGCACGGCATCATATTTTTTTCGTGCGATGAATTCTCTCTAACTCCTAGAATTCATCGCACGAAGGAAATACGATGTCGTGCTATTTCTCTAAAACTGATTGTGTATCATGAGTTATAGCACGACATCGTATTTCTATCGTGCGATGAGTTCTTGGAACATTGATTTTTTTCTCTGAATCCCAGAAGTCATCGCACGAAACAAATACGATGTCGTGCTATTTTGCTCCAAAACAGTTTGTTTCCATGAGTCTTCGCACTACACTAAATTTCATCCGTGCGATAATTGAAGGAAAAATTTAGCCTTTTAATGTTCATCGAACTGAAACAATTCCTGTCAGTGCGATCAAAAATTTAAGTGACAAATTAGTAACAACCATGGTTATATAGCTTAAACATTTCCTGTAAATATATTCAATAATTACAAAATATCATTAAGTGTACATATTTTACACAACATCATTGAAGTTCTGATTTTACTTGGTTAGTTTGTCCATTTTCACCAATAGTAGGTAATCAAATGGTGAAGGGGACAAAGTACCAAAAAACAATTAGGTTCCCTAAGTATAATTTTTGTGGTGCATACTATCAAACACAACATATGCATTTAAAAAACACAGTACAAAGACCAAACTTACACCAAATTCAATCCAACAAAAATCAATTATCCTTTGCAATTAAAAAACACAGTACAAAGACCAAACTAACAACTGACATCATCTTTCAAAAGAAAGGCAAAATAAATTTTATTGACTTCCCACTGTTGTGTCATTAGAAGGGAGGAGACGAACGACGCCTAAACGGAGATGGAGGGCGGAGGATGAGCGACGACTGAACAGAGATGGCGGGCGAAGGAGGAGCAGCGACTGAACGAAGATGGAGTGGAGGAGGACTGAACGGAGATGGAGGGCGACAACAAACCCGGATAGCCCCACTCTTCCGTAGTCCATAAACTCACCGGAGCATCCGAAGATCCATTCGGCCAAAACCAAAAATCTATAGAAATTGGCAGTGATCGAAGAGACTTCCCGATCGTCGGAGAGAGGTTTGGGGAGGTGACCGGCGTCATTGATGGTCTGATTAGATTCTTCGGTGATGGAGAAGAGAAAGGAAGGAGGTAGAGATAAAGCAAGAAGGAGAAGGAGTTTTGATGGGAGTGAGGATATGGCTGGAATTTTTAAAATTGTAAGAGGGCTACTTAGTCTTTTTCAACAAAATTTTCCTCCAAGCCCAAGCTCAAAAATTAAAGACACCCCCCTGGGTATTAGCATAAGCTCAATTTTCAGTCCCCCAAACAAACAAGGGATTGGTTCAGATTAGTGTTTTTTTTAGGTTCAACCCACCTAGTCTCAACCAATCCCACGAAACAAACGGTCGTAAGCTCACAACTCCACCAGCCTTCCTTGTAAAGCTATCAAAGTTTAACAACCAAAATGTAAAAAGATGTGGGTATCATATGAAGATTCGAAGCTGCAACACCTTTGGTTACTCCACTGTCTAATTATGATTCCTAAACAAACATACATGCTCGAGATTGTTTAAAGATCTCAGCGAAGCATGTTAAGTGTCAATCTAATCATGTAGCATGGTAGCTAAAGTGTCTTTCTCTTGTTCTAGTATGTGTATTTGACACTCATCATCTCTTTTTTGAGGACGATATATACTTCTGGGTTTTTCTATGGTTACTTTGTTATTTACAAAGTAACCATTACTTTGCCCACTATCACCATTAGATGAGGGTAGTGGATTTTGATCCAATGATGATGAAGGCAAAGTAATGGTTACTTCAAAGTAACCATAGCCTACACCTATACTTCTTCTTTTTTTATAAGAAAACGGTACATATTGTTAGCGATATTTTTGAGAAACAAAAATATTTCTGTTCAACCTTGGCTCGTGTGGAAATAAATGCAAGCGTGCCAGAGAATTTGGTTCTCAACCTACGCTCTAGGAAGCGGTTTAAAATGTGAAGGGTTGCGCAGGGCCGGCGCCAGGGGGAGTTCACCCAGGCGGGCGCCTAGGGCCTCCAAAATTATAGGGGCCTCATAAATCTAATTTACTATTAACCCTTTATATGTGTATTATTATTTTAAAAATATAAAATATACCTCTCAATATGAAGTGTTGATTATAATTTAAGCAAGTTGAGAGCAATGGAAGATGAGAGAATAAAACATGTTTGTGCTCTAGTTGAGATTTTTTGAAAATATGGAGACGATTCAAATATTGTAGCTACTGAGAAAATTATTACGAGATATAACTTATCCAAATCAACTTAAGTGCTAGAATAAATAAAGAATTTGCATCTTGCTTTTCTTAATGCTTCAGTTCCTTCCATGATCATATTGACTATACCAGCTACAGTAGATAATGTCGAAAGAAGTTTCTACAAGTTAAAGTTAATAAGAATTATCTTCGTACAACTATGTCACAAGAGTATTGAACGACTTGACCATGTTGTCAGTTGAGAAACAAAATTTAGCTAAACCAGATGATACTGAATTAGAGATTTTGCACATACTAAAGTGAGAAGATCAACAATAGTTCTTAGCTTTAGGTTTTTTATTATTTGATTTTATTTATTAAAAGAAGGTTTTTTTCTATGGAATTAGTTATAGGAAGGTTAATATGATTATGACTTCTAGTTAATAATATACCACTCATTTTACTATTTGGTATTTGTCATTTCTAAGATTAATAAATTTTATATTTGTTAAAATAATACGAGGAAACAAATTAAATAACTAGCCTAGGGCCTCCAAATTACTGGAGTCAGCCCTGGGGCTGCGCCTATTGCCTATGGATACTTGATTACTAACTAAGTGATTAGACGGGAAAAACAAGAATTGAGAAAACATTTCCCTTGGGTTCCTAGTCGGGGTCAACACAACTTTGACTAGAAAATGGACCAATAACAGCTTTGTAAACTTTAGAAATAATTAAAAATTGGAAATTAACAAGAACATCAAATTGAACCGATTAGGCGAGCTTTAACTTCTTGTTCTGATTGGCCATGGTATTGGATGGGTGGAAATGGTGTCACAGACTTATGAAAATCAGCACACAACCAAGAAATTCGGGTGTCGAAATTCGTGGAAATGGATGTCGGGTTTAAAAGAGATTGTGTATAAGACTATCTGGATTGAATTCGGTCGAATTTGTGACGGGTTTAAGGTGAAAAACGTGAATGAAGGGGCTGTTTTGGTTAGGTATGAGCAAAGGTGAATAAAAAGCTTGAGTTTGGGTACTAAATTGCAAGGAATGACTAAAATATCAATGGATTAATGACTAAGAATGAAAATAAAGGCTAAATGAGATGATTGTTTACCAAAATTAGATTGTAAATTGACAAGAATGAGGTTGGAATTGAAGAACTAATGAGCGAAGTTTTTAGAGCTTTAGAGAGAAAAGTTAAGATTGATTGTGATATGTTTTGTATTGATTTGGTTGTTTGATTTGTTGGGGGTTAAAATGAGAGATGTGAGGGGGTATTTATAGATGAAAAATACTTGGTGAACACTCAATTTTCCACCAACTAAACCCACATTTAGGCCTTGTTTGGTAAACAGCTTTTTGAAGGTTAATTAGAGGGTTTGACCTCTTTTAGAGGTTTGACCAATGAAAAAGCTATTTCAAGTGTTTGGTAAAGAGAGGTTTAAAATAGCTTTTTGAGATGAAAAAGCTATTTTAGAAAAAGCTGGTTTTATGAGCCTTTTGAATTAGCCTTTTGTAATATTTAATTTGATGGACCTTTTTAACCCTAATTAAAACTCTACGTTACCCATCTGATACTCTCGCAACGTTCTTTTTCCTTTTTAACGTTCTTTTTCCTTCATCTGATACTCCACGTTACCCTATTTCACCATCTTCATCCTCCTCCCATCCGAATCCAAAGGTTCGAAATTCCATTCAAAAGACGGTATTCATTGAAAAAAGGTTAGTTAATTAAATTGTGTTTATGTTGATTGAATTGAATATATACAAACTTGATCTTGGCTTGTGATGTTTTGGTAAATTGTATACTTCTTGGTTGATTGAATTGAATATACAAGTTCGTTTGCTTATAAATAAACCATTAAACTTTGAGGTTAATTACGACACCACACCTATCTTTCTTGCTTTTTCTTTCTATAATAATAATAATAAGAAGAAATCTAAGTATGCAGCTTCCATTATGCTTATTTTAGTGGAGCAGAAATCTATATCTGGACCTCTTGGTTACATCAATTCTGGCTTACTTGGCTTTCTTTTTCTTGTGCAAAGTTGCAAATATTAGTATTAGTTCTTGGTGACATCAATTCTTGGCTAAGTGAGTTATCGTGTATTCACTAGAACGGTTGGACTCTAGCTCATGTTTGCTTAGCATATAAATTTTGTTGCTCAACCCTGCATATGGGCTTTTCTTCAGATGTTTGTTGATGAGAACCATGGTTGCTAGCCTGTTTGTTTACTAACTATTTAAGAATTTGGGAAATTCTTAGGATTTACTTGTGTTGTGTGTGCTTAGATAGGACCAAAATCGTTATTTGACAAATGTGCAATTATCTTGACAATGTGCAGCAATTATTTGTTAGTTTTATATTACTCGCCTAAGTAGTAGTCTAGAGATGTGTAAAGTATATCAGGATGATGTAGCAGAGGATTTTTTTCGCTTATATTAGCTCAAAGGAGAGCCTTTGCAACTCTTATAGTTTAATCGAAATTGTTCTCAAGAACAGTGTTTTATCCAGTGTACTTGTTGAATAAATTAGTTTAATCTATTAGTTGATAAAGTTCTATCATTCACTTATTCCTTGATTTGATAGTGACATTGTGCAAAACAGTATGCATGTTTATGTCATGTAATTTAACATTCTAAGTTTATAGAATTACAGCTCCATATGACACCAAAAAATAAGAAGGTAAATGAGGAGAGTGAAGGTGGAAAAGGAGATATAGGTCGGGCTAATTGGTCTAAAGAAACTTTATAAATATATTTTGTGACTTGTGTATCCAACTTACTGAAAAGAGTAAGGGAAAACGTGGTGCAACGATCTCACAAAGAATGCCATGGAAATCTATTGAGTCGGAGTTCGCTAAAAAAACAGGCTTACCATATGAAAAGAACCAATTGAAACACAAGTGGGATTGGATGAGAATAAGATGGAGCCTTTGGAGAGCACTCAAAGGAAAAGAGACGGGATTAGGCTGGGATCATGAAAAGGGAACAATAAGCGCTAGTGAGGATTGGTGGAAGAAAAAAATTGAGGTTAGCTTATTTACTTGTTGCTTTTCTTATGTTAGACAACTAGACAAACTATTAGATTGCTTTTAAGCTGGTCATTATTTTTTTATAAATATATAGGAAAATGCGGCTTTTAAAGCTTTCCAAAATGAAGGTCTTGAACCTGAACTTGAATGCAAGATGGACCAACTTTTTGGAGTTTCAGTTGCTCAAGGGGCTTTTAAATTTACTCCAACTGAACGTGCAAAAGAAACAACTTATGTCCCTTCTTCACCCATTTACATCCCTACTCCACCCGACACTAGTGCTTTTGCTACAAATTATGAAAACAAAACAACAATTAGTCCTTCTCCATCCGTCTATATCCCTACTCTTCCCACAAATCCTATTGATGATGTAACATATGGTTATGATGATGATGTGAGTGAGAATGTTGGTTTCAACCATAACGAATCTACTAGGGATTGGCAGGAAGTTTGGAATGATTCTACCAAAATTCCTTCTCTTTCTCCACAACGAGACGACGAATCTAATATTAGTGGAAGGAAAAGAAGTTCAGAAAATGATGTTATGGAGAGTTCAAAGAGTCGTAAAACAGCATATGGAAAAAAGGGAGGAGCTGCAGTATTGATGGAAAAAATGGATGCTATGGTAAAACTCGTTACCGAGAGGAACGCCAAAGATTTGGAGTTAATGACCCTTGAAGCACGAACTCTTGATGATTCTTCTCATTCACTTGTTGATTCATTGGCAAAGTTGGTGGCAATGCCTGAATTAATCAATGGCAGCCCCGAATTTTGCTTTGCTTGTACCATGGTTGAAGATCCCAACAAAAGGATAGTTCTCAATAGCATGCCAGATGACCACACAAGGCTTCAATTCATAAAATACTTGTTTGAGAAAGATGGATGAACAAGGAATCAAATATAATCTAGTATGAAATATTAATTTTCTTAGATCTAATTTTAGTATGAAATGTTAATTTTATTATATTTGGTTTTCTTTTTATGTGAACAGTGGATCAAGTTTAAATCCTTTAGTATCTAGCTAGTTTGTTTTTTGGATTTAAGACATGTTTATGTTATTTAGTTGAATTATTTGAACTCTTTTATTTGTTTGCTTAGATTTTTTTCTTTTTAGAGTGTTATTAAAAGGCATGTTTACATGTTTTGTTATTATTTGCAGGTATGGATTTATGCTACACGCAATAGGATACGAAAGAGGCGTAAAAATAGTACATTTTGGGACTCTATAGCATCTTTATTATGTTATTTATGTTTGTATTATGTAACATACATACACAAGGAGCCATGTATGACTTCATTTCAAACGGGAGAAAAATGGATGCAAGAACTATTAAATGGTCATGAAAAACGTTGCTTTAACATGTTTAGAATGACTCAAAGCACGTTTCGACAATTATGCAAGGATTTAGAGCATAAATATAAGTTGTTTCCTTCGGATAAAATGTCAGTTTTGGAAAAAGTTGGTATATTTGTATGGATACTTAGTAAGGGAGCTTCAAATCGGGATGCCCAAGAGCGTTTTCAACATTCCGGTGAAACGGTAAGTAGAATTTTTAAAGAAGTTTTGGATGTCATGGATGGTTTGTCAAGAGATATATTAAGACCAAGGGATCCCGAGTTCAGTAATATTCCATCTCAAATTGCCAATGATACCCGATATATGCCACATTTTAAGGTGATTATTTCTTATTTAATTGTTTCCTATATCTTAATGTAAAATGATCTTATCAATCAGTTTATATTAATTATTCGTGCCAGGATTGCATTGGAGCTATTGACGGAACTCATATAGAAGTTATAATCGTCGAAGAAGATCAATTGCGCTATAGAGGAAGGAAAGGAACACCCACTATCAATGTTATGGCGGCATGTGACTTCGATTTACTTTTTACGTACGTGCTAACTGGATGGGAGGGGTCGGCTCATGATTCTCGTATTTTTTCAGGATGCTATTAGCAATCCATGTCTGAATTTTCCAAAACCTCCTCGTGGTAATAAATTTTGTTTGAGTATTTATTTATTTTACTTTCATAATTGTTACATAATAGTAATATGAGTTTATATTTACATGTTTAGGTAAATATTACTTGGTAGATAAAGGGTATCCTGGGAGGGAAGGATTTTTGACACCTTACCACAAAATAAGATATCACCAATCAGAATTTCGTGGTGCAAATCCAAGGGGGTCTCATGAAATCTTCAATCGTGCCCATTCTTCTTTAAGGAGTTGTATTGAAAGAGCATTCGGTATTTTGAAGGCACGATGGAAAATATTGGATAAAGTGCCCAAATATACGTTGCAAGATCAAAATAGAACAATTTGTGCTGCATTTTCACTGCATAATTACATAAGCTTAAGCAAACTTCCTGATCCGGCATTTAGGATCATAGATGAAGATCCCACTTTTATTCCTCCAGAAGTATTTTCGAATGTCGACTATGGTTCCCCACAAGAAGTTCAACGTATGAATACAAATGAAATGACTAGAGTGCGTAATGAAATTACTACTAGTTTGATGAGTAGCAGACGACGTCAACGTGCACCTTAAAACATTAGTTTTAGTTATATGGATAGACATATGTTTCTCGTTTTTACTTTTAACTTTTATAAGTTAGTAAGTTTTTTTTTTTGTGTAATTAGATATATTTTTATTTTAATGTATTTCATTTTTTAAGAGGGGATTAAGAATATGAATGATCAAAAATGAAAATAATATTTATAAATAATGAATGTTCTTATTTGTCATTTTGCACAAACAGATATTTATAATCAACTAAGTTTTACCAAACAGGTTTTTACAAACAGCTAATCGAATCAGCTAAACAAATCAGCTAACAGCTAATGCAATCAGCTAACAGCTAATTGCCAAACGGGACCTAACCTCTATCTTCATGCACTAGTTTAGTTGAGAACATGCGAGTGCGTGTGCATAGGGATGGCAATGGGTACCCAACCCGTGGGTACCCGGCACTACCCGCCCCTAATGGGTTTACCCATACCCGGTCTAAAAGGGTATGGGACGGGGATGAGATTTAAAACACTACCCGTGACGGGTACAGGACGGGTATGGGATTGCCCCTTAGGGTACCCGGTACCCGTTACCCATGATATATTTGAGGGTAATGGGTAATGGGTACCCGTACCCGTCCCGTCTCATTAAAAAATATACATAATATATATATATATAACTCAATAAAATTTGTTTAGGTTTATAATAATGGCTCATTATTTGGTTCAACCCATTGCAAATAAATCCATTATTAAATGATTTGGAATTATTTTTAAATTTATGTATGGATTAGATGTTTTTAAAAAAAAAAAATATGATTAGCTATATTATGCATGAACGGATATGGATACCCGTGGGTACCCGCCATTTACACGGGTAAGGGTATGAGATTGCAAAAGTGTACCCGTTAGGGTATGGGACGGGTACGGGAAATGCCAAAATTAATGGGTACGGGTATGGGAAGGGCACTACCCGCGGGTACCCTACTCGTTGCCATCCCTACGTGTGCATAAAAATAGGCTTTCATGTTGATGTAGGAAAAATCCAGCTTTTGTCGTCTTTCGTGCTTCTTCCGTCGTCTTCAAAAAATTGCCGCTCAACGCTCGCTCCGTCCATGAGAAATCCGTGAATACTGCTGAAAAGATGGGAAAATCTAATTTCCGAATATGTAAATTTCTTCACGTGTCTCCAAGATTTGACTCGCCAACAAATTTAATTAAAAATAGTGCTCTATATGACAAGTGAAATTAAAAAGATAATGGTTTCATTAAAATGATTATATTTAATTAATAACAAACATTCCTCCAATTCTTCCACTTTCACAAATTACATGGACCAAATCTTTTGATTCTTGTTTCAATCTCTCTTTTGGCACTTTTTATTTTCTCTACAATCATTACTTTCTTCTCTCTTTAATTCCTATAAAACTAATACTATAGGCTAAAAATATAGCCTATAATTTTATGTGAATAAATGTAAAAAATTACCTCTACTCCCAACACATACATTATTGAGTTTCATAAATCGTGATATTTTTTACACCATCATCACTTTTAATTATTATAGTTGCCACAAGAATCTATTGTTATAAAAATAGCACCCTACAGTAGGGCTGAGCATCGGTTCGGTTCGGTTAAAACCGAATCGAACTATTAGAAAACCGAACTTATATGTATGGAATTTTGGGAACCGAACCGAACCGAAGTTTTAACGTAACCGAATTAAACCGAACCAAAATATTTCGGTTCGGTTCGATTACCAAACCGAACAACCGAAATTTCTATAAGTTATAAAATTTGGATTTTATTGATTTACAATTGTCAATTTTTAGACCAACTAATTCAATAGTTATTTAAAATTACCAACAAATAAGTATAAAATTAAATCCATACAAGAGATTTGATTCGATCGGTAAATAATCAAAATCAAATAAAAAGTCAACTAAGTAGTATGTATGTAACAAAATCCCATAAGTTCGGTTTGGTTTCTGTCTACCGAAATTTTTTTTGCTCAAACCGAACCGAAAACCGAATACCAAAATTTACATATCTCTAAACCGAACCGAACACCGAAAACTAAAAAACCGAACCAAACTAACATTTTGGTTCGGTGTTTGGTTCGGTTTTCAGTTTCTGGTTCTTTTGCTCGGCCTAATTATAACTACGGCAAAATCTTCATTTCTAGTTATTAAAGAAACGAACAAAAATTTAGGTTCGTTAGATGATAAAAGGAGGAATAAATACATAAATCCAAAAAACAAAAACAAATATTCTTTATCCAAAATTTAAATGCAATTGATCATTGCTAGAGAACAATGGTTGCAGGCTGCACCATTGAAATGATATGATTTCACTATCAATCTCAAGCTGGCTGGATAATAATAATGTTCCCATTTCCCGAGGTTGCATAATAATTCTCGAAGACATTTTGCAAAATGTATCCCTAGATCTTGGCTTAATACATCCGTGCCCCCCTGAACTTATTTATTTTCGCCACTTGAGCCCTTAATTTAATATTGGGTTCTAATTGCCCCTTGATGTATTTAAAAATGCAACTATTGAGCCCTTCGTGGCACAACAACCAGTCACACAAATTTGAGTGTGACACACGCGCGTGACACGTCAGCGATTGAGGGTATAAATGAAAAAAAAAACTTAAAAAGCTGAAATTGAAAAAACACAAAAATAAGTGGGACTAAATATAACTTAACCAAAATTAATTTCCCATTCACTCTCTCCTGCGCTTCTCTCTCTTCCCTTTCATCTCTCTTCCACAATTCTTCCTCCATTAACACCGCCGTCAAACACAACTCCACCGCTGCCGGCAACAATGGATGCAGCTCCACGGCGGCAACATCAACTCTCCTTCTCCTCCGCCGTCTCCCCGCCGGTACCAGAAGTAACTCTCCATCTCCTCCGCCGTCTCCACCGCCGCCGGAAACAATGGATGCGGCCCCTTGATTTTAGTTTATTTTGTTGTTTACAATAAATATTTATTAGTGACGATCTTGTCTAGCGAACTGAATCTATTGATTTATTATTTACCAAATTCTTTGGTAAAATTGATTTGATGTTCATAGTTCATGGCTTGAATGTATTAATTTGTTGCAATTCTGTTTTCAGGTTGACGGCTGATTTGGTTTCTTGATTTTGGTTTTAAGAAATGAGAGTTCAAATTTGGAGAAGATGGTATTTTTGAGGAAAAGAAAAACTAAAGGTATTATTATGAAATTTTTTAAAGGATCAAATTGAAATTTTTATTAAACCACTTGCTCAGTTTTCTCTCTCTTCCACCTCATTTGCCACGTCAGCCACAAAGGGCTCAATAGTTGCACTTTTAAATACATCAAGGGGCAATTAGAACCCAATATTAAATTAAGGGCTCAAATGGCGAAAATAAATAAGTTCAGGGGGGCACAGATGTATTAAGCCCTAGATCTTTGACAATTTATATTATGGCTGATAGCATCTGATTTTTATTTTTTATATTTTCTTCACCATATTAAAGCCATTAATTCTTTTTTTAAAAAATCGTGTTGTAGTTTTTACTAAACTGTAAAATTTGTTGAAGGGAGATGTAAGATGTTAGTTGAAAGTTGGAGGAAGGTTTGGTTAATGGTCCTTGGGTAATGTTTGATGTTCGTTGAAATTGATGATTGATCTTCTTTGAGGGTAACTTTTAGCGATTTTTTAGGTTGACGCTTTTTGAAGTTGACAGTTAAAATTCTTAAATCTTCTTGCAAGTTGCCCTTGTTATAGTGTAGAATTCGTTATTTCTACAACCATTTTGATGGCAATTGCTTTCGAAAGTTAATTCATGCATCTCATTTAATAACATGAATATAGAAGGAGTTGATACTAACTGTTCAAAGGTGAAGACAAAGTTACCTTAAGTTTATGGAAGTTACCTCTCGTGCTACAAGTTACCATTGAAACCATTTCTCACATTTTTAAATGTGATAGCAAATAAAAGATTTTGTTAACTGCTATTAATGAGCAGGATCGTAGATGAGGGGTGCAAGATGTTTGCCAACAAGACATCAAGATTTTTGAGGTTTCAAAATTTTAGGTTCTTAATGTTAAAACCATTTATTTATTTTTTAATAAATAAATGGTTTGTTTTTTTGGTGTCATAGCTAATCATTTTTAATTCAATTACACTATAGGGTTCTAATTGAAAACTCAAATGGATGAATACTTGCGCTTACACTTTGTTTGGATGTGGTGTCATTAAAGTAAAGTAAAGTAGGGTAAAGTAAGTGAGAGATGGTAATATTATATGAAATACTTAGTTGTGTTTGGAGGAAAGGTAAGGTAAGTGATGGTTTAATAATATTAGTGAATTTTGGTGGAAAGTAAAATTATAAGTAAATTACTCTTATACCCTTATTTAATATTTAAAGTGTATTTTATATAAGAGTAGTAAAGTAATTTACATATAACTGAACATCACCTACCATGCTTACCCCAAATTGGGGTGTATGGAAAATTGATCAAATTTAACCTTCATCTACCCTCACTCACCATACCCTCTATTCTCACCTCAAAATAAACAAGTGACACGTCTTACACTTACCTTACCCTACCCTCAAAAATCTCCGACATGTCTGATTTAAGTGTTATTAAATGCAACCTACTTTTTCCACCTTAAATTTAGTTCCCCTTAGATTTTTTTTTATCTATTTTTGAAATTTAAAGAAAATTATGCAAAGAAAGAAAATATGAGAGGATGATTGGAATTTATGGAAAAAGAAAGGGAGTAAAGAAGCATTAAGGCAAACAAGTCTGAATGAACTCCTCCTCGAATTCCACGTGTCCTTCCCTGTAACCAACTTCTCCCTTCGCTCGCCCTCTCTGCATTTCCACATTGTGTTATGCTGGAACCAAACTACTTTTATCTTATGCGTTTCCATCAGCTTCCTAAACGATGAAACCTTTTTCCTTTGATCTATTTTCTCCCATCAGGTTCGCTTATTTCCATAATAATAAGTGCAGTTTCTTTTCCGTTATTATCTTATTCAATCCTTCTTTTCTTGATTTTTTTGCAGTTTGTTTGGTATATGTTGTGTTAATTCTTCCGGAAATGAATGATTTTCGTCAAGAAAAGTACGGTTTTGAGATATGCCTAGTGGTTCCGAGGAGGAAGAAGAATGGGAAAAAGGATAAAAAAAATACTAGTACTGACTGTGTTGATCTTCTTCTCAATGAACTTCAAAATGTCGGCTTTTTAATTGATACTGCTTTCGGCTTAACTGCTGACTTTATCAAAGTACGCTTTCTTCTTGTTGTTGTTGTTGTATCGTTATGCTTTCACTACTATTTCGATGAATTGCCTGGAGTTTTTATGAATCTTTGCATTATGAGAGCGAGCATTATGAATGTCTTTCATTCATAAGTTCATCAGCAGTTAGTTATGCAGTTCTAAGTTAATGCTTTAAATCAGACATTTCAATGTTGAGACTCTGATGATTGTGTCTCATAAGCTGCAATCAATGACTGTATCAAAGTACCGCTTTCGTCTTTTTATGTTCTCACTATTTTGAATGAGTTGCCGGAGTTCTTATTAATCCAGCATTTTGAGCGGATTAGGAATGTCGTTGAATTGCCGGAGTTCTTATAATGTTATAATGATGATCTTGCAATCATTTTATCAATTGCTTTATCTAAACGGCTGCATTGTCAACGTTATTTTCTGAATGTGCTAGTATTTTCCTTTAGCTAGCTGCACCTCCAAAAACACTTGGGAAGGCTGCAGCCGACTTGCAAATGAAGAAGCTTACGTATATTGGTATGCGGTAATTGCACTTCTTTTCAATATCTTGTTAGATGAACAAGAGATACTTGTGCATTTATCTTTGCTGTTAAGCACTTAAGTTCTAGCTCTGAATTTCAGGAATGGATCTGCAATTTCAATGGGAGGAGGCCGAAGCATTTGTTAGACAGCCGGATGGCTCGTTGTTTAGTTGGATTGAACGCTTCAAGTGCTACCATCATTTATTGTATGGGATTGTAAGATCTTTTCCATATATGAGTTTCCTGATTACTTTTCTATACTCACTCAGATGAAAATATTAATCTTGAATTAACTTCTCTTTCATCGTACTGCAATCAGTAACTTTGCTTTTCAGATGTGTTCCCTTAAGTAAATAACCCATTTTATGCTTGAGAGTGGAAGTAGGTTTTAATTGTGTTGAGATTGAGGTAGCACCTCGAAGGAACCTAAATATAAATAAACAATGTGTTCTATGGCTGAGATTATGTTCAAGATCACAAACTAGCATGAAGCCCTTTTGAGAGGACAAGTAGTTCGTTCCTCTTTGTGTTGCATGCCTAGGTTATGTACATTTTGCTAGATTTTATTCTAGTAATCTACTAATCTGAGGAGCTGGTATATGTTGTCTGTACTTTTTCATTTACAATACAAAATGCAAGTTCTTGTGAATATCTGTTTCCACATATTATGTGTAGGTGTTTATATTAAACTCTGCATATACAGGTAAACAAGAGCAAGTTGCCTACATCTTTAAAATGGGATGGGAAGGAGTATCTTTGGAAGGTTGGGGAATCTTTAATGCAGAGGTTGGAATTCGAGGGCGTTGTTAAACAAGTTTTCCCTTTGCATGGTATAATAAATTCTAACAGATTACCCTATTACCTGATGTTTCTGGTGTAAACTCTGAAATTGGATTAGTATTGGTTGATAGTTGAATTCAAGAGGAAAAAGCTTCTGAGAGAATGGGTGCTAAACTGGCGGAACTTCACAAAACAGCCAATTGATTCCATGTATTCATATTTTGGATTAAAGGTAAATCAGGTTCACTTTGTTTAAATACTGTGATTATTAGATCAAGGATTGTAATTGAGGAATCTATGCCGTGCAGATTGCCATATATTTTGCTTTCCTTCGTATGTATACAAGATGGATGATATTTCCAGCTGCGTATGGACTTATTGTGCAGTTGATTGATTTTGGGTAAATTTCCTTAAATCTAGACATGCTTCCTAGCTGTTGAATCTGTTTGACATTGCATATTTGCATCTATTTTGCCTTTCCAGGTCACTGCAGTTCCTAATTCTGCCAGCCTTCTTCATAAGCATAGTAATATGGGCAGTGTTGTTTTTTCAGTTCTGGAAACGTAAAAACTGTGCCCTATTAGCCAGGTAACTTCAGCTTCTGTTCTTCTTCTTCTTGATCATCCTCGCCCCATAGCCCTTCCCCACCATCTCCTGTCTTCTTGAAGGGGTGATCACTGTTTTAGTTTGACTAATTTCTTTCTTATAAATATTGTTTACTCTCTTTCTCTTGCATTGAAGATGGCATTATTCAGCCAATTCTCGCCAAGAAGACAAATTTTTGGGCATGGAATGGACTCCCTTACAGCCTCAACTGAAACTTGTGATGCAAATTGATAATCACAAGCAGAAAAAAACATATCAAAGATATGAATGGATTGGGCATCTCATGCGGTTTAGAAACAATTCTTTTATTATTGCCAGTATAATCTGCCTCCAGTTGCCATTTGAGTTGGCCTATGCTCACCTTTATGAGGTTATGGATTTGGATGTGGCAAAGTAAGATTTCAATTTATATTTTGTCAATATATTCAACTCTTGTGTCCATAGTATTATTTCATGGTTGGCATGCTGTTCTTGTATTGCGCAGATGGTATATGCTTTCACAGAGAATCCATGAATGTAATTATGCCTCTCATTTACTTGGTCGTGTCCAAATTGCAACCTTGTTTATTCTACATATGTTTTCGTATAGCAAGAACAATTTTAGTCTTAAGACTACCTTGTATGAAGAGTAGTTAGCTAATGTTGTTCTGCAAAAGGGCATTTCAAATTTTTCTTAAGGCATTTCACATAAAGCTTTGAGGGATTCCCTTAAAAGTTTTTTTCCTGAATTTGAAAGGTGATTTCCCCGTCCAAGAGTGAAACAATGAAGTAAAAGCAGAGATGAGTAATAATAATAATAGTAATATAATGATAATAATAATAATAAAAGGATTGGCAGTAGGCATTTTTCAGCATGCTTCATATAGGCCTTTCATATAATCTCTAAGAGATTATGCTTACACTGTAAATGTCATACATGTTCTATTTTTCTCGTGTTGCATATAACAACTCTTGTTTACCGTGTTACAATATTCAGAAACTAATATCTGAATTTGTAATTTCTCAAATGCTTTTACTTGTGTAATAGAAATGTGGCTACTCTCAGTTCGTTTGTAGAAACTTAAAATTAGTGTCTTGTGAGAATCGTTTTATGGCATGGAATTGCTTGGTTTGGCGACATAATTTGAATTTCTGATTTTCAGGTACGGGTTGACTGCAGTTTATCTAGTTGTCATTCAGTATTTTACAAAGATTGGAGGCAAGATATCAGTGAAGCTCATAGAACATGAAAATAATGAAAACACAGAATATCAGGCTGACAGCTTAGTCTACAAAGTAACGGGTTGAAACTGTAAATCCATTTGGTTATCTTCCTCTCTTTGGTGAGCTTCCAATCAAGAATTTCCTTTACGTTGCAGGTGTTTGGCCTTTACTTTATGCAATCATATATAGGGGTATTCTATCATGCACTTTTCCATCGGAACTTCAAGTCACTTCGCCAGGTTCTAATTCAGCGTCTGATAGTTTATCAGGTAATGTTATAGTTCTCCTTATTCTATCAATGAATTCTTGATAACTACATTGTTGATTGTGTTCTGATATAAGAAGTATCTTGAAGGTGCTGGAAAACCTGATGGAGAAGTCAGTACCTTATCTCAAGTACAGCTACAAAAAATTTAGGGCCGTAAGGTAGTTGCTTTTTATGAACCTTCCATATCCCGAACATGTGGTATTTAGTTTAACTTTCTTTTGAATGTAAAGAATGTGGTTCTAATTGCGTAAACTTCTTTTCTATTAGGAGAAACAAGAAAAAACAGGAGAATGATCCATCGAGTATAAAGGTTCGATTTAAATATTCTAAGGTGGAGAAAGAGTACTTAAAGCCCACATATTCTGCAAGCATTGGTCAAGAACTAGAAGATGGCCTTTTTGACGGTAATGCACTACATTTACCAAATAATGGAAAATTTAAGTTGAACATGAATAGAATTTTTAACAATCCATCTGATTAGTTCTCTTTACTCACTGGAAATCCTAGACCAATTTTTTCGTGCTGATCTATAAAAGCATTCTTTTGCAGATTTTCTGCAGTTAGCATTGCAGTTCGGAATGATCATGATGTTTGCCTGTGCATTTCCCCTTGCGTTTGCCTTAGCTGCCGTGGTGTGGTTTTATTAATTGATAGCCATTTGATAATAGCTCTCTTCTTTTATTTTCTTTTCTTCTCTCGCTAAAGTAAATTAAAGCTGAGATTTCTAATACAGAACAACTTCACAGAAATCAGAACAGATGCAATGAAGCTGCTCACTATGATGAAAAGGCCGGTTCCTCGCGCTGCCACCAGCATTGGAGCTTGGATAAACATATTTCAGGTGCCATGGTCTCAACCTCTGTCTTATCTAATCCAATTTCATTTCACAATAAATGTATTCAAACTGTAGATATGTAATCAACAATGAATGCATGCTTCTTCTAAATATTGAAAAAATATGCTCCACTCATCAAGGGTTCCTCAATTCTTGAGTTTGAGACGTTCTTTTACTGGTAATTCCTGTATATTTTGTGTCGTTACTGATATGGATAAATCTCATGGAACTGCAGTTTCTAATAGTGATGTCAATCTGCACCAACTCTGTCCTTCTAGTATGCTTGTATGATCAAGAAGGAAAATGGAGAATAGAGCCTGGACTTGCAGCCATTCTTATCTTAGAGCACGCCCTTTTACTAATGAAATTCGGAATCTCCCGCTTTCTTCCTGAGGTAACTGAAATTATGATTTACTTAGCAGCTAAATGGTTATGTACTCGTAGAGTATAATGTGAAAACTGAGAAGTATTAATCTATCTTCATCAGGAACCAGCATGGGTAAGAGCGAACCGAATAAGAAATGCAACTCAGGCACAGGACATGTATTCTAAGCAACTTTTGAGAAGCATTGCAGAAGTAGAGAAGACGTATGGGATTAATAAGATTGATAAGCTTGATTGATAGATCGAGGATATATACAATAGTTCTGAATCTTCTGTTGATAAACAGTATCAGGTAACTCGAGGCTTGCAGATAAATGTTTAAGAAATTTCGATTTTTACACGCTGTACAATATCACCTCAATGCTACATGTTGCGGACTTGTTGTAAGAAAGCTTTTTTCAACTTTGTAGCAAGGCAATGTAAGTTTACGTGACACATAGTGATCGAATTTTTGAGGACTGATTTAGAGAACTTTGGGATGAAAGGTTTAATTTGTTCTGCTGTGTAAGGTTAGGCTATCAATTGAGTCATTTCGCACGTTAGGATTAAATTGAACTTCTTTACCGAAATGAAATATCATATATATTGGCCAACAGTAAATATATACATTATGTACAGTTCTTGATCAGGAGTACCAAAAATAAAAAAGAAACTGAACAAAAATGAATTATTAACAGAAAACAAGTCCTAGAAAAATTATTAAGTTAATCATGAAGAATAATGTTGAGATAATTCTTGATCATCATTTTTTCTTGAACTTCCAAAACGATCACTAACCTGACGAGCATACGCGACTACAGCTTTAGTCCATTTCTTAATCTCGACCTTGAACTTCTTAGAATCCATTTCCTTTAGGGTTTTTCCTTGCTCCATCGGTATTTCCATGAACGAAAAACATCGACTAGTTTTCCTGCGTTTTGAACTTGATCCTTTGTTACCAGTAGAACCACCATTGTTGTCTTTCAGAGAAACAGTTTTCTTAATAGACATGATGATTAAAGAAATGTACAATGTTATTATGTTGATAAGTCTACTACGTTTTCTCTTCTTATATATGGTATGGAATTACACTAAGACAAGTAAGTTATATGTATTATTATTATTATTATTGCAAAATATATACTTATGTATAATATTCGAATCATTTGACTTAAGACTTTTCTGCCTTGTACGCTTCTAGTTTTGTTATATTCCACTCTTTTTCTTAATCCATTTAAAGTTGTTGGAAATAAAATTCAGTGTTTGTTAATTTGTTTGTATTTATATGGAAATTGATTTTATATATTGTTGTACTAAAAAAACTATATGAATTGTGATACACACGGTTTGTACTTGAACTATGTTTAGTTGAAAAAATATTTATTAGACCTTTTCATAATCAGCTGGGTTATATTATTTTAATATTTGACCGTAATACATGGATATTTAAATGACATTTTAAGAGGTTTCTTTGTAAAAAAAGGTTCAAATTCGTGTCCTCCAAGTCATCAAATGAAATAAGCCCTCACCAATAAACATTCTTCAAAAATTATAATGAATCTATGCATATAAGACTCCGCAATATAAGTGGTTTTTCAAGATTATAATCATTATTTGTTGGAATTTATGCATTATATAGAACCAGATTATTCAGAGAGATGAAAATTCCTTCTTTTAAAAGTAAGAGCATTTGAGGAACAAAACAAAGAAAAGCTCAGGAAAGTATGTCGTAAATACTCATAATTAACACATAATGTTCAGGTCATAAAATAGATGGACGATACTTCTTCGGTTTTTGAAAGAATGTTATGTAATATAATTTTTTATATTTTTAAAAGAATGTTGTTTTATAAAATCAAGAAAGTAATTATTAGAAAAAATCATATTGTCCATATAATTTTAGTCAAATTTCTCACAAGAATTCTCATAGAATACATAAATGACTTTGACTTTTTGTTTAGTCACCACTAACTAACCTTTTGTAATTTGGTCATATTAGTCCATTGCTCTTCCAATTTAGTGAAATTTCATACTTTTTGGATCAAAATTAAAAGGAAATTTTAATGCTAAATGTTAGAATTACCATTTCAAATAAGAAATTGATACCAAAACTAAAAATTTGCTAAATGATACAAATATAGGAATGTCAATAAACATAATAAGAGGTTTGTTATAAATAAAATGAAACTAAGAAAAGTGAAATGAAATGGAGAGAAATTCATGTCTTATTTAAGAGGTTTGTTATAAATCTTTACACCCTTCAGTGAGGAGAGTATACTTTTTAAGAGATAAGTTTAAAAATAATTATCATGGTTTACTCAATTTGCAAATAAAGGTTTGTGGTTTAACAATTTGCAAACAAAAGTATGTGGTATGAATTTTTTTTGCGAAATAAGGAATCCAAAATTGCAACTTAATGTTTTAATGACAATGAAGCACATTCCGTATCTTTTAAGAAAAATTACATTTACATATCGATAAAACATATCATTTAGTGACATTGCTCACTCTCAAATCGAAAACAATATTATTGACGTTTTACGTTCTTTTATGATTTGCGATATACAAACTAAACTCCTTATGTGGGACTGCTCGCTCTGTTGCTCACCCTTGCATAAGCCATTTCAGATATTTAAAGGCAAGTTAGATTCTTGGTGTAAGACTTCGGATATTCTTGGTCTAACTGCGTGACACACTCCGAACTAACTAATCCCTTAGAATACCAAACATCTATAAGGTTTATATGCGCAACACAACGGGATGTTTAAGTCCATTTTACAAATATTCGATTCGAAGATCAATATGTTGTCAATATGTAGATATAAGTTGGTTAGAAGATAAAAGTATCATCAAAACTCTATATTGTGATTTCGAATATTCTGTTTTGTAAAAATATTCGTACCACATACCTACCTCTATTTGCAAACTATTCAAACCTCTATTAAACTGCTAACTTCCATTTAAAAATTAAATAAACCACAAACATTATCAAACATTATTTTTGAATTTTTCCCAACTTTTAACAACTTAAATTTTATTACAAGTTTCACGGTGCACAATTTTCATTTCCTTTTAAATTTTAAACAAACACTTCTTACTTGTAAATTTCCATTTCATACATTTTCGATTTCCATTTAAATTATTGTTTCAATTTCATTTTGTAAGCAAAATACTACAAAATATTAATAAAAACTAATTAAAAAGAAAAAATTTCTCTGCAGAATTTTATCTTATTTTTAAATTTTTCAGCTTGATAGTTACAAGCATGGTCAACCCACTTTATATGCTTAGTGATAGGTTATGTTTCCATTAATTACATAACTTTTTCGCATACTTGGCACATTTTAAGCATGATCAATTATTTCAGTGCTTTGAAATGTCAACTGAACAATTTTGCAAGTTGCAGTCACCATATAGAGGCCACCATGTTTCTAGACCTATCCTTCAATGCCTACAAGTTACAACTTCATGCCACCTTGGTCATAAACCAAAAAAATAAATTTAATGTACTTTTAAACCATGGTGAAAGATATATTATTAGTTCTTAATCGCAAGTAACCACATAATTTCCCTTTAAGCCATAATAATTTTCCATAGCACAAGATAATAACAGTCTGGATAAGTAAAATACCAAATTATCCAAGAAAAAAACAAAATCTCTAAAATTTAGCATCTAAACAAACATAAATCGCGGTCTAGACAGATTCGAGAAACAAAAACAGAATTTTTGATACCCTGTAAAATGGCAAAAGACAAGCACATATCTTGCACCCGTTTCAAAATGTTACTCACTTCCTCTGAGTTTGTTGTCTATTCCTCTTCTTCACGCCAGATTTGGAAACCTTCAGGCTTCTGTGCACAACACTCAACCTTGCAAGAGCTGCACTCTTAAGATCGGGCCTGTAGTAGTTGTCACCAACCTGAAAGTGCAACACAGATTCATATTAAGAATGCTTGGCATTAAAGTAAGGAAAAAAGGGAGAATAATGGCATTGGCATTAGAAAGATGTATAGTGCTTTCTTTCATCATGTGACAAATAATCACATAATTCATGTACAGCCAAGCAGAAGCATATTTCATTCAAGAATCCAGTGTTGTTAATTCCGTCACCCTAACTTTATGACTACCGGCAAGTAATTATACTATAGTTCTTAAAGCATATCACAATCATGCATCAAAACAATTTGGTAAACCATATAAAAGATATGATGTTTCAGAAGAGTACATATATTTAATAAAAGAAAAAGAATTGTAAACAAAATAAAATACAAAAACTCTTGCTAACAAATGGAAGGGAAAAATAGACATTTTAAAGCATTAAGCCAAGCTCAGAAGGCAAGCTTAGCAAGTAAATTTCATGGAAGCCAAATTTGGGAGTTCTGCTTATATGTTAACAGTTCATAAAAGGAAACTTTTTGTTTTTATCAGTGTGGTAAGCATTTCAGCAGGAAAACAAAACAAAAAACATTGGAACAATGCTCAGAAGCCAAGCGTAACAAGAAAATTTCATGGAAGAAAACCCACAAAGGACATTCTTCTTACATGTTAGCTTCTCATCACTGCACATAATACACCACATGATCTATCAATGTAGTTGACAATGGATTTTTTTTATTTTCAAGAGTACCAACCAACCATTTCGGAAGGAAATAATAAAAGAAACGTATATCATTAACAGAGCTCAGAAGCCAAGCGTAACAAGAAAATTTCATGGAAGACACCCACAGAGGGAAATTCTTCTTACATGTTAGCACCTCATCACTGCACTTAAAACACCACAAGATCTATACACGTGTGTGACAAATAAAAAATTTTGAATTTTAAAAGTCTACCAACCATTCTGGCAGGAAAAAATTGAAACCAAAGGATATCATTAACAGAGCTCAGAAGCCAAGCGTAACAAGAAAATTGCATGGAAGAAACCCACAAAGGGAATTCTTCTTACATGTTAGCATCTCATCACAGCAGATAATATCTGATACCATGTGGTAGACAATGAATTTTTTTTATTTTCGAAAGTCTACCAACCATTTCAAAAGGAAAACATTAAAAACAATAAAATTCATTAACAAAGCTCAGAAGCAAAGCTTAACAAGAAAATTTCACAGAAGAAACCCACAAAGGGAAGTCTTTTTACATGATAGCACCTCATCACAACAAGAAGAAAGCCCTAGTCCCAAAATGATTCGGGGTCCGATAACATGAACCATCATAATAAACCGTGAAATCAAGTCGCATCAGCAACATAAATTTGTTGGTATTTCATCACCGCAGCCAATAAATTGTATTTTTTTTATTTTTGGACTCGGAAATGAATTGTTAATCACACCAGCATCAAAAAAAATATTCCAAAAACTCTAAAAAATAAATAAAAACAATAGGAAAACAATTTATGCAGGAACGAACAGAGCAGCATTACATTTCATTTCAAAAACACAGGACAAACTACACATTTCTCCATGTGTTATCAAGAGATTAGTTAATTTATAGACAGCCAAAGGCATTATATTTTCTCCGTTAACATCGAAATCTAATAGCATTAGCAATACAAAAGCAATCAACAATTACTCAATGAAAATGAAAACAAGAAACAAAAGAGATCATTACCTGGTTAGCTACAGACTTAGCCATCCTGGTGAATTCCTTCTTCATGACAGACTTGTGAAGCAAAGCAGCAGGTTTGTTTTGCTTCTTGGTCTTAGTCGTAGCAAGAACAACAGACTGATCCTTTCCGGGCTGAATGCTAACTGTTTTCTTGTTCGCCAAACCTAATCAATTCATAAAATCAGCACGTAAACACCCAAATGAAAGATGAATCATTTTCTTCACATTAAAACAAATAGAAACAACAAAACATCAACTAAACAAACATTAAAGCTCAAACATAGTACCAGAATGCTTGAAGGAGTTGAGATTGTAAAGGTTGTTAGGCTCTTTGCTGAACTGAAGACTTGCAGATCCTCTTCCGAACTGCTTCACCAAGAAACAGTTGTTACTCTTCACCATCTCCCATATCAATTGCCCTGGAACTGTCGCCATTGATCTCCTTCACTGCATCAACCACAACAAAATCAGATCTCAAAACCCTAACCTTAACCTTAACCTTAACCTAACCCTAATAAATAAATATGAGCATAAGATTTCGCACCTGCTAGGGTTTTGTTGCACTTCTTGCTGGCGATGGAGAAGAGGAGGCTGAGTTTGCGATTATTTATACTACAACCCTAATTTTAGGTCTCTGGATTCGGATTACCAAAATGCCCTTCTAAGGAGATCCATTTCATAGCTCTGCGGGTCGGATCTCTATTTGGGCCGGGCACTTAACATAAATATGATACTTTATGATGCTTTATTGGGGTAAATAGCACCGCCGAACCGTAAACTATGCCCCTTTTCTCAAATTGGCACCTACCAATTATTTTTCCTCATCCAAGTACCCAAACTATCGATGACCGTCTAAATTAGTACCTAGTGACCTCCAATAGCCAGTTTCACCTAAGTCAAGCCAGTCAACGAAAGTCAACGTCGGTTCACCCAACTTTGACCTGGTCAGACCAAAACTAAAAAAAACTCCAAAATGGAAATGTCCATTTTACCCTCAAAATCATCTTCTTCCTCATCTCTTTAACTCCATAACTCATCTCCTTTTTTTTTAACTTAAAAAACAAATTCAGATTTCGACGGAGGGGAATCCCGTCGGAATCTGGAAATCCAGATCCCAGGTAGCGGCCGAGATCTAAAACCGGAAGCGACTAGAGATATCGCTGCCGGTTCCAAATCTCGGCGGCCACCTGGGATCTGGATTTCCAGTTCTTGACCCGCCTGGAACCTCCAGATTCCGGTGGGTACTCAAACCCACCGGATTTTAGATATTTTGTTTTTTTTTTTTTTGAAAAAAATGTTTTTGAATGGAGGAAGTTGAAGGGAGGAAGAAGATGAAAGAGGAGAGTGAAATTGGAATGGAGGAAGAAGATGAAGGTTGAATGGAGAAAGAAAATAAGTTGAATGTAGGAAGAAGATGAAGGAGGAGAGAGAGGAGGAAGAAGATGATTTTAAGGGTAAAATGGATTATTCCATTTTAGGTTTTTTTTTTTAGTTTTGTCTGCCCAGGTCAAAGTTGGGCGAACCGGCGTTGACTTTCGTTGACCGGCGTTGACTTAGGTGAAACTGGCTATAGGAGGTCACTAGGTACCAATTTAGACGGTCATCGATAGTTTTGGTACTTGGATGAGGAAAAATAGTTGGTAGGTACCAATTTGAGAAAAGGGGTATAGTTTAAGTACCAGCAGTGCTATTTACCCTGCTTTATTGTGAAATGTATTATACCCGTTCCATTGTTTGGGGGCACAGGTGGCACGTGCTCCTCTTATCCCTGAGTAAAACGAAAAAAAAATATTTTTTTATGTGAAATACGTTAAATTGTCAATAAATACACAGTGCATGAGTAAACGATAAAATGAGCTAGCAAAGTAGCTATTGAGATTATAAGCTTTCCACACCTGAAGTTAAAAGGCTTGGGTTTAAATCCTCACTCTCTCATCTAACACTTTTTCTTTCTTTTCCAATGTTAACTTTTCTCTTTTTTCCATTATTATTATTATCATATTTTATATTAGGTGAGCACAACTGATTTTATATTTGAGATAAGTTCAAAAATAATGTTCGTGGTTTACTCAATTTGTAAATAAAGGTCTGTGGTTTATCAATTTGCAAATAACGGTATGTGATATGAAGTATTTGCAAAATAAGGTATCGAAAATTATACTAAAACAACGAAGTACATTTCTTACTTTTTAAGAAAAAATACATTTACATATCGATAAACACATAACCTTTCAATGAAACTTTTCACCCTCAAATCGGAATCATAAACCATATTATGGATGGTTTACGCTTTTTAAAATTTGACGATTTACAAACTAAATTGAAGTTTAAGTTCATTTTACAAATCTGTAATTCGAAAAGGTTGATCAATATTTTGTTAGTATATAGATATAAGTTGTTAAAAAAAAAATTAGAAGGACTCAATAATCTGATTTCGAATACTTTGTTTTGTAAAAATATTCATAACCACATTGTTAGGATTAATTAGGATATAGGCCTGATTAATTCGACCCGTCCGAAATGGAACGGGTCAAGCCCATCTGAGAGGAAGAAGTGATTAGGAAGTCTATTAGGTTAGATGGAGAAATTAGGGGTTCTCTGCCTATAAATAGGCTTGACCCTAATCACCACACAACACAATATAGAGAGAGACGTCGGAGTTCTGCCTCTTCCTCCCCTTAATCAGCCGAGCCTCCCTTTCCCATCTCTCTCGTTCTTTGCTCTTAGTCTGTGGATCAATAAGACTTCTCCGGTTAACGCCGTGTGGTTGTCTCAATCCGGTGATACAAGATCATGGTGCTAAGATCTGCTTCCGCTACTAAGAGAAATTTGATGGTTCTACTATATCAGGTACGCCCGAACCTGTTATCTCATATGGATTAGTATGTCGAGTTAATCCCTTCATTGGCATCAGAGCCACGGATCTTGTATTCTGTGATTTTTGTATCCATGGATAAAGAAATCGTGGGATCATTTGAAAGAATGATCGATTGTTGTTGTGCTTATATTTTCTTGATTGTGTTCTTGACTATATGTAATACAAACATGGTTGCTATATCAGGTTTTAATCAAATATGATAAAAGGTTTTTAATCTGATTCAAAGGTTTCATTAAAAAGTGTGTTTTTGATCTTCTGAAAGTGATTGAAACTCGATGGAATCCATTTTTTGTTGTTTTTCAGTATGGGACAGATCTGATCTGTGTTTTTTGAAGATTAAGGTTTACTTAATTGTAATTTCATATTTTGAACATATGTAATATATTTTGAGCAATTAGTAAAAATTAAGTTCTTTTCTATTTTCGTATCTAATTCATTTTACCGTATTAGAAATAACAATAAACGCGCTAGCAACTTCTTTTCAATATACTATAAAAAGATTAGACTGAATAATGTTAATGACCCGTTATAAACCTGAGTTTATAAATTGGTTTGATTAATATCTATAGCATAGACATTAAGCTAAAATGACTTTGTTACATTAAAATGATTAAGTTTGTAACGATTAATAATTGATTTGATTCAGTTAATGTTTATAACATAAAGATTGATCATTAAAATGGAAGAAAATTGTTTCTGATTAATGTTTATAACATAGACAAACAAATCGATTAGTTAAGTTTGATGAACCCTAAGTGTTTTTGTTATGCCCAAACGTTTCAGAAGATGAAATTTATTCTATGCTTATATACTTATCAATGTTGACTAACAATTTCTGTTAAGTTTTGTATAGGTTTTCTCAGCATGTGCTGAATGAAGATTCTCTGGATTGCTTAAAAGACTCAGAAGAGAAGAAGAGCTGAAGACAGAAGATAAAGCTCAGAAGCTGGATGCTCCGCTCTGAAGATTTTTTGAAGACTGTTAAAGCTCGCGTCAGAAGTTTAGAAGCAACCAGAAGTAATTCCATTTGGTCAGAAGCCTAGACAAAATGAATAAAAGAACTCAGAAGCGCTAGTCACGGGTTTTGCTAAGCATTTAATGCTCTGAATTTTGCATTTAATGCAAGGCGCCAAAAGTTCAAAAAGCTGTTTTGATGGAGCGCGCATGTTCACTTCAAACAAAACCAGCATTTCCTTGTCTACCCTTTGTTGATCCAACTGAAGCAAAATTCCAGTCAACTTTATCTTTGATTTCAAATCTCTTACCGGATTAAGTTAAAGAACAAGGTTAACGGAATCAAATTGTTTGAAGACCGTTTGAAGAAATGACAGATTAACGGCTACAACAAACTGATGTCATCAATTGAAGATTCAAACTTCACCAACGGTCATCTCCAAGCACTATAAATAGTAGCCAAGCTCAACTGTGTTCCAAACACGCGATTATTGAGCTGAAATCTTAACGCACTGTTTTAACAAGCAAAACAGAGCATTCATTTTCCATTCTCAATCTTTCTTAGTTTTAGACTTTGTAATAGTGAGAGAGTGAAGAAACACAAATTCATAATAGGAATCTTGTAAACTGATATCGTTTGTGATATTCAGTTAGATTTTGAGAGAAATCTAGTTAAGGTTAGAGTTGGGTGAGAATTCCAGAAAACAGGATTGTTGTTGTTCTGGTGGAAATCCTTTAACTCTTTCTAGGCTAGTCAGAACTAAGTGAGAAATTAGCTTAAGTTTTGTTGATGTAAAGGAGCTTCTGAACTTGCCATAAAAGTTCTGAATAGTGGATTTGAAATCTCTGCTGACTGCGATCATAGAGGACATGACGTAGTCACAAGACTTCTGTGGCGAACCTGGATAAATCGAACTGTTCATCATGACCTCCTGAATCTCTTTCTCCCTTTTTTATACTTGTTATTTTGCTTATGTGTACTTGCTGTGTATTTAGTGCTGAAACAGATTTAACTCATTATCTCACTGTCTTTGTTCAGAAGACTGTCCAGAAGTTCTCTAACTCTGAACTTCTGTTGCTGAAAAGCAGTTTACTGCGTGA
Source organism: Euphorbia peplus (assembly GCA_028411795.1). Taxonomy (NCBI): domain Eukaryota; kingdom Viridiplantae; phylum Streptophyta; class Magnoliopsida; order Malpighiales; family Euphorbiaceae; genus Euphorbia; species Euphorbia peplus. Next base: position 6,919,956 of record CP110843.1, on the reverse strand, counting down.
AGGCAGAATTTCCCTCAGAAGCTACTTCATTAAGCTTGCCTCTGACTCTGAGGAAATTTGACTCTGAAAAATTAAGTTTCTCTAAAAACTTAAAATTATCAGTTTTCAACTTAGACACCTATTCACCCCCCCCCCCTCTAGGTGATTCTGATCTTGTTAGGGCCAACAAGTGGTATTAGAGCGAAGGTCACTTTGTTTTATTTACTAAGATCTAACAATCTAAGTGTAAGATCCTATCAGAATCAATAGGGATGGCTGGTATAAATCTATTTGAGAATTCCTCTTATTATATGATCCCAGAGGGTGCTTCCACAACTAGACCTCCACTGTTTAATAGTGATAACTACTCCTACTGGAAAAGGAGAATGATGTATTTCATTCAAGTTCAGAACATGAGTGCTTGGAATGTTATCACAGAAGGTGACTTCATTCCAACCAGAATGGAAGTTGGTCTAGGGAATGTTGTAATAACTCCTAAGGAATATACTGATGATATCCTCAAGAAACTCCAAACTAATGCTTCAGCAATAAATATGATGCATTGTGCACTTTCTGCTACTGAGTATAATAAGGTTTCTTCTTGTGAAACAACTAAAGACATATAGAACAAGCTGGAAGTAACCTATGAAGGAACATGCAAAGTGAAGCAATCCAAGATCAATCAACTCATGAAAAGCTATGAGCTATTTGAAATGCTTGAGAAGGAATCGATTTCAGACATGAACTCAAGATTCATCAAGATAGTCAATGATCTGAAAGGTTTGGGAAAGGATATTGAAGAACCAGAAAGAGTGAAGAAAATTCTTAGAAGCTTACCAATGTCTTGGCAAGCCAAGAAGACTGCCATTGAAGAAGTTCAGGACTTGGGCTATTATACATATGATGAACTCATTGGTTCATTGATAACTCATGAGATGTCAATGAAGAATCATGACCTAAGAGAAAGGTCAGAAGGAAAAAGAGGAGTTGTCCTGAAAGCAAAATCTTCTGATGAATCCTCTGAAGATGAGGAACTGGCTATGCAGACTAGGAAGTTTAAGAAGGCCTTTAGAAAAGGCAGAGGTGGAAACTACAAGAAGCCTTTCAGGAGCTTTGATTAGAAAACTCTTGATTCTGGTGAAAAATCCAAGAGAGATCCTAGCAAGCCCATTGTGTGCTATGGATGTTAGCAACCAGGACATATTAAGCCTAATTGCCCATAACATAAAAAGGATAAGAGAAAGTTCAAGAAAGCTATGCTGGCTGCTTGGTCAAACTCTAAGACCAACAGTGATCCTGAAGAGAAGAAAGAGCAAGTTCAGATTTGTTTCATGGCTATTAATGAGCCAACCTCTGAAGAAATCACATGAGATACTTCCGCACCTCTTGAAGTAACATATGACTCTGAGGTGGCTCTGAGTGCTCCATCAATGTCAAAGCTGTGGTACATTGATGTAAAGGAGCTTCTGAACTTGTCATAAAAGTTCTGAATAGTGGATTTGAAATCTCTGCTGACTGCGATCATAGAGGACATGACGTAGTCACAGGACTTCTGTGGCGAACCTGGATAAATCGAACTGTTCATCATGACCTCCTGAATCTCTTTCTCCCTTTTTTATACTTGTTATTTTGCTTATGTGTACTTGCTGTGTATTTAGTGCTGAAACAGATTTAACTCATTATCTCACTGTCTTTGTTCAGAAGACTGTCCAGAAGTTCTCTAACTCTGAACTTCTGTTGCTGAAAAGCAGTTTACTGCGTGAAGGCAGAATTTTCCTCAGAGGCTCAGCAGTTTACTGCGTGAAGGCAGAATTTCCCTCAGAGGCTACTTCACTAAGCTTGCCTCTGACTTTGAGGAAATTTGACTCTAAAAATTTAAGTTTCTCTAAAAACTTAAAATTATCAGTTTTCAACTTAGACACCTATTCACCCCCCTCTAGTTGATTCTGGTCTTGTTAAGGCCAACAAAGTTGCGACGTCAGTTTATCAATAGTCACGGGATTCGTTTTAAAAATATCGACTAAATTAAATTAATTAATATCTCGATCAATAATTGTAATAAGTTGAGAATTGTGCGTTAATTCTAATAATATTGACCATATTTCGATATGTCTATCAGTATGACTCTAAATAAGATAAATTAGAGTTAGAAACACAATATTTACTCGATGTGTCAAATTTCAGAAAAACTTCATATTTTAAACAAGCCTAGAAATTGTTTAAAACGTCAAGCTTATTTTAATAACATAATGGGTATCCAAAACATATATATACATATTTTTAGGACAAATATACTTATTTTTGTAGAAAACATGTTTTTTGAGCCGGTAAAAAATGGGTGTCAATACATCCTTTTAAACAACTTTAATTCTTGAAAATTTTCATTTTCGAGTCATTAATGTTGTGAATAAACTAGAGAGAATATTGATGTGTGTCTTATTCCATATAGAGAGATCCTTTATATAGGATACAAGAGTTAGAGTTTGTATGGGAATAGGACATCTAGAATATTCCGGGGGTATAATGGTCATCCACTTAATTAATTCATAACACTCCCCCTTGGATGTCCATTATACAAAAATAAGTAAATGCGCTTGGGGATGCTGCCTCATTAAAAACCTTACCAGGAAAACCCAGTGGGAAAAACCATGGTCAAGGAAAAGAGTGCAGCACGCATTTACTCCCCCTCATAAATACATAAGTAAAAATATTTACAACAACGCATTCCAATGCGATAAACTAACTTCTTGAAAGTAGCAGTTGGAAGCGCCTTGGGAAATAAATCCGCCAAATTGTCACTTGAACAAACCTGTTGAACTTGTACATCACCATTCTTTTATAGATCATGGGTGAAGAAGAATTTTGGTGAGATATGCTTCGTTCTATCTCCTTTAATGTATCATTCCTTCAATTGTGCAATACATGCAGCATTATCTTCATATAAAACTGTTGAAGCTTCTTTTGTTGTGGATAAACCACAATCTTCTCGAATATGTTGAGTCACAGATCGTAACCATACACATTCTCGACTAGTTTCATGAATAACTAAAATTTCTCCATGATTAGAAGAAGTAGCTGCTACGGTTTGCTTCATAGAATGCTTAGAAATAGCAACACCATCACATGTAAACACATATCCCGTTTGTGATCGACCGGATCAGACAAATATACTGCATCTCTCTAACCAATCAAGTCCTCTTGGGACTGGTTAGAAAACAATAAGTCCATATATGTTGTACCTTAGAGGTAACAGAGTAGCATGTTTAATTTCATTCCAACGCCTCGGGTTGGACATGAGCTAAATCTTGCTGAAAATTCACAGAAATAATATGTCGGGTCTTGTATGACTAGCAATGTACATCAATGCTCCAATTGCAATCAAGTATGGTACTTCTGGACCAAGCATTTCTTCATTGCTTTCCCGAGGACGCAAGGGATCCTTATCCACATCAAGGGACCTTACAATCATTGGGCTACTCAATAGTTGTGTTTGATCAAAATAGAATATTTTCTAACACATTTTCTGTGTATGTTCTTTAATGCACAAGTATTCTATCTTTAAGATGTTCAATTTGAAATCTCAAGCAAAATTTTGTCTTTCCAAGATCTTTGATCTCAAATTCTTTCTTTAAATATTCCACTGTATGTGAAATCTCTTCAAGGGTCAACATACACTGCAATTATGATAAATTCAAACCCAAATTTCTTAACAAAAATGCATGTATCGATCGATAAGGTCATTCTTATAACCTCCTCTTATCAAATATTCACTAAGGCGATTATACCACAAACGCCATGATTTGTTTCAATCCAAAAATAGATCTATTTAACTTTTATGCAATAATGTTCTCGAAATAGCTGCTTCTGGCAGTTTAAATCCTTCCGAGACTTTCATATAAATGTCATTATCCAGTGATCATTCTCTTATTGCCAGACTTATGAGAAACCTAAAAGTAGTTGCATCCACCACAAGAGTGCATGTTTCTTCATAATCAATTCCAGGTCTTTGTGAGAATTCTTGTGCAACTAAACGTGCTTTATATTTCACAATTTCACCATTTTCATTCTTTCTCACAAAGACTCATTTATGCCTCACTGGTTTTACACCTTTAGGTGTACGGACTACTGGTCCAAATACTCATCTCTTCGTAAGAGATCCAATTCTGTCTCAATTGCTTTTTTCAATTTTGGCCAATCATTACTTTGTGTACACATTTCAATGGATTTTTAGTTCATGATCCTCATTCTTTATCCATAACATAAACTGCTACATTGCATGCATAAATTTCATCGACGTCGATTTTATTTCGATTCCATTTTATTTCAGACATGACATAATTAATAGAGATCTCTTTGTTATTCTCAGGTACCTGAATTTCTTTCTTTGTCATGTTTATGGTCTCTTCAGGAGATCCTTCATTGTGTTTTGTTCCTCGGAAAAGCCATTGTCAATTTATGCTCCTTTACATTTCCGAGGATTCTTATCTTTGGAATCGATAGGTCTACCACGCTTCATGCGTTGTGTGAGACTCATTAGCAGTTTGAAGTTGTCCTGCAGGGACTTCAATTATATTTGGAGCATTTACAGCTGGAACATGTGACTTAGTCACCCTCTTTGGGTCAGAAAATGCGTCTGGCAATTGATTCGCTAAGTTTTCTAAATGGAGTTTTGAACTTCTGGTTCATATTCTTTAATAAGAGGATCAAAATGAGACAGGGATAATCCATTCCAACTAATTTCTTTTTCCAGCTGTTTCTTTTCTCCCCCTAATGTTGGAAAAACTGAGTCATTAAAGTGACAGTCAGCAAATCGAGCCTTAAATAAGAGTTTCAACATTTGGCTCTAGATACTTAATGATTGATGGGGATTCAAATCTAACATGTATTCCCTTCCTCTTTTGAGGACCCATCTTAGTGCATTGTGGTGGAGCAATTAGAACATATACCGCACATCCAAAAACTTTCAAATGGGAAATATTTGGTTTCTGACCAAGAACCAATAGTGATGGGGAGAATTGTTAATTACTAGTTGGCCTGATGCGAATTAATGTTGCTACATGTAATATAACATGTCCCTAAGCAAATATTGTGAGTTTAGACTTTATAAGTAATGATATAGCAATTAACTCTTTTCATGAGCAAGCAACAAATGAAAAATCATTAGGAAGAATCTTCTAGTTCTTCAATGAATGTCCACACAAATTTTCAATTATTTTCGCATCATTATAGAACCAGGATGGCCTACCCAGTTATGCCAAATAATAAAGTTATAAGTAAACTTCTGGTTTACTATAGCATATAAACTTCTAGTTTACAATAATATATGAATAATGAGTAAACTTTTGGTTTACTATAGCATATAATTCAATTGTGCTAATTTTAGTGTTGTACAAATGAGTGGAGAATGCATTTAACCTCTCCAAAATATGTATAGTGCCTCGTGAATACTCGTATTTTGAAGGTATTCTATAATTCTTTCACTAATCGTCTCAACATTATTTTCTCTATGAAGAATATCTTTAAAACTCAATAAATTACCTTACGAACAATAATTCAAATATATAATGTCACAAAATAACAATGTCAATCTCAAAACAACTGTTTGTTATCATTTAGTAAAACAATACTTGAGTAGCACATGAAACTTTAAAACAATCATGACTTTTATCAAAACAAACTCTTAAAAATAACTCCATATTTACTATAGACAAGCTAAAGTCATGATCACATCAAATTTCAAATATTATAAATTCACCCAAACTATAAGATGTCAAACTTTATAAACAAGCTCTCGTCAAAAGTTGAACAAGTAAATACTTGTAAAAACGTTATCATCAATAATTTCATATTTCGTCCCATATATAGACAACAATAAATTTGCTCTTCTGGAGCTTTCCATATTTTTGCTCTTCTGGAGCTTTCAATAAGTTTTGTACACTTCTTCAAACATTCGTACTACTTAAGTTGTACAATACGCATGGCAAACACTTATATCAAATTAATGTTCACAAGTCATATCAAACTATAGGATGTGAAACCTTATAAATAAGCTCTAATCAAAGGTTTAACATATAAATACTTGTAAAACTCAATCTGAAAATAAGAGCATGTATTATGTCTATAACAGAAACACATTTATATTTCATAATAATTAATATCTCATCGAATTAATATCACACACTTACCGGTGACAATGGTCTTATTTCTCAAACAAGTTATAATAATCGCATAGTTTCAATCATCGTACATTTGACCATGGATAACAAAAAGCACACACATCATTGAACTTTTCATATTCTCGACTTTAACACATCAACCAACCAAAACGATAATTACAAGTTCAACCATCAAATACAAGAAATAAATATGATCAAACTCTCATCAAATTAGCTCTAAATACTAATGATACTATCATCGTTTTAAGCATATCAAATCTCTTTTACGGATCAAGTTTCTCTAATATTTATTAGATGATATAATAACTCCAATTTGAACTAAATTCAAATAAACAAAATAAGACCACATGCCTCTAAGATGCCTCTAAAATAATGTATTTACCTTACAAATAAGAGCATTCAAAACCACGCATTTAACCAAACAAGAGAAACGAAATTGACATAATGCCTCTCAAGTCATATTACTATTATAAAACCCAAGATTAGGAAAACATGTTATTAAATAGAAACGTAAGTAATATGGATGCTAATAGTAAAACAAAGGATGAGTTATTAATTTGAACATATCCTGCATCCATATGCAATTCCTTCATCTAGCAAATAACCTCAATATCCATGTGATAATAATAAAAAAAAATATTTGCCGAGTTTATTGTCAGCGGTATCCATCTATAATAGCACATAAATTAAATCCAAAAAAAAACATAACTAGAACACTAGAATCTAGATCCAATCAACTCTATTCATACTCTTCTCTATTAGTTAGGTCAAAAATACATACCATGAATAAAATTTTACAATCAGATGATGTAAATAAAGTAATTTAAGTGCTCAATTCAGACCTAACAAAGCATATGCATGTATCGAGATCTCTAATACACATATTCAATTATAACTGAGTCACTTAGCTCAATATAACTTATCATATCCGTACAATTACAACAAAAATCAATTTAACAGTTGAACGTTAGAAGTACATATAAGCTGTAATTCCTAAAACATCACTAATCGGAACTAATTTGCCATGCAATATCAAAATCTCATTATGTAATTCCTAAAACTTGGCATCTGAATCAACCATAGTTTTAATGAAATAATTATTATGAATATACATCCAAATCAATTACTCTTAACTTCAAACCAACTATTATGTTCTCCACTAATTTCAAGGACCAATAATATGTGGAAAAAAAATTAAAGACAACGGAAATAATAATAACAATAAAACATACCTCAATTAAACTTTAATATAAGTGCAAATAAACTTATTTATTAACAGAACCTTGAAGATATAATCACAAACAAACTAAAGAGATCCATCCAATGCTATGGTCACTGAGACCAAAACTAATAATTTATCAAATTGGAAATCATAAATTCAATAAATAAATTTTCCAGGTTAACTTTAGTTTGTGTAAATTCACATAATTCAGAAATCTATTACTCCACCATGATAAATAAACTATTTACTCACATCAAAGGAGGGCCAAAACACCAGTTCATACCACCCATAGGAGTTCAATTGGTAATGAGTTCCTTCCCAAAAATAAATATATAAAGCAACAGAATGGAATTGAATTGAGAATATGCACAATACGGGTTCCTAGTTCCTATTATACAATTAATCTCCCAATTTTATTTTTTTACTGCTTATATGGATTAATTACAGATAACCCTAAAAACAATAGAATTTTGTTTTCCACTAACAACCAGTAACTCTACTTAATACATGAGTTTTCTTGTCCAAAATTTTCTTTTTCCCCAAAGGACGGAAAGTAAAGAAACGAACAAGTAATGAACAAAGCATGACAAATCAATGTCCGAATTATCTAAACAATATATGTTTGTTGTGCATCAAGAAAATTAAAACCAGACAAGATCCTTAATTGATACAATATCAGCAAATTCTCAGATATCTACGTAAAACTTTATGTATATCAAAGTCGGAAAAATCAATTAGCAAATTAAGAATAGAATTTGACCTAAATTATATCTTCACACAAATTCCTCAAACAAACAATCAATACCTTTTAGACATCCAACTAGGTCATTCAAAATTTCTTGTAGATAAAAGAGCATATCGAAAGACTTACCTCAATGATGCCAATTTGTTTAATTGGTTAGGGTTTCGTGCTAGACTTACTCCAATAGAGCTTTCTTTTCGTTTCGCGGTCTTTTGTTTTGCTCAAGCGGCTAGGGCTTCGTGCTGATAACGTGTTGTGAATAAACTAGAGAGAATATTGATGTGTGTCTTATTCCATATAGAGAGATCCTTTATATAGGATACAAGAGTTAGAGTTTGTATGGGAATAGGACATCTAGAATATTCTGGGGGTATAATGGTCATCCACTTAATTAATTCATAACAATTAACATGAAATTTTACAATTTTGAAAAAAGTGTGAAACCTCATTCCTCGTTCAAAGTTATAATAAGTTGATTCACATTCTTAAATGCTCAAGTTCTCTTAAAATCAATTTCAATAATAATCAAGACAATCTTCATTCAATAATGAAAAGAAAATCATTTTTATTATATATCAGATACATAATCACCTACAATATATTAAATATCAAATCTACAATCCTCTCGAGCGAACAATATTCGGCGAGCATTTAAATCATAAATGAATCGCGTATTAATTTGATGCATTGTCCCCAATATAGTCAAAGATGGTGAACTCTTAATTTCTACACAAAAAACATCACTAGTATGTTCTATTCTTCTGTATATGTTATTTGCATCGACTTCAAAATCAGCGCCGTCAAAATGGTATGTCATCGCGGCCAATTTGGGCAATTTTTGGCTATTTTTGTAACATAGTTCAAGACCAGAATTAGGTACACGAACTCGTTGAAGTCCATACCTCTCATAATAGAGTTGGAATGCCCCAATAATTTTTCGATAGGCAGGCTCGATGAAACGTGTATATGATGTTGCAGAATCTATCACGCACCCACCATGTCCGTCATATTGGAGCCTAAAAGTGCCGAGAGTGAAGTTTAATCGATGACTATCAACACTTATATCTCGTAAATCGAGATAATACGAGTTTCTATATAGTGGAGATACAATTCGTATCGACTTGAAAATCCTTCCGAAAGTCGCGATGTCATCCCCAAACCTTAATAAAGTACTAACATTATTATTCGGAGGCAAGCAGTAAGAAAAACGACGTTGAGTTACATTATACAATTGTTGCAGTATAGAAACCGGGGACATATTTAACCCCAAAATGCCTCCAAACCTCCCTAATTGGTCACGAGAGCCGAAATTTTGACTATTATCTGAGCAACCAAATTTTATTTGCATTTGTTTATTATTGGCAAGATGAAATATATCTGAAGCAGCAACGCCTGCTGTACTGGAATTGCTCATATAATGAAGTTTATAAACACATTCACCATGTTGACATGTGAAAGTCGAGTTATTATATCGACAGAAATGATGGTTACAAGGAAGCTTTGCATAGGTGTGGGAAGCAGATGAGTTGTAGATTGGAGGTGCTTGATGAAATCTATAAGTACATGGCTCACATTGAGTCCAAAACAGATGACTACCGGTATCAGGAAAGAGGTATATAGGTATAGATGGACTACCGAATTGTAACTTCACAAGATAGGTGAGACGATCACTATGTGTTAATTCAAATCTTAATCCTTGAGGATTGGTATCTAATTTGGACAATTTGTTGAAATTGGAAGATTTAGTGTTTTCGAGATCGAGAAGGCTGATAGAATCTCGATGGACGAGCTCAAAGCTAAAACCATTATGATGCTTTGAAATAACAACAAAGAGGAGGATCGAGAAAGTAAAGATGTAGAGAAAAAGATGAGGTAATGTAGAAACATGACATTTAGGCATTTTTGCAGGAATGGCTAGAAAAATGATGAAAAGCATGAATAATAAAGAACAATTGGACTATATATAAATATATATATTACTAGTCATAATAAAAGTTACTAAAATGAGTAAATGCAAAAGATTTTCTTGGATTGATATGGATATCCAAGCATTTATAATAATATGAGTAAATAATTTAAAGATCCTCGACGTTTTACATAACACACTGTTTAGTCCCACTATTTTGAAAAACACATTATAAGGCCCTTGTCTTTTGTCATAAGTAACTTTTTGGTCATTTTTGTCTATTTTTTAGATTTTTAACACAACATATTTTAACTTTCAAGACATCTATTTTGTCATACAAAATGATTATGTGATTCTGTTAGTCTGCATATTCATACTAAAATACAATTGCTACGACTCTAGAAAAAATAGACAGAATGATCAAATGGTTAATTATGACAATAAATAGGGACCTTATAGTGTGATTTTCAAAATAGTGGGACTAAACAGTGTGTTATATAAAATGTTGGAAACCCTTTACTTAATTGTTAATTATTGTCAAATGTCAGATATTATAATATAGTTGCTATTTTCACAACTTAATTTAAAAGATGTAGAATTATTCATTTTTTTTAAGGTTATTAATGGTCATTTTAATGATATCAATAAAAAGCGTTATTAAGAGGTATTATAGATGCTTGGTACTGGACCGGTGAACGGAATGGGTTGTATTCGGTGAAGAGCGGTTACCGAAAGTTATCTCAAGCTTTGATCGTTGGTGTTTCGAACTTTTCATGGAATTCTATTTGGAACCGTAAAGTTCCCCCTAAGATGAAAAATCTAGTGTAGAGATCGTTGTCGGGTTGTCTGCCTACTATAGTCAATTTGAAACGGAGACATGTTCCAATTAGTGAGAGTTGTCAACTTTGTTCAAATGGTCCCGAGGATGAGTTTCATGCGCTTTGTGGTTGTGGTTCAACAAAAGCTATTTGGTTGCTCTCCCCAATTGGGGATATCAGTAGCCAATTCACAAGCTTTTGTGATTTTTGGAATTTTATTCTTACTAAACCAAAACAATCTCAAGAGATTAGGGTCCAACGATCTTTTATCCATTTCAGCTTTGCTGCCTATTAAGAGAATAGGTCCCGAAAAAGCGGCCGACCGCCCTTTTTGCTGACCGATGACGTAGCGACATGCCGGATGGTAGAGCGGCGCACGGACCGTACTCGAGCTTCGGATCAATGTCCCCAGGGTTAGGTGGAAGTTTCAAGACAGAAGCAAATGAACTAGAATCGCGGCCTAGGTGCTTATGCTTAGGTGGTAGCGTCTATCAACCAGGTAAAGAGTTAACCAGGGATGAGTTTCCTGCAATTTTATGTTGGTGTATTTGGTGTAACAGGAATGATGTGATTTGGAATCAAAAACAGCCCTTTTCCGTTTTTCTTTATCAAAGCACGATGAATTTATTGTCGGATTGGAGGGCGGCTCAAATTCGGGGTTCTATTTGTGTTGATTCGGTAAGGCACGCTGCTAGTTGGTCTCCTCCTCCTGCTGGTTCGTTGAAGTTAAATGTGGATGCTGCAATTTTTGGGGATGGGACTGCTGGGTACGGTTGTGTAGTGCGAGATGATCGAGGTGTTTTTGTTGCTTCTCGGAATGGTTTTGTGGAATGGAATTATGATCCGGGAATTGTCGAGGCGCTCTTTATACGGGAAGCTTTAAGTTGGATAAAAATAATGGGGTGGCATAAAGTGCAAGTGGAGTCGGATTTTTTGATCGTTATACACTCTTTAGCTCACGCACTAAAGGATTTATTGCCTTTTAGAGTCATAGTTCAAGATTGTAATTTTTTACTTAACGAGCTTACAAATTGCTCTATTTCGTTTGTTCGTCATACCGCTAATTCGGTGGGCGCATTCTCTAGCTAGAAGTGTGGTTACTTGTAATACACAAGGTGAATGGTTCTCCGATCCCCCACCGTTTCTTTGTAACTCTCTTTCTTGATCAATAATATTTTTCTTACTGTAAAAAAAAGAGAATTTCTATAACTACGGGTCCAAATTAAAAATAGAAAATAAATCAAAGACATCATTTTCATAACAGTGTAACTATGGAGTTATTTTAAAAAAAAATAAAATTACCCTACAGTGTTTTGTATTTATAAGACACAATTAATATTTTTATTATTTCAAATATTTGTCACTAAAACAGCTCTAATTTATAAAAATAATAATCATTAAAAATGGAAAGTTAATTTGAAACCAAATTTGAAAAATCTAAATTCATAAGTATCATACCAAAATTCTCCACTTTATTATTACAAAACTTAGTAATATATCAGCGTATTGCGCCATTTTATATTATATTATGCTCAATAATTAGTATTGAAAGGGTGATATATTCTTTTATGAAAAAGGAATCAATTATAAATATATTGCAAAAATACACATATAATATAACTCTATCACACAAAATATAAAAATAGATAGGAAAAATTACAAAACCAATTCATGTGGTTACATTTTTTCCAAATAAAATCTCATGGTTTGTTTATTTGTCAATTCAAAGACTATGATTTTTTTTTTTTTGCAATCATGTGGACTTTTGATTCAAACTATTAAAATGACGTTAATGATATCCGAAAATTAACTATTATGAACTGATAATATTTTAAGCAACTTTAAATCTTCAACTTTTTAATTTTAAGATAATCTTAGAGTTGTTTGGTAATGAGAGAGAGTAAATTTTTAGAGAGAAAAAGCGCAAAAAATTGTCATTTTTGAAAATCAAAAGCGTGATTACATAATAAGTAAGCAAAGTGGTCATAAGAGGCCTGCAAAAATAGTTTTGAGGAATCCAACTTCTGGAATGCATTGAATGTTGGTCCTCATGGATCTCAGTTGCTCCAGAATCAAACTACAGAAGAACAAGCAAGGTGGAAAGCAACTGTTGCTGAAGCTCAAAAGAAAAATGATGAACCCTATGTATTTTTGGTATGCTCAAATAGTTTCAGAAGTTGATAAATACTATACGGCTTACATACTTAGATTATTGGCTAACAATTTTCTTTAAGTCTTGTATAAGTCTTTTTCAGTAGATGATAATTCACTCGTTTAGGAGATGGAAGATTACAGTAGTTAATCTGTTCAGAAGCTGAAGTTCAAGATTGATGCTGAATGAATAGAAGACTGCTTGTAGATTTGTCTCAGAAGATAAAGCTTCATCATTCAGAAGATTTTACCTCAAAAGTTGGAAGTTTAGTTCTGAAGGTATCTCTCAGAAGATGATCAAGCTACATCTCAGAAGCTCAAGTCTCAAAAGCAAGTCATTTCGTTGAGTTGATCCTGAATCGTTTATACATTAAAGACAAAAGGAATCTCAAAAGGAAACAGTTTCAGAGGACAAATCATATATATCCTAGAGCATTTAATGCGTCTGTCAAAAGCATTTAACGCTAAACGCCAAAGTTCAAAAAGCCGCAGATACGCCTCTAGACTGTTCACTAGAGGTCAAAAGTTGTTTCTTCCTTGTTTGCCCTTGGTTCAACTTAATGAAGAAGTTTTCATCCATCCTTATCTTGAATTTTCTGATTAAGCTAGCTTCTGAAAGAAAGAGATTGGATTCTGTCCAATTTTTATAAACTTGATTTTAGACGAAATACCTATTCACCCCTCCCCCCCTCTACTCTGATCTTGTTAGGGACCAACTAGATAAGAATCAAACTCCAGAAGAACAATCAAGGTTGAAAGCAATTTTTGCTGCACCTCAAAAGAAACAGAAACTAGACAAACACCATAGAACTTAGAATTCCTTAGTACTTAGGTTCTGGAGATGGGTAGTTTTTCTTAGGACTTGTCTTTCCTTTTCTATCTTTTGTCTGTATGTTATCTGTTATTTCCTATTATGAGCGGAAACGGGCACTCATAGCGGCTTTAGCCTTCTTTGACTAGAGTCACCATCCGGCCGACCGAGAAAATGTATGAACCTATTAATGTACCGATTGCCTTTGAAAACCAGAGATTCCATATACGTTCGTGGATACAACTTATTAGTTCCGACATTCTAGGCCCTAGAGGATCTTTAATGCAACCTAATTCATTTGTCTTATATTTATGGTTATCACATAAAAATATTTAAAATACGCAAATATTTGTACGGTAAATTGTTGGGTGACACGGTAAAAACCCTCAGAAGCTTACCCTCGTAGCGTGCCAATAAGATCCTTGCAAGCTAGTACTCGTCGAGAATAGAGCCGGGTGGATAGAACTTTAGGATCGGAGAGGCGTCGAGGACGTACTCCTAAAGGTAGACTTTAGACTTTGTGGTTCTAGGGGAACCTTGACTTGGATGACTTAGATGACTTGGATGCACCTATCCTTGAGGAGGATGAAAGTGCCATGGTGGCTTGGGTGCACTTATCCTCGAGGAGGATAAAAGTGCCGAGATGACTTTGGCGATAGCCGGGATGTCGAGAGATTTGTGTCGTGAGGACTTTAGTGGGCGGGGATGTTTATGGCGGCAAAACTTCTAGATTTGAGCAATTCTTTATATCAGTAGCGACTTAAGGCAACTTTTTATTGGAGGCAACTTATCGGGTCAAGAATCACTTAGAAACCGAGAGAGAAAGGGGAGAAGAAGAGATTTGTTGATGTTTAATTCAGAATTCTAAGCCACTATTTATAGGAAAACTAAAGGTCTGCAGAGACCGTACAGTCTCCATAGTGAAGACCGTACGGTCTCCATTGTGAACCGCACGGTTCTTATGGGTTCCCATGGAAATCTTATCTTTTGACGCGTCCAAACAATAATTTATGAAAGATAGGGACCGTTCGGTCACCATAAGGGGACCGTACGGACCAGTTTTTGTCCACTGACACTCGAGAAGTCCCGACTGAGTTTTTTTGACAAGAACCGTATGGTCTTGGGTTAGTGACCATACGGTCTCCTATGTGGAGACCATACGGTTCTGGTCTTTGGCCAAACACAGCCCAGTTTTGACAGATTTTAGTATTTTGGGCATAACTTCTTCATATGAACTTTGATTGGGGGATTCGAGATGCGTAAAGGTGTAAATGAACAAAACAAGTGCACGGGGGATGGTAAAATGGATTATAAACCTGTGTAACACTTAAATAAGCAAATTAGTAAAACAAAAAGAGCATAATCTCAACGAGATATCCCCTCAAACAAAAGGATTAACGAAAAGAGAAAGTGTTTTATTTATTTACAAGGCCTAATTACATAGGCGATCGAATACCAACTATGTGGTATGAAATACAAAAACATACAACAAAAGGGAAACATGTAATTACAACATATTCAAACTTCACAAACAACACACATAACACTAGCAGTCACACATAAGAACTTCAAGCATCAAAATTCTCCTCATTCACATCTGCATTCCCATTGCGCTTAGCAAGTATAGCAAGGATGCGAGTTTGATGAGTTAAGAACACTGGACCGACAAATAAAATACGCTTCACGAGACCCTCATTCTCCAGAAATTCAAAGTCGAGAATTGGATATGCCTCATTTTCATCAAAAGGTTTGCACAAATTTCCTCCAGCATTAAGAACAATCCTAACAAAAATGCTCCCATATCCCATACGCTTGTTCTTGGAACGGGAAGTTGCATGAAGACCATCCATAATAATGCAAGTAGAATGAATGACATTCTCACGTAAGACATCGCTAAACACCGGCAAGTCGGGGCGTTGAACGTGATTACCATTCACACACCCCCAAAGTGAGTAGCACATAAATTTATGGAAATAGACAATGGCCTCGGGAATGATCAACTTGTTGTAGGAAAAATGAGGGTTGAAATTCGGCAAACCAATTAGGGAAGACCAAGTATCTCCAGCGAAACAAAGACGATTAATCTCACGAGACTCGCACTCGACACGATTAGTAAATCTGAACCAATGGTGTTATTCCGGATAAGTAAATGTGTACTCAACGCCTCCATTTATGAAATTGAAACGGTCTCGTCATGCATCGACCCAACGGAGAGTGGAGAAGAACTCGATACACCAATTTATGATGACCGGAAACTTCATCGACACAAATTTGTCCCATGACATGTTGGTGATGAAACGAGAGACATTCTCCCCTATCCCGAGTTCATCATTCAGAAACTCATCGAGATAAAACATCCTGGCGAACATGGCATAACGAAACCGAAGATAACGACGACCCTCACTCTCACTGAAAATGGGAAACCAAGCACCGAATCAAGAAGAGGTATCGGTGAAAATGATCGAAAAACTCGAAGAACTAGCGGACATCTTTTGAGACTTGGATTTACGACCCATAATTACACATAAATTTCTGAAAGTATTTTGAATTGTCTAAGTGAAAAACATGAACATAAATCCTCTATTTAATGTGTCCAAAATTCAGTTATAAAATTTGAAAAGAGGTGAGTTTTTTTTTTCACCAAGAGTTGTCCTAATCCAAAATAAAAACTTCCAGTAGAAAATCTAATCCTAAAAGGTCACAAAAACTCTTTTATTTTCCTAAATGTCAAGTCTGAAATTGCTAACTAACTAACTAAATAACTTGTGCTAATTAAATGTGGATTATCAATATAAATAACTAAGTAAATTAAACCTACTAGACATTAAACTAAGTAAATAAGTATCCTAAAACTAAGAAACACATGATAGATATGATTTAGGAGGATCAAAGTACACGATCGAATTACATGTTTTGATCGTGCCTCCTTCAAAGTAAACTTTGCAACAGTGCCCATTAGCTTTAAACCGTTCACCCTTAGGGTTCTCTAACTCTAAAGCTCCATGGTCAAAGGTATTAATCACTAAATAAGGTTCGTCCACTTAGTTTTTAACTTACCCGGAAACAATCGGAGTCGAGAATTAAAAAGTAGAACATTATCCCCTATCTTGAAAGTTTTGACTTTAATTCGAGCATCATGCCATTTCTTGACCCTTTCCTTATATAACTTAGCATTCTCATAGGACAAGTAACGCAATTCATCTAACTTATTCAACTCTAAAAGACACTTTTCACCGAAATTTTTCGAATCATAATTCAAAATCTTAATAGCCCAAAATGCCTTATGCTCTAATTCAACCGACAAATGACATGCCTTACCATAAACCAAACGGTAAGGAGTCATACCAATTTGCGTCTTAAAAGCAGTACGGTAGGCCCATAAAGCATCGTCAAGTTTGTGTGACCAATCTTTACGAGAACATAAATGGTCTTCTCTAAGATCCATTTGAGCTCCTCATTAGATATTTCTACTTGGCCATTGGTTTGGGGATGGTAAGGAGTAGAAACTCGGTGATGAATGCCATACCTCTTCATAAGTGATTCAAAAGCTTTATTAATAAAGTGAGTTCCTCCATCACTTACCATGGCTCTAAGGACTCCAAAGCGACTAAAAATCTTTTTCAAAAACTTGACAACAACATTAGCATCATTACTAGGAGTAGAAATTTCCTCGACCCATTTGGATACGTAGTCAACGGCCACTAAAATATAGTTTTGACCAAAAGAGGGAGGAAATGGACCCATAAAGTCAATCCCCCATACGTCGGAAATATCAACTTCCAAGACATTCTTCAAAGGCATCTCTTCTCTTTTTCCTAAATTACCTACTCTTTGTACCTTATCACAATGTTCAACAAACAAACATGTGTCCTTAGACAAGGTTGGCCAAAAGAATCCACTTTCGAGGACCTTAGCCCCCGGTTTGCTTGCTCCATTGTGTATGCATTAGAGTGACAATCATACATGATTGCATTAAACTCAGATTCATTGACACATCTCCTAAGCATTCCATCACCACATATTTTGAACAAGTATGGATCATCCCAAAAATATCTCATAACGTCAGAGAAAAACTTCTTCTTTTGATGATAAGTGACTAGGGATAATATTCGCTACATGGTAGTTTGCAAAATCCGCATACCATGGCGTTATTAGAGTATCGACTTGAATGAGATGTTTATCCAGGAAATCATCTCTTATCCCAATATTTTCTCCTATTAGACCATTCTCATCCTCTAGTCGCGAGAGATGGCCAGCAACTAGGTTCTCGACACCCTTTTTATCCTTAATCTCAATGTCGAATTCTTGCAATAATAAGACCCATCGAATAAGACGCGGCTTCGCATATTTGTTAGCAAATAGGTATCTTAAAGCCGCATGGTCGGTATAGATTATGACTTTGGAGCCTAACAAATATGACCTAAACTTATCACATGTAAATACCACTGCCAACATTTCTTTTTCGGTTGTGGTATAATTTAGTTGAGCACCGGATAGGGTATGACTCGCATAATAAATAACTCGAACTTTCTATCATGCCTTTGACGTCCTACGGCTAAGTCACTTGCGTCACACATTATCTCGAAGGGCAAATCCCAATCGGGCTTAGCAATTATAGGTGCACTAACTAAGGCGGTCTTCAAAGAGTTAAACGCTTTTAGGCTTTCTTCATCAAAGTCAAAAGGAGCATCTTTCATAAGCAAATTAGTAAGTGGTTTAGCTATTATAGAGAAATTCTTAATGAACCTTCTATAAAACCCCGCATGGCCTAAAAATGATCGCACACCCTTAACAATAGTCGGTGGGGGTAGATTTTCAATTGTCGATGTTTGGCCCTATCCACTTCTAATCCTTTTTCAAAAAATTTGTGTCCTAAAATTATACCTTCATCAACCATGAAATGACATTTCTCCCAATTTAGCACAAGGTTAGTTTACTCACACCTAGCCAACACTTTGTCTAAGTTTTGTAAACATGCATCAAATGAATCACCATATACATAAAAGTCGTCCATGAACACCTCCATGATATCATCAATGAAATCATTAAAGATAGCGGTCATACAACGTTGAAAATTTGCGGGAGCATTACATAGACCAAAGGGCATTCTTCTATAGGCGAAAGTACCATAGGAACATGTGAAGGTGGTCTTGTCTTGGTCATCTGGGTATATATAGATTTGGAAAAATCCCGAATACCCATCTAGGAAACAATAGAACGCATGACCGGCTATCCTTTCGATCATTTTATCTATGAAAGGTATAGGGAAATGATCTTTCTTAGTGGCCGTATTTAGGTTCCTATAGTCTATACAAACCCTCCAACCGGTGGTGGTTCGTGTAGGTATGAGTTCATGTGGCGTGTAATACCTACGTGCTTTTTAGGGCAAGTGTACCCATCGCTCAAGTAATAAAGTGAGTATTTTAGACTCGGATTATCGTATCCAAGGGATCGGGCGAAGCTAAAGTTACTAACTTTCAGTCTCAAAGATTTAATAAAGTCAAAAGGAATGGTTTTTGAGTGATTAATACTACAGATCTAAAGCAGGGTATAATAACAACAATATTTAAAGGCACACAGGCTACAAGTGTCCGGATCTGGATCATAGGCTACTGGATCTGGGTTTCTGATAATAGCAAAGACTAATCTAACAGTAAAGGTTTGGCCTTTCCCACAAATATCTCATCCTAGCTCGTTTCCAAGCCTAGGAGTTGATAACTTAGTAGATCTAGCAAAGTTATTTGGTTTAGATCTACTAAGGAGTGTGTTGTCTTCGGGTTTTACTAAAAAGTTTCCTTAAATAGTAAATAACCAACATACAAATATAGCAAGATTTCTCTAGACCACAAAAGCATGCATCTTTAGATCTAATCCGTATAGTAAACCACAAGATAGCTCATTTCTAAGCTCCACTAATGATTTTAGGAGGTTTGTTTGCAACCAATCCTCACCCGAAGCATAGATCTAAGAAAACCAAAGCTAGAATAATATTACCATAAGTAGAAACCTTTCCCAAAGCCACGATCCTTCACCTTTCACTCGCGGCCCATGCTAAGAGACTACTCACACATGGCAAAAGAGTGAGTAAACTCCATGGAAATGTAAAGAACAAAGCTTGAAAACATTAATCTTAAGGAAGAAGAAGAGATTCGGATCCCAAAGTTGTATGAACAATATTGAAAAGACTAGAGAGAAATTACTATAAATGGAAATAAGTAAAAAGAAAGTTGTTGCAAGGTTAAAAGTTAACTAACATAAAAATAGTGTTATGTAACATAAAAAGTAGTACACTAAAAGCAAAAGCAAACATTGCCTTTTATAGAGGGACAAGGGTGGCAACCCTAAAAAGGCAAAAGAGTAAAATGACCCTTAAAGTTTAGGTCACAAATACCCTTAAAAACTGAAATGAAAATATTCAAATTGTTGATAAGATTAACAGAATTGCCACTAGGGCTAGGTGGCATTCCACCCCTTCAATTCTTCTTGCACAGCCTCCTCCACTTCACGGCCGCAGCCTGCATTAAACACTGTCTGGTTCACAGCCTTTGCGCTTCTGCAGTCCGAAAGCAGTCTACACAGCTCCAATTCGCCTACAAGGCCTAGATTCACCTTTTGTTTGCAATATTAAGCGAAATCTGCACTAAACCTTTATGAGAAAGACTTTCAAGAATATAAACATGCAAGAATAGAAGCTAAAAAGAGTGGAAAACTACGTAAATATTAGGCCTATCAATTCCCCCACACTAAGCTAGTGTGTGTCCCCACGCACGAAGATTAGACAATTAAAACTCTTTAAGCACATAGGCCTTAGATCCCCCTAAAAGCAATACTTACGACCCATGTCTCCCTTCCCTACTTAATACAGTTTTGAGCTAATGAAGTTAGAATAGTCAACGGCAACTTTAGTCCTAAGCTAACTTTAACAACCGCACCCTACGCTTTCGAATGGAAACTTAATTTTGTTAACCCGACTAGAATAATTTACAAAATTTACAACTTTAAGCTTTCACTTGCATTTCCCTTTAGCACCAATTAGTTTCAGATTTTAGTCTCCTTTTTGATTCAGTCAAGGGCAAACAACTTGGTTGTCTCGTATTGGTCATACGTACTTCCAAGCCTACACCTCATCACCTTATCAAAATGCTTTGCATACTCATACCAATTGGCATAGGAGTAGGATGACTGAGTTTTTAGCACATTAGCTAGCTTTATTTACATTTCATTTCATTTATTGGCTTTGTTTCACCAATTTTTAAAAACAGTTTCATTCCTTACAAGTTTATTTTCATCAAAGCTTCACAATTTGGGCTCCATTCTACTAAGCAGGGCTAGATTGTTAAAGTCTACTCAAATCTAAACTAAACATTTGACTAAACTAGCTTTCTCTAATCAAAAGGCAATAGTAGCCTAGGCAGCATGCAAACATAGTTCTTACTTTGGGGTCCCTAAAGTTAAGCAATTAAAAAGCTGTAAAAGTTATCACCAACTATGCAGGGTGCACTAACTAAGAGTCATGCAAATTGACAAACTTAAACATTATGCAATTTTCAACAATTTATAACTTCTAACTTATCATATTTACAAAGTCTAAACATCAAAAACATTGCAACACAAAATTTCAACCACAGTTAACCAAGGCAGCAGCACCATTCGCAATTAAGCAGCTCCAAAAGATATTCACAGGGTTCGAAAACATACCAAATTGGAGACTACGCAAAAATCAAGTCATGCTGTGGCATTAGGATCCTCCTCATGAGAGGGGTCCTGGGATGGCTTAACTGGGGTGGTCTCTTGCTCAAAAGCAGTGTTCAAGGAAGGCACAGGAGACTGCGCAGGCTTTGATGTCCCAGTCGTAGGGTCTGACTGGAAAAGCGCAGCCTTTGCAGAGTGATACACATGCTCCTCAGGGGCATCTTCTTTCACATCCTCCGCCAGGGGAGAAGTAGGATCAGACTGTGATTTGGCATCAGAAGTTGCAGGCTTCGCTGGGGCCTCCCTGTTCACAGGCTGCGATTGCTCAAAAGCAACCATGTTCAACTTTGCAACCTGTGCACTCAGGTGTGCAATCTGCTCCTTCATGAACTGCTCACCGATCTGCTCAAGGGTCATATTGCGCCACATCTCAACTTTCGAAGGGTCAGACTCATCCGTAGCCTCAAATCTCATGGGAGAAAATTGGCGGGGCACACACTCCGGGCGACTAACTGGTTTCTTCGCAGCCCTCGTCTCTGCCATTTTCTTTTCATCCCAAGCCTGCGCACTGCAGTCCCTCATCAGCACATACTCACCAGTGGCTTCATCCACATAGTACAGCCCTATCCTAGAGCACATGTTCAGATCAAAGGGTGTTCTATAGATGGGGGCAGACATTTCACTTTCATGGACCGCAGGCTTAAATGCTGAGAGATTCTTGGCAATCCTGGTTACAACCGTGCCAAACAGAAGCGCAGAGTCCTTGGAGAAACTTCCAGACAAGGAATTGGCAAACCACCAGCCTACATTCACTCTAAATCCCTCCTCCGAGCACCATAGCAAGAAAAGATCCCCATTTGAAATCGGGGCAGCATTTGACTTTCGCCCAAGCAATGAAAAAGCTATATACCTGTGAAGGTATTTCAAGGCCGGGACATGGATGTTGATGGGTTTGGATTTCCCGGCCTCGAAGGGCTTGGTGTCATTTGCAATCTTCTCCCAAAATGCCACAAGGTCAAACCTGGGGTGCTTGTCCGTCAAAGCGCTCAAATAGCCAGGGGACTTGAGTTCCTTCTCGTCGATGAACCCACAGTTGACATTAAAGTCCCCTAGCGTGTCATCGGAGGAGCGTGAAAGCACCTTATAAGAGAAGAAATCCTCGTCACCATCGGTGGAGGATACGACTTTGAAGGAGGAGATAAACTGGATGGTGAGTTCAGGGTACGCCGGGTCATCAATCTCCACGAACTTCATCAACCCGAGGTTTTCAACCCTCTTCTTTACTTCATCTTCAAGGCCAATCATCCCGAGCACTTCCCAGTCAATGGATCTAGCAGACTGGACGGGCAGTTTGTTGAAGAAGTTGAATCGAGAGATTTGGCCGGGATCAGAAAAGTTAAACATCCGGCGAACGAAGTCAGTAATGGCACCGGGAAGTTCGAGTTTGACGGCCTCGAGTTTGGGCTTTTTGCTCTTGCTGCCGGAGGCAACAGTAGCGAGGCGTGAAGAATGGCGTTTTGCGGTGGCTTTTGTCATGGTGTTTTCTGGAAAATGGGGGTTTGAGGAGTTAAGAAATTTTTGGAAAAGTTTGGGGGTTAGGTTTCTGGGTTTGATGCGTAGTGAAGGAAAATGGAGAAGGCGGATGGTAAAAAGATGAGAGAGAAGGGGACGGTTGAGATGGAGTGTAGTTATGGTGTGTAAGAAAAAGTGGGGTTGTGATTGGTGGAGTGAAAAGGTGAAAAGATAACCGTGCCCTTGAAATTCCAACAATACCCCTCAACTCCTCTCTCCTCAATAACCGGATGGAACACGCGTGGGCTTGAGCGGCTGGGCCAAAATTCAAATTTGAATTTTCTCTTTCTTTCCCAAATTAGGCCTGCGCAAAAGAAGAAACAAAACCTAGGCAAAATATATTTCCTAAACTACTCTAAGGTTAGAACTAAAAACAGAAATAATTAAAGACTAACACTAAAATAGCTTAAATCATGCAATACTTTTCAGCAAATTAAAAGGGGTTACACAACTAAGGTAATATCAACAAGCATGACAACAAAGATTCCAATATTTAAGACTTAAAAATTGAAAAAATTAGGTGATTTATGTTGACCGAAACTTGCCTAAAATACCATAAAGACATGCAATTCCCTCCCCCACACTTAAGTTGTGCATTGTCCTCAATGAACGAAATGGTGGTGAAAAAATAATGGATGAGATGGGATTTTAGCAAGGACAAAACACATGCAGAGTGAAATTTCATCAAGTAAAGCAAAGATGTAGGCTACGACGAACAAAACATATATACAAAGGGTACTACTGCTCCATTGGGTGCAAGGAGCGGGCACAGAGATGTAGGGTACATCTCAGGGGGGTTCCAACAATCTCAATGATGCAATAACAGCAGGGGGTGGAGAGGAATAAAAGGGTTTGACCCTATGTCCGTTTACTTTAAAACTCGCACCCTCAGAGCCTTGGAGCTCTACTGCACCATGTGGAAAAGCTTGTACCACAGTGTAGGGTCCAGACCATTTGGATTTCAACTTTCCCGGAAAAAGTCTCAAACGGGAATTGAATAAAAGAACTTGTTGGCCTGGGAAAAACTTTTTCCTAGCAAGCTTTTGGTCATGCAAGAGTTTGGTTCGATTTTTGTACATCTTGTTGTTCTCGTAGGCACATAACCGAAATTCTTCCAACTCACAGAGTTGAAGATGCCTAAGCTCTCCCACAGCCTGCGCATCAAAGTTACGAAACTTGATGGCCCAGTAGGCTTTGTGTTCCAGTTTAACGGGGAGATGGCAGGCTTTGCCATAGAGCAGTCTGAAGGGAGACATCCCAATAGGTGTCTTAAAGGCTGTGCGATATGCCCACAAGGCATTTTCAAGGAACTTTGACCAATCTTTTCTTGCAATCCTACGGTCTTCTTTAGAATACGCTTAATTTCTCCATTAGAGATTTCAGCTTGCCCATTAGTTTGGGGGTGATAAGGTGTTGCAACTTTATGAGTCACCCCAAACTTAGTTAAAAGTTTCTCAAACTGAGCATTGCAAAAGTGGGTCCCTTGATCACTTACAATGGCACGTGGGACTCCAAACCTAGCAAAAAGCTGTTTGAGATGCTTCACTACAATCCTAGCATCATTGGTTACACATGCATAGGCTTCTACCCATTTAGACACGTAGTCTACCATAAGCAAAATATATTTGAAACCAAATGAGCTAGGGAATGGGCCCATGAAATCAATACCCCAGACATCAAATACTTCACAAACAAGGATGTTAGTCAAATGCATTTCATGTTTCGTAGAGATGTTACCTGTGCGTTGGCACTGTGCGCAGGCTACGACAAACTGGTGAGCATCCTTAAAGATAGAGGGCCAATAAAAGCCACATTGCAAAACCTTTGCAGCTGTTCTTTGTGCTCCAAAGTGTCCTCCAGCATCTTTAGCATGACAATGCTCCAAGATGGAGACACTTTCCTCCTTTGTCACACACCTACGGATGATTGAATCCGCACAAAGCTTGAACAAGTATGGATCTTCCCATATGTAATTTTTGACATCGGATAAGAATTTCTTTCTTTGATGGTAATCCATGTTATTGGGGATAACACTACAAGACAAGTAGTTAGCATAATTAGCAAACCAAGGAAAGGTTAAAGATTGTACCATGAAAAGTTTCTCATCGGGAAACAACTCTTGGATTGCTATCTCATAATCACAGGCTACGTCTTGTAATCTTGACAGGTGGTCTGCAACAAGATTTTCCGTACCTTTCTTGTCACGGATCTCAACATCAAACTCTTGAAGTAGCAGTAGCCAACGTATGAGACGTGGCTTAGCATCCTGCTTCGTCATCAAATACTTCAAGGCTGAGTGGTCTGTGTAGACTACGACTTTGGACAATAGTAGGTAGGACCGGAATTTGTCGAAGGCAAACACCACAGCTAGCAACTCTTTCTCAGTGGTTGTGTAATTCTGTTGGGCCTCGTTCATTGTCTTGCTTGCATAGTGAATAGGCTTGAAATGCTTATCCACTCTTTGTCCTAAAACTGCTCCTACGCAATAGTCACTTGCATCACACATCATCTCGAAGGGGATGTCCCAGTTAGGAGCTACAAGGACTGGTAATGTGACAAGTTTGTCCTTGAGCTGTGTGAAGGCAGCCTCGCAGGCTGCATCAAAGACAAAATCTACGTCTTTGTGAAGCAGGGCAGACAGAGGTTGGGCAATCCTGGAGAAGTCCTGGATGAACCTATGATAGAACCCTGCATGACCCAGGAAACTACGGATATCCTTCACAGTCGTCGGTGTTGACAATTTCTCAATTACCTCAACCTTTGCTCTATCAACTTCTAATCCTTTCTCTGAAATCTTGTGACCCAAAACAATGCCTTCCCGTACCATGAAGTGGCACTTCTCCCAATTGAGCACTAAGTTTGTCTCCCTACACCGTTCTAGCACAATCTCTAAATTATGTAGGCAATCATCAAATGACTTTCCATAAACGGAGAAGTCATCCATGAAAACTTCCACAATCTTTTCCACCATATCGTGAAAAATGGACATCATGCATCGTTGAAAGGTGGCCGGAGCATTACAAAGGCCAAAGGGTATCCTCTTGTAAGCAAACGTACCATACGGGCAGGTTAATGTGGTCTTATCCCTATCCTTTGGAAAGATAGGAATCTGATAGTAGCCAAAGAATCCATCTAAGAAACAGTAAAACATGTATCCTGCGAGCCTCTCTAACATCTGGTCAATGAAGGGTAATGGGAAGTGATCTTTTCTCGTAGCCTCATTTAGCTTACGATAGTCAATGCACACCCTCCATCCAGTAACAGTACGCGTAGGCAAGAGCTCGCCTTTATCATTTTCGACCACCGTGAGGCCTCCTTTCTTGGGAACCACTTGGACCGGGCTTGTCCACACACTATCCGAGATTGGAAAGATAATGCATGCGTCCACGAGCTTGATCACCTCGGCTCTCACAACTTCTTTCATTGGTGGGTTTAGTCTACGTTGGGGCTGTCTTGTAGTCTTGTGGTCCTCCTCCATGAAGATCCGATGCTCACAAATCCCTGGATTAATCCCCTTGATGTCAGCAATCTTCCATCCCAAGGCTTCTTTGTTGTTTTTCAAGACCTCAATAAGTTGGGCTTTTTGTGTAGGCTCAAGGGTTGAGGAAATGATAACGGGAAGGTGATTTGGGGGTTGTAGGAAAGCATATTCAAGGTGGGTGGGTAGGGGTTTGAGATCATGGTCAGGTGGTTCTTCTATTGAGGGTTTAGCCATGAGGGATGGAGTATTTTCCAATGGTTCAAATTCCCAAAGATTAGACCAAGATGTGACTGCCCCGCAGTCTTCATTGCTAGTAGTAGGCTGCGAACCAGGGCTGTCCTGTGCAGGCTGTGAATCAATGTCAATGACGGCTGACTGCAATTGTTCTTCAAGTTCTTCATTGCCTGTAAAATCCTGCATTTCCACAGAGGAAACATCAGTAATTGTATCTAGAAAATAGCAAGAATCATCACTTGAAGTAGGATGTTTTGTAAGATTGTTCATTTTGAAGGTTACATCCTCATCATTTATCTTTAGTGTCAATTTTCCACTTTCCACATCAATAATTGTTTTACCCGTGGCCAAAAAGGGTCTCCCAAGAATAATGGGGACATGAGAATCCTTAGCCATATCCATGATTATGAAATCAGCGGGCAAAACAAATTTATCTACCTTAATAAGCAAATCCTCTACTTTCCCCATAGGGTACTTAATTGACCTATCAGCAAGTTGCAAAGCTACTCTAGTAGGCTGTGGAGGGCCTAGACCTAGTTTCTCATAAATATAATATGACATTAAATTTATGCTAGCTCCTAAGTCACACAATGCATTGTCAATATCAATAGGACCAATAGAGCAAGGAATAGTAAAACTCCCTGGATCCTTTTACTTTTTGGGCAAAGGTTGCTTATTTTGCAGGATGGATGAGCACGTCCGAGATAGACTGATGTGGGCTACGCTTTCAATCTCTGTCTTGTTGGTGACCAGATCCTTCAAGAACTTTTTGTAGGAAGGAATAGTGAGCGCAACATCTAGAAGTGGTATGTTGATGGTGAGTTTGCAGAGTGTATCAATAATCACGTTGGTTTGTTTCTCCAACTTCGTTTCCTTCTCCATACCAGGGTACGGAAGCTTAGGCTGATACACAGGAACAACCTTAGGCTTTGGTGGAGCCTCAGATTGCTGCTTCGCAGGCTCAGATGGAACAGGCGTAGGCTCCGATGGCACAGATGTAGCCTCAACAGTGGGAGTCGCAGGCTGTTCCTTTGATGGTGCAATAACTGACTTGAGCCCTGTTTTGGTGAGTAAGGCTCTTGGTACTGAGTCAGGAAGTTCAATCCCACTTCGTGTGGTGATGGAATTGACATCCTCCCTTGGATTAGCCTCGGTTTTCCCGGGTAAAATTCCTTTTTGCTTCGGGCTAACCATGTTGGAAAGTTAATGCACTTGAGTCTCCAAGTTCTTGATTGAAGTGGATGTTTGTTGCATGAACTGAGTCATCAACTCTTCCATTGAAGGCTTCTTGTCCTCTCTTCTTTGCTGCGGCGGTACATAAGGCGGGGCAGGCTGTGAATACCGCTGCGTAGGCTGTTGGTAGTTGTTTGGAGGCTGCGAATATGGGTTAGCAGACTGTGACTGTGGTTGATGTTGGGGCTGGCTGGACTGCGCAGAGTAACGTTGATTCTGTTCCTGTGGTTGCTGATCGTAGGGTCTTCTGTTGGCATCCCAAGAGTAGGCTGGATGATTCTGGTAACATCTCGCAGGGTTAGATGCGAATGGTCCTCCTCCTTGTTGGCGCTGATGGTTGACGTAGTCTACAAGTTCAACTTCAACAGTGGGTTCCGTAGCCTGGCAATCAATGGTTCTATGAGCCTCTCCACAAAAATTGCAAGATGGTTGTGGAGGTGCTGAAGAGACCGATGCCACAGGCTGCGGCTTGTTCATCTTAGCAATCTGCTTGGTGAGTTCAGCCACCTGAGTAGCTAAAGAAGATATCATAGGGTCAGAACTCGAGGAAATCTTCTGTGTAGGCTGCGTATCTGTCCTGCTTGCATGCCATTTGTAGCTTTGAGCTACCATTTTCTCAATCATAGAGTACATATCTGCTGGTGTCATCATATCCGGTTCTCCTCCGCAAACTGATTCAAAGACTCTTTTTTGGCTCGTGATGAGACCATTATAAAAAGTCTGCACTTGGAGTGCCATATCCAAACCGTGGTTAGGGGCTCTCCGTAGGTAGTCCTTGAATCGTTCCCACGCTTCAGCAAGAGGTTCATCTTCCCCTTGTGTAAATGAGGCAATAGAGTTCCTCATTTTGATGAGTTGCTTTAGAGGGTAATACGTGTTCAAAAACGTCCTCTCCATAGCTTCCCAACTTCAAATACTACCCGGTTCTAGATTCTTGAACCAAACTTTAGCTTTTCCCGTGATGGAGAAAGGAAAAAGCTTCAACCGGAGGTAGTTATCAGTAACTTCCCTATTTGGACGAATTGCTTCACATATATTCTTGAAATCATGGATGTGACCATTTGGATCTCCGCTTGGTAATCCATCAAACTGAGCAGTAGCCTGCAACATGTGAAGCATGGATGATTTTAGCTCAAAGTCTCCTTCATTGGCCGGAAGGACAATACAAGAGGTGTATTGTGGTCCTTGAGGTGGGGCTTCAGTGTCCATCCATGGCCTAGCAGCAGCCATGACAATAAAAGGGACTTCTTGATTTCTGGGTGGTGGTGGTGGTGTTCCTATGTCTTTAACCTCTGAAGTCTCAGGCGCAGGGTGTTCTTCTTCCGTAGGGTTCGGGAAAACAGCTGTATTATGCTCAGCGTGTTCTGCATGTGTGTTTGAAGTTTCTCCAGACTGAGCCAGCCTCCTCTCTTGCAATCTCTGCCTACGCTTAGCCTTCTTGATAGCGTTCCTACGTCGACAAGATCTTTCAATCTCTGGGTTGTAGGGTACGTCAGGAGAGCCTCGCCTATTGGGCATAAACTGCAAAAGATATTACTAGAACAAAGCCTGCACACTTAACACACAAATTAAACCCTTAAAAATAAAACTTAATAACAGTAGCGTATTGCCAATCCCCGGCAACGGCGCCAAAAACTTGTGGCGTGTAATACCTACGTGCTTTTTAGGGCAAGTGTACCCATCGCTCAAGTAATAAAGTGAGTATTTTAGACTCGGATTATCGTACCCAAGGGATCGGGCGAAGCTAAAGTTACTAACTTTCAGTCTCAAAGATTTAATAAAGTCAAAAGGAATGGTTTTTGAGTGATTAATACTACAGATCTAAAGCAGGGTATAATAACAACAATATTTAAAGGCACACAGGCTACAAGTGTCCGGATCTGGATCATAGGCTACTGGATCTGGGTTTCTGATAATAGCAAAGACTAATCTAACAGTAAAGGTTTGGCCTTTCCCACAAATATCTCATCCTAGCTCGTTTCCAAGCCTAGGAGTTGATAACTTAGTAGATCTAGCAAAGTTATTTGGTCTAGTCTACTAAGGAGTGTGTTGTCTTCGGGTTTTACTAAAAAGTTTCCTTAAATAGTAAATAACCAACATACAAATATAGCAAGATTTCTCTAGACCACAAAAGCATGCATCTTTAGATCTAATCCGTATAGTAAACCACAAGATAGCTCATTTCTAAGCTCCACTAATGATTTTAGGAGGTTTGTTTGCAACCAATCCTCACCCGAAGCATAGATCTAAGAAAACCAAAGCTAGAATAATATTACCATAAGTAGAAACCTTTCCCAAAGCCACGATCCTTCACCTTTCACTCGCGGCCCATGCTAAGAGACTACTCACACATGGCAAAAGAGTGAGTAAACTCCATGGAAATGTAAAGAACAAAGCTTGAAAACATTAATCTTAAGGAAGAAGAAGAGATTCGGATCCCAAAGTTGTATGAACAATATTGAAAAGACTAGAGAGAAATTACTATAAATGGAAATAAGTAAAAAGAAAGTTGTTGCAAGGTTAAAAGTTAACTAACATAAAAATAGTGTTATGTAACATAAAAAGTAGTACACTAAAAGCAAAAGCAAACATTGCCTTTTATAGGGGGACAAGGGTGGCAACCCTAAAAAGGCAAAAGACTAAAATGACCCTTAAAGTTTAGGTCACAAATACCCTTAAAAACTGAAATGAAAATATTCAAATTGTTGATAAGATTAACAGAATTGCCACTAGGGCTAGGTGGCATTCCACCCCTTCAATTCTTCTTGCACAGCCTCCTCCACTTCACGGCCGCAGCCTGCATCAAACACTGTCTGGTTCACAGCCTTTGCGCTTCTGCAGTTCGAAAGCAGTCTACACAGCTCCAATTCGCCTACAAGGCCTCCAATGCCTAGATTCACCTTTTGTTTGCAATATTAAGCGAAATCTGCACTAAACCTTTATGAGAAAGACTTTCAAGAATATAAACATGCAAGAATAGAAGCTAAAAAGAGTGGAAAACTACGTAAATATTAGGCCTATCAGTTCACCTTCATCATTTTTAACTACGATTATACCTCATTTCTTATGAACACAATGGATCGGACTAACCCATTCACTATCCGAAATTGGATAAATAATCCCATTATCTAGAAGTTTTGTGATTTCATTTTTAACAACTTCTTTCATGTTGGGATTCAAACGTCTTTGTCGATCCGCCTTAAGAGTACTTCCTTCTTCTAAATGTATCCGATGCATTACAATGCTAGGGTTGATTCCCTTAAGGTCCAAAATTTGCCAACCTATACTTCATATCCTAAGCCTAACAACCTCGAGTAATCTCGATTCTTGATCTTTAGTTAACTTGTTAGAAATTATTATAGGGAGAGTATCGCCTTCGCCTAGGAAAGCGTATCTCAAATGGCTTGGCAATTCTTTCAACTCCAACTGAGGTGGTCTTTCAACCGATGGTGGGATCGGTCCATCATTACGTATCAATGGCTTGGGACTTGTTTCCTCAATGACTTATTCTATCACAGGTTTAATGTGGTCAACATTATTACTATCCTCATCTACGATAGAGTTAACACATTCATCAACCAAATCAACTTTCATGCAAACATGTTCATCCATAGGATATTTCATTGCTTTATTCATGTTAAAATCAATCTTGTTATCCCATATTCGTAAGATTATCTTTCCTTCCGACATATCAACTAATGCTCGTCCCGTATTCATAATGTTGGAATCTGATCAACGATCAGAGACGCGCAGCGGAAGCGAGAAAAACGATATTAAACATCATTGATCAGATTACTTTGATCTTTATCGTTGCCTCAATGTTATTTAGATTATTAATGGTGATTAAACTACTTTAGTCACTCACATGGAATCCCTCTGAGAGAGATGGACGAACCGCACGATCGGTGATTCCTCCAAATTCACGTGCACGACACCTCTAGACGACATGTACTCGAAAAGGCAAGAAGAACGATGAACAATGAGCTCCAGATTCCTCCTAGGGGGTTCGGCCAAATCTCCAGTGTAGAGGGAATTAGGGTTTCAATTTTCTGTGTCAGAAAGTTTGGGGTTTCAATCGATTTGGATTAATTTATAGTGTGTCGACTAATTACAGTTTTAGTACCTGTATTAATTTAATTAATCTGATTGTACCACAATAGAATACAATAGATTCAATTAACATCAATTAGGTTATAATTAATCACACACTAACCCCTAAAGAAAATCTAATTAATTAATCGCTTAATTAATTAACCCGATTGAATAATTAATCCCTCCAAACAATCAATTAACTTGTTCCAATCAGAACAATTAATCAATTAACATTATCAGTTAACAACTAATAATAAGTTCATCATAAATACACTACATATATTAGTTCTCCAAGTACAAGTCTCAGTGTCTAGTGTGCACGATCCTGTGGGCCATAATTAATTAGCTCAACGACTGATAGAGAGTTGCCTAGACCATATCAGTCACCAATTGATTACAGTGTTAGTCCATCTCATACAGATGGATACCCTGTAGTATTCTCTAATATCTCTTACCATGCATATCGATATATCAAGCATGAGGCATGGTGGACGTCATCCTCTACAGCTTGAAATATTTCTCGATCTAGAGTTAACCGAAGAACAGATAAGTAACCAGCTTATCGGAGTGTGGCCACACATTTCTCAGTTCAACTCATCGAGTGGCCTAATGATATCATCTCACTTATGGAGTGAGTGGTAATCCCTTCACTTCAACTATCGGTATGAATGAGTTCACTGACTAGACCAATCATACCCGTATTTGGCATCCTTTTACAGATCTGTTAGGCTATGTCAAATCTAATCAGATTCCTCATTCAATACTATATTGAAATCATATCGACAGATAAAAGAGATTTACATTTATAGAAGGGCAATGACACTCCCACCATATGCCTTCTAAAGCGGATCGACTAAGTCCCGTATTGGTCATACGTACCTACAAACATATCTTGTACACGTGTACATATCCTGTTCGTAAAAGCTTTACATTCTATTCATTCCCATGAGTAGAACTAGCTTCTGGTTATTTATGATATACAATCAATGGATACTTCATACAGTATATATAATACAAGATATATTATCTGAATGAATTAATGCCTTTTATTCCATAAAATAATTATATAGTACAATCAACAAAAGTACAATACAATAACAAATAACTATGCCTAGAACTAGGGCACACCAACACATAAATGGTCTACCAAATATCAAAGGAAAATTCAAGTCATAAGCAAAGTCAAGTATCACAAAATTCGTAGGAAAAATAAACTTGTCAACCTTGACTAACACATCCTCGACTATACCATAAGGTTTCTTAATAGTTTGGTCCGCTAATTGTAAAACCATGCTAGTTTGTTTAACATCTTCTTCCAAACCTAGCATCTTAAAAATAGACAACATCATCAAGTTTATACTAGCTCCTAAGTCACACAAGCAATTTGGGAATCTCATATCACCTAAAGTACCTGGTATTGTGAAACATCCCGGATCTTTCGACTTAGTAGGCATAGTACTTGTCACGATACTACTACAATCTTCAGTCAAAGCAATAGTAGAAACACCTTCCAAACTTATTTTCTTAGATATCAAATCTTTCAAAAACTTGCTATAATTTGGAATTTGAGTAATGGCATCCATAAATGACAAATTAATATGCAAATTTTTCTGCTTATTAATAAAAGTTAGGAGTTTCTTATTGTAGTCTTTATTGCGGATCCTTGGAGGATATGGTGCCTTCGGTTCAAACACATTTGCAGTAGCCTCCTTGGGAAGAATTTTTGGAACTTCATTCACATCATTGGAACTTCGTGGCAATTCACTTTCATGCAAAACTTTAGTAACATTTCCGGACAACTCCGGACAGAAATATTGCTTTCCTGAACGAAGAGTGGTACCCGTCACTTGTTCTTTAGGATTTTCCTTCGTATTGCTAGGAAGGCTACCCTCTTTTCGGGATGGAATTGACTTGGCAATTTGTCCTATTTGAACTTCCAAATGGTGAATAAAAGATGAATGATTTTTAAACAATTGATCATACTTGTTCTCAATTCGTTTAAAATTTTCATCTTGATTATTTATCTTGCCGCCAATAGCATCGATAAATTTATCGACCTTCGTGGAAAGTGTCCCAATAGAATCTCTAGGTTGATTTTGATAGTTACTAGTGTTGGCCCTAACGAGATCAGAATCACCTAGAGGAGGGTGAATATGTGTCTAAGTCCAATTTTAAATTTTAGATAAACTTAGGACATAATCCAATCTCCTCAGAACCAGAGGCAAGCTTCATAGAAGCACTTATTTGAGACATTCAGCTTTAAGGAAGTTTTTTGCCTTTTCAGCAACAAAAGTTATGTGTGACAGAGCTTCTGAATTGTCTTCTAAACAAAGAAAGTGAAATAATGAGCAATCTGTTTCAGCACTAAATATAAAGGAATTTGCACAGAGGTAAAATAACAAGTTATAAGGTAGGGAGAAAGAGATTCAGGAGGTCCTGATGAACAGTTCAATTTATCCAGGTTCGCCACAGAAGTCCTATGACTACGTCATATCCTCTGTGAGCGCAGTCAGCAGAGATTTAAAATCTACTAATCAGAACGTTTATGGCATGCTTAGAAGCTCCTTTACAATCAACAACACTTAAGCTAATTTCTCACTTAGTTCTGACTAGTCTAGAATAAGTTAAAAGATTTCCACCAGAACAACAACAATCTTGTTTTCTGGAATTCTCACCCAACCTAAACCTCAACTAGATTTCTCTCAACTCTAACTGAATATCACAAACGATATCAGTTTACAAAATTCTATTAAGAACTTGTGTTTTCTTCACTCTCTCACTTTTACAAATTAGAAATAAGAAAAGAGAACGAATGGAATGCTCTGTTTTGCTTATAATAACAACGCGTTAAGAAATGCTCAAGAATTCGCATGCAAACACTTAGTTGAGCTTGGCTACTATTTATAGTGCTTTGAAGATGACCGTTGCTTTGATTTGGAGTTTGAATTTGAGCAGAGATAAGAATGTAGCCGTTTCTCTGTCTTGTTCTTCAAACGGTCTTCAAACACTTTTGATTCCGTTAACCTTGTCCTTTAATCCAAAACTGGTAGAAGGTGAATCTCAAATCAAGGTTGACTGGGAAATTTCTTCATTTGGATCAACAAAGAATTTGTTTGTAGTGTACAGTCCAAGCGCGCCCATAACAGCTTTTTAAGGTTTTGGCGCCTAGCATTAAATGCAGGTGTCAGACCATTAAATGCTTAACAAGACACGTGATCTTGCTTCTAATCTCAAATGGGAAGCTTGGTTTCTGGATGCTTGAATCATTTGAGGAGAGCTTTATCAATCTTCTAAGTTACTTCAGAGCAGAGGTTCTAGCTTCTCTGTTACATCTTCTGACTGACTTCTAGCGTTCTCTTTTGAGTTCAGTTGCCTTGAAGTGAGCGGTCGGGTCACACCTTGGCGGGTTGCTAGTCCGATGAAGGATCGCATGATTTTACAAGATTTAGTGATCCTGGGATCGGGTAACGCCTTGGGGTTTTAGTCTTCTGATAATTTGGAGGTCGGGTGATACCACAATATATTTCTAGTCTGGTGGAGTGAGAATCGGGTGATGCTCCAAAATAGTGTGATGACTTTTCTAGGGAAAGTCAAGAGCGTTGGGTCTCTGTGAAGCGGGCGTCTTGGAAGTCAGATATCTTCTTTTATGACCGTTGGATGGGTTCATGCGCTTTCCGTAGTCTGTCGGGCTTAATTCTGACTCGTTTGTGGGTCTTCAGTCGATCATCGTAGGTTTTCGAGGCCCCGTTAGGATCAAGACTTGAGCATACGGTCCCCCAATACTTGAGCGTACAGTCAAGACTTTCGTGACCGTATGGTCAAGGGTTTTTGAATTTTTGACCATACGGTCACTTTGCGATTCTGGGCAGTTTCATATACCCTTGGCCGCCGGTTTCACATTTCTCATTCCCGACTCGATTTTTCGACTCCCATTTCATGAGATTTCTTACCCCGACTTGTTTTTGACTTACTAATGGAGCACAGAGATGACAATTTAGCGTTGGAGAACATTGTCTTGCCCCCGGTGTTCGATATGCTTTAGTCCGTGCTCGGGATGAATCCGCCTCGTACTACGGGCGCAATTTCGGAGATGACATCCCTCTCACACATAGGCCCTTCCAGCATACCTTCACGACATTGGTATGCCCTCATTTCTCTTATATAGCTGCTTTGAAATCCAATTTTGGCCATTTTTACAATATTGCATTTTGCCCAATTTTTTCCCGATTTTGCATGGTTAGTGATGTTTTGAGTATCATAACATGATTAGGATGCATACTAGGTGTTGTATGTAGGTGGTTTTATGAATTTTGCGAGCCGATTCAACTTTTTGCATGATTTTTGAACCCAACAGGTCTGTGACCGTATGGTTTGAACAATGACCGTAGGGTCTGAACGATGACCGTACGGTCACTGTTCTTGACGTACAGTCACATACCCTTGACCGTACGGTCACCCCTTCTTTTTGATTTTTGATGATTTTTGGCTTTTTGTGCAGTCGGATAGGCTTTGGAGTCACGAGAGGGTGCAGAAGGCGGCGGAGTGGTACAAGCACCTTCCGGATGCTGTTAAGCTTCGCGTATATCGAACTGCTTTCCAAGCTTTCTTCGACTCGTTCTTCGAGAGGAAGGTCACCACTTCGTTGGTCGGCATAGAGGTATTGGCCGAGAGGTGGTCAGACTGCACCCATACTTTCCAATTTACGTTTGGAGAGATGACCATTACACCGCTGAATATTGCGGCCATTACTGGTTTGCAGTCGAGGGGAGAGGTGCCTCCCTTTTCTGACTTTTCCTTCGAACCAACGGACATAGGGACTCTGGTTGGGCGATATTTAATTCCTTCAGAGTATCGCCGGGTGCAGTCGACCCAGGTTTATGATTCCTACGAGGGAGCTGGTGTTCCGACTTCAGCAGAGGGGAGAGATTATCACGCCCGGTGCTTTTTGTGGTTCGCTTTATGTTCCACTTTATTCAAGGAGACAAACGACTGCTGCGATTTGGCTCTCCTGGCGGGTTTACGGGACCTGGACCGTCTTGGGGATTACTTCTGAGGCAAGGTGGTCCTCGCGTCCGCCTATCATCTTCTCGATGGGTTGTGCCGCAAGAAGAAGGCGGTTGTTGGTCCTATGATGGTTGTAGAGGTGCTTCTTTTATCTCTTGTGTGTACTTTTTTTATGAGTCTTTTCTGTTTTTGACCGATCTTGTTTTGCAGGTTTGGGCCTACGAGCACTTTCTTCTGCCTAGGCCTTCGACGGGAAGGGAGACGCGTCTTGGCTTTCCTCGAGTCGGGCATTGGTACGGTCTCGTTCAGGGGGTGTCAAAGCTCCAACCCCGGTTCATCGGCATATTGAGGAGCTGACTTGGGATGTGGTACGTCTTTTCGTCATTTTACCCTTTTTGTCATTTTTTTTTACTTTTGCTGATTATTGATTTGCTTTTCAGCTGCGGGATCGCGTCCGCCCTTGGCACGTCCCTGCGGTCCTTCCTGGCTGGACCGGTGAGATGACATCTGCTGCCGAGCTGGTGCCCATGTGGATGCTCCTAGAGGACCACCTAGATTTCTCCTGGTACCTCGGGGAGTGCGTCTACCAGTATGAGGTTGGTCCTACCGGTCGTAGGGTGCCTATGGACCCTCCTCTGACGATGTTCTGGGCTCGGGCTCTTTCTGTTGCCGAGCGGGACGTTGCAGCTGCGGGGTTCTCCATCTTTGGTGATGGCGGGCAATCTTCCCTGCTCCTTCCTCCCACGGCGAACGGTTATGCCAATGTCATCTCTCGACTATTTCCACACCGGGAGGTCGGAGTCTCCTCGGGGATAGGGGGAGATGGCGATGATGACGATGATGACTCCGATGCTCCGGATGCTACTGCTGAGGTATATTCTTTTATCTTGCCGCGTATTTTATTTGACTCTTTCTCGTGCTGTCTTTTTTATTGTCTTTTGGCAGCCTTCCTCCTCTCGTGTCCATAGGACCCGTCCTCGGACCAATAGCAGCGCTGATGACGTGCACCCTCGGGGGTACATTCCACAGGAAGGTACAAGTCAAGTTCATCCTGACTGGATTGCGGGGGACCTGAGGCGTAATCTTCCTTCTTCAATCTCGTTCCTTGACTGGACTGGCTTCCGGGAGTTTGACCTTGCTGATCGCGAGCGGATGGAGTTTAAGCCTCCCGAGACTAGCCACGTATGTGTAGCTTTTCTTTCTTTTACTTTTGTCTTTCTTCGTCCTTTTTACCGAGATTTTTCACTGTTTCAGGTACCGAGAGATTCGATGGCGAGGATGGCGAGTCTTTATCACTCGTCTCGTCTCGCGTTACCTGGTAGATACACGCCCAGTCTGGCAAGGTATGTACTCTGATTTTTCTTGTACATAGATCGCTTTGTATGTATGTATGTATGTATGTATGTATGTATGTATGTATGTATGTATGTATGTATGTATGTACGTATGTGTTTTTCATATGGTCGGATTCTGGACGCAGGATGCTATGGCGGCAGATTTGGCGGTGCGAGATGCTCAGATAGTGTCTCGGGATGCTGAGATAGTGACCATGACACGTCGGCTGGCCGCCTTGGAGGTGGAAGAGGATCGTCGGCGGGTTAGGCGCCATCGGTGACAGGCCCGGGGAGGGGGAGGCAGAGGATCAGAGACCGAGAGCTCCCAGAGTTCCCAAGATTAGTCATTTTTTGTTTTATTTTTAGGATTTTTGTACAGTGATTCACACATTTTGGGGCATTGTTATCTACTTTTGACATTTCGGTTTAGCTTTTATTTTTCTAAATGTTTTTCGTGAGAGGTGGCGAGATGCATTCTTTATTTCATTTCACTTAACGCAATAACATAAGTAACATTCATTTTACATCGTGCCTTAACTAAAAAATGAACCAAGACTGAATCATGAGATAATTCATTGACTTTTGCCCGGACTTGTGTAGTTTTGCTCATACATGGAAATATCAAAGTCTATCTATATTGATCGGCTCTGTCAATTCTATTCCTTCCATGTCTGTCAGCTGGACTCCTCCGCGCGAGTACATCCGTTTGATGACGAACGACCCCTCCCATTATGGTTGGAACTTCCCCCGTGGATCGATGGTTGAATGTCATACCTATTTGAGCACTAGATCGCCTACTTCCAATGGTCCAGACCCAAATTTCACTTTTGTCGCATACGTCGATTAGTCTTTGTTGATACATCTGTAACTGATCCGAGGCTCACAGTCGCTTTTTGTCTAAGGACCCGACTGACCCGTTCTGTCTTTTACCCATTATGTTCCTGAAATCTTCTCCTCTGGGGATACGTGTGGAGATGGTATCTCTATTTCCAATGGTACTACATTCATTTTGTAATAGAGCATCACTCTTGCAGAGGTGTGAATAGTTGTTCGATATCTCCAGATTTTTGGAATGTTAATTCTTTTGTCTAGCCTTTGCTCTTATCAAACATATCTGCGAGCACGTGTTTGGGTTGGATAGCGGAAGCGAAGTCTGGTTGAGAGTTTTTACCGATGTGGAGGGTAGGTTTGGTGAGGAATGTGGGTGTCTGGGTGAGGCAATGGAGGCGAGGCCTGTTGAGGTTTTTGATGAAGTGAGTGGTAGACTCGGCAAGATGAGCGAAAGTCCGGGTTAGACAAGGGAGGTGTAGCCTGTAGTGGTAGGATTTGTGAAGGGTACAAGAGTTTTGATATAGGTAGTGGAGGCAAGGGCTATTGAGGTTCTTCGGCATGAGAAGGTAGGTTTCATGAGGAGATCGGGAGTAGCTTCCAGGGTGTTGGAATCGAGATGCTTGAATGCGACTTTCGATGACATTCTCATAATTATTCCGAGGATGAGGTGTTTATTGCTCTAATTGTTGCCTAAGATGACTCCACGGGTTGTCAACTTAGCAAGCTGCTTTTATTGTTGACTAGGTCGTCCTCTCGGGTTTTCAACCTAGCAGGCTTCCTTTCCTTTGGCCTTGAATGTTGCCTAGATCTATTTTTGAGATTTTTGATCTAGCGGGTCTCTTCCTAACGTGTCTTGTTGCGGAGAGTTCGGTTTCGTGTACGTCTTCATTTATCCAAGCAAGGGTTCGAGGTTGTCTCTATCTGATAGCCTTATGTGGGAGGCAGATTTGACAAAATCGGGGCTAGTCTTGATTCATTTTTCTTAGTTTTAAGATTATTATGATGTAACACAGTGTTATGTATGCTAAATGCGGTAAGTGAAATAAATTAATGAACACATGGTGTCATTCCTAACGAATCACACAAGTAAGCAAATCGAGATTCCATTATGTCTAGAAATGAATACATCTTTGTGAAATTATTAAATCCCTATCGAATCTAATTAGGGCTTCAGGATCCAGATCTTCTAGGTCTCCTCATTTTCTCGACCTTGCAAACCGGCTTTGGATTCTTGACGATTTTCACCAGTACTCTTATGTCTTCGTTTTGTTTCCCCTTCATTAATTCTCATCTTGGCTAGTTCTTCTACCAAGTCTTCTATCCAACTTTCCGGGATTGCGAGCGGTGCATTCCTATCAGTTGTAGGAGACGCTTGCCATCTTACCACATCGCGTTCCCAATCCACTTCTCTTTCTTCTGGCCATGGGATTCCTTCCCATTCCTCTTCTAAGTCATCTTCTCCTCCGAAGCTCGTGATTGGATCAGCCATTTGTGTTTCAGGTCCCGAATGGGATATCCGTCCTATATTGGTGGCGAGTTTAGTTACTGTATTTGCTTGTCCTTCTATCAACTCACCGCCTGACGAGTCCGGATACCAATTGCTGGATCTCTCAGGGGAACCTTTAACTCTTCCCCCGAGATTGGCGATGACCTGGTCTGGGGTACATCTTGACTGTACCGTATTTACCGATAGGCATGGGGAGTAGAAACCCACTGGAGCGTGCGCCCCTAGTATCCCGTCAATATGTTTTAGAACCTCCTCCTCTGTGAGTCCTGAGTCGATCATCACAGTCCGTGGAGGACGATGATCTGGCATAGAGTCTTTCTTGGCGTTCGGGACCTTATAAGCTTCTATTTCCCCTTCCTCAATCATCTTCATGATTTTCATCCGCAATGCTTCGCATTTGGTGGTATGATGTGTGAACACTTGGTGGTATTCACATAATCTTGCCAGATTATCCGTCGGCTTAATGACTTTGGGCGATCTAATAAGGGGGGATCTTCCCCTCGCGAGTTAGGCGGTCGAATTCTTTCTTGAGATTTACGTTCGGGTGCATCGCGTTATCCTTTGAAGGGGATCTTTGGTACTCAATGAATCGTGCCCCTTGTTCTTCGGAGGCCGCCTGTGATTCATTGTCATGCGTCGCGTTCGTTTTCTCGTATGAAGCTCCAGGGATTCGATTGATGATCTCTTCTCCCGCATTTCGAATTGTTTGGAAGAGGTCTCCAAATATCCTAAAGTTTTGGTATTGGGTAATGCCCTCATTACGGGGTAATGCTCCACTAGGTTTTAGGTGAGACCATTAATGTCGTTCCCTTTTTCACAGGTGACTCCTCTCCCTTGTTACCTTCGTACAGTTGGTCCATGGTTGTTGACAACAGTGGCTGCTCGCGGTCCCTTTTTCTATCCAACTCCCTTGTTGGGGCAATAATGCTTCCTTCTCAACCGTTGAGGTGGTCCATGGTGTAATCCAATTTTCCATCTGGGATAATTGGTCCACGTGGCTCCTCCGTTCCTGGTTTGGTCTTCTCTAGTTGGTCGGCTAGGACTTTCCTGCATCCTTTTTCGATGGCTTGGTGCATCATCCTTTGGTATTCTGGTGATTGCATCATGGATGTCAAGGCCCTAGTGATCTCGGTGGCCACATCTGAAGCAGCGTTTGTATTGGCCCTAACAAGATCAGAATCACCTAGAGGGGGTGAATAAGTGTCTAAGTGGAAAACTGAAAATTTCAAGTTTTTAGAGAAACTTGATTTTCAGAGTCAAATTTCTTCAGAGTCAGAGGCAAGCTTTAATAAAGTAGCCTCTAAGAGAAATTCTACCTTAAGACAGATTTTGTCTTTAAGCAACAGAAGTTCTGTTTAACATATCTTCTAGACAGTCTTCTGAATAAAGACAAGAAATAAAGAGCAAAACTATTTCAGCACTAAATATGATAGCAAATGCACAGAAGCAAAATTAACAAGTGTAAGGAGGGAGAAAGAGATTCAAGAGGTCCTGAGTGAACAGTTTGATTTATCCAGGTTCGCCACAGAAGTCCTGTGACTACGTCCTGTCCCCTGTGAGCGCAGTCAGCAGAGATTTTAAATCCACTATTCAGAACGTTTATGGCACGTTCAGAAGCTCCTTTACATCAACAGAACTTAAGCTAATTTCTCACTTAGTTCTGACTAGCCTAGAATGAGTTAAAGGATTTTCACTAGAACAACAACACTTTGTTTTCTGGAATTCTCACCCAACTCAAAGCTTAACTAGATTTCTCTCAAAATCTAACTGAATATCACAAACGATATCAGTTTACAAGATTCTTATTATGAACTTGTTTTTCTTCACTCTCTCTCTTTTACAAAATCAAGTAAGAAAATATTAAGAATGGAAAATGGTGCTCTGTTTTTTCTTAGAATAACAGTGCTTTGAGTTAGCTCAAAATTCTCGCGTGTATGACACAAATGAGCTTGGCTACTATTTATAGTGACTTGAGATGACTGTTGCTTGAATTTGAATCTTTAATTTGATGATGACAAGGTTGTAGCCGTTAATCTGTCATATCTTCAAACGGTCTTCAAAAACACTTTGATTCCATTAACCTTGTTCTTTAACTTAATCCGGTAAGTGATTTGAAAATCAAGGATAAGGTTGACTGGAATGTTTCTTCATTTAGATCAACAAAGGGTAGACAAGGAAAATCTGGTTCTGTTTGTTGTGGACATGCACGCTCCTTTAAAACAACTTTTTGAACTTTTGGCGCCTTGCATTAAATGCAGATGTCAGGAGCATTAAATGCTTAACAAAACCCGTGACTAAGCTTCTGAGTGCTTAATTCCTTTTGTCTAAGCTTCTGATCAAATGGGACAGCTTCTGGTTGCAGTGAACGTTGAGGAGAGCTTTATCAAACTTCTGAAGCTCTTCAGAGCGGAGCATCCAGCTGATGAGCTTTAACTTCAGTCTTCAAATATTCTTCTCTTCTGAGTTATTTCAGCAATCCAAAGATTCTTCGTTCAACACATGTTGAGAAAAACTTATACAAAACTTAACAAAAATTGTTAGTGAACATTGATAAGTAAAGAAGTATAAATTAAGATTCATCTTCTGAAACGTTTGGACATAATCAAAACATGTAGGGTTCATCATTCTCCCCCATTTTGGTTATGGACAAATCGTGGTTCAGAAGGTAAAGTTACTTAAATAAACACATAGTTTAGAAAGCAACTCATGTTGGTTATGTTTTTCACAATCTGTTAAGCTTAAGAAATGGCTTAAGATCAAGTTGTTAGATTTTATGAAGTTAAAGTCATAGGCAAATACATAAACATATTAAGTACAATAATTAAGAGCACAAGATACAAAGTAGTCAGAGACAAGAGATATAGATAAAAAAAATTCAAGGTATATTAGATATCAGAAGTAAACACATCAGAGCAAGGAAACTAAAAGAAGGAGGAAATAACATAAGTCCTAAGACATGCTACCCAACCCAGAACCTAAGGCTAAGAAGCTTCAAGTCCTATTTCTTTTTAGTTTGATAAGAAGCTTGAGGTTTCTTTTGAGGGTTACCACCAGAACCATCACCATCATTAGGTCTCTTCATACCAGCACTTGAACCACCCTGCTGTGCAGACTTCTCCCCCGTTTGGCCAAAACGCAAACCAAGACCATCTTGTTCATGTAATTTCTTCTGTTGAGCCATGGCAGCAGTAAGCTGATGTTGATTTGGCCTTACAGAATTAATAACATTCATCCTGATCCTGAAGTCACGATCAAAACTAGCCATTCGGTTGAAAGTATCACCACACAGAGGTCTCTCTTTGTGAACATCTTCCAGAAGCAGCTTGATAGACATATTATTGGCATACATAGCACCAGCAAGAGCTTCATTCTGAATGTAGGTCTGTCCACGAACAAACCTGTAACAGTTGTTCAGACATTTCTCTTGCCTCTGAGCATTGTCATACATCAATTTTACCAACTCAGTAAGTTCTTCAATCTGGGAGTTCTGAGCGACCTAGGTGTTCTCTATGTTCTGTAGTCTTCTATTAAGATCAGGAGTGATGTCAAACACAATTGGAGCAGGGGCAGAGGTTGATGGAGCAGAAGATTTCACTTCTCTCGTGATATGATTAGCAGTACTTTGAAGATCATCAAACCTCGAAGGTATTTCTTGACTCTGAGCCTTAAACCGCTCATTTGCCTCTGATACTTCTCCAGTCAGAGCCTCAAGGGCAGGATTGACTTATTTGGCAGAAGCAAAAGCTATATT
The DNA here is from genome assembly GCA_028411795.1 of Euphorbia peplus. Taxonomy (NCBI): domain Eukaryota; kingdom Viridiplantae; phylum Streptophyta; class Magnoliopsida; order Malpighiales; family Euphorbiaceae; genus Euphorbia; species Euphorbia peplus. The sequence goes on along the minus strand of CP110843.1, from coordinate 6,875,420 downwards.
CTCAATAGTTGGAAGAGTCAATTCCAGCTGCCTCAGCTTGTAAAGCTCATCATTTGCAGCTAAATGAAGGGTTGATAGATTGCGGATGTACACAGAAGGATCCTGCATCTGAAGCATAGACATGAGCTGTAGGTTCTGAGCTTTCACAAGTTGGAGTTCTTGAAGCACAACACTCTGAGCGAGCATGTCAGCGGCAAAGTTCCTTTGACCCATACCGGCAAGTCTGGTCAAGAAATCATTAGAGCCACCCTGACTCATACTTCTCAGTTCATCAACAGTAGGGACATTACCAGCTCCTGAGGGAATGGACATCTGACCAATAAACCCAAATCCACCAAAATGATCAATCCTCTCATGCTGACTCATCAAATTTCTGAGAAAATCATAATTTGATGACAACCCAACAAAAGGAGTTGAAGAAGGCATTGAAGTGGTTAAGGGATCACACACAGGAGGTGTATGTCCAGAAGTTGTGAATGGAGGAATGGTTGTGGTTGAAGAAGGAGCAGAAGTTGTAGTAGAGGAGGAGATAGTTTGAGAGGTGGAAAAAGATGGAGTGGAGGAAGGTAAGGACAGAGATGGAGCTGTAGATCCTAGGGGAGGAAATACAGAAGAGGAGGATAGAGAGGAAGTGAAGGAAATTGTAGTACAGTTTGAAAAGATTGGGCCAGAGGCCATAGGCGCTTCTGAATAGGATCCAGAAGGCAGAGAGGTTTTAGGGTCTACAACCTCTGATGTAGAAGTTGTAGGAGGAAGTGAGTATGAAGATCACTAGCTTCTGTGATAGAAGGTAGTGGGGATGAATGAGGAGGAGATGGAATGGGTGAACTGTGAGCAGGAGATGGAATAACCTGTTCAGGAGAAGATGGAGGGATATTTTCATGAGCAGAGGGATTGTATGAGGCAAAGGGTTTAGCATAGAGATGAGACAATCTCTCCATTGTTTCATAAGCATCTCGACCCTCAGAGCTTCCTCCTTGTCCCATAAGAATATTTTCAATGAAGTTATCATTGTCAATATTGTCAGCAAACTCTCGTGCAACCTTCAGAACCTCTTGTGCATCTTCTGCTTCTGGTGCAGAATCATCAGATAACTCCTCAATGGTAGGAGCATTAAGATCACCTTCAGCAAAGACATCCATCATGTCATCATCATCATCATTCAATGCTTCTTCTTCTTCAGCAGCAACTTCATCCTCAAGTTCAGGATTCGAAGTTAGAATGAAATCCTTCTTCCTTAAGGATTTTCTCTTTGCAGCAACTTTCTTGATTCCTTTTCTTTTCAGAGGAACCTCCTCAGAGTCCTCAGCAGCAATTTCATCAGCATTGGCCTTGGCCTTTGCAACTCTTTCACGGACAGCTGCTTCAGCATCTTCCAACTCAGCATTAGCTGCCACAGCAGCTTCTGCAGCCATATTCTTCTCAGCAAGCTGTAGAACAACTGCTATCTTTTCTGCCTCAGAAACCCTTGCTAGTTTAGCAAGTCTACTATTCTCAGCATCCTTTGGAGCTTTCTTCTGTGCTGACTTCACAACAGCCTGCTTCTGGAACACATGCTCAATGGCAGCTTTAGTTCCACTAGTAACAGAGGGTTTTTCAGCAACAACTTTCCCAGTTGGTTCAACTATGATTGAAGTTTGAACCAAATTAGTACTTGGCTCCTGAACTTCAGGTTGAGCCACTTCCATTACAACAGTTGTCACATTTATTTTACCCTTGGAGCCCTTCTTGGCTCTGAGCTTCTTCTCAACTTCTTTCATAGTTGCCTTGTGAACTTCTTGGACAATTAAAGAAGCAGAAGACTCATCCTTTTTAGATGGTTGAACATCATGAATCAATCTGGTCAGAGAGGCCAGAGAAATTGGAGTACTTCTGCTCTTAATAGCATCTTCTAGAATAACTAAAGAGACAGCCTCAAATAGTCTCGTCAGAAGTGATCCATAAGCTAAAGTTCCATTAGCTTTTATACTTTTCATCTGCCTTACAATCATAGCAGGTAAGTTGATCTTCTTCTCATTGATTAAGTGGTACATGAAAACCCTCTCCCTGTTGGAGACACAGTTAAATCCCCAAGATTTTGGTAAGAACACATTAGTTGTAATGTAATGTGCCCGCCTCTGGTGCTGAATTAACCATGTAGCATAGGTTTCCTTTGCATCCAAATCTGGTTTCCCCCAGTTAACATCTGTAAAGCCCTCATCAGAGCCATCTTCACCAACAATCACTGCAGCATCTGATATGCCCATAGCTTCAGAAATTGAGGCTCTAGAGACCTCAAAATGTGTACCCCCAATTTGAGAGTAAAGCACATCAACTTCATCAAATCTGAATGAGAGGTTTTGGTAGAATTCTGTAACTTGGATGGGATAAATGACTTCATCGAGAGAGGCGATGGAGTTCCAGTTTTGGGTAGTCAACCATTTTGAAAAAGGTGCAGAGGTTAAGATATCTTCATCTAAGAACCTAGAAGTGAAGACTTTAGACTTGTTTAGTTTGGTTTTGGCTTCGAAAATGTGGGTAATGGTGATTTGGGGAACTTCAGCCATTTGAGAGTTTGAGAATGAAAATTAGGTCAAGTAGAGAGAAAACTGAGATTGCAGAAATTTGCAAGGAAATTCTAATTGTAGAAAAAACTTAGGTGAAAAATTTGCTAAGTATGGAAATCCCTTATTTATACCCTAAACGATTAAACCGTTCCTATTCAAAAAGTAGATAACTACCGTTAAAGCAGGTAACCAGTTACCGTTAACAACATACAACGCAGTAATAGCATTTAATGTAGGCACGCTTAAAACAGAGAATAAAACATCATGATTAGCATTAAGCATACTTAACTACCTTAAACGGCAAACAATTAAGACAGAGCATAAATGATAATTACTGAAGAGGGTTAGTCATACATATGCCTTCTCTCAAGCTTCTGAAATGAGTACTAGCCAGAGGCTTAGTAAACATAACAGTAAGGTTTTCTTCAGAGGGTAAATAAGTAAGAATAATATCCTTCTTCAGAACATGATCTCTCAGAAAGTGATGCCTAATATGAACATGCTTCATCCTGATGTGTTGTATGTGATTCTTTGAAAGGTCAATTGCACTTTTGTTATCACAATTAATGGTAATTGTTCCAGGAGTAACACCATAGTCAACAATCTGCTGTTTGATCCAGAGCATTTGAGAAACACAGCTTCAAGCAACAACATATTCAGCTTCAGCAGTTGAAAGTGCCACAAAAGTTTGCTTCTTGCTATGCCAGAAGACTAGGCACTCCCCCAGAAAATGACAACCACCAGAAGTGCTGACTCTCTTCAATTTGTCTCTACCATAGTCAGAGTCTGTGTATCCTATATGAGTAAAATTTGTACTACAAGGATACCACAAACCAGCTTCTGAAGTGCCTTTAAGATATCTGAGAATTCTTTTGACCACAACATCATGAATCTCCATTGGCTTAGCCTGATATCTCGCACAGAAGCACACAGCAAAATGTATATCTGGCCTGCTGGCAGTTAGATATAAAAGATAACCAATCATACCTCTGTAGGTTTTTATGTCTACAGGTTTACCAGCTTTAGTTTCATCATCAAAGTCTTTGCTAACATCCATTGGAATGTCAACAGCATTAGATTCTGACATGCCAAATTTCTTCAGCACTTCTCTAGTATACTTGGCTTGATTGATAAACACACCATCATTACTTTGCTTTATTTGAAGGCCTAAGAAAAATGTTAATTCTCCCATCATAGACATTTCAAACTCAGATTTCATGTGATTGCTGAACTCCCTGCACAAAGATTCATTAGTAGCACCAAATATAATATCATCAACATATACCTGAGCTAAAAGGATATCTTTGTTCTTCTTTAGAGTGAACAGAGTTGTATTAACACAGCCTCTGACAAATACCTTAGACAGAAGGAACTTAGTCAGTCTCTCATACCAAGCTTTGGGAGCTTGTTTCAGTCCATACAAAGCCTTCTGAAGCTTGTACACATGATCTGGAAATTTAGCATCTTCAAAACCAGGAGGTTGAGACACATAAACTTCTTCATCAATGTATCCATTCAAGAATGCACTTTTCACATCCATTTGAAAGAGCTTGAAACCTTTGTATGATGCAAAAGCACATAGAATTCTTATGGCTTCCAACCTTGCAACAGGAGCAAAAGTTTCACCATAGTCTATGCCTTCTTGCTGACTGTAACCTTGAGCAATAAGTCTTGCCTTGTTTCTCACAACATTTCCAAATTCATCAAGCTTGTTCTTCAGAACCCATCTTGTACCAACAATTTTCTTGTTCTTAGGTCTAGGTACCAAAGTCCAAACTTCTGACCTTTTAAACTGGTCAAGTTCTTCTTGCATTGCCATTAACCAGGATGCATCATCTTCAGCTTCATAGAAGTCTTTGGTTCCAGAAGTGACACAAAATCCACATTCCCCATGTATCTTCTGAGATGAGCTCTGGTCATGACAGGATTATGAACAGAGTTAATTACATTCTCCAAGGGGTGATTCCTAGGAGCTCTAACTTCTCTTAGCACATCCAATGTATCTTCTGAAACTTGTTCATCATTTATGGAATCATATATAGGAGCATCTTCTGGAATGAAGTTAACTTTTGGAGTTGGATTATCTTATGGGACTGGATTAACAGTGACAGGAGAAACAACTTTAGCAGCTTTTGTTGGAACATATGTTGGCCCTAACAAGATTAGAATCATCTAGAGGGGGGTGAATAGGTGTCTAAGCGGAAAACTGATAATTTCAAGTTTTTAGGGAAACTTAATTTCTCAGAGTCAAATTTCCTCAGAGTTAGAGGCTAGTTTAATGAAACAGCTTCTGAGGGAAATTCTGCCTTAACACAGTTTAACTGCTTTCAGCAACAGAAGCTCTGAGTTAGAGAACTTCTGGACAGACTTCTGAACAAAGACAAAGATATAAAGAGTAAATTTGTTCCAGCACTAAACAAAAGCAAGTACACAGAAGCAAAAATAACAAGTATAAAGAGGGGAGAAAGAGATTCAGGAGGTCCTGATGAACAGTTCGATTTATCCAGGTTCACCACAGAAATCCTGTGACTACGTCCTGTCCTCTGTGATCGCAGTCACCAGAGATTTCAAATCCAATATTCAGAACTTTTATGGCAAGTTCAGAAGCTCATTTACATCAATAGAACTTAAGCTAATTTCTCATATAGTTCTGACTAGCCTAGAATGAGTTAAAGGATTTCCACCAGAACAACAACAATCCTGTTTTCTGGAATTCTCACCCAACTCAAACCTTAACTAAATTCTCTCAAATCTAACTGAGTATCACAAACGATACTAGTTTACAAGATTCCTATTATGAACTTGTGTTTCTTCACTCTCTCACTATTACAAAGCCTAAACTAAGAAAGATTGAGAATGGAAAAGATTGCTCTGTTTTGCTCGTTAAAACAGTGCGTTAAGATTTTGCTCGTTAATCACGTGTATGATGCAATGGAGCTTGGCTACTATTTATAGTGCTTTGGAGATGACCGTTGTTTGAATTTGAATCTTCAATAGATGACATCAGTTGTTGTAGCCGTTAATTTGTCACTTCTTCAAACGGTCTTCAAACACCTTGATTCCGTTAACCTTTTTCTTTAACTAAATCTGGTAAGAGATTTGAAATCAAGGATAAGATTGACTGGAATTTTACTTCATTTAGATCGGTAAAGGGTAGACAAGGAAAAACTTGTTTTGCTTGAGGCAGACAAGCGCGCTCCAACAAAACAGCTTTTTGAACATTTGGCGCCTTGCATTAAATGCAGAAGTCAGAGCATTAAATGCTAGATAAGACTCGTGACTAGCGCTTCTAAGTTCTTTAACCTTTTGTCTAAGCTTCTGATCGAAATGGAATATCTTCTGATTGCTTCTAATCCTCTGAGGAGAGCTTTAACAGTCTTCATAAAATCTTTAGAGCAGAGTATCCAGCTTCAGAGCTTTGATCTTCTGTCTTCAACTATTCTTCTCTTCTGAGTCTTCAAGGCAATCCAGAGTTTCTTCATTCAGCACCTGCTGAGAAACTTATACAATACTTAACAAAAATTGTTAGTCAACATTGAAAAGTATATGAGAAAGAATATAAATTCATCTTCTGAAACGTTTGGACATAATCGAAACTCTTAGGGTTCATCAACATCTTCTTCAGCATTTGAAAAGGAAACAACAGGAGCAGGAACTTCATCTTCTTCAAGAGCTCTACTATCTGTAAGGTTAGTCTCATCAAACTGAACATGAACAGATTTATCCAAAGTTTGAGTCCTCTTATTAAAAACCCTATATGTTTTACTATGTGTTGAGTAACCAAGAAAAATGGCTTCATCTGCCTTTGAATCAAACTTTGAAAGATATTATTTAGTATTCAAAATAAAGCACTTACAATCAAAGGTTCTAAAATAACCTATCTTAGGCTTTCTACCTTTCCAGAGTTCATAGGGAGTTTTGTTCAAGATACTTCTGATGAGTACTCTATTCAAAACATAGCAAGTTGTGTTGACAGCTTCACCCCAAAAGTACTTTGGAAGCCTTCTGTCATTGATCATGGTTCTGGCAATTTCAACCAGAGCCCTATTCTTCCTTTCAACTACCCTATTTTGTTGAGGAGTCCTAGGAGCAGAAAATTTATGATCAATGCCCTTGGTTTCACAGAATTCTTCAAACTGAAAGTTCTTGAATTCTCCACCATTATCACTTCTGATATGGATTACCTTTTCATTCCTTTCATTCTCAAGTCTTTGAACAAGTACTGAGAAGCATTCAAATGACTCATCTTTGCTAGAAAGCAAGATAACCCAAGTGAATCTTGAATAGTCATCTACAATGACAAAGGCATACTTCTTTCCACCCATGCTCATTGGTTGAACAGGACCAAAAAGATCCATTTGAAGTAATTTCTAAAGGTCTTTTAGTTGAAATGGTTTTCTTAGTTTTAAAAGAGCTTCTGGATTGTTTTCCAGATTGACAAGCAGTACATAAATTGTTCTTTTTAAAACTAATTTCAGGCAGACCCTCAACCAATTGATGTCTAACTACTTTGGCCAGAAGATCCATGCTAACATGAGCAACTCTTCTATGCCAGAGCCAAGAGGTATCCTCTTTGGACATCAAGCATATATTTTTGCAGAGATTCTCAAGATTTAGCATGAAAACATTTTCTACCCTATGAGCAGTTAGAATAACTTCCCTTGACTTACTGTCCAAGATTTTACATCCAAAGGAGCTGAAAACAACATCTCTACCTTTGTCACACAGTTGTGCAACACTCAGGAGATTGAACTTCAGGCCTCTTACTAAGGAGACATCTTCAATAGGAGGATTGGTTCCAATTGATCCAGAACCATGGATCCTTCCTTTCTGAGCATCTCCAAAGCTGACTTTACCACCTCTTTTAGGATCCAATGTGATGAATGCCTTTTCATCACCTGTCATATGCCTTGAGCACCCACTGTCAATGTACCACAACTTTGACATTGATGGAGCACTCAGAGCCACCTGCAGCACAATCAATTAGTGACAGGTACCCAATCCTTATTGGGTCCTTCAGAGTTAATTTTATCTTCAGCAGGTTTTTCTGATAATTCAGATTGCAAGAGGTTTTTAATATGATACTTGCAATCCTTTAACCAATGTCCATCACTCTTGCACAATTTGCAAAAAGGAGGGTTTTTGGATCTCTCCCTTTGCTTCTTGGGAACTTTCTTCTTCTTCTGGGAAGGTACTACTTCTTCAAAGGCCATAGCACTCTCAAAGGTTCCCACATCAGGAGGAGAGGAAATCTCTTTCAGATTAGAGGGAGTGACAGATTTCTTCTTCTGAGGTTTATCACTCCTCAGAGGTAGTTTTTCCTTACCTTTGGCTTTTGGGCCATCACAAGGAGAACTGAACTGTTTACTTAGATTTTATTTCAATATTTTCATATCAGCATAAACTTGAGTAAACCTAAGAAATTTGCTAGCCTCACTTTTGTCCAACTTCCTTTTCAGGTACTTGAACATACTATAAAGTTCTTCAAGAGAATCAAGGATATCTTGTTTAGGAGATATGTTTACCTCATAGTCATATGTAGCTTCAGGAGGTGCGGAAGTCTCTCCTGTGTTATCTTCAGAGGTTGGCTCATCAATAGCCATAAAACATATATGTGCTTGTTCTTCATTTTCTTCAGGATCACTGCTAGTCTCAGAGTCTGACCAATCAACCAGCATGGCTTTCTTGAACTTTCTCTTATCCTTTTTCAGCACAGGACAGTTAGGCTTAATATGTCCTGGTTGCTGACATCCATAGCACACAATAGGCTTGTTTGGATCTCTCTTGGATTTTTCACCAGAATCAGGAGTTTTCTTGTCAAAGCTCCTGAATGGATTTTTGAAGTTTCCACCTCTGCCTTTTCTAAAGGCCTTCTTAAACTTCCTAGTCATCATAGCAAGTTCCTCATCTTCAGAGGATTCTTCAGAAGACTCAGCTCTCAGGACAACTCCTCTTTTCCCTTATGACTTTTCTCTCAGGATCAACGATCAGAGACGCGCAGCGGAAGCGAGAAAACGAATTAATAGATCGTTGATCAGAAAACTTTGATCTTTATCATTGCCTCAATGTTATTTAATAAATTATGGTGATTAACTACATTAGTCACTCACATGGAATCCCTCTGCGAGAGATGGACGAACCGCACGATCGGAGGTTCTGCCAAAACTACATGCACGACACCTACAGTGATCTGGTACTCGAGTAAGGCACGAAGAACGACGAACGAGCTCCGAGACACCACCAAGTGGGGTTCGGCCAAATAGGGTTATGAGGGAATTAGGGTTTCTGATTTTCTGTGTCAGAAAGTCTAGGGTTTCAATTAGAGGCGGGAATTCGACACGTAACACGACAACACGACACAAACATGACACGGATTTTTCCGTGTTTGTGTTGAGCATATTAAGTAACGTGTCATTTTCGGGTCGACACGAAATGACACGCTAATTTCTGTGTCGTGTTTGTGTCAACACGAAAAACACGAAACTGACACGAAAAATCTAATTACTTTTTTACTCTTAAAGAGTTAGGGTTGCAATTGGAGGAGGTATTTAAGTCATCATTATATAAAAATCTAATATCTTTGTATTCTAATGAACTTAGAACTTTGTGAAGATAGTGGTTAATTTTGTATATAAATTGCCATCTTTACATAGGTCGGGTTGGGTCGAGTCGGGTTGATCAGGTCGGGTCGTTTGTAAATTATCGCTATAATTTCCGGGTTTCCGTGTTTGGAGCAGGTCGTGTTTGGGTTTGGAATCTCGACACGAAACATTTTCCGTGTCGTGTTTGTGTTTAGAGTTTTGACACAAACACGAAAGTTGACACGACACGAACACGACACGAAACACGAAATTGCAACCTCTAGTTTCAATCGATTAGGATTAATTTATAGTGTGTCGACTAATTACAGTTTTAGTACCTGTATTAATTTAATTAATCTGATTGTACCACAATAGAATACAATAGATTCAATTAACATGAATTAGGTTATAATTAATCACACACTAACCCCTAAAGAAAATCTAATTAATCAATCGCTTAATTAATTAACCCGATTGAATAATTAATCCCTCCAAACAATCAATTAACTTGTTCCAATCAGAACAATTAATCAATTAACATTATTAGTTAACAACTAATAATTAGTTCATCATAAATACACTACATGTATTAGTTCTCCGAGTACAAGTCTCAGTGTCTAGTGTGCGCGATCCTGTGGGCCATAATCAATTAGCTCTATGACTGATAGAGAGTTGCCTAGACCATATCAGTTACCAATTGATTACAGTGTTAGTCCATCTCATACAAATATATACCCTGTAGCATTTTCAAATATCTCTTACCAAGCATATCGATATATCAAGCATGAGGCATGGTGGACGTCATCCTCTACAGCTTGAGATATTTCTCGATCTAGAGTTAATTGAAGAACATACAAGTAACCAGCTTATCTCAGTGTGGCCACACATTTCTCAGTTCAACTCATCGAGTGGCCTAATGATATCATCTCACTTAGGGAGTGAGTGGTAATCCCTTCACTTCAACTATCAGTATGATTAAGTTCACTGACTAGACCAATCATACCCGTATTTGGCATCCTTTTACAGACCTGTTAGGCGTATGTCAAATCTAATCAGATTCCTCATTCAATATGTTGTGTACAAATGAGTGGGATGACATTAGCAAGTGCACTAGACAAGTAATAAAGTGATAAGTTTATCGTCTCCACAGGGATAGAACAGTCTCAAGCTGGTCTCTTTTCAAAAATAGAACAGTCGGCTGGTTGTGGTTAATTGATTTGAGAATTTCTAAACTTCTATAAACTAAATATAAACTAATGGCAAGACTGATCATACAATTCTTAAATGGATTTAACCAATATAAAACGAGCAGGTGTAAAGCACAGCCAGAACTGATGGTAAACAAGCACACAATTCCTTCATACAAATCAACCATGCTTATTATAGATCTAGGGTATCTTCACTATATTCACTCAAGTCAGATGGTCACATGTTCCCAAGATTCTTTATACTTATGTAAAATTAGTTTCCATTAGATTACACAAGCACAAGCATTAACAGTGCGTTGAGTTAGCTCAAAATTCTCGCGTGTATGACATAAATTAGCTTGGCTACTATTTATAGTGACTTGAGACGACCGTTGCTTGAATTTGAATCTTCAATTTGATGATGACAAGGTTGTAGTCGTTAATCTGTCATATCTTGAAACGGTCTTCAAAAGCACTTTGATTCCGTTAACCTTGTTCTTTAACTTAATCTGGTAAGTGATTTGAAAATCAAGGATAAGGTTGATTGGAATGTTTCTTCATTTAGATCAACAAAGGGTAGACAAGGAAAATCTAGTTTTGTTTGTTGTGGACAGGCGCGCTCCTTCAAAACAGCTTTTTGAACTTTTGGCGCCTTGCATTAAATGCAGATGTCAGGAGCATTAAGTGTTTAACAAAACTCGTGACTAAGCTTATGAGTGCTTAATTCCTTTTGTCTAAGCTTCTGATCAAATAGGACAGCTTCTGGTTGCAGTGAACGTTGAGGAGAGCTTTATCAAACTTCTGAAGCTCTTCAGAGCGGAGCATCCAGCTTCGGAGCTTTAACTTCAGTCTTCAAATATTCTTCTCTTCTGAGTTATTTCAGCAATCCAAAGATTCTTCGTTCAACACCTGTTGAGAAAAACTTATACAAAACTTAACAAAAATTGTAAGTGAACATTGATAAGTAAAGAAGTATAAATTAAGATTCATCTTCTGAAACGTTTGGACATAATCAAAACATGTAGGGTTCATTTGTTTCTCCCATTTGTTCTGCCTTCGAGTCAGACGAGCGTGCAATATGTAGTTCCTCGGGCTCTACGATCGGTTATGCCCTCACCAGTCTTTGATTGGCCTTTTCCCGTGGTCGTTCTATACGAGTGAAGATCGTATGAATTTTCCATCCCCTTCGGTTCGTATGGGGTATGTATGCATGGACGTATAAGTTTTTTCCGATTTTCGGCTTGTTGGGCCTAGTTTGGAAACATCACCTCATAAATGCATAGTGATGAAGGTAATGTTTCTAAACGGGGTCTCTGAATTATGCAAACGCGAGGAGTCGAGTCACTGTGTATTTCCACAAGGATTTAGTTTTGAAAGTGGGTCGTCTCTTCGTTTCTTGTTAGTCGGTATTGTTGGCCCTGAACAAGAACAGAATCACCTAGAGGGGGGTGAATAGGTGTCAAAGTTGAAAACTGAAATTTTCTAAGTTTTTCGGGAAACTTATTTTTCAGAGTCAAATTTCCACAGAGTCAGAAGCTAGCTTACAGAAGTTGCTTCTGAGGGAAATTCTGCCTAAACACAGTTAGACTGTTTTCAGCAACAGAAGTTCTGATTTGAGAACTTCTGGACAGTCTTCTGAACAAAGACAATGATACTTTAGAGAAAATCTGTTTCAGCACTAAATATAAGCAAGTACACAGAAGCAAAAAATAACAAGTATAAGAGGGAGAAAGAAGTTTAGGAGATCCTGATTGAACAATTCGATTTATCCAAGTTCGCCACAGAAGTCCTGTGACTACGTCTTGTCCCTTGAGGTCGCAGCCTACAGAGATTTTATAAATCCACTATTCAGAACTTTTATGGCAAGTTCAGAAGCTCCTTTACATCAACAGAACTAAAGCTAATTTCTCACTTAGTTCTGACTAGCCTAAAAAGAGTTAAAGGATTTCCACCAGAACAAACAATACTCTGTTTTCTGGATTTCTCACCCAACTCTAATCTCAACTAGATTTCTCTCTTTAAATCTAACTGAAGATCACAAACGATCTCAGTTTACAAGATTCCTATTATGAACTTGTTTTTCTTCACTCTCTCACTTTACTAAGACTATGCTAAGAAAGATTGAGAATGGAAAGTGTTGCTCTGTTTTTCTTGTTAGAACAGTGCGTTGAGATTTTGCTCGATGATCACGCGTATATGATGCTTTGGAGCTTGACTACTATTTATAGTGAATGAAGATGACCGTTGGTGAGTTTGAATCTTCGAAAGAGATGACATCAGTTGTTGTAGCCGTTAATTTGTCAAGTCTTCAAACGGTCTTCAAACACTTTGATTCCGTTATCCTTGTTCTTTAACTCAATCCGGTAAGTGATTTGAAATCAAAGATGAGGATGACTGGAATCATTCTTCAATTGGATCAACAAAGGGTAGACAAGGAAATTCTGGTTTCTTTTGAACAGACAAGCGCGCTCCATCAAAACAGCTTTTTGAACTTTTGGCGCCTTGCATTGAATGCAAGTGTCAGAGCATTAAATGCTTAAACAGAACCCGTGACTAAGCTTCCAGAAGCTGATTTCCAGTTGTCTATACTTCTGATCAAATTGGCAAAGTTTCTGATTGCAAAGAACTTCTGAGGAGAGCTTTAGCAGACTTCGGCTTCAGAGCGGAGCATCCAGCTTCTGAATTATTGAAACTCTAACTTCAGCAAACAGATCTTCTGAGTCCTTTAGGCAATCAAGAAATGATTCATTCAGCACCTGCTGAGTAACTTACACATAGACTAAGTAAACAAAAATATTAGTCAACAATAAACTATATGTAAGGGAGTATTAGGTTTTCATCTTCTGAAACGTTTGGACATAATCAAAACACATAGGGTTCATCATTCTCCCCCATTTTGGTTATGGACAAACCGTGGTCAGAAGGTAACAGAAAACATGAGGTTTAGAAAATGACTTCCTGATACACATGTTTCAAAACTTCTGAGTAAATTAACTCCCCCATTTTAGTGTAAATGGTGAACTTCAGCAATCTGTAAAAACTTAGAAATGACTTAAGATCAAGTTGTTAGTTTTTAATGAAGTATAATTTACTAAGTCATAAAGAAACATAAGCAATAGATTAAGAAGTCAGAGACACAAGAAAGTATAAGAAAGATTCAGTGTATATGAGTTCATCAGAAGACAACATAAGAAACAAAATAATCAGAAGAGCAGAAAAAGTCCTAAGACAAAAACTACCCAACCCAGAACCCAGCTAAGAAGCTTATCTCCTAAGAGATTACAAGTTCCTAGGTTTCTTCTGAGGAGGAGGAACACCACTAGAACCTTCAGCAGCACTTGATCTCTTCTGACCAGACTTCTCCCCCGTTTGACCAGAACCAAGAGCAACACCCAGAGCACCCTGAGATTTCAATTTTTGCTGAACATTCAGTGCAGTCTGATATTGCTGAGGAGTTGGCCGCACAGAGTTGATCATATCCATTCTTCTTCTGAAGTCATCATCAATGGTCTTCATATGATCAAAGGTCTGACCAGACATAGGTCACTGTCTCTGAACGTCTTCCACAAGGAGCTTGATCAACCGATTGTTAGCATACACAGCAGCAGTGAGATGCTCATTCTGAATATAAGTCTGTCCTCGAACAAACCTATAGCAATTGTGAAGAGTCTTTTCTTGTTCACGTGCTTGAGTGTGCATAACCTTCAGAAGTTCAGAAAGCTCAGCAATCTGTGCGTTCTGAGCAGATACAGCAGACTCAATGTTGGAGAGTCGATTGTTGAGATCAGGAGTGATGTCATATACAATCTTAGCAGCCCCGGAAGATGATGAACCTTGAGCAGAAGATTTCACTTCTCTCAGAATGTGATTGGCAGTACTTTGTAGGTCATCAATCTTACTTGGGAGCATCTTCTCATGAGCCTCATAATGCTCGTTTGCTTCCTTGACTTCTTCTGTCAATATCTCCAAATTGTCATTGACCTTCAGAGAAGAAGCAAGAGCAATGTTGTCCAATGAAGGAAGAGTCAGAGCTAATTCTCTCAACTTGTACAGCTCTTCATAGGTAGCTAGATGAAGTGTAGAAAGATTGCGTATGTAGACAGAAGGGTCCTGCATTTGAAGCATAGTCATGAGCTGCAGGTTCTGAGCTTTCAAGGAATGTAATTCTTGCAGCACAATGCCCTGAGCATACATGTCAGCAGCAGAAGTCCTTTGCCCCATACCAGCAAATCTATTCAGCAGTTCATCAGAGCCACTCTGACTCATTCTTCTCAACTCCTCAACGTTGGGAGCACCACCAGCTTCGGATACACCAGAAGCTCTGCCCATGAAGCCAAAACTACCAAACCTGGTATCCAAATCATCTCGATTCATGTGTTTGCGTAGGAAGTCATAATTGGATGACAGCCCAGCAAAACAAGAAGTAGTGGAGGAGGTAGTTAAGGGATCACACACAGGGGGTGCATGTCCAGAGGTTGAGAGTGGAGGGATAGAAGTGTTTGAGGTAGGGATAGTATGTGAGGTTGAGATGGGAGGTAGTGTGGATGGTAGTGAGAAAGATGGAGCAGTAAATCCAATTGATGGACGTACAGAGGAAGTATGCATGGAGGAGGTAGTGGATGTGGCTATGGAATCTGTGAAAATGGGAGCAGTGTTTAGATTCACTTCTGAAAAGGATCCATAAGGAGGAATAATTGGAGGAGGTACAACCTCAGAAGTTGAAGTTGTAGGAGGAATGGAAGTGTGAGAATCACCAACTTCTGTGACAGAAGGTAGTGAAGGAGATGGATGAGGAGTACGAGAAGAGGATGGATGAGAAGTATGAAGTGGAGATGGAATAACCTGATCAGAGAGGTTTGGATCAAATGTAGAAATGGGCTCAGCAAAGATATGAGCCATTCTGAACAGCGTTTCAGAAGCATCTCTTTCACCAGGATTTCTCCCTTGACCCAGAAGAACATTATCTAGAAAATCATCAGTGTTGATGTTTTCAGCAAACTTCATAGCATTCTGAATGATAGTATCAGGCTCTTGATCACTATCTTCAGTCAGTTCTTCAATAATAGGAGCATCAGCATCCTTTTCAGCAGACATATCCATCATGTCTTCGTCATCAACCAAGTCCTCTTTTCAGGAATTGATTCTTCCAGTTCAGTACTCGAA
The DNA here is from genome assembly GCA_028411795.1 of Euphorbia peplus. Taxonomy (NCBI): domain Eukaryota; kingdom Viridiplantae; phylum Streptophyta; class Magnoliopsida; order Malpighiales; family Euphorbiaceae; genus Euphorbia; species Euphorbia peplus. The sequence goes on along the minus strand of CP110843.1, from coordinate 6,859,943 downwards.
GCAACATAGAAGTCCTTTTTGATCAGAGACCTTCTCTTTGCTGACATCTTCTTCTTGGGGATTCTTCTGGAGAGAGGAATATCTTCAGAGTCCTCATCCTCTTCAGTAGCCTTTGTACTTATCCGAGTAGAGAGAGAGATATTCTCAAGTTCTTCTCCTTCTTCTGAAGCCTCAACATGCTTTGAGAACTCCACATCCTCAAGTTCAGCAGCACATGCAATGATTCTTGCATCGGCCTTAGCCTTTGCAGCAAGTTCTCTTTCAGCTGCTAACTTGTCTTATGCTTCCTTCTGCTTTCTCTTCTTATCAGCAAGAGCCACAACCCTTGCAACCTTCTCAGCTTCAGCAGCCTTCTCTCTTTCAGCAAGGCGTGCGTCCTCAGCATCCTGAGCTTCCTTCTCAGGAACATCCTTTGGCTTCTCAGCAACAATCTTGCCAGAGGGTTCAACACTGATTGTTGTTTGAACCATCGTGGGAAGAGGTTCTGAGACAACCACCTTCTCAACAGTCAGGACCAACTTACTTGATCCCTTCTTTCCCTTGCCCTTCTTGGCAGCATTCTTTCCTTTCTGAACAGCAGCCTCAGCACTTTCCTTCTGAGCAATACTCACAGAGGAGCCCTTCTCATTCTTCTTCGGAGTCACACCAAAGCTAAGGTTCCTGAAGGTATGCATCTTCAGAACCGTACTCCTACTTGTAACACCTTCTCCTGAAACCACAACAGATGCTGCCTCAAACAGCCTAGTCAGGAGTGAGCCATATGCTAATGCACTCACGGTAGTCACATTCTTCATCTGCCTTATCAGCATGGCAGGTAGATTGATCTTCTTCTGGTTGACCAGATGCCACATAAACACTCTTTCCCTGTTGGAAACACCATTAACCCCTCCAGCCTTCGGAAGGAAAACATTAGTTGTCAAATAGTGTGCCCACCTCTGGTGCTGAGTGAGCCAGGTGGCATAAGTTTCCTTGGCACTTAGATCTGGTCTAGCCCAGTTTGCTTCTGTAAAACCATTTGCTGAACCATCATCACCAATGATGATTCCTTCATCATCAATACCGATCACTTGAGAAATAGAAGCCCTGCTGACCTCAATCTCAATTTCTCCGACTTCTAAATGTAGAACATCCTCCTCATTAGAAAAGAAATGGAGGTTCTGATAGAATTCGGTGACTAACTTAGGATAAATGAATTCATCGAGAGAAACGAAAGAATTCCAGTTTTGAGCGCTAAGCCATTTTGAAATAGGTTCAGTGGATTTAACTTCATCATCTAGGAACCTAGAGGTGAATACCCTAGATTCGCTAACTTTCTTCTTTGATTCAGTGGTAAAGATGTGAGTGACAGTGATTTCTTGTGCCATTTTTGAAGATATAAGAAATTAGGTTAAGAATTTTGAGAGAAGAGAACACAGAAAATCTTATGGAAATTCTAATCGCAATGAAAATGAGAGTAAAAACTTCTAAGTATGGAAAACCCCTATTTATACCCAAACAAGAAACCGTTCCAATTCAAAAAGCAAATAAACACCGTTTAAAAGGGAACAGATAACCGTTAACCACAGAACAGCGCCGTAAAATGCAGTAGATAACGCATGCTTAAATGTCAAATCATGATTAGAATTAATTATCACTTAATTATCTTAAACGATTAATCACTTAAGACACACAGAAATAATTAAGCTAAGTTATTGAAGTGGATAAGTCATACCAATGCCTTCTCGTAAGTTGCTGAAAGAATTACCAGCCAGAGGCTTAGTAAACATGTCAGCAAGATTCTCTTCAGAGGGGACATGAGTAATGATAATATCCTTCTTCAGAACATGATCTCTCAGAAAGTGATGCCTAATATGAACATGCTTCATCCTGCTGTGCTGAATAGGATTCTTTGAAAGATCAATTGCACTCTTGTTATCACAGTAGATTGTAATTGTTCCAGGGATGACTCCATAGTCAGCAATTTGTTGCTTGATCCAGAGCATCTGAGAAACACAACTTCCAGCAGCCACATACTCAGCTTCAGCAGTTGAGAGAGCCACAGAGGTTTGCTTCTTACTATGCCAGGAGACTAGGCACTCCCCCAGAAAATGACAACCACCAGAAGTGCTGACCCTTTTCAATTTATCTCTACCATAGTCAGAGTTTGTGTATCCTATAGGAGTGAAATCAGAACTACAGGGATACCACAAACCAGCTTCTGGTGTGCCTTTAAGATATCTGAGAATTCTTTTGACAGCAACATCATGAATTTCTCTTGGCTTTGATTGATATCTAGCACAAAAACACACAGCAAAATGTATATCTGGCCTGCTGGCTGTTAGGTATAAAAGAGAACCAATCATACCTCTGTAGGTTTTTATATCTACAGGTTTACCAGCTTTCTCTTCATCATCAATGTCTTTGCTGACATCCATTGGGATATCAACAACATTAGAGTCCATCATGCCAAATTTCTTCAGCACTTCTCTAGTGTACTTGGCTTGATTGATAAACACACCATCATTACTTTGCTTGATCTGAAGTCCTAAGAAGAAGGTTAATCCTCCCATCATAGACATTTCAAACTCAGCCTTCATGTGGTCACTGAACTCTCTGCACAAAGATTCATTAGTAGCACCAAATATAATATCATCAACATATACCTGAGCTATAAGGATATCCTTGTTCTTCTTCAGAGTGAACAGAGTTGTATCAACACATCCTCTGACAAATCCCTTAGAAAGAAGGAACTTTGTCAGTCTCTCATACCAAGCTCTGGGAGCTTGTTTCAGTCCATACAATGCTTTCTTCAGCTTATGCACATGATCATGAAACTTAGGATCTTCAAAACCAGGAGGTTGAGACACATAGACTTCCTCATCAATGTAACCATTCAAGAATGCACTTTTCACATCCATTTGAAAGAGCTTAAAACCTTTGTATGATGCAAAAGCACATAAGATTCTAATGGCTTCTAATCTTGCAACAGGAGCAAAAGTTTCACCATAATCTATGCCTTCTTGCTGACTGTAACCTTGAGCAACAAGTCTTGCCTTGTTCCTCACAACATTTCCAAATTCATCAAGCTTGTTCTTCAGAACCCATCTAGTTCCAACAACTTTTATGTGGTTAGGTCTGGGAACCAAAGTCCAAACTTCTGACCTTTTGAACTGGTCAAGTTCTTCTTGCATTGCCATTAACCAGGAGTCATCATCAGCAGCTTCATAGAAATCCTTGGGTTCCAGAAGTGACACAAAAGCCACATTCCCCATGTATCTTCTGAGCTGAGCTCTGGTCATGACAGGATTATGAACAGAGTCAATTATGTTCTCTAAGGAATGATTCCTATGAGTTCTAACTTCTCTTGGTACATCCAATGAGTCTTCTGAAACCTGTTCATCATTTGTTGAATCATATATAGGAGCATCTTCTGGCAGGAAGTTGACTTCTGGAGTGGGATTCACTTCTTGAGCTTGTTCAGCAACAGGAGGAACCACTTCAGCAGCTCTGGGAGAAACATCTTCTTCTACATCAGGAGATGTAACTTCAGGAGCTTGAACTACATCTTCATCAGGAGCTCTACTATCTGCAGGGTTAGTTTCATCAAACTGTACATGAACAGATTCATCTAAAGTTTGAGTCCTCTTATTAAAAACCCTATATGCTTTACTATGTGTTGAGTAACCAAGAAAAATGGCCTCATCTACCTTTGAATCAAACTTTGAAAGATATTCTTTTGTATTCAAAACATAACACTTACAACCAAAGGTTCTGAAATAACCTATTTTAGGCTTTCGACCTTTCCAGAGTTCATAAGGGGTCTTGTTCAGAATGCTTCTAATTAGCACTCTATTCAGAACATAGCAAGCTGTGTTCACAGCTTCTCCCCAAAAGTACTTAGGAAGCCTTCTTTCATTGATCATAGTTCTGGCTATCTCAACCAGAGTTCTATTCTTCCTTTCAACTACCCCATTTTGTTGAGGAGTTCTGGGAGCAGAAAAGTTATGATCAATTCCCTTGGTTTCACAGAATTCTTCAAACCTAAAGTTTTTGAATTCTCCACCATTATCACTTCTGATATGAACAACCTTTTCATTCCTTTCATTCTCAAGTTTCTTTATCAGAACTGAGAAACATCCAAGTGACTCATCTTTGCTAGACAGCAAGATGACCCAAGTGAATCTTGAATAGTCATCTACAGTGACAAAGGCATACTTCTTTCCACCCATGCTCATTGGTTGAACAGGGCCAAAAAGATCCATATGAAGTAATTCCAAAGGTCTTTTAGTTGAAATGACTTTCTTAGTTTTAAAAGAGCTTCTGGATTGTTTACCAGATTGGCAAGCATTGCATAAATGATTCTTTTTAAAACTAATTTCAGGCAGACCCTCAACCAATTGATTTCTAGCTATTTTGGCCAGAAGGTCCATGCTCACATGAGCAAGTCTTCTATGCCAGAGCCAGGAGGTATCCTCTTTGGACATCAAGCATATATTTTTGCAAAGATTCTCAAGGTTCAGCATGAAAACATTTTCAACTCTAGGAGCAGTTAGAATAACTTCCCTTGACTTATTGTCCAAGATTTTACATCCAGAGGAGCTGAAGACAACATCTCTACCTTTATCACACAGTTGTGCAACACTCAGGAGATTGAATTTCAGGCCTCTGACTAGGGAGACATCTTCGATCGGAGGATTAGTTCCTATAGATCCAGAACCAAGTATCCTTCCTTTCTGAGCATCTCCAAAGCTGACTTTTCCACCTTTTTTAGGATCAAATGTGATGAATGCTTTTTCATCACCTGTCATATGCCTTGAGCACCCACTGTCAATGTACCACAGCTTTGACATTGATGGAGCACTCAGAGCCACCTGCAACACAATCAATTAGTGACAGGTACCCAATCCTTATTGGGTCCTTCAGAGTTAGATTTCTCTTCAGCATGTTTTAATGATATCTCAGATTGCAAGAGGTTTTTAATATGGTACTTGCAATCCTTCAACCAGTGACCATCACTCTTGCAAAGTTTGCAAAAGGGAGGGTTCTTGGATCTTTCCCTTTGCTTCTTGGGAGATTTCTTCTTCTTCTGAGAAGGACCAACATCTTCAGAGGCTATAACAGCACTCTCAGAGATGCCAACATCAGGAGGAGAAGCTATCTCTTTCAGAAGAGAGGGAGTGACAGGTTTCTTCTTCTTCTGGGGTTTATCACTTCCCAGAGGTAGCTTTTCCTTGCCTTTGGCTTTAGAGCCACCAGCAGGAGTGCTGAACTGTTTACACAGTTTTTCTTCTAACACTTTCATGTCAGAGTAAACTTGAGTAAACCTAAGAAACTTGTCAGCCTCACTCTTGTCCAATTTCCTTTTCAGGTACTTGAACATACTATAGAGTTCTTCAAGAGAATCAAAGATATCTAGTTCATGAGAATTGTTTACCTCAGAATCATATGTAGCTTCAGGAGGTGCGGAAGTTTCTCCTGTGACATCTTCAGAAGTTGGCTCATCAATAGCCATAAAACAAATCTGAGCTTGCTCTTCCTTTTCTTCAGGATCACTGCTGGTCTCAGAGTCTGACCAGGCAGCCAGCATAGCTTTCTTGAACTTTTTCTTATCTTTCTTCAGCTCCGGGCAGTTAGGCTTAATGTGCCCCGGTTGCTGACATCCATAGCACACAATAGGCTTGTTTGGATCTCTCTTGAACTTTTCACCAGAATCAAGAGTTTTCTCGTCAAAGCTCCTGAAAGGCTTCTTGTAGTTTCCACCTCTGCCTTTTCTAAACGCCTTCTTGAACTTCCTGGTCAGCATAGCCAGTTCCTCATCTTCAGAGGATTCTTCAGAAGATTCTGCTTTCAGAACTAACCTTTTTCCTTCTGACCTTTCTCTTAGGTCATGATTCTTTAATGACATCTCATGGGTAATTAGAGACCCAATGAGCTCATCATACAAGTAATAGCTCAAATCCTGAACTTCTTCAATAGCAGTCTTCTTGGCTTGCCAAGACCTTGGTAAGCTTCTGACAATCTTCTTCACTCGATCAGATTCTTCAATATCCTTTCCTAAACTCTTCAAGTCATTGACTATCTTGGTGAATCTAGAGTTCATATCTGAAATAGATTCTTTATCAAGCATTTCAAATAACTCATATTCTCTCATGAGTTGGTTGACTTTAGATTGCTTCACTTTTCTTGTTCCTTCATATGTGACTTCCAGCTTGTTCCAAATGTCCTGTGCAGTTTCACAAGAAGAAACTTTGTTATATTCAGTAGCTGTAAGTGCACAATGCAGCATATTTATTGCTGAAGCATTAGTTTGGAGTTTTTTCAGAATGTCATCTGTGTATTCTCTCTGAGGAATAACAACATTCCCTAAACCTTGTTCCATTCTGGTGGGAATGAAATCACTATTAGTGATGACATACCAAGCACTCATGTTCTTAGCTTGGATGAAGTACGTCATCCTTTTCTTCCAGTATGAGTAGTTGTTGCCATTAAATAATGGAGGTCTAGTAGTGGAAGAACCTTCTGGAACTATGAAGTGAGAAGAATTCTCAGGCTGGTGTCTACTAGCCATCTCTATTGATTCTGATAGGATCTTACACTTAGATTGTTAGATCTTTAGTAAATATGCGAAGTGACCTTCGCTCTGATACCACTTGTTGGCCCTGAACAAGAACAGAATCACCTAGAGGGGGGTGAATAGGTGTCAAAGTTGAAAACTGAAATTTTCTAAGTTTTTCGGGAAACTTATTTTTCAGAGTCAAATTTCCACAGAGTCAGAAGCTAGCTTACAGAAGTTGCTTCTGAGGGAAATTCTGCCTAAACACAGTTAGACTGTTTTCAGCAACAGAAGTTCTGATTTGAGAACTTCTGGACAGTCTTCTGAACAAAGACAATGATACTTTAGAGAAAATCTGTTTCAGCACTAAATATAAGCAAGTACACAGAAGCAAAAAATAACAAGTATAAGAGGGAGAAAGAAGTTTAGGAGATCCTGATTGAACAATTCGATTTATCCAAGTTCGCCACAGAAGTCCTGTGACTACGTCTTGTCCCTTGAGGTCGCAGCCTACAGAGATTTTATAAATCCACTATTCAGAACTTTTATGGCAAGTTCAGAAGCTCCTTTACATCAACAGAACTAAAGCTAATTTCTCACTTAGTTCTGACTAGCCTAAAAAGAGTTAAAGGATTTCCACCAGAACAAACAATACTCTGTTTTCTGGATTTCTCACCCAACTCTAATCTCAACTAGATTTCTCTCTTTAAATCTAACTGAAGATCACAAACGATCTCAGTTTACAAGATTCCTATTATGAACTTGTTTTTCTTCACTCTCTCACTTTACTAAGACTATGCTAAGAAAGATTGAGAATGGAAAGTGTTGCTCTGTTTTTCTTGTTAGAACAGTGCGTTGAGATTTTGCTCGATGATCACGCGTATATGATGCTTTGGAGCTTGACTACTATTTATAGTGAATGAAGATGACCGTTGGTGAGTTTGAATCTTCGAAAGAGATGACATCAGTTGTTGTAGCCGTTAATTTGTCAAGTCTTCAAACGGTCTTCAAACACTTTGATTCCGTTATCCTTGTTCTTTAACTCAATCCGGTAAGTGATTTGAAATCAAAGATGAGGATGACTGGAATCATTCTTCAATTGGATCAACAAAGGGTAGACAAGGAAATTCTGGTTTCTTTTGAACAGACAAGCGCGCTCCATCAAAACAGCTTTTTGAACTTTTGGCGCCTTGCATTGAATGCAAGTGTCAGAGCATTAAATGCTTAAACAGAACCCGTGACTAAGCTTCCAGAAGCTGATTTCCAGTTGTCTATACTTCTGATCAAATTGGCAAAGTTTCTGATTGCAAAGAACTTCTGAGGAGAGCTTTAGCAGACTTCGGCTTCAGAGCGGAGCATCCAGCTTCTGAATTATTGAAACTCTAACTTCAGCAAACAGATCTTCTGAGTCCTTTAGGCAATCAAGAAATGATTCATTCAGCACCTGCTGAGTAACTTACACATAGACTAAGTAAACAAAAATATTAGTCAACAATAAACTATATGTAAGGGAGTATTAGGTTTTCATCTTCTGAAACGTTTGGACATAATCAAAACACATAGGGTTCATCAGGTATGTTCTAGTCTGGGCATTCTTTCGGTCCAGATTAGTATCATGTCGCCTCCTTCGAAACCATTTTCTATTTTTAGAAGTGAACGTTTGTGACGACGTTCTTTGTCGAACTTGCGACAGGGTACTTTTCTGAATCGAAGGAATGTCTGGACAACAGTATTTGGACTGTCTATATGCTTTGATTATGCATGGGTTATTGATCAGCGAACCGTCAACATGCGAAATCACCACTTCCTTTCAATCTTCACGTGGTATAGTCTCTGCCGTAGGTGGGTTTCTTTTGACGTCTTTCCTTTCGATGACAAAACGCTCTCAAAGACGTGATTTAATTATGTTTGGGGGTAGTTCCTAGGGGAGATATCTAGGCTGACTATATGAGGCTTCGATCTCGTTTGATAGTACAAAAGGGTTCCCATAGCATGATATACCTAGTGTCTCCCCATTTAAGGGTTTTAAGCAGCGTGTCGACGGTACGAGGCTATATGTGGTGTTACACGTCGACCTATGCGTCCCTTAAAGGAAACGATAGTAAGCGCGACCCATAACACACGTTGACCATTCGAGATTTTTCTTTTATGCAGTATGAGACTCACACACCCAAAAAGCAGTAACTCCGTATATAGCCATAGACTGTTGTAAGCACTGGTTTTCGAACCCGATGATGAAAGCAATCTAAGAGCTCATTGTCGCGCCAGCTGCTCAAATACTGATGCTCGTCGTAAAACGGATCACCTTTTCGAGACCATAACCTCTTCCGCCCGCTTCTCGGGACCATGAGTGTGGCACTTTCATGCTTATGAGAAAATCCTTAATCACAAAAGAACATACGGTCACAAGCACTATTCATCAAAGACCGTACGGTCACAACACTATTGGTTGAGACCGTACGGTCACTGCCACGTGGCAGATAGCAATCCAATCCTTATCTGCCACGTGGATGGGCGGTCCAATAAGAAAGTGACACGTGTACAAGCTTCCAAAAGACATTGTCCGGGTGTCGGGTAACGCCCGGCTCAGATCCAAATTTAGATCTGAGACGGGCGAAGCCAGTGACCGTACGGTCACTAAACAGTGACCATACGGTCACAACCTTGTGACCGTACGGTCACAAGGAAACCTATATAAACCCTCCGGATTTCTCATTCAAAACATCAACAATTCCTTTATAAAAAATCATAAAACACTCGTTTTCCCACCTCTCTAGCTCGTTCTAAAGCGATTCTCGACCCGATATAAGTTGCCTCTGATAAAGTTGCCTCCCCGAGTTGCCTAAAGTTGCCTCTGATACGAAAAAGAATCGCTAAAGTCCGAGCCTGAGAGTACTTTCTTCAAATATTCTCAGAAAAGGTCCTCCCGACCACCAAAAATATATTCCCCCCTATTATCAAAAGTTCCCAATCCAGGCATCACTCGCTAGGGTCGACTAAGTCTTGTTCCCAGTTACCACACTGGAGGACGCACACGCAATTCCGGTTCCCCGAGGTTCCTCCCAGAAAAGGTCTCCGTTCTTCAACGAGTATCAGTCCGCGAGCAATCACTGGCACGCGACGAGGGTAAGCTTCTGAGGGTTTTGTACCGTGTCACCCGGCGGTTTATCGCACAAATGTTTGTGCATTTATTTACTTCTATGTGATAACCATAAAAATCAAAACAATAAGCTGTTAGGTTGCATTAAAGATCCTCTGGGTTCTGGAATGTCGGAATTAATAAGTTGTATCCACGAACGTAAATAGAATCTCTGGTTTTCAAAACAATCGGTACAAACACCGGTTCGTACATTTTCCCGGTCGGCCGGGTGGCGACTCTAGTCAAAGAAGGGTAAAGTCGCTATGAGCGACCACTTTCGCTCACAACTGTCAGAATGCTTCAGTTGTATCCCAATTTTTACTTTTCACAAAATAATTTAAGAAATAATTTTATCAAAAGTGAAAACCAAATATACATCCTTCCATTAATAAACTAACTTCAAGAAATCGTACGTTGAAGCTAACTTATAACAGTAGAATATATTTCTAGTCCCCAACAGAGTCGCCACTGTGAGCGTAAATGGGCGCTCATAGCGGCTTTAGCCTTCTTTGACTAGAGTCGCCACCCGGCCGACCAGGAAAATGTACGAACAGGTGTAGGTACCGATTGTTTTGAAAACTAGAGATTCTTATTTACGTTCGTGGATACAACTTATTAATTCCGACATTCTAGACCCTAGAGGATCTTTAATGCAACCTAGTTCATTATTATCTTGATTTATGTTATTATCACACAAGAGTACTTAAAAGCGCAAACATTTGTACAATAAACCGTTGGTTGACACGGTACAAAACCCTCAGAAGCTTTATCCTCGTTGCGTGTTAGGGAGATGCGTGCAAGCTAGTACTCGTCGTTAGAGCAGAGCCTTTAGGGGGGAACTTTAGGGCCGGAGGTGCGTATGGCGTTGTTCTTCGAGTGACCGGACGGGAAGGATTCCGAGAGAATCTTCCAAACTGTAAGGAAACGTTTTTACTCTAGCGGGGCTGAGAGCAACGCTAGGGTTCAGACTTTTTGATGACTCGGGGTGAATATATTTTGGCTATCGAAGGGATTATTTGGTTGTCGTGAGGACTTTTGGGGTTTGGAGTATTTATGGAGGAAATAGCTCTCAAGACTCGGAGTTAAGCAATTCTTTCGTATCAGAGGCAACCTTAGGCAACAACAGAGGCAACTTTTATCGAGTCAGGAATAGCTTAAACCGAGCTAGAGAGAGAGGGGAGTAAAGAATTGTTGGTGGAAATGAATGAGGATTCAGAGGGTATTTATAGGACATGTCTTGACCGTACGGTCAAGACATTGTGACCATACGGTCAAGCTTCTTGTGACCGTACAGTCATAACAAATCTCGTCTGAGATCTAAAATCAGATCTCAGACGGGCTTTACTCAAAGTTCGGTCGGGCTTTTTGGAAGGCCCGACCAAAGTTGTTTGTCCTTTTGTGCACACGTGGCAGATAGTGATAGGGTGACCGTCTGCCATGTGGCATGACCATACAGTCAGGAGGTTGTGACCGTATGGTCACCACACTATTAAGGTGACCATACGGTCAAGGGAGGAGAGAGAATGGTGACCGTACGCTATGTTTGTGAAAGAGGACTTTGCCACAAGTCCGAAGGTGTCAATCTTGTGTTCCTGGGATGCGGGTAGAGGAAGTTATGACTTCGGGAAGTCGATCCGTTCTTTGACGAGTACTGACGCTTGAGCGACTGGCGGAACGAAGAGCGTGTAGATTGCTTTCGTCAATGGATTCGAAAACCAATGCTTACAGCCAGGGCCGTTCCTGACCTTTTATAAGCCCGGGGCGAGCTAACACGTTTGGGCCCCATCACATATATATTTTAATATTTTTTGCTAAAAGCTAGAAACTATATGAGAATAAATTGTTCATTTAAATTAAGTTGATAACCCAAACGACTACAAATCCAAATTTTATTAAAATTACTAAAAGGATAAAACATAAAGTAGAGTAATTAACAAATTTATATAATTCATTAATTGCATAAATTTAAGAATGATATTTTAAATTTTAAAATATTAATTTCAGGCTCTAACAAAATACACAATAGATATAAATTTTAATGTTAAAACAATATATATTGTACTATCAAATTTATCGATTAAATGCACAATGTACCAAAAAGAAAAAAATGTGTTTCTAAAATATAAAATGAATTAATTAACTAAAATTTCTAACCAAGCTAAAGTTTAATGTATCTAATTATTTTACGTATTTTTTATATTATATTTTATTTTGAAAGGATTTAGTTCCTTTAAATATTGAGATGGGTAATAAAAAAACAGAAAATAGAAAATAATAATTTCACAAATTAAAATGACGTTTCAACATGTAGTAAGATTTGCATAATTAGAACTATAGTGTGTTAAATAAAATATTTGTGTAAAACTAAAAAATGGAAAAAAGATTTATGAGGACGGAAAAAAATAGGCCCAAAAAAATTGACTTAAAAAGTGAGGTGGAATTGTTATGGATTATTTGAAATAAAAAAATAAAAATCAAAATACCACATTAAGAAAATAGAAAGGAAAACCATTAGCAAAATGAGAGTCATGAGATTTGAACCTGCAGCATCAAGCTCAATATCCACGCATGAATTCCACTTCCACCATCTCCACTACATGGTTCTTAAGTTATCTTTATCTTTCTATTATATTTATACCTTTCATATATATGCATATAAGCATATTTAGGGGCCCCTATAAATCATGGGCCTGGGCGGGCACCTCGTAAAACAACCCTCAGGGTCGGCCCTGCTTACAGCTACCCTCACAGAACCACCATGCATCTAGCCAAGTCCTCACGATGAAAACCATCTACTAACACATGCTTCATCAAGAATCAGAGTCATCTTGATCACCCAGCCACATGTCCATACGTCTAGTCACACACATCATTTGTCTTAGATTGTCTAGCCAAAATCCCTAAAAACAATACCACACGAGTCCACATTTGCATACAAGCCACATGTCTACACATCCAGTCGCACACATTAAGCGTCCTAGGTCGTTTGGCCAAAATCCATGAAATGGAGCACTCCCTCATTCTCATACAATTTAATGTCAACACATAGTCATACATATCAAGTCCTTTAGTCATAGTCTACAAATGCAAGACTTCATGCATCCATGAAATAGGGCACCCCCCTCGTTCACTTGTGGTCGTATAGCATGCCCTATAATCATATAAGTATTTATTTCCTATTGGTCATCTCACCCCGAGAAAGGATATTTGTCTTTATTTGTGCAGTACCCTCGTCGACAGTCATAAGAGTCATAAAAGGCGATGAAAAGTCAGACCTTCATTGATTGGAGCTAATCTAGGCATAACACCTATCAGATAATGTTAAGGGCACATCATCTATTCAGAACCCAAAACGCCAATATTAAAGGACCCCGACCCTCATCACCACCGACTCTGCAGTCCAGATTCGGTCTCTCAAATCCTAGAATTTGGGTCTCACACCGACACTCAAACTCTGACGCCTGTCAAACGACGTCCATTGTCGAAATCTAGGGGCATCTGATTGCCTCCAGAACACTAAAATGGCACACCAACTGCTAAAACCTCATTCAATCTTCGGATTCTAAAGTTAAAGGCGTTACCCGATCTCAGGATCAACCTAGTCTCCGTATCACGTAGTAAAAAATGTACCCGGTCTCAAAACCACCAAGTCAAAAGCGTTACCCGATTTAAAGGTCATAAAATCTGAGACGTTACTCGGCCCCAGGACCACCAAGACAAGACGATACTTGGTTTCTAGACCACCAAGCAAAGAACACCTCCTCAGTCCTCGACATAAGACTGGTAGGACAAAGCACATAAAGCCCGACACCCTCTCGGCAGAAAGGTGTTACTCGGCTTCAAGACCACAAGCACTAAGACATCACTCGATCTCCAAGTCACCCATACAATAAGGCGCTACTCGATGTCTGGATCATCCATGCAATAAAGCATCACTTGCTCTCCGGATCACCCATACAATAAGGATTTACCCGATCTCCGGATCACCCACACATTAAGGAGTTACCTGATCCCCGGATCACCAAACCCCAGACAATTACACAACCCTTTCCCAGGATAAGACTAGAAATACACTAAGGCGTTACCCGATCTCCTGATCATCCCTACAATAAGGTGTCACCTAATCTACGGATCACCCAGACAATAAGGCGTTACCCGGTCTCCAGATCACCCATATAATAAGGCGTTACCCGATCTCCGGATCCCCATACAATAAGGCATTACCTGGTCCCAAGATCACCACAGCTCAGACCATTACCCTACCCCCGAGATAGACTGGTACAAAAAAGTTGTCCAAGACATCTTCTCGACCTTCAAGGCACCTGACCATGCAACCCGTGGTCGGTCTGCAGGTAAGTACTCTAAACTCGCGCATTTTCAATTCCAAAAGGGTTTAAAAAACATAGGAACATACACACTCAATCTTACTCGTTTCGCTTCATTGGAACCATCAATGGATCTTATAAGATGATGTAATCGTCCTAGACACTTCGAAAGAAGCGAGGGGCAAACTGTAAGCACTTGTTTTCAAACCTTATGACGAAAGCTATTTTGAGCTCCTCGAACTACCAACCGAAGCAAGTGCCAGTACTCGTTAAGGAACGAAACGACTTTCTAGAATCATAAGTTACTCTTCCTGCTGTCAGGGAACATGTCATTGACACCCTCAATGACACGTCAAATATCTATTCAAGTCTCACAGAAAACTCTGCCACGTAGGAATCAACACATAATCCAACTTAGAGGCCCATTTAGACCCTCTTAGGGTCCGAATTAGTAAAAATTTAAAACATGAAAGTTGTAGACCTACGTCTTAGCTTTCTTAAACGACTCTTTGGGAGTCAAAATGATCTCGTATGAAGAAGTTGTATGCAAAATACTAAAGTCTGTCAAAACGGGACTACATTGGGTTAAGTTTGGAACCATACGGTCTCCATCCACAAACAAAGACAGTATGGTCTCCACCTCATGAACCGTACGGTCATCCTACATGTACATACGGTCCTTATCCTCATCCTCCACGTGCCATAAAAATCCAAACGACTTATAACACCCGTTCGGGCCTTCCAAGAAGGCCCGTCTGAGATTTAGATCTAAATCTCAGACGGGCCTTGTGGGGAGCGTTCTGTCACTGTACAAGGACCATACAATCACCGTACAAGGACCATAAGGTCACCCTTCACTCATATATAAGGAGTCTGAATCCTCCACAAAATTCACCAACAACCATTCTTTCTTCCCCCTCTACGCTCGGTTTTGAGCAATTCTATGACCCGATAAGTTGCCTCTGAAATGAAAAGAATTGCTCAATTCTGAAACCTAGAAGTCCATTCTCTCCGTAAACATTCCCGCTCTTAAAAGTCCTCATGACGCCTAAAACTCCTTTCAAAACCCTCCATCCTCGAATTACTATCCATTTCCCTTCCTAATCACATATATCTCCCAAAGTCCTCATGACACAAATATCGCTCTAAGTATCATGTCCCCAAATATCCTCGATATTCCGGTCGTACATCCCTACTAAAGTCCTCACGACACAAATCTCCCGACGTCCCGGCTATTGCCTAAGTCATCTTGGCACTTTCATCCTCCTCGGGGTTAAGTGCTCCTAAGCCATCTCGACACTTTTATCCTCCTCGAGAATAGGTGCATCCAAGTCATCCAAGTCAAGGTTCCCCTGAAACTGCAAAGTCCAAAGTCTATCGTTAGGAGAACGTCCCCGACGCCTCTCCGACCCGGAAGTTCTATCCGCCCAGCTCCGTTCTCGACGAGTACTAGCTTGCAAGGATCCTACTGGCATGTTACGAGGGTAAGCTTCTGAGGGTTTTTACCATGTCACCCAACGGTTTACCGTACAAATATTTGAGCATTTTAATACTTTTGTGTGATAACCATAAATATAAGACAATAATGAATTAAGTTGTGTTAAAGATCCTCTAGGCCCTAGAATGTCAGAACTAATAAGTTGTATCCACAAACACATATGGAATTTCTGGTTTTCAAAGGTAATCGGTACATAAACTGGTTCATACATTTTCCCGGTCAGCCGAGTGACGACTCTAATCAAAGAAGGTTAAAACCGCTATGAGCGCCCGTTTCCGCTCACAGCTATATTTTAAATCTGTGTTGAAAACCAAAAGATTGCAAAATAATACAAATCTATTACTTATATTAAAATCTGAGGAAAGAATGCTTATGTGTCAATCATAGAATTTTTCTCATCTTTTTTTCAAATTAAAATTTTTCGAATTTGACAAATAATTACATTTGATAATTAATTAATTAAATAATTAATTAATTATAAAAATCATGGGGTTAATAAGAGGATTAAAAAAAATTCAAAAGAATATATAGGAGATTGATGGTGCACATACGTGGGGTTTTATAATGCAATTCTATTTCCAATTTTGTATTCAAGTACAAATTTTTTCTAACTCCAATTACTCTTTCGGCATCACCCACCCACAATCTATTAATTATAATATTTTTCTTTTTGTTTTCTTAATTAAAAATAATATGTACCCGCCCTATATTATTAAGAAGTGTTAAGTTTTTGGAATTCTAATCCTCACCATCCATCTTTAATTCAAATTAAATTAGTCTCCTTGGATTTATTCCCACGTTAACAACTTTATTTTGTGTTATAAACTACAACATATTTTTTTAAATGATCAAAATTATATTTTTACAATCATACTTTTACAATTATACTTTTTGTGTTTATAAAATTAAATTAGTCTCCTTAGGTTTATTCCCACGTTAACAACTTTATTTTGTGTTATAAACTACAACATATTTTTATAAATGATCAAAATTATATTTTTACAATCATACTTTTACAATTATACTTTTTGTGTTTATAAACTACAATATATTCAAATTGAATTACTATTGTTCCAATTCTTATGGAACTCTAAGAAACACTATTTTATTGTTTAATTATGTGATCTAAATTCTACTTGAAATAAACTATATGTTTTAGATTGTACTGTTATTATATAATAGAACCACAATCATCTCGAGAAACATCACCAGTCTATTGAGAAGCTAAAAAACTATGTCTTCAACATATGATTATATCGAACAAATTTGTGCTTCTAAAAAAATTTGGAAAGTTTTAGCAAGAATTCTTCAATTATGGAAAATCCGCACAAGGAAAAGAATGATACAATAGGTGTATGGGTATGGTGTTGATAGATGAAAGGTAGTAGTTTTCAACATTCTTAAAAAACAAATACTATATATCTATAACTATTATTAATATTATTTTGTTTTTCCTTAATAGGATAAAACCATTGAAGCATATGTAAATGATGACTTTGTACTCAGTTTTATTGATGTGCTTGAGGAGAAAAAAAGCTTACATATTCGAAGATTTTAATGTAGTGACAAATTATGGAAGCTACAAGGCATTGAAAGATCAATACAAGTTGTTGTTCAAATTGCAAACAATGGTTGAACAGACTGAATGCAATATAATTTTAAAAAAAAAATTGTTTCAATTCACACCAATTGATTTAATCCTATCAAAATTGGTTGATATTAATTTTTTGGTTGGTAAGGCCTTTTTAAAACTACGTATTTTTATACATTACCGTGTATTCGTTTTTCAAAGTCTTAAGATCTTCTAACTAAATAGTTTATACAATATTTTGTTTGTCAGATATAATTGCAGAGGCTACATCTATTGGAGAAATTATGCTTACAATTGACAAAGCCAAAAGAAAAAATGCAACAGAGTTAGAGTCATGTTAATGAACCCAGAGTTAGTCTTTTCTTATGCTTAATTAAATTGTTTTAGTTGTAATTTAGGTTCTATTGTTTTTTAAAATTTTGCAGTTTACTGCACATTGTTTAACGATTATGATGAGGATATAACAATATATGCCGAGTTGAACAAGAAAAAATAAACCGTTTGTAATTATTCTTCAAAATGCCAAAATTGGAATTTGGAACGGTAAGTTGTTTAATCTTGATAAGTCCGTTATTTACGTGTTTCTAGCATGCATTTCATGTTTATTTATCGTTTTTGTATTTGTTTAACTTGTTTTATTGTTACTTTAGGATGCTTTTACTTGTTGTTTGCTTATTTGTGTGTTAGGATTTGATCCTTGGCGTTTCGAATTGATTTGGAGCGTAAACGAGCTTGAGAACGAGCAAAGAGAGCCTTGTTGGATTTCTGCCACAGGTTGCGGGCGCGAGCTGGGACTTGCGGGCGCGAGAATCCCTGGACTTGCTTGCGGGCGCGACACCATGGGTTGCGGGCGCGACCTGGGTATTTTCCACATCCGAACCGATGCATTCCTTCGCTTTATCTTGGCAACTTTCACCACTATCTCATCCGAACTTCACTCAAGCTTTACATCCTTTCACTTTTGGATTGAAGCAACGTTTCATTTGGATAGAGACAACTCTTCTTGAAGATCAAAACATCTCTTCATCAACGGTTGCAACTCTCCATATCACACCACTTGAAGATTATAAATAGAGTCTTTATATGTTCATTTAAGAGTATTGTTGAACGTATGAGAATACTTTGACATACAAGATTACACTATTAGATTCAAGTAGTTTATCTTTGTTTTTATTTAAGTGTATCAAAGTTGATCCGAGAGGATAACTTATCGTAGAGAAACGACGAGAAGGTGCAAGCGATAGCGACTCGAGGATTGACAAACTTCCAAGAGAGTAAAATGATTCACAAACCCGACCCCTTCTTTGCTTTGCATTTCAATTGTATCGTTCTTGTTGAACTCGGTTATTTATGTATTGAATTTGAATCGTAAATCAATGAATGATTTCTGTTATGCTTCACATGATTTCTATTTTAAGTTTGCTTCCAAAGAAGACTCTTTTGGTATGATATTGTGGCGTTTATCTAAGTTCGATTGACGCAAAGGGATTTGGGAATCGAATTAGATAGACATTGGTAATCGACTCAAGTAAACTTGGTTTTTACTTTAACTCGTGCTTTAACTTGACTAGTTGGTTTAAGAATTGATTTTGCTTAAGTTTCTAACTCTGAATGTAATAATTAGTTTTAGATTGATTACTAACTTAGAAGAAACGCTTTGATTTAACTATTTGAATATTGACTCAGATAATTGTGTTCAAAGTCGTGTCTTTATTGGTACATTGGATATAAACTTAGTTAGTCTATTTGATTGCTGTTTAGTTTAGATTAGAATTCAAACCAAACTTAATAATTGAATTAACTGTAGACTTAAGAGAAAACGAATCTGTTATTCGACTAAGTAAGATAGACATTGCTGTTAACAACGTTTTGTACCCTGTGGGATCGATAATCTTTTATAACTACAAAGCGGACACCGTACACTTGCGGAATTCGCCTAACAAGTTTTTGGCGCCGTTGCCGGGGAGCTAACGGTTTAATATTGTTGTGTTTATTGTTAGTCTTATTATTTGATTCCGAATTTTTCGTCTTTAGTCTTAATCGGTTTTCCAATTTTTGGATTTTTCAGGCGATAGTCGTTTATGCGTGGGACGCGAAGTTCTGGCCCACCACTTGACCCACTAGATCCTGAGATTGAGAAAACTCTTAAGAAAAAGAAGAAACAAAGGAAACAGAGAAATAAAGAGCAACAAGATCAAGGAGGACAAGTCAACGGTATGGCTGAGCCACATCCAAGGCTTATGGACTATGCTACTCTGGGACTTAATGTCGCCACCGAGGGTATAGTTCGACCCCGAATTGCTACAAATCAATGGGAGATAAAACCGGCCCTATTGAACATGTTGACTAATAATGTCACATTTTATGCATTACCAAGCGAAAATCCAAACGCTCATTTAACCAATTTTCTTGAGGTTTGTGATACTTTCAAAATAAATGATGTTCCTGCCGAAGCAATCAAACTTCGCTTATTTCCTTTCACATTGAAAGATCGGGCAAAAGTTTGGTTAACTTCATTACCACAAGGAAGCATCACTTCTTGGAACCAATTAGCCCAAGCATTTCTTTCAAAGTACTTTCCTTTAGCCAAAACAGCCCGTATAATCAAGGAAATTACCTCTTTCACCCAACAAGATCATGAAACCTTGTATGAAGCTTGGGAACGCTTCAAAGAACTTCAACGTTTATGCCCCCACCATCACTTACCCGATGAACTTCTAATGCAAACATTCTACAATGGGATTAACCCTACTACTAGGAGTTCATTAGATGCAATGTCGAGAGGCTTATTTATGAAAAAAACATCCGTTGAAGCAAGGGAACTTCTAAAGGAGATGGCTATAAACAGTAGCATGTGGCCCGTCGATCGAGCACAATCTCAAACTCAATCAAACTCAGGTCCGTCTTCTTCTAGTTCATCATCTGTAAAAGGTATACATAGTCTAGACCCAGTTAGTATGATGCAAGCACAACTTTCTGCTTTAACTCTTAAGGTTGACAAGTTGTTTACACCATGTGATACTAATGGTAACCCCGTCCAAAATTGTATGGATGATAGTGGTCCGGATATGGTTGAACAGTAAATTTCGTTCAAGGACAAAATCGAAATAACAATCCATATTCGAACACCTATAATCCTGGATGGAGAAACCATCCAAATTTTGGTTGGAAAGACAATAGTAATACCAATACAAATCAAGATAGAACTAGTAACTATCAGAATCAAGATAAGTCTACTAACTATCAAAATCAACCTAGAGATTCTATTGGAACACTTTCCACCAAGATCGATAAATTTATCGATGCTATTGGCAAAGCAAGATCAATACTCAAGATGAAAATTTTAAACGTGTTGAAAACAAGTTTGACCAATTGTTTAAAAATCATTCATCTTCCATTCACAACTTGGAAGTTCAAATAGGACAAATTGCCAAGTCAATTTCATCACGAAGAGAGGGTAGTCTTCCTAGTAATACGGAGGAAAATCCTAAAGAACAAGTGAAGGGTATCACTCTTCGTTCGGGAAAGCAATATTTAGGTCCGGAGTTATCCGGAGATGCTACTAACATTTTGCAGGAGACTAATTTGACACCAAGTTCTGAAGACGTGAATGAAGTTCCAAAAGTTGTTCCAAAGGAGACTAGTGTTTGTGTTTCAACCAAAGGCGCCATATCCACCAAGGATCCGCAATAAGAACTACGATAAGCAACTCCTAACTTTTATTGATAAGCTGAAAAATTTGCATATTAATTTGTCATTTATGGATGCAATTACGCAAATTCCAAATTATAGCAAGTTTTTCAAAGACTTGATATCTAAGAAAATAAGTTGGGAAGATGTTTCTACTATTGCTTTGACTGAAGATTGTAGTAGTATCGTGTCAAGTACTATGCCTACTAAGTTAAAAGATCCGGGATGTTTCATAATACCATGTACTTTAGGAGATATGAAATTCCCTAATTGCTTGTGTGATTTAGGAGCTAGTATAAACTTGATGTTGTTGTCTATTTTTAAGATGCTAGGTTTGGAAGAAGATGTTAAACGAACTAGCATGGTTTTACAATTAGCGGACCAAACTATCAAGAAACCTTATGGTATTGTCGAGGATGTGTTAGTTAAGGTTGATAAGTTTATTTTTCCTACAGACTTTGTGATACTTGACTTTGCTTATGACTTGAATTGCCCTTTAATATTTGGTAGACCATTCATGAATACAGGGCGTGCAGTAGTTGATGTATCTGAAGGAAAGATAATTTTACGAATAGGGGATAACAAGATCGAGTTTAACATGAATAAAGCGATGAAGTACCCTATGGATGAACATGTTTGCATGAAAGTTGATTTGGTTGATGAATGTGTTAATTTTATCGCTTCTGATGATAGTGATTATGTTGACCTAGTTGAACCTGAGATTGAAGAAGTAATTGAGGAAATAATTCCCGAGCCACTAATACGAAATGATGGACCAATTCCATCGTCGGTTGAACAACCACCACAGTTAGAATTGAAAGAATTGTCAAGCCACTTGAGATACGCTTTCTTAGGGGAAGGTGATACTCTACCTATAATAATTTCTAACAAATTGACTATAGATCAAGAAATGAAATTACTTGGAGTTGTTAGACTTAGGATAGGAAGTATCGGTTGGCAAATTTCTGACCTAAAGGGGATAAATCCTAGCATTGTTATGCATAGGATACATTTAGAAGAAGGAAGACCTCCTAAGGCGGACCGACAAAGACGATTGAATCCCAATATGAAAGAAGTTGTGAAAAATGAAATCACAAAGCTTTTAGATAATGGGATTATCTATCCAATTTCGGATAGTGAATGGGTTAGTCCGATCCATTGTGTACTTAAGAAAGGAGGGATTACCGTAGTAAAAAATGATGAAGGTGAATTAATACCTACACGAACCACCACCGGTTGGAGGGTTTGTATAGACTATAGGAACCTAAATACGGCTACTAGAAAGGATCACTTTCCTATTCCTTTCATCGATCAAATGATAGAGAGGATAGCCGGACATGCGTTCTACTGCTTTTTAGATGGGTATTCAGGATTTTTCCAAATCTACATATACCCAGATGACCAAGACAAGACTACCTTCACATGTCCCTATGGTACCTACGCTTATCGAAGAATGCCCTTTGGTCTATGTAACGCTCCCGCAACTTTTCAACGTTGTATGACCGCTATCTTTAATGATTTTATTGAAGATATCATGGACGATTTTTCTGTGTATGGCGATTCATTTGATGTTTGTTTACAAAATTTAGACAAAGTATTGGCTAGATGTGAGGAAACTAAGGTTTTACTTTTTAATTCCCGACTCCGATTGTTTCCGGGTAAGTTAAAAACTAGGTGGACGGGACCTTATTTAGTGACTAATACCTTCGACCATGGAGCTTTAGAATTAGAAAATCCTAAGGGTGAAAGGTTTAAGGCTAATGGGCACCGTTGCAAGATTTACTTTGATGGAGGAGCGATCAAACCATGCAATTTGATCGAGTATCTTGATGCTCCTAAATCGTGTTTATCATGTGTTTCTTAGTATAGTATACTTAATTTTAGTGTTTAGGATAGTTAGTTTAGTATATTAAATTTTCTTAGTTATTTTACTTTGCCCACATTTATTTAGTATGAGTTATTTAGTTATTTAAGTTAGTTATTTTCAAAATTGACATTTGGAAAAATAGAAGTGTTTTGTGACATTTTAAGAATGAAATTTCTGCAGGAGATTTAGAAGTGGATTAGGACAACCCTTTGTGAAAAACTACCTCTTTTCAAAATTCAATAACTGAAATTCTATAACTGTTTTTTTTAGACACTTTAAATAGAGGTTATGTTTTCATGTTTTTCACCTTCAAACATTCATAAAATCTCCAGAAATTCTGAGTGAAAATGGGTAGAAAACCCAAATCTCAAAATGTATCTACAAGTTCTTCGAGTTCTTCAAGTTTTTCCATCATTCTCACCGATATCTCTTCTCGATTCGGTGCTTGGTTTCCCATCTTTAGCGAGAGTGAGGGTCGTCGTTATCTTCGTTTCCGTTATGCCATGTTTTCCGGGATGTTTTATCTCGATGAATTTCTGAATGATGAACTTTGTATCAGTGAGCATGTCTCTCATTTCATCACCAACATGTCCTGGAACAAATTTGTGTCCATGAAGTTTCCGATCATCCGTAATTGGTGTATCGAGTTCTTCTCCACTCTTCGTTAGGTCGATGAACGAAAAGATCGTCTGAGTTTCCGAAATGGAGGCATCGAGTACAACTTTGGGTACCCGGAATTGCACCATTGGTTCAGGTTCCCAAACCGTGTTGAGTGCGAGTCTCGTGAGATTAACCGCTTTCGTTCCGCTAGTGATACTTAGTCTTCTCTTGCTGGTTTGGAGACTTTTAATCCTCACTTTGCCTATAACAAACTTATCATTCCCGAAGTCATTGTCTACTTCCATAAATTTCTGTGCTATTCACTTTGGGGACGTGTGAACGGAAATCGAGTTCAACGTTCCGATTTGCTTGTGCTTAATGATGTCATGCGTGGGAGGGTGGTTGATTCTTCTCACATCATTATGAATGGTCTCCATGCAACTTCCCGTTCTAAGAACAAACGTTTAGGATATGGGAGCATTGTTGTCGGGATTGTTCTTGGTGCTAAGGGAAATTTGTCCAAGCCTTTTGATGAGAATGAGGCCTATCCGATTCTCGACTTTGAATTCCTTAAGAATGAGGGGCTTGTGAAACGTATTTTCCGTGTTGGTCCGGTGTTCTTGACTCATCAAAATCGCGTCCTTGCTATTCTCGCTAAGCGCAATGGCAGTTCGGATGTGAATGAGGCAAATTCGGACGCTTGAAGTGTTTCTTTTGTTTTATTGGATTGTTTTCATGTTTTGTGTTGTAACTATGTGTGTATCTATGTGTTTCCCTTTTCGTTTGTTTATGTGTTTGTATTTCCTACCACATAGATGGTATTTGAATGCCTATGTAATTAGGCCTTGTGAATAAATAAAATTTCCCTTTTCGTTATTCATTATGTTTCGGGGGATATCTCATTGAGATTCTACCCTCTTTGTTTACCAATGTATTTACTTTTAAGTATTAGACAGGTTTAAGATCAATCTAATCACCCCCGTACGTTTATTTTAATTGATAGCACACTTAAACGGTCAAGCAAGCACGTTTTGGATTTTTGGGCAGGTTGCGGGCGCGACAGGATGGCTTGCGGGCGCGAGATTCCCTAGAGTCACTCTCGGGCGCGACACAGAATGTCTCGGGCGCGATAAGGGTAAATCCGGCGAAAAAAAAATCTTTTGTTAGGGTTTTTGTTTTTCAACCTTTGGTCAAACCTTTCCCTTTCAATCCTCTTCCCAAAACCTTACACACCTCTTCCCTACATCACTTTAATCACTTTACTCTTCCATTCAAACCTCCATTCAATGTATTGTTTCCCATTCAAACTACAAACATTGATTCCACTTACACCATTTCACTTTCTCCTCCTTTAAATTAACCTTTCCTCTCCCATATTTTCTTACAACTTACCTTCAACCCATCTTCTCTCTTCAAACTCTATACTTTCCAAACTCCATACCTTCCATTTTCCATCTCTTAAAAATCAACGAATTTCACCATGCCTCCAAGAATGAAGGTCGTTGCTAATCGGAAGGAATCCGGGCCGAAGGATATTAGTGCCACTTATGGGTGCCCTTTTCCAATCTTCACGGCCGCCGAAGGGAAGCATTATCAACGTTTGGAGAAAGTTCAATTTCGCGAAATGAGGTTTATTCACGATCCTACTCTTCAAACTTTAGGCATCAAATCTCAGGTATACAACTATCTCAAAACTATGGAATGGGTAAAGTTCTCTAAACTTCGATTTCCTGTGGATCGTGCTGTGATTTGTGAATTTTTGATAACTGTGGAATATGTTGATCCCAAAGATTTTCATCGGTTAGCCCTGCAATTTCGGGTTAATGGACAAGAAAATATTGTCACAATTGCCAATATGCAATCTTGGTTTGGTTTTAGTAGTGAAGGCATACATCAGACCTCCATAACTGATTTTAATGCACGAAACGTTTGGGAATCGATCTCTGGTTTTGATGACTTTGATCCCCAAAACGCCCACGGCAAAATCATTAAAGATGGAGCCTTATTGTATTTGCATAAGTATTTGGCTTACTCATTGTTTGCTCGGGTTGAGGCATCCAAAGTGCAAGCCAAAGATTTGTTGGTGCTTGATTCAGTTTTGTAGGGAAAGAAAATCCGAACATACTCGTTTATCTTTGAGAGTTTGTTGCGAAATGCTTCATCAAAGTCTTTGGAGATTGATGGCGCCAATTTGATTACCGCCATCGTCTATTCCGCTTCCGGTCGTGCTTTGCATACTCCGGGGTATAAGTATCCTTATTTGGATTACGCGGCACTCTCCAAAGCTCATGTAGTTACATCCTCGGGCACCAAAGCTTTTCTTTCTCATGAGGTTCGTTGCGGTGTTAAGGACGTAGCGGGTCCCTCTACTTCTCACTCTCGGGTAACACTTCCATTCCCGTTGAGGGGGAAAGTGAGGAGGAGGATGAAGAAGTAGCGGGTTGGAAACAAGTTCTTACCCGATTGGATGGTGTTGATGCTAATAACGCCGTTCTTTTGCAACGTGTGGATGAGTTTGATACATCCATCCAACGATGTACTACTGAAATACAAACTTTGCGCAAAGAGCACGCTTCCACTAGGCGTTGAATGTTGTCTTGCTTCCGGCGTAAAAACATGGAGTTTTCTCCATCTCCACCCGGTTCACCGGTGGACCACTAGGTACTATCATTCCTTAACTTTACTTTACTTTTATTGTTTTAGTCTAAATTTTTGCTTTGTGTGATTTTGTGTGTTGATCTTCCTACAATGAGGACATTGTCCAAATTAAATGTAGGAGGATGCCTTGCATGTTTGTGTGTTTTTTATGTTTATGCATTTGCATTGTTGTTTTAGGTAGTCGGCTCTATCACGAAACGACCATTTTGAACCGAGCGTGATATGAGTTTTTAGTTTAGTGTCCCTAAAACAAGCAAAAGAAAAAGAAGATAGTAGTCTTGGAAAACACCAAAAAAATGAGATATATTAAAAAAATCGTGTCATCTTGTCGACTAAGTTCGGGAAGACGAACAAAAAATAAATCAAAAAAGTCAAATCTCGTGCCTTTCCTTATTGCTATTTTGGTCATTATTATGTTCTTATTTTTAGCTTAAGACCAAAGTTTAAATGTAAGTCTAGATTTATACGTTTCAAAGCAAACTCTTGCTTAACTTGAAGTCATATGTATGATAGCATCTAGATTGGAGAGCTAGGGAAACTAAAGTCATAATCCGTGTTAGTCTTTGGTCAATAAAGGATGAGGGTATGAGTACGTAAATGTTGAAATTTTGAATACATACCCAATGAAGGTATTTGAAAAGCATACCTAATGAAGGTATCGAAAAGAGCAATGAAAATAAAAATTCAAAAGAAAGAGAGTATACCCAATGGTATGAAAAAGGTGAGGAGTGGTATGGAGCGAAACGCAACCACTCATGAGCGTAAATGAAAATCGAAGGCCAATGCCAAATAGGAACCAATGTTCGGAAACACAGTTATGATATGGAAAGTTCTAAGATACCAAAAAGGCCTTGAGACATTGACCAAACACGTGTGCTATAAACTTGTCCCGAATGCTTCATGAAGTTGTTATAAAGTTTGACGGATAGTCGAAACATCATGTATAAATTTGTTTGAGCATTTAAGCTTTCTTGTGGAAACCCATTTGAGTTAATTGGTCTTTTGTTAAGGATGTGTAATATAATCGTGACGTGAAAATGGTTTTGAAGAAAGATTATCTTCGCTTGAGGACAAGCAAAAGACTAAGTGTAGGAGACTTGATAAGTCCGTTATTTACGTGTTTCTATCATGCATTTCATGTTTATTTATCGTTGTTTGTATTTGTTTAACTTGTTTTATTGTTACTTTATGATGCTTTTACTTGTTGTTTGCTTATTTGTGTGTTAGGATTTGATCCTTGGCGTTTCGGATTGATTTGGAGCGTAAACGAGCTTGAGAACGAGCAAAGAGAGCCTTGTTGGATTTCTGGCACAGGTTGCGGGCGCGAGAATCCCTGGAGTTGCTTGCGGGCGCGACCTGGGTATTTTCCACCTTCGAACCGATGCATTCCTTCGCTTTATCTTGGCAACTCTTCACCACTATCTCATCCGAACTTCACTCAAGCTTTACATCCTTTCACTTTTGGATTGAAGCAACGTTTCATTTGGATAGAGACAACTCTTCTTGAAGATCAAAACATCTCTTCATCAACGGTTGCAACTCTCCATATCACACCACTTGAAGATTATAAATAGAGTCTTTATATCTTCATTTAAGAGTGTTGTTGAACGTATGAGAATACTTTGACATACAAGATTACTCTATTAGATTCAAGTAGTTTATCTTTGTTTTTATTTAAGTGTATCAAAGTTGATTCGAGAGGATAACTTATCATAGAGAAACGACGAGAAGGTGCAAGCGATAGCGACTCGAGGATTGACAAACTTCCAAGGAAGAGTAAAAGGATTCACAACCCTGACCCCTTCTTTGCTTTGCATTTCAATTGTATCGTTCTTGTTGAACTCGGTTATTTATGTATTGAATTTGAATCGTAAATCAATGAATGATTTCTGTTATGCTTCACATGATTTCTATTTTAAGTTTGCTTCCAAAGAAGACTCTTTTGGTATGATATTGTGGCGTTTATCTAAGTTCGATTGACGCAAAGGGATTTGGAAATCGAATTAGATAGACATTGGTAATCGACTCAAGTAAACTTGGTTTTTACTTTAACTCGTGCTTTAACTTGACTAGTTGGTTTAAGAATTGATTTTGCTTAAGTTTCTAACTCTGAATGTAACAATTAGTTTTAGATTGATTACTAACTTAGAAGTAACGCTTTGATTTAACTATTTGAATATTGACTCAGATAATTGTGTTCAAAGTCGTGTCTTTATTGGTACCTTGGATATAAACTTAGTTAGTCTATTTGATTGTTGTTTAGTTTAGATTAGAATTCAAACCAAACTTAATAATTGAATTAACTGTAGACTTAAGAGAAAACGAATCTGTTATTCGACTAAGTAAGATAGACATTGCATGTTAATAACGTTTTGTTCCCTGTGGGATCGATAATCTTTTATAACTACAAAGCGGACACCGTACACTTGCGGAATTCGCCTAACAAATCTATTTTGTATAACCTTAGCAACATATTGAAATAGATTAAAACTGATTTATAAATGTTTGTTTATAGGTTTTGTATCAATTTAAATTTGTTTATACCACGATGACGAGATCGTCGAAGTTGCTTAGTACAAACAGATCTTCAAGTATGCTTAATCACAAACTGATATTGAAGATTGGCGTCCCCATAATGTTACTCATAAATATAGACCAAACAACATGACTTTGTAATGGAATCCGATTAGTATTAACTCTATTGGGCAAACATGTGATAGAAGCGGAAAAAATAACGGGAAACAACATAGGACAAAAAGTTCCATTCCAGATTTGTTGGCTCATTCGACATCTCAAATTCCGGATTCATAATGTTCGAGTTTCAAAAAAAATAAATTTGTTTGGAAAAAGTGGGCTGTAGATTTAATGACCAAGTCTAAATAAATTTTTAATGAAAATGGTAAATTTGTTAAAATGGGTTGTAGCTCGAAAAAAGTGAACTGTAAATACTGATATCCTATTATAAATTAAATTGTCCGAAAAACAAATGTTTTGGACAAATGATACTGACCAATCATGCTTTTGCACGGGTTCCATACTAGTTTTATTAAATTTCAACATAAACAAAAAAAAAATGCTTAATTAAATAAATTTTTTTATATTAAAATAAAGGAGAGAGGTAGCTAACTGGTGGGACCCACCCGATCAACCACCTTTTCCTCCAAAAGGACGGTTTGGACGCGCCTCATCTTGCGCGTGTTCTCCACGCGCCATATCAGACCAATCTAAACCGTTCGTGACTTTCTACACTTCATACTGTAACCCCCGCCTTGGGTCACATTAAATATACTCTAAGCTCCATACAATAATCATAAATACATCTCAAGCAACATCCAGTACCATAAAGTCATTTATTAAAACCACTAAACCATCATAAACAATTGTTGAGATAATCAATCTTCAAATCAACTAGTCAATAAATTATTCTTAAAGACAAAACGAATAGTTCAACAAGAATGTAATAAATCCTAATAATGTCTAAGAGTAATCTTGAAAATGTGACACTTGTGCTGGCCACTTGAATGCAGATTAATAATGATAAGGACTAGCGAACTTAATCTCCCGAACTTAGCCTGAAAAATGTGGCAAGGGGTGAGCTGCCTACTCAATAACGTAATTACCTACATAAATATACTTAGATGTATACACACAATAGTATGTACTGACATATGGATCCAAACATCTTACATTAAATTACTCACAGTTAATTAACCAAACAACCAACCAACAGTTAAACAATTAAGAACAATTCAAACATAACATTTCACACTTGACTTCGGTTACTTAGACCTCGACACTAACTTATCAGTTTTTATTTAGGGCCCACTAGACTTAAGTTTAGATATTCCCAATGGTCTCATGGTCAACAATATCTTCGTATAGGTGTACGCTATCGCCTCTGTTTCAAGACACGCACCCTTTTCAATCTCATAATAATCAATAAATCAATACTGCTATCGTCCCTGTTTCAGGACACAGTACAAGCTCATTTTAGAGTATAAAAATTAACACCCTATCGCCTCCCGAAGAGACAGGTGTCTGTGCACAGTATAAACAGACCTCCAGACCATTGTGTTTATCATCGCTTAAGCTAGCTAATTAAAGTTGAGATCACCATACTACCTAAACATGGTTTTGTTCCCACATTACAGAACACTTGAAAATATCAATCAAACATAAATCATGTGTTTTCCACGTACACATTTCAACAACCTCAAGACATAAACAATTATCTATTTGTTTATGAACCATCAATGAATAACCACCATAATAGAACAAAAGAAAAACTCAGCAGTATACTTATTAAATACAACACTTCAAACCAAAGTTTCCCATATACTTTTCTAAATACTAAAATCAATAAATATTTGTTACAGGAACCATATTTCTATTCAATAAAGAAACAACTCAGCAATATAGCATTATACACATACACAACCACATTCATTATTTTAACACATCAATCACATAACACATTTATTTCACAAATTCGAGCATATACATATATATGCATACATATACATATAGATATATAAGCAATTACGGTTACCTCTCGCCCAAAAGCTACTTAATCAAAGTGCTCGGGATCTTCTTGACCCGTCTCCTCTTCGCCTAAAGGTATAAAATGCATTGTCAACATTAATTCAATCTATACATCACATATCTCTATGCTATATAACAACCATTCAATTCTCTTAACTATGTCTCTAAACTTCTATTCAAGGTTCCGATATACTAGAAAGAGGTTGTTATATAAATCGGACGAGTACAAAGTTTAAACAGAGAAAACAATGAAAACTGAAAACTAAGTTTAAGAAGATACATCTTCTTACGACCCCATAACGAAGCCTTTACAGTCCGAATTATGAAAACATATAAAAAGAGCATATGTCCGTCTATGTCTTAGGGTCATTCTCCAATTTGAATCACTCAAATACGAGTTCGTATGAAAAAGTTACGTGCAAAATACGAATGACCGTCAGAACTGCCAACAATTCCGAATTAGAAGTAGAAAACCTAATCGACTTCAAAATCAAATCCAATGAACTCCAAAATCGACCAAATTCAATAAAATCAGTGTATCAACATTCTAAAATCTATAATATACATTTAAATAAGAAACCTAATCGCCAAAAGAACTATTAACATCATAATCCATCAATTCCCAAAAACCTAACTTTGAATGTTATAAGAGCATCAACAATCCTACAACAAAATTGAACTTACCGGACTCGTTTCTTCGTGAGGATGATGAATATGATGTTAATAATCCGAGAAAATGATTGAAAATTGAGTTAATAATAAGAAGTAAGATGAAGATTGCAAAGAAAATAGAAATAAAGAAAAATAGAAGAAGAAGAAGAAAGTGGCGCAGAAGGGAGAAGGGAGGTGGGGTTTTTTTGGGTTTCTTCAATAGTAATCCTAATAATAATAATAATAAATAATAATAATAATAATTATAATAATAATAATGATAATAATAATAATAGTTTATTCAAATTAGTAGTATTTGACCAAAGCTTGACTCTAAAAGGGTTTATGGATAAAAGTGGTTAAACCTCATTATGTTAAAACGTTACGGATGTTACGCATACACTCATTCACTTTCCTTCGATTGCTAGCCTTTCAAAGTTAATCCATCAAATAATACACTTCCAAACTCAAATACCTCTAAATCACTTGCTTCACGATGGTGGTGAACTTCGGGGTTTTTTTTTTTACGAAATTCCAAGCACCACCATTTTTTAATGAATTAAAATAAGGGGTTGGTGTAGATACCGACACTTACCAATAACACACCCCCCCACCATGACTACTCCACTCATTGATTCATTCTATAAAATCGAGCCCGTTTATGTTTTCAAGATCTACTACTATATAATACATCATCATTTCATATTTTAAGTATCCCTGCCTCCTCTTCTCTATCTTCTCCATAACCAGAACCGGCCGACGACGCCGTTTCGATCTTGCGTAACAGTTGCTATGGCGTCCGAAGGAATTCTGTTAGGCATGGGCAATCCTCTCCTCGACATTTCTGCCGTTGTCGACGAAGCCTTCCTTCAAAAGTCAGTTTCCTTCTTCCAGATCTGTTTTACTTTTCATTCATTTGCTCAACTTTCTTAATAAGATCTCTATGTATGTAAGTATGTATGTATGTATCGACTCTGTATTTTTTGTTCCAAACTCAGATCTGTACCTCACTGAATGTGCTTCAGCTGTATGCATGTATGTATGTATGTATCGACTCTGTATTATCTGTAGCTCACTGAATGTGATTCAGCTGATTTTTCTTTACGAGATCCGAACTAATGTTTGTTAGAGATTAATATAAATAATGTCGGTGTCCATTAACTATCACCTCGAGCTTTTAGTTCAATCGGAGCCTCTGCTGAGTCTGAGTCCCGAGCTTAAGTCATGCTCGCGGTTTTGGCTTCTTTAATATATGGAGCCAAGATTCAGATCTGTAGCTCACTGAATTTGTTGCAACTCACTTTTCTTTGCAAGATCCTAATTAATGTTTAATATAAAAGATGTCGTTGGCTCGTATGTATTTTAGTTAAATCGGTTCCATTGTCATGGTATCCGAGCCTATGAGGCTCAGTTAGATCTGGTGGATGCAACGGATCGCCAAATCTTTGTGAATTTATTTAAGTTGCTAGCTAGATTTTAATATTTCTTGATTTTGTTTGTGCCTTTGTGATCGTTTTTCTAATTGTCTGACTTGATTGATTTGTTTAATAGATATGATGTCAAGCTTAACAATGCTATCCTTGCCGAAGACAAGCACTTGCCAATGTAAGTTGTTCGGAAACGTAATTCTTTAATGTCATTGTTGAAAATGCCGTGAATTGGTATTGATCCTTAAAGAATTCCTATTTTGAAGGTACGAGGAGATGGCCAACAAGAGCAATGTAGAATATATTGCTGGAGGTGAGATTGGATTACAATGTTTTTGAAGTTGGGATACTGTAAAAAAGACTTACTGTTATTGTAAGCTAATCGATATTTTTTTTGTCATGTTACGTATAGGTGCTACTCAAAATTCAATCAAAGTTGCTCAGGTCTGCTTTTGTCATCATGTAGCACGGTAGATGTTATGGATATGCTGCTGTTCACAATTAATTGACTGATTAAAATCTTCTGTTTCTGCAGTGGATGCTTCAAACTCCTGGTGCAACGAGCTACATTGGCTGCATTGGAAAGGATAAATTTGGAGAGGAAATGAAGAAAAACTGTACACAAGCTGGTGTTAAAGTAATTACTATCTATCTTCTGTTTACAATTTTTGGGACAGTCTAGCTTGTGAAGGATGTGATATATTATGCATTTTTCAGGTTCACTATTATGAGGACGAGACTGCTCCAACAGGGACATGTGCTGTCTGTGTTGTTGGTGGTGAGAGGTCAGTTTTTATCTATTAATTTATATCTATGATTTGAATTGAATATCTCATACTTCTGTTTTTCTTCTCAGAATATCAAATATAAATTTTGAACCTACACATGATTGACGACAATAAAAACTGATCAAAGAGTTTGTTGGATATATTACAAAATTTTCATAAGTTAGAAAGTCTCATTGATTTTAAAGGGCTTTGGTTCTCTGTGAAAATGAGTTGCTTCGTTGGAGCTCACCAAATTGGATCAGTAAATCCTACATTTATTTGGGTCATTTGGAGTAAAATCTTTACTCTTTCATGCTTTATGTGTGGCCACCATGAGCTTCTTGAATTTATGGGCATAAGATGCAGTATTACTGTTTTTTGGTATCAGTCGGTCCTATGAAAGAAGAGAAAAAAGTAGAAGGATCATATTGTTGTGTTGGAAATTAAATGCTCATTGAGATTTTGATCATGAAATATCCGCTAGTTGTGGTATTGTGGTGTACCATGTGGATATACTCAAAGAAAGTAAATTTGTTGTCTCTCTACACCACTGTAATTAGAGGTTTTCATAATCCTGAATTTTGGAGGTCATCTTAAAACAGTGATCTATTTTGCATTGTGAAGATGTGGGAATGAAAAAAAAAAACTCTGTACCATAATATTAAAAATCTAATTGCCTAATCTATTTTGCTAATATCTGCTGTTATAAAAATTGTTTTTGCAGATCACTAATTGCAAATCTATCTGCTGCAAATTGCTACAAGTCTGAGCATTTGAAAAGACCAGAAAATTGGGCACTGGGTAAGTTTTCTTTTAGTTAATTGTTTAATGTATATCAGTTTTCAATCTAGTTTGTTGGGTTTACATATCTAACCTGTGTACCACTCTCTTTGAACAGTTGAGAAAGCAAAGTACTACTACATTGCTGGTTTTTTCCTAACCGTATCTCCAGAAACCATCCAGCTTGTTGCAGAACATGCAGCTGCAAATAACAAGGTAAAGCTTTCTTCCACTTTCATTTATATACTTATCGTGCTGTTTTAAGTGTCAGAGGTTTACTTCACACGCATTTGCAGATTTTCACAATGAATCTCTCTGCTCCATTCATCTGCGAGTTCTTCAAGGATGTGCAAGTGAAAGTTCTACCGTAAGCTTTCTGGCTTCTTCAACCATGGTTACTTTCTTTGGGTAGTTCAATTCTCATGTGCCTGTTTTATGCAGTTATGTGGATTATGTATTTGGAAATGAGACTGAAGCCAGAACATTCTCAAAGGTCCACGGGTGGAAAGTAAGTTGTACTTTAGTATTTGATTAAGCAGATACTTATAGAACTTCATGCAAATATGCAATTGATTTGTTTGAATATTATGTTTCTCAGACTGAGAATGTAGAGGAGATTGCTATTAAGATCTCTCAGTTGCCTAAGGCGTCAGGGACACATAAAAGAATTACTGTTATTACTCAAGGTGCTGATCCTGTTGTCGTTGCTGAGGATGGAAAGGTGAAATTGTTCCCTGTGATCTTGTTGCCCAAGGAGAAGCTGGTCGATACCAACGGAGCAGGTATATCTTCTCATAGTTCCCTTTTTATATAAAAAGATTCACATTGACATAAAGGATCAATTTGCATTAAGTTGCCTGAAAATGAACTCTAATTGTCAGCATAGTCCACATTGCACCTTGTTTTTTGGTCAAGCGCGTCAACTTATGATCTGTGTCAATTTTAGATGCCGATGTATGTAATTTTGGATTAAATTGCTTAAAAAGGAGCATCTAAAGCTCATTTCAAAGCAAATTGACTGTGGAAGCTGAATGGCAGAATTGATGCATTGTTTGTCCATAGATACAGAGAGTACATTGTTTATATCTGGCGTTGTAATGTAAGATCTGCTGTGGTAGTTCATATGTTGTTAGTTTCAGTAATATGCTACGACAGAATTTTTTGATGCAAAAGAAAATAGAAGTGTATCTTCTCTCTGTTGTGATTATCTCTATTTTTTTTATTGTTCCTACTAATCACACTAGTCTTATTTTTTGGGTAGGCGATGCATTTGTTGGTGGATTTCTGTCACAGCTGGTGCAGGAGAAGCCCATGGCAGACTGTGTTAAAGCCGGAACCTATGCTGCAAATGTGATTATCCAGAGGTCAGGATGCACATACCCTGAGAAGCCTGATTTCAGTTAAGGCTCATTTCTCTAGTGTCCCTCATGTGATTTATCAACGGCCAATTTATTTACTCCTGAACCCTTATCATATGGTAGAGGAGTTTTGCTTGTTTTCGATATTTGTACCGTATGTGCTAGAGATCCTTGTCCCTTCCATGGATGAGGAAATTTGCCTTCTTAAAGATAGTTCGTAATTTTCATCGCTCCGGTTTTGGTTCGGATGAGTATGGTATTCTTTGAGTTGCATTCAATAACAGATATTTGATAGTGAAATATAGAAATCTATATTTATGCGATTAGATGTTTTTTTAATCTGTGTTTTCCTCATGTTTTGGGAAAAAGTTTGGTGGTTGTGCAATTTTTATCCATGGAAGTCTACTGATTAGGTAAATTAGCTGAACAGATATTTTGGTTATTTGAATATCAATGTGTTCACATAGTATCACTACAAAAATGTAGTTCAACATCAAATTAAAATTTCCTTACTTGATTAAGTGAATAGAACATCATATCAGTGATACCGTTGCATAATTTGCAAGTTGCCTTGTGAAAGTTGAATTTTACAATCGACAAGAGTGAAATTCTCATTAAAAATATATATTTCAAATGATGCCACGTGTGTATGGGGTTTATGTTGAATATTTTATTGGGTGATATTTGATCCGAACCCTATGAGGAGACTTTTCTGAGATAAAGATGATTGTGTTGTGTTGAGTTACTACTGCCAAGTCCCCAAACAACTTCACTGGAATAACCTGAGCTAAAATTGACCATCGTACTGGAGCTGAATTCGACTATTATGGAGCTATATGCAAGTTCTCTCGTACTTTCATGACCAAAATGAAGTTGCTTCTCCCCCATAGTTTTTGCCAAAAAAAGAAATTATTTTTATAGAAGATACAGCAATTGTTCTTCTTTTTCTTCAGTTTTCTTTTTATAATTCTTAATAGGCTTAAATACCCTAAAGTTAACAATTTTTTACTCCTAAAGTTAACAATTTTTTTCAATTTAACCTTTTATGTTCTTCGCTTTCCATTTTAACCCTTCAACTCAAAAAAACAGGTCACTTTAACCCTTTTCGACACATGACCAGTTGCACCTAAGGAGAGTGTAATACGCTCTTTGGTAAAATATCATTTTGACCCTTCATACTTTTTTTCTTTTTCTTTTCCGTCCCTCATTCTTCTTCTTCTTCTTCTTTCTCTCTTTTTTTTCCAAATCTTTCTTTCCAGAAATCTGGAAATTTCTATATCTTTCCAGAAATTTCAATTTCTGAAATTTTTCCAGAATTTTGGAAATCTGGAAACTTCCAGAATTCTGGAATTTCTGGAAAAATTCCAGAAATTTCCAAATTTATAGAATCCCAGAAATCTGGAAATTTTCAAAATT
The DNA here is from genome assembly GCA_028411795.1 of Euphorbia peplus. Taxonomy (NCBI): domain Eukaryota; kingdom Viridiplantae; phylum Streptophyta; class Magnoliopsida; order Malpighiales; family Euphorbiaceae; genus Euphorbia; species Euphorbia peplus. The sequence goes on along the minus strand of CP110843.1, from coordinate 6,823,102 downwards.
TTGAAATTTCTGGAAATTTCCAGAATTCTGGAATTCCAGAAATCTAAAAATTTCAGGAATTTTTTCAGAAATTTGGAAATTTCCAGAATTTTGGAATTTCTGGAAATTTCCATATTTCTGAAAAAAAAACTCCAGAAATTTCCAAATTTCTAATTCCAGAACTTTCCAGATTTCTGGAATTCCAGAATTCTGGAATATTCTGAAAAATTTCCAGAATTTCCAGAAATTTGGAAAAATTTGGAAATGAAAAAAAAAGAGAGAAATGAGAAGAAGAAGAAGAGATGAAAAAGAAAGAAAAATAAAATTTAGGAGCCATTTTGTAATTTACAAAAATGGAAAAGTTTCAAATTTGCTCCTCCACTCTCTTACTCTTGCCACGTAGGCGTCAAGTTTTGCCACATAGGCGCCACATAGGACCAAGGGGTTAAAGTGACTTGTTGTTTTGAGTTGAGGGGTTAAAATGGAAAGCGAAGAACATAAAAGGTTAAACTGAAAAAAGTTGGCAACTTTAGGGGTTAGCAGGGTAGTTAAGCCTTCTTAATATTTAGACAACCAAAAAAATATCAAATCTTTAATTTATAAAGAACGAAGCATATGTAGATCAAATCTTTAATTTATGAAATATGAAGCATATGCAAATAAAGATCAAAATCTTATATTAGTCAATTTATAAAGAAGCATAGAGAAAAGCTCAGGTGTGACAATAGGCTTATGGTGTGACAAGAGAAAAAGGTAGGGGTAATTTTGTAATTGAACAAGGGAAGATGGCAAACTTGTAATTAAAGTTTTAATTATTTTCTTTAAAATGCATTTTACCGCTCTTCCCGAACTCATTTTTCAAAAAAAAATTATACCACTGAACTCGTATTAATTGGGCGGTCATTTTGAGACCCATTGTTGCTATTTATAAGCAATTTTTATTTTTTTTATTTTTCTATGGTTGTTCCGAATTAATACTCGGTTGTTTCACCAAAAAACTACATTTTTTTACACTCTCAGAGTATTCTGCTGGAACAAATGTAGTAGTCTGGTGGAACAAGTGTAGTATTTATGCTGGAACAAGTGTAGTATTCTGCTGGAACAAATGTAGTAGTCTGGTGGAACAAGTGTAGTATTATGCTGGAACAACCGAGTATCCAATTTGAAACAACCATAAAAAAGATTAACACTTTGGATTGAATGGAGCTCTGTACAGTTAGCAATTAATTCATGACTAAACAATCAAACAAGTATCATCAATTAATTCATCACTTCACATTTAACATAAATAATAATTTCAATTATCAATGTCTCAACAGTCAATAATATTTAGAGGCAAACCAGTTTCAATGAAAAAACAATACATCTTCATAACTGATACTAAAATTTCACATATATGTGCTTAGAAAAAGAAGAGTTGCAGCATCCCCAAAATTGTTCTGCAAATATAATGAGCATTACATGTGAGTGAGAAGAAAGTGTGCATTCCATCACAAACACAGCTGTTTGTTTTGTTATGCAGTAGGCAGATCTTGAGCTCAAGTAAGGAATAGTTAGCATAAATTGTGCTCCTCAGCAAGAAAACAAATGGAGTTCCACTTTTCTGGATCCATCACTACTTCAACTATTCTCTTCCTGGTCTTCTTGCTTTCTTCCTCTACTTTCACTCCTTCAGGTCTCTCTTCTTTTCTTTTTTCTTTACTTGTATTTTACAAAACAATAAATCTGACATTACTATTTCTAGCGATGAGCGGAGAAAAGAGAGGGATCATGATGTTCAAGGTGGAAGAGGACGACATATTGATTTCGAGAGTCGCTTGAGGAGACGGAGCCGGAGGGGATGGAGGCCGGACGAGACAATTCCGGAAGGAGACGGAGGTCGGAGGAGACGGATGAGGTTGCTGGAGAAAGAAAAACACGAAGAGAATTGGAAAAGTTATTTATTAAATACCTAATTAATTACACAATTGGTACCTGTCACACCATAAGAGGGTTGTCACACGATAAGAGGTGTCTCACATGAACTTAACTCAATAAGCATATGCAGAAATTATTTCGGAGGCGTTAGTTGAAAAGACAAAAAAAACAAGGCTTAACTACCCTACTAATCCCTAAAGTTAATAATTTTTTTCAGTTTAACCTTTTATGTTCTTCGCTTTCCATTTTAACCCCTCAACTCAAAAAAACAAGTCACTTTAACCCTTTTCGACACAACCAGTTGCACCTAAGGAGAGTGCAATACACTCTCTGGTAAAATATTGTTTTGACCCTTGATACTTTTTTCTTTTTTTTTTCGGTCCCTCATTATTATTTTTCTTCTTTCTCTTTTTTTTTTCAAAATCCTTCTTTCCAGAATTCTGGAAATTTTTCTTGAAATCTGGAAAATTCCAGAAATTTCCAAATTTCTAGAATTCCAGAAATCTGAAAATTTTCAGAATTCTGGAAGTTCTGGAAAAATTTCCAGAATTTCCAGAAATCTGGAAAATTTTGGAATTGAAAAAAAAAGCAAGGGGGAAGAAGAAAGGAAGAAAGAAGAAGAAAAAGAAGAGATGAAAAAGAAAGAAAAATAACATTTAAGGGCCATTTTGTAATTTACAAAAATGAAAAAGTTTCAAATTTGCCCCTCCACTCTTTTGCTCTTGCAACGTAGGCGCTAGGTTTTGCCACGTAGGCGCCACATAGAACCAAGGGGGTTAAAGTGACTTGTTATTTTGAGTTGAGGGGTTAAAATGAAAAGCGAATAACATAAAAGGTTAAACTGAAAAAAGTTGCCAACTTTAAAGGTTAACAAAATATTTAAGCCAAAAAACAATGAAGCATGTGTCCTGCTATTTGGCTGCCCTTCTCATAAACATTTTGTATAGTTTCAAAGCATTTACTTCCGAAACCGGAATATCGGATTTTTTGACACCGGATAGTCACATGAAATTACTAAACAAAAACTAATTTGTGTTTATTATGTACGTAAAATAGGTGTTGTTGGTTCATAATTTAGAGGCCTTCTAAGTTGGAGGAAACTGTTGTAAATACAGATGTATATCTAACACCTTGTATGATAAAAAGGCATATCGTGTATTCGTGCGTATTATGTAAGTTAACAAGTCTGGTTAGATCGTAACTTGAAGGCCTGCTAATTGGAGGAAACCTTGTAGACCCCAAATGTATACCAACACCTGCTAAATTGGAGGAAACCTTGTTAACCCCAGATGTGTATTAACACCTCGTAGGATAACAATAAACGATTAAAAGTAAAGTATACATATGAAAGACCAAGCTAACAAAACATCAAACTTCAACAAGACCATATTATTACATTAAGAGGAACACCAACTATGCTCCAAGGTTAGTTAACACACAGCTACAATGCTCTCAGGACATCTTAAAGTTCAACTTGTTCAAATCTCTCATTACAATACAAAGTTTAACATTACATAAAACGTCATCAGGAAATCTTAATGTTCGATAGACCAGATTAATAATAAGTATCACATTAAGAGAAACACTTGCTATGCTGGAAGGTTCACAAAAACTACAATTAGGTTCTGGAAGATAGAACTAAAAACAAGCATTAAAAATGAAGCAAGTTATTTAGCTCCCTCAAAAATTAAATCTAATATCAGTAGCCAATAATATCACCATCTTTACACCTTTAACTAATGTTACATATATACACACCCAAAACCACCTCTCCCAATTTTACAATAGTACTCATAAACCATTGCAAGTCACGAATTTTTCGATGTTAATGCGCGATTTGCAGAACCGTTCACTGCCTCGTTTATCCTACTAAATACTACTTTGACAGGGATACAAGCTATAACAGAACCTTTCACTTTCTCCACCACTGGTTTCCTACATTCTTCTTTCCTACTGGTCAAGGAAGATAGTTTCCGGATCTTTTTCGACAAAAGCCCCCCACTCCTCCTTTTCGACGATTTACTTTTTCTTTTAGTTGTCGTGGTGAGGTTGCTAGCTCTCCTTCTTCCTTCTGAATTCTGAAGAGGCTGCGGGTATACCAGCACATGAGCTTCAAATGCAGATCCATTGCCAACAATTAAATCGGAATCTCCATCAGCTAGAAGCTCTACTGTTATAGGATGACCAATAATGGCTTTACCATTCGATTTACTCATCAGCGAGACCAGTGGAACATGCTGTGGCTGGTAACTTGCTTTGACATCAAGCTCGACATCATAAAGTTTTGCCTCGGATATCGTTCTGCAAGGAAAATCTGACATCTCATATCTGGAATTAACAATAAACCGCGATTGACGCAAGGGAAGCAACCTTTGAGGGGGTAAGGACACGTCCAAGGATGCAACTCTGTTAGAAAAAGATTTGCCCCACTCTGGAACTCCTCCGTCCACATGGTCATTGAAGTGTTCAGATTTTACCGGCAAGTTGCAACTGAATGAAGTGAGGGGTCTCGCAGCACCATCAGAATCCACCTTCTGATCGGAACTCTGAAATAATCCATTATCCAAGTGATCTATACCAGGCAAATATGCATTGCAAGTATCGTCTAGGACCATATATTTTCTCTTCTCTCCTTTTCTGTTTTTACTCTTGTGTCTTAAATTCCTCTTTCCTTTCAACTGCCACTTTGAAGTATCTTTCTCCATCCTCTGGCTGATATTATTAATTTGAGTGGCTGCTGAACTCGTAGACCCGCATTCATTTTGCACATCGTTTCTCAGAGATGCAGGTTCTGCCTGACTGCTTTGACTAGACTGCCTCCTCAATGCACTAGCTTGATGCCTCGTTGAGGGAGACACTTCAACAGGAGATAAACCTGAAAAATGAACAGCGTTACTTGACCAATCCCAAATCCGGCAAAAATATGTTAAGAAATGCTAATCAAATCACAAAATGCAGGCACAGTAAATGTAAATCTATATAAAACAGCATAAATAATCCTGACGCAAAAGTAAGGATTATCAACACTAATGATAAGAAACTACAGGAAAAGAACATGTAAGCTATAACGCGTGAAATGAAATACTACCCGATCTTTAGAATACTCAAACGGACTTTTGTAATATGCTGTCGATGTCTATTAGTACACAATATCTATTCAAATGGAGTTAGACCATACAGACGAAAGTTCACTTCCAGTTAAAATGTACCAAAACCGCTACAGGGAACTTGCTCAGTTTCACATCCCATTTTCTACATAAAGAGTATTCATTAAACATAAGAAAATCTGATAGTGAAGCCGAGCCGTAAAAAGGCGAGCAACCCTTGTAGCAATAGCAAAACGGGTCTTACAAGCTAATAAAAAGGATGGCAATTCTTCATCTTAGCGAACAACAACCAAGAACTCAAAATTGTTTCTTGAAACAATACCAGTGTTACCAAAGGATGCAATTCAACATGGAGCCCAAAACATTATACCAGGAAAAGGTAACTATCTTCTTCGAAAATAGAAGCATAAATCAGTAGCATTTAAGGCATCCTATATCCATCCACACAAAGGTAAGCCGCAAATCTTTATTTTCTAAAGAAACCTAAAATCAAAGGAGGTTTATTCATATGAGACTAAAATAGGAATACTAAGCTTCTCCTAGCAAAATATTGTACTTCTGGCATCCAACTAAATGTCCAAAACACGTCCTGTCTGAAGTTCACACGAATTATACAGTTAAAATCCATGTTTTGAGGGTGAAAATACTACAAGCATCTTCATATTCATAAATAACTAGAGAAGTCACCGACCAAGCTAGTTAACTCATAATCCATACAGCTTCAACGACATTGATTGGACCTTTTGCATAAGCTTATAGGTCAAAAGTCATGAAAAAAGATCATGAAAATAACAGATAACATCTTAAGATTTGGCAAAATTCAACGTATGACCTTAGAAATACTTAGTTCAGCTCATACAAACGTTGCAAATATATGCGGTGAGAGAACACACACAAACACACGGGTATTAAAATAATAATAAGAGAAACATCACCATACCTGCAGAATCTTTTCCGTCTCTGAAAAACGGTACATCAAATAACCTGTCTGAAGAATCATTTTCAGCAAACCCTGATACACCAACCACATCATCGTCTTTTTCTATCTTGCAATTGACATCAGAAGCATCACAAACCTGTTCAGAATGATTCAAAGATACACCATTCTCACATGAAACTCCAGTACTATCTGAGTTATTGTTAACTGCCACAGAAAAGCTTTTCCTAGACTCGTTGGATTCTATTCCAGAGACCTTGCTGTCAGATAACCCATGAAGAGGTGAACCATTTGAAATTGAATTAGTAAGTTGGTCACAAGTAACTGGAACAGACACCACAGCTGTACTCTCCATTACTTTTGTCAATGGTCGACGACGACTTTTCCTTCTCAGCAACTCATGAACGTTTGCAACCTGAGTTCTCTTTCTTCTCATGGATGAGTAGCAAGCTTTGCTGCCATTACTTGGACTGCCATTTGACAAAACATTCCCGGCATTTGAATCACCTACGACCATTCCAAGGTCCTCAAGGCCTCTCATTCGCTTAATTCCTTCAGTTCCATCGTCCTCAGAATCATTTGGAGTTCTCCTTCTCTTTCCCTGTATAGATTGCACTTTAGAAGCACCAACATGATTTGGCTCTTCAAAAGATAAACCGGATTGGGATAATTCTGGTGCTGAACCCGAATCCGAACCAGAACCGGGACCGGGACCAGGACCAGGACCAGATCTAGAATCTGATTCTGCTTTCAAATCACCAGGATCACTCTCTTCCTCTGTCATATCATTGTCTTCTTTGCCAGCATCAGACATACTAGGAGATTCTTTGGCTGAACTACCCCCTGAATTATTGCTTAATAAGAAGTCGTCATCACAATCCTTGCCTAACTGATCATTCTCTATCTCAAGGGCGTGAAGAATGGCATCTTCTCTACGAGCATACTTAACTGCTTTCTTATTACCAGCTGCTGCATTCGCCTTTGCCTTCTCAATGCAATCATCATATTCCCCACAACGAAATGCTTTCACCCTCTTAGATTTCTCAAGATTATACCAATCCCTACACCAACAAAATACAATTTTGTCAAATGAAACATTACATAAAATAAATTTATAACAACACTACGCATGAAGGAAATCAAATCCTTCACATGAAACTTTGGAACTACTGACCCTAAAACAATTACTATCCAACTTATAAACAGATGCAACACAGAATGGAAACTTTCAAGTCCACATTAGGCACACCGTACACAAGCAAATTACAATATCATATACATATGTCAAGACAACACTTCGAGTAGGATGCCTTAAACACCGAAAAGGCACATTACAAAAACCTTGCAGGCCTTTTCTTTGGACATAAAGATGGCATAACATCTGCAAGGGGCGAACTATGAAAAGTCCACTTCATAAATATACTTGCTCAATAAAATCTATATCTTCACCAAAATCTCATGAAAATCTTGTTTACCCATGAGAACTAAGACAGATCCGAGATGCAGAAGGTTTCTCCATCCCAGCAATGTAATTTCCCCTGCTATCTAGTTTTTCAAGATAGATAGAAGGAACAGAGGTAGATAGGCCATCTCTCAAAAATTAAACAATAGAATCATGTGATCATAAAATAACTGAAAACTTATGGACCAACAAATTGCAAAGTAGAGCGCAGAGAATAAAGGATCATACCATACCAGTGAGACTAACCTAGATCCGAATCTCAACATTTGCAAAGATAACAGAGTGAGGCTCAGCGAAGCTCTAAAAAACTTTAAACAACTAAATATACAGGGTCCTAGCATGAATGTAGATGTGGTAAATAAGTATGCACATCCACTGATGGAGCAACAGTAGCCAAAACAGAAAAAGATACAAAAAAATGGCAGGGTTCGGTAAATGAAAAAGCAAGTACACAAAGAAGATGACAATCAATCCACACATAGCTAAAAACACATCCCAAGACTTCTCAGATAAATAAGGAGGTGTGGAACAAGAGAAATGCTGTTTGGTGATGTAATTAACAGGACCGTAGCAGCATCCTAGCAGCCACTTATTACAAAATTTAGTGAAAAGGGAGAGAAGTTCTTATGAACAGTTACAAGAAAGGCCAACAACATTGGCTGGCATCAAAAAAGGTATGCTACCACCAACCTGTACCAGCAAAACATAGCCATTTTCCTGAAAACTGAAGTTCGCTAACTAATATTAATTACGCACTCCAGGACGAAAGCTTGAAGGTAGAGGACACATGAGAATACGGTCTAGGAAACAACATTCTACACGAAAACAACATAATAAAAAGGGCTTCTTACTCATCTCAAAGCATTTCAATGTTCACAAATAGATAGGCACCTAATTCTGAAGAGGAGATTGAAACATGCATCAAGAAATAGATTAAAGAATGAAGAACAAGAAATGCTCCAAGTCACACAAAAAGAACCAGAATACTGTCTCTACTCGGCTCCAATATTTAAAACCATCACAATACCCGTGGATTTTCTTTTCAACTTTATGGAATTGACAAGGAGTAAAATGAACAATGGCACTATGAAACCCAGTATGAACTACTGCAACTACAAGTCTACAACGATAAGCAACTAAAGGTCCTTCCATTCCAATTTTCAACAACTAGGAGCAAAAATTGAATTTCCAAAGTCCAAAATTATCCTCTCAAGTATCAACCTCATACAACTATTAACCTCAACCAAGAACACGATTTCGCATCACAAAATCAATAAGACTCAACCACCCAATAAGTTACTACAAAGTAAAGCAAACTTACACACTAGCATCTTCCCGGCCGAGAAGCTTGACTGGAGTGCCTGATCTCGGTGAAACCAAACTACCCTCGGAAATCTCATCTAGAGCCATAATCCGTCCCGGCCACCAAGACCCGTTTCTCCGCCGCACCCAAACTAACCCACCTACCGCCCCATCAATAGTCTTGCTGGGGTCATCAGAGCTACCCATCTAAAAAAATCCCAACTTTCCCAAACAAAATTCACAAAAACAACATTTAGATTGTTCCCCACAACAAAAAAAAAAGATCTTTGAACTCACTGAAAACCCCCAATTTTAAAAAGAACCCAACTGCTAAAAATCACTGTAACCACCACTTTTATAGACAAATGCACATAAACCCTTCAAACACCTGCAGAAAAAGGAACAAGCTTCAGCACAAAAAACAAAACCCAGTACCACATGCAACAAAAAACCCTCAAAAAACAAGTAAAAAGACAAAAAGAGGGACCCAAAGACCTATATTGAAAGATGAAAAGATCTGGAAGATGAGGAGAGAACGGAGAGATCCAAAAGACTTGATTTTTCTATCTGGGTTGAATCCATTTTTGTGTCTTTGAGTTTGTGTTAGAATTGTAGATATGGGTTTGTGATTATATAAGTTTCAGAATTGTTCTATATGAAAAAGAATATGCTTTAAGGTGTTGGAAGTATAGGGAGCATAAAACGGGGATAGAGAGGGTAATGTTTGGATCAAAAAAATGGGTTCTCTGTTTTAGAGAGAGAAAGAGAGAGTGGTTTACCGCTGAAGAGAGAGAAAGGGAGAAAAGAGGAGCATAGACATAGTTAAGATGATGATGATGATGATGATGATGATGGAGTTCAATCCCAATTTGTTAAGTTGCATTTCTCACCCTAGCCTAAATTAGGGTAAAATTTATCTTCCCACCTTCCCCTAATTGTAAAAACCATCTAGTTTTTGCTTAAAATTAAATAAAATAAAAGTAATACACATTTTTATAAAACAAATTCTGTTTCTTAAATGCTAAGTAACAGTGTTGTCTCATGAAATAATGCCTAAATGTAAATAAGTATAAGTGTGATTTAAATTAAGGTTTTGCCAGGTCAGTTTGGTATTGATTTTTCAAAGTTAAGGAGAGGTTTTTATTATTATTATTTAAAAGCATGTTTGGTAAATGCAAAATTTTTTAAAAAAATATTTGTGAAAGTTGAAAACAATATTTAATAAATGTAAAATTAGTGTCTTTATAAGGTGAGAAAATTATAAAATCTAATTTGTGAGATGTGAGATCTAGAGAGAATTTGCGTGCTTCTGAACAAGTGATGATTGATTATTTTGATGCCTTATATCTCAATGTTTCACTTGATCCTAACTTGAAAAAGTTGTATACTCCTTCAGAGAATGCATTGATCATTAAGTTACTTGGAACAAATTCAAGGTTTGTTGCCTTAGAGCAACTCCAACACTACTAGCTATTTGACTCTTTAAAAAATTATAAAATATCAACTAGCTAAAATTTAGCTAGCTAAATTTATGTTTTGCTCCAACCATGCTAGTTATTTGACTCTTCATATCATTATTTTATTATTAAAGTAAATGAAAAAGAAAAGTAAAAAAGAAAAAGAAAATAAAGCAAACAAGAAGAAAGAGAAAGAATGATTAAACAATACGAATAGCTAGGCAAATTGGCTAGCCAAATTTAGCTAGTCAAATTGACTAGCTAAAAAATATAGAGAGCCATGTCACCTTGTTGGAGTGCATCCTAGCTATCCAACTAGCTAAATATGACTTAATAGTTATTTAGCTAGTTGTGTTGGAGATGCTCTTAGAGAAGAGGGTGATGGAATTGTGGAAGCATATTGGGAAGTTTGAAATGATGGACCTAGGGCATAGTTTTCATGTTGGGAAGTTTGATAATGACCTTGATTGAGAGCATGTGATTTTGGATAGCCATTGGCTAGTTGGAGGGGCACTACTTGGACGGTTCGTACATAGAGCCATTCTTTGTCTCCATCTGACATTGTGGTTGATGATACGAGGTGTGGATTCGTTTACCCTAACTTCCACTTTTTCTCTATAATGAGGATGTTATTTTGTTTGTCGTTGAGGTTGTTGGGAAGACAGTTAAAGTGGATGAAAATACAGTTAAGGCTTCTCGTAGTAAGTTTTCTAGGGTTTGTGTTGAAGTGAATGTTTATAAACCATTGCTTGCGGGATTTGAGTTAGATGGTATTGAGCAACGTATCCAGTATGAGGGACTTCACGTTGCATGTACAAATTATGTATGTTATGATCATCTTAGGGAAAGGTGTGTTAACCCGAGCATTCTTCCAGTTGTTGAAGATGATACTAATATGGTGCAAGATGATACGTCCAAGCATATTGTACAAGATGAAAATGCCTCGGGTTCTAGTGTTGAGATGCAACCGATTGTAGTCCCCCCCCTTATGCTAAGAAGAAAGTATCTCCGCTCTATAGTGATTGAATGATTCCAGCTTGTCGTATGCTTGCTAATCGCACTAAGGCAACTACAAACTTGAGGAATCCTGAGAAGGGTGGTGCCCTTGGCATGGTGGATAATCCTTTTGATAAGACTAGGACCTTTGATGATGGAACAGTTTTTGGTAGTGTGGGGCATGTTGGTGGAATTCAAGGGTCTAATTACTCTTTCCGGCGTGGGGGTTGTAGCATGAGAGATGGTGGAGCTCGGTTTGCCTCAACCTCTCGCAAGCGTTCAAATTATCGAAGTTACAATTATTTTTTCTTTATTATCAAGAGATCATGTAGAGGATGACCTGATGCATCTCCTCAAATCTCGAACACTTAAGCCTCGAATGGTAGGGGTAAGAGGACGAGAACTCAATTTGTCGGCCCTAGGATTGTCAATCGGTCGGGCATAAATCCGTACCCGTAGGGTTTCGACCCGTTAGAGTTGAAAAATCCCCGATTAAAATACCCGCGGATCGGGTATGGTTTTTTCTTCATACCCGACAGTCGGGTTCGGTAAGCTATGTAAACCCGATCGGATACCCGAACCCGCAACCCGTGAAACCCGATTATAAAACCCGAGCGGATACCCATTTATAAACCCGAATATAACCCTACCCAGTAACCCAGCCCATATATAAACAGCTGAGATTTTTTGTGTGGCTCTTTTTTTGCATAGCCGCTATTAATCTTCTCCTTTGTTTTTTCTTTCAATCAAACACAACTTTCTCCTCTCTATCTTCATAATCAATCGCAGCTACTGTTTCACAATTCTAACCGATCCTCCCTTCGCTTCTTTTCTCGGTGTTCATCAACAAGTATGTTTCTTCCCTGTTTCTATCAGTTTCTGATTTGAGTAAGTTCTTATTCTTGCTGAGTTTGTTCTTAGTCTTCAAATTATGACCCAATCCATGTAATATATTTGAATTTCATACTTTAGGATTTACAAATCTCATATGCAAATTTCATCGCTTATCAAGGATTAAACCTTAAATTGTGATTCCAGTCTCACTACTTTCGTCGCAAATAAACCTTAAATTTCATCGCAAATTTCTTAGTCCAATTCCAGCCTGACTATTTTCGTTGCAATTAAACCTTAAATTGTGATGTAGACATTAAATTACAGACCCACCTAAAATTTTAAGCTATTTGTTATATGATAAATTAATAATCACAATTGTGTTGCTTATATATCTATACTATATATAAAAACAAAGGCATAAACTGCCACATCAGATTTTTAGCTTGATTTTTCCTTCATTTTAGTAGAGCTTGAAGGCTCCCATTTAGGAGTTTATGTTATCTCTCTCCTCATAATTCATGTTTGAAAATTAATGTCATCCCATCTCATGTCAGTTACAAAAATCCCTCTTCATCAGTTGCAAAATCTTTTTATTTTCCATGGTTGTTACAAAAAAGATTATAAAAATCCTAGCAATGCCTCAATAAGCTTCAAGCTTCCTGATCTCCTCAATCTAAAAATTATTCCACAATCAAGTGAATCATTTTACAAAATAAGAGAGAAACTAAACTCTCTTCAACAACTGCCGGAGCAGATCTAAGGATTAGAACTGCCACCGAGAGACCGTCTCCCCTAACGGCACTGCGACCTCCGATAGTTAATATTTTTCAGATTCCGATTTGCACACTCTCAGATAACGATTTGAAGAATGCAAAAGGTATGGAATGATAAAGTGGAAGATGTGGTTTTGGATTTGGAGGAAAGCCACTTGCAGCAAGAGAGAGCAATACTAAAATTATGGAGTTCAGAGTAAATCCAAAAAAGTAAAATAAATTAATTGTTTCGTCATTTTTAGTGAGTGTGCGTGTCAAGTTCATATGTCCACTTTATATGTTTTCTTTTTTAAAATTTTGGGTCTAAATAAATAGTTGTATTTTCATTTTACACATCATAATTATATTCACCATCCGATATAATATAGCAGGGTTTTAATTCTTTGTTTAATAGAATAGGAGGCCTTTAATTCTAATTATCTTTAATTATCCTCATCAAATTACCATAAATTGTATTGTTTAATTATTTTCTATATTTGTTTTAATGAATATTGATAATTAACATTAAATTTTAATTCCATAAATCAAATTCTAATTTTTAAAATAATTGAATAGCTTTTGCTCAAAGAAAGAAAAATGTATAACATGGAAATTTTGAACACCTAACTCTCTAACTCACAATTATTAATCAAATTCTAATTAATAACACATCAGCAAAAGTTAATGTCTTTTTTTAGTTTAAAAATTATTACAATGTTGGTTTTTTTTTACAGATTTTGCAAAGATTAAGTGGTGAGTGTACCAATTGGAGCTAATTTATTTATTTATAATATATTGATTAATAGAATAGAACAATAAATTTCAAGAAATTTGGGAGAAGAGGAAGATGATGACCCCTTTTTTTGTGGCACCATCGAATCCTACATTGCTTCATTCTCTAAGGCAAAAATAAAAGTTCAGATCCTACATCTTAACAACATATGATTATCTTTGTTTTGGTCAAGCTCATATTTTCATTGTAACACATTTTATCTTTGTATTTTTAATTCATTATTTGGATTCGTTTGTTTAGTGAAATTTTCTAAAATGCTTTGTACCCCAATTCATTAGTTGGGATCCTGGGTTTGTGGAGAATATTCTAAAACCAAGAGCATTTACTATTAGGCCACCATCTTTTCATCTTTGTATTTGTTATTGGTTAAAGTCAAGAGAAAACATACATGTTTCTACATAGAGAAGGTCTGTCAATCATCAAGAGAATGATTTTGCACATCAAGATGGAAAGATAATCAAAAAATTTAGATATAAATCATGTATTCATGGTATTTGCCTTTTCAAATATGTATAATTTTTTTTGGATGCTTGATAATTCAATTTCATTTGTTTATTGCGTGTAAACTATTTAACTTGCTGATTTGACTAATTAATAATATATGCTCTGTTTCAAATTAGTATAACCGTCTTTCATTTCTATATATCTATCTTTACATTTACAATAAACAAAGCTAAGAGAAATTTGTGAGAAGAGTTGTGGAAAATATGAAAAAAATATGATATAACCCGCGCAAGCACGGGCCTTCGACTAGTGTTAGTTAAATTAAAGACATTATATATAGGATCTTTGGAAGAATGTTGATAGGATTTTTATGTTATCTTAGAAATTAATTCATGTATAGTAGAAGAAACTGAAGTCAAATTTAATTAAGGAGTAAATAAATACCAAGTATTCAAAGAATGGTGATTGTGGCAGCCATGAGTATGAGTTTTTGGTATTATTACAATCATAAATTGCAGAGGCTATAATATATATGATGAAGTCAGTATACAATAAATTAATGTCGCAGCTTAGATATTATTTAGTTTTTTTTATGAAATGTTTAATTTAAGAAGAATGAAGGCATATTTTTCTATTTTATAGATTTCAGAATTATGTTTGTTCTTCCTTTTCTAATCTAACTTGTTTTTTGATAATTATGATTAACTAGTCGAATACCCGCGCGTTGCGCGGGTTATATAATAATATTTATCCAATTTGTTTATACTTAAAAGTAAATTTGTATTTCTTTTCATTCTAATTTAAGTGAAACATTTTGGATTTAAAAAAAATAAGATACTCGACTGTTTTCTTCACAATTTTTCTTAGTCGCAATTGTAAAAAGCTAAAAATTGGACTACTACACTTTTAGTCTATCTATCTGCATGTCTTTTCTTGTTGGCATTGTCTTCCCAATTCTTCAATATATACCATTGGAAAAATATATTCAATTTTTTTATAAAACATTACATGTTGTATATGTTATGAGATAAATAAAGAATTTGTCAAAAAAAACTTCATTTCACTCTTATATCTAATGTTATAATAACTTCATCCAAGATTTCAAATGATAAAAACCGATGTTTATAAGCAACAATTGAAATTACAGCTGATATAATTTTGAAAGTGAGTTATGTTGGTTTACATATTCGAGTTTACAGGTTGCCAAACCGAGTTATATACTCAACAAAAGGGATTAAAAAAAATAATTTTTTTAATTACACTTGAAATAACTCAATAGCTTCCTTTACTCCCCCTTCTCTTTCTTCACCCTCCATCTTTTTCATTTCCTACATTTCTGCATATATATTTATATATAAAAATTATGAACAATCATACATATACAAATTGAAGAAAAATAAGATGGGAGTTTATTTACAAGCACATAAAAAAGAAAAATAACAATGAAAGTCTTTGAACTTTCAAATTGACTAACCTTTTTAAGATTAGAACTCCATATATTAATTAAGCTTACAAAACAAAATAAGAAGGCCAAATAATTTAAGTCAGAAAAGCTTGCCATTATTACATGATCAAGGATCGCCAAGTCCAACATTTGCTTTATCAACATCGATTCTAATCTCTATTCAGCCAAAAATTATAAATGTGAGTGAAAAATAACACTACTCAAAAACCAGCTTGAATTAAAAAGCAAAATATTTGAAATGTGAGTGAAAAATAACATTACTAAAAAAGAGTCAGAAATGTGAAAAACTAAAGAAGAAAATGCAAGATAGTTATACTTTTATATCCATTTTTCAAATATGTAACTGCAAGTGTCATTAATGATGAACCCCTAGTGTTTTGATTATGTCCAAACGTTTCAGAAGATGAAATTTAAAGTTTACTTACATACGTTTCATTTTCGACTAACAATTTGTGTTAAGTATGTGCGTAAGTTTCTCAGCAGGTGCTGAATGAACAATCTCTGGATTGCCTTGAAGACTCAGAAGAAAAGGAAAGCTGAAGACAGTTATTAGAGTTCAGAAGCTGGATACTCCGGTCTGAGGTTTTTAGTGAAGTCTGTTAAAGCTCTCCACAGAGGTCCAAGAAGCAATCAGAAGATAAATCCTTACCAATTCGATCAGAAGATTAGACAAAAGGAATTAGCTTTCAGAAGCTAAGTCACCGATTCTGTCTAGCATTTATTGCTCTGACAACTGCATTTAATGCAAGGCGCCAAAAGTTCAAAAAGCTGTTTTGAAGGAGCGCGCATGTCTACTCAAAACACAACCAGAATTTCATTGTCTACCCTTTGTTGATCCAATTGAAGAATGTTTTCAGTCAACCTTATCTGATGAACCCTATGTGTTTTGATTATGTCCAAACGTTTCAGAAGATGAAAACCTAATACTCCCTTACATATAGTTTACTATTGACTAATAATTTTTGTTTACTTAGTCTATGTGTAAGTTGCTCAGCAGGTGCTGAATGAATTATTTCTGGATTGCCTAAAGAACTCAGAAGATCAGTTTGCTGAAGTCAGAGTTTCAATAACTCAGAAGCTGGATACTCCGCTCTGAAGCCGAAGTCTGTTAAAGCTCTCCTCAGAAGTTCTTTGCAATCAGAAGTTTTGCCAATTGTGATCAGAAGTCTAGTCAACTGAAAATTAGCTTCTGAAAGCTAAAGTCACGGGTTCTGGATAGCATTTAAAGCTCTGACAAGTGCATTTAATGCAAGGCGCCAAAAGTTCAAAAAGCTGTTTTGATGGAGCGCGCCTGTCTATTTAAAAGAAACCAGAATTTCCATGTCTACCCTTTGTTGATCCAATTGAAGAATGATTCCAGTCAACCTCGTCTTTGATTTCAAATCACTTACCGGATTAAGTTAAAGAACAAGGATAACGGAATCAAAGTGTTTGAAGACCGTTTGAAGATTTGACAAATTAACGGCTACAACAACTGATGTCATCTCCATTGAAGTTTCAAACTCACCAACGGTCATCTTCACTCACTATAAATAGTAGCCAAGCTCCAATGCATCAACACACGCATGATCATCGAGCAAAATCTCAACGCACTGTTTTAACAAGAAAAACAGAGCATTCTTTTTCCATTCTCAATCTTTCTTAGCATAGCTTAAGTTTAAAAGTGAGAGAGTGAAGAAAAACAAGTTCATAATAGGAATCTTGTAAACTGATATCGTTTGTGATATTCAGTTAGATTTAAAGAGAAAAATCTAGTTGAGATTAGAGTTGGGTGAGAAATCCAGAAAACAGAGTATTGTTTGTTCTGGTGGAAATCCTTTAACTCTTTTTAGGCTAGTCAGAACTAAGTGAGAAATTAGCTTAAGTTCTGTTGATGTAAAGGAGCTTCTGAACTTGCCATAAAAGTTCTGAATAGTGGATTTATAAAATCTCTGTAGGCTGCGACCTCAGGGGACAAGACGTAGTCACAGGACTTCTGTGGCGAACTTGGATAAATCGATTTGTTCAATCAGGATCTCCTGAATCTCCTTCTCCCTCTTATACTTGTTATTATTGCTTCTGTGTACTTGCTTACATTTAGTGCTGAAACAGATTTTCTCTAAAGTATCATTGTCTTTGTTCAGAACTCTGTCCAGAAGTTCTCTTACCGAACTTCTGTTGCTGAAAGCAGGCTAACTGTGTTTAAGCAGAATTTTCCTCAGAAGCAAATTCTATAAACTTGCTTCTGACTCTGAGAAGATTTGACTCTGAAAATTAAGTTTCTTTAAAAAACTTAGAAATTTTTCAGTTTGCAACTTTGACACCTATTCACCCCCCTCTAGGTGATTCTGTTCTTGTTAGGGCCAACATTATCTTCAACTTCAAATCACTTACCGGATTTAGTTACAGAACAAGGTTAACGGAATCAAAGTGTTTGAAGACCGTTTGAAGACTTGACAGATTAACGGCTACAACAACTGGTGTCATCTCTATTGAAGATTCAAATTCACCAACGGTCATCCTCATCCACTATAAATAGTAGCCAAGCTCCATTGCATCCATAAGCGTGATAATCGAGCAAAATCTCAACGCACTGTTCTAATCAAGAAAACAGAGCACCATTTTCCATTCTCAATCTTTCTTAGCATAGCTTTAGTTAAAGTGAGAGAGTGAAGAAAAACAAGTTCATAATAGGAATCTTGTAAACTGATATCGTTTGTGATATTCAGTTAGATTTTGAGAGAAATCTAGTTGAGATTAGAGTTGGGTGAGAAATCCAGAAAACAGAGTTGTTGTTGTTCTGGTGGAAATCCTTTAACTCTTCTTAGGCTAGTCAGAACTAAGTGAGAAATTAGCTTATGTTCTGTTGATGTAAAGGAGCTTCTGAACTTGCCATAAAAGTTCTGAATAGTAGATTTAAAATCTCTGGCGGCTGCGACCACAGGGGACAAGACGTAGTCACAGGACTTTTGTGGCGAACTTGGATAAATCGACTTGTTCTCAGGATCTCCTGAACTTCTTTCTCCATTCCTTATACTTGTTTATTTGCTTATGTGTACTTGCTTATATTTAGTGCTGAAACAGATTTACTCTTTATATCATTGTCTTTGTTCAGAAGACCGTCCAGAAGCTCTCCAACTCAGAGCTTCTGTTGATGAAAGCAGTTAAACTGTGTTAAGGCAGAATTTCCCTCAGAAGCTGTTTCTCTAAACGAGCCTCTGACTCTGAGGAAATTTGACTCTGAAAAATTAAGTTTCTTCAAAAACTTAAAATTATCAGTTTTCAACTTAGACACATATTCACCCCCCCCTCTAGGTGATTCTGTTCTTGTTAGGGCCAACAAGTGGTATCAGAGCGAAGGTCACTTCGTATATTTACTAAAGATCTAACAATCTAAGTGTAAGATCCTATCAGAATCAATAGAGATGGCTAGTAGACACTAGCCTGAGAACTCCTCTCACTTTACTATCCCTGAGGGCTGTTCTACAACTAGACCTCCACTATTTAATGGTGATAACTATTCTCACTGGAAGAAAAGGATGATGTACTTCATCCAAGCTCAGAATATGAGTGCCTGGATGGTTATCACTGATGGTGACTTCATCCCAATAAGGATGGAAGCTGGTTTAGGACATGTTGTAATTCCTCAGAGAGAATACACTGATGATATTCTTAAGAAACTTCAAACTAATGCTTCAGCAATAAATATGTTGCACTCTGCACTTACTGCTACAGAATATAATAAGATTTCTTCTTGTGAAACAGCACAGGACATTTGGAACAAGCTGGAAGTCACTTATGAAGAAACTGGAAAAGTGAAGCAGTCTAAAGCCAATCAACTCATGATAGACTATGAGTTATTTGAAATGCTTGACAAAGAATCTATTTCAAATATGAACTCTAGCTTCACCAAGATTGTCAATGACTTGAAGAGTTTGGGAAAGGATGTTGAAGAATCAGAGAGAGTGAAAAAGATTCTCAAAAGCTTACCAAGGTCTTGGCAAGCCAAGAAGACTTCTATTGAAGAAGTTCAGGACTTGAACTATTATCAGTATGATGAACTCATTGGTTAATTAATTACTCATGAGATGTCAATGAAGAACCATGACCTGAGAGAAAGGTCAGAAGGAAAAAGGGGAGTAGTCCTGAAGGCAGAATCTTCTGAAGAATCCTCTGAAGATGAGGAACTGGCAATGCTGACCAGGAAGTTCAAGAAAGCCTTTAGAAAAGGCAGAGGTGGAAACTGCAAGAAGCCTTTCAGGAGCTTTGATAAGAAAACTCCTGATTCTGGTGAAAAATTTAAGAGGGATCCAAACAAGCCTATCGTGTGCTATGGATGTCAGCAACCAGGACATATTAAGCCTAACTATCCTGAGCTGAAAAACAATAAGAAGAAGTTCAAGAAAGCTATGCTGGCTGCTTGGTCAGACTCTGAGACCAGTAGTGATCCTGAAGAAAAGGAAGAGCAAGCTCAGATTTGTTTCATGGCTATTGAAGAGCCAACTTCTGAGGATGTCACAGGAGAAACTTCTGCACCTCCTAAAGCAACATATGACTCTGAGGTAAACAATTCTCACGAACTAGATATCTTTGATTCTCTTGAAGAACTATATAGTATGTTCAAGTACCTTAAAATGAAATTGGACAAAAGCGAGGCTGACAAGTTTCTTAGGTTTACTCAAGTCTATTCTGACATGAAAATATTAGAAGAACAGTTGTGTAAACAGTTCAGCACTCCTGCTGATGGCTCCAAAGCCAAAGGCAAGGAAAAGCTGCCTCTGGGAAGTGATAAACCCCAGAAGAAGAAGAAACCTGTCACTCTCTTTCTTCTAAAAGAGATAGCTTCTCCTCCTGATGTTGGTACCTCTGAGAGTGCTACTATAGCCTCTGAAGAAAGTACACCTTCTCAGAAGAAGAAGAAAGCTCCCAAGAAGCAAAGGGAAAGATCCAAGAACCCTCTATTTTGCAAACTTTGCAAGAGTGATGGTCATTGGTTAAAAGATTGCAAGTACCATATTAAAAATCTCTTGCAATCTGAACTATCAGAAAAACCTGGTGAAGTTAAATCTAACAATGAAGGACCCAAAAAGGATTGGGTACCTGTCACTAATTGATTGTGTTGCAGGTGGATCTTAGTGCTCCATCAATGTCAAAGTTGTGGTACATTGACAGTGGGTGCTCAAGGCATATGACAAGTGATGAAAGAGCATTCATCACATTTGATCCTAAGAGAGGTGGTAAAGTCAGCTTTGGAGATGCTCAAAAAGAAAGGATTCTTGGTTCTGGATCCATTGGAACTAATCCTCTGATCGAAGATGTCTCCCTAGTCAGAGGCCTGAAGTTCAATCTCCTGAGTGTTGCACAGCTGTGTGACAAAGGTAGAGATGTAGTCTTCAGCTCCTCTGGATGTAAAATCTTGGACAGTAAGTTAAGGAAAGTTATTCTAACTGCTCCTAGAGTAGAAAATGTTTTCATGCTGAACCTTGAGAATCTTTGCAATAATATATGCTTGATGTCCAAAGAGGATACCTCCTGGCTCTGGCATAGAAGACTTGCTCATGTGAGCATGGACCTTCTGGCCAAAGTAGCTAGATATCAATTGGTTGAGGGTCTGCCTGAAAGTAGTTTTAAAAAGAACCATTTGTGCACTGCTTGTCAATCTGGAAAACAATCCAGAAGCTCTTTTAAAACTAAGAAAACCATTTCAACTAAAAGACCTTTGGAATTACTTCATATGGACCTTTTTGGCCATGTTCAACCAATGAGCATGGGTGGAAAGAAGTATGCCTTTGTCATAGTAGATGACTATTCAAGATTCACTTGGATTATCATGTTGTCTAGCAAAGATGAGTCACTTGGATGTTTCTCAGTTCTGATAAAGAAGCTTGAGAATGAAAGGAATGAAAATGTTGTTCATATCAGAACTGATAATGGTGGAGAATTCAAGAACTTCCTGTTTGAAGAATTCTGTGAAACCAAGGGCATTGATCATAACTTTTCTGCTCCTAGGACTCCTCAACAAAATGGGCTAGTTGAAAGGAAGAATAGAACTCTGGTTGAAATTGCCAGAACTATGATCAATGAAAGAAGGCTTCCAAAGTACTTTTGGGGAGAAGTTGTTAACACAGCTTGCTATGTTCTGAATAGGGTGCTAATCAGAAGCATCTTGAACAAAACCCCTTATGAACTCTGGAAAGGTCGAAAGCCTAAAATAGGTTATTTCAGAACCTTTGGTTGTAAGTGTTATGTTTTGAATACAAAAGAATATCTTTCAAAGTTTGATTCAAAGGCAGATGAGGCCATTTTTCTTGGTTACTCAACACATAGTAAAGCATATAGGGTTTTTAATAAGAGGACTCAAACTCTAGATGAATCTGTTCATGTACAGTTTGATGAGACTAACCCTGCAGATATTAGAGCTCCTGAAGAAGATGTAGTTCGAGCTCCTAAAGAATCATCTCCTGTAGTTAAAGAAGATGTTTCTCCCAAAGCTGCTGAAGTGATTCCTCATGTCGCTGAACAAGCTCAAGAAGAGAATCCTACTCCAGAAGTCAACTTCCTTCCAGAAGATGCTCCTATATATGATTCAACAAATGATGAACAAGTTTCAGAAGATACATTGGATGTACCAAGAGAAGTTAGAGCTCCTAGGAATCACAACTTGGAGAATGTAATTGACTTTGTTCACAATCCTGTCATGACCAGAGCTCAACTCAGAAGATATATGGGGAACGTGGCTTTTGTGTCACTTCTGGAACCCAAGGACTTCTATGAAGCTGCAGATGATGATTCCTGGTTAATGGCAATGCAAGAAGAACTTGACCAGTTTAAAAGGTCAGAAGTTTGGATTTTGGTTCCCAGACCTAACGACAAAAAGGTTGTTGGTACTAGATGGGTTCTGAAAAACAAGCTTGATGAGTTTGGAAATGTTGTGAGGAACAAGGTAAGACTTGTTGCTCAAGGTTACAGTCAGCAAGAAGGCATAGATTATAGTGAAACTTTTGCTCCTGTTGCAAGATTAGAAGCCATTAGAATCTTATGTGCTTTTGCATCATACAAAGGTTTTAAGCTCTTTCAGATGGATGTGAAAAGTGCATTCTTGAATGGTTACATTGATGAGGAAGTCTATGTATCTCAACCTCCTGGTTTTGAAGATCCTAAGTTTCCTGATCATATGTACAAGCTGAAGAAAGCCTTGTATGGACTGAAACAAGCTCCCAGAGCTTGGTATGAGAGACTGACAAATTTCCTTCTGTCTAAAGGATTTGTCAGAGGCTGTGTTGATACAACTCTGTTCACTCTGAAGAAGAACAAGGATATCCTTTTAGCTCAGGTATATGTTGATGATATTATATTTGGTGCTACTAATGAATCTTTGTGCAAAGAGTTCAGTGACCACATGAAGGTTGAGTTTGAAATGTGTATGATGAGAGAATTAACTTTCTTCTTAGGACTTCAGATCAAGCAAAGTAATGATGGTGTGTTTATCAATCAAGCCAAGTATACTAGAGAAGTGCTGAAGAAATTTGGCATGATGGAATCTAATGCTGTTGATATCCCAATGGATGTCAGCAAGGACATTGACGATGAAGAGAAAGCTGGTAAACCTGTAGATATAAAAACCTACAGAGGTATGATTGGTTCTCTCTTATACCTAACCGCCAGCAGGCCAGATATACATTTTGCTGTGTGCTTCTGTGCTAGATATCAGGCTAAACCAAAGGAGATTCATGATGTTGTTATCAAAAGAATTCTCAGATATCTTAAAGGCACACCAGAAGCTGGTTTGTGGTATCCTTGCAGTTCAGACTTTACTCATGTAGGATACACAGACTCTGACTATGGTTGAGATAAATTGAAAAGGGTCAGCACTTCTGGTGGTTGTCATTTTCTGGGGGAGTGCCTAGTCTCCTGGCATAGCAAGAAACAAACCTCCGTGGCTCTCTCAACTGCTGAAGTTGAGTATGTTGCTGCTGGAAGTTGTGTTTCTCAAATGCTCTGGATTAAGCAATAAATTGCTGACTATGGAGTCATCCCTGGAACAATTACAATCTTCTGTGATAACAAAAGTGCAATTGATCTTTCAAAGAATCCCATTCAACACAGCAGGATGAAGCATGTTCATATTAGGCATCACTTTCTGAGAGATCATGTTCTGAAGAAGGATATCATTATTACACATGTTCCCTCTGAAGACAATCTTGCTGACATGTTTACTAAGCCTCTGGCTGGTACACTTTTCAGCAGCTTGCGAGAAGGCATTGGTATGACTTATCCACTTCAGTAATTTAGTTTAATTATATTTTTTTTATCTTAACTGCTAGCCGTTTAAGATAATTAAGTGTGATTAAGGCTAATCAAGATTTTTATTTAAGCACGCCTACATTTGATGCTATTATTGCGCTGTTACTGGTGTTAACGGTAACTGGTTCCCTTTTAAACGATGTTTAGTTACTTTTTGAATTGAAACCGTTTTTCGTTTGGGTATAAATAAGAGGTTTCCACACTTAGCAACTTTTCACTCGAAACATCTTTGAATATTAGAATTGTTGGTGTGCCCTAGGCCCTAGGCGTTGTTTTATGACATTGTATTTGATGATGATTACATACTATGTTATTGGTGTTTTATGAATAAAGGCATTAATTCATTTGAGTTATATATCTTGTACTATAGTAACTAAATGAAGTATCCATTGATTGTATATCATAAAGTATACCAGAAGTGAGTCATAGTCATGGGAATGATTATGGCATAAGCTTTTATATATAGGATTCACATGACACTCTGTAGGTTGCTTAGTGTATGTGAATATATAGATATAGGTGCGTGTGCGTTACACGAGACTTGGTCGATCCGCTTTAGAAAGTTCATGGTGGCAGAGTCATTAAGCTTTCTAATAATGTAGATCTCTTTTGTCTCCTGACCTGATTTCAGTATAGTAGTCAATAAAGAATCAGATTGAATTTGGTGTATTTCTAACAGGTCCGCCAGAGGATGCCAAATATGGATACACTGGTTCAATCTCTGAACTTATTACTGCGGATAGTTGAAGTGATGGAATTACCACTCACTGTTTAAGTGAGTTGATATCATAGGCCACTTGATGAGTATTAGCTGAGAAATGTACGGCCGTACTGAAACAAGCAGGTGACTTGTTTGTTTGTCAGTAATACTCGATGTTCAAGAAATTAATCTAGCAATAGAGGATGACTACACCATGCCTCCAGCTTGATTAATCGATATTCTTTTGGTAAGAGATAAGTAGAGCATCATACAAGATTTTCTGTCTAACATAGATATCATTCATCTTTAATCAATATGTGATTGACATGGTTTACTAGGACCCTATGTCGATCAGTGAATTGTTAATTCACAGCTTATTGATTTCAGACCCTAAGGATCGTGCAACACGGTAATCGAGAAGATTAATTGATATATGAATTGTGTTAATTAATTCCAAGATTAAATGATCAATTGATGAATTGATTATTTGAAGAACGTATTAATTATTTGTTATGTGACAAGTTAATTAGTAAATGGAACGGCTAATTAATTAATCGGGTTAATCTAATTAAGGTATTAATTGTTTATGGGTTAAAGTGTAATATTAATTTAACCTAATTGATGTTAATTGAATCGATTTAATACTACGGTGTTTAATTGATAAAATTAAATTAATTAAGGGTCAAATTAATAATTAACTGAAAGTTAATTAATTGCACTATATAAGTGAATTGTCAATTCATTATTTAGGATTGGGGAAAACTGAAAACCCTAGCCTCCATTAGCTGAATTCGACCGAACCCCTCTCTAGAGGATTCCGGTGAATTTGTTCCTCGTTCTTCGCGTTCTTGGAGTAAGCCGACTAATAGCTGATCTCGGTTCTTGCTCGTGTCTGCACGTGATCTAGGAGGAGCAACATATGAGGCTCTCGTCTATCCTTGAAAGGATATCCAAGTAGGTTTTCTTAATCCATGGATTAAGATAACAGTTTTGTTAAAATTTAACTGAGGTTTAAAGATTAAGATCAATGGGACAATTGGTCCAGGTTAGATCGAATTCACCGTTTAACTAAAAAGTTCGCTGCTTCCGCTGCGCGGCTCTGATCGATCTTTCTGAAACCCTATAGTGGTATCAGAGCCATTGTTGGATCTTTAATATTAGTTAGTTTTAATTAGATTGAGGTTTTTGATGAGTTTTCCCCAAATTAGGATAACCGTGATGAACCCTAAGTGTTTTGATTATGTCCAAACGTTTCAGAAGATGAAAACCTAATACTCTCTTACATATAGTTTTTTGTTGACTAATATTTTTTTCTTCTTAGTCTATATGTAAGTTACTCAGCAGGTGCTGAATGAACAATTTCTGGATTGCCTAAAGGACTCAGAAGATCCGTTTGCTGAAGTCAGAGTTTCAATAAATCAGAAGTTGAATGCTCCGCTCTGAAGATATTAAAGTCTGTTGAAGCTCTTCTCAGAGGTCATTTGCAATCAGAAGCTTTTTACCAATTCGATCAGAAGCTTAGTCACGGGTTCTGGATAACATTTAATGCTCTGACAAGTGCATTTAATGCAAGGCGCCAAAAGTTCAAAAAGCTGTTTTGATGGAGTGCGCTTGTCTGTTCAAGAGAAACCAGAATTTCCTTGTCTACCCTTTGTTGATCCAATTGAAGAATGATTCCAGTCAACCTTATCTTTGATTTCAAATCACTTACCGGATTTAGTTAAAGAACAAGGATAACGGAATCAAAGTGTTTGAAGACCGTTTGAAGACTTGACAAATTAACGGCTACAACAACTGATGTCATCTTTATTGAAGATTCAAATTCACCAACGGTCATCCTCATTCACTATAAATAGTAGCCAAGCTCCAATGCATCAACCACGCATGATCATCGAGCAAAATCTCAACGCACTGTTTTAACAAGAAAAATAGAGCATTCCTTTCCATTCTCAATCTTTCTTAGCATAGCTTAAGTTTAAGTGAGAGAGTGAAGAAAAACAAGTTCATAATAGGAATCTTGTAAACTGATATCGTTTGTGATATTCAGTTAGATTTAAAGAGAGAAATCTAGTTGAGATTAGAGTTGGGTGAGAAATCCAGAAAACAGAGTCTTGTTTGTTCTGGTGGAAATCCTTTAACTCTTTTTAGGCTAGTCAGAACTAAGTGAGAAATTAGCTTATGTTCTGCTTGATGTAAAGGAGCTTCTGAACTTGCCATAAAAGTTCTGAATAGTGGATTTATAAAATCTCTGTAGGCTGCGACCTCAGGGGACAAGACGTAGTCACATGACTTCTGTGACGAACTTGGATAAATCGAATTGTTCAATCAGGATCTCCTGAACTTCTTTCTCCCTCTTATACTTGTTATTTTTGCTTCTGTGCACTTGCTTATATTTAATGCTGAAACAGATTTTCTCTAAGTATCATTGTCTTTGTTCAAAAGACTGTCCAGAAGTTCTCAAATCAGAACTTCTGTTGCTGAAAACAGTCTAACTGTGTTTAGGCAGAATTTCCCTCAGAAGCAACTTCTGTAAGCTAGCTTCTGACTCTGAGGAAATTTGACTCTGAAAATTAAGTTTCCCGAAAAACTTAGAAATTTTCAGTTTTCAACTTTGACACCTATTCACCCCCCTCTAGGTGATTCTGTTCTTGTTAGGGCCAACAAGTGGTATCAGAGCGAAGGTCACTTCGTATATTTACTAAAGATCTAACAATCTAAGTGTAAGATCCTATCAGAATCAATAGAGATGGCTAGTAGACACCAGCCTGAGAATTCTTCTCACTTCATAGTTCCAGAAGGTTCTTCCACTACTAGACCTCCATTATTTAATGGCAACAACTACTCATACTGGAAGAAAAGGATGATGTATTTCATCCAAGCTCAGAACATGAGTGCTTGGTATGTCATCACTGATGGTAATTTCATCCCAACAAGGATGGAAGCTGGTCTAGGGAATGTTGTTATTCCTCAGAGAGAATACACAGATGACATTCTAAAAAAACTCCAAACTAATGCTTCAGCAATAAATATGTTGCATTGTGCACTTACAGCTACTGAATATAACAAAGTTTCTTCTTGTGAAACTGCACAGGATATTTGGAACAAGCTGGAAGTCACATATGAAGGAACAGGAAAAGTGAAGCAATCTAAAGTCAACCAACTCATGAGAGAATATGAGTTATTTGAAATGCTTGATAAAGAATCTATTTCAGATATGAACTCTAGATTCACCAAGATAGTCAATGACTTGAAGAGTTTAGGAAAAGACATTGAAGAATCTGATCGAGTGAAGAAGATTGTCAGAAGCTTACCAAGGTCTTGGCAAGCCAAGAAGACTGCTATTGAAGAAGTTCAGGACTTGAGCTATTACCTGTATGATGAGCTCATTGGGTCTCTAATTACTCATGAGATGTCATTAAAGAATCATGACCTAAGAGAGAGGTCAGAAGGAAAAAGAGTAGTCCTGAAAGCAGAATCTTCTGAAGAATCCTCTGAAGATGAGGAACTGGCTATGCTGACCAGGAAGTTCAAGAAGGCCTTTAGAAAAGGCAGAGGTGGAAACTACAAGAAGCCGTTCAGGAGCTTTGACAAGAAAACTCCTGATTCTGGTGAAAAGTTCAAGAGAGATCCAAATAAGCCAATTGTGTGCTATGGATGTCAGCAACCGGGGCACATTAAGCCTAACTGCCCGGAGCTGAAGAAAGATAAGAAAAAGTTCAAGAAAGCTATGCTGGCTGCCTGGTCAGACTCTGAGACCAGCAGTGATCCTGAAGAAAAGGAAGAGCAAGCTCAGATTTGTTTTATGGCTATTGATGAGCCAACTTCTGAAGATGTCACAGGAGAAACTTCCGCACCTCCTGAAGCTACATATGATTCCGAGGTAAACATATCTTCTGAACAAAATATCTTTGATTCTCTTGAAGAACTCTATAGTATGTTCAAGTACCTGAAAAGGAAATTGGACAAGAGTGAGGCTGACAAGTTTCTTAGGTTTACTCAAGTTTATTCTGACATGAAAATGTTGGAAGAAAAGATGTGTAAACAGTTCAGCACTCCTGCTGATGGTTCCAAAGCCAAAGGCAAGGAAAAGCTGCCTCTGGGAAGTGATAAACCCCAAAAGAAGAAGAAACCTGTCACTCCCTCTCTTCTGAAAGAGATAGCTTCTCCTCCTGATGTCGGTATCTCTGAGAGTGCTGTTGTAGCCTCTGAAGATGTTAAACCTTCTCAGAAGAAGAAGAAATCTCCCAAGAAGCAAAGGGAAAGATCCAAGAATCCTCCTTTTTGCAAGCTTTGCAAGAGTGATGGTCATTGGTTGAAGGATTGCAAGTACCATATTAAAAACCTCTTGCAATATGAGATATCATTAAAACCTGCTGAAGAGAAATCTAACTCTGAAGGACCCAATAAGGATTGGGTACCTGTCACTAATTGATTGTGTTGCAGGTGGCTCTGAGTGCTCCATCAATGTCAAAGTTGTGGTACATTAACAGTGGGTGCTCAAGGCATATGACAGGTGATGAAAAAGCATTCATCTTATTTGATCCTAAAAGAGGTGGAAAAGTTAGCTTTGGAGATGCTCAGAAAGGAAGGATACTTGGTTCTGGATCCATAGGAACTAATCCTCCGATCGAAGATGTCTCCCTAGTCAGAGGCCTGAAGTTCAATCTCCTGAGTGTTGCACAACTGGGTGATAAAGGTAGAGATGTTGTCTTCAGCTCCTCTGGATGTAAAATCTTGGACAGTAAGTCAAGGGAAGTTATTCTAACTGCTCCTAGAGTTGAAAATATTTTCATGCTGAATCTTGAGAATCTTTGCAAAAATATATGCTTGATGTCCAAAGAGGATACCTCCTGGCTCTGACATAGAAGACTTGCTCATGTGAGCATGGACCTTCTGGCCAAAGTAGCTAGAAATCAATTGGTTGAGGGTCTGCCTGAAATTAGTTTTAAAAAGAAACATTTATGCAATGCTTGCCAATCTGGTAAACAATCCAGAAGCTCTTTTAAAACTAAGAAAGTCATTTCAACTAAAAGACCTTTGGAATTACTTCATATGGACCTTTTTGGCCCTGTTCAACCAATGAGCATGGGTGGAAAGAAGTATGCCTTTGTCATTGTAGATGACTATTCAAGATTCACTTGGGTCATCCTGCTGTCTAGCAAAGATGAGTCACTTGGATGTTTCTCAGTTCTGATAAAGAAACTTGAGAATGAAAGGAATGAAAAGGTTGTTCATATCAGAAGTGATAATGGTGGAGAATTCAAAAACTTTAGGTTTGAAGAATTCTGTGAAACCAAGGGAATTGATCATAACTTTTCTGCTCCCAGAACTCCTCAAGAAAATGGGGTAGTTGAAAGGAAGAATAGAACTCTGGTTGAGATTACCAGAACTATGATCAATGAAAGAAGGCTTCCAAAGTACTTTTGGGGAGAAGCTGTAAACACAGCTTGCTATGTTTTGAATAGAGTGCTAATCAGAAGCATTCTGAACAAGACCCCTTATGAACTCTGGAAAGGTCGAAAGCCTAAAATAGGTTATTTCAGAACCTTTGGTTGTAAGTGTTATGTTTTGAATACAAAAGAATATCTTTCAAAGTTTGATTCAAAGGCAGATGAGGCCATTTTTCTTGGTTACTCAACACATAGTAAAGCATATAGGGTTTTTAATAAGAGGACTCAAACTTTAGATGAATCTGTTCATGTACAGTTTGATGAGACTAACCCTGCAGATAGTAGAGCTCCTGATGAAGATGTAGTTCAAGCTCCTGAAGTGACATCTCCTGATGTAGAAGAAGATGTTTCTCCCAGAGCTGCTGAAGTGGATCCTCCTGTTGCTGAACAAGCTCAAGAAGAGAATCCTACTCTAGAAGTCAACTTCCTTCCAGAAGATGTTCCTATTTATGATTCAACAAATGATGAACAGGTTTCAGAAGACTCATTGAATGTACCAAGAGAAGTTAGAGCTCATAGGAATCATTCCTTAGAGAACATAATTGACTCTGTTCATAATTCTGTCATGACCAGAGCTCAGCTCAGAAGATACATGGGGAATGTGGCTTTTGTGTCACTTCTGGAACCCAAGGACTTCTATGAAGCTGCAGATGATGATTCCTGGTTAATGGCAATGCAAGAAGAACTTGACCAGTTCAAAAGGTCAGAAGTTTGGACTTTGGTTCCCAGACCTAACAACATAAAGGTTGTTGGAACTAGATGGGTTCTGAAGAATAAGCTTGATGAATTTGGAAATGTTGTGAGGAACAAGGCAAGACTTGTTGCTCAAGGTTACAGTCAACAAGAAGGCATAGATTATGGTGAAACTTTTGCTCCTGTTGCAAGATTAGAAGCCACTAGAATCTTATGTGCTTTTGCATCATACAAAGGTTTCAAGCTCTTTCACATGGATGTGAAAAGTGCATTCTTGAATGGTTACATTGATGAGGAAGTCTATGTGTCTCAACCTCCTGGTTTTGAAGATCCTAAGTTTCCTGATCATGTGTACAAGCTGAAGAAAGCTCTGTATGGACTGAAACAAGCTCCCAGAGCTTGGTATGAGAGACTGACAAAGTTCCTTCTGTCTAAGGGATTTGTCAGAGGCTGTGTTGATACAACTCTGTTTACTCTGAAGAATGACAAGGATATCCTTATAGCTCAGGTATATGTTGATGATATTATATTTGGTGCTACTAATGAATCTTTGTGCAGAGAGTTCAGTGACCACATGAAGACTGAGTTTGAAATGTCTATGATGGGAGAATTAACCTTCTTCTTAGGACTTCAGATCAAGCAAAGTAATGATGGTGTGTTTATCAATCAAGCCAAGTACACTAGAGAAGTGCTGAAGAAATTTGGCATGATGGACTCTAATGCTGTTGATATTCCAATGGATGTCAGCAAAGACATTGATGATGAAGAGAAAGCTGGTAAACCTGTAGATATAAAAACCTACAGAGGTATGATTGGTTCTCTTTTATACCTAACCGCCAGCAGGCCAGATATACATTTTGCTGTGTGTTTTTGTGCTAGATATCAATCAAAGCCAAGAGAAATTCATGATGTTGCTATCAAAAGAATTCTCAGATATCTTAAAGGCACACCAGAAGCTGGTTTGTGGTATCCCTGTAGTTCTTATTTTACTCCTATAGGATACACAGACTCTGACTATGGTAGAGATAAATTGAAAAGGGTCAGCACTTCTGGTGGTTGTCATTTTCTGGGGGAGTGCCTAGTCTCCTGGCATAGTAAGAAGCAAACCTCTGTGGCTCTCTCAACTGCTGAAGCTGAGTATGTTGCTGCTGGAAGTTTGTGTTTCTCAAATGCTCTGGATTAAGCAACAAATTGCTGACTATGGAGTCATCCCTGGAACAATTACAATCTACTGTGATAACAAGAGTGCTATTGATCTTTCAAAGAATCCTATTCAGCACAGCAGGATGAAGCATGTTCATATTAGGCATCACTTTCTGAGAGATCATGTTCTGAAGAAGGATATTATCATTACTCATGTTCCCTCTGAAGAGAATCTTGCTGACATGTTTACTAAGCCTCTGGCTGGTAATTCCTTCAGCAACTTACGAGAAGGCATTGGTATGACTTATCCACTTCAGTAATTTAGCTTAATTATTTCTGAATGTCTTAAGTGATTAATCGTTTGAGATAATTAAGTGATAATTAATTCTAATCATGATTTGACATCTAAGCATGCGTTATCTACTGCTTTTTACGGCGATGTTCTGTGGTTAACGGTTATCTGTTCCCTTTTAAACGATGTGT
Organism: Euphorbia peplus; assembly: GCA_028411795.1. NCBI lineage: Eukaryota > Viridiplantae > Streptophyta > Magnoliopsida > Malpighiales > Euphorbiaceae > Euphorbia > Euphorbia peplus. Next base: position 6,790,905 of record CP110843.1, on the reverse strand, counting down.
ATTTACTTTTTGAATTGGAACGGTTTCCTTGTTTGGGTATAAATAGGGGTTTTCCATACTTAGAATTTTTTTTACTCTCATTTTCACTGCTATTAGAATCTCCATAGATTTTTTGTGTTCTCTTTCTCTCAAAACTCTTAACCTAATTTCTTATATCTTCTACAATGGCTCAAGAAATCACTGTCACTCACATCTTTACCACCGAGAACAAAGAGAAAGTTAGCGAATCTAGGGTATTCACCTCTAGGTTTCTAGATGATGAAGTTAAATCCACTGAACCTATCTCAAAATGGCTTAGCGCACAAAACTGGAATTCATTCGTTTCTCTCGATGAATTCATCTACCCTAAGTTAGTCACCGAATTCTACAAAAACCTCCATTTCTTTTCTAATGAGGAGGATGTTCTACACTCAGAAGTCGGAGAAGTTGAGATTGAGGTCAGCAGGGCTTCTATCTCTCAAGCAATTGGTATTGATGATGAAGGAATCATCATAGGTGATGATGGTTTAGCAGATGGCTTTTCAGAAGCAAATTGGGCTAGACCAGATCTTAGTGCCAAGGAAACTTAGGCCACTTGGCTCACTCAGCACCAGAGGTGGGCACACTATCTTACAACTAATGTGTTCCTTCCGAAGGCTGGAGGGGTTAATGGTGTTTCCAACAGGGAAAGAGTTTTTATGTGGCATCTGGTCAATCAGAAGAAGATCAATCTACCTGCCATGCTGATAAGGCAGATGAAAAATGTGACTACCGTGAGTGCATTAGCTTATGGCTCACTCCTGACTAGGTTGTTTGAGGCAGCCTCTGTTGTGGTCTCAGGAGAAGGTGTTACAAGTAGGAGTACGGTTCTGAAGATGCATAACTTCAGGAACCTTAGCTTTGGTGTGACTCCGAAGAAGAATGAGAAGGGCTCCTCTGTGAGTATTGCTCAGAAGGAGATTGTGGTTGACACTGCTCAGAAAGGAAAGAAAGCTGCCAGAAAGGGCAAAGGAAAGAAAGGGTCAAGTAAGTTGGTCCTGACCGTTGAGAAGGTGGTTGTTTCAGAACCTCTTCCCACGATGGTTCAAACTACTATTAGTGTTGGACCCTCTGGAAGGATCGTTGCTGAAAAACCAATGGATGCTACTGAGATAGCAAATCAAGAAGCTGAGGACGCACGTCTTGATGAAAGGGAAAAGGCTGCCGAAGCTGAAAAGATTGCAAGAGCTGTAGCTCTTGCTGAAGAGAAAAGATTGAGAAAGGAAGCTGAGGATAAGTTAGCAGCTGAAAGAGAAATTACTGCAAAAGCTAAGGCCGATGCAAGACTTATAGCATGTGCTGCTGAACTTAAGGATGCGGAGTTTTCAAAGGATGTTGAGGCTTCAGAAGAAGGTGAGAAACTTGAGAATATCTCTCTTTCCACTCGGATACTTGAGAATATCTCTCTATCCACCAGGATCGGAAAGAAGGTTGTAGCAAAACGAAGGTCTCTGAGGAAAAAGGACTTCGTTGTTGCTCCTAGTGCTGATTTAGAGGATCTTGTTGTTGAGGAACCGGAAGTTGCTGCTGATGAAGACATGTTGGAGATGTCTGCTGAAGAAGATGTTGATGCTCCTCTGATTGAAGAGTTGTCAGAAGAGAGTGAACCAGAAGATGAAGAGGTTCTTCAGGGTGCAAAACAGTTTGTTGAGAATGTTGATGATGAAAATTTCATTGACAACATTCTTCTAAATCAAGGAAGAAACCCTGGTGATAGGGATGCCTCTGAAACACTGATCAGAATGGCTCATATCTTTGCTGAGCCCATTTCTATGTTTGATCCAAACTCATCTGAACAGGTTATCTCATCTCCCACTCATTCTCCTCTTCCATCTCCTTCACTACCTTCTGTCACAGAAGTAAGTGAATCTCACACTTCCATTCCTCTTACAACTTCAACTTCTGAAGTTGTACCTCCTCAAATTATTCCTCCTTCTGGATCCTTTTCAGAAGTGAATCTAAACACTGCTCCCATTTTCACAGACTCCATAGCCACATCCACTACCTCCTCCATTCATACTTCCTCTGTAAGTCTATCAATTGGATTTACTGCTCCATCTTTTTCACTACCATCCACACTACCATCCATCTCAACTACCATTTCTTCCTCAACCACACATACAATCCCTTCCTCAACCACTCAAATCCCTCATCTCTCAACCTCTGGACATGCACCTCCTGTGTGTGATCCCTTAACTACTTCATCCTCTACTTCCTGCTTTGCTGGGTTGTCATCCAATTATGACTTCCTACGCAAGCACATGAATCGAGATGATCTGGATAAAAGATTTGGTAGTTTTGGTTTCATGGGCAGAGCTTCTGGTGTATCCGAAGCTGGTGGTGCTCCCAGTGTTGAGGAGTTGAGAAGAATGAGTCAGAGTGGCTCTGATGAATTGCTGAATAGATTTGCTGGTATGGGGCAAAGGACTTCTGCTGCTGACATGTATGCTCAGGGCATTGTGCTGCAAGAATTACAATCCTTGAAAGCTCAGAACCTGCAGCTCATGACTATGCTTCAAATGCAGGATCCTTCTGTCTACATACGCAATCTTTCTTCACTTCATCTAGCTACCTATGATGAGCTGTACAAGCTAAGAGAATTAGCTCTGACTCTTCCTTCATTGGACAACATTGCTCTTGCTTCTTCTCTAAAGGTCAATGAGAATTTGGAGATATTGACAGAAGAAGTCAAGGAAGCAAACGAGCATTATGAGGCTCATGAGAAGATGCTCCCAAGTAAGATTGATGACCTGCAAAGTACTGCCAATCACATTCTGAGAGAAGTGAAATCTTCTGCTCAAGGTTCATCATCTTCCGGGGCTGCTAAGATTGTATATGACATCACTCCTGATCTCAACAATCGACTCTCAAGCATTGAGTCTGCTGTATCTGCTCAGAGCGCACAGATTGCTGAGCTTACTGAGCTTCTGAAAGTTATGCACACTCAAGCACGTGAACAAGAGAAGACTCTTCATAATTGCTATCGGTTTGTTCGAGGACAAACTTACATTCAGAATGAGCATTTCACTGCTGATGTGTATGCTAACAATCGCTTGATTAAGCTCCTTCTGGAAGACGTTCAGAAACAGCGACCTATGTCTGGTCAGACTTTTGATCATATGAAGACCATTGATGCTGATTTCAGAAGAAGAATGGATATGATCAACACTGTGAGGCCAACTCCTCAGCAATATTCTACTGCACTGAATGTTCAGCAAAAATTGAACTCTCAAGGTGCTCTGGGTGTTGCTCTTGGTTCTGGTCAAACGGGGGAGAAGTCTGCTCAGCAGAGTGGTCAGACGTTGAAGAGATCTAGTGTTGCTGAAGGATCCAGTGGTGTTCCTCCTCCTCAGAAGAAACCTAGGAACTTGTAATCTCATTAGGACTTAAGCTTCTTAGCTAGGTTCTGGGTTGGGTAGTTTCTGTCTTAGGACTTTTTCTGCTCTTCTGATTATCTTGTTTCATATGTTCTCTTCTGATGATTTAATACACTGAATCTTTCTTATACATTCTTGTGTCTCTGTTTACTTACTTGTTGCTTATGTTTCTTTTTAACTTAGTAAATTATTCTTCACTAAAATCTAACAACTTGATCTTAAGTCATTTCTAAGTTTATACAGATTGCTGAAGTTCACCATTTACACTAAAATGGGGGAGTTAATTTACTCAGAAGTTATGAAACATATGTATCAGGAAGTCATTTTCTAAACCTCGTGTTTTCTGTTACCTTCTGACCACGGTTTGTCCATAACCAAAATGGGGGAGAATGATGAACCCTAAGTGTTTTGATTATGTCCAAACGTTTCAGAAGATGAAAACCTAATACTCTCTTACATATAGTTTTTTGTTGACTAATATTTTTTTCTTCTTAGTCTATATGTAAGTTACTCAGCAGGTGTTGAATGAACAATTTCTGGATTGCCTAAAGGACTCAGAAGATCCGTTTGCTGAAGTCAGAGTTTCAATAAATCAGAAGCTGAATGCTCCGCTCTGAAGATATTAAAGTCTGTTGAAGCTCTTCTCAGAGGTCATTTGCAATCAGAAGCTTTTTACCAATTCGATCAGAAGCTTAGTCACGGGTTCTGGATAGCATTTAATGCTCTGACAAGTGCATTTAATGCAAGGCGCCAAAAGTTCAAAAAGCTGTTTTGATGGAGCGCGCTTGTCTGTTCAAGAGAAACCATAATTTCCTTGTCTACCCTTTGTTGATCCACTTGAAGAATGATTCCAGTCAACCTTATCTTTGATTTCAAATCACTTACCGGATTTAGTTAAAGAACAAGGATAACGGAATCAAAGTGTTTGAAGACCGTTTGAAGACTTGACAAATTAACGGCTACAACAACTGATGTCATCTCTATTGAAGATTCAAATTCACCAACGGTCATCCTCATTCACTATAAATAGTAGCCAAGCTCCAATGCATCAACCACGCACGATCATCGAGCAAAATCTCAACGCACTGTTTTAACAAGAAAAACAGAGCATTCCTTTCCATTCTCAATCTTTCTTAGCATAGCTTAAGTTTAAGTGAGAGAGTGAAGAAAAACAAGTTCATAATAGGAATCTTGTAAACTGATATCGTTTGTGATATTCAGTTAGATTTAAAGAGAGAAATCTAGTTGAGATTAGAGTTGGGTGAGAAATCCAGAAAACAGAGTATTGTTTGTTCTGGTGGAAATCCTTTAACTCTTTTTAGGCTAGTCAGAACTAAGTGAGAAATTAGCTTATGTTCTGCTGATGTAAAGGAGCTTCTGAACTTGCCATAAAAGTTCTGAATAGTGGATTTATAAAATCTCTGTAGGCTGCGACCTCAGGGGACAAGACGTAGTCACAGGACTTCTGTGGCGAACTTGGATAAATCGAATTGTTCAATCAGGATCTCCTGAACTTCTTTCTCCCTCTTATACTTGTTATTTTTGCTTCTGTGTACTTGCTTATATTTAGTGCTGAAACAGATTTTCTCTAAGTATCATTGTCTTTGTTCAGAAGACTGTCCAGAAGTTCTCAAATCAGAACTTCTGTTGCTGAAAACAGTCTAACTGTGTTTAGGCAGAATTTCCCTCAGAAGCAACTTCTGTAAGCTAGCTTCTGACTCTGAGGAAATTTGACTCTGAAAATTAAGTTTCCCGAAAAACTTAGAAATTTTCAGTTTTCAACTTTGACACCTATTCACCCCCCTCTAAGTGATTCTGTTCTTGTTAGGGCCAACAAACCGGATCATAATTATGTTCTTGAATGTTCTCGTTATAATTTTGTGGTGGTTATGCTTTTTTTGATTTAAATTTTTAAAAGAAAAAAAAAACCGAATCCCCTGAAATCGCAAAATTAATTTTTGGATTTTAGGGAGTTTGCAGCAGCTCTTGCGAGCTGCTGCAGGTTGGCTGCAAAACGCAGCCAACTAGGGGCTCCGTTGAGCAGCCCTACGGGGCTGCATCCAGCAGCCCTTGCAGGTTGCTGGTTGCAGCCCTATAGGTTGCTGCCAGCAGCCCGCCGTTGAGTTGGGGCGAACCGATTTGTTCTGAACGAAAATTCTAGGGTTTTTGGGTCGGAACGAGATACGGGTCGGGCTCGGAGTATTTTTGGAGGCCCGTTTATATTATTAAAATGTTAAAATGTTTTTTAAATAGGTTTAAATTTTAATTTAATTTCGGGCACCAAAGTCAAAGTCGTTTTAATTAAAATATTTTTAAACTTGTTTTAATTAGAAACGGAAATTATTTATGTCGTGCCATGCATTTTATTTTTGTTTTATTTTATAAGACGATATAAAATTGAATATGGTATGATAGTGAGATTTAATTAGTGGATCGGGGCACCGGTGGCATTAGTTGAAATTTCAATTTTGATTAAGTGAATTCCTAATTTGAGTGGGAGTAATGAAATGCTCATTGGGCCTTTATGGGCTTTTAATTCACTTATTGACAAATTGAATTGGTCTTGCAAATTTGATCGGGCTTAATTAATTGATAAAATTGGATTGTCATGACCATGCATTTTTATATTCGTTATTTTTACTAACTTTGCAGCAACGTGATTAATAGAATCCTATGGGTTTTTATTTGAAGTATTGGTTGTAATTTTATTTATGAATTAAATAGAATAGGCTTTTATTATTTATGTAATTTTTGGCCCATTGGGCATGTAAATTTATAATTTTGTAATCAAGCTCATCCTGGAGATCCTGATGAGTTGAAGCCCGTGTAGGAGGCCCAGCATGACAACCAAGAAGACTTTTATTACTTATGTAATATTAAAGGCCCATAGGAGTTCTTCATTACATATATATTGTTAATATGTATGTTGTTCCTGCAAATCTAAAGAAGTTATAATAATGAATTAAGAAGTTGCATCGCGATCACCAAATCCTCTTTACATGTTTAAGCCGATCACCTTATTAAAAATTGTCAACTAAAAGTATCGAGTAATTTATAAATTGATGAACCCTATGTATTTTGATTATGTCCAAACGTTTCAGAAGATGAAAACTTAACACTATCTTACATACAGTTTATTGTTGACTAATATTTTTGTTTTAGTCTATGTGTAAGTTACTCAGCAGGTGCTGAATGAATCTTTTTCTGATTGCCTAAAGAACTCAGAGGATCAGTTGCTGGAGTCAGAGTTTCAATTACTCAGAAGCTGGATACTCCGCTCTGAAGCCGAAGTCTGCTAAAGCCCTCCTCAGAAGTTCCTTGCAATCAGAAGTTTTGCCAATTTGATCAGAAGTCTAGACAACTGGAAATAAGCTTCTGAAAGCTTTGTCACGGGTTGTGTTTGAGCATTTAATGCTCTGACACTTGCATTTAATGCAAGGCGCCAAAAGTTCAAAAAGCTGTTTTGATGGAGCGCGCTTGTCTGTTTAAGAGAAACCGGAATTTCCTTGTCTACCCTTTGTTGATCTAATTGAAGAATGATTCTGTCATCCTCATCCTTGATTTCAAATCACTTACCGGATTTAGTTAAAGAACAAGGATAACGGAATCAAAGTGTTTGAAGACCGTTTGAAGACTTGACAAATTAACGGCTACAACAACTGATGTCATCCCCTTTGAAGTTTCAAATTCACCAACGGTCATGTTCATTCACTATAAATAGTAGCCAAGCTCCAATGCATCAACTACGCATGATCATCGAGCAAAATCTTAACGCACTGTTTTTAACAAGCAAAACAGAGCAATCACTTTCCATTCTCAATCTTTCTTAGCATAGTCTTAGTTAAAGTGAGAGAGTGAAGAAAAACAAGTTCATAATAGGAATCTTGTAAACTGAGATCGGTTGTGATCTTCAGTTAGATTTAAAGAGAGAAATCTAGTTGAGATTAGAGTTGGGTGAGAAATCCAGAAAACAGAGTATTGTTTTGTTCTGGTGGAAATCCTTTAACTCTTTTTAGACTAGTCAGAACTAAGTGAGAAATTAGCTTAAGTTCTGTTGATGTAAAGGAGCTTCTGAACTTGCCATAAAAGTTCTGAATAGTGGATTTATAAAATCTCTGAAGGCTGCGACCTCAGGGGACAAGACGTAGTCACAGGACTTCTGTGGCGAACTTGGATAAATCGAATTGTTCAATCAGGACCTCCTGAACTCCTTTCTCCCTCTTATACTCGTCATTATTGCTTCTGTGTACTTGCTTATATTTAGTGCTGAAAAAGATTTTCTGTAAGTATCATTGTCTTTGTTCAGAAGACTGTCCAGAAGTTCTCTTACCGAACTTCTGTTGCTGAAAGCAGGCTACCTGTGTATAGGCAGAATTTTCCTCAGAAGCAAATTCTATAACTTGCTTCTGACTCTGTGAAAGTTTGACTCTGAAATTTTAAGTTTCTTTAAAGACTTAGAAATTTTCAGTTTTCAACTTAGACACCTATTCCCCCCCCCCCCCCCTCTAGGTGATTCTGTTCTTGTTAGGGCCAACATAAATGCTTCTCCTAGTTCTCAGATCTTCCTCCCAGGTAGAGCTATAATGTATGTAAGCTCAAGCGGAGTACGTTATAGTGTCTGGTGGGTCGTTGAGGCGTTAAGATACCCTTTTGCTAAAGGGTGTGGTTAACATAGAGAAGGTAGATTTGAGTCGAAGATGGGGTATCATTATAGCTTGTCGCGGGCCCCTAAGCATGGATGGGTAAAGTGCCAATAGGCCCATCAAACCAAGAGTTCTCTAGGTTGGAGAATTGAGAAGGTTTCTCTACCAAGTATGTTCATTAATGTCTTACATGCCCTAGCTTGGTCATTAATGAACAGGACTGTGGATCCTGGTCTCACCAAGTCAATAATCACCAAATAATTTTATGACAGTTTTAATTATTGTAATTGACATTAAAGTCCTTTAAATTCTGACTCTCTCTCTCTTTCTGTAGAAACTACTTCAAACTTAAACCGAAAGAATTCAGCAATGGCAACTACTAATACTTTAAGGCCACTCTTGGATAGAGAGAAGTTGACTGGACCAAACTTTCTAGATTGGGCTAGGGCGGCTGAAATCGTCCTTAGGCACGAGGCTAGAGAATATGTCCTTACAACTCCTCTTCCTACTGTACGCCCTGAGGGTGCTGTTAACTCAGCCGAAGTGGTGAGTTATAACAGACACATCAAGGACAACAGGGAGGTATCATGTCTGATGCTTGGTACCATGGCTGCTGATCTTCAGATGCAGTTCATGACTCAAGGAGCCCGTGAAATGATGGAGAACCTGAAGCTTATGTTTCAGGATCAAGCCCGTCAAGAGAGGTTCTTGACCACCAAGGCTGAGGCGAACCTTGTGAGCAAGGGCAAGGGCGTAAGGGGAGCCAAGAACAAGAAGTTCAAGGCAAAGGGCAAAAAGCCTGTGGCTAAGGGTAGGATGCCCTTCAAGCCTCTCCCTCTAGACTTGTACCATGAGTGTGGCGAGAAGGGTCATTGGAAGAGTGCCTGTCCGAAGCTGAAGGGAAATGTGAAGAGGAAGCAGGATATTTCTACTTCAGGTATTTATGTTGTTGAGATAAACCTCACTATTTCATCATCTTAGGTTTTAGACACATGATGTGGGTCTCACATTTGTTCAAATGTGCAGGGGCTAAGGAATAGGAGAAAGCTAGCAGCAGGTGATGTGGATCTCCGAGTTGGCAATGGAGCCCGTGTGGAAGCATTGCAGATCGGAGATTATTACTTGTCTTTGCCCAGTGGGCTTGAACTAGTTTTGAGAGATTGTTATTATGTGCCTTCCATGAGGAGGAATATTATTTCGATTTCTTGTTCGGATCATTCTGGATTTATTTTTGATATTGGACATGGAATTTTCAAAATTATGTGTGGCAATATCTTGTATGCAACGGGCGTTCTTCAGAACGGGCTATACGTCTTAGATACATCCAATGAATCTCATATATTTAACATAAATGCTAAAAGGATTAAATTAAATGAAAATAATCCTACTTATGTCTGGCATTGTCGCCTTGGGCACATAAATGAGAAGCGTATCGCTAAGCTCCACGCAAGTGGTGTACTGGGGTCTTTTGACCTGCAAGCTTTTGATACTTGTGAATCTTGTTTACGTGGCAAGATGACGAAGGCTCCTTTCAAGAAGAAAGGTGAAAGAGCCACTGAACTATTGGAACTCATTCACTCAGATGTTTGTGGACCGATGAGTACAGCTGCTAGATCTGGTTACTTGTACTTCGTTACATTTACAGATGATTATAGTCGTTTCGGCTATATATATTTGTTGAGACATAAATCTGAGACCCTGCAAAGGTTCAAAGATTTTAAGAACGAAGTAGAGAACCAACTTGGCAAGAATATCAAAGCACTCCGGTCTGATAGAGGGGGTGAATATCTGAGCCAAGAGTTTGACGATTTCTTGAGCGAGTGTGGGATCGTATCTCAACTCACGCCTCCTGGTACACCCCAGTGGAATGGAGTTTTCAGAGAGGAGAAACAGGACCTTGCTAGACATGGTCCGCTCAATGATGAGTCAGGCTAATCTCCCTGTATCCTTTTGGGGATATGCTTTGGAAACGGCAGCTCAAATACTAAATAATACACCTAGTAAGGCAGTTGAAGGAACACCACATGAACTGTGGAAGGGCAGGAAACCCAATGTGTCCTTCATGAAGATCTGGGGATGCGATGCTTTTGTCAAGAAATTGACAAGTGGCAAGCTGGAGTCCAAATCTGTTAAATGCCAGTTTGTGGGATACCCTAAGGAAACTAAGGGTTATTACTTCTACAACCCATTAGAGAACAAAGTTTTTGTGGCTCGAAATGGGACGTTCATGGAAAAGAATTTCTTATCTGTGAAAGATAGTGGGAGCAACGTTGAACTCGAGGAAGTTCAAGTGACACAAACTCCTGCAGCAGAAGCTGAGGTTACTATGACGACTGTTACAAATGTTGAACCAGTTGAATAGGCTGTACCGGATGTTCAACCAGTTGAACAGACTGAACCAGTCGTACAGGCACCTAGAAGGTCGCAAAGGACACATCAACCGCCTGAGAGGTATGGGTACCTGGTCACGCATGATGGGGAACTTATGCTCACAGAGCAGGATGATCCCAGATCTTTTAGGAAGCTATGTCTGGCCCGAATTCAGGAGAATGGCGTAAAGCCGCTGATTCTGAAATGCAATCCATGTACGACAATGACGTCTGGGAATTGGTGGACCCATATCCTGGAGTCAAAGTAGTGGAGAGCATGTGGCTATTCAAGAAGAAAGCTGACAATACCTTCAAGGGGCGCCTGGTGGCAAAAGGATTCAGGTAAATTCACGGTGTGGATTATGATGAAACCTTTTCACCAGTCGCTATGCTTAAATCCATAAGGATACTGCTTGCTATAGCTACATGGCACGACTATGAGATATGGCAAATGGATGTCAAGACCGCTTTTCTAAATGGAGAGCTAGAGGAAGAAGTCTATATGGCTCAACCTGAAGGTTTTGTCGATCCCAAGTATCCTAATCGGATATGCAAGCTTCAGAAATCCATTTATGGATTGAAGCAAGCATCCCGATCTTGGAACAGGAAATTCAATGAAGCCATAAAAGAATTTGGTTTTATACAAAATCCTGATGAGCCCTGTGTGTACAGAAAATTTAGTGGGAGATCCAATACTTTTCTGGTGTTGTATGTCGATGACATATTGATCATTGGAGGAAACAAATCAAAGTTGCTTTCCACAAAGCAGTGGCTGAACAAGTGTTTCTCAATGAAGGATCTCAGAGAAGCCGAAACGATCCTTGGGATCAGGATGTATAGAGATAGATCCAAGAGGCTGCTGGGATTGAGTCAAGCCAAGTACATTGACAAAATCGTGAAGAGATTCGGTATGGAACATGCGAAAAAGGGATTTATCCCTATGGTCCATAGGAAGAAAGGTGACAAACTCTCCATGAAAGATCACAGTCCTAAGACTGATGAGGCTAGGCAGAAAATGAAGAAGAAACCATATGCTTCGGCTATAGGTTCTATCATGTATGCCATGTTATGTACTAGACCCGATGTTGCCTTTGCGCTGAGCATGACCAGCCGTTTCCAATCCGATCCTGGAGAGGAACACTGGAAAGCTGTCAAGGACATTCTCAAGTACTTGAAACGTACTCGGGATCAATTCTTGGTTTTTGGAGGTGATGATGAGCTGATAGTATCGGGTTACACTGATGCGGGATTCCAAACTGATGCAGACAAGCAGCAATCCCAATCTAGTTTTGTGTTTGTTCTCAATGGCGGTGCCATAGTTTGGAAGTCCCAGAAACAGTCCACTGTTGTTGATTCTACTTGTGAAGATGAGTACATTGCTGCATGTGAGGCTGCCGAGGAGACAGTCTGGTTGAAGAAGTTCATTGGGGATCTTGGAGTAGTTCCATCTATCCAGCATCCTATTGACCTCTACTGTGACAACAATGGGGCTATTGTCCAAGCGAAAGAGCCCCAGTTGACAAAGGGGAACCAACATGTGCTCAGGAAGTTTCATCTGATTAGAGAGATCGTTGAAAGACGAGATGTGAGGATCGAGAGAGTTGACACAGATGACAATGTCGCAGATCCGATAACGAAGGCTCTTGCTCAAGCCAAGAACAACAGTTATGCTAGATCTATAGGGATTAGGGATATGCCCTCTTGGACCTAGGTCAAGTGGGAGATTGTTGGTGTGCCCTAGGCCCTAGGCGTTGTTTTATGACATTGTATTTGATGATGATTACATACTATGTTATTGGTGTTTTATGAATAAAGGCATTAATTCATTTGAGTTATATATCTTGTACTATAGTAACTAAATGAAGTATCCATTGATTGTATATCATAAAGTATACCAGAAGTGAGTCATAGTCATGGGAATGATTATGGCATAAGCTTTTATATCTAGGATTCACATGACACTCTGTAGGTTGCTTAGTGTATGTGAATATGGATATAGGTGCGTGTGCGTTACACGAGACTTGGTCGATCCGCTTTAGAAAGTTCATGGTGGTAGAGTGATTAAGCTTTCTAATAATGTAGATCTCTTTTATCTCCTGACCTGATTTCAGTATAGCAGTCAATAAAGAATCAGATTGAATTTGGTGTATTTCTAACAGGTCCGCCAGAGGATGCCAAATATGGATACACTGGTTCAATCTCTGAACTTATTACTGCGGATAGTTGAAGTGATGGAATTACCACTCACTGTTTAAGTGAGTTGATATCATAGGCCACTTGATGAGTATTAGCTGAGAAATGTACGGCCGTACTGAAACAAGCAGGTGACTTGTTTGTTTGTCAGTAATACTCGATGATCAAGAAATTAATCTAGCAATAGAGGATGACTACACCATGCCTCTAGCTTGATTAATCGATATGCTTTTGGTAAGAGATAAGTAGAGCATCATACAGGGTTTTCTGTCTGACATGGATAACATTCATTTGTAATCTATATGTGATTGACATGGTTTACTAGGACCCTCTGTCGATCAGTGAATTGTTAATTCGCAGCTTATTGATTTCAGACCCTAAGGATCGTGCAACACGGTAATCGAGAAGATTAATTGATACATGAATTGTGTTAATTAATTCCAAGATTAAATGATCAATTGATGAATTGATTATTTGAAGAACGTGTTAATTATTTGTTATGTGACAAGTTAATTAGTAAATGGAACGGCTAATTAATTAATCGGGTTAATTTAATTAAGCGATTAATTGTTTATGGGTTAAAGTGTAATATTAATTTAACCTAATTGATGTTAATTGAATCGATTTAATACTACGGTGTTTAATTGATAAAATTAAATTAATTAAGGGTCAAATTAATAATTAACTGAAAGTTAATTAATTGCACCATATAAGTGAATTGTCAATTCATTATTTAGGATCGGAAAATTAAAACCCTAGCCTCCTATTAGCTGAGATTCGGCCGAACCCCTCCTTAGAGGATTCCAGCGAATTCGTTCCTCGTTCTTCGCGTTCTTGGAGTAAGCCGACTAGTAGCTGATCTCGGTTCTTGCTCGTGTCTCCACGTGATCTAGGAGGAGCAACGTCTGAGGCTCTCGTCTATCCTTGAAAGGATATCCAAGTAGGTTTTCTTAATCCATAGATTAAGATAACAGTTTTGTTAAAATTTAACTGAGGTTTAAAGATTAAGATCAATGGGACAGCTGGTTCAGGTTAGATCGAATTCACCGTTTAACTAATAAGTTCGCTGCTTCCGCTGCGCGGCTCTGATCGATCTTTCTGAAACCCTACAAGAATTCCAAAACTTTCCTTCTCTGCAATCTTTTTCTCTCAAAACTTAACCTATTTTTTCAAAATTCTCTCAATGGCTCAAGAACAACCTGTTGAACCCCCAGTCACTGTCACTCACATTTTCACTGCTAAACAAAAGGAACAAATTAGTGAATCTAGGGTTTTCACGTCTAGGTTCCTAGAAGATGAAGTTAAATCCACTGACCCCATCTCAAAATGGCTAAGTGCTCAGAACTGGAACTCTTTCGTCACCTTAGATGAATTTATTTATCCTAAGTTGGTCACCGAGTTCTATAAAAATATCTTTTATCTGTCTAATGAGGAGGATGTTCTTCACTCTTCTGTTGGAGATGTTGAGTTTGAGGTCAGTAGGACTTCTATTTCACAGGCGATTGGAATCAGTGATGAAAGAATCATCATTGGAGATGATGGTTCTGCTGAAGGGTACACAGAGGCAAATTGGGTTAAACCTGATTTGAGTGCTAAGGAAACCTACGCTACTTGGCTCACTCAGCATCAGAGGTGGGCACATTATTTGACTACCAATGTGTTCCTTCCGAAGGCTGGTGGTGTCAATGGTGTTTCCAACAGGGAAAGGGTCTTTATGTTTCATCTTATGAATCAGAAGAAGATCAATCTACCTGCCATGATTATAAGGCAGATGGAGAATGTCAAGGTGGTCAGCACTCTTGCTTATGGTTCTCTCCTGACGAGGTTATTTGAGGCTGCCTCTGTTGTTATTCCAGGAGATGGTGTTACCAGCAGGAGTACTCTCCTCAAGATGCATACTCTGAGGAATCTTGCTTTTGGTGTGGTACCAAATAAGACTGACAATGCTCCCTCAGCAAGCATTGCTCAGAAGGAAATAATGAAGGACACTGAGCAGAAGGGTAAGAAAGCTGCTAAGAAGAGCAAAAGTAGGAAGGGATCAAGTACGTTGGTTCTGAATGTAGAGAAGGTGGTTGTCTCGGAACCTCTTCCAGCTTTGGTTCAAACAACTATCAGTGTTGAACCCTCTGGTAAGATTGTTGCTGAGAAGCCAAGTGAGGCTGCTAAGAAGGCAACAAAGGAAGCTGAGGATAGCAGACTTGCTGAACGAGAAAGGGCTGCTGAGGCTGAGAAAGTTGCAAGAGTTGTTGCTCTTGCTGATAGGACAAGAAAAAGGAGAGAAGCTGCTGAGTTAGCAGATAAACTAGCAGCAGAGCGTGAAATTTTGGCAAAGGCTAAGGTTGATGCTAGACTTGCTGAATGTGCTGCTCAAGTTGAGAGCGAGGAGGCCTCTGGAAATGTTGAGGCTGCTGGAGGAGAAGAGGATGCTGAAGAGATTCCTCTTTCCAAAAGTAACAGGAAGAAGGTTGCTGCTAATAGAAGGTCTCTGAACAAAAAGGACTTCTATATTGCACCTAGTACTGAATTAAAAGATAAACTTCCTGAAGAAGAGGACTTGGTTGATGATGAAGACATGATGGATATGTCTGCTGAAGGAAATCTTGATGCTCCTGTTATTGAGGATCTTTCAGAGGACAGTGAACCAGAAGCTGAAAATCCTGAAGTGATTATTCAGTCTGCACAGAGGTTTGCTGAGAATGTTGATAACGAAGATTTTATGGACAACATTCTTCTGGGTCAAGGTAGAAGCCCTGGTGATAGGGATGCCTATGAAACTCTTAACAGAATGGCTCATGTCTTTGCTGAGCCAATTTCTACATATGATCCCAATGTCTCTGAACAGGTTATTTCGTCTCCATCTCATACTCCTCATCCATCTCCATCTCATACTCCTCATCCATCTTCCTCACTTCCTTCTGACCCAGAAGTTAGTGACACTCAGACTTCCATTCCCCCTAGAACTTCAACATCTGAAGCTATACCTCCTAAATTTCCTACTCCCTTTGGATCCTACTCTGAAGTGAATTTGACCTCTGGTCTTATTTTCACTGACTCCACAACAACCTCCACTACCTCCTCCCTACATACTTCCTCTGTAATTCCTTCCATAGGACTTACAGCCCCTTCTTTTTCACTACCATCCACTACTCCTCTCTTTTCTTCCTATACCACACAAACTGCTCCTTCTTCAACCTCACAAATTCCTCCTCTTTCAACTTCTGGACATACACCTCCTGTGTGTGATCCCTTAACTACCTCATCTACCACACCCTTTTTCGCTGGTTTGTCATCAAACTACGATTTTCTACACAATGTGATGAATCGGGATGAGTTGGAGAAACGTTTTGGTAGTTTTGGATTCATGGGGAGAGCTCCTGTTGTATCAGAAGCTGGTGGTGCTCCTTCTGTTGAGGAGTTGAGAAGAATGAGTCAGAGTGGCTCTGATGAACTGCTGAATAGATTTGCTGGATTAGGGCAAAGGTCTTCTGCTTCTGACATGTATGCTCAGGGCATTGTGCTGCAAGAACTTCAATCTTTGAAAGCTCAGAATCTGCAACTCATGTCTATGCTTCAATTGCAGGATCCTTCTGTCTATACTCGTAATCTTTCAACACTTCATCTCGCTACTTATGATGAGTTGTACAAATTGAGACAGCTGGCATTAACCCTTCCCACTCTAGACAATATAGCTCTTGCCTCTGCTAGCAATATCAATGAGAATCTGGAAATGCTGCAAGAAGAGGTTAAGGAAGCTAACGAGCATTATGAGGCTCATGAGAAGGTTCTCCCAAGTAAGCTTGATGATCTGCAAAGTACTGCTAATCATATTCTGAGAGAAGTGAAATCTTCTGCTCAAGGATCATCATCTTCTGGGGCTGCCAGAATTTTGTATGACATCACTCCTGATCTCAACAATCGTCTTCAGAGCATTGAGTCTGTTGTGACTACTCAGAGCGCCCAGATTGCAGAGCTTACAGAACTTATGAAGGTTATGCACACTCAAGCAAAAGAACAAGAGAAGGCTCTTCATAACTGCTATAGGTTTGTTCGAGGATAGACTTATCTTCAGAATGAGCATCTTACTGTTGTTGTGTATGCAAATAATCGTTCTATCAAGCTGCTTCTGGAGGATGTTCACAGACAACGACCTCTTTCTGGTCAGACTTATGATCATATGAGAACCATTGATGCTGATTTTCGTCATCGAATGGATTTGATCAACTCTGTAAGGCCTACTCCTCAGCAATATCAGACTGCTCTTAATGTTCAGAAGAAACTGGACGCTCAAAGAGCTCTTGGTATTCCTGTTGTTTCTGGCCAAACGGGGGAGAAGTCTGCTCAGCAGAGTGGTCCTGGCTCTGGGATGAAGAGACAGAATGTTGGTGATGGTTCTAGTGATGTTCCTCCTCTTCAAAAGAAACCTAGAAACTGATAATATCATAGGACTTAAGCTTCTTAGCTAGGTTCTGGGTTGGGTAGCTCTTGTGTTAGGACTTTTTTGTTATCCATATGTTTATCCTTGTTTCTTTTTCTTCTGATCATTTATACACTGAACCTTTACATACTTCATTGTCTCCGAAAGTTATTATATATTGTTTATGCTTTTTATCTTAGTAACTTACACTCCGCTAAAATCTAACAACTTGATCTTAAGCCTATTTTGAGTTAATATAGATTGCTGAAGTTCACCATTTATACTAAAATGGGGGCGTTAAGTTACTCAGAAGTTGTAAAAATCATAACAATCAGGAAGTTACTTTCTAAACCTTGTGTTTATCTAAGTAATTTTACCTTCTGGACCACGGTTTGTCCATAACCAAAATGGGGGAGAATGATGAACCCCTAGTGTTTTGATTATGTCCAAACGTTTTAGAGGATGGAATTTAAAGTTTACTTATGTACGTTTCATTTTCGACTAACAATTTGTGTTAAGTATGTGTGTAAGTGTCTCAGTAGGTGCTGAATGAACAATCTCTGGATTGCCTTGAAGACTCAGAAGAAAAGGAAAGCTGAAGACAGTTATTAGAGTTCAGAAGCTGGATACTCCGGTCTGAGGTTTTTAGTGAAGTCTGTTAAAGCTCTCCTCAGAGGTCCAAGAAGCAATCAGAAGATAAATCCTTACCAATTCGATCAGAAGATTAGACAAAAGGAATTAGCTTTCAGAAGCTAAGTCACGGGTTATGTTTAGCATTTATTGCTCTGACAACTGCATTTAATGCAAGGCGCCAAAAGTTCAAAAAGCTGTTTTGAAGGAGCGCGCATGTCTACTCAAAACACAACCAGAATTTCCTTGTCTACCCTTTGTTGATCCAATTGAAGAATGTTTTCAGTCAACCTTATCTTCAACTTCAAATCACTTACCGGATTTAGTTAAAGAACAAGGTTAACGGAATCAAAGTGTTTGAAGACCGTTTGAAGACTTGACAGATTAACGACTACAACAACTGATGTCATCTCTATTGAAGATTCAAATTCACCAACGGTCATCCTCATCCACTATAAATAGTAGCCAAGCTCCATTGCATCCATAAGCGTGATAATCGAGCAAAATCTCAACGCACTGTTCTAATCAAGAAAACAGAGCACCATTTTCCATTCTCAATCTTTCTTAGCATAGCATTAGTTAAAGTGAGAGAGTGAAGAAAAACAAGTTCATAATAGGAATCTTGTAAACTGATATCGTTTGTGATATTCAGTTAGATTTTGAGAGAAATCTAGTTGAGATTAGAGTTGGGTGAGAAATCCAGAAAACAGAGTTATTGTTGTTCTGGTGGAAATCCTTTAACTCTTCTTAGGCTAGTCAGAACTAAGTGAGAAATTAGCTTATGTTCTGTTGATGTAAAGGAGCTTCTGAACTTGCCATAAAAGTTCTGAATAGTAGATTTAAAATCTCTGACGGCTGCGACCACAGGGGACAAGACGTAGTCACAGGACTTCTGTGGCGAACTTGGATAAATCGACTTGTTCTCAGGATCTCCTGAACTTCTTTCTCCCTTCCTTATACTTGTTTATTTGCTTATGTGTACTTGCTTATATTTAGTGCTGAAACAGATTTACTCTTTATATCATTGTCTTTGTTCAGAAGACCGTCCAGAAGCTCTCCAACTCAGAGCTTCTGTTGATGAAAGCAGTTAAACTGTGTTAAGGCAGAATTTCCCTCAGAAGCTGTTTCTCTAAACGAGCCTCTGACTCTGAGGAAATTTGACTCTGAAAAATTAAGTTTCTTCAAAAACTTAAAATTATCAGTTTTCAACTTAGACACCTATTCACCCCCCTCTAGGTGATTCTGTTCTTGTTAGGGTCAACAATTAACACCAAGGTTTTAATTTTCCAATTAATGATATGAGAAATTGTAACAACAACAAAGAAGATCAAAAGACAAAGATGATATTAAAACCAATAGCATTTCATTAATTTAATTTTGTTGTTACAAATGAATTTTCACAATTTAATTGAAAGATTATTAGAATGTTTTTTAAAAGAGATATGAGAAAATGTAATGATTCTAAGACCTCCACATCATCAATTTTGCTTAGTTGTCAAGTTCTTAAACAATTCATTTTCTCAGCTTTTAGATTGTTAAAGATTGTATTCTTTTTGGTTTTATATGTAGTCAATGACAGTTGATCCAGCTAGTCAAAAGTTAGAGGATGAACTTTCACATAATGAAGAAATAGATAAACGTACAGAGGAGCAAAGTGAGCCCGTGACACAAAGTTCAAAAGAAACGGCATCAGTAGCCACTTCTAATGATGTGAAGGAAGTTGATGGACCAAAGTTGGGTTCTAAAAGCGCTCTTACATCACATGTATGAGATCATTTTGATATGTAACTATTGCAAGAAACAACTTAGATGAGATGGACAAGCGGGCATGTCACATTTGCGTACCCATATCAGAATATGTGGATCAAAGAAAAATGGCGATATCAAACAAGTTGTTTTGAAAATGCAACAAGATAGTCATGGAAAAACCTTGATTGGGAGCTCTCAACTTTGATCAAGAGAACTCAAGATTGAAATTGGCAGGGATGATTGCAATGCATGAGTTACCATTTCGGCTGACTGATTTTATAGGATTTGGAGAATATTCTTACTCTCTTCAACCAATTTTTAAGATGTCGTCTCGTAACACAGTTAGGTCTGACATCTTTAAGTTGTATGAATATGAAAAAGCAAAGATGATGAAGATGTTTCAAAAGAACTGTAGTAGGGTTGTCGTCGACATGTGGACAAGCAATCGAAAGAAAAGTTTCATGGCGATAACAACACATTATATAGATGATTCATGGAGCCTACAAAGTCGAACTATCAGGTACAATTTCTCTTTTCATTCATGCTTATTGTTTCTAGTTTGCTAAAAAATACTTAAATATGGTCTATTGTATATATGAAATGCTTATGTTTATTAATATATTAGGCTTGCTTATGTGATGTCTCCTCATACTGCTGATGTGTTGTTTGGAGTTCTTATTGAGTCATTGATGGATTGGAATCTTAATAACAAGCTTTCGACATTGACATTGGATAATTTTTCTACAAATGATGCATTGATTGTTGGCCCTATCAAGAACAGAATCACCTAGATGGGGGTGAATAGGTGTCAAAGTTGAAAACTGAATTTTTCTAAGTTTTTAAAGAAACTTAAATTTCAGAGTCAAATTTCCTCAGAGTAAGAGGAAAGCTAACATGAGTTGCTTCTGAGGGAAATTCTGCCTAAACACAGTCAGACTGTTTTCAGCAACAGAAGTTCTGATTTTGGAACTTCTGGACAGTCTTCTGAACAAAGACAATGATACTTAGAGGAAATCTGTTTCAGCACTAAATATAAGCAAGTACACAGAAGCAAAAATAACAAGTATAAGAGGGAGAAAGAAGTTCAGGAGATCCTGATTGAACAATTCGATTTATCCAAGTTCGCCACAGAAGTCCTGTGACTACGTCTTGTCCCCTGAGGTCGCAGCCTACAGAGATTTTATAAATCCACTATTCAGAACTTTTATGGCAAGTTCAGAAGCTCCTTTACATCAACAGAACTTAAGCTAATTTCTCACTTAGTTCTGACTAGCCTAAAAAGAGTTAAAGGATTTCCACCAGAACAAACAATACTCTGTTTTCTGGATTTCTCACCCAACTCTAATCTCAACTAGATTTCTCTCTTTAAATCTAACTGAAGATCACAAACGATCTCAGTTTACAAGATTCCTATTATGAACTTGTTTTTCTTCACTCTCTCACTTTACTAAGACTATGCTAGGAAAGATTGAGAATGGAAAGTATTGCTCTGTTTTTCTTGTTAGAACAGTGCGTTGAGATTTTGCTCGATGATCACGCGTATGTTGATGCTTTGGAGCTTGGCTACTATTTATAGTGATTGAAGATGACCGTTGGTGAGTTTGAATCTTCAAAGAAGATGACATCAGTTGTTGTAGCCGTTAATTTGTCAAGTCTTCAAACGGTCTTCAAACACTTTGATTCCGTTATCCTTGTACTTTAACTAAATCTGGTAAGTGATTTGAAATCAAAGACGAGGTTGACTGGAATCATTCTTCAATTGGATCAACAAAGGGTAGACAAGGAAATTCTGGTTTCTTTTAAACATACAGGCGCGCTCCATCAAAACAGCTTTTTGAACTTTTGGCGCCTTGCATTAAATGCACTTGTCAGAACATTAAATGCTATCCAGAACCCGTGACTTTAGCTTTCAGAAGCTAAAAATTTACTTGACTAGACTTCTGATCACAATTGGCAAAACTTCTGATTGAAAAGAACTTCTGAGGAAAGCTTTAGCAGACTTCGTCTTCAGAGCGGAGTATCCAGCTTCTGACTAATTGAAACTCTGACTTCAGCAACTGATCTTCTGAGTTCTTTAGGCAATCCAGAAAAGATTCATTCAGCACCTGCTGAGCAACTTACACAAAGACTAAGTACACAAAAATTATTAGTCAATAGTAAACTATATGTAAGGAAGTATTAAGTTTTCATCTTCTGAAACGTTTGGACATAATCAAAATACATAGGGTTCATCATTCTCCCCCATTTTGGTTATGGACAAACCATGGTCAGAAGGTAAAAGAAAACATGAGGTTTAGAAGAAAGACTTCCTGATGCAAATGTTTCATGACTTCTGAGTAAATTAACTCCCCCATTTTAGTGTAAATGGTGAACTTCAGCAATCTGTATAGACTTAAAAAGACTTAAGATTAAGTTGTTAGATTTAATGAAGTGTAATTTACTAAGTCAAAACAGAAACATAAGCAAAAAGTAAGAAGTCAGAGACATAAGAAAGTATAAGGAAGATTCAGTGTATATAATTTAATTCAGAAGTCAACATAAGAAACAGAATAATCAGAAGAGTAGAAAAAGTCCTAAGACAAAGACTACCCAACCCAGAACCTAGCTAAGAAGCTTAAGTCCTAAAAGATTACAAGTTCCTAGGTTTCTTCTGAGGAGGAGGAACAACACTGGAACCTTCAGCAGCACTTGATCTCTTCTGACCAGACTTCTCCCCCGTTTGACCAGAACCAAAAGCAACACCAAGAGCACCCTGAGATTTCAATTTTTGCTGAACATTCAGAGCAGTCTGATATTGCACAGGAGTTGGTCTCACAGTATTGATCATATCCATTCGTCTTCTGAAGTCATCATCAATGGTCTTCATATGATCAAAGGTCTGACCAGACATAGGTCGCTGTTTCTGAACATCATCAAGAAGGAGCTTGATCAACCTATTGTTAGCATACACAGCAGCAGTGAGATGCTCATTCTGAATATAAGTCTGTCCTCGAACAAACCTATAACAATTGTGAAGAGTCTTCTCTTGTTCTCGTGCTTGAGTGTGCATAACCTTCAGAAGTTCAGTAAGCTCAGCAATTTGTGCGTTCTGAGCAGATACAGCAGACTCAATGTTGGAGAGTCTATTGTTGAGATCAGGAGTGATGTCATATACAATCTTAGCAGCCCCGGAAGATGATGAACCTTGAGCAGAAGATTTCACTTCTCTCAGAATGTGATTGGCAGTACTTTGCAGGTCATCAATCTTACTTGGGAGCATCTTCTCATGAGCCTCATAATGCTCATTTGCTTCCTTGACTTCTTCTGTCAATATCTCCAGATTCTCATTGACCTTCAGAGAAGAAGCAAGAGCAATGTTATCCAGAGAAGGAAGAGTCAGAGCTAATTCTCTCAACTTGTACAGCTCTTCATATGTAGCTAGATGAAGTGTAGAAAGATTGCGTATATAAACAGAAGGATCCTGCATTTGAAGCATAGTCATGAGCTGCAGGTTCTGAGCTTTCAAAGAATGTAATTCTTGCAGCACAATGCCCTGAGCATACATGTCAGCAGCAGAAGTCCTTTGCCCCATACCAGCAAATCTATTCAGCAGTTCATCAGAGCCACTCTGACTCATTCTTCTCAACTCCTCAACACTAGGAGCACCACCAGCTTCGGATATACCAGAAGCTCTGCCCATGAATCCAAAACGACCAAACCTGGTATCCAGATCATCTCGGTTCATGTGTTTGCGCAGGAAGTCATAGTTGGATGACAACCCAGCAAAGCACGAAGTAGTGGAGGAGGTAGTTAAGGGATCACACACAGGAGGTGTATGTCCAGAGGTTGAGAGAGGAGGAATTTGAGTGTTTGAGGAAGGGATGGTATTGGTGGTAGAGGAAGAAATGGTAGGAGAAATGGAAGGTAAAGTAGATGGCAGTGAGAAAGATGGAGCAGTAAATCCAATTGATGGACTTACAGAGGAAGTAGGTATGGAGGAGGTAGTGGATGTGGCTATGGAATCAGTGAAGATGGGAGCAGAATTTAGATTCACTTCTGAAAAGGATCCAGAATGAGGGATAATTGGAGGAGATACAACCTCAGAAGTTGAAGTTGTAGGAGGAATGAAAGTGTGAGAATCACTAACTTCTGTGACAGAAGGTAGTGAAGGAGATGGATGAGGAGTATGAGGAGAGGATGGATGAGAAGTATGAAGTGGAGACGGAATAACCTGTTCAGAGAGGTTTGGATCAAATGTTGAAATGGGCTCAGCAAAGATATGAGCCATTCTGAACAGAGTTTCAGAAGCATCTCTTTCACCAGGATTTCTCCCTTGACCCAGAAGAACGTTATCCAGAAAATCATCAGTGTCGATGTTTTCAGCAAAGTTCATAGCATTCTGAATGATAGTATCAGGCTCTTGATCACTATCCTCAGTCAGTTCTTCAATAACAGGAGCATCAGCATCCTTCTCACCAGACACATCCATCATGTCTTCGTCATCAACCAAGTCCTCTTTTTCAGGAATTGATTCTTCCAGTTCAGTACTCGAAGCAATAGAGAAGTCCTTTTTGATCAGAGACCTTCTCTTTGCTGACATCTTCTTCCTTGGGATTCTTCTGGAGAGAGGAATATCTTCAGAGTCCTCATCCTCTTCAGCAGCCTTTGAGCTAATCCGAGTAGAGAGAGAGATATTCTCAAGCTCTTCTCCATCCTCTGAAGTCTCAACATTCTTTGAGAACTCCACATTTTCAAGTTCAGCAGCGCATGCAATGATTCTTGCATCAGCCTTAGCCTTTGCAGCAATTTCTCTTTCAGCTGCTAACTTGTCTTCTGCTTCCTTCTGCTTTCTCTTCTGATCAGCAAGAGCCACAACTCTTGCAACCTTCTCAGCTTCAGCAGCCTTCTCTCTATCAGCAAGGCGTGCGTCCTCAGCATCCTGAGTTTCCTTCTCAGGAACATCCTTTGGCTTCTCAGCAACAATCTTGCCAGAGGGTTCAACACTGATTGTTGTTTGAACCATCGTGGGAAGAGGTTCTGAGACAACCACTTTCTCAACGTTCAGGACCAACTTACTTGATCCCTTCTTTCCCTTGCCCTTCTTGGCAGCATTCTTTCCTTTCTGAGCAGCAGCCTCAACAATTTCCTTCTGAGCAATACTCATAGAGGAGCCCTTCTCATTCTTCTTCGGAGTCACACCAAAACTCAGGTTTCTGAAGGTATGCATCTTCAGAACCGTACTCTTACTCGTAACACCTTCTCCTGAAATCACAACAGAGGCTGCCTCAAACAACCTCGTCAGGAGTGAGCCATATGCTAATGCACTCACGGTCGTTACATTCTTCATCTGCCTTATCAGCATGGCAGGTAAGTTGATCTTCTTCTGGTTGACCAAGTGCCACATAAACACCATTTCCCTGTTGGAAACACAATTAACTCCTCCAGCCTTCGGAAGGAAAACATTGGTTGTCAAATAGTGTGCCCACCTCTGGTGCTGAGTGAGCCAGGTGGCATATGTTTCCTTGGCACTGAGATCTGGTCTAGCCCAGTTAACTTCTGTAAAACCATCTGCTGAACCATCATCACCAATGATGATTCCTTCATCATTAACACCAATCACTTGAGAAATAGAAGCCCTGCTGACCTCAATCTCAACTTCACCGACGACAGAGTGTAGAACATCCTCCTCATTAGAAAAGAAATGAAGGTTCTGATAGAATTCGGTGACTAACTTTGGATAGATAAATTCATCGAGAGAAACGAATGAATTCCAGTTTTGAGCGCTAAGCCATTTGGAGATAGGTTCAGTGGATTTAACTTCATCATCTAGGAACCTAGAGGTGAATACCCTAGATTCGCTAACTTTCTTTTTGGATTCAATGGTGAAGATGTGAGTGACAGTGATTTCTTGAGCCATTTTGAAGATTTAAGAAATTAGGTTAAGGTTTTAGAGAAAAGAAAACACAGAAAATCTATGGAAGTTCTAATAGCAAAGAAAATGAGAGTAAAAACTTCTAAGTATGGAAAACCTCTATTTATACCCAAACAAGAAACCGTTCCAATTCAAAAAGCAAATAAACACCGTTTAAAAGGGAACAGATAACCGTTAAACACAGAACAGCGCCGTAAAATGCAGTAGATAACGCATGCTTAAGTGTCAAATCATGATTAGAATTAATTATCACTTAATTATCTTAAACGATTAAACCCTTAAGATACATAGAAATAATTAAACTAAGTTATTGAAGAGGATAAGTCATACCAATGCCTTCTCGTAAGTTGCTGAAAGACATACCAGCCAGAGGCTTAGTAAACATGTCTACAAGATTCTCTTCAGAGGGAACATGAGTAATGATAATATCCTTCTTCAGAACATGATCTCTTAAGAAGTGATGCCTAATATGAACATGCTTCATCCTGCTGTGCTGAATAGGATTCTTTGAAAGATCAATTGCACTCTTGTTATCACAGTAGATTGTAATTGTTCCAGGGATGACTCCATAGTCAGCAATTTGTTGCTTGATCCAGAGCATCTGAGAAACACAACTTCCAGCAGCAACATACTCAGCTTCAGCAGTTGAGAGAGCCACAGAGGTTTGCTTCTTGCTATGCCAGGAGACTAGGCACTCCCCCAGAAAATGACAACCACCAGAAGTGCTGACCCTTTTCAATTTATCTCTACCATAGTCAGAGTCTGTGTATCCTATAGGAGTGAAATCAGAACTACAGGGATACCACAAACCAGCTTCTGGTGTGCCTTTAAGATATCTGAGAATTCTTTTGACAGCAACATCATGAATTTCTCTTGGCTTTGATTGATATCTAGCACAAAAACACACAGCAAAATGTATATCTGGCCTGCTGGCGGTTAGGTATAAAAGAGAACCAATCATACCTCTGTAGGTTTTTATATCTACAGGTTTACCAGCTTTCTCTTCATCATCAATGTCTTTGCTGACATCCATTGGAATATCAACAGCATTAGAGTCCATCATGCCAAATTTCTTCAGCACTTCTCTAGTGTACTTGGCTTGATTGATAAACACACCATCATTACTTTGCTTGATCTGAAGTCCTAAGAAGAAGGTTAACTCTCCCATCATAGACATTTCAAACTCAGCCTTCATGTGGTCACTGAACTCTCTGCACAAAGATTCGTTAGTAGCACCAAATATAATATCATCAACATATACCTGAGCTATAAGGATATCTTTGTTCTTCTTCAGAGTGAACAGAGTTGTATCAACACAGCCTCTGACAAACCCCTTAGACAGAAGGAACTTTGTCAGTCTCTCATACCAAGCTCTGGGAGCTTGTTTCAGTCCATACAATGCTTTCTTCAGCTTGTACACATGATCAGGAAACTTAGGATCTTCAAAACTAGGAGGTTGAGACACATAGACTTCCTCATCAATGTAACCATTCAAGAATGCACTTTTCACATCCATTTGAAAAAGCTTAAAACCTTTGTATGATGCAAAAGCACATAAGATTCTAATGGCTTCTAATCTTGCAACAGGAGCAAAAGTTTCACCATAATCTATGCCTTCTTGCTGACTATAACCTTGAGCAACAAGCCTTGCCTTGTTCCTCACAACATTTCCAAATTCATCAAGTTTGTTCTTCAGAACCCATCTAGTTCCAACAACCTTTATGTTGTTAGGTCTGGGAACCAAAGTCCAAACTTCTGACCTTTTGAACTGGTCAAGTTCTTCTTGCATTGCCATTAACCAGGAGTCATCATCAGCAGCTTCATAGAAGTCCTTGGGTTCCAGAAGTGACACAAAAGCCACATTCCCCATGTATCTTCTGAGCTGAGCTCTGGTCATGACATGATTATGAACAGAGTCAATTATGTTCTCTAAGGAATGATTCCTATGAGTTCTAACTTCTCTTGGTACATCCAATGAGTCTTCTGAAACCTGTTCATCATTTGTAGAATCATATATAGGAGCATCTTCTGGAAGGAAGTTGACTTCTGGAGTGGGATTCTCATCTTGAGCTTGTTCAGCAACAGGAGGAACCACTTCAGCAACTCTGGGAGAAACATCTTCTTCAACAGGAGATGTTACTTCAGGAGCTTGAACTACATCTTCATCAGGAGCTCTACTATCTGCAGGGTTAGTCTCATCAAACTGTACATGAACAGATTCATCTAAAGTTTGAGTCCTCTTATTAAAAACCCTATATGCTTTACTATGTGTTGAGTAACCAAGAAAAATGGCCTCATCTGCCTTTGAATCAAACTTTGAAAGATATTCTTTTGTATTCAAAACATAACACTTGCAACCAAAGGTTCTGAAATAGCCTATTTTAGGTTTTCGACCTTTCCAGAGTTCATAAGGGGTCTTGTTCAGAATGCTTCTGATTAGCACTCTATTCAGAACAAAGCAAGCTGTGTTCACAGCTTCTCCCCAAAAGTACTTAGGAAGCCTTCTTTCATTGATCATAGTTCTGGCTATCTCAACCAGAGTTCTATTCTTCCTTTCAACTACCCCATTTTGTTGAGGAGTTCTGGGAGCAGAAAAGTTATGATCAATTCCCTTAGTTTCACAGAATTCTTCAAACCTAAAGTTTTTGAATTCTCCACCATTATCACTTCTGATATGGACAACCTTTTCATTCCTTTCATTCTCAAGTTTCTTTATCAGAACTGAGAAACATCCAAGTGACTCATCTTTGCTAGACAGCAAAATGACCCAAGTGAATCTTGAATAGTCATCTACAATGACAAAGGCATACTTCTTTCCACCCATGCTCATTGGTTGAACAGGGCCAAAAAGATCCATATGAAGTAATTCCAAAGGTCTTTTAGTTGAAATGACTTTCTTAGTTTTAAAAGAGCTTCTGGATTGTTTACCAGATTGGCAAGCATTGCATAAATGATTCTTTTTAAAACTAATTTCAGGCAGACCCTCAACCAATTGATTTCTAGCAACTTTGGCCAGAAGGTCCATGCTCACATGAGCAAGTCTTCTATGCCAGAGCCAGGAGGTATCCTCTTTGGACATCAAGCATATATTTTTGCAAAGATTCTCAAGATTCAGCATGAAAACATTTTCAACTCTAGGAGCAGTTAGAATAACTTCCCTTGACTTACTGTCCAAGATTTTACATCCAGAGGAGCTGAAGACAACATCTCTACCTTTATCACACAGTTGTGCAACACTCAGGAGGTTGAACTTCAGGCCTCTGACTAGGGAGACATCTTCGATCGGAGGATTAGTTCCTATGGATCCAGAACCAAGTATCCTTCCTTTCTGGGCATCTCCAAAGCTGACTTTTCCACCTCTTTTAGGATCAAATGTGATGAATGCTTTTTCATCACCTGTCATATGCCTTGAGCACCCACTGTCAATGTACCACAGCTTTGACATTGATGGAGCACTCAGAGCCACCTGCAACACAATCAATTAGTGACAGGTACCCAATCCTTATTGGGTCCTTCAGAGTTAGATTTTTCTTCAGCAGGTTTTAATGATATCTCAGATTGCAAGAGGTTTTTAATATGATACTTGCAATCCTTTAACCAGTGACCATCACTCTTGCAAAGTTTACAAAAGGGAGGGTTCTTGGATCTTTCCCTTTGCTTCCTGGGAGATTTCTTCTTCTTCTGAGAAGGACCAACATCTTCAGAGGCTATACCAGCACTCTCAGAGGTTCCAACATCAGGAGGAGAAGCTATCTCTTTCAGAAGAGAGGGAGTGACAGGTTTCTTCTTCTTCTGAGGTTTATCACTTCCCAGAGGCAGCTTTTCCTTGCCTTTGGCTTTAGAGCCATCAGCAGGAGTGCTGAACTGTTTACACAGTTTTTCTTCTAACACTTTCATGTCCGAATAAACTTGAGTAAACCTAAGAAACTTGTCAGCCTCACTCTTGTCCAATTTCCTTTTCAGGTACTTGAACATACTATAGAGTTCTTCAAGAGAATCAAAGATATTTTGTTCAGAAGATATGTTTACCTCGGAATCATATGTAGCTTCAGGAGGTGCGGAAGTTTCTCCTGTGACATCTTCAGAAGTTGGCTCATCAATAGCCATAAAACATATCTGAGCTTGCTCTTCCTTTTCTTCAGGATCACTGCTGGTCTCAGAGTCTGACCAAGCAGCCAGCATTGCTTTCTTGAACTTCTTCTTATCTTTCTTCAGCTCCGGACAGTTA
Organism: Euphorbia peplus; assembly: GCA_028411795.1. Taxonomy (NCBI): domain Eukaryota; kingdom Viridiplantae; phylum Streptophyta; class Magnoliopsida; order Malpighiales; family Euphorbiaceae; genus Euphorbia; species Euphorbia peplus. Next base: position 6,761,373 of record CP110843.1, on the reverse strand, counting down.
GGCTTAATGTGCCCCGGTTGCTGACATCCATAGCACACAATCGGCTTATTTGGATCTCTCTTGAACTTTTCACCAGAATCAGGAGTTTTCTTGTCAAAGCTCCTGAAAGGCTTCTTGTAGTTTCCACCTCTGCCTTTTCTAAAGGCCTTCTTGAACTTCCTGGTCAGCATAGCCAGTTCCTCATCTTCAGAGGATTCTTCAGAAGATTCTGCTTTCAGGACTACTCTTTTTCTTTCTGACCTTTCTCTTAGATCATGATTCTTTAATGACATCTCATGGGTAATTAGGGACCCAATGAGCTCATCGTACAAGTAATAGCTCAAATCCTGAACTTCTTCAATAGCAGTCTTCTTGGCTTGCCAAGACCTTGGTAAGCTTCTGACAATCTTCTTCACTCGATCAGATTCTTCAATATCCTTTCCTAAACTCTTCAAGTCATTGACTATCTTGGTGAATCTAGAGTTCATGTCTGAAATAGATTCTTTATCAAGCATTTCAAATAACTCATATTCTCTCATGAGTTGGTTGACTTTAGATTGCTTCACTTTTCCTGTTCCTTCATATGTGACTTCCAGCTTGTTCCAAATATCCTGTGCAGTTTCACAAGAAGAAACTTTGTTATATTCAGTAGCTGTAAGTGCACAATGCAACATATTTATTGCTGAAGCATTAGTTTGGAGTTTTTTCAGAATGTCATCTGTATATTCTCTCTGAGGAATGACAACATTCCCTAAACCTTGTTCCATTCTGGTGGGAATGAAATCACCATTAGTGATGACATACCAAGCACTCATGTTCTGAGCTTGGATGAAGTACATCATCCTTTTCTTCCAGTATGAGTAGTTGTTGCCATTAAATAATGGAGGTCTAGTAGTAGAGGAACCTTCTGGAACTATGAAGTGAGAAGAATTCTCAGGCTGGTGTCTACTAGCCATCTCTATTGATTCTGATAGGATCTTACACTTAGATTGTTAGATCTTTAGTAAATATGCGAAGTGACCTTCGCTCTGATACCACTTGTTGGCCCTATCAAGAACAGAATCACCTAGAGGGGGGTGAATAGGTGTCAAAGTTGAAAACTGAATTTTTCTAAGTTTTTAAAGAAACTTAAATTTCAGAGTCAAATTTCCTCAGAGTCAGAGGCAAGCTAACAGGAGTTGCTTCTGAGGGAAATTCTGCCTAAACACAGTCAGACTGTTTTCAGCAACAGAAGTTCTGATTTTGGAACTTCTGGACAGTCTTCTGAACAAAGACAATGATACTTAGAGGAAATCTGTTTCAGCACTAAATATAAGCAAGTACACAGAAGCAAAAATAACAAGTATAAGAGGGAGAAAGAAGTTCAGGAGATCCTGATTGAACAATTCGATTTATCCAAGTTCGCCACAGAAGTCCTGTGACTACGTCTTGTCCCCTGAGGTCGCAGCCTACAGAGATTTTATAAATCCACTATTCAGAACTTTTATGGCAAGTTCAGAAGCTCCTTTACATCAACAGAACTTAAGCTAATTTCTCACTTAGTTCTGACTAGCCTAAAAAGAGTTAAAGGATTTCCACCAGAACAAACAATACTCTGTTTTCTGGATTTCTCACCCAACTCTAATCTCAACTAGATTTCTCTCTTTAAATCTAACTGAAGATCACAAACGATCTCAGTTTACAAGATTCCTATTATGAACTTGTTTTTCTTCACTCTCTCACTTTACTAAGACTATGCTAGGAAAGATTGAGAATGGAAAGTATTGCTCTGTTTTTCTTGTTAGAACGGTTTCTTGATAGGGCCAACATTGATTAATTTGGTTTTAGAAAGGTTTTCCTCTAAGAAAAAATGTTTGATGTTGGGTGGGAAATTATTACATATGCGATGTTGTGCTCATATATTAAATTTGGTTGTGAAGGAAGGACTCAATCATATTAGTGAATGGATTGAGAAAATTCGTGAAAGTGTTGTTTATTGGACTGCTGGAGCTAAGAGAATTGAGATATTTGAAGAAGCATTGTTTCAATTGAATATTCCTTACACTAGAAAGTTAGCCTTAGATGTTAGCACTAGGTGGAATTCAACATTTTTTATGGTTCAATCAGTTCTTCCATATAGAGATGCATTTGATAGGCCAAGATGTGTGTACTAAGTTGAATTTATTTTATGATATCACTGAAATATTTTCTGGTATACTAGTCGATACCCTCGCGTTGCCTCGGGAATTAGAAAATAATTTGTATAGAGTTGGAATAAAATTATACGTAAAGAATAAGCAACCACACTTGAAAAGAAATAAATACTATAAAATTGTGTTCATTAAAGGATACATAAGAAAATAAAGAGTTCTGAAATATATATTAACGAAAGGATAAAAGAAACAAAAACTACAGAAGTGGTCTATACCCCAAAGGTCTTACCATACACCACCATTTTGGGAATGAAGTCTATTTATGCTCTTAATAGTTGCAAGTTATATACATGCTAAGTAGAATATTCATAAGCTCATACTCTTGTACACTTGGATTCTTCTTAGAATAAAATACTGAATGGCATTCTTATTGTTAAAAAGAGAAAAAAAAATTCAAATAACCACCATGAACCAATTCTTGACTGCTAAAATCAGACAGTTTATAGAGTAGCAATGACACAAAAGCATCACCAAATGTTTACACATAAGTATAAGTCAATAGTAGGTCATGATTGATAGCAAACACTAACCCACTAACACATGGAATTTATCCTTGATTTAAGATTTCCTAACGATATTCATCAATAAGTTCATTAGACATTGCATTTATTCTCAAACATCAAAAGATTTTCCAAGTCCATAATATTCATTTAGTAGAAAAAATGTTCAAATTTCTCCAACAAAACATAAGAAACAAAACGCGTAAAGTGGGGACATATAACCAAAACACACTTCTAAAAAGCACGTTCTAAGAACAAAAGCTTAGCTCTGCGGATAGAACTATCCAGTGGTGAGGATGATTTTAGTCGGTACAAATCCAGCTGACATTGGAGGAACAATAGAAATCAGTTAGTAGCAATAGAAAAACGTATTCAGATCCCAAAGGACAGAAAATATAAGCCAAAAAACGGAGATTCCTAAGAATAACTTTTAAATAATAAAATGGGGATAAATTCTTATCACACATTTGGATGAAGAGGAAAATTACTCCATTATCAGCAGTGGTGGAATCACCACAACCCGCCATAGAAACTCAGCGAAACTGGAAGGCTTCCTACGATGCCGCAGATCAGAAACAAACCCATATTTAGATAATGAAAAAATCTCAAAAGAAGCACAATTAGAGAAAAGTTTCAAAAAAGCATAATGGAAAAAAACTCTTACCAAGAATTTCGATCGAACAGAAAAATTACTCCAAAAAAGCAGTTTCAGAAGAGGCAGGAACAATTTCAGCGCCTGGGAACACATAAATTGGATTCAAAGAATTAATAACAAAAGTATCTCATGATGATTTAAATAATGAATGGGACCTACAAAATAATAGATTGGAGATGAATATATGGAAACATGAATTACCACTAATCCAACGGCAAAACAACTTTTCATTCAAGACACACCCAAGTAAAATCAAAGCTTCATCAATAACATCTTTATTTTCAGTCTAAAACTCTTCATAGTAAAAATCTTAATTTCCTTAATTAAGAAAAGGTATAGTTCTATTGAATGAGTTCATGAAAGAACCTGCAAAACAAATATATAGAGAACAATAGCAAACTAAACCAAGGAAATATTAAAATGACCACAACTGAACATGTGAAATCAACAAATGAAAGAGCAGAGAGTAGTCATTGAAAAAATTGAAACGAAACTTCAACAATAATAATCAATTCAGATGAAAGGAGATCCAACGATAATTGAAAATCAGTGATGGAAAGTATTACCATTGGCAAACAAAATGATGCTGATATTAATTAATTATCAAAACAGAATAATAGAGCAAAACATCATCGTTTGCCAATCAGCAAGAAAAGGCAGCTAATCAAAATACTAAAACGTCAACAACAGATCCGAAATAGATAAGAATTATCACATATATTTGCTTTTGGTATAGAAAAGCGAAACAATGAAAAGAATACAATTACGGATAGTAAACAGACAATAACAAAAAACAAATCATCTTACCTGTGGAAATCAAAGATTCATAAAGAAAATCAGATGGGTAAGAAGTCAGCATAGGTCAGGGGAGCTGAAATTGAGCAATATAAGAACGCTAATGAAATGCAAAGCAAACTTCTAACTCACATACTCAAAACACAAAACCTAATTTGAACTTACATGCATGCATCTCAGATCTGGATACCCTGGCTTACATGCATCTCTGATCTGAATTTGCGGAAGCTAGATTCGATGGCGCAGAAGAATCTGCAGGAAATGAATATGAAACAATGAGAAGAGAATTGAAACAAAAAACATAATAAGATGAATTAAAAAAACCCAGATCAATTTAATAACTGACAATCGTTGTAGACGAACCAGTGATAGAACAAATGAAAGAAGAAAGATGAGAATGTCGCCGGTGATATCATCAGGCGGAGAACGAAACAGGAGGGAGAGAATGAGAAGAGAGATGAAGAGTACATCAAAAGTTTTCAGAGAAGGAGAGAGAAAGTATTGAGTGGAAAGAGTTAAATACCTATATGAACCGACTTAGTTATACGGTGTCGTTTTTGTAAGGGGTTGGTAAATAAAAATTGAAAAATTGAAGGATTAAATTGGATATAAACCAAATTGAAATTGGATTGAAAAGGTTTGCATGCCTTTTATATATAGTATAAATTATTCCAACATGATTTTTTTTTCATCATAAATATTATTGCTCACTATTTGTTATTTATGTATATCTTTATCTTTCTCATTCATTGTGCAACTCATTAATGTTTTGTATTACAGAGTTCAATTCAATCCAAAGTATTAAATTATAACGTGTTGTTCCAATAAAATATTGTATTGTTCTAACAGAAAACTGTGTTGCAACAATATGAGAAATTTGTACTGCATGTTTTCTATTTAATGTTTTTTAACGTTTGCATAATTATTGTTTTATTTCTGTTGCTAAAAATTTTTTTTATTGTTCCAATGAATACTTATATTGTTTCAACTAAGGTTGAGCATGGTCCGGATCAGATCAAAAACCGAACCGAACAAATCCAAACCTAATTCGAGCAATTTTTCCAAACCGAACCGAATTAAATTCAGTTTAGTTCGGATTGGTTATGATAGAACCGAATTACAATTAAATTTATTTAAAATTCCAATAATTCATTAACTTAAAATTCAATCACTACAAATGGTAAATTAAATTCCAATCCATGACAACAATATAATAAGACAATAATTCATACAAAATACAAAGCACAAAATTCAAATAAGTTATTACACAAATATAAAAAGAAACCAACACAATAAATCGTAAAATAATTACAAGTCTAACGATCTAAATCCAATAGTCGCCTTCAAATTCGATCCAAAGAACTATGTTTGAACTTAAAGCAAACATGTTTGAACTTGAACCTACAAAATACCAAACAAAAACATTGGATACGGTAAGATAAATTCAATTATAAAAAGAAAACACAAGCAAAGTTTCTATTTAATGGTTTATGAATATTAAATTATAAATTTACTGAGCATAAGATCTTCATCTTCATTTTGATCTAGAGTAACATTATTCTCAACTGCCAGTGTTGCAAACTCTACAAAGTGTAAAGTAACAAATTCAATTAATTCAAGATAAATATATGAACTATGTATTTATGAAATAAATAAGTAATAGATTACCTTGTTGCATTCTATCGGTATCATAAGGATATTCTTCCTTAAACAAATGATTAGCCATTTTTCGGATCCAATCTTATGTACAAATCAAAACTTCGGCAACATCGGGAGATAAAGAACTCTTATAATCATCAAGAACTCGTCCACCGGTACTAAAAGTGACTTAGAATCCACCGTAGAAACAAGAATCGCCAATATTTCTCTAGCCATGATACTCAAAGTAGGAAACCTTACCGAATAAATTTTCTACCAATTCAATACATGAAACCCCTTAGTATCCTATACTATGATCTCTTCCAAATATGCATCAAGTTATGTTCTCTTACCCCCTCTAACTCCCCCGCTATTCACCCTTGGTTTCTTATGCATTCCATGGAACACATTTTTTGGAGGTTCATACTTGCTAGTTGATTTTTCCACATCAACTATGCGTGACTCAATCGGGACATCTTATGATTTTTCATTCACATCATATACTAATAACTTAACAAAAAGTTATTCAAACTGGGCTTGAACATAATTGCAAAAAAGGCCCAATAAGCCTTATAAGCAAATCCAGCTCATCAATTTGAACCGGCTCAAGATAGGAGAATAACCACACAAAGACGGTTATCCCACTATTACCCATGATCTCTATAAGATAACTGTTAATCTACAGCTATAAAAGGAGGAGAAAACAATGATAAAAGGTTAGACACTAAATACATACTAAACTTATTTTCTCTCCTTGAATATCTATTGACTTGATCATCAGAGCTTTACCCGGAGATCCTATCTCCGACATTGTTTTGCAGGTCAATCTTAATTCAAGGAAGCTAAAGGATCAATTCAAAAGAAAATTTTATTCGCAAGATTATCATATACCTTTTGATATTCTTGAAATAATTCAAAACATGATTTTTGCACACTATCAAAAATTTGAATGCCTCATGCTTCTTCATAAATTTGAGTAAGATAAATTTTAACAACTTCAAGTTTTTCTCTAGGATAAAAAACAGCTACAAACCAAATGCTCTTATTCAGTTTAGATGGATCCCCCCAATACTTATCAAACTTTTGCTTCATTTTAACACTGATTGCTCTTAATTACTCATCATCACTATTGTTCCAAAAATCTAATGCCATATACAAATTACTAATTCCAGTCCAAAAAGTATTCGATGTGACATACTTTGAACCTGAAATTTTTACTGAGACAATGTGAAATTGTTGTTGTGACCTAGATCCTTGGCATTATGTTAGAGCATTGTAATGCACATTATTATGTAATGTAAGTTATACTATGCTATTGTGTCTTATGAATAAAGGCATGAATTCATTCGAGTAATATATCTTGTACTATGTGACTGTTTGAAGTATCCATTGATTATAAATCATAAACTTATACCAGAAGTTAGTCATAATCATGGGAATGATTAGATTGTAGGCTTTTATATTTAGGATCTATACTAGACAATGTAGGTTGCATTGTATGAATAGATATGAATATATGTTCATGCCAAAAACACGAGACTTGGTCGATCCGCTGTAGAAAGTACATGGTAGTAGTGTCATTAACCTTTCTATTAATGTAGATCTCTTTTATCTTTAAACCTGATTTCAATATAGCTCTTAATGAGGAATCTGGTTAAATTTCATGTGCACCTAATAGGTCCGTAATAGGATGTGAAATATGGGTACGTTGGTTTAATCACTGAACTCATTACTTCGGATAGTTGAATTGAAGGGATTACCACTCACTGCTCTAGTGAGATGATATCACAGACCATTTGATGAGTTACAACTGAGAAATGTATGGACATACTCAGATAAGCAGGTTACTTATATGTTCGTCAATTTAACTCAAGATCAAGAAATATGTCAAACAACAGAGGGTGACTGTAAGCACTGGTTTTCGAACCCAATGACGAAAGCAATTTCCGAGCTCCTCGTTCTACCAGTCGCGCAAGTGTCAGTACTCATTAAGAAACATACCGACTCTCTGGAGTCAGAACTCCCTCTACCCGCACCCCGGGAACACAGCCACAGTGGATATAGGAATAGCCAAAACATCTCTAGCAATCAATTGTAACGTCGAATAGTTAAGAGCTTGGCTCTACCAACTCAAAATATCAAAAAATTTAGTTCTAGGGAGCAACTTTTCTTCCAAATAATTATCTAATTTTGTCTTGGCATCGTTATCCTCCGACTCACAAGAAGCTAAAAATTCCTCAAATTTAGCAAGTCGATCTGTAATACAAGTTGAATTGCTAGAACTACCCTCTAATGTTAAGGTTGAATTGCTAGAGTTACTTTCTTTTGCTTGTTTTTCCACATATTCAAAAATTAAAGTAGCACACATACTTTTAACTTTTGATTTCTTGAACGTGACTCTTCTTCACCATACGAAATTGGATAATAGTACTTTAACAACTTCAACTTAAACCTAGGATCCAACATAATTGCTACTCCCAAAATACCATGTACCTCATCCCAATACTTGTCAAACTTTCTAATCATATTTGATGCCATGATTTCAAAATGTAATGACCCACAAGTTCTCCATTCATTAAGAGCTATTTCAATGTCACATATGTTCAGGAAAAACAAATTGGTAGTAGGATACTTAGGGGGTGTATTAATTTAGAATACTATAGGATTTTTATGGATTTTAAAAGTCTAGGGGTATTCAATATAGATTTTTAAAACTCCTTTAAAATCTGATGGTATTCAATTAGGACTTTTAAAATTCCATCAAAATCTAGTGATATTGAATATTTCATTGAGTTTTAAGGATTCTAGTTATTGATAGACTTTTTAGGATTTTGAGTGCCCTAGTATAAATAAAAATTCCTGCAGAAATCTCTGCTCTCCCCACAATATTTTGACGTTCTGCCTCCTTCGCCCTTCTTCGCCCAATCTCCACTGTCCGATTCTTTTCCATTCTTCGCCTAATCTCAGGTATAATCTTTGTTGTTGTTGCTTGCTTTTCTTGTGCTGAATTATTTTTCTATTCATATCTATGTATTTTGGTGCATATAAAAACATGCAATCTTTGCTGTTAAAAATAGTACTAAACCATTGTGTTTCGTTTTCACAAGAATTTTTCATTGTTGTTGGCAAGCTCGCATTCTTCATTTTCCTTGATTGGTGGGAAACAATACTCACATTCCCATAGGTTTTAGATATGAGATAAATCATCTTGCCCTATTATTTATAATGAAAATTTCAGTAGTAGTATCAATAGATAGTTCCTAGTCTCCTTCAAGATAATTTTCTCATCCAGTATAAGATTTTATGGGCTAAATGACTTGAAACATCTAAGACTTTGTAGAATATTTCGTTTGTGGTTGCAATTTTAAGAAAAGTAAATTAAAGTGTGCATGAATCATACTCACTTTCTAGTTCTCTAATGTGTTTTGTGTTTACGTGTCAAGTTAGTTAATATGGTCCTTTTTGCCTTTATTTTCTCAATTTTACATTCTCTTACATATTTGAAATATCATGTTTTACTTTTTACATTGAACTTAATTCTATCCTAGTCTGCATGAACAAATTAAGCTACATCTGTAGGGCATAAACCCTATTTTTTTATTTAAACAAGAGACATACTAGTCACTGCAACTAAATAATTTGCAGAATATTCATCTTTGTTGTTGATGCTTGCATTTAACAAGTCCTTTGATATATCAATATAGTAATATTAGGATGGGAGATTCACAACAAGATATGAAAAATAAGGCATCTTATGAGCAATGGACTAAGGAACAAAGTGACTTACTATTAGAACTAATGGTTGATGTGCGGCTTGGGGATAGCGGGATAATAATGGTATTTTTTCAAAAACAACGGTGGAAGAAAGATTAATTCCTAGTCTTAACTCAAAACTTGGATGTAACATGACCTGCAACAATTACCAAAGTCGATTGAAATGGTTTAAAAATCGTTGGTTATCTTATTCAAACCTATTACGGTTTAACTCTGATTTTGGATATGACTCTACAACCAAACAGTTTACAGCTCCAGATGAAGTATGAGATGAGTATCCCGCGGTAAGCTTCTTAAACGTCATTTTATTTTGAGGATACAGTGAAACATTAGATTAAAAAATTAATTTTTTCTTTCTTTGTTGTTAGGCTCATCCAAAAGATGCAAACTTGCACCATGAAGAATGTCTTGATTATGAGGATTTGGAAATTGATGTAGGAAACAATGTTACTGTAGGAAAAAACTCCATTAGATTGGGTGGCGAAACTGATGCAAGGACATTCGAAGATGGTGATAATAGAGACGTACGCATAGAATATTTCACTTATGATGTTGAAAATGAGGTGTTTGTAGGACTATCTCAAAATGATCCATCATTTCGTTCCACACCCCTTTAGGAGCCCCTGAACTGCCTGAGGTCCCCTACCAAAGAACAAGCCAAGCCAAAAAAAGTAGAGCTCAATATCGAGCAAATTCTAGCTCGACTGAAAATATACCTCAAAATGGCGCTATGGAAGAAATTAAAAAACTAACAACCACTGTTCAAGGAGTTTATAACTTACTGGAGAGAGAGAGAGAGAGAGAGAGAGAGAGAGCTTATACTACTTGGATGCTATCAAGGAGATCCTAAATTTGGATGAAGACATTCGTATCAAGGCTTTTGACTTGCTAGACACCAAATGAAAAAAAAAATGGTTTCTTGAAAATGACTCTTGAAGAACGAGCTAATTAGATATCTCACAAAATGAGGGGATAATGTCAATCATAAGGGGATAATGTTTATTTGAGTCATGTATTAGCTATTAAATACTTAAACTTTTGAGGTGCATCTTTTTATGATGTTGAGACTATTATGTGTGAAAGTTTAGTTGGAGATGCATGTAACTTTGAAGCTATTTACTAATGAGTATGATTTTTCTTTTCATGTATTTCTTTTATTTGGAAATGAATAAATAACTGATGGTGATTGGTATAAAAGTATGTTAACAAACATGTATTGATTCATTTGCTTTTATATGCAACATGGAAATGCATGCTATATTGGGAGAAGAGATAGAAGAAGATATGGAGATATAACTTTATGAAAATGTGAAGTTCTTAATCTCTGCAATTGTTGCAGTGATTACTCTATTGGGAAAGATTATCGTGATGCCTCGACGTATTGAACATTCTCTGAAGCGACGACCAATTACTAGGATTGGATATAATTTTATACATAATATGCTCAAAGGAGATCCACAAGATTTGCGAGAGTTGTATAGGATGTATCCAGACGCGTTTCTGAAGTTATCCACGATCATTAGAGAGAAAACACTGCTAAAAGATATAAGACATATGTGTGTTGAAGAAATTGTGGCAACATTCTAGCTCGTTGTATAACACAATGCTCGGTATAGTAATGTTCGTCAAAGGTTTGGTCGTTTGCATTTTGCTACTAGTCAAAACTTCAACAAAACCTTAAAGCCTTAAACACTATAGCACCGGAAATGATGGTCAAGCCGCCTATACGAATGCTCGCTAAAATTCGCGAAAGTACAAGGTTTAACCCTTTCTTTAAGGTATGAGTCATTTTGGTAATAATTTTAACTATATCAAATGCTATAATCTTTTTTTTATCAAGTACTCACTTTATTTTAGGATTGTATTGGAGCTATTGATGGAACTCATATCCCGACAATGGTACAAGGTCGAGATGTAAGCAGTCACCGTAACCGTCATGGTATTCAATCCCAAAATGTTTTGGCAGCTTGCAATTTTGATTTGCTGTTCATGTATGTGCTTAGTGGCTGGGAAGGTTCGACACATGACTCAAAATTTCTAAATGATGTCTTATCAAGAAGAAATGGACTTTTAATGCCTTAAGGTAATATACTTTAATTTTATTATGGTTTCAGAATTACTAGTTTATGTTGGTTTTATATAAAAAAATTTAGGCTTAATACATTCGTGCCCCCTTGAACTTATTTATTTTCGCCCATTGAACCCCTAATCTAATATTGGGTTATATTTGCCCCTTAACGTTTTTTAAAGTGCAACTATTGGGTCTTTCCTCTCACAATAACCAGTCACATCAAATTGAGTGTGCCCCACGCACCAACACGTCAGCAATATCATGATGTAAATGAAAAAAAAAACTTTAAGACTTGAAATTGCAAAACAATAAATAAAGTTTTGAACTAAAAACGAAATTAACCAAAAAAAACCTTTTTACCTTACTCTTTCTTCCGCCGCCCTCATCATCTCTCATCTTCCACCGCCCATCATCATCTCTCCCATCATCATCCCTCAATTCCAACTCTTCCGCCGAATCTCACCCATCTCAAACACTTAACCCGAGTTTCTCCCTATTCACTTCTAAAACTCAATACCCGTAGACTCTATTGCCAAATCTGAGAACTCTAGAGCTTGAATTCAATGATTTGCTCGAGATGTGGTGGCACCAAAAACTTCAATTTCCAGATGGAGATTTGAGAGGAGCTAGTTTGATGGTGTCTTTTTCTACTTCTTCTTACATCATTAATTTTTACAAATTCAAGTTTAGCATTTGTGATGTTAATATTAATCTCAATTTGACATTGTTAATTTAGGATTTGAACTTTGATTAATGATTTTAGAGTTACTTTATTTCAACCGAAGAAGAAACTGAAAAGATAGATGATTTTGGTTGTTGATGTGGATTTATTCGTTTGCAAGTGTCATTTCAGAGATTGAATGTCGTCGTCGCCGTGCCATTATCGCGATATTCACCTCCGACAAAGATCCAGTCAGCATCGCCGCCATAATTTTCGGTCATCTCGTCGCCATTCCGTTATCGGTTCAATCTTCCTTATTTCCAGAATCATGAAAAAAATACACTATTTCAGTTGATATCAGTATCAGTTTTATTGCATATTAAATTTTTTGGGGTAATTCATGGGGTTTGATTTGTAATTGAAAAATTGAAATGTCAGAGAAGATGGTCTTTTTGATAGAAAAAAAAAGAAAAGGGGCATTTATGAACTTTTTTCAGGGATCAAATAAATATTTCTTTTTAAGCTACTTGCTTCTTTTTCTCTTTCCTCCATGTAGACTGTCACATCAGCGTCGCAGGGTTTAATAGTTCCACTTTAAAAAACATTAAGGGTCAAATAGAATCCAATATTAGATTAGGGGTTCAAGGGGCGAAAATAAATAAGTTCAGGGGATACGGATGTATTAAGCCAAAAATTTAATACTATTATTAATATTTTTATATAGTGATAAGTTATTAAATACATATATATTATATTTTTTAGGTAAATATTTTCTCATGGATTGTGGATTTGCTAATCGACGTCAATTTTTAGCTCCATTACGTGGTGTACGATATCATCTAAAGGATTTTGGTGGTCATGGTCGTCACCCAAGAAATGCAAGTGAGTTATTCAATCTTTGTCATGCATCGTTGAGAAATGTGATTGAGAGGATTTTTGGTATCTTTAAATCGCGATTCACAATTTTCAAAACCGCATCTCCTTTTCCATTTCAAACACAAGCAGAGTTAGTATTAGCTTGTGCTGGATTACATAACTTTATTCGTAAAGAATGTCGTTCGAATGAATTCCCTATTGAATATGAAGAAGATCAAGCTTCACCACATCTTAACATGGAAGATGAAAATCGTGAATTGTTTTCTCAAAGTCAACTGCAACAAAGAACGGAAGCTACTGCGTGGAGAGCGAGTATTGCTAATACTATGCAGGAAACGAGACCAAGGTATAACGGTTATAATAATGAAGATGGTGGCAATGAAGATCACAACAATGATGGTGAAACTAATGAGGAACACATGGATAATGATAATCAATGAATATGCTATATTTTAGTAATGTATTTCTTTGATTATATTTACATTTTTGGTATATATATTGTGTTTTGCATTTTATACCGTTATTTTTGAAAATGTAATATGAATTATAGAGTTTGGATTATTGCGGAAGATCTCCTAATTTCAATTTGTATTTATTATATCATATAATTTAAATTAGACATTTTATGGTGTAACAATCTATAGACTTTATAAAGTTTATGGAAACAATCTAATAGAATTTGCATAGATTATAAAACAATTCATGGAATTAGCAGAATCCTTTAGAATCCATGTATTCTAAAAAGTCTGTCAAAATCTTTTAAAATCTAGATTGAATATTGAATCATGATTTTAAAAGACTTTTTTAATGTCTTTTAAATTCTTGAGGTATTCAATTCAAATTTTTAGAGTCTATAAAAATCTAGGGGTATTCAATTTAGATTTTAATAGACTTTTAAAAATTCTACCAAAGTTTAGTTGTATTCAATTGTAACTTTCATGAAGTCGGATTTTAATAGATTTTTATAGACTCCACATGACTTTTAATTAGATTTTATGAGAATTCTTAACAAAAATTCTCTTCTCTTTATCACAAGATTTAAATGGAATTGAGCTAATTTTCTTTTTCTTCATAGTTCATCATGAACCACAAGCCTTCAATATGGTATTGACGTGTTTCATGACCGAAGCGCAGGAATCACTTGTCTCCATTTTCTTCCTTTTCAACTGATTTCAGATTCAGATTTGATCATTTCATAGAATCTTTGTCATCTTCACATTATTTATAGCTCACTTCTTCATCTTCGTCACTAATACAAACCGAGAAACGAGAAAGGTACAATGGTTATTCAGAAATTGGAGGTTTTTCGAGTATGATTGATGGCAACTGTAAACAAACTAATTATTGTAGTTATCGATGTTGTTGCGATATTATTGGGTTCTGTAGAAGCGTTCAAGATGTTGTTCTTAAGGGTTATACATAAATGGCCCTAGAAAAATAGTATTTGCTGCTAAGATGGGTTTGTCTTTAATGCTTATTTCTTTGCTCATTTACTGGAAAGGGCATGTTTTCTCAAGATTTTAATGGAATTGACCCAATTCTCTTTGAGAAAAAAGAAATAGGTAGATTAGTACAGCTACAGAAAAACATGAAGAATCCTCATATGTCTCTCAATTGTTGTTAGCTTTTCCTAGTCCACTTTAAACGTTTTCCTTGCTTGTTTGAGATCCTCTTGCGTGGACAACCATTCCGTAATTGGTTATTTGAAAGATTCAAGATCAACAATTCAAATCTATATATCTATAAAGGTCCTTAAAAATCTATAAAAGTCATTTGAAATTAACTCTGTAAAAGTCATTGATAAATTTTATAAAATCTATAGCACTCTTTAAAAGTCTATTAAACTCTGCAAAAGTCATTCACATTAAAAAGTCTTTATAAGTCTTTTAAAATCTGGATACAATACACCCCCCCCCCCCTCAGTTGAAATAAGGTTTTGTTGGAACAATACTCAATTCAACAACATCATGCTTTCAAGAATACATTGAATCCATGATGGTAGCAAATACTAGCTTCCCAATATATACAAAAACAAGCAAGACACGAATACAACTACAACAAGGCATGTGAGTATAACTAAGATTTGAACAGCAGGATTAGTCATTTGGTAATAACTAAGATTCTCAAATATCAAAGAAGTTAGCTTGATGCATAACACAAGAGACTGATCTAAATCATCATAATGTATTCAACATATAATAGCCCAGGTCAAATAATTTCTCAAACATGAAGTGGACAAGCTCCATCTACTAGTATAAGTAGACTACAAATTGAGATTCCAGCTATATAAGATAGTTAATATAGAAAGTGAAAATGACAAAAGAGATAGAGAAAAGAAGAACAAGACATTTGGCAGGGGGGCATGGAAATGAGGAATGACATGATCTATGCCATGGACAATAGGCGACTTGAAATAAATTTTTCCCATATGCAATAGTTCTTAAAGTTATCAAAAATTGAAACCTGAACAAACACAAATTAAGACAATTCATTAAAGCAAAGCTTAATCCCAAAAGAAAACACCAGAAGCTAGGGCGAAAAAGAGATCGAAACGGAGAGGGAGAATAGAGGTTAATTTCGATAGGAGAAGAGCGAGGGATAGACGGTCGACAAAGGAGATAGTCGGTGAAGGAGGTGAAGGGCCAAAGGAGGACGGAGGCGATGAAACTCTATTGAAGAAGAGCGGAGGTTAGGTGGGTGGGAGCGTTAGATTTCATAGCAGAGAATCCCTTATTTATTCTCTTTATTTTTCTTCATTATTTACAAAACTGCCACTGTCACACAATAATCTCATTGTCTCATAGTAAGGGGGTGTATCACCTAAACCTGACTCTTCAATTATTAATCAGAAATATGTTTCAAAACCTTTAATATTTAGCAAATAAATTAATAAATTAATTAACCTTATCTCTACCTTATATTATTGTACATCATCATATGCACGAAAACTTTCAAGTAGGCAGAATATTTCACTAAGAAAAAAAGTGTTCGAAAGTTTGATATAATTTATTATTCTCTCTCAATCAAGTTCAAGATTTAATTGAAGATATACGAGCAATTCAGATTAGTAAAAGTTTTGAACAATATTGAATCAATTTTGTTGTTATTGTTTGTAGATTATAAATTTTTAATAAATATTTAATATTATTTTTTCAAGTTCATTAAACATATATACATGTAGAGTCCATTTGAAGTGCAAATATTGTTATAATAAATTTTGGGGAGGGATTAATAGAATGAAACATCATTTAGCATGTGATCATGATAATTTTGCTCCTTGTACTTAATGTTCTGAAGATATGACATATATGTGCATTGAACTTTTAAAGCAAATTGAAACACAAAAGTCTTTAACAAAAGGTAATGATTCTCAAATAATTGAAGAGAAAACAAGTAAAAATACAGGGAAAAAAGGGAAAGTTGGTCTGAATGCTTTTGTTACCAAAGGGAAAGTAAAACAATTAATCAATGAATGTAATGCTAGAAAACAGAGATTCTGTTGTTCAAAATATTTGTAGATTCTTGTATGGTAATGCACTTACTTTTAATTTGGTAAAAGTTCATTGTTTGTTATTATTCTTAAAAAAGTTGGTGAATACGGAAAAGGATTGAAACCTCCATCTTATCATGAAGCAAGAGTTACTTGTTTGAAAAAAGAAGTTGTTAATGTCTGACGGGTGGATAGATAAAAAAAAGTCGATCACATACCAATTTCTTAGTAAATAGTCCTAGAGGCATTGTGTTTCTTAAATCAGTCGACATGCCCGATATTATCAATGATACACAAAAGTTATCTGAGCTACTTGACTCAATGGTGGAAGAAACAGGAGAAAAAAATGTAGTTCAAGTGATGACATATAGTGTTGTAGCTGCTGGTGAAAAGTTGATGGAGAAAAGGAAGAAATTATTTTGGACTCGTTCTGCAGCACATTGCATTGACAATATCTGAGAAGA
This sequence comes from Euphorbia peplus, assembly GCA_028411795.1. NCBI lineage: Eukaryota > Viridiplantae > Streptophyta > Magnoliopsida > Malpighiales > Euphorbiaceae > Euphorbia > Euphorbia peplus. The sequence goes on along the minus strand of CP110843.1, from coordinate 6,744,278 downwards.
TATAGGTGAATTTCCTATATTCAAAGATACAATTATAAAAGGCCAAGGAAGCATGTGTTTACATTTATCGGCATTCTCAGGATTCTAAGTTTATATAGAAAGTTTTTGAATCAAAAAGAGTTGAAGAAAGTCGGGGTAACAACATTTGCTACATCCTTTCTCATATTGAGTAGTTGTTCAGAAAACAAGATTTCTCTTAGAGCTATGTTTGCATCGAAATAATGGGCAAAAAGTCATTATGCATCTAAGTTAGAAGGAAAACAGTGTCTGGAACAAAGCTTGTGATGATAAATTTTGGAAATCAATCAAGTATTGCCTGAAAAGTGTGGCTCTACTTGACTTGTGGATGGAGATGCAAAACCGGTAATGGGTTATGTATATGAAAGTATGGATAGAGCAAAAGAGCAAATTGCAAAAAACTTTAATCACGATAAGTGGAAATATCAAAGGATTTGAGATGTTATTGATAAAAGGTGGAATTTTCATCTTCACAGACCACTACATGCTACATGGTTTTATCTAAATCCTAAGTATATGTTAAATTTAAATATTTTGATTCTTTAAATAAAAGTTTATAAATGTTTTGTGATGTTAATTTATTCATCTTTATTTGTAGGCTTCATTATCCTGACTCTTTTTATGCGGACATGGATATGAATGTTGGTCTTTATAATACAATACAAAGAATATGCCTCGAAGTTGAAACAAGAATCAAAATTGATCAATAATTAGAGAAGTTCGAGAAATTAGAAGGAATGTTTGACATTGATATGACCACTGTGACTAGAGATAAGAAACAACCAGATATTCTTAGCTTTATGGTGGAAAAGTTATGAAGAAGAATGTAAAAAGCTTCAATATCTTGCAATTAGAGTTTTAAGTCAAACTTGTAGTGCGACGAGATGTGAGAGGAATTGGAGTGCATTTGAACATATTCATTCCAAAAAGAGAAACTATTTAGAACAACAACGCCTGAATGCTTTAGTTACTGTCAAATATAATATTCAACTTGAATTAAGACAATCTAAAAGGATAAAAAGATGGTGAGTCATATAACCCTATTTGTAAGTGATATGGAATCGGATGATGAATGGATCACCAAAATTGAATAACCTTTTCTTCCTTTAGACATATCATAGATGTATATGAGTGAATATTTTGAGGATAATAAAGAAATTAGAACAAGCAACAAGAGAAAACGAGGTACATTTTTAATATTTCAAAGTTTTTTACATCAATCAAGTCAAAATTTAATTATTGTTCTATAATGGGTATTTAATAGGACCAAAAAATTTGAAGTATGGTAGAAAGAACAAAGTGAATGAGCATATGTTGAAGATGATGAGATTGAAGATTGGATATTAGATAATAATGCATAAAATGAAGGAGAAAAAGACTTGGACAAAGTGGTTATGGAAGAAAGCGATGATGGTTATTTTGATGGCGGAGAATGATTTATAAATGAGTTTTTTAAGATTGCATTTGAATTGGATTTAAATTTGAAGTACTTGATTGGTTTTTTTATATGATTTAGTTATTATTAACATTAGTATTGCAAATACCGATCAACACTTCCATCCGCTAATGTTTTGATTTTAAAGAGCCACATAAATTTGATTTCATTTATGTCGGGAGGGGCCGGAACCAATGTCCAAGTTCCATTTGCAATCAAGGCATTGTATTCATCTTGCATAGTCGTGCGCCACTCAGGTATCTTCGTCGCCTGAGAGAAGGATGTAGGTTCAACCGGACCCGAGACTTGGTAAATCTTTGGCTTGAAAATATTATTTTGAGACTGTGTAACAACCCGATGAGGCCCCGGAGGATCACAAAGGGCCTGAACCAGCGGAGACGGGGAGTCGGCGGACATAACGGGGGAAGCAGCCGGCTGTGGTGAGTCCATGTGCCCAGAATCGTTGTTGGCCGGAGCAGCAAGCGAAGAAGAGGCTGGCGAACCAGGCCCCGACGAGACCGTGGGGGAAGAGGCAGCCATTTGTGGGGCCGTAGGTGTGCTCGGGCTGGGCACTTGTGTCGTCGTCGGAGTGGGCTGGTCAAGTGGTGACATTTGTGATGTTCCAGCAGTAGAAGCAGAACCAGGAGGTTCAAAATTAAGTCGACGAGGCCGTAAGAATGCACCAGACGTGAATTTATCAGACGTGTTAACATCTAGAGAACTCAGCAGCGGAATCGTAATCAGTGGGGTAGGAAGCAAAGCCAGGGAAGGTTCATGGATACCGAAAGTCTTTCTAAAAGCCATCGAATCAAACGGAAACTCCTGTTCATCAAGAAACACATGACGTGAAAGATAGAATTTCTGAGACACGGGATCAAAACAACGATAACCCTTATGCAATTTACTGTAACCCAAAAAGATGCATTTTGCAGAACGAGGTGCTAATTTATGAGGTGCATATGGGCGTAACCATGGATAACATAAACAACTAAATATTCGAAGTTGAGTATAATCAGGAAGTTTACCAAACAATTTTTGATATGGAATTCCAAAATTAAGAGCAGAACTTGGTAAACGATTGATTAAATAAACTGCAGTATCAAAAGCATAGGACCAGAAAGTAGCAAGTAATTTCGCATGGTTAAGTAATGCAAGACCAGTTTCAACGATGTGACGATGTTTACGTTCAGCACATCCATTTTGCTCAGGAGTGTATGGACATGATGAGCGTTGAACTATGCCATTAGCAAATAAATACTTAGTAAGAGCTCTATATTCTCCTCCCCAATCTGACTGAAAGGTTTTAATAGGAACACCAAAAAACTTCTCGACCAAGGTGCGAAATTGCACAAACACATCAAATACTTCAGATTTACGTTTCAAGAAATAAATCCAAGAATACTTAGAATAATGGTCAAAAAATAAAACATAATAGGCATAACCATCATGTGATTGAATTTTAGCTGGACCCCAAACATCAGAACAAATTAACTCCAAAGGCTGAGTAGCAATAAAATTAGATTTAAAAAACGGTAATTTATGTATCTTGCTCAAACTACAAGCATTACACAAAGAAGTTGATTTATCATCCTTAGCAAAAATAAAATTTGAATGAAACAGTTTGCGAACAACAGGAACTGCAGCGTGGCCTAAACGAGCATGCCATGTGGATAGAGATGCATAGTTGATCTAAATGGGAACCTGAGACGCAACTGGAAGATAATAAAATCCATCCTTACTCCGGCCCTTGAGGAGTACCGCTTTCGTTTCCAAATGCTTAATAACAAAATTGTCAGAAAACAATTCAACAGAAATACGGTTAGAAGTAGTTAGGGACCGAACAAATACTAAGTTTTTCAAAGCAGACGGGACAAATAAGACATCACGGAAACTGAGATTTTTACCATTCAAGGAACACGAAAAGACCCAACTGAATGAATAGGGATTTGAGAACCATTACCAAGAGTTACTTGCTCGGGACCTTGATATTCAGAATGAAGCTGGAGATTCCCAAAGTCCGATGTCAGATTGTGAGTAGCTCCGGTATCCATAACCCATGGTTGCTGCTGAGATGGAGATGCAAAATTGTTCATAAGGCGGTGGGTACCTTGTTGCTCACGAGGGAACCTGTGAGAAGAACATTTATTTGCATAATGTCCGCGACCTTTGCAATTATAGCAGAGCACATTGGATAAATCGGGAGCCTGCGCCGACGTCCCTATGTTCCAGTCACCTTGGTTCAAATTCCGAGGATTATAAGACCTGCCTCGAATTTCGACCCCGCCCGCGGCCTCGAGGTTGCTGTTGCTGATTTCCACAAGCAGTATAATTTGCCGAAGCAGGAAAAACAGTAGCTTTGTTTTCTCGATTAACCTCAATTTCAGCATTCAACAACAACCCATACAGTTGATCAAACGAAACAGGAATAGGATGAAAATTCAAAGCACTTACAAAATTCTTGTATGATTCACCAAGTTCAGCCTTTATCCAATCACAAAGGTCCTCTTCAGACATAGGGGAGCCTAACATAGCCAACTGATCGTGCAAAGTCTTTGTTTTTTGAATATAGGTCGTGACAGAATCCGAACCAAGATGAAAATTATGAATCTGATAAGTGAGATTGCGGACCTGAGGACGAGATCCTTGTGCAAAAGCAGAATGGAGCTTTTGCCAAGCTTCACGAGGAGACCGAGACATAATTAATTGAGGCATCATATTGTCCGATACACATGAAAATAACCAAGACAAAATTCGCAAATCCATGGTTTCATAAGTTGTAAAATCAGCACTATCTGCAGCTGGAGGAGGAGTACCATCAACATGGTGCAAAAATCGATTTGCACGAAGAACAAACTCAATCTGAGCTTTCCAGATTAAAAAATTTGTCGAAGTCAACTTGACCGACACAGCATGAGTAATATTCCCCTGATGAGGATTAGAAAATCCAACCTGAAATTGAGTGAAAACCGAACTCCCATTAGAGAACGAGGAGACTGCTGGTCCAGTAGAGGAGAAAACAGCCGGCATAGTTCTAGAAAATTGAAGTCCAATCATGGTGGAATGATTGGCATGAAAAGTAGAATGAAGAAAACTGGACATAGATGAATTAGAAAAAGAGCTCACAATCGAAGATGAGCTAAAGTCAGTGGTGGAAGGGAATGTCATGGGGGAAGTCATAATGAATAGAGGAAAAAGAAATCGAGAATAAGGGGGAAAAGAAGAAGCCGACGGTTTGCAAGAGAGTAGGACTGAAAATTTTGGTAGTTAACCCTAAGGCTCTGTAAACCATATAGAATTGGGGAAATCGACTTAATCTTATTGATTCAAGAGTATCATATATATACACAATAATCTTATTGATCTTAGAACTCCTAAACAGTATGGAATTCTAAACAGGAGATAACTTAAACTAGAATATATAACAATTACTTCCTATTGAACTAGGTAGCCGGCTAACCCTTATTACATTATTAGAATAATATTTGAATTTAAAGATGGTTAGTATTATAATATTTTATACTATTGTGAATGTAATATGACTCTTACAATTCGTATTGATTCACAAGTCACGATTCACAAAATTAGGATTTTTCCTCACGAGTTGACTCTCGATTTAACAACTATGGCGGAAAGAGTTAGAGTCTACCTTTGGTTGATCCTTAAAGGGGGTCTTCTCACAAATGCAAAGCATGTTGACAGACATCTTAGTGTTACGGATATGTGTTCTAATTATGGTGCGTTGGAAACAGATTTACATATTGTCTGTGATGAAAGTTAGCGAATATTGGTTGGAAACCTCCAAATAATGGATGGAGTTAAATCAATACGGACGGAGCGAGTAAAGGGAATTTGTGCAAAACGGCGACTGGTATCTTTACACGTGATGGTAATGGGATTTGGTCGGGGGATTTCGTTATAAACATTGGTATTTGCACATCGATTTTGGCGGGTCTTCCAAAAGGTTATTTTTGAACTTGACTCTCGGGTTGTGCTTGATATGGTATCGAAGGGTGTTGAACTGAGGCATCATAATTATTGGCTCATTCATAAATGTCAGGACTTCATGAAGCGAAATTGGGATATCAAGTTGGTTCACTTATATTTTGGAGGCCGAGTTGTTGATTGGATGGCTAACTCCGCGATTATTTTGTCTTCTGTCGTTTACTTTTTAATGATATGAGTGGGCCCGCCTAGGGAGTACATTTGCAAGAATGAAACTCAAAGGAATTGACGGGGGCCCGCGTTTAGGGAAGTGAAATCGCCAAGAGGAAGATTTCTGAATTTCAAGAATATCAGTCGTAATAAAGAATTTTCCAAATTTTTCCAGATTTTGGCTGGAATTTTGGAATTTCTATATTCCAATACAGGAATTTGGGTAAATTGCACCGCCGGTACCTAAACTATACCCTTTTTCTCAAATTGGTACCTAAAAACTATTTTTCCTCATCCAAGTACCTCAACTATCGATGACTGTCTAATTGGTACCTAGTGATCTCCTATAGCCTGTTTCCCCCAAGTCCACGCCGGTCAACGATAATCAATGCCGGTTCGCCCAACTTTGACCTGGTTCGCCCAAAACCAAAAAAAAATCCAGAAATGGAAAATGTCATTTTACCCTCAAATTTTTCCCTCCCTCAGCTCTCTCTCTCATCTCCTATTCTCTCTCTTACATTATTTTTTGAAATTTTAGATTGTAAAAAACCCGCAAATGAACAACGAGAAACGGTCTTAAACGTTTGAGGATACCTAACCGTTAAAATTGAGTAGGAGGAAAGAACACAGATTGTAAGAAAACATTGTTGAAATTCCAGTCGACTAAGAAAGAACCACAAACCGTAAGAAAACAAAGAAGAAAATCCAAGAATCGAAGAAGAAAACGGTGAGATTCAGTTTTTCTCTCTCTCTCTCTCTTAAAATTCCCAACTTTTTTTGATTTCCTTTGTACATTTGCCCACTTTATATACCGTACTGAGAAAGAATTTTTTGGGTTTAGAGCTGCAAGTGGACCATTGAAGTGTCCAATCTTACTTTCAAAGATTCTCTGGATCATACTGTTTGGAAGTTTCGAAAATGGCCAATATTCAATATGTGATGGTGCCAGGTGAGTTTGTTTACTATTTTATAAAGCATGTAAGAAATTTATGGTGTTTAGTGTCTTTTTAATAATGGTGGGGGTTCAATGGGTTGGTGCATCTTGTTCTGGGGGAAGTAAATGTCCATGGAAAAATGTGTTATTGTCTGATTTTTGTGTTAAAATAATAGTAGTTTGTTTGTGGTAGGATTATATAGTTTAAAATGTGTTAAATGTGTTCCTTTGTGGTGAAATTGTCTGCCTTTTGTGACTTATAATAGAATATAATATGCATTTGTTTTATATCTTGTAGCCAAAAGTGAGTTCAACTCATTCTGCCTTTCCATACGTTACGGGGGAAAAATGAAGGAGAACATGTATGTTGGTGGCAGATGTCACTTATGGAAAAAATGTCACTGTGACCACCATATCACTGATATGTATTGATAAGAGGTTAGAGTCTATAGGGCAAAAAGGTACATTACAGTATCGGTGGAAGAGTTAGGAGGGAGGGTACATAAAGAAAGACTTGCAATTACTAGGCAGCGATAATGATGTTCTTAAAATGGCTAGAGTTGGAAGTGAGTCCACTGAAATACTATTGTATGTGAAAAGAGTTTCAGTCCTACAAGTTCAAAGACTCATTAAAGAGATGGAAGAAATGGAAAATCGTCATGGCTGTGTAACTAAAGAACTTGATGATGATAATGGAAATGTGGTGGGTGAGCCTATGATGATGGGGAATATGGTACTTTCTGAGGATGAAGAAGATGAAGAGGATGAAGAGGATGCTAACTTTTTTGGTGGAGCAGGTATTGGGTATTACTTTCCAAGTGATGTTGATATGCCAAAGCATGAAGGGAATGAGGGTGAAGAAGAACCAGTGAATGAGGTGGAAGAAGAACAAGTGAATGAGGGGGAAGGTATGACAGATTTTGGCACAGATAAAGCTAATGGGAATGAGAATGTAAGGGAGGATGAAGAAGAAGCAGATGGGATAGATAATGCAAATGTAGGGGGAGGATGATGAGATATATGATGGGCCACAAGGAGATGATGCAAATGATGGGCCACAAGGAGATGATGGGCCAAATGATGGGCAGCCATATGATGACTTTATTGATCCAGATTATAATCTAGAGGATGATGATGAGGATTTGGCAAGTGGTATGTAAGTTGCTGCCTCAGGAATTCCACATACAGAACAAACTCAAAATGCTAGCCAGGACAGAGATGACCACACCATGGATTTTCAATTGGATGACAACTCATCAGAGTATGAAGACTCTGATGCTCGGACTCTGATGCTCTCAAAACATACTCAGAAAGTGAAGCTGATGTTCAACAGGAAAAAGTGGCAGAAGAAGAAGTTATCTTGCCTATATTGGGATGACAGACTTGCAAGACCCTCAATTTTGTATTGGTTTGAGGTTTGTCAATGCTGCTCAATTGAGGACTGCCATTCAGAACCATTGCATTTACAACAGGTTCCATGTCATGTACAAGAAGAACAACACAGTGAAAGTGGAGGCCATTTGCAAAGGTATGTCTAATTCCTCTTATTTAAGTTATCTTGTGAGTGGTTTTGATGTGGTTTTTTAAGTTATTGAATATGGTTATGCTGTGGTTTTGGTTTTTCTGTGGTATAGGTTTTGTTGTGGTTTTGGTTTTGTTGTGGTTTAGGTTTTGCTGGTGTAGGAACTTGTATGGTATAGTTCATATAGTTTGGGTACCTGTTTGGGACATAGTTAATAGTTTGGGTTTAGGGTTACCCCTTTATTTCTGCAATTGTAGAACCTTCTACCAGGATTATCGTTTGTCCATGAGGTCCTCACAGCAGCTTCGAAACCACAATCACAGATATCTCGTCTCCTCGACCTATGTGAAGAGGATCCCGAAGTTCTGAAATTTGCCATTTACTTTCCCTTTAAGTTCGAAATTCCAGGTAACGTGTTTTCAGTCTTGTATTAAGGGGATTTGGGGTTTTAGGGTTTTCGGTTTCCCTTTTACCGTTGTGCAGTAGCTAAAATAGATGAGAGAGACAGAGAAATAAGAAGATATCTAGAGAGAGAAAGAAGAGAGAGAGAGAGAGAGAGAGAGAGAGAGAGATAGAGAGAATATAATATAATTAAAGAAATGGAGGAGAGAGAAGCATTTTGTTTTGGGAGTTGGGGCGTGCTGGAAGTTGGATGTGGGAGGGAAAAATTTGAGGGTAAAATGGTATTTTCCATTTCTGGGTTTTTTTTGGTTTTGGGCGAACCATGTCAAAGTTGGGCAAACCGGCATTGACCATCGTTGATTTGGGGGAAACATGCTATAAGAGGTCACTAGATACCAATTTAGACGGTCATCGATAGTTGATGTACTTGGATAAGGAAAAATAGTTTTTAGGTACCAATTTGAGAAAAGGGGTATAGTTTAGGTACCGGCGGTGCAATTTACCCACATGATTTTGGAAATTCCAAAATTCTAGCCGAAATGTGGGATTTCTAGATTTTGGCCAGAATTTGGAAATTCTAAGAATTCCAGCCAAAATCTGAAAATTCCAAATTACGTCTGGAATTTTAGAATTTCCATATTCCGGCGGCCAGATTCTGGAAATTCCAAAATTGCAGCCATAATCTGCTATTTTCCAGATTTTGGCCTGAATTTCAGATTTCGTCAGTCTAGAATAAAATAGTAGAAGAAGAAATTAAAAAAAATGGAGAAAAAGAAAAACAAGAAAGAGAAAGAGAATAAAGAAAGAAAAATTAAATTTGGAAGAATTAAATTTGTAATTTTTAATCGGACCAAATTGTAATTTTTGAGCAAGTGTTGTACACTCTCCCAAGTGAGACTGAATTGAGGTGTTGGGGTGGCTAAGAGTCCGTTCATTTTTCCATATTAATAGGATGATTTAAAGTGTTTGGTTTGGAAATTAACACTACTGCTGATTGTTGTTTAATATTAAAAACCTATAATTAGAAAAAGTAGGGATTTGCTACTTTTTAAACTCCTCTTAACGTTTTAATATTCAGCTCTCTAAAATACCCTTGAAAATAACGTCAAATTTTTCCCTCTTATAAACGATATAATCGTATCTTCCAGCTCCATCAAAACCTCAACGTTTTCATCTGATAAACCCCTTGATCGTATATTTTCTTCGTAGTGGTTCGTGTGTTGCAGCTGAAAGATTGGATCTTCTCTAGCTTTTTTCAGGTTTGCTTAATATTGAATCACGATTTCTTAAATTTGTTCTTTTAAATTGATATTTTGTTTCATCAAATTAGTCATATGGTTTCTTTTGAATGATTTACTTTTCGAAGCCCCTCTTGTATATCAGTTCTCGAACGCTCTTCAAATTAGGATAACATATATTTGAACTAATAATAAGCATTACTACATTAGAATATGAGGAGAAAATAAAGAAAGTATGTTTTCGACTGGGTATGCTCTTCCCTTGTGATTTGAAGTCTTGTTTCTTTATTAAGTTTGAGCTAATTCCTTGACTCTCACTACATCATCATGTTTGACAATCCAGAAACATTAAAGAAAGTAACAGAATCAATCATGATATCAAACTGATTGATGCAGTGTGGAGTCGTCTAACTACATACAGACGAGCAAAATCAAATGTGGTATCTTTCTGCTGTTCATCTGAAGAATGCAATGTATGACACTTTTAAATACACTCTACAGTGTAATGCTAGTATTAGGCATGGTTCAGACTCAGTCTGACTAGAATCTACTTTCTATTAATAACGATAATGTTTTAAGTTCAAGTGTAGTCTTCAGATTACCCTATGAATTGTGTTTTATCCTGTATGTGAAGTTCATGAGTCCATTTGAATGATGTATTAATTAATCTATATGCAGTGTTATTGTGGAAACATTGAAGGTGGATAGTTTGCAAAGACTTTGCTCATCGTTGGAGCCTTTGTTCCGCAAAATTGTGAGTCATAAATTCTTGTTTTCTTATACATTTGCTATCGAAATGAGTCTGGGTTGTAACTCGGTGATTTTATTACCAAGTTCACAAATCAAGGTTTGATTTTTTTTTTGGTGGAAACAAATCAAGGTTTGATTAGTAGTAATTTACAGTGATAGATATGCAAAAGTAGTTTACAATCATTTTGTGAATTTTCATAACATAAATAAAATACTTAGAGTTTATTTGCTGATCTCTTGTTAAGCAAATAGTTGAGGTTTGATTAGTAGTAATTTACAGTGATAGATATGCAAAAGTAGTTTACAATCATTTTGTGAATTTTCAGTTGAGTAGTTTAAGTTTCAATTGGTTAATTGGAAGTCAAAATCATTTCATCTTAACTTCTTCATGTTTTTTTCCCACGGGTTTTCGTTCTTGGTGTTTTCACTTTCTGGGAGTATACTGTGTTATCATTTGATTTTTAATCACAATTTTCCCTAAAGCCCAAATGTTTGAGCATATAGAATGTCCAAGTGTATTATCTTTATTTTGTAGGTAGAAGTGATGGAATTTGATAAAAAAAAATATGTATATTTAAATGTGTTTATACATTTTTCTTATCTATTTAGAATGGTTTTGAGTCGACAAGATTATACAAAGGATCAAAGAGTCCTTAATTTGTGAACTTGGTAGTTTAAGCTTATGAAAATTGTCTCGTTGACTTGTGATTTTATACTTTTGACATGTGTGATTTTGATTCTTGCAGAAACAGTTGAATCTCTTATTTAGGCTATCTGTGTTGTTTTTTCCCAATGGTAGCAATTTCGATGACATGTATTATCATTGTTGTTTATTTTAATTATAATCTACTTGCAGTTATTTTGTTCATGGATGACACTGTTAGGTATGTAAATTAAAAAAGTTGCGATCGCATTTTTGGAATTGCTATCGATGTTGTTTCTTCCTCTTTCATTCAATTATTTTCCCCTAATGTCTTCCTCATCACCCTACATTTCTTTATTTCTTAGTAAAACAATATACATTTTTAGTGTTTATGTGTTATCTTTGAAAGATTAGTGTTCTTCAATTAGACTTATTACTTGTGTTTCACGAGTCTTTGATATAAGTTCATCTAGATATCAATTAAGATAACTTTGCTCTACATGATCATTTATTCTTAGGTGGCAACACGAGAAAAAAAAACCCGTTCCAAGAAAGAGATGTAATGATATAGAATTTAATGTGTTTCTTGATATATGTGTCCGCGGCACTGCTCGTGGTAAAAGAAGCGGGGGTTCATGGGGTCACCATGGATGGCAATGGATAGAAAATGAAATGAAGAGTTCGAATCACATGTTTACTAAAGATCAAATGAGACATAAATGGGATATAATGAAACTCCATTGGAAACTATGGAAAGATTTAAAGGGAAAAGAGACTAGATTAGGATGAGATCTTATTAAAGGTACAATAAATGCTTTTGATGAGTGGTGGAGAGAAAAAACACAAGTAAGTTAGAGTTTAATAATATGCATTTTAATTATAACTTTCCATTTATTAACTTATGAATAATTTGTTGGCCCTAACAAGAACAGAATCACCTAGAGGGGGGTGAATAGGTGTCTATGTTGAAAACTGAAAAATTTCAAAGTTTTTCAAGAAACTTAGATTTCAGAGTCAAATTTCCTTAGAGTCAGAGGCAAGATTACAGAAGCAGCTTCTGAGGGAAATTCTGCCTAAACACAGTTAGACTGTTTTCAGCAACAGAAGCTCTGAGTAGGATAGCTTCTGGGCAATCTTCTGAACAAAGACAATGATAAAAAGAGTAAAGTCTGTTTCAGCACTAAATATAAGCAAGTACACAGAAGCAAATTAACAAGTATAAGGAAGGGAGAAAGAGATTCAGGAGGTCCTGATGAACAGTTCAATTTATCCAAGTTCGCCACAGAAGTCCTGTGACTACGTCTTGTCCCCTGTGGTCGCAGCCAACAGAGATTTTAAATCTACTATTCAGAACTTTTATGGCAAGTTCAGAAGCTCCTTTACATCAACAGAACATAAGCTAATTTCTCACTTAGTTCTGACTAGCCTAAAAAGAGTTAAAGGATTTCCACCAGAACAACAACACTCTGTTTTCTGGATTTCTCACCCAACTCTGATCTCAACTAGATTTCTCTCTTTAAATCTAACTGAATATCACAAACGATATCAGTTTATAAGATTCCTATTATGAACTTATTTTTCTTCACTCTCTCACTTTAACTAAAGCTATGCTAAGAAAGATTGAGAATGGAAAATGGTGCTCTGTTTTTCTTGTTCAAACAGTGCGTTGAGATTTTGCTCAATAATCACGCGTAAATGATGTAGTGGAGCTGGGCTACTATTTATAGTGGATGAAGATGACCGTTGGTGAATTTGAATCTTCAAAGGAGATGACATCAGTTGTTGTAGCCGTTAATTTGTCAAATCTTCAAACGGTCTTCAAACACTTTGATTCCGTTAACCTTGTTTTTTAACTAAATCCGGTAAGTGATTTGAAGTTGCAGATAAGGTTGACTGGAAACATTCTTCAATTGGATCAACAAAGGGTAGACAAGGAAATTCTGGTTTCGCTTTGAGTAGACAGACGCGCTCCTTCAAAACAGCTTTTTGAACTTTTGGCGCCTTGCATTAAATGCAATTGTCAGAGCATTAAATGCTAACGGAACCCGTGACTTAGCTTCTGATAGCTAATTTCATTTGTCTAGGCTTCTGATCAAATTGGTATAACTTCTGATTGCAAAGAGCCTCTAAGAAGAGCTTTAACAGACTTCATAGCATCGGAGCGGAGTATCCAGCTTCTGATCAAAGAAACACTGTCTTCAGCTTTCGAAACTTCTGAGTCTTTCAGACAATCCAGAATTATTTCATTCAGCACCTGCTGAGTAACTTACATACAAACTCAACGAAAAAATTATTAGTCAGAATTAAACCGTATGTAAGAGAATTTTAATTTTCATCTTCTGAAACGTTTGGACATAATCAAAACACTTAGGGTTCATCATAATTCTCTTTTTCCTTATAATATTTAGAAAAATGCAAGTTATGCCCCATTGCGAGAAAAGGGAATTGGACAAGAGGTTTATGAAAAATATGAAATACTATTTATGGACACCGTGACTACTGGTGAATATGCATATGCGTCATCTTTTGGAAAAAATTTCCTCAATCATATCAATGAGGATCCAATTTATGATAATGTGATTAATTTGGTGCAAAACAATGATTTAGAAGAATCTTTTGGCGACAAGGTAGAGAGGATGGTGAATTCAAATTCAGCTATAGGAGGTTCGCCCATTCATATTGGCGATGATCCTATCAACTTTGAGAATAACAATAGAATTGATATTCAGAAGAGCACGAGTAAACAAACGAAAAAAATGACTTTTAAAAAGAAAGGGAATAAAGGAAAAAAAAAGTCTAGTACCGCAGTAAATACTGATGTTATAAGTACCTTAAAAGAAAGCATTGAAGCAATTGCTGAAAAGAAAATTGTTGCATGGGGTAAAATGTTAGAGCGGCGTATTAAATATTCTATTGAAGAAGTCATGAATGATGTGTTGAGTTTGCCACATATAGAAATGAGTTCCGACATTCATTTTTTTTGTGGGGATTTGTTTCGTGATGAATCGAACAACAATTTGTATAAAACTCTAAAGAATGACGATGTGAAGCTCAAATGGCTCGAATATAAATATAAATCAGAAAATAAGTCAGACTCCACTGGTTAAAGAACCAATTATATGTCTGTTATGTTTCATCTTAGTTTAGTTTGATGTTATTGTTATTTTTAGAATAATTGACATTCCGATTAATTTGGATTTGTCTATACTTATTTATATGTTTGATTACTTTATTTATTAGATAATAAAAGTGTTTTTGAAATTGATTTTCTTTTTTTCTCTATATAGATATGGATGTTGTGCGCAAAACTATTATTGATGATGATAATGAAGACGATGATATGTGGCTTGCAGTAATATATAGTGTTGAGATTCTAGCTCAACATTACGTGAAATATATTAAAAATGAACCATGCATGAATTCATTTCAAATAGGAATTGTATGGCTGTTGAAAATAATGAGAGGCGATGAAACAAGATGTATTAATATGTTTAGAATGAACAAGAAGACAATGATAAATCTTTGTCGCGATCTTGAAATGCACTATGCACTAGGTCAGTCAAATATAATGTCCATTTTAGAGAAAGTTGGTATATTTGTATACGTACTCGCTCAAGGAGCATCAAAACGAACCGTTCAAGAGCGTTTTCAACACTCAGGTGAGACAGTTAGTGGAGTTTTCCATGAAGTGCTAAAAGCAATGATACAATTTTCTATGGACTTGATAAAGCCTAGAGACCAAACATTTTCCAAAACACCGGATGAAATACTTAATGATGAGAGATACATGCCATATTTCAATGTAATTATTTTTGTATGTATTTTTAATTTTTCTTATCATCGTATTTTATAAATCACATAAATATAATGAGATCTTAGGAATGTATTGGAGCAATTGATGGTACCTATGTACTAGCATGTGTAAAAGAAAAATACATCGTTCGATTTATTGGTAGAAAAGGAGTGCTAACACAAAATATTATGGTTGTTTGTAGCTTTAACATGTTATTCACATTTGTTCTAGCTGGATGGAAAGATACTGCTCATGATTTACGAGTTTTTCACTATGCTATCAATAATAAAAAAATTAATTTCCCAAACCACCTCTAGGTAATCATATTCCCTTTTTAATTTTATATTTTTGAATATATTATATTGTGTTATTTATTCACTTAAGTATGCATGAAAATACTATTTAGTGGATGCTCGATATCCACAGATTGAAGGTTACCTTGCACCATATAAGGAAACAAGATATCATTTGCATGCTTTTCAACGCTGTGGTCTACCAAAAGGGTAGAAAGAGACTTTTAATCGTTGACATTCATCTCTTATATGTTGTATTGAACGAACTTTTGGTGTTCGGAAAGCTAGGTGGTGAATCTTACGAGTAATGTCTTCTTATGCATTTACTACACAAAAAGATATTGTTATTGCTTCAATGATACTGCATAATTATATTCGAAGAAACACATTAGGAGATCCGAACTTTAATCGTCTAGATGCTTATCCCGATTTTATGCCGTACAACTCATTAAATAGTTCATATGATGTTGATACAAATGAAAATCATGAAGAAACTGGAGCAACACAGATGAATGTTTTGAGAGATGATATAGCTTCTAATTTATTTAGAGATAAAAATTAAACTTTCAAATGAATAGGAAGAATAGAACTTTTCTAAACAATTTAAATTTACGTACCTTCATTAATTTGCTTTTGTAATTTTATTAATTTATTTAGTTTATTTTTGTTTTTTAAATATTTTTATATATTGATTTAAAATATGTCTATATTAGTCATTTTACGTATTAACAACAATAGACAATCACAGTTTACCAAACACTAATAATCAAACAGCAAACAACAAATAATAATCAGCAATCAGCAAATCGTAACAGCAACAACAAATAACAGTTAAACCAAACAGACTCTAGTATATAAAACGTAAAGTTGAGGGGTAGATGAGAGGTTGTATTCTAAGTTGAGGTGGCTAAGTGAAAAGGTAGACAATTTTAGATGCCAATAAGTATTGAGGTTTTTATTTTTTGTTATTATTACGTAATCTATTGAAAAAAAGGAAGTAAAAGTGGTACGTTTAAAGAAAGAGTAGACTAGGTTTTGGTTGAGCTTCCCAAACCGAAGGAAAGAGACATCAATCAGAAACCATGACTGGTAATCTTCTTCTTCTTCTTCTTTACTGTTTGGTTTTGATTGATGGTTTCAGAATGAATGCACATCGCGAGCATGTTTATTTGGGTCTTCCATTTTCTTAGAAGCTTCAAATATGGATCCTTTTTCTCTTTTTTAATATTTGATTGGAACTACTCTCACTTTATTTTAATGGGTTTTAAAAAGTATCTAACTTTCATAGGATTGACCTGATTGCTCAACTAAATTAGTCACCTTTGAGCTTCTGGCAGTTAAATGTTTCGAATCCAGAGTAGAAACTTATGGCATTACTTGTTTCTCTGTGTTAGCAGACTATGTACAGGAGCAGGAGATGGAAATCGAAGCGTTGGAAGCAATCCTCATGGATGAGTTCAAAGGTATGGTTGTAAATTTTATTCATGAATATTTCTTATTGCTTGCAATCTTACACTTCTACACGTTTCAGAAATTCATTCGAGTGAGAGCGGATTAAATACTTCCAATCGCTGCTTCCAAATTACGATAATTCCACAAGTATGTCTTATTTGTAATATTTTTTTTCTGTATCTATTGATCATCCACCATCATGTTTTGTTTATGAGATTAATTGCTGAGTCTTGAAGTTGTTGTGTCATTATTTCTGAAATCACTATGTTTTGATGATGCATTTCACCAAGGCAGAAGGTTATAATGAAATTTAATGGTTCTCTGCGTTTATTTCTTTTTTGTTCTGCATATTTTTCATTAATAGCAGTGCGAAACCGAATTCCTCCTACGCTCGCTGTTTTCTATTTTGTTACGTTCCAGCTAGCAAGTTAATTTTTGTTGTCCTTGTATTTACCTTGCTTTCTATTTTTTTCATCAGGATGATGAAGATGAGTCATCAACAGATATTCCAGGTTGGTATCTTCGTATTGTTCTATAATTTTGGAGTTCTTCTTCGTAATTAACATTAACATCTCATTTCCAGTTCCAGTTCATCTTTTAGTTCATAAAAGTTTGTAACTGTTAGTTTTCTTCTCAGCTACTTCTTTAATTCCAAGATTGATATATATCATTTTTTTTCCCATTCCGCTTCTCAGATTTTGTTTTGAATTTTCTGTTTCAGTTCAGCTTGCTCTCATTTTCTCACACACAGAGAAATATCCTGATGAACCCCCACTATTAAATGTTCAAAGGTCAGTGTGTCTTTGGAATTAATATTCCAAAAGGTTTTTTAATATTAGCGATATTTCCTCCTGTGGTTGTATCAACTTAGACATTTATGCTTCAGTAATGTTCTCCCATGTCATGGCAGTTCGTTGACCCCTCTGTGAAAATAGTTATGATTTTCAACTGGTAATAATCGCAAGTATAACCACATAAGATAGTCAATGGATCATAAATCTTACTTATCTGTCTCTCTGTACCTTATTTGTTCCCCTGGAAAGCATCTTCGATCTACTTTCATACCATGTGGATGGCATAAATCAAAATGCTAGCAGTTTCGCTTTATTTTGCATTTCACTTTTCTTTATGGAGCTGTAACGTCAAAAACTATTAAAAATCAAATTATACCTTCATGTCATATTGTTTTTCCAAGGTATAAATTTTTGGTGATGAATTTAGTAGACGTGTGTATCTTAAAGGTATCAGCTTGTAACCAATATATGGTTGTGCTTTAAGAAAGTAATTTTGCTTTTATCGTAAAATATGTTCTGCACTGGAAATTATGATTCAAATTCTTCTTAGAACTCTGTTGAGCTATTATCCATAATTTTATTCTTGTAAAGTGCTTATGAATAGCTCCGTATGATTGCTATTGTTGAGAAGATAGAATGAGGGGTTATTTAAGGTGTGTTATCTATCAATTGGTCTTGGACTATGGGGTGCATTATCTGTTATTGTTATGACTCACATATTATTCAAAAACTTACTTTTGAGCCATTATTGCTAAGCCTGAAACTTTGAACCTAACTTCTTCATTTTTGCAGCATACGAGGCATACAAGGATCTGATCTGAAGATTTTGAAAGAAAAGCTTGAGCAGGAGGTAACTTATTTCATTGCTATGTTCATTACATTTGTTTTTTTTAAAGATCTCCAAAGCTATTATAGTTAACGCAATGTAGGTTTTGATTCGATCACAGTATTTTTTGAAATGCTCAGTAGAGTTAATTGTTTTTTTACAACCGTGATGTAATTTCCCATATAAGCCCTAAAAGGGTCCTGTCTCTCTCCTTTCTTTCTCTCTTTTAGCTGACAGATTGAGGTTATGCATTACTCTAATTTACTGTGCATGGTGTTAAATTTAGCAAGTTCTGCAGAATTGTTAATTCTGTATCCCTAAGCATGTATTCTGCTGGTATTAAATTAGATACAATGGCTTATTAGATATTACGATGAGTTCAATTTTATCATGCAGATTGTTTGATTAAATAGTAATGTTTTACAGGCATCTGAAAATCTGGGTATGGCTATGATCTACACATTGGTTTCATCTGCTAAAGACTGGTTATCTGAAAACTATGGTCAAGACGATGAAGGCGACGAATATATAGATGAACAGGCAGTAAAAGATGAAGTATGGATGTTACTTTGCATTTTGTTTTATATTAATATGCAGTTTGTATGTTAGGTTTGTCTTTCCCATAATTCCTTAGTGCAATAACAGTTTCATTTGCCGTGAATTGATTTCCTATGTGCTGCTTCTTACTTTTTCCTTCGCAGGTAATTGTACCACATGGAGAGCCTGTTACTGTTGATACATTTCTGGCATGGAGAGAAAGATTTGAAGCAGAATTGGCTCTTGAGCGAGCCAAGTAAGTTTAATTCGAACAATTCTATTGTTTCAGTTTCAAGTTTTTTGCTTCTCTTACTTCAGAAACCTACAAATCTAAAATTCATGGACCATTTTGTTTAAAGAGGTTTTTGCCCTAAAATGTTTATTGTGGGAGTTATTAAGTAATCAAAAATGAAAAACAATTTTTTTGTGAATGATTCTGGGAACTTGGGAGCAAAAGGATATATCATCCAGTTGTGAGGTCAAATCTTAAACACACCTTTTTTCGCTTGGCTTTTAGGAGGGAATACTATCAACATCATTTGGTTTCATGACTCACTGTAGGTCAATTAAGCAAAATAGATATTAGCTGCATGGTAGGCTTGACCTTTGAAAGGATTGCATTACATGGATGTGATATTTGGGGATTAACTAAATGAAAGAGGTCATAACTACGTTTTCTGGAGATAGACTTTATAGAAGATACAGGGATTTAGGGAAGAAGAAGAATAGAAGAAACTGGAGAAGATTAGAGACACAGAGAAGATATGAGAAGAAAATAGAACATTTCAATTCATACCCAAACATGTAAAAGGGGTGACCTCTTTTAGCTGAAGGTACTGCTGAGGTGGAAGGCCAGTACAAATTACAGCTAGCAACATCCTAATTCCACAAGGAATTAAAAATAACAATATAACGAGAAGGAATAACTATAACTCACATAATAAGACATAGCAGAAATTATGGAATTGACACCACCTACAAGCAGATTAAGTATTATACCTCTAATGACCGTGACAAAAGAGCCAAAGAAAGAAGGAAAAAGAGTGTTTCTAAATTGAATTTTTGTCAAGAGAGTTCTTTTTGTTGCATTTAAGGTTCTCCTTATATTTGCAACTTGCTTGCAGTTCAGGAGTTAAATTATTTCTCCTGTGGTAAACTAATAGATATTAATATCTTATTCATACAAGTAAAGAGTTTATGCTAATGACTCTTACCATTTTCAGGCTGATGCCTGAATCTGCACTTACGGTCACTAAGGAAAAGAAGCTAACGGGTAGACAGTGGTTTGAAAGTGGAAGAGCGGTATGTCTTTCTCCTATTACTTTGTGTTTTGAAGTATTTCTACCTAGTGTTTACACGTAGGATATAATGGTATTCGGGTGAATATTACATTGGTTAAAAAATGCGCCACTTATTGCCGTATTCTATGATAATACTCCCTCCATTCTTTTTTATATGTGTTAGTTTTATCACTCCTCTTTTACATCATGTTTAGTATCTGTGTAGTATTGACATTTCTCCCCATAAGTTTTGCCCTTATTTATACTAAGAGAAAGATTAAGTATATAATCAAGCCAGAGGAAACTATTTTGAATTGGAAAGTAGATCTACCCGAGAAAAGTATCAAGGGTGAATCATTCATTTTAATAGCTCGCTTGATACTTTAGCGGTCTTGGTGAACAACTTTAAATGACATATGAAAGAGAAGGCGTATATGATTGAACATATATGTCCTATCTGCAGGATTTCAGAGAATGATTTTCTAAGGTAATTAAAATATCAAATTGAGTGTTCTTAGCTGTCATTAACCTGTTAAGTCTCTACCGAGCTAGCTATGTCACCAGTTATAGATCAATACGTGTAATTTGATGACTTCCATGAATCTAAACTGATATGAAGAGGATAATTTGATTTGGTAGCAACTATGCCTGCTCCAATTACAGCTGAATCCATAAGATCAAATTACTTTGTTAATTACTAAATTTATAACTTGAATCGTGTGACAAACAGAGAGTACAATTGATATCGTAGTTGTAATGAATATTTGTAAATGGAGAGGATTGAAACCTGGATATTATTTGGAACTGACATGGAACATGTTTCAGTGTATGGAGATCTTAGTTTGCATGAATACAAATAAATAAATAAATATGAATTCTTCTCTTCTGCAGAAAGGTGTTGCTGCAGATAAAGAAGAATCTGATGTGGAAGATGAAGAGGATATCGATTTTGACGATGATTTTGAAGGTAACTTGTAATATTTTATGTCGTAGTTGACTTTGATATTACAAATTATGATACGCATATCTGATCAAAGAATGATCTTGTTTTTGTTATCATGGCAGACGACGAAGACGATATGCTTGAGCATTATCTTGCCGAGAAATCTGATTCACCGGTGCACTCATGAAGGAGGGGGAACTAGTAGATTGCGGCGGTGTCTCAACGTGTTTTTAGCTGTATTATCTGTTTTGCCTTTGTTGAGGGAGGTGAGAAGAGAGGTATGTAGATTAGTGATGATATTGCATTGATTATAAAGAAGAGTGTATCTGAAATTTTACTTGCATTTCCAAAGGAAAAAAAAGAAAATGGAAAAAGATGCTTCTACATGAAGGGAAGGCTACAATTATCCAACATCTTATTTAAAATCGTGCTAGTATTTAGTTTTGACAATGCTTATGTTCGGCTTGACAGAAGATTAATGAGTTCGAGCTGAGCTTCAAGCATGGTTTAAGTTTAAAATCATGTTCATGATTGTCTGATCAATCTAAAATCTTCGAAACAGAGTGATTGTGTTAATCGTATCAGTCTAGCAAAATTATTCTCGTGTTCAAAACCTCAATAGTGTGATTTTGAGTTTGTTCTGCTCCTAGATTTCATCTTCATCTGTGTTCATATTCCAATTGTTTTAGTTTCTACAACTATTTGGATCGCCAAAATCCAATGCTTTCAATGTTCAATGTTCTTAGTTTTGATTATTTCACTTGCAAAGTTCAATGTTCTTAGTTTTGATTCAGTTTCTTCTAGTATAGATATCAGATTGTGATTTTACATAAATTTCAAATGGGATTGGTAAAGCTTACAGATTCAAGTCTGTATTTATATGAAACTCATAATTGTGATTTATATGTTGCACGGACACTCCTTTTAATAATCTATGTATATTTGTCTGTGTCTATATCATTTTTGTTCCTATTTGTAAGTTATTTGATAAAGGTTTTGTTTTGGGGATAACATTTCCCGAACCCGTACCCATTTCCCTATTCGTGGAACATAATACGAACATCATTACTATACTGACTAGTGCAGTCTTAAAAGGTGTTCTACTACTTCCCTTGCAAATGTTTGTCATTGTATTACTGTGTAAGAGCATTGTTTAGCTATGAGATTGTTTGCCAAAATGGTTGATTTGGTACACATTTGAGACCGTTGACATCCAGTGTCCCAAAACCACAGTTTGCCAACAAGCCTATGAGGCAACTAAAGAGATACATTACCGACCATTCTCCGTCTAGGTTGGCCACTGATTCCCACACTGTAGTAAACACTTTAGCCGATGAGAGCTAAGATTGGAGATGGATTTTAACTGGACCTGATGTTGCAATACATGTCCCGGCTGCCTTGTTGAGTCACGAATCAAACTCTCATCTACACTGTTGTGCACGGTGTCTGCATCAAGAAGCATGCTTGTATATCCAGAAGCATTATCAAATGGCACTCAACCGTCGGTCAATGGATTCATGTAGAGAACATGGACAGTCATTGAGGAGAGTGTTAGTTTTATTTGATGAAATTTATTTAGGCAAAAATTCGTTGTTTATTGGCCTTAGGTTTGATGATACTAACATGTTGAGCTATGAGAAAAGAAATGTGGTCAATCCATATTTTATTCTCATCGGCGTCATTTATGTTGAAGTTCTGGGATTTTCATGCCCAATCTTGAAGCCCAAAAACCATCACTTCAGTAAACATCAAAACATTTATGTCGAAGTTCTGGGATTTTCATGCTCAATCTTGAAGCCCAAAAACCATCACTTCAGTAAACATCAAAACTGAAGGGGGCATCGGTATATTTACTCTTTTACCGAAGGTAGATTTTGTTCATTTTTGTATGGTTTCGAGTTACTTGCACATCGTTCTTCTAACCCACAAAATGAAATGATGTATAACGAATTACTTTTTACCTGTGAGAAAATGCCAACAACATATACAAGATATAAAATGGCAGTAAAATTTTATTTATACTGTGCAAAAAGCATCTAAGACAGCTTTGAAGAATAAATAAGCAAGCACTCCCTTCTGGAGGCTCTTTCTAATTCTACCACTATTTCTTTTTACATCAATTATATGCTTCAATAAAATCTCACACCAATAATCAATTTTTAAATGTTACATTTTTATGTTACACTTCCCTGTAGATTTATCAATGATTTCTTGTATCAGCACAGACGATCGAGATCAATTTTCCAAATCAACAGCACCACCAACCAATCATCTTTGTATTTCGTCGAAAAATCTTTCCCTTAGATCAAATATTGATCAAGCAAAGCAGATTAATTAAAACAAGCATGTATCATCATCCTTCACTTCTATACACAGCCTTGATCAGCCATAGCTTGAGCAATAGTTAGAAAAGCCGATATGGCAGCTCCATGTAACAAGGCTCTGTAAAAGAAAAAAGGTACAGAAATGTGCAAAATTCACCATATTGTGTTATTGCAAGCTAATTAAATGGTAAATTATCCGGTTTCTTGCATGAGAGCTCGAATAAAAATATCACACACTTAAATTAAAAGTCATACTAAAGGAAAAGTACTTACTCAGGACTCTCTTTTTGATAACCGAAATCACTTGCTGCTTTGAGGGCTCTTTGGTACGTCTGTTTCATTGCTTCCTGCCAGTTAGAAGTATGATTTTGAGCAAATTATCGTGGAATATGGCTCGGCATAAATAGGGTAAATCGCACCTGAACTACAATGCTACAAATAATATATGGCCCCTAAACTTCCTTTCTTGACATTAAAGTTATTGAAATTTAAATCATTGTAAACACTGAAGTCTGAATCCAAAAAAATCCATTTAAGGAATTGACAAGATGATAATCTGGACAAGTTTGACTACATCATGAACCATTAGTTTTTCCAAGTTCCCGTAAATTATGGTCATATACTTATTTTCAAGTCAACATTTCATGAATTTTTTAGCGGGTATTTATTTATTATTTGGGCCTAAATGTTACAACAATGTGAACTTTTTCTATGTCAGGAAATGTAGTTTAGGAACCATTACTATTACTATGCTGGAGAGATTATATGCTATAGAGATACTGAGCATCCCATTTGAAAACGTTATAAAGGAAAAGAAATAAAAGCTAACATTGGCTTGCCTGCAACTTAGATTCGAAGTCCTCCGGAGACCAATGCATCAAATTGCATTCATGGTTGTTTAGTTCAAGCTCCCCAGCAACAACCTGCAACCAAGTAGATTCAAAATCAAAAGTTCAAATCACTCTCACTATGGATCTCAAAGGATTGTTTTCATGATGGATGGATGGATGTGACAAAAATTATATTTCAATGGAGCTAATTCATGTGGTTTTACCCTCTCATAAACCAGACTGCATGTTTAAGATTGTTTTAAATAATGAATAATGTTTTCAATCAAATGTCCTCTGAGCACTGGAGCTGTGACGGTTTGCTTCCAAAAGATTTTGAGGAATGCCTTGACAATTCCTTACACTTTCCGACCACAACTCAAGGAAAACGAAAAAATTTCTGCCAATAATCGTTCAGAAAAACTATGATCTTAAAGCAAAACCATTGATAATTTGCCGAGCCAGAAAGAAAAGAACACTCCAAGTAGTCCACAAGTCCAAATTCAACACAGGGATCTAGAAGTTCAAGTAATTAAATTGGAGTTCTAAGTTCTAACATAAAACTAAACCATTAGACCATATAGTTGAATGGCTTCAACATGGGACAATACTTGAACATGATGAACGCCAAATTTCACAACGATTTTTTGATCACATTGCTTATAACCTATGCAGCTGCTGGTAAGCAAATTAAAACTCAAAACCACCACGCAGATTCTTCAATCAAGCGATCATTTTAGAATTTCTAGCTATGGAGAGTAAGCCAAATATCGGAAGGCAAGCTAAGGGTGAAGATCTTACTTTTCTAACCGAATCAAATCACAAGCGAAATTGGTAAAACAAAGTTTCTTTGAGTTCCATCAGTCAAATTTGTTAAAACAGCCTCCAAAAGAATCTATTACTGCAACCTGAGTGTTGTGTCAATTTTTGTGCGTTTGAAAAAAATATGGGTCTTTTAGAGGTTGTAGTTAGTTCTTACATTTCATTTATCTTCATTGTCCAAGATACTCTTCACCGAAACAAAGGATCATGAGGAAGAAAACAAGGATCAAGAGAAAATGCATGTCCATTCCAGATAAAAAAAAAGGCGTAGGATTGTATTTAGTTATATTTAAAAAAGGCACCAAGTTCAAGGACTATATAGTTTATAGGAGAAAAAATTAAAGCGAACTCTAATATTCTGTAACTTCCATATATTGAATTGCATAAGCATTAGATTTTCTTCAGAAATACCTGAAAATAAATTCAGGTATAGAGCAAATCATATAGAAACTTTCAACAAATTCAATGATTTTGACATTTAACTACTTGAAATTCAGAATCTTTAGAGAACAAGCCATATCAAATTAAGGAAACTGGTAAACTACTTTTTTTTCTTTTCAAGAGGTAAATAAGGGACCATGCTGTTTCAAACACTTTTTTCAATATGAAGATAAATTCCATAAAAGTTAATCAATAAGCATAAAAAGCTACATGCATACGTGAATGTAGTAAGTATCGTACCCCTCCAGCACCAGCTGCCACAGCAGGAGCAATAAGAACATTTGCTTTTTTCAAGACATCAACTGCTTCAGGTGTGCATGGCATGTTTGCACCTACAAAACACAGAATAATCCAATCCCTATCAGCTAACATGAAATTTGTACAAGACACAGAAGGTCAAAGCAACAAAGGATAGTGCTCCAAAAAACCAAAAAACATTCTTATCGAACAAAACATAGTATAATGCTCAGAACTGCTCTTACCTTCTACTAGTATACGACAGCCTGAATTAACCAAATTAATGGCATCAGATTGGTCGATTTCATTTTGGGAAGCACAAGGAAATGCAACATCGCACCTCTCAGTCCAAGGTTTTGCTTCGTCATAGTACTTAGAACGAGCATACGTTTTTGAATAATCTCTGCATATGCCAAATTTAAGGAGGTTGGCAGTTGGCACCTTAGAGGAGCTATAATATATAACGCATGCTGAGTTGAAAACAAACCTCAAGCTTCTCTGCTGAGCTTTGATTTCTCGCAGGAAAGATATTTTGATGTAATCAAATCCCTCATCATCCACCAAATATCCCTTAGAATCTGTGCAATATTTACCAGGTAAAAAGCATGCATTGGAAGGCTTGCAAAAGTAAATAGTACATCTCTTCAAAGCTCATCCTTATTACAATTATATACCCAATATTTCAATATACAGTAAAACCTCTCTATAGTAATACAATTGGGGGCGGACTATTTGTATAACAATTGGGAGGTTATTACTAATTAGAAGTTGGTACAACAAAGATTTTCAACACTTGGGACCGGACTATTTGTATAACAATTGGGAGGTTATTCCTATATAGAGAGGTTTACTGTAAACTGAAGTCTAAAGGACACAAAAGACTTCCATAAATCCTGCTCTTTAAATATTGGGGAGGTAACTTTGTAGAGAATCAGTCCAAGTAAAAGAAGCCCAAGAATATCAACTAAAATTTAAAAGTACATGCCATATCATAAATTATTCCTAGAACATATAAGCATCAAGTCAATCCCACATCAGGACACAAAACTATGCTAAAATACTCTTTTTGTGGCATGATCATCAACTTAGTAGTTCCCACACCTATGTTCCTTGGCAGTTAAATTTTCATCAAATTCAGATGCCCCTTAGATCTCTCTAAATTTTGACATATATTTGCTCCTTTGCAAGAAAAAACGAAATTGAAGAAAAGTTGTAGAATAGAAGTACCACCACAAAATACAAATTTCTGACAAAAATTACATTGCATCAGTTGACTCATGTCAGTGTCATTCAGTGTTTTAAAGACAGAACATATTGTTACAAAAGCATACCGATCCAATCTTCAAAGACAAAATGCAACATGCTCCAAAATTTATCAGTGCCGAAACAACCAAGGCAGATATGCAAGTATTACACTTCATTTTTTTTATTTATTTTTTTTGTAAATTAAGTGTTGTGTCATTGCCAATAGAAACTTTCATTTATGTCTTTTATGATATTTCCCAGCAGCCAAAGAGTACCTGATACAGAGATGGGAAGAGCACCATAAGCAATAAGCTTTTCCAGGACATGCATTGCAATCTTTCCAGAACCACTTACGACACATCTGCAGAGGAAAATAAGAATCTAAATAACCTAGAATATTAATGCAATTAGGAATTGCTCCAAACTCAAATATTCTGAAGGTATAGAAAGATCTGAAATGCCATTCAAATGGCACCAGAATTTGCAGGTTAGTTATTTTGAATTTCATGTTATTGTAGCTTGTAGGATCCCCATTCTTCAACAAATAACAGCATACAGAGTTAAGTGAAGGACCTTAATCCTTTGAGCTCTTTATTCATATCTGCAAGCATAAGCTGAGCAAAGAAAACCTGCATAACACGAGATATCATTAAATTTCTGGTCACTTAATATATGTTAAGGTTAGTTGTACACCCTGTAAAAGCAAATATGTTACAAGAACATGAATTAAACATCTCATGCACATGATTTATCACTGTTCACATACGAAAAATTCAAATAGCCAAGATTCATTACCAGTCCGTAGCCAGTCGCTTCAGTTCGAAGGCTAGAGCCTGACCAAAATATCCTTGGCCCTGTAAAACTTCCCTGCACAAGGGATACATATGAAGACATATATATAAGAACTCTAAGTTTCTAACCCCTTCCTCTAGCTATGCAATCAATTAAAAGCACAGTTAAGAATAACAAAGACACAATGCAATGTATATCATAAGGTATGATAAGAGTGCTTCAAAATAGAAGAAAGCCTGACTTCTGCTCTAGAAATAGAAACCACAGGAAAACATCAAAATATTACTTATACAATTCGAGAGACTAGAAAAGTAATAAACTTTCCATTAAGGAAATTGATAGTCTTAAGTTGCAGCAGTAGAATTTTCGTAATCCTTGCAAGTAGATAATGACACCAGAAAGAGCAATTAAAATAGCACACAAATTGAAGTGTCCATTTGTAATGAAGTCAAGGTTCTTAAAAAATTCAAGTTGATATCAGGATTTGAAGAAGAACCTGAAAGTGGCCAGCAAGACGTCTATACTGCCCAAACAGATATCCCATTTCTCGAGTACCTACACCCATCTCCTCAGAAGGCAGGTCCTAAAATTCATATAACATAAAATAAAATCAGTACAAGAAAGTTAGCAACTGGATGCTAAGCATATAGATTAACAGAATATTCTTTAACTTGCCTTGTCAGGACCCAGATATCTATACATCTCATTCATAAAACTTTGACAAAAGCGCATAACCTGCCAAAGCGAGTTCACTACAATTAAAGAGATTTCAAGACACTGCAAGATAAATGAACTTCATTGTCAGAATGACAGTAACCTCATTGTCACTTTTTCCTTTCGGATCAAAATCACTTCCACCGGCAGCCCCTCCCAACTTATACGGAGATAAAGCGTTCTTTAATGTCTGTATAAAGCAGAAAGCAATAAAGTAACATATCAATTTCAGAGTTAAACACATCTCTCATATATGAAAATTTGAAGAGTCAAAGTGTGAGTTTTTGTAACATTTACACCAAAAAGTTCCCCTGATGTAATTCAAAAAAAGTTCTTTCCTCCAATGCTATTGTTTTTGACATTACTTTAATACATATCAACTTTACAGGCTGCGATAATTCAGAATAGTATGATACAAGGAATAAAAGGGACAGACATAGGTTGAGATTCAACATGAATTTGAAAGCAAAAGTCAATAGACTGTCCATTGGGAGCCAATAAATAATACCTGTTCAAAAGCGAGAAATTTAGCAATACTCAAATTCATTGAAGGATGAAAACGAATTCCACCCCTGCATGGACCCAACGACTGGTTAAAATGTACTCGAAACCCCCGGTTCACATGTGTCTCGCCCCTGTCGTCCACCCAAGGTACCCGGAAAAGAAGCATACGCTCAGGTTCTAACAAGCGTTCCATGATGTTGACATAACTGAAAATATCAGAGCCACCCCAACAATGTAAGAACAGAGGAGGGAGAGCCAAATGAGGGGAAGAAATCTAGATTTTAAGAGAGAATTCATTCTAGAGTGAACTCACTGCGTATTTTTTGCAATTACTCTTTCCAAACCATGAACAACTTCTTGTACTGATTGTATGAATTCAACCTCATGTGGATCCCTTCTGAGTGCAGCTTCGACAATTGTTCCCGCTGTTTTTGACATGAGAGCTTCATTTTAAGGCAATGGAATATGATAGCCGTCAGGAAGAAAAATTAGCAACATAAAGTTGGGGGGGAAAAAAATCTTATTATGGAATGCATTCTTTAAAATGGATTATATATGCAACCAGTCAAAGAATAAGAAAATGGTTCACAAATATTGGATCTTAATTTTAAACTAACAAAATTTTAGAATGAGTGTACAACCTTTTACGTAAATGGGTTTATCAACAATAATCTTATCTTTGGAGGCTATCTGAAGACGAAGAGCTTCTTTGTGAAGCAAACTATTGTTATGTTCTTCCAGTGCACTCATCTGCATATTCCTACTCCCTTCATTTCCGTATGGATTCCTTCTATGTTTCCTTCCATACTCTCTACAAACAGAGCAGAATATCCGTGCAGTTCCATCCTTCACATCAACATACGCCCACTTGTAAGTATCAGCCCATTCCTCTCTCCATCGCTTTACCACTTTCTTCTTCCTTTTTGCTGGTTGTGACTTTGAAATATCCTGATCTCCATTTGATAACTGAGAACTCATTATCATATTTTTGGCATCGTCATGGTCTTCACCAGAAGGTTCACCTGGTGGGGCGCTGATGAGAGGGGTATTAGCAAATGATGTGTCATCATCCCCATGACCAATTTCCAGATCAATCTCCTCCCCGAGTTCTCTGACCATCAAATGATGCCTCTGGGTTTGCTGGATCAAGTTCATATCATCCATTGCAGAATTCATCAATACTGCACTGTTCGGGAGCAACATTCAGCATGACAAATCAACCAAGCTGTAGAATCCTGCAATCCATTATCACATAGATAGTGCACTTCCTAATCAACTAATTGCTATCAATTAATAAGTAACTTTTGAAATAGTAGAGAAAACATGCCAAAAAGAAAAGAAAAAACATGCATATTTCGTGAACTATGACCCATGGAGATGCAGAACTGAACCCATTTACCAAGAAAAAAAGTTTTGTTTTTGTTCAATCAGTCATAAGATTAAACATATCAAACAGTATCAATTTGAAAAAATTCTTCTCCCATGATCTATTGCAAGAAAATAATATCCAAGTTTCCGGTTACACCCTTTATGGAATCACAAAACAAATTCAGGAAATTTCTGACACTAGTATCCAATCAGTTCATACTTGTTTGGTGTTGAACATCTCAGAACGAAATCATGACATAAAAATGCTCTCCATAGAAGTTGTCCTAGATGCATATGCCCGAGTAGTGCAAGGTCCTAAAAGCCCCGAAAATTATAGCTTGTAATTCATAATTTACCACCAAAACACTAGAGACCAATATCATGACATAAAAGTTCTCTCCATAGAAGTTGTCCTAGATGCATATACTCAAGTAGTGCAAAGTCCTAAAAAGTAAAAAACCCGAAAATTCTAGCTTCTAATTTCATAATTCACCACCAAAACATTCCATTTATTCAACCATAGGGATAGAAATTGATCCAAGCTTAGTAATACAACTAACAAGTTCAAAAATACAAATTCAACAACCAACAATTCCTCTTTTCGGATAACTCAAAAATACAAAATTCGATTTCCGGAACCAACAACTTAACATCTTGAAGCATACCCAGATGAAGAAATTGAATTATAAACAGAACCCAGAATCCAGAATTGTAAAAAGATCAAACCTTTAAAAGATTAAGGACAGAAACCAAAGTTGGGTTGTTGAAAAGGAGTCTCCTTTATCGGGTATCCCCAAAACTGTAGGGATGAATATTGATATTGAAGATATCAGAGTGTTAAGGGAGTAGTAGTTGTAGTAGTAAGATCGAAT
This sequence comes from Euphorbia peplus, assembly GCA_028411795.1. Lineage (NCBI taxonomy): Eukaryota > Viridiplantae > Streptophyta > Magnoliopsida > Malpighiales > Euphorbiaceae > Euphorbia > Euphorbia peplus. Next base: position 6,713,120 of record CP110843.1, on the reverse strand, counting down.
TCATTCATTCATGCCTTCTTTTCTCATCACTCTTAATTTTTTTCTTCCCTTTTTCCGGCAACACACCAAGATATTGTAGAAAAAAAAGATAAAAAATAAAATACAATAAGAGTGTTCTTTTTTTTTTTTCCTTTGTTTTTCTGTTAGTGGCAAAAATGATTTTTTTGTTTCTTCCTAATGCTGCATATACTTTATTTTATGAAAAATGAAATAAAATTTCACTTATTATCAATTTTATGAATTCATTCACGACTTTAAATTGGTAAGAAGATGAGAACAAGGCAGAGAAATAGGAGAGACATAGAATATTAGGCATTTTATATCTTAAAATAAGTTTGTAGTGCTAGGAAAGTTTATACTTTATTGTATGTAAACTTGTAATAGCTCGAGAACTTCGATTTGATGTAAGAAATTTGAAAATGGTTGACGAACAAAAGAGATCGGACTGATCATTAAGAGATCAAATTGTTCTTTCTTTTGTTTGTTTACATGAAACCAATTATCTCATTTTTTCCTCCTCATTACCCCAAACTCCTCTAATACCATTACCCACATCCATCTAAGGTTTTGAATTCCCTTTTCTCCTATATTATTGTATTCCCATTTACCAAATTTTTCATTTTATTATTTAATTTCAGTCTTAATATTATTTTATAAAAAATTATTTTAAACTTTTTTTTAAATAGGTAATGGATTCTCTCTTGGAACCAATCCAAACATATAATGAATTTCAAAGTGATCAATTTCCTTTCATCTTGTTTCTCTTTCCTGATTCCCTTTCCGTTACCTTATACGAACCAAACGCCCTCTTAGTTTTTTTAACATTCTAACAATGAAAAAATGCAAATTAACTACAATTGACACTCTTCTCAAAATTACAGCGCATATGTTCAAATTGTTAAAACGTCAACTTTACCTAAGAACAATGGCACTCAAAATAAGCGTCTCGTCACAACAAATCCAACAGTATAAAAAAAGTTCAAATCGGAATTCGGGAAAGTCGAAAAAAAATTATTTAAAAAAAATGAAATAAATAATAATTAAAAAGTATTAGTTTCTCTCTCCTGCTCTTACCATTTCATACCTGTCAATTAAAAAAATGACAAATTTCCCTTTAAATCCTTTCTCATTAATAAAACTACGTAGTTTTGAAAGTGTTCTCGCATATGGTAGGTGTTTTCACCTGATCCTTCCTCTATATATATATATATAAATATATATATATATAATATATATATTTATATATATATATAGAGGAAGGATCAGGTGAGAACATTCTGGAAAAAATTTAGGAGATGTATATCGTAATAAGAAATTTTATTTCTCTTGCTAAAGCCAAATTCCGCACACTTTAGTCCCAATAGATTATTAAAGTCATTAAATGGATAAAAATAAAAGAAAAATCTTTTTTTTCTGACAACAATGGATCTGAAAATGACCGCCTAATTATTACAAGTCCAACAGTATAATTTTTTTTTTGAAAAATGAATTCGCGAACATTGGGAAAATGTATTTTAAACAAACGAATTAACAGATTATTCTCTCTGATGTGATGACATCATCGCATTTCATTTGATCAGAAGCTATGACAAAGGAATAATAAGCTCAGAAGCTTGAGTCACGAGTTTTGTTAAGCATTTAAAGCTCTGACATCTGCATTTAATGCAAGGCGCCAAAAGTTCAAAAAGTTGTTTTGAAGGAGCACGCATGTCTGCTACAAACAAAACCAGCTCTTCCTTGTCTGCCCCTTGTTGATCTAAATGAAGCAACATTCCAGTCAACCTTATCTTTGATTTCAAATCACTTACCCGATTAAGTTAAAATCTATGTTCTTAATAACTGTACTTAATATGATTATGTATTTGCCTATTGACTTTAACTTCATAACCTCTAACAACTTGATCTTAAGCCGTGTTTAAGTTAAACAGATTGTTTGGAGTTCACCATTTTCATTAGAATGGGGGAGTTAAGTCACTTAGAGGTTTTGAAAAACATAACAAACAGGAAGTTACTCTCTAAACTTAGTATTTGTTTAAGTAACTTTACCTTCTGAACCACGGTTTGTCCATAACCAAAATGGGGGAGAATGATGAACCCTACATGTTTTGATTATGTCCAAACATTTCAGACGATGAATTTCAATTTATACTTATTTACTTATCAATGTTGACTAACAATTTTTGTTAAGTTTTGTATAAGTGTTTCTCAGCATGTGCTGAAAGAAGAAACTCTGAATTGCATAAGGAACTCAGAAGAGAAGAATAATTGAAGACTGAAGTTAAAGCTCAGAAGCTCGATGCTCCGCTCTGAAGATCTTCAGAAGTTTGATAAAGCTCTCCTCAACGTTCAACTGCAACCAGAAGTTCATTCCATTTGATCAGAAGCTTAGACAAAAGGAATTAAGAACTCAGAAGTTTAGTCACAAGTTTTGTTAAGCATTTAATGCTCCTAACATATGCATTTAATGCAAGGCGCCAAAAGTTCAAAAAGTTGTTTTGAAGGAGCGCGCCTGTCCACAACAAACAAAACCAGTTTTTCCTTGTCTACCCTTTGTTGATCTAAATGAAGAAACATTTCAGTTAACCTTATCCTTGATTTTAAATCACTTATCGGATTAAGTTAAAGAACAAGGTTAATGGAATCAAAGTGTTTGAAGACCGTTTGAAGAAATGACAGATTAACGACTACAACTATGTCATCATCAAATTGAAGATTCAAATTCAAGCAACGGTCATCTCAAGTCACTATAAATAGTAGCCAAGCTCCTTTGTGTTTTTACACACGCGAATTTTGAGCAAAAATCTTAACGCACTGTTCTTATAACAAAACAAAGCATTTTCCATTCTTTCTCTTTTCTTGTTTATTCTTTCTAAAAGTGAGAGAGTGGAGAAACACAAGTTCATAATAGGAATCTTGTAAACTGATATCGTTTGTGATATTCAGTTAGATTTTGAGAGAAATCTAGTTAAGGTTTGAGTTGGGTGAGAATTCCAGAAAACAGAGTGTTGTTGTTCTGGTGGAAATCCTTTAACTCTTTCTAGGCTAGTCAGAACTAAGTGAGAAATTAACTTAAGTTCTGTTGATGTAAAGGAGTTTATGAACGTGCCATAAACGTTTTGAATAGTGGATTTAAAATCTCTGCTGACTGCGATCACAGGGGACAGGACGTAGTCACATGACTTATGTGGCGAACCTGGATAAATCGAATTGTTCAACTCAGGACCTCTTGAATCTCTTTCTCCCTTCCTTTAACTTGTTATTTTGCTTCTCTGCATTTGCTGTATATTTAGTGCTGAAATAGTATTGCTCTCTATCTCCTGTCTTTGTTCAGAAGACTCACCTGAAGTTCTTTTACGCAGAACTTATGTTGCTTAAAGGCAGTAAACTGCTTAAAGGCAGAATTTCTCTTAGAGGCTTCTTCATTAAGCTTGCCTCCGACTCTGAAGAAATTTGACTCTGAAAATTAAGTTTCTCTAAAAACTAAGTTTTTCAGTTTTTGAATTAGACACTTATTCACCACCTCTCTCCCCCCCCCCCCCTCTAGGTGATTCTGATCTTGTTAGGGCCAACAAGAGATGAAAAAGATAAAGAGGAATATGATGAACCCTATGTGTTTTGATTATGTCCAAACGTTTCAGAAGATGAAAACTTAATATTTCCTTACATATAGTTTACTATTGACTAATAATTTTTGTGTACTTAGTCTTTGTGTAAGTTGCTCAGCAGGTGCTGAATGAATCATTTCTGGATTGCCTAAATAACTCAGAAGATCGGTCTGTTGAAGCTGGATACTCCGCTCTGAAGCCGAAGTCTGCTAAAGCTCTGATCAGAAGTCCCTTGCAATCAGAAGTTTTGCCAATTGTGATCAGAAGTCTAGTCAAGTGGATTTTTAGCTTCTGAAAGCTAAAGTCACGGGTTCTGGATAGCATTTAATGCTCTGACAAGTGCATTTAATGCAAGGCGCCAAAAGTTCAAAAAGCTGTTTTGATGGAGCGCGCCTGTCTGTTTAAAAGAAACCAGAATTTCCTTGCCTACCCTTTGTTGATCCAATTGAAGAATGATTCTGTCATCCTTCTCCTTGATTTCAAATCACTTACCAGATTTAGTTAAAGAACAAGGATAACGGAATCGAAGTGTTTGAAGACCGTTTGAAGATTTGACAAAACTAACGGCTACAACAACTGATGTCATCTCCTTTGAAGATTCAAACTCTCCAACGGTCATCTTCATTCACTATAAATAGTAGCCAAGCTCCAAAGCATCAACATACGCATGATCATCGAGCAAAATCTCAACGCACTGTTCTAACTAGAAAAACAGAGCATCTTTTCCATTCTCAATCTTTCTTAGCATAGTGTTAGTAAAGTGAGAGAGTGAAGAAAAACAAGTTCATAATAGGAATCTTGTAAACTGATATCGTTTGTGATATTCAGTTAGATTTAAAGAGAGAAATCTAGTTGAGATTAGAGTTGGGTGAGAAATCCAGAAAACAGAGTATTGTTTGTTCTGGTGAAAATCCTTTAACTCTTTTTAGGCTAGTCAGAACTAAGTGAGAAATTAGCTTAAGTTCTGTTGATGTAAAGGAGCTTCTGAACTTGCCATAAAAGTTCTGAATAGTGGATTTATAAAATCTCTGTAGGCCGCGACCTCAGGGGACAAGACGTAGTCACAGGACTTCTGTGGCGAACTTGGATAAATCGATTTGTTCAATCAGGACCTCCTGAACTTCTTTCTCCCTCTTATACTTGTTATTTTTGCTTCTGTGTACTTGCTTATATTTAGTACTGAAACAGATTTTCTCTAAAGTATCATTGTCTTTGTTCAGAAGACTGTCCAGAAGTTCTCAAATCAGAACTTCCGTTGCTGAAAAACAGTCCAACTGTGTTTAGGCAGAATTTCCCTCAGAAGCTACTTCTGTAAGCTAGCTTCTGACTCTGAGGAAATTTGACTCTGAAAATTAAGTTTCCCGAAAAACTTAGAAATTTTCAGTTTTCAACTTTGACACCTATTCACCCCCCTCTAGGTGATTCTGTTCTTGAAGGGCCAACAAGTGGTATCAGAGCGAAGGTTACTTCGCATATTTACTAAAGATCTAACAATCTAAGTGTAAGATCCTATCAGAATCAATAGAGATGGCTAGTAGACACCAGCCTGAGAATTCTTCTCACTTCATAGTTCCAGAAGGTTCTTCTACTACTAGACCTCCATTATTTAATGGCAACAACTACTCATACTGGAAGAAAAGGATGATGTACTTCATCCAAGCTCAGAACATGAGTGCTTGGTATGTCATCACTAATGGTGATTTCATTCCTACCAGAATGGAACAAGGTTTAGGGAATGTTGTTATTCCTCAGAGAGAATACACAGATGACATTCTAAAAAAACTCCAAACTAATGCTCAGCAATAAATATGTTGCATTGTGCACTTACAGCTACTGAATATAACAAAGTTTCTTCTTGTGAAACAGCACAGGATATTTGGAACAAGCTAGAAGTCACATATGAAGGAACTGGAAAAGTGAAGCAATCTAAAGTCAACCAACTCATGAGAGAATATGAGTTATTTGAAATGCTTGATAAAGAATCTATTTCAGATATGAACTCTAGATTCACCAAGATAGTCAATGACTTGAAGAGTTTAGGAAAGGATATTGAAGAATCTGATCGTGTGAAGAAGATTGTCAGAAGCTTACCAAGGTCTTGGCAAGCCAAGAAGACTGCTATTGAAGAAGTTCAGGATTTGAGCTATTACCTGTATGATGAGCTCATTGGGTCTCTAATTACCCATGAGATGTCATTAAAGAATCATGACCTAAGAGAAAGGTCAGAAGGAAAAAGAGTAGTCCTGAAAGCAGAATCTTCTGAAGAATCCTCTGAAGATGAGGAACTGGCTATGCTGACCAGGAAGTTCAAGAAGGCCTTTAGAAAAGGCAGAGGTGGAAACTACAAAAAGCCTTTCAGGAGCTTTGACAAGAAAACTCCTGATTCTGGTGAAAAGTTCAAGAGAGATCCAAATAAGCCTATTGTGTGCTATGGATGTCAGCAACCGGGGCACATTAAGCCTAACTGTCCGGAGCTGAAGAAAGATAAGAAGAAGTTCAAGAAAGCAATGCTGGCTGCTTGGTCAGACTCTGAGACCAGCAGTGATCCTGAAGAAAAGGAAGAGCAAGCTCAGATATGTTTTATGGCTATTGATGAGCCAACTTCCGAAGATGTCACAGGAGAAACTTCCGCACCTCCTGAAGCTACATATGATTCCGAGGTAAACATACCTTCTGAACAAAATATCTTTGATTCTCTTGAAGAACTCTATAGTATGTTCAAGTACCTGAAAAGGAAATTGGACAAGAGTGAGGCTGACAAGTTTCTTAGGTTTACTCAAGTTTATTCTGACATGAAAGTGTTAGAAGAAAAACTGTGTAAACAGTTCAGCACTCCTGCTGATGGCTCTAAAGCCAAAGGCAAGGAAAAGCTGCCTCTGGGAAGTGATAAACCCCAAAAGAAGAAGAAACCTGTCACTCCCTCTCTTCTGAAAGAGATAGCTTCTCCTCCTGATGTTGGAACCTCTGAGAGTGCTGGTATGGCCTCTGAAGATGTTGATCCTTCTCAGAAGAAGAAGAAATCTCCCAGGAAGCAAAGGGAAAGATCCAAGAACCCTCCTTTTTGCAAACTTTGCAAGGGTGATGGTCATTGGGTGAAGGATTGCAAGTATCATATTAAAAACCTCTTGCAATCTGAGATATCATTAAAACCTGCTGAAGAGAAATCTAACTCTGAAGGACCCAATAAGGATTGGATACCTGTCACTAATTGATTGTGTTGCAGGTGGCTCTGAGTGCTCCATCAATGTCAAAGCTGTGGTACATTGACATTGGGTGCTCAAGGCATATGACAGGTGATGAAAAAGCATTCATCACTTTTGATCCTAAAAGAGGTGGAAAAGTCAGCTTTGGAGATGCTCAGAAAGGAAGGATACTTGGTTCTGGATCCATAGGAACTAATCCTCCGATCGAAGATGTCTCCCTAGTCAGAGGCCTGAAGTTCAATCTCCTGAGTGTTGCACAACTGTGTGATAAAGGTAGAGATGTTGTCTTCAGCTCCTCTGGATGTAAAATCTTGGACAGTAAGTCAAGGGAAGTTATTCTAACTGCTCCTAGAGTTGAAAATGTTTTCATACTGAATCTTGAGAATCTTTGCAAAAATATATGCTTGATGTCCAAAGAGGATACCTCCTGGCTCTGGCATAGGAGACTTGCTCATGTGAGCATGGACCTTCTGGCCAAAGTAGCTAGAAATCAATTGGTTGAGGGTCTGCCTGAAATTAGTTTTAAAAAGAATCATTTGTGCAATGCTTGCCTATCTGGTAAACAATCCAGAAGCTCTTTTAAAATTAAGAAAGTCATTTCAACTAAAAGACCTTTGGAATTACTTCATATGGATCTTTTTGGCCCTGTTCAACCAATGAGCATGGGTGGAAAGAAGTATGCTTTTGTCATTGTAGATGACTATTCAAGATTCACTTGGGTCATCTTGCTGTCTAGCAAAGATGAGTCACTTGGATGTTTCTCAGTTCTGATAAAGAAACTTGAGAATGAAAGGAATGAAAAGGTTGTCCATATCAGAAGTGATAATGGTGGAGAATTCAAAAACTTTAGGTTTGAAGAATTCTGTGAAACCAAGGGAATTGATCATAACTTTTCTGCTCCCAGAACTCCTCAACAAAATGGGGTAGTTGAAAGGAAGAATAGAACTCTGGTTGAGATAGCCAGAACTATGATCAATGAAAGAAGGCTTCCTAAGTACTTTTGGGGAGAAGCTGTGAACACAGCTTGCTATGTTCTGAATAGAGTGCTAATCAGAAGCATTCTGAACAAGACCCCTTATGAACTCTGGAAAGGTCGAAAGCCTAAGATAGGTTATTTCAGAACCTTCGGTTGTAAGTGTTATGTTTTGAATACAAAAGAATATCTTTCAAAGTTTGATTCAAAGGCAGATGAGGCTATTTTTCTTGGTTACTCAACACATAGTAAAGCATATAGGGTTTTTAATAAGAGGACTCAAACTTTAGATGAATCTGTTCATGTACAGTTTGATGAGACTAACCCTGCAGATAGTAGAGCTCCTGATGAAGATGTAGTTCAAGCTCCTGAAGTAACATCCCCTATTGAAGAAGAAGATGTTTCTCCCAGAGCTGCTGAAGTGATTCCTCCTGTTGCTGAACAAGCTCAAGAAGTGAATCCTACTCCAGAAGTCAACTTCCTTCCAGAAGATGCTCCTATATATGATTCAACAAATGATGAACAGGTTTCAGAAGACTCATTGGATGTACCAAGAGAAGTTAGAGCTCATAGGAATCATTCCTTAGAGAACATAATTGACTCTGTTCATAATCCTGTCATGACCAGAGCTCAGCTCAGAAGATACATGGGGAATGTGGCTTTTGTGTCACTTCTGGAACCCAAGGACTTCTATGAAGCTGCTGATGATGACTCCTGGTTAATGGCAATGCAAGAAGAACTTGACCAGTTCAAAAGGTCAGAAGTTTGGACTTTGGTTCCCAGACCTAACAACATAAAGGTTGTTGGAACTAGATGGGTTCTGAAGAAAAAGCTTGATGAATTTGGAAATGTTGTGAGGAACAAGGCAAGACTTGTTGCTCAAGGTTACAGTCAGCAAGAAGGCATAGATTATGGTGAAACTTTTGCTCCTGTTGCAAGATTAGAAGCCATTAGAATCTTATGTGCTTTTGCATCATACAAAGGTTTCAAGCTCTTTCAAATGGATGTGAAAAGTGCATTCTTGAATGGTTACATTGATGAGGAAGTCTATGTGTCTCAACCCCCTGGTTTTGAAGATCCTAAGTTTCCTGATCATGTGTACAAGCTGAAGAAAGCCTTGTATGGACTGAAACAAGCTCCCAGAGCTTGGTATGAGAGACTGACGAAGTTCCTTCTGTCTAAGGGATTTGTCAGAGGCTGTGTTGATACAACTCTGTTCACTCTGAAGAAGAACAAGGATATCCTTATAGCTCAGGTATATGTTGATGATATTATATTTGGTGCTACTAATGAATCTTTGTGCAGAGAGTTCAGTGACCACATGAAGGCTGAGTTTGAAATGTCTATGATGGGAGAATTAACCTTCTTCTTAGGACTTCAGATCAAGCAAAGTAATGATGGTGTGTTTATCAATCAAGCCAAGTACACTAGAGAAGTGCTGAAGAAATTTGGCATGATGGACTCTAATGCTGTTGATATTCCAATGGATGTCAGCAAAGACATTGATGATGAAGAGAAAGCTGGTAAACCTGTAAATATAAAAACCTACAGAGATATGATTGGATCTCTTTTATACCTAACCGCCAGCAGGCCAGATATACATTTTGCTGTGTGTTTTTGTGCTAGATATCAATCAAAGCCAAGAGAAATTCATGATGTTGCTGTCAAAAGAATTCTCAGATATCTTAAAGGCACACCAGAAGCTGGTTTGTGGTATCCCTGTAGTTCTGATTTTACTCCTATAGGATACACAGACTCTGACTATGGTAGAGATAAATTGAAAAGGGTCAGCACTTCTGGTGGTTGTCATTTTCTGGGGGAGTGCTTAGTCTCCTGGCATAGCAAGAAGCAAACCTCTGTGGCTCTCTCAACTGCTGAAGCTGAGTATGTTGCTGCTGGAAGTTGTGTTTCTCAGATGCTCTAGATCAAGCAACAAATTGCTGACTATGGTGTCATCCCTGGAACAATTACAATCTACTGTGATAACAAGAGTGCAATTGATCTTTCAAAAAATCCTATTCAGCACAGCAGGATGAAGCATGTTCATATTAGGCATCACTTTCTGAGAGATCATGTTCTGAAGAAGGATATTATCATTACTCATGTTCCCTCTGAAGAGAATCTTGCTGACATGTTTACTAAGCCTCTGGCTGGTATGTCTTTCAGCAACTTACGAGAAGGCATTGGTATGACTTATCCACTTCAATAACTTAGATTAATTATGTCTGTATGTCTTAAGTGATTAATCGTTTGAGATAATTAAGTTATAATTAATTCTAATCATGATTTGACTTGAAAGCATGCGTTATCTTCTGTATTTTACGGCGCTGTTCTGTGGTTAACGGTTATCTGTTCCCTTTTAAACGGTGTGTATTTGCTTTTTGAATTGGAACGGTTTCTGTGTTTGGGTATAAATAGAAGTTTTCCATACTTAGAAGTTTTTACTCTTTTTCTTTGCCATTAGAATTTCCATAGATTTTTCTGTGTTCTCTTCTCTCTAAAATCTTAACCTAATTTCTTATTTCTTCAAAATGGCTCAAGAAATCACTGTCACACACATCTTCTCCACTGAATCACAAAAGAAGGTTAGCGAATCTAGGGTATTCACCTCTAGGTTCCTAGATGATGAAGTTAAATCGACTGAACCTATTTCTCACTGGCTTAGCGCTCAAAACTGGAATTCATTCGTTTCTCTCGATGAATTCATTTATCCTAAGTTAGTTACAGAATTCTATCAGAACCTCCATTTCTTTTCTAATGAGGAGGATGTTCTACATTCTGAAGTCGGGGAAGTTGAGATCGAAGTCAGCAGGGCTTCCATTTCTCAAGTGATAGGGATTGATGATGAAGGAATCATCATTGGTGATGATGGCTCAGCAGATGGTTTTACTGAAGCCAACTGGGCAAGGCCAGATCTGAATGCCAAGGAAACGTATGCCACCTGGTTGACTCAGCACTAGAGGTGGGCACACTATCTGACTACAAATGTCTTTCTTCCGAAGGCTGGAGGAGTCAATGGGGTTTCCAACAGGGAAAGGGTTTTCATGTGGCATCTGGTCAACCAGAAGAAAATTAATTTACCTGCCATGATGATAAGGCAGATGAAGAATGTAACGACCGTGAGTGCATTAGCATATGGCTCACTCCTGACGAGGTTGTTTGAGGCAGCCTCTGTTGTTGTTTCAGGAGAAGGTGTTACTAGTAGGAGTACGGTTCTGAAGATGCATACCTTCAGGAACCTGAGTTTTGGTGTGACTCCGAAGAAGATTGAGAAGGGCTCCTCTGTGAGTATTGCTCAGAAGGAAATTGTGGAAGCTACTGTGCAGAAAGGAAAGAATGCTGCCAAGAAGGGCAAGGGAAAGAAAGGATCAAGCAAGTTGGTCCTGACTATTGAGAAGGTGGTTGTCTCAGAACCTCTTCCCACGATGGTTCAAACAACAATCAATGTTGAACCCTCTGGCAAGATTGTTGCTGAGAAACCAAAAGATGTTCAAGAGAAAGATGTTCAGGATGCTGAGGAAGCACGCCTTGCTGAGAAAGAGAAGGCTGCTGAAGCTGAAAAAGTTGCAAGAGTTGTGGCTCTTGCTGATGAGAAAAGAAAGAAGAAGGAAGCAGAGGATCAGTTAGCTGCTGAGAGAGAAATTGCTGCAAAGGCTAAGGCCGATGCAAGACTTATAGCATGTGCTGCTGAACTTCAGGATGCGGAGTTCTCAAAGGAAGTTGAGGCTTCAGAAGAAGAAGAGAATGTTGAGAATATCTCTCTGTCCTCTCGGATACTTGAGAATATCTCTCTTTCTACCAGGATTGGGAAGAAGGCTGTTGCAAAACGAAGGGTTCTGAAGAAGAAGGACTTCGTTGTTGCCTCCAGTGCTGAATTAGAGGATTCTGTTACTCAGGAACCGGAAGCTGCTGATAAAGACTTATCAGAGATTTCTGATGAAGAGAATATTGATGCTCCTCTGATTGAAGAGCTGTCAGAAGAGAATGAACCAGAAGATGAAGAGGTTCTTCAGAATGCAAAATTTTTTTTGAGAATGTTGATGATGAAAACTTCATTGACAACATTCTTCTGAATCAAGGAAGAAACCCTGGTGAAAGGGACGCCTCTGAAACACTGATCAGGATGGCTCACATCTTTGATGAGCCCATCTCAATGTTTGATCCAAACTCTGACCAGGTCATCTCTTCTCCCACTCTTACTCCTCATCAATCTCCTTCACTCCCTTCTGTCACAGAAGTGAGTGGATCCCAAACTTCCATTCCTCTTACAACTTCAATCTCTGAGGTTGTACCTCCTTCAATCATTCCTCCTTCTGGATCCTTTTCAGAAGTGAATTTAAACACTGCTCCCATTTTCACAGACTCTATATCCACATCAACTACCTCTTCTATTCCTTCCTCCTTTGTAAGTCCATCAATTGGATTTACTGCTCCATCTTTCTCACTACCATCTACTTTTCCTTTCATTTCCTCTACCATTTCTTCCTCTACCACCAATTCCATCCCTTCCTCAAACACTCAAATTCCTCCTCTCTCAACCTCTGGACATACACCTTCTGTGTGTGATCCATTAACTACCTCCTCCACTACTTCTTGTTTTGCTGGGTTGTCATCCAACTATGACTTCCTGCGCAAACACATGAATCGGGATGATCTGGATACCAGGTTTGGTAGTTTTGGTTTCATGGGCAGAGCTTCTGGTATTTTCGAAGCTGGAGGTGCCCCCAGTGTTGAAGAGTTGAGAAGAATGAGTCAGAGTGGCTCTGATGAACTGTTGAATAGATTTGCTGGTATAGGGCAAAGGACTTCTGCTGCTGACATGTATGCTCAGGGCATTGTGCTGCAAGAATTACATTCTTTGAAAGCTCAGAACCTGCAGCTCATGACTATGCTTCAAATGCAGGATCCTTCTGTTTATATACGCAATCTTTCTACACTTCATCTAGCTACGTATGAAGAGCTGTACAAATTAAGAGAATTAGCTCTGACTCTTCCCTCTCTGGATAACATTGCTCTTGCTTCTTCTCTAAAGGTCAATGAGAACTTGGAGATATTGACAGAAGAAGTCAAGGAAGCAAACGAGCATTATGAGGCTCATGAGAAGATGCTCCCAAGTAAGATTGAAGACCTGCAAAGTACTGCCAATCACATTCTGAGAGAAGTGAAATCTTCTGCTCAAGGTTCTTCATCTTCCGGGGCTGCAAAGATTGTATATGACATCACTCCTGATCTCAACAATCGACTCTCCAACATTGAGTCTGCTGTATCTGCTCAGAACGCACAGTTTGCTGAGCTTACTGAACTTCTGAAGGTTATGCACACTCAAGCACGTGAACAAGAGAAGACTCTTCACAATTGTTATAGGTTTGTTCGAGGACAGACTTATATTCAGAATGAGCATCTTACTGCTGCTGTGTATGCTAACAATAGGTTGATCAAGCTCCTTCTGGAAGATGTTCAGAAACAGCGACCTATGTCTGGTCAGACCTTTGATCATATGAAGACCATTGATGATGACTTCAGAAGAAGAATGGATATGATCAATATTGTGCGACCAACTCCAGTGCAATATCAGACTGCTCTAAATGTTCAGCAAAAATTGCAATCTCAGGGTGCTCTGGGTGTTGCTCTTGGTTCTGGTCAAACGGGGGAGAAGTCTGGTCAGAAGAGATCAAGTGCTGCTGAAGGATCTAGTGTTGTTCCTCCTCCTCAGAAGAAACCTAGGAACTTGTAATCTTCTAGGACTTAAGCTTCTTAGCTAGGTTCTGGGTTGGGTAATTTTTGTCTTAGGACTTTTTCTGCTCTTCTGATTATTTTGCTTCTTATGTTGTCTCCTGAATGAATTTATATACACTGAATCTTTCTTATACTCTCTTGTGTCTCTGACTTCTTATTTTTTTTGCTTATGTTCCTGTCTGACTTAGTAAATTACACTTCATCAAATCTAACAACTTGATCTTAAGTCTTTCTTTAAGTTTATACAGATTGCTGAAGTTCACCATTTACACTAAAATGGGGGAGTTAATTTACTCAGAAGTTAATAAACATTTGCATCAGGAAGTCGTTTTCTAAACCTCATGTTTTCTTTTTCCTTCTGACCACGGTTTGTCCATAACCAAAATGGGGGAGAATGATGAACCCTATGTGTTTTGATTATGTCCAAACGTTTCAGAAGATGAAAACTTAATATTTCCTTACATATAGTTTACTATTGACTAATAATTTTTGTGTACTTAGTCTTTGTGTAAGTTGCTCAGCAGGTGCTGAATGAATCATTTTTGGATTGCCTAAATAACTCAGAAGATCGGTCTGTTGAAGCTGGATACTCCGCTCTGAAGCCGAAGTCTGCTAAAGCTCTGATCAGAAGTCCCTTGCAATCAGAAGTTTTGCCAATTGTGATCAGAAGTCTAGTCAAGTGGATTTTTAGCTTCTGAAAGCTAAAGTCACGGGTTCTGGATAGCATTTAATGCTCTGACAAGTGCATTTAATGCAAGGCGCCAAAAGTTCAAAAAGCTGTTTTGATGGAGCGCGCCTGTCTGTTTAAAAGAAACCAGAATTTCCTTGCCTACCCTTTGTTGATCCAATTGAAGAATGATTCTGTCATCCTTCTCCTTGATTTCAAATCACTTACCAGATTTAGTTAAAGAACAAGGATAACGGAATCGAAGTGTTTGAAGACCGTTTGAAGATTTGACAAAACTAACGGCTACAACAACTGATGTCATCTCCTTTGAAGATTCAAACTCTCCAACGGTCATCTTCATTCACTATAAATAGTAGCCAAGCTCCAAAGCATCAACATACGCATGATCATCGAGCAAAATCTCAACGCACTGTTCTAACTAGAAAAACAGAGCATCTTTTCCATTCTCAATCTTTCTTAGCATAGTGTTAGTAAAGTGAGAGAGTGAAGAAAAACAAGTTCATAATAGGAATCTTGTAAACTGATATCGTTTGTGATATTCAGTTAGATTTAAAGAGAGAAATCTAGTTGAGATTAGAGTTGGGTGAGAAATCCAGAAAACAGAGTATTGTTTGTTCTGGTGAAAATCCTTTAACTCTTTTTAGGCTAGTCAGAACTAAGTGAGAAATTAGCTTAAGTTCTGTTGATGTAAAGGAGCTTCTGAACTTGCCATAAAAGTTCTGAATAGTGGATTTATAAAATCTCTGTAGGCCGCGACCTCAGGGGACAAGACGTAGTCACAGGACTTCTGTGGCGAACTTGGATAAATCGATTTGTTCAATCAGGACCTCCTGAACTTCTTTCTCCCTCTTATACTTGTTATTTTTGCTTCTGTGTACTTGCTTATATTTAGTGCTGAAACAGATTTTCTCTAAAGTATCATTGTCTTTGTTCAGAAGACTGTCCAGAAGTTCTCAAATCAGAACTTCCGTTGCTGAAAAACAGTCCAACTGTGTTTAGGCAGAATTTCCCTCAGAAGCTACTTCTGTAAGCTAGCTTCTGACTCTGAGGAAATTTGACTCTGAAAATTAAGTTTCCCGAAAAACTTAGAAATTTGCAGTTTTCAACTTTGACACCTATTCACCCCCCTCTAGGTGATTCTGTTCTTGACCTCAGGGGACAAGACGTAGTCACAGGACTTCTGTGGCGAACTTGGATAAATCGATTTGTTCAATCAGGACCTCCTGAACTTCTTTCTCCCTCTTATACTTGTTATTTTTGCTTCTGTGTACTTGCTTATATTTAGTGCTGAAACAGATTTTCTCTAAAGTATCATTGTCTTTGTTCAGAAGACTGTCCAGAAGTTCTCAAATCAGAACTTCCGTTGCTGAAAAACAGTCCAACTGTGTTTAGGCAGAATTTCCCTCAGAAGCTACTTCTGTAAGCTAGCTTCTGACTCTGAGGAAATTTGACTCTGAAAATTAAGTTTCCCGAAAAACTTAGAAATTTGCAGTTTTCAACTTTGACACCTATTCACCCCCCTCTAGGTGATTCTGTTCTTGAAGGGCCAACAGAATAAAAAGGATGAGCTTCTAGAGATGAATCAAGAAAAGACGTGCTTTGTACGCCAATCGGAAAGGGAAGGAAGGAGATGAAGGATGCAGTTCTGGAGATGAAGAAGGATGAAGTCTGGAGATGAACGTGCTCTGTGGTTGGTCGGACATGGAAGGAGATGGAGAGAAAGAAGGAAAACAAGAAATGGAGGTAACTTTAGGTTATTTTGTATAAAGAATAACCCTTGAAAGTGTCTAGTTTAGTAAATATTTGTCAAACTAGCCTAAAAACGTTACGAGACCATGGCAAGTAGCCTAATTTAGTAAAAAAAAAATTATACTAATACCATCCTTTCCTAAATCGTACGTTGTTATCTTGTTAGTTTTCTTAAATGGTCATGCCTTTATTATTGTTTTTTTTAGGAGCTGCACAAAAAGAATTCATCTTTTTTCCTACAAACTATTGGCTTCTAAATTTTGGCCATGAATCTCAATGCAGGAAAATCTTTAAATTCTGAGAAATTTTTTGTTGTCCTAATTTTCGCTTTGAATTAATAAATATTTATTCTGTCATCTCATATGTTACTTTTATTTTTATTAGCATAAACTTATTGTATTAATATGGTACGGTTCTCTGAACGGCTAAACATTTTACTTAGAGGCAACTCTTAATAGATGTTGCAAACAAATATTGTTTGGCCGCTTAGCCGCTCAAAATTAGGTATTTAATTTGAACCGATTTGATCGTTTAGGTGTTCAAAATCTGACTTATCTCTGAATAATCGTCCGACTAATTTCCAATTAATAATCAAATAACCTCAACCGTCCGACTAACGGCTAGCACATTTTACTACATTGATATTTATTAATATGAAATCAACAACATTTTTCAAAAAAAGAAAGAAAAAGTCCAACAGTTTCTTGTGACTAATTTCAAATATTTTTTCTAGCGAATGTACCTTATCATTTTGCATACAAACAATAATAAACAATCATAGTTTTACCAAAACACCGGTAAACAAACAATAAGTAAACAACAAACAACAAACCGTAACAATAAACAACAACTGCAAATACAAGATAACCAAAGCATGCCTACAAATAAAAATTGTCACAAACTATTTAACCCTAAAATTAAACTAATTGGTAAGTTTCTAAGAATAAATATAAGTAAAGTGAAACTTAATTTATTGGTAGGTAAAGTGAGACTAAATATATCGTAAAATGAAACATGATTTATGTAAATTTATTATTTTTTAAAAAATATCACTAACTACTTGAAAAATTGAGTTTTACATGAAACCTTTCAACTTTATGTAAATTCTATATAATTGGGCATGGGGAGGGATCAAGTGTGACACATTAAGTTTGGTGTGACAACTTTTATGGTGTGACAATGGTGGTAATTTTGTAATTAAATGGGTAAAGATGACATAATTGTAAAGAAATCGAAAAGGCCCATGCGCATAAGGAGATGGTGGGGGACTGATGATGGGTGATTAGTGAACCAATAAGCTCATCATATAGATAATAGCTTAAGTCCTGAACTTCTTCAATAGTAGTCTTCTTGGCTTGCTAAGACCTTGGTAAGCTTTTGATAATCTTCTTCACTCTCTCTGGTTCTTCAATATCCTTACCCAAACCTTTCAGATCGTTGACTATTTTGGTGAATCTGGAATTCATATCTGAAATCGATTCTTTCTCAAACATTTCAAATAACTCATAACTTCTCGTGAGTTGATTGATCTTGGATTGCTTCACTTTGCCTGTTCCTTCATAAGTTACTTCAAGCTTGTTCCATATATCTTTTGTTGTTTCACAAGAAGAAACTTTGTTATATTCAGTAGCAGAAAATGCACAATGCAACATGTTTATTGCTGAAGCATTAATTTGGAGTTTCTTTAGGATATCATCAGTCTATTCCCTATGAGGTATTACAACATTCCCCAGACCTACTGTAAGCACTGGTTTTCGAACCCGATGATGAAAGCAAACTATGAGCTCCTCGTTGCGCCGGCTGCTCAAATACCGATGCGCGTCGTAGAACGGATCACCTTTTCGGGACCGTAACCTCTTCCGCCCGCTTCTCGGGACCATGAGTATGGCACTTTCATGCTTATGAGAAAATCCTTGATCACAAAAGAGTATACGGTCACAAGTACTATTCATTAAGGACCGTACGGTCACAACACTGTTGGTTGAGACCGTACGGTCACAACACTGTTGGTTGAGACCGTACGGTCACATGGTTCTGACCGTACGGTCACTGCCACGTGGCAGATAGCAATCCAATCCTTATCTTCCACGTGGCTGGGCGGTCCAATCAGAGCGTGACACATGTACAAACATCCAAACAACATTGACCGGGTGTCGGGCAACGCCCGGCTCAGATCCAAATATAGATCTGAGACGGGCGAAGCCAGTGACCGTACGGTCACTAAACAGTGACCATACGGTCACAACCTTGTGACCGTACAGTCACAACCTTAAACCTATATAAACCCTCTGGATTTCTCATTCAAATCATCAACAAATCTTTCAAAAAACCAACAAACACTCATTCTCCTCTCTCTCTAGCTCGTCCTAAAGCGATTCTTGACCCGAGATAAGTTGCCTCTGATAAGGTTGCCTCCGAGTTGCCTAAAGTTGCCTCTGATACATAAAAGAATTGCTAGAGTCCGAGCTTGAGAGTACTTTCCTCAAATATTCTCAGAAAAGGTCCTCCTGACCACCAAAAATATTCCCCCTATTATCAAAAGTTTCCAATCCAGGCATCACTCGCAGTCTCGCTAGGGTCGATTAAGTCTTGTTTCCAGTTACCACACCGGAGGACGCACACGTAATTCCGGTTCCCCGAGGTTCCTCCCAGAAAAGGTCTCCGTTCTTCAACGAGCATCAGTCCACGAGCAATCACTGGCACGTGACGAGGGTAAGCTTCTGAGGGTTTAGTACCGTGTCACCCAGCGGTTTACCGCACAAATATTTGCGCATTTACTTATTCTTGTGTGAAGATCATAAATATGAAGACAATAAGCTGTTAGGTTGCATTAAAGATCCTCTGGGTTCTGGAATGTCGGAATTAATAAGTTGTATCCACGAACGTAAATAGAATCTCTGGTTTTCAAAAGAATCGGTACAAACACCGGTTCGTACATTTTCCCGGTCGGCCGGGTAGCGACTCTAGTCAAAGAAGGCTAAAGCCGATATGAGCGACCACTTACGCTCACAGTGGCGACTCTGCTGGGGACCAAAAATATATTCTACTATTGAAAGTTAACTTCAACGTACGATTCTCTTGAAGTTAATTTATTAATAGAAGGATGTAAGCTTGGTTTTCACTATTTGTAAAATTATTTCTTAAAATTGTTTTATAAAAGTGAAAACGGGATACAACTGAAGCATTCTGACAGTCTAGTTCTGTACAACAGAGTTATTGCTTTCTCATACTGCATAAAGAAAATCCCGAATGATCAAACGTGTGTTATGGGTCGTGCTTACTGTCGTTTCCTTTAAGGGACGCATAGGTCGATCTGTAACACCACCCACAGCCTTGTACCGTCGACACGCTGCTCAAAACCCTTAAATGGGGAGGCGCTAGGTATATCTTGCCGTGGGAACCCTTTTGTACTATCAAACGAGACCGAAGCCTCATATAGTCATCCTAGATATCTCCCCTAGGAACTACCCCCAAACATCTTTTAAAAATTACGTCTGTTGAGAGTGTTCCGACGTCGAAAGGAAAGACGTCGGAAAAACCCACCTAGGACAGAGACGCACCTCGCGAAGAATGAGAGGGAGTGACAACTTTGTGTGTAGATGAGCTTGTTTGGTGGATTGATCATACATGAAAGGCATATAGAAGGTCCGAATTCTGCCACCCCGGACGTCCCTTCGATTCAAAAAGGCACTCTGTCACAATCCCGCAAATAGCATTGTCACAAATGTCCACCCCGAATAAGGAAAGGATTGCTGAGATCGAAACAGAGTGCGGTTTGAATCAAAGGAACGTCCGGACCAGTGAGAATTGGCTAAAAGAGAAGCGAAAGAACGACCGATGGCTGAAATAAAAACTTATGAAACAAGCCATGATGCGACCTTTCGTGTCCACGCAAGCCAAAGACCCCGCTCAAGGATATTACCTCCACCATCATACATTCACGAGGTAATACCCTTGGACATAGTCTAACAAACCAAAGCAGAAAAAGGATCAATAGGACCATGCACGCATACATACACGGGCTAAGGATAACGGGAAACTCATACCATCTTTCCCCGTATAGAGCGACCGTGGACGAGGGCAAACCGAAGGTTGGTTAGGGCAGACCCAATCACGGAGCCCGAAGAAGTATTAGTTGAAAGCGCGTCCGATTCAGAAGAAGACATGGCAGAGCCAAATGATATCTCTGACGCCGCTACTGAGATCGCCAAAGCATTGGCGGCCATGCTCCAGTCCCCCGAATACCAGATGATGATGGACCTGGCCATCGAGAAGGGATGCCAGAAGGTCCTGGCCAAACACTTGGAAAACGGAGAAAAGCCTGAGTCCGAATCGGGAGGATCCCATGGGATGGAGAAGCCAAAAGACCCGAATGATTCAGAAGGGAAATTGGACTACATCATCGGACACCTGGAAAGTAAGGCTGGGAGCGCCGCTACCCCGACCAGCAAAGCATTGGCGTCTTATCTGAGGCCCAACGGGCAAGGGCTTCCCCCAGGGTTTGTGATCCCAGCATTTATCCGGTTCGGTGGAAAAGGAGATCATGTCGGGCACATCAAGCACTTCGCTAACCTTATGAACCTGTCCCCCTTGGACATGAAACAAGCAACCAGTCTGTTCGCCTTCTCGCTCGAGGGCAATGCCTTGGAATGGTACAATGGATTGAAGTTCAGTGTCCAGGGAAATTGGGACGAACTAGTGGCCGCATTCACCAAGCAATACGAAATCAACACCCTGCAAAAGTACACGTAGGCGGATTTGGCAGCCCTCAAGCAGAATGTGAGGGAAAGATTCGACGCCTACTATGACAACAGGTGGTTGCCGGTGGCTGGAAAGCTGGCTGTTAAGCCTCCAGAGAGTGATTTGATAGAATGCCTAGCCAGCGGAGCACTGCCCAGAGTCAGGGAAGTAATTCAGTATCAAACTTTCAAGACATTTGAGGACCTGTTCCAGACGGTCCGAAACATCGAAAGGCAGGTCATTAACCAAGTTCCCAGGGCCACATATGGAAGAGGGAACAACACGCGGGGCAGCGAACCAGAACAAACTTCCGGGGCACGGGGGACCCAATCCATTGAATACCGAGGAGCCCCCTCCGGAGTCAACGCAATCCACTTAAACGTTAACCTCAAAAAGGCGTTCGACCGCCTAGCTCACGAGGGGAAAATTGTTCCTATTAGGGCGCCTATAATTATCAAACCAAGCGATAATCTGGAGAAGTTCTGTGACTATCATCAGGTCTTCTCACACCCTACCGCCAAGTGTGAAGCTCTGCACAAAGAAATCATGAGAATGATCGAAGAAGGAGAGATAGAAGCTCCTAAGGCCCCAAGCACCAAGAAAAACCCCTTACCAGACTATCGCGACGTCCCTCCCCCTCGGACCATGATGATCAACTCAGGATTCACTGAAAGAAAAGTCCTGAAAAACGTTGATAGAACCCCAAGAGTGCGCACCCCGGTGGGTCATTTCTCCCCGTGTCTTTCAGTCAACATGATGCACTCAGGGTGTACCCTGGCTCAGATTATGGCCTGCCTCGGAGGAAGAATCAGGAGGTCTCCGGATGAAGTCAATAATTGGTGGTCAGACTCGTCGGATGATGAGCCAACGGAAGAACAAGCCAGGACCACAATAAACCATGTCACTAGATCAGGACGGGTATTTCAACCCGCGCATAAGACGCAAGAGTCAGGACCAACCACGAACGAGAGAGATGGAAATGGCCAAGATTCTAACGAAAAAGGGATAGTGGCAAAGCAACTGGCGAAGACCCCAATGCAAATGTCCGTATGGGAGCTCCTAGTATCATCCAGGGAACACCGGAACGCATTAATTGAAAATCTCTCAGCCGTGCCTACAATAGCAACAATAACCCCAAGCGAGCTATGCTGCATAGTGCAAGGAATGCGGGAGCCTGTGGCCGAAGTATCTTTCACAAAAGAAGATCTTCCCGCTAAAGGAGCAACCCACAATAAAGCCTTGTTCATACAAGTAGAAATCAAAGGAAGGCCTCTGTCATGCGTTATGGTAGATGATGGGTCGGCCCTCAACATATGCCCCAAGAAAATGTTGGGACGACTCGGGCTGACAATGGAAGATATCAGACCCACAGAGATGGTTATCTGAGACTATGATGATTCCAAGAGAGAAGTGTTGGGCGTCTTCGAAGCAGAAGTCGTAACTGGGCCCATCAGGTCCATGGTAGAGTTTGTAGTGATGGATATACCTGTCACTTTCGCCTTGCTACTCGGACGACAATGGTTTCACCCCTTGGGAGGAGTCTCATCCACCCTACACCAGAAGATCAAGTTCCCAATGGGAGATAAAGTCGTCACCATCCCTGCTCATGACGACCTTATGGTGGCCATAATCACCTCGGACTTCCCTCCCCGAGGGGGATTCCAAGCAGCGGTGATATACGAAGAAGAAATGCCTGCATCAGTCGCAAACTCGCTAAAAAAGATGCACTTTATGCCAGGGATGGGCCTAGGGGTAAACCAACAGGGGCTGCCCACCTTCAACATCCCCTGTGAAGCCAAAAGAGGGAGAGAGGGGTTAGGATATTCTGCGAACAAAGACGTGGGTGCGTCTGGAGAAACGAAGTGGGTCGCCCCAAAGAAAGGACTAGAAGAAACTGAGAAAGGAACTGGGAGAGAACCCGACATGACGAAATGGCAGAAAACTCACACGGCCAAGATAAATGCGCCAGCCCCGACCCCGGAAAGGCGCGTCCAAGACCTCGCAGATGAACTGGCCAAGATGAGGGTCAACGAGGGAGAAATGGAGGTCAAGATGAGGGAAGCTGCAAAACGAGTGTTTGAAGAAATCATGAGAGGAAAACGGAACGAAAGCGCGAAGACACCCCATGGAGATGACGAGAGCATAGGAATCACCCACGAAACCAAGGAAGGAGCCATGCAGGAAGACCCGGATCTGGTAACCCTACCAGATTCAGTTCTACACGACAATGATGTTGTGTATAATTGTGATTTCATGTTCCAAAACGATGTATTCACTTCAAAACATGATGCAATGAAATCCCAGTTTGCTTACTTGTGTGACTTGTCAGAAGATGGCACCATGCATTCATTAGATCATTTAACTAGCGCATTTAGCATACATAACACCGCTTTACATCATGTTAACCTAGGAACAAAAGATGAACCAAGATTAGTACCAATTTCTCCCGACTTATCCCCCGCGGAACATAGTCAGATTGAGGCGGTCTTAAGACGACATCAAAAGGTCTTCGCTTGGTTGTATGAGGACATGCCAGGAGTAGAACCCTCCATAGCTGAGCACGCCATCCCTTTAAAACTTGGAGCAGTGCCAATTAGACAAAAATTAAGGAGGCTAAGACCAGAATGGGCCCAACTAGTCAAGGATGAGATAACAAAGCAGATCAAGTCAAAATTTCTCGAAGTGGTTGATTACGCGGAATGGGTAGCAAATGTGGTTCCCGTAGGGAAAAAGGATGGAAAGGTACGGGTGTGTGGACTATCGGGACCTCAACCGGGCATGTCCAAAAGACAATTTTCCGCTACCACACATTGACGTACTCGTAGACAGCGCCGCATCGGCTGTAATGTATTCTCTTATGGACGGTTTCTCGGGGTACAATCAAATCCTCATGAAGATAGCTGATAAAGTCAAAACCTCATTCATCACGGAGTGGGGAACATACTGCTATAAGGTGATGCCATTTGGGTTGAAGAATGCAGGGGCAACTTACCAAAGGGCCGCAACGACGTTATTACATGATATGATCCATAAAGAGGTGGAAGTTTATGTGGATGATATGCTGGTAAAATCGGATACGAGGGAGGGACATCCCGCAGCATTAGAAAAGTTCTTGACGCGGATAGAAAGATATAACTTAAGGCTCAATCCAAAGAAATGCGTGTTTGGGGTACCCTCTGGGAAATTGCTAGGACACATCGTCAGCGACAAAGGCATCGAGATTGATCCCGAGAAGGTTAAAGCTATCACTGAGATGCCGCCCCCGAAAACAGAGAAAGAAGTCCGAGCATTCCTCGGAAATATCCAGTATGTTAGTCGCTTTATAGCAAAACTCACAACGGTGTGCGAACCCATCTTCAAGTTGCTCAGGAAAGATGAGACGAACCAATGGAATGATAATTGCCAACTCGCGTTTGATAAAATCAAGAAATGCCTGGCGAGCGCGCCCGTGTTGAAACCGCCGCGACTTGGGATCCCCCTCACACTATATCTGGCCATCGAAGATGCGTCGGTAGGGGCAATGCTAGTCCAGACACAAGACGACGGAGTAGAACATCCTATCTATTACCTCAGCAAGAAGTTACTCCAGTATGAATGTAAATATGACTTGCTAGAACGAACTTGTGTTGCTATGATCTGGATCACTCGAAAGCTGCGACACTACTTTCAATCCTACGAAGTGCTAGTCGTCTCTAAAGTAGATCCCATGAAACACCTCGCCACGGCACCCACGCTAGTAGGTAAACTCGCTCGGTGGGCATTGTTGTTATCCGAATTCGACATCAAGTTTGTAAACTCAAAAGTAGTCAAAGGCAAGGCCGTCGCTGAATTTCTTGCCCGACAACCATTGCCTGAAGCCGAAAACGAATCGTGGCACTTTGAGTTCCCAGATGAAAACTTAGGGGTGATTACTATTCAAGGATGGAGAATGCACTTTGACGAGCCCAGAATAGGAACGGGGCGGGAGCAGGAGTGGTGTTAGCTTTGCCAACAGGACTGACTATACCATTAGCGAAAAGACTACAATTCAAGGCTACAAACAACGCGGTAGAATATGAGGCTTGTCTCTTCGGAATAGAAGCGTTGATAAGCCTGGGGGCACGTGAAGTGGAAATCACTGGAGATTCGCTACTAGTGTTATGTCACGCGACTGGAGAATGGGGGGTACGGGAGGAACGCTTGCGACCTTACGTCAAAAAGCTACGCGCAATGATCCGGAATTTTGACACATGTACGTTCCACCATATACCACGAGAAGAAAATCAAATGGCAGATGCATTAGCCACGCTAGCATCAAACTGGGAAGGGATGCAAGCAGCGCCCATAAAGCCACTGGTTATGACATCATCCCGCTTTCCGATTCACCTAGAAGAGTATGTACTTCATACGCACGACACAGAACCGTGGTACATGGAAATCCAACGATTTGTAACAAAGGGTACATACCCGTCAGAGGCGACAAAAAGCGACAAGCTGGTCATCAGGAGGTTGGCATCTAAATGTCGAGAAGTAGGAGGGGTGTTGTACCGAAGATCCGCCAGTGGTGTACTACTAAAATGCCTATCTGAAGACGAGGCAAGGAAAACCATGGAAGAAATACACCGAGAGATCTGTGAGCCACACATGAACGTAGATTCCATGGCCAAGAAAATCACGAGGCAGGGATTTTGGTGGCCTACCATGAGGGATGATTGCTATAAATACACGAAAAGGTGCCTCCAATGTCAATTCCACGCCGATCATGTTCATGTACCACCCACGGAATTGCACAATCTAGCCACGCCATGGTCGTTCGCCGCGTGGGGCATAGACATGATAGGTGAAATCAGACCCCCCGCATCCAATGGCCATCGTTTCATCGTGGTGGCCATAGATTACTTCTCAAAGTGGGTAGAAGCTGAATCCTTCACGACAGTCACGCACGTACCATGGCGAGATTCATAGAGAGGAATATCATATGTCGATATGGGATACCCCATCATGTGATCACCGACAACGGGGTACAATTCCAAGGAGCTACCCGGGAAATGCTGGCGAGACACCAAATAGAACATCACCGTTCATCCCCGTACAGACCTCAGTCAAACGGGGCAGTTGAGGCCGCTAACAAAACAATCAAGCAGATGCTCATGAAGATGTCAGATAGGAGTAGGGATTGGGCGGAGAAATTACCCTTTGCAATCTGGGGATATCGAACGACTATCCGCACGCCAACGGGGGCGACACCATATTCCTTGGTTTACGGAATGGACGCAGTATTACCAGTAGAAATAGAGATGCAATCTTTGCGGGTGGTCCTAGAGGAACACATTCCCGAAACGGAGTGGGTAAGGGACAGGGTCGGCCAGCTGGACCTGTTGGACGAAAAGCGACTTAGGGCCCTGGATCAGCTACAAATGTACCAGCAGAGATTGGCAAACACATACAATAAGAAGGTAAGAACTGTGTCCCGACCCATAAAGGTAGGTGACCTAGTGCTCAAACAATTGCGGCACTCGACCGTCGATCCCCGAGGAAAATTCCAACCAAAATGGGAAGGGCCTTTCGTCGTCAAAAGAATGTACTCGCGTGGAGGAGTCAGGCTAACCGACATGGAAGGAATAGAATTAGCAGAACCAATCAATATAGATGGACTCCGGTATTTCCATGTATGACTGGGAGAATACAAACCTAGAAATTTGTTCCTAGGGAAAGATCTTGGTTCATCCTCGGTTAGGACATGTTGTAAGACGAATGTTGTTTGTGTTATTGCTTTAGTAAAATGAAATAAAAATGTATCGTACCATCCCTCACAAGAAACATTGGAAAAGCAAAGAAGAAAGCCAATAACAAAGTGCATTAATCACCATAACGAAAGTCACGAAAAAGGAACCTTGATCTCCTCATCCCTCTAAAGAACGCAGGATGCAGGACCCACTGATAATATTTCCTCATCATTAGAATAATCGACAAGAAGGTGGCCATTTCAAAGCATCGAGATGTCACTCGGATATTTTCTAGGGATGGCGTAACACTCCACGCACGAAGAAGCACAAAACGAAAGGTAGGCACGCATACACACACGCACACGGACACGTATACATGCATACATGCACATACACGCATATGTTTAGATAAAAGATCCACAGAACAAGTCAGAATAGACCCCGGAAGGCTACAAAAGACATAAGGGAATAACCGGCGACCACAAAAACAGTATGCTGGGGCAACATCAGATCACCGACACGTCGGGGCACCCCTGAACTCGTCAAAATATTGGAAACCACGGGGGCAGTACCAGAGTGGGGCACGACTTTGGTCAAGGAAGAATGTCGCCAGAGACCCTCAGACCGGCTGAAGATCAAGAACAGAAAAGAAAAAATACTGGGACACAGCTGATCGACCTCAAAATAAGATCACCAACATCCAGATAAGACTGGTAGGACAAAGTGATCAAAGGGAGAGAGGACGACGAACAGAGCTACTGAAGTTACCAAAAGTCCTCGAACCAAAAATTTGGGGCACTATTAAAGGTTACGAAAATCCTCGTCGAGGTACCCAGCAGAAGCAGTTAGTTGGCCTTACTGAAAGATTATGGAAGATCCGATGACGTGAGACCAGAACTGCAGGAAAGTCAAGAGATTACTAATCCTCGGGTTGTGCCCGAGGTACTATGGAGAAGAGCTACAAAGAAGTTATTAAATCTTCGGGTCACGCCCGAGGCATTGTGAGAGTTTACTCAGAGCAACAAAGAGGTTGCCAAGTCCTCGGGTCTCGCCCAAGGCAGGCTACTGAAGGTTACGAAAAGTCCTCGAGTTACACTCGAGGCGCTATTAAAGGTTACAGAAAATCCTCATCGAGGTACCCCACAGAAACAGTTAGTCGGCCTTACTGAAAGATTATAGAAGATCCGATGTCGTAGGCCAGAACTGCAGGTAAGTTCTCTAAACCCACTTTGAAAAACACTAGCACACACGCAGTACGGCTCGTTTCACTTCATTGAGACTGTCTGAAGGGTCTTACAGAACGATGTAATCACCTTAGGCACTCCCAAAGAAGCAAGGGGCAAACTGTAAGCACTGGTTTTTGAACCCGATGATGAAAGCAAACTATGAGCTCCTCGTTGCGCCGGCTGCTCAAATACCGATGCGCGTCGTAGAACGGATCACCTTTTCGGGACCATAACCTCTTCCGCCCGCTTCTCGGGACCATGAGTGTGGCACTTTCATGCTTATGAGAAAATCCTTGATCACAAAAGAGTATACGGTCACAAGTACTATTCGTCAAGGACCGTACGGTCACAACACTGTTGGTTGAGACCGTACGGTCACATGGTTCTGACCGTACGGTCACTGCCACGTGGCAGATAGCAATCCAATCCTTATCTGCCACATGGCTGGGCGGTCCAATCAGAGCGTGACACGTGTACAAACATCCAAACAACATTGGCCGGGTGTCGGGCAACGCCCGGCTCAGATCCAAATTTAGATCTGAGACGGGCGAAGCCAGTGACCGTACGGTCACTAAACAGTGACCATACGGTCACAAGGAAACCTATATAAACCCTCCGGATTTCTCATTCAAATCATCAACAAATCTTTCAAAAAACCAACAAACACTCATTCTCCTCTCTCTCTAGCTCGTCCTAAATCGATTCTTGACCCGAGATAAGTTGCCTCTGATAAGGTTGCCTCCGAGTTGCCTAAAGTTGCCTCTGATACATAAAAGAATTGCTAGAGTTCGAGCTTGAGAGTACTTTCCTCAAATATTCTCAGAAAAGGTCCTCCTGACCACCAAAAATATTCCCCCTATTATCAAAAGTTTCCAATCCAGGCATCACTCGCAATCTCGCTAGGGTCGATTAAGTCCTGTTTCCAGTTACCACACCGGAGGACGCACACGTAATTCCGGTTCCCCGAGGTTCCTCCCAGAAAAGGTCTCCGTTCTTCAACGAGCATCAGTCCGCGAGCAATCACTGGCACGTGACGAGGGTAAGCTTCTGAGGGTTTAGTACCGTGTCACCCAGCGGTTTACCGCACAAATATTTGCGCATTTACTTATTCTTGTGTGAAGATCATAAATATGAAGACAATAAGCTGTTAGGTTGCATTAAAGATCCTCTGGGTTCTGGAATCTCGTAATTAATAAGTTGTATCCACGAACGTAAATAGAATCTCTGGTTTTAAAAACAATCGGTACAAACACCGGTTCATACATTTTCCCGGTCGGCCGGGTGGCGACTCTAGTCAAAGAAGGCTAAAGCCGCTATGAGCGACCACTTACGCTCACACCTACTTCCATTCTGACTGGAATATAGTCACCATCTGTGATAACGTTCCAAGCACTCATATTATGGGCTTGAATGAAATACATCATTCTTTTCTTCTAGTAAGAGTAGTTATCACCATTAAACAGTGGACGTCTAGTTGTGGAAGCACCCTTTGGAATCATATAGTAAGAGGAAGTCTCAGGTAGATTCCTACCGGCCATCTCTATTGATTCTGATGGATCTTACACTTAGATTGTTAGATCTTAGTCAATAAAACGAAGTGACCTTCGCTCTGATACCACTTGTTGGCCCTAACAAGATCAGAATCACCTAGAGGGGGGTGAATAGGTGTCTAAGAGGAAAACTGATAATTTTAAGTTTTTAGAGAAACTTAATTTCTCAGAGTCAAATTTCCTCAGAGTCAGAGGCTAGTTTAATGAAACAACTTCTGAGGGAAATTCTGCCTTAACACAGTTTAACTGCTTTTAGCAACAAAAGCTCAGAGTTAGAAAACTTCTGGACAGTCTTCTGAACAAAGACAATGATATAAAGAGTAAATCTGTTTCAGCACTAAACAAAAGCAAGTACACAAAATAAAAAATAACAAGTATAAGGAAGGGAGAAAGAGATTCAAGAGGTCCTGATGAACAGTTCGATTTATCCAGGTTCACCACAGAAGTCCTATGACTACGTCCTGTCCTCTGTGATCGCAGTCACCAGAGATTTTAAATCCACTATTCAGAACTTTTATGGCAAGTTCAGAAGCTCCTTTACATCAACAGAACTTAAGCTAATTTCTCACTTAGTTCTGACTAGCCTAGAATGAGTTAAAGGATTTTCACCAGAACAACAACAATGCTGTTTTCTGGAATTCTCACCCAACTCAAACCTTAACTAGATTCTCTCAAATGTAATTGAGTATCACAAACGATACCAGTTTATAAGATTCCTATTATGAATTTGTGTTTCTTCACTCTCTCACTATTACAAAGCCTAAACTAAGAAAGATTTAGAATGGAAAAGTTTGCTCTGTTTTGCTCGTTAAAACAGTGCGTTAATATTTTGCTCGTTAATCGCGTGTGTGATGCAATGGAGCTTGGCTACTATTTATATTGCTTTGGAGATGACCGTTGCTTGAATTTGAATCTTCAATAGATGACATCAGTTGTTGTAGCCGTTAATTTGTCACTTCTTCAAACGGTCTTCAAACACTCTGATTCCGTTAACCTTGTTCTTTAACTTAATCCGGTAAGTGATTTGAAATGAAGGATAAGGTTGACTGGAATTTTACTTCATTTAGATCGGAAAAGGGTAGACAAGGAAAAACTTGTTTTGCTTGAGGCAGACATGCGCGCTCCATCAAACAGCTTTTTGAACTTTTGGCGCCTTGCATTAAATGCAGAAGTCAGAGCATTAAATGCTAGATAAGACTCGTGACTAGCGCTTCTGAGTTCTTTATAATCTTGTCTAAGCTTCTGATCGAAATGGAATTTCTTCTGATTGCTTCTAGTCCTCTGAGGAGACCTTTAACAGTCTTCAGAAAATCTCCAGAGCGGAGTATCCAGCTTCTGAGCTTTAAACTTCTGTCTTCGGCTATTCTTCTCTTCTGAGTCTTCAAGGCAATCCAGAATATCTTCATTCAGCACCTGCTGAGAAACTTATACAATACTTAACAAAAATTGTTAGTCAACATTGAAAAGTATATAAGTAAGAATAGAATTTCATCTTCTGAAACGTTTGGACATAATAAAAACTCTTAGGGTTCATCAATGTGTACTTGTTGAATATTTAGTGCTGAAACAGACTTTACTCTTATTTCACTGTCTTTGTTCAGAAGACTATCCAGAAGTTCTTTTTACACAGAACTTCTGTTGCTGAAAATAGTAAACTGTTGAAAGGCAGAATTTCCCTCAGAGGCTCCTTCATTAAGCTTGCCTCTGACTCTGAGAAAATTTGACTCTAAAAATTAAGTTTCTCTAAAAACTTGAGATTTTCAGTTTTTGAATTAGACACCTATTCACCCCCCCCCCCCCCCTCTAGTTATTCTGATCTTGTTAGGACCAACAGTATAAACCATTGTGTTTGTTTTGTGAGTTTTCAGAGTTATATCCAAAATGAAGCTCTTTTGGGGCTTTGTATGCGTTACAATTCAATCAAGCTGCTTCTTGAAGATGTTCATCGTGAGCGTCCTTTGACTAGTGAGACTTACAACCGTATGGCCAGTTTAGATCGAGAATTCAAAACACGTATGAATGTCATGAACTCTGTTAGACCAATTGAAGCTCAGCTGAAAGCTGCCTTGGATACTCAGAAGAGATTATTTGACAAAGGTGCTATGGGTCAAGGTTTTGGACAAATGGGGGAGAAGTCTGCACATCAGAGTGGTTCAAGTGCTTGTATGAAGAGACCTGGTGAAGGTGCTGGTTCTGGTGGAAATGTTCACAAGAAACCAAAAACTGATGATCAAACCAAAAGGAAATAGGACTTAAGCTTCTTAGCTCTAGGTTATGGGTTGGGGTAGCATGTCTTAGGACTTGTATTATTTCTTCCTCCTTTTGTTGTTTGCTTTATTGTGTTTTTTCTCTGACCATTCAATATAACCTCATCTCGAGGGAAAAACCTTGGAAGGGTTAAGTAAAACTTTGGATTCAAAGAGACGAGTGACAGTGATTTGTTCTTGAGCCATTTGGGAAATTAGGTTTTTCGAAATGGAGAGAAGGAAAATAGAGATATTAGAACAGACAAATTCTAGGAATTCTAATGCAAAGAAAATTTGAATGAAGGAATTTTGCTAAGTGTGGAAACCTCTTATTTATACCCGAACACTAACAAACCGTTCCAATTCAAAAAGTGCACTAACACCGTTAAAAGGGGAACAGGTTACCGTTATCACCAGAAAAAGCGCAGTAAAAAACATTAATTACACGCACGCATAAACTAAGAATTAATTACCATAATTATCTTTAATCATGCTAAAGAATCTCAAACGTTTAGCATTTAAGAAAATAAAGCAGGTAGTTGAAGATAAATTACTGAAGTGGATTAGTCATACCTATGCCTTCACGCAGACCTCTAAAAGGAGTACTAGCCAGAGGCTTAGTAAACATATCAGCAAAGTTGTCTTCAGAGGGCAAGTAGATAAGAACAATATCCTTCTTCAGAACATGGTCTCTCAGAAAATGATGCCTGATGTGAACATGCTTCATCCTGGTGTGTTGAATGGGATTCTTTGAAAGGTCAATAGCACTTTTGTTATCACAGTTGATTGTAATTGTTCCAGGAGGGACTCCATAGACAGCAATTTGTTGCTTTATCCAGAGCATTTGAGAAACACAACTTCCAACAGCAACATACTCAGCTAATTGATATCTAGCTACTTTGGCCAGAAGGTCCATGCTCACATGAGCAAGTCTTCTATGCCAGAGCCAGGAGGTATCCTCTTTGGACATCAAGCATATATTTTTACAGAGATTCTCAAGGTTCAGCATGAAAACATTTTCTACTCTAGGAGCAGTTAGAATTACTTCCCTTGACTTACTGTTCATAATTTTACATCCAGAGGAGCTGAATACAACATCTCTACCTTTGTCACACAGTTGTGCAACACTCAGGAGGTTGAACTTCAGGCCTCTGACTAGGGAGACATCTTCAATAGGAGGATTGGTTCCAATAGATCCAGAACCAAGGATCCTTCCTTTCTGAGCATCTCCAAAGCTGACTTTACCACCTCTTTTAGGTACAAATGTGATGAATGACTTCTCATCACCTGTCATATGCTTTGAGCACCCACTGTCAATGTACCACAACTTTGACATTGATGGAGCACTCAGAGCCACCTGCAACACAATCAATTAGTGACAGGTACCCAATCCTTACTGGGTCCTTCATTGTTAGATTTATCTTGAGCAGGTTTTAGTGATATCTCAGATTGCAAGATGTTTTTAATGTGATATTTGCAATCCTTCAACCAGTGACCATCAGTCTTGCAAAGCTTGCAAAAGGGAGGGTTCTTGGATCTTTCCCTTTGCTTCTTGGGAGCTTTCTTCTTCTTCTGGGAAGGTGTACTTTCTTCAGAGGCCATAACACTCTCAGAGGTACCCACATCAGGAGGAGAAGAGATCTCCTTCAGAAGAGATGGAGTGACATGTTTCTTCTTCTTCTGGGGTTTATCACTTCCGAGAGGCAGCTTTTCCTTGCCTTTGGTTTTGGGGCCATCAGAAGGAGTGCTGAACTGTTTACACAACTTTTCTTCTAACACTTTCATGTCAGAATAGATTTGAGTAAACCTAAGAAACTTGTCAGCCTCACTTTTGTCCAATTTCCTCTTAAGGTATTTGAACATAAGTGGGGGAATATTTTTGGTGGTCGTGAGGACCTTTTAGGAGTGGGAATATTGTTGGAAATAACTCTCAAAACTCTGACTCAAGCAATTATTTTCGTTTCAGATGCAACCTTAGGCAACAACAGAGGCAACTTTTATCGGGTCAAGAATTGCTTTAGAACGAGCTAGAAAGGGAGGAGAATGAGTGTTTATTGGTGAATTAAATGAGAAATCTAGGGGGTATTTATAGAGTAGATTGTGACCGTACGGTCGCCTGAACGTCCGTCTCAGATCCAAATTTGAATCTGAGACGGGCTTTACCCAAAGCCCGGCCGGGCTTAGAAGGCCCGACCAAAGTCCTTTGTCCACATGTACACGTGGCGACTTCTCATTGGACTGTTTTCCACGTGGCAGATAAGGATTGGATTGATGTCTGCCACGTGGCAGTGACCGTACGGTCAGAAGGATTGTGACCGTACGGTCAATGGTAGATAGGATTTTGACTGTACGTCATTTTGTAAAAGAGGATTTTCTTATAAGCATGAAGGCGTCACACTCATGGTCTCGAGACGCGGGTGGAAGAGGTTATGGCCCTAGAAAGGTGATCCGTTCTCTGACGAGTATCAATATTTGAGCAGCTGGCGGGACGAGGAGCTCGTAGATTGCTTTCGTCATTGGGTTCGAAAACCAGTGCTTACACTACTTATGCCACAAAAAATGTTTACGCGTGGCATAAACTTATTTATGACTTGGATAATTTGTTTAACCTAGTGTAGCCACGAAAATTTTATACTTGTGCCACGATTTTAACCATGGCGCAAGTGATGATTTGTTGTAGTGAGGATTTTGCCAAGCATTTTCAAGCTATATTTTTTTGGGGGGCCAAGGTAAAATTCTCCTTTTATTTCTATTTGTTCTTATTTATTCTTTTACTTGGAATAATAGTGGGCTTTTATAGAGTTCAAGTGAAAGGGCTAGGAGAACAATATATTGTCAATATGGATGATCATGAGTGTTCATGTAGAACATGGCAATTAAATGGCATCCCATGTTGTCATGCTATTGCAGCCATTATTGGTCAAAATCAAGATGCATAAACTTTCATTGATCCATGTTATTCCGTTGAGACTTATATAAAGGTATATAATTGGTTAACATACTTGTTTCTTTAAACTTCTATTTTATTTAAATATATTTGTAGTTTGCATGATTGTTTAAATTATTGGTTCCTACTTTGTGGTTCAATAAAGGTATATAGTTTCTTCATAGAACCTACCAATGGCATGGATCAGTGGCCAAATGTTGAATGTTATGTGGAAATCATTACCTCCCTCTCTAGTTAGAACAAAAAGAGGTAGGAAAAAGAAGGCTAGAAGAAAGGAGCCTGGAGAATTGATAGAGGCGGCGGCAAGGGGAAAATAAGGTATAGCAATTGTGGTGGCACATCTCACAATAAGAGAACAGGTAAAAGTCAACCATCAAAGTCATATGTTCCACAGGTAAATTTAAGTAATTAGTTTCTTTTATGAACTTGATTCAATTAAATTCACTCTCTTAAACAATATATTTATTTTTAATTTCATATAAAGCCAAAAAGAGGGAGAAGTACAATTGTAGAGGGTTCAAACTCCACAACAACAAATTGTGGTCCAAAAACAGTTCGTTGGATGATGGATGTAAGGATAAATTTTAAACAACTATATTAATATTATTGTATATAAATTATGATTTTCTAAATGATAACGTTAATTTCAAGATTTGCAATTTTACAAAATAATGATTATCTTTTTGTTCATGACTTGTATTAAGAAGTAAAAATGCATTATGTATCATGTAATTTATTGTCATAAAAATGCAATTTTGTATAAGTTTTGCATGTTGTGTATATAATAATATATTGCAATTTCGTGCATATAAAACATAAATTTTATATGAAAAAATAGAAGCAGAAAGAAGAAAAGAAAAGTTGAAGCAAGAGAACATGTTCAAACATTTTCAGACCCTAAGAACCCCAAACGAAGTCTCATTCAATTCCAACCATTTTCAAAGCAAACAAGTGAAGATAGGAGACATAGTAGGTAAAATGCATCAATTGAAGGTTTGTAGGCTGTTTAAGTACACTTTTACATGGATTGAAAGTTCTGAAAACCCTAAGTATAGTTATGGGATTGATTATAAATGAGTTATGGTGATTTTGTGGTGGCTTGGTGTTGTTTGAATTGGTTATGTGTTGTTGTAGTGAAAGGTATGCATAAGGTGTCATAGGCTGAATTGTAGGCAGTTCTCTTCGGTCACCTTATGGCCTCGTTTTCATCATGATAGAGATCGAATTGCAAAACCACAAAGAAGTAACCATTTACCCCTATATGTTGGCTAGATTCCTGTAAAATATGAGTCTCTAATTCATTGTGTGGAAGAAGTTAGCTTGGTGTGAACATGACTGCCTCGAAATGGAATTGTATGTGAGGCAGCAATCTTGTGATGCTCATTTGAGGCTCTTAAGATCATATTTAGGGACCACATGTTTTACAAAGTTGTTTATAACATGTGGAAGTATGTCCCTGTAAAATGGTTTGTGTAGAAAGTGTGTGGTTTGAGAGAACCATTGACATTACCATGTGCGATGGAAAGCTGGGTAGTCTGTTTTCTTGCCAGAAATAGAACCTTATACCTTTGCTTGCCATTTATGATCCAGGGATGATATTAATGTGATTTTTGGGTATGTTCAAGTTATATATGTCTAGTTTCAGTAGCAACAAGAATCAAGGTCTTTGTGTAAGTATTGAGAGAGTTATGGTAGAATCTAGGCACATAGGTCATGTGAACAACTAAGACCAAAGAATGAAGTTTAGTCTATAATGTGAAGCTAGTGAGTTGTGAGAATCATATGTCATGCATAAGCATACATTTTCATATAGTTTAATTGAGTCTAATTGTATGATTTTATGTGATATTAGGACAAGGTGCAAGTGAAAGAGCACCCGAGCGTGTTGAATAGATCTCGTCGAGTGAACGGTAAGCATAATGCTTATATGTGTGTATAAATGTGATGTGATTGGAACTTGTTGAGTATGGAACATGATTGATTCTGATGTGAATACGTGATATATGATATGTGTTGGTTTGTGAAATGTTGTGTTGGTTATGAAATGTTGTGATGGTGATGAAATGTGGAGATAGAACTATTGGTGACATCGTGAGCTGAAATGCAGTATGTTGAGTTGTATGATTGATGTGTGAATTGGATAATGATTAATGAGAAAGGAATGTGAGCATGCTTAAGTGAATATGTGAAGTGGTCCAAGTTGTGGAGAGTGCTATTCGAAATTTGGAGCCGGAAGCACAGTGTTGAGATATATCCGTAGCGGACTGCGTGAGTTGAGTTTTACTCCTCCACAGGTGATTGTATTCCGATATGTGAGACGGAATACAGAGTGGGCCCACAGACCATTTTACATATGTCATTTAAGTATAGCAGGGCCCTAATGATTAAATAATGATGAGCATAATAAATGAATCGTGCGTGTGACTGTGTAGTGATATATTTGCAGTTGAATTGATATTGATGATATAACTCTACTTGTATTCTTTCATTTTATATTTGTATACATATATGGGTATATGTTTATTGAGTAGGCAGCTCACCCCTTGCCACCATTTTTCAGGATAGTGGAGTTCTTTTTGTTAGGATCGCACCGGCAGCGATAGTTCGTTCTCACCTATGCATTTTGGAGTATTTCATGTGTATTTTGTTTTGTATACTATATGTATAGAATAATGACTTAAATGGATAATGTAAATTTATAACTCATGTATTTGGTTTGATATGTATTAAAGAATGAAATGTATATATGATGTTATTATTATCCATATGTTTTTATGATATGAAAAATGATTATGAGATTATAATGAAATTTGGAATGTATAATTTGATATAAAAATGATAGTGATTGTATTTATATGTGTAACTGTTGTTGTGCGACACGTAATGTGATCCCAGTGAGGGGGTTACAGTTTACACAACTTTTCTTCTAACATTTTCATGTCAGAATAGATTTGAGTAAACCTAAGAAACTTGTCAGCCTCACTTTTGTCCAATTTCCTCTTAAGGTATTTGAACATACTGTATAGTTCTTCAAGAGAATCAAAGATATCTGGTTCATGAGAAATGTTTACCTCAGAGTCATATGTTACTTCAGGAGGTGCGGAAGTCTCTCCTGTGACATCTTCAGAAGTTAGCTCATCAATAGCCATGAAACAAATCTGAGCTTGCTCTTCCTTTTCTTCAGGATCACTGCTGGTCTCAGAGTTTGACCACGCAGCTAGCATAGCTTTCTTGAACTTTCTTTTGTCTTTCTTCAGCTCTGGGCAGTTAGGCTTAATGTGCCCGGGTTGCTGACATCCATAGCATACAATGGGTTTGCTATGATCTCTCTTGGATTTTTCACCAGAATCAGGAGTCTTCTTATCAAAGCTCCTGAAAGGCTTCTTGTAGTTTCCACCTCTGCCTTTTCTAAAGGCCTTCTTGAACTTCCTGGTCAGCATTGCCAGTTCCTCATCTTCAGAGGACTCATCAGAAGATTCTGCCTTCAGGAGAACCCCTCTTTTACCTTTTGACTTTTCTCTTAAATCATGGTTTTTCATTGACATTTCGTGGGTTATCAGTGAACCAATAAGTTCATCATATTCATAGAAGCTCAAGTCCTGAACTTCTTCAATAGCAGTCTTTTTGGCTTGCCACGACCTTGGTAAGCTTCTGATTATCTTCTTGACTCTCTCTAACTCTTCTATATCCTTGCCTAAACCTTTCAGATCATAGACTATCTTGGCGAATCTGGAAATCATCTCTGAAACCGATTCCTTCTCAAGCATTTCAAATAGCTCATAATTTCTCATGAGTTGATTGATCTTGGATTGCTTCACTTTGCCTGTTCCTTCATAAGTTACTTCCAGCTTGTTCCATATGTCTTTAGCTGTTTCACAGGAAGAAACTTTGTTATATTCAGTAGTAGAATGTGCACAGTGCAACATGTTTATTGCTGAAACATTGGTTTGAAGTTTCTTTAGGATATCATCAGTGTATTCTCTAAGAGGTATGACAACATTCCCTAGACCTGGTTCCATCCTGATTGGAATATAGTCACCTTGTGTGATAACATTCCAGACCCTCATATTCTGGGCTTGAATGAAATACATCATTCTTTTCTTCCAGTAAGAGTAGTTATCACCATTAAACAGTGGAGGTCTAGTTGTGGAAGCACCCTCTGGAATCATATAGTAAGAGGAAGTCTTAGGTAGATTTCTACCGGCCATCTCTATTGATTCTGATGGATCTTACACTTAGATTGTTAGATCTTAGTAAATAAAATGAAGTGACCTTCGCTCTGATACCAGTTCTGATGACTTCCTATCAAGACTTATTGGAGCTGGGGCTAGGCAAGCAACTCAGGACATGCTATCTCAGAGCATGGTCCTTCATGAGTTAGCTTACCTGAAGACTCAGAACTTACAGTTGTTGTCTATGATGAGGACTTAGGATCCCTCTGCCTACGTTCAGAACTTGGTCAGTCTGCACTTGGCCTCTCAAGATGAGCCTCACAAGATTAGACAACTTGCTCTGACTCTTCCTTCATTACCTGCAACTGCAGTTGCTGCCACTGAAAGGGTGACTCCTGCTTTGAAGAACTTAGCAATTATGAAGCCAATGAACATTTCAAAGTTCAAAGGGTGGAGGTCCCCCAGAAGATTGATGACTTGACTTCTCTAACAAACCAATTCCTGAGAGAGGTGAAATCCTCTGCTCATTCTTCATCTTCTGGATCTGCCATGCTCACTTTAGAGATTCCTCCTGCCTTGTCTCAGAGACTTGCCTCAATTGAGAACACCCAAGTTGTTCAGGTGTTGCTTTGGAAGAATTGACAAGTCTACTGAAAGATGTACATGCCTCTATGCACAAACAAGAAACTAATTTGGCTAATTGTGTCAAATTCATCAAAGGGCAGTGTTATCTTCAGAATGAAGCAGTTACTGGGGCTATCTACTCTACCAATAATGCAATTAAGGTTCTGCTGGAAGAGCATCATAAAGTCTTTCCTATCACCACTCTATCACTCAAGAGGTTAACTCAGATTGATGAAGCTTTTAGGAAAAAAATGAATGAGATTTCTTCCTTTAGACCTACTAAAGCTCAACTTTGAGTTGCAAGAGAACATGATCAAAGGTTGAGAGCTGCTGGTTTGATTCGTTTTAGACAAATGGGGGAAGTCTGCTGGTGCTGGACAATAGAGTGGTTCACAAAGAGGTCCTGAAACCAATCCTAGTGGCTTGAGTGGTACTTCTGGCCCTAGAGGACCTATTTCAAGAAATCAATGGACTCCTGATCAACAGAAGAAATTTGCTGAAGATGAATCTAGGAAGAAACACAAACATGACCAATAGGTTCTTAGCATGTAGGTTCTGGGTTGGGTAGCTTGTCATAGGACTTGTTATTCTTCTTATGTTCTTTGTTATCTTCTGAGTTTTATTCTTTTTGCTCATTTCCTATGATCTGTAATGGTGTTTATTTACTATATAATTATCTTTGGTTTCTTGATCCTTCTTTGTTCCAATTGTTCTTTGTGTTGAATATGTTTATGAATATGCCTATTGACTTTTAACTCATGAAACTCTAACAACTTGATCTTAAACTTTTTGACTAAGTTAAACAGATTCATGGAGTTCTCCATTTATACCAAAATGGGGGAGTTAAGTCATCTCAGAGGCTCTGAAAACATAAACCTAAGGGAGTTACTTTCTAAACTTATGTATTTGCTTAAGTAATTAACCTTTATGAACCACGTTTATCCATAACCAAAATGGGGGAGAATGATGAACCCTATGAGTTTTGGTTAGTCAAAGTGTTTCAGAAGATATTTAAATACATACACTTATATACTTAATGATTGTTGACTAACCATGTTTGTTAAGTTCTGTATAAGTTTCTTAGTAAGTGTTGAATGAAATATAGATTGCTGCTTAAAGTCATCTCAGAAGATAAAGCTAAGTCAACTCTCAGAAGCGTCAAGCAAAGTTCTGAAGACTCGACGTCTCAGAAGTTGATCAAGCTTCATCATAGAGGTTCAAGATTCAGAAGCAAGTGTTCCATTTAGTTATGAAAAATTCCTTCAGAAGAGACAAAATGATGTTAAGTGTTAAAAATTTCAGAGGACAAATCACTTATGTCCTAGAGCATTTAATGCACCTACAACTGCATTTAATGCTAAGCGCCAAGATTTAAAAAGGTGATGTTTACGCACCTGTACTGTTCACTAACAAATAAACCATGTTTGTTCCATGTCTAACCTTTTCTTAACTAAATGAAGAAACATTCTAGTCATCCTTATCACAAATTCAAATATGTTGTATGCTCTGGGTTAAAAGACAAGGATAACGGAATCAACTGTACTTGAAGACCGTTTGAAGAACAAGACAAAGAAATGGCTACAACCTGTTCAAGATTCAAATTAAAGCAATGATCATCTTCAAGCTCCATATAAATAGTAGCCTTAGTTTAAACTTGTGCATATACGCGAGTTTTTGAGCTATCTTCATTGTTATTTTGATTGAAAAACAGAGCATTCCATTCTTTCTCTTTTCTTACTTCCAATTTGTAAAAGTGAGAGAGTGAAGAAAATAAAAGTTCATAATAGAAATTGTAAACTGATATCATATCTTTTAACTCTCTTTAGGGTGGTCAGAACTTAGTGAGAAATTAGCTAAAGTTTTGTTGATGTATAGGAGCTTCTGTGGATTTAAATCTCTACTAAGGCTCTCACACAGGGACAGGACGTAGCTACATGACTTATGTGGTGAACCTGGATAAATCGACTGTTTATAGGATCTTCTGAACTCTTTTCTCCCTTCTATTTACATGTTATATTTGTTTATGTACTGTGTAACATAATCTTAGTACTGAAACAGATTGTCTCAGTATCTCAATCTTTGTTTAGAACACAAACTATCCAGAGGATCTGCCAAACAGAACCTTTGTTGCTGAAAAGACAGAATCCGTCTAAGGAAGAATTTCTATCAGAAGCGCTTCTCAGAAGCCAACTTCTGAACAGAAGAAATTTGATTCTGTCCAAGTTTTCCTAAAACTTGATTTTGGACAAGAAACCTATTCACCAGCCCTTTAGGTGTTCTGATCTTGTTAGGGCCAACACAATTTTCTAACCCGGCGTTCATCTTTGCTGCTTAGTTCTTGATAGTTTATGAAATCGTACTATGCAGGTGATTTCTAGGGTTCTCATTCTAGCTTCCAAAAGGTAATTGATGAACCCTAAGTGTTTTGATTATGTCCAAACGTTTCAGAACATGAAATTTAAAATTTACTTACATACATTTCAATGTTGACTAACAATTTTTTTGTTAAGTATGTGTGTAAGTTTCTCAGCAGGTGCTGAATGAAGAATCTCTAGATTGCCTTAAAGTCTCAGAAGAAACAGGAAAGCTGAAGACAGTAGATAAAATTCAGAAGCTGGATGCTCCGCTATGAAGTTTTAATGAAGACTGCTAAAGCTCGCCACAGAGGTCTAAGAAGCAATCAGAAGACATCCTTCCAATTGATCAGAGGTTTAGACAAAAGGAATTACCTTTCAGAAGCTAAGTCACGGGTTCTGTTAAAAATTCATTGCTCTGACAAATGCATTTAATGCAAGGCGCCAAAAGTTCAAAAAGCTGTTTTGAAGGAGCGCGCATGTCTACTCAAAACAAAACCAGAATTTCCTTGTCTACCCTTTGTTGATCCAATTGAAGAAAGTTTTCAGTCAACCTTATCTTTAACTTCAAATCACTTACCGGATTTAGTTAAAGAACAAGGTTAACGGAATCAAAGTGCTTGAAGATCGTTTGAAGACATGACAGATTAACGGCTACAACAACTGATGTCATCTCTATTGAAGATTCAAATTCTAGCAACGGTCATCTCCAAAGCACTATAAATAGTAGCCAAGCTCCATTGCATCTCACACGCGTGATAATCGAGCAAAATCTCAACGCACTTTTTTAATCAAGAAAACAGAGCACCATTTTCCATTCTCAATCTTTCTTAGCATAGCTTTAGTTAAAGTGAGAGAGTGAAGAAAAACAAGTTCATAATAGGAATCTTGTAAACTGATATCGTCTGTGATATTCAGTTAGATTTAGAGAGAAATCTAGTTGAGATTAGAGTTGGGTGAGAAATCCAGAAAACAGAGTTGTTGTTGTTCTGGTGGAAATCCTTTAACTCTTTTTAGGCTAGTCAGAACTAAGTGAGAAATTAGCTTATGTTCTGTTGATGTAAAGGAGCTTCTGAACTTTCCATAAAAGTTCTGAATAGTAGATTTGAAATCTCTGGCGGCTGCGACCACAGGGGACAAGACGTAGTCACAGGACTTCTGTGGCGAACTTGGATAAATCGAATTGTTCATCAGGATCTCCTGAACTTTTTTCTCCCTTCCTTTATACTTGTTAATTTGCTTCTGTGTACTTGCTTATATTTAGTGCTGAAACAGATTTACTCCTTATATCATTGTCTTTGTTCAGAAGATTGTCCAGAAATTCTCTAACTCAAAACTTCTGTTGCTGAAAGCAGTTAAACTGTGTTAAGGCAGAATTTCCCTCAGAAGCGGTTTCTTTAAACTAGCCTCTGATTCTGAGGAAATTTGACTCTGAAAAATTAAGTTTCTTAAAAAGCTTAAAATTCTCAATTTTCAACTTAGACACCTATTCACCCCCTCTAGGTGATTCTGTTCTTGTTAGGGCCAACAGTAATCTATTTCTCCTTATAAATCAAGAACAGTTTATTGATCTCTCTCAATATCTTTATTGTTGGTTTCTTAGTTTCTTGGGATGTCTCCCTTTTTCTCTACTGCTACCTGCATACAAATCGATTGATGTCAGAATCATACAGGTAACAACTCTTTTATGTTATGTGCTCTTTTTTATTCTTTTGTTAAGCAGAATCGCATACTCATGAATTGGCTTAGGGTTGCTTTTGTGTTATTTCTTAATTACTCTCTAATTTCAAATTCTATTCTCCCGTATGAATTGCCTTAGGGTTGCTTTTGTCTCACTGAAATGCTAAAGACTTTCTTATATGTAAGAGTTGCATCCCTTCAATTTTTATGTGATTTTATCTTTGGTTTTATGCTTATTTCCTTGGTTGTGTTGTTAGTGAGTTGATATGTTTTCTTCAAATTTGATCACTAAACATTTTGGTTTGATTTGAATGCTTATCTTTTCTTTATAACAAACTATACAATTGGAAATGAACACTTCTATGTTATTACTTTCATGTGTTATGACTTCTTATTACACCAATACTATTTCCTTCTTTTTTTATCTTGAGTTTCTTGTGCTTATTCTCTTAGATGGATATGGATCACAACTTAATTCTATTGCATTAATTTTTATAGTTCCTAATTTGTATTCGTATTGGTCCAATTAGCTTAGGTCTGTATTTAGTTTTAATGGTTTTCTTTTTCTTTTTATTGGGCACTTTCACAATCCTATCACATCATCTCAGACGAGGAAGCTATATATGCACATATCCGACGGGAGAAAGGATTTGCCTCTACAGCTGTGATCATTAGAGGATTTGCCTAGATGTATGGTTTCCAGGGTCTGTCTTAGATTCTATATCATACATAAATCACGTGCTCATATTTTAGACTTATACACCTCAAGTGTAAAAGTAGGTTAAAATATACAATCCGGTATTTCAACATTAAAAAAATACGAAAATAAAAAATGTTAAAAGTTTTATTTTAGTATTAAAAAAATAACATTGTCATTGTTAAATGAACTGATCTTTCAATCATGTGTAAGAAAAATGAAGAACAGGATAATAAAAATTTGAATATAAAAACAATTACAATATAAATTTACATGAGAGGTTAATAGCTATATATGTTTTTCAGCAGTCCTGGAATGGAAAAGTCAATAGACTCCGTTTGTTTATCCGACAAAACAAAATATGTATCATATGCAAACAATATCTAAGAAATTGAAACATTTTCTTATACATTATTTTCAATCATTTTCTACAACATTTTTTCCAACTTCTTAAAAATTAATCCGATACTTATTTTTGAGTTTCTATCCTATCATACCCATTCATAAAACCAACAACCCCTCATGATCTTGTCCATGCTTTGCAATTATCTGTCATCTTTGTCTGCATAAGAAATTCCTCACTAATATGTTAGCATATAGAAAAATAGTACATATTTTATTATCACCTAAGAGACCATTTATTTTGAAACAATGAGATTGAAGA
This sequence comes from Euphorbia peplus, assembly GCA_028411795.1. Lineage (NCBI taxonomy): Eukaryota > Viridiplantae > Streptophyta > Magnoliopsida > Malpighiales > Euphorbiaceae > Euphorbia > Euphorbia peplus. The sequence continues at coordinate 6,668,561 of CP110843.1, read as the reverse complement.
AATTATAAGAAAAGACAAAAAAAAACTAATTAACTATATAGAATAGTGAAAAAAGAGAATGATAATTTATACTATTATGAATGTCAAATGTGTCTTTACAGACAATTTAGCAATGTTAAAACAAATGAAGTAAATTCAGTTTGAAATAGGCACCAGAGAAATGTCCAAAGCTAAGTAAATTCAATTTAGATTAGTTTTTTCCGGCCAAAATTTTTTGCAAGTTTCTCTCAAGAGGTTCATCATCCAGTAGCAATTTGTACTGCACATCCGAACCTCTATACATTGTTATGAATTTTTAAATTACCAGTTTCAAATTCTAGGCAAGCATACCCTATGTCAAAGCAGGAAACAATAATAAAAAAACAAACACCACTAAACCAAAAAATGATAGGTGTAGAAAAGAGGGAAATGCATAATTCACAGGTGTAAAAAATAACAATGCAAATATCTCAGTTTCACCATTTAGGATACCTTTATAGGTGAAGTCGGGCAATATTTGTTTTGGATTTTTCAAAAGTTTAAGAGATCTGCGAAGGGGTAAATGTTAAGTAGCTGAACAAAATAAAGGGAAAGAATACAAACAATAGTGAAAGCACAGTAAAAATTTACCTGCAACTCAGACTTGGGTTGAACTCGTTAATCGGATTCTTCATCAGCATTACATGTCTGTAAGGATGGAACAAACATTAAACAAAGAACTAATATGATTGAACATTTCCGGCAACACCACAGCTTCATCCCCATGGCTCATCTAAACAATCCTGCAAAAAGAAAAAGAAGTTAGTTAGATGCCATACGTATATCTTAATATGATTGAACAAAATGGAAAGAACTAATATCAAAATGAATGAAATTATATGCTAAAAAAATAGCAAAATGAAGTAAATAAATTCAGAGATTAGAGGAAAGAAAAAGGAAAGAAGTCAAAGAGATAAGAAGAGAAGAAGTGAGAACCATTGATCAAGATTGGGTGAAGATAGAATAGAGAGAGAAACAAAGAAGGAAAGGGTTGCTGAACCTATGACAATGACTATATTACCTTTGTTACTGTTTTCAATTATACTTCAAATTGATAGTGTTCCTCTTCTTCTCTTTTATAATATAGTAATAGATAGTATAGTATCTATCTACGTAAATCCCTCTTCTTTTTATTTTTTTTTCATTTATTAAAACTCTTTATAGTTATAAATAATATTGCATATTTAATTAAATTTCATTTTGTGATGGTTCATTAAAAGAAGAATGATATTTTTTGAATATAAATTTTGGAAATCTAAGTTAAGTTGTTGAATTTTGTGACTTTAGATGCTACAAAATGCAAATCACTACTAGTTTGATGAGTAAAAGACGTCAAAATGCAAATCTCAAAACATTTGTTTTACTTATATGCATAGACATATACTTCTTGTTTTTTTTCTATCTTTTATATATTTGTAAACACTTAAGAATTTTTCTATTCCCCCCAAAAAAGAATTTTTCTATTGTTTTACCTATATTTTGATTTTGATTTTATGTATATAGTTTTCTAAGACATGATTCAGAATAGAAAAAAAATACTATTCATAAAAATGTATGTTCTTATTTGTTATTTTACGCAAATAACTATTGACAATCAGCTAAATTTACCAAACGTGTTTATACAAATAGCTAATCAGATCCGCTAATCAAATCAGCTAACAGCTAACCGCTAATTCTCAAACAAAGTCACTGTCAATAAAATATATGTAAATAGATACATATAAGATTGTCACAAAACGTCGTACGCCACCTAGTAATTTTCTAATTCGTTCTCAACAATGTACCACCGTAAATTTTACGAGGACAGTGTAAATATGTTAACATATATTGAATGGATGATGCTAAATGGATAGAAAATTTATAGATAGAATGGATAGAATTAGATTTTTGTCACATGTAATGTCTTTTATATTTTTTTTTCTATTTTTTATTTGTTTATTGGAACTTTCACCTATTTAATAAACTAATAAAATCACCTAGAACAATATATATTATTTGGTGGTATGATTCATGATTTTAAAATGTGTGCATGTGTGTTGGGAATTGCTAATTAGATTAACTATTATATTTTTTCACAAAAAAATTAATTATGATCATAAATAAAAATGAGGAAAAAAAATAGTTAATCTAATTACTTGGTTTGAAAATGTTGCTATCCATTTTTTTTTCTTCACTCATTCTCCATATAAGTTCTAAATTTATTTTGCTTTTTAATTCAATTCAATAATATGTTTTTTTTAAACATAATTATATGTTTTCTTATTAAAATTATTATTTCACTTATAATAAAAAAATTAATTTTAATTTATTTCTTAAACTAAAATGTTAATATATATATATATATATATATTCGGTCTATTAATGAAAAATTATCTCCTACTATTAAGTTGGAGTATGGAGATAACAAATGCCCAACTAGCATTAGAAACTCAAACTGTATACGTCCGAGTGCTTTTGTGAAAATATCCACCAATTGAACACGTGTGGGAACCTAATTTGGTGTAATAAAAAATTTAGCAATGTAAATTGTCGGTTGACATGCTATCGCAAAGTAAATGCATTCCCTTGGGATGATTAACACTCAACTCTCTAACATGTAAGACTATCTATGTACTTTAGAACTTAAAAAACCCTAAAAGACCCTAACAAAACCCTAAATTTTACTAAATGTGTTATGATTAAGTTGAAAAGAACTTAAAAAAACCCTGAACTGAAAAAAACTAAACTGAACTGAATTATTGACTGAACGTGTTATGATTTTATTGAATTTACTGAACTGAACTGAATTTTACTAAATTAAGTCGAAAAAAACATGACCTTAGGCCCTGTTCTTTTTATTTAAATTCAGTAAAATTAAGTTAAGTTAAGTTCATTAAATTCAGTAAATTTAACACACATTCAGTCAATAATTCAATTCAGTTTTTTTCAATTTAGTTCAGTTTTTTTCAAGTCAGTTCAGTAAAAAAGTTGCTCCGGTGATTGTGATTGATAGTTCAACCTCAGCATCAAATTTTGCCGTTTGAGGAAAGAAGAAAATAGTATCATGATGTACTGAATCATGTAATGACAATGAAAAATTTGGCTTAAAAATATTTAATTAAATAAAAATTCAGTCTATTTAATATATTTGTGTCATTTTCATTTGTTGGTTTGTGCTGTTTCTTTTTCTCTTTTGTTCTCGGAAAGATTTTCATTTTTAGTTATTGGTTTTTACTGTTTCTCTTTCTCCCTTGTTTTATGTTTTTTTTTGTAGCAAGTGAAAAGAAAAAACAAAACAGTAAACATAAAAATAGAAAAAGAATAGAAAAAGTCAAAGGCTATGCTACTAATGCATTTAGCTTATAAATATATATATTTTTTATCATTTAGTTTAATTAATAACTATTAATATTGTAAAAGTGTTAGGAATTGAGATAATCATTATTATTATGGGAAATCTAAACATAAATTATTTATATATTAAATTAATAATAATATTGAATGAGGGTATTTGAGTAATTTATGTCATATTTTTTTTTTTCTATCTAGGTAGATTCTATCCAAGAGGATTTATTGATATTGAATGTTCAATATATACGTACTAGCATCAACTATTTTTCAAAATATTTTGTAATATTGAATTTTCAAATGATTGAATTTAGAGAGTTCCTCCATCAACAATAAATACAAGGTGCCTCAACATAAATGTTAATAATTATTAAGTTGCTTTCCATTTTTTTATTCAGATTTAAGTCTTACATTTATTTTTACACAGTTTCTCTCGCTTACACTTTAATGACTAAACAATATTTTAGTTACTAAAAATTAAATAAAAAAATTTATTTTTTTATTATACCCAAAATAATTTTCGTATGAACTCATCGTCCTTCATATTTTGAAGAAGTACCATAATCCGAGAGCATTCTAGATTTTTTAAAATCGTAGCATGAAATCTAATGTTTAGTGATCAACTAGATCATTAAGGTGTAGGCGAGCGTGATTATACTTTCAATCCAGCTCATTTACACCTTAATGATTAAACTATATTTTAGTCATTAAGTACTAAATAAAAATTTGTATTTTTTTATTATACTTTAAATAGTTCGTGTATGAACTCGTCGTACTTTATATTTTCAAGAAGTACCATAATCCGAAGGCATTCTAGATTTTTTTTCCTTAATTATAAGGTCGTAGGATAAAATCTAATGTTTAATGACCAAATATAATTTGGTCATTAAAATGTAGGTGAACATAATTGTTATATTTTAAATCCACTTTACTTATAGACAAATATCTAAGAGTATTTGAGACAACTATTGCATGCCGTAATTTTTTTTTTATTATTATCATAATTTTAATTTTTTATTATAGTTATTATTTGTAACGTGATATTATTATTATTATATTTGTTAAATTTAGTTTTAGTATCTATTTTTAGTTTAGTTCAGTAAAATTAAGATCAGTTCAGTTCAACATTATTTAGTTCACCTCACTTAAATTTAGTTTAGAACAATTTTTTTTTCAATTCAAAAGGACATGGCCTTAAATATTAGAAAAAGAATAGACAAATAAATCAAAGATTTAATTAGGAACAAGGTTCAAGTCTACCGGTCTGTTAGGATGCCTCAGCTGAAGAGCTGATAAATCAGGAAAAAAAATTAATTAGTAATTCAAAAAGCTTTTTTTATGGAATGCCGAAAACTACAATTTATTTTTACATCCTCACGATCAGATTTATTCATTAAAAAGCATTGAGTCAATACATTTCTTATAAAAAAAACATTTAGAAACTGATAAAAAGATAGAGACAAATGGAATTTGAAATAGGCTTAATACATCTACACCCCCTAAACTATATTATTTTCGTCAGTTTACTCTTTCAACTATTTTTGTGTTCTATCTACCCCTTAATTAATTTAAAACGGAACTATTTAGCCCTTTCTCACACCAGAACCAGTCACACGAAGTAGAGTAGCTAAGACGCGACTGACACGTCAGACTTTTAGGATGCAAATAAAAAAAATTATATGTTAGGGACTAACATTAAAAAAGAACAAAAAAATTAACCAAAACCTAAATTAACCAAAAAAGCTCCTATGTCCCTCCATCTCTCCCCTTTCTCTGCCGTTCCAATTCATTCTCATTCCGTCGCCGCTCACCGTTTTCCTCGACTTTGAATTTCACGGTGGAGAATTTGCACAGTTTCGTACTCGTTTCGTCGTTCTTCAACGAGATCCATCAATTTGCTCAATTTTCTCACCGGCGGCGGTTTATCGGTCATATTGAGTCTCGATTTCCTCAATTTCAAAATCAACACCCTCAATTTCGCCGGCAAATTTATGAACGAAACAACGAACTACGGCCTCTATTTAGACTCAGAGTCATTGATAACGAGAGAAGAAGGCTCAGTCGTGGCTCAATTATAAGGTTGGATTAGTTTAATTTGATTAGATTTTTTGTTAGTTTTGAATGTTTTCTGGATGTAGTTGAATTTTTATTGGATTTGAGTTTGAATTGGTTCAATTTATTTGAGTTTTGCATGTGTTTTAATTGGAGATTTCATATTTTTTTGTGGATTTGAGTTTGAATTAGTTCAATTTATTTGATTCTTGTATGTATTTTAATTGGGGATATGTCGGATTGAAAGGAATTGAACTGTAAATTAGGATCGTAAAAAACTGAACACTACCAATTTGAAACCCAAAATCCAACTTGACCAAACCAAATAACCTAATCTCATCTCCTCTCCTCTCCTACACAGTATACGCACACGCTGCCCATCGCCTCCGCCACCTCCTGCCACCGCCGACCTTCCGCCACCGACCGTCCGACACTCGAGCAGGTTTGTATATTCTTGATTTCTTCTTACAAAGATGATAGTGGTTAGGATTTAAGCCTTTGGATTTTTATGTAGAGATCATCATACTATCAAAAACCCATTGAACCTTAAATTTCAAACCCGACCTGAAGTAAATTCTATCATTTGAATATAAAGAGCTCGAAAACATGAAGTTTGAGTTGTGTGGAATTCCTGCTGATTTAACAGCCTTTGAGGTTTCAATAATTCTGATGCACTTGGGGTAATGAATCTTCTATATTGTTAATACTCGACTGTATGATGTTTGTTTCTCATAGGACCTAAACTGATAGACTTTAGTGGGTTCTAGTTCTAGCCTACTGATTATGACAAATTGACCATACATGTCATGTTGCTGAAATGGTTGAAGCATTATCTCTTGACCATTATTTTTTTATTCGTTTTTTTTGGTGGTTGAGAAGATAAAACAGAAAATCTTTTGATGATGAATGAACCTACAAGATATTTGAGAATTTTATTATTCTTACCATGACCATACAACCAAGGTCCATCAACAAGAATATGACTAACATCAATGGGGAAATGTCACTGAAAGCCTCACCAACCAAGCTAAAACTTATAATAAATTGACCAAGAATTGAACTTACAGTGTAAACTATGATGGAGAAGTTTCCGGCGACTACACTTGGAGGAATCGGAGAAAATAGTTGCAGATGACGGTTTTTAATTTGAACGGAATATTGAATGAGCAACGGTGAGAATCGAGAGCACAGATGGGAGAGAGCAGATTTGATATGGGGTTGGGTTTTGATGGTGGTTAGAGAGGGGTTAATACATGGAGAAGAGAGTGGTTTTGATAGAAAAAAAATGTAAAAGGACTGAAATTGAAATTATTTAAGGAACTTAAATGTAACTTTTTTTTATTCTACTCTCTTTCATTTTCTCAAATAGAACCCAAAAATAGTTGAAGGTGTAAACTGTCGAAAACAATATAGTTCAGGGGTGTAGATGTATTAAGCCTTTGAAATATTAAGTTGTGCAGGCCTTGGTTATCTTTCTTCTTCTTCTTTAAATCATCAACATATATTAAAACAAGTAGGAATTTGTTGAAGCTTGTTTGTTGTATTCTGGGTGAAACATGGAGAAAATAAATAAATTGTTGCAGGAAGATTTAGATGGCATCAGAGGGAGAAGAAGAAGGAAAGATCGTAGGCGGTAATCAACATCTGATTGTTGATTCTTTTCTCAGAGAAATGGGCAAGAAAGCTGTTTGGAGTGTTAGTTCTTGCAAACCTGGCAATGCTGTCTCTTCTCTCCGCGACGATAATCTTGATACCTTCTGGCAGTAAGTAATTTTATCAAACCCTAATAATCTTTTTCATCTTTCTTCTACCAATCAATTTCTTTTTATTTCTTTGTATTAGATCGGATGGTGCTCAGCCTCATCTCGTGAACATTCAATTCCAGAAGAAAGAAAAACTCCACTTGGTTGTAGTCTATGTGGATTTTAAGCTTGATGAGAGTTATACCCCCAGTAAGATATCCATTCGTGCCGGTGATGGATTTCACAACTTGAAGGTATGCCTGTTTTTTGTTTTTTCAGCCACCCCTCTTTTTGCAAATTTAAGTTTAGCATTGCTTATTACAAATTTACTTTAGGAGATCAAAACTATGGAGCTTGTCAAGCCAACTGGCTGGGTTTATCTATCCTTATCTGGAAATGATCCCAGGTAATATTTAAAGTTCAAGTACAAGTTGATTGGAGATATTATTTTCACTTGTTGTACCACTCGAATATATTACCCATAAAGACAAGAACTTTATACCGTGATACTTGCTAGAGCTGATATTTGAATATGTCCCATCTTAGAGTAATATGGTTATGAAGCGTATATGACTGCTATTGCTGATACCTCTTGTCTAATGCCTGGAGAATCCAATATGCTGTAATGTGTATGACATGTTTGTTTTCTAGTTGGTATGTTTGAAGAGTATTTGGTAAAATTGGGTATTAAATATTTTCTTTTCTGTTAAAATTGCATAGGGTTTGAGTTTGAGAGTGCAATACATCCTCAATGATGGTATTTGATCCTGAGATTGAAGTCTCCCTGACATACATTGACAAATTGTTAGATATTATTACTTTCACATTATTATTGGTCATGCAAAAAGTTATGGTTCAAATCTAAGAAAATAGTGATATATTGATTTCTCATCATGAAAATCATAATTGGTCTAATGATTCTGATGTAAGGATCCATAAGGATGCCTAAGTCTCATTCGAAACGGATAACAACCCATGAGGGTTCACCCATCAACATTCTGTAATGTAATAAGACCCTCTTCATGGGCATTCTTCGACTTAGAATTGAATTCATATCCGTCCCCGATGTGAGGGTAGAATCGAATCCCCTTGTGAGGGGAATCTCCTCTTGCTTGTAAAGGCTTCTATATGAGAGAGGCATGCTTATAGGATGAGGTTCATTGCATCCTGCTCTCACGAGCTTTTGCTGGGAGTACGCTTTCTTAGGTACTCTTTCTTTCACCATAGTAGGAAAACAAAACATCTTTCAAGTTTTAATCTGGAGTTGTTCCATCTCCTTTCTCGCGGCGGACTGGAGCAGCCTTGATTGACTCAACCCATTGAATTACGTCTGTCACTCGGTCAATGAAAGCAATTCCTTTTTTAAGGGCTTGAAAATAGGCCAACGCCAGGCTTAGCACCTACCTAACTACTAAAGTGAATAGCACTTGCTTAGATAAACTCTGGATGCTAGCCTTCGGATTCTTCTATGGAAACTGACATACTAAAAGAAAAGCAGGACTTAGGCTAGACCAAGGAATAAAATCTCTAACTGAACCTAGATCTGCTGTAAGACTAGAAGTTTACTAGGCTAGCTGTAATGAAAGAATAGAGGCTAGGTAAAGAGAAAGTAGGAATCTTTCCCAATATAGACAATTTTTCAACTAATCCACTTTGTAGTTATTAACTTCCGTCATGCCCTGATTTTAGTAGACCTCGCACAAAAGCTGGTCTTGAATATGTAAATTTGGAAATGCTACTAATTCCTCTTATTGCATAAAGTGTCATTTATTTTCACAGTATAGCATCTAGAGGCCCAATCGTGAGAGCATCAGCTTGCTTTGCTTATTGTGTTCTTGACTCAGAAGTCAGAAACATTGTATCAAGGTTCAAAATGACATTTTAGGCCTACCCTGTTTGATTTCCAGAAAGTATTGTGTGATTTTCAAATGTTCATTTGCTTAGGAAATAAGTCAATAGAAAACTTAGGTTAGTCAACAAGAAAATATATGAAGAAAGTGAGGAAAATGTTTCTCTTTTGCAAGAGAAACATTTTCCTAATTTTGGAACTGTATTTTCACAATCACAAGCACCATTCTTCTTTTCTTCGACTTCAATTTTCTTTTTCAGTATTATAGCCAAACACAAGGGAAATATATTACTTTCCAGTATAAAATTTTCCTGTTAACAAATAGGGCCTTATTATGGGAAGTTCGTAGTGGTCCTTTTATATTACTTTGGAAATACTTTGAAAGCATGAAAATGGAAGTACTTAACCAAATTGGAAATATGCTGGATAGGTTGGATATGCAGTCTAGGATGGAAGTTGTTTTGTTGAATAATCTGAACCTTCAGTGCATCCGTATACTCTTTTTCTTCCGAAATTAGTGAGATTTGATTAGAAAGAGTATTATTTCCATGCCACTGAACCCAGAGGATGTTCTCTAGTTTAATGTGATAATGACAAAAATTACACTTGAGAAGACTGAATAAAAATAACCAAAGAGTTGACCTTTTCCATGATTCTTTTGGCAGGGAAACTTTTGTGAATACTTTTATGCTACAAATAGCTGTGTTATCAAATCATCTTAATGGAAGGGATACTCATGTGCGGCAGATTAAAGTTTATGGGCCTCGACCGTGAGTTAGACTTATTCTTTTCTGTTAAATTGCTGAAGCTGTTATTCAAGTTTTTAGATGTTATATTGCAGGAACCCATTTCCTCATCAGCCTTTTCAATTTACTTCACGAGAGTTTATTACATATGCGAATGTGAGATGAGAAATGTGAGTTTAACAGGAAACAGAGAAAGCTAGAGACTGGGGAGATCATCCAACAAGCATAATCAGCGTCTCTCCAGACATATCTTTTGCAATTTCCACAGAAACATGTCCTGGACAGTAATACAAAAAATGAAAGGGCACAACTTTATGAAATAAAGTGATAGATTTGTATTTTACAATTGTAGTGGCTTGAACTAGTGTGTGTTTTTTGGTAATTTATAAGCTCTACTAAGAATATGTCTATGTCTGATCTAGTGCCCTTGCTGCACAGTAATACAAAAAATGAAAGGGCACAACTTTTGTTTTTGCTTTCTTCTTTCTTCCCTAAAGATGAAAGGGCAATTAACATGTTCATTAAATTGCATTTTGTAACTACAACCGGAACTAAGGGTCTCACTAAAGTGGACACACAGTGACCTAAATAGCCCAAGTGATGAGGTGGTGTACATTTCTGCCCAGTGGATATTTCTTGTCGCCTATGGTGAGCTGGGCAGAATAAGGATGAAGACGGGAAAAATATCCTAAACTCTCAATTGGAAGTCCCTTTTAGAGCATCTCTTATAGTTGAACACTTTCAACTCATATTTAACACTATTACAAAACAAAAATTAAGTACTCTAGTGGTTGGGCACTCTCACCATTTCTATTATTAAAAAAATACTATTAATTAAATTTTTGTATTTTTTATATTCAATTACGGTGAATGGGTCCCATTAAATTAATTAAAAATAATAATTTGTTTGCACTTACTCTCCATTTTTCCATTGTGAGTGTCACACTTCAATTAAAAAGAGACATGTGGCATTTTTGAGCACTACTCATATTTGAGCATTCTCCAAGTTGAGTGGTGCTCACATGGTCAATGATTGACCAAATACAATTTGGTCAATCACCATTAGATCAAAATTTAAGGGTGGAGATTAGACCAAAATTTAAGGGTGGAGATTAGACCACCAAACTAATCTCAACCCTTAAATTTTGATCTAACGGTGATTGACCAAATTGTATTTGGTCAATCATTGACCATATGAGCACAACTGTCTCCAAGTTTATGGAGGGACTATTCAGCAATTTTATACTTTATTAAATTGCTGAATAGTCCCTCTTTTGAACCACTAGAGATGCTCTTATTCCCGTTCATAATGGAGAATACATTCCCGCCCTGTTGCCATCCCTAATCAGAAATAATCAAACCACCCCTGATCAAAGTGGCTGATGGAGCAAAGTTGATGGATATGGAATGAAAATTGGAAAGCCAAGCCAACAGCCCAAAAAAAAAATTGTAGCTATTGGAATATTCTTTCATTCTTGCTAATTATTTCGTCAAGTATCACAAGTCTGGACTTTCTATCCCTAATTAACTAAAGAGCTTTGAATTTTTTAATAATCAATATTAACATGTTAGTTTAAAGATATTAAATTAGACGATATAGAAAAAGAGAATTAAAATATAAGTTTTGATATACACTGCCTTTAAGGTTGCATACTAATACAACAGTATATACTTTTGTATTTAATGCTTATATTTATTAAACTATTTATTTTAAATTTGTTTGTGATAATAAAATAATCTAAATTTAAGAAAATTTAGACACTTTAAATTACCAAAATTAATAGATGTACTAATTATTTAGGATTTAAAGTTAAGAGGTTAAAAAATCAATAATTTAGGGTCTGAAGTTTAGGTTCAATAATAAAGGGTTCAATAATTAAGGTTTAGGGTTCAATTTAGGGGTTCAGGTTTATAGGATCCATGATTTACACTCTCTAATTTAGAGCTTATAATTAATGCATTATATTTTGTTATGGCAATTTATGTAAATTAAATCGTATTAGATTTTTATTATTTTCTTATCGTAAACTGATTTAGATTCAATAGTTAAATAAATGTTTAAGCATTAAATACAAGAACATATTTTGTTGTATTTAATGCTTATATGCAACCTTAAGGTCTGAATATATCGAAACCGATAGTTTTTTGAGTGAAAGTGATATCCAGAATTAAGTTATTGGAAACTGATATATCAGTTTATGATTTTCCATTCTAAAATTTTCAATTAATGGTTTATATTTCAGTTTTCTATTCCATATACAATACGTACCTACCATTTGAAATGCTAAAAGGGACGCAAAATATTTTCTCAAATCCGCTTTATAATATACAATTGAAGTTAAACTTCTTCGTTTTCTTTGTTTTTGACATTCTAACCTTCTATGTGACTAAACTTTTGAAGTTAAACTTGTTAGTTTTTTCTTTGCTTTAGACGTTTTATAGTTCTCCGAAAATTAACGAGAAGCAAACCACCCGAAAACATAATATTCCTAGAACGACTGCCCAGCATACTTGAATCTGCTGAATGTCATGTCACTTTTATTGCCTTGAGATCTTAAAATGTTGAGTTTTCTTTATCCTTTCATTGCAATGTATGACTAACTAGTGACTAAGGGATGGAAGGGGATCACTTCTAGGTTATTCCTTATCTCTACCCAGGATATGGAAGACTCTCCTCAACCCGATCCACATATACCTGTTGTTCCTGAACCCTACCAACCTCTTATTAAGTCATACCGCACCTTATTTCACCCTCCTACTGCACTACCTCCCAAAAGATCACATGACCACCCTATACCTTTAAAAACAGGAACAGAACCTATTAATGTCAGGCCATATCGCTATTCCCATCACCAGAAGAATGAGATAGAAAGGCTTATAGAGGAGATGTTATCTAATGGAATCATTCAACCTAGCCATAACCCATTTGCATCCCCTGTTTTGTTAGTGAAAAAGAAGGATGGCTCCTGGCGATTCTGTGTGGATTATAGAGAATTAAACAAAGCTACCATTAAGCATAAATTCCCAATACCTATTATCCAAGAGTTGATAGATGAGTTACAAGGGGCTAGTGTATTCTCTAAGATAGATTTGAGGGCTGGTTATCATCAGATTCGGATGAGGAAGGAAGATGTCGAAAAGACTGCATTTAGAACACATACGGGGCACTATGACTTCCTGGTTATGCCATTTGGCTTAACTAACGCACCAGCCACTTTTCAATCCCTTATGAACTCTATTTTTGCTCCTTATCTCCGAAAATTTGTACTGGTGTTCTTTGATGACATACTTATCTACAGTAAAAATCAGGAAGAGCACTTGCATCATCTTGACTTAGTGTTCCAACTTCTCAAACAGCACCAACTATTTGCTAAGGGATCCAAATGCGATTTTGGAGTGTCCCAAGTGGCTTATCTAGGCCATATAATCTCTGCTGCAGGGGTGGCCACAGACCCTGACAAGATATCAGCGATGCAAAACTGGCCAATTCCAACTTCTTTAAAGCAACTAAGAGGATTCCTAGGTCTCACCGGGTACTATAGGAGATTCATTCGAGGTTATGGCATACTTAGTAAGCCATTAACAGAATTATTGAAGAAGGATAATTTTCATTGGACAAATGAAGCTCATGCAGCCTTTGAACATCTTAAGGCCATAATGTCCCAACCTCCTGTCTTGGCCTTACCTGACTTCACGCAACCCTTTGTACTAGAGTGTGATGCCAGTGGGACGGGGATAGGTGCCGTTTTGATGCAGCAAGGGAGACCACTATGTTTCTTATCCAAAACGTTAAGCCCTCGTAATCAACAACTATCTGCTTATGAGAGAGAGTTGCTGGCTATCCTTCAAGCCTGCACTACTTGGAGACATTATCTAGAAAATTCTGTCTTCATCATTAAGACCGACCATGAGAGCATCAAGCATCTGTTAGAACAGAAGCTTCACACCTACCTACAACATAAAGGTATCTCAAAATTGCTAGGTCTGGACTACACGATACAATACAAGAAAGGGTGTGACAACAAAGTCGCAGATGCCTTGTCTAGACAACACGAGGAGAAACTAGATGCAACAGGTGGTAGTCTATTGGCTCTGACAATGGTCATTCCTACTTGGTTAGAAGAAGTGCAAGCCTCTTATTCTACAGATAACCATGCTCAAGCATTAATTCAACAATTGTTGGTCAACCCATCATCTCAAACATGATTTACTTACTCCAATGGGGTTCTCAGGTATCACTCAAAACTTTATATTGGCTCGCAAACTGATATAAGGAGTAAGATAATAGCAGAGTGCCATAATTCTCCTCTAGGCGGACACTCAGGAATCAAGGGAACCTTATCCCGGGTCCAGCAACATTTCTATTGGCCTCAATTGTCTAAGGCAGTGACAAATTGGGTGACAAGCTGTGATGTATGTCAGCGATGCAAAGTGGACCGCTCGGCCTACCCGGGCCTCTTGCAACCACTTCCAATTCCTGCTGGTGCTTGGCAGGATATTGCCATGGATTTCGTTGAGAAGTTACCAAAGTCTGCAGGATATGACACTATTCTAGTGGTGGTAGATAGATTTTCCAAAGGGGGACACTTCATCAAATTAGCACATCCCTTCAATGCTGCTACGATTTCACAAGTCTTTTTGGATAATATATTCAAACTACATGGCATGCCCCAGTCTATTGTGACCGACAGAGATAGAATCTTCACTGGTGTATTTTGGAAAGAACTGCTGAAGTTATTGGGTACCCAACTACTGTTCACCAGTGCATATCATCCCCAAACTGATGGGCAGTCTGAGAGACTTAACCAATGCTTAGAAAACTACCTTCGAAGCATGTGTTTTCTAAAACCAAAGGCTTGGTCTAAGTGGCTCAGCTTGGCTGAGTATTGGTATAATTCAACATACCACAGTGCTATTAAAATGCCTCCTTTCCAGGCTCTATATGGCTTCACCCCTCAATTACCCATTCTGCCTTCCATTACTTCTAGTGTAGCAGCTGTCGAAGATGTACTTCTTGAGAGGGATACTATGAATACTTTACTACGAGAATGTTTGGCATCTGCCCAGAATCGAATGAAGCAAAATGCGGATGTTCACCGTACCGACCGTGAATTTGATGTGGGAGATTGGGTTTTCCTGAAATTGCAGCCCTACAGGCAGACTTCAGTGGCCCTAAGGAGTTCAATGAAGCTTAGTGCTCGCTATTATGGACCCTTCGAGATCACAGAACGCATCGGCAAGGTTGCTTACAAGTTGAAGCTTCCTCCAACTTGCAAGATCCACAACGTCTGTCATATTTCCTTATTAAAGAAACGTCCTAATTCTACTGCCACGGTCCTTACTACTTTACCTCCAACCACTGCTGGTGAGTTTCATATTCAACCAGCTAAGGTGTTAAACACCAGGAATGCTATCATAGGTGACAAGTCAGTTCCACAGCTTTTAATCCAGTGGGAAGGTTTGCCTCTTATTGATTCTACTTGGGAAGATCAGGATGCAATTGTCGCACAATTTCCTGCGTTCTTTCATTCTTGGGGACAAGAATGCAACAATGGAGGGGGTATTGTTACATACAAGAGAAGAAATAAAAAGTTGGAAGGCTAATTAGAAGTTGTCCTGGAGATGCCAGTTATTTCTGTTTTTCCTTATTGCTGTTTTCGTTATTCATTTATGTTAAGTTGTTGTTATTTTCCCTAAAGGATAGATGAGAAATTATAGCCTAAAAGAAATGTAATACCAGCTGTCCTATGGCACAACTAGGCTTATCCATTTTGTCCTCACTCTATTTAGAGGAGACATTTTCTGTACTGGAGATCATCTTGAAAAATTAATGAAATCATATCCTATCCTTCTTTTACTTTCTTCCCTCTTCTTTCTTCTTCCTTATCTCATTTCTCCCTTCTAAACTCTTCTAATTCTTAAACTCAGAATTCTAAGTTCTAACATTGGTACCAGAGCTCTATCCTTCCTTGGGCCATAAACTCTGTATGGTCGATTTATCAGAAAAGAAAACCCGCGCAGCAACTAAAGCACGAATCGCAGCAATGGAAAATTTGGAACAACAATATAAATCTCTGCAATCACAACTCAATGAGGTGACCGAGTCTACAACAGCTCAGATTCAAATCCTCCAAACCCAGTTGGTGGATTTACAATCCTCCCAACAGCTACGCCTGGACTCCATTAGTCAAGAGCAAGCAGCATCTCGATTAGTGCAGTCTCAAGCTCGTCAAGAGCAAATCCAAACCCAACAGACCCTTGCTGAATTAACCAAATCATACTCCACCATTGCAAAAATAGTTCAAAACCTGCCAACCAACCCCTCTACTGATGAACCCTAAGTGTTTTGATTATGTCCAAACGTTTCAGAAGATGAAAACTTAATACTATCTTACATACAGTTTATTGTTGACTAATATTTTTGTTTTAGTCTATGTGTAAGTTACTCAGCAGGTGCTGAATGAATCATTTTCGGATTGCTTAAAGGACTCAGAAGTTTTGTTTGCTGAAGTCAGAGTTTCAACGATCCAGAAGCTGGAACTCCTCCACTCTGAAGCCGAAGTCTGCTAAAGCCCTCCTCAGAAGTTCCTTGCAATCAGAAGTTTTGCCAATTTGATCAGAAGTCTAGACAACTAGAAATAAGCTTCTGAAAGCTTTGTCACGGGTTGTGTTTGAGCATTTAATGCTCTGACACTTGCATTCAATACAAGGCGCCAAAAGTTCAAAAAGCTGTTTTGATGGAGCGCGCTTGTCTGTTCAAGAGAAACCGGAATTTCCTTGTCTACCCTTTGTTGATCTAATTGAAGAATGATTCTGTCATCCTCATCCTTGATTTCAAATCACTTACCGGATTTAGTTAAAGAACAAGGATAACGGAATCAAAGTGTTTGAAGACCGTTTGAAGACTTGAAAAATTAACGGCTACAACAACTGATGTCATCTCCTTTGAAGTTTCAAATTCACCAACGGTCATGTTCATTCACTATAAATAGTAGCCAAGCTCCAATGCATCAACGACGCATGATCATCGAGCAAAATCTTAACGCACTGTTTTAACAAGCAAAACAGAGCAATCACTTTCCATTCTCAATCTTTCTTAGCATAGTCTTAGTTAAAGTGAGAGAGTGAAGAAAAACAAGTTCATAATAGGAATCTTGTAAACTGAGATCGGTTGTGATCTTCAGTTAGATTTAAAGAGAGAAATCTAGTTGAGATTAGAGTTGGGTGAGAAATCCAGAAAACAGAGTATTGTTTTGTTCTGGTGGAAATCCTTTAACTCTTTTTAGACTAGTCAGAACTAAGTGAGAAATTAGCTTAAGTTCTGTTGATGTAAAGGAGCTTCTGAACTTGCCATAAAAGTTCTGAATAGTGGATTTATAAAATCTCTGAAGGCTGCGACCTCAGGGGACAAGACGTAGTCACAGGACTTCTGTGGCGAACTTGGATAAATCGAATTGTTCAATCAGGACCTCCTGAACTTCTTTCTCCCCCTTATACTTGTCATTATTGCTTCTGTGTACTTGCTTATATTTAGTGCTGAAACAGATTTTCTGTAAGTATCATTGTCTTTGTTCAGAAGACTGTCCAGAAGTTCTCTTACCGAACTTCTGTTGCTGAAAGCAGGCTAACTGTGTATAGGCAGAATTTTCCTCAGAAGCAAATTCTATAAACTTGCTTCTGACTCTGTGAAAGTTTGACTCTGAAATTTTAAGTTTCTTTAAAGACTTAGAAATTTTCAGTTTTCAACTTAGACACCTATTCACCCCCCTCTAGGTGATTCTGTTATTGTTAGGGCCAACAAGTGGTATCAGAGCGAAGGTCACTTCGTATATTTACTAAAGATCTAACAATCTAAGTGTAAGATCCTATCAGAATCAATAGAGATGGCTAGTAGACACCAGCCTGAGAATTCTTCTCACTTCATAGTTCCAGAAGGTTCTTCCACTACCAGACCTCCATTGTTTAATGGCAACAACTACTCATACTGGAAGAAAAGGATGATGTACTTCATCCAAGCTCAGAACATGAGTGCTTGGTATGTCATCACTAATGGTGATTTCATTCCTACCAGAATGGAACAAGGTCTAGGGGATGTTGTTATTCCTCAGAGGGAATACACATATGACATTCTGAAAAAACTCCAAACTAATGCTTCAGCAATAAATATGTTGCATTGTGCACTAACAGCTACTGAATATAACAAAGTTTCCTCTTGTGAAACAGCACAGGATATTTGGAACAAGCTAGAAGTCACATATGAAGGAACAGGAAAAGTGAAGCAATCTAAAGTCAACCAACTCATGAGAGAATATGAGTTATTTGAAATGCTTGATAAAGAATCTATTTCAGATATGAATTCTAGATTCACCAAGATAGTCAATGACTTGAAGAGTTTAGGAAAAGATATTGAAGAATCTGATCGAGTGAAGAAGATTGTCAGAAGCTTACCAAGGTCTTGGCAAGCCAAGAAGACTGCTATTGAAGAAGTTCAGGACTTGAGCTATTACTTGTATGATGAACTCATTGGATCCTTAATTACTCATGAGATGTCATTAAAGAATCATGACCTAAGAGAAAAGTCAGAAGGAAAAAGAGTAGTCCTGAAAGCAGAATCTTCTGAAGAATCCTCTGAAGATGAGGAACTGGCTATGCTGACCAGGAAGTTCAAGAAGGCCTTTAGAAAAGGCAGAGGTGGAAACTACAAGAAGCCTTTCAGGAGCTTTGACAAGAAAACTCCTGATTCTGGTGAAAAGTTCAAGAGAGATCCAAACAAGCCAATTGTGTGCTATGGATGTCAGCAACCGGGGCACATTAAGCCTAACTGCCCGGAGCTGAAGAAAGATAAGAAAAAGTTCAAGAAAGCTATGCTGGCTGCCTGGTCAGACTCTGAGACCAGCAGTGACCCTGAAGAAAAGGAAGAGCAAGCTCAGATTTGTTTTATGGCTATTGATGAGCCAACTTCTGAAGATGTCACAGGAGAAACTTCCGCACCTCCTGAAGCTACATATGATTCCGAGGTAAACATATCTTCTGAACAAAATATCTTTGATTCTCTTGAAGAACTCTATAGTATGTTCAAGTACCTGAAAAGGAAATTGGACAAGAGTGAGGCTGACAAGTTTCTTAGGTTTACTCAAGTTTATTCTGACATGAAAGTGTTAGAAGAAAAACTGTGTAAACAATTCAGCACTCCTGTTGATGGCTCTAAAGTCAAAGGCAAGGAAAAGCTGCCTCTGGGAAGTGATAAACCCCAGAAGAAGAAGAAACCTGTCACTCCCTCTCTTCTGAAAGAGATAGCTTCTCCTCCTGATGTTGGAACCTCTGAGAGTGCTGGTATAGCCTCTGAAGATGTTGGTCCTTCTCAGAAGAAGAAGAAATCTCCCAGGAAGCAAAGGGAAAGATCCAAGAACCCTCCCTTTTGCAAACTTTGCAAGAGTGATGGTCACTGGTTAAAAGATTGCAAGTATCATATTAAAAACCTCTTGCAATCTGAGATATCATTAAAACTTGCTGAAGAAAAATCTAACTCTGAAGGACCCAATAAGGATTGGGTACCTGTCACTAATTGATTGTGTTGCAGGTGGCTCTGAGTGCTCCATCAATGTCAAAGCTGTGGTACATTGACAGTGGGTGCTCAAGGCATATGACAGGTGATGAAAAAGCATTCATCACATTTGATCCTAATAGAGGTGGAAAAGTCAGCTTTGGAGATGCTCAGAAAGGAAGGATTCTTGGTTCTGGATCCATAGGAACCAACCCTCCGATCGAAGATGTCTCCCTAGTCAGAGGCCTGAAGTTCAATCTCCTGAGTGTTGCACAACTGTGTGATAAAGGTAGAGATGTTGTCTTCAGCTCCTCTGGATGTAAAATCGTGGACAGTAAGTCAAGGGAAGTTATTCTAACTGCTCCTAGAGTTGAAAATGTTTTCATGCTGAACCTTGAGAATCTTTGCAAAAATATATGCTTGATGTCCAAAGAGGATACCTCCTGGCTCTGGCATAGAAGACTTGCTCATGTGAGCATGGACCTTCTGGCCAAAGTAGCTAGAAATCAATTGGTTGAGGGCCTGCCTGAAATTAGTTTTAAAAAGAATCATTTATGCAATGCTTGCCAATCTGGTAAACAATCCAGAAGCTCTTTTAAAACTAAGAAAGTCATTTCAACTAAAAGACCTTTGGAATTACTTCATATGGATCTTTTTGGCCCTGTTCAACCAATGAGCATGGGTGGAAAGAAGTATGCCTTTGTCATTGTAGATGACTATTCAAGATTCACTTGGGTCATTTTGCTGTCTAGCAAAGATGAGTCACTTGGATGTTTCTCAGTTCTGATAAAGAAACTTGAGAATGAAAGGAATGAAAAGGTTGTCCATATCAGAAGTGATAATGGTGGAGAATTCAAAAACTTTATGTTTGAAGAATTCTGTGAAACCAAAGGAATTGATCATATCTTTTCTGCTCCCAGAACTCCTCAACAAAATGGGGTAGTAGAAAGGAAGAATAGAACTCTGGTTGAGATAGCCAGAACTATGATCAATGAAAGAAGGCTTCCTTAGTACTTTTGGGGAGAAGCTGTGAACACAGCTTGCTTTGTTCTGAATAGAGTGCTAATCAGAAGCATTCTGAACAAGACCCCTTATGAACTCTGGAAAGGTCGAAAACCTAAAATAGGTTATTTCAGAACCTTTGGTTGCAAGTGTTATGTTTTGAATACAAAAGAATATCTTTCAAAGTTTGATTCAAAGGCAGATGAGGCCATTTTTCTTGGTTACTCAACACATAGTAAAGCATATAGGGTTTTTAATAAGAGGACTCAAACTTTAGATGAATCTGTTCATGTACAGTTTGATGAGACTAACCCTGCAGATAGTAGAGCTCCTGATGAAGATGTAGTTCAAGCTCCTGAAGTAACATCTCCTGTTGAAGAAGATGTTTCTCCCAGAGTTGCTGAAGTGGTTCCTCCTGTTGCTGAACAAGCTCAAGATGAGAATCCCACTCCAGAAGTCAACTTCCTTCCAGAAGATGCTCCTATATATGATTCAACAAATGATGAACAGGTTTCAGAAGACTCATTGGATGTACCAAGAGAAGTTAGAGCTCATAGGAATCATTCCTTAGAGAACATAATTGACTCTGTTCATAATCCTGTCATGACCAGAGCTCAGCTCAGAAGATACATGGGGAATGTGGCTTTTGTGTCACTTCTGGAACCCAAGGACTTCTATGAAGCTGCTGATGATGACTCCTGGTTAATGGCAATGCAAGAAGAACTTGACCAGTTTAAAAGGTCAGAAGTTTGGACTTTGGTTCCCAGACCTAACAACATAAAGGTTGTTGGTACCAGATGGGTTCTTAAGAACAAGCTTGATGAATTTGGAAATGTAGTGAGGAACAAGGCAAGACTTGTTGCTCAAGGTTACAGTCAGCAAGAAGGCATAGATTATGGTGAAACTTTTGCTCCTGTTGCAAGATTAGAAGCCATTAGAATCTTATGTGCTTTTGCATCATACAAAGGTTTTAAGCTCTTTCAAATGGATGTGAAAAGTGCATTCTTGAATGGTTACATTGATGAGGAAGTCTATGTGTCTCAACCTCCTGGTTTTGAAGATCCTAAGTTTCCTGATCATGTGTACAAGCTGAAGAAAGCATTGTATGGACTGAAACAAGCTCCCAGAGCTTGGTATGAGAGACTGACAAAGTTCCTTCTGTCTAAGGGATTTGTCAGAGGCTGTGTTGATACAACTCTGTTCACTCTGAAGAAGAACAAAGATATCCTTATAGCTCAGGTATATGTTGATGATATTATATTTGGTGCTACTAACGAATCTTTGTGCAGAGAGTTCAGTGACCACATGAAGGCTGAGTTTGAAATGTCCATGATGGGAGAATTAACCTTCTTCTTAGGACTTCAGATCAAGCAAAGCAATGATGGTGTGTTTATCAATCAAGCTAAGTACACTAGAGAAGTGCTGAAGAAATTTGGCATGATGGACTCTAATGCTGTTGATATTCCAATGGATGTCAGCAAAGACATTGATGATGAAGAGAAAGCTGGTAAACCTGTAGATATAAAAACCTACAGAGGTATGATT
Organism: Euphorbia peplus; assembly: GCA_028411795.1. Taxonomy (NCBI): domain Eukaryota; kingdom Viridiplantae; phylum Streptophyta; class Magnoliopsida; order Malpighiales; family Euphorbiaceae; genus Euphorbia; species Euphorbia peplus. The sequence goes on along the minus strand of CP110843.1, from coordinate 6,646,736 downwards.
GGTTCTCTTTTATACCTAACCGCCAGCAGGCCAGATATACATTTTGCTGTGTGTTTTTGTGCTAGATATCAGTCAAAGCCAAGAGAAATTCATGATGTTGCTGTCAAAAGAATTCTCAGATATCTTAAAGGCACACCAGAAGCTGGTTTATGGTATCCCTGTAGTTCTGATTTCACTCCTATAGGATACACAGACTCTGACTATGGTAGAGATAAATTGAAAAGGATCAGCACTTCTGGTGGTTGTCATTTTCTGGGGGAGTGCCTAGTCTCCTGGCATAGCAAGAAGCAAACCTCTGTGGCTCTCTCAACTGCTGAAGCTGAGTATGTTGCTGCTGGAAGTTGTGTTTCTCAGATGCTCTGGATCAAGCAACAAATTGCTGACTATGGATTCATCCCTAGAACAATTACAATCTACTGTGATAACAAGAGTGCTATTGATCTTTCAAAGAATCCTATTCAGCACAGCAGGATGAAGCATGTTCATATTAGGCATCACTTTCTAAGAGATCATGTTCTGAAGAAGGATATTATCATTACTCATGTTCCCTCTGAAGAGAATCTTGCTGACATGTTTACTAAGCCTCTGGCTGGTAATTCTTTCAGCAACTTACGAGAAGGCATTGGTATGACTTATCCACTTCAATAACTTAGAATAATTATCCTTGTATGTCTTAAGTGTTTAATCGTTTGAGATAAATTAAAGTATAATTAATTCTAATCATGATTTGACTTGAAAGCATGCGTTATCTACTGCTATTACGACGCTGTTCTGTGGTTTAACGGTTATCTGTTCCCTTTTAAACGGTGTTTATTTGCTTTTTGAATTGGAACGGTTTCTGTGTTTGGGTATAAATAGGGGTTTTTCCATACTTAGAAACTTTCACTTGCATTCTCTTTGCTATTAGAATTTTCATCAAATTTCTGTGTTCTTTCTTCTCAAATCTCTTAACCTATTTTCTTACATTCTCTTAAAATGGCTCAAGAAATCACTGTCACTCACATCTTCACCACTGAGTCACAAAAGAAAGTTAGTGAATCTAGGGTTTTTACCTCTAGGTTCCTAGATGATGAAGTCAAATCAACTGAACCCATATCTCAATGGCTTAGCGCTCAAAACTGGAATTCATTCGTCTCTCTCGATGAATTCATTTATCCTAAATTAGTTACCGAATTTTATCAGAACCTCTATTTCTTTTCTAATGAGGAGGATGTGTTGCACTCTGATGTCGGGGAAGTTGAGATCGAAGTCAGCAGGGCTTCCATTGCTCAGGTGATTGGTATAGATGATGAAGGAATCATCATAGGTGATGATGGTTCAGCAGAAGGTTTTACAGAAGTCAACTGGGCTAAACCAGATCTGAATGCCAAGGAAACGTATGCCACCTGGTTGACTCAGCACCAGAGGTGGGCACACTACTTGACAACGAATGTCTTTCTTCCGAAGGCTGGAGGGGTCAATTGTGTTTCCAACAGAGAAAGGGCTTTCATGTGGCATCTGGTCAACCAGAAGAAGATTAATCTACCTGCCATGCTGATAAGGCAGATGAAGAATGTAACGACCGTGAGTGCATTAGCATATGGCTCACTCCTGACTAGGTTGTTTGAGGCAGCTTCTGTTGAGGTGTCAGGAGAAGGTGTTACTAGTAGGAGTACGGTTCTGAAGATGCATACCTTCAGAAACCTGAGTTTTGGTGTGACTCCTAAGAAGATTGAGAAGGGCTCCTCTGTGAGTATTGCTCAGAAGGAAATTATGGAAGCTTCTGTGCAGAAAGGAAAGAATGCTGCCAAGAAGGGCAAGGGAAAGAAAGGATCAAGCAAGTTGGTCCTGACAGTTGAGAAGGTGGTTGTCTCAGAACCTCTTCCCACGATGGTTCAAACAACAATCAGTGTTGAACCCTCTGGCAAGATTGTTGCTGAGAAACCAAAGGATCTTCAGGAGAAAGATGCTCAAGATGCTGAGGAAGCACGCCTTGCTGAAAAAGAGAAGGCTGCTGAAGCTGAGAAAGTTGCAAGAGTTGTGGCTCTTGCTGAAGAGAAAAAGAAAAAGAAGGAAGCTGAAGATAAGTTAGCAGCTGAAAGAGAAATTGCTGCAAAGGCTAAGGCCGATGCAAGACTTTTAGAATGCGCTGCTGAACTTGAGGAAGCAGAGCTCTCAAAGACTGTTGAGGCCTCTGAAGATGGAGAGGACTCTGAGAATATCCCTCTCTCCTCTCGGATTAAGGAGAAGACAAGGTCAGAAGAAAAGAATACTGAGGATGTTCCTTTTTCTTCTAGACTAAAGAAGAAGGCAGTAGCAAAACGAAGGGTTCTGAGGAAGAAGGACTTCGTTTTTGCTCCCAGTGTTGAATTGGAAGAACCGATGATTGAGAAATCGGAAGCTGCTGAAGACTTGTTGGAGAAGTCTGTTGAAGAGGACATTGATGCTCCTCTGATTGAAGAGCTATCACATGAGAGTGAACCAGAGGATGAAGAGGTTCTTCAGAGCGCAAAACGTTTTGTTGAGAATGTTGATGATGAAAACTTCATTGACAACATTCTTCTGAATCAAGGTAGAAACCCTGGTGATAGGGACGCTTCTGAAACACTGATCAGGATGGCTCATATTTTTGCTGAGCCCATCTCAATGTTTGATCCAAACTCTGAACAGGTCATCTCTTCTCCCACTCTTACTCCTCATCAATCTCCTTCACTCCCTTCTGTCACAGAAGTGAGTGGATCCCAAACTTCAATTCCTCCTACAACTTCAACTTCTGAGGTTGTACCTCCTCAAATCTTTCCTCCTTCTAGATCCTATTCAGAAGTGAATATAAATACAACTCCAATTTTCACAGATTCTATATCCACTTCCACTACCTCCTCTATTCCTTTCTCCTCTGTAAGTCCATCCATTGGATTTACTGTTCCATCTTTCTCACTACCATCCACTTTACCTTCCATTTCCCCTACCATTCCTTCCTCTACCTCAAACACCATCCCTTCCTCAAACTCTCAAATCCCTCCTCTCTCAACATCTGGACATACACCTCCTGTGTGTGATCCCTTAACTACCTCCTCCACAACCTCTTATTTTGCTGGATTGTCATCTAACTATGACTTCCTACGCAAACACATGAATAGAGATGACTTGAATACCAGTTTTGGTAGTTTTGGTTTCATGGGGAGAGCTTCTGGTATATCCGAAGCTGGTGGTCCCCCCAGTGTTGAAGAGCTGAGAAGAATGAGTCAGAGTGGCTCAGATGAAATGCTGAATAGATTTGCTGGTATGGGGCAAAGGACTTCTGCTGCTGACATGTATGCTCAGGGCATTGTGCTGCAAGAATTACATTCTCTGAAAGCTCAGAACCTGCAGCTCATGACTATGCTTCAAATGCAGGATCCTTCTGTCTACATACGCAATCTTTCTACTCTTCATCTAGCTACATATGATGAGCTGTACAAAGTGAGACAATTAGCTCTGACTCTTCCGTCATTGGATAATATTGCTCTTGCTTCTTCTCAGAAGGTCAATGAGAATCTGGAGATGTTGACAGAAGAAGTCAAGGAAGCAAACGAGCATTATGAGGCTCATGAGAAGTTGCTCCCAAGAAAGATGGATGACCTGCAAAGTATTGCAAATCAAATTCTGAGAGAAGTGAAATCTTCTGCTCAAGGTTCATCATCTTCCGGGGCTGCAAAGATTGTATATGACATCACCCCTGACCTCAATAATCGACTCTCCAACATTGAGTCTGCTGTCTCTGCTCAGAATGCACAGATTGCTGAGCTTACTGAACTTCTGAAGGTTCTGCATAACTGCTATAGGTTTGTTCGAGGACAAACTTACATTTAGAATGAGCATTTCACTGCTGCTGTGTATGCCAACAATCGTTTGCTTAAGCTCCTTCTGGAAGACGTTCACAGACAGCGACCTTTGTCTGGACAGACTTATGATCATATCAGAACCATTGATGCTGATTTCAGAAGAAGAATGGATATGATCAATGCTGTGAGACCAACCCCTCAGCAATATCAGACTGCACTAGATGTTCAGGAGAAGTTGAAATCCAAGGGTGCTCTTGGTGTTGCTCTTGGTTCTGGTCAAACGGGGGAGAAGTCTGGTCAGAAGAGATCAAGTGCTGCTGAAGGTTCTAGTGGTGTTCCTCCTCCTCAGAAGAAACCTAGGAACCTGTAATCTTTTAGGACTTAAGCTTCTTAGCTAGGTTCTGGGTTGGGTAGTATTTGTCTTAGGACTTTTTCTGCTCTTCTGATTATTTTGTTTCTCTTGTTGTCTTCTGAACTTTTATACACTGAATCCTTCTTATACTTTCTTATATTTCTGACTTCTTACTTTTGCTTATGTTTCTTTTAACTCAGTAAATTATCTTTATCTAAAATCTGACAACTTGATCTTAAGTCAACTTTAAGTTTATACAGATTGCTGAAGTTCACCATTTACACTAAAATGGGGGAGTTAATTTACTCAGAAGTTTTGAAACATATGTATCAGGAAGTTATCTTCTAAACCTCATGTTTTCTGTTACCTTCTGACCACGGTTTGTCCATAACCAAAATGGGGGAGAATGATGAACCCTAAGTGTTTTGATTATGTCCAAACGTTTCAGAAGATGAAAACTTAATACTATCTTACATACAGTTTATTGTTGACTAATATTTTTGTTTTAGTCTATGTGTAAGTTACTCAGCAGGTGCTGAATGAATCATTTTCGGATTGCCTAAAGGACTCAGAAGTTTTGTTTGCTGAAGTCAGAGTTTCAACGATCCAGAAGCTGGAACTCCTCCACTCTAAAGCCGAAGTCTGCTAAAGCCCTCCTCAGAAGTTCCTTGCAATCAGAAGTTTTGCCAATTTGATCAGAAGTCTAGACAACTGGAAATAAGCTTCTGAAAGCTTTGTCACGGGTTGTGTTTGAGCATTTAATGCTCTGACACTTGCATTCAATGCAAGGCGCCAAAAGTTCAAAAAGCTGTTTTGATGGAGCGCGCTTGTCTGTTCAAGAGAAACTGGAATTTCCTTGTCTACCCTTTGTTGATCTAATTGAAGAATGATTCTGTCATCCTCATCCTTGATTTCAAATCACTTACCGGATTTAGTTAAAGAACAAGGATAACGGAATCAAAGTGTTTGAAGACCGTTTGAAGACTTGAAAAATTAACGGCTACAACAACTGACGTCATCTCCTTTGAAGTTTCAAATTCACCAACGGTCATGTTCATTCACTATAAATAGTAGCCAAGCTCCAATGCATCAACGACGCATGATCATCGAGCAAAATCTTAACGCACTGTTTTAACAAGCAAAACAGAGCAATCACTTTCCATTCTCAATCTTTTTTAGCATAGTCTTAGTTAAAGTGAGAGAGTGAAGAAAAACAAGTTCATAATAGGAATCTTGTAAACTGAGATCGGTTGTGATCTTCAGTTAGATTTAAAGAGAGAAATCTAGTTGAGATTAGAGTTGGGTGAGAAATCCAGAAAACAGAGTATTGTTTTGTTCTGGTGGAAATCCTTTAACTCTTTTTAGACTAGTCAGAACTAAGTGAGAAATTAGCTTAAGTTCTGTTGATGTAAAGGAGCTTCTGAACTTGCCATAAAAGTTCTGAATAGTGGATTTATAAAATCTCTGAAGGCTGCGACCTCAGGGGACAAGACGTAGTCACAGGACTTCTGTGGCGAACTTGGATAAATCGAATTGTTCAATCAGGACCTCCTGAACTTCTTTCTCCCCCTTATACTTGTCATTATTGCTTCTGTGTACTTGCTTATATTTAGTGCTGAAACAGATTTTCTGTAAGTATCATTGTCTTTGTTCAGAAGACTGTCCAGAAGTTCTCTTACCGAACTTCTGTTGCTGAAAGCAGGCTAACTGTGTATAGGCAGAATTTTCCTCATAAGCAAATTCTATAAACTTGCTTCTGACTCTGTGAAAGTTTGACTCTGAAATTTTAAGTTTCTTTAAAGACTTAGAAATTTTCAGTTTTCAACTTAGACACCTATTCACCCCCCTCTAGGTGATTCTGTTCTTGTTAGGGCCAACATCTACTTCTAACCCAAACAATGGCAAGGGAATCTTACAACTTCCTTACTCCTATCAAACAGCAGACCCACCACCTAAACCACCCATTTTCAGTAAGATGATACCCAAGTGTGAGTTACCCTACTTTGAAGGTGTTGATGTTGACAACTGGGTAAGTAAATGCCATAAATACTTCCAACTTTTCGAGGTTGCTCCTGAAAAGAGGAAGGATCTGGTAGGCCTTTACCTGCAGGGTAAGGCAGACAGATGGTTCAAGAATTGGAGTCAGGTGAATGAGGAGGCCAGTTGGGAAGAATTTGTGGATGAAATAAGCAAACGTTTTCAGGAAACAGAGGCAAGAGATGTGGTTGAAGAACTTGCAAATTTGAAACAAACTTCTACTGTACTACAATATCAGGAAGAATTTGAGGCCTTAAAACTGAAGATGGAAAAGAAATTTCCATCCATCGCCCCTATGTTCTATGTGAGCAGCTTTATACAAGGATTGAAACCAGAGATTCGATCTGCAATAAGGTCAGACCATCCAGCTGATATCTATACAGCCATTAAAGCAGCTAAGCTCCAAGAGATCCACATTAGAGAGCTTATAGAAGCAGTCAAGCCAAAAACAACCTTTAGACCTACACATTCCACTAAACCCTGGAATCCAACACCCTTAGCCACTTTCAAACCCTCCCACACCATCAATACAGCCACAAATTTTAAGAATTTTGATCCCAAACCCCTTCCTGCTGTCCAGAATTTCAAGAAGATACCCGGTGCCTGCTGGAAGTGTGGAGAAAAGTACTCTCCAGGACACCAATGTGCAGCAAAGAAACTAAACATGATTAATATGGAAATGGAGGAGGAAGCTGAAGAAATAATAGAAGAAGAACTAGGTTCCTATCAAGAAGCAGAGGTTAATGAGCTAGGGGAACCTATTTCGCTATCCGTGAATGCCTTGGATGGTGGAGTCACTCACAACACCATCAGATTGAAAGGTGTGGTGAATAAAAAGCCAATTATGATCTTGATCGATTCCGGAAGCACTCACAGCTTTGTTGACCACCGGTTGGCTTTGGAAGCTAAGTTACCTTTGCTGCAAGTCAAGCCTGCTGCCGTGATAATGGCTGATGGACGCCAATTGACTGTAAGTACAAAATGTGATGGCTTTCAATGGTCTATGAAAAATGCTAAGTTTCAATTTCCTGTGAGAATTTTGGAGTTGGGAGATTACGATCTAATACTAGGAGTTGATTGGATGAGGAGCCACACACCAATCACTTTTGATTTTGATCACAACAAACTTATTATTCAAAAAGACCAACAACCCTTTGAATTACATGGATTGACTGGAGAAGTTAGATTGAAGGCCATGTCCCTCAAGTCCGTGAACCAACTAGTGACTAAGGGATGGAAGGGGATCACTTCTAGGTTATTCCTTATCTCTACCCAGGATATGGAAGACTCTCCTCAACCCGATCCACATATACCTGTTGTTCCTGAACCCTACCAACCTCTTATTAAGTCATACCGCACCTTATTTCACCCTCCTACTGCACTACCTCCCAAAAGATCACATGACCACCCTATACCTTTAAAAACAGGAACAGAACCTATTAATGTCAGGCCATATCGCTATTCCCATCACCAGAAGAATGAGATAGAAAGGCTTATAGAGGAGATGTTATCTAATGGAATCATTCAACCTAGCCATAACCCATTTGCATCCCCTGTTTTGTTAGTGAAAAAGAAGGATGGCTCCTGGCGATTCTGTGTGGATTATAGAGAATTAAACAAAGCTACCATTAAGCATAAATTCCCAATACCTATTATCCAAGAGTTGATAGATGAGTTACAAGGGGCTAGTGTATTCTCTAAGATAGATTTGAGGGCTGGTTATCATCAGATTCGGATGAGGAAGGAAGATGTCGAAAAGACTGCATTTAGAACACATACGGGGCACTATGACTTCCTGGTTATGCCATTTGGCTTAACTAACGCACCAGCCACTTTTCAATCCCTTATGAACTCTATTTTTGCTCCTTATCTCCGAAAATTTGTACTGGTGTTCTTTGATGACATACTTATCTACAGTAAAAATCAGGAAGAGCACTTGCATCATCTTGACTTAGTGTTCCAACTTCTCAAACAGCACCAACTATTTGCTAAGGGATCCAAATGCGATTTTGGAGTGTCCCAAGTGGCTTATCTAGGCCATATAATCTCTGCTGCAGGGGTGGCCACAGACCCTGACAAGATATCAGCGATGCAAAACTGGCCAATTCCAACTTCTTTAAAGCAACTAAGAGGATTCCTAGGTCTCACCGGGTACTATAGGAGATTCATTCGAGGTTATGGCATACTTAGTAAGCCATTAACAGAATTATTGAAGAAGGATAATTTTCATTGGACAAATGAAGCTCATGCAGCCTTTGAACATCTTAAGGCCATAATGTCCCAACCTCCTGTCTTGGCCTTACCTGACTTCACGCAACCCTTTGTACTAGAGTGTGATGCCAGTGGGACGGGGATAGGTGCCGTTTTGATGCAGCAAGGGAGACCACTATGTTTCTTATCCAAAACGTTAAGCCCTCGTAATCAACAACTATCTGCTTATGAGAGAGAGTTGCTGGCTATCCTTCAAGCCTGCACTACTTGGAGACATTATCTAGAAAATTCTGTCTTCATCATTAAGACCGACCATGAGAGCATCAAGCATCTGTTAGAACAGAAGCTTCACACCTACCTACAACATAAAGGTATCTCAAAATTGCTAGGTCTGGACTACACGATACAATACAAGAAAGGGTGTGACAACAAAGTCGCAGATGCCTTGTCTAGACAACACGAGGAGAAACTAGATGCAGCAGGTGGTAGTCTATTGGCTCTGACAATGGTCATTCCTACTTGGTTAGAAGAAGTGCAAGCCTCTTATTCTACAGATAACCATGCTCAAGCATTAATTCAACAATTGTTGGTCAACCCATCATCTCAAACATGATTTACTTACTCCAATGGGGTTCTCAGGTATCACTCAAAACTTTATATTGGCTCGCAAACTGATCTAAGGAGTAAGATAATAGCAGAGTGCCATAATTCTCCTCTAGGCGGACACTCAGGAATCAAGGGAACCTTATCCCGGGTCCAGCAACATTTCTATTGGCCTCAATTGTCTAAGGCAGTGACAAATTGGGTGACAAGCTGTGATGTATGTCAGCGATGCAAAGTGGACCGCTCGGCCTACCCGGGCCTCTTGCAACCACTTCCAATTCCTGCTGGTGCTTGGCAGGATATTGCCATGGATTTCGTTGAGAAGTTACCAAAGTCTGCAGGATATGACACTATTCTAGTGGTGGTAGACAGATTTTCCAAAGGGGGACACTTCATCAAATTAGCACATCCCTTCAATGCTGCTACGATTGCACAAGTCTTTTTGGATAATATATTCAAACTACATGGCATGCCCAAGTCTATTGTGACCGACAGAGATAGAATCTTCACTGGTGTATTTTGGAAAGAACTGCTGAAGTTATTGGGTGCCCAACTACTGTTCACCAGTGCATATCATCCCCAAACTGATGGGCAGTCTGAGATACTTAACCAATGCTTAGAAAACTACCTTCGAAGCATGTGTTTTCTAAAACCAAAGGCTTGGTCTAAGTGGCTCAGCTTGGCTGAGTATTGGTATAATTCAACACACCACAGTGCTATTAAAATGCCTCCTTTCCAGGCTCTATATGGCTTCACCCCTCAATTACCCATTCTGCCTTCCATTACTTCTAGTGTAGCAGCTGTCGAAGATGTACTTCTTGAGAGGGATACTATGAATACTTTACTACGAGAATGTTTGGCATCTGCCCAGAATCGAATGAAGCAAAATGCGGATGTTCACCGTACCGACCGTGAATTTGATGTGGGAGATTGGGTTTTCCTGAAATTGCAGCCCTACAGGCAGACTTCAGTGGCCCTAAGGAGTTCAATGAAGCTTAGTGCTCGCTATTATGGACCCTTCGAGATCACAGAACGCATCGGCAAGGTTGCTTACAAGTTGAAGCTTCCTCCAACTTGCAAGATCCACAACGTCTTTCATATTTCCTTATTAAAGAAACGTCCTAATTCTACTGCCACGGTCCTTACTACTTTACCTCCAACCACTGCTGGTGAGTTTCATATTCAACCAGCTAAGGTGTTAAACACCAGGAATGCTATCATAGGTGACAAGTCAGTTCCACAGCTTTTAATCCAGTGGGAAGGTTTTCCTCTTATTGATGCTACTTGGGAAGATCAGGATGCAATTGTCGCACAATTTCCTGCGTTCTTTCATTCTTGGGGACAAGAATGCAGCAATGGAGGGGGTGTTGTTACATACAAGAGAAGAAATAAAAAGTTGGAAGGCTAATTAGAAGTTGTCCTGGAGATGCCAGTTATTTCTGTTTTTCCTTATTGCTGTTTTCGTTATTCATTTATGTTAAGTTGTTGTTATTTTCCCTAAAGGATATATGAGAAATTATAGCCTAAAAGAAATGTAATACCAGCTGTCCTATGGCACAACTGGGCTTATCCATTTTGTCCTCACTCTATTTAGAGGAGACATTTTCTGTACTGGAGATCATCTTGAAAAATTAATGAAATCATATCCTATCCTTCTTTTACTTTCTTCCCTCTTCTTTCTTCTTACTTATCTCATTTCTCCCTTCTAAACTCTTCTAATTCTTAAACTCAGAATTCTAAGTTCTAACATAGTCCGGGCAGGCTGGTGCAAAATGAAAATACATTCCAATTAGATCCAAAAAAATCACAACTTTCTCAAAATTTAGTGTAAACCCAAAATGAGAAAGGAAAGAAAAGATGAAGAATTGAAAAGAAGAAGGTACCTTTTGGATGAAAAAGCAAAGCAAGCTTAGGGAAAAGCAGAGATGAAAGGAAGGAAGCAGAGAAAAGATATCATGGGGTTGGTTGTTAGGAAGAGGAGGCTGCCACCACCACCATTACCGGCAACACCACCGTCAACAGCAGCAGATTACAGAGTTTGAATTTCAGCCCCCCGGTCCCTTTAAACGGATCCAACCCCAACTTTTTCTCTCTCACATTTTATTTATTTCTTTCTTTCTTTATTAATACTCCAGTTAATACAACAAATAGCAAATTATCTATAATTATATTTAAATGGGTGGATGATGCATCAGGGAGACTGGTGTTTTGTTACTCATACATACATTACATACTTCACCCCTTTCTCGCGTGCCTTTCCATTTTTGAATTTTCTTTCTTTTTCTATTTATATTGTCTGAAAGTTTTTACAGAAACTCTATTTGTTTTTTACAATGTGGTATTTATAGGAATTCATAAATTATAAAATGTTGTATTTCAAAAGGTGTTAAATAATTTGTTGTGTATTATATATTAAAATTAATTATATTGTTAATGTTGTGAATAAACTAGAAAGATGTAGAGAGAATATTGATGTGTATCTTATTCCATATAGAGAAGTCCTTTATATAGGATACAAGAATTATAGTTTGAATAGGAATAAGACATCTAGAATATTCTGGAAGTATAATGGTCATCCACTTAATTAATTCATAACACTCTTCATTGGATGTCCATTATACAAAAATAAGTAAATGCGCTTGGGGATGCTGCCTCATTGTCAAGGAAAAGAGTGCAGTACGCATTTACTCCCCCTCATAAATACATAACTAAAAATCTTTACAACGACGCAATCCAATGCGATACACTAACTTCTTGAAAGTATCAGTTGGAAGTGCCTTGGTAAATAAATCCGCCAAATTGTCACTTGAACAAACCTGTTGAACTTGTACATCACCATTCTTTTGGAGATCATGGGTGAAGAAGAATTTTGGTGAGATGTGCTTCGTTCTATCTCCTTTAATGTATCATTCCTTCAATTGTGCAATACATGCATCATTATCTTCATATAAAACTGTTGGAGCCTCTTTTCCGGTGGATAAACCATAATCTTCTCGAATATGTTGAGTCACAGATCTTAACTAGACACATTCCCGACTAGCTTCGTGAATCGCTAAAATTTCTGCATGATTAGAAGAAGTAGCGCTCATGGTTTGCTTCATCGAACGCCAAGAAATAGCAACACCACCACATATAAGCACATATCCCGTTTGTGATCGACCGGTATGGGGATCAGACAAATATACTGCATCAGCAAAAACCAATCCTCTAGGAACTTCGGGTTGGACTTGAGTTAAACCTTGCTAAAAAATTCACAAAAAATGATATTTGAAGTCTTGCATGACTAGCAAGGTACATATGCCCAATTGAACTTAAGTATGGTACTTCTGGACCAAGAATTTCGTCATTGCTTTCCCGAGGTCGGAAGGGGTCTTTATCCAAATCAAGGGACCTTACAATCATTAGGCTACTCAATGGGTATGCTTGGTCACAATAGAACTTTTTCAACACCTTTTATGTGTATATTGTTTCATGCACAAGTATTCTAACTTTAAAATGTTCAATTTGCAATTCCAAGCAAAATTTTATCTTTCTAAGATATTTCATCTCAATTTCTTTCTTCAAATATTTCATTATATGTGAGATCTCTTCAGGAGTCCCGATGATATTTAAATCATCAACATACACAACAATTATGACAAATTCAGACCCAAATTTCTTAATAAAAATGCATGTATCGATCGAGAGGTCATTCTTATAACCTCCTCTTATCCAATATTCACTAAGACGATTATAACACATATGTCATGATTGTTTCAATTCATAAATAGATCTATTTAACTTTTATGCAATAATGTTCTCGAGAACTAGCTGCTTCTGGTAGTTTAAATCCTTCCGAGACTTTCATATAAATGTCATTATCCAGTGATCATTCTCTTATTGCCAGACTTATGAGAAACATAAAAGTAGTTGCATCCACCACAAGAGAGTATGTTTCTTCATAATCAATTCTAGGTCTTTGTGAGAATTCTTGTGCAACTAAACATGCTTTATATCTCACAATTTCAACATTTTCATTCTTTCTCACAAAGACTCATTTATGTCTCACTGGTTTTACACCTAAAGGTGTACGGACTACTGGTCCAAATACTCATCTCAATTCTGTCTCAATTGCTTCTTTCCATTTTTTCCAATCATTACTTTGTGTGCACACTTCAATGGATTTATAGTTCATGATCCTCATTCTTTATCCATAACATCAACTGCTATATTGCATGCATAAATTTCATCGACGTCGATTTTATTTCGATTCCATTTTATTTCAGACATGACATAATTAATAGAGATCTCTTCATTATTCTCAAGTACCTGAATTTCTTTCTTTGTCATGTTTATGGTCTCTTCAGGAGATCCTTCATTGTGCTTTGTTCCTCGGAAAAGCCATTATCAATTTATGCTCCTTTCCATTTCCAAGGATTCTTATCTTTGGAATCGATAAGTCTACCACGCTTCATGCATGTGTGAGACTCATTAGCAGTTTGAAGTTGTCCTTCAGGGACTTCGATTATATTTGGAGCATTTACAGCTGGAATATGTGATGTAGTCACTCTCTTTAGGTCAGAAAATGCGTCTGGCAATTGATTCGCTAAGTTTTCTAAATGAATTATCTTTTGAACTTCTGGATCATATTCTTTAATAAGAGGATCATATTGACATAGAGATAATTCATTCCAACTAATTTCTTTTTCCAGCTGTTTCTTTTCTCCCCCTAATGTTGGAAAAACTGACTCATTAAAGTGACAGTCATTAAATCGAGCCTTAAATAGAGTTTCGACATTTGGCTCTAGATACTTAATGATGGATGAGGATTCAAATCCAACATACATTCCCTTCCTCCTTTGAGGACCCATCTTAGTGCGTTGTGGTGGAGCAATTAGAACATATACCGCACATCTAAAAGCTTTCAAATGGGAAATATTTGGTTTCTGACCAAGAACTAATTGTGATGGGGAGAATTGTTAATTATTTGTTGGCCTTGATGAACCATATGTGTTTTGATTATGTCCAAACGTTTCAGAAGATGAAAACTTAATACTCTCTTACATATAGTTTATTGTTGACTAATATTTTTTCTACTTAGTCTATGTGTAAGTTACTCAGCAGGTGCTGAATGAATTATTTCTGGATAGCCTAAAGGACTCAGAAGATCTGTTTGCTGAAGTCAGAGTTTCAATAATTCAGAAGCTGGATGCTCCGCTCTGAAGCCGAAGTCTGCTAAAGCTCTCCTCAGATGTTCTTTGCAATCAGAAGATCTTTTACCAATTTGATCAGAAGCTTAGTCACGGGTTCTGGATAGCATTTAATGCTCTGACAAGTGCATTTAATGCAAGGCGCCAAAAGTTCAAAAAGCTGTTTTGATGGAGCGCGCCTGTTTGTTCAAAAGAAACCAGAATTTCCTTGTCTACCCTTTGTTGATCCAATTGAAGAATGATTCCAGTCAACCTCATCCTTGATTTCAAATCACTTACCGGATTGAGTTAAAGAACAAGGATAACGGAATCAAAGTGTTTGAAGACCGTTTGAAGATTTGACAAATTAACGGCTACAACAACTGATGTCATCTCTTTCGAAGATTCAAATTCACCAACGGTCATCTTCATTCACTATAAATAGTAGCCAAGCTCCAAAGCATCAACATACGCGTGATCATCGAGCAAAATCTCAACGCACTGTTTTAACAAGAAAAACAGAGCAACACTTCCCATTCTCAATCTTTCTTAGCATAGTCTTAGTTAAAGTGAGAGAGTGAAGAAAAACAAGTTCATAATAGGAATCTTGTAAACTGATATCATTTGTGATATTCAGTTAGATTTAAAGAGAGAAATCTAGTTGAGATTAGAGTTGGGTGAGAAATCCAAAAAACAGAGTATTGTTTGTTCTGGTGGAAATCCTTTAACTCTTTTTAGGCTAGTCAGAACTAAGTGAGAAATTAGCTTAAGTTCTGTTGATGTAAAGGAGCTTCTGAACTTGCCATAAAAGTTCTGAATAGTTGATTTATAAAATCTCTGTAGGCTGCGACCTCAGGGGACAAGACGTAGTCACAGGACTTCTGTGGCGAACTTGGATAAATCAGATTGTTCAATCAGGATCTCCTGAATTTCTTTCTCCCTCTTATACTTGTTATTTTTGCTTCTGTGTACTTGTTTATATTTAGTGCTGAAACAGTTTTTCTCTAAAGTATCATTGTCTTTGTTCAGAAGACTGTCCTGAAGTTTTCAAATCAGAACTTCTGTTGCTGAAAACAGTCTAACTGTGTTTAGGCAGAATTTCCCTCAGAAGCAACTTCTGTAAGCTAGCTTCTGACTCTGAGGAAATTTGACTCTGAAAATTAAGTTTTCCGAAAAACTTAGAAATTTTCAGTTTTCAACTTTGACACCTATTCACCCCCCTCTAGGTGATTCTTTTCTTGATAGGGCCAACAGGCCTGATGCGAATTAGTGTTGCTTCATGTAATATAACATGTTTCCAAACAAATATTAGGAGTTTAGACTTTATAAGCAATGATCTAGCAATTAACTCTTTTCATGAGCAAGCAACACATGGTAAATCATTAGGAAGAATCTTCTGGTTCTTTAATGAATGTCCACACAAATTTTCAATTATTTTTCGCATCATTATAGTTTCAGGATGGCCTACCCCGGTCTTGCCAAACAATAAAATTATAAGTAAACTTTTGGTTTACTATAACATATAAACTTCTGGTTTACAATAACATATGAATAATGAGTAAACTTCTGATTTACTATAGCATATAATTCAATTGTGCTGATTTTAGTGGAGTATAACTGAGTGGAGAATGCATTTAACCTCTCCAAAATATGTATAGTGCCTCGGGAATACTCGTTTTTTGAAGGTATTCTATAAATCCTTCACTAATTTTCTCAACATTATTTTCTCTATGGAAAATATCTTTAAAACTCAATAAATTACCTTGAGACTTGGGAGAGTATCACTAATGATTTCATATTTCATTCTCATATATAGGCAACAATAAATTTGCTCTTCTGGAGCTTTCCATATGTTTGCTCTTCTGGAGCTTTCAACAAGCTCGTGACCGTATGGTCACCATTTAGTGACCGTACGGTCACTTGCTTCGCCCGTCTCAGATCCAAATTTGGATCTGAGCCGGGCTTCACACAACACCCGGCTGAAGTCATTTGGATTTTAGCACACGTGTCACGCTATGATTGGACCGCCAGCCACGTGGCAGGTAAGGATTGGATTGCTATCTGCCACGTGGCAGTGACCGTACGGTCAGAGGCCTTGTGACCGTACGGTCTCAACAAACAGTGTTGTGACTGTACGGTTTCTAATGAATAGTACTTGTGACCGTATACATATTTGTTATCGGGGATTTTCTCATAAGCATGAAAGTGCCACACTCATGGTTCCGAGGAGGGGTGGAAGAGGTTATAGTCCTGAAAAGAGGATCCATTCTCCGACGAGCATCAGTATTTGAGCAGCTGACGCGACGAGGAGCTCATAGTTTGCTTTCATCATCGGGTTCGAAAACCAGTGCTCACAGTTTTCCCCTCGCTTCTTTGGGAGTGTCTAACGTGATTACATTATTCTGTAAGACCTGTCAAACAGTCTCAATGAAGCGAAATAAGACTTACTGCGTGTGTGCTAGTGTTTTGAAAGTGAGTTTAGGAAACTTACCTGCATTTCTGGCCTACGGCGTCCGATCTTCTATAATCTTTCTGTAAGGCCGACTAACTGTTTTTCGTGAGTAACTCCTACAGTTCTGGTCCTACGGCGTCGTGTTTTCTATATTCTTACTGTAAGGCCGGCTAACTGCTTCCATGGTACCTCGAGTTTGATCCGAGGATTTTTTTGTAACTTCTGATGATGCCTCGAGTTTGATCCGAGGACTTTTAGTAACTTCTGATGGTGCCTCGAGTTTGATCCGAGGACTTAGTAACTTCCGTAGCCCCTTAGTAATCTTTTCATAACGCCTCGGGCGTGACCCGAGGATTTAGTAACCTCTTGTGTAGCTCTTCTTCATAGTTCCTCGGGCACGACCCGAGGATTTAGTGATCTCTTGTAGCTTTGGATAATCTTTCATAATGCCTCGGGCGTGACCCGAGGATTTAGTGACCTCTTGTGTGGCTCTGAATAACTCTTCATAGTACCTCGGGCACGACCCGAGGTTTTAGTAACCTCTTGTAGCTCTGAATAACCTTTCCATACTACCTCGACGAGGATTTTCCGTAACCTTTTAACAGCGCCTCGAGCATGACTCGAGGACTTTTGGTAACCTTCGTAGCTCTTAGTAACCTTTCCATAACGCCTCGGGCGTGACCCGATGATTTAGTATCCTCTTGTAGCTCTTCTCCATAGCATCTCGGGCACGACCCGAGAATTTAGTAACCTCTTGTATCTCTGATTCATTCTTGATTTCCGACCTTTTCTTCTTCAGATAGTGTCGAACACTTTGTCCCACCAGTCTTATCTGAGTGTTGGTGGTCTTGTCCTAATGTCGGTCAGCTATGTCACTAACTCTTCCACTCTTGATCTTCAATTGACCTGGGGGCCCCCGGCCGCGTTCTTCCTTGACCAAAGTCGTGCCCCACTCTGGTAATGCCCCCAGTGGGGTCCCAGTTCCCAACATCTTTGATAAGCTCGGGGGTGCCCCAGCGTGTTG
Organism: Euphorbia peplus; assembly: GCA_028411795.1. Taxonomy (NCBI): domain Eukaryota; kingdom Viridiplantae; phylum Streptophyta; class Magnoliopsida; order Malpighiales; family Euphorbiaceae; genus Euphorbia; species Euphorbia peplus. Next base: position 6,629,086 of record CP110843.1, on the reverse strand, counting down.
TTTCTGTGATCATTGGATGTCTTCATGTGTCCCTCACGGTCCTTCGGGGGTTCTAATCTTCAGACAATCTGGAGACCGGGTGGTGCCCTAGCCTACCGCCAGTCGAGCGATGCCCCGGTATACTGCTGGCCCAGTGATGCCCCATCATGCTGCTGGTCGGGTAATGCTCTTGGAATAGCATGATAACGTTTCTTGCGCATGTCAGAAGCGTCGTGGGTTTCCTTTGGAGCGGGCGCCCCGAGAGTCAGATATTTTCTTTTGTGGCCGTCGGGTAGGTTCCTACGCTTTCATTGATTTTCATGACTCCTACAAGGACCCTGCACAAATAAAGACATACATCCTTGCTCGGGGTGAGATGACCAATGGGAAATAAACATTTATGATGACTGGCCATGTTGCATGATTATAAGTGATCAAGGGAGATACCCTATTCCATGGATGCATGTAGGTTTACACATGTGAACTTAGGTTGGATAACATACAATGCATGTGACTAGATGTACAGACACATGATAAGGGATGAACTCATGTGATATGGACTCTGGCTAGACCCCCTAAAACATATGGTTTGTATGTGTGTGTCTTTAGTGTAAGTGAGGGAATTCCCTATTAGGTGGACTCCTGACAGCCTACCAAAACCCAAAATATGTGTGTGCACAAGAGGATGTCCTACTCACGTGGTATGTCCTTTATGGATTTCGGCTAGATGACATAAGTGTATAATGTGTGCGTGCAACTAGACCTGTGGACATGTGATTGTGTGCAGACTAAGGGGCTACCTCACCTTGTGGCTCATGTGGTATTATTTTTTGTGGATTCTTAGTTGGACGACCTAGGACACGTGGTATTTATGAGTGAGTGTGTGGACACGTGCCTGGGTGACCTAAAACGACTCTTGGTCCTCGACTAAGTATGTGGGTGACTCCAAGGTTTTGGCTAGATGCGAGGTTAGGTTTATGATTGTTCTTTTTGGAGGATATGAGCAAAGGTTTTGGGTTGGATGAGGCAGGCGAGGTCTACGTGGGTGTTTCGAGGGTGCAGGGAAAGGCTTTTATGAGAGAAAGGGTTTGGGCTTGGATGATGGAGGCGATGTTTATCGAGGTTGTAGGGTAGGTTTTGTGAAGGGTGCAAGGATTTTGGGTTAGATAGTAGAAGTGAGGGTTATGGGGGGTTCTTTGATGAGAGATCATCAGGAGTTCGTGTAGCTCCTAGGTTGTTAGGGTTGGAATCAAGATGTTCGGATGCAACTTCCGATGATGTTTTCGTGACTGCCCCTAGGGTGAGGTTTTTATTGCTCTAACTGTTGCCTAAGATGACTCTACAGGTTGTCAACTTAGCGAACTGCCTTTATTGTTGCCTAGATCGCTCTTTCGAGTTTTCAACCTAGCAGGCTTTCTTCCTTTTGGTCTTGATTGTTGCCTAGATCTATTTTTGAATTTTCACGGTCTAGCAGGTCTTTTCTATTTTCTCAAACCCTAGGGGAGTCGGCTAGTGTTTTGAACGGAGTGTACATATTCCATCGTCTAAGTTCTTGATTTCTCTGTGTCAACATGAGTTATGGCATCTTAGAATACGCATAGTTGATAGGCTCTTGGAACAGACATTTAGATTCACTAACATAAGCACCTAGACTAGTTAACATATGCATAAATGGTTCATGTATATCTAGTATGAATGTGCCCCCGTCATTAATCTGCCCTAGTTGGCCACCTCTTCTCTTCTTGTGACGATGGTTTGCTCCTTGTAGTGAGGACTCTTCCGTGGGATCGTCGTTCCTTCGCGGGGATGAAACCGCGCATCCTAATGCTGTCATCTTGTTTTCGGAAGCGTGCAAGTGATTCTCATGATGAAATCATGGTGTCTCAATTGTTCTCCTTGGTGTAGATCCCGTCACAACCTTCTGCATGGAGTACGCCTTTGTAAGATGTCTTCCTATCTTTGGGGTACCATCCGCTCTGTCTTTTGTATGAAGCCTTGATATGGAAATGTCGTCGCTCTCTTCGAGTTTTTGTGGATGTGATCTATCTTCGAGCTATGGGTTCCTCCGAGGGGTGGTTTCATTCCTCCTTTTGTTTCTCCCTTTGTCCATGGGCCTGTAGAGTGCAAAAAGGGGATTCTGAAGGACCTTGGTTCATCTTAAATGGAGACACATTGAGTACTTGTACGCTCCATTTTAATTTTCGTGCACTGTCCTAGTTCCTCAGAGCGAGGTCTCTTCCTTCTGTAGGGCTCTGAAGGAGATGTGCTTCTACGATGATTCATTAATTCCTTCCTTCTATGTCGTCTTTTTCTTACAAGGTACGTCCTGGTCGAGGCCACTTGTTTGGTTGTGGTTCTCTCTCTTAGAGTCGAGGGCATATTCACACTAGACACACATGCTCTAATTATGCTTATATCTTCCTAATGTCTATTTGAAAGATGCGAGTGAGCTAAATGCTTTTTCTACCCAAGCACGGGTTTGGAAATATGTGGATAGGATAAGTGGGATAGAGCCTAGTCAATGTTTGATGAGGTCACTCCGTTCTTCGTCTGTAGGGATGTTCTTGACGCGACGCTTGTGACCTAGAGTCCTCCATGAATCCTCTTAGGGGTGTATTCTCAGTGTTTCGAGCCACTAGGTATTAATCGATTTTTGGTTCGAATAAGGTCTTTTGAAGTAGATCATGAGGAGGTGGTTAACTGGAGTGAGATGGAGTGTGGTGTATGGCGGGGTAGTTTGGTGAAGTTTGGTGTAAGGTATTTTGGGGTGTTTGGTAATACGTGGGGAGTGGTTCATTTGCGAGGTAGGCTAAGTGTCAAGGCTTGGCTCGTCTTCAGTTTGGATTGGAGTTTGAGAGGATATCATGGAGAACTTCCTTGGGTCGTCGAACCCTTCGTCTGAGGGCTTGATCCTTATCTCTGATTCTTCATTGTTGATCTTACGGTCTCTTTGGTGGAAGTTGGCTTGGGTTTAGGTGCGTTGCAGTTTTGTGATTTCGGGTTGAGTTAGGTAGTATTTGGGAATTTTGAATAAAAAGAAGGCGTTTCCGTATAGGTGGGGTTTTTGACGTTTTGGACCACTTGTGTGTGTGCCCTAACCTAAAGTGTGCCTATGACATCCAGACGAATTATACTTGTGAGATTATGGTACCTCCTTGACATTTTCCTATTTCTCTCCGTTATGGCACCGATGTGTATGTATGCCTAAGACACGTGATGATGACAATGTGCATGCATGTGGACCCTATTAAGTAGGATGATGCGAAACAAGTGGCCTAACGTATGATACTCTAAGGGTAGACATGATGAACCCTAAGTGTTTTGATTATGTCCAAACGTCTCAGAAGATGATAATCTAATACTATCTTACATATAGTTTATTGTTGACTAATATTTTTGCTTTAGTCTATGTGTAAGTTTCTCAGCAGTTGCTGAATGAATCGTTTCTGGATTGCCTAAAGAACTCAGAAGATCAGTTGCTGAAGTCAGAGTTTCAACAATTCAGAAGCTGGATTCCTTCGCTCTGAAGCCGAAGTCTGCTAAAGCTCTCCTCAGAAGTTCCTTGCAATCAGAAGTTTTGCCAATTTGATCAGAAGTCTAGACAACTGAAAATTAGCTTCTGAAAGCTAGAGTCACGGGTTCTGGATAGCATTTAATGCTCTGACAAGTGCATTTAATGCAAGGCGCCAAAAGTTCAAAAAGCTGTTTTGATGGAGTGCGCCTGTCTGTTTAAAAGAAACCAGAATTTCCTTGTCTACCCTTTGTTGATCCAATTGAAGAATGATTCCTGTCATCCTCATCCTTGATTTCAAATCACTTACCGGATTTAGTTAAAGAACAAGGATAACGGAATCAAAGTGTTTGAAGACCGTTTGAAGATTTGACAAATTAACGGCTACAACAACTGATGTCATCTCCTTTGAAGTTTCAAACTCACCAACGGTCATCTTCACTCACTATAAATAGTAGCCAAGCTCCAAAGCATCAATATGTGTGTGATCATCGAGCAAAATCTCAACGCACTGTTCTAACAAGAAAAACAGAGCATCTTTTCCATTCTCAATCTTTCTTAGCATAGTCTTAGTAAAAGTGAGAGAGTGAAGAAAAACAAGTTCATAATAGGAATCTTGTAAACTGAGATCGTTTGTGATCTTCAGTTAGTTTTAAAAGAGAGAAATCTAGTTGAGATTAGAGTTGGGTGAGAAATCCAGAAAACAGAGTTGTTGTTTGTTCTGGTGGAAATCCTTTAACTCTTTTTAGGCTAGTCAGAACTAAGTGAGAAATTAGCTTAAGTTCTGTTGATGTAAAGGAGCTTTTGAACTTGCCATAAAAGTTTTGAATAGTGGATTTATAAAATCTCTGTAGGCTGCGACCTGAGGGGACAAGACGTAGTCACAGGACTTCTGTGGCGAACTTGGATAAATCGAATTGTTCAATCAGGATCTCTTGAACTTCTTTCTCCCTCTTATACTTGTTATTTTTGCCTCTGTGTATTTGATCATATTTAGTGCTAAAACAGATTTTCTCTAAAGTATCATTGTCTTTGTTCAGAAGACTGTCCAGAAGTTCTTCAATCAGAACTTCTGTTGCTGAAAACAGTCTAACTGTGTTTAGGCAGAATTTCCCTCAGAAGCAACTTCTGTAAGCTAGGTTCTGACTCTGAGGAAATTTGACTCTGAAATTTAAGTTTCTCTAAAAACTTAGAAATCTTCAGTTTTCTACTTTGACACCTATTCACCCCCCTCTAGGTGATTCTGTTCTTGATAGGGCCAACAAGTGGTATCAGAGCGAAGGTCACTTCGCATATTTACTAAAGATCTAACAATCTAAGTGTAAGATCCTATCAGAATCAATAGAGATGGCTAGTAGACACCAGCCTGAGAATTCTTCTCACTTCATAGTTCCAGAAGGTTCTTCTACTACTAGACCTCCATTATTTAATGGCAACAACTACTCATACTGGAAGAAAAGGATGATGTATTTCATCCAAGCTCAAAACATGAGTGCTTGGTATGTCATCACTGATGGTGATTTCATTCCCACCAGAATGGAACAAGGTTTAGGGAATGTTGTTATTCCTCAGAGAGAATACACAGATGACATTCTAAAAAAACTTCAAACTAATGCTTCAGCAATAAATATGTTGCATTGTGCACTTACAGCCACTGAATATAACAAAGTTTCTTCTTGTGAAACTGCACAGGATATTTGGAACAAGCTAGAAGTCACATATGAAGGAACTGGAAAAGTGAAGCAATCTAAAGTCAACCAACTCATGAGAGAATATGAGTTATTTGAAATGCTTGATAAAGAATCTATTTCAGATATGAACTCTAGATTCACCAAGATAGTCAATGACTTGAAGAGTTTAGGAAAGGATATTGAAGAATCTGATCGAGTGAAGAAGATTGTCAGAAGCTTACCAAGGTCTTGGCAAGCCAAGAAGACTGCTATTGAAGAAGTTCAGGATTTGAGCTATTACCTGTATGATGAGCTCATTGGGTCTCTAATTACTCATGAGATGTCATTAAAAAATCATGACCTAAGAGAAAGGTCAGAAGGAAAAAGAGTAGTCCTGAAAGCAGAATCTTCTGAAGAATCCTCTGAAGATGAGGAACTGGCTATGCTGACCAGGAAGTTCAAGAAGGCCTTTAGGAAAGGCAGAGGTGGAAACTACAAGAAGCCTTTCAGGAGCTTTGATAAGAAAACTCCTGATTGTGGTGAAAAGTTCAAGAGAGATCCAAACAAGCCAATTGTGTGCTATGGATGTCAGCAACCGGGGCACATTAAGCCTAACTGCCCGGAGCTGAAGAAAGATAAGAAGAAGTTCAAGAAAGCTATGCTGGCTGCCTGGTCAGGCTCTGAGACCAGCAGTGATCCTGAAGAAAAGGAAGAGCAAGCTCAGATTTGTTTTATGGCTATTGATGAGCCAACCTCTGAAGATGTCACAGGAGAAACTTCCGCACCTCCTGAAGCTACTTATGATTCTGAGGTAAACATATCTTCTGAACAAAATATCTTTGATTCTCTTGAAGAACTCTATAGTATGTTCAAGTACCTGAAAAGGAAATTGGACAAGAGTGAGGCTGACAAGTTTCTTAGGTTTACTCAAGTTTATTCTGACATGAAAGTGTTAGAAGAAAAACTGTGTAAACAGTTCAGCACTTCTGGTGATGGCTCTAAAGTCAAAGGCAAGGAAAAGCTGCCTCTGGGAAGTGATAAACCCCAGAAGAAGAAGAAATCTGTCACTCCCTCTCTTCTGAAAGAGATAGCTTCTCCTCCTGATGTTGGTACCTCTGAGAGTGCTGGTATAGCCTCTGAAGATATTGGTCCTTCTCAGAAGAAGAAGAAATCTCCCAGGAAGCAAAGGGAAAGATCCAAGAACCCTCCCTTTTGCAAACTTTGCAAGAGTGATGGTCACTGGTTGAAGGATTGCAAGTACCATATTAAAAACCTCTTGCAATCTGATATATCATTAAATCCTGCTGAAGAGAAATCTAACTCTGAAGGACCCAATAAGGATTGGGTACCTGTCACTAATTGATTGTGTTGCAGGTGGCTCTGAGTGCTCCATCAATGTCAAAGATGTGGTACATTGACAGTGGGTGCTCAAGGCATATGACAGGTGATGAAAAAGCATTCATCACATTTGATCCTAAAAGAGGTGGAAAAGTCAGCTTTGGAGATGCTCAGAAAGGAAGGATACTTGGTTCTGGATCCATAGGTACTAATCCTCTGATCGAAGATGTCTCCCTAGTCAGAGGCCTGAAGTTCAATCTCCTGAGTGTTGCACAACTGTGTGATAAAGGTAGAGATGTTGTCTTCAGCTCCTCTGGATGTAAAATCTTGGACAGTAAGTCAAGGGAAGTTATTCTAACTGCTCCTAGAGTTGAAAATGTTTTCATGCTGAATCTTGAGAATCTTTGCAAAAGTATATGCTTGATGTCCAAAGAGGATACCTCCTGGCTCTGGCATAGGAGACTTGCTCATGTGAGCATGGATCTTCTGGCCAAAGTAGCTAGAAATCAATTGGTTGAGGGTCTGCCTGAAATTAGTTTTAAAAAGAACCATTTATGCAATGCTTGCCAATCTGGTAAACAATCCAGAAGCTCTTTTAAAACTAAGAAAGTCATTTCAACTAAAAGACCTTTGGAATTACTTCATATGGATCTTTTTGGCCCTGTTCAACCAATGAGCATGGGTGGAAAGAAGTACGCCTTTGTCATTATAGATGACTATTCAAGATTCACTTGGGTCATCTTGCTGTCTAGCAAAGATGAGTCACTTGGATGTTTCTCAGTTCTGATAAAGAAACTTGAGAATGAAAGGAATGAAAAGGTTGTCCATATCAGAAGTGATAATGGTGGAGAATTCAAAAACTTTAGGTTTGAAGAATTCTGTGAAACCAAGGGAATTGATCATAACTTTTCTGCTCCCAGAACTCCTCAACAAAATGGGGTAGTTGAAAGGAAGAATAGAACTCTGGTTGAGATAGCCAGAACTATGATCAATGAAAGAAGGCTTCCTAAGTACTTTTGGGGAGAAGCTGTGAACACAGCTTGCTATGTTCTGAATAGAGTGCTAATCAGAAGCATTCTGAACAAGACCCCTTATGAACTCTGGAAAGGTCGAAAGCCTAAAATAGGTTATTTCAGAACCTTTGGTTGTAAATGTTATGTTTTGAATACAAAAGAATATCTTTCAAAGTTTGATTCAAAGGCAGATGAGGCCATTTTTCTTGGTTACTCAACACATAGTAAAGCATATAGGGTTTTTAATAAGAGGACTCAAACTTTAGATGAATCTGTTCATGTACAGTTTGATGAGACTAACCCTGCAGATAGTAGAGCTCCTGATGAAGATGTAGTTCAAGCTCCTGAAGTTACATCTCCTGTTGAAGAAGAAGATGTTTCTCCCAGAGCTGCTGAAGTGGTTCCTCCTGTTGCTGAACAAGCTCATGATGAGAATCCTACTCCAGAAGTCAACTTCCTTCCAGAAGATGCTCCTATATATGATTCAACAAATGATGAACAGGTTTCAGAAGACTCATTGGATGTACCAAGAGAAGTTAGAACTCATAGGAATCATTCCTTAGAGAACATTATTGACTCTGTTCATAATCCTGTCATGACCAGAGCTCAGCTCAGAAGATACATGGGGAATGTGGCTTTTGTGTCACTTCTGGAACCCAAGGACTTCTATGAAGCTGCTGATGATGACTCCTGGTTAATGGCAATGCAAGAAGAACTTGACCAGTTCAAAAGGTCAGAAGTTTGGACTTTGGTTCCCAGACCTAACAACATAAAGGTTGTTGGAACTAGATGGGTTCTGAAGAACAAGCTTGATGAATTTGGAAATGTTGTGAGGAACAAGGCAAGACTTGTTGCTCAAGGTTACAGTCAGCAAGAAGGCATAGATTATGGTGAAACTTTTGCTCCTGTTGCAAGATTAGAAGCCATTAGAATCTTATGTGCTTTTGCATCATACAAAGGTTTTAAGCTCTTTCAAATGGATGTGAAAAGTGCATTCTTGAATGGTTACATTGATGAGGAAGTCTATGTGTCTCAACCTCCTAGTTTTGAAGATCCTAAGTTTCCTGATCATGTATTTAAGCTGAAGAAAGCATTGTATGGACTGAAACAAGCTCCCAGAGCTTGGTATGAGAGACTGACAAAGTTCCTTCTGTCTAAGGGATTTGTCAGAGGCTGTGTTGATACAACTCTGTTCACTCTGAAGAAGAACAAGGATATCCTTATAGCTCAGGTATATGTTGATGACATTATATTTGGTGCTACTAACGAATCTTTGTGCAGAGAGTTCAGTGACCACATAAAGGCTGAGTTTGAAATGTCTATGATGGGAGAATTAACCTTCTTCTTAGGACTTCAGATCAAGCAAAGTAATGATGGTGTGTTTATCAATCAAGCCAAGTACACTAGAGAAGTGCTGAAGAAATTTGGCATGATGGACTCTAATGCTGTTGATATTCCAATGGATGTCAGCAAAGACATTGATGATGAAGAGAAAGCTGGTAAACCTGTAGATATAAAAACCTACAGAGGTATGATTGGTTCTCTTTTATACCTAACAGCCAGCAGGCCAGATATACATTTTGCTGTGTGTTTTTGTGCTAGATATCAATCAAAGCCAAGAGAAATTCATGATGTTGCTGTCAAAAGAATTCTCAGATATCTTAAAGGCACACCAGAAGCTGGTTTGTGGTATCCCTGTAGTTCTGACTTCACTCCTATAGGATACACAGACTCTGACTATGGTAGAGATAAATTGAAAAGGGTCAGCACTTCTGGTGGTTGTCATTTTCTGGGGGAGTGCCTAGTCTCCTGGCATAGCAAGAAGCAAACCTCTGTGGCTCTCTCAACTGCTTAAGCTGAGTATGTTGCTGCTGGAAGTTGTGTTTCTCAGATGCTCTGGATCAAGCAACAAATTGCTGACTATGGAATCATCCCTGGAACAATTACAATCTACTGTGATAACAAGAGTGCAATTGATCTTTCAAAGAATCCTATTCAGCACAGCAGGATGAAGCATGTTCATATTAGGCATCACTTTCTGAGAGATCATGTTCTGAAGAAGGATATTATCATTACTCATGTTCCCTCTGAAGAAAATCTTGCTGACATGTTTACTAAGCCTCTGGCTGGTAATTCTTTCAGCAACTTACGAGAAGGCATTGGTATGACTTATCCACTTCAATAACTTAGATTAATTATTTCTGTATGTCTTAAGTGATTAATCGTTGGAGATAATTAAGTTATAATTAATTCTAATCATGATTTGACTTGAAAGCATGCGTTATCTTCTGCCATATTACGGCGCTGTTCTGTGGTTAACGGTTATCTGTTCCCTTTTAAACGGTGTGTATTTGTTTTTTTGAATTGGAACGGTTTCTGTGTTTGGGTATAAATAAGGGTTTTCCATACTTAGAAAATTTTCACTTGCACTCTCTTTGCTATTAGAATTTCCATCAAGTTTCTGTGTTCTTCCCTCTCAAATCTTAACCTAATTTCTCATCTTCAAAAATGGCTCAAGAAATCACTGTCACTCACATCTTCTCCACTGAATCACAAAAGAAGGTTAGCGAATCTAGGGTATTCACCTCTAGGTTCCTAGATGATGAAGTTAAATCGACTGAACCTATTTCTCACTGGCTTAGCGCTCAAAACTGGAATTCATTCGTCTCTCTCGATGAATTCATTTATCCTAAGTTAGTTACAGAATTCTATCAGAACCTTCATTTCTTTTCTAATGAGGAGGATGTTCTACATTCTGTAGTCGGGGAAGTTGAGATCGAAGTCAGCAGGGCTTCCATTTCTCAAGTGATAGGGATTGATGATGAAGGAATCATCATTGGTGATGATGGTTCAGCAGATGGTTTTACTGAAGCCAACTGGGCTAGGCCAGATCTGAATGCCAAGGAAACGTATGCCACCTGGTTGACTCAGCACCAGAGGTGGGCACACTATTTGACTACAAATGTCTTTCTTCCGAAGGCTGGAGGAGTCAATGGGGTTTCCAACAGGGAAAGGGTTTTCATGTGGCATCTGGTCAACCAGAAGAAAATTAATTTACCTGCCATGCTGATAAGGCAGATGAAGAATGTAACGACCGTGAGTGCATTAGCATATGGCTCACTCCTGACGAGGTTGTTTGAGGCAGCCTCTATTGTTGTTTCAGGAGAAGGTGTTACTAGTAGGAGTACGGTTCTGAAGATGCATACCTTCAGGAACCTGAGTTTTGGTGTGACTCCGAAGAAGATTGAGAAGGGCTCCTCTGTGAGTATTGCTCAGAAGGAAATTATGGAAGCTACTGTGCAGAAAGGAAAGAATGCTGCCAAGAAGGGCAAGGGAAAGAAGGGATCAAGTAAGTTGGTCCTGACTGTTGAGAAGGTGGTTGTCTCAGAACCTCTTCCCACGATGGTTCAAACAACAATCAATGTTGAACCCTCTGGCAAGATTGTTGCTGAGAAGCCAAAGGATGTTCCTGAGAAGGAAGCTTAGGATGCTGAGGAAGCACGCCTTGCTGAGAAAGAAAAGGTTGCTGAAGCTGAAAAAGTTGCAAGAGTTGTGGCTCTTGCTGAAGAGAAAAGAAAGAAGAAAGAAACGGAGGATCAGTTAGCTGCTGAAAGAGAAATTGCTGCAAAGGCTAAGGCCGATGCAAGACTTATAGCATGTGCTGCTGAACTTCAGGATGCGGAGTTCTCAAAGGAAGTTGAGGCTTCAGAAGAAGGAGATAATCTTGAGAATATCTCTCTGTCCTCTCGGATAATTGAGAATATCTCTCTCTCTACCAGGATTGGGAAGAAGGCTGTTGCAAAACGAAGGTTGCTGAGGAAAAAGGACTTCGTTGTTGCCTCCAGTGCTGAATTAGAAGATCCTGTTACTCAGGAACCGGAAGATGCTGATAAAGACTTGTCAGAAATGTCTGATGAAGAGAATGTTGATGCTCCTCTGATTGAAGAGCTGTCAGAAGAGAGTGAACCAGAAGATGAAGAGGTTCTTCAGAATGCAAAACATTTTGTTGAGAATGTTGATGATGAAAACTTCATTGACAACATTCTTCTGAATCAAGGAAGAAACCCTGGTGAAAGGGACGCCTCTGAAACACTGATCAGGATGGCTCACATCTTTGCTGAGCCCATCTCAATGTTTGATCCAAACTCTGACCAGGTCATCTCTTCTCCCACTCTTACTCCTCATCAATCTCCTTCACTCCCTTCTGTCACAGAAGTGAGTGGTTCCCAAACTTCCATTCCTCCTACAACTTCAACCTCTGAGGTTGTACCTCCTTCAATCATTCCTCCTTCTGGATCCTTTTCAGAAGTGAATTTAAACACTGCTCCCATTTTCACAGACTCTATATCCACATCCACTACCTCTTCTATTCCTTCCTCCTCTGTAAGTCCATCAATTGGATTTACTGCTCCATCTTTCTCACTACCATCTACTTTACCTTCCTTTTCCCTTACCATTTCTTCCTCTACCACCAATTCCATCCCTTCCTCAAACACTCAAATTCCTCCTCTCTCAACTTCTGGACATACACCTCCTGTGTGTGATCCTTTAACTACCTCCTCCACTACTTCTTGTTTTGCTGGGTTGTCATCCAACTATGACTTCCTGCGCAAACACATGAATCGGGATGATCTGGATACCAGGTTTGGTAGTTTTGGTTTCATGGGCAGAGCTTCTGGTATTTTCGAAGCTGGAGGTGCCCCCAGTGTTGAAGAGTTGAGAAGAATGAGTCAGAGTGGCTCTGATGAACTGCTGAATAGACTTGCTGGTATGGGGCAAAGGACTTCTGCTGCTGACATGTATGCTCAGGGCATTGTGCTGCAAGAGTTGCATTCTTTGAAAGCTCAGAACCTGCAGCTCATGACTATGCTTCAAATGCAGGATCCTTCTGTCTACATACGCAATCTTTCTACACTTCATCTAGCTACCTATGAAGAGCTGTACAAATTAAGAGAATTAGCTCTGACTCTTCCTTCATTGGATAATATTGCTCTTGCTTCTTCTCAGAAGGTCAATGAGAATCTGGAGATATTGACAGAAGAAGTCAAGGAAGCAAACGAGCATTATGAGGCTCATGAGAAGATGCTCCCAAGTAAGATTGATGACCTGCAAAGTACTGCAAATCACATTCTGAGAGAAGTGAAATCTTCTGCTCAAGGTTCATCATCTTCCGGGGCTGCTAAGATTGTATATGACATCACTCCTGATCTCAACAATCGACTCTCCAACATTGAGTCTGCTGTATCTGCACAAAACGCACAGATTTCTGAGCTTACTGAACTTCTGAAGGTTATGCACACTCAAGCACGTGAACAAGAGAAGACTCTTCACAATTGTTATAGGTTTGTTCATGGACAGACTTATATTCAGAATGAGCATCTTACTGCTGCTGTGTATGCTAACAATAGGTTGATCAAGCTCCTTCTGGAAGATGTTCAGAGACAGCGACCTATGTATGGTCAGACCTTTGATCATATGAAGACCATTGATGATGACTTCAGAAGAAGAATGGATCTGATCAATACTGTGAGACCAACTCCTCAGCAATATCAGACTGCACTGAATGTTCAACAAAAATTGAAATCTCAAGGTGCTCTGGGTGTTGCCCCTGGTTCTGGTCAAACGGGGGAGAAGTCTGGTCAGAAGAGATCAAGTGCTGCCGAAGGTTCTAGTGTTGTTCCTCCTCCTCAGAAGAAACCTAGGAACTTGTAATCTTTTAGGACTTATGCTTCTTAGCTAGGTTCTGGGTTGGGTAGTTTTTGTCTTAGGACTTTTTCTGCTCTTCTGATTATTTTGTTTCTTATGCTGTCTTCTGAATGAATTTATACACACTGAATCTTTCTTATACTCTCTTGCGTATCTGACTTCTTACTTTTTGCTTTCGTTTCTTTTTGACTTAGTAAACTACACTTCATCAAATCTAACAACTTGATCTTAAGTCTTTCTTTAAGTTTATACAGATTGCTGAAGTTCACCATTTACACTAAAATGGGGGAGTTAATTTACTCAGAAGTTATGAAACATTTGCATCAGGAAGTAATTTTCTAAACCTCATGTTTTCTGTTACCTTCTGACCACGGTTTGTCCATAACCAAAATGGGGGGAGAATGATGAACCCTAAGTGTTTTGATTATGTCCAAACGTCTCAGAAGATGATAATCTAATACTATCTTACATATAGTTTATTGTTGACTAATATTTTTGCTTTAGTCTATGTGTAAGTTTCTCAGCAGTTGCTGAATGAATCGTTTCTGGATTGCCTAAAGAACTCAGAAGATCAGTTGCTGAAGTCAGAGTTTCAACAATTCAGAAGCTGGATTCCTTCGCTCTGAAGCCGAAGTCTGCTAAAGCTCTCCTCAGAAGTTCCTTGCAATCAGAAGTTTTGCCAATTTGATCAGAAGTCTAGACAACTGAAAATTAGCTTCTGAAAGCTAGAGTCACGGGTTCTGGATAGCATTTAATGCTCTGACAATTGCATTTAATGCAAGGCGCCAAAAGTTCAAAAAGCTGTTTTGATGGAGCGCGCTTGTCTGTTTAAAAGAAACCAGAATTTCCTTGTCTACCCTTTGTTGATCCAATTGAAGAATGATTCCTGTCATCCTCATCCTTGATTTCAAATCACTTACCGGATTTAGTTAAAGAACAAGGATAACGGAATCAAAGTGTTTGAAGACCGTTTGAAGATTTGACAAATTAACGGCTACAACAACTGATGTCATCTCCTTTGAAGTTTCAAACTTACCAACGGTCATCTTCACTCACTATAAATAGTAGCCAAGCTCCAAAGCATCAATATGTGTGTGATCATCGAGCAAAATCTCAACGCACTGTTCTAACAAGAAAAACAGAGCATCTTTTCCATTCTCAATCTTTCTTAGCATAGTCTTAGTAAAAGTGAGAGAGTGAAGAAAAACAAGTTCATAATAGGAATCTTGTAAACTGAGATCGTTTGTGATCTTCAGTTAGTTTTAAAAGAGAGAAATCTAGTTGAGATTAGAGTTGGGTGAGAAATCCAGAAAACAGAGTTGTTGTTTGTTCTGGTGGAAATCCTTTAACTCTTTTTAGGCTAGTCAGAACTAAGTGAGAAATTAGCTTAAGTTCTGTTGATGTAAAGGAGCTTTTGAACTTGCCATAAAAGTTTTGAATAGTGGATTTATAAAATCTCTGTAGGCTGCGACCTCAGGGGACAAGACGTAGTCACAGGACTTCTGTGGCGAACTTGGATAAATCGAATTGTTCAATCAGGATCTCCTGAACTTCTTTCTCCCTCTTATACTTGTTATTTTTGCCTCTGTGTATTTGATCATATTTAGTGCTGAAACAGATTTTCTCTAAAGTATCATTGTCTTTGTTCAGAAGACTGTCCATAAGTTCTTCAATCAGAACTTCTGTTGCTGAAAACAGTCTAACTGTGTTTAGGCAGAATTTCCCTCAGAAGCAACTTCTGTAAGCTAGCTTCTGACTCTGAGGAAATTTGACTCTGAAATTTAAGTTTCTCTAAAAACTTAGAAATCTTCAGTTTTCTACCTTGACACCTATTCACCCCCCTCTAGGTGATTCTGTTCTTGATAGGGCCAACAAGACACACCTGAAGGAGACAAACCTAGCGGGTAAGGGGATACGTGCTTTTATGTCTTGGACATCGTGCATGTGTGTGACACGTTTAGGTAAAATGACGGCGGAGTCATAATTCGTATTTTAGCCTATCGTGTGTGGTTTGACGACGTACGCTAATCCGTACAGGTGATGCTTCACGTGTATATGAAACAGATTTACATTTTGGACCCTAGACTGATGATTGTAGACAATAATCAGGATTCTTGATTCTACAAGTGACGACCAACATCCGTATGTGGACTGACTCTATGCTAAAGGACATTATTGACACATCGTTTATTTCTCGAGTGGAGAACGTTTGTGCGACAGCCCTACATTACACTGGTTTGGAACACACAGCATAATAGTGAACCATGGGGATTCACGGGACAATGTGCCCCTACCTTGGTTCAGACGACATTTACGACATGCAATGGGATTTCAAGCGCCTTTTTAAAAGCGCAATGATTCTCGTGTCTCGTTTCGCTTCAACAACTCTGATAGTGCATGTTTGATCTAACAGGTCATATCGTTGTGATGGTATAGCCCCCATTTTACATGAAATAATTAAAGTGTTCCTTGCGATGTGGAACGGACGGCGTAACGCCGTATTTCATGCATATGGACAGGTATCATAACGTTATGTCCTTTTAGGTCTTATGAAGTTTTAGCATTGTCTCAAGATGACATTCATTTGGTTTAAGGAGTGGACCTTTTGGGTCGTAGATCTTTGTCATGTGAAATATAATAAATTTCTTCTTGAACCGAAATAGACGCCGTGATGGCGTATTTCTCATGACAGAGTGAGCGACATCATTGGTCGATCCGTTAGACCCTACAAACGACATGATTGTTCGACACGACTGGACCTAGCACGGACATTCTTAATATTTATTTGACTTAAGGAATCGACTTTTAGGGTTGATTCGTTAAGCCCTACAAATGGAGTAATGACCTAATGTGGTTCGACACATGACACTATAACCTAGTCGAGGGTTTTGTCGTTGTGGTCTATAAAAAATTTTATTTTCATTTATTATTATTTTTTTTATTTTTTATTTTTTTTTTAATTATTATTTTTTTTATTTTAGTCCAACACGATATTGACCTGTGTGGAC
Source organism: Euphorbia peplus (assembly GCA_028411795.1). NCBI lineage: Eukaryota > Viridiplantae > Streptophyta > Magnoliopsida > Malpighiales > Euphorbiaceae > Euphorbia > Euphorbia peplus. Next base: position 6,612,861 of record CP110843.1, on the reverse strand, counting down.
AGACGAGGCGGTGTGCCCTTAGACTCAAGACAAACCCTAAAACTCCTTTTCGGGAGGAGCACAAGACAAAGTATTATTATTGGTCCAACACGATATTGACTTGCGTGGATTTCACGGGGCGGTGTGCCTTTAGACTCAAGAGGGATCCTAAACTCCTTTTCAGGAGGAGCACAAGACAAGGTATGTTTGGTTCAACAGGTTAAACCGTTATACCGGTATGGTCTTATGAAATCATTAAAGCGTCTTTCGTAATCTAGGACCTACGGCTTCGTATGGCACCCGTTTTGACTTAAGGGGGCGATATTTGTGACGCCATAATTTTATCTCACGAGATTGAGTTCCTTTATGAAATGGAGCAGACGGCATAACGTCGTGCTTCGTGTGATAAAATGTCTGGCGTAACAGGGTGCCCCGTTACTTCAAAGGGGTGTCATAGAGACTGGACTTTTCTTAGGTTAAGACTATATCTAACATATGTACAAGTAGAGGTAAGCGATCGAAACAGTTAGTATAAACATTCATGCGTATGCGACACTCCCTCTCAATCTTCACGTGGTACATCTCTGTCCTAGGTGGGTTTCTTCCGACATCTTTCCTTTCAATGTCAAAACGCTCTCAACAGACGTGTTTTAATTGATGTTTGGGGGTAGTTCCTAGGGGAGATATCTAGGCTGACTATATGAGGCTTCGGTCTCGTTTGATAGTACAAAAGGGTTCTCACAGCAAAATATACCTAGCGCCTCCCCATTTAAGGGTTTTGAGCAGCGTGTCGACGGTACAAGGCTGTAGGTGGTGTTACAGATCGACATATGCGTCCCTTAAAGGAAACGACAGTAAGCACGACCCATAACACACGTTGACCATTCGGGATTTTTCTTTATGCAGTATGAGAAAGCAATAACTCTGTTGTACAGAACTAGACTGTCAGAATGCTTCAGTTGTATCCCATTTTTTACTTTTTATAAAACAATTTGAGAAATAATTTTACAAATAGTGAAAACCAAACTTACATCCTCCTATTAATAAATTAACTTCAAGAAAATCGTACGTTAAAGTCAATTTACAATAGTAGAATATATTTTTTGGTCCCCAGCAGAGTCGCCACTGTGAGCGAAAGTGGTCGCTCATAGCGGCTTTAGCCTTCTTTGACTAGAGTCGCCACCCGACCGACCGGGAAAATGTACGAACCGGTGTTTATACCTGATGAACCCTATGTGTTTTGATTATGTCCAAACGTTTCAGAAGATGAAAACTTAATACTTCCTTACATATAGTTTACTATTGACTAATAATTTTTGTACATAATCTATGTGTAAGTTGCTCAGCAGGTGCTGAATGAATCTTTTCTGGATTGCCTAAAGAACTCAGAAGATCAGTTGCTGAAGTCAGAGTTTCAATTACTCAGAAGCTGGATACTCCGCTCTGAAGACGAAGTCTGCTGAAGCTTTCCTCAGAAGTTCTTTTCAATCAGAAGTTTTGCCAATTGTGATCAGAAGTCTAGTCAAGTGAATTTTAGCTTCTGAAAGCTAAAGTCACGGGTTCTGGATAGCATTTAATGTTCTGACAAGTGCATTTAATGCAAGGCGCCAAAAGTTCAAAAAGCTGTTTTGATGGAGCGCGCCTGTCTGTTTAAAAGAAACCAGAATTTCCTTGTCTACCCTTTGTTGATCCAATTGAAGGATGATTCCAGTCTACCTCGTCTTTGATTTCAAATCACTTACCGGATTTAGTTAAAATACAAGGATAACGGAATCAAAGTGTTTGAAGACCGTTTGAAGATTTGACAAATTAACGGCTACAACAACTGATGTCATCTCCTTCGAAGATTCAAACTCACCAACGGTCATCTTCAATCACTATAAATAGTAGCCAAGCTCCAAAGCATCAACATACGCGTGATCATCGAGCAAAATCTCAACGCACTGTTCTAACAAGAAAAACAGAGCAATACTTTCCATTCTCAATCTTTCTTAGCATAGTCTTAGTAAAGTGAGAGAGTGAAGAAAAACAAGTTCACAATAGGAATCTCGTAAACTGAGATCGTTTGTGATCTTCAGTTAGATTTAAAGAGAGAAATCTAGTTGAGATTAGAGTTGGGTGAGAAATCCAGAAAACAGAGTATTGTTTGTTCTGGTGGAAATCCTTTAACTCTTTTTAGGCTAGTCAGAACTAAGTGAGAAATTAGCTAAAGTTCTGTTGATGTAAAGGAGCTTCTGAACTTGCCATAAAAGTTCTGAATAGTGGATTTATAAAATCTCTGGAGGCTGCGACCTCAGGGGACAAGACGTAGTCACAGGACTTATGTGGCGAACTTGGATAAATCGAATTGTTCAATCAGGATCTCCTGAACTTCTTTCTCCCTCTTATACTTGTTATTTTTGCTTCTGTGTACTTGTCCATATTTAGTGCTGAAACAGATTTCCTCTAAGTATCATTGTCTTTGTTCAGAAGACTGTCCAGAAGTTCCCAAATCAGAACTTCTGTTGCTGAAAAACAGTCTAACTGTGTTTAGGCAGAATTTCCCTCAGAAGCAACTTCTATAAGCTTGCCTCTGACTCTGAGGAAATTTGACTCTGAAATTTAAGTTTCTTTAAAAACTTAGAAAAATTCAGTTTTCAACTTTGACACCTATTCACCCCCCTCTAGGTGATTATGTTCTTGATAGGGCCAACAAGTGGTATCAGAGCGAAGGTCACTTCGCATATTTACTAAAGATCTAACAATCTAAGTGCAAGATCCTATCAGAATCAATAGAGATGGCTAGTAGACACCAGCCTGAGAATTCTTCTCACTTCATAGTTCCAGAAGGTTCCTCTACTACTAGACCTCCATTATTTAATGGCAACAACTACTCATACTGGAAGAAAAGGATGATGTACTTCATCCAAGCTCAGAACATGAGTGCTTGGTATGTCATCACTAATGGTGATTTCATTCCCACCAGAATGGAACAAGGTTTAGGGAATGTTGTCATTCCTCAGAGAGAATATACAGATGACATTCTGAAAAAACTCCAAACTAATGCTTCAGCAATAAATATGTTGCATTGTGCACTTACAGCTACTGAATATAACAAAGTTTCTTCTTGTGAAACTGCACAGGATATTTGGAACAAACTGGAAGTCACATATGAAGGAACAGGAAAAGTGAAGCAATCTAAAGTCAACCAACTCATGAGAGAATATGAGTTATTTGAAATGCTTGATAAAGAATCTATTTCAGACATGAACTCTAGATTCACCAAGATAGTCAATGACTTGAAGAGTTTAGGAAAGGATATTGAAGAATCTGATCGAGTGAAGAAGATTGTCAGAAGCTTACCAAGGTCTTGGCAAGCCAAGAAGACTGCTATTGAAGAAGTTCAGGATTTGAGCTATTACTTGTACGATGAGCTCATTGGGTCCCTAATTACCCATGAGATGTCATTAAAGAATCATGACCTAAGAGAAAGGTCAGAAGGAAAAAGAGTAGTCCTGAAAGCAGAATCTTCTGAAGAATCCTCTGAAGATGAGGAACTGGCTATGCTGACCAGGAAGTTCAAGAAGGCCTTTAGAAAAGGCAGAGGTGGAAACTACAAGAAGCCTTTCAGGAGCTTTGACAAGAAAACTCCTGATTCTGGTGAAAAGTTCAAGAGAGATCCAAATAAGCCGATTGTGTGCTATGGATGTCAGCAACCGGGGCACATTAAGCCTAACTGTCCGGAGCTGAAGAAAGATAAGAAGAAGTTCAAGAAAGCAATGCTGGCTGCTTGGTCAGACTCTGAGACCAGCAGTGATCCTGAAGAAAAGGAAGAGCAAGCTCAGATATGTTTTATGGCTATTGATGAGCCAACTTCTGAAGATGTCACAGGAGAAACTTCCGCACCTCCTGAAGCTACATATGATTCCGAGGTAAACATATCTTCTGAACAAAATATCTTTGATTCTCTTGAAGAACTCTATAGTATGTTCAAGTACCTGAAAAGGAAATTGGACAAGAGTGAAGCTGACAAGTTTCTTAGGTTTACTCAAGTTTATTCTGACATGAAAGTGTTAGAAGAAAAACTGTGTAAACAATTCAGCACTCCTGCTGATGGCTCTAAAGTCAAAGGCAAGGAAAAGCTGCCTCTGGGAAGTGATAAACCCCAGAAGAAGAAGAAACCTGTCACTCCCTCTCTTCTGAAAGAGATAGCTTCTCCTCTTGATGTTGGAACCTCTGAGAGTGCTGGTATAGCCTCTGAAGATGTTGGTCCTTCTCAGAAGAAGAAGAAATCTCCCAGGAAGCAAAGGGAAAGATCCAAGAACCCTCCCTTTTGCAAACTTTGCAAGAGTGATGGTCACTGGTTAAAAGATTGCAAGTATCATATTAAAAACCTCTTGCAATCTGAGATATCATTAAAACCTGCTGAAGAAAAATCTAACTCTGAAGGACCCAATAAGGATTGGGTACCTGTCACTAATTGATTGTGTTGCAGGTGGCTCTGAGTGCTCCATCAATGTCAAAGTTGTGGTACATTGACAGTGGGTGCTCAAGGCATATGACAGGTGATGAAAAAGCATTCATCACATTTGATCCTAAAAGAGGTGGAAAAGTCAGCTTTGGAGATGCCCAGAAAGGAAGGATACTTGGTTCTGGATCCATAGGAACTAATCCTCCGATCGAAGATGTCTCCCTAGTCAGAGGCCTGAAGTTCAATCTCCTGAGTGTTGCACAACTGTGTGATAAAGGTAGAGATGTTGTCTTCAGCTCCTCTGGATGTAAAATCTTGGACAGTAAGTCAAGGGAAGTTATTCTAACTGCTCCTAGAGTTGAAAATGTTTTCATGCTGAATCTTGAGAATCTTTGCAAAAATATATGCTTGATGTCCAAAGAGGATACCTCCTGGCTCTGGCATAGAAGACTTGCTCATGTGAGCATGGACCTTCTGGCCAAAGTAGCTAGAAATCAATTGGTTGAGGGTCTGCCTGAAATTAGTTTTAAAAGGAATCATTTATGCAATGCTTGCCAATCTAGTAAACAATCCAGAAGCTCTTTTAAAACTAAGAAAGTCATTTCAACTAAAAGACCTTTGGAATTACTTCATATGGATCTTTTTGGCCCTGTTCAACCAATGAGCATGGGTGGAAAGAAGTATGCCTTTGTCATTGTAGATGACTATTCAAGATTCACTTGGGTCATTTTGCTGTCTAGCAAAGATGAGTCACTTGGATGTTTCTCAGTTCTGATAAAGAAACTTGAGAATGAAAGGAATGAAAAGGTTGTCCATATCAGAAGTGATAATGGTGGAGAATTCAAAAACTTTAGGTTTGAAGAATTCTGTGAAACCAAGGGAATTGATCATAACTTTTCTGCTCCCAGAACTCCTCAACAAAATGGGGTAGTTGAAAGGAAGAATAGAACTCTGGTTGAGATAGCCAGAACTATGATCAATGAAAGAAGGCTTCCTAAGTACTTTTGGGGAGAAGCTGTGAACACAGCTTGCTATGTTCTGAATAGAGTGCTAATCAGAAGCATTCTGAACAAGACCCCTTATGAACTCTGGAAAGGTCGAAAACCTAAAATAGGTTATTTCAGAACCTTTGGTTGCAAGTGTTATGTTTTGAATACAAAAGAATATCTTTCAAAGTTTGATTCAAAGGCAGATTTCTTGGTTACTCAACACATAGTAAAGCATATAGGGTTTTTAATAAGAGGACTCAAACTTTAGATGAATCTGTTCATGTACAGTTTGATGAGACTAACCCTGCAGATAGTAGAGCTCCTGATGAAGATGTAGTTCAAGCTCCTGAAGTAACATCTCCTGTTGAAGAAGACGTTTCTCCCAGAGCTGCTGAAGTGGTTCCTCCTGTTGCTGAACAAGCTCAAGATGAGAATCCCACTCCAGAAGTCAACTTCCTTCCAAAAGATGCTCCTATATATGATTCAACAAATGATGAACAGGTTTCAGAAGACTCATTGGATGTACCAAGAGAAGTTAGAACTCATAGGAATCATTCCTTAGAGAACATAATTGACTCTGTTCATAATCCTGTCATGACCAGAGCTCAGCTCAGAAGATACATGGGGAATGTGGCTTTTGTGTCACTTCTGGAACCCAAGGACTTCTATGAAGCTGCTGATGATGACTCCTGGTTAATGGCAATGCAAGAAGAACTTGACCAGTTCAAAAGGTCAGAAGTTTGGACTTTGGTTCCCAGACCTAACAACATAAAGGTTGTTGGAACTAGATGGGTTCTGAAGAACAAACTTGATGAATTTGGAAATGTTGTGAGGAACAAGTCAAGGCTTGTTGCTCAAGGTTACAGTCAGCAAGAAGGCATAGATTATGGTGAAACTTTTGCTCCTGTTGCAAGATTAGAAGCCATTAGAATCTTATGTGCTTTTGCATCATACAAAGGTTTTAAGCACTTTCAAATGGATGTGAAAAGTGCATTCTTGAATGGTTACATTGATGAGGAAGTCTATGTGTCTCAACCTCCTGGTTTTGAAGATCCTAAGTTTCCTGATCATGTGTACAAGCTGAAGAAAGCATTGTATGGACTGAAACAAGCTCCCAGAGCTTGGTATGAGAGACTGACAAAGTTCCTTCTGTCTAAGGGATTTGTCAGAGGCTCTGTTGATACAACTCTGTTCACTCTGAAGAAGAACAAAGATATCCTTATAGCTCAGGTATATGTTGATGATATTATATTTGGTGCTACTAACGAATCTTTGTGCAGAGAGTTCAGTGACCACATGAAGGCTGAGTTTGAAATGTCTATGATGGGAGAATTAACCTTTTTCTTAGGACTTCAGATCAAGCAAAGTAATGATGGTGTGTTTATCAATCAAGCCAAGTACACTAGAGAAGTGCTGAAGAAATTTGGCATGATGGACTCTAATGCTGTTGATATTCCAATGGATGTCAGCAAAGACATTGATGATGAAGAGAAAGCTGGTAAACCTGTAGATATAAAAACCTACAGAGGTATGATTGGTTCTCTTTTATACCTAACAGCCAGCAGGCCAGATATACATTTTGCTGTGTGTTTTTGTGCTAGATATCAATCAAAGCCAAGAGAAATTCATGATGTTGCTGTCAAAAGAATTCTCAGATATCTTAAAGGCACACCAGAAGCTGGTTTGTGGTATCCCTGTAGTTCTGATTTCACTCCTATAGGATACACAGACTCTGACTATGGTAGAGATAAATTGAAAAGGGTCAGCACTTCTGGTGGTTGTCATTTTCTGGGGGAGTGCCTAGTCTCCTGGCATAGCAAGAAGCAAACCTCTGTGGCTCTCTCAACTGCTGAAGCTGAGTATGTTGCTGCTGGAAGTTGTGTTTCTCAGATGCTCTGGATCAAGCAACAAATTGCTGACTATGGAGTCATCCCTGGAACAATTACAATCTACTGTGATAACAAGAGTGCAATTGATCTTTCAAAGAATCCTATTCAGCACAGCAGGATGAAGCATGTTCATATTAGGCATCACTTCTTAAGAGATCATGTTCTGAAGAAGGATATTATCATTACTCATGTTCCCTCTGAAGAGAATCTTGCTGACATGTTTACTAAGCCTCTGGCTGGTATGTCTTTCAGCAACTTACGAGAAGGCATTGGTATGACTTATCCTCTTCAATAACTTAGTTTAATTATTTCTGTGTATCTTAAGGGTTTAATCGTTTAAGACAATTAAGTGATAATTAATTCTAATCATGATTTGACACTTAAGCATGCGTTATCTACTGTATTTTACGGCGCTGTTCTGTGTTTAACGGTTATCTGTTCCCTTTTTAAACGGTGTTTATTTGCTTTTTGAATTGGAACGGTTTCTTGTTTGGGTATAAATAGAGGTTTTCCATACTTAGAAGTTTTTACTCTCTTTTTCTTTGCTATTAGAACTTCCATAGATTTTCTGTGTTCTCCTCTCTCTAAAACCTTAACCTAATTTCTTAAATCTTCAAAATGGCTCAAGAAATCACTGTCACTCACATCTTCACCACTGAATCCAAAAAGAAAGTTAGCGAATCTAGGGTATTCACCTCTAGGTTCCTAGATGATGAAGTTAAATCCACTGAACCTATCTCCAAATGGCTTAGCACTCAAAACTGGAATTCATTCGTTTCTCTCGATGAATTTATCTATCCAAAGTTAGTCACCGAATTCTATCAGAACCTTCATTTCTTTTCTAATGAGGAGGATGTTCTACACTCTGTCGTCGGTGAAGTTGAGATTGAGGTCAGCAGGGCTTCTATTTCGCAAGTGATTGGTGTTAATGATGAAGGAATCATCATTGGTGATGATGGTTCAGCAGATGGTTTTACGGAAGTTAACTGGGCTAGACCAGATCTCAGTGCCAAGGAAACATATGCCACCTGGCTCACTCAGCACCAGAGGTGGGCACACTATTTGACAACCAATGTTTTCCTTCCGAAGGCTGGAGGAGTTAATTGTGTTTCCAACAGGGAAAGGGTGTTTATGTGGCACTTGGTCAACCAGAAGAAGATCAACTTACCTGCCATGCTGATAAGGCAGATGAAGAATGTAACGACCGTGAGTGCATTAGCATATGGCTCACTCCTGACAAGGTTGTTTGAGGCAGCCTCTGTTGAGATTTCAGGAGAAGGTGTTACGAGTAAGAGTACGGTTCTGAAGATGCATACCTTCAGAAACCTGAGTTTTGGTGTAACTCCGAAGAAGAATGAGAAGGGCTCCTCTGTGAGTATTGCTCAGAAGGAAATTGTTGAGGCTGCTGCTCAGAAAGGAAAGAATGCTGCCAAGAAGGGCAAGGGAAAGAAGGGATCAAGTAAGTTGGTCCTGAACGTTGAGAAAGTGGTTGTCTCAGAACCTCTTCCCACGATGGTTCAAACAACAATCAGTGTTGAACCCTCTGGCAAGATTGTTGCTGAGAAGCCAAAGGATGTTCCTGAGAAGGAAACTCAGGATGCTGAGGACGCACGCCTTGCTGAAAGAGAGAAGGGTGCTGAAGCTGAGAAGGTTGCAAGAGTTGTGGCTCTTGCTGATCAGAAGAGAAAGCAGAAGGAAGCAGAAGACAAGTTAGCAGCTGAAAGAGAAATTGCTGCAAAGGCTAAGGCTGATGCAAGAATCATTGCATGCGCTGCTGAACTTGAGAATGTGGAGTTCTCAAAGAATGTTGAGACTTCAGAGGATGGAGAAGAGCTTGAGAATATCTCTCTCTCTACTCGGATTAGCTCAAAGGCTGCTGAAGAGGATGAGGACTCTGAAGATATTCCTCTCTCCAGAAGAATCCCAAGGAAGAAGATGTCAGCAAAGAGAAGGTCTCTGATCAAAAAGGACTTCTCTATTGCTTAGAGTACTGAACTGGAAGAATCAATTCCTGAAAAAGAGGACTTGGTTGATGACGAAGACATGATGGATGTGTCTGGTGAGAAGGATGCTGATGTTCCTGTTATTGAAGAACTGACTGAGGATAGTGATCCAGAGCCTGATACTATCATTCAGAATGCTATGAACTTTGCTGAAAACATCGACACTGATGATTTTCTGGATAACGTTCTTCTGGGTCAAGGGAGAAATCCTGGTGAAAGAGATGCTTCTGAAACTCTGTTCAGAATGGCTCATATCTTTGCTGAGCCCATTTCAACATTTGATCCAAACCTCTCTGAACAGGTTATTCCATCTTCACTTCATACTCCTCATCCATCCTCTCCTCATACTCCTCACCCATCTCCTTCACTACCTTCTGTCACAGAAGTTAGTGATTCTCACACTTCTATTCCTCCTACAACTTCAACTTCTGAGGTTGTATCTCCTCCAATTATTCCTCCTTCTGGATCCTATTCAGAAGTGAATCTAAATTCTTCTCCCATCTTCACTGATTCCATAGCCACATCCACTACCTCCTCCATACCCACTTCCTCTGTAAGTCCATCAATTGGATTTACTGCTCCATCTTTCTCACTGCCATCTACTTTACCTTCCATTTCTCCTGCCATTTCTTCCTCTACCACCAATACCATCCCTTCCTCAAACACTCAAATTCCTCCTCTCTCAACCTCTGGACATACACCTCATGTGTGTGATCCCTTAACTACCTCCTTCACTACTTCGTGCTTTGCTGGGTTGTCATCCAACTATGACTTCCTGCGCAAACACATGAACCGAGATGATCTGGACACCAGGTTTGGTAGTTTTGGATTCATGGGCAGAGCTTCGGGTATATCCGAAGCTGGTGGTGCTCCTGGTGTTGAGGAGTTGAGAAGAATGAGTCAGAGTGGCTCTGATGAACTGCTGAATAGATTTGCTGGTATGGGGCAAAGGACTTCTGCTGCTGACATGTATGCTCAGGGCATTGTGCTGCAAGAATTACATTCTTTGAAAGCTCAGAACCTGCAGCTCATGACTATGCTTCAAATGCAGGACCCTTCTGTCTACATACGCAATCTTTCTACACTTCATCTAGCTACGTATGATGAGCTGTACAAATTGAGAGAATTAGCTCTGACGCTTCCTTCTCTGGATAACATTGCTCTTGCTTCTTCTCTGAAGGTCAATGAGAATCTGGAGATATTGACAGAAGAAGTCAAGGAAGCAAATGAGCATTATGAGGCTCATGAGAAGATGCTCCCAAGTAAGATTGATGACCTGCAAAGTACTGCCAATCACATTCTGAGAGAAGTGAAATCTTCTGCTCAAGGTTCATCATCTTCCGGGGCTGCTAAGATTGTATATGACATCACTCCTGATCTCAACAATAGACTCTCCAACATTGAGTCTGCTGTATCTGCTCAGAACGCACAAATTGCTGAGCTTACTGAACTGCTGAAGGTTATGCACACTCAAGCACGAGAACAAGAGAAGACTCTTCACAATTGTTATAGGTTTGTTCGAGGACAGACTTATATTCTGAATGAGCATCTTACTGCTGCTGTGTATGCTAACAATAGGTTGATCAAGCTCCTTCTTGATGATGTTCAGAAACAGCGACCTATGTCTGGTCAGACCTTTGATCATATGAAGACCATTGATGATGACTTCAGAAGACGAATGGATATGATCAATACTGTGAGACCAACTCCTGTGCAATATCAGACTGCTCTGAATGTTCAGCAAAAATTGAAATCTCAGGGTGCTCTTGGTGTTGCTGTTGGTTCTGGTCAAACGGGGGAGAAGTCTGGTCAGAAGAGATCAAGTGCTGCTGAAGGTTCCAGTGTTGTTCCTCCTCCTCAGAAGAAACCTAGGAACTTGTAATCTTTTAGGACTTAAGCTTCTTAGCTAGGTTCTGGGTTGGGTAGTCTTTGTCTTAGGACTTTTCTACTCTTCTGATTATTCTGTTTCTTATGTTGACTTCTGAATTAAATTATATACACAGAATCTTCCTTATACTTTCTTACTTTTTGCTTATGTTTATGTTTTGACTTAGTAAATTACACTTCATTAAATCTAACAACTTGATCTTAAGTCTTTTTAAGTCTATACAGATTGCTGAAGTTCACCATTTACACTAAAATGGGGGAGTTAATTTACTCAGAAGTCATGAAACATTAGCATCAGGAAGTCTTTTTCTAAACCTCATGTTTTCTTTTACCTTCTGACCACGGTTTGTCCATAACCAAAATGGGGGAGAATGATGAACCCTATGTGTTTTGATTATGTCCAAACGTTTCAGAAGATGAAAACTTAATACTTCCTTACATATAGTTTACTATTGACTAATAATTTTTGTACATAATCTATGTGTAAGTTGCTCAGCAGGTGCTGAATGAATCTTTTCTGGATTGCCTAAAGAACTCAGAAGATCAGTTGTTGAAGTCAGAGTTTCAATTACTCAGAAGCTGGATACTCCGCTCTGAAGACGAAGTCTGCTGAAGCTTTCCTCAGAAGTTCTTTTCAATCAGAAGTTTTGCCAATTGTGATCAGAAGTCTAGTCAAGTGAATTTTAGCTTCTGAAAGCTAAAGTCACGGGTTCTGGATAGCATTTAATGTTCTGACAAGTGCATTTAATGCAAGGCGCCAAAAGTTCAAAAAGCTGTTTTGATGGAGCGCGCCTGTCTGTTTAAAAGAAACCAGAATTTCCTTGTCTACCCTTTGTTGATCCAATTGAAGGATGATTCCAGTCTACCTCGTCTTTGATTTCAAATCACTTACCGGATTTAGTTAAAATAAAAGGATAACGGAATCAAAGTGTTTGAAGACCGTTTGAAGACATGACAAATTAACGGCTACAACAACTGATGTCATCTCCTTCGAAGATTCAAACTCACCAACGGTCATCTTCAATCACTATAAATAGTAGCCAAGCTCCAAAGCATCAACATACGCGTGATCATCGAGCAAAATCTCAACGCACTGTTCTAACAAGAAAAACAGAGCAATACTTTCCATTCTCAATCTTTCTTAGCATAGTCTTAGTAAAGTGAGAGAGTGAAGAAAAACAAGTTCACAATAGGAATCTTGTAAATTGAGATCGTTTGTGATCTTCAGTTAGATTTAAAGAGAGAAATCTAGTTGAGATTAGAGTTGGGTGAGAAATCCAGAAAACAGAGTATTGTTTGTTCTGGTGGAAATCCTTTAACTCTTTTTAGGCTAGTCAGAACTAAGTGAGAAATTAGCTTAAGTTCTGTTGATGTAAAGGAGCTTCTGAACTTGCCATAAAAGTTCTGAATAGTGGATTTATAAAATCTCTGTAGGCTGCGACCTCAGGGGACAAGACGTAGTCACAGGACTTCTGTGGCGAACTTGGATAAATCGAATTGTTCAATCAGGATCTCCTGAACTTCTTTCTCCCTCTTATACTTGTTATTTTTGCTTCTGTGTACTTGTCCATATTTAGTGCTGAAACAGATTTCCTCTAAGTATCATTGTCTTTGTTCAGAAGACTGTCCAGAAGTTCCCAAATCAGAACTTCTGTTGCTGAAAAACAGTCTAACTGTGTTTAGGCAGAATTTCCCTCAGAAGCAACTTCTATAAGCTTGCCTCTGACTCTGAGGAAATTTGACTCTGAAATTTAAGTTTCTTTAAAAACTTAGAAAAATTCAGTTTTCAACTTTGACACCTATTCACCCCCCTCTAGGTGATTCTGTTCTTGATAGGGCCAACAATACCGATTGTTTTGAAAACAAGAGATTCTATTTACGTTCGTGGATACAACTTATTAATTCCGACATTCCAGAACCCAGAGGATATTTAATGCAACCTAACAACTTATTGTCTTGATATTTATGGTTATCACACAGGAATAAATAAATGCTCAAATATTTGTACGGTAAACTGCCGGGTGACACGGTACAAAACCCTCAGAAGCTTACCCTCGTCGCGTGCCAGTGATTGCTCGCGGACTGATACTCGTTGGAGAACGGAGACCTTTTCTGGGAGGAACCTCGGGGGCCGGAGTTGCGTGTGCGTCCTCCGGAGTGGTAACTAGGAACATGACTTAATCGACTCTAGCGAGACTGCGAGTGATGCCTAGATTGGAAAGTTTTGATAAGGGGGAAATATATTTTTGGTGGTCAGGAGGACCTTTTCTGAGAATATTTGGGAAAAGTACTCTCAAGCTCGGACTTTAGCGATTCTTTTTCTGTATCAGAGGCAACTTTAGGCAACTCGGAGGCAACTTTTTTAGAGGCAACTTATATCGGGTCGAGAATCGCTTTAGAACGAGCTAGAGAGGGAGGAGAATGAGTGTTTGTTGGTGAATTGAATGAGAAATTCGGGGGTATTTATAGGTTAGCTTGTGACCGTACGTTCACAAGCTCGTGACCGTATGGTCACCATTTAGTGACCGCACGGTCACTTGCTTCGCCCGTCTCAGATCCAAATTTGGATCTGAGCTGGGCTTCACACAACACCCGGCTGAAGTCATTTGGATTTTAGTACACGTGTCACGCTGTGATTGGACCGCCAGCCACGTGGCAGATAAGGATTGGATTGCTATCTGCCACGTGGCAGTGATCGTACGGTCTCAACAAACAGTGTTCTGACCGTACGGTTCCTAATGAATAGTACTTGTGACCGTATACATTTTTGTGATCGGGGATTTTCTCATAAGCATGAAAGTGCCACACTCATGGTCCCAAGGAGCGGGCGGAAGAGGTTATAGTCCTGAAAAGAAGATCCGTTCTCCGACGAGCATCCGTATTTGAGCAGCTGGCGCGACGAGGAGCTCATAGTTTGCTTTCATCATCGGGTTCGAAAACCAGTGCTCACAATAACTCTTATAGATACTGCATACGCCAATACTCAATTTTATAGTTTATCAATACTACAGAATCCATGGCAACAAAACATGAAAAAGTTATAGTATAAAAGCATTCTAATAAAATAATTCCAGGAGCTGAATCTCTATTCTAAAGGAATTGTTGGCCCTAACAAGAACAGAATCACCTAGAGGGGGGTGAATAGGTGTCTAAGTTGTAAACTGAATTTTTCTAAGTTTTTTAAGAAACTTAAAATTCAGAGTCAAATTTCCTCAGAGTCAGAAGCTAGCTTAAGGAAGTTGCTTCTGAGGGAAATTCTGCCTAAACACAGTTAGACTGTTTTCAGCAACAGAAGTTCTGATTTGAGAACTTCTGGACAGTCTTCTGAACAAAGACAATGATAGTTTTAGAGAAAATCTGTTTCAGCACTAAATATGAACAAGTACACAGAAGCAAAAATAACAAGTATAAGAGGGAGAAAGAAGTTCAGGAGATCCTGAGTGAACAATTCGATTTATCCAAGTTCGCCACAGAAGTCCTGTGACTACGTCTTGTCCCCTGAGGTCGCAGCCTACAGAGATTTTATAAATCCACTATTCAGAACTTTTATGGCAAGTTCAGAAGCTCCTTTACATCAACAGAACTTAAGCTAATTTCTCACTTAGTCCTGACTAGCCTAAAAAGAGTTAAAGGATTTCCACCAGAACAAACAATACTCTGTTTTCTGGATTTCTCACCCAACTCTAATCTCAACTAGATTTCTCTCTTTAAATCTAACTGAAGATCACAAACGATCTCAGTTTACAAGATTCCTATTATGAACTTGTTTTTCTTCACTCTCTCACTTTACTAAGACTATGCTAAGAAAGTTTGAGAATGGAAAAGAATGCTCTGTTTTCCTTGTTAAAACAGTGCGTTGAGATTTTGCTCGATGATCATGCGTGTGTTGATGCATTGGAGCAAAGCTACTATTTATAGTGTATGAAGATGACCGTTGGTGAGTTTGAATCTTCAAAGGAGATGACATCAGTTGTTGTAGCCGTTAGTTTGTCAAATCTTCAAACGGTCTTCAAACACTTTGATTCCGTTATCCTTGTTCTTTAACTAAATCCGGTAAGTGATTTGAAATCAAGGATGAGGATGACAGAATCATTCTTCAATTAGATCAACAAAGGGTAGACAAGGAAATTCCGGTTTCTCTTGAACAGACAAGCGCGCTCCATCAAAACAGCTTTTTGAACTTTTGGCGCCTTGCATTGAATGCAAGTGTCAGAGCATTAAATGCTCAAACAAACCCGTGACTAAGCTTTCAGAAGCTTATTTCCAGTTGTCTAGACTTCTGATCAAATTGGAATAACTTCTGAATGCAAAGAACTTCTGAGGAGAGCTTTAGCAGACTTCGGCTTCAGAGCGGAAAATCCAGCTTCTGAGTTATTGAAACTCTGACTTCAGCAAACTGATCTTCTGAGTTCGTTAAGCAATCCAGAAATGATTCATTCAGCACCTGCTGAACATCTTACACATAGACTAAGAATAAAAATTATTAGTCAATAGAAAACTATATGTAAGGTACTGTTGAGTTTTCATCTTCTGAAACGTTTGAACATAATCAAAATACTTAGGGTTCATCATTCTCCCCCATTTTGGTTATGGACAAACCGTGGTCAGAAGGTAAAAAGAAAACATGAGGTTTAGAAAATGAACTTCCTGATGCAGATGTTTCATTACTTCTGAGTAAACTAACTCCCCCATTTTAGTGTAAATGGTGATCTTCAGCAATCTGTATAAACTTAATAAGGCTTAAGATCAAGTTGTTAGATTTTAAAAGAAGTGTAATTTACTAAGTTAAGAAGAAACATAAGCAAAAAGTAAGAAGTCAGATATGCAAGAGAATATAGAAAAGGTTCAGTGTATATAAAATCAATCAGGAGACAACAAAAGAAACAAAATAATCAGGAGAGCAAGTCCTAAGACAAAGACTACCCAACCCAGAACCTAGCTAAGAAGCTTGAGTCCTATAGATTACATGTTCCTAGGTTTCTTCTGAGGAGGAGGAACAACACTGGAACCTTCAGCACCACTAGCTCTTTTCTGACCAGACTTCTCCCCCGTTTGACCAGAACCAAGAGCAACACCAAGAGCACCCTGAGACTTCAACTTTTGCTGAACATTCAGAGAAGTCTGATATTGCTGAGGAGTTGGTCTCACAGTATTGATCATATCCATTCGTCTTCTGAAGTCATCATCAATGGTCTTCATATGATCAAAGGTCTGACCAGACATAGGTCGCTGTCTCTGAACATCTTCCAGAAGGAGCTTGATCAACCTGTTGTTAGCATACACAGCAGCAGTGAGATGCTCATTCTGAATATAAGTCTGTCCTCGAACAAACCTATAGCAGTTGTGAAGAGTCTTTTCTTGTTCACGTGCTTGAGTGTGCATAACCTTCAGAAGTTCAGTAAGCTCAGCAATCTGTGCATTCTGAGCAGTGACAGCAGACTCAATGTTGGAGAGTCGGTTGTTGAGATCAGGAGTGATGTCATATACAATCTTGGCAGCTCCTGAAGATGAAGAACCTTGAGCAGAAGATTTCACTTCTCTCAGAATGTGATTTGCAGTACTTTGCAGGTCTTCAATCTTACTAGGGAGCATCTTCTCATGAGCCTCATAATGCTCGTTTGCTTCCTTGACTTCTTCTGTCAATATCTCCAAATTCTCATTGACCTTCAGAGAAGAAGCAAGAGCAATATTATCCAGAGAAGGAAGAGTCAGAGCTAATTCTCTTAATTTGTACAGCTCTTCATACGTAGCTAGATGAAGTGTAGAAAGATTGCGTATGTACACAGAAGGGTCCTGCATTTGGAGCATAGTCATGAGCTGCAGGTTCTGAGCTTTCAAAGAATGTAATTCTTGCAGCACAATGCCCTGAGCATACATGTCAGCAGCAGAAGTCCTTTGCCCCATACCAGCAAATCTATTCAGCAGTTCATCTGAGCCACTCTGACTCATCGTCTCAACTCGTCAACACTGGGGGCACCTCCAGCTTCGGAAATACCAGAAGCTCTGCTCATGAAGCCAAAACTTCCAAATCTGGTGTCCAGATCTTCCCGATTCAGGTGTTTGCGTAGGAAGTCATAGTTTGATGACAACCCAGCAAATCCTGAAGGAGTGGAGGAGGTAGTTAAGGGATCACACACAGGAGGTGTATGTCCAGAGGTTGAGAGAGGAGGGACAGAAGTTTGAGGAGAAGGAATAGTATGTGGAGAGGAGGAAGAAATAGGATTTGTACAAGGAGGTAAAGTTGAAGGAATGGAAAAAGGTATTGACAAAGGTATGGAAAGAGGAGGAGCAGTAATTCCAGAAGTTGGAAAAACGGCAGAAAAAGATAGAGAAGAAGTAGTGGAAGTAGAAATGGAATCAGTGAAAATTGGTCCAGAGGACAGATTCACTTCTGAAAAGGATCCAGAAGGAAGAGTAGATGGAGGAGGGACAACCTCAGATGTTGAAGTTGTCAGAGGAATGGAATTCTGAGATTCACTCACTTCTGTGACAGAAGGTAGTGAAGGAGATGGATGAGGAGTAAGAGCATGAGATGAGATAACCTGTTCAGAGGCATTAGGATCAAAAGTTGAAATAGGCTCAGCATATAAATGAGCCATTCTGAACAGCGTTTCAGAGGCATCCCTTTCACCAGGGTTTCTTCCTTGATTCAGAAGAACATTGTCAATGAAGTGTTCATTGTCAACATTCTCAACAAACTGTTTAGCACCTTCAAGAACCTCTTCATCATCTGGTTCACTCTCTTCTGACAGCTCTTCAATCGTAGGAGCGTCAACATCCTCTTCATCAGAAATCTCTGACAGCTCTTTATCAGCAGCTTCCGGTTCCTGAGTAACAGGATCCTCCAATTCAGCACTTGAGGCAACAACGAAGTCCTTCTTCTTCAGAACCCTTCGTCTTGCCACAGCCTTCTTCCCAATTCTGGTAGTGAGAGTGACATTCCTTCAGAACCCTTCGTCTTGCCACAGCCTTCTTCAGAACCCTTCGTCTTGCCACAGCCTTCGTCTTGATGCATTGGAGCAAAGCTACTATTTATAGTGTATGAAGATGACCGTTGGTGAGTTTGAATCTTCAAAGGAGATGACATCAGTTGTTGTAGCCGTTAGTTTGTCAAATCTTCAAACGGTCTTCAAACACTTTGATTCCGTTATCCTTGTTCTTTAACTAAATCCGGTAAGTGATTTGAAATCAAGGATGAGGATGACAGAATCATTCTTCAATTAGATCAACAAAGGGTAGACAAGGAAATTCCGGTTTCTCTTGAACAGACAAGCGCGCTCCATCAAAACAGCTTTTTGAACTTTTGGCGCCTTGCATTGAATGCAAGTGTCAGAGCATTAAATGCTCAAACAAACCCGTGACTAAGCTTTCAGAAGCTTATTTCCAGTTGTCTAGACTTCTGATCAAATTGGAATAACTTCTGAATGCAAAGAACTTCTGAGGAGAGCTTTAGCAGACTTCGGCTTCAGAGCGGAAAATACAGCTTCCGAGTTATTGAAACTCTGACTTCAGCAAACTGATCTTCTGAGTTCGTTAAGCAATCCAGAAATGATTCATTCAGCACCTGCTGAACATCTTACACATAGACTAAGAATAAAAATTATTAGTCAATAGAAAACTATATGTAAGGTACTGTTGAGTTTTCATCTTCTGAAACGTTTGAACATAATCAAAATACTTAGGGTTCATCAGGAATATATAGAGGCATAAAATATATAGATGTAAGATAACTAATGAAAGAAAACACAATAGGTTAATCTGGGAATTACCAGAAAATAATAAAAATAATTATATGAGCAATTTATAGTTTCATCACAGTATATTATACTTAAAATGCTTGCAAACATAATTCATAATTGTGTATTTATATTCTTTATGGACATGCTAAGAGTACTCGCATAGATACAACAAATTAATAGGAACAGCAATGACTATTTTAATCCATAGGAACTCTTTAATTGACATGATATCAACACAATCCATAAATATTTAAATCAATTTCTATGCAAATCAAAGTCCATGAATATACAATTAACAAATTAAGAACGGATTCGACCTAGAAAATCTTATCCCCATCATGTTACCACACATACGAGTTCAATCAAAAATCAGTTCCTAACTCGAAAATAAAAAAAATAAAAATAAACAGTACCAGTTCATAGTTTCTGTTGGAGGCAGTTAGCATATCATTATAACTTAATTAATATATGAAACTATATTCTGAAAGTAAAGTACTGGTCTTTATAGGTGTGAAAAAGAAGAGCTTTCATCTTCAAATAGGATTAAGGAATATATAAGGGCATCATGCAATAAGTTAGTTCATGCTGGCTATTATTTTCCATATTCTTCAACATGATATTCGATGTTGGATCAGTTTGTATTTGTCAAATAATGGAAAAAGACTTATGACAGGAATTCATCCATGGATATTAAAATTATCACTATGAAGGCAATTATGTACTATTTTCTTTTTTTACCTTCATCTATTTTGTTTTCTTCTGAAATCTTATACTTTTATCTAACCTAATTTAACAAACAAATTATGCCAAAATAAAAATCATCACTGCTTTTTAAAACAAGATGAATACATGTGTCTATAGCAATATATATCAGATCACTCAAGCACATATAAGTCATGTGAAGATGACAGCTATGAAACGAAAGGGCACAAACTACAAACTAAAAAGTTAATCATTCAAAATTTACATAATATATTTTAGACATCTAGCTCTTTTTTTTTTCAAAATTGTTTATGAATACGAGCATATCAAGAGACTTACCTCAATGACGCTTTCTTTTCGTTTTGCTCAAGTGGCTAGGGTTTCGTGCTCAATCAAATTTTATTTCCGATTGCTTAGTCAGCTAGGATTTCATGCTGATAACGTGTTGTGAATAAACTAGAAAGATGTAGAGAGAGAATATTGATGTGTATCTTATTCCATATACAGAGGTCCTTTATATAGGATACAAGAATTAGAGTTTGAATAGGAACAAGACATCTAGAATATTCTGGAGGTATAATGGTCATCTACTCAATTAATTCATAACAGTTAAATACTTGCTATATATTTTCATGTTAATTTTATTTTGTATAACAACGTCCATCACATAGGAGAAATATTAGTTAATTATGATTTCAACAACACTAATTGACTTGACTTTAATTCAATTCATACATTCAACAATGCATGAGTGGAGCGTTCAAAATTTGAATCTTATTTCTTACAAATTTATATAAAAAAAAAAGGATTTCATCAAATTCGAATAGTTATGTTAATAGAAAAAAATAATGATTATTTGAATAGACGTGAGAAGAAATATTAACAAATAATAATACAGTAGAGCATCTTTAATGTAAATCTCTATAAAAAATTATCTCTAATTCTCTATTTTCTTTTCTCCAACTCACTACTCTATTTTGGTGTAGGTTATGGTTACTTTGTTTTTCCTTACTTTGTTAATACTTTGTCATATTTACCATTAGATTAATTTTTAATCCATGATCTAATGGTGGACAAAACAAAATAATGGTTAGGGTTACTTTGTGAAAAACAAAGTAACCATAGAATTTCCCCTCTATTTTTTACCCAAAAGAATATTATTCAATTTCAACAAATTTTATTAATATAATAATAAATTTCTACCTCAAAACTATCTTTATATAAACAAAAAAATTAATAAAGTTTAAGAAGTTTGACGGCTTAAGAAGTTAATAGAAAGAGAGTAGTCTTGTTGAGAGTGGTAGGCTTGGCCATTATACGCATTTCAGGATTTTAGTGGCCCCATCAATCACTTATTCGAGGGACGTTTTGACTGGTTTAAGGATCGTCCATCAATCGTCCAAACATTGTCCAAGTCATGTAGCTCATTACGCTTTTATAAGCTAGCGTAGAGTGCGTCCATCAAGCGGTGTAGATTCGTTTATGGAACTTGTATTGACTAGCAAATGTGTAGTTCTTGTACCATGCTCGGTTAGTCAGGTGAGTTACACGGGTTCCTTATCCGCTTTGGTTCCTGAACTTCTTTGGTGGATAATTTGTTAGTCAAGTATGTCTTTAGTTAATGGGCTACTACCGTCTTTGAGACTACGGTATGGGCCTGAAAACCCAAGTGCCACATCAAATAGTAACGCACATTTCAATTTTTATTTCATAACTCAATGCACATTCCACTAACAACATCAATTTTTATTTCCAAATGACTTCACCCTCTTCCAGTCACTTAAACAGTATGAACTCACAAAAATTATCTTACGCACATCAACTCATAAAAATAACATGAAAGTTTTTAGATCGAATCAGGATTGAGGCATCTTGACACAAACCCGAAATTGACATGACACAAGCACGACATCAAAAATGAAATTAACAAGTCTACTTGCTACTAGATTTAAAATGATGGCCTATATTAAACTTATTTGGGTGTTGTATGAGCATTTTAACTAATTACAATTAAATTGGTAGTAATCACTAGATCCACAATCCATTTTATTCAATGAGACTTGTGTATTTTAAATTTTTAATCACATGAAGAATGGAGTAAAAATTTCCCTTTCTTATTAAATTAAATAGATACTCTTACTTGGGCTTCAGAATTTAATAAATTTTGAAAAACTAAATTTGCATTTTAAAGAATTAAAATTATGAACTCTTTTATTCATACAAACAAATTTAGAAATACTTTAATGGAAAATAATATATTCATAATAGCATGAAGCAATTGAGATAGTATTAGCTCAATGACATCCCCACAAATAGAGGTAGGAGGTCACAGGTTCCATTCTCAATTTCTTCAACATTTATTTCGTTCCTAAGAAATCAAATGCATGAATTCCCTCTAGCTTTCATTAAGGGAAAAGAATGCAGGGGCGTTGTTTTGTTATTTTCTAGTCTTGTTGATACCTTTAATGAATTTCACTAAACTACCAAAAGGGAAAATGCAGCATACCAGCCATTAAACTCACAGGGACAATGAGAAAAAGAAACGGGAAAACTATTAGAAATATGCAGCTCAAATTAGATAATCATTTGTTTTCTGTCAAATTAGACCATCCTGAATTGTAATAAAATAAAATATGGAACACAACTTCCTCCCAAAAGTGTTGTCAATTTCGTTAGTGGCTTGTGTGCACGGTAGATTTGCAGATCAAAGAACAAAATGTGAAGAAATTTTAACAAAACCAATATGATAAACACTACAATTTCTTGTTATTTGAACATAAAATAACTGAATTATTTTCTAAGTCATCTAACAACATATTTCTAGTGAAATTCAGTCCTGTCTTTAGACTCCATACATCACAATATATCACCATGACTATGATCTTTCTTATCTCAACATAGAACATACTATTAGATTACTTGATTTCCAACCAAGTCTAACACTTAGATCTATTTGACTTAGAAATAAATCCGTAGACAAAAAAAGAAAGAAAACAAAGATATAGTGTTTTGTCACTCTTACTTCAGCCGTTTCTCGATGTTCTACACATGCATTTCCATTTATAATTATCAATTAACACTACAAGAAATCCTAGTATATGTGACAATAGTTTAAGTGTCACATAAATTGTTGTAACAAATACCCTATTGTTTGTGACACTAAATTTTTAATTGTCATAAAAAATAGTTTTGCGACAATTGTATAAAAATTATCACAAATAGATTAATAAATCCGTGACAGCAATATTTTACTTGTTACTAATTGTTTTATGTGACAACTACTATTGTAACAGAAAATATAAAATATGTTACAACACATTTATATTGTTACAAATATAAGTTCTGTGACATGTTAGAAGAAATTATCACAAATCGGTTATTCATTTTGTGACAATAAATTTCAGTTGTAACGAAAATATTTTTGTTACAATTAACAATTATAACAAAAACATTAAATTATATGACAACATGTTTAAAGTTGTCATAAACTCTAATTCTTTTACAATCTAAGAAAATTGTCACAAGTTATTTATTAATTTTGTGATAATAAATATTAAAGGTAACCAAAACACTTTTGGTACAACTAAAAGTTGTAACTAAATATTTAAAAATTGTGACAACTTAGTAATAGTTGTCATAAAATTTAACTATATCAAATAGAATGACAATGGGTATCCTACCTACGGGAACTCGACACTACCTAACTCCATTAGGATTATTTGAACTCAGTTTAAAAGAGTATTGCGTAACTTGAGATTGACCCTTAGGGTACCCGTTATTTAGTACCCATTTTGAGCTCGTGACGTATAATAGCGTAACGTTTCATTTCCAACAACAACAAAATATACCACCAATGGGTACAAGACGAGTACGTTAATCAAGGATGGCAATAGGAACCATATTAGCATGTAACTAATGCTACTCGATCCTAATGGGACTACCCGAACTCAGTTTAAAAAGGTGCGAGATAGGTATGTGTCGCTATGGTACTGTTAAACTAATATATTTGACTCATGACGTGTAATGTGTAATGTTTTGTTTCCGATAAAAGAAAAATATTGGTATATAACTCATCTCTAAAGTAATATATTTTATTAAAGGCAAAAAGTATTGTTTAGCCACTCACCTAAGTATAAATGGTCAGTGGCCAAATGTGACCAAGTAAAACGTCAGTGACTAAATGCACAAATTTTGAATAGGTCAGTAGCCAAATAGTGCATTTTGCCTCTGTTAAATTAATATTTGTATTGTGCATAAAAATAGTGTTTAGTTTTTATATATATCAAACATTTGAACCTAATAAAACCATAACTCTTTCAAAATCCATTTTTATTCTTAAAATCTCCATTTTTTACTTAAATTCAGAACAACTGATCAGTTCAGTTTAATTCAATAAAATTCATTAGATGTTTAGTCAATAGATCAGTTCTGTTCAATTCAATTTTCTTCAGTCGAGTGAAAGAAAAAATATGGTCTTACATAGTATAGTATTTATGAACGGATAAGGGGTACCTTCAGGTATCGTAAAAATTGAAAAGGTAAGGATATGATATTTCAAGAGTATATATTTGTTAACGTAACGAGGAGGTCGCAAATATATCAAACTTCAAAAGGTAAGCATATGTGAAGATAAAAACCCGCGGATACCCTACTTGATGTCACATGAATTTTATAACTTAGCCTCTATTCTTTATAATTGAACTGAACTGGCTGAATGTCGTAACAATTTTGCTAAATTAATTTGGTACATTAACTAATTGAATTGGTTATTACATTCTACTAAGAAGTGTGAGCTTACGAGTTCAAATTCCATGTCTGTAAAATGTCAACTAATTGTATTGAAATGGATGAAAATTATTTTATAATTATCACATTATGATAATATAAAATTACAATACAAACTTTGTTATCTCAAGTCAAGATAAATATTCCTCTAAAATAAAGAAAAAAAGTCCATATAAATGTCATTCCAAATTATAATTTCTAGTTATTTGAGTATTATATTATTATTTCCTATTAGTAAACCAAGATTGAAATAAAAGAGGAGGGAAAGAAAACCTTTTATTCTTATTTTTCCCTCCTTTTCCCTCCTTTCATCACACTGGACTTTTTTTTGTCTTCCTTTGAAGTTTTTCCCCCTAAAATCCATGGTAAAATACATCTCCACCTCCTAATCCTAGACATACTAAAATTCTAACTAGACTTAATGTCGAGGACTTGTATAGTACAGAAATTTCGATCATAATCGAAGTATGAATACCCATATGGTACGACTTCCTTTCCTGTTTGTAGTAAAAGAGCTTTTTCTGTTTAATATAATTAGGAAAGATTGGCTTCATTCCTCTTCTCTTCCTCAAATCCCAAGTTAACATCTTACTTAATTTCATATTCACCTTACAATACATCTCCATCTCCTTCTCCTAATCCGGAGCATAACATAATCTTTTTCTATTTTAATAAAGACACTTCTCAGCACATACAGAATTCTGTCGATCCTTCAACCAGTACTGCTTCTCATAATTCTGACTTAAGGCTTTCTTCTTCTCATCAGGTAATAGTAGATGCCTTTTTCTCATCTCTGGCTGCTAACAATTCCAAATTGGATAATTCAGATATTCAGGCTATTATGCCTAGTATCTTTCAGCCTGATCATGAACTCATAAACCAGATGGAGTCTAATATATCCCTTGTTTTAGGCATACTAAAATTCTAACTAGGCTTGGTTAATATCTTACTTAATTTCATATTCAGCTATAGTTTTAGAATTCGAGTAGGTTTTGCACGAGTAGGCCTTTTTTCGTCTATATATGATTTTGTTTATTCTCTTATTAGAATAATTATTACTTGTCAATTGTGCAGCAATCGATACAGGAAACGTATTCAGTTCCTTGATCCATGCTGTGGTGAGGAATCATTCGGCAGAGCATAGGAAGAGCCTTAAGAGAGTGGGGCGGTTTGTGTTCCTATTGAGCCAACTCTGATAGCAAACCCAGTAAGTACACCTGACCCAGACAGATTCATGTACCGGTTCAGGAATTTGGAGCCTTTTTTCTTTCTTTTTTTCGATATTGAATTCTACAGAAGATGTTCATGATTAGGAAGAGCGATTGAAGCATACGGTCACCTATTGGTTTCTTTTTATGAGATTCTAGAGACTAGTTTTCCGTGAGTTGAGTCTTATAATTACATCTCTCTGTTTTTTTCCAGTAAATATTCTTCCTTGTTGGTGCTTTTGAGTAACTTCTTAATTTTGTAGAGGCATAAAGAATTATTTCTTTTTTCCAGAGCTTTCTTCTCCAAACAGGTTAGTTACACTCTCTGTTTGTCATGTTTGCAATTGGCCCCTTAATCTATTGTGTGGTGTAATTGAAACTCGTATCAGATTTTAAATTTTTTTATATATTTAGAATCTTAAAGCTCAAAATCGATGTAGCTAAAGCTATTAGATCTCCATTCCAAGTTTGTGCAATAGAACTAGAGAATAAACAAGTGCTTTTGGTAGCTTTATAGACCAAATTCAGTGATTTGCTTTTGTTCATGTTTATTGAATTCCTTGTAATCCTAAATCTGAAGTTGCAATGATTCATCTATTGGCCCTGAAGATCATGTCTTAGAAGGTCTCTCTCTCTCTCTCTCTCTCTCTCTCTCTCTCTCTCTCTCTCTTTTTACCTTTTTATTTCATTCTACATATGCCTCTATTTTGCACTGGAAATCATGAAAACTATTGCTGCTGAAACTTTAGTGTAGGCATATGTCTAATAGTAGTTACAGTAATTGACATTGGACGGTGTCACAACTATAGTTTTCCCTTTTCTAGATTTTCCACTTCAACTAACAATCATCGTTGTGCAGCTAAGTATATGTGATAGTTATGTTTTAAACTTCAACATGATGTGATAAAATTTCTTCAGATTACTGCCTAAACAAAAGATTTATTAGAGAAGCGTCGATTTATGTTGTTGTTTTCTTCTTTTCTTTTTAGTTTCTTGTGTTGCCTTGCCACATGATTAGTTAGGGCCTGAAAGTGGTTTTTATTTGTAGTTATTGGCATGATGAGGTTTAAGGTTCTTACATATCATATGTAGTTTCTATTTAAAATGTTGAAGTGGTGTGAGCAAGGTTCACATAAATCTTGTCGTCAAAATTGAAGAGTAGGCATGAATGGAAAAAAGTATATTTTTTTGAACTTAGTATCTTATTGCTACAATGACTTTCTGCTTCTTGTATCTTTTTTGTTTTTGCTTCAACTCTTCCACTTTCAAATTACTTCAAGAATCAATTTGTCTATGCATTGCTGATAGGCCTAATATTTACGTAGTTTTCCACTCTTTTTAGCTTCTATTCTTGCATGTTTTTATCCTTGAAAGTCTTGCTCATAAAGGTTTAGTGCAGATTTCGCTCACTATTGCAAACAAAAGGTGAATATAGGCATTGAAGGCCTTGTAGGCGAATTGGAGCTGTGTAGACTGCTTCCGGACTGCAGAAGCGCAAAGGCTGTGAACCAGGCAGTGTTTGATGCAGGCTGCGGCCGTGAAGTGGAGGAGGCTGTGCAAGAAGATTTGAAGGGGTGGAATGCCACCTAGCCCTAGTGGCAATTCTGTTAATCTTATCAACAATTTGGATAATTTTCATTTCAGTTTTCAAGGGTATTTGTGACCTAAACTTTTAAGGTCATTTTAGTCTTTTTGCCTTTTAGGGTTGCCTCACTTGTCTCCCTATAAAAGGCAATGTTTGCTTTTACTTTTGATGTGTGAAGTGTGTGGTGAAGTGTGCTTTACATGTGACTTACAACAACTCTTTATTTTCTATTTTAATGTTAGTCAACTTTTAACTTTGCAACAACTTTCTTTTTACTTAATTCCATTTATAGTAATATTTCTTTAGTCTTTCAAAGTTGTTCTTACAACTTTGAAATCCGAATCTCTTCTTCTTCCTTAAGATTTATGTTTTCAAGCTTTAGTTTTTACATTTCCATGGAGACGATGAACTCACTCTTGATGTGTGAGTAGTCTCTTAGCATGGGCCGCGAGTGAAAGGTGAAGGATCGTGGCGTAGGAAAAGGTTTCTACTTATGGTAATGTTATTCTAGCTTTGGTTTTCTTAGATCTATGCTTCGGGTGAGGATTGGTTGCAAACAAACCTCCTAAAATCATTAGTGGAGCTTAGAAATGAGCTATCTTGTGGTTTACTATACGGATTAGATCTAAAGATGCATGCTTTTGTGGTCTAGAGAAATCTTGCTATATTTGTATGTTGGTTATTTACTATTTAAGGAAACTTTTTAGTAAAACCCTAAGACAACACACTCCTTAGTAGATCTAGACCAAATAACTTTGCTAGATCTACTAAGTTATCAACTCCTAGGCTTGGAAACGAGCTAGGAAGAGATATTTGTGGGAAAGGCCAAACCTTTACTGCTAGTTTAGTCTTTGCTATTACCAGAAACCCAGATCCAGTAGCCTATGATCCAGATCCAACCACTTGTAGCCTGTGTGCCTTTAAATATTGTTGTTGTTCTACCCTGCTTTATATTCATAGTTTTAATCACTCAAACCATTCCTTTTGATTCTATTAGATCTTTGAGACTGAAAGTTAGTAACTTTAGCTTCGCCCGATCCCTTGGGTACGATAATCCGAGTCTGAAATACTCACTTTATTACTTGAGCGATGGGTACACTTGCCCTAAAAAGCACGTAGGTTTTTATCGCCACAATTGCCAATGATGACAGAAAGTTAAAAGTGCAGCGCTTTGTTAAAATGGGTTGAGAATGGTACTTGCAACTTTTCATAACAAACTTTTGGTTTAGCTGAATATTTTCGGTTTATAGGCAGATTTTGCTTGACTGTAAAGAATAATTGTTGTTGGACGGAAGATCGTTAATATATCTGCTTGTATGTATATGCTCTCTTTGTATATAACAATATTTTAGGGATACATTAAAAAGCTTGGGTCGCTAATCTCAGACTGTTTTCCTAGTATATAGGGTCATATAGATCTTTTACTGTGTGGAATCTTTTACTCTCAGACTGTTGAGTGTGCCATCTCTTGCTTCCACCTATTATTAATTTGTTAACATGTTAGTGTTGCAGTTATATTATATGCTAAATATCTGAATGTGCTTGAGAGAAAGAAAGGGGGAGCGCTGGAAAATTGGTGTATATGTTTTCAACTCTGCATGTTTTTCTTTCTCTTGCTTTTCCCCTGATGTTTCATGCTCTATTATAATAAGAGCTAAATTTTGAGAAAGAGTAAAAAATTAATATAAAAGAAGTTGTTAGTGTTAACTATTAGCATGTCCGAGATTAATAGTGTTGGGTAAATTACACCGTTGGTATCCAAACTATGTCCTCTTTTCTAAACTAGTACCTGAACAATTCTTTTTCCTATTCAAGTTCACAAACTATTGGTGACTTCCTATTAAGGTCCGAATGACCTGTTGATGACAAGTCAACTCTGGTTTGACCAAGTTTGACTCAAAAAAATTTTGACCCTTTTGACTCTCTTATGAGAAAAGACCAAATAGTTTGTTTGTGAAGAAAATGAAGAGAAAGATAAAGATGAAGAAGGAGAGAAAAAGTTCTTAAGAAGAAGAAGAAGAATCAAAGTGTAGTTATGGAGGTTGAAGAGAGAGAAATAAGAGAGAAATAAAAGAGGGAAAGTGATTAGTGGCAAAATGGACTTTTCAATTCTATGATATCTTTGAAAGTTACTTTGACTTGGTTAAATTTGGTCAAATAGCCTATAACATGTTTGTGACTTACTGTTTGGACCTTAATGTGATGTCACCAATAGTTTAGGAACTTGGATGGAATTTTTTTTTTGGGATAAGTTCAAAAATAATGCTCGTGGTTTATTCAATTTAAAAATAAAGGTCTGTAATTTAACAGTTTGCAAATAAAGGTATGTTGTATAATTTTTTTTGCAAAATAAGGTATCAGAAACTATACTTTTACGTTTTAATGACAATGAATCACATTTCGTATTTTTTAAGAAAAACTACATTTATATATCGAGAATACATAACTTTCAATGATATTTTCACCCTCAAACCGAAATCTTAAATCATATTATGGATGTTTTACGCTTTTTAAAATTTGACGATTTACGAACTAAATTGAAGTTTAAGTTCATTTTACAAATCTGTAATTTGATTTTGGTGATCAATATTCTGCCAGTATATAGATATAAGTTGTTAAAAATATAAAAATATCAAAAAAACTCAATTATGTGATATCGGGTTTTGTAAAATTATTCATACCACATTCACCTATTTCCAAAAATATCCATACTGATGAACCCTAAATGTTTTGATTATGTCCAAACGTTTCAGAAGATGAAATTTAATTTATGCTTATATACTTATCAATGTTGACTAACAATTTTTGTTAAGTTTTGTATAAGTTTTCTCAGCAGGTGCTGAAAGAAGAAACTCTAGCTTGCTTAAATAAATCACAAGAGAAGATTAATTGAAGACTGAAGTTAAAGCTCAAAAGCTGGATACTTCGCTCTGAAGATCTTCAGAAGTTCAATAAAGCTCTCCTCAACGATCAACTGCATCCAGAAGAACTTATTCATTTGATCAGAAGCTTAGACAAAGGAATAATAATCTCAGAAGCTTGAGTCACGCGTTTTGTTAAGCATTTAATGCTCTGACATCTGCATTTAATGCAATACGCCAAAAGTTCAAAAAGCTGTTTTGAAGGAGGGCGCATGTCTACTACAAACAAAACCAGTTCTTCCTTGTTTACCCTTTGTTGATCTAAATGAAGCAACTTTCCAGTCAACCTTATCTTTGATTTCAAATCACTTACCAGATTAAGTTAAAGAACAAGGTTAACGGAATCAAAGTGTTTGAAGACCGTTTGAAGAAGTGACAGATTAACGGCTACAACAATGATGTCATCAAATTGAAGATTCAAACTCCAAGCAACGGTCATCTCAAGTCACTATAAATAGTAGCCAAGCTCCGTTGTGTTCTTACACGCAATTATCGAGCTAAAATCTCAACACTATTTTAAGAAGCAAAACATGGCACATTTTCCATTCTCAATCTTTTCTGTTTTTAATTGTAAAAGTGAGAGAGTGAAGAAACAAAAGTTCATAATAGGAATCTTGTAAACTGATATCGTTTGTGATATTCAATTAGATTTTGAGATAAATCTAGTTAAGGTTTGAGTTGGGTGAGAATTCTAGAAAACAAGATTGTTGTTGTTCTGGTGGAAATCCTTTAACTCTTTCTAGGCTAGTCAGAACTAAGTGAGAAATTAGCTTAAGTTCTGTTGATGTAAAGGAGCTTCTGAACTTGCCATAAAAGTTATGAATAGTGGATTTAAAATCTCTGCTGACTGCGATCATAGGGGACATGACGTAGTCACAGGACTTCTGTGGCGAACCTGGATAAATCGAACTGTTCACTCAGGACCTCCTGAATCTCTTTCTCCCTTCCCTAAACTTGTTGTTATGCTTCTGTGTACTTGCTGTGTATTTAGTGCTGAAACAAATTTTACTCTTTATATCTTTGTCTTTGTTCAGAAGACTGTCCAGAAGTTCCTTAAGACAGAACTTATGTTGCTGAAAAGCAGTAAACTGCTCAAAGGCAGAATTTCCCTCAGAGGCTACTCCTTTAAGCTTGCCTCTGACTCTAAGGAAATTTGACTCTGAAAACTAAGTTTCTCTAAAAACTCTAAGTTTTTCAGTTTTTGAATTTGACACATATTGACCCCCCTCTAGGTAATTTCGATCTTGTTAGGGCCAACAAGTGGTATAAGAGCGAAGGTCACTTCGTATATTTACTAAGATCTAAAAATCTAAGTGTAAGATCCTATTAGAATCAATAGAGATGGCTAGTAGACACCTACCTGAGAACTCCTCTTATTATATGATCCCAGAGGGTGCCTCCACAACAGTTTAATGGTGATAATTATTCCTACTAGAAGAAGAGGATGATGTATTTCATCCAAGCCCAGAGCATGAGTGCTTGGATAGTTGTCACTGATGGTGATTTCATCCCAACTAGGGAAGAAGCAGGTCTGGGGAGTGTTATAGTTCCTCCTAGGGAATATACTGAAGAAATCCTCAAGAAACTCCAAACTAATGCTTCCGAAATAAACATGTTGCATTGTGCACTTACTGCCTCTGAATATAACAAAGTTTCTTCCTGTGAAATAGCAAAGGACATTTGGAACAAGCTGGAAGTAACATATGAAGGAACAGGCAAAGTGAAGCAATCCAAGATCAATCAACTCATGAGAAGCTATGAGTTATTTGAAATGCTTGACAAAGAATCTATTTCAGACATGAAATAGAGATTTACCAAGATTGTAAATGATCTGAAGAGTTTAGGAAAGGATATTGAGGAAGCAGAAAGAGTTAAGAAGATTCTCAGAAGCTTACCAAGTTCTTGGCAAGCCCAGAAGACTGTCATTGAAGAAGTCCAGGACTTATGCTTTTATGCATATGATGAACTTATTGGTTCATTGATAACTCACGAAATGTCAATGAAGAACCCTGACTTAAGAGAAAAGTCAGAGGGAAAAAGAAGAGTTGTTCTGAGAGCAGAATCTTCAAAAGAGTCCTCAGAAGATGAGGAATTGGCAATGCTGATCAGGAAGTTCAAGAAAGCCTTTAGAAAAGGCAGAGGTGGAAACTACAAAAAGCCTTTCAGAAGTTTTGATAAGAAGACTCCTGATTCTGGTGAAAAATCTAAGAGATATCCAAACAAGCCTATTGTGTGTTATGGATGTCAGCAACCAGGGGACATTAAGCCTAACTGCCCTGAGCTGAAGAAGGATAAAAAAAAGTTCAAGAAAGCTATGTTGGCTGCTTGGTCCATTTAATCAAAAGTATTTATTACGTGTTTGTCTCTCAGTTGCGATCTTCATCAGACTTCTTCTTTTATTCCAACAAACTTCTTCTTTTATTCCAATAGAAAATTTCTTTTATTTTCTTTTCTTATTGCTTGTGTTTTATTTTATTATTAATTTTAAATTTCATAAATAAACTATCCCAACTTTATTCTCTTATAGTTTGTTATTGAATTCTTATGTTATTCCAACAAAATTCTTCCAATCTTCCAAAAATCTTTCCTATTATTTCAAAATTCTTCCTTATTCTTCCAAGGAAATTCTATTACCGTGCCCCTGAAGTTTTTAAATTTTTCAAAAATAAATAAGTGTTGTGTTTGGAACAAACAAATATTATGTTGAAACAAATAAACATTATATATGTTGGAACAAATAAGCATTATGTTGGAACAAGTATTATGTTGGAAGAATAAAGTATTATTTTGGAACAACAGAAGTATTAGAGCACTAATTTGAAAAATCATTTTTACCTGACAACAATGCATCTCAAAATGACCGCCAAATTAATACAAGTCCAACAATACAAAAAATTTCGAAAAATGAGTTCAAGAAGATCGAAAAATTTATTTTAAAGAAAAGAATTAAAAAAAATTCTCTCTCCAACGCTGACATCACCCTCCTCCTTCTTCCCTCCCTTTCCTGTGTGACATGTTTTTCCATTTATTTACAAATTTGCCATCTTCTCCTATTTAATTACTAAATTGTCTCCCTTTGTCACACCATAAAAATTGTCTCACCAAAACAATTTTGTCACACCTGATCCTTGATAAGTCCAAAATGTACTTATATTTCAGGTCATTTAATCGATGTATTTACGAGAAACTGATCCATTTAGCTTAGATTTACATAGGTTAGGGGCAACTTTACCTTTGTATTTGTGTTTCCATGTGTAGGGATCAAGTTTTGTGAAATCAATCGATTTGGTGCTAAAAACGGGCTTTTCTCAAGCATACGAGACAGTTTTGACACCTTACAGTATTTCGGCCATAACTCCCTCATACGAACGTAGTTTTGGGCGTTTCAAGTTGCGTTGGAAAGCTAAGACATAGACAAACAACTTTCATGTTTTAAGTTTTTCCAAATTCGGAGCAGAAAGTGGTCAAAACAGGGTTTGAAGTTGGACTCGATCGAGGCACTCTTCTCACTCGATCGAGTGGCCTTCTCTTTATGGCTCACTCGATCGAGTGAAATGCCCACTCGATCGAGTGAGGCATTCTGCCTGCCCTGAATGGCTCACTCGATCGAGTGAAAAGCCCACTCGATCGAGTGACACTTCGACCAACCTTTCCCTTCATCAAATGTTGTGTTTTATCGCCCAAACGACACCCCGTATCACCCAATAGCTTTATCCTTTCATCAAGCAATGTAATCCTTGAGTTTTTGGCTATAAATACACCATTCTCCAGCGAAAGAAAGAATCAATCAATCAATTGAGGATAAAAAGAATCACGAATCATAGAGATCACATTCGTGGTTATTCCCATTTGTTCCACCGAATTCCCTTCGGGGAATTCGTAAACACCATACACCTTACCATTCATTCCAGATTCCATGGCATTGTAGTTCTGATCGAGAGATAGACTTCTTTCATCAATTCATCGAGGAGAAGACGAGCAAGAACGCCCTGAGGATTGACAAACCTCGCGATCAAGAGTAAAAAGGATTGACAACCCTCTTTCCCTTTATCGATTACAGTTCTTACATTTCTCTGAATTTCCGTTGTAATTTCTATAAATGTTTGACAATTGCAATACTTATAATAAAAGTTATATTCATATATGTTCATGTGTTTGAATGTTCAAATCTTATTGCTTGGTAAATTTACTTTGTTTCTATCAAGTAAAATCAATAGAACATGCATCACTTACGCTTTATTAATCTAGGATAGGTCCAGTTAGTAAGTCGTAATCAATCTAACTTACGTGATGTTCATTAATCTAATTAAGGTTGTCTAGGATAGGTCCAGTAATCTTGTTAAGTTAATTCACTTAAGGACAATTAAACATAAGTATCGAGAGATCGTGTTTAATTGTGTTCTAGAATTGGTTGAATTGTATGAGTAAATTGTTATAATGTTCATTGTGCTTAAATGAATCATTGTCTTTGCTTGGATGATGAATGTTGGTTAAGATGTTAGTGTAGGAATAAATGTTAGTTTAGGAATTAGTTTAGTTTAATCAACAACAATCCAAATTATCGCTTTTCTATAAACCTCGAGAAAACGAATAAAGTAGACGATGAAAGTAAATGAGTAATTAGCGTTTCCCTGTGGGATCGATATTTTATTACTACATGAGTGACTCCGTACACTTGCGGAAATCGCCCAACAAGTTTTTGCTCCCTTGTATCCTAAATGTTCGTCAGACTTGGATCAAAGAACCTATGAAAGTGTCAGGGTAGGCTCGCCCATGGAACCTCTAATGCCAAAATTAAGAAAATAATTAAGATGTACTTGTAAGTTAACACTATTTGAAAAATATATAATGTGAGAGAATGGTTTCCCTATGATGTTATTTCCCTTTTTTTCCATCAATTTTTAGGCAAAGAAATAACAGTTTCCTCGAGATCTTTTTTGAAGATACAAACGGTGACCTACCCTTACCATGCTGACATGTTTTGTTAACAACTTATGTCTCCTAGGCTTAAGATACTCCTAGGTGTATCCTGCTTTATGGGTCCACTAAGGCGTGCCTTACAGGACGCATGAAGCCTTTGGACACATTTGTAGTTATGGACCTTTTCCCTAATTTGAGCATGATGCCATATTATTTAAGCTAGGTGTAAGGATCGGTTTTTGAACCCCATAAAGCTATTTGAGCTCCTCAAACTGCAATTGAAGAAAGCACTAGTACTCGTTAAAGAACAAAATGACTTCCTGGAGTCATAACTCACTCCTCCCACTACCCAGGAATGTGTCATCGACACCCTCAATTACATGTCAAATATCTTTTCAAGTCACCCCAACAAAGATCCTTGCAACTTTGTTGCAAATAAAACTCTGCCTCATAGAAATCAACATATAGCCCCATTTGGAGGCCAATTTATACCCTCTTAGGCTCAAAATTTGGAAAATCGTAAAACATGAAACTTGTTCATCTCGTATGAAGGAGTTATGCCCAAAATACTAAAGTCTGTCAAAACGGGACTGCACTTGGCTAAGTCTGAAACCATACGGTCTCCATCTACAAGCCAAGACCATAGGTCCCCATACATGAACTGTACAGTCCTCCTACATCTCCATACGGTTCTTATCCTTATCCTCCACGTGTCAGAAAAAGCCAAACAACTTATAATGCCCGTACGGGCCTTTATTGACCGTACTGGCCTTGCAAAAAGCTCATCTGAGATCAAGAACTAGATCTCAGATTGGCATTGTGAGGATCACACAATCCCCGTACAAAGATCGTACGGTCTCCTTTCAAGGACCGTATTGTCCCCTCCAAAATCTATATAAGGAGTCTGAATCCTCCATTCAATTCACCAATAATCACGTTCGTTCTCCCCTCTCTCACTCGGTTCTAAGCAATTCTAAGTCTCGAAGTTGTCCCGATACCTTTTCCCCGAAAGAAAAGAATTGCTTAGTCTCTAGTCCCCAAAATACCCTTCCTAAACACATACACCTTCCAAAGTCCTCACGACACAAATATCGCTCCAAGTATCCCGACCCAAAATATCCTTGATATTTTTGGTCATACATCCCACTAAAGTCCTTAATACACAAATCTCCTAACGTCCCAGCTATCGCCCAAGTCATCCCGTCACTTTCATCTTCCTCGAGGAGAAGTGCATCCCAGTCATACAAGTTAAGGTTCCCCCATAACCATAAAGTCCAAAGTCTACCGTTAGGATTACATCCTTTATGCATGTCCGACCCTGAAGTTTTGTCCATCCGGCTCCGTTCTCGATGAGTGATAGCTTGCAAGGATCCTACTGGCATGCTACGAGGGTAAGCTTTTGAGAGTTTTTACCGTGTCAACCTACGATTTTTCTTACAAATGTTTGCACATTTAAATACTTTTGTATGATAACCATAATACAAGACAATAATGATATTTTTCAGATTATTGATGAGGAAAGTTGAGCGTTTGAATAATTTCCTAAGTCCAATCTATTTGCTCTAAATAGATGCAACAACAACCTTCCATCTCTTACGGGAAGATTGAAGATTCAAGTTTCAAACTCAAGACTCAAGCCGAAACGTACGACTAGTTTCAAAGAACATCTATATAAAGGAGTTGTGAGTGAAAAATGAAGACACAACACATCAATACACAACTTTAACCAAATTGTTTGAAGCTTGTATTCTTAGATAATTCTTACAATCTATTAAGCAAGCTTGTACAAACTCATTATATTCATCACTGTACTGAGTCAAAAAGAGAGAAAGCAATTCAGATTTATATTTAAATCTTTACTGACTAAGAAGAGAGCTTCTTGGTGTAAGTAATTGTGGAAGATAGCGAGAGTAGATTGAGGACAGTACTCAATTGATGTACTGAGCTATTGTAAAAGGCTGATTTCTCTGCCTTGAAATAGATATTTAGTGGATTCACAAATCTTAAGGACAAAAGTAGGCACAAGGACCGTGACCGAATATGGATAACTCGCATAGTATTTCTATCCTTTAGCACTTTAGATATAGATCTTGTTTTCTACTTGTTGACCTATATCTATATGTTGTGTGCAGACAAAGTACTGACTACTTAACTGTTTATCTTTACTGAGTTATATATCATGTTAAGTAGATTCTAAGTTAGTACCTAGTTTAGTCATCTTGTGCCGAGTCAATAACGTTTGTATAAGCTATTGAGTTGTCTAGAATTCCGCCAAAGACACTCATGCTGACTCACCCACGCTAAGTATCAAACACACAATTGTTGAGTTCCCGTGTCCAGGAAAGTAAGACATAGAGAAACTTTAATCATCCTAAATACTCTACCCCCCCCCCCCCCCCCCCTTAGAGTATCTTCTAGTTACTTGGGACTAACAAAGTCTCTACTAGTTGGGACTATCTTCTTAACTCACTTCAATAGAAGTTCATGAACAGTCATAAATCGACTAGGGCTATGATCATATTCTTCCCCTATACATAGACATGAATTCTCATGGCTAAGGTACGTTCACTGCACTCAATCTCTTGAGTAAATTCTTCACCGATCATAGGGTCAATTATATCCATGGTCCTCCAACTATTAGAAACATAACAACAATGCCACAAAACTTCAATTCTTAATGCAAAACCCATCTAACTTTGAATAACATTTCATCCATACTCATTTTGATTGGAATACGGCAAATAAACTCACCGAAAATGTTAATACGACAAATAAACTCACCCAAAATTTTATGTGACATCCACATCATGTAATAATTTCACGTGCACTGTCTTTTTAATAAGTTGATAAACTATGAAAGTGAAAATTCGATAAATATATTGATAAATGGATGAATATTAGGGCTACAAAACTAGTTTTAGAGCATATTTTAAAAAAAAAAATGTTTTACGGTGAAAAAATCATGTGATTTGGCTACCACGTGAAAAAAATATGCTATTTGGCTACCATATGCATTTTCTGGTGAGTTTATTTGTCGGATTCAGATCAAAATGACTATGGATGAAATGTTATTCAAAATTGGATAGTTTTTGTGTTAAGAATTGAAGTTTTATGGCATTGTTTTTCCATTTCTTAAAGTTAGAGGATGATGATCGTAATTAACCCCTGATCACAAGTTCATAAACTAACTTAAGAATCAGAGTGGGGTCACCAGTCAACGGCCCCTCCTTAGCTCATATTAACTATTGTTTTTGCAAGTTTTACTAGCATACGTGGACGTCAAGATTAGTTCACACGGTAACAAGTTGGTGTAGTGAGCGTGGGCTAATCTCTAACCCTCAGAAATTCAATTGTGTCAGTCCATGAAGGTATTGGCGGGGAGGGTGGACATGTTCCTCTTGGTGACGATACAATCAGTCGTATGTTCGAGCTCGTTATGACGATGAATCCAGAGCAAAGAAAGTGGTTGGATATCGTATCCTTACAACTCCCACTCCACTAGTATTCTTTTCTCATTATCCCATGTTGCAATTATGCACTTTTACTTTGATAATGATTGGGGAGGTCATCGTGATGATCGTTTGTCTATTGGCTCCTTCTATCTCTTTTTCGAAAAAAGCCTCATTTTTGGAACACCAATAAACAAACATTAATTGTTTGATCGTCAATTGAGAGTGAAGACAAAGAAGTAGAAAATGTCATAAGTGAGCTATTATGATAGTGAATGGTGAGGTTGTCTTGATAAGCACCAATCTTTTGGTGCCTTCTGTATCTTTTTCGGCAAAGAACTCATTTTTGGAACACTAGAAAGCAACATATAACTATTTGATCGTCAACTAAGAGTGAATATAAGGAAGTAGCAATGCCACAAGTGAGCTACTCTAGCATCAATTCTCTCCTTAGTGGTCTTGGCATACAGGTCCCTTGTTCGGTTCAATTAGGGTGTGATAATGTCGAAGCTATCTACATAACAGTTAATCTATTTTTCATGCCCGCACCAAGCATATCAAGCTCGAAAACCATTTTGTGTGCCAATAAGTTCAATCTAGCATCCTTCATGTTTGATTCATTTTCCAACTGAAGATCAAGTTATAGACGTTCCTCTGGCGAGTTCGCAATTTTAGCTTCTTCAGTCTCATCTTATGGTACTCTCCTGAAATTGGCTTGAGGAGTCATTGATGAACCCTAAGTGTTTTGATTATGTCCAAACGTTTCAGAAGATGAAAGTTAAAATTCTCTTACATACGGTTTAATGTTGACTAACAATTTTTTTTGTTAAAGTTTGTATGTAAGTTACTCAGCAGGTGCTGAATGAAGAATTTCTGGATTGCTTAAAGGACTCAGAAGTTCCGAAAGCTGAAGACAGTGTTTCAATGATCAGAAGCTGGATACTCCGCTCCGATGATGTGAAGTCTGTTAAAGCTCTTCTCAGAGGTCCATTGCAATCAGAAGTTTCTACCTATTCGATCAGAAGTCTAGACAATTAAAATTAGCTATCAGAAGCTAAGTCACGGGTTCCGTTAGCATTTATTTCTCTGACAATTGCATTTAATGCAAGGCGCCAAAAGTTCAAAAAGCTGTTTTGAAGGAGCGCGCTTGTCTACTCAAAGCGAAACCAGAATTTCCTTGTCTACCCCTTGTTGATCCAATTGAAGAATGTTTCCAGTCAACCGTATCTTCAACTTCAAATCACTAACCGGATTTAGTTAAAGAACAAGGTTAACGGAATCAAAGTGTTTGAAGACCGTTTGAAGATTTGACAAATTAACGGCTACAACAACTGATGTCATCTCCCTTGAAGATTCAAACTTCACCAACGGTCATCTCCTTACACTATAAATAGTAGCTGAGCTCCACTGCATCAACTACGCGTGATTATTGAGAAAAATCTCAACGCACTGTTTGAACAAGAAAAACAGAGCACCATTTTCCATTCTCAATCTTTCTTAGCATAGCTTTAGTTAAAGTGAGAGAGTGAAGAAAAACAAGTTCATAATAGGAATCTTGTAAACTGATATCGTTTGTGATATTCAGTTAGATTTAAAGAGAGAAATCTAGTTGAGATTAGAGTTGGGTGAGAAATCCAGAAAACAGAGTGTCGTTGTTCTGGTGGAAATCCTTTAA
This sequence comes from Euphorbia peplus, assembly GCA_028411795.1. NCBI lineage: Eukaryota > Viridiplantae > Streptophyta > Magnoliopsida > Malpighiales > Euphorbiaceae > Euphorbia > Euphorbia peplus. The sequence continues at coordinate 6,572,680 of CP110843.1, read as the reverse complement.
CTCTTTTTAGGCTAGTCAGAACTAAGTAAGAAATTAGCTTATGTTCTGTTGATGTAAAGGAGCTTCTGAACTTGCCATAAAAGTTCTGAATAGTAGATTTAAAATCTCTGTTGGCTGCGACCACAGGGGACAAGACGTAGTCACAGGACTTTTGTGGCGAACTTGGATAAATTGAACTGTACATCAGGACCTCCTGAATCTCTTTCTCCCTTCCTTATACTTGTTAATTTGCTTCTGTGTACTTGCTTATATTTAGTGCTGAAACAGACTTTACTCTTTTTATCATTGTCTTTGTTCAGAAGACTGTCCAGAAGCTATCTTACTCAGAGCTTCTGTTGCTGAAAACAGTCTAACTGTGTTTAGGCAGAATTTCCCTCAGAAGCTGCTTCTGTAAGCTTGCCTCTGACTCTGAGGAAATTTGACTCTCAAATATAAGTTTCTTGAAAAACTAAGAAAGTTTCAGTTTTCAACTTAGACACCTATTCACCCTCCTCTAGGTGATTCTGTTCTTGTTAGGGCCAACAAGTGGTATCAGAGCGAAGGTCACTTCGTATATTTACTAAAGATCTAACAATCTAAGTGTAAGATCCTATCAGAATCAATAGAGATGGCTAGTAGACACCAGCCTGAGAATTCTTCTCACTTCATAGTTCCAGAAGGTTCTTCCACAACTAGACCTCCATTATTTAATGGCAACAACTACTCATGCTGGAAGAAAAGGATGATGTACTTCATCCAAGCTCAGAACATGAGTGCTTGGTATGTCATCACTGATGGTGATTTCATTCCTACCTGAATGGAACCAGGTTTAGGGAATGTTGTTATTCCTCCGAGAGAATACACAGATGACATTCTAAAAAAACTCCAAACTAATGCTTCAGCAATAAATATGTTGCATTGTGCACTTACAACTACTGAATATAACAAAGTTTCTTCTTGTGAAACTGCACAGGACATTTGGAACAAGCTGGAAGTCACATATGAAGGTACTGGAAAGGTGAAGCAATCAAAAGTCAACCAACTCATGAGAGAATATGAGTTATTTGAAATGCTTGATAAAGAATCTATTTCAGATATGAACTCTAGATTCACCAAGATAGTCAATGACTTAAAGAGTTTAGGAAAAGACATTGAAGAATCTGAACGAGTGAAGAAGATTGTCAGAAGCTTACCAAGGTCGTGGCAAGCCAAGAAGACTGCCATTGAAGAAGTTCAGGATTTGAGCTATTACTTGTATGATGAGCTCATTGGGTCTCTAATTACTCATGAGATGTCATTAAAAAATCATGACCTGAGAGAAAGGTCAGAGGGAAAAAGACAAGTAGTCCTGAAGGCAGAATCTTCTGAAGAATCATCCGAAGATGAGGAATTGGCTATGCTGACCAAGAAGTTTAAGAGAGCCTTTAGAAAAGGCAGAGGTGCAAACTACAAAAAGCCATTCAGAAGTTTTGACAAGAAAACTCCTGATTTTGGTGATAAATCCAAGAGAGATCCGAACAAGCTCATTGTGTGCTATGGATGTCAGCAACCAGGACACATCAAGCCTAATTGTCCTGAGCTGAAAAATGATAAGAAGAAGTTCAAGAAAGCTATGCTGGTTGCTTGGTCAGACTCTGAGACCAGCGGTGATCCTGAAGAAAAGGAAGAGCAAGATCAGATATGTTTCATGGTTATTGATGAGCCATCCTCTGAAGATACTGTAGGAGAAACTTCCGCACCTCCTGAAGCTACATATGATTCCGAGGTAAACATATCTTCTGAACAAAATATCTTTGACTCTCTTGAAGAACTATATAGCATGTTCAAGTATCTGAAAAGAAAGTTGGACAAAAGCGAGGCTGACAAATTTCTTAGGTTTACTCAAGTTTATGCTGATATGAAAATATTAGAAGATAAACTAAGTAAACAATTCAGCTCTCCTTCTGATGACTTAAAAGTCAAAGGTAAGGAAAAACTGCCTCTGAGGAATGATAAACCTCAGAAGAAGAAATCTGTTACTCCCTCTCTTCTGAAAGAAATCTCTTCTCCTCCTGAAGTGGGAACCTCTAAGAGTGCTTCTGCCTCTGAAGAAGTAGTACCTTCCCAGAAGAAGAAGATTGCTCCTAAGAAGCAAAGGGAAAGATCCAAGAATCCTCCTTCTTGCAAATTGTGTAAGAAAGATGGACATTGGTTAAAAGATTGCAAGTACCATATCAAGAACCTCTTGCAATCTGAGATATCAGAAGAACCTGTAGAAGTTAAATCTAACTCTGAAGGACCCAATAAGGATTGGGTACCTGCCACTAATTGATTGTGATGCAGGTGGCTCTGAGTGCTCCATCAATGTCAAAGCTATGGTACATTGACAGTGGGTGCTCAAGGCATATGACAGGTGATGAAAAAGCATTCATCACATTTGATCCTAAAAGAGGTGGAAAAGTCAGCTTTGGAGATGCTCAGAAAGGAAGGATACTTGGTTCTGGATCCATAGGAACTAATCCTCCGATCAAAGATGTCTCCCTAGTCAGAGGCCTGAAGTTCAATCTCCTGAGTGTTGCACAACTGTGTGATAAAGGTAGAGATGTTGTCTTCAGCTCCTCTGGATGTAAAATCTTGGACAGTAAGTCAACGGAAGTTATTCTAACTGCTCCTAGAGTTGAAAATGCTTTCATGCTGAATCTTGAGAATCTTTGCAAAAATATATGCTTGATGTCCAAAGAGGATACCTCCTGGCTCTGGCATAGAAGACTTGCTCATGTGAGCATGGACCTTCTGGCCAAAGTAGCTAGAAATCAATTGGTTGAGGGTCTGCCTGAAATTAGTTTTAAAAAGAATCATTTATGCAATGCTTGTTAATCTGGTAAACAATCCATAAGCTCTTTTAAAACTAAGAAAATCATTTCAACTAAAAGACCTTTGGAATTACTTCATATGGACCTTTTTGGCCCTATTCAACCAATGAGCATGGGTGGAAAGAAGTATGCCTTTGTCATAGTAGATGACTATTCAAGATTCACTTGGGTTATCTTGATGTCTAGCAAAGATAAGTCACTTGGATTTTTCTCAGTTCTGATAAAGAAACTTGAGAATGAAAGGAATGAAAAGGTTGTTCATATCAGAAGTGATAATGGTGGAGAATTCAAAAACTTTATGTTTGAAGAATTCTGTGAAACCAAGGGCATTGATCATAACTTTTCTGCTCCCAGAACTCCTCAACAAAATGGGGTAGTTGAAAGGAAGAATAGAACTCTGGTTGAAATCGCCAGGACTATGATCAATGAAAGAAGGCTTCCAAAGTACTTTTGGGGAGAAGCTGTTAACACAGCTTGCTATGTTCTGAATAGAGTGCTAATCAGAAGCATTCTGAACAAGACCCCTTATGAACTCTGGAAAGGTCGAAAGCCTAAAATAGGTTATTTCAGAACCTTTGGTTGTAAGTGTTATGTTTTGAATACAAAAGAATTTCTTTCAAAGTTTGACTCAAAGGCAGATGAGGCCATTTTTCTTGGTTACTCAACACATAGTAAAGCATATAGGGTTTTTAATAAGAGGACTCAAACTTTAGATGAATCTGTTCATGTACAGTTTGATGAGACTAACCCTGCAGATAGTAGAGCTCCTGAAGAAGATGTAGTTCAAGCTTCTGAAAAATCATCTCCTGTTGTAGAAGAAGATGTTTCTCCCAGAGCTGCTGAAGTGGCTCCTCCTGTTGCTGAACAAGCTCAAGAAGAGAATTCTACTCCAGAAGTCAACTTCCTTCCAGAAGATGCTCCTATATATGATTCAACAAATGATGAACAAGTTTCAGAAGATACATTGGATGTACCAAGAGAAGTTAGAGCTCATAGGAATCATTCCTTAGAGAATGTCATTGACTCTGTTCACAATCCTGTCATGACCAGAGCTCAGCTCAGAAGATACATGGGGAATGTGGCATTTGTGTCACTTCTGGAACCCAAGGACTTCTATGAAGCTGCAGATGATGATTCCTGGTTAATGGCAATGCAAGAAGAACTTGACCAGTTTAAAAGGTCAGAAGTTTGGATTTTGGTTCCCAGACCTAACAACATAAAGGTTGTTGGAACTAGATGGGTTCTGAAAAACAAACTTGATGAATTTGGAAATGTTGTGAGGAACAAGGCAAGACTTGTTGCTCAAGGTTACAGTCAGCAAGAAGGCATAGATTATGGTGAAACTTTTGCTCCTGTTGCAAGATTAGAAGCCATTAGAATCTTATGTGCTTTTGCATCATACAAAGGTTTTAAGCTCTTTCAAATGGATGTGAAAAGTGCGTTCTTGAATGGTTACATTGATGAGGAAGTTTATGTATCTCAACCTCCTGGTTTTGAAGATCCTAAGTTTCCTGATCATGTGTACAAGCTGAAGAAAGCCTTGTATGGACTGAAACAAGCTCCCAGAGCTTGGTATGAGAGACTGACAAAGTTCCTTCTGTCTAAGGGATTTGTCAGAGGCTGTGTTGATACAACTCTGTTCACTCTGAAGAAGAACAAAGATATCCTTTTAGCTCAGGTATATGTTGATGATATTATATTTGGTGCTACTAATGAATCTTTGTGCAGAGAGTTCAGTGACCACATGAAGGCTGAGTTTGAAATGTCTATGATGGGAGAATTAACCTTCTTCTTAGGACTTCAGATCAAGCAAAGTAATGATGGTGTGTTTATCAATCAAGCCAAATACACTAGAGAAGTGCTGAAGAAATTCGGCATGATGGATTCTAATGCTGTTGATATCCCCATGGATGTCAGCAAAGACATTGATGATGAAGAGAAAGCTGGTAAACCTGTAGATATAAAAACCTACAGAGGTATGATTGGTTCTCTTTTATACCTAACCGCCAGCAGGCCAGATATACATTTTGCTGTGTGTTTTTGTGCTAGATATCAATCTAAACCAAGAGAGATTCATGATGTTGCTGTCAAAAGAATTCTCAGATATCTTAAAGGCACACCAGAAGCTGGTTTGTGGTATCCCTGTAGTTCTAATTTTACTCCTATAGGATACACAGACTCTGACTATGGTAGGGATAAATTGAAGAGGGTCAGCACTTCTGGTGGTTGTCATTTTCTGGGGGAGTGCCTAGTCTCCTGGCATAGCAAGAAACAAACCTCTGTGTCTCTCTCAACTGCTGAAGTTGAGTATGTTGCTGCTGGAAGTTGTGTTTCTCAGATGCTCTGGATTAAGCAACAAATTGCTGACTATGGGGTCATCCCTGGAACAATTACAATCTACTGTGATAACAAGAGTGATATTGATCTTTCAAAGAATCCTATTCAGCACAGCAGGATGAAACATGTTCATATTAGGCATCACTTTCTGAGAGATCATGTTCTGAAGAAGGATATCATCATCACTCATGTTCCCTCTGAAGAAAATCTTGCTGACATGTTTACTAAGCCTCTGGCTGGTACTCCTTTCAGCAGCTTACGAGAAGGCATTGGTTTGACTTATCCACTTCAGTAACTTAGTTCTTATCATATCTTTGTATATCTTAAATGTTAATTACTTAAGATAATTAAGTGTGATAAAATCTAATCATGATTTTGACTTTAAGCATGCGTACATTTACTGCTTATTACGGCGCTGTTCTGGTGTTTAACGGTTATCTGTTCCCCTTTAAACGGTGTGTATTTACTTTTTGAATTGGAACAGTTGCGTTTTTGGGTATAAATAAGGGTATTCCATACTTAGAAAACTTTCACTTACATTTTCACTGCGTTTAGATTTCCCACAGCCATTTCTCTGTATTCTTTCCTTTCTCTCAAACACTTAACCAAATTTCTTAAAAAAATCTTTCAATGGCTCAAGAACAACCCATTGAAATCGTCACTGCCACTCACATCTTTGACTCCGAGAAAAAGAAGAAAGTCAGCGAATCTAGGGTTTTCACTTCTAGGTTCCTAGATGATGAAGTCAAATCCACTGAACCCATCTCTAAATGGCTAAGTGCACAAAACTGGAACTCGTTCGTCTCCTTGGATGAGTTCATCTATCCTAAGTTAGTCACTGAGTTCTATCAGAATCTCTACTACCTATCTAATGAGGAGGATGTTGTTCACTCGGTGGTTGGAGAAGTTGAGATTGAGGTCAGCAGAGATTCTATTTCTCAGGTTATTAGAGTTGTTGATGAGGGAATCATCATTGGAGATGATGGTTCTGCTGAAGGGTTTAGTGAAGCAAATTGGGCTAGACCAGTTCTGAGTGCCAAGGAAACCTATGCCACCTGGCTCACTCAGCACCAGAGGTGGGCACACTACTTGACAACAAATGTGTTCCTTCCAAAGGCTGGAGGAGTTAATGGTGTTTCCAACCGGAAAAGGGTTTTCATGTGGCATTTGATGAATCAGAAGAAGATCAACCTTCCTGCCATGATTATAAGGCAGATGAAAAATGTGAAGGTTGTTAGTGCTCTGGCCTATGGTTCTCTCCTGACGAGGATATTTGAAGTTGCCTCTGTGGTGATCTCAGGAGAAGGTGTAACCAGCAGTAGTACTGTCCTCAGGATGCAAACACTTATGCATCTTTCCTTTGGTATGGTACCAAAGAAGACTGAGAATGCTCCCTCTGTTAGCATTGCTCAGAAGGAAATTGTTGGGGCTTCTGTGCAGAAAGGAAAGAATGCTGCCAAGAAGGGCAAGGGAAAGAAATGATCAAGTAAGTTGGTCCTGAGTGTTGAGAAGGTGGTTGTCTCAGAACCTCTTCCTACTTTGGTTCAAACAACAATCAGTGTTGAACCTTCTGGGAAGATCGTTGCTGAGAAGCCAAAGGATGCTTCTGAGAAAGAAGCTCAGGAAGTTGAGGATGCACGTCTTGCTGAAAGAGAGAAGGCTGCTGAAGCTGTGAAGATTGCAAGAGTTGTAGCTCTTGCTGATGTGAAAAGGAAGAAGAAGGAAGCTGAAGATAAGTTAGCAGCTGAGCGTGAAATTGCAGCAAAGGCTAAGGCTGATGCTAGAATTGCTAAATGTGCTGCTGAAGAAGTTGGGAATGTAGCATTCTCAGGAAATGTTGAGGCTACGGAAGAAGAAGAGGATTCTGAAGATATTCCTCCCTCTAGATTCCCCAGGAAGAAGATGTCAGCAAATAGAAGGTCTCTGAACAAAAAGGACTTCTATATTGCTCCGAGTATTGAATTGGATGAATCAACTCCTGAAAAAGAGGACTTGGTTGATGACGAAGACATGATGGACATGTATGCTGAAAAGGATGCTGATGCTCCTATTGTTGAAGAACTGACCGAAGATAGTGATCAAGAACCTGATGCTATCATTCAGAACGCCATGAAATTTGCTGAAAACATCAACACTGATGATTTTCTAGATAATGTTCTTCTGGGTCAAGGGAGAAACCCTGGTGAAAGAGATGCCTCTGAAACTCTGTTCAGAATGGCTCATGTGTTTGCTGAACCAATATCAATGTTTGATCCAAACTCTTCTGATCAGGTTATTTCATCTCCCCTTCGTACTTCTCATCCATCCTCTCCTCATACTCCTCATCCATCTCCTTCACTACCTTCTGTCACAGAAGTTAGTGATTCTCAAACTTCCATTCCTCCTACAACTTCAACCTCTGAAGTTGTACCTCCTAAAACTGCTCCTCCTTCTGGATCCTATTCAGAAGTGAATATAAATTATGGACCCATTTTCACAGATTCCATATCTACCTCCACTACTTCCTCTCAATCTACTTCCTCTGTAATTCCATCAATTGGATTTACTGCTTCATCTTTCTCACTACCATCCACACTACCTTTCTTCACTCCTACAATTTCTTCCTCTACCACACATACCATCCCTTCCTCTACCTCACATATTCCTCCCCTCTCAACCTCTGGACATGCACCTCCTGTGTGTGATCCCCTAACTACTTCTTCCTCTACCTCTTTCTTTGCTGGGTTGTCATCCAACTATGACTTCCTACGCAATTCAATGAATCGAGATGATCAGGAGATAAGATTTGGTAGTTTTGGTTTCATGGGAAGAGCTTCTGGTGTATCCGAAGCTGGTGGTGTTCCCAGTGTTGAAGAGTTGAGAAGAATGAGTCAGAGTGGCTCTGATGAATTGCTGAATAGATTTGCTGGTTTGGGGCAACGGTCTTCTGCTGCTGACATGTTTGCTCAGGGCATTGTGCTGCAAGAAATTCAATCTTTGAAAGCTCAGAACCTGCAGCTCATGACTATGCTTCAAATGCAGAACCCTACTGTTTACACTCGCAATCTTTCTACACTTCATCTGGCTACATATGATGAACTTTACAAGTTGAGAGAATTGGCTCTGACTCTGCCTACTCTCGAAAACATTGCTCTTGCTTCTTCTCTGAAAGTTAATGAAAATCTGGAGATTTTGGCAGAAGAAGTCAAGGAAGCAAATGAGCATTATGAGGCTCATGAGAAAATTCTTCCAAGTAAGATTGATGATCTACAAAGTACTGCCAATCATATTCTGAGAGAAGTGAAATCTTTTGCTCAAGGATCATCATCTTCAGGGGCTGCTAAGATTGTATATGACATCACTCCTGATCTCAACAATCGTCTTCAGAGCATTGAGTCCGCTGTGACTGCTCAGAGCGCCCAGATTGCTGAACTTACTGAACTTCTGAAAGTTATGCACACTCAAGCACATGAACAAGAGAAGGTTCTTCACAATTGTTATAGGTTTGTTCGTGGACAGACTTATATACAGAATGAGCATCTCACTGCTGCTGTGTATGCTAACAATCGGTTAATCAAGCTCCTTCTGGAAGATGTTCAGAGACAGAGACCTATGTCTGGACAGACCTTTGATCATATGAAAACCATTGATGCTGATTTCAGACGAAGAATGGATATGATCAACACTGTAAGGCCTACTCCTTAGCAATATCAGACTGCTTTGAATGTTCAGCAGAAATTGGACTCTCAAGGTGCTCTGGGTGTTCCTGTTGGTTCTGGCCAAACGGGGGAGAAGTCTGCTCAGCAGGGTGGTCTCAAGTCTGGATTGAAGAGACAGAATGTTGATGAAAGTTCCAGTGGTGTTCCTCCTCCTCAGAAGAGATCTAGAAACTTGTAATCACTTTAGGACTTAAGCTTCTTAGCTAGGTTCTGGGTTGGGTAGTCTTGTCTTAGGACTTTCCTTCTGATTATCTCGTTTGTTGTTTCTTCTGACTATTATATACACTGAACCGAACTTTTCTTATACATATTAATTGTCTCTAATTAATTTCTTACTGTTTATGTTTCTTTTAACTTAGTAACTTTGTCTTCAAATCTAACAACTTGATCTCAAGCATATCTTAAGTTTATACAGATTGATGAAGTTCACCATTTACACTCAAATGGGGGAGTTAAGTTACTCAGAAGCTAAAACAAACATTTGTATTAGGGAGTTAATCTCTAAACCTTGTGATTTCTTAAATAATTGTTACCTTCTGACCACGGTTTGTCCATAACCAAAATGGGGGAGAATGATGAACCCTAAGTGTTTTGATTATGTCCAAACGTTTCAGAAGATGAAAGTTAAAATTCTCTTACATACGGTTTAATGTTGACTAACAATTTTTTTTGTTAAAGTTTGTATGTAAGTTACTCAGCAGGCTGAATGAAGAATTTCTGGATTGCTTAAAGGACTCAGAAGTTCCGAAAGCTGAAGACAGTGTTTCAATGATTAGAAGCTGGATACTCCGCTCCGATGATGTGAATCTCAGAGGTCCATTGCAATCAGAAGTTTCTACCAATTCGATCAGAAGTCTAGACAATTAAAATTAGCTATCAGAAGCTAAGTCACGGGTTCCGTTAGAATTTATTGCTCTGACAATTGCATTTAATGCAAGGCGCCAAAAGTTCAAAAAGCTGTTTTGAAGGAGCGCGCTTGTCTACTCAAAGCGAAACCAGAATTTCCTTGTCTACCCCTTGTTGATCCAATTGAAGAATGTTTCCAGTCAACCTTATCTTCAACTTCAAATCACTTACCGGATTTAGTTAAAGAACAAGGTTAACGGAATCAAAGTGTTTGAAGACCGTTTGAAGATTTGACAAATTAACGGCTACAACAACTGATGTCATCTCCCTTGAAGATTCAAACTTCACCAACGGTCATCTCCTCACACTATAAATAGTAGCTGAGCTCCACTGCATCAACTACGCGTGATTATTGAGAAAAATCTCCACGCACTGTTTGAACAAGAAAAACAGAGCACCATTTTCCATTCTCAATCTTTCTTAGCATAGCTTTAGTTAAAGTGAGAGAGTGAAGAAAAACAAGTTCATAATAGGAATCTTGTAAACTGATATCGTTTGTGATATTCAGTTAGATTTAAAGAGAGAAATCTAGTTGAGATTAGAGTTGGGTGAGAAATCCAGAAAACAGAGTGTCGTTGTTCTGGTGGAAATTCTTTAACTCTTTTTAGGCTAGTCAGAACTAAGTGAGAAATTAGCTTATGTTCTGTTGATGTAAAGGAGCTTCTGTTGGCTGCGACCACAGGGGACAAGACGTAGTCACAGGACTTTTGTGGCGAACTTGGATAAATTGAACTGTTCATCAGGACCTCCTGAATCTCTTTCTCCCTTCCTTATACTTGTTAATTTGCTTCTGTGTACTTGCTTATATTTAGTGCTGAAACAGACTTTACTCTTTTTATCATTGTCTTTGTTCAGAAGACTGTCCAGAAGCTATCTTACTCAGAGCTTCTGTTGCTGAAAACAGTCTAACTGTGTTTAGGCAGAATTTCCCTCAGAAGCTGCTTCTGTAAGCTTGCCTCTGACTCTGAGGAAATTTGAATCTGAAATATAAGTTTCTTGAAAAACTAAGAAAGTTTCAGTTTTCAACTTAGACACCTATTCACCCCCCCTCTAGGTGATTCTGTTCTTGTTAGGGCCAACAGTCTTCCCTTGACTCGCTATAGAACAAACTTTGGTTAAGATACATATTTCATCTCCCATATATCCACTATATAAGATTTCGTTAGTTTCATTATTGTACAAGTCTATATAGGGGAGGGATCAGGCGAGAACACCCTCATATACGAGAACACTTTTATATGTAAGAACACTTCGAAACTACATAGTTTTATTAATAATAGAGGACCAAAAGGGAAATTTGTCCCTATCTATTCATTGTTGCGCATGGAAGAAGAGAGAGAAATGTGGCGCTAATGACTCTTCATTAAATTTTATTTTTATTTAAAATCATTTTCCCGACTTTTCCAAACTCCGATTTTGACGATTATTATACCGTTGGACTTGTGTCGTTTAGAGGTTCATTTTAAGATCCATGATACTTATGTAAAAACCATTTTTAAAAATTTTGAACACGCGAAATATTTTTTTGAACATAACATTTGTAAATTTCTAAACATGTAAACATGTTTTAAATTTTATTGCTCATGTAAACATGAATTTTAAGTTTCTGAACATGCAAGTTATTTTTTTGAGCATGAGTTTTAAGTTTTTGAAAATATGAAGAATTTTTTTTAACATAATTTTTAAGTTTTTAAACATGTGTCAATTAATAGTTTTGATGGAAAAAAATTAATATTAGTATAATGTTTTATGAAATTATCTAGTTTTAGTGATAATATGTTCAAATTAAGGATCAAAACATGAAAAAATTATCCAGCTTTAGTGATAATATTAGGGGGCGTTTGGTTTAGGGGAATAAGGAAAGGGAAAGGGAAAAAATAATGGAGAAATACTTAGTTATGAGGAGAAATAGAGAATGAATTTGTTTGTCAAAGTACACTTTGTTGTTAGGATATGTAAGGAAAAAGTAAAATAATTCACAGCTTTCAAAATGGATTAGATTCATAAGTAGCTGACTAATTTTATTTTTCGAAATTTTGAACTATTATTATTATTAGTGTTATTATTATTATTACTCTATGATTCATTTGCAAACAAATAATCATCCATCCCAATTCCTATAACGCGCAGAGTAATAAACATAACAACTAACCAATTCTATCAAATCTCATACTTTTATCATAAGAATAAGTCAAACTTGAGTTCTCCAACTCCACAAGATAAATTTTAGGGTCTGTTTGGCGTTGTTGTTAGTTTGCAGCTGTTGCGTTTGCTATTGCTGTTTGTTGATAACTGTTAGACAATTATTAGTGTTTGGAAAACTTACAAAAAACAGTAATTGTTGACATGTATAAAAGACTAATATAGATATATCATTTATAAATATACATAAACGATGATAGAAATGTATGATGTGACATAGGCATTTAAAGTGAATTATCTTAGTTTATTCACTGTTTATTTTCTCCATCGGTCAAAATAAAATTCACGTTTATTACAACCATCGGTCAAAATAAAATTCACGTTTATTACAATCTCCTCCATAGGAAACTGCACACTTCGTCAATTTTCTTTGTTTAAATTCATGCAAGAGTACACTTCTACTAATACAAAATCATCATTTTTGTTTTTCTTGCAACGAGTCCCTACATTTAGTTCACGTTGAAAAGTTTCCGTAATTGCAGATTGAAACTCCTGCATCGTGTACAATATTCCAGGTAAAACACCCACCTCATAAAGCTTCTCCTCCAAATAAATTTCTCGTGCTTTTTCTACAGCAATGGAAAAATAATCAAGTACACCCAACGAGGTGCATGTACCATGATTACTCCACTCATAATTCCAAAATTGCACAATGGGACCATGTAAATTGGGCCAATACACATTTAGATCTCACCGTATCTCTTCTATCTAGAGTAAAAAGCCAATAATGTTAAAACAATATATTTAAATTTCATAGTCAGAACTCAAAATAGAAAATCAAAACAAAACAATACCTTACGCGGTGTAAAAGAATCTCCTACACATCTCATTAAATGGTTTCGGGGTAACTACATGGCCCAAATGCCATGAATAGTCAATTTTTCTTCAATGTGTATTAAACAACTTTCAACTTGACATACGCTTGTCTGCCATTGCAATGCTAAAATATAAAAGTTAATGTTGGGATTGGAGTTAAAGTAAATGTATGGAAGGAGGTCATATAAAAGAGATAATAAAAAAATAATCAATATCTTCGTGATAGATGATTATGAGAAAAGAAAATTATGTGAAAAGAATTATGTGAAAATGAGAAGATTATATAATAGTGTGATAGAAAGTTGATAGAAAGTTGATAGAAAACTGATAGAAAACTCATCTCTTGTGACTTATGATTAATGCTAGTTGATATTTTTTTATTTGTTGTTGATGCCACGAGAGATTAGAGTGGTTTCCATTTTAGGTGTGAGTGAGAGATTTGTAACTTTAGCTATTACAGGTTGATAAAAAATAATTTGGCACATAGAAAATAGAATAAATTAATATAAGAGATTCTTTTAAGAATTTTATCTTTAAGTATCATCGTATTCATTTTATAGCAGTTTGTTTAATGCTGTTGTTTATTTAAATTGATATAAAAATTATGCCAGTTATAATAATGACCATGAAACAAAAATTCGTTTATTCATATTAAGCTTCCACAGGGCTCATTCAAGACTTACTCGAAGTATTATTCAAAAGAAAGTAAGAACTTTGATATTATCACAATTTCAGAAATTATTCATGTCAACAAATTATCAAATGTTTTTGTTATTCTACTTTATTTACATTCCTATATTAATATTGAAAAGACATGCTGAATCAACAGAAGGATCTCTCTATTAAAAAATTAATTTAATGTAGCAAAACTGGTTATAAAAAATGGAAATGTATATATACAACATATTTTTCACAAAACTATACTTTTGCTATAATCATCCTCTAGATTGCTAAGGGTTGGTTCATCACAGGTTGGAAGAGGCAAATATTGTCTACACCTGCCAACTAACTAATCTTTTTGATATGAGACTGCATAATCTTTAATCCTTTGTTTAAGGTTCTGCAGACAAAATAAATATCATTAGCCACATAACGCATACCTAATGAATATAATTTAGCTATGTTTAAAGAAAATCACCTTCAGTTCTTCATGAAGTATAATGAATATCTTTTTCAACCGTTTGTGCCTCTGCAAGTAATCATCCATGTCAAAACAGAAATAGAAAAGCATGAAAACATAATAACAAAATTGCAAATGTCCGTTTACTTGTACATTATTTTGCGGGTAAAACATTTTTGGACTTTAAGTTTTATGTCAAGAAATAAGTTTTCGGACCATGATGTTAGTAGTGCTAATGTACCCTTATCTTGTCTTTAAAGCAGATCACATACTCTAATTACCTAATCTTAACACATGCTTTATAACCAAGTATTTATCTGGCAAATAGGTGTCACTGAACTTGACTATCTAAAAGCTACTCAAAAATAAATGCCAAATACCAAAGGAATAATCATATGGCATACCGCTCCACATTCTCGATATGATTCCTTCAATAGTCCCAAGATCTTATTATATCTCTCCATATCCCTGCCTTTTGCGACATCAAGGTCCTTTCCCATTTTACTGAAATCATTCCTGTGTATAATAACAAAGATTATTATGTTAAGACCAAAAAAATAATATTAAACAAACAAGAAATTAACTTCGGCTCTGAGAAGTACAGTTATGGTACCTGTAGTTCTCTAGGATCTTGTTCAATGAGCAGTAACTATCATACTTATCATGATATTCCTGCACGTATTCCTTGTACCTATATTAAAACATGGAGCCCATGTTACATTTTAGTCCATAAATATGCAATTGATCCTGACACAATAAAGACTTCATAGCTATCAAGGAAAGAAAAAAAACATGCTTTAACCTGAAAAAACCAAAAGAACTACTTACTGAGAATGATCCTTAATTGGTCCCTTCATCTCGGGCACATCCTTATCGTACTTGGAATAAGTTGAGCTCTCTTCCTCGGAAGAAGATTCCCTCTTCTTTCTAGTATTATTGTTATTGACCTCAGCTACAATTGTATCCCTTTGTCCATTTAACAAGTCAGCCACAGCATTTGAAGAATGAGCTCTACTTTCTTTCACAGGGTGGGAAAGGGGACCCCGTTTAGAGTCAAGGGGATGCTGTACATTTGCAGCGACTCTTTTATGGCTTTCTCCATAGCTTTCTGTACCATTACCCAGTTTCACCCCTGCGTCATTCTGTCTTGATTTGTCAATGTTGTCTGCTTTTGATTGGTGTTGTGGATGAGAAGGCACCACCTTATGGTGAGATTTTGTCAAGTCTTCAATGTGATGATCAGGGGTCCTCTTAAACCCAGCAACTATATTGGCTGGAGAAGGCTTTATGGAGTCCAATTTTGTCTTTCCCAAAGGCTTTGACCTACTTAAATCTGGATTATTATTATTATTATCTGAAGTGCTTGTTTTGTTCTCTGACTGTTTAAAAGAACCCTTCCTATCAAATTGCTTTTTGACTGGTGTTTCCTCGATTGGTGGCTCCCGAAATTCTCCCAACTCCAATTCAGAAAGCTCTCTCTGGAGGATCCTTCCACTGGGAGCTGGGTATTTATCTACATCAACCCTGTTGCCATCCTTTGGAGAAGATCCTATTTGTGAGTTCGTAATTTGTGCAGCATCCTTGAATTTCCCACCCTGTTTCCTGTGATGAGAGTCAAAGGAGGATAAATTCCTCCCGCCAGGTCCACCTTCCTTTGAATTTCTCAGCATCTTTTTCTCCTCTTCATTTTGATTCTCTCTAGACACCTTATCTTGTTGAATAGGAAGATTTTCATGCACATTGGAAATCTTGTCAGAAAATTTAAGACCAAATCCCGAGACCTCAGTGTGTTTGGATCTCCCTACATTATCAGAACCTTTTGACTGTGCATTCTTATCTGAAGACTTTCTCCCAGGTTGTTGAAACTCCGAGTTGGGCTTTCCGCGAAATGCCTGGTTATATCCCTTCTGTAACCCAAAATCAGAATTCCCTTCTCTATCTAGTCTATTCATCTCTTGACCAGCAGGGCCCTGGTCAGTTTTCTCAGTGTCCCCACTGTCAGAAATAGGCATTCGAGTCGATCTTTCAGCTTTCAGCCTTTTTGCAGGCTCAGGTTTCTCATCAAAACGCCTTGCCTCAGGGCTCCTTTTGGAATTGCTTTTAGATATTCTCTCAGGGCTGTCAGATAGCGCTTCCCTGTAGCTATCCTCAACAGTATTTTCATTATCATCAAACAAATTCCCTATGATTTTCTGGCGATCAAAAAGAAAATTTGCCCCTAAAACAGGATTTTCATCTTCTTTCCCAGGAACAAGATTATCATTTGCAGTTAATTCAACTTCCTTCTCATCATCAGCCAACTCTTTCTCGATGTCAACAGCGTCAGATTCATGACCCTCAATGTCAAGTTCCATAGATCCTGTACCATCAATATCAACATCATCAGATCCATCACCATCTTGCTTCTCATCCATCCTATCCTGCCCAGATCTCCATGGATCTGGAGATGCTGGAAACTGAGGTTCAGAGGGCTGTAACTTTTGTTGCGGTTCCTTGTCATCATCACTTAAAATATCCACATCCTCATCAGAGCCTTCTTTACTATTTGATGAAGCATCACTTTCACTGTCACTGCTACTTCCACTCCCACTTGCTACAGGGCTTTTGCTTCTGCTTCGACTCCTACTTTTACTTCCACTGTCACTCCCACTGTCACTGCTGTCACTTCCGCTATCACTGTCACTTTCACTGTCACTAGAGCTGCCTGCCCGCCCCTCGCTATTGTCAGAGATTTTTTTCTCACCAAACAAATCAGGTGAATCTTGTTGGTTATCAATTTTTTCTAGTGCATTCAATACTTCTTCAATTTTAGCATTTGATTGAGCATGTTCCTCAAAACCAACAGCAGGACTTTTTTCTGCAAACCTTGATTCTAGAGCAGGTCTCTGATCATGGTTGCCCTCTGGAACAAGTTTGACTTGATGGTTGTCTTCAGGCGAACTGACAATATCAAACATATATATCACTCGTGTGCATATGAAAAATGAAGAAACAAATTACACAGCATAATGGCTTACTTTACAGTTTATTTCCAATTTGCAAAATTGGTTTGTTATAGTTTCTTTCCTAGTTAATCTGTCGCAAGAGTTTGTGCCTTTCTAGTGTTCTATTGTTTTAGTGTCTCCAGTGTGATAGCAGTGCACTGCAGAAATGTACCTTAGAGGATTATTTGATATGATTATGATAAACCAAAAGGAGAAAGTTATGCACAACAACACTTGAAAGTATACAACAGCTATGTCCAACACGGTTCAATTAAGATGGGTGGAAAACTGGTTCATAGTGCCGAGTAATGTCAAAGAACCACTGAACTCAGAAGCTAAAATTCATAGGTAAGGTTCCAAGAAATTTGTACAAGCATAGAATTCCACTCTAGTTAAACCTATTTTCTCAATTTAGTGATGCTGCTCTAAGTTTTCTGCAGGTCCTTTGGTTAAATAGCCCAACTGTTAAACCTAGAATGAATTCAACAAAAAAAAGGGACCAAGTAGCATCTTCATCAAAGAGCAACCACATCAATGCCAAGATCTATCAGGTAAAAATGGCATCTACCTTCCACTTTCAGATGAAGGTTTCTTGAAGCTTTCCACATCCATTCCCGGTTTCAAGATATATCTATCTGGAACTTGAAAATTTGCAATCTAATGATGAAGGTTCAATGAAAACAAATCAGGCCATATTCAATTCTAAAAGTAAATAGCAGCAAGACTCCAACACTTACTCTTTTGATGATAGGCTCTATCTTCTTAGCAGAGTTCGGAATCTTTTCCCCTGTAGCTTTCTCCAAGGCCTATGATGCAAATGATCCAATACCAAAGAAGCCCACATAAATCAGTAATGTGTAGGTTGATATTTTTCTTGAAGAAAAAGAGAGAGGAAAGATTAAGTATAGTGAAACAGATTGACTAAGCACCAAACAGTGAAATACTAAGACAAAATTCAAAAATCTCAAAATCTTATCACTGTTGCATACCTTCAAGCTCAATCCTTTTGGATTTTCAGCCAGTAGAGTAACTAAAATGCTCTGCAAATCCATTGGTTTCGACCCGAAGTTCCCTTTTTGTCCTGCTGTCTCCCGAAGAGCACTAGGAGGCCTAGTCAGGATTTCTTTATCCAAGTTATTGGCGTTCTCTTTGATTTTCATCTGGGTTGGAGTAATTTTTGTGCTTGCAATATTCTTAGCAGCATTTCCAGTCATAAAAGGAGAGGTTGGAGCGCCCGATTGTTCCGGTGTAGATTGCATTGGTGAACATGAGCGCCTACCTTTTCCAATAGCAGTTGAAGAAACTACAGGTTTGAAGGTAGATTTGGGGACTGCAATTGGTGGACAGGTTAAGCAAACTCTCATAATGCAGCAGAAAAGAAAGGAATTGTAAAACTACAAAAATAAGGTAGTGTACTAGTGTCTATGAGGCACTGATACTTCTAAGAGGTCGCCGTACGTGTATCACAAACTCTGGGGATACGGCGGTGATACGCCTAATTAAGTATCCCTTTTTTCCTTTTTCTCTTTTACTATAAAGATACGGAAGGGATACTCAGGGATACGCTTGAGATACTCTGGGGATTTTTCTAAACCAACTTTAGAAAAGTGGCTTTATAATGACTTATGAATGCGATCTGTGGTTTATTATAATAATTTGTGGTTTATTATAATAATTTGTGAATTTATTTAAGGGTTTATATGTATATATATATATATATATATATGCACAAAATTTGCCGTAACACCGTACCCGTATCTCACATTTTTCAAAATTTCCGTATCCCATACACGTATCCATATCGTGCTTCCTAGATTAGTGTCTATTAAAAAGATTTCTGAACTTCTACAAGAAGATGATACGTGAAAGATAACATTATTCAAATAAATGGAAAAATAGGAATGCTATACCTATTGGTGGATCAACTTTCTGCTTCTTGAACGGCTGCTCTTTTTTTTGCTTAAACCTCCATGGATTTGCTGGAAAGAAGCTAAATACAATTAGAAAAGATAACACAGACATTAATTAGGCCTTGCAATCTCAGAACCCTATATAATTTTATGTTTGTGGTTTGGCAACCAACCTACAGTAAAACGTTTTGGTACGGCAACCGGTCTATATCCTATCAAAATATGAAATATTTAGCTACTTTCATGCTTGTAATTATTAAATTCTCTCAGTCCCAAGGAAATATGCAATGAATTTGGGGATGTGTGCGTCTGTGTACAACATATATAGAAGACTCAAGATCCAAAATATAAGAGCTTACACTCTGCAAGAGCCAATTGCTTTATTTGACTCTTCATGGATGGGTTCCCGTGATCTAAAATGATAGCTCTGTAATCAAAGAAGATAAAAAGTGATCATAACAATACCCAAATAACAAAAAGGAGAACACATCATACAGCGTATACGTTTCAATTTAATGTAAAACCCTTTTTTATCTAACATTATAAATGTGACATACTTTCGTGATTTATGTTTGCGTTCCGCTTCCTCTGACCGCATTTTAACATGGTTTTTAGTTGATTCATCGAGAATACGTTGGACATTGACCTTGCGCCAGGCACTCCCAGATTCCACAAGCACACCATTTCCTTCTTCACCACTTTGACGTTCTTCATAAATATCACAAAGGTCCCCAAATTCCCTTGACCATGTAAATCTGAATTCCTTACCACCAACATCGATAACCTGAAAATACAAACCACTTAGTCAAATATTCGTAAGAGTAATGATAAGAACAAGCATCTCCACAATCACTCCAGGTAACTGTCAAGATTTACAGAAAGCTCAGCTGATTATTCAATCCGTAACTGACATTATGAAAACAAAAGGAAATGGCAACCGAAATACAAAGCGTACATAGTCCAACAATACGGTGAAATTTCTAGCTAAAATCACAGGGGATGAACGATTAAGTAGCAATAGCAAGTTCACATAGTTGAAATAGAATGAATCAAATAGAGCACGAATTCCACAATTACTCGAACTATCACACAAACTATGCAACAAAATCTAATGGACAATTGATCATTCCATAAAATTGACTCCATCAAGACACAAATTTCGGAAATTCGGCTAACAAAATGAACGAAACTCACGTTGCCAAGGGTATTAAGTAGCAGTAGCAAGTTCATACAGTTGAAATTGCATCAAGCAAATCAGAACTGATAAAATCAAGCACGAATTCCACAATTATGCAACAAAATCATAGCAGATGGTCATTCCATACAATTGACACCGAATTTCTCGAAATTAAGCTAAAAAGAACCAACAAGAAAGAACGAAACTCACGTTGCCAAGGGTATTACTGCCAAAAGAATCAAACTTAATCCGGGCAGTGGTTCCCTGAGCTTCAACCTTCCTGATCTCCTCAACGAGGTCGGGGGCCAATCGAATAATCATTCCAAAAGCAAGCGGATTGTTCCCCGGAATCAGAGAGAAACTCTCTTCAACAGCAACTGCCGGCGTGGAAGGGGAGGGACCGCTGCCCCGACCGCCCCCGCGAGGATTTGAACCGAGAGAAAGGCGGGAATTAGGGGCAGTGGAAGACCGGTGAGGCGGAGGAGGAGGAGGGAAAGAGGAGCGTTTCGTGGCACCGGCGCCGCGGCCGCCCCCGCGGCCGCCGAGCTTGGAGGCGGCTCCGTACATTGGAAATTATTAATAATTGGTTAAAAAAGATTGGGAATTGAGGAAGACATGATGGGGATGGGGATGGGGATGAAGATGAAATCCGATTCGGAGTAGGAGGAGGAACCCGAAGAAGAAGAGGGCAATAAGGGAAATATGGAGTTTTCTATAGGGTAAATCCAAAATTGTTAAAATTAATTAATTCATTATTTTGTTATTTTAATCTTTGTCATCATCATCGTTTCAATATGAAATTTTATTTACGGTTAAAGCTAAATGAATAGAAAAATATTGGATAAAATAGTTAGAATTACAATTTTATCGTTTGAAATATTTGTTTTGTCCATCTTTAAATTATATAGATATATTTTTATTTTATCTATATATTATTCTGAAATTTATAAGAATTTAATGATATGTTGGATGATGTGCTATATTCTTTTGGAATTTGTGTATAAAATCATAAATTATACTGAAAAACGTTACTCAGTATTTATTAATTGGGTACAATTACAGGTTCTTTTCGGTAAAAAAATGTGAATTATATTTATCTCACAACTTAAAATTTATTTATTCAGAATTTATTTATTGAATAACTAAGTATATTTATCTCAATAATTGTAAAAATTTGTTATATTATGTTGTGGTATATAATTTATTTATTTATTGTTGATCTTTTGTCATAAGAAAGTATACCTCTACAATACTAATTTCAAATAAAAAATGACAACTTTTAAGATAAATATACTTATATGTTCTTTTATTTATATATATATATATATGAGCTAAATTATATACTTGTATTTTTATATTATTTTTCTAAATAATTATGATTTATCCGAAAAGTATGTGACATAGCTGAGAAACAATAAAAATATAAGTATTTAACAAAAAAATAACTCATAAATTCATCAATTAAAGTTTACAATTAATTAAAAAGATAAAAAAAAATATAAAATACTAGTTTCCTGTACCAACACTCAAAATCCTTCCGTTCATTTTGCATAAATGTTTACATTAAATTGTCTTGAGTTATTATAACTGGAGTATTCGTATCAATTTCCTAAAAATGTAAAACCATTTTATATAATAATAATAATAATAAATCGTTTTTTAAATTGTAGAACAATTTATTATTTAATCGAACATTGTTATATATAAAAAAAAACATACCTCACCACGCCCACGGTTGCGCCCGCTTTCACTACTTGATCTAAAACGAGTAAACCTTGGTATACCACGAGGACGAATAACATTTGGGTCCAATATCGGTGTTCCACTTGTACCAATATCCACATTTATACTTAGATATCCTACCATATTATCTTCAACCTCATTGTTCACCATATTTTCCATCTCATCTTTCCAATTCTTCAACTCACTTACAATGACTTTCAATCGCATTTTCACATATTCCATTTTTGCTACATTGTCCATACACAAATTCATACAATCATGAAATCATGCTCTACTTCTTGATATTTTTTATATTCCTCAGTCATATGTGGATAACCTCATCTAAAAAAATTTATTGAATGCTTCCTAAATACATCTTTTCTCCACCTCCTAAGTATATATCTTTCATTGATCTCTCTAAGGTCCCTCATTGACATAATTTTGAATATATGACAACAAGGTATACCTTTGAACTCAAATTTCTTTCAATTGCAACTCAAACATTGTCCATGTGCTCTATACTCAACTGTATATAAAAACTCCTC
The DNA here is from genome assembly GCA_028411795.1 of Euphorbia peplus. Taxonomy (NCBI): domain Eukaryota; kingdom Viridiplantae; phylum Streptophyta; class Magnoliopsida; order Malpighiales; family Euphorbiaceae; genus Euphorbia; species Euphorbia peplus. The sequence goes on along the minus strand of CP110843.1, from coordinate 6,550,432 downwards.
AACGATGGACCTTTCTAAGACTTTCAGTTTCTCAACAGCATCAACATTTTCTTGGGCTCTCACTTCCTCCTCATCGGATGGAACAAAATGACAATACCAAACACGATTGATCTCATCTTAAACTAGCTTAAACATTGAATTTGTGTAAACATGTTGAAATTGTCTTTCTCAGTCAAATAGTGATATGCATTTTACCACTTTGTTTTTTGACTCAAAATCCGAAATAAACTCTTTCTGAATCTTGTCAATAATAGCTATCTCGTACTGCTCAACAAATTGTTTCAAGGTACTCATGCGGGTAATATAACCATCAAAAAATGCGTGCATTCCCTCACTCCTTTGAGTAGACACCATACCGGCCCAAAAAGTGTTATTTAAAAACACAGAGACCCAACTTTCTCTTTGACTATACAAACTTAACAACCAATCATGATTTTCCAATCTATTCCTTGTTACGAATTCATTCTAGTTATTCTCAAACATTTCAATTGTCAAACTATCATAAACAACATCATTAAACTCTTTGACCACATTAGCATATTCAGCCATGTTTGCAAATTTTTGTGGTACTTTAGACATAATATACCATAAACAAAATCTATGAATAGTATTAGGCATGACTTTTCTTATAGCAGCTTTAATACTATCACATTGATCTGTTAAAATGGCATAAGGATGCACATTTCTCATTGCTTCAAGCCAATTCATAAAAACTCATTCGAATGACCTTGTATCCTCATGTGTTACCAGAGCACATCCTAATAACATGGAGTGACCATGGTGATTTACTCCTACAAAAGTAGCAAATGACATGTTATACCTGTTAACGAGGTAAGTGGTATCGAATGTAATCACATCATGGAATTCTTCATACGCAACTCTACCGCGAGGATGAATCCACAACACATTAGTTAGCCTCCCTTCATCATCAACATCCATCAAATGGAAAAAATCTCTATCTTTTTGTTGCATTGTGACAAATAGTTTTCGAATTGCCTTTCAGTCTTCTATGCCTAATCTCAAACTTCTTCTGCTTTCAATAAAATTTCGACAATCTTTTGCCAAACAACCCAAATTTTGTAGCACTCCAGCTTGTACTTCTAGCATTCTTATATTCTTGCACGGCCTCACTCCTGCAATGTCATTAGCTTCTAATTTCATCTTCAATTGAACGCTTACATTTCTATGAGCGGTCATCAAATAAGACATCTCCGGATGCAACTTATGATTGTGTGTCGATACTACTTTTGAGACCTCCCAAAACCCAAAATCTCTTTTGATTGTATTTACTCGAGCAGGACAACTGATCCTCTTTGACTGCTTTTGACAATTTGTGTTTCTCCCTCTATCACATGAAATTAGTACATATTTGTATTCTCCATCTTTTTCTTTATGAGCCGATCTTCGAGCAACTCCAAAATCCTTCAATTTTGCATGCTCTTGGAAAAATTGCAACAAACATTCGACAGTAGAAAACATATCTCCTTTTTTAGGACTTTCTTCTATATCTGAATAACATATTAAATTTGGTTGAAAAAATGAGAATACAATTACAATAACCTAATTTCGCATAAAATATTCAAAAAATTACAATACAGTAGTGTATCTTTATTAAATTAATGATAAATAATATATACATATATAATAATCATACCTCTTATTTCCATGTCTTCATTTTCATGTCCATCTACTTCAAAATCATTTTCATCGTCACTATCATCTTCTCCACTAGTCTCGAAAATATCTTTCATTACCATTGTTCTATAATTTCTTTCTTCCATATCCTCCATAGTCACAAGTATATTTGGTAAAACAATAGATGAAAATGAAGTTTAACAAATGGAGTTATATTTTCTTTCTCCTTGATAAATATGAATTTTCTTCCTAATTGTTTTTTAAAGTAGTGATTTACTAAATAATTGTAAGTTTCTAAAAAATAATACTTAAACTTGCGCTTTTTCCAAAATATAGTAAAGATATAAATTCTTTTAAAATTAAAATAAAATGAAGAATAATAAACATAATTTATTATTTACTAATATTTATTTTTCTTAAGTTGGTTATACTTATATGCATACACATAATAAATAAATAAAGTCACACGTTTATGCATATAAACATATAATAAGTAAAAAAGAAAAAAGAACTCAAGAAAAATAGATATAACCGAAAACAATTAATTGAATTTGGAATTTTTTTAATCAAGGAATTCTCATGGCCACCATTGAAATAAAGGATGTATCTAAACATTAAAATAGAGAAAATTTAAAGAGCAATTTGAAAGATAATTTTCAAATTATCATAAAACATGCATCACAATATTATTAATGAAAGAAGTTTAAGAGACATAAAATTGATCTATAAATTTGTTAGATATAAATTTGGTTAGTACGTATTTTCATTATTCTAACTTATTGAGCAAAATGGCTTCTCCAAAAACTTCGAAAAGGAATCGACTTTCATATCCTATATGGGATCATTCATCCACTCCCGAAAGTCTGAAGCATATGTATGTTGACACCATGGAGAAATCTGAAAGTTTGAAAGAAGAGGTCAAGAAACTAAGGGATGAAGTGAAAGAATTCAACAACAAAAAAATGATTATGGAAAATCTTGATATGGATTGGATGCACAACATGATGTTGAATGATTTCCCTCTAACTGAATTATTTCTGGAAGCACAAAAGGAGGTGAATGAAGCAAAACAAGTTAAGCCGCCGGTGATTGTGATTGACAGTTCGACCTCAGCATCAAACGCCGTCATTTAAGGAAAATAAGTATTTTGTATGAACTGAATCAAAATCATGTTATGTCAATGAAAAATTTGGCTTATTAATATTATAATTAAATAAAGATTCAGTTATTATATGCATGTGTATCAGTTATTTATTTTCCTTATTTTTTTATTTTCCTCACTTTTTCTATGACATAAAATTAAGTATTTTTAATTCGAATAAAATTTAAGTGTTAACCAATCCTTTGATCTATTAGATGTATGGTACAATTCACCAATATAAACTACAATAACAAATTTTATTAAATTTTAACAAAATCTTAAATGATCAAATTATCAATTAATAAATATATTAAACTATAATTCCGATTTATTAAAGAAATTGAAATTTTATAAAAAAATAATTCTATTTGAGTAATTTATGTTTTTACTAGGTTTGGGTCAAAGGTTAAAATTAGTGCGAATTTTAGAGTTTATTGTAAGGTCTAAAATAATTTTTACAATATATGTCTACATGATGTGTTAAAAACATATGTTAAGTCAATTCTAATTCAATTCGAAATTATTATGTGTTTCTTTTTTTGAGAGAAAAATTATTATGTGTTAATTTTAGTTAAACAATGATATGTTGATTACATGTAAGATTAATAGAGGAACAAGTTATAAAAATATAGTGTCTTAATAAATTTTTTAAGAACGAAAAATAGTAAAATATACAAAGAAGTGCTGAGAAAAAAAAGAGAGTATTAAAGTACAGTCCGAAATTTTTTGTGCCTTAGGTGCTATTTTTGCTAGATCAGTTCGTGTTTAGTTTTTGTTTTTTTTTCTTGCATGTACTTCGTCAAAAAGAAATGGTACAGTCCGACAATTTTGACAAGCAAAAACACTAAAATAAAGATGAATCTCCATAACCAAATAAAATTTCGGTTCGGTTCAGTTCGGAGATCCGGAGATTTCGGTTCCATTTTATTTAAGAATACTCGGAGATGTATTTATAAAAGTTAGTCCTAAGGTATAAAATAATAATCAAATTTTATTCTATATCTAATATAAAACAAATCCTAAAGTCAACGGTTCAGTTCAGTTCGTTTCAGTTCTTCAAAAAGTCAACGGTCTTGTTTGGTTTTGGCGATTTTTCTTCGGATATTCGGTCTGGTTCGATTTTTTCAGGAACGGTGCCTAGCCCTAGATGTTCTTGGTAAGGAGGTCTGCAGATCGAACCTCCACAACGGTGAATGGGGAGATTTAGATACCGTAATCCTTGAATCCGCCATGTATTTGGATTAGTCGGCTCAATGTAGTTCGGATATGGAATGACAAATTTTAATAAATTACAAATTATGCTAAAATGGAAAATTAATTCAATTTTACTTAAAGAAATAAAAGTTGGGAAATTCAATTTAATGGTAATTGTATCTTGTGGAATTTAATTAGATGAATTTTTATGTAAGACTCATTAATTTTTAGTTGCCCAATGATTACCAATTACTACCGTTTACCGAATAACATTAACTGCAATTGATTATACACAAGGGTATACTAATAATTATAATTGCCAAAACTCATTTCTATCCGGCTAGAATCTAGCCAAAAGCATTTACCGTTATTTTTATAGAAGTTAGTTATTTGAAGAAAATGGTCTAGATATATGCAAGGGCCGCATATAAGCATTTATTGTAGTGGAACATTCCATAAAAACTATATTTAATAGTTATTGAACAACTAAATACATCAATATAGTACAAATATATTCAATATTTATTATCCTTAAATCTCATTTTGTAAGAAGTTTTTTCATATAAATCGAAATTTGTATTTTTTTTTTTGATAGAAGAAATTTGTATTTTTTATTATACCATAAATAGTACTGTGATGAACCCGTTGCACATGTCTTTTAATTTTTCTCCCAGTGTAAAACGGAGAAAATTTTAAAAAATATACCGGAAGTATAGTGCTCTATGAAAAATACATATGCAACGTGTTTATCCTAAGGTTATTTAAGGTATAATAAAAAAATTACAAAATCGTACTTATAACTCTATATAGGAGTATATACATCAAAATCGAAAATATAATAAAATTGCCCTTATAAATAAGTAATAGAGTATTTAATATACTTGAATTAACATTAATGTATTTAAAAGTTCAATGCACATTAAATATGAATCTTGAAAATATAAATAGAATATTCTATTGAATTAAATGTTTATATGCAACCCTTTAGGTTGCATATATCAAAACCCTTTTGAAAATGATATTGCAAATATAAAAATATAAAACGCAACGGTTTTGAAAGATATAGCGTTGTTGTTGCGTTGGATAAAACACTACTACTCTTTAACTTATAGCGTTGGATTCATAGTGCCTGAAAATGCTACAACTTAATAAGAGAATGAGTGTAGCGCTTATGTAGCATTTTAAACAACATCAAGGTCTAAAGTAGTCTTTTAGCATTGACAAAAACACTACTTAAACGCCACAACAATTGTTATATTTGTTCCAGCGCTACAAGGTGGATTTGGACTTTATAGTGGTTTTTCGAACTCTACACCTCCACTACACACTTGTTGTAGCGTTTAAGTAGTGTTCATGTCAACGCTAAAAGATTACTCTAGACCTTGTAACATTGGACTGGACGCTAACAAAATGTTACAAGAATTAGTGTAATATTTTCAGTGTTTGATGGTAATGATTGTGGTGTTTTGTTAAATGCAGAAGGATGGCCTCTAAATTTGTCATTTGTATGTTATAATGGGATGGGAATTAGAAAACTGATCGGGGTAAGAAAGTTATTTCATATTCCAACCAAAATGAAGTTTCAAAATTTAAAAGAAATTAATTTACAACACACTAAGTGTTGATGCAAATTCATATGACCTACAAATCTCCATGCAGTCATCGTAAGATGTGAAAAAAGTTTTCAGTAGCGTGGCTCTAACTCAAGATGACGATGAGTTTATGTGCTTCATAAATTATTGTCTAATCCAACCAGTGTGATTCCACTGTATAAGAATGTTCTGCCATGAAGAAAATGAGAAGGAAAAGTGGGAGGGGTAAGGGGAAAAGAAAACTAGAAGAAGTTGTTTCTTTACAATCACATGTTGTTCCGAGACCAAAAGTTGACAATAGTGTAAATGTAGAATAATTTTGCCATTCTTCTAAATAGTAAGCCTAATATTTTTGAGAAACAAACATATTTCCGTTCAACCTTGATTCGTGTGGAAAATAAATGCGGGCGTAATGGATACATGATTTAAACAAAAAGATTGAGCGACAAAGTAAAGATTGAGAAAACGCTTCCCTTGGATTTCTAGTCAGAGTCGGTACAACTTTGACTAGAAAATGGTCAAAATATGTTTAATAAATTAAATAAATTGATGAATAAAAACCAAACTTTTGGAAATTTATTTATTAATCAAATTGAATCAAAATGTCAATGTTACAATCAGAATATAACGATTACAAACATTGACAAAATCAACAAATAATTAGTGTTATCAAAACTAAATAACTAAACAATAATAACAATAATTGAAAATTAACAAATAAACAAAGATCAATGAGGCAAAGTTCGATGTGATGCTTCGTTCAATTGAATGTCTTGAGTGAAAGTAATAGTAATGAATGGTGAATAATGTGAACTATATCTCTCAAATTCGGCATACTTAAATGTATGGAGTGTCACAATTGATAAAATAAATGTTGGGAATGAACGATGGTGTGTATAAGGTTATGAAAATCGGGTTTGAAACTTCCTATGAACGATTATATGAACACAAAATGACAATAATGGGGTTGTTTTGATTTGGAAATTAATATGAGGAAATAAACTTAACAATTAAGTGTTTTCTTATTAAAGAATGTCAAACTAATAAGTAATTAATAAGTAATTAGTAGTCTAGAATGAAAATAATGCTTGAGAATGTGATTTGTTACTAGATTGTGATCGAAATTGACAAGAAATTGAAGTCGAAAAATGAAGAACATAGGGACCTATGGCCGAACATATGAGAGCTCTAGAGAGAAAAATAATTTTGGGTTGAGTTGAGTTTTTTGTATTGATTGATTGTGTGTTAAAACTGAGAGATGTGAGGGGGTGTTTTTAGGCAAAAATAACTTGGAAGTTACACAAAAGTTACCTCACTAGCACCCATTACCACACTTTAAGCCATGCACCACTTAGTTGGAGTTAAATGAGATCATGTATGCTTAATTTGAGGTTTTAATTAATGTGTAGAAAAATTCCAGCTTCTGTCTATTTCGTGCTTCCTTCATCGTCTTCAAAAAATCGTCGTTCGATGCTCGCTCCGCTCATGTGAATCTGTAAATACCGTTGGAAATGTTGGAAATTCTAGTTTCCGAATATGTCAATTTCATCACGTGTTTTCGAGATTTAGCCCCGTCAATGAATTTAATAAAAAATTATGCTCCATGTGACCAAAATAATAGAAATTAATGAATTAAAAGAAAAATACATTTCCACGAGCATTTATAAGAGACTCCTCAAATAGGCTCCTAAGTTATAATTTAGAAAATTTAGGTAAAAACGCAACTCCAACAGCTTCCTAGTGACTCCTCAAATTATTAGGAGACACATTCTCTCTACTTTCTTTTAGGAGCCTCTCACCTCTCCTTAAATTTTTTTTATTAATAAATGTCCATTCATTTCTTTCTCTCATTTACTATCATGCCATAATTAAGAACTTCTAAGAGCATCTTTAATGGTTGAATACTTTCACCATTAATACATCACCATTTATCATTATTACAAAACATTTCCACAATTAAGCACTCTAATCTCGAATAATGGCTCCAAAAAATGCTAAAATCCAAAAATATCACGTTTAAATAGCTTGGTTTAAAATAATTCCGGAGCTAATGCCATTTTTTTGACCCTAGTTAACAGAAATCGATGCCTCTAACACCGGTTTCAAAATTGTATAAAAACCGGTGCCTCAAGCACCGGTTTCATCCAAATTTTTTCGCATTTTTCTGCATCCTCCTCCTGGTAACAAAATTCTTTTTGTCTTATATGAAAATATAATGACTATTTTCCTTTTTGGTACTTGTATCAAAACAACTGTTCTTTCAACGAACTCCTTAATTTCTTATTTTCATACAGTGAGTTCATCAAAAATAATCACGAGCATATACATGATTATTAAGAGCAACAGAATATTGTATAAATCTCAAACGTAATTTTAGAGCTTCTGCTTTAGAGATATATTATAAACTGTGTTTTTTACGAACTCCTTAATTTTTCATTTCGTCACAGTATATTTATTTGAGGTCGATACGAATTTTCTTATGATTATGCTCATTATTTGAATAAGTATGAAACGTTTATCTCAATTTTTCCTTTTAATTAGGGTTAGGGTTTAGTACGAAGGAAAAATTGTCTACAATCCACTTGTTGATATAATATACGTGGTTTTCTTGTCTACAATCCACTTGTTGATATAATATACGTGGTTTTCTTGTCTACAATCTTTTAGAGTACCTTATTACAAGGTTATTAGCTGAAGGTACAACTACCCCCACATTTCTGTGATAAACTAGAATTGTTGATATAACGTTAATATATCATCGGGCCGTAGTTGTGACTTTCTAAACGTTAGTACAAGTACACTATATCCTCAATGCCATAAGTTTCTTCTCCTCCGGCTGCCTCTCCGTTTAGATTCCAAGCTGCTTGGTTAACTCATCCGGATTTTCATAATGTTATTTCACCAACGTGGTCTCCAGGAAAAGGCTTGATGGAGGGTCTTGGAGAGCTTTCTTCTACTCTTCGGGATTGGAATATTCAGGTGTTCGGTAATGTGTTCTACCGGAAAAGGAGACTTTATAATCGGCTTGGTGGTGTTCAAGCTAGATTGGCACAATGTTGTACGGGAGGTCTTTTGAAATTGGAGCGTCAAATTCTTGAGGAGCTCAATGAAGTGCTTCGGCAAGAAGAAATGATTTGGTTTCAGAAATCCCGTGTTCAATGGTTGTTGTTTGGAGATCGAAACACCACCTTTTTCCATACTTCAACTATTATTCGCAGGCGACGGAACAAAGTTGAGGGTCTGCAAAACGAGGATGGGATTTGGGTTTGGGATCAACTGGAATTGAAAAATATAGCAGTGAGATTTTTCTTGAAATTGTATACGGAGGATTATCCCTCTCGGCCTCAGTTGATTTCTCGGTGTTTGTTCCCCTCTATTTCAGAGACTGAGTATGATAGGTTGTGTTGTGCTTTCAGTGCTACTGAGGTGAAATCAGCAATTTTTAGTATGGCGGCTTTCAAAGCGCCGGGTCCGGATGGCTTTCACGCGAGCTTCTTTCAAAAGTGTTGGTCTACGATGGAAGCTTCTCTTTGTTCTAGCACTCTTAATGCTCTCAATCACAATATCTTTGAAGAGCACATCAATGATACTCATATTGCGCTTATTCCTAAAATTGGTAATCCAGAGACATTCTCTCATTTTCGTCCTATTGGTCTTTGTAATGTAGCGTACAAAGTTATTACTAAATGTATTGTAGCTCGTTTAAAGCTAATTTTACGAAATGTTGTGAGCCCGATTCAGAGTAGCTTTGTCCCGGGTAGACAAATCACGGATAATATCATCATTATGCAAGAAGCTGTGGCTTCTTTTAAAAAGAAAACGGGCGTAACGGGAGGCATGATTCTAAAACTTGATTTAGAAAAGGCTTATGATCGTATTAATTGGGATTTTTTGCGGGATACTCTGAGTGTTTTGGGGCTGCCTAGATGTTTAATTGAGGTTATCATGACGTGTGTGTCTACTTCTCATCTTCGCATCCTTTGGAATGGGGAACCGACCCATGGCTTTACCCCGTCTCGTGGTCTGCGGCAAGGCGACCCTCTCTCCCCTTATTTATTTGTTCTCTGTATGGAAAGGCTTAATCATTTGATCATCGATTCTATTAATGCTCGAGAGTGGAAACCAGTTCGTTTATCCCAATCTGGTCCTAAGACTTCTCACATTTTCTTCGCGGATGACATTGTTTTATTGGCGGAGGCCTCGGTTCGTCAAGCTCAAGTTATTAAGAGTGTCCTCGACTATTTTTGTTCTTGTTCTGGTCAAAAGGTTAGCTTCGCGAAATCTCGTGTTTTCTTTTCTGAAAATACTAATGATTCGGTTCAAGATTTTATTTGTGCGGAGCTGGGTGTCTCTAAAACTGATGACCTGGGGAAATATCTCGGAGTTCCGATTGTCCATGATAGAGTTACCAAAGCGACCCACCGTTTTGTGATTGATAGAGTGAAAGGTCGACTGGCGGGATGGAAAGCCAAATGCCTCTCTTTTGCGGGTCGTACTACGTTAGTTCGTTCCGTCCTTTCTGCTTTACCTACTTATACGATGCAGTCAGTTTTGCTTCCGCTGAGTACTTGTAAAGTGTTGGATGGGCTTAACAGACAATTTCTTTGGGGTGCTAAAGATGGAGAACGAAGAATGAGTTTAGTTAAATGGGACTCGGTCTGCCAAAATCGAAGAGACGGTGGTCTTGGCATTAAAGGAGCTCATGACATGAATCTTGCGCTTCTCTCTAAGCTTGGTTGGCGCATAATTACAGAACCCCAAACTCTTTGGGTTACTGTTTTGCGAAGTAAGTATGGGTTTAATCCTGATGATGTTCATGTGTTTAAGCCTAAGCCGAAGCAAAGTCATACTTGGAAGGCCATAGTTGCTAGTAGTCCGATCCTTGTGAAGGGTTTGAGCAGAATTGTCAGGTCTGGGTATACCACGCGTTTTTGGCTCGATAAATGGGTCGATGACTTTAGACTCTGTGATATGGTGGTGCAGCAAATTCCGAGCGATCAATTGCAATTGAAGGTGAAGGATTACTGGATTCCTAGTAAATCTTGGGATTGGCTTCGGATTGGGGTTTTTCTACCTAATTCAATTATCCTCAAACTTGCTTCGTATGTTATTCTTAGTGAGAATGGTGAAGAAGATGGCTGGTATTGGAGTGCCTCTCCATCAGGAAATTTCAGCGTTAAATCTGCTTATTTAATCCAATCGAAGATTGCTGGTTCTATGAATCCGAATACTCTGGTTAACTGGGATTGTGTTTGGAAATTAAATTCAACTGAACGTATTCGGTGTTTTCTCTGGCTTGTTTTGCACAACGGGATTCTTGTTAATGTCAATCGGGTGCGAAGAAGAATTAGCACCTCTGATAAATGCCCGAGCTGCTCAGGTTCAGAGTCTACTTTGCATCTCCTGCGGGATTGTCCACAAACTCAGGTCCTGTGGCGTCGGTTTGTCCCTCAATCTCAATGGAGTTTATTTTTTAATGTTGATTTTCATGTTTGGATGGTAGGAAATCTAACTTTGCAATTAAAGTGGAAGGAGTTTGCTTGGCCTACTGCGTTCTCTATGATTTGCTGGTGGTTATGGAAGTGGAGAAATAATTTGATTTTTAATGGTGGAAACAATGGTGCTTTTGATCAGGTCCAATTCATTAGTAATCGTCTTGAAGAATTTGTTAAAGCTACGGTTAATGTAGGGAACATCGGGGGTGGGTCTTTACATCCTCGGATTATTAGTTGGATTTGTCCGGATGTAGGTTGGGTTAAGCTTAACACGGATGGGATGAGCAAAGGCAACCCGGGGATCTCTGGTACGGGAGGATTGATTCGAGATTCGAATGGTATGTGGTTATGTGGTTTTATGTGCAATTTGGGTATTTGCACGGCTTTGTTAGCTGAGTTGTGGGGTCTATATTATGGGCTTGAGATGGCGTGGAAGAAGGGATACCGTCGAGTGATTGTTGAGATTGATTCGCTTATTGTGCTTAAGTTAGTGATGGATGGGGAGAGGGTCTTCCATAGATATTATTGGTTGATTGAGGGATGTAAGCTGTTTTTGAAGCATGATTGGGAGATTAAAATGCAGCATCAGTTCCATGAGGGCAATCGGGCTGCGGATTGGTTGGCGAATTTCGCAGGCGCTTCTGATTTGGGTCATCATGAGTTTGATGCACCTCCTGCAGGCCTCCAGTTCTTACTAGCGGCGGATATTACCGGGGAGGGTGTTCCTCGTGTTGTTCGAATGTAGTTTTCTTTGTTTTGTTCCTTTCCTTTCCTTGTTTTTTGTTCTGGGGTTTAACCCCTCCGTGTTACCAAAAAAAAAAGAAAGTCACAACTACCGCAATATGTAAAATCAAACAATTCTGAATTTCTATTTCCATTTTGTGGAACTAAAATCTGATTCATTTTCTTTGTCTTAACATAAAGTTACATTTATGTTTACAATCAAACTGGAATAAAAGGGATATTTCGTTGTTAATTAAATTACGCGCGTCTTATAATTAACAAGTCCATTTCAAGCGTATCATGACACAATGATATAAAATAAACCAACATTATTATTATTCATTCGTACGCGGACTTAGAAAATAAGAAATTATACAAATTTCTAAATTGTTACATATCTTATACGTATTTATTCCTTACAAAACAAATCAAATCAAGATTCTAGAAATAAAATTCTTCAAATCTCCATGTCCGACAAATCTTGGATAATATCCTCAATGCCATAAGTTTCGTTGTGACTTTTCCCTCCACGCTTTCGCCTTTTGGATATGCCACCTCTAGCTCTCAAGTTTATTTCTACATGAACATTTTGGTCTTCTTTTTAATGGCTTTAGAGAATTTCTTTAAGTATTCTCTATCCTCTTCTTGACCTTTAAGCCTATCACATAGATCTTTCACCCTCATGTCCTTACTTTTATGGTTCAAATAACATTTGAAGTCATTCCGAGAAGGTGGCAACTTATCAATAATAGCCGCTACCAAGAATGACTCCAAAAGTTCCATTTCTATTGCACGAAGCTCAAGGACTACGAGGCACAGATCGTGCACTTGACTCATTACCGTTTTGGAATCTACCATTTTATAATTCATAAAACATTTGACTAAAAACCTCTTAGCCTTAACATTTCCTAAAAAGTATCTTTGGTTCAAAAATTCCCACAGGTCTTTTGTCGTTTTCTTATATTGATAAATATTACGAAATGCAACATTCATATTCTCTAATATGAGTGCACGACAAACTGTGCAATTGTTTTTCCATGCATTAATCATATTCGAGTTATGATGATCATTTTCCACAACAGTCGGAAAGTCATCCTTCACAAGACTTGTCAATCCAAGCATGATCAAGTAGAGATACATCTTCTCTTGCCATATTTTGAAATTCAATCCGTTGAATTTCGCCAAGTCAGAACTGGAACCACCTCCATTGACTGGAGTTTCCGTATTCTTTCCATCTAAAATGGTCACGATCCCATCACGCATATCGTTCCCATTGGTTCCATTATTTCCGTTAGTCATTGTTTGAGATTAAACTGAAATATAAACAGAATAAATTAGTCTCAATAACAACAAAAAACTAACATAATTTATATAAATTCAACTTCATAGCACATTTCAGTCCCATAGTCAATGTGTTACCAATCTCAGAATATGCGCCATTTCAAACTCAAATTCAGTCACGGGGTTACAATAAGTCATCTGTTGTGCCGTCGTAGTTACTAACCTTAATATAGGTTGCACTTTCAAAATGAAATCGACTTTCTTGTATACAATCATATTCTGCAGCTTATGCTGACAATTGGAATCCATTGCTAAAGAGATCAAGAGTAAGATCATAATTTATATAACCACAATTCATAAACAATAAATCTGTTTATAACAAATATATATAACCAAAGTTTACATATTATAATCCCAGTAGCAAAAAACCAAAAAGACCAATCAATTTCCAAAGAAATTGTCCAGGATGCAACACTCCAAACTAATCTAGCAAAGGTAAGATCATAATTATAAATTTTGAACCTAACAAATGTCCAATAAACAATGAACTCGTTGCATCAAAAAAATAATCTTAACCGAACTTATGTCCCTGTAGTAAATTATAAACAAATCTGTTTATAACAACCAGTAATCAAATTCAATTTGTCCACCAAGTTTCAAAAAAGAAACTACCCACCAAAACCGAAACTTCCAAAGAAATTTCATTCATGTGGGGGATTGTTGGAAAATAACGAGTTTTATGCATTATTTTGTTTCATGTTTAGGGCAATATACAAGGGGGTAAAGTGGTCATTATAATGATGTTAATACATGCAAGCGATAATTAAACATTTTGAAATGGGTTTATGTACATAGTGAAAAATGATTATTAAAAAAAATTATTACTTACTAGACAATCATAAAATTAAAGGATCATTGACTTACAAAATTGAATATGTGCCCATTGTCCATAAATTGATTACATGGCCAAAATCATTAGCATTATCCTCAATATCAAAACTGCATTAGAATATAAAAGAGGTATTAGATGAAACAGTGAACAAATAACATGCTAATAACAGTTCAAAATCTCAAGCTGATTATAACTTACATTCCATCAGTATTGAAGAGTTCTCCATACTTGATATTCAACATCTTCATCTTATCTTCAATTTCAAACTCATTTGTGTAATGAGTTGAAAAGCACATCATGTTTTCTGCAATATTTAGACGCTTATGCTCAACATCTATTACATAATTAAAACATCGATTTCATTTAAAAATATGTGCAAACTTGAAGAAGTTGTATTTCGTGTAATGATTATATTAGGAACATCCTGCACCAGATAAACAATCAATATATATAAGTAAGACATATGATGTAAATTGGAAAATCAAACAAAGACCATAGCACTAAACAAAGAAATACAACTAATATTGATGATCAAGATAGAAAATAAATTATAAACTGTTGTTGTGAAATTCAACTTCATAGCACATTTCAGTCCCATAGTCAATGTGTTACCAATCTCAGAATATGCGCCATTTCAAACTCAAATTCAGTCACAGGGTTACAATAAGTCATCTGTTGTGCCGTCGTAGTTACTAACCTTAATATAGGTTGCACTTTCAAAATGAAATCGACTTTCTTGTATACAATCATATTCTGCAGCTTATGCTGACAATTGGAATCCATTGCTAAAGAGATCAAGAGTATCCACTTTAAAATTTTGCACTGAAGCCTTCAACATAGCCCGAGGCACAACCAAACTACATGTCATGAAACTTTTGCTTCTTCCAGAATTCCCTCTTTCGTAAGCTTCAGATTTGAACATATATGCCCAAGCTTGTGAAATAATAACAGAAAATTTTGTTCCATTTCTGGCCAATTTCAGAGTAGTTCTTGTTACCTCTACATCTTGTGAGAAAAAACATTGCAGAATACATAAAGAACAATGCATGCATCTTTCTTGTAGGTTGTCCATGGCACTCAATTAAGACAAACGGGTGACCAAATTTCGCAATCAAATCATGTATTCCTCCGATTATCCAAACATAGAAAAATAGATCAGAACCATACCTCTCAATTAAAATTCAACTATTAGCTCCCATCTTCAGAACTCTTCACATTTAATTAATTTCGTGACTGGATCCCACCAAAAACAATCCCTCCAAACTAATAGTAACAATCCAATATGTAAACTGTAACTTTGAGCAATTCCATTGGTAACAAGTCCAATTAAAAAACGCATCTCAAAGCAGGACACTTTGGAATATTATGGTAATGAAACTCTAGAGACTTACCATGAGTATTTGTCAAACACATCCTTTTCGCTGCATAAAAGTGGCCAACATTATGTTCAATAGTGCTATTATTCACATGGTTTATAACAAATTCCACTCTTTCAATGACATCATCACCTAACAACCCATGTTCCCCTTGATACCCATGTTTCCTCTTGGTACAATATTTTGACCTGTATCATCACAAGTCCCACATGCTCTTCTTTCTTTTATCCAAAACTTGCACTTGCTTATGTGGTTGTAAAATGACTCTTTCATCTTGTGATTTTGGTAGAATTCGCCAAACCCCATCCCTTATTTTATTCTGAACATTGAAGCTCAAAAGAGACTTCACCTTTGTATTTATTTTGCACTTGAGTTGTTTTGATTGTGGATTTTTCCCAAGTTGTAGCTGCAGTTTTGAGTAAATTGAACTCATCTTTAAAACTCATGTGACCTCCTTCCACCTTGTGCTCAACTTTATTACATGCCTCTATTAACTCACCATATTCATGTTTATCGTCATCCCCACATAGACAATATACATTGCCCTTGGATGAGTACCTGATTCATATCTATTAACTTCAGTTTGGATGCAAGTTAAGCGAATGGAGATCTGCTTCCAGTGGAAATCCACTGAGCCAATCTCTAGCAGTGGTTATTGGTCACAGAAGTTAATTTCAGATTGCATGACTGGAAGATTCTTTTGGAATATATCTGATGACTTTGGTTGATTCGTTGTTTCTTGAGATTTATTAAGAGCATAGTCTTTCCCTTGGTCTGTTGCCTTGGAACAAAAATCAATAGGGGAACTGAAACTATTGTTGCTTGAGGATCTGTTGATTGAGGATTTGGTTTGCGTTTCCAAACCTTCGCACCTTTCTAGGAAATCCTCAATGAATTGGAACCATGTTAAACTAGCTTTTGACACGGGATTCACATCCTTATATTTTTATGATAATTAAAATATTATTGTGTACATGTATATATGAATTAATTTGTGCAATTCGTAACTTATTAATAATTTAAAGAATTCAATTTAATAAAAAAAATTAAAATTTAAAGAATTCATATATATATATATATATATATATATATATATATAAAATAGTAAAACTAACATAATGCAATCAAATGAAAGAATGATTCAATCAATATTATTACAAACTTCTTTGAAAACTAAATTCTAAGTGTAATTCATTGTTTTGTTTTCCTCTTCACAAATTAGAATCTTCAATCCTTTTCTGCTTGTAATTCTTGAAACTGCAATGTACATCTGACCATGGCTGAAAACTGGTCGAGGGAGATATTATCTGACATGTGCAAGTGATTGACTTTGGCTTTTATTTATTGTCATGGCAAAGCAAACTACCAAATGAAATTGTCTTCATTGAAATATGAATGGTAATTTTATATCTAAAGGAGTCAAAGGCAATCGAGCTATTAAAACCTTTTGCCCAATATTATCACCAGTGATTTTTTTCGCTTCTATCACATATTTTCCTAATTGGGTTACCACTAAACGGGTTCCATTACATAAGCTTGAAGTTTGATCTATATTTTGAAGTAGCATAACAGGAACTCCAATCTTCAACTTTAACTTGTGATTCGGCAAGTCGGATGAATTTATACTATTGAGAAATTCTTGAGTGTAAATGTCTTCCTGACTTGATAAGCCATTTTCAACTCGACAAACACTATCTGAACTTAAGTAGCATACTTCTTCAGCTGGCCAAACAGACAACATGTACTCATTGACTCTATCCACATTATCCAATGTTGGTGCAAGGATTGCACGTTCTTGTAAGTATTTGAATGTGCACAGTTTTCCATCAAATTTGGATATGTGCTTTGTACAATTGTTGAAATTGGATTCTCTGTATCTTTAATGAGAAATTCTTCAGGTATGTAAAATGTTTCTTCGCCGTCATTTGGCTCACCAATAGTTCCATTTCCAATGCTTAAAATCCACTCAAAAAACCATCTTAATTCTTCTGTATCCTTTACAATGACATGCAATATTTGTCTGAAGTCTCCACCAAAAACAATCACCTTCCCCCCAAATGGCAAATTCATGCTATTGTTATTCTCAAATCTCATGATATCTCGTAAGGTTATGTCAAAAGCTTCAAACAACGTTTATGAACCATTGGTGCCTCATCCCATATAATAAGACGTGCTTTAATAACTAACTCAGCTAATTGACTTCCTTGCTTGATGTTGCAAGTGGAATCTTCATTTATAACGATGGGTATACCAAATCTAGAATGTGCAGTTCTTCCACCAGGCATGAGAAGGGAAGCTATTCCACTTGATGCCACTGTGAGCACTATTTCACCTTTTGATCTCAGAACAGATGAAATAGTTCTCCATATGAATGTCTTTCCAGTACCTCTATATCCATAAACAAAAAATACCCCACCATCTTCTCTTCGTGTTGCACTAATGATGGTTTGGAAAACCTTTCTTTGGTCAAGATTTTCTCTCTTCTGCTAAAAATTCCCTGTCATAACGAAGTTCTTCTTGAATGAGACTATTTCTTCCTTGGTCCATAAGATCTTCATCTGGGAATGGTAATGTAGGATAATCCTTTAAGCTTCTTCCATTTTTGTTTAGGAGTTTTTCTATCTCAAAAAGTGCATGTGAGATTCTTTAATTGCTCATCGTTCATCAACAGATCTATAGAAAAATAAAGACAATTTTAAATCTTATAGTTTTACACTCTTATAGCATAATATGTATAGATCTTTGTACTATAAACAACAAAAAATTACTAAAAGGAGAAAACTTATAACTAAATTGCAATTCAAATATTATGTATATAAAACTTAATACCTTGATTGTTTAGGATGTTTCGTTGCCTATGTAAAAATGTAGTCGCTAAGAAAATGTCATGTCTGGTTCCAAACTTCTTCAGATCTTGTCATACAGTTCGAAAATAACAAAAAAGCAAACAGTAACCAAAGAAAATGACCGGTTCCCCAAAATGATGCTTCTTGTATTGCACATACATACTCTTTATCATCATCAAGTAAACCCAAAGCAAAACACGCTTCTTTGAAAGTAGGGTATACAACACCATTTATCGTTCTAATGTCATCATAGTTAGTTGGCCCTTTTACAACATTTAACAATATTCTTGGATAGTATAATTCTCCATCCCTAGGAGGAACGTAAAATATTCTACCTACACTCATTCCGCGTTGCGTAAGGCACCATTTTTTGATCTTTCTCACTGAGTTGGAAGTTTCATCATGTAATTGAACTTCTTTCTGAACAAACTTATTTGAAAATTTAACATAAGTAAGTTCTCTAGCTTCTGGGTACTCCTCATTTGCTTTTATCCATTGCAAAAGCATAGTTTTTACTTCACCTTTTCTGACAAAATCTTCAATTGGATCATCATCATTGAATATGATGCTCTGTTGACCTGGAAGATGGAATGCGAGTCTTTCTACAGCAGGTTCACGATGATTAATAGGATATGCAAATATTCTCCAAGTTGCCTCACAAGGAGAAATGTATCGGCAATCATAATACATTTTTACTTCATCCTCTATGTCTCCATTGTCCCCCTTTTGTTGGTAGAAATCATTGGTTATTCGATCATTGCCTTTGTTTACGTACTTGAACAAATATTTGATTGCCATGTGTTGGTTGCACCATTCAACATTAATATGAGCATTAAACTTCAGTAACAACTGACTATTGTATGGAACCACATGTCTATTATCAAGAAAAATATGATTTTTTTCTATTGTTCTCCCATTATCTCTTCTCATATACACTGGATATCCATTTTTATCAATATTTGTCTCTCCATTGAAATTCTTGGGATAATGTTTAGTACAAATTTTATCTTTCATGCATGGTGAATGTACATTGGAAATAACACAAGGGCCATGAATCATGAAATTACCCACTATCTCACTTAATTGTGACTGCTCAACAATGTCAGGAATCTCGACTGATATAACTTTTTCGATGTCCTTTCCACTTTGATACTTGTCTTTTGGGTGCAAGAACAACAATAGGTGTTCATGAGGAAGACCACATTTCTGGAACTCAATGGTATACATCACTAAAGAAAAAAAAACGTATAAGAACAAATGGAGTAATACATGTTATTGTTATGAATAGTATATATAATTTGGATAGGAAGAGATAACTTACATGGTCTAACTCTTCCAAAAACTTTATCATTTTTCAAGTCGTGAATCAACTTATCAAGCTTCATTTTAAAAACTCGAGAAATTAAGTCAACTCTATCCTCTCGTCTTAAGCCTTCTTTCTCAATGAACCTTTGTATCTCAGACCACTTTGAATTACATGTGAAAGTAAGAAATATGTCTGGATATCCGGTCAATCTACATATTGTCATAGAATCTTGGTAGTTTTGTATCATATACATTCATAAAAAATAGCCAATATATATGGCAACATATAAAATCATCAGGTTATCATACATATACATTTGAATGATACTAAAACTTGTATGAATTATTAAGAATGTTTAAAATATACATGTACCTTGCACTACCAACATATGATGATGGTAGAATGATTCTTTTTCCAATTGAAGATGGATTGGTTTCACCTCTTAAAACCGCATCTGTTAATCCCTTATATGAGTCAACTCTCAAATATTTTTGGTTATGTCTAATAAAGTTCAATTTTGCAGCCTCTATCATAATGTAAGAATCAACCAAAAATTGTTGGAATAGCTTTCTTGAATTCAGAATTGTTGAACGTTCATTGGCCCGCTGATGAACTCTGAAACAAACAAATTCACGCATACTAATTGATTCATTTTTTCCCTTTTTATTCTCACTGAACGAAATATGTTTATGGTAACCATTTTCGCCGTATGGAAAAAGCAACGGATATTGCATTGGTAGATAGGACGGGTGAAACTCATTGATTCGCCTAAGAATACCATCCTTGGTCTCCACTATAATATCTCTAAAGTCTTCATCAATTTTAGCATGCATCAATTACAGTAGTAACGATAATAATAATTGTGTAAGGTCACGCTTTCTTCCATTATTGTATTTTATGAAAGGTCCACCATATGTCACTTGTCCAATTACATCTGTAGTATCATGATGCATTACAACATATTAATCAGTTAGTTCAACTATGTGATATATTTATCATTTTATTACGTTTTTTTTAATGAAAAAGCTTATCCACTAAAAAGTTTGAGTCCAAACTTCCAGAAATAATATTATTAAGTTGCTTGAAATACCAATGATCATTCCTAATTTTCGGGCAATCTGTTTCTTGAACACATGTCTTTTCCAAATAATTTAACTTGTATTTGTGTGATGAGGCCTTGTATTTACCTCCATTTTCAGCAATATCAAAAAAATGAAAAGCATATTATTTTTCCTTCTGTTAGTTCTTTGAACTTCTCGAGACATCTAAAGTCCTTCATGTAGGCTCCGACGGTAAACTTCTACAAAAATTTAAAAGAAGATTCTTAAAACATCAAGATATAAAAGCATGAAAATATAATTAATCAAATTTGAATTATCTTTAATAGAACCTTTTCATCTTTCAAAATCATACTAATACTTCGTGGAGATTTCCATAAAGTCAGAATTCTAGCTTTAAACTTCTAATCTTGTTTAGTGGAATCGATAGCAAATATAGAATCGTATCTCGATGACATGTTACTCTACATATAGAAGAAAAATATTGATTAAGAAAAAGATAGCATAAGTCAGGTTGGAACTGTTGCAATTAATGGAAATGTCACTGAAAATGTATACTTATAATGCACGGCTGAAATGAAAAAAGAAATGGAAAATTATCCAAGGTGCCTAATATTATAGATAGAAAATAGGTAGTATAATAGTATTAAAATACTTTAGAGTTGTGTCAATTTTAATCACTTTTGGTATTATCTTATTTTGCTTCACTATTATAAAAAAAGAGATCAAGCACCAACAAGATTAATCTGTGCCATAAGCAAATAAACTTTTTTTAGTTATAGGAATAAAACTACATTAATTTTGCGGGAAAGAAACTTACATTATTAAATAATATGAAAACTGTTGGAATCTGATCAACGATCAGAGACGCGCAGCGAAAGCGAGAAAAACGATTTTAAACATCATTGATGAGATTACTTTGATCTTTATCGTTTCTTCAATGTTATTTACTTAATTAAGTGATAAACTACTTTAGTCACTCACATGGAATCCCTCTGCGAGAGATGCACGAACCGCACGATCGGAGGTTCCGCCAATATCACGTGCACAACACTTCAGACGACGAGTCCTCGAAATAGGCACGAAGAACGATGAACGGAGACGTCGCGGATCACCCTAGGGAGTTCGGCCGAATGGTGTGTTGAGGGATTAGGGTTTCGTGATTTTCTGTGTCAGAAAGTCTAGGGTTTTAATCGATTAGGATTAATTTATAATGTGTCGACTAATTACAGTTTTAGTACATGTATTAATTTAATTAATCTGATTGTACCACAATAGAATACAATAGATTCAATTAACATCAATTAGGTTATAATTAATCACACACTAACCCCCAAAGAAAATCTAATTAATCAATCGCTTAATTAATTAACCCGATTAAATAATTAATCCCTCCAAACAATCAATTAACTTGTTCCAATCAGAACAATTAATCAATTAACATTATTAGTTAACAACTAATAATAAGTTCATCATAAATACACTACATGTATTAGTTCTCCGAGTACAAGTCTCAGTGTCTAGTGTGCACGATCCTGTGGGCCATAATCAATTAGCTCAACGACTGATAGAGAGTTGCCTAGACCATATCAGTCACCAATTGATTACAGTGTTAGTCCATCTCATACAGATAGATACCATGTAGTATTCTCTAATATCTCTTACCACGCATATCGATATATCAAGCATGAGGCATGGTGGGCGTCATCCTCTACAGCTTGAAATATTTCTCGATCTAGAGTTAACCGTAGAACAGATAAGTAACCAGCTTATCTGAGTGTGGCCACATATTTCTCAGTTCAACTCATCGAGCGACCTAATGATATCATCTCACTTATGGAGTGAGTGGTAATCCCTTCACTTCAACTATCAGTATGAATGAGTTCACTGACTAGACCAATCATACCCGTATTTGGCATCCTTTTACAGACCTGTTAGGCGTATGTCAAATCTAATCAGATTCCTCAGTCAATACAATATTGAAATCAGGTCGACAGATAAAAGAGATCTACATTTATAGAAGGGCAATGACACTCCCACCATGTGCCTTCTAAAGCGGATCGACCAAGTCCCGTATTGGTCATACGTACCTACAAACATATCATGTACACGTGTACATATCCTGTTCGTAAAAGCTTTACATTCTATTCATTCCCATGAGTAGAACTAGCTTCTGGTTATTTATGATATACAATCAATGGATACTTCATACAGTACATATAATACAAGATATATTAACTGAATGAATTAATGCCTTTTATTC
Source organism: Euphorbia peplus (assembly GCA_028411795.1). Classification (NCBI taxonomy): domain Eukaryota; kingdom Viridiplantae; phylum Streptophyta; class Magnoliopsida; order Malpighiales; family Euphorbiaceae; genus Euphorbia; species Euphorbia peplus. The sequence goes on along the minus strand of CP110843.1, from coordinate 6,527,630 downwards.
CATAAAACAATTGTATAATACAATCAACAAAAGTACAATAGAATAACAAATAACTATGCCTAGAACTAGGGCACACCAACAAAAACTTATCTAGGATGTTAAGCAAGATAAACATTTAATTAATTAATTAAGTAGTTTACATGTTGAAGAATTTCACGTTAGGTGGAGTAATAAGCACATGTTGAAAGTAAAATAAGTACAATTAATCTGTTGAAAAACATATTCTCAAAAAATAAATAAATTTGAAAAAGAGGTCAAACATATACCGAGGGGATTAATCTGTATCAATTAAATTATTTTTTAAAATGGTATTAATTGTAACTATGAAGCACATATTAAATCATTAGAATCTATCTTACAGAAACTTATTTATTCGACCTGACTTTATCATTTTTCAAAACTGCCAATGATCAGCTCCACATGAAATACAAAGCATTATCTAGAAGTTCACCTCCATTTGTCATAAAAATTAAGCTATTAGAAATTTCGGTTATGTAAGCAAAACATTCAGAACCAAAAAATTTAACTACACCTAAAAATAAACCCAGTAAAGCCTCAATACTTACTATTTGGCAATTGTTTTCACTTTTTTTGCATTAATATATAACCATTACAAATAGTTAGGACTTAATTCATGTCAATGTATAGTACCACTTAAAATACTACAGTATAAGTTCAAATAAAAGAGTATTCCATTAAAACGCTAGCAAAATGCAACAATCAAAATAATGAATCTCAAGTTTTCATAAAACAACTGAATCAAGAATTCCCTTTATTCCCTAATTTGCATGCAATATTAGGGTTTAAACCTCTAAAATGATAAAGTTCAAAACATGAGAGGATATTCTCAGACCTCTTAATGTGAGTGGAATCAAGTTGCCATCTCTGTGAGGGCCTTGCTTCATTAATGTGCGTTCTTAAAGTGAACAACTCATTCTAATTGTTCTCCATCTTCATCCTCCATTGTTGTTTACAACTTGCAACTTAGAAGCATATCTGCAAATCACACAATGTACCCAAATAAAATAGAAGCAATTGAACATAGTTTAGCATACCAAGATAACAATTTTAAAGATGACAAATTTAAATAGCATAAATTCCAAAACCATGTCAACCCCATGAAGGAAAATATAAATTGTTGATATCCGCAACTAATAAATGAAGATAATCAAGGAATAAAAATTCATTTAACTACAAAATATACTTTTGTAGTTCATATCAAATAAGTAAAATTTGATCATTATGTCCAATATTCTTAATCCCCAATTTATTTTCTTAGACCTCTTTTATCTCTTTCTCAATCTATCTTATATTTCTTATCAGGGCCGGCGCTGAGGGGTGGCAAGAGGGGCGCTCGCCCAGGGCCCCCGAATATTGGTATTTTCCTATAGATTATATGTATATAAACGTACGAAAATAGTTAATATCAATAATAGTGCTTGGTGTAGTTGGTTGAGGAAAGCTTTAGTTCTCATCATGCCCCAAGTTCGAATCACAATGTTTGTTATTTTCTTTTCCCTTAATTCTCATCCATGCATTATCTCTATTCTTTTTTCTTCACTAATTGGGCTCACCATCTCCATCTTTTTCTTCAGCAATTAGATTTTCTTTCTTCTGCAAATACTCAAATCTAAAAATATTTTCATAAACCTCTAATATTTTAGTTTCTATATTATTTTTCATTTATTCTTTCTAAAGAAAAACTCTCATATTTATAATTGAATTATTAAACAAATTAATATTGTTCTGTGTATATTTTATATGTATATTTATATTTATTTATTTATTTTTAAAAACAAAACTTGTAACTTTTTTTTATCATATTTTCATATCTCATCTATAATTGTATTCTCTACAAATGTATATGTTATTTATTCCTCATTACACTGACTTAATTTTATATGTTATTGAAAAAAATTCCACATAATTAATTTTTCTCAATTTTTTCAAAAGTAAAAGATGATGGCATCAAATCCTAGTTGTTTAGTAATCATGTTAATTATAAACTAACGATGAAATTTCGTAATGCTTTATTGTATCATTAAACTTAGCGTATTTCTTTTAGAAAAATGTATAGGTAATTCAATTAACATTTTTCGAACAAAGAAAATGTGAAAGTTCTAGAGCGACATAAGTTTGTTAGTGCCTTTTGATAAAATTTGGGTCTAGATTATTGAGGGATTAGAGTATCAATCTAGTTGAGATTCATCACTACATATTTTCTTCATCGAGCTAGCTTTAATAAAAATATTTATAATGTAAGTAACAATGGGGCTCAAAAAAAATTAACTCGCCCTGGGCCTAGAAAAAGTAAGGAACGGCCATGTTTCTTATGATTAATGAAGTAATAGTTTCAGACTTCTTATCATTGCTTCAGCATATGCTGGGATTCAAACATAAGCAGTTCCCTACCAAGATTTGTTCCAAAATGATAAGTTGTTCTTCACCTTTATGTTTCTATTTGTTGTGTATTGTCATGTAATTATCTTACTACACTCACAAAAGATGTAATTTCGATTCAAGAGAACAAATATGATCTGAATCGAGACAAAAAGTAATGAAGAAGTTCCCGAAAAGGCTTAAAAGACACTAAAATTTCAATTTTAAAAAAATAAATGAAAAAAGTAAATTTGGATATCATGAAGCAAGAAAAAAACCAAAACAGAGAATGCACGTTAGGAAATTCAAATATCAGTAGGAAACAATTTACCTTTCGTGACGGACCATAATTGCAAGGAAAGGAGAAAAAGTGAGATTCTATTGAAATCGCAATCAATCCATGCTGAGATAAATAACATTAAAAGAAAGTGGAAATGAGAAGTTATAGAGGAAGTGGAAAGTGAAATTAGAGAGAAGAAAAAAAAGGAAGAAATGGATTAAATAACTACTCATTTTATCATCAAAGCATAAACCCATATGTTTCACTGTTTCCAAGAGAGGGAGAGAGCTGGATGAGGAGACAAATGGGAGGAAAGGGGAATGACAACAACCGTTGTTAATCCTCTGCAGACATCAAAAGATCAATCAACAAAATTGACCATTCACATACCTCCGATGATCATGTTACAATAACATGCAATCTGTGTAAACTAAACATCAAACAACAGAAAATAATAACATATATAAAAAAAAGATAGAATAGAGAAAAGTGAACTAGGAAGGAAGTGGAAAGAACTCAACAGAGACTAAAGAAATCGAAGGAGATTTTAACAAATCTTTCATTCTCTTTATTTAGTAGATTGTTGATGTAACATCCTTAAACCCTAACCTATAGATGTGTTAGATATATACTTACACTTCTCCATAAGACTACATTCAGATTCATTTCAATTACAAACAAGTTTTACACACGAACAACGTTTAAGGTACGATTAGTAGGCGATTAGCGATGTGTTAAGCCGTAATGAATGGTTAGTGAGAGTGAGTTGAATTATTACACATATCAATTGAAGAAAAATGGACTCAAGTGATTCAATTAGAAGTATGGAGGGTTGCTTGTGAAGTTTGGAAGCAAGCACCTCACTTAAGCATGAGGTGTCACTTCTTATAATACAAAAACCACCTCTTTTCTTTATAAAGATGTAAACAAGCTCCTTGTTTCGTTCAGCAACAAATCTGAACCCAAAACATCTCTTAAACTTCCATTTTCAAACCCTAAGAACCCCAAACGAAATCTCATTCAATTCCAACCATTTCCAAGGCAAACAAGTGGAGATAGGTAGCATAGCAAAGGAAAGGCATCAAGTTAAGGTTTGTAAGTTGTTTTAGCATAGTTTCCATGGATTTGAAGTTCTGAAAACCCTAAGTATAGTGATGGGATTGATTATAAATGAGTTATGGTGATGTTTGTGGTGGCTTGGTGTTGTTTGAATTGGTTATGTGTTGTTTTAGTGAAAGGTATGCATAAGGTGTCATAGGCTGAATTGTAGGCAGTTCTCTTCAGTCACCTTATGGCCTCGTTTTCATCATGATAGAGATCGAATTGGAAAAAACACAAAGAATCAACCATTTAACCCTATATGTTTTCTACATTCCTGTAAAATATGGGTCTCTAATTCATTGTGTGGAAGAAGTTAGCTTGGTGTGAACATGACTGCCTCGAAATGGAATTGTATGTGAGGCAGCAATCTTGTGATGCTCATTTGAGGCTCTTAAGCTCATATTTAGGGAATCCATATTCTTACAAAGTTGTTTATAACATGTGGAAGTATGTCCCTGTCAAAGTGTTTGTGTATAAAGTGTGTGGTTTGAGAGAACCATTGACATTACCATGTGCGATGGAAAGCTGACTAGTCTGTTTTCTTGCCAGAAATAGAACACAATCGTTTGGCTTGTCATTTATGATCCAGGGATGATATTAATGTGATTTTTGGATATGTTCAAGTTATATATATCTAGTTTCAGTAGCAACAAGAATAAGGGTATTTGTGTACATATTGAGAGAGTTATGGCAGAATCTAGGCACATAGGTCATATGAACAACTAAGACCAAAGAATGAAGTTTAGTCTATAATGTGAAGCTAGTGAGTTGTGAGAATCATATGTCATGCATAAGCATACATTTCCATATAGTTTAATTGAGTCTAATTGTATGATTTTATGTGATATTAGGAGGACAAGGTGCAAGTGAAAGAGCACCCGAGCGTGTTGAATAGATCTCGTCGAGTGAACGGTAAGCATAGTGCTTATATGTGTGTATAAATGTGATGTGATTGGAACTTGTTGAGTATGGAACATGATTGATTCTGATGTGAATATGTGATATATGATATGTGTTGGTTTGTGAAATGTTGTGCTGGTTATGAAATGTTGTGATGGTGATGAAATGTGGAGATAGAACTGTTGGTGATATCGTGAGCTGAAATGTAGTATGTTGAGCTGTATGATTGATGTGTGGATGGGATAATGAGTAATGAGAAAGGAATGTGAGCATGCTTAAATGAATATGTGAAGTGGTCCTTGTTGTTGAGAGTGCTATCCGAAATTTGGAGCCGGAAGCACAGTGTTGAGATATATCCGTAGCGGACTGCGTGAGTTGAGTTTTACTCCTCCACAGGTGATTGTATTCCGATATGTGAGACGGAATACAGAGTGGGCCCACGGACCATTTTACATATGTCATTTAAGTATAGCAGGGCCCTAATTGATTAAATAATGATGAGCATAATAAATGAATCGTGCGTGTGACTGTGTAGTGATATTTATATGCAATTAAATTGATATTGATGATATAACTCTACTTGTATTCTTTCATGTTATATTTGTATACATATATGGCTATATGTTTATTGAGTAGGCAGCTCACCCCTTGCCACCATTTTTCAGGATAGTGGAGTTTTTTTTTTTGTTAGGATCGCACCGGCAGCGATAGTCCGTTCTCACCTATGCATTTTGGAGCATTTTGAGTGTATTTTGTTTGTATATTTCATGTATAAACGAATGACTGAAATATGTATTGTAAATAACAAGTGATGTATATAGTTTGATATGTAAAGAATGATGTGTATTTATATGATATTAATTATCTACGTGATTTCTTTTATTAAATATGAGATTAAAATTAAGATTTCAATGGAAATTTGAGATCATTATTTTATATGAAAATGACTGAGACTTGAATGTATACGTGGAATTGTTGTTATGTGACACGTAATGTGATCCCAGTGAGGGGGTTACAGTTGACATCGATTCTAATCAATAGTCTATAGAGAACCTAAAACTGATGAATGGAAATCGATCTTATAAAAAAAGTGGTACAGGTCCGGCAGCAGCATCAATAATATTTTGAATATGAATAAGAGAAAGACCGGCACCGATTTGAGATCCTGGGGTTTAACTGTAGCTTGAAGAAATTTGGTAGAGAGAGAGCGATAAAGAGAGAGAAAATGGAGAAAATGTCAGGAAGAATGGAATGAAGCGTTCATTTGAAGCAGGGTTAGCAGCTCTTATATGACACCAAACGACGACGTTTTGGAAGTGGGTTAACATGAAAGCCCAACAGTCAGACGTGCCCTCAAACTCAGGTGGAACTGAAGAATAATTTGGTAAAAAGCCAGATCAAAATTGATGAATAGTGATTTCTCCATCACTTTTATATATTAGTTAATTTTTCTACCATTGGATAAAATTTAAATCATGTGCATCCATTGGTAAAAGTAGATAAAGTAATAGTTCGTAAAAATGACATGTAACCATATAAAAACTCTAATATTTTGAAAATGATAACTTAATTTTAAAATAAATAATGATGCAAAATATAAGGTAGTTAAGTTCACCAAAAGAGTTTAATTTGATCCAAAACTTGAGATAATGGGTGTAATCCAAAAAAAGATTCATATTTTTTTATGCTCCACGAGCATGAATAAAGAGTACAAAATAAAAAAATAATTCTCTTTTGGAAAAGCTGGTCAACACAATTATTCATTTCGCGCAACGTACTTGTTATCGACTAGTTTTATTTTTTAACTATTTTTTTTATTGTTTGACATATTGGCTATTCTTGGTTATTTGCCAAAAGCTAACACATCTTGTATAGTTATATAGTTTTTCTTCAAATTTACCAAATATGTTATATGAGGGTTAATTGTCCCAATTGTTCTTTAGAAAAAATATTACAATTGAAAATTTTTAAGTGGCCAGTTGTCTAATTGGACAAATTGAATGCGTAATTTATTACAATTGAAAGTTGAAGAGGGCCGTTGTATATAGGGGTGAACAAATTCAAACAGAAAACCGAAAACCAAAAAAATCGAATCGAACCAATTCTAACCAATCCAAACTGTTTTTAATTTGGTTTGGTTAGAATCTTAATATTTTAGTATTTCGGTTTTCAGTTCGGTTTGGTTAATAACCGAACAAATCGAAAACCGAATTAAATTTTATATATTATAAAACTTTTTGTTTCTAATACTCTTTTTATTATAATAATAATAATAATTTTTATTGCTCTTTTATTGCTCCTAGTTAACTGAATTTACTTCATTCATTTCCTGATTCTATTTCTAATTTTTTATTTCAAAGGTTTCAAATTATAATGAAAATGCTAATTAATTAACATGTTTTGTTGTAAAAAGGGAATGGACAAAGAAATTGATTTAATAGATGAGAAGTGATCAAAATTAAGAGAAGAATCAATCAATATTATGACAAATCATAATTTTTTTTTCGTCTAGATGCTTGTGGCCTAGAGTAATTCGATTTCTTTTTTGATTTAGTTAATGATCTGCAACACACTTTTTTGATCCTAATAAAGTTTCAATGAAGATTAAATAAAGACATAAATGAAGATTAAATAAAGACATAAGTTATTGTTAAGTTTTTTTATTTCAATCCGAACCAAACCGAACTAAATTCAGTTCGGATCCCAAACTGAATTTAGTTCGGTTTGGTTCAAATTGAAAAAAAAAAACCTTAGTTGATTTGGATTTTATCCGAATCGGACCATGTTATATATGAGTGCCCATGGTTACACCCGTATTTACGGTGGATGTAGGACGCAATATTGTAACCGGATCCGGATTGGGATCCACTTGGTATCCGTGGTCCGGCTATAAAATGAAAAAAAGAATCGGTTTCTCATATTTTGCCCTTTGTTCAAGCAAAACCCAGACCAGCATCACCGATCTCTCTCTCTCAGAAACCCATCAATAATAATGCTTACAGGTATCATCATCATCATCTTAACTTTAATCTTATTATTATCCGCTTCAGATTATACTTCAATCTTCTTTCAGTTTTTAATTTCCGGAGCTGCTTTTTTAATTTCAATTTTGAATTATTTTTACAGGCTTTGTATGGGTTATTTTGTTATTGCATTACTACTCTTTCTAATTCTAGTTATTTTTGCATATATACTCAAACAATTATAGTGGCTCTAAATATTAATAAGGCGTCTCCGGTATGTATTTTGGTTACTGTTAGCGATGGATTTCTACTAGGTTACTTTAGTTATGCATATTCACGATACTCTCAATCTCCGATGACTAATACTCACCTCACCTAGGACCCCACTCCCACGCTCACGTTACGAGTCAAATAGGAAAGCAGGCTAATCAATCAACAAGAAAGGTGAATACTGAAGATACTCTCAGATGAGGGTTGCCCTAGACACTTACTTGTAGGCTTCATTAGGATACGTCTCTGTGAGGTCGGCTAATGTCCGCTATTTCTAAAACCTAACCTTCATAAAATAGCCTAAAAATGGTGTCAGACACGGAGACAGGAACGGCTACGCTAGTCTTAGCAGTGCCTAACTAACCCCAAAAGGCACCTTAAGGGGGTAGTATTGCTTGCTATATTTAAGGAGCTATTTAGCTTCCTAAGTTAGCAATGTGGGATATTCAACAGCTAGTCAGGAGAAGTGTCCGTGTCATAGTCATAGCTGCTATGATGACACCGCATACTCCAGAAATGGATTGCTTTGGTCACGGACGCTTCTAGTGACCTTGATCGTTATTTCCTTTGATATCACATATTTTATTCATATCTTCTAGTTCTTGTATGGATTCATAGTGTATATGTAAGTTCTCTAGTTTGTGCCTTGGATTTGTGGTTAAATGGTGATGCACCATTGCAGAAATATGTCTTTATGTTTTGTTGAATGAGGGTGGATTGACTATCTCCGTGGAAGTTTATGCATCATTGGCATTTTGTTTTCACTATTACTGAAATCTTTACTTCTACTTCAAAGTTTGAGGTTATATGCTTATGAATTGTTTCAGTCAGTGTAAAATGGCAAAAGGAGGTGTTTTCAAAAGTGGAGATTGACACGAGCCAGCCTCCTTATCTTTTCAAGTGCCAGTTGTATGATCTTACAGGAGTACCTCCTGAGAGGCAAAAGATTATGGTTAAAGGTGGTTTATTGAAGGTAATGTACTTTATCTTGACAGCATGATCTTCATTAGTTCTTTCACAGATGAACGGGTTTGTGATGTGTTTTTGTTGAATATGAATACTGTCAATTATAGCTTTTTTCGTTTGCAATGCAGGACGATGCTGATTGGGCAACAATAGGAGTGAAGCAGGTAAATGATTTTTATGGCAATTATTTTTATCTCTTTTATGGTGGTGCAATTTGTTTTTGAATGCTTATCTTCATTTAATGTACCATATTAGGGTCAAAAATTGATGATGATGGGAACCGCAGATGAGATTGTGAAGGCCCCAGAGAAGGGTCCTGTGTTTATGGAAGATCTTCCAGAAGAAGAACTAGCGGTTGCTGTGGTAAATTTCTTTCCTACATGACATGTATTTCATTTTTTGCTTTGCACTCTCATGATTTATGTGTGACTTGAAAGCAGAATGTATTTATCGATAATTATAATGTTAATATAAAACGATAATAGAGAAATTAAACATACAAAAAATTCACGTTTCCAGTTGTTGCTATATTTTCATTTATTCTCCTTTGATTCTACTTTAATTAAGAAACTCATGTTGTGGAATTAATTGATTAACCTATATGCATCTGTAATATTTCTTCCAATAAGAATCAACTATCCATGAGTAGCTGAGCTCTTTTTTTCTTCTCAAAAGGATTTCTTCCTCTTATAGATAAAATGTAATATGTGGTTCTCATCTTCTGAGCATTTATAACAACTCAAAGTAGGGACACTGCTCTAGCTTAGCCTTTACCCATGAATGGACATCTAGAAATCTTTGACATGTCATGAGCAAAGGCTAGATGGTTATGCCTTTCAAATCCTTCTGTAATATAATAGAAGGGCCATAATTTTCTTACCTTACCATGGCCATGTCAGTATATCTTCCTGTGTTTTTGTGCTAAATTTTCGCACAAACATTTTCACATCATATATGGTTTGTAAATTTGCAATTTTTCGTTTTGAAAAGAGTCCTAATGTTAGTAGAGGTTGTGGATATTGGTCGTGCTTAAAAGATTGAAGGTCTCCATCTTTGAATGCGAACTATCATCATATCATATGTGGCTATTGCAACATAAGACTCATTTCGATGGTATACGTACAATACAATATTGACTCTCAATGATTAACTTGGAGTTAAAAACTGAGTTATATTGAATATTTTATATTTTCTCCAGCTTAACAAGAGATAAAGCTAGTATACTATATTTCCCTTCACTCTCTGCAACTGAAAGAAAGAGTGTGAAGAGAAATGCAGTTTAATGTAGCAATAAGTTCAGATGAAGAATGAAAACATAAATGTTGCCGAATGTTGTAAGATGTTGGGCTGCACGATCCTTGAATCCCTTGGGTGAAGCATGTTTATGCACTATTGACAAGTTTATTGTGGATCTTGACTATCATATAGTGTAACGGAAAAATTCACCACTAATTGGATTTACAATTAGTATTTTAGGGATACACTTTGTAGATCCTAGTTAATTGTGGTAAATTTATTTTGGTACTCAACTCATCTGAGCTCATTTTCAACTTAGTTATTGTAGCTTCATTGAATTTTGATAATCATCTAGAACTACAATGCATAGGTTAGGATACTTTCACTTCTCTCTAGCACTATTCTCTTCCTTTATCAGGACCTTGAACACCACAGCGTCCAGCATTGTATCATAGTTTAATGTAACCTGTTATATTGGATGTTTGTTTATGATTATATGTCTGAATTTGTACATACACTAAATTATTCACTTATGTAGAGGTTACTAATTTTTGTTTATATGTACAGTAGTTTTGAAAATGTTAATGCATGCATGCTTATGAATTCTTGCAGTTTTTTAGGTTTTGAGTTCAAACTACAATCATGCTTATGAATGTTGCTGAACTTTTACCTTAGGTAGTTCAATGTACAAGAGTTGATGCTAGTACCGTATTTTCTGATATTTGTTGAGTCAGTTATCTTGTTTAGCTATGGACTTTTGGTACAAGTATTTTGCTAATGCTGTTTACTCTTGCAGGGTCATTCTGCTGGCCTATTTAATTTGGGAAACACCTGTTATATGAACTCCACTGTGCAGTGTTTGCACTCTGTTCCAGAGCTGAAGTCAGTTTTAGCAGAGTGAGTTCTTCTATTGTGTATGTTTCTTTTGATAAAAGACCATAGGTGGCAGGTTAGGCAAGTACTTTCCATTATCATTGATACATTAAGCTAATGTGAATTTTTGTTCAGCTACCCATCCGAAAGGAGAAATGATTTGGATCAGACATCTCACATGCTGACTGCTGCAACTAGAGAACTGTTTAATGAGCTTGATAAAAGTGTCAAACCTGTGGCACCTATGCAGTTTTGGATGGTTTGTCAATTTCTTTTTCTGAATGTCGCATAAGTTTCAGCATTAGTTTTGAAGGGCTGTTTATTTAACTTAATTTTATTTTTTTTCAAAACTCTTGCTGGGACTTCTTATGCATATCACCATTAGGCAGTCAGTTACTGCATCATTCGTGTCCTGGTGAGGGACACAGAAAAAAGAAAGTGATAGTAAACTTGTCCTTTTCACTCATTTGCAGGTGTTGCGCAAAAAGTATCCTCAATTTGGCCAGTTGCATAATGGTGTTTTCATGCAGCAGGTTTCTTTCCGTATATCCAATGGATGCCGTTTGTAATTTTATTATTTGTAAACTCCATTGTAATGTTCATCTAAAATAGTTGGAAATATGTGACAGGATGCTGAAGAATGTTGGACACAACTTTTATACACTCTCTCTCAGTCTCTTAGACCACCAAGTCCAAGGTAGTTTTGATTTTCTTTTTCCGTACTATGGATTGAATATGATAAATATGCTACACTGCCTAAGAGTTTACGTAAAACCAATTTACCTGCGTCTAGGGTGGCTTTCGTATATTATTTTTATTCATTATTCATTTTTTCTAGTTTGGGTTTAGTTAGGACCAGAGAGTTTTGTTTAAGATGAGAAATTTTGAATTTGAATCTTATTGTGTAGTCATCTAACTTTCTTTTTCTTACCATTTTACATTCTAATTTGGCAATTTTCTATCTTCTTTTAACTTTTCTGCAGTGAGAATCCAGATGCAATGAAGGCCCTCTTTGGAGTTGAACTTGTAAGCAGGTAAATATTTTCAATTTTGTCCCATATGCAGTGGTATTTTGTAACTAAGCACATAGCAAACAGAATTGTTAATTTTGGTTGTCTTCTTGTCTGTGATGAAAAAGTTTTGACAAACTTTCAATGTTATAGGATCTGTTGCCAGGAAAGTGGAGAAGAAAGTTCAGAGACAGAATCAGTATATTCACTTAAATGCCACATATCACAGGAGGTGAATCATTTGCATGAAGGACTAAAGCATGTAAGTCGGCATTCAGCTGTCTAGATATTGTAATCCCGCATGGTCTTTTTACTAAACTTTTGTATAGCTCTAAAAGTTGTTTTGTTACCTGCTCTTGCGTAACTTTGATTAATGTAGTATCTTTCTGAAGCCTTAGTCATAGGGATATCACCTGTCCTCTCTCTGTGAACTCTCCACTCGTGGGGCTGGGTGGCCTTGTAATAAGGACTACAACCTCCCATATAAGAGGTGAGAAGAGAGATTAAAAAACTCTTTCCTCCTAGCGAGTTGCCCAGCAATTACCAGAAGAGCTATATAGGTGCTTCTTCAATAGTAGCCAAGTCAAGCTCCATGTTTCTTACAAGAGAAACTTGTATAGGGAGAACACAAGTTGACTTATAATTGCAAACATGGTTATTTCCATAAGATCAGAAGACTTTGGTTGACTATGGATAAATTTCATGGCTTCTTACTCTTTGACATGTAGCTGTTCCTCGAAGTGTGTTTTATCAAAGAATAGTTATTGATGTGCTACATATGAGTGATTATAGAAATCTTTCATCTCATAGTGTATAATTGTAATGCTCCATTGTCTTGTGCCAAAGATCACAGTTCGTTCTATGGAACACTGCTTTTCTTTATCTCCAAAAAATGTTGTAAATTAATAAACTACAAAAGCGCAAATAAGATGTCAGAGGTAGGGCGTCTAGCACATTAGTTGTTCTTTGGGGTTAGATCCTATGGGAACAATTATTATAAACTGTAGATTCCTCTGGAAGGACGAATTGTCTAGATTTATATTGTAAATATGTTACTACTAGTACATACTAGTCACTAGGACATTAGAGTTGGGCAGCTTTTGTTGGTGGGAGAGTTGCTTGTACAGCAACTGATTCGGTCTCCATTAACAATTAGAATTTGCTCGTAGCCTTTTCTGATTTTTTTTTTCCCATTTGCTTGTCCAAGTTCCATCTTCTTTCACTGTCCTTGTTTTCTTTTAGTTCTTCAATCTTCTGCGTTAGTTATCAAGCAATGGTGAATGATGCCCTTTTTGGTGATGAGCATTTTGAGCATGCCTACTTCTTGGGATATTTTCTGCATTTGTTTTTTTAATGGAGGGAGGGGTTTGGGTGGTAAAGCAGGTGCCAAAGTTCTCCGGCATAACTTTTATTTGTGTGGTATTATGGTAGTCTTCTTTCCAGGATATTGCTACATTAAAATTGGGGTGGGGTGGGGTGGGGATTTGGATTATAGAACGGGTGCCGAAGTTTTTGGAATGATGTCTTTGTTGGTATTTGTTCCTATTTAGGCAGGCGGCACACTCTACGTGTTTTAGTTTCTCTAGCTCTTTTTGGTTCTTCTTCTAGGTTGGTATGGTTTGTGGACATGTTATTGTCCATGCTGTCATCTTCTTCCTTCTTTGCATGATGAAACTTGTCCTTGCTTGCAAAGAGAATGTAATTCTGTCCATCAGTTTACAGACTGTAAATGCTTCTAACCTGCCTCATCACTCTGAATCCTTATCTTATGTTTCCAAGTGTTCTTCTAGTCTTCTATTGTAGGTCTCATGCATCACTTTTTAGTCTTCTGAATGCAGTGAAATCATTCTCTAGTATTCATTCTTGTGTTATTTTGACACAGTAATCTAGAAAATTAATGATTTCATCAATGTCTCTGGGGGGCTTATACAGGGTTTGAAATCTGAATTGGAGAAGGCTTCCCCTTCCTTAGGGCGTAGTGCAATTTACGTGAAAGAGTCTCGTATCAATGCCTTGCCAAGGTATACTATCCCTATTCTTAACAAAATTATTTTTTTTATAATATTACTTCCTGCGTTCTTATTTTTGCTTTATTACATACTAGCAACTAATCTTTCAAAATCTGACAACGTGGGATCTCCATCATTGTGTGGTTTTGGCAAGATAATTGAAATAGTTATTGATTTGATTTTCCAAATGTCAATTTTCATTTTCCAGCTATATTATATGTTGGAAGTTGTTATTATTGCCTTTGAAGCATGAGTTCTCACAATGGTCTATCTTGAAGGTATTTAACTGTACAGTTCGTTCGCTTTTTCTGGAAGAGGGAGTCAAATCAGAAGGCTAAGATTTTGAGGGTAATTGAGTTTACTTATTCTGTAAATCTTAACAGTTAACTGAAACTTAAGCGATGTTTTGAGGTTTTTGGGCAAAAAGTTCTATGTAAATGATGGGCCTGGAAGAAACATTTTAATCTAAAAGGTTGAGTTTCATCTCAGAGAAGCAATTTGGATTAAAGAGCAGTTGTGCATAAAGTCAATCAAAACCATATTTGTGTCTTCGTTTTGAGTATTTATACGTATTTTATCGTTATTCTTGCAGAAAGTCGATTATCCACTGCAATTGGATGTCTACGATTTATGTTCAGAGGATCTTCGCAAAAAGTTGGAAGCTCCACGCCAGGTATAGGATATGTTTTAACTGTTAACAGATTTCAATTTAAATCAACATACAAAGCTCTTGTTATTCTTTTGTGGTGCTAATGGCTGTTTTAACATGTCAGATTTTAAGAGATGAGGAGGGCAAAAAGCTTGGCTTGAAAGCTAAAGAGAAAAGCTCTGATTCGAAAGACAATGATGTGAAGATGACTGAGGCAGAGGTGACTTTCTGGTTAAGCCACATATGTAATAATTACAAATACGTTTGTGGCATTTCATATCTATAATTTGCATTTTCCCACAGGGATCTTCAAATGGAAGTGGAGAATCTTCGAAGCCTGATGAAGGTAAGGCGTTTCAAAAGTTAGCTTTGGCCTAAGGCTCTCTTTTTAATAAGATTTAGTAAAGTTCATCTCTCAATATGCTCACTTAATTCAATATTCTCGTTGCTTGCTCAGGTAGTTCATCATGCAAGGAACCAACTTTAACTGGAGTATATGATCTGGTTGCAGTGCTAACCCATAAGGGAAGGAGTGCTGATTCAGGGCATTACGTGGCCTGGGTAAAGCAAGAAAGTGGTAAGTTCTTTGAACCCGTGAATTCAATTTTCGAGCATTTATTGGCTTAAAACTGATAGATTTTACTGCACAAACAGGAAAATGGATCGAGTATGATGACGATAATCCCATTCCTCAGCGGGAGGAAGATATAACTAAACTCTCTGGAGGAGGTGAGCTCACTTTGAACCCGATCATTTTCGTTTTTGTTATTTTGCTAGCAACAAAATGGTAAACTCTGTGATATTACAACCAATCAACTATATACTTGTGCTATTATATTTTCAGGTGACTGGCATATGGCGTATATTTGTATGTACAAGGCACGCACTATTTGACATGATAATACATCATTATTTATTGCTATTAGATTCAAGCGTCAAAAGGAACATTCTCTGTAGATTCAGATTATGGAAACGATCAATAGATATTCACGGGCTTTTCTTTTGTTGTACTTTAGATATTGTCTATGCTTTGATCGTGTCGATGGTGGGATTTGATTTTCTTAATAATGACATTTTTCTAGGCATTGTAATATCTCACATGTCAAAGGAATTGTAACATCTCAATTACGCAACTGAGAAAAGCTGAAAATGACAGTGATGTTGTGAGTTAAATATTTATTGAATTTAATTTAAGGATGCATTTAGATGGGATCTATATGAATGTTGTGCTTAGAATTATAAAGCTCTGATTATGACTTCTGCTCTTGACATTGATTGCACCATCCTAAATGTATGTCCAACCTTATAGCAATTTGACTACTAGAAACATGTTTGTTTTAAATAAATTTTCATGGACACCTCAAGAGTAACAGAATAAGAAATTTCTTAAGAAATTTTTATGTCTTCACAGATTGAAACCATTGATTGGAGAGGTTTATAGGTGAAGGGTTAGTAACTAAATGAGGGTAAAAGACGTAGTGATAGTCGGGTGGTCGAAGACCTTTGAGGATTAGGTTAGGTTTTAAGCATCTGTGCAAAGATTAGATGGTCTAATTGGTTCAATCGGCTTCTCGTCTTTGAGCTTCTAGGTGGGACTTTAGACAGTGCAGTCGGTCTTCGTTAACAAAACTAAAAACTTGAGGAAATGCAAGTTTTTGAAATATTAATGCTATATTTAAGATCTGATACAAATTCTGAAAGTGATTCACCTCCATCATTTGGGGTCAACTAACATGACTTATTTGAATTTAGAAATGATATTCATGTAGTATCGCCTAAATTACATTTCAGTTTTAACCCGCTTTTAAGTAGATTTACGGATCATTGCAGTTTTATATTAGTTTAACCCGTTTTGAATGAATCCTTCCTCGTTAGGTTGGTCCATATCATAGAGTCTTTATTTGATTGATTTGTTATTTTCCTATCTTCTAAGAGTATATACATGACCTTGGCATGTATACCAAAGGAGTATTCTAAGAGCATGCATCATCAATTATAAAGTAGAAAATGTGCTCTCTAAATATAATTAAACACCACAAATGTTACCAGTAAAAATGTTAGAAGCAGTTCTTATTCTTTTTCAAATAAAAAAGTGTGGTAGTGTCAGGCGATGGGCCTCCACTACCACATATTTAGACAGTTCAGATAAGAATCGTCTAGAACGTTTGATGCACGCGCAATATGCAGCGCATCTGATCCGTTTATGGTCTCCTCTCCGTGCATCTATGATCTTCAGCACCTCTCCTCTCATTTTTAAATGTACTCTATTTTGAGAACATTGTTTTTAAAGAGCAAGAATTTTTTACCATTGTAGTGATTTTGAAGTTCTCCATCAATCAAAGAATACTTATTTCTTCACTATTGGAGATGGTCTAATATACATATACATAATGTACAGATTTCGAGATCTAAAGAGTTAAACTTGAATTAAAGCTGATAAATATCAAAACAAAATATCATCCAATGATGATATTAATAATGATTTTTGTGGGCACAACATAAGGAAGATGAAGAAAATGGACAAATTCTTTGAGAGAATATAAAATATGCCATTGAAGAATTGGGATACTTTTAGGTTCCAAAGCAAAGTGGTCCTAGAAATAGTACATTGTATACATAAATATGGCATTCCTCATTTTGGCAATTTGGAAAATATGGTGCAGCTGCTATACTATTCTTGAATTAGTAGTAGCTTTTAAGGGCAACTTACCCCAACATTCCTCGGCTAGCCTAGGCTATGCCCTCCCTCTTCTCAATCATCAATTTACAGAATTTGCTTTTATGACAAGCTAAGGTAGTCAAACCACAATTTAATTAATTAATTGTCTCCATGTGCCTATGCGTCTTAGTCACTATTGCAAATCGAAGTCGGCTGACCGTTTAGACGCTCAATATGGAGAAGCCAATTGGACCGTCTAAACTCGTATAGACGCTCAAAATCTAATTTTATTCTCAACTAGTTCTCGATTAATTCTCGATTGGTCTTAAAAAGTTCACAACCGCCCCATTAGCGCCTGACATCTTTTACTATATTGGTCTTTGTTTATTTCATTCAAAATGTCAATCCATATAATTATAACATCTATAAAAGAAAAAACAATAACAAAAACAACTACAGTTGTCTTAAGCGAAGATATATCAAATCACTTATGTTATATCGATCTAGAATTCGAATGTTAGTGTATGCGTGGAAAATTTTAATAGATCGTTTAATCAGTGCATGAAACCAGTCATCTGATTATTTATGGCCGACGAGCCAAATTTCACGTGTTATGAATGAATGAACGAACGAACGAATGAATGGATACAATTTATTCTTCCTCAGCAAGCAACCATGTTAGATTCAACTGGTTCGATAAATTCACTTTAGGAACTAGGATCATAATCTAACTTCACCTCAGTTGCAACAATAAAGTCGTAAGAAATTATTCTTTACTTTCTTGATAGGTTTATTTGTATCCTTGATTTATTCTTGGAATATAATGTTTGTTGCATCAGACACCTTGATGCCAATTTACCCGACTCGGTGGGCTATGTTCGTCTGATTGCGAATGGAGTAGCACATGAACTTGCGGCTTGGGATAGTAATCTTCATCAACTTGTCTCTTTTTTTATAGTCTCCTGTTGTTTCTTGCTAGATTCATCAATTATGATCTTTGTAATAGAATTGTGTAATTGATGTTTTATGTTTCCATAAAAAAAATAAAAAATTTACCCGACTCAATACTAACAAGTTCACTAAATGTTAGTGTGTTGGGTGAATTTCGATTTTGTAAAATTCAAAGTAACCATAAAAAAAACTATTGGTAACAAGCATTGTGTTATAAAACTCATTTTGTATTGGGTTAATATCAAATAAGTGTCATGTGGTTTCGTGTTTTTACAAATAAAAGACTGTTTTTTTTGTTTGCATCATTAAGGAAATAATCGATTTTGTTGTCGTAAACGAGAACATTTTTTGCCAAATATTTTTCAAACCTTTGATCATTATGTAAGAAGGTCATAAATTTTTTTTGACAAAAAAATGTCTTCGTTGACGTCAACAGAATCGACCATTTCCTTAATTATTCAAACCACAATTCTTTATTTGCTCAAAAGGCAAACTACCGTTTTTTATTTGCAAAAATGCAAAACAATAAAACACTTATTTGAAATTAACCCTCGTATTGAGAACTTTTAGAATACACTCGATAATAAATGAATAATATTTTTTATTGGGAATGACACGACTATTGAAAAAATATATGGGTTATGGGCCACATAGAAGGTGATTAAGGAAAAGGCCCACACATGTGGTCTTCTGCTAAACCCAAAAAATGTGGTCCAATTAGCCATCTAATTCAATTTAATTTTGATCTAAAAATTATTTCATTTTTTCCCCAATTTCAACAAATTTGAATGACTTTCCAGTCCCTGCCATTCTTTTACTTTCAGCAAATCCAATTTAATTTCAAGGTCCCTTTATCCTGTGACTCATTTATCATTAAGTGCAATGCAACATCTCCCTCCATTATTTGTTTTAATTAGGTCTAAATCAAATAAATAAATTTACGAATTTAATGCATATAAGACAATATTTTATTGAATAAAACAGACAAATAGATAGATACATGTATTCGAAAATATGCATACAATTTCGGGGTATTTATTAGGTGGTTTGTTCTAAATAGTTCTAAAAAGGTATTTGGTTAAACTTATAAGACAGATTGTTTTATTTAATTGTTGTTGATTTGGTTTTGATAGAAATCACCTTTCTAAATTTTATATAAAGGCACATTAGAATCTGGACTGTTTTTCAAGCCGAAGTTTGGAGTTTGTCTTTTGGTGCAGCTTAGTCTAAGAGTTATAGAGCGGACCTTCTTTAGGCATAGGCGGGAGGGACGTTTGTTCTAGGTTTGAAAATAGGAGGACCTCAAATATAATACATATATAATATATAGTGTTTCATAACCGAAAGAAAGCTAGATTTCAAATGTCGTTCTTTTAGGCTCTGTTTCTTTTTTCTTTTCTTTTTTGTTTATTTTCACTTCAATCATATTCAATAAAATTTCTCAGTCATTCAGTCAAATTTTGTCAATTTACTTCAACAAATTCAGTTCAGTTCAACCATAAAGAACAACACCTTAATAGCAATAGGATACTCAATTTATTTAAAAAAAATAAAAATAAAAAGTTAAGATAATATTATAAAGAATAAAGTGTGCAAGTTAATTTCAATCGCCCTGCATATAAAATAAATGATTAACAATTCCGAATCCCAAAGCGATTAGTACTTTTTAGTAAAATTCTTAATTTTGATGTTAGCCCCGAAAATTCTTGAATTTGTCAAACCATATGTTATCAACCTATTTTTTGCTCTTCAAATTCTCTTAACTATGCCAATAACTATTGCATCTGGTGGTGAAAGAAGTTTTTCTAAGTTAAAGTTTTCGGAAAGTCTTAATACCTATCAGCCTCCTAAACTTTTTCATTTCTTCACTTTGTCACCCAACGTAGAAGACACTCTCTCAGCCACCTCAAGTTAGCAATTATAACACGTCTCATGAATCCTATGTGCCGCTGACGTGGCACCCATGTGGCAAAAAACAAAAATTGAAAGAGAGTGGAAGAGAGAAAATGATAGAAAAAACAAAATAATTTTATTTTCAAAAAGACCCTTGAATTTTTTTCATTTTCATCTCTTTCTTCTTCTTCTTCTCCTTAAAAAAAGGCTTAATACATTCCTAACCCATTAACTTGTTCATTTTTTTCACTTAGCCCCCTCAACTTAAGGGACAACCTATTAGCCATCTGAATTTGTAATGTTTTTCCACTTAGACCCCTCAACTTCTAATTTCTTTCCACTTAGCTCCCTCGACTTATCAAATGTGACTCACTTTGCCCCTTTCATGCTGCTGATGTGACATGAATTTTTTATTACCACTTATATATTGTCATGTCAGCACAAATAGGCAAAATGGTTCATATTTGACAAGTTAATGGGGTAAATGTAAAAAATTACAAGTTGAGGGGGCTGAGAGGTTGACTCCTAATTTGGGTGGCTAAGTGAAAAAAGTGGGCCACTTTAGGAGGCCAGATAGGTAAGCCAAAAAAAAAATAAAAATAAAATAAAAGGGCTTCATACATTCTTAACCCCCTGAACTTGTTCACTTTTTTCAGTTAGCCCCATCAACTTAAAGGACAACCTATTAGCCGTCTGAACTTGTAATGTTTTTCAACTTAGCCGCCTCAAGTTGTAATTTCTTTCCACTTGGCCTTCTCAACTTGTCAAATGTGACTCATTTTGCCCCTTTTATGCTGATGTTGCATGAATTTTGTATTACCACTTATATTATATCATGTCAGCACAAAGAGGCAAAATGGAACACATTTGACAAGTTGAGGAGGCTAAATGGAAAAAAAAATTACAAGTTGAGGGGGTTGAGAGGTTGTCCCCTAAGTTGGGGTGGCTAAGTGAAAACAATGGACAACTTTAAGGGGCCCGATATGTAAGACAAACAAAAGCTTAATATATCAACAACCCTCTGAACTTCTCCATTTTTTTCACTAGCTTCCTCAACATGAGGGACAACATATTAGCCACTTGAACTTGTAATTCTTTTCCAATTAACCCCTTCAACTTGTCAAATATGACTCATTTTACCCTTTTGTACTGACGTGACATAATATAAGTGGTAGTAAAAATTCATGCCACATCAGCATAAAAGAGACAAAATAGGTCACATTTGACAAGTTGAGCGAGCCAAGTGGAAAGAAAATACAAGTTGAAGGGGCCAAGTGGAAGAAATTACAAAGTTCAAGTGGCTAATAGGTTGTCCCTTAAGTTGCGGGGCTAAGTGAAAAAAATGAATAAGTTCAGGGAGCTACAAATGTATTAATGATAAATAAATAAACGAGATTCCGCCAAATATGGATCGGGCTAGAAACAAGAAAATTCCAGAATCCGGCTGGAAACTGGAAAATTCCAAATTTCGACTGAAATCTTGGAATTTTCCAGATTTTGGTTGAAAACTGGAAAATTCTAGATTCCATCCAGAAATTGGGCGAAATCAGGAAAACTATAGGATTCCGGCCGAAATCTGGAATTTACCAACTTTGGTCGGATTCTGAGAAAACCAGTTTCTGGTCAAATTCTAATTTTCGGCCAGAAACTGGAAAATTCCAGAATCCATACGAAATCTAAAATTTTCCAGAAAACGGTCGGAAACCATAAAATTCCATATTACGGCTAGAATCTTGAAATTTTCCAGAATCCAACTGGAATCTAGAAAATTCTAGAATCCGACTGGAAACTGGAATTTCCTAGATTCTTGTCGGGAATTGAAAATTGCCAATTTCCGTCCAAAAACTGGGCGAATTCTGGAATGTTCCTGAATCCCGGCCGAAATTTGGGATTTTCCAGTTTCTGGTCGGTCCATATTCCGGTCAGAAACTGGAAAATTCTAAATTCTAGTCGGAAACTAAAATTTTTTAATTTGCGCCTAAATTCAAATTTGGCGGTATCTCATTTAAAAAAATTAAGAAGAAGAAGAAAGAAAATGAAGAAAAAAGAAATTAGAAAAAGTACATGGACAAATTTTTTAACTCTAAGAGGATCAATTTTGTAAATTTGGGGCGACTGTAGTACTCTACTGAGTGAGACCGAGTGTGGGCTTTTGGGTGGCTAAGTGTAAGTAAAAAGTGGACTTGAGGTGGTTTATAAGTTGTCCACTAAGTTGGAGTGGCAAAGTAAAAAAAATGAACTAGTTTAGGGGGCCTTGTAGTAATTATGCCTTTTGGAAACTTGTTTGAGATAGTTATATCACGAGAAAGACTGGATAGTTTATCGATTTTATGTATTGAGAGAAATATATTAATATGCATAACTATTAGTAATTGTGAATCCAGAAATGATTGTAGACATCACTCACTCATATTAGAGTAGTAATTTATTTTTCATACTCTTTTTTTGACATTTTTTTTTACTTGCACTTGTTTGTTAGTGCAGTTATTTGACACTTCACTCATAGGCCACCAAAAAGGTGGTGATGGAATTAGATTCAAGTTATGTGTTAACGTTTATGACGGGACAAGTTGGGCTGCAAGATCCTCTTGAGTTGATTATCAAGACTATCAAAATCCTCGAGACATGGACTGGGTAGCGAAGTTTCTTTATGTTTATTATGAAGGAAATCGAGCGGTTGACTAGATGCCAAGTTTTGCAAGCTCTCATGCAAGCTTCAAGGACATTTTTCTTTTCGGTCGACAAAAAGATTAGTTACTTTATAGTTTTGTGTTTTTATTTTTATTTTTTTTTCTCGTGCTTTAACCTTCCTACTCCGCCAAAAATATTGAAAAGTACAATAATAAATTTGTATAATAATTAAAAAAGTTGATGGATTATACATAGATAGATCCGAAGTTGAAACACGGGTTATCGAGTTGCCTTTTCTATAGATACATGTTGAGATGATATGAACAAAATATGACCTCATATTACTAACAAGAATCTTACAGCAAAGTTCGAAAGAAGAATCAATTAATCCATCCTAAGAGAGAGAGAGAGAGAGAGTAAAGGCTCATTGAGATTCTCTCGTATGCTATGGATTAGGCCCGGGTTATATGGTTTAATTAGGTAGCTTCAGATAGCTAGCAATTTAAGCAGACCCTAACGGGGCGTTTGTTTCAAATTGGGGATGAGATGAGATGGAGAAGGAGGTTGAGATGAGATTAAAAATAAGGAGATGAGATGAAAAAGGTAAATAGAGTTTAGTTGGCCCTTGTTTGTTCTAAGGGATGAGATGAGAGTTAAAATATGGAGATTACTAAACTACCCCTAATTTCAAAATTTTAAAGGATATAAATGGTTTCAATTTCTTCCACCTTCCTCCTCCAATTTCACGTTGCAGCCAACTTGCCCACCCCTAATCCTTCGAACTTCCCTTTCGGGCATCAATGTCCGGCGAACAAAACTCGCCGGCGTCATCCAAGTCTTTGCCGCCTCCACCTTCCTCCCCCAATTTCACGCAACAAAGCCAACTTCTCATCTCCAATCCTTCGAATTTCCCCTCCACTAATACCGTCGGCGTCAATATCCGGCGAACAAAATTCGCCGGCGTTATCCAAGTCTAAACTAAATACTTAATGTAATCGTATTGAATCGTATTTCAGATAATACGATAGCCTAAATATAAACTGCACATTTACTCTAATCGTATTGAATCGTATTTCGGATAATACGATAGCCTGAATATAAACTGCATATAAACTGTAATCATATTGAATCGCATTTCAGATAATACGATAGCCTAAATATAAACTGCATATAAACTGTAATCGTATTGAATCGCATTTCAGATAATACGATAGCCTGAATATAAACTGCATATTTACTCCAATCGTATTGAATCGTATTTCGAATAATACGATAGCCTAAATATAAATTGCATACATTCTTCAATCGTATTGAATCTTATACGAAATAAAAAAAATATCAATCGTATTCAACTACATTTAATCTTCAAATTAGCATAAATAGATGGCAAATAAGTTTGTGCCACAAAGTAGCTTACAAAAATTTATCCAAAAACTATGGTGGCAAACCAACAAAAACAAAATACATCTACATGTTGGCTATAAGCAATTTCAATTTCCTATCATATTTTTAAGAGTCAATCCATACTTGAAACACCCGGTTCGTCCTTGTCATAGAGATCATGCTCTCACTTATCGTTTTGCCTCTGCCTACAAAATAAAACTTAACGAATTCACTTCAAAATAGAGTTTGGACTTCACAAAATGATAACATACAAGCAGAAAATAATAATGTTGGAAGAAGATAGAAATTAACACTTTTTATGCTCTCATGAATTCTAACCCAAAGATAAGAAACCAAAGAAAGCAAGAAGACAAATGTAGATAGGGTAGCATATAGTGATAGTTTTCACCAACATTTGCAAATTAAAGTATACCAAGCATCTATCAAATTAATTTCTGCAAACAAAGACTTTATATGATGAACCAACATAGAAACATCACAACAAAATATGATGAACCATCAATGAAAACTATTAGATTAATGAGTAAAGGAAGGTTATTTAGTATCAGTTTACTTTTTGTTCCGATTACCTCCAAATTAATAAACCTTAACACATCCCAAGCACCAATTTCTATCTTCAAAATTTAAATTCAAATTAGATCTAAACACATACAAAGCAAAATACAATATTCAATAATCAATAGATCATTAAATTGCAAATCTGAAAATAATTTAACTAATTCAAAGCATGAACAACAATTCCAATGACTTTACACAAATCACAATTCAAACCCTAACCCAAATCAGAGATACAACACATGAAAACTCAAATAAATAAGAGATTAACCCATATTAGAAGATAATATTGTATCAATTTCATCATCTAGCCCTAAATTGGAGCTTAAACCCAAAACCCAAAGGAGAAATAATTGATAAACTGAGATTATTACCTGGAAATCGGCGAGGAGTAAGAGGAGAAGGTGGTACTCGCTACCTACGGTTGAGAATGCAGCAAACTCCGGCGAAAAAGACGTCAACGGAGGGCGGAGCAGAAATCGCCAAGGGGAGGAGAGGGGGTTAGGGCGGCTGAAAATGTGAAAATGAGGAAAAGAGGTGTGTTTTAGGGTTTTGTTGTCAAAGGGATATAGGGGGAATTTTTTTATTTCTGCAAGGTTAACTTAGACTTTTCCCCCTCATTTACATTTCCATCTCAACCCAATTTTCTTGTAACACCCCCCCCCCCCCCCCTGTCCTAGAAAATGAGGTATGAGATGGAAATATTTTCCTATCTCCCCCCTCCATACCTCCAAACAAACACAACATTCACCATCTCCCTCCTCTCATCCCCATCTTCCCCATCTCATACCCCCAACCAAACGCCCCGTAAGTATCAACCTAACCGTGGATCCAACCATTCCAGGTACGTCGTTTGACTCCAAAAAAATTTTGTGCATACTAATAATTGCATGATTTTACAACATTAATTTCGACTTGAGCCAATGAAAAACATCAGTCCTCTGTTTTCTTAAGAAATTTGAGGAAATATTTTATTCTTTTGAATTGAGAATAAGGTTGTCAAAAGTACTAGTTGACTTTTAAAAGATAAGTTAAAGATATAGGTTAGATTTAATTAAGTCAAAATACATGTCTTTAAAGTGTGGTTTGCATGTATTATGTATACTCTCTCTTATTTCCTTCTCAACAAAGATAGTGTAAAGAGATGAATGAATCAAAAAAAAAAAAAATTCAAAAAGAAAATCTCCCAAAAAATATTATTTTGGCCAATTCAAAACAATGTGAGCTTTCTTTCATTATTGTAAGAAGCAAAATGTCAACTCAAAAACACAAAATTCTCAAGCCTTGAGTAGGGGGCATAGGCTCTAATCAATACAAGTAAAAATTCAATGGAAGAAAGTGAAGCAAAGAGGAGGGAGGGGCCCAAGTCAACAACAAATTTAAATGAAATTTATTAGAATAATAGTAATAATTAAAAAGAAGAAAATAAATAAAGAAATGATATCTAAGAAGAAATAAAAGTTGAAGTTTGTCTAGTCCTTCTAAGACAAACCTTCAACTGATATAACTGTGGGATTATGGACTTTGGATTTCCCAAATCTTTTAGCCCATCCTATCAAATCATCTTAAGTCTTAATTAGTAGATGGTTAACAATAAATCTTGTAAAATATAACAAAGTTTATATTAACCATTCTGGTCTTCCCATTGCTAATTCTAGTACAAAAAGGCCTTTTGAGGTCCCTTTTGTTTGGGCTTTTCGGGTCGGTTTTGGACGGACCCTTAAATTAAGGTTTACACTTGAACCGATGTCAATACGGCAGTTAAAGTCTCTTATTTTGGTTTTACGCAAAACCAACACCAATATTTACACTTTTGGGAACGATTTTCAGTTTTCAGAAAAAAAGACCTCAAATGTCTATTGTTTCAGTTTCAGAAAAACAACCAATCCTAATAAAATGATGCAGTTACCAGCTTAATAAAGTGTTCATTACGATCAGTTTATGCATTATTCAACTATAACCAAATTATTGAATCAAACTATTTTTCAGGCTCTTTTTGGTTTGAATAAAATCGGTTCGAAATAAGTGATATAATTTTAAATGCATTTTCATATTAAGGTTCAGTTCCATTTGCTATTTGGTCTAAGGTTGCATCACTTATTTTACTTGATTTACCATTTTATTTATTCTGCTCGGTTAAGCGATGCATTCGTCAAAAGTAATTATATCCAAATAGCTATAACAATTACTTTTCAGGTCAAACATAACACTATTTGTGAATAAGAACTAGCAAAAATACAATGTGTAATCTGTTACCAACCAAAATTTCGATGAAAATGGCAATCAACAATCACAAATCCCAGCATTATCACACTAATCAATATAATCACGGTTCACAAAACCAAAAAAATTTCATTCCTTTCTTCTCTTCCCATTTCATAACAAAACCCAACCACCATGACCCAAAAATTCATATCAAACCCATATTTGTTTTTTCTGCGAGAGATTCACTTTTTGTCGATCCTAAGGTACGAACACAAAAACCATATATGTTTAGGAGTAATAATAAATATAACTAATTAAAATTAAAATTCTCTCTATAATCTGTCCTATTGAAAACTTGAACCTGGAGTGTAAATAGCAAGATCAGGCCATCCATTACTATTTCCCCACTCCCCACCTTGCAAGTAGCTCTCACCACCACCACCACTACCACCTCCTCCTCCGCTGCCATCGACATTACGATCACCGACTTGCACATCTAGGCCCGGGTTTTGAACCGACCCAACATTCAAGTCCTCACCAAACCCACCCATATCGACCATTTTCAGACCCGGGCCATTCGGGTTCAACCCTTCAAAAATATTCCCAAATTGCCCATTTGACGCCAAGAGCGAGCTGAAACTCCCACCCAAATCCAATAACCCCTTCCGATCCTGATCCGGTTCCAAACCATACATACGGGTCGGGTCACCTGAAACCTCCGGGCCACTCAAACCGCCCAGACTCGAATTCCCATTAGCGACCAATTGTAAAGCTGATGTCGCAGATGTAGTAGATGTTGAAGTAGATGAAGATGAAGCTTCCGGAACCCGGCGAGGAGGGGTCCTTCCCGGGTCGGAGTTAGGATCCGAATTAGACCGTTTTGAGCTTGAAGAACGTTTAGAATTCTTCCGGGTTCCACCGCCGACGGGGATGTTTCTCAAGGCGCCACCTTTAGTCCAGTATCTCCGGCAACTCTTGCAGTAATGACGAGGCTGAGAGAGATTGTAGTTGTTGTAGTAGCAGAATTTGGTGTTGGGGGAATCACACCGGGGGCACTTCAACTGCTCCGGCTCTGGGAACTGATGTTGTTTCATCGCGGAAAATGGCGACGGATCCTGCATAATATCTAAGAAAAATGATTCAAAATTTTACGCTCGTAAAGACTACGAAGAAAGGTAAAAGAGGACAAAATTGATGTTTTTTTAGCAGAAAAAACATGGATTTTCCTCAAATTTGTCAAATTTGAGACATGGTATCAAGAAAATGAACGTTTCTTGATTTTGAGATCAAGAAAGTGAAGAAAAAAAAATCAAGAAATCAACATGATTCTCGAATTTGAGATCAAGAAAATCAAGAAAATGAACGTTTTCCTTGATTTTGAGATGAAGAAAGTGAAGGAAGAAAAATCAAGAAACCAACATGATTCTTGATTTGAAGAAAAAAAAATCAAGAAAATGTGTGAGTTTACGCGTGAGAGTGACTAGTGGAGAGAACAAAATAAAGGGAAGACTTGTTGAAATAGAGAGAGAGGAAAAAGTAAAATTCGGTTTTAGTGTGTGTTGATTTGAGTGGAGAGTGACAAAACTAATTAAATAGTTATTTTTTTAAGTAGAAAAAACAGGTAGATTTTGGATGGATTAAGAACAATAATTCTTGTGCTTCTATTTTGTTTTAGAAGCATAATTAACTTAGTTAGTGGGACTTTGGGATTATTTTATATTATTGTCTTGACATCGCATGCAACAAATGTCAATTCTAATGATTCGGATTTCTTTTTATGTAACAATATGATTTCTTAAAACAACGGATGTCGTTAGCTCCATCCCATGTAATAAACTTAAATCATTTCCAAACCTTCACTTTATTTTATATACTCTAATTTTATTTTATTTTATTATAAAGTAGATTATTTATTAGTTTGTAACTTTTGTTAAAAATTATTTGTTTGATATTCATATTTAAAAAATTCACTACAAATTTTTTACATTTCGTTATAATTAATTTTTTAGCTTTTTGCATTTTTTTTAGATATGTAACTTTTATATTTCGGAAAAGACAACATAACATAATTATAAGGTTATTTTGTATTGCAGTATGAATATCTTGAAAGTTAAAATGTATTATGCTTAAGATCTAAAAAATTGACAAAAGGACTAAAGAGTTAATTATGACAAAAAATGGAGATCTTATAGTGAGTTTGCCAAAAAAAATAGAGAACAAACAGTGAATTCTGACGAAAATTGATGAATAATAAATCATTTGCCATTTTTTTCTATTTCACTTTTAAATATGTAATTTTGATAGGGAAACTTCTAAATCCATCTACTTTATTTATAATTTCATCATAAATACTTTTTCTACCAAATACTATTTTATTTCTAAATAATCAAATTAGACATGAAAAATATTTACAACATAAAAGTGAAACTTTAATATTAAAAAATGAGCACTATCTACTTCAAAATAAATGGAGTATTTTAAATTTGAAGTATTTGAGACTTTACTCTATTTTAAGAGTAAACATTTGATGCACATTTTAGAGTTGTAAATATTAAGAGAACTTCAATTTTGGAATGCTATTGGAGATGACCTTAGAGCCGGTTTGACATTACTTTCTCAACACCTAAAAGCAATTTCTCATGCTCTTTCAGTTAAAAATAATGTTTGGCAAATGCAAATGCTTTATGAGAAAAGATGCTTTCAACAAAAATTAGAATTTGTAGATTTTAATGAAAGTAATTGTTAGAACTTATACAAAAATTTGATATTAATATTCTTTTACTAAAATAGGCTAACTTTTAATATATTTTAATAAATACATATTTTAATTTCATTTAGTGACTTTTAGGACATTTAAAATTTATTTACAAAACATAGTTCTGCTTTTGATCCCTGATAACACTTTTTCCAACATCAACTGCTTCTTCCCAAATATCAAACTAGCCCTCAATAGTTACTTCAAAATGACTCGAAAATTCGATTGACTTTCTAAATTTACCTTTAAAGTGATATACATTTTGATTCTGTGCAAATTTCTTTTGAAATGTTACAAGATTTTTAGAGAGTACACCACCACCTGTAAAGAACTTCTGAAAACTATTGAGACATTTTATAAGTTAATATGACAATCATTTATCTAGGTCAAGTTTAAGAAACTGTTATGGCTTGTTTGGTTCGCAAAATAAATAAAGAATAAAATAACTACTTTTTGTTTTTTCTTTATGGTCTGATCACGCGGTATCTTTGGCAAAATGCTAGACTAATTCACGCTCGCAACGAAAAAAGCCGTTATATGTGATATAAGTATTGGACAAATTGAGTTGCTCCATTCAAGAGCGAGTATCGAATCCTACACCTCTCTTATTATTTATAACTTTGATTGGTTTGTTCTTTATGAATACATTTCATTTAATAGTTATCTGTATTCTTGTCAAAACATATCTAGAAAATTAACTATTATTCATCACCATTTTCCATCAACAAATATCTTTAAAACAATACTTATTCTGTTATTTTTTATTTTATTTTATGGAATAACTATTTTGTTCCACGAACCAACAACAATTTAATGTATTAATATTAGTATTAAATAAAATATGCATAACCGCATTTGAAAATGAAAGAGACACTCGTTTGACTTTCATTTAGTGGTACATAAACTAATATATGTTGGAATAGGTGTGTGAACTTTTACTAATTGCACATATAAACTATAAGAACCTTAATTATACTTTTCGTTTAGAATCCAGACATGCCATCTCCTTTTCCCATTGTAATAATTCTCTATTATAAACAAATGAAAATAATCTCCCACAACTTCTCAATTAGATTGCAGGTTTTTATATGGTTACTTTGTTTTTTACGAAGTAACCATTATTTTGTCCACTATCATCAGGGCCGGCGCCAGGGGGAGTTCACCTAGGCGGGCGCCTAGGGCCTCCAAAATTATAGGGGCCTCATAAATCTAATTTATTGTACTTTTAACCTTTTATATATGTATTATTATTTTAAAAATATAAACTATACCTCTCAATATGAAGTGTTGTATTATAATTTAACTAGAGGAAGTTGAGAGAAATGGAAGATGAGAGAATGAAACATGTTTATGTTCTAGTTGAGATTTTTAAAAAATATGGAGACGATTCAAATATTGTAACTGCTGAGAAAATTATTACGAGATAACTTATCCAAATCAATTTAAGTGATAGAATACATCAAGAATTTGCATCTTGCTTTTCTTAATGTTTGAGTTCCTTACATGATCATATTGATTGTTAATGTCGAAAGAAATTTCTTGAAGTTAAACTTAATAAGAACTACATTCGTATAAGTATGTCACAAGAGTATTGAACGGTTTGACCATGTTGTCAATTGAGAAACAAAGTTTAGCTAAACCGATTTATATTAAATTAAAGATTTTGCAAATATTAAAGTGAGAAGAGTAATAGTTCTTAGCTTTAGATTTTTTATTATTTGATTTTATTTGTTATAAGAAGGTTCTTTCTATGGGATTTGTTATAAAAAAGGTTAATATATGATTATAGTTTCTAGGTAATATTATACCACTCGTTTTACTATTTGGTACTTGATAAAATAATACGAAAAAAAAAACTAGCCTAGGGCCTCCAAAATACTGGAGCCGGCCCTGACTATCACCATTAGATGAGAGTAGTGGATTTTGATCCAATGGGAATGAAGGCAAAGTAATGGTTACTTCAAAGTAACCATAGTCTACACTTTGAATTGCAATGTGTAAAATAAAGTTAAATATTAATTTAGTTCATTTATTGCTAAGTTAACTTCAACATATAATTTATGTTTCAAATTGAGAATAATTGTGTAAAATTTTAGTTTTTTTTAAGATAAAAATATTATTGGTTGTCCTCGAAGAATATTGTTCATTTTTCTTCAAAATAGTTACCAACAAATATTTTTCTAATATACAACTAATATTATTAAAATATTTGTATATGTTTCACCAATATAAGTATAAATCTCAAAATATGAAAATAAAAAATTGTTAATAAAAAAGTTTTACTATGAATCAGGTGCAATATACACAATTAATAAAAAAATGTAATGTATATTTTTAAGAAATAATTAATGTAATAAAAAAAGATGTACATTTATCCGTTTTCATTGATTGAGTCAAGTTCAAATGAGACAAGGATTTAGGATGAGACTAGTTTTTATAATGAGACAATGGGTATTTTTGTAATTCAATAGGGGAAGGTGGCAATCTTGTAATTAAATGAACACCCCTCATGCGTGAATTGAAGGGAATGAATAGGAGGTGATGTCAGCGCTGATGTCACTGCTGATGTCACATCTGGAGAGAGAAATAGTTTTAATTATTTTATTTAAAATGCATTTTCCCGCTCTTTCCGAACTCATTTTTCAAAAAAAATTATACTAGTGAACTCGTATTAATTAGGTGGTCATTTTGAGATCCATTTTTGTTATTTATAGACGATTTTTATTTTTTTTATTTTTTTATAATTGTTCCACCGGACTACTCTAATTGTTCCACAGGACTACTCTAATTGTTCCAACAGAATACTACATTTTTTTACACTCCCAGAGTGCATTTTAAAAAAAATAATGAAAATATTTTGCTGGAACAATAGGAGTAGTCTGGTGTAGTATTCTATTGGAACAACCAAGTATCCGACTTGGAACAAAAATAAAAAAAATAAAAATCGTCTATAAATAACAACAATAGATCTCAAAATGACCGCCTAATTAATACGAGTTTAGTGGTATAATTTTTTTTGAAAAATGAGTTCGGAAAGAGCGGGATAATGCATTTTAAATAAAATAATAAAAACTTTTTCTCTCTCCAGATGTGACATCAACGCTGACATCAGCGATGACATCACCTCAATAATGCCCCTCCATGTTTTTAAAATTTCAAAATTACCACCACTTTTTAACTGTCTCACACTAAAAGAAAATCTCTTCATAATGACTTTATCTCACATGAACCTATTTCTTCATTGATTATTCATTACACTCATCTATAACACATTTGTTAGCATCATTATTCGCCAAACAACCTTAATTATTTTAAAATTAATGTATATAATAGAAAGGAAAAAGAAAAACAGGATTCTTTTATTTTGGAAGATTACATATATAACATAATTAAAAATTTTGTTTTGTCTTCACGTGGCAGGGAATTTTTTTTGGCATAAACCGCCCTTTTTTTCTTGATGGTCTTCCTCATCTTCTTTCGTTCTTTATTTTTCTCCTTCGCTAGTGAAAAGGTATAGGCTCATTCAGTCAGCGGTCAACCAAAAAGTAAGTACTAGAAAGAAGCACATGGTGAGAAATTATTAGATGTTCTTTTACTGATAGTATTTCACTCCAATGGTTGAGAAATGGTTGTTCTCTCATTGCAATGTTCTTAAATTTAAGAACTTTGATTAAAAAATTACACAAAAAAGAAGGTAAAGATAGTGGAGGGATTAAATGTTAGATGGCATTCTTATGTAAATTGTTTGATGGAGAGATTATACAGTGTTTTCAGAGTACGGTAATTCTACAATTATAGATAGTTTCATGTACTTTTAGTATATTTTAATAAATAATTTCATATCATATTTTATTGTCTTTTATATTTTTATGCAGTATCGAATCTACAAAAGCTCTAAACATTATTCTTTTCATTGATGATCACATTTTATCTATTTAGCAAAAGAGATAATACTTATTTAAATAAATTATTAAGTGCGATATCAACATAATTTATACTTTATTGAGAAATATAGTTTTTGTTTATTATAAGATTCAAATTCATGATCCCGCATTCTTCTTTTCGAAATACGATGGCTATTAAATTATTATTTAATGAAAGCTGATTTTAAATTTATTAATAATATTAAAATGTTAGTTGGCTTCATTATCAAAAATGAAATTAAAATTTGGGCAAATCAATATACGAACCGTGATACTCTGATTTTTGTTATAATTATATTTACAAATAAGGTTATCATTGGTTCTCCATCTTCAATAATTTGGGATCTATTCCAATGACAGAACACCACTAAATTATTGTCCACGAATTGGAAATTTCAAATTCTAGTGATCTTCGAGAGTTGAAAGTTGCTTAATGGGGTGCACTTTCCTTTGTTAGACTTCATTTTGTGAGGTGAATGGCGTTGCGGTTGGGTTATTCAGTGAAGAATTTTGTAATCGAAGCTCATTTTTTACAATAATATGACATCCATCCTTCCTAAATGTCGTGGTGCATTATTTGTTGGAAATTGAAAATTTACGACGTTCGTAGCGGAATTAAAATTTTTCAATTTCTTAAACCAAGATCCGTTAGCTTATTGAATAACAATTAAGAAGATTAGTTAGATAAAATACCTCTAGGAGATTACTATCTAACGTTGTTGTCGCGCCCACAAGTCTTCTTTATTTTAATCTCGCGAGTGCCCAAAGTAGAACACCTCTAGCGTTAAGTCCACACGAGCAAGAACGAATAAAACGGTAAATCAAAACCCCAATTTTGGTCTAGGAATTTCGGCTTCTCTAGAGAGAATTAGATGTGTGTATCAAATACCTCATAGGGGGTTGTATTTATCGTGTTTAGAATTGTCTCTCCTAAATAAGAATCCTATTCCCAAAAGGACTAGGCCAACTCTTATTTAATTAATAAAAACAATTCTATTCATACTAGTATTCCTATTTAATTAAACTAGTAATTTATATAAATCCATATTTATTAAATTACTCAATTTAACTAAATAATAATCTCAATTATTATACTAGTAGGATTTAATTAATTAACATTATAACACATTATAATTTAATTCAATTAAACTATATATATCAACACTATATATACATATTTCGACCAACATTACCAAATACACATATTTGGTATATTTACCAATTTACCATTTTATCCTTCAATACTCTTAGTGTGTGACCCACTAGGTCCTTACCACAACCGGTCGTATATTAATCTAATCTCTATTAATTAATATAACATAGAAGAGCGTCGACTCAAATATGGAGATACTCTTCTAACCCGGAGTCATAAGGAGTCAAGATTAACAGTTGACTTCTTTTACCTGTCAGTGATAGTTGCAATATAATTCGGTCCCTCATCAATATTATCTCTAATGAATCATGATCACGGAAAAGTCAATCATATAATTCATTATTAATTTACTTGTGCTCAAATAAATATTCTCCATAAATTGAAAACCATTTCCAATTTATCATATTACCTCGCGCAAGGATTTAGAACTATTTATTCACAAGAGGCCCAAGATAAATCTTCTAATACAGAAGTGATGATATCCTCAATCTAACATTAACTGCTTTGCAATTACTTTATGTGTTACCCAATGTCTACCCGAAGGACACCCGAATACTGGATCGTACAGATAGTAGAATCAAAGTAACACACTCCATAATTCAAAGTCACATGAATGAGTATTTGAGTTCTAGGACTACTTTATATCTATTACCACATATGAGTTAAAGCTAGTTGACATTTATGTATTTATTCCATACTAGTAACTCAAAGCGAGGTCTCCAATATATATAACATCATTATACATATCCATATAATTATCCAGATATCTCGTATAATCTAAGTTCGTGAGATCAACTTCTTATTCATGAATAAGGGATATATTATATGCAAGTCTCAACAGTATATATATTAATCCAATAATACAATACTCGACTTGGGATATTTTAAGTTTATTTAATCATTAAAGTATGTCTCACTTCATCTTGTATGAACACTTTAAGATTATCAATATAAACTATGGATTTCTTTTAACTAATAATTACAACGTAATATATATAAGATAAAAGATAAAAGCCTTTCATAAAATCAATAGTTTATACATTCTTTATTCTAAATAAAATATCCTAAACGACAATTGTCTTTAGGACACAAACTACAACACTCCCACTTGGACTTAAGACCAATTGTTCTTAAACATTATTCCATAATTATTCATGTGCCGATCATGGACCGCTTGCACCAACGCCTTGGTCAACGGATCTGAAATGTTGTCCTCAGTAGGTACTCTCTCCATTTTTATATCTCCCTTAGCCACGGATTCCCTTAACATATGAAAACGCTTTTCATAATGTTTGGATGATTGATGAGACTGTGGATCCTTAGCTTGTGCGATTGCACCATTACTGTCACAGTAAAGAGTAATCGGGTTCACAATGTCAGGAACCACACCAAGTTCTCCAACGAACTTCTTAATCCATACAGCTTCTCTAGCCGCTTCCCAAGCTGCTATATACTCTGATTCAGTTGTGGATGTGGCTGTTACAGTTTGCTTGGAACTCTTCCAACTAACTGCTCCACCATTCACAATAAACACGAATCCAGATTGAGACTTGAAGTCATCGACATCAGTCTCATAGCTGGCATCTGTGTATCCCTCCACTCTCAATTCTCCACCTCCATATACTAGAAACATCTCTTTAGTTCTTCTTAAGTACTTCAAGATGTTCTTGACAGCAGTCCAGTGACGTTCACCTGGATTAGCTTGAAATCGACTAGTCATGCTCAAAGCAAAAGCTACGTCGGGTCTAGTACAAAGCATAGCATACATGATAGAACCAATCGCATTGGCATATGGCTTACCGGCCATCTTCATTCTATCTTCTTCGGTTACAGGGCACATCTTCTTGCTCAATTGATGTTCCCTTTTACAGACAACCATTGGCAAGTTACCCCTTTTCGAATTTTTCATGCTAAAATGCCTAAGTACTTTATCTAGATATGTAGACTGAGATAATCCTATCATTCTATTAGGTCTATCCCTATAGATCCTAATCCCCAAAATATAGGACGCTTCTCCCAAATCTTTCATTGAGAATACACTTGATAACCAAACCTTCACTTGTTGTAGGGCAGGTACGTCATTCCCCATGAGTAATATGTCATCGACATACAATATGAGAAATACTACCGTGCTCCCACTATTCTTCTTGTAAACACAAGGTTCATCATAGTTTTGTTCAAAACCATATCCCTTAACAGCTTCATCAAAGCGTTTATTCCAACTTCTAGATGCTTGCTTGAGTCCATATATGGATCTCTGAAGTTTACAAACTTGCTTTGTATCCTTCGATGTAAAACCTTCAGGTTGCATCATATACACATCCTCTTCTAAATGTCCATTTAGAAAAGCAGTTTTAACATCCATCTGCCAAATCTCATAATCATAATGAGCGGCAATTGCAAGCATTATCCTTATAGACTTTATCATGGCTACAGGTGAAAAGGTTTCCTCATAATCAATTCCTTGTTTCTGAGTATATCCTTTTGCTACCAAACGTGCCTTGTAGGTAACTACTTTACCATCCATGTCTCTCTTCTTCTTGAAGATCCATCTACATCCGACATATCTCATATCTTCGGATGAGTCAACCAAAGTCCAAACTTTGTTTTCATACATGGAGTCCATTTCGGATTGCATGGCTTGTTTCCATTTAGCGGAATCGGGACTATTGATTGCTTCCTTGTAGTTCCTAGGTTCATCATTATCTACAACGAGTGTTTCCTCGCCTTCGTCCACGAGATATCCATATCTCTCGGGACCTTGGCGCACCCTTATAGACCTACGGGGTTCTAATGTCACTTGTTCCTGAGATTGATATTCAGGTTGAGCTCCCACTGTTTCTGCCACTTGTTCAGTTTCTTCTTCACTACTGGTTCGAACTTCCTCAAGTTCAATCACAGAATTGGTGTCTTTCTTCTCAAGAAATTCATTTTCTAGAAAACCAGCATGCCTAGATACAATTACCTTTTGATCATCTGGATGATAAAAGTAATATCCCTTAGTTTCCTTAGGGTATCCAATAAAGAAACACTTATCAGATTTGGGATCTAGCTTATCTGATACGATACGTTTCACGTATGCTGAACAACCCCAAACTTTCATAAATGATAATTTAGGTTTACCTCCTATGAACAATTCATAAGGAGTAGAAGTAGCAGATTTGGTTGGGACTCTATTTAGGATAAAGAGGGCGGTTTCTAGGGCATAACCCCAAAATGATTTAGGTAGTGTTGCGAAACCCATCATGGACCGCACCATATCTAATAGGGTGCGATTCCTCCTTTCAGATACACCATTGTGTTGTGGCGTATATGGAGGTGTCCATTGTGAGACTATTCCATTCTCCTTTAGATAATTCAAAAACTCACCAGATAAATATTCTCCTCCACGATCAGATCGTAGGATCTTTATTTGTTTACCAGTTTGTTTCTCAACTTCCATCCGATATTCTTTGAACCTTTCAAACGATTCGGATTTATGCTTCATTAAATAAATATATCCATATCTAGATAGATCATCTATAAAACTAATGAAGTAGTTGAATCCTCCTCTTGCGGGTGTAGACATGGGACCACATACATCTGTATGTACAAGTCCTAAGATTTCTGTAGATCTTTCTCCTTTACTGTTAAAGGGTGTCTTTGCCATTTTACCTTTTAAACAAGACTCACACGCTTCTAATGATTCAAAATCAAAAGTATCTAAGAGTCCATCTGAATGTAACTTAGATAAACGTTGCTCATTTATATGACCCAAACGACAATGCCACAAGTAGGTCTTATCAATTTCATTATCTAACCTTGGTTTCTTTGTTGTTACGTTTAAAGAAGTAATTTCATTATTCAAGATATAAATTCCATTCATAACAGAACCAGAAAAATAATGAATTCCATTTAAACTAACGTTGCAACTTTTATTCTTAATTGAAATATCAAAACCAACATTATCCAAACAACCAATCGAAATTATGTTTGAGGACATAGCAGGAACAAACAAACAATTTGTTAATTCTAAAACTAATCCAGAAGATAATGTAAGGAAGTAGTCTCCAACTGCTACTGCGGCAACTCTAGATCCGTTACCCACACGCAGTCCAACTTCTCCCTTCTTCAAGTTCCTAATCCCCTTTAGTCCCTGCACATTGTTACAAATGTGAGAACCACAACCAGTATCTAATACCCAGTTGTTGGAATTTTGAACTGAATGTATTTCAATATGAAAAATACCTGAAGTTGAAGCTTCACCAAGCTTCTTCTTCTTGAGTGACTCAAGGTAAACCTTGCAATTCCTCCTCCAATGCCCCTCCTTTCCACAGTGGTGACATTCTCCCTTAGGTTTATGAACCTTCACTTGTTTACCTTTGTCAAGGTGGGATTCATCACTTCCCTTGGCTTTCTTATAAGAACCTTTCTTAGGTCCCTTCCACTTCCTCTTATTTGCTCGGTCGACTACCATAGCCGAGACCTCTTGTTTGATGCCAACATTTGGCTCAAAGGTCTTGAGCATATTCAGAAGTTCAGCCAAGTTGACTTCCAGATTATTCATCTTGAAATTAATCACAAATGGTGAATAACTCTTAGGAAGTGATTGTAGAACTAAGTCTACACTTAATTCTACATCCATGTTGAATCCTAGATCAGCAAGTTTCTTGATGTATCCCATCATCTTGACAACGTGTTCTGTCACAGAGGTCCCTTCTGTCATCTTAGAGCGAAAGAGTTTCTCAGATATCTCATATCTTTCACTCCTTTTCTGTTTCTCAAACAGCTCCTTCAGACGAACAATTATGGATCTAGCATCCATATTGTCATGTTGCTTTTGCAACCCAGGGGACATAGAGGCCAACATAACACATGATGCCATATCACTATCTCTTTTGTGAGCAAGATAGTCCTCCACTAATTCTATGGCAGCACCTTCATCTGGTTCATTGGGCATATCACTATCAAGGACATACTCAATCTTCTCAGCTCTCAAAACAATTTTGAGACTTCGAAACCAGTCAGTGAAGTTTGAACCAACGAGTTTGTTATCAGTGAGAATCGAGCGGAGATCAAATTTCGACATAATTAATCAGATGTATTATATTCTATAACCTGAGATATAAAGAGTACTAGTGTTAACTATTGATTTAATTTATTATATAAGACTTAAAATATAATAAATACTCCCACTAAAATTAACAACCCTTATAAGTTAATTATATTTCAATAGTGGGCTAGGATCCCTATCTAATAAGATTCACCCTGACTTTGGCCAATCATGACTCTTATTTCGAATCGGGTAGATTCTTACAATCAATTATATCAAATATAATTCCTAGGAGATTAGGTTATTAACCACATTAATAACTAATACAATTAATTGTATTAATCCTAACCTTTTGCTTATCAGATATTACATGACAAGTTTTTCGCATCCGGTCATACTAATTCCAATTTAAGTTTATAACCTATTATTCATGAAATCTTATTTCAAGTAATCCAAGTGTTTTAAGAAAAGTTTCAGGTTTGACTTTGGCCAATGCCCTAAAACATTTATAGAAACCTGCTTGAATTACTAATAATAGGAGGCAACTGATATAACTTAATTTTTTAATCATCAAGGGTTCTTAAGTCTCATCAATCGATTTATTAAGTTTGTTCTAATCTACATAATCCTAATATGCTAGACTCGAAGCAAACATTGATAATTATGGAAGCAACCTAATTGACTATCAAGTGTCCATCTATTCCACAATTACCAAACATACCAAGACAACACAATTATTCACCAATTAAATTTAATCTTGGTCAATTGTCAATTGCAAATTATATCAAATATAATCAATTGAAAATTCATATTTTGACATTAAGACTAATTACATATATCAAATATATATAATCATTAAACCATTTAACTCTTAATCAAATCTTGAATTTAAACATTCGGTATTAATTTAAAGCGTTAAACGATTTAATTTTCAAAGGATATCCAATATCGTTAAATACCAAACAATTTAGTATTTTAATTAAATCTAAAACACATTAATTTTCTGGAATTTTTAAAATAAAAACAGGGTCGAAAAATCCCGAACCATTCGGGTCGGGCCGTCGGAGACGGCCCGTTTGCGGTGGCTGTCTGCCTCCGCCAGGCAGCAGGTAACCTGCTGCCTGCGAGGCAGCAGCCACAGAACCACCAATGGTGGTTCTGTCCCGCCAAATCCAAAAATTTTTTTTTTTTTTTTTTTTTATTATAAAATTACAAATCAAATCCTATTTGATTTCCAGAAATTAAATTTAATACCAAAACTTTATTTAAACATCAAAATCATATAAATCATATTTATTTAGTTTAATCAAATTAAACCTGATTTCGACATTCAAATAACCAAAACAACCGCGATAAGACGTTATATATCATGATATAGTTGTTATTCAATAATCAAGTAACCTGGCTCTGATACCATGTTGGAAATTGAAAATTTACGACGTTCGTAGCGGAATTAAAATTTTTCAATTTCTTAAACCAAGATCCGTTAGCTTATTGAATAACAATTAAGAAGATTAGTTAGATAAAATACCTCTAGGAGATTACTATCTAACGTTGTTGTCGCGCCCACAAGTCTTCTTTATTTTAATCTCGCGAGTGCCCAAAGTAGAACACCTCTAGCGTTAAGTCCACACGAGCAAGAACGAATAAAACGGTAAATCAAAACCCCAATTTTGGTCTAGGAATTTCGGCTTCTCTAGAGAGAATTAGATGTGTGTATCAAATACCTCATAGGGGGTTGTATTTATCGTGTTTAGAATTGTCTCTCCTAAATAAGAATCCTATTCCCAAAAGGACTAGGCCAACTCTTATTTAATTAATAAAAACAATTCTATTCATACTAGTATTCCTATTTAATTAAACTAGTAATTTATATAAATCCATATTTATTAAATTACTCAATTTAACTAAATAATAATCTCAATTATTA
Organism: Euphorbia peplus; assembly: GCA_028411795.1. Taxonomy (NCBI): domain Eukaryota; kingdom Viridiplantae; phylum Streptophyta; class Magnoliopsida; order Malpighiales; family Euphorbiaceae; genus Euphorbia; species Euphorbia peplus. The sequence goes on along the minus strand of CP110843.1, from coordinate 6,485,903 downwards.
TACTAGTAGGATTTAATTAATTAACATTATAACACATTATAATTTAATTCAATTAAACTATATATATCAACACTATATATACATATTTCGACCAACATTACCAAATACACATATTTGGTATATTTACCAATTTACCATTTTATCCTTCAATACTCTTAGTGTGTGACCCACTAGGTCCTTACCACAACCGGTCGTATATTAATCTAATCTCTATTAATTAATATAACATAGAAGAGCGTCGACTCAAATATGGAGATACTCTTCTAACCCGGAGTCATAAGGAGTCAAGATTAACAGTTGACTTCTTTTACCTGTCAGTGATAGTTGCAATATAATTCGGTCCCTCATCAATATTATCTCTAATGAATCATGATCACGGAAAAGTCAATCATATAATTCATTATTAATTTACTTGTGCTCAAATAAATATTCTCCATAAATTGAAAACCATTTCCAATTTATCATATTACCTCGCGCAAGGATTTAGAACTATTTATTCACAAGAGGCCCAAGATAAATCTTCTAATACAGAAGTGATGATATCCTCAATCTAACATTAACTGCTTTGCAATTACTTTATGTGTTACCCAATGTCTACCCGAAGGACACCCGAATACTGGATCGTACAGATAGTAGAATCAAAGTAACACACTCCATAATTCAAAGTCACATGAATGAGTATTTGAGTTCTAGGACTACTTTATATCTATTACCACATATGAGTTAAAGCTAGTTGACATTTATGTATTTATTCCATACTAGTAACTCAAAGCGAGGTCTCCAATATATATAACATCATTATACATATCCATATAATTATCCAGATATCTCGTATAATCTAAGTTCGTGAGATCAACTTCTTATTCATGAATAAGGGATATATTATATGCAAGTCTCAACAGTATATATATTAATCCAATAATACAATACTCGACTTGGGATATTTTAAGTTTATTTAATCATTAAAGTATGTCTCACTTCATCTTGTATGAACACTTTAAGATTATCAATATAAACTATGGATTTCTTTTAACTAATAATTACAACGTAATATATATAAGATAAAAGATAAAAGCCTTTCATAAAATCAATAGTTTATACATTCTTTATTCTAAATAAAATATCCTAAACGACAATTGTCTTTAGGACACAAACTACAACATTATTATCTCTTCTCTACCGAATTGGATTAAAATTAACACGAATGACATAACATTGTGCACTTTTAGGGTGCCAGAAGCCATCCTTTATTTTTCATACAACAAAAGATTCCTAAAATTATGTCGCGTTTTCATTTCATTAGTCTCTAACTTTTATTAATTAACTCTAAACAACAAACTATTTTTTATCTAATTAACTCTAAAAAAAGGTTGGTATATCACACCATCTTCGCATATAATGTGTAAAATGTGATTCCTATGCTATTTCACTGCTAAATTGCAAATTTAAAAGCAATCTCATGGGTACTCATGCATGATTGGTTGACTTGTTTAGAGCGTATTTTTTCATGGAGTCTACTTAAGTTGAGTAAAGATGTAAACATAGTTGAAAATCCACTAAAGCTTATTACTGGACATAGCATTTTTTTATTTACATTAATAATTTCTAAAAGAATTTGATTTCTTTTTTCATTTTTCTATTGGTTGGATTCTTCAAATCCAATCAACCATTGCCATCCTAACAGAATATGTTCTTTGAACTAAGTAAGACCTCGTTTTTCATTGTCTTCTCAACTATAAATAAATAGTGTTTGTTAAATGTAAAACTGCTTTTTAAGAAAGTTGAGAAAACAAGAAATAATACTTTCAATAGAAGCTACAACTTATACAAAAAACTTATGTTATCATTTTTAATTTCTTTTACTAAAATAACTTAACTTTCAAAATATTTTACTAAATAGATACTTATCTATTTATTTTTTAAACCAATCATTGGTTGGCGGAGTTAAACGGATAATAACTGCTTCTGTCCGCAGCAATGTTAAACGGATCCAAATAAATGATGGCACAACCATTGAAGAGAGAGACGTTGAGCGTGCAAAGGAAGCTAACACTAAAATGAGGGCAGAATAGAGATTCCTTTAAGAAAAAATCAAGACCGTTAATGTATGGAGTGGTGCAACCAGAGGTGTCCACGTGTCAAATGGTGAGATAGATAAGGGGTTTGTACGCATAATTACGGCTTAGTTAGTTTGCATTGCAGTAGTCGTGTCGTGGCAGCACCCCCTATGATTGCTTTGCTAGAGTCACATGACTAACATAAATAAATTGGGCTGGATGTAGGTCCCACTTCGTACTCGTGCTAAATTCTGATTGGGTTGTTTTGTTATCTATATTTCTTGGGCTGTACTTGTAGTTTATATAATCCAAATCCTAAGGCTCTGATCAATTTTTATCAGGATGTGGATTGACATTAATTAACGAATTTTGATCAAATTGAGTAGTTTGACTGTTTGCTTGCGGAATACACATAACAATACTACCTCATTTTGGACACTGTAACACTATTACTCAGTGTGTTTTTGAGATTTCCTCTATAACTTAGGACATGGAATACAAACCTTATCACTTAACTTTAATAGTGTCAATACCGGATTAGACGACGATCCAATTTTTAAGAAAGTTGGAGAGTTATATGGTTCAATCAAATGACCTGAAGGGGTTGGATTGAATGACAAACCAAAAATGCTAAATTTAAATAAAAAAATTACAAATTTAAATACTTAAATTCATAAAACATATTCATTAAATCAATATCCGACTTAGAAAATGAAAATAGGGGTTTAGTTCACTATTAAAAGAGGAAGTTAAAACTTTGGGGTTTAGTTCACTATATTGAAGAGCGAAAATGGGATACAAATAAAATCAATTTTTAGTTTTCTGAAAATATATTTTCTAATTAAAAATATTGAACACTCGGGTCAATCTAGTTCTTGGTACGTCCACTGACCAGTGGTTCCCGGGTTGTCCCTGGTTCTGTTTGGTTGCAAATTAACGAACCAGAGATAGTTCAAGCCGACATCCATTTTGGTTACTGGTCGGCCAAATTTGGTTCGGTTCGGTCCTAATAACCTTTAACTTAAAGATGTCAACCTCACATTTGATTAATAAGTGATTCTATCATGGGCTCGAGATTAGTCCCTGACTCAGGCAATCAGATGTTGCTATATCAGTAATGTGTTGACATGGCAACTTCCGATTGAGCTGGACTGTGATGATTAATAGGAACCCAACTGATGATTTTTCAATGTTATCCTTGTAATGAGGTATGTTACCTAACCGCTTGAATCAAAAGCTCAAGTTGATAGTTAAGACTAACATCATCTTTTATATCAATCTTTAACACACTCCCTCACGTAAATGTCCATTGGGCTCGAAGCGTGCACAATACACGCTGATCATTCACCATGTGTTTTTTAATTCAACAAATATTGAGGTTGTCAAGAATCTGAACTTAGGACCGTTTGATTACAAAGGCTCTGGTATCATGTTATTTAACTGATCAAACTAAAAACTCGAGCTGATATTTAAGACTAACAAATTTTAGTGATAAATAAAGGAAGAACAATAATAAGTTGGAGAGAGTTAATTGCGTTGGGTGCTTAAAGATTGGGGATTTTGTTTTTATTTTTATTTTCATCTGGTTTGCGAACCACATTCAGCCGACTAATCCGAATTCAGGAAGAGTCTAAGGATTATGGTATTTAAACTCCTTCCAGTCGCCATTGTGCGGGATAGATCCCAGACCTTGTTATTCAACGTAATCTCATGCTATCACTCCACCAACCAACAATTGTCGATTAGTAATTTTGTTTGATGATGATTATTAAATCAAAAGATCACGGGAGAGAAAGAGAGAGTCATAAATAGATATATGGGTAAGGCGTGATTGGATTTTTTGTGTGGGTCAAACTCAAACAAACACACACGCAATTTAGTTTATGCAATTGTGGGGTACCCCATCTAATCTAATAAAAGTGGTGGTGGTGGTGATGGCGACGGAGGATGGTGGCGGTGGCGGTGGCCGAGTCCCAAAATAAAGAAATGGAAAGTGTAGTTGTCATGTCTTGTCTATTCTTGTTTTGTTGTTAAAGAGTGCAACATGTTTATAATCAGCATGCCCTTCCCATTGCCCTTGCATGCCCTCTCTTGTCTTCAATCTCCTCCCGGATTCTTTGCTCTTCTATGCTTTCAACTTCTTATTTTTGCTAATTTAAGATGGGAATTTCACAACTAACAATGGGATGTCACCAAAGTTGGCATACCATCTTGTTAAGATAAATATTGAAAGAAAAATAAAATCAGTGTAGTAAAAGTCGTTAGATGCTAGTTTGGCTGTCAGCGGCTTTATGAACTCATTAGAGATTAGTCGAGAGGAGAAATTAGTCGGGCATAAATTGATTTTTGAGCGTCTAGACCGGTTTAGACTGTTCAAATTGGATTATCAATTTTGAGCGTTTAGGTGAGTCCTAAGCGACTAGGCGACATTCATTTACAATAGTTGATAAAATCTTGTATGTAACAACTTTTGTATTATTAGCTGCTGAAGTATATCCTTTAACTAAAAACTCATTATCGTAACAAACCGGTGAAGTTAGCGACTTAATTCATTATAATGTCATTGCAATCATTTACGAGAAAAAAGACACAATTACATGACAATCAAGATTTTAATTAATTAACACTTGATAACCACATAGACCAGACTATATATACGTGGATGACATATGGTTGATCAATGTCCGATTCAAAAAATGACTTATATGGAGTGCTCTAATGCTGAGTACTTAATTGAAATCCCAACTAAAAACTACATTTACATACGGAGGTTCACTAATAAAGTTTTTCAAGGATCTCCTATCTAAAATTTGCCATGAATTAAGAAAAAAACCCGATTAGTTTCAACGAAATAGCACCTTAAAATGCCTACCATATCTCACCCGCATGTCTAATAACTTAACTTCGTGAAATCAGATTAAGAATTTTTATCAAAAGTTATCTTTTTATTATATCAAGTTTTGAAATGGAGGAGGGATACAAATTATTGCCAAGAAAAATAAAATATCAAATGAAGAAAATGAGGATCATCAAAAAAGAAAATGAAGAAAATGAGGACAAAATTAATTAGTCTATTTAAAAAACTTTGCAGAATGTTTTAAAACTTCTATGAAATAAAAATTTCAAGTTAAATGTTCAAATTGAATGGTAAAATAGTTGAATGTTCCACATAACTTGCACCATATTTGCATATGATCTGATTATTTAATGTTTTAATTAGCTAGAGCAATGTTTTCCTCAACTAATTGATTTCAAGAAATTTTCCGGACAAAATCATCCCTAAATAATTATGAAGTGAAGGGGACAATTCGAAATAGTGAAAGAGGGTGGCCCAAGCCCAAGACCAAGCCCAAGCCCAAGACCAACTACTTGAGCACAATTCCACAGCATAGCATAAAAGCATCAATTAAATATTTGAGCAAATCATTTACACGCTGGATCCTTATATTTTGAAATACTTAGTCAAAATACACTACTTAGCCACTGATTTATTTTAAATTTGTGCATTTAGCTATTGATATTTTGTTTTGTCACATTTGGCCACTCACTTTTGTAAATTTGGTTATATTTAACCATTGATTTACCAATTTAGTGAATTCTCATCATTCTTGGATCAAAATTAAAACGAGATAAAAATGTTAAACATTAAAGTTCTTCTATTTCAAATAAGAAATTGAAACTAAAACTAAAAATTTGCGAATAATAAAAATGTAGGAATGTCAATTAACATAATAAGGGTGAGATTTCACCAAATTTACAAAAGTGAGTGGCTAAATGTGATCACATAAAATGTCAGTAGCCAAATGCACAAATTTTCGATAAGTTAATGGCCAAATAATGCCTTTTGCCAAATACTTACTACAAGGTTTCCATCTTTTGTCATAACCAGACCTGTTCATGGGTCGGATCGGGCCGAGCTCGGGCATGGCCTGTCGGTCTTTGAGGTATAAACCCTCTGCCCAAGCCCAGTCCAGCCCGACAATAAATTAAGCGGACTCGGGCTAGAAATCAAATCCCCAGCCCGCCCGACAAAGCCCACATTAAAATAAATAGTTAAATTTTTTTGTACATCTATATGAAATTTATCTTAAATTAACAACACACAATACAAGTTTAACAAGTTATACAAAAAAGAAGAAGCAATCATGTTGATAAAGTCAAACAAAATAACAAGATCAACAAAAAATTCATAATCAACTAAAAGTCAATATTGTCCAATATGACTTCATTCTCCAGTGCTGTATCATCGTCCAATCTCCAATGGCTTCATTTTGCCGATGTCCTAGAAAAAAATTCAACAATTAGTCAATACTTCTGTTAATTGTCAACAAATCAAAATATATAGATTTAGTTCAATGAAAATAAACATTAATATATTTTATTTAATTTTAAAATTTTAAATATAATATATTTTAGCCGTCAAGATATTTATACTGTATGAGAAAGGATCAGGTGTGACACTTATGTTATTGTGAGACTGATTTTTATTGTGTGACAAGAGGTGACAATTGTGTAATTAAATGAAAAAGGATGGCATATTTTGAGGGGCGTACACGTGGAAGGAAGGGAAGGAGGCTGATGATGTCAGCGCTGATGTCATCGCAGGAGAGAGAAAAGTCTTTTATTTCTTTTCTTTAAAATACATTTTCCCGATGATCCCGAACTCGGTTTTCGAAAATTTTTATACAGTTGGACTCGTATTAATTAGCCGATCATTTTGAGATCCATTGTGGTCAAATAAAAATGATTTTTTCATTTTGGAATATTTGGTAATGACTTTTGGAAGATTTGGTAATGATTTTTGGAATATCAAGAAATTTGAAAAAAAAAGTCGTTTTTATTTGAACACAATGGATCTCAAAATGACCGGCTAATTAATACGAATCCAACGGTATAAAATTTTTTGAAAATCGGGTTCGGGATCATCGGAAAAATGTATTTTAAATATAAGTTGTCACACCTAAGGACCTTGTCTCACTTGATCCTCCCCCTATACTGTATTATAAAATGACATTGTGATTTATTATGTCATGTCTCTATGTCTATACCAAAATATCAATTTAAATAAAAACATTTGTGGTAAAAATTAATTAACTTTTTTTCAAAATGCTATGTATTTGAGTATTATTTTATTCTTATCTCTATCACAAATACCAACCATTAAATAACAAATTCTCACTCCAAACTTTACTTTAGTGATAGGTAAAAAGCATAATTAAGCCCCTGAACTTTGTTCGTTTTAAGGATCAAGCCCCTGATCAATTATTTTTCCACATTGGGTTCTTGATCACCAAATATTTTAAGGATTCAACCCTTATTTAACATTTCCATCCGTTATGTGACACGTGTACCGTTAGTGGTGAGTCATCTAGATGACTTGGAATTTTTTTTTACATGTGGACATATTCTAAATTATGAGATGGAAAATAAAATTTGATTAGGAAAGAAATTAAAATATATTTTACCTAGCCATATTTTTTTTCACCCTTAAAAAATCTCTCATCATCTCCTCTCTTCTGCTCAACCCTAATAATGATTTCATGACTAGATAGAAACACAACACCCACCATATTTCTATTGCTGAAAACAAAAAAATCAAGGTTGTAAAGTGAAATCGTGTATTGCTATATGTTAACTCAATTTCCTTGCATCTAAAGGTAAGTGCTAATATTTGGAATAATTTCATATTGCATAAAACATAGCGTGGGTTCTCGTAGGATTCTGAAATTTAAATAAATATACATATATAGAGACATGTAGTTGGGTTGGGTAGGTGAACTCCTTAACCCCATGTCTCATAAATAGGAATATACATATAATTTGAATTGTCAATATCTCTCACAATTCTCTTTTTCTATTCAAAAACTATTTTCTCTCTTTGTCAACAGACACTAGATTTTTGATGTACTCAAAAACTATTAATTGGTGTTTATTTTATATGTTATTCTTATAATATTTTTTTTTGTTTTGTCAGAATGGGAGATTCCTTTTTGAAGTTAGGTGTTCATCATAAGGGAAAATTTGAAATCAACGACGCTACTAAAGTTGTAGAGTATATCAATGGGGTATATACGGTACTTGATCCACTCCTTGATTTTGATAAAATGTCGTACCCAAATATCTGGTCATATCTTAAGGATATAGGATATGAAAAGGCACAACAATTGTATTACAAGTGCAAGATAACTAATCAGTTTTTATTGGTGTTCGACGATACTAGTGTTTTAGATGCAATTAGTAAACTGAAAAATGGTGATAAATTCGACTTATTTATTTGACCATTATGATCCGTTGCATGTTGAAGATGGCATAGTTCATGATGCTTTTAGTCTGGGCAATGAGAATTTAGTTGACAAACAATTCACTAACAATGAAGCTGAGTTTTTATTTGAGGAGTTGCTTGATGTGCAAGAACCACCAGCTAGTCTTGTAGTCAATCAACAAGATGATAATGTATTTAATTTAAGCAATATCATTTCAGTTGGTGATTTAGGTGAAGAACAAGATGCACAAATAAATCGGGGACGTAGACGCGAACAACACACGAACCTAGATGACATGTTGTTTCCTGTTAGTTTTCTTACTGACGAGGAAATCAAACAAGAAAGGCTGTAAACAAGGTGAGATTGACAGAGAAGAGGTTTCAAATGATAAAGCGTTTGAAAATTTCGATGCCGAAGATGATAAAGTTGCAACCAGTGATGAATCTTCTGAATCTACACATGAATCTGACTATTTTTCATCTGATGAGGAGGGGAGCTACTATAGTGGAACTAATGAAGAGTTAGATGAAGTTTTTAGGAGACATTCCTCTACTATGTGGTTTGATCCAACCACAACCATTCCTATTTTTTGTACAGGAATGGTGTTCTCTAACGTTGAGCAGTTTAGAAATGCGGTTGCCACATATGCATTAAGGAAAACACTTGGAGTTCACTTTGTCAAAAACGAAAAAGAAAGGGTTCGGGCACATTGTGTAGAGAACTGTCCGTGGGTTTTATTTGCGAGTAATGAGTCAAAGAAGGATAAAACATTTAAGGTCAAGACTTATATTCCACAACATAAGTGCAAGATCATAAGGAAGAGTGTTTTTGCTAATGCGGCATACCTTTCTAAGCATTACAAACACATTGTTCAGCTGAAGCCAAATATAAAGTTAAGGGAGATAAAGGAATTAGTCAGGAAAGATTTTAAACTGCTTGTTAATTTGATTGGAAGGTGGATTTCAATGGAGATGATGGATTTGAGATAACACATGTGAATAAGGCTACACTTAGACACATAGTTCAGTTAGGAAAAAAGACATGCTCTTGTAGAGCTTGGGACCTATCCGGTATACCTTGTCAACATGCCGTACCTGCAATTTTAGATGTCAAAGAAGATCCAGTTGATTATGTTGCTCATTGGTACCATAAAAACACGTACTTGAAGGCGTACCAATATAAGATGCAAGCAATGAGAGGCATGGATTTATGGGAAACTGAAGGTTGTGAAGAACTACTTCCGCCACCCATTAAAAAAAAATGCATGGGAGGCCTAAAAAAGCAAGACGTAAAGATAAATTTGAAGAACCCAAAATTGGGAAATTGAGTAGGAAAGGTAGACTCATGACTTGTAGTGTATGTGGTGAGGAAAAACACAATGCGGCAAGTTGTAAGAAGCGAGGCCAACCAGTAAGTTAATATGATAAAATAGTTAATTTGAAATCACAATAGTTCTAAAGCTTGATATAATTATTTTCATTAATTTGTAACAGGTACAACCAAGAAAATCAAATGAAACTCGTAAGAAACAAAGGCTTGAGAAAGGAAAAGAGAAAGCTACTCAATCGAGTCAAAGAACAACAAATTCCTATGTTGTTCAAGAGTTGTTAAATACCTACAAACCAAAGCCTATCAGGAAATCACAGAAGGAAAAGGTTGTTACAACTCGACAACATTCCAACGCAATACCCCATGCGACCGAAACTGTGAGAGAGGGTATGGCATCAACAGTTGTTCATAAAAGGCAAAACAAAACTACTCATCCGAAATCATCTCCAAGTGGGTGTTATATCAACCTCAATACAGGAGTAGCTATTCTCAATGTAAGTTTATTAATTATTAGCTATGATTTATACATTCTGCTTATTTACTAGTACATATTAATTTTGAGTTTTATTTGTTTACACAGCCTGGAACATCAAAAGCAAAGTTTCTCTATAAGTGAAGTGTTGAGACAACAAATTCAAAGCTGATTGGATCTTTGTAGCTGCATAGCTATTTTTTTAACTCCAATTTGGAAAGTAATATTGAGAACCCTCTATTATTGATGTCTATTTTAGATGCAATGTTTAGCTAACATGAATTCTGATGAGATTGAATTTCATTTTGGACTTGTTTGCTTCTCTCCAGTTCTACAGATATTAAATTTGATTTTAAACTTAATTATTTATGGTTTTGTTGTTGAGTTAATTAGCTAATTATATATATTGCAATTTTAGTATTTTCATCTTTAATTCCATCTCTAGCCGCAACTTTATCACTTTTATCTGCAATTGCTTTAACAAATACCCAAAAGGATGATGGGTAATGGTTAAAAGCTAACTAGAGATATTACCCATCTCTAGCCGCAACTTTATCACTTTTATCTGCAATTGCTTTAACAAATACCCAAAAGGATGATGGGTAATGGTTAAAAGCTAACTAGAGATATTACTTGAGGTACAAAAATTTGAAATTATGTTACCAAAATGACCGATTAAGCTAGAGAGAGATGGTTAACTGAGGGTGAAAAAAAATGGCTTAGTAAAATCTATTTCCTAATTAAATCTTATTTTCCATCTCATAATTTAGAATATGTCCACATGTCAAAAAAAATTCCAAGTCATCTAGATGACTCACCACTAACGGTACACGTGTCACATAACGGATGGAAATGTTAAATAAGGGTTGAATCCTTAAAATATTTGGTGATCAAGGACCCAATGTGGAAAAATAATTGATCAGGGGCTTGATCCTTAAAACGAACAAAGTTCAGGTGTTCTAATAAGAATGTGAATTTCATGAATTCAAAAACCATAATTATAAACAATGAATACTCAAAAGAAATATTAAATTTTCAAGTAAATTACTCTAATAACCTCCCACTTGTTAAACAAAAGTTCAGTTCCAAATTTGGTCGCAAATATTATACAAATAGTTTGATCCCTATACGAGGAGCCTTCTAGAAGTCATCATGCCTTCCTAATAAACGTGTCATTTACGAGCAGAAATTGAAGCGTTTGGCGCTCAAAAATCTCTGTGTGTGCAGGCATGGCGTTCTGGGGAGTAGAAGTGAAACCTAGAAATCCGTACACTCATCTACCTTCTAACACGCGATCACGCTTGCATGTTTCACAAGTAACCTTCAATCTTCCATACGTCATCATTTTCCGACTGATCATTTCTTGAATTCTTTCTTCAGGCCACGTTAGGGTTTGGTACAGCTACGACGACGAAGAGTGTGCTTCAGTGTAATGTAGGAACTAGACCTCCTGTTTTTCTATGCTCTTTGTTTCCTGATCAATCCGAGTCTTGTCAGTTGAATTTGGAGTTTCAAGAACCCGATCAAGTTGTTTTCTCTGTTTTTGGTCCCCGTAGTGTACATCTCACCGGTTATTATTTACGTCATTTCAACCTCCTCGATGACGACAACTCGTATCCTTCACATGTTATGCTAACATTTTTGTATACATTGTGTTCTTGTTTTGATATCTTGATGTAATTTCCTTAACTGCTACCAATACAGAATCCTACGGGCTAGATATTGTAAATACCGAGACTGAAAGATCTCCTCGTGTTAGTGATCAAGAAAAATACGAGGATAGTTTTATTAACGATGATGAGCTACAAGTTATCCCATCATTAGGTACTGTACTCGAACTTATAATCTGTACTTCTTAGGATCATTGTCTATTTTCAATATGATCATGTTTTTAGAGAATAGATTAAGATCATTAGCTCTTTTTTCATGCGTATAGTTAATCAGGTTAATTTGATGATTTTGCTAATTAATATTTAATCGTTGGTTTCATTTGTAGCCAAGGATATTTCTGGTGAGGGTAAAGAAAAGGATACTAAGTCTAAGCATAGCCATAGACGACTTAGGAAGACGTACCAATCAAATCAGACTGATGAATCTGATGACCACGTCTCTCAGCAACGAGAATTTCCCAATGCGGACACAAGTATGATGGATAATGAAGGTGAAGACACCACTGTTATTTGTTCTCTCATTAAATCAGCTCCCGCTGGAGGAAAGACAGATGCCATCATAGATAGTGAAATGAATAGGTAAGCATGGTATAGTTACAATTGGGTTTTCCACGGGTCAGGCCAGATATTTGGTAATATGTTGCTTTGAAATCAAATAGAAGTTTGAAAATTTGCAATCGCATTAAATAGTTGTCTTACAAAAGAGTGTACCAACAGTGTTGAAATACATCTTCAGCACCGTGTGAAATTACATGAATATTTGTTGTGCAAATATATATAGTTGTACTTTAGCTACCTAGACAATGAACCATAGTTAAGAAAATATATGGAAACCGATTATATAGGGAAGACCAGAATGTGATATTTACTGCTTCACTTTGAAGCTATTTCAGTCTGCTCACATGACAGGAGTTGCAATTACACTTCGTTACTTTTTTCAAAAATATAGCTGCAGCTTTTCCCCGTCTTTTGGCTTTATGTGTTTGTACTCACTCTTCTGATTTGCTCTTGTAGGAAGCATCATGAAGACGATCGTACTCTACCTTTTACTACGGAGAATAATGCTAAACCAGAGAAGACAGAGAAAGAGCAGCTGAAAGAGGGGGAGGCTAGAGCTGGAGTTGAAGTTGATCAATCAAGTGAAGATACGGCTTTAACAAATGGAGATGCCAAAGCTAGTGGAAATGTCAAGTGAGATTGTCTTCTCTTGTACTTATGTTTGAATAAACAATCAATAGGTTAGACTAAAACAGTCTATCTAATGAAGATGGAAATCTCATGGAAGTTACTACAGATCCATTCCTCCACTATCTTCACGAACCAACCCATTGATGTCTTTTTTTTAATCAATAATGATAATCTTACTATGGCTATCACTATGAAACATTCTATGTTATTTCCATCCTTGAACAAGATGTGTATGTGTATTTGGACTCGGAATCTTATCAAATTTAGCTTTTTGTAACTCATAATTTTTATTTTTGTAAAGGGGAGAAAGCCAATTGCATGACAGAGTGCCTTCTAATGAAGTGATAAGTGGAGTTAATGCAAAGACTGCGAAGAGAAAGAAACAACTGACAAAGGAGACCCATGGTGTTGGAGCTGAAAGTGCTCTTAGCAATGTTAATAGGGAGGATCAAGCGGAGCAAGACAAGGCTAGGTGTGAAAACGTAGAGCAAGAGGGCTCACAGAAAAATGAAGAAAATCAAAAGCGAGCGAGAGATGAGTTAGTATTTTCAGTTCTGTTTTTATAACCATAATACATATACTAATGTTTAGTTTTAATTGATAGAGTTCCTTGCGATAGTTGAAGAAATGAACTTATCTTGTTCATCAAAAAAAGAAGAAAAGAAATGAACTTATCTTATTGTTTCCTGCTTATTTATGTTCTGATTATATTGGGCCTCACCTTGTTTGATTCAGCCCATTAATCTTGCTTTCTGTGATAATAACTAATAATCTTACTATGGCAATTAGCTACTAAATAATGATTTTAGTATTGTTGAACCAATTGATCTAAAAGTTGAGGATAATAGGTAAGGCTTCAGAATTGTATAACTCAGGAATGCTCTGCCATGTGTTGAAATTCAACTGTAAATGTTGTTAGAATTTGAACCCTTGATCTGTAGGTCTAGAAGTTTTGATATCATGTTCAAGTACTAATTAAACCTAAAAGCTCAAGTTGATAGGTAAGGCTCCAGAATAGCCTTCGTGTGTGATTTCTGAACATTTCCGTATTTAAATGCCCTTAGGCTTAACTTGAAGCGTGTATTACACAAACCATCTCAAATGCTCTGCCATGTGTTGGAATTCAACTATAAACGTTGTTAGAATTTGAACCCTTGATCTGTAGGTCTAGAAGTTTTGATATCATGTTCAAGTACTAATTAAACCTAAAAGCTCAAGTTGATAGGTAAGGCTCAGAATAGCCTTCGTGTGTGATTTCTGAACATTTCCGCATTTAAATGCCCTTAGGCTTAACTTGAAGCGTGTATTACACAAACCATCTTACCATTCCCTTAAATTTCATGAAAATAAAGGGAGTTGCTAGAATTTGAATGCTTGTTCTCGTAGTTTAAGGGTCTGTAGTGGATACTATTATTAATAAACCAAGTGACTAAACCCACGGGTTTGAATAGTTAAGACCAAGCCATCCTTCTATGTGGTTAAATTTGAATAAAGGGGTCTGCTAATAGTTAAGACCATGAATAACTTTTATATTTTATGACTGCCGCATATTATTACTGCCACATCACTGCATGCAAGTACCCCTTAGGATCGAAGCATGTATAGTACAGGCCCACTAGTACGATACTGAAACATGGCATCTTTCTTCACTCGAATCTTCCAGATGTGACCTCTGTAACTCATTGTATGTTTTCTTTTTATGAAGGGGAGAGAACCAATTGCGTATTTCATGGCCTTCTAATGATTTGGTGGATGGAATTGTTGCAAAGACTAGAAAGAGAAAAAAAAAAACAGGCAAAGAAGCCAAAAACTCCTAAAGCTGACGATCCTTCCAATGATGAGTCTCAGCCAGATGAAGCTAGGACCATAGAGCAAGAGAACTTGTTGAAAAATGACGAAGATGAACGGCAAGAAAACGCCGAGTTAGTATTTTTAATCAAGACTTGTATTCACATCTTTAGCATTTACCTCTCTACTCATGCTCCTTACTTTGTTGAAACAGTGTTCCCCCCTTATTATTGGTGTTTTATCATATTAGTATGTGTTTATAATGAAGGTTGTTTTTGCATGTACTTTCTTCCTGAACCAGTCTGTTAATCTCTCGTTTTGGCTAATAATGAATGATAATCGTACTGTTGTAGTTGTCTGCTAAATAATGTCTTTAATACTTTCCTGAAACATGATATCTTTCTTAACTCGAAATCTTCCAAATTTATCTTTTGTCATTGTAACTTATCGTGCTCTATTTTTTGAAGAGTAGAGAACCTATCGCATTTGCTGCTGCCTTCTGATGAGGTGGTGCAAGGAATTATAGCAAAGCCTCTAAAGAGAAAAAAAAGACAAAGAAAGGAGGAAAAATCTCTCAAAGCAGTCATTCCTAGTAACGTTAGTACAGAGGATCAAGCTCAGCTGTATGAGGCTAGGTGTGAAAACATAGAACAAGGCAGCTCGTTGAAGAGTGAAGACAGACAAAAGAAGGCAAATGATGAGTTAGTAAAAACTTTTCAAGCTGACAATCCTTCTAACGATGGTATTGGAGAGGATCAGTCTCAGCCAGATGAGGCTAAGCGTGAAACAATTGAGCAAGAGAACTTGTTGAAGAATGGCGAAGATGATAAGCAAACAAACACCGAGTTAGTATTTTCAGTTCTTTTTCTAAAATGGATCAAGACTTGTATTCACATCTTTTGCGTTTACCTCTCTACTCATGTTCCTTACGTTGTTAAAACAGTTTTTTTCCACTTAATATTGGTGTTTTATCATCTTATTATGTATTTATAATGAAGGTTGTTTTTGCATGCACTTTCTTCCTGAACTAGTCCATTAATCTCTCGTTTTAATAATGAATGATAATCATAATGTTGTAGTTGTCTGCTAATTAATGTCTTTAATACTTGCCTAAAACATGATATCTTTCTTAACTCAAAATCTTTGTAACTTTATTGTGCTCCACTTTATGAAGGGGAGAGAACCTATTGTATTTGTCGCTGCCTTCTGATGAGGTGGTGCATGGAATTGTTGCAAAGCCTGAAAAGAGAAAGAAAAGACAAGGAAAGGAGGAAATATCTCTCGGAGCAGTCATTCCTAGTAATGTTAGTACAGAGGATCAAGCTCAGCTGTATGAGGCTAGAACATAGAACAAGGCAGCTTGTTGAAGAGTGAAGACGGACAAAAGCAGGCAAATGATGGGTTAGTATTCTAATTTTTATATTTTAACCAACATAAATTCATAGCTTTAGCATTTGGTACTCAAGTTTTTTTACAGAGGTTTTTCAGAAGGAATATTTGTCTTTCCGTAATCTGATTCTGTCCTGTTGAAGAGGATTATATGTGTAACATCTCTGAGTAATACGTGGAATAAATTCATTGTCTTGGCATCCACTTGAATTCTTTACTTGGGTAGTTGGAATATCTCCTTTGCATGAACTGGCCCTTTACAGTACACTCTTACCTTTTTTTACCAATAAAGTGTTTTCCATTCCAATTTGCTATGGGAGTGTTCTTCCGAAGTGGGATTTCTTTCTTTATTCAAACTCCTAATTCTAGTTTTTTTTTTTTTTTTTTTTTTTTCAACTCATCATGTGCTATTTTTCTGAAGGGGAGTGAATCCATTGCATTCTGATGACACGGTACATGGAGTTGTTGCAAAGGCTGGGAAAAGAAAGAAACAACAGGTGGAAGAAAAGCGCACTAAAGTTTATGGTACTCGCAGTAATCTTAATAGAGAGGATAAAGCTCCGCCAAATGAGGCTACATCTGAATACACAGTGCAAGACAACGTGCTGAAAATTGAAGATGATAAAAAAGGAGCGAATTTTGGGTTAGTGTTTCCAGTTCATTTTCTATATGGACTACGGAGCAACATATGTTAGCATCTTTACCATTTATTACTCTAGTTCAAAAATGTTCTTAATAACGGAATCATGAAGATTGTTTTTGTTGTTCATGTTTTCTTCATTTAATTATTATTATTATTATTATTATATCTTTATTAGGAATTCTGTCTTTGAGTGGCCTTCTATTGTGCTTGGCCTTGAAGCTCTTCCAAGGTCCATGCAGAAAAGGAAAAGAACAGCAGACAATAAAGCACTTGAAGTTGATATGAACAATTTAAAAATTGTCATGGAAGACAATGCCAATATAGAAGAGCAAAATCAAATGCAAACAGCTAAAGTGTGAGTTCTTCCGTTCTGAAGTATTCTGGTAACATTATCTTTACTCCAGTTCTTATTCCGAGACCAGATCATGTGAATACTGATTGTTGTTTTCCGAGTTTTTTAGTTATTTGTAGTTTGTACGCCTTTTTATTCATTGCAATTTTAAGTTTAGTAATTTAATATTTTGGGATATTATTATCTTTTATTTGATATTTTCTTTCTGTTAGCTCTTTGTCTCATTTAGAGCACTACAACCTACAATTCATTCTTCATCGTCAGAGAACGGATTCGGACCTTTGAAACTGTCTTCCTTGTGGGTTGACATGAGCACTTTGCGTGAGTGTTATATCATCTAACCTTTTATTTTATAATGACAGATTTGATATGTTCTATATGCAGTGATTTTGACAACGATGATGAACAATCTGGTAGTGAGAATCACAATCGTAAGAAGAAAAAGAAAAAAAAGTAGAACAAAGGAGAATAATGAAGCTTCGACTGTAGATGAATCAATGAACACATCTTTACTGGACATCGAAGAGAACAATGCCAACGGAAAAACAAATAAGGTGTCGAAAGCGAAGAAGCAAGATGGAAAAGCGGCTGCCTCTTGAAAGAAGGTAGTACAGTAATTTCTATGTTGGTTTAAATGACATCCAGAAATGGTATTTGGTCGAGTGTATTACTAAATGAATATGCTGAATGAAGATTCAAGTCGTCTGAGCATGTTATAAAATGATTTTTCACTAGGAAGATTAAATTACCTTGAGAAATTTAGAGTGAATTACATTTCTGGCTCTAAACTAGATCGCTACTCACGTTATACGACCTTTAAATTTCGTTTCCTGGCATGAAAAACTTTGAACTTTACATTTTGTAATGCTGAAATACAAATCAACAAGAATACAATCAACAAGAATCCATTAAAATATTAATATAGATAACTGACCATACTTTTCGGTAACATGGATAAAACAGTGAGTCAATGACGTAGTTAAACTTGTCCAGGTGCTCATTTTGTTTTTCTATATTACTTAGTTGCTTTTGATTTTAATGTTTCGAAATGTAATGTTTTAAGGATTTCTATGTTTTGATATGAAGTTTACTGACCATAAATGTATTTCCCCAGGATTATTCTTTATACAATCTTAATCCTAGTGGCCTGGTCTTCATATTGGAATTAATTTGTTCATGTGATGTGTTCTGAATTATGAAGTACCTGCAGTTTTTAAATTTTCAACCTCTAGAGTTCATTTCTTCCTCTTGAATAAATTAAAAAAGAGAAACAATAGAAAGGAACACGCCAAAATGAAAAGATCTAGTCCTACTTTGGAATCAGAAACCAGTCAAATGCTAGAGAAGAATTAATTACTCTATAATCTGAAGGATCAATCATCAATTATGATTGCGTACAAACATATTTTAAGCTCAAATATTACAACCTAGGATTTGGAATTCATTAACAAAATAAAACTAAAACAGGACTACTTAGTAAAGATATTATAGTATGATTTTAAAATACAGGGCGTTAGATATCCCGCATTATTAATTAGAGAGCTATGTGTGTGTGTGTATAGATGTTTGTTACATGTTATCGGGGTGTGTTTAAAGTTGAATCACCAACGTATACTTTCTTTACATATCATATGGTTCTCACGCATCTGGGCGCGAGAAAGGTGTGTTAGATTTCTAACATCCTGTAATTAGGGAGCTATGTGGCTCTTGGGAGTCATCCCTTTTTGTTTTAAGCACCTTTCTGAATGTATTATGTCTTTCTATATATTCGCTTTTCATATTAAAATTTAACATTTCTGCTTGTTACAGGGACCGAGTTGCCATAGATGCCAGAATTTCGTCTTTCTCTTACCGGTATATGCTTTATTAAATATCCTCTCAGCCATTTAAATTGGTATCAATACAACTCAGTTGAAATCTTGCATCAGGGGGGTCTGATTTTGCAGATAGCAGAACGTTTGAAAACCTGAACTGGGTTAACATTTTGTCAATCAAATACATACTTATGTGAATGTCTATTCTGTTTGATATGCTTTGTTCACTATTGCATATGCTACTAGTTTTGGATGATCAAAGATAATACTAATCGAAATGTTACGTGGAAAATATACTGTGGCTGTTTTGTTCTTTGTATTTTTCGTTTTGGTTAATTTTGTTGTTATTCAGTTTGTTAGCCTTAAGCTAATACGTCTTATCCTTTCCTGCCGGCGTCTGTTTTTCTCTCTCTTGTACAACGGTCTTATATCATGTACTGTGTACCAAGAGAATTTTATTATTAGAGAATTTGAAACGGGGTAATGGATTAGACGGCGCTGCTCACTATTGTCACCAAATAAAGATGTCGTTATTCACGTTGACTTACTATTATTGATTACGACTATCAACCCCCAGAGTTCTTAGGAACCATCCTTGGCAAGGATGGTTCCTAAGAACTGGGGGGCCAAGGGTGGTTCTGCCTTGCAATTTTATCTGTTGATATAGATTGCAATTCCTAGGTATTCGGCCTATATTAGAATGATATCATTTTTGTACAGAGAAGAAAAGAATATAAATATCTCATGCTAAAATACAATTCTTTATATACAAAACATAATTAGAAGTTTAAAAAAATACATAAATCCATGAATTGCTAACTAAGCTCTTTCCTATTAAGAACAAAAAAGGCCACATCATTACAGTATAAACAAATTGTTTTCCATAAGAGAAATTGCCCTCAGAATTGTCCCCATTGTATCTCATAAAGAGGAATTGTTCCTAACATTGATTACTACTTTGCCTTTGCAAGCGCCTCGTCTGCTAGGTCGACCTTGAATTGTTTGGTTTTTCTCTCAAGTTTGCAGGTCAGTTCTTCAATCTAAATTTGAAAACCAGTAAGCCCCAAAACATATACAAAGAAAATATGCATAGTGCTTCAGCAACCCGTGTATGTGTTTGCACATTTTGACTTGCTTTATATTAGAAACCAAAATGTGCATAGTGCTTCAGCAACCCGTGTATGTGTACGCTATGCAAATTACCATCATCGTTATAGCAACATAACTATTGGAAAAGCCACCAATATCCTACCTTTATTGAACGTTTGGTCAAGTCATAACTCGGGTACACGTGAAACTTATGGTCTAATAAGAACATTGTTAGCAGTAAATGTCACAATTATAAAACTAGACCTGTCTCTAACTATAATTGAATGCAATTTTATCTGAAGTTAGGAGGACAAACATCATAAGCTTTTAGGTAACACTCCATACGGATTTGGGTGTTATCAGAAATATATAGATTTAGTTCAATGCAAACAAACATTAATATATTTTGTTTATTTTTTAAATTTTAAATATAATATATTTTAACTGTCAAGACATTTATACTGTAATATAAAATGACATTGTGATTTGTTATGTCATGTCTCTCTATCTATACCAAAATATCAATTTAAATAAGAACATTTGTGGTAAAAATTAATTAATTTTTTTTTAAAATGCTATATATTTGAGTATTATTTTATTCTTATCTCTATCACAAATACTCAGGGCCGGTTTCAGGGGGAGTTGACCTAGGCGGCCGCCTAGGGCCTCCACTATTAGGGGGCCTCCAATTTTTTGATCATTTACGATGGATCGAATGTAATAAATTCGACTAATGAAAAATAGGAAACATGTCATCTTATTACAAATTATTTATGTGAATAAAGAAAATATACACTTATTATATTTCTTTTTATGATATCAATAAAAACACAATCATAATAGGTCGTAATATAACTTCTACTAACTTAAGAGGTTTCAATCCAACCATTTTCAAATATTCCAATATGAATTCAATTGTTAAAACTTAAGTTTATATATACCTAATATTTCTTTTAAATTGAATAACCATTATACAGAAATAAGAATTTAGATAGTCAATTAAAATAGAATTGAGAATTGACAACAACGGCATACTTTGGTTATAACTATACAATGAGAGAACCTTCATAATTATTTCACATCTTATCCATCAACAATAAGAGTAATGTAAATGTATGATTTATTGTATCTCAAAAATAGTTCCGCAATTTAAAAACACAAAACAAATGTCATCGAAATATTCATTTTGCAATTAAATTGTGGGTCAATTTTCACGTCAAAAAATAAGTAGTTCAATTAATTTGAAAATTCAAGCTTCCATGTTCTTCAAAACTTTTATATTTTTTATTTAATATCTTAATTTATAAAATATACATTGTATTTAGTCTAATAATATCTAACCAATAATTTTTTCTTTTTGTGTAAATTTTTTAATTGAATTTTTTGTCTAATGCCTAGGGCCTCCTGTGTGTTGGAGCCGGCCCTGCAAATACTAACCATTAAATAACAAATTCTCACTCCAAACTGTACTTTAGTGATATTACATTCTAATAAGAACTATGAATTTCATGAATTCAAAAACCATAATTATAAACAATGAATACTCAAAAGAATTATTAAATTTTCAAGTAAAATACTGTAATAACCTCCCACTTGTTAAACAAAAATTCAGTTCCAAATGTAGTCCCAAATATTATACAAATAGTTCGATCCCGATACGAGGAGCCTTCTAGAAGTCATCATGCCTTCCTAATAAACGTGTCATTTACGAGCAGAAACTGAAGCGTTTGGCGCTCTTTCTTTCCCCAAAAATCTGTGTGTGCAGGCATGGCGTTCTGGGGAGTAGAAGTGAAACCTGGAAATCCGTACACTCATCTACCTTCTAACACGCGATCACGCTTGCATGTTTCACATGTAACATTCAATCTGCCATACGCTCATCATTTCTTTAATTCTTTCTTCCTACATTTTCATTTCTTTAATTCTTTCTTCAGGCCACGTTAGGGTTTGGTATCGCTACGACGACGAAGAGTGTGCTTCATTATAATGTAGGAACTAGACCTCCTGTTTTTCTATGTTCTTTGTTTCCTGATCAATCCGAGTCTTGTCAGTTGAATTTGGAGTTTCAGGAGCCCGATCAAGAAGTTGTTTTCTCCATTCTTTGTCCCCGTAGTGTACATCTCACCGGTTATTATTTACGTCATTTCAACCTCCTCGATGACGACTCGTATCTTTCACTTGTTATGCTAAAATTTGTATACATTGTCTTCTTGTTTTGATATGTTCATGTAATTTCCTTAACTGCTAGGAATAGAGAATCCTACGGGCTAGATATTGTAGGTACCGAGACTGAAAGATCTCCTCGAGTTAGTGATCAAGAAAAATACGAGGATAGTTTTATTAACGATGATGAGCTACAAGGTATCGCTGATGGAGGTATTGTACCTGAACTTATAATCTGTACTTCTTAGCATCATTGTCTATTTTTAATGTCATCATGTTTTTAGAGAATAATTTAAGATCATTAGCTCTTTTTTCATGCATATAGTTAATCAGGTTAATCTGATGATTTTGCTGATTAATATTTAATTGTTGGTTTCATTTGTAGCCAAGGAGGTTTCTAGTGAGGGTAAAGAAAAAGATATTAAATCTAAGCATAGCCATAGACGACTTAGGAAGACGTACCAATCAAATCAGACTGATGAATCTGATGACCACGTCTCTCAGCAACGAGAATTTCCCAAAGCCGGCACAAGTATGATGGATAATGAAGGTGAAGACACGACTGTTATTATATCTCTTATTAAATCAGCTCCCACTGGGGGAAAGACATATGCCATCATAGATAGTGAAACAAATAGGTAAGCTATGGTATAGTTACAATTGGGTTTTACACGGGTCAGGCCAAATATTTGGTAATTTGTTGCTTTGAAATAAAATTTAAGTTTGAAAATTTGCAGTTGCATGAAATAGTTGTCTTACAAAAGAGTGTACAAACAGTATTGAAATACATCTTCAACACCGTGTGGAATTACATGAATATTTGTTGTGCAAATAAATATAGTTGTACTTAAATATCTAGAGGATCAACCATAGTTGAGAAAATATATGGAAGCAAATTATAAAGGGAAGACCAGAATATGATATTTACAGCTTAGCTTTGAAACTATTGCAGTCTGCTCACATGTCAGGAGTTGCGATTACACTTCGTTACTTTTTTCTAAAATTTCTGTCAAATCTTGCACACTGATGTATTTTACCGACGATACCATTCTAATTTGGTATCTTCAATTGATGTTAAGGCTGGAAGATAGTCGGAGAAAGAAGCTAAGGCTGTTATGTTCTCTCATTCACGAGGTCAATTTATGCGGCTTACTATCAGTGTTGATCCTCAGGTTTCGAGGGCCTAGGGGTACATAGCTAAATATGGGCTCCCATTAATAAATACAAGGAAAAAATTATGAATTCAAAAATAAATTCATCATACTAAAAAAAATGATCGAATGAAAAGTTTTATTTGACTACCGAGTTTTTTTTATACAATATGATATATTCAACCATTTTAAAAATGCAAAATAACTAATTATATTTTATATATTGATATGTTCTAACATATTTCTAATTCAAGAGTTTGACATCAAGTTATTTGGTAAAAAACCGTTATACACTGAGGTGTCCAATGATTACTGCCAAGAGTCTACGACCTTGGCGGGAAAATTAAAGTATGGACCAATTGTGTATATAATCTCCAATGGAAAAGTATGGTCAGTTATATGTATTATATTTTAATGGATTCTTGTTGATTTGTATTTCAATATTACAAGTCTCATGCATTCAGGCAACTATTAGAAAATTTGAAGCACACACTTTTACCTGGGACATAAGCGGAAAGGAGAGACAAATCAAATTTGCATTTTTGAATTAGGGATTGTGCTTCCTCCAAGAAAGCTAGGACCTCTTTTCCATACTCCTTAGTTCGTTGATATTGTTTTGTAAACCTACGACCTCTGCCTAAACTAGTCATCCGTGCTCCGCTTGCGGCAATGAAAGTATCGAAGTCGAGAATAGAACCATCCGCTCGGCTCAACCAGTCTTGAATCAGGTAATAATCCCGAGCTCGTTCTCCGATTTCTTTAAACTCGCGCTGATGAACCCTAAGTGTTTTGATTATGTCCAAACGTTTCAGAAGATGAAAACCTAATACTCTCTTACATATAGTTTATTGTTGACTAATATTTTTTCTACTTAGTCTATGTGTAAGTTTCTCAGCAGGTGCTGAATGAAGAATTTCTAGATTGCCTGAAGTACTCAGAAGTCTCGATTGCTGAAGACAGAGTTTCATTATCAGAAGCTGGATGCTCCGCTCTGAAGATATTAAAGCCTGTTGAAGCTCTCCTCAGAGGTCATTTGTGTTGGCCCTATCAAGAACAGAATCACCTAGAGGGGGGTGAATAGGTGTCAAAGTTGAAAACTGAAAATTTCTAAGTTCTTCGGGAAACTTAATTTTCAGAGTCAAATTTCCTCAGAGTCAGAAGCTAGCTTACAGAAGTTGCTTCTGAGGGAAATTCTGCCTAAACACAGTTAGACTGTTTTCAGCAACAGAAGTTCTGATTTGAGAACTTCTGGACAGTCTTCTGAACAAAGACAATGATACTTTAGAGAAAATCTGTTTCAGCACTAAATATAAGCAAGTACACAGAAGCAAAAATTAACAAGTGTAAGAGGGAGAAAGAGGTTCAGGAGATCCTGATTGAACAATTCGATTTATCCAAGTTCGCCACAGAAGTCCTGTGACTACGTCTTGTCCCCTGAGGTCGCAGCCTACAGAGATTTTATAAATCCACTATTCAGAACTTTTATGGCAAGTTCAGAAGCTCCTTTACATCAACAGAACTTAAGCTAATTTCTCACTTAGTTCTGACTAGCCTAAAAAGAGTTAAAGGATTTCCACCAAAACAAACAATACTCTGTTTTCTGGATTTCTCACCCAACTCTAATCTCAACTAGATTTCTCTCTTTAAATCTAACTGAATATCACAAACGATATCAGTTTACAAGATTCCTATTATGAACTTGTTTTTCTTCACTCTCTCACTTTGACTAAGACTATGCTAAGAAAGATTGAGAATGAGAAATGGTGCTCTGTTTTTCTTGTTAAAACAGTGCGTTGAGATTTTGCTCGATGATCACGCGTGTTGATGCTTTGAAGCGAGGCTACTATTTATAGTGAATGAAGATGACCGTTGGTGAATTTGAATCTTCGAAAGAGATGACATCAGTTGTTGTAGCCGTTAATTTGTCAAATCTTCAAACGGTCTTCAAACACTTTGATTCCGTTATCCTTGTTCTTTAACTCAATCCGGTAAGTGATTTGAAATCAAGGATGAGGTTGACTGGAATCATTCTTCAATTGGATCAACAAAGGGTAGACAAGGAAATTCTGGTTTCTTTTGAACAAACAGGCGCGCTCCATCAAAACAGCTTTTTGAACTTTTGGCGCCTTGCATTGAATGCAAGTGTCAGAGCAATAAATGCTCAAACAGAACCCGTGACTAAGCCTTCAGAAGCTAATTTCCAGTTGTCTAGACTTCTGATCAAATTGGCAAAACTTCTGATTGCAAAGAACATCTGAGGAGAGCTTTAGCAGACTTCGGCTTCAGAGCGGAGTATCCAGCTTCTGAATTATTGAAACTCTGACTTCAGCAAACAGATCTTCTGAGTCCTTTAGACAATCCAGAAAAGATTCATTCAGCACCTGCTGAGAAACTTACACATAGACTAAAAAAATATATTAGTCAACAGTAAACTATATGTAAGAGAGTATTAAGCTTTCATCTTCTGAAACGTTTGGACATAATCAAAACACATAGGGTTCATCATTTTGCAATCAGAAGTTCATCTACCAATTTGATCAGAAGCTTAGTCACGGGTTCTGGATAGCATTTAATGCTCTGACAAGTGCATTTAATGCAAGGCGCCAAAAGTTCAAAAAGCTGTTTTGATGGTGCGCGCTTGTCTGTTCAAGAGAAACCAGAATTTCCTTGTTTACCCTTTGTTGATCCAATTGAAGAATGATTCCAGTCAACCTCATCTTTGATTTCAAATCACTTACCGGTTTTAGTTAAAGAACAAGGATAACGGAATCAAAGTGTTTGAAGACCGTTTGAAGACTTGACAAATTAACGGCTACAACAACTGATGTCATCTCTATTGAAGATTCAAATTCACCAACGGTCATCCTCATTCACTATAAATAGTAGCCAAGCTCCAAAGCATCAACTACGCGTGATCATCGAGCAAAAATCTCAACGCACTGTTTTAACAAGAAAAACAGAGCATTCTTTTTCCATTCTCAATCCTTCTTAGCATAACTTAAGTTTGAGTGAGAGAGTGAAGAAAAACAAGTTCATAATAGGAATCTTGTAAACTGATATCGTTTGTGATATTCAGTTAGATTTAAAGAGAGAAATCTAGTTGAGATTAGAGTTGGGTGAGAAATCCAGAAAACAGAGTTGTTGTTGTTCTGGTGGAAATCCTTTAACTCTTTTTAGGCTAGTCAGAACTAAGTGAGAAATTAGCTTAAGTTCTGTTGATGTAAAGGAGCTTCTGAACTTGCCATAAAAGTTCTGAATAGTGGATTTATAAAATCTCTGTAGGCTGCGACCTCAGGGGACAAGACGTAGTCACAGAACTTCTGTGGCGAACTTGGATAAATCGAATTGTTCAATCAGGATCTCCTGAACTTCTTTCTCCCTCTTATACTTGTTATTTTTGCTTCTGTGTACTTGCTTATATTTAGTGCTGAAACAGATTTTCTCTAAGTATCATTGTCTTTGTTCAGAAGACTGTCCAGAAGTTCTCAAATCAGAACTTCTGTTGCTGAAAACAGTCTAACTGTGTTTAGGCACAATTTCCCTCAGAAGCAACTTCTGTAAGCTAGCTTATGACTCTGAGGAAATTTGACTCTGAAAATTAAGTTTCCTTAAAAACTTAGAAATTTTCAGTTTTCAACTTTGACACCTATTCACCCCCCTCTAGGTGATTCTGTTCTTGTTAGGGCCAACAAGTGGTATCAGAGCGAAGGTCACTTCGTATATTTACTAAAGATCTAACAATCTAAGTGTAAGATCCTATCAGAATCAATAGAGATGGCTAGTAGACACCAGCCTGAGAATTCTTCTCACTTCATAGTCCCAGAAGGTTCTTCAAAGCCATTAGAATCTTATGTGCTTTTGCATCATACAAAGGTTTCTTCAAGCTCTTTCAAATGGATGTGAAAAGTGCATTCTTGAATGGTTACATTGATGAGGAAGTCTATGTGTCTCAACCCCCTAGTTTTGAAGATCCTAAGTTTCCTGATCATGTGTACAAGCTGAAGAAAGCCTTGTATGGACTGAAACAAGCTCCCAGAGCTTGGTATAAGAGACTGACAAAGTTCCTGCTGTCTAAGGGATTTGTCAGAGGCTGTGTTGATACAACTCTGTTCACTGTGAAGAAGAACAAGGATATCCTTATAGCTCAGGTATATGTTGATGATATTATATTTGGTGCTACTAATGAATCTTTGTGCAGAGAGTTCAGTGGCCACATGAAGGCTGAGTTTGAAATGTCTATGATGAGAGAATTAACCTTCTTCTTAGGACTTCAGATCAAGCAAAGTAATGATGGTGTGTTTATCAATCAAGCAAAGTACACTAGAGAAGTGCTGAAGAAATTTGGCATGACGGACTCTAATGCTGTTGATATTCCAATGGATGTCAGCAAAGACATTGATGATGAAGAGAAAGCTGGTAAACCTGTAGATATAAAAACCTATATAGGTATGATTGGTTCTCTTTTATACCTAACAGCCAGCAGGCCAGATATACATTTTGCTGTGTGTTTTTGTGCTAGATATCAATCAAAGCCAAGAGAAATTCATGATGTTGCTGTCAAAAGAATTCTCAAATATCTTAAAGGCACACCAGAAGCTGGTTTGTGGTATCCCTGTAGTTCTGATTTCACTCCTATAGGATACACAGACTCTGACTATGGTAGAGATAAATTGAAAAGGGTCAGCACTTCTGGTGGTTGTCATTTTCTAGGGGAGTTCCTAGTCTCCTGGCATAGTAAGAAGCAAACCTCTGTGGCTCTCTCAACTGCTGAAGCTGAGTATGTTGCTGCTGGAAGTTGTGTTTCTCATATGCTCTGGATTAAGCAACAAATTGCTGACTATGGAGTCATCCCTGGAACAATTACAATCTACTGTGATAACAAGAGTGCTATTGATCTTTCAAAGAATCCTATTCAGCACAACAGGATGAAGCATGTTCATATTAGGCATCACTTTCTGAGAGATCATGTTCTGAAGAAGGATATTATCATTACTCATGTTCCCTCTGAAGAGAATCTTGCTGACATGTTTACTAAGCCTCTCGCTGGTAATTCCTTCAGCAACTTACGAGAAGGCATTGGTATGACTTATCCACTTCAGTAATTTAGTTTAATTATTTCTGTATGTCTTAAGTGATTATTCGTTTGAGATAATTAAGTGATAATTAATTCTAATCATGATTTGACATCTGAGCATGCGTTATCTACTGCATTTTACGGCGCTGTTCTGTGGTTAACGGTTATCTGTTCCCTTTTAAACGGTGTGTATTTACTTTTTGAATTGGAACGGTTTCCTTGTTTGGGTATAAATAGGGGTTTTCCATACTTAGAAGTTTTTACTCTCATTTTTCACTGCTATTAGAATCTCCATAGATTTTCTGTGTTCTCCTCCTCTCAAAATTCTTAACCTAATTTCTTATATCTTCTACAATGGCTCAAGAAATCAATGTCACTCACATTTTCACCACTGAGAACAAAGAGAAAGTTAGCGAATCTAGGGTATTCACCTCTAGGTTTCTAGATGATGAAGTTAAATCCACTGAACCTATCTCAAAATGGCTTAGCGCACAAAACTGGAACTCATTCGTTTCTCTTGATGAATTTATCTACCCTAAGTTAGTCACCGAATTCTACAAGAACCTCCATTTCTTTTCTAATGAGGAGGATGTTCTTCACTCAGAAGTTGGAGAAGTTGAGATTGAGGTCAGCAGGGCTTCTATCTCTCAAGCAATCGGTATAGATGATGAAGGAATCATCATAAGTGATGATGGTTCAGCAGATGGCTTTTTAGAAGCAAATTGGGCTAGACCAGATCTAGTGCCAAGGAAACTTATGCCACTTGGCTCACTCAGCACCAGAGGTGGGCACACTATCTTACAACTAACGTGTTCCTTCCGAAGGCTGGAGGGGTTAATGGTGTTTCCAACAGGGAAAGAGTTTTTATGTGGCATCTGGTCAATCAGAAGAAGATCAATCTCCCTGCCATGCTGATAAGGCAGATGAAAAATGTGACTACCGTGAGTGCATTAGCTTATGGCTCACTCCTGACTAGGTTGTTTGAGGCAGCCTCTGTGGTGGTCTCAGGAGAAGGTGTTACAAGTAGGAGTACGGTTCTGAAGATGCATACCTTCAGGAACCTTAACTTTGGTGTGACTCCGAAGAAGAATGAGAAGGGCTCCTCTGTGAGTATTGCTCAGAAGGAGATTGTGGTTGACACTGCTCAGAAAGGAAAGAAAGCTGCCAGAAAGGGCAAAGGAAAGAAAGGGTCAAGTAAGTTGGTCCTGACCGTTGAGAAGGTGGTTGTTTCAGAACCTCTTCCCACGATGGTTCAAACTACTATTAGTGTTGGACCCTCTGGAAGGATCGTTGTTGAAAAACAATTGGATGCTACTGAGATAGCAAATCAAGAAGCTGAGGACGCACGTCTTGATGAACGGGAAAAGGCTGCTGAAGCTGAAAAGATTGCAAGAGTTGTAGCTCTTGCTGAAGAGAAAAGATTGAGAAAGGAAGCTGAGGATAAGTTAGCAGCTGAAAGAGAAATTGCCTGCAAAGGCTAAGGCCGATGCAAGACTTATAGCATGTGCTGCTGAACTTAAGGATGCGGAGTTCTCAAAGGATGTTGAGGCTTCAGAAGAAGGTGAGAAACTTGAGAATATCTCCCTTTCCACTCGGATTCTTGAGAATATCTCTCTCTCCACAAGGATCGGAAAGAAGGCTGTAGCAAAACGATGGTCTCTTAGGAAAAAGGACTTCGTTGTTGCTCCTAGTGCTGAATTAGAGGATCCTGTTGTTGAGGAACAAGAAGTTGCTGCTGATGAAGACATGTTGGAGATGTCTGCTGAAGAGGATGTTGATGCTCCTCTGATTGAAGAGTTGTCAGAAGAGAGTGAACCAGAAGATGAAGAGGTTCTTCAGGGTGCAAAACAGTTTGTTGAGAATGTTGATGATGAAAATTTCATTGACAACATTCTTCTGAATCAAGGAAGAAACCCTGGTGATAGGGATGCCTCTGACACACTGATCAGAATGGCTTATATCTTTGCTGAGCCCATTTCTATGTTTGATCCAAACTCCTCTGAACAGGTTATCTCATCTCCCACTCATACTCCTCATCCATCTCCTTCACTACCTTCTGTCACAGAAGTGAGTGAATCTCACACTTCCATTCCTCTTACAACTTCAACTTCTGAAGTTGTACCTCCACAAATTATTCCTCCTTCTGGATCCTTTTCAGAAGTGAATCTAAACACTGCTCCCATTTTCACAGACTCCATAGCCACATCCACTACCTCCTACATTCATACTTCCTCTGTAAGTCCATCAATTGGATTTACTGCTCCATCTTTCTCACTACCATCCACACTACCATCCATCTTAACTACCATTTCCTCCTCAACCACTCATACAATCCCTTCCTCAACCACTCAAATCCCTCCACTCTCAACCTCTGAACATGCACCTCCTGTGTGTGATCCCTTAACTACCTCATCCTCTACTTCGTGCTTTGCTGGGTTGTCATCCAATTATGACTTCCTACGCAAGCACATGAATCGAGATGATCTGGATAACAGATTCGGTAGTTTTGGTTTCATGGGCAGAGCTTCTGGTGTATCCGAAGCTGGTGGTGCTCCCAGTGTTGAGGAGTTGAGAAGAATGAGTCAGAGTGGCTATGATGAATCGCTGAATAGATTTGCTGGTATGGGGCAAAGGACTTCTGCTACTGACATGTATGCTCAGGGCATTGTGCTGCAAGAATTACAATCCTTGAAAGCTCAGAACCTGCAGCTCATGACTATGCTTCAAATGCAGGATCCTTCTGTCTACATACGCAATCTTTCTTCACTTCATCTAGCTACCTATGATGAGCTGTACAAGTTAAGAGAATTAGCTCTGACTCTTCTTCCTTCATTGGACAACATTGCTCTTGCTTCTTCTCTGAAGGTCAATGAGAATTTGGAGATATTGACAGAAGAAGTCAAGGAAGCAAACGAGCATTATGAGGCTCATGAGAAGATGCTCCCAAGTAAGATTGATGACCTGCAAAGTACTGCCAATCACATTCTGAGAGAAGTGAAATCTTCTGCTCAAGGTTCATCATCTTCCGGGGCTGCTAAGATTGTGTATGACATCACTCCTGATCTCAACAATCGACTCTCAAACATTGAGTCTGCTGTATCTGCTCAGAACGCACAGATTGCTGAGCTTACTGAGCTTCTGAAAGTTATGCACACTCAAGCACGTGAACAAGAGAAGACTCTTCACAATTGCTATAGGTTTGTTCGAGGACAGACTTATATTCAGAATGAGCATCTCACTGCTGCTGTGTATGCTAACAATCGGTTGATCAAGCTCCTTCTGGAAGACGTTCAGAGACAGCGACCTATGTCTGGTCAGACTTTTGATCATATGAAGACCATTGATGCTGATTTCAGAAGAAGAATGGATATGATCAACACTGTGAGGCCAACTCCTCAGCAATATTCTACTGCAATGAAAGTTCAGCAAAAATTGGACTCTCAAGGTGCTTTGGGTATTCCTGTTGGTTCTGGTCAAACGGGGGAGAAGTCTGCTCAGCAGAGTGGTCAGACGTTGAAGAGATCAAGTGCTGCTGAAGGATCCAGTGGTGTTCCTCCTCCTCAGAAGAAACCTAGGAACTTGTAATCTCATTAGGATTTAAGCTTCTTAGCTAGGTTCTGGGTTGGGTAGTTTCTGTCTTAGGACTTTTTCTGCTCTTCTGATTATCTTGTCTCATATGTTCTCTTCTGATGATTTAATACACTGAATCTTTCTTATACATTCTTGTGCCTCTGATTACTTACTTGTTGCTTATGTTTCTTTTTCACTTAGTAAATTATACTTCACTAAATCTAACAACTTGATCTTAAGTTATTTCTAAGTTTATACAGATTGCTGAAGTTCGCCATTTACACTAAAATGGGGGAGTTAATTTACTCAGAAGTTATGAAACATATGTATCAGGAAGTCATTTTCTAAACCTCGTGTTTTCTCTTACCTTCTGACCACGGTTTGTCCATAACCAAAATGGGGGAGAATGATGAACCCTAAGTGTTTTGATTATGTCCAAACGTTTCAGAAGATGAAAACCTAATACTCTCTTACATATAGTTTATTGTTGACTAATATTTTTTCTACTTAGTCTATGTGTAAGTTTCTCAGCAGGTGCTGAATGAAGAATTTCTAGATTGCCTGAAGTACTCAGAAGTCTCGATTGCTGAAGACAGAGTTTCATTATCAGAAGCTGGATGCTCCACTCTGAAGATATTAAAGCCTGTTGAAGCTCTCCTCAGAGGTCATTTGCAATTAGAAGTTCATCTACCAATTTGATCAGAAGCTTGGTCACGGGTTCTGGATAGCATTTAATGCTCTGACAAGTGCATTTAATGCAAGGCGCCAAAAGTTCAAAAAGCTGTTTTGATGGTGCGCGCTTGTCTGTTCAAGAGAAACCAGAATTTCCTTGTTTACCCTTTGTTGATCCAATTGAAGAATGATTCCAGTCAACCTCATCTTTGATTTCAAATCACTTACCGGTTTTAGTTAAAGAACAAGGATAACGGAATCAAAGTGTTTGAAGACCGTTTGAAAACTTGACAAATTAACGGCTACAACAACTGATGTCATCTCTATTGAAGATTCAAATTCACCAACGGTCATCCTCATTCACTATAAATAGTAGCCAAGCTCCAAAGCATCAACTACGCGTGATCATCGAGCAAAAATCTCAACGCACTGTTTTAACAAGAAAAACAGAGCATTCTTTTTCCATTCTCAATCCTTCTTAGCATAGCTTAAGTTTGAGTGAGAGAGTGAAGAAAAACAAGTTCATAATAAGAATCTTGTAAACTGATATCGTTTGTGATATTCAGTTAGATTTAAAGAGAGAAATCTAGTTGAGATTAGAGTTGGGTGAGAAATCCAGAAAACAGAGTTGTTGTTGTTCTGGTGGAAATCCTTTAACTCTTTTTAGGCTAGTCAGAACTAAGTGAGAAATTAGCTTAAGTTCTGTTGATGTAAAGGAGCTTCTGAACTTGCCATAAAAGTTCTGAATAGTGGATTTATAAAATCTCTGTAGGCTACGACCTCAGGGGACAAGACGTAGTCCCAAAACTTCTGTGGCGAACTTGGATAAATCGAATTGTTCAATCAGGATCTCCTGAACTTCTTTCTCCCTCTTATACTTGTTATTTTTGCTTCTGTGTACTTGCTTATATTTAGTGCTGAAACAGATTTTCTCTAAGTATCATTGTCTTTGTTCAGAAGACTGTCCAGAAGTTCTCAAATCAGAACTTCTGTTGCTGAAAACAGTCTAACTGTGTTTAGGCAGAATTTCCCTCAGAAGCAACTTCTGTAAGCTAGCTTTTGACTCTGAGGAAATTTGACTCTGAAAATTAAGTTTCCTTAAAAACTTAGAAATTTTCAGTTTTCAACTTTGACACCTATTCACCCCCCTCTAGGTGATTCTGTTCTTGTTAGGGCCAACACGCGCTGTAAGCCATTTCGCGCCGCCTCCAAGGTATTATTTTCTAACCGTAGTTTTTTTAGGTTGCGCTTGATTCCCGACAGGTCCGCTCGCCGGAAAAGCGAAACGACATCTTTCACGGGTACGGAGATGGAAACAACCATTCTGCTCTTGAGAGTAGAGTGAGCGAGTGAGTGTCAGTCATAAAAAAATAAAAAGACAAAAACCGTTTTACGCTGAGGTGTCCAATGATTACTGCCAAGAGTGTACGGCCTTGGCGAGAAAACTAAAGTCAGGTAGAGAAAAACCAATTGTATATAATCTCCAATTTGTAATTGATGAAACTTTTATTCAATTCAATGAAATCTAATTGATTCCTTCCAATCCTTTATCTCTTTCATTTTGTATCATCAATGTTGACAATACACCAATATGTTATGCTCCTTTGTTTTTAGGAAGCCCCCGGCTTAATGTTTCATGGCACTCAATCATACTGCGAACCAATCGTCGTTTCAATAATGTTTGGAGTATCCAGATCCATTGCATTATATCTAACTAGTGAGTGGCCCGTGCTTTGCACGGTTTTTTTATATGCGTATATTTAATAAATAAGAAAAATAAATTCATTTAATTGGTATTATTTTAAGGTACAGAATTAAAAGATATTGTCCTCTTTAAAATTTGAAAGATAATTTAATATATGATAGAGTCGAAGTAAGTTATAGAGTAAACTTTAACGCCAATAGTACAACATAGAAATGAAATTCTTTGGGCTTTAATCACATGTTCTCCTAATTGAGTAACAATGAATCAAGTCTCTTTACATAATATAACTAATTTTACCATTATAATGTAAGAGATAGGATCAGGTGAGACAAAGTCATTATGGATAGATTTTTTTTTAGTGTGAGACAATTAAAAAGTGGTGGCAATTTTGAAATTTTAAAAACATGGATGGACATTATTGAAGGAAAGAGGAGGTGATGTCAGCACTGATGTCACATCTAGAGAGAGAAAAAGTTTTTATTATTTTATTTAAAATGCATTTTCCCGCTCTTTCCGAACTCATTTTTCAAAAAAAATTATACCACTGAACTCGTATTAATTAGGCGGTCATTTTGAGATCCATTGTTGTTGTTTATAGACGATTTTTATTTTTTTTATTTTTGTTCCAAATCGGATACTCGGTTGTTCCAACAGAATACTACATTTGTTCCACCAGACTACTCCAATTGTTCCAGCAAAATATTTTCATTATTTTTTTCTTAAATGCACTCTGGGATTGTAAAAAAATGTAGCATTCTGTTAGAACAATGGAGTAGTCTGCTGGAACAACCATAAAAAAATAAAAAAAATAAAAATCGTCTATAAATAACAAAAATGGATCTCAAAATGACCGCCTAATTAATATGAGTTCACTGGTATAATTTTTTTTGAAAAATGAGTTCTGAAAGAGCGGGAAAATGCATTTTAAATAAAAGAATTAAAACTATTTCTCTCTCCATAGGTGACATCAGCGCTGACATCACCTCCTCTTCCTTCCCTTCAATTCACGCATGAGGGGTATTCCTTTAATTACAAGTTTGCCACCTTCCCTTGTTGAATTACAAAAATATCCCTTGTCTCACAACAAAAACTAGTCTCATCCTAAACCCTTGTCTCATTTGAACTTGACTCTATAATGTAATAGGTTATATTAATATATAGTCAATATTAAATTTGTTAACATTAATTATCAAATAGGCTGTCATTTAAAAGTTTAAAAGTGATGTAAAAAAAATCAAAATCTATATATATATATATATATAAAAGGGGAGGGAAAACTCTCTTCTCATAATAAGCCACATCATCAAAATTCTATGTGTCATTTTTTTAGAATTTTCATATTTTTTTATTTTTTATTCTACCAAATAATGCATTGTTAAAATTTGATATTTTAAAACCCATCAAACAATGCCTTGGTGGTTATTACATTCCACTAAGGAGTGTGAGGTCATGGGTTCAAATCCCATGATTGTAGAAAGTAGATGCTCAAAAAAATAAAATTTGATATTTTAAAGTATGTAACTTCTAATTTAATATACCATTTCATTAAAATAGTCCTTTTAATCCTTATAAATGTCTTTAAAGGTTAATTATGATTACAACTTTTGTTTTCATTGTTAACTTTTGATATTCTAAGACATGTAACTTCTAATTTAATATATCATTTTTAATCTTTATACATGTCTTTAAAGGTTAATTATGATTACAACTTTTATTTTCATTCATGTGGCCGTTACTATTGCATGAGAAGATCAACCATCCTCAACTTTAGATCTTTAAATTGAACGTGAAAGACAACATGATTGTTTGCTCCATAAGAGATGAAATAATACACGGAGACTTCAAGCCAAGCAATACATAGTCTGCAATATGAGTTTCGTTCGCAAAAAGTAAGATCTTTGTGGGTGCTATACTAAAATAACGTTCATTTTCTTTTTGATTCATGAATAGTGGAAGTAAATGTTATCTTTTCAATTTTTAGAACATATGCACAATAGCGATCTTATGGTGAAATTGTTTGTTAATGTTTTTTTTATGTAGATCGATTCGTCATTTATTGCCTAAATTTGAGAGATCACGGGTTCGGATTACATATGGAGCATGTGGTAAAGAATTCTATGAAATTTATATTAAATGTTCTATTGTAAATCTATTTCTTAAATTGAACCTCAATTGTGCATTGGGGAATATCAAATGTAATTCAATTCCGTCTTTTCTAATTGTTGATATTTTACTCACACAAGAAAATTCTACCAAAAAAAACATTATCTCAACAAAGCTATTTTATTGATTTCTATGATATATTGCTTTAATTTTTTAAAATCCTTTTGAATTCAGGATTTTCAAGACTTATAAATTCATGAAATAGACATGTGATCAAAACAAAGGTGTTGAATTATGATTTAGTAATATTTGTTTTCATTTGCTAATCAATATATAGTTGTATTTGTTGTACATAAATTAGAACAAAGTCAACCTAGATATTTGATTTGATATGAAGCAATTTGTACCCACATCTACACTTTTTTAGTCTATAAACAACCATTGATGGGTGAATTTTTCACTATAACTACTAAATAAATGATCTTTACATCAATTAATTAACTTTTAAATTTGTCATGAACACATTTTATTTAGTTTTCAAGAGTTTGACAAAACTTACTTTTACCAATAATTTTAAATACTAAATAAAAATATATTTTTTAGATATTAAGTTGACCCGTGCAACGCACGAGTATACGACTAGTTATAATGTAATAGTTAGCGGGAAGAGAACTATCCAAGAACTACAATGCAAACAACAATAATTTCAAATAATTATCTAACGTTTGAATTGAACCTTCCAAAGAAATATAATTATGTTTCTATGATTCTTTTTTATATAAGTTACATGAATTGGCCCAACGAAATTGTTTCCCTATGGAGTTTCTAATTTAGTCTCCATAACTTATGCATCTATTCACCATTTCCTCCGTTCGGGCATCCTAGAATGTCCCTGAAAAATTAGTCCACATTATAATTATCCATCCCTTTACAGTAGATCAAAGAATAATTATAAAACCATGTTCAATCGCGAAGAAACTGCAAATTTCACGCAAAGAGATACTAAATTTACCATGTACTAACTAATACACATGCAACTTTTACAATAATTTCACTATAAGAGAACATATACCTGGAAGACATGGGCACGATCCATAATTTAGTTCAACTGTGCTATCTTTAAGTATTATGCTAAAATTACAAAAAAATAAAATCTTATTAATAATCATGTCTATATCAAGTAATTAAACAAATGAAAATTCCAATCACCAATTACCCAATCCAATCCTAGTAACATGTAGATGCAGATGATATAAAAACCTGCGGAGATAAGATTTGAATCCCAAATCAGAAATCAAATCCTTGTATGAAGAAAATAAGTAAACCGGTACCAAACATCATGGACCAGAATTATTGTTATATAATGAGATATAGTTATATAAAAAAGATACAGAGCAGATACCAAAAATTAAAGCTTGAGGACAACAAGAAAATGAAAATTTAAACAGAGAGAGAGATGGAGAGAATCTATTCTACTTGTACTACCAATGTTTTAATTATGGTTGATTCATATTATAATTGGTTTCTAAACTGAATTCAAGCATAATAAAAGCAATAAAAACAACTCTTTTTTAATCATTCATCCAAATTTCCAACAATTGATATATTGATATTAAGCAACCAATTAAATATTCTATCACCTGAGCAACTCAATGCTCAAAGTTCCAATAAGAGAACTTTTGGAAGAATGCACTAATATGAGAAAATAGAGATAAGTTGAAAAAAATCACAAACTAAAAAAAAAAAACATCTATAAGAGAACTCAACAAAAACATATCAAATCAAAAGAGATTGGAATGCAAAGAGAATTCGACCTCCATGTAAAAACAATTGGAACTTCATTAATAAACAGGAAACGTGAGAACAATGCACAGTATTAAATGAGAAACACCGTCTAAAAGGGGTCAAATTGCATTTCAAATGAGAATTTTGCCAACAACTAAGACACTGTGTACTTGAAAATACAGCCACGGTACAAACCTGAAATGAGTAAAATTAAGCATAATTCTTGAAGATTATAGCAAGTGAAGAAAGAGAGAGAACAATAACCAGAGCCAAAAAATGCTAACCTTCGTTAATTTCTCTACAACACGAAATTGTTGTTCAAGAACACACTAATATGGGAAAATAGAAGAAATGAGAATCAACTCAGTAAAAAACTGGACAACAAAAATACGTAAAAGAAAAGAAAAAATTCGCTTTGAAAAATACCATAATGCGTCTTGATTCTTCATATCTGACCAGAAACGTGAGGAATCATTAAAATTGACTTCAAAAGCACATATGAAGAACATAACTGTGGGGGTTAATATCAGAATTTAGAGCAACAAATTTGGGGCTAAATTGCACAATATTAGCCTAAATCTAACTGCAAAATATGAGAGCAACAACCCATCTATACAAATTGCAGAAATAATAATGGAGAAAGAAAATGCCTATTTTTTGAGAAAATCTAGATTACATGATTTGCAAGTGGATGAAAAATTATTATATGATCCTTGTAACTTTATCTTGTTTTTCAAAATCAATTATGCAAATGAAGTTGCATGCATTTGAGACCTGACCATTCAAAACAGAATTAAACAAAATTTGGAGTTGCCAAATATTGCTAAAAAATTTTATACGAAATGACATTAGCAAAGTCTGTCATGAGATTTCCCATAGTTGATCTTTTTCACAAAGCGAAAATCTCAGTAACAATAAGAAAAACTTATACATAGATTCAGCCTAGAATAATTTCCAGCTTATGTTAGTAGAACAAATGCAAATCTCCTATGCAAAATGCACTATTTGGTCATTGATGTTTTCAGAATTTTTGTATTTGGCGACTCACATTTGTAATTTGGTCATATGTGGCCATTAATCTACCAATTTAGTGAAATTTTGCACTTCTTAAATCAAAACTAAAAGGAGATAAAAATGCTAAAATTAAAATTCCACTATTTCAAATAAGAAATTTATACTAAAAACTAAAATATTGCTAAATAATACGAATATAGAAATGTCAATTAACGTAATCAGGGTGAGATTTCACTAAATTACGAAGGTGAATGACTAAATGTGACCAAATAAAAGGTCAGTGGCCAAATGCATAAATTTTGGAAACGTCAGTGGCCAAATAGTGCACTTTGCCAATCTCCTATAACAAACCATTTGAACCAAACCAGGAATCAGAATGAAGTGACCAAGTTTTCGCACAAAGAACCATGCTTGATCAAACAAATCGTAACAAATCAAAGAGGCTACAATGTACAAACAAATCAAACACATCAACAAATGACATTTTGTAACATTTGTGAATGCACATCTGTCATCTTGGTAAGCAAGAAATAACAATTACTGGATCTAATTGTGTCACTTTAGTTATTTATCTAATTGGCTAAGAAAATGCAAGTTAGTCTGACAAAATTAACCAAACTTCCAGCTTTTCGCAGAATAAGGGAATACCTTGTTGAAATACTGCGAACGATGTATACAAATCGATGATAAATCATAATTTGTAGATTAGTGAAAATCCTAATGCAATTGAATTTGAGCTGGAAAACACAAAATCATATAGTTTTTTAGTTTGAAGTTAACATATATAATCATACCTGAACTACTTTACTCCTTATCCTTAGCATTGCATGGAATGAAAGTACATTTGCCTGCAGACATATGTAAACTTCAAGAGCCATAAAAACCCAATCCGTTAAAATGGGTTAACAATTGACTGAGAAAACAAACAAAAAACACGGGTTAACAATGGATTAGAACTAAAAAAAATATTGATTTTTTAGGAGAGAAATAAAAAAAAAATTGAAAAATTAAGAAAGGTAGAAAAAAGTTTTAGAAGAAGTAGAAGAAGCCAGCTCAGCAATAAATACTACAGCTTTAATATTACTAGTTGAAAGCCCGCCCGTTGCGCGGGTTAACTATATATTTATAATTATTTTTTATAATCATTAATTTTAATAATGGATAATATACCCTTGAATTATAGTGTTAGAATATCCGAAAAGAGTTGTTTATACTCTATACTAATACTATGATATTATTTTATGGGATGGAAGAACTCGGACATGTTATAATAAAATGTAGCAGTGACATTTTCCATTTATTAAAAGAGACATGGGTAAAAAAAGATTAACTTGTTTCGGATTAAGTCAAGTGAAACTTGAGAAAGTTTGACTAATTGGTTTTGTATTTTGTATAGCATGATAATTTAAGCCTATATCTTCTTAGATTTTGACAGGAACCTTTGCTTCTAAAACTATGCCAATAACCATCTTGTTATGGGTTCCAGCCCATATGTTAGGCCCATTAGCTAAACTTGGTGAGCAAGTTCACTTTTCTCCAACAAGTTGTCCATTGGGAAACCTGTTTATCCAGCTATAAGACATAGGGAGAAGAGCCAAGTTGCAAAAAAGAGAGAGCCAAGAACACACAACATTTCTGCATTTTATTTTTCTGGGCAGCCGTGGGAGATTTTAGATTTCTTCCAATCCAACCGTCACTTTCTCGTGATTTTCGGATACAGCCTACCTAACATCTTGATCTTCATTTTTTAACGGTTAAGATCATTTTCTGAGGTCTTAAAGGGGCTCGGGTTAGGGTTGTTTACTGCTGCAGTTTTCGGGTGCTTTAGTTGTGGGGTATTTTTCTATTCTCTTTGTATTGTCTTATTCTTTGGTGGGTTGTAACCTTTTGTAAAACATTGTTGGGTTTGCTTTGCCCCCATTTTATAATAAGAGAAGTATAGGGTGGACTCCTTAAACATCCCGTGGTTTTTACTCTTCACATCAGAGAGGTTTTCCACATATATATCCCGTGTTGATTCTTTGAGGTTTAGTTTACATCCTTGTGGTTATCTTTGCTGATTTAGATATTGGATCTAGGTTCCTTTGGGTTGATTGTTTGTGAGAAAAGATCTTAGGGCGTTGTCATTAATATTCCGCGTGTTTTGGGGTTTTGTTATTTCCCCTTCAACTGGTATCAGAGCCAAGTTATTTAAGTTAGCTATGGAGTCGACTAGTAGTAGTAACTCTATGGTTAAATTGACATCAACCAGTTATTCTATATGGAAACCTATGATGGAAGATTTGCTATATTGCAAAGATTTGTTTGATCCAATTGATGTAGATATTAAAGAGGATGGTAGTGTATCTAGACCGACTCAACCGGAGAAGATGGAAGATCGAAAATGGCAGAAGCTTAAAAGAAAGGCTTTGGGGACTATTCGACAATGGGTTGATATTAGCATCTTCAACCATGTCTCTCAAGAGTCCGACCCGTATGATCTTTGGAAGAAACTTCAAGGTCTTTATGAAAGAAAGACCGCTCATAACAAAGCCTCGTTGATTAAAAGGCTTGCTAATTTGAAGTTGAAGAATAGAAAGTCCGTTTCTGAGCATCTCAGTGACTTTCAGGATATCATCAACAAACTCACTACTATGAAGATTGTTCTTGATGATGAGTTGCAGGCATTATTTTTGTTGCGTTCGTTGCCGGACAGTTGGGAAACTCTTGTTGTGACTATCAACAACTCCGCTCCGGATGGTGTACTTTCTTTAGATGTGATTAAAGATAATATGTTTAATGAAAAGATCCGAAGAAGGGAGATGGGAGCTGATAATTCTCAAGCTTTTGTTGATGAGAACAGAGGAAGAGGCAAGAGCAGAGGTCCAAGGCGGGGTGGTAACTCAAGGGGTAGGTCTAAATCCCGAGATAGGAAAGAGCCTATGGTATGTCATCACTGCA
Source organism: Euphorbia peplus (assembly GCA_028411795.1). Lineage (NCBI taxonomy): Eukaryota > Viridiplantae > Streptophyta > Magnoliopsida > Malpighiales > Euphorbiaceae > Euphorbia > Euphorbia peplus. The sequence continues at coordinate 6,443,672 of CP110843.1, read as the reverse complement.
ACAAACCGGGTCATGTAAAGAAGTTTTGCTACCGGTGGAAAAGAGAACAAGCTGGGACGAAGCCAGAATCTCAGAGTGAGGAAGATGATAAAAATACTGCACCCATCACTTGTAAAGCTGATGATGGTGTTTCTTTGATTTGCGCGACTGGCGAGTGTCACCATGTTGATCGTACAGATTCAAAATGGCTTGTTGATACATGAGCTTCTTACCATTGTGTTCCGAGGAGGGAATATTTCTCGAGCTACAAATCTGGAGATTTTGGTAGTGTCAAGATGCGTAATCAGAGCTCGGCAAGCATTGTTGGTATGGGTGATATTCGGGTGAAGACAAGTGTTGGGTGCGTGCTTACTTTGAGGAATGTGCGGCACATTCCGGATTTGCGCCTCAACTTGTTGTCCACAAATGTCCTTGATCAAGAAGGATTCAGACATACTTTCGGTGATGCCAAATGGAAGTTGTCCAAAGGTTGTTTGACTGTTGCTCGTGACGAGTTGTGTTGCTCTTTGTATAAGACATACTTGAGTGTATGTTCTGGTGAGCTAAATGCAGTTGAAGAAAATAACTCTCCTAATTTGTGGCATAGGAGATTGGGACACATGACAGACAAAGTGTTGAAACTTTTGGCAGGTAAATCTCTCATTCCTGTTGATAAATCTGTTTCTTTTGACCCTTGTGAGTATTGTTTAGCAGGAAAGCAACATAGAGCTTCTTTTGCCAAAAAGTCTACAAAGAAGCAAGGAAAGTTGGAGTTGGTTCACTCCGATGTTTGCGGTCCTTTGGAAGTTGAATCTATTGGTGGCAGTAGATATTTTGTCACTTTTATTGATGATGCCACACGGAAGACGTGGGTGTACATGTTGAAAGCCAAGAGTGTAGTGTTTGAAACTTTTAAGAATGATGAACCCTAAGTGTTTTGATTATGTCCAAACGTCTCAGAAGATGATAATCTAATACTATCTTACATATAGTTTATTGTTGACTAATATTTTCGCTTTAGTCTATGTGTAAGTTTCTCAGCAGTTGCTGAATGAATCGTTTCTGGATTGCCTAAAGAACTCAGAAGATCAGTTGCTGAATGAATCGTTTCTGGATTGCCTAAAGAACTCAGAAGATCAGTTGCTGAAGTTAGAGTTTCAACAATTCAGAAGCTGGATTCCTTCGCTCTGAAGCCGAAGTCTGCTAAAGCTCTCCTCAGAAGTTCCTTGCAATCAGAAGTTTTGCCAATTGTGATCAGAAGTCTAGTCAACTGGAAATTAGCTTCTGAAAGCTAGAGTCACGGGTTCTGGATAGCTTTTAATGCTCTGACAAGTGCATTTAATGCAAGGCGCCAAAAGTTCAAAAAGCTGTTTTGATGGAGCGCGCCTGTCTGTTTAAAAGAAACCAGAATTTCCATGTCTACCCTTTGTTGATCCAATTGAAGGATGATTCCAGTCAACCTCGTCTTTGATTTCAAATCACTTACCGGATTTAGTTAAAGAACAAGGATAACGGAATCAAAGTGTTTGAAGACCGTTTGAAGATTTGACAAATTAACGGCTACAACAACTGATGTCATCTCTATTGAAGTTTCAAACTCACCAACGGTCATCTTCACTCACTATAAATAGTAGCCAAGCTCCAAAGCATCAACAGGTGTGTGATCATCGAGCAAAATCTCAACGCACTATTCTAACAAGAAAAACAGAGCATCTTTTCCATTCTCAATCTTTCTTAGCATAGTCTTAGTAAAAGTGAGAGAGTGAAGAAAAACAAGTTCATAATAGGAATCTTGTAAACTGAGATCGTTTGTGATCTTCAGTTAGTTTTAAAAGAGAGAAATCTAGTTGAGATTAGAGTTGGGTGAGAAATCCAGAAAACAGAGTTGTTGTTTGTTCTGGTGGAAATCCTTTAACTCTTTTTAGGCTAGTCAGAACTAAGTGAGAAATTAGCTTAAGTTCTGTTGATGTAAAGGAGCTTCTGAACTTGCCAAAAAAGTTATGAATAGTGGATTTATAAAATCTCTGTAGGCTGCGACCTCAGGGGACAAGACGTAGTCACAGGACTTCTGTGGCGAACTTGGATAAATCGAATTGTTCAATCAGGATCTCCTGAACTTCTTTCTCCCTCTTATACTTGTTGTTTTTGCCTCTGTGTACTTGATCATATTTAGTGCTGAAACAGATTTTCTCTAAAGTATCATTGTCTTTGTTCAGAAGACTGTCCAGAAGTTCTTCAATCAGAACTTCTGTTGCTGAAAACAGTCTAACTGTGTTTAGGCAGAATTTCCCTCAGAAGCAACTTCTGTAAGCTAGCTTCTGACTCTGAGGAAATTTGAGTCTGAATTTTAAGTTTCTCTAAAAACTTAGAAATTATCAGTTTTCTACTTTGACACCTATTCACCCCCCTCTAGGTGATTCTGTTCTTGATAGGGCCAACAAGTGGTATCAGAGTGAAGGTCACTTCGCATATTTACTAAAGATCTAACAATCTAAGTGTAAGATCCTATCAGAATCAATAGAGATGGCTAGTAGACACCAGCCTGAGAATTCTTCTCACTTCATAGTTCCAGAAGGTTCTTCCACTACTAGACCTCCATTATTTAATGGCAACAACTACTCATACTGGAAGAAAAGGATGATGTATTTCATCCAAGCTCAGAACATGAGTGCTTGGTATGTCATCACTGATGGTGATTTCATTCCTACCAGAATGGAACAAGGTTTAGGGAATGTTGTTATTCCTCAGAGAGAATACACAGATGACATTCTAAAAAAACTTCAAACTAATGCTTCAGCAATAAATATGTTGCATTGTGCACTTACAGCCACTGAATATAACAAAGTTTCTTCTTGTGAAACTGCACAGGATATTTGGAACAAGCTAGAAGTCACATATGAAGGAACTGGAAAAGTGAAGCAATCTAAAGTCAACCAACTCATGAGAGAATATGAGTTATTTGAAATGCTTGATAAAGAATCTATTTCAGATATGAACTCTAGATTCACCAGGATAGTCAATGACTTGAAGAGTTTAGGAAAGGATATTGAAGAATCTGATCGAGTGAAGAAGATTGTCAGAAGCTTACCAAGGTCTTGGCAAGCCAAGAAGACTGCTATTGAAGAAGTTCAGGATTTGAGCTATTACTTGTATGATGAGCTCATTGGGTCTCTAATTACCCATGAGATGTCATTAAAGAATCATGACCTAAGAGAAAGGTCAGAAGGAAAAAGAGTAGTCCTGAAAGCAGAATCTTCTGAAGAATCCTCTGAAGATGAGGAACTGGCTATGCTGACCAGGAAGTTCAAGAAGGCCTTTAGGAAAGGCAGAGGTGGAAACTACAAGAAGCCTTTCAGGAGCTTTGATAAGAAAACTCCTGATTCTGGTGAAAAGTTCAAGAGAGATCTAAACAAGCCAATTGTGTGCTATGGATGTCAGCAACCGGGGCACATTAAGCCTAACTGTCCGGAGCTGAAGAAAGATAAGAAGAGGTTCAAGAAAGCTATGCTGGCTGCCTGGTCAGACTCTGAGACCAGCAGTGATCCTGAAGAAAAGGAAGAGCAAGCTCAGATTTGTTTTATGGCTATTGATGAGCCAACCTCTGAAGATGTCACAGGAGAAACTTCCGCACCTCCTGAAGCTACTTATGTTTCTGAGGTAAACATATCTTCTGAACAAAATATCTTTGATTCTCTTGAAGAACTCTATAGTATGTTCAAGTACCTGAAAAGGAAATTGGACAAGAGTGAGGCTGACAAGTTTCTTAGGTTTACTCAAGTTTATTCTGACATGAAAGTGTTAGAAGAAAAACTGTGTAAACAGTTCAGCACTTCTGCTGATGGCTCTAAAGTCAAAGGCAAGGAAAAGCTGCCTCTGGGAAGTGATAAACCCCAGAAGAAGAAGAAACCTGTCACTCCCTCTCTTCTGAAAGAGATAGCTTCTCCTCCTGATGTTGGTACCTCTGAGAGTGCTGGTATAGCCTCTGAAGATATTGGTCCTTCTCAGAAGAAGAAGAAATCTCCCAGGAAGCAAAGGGAAAGATCCAAGAACCCTCCCTTTTGCAAACTTTGCAAGAGTGATGGTCACTGGTTGAAGGATTGCAAGTACCATATTAAAAACCTCTTGCAATCTGAGATATCATTAAATCCTGCTGAAGAGAAATCTAACTCTGAAGGACCCAATAAGGATTGGGTACCTGTCACTAATTGATTGTGTTGCAGGTGGCTCTGAGTGCTCCATCAATGTCAAAGCTGTGGTACATTGACAGTGGGTGCTCAGGGCATATGACAGGTGATGAAAAAGCATTCATCACATTTGATCCTAAAAGAGGTGGAAAAGTCAGCTTTGGAGATGCTCAGAAAGGAAGGATACTTGGTTCTGGATCCATAGGAACTAATCCTCCGATCGAAGATGTCTCCCTAGTCAGAGGCCTGAAGTTCAATCTCCTGAGTGTTGCACAACTGTGTGATAAAGGTAGAGATGTTGTCTTCAGCTCCTCTGGATGTAAAATCTTGGATAGTAAGTCAAGGGAAGTTATTCTAACTGCTCCTAGAGTTGAAAATGTTTTCATGCTGAATCTTGAGAATCTTTGCAAAAATATATGCTTGATGTCCAAAGAGGATACCTCCTGGCTCTGGCATAGGAGACTTGCTCATGTGAGCATGGATCTTCTGGCCAAAGTAGCTAGAAATCAATTGGTTGAGGGTCTGCCTGAAATTAGTTTTAAAAAGAACCATTTATGCAATGCTTGCCAATCTGGTAAACAATCCAGAAGCTCTTTTAAAACTAAGAAAGTCATTTCAACTAAAAGACCTTTGGAATTACTTCATATGGATTTTTTTGGCCCTGTTCAACCAATGAGCATGGGTGGAAAGAAGTATGCCTTTGTCATTGTAGATGACTATTCAAGATTCACTTGGGTCATCTTGCTGTCTAGCAAAGATGAGTCACTTGGATGTTTCTCAGTTCTGATAAAGAAACTTGAGAATGAAAGGTATGAAAAGGTTGTCCATATCAGAAGTGATAATGGTGGAGAATTCAAGAATTTTAGGTTTGAAGAATTCTGTGAAACCAAGGGAATTGATCATAACTTTTCTGCTCCCAGAACTCCTCAACAAAATGGGGTAGTTGAAAGGAAGAATAGAACTCTGGTTGAGATAGCCAGAACTATGATCAATGAAAGAAGGCTTCCTAAGTACTTTTGGGGAGAAGCTGTGAACACAGCTTGCTATGTTCTGAATAGAGTGCTAATCAGAAGCATTCTGAACAAGACCCCTTATGAACTTTGGAAAGGTCGAAAGCCTAAAATAGGTTATTTCAGAACCTTTGGTTGTAAATGTTATGTTTTGAATACAAAAGAATATCTTTCAAAGTTTGATTCAAAGGCAGATGAGGCCATTTTTCTTGGTTACTCAACACATAGTAAAGCATATAGGGTCTTTAATAAGAGGACTCAAACTTTAGATGAATCTGTTCATGTACAGTTTGATGAGACTAACCCTGCAGATAGTAGAGCTCCTGATGAAGATGTAGTTCAAGCTCCTGAAGTTACATCTCCTGTTGAAGAAGAAGATGTTTCTCCCAGAGCTGCTGAAGTGGTTCCTCCTGTTGCTGAACAAGCTCAAGATGAGAATCCTACTCCAGAAGTCAAGTTCCTTCCAGAAGATGCTCCTATATATGATTCAACAAATGATGAACAGGTTTCAGAAGACTCATTGGATGTACCAAGAGAAGTTAGAACTTATAGGAATCATTCCTTAGAGAACATTATTGACTCTGTTCATAATCCTGTCATGACCAGAGCTCAGCTCAGAAGATACATGGGGAATGTGGCTTTTGTGTCACTTCTGGAACCCAAGGACTTCTATGAAGCTGCTGATGATGACTCCTGGTTAATGGCAATGCAAGAAGAACTTGACCAGTTCAAAAGGTCAGAAGTTTGGACTTTGGTTCCCAGACCTAACAACATAAAGGTTGTTGGAACTAGATGGGTTCTGAAGAACAAGCTTGATGAATTTGGAAATGTTGTGAGGAACAAGGCAAGACTTGTTGCTCAAGGTTACAGTCAGCAAGAAGGCATAGATTATGGTGAAACTTTTGCTCCTGTTGCAAGATTAGAAGCCATTAGAATCTTATGTGCTTTTGCATCATACAAAGGTTTTAAGCTCTTTCAAATGGATGTGAAAAGTGCATTCTTGAATGGTTACATTGATGAGGAAGTCTATGTGTCTCAACCTCCTGGTTTTGAAGATCCTAAGTTTCCTGATCATGTATTTAAGCTGAAGAAAGCATTGTATGGACTGAAACAAGCTCCCAGAGCTTGGTATGAGAGACTGACAAAGTTCCTTCTGTCTAAGGGATTTGTCAGAGGCTGTGTTGATACAACTCTGTTCACTCTGAAGAAGAACAAGGATATCCTTATAGCTCAGGTATATGTTGATGACATTATATTTGGTGCTACTAACGAATCTTTGTGCAGAGAGTTCAGTGACCACATGAAGGCTGAGTTTGAAATGTCTATGATGGGAGAATTAACCTTCTTCTTAGGACTTCAGATCAAGCAAAGTAATGATGGTGTGTTTATCAATCAAGCCAAGTACACTAGAGAAGTGCTGAAGAAATTTGGCATGATGGACTCTAATGCTGTTGATATTCCAATGGATGTCAGCAAAGACATTGATGATGAAGAGAAAGCTGGTAAACCTGTAGATATAAAAACCTACAGAGGTATGATTGGTTCTCTTTTATACCTAACAGCCAGCAGGCCAGATATACATTTTGCTGTGTGTTTTTGTGCTAGATATCAATCAAAGCCAAGAGAAATTCATGATGTTGCTGTCAAAAGAATTCTCAGATATCTTAAAGGCACACCAGAAGCTGGTTTGTGGTATCCCTGTAGTTCTGACTTCACTCCTATAGGATACACAGACTCTGACTATGGTAGAGATAAATTGAAAAGGGTCAGCACTTCTGGTGGTTGTCATTTTCTGGGGGAGTGCCTAGTCTCCTGGCATAGCAAGAAGCAAACCTCTGTGGCTCTCTCAACTGCTGAAGCTGAGTATGTTGCTGCTGGAAGTTGTGTTTCTCAGATGCTCTGGATCAAGCAACAAATTGCTGACTATGGAATCATCCCTGGAACAATTACAATCTACTGTGATAACAAGAGTGCAATTGATCTTTCAAAGAATCCTATTCAGCACAGCAGGATGAAGCATGTTTATATTAGGCATCACTTTCTGAGAGATCATGTTCTGAAGAAGGATATTATCATTACTCATGTTCCCTCTGAAGAAAATCTTGCTGACATATTTACTAAGCCTCTGGCTGGTAATTCTTTCAGCAACTTACGAGAAGGCATTGGTATGACTTATCCACTTCAATAACTTAGATTAATTATTTCTGTATGTCTTAAGTGATTAATCGTTGGAGATAATTAAATTATAATTAATTCTAATCATGATTTGACACTTAAGCATGCGTTATCTACTGCATATTACGGCGTTGTTCTGTGGTTAACGGTTATCTGTTCCCTTTTAAACGGTGTGTATTTGCTTTTTGAATTGGAACGGTTTCTATGTTTGGGTATAAATAAGGGTTTTCCATACTTAGAAAATTTTCACTTGCATTCTCTTTGCTATTAGAATTTCCATCAAGTTTTTGTGTTCTTCCCTCTCAAATCTTAACCTAATTTCTTATATCTTCAAAAATGGCTCAAGAAATCACTGTCACTCACATCTTCTCCACTGAATCACAAAAGAAGGTTAGCGAATCTAGGGTATTCACCTCTAGGTTCCTAGATGATGAAGTTAAATCGACTGAACCTATTTCTCACTGGCTTAGCGCTCAAAACTGGAATTCATTCGTCTCTCTCGATGAATTCATTTATCCTAAGTTAGTTACAGAATTCTATCAGAACCTTCATTTCTTTTCTAATGAGGAGGATGTTCTACATTCTGTAGTCGGGGAAGTTGAGATCGAAGTCAGCATGGCTTCCATTTCTCAAGTGATAGGGATTGATGATGAAGGAATCATCATAGGTGATGATGGTTCAGCAGAGGGTTTTACTGAAGCCAACTGGGCTAGGCCAGATCTGAATGCCAAGGAAACGTATGCCACCTGGTTGACTCAGCACCAGAGGTGGGCATACTATTTGACTACAAATGTCTTTCTTCCGAAGGCTGGAGGAGTCAATGGGGTTTCCAACAGGGAAAGGGTTTTCATGTGGCATCTGGTCAACCAGAAGAAAATTAATTTACCTGCCATGCTGATAAGGCAGATGAAGAATGTAACGACTGTGAGTGCATTAGCATATGGCTCACTCCTGACGAGGTTGTTTGAGGCAGCCTCTGTTGTTGTTTCAGGAGAAGGTGTTACTAGTAGGAGTACGGTTCTGAAGATGCATACCTTCAGGAACCTGAGTTTTGGTGTGACTCCGAAGAAGATTGAGAAGGGCTCCTCTGTGAGTATTGCTCAGAAGGAAATTATGGAAGCTACTGTGCAGAAAGGAAAGATTGCTGCCAAGAAGGGCAGGGGAAAGAAAGGATCAAGCAAGTTGGTCCTGTCTGTTGAGAAGGTGGTTGTCTCAGAACCTCTTCCTACGATGGTTCAAACAACAATCAATGTTGAACCCTCTGGCAAGATTGTTGCTGAGAAGCCAAAGGATGTTCCTGAGAAGGAAGCTCAGGATGCTGAGGAAGCACGCCTTGCTGAGAAAGAGAAGGCTGCTGAAGCTGAAAAAATTGCAAGAGTTGTGGCTCTTGCTGAAGAGAAAAGAAAGAAGAAGGAAGCTGAGGATCAGTTAGCTGCTGAGAGAGAAATTGCTTCAAAGGCTAAGGCCGATGCAAGACTTATAGCATGTGCTGCTGAACTTCAGGATGCGGAGTTCTCAAAGGAAGTTGAGGCTTCAGAAGAAGGAGAGAATCTTGAGAATATCTCTCTGTCCTCTCGGATAATTGAGAATATCTCTCTCTCTACCAGGATTGGGAAGAAGGCTGTTGCAAAACGAAGGTTGCTGAGGAAAAAGGACTTCGTTGTTGCCTCCAGTGCTGAATTAGAAGATCCTGTTACTCAGGAACCGGAAGATGCTGATAAAGACTTGTCAGAGATGTCTGATGAAGAGAATGTTGATGCTCCTCTGATTGAAGAGCTGTCAGAAGAGAGTGAACCAGAAGATGAAGAGGTTCTTCAGAATGCAAAACAATTTGTTGAGAATGTTGATGATGAAAACTTCATTGACAACATTCTTCTGAATCAAGGAAGAAACCCTGGTGAAAGGGACGCCTCTGAAACACTGATCAGGATGGCTCACATCTTTGCTGAGCCCATCTCAATGTTTGATCCAAACTCTGACCAGGTCATCTTTTCTCCCACTCTTACTCCTCATCAATCTCCTTCACTCCCTTCTATCACAGAAGTGAGTGGTTCCCAAACTTCCATTCCTCCTACAACTTCAACCTCTGAGGTTGTACCTCCTTCAATCATTCCTCCTTCTGGATCCTTTTCAGAAGTGAATTTAAACACTGCTCCCATTTTCACAGACTCTATATCCACATCCACTACCTCTTCTATTCCTTCCTCCTCTGTAAGTCCATCAATTGGATTTACTGCTCCATCTTTCTCACTACCATCTACTTTACCTTCCATTTCCCCTACCATTTCTTCCTCTACCACCAATGCCATCCCTTCCTCAAACACTCAAATTCCTCCTCTCTCAACTTCTGGACATACACCTCCTGTGTGTGATCCTTTAACTACCTCCTCCACTACTTCTTGTTTTGCTGGGTTGTCATCCAACTATGACTTCCTGCGCAAACACATGAATCGGGATGATCTGGATACCAGGTTTGGTAGTTTTGGTTTCATGGGCAGAGCTTCTGGTATTTTCGAAGCTGGAGGTGCCCCCAGTGTTGAAGAGTTGAGAAGAATGAGTCAGAGTGGCTCTGATGAACTGCTGAATAGATTTGCTGGTATGGGGCAAAGGACTTCTGCTGCTGACATGTCTGCTCAGGGCATTGTGCTGCAAGAATTACAATCCTTGAAAGCTCGGAACCTGCAGCTCATGACTATGCTTCAAATGCAGGATCCTTCTGTCTACATACGCAATCTTTCTTCACTTCATCTAGCTACCTATGATGAGCTGTACAAATTAAGAGAATTAGCTCTGACTCTTCCTTCTCTGGATAATATTGCTCTTGCTTCTTCTCAGAAGGTCAATGAGAATTTGGAGATATTGACAGAAGAAGTCAAGGAAGCAAACGAGCTTTATGAGGCTCATGAGAAGATGCTCCCAAGTAAGATTGATGACCTGCAAAGTACTGCCAATCACATTCTGAGAGAAGTGAAATCTTCTGCTCAAGGTTCATCATCTTCCGGGGCTGCTAAGATTGTATATGACATCACTCCTGATCTCAACAATCGACTCTCCAACATTGAGTCTGCTGTATCTGCTCAGAACGCACAGATTGCTGAGCTTATTGAACTTCTGAAGGTTATGCACACTCAAGCACGAGAACAAGAGAAGACTCTTCATAATTGTTATAGGTTTGTTCGAGGACAGACTTATATTCAGAATGAGCATCTTACTGCTGCTGTGTATGCTAACAATAGGTTGATCAAGCTCCTTCTGGAAGATGTTCAGAGACAGCGACCTATGTCTGGTCAGACCTTTGATCATATGAAGACCATTGATGATGACTTCAGAAGACGAATGGATCTGATCAATACTGTGAGACCAACCCCTCAGCAATATCAGACTGCACTGAATGTTCAACAAAAATTGAAATCTCAAGGTGCTCTGGGTGTTGCTCCTGGTTCTGGTCAAACGGGGGAGAAGTCTGGTCAGAAGAGATCAAGTGCTGCCGAAGGTTCTAGTGTTGTTCCTCCTCCTCAGAAGAAACCTAGGAACTTGTAATCTTTTAGGACTTATGCTTCTTAGCTAGGTTCTGGGTTGGGTAGTTTTTGTCTTAGGACTTTTTATGCTCTTCTGATTATTTTGTTTCTTATGCTGTCTTCTGAATGAATTTATACACACTGAATCTTTCTTATACTCTCTTGCGTATCTGACTTCTAACTTTTTGCTTATGTTTCTTTTTGACTTAGTAAATTACACTTCATCAAATCTAACAACTTGATCTTAAGTCTTTCTTTAAGTTTATACAAATTGCTGAAGTTCACCATTTACACTAAAATGGGGGAGTTAATTTACTCAGAAGTTATGAAACATTTGCATCAGGAAGTCTTTTTCTAAACCTCATGTTTTCTGTTACCTTCTGACCACGGTTTGTCCATAACCAAAATGGGGGAGAATGATGAACCCTAAGTGTTTTGATTATGTCCAAACGTCTCAGAAGATGATAATCTAATACTATCTTACATATAGTTTATTGTTGACTAATATTTTCGCTTTAGTCTATGTGTAAGTTTCTCAGCAGTTGCTGAATGAATCATTTCTGGATTGCCTAAAGAACTCAGAAGATCAGTTGCTGAATGAATCGTTTCTGGATTGCCTAAAGAACTCAGAAGATCAGTTGCTGAAGTCAGAGTTTCAACAATTCAGAAGCTGGATTCCTTCGCTCTGAAGCCGAAGTCTGCTAAAGCTCTCCTCAGAAGTTCCTTGCAATCAGAAGTTTTGCCAATTGTGATCAGAAGTCTAGTCAACTGGAAATTAGCTTCTGAAAGCTAGAGTCACGGGTTCTGGATAGCTTTTAATGCTCTGACAAGTGCATTTAATGCAAGGCGCCAAAAGTTCAAAAAGCTGTTTTGATGGAGCGCGCCTGTCTGTTTAAAAGAAACCAGAATTTCCATGTCTACCCTTTGTTGATCCAATTGAAGGATGATTCCAGTCAACCTCGTCTTTGATTTCAAATCACTTACCGGATTTAGTTAAAGAACAAGGATAACGGAATCAAAGTGTTTGAAGACCGTTTGAAGATTTGACAAATTAACGGCTACAACAACTGATGTCATCTCTATTGAAGTTTCAAACTCACCAACGGTCATCTTCACTCACTATAAATAGTAGCCAAGCTCCAAAGCATCAACAGGTGTGTGATCATCGAGCAAAATCTCAACGCACTATTCTAACAAGAAAAACAGAGCATCTTTTCCATTCTCAATCTTTCTTAGCATAGTCTTAGTAAAAGTGAGAGAGTGAAGAAAAACAAGTTCATAATAGGAATCTTGTAAACTGAGATCGTTTGTGATCTTCAGTTAGTTTTAAAAGAGAGAAATCTAGTTGAGATTAGAGTTGGGTGAGAAATCCAGAAAACAGAGTTGTTGTTTGTTCTGGTGGAAATCCTTTAACTCTTTTTAGGCTAGTCAGAACTAAGTGAGAAATTAGCTTAAGTTCTGTTGATGTAAAGGAGCTTCTGAACTTGCCATAAAAGTTATGAATAGTGGATTTATAAAATCTCTGTAGGCTGCGACCTCAGGGGACAAGACGTAGTCACAGGACTTCTGTGGCGAACTTGGATAAATCGAATTGTTCAATCAGGATCTCCTGAACTTCTTTCTCCCTCTTATACTTGTTGTTTTTGCCTCTGTGTACTTGATCATATTTAGTGCTGAAACAGATTTTCTCTAAAGTATCATTGTCTTTGTTCAGAAGACTGTCCAGAAGTTCTTCAATCAGAACTTCTGTTGCTGAAAACAGTCTAACTGTGTTTAGGCAGAATTTCCCTCAGAAGCAACTTCTGTAAGCTAGCTTCTGACTCTGAGGAAATTTGACTCTGAATTTTAAGTTTCTCTAAAAACTTAGAAATTATCAGTTTTCTACTTTGACACCTATTCACCCCCCTCTAGGTGATTCTGTTCTTGATAGGGCCAACAAAGAAGTTCCATGTCATGGTAGAAAGAGAGGCAGACCGAAATTTGAAGTGTCTCCGATCTGACAATGGTGGTGAATACACTTCTCGAGAGTTTGAGGCTTATTGTGCACATCTTGGCATTAGGCATGAGAAAACAGTGCCTTCCACACCTCAGCAGAATGGTGTTGCAGAAAGAATGAACAGAACCATTGTTGAGAAAGTAAGATGTATGCTTCGAATGTCTAACCTTCCTAAGACATTTTGGGCAGAAGCTGTGAATACATCGATCTACTTGATCAACCGTTCACCATCAATTCCTCTCGGCCTTGATATCCCCGAGAGAGCATGGAAGGGTAGAGACCCTACTTATTCACATTTGAGAGTCTTTGGATGTAAGGCATTCATGCATGTGCCGAAAGAGCAGAGATCAAAGCTTGATTCCAAGACTAGTCTATGTGTATTTGTTGGCTATGGTAATGAGGAGTATGGATTTAGACTCTATGATCCAGAGAAGAAGAAGGTTGTAAGGAGCAGAGATGTAGTATTCTTTGAGCACGAATGGGGTGCAGATCTTTTGACTTCAAGGTATAACTCTACACTTGAGTCTTCTTTTGATACTACTGATGTTTCTTCTGTTTCTACTCCTATATTTCTTGAGCAGCCAACGACTGAGAATGGTGAACCGACACTTGATGGTGTTAAGGAGGTACAACCGAATGATGGTGGTGATGTACCTGATTTTGATGACACTCCACTTGATGATCATGATGATGTGGAGGATGTTCCTAAGCAGGGGGAGCAGCCCGCTCCTTTGGTGGAAGAGGTACCTGTTAGAAGGTCAGCTAGAGAAAGAAAGTCTTCCACAAAGTATCCTAGCTCAGAGTTTGTTCTTGTCACCGATGAGGGAGAGCCCGAGAATTTTCAAGAAGTGTTGTCTAGTAAAGACAAGTCTGTTTGGCTCGGTGCTATGAAGGAGGAAATGCATTCTTTGAAGAAGAATGACACTTATGTGCTTGTGAAATCTCCTAAAGGAAAAAAGGTCTTGAAATGTAGATGGATTTTCAAGAACAAGAAAGATGGTGACAAGATTGTGAAACGCAAAGCCAGATTAGTGGTAAAGGGTTGCAATCAGAAGAAGGGAATTGATTTTGATGAGATCTTTTCTCATGTTGTCAAGATGACCTCTATCAGAACCGTATTGGGTTTAGCTGCAAGTCTTGATTTAGAGTTGGAGCAGCTTGATGTGAAAACTGCTTTCTTACATGGTGACTTGCACGAGGAAATTTATATGGAGCAACCTAAAGGCTTTGAAGAAAAAGGAAAGGAAAAGCTTGTCTGTAAGCTGAAGAAGAGTCTTTATGGACTCAAACAGGCACCAAGGCAGTGGTATAAGAAGTTCGATTCTTTTATGTCGAAGAATGGTTATACCAGAACTTTTACAGATCCTTGTGTGTATTTCAGAAAGTTTCCTGGAGGTAACTTTATTATCCTTCTTTTGTATGTTGATGACATGTTGATAGTTGGGCAAGATGCAGAGATGATTGCCAACTTGAAGAAGGATTTGTCCAAGTCATTTGACATGAAATACTTGGGTCCAGCTAAGCAAATTTTGGGCATGGAGATTGCTCGTGACAGAAAATCTGGAAAGTTGTGGTTATCTCAGGAAAAGTATGTTGAACGTATTCTTGAAAGGTTCAATATGAAGAATGTCAAACCGGTTAGTCAACCTTTAGCAGCTCATTTTAAGTTGAGTAAAAGAACTTGTCCGAAAACAGATGAAGAAAAAGCTAGTATGTCTTCTATCCCTTATTCATCTGCTGTTGGTTCTTTGATGTATGCTATGGTTTGTACTAGATCAGATATTACATAGGCAGTTGGTTTGGTGAGCCGATACTTATCCAATCCGTGTAAGATTCATTAGGAAGCTGTAAAGTGGATTTTCAGGTACTTGTGTGACACCTCCAAGTTGAGTTTGTGTTATGGAGGTGGGAAGACGATTCTTGAGGGATATACCGATGCAAACATGGCTGGTGATCTTGATCATAGAAAGTCTACATCCGGTTATGTGTTTACATTTTCAGGGGGAGCCATTTCATGGCAATCCAAGCTACAAAAGTGTGTAGCATTGTCAACTACCGAAGCAAAGTATATCGCAGTTGTGGAAGCGTGCAAGGAGATGCTTTGGTTGAAGAGATTCCTTCAAGAGTTGGGTTTGAAGCAAGGTGAGTATGTGACATTCTGTGACAGTCAGAGTGCTATGGACTTGAGCAAGAATTCCATGTATCATGCTCGTACTAAGCACATTGATATTCGATATCACTGGTTGCGGGATGTGATTGAAGAGAAAGAGCTTATGTTGAAGAAAGTTCACACTGATAAGAATGCAGCGGATATGTTAACCAAGGTGGTTCCCGGAAGCAAGCTTGAGCTTTGTTGTAAGCTTTCCGGTATGAGACTGAAGCATTGAAGATTGCTGAAGTTTCTTCATCTCCGTGATGGGCTGGAGGGGGAGATTGTTATGGGTTCCAGCGCATATGTTAGGCCCATTAGCTGAACTTGGTGAGCAAGTTAACTTTTCTCCAACAAGTTTTCCATTGGGAAACGTGTTTGTCCAGCTATAAGACATAGGGAGAAGAGCCAAGTTGCAAAAAAGAGAGAGAGCCAAGAACACACAACATTTCTGCATTTTTTTTTTTAATTGGGCAGCCGTGGGAGATTTTAGATTTCTTCCAATCCAACCGTCACTTTCTCGTGATTTTCGAACACAGCCTACCTAACATCTTGATCTTCATTTTTAAACGGTTAAGATCATTTCCTAAGGTCTTAAATGGGCTCGGGTTAGAGCTGTTTACTGCTGCAGTTTTCGGGTGCTTTAGTTGTGGGGTATTTTTCTATTCTCTTTGTATTGTCTTATTCTTTGGTGGGTTGTAACATTTTGTAAAACATTGTTGGATTTGCTTTGCCCCCATTTTATAATAAGAGAAGTATAGGATGGACTCCTTAAACGTCCCGTGGTTTTTACTCTTCACATCGGAGAGGTTTTCCACGTATATATCCCGTGATGATTCTTTGAGGTTTAGTTTACATCCTTATGGTTATCTTTGCTGATTTAGATATTGGATCTAGGTTCATTTGGGTTGATTGTTTGTGAGAAAAGATCTTAGGGTGTTGTCATTAATATTCCGCGTATTTTGGAGTTTTGTTATTTCCCCTTCAACTGTCCTTTTTCGTTTCTAAAAAATCTAATATTGCATTTTAGCACAAACAAAATGGTGGTTGTTTCATATATTTATATCTATGAACAAAATTTGCTCAGATATTCTTCTTATAAATTGCTTTAATGTATATATTATGAACTATAACAACAATTTTTCAGTTTCTGTTGAAAATTAGGATTTGAATTGCTCATTAAATTAATTAATCCACTTGAGTATAAACCGCTGTAGAAATAAATGGAGAAGAAAAATCAAGTTATTACTAACTGATAATTTATAAGTTATCATTGCAAGGCTCACAACAATAATATGTCAACTGCAGTAAGGCTTTAAGTTCGAATTATGAATTAGTACTTGTTAAGTCTCTGCATTGTCCGATGATATATCATAATTGAGAGCACAATGGAAAAATTCCTTGTAGATGTAAATTTACTCTAATATAATCTTCGTATTGAGAACGAAACATCTTTGACTACCAGCCATGCAACCTTTATATATTAAATTTTGAAATTTAATTTATGTAATTGACGTTATATAAAATAATGCTGCAAAACTCTAAGACTAATGAATATTATTAACTTACCAAAAACAATGTATATTTTAACTATGTTTAAATATACAAATAGAAAAGACTCTGCAAACCCTCTATCATGGGGACTCTTTGACTAAACTTCCTTCAGCTTAAGAATTAAATTCCTTAAACTGAACAAAATAAAAGTAACCATGTAAATCATAAGAATTAAAGTTTCAAATAGAGCTGCTACATTGATGCTAACAAATTTAAGGTTCGTGGCTTGCCACATAAGGAGCATTTTAAACTGGACTGGAAGTGCAAATAATAAATCATTAGTTGTAAATTTAGATAATTTACTAAAAAAAAGCAGCCAGTAAATATTAGTAGAACCATATATGGATACGTATAATTTCAAAACTTTGCAGATATAACAATAACAGAATAAGTCAGGGAAAAAGAATGTATTTGACTCTATGTTTTGAAGAAAAAGAAAGAAACGTATTATACTCATAATCAATTTTTAGTTTTCACCATATCTTTTTGAGAGTGATGGTAAAGAGAACTACTTTGATTGACACCTCAGCAAAACCTCTCCTAAAACTCCTCTAACATATTTGTTACCTTTGGAGTAATCTTACGTACATGGCATTCCCAGACAATCAAGAGACTATGTAATTAACTCATCCACAAAAGTAAACAATTGAACTAAATTTTATTTGTTACCTTTGGAGTAATCTTACGTACTAGTCAACTTTTGACTGTTGACTATGACTGCCACGTAGCAGCCACCTAGATGTATAATAAAAATTTACGACATGTGGCTGCCACGTGGCGGTCAAAGTCAACGGTCAAAAGTTTACTTATGCCAACCTGGCAGCCACATCACTATTTTGGTATTTAATTTATTTTTAAGTTGATGAAGTGACTTAATTGAAACAAAACTCAAAGTTGAGTGATTTTATTGAGACAAATTAAAGTTAAGTGACCATTTTGAGACAACAAGCAAAGGTGAGTGACCATTTGTGCATTTAACTCGTAGAAAATGTATCTTTCTCCAATTCAAGGCCACAAATCATTTTGGATGGGAAAAAATCCTTGCTCTAAACACTATGTAGTTACAGCTGCAACTTTAATTTTCATTAGATGTAAAGAGCAGAGTAGAACACTCTCAAACATGGTGTATGAGTATTTGCCATATTAGTGTTAGAGTTCAGCCCATCTTATTTGGAGAAGCATCTAGACAAATCAAGAATAACATAGTAAGGATCTAGACTTGCATGAATTTGCTAGAAGCATCCACCACCGACTTAATTTTGTGGCTAAAATTCAAGTTGCCACCGCCACATGCAAGTATAAATAGGGTGTAGGTGTTTTAGTTGGTAGTGTGTAAAAATTGAGAGAAAAATTAGAGAGTTCAAGTGGTTCATTTTGTAGAGTTATTTCCTACAAAAGAGTGTGAAAGAGAGTAGAGGTTTTTCGGGTTCGAGAGTATTGAGTGTTTCAATTCTCTATTAAATTGTCGTGTACCTCAAGTCCGGTGTACTTAAGAGAGTCCATCTTGTATTCCCATTAATTTCATTAGTGGAGTTATTTTGAAGTCCGTGGTTTTTCCCTTGCTAAAGGGTTTTCCACGTAAATCTTGGTGTCTTTTTTATTGATCGATTTTAATCCTCGTTACTCTATTTGAATTATATTAATCACCCGATCCTAACAAGTGGTATCAGAGTCAGGTTCAGGCAGGTGATTGTATAATTAAAATGGAAGGTTCGTCATCTTCGATGATTAAATTGACCGGTCCAAATTGGTCAATTTGGAAGCCAATGATGGAGGATATTCTGTATTGCAAAGACATGCACGAAGCGATAAAAGAAGAGTCAGCCAAGCCTGAAGACATGAAGGATGCAGATTGGATAAAGTTGAATAGAAAGGCCATTGGGACAATTCGCCAGTGGCTAGATGTCAGTGTGTTCCATCACGTGTCTGAGGAGACGTCTGCCCATGACCTATGGAAGAAGCTGGAGGAGCTGTATGATCGAAAAACAGCAGGAAACAAATTGTTCACGATAAGGAAGCTTGTCAACCTCAAGTATAAGGAAGGTACTCCTGTCGCTGAATACTTAAATGAATTTCGTAGTGCTATTAACCAATTATCTTCTTTGAAGATAGTCTTGGAGGATGAACTCCAAGCCTTATTGTTACTTAGCACTTTACTGGAGAGTTGGGATACCTTAGTAGTATCAGTGAGTAACTCAGCTCCTGATGGCAAGTTGTCGCTTAATCATGTCGTGAGTACCCTGCTCAACGAGGAGACAAGGAGGAAGACTACAGTAACAGAGAACGGTCAAGCCCTTGTCACCGAGCAGAGAGGCAGGAGCAGAACTAGAGGTCCCAACAATCCCGATAAATCTAAAGGAGGTGACAAGTCTAGAGGTAGGTCCAAGTCCAGAGGTAGAGTCAAATGCTACCATTGCGGACTTGAAGGTCATTTACGGAGAAACTGCCGCAAGGTGAAGCGAGAGCAGAATGAGGGCAATAACCAAGATGACAACATGAACACCACCGCCATAATGGAGGAGATTGAGATGCTTACCTTCAACCATGAAGAAGAATGTTTAAATGTCTCGAATCAGAATGAGACAAAATGGGTAGTTGACACTGGAGCATCATATCACGCCACTCATAACAGGGAGTTCTTCGCCACGTACAAAGCAAGAGACTTTGGAACAGTGATGGGAAATAGTGATCGCTCCAAGATCATTGGAATAGGCGACATTCGTATCAAGACGAATACTGGTTGTACACTCATTCTCAAAGATGTTCGACACGTTCCTGATTTGAGGCTCAACTTAATCTCTGGCGGTATTCTAGATAGAGAAGGGTTCGAGAATTTCTTTGGGAGTAAGAAATGGAAGCTCACCCGGAATTGCTTGGTGATTGCAAGAGGTAACATGTGTTGTTGTCTGTAAAAGACAAATGCAGTTATTTGCAAAGATGGATTGCACGCTCTTGAGGAAGAAGCTTCACCGAATTTGTGGCACAAAAGATTGGCTCACATTAGTGAGAAAGGGTTGCAGATACTAGCAAGGAAAGCGCTCGTTCCTGCTAATGGTACTACTACACTGGCCCCTTGTGACTACTGTCTATTTGGCAAGCAACACAGAGTCTCATTCAACAAGTCATCAAGCAGGAAGTCAAATGTTCTTGACTTGGTTCACTCTGACGTCTGTGGTCCGATTGAAATTGAGACCTTGGGAGGTAACAAATACTTTCTTACTTTTATTGATGATGCATCACGAAAGTTGTGGGTGTACTTTATGAGAACGAAAGATCAGGTCTTTCAGTCATTCCAGAATTTTCATGTTATGGTTGAAAGGGAGACTAACAGAAAGTTGAAATGTCTCCGGATGGATAATGGAGGTGAATATACATCACACGAGTTTGAGAACTATTGTTCAAAACATGGGATTCGACATGAGAAGATTGTATCAAGTACCCCACAACACAATGGTGTAGCAGAGAGGATGAATCGCACCATTGTAGAGAAGGTCAGATGCATGCTTAAGATGGCTAAGTTACCTAAGTCATTTTGGGGAGAGGCAGCACGTACAACCTGCTATATCATCAATAGGTCTCCATCAATTGCTCTAGATTTTGATATTCCATAAAGAGTATGGTCTGGAAAACATGTCCAGTACTCTCATCTGAAGGTGTTTGGATGTAAGGCATTCACTCATGTGCCTAAAGAGCAGCGGTCAAAGCTTGATGATAAATCAACTCCTTGTATCTTCTTGGGATATGGGGATGAACAGTTCGGGTACAGGCTATGGGACCCGGAGCGAAAGAAAGTCATCCGAAGTAGAGATCTAGTCTTCCAAGAAGATGAGACTCTAGAAGACTTCAAAAAGAAGGAGAAGCCGACATACACAACCGATGCTATTCCCGAGCATGTTCCTTCAACATCGAACGATGCAACATGTGGAGAAGATGTACCAGATGAATTACCAGAAGTAACGAATCAGCATGAGCCTGAAGATATTGACGAGCAGGGGGAGCAACCGACCCAACAGGTAGAAGCTGAACAAGAAGTCAGGAGATCTACTAGAGAGCGTCGACCGACATCAAAGTATCCTACTTCTGAGTATATTCTCCTCACTGATGAGGGGGAGCCGGAGAATTTTCAGGAAGTTCTAACTCATCCAAACAAAGAATCCTGGATGCAAGTAATGCAAGAGGAGATGAATTCGTTACACAAGAATCATACGTATGAGTTAGTCGAACTTCCTAGAGGAAGAAAAGCATTGAAGAACAAATGGGTTTTCAAGCTCAAGCGAGATGGAAACGGAAAGCTGGTGAAGTACAAAGCTCGCCTAGTGGTCAAAGGTTTTCAACAGAAGGAAGGTATTGATTTCGATGAGATATTTTCTCCTGTGGTTAAGATGACCTCTATTCGAGCAGTTCTAAGCTTAGCAGCTAGCCTCGATTTGGAGCTTGAACAAATGGATGTGAAGACTGCCTTCCTTCACGACGATTTGAACGAAGAGATCTACATGGCGCAACCAGAAGGCTTTGAAGTTAAAGGAAAAGAACACATGGTCTGCAAGCTGCAAAAGAGTCTCTACGGGTTGAAAAAAGCGCCCAGGTAATGGTATAAGAAGTTCGACTCTTTTATGAGTAGTCATGGTTAGAAGAAGACATATACAGATCCATGCGTCTACTTCAAAAGATTCTCTGGTAACAACTTCATCATCCTACTATTATATGTTGATGATATGCTGATTGTAGGACAAGATGCTCTATTGATTCAAAAATTAAAAGAGCAGTTATCAGAGTCCTTTGACATGAAGGACTTAGGACCAGCGGAACAAATTCTTGGTATGAGAATTGTTCGTGATAACACCAAGAAGTTGTGGCTATAACAAGAGAAGTATGTTGAACGGGTGCTAGAGCGTTTCAACATGGTGAATGCTTAAGCAGTCAGCATTCCACTTGCTGGTCATATGAAGTTGAGTAAGGAGTCTTGTCCTACAACCGAAGAAGAAAAGGAAGCCATGAGAAGTATTTCATACTCCTCTGCAGTCGGGAGATTGATGTATGCCATGGTCTGTACAAGGCCAGATATTGCACATGCCGTTGGAGTTGTCAGCAGGTTCCTAGATAATCCAGGAAGACAACACTGGTGTGAGCGGAAGTGGTCGCTCATAGCGGCTTTAGCCTTCTTTGACTAGAGTCGCCACCCGGCCGACCGGGAAAATGTACGAACCGGTGTTTGTACCGATTGTTTTGAAAACCAGAGATTCTATTTACGTTCGTGGATACAACTTATTAATTCCGACATTCTAGAACCCAGAGGATCTTTAATGCAACCTAACAGTTTGTTACTTTGTTATTTATGATTATCACACGGAAATATGTAAATGCGCAAACATTTGTACGGTAAACCGCCGGGTGACACGGTACAAAACCCTCAGAAGCTTACCCTCGTCGCGTGCCAGTGATTGCTCGCGGACTGATGCTCGTTGAAGAACGGAGACCTTTTCTGGGAGGAACCTCGGGGGCTAGAGTAGCGTGTGCGTCCTCCGGAGTGGTAACTAGGAACATGACTTAATCGACTCTAGCGAGACTACGAGTGATGCCTAGGTTGGAAACTTTTGATAAAAGGGGAATATATTTTTGGTGGTCGGGAGGACCTTTTCTGGGAATATTTCAGGAAAATACTCTTAAGCTCAGACTTTCAGCGACTCTTTTCTGTATCAGAGGCAACTTTAGGCAACTCAGAGGCAACTTATATCGGGTCAAGAATCGCTTTAGAACGAGCTAGAGAGGTGGGAGAATGAGTGTTTGTTGGTGAATTGAATGAGAAATCCGAGGGGTATTTATAGGTTAGCTTGTGACCGTATGGTCCCCATTTGGTGACCGTACGGTCACTTGCTTCGCCCGTCTCAGATCCAAATTTGGATATGAGCCGGGCTTCACACAACACCCGGCCAATGTCATTTGGATTTTAGTACACGTGTCACGCTGTGATTGGACCGCCAGCCACGTGGCAGATAAGGATTGGATTGCTATCTGCCACGTGGCAGTGACCGTACGGTCAGAGGCCTTGTGACCGTACGGTCTTAAAAAACAGTGTTGTGACCGTACGGTTCCTAATGAACAGTACTTGTGACCGTATACATTTTGTGATCGAGGATTTTCTCATAAGCGTGAAGGTGCCACACCCATGGTCCCGAGGAGCGGGCGGAAGAGGTTATAGTCCTAAAAAGAGGGTCCGTTCTCCGACGAGCATCAGTATTTGAGCAGCTGGCGCGACGAGGAGCTCATAGTTTGCTTTCATCATCGGGTTCGAAAACCAGTGCTTACAACTGGGAAGCTGTCAAATGGATTCTCAGATACTTGAAGGGAAATCCTAAGGTGTGCTTATGCTATGGAGGATCTAAACCAATCCTAGAAGACTTCGTTGATGCTGATATGGCTGGAGATCTTGATCATAGAAGGTCATCCGGATACGTATTTAGATTTGCTGGGGGAGCAATTTCCTGGCAATCTAAGCTACAGAAATGCGTTGCACTTTCTACGATTGAGGCAGAGTACATTTCAGCTGCTGAAGCAGGTAAAGAAATGATATGGTTGAAAAGATTCTTTGAAGAGCTTGGTCAAAAGCAAGCAGAGTGCATAGTATATTGTGATAGTCAAAGTGCTATTAACTTGAGCAAGAATACTATGTATCATTCACGAACGAAGCACATTGATATCCGTTATCATTTGATACGAGATCAACTTGAAAATGGCGTTTTTCATCTGGAGAAAATCGCAACAGAAAGGAACCCTTCAGATATGCTGACAAAAGTGATTCCACGAGAGAAGTTCGAGCTGTGCAATAAACTGATCGGTATGAGCTCGCATTGAAGAGCGTCTAGATTCTTCCTCATATGTCTGGAGGGGGAGATTTGTTGAGTCCAACCCATATTATTTGGAGAAGCATCTAGACAAATCAAGAATAACATAGTAAGGATCTAGACTTCATGAATTTGCTAGAAGCATCCACCACCGACTTAATTTTGTGGCTAAAATTCAAGTTGCCACCGCCACAAGCAAGTATAAATAGGGTGTAGGTGTTTTAGTTGGTAGTGTGTAAAAATTGAGAGAAAAATTAGAGAGTTCAAGTGGTTCATTTTGTAGAGTCATTTCCTACAAAAGAGTGTGAAAGAGAGTTAGAGTTGAGGTTTCTCGGGTTCGAGAGTATTGAGTGTTTCAATTCTCTATTAAATTGTCGTGTACCTCAAGTCCGGTGTACTTAAGAGAGTCCCTCTTGTATTCCCATTAATTTCATTAGTGGAGTTATTTTGAAGTCCGTGGTTTTTCCCTTGCTAAAGGGTTTTCCACGTAAATCTTGGTGTCTTTTTTATTGCTCGATTTTAATCCTCGTTACTCTATTTTAATTATATTAATCACCCGATCCTAACAATTAGTGATATCATCCCCAAAGTGAATAAGCAATAGAAATTAAAAGTAGTTGAATTGTCTTCACCTATGTACATGCATATATCAGTAACTAAGATCTAAAGTGCAATTTTTCAATTTTGTACACATACCTTCAATCATCTCCACAAACAACCTGGGCATATAATGTTTGGAACAACTTAAATTTGAATGAAGACACCGCCACAGTTGTATTTCTCAAACTTCACCTGTATTGCCAATTTTAAGTCAAATATAAGTGATAATATAACCATTTTCTCGAGATTCTTTGAAAGATTAAAAGTTGGACCTGTGTTTAAATTGTACACAATTTAATTAGATCTTTCTCCTTGTTGTCCAAATTATACCAATAACATGAAAACTAATAACAAACCCCATTACATAATAAAGAATTTGCAATATGATAATAGTATAATTCATGCACAATCAAATAAACTCAAATAGCTAAGTGATTAGAACCAAAATCAATTAGAGATTCAATTTTGTTTGGTCAAACTCAGCTGATTTTACATACCTCATGGCAAACCCTTCCACCATGGCACATTAGCTTCAGGTCTTGTGCACAATTGCTTCAAATCCTTCACTCTATCAATGTGCTTCATTGTTATCAATTTGATCGGCCACTTCACTATTCTTGTTACAAATTTTCAGAAAGAGTGGGAAGAAATGAACGTCTAATGAAGTGAATAAATGAGGGTAGAGGAAAAGTAACGGTCGAATGAAATAGAAAAGGTGGAAGAAGATGAAAGGATAACTTAAGTGAGAAATAAATAGCAAAAATTCATTGGAATTGGTCAGTATTATAAGAATAAAAAATCAAGCTGATTTGGCAGCATAAGAGAAAATTGAATGTTTTTGTTATTATATAGATAAATAGATATAGATTTTGTTTGGATCCTCCAACCCAAGTAGAGTGTGTTAGGTTGGTCTCTGTTTCTTATTTTGTGCACCAGACAACGATAAAGTCTATGGTTTGTTGATTTACAGAAACTAATTTACACAAAAACTGATTTACGAATTAACAAAAATGAACCGTAATGCATCCTTATAATTATAAAATGTCATCTTGTTCCGGTATTTCCTCGAAATTTGATTTTACAAAGCCTCTTGCACCCAGGGGAAATATGAGGAGGTTTGCATATCAATTATATGAATTATGAAATAGATTCATCAACCATAGCAACATTGTATTTTTCAACTTGATTTCACCAAATCACTTTCAACTGCCAAAATAGAAGTTAATGCAAATATGACATGACTTGGATAAATGTAATTAGAGTTAATTTTAAATAAGCAAGCGCCTTGTGGTTTCTCATTTTTGCAAATAAAGGACTGTGGTTTGCCTTTGAATTAACCCATGTAATTATTAGCGTTAAATGTCACAATACAATAATAATAAACTCCAACAAATCCACTACTAGTTTATATGCAAACAGGCATTCAGACATGTACAAGCTCAACATCGATATTTTGGAGACCACCGAGAAGCTCTGGATACAAGACATCTGGGTCACTTTAAGCCCAAGTTTGCTTCCAAGCTTCTTCACACGAGAGAAAACCTTCCCTGGATTTGTTTCTAAAGCTGCAACCTATAGTCTGAATATCCAACACCAAGGCTTTCGGAACAAAAGATCAGTTTCAAAACCAGAATGTCCACTCCACATTCTCGTCACAAAGTAGATCATCAGCAATGCTTTCTGCCAATCTCCCCAAACGTAAACATCCCCTAATGCATCGTCACTTGCAGTGTCCTACTGACACTTGATAAACTAATTCCAAATGCATCCATAGACATACCATTTAAACAACCATTTAATTGCATCAGAACCTCCTGATGATGCAGAATAAACAGAGGGACAAAGAGAATCTGATGCACAAAAAAACATGGAAGCCACGGTGTATAATTCAAATACATTAATGATCTTCTTTAGATTTCCAATCGTTTTAACTTGCAGCAATCATAAACTAGATATATTTTGTAGCTACAAAATCTTTCGCACTAAATTGAAAAACATATGTAACACCCAGGCCCAATACCATGCAGATATTGTCCGCTCTAGCCAAAATCCGTCACCATTGGGCCACACGGCTTTAAAACGCGTCATGCATGTATTGGGTCCACATATCACTTATAAGCCCCAGTTCACTCCTCTCTATTTTTGATGTGTGATTCGGTTCATTCATGTCCCCATCGCCATCCCTTAGAGCCGCTCATTGTACAGGCCTTCTCACCCCGGTGCCACTCTCTATGGACTGGGTCGTTACATGCCCACCAGCTTCCGCCTGGTTCGTCCCCGAACCACACTTCATACGTAGAGAGTCGGCTCTAATACCACATGTAACACCTGTGGACCCAATACATGCATGACACGTTTTAAAGCCGTGCGGCCTAATTGTGATGGGTTTGGGCCAGAGCGGACAATATCTGCATGGTATTGGGCCTGGGTGTTACAACATAACTCGCTAAATAATAGCTTAAAAAGTATATGACGTTCATTTGTTTGGAAATTGATGAAACAAAAAACAAAAAGATGTCCAACTATTTCATTTGTTCATAAATTTTTTATATATATGTTCAACTTCCCCTGCCTTCTCACAAGTATTCCATCTACATAACATCAGAGAACTTAGATAGAAATCAGGATGCAATAAAAAGGCAAATGACAACTATGAAAATTGACAACTTAACAAAATATATGACATCGAATTTAAACGGTATTGTTATGGATGTAGTTAGGATTAGGGGTGGCAACGGGGCGGGGCGGGGACGGGTATGCAATTCCTACTCCGTCCCCAATGGTTGCGGTTACGGTTTCGGGGAATCCCCATTTAATGTTTTGGGTAATTTTTCATCCCCATTCCCTACCTACGTGAATCCCCACGGTTTTCGGGTAATCCCCATACCCAAAAATAAATATTATTTTACATACAAAAGTTAAAATAATTATAAGGCTTATACATTTTTATATGGAATACATTACATGGCTTATGTAATTTTATAAACTCTAAAATAATTAATTAATAAGAAATTAAATAATAGGTTTTCGGGGTTGTTAACCTTTTTAGCATTTACTTTATTTAAATGCCACATACTAGATAAATTCTATATTATTTATGTATATTAAATATTATATTATTTAGTCAATTTTTACAGGTATTTTTCGGGTATACCCACGGGGATTGAAACGGTGACGGGGCGGGGATCCCCACGGTTCGGATATAGCAATCCCATCCCCATCCCCGTTTAGACTTCGGGGATAAAATGTTCCCCGTCCCCATCCCCATCCCCAATTTTTTCGGTTATTCCCCATCCCCGTCAGTTCGGATCCCCACGGTTTTCGGGTAATCCCCGCCACGTTGCCACCCCTAGTTAGGATCATAAATTTCTCAGTTTTGCTATAATTCATTTCAAGTTTTCATGGTTATCAATTAAGAATCCAAGATTGCTATTACCACAAATTCATAAGTTGATTCAGGTTATGTTAGATAAGAGCAAAACATTTTAGATAAGCATAACTTTAAAATAGGTAGCAAATCCAGGCAACACAGTAAATAATGAAATGCAACAAGTTCAGCTCAAGATACCACCATATAAACTAGTTCTGAGAAATAAACTACTTATAATATCCAAAAACAACAACCCTTTTAACCAAACCAAAAATCCATCAAAATAAATGGCTTAAATTCACTGTTCAGCATAATATTAACTTAGACATCCGTACTCCAAAATCAAATTTAATCAAAACAAACATGATTCAAAGACGGGTTAGATATACCTTCAGTTGAATCCATTTGTCTATGGTGTCGAGCTGTTGCTAAAGTTCCAAACTGCCCCGCCACTCGGTCTAGATTCTCCTGCATACAGTGAAGAGGGTGCGTCGATGTATTTCATGTTATGACTTCTGGTTTTGCTTAGAAATTAATTGGATGGAATTATTAGTGTAATTGATTGCACATGCTTGAAAAACTATCCAGCAGTAAACATTGAATCATGAATGAACATTCTTTAGTTTTATTGAAAGTATTAACTGAAATTACATAAATACATGAATCGCTAAGCGATTTTCATATTTAGAAAAAACAAAAAAAAAGATAATTAGCCAGATTGTATCTTCTAAAAACTTCAAGAGTTTAACATCTAGTTATTTGGTAAAATATTTTGCTAACACTTTCATTTTTTATTCATTATAAATTTTTTTTTAATGAAATATATGTAAAAAACTCAAATAACGATTCTCCCATACTTGTCTTAGGCATTGGCTGGTGGACATCGATGACTACGCTTATATCTAAAGTAAAAAAAATAAATAAATTTTCAAAATAAAATCAAAAGAGAAACTTAAATTATTATCATCATCATCACCTCGTCATGGAGGATGTTGGAAGATTTGAGCTGAAATGAGTGACAAATCAAACTTGGATTTCTGAATGAGAGATTGAACTTCCTCCAAGAAACCTAACACCTCTTTTCCATACATCTTAGTTCGATAATATTGTTTATTAAACTTACGGCCTTTGCCTAAATTAGGCATCCTTGCTCCGTTGCCGACAATGAAAATATCAACCTCGCATGCTCGGCTGAACCAGTCTAAAATCATGTGATACTCCTGCGCTCTTTCTCCGACTTCTTTAAACTACCGCTCCAAGCCAGTTCTCGCCGCCTTCAATGTATTATTTTCTAAATAGAGTTTTTTCAGGTTGCCCTTGATTTCTGGTAGGTCCGCTCGCCGAAAAAGCGGAAAGGACTGATAAATCAAACTTGCATTTTTGAATGAGGGATTGGACTTCCTCCAAGAAAGCTAGGACCTCTTTTCCATACTTCTTAGTTCGATGATATTGTTTGGTAAACCTACGGCCTTCGCCTAAACTAGTCATCCGTGCTCCGTTGTTGGTAATGAAAGTATCAACGTCGAGAATACAACCGTCTGCTCGGCTGAACCAGTCTACAAAGAGAAAGAAACAACTGACAAATACTCCACTAATACTCCTGCAAAGACTGGTTGCTTGCAGAACTGAAAATACTAACTCATCACTCGCTTGCTGTTGATTTTCTTCATTTTTCTGTGAGCCCTCTTGCTCTACGTTTTCACACCTAGCTTTGTCTTGCTCCGCTAGATCCTCCCTATTCACATTGCTAAGAGCACTTTCAGCTCCAACACCATGTGTCTCCTTTGTCAGTTGTTTCTTTCTCTTCCCAGCCTTTGCAGCAACTACACTAATACTCTTGCGCTCTTTTCCCGATTTCTTTAAACTCGCGCTGCAAGCCAGTTCGCGCAGCCTTCAATGTATTGATTTCTAACTCCGAGTTTTTTCAAGTTGTGCTTGATCTCCGGTAGGTCCGCTGTGAGCGTAAGTGGTCGCTCATAGCGGCTTTAGCCTTCTTTGACTAGAGTCGCCACCCGGCCGACTGGAAAAATGTACGAACCAGTGTTTGTACCGATTGTTTTGAAAACCAGAGATTCTATTTACGTTCGTGGATACAACTTATTAATTCCGACATTCGAGAACCCAGAGGATCTTTAATGCAACCTAACAGTTTGTTTTTTCGATGTTTATGATTATCACACAAGAATATGTAAATGCGCAAATATTTGTGCGGTAAACCGCCGGGTGACACGGTACAAAACCCTCAGAAGCTTACCCTCGTCGCGTGCCAGTGATTGCTTGCGGACTGATCCTCGTTGAAGAACGGAGACCTTTTCTGGGAGGAAAATCGGGGGGGGGGGGGGGGGGGGGAATTGCGTGTGCGTCCTCCGGAGTGGTAGCTGGGAACAGGACTTAATCGACTCTAGCGACACTGCGAGTGATGCCTAGGTTGGAAAATTTTGATAAAGGGGGAATATATTTTTGGTGGTCGTGAGGACCTTTTCTGGGAATATTTCGGGAAAATACTCTCAAGCTCAGACTTTTAGCGACTCTTTTTTGTATCAGAGGAAACTTTAGGCAACTCGGAAGTAACTTTATCAGAGGAAACTTATATCGGGTCAAGAATCGCTTTAGAACGAGCTAGAGAGGTGGGAGGATGAGTGTTTGTTGGTGAATTGAATGAGAAATCTGGGGGGGTATTTATAGGTTAGCTTGTGACCGTACGGACACAAGCTTATGACCATATGGTCCCAATTTGGTGACCGTACGGTCACATTGTTCGCCCGTCTCAGATCCAAATTTGGATCTGAGCCGGGCTTCACATAAGACCCGGCCAATGTTGTTTGGATTTTAGTACACGTGTCATGCCCTGATTGGACCGCCAAGCCACGTGGCAGATAAGGAGTGGATTATGTCTGCCACGTGGCAGTGACCGTACGGTCAAGGGCTTTGTGACCGTACGGTCTCAACAAACAGTGTTGTGACTGTACGGTTCCTAATGAATAGTACTTGTGATCGTATACATTTTGTGATCGAGGATTTTCTCATAAGCATGAAAGTGCCACACTCATGGTCCCGAGGAGCGGGGGGAAGAGGTTATGGTCCGGAAAAGGTGATCCGTTCTCCGACGAGCATCAGTATTTGAGCAGCTGGCGCGACGAGGAGCGCATAGATTGCTTTCATCATCGGGTTCGAAATCCAGTGCTTACAGTTTTCCCTTCGCTTCTTTGGGAGTGTCTAAGGTGATTACATTATTTTGTAAGACCTGTCGGACAGTCTCAATGAAGTGAAACAAGAGATACTGCGTGTGTGCTAGTGTTTTGAAAGTGAGTTTAGAGAACTTACCTGCAGTTCTGGCCTACGGCATCCAATCTTCTATAATCTTACTGTAAGGCCGAGTAACTGTTTCCGCTGAGTACCTCGACGAGGATTTTCCGTAACCTTTAATAGCGCCTCGAGCATAACTCGAGGACTTTTGATAACTTCCGTAGCTCTTAGTAACCTTCCATAACGCCTCGGGCGTGACCTGAGGATTTAGAAACCTCTTGTAGCTCTTCTTCATAGTACCTCGGGCACGACCCGAGGATTTAGTAACCTCTTGTAGCTCTGAATAATCTTTCATAACGCCTCGGGCATGACCCGAGGATTTAGTAACCTTTTGTAGTCCTTCTCCATAGTACCTCGGGCACGACCCGAGGATCTAGTAACCTCTTGTAGCTCTGAATAACCTTTTCATAGTACCTCGACGAGGATTTTCTGTAACATTTGATGGTGCCTCAAATTTTTGGTTCGAGGACTTTCGGTAACTTTCGTAGCTCTTGGTAACCTTTCAAACGCCTCGGGCGTGACCCGAGGATTTAGTAACCTCTTGTAGCTCTTCTTCATAGTACCTTGGGCACGACCCGAGGATTTAGTAACCTCTCGTAGCCCTTATTCTCGTCTTGTTTTCTGACCTTTCTTTCTTCAGATAGTGTCGAACACTTTGTCCTACCAGTCTTATCTGAATGCTGGTGATCTCGTCCCAAGGTCAATCAACTGTGTCCCAGTACCTTTTCTCTTCCGCTCTTGATCTTCAGTCGTCCTGGGGTCCCTGGCAGCATTCCTTCTTGACCCAAGCCATGCCCCACTCTGGTACTGCCCCAGTGGAGCTCTTAATTCAAGACGCTCTCTGTGAGTTCGAGGATGCCCCAGTGTACTACTTCGGTGGCCGTCGGGTGTGTTCCTACGCCCTTTGAAGTCCTTCGGGCCCTTAATCTTCTGATAATCTGGAAACCGGGTGGTGCCCCAGCCTACCGTAAGTCGGGCGATGCCCTGGTATACTGCTGGCCCAGTGATGCCCCATCATGCTGTTGGTCGGGTAATGCTTTTAGAATAGCATGATAACTTTTCTTAGAAGCATCGTGGGTTTCCTTTGGCGCGGGCGCCCCGAGAGTCAAATATCTTCTTTTGTGGCCATCGGGTAGGTTCCTACGATTCCATTGATTTTTATGGCTCATATGAGGATCTTGCGCAAACAAAGACATACATCCTTTCTCGGGGTGAGATGGCCAATGGGAAATAAACATTTTTATGACGACTGGCCATGTTGCATAATTATAAGTGATCAAGGGAGATACCTTATTCTATGGATGCATGCAGGTTTACACATGTGAACTTAGGTTGGATAACATACAATACATGCGACTAGATGTATAGACACATGATAAGGGAACTCATGTGATATGGACTCTGGCTAGACCCCCTAAAACATATGGTGCGTATGTGTGTGTCTTTAGTGTAAGTGAGGGGATGCCCTATGACAACCTACAACGATTCAAAATCCAAAGTGTGTGTGACTCCATATGTGTGCGCACAAAGGGGATGTCCTATTCATGTTATGGAATTCAGCTAGATGACCTAAGGTGTCTAATGTGTGCGTGCAACTAGACCTTTGGACATGTGATTGTGTGCAGACTAGGGGGGCTACCTCATCTTATGACTCGTGTGGTATTATTTTGTGGATTTTGGTTGGACGACCTAGGACACATAATATGTATGAGTGAGTGTGTGGACACGTGACAGAGTGACCTAAACGACTTTTGGCTCTTAACGAAGTATGTCCTGTGTCAGTGGGTGACGTAGGTTCATGGTTTTTCTTTTGGAGGATGTGAGCGAAGGTTTTGGGTTAGATGGAGAAGGCGAGGCTTTCGTGGGTGTTTCAGGGATGTTGGATGATGGAAGCGAGGGTTGTGGAGGTTCTGTGATGAGGATAGGGTGTGAGAGACCATCAGGAGTTTGTGTAGCTTCTAGGTTGTCAGGGTTGGAATCAAGATGTTCAAATGCAACTCCCGATGACGTTTTCGTGATTGCCCCTAGGGTGAGGTGTTTTATTGCTCTAACGGTTGCCTAAGATGACTCTACGGGTTGTCAACTTAGCGAGCTGCCTTTATTGTTGCCTAGGTCTCCCTTTCAGGTTTTCAACCTAGCAGGCTTTCTTTCGGTGGACCCTGATTGTTGCCTAGATCTAGTTTTTGAGTCTTCTTGATCTAGCAGGTCTTTTCTGTTTTCTCAAACCCTAGAGGAGTCGGCTAGTGTTTTGAACGGAGTGTACATATTTCATCGTCTAAGTTCTTGATTTCTCTGTGTCAACATGACTTATGGCATCCTAGAATACGCATAGTTGATAGACTCTTGGAACAGACATTTAGACTTACTAACATAAGCACCTAGACTAGTTAACATATGCATAAATGGTTCATGTATATCTAGTATGAATGTGCCCCCGTCATCAATTTGTCCTAGTTGGCCACCTCTTCTCTTCTTGTGATGATGGTTTGCCCCTTGTAGTGAGGATTCTTCCGTGATGTGGGATCGTCGTTTTTCGTGGGGATAGAATCACATGTCCTAGTGCCGCCATCTTATTTTCGGAAGCGTGCAAGTGATTCTCATGATGAAATCCTAGTGTTTCCATTGTTCTCCTTGGTGTAGATCTTGTCATAAACTTTCTGCATGGATCACGTCTTCGTGCGATGATTGGTGAGATGTCTCTATGGCTTCAGGACACCATCCACTTCGGCTTTGACGTGGAAATGTCGTCACTCCCTTCGAGATTTTGTGGACGGGATCCATTTTCGAGCTATAAGCTTCTCCGAAGGATGGCTTCGCTTCTCCTTTTTGCTTCTCCCTTCATTTGTTGTTGAGTGTAGGAAGGGAATTCTGAGGACTTCATGGGTTTAATTCTGAAGGCTGATGGACCTTGGTTCATGGAGACACTACGAGTATTTGGACGCTCCATTTTGACTTTTGCGCACTGTCCTAATTCCTTAGAGCGAGGTTTCTTCTTTTTGCAGGACTCCGAAGGAGATGTGCTTCTACATTGATCCAGTAATTCCTCCTCCTTATGTTGCTTCTCCATCTTGCAAGGTACGTCCTGGTCGAGGCCCCTTATCTGGTTGTGGTTCTCTCTCTTACAGTCGAGGGCATATTCATACTAGACACACATGCTCTAATTATGCCTATATTTTCCTAATGTCTATTTGAAAGATGCAAATGAATGTAGAAACGAGTTAGCTAAACGCTTTTTCTACCCATGCACGGGTCTGTAAATACGTGGATAGGATAAGTGGGATAGAGCCTTGTCGATGTCTGATGATGTTGCTCCGTTCTTCGTCTGCAGGGATGTTCTTGATGCGACGCTTGTGACCTAGAGTCCTCCATGAATCCTCTTAGGGGTGTATTCTTAGCGTTTCGAGCCCCTAGGTATTTTTGGGGTCAAATAAGGTCTTTTGTTTGCTCTGGAATAGGTTATGAAGAGGCGGTTAACTAGAGTGAGATGGAGTGTGGTGTATGTCGGGGTAGTTTGGTGAAGTTTGGTGTAAGGCATTTTTTTGGTAGTACGTGGGGAGTGGTTCATTTTCGAGGTAGGCTAAGTGTCAAGGCTTGGGCTGTCTTCAGTTTGGATTGGGGTTTGAGAGGATATCACGGAGAACTCCCCTTGGTCGTTTCATACTCCGTTCGAGGGTTTGTCCCTATCTCTGATCCCTCCTTGTTAATTCGACGGTCTCCCTGATAGAAGTTGGCTTGGGTTCAGGTGTGTCGTGGTTTTGTGATTTTGGGTTGGGTCAGGTGGTGATTTAGGAGTTTTGGTCAAAGAGGAGGCGTTCACATATAGGTGGGGTTTCTGATGTTTGGACAACTTGTGTGTGTGCCCTAACCTAGGGTGTGCCTATAATCATCTAGACGAATTATGCTTGTGGGATTATGGTACCTCGTCTGTTATTTTCCTATTTCCTATGTCCTGGTACCGATGTGTATGTATGCCTAAGACACGTGACGATGTGCATGCATGTGGATCCTATTGATGAACCCTAAGTGTTTTGGTTATGTCCAAACGTTTCAGAAGATGAAAATGAAAATTAACTTGAATACTTTTCGATGTTGACTAACAATTTTCGTTAAGTTATTATGAGTTTTTCTCAGCAGATGCTGAATGAAGAATTCCTGCTTGCCTATTTTAACTCAGAAGATTAAAAAGCTGGAGACTGAAGCACTTTCTCAGAAGCTGGATGGACCGCTCTGAAGTGTTGATTGTCTGCCTAAAGCTTTTATCAGAAGTTCTCTTTTGCAAACAGAAGACTAAGGTTGTTTTAGTTCAGAAGCGCTAAGAAGAAAAACGAACATCAGAAGTTCGTTATCACGGGTTTGGTTAAGCATTTAATGCTTTGTCAGTTGCATTTAATGCAAGGCGCCAAAAGTTCAAAAAGCTGTTTGAAGGACGCGCCTGTTCACAACAAACAAAACCTGCTCTCTTACCGTTTCCCTCTAAATCAATCTTCAAGATCAGTCAACTCCATCACCTTTATCTTAATCCCATACCGGATTAGGTTAAAGTACAAAGTTGACAGAGTTGAGTGTTTTGAGACCGTTTGAAGAAGTTGACAAGATTAACGGCTACTTTCATCCTTGTCATCCTTGAAGATTCAAATATCCTCAACGGTTATCTACTCAACACTATAAATAGTAGCAAAGCTCCACTGCATCAACGGGGCGTGTGATCATAGAGCAAAAATCTCAACGCACTGTTATTCAAGAAAACAGAGCACACTTTCCATTCTCAATCTTTTCTTAGCTTAGCCTTTGTAATTGTGAGAGAGTGAAGAAAAACAAGTTCATAATAGAAATCTTGTAAACTGAGATCGGTTGTGATCTTCAGTTAGATTTAAAAGAGAGAAATCTAGTTGAGATTTGAGTTGGGTGAGAAATCCAGAAAACAGAGTATTGTTGTTCTGGTGAAAATCCTTTAACTCATTTTAGGCTAGTCAGAACTAAGTGAGAAATTAGCTTAAGTTCTGTTGATGTAAAGGAGCTTCTGAACTTGCCATAAAAGTTCTGAATAGTGGATTTATAAAATCTCTGGAGGCTGCGACCTCAGAGGACAAGACGTAGTCACAGGAATTCTGTGGCGAACTTGGATAAATTGAACTGTTCATCAGGACCTCCTGAATCTCTTTCTCCCTTCTTTATACTTGTTAATTGCTTCTGTGAACTTGTATCATATTTAGTGCTGAAACAGATTTTCTCTTAAAAATCACAAGTCTGTGTTCAGAAGACTGTCCAGAAGTTCTTTACTCAGAACTTCTGTAGCTGAAAAGACAGAACCTGTCTTAAAGCAGATTATCCCTCAGAGGCTACTTCAATAAGCTTGCCTCTGACTCTGAGGATTATTGACTCTGAAAATTGAGTTTTCATTAAATCCTTGAAAATATCAGTTTTCGTTTGAAACACCTATTCACCCCCCTCTAGGTGATTCTGATCTTGTTAGGGCCAACAAGTGGTATCAGAGCGAAGGTCACTTCGTATATTTACTAAAGATCTAACAATCTAAGTGTAAGATCCTATCAGAATCGATAGAGATGGCTAGTAGACACCAGCCTGAGAATTCTTCTCACTTCATTGTCCCAGAGGGATCCTCTACAACTAGACCTCCATTATTCAATGGTGACAATTATTCCTACTGGAAAAAGAGAATGATGTATTTCATTCAAGCTCAGAACATGAGTGCTTGGTTTGTCATCACAGATGGAGATTTCATTCCCACCAGAATGGAACCAGGTCTAGGGAATGTTATTATCCCTCAGAGAGAATATTCAGATGAAATTCTGAAAAAGCTCCAAACAAATGCTTCAGCAATAAATATGTTGCATTGTGCACTTACAGCCACTGAATATAACAAAGTTTCCTCTTGTGAAACTGCACAGGATATATGGAACAAGCTGGAAGTCACATATGAAGGAACAGGAAAAGTGAAGCAGTCCAAAGTCAACCAACTCATGAGAGAATATGAGTTATTTGAAATGCTTGACAAAGAATCTATTTCAGAAATGAATTCTAGATTCACCAAGATAGTCAATGACTTAAAGAGTTTGGGCAGAGACATTGAAGAGTCTGAAAGAGTAAAGAAGATTGTCAGAAGCTTACCAAGGTCTTGGCAAGCCAAGAAGACTGCCATTGAAGAAGTTCAGGACTTGAGCTTTTATTTGTATGATGAACTCATTGGGTCTCTAATCACCCATGAGATGTCACTAAAAAATCATGACCTAAGAGAAAGGTCTGAAGGAAAGAGACAAGTAGTCCTGAAGGCAGAGTCTTCTGAAGAATCATCAGAAGATGAAGAATTGGCCATGCTGACCAGGAAGTTCAAAAGAGCCTTTAGAAAAGGCAAAGGTGGAAACTACAAAAAGCCATTCAGAAGTTTTGAAAAGAAGACTTCTGACTTCGGTGAAAAGTTCAAGAGAGATCCAAACAAGCCCATTGTGTGCTATGGATGTCAGCAACCTGGGCACATTAAGCCTAACTGCCCAGAGATGAAGAAAGATAAGAAAAAGTTCAAGAAAGCTATGCTGGCTGCTTGGTCAGACTCTGAGACCAGCAGTGATCCTGAAGAGAAGGAAGAGCAAGCCCAGATATGTTTCATGGCTATTGATGAGCCATCCTCTGAAGATGTCACAGGAGAAACTTCCGCACCTCCTGAAGCAAACTATGACTCCGAGGTAAACATATCCTCTGAACAAAATATCTTTGATTCTCTTGAAGAATTGTACAGCATGTTCAAGTACCTAAAAAGGAAGTTGGACAAAAGCGAGGCTGACAAATTTCTTAGGTTTACTCAAGTTTATGCTGATATGAAAATATTGGAAGATAAACTAAGTAAACAATTCAGTTCTTCCTCCGATGACTCAAAAGTCAAAGGTAAAGAAAAACTGCCTCTGAGGAATGATAAACCTCAGAAGAAGAAATCTGTCACTCCCTCTCTTCTGAAAGAGATCTCTTCTCCTCCTGAAGTGGGAACCTCTAAGAGTGCTAATGCCTCTGAAGAAGTAGTACCTTCCCAGAAGAAGAAGAATGCTCCTAAGAAGCAAAGGGAAAGATCCAAGAATCCTCCTTCTTGCAAGTTGTGTAAGAAAGATGGACATTGGTTGAAAGATTGCAAGTATCACATTAAGAACCTCTTGCAATCTGAAATATCAGAAAAACCTGTAGAAGCTAAATCTAACTCTGAAGGACCCAATAAGGATTGGGTACCTGTCACTAATTGATTGTGTTGCAGGTTGCTCTGAGTGCTCCATCAATGTCAAAGCTGTGGTACATTGACAGTGGGTGCTCAAGGCATATGACAGGTGATGAAAAGGCATTCATCACATTTGTACCTAAAAGAGGTGGTAAAGTCAGCTTTGGAGATGCTCAGAAAGGAAGAATTCTTGGTTCTGGATCCATTGGAACCAATCCTCCGATCGAAGATGTCTCCCTAGTCAGAGGTCTGAAGTTCAATCTCCTGAGTGTTGCACAACTGTGTGATAAAGGTAGAGATGTTGTCTTCAGCTCCTCTGGATGTAAAATCTTGGACAGTAAGTCAAGGGAAGTTATTCTAACTGCTCCTAGAGTTGAAAATGTTTTCATGCTGAATCTTGAGAATCTTTGCAAAGATATATGCTTGATGTCCAAAGAGGATACCTCCTGGCTCTGGCATAGAAGACTTGCTCATGTTAGCATGGATCTTCTGGCCAAAGTAGCTAGATATCAATTGGTTGAGGGTCTGCCTGAAATTAGTTTTAAAAAAGACCATTTATGCAATGCTTGCCAAGCTGGTAAACAATCTAGAAGCTCTTTTAAAACTAAGAAAGTCATTTCAACTAAAAGACCTTTGGAATTACTTCATATGGATCTTTTTGGTCCTGTTCAACCAATGAGCATGGGTGGAAAGAAGTATGCCTTTGTCATTGTAGATGACTATTCAAGATTCACTTGGGTCATCTTGCTGTCTAGCAAAGATGAGTCACTTGGATGTTTCTCAGTTCTGATTAAGAAACTTGAGAATGAAAGGAATGAAAAGGTGGTCCATATCAGAAGTGATAATGGTGGAGAATTCAAAAACTTTATGTTTGAAGAATTCTGTGAAATCAAGGGAATTGATCATAACTTTTCTGCTCCCAGAACTCCTCAACAAAATGGGGTAGTTGAAAGGAAGAATAGAACTCTGGTTGAGATAGCCAGAACTATGATCAATGAAAGAAGGCTTCCAAAGTATTTTTGGGGAGAAGCTGTGAACACAACTTGCTATGTTCTGAATAGAGTGCTAATCAGAAGCATTCTGAACAAGACTCCTTATGAACTCTGGAAAGGTCGAAAGCCTAAAATAGGTTACTTCAGAACCTTTGGTTGTAAGTGTTATGTTTTGAATACAAAAGAATATCTTTCAAAGTTTGATTCAAAGGCAGATGAAGCTATTTTTCTTGGCTACTCAACACATAGTAAAGCATATAGGGTTTTTAATAAGAGGACTCAAACTTTAGATGAATCCATTCATGTAAAGTTTGATGAGACTAACCCTGCAGATAGTAAAGTCTCTGAAGAAGATGAAGCTCAAGCTTCTGAAATATCATCTCCTCCTGTTGAAGATGTTATTCCTAAAGCTGCTGAAGTTGGTTCTCCTGTTGAACATGTTCCAGAAGAACATCCAACTACAGAAGTTAACTCTCTTCCAGAAGATACTCCTATATATGATTCAACAAATGATGAACAGGTTTCAGAAGACTCATTGGATCTACCAAGAGAAGTTAGAGCTCATAGGAATCATTCCTTAGAGAACATCATTGACTCTGTTCACAATCCTGTCATGACCAGAGCTCAGCTCAGAAGATATATGGGGAATGTGGCTTTTGTGTCACTACTGGAACCCAAGGACTTCTATGAAGCAGCTGATGATGACTCCTGGTTAATGGCAATGCAAGAAGAACTTGACCAGTTCAAAAGGTCAGAAGTTTGGATTTTAGTTCCCAGACCTAACAACAAGAAGGTTGTTGGTACAAGATGGGTTCTGAAAAACAAGCTTGATGAATTTGGAAATGTTGTGAGGAACAAGGCTAGACTTGTTGCTCAAGGTTACAGTCAGCAAGAAGGCATAGATTATGGTGAAACTTTTGCTCCTGTTGCAAGATTAGAAGCCATTAGAATCTTATGTGCTTTTGCATCATACAAAGGTTTCAAGCTCTTTCAAATGGATGTGAAAAGTGCATTCCTGAATGGTTACATTGATGAGGAAGTCTATGTGTCTCAACCTCCTGGTTTTGAAGATCCTAAGTTTCCTGATCATGTGTACAAGCTAAAGAAAGCCTTGTATGGACTGAAACAAGCTCCCAGAGCTTGGTATGAGAGACTGACAAAGTTCCTTCTGTCTAAAGGATTTGTCAGAGGCTGTGTTGATACAACTCTGTTCACTCTGAAGAAGAACAAGGATATCCTTATAGCTCAGGTATATGTTGATGATATTATATTTGGTGCTACTAATGAATCTTTGTGCAGAGAGTTCAGTGACCACATGAAGGCTGAGTTTGAGATGTCTATGATGGGAGAATTAACCTTCTTCTTAGGACTTCAGATCAAGCAAAGTAATGATGGTGTGTTTATCAATCAAGCCAAGTACACTAGAGAAGTGCTGAAGAAATTTGGCATGATGGACTCTAATGCTGTTGATATTCCAATGGATGTCAGCAAAGACATTGATGATGAAGAAAAAGCTGGTAAACCTGTAGATATAAAAACCTACAGAGGTATGATTGGTTCTCTTTTATACCTAACCGCCAGCAGGCCAGATATACATTTTGCTGTGTGTTTTTGTGCTAGATATCAATCAAAGCCAAGAGAAATTCATGATGTTGCTGTCAAAAGAATTCTTAGATATCTTAAAGGCACACCAGAAGCTGGTTTGTGGTATCCATGTAGTTCTGATTTCACTCCTATAGGATACACAGACTCTGACTATGGTAGAGATAAATTGAAAAGGGTCAGCACTTCTGGTGGTTGTCATTTTCTGGGGGAGTGCCTAGTCTCCTGGCATAGCAAGAAGCAAACCTCTGTGGCCCTCTCAACTGCTGAAGCTGAGTATGTTGCTGCTGGAAGTTGTGTTTCTCAGATGCTCTGGATTAAGCAACAAATTGCTGACTATGGAGTCATCCCTGGAACAATTACAATCTACTGTGATAACAAGAGTGCCATTGATCTTTCAAAGAATCCTATTCAGCACAGCAGGATGAAGCATGTTCATATTAGACATCACTTTCTGAGAGATCATGTTCTGAAGAAGGATATTATCATTACTCATGTTTCCTCTGAAGAAAACCTTGCTGACATGTTTACTAAGCCTCTGACTGGTATGGCTTTCAGCAACTTACGAGAAGGCATTGGTATGACTTATCCTCTTCAATAACTT
Organism: Euphorbia peplus; assembly: GCA_028411795.1. Lineage (NCBI taxonomy): Eukaryota > Viridiplantae > Streptophyta > Magnoliopsida > Malpighiales > Euphorbiaceae > Euphorbia > Euphorbia peplus. Next base: position 6,402,572 of record CP110843.1, on the reverse strand, counting down.
AGAATTATTGTCTCTGAGTATCTTAAGTGTTTGATTGTTTAAGATAATTTAGTTATAATAAATTCTAATCATGATTTGACTTGAAAGCATGCGTTATTTACTGCTTATTACGGCGCTGTTCTGTGGTTAACGGTTATCTGTTCCCTTTTAAACGGTGTGAAGTTACTTTTTGAATTGGAACGGTTTCTGTGTTTGGGTATAAATAAGGGATTTCCATACTTAGAACCCTTTACTCTCATTATCTTTGCCATTAGAATTTTCATAGTTTTTTTTTCTGTGATATCATCTCTCTTAGACATCTTAACATAATTTCTCATTTCCTCAAATGGCTCAAGAAATCACTGTCACTCACATCTTTTCCGATGATTCACGAAAGAAAGTTAGTCAATCTAGGGTTTTTACCTCTAGATTTTTAGATGACGAAGTCAAATCAACTGAACCTATTTCTCTTTGGCTTAGTGCTCAAAACTGGAATTCTTTCGTCTCTCTCGAAGAATTCATCTACCCTAACTTAGTTACAGAATTTTATAAGAACCTCCATTTCTTTTCTAATGAGGAGGATGTGCTTCATTCTGTGGTCGGGGATGTTGAAATCGAAGTCAGCAGGGCTTCCATTTCTCAAGTGATAGGAATTGATGATGAAGGAATCATCATTGGAGATGATGGTTCAGCAGAAGGGTTTTCAGAAGCCAACTGGGCTAGGCCAGATCTAAGTGCCAAGGAAACTTATGCCACCTGGTTGAGTCAGCACCAGAGGTGGGCACATTATTTGACTACGAATGTCTTTCTTCCGAAGGCTGGAGGAGTCAACTGTGTTTCCAACAGAGAAAGGGTTTTTATGTGGCATCTGGTCAACCAGAAGAAGATAAATTTGCCTGCCATGCTGATAAGGCAGATGAAGAATGTAACTGCTGTGAGTGCATTAGCTTATGGCTCACTCCTGACAAGGTTGTTTGAGGCAGCCTCTGTTGTTATGTCAGGAGAAGGTGTTACTAGTAGGAGTACGGTTCTGAAGATGCATACCTTCAGAAACCTCAGTTTTGATGTTACTCCAAAGAAGAATGAGAAGGGCTCCTCTGTGAGTATTGCTCAGAAGGAGATTATGGATGCAACGGTTCAGAAAGGAAAGAATGCTGCCAAGAAGGGCAAGGGAAAGAAAGGATCAAGCAAGTTGGTCCTGAATGTTGAGAAGGTTGCTGTCTCAGAACCTCTTCCCACGTTGGTTCAAACAAAAATCAATGTTGAACCTTCTGGCAAGATTGTTGCTGAGAAGCCAAAGGATGTCCTTGAGAAAGAAGCTCAGGATGCTGAGGAAGCACGCCGTGCTGAGAAAGAGAAGGCTGCTGAAGCTGAAAAAGTTGCAAGAGTTGTGGCTCTTGCTGAAGAGAAAAGGAAGAAGAAAGAAGCTGAAGATAAGTTAGCTGCTGAGCGTGAAATCGCTGCAAAGGCTAAGGCCGATGCCAAACTTTTAGAAAGTGCTGCTAATCTGGAGGGTGCTGAGTTCTCCAAGGTAGGTGAGACTTCAGAGGAAGAGGATAATGTTGCTCTATCCTCTCGAATTGCTGAGACTGTCACTCTCACTACCAGAATTGGGAAGAAGGTTGTGGCAAAACGAAGGGTTCTGAGAAAGAAGGACTTCGTTATTGCTCCGAGTGCTGAATTGGAGGAACCTGCTGCTCAGGAACCAGAAACTGCTGATAAAGAGCTGTCAGAGATTTCTGATAAAGAGGATGTTGAAGCTCCTCTGATTGAAGAGCTATCTGAGGTTAGTGAACCAGAAGATGAAGAGGTTCTTGAAGAAGCTAAACAATTTGTTGAGAATGTTGACAATGAGAACTTCATTGACAATGTTCTTCTGAATCAAGGAAGAAACCCTGGTGAAAGGGATGCCTCAGAAACGCTGTTCAGGATGGCTCATTTATATGCTGAGCCAATCTCATCTTTTGATCCAAATGCCTCTGAACAGGTTATCTCATCTCCTGTTTTTACTCCTCATCCATCTCCTTCACTCCCTTCTGTCACAGAAGTAAGTGAATCTCAGAATTCCATTCCTCTGACAACTTCAACATCTGAGGTTGTCCCTCCTCCATCTACTCTTCCTTCTGGATCCTATTCAGAAGTGAATCTGTCCTCTGGACCAATTTTCACAGACTCCATTTCTACTTCCACTACTTCTTCTTTATCTTCTTTTGCTGTTTTTCCATCAATTGGAATTACTGCTCCTTCTCCTTCCATACCTTTGTCTATACCTTTTTCAATTCCTTCAACTTTACCTTCCTGTACAAATTCCTTTTCCTCCTCCTCTTCACAAATTTTCTCCTCTCCTCAAACTTCTGTCCCTCCTCTTTCAACCTCTGGACATACACCTCCTGTGTGTGATCCCTTAACTACCTCCTCCACTCCTTCAGGTTTTGCTGGATTGTCATCCAATTATGACTTTCTACGCAAACACTTGAATCGTGAAAATCTGGATAACAGATTTGGAAGTTTTGGCTTCATGGGCAGAGCTTCTGGTATTTCCGAAGCTGGAGGTGCCCCAAATGTTGAAGAGTTGAGAAAAATGGGTCAGAGTGGCTCAGATGACCTGCTGAATAGGTTTGCTGGTATAGGACAAAGAAGTTCTGCTGCTGACATGTATGCTCAGGGCATTGTGCTGCAAGAATTACACTCTCTGAAAGCTCAGAACCTGCAGCTCATGACCATGCTCCAAATGCAGGATCCTTCTGTGTATATACGCAACCTTTCTACCCTTCATCTAGCCACTTATGATGAGCTGTATAAATTGAGGGAATTAGCTCTGACCCTTCCCTCTCTGGATAATATTGCTCTTGCTTCTTCTCTGAAGGTCAATGAAAATTTGGAAATATTGACAGAAGAAGTCAAGGAAGCAAACGAGCATTATGAGGCTCATGAGAAGATGCTTCCTAGTAAGATTGAAGACCTGCAAAGTACTGCAAATCACATTCTGAGAGAAGTGAAATCTTCTGCTCAAGGTTCTTCATCTTCAGGAGCTGCCAAGATTGTATATGACATCACTCCTGATCTCAACAACCGACTCTCCAACATTGAGTCTGCTGTATCTGCTCAGAATGCACAGATTGCTGAGCTCACTGAACTCCTGAAAGTTATGCATAATCAAGCTCGTGAACAAGAGAAGACTCTTCACAATTGTTATAGGTTTGTCCGAGGACAGACTTATCTTCAGAATGAGCATCTCACGGCTGCTGTGTATGCTAACAACAGGCTGATCAAGCTCCTTCTGGAAGATGTTCAGAAACAGAGACCTATGTCTGGTCAGACCTTTGATCATATGAAGACCATTGATGATGACTTCAGAAGACGAATGGATTTGATCAATTCTGTGCGACCAACTCCTGTGCAATATCAAACTGCTCTGAATGTTCAACAAAAATTGAAGTCTCAGGGAGCTCTTGGTGTTGCTATTGGTTCTGGTCAAACGGGGGAGAAGTCTGGTCAGAAGAGATCAAGTGCTGCTGGAGGTTCCAGTGTTGTTCCTCCTCCTCAGAAGAAATCTAGGAACCTGTAATCATTTAGGACTTAAGCTTCTTAGCTAGGTTCTGGGTTGGGTAGTCTATGTCTTAGGACTTTTTCTGTTCCTCTGATTATTCTGTTTCCTATGTTATCTTCTGAATGATCATATATACACTGAATCTTTTCTATACTGTCTTGCATATCTGACTTCTTAAATGTTTGCTTATGTTTCTTTTTATCTCAGTAAATTACACTTCATTATATCTAACAACTTGATCTTAAGTCTTATTAAGTTTATACAGATTGCTGAAGTTCACCATTTATACTAAAATGGGGGAGTTAATTTACTCAGAAGTAATGAAATATTTGCATCAGGAAGTCACTCTCTAACCCTCATGTTTTTCCTTTACCTTCTGACCACGGTTTGTCCATAACCAAAATGGGGGAGAATGATGAACCCTAAGTGTTTTGGTTATGTCCAAACGTTTCAGAAGATGAAAATGAAAATTAACTTGAATACTTTTCGATGTTGACTAACAATTTTCGTTAAGTTATTATGAGTTTTTCTCAGCAGATGCTGAATGAAGAATTCCTGCTTGCCTATTTTAACTCAGAAGATTAAAAAGCTGGAGACTGAAGCACTTTCTCAGAAGCTGGATGGACCGCTCTGAAGTGTTGATTGTCTGCCTAAAGCTTTTATCAGAAGTTCTCTTTTGCAAACAGAAGACTAAGGTTGTTTTAGTTCAGAAGCGCTAAGAAGAAAAACGAACATCAGAAGTTCGTTATCACGGGTTTGGTTAAGCATTTAATGCTTTGTCAGTTGCATTTAATGCAAGGCGCCAAAAGTTCAAAAAGCTGTTTGAAGGACGCGCCTGTTCACAACAAACAAAACCTGCTCTCTTACCGTTTCCCTCTAAATCAATCTTCAAGATCAGTCAACTCCATCACCTTTATCTTAATCCCATACCGGATTAGGTTAAAGTACAAAGTTGACAGAGTTGAGTGTTTTGAGACCGTTTGAAGAAGTTGACAAGATTAACGGCTACTTTCATCCTTGTCATCCTTGAAGATTCAAATATCCTCAACGGTTATCTACTCAACACTATAAATAGTAGCAAAGCTCCACTGCATCAACGGGGCGTGTGATCATAGAGCAAAAATCTCAACGCACTGTTATTCAAGAAAACAGAGCACACTTTCCATTCTCAATCTTTTCTTAGCTTAGCCTTTGTAATTGTGAGAGAGTGAAGAAAAACAAGTTCATAATAGAAATCTTGTAAACTGAGATCGGTTGTGATCTTCAGTTAGATTTAAAAGAGAGAAATCTAGTTGAGATTTGAGTTGGGTGAGAAATCCAGAAAACAGAGTATTGTTGTTCTGGTGAAAATCCTTTAACTCATTTTAGGCTAGTCAGAACTAAGTGAGAAATTAGCTTAAGTTCTGTTGATGTAAAGGAGCTTCTGAACTTGCCATAAAAGTTCTGAATAGTGGATTTATAAAATCTCTGGAGGCTGCGACCTCAGAGGACAAGACGTAGTCACAGGAATTCTGTGGCGAACTTGGATAAATTGAACTGTTCATCAGGACCTCCTGAATCTCTTTCTCCCTTCTTTATACTTGTTAATTGCTTCTGTGAACTTGTATCATATTTAGTGCTGAAACAGATTTTCTCTTAAAAATCACAAGTCTGTGTTCAGAAGACTGTCCAGAAGTTCTTTACTCAGAACTTCTGTAGCTGAAAAGACAGAACCTGTCTTAAAGCAGATTATCCCTCAGAGGCTACTTCAATAAGCTTGCCTCTGACTCTGAGGATTATTGACTCTGAAAATTGAGTTTTCATTAAATCCTTGAAAATATCAGTTTTCGTTTGAAACACCTATTCACCCCCCTCTAGGTGATTCTGATCTTGTTAGGGCCAACACCTATTAAGTAGGATGATGCGAAACAAGTGGCCTAACGTATGACACTCTAAGGGTAGACACACCTGAAGGAGACAAACCTAGCGAGTAAGGGGATACGTGCTTTTATGTTTTGGACATCGTGTGTTTGTGTGACACGTTTAGGTAAAATGACTGCGGTGTCATAATTCCTATTTTAGCCTATCGTGTGTATCCTATGTGTGGTTTGACGATGTACGCTAATCTGTACAGGTAATGCTTGACATGTATATGAAGTGGATTTACACTTTGGATCCTAGACTGATGACTACATACACTAACAATAATCACGACTCCTGACTCTACAAGTGACGACCAACATGCGTATGTGGACTGACTCTATGCTAAAGGACATTATTGACACATCGTTTATTTCTCGAGTGGAGAACATTTGTGCGACGACCCTACATTACACTGGCCTGGAACACACAACATAATAGTGAACCATGGGGATTCACGGGACAGTGTGCCCCTACCTTGGTTCAGACAACATTTATGACACGCAATGGGACTTCAAGCGCCTCTTCAGAAGCGTAAGGATTCCAACGTCCCACTCCACTTTACAAACTCCAAAACTCCCTTTTGGAGGAGCAGAGGACAATGTTTGTTTGATCTTAACAGGTCATATAGCCCCATTTCACATGAAATAATTAAAGTGTTCCTTGCAATAAGAAACGGACGACGTAACGACGTATTTTATGTATATGGGCAGGTATCATAACGTTATGTCCTTTTAGGTCTTACGAAGTTTTAACATTGCCCGAAGATGACGTTATTTCACATGACAAAGTGACTGACATCATTGGTCGATCCGTTAGGTCCTACAAACGACATGAATTTTCGACATGACTGGACCTAGCACAGATATTCTTAATATTTGTTTGACTTAAAGAATCGACTTTTAGGGTTGATTTGTTAAGCCCTACAAATGGAGTGATGACCTAACGTGGTTCGACACATGACACTATAACCTAGTCGAGGGTTCTGTCGTTGTGGTCTATGCAAAATTATTATTATTAATAATTTTTATTTTTATTTTTATTTTTATTTTTATTTTTTTTTAGTCCAACACGATATTGACCTGTGTGGACTGACGAGGCAGTGTGCCTTTAAACTCAAGACAAACCCTAAACTCCTTTTCGGGAGGAGCACAAGATAATGTATGTATGGTCTAACAGATTAAACCATCACACCGGTAGGGCCTTATCCTATCTAAAATTATTAAGGCGTCTTTCGTATTCTGGGACCTGCGGTTTCGTATGACACCCGTTTTGATTTAAGGGGGCGAAATTTGTGACGCCATGATTTTATCTCACAAGATTGAGTTTCTTTATGAAATGGAACAGACGACATAACGTCGTGTTTCGTGTGATAAAATGTCTGGCGTAACAGGGTGCTCCCTTACTTCAAAGGAGTGTCATAGAAACTGGACTTTTCCTAGGTTAAGGCTATATCTAACATATGTACAAGTAAAGGTAAGCGATTGAAACAGTTAGTATAAACATTTATGCGTATGCGACACTCCCTCTCAATCTAGGTGGGTTTATTTCGACATCTTTCCTTTCGACGTCACAACGCTCTCGACAGACGTGATTTACATGATGTTTGGGGGTAGTTCCTGGTGGAGATATCTAGGCTGACTATATGAGGCTTTGGTCTCGTTTGATAGTACAAAAGGGTTCCCACAGCAAGATATACCTAGCACCTCCCCATTTATGGGTTTTGAGCAGCGTGTCGACGGTACAAGGCTGTAGGTGGTGTTACAGATCGACAGTAAGCACGACCCATAACACACGTTGACCATTCGGGATTTTTGTTTTATGCAGTATGAGAAAGCAATAACTCTATTGATAGCCCTAGACTGTCAGAATGCTTCAGTTGTATCCCATTTTTTACTCTTTATAAAATATTTTAAGAAATGATTTTACAAAAAGTGAAAACCAAACCTACATCATTAATAAATCAACTTCAAGAAAATCATACGTTGAAGTTAACTTATAACAGTAGAATATATTTTTGGTCCCCAGCAGAGTCGTCATTGTGAGCGTAAGTGGTCGCTCATAGCGGCTTTAGCCTTCTTTGACTAGAGTCGCCACCCGACCGACCGGGAAAATGTACGAACCGATGTTTGTACCGATTGTTTTGAAAACCAAAAATTCTATTTACGTTCGTGGATACAACTTATTAATTCTGACATTCCAGAACCCAGAGGATCTTTAATGCAACCTAACAGTTTGTTATTTCGATGTTTATGGTTATCACACAAGAATATGTAAATGCGCAAATATTTGTGCGGTAAACCGCCGGGTGACACTGTACAAAACCCTCAGAAGCTTACCCTCGTTGCGTGCCAGTGATTGCTCGCAGACTGATATTCGTTGAAGAACGGAGACCTTTTCTGGGAGGAACCTCGAGGGGGGGGGGTGCGGAATTGCGTGTGCGTCCTCCGGAGTTGCAGCTGGGAACAGGACTTAATCGACTCTAGCGAGACTGCGAGTGATGCCTAGGTTGGAAAATTTTGATAAAGGGGGAATATATTTTTGGTGGTCGTGAGGACCTTTTCTGGGAATATTTCGGGAAAATACTCTCAAGCTCAGACTTTTAGCGACTCTTTTCTGTATCAGAGGCAACTTTAGGCAACTCGGAAGCAACTTTATCAGAGGCAACTTATATCGGGTCAATAATCGCTTTAGAACGAGCTACAGAGGTGGGAGGATGAGTGTTTGTTGGTGAATTGAATGAGAAATCCGGGGGGGTATTTATAGGTTAGCTTGTGACCGTATGGTCCCAATTTGGTGACCGTACGGTCACATTGTTCGCCCGTCTCAGATCCAAATTTGGATCTGAGCCGGGCTTCAAATAAGACCCGACTAATGTTGTTTGGATTTTAGTACACGTGTCATGCCCTGATTGGACCGCCAAGCCACGTGGCAGATAAGGATTGGATTCTGTCTGCCACGTGGCAGTGACCGTACGGTCTCAACAAACAGTGTTGTGACCGTACGGTTCCTAATGAATAGTACTTGTGACCGTATACATTTTGTGATCGAGGATTTTCTCATAAGCATGAAAGTGCCACACTCATGGTCCCGAGGAGCGGGCGGAAGAGGTTATGGTCCGGAAAAGGTGATCCGTTCTCCGACGAGCATCAGTATTTGAGCAGCTGACGCGACGAGGAGCTCATAGATTGCTTTCATCATCGGGTTCGAAAACCAGTGCTTACATCCCCGCGATTAAGAACATACCTAACTTAAAAATTCCCGAATTTATCCATTTCATAGTTTCATTATTTGCTCATGTTTAGACTTTGCATCTTCTTGCATTACGTAGAAGCATAAGAAGAAGACCATTAGTTTTCAGAAAGAAGAAGAAGAAGAAGAAGAAGAAGAAGAAGAAGAAGAAGAAGAAGAAGAAGATTGAATGTAAAAATGAAGGATGTGGCTTTAGGTGGTTTATACACAATGCTATTCTAATCCTAGCCACCCATCGTGGATTTGATGAGTGGCTGAGATTGAATCCAACTATTGGATTTTAGTTTAGGGAATATATTCCAAGTCCAAACCAAATCCAAAAGGACAATATTGCTTAGGTACAATTTTATTCCTTTCATGTGAATTCGAATTCAAATTTTGAACATGTAAAGAAACTGAATTATAGTTGTTTGAATTGTTATTTAATCATCAGAACATATATTTAATCATCACAACATACCCAGCAAACAATAGTTTATTGGTTATTACGATTTGAAAAAATTATAGGATTCTCGATTCGAATTTCAAGATTGACAAATGTAAACTCTCAAAAAAAAAAATTGTATTTAAAAATATTTATAATATTAAACAAAAGTCAAAATGCAAATGTTACTGTCTCAAATATAAAATTTCTCTATACTAGTATTTTAAATCGTAATTGATCTTGCACTTCTAAAGTAGAAGTACAAGTCTTACAAAATTTGAACTCATTTTTTATTAGCTTTTACAGCTTGAATTAATATTACTAAACTGAAATCAATTATTGATAAGACATAAAGAATATGATCTAATTTTATTTTTTCTTTGGTAAGGTAAGAAAGCTGAAAGCCCAACACAACGCAAAAAGAAAACTAGAAAACTTAGGTGCGAATAACTCGACCGAGACTCGCACCACAAGTATCATCGAACAAAATGTCACAGAGGTCTACAGAAGACTCATCACACTCATGATGACCTAAGGAAAAAGATCCTGCTAAATTCGCCATTCAATCTGCAGCTCTGTTACCTTCACGGTAAGGTTGTGATTTCCTACATGTCAGATAATGTCGAACATGGCCTAATATTGATATATAACAATTATACATAATGTAATTTTTGATACGACAACACTATGAATATAAAAAAAAACCAGACTGACACAGTTCGATTTACGCATTTATTATTTTCTTGCATCTGTATCATAAATAATCATATTTGATATAACATCACGCGAAAATACGAAATTGCTTATAATAGTCAAGAAAAATATGTGAAATTGAGATAGATAGAATCAAAAATTGATGACTCCTACAAAGTTAATTGAGCAAAAATAGATAAAAATCAGACATGGTAACCAGTGATTTTGAAACCTCTTCCAATAATTTCACCACCGCAAAACCAAGCATAGCACTCAATTCCAAATAGAGCAACAACTCCACCATTCTCTATATTAATCTTGGGTTTGCTCTTCATTAGATTCTTCAAAGATTCAACTTCCTCCCAAAATGCTTCATACCGTTTAGGAATACTGTATTCACAACCAAAATGTTTATCATTTTAATTGTTGCATCATTTAAGAATCGGGTAAATTCAATGTAGTAAAATACGCTATATGCTAGTCGAGTGGCTGAGGTTTTTTGAGGACTAATCAAGAATTAGTCAAGAAACTACTCAGAAATAAGTCGGATTTTGAGCGTGTAGGCCGCCTTAAACGCTCAAGTCGGTAAAAAACGGGTACTTAATTTTGAGATCCCAAAACGGCCAGACGGGCTTCATTATCAACAATGGGTCAATTGTATGAAAACACATATGTGTGTTTGGATAATGTTTTAATAAGATCGTAAAAGTTCATTTGGTCCTTATAATATAACATATCTTATTGAGTCGAACTAGCTATGCTTTTACCAAAATTACTAACACACATGTATAGTTGTTAAAGGTGTGCCTGTACATGGCATTAGATTGAGTGTCTTAGCACTAAAATGACACATATTGTCACCAAGTCGACAACAAGATGCAACTGGTTGTGGTTATAGAGGCTTTCCATATGGCGCGCAATAATGCTATTATGTATTTTTCTAGGATGCCTTAAATAGCTATCATTCAAATCACTTATTTCTCATAGACGTTATGTTTAACCCTAAACTTTTATTCGATTATAAAAGTTTAAGAATTTTCGTGAAGAGGATCAGGTTCATCCTAAGACCCACTGCAACGGCACCGTGTGGACATATCTACATATTAGATTTTGAAATGTTATTGAAACGTTATCGAAATAACTATGTTGTAAATGAATATTTGTTTGAACCGACTGGAGCATCTAACTATATCTATATGTTCGAAATCCGACATTGTCCCTAACTAATTCCTGACAATAAGAAACAAAGATATATATATTTATACCTGGCGAGACGAGTGTAAAATAGTTGATTGGATAGTAATTGGCATCTCTCAACAGTAGGTGGATCTTTTACATAATGCTTGTTATCCTCCATTAATTTCTTGTAAAAAGCTCTTGCATTCTTCACTATTGCTTGCAATTGTGGCACTTTTGATGCCATTTTGATTAATTCCTCACTTTACAAGTTATTATACAATCAAGAACAAAGGGATTTTCAAAGATCAGATTAGCTTTTAATTAGTTTTAAGGAGATGCTAAACCCTTGCTAATTTAAAATGATTTTAAGGAAGATAATGAGAATTAGTGCCAATAAAAAAGGAGCAATGACTAATTCTGCAACTGTTTAGTCGCAATTATGGACTCCTACTGCGCACGGCCCATGGGTTTTCTTCAATATAAAGCAAAAAAGTTAAAAAGAACGAAAAAGATTGGATTTGTACGCTTTGCACTTCCAAAATTGTAGAAATTTTGCAACAAAAAGGGCTTTTTTACATTAGAAGATAAAATCGATTTGGTTTGATGGATTTGTAAATAGATAAATGTTGTTTATAAGTTTAATAAATAAAAGTATTTGACAAACTCTGTTAGTCTTTGATGACATGGCATCAATGGTGAAGCTAGGACTTAAAGTTCGAAGGGGCTCAACTGCGCTTAAAAAAATTTTATTTTTTTCCTTGTGAAATTGTGTTAAGATATAGAAATTTGTTCATATTTTTGTCCCCTCGATTTGTTCATAACCTTTTTTCTCAGTTTGTTCACCGGTAATTGCTTGTAATAAAATTTTTAAAGAAAAAATTAATTTGATCCAATTTAAATAACTAATAAAAAACTCCACATAATCAATAATATTAAATAAAAAAATTATATCTACGAAATAAAAAATCAAAGAAATAAATAAAATCCAAATTTATAAACAAAAATAGGAACAATATTTTTACTTTTAAATTAATGATCCGACAATAGCTCTTCATTATAAAAAGGACCGACAATATCTATCCATTATAAAATTGGTTTAATCTTGAAGACATGTAGGGTTTTAACACCCAAGCAAACTACGAGAAATTATTGTAGGGTTTAAAACCTTTAAAAAAGTTAAAGGACCTCATGTTGGATGTTTGATAAGTGTATAAGGGATCCACAAGTATACAAGTATTATGGACCCTTCTAACACTTGTCACACATCCAATATAGGGTCATTCAACTATAGTAAGGATTCTGGACCCCCTAATATTTTCTCAGGGGGTTACACCGTTTTAATTTGATATCTGAAAGAAAATTAAACAATGAAGCCTCATATGTGCCTTCATCTTCTTCACGAAGAGCTAATGTCATGGCTAGAAGGGCACCATGAGAGTTTTATTTGTACTTTTTCCAAAATAAAATCAAATAAAAACTGTTAAAATTGTGAATTTTTGAAACTAATGACGAAGTTAACTTTAGAAATTTTAATTTGAAGTAAATAATTAGATCAAATTAACAGTTTTTATTTATTTCATATTTTATTTATAATGTCATTTTTATTGTTAGTGTTTCTTTTTTTTATGCAAATTTAAACAGAGATATGCATTTGGATGAGCGGAGTTTAAATTTTAATTTTAAGCCTGAGCTCAGCCTGAATGTACACCCGTCTAAATTTAATGCTGGTTGGGTTGGATTTGGATTTGGTAAATTATAATGCAAGTTCGACAAGTCCGGATTAACCAAGACTAACCCGGGCCATGCCACGTGTAGCACCACACCTAAGGAAGTTTATATTTTCAACTTTGACATATGCACAATAAGGTCCAACTTTCATATGAGTTCAAATCTTCTATCCCAAATTCTCTATCCCTTCTCTATCTCCTCACATAAATTGGATTATATTTACTAAAAATAATATATTATGTGGGCCCTATTAACTCACTCATTAAAAAAGTAATTTTTATGTGAGAGAGATAGAGAAGAGGATAGAGAATTTGGGATAGAAGATTTGAACTCCGTTCATATGTATCGTTAGTTATTAAGATTCGAACTTTTTGAGAACCAGATTAAAAATCTAAGCCAATTGAATTAAAAAGTTAACTTGATAAATTCAATAGATTCTTTAATAATAAAGAAGTAATTAAACTGATTTACAAAGGATCATATTAACATGCTTGGATATTCATATCAATCAAATAACATCATTTGCATTTAACTCTGTATATCATTCTCAATCCATAATGTATATAATCTATTCAACTGGCTAATTATGAGTTTAACCTCTAGCTAAGGCTTAGTTTGAAATTGCTGTTGAAAATTGATGTAGCTGTGAAGAAAAGTGTTGTTTGGAAAAGCGATGTTGGAAAAATACAAATCTTTCATTTTTGGCTTAACTCCACCTGAGACCAGTGGCGGAACTAGAACTTAAAAGCACCCGGGGCTCAAATATATATAATTAAAAATTCCATAACATAAAAAAAATCCAAAAAAATACTAAATGTCAACACTTGTATTAGCTTTGCTTTAATTAATAACATACGACAATTGTGTCCTACGTTTGTACAATTTTTGATAACGTTGCAGAATAGGTTCATTCTCTATGCTCACAAATACATCTTTCTCAATGTACACCACCATACTATCATTCAAATATTTATCTCCCATCTTGTTACGCAAATCAGTCTTAATAATTTTCATTGCTGAGAATACTCGCTCAACAGTTGTTGTAGCAACATGTAACACCAAAGCTAACTCGATAAGTCGATAAACTAGTGGATAAGCCAACTTTCTGTCCGTTGCAACCATCTTAATAGCAAGCTCCTTGATATCTTGAAGTGTAGATACACTTTCGTCATTTCTCACATCATAAATAAAATTGTTTAATTGATTCATCAACAACTCTCGATCCATTTTCGAGAAATCTTTTGGATAAAATTGAGCAAGCTGAAGAAGCTTTTCGTGATTGAAACTTGAATGCATTTTTGGGATTAAGACAACTCATGCAAAGAAGTAACTCTGTGTTTACTTCTGTGAAACGATCATCCATCTCTCTAACAATAATAGCAACAACCTAATAGACAAAAAAAAAGAAAAAACATTAAGCTAATTGATTCACACAATTCAATCAAGTTGAACTTCAATTTTATATCGAAAAATAAAGAGCAGTAAATTTGAGATTAACCTCATAATAAATTTCAGCATGGTATATGTGAAAATAAGTAATAGCTTGTCCTTCACGCCTCGATTTACCGCGAATTGGAAATATGTCTTCCATGTTAGGCACATCAACGAGGTTATCAACACAAAATTTTGTCACATCTTCTAAGAATTTCTCCCATCCGTCATCTCTCATTGACTTCAACTGTATCTTCGTAGATCGAACCAAAGTCATAGCATTAACAATATTCTGAGTCTTGCATTGTAAAGCTTGTGACAAGTCATTGGTGATTCCTAGAAGACTTTTCAACAAATGCAATATAAACCCAAATTCAAACGTTTGCATTTTTTCAACCAATCCCTTAGCAATCCCTTTTTGATCTGAAATAGTATTGGTTTCTTGTATATTATCGAGCACTTCAACTATTGATGGCCACATAAGACAAAAACGAAGTAAAGTCTTATGATGTGAACCCCACCGTGTAGCTCCAGGACGCGTTAAAGAGGTTTCTTGTTGCTTTTGTAGGAGAATGGTTTTCGTTTTACATGAAGCTCCAACTATATTCACAATACGAGATACATAATCAAAAAATTCACCCACAGCAGGCGAGTACTTTGCTATAGCAACAACTGCTAATTGGAGTTGATGAGCAAAACAATGAATATAATACGTGGATGGATTTTCTTCAAGTATGATCGATTTGAGACCATAGAATTCGCCCCTCATATTTGCAGCCCCGTCATAACCTTGGCCTCGCAATCGTGATAGTGATACACAAAAACGGCCCCGTTTCATTTGAATTAAAATTGTAATTGAAACGGCGCCGTTTCGGTTTATGAAATTAGAAATTACAGCTTTGTCTTCTCTTCCTCATGTATGAAAAGCAAAATCAGAGGGGGCTAGGGTTCTGCCATGGATTCTTGCCTGGGAAAAAAAAAAAATTCAAGCGCCGTTTCGGTTTATGAAATTAGAAATTACAGCTTTGTCTTCTCTTCCTCATGTATGAAAAGCAAAATCAGAGGGGGCTAGGGTTCTGCCATGGATTCTTGCCTGGGAAAAAAAATAATTCAAGCAATTTTCCGGCGACTAGCCCCGGCTGGCCCCCCCTAGTTCCGCCCATGCCTGAGACCCTTAAAGTTGATACTTATTAACTTTGAGGTTTTTCACGTAAACACTTAAACACATTTAGCCTATGTGGCACCATGTTGCGAACACCGACATAATGAGGAGAGTGAAAATGACTAAAATGGTTAAAAAAAAAATTATGATAAATTACAAAAACATACCTAATTAATTTCATTCTTCTTCTTCTTCCTCTTTCCATTCTTCCCTTTTCTTCTTTTTTTTCTTTTTCTAATTCTAATCTGGAGTTCCAAAAGATCTAGAATTTTAGATTATAAAATCTGGAATTTCCAGATTTATAATCTGATATTATGTATCAAATCTGGAATTTCCATATCATAAATTTTGGAAAATTCTAAATTTGAAATTTGGAATTTCTAGAACTTATGATCTGCAATTTCAAATCTGGAAGAAATCTGGAATTTTTTGGATTTAGATATGGAAAAAATATAGAATTCCAAATTTTGTATTAGAAAAGAAGAAGAAGAAGAAGAAGAGAAAAATCGGGGACCAAAAATGTAATTTTTTTAAGCGAGTGTATTACACTCTCTCTAGTGAAAGTGAGATTGTGTGCAAAAGGAGTTAAATGTAGGGGAGAGCAAAACCGAACCGAATACCCGAAAACTGAAAAAGCAGACATGGACCGAACTGGATTAGATCGAACCAACTTAATTCGGTTCGGTTCGGTGCTACTTTCTTTCTGTTTTCGGTTTTCGGTCCGGTTTGGTCTGGTTCAAGTCCATAACCGACAAAGACCGAACCAAGTTATTTATGGTTGTTATTTTTCATATTAGACTTTTTATATTTTTATTGACTTTGGATTCTTTTAAGTAATTTTTATTTGTTAATCTGTTGAATTATTTTAGTTATGAAATATTTGGATTATTAGATATTTCTATGAGAACATTAATTTGTAGGAGACATTATTTCACTTGATTTACAAAATGTTTTGACAAACTTTTTTGGACAACGTTTGAATTCCAACATAACCTATTATCTTAATTTTATGAGACAGAACAATAACGATTTAAGATGACATGAGACTATTTCTTTTATTTCAAATTGATAGAGAGTTTTTAAAAACATAAAAACAGATACTCACAAATTAAAATAAAATGTTAATTCAGTCCACACTAGAACCGGACCGCACTAGACCAAAATCTTTCGGTCCGATTTTGGACTGGACCGAATTACATTTCAGTCCAGTCCGGTCCAAAATTATTCCTTTAATACGGTTCGGACTTGTACGGTTCGGTTTGGTTTTTGAATCGAACCGGACCATGCTCTCCCCTAGTTAAATGTATGTGAAAAGCCAAGTTGAATGGGCTAAGTGAAAACTTCAAAGTTCACGTGTCTAAATGAAAAAAAAGTATCAACTTGAAGGGTCTGAGGTGTGGGATTAAACCTTCCTTTTTTGGGTTTGATGTTATTTAGCCAATTGACAAATTTGTGTCGTTTAAAATAAAAATAAAATAAGGATATAATCCATTTGTTGTAGTGTTTAAAAATAAAAATAAAAATCAACATATGAACGGAGAGGAAGAAATTTTTTTAACAATTGATACCGACTCTACAGAAATGATATCGACTCTGCAGAAATGACCGTTATCCCCCATGAGGCGTCACAATTGATTTTAACAACACCAGCGGGGGGAGGATGCCAGGTCTTTTTAGAATCAAGACCACCAGTACTAGGAAGAGGACAAGAAGAAAGAGAGGGAATGGATGGGTTCGAGGCATCATTATAATCAGAGACAAAACTTTCAACTTTAGACAACAAAACCGAGGCATCCATCCAAATTTGCTCATGTAGAAATTGGTTCCGTCGCCACCACAACCACCACATCGAAATAACGGCTCGCTCGAGCTCAGATTTTCTCAGCAATTGAAAACACACCTCAAACCAATCTTTAAACTTTCGGATGCACGTTTTATCAAACCGAAGTTGCAGCCCGAGCAATTTCTAGAAATCAATTGAGCCCCGCCAAACAAGAAGGGCATGAAGATCGGTTTCCTCGGGGCTGCCACACAAACTGCAACAGCCATTACCTATCACCCCGCAACGATTTAAGAGGGAAGCGGTCGGCAGAATGCCTCGGAGGAGCTTCCAGCCAAAATGTTTAATTTTCGTCGGTAAAGAGAGCTTCCACACTTCTTTAAACGCTTGAGAAACTTCCCCGGAGGAAGAAGAGACCTGTGTACCTACAAAACGAGCACCCTCGGTTAGAAAATAACAACTCTTCACGGAGAATTCTCCGCTTCGAGTTAAACCCCAATACATCTCATCCCTAGGCAGCCGAAAACTTATAGGGATTTTAATGATTTCCTCTACATCACTTTCCATGAAGAATCGGCGCAATTTAGACCTATCCCAAGCTTTCACCTCCACATCAATTAGCTCGGCTACCCATTCCGATCTATCATTCTCAAGACAAAGCAAAAGCTTTTTCGAATTGGAGGTTGGGATCCAATTATCCTCCCAAATCCGGATAGACAATCCATTACCAACCCGGTTCATAAGACCCCGCCTAAAACTTTTCAAAGCTTCCCACACACCTTGCCAAAAGAAACTTGATGAGCTACAAGCCGGGGCATTAAGAAGATCACTTTCTCGGAAGTATTTAGCTTTTAAAATTCGACTACACAAGGATTCCGGGCATTTTAAAATTCGCCAACATTGTTTTGATAACATCGCCAAATTGAAAGAGCGAAGCCACCTAAAACCCAATCCATCCCTTTCCTTTGATTGGCACACCGAATCCCAAGCCAACCAATACATAGGACGTTTTTTATCGCTACCCCCCCACCAATACCGACTAATGAGCCCCTGGATCTCCTTACAAAATGTATCCGGAAGAAGGAACACAGACATAATATATTAAGGAATTGCTTGGACCACCGCTTTTATCAACACCTCCTTACCACCAAAAGAGAGCCGTCTCTCCTCTAGACCCTGAAGACGATGTTGGATTCTTTCCTTAAGAGCAGCAAACACCACCTTCCGATTTTTCCCAATTAGCGTTGGAAGTCCCAAATACCGAGGGAACTCTCATGTAATCCGAACCCCCAATTGATCAGCAATAGCAATTTTCCTATCATCCGGAACACCCTTGCTAAAGAAAATTTCAGACTTTACAAAGTTCACCATTTGACCAGATGCCACCTCATATCGAGCTAGAATATTTTGAATGGTAATAACCTCGTCCAAAGTGGCCTTCCTGAAAATTAGTGAATCATCTGCAAAAAACAAGTGAGAAACTCTAGGTGCTCCTTGACAAACACGAACTCCGTGTAACAACTGGCCTACTTCTGCTTTTCGAATTTTGGATGATAAAGCTTCAGCACAAATTAGAAAAAGATAGGGAGAAATAGGATCTCCCTGTCGAAGCCCTCTTGACGGCTTAACGAACCTTTTCGGTTGACCATTAATTAGAAAAGCAAATGAAACAGAAGACACACACATCATAATCAATTTGACAAAGTGGCTAGGAAAAGCCATAATTTCTAGAGTTTTCTGCAAAAAATCTCATTCAATTCTATCGTAGGCCTTGCTCATGTCAAGCTTGAGAGCAAAATTCCCCTGAACCCCTTTTAAACGAGTATGCATACTATGAAAAGCCTCAAAAGCAATAATCGCGTTATCAGTAATCAATCTACCCGGAACAAAAGCAGACTACGTATCAGAAATTACATCCGGTAACACACATTTCATCCGATTCGCAATTACTTTTGATATGATTTTGTAGAGGACATTACATAGAGCAATGGGTCTAAAGTCTTTCATACATGTGGGATTTTTAATTTTGGGGATTAAGACAATATGAGTATGATTTAAATTGGGTGGCATAATTCCCGAATTAAGAATAGATAAAACTAAATTAATCACATCATTACCCACAATATCCCAATATTTTTGGTAGAAAGACGAAGACATACCGTCGGGTCCCGGCGCATTTAGAGGGTTAATTTGAGATAAAGCAAAGAAAATTTCTTGCCGTGTAAAAATTTCCCCCAAAACCTGCTGCTGGTCTGGCTGGAGAAATCGGTCAATAGCCTCCAAGAAATCAGCGCTACCAGTAGGATTAGAGCTCGAAAAAAGCTCCGAAAAATAGTTTGTAACCACCTCCTCAATCTCATCTACTTTCGTCGCCCAACTACCATTCTCTCGTTGAATCTTTGTGATCCGATTATTCCGTTTTCGATAGTTGCATTTTGCATGGAAAAAATGCGAATTTTTATCCCCAAATTTCAGCCAATCATACTTCGACCTTTGCTTCCACATAATTTCCTCCCGAGGTTCAAGTTCAGATATCTCCTTGGCAAGCCGTGTTTCAACTTCCTTCAAATCCCCATCAGCCCTAATCTGGATCCCCTCTAACTCTTTTCGTTTTCCTTTGAGAGACCGACCCACATTTTTTAAAGTTGCAAAATCCCAAGAAAGCAGCTCCTCGGATACAGCATCAATTTTATTCTGCACCCCATCCTCCATCGCCATTCCACCCTAAATAGATTCTATCACTTGCCGGCATCGAGTATCTCGGGTCCACATTTGCTCAAAACGAAAAATTTTCCTTCGGCTGCCTCCTCTACATGTCTTTCCTTCTGTTTCTAGGATAATCGGGTTATGATCTGAAGATTCCCTCAAAAGACAAGAGACCGAAACCGATGGAAAAAGATGTAACCATTCCGGTGTTGCTAAGAACCGATCAAGTTTTTCCCAAATGTCGCCATCTCCCGACCTCCTATTATACCATGTAAAGCCAAAATTATCCGCATCCACATCACATAAATCATTACTACTAAGACAATCATGAAATCTCGCCATTTCAATATTGTCCCTTAGCCGTCCACCCTTTTTCTCACTACTAAACGAAATTTCATTAAAGTCCCCGAAGCACAACATCGGAAGGGTGCCCAAAGTACAAAAGTGATTAATCAACTCCCAGGTGAGTTTTTTAAGTTGCTGCTCCGACCATCCATACACCGCAAGACCTCTCCACACTGCTACATCATTTTCTCTTAGTAAAAAGGAAACACAATGATTTGAGTAATTAATAATCAAAACATCTACTTCCTTTCGCCAAGCGAAAATCAAACCACCACTAAGACCCACCGCATTCACGACAAACACATGAAACTCCCCAAGAACCTGTTCCACAACACGAAATTCATTTTTTTTCAAACGAGTTTCCATCAAAAAAATAATGTTGGGGCAGTTTTCCCGCACTAGTTTACGGAGAGTACGAACCGTCCAGGGATTGCCCAAACCCTGGACGTTCCAACTTAGAGTCTTCATTGCGAAGGGTGGAGGCCGGGGACGTCATTCACAGTAAACTGCTTCTTTAAATTTTGAAAAATCCGATCCACATTCACATTCCCATCAATTTCCATTGGTCTTTTCCCATTCCCCGGTCATATACATTGTTCAATCAAAGAACTAGAACCTCTTACTCCCTTCGTATCCTTCAACCCCCGAGCTTGTCTCTTAATTTTAACCTTTCTAAGCCCTTTCCCATGAGAGTTCGCCTTTGTCAGACCTAACTGTAATTCTCAATCAGTCGGTAATAGAACAGTGTTTTCTACATTGATAATAGGCGCATTCTCCTCAACATTAGTAGCAACTTCTTCATATCCAGTAACCTCATACCCTCCTTTTATTTTTGGACCTGTTGCAGCTACCACTGCCAGCTCAGGTATTTCATTGGGTATTTTTTCGAGCTCCTGGGCCACACTTTCCGATCCCGAAGCAGCTGAGGACGCCCCATCAGATCCCTTTGTTGAAAACAGTTTTTTCTTACAGGCACTGCTCGTCTTATATCCCGAGGTATTCTGGAAGTTCTTCACTTTCTCCCCATAGGTCTTCTCTTGAAATCCACATTTGTATGACCATTTTTTCCGAGGTGAAGCCCGAAGGTCCGGGCCAAAAGGAAAATTTTCGCTATCTTCATCCCTCTCCCCCTCACAATCCTCATAAACATGCCCTATAATACCACAAGTATAACAAAAGTTCGGTAGTTTCCCGTATCTACAACCCATCCAGATCGTCTTTTCTCCCTTGTTCTTAACTTTCAGAACTATCTTAGTTTTATCAACCAGCCTCTTTGTGATATTAATGTTTATCCGGGCTCATACACTAGACGCGCAAGTCTGTATACTCTCTTCATCGACTTCAATGACAGGTCCTATTCGACTAGCAATTTTAGTGATCATCTCCATATTTCTACATGATATTGGTATGCCACTAATCTGTGATGAACCCTAAGTATTTTGATTATGTCCAAACGTTTCAGAAGATGAAAACTTAATACTCTCTTACATGTAGGTTATTGTTGACTAATATTTTTCTACTTAGTCTATGTGTAAGTTTCTCAGCAGGTGTTGAATGAAGTTTTTCCTGATTGCCCAAAGGACTTAGAAGGTCTGAATGCTGAAGACAGTGTCTCAATGATCAGAAGCTGGATGCTCCGCTCTGAAGCTGTTGAAGTCTGCTAAAGCTCTCCTCAGAGGTTCTTTGCAATCAGAAGTTCTACCAATTCGATCAGAAGCTTAGTCACGGGTTCTGGATAACATTTAATGCTCTGACAAGTGCATTTAATGCAAGGCGCCAAAAGTTCAAAAAGCTGTTTGGATGGAGCGCGCTTGTCTGTTCAAGAGAAACCAGAATTTCCCTGTCTACCCTTTGTTGATCCAATTGAAGAATGAATCCAGTCAACCTCATCTTTGATTTCAAATCACTTACCGGATTTAGTTAAAGAACAAGGATAACGGAATCAAAGTGTTTGAAGACCGTTTGAAGACTTGACAAGTTAACGGCTACAACAACTGATGTCATCTCTATTGAAGATTCAAATTCACCAACGGTCATCCTCATTCACTATAAATAGTAGCTAAGCTCCAAAGCATCAACCACACGTGATCATCGAGCAAAAACTAAATGCACTGTTTCAACAAGAAAAACAGAGCATTCTTTTTCCATTCTCAATCTTTCTTAGCATAGTCTTAGTTAAAGTGAGAGAGTGAAGAAAAACAAGTTCATAATAGGAATCTTGTAAACTGATATTGTTTGTGATATTCAGTTAGATTTAAAGAGAGAAATCTAGTTGAGATTAGAGTTGGGTGAGAAATCCAGAAAACAGAGCTGTTGTTGTTCTGGTGGAAATCCTTTAACTCTTTTTAGGCTAGTCAGAACTAAGTGAGAAATTAGCTTAAGTTCTGTTGATGTAAAGGAGCTTCTGAACTTGCCAGAAAAGTTCTGAATAGTGGATTTATAAAATCTCTGTAGGCTGCGACCTCAGGGGACAAGACGTAGTCACAGGACTTCTGTGGCGAACTTGGATAAATCGAATTGTTCAATCAGGATCTCCTGAACTTCTTTCTCCCTCTTATACTTGTTATTTTTGCTTCTGTGCACTTGTTTATATTTAGTGCTGAAACAGATTTTCTCTTTATATCATTGTCTTTGTTCAGAAGACTGTCCAGAAGTTCTCAAACTCAGAACTTCTGTTGCTGAAAACAGTCAAACTGTGTTTAGGCAGAATTTCCCTTAGAAGCTACTTCTGTAAGCTCGCTTCTGACTCTGAGGAAATTTGACTCTGAAATATAAGTTTCCCGAAAAACTTAGAAATTTTCAGTTTTCAACTTAGACACCTATTCACCCCCCTCTAGGTGATTCTGTTCTTGATAGGGCCAACAAGTGGTATCAGAGCGAAGATCACTTCGTATATTTACTAAAGATCTAACAATGTAAGTGTAAGATCCTATCAGAATCAATAGAGATGGCTAATAGACACCAGCCTGAGAATTCTTCTCACTTCATAGTTCCAGAAGGTTCTTCCACTACTAGACCTCCATTGTTTAATGGCAACAACTACTCATACTGGAAGAAAAAGATGATGTACTTCATCCAAGCTCAGAACATGAGTGCTTGGTATGTCATCACTAATGGTGATTTCATTCCTACCAGAATGGAACAAGGTTTAGGGAATGTTGTTATTCCTCAGAGAGAATACACAGATGACATTCTAAAAAAACTCCAAACTAATGCTTCAGCAATAAATATGTTGCATTGTGCACTTACAGCTACTGAATATAACAAAGTTTCTTCTTGTGAAACTGCACAGGATATTTGGAACCAGCTGGAAGTCACATATGAAGGAACAGGAAAAGTGAAGCAATCTAAAGTCAACCAACTCATGAGAGAATATGAGTTATTTCAAATGCTTGATAAAGAATCTATTTCAGATATGAACTCTAGATTCACCAAGATAGTCAATGACTTGAAGAGTTTAGGAAAAGACATTGAAGAATCTGATCGAGTGAAGAAGATTGTCAGAAGCTTACCAAGGTCTTGGCAAGCCAAGAAGACTGCTATTGAAGAAGTTCAGGATTTGAGCTATTACCTGTATGATGAGCTCATTGGGTCTCTAATTACTCATGAGATGTCATTAAAGAATCATGACCTAAGAGAGAGGTCAGAAGGAAAAAGAGTAGTCCTGAAAGCAGAATCTTCTGAAGAATCCTCTGAAGATGAGGAACTGGCTCTGCTGACCAGGAAGTTCAAGAAGGCCTTTAGAAAAGGCAGAGGTGGAAACTACAAGAAGCCTTTCAGAAGCTTTGACAAGAAAACTCCTGATTCTGGTGAAAAGTTCAAGAGAGATCCAAACAAGCCTATTGTGTGCTATGGATGTCAGCAACCGGGGCACATTAAGCCTAACTGCCCGGAGCTGAAGAAAGATAAGAAAAAGTTCAAGAAAGCTATGCTGGCTGCCTGGTCAGACTCTGAGACCAGCAGTGATCCTGAAGAAAAGGAAGAGCAAGCTCAGATTTGTTTTATGGCTATTGATGAGCCAACTTCTGAAGATGTCACAGGAGAAACTTCCGCACCTCCTGAAGCTACATATGACTCTGAGGTAAACAATTCTCATGAACTGGATATCTTTGATTCTCTTGAAGAACTCTATAGTATGTTCAAGTACCTGAAAAGGAAATTGGACAAGAGTGAGGCTGACAAGTTTCTTAGGTTTACTCAAGTTTACTCTGACATGAAAGTGTTAGAAGAAAAACTGTGTAAACAGTTCAGCACTCCTGCTGATGGCTCTAAAGCCAAAGGCAAGGAAAAGCTGCCTCTGGGAAGTGATAAACCCCAGAAGAAGAAGAAATCTGTCACTCCCTCTCTTCTGAAAGAGATAGCTTCTCCTCCTGATATTGGTACCTCTGAGAGTGCTGTTGTAGCCTCTGAAAATGTTGGACCTTCTCAGAAGAAGAAGAAATCTCCCAAGAAGCAAAGGGAAAGATCCAAGAACCCTCCTTTTTGCAAGCTTTGCAAGAGTGATGGTCATTGGTTGAAGGATTGCAAGTATCATATTAAAAACCTCTTGCAATCTGAGATATCATTAAAACCTGCTGAAGAAAAATCTAACAATGAAGGACCCAATAAGGATTGGGTACCTAACACTAATTGATTGTGTTGCAGGTGGCTCTGAGTGCTCCATCAATGTCAAAGTTGTGGTACATTGACAGTGGGTGCTCAAGGCATATGACAGGTGATGAAAAAGCATTCATCACATTTGATCCTAAAAGAGGTGGAAAAGTCAGCTTTGGAGATGCTCAGAAAGGAAGGATACTTGGTTCTGGATCCATAGGAACTAATCCTCCGATTGAAGATGTCTCCCTAGTCAGAGGCCTGAAGTTCAATCTCCTGAGTGTTGCACAATTGTGTGATAAAGGTAGAGATGTTGTCTTCAGCTCCTCTGGATGTAAAATCTTGGACAGTAAGTCAAGGGAAGTTATTCTAACTGCTCCTAGAGTTGAAAATGTTTTCATGCTGAATCTTGAGAATCTTTGCAAAAATATATGCTTGATGTCCAAAGAGGATACCTCCTGGCTCTGGCATAGAAGACTTGCTCATGTGAGCATGGACCTTCTGGCCAAAGTAGCTAGAAATCAATTGGTTGAGGGTCTGCCTGAAATTAGTTTTAAAAAGAATCATTTATGCAATGCTTGCCAATCTGGTAAACAATCCAGAAGCTCTTTTAAAACTAAGAAAGTCATTTCAACTAAAAGACCTTTGGAATTACTTCATATGGATCTTTTTGGCCCTGTTCAACCAATGAGCATGGGTGGAAAGAAGTATGCCTTTGTCATTGTAGATGACTATTCAAGATTCACTTGGGTCATCTTGCTGTCTAGCAAAGATGAGTCACTTGGATGTTTCTCAGTTCTGATAAAGAAACTTGAGAATGAAAGGAATGAAAAGGTTGTTCATATCAGAAGTGATAATGGTGGAGAATTCAAAAACTTTATGTTTGAAGAGTTCTGTGAAACCAAGGGAATTGATCATAACTTTTCTGCTCCCAGAACTCCTCAACAAAATGGGGTAGTTGAAAGGAAGAATAGAACTCTGGTTGAGATTGCCAGAACTATGATCAATGAAAGAAGGCTTCCTAAGTACTTTTGGGGAGAAGCTGTTAACACAGCTTGCTATGTTCTGAATAGAGTGCTAATCAGAAGCATTCTGAATAAGACCCCTTATGAACTCTGGAAAGGTCGAAAGCCTAAAATAGGCTATTTCAGAACCTTTGGTTGTAAGTGTTATGTTTTGAATACAAAAGAATATCTTTCAAAGTTTGATTCAAAGGCAGATGAAGCCATTTTTCTTGGTTACTCAACACATAGTAAAGCATATATGGTTTTTAATAAGAGGACTCAAACTTTGGATGAATCCGTTCATGTACAGTTTGATGAGACTAACCCTGCAGATAGTAGAGCTCCTGATGAAGATGAAGTTCAAGCTCCTGAAGTTACATCTCCTGATGAAAAAGAAGATGTTTCTCCCAGAGATGCTGAAGTAGATCCTCCTATTGCTGAACAAGCTCAAGAAGAAAATTCTACTCCAGAAGTCAACTTCCTTCCAGAAGATGTTCCTATTTATGATTCAACAAATGATGAACAGGTTTCAGAAGACTCATTGGATGTACCAAGAGAAGTTAGAGCTCATAGGAATCATTCCTTAGAGAACATAATTGACTCTGTTCATAATCCTGTCATGACCAGAGCACAGCTCAGAAGATACATGGGGCATGTGGCTTTTGTGTCACTTCTGGAACCCAAGGACTTCTATGAAGCTGATGATGATGACTCCTGGTTAATGGCAATGCAAGAAGAACTTGACCAGTTCAAAAGGTCAGAAGTTTGGACTTTGGTTCCCAGACCTAACAACATAAAGGTTGTTGGAACTAGATGGGTTCTGAAGAACAAGCTTGATGAATTTGGAAATGTTGTGAGGAACAAGGCAAGACTTGTTGCTCAAGGTTACAGTCAGCAAGAAGGCATAGATTATGGTGAAACTTTTGCTCCTGTTGCAAGATTAGAAGTCATTAGAATCTTATGTGCTTTTGCATCATACAAAGGTTTTAAGCTCTTTCAAATGGATGTGAAAAGTGCATTCTTGAATGGTTACATTGATGAGGAAGTCTATGTGTCTCAACCTCCTGGTTTTGAAGATCCTAAGTTTCCTGATCATGTGTACAAGCTGGAGAAAGCATTGTATGGACTGAAACAAGCTCCCAGAGCTTGGTATGAGAGACTGACAAAGTTCCTTCTGTCTAAGGGATTTGTCAGAGGCTGTGTTGATACAACTCTGTTCACTCTGAAGAAGAACAAGGATATCCTTATAGCTCAGGTATATGTTGATGATATTATATTTGGTGCTACTAATGAATCTTTGTGCAGAGAGTTCAATGACCACATGAAGGCTGAGTTTGAAATGTCTATGATGGGAGAATTAACCTTCTTCTTAGGACTTCAGATCAAGCAAAGTAATGATGGTGTGTTTATCAATCAAGCCAAGTACACTAGAGAAGTGCTGAAGAAATTTGGCATGATGGACTCTAATGCTGTTGATATTCCAATGGATGTCAGCAAAGACATTGATGATGAAGAAAAAGCTGGTAAACCTGTAGATATAAAAACCTACAGAGTTATGATTGGTTCTCTTTTATACCTAATAGCCAGCAGGCCAGATATACATTTTGCTGTGTGTTTTTGTGCTAGATATCAATCAAAGCCAAGAGAGATTCATGATGTTGCTGTCAAAAGAATTCTCAAATATCTTAAAGGCACACCAGAAGCTGGTTTTTGGTATCCCTGTAGTTCTGATTTCACTCCTATAGGATACACAGACTCTGACTATGGTAGAGATAAATTGAAAAGGGTCAGCACTTCTGGTGGTTGTCATTTTCTGGGGGAGTGCCTTGTCTCCTGGCATAGTAAGAAGCAAACCTCTGTGGCTCTCTCAACTGCTGAAGCTGAGTATGTTGCTGCTGGAAGTTGTGTTTCTCAGATGCTCTGGATTAAGCAACAAATTGATGACTATGGAATCATCCCTGGAACAATTACAATCTACGGTGATAACAAGAGTGCTATTGATCTTTCAAAGAATCCTATTCAGCACAGCAGGATGAAGCATGTTCATATTAGGCATCATTTTCTGAGAGATCATGTTCTGAAGAAGGATATTATCATTACTCATGTTCCCTCTGAAGAGAATCTTGCTGACATGTTTATTAAGCCTCTGGCTGGTATTTCTTTCAGCAACTTACGAGAAGGCATTGGTATGACTTATCCACTTCAGTAATTTAGTTTAACTATTTCTGTGTGTCTTAAGTGATTAATCGTTGAGATAATTAAGTGATAATTAATTCTAATCATGATTTGACATCTAAGCATGCGTTATCTACTGCATTTTACAGCGATGTTCTGTGGTTAACGGTTATCTGTTCCCTTTTTAAACGGTGTGTATTTACTTTTTGAATTGGAACGGTTTCCTTGTTTGGGTATAAATAGGGGTTTTCCATACTTAGAAGTTTTTACTCTCATTTTCACTGCTATTAGAATCTCCATAGATTTTCTGTGTTCTCTTCCTCTCAAAATTCTTAACCTAATTTCTTATATCTTCTACAATGGCTCAAGAAATACTGTTACTCACATTTTTACCACTGAGAATAAAGAGAAAGTTAGCGAATCTAGGGTATTTACTTCTAGGTTCCTAGATGATGAAGTTAAATCCACTGAACCTATCTCAAAATGGCTTAGCACACAAAACTGGAATTCATTCGTTTCTCTCGATGAATTCATCTACCCTAAGTTAGTCACCGAATTCTACAAAAACCTCCATTTCTTTTCTAATGAGGAGGATGTTCTACATTCAGAAGTCGGAGAAGTTGAGATTGAGGTCAGCAGGACTTCTATCTCTCAAGCAATCGGTATTGATGATGAAGGAATCATCATAGGTGACGATGGTTCAGCAGATGGCTTTTCAGAAGCAAATTGGGCTAGACCAGATCTTAGTGCTAAGGAAACTTATGCCACTTGGCTCACTCAGCACCAGAGGTGGGCACACTATCTTACAACTAACGTGTTCCTTCCGAAGGCTGGAGGGGTTAATGGTGTTTCCAACAGGGAAAGAGTTTTTATGTGGCATCTGGTCAATCAGAAGAAGATCAATCTCCCTGCCATGCTGATAAGGCAGATGAAAAATGTGACTACCGTGAGTGCATTAGCTTATGGCTCACTCCTGACTAGGTTGTTTGAGGCAGCCTCTGTGGTGGTCTCAGGAGAAGGTGTTACAAGTAGGAGTACGGTTCTGAAGATGCATACCTTCAGGAACCTTAACTTTGGTGTGACTCCGAAGAAGAATGAGAAGGGCTCCTCTGTGAGTATTGCTCAGAAGGAGATTGTGGTTGACACTGCTCAGAAAGGAAAGAAAGCTGCCAGAAAGGGCAAAGGAAAGAAAGGGTCAAGTAAGTTGGTCCTGACCGTTGAGAAGGTGGTTGTTTCAGAACCTCTTCCCACGATGGTTCAAACTACTATTAGTGTTGGACCCTCTGGAAGGATCGTTGCTGAAAAACCAATGGATGCTACTGAGATAGCAAATCAAGAAGCTGAGGACGCACGTCTTGATGAACGGGAAAAGGCTGCTGAAGCTGAAAAGATTGCAAGAGTTGTAGCTCTTGCTGAAGAGAAAAGATTGAGAAAGGAAGCTGAGGATAAGTTAGCAGCTGAAAGAGAAATTGCTGCAAAGGCTAAGGCCGATGCAAGACTTATAGCATGTGCTGCTGAACTTAAGGATGCGGAGTTCTCAAAGGATGATGAGGCTTCAGAAGAAGGTGAGAAACTTGAGAATATCTCTCTTTCCACTCGGATACTTGAGAATATCTCTCTCTCCACCAGGATCGGAAAGAAGGCTGTAGCAAAACGAAGGTCTCTGAGGAAAAAGGACTTCGTTGTTGCTCCTAGTGTTGAATTAGAGGATCCTGTTGTTGAGGAACAGGAAGTTGCTGCTGATGAAGACATGTTGGAGATGTCTGCTGAAGAAGATGTTGATGCTCCTCTGATTGAAGAGTTGTCAGAAGAGAGTGAACCAGAAGATGAAGAGGTTCTTCAGGGTGCAAAACAGTTCGTTGAGAATGTTGATGATGAAAATTTCATTGATAACATTCTTCTGAATCAAGGAAGAAACCCTGGTGATAGGGATGCCTCTGAAACGCTGATCAGAATGGCTCATGTGTTTACTGAGCCAATATCTATGTTTGATCCAAACTCCTCTGAACAGGTTATCACATCTCCCACTCATACTCCTCATCCATCTCCTTCACTACCTTCTGTCACAGAAGTTGGTGATTCTCACACTTCCATTCCTCTTACAACTTCAACTTCTGAAGTTGTACCTCCTCAAATTATTCCTCCTTCTAGATCCTTTTCAGAAGTGAATCTAAACACTGCTCCCATTTTCACAGATTCCATAGCCACATCCACTACCTCCTCCATTCATACTTCCTCTGTAAGTCCATCAATTGGATTTACTGCTCCATCTTTCTCACTACCATCCACATTACCATCCATCTCAACTACCATTTCCTCCTCAACCACACATACAATCCCTTCCTCAACCACTCAAATTCCTCCACTCTCAACCTCTGGACATGCACCTCCTGTGTGTGATCCCTTAACTACCTCCTCCTCTACTTCCTGATGTTGGCCCTATCAAGAACAGAATCACCTAGAGGGGGGTGAATAGGTGTCAAAGTTGAAAATTGAAAATTTCTTAGTTTTTCGGGAAACTTAATTTTCAAAGTCAAATTTCCTCAGAGTCAGAAGCAAGCTTACAAGAGTTGCTTCTGAGGGAAATTCTGCCTAAACACAGTTAGACTGTTTTCAGCAACAGAAGTTCTGATTTGAGAACTTCTGGACAGTCTTCTGAACGAAGACAATGATACTTTAGAGAAAATCTGTTTCAGCACTAAATATAAGCAAGTACACAGAAGCAAAAATAACAAGTATAGGAGGGAGAAAGAAGTTCAGGAGATCCTGATTGAACAATTCGATTTATCCAAGTTCGCCAAAGAAGTCCTGTGACTACGTCTTGTCCCCTGAGGTCGCAGCCTACAGAGATTTTATAAATCCACTATTCAGAACTTTTATGGCAAGTTCAGAAGCTCCTTTACATCAACAGAACTTAAGCTAATTTCTCACTTAGTTCTGACTAGCCTAAAAAGAGTTAAAGGATTTCCACCAGAACAAATAATACTCTGTTTTCTGGATTTCTCACCCAACTCTAATCTCAACTAGATTTCTCTCTTTAAATCTAACTGAATATCACAAACGATATCAGTTTACAAGATTCCTATTATGAACTTGTTTTTCTTCACTCTCTCACTTTAACTAAGACTATGCTAAGAAAGATTGAGAATGGAAAATGGTGCTCTGTTTTCTTGTTAAAACAGTGCGTTGAGATTTTGCTCGATGATCACACGTGTAGTTGATGTAATGGAGCTTGGCTACTATTTATAGTGAATGAAGATGACCGTTGGTGAATTTGAATCTTCAATAGAGATGACATCAGTTGTTGTAGCCGTTAATTTGTCAAGTCTTCAAACGGTCTTCAAACACTTTGATTCCGTTATCCTTGTTCTTTAACTCAATCCGGTAAGAGATTTGAAATCAAAGATGAGGTTGACTGGAATCATTCTTCAATTGGATCAACAAAGGGTAGACAAGGAAATTCTGGTTTCTTTTGAACAGACAAGCGCGCTCCATCAAAACAGCTTTTTGAACTTTTGGCGCCTTGCATTAAATGCAAGTGTCAGAGCATTAAATGCTCAAACAGAACCCGTGACTAAGCTTTCAGAAGCTAATTTCCAGTTGTCTAGACTTCTGATCAAATTGGCAAATCTTCTGATTGCAAAGAACCTCTGAGGAGAGCTTTAGCAGACTTCGGCTTCAGAGCGGAGCATCCAGCTTCTGAATTATTGAAACTCTGATTTCAGCAAACGGATCTTCTGAGTCCTCTAGGCAATCCAGAAATGATTCATTCAGCACTTGCTGAGTAACTTACACATAGACTAAGTAGAAAAATATTAGTCAACAATAAACTATATGTAAGAGAGTATTAAGTTTTCATCTTCTGAAACGTTTGGACATAATCAAAACACATAGGGTTCATCACCTGCTTTCCTGGGTTGTCATCCAATTATGACTTCCTACGCAAGCACATGAATCGAGATGATCTGGATAACAGATTCGGTAGTTTTGGTTTCATGGGCAGAGCTTCTGGTGTATCCGAAGCTGGTGGTGCTCCCAGTGTTGAGGAGTTGAGAAGAATGAGTCGGAGTGGCTCTGATGAATTGCTGAATAGATTTGCTGGTATGGGGCAAAGGACTTTTGCTGCTGACATGTATGCTCAGGGCATTGTGCTTCAAGAAATACAATCCTTGAAAGCTCAGAACCTGCAGCTCATGACTATGCTTCAAATGCAGGATCCTTCTGTCTACACACGCAATCTTTCTACACTTCATCTAGCTACATATGATGAGCTGTACAAGTTAAGAGAATTAGCTCTGACTCTTCCTTCATTGGACAACATTGCTCTTGCTTCTTCTCTGAAGGTCAATGAGAATTTGGAGATATTGACAGAAGAAGTCAAGGAAGCAAACGAGCATTATGAGGCTCATGAGAAGATGCTCCCAAGTAAGATTGATGACCTGCAAAGTACTGCCAATCACATTCTGAGAGAAGTGAAATCTTCTGCTCAAGGTTCATCATCTTCCGGGGCTGCTAAGATTGTGTATGACATCACTCCTGATCTCAACAATCGTCTCTCTAACATTGAGTCTGCTGTATCTGCTCAGAACGCACAGATTGCTGAGCTTACTGAGCTTCTGAAAGTTATGCACACTCAAGCACGTGAACAAGAGAAGACTCTTCACAATTGCTATAGGTTTGTTCGAGGACAGACTTATATTCAGAATGAGCATCTCACTGTTGTTGTGTATGCTAACAATCGGTTGATCAAGATGTTAACAAGATGTTCAGAGACAGCGACCTATGTCTGGTCAGACTTTTGATCATATGAAGACCTTTGATGCTGATTTCAGAAGAAGAATGGATATGATCAACACTGTGAGGCCATCTCCTCAGCAATATTCTACTGCAATGAAAGTTCAGCAAAAATTGGACTCTCAAGGTGCTTTGGGTATTCCAGTTGGTTCTGGTCAAACGGGGGAGAAGTCTGCTCAGCAGATAGGGCTGTAAACGAGCCGAGCCGAGCTTTGGCCTGCTTGGGCTCGGCTCGGTAGAAATTTATCGAGCTCGAGCCGAGCTCGAGCCTCGGTTCGAGCTCAAAATTCTGTTCGAGCTCGGCTCGTTTATCAACTCGTTTGTTCACGAGCTGCTCACGAGCCGAGCTCGTTTAATGTTCATGAGCTAAGCTCGTTAATTGTTCACGAGCCGGAGAATTTGGACATCAAAAAACCGTAACAGTGCTGGAGGCATAGAATGAGAGGAAGGGGCGTCGGCGACCGTGACGGTGGGACTGGCGACGGCAGAGAATGAGAGGAAGGGGCGGCGGAGCTTTGCTGTTTGTTTGAGAGGAAGGGGCGGTGGAGATTGGATTTGGAGAATTTATAAAACCCTAGCAACTGGATGAGATCTAAGAAGGAAAAACAAAAATCTGCAGGAATTGAGATGAGAGAGATGAAAGAGAAAGAAGATGAAGAAGAAGGGACTTGAGTTGAGGGAAAACGCGTTGAGATAGAAAATAATTAAGGGAGAGAGAAATCCCTTTTTTTTTTTAACAGAAATAAATATTTCAATTGGAGTGAGACCAAAAGACAATCCATCAACATTGATTTTAACCTAAGAAATTGATATGAGACACTGTTTTCAATTGATTTGGAATTATGTAGTAGTTTTGGTTTAGCTTTATACTATAGAAATAATATGTTTGTTTTTTTTTCTTTCACACTTGGGCTTTCGGGTAGGGTTTCGGGTTGGGCTCCAAATTAAGCTTTGGCCATTAATTAATGTTATGTATTATGTATTATATATTTTTTTTGATACATATTACGTTTTATACATATATAGTATGTATTACTAATTTTTAAATATTAAAAGCTATAACCAAGCTATTTAACGAGCTTTTATCGAGCATGTTCATGAACCTGTTCTCGAGCCTATAAACGAGCTTGCTCGCGAGCTATCGAGCCGAGCTTTGACTTGCTCAAGCTCGGCTCGTTTACAAATCGAGCCTGAAAATCGTGTTCAAGCTCGGCTCGTTTACAAATCGAACCGAGCCGAGCCGAGCTTTTATCGAGCCGAACGCCGAGCCGCTCATGAGCAGCTCGGCTCATTTACAGCCCTATCAGCAGAGTGGTCAGACGTTGAAGAGATCAAGTGTTGCTGAGGGATCCAGTGGTGTTCCTCCTCCTCAGAAGAAACCTAGGAACTTGTAATCTCATTAGGACTTAAGCTTCTTAGCTAGGTTCTGGGTTGGGTAGTTTTTGTCTTAGGACTTTTTCTGCTCTTCTGATTATTTTGTTTCATATGTTCTCTTCTGATGATTTTATATACACTGAATCTTTCTCATACATTCTTGTGTCTCTGATTATTTACTTATTGCTATGTTTCTTTTTGACTTAGTAAATTATTCTTCACTAAATCTAACAACTTGATCTTAAGTCATTTCTAAGTTTATACAGATTGCTGAAGTTCACCATTTACACTAAAATGGGGGAGTTAATTTACTCAGAAGTTATGAAACATATGCATCAGGAAGTTACTTTCTCAAACTCATACTATCGTTTACCTTCTGACCACGGTTTGTCCATAACAAAAATGGGGGAGAATGATGAACCCTAAGTATTTTGATTATGTCCAAACGTTTCAGAAGATGAAAACTTAATACTCTCTTACATGTAGGTTATTGTTGACTAATATTTTTCTACTTAGTCTATGTGTAAGTTTCTCAGCAGGTGTTGAATGAAGTTTTTCCTGATTGCCCAAAGGACTCAGAAGGTCTGAATGCTGAAGACAGTGTCTCAATGATCAGAAGCTGGATGCTCCGCTCTGAAGCTGTTGAAGTCTGCTAAAGCTCTCCTCAGAGGTTCTTTGCAATCAGAAGTTCTACCAATTCGATCAGAAGCTTAGTCACGGGTTCTGGATAACATTTAATGCTCTGACAAGTGCATTTAATGCAAGGCGCCAAAAGTTCAAAAAGCTGTTTGGATGGAGCGCGCTTGTCTGTTCAAGAGAAACCAGAATTTCCCTGTCTACCCTTTGTTGATCCAATTGAAGAATGAATCCAGTCAACCTCATCTTTGATTTCAAATCACTTACCGGATTTAGTTAAAGAACAAGGATAACGGAATCAAAGTGTTTGAAGACCGTTTGAAGACTTGACAAGTTAACGGCTACAACAACTGATGTCATCTCTATTGAAGATTCAAATTCACCAACGGTCATCCTCATTCACTATAAATAGTAGCTAAGCTCCAAAGCATCAACCACACGTGATCATCGAGCAAAAACTAAATGCACTGTTTCAACAAGAAAAACAGAGCATTCTTTTTCCATTCTCAATCTTTCTTAGCATAGTCTTAGTTAAAGTGAGAGAGTGAAGAAAAACAAGTTCATAATAGGAATCTTGTAAACTGATATTGTTTGTGATATTCAGTTAGATTTAAAGAGAGAAATCTAGTTGAGATTAGAGTTGGGTGAGAAATCCAGAAAACAGAGCTGTTGTTGTTCTGGTGGAAATCCTTTAACTCTTTTTAGGCTAGTCAGAACTAAGTGAGAAATTAGCTTAAGTTCTGTTGATGTAAAGGAGCTTCTGAACTTGCTAGAAAAGTTCTGAATAGTGGATTTATAAAATCTCTGTAGGCTGCGACCTCAGGGGACAAGACGTAGTCACAGGACTTCTGTGGCGAACTTGGATAAATCGAATTGTTCAATCAGGATCTCCTGAACTTCTTTCTCCCTCTTATACTTGTTATTTTTGCTTCTGTGCACTTGTTTATATTTAGTGCTGAAACAGATTTTCTCTAAAGTATCATTGTCTTTGTTCAGAAGACTGTCCAGAAGTTCTCAAATCAGAACTTCTGTTGCTGAAAACAGTCAAACTGTGTTTAGGCAGAATTTCCCTCAGAAGCTACTTCTGTAAGCTCGCTTCTGACTCTGAGGAAATTTGACTCTGAAATATAAGTTTCCCGAAAAACTTAGAAAATTTCAGTTTTCAACTTAGACACCTATTCACCCCCCCTCTAGGTGATTCTGTTCTTGATAGGGCCAACAATCTGAACCCAGAAAGGGCACAAATCCATATCGATTTTGGATACATCTCAACCCCATGAACATCCGCCAGAATTAGGAGTTGTCGATCATAATACCAGGGTCCATCTTCCAAAACCCTAATTTTATCTTTTTCTGATTCGAATTCCACCATAAATAATCCCCGATCGCATTCTGTGGCCTTAAAACCCTTATAAGTCCTCCAAATCGATACAACGCATTAGCCATCGATTTCAGATTACTTGGTTTTGTAGATAGTAATCGTCCAACAATCTTACGTTTCAAGCTCTCATCCATCACGTTAACCTCCTCATCAATTTCCACCACCAGCTCTTCTTCCTCAACAATCGTTTACTTTTGACACATCTCCTCAATCTCCTTTGCCATCTCAACACAAAAAGAAAGAATTAAAATCAATCAGTAGACACAGCAAACAATTGAATCTGATACACCAGAACGGTACTAAATCCTAACTAGTAGGCTCTCTCCACATTTAGGGCATAAAAAACTTCTTTGAGGAGCGCATATCAACACACTCTTAGATTACCCATCTCTAAATAAAATTGGCATTTCATACACTTTTAACTTTTAGAGATGCTTTCATTTTAAGCAACAATTTAGAGAGATACGATAGTAAATGTTTGGATATCAATATCAATCTAAAGACATACTTTGCATTTATCATTTCGAGGATCTCTGATGTTGACCCAATTAGTAAGCAATCAAAATTTTTTAATAAGACTAAGCGAACGTTACAAAAGTGTATTTATATGGGTAAATTATAAAAAAAATCTCTATGGTTTCATGAGTTTTTTTCTGTGGTCTATTTTTGTAACATCCGTGCTCAAAATATTGGAGACTTATATTTTAATATTGGGTAATATGATATTTTGAAATGAATTAGAGTTATAAGTATTTTATCGAGGTTAGCTTAATATTTTTAAGGTATTAATTGAGTTTTAGACGAGATAAAAAGTTAATTATTTTCGGATAATTTTGAAGTTAACAACTATATTAAAGGACCTTAAGTTCTAATACTCATATGTTAAAGTACTAGAAATGAAATAAAGGTTACAAGCAAATGTGTATATATGAGTTTAGCCTACGACTATTTTTATTATTATTATTATTATTATTATTAATATTATTGTTATTATTATATAATTGTGAAGTAGTGGAATGTTGCAACGTGGCCTTATGTATAGCGTGGCAATTTATTTTAGATGAAGAGATTAGTATAAGAAGAAAGAAAAGAAAAGAACAGAATTAGTATTATAGGTGAAAATGGAGAAAAAGCTACTAAACATCTTCTTCTTCATCTTACGTTTTTTTTAAGTTCGTTGAAGTTGGATTAGCACCATTATAATTCAATTTAATGGGTTTTAAATGTGGAGTTTACGGGAGTTAATTTATGAAGTTTAAGCTGGGGAGATCGGACTAGAGGTTCTCAGATTAAACTATATTTGACAGGTTCTAGACAGAGATTCGGAGACTAGTCTAGTATTCGGTAAGTAATTATCAACTACCTTTTATGATTTTGAGTATATATAACTATAGTGATTTTGAAAGTTTATGAGTTATATATTGTTTTATGAAAAGTTGACATTTGACAAATATGTTTATCAATCGATTTTATTGTGATCAGTTGATGAACGTTTATGATTTACTATTTTATTTACTGTATTTTGACGTGAATTTCGATTGATATATTTGACAATGGTTTGAGATATAACGTTTTGAAAATCGATTAAATATTGAAAAGTTGATATATTTGGTATTTTTGTGTTTTGGTGAAAGTTTTGGAAATGAAAACATTTGTGTTTGAGAAATGTTTTGTCCATCTAGGATTGCCCAAGTAGTACTTGATTAAGACCGGTACCGAGGGATGGTATGGCAGTGTGCACAGCTGTTAGTCCTAACGTTAGGCAAAGAATGAGATCTCGATTATTGCTACGATTGGTATTGTTATGGAAACTACGCGGGTGGAATTCGAGGATGGATACTAAAATTTGTATTAAAATCTTAAATACAGGTTTATGGGGACTTGTATTTAGGCGTTTTAATACAGTGTTTTCAGCTTATGAGTTTTTGCTGGTTTATTTGAGAAATAGTGGTTTATTGCAGTTTTTGATATTTTACGACAGATTTGACAGAAAGTAATGTTTGAAGTATTATATATAGCTATTTTGAGTATATTTATTTTCTGTAGCTGATAATTATTTACTGAGATTTCGGTCTCACTTTTTAAAATGTTTTAATGTTTTAAGTGAGGAAGAACAGTTATAGAGGTGTTTACTCGATAGATCAAGTTGAGGTTGTCAGAAAGTTATCAGAATCATTAATTGGAGTTTATTATGTATTATTGGGGACATAATTGTATTGAAAAAATATTTGGAGTATTAATGAAATGTAAGAATGTATTTTTGGTTCAGAATTTTATTGTGGATTAGTTTATTTTATTTCTCGCGTCCGATCCGCGTAGGGTGGTTCGGGGTCGGGTGCGACAGTTTTGTCCAAATTTAATCTCTGTGGTTACAAGATTTCCCAAAAAAAGACTTTTTGCATCAAAACGATAGTTAACGGCCTCAAAATGAATATTTTCAAGAATTAAAGTTGTTTAGCATCACATTTTCTATTGAAACACACTTTCAACTTTTTCAAAATTATCATTTGAAAATTTTATATCTAAACGTTAGTTTCTATTTCTTAACCGAACAACACCGAAATTACTTCAAACTTAAAAAGTCGAAGAATTAAAATTGTTTAGAATATTATTAGCTCTTAGAAATTTGTATTTTTGAGGTCATTAGTGATAATTTTGATGATATTAACAAAAAATGTCCTCTTTTTGAAACCTTTTGCAACCACAAGGATTAAATTTGGACAAAACAAACCACAAGAATTTTTTTCAAAAAACTTGTAACCAGAGAGGTTTTTTTACAATTTACCCTATTTATATTCCATGGTGGTAGTGGATTAGCGCTCATCATCATTTGAGAAAATGACTCAATGCCAGAAAATTTCATATACTCTTATCTTTCTTGGCATCAATATTCTCTCTATACTTACTCTATACTTATCTCCCTCGTTACTCCAAAACCTCGAAATGGTTTTAGCCTTCAACTCATTCATCGAGACTCTCTCGAATCTCCTTTCTATCTCAGAGAAGCTGCTTCCCAAAAAATGACTAAACTTGTTCAATCATCCAACTTGAACACAAGTTTCGATCCAGAGACTGATCCTCAAAGGTTTGAAATTGTACACTATGATCGTATCACGTATATTGTGAAATTACATTTTGGTAATCCTGCCATACCTCTGTATTTTCTACCTGATACTGGGAGTCATCTTTTTTGGACACAATGTGAACCATGTACTAGATTTCGTCAACTTCCTCCGATCTATAACTCATCCGCTTCACACTCATATGTAAAGCTTCCTTGTGAGCATCCTTTCTGTAGAAACAATAACTCTACTTTCAAATGCAAACGAGGTGAATGCGTTTACCGAATAAATTATATGGAAGGTTCTATGAGTGAAGGAGTCGCAGCTTCAAATATGTTTCGAACTTTTGATAATACCCCAATGCAAATATATTTTGGTTGCTCAAAAAATAATCTAAATTTTAGGGTTTTTGAACTCCTTGGAGGAAGGATCGGAGGAATCATGGGCTTGAGTATGTCCCATGTTTCCTTGTTGCAACAATTGTCTAATATAACTCAACATCGTTTTTCTTACTGCTTACCTCTACTATCTACACACAGAAATGGTAGTAGTTTATTAAGGTTTGCGGAGGTTATCGATATCGCTCGTGGAAGGACATTCAAATGAACTCCAATTATATCTCGAGCAAATGAATCCATGTACTTTCTCAACTTACGAGACATAAGCATCGAAAGTTATCCATTAAACATTCCTCCTGGCACCTTTGCTAGGACGAGAGATGGAAGTGGTGGGTGTGTTATAGATTCTGGAACATCATTCACTCGCCTCATCATGCCTGCCTATCAACTAGTAATTTGGGCATTCCAAGTCTATTACGGGAGTTATGGACTTATACGAGTTCATGCACCGGAAACCGGTTTTGAACTTTGTTACAAAATGAGTGCAAGATTGCCTAAATTTGCATCAATGACATACCATTTTGAAGGAGCGAATTTTAAAGTGGAACAACAATACTTGCATATGAAGGTACCTGGCCGAGATGTTTTTTGTGTCGAACTTCTAAGGGAACAACGTCAAACCGTATTGGGAGCATTGCAACAAATTAATACGCGATTCATTTATGACGCACGTGCTCGCCAAATTTAATTCGCTCCGGAAAATTGTGAGCTTGATATATAATTAATTTTGTATGTTATTATTAATATCAAAATAAAAACAATGAATTCATTTTATTTCAGACACATATCTTGATTATTTTAATGCATATTTTTCTTTAAAATTCGTGACATGATAGAAATAAGACAATATTTTCTTTAATATATTAAAATCAAAAATTCAAGATGATAGTTAAGGTTGACAACATATTTTATATTAATCTTTGACATCTACGTTCTCAATATGACATATTCTCATACACAAATGTCCTATTAACTTAAAGATATAAATCCTTCTCTTTTATATATACTTTATAATTACTTGTTTCGATATTTGTCAGATACCTTTTAAGTCGAGCCTATCCAAATTAAAGTTTTCCTCATATATTAACTCGAACTTGTGATATGTTTTACTCATAATGGTATGTATATAAAATAAACACTAAGGAAAGGCATAACGTTAGAATTCTTCAGCACAGTTGGCAAGAGGGGATAGTTCAGTAAATTCAGTAAGACTTATTAGGCACTTAGTCAGTAATTCAGTTTAATTCAATTTAGTTTTGTTTATTTTTTTTAAGTGAAAAAAAAGGGCCTAACCGATGAGGTTTCTTATATGTAAAGATTGTGAGGGAACTAGGTAGATCATTGAATAAGGAGTATTTATATAAGATACATATACAAACCCTATATATACATATATAAAAGGGGAACCAAATCCTCTTCACCACAATAAGCTGTTGGCCCTATCAAGAACATAATCACCTAGAGGGGGGTGAATAGGTGTCAAAGTTGAAAACTGAAAATTTCTAAGTTTTTCGGGAAACTTAATTTTCAGAGTCAAATTTCCTCAGAGTCAGAAGCAAGCTTACAGAAGTTGCTTCTAAGGGAAATTCTGCCTAAACACAGTTAGACTGTTTTCAGCAACAGAAGTTCTGATTTGACAACTTCTGGACAGTCTTCTGAACAAAGACAATGATACTTAGAGAAAATCTGTTTCAGCACTAAATATAAGCAAGTACACAGAAGCAAAAATAACAAGTATAAGAGGGAGAAAGAAGTTCAGGAGATCCTGATTGAACAATTCGATTTATCCAAGTTCGCCACAGAAGTCCTGTGACTACGTCTTGTCCCCTGAGGTCGCAGCCTACAGAGATTTTATAAATCTACTATTCATAACTTTTATGCAAGTTCAAAAGCTCCTTTACATCAACAGAACTTAAGCTAATTTCTCACTTAGTTCTGACTAGCCTAAAAAGAGTTAAAGGATTTCCACCAGAACAACAACACCCTGTTTTCTGGATTTCTCACCCAACTCTAATCTCAACTAGATTTCTCTCAAAATCTAACTGAATATCACAAACGATATCAGTTTACAAGATTCCTATTACAAACTTGTTTTTCTTCACTCTCTCACTTAAACTTAAGTTATGCTAAGAAAGATTGAGA
The DNA here is from genome assembly GCA_028411795.1 of Euphorbia peplus. Taxonomy (NCBI): domain Eukaryota; kingdom Viridiplantae; phylum Streptophyta; class Magnoliopsida; order Malpighiales; family Euphorbiaceae; genus Euphorbia; species Euphorbia peplus. The sequence goes on along the minus strand of CP110843.1, from coordinate 6,360,885 downwards.
ATGGGAAGTGTGCTCTGTTTTTGCTTCAAACAGTGCGTTGAGATTTTTGCTCGATTATCACACGTGCATAATGCATTGGAGCTTGGCTACTATTTATAGTGAATGAGGATGACCGTTGAGAAATTTGAATCTTCAATAGAGATGACATCAGTTGTAGTAGCCGTTAATTTGTCAAGTCTTCAAACGGTCTTCAAACACTTTGATTCCGTTATCCTTGTTCTTTAGCCAAATCCGGTAAGTGATTTGAAATTGAAGATAAGGTTGACCGGAAACATTCCTCAATAAGATCAACAAAGGGTAGACAAGGAAAATCTGGTTTCACTTTGAGTAGACAAGCGCGCTCTATCAAAACAGCTTTTTGAACTTTTGGCGCCTTGCATTAAATGCACTTGTGAGAGCAATAAATGCTATCCAGAACCCGTGACTAAGCTTCTGATCAAATTGGTAGATGAACTTCTGATTGCAATGGACATCTGAGGAGAGCTTCAACAGACTTCAATAGCTTCAAAGCGGAGCATCCAGCTTCTGAAAGAATGAAACTCTGTCTTCAGCAATCGAGACTTCTGAGTACTTCAGGCAATCTAGAAATTCTTCATTCAGCACCTGCTGAGTAACTTACACATAGACTCCTGCTGAGTAACTTACACATAGACTAAGTAGAAAAATATTAGTCAACAAAAAACTATATGTAAGAGAATGTTAAGTTTTCATCTTCTGAAACGTTTGGACATAATCAAAACACTTAGGGTTCATCATAAGCCACCTCACCAAAATCTTAGGTGTCACTCTCTCATTTTTTTGGGATTTTCAATTTTTTTTCTTCCAATTTTATTAAATATTTTATTATAAACTTAATTTACCATTAAATGCAATTTACTTACTCATTTATATAGACCTCTTTCTATTAATTCTATAGGAATACCAACCATTTTTTCTTTCCGGAAACTAAAATTTCAATTAATTTTGTTCATGTTGCTATAACTATCTATCAATAGAATTTACATTTTTAAAATATTATTAGCAATTTTTAAGACATTTTATACAATTTTTTAATAATTGAAAAAAACTTTTGATATTCTCTTTATTGAAACAAAAATATACTAATGCTAACGTTTTAAAATTAATGATTATAATGTAACTGAAAAAATTAATGCTCATAGTAAGAAATAAGAATTAAAGTTAGGGAACCTAAGGTTTATGATACACATATATATGATATAATGAAATGATGGATGCTCTCATATTTTTTTTATGGGCAATTTCTTTCAAGCAAGAGGAAAATGAAATGAGTTTATTGTTTGTGCTACACGTATGGGTGTGAATCAGTTATCATTTGAAGAAGAAATGAAAAAGGCAAGGATCATTTTTTGATTTCATATGTACTATTTTCTCATTCTCTTCCTCCATATATTCTAAATCATAAAGCCTTACGGAGTTGAGTAATGAAATTGATATTTGTATATGTTTACGTATTTTTCCATAAAGTTAATATATACTACATTACTCAATACTAATTTACTCTTCTTTTCATTTTTTACAATTGAACAACTAGGAAATATGGATTAATATTGGCAATTAGCCTTTCATTTAGTTTTGTCCATGCATATATAGTGCATATCATAAGTAAAGAGTATGATTTACATTTAAATTTTATGGCAAACATAATATAATTTTGTTTCATGTGATTTTGCTCACTATTAATATATATTTTTAGTTTTTGGTTCAGAAAGTTGCAAGAAATTATAATTATTGGGTTTTTGGGTTTTTCAGAAAGTTGCAAGAAATTATAATTACAAGTAAATATCAATGCATATGATAATCAAAATGCGTTTTTTCGATATCAGAACATGTTTGGCTTAGATATTTTTAATCTACATTGTATTGTTAATCACTCTTTGTTGTACACTAAATATTTTTATTTTTTTAAATAGTAAATTCTTTATTGAGCTATCAAATTTATCTTCATTGAAAGGTAGAAACTATTTAGACATAGACATAATGTTTACAAGATGATAAGTTTAATTTATCAACACAATTTTCTATTGTGTTTTCCATTTCTACAAAGTAATTGTGCAACTAGTTGATGTAATAGAAACATTTGCATCTTAACTATGTTTCATTAACCCACAAATTTCCTAGATTTGTTAAAAGTCTCTCTTAGATTTTATAAAAAAAATAAGTCTTTCTTGAATAATAAAATTATAAAAGTAATTAACCGTTAAAGAATTGTTATTGCATTATTATCCATATAGCAACATTCTCATGATGAGAGTCCTATAATTCAATCTATTTCTTTTCAATTTGGTAAGTATGTATAGTATTTTTACATTTATATTAGACAAGTAGAGTATGTTTACATTATTTTACTTTATTTTTAGAAATCATATTAATTAGATACATATTGCTTTAACTATATCTTTAAATAATTACCTTTTTGGATAACTATCTTTAAAAAATTATTACCATGGTTATTTTTATTCCTTATTTACATTTTAAAAAATAAATTGATGTACTTAAATTATATATTTTTTAAAAAAATGGACAAAAATTCATATCCCGAGCATCGTACGGGTGAACGACTAGTTAACATAAAATACACCACCATGCTAAAATCTCATGAGTAATTACTTTCCTACTGAACTTGTCAATTTGTCTTGCTTGCTATTGAACTGCTTATTTGTTTATGTATCCTATCTAACTGTTGAATATCATACTGCTTATTTGCCTCTAAACTATTTGCTTAACTTAATTAAACCTATATCCACTTCTTTTGAGAGAAACACAAGCAAGTATTACCTTGAGAAGCAGTACTAAAATTATAAACCAAAAATAAAAACACTATACCTTATAAACTAAACCCTATACCATAAATCATCAACCCTAGATACTAACATATGTAACGCATCATCAAATTATTAGTCCGGAGTACCACATCATCCGTACTCCAGGAGTATTTTAAAATTTATCCTGAACCACAATACTAATCTAGATTATTGGAGAGTTAATCAACTATTTTAAGTAAATCCAAAAGGCAAATAATGCAATATTCATGAAGACTAATTTACTTTTTAATAACTTTAAAGGGTCATTATGTATTAAACTATGAATTTAATAAGCAAATAAACAATGAAAATCTAATTATATCCCACAAGATTTGTTTTCCTTGATAAATATAGCACATAATATTTCATAAATGCCCATATATGTCTAAAGATGCAATTATGAAAATCTATTGAAATCATATGAAATTGAGTACTTGAGATATCCGATACCTAAAGCTATATCCTTTCATTTAACTAAGTAAATTATGCTAATTTTGACTTATTAAATTTTTCTTTTAAAATGTTTATAATCTTGATCCACAATTAGTTGCAAACCCACACCCAACAATTAAGAAAATGTCTCCCTTTTTCTATCTCATCATACTTCTGCCTTTTGTCCATACAAAACCTCCTAATGGCTTTAGCCTTGAGCTCATACACAAAGATTCTCCACTATCTCCTCTGTATCCAGGCCACCTCTCTGACGTCGAAAGAGCGAATAGGCTTGCAGAACTTTCGAACGTTAGGGCGAAAACCTTCGAGGGCTCAAGTATTAATACTCAAGGCATGAGGTTAAAGTTGACACATGATGGCGGATTGCATTTAGTGAAGGTACAGATTGGAACTCCTAGTATATCTTTATATCTAGAACTAGATACTGGAAGCAACCTTGTTTGGACACAATGCGAACCTTGTACTCGTAAATATCGTCAAATACCTCCGATATACAACTCAACTGCTTCACGCACCTTCAAAAAGCTTCCATGCGAACACCCTTTTTGTCGAAACAATAGTCCTTTTTTCAAATGCCAACAAGGTGAATGTGTTTATAGGCAATCGTATTTAGATGGTGGGGTAACTGAAGGTGTTGCAGCTTCTGATGCGCTTGAACCTTTAAATAATGCCCACGTTCTATTATATTTCGGTTGTTCGAGAAACACTCAAAACTTCGGTAGCTTTGAAATCACGGGGAGGAGCGGTGGAATTCTCGGTTTGGGATTGTCCCCGCTTTCTTTAGTGCAGCAACTGAGCAATATAACTAACCATAAATTTTCATATTGCTTAACTCCGTTAGATGGAGGAGCGAATGCAAGCAGTTTGTTAAGGTTTGGGAGTGACATTAGCACACGAGGAACATTCCAATCAACCCCAATTGTATCGCCATCAAATGCAAAAAGCTACTATCTAGACTTACGAGATATTAGTGTTGAGGGAACTCGAATTGGGTTTCCACCAAATACATTTGCCATAAAACGAGATGGAAGTGGAGGTTGCCATTTAGATTCGGGAACGCCACTCACTCGCATCATTGCCTCAGCTCATCCTCGGGTAATAGGGGCGTTCCAAAACTATTTTCATCGGTATGGAGTTCAACCAATTCATTTGGCGGGAGTGCGTTATGATGTATGCTACAAAAATAATCGAGCAATAGCAAAGCTTCCATCAATGACATTCCATTTCCAAGGAGCTGATATGAAGGTTGAAGCAAAGAATTTATTCACGAATTTAGGGTCTCAAGATGCTTTTTGCCTCGCACTACAATCATCACAACAAACAACTATAATCGGAGCAGTGCAACAAGTAAACACTCGTTTCATTACGATGTAGCTGCTCGTAGAATTCAGTTTGCCCCCGAGAATTGCATCAATGATAGATAGACAAAGCCTATATTTTGACATGATCTATTTGTAAGAATAAAAATGCTCGTTATTGAATAGATTCTTGCCCTTTAATTAAGGTCGTTCATGATCTAATTTAGAGTTTCGTACAAAATGATATTCCATTTTATATATCCTTATTGCGCACCCAAACCAAACCAAATTAATTAAAAAAAATTGTGGTTATCTCAGTAACTCCGGAAAACAAAATAGCGGAGTAATAGAGTTTTCAAACATGAGTGGATACGTTATATCCCTCACTGAATAATCCTCAAGGATTAAGGTTAAATCTAGTCTTTGATACCACATTGTATTTAGTGAAATACAAATCGGAATCCTGCAATTTTACTACTAGATGCCAGAAATCTCCTTGTTTGGACACAAATATGAACCTTGTGACTGAACCTTTACGTGATAACCATATTTCATTATATGTTCGAGAAATATTCGGATCTTTACTCCATTTGGAAGGTCGGGAAGGAGTGGTCGGGTTATCGATTTATGTCCCCAGTTTCCTTATTGCAACAATATGGTAACATAACTCCACATAGATTTTCTTTCTGCTTAGTTCCAATAAATAGGAATGTGAGCAGATTTTCATGGTTCGGGAGTGACATAATTAGCACGAGGACGAAGTTTCAAATCAACCACCATTAAATCCATACAATTACTATGTCTAGACTGATGCATCAAGTTAATAGGATATTCCGGCAGTCGAGTTTTGCTGAATATAAAGGAACGGAGGACCTAACTACTGATCTAAAGATCGATACACAATAGATGTGGCAAGATAGGTGACAAATTGTTTGAGAGCAACCTGAAAGGGCCTATCTTCGATAATATTAAGAACTTGAACCTAGATCCCCAAACAGTTGGGACCAACTTCAAGCCGAGTCTTGCTCTAAGTTCATGATCTCTCCCCCTCCTTAGACAGCTCAACGATATCAATATGGATGAAAGTATTCATAAATTGCAACTGAAGATTACACTTTCATATAATCACATTGGAGAGAACGGATATCAAGATGCGCTGAAAGACGAAAACAGATAACTAAATAACTATAATGGTTATAGGCAATCATAGATTCATAAAGAACAAAGAAAACTAAATTATATGATAAACTAGTGGCAAACACCGAACATTTGTCCTCTAAATAAACACAAGTTTGGCAATTCAAGTCAGTGAGTAGTAGTATCCTAGGAGGGTAAAGAATCAAATACTGAAAGGTAAAAAAAAAATCTACATTTATCTTAGTACTAAAGCGGACTTGGTTTCAAACATGACAAAAGAATCAATAAAAAAATGCACTGCAAGTTTCAACAGCTCCTTCCCACCAAGAGATTTTGCGTAAAAAAAACTACATTTTACCGTAAGACCTAGTGGCAAATATTGAACATCCTTTTTAGTTTTGTTGTAGAAGAAGAGCTACTACAAATCACATTTTCTTCTGACTTCAACCCAACACATTTTAGAGCATCTTCTATTTTTAGAAGATTTGAGAAAAAGAAATAACAAAAGAAAAGAAAAAAGATAAGGAATTTCAGGGTTGGGAGGAGAGGAAGAAAAGGGAGGATCTAAATGTCCGTAAGTTGCTTCCTCGCGGATTCTTCTGACAGCCATGTCCGGAACTTGATGATACTGATATTGATATTAGCATGTGTTAAAAGATTGAAGGGGGCATTTGAAATGTGACGAATCGATGTAGCCTCCACCTATTAACTGGTTGGTGGGAATGGAAAAGAAATCTTCTCCGACAGCAGCAACCCAAAAAAAGTTAACCAAGCAAATGCTTCACCTTGGACGGTCTTTTTATGCATAGTACATGTACAAGCTGTTTGCAGCAGCACAGGCGATTGAGTTTTCGGTTGGATGCCATGCTAAATGCAGCAGCTTTGTTGTGAAATCAAAAGAATTTCCATTAGCATCAACTCCGGGACTTTCTGCTCCTGTTGATCATTTTAAAGCAAGTATATATCAACATAGAAACATCAAGAAAGATAGGGAAAGGCGTGAATAAGCAATTACGAGACTGACCCCGTCTAACAACCCGTGTAATACTGCTTAGAGATCTGGAAGGCCTCGAAGGGGTCGGAACTTGTCTCCTATGAGGTAACAATCAGAGTTACACAATTATCATGGTAGTGTAAAAAGTCTTTAGCCTTTGTTATAGATACAAATGAAACAGTACCTCATCGGGTTTTTGCTGGCTTCCAAGGTGGTTGCCTCAGTACTTCCTGAGGCACAACCAAATACTCGGAAGAGATTGCTGGTTCACATGAAAAATAAGAGTTTACAATGCAAGCAGAACAATTTTGACAGTAAGAAAATACAAAAAAGACAGGAGCTCTACACGCAGACCTGTAAGACCCTGTTGACACTCGTGATCCATCGCCACTCAAACAACACTCAAATTTATCGAAGATTGAATCATTTTCATATAGATCACACAGCTGGATACATTGAAAGAAAATTATATTAACACAACAGTAACAAAGAACTTTGAAGTTTAGGGTAAAAGAAGAGAAAACTCTCACCTTAGGTCTTAAATACTCGTGAACCTGGAAGGTGGCAACTGGACCCGAATCCATATTGATGTCCCATAACTAACAATGTGAAAAACCAAGAATAATGTAATACACAAAATGAACTGAAACAGGAAGCTATCGTATTGTATCTAAAGAATAATGTATCCAATTCATCAGCCTCGGAAATGAGGAAGAAGGTGAACCCAGAAAGGACCTATCTTTATCTTGTTTTTAACACAAAATTAGGGCGAAAAACCAACTAAATAATTACTCTCTTTACCAAGAAGTTCAACATCCAAAAGTTCATATAAAACCAACTGAAGCACTTGACCATGTCATTACTACGTACAGAGTCGCACCAAACAAATCATAAACTTCAACATGCCATGGAGCAAAACCTAGGCTCAAAATGCTAATATAAAATGAGTATTATCAATCCTAATATTTGGTAGTCATGAACGCTTGCTGATGCACTCTAGATCCAGATGTACTCAACTAAAGAGTCAGATAGAATGATACAAGTCAATATCACAGAACCAAGGCATGGATCATCATATATGATCTCATGATTCAGAACCATTTGTTCTGAAATGTCCCAATAAGAACCAATGAGATTATTTTATCAAAAAAAAGATACGAAAGATGGTAATGTTGATCATGACAAATATGCACAAGATAACATAATTCATCTTCATCAAAACAAATTAAAAAGTCAACAACAGTTTAACCATGAACGTATATATTTGTTGCAATATGGTAGGATGAAACTTAGATGGCACTACACAATAAATACAAATTTGATCCTGGAAAGCTAAGAATATAGAAGACCAAACCTTAAGGGTCATGTAGTCACGACTAAGAATGTGTCTTCCATCCTTGGCAAATTTAATATCTGAGATTGAAGCAATTATCTCTGTAAAAAATGATCTAGAGCCTGGAGCCTCTTGTTCCTCAAACCTGCAAGGAACAGATATTATTGTCACGTGTTATTTTAATTGCTTTCCTGAAAAAGGTATATGCACTACAAGCAGAACAGAACACAGGAAACTTCATACTTACAATTTAGCATGAGAATCGCATAAAGCTGACTGTCGTAAATCAATGAGCCGGATTGAGCCTCTTGAACTGCTATATGCTAACGTATTACAGTGGCTGGGGTGGAATTCAGCAGATGTTATAACCTCTGCAAGGATCAAAGAAATGAGATCAAGGTAATCAGTTCGGGACCAATTGAAAAGAAATAAAATTTGTCAATCAAAAACAAAAGTTAACACCAGTTTATAGAGGATATGTAAACATCCACAAGAAAGTTGAACCAGATAACTAATGCTATGAACACAACACAGGCACAGAAAGCAAAAACAAGCTGATTCACCAAGCACAAGACAAGCAGGTCTTCCAAACAGCCCCAGATAAGTGTAACTATACTGACCAAACTTCCATAAAGGTTTTCAAACAAAGCAGAAAATAGATAAATAAGAATACAAGAGATTAGACTTACCAGTTAGATCCTCCATATTTGCCGGTTTCACATCGACAATATTAAAACTTTGACTGCTAATTTCCAAGTTCCATAGATTAATTCGCAGGTCATCCGCTGATATGAACGTTTCACCATCACTATTACAAATATGAGAGAAAATGGCAATATCAACTAGTTAGAAACACAAAGGAGCAAGCTAGATACATCAAGCATACTATTGTAACGTACACATTTCCAGGAGAATGCAGTATCATAGTAATCAACTATATGTGAAGTCATAAAACTATAATAAATAAAGAATGGCACGAAGACTATGAGCAGAGGAAACAGAAGTGGTGAATAAAGGAGAGGTTTGCAAGGGACCAGAATATATATTATATATAACAAAAAGGCAGCTGAATCTAACGTGTACAGAGAAAATACAAATTCTTGAAAAGAAAAAATGGGCGTGCCAAGATAAACAGCACATCAGATCCAAAATCAAAAAATATACAAGAATCTATAGCCAAGTTAAAAAAAAAAAAAACTTAGCATAATAACCAGCTTGATTCTCATAATAAATAAACATGTTTATGTAATTAAAGATCAAAAGATGATAGTGGCAAAATAAATCTCATAAGTTTGGAAACATTTATTTCAAGAGAAGGAAATAAGCTGCAGAAACACAATTATATGAGCTTCCAAGCTCTAAGGCAGTAAAATATAACACATGACTACCCAGTGGTTTATCAGTGTCTAGAAAGAAAGAAAAAACGAAAAAGAACACCTCCATCTGCCACCTTCAATAACTACATAACAGTCTTGGAAAGCAATCCAAAGCAACTACAAACAGGAAAGAATTTTATGAAAGCTATTTAACACATCAGGTTTTCTGTTCAAGAATATAATTACAAAATTTAAAGTAATCACACAATGGCAACATCAAAAAGAAATCATCCATGGCAGTGAAATGTCTTCAAAACTTTCAAAAATAAAAACCCAAGCAAACTAATATCATGACAAATTCATACAAAATCTAAATTATTGCATGGAACAAGTACCCCAAAACAACTTATGGTAAAGGATGAAACATATAAGATAAGTAATAGTAAGAAATGGAACCACCTGTTGTTAGAAATTGAATTGATGTGATAATCATGTGCATGAGCATATACCCTTCGGCATCTAGCAACCAGACTGGTCTCATTGCTAGTAACCTAGTAGGAAGAAAACAGGAGTTAGATTCATGCAAAACCAGATCAGCGACCCAGAAACAACGTCACCACACAATCACACCCTTCCCAAAAACCGCAGCCAAACGACATATCAATGCCCTCATCCCACTTCACCAATCAAAAATGAAAAATAACAATTAAGTACCCCTTGAAATTCAAGGTTTTTAAGGCACATAGAATTAAAATTATGTACATTCCTAAATGGTTTAAGATAAAGTACAGGAAGAGGGGAAGAAAAACTGGAGCAAAAAGTTGATTTTTGTCAAACAAAATAGTAGAAAGTGGTGTATCGATCACATATGAGCCTGATAATCATTTGATAGTTCCATTTCATTTCAAGGACTTCATTCATCAGATCAAATAGTAAAACTGGTATATACTAAGAACATGAAGATTTGCATAATCAATTGAAACCAGCATCTGGAGGTGTAAGACATTAATAATTGAAAAGGAAATTATTAGTGGACAAAACATAAGCAATTCAAGAAAAAATAAAATTGTGTGAGTACAACTACCACAGGCAAACGGAGTGATGAAACACCCCCAGCAGGGAAAGTGAAATCATTGCTCGGGCAACTGTACGGCTTCTCAAGCCAACCTCCATTGGCAATAACAGGTTTAGCACTACTTGGAGTACTTGAACTTGCAACAGTACCATTTCCTACAGCTTTTGAAGGGTCCACATTCATTTCAGAGATTTTCTTAACCTTCTTCTCTTGAACCTGTGCAATTGCCATGAAGAGATAACTGAGTAACAGGCTGTAATATGTTGCCAGCTAAAACCAGGAGACTGAATAGCAATTCTAAGAGAAAAGAACTCAAAAATCTCATCAGCTAAACACAAATTTCAAATAAGAAACTCATATTAAACATTTATGTAATATGAAAAATCTTAAATATATAGAGCAGCTAATAATGGCACCATCTCACACTTGCATGGCCCAAAATATTTGCAATCCGATATTGTTTTGATAAATTGCAATGCATTGATTGTACCACTATAGCATGCCATGCAAGATTTTATTCCACATACCAACTCTAACCCAAACATAAGTGAAAATAAAGATAATAAAAAAAAGTAGCAGAACGAAGATAAAAACAAATAAATAGAAGAAAAAAAAAAAGTTTGCTTATTAAGAGTTCAGGCAATGTAGTCTAGTACTGCAATGTCATCTAAGAAGGTCATCTAGAAAACAAGGAAGAAATACCTGCAGGTAATACTTTCTAATCAAGCAAGCATACATACTGCTCAAGTAGTAGATTAAGCACTTAGTATTAAGATGATTAAAACTTTCGAAAATATCAGATTGGCATACCAGCATGCAATAATCACGCAGTGTATAATTAAACTAACAAATGAAATTCAAAAGATTTCCGCCACACTGCGAGATAATTTATGCAATCGTACCTTCCAAAACTTAATGGTTTTATCATTGGTAGATAGGAGAAAAAGAGCACCATTGGCTGTTTGGCACCATCTGATTTTGTTGATTTTCTCCTCTATTTCCAAACTCTTGAGATAGTCAAACTGAAGAAGCACATGCAGAAGCAGTATGCATATTAACAGTGCAATAGAAGAAAACTAAATGCATCTGAAATTAGAACAGCATCAAAACAACACCTCAGGTTCATGGCTCTGAAACTCTGTTTTGTAACGAAATTCAGGATGCCTAGTAATAGCGTAATCCATTCTCTCCATATCTCTTCTGGATCCACCATGCTATACACATAACAAAAAAGAAACAATTTTAATCCCAGGACTAGAAGGTGGTATCTCCAATAATAAACCTTTTATTTTAAAATAAAAAAAAAAATAACCTCCAAGGAAAAAGAGAAACGTACATCCTTTGTATCTGTCCTCTCAAAAAGAACTACCCGGCCTCCACGGTCACCAGTGGCAAGATGATCACCGCTTTTATCAAATTCTATAGCTGAAATAATATCAACTGCAAGAGGAAAGAGACATTTTAGGACTACATACAATAACAAAGAGGAAATAATATTTTCATTCTAGCCTCTTTTACAAGTGCTTTGTGAGTACATCTTAAGTCAACGTAAAAGAATTTGAAAGTCATACTTTAGATAACTAATTCATCTGTGCTGGCACAGATAGGTAATTTTTATATATTTCACAATTCTAAAGCAGTTCAAAGTATAGTCACTATGTACTTGTACCATATGTTCATCGTAGAGATAAAAAAATTTATCCTATATTCAGGAGAAACAGGAAAAAAAAAAAAAAAAAAAGTGAAGCAGAACGATCATATAAATCAGCAATGGACCAATAAAGAAACCAACAGGACCCAACAATTAGATAGCCATTTTCAACTCTTAAAACACCAAGGCAAGGTTAACAAAGTTTCTCTTCCAGATGAGTGAAGAAGAAGCTTCAGTGGAGTTTCGAAACATATTCATCAGAAGTTTCACCACATCCGAAGAGTTGGCAGCCAATCTTCTGAGCCAATATAATTAACTTAATAGGAAAAACAATAAAAAGAAATCATATTCATAAAAGTCAGCCAAAAAGTTGTGGGTCTACCCCATTAACACAAAAACCAAGTAAATAACAAGGTTAACATATGTTTCTCTCAGTGTGAAGGTAGTAGCTATATTTGATTTCTTCTTTATCTTCCTAAAACCTCTCTGACCACCAACATTTTCCCTTCTTCCAAATGACAAAAAGTAGTGAGTGATCTGGTGGTAACTGCAAGAGTATTCCTATTTTCTGGAGAATTAATCACGACGTCCTCTGATTTCCAAATACACAAATATACAAATCAGTGTTTGACATCAATCAATTATTCTATGAGGGAGGGAGGTCAAGGAAACTTCAAGCGCCTACTGGCCATTGGTTGAAAACAGGGTTGAACTCTATGAGATCTAATCTCGCGGTGATATGCTTTGCCTGCATCAAGATTTAAAACTCCCTCCAACTGGGTTGTGCCACACCTGCAGCAACTGAATTCTTCTTACAAAGATCCAAGAACCACCAGCACTAGCCGAAAGATAAATAAAATGTTCTTAATTTTTCTTCATAAGAAAGCATATGAATCTCAGCTAAGACCAAAAATGAATCTAAAAGAGTTAGGGGGTTAAACTGATATATCCCCCTGCAATTACCAAAACTGCAATACTGTAAGAGAAATTATTCTCACTGCTATTCACTGCCTCCAATTCTGAAGCCCTTGAAACGAAAGCATAAATTCAAATCTTCAAAGCCACAAATCTGATTAGGATCCAACACACATTCCTCTGAAAGTGTTATTAGGTGGTTCAAATTTCTCTTCAGGAAGTAGCTCTGATTTTTGCAGATACCCCTCCCTTCTCTTCGACCCCGGACAAAACAAGAGAAACAGAGAAGGAAGAGAAAGACAGAAAAAGGTAGAGAAAGAGAGAGGAGGCAACTCATTCTGTAATTAAATTAAGATATTACTGAGAATTGAGCAAACTACATATACAGTTCTTCTAGAGTATTTCTTTCTTAAGAAAACACTTAACTAATCTAGGATAAATCCCTCCTTATCCTACCAATATCTTCTGATTCATAACTCACTAGGTAGGCTCCCCAAATCTGTACACCAGTATAGTGCATAAACCTCAGGATACGCTTGATTAGCAGACAGAAAGTAACTACCTTTGGAGCATGCAAAAAACGACTATACCACATAGATAGCAGTGATTACTGGTTTCAATTACGTGGACAACAAATTGATTACCAAAATGTATTAGAGCAGATGCAAATATGTAGATGAAGAATGCATTCACAATAGCAAATGAATACTAATTCATACAACTGGGTCGCCCCTTCCACGTAATAATTTAGGTCCGGGGATATCACAATAGCAAACGAATACTCGAATTTAGCAATGGACAAGTAATCAGAAACCAATTTTTGACATTGGATAAAACCAAAAGCATCTAGAATGTGATTATTAAAACCAGCAACAGATTACCACCACTACCGAGACCGATACCGAGACCGGAACTCTCCCCAAACACATAAAAAATTAAGATCCAGACAGAAGCCATTAAGTTAAGTAAATACCCAATTGTCCACTAACTTCATCACTTCAGTTCCACTGTATTTTCCCCCAATCCACTAAATCCCCAAATCAAAATTTAAAATTGACCCTAAACCTAAATTGAAATTCCGAATCAACCCACGATCCATTTCGGATCTACAATCTAGAAACTAGAAAGTGGATCCAAAAACCCAGATGACAGATGTGATTTTACCTTCTTGAACTTCTTCGCCGGCGGTACGCTCGCCAAAAACCTGCGAGAATTTCCAATCCAAAGCCGCCGGAGCTGCAGCGACCTCATCACCACCGTTCATTCTCCTCTAATCCAAAGGCTCTGATTCGATTTCTCTCCTCAACGATCAAATCCGACAATCAATCACAAAGATCGCATCTTTAGCAGCTCATATCAAAACCCAAATCAAAAAACAATGAAAGAGATTTTTTTTTATTTTATTACTATTATTCAACCATTGAAACAGAGAAAATAAAAATAATAAGCTTTGGTTTTTTGTTTTGTGTTAATACTAATTTTTTTTATTTGCACTTTCTCTCTCTAGGATGGATGGAAAAAAAAACAAAAAAAGGGAATTCTCTCTCTAAAAGGGTAAAATGGTAAATTTGTGTGATTCCCTTTTGAGGGAGTAGAGAGAGAAAGTGAAAAGAGCAACAAACAAAACCGTTCTTTGGGTTTGAAGAGAAAGAAAGAAAAACACATTCACATAACACATAAATAACAACACACTCTTTTCTTTCTTTGTCTACTTCTTTCTTCTCTCTCAATAATGGCCCTTTTTTTGTTTGTTTATGTGTAGTTTTTTCTTAGGTATAACATCTAATACTCCTTCAACTTCTTCAAAAAATTCAATTCACTCCAAGTTTACAAGGTACCAAGATAGTCCCATGACATATAATAGTCACTTTTAACTTTGGCTTAACGAATAAAATAGTACTAAATTTTTAACGTTTATGAAAATTGAACTAGTTTAGATTTATGTAACAAAATTTGACGTTCTGACTAGTATAATATTAACTTCGGTATATTCTTACTGTACTAAAAATATAAATCATCTTCATTAACTGCAAACATATGACGTGTTAAATTTAAATATTGTTGCCTTTAATTGTATTACTATGTTATACGCTTGTACCTAAATTAATTCCTTTCTAAAAAATAAGCCTATCTTGTTACATTGTTCATGAAATAACATATTAATCACCCAAATGTGTTTTATAAACTCGTTCAAAGTTATATTTTTTTCTTGTGTAAATCTATAGAAATGTTCAAAATTAACGAAAAATTTGGGATTTTCACATGGAACTAGATACAACTTGGAATCGAAATATGGATAAAAAGTGTTTTAAAAAAAAAAAAACTTGAACTACACAAAAAAAAAATCATGTGATTATAGAGATTAAAAAAAACTGAATTTTTTGGTCCAATTTTAATTCATAAAATTTCACAGAAAAAAAAAGACTTTATTGTTAATAAAGTTAATAATCTCAAATAGAAATTTTCAAAATATTAATAATATTTTAAATAACTTTAATTCTTCTACTTTTAAATTTAGATGTCATTTCAGTATTGTTCTTTTAGGATAGAGAAATTGACGTTTATTTCTCAAGTGATAATATTTTTTGAAATAATCGAACGCAATATTTAACAGAACATGTGATACTAAACAACTTTAATTCTTAAAAAAAATTGTTTTGAAAACGTTAACAGTCATTTTTATAAGCTTAAACATAAAAGTTTTCTTTTATGAAATTTTGTAAACACGTGAATTAAAATTGAACAAGTATTTTTTTTTTTTTTTAATATCCTTATAATCACACAAAAAGAAATTGTAATTTACCAAAAAAAGAAAAAAAAACCTACGAATTCATGGAAAATAAATGATAAAATGTGTAAAATGATTATTTAAACAAATTGACTCTGTAAGTTTTGATACTTATTTTCTGAAAAACAGTTTTTTCTCCAACATTTATCAAAGAGTAAAACTCTCACCGTGGAAAATTGATTTGAATGTCTAATAAAACGACAGTAAAATCTCTATATGAGAATACACTTGGAACAGGACAATTTGTATAACAATTGGAAAGTTATTCCTATACAACAAAAACTCTCAGCAATTGGAACTAAACTTTTGTATAACGATTGGGAGGTTATTCTTATATAGAGTATTTCTATATAGATGTTCTACGGTATGTCAAACGGTCTTAGTAGGCCAATCATATAAAAAAAAATTTGGAGATAAAATCCAATATTTAAATTCAGAGTGGCTAATTGAGTTTTCTGGAAGTTCAGGTGTTTACGGGGAATTAAGCCTTTTTCTATTTTTCTGATAATAATCTTTAATGGGTTTGGATAAAACCACAGCAAGGTTGCCAAATTTAATCTGACAGACAGATTTTAATGGGTGATGATGTGAAAAGAATTTGTTATTGGTTGGTCAGGATAATGTATTATAGTGGAACATGTTAGGGTTGGTATAAAATTACGCTTATACCCTTCAAACCTTTTCATCTTCTTGGTGTTTTTTTAATATTTCTTAACATGGAGATCAACGTAGGATTGAAAGTCATGTAAATCAACGGTTATGATTGTTAGTGGGGTTTGTGCATGCAATTTTTTTTACTTTCTATTAGTAACACACTACATATTGGCTTTTTAGATGTGAAGGAGTCATATCATAACTAAAAATAATTAATTAAAGTAATATATATTAAAATAAAAAAAAATAAAAGAAAAATTAGAAAGATTTAAGGGTCACATGTATCATCAAGGAGTTACAGGAAATAATTAGGCTTAAATGGGTGTTTTTTTTTTCTAATCATGATTGAAGTGGGTTGTGATTGATAAAAATGTTGGTTGATTTTGATTCACTATTTTTATTAAAGAATAGATGCTTTTATGAAGGATTTAATGCCATTGTTAATAATTATAAATTAAATTGTATAAGTGACATATTGCACAAATTAAAGTTTTTATTTGGAGAGCTATTTGTGGCGTCTTCTCTTTTTTAACGGCTCACTTTTTACGATTTTGTCTCTTTCACAATTATATCCATTTTAAAGATAAAAAAAAAAACAAACAAACCTTTTAATTTTCTCTCAATTAAAACAACACATTTCTTCATATCATAATACCTAAAACTCGAAAAGTGATAATGTCTGAAATGCCAAACTTTATAATTTTCTCTTAACTAAAACATCACACTTTCTCGTAAGTTCATTACTTTTAATTTGATTTTCTTTCGTATCCATTATTGACTTAAGCAGCCGAAAGGGGTCACTGCAAAGCGTCCTCGCGACTAATTGTCTTTTTGTTTTATAGGATGACTAAAGCTTTTTAGCCGTCAGATATTTTGGATCACTTTTTTGGCTATCATCGGCTACAAGCCGGAAGAAAATCTTGAACCTGAATGAACAAACTAAGAGCTCCCTCGAAGTCTAGGGTTTGGACATGAGGCACGCTCAATATTTATTTTTCCTTACATAATGTGTAACGACCCGGTCCAGAGAGGTGGCGCTAGGGTGAGAAGACATGTATAAGGAACCGTCCAAAGGGATGGCGATGGGAACTGAATCCCACATCGGAAATAGAGAGGAGAGAGTTGGGGCTTATAACTGATATATGGATCCAATACATGCATGACGTGTTTTAAAGCCGTGCAACCCAATGGTGACGAATCTGGGCCATAACGCAAAATATATGCATGGTATTGGGCATGGGTGTTACATGTGGTATTTCAGAGCGACTCTCTACATATGATGTGTGGTTCAGGACCAAACCTGTCGGAAGCTGGTGGGCCTGTAACGACCCGGTCCAGAGAGGGTGGCACCGGGGTGAGAATGCATGTACAAGGAGTGCCCCTAAGGGATGGCGATGGGGGTAGGAATTAAGTGAATCCCACATTGGAAATATAGAGGAGAGAGTTGGAGCTTATAACTGATATGTGGACCCAATACCTGCATGACGCGTTTTAAACCCGTGCGATCCAATAGTGATGGATTTGGGCCAGAGTGGACAATATCTGCATCGTATTGTATTGAGCCTGGGTGTTACATAATGATCCAAATAGGGGGGCCAACGAGTCAAAGTCATACCCAACCTAAGTGTTAAGTCCAAAATGTATTTAATTTAGCTATGTATTTCGTATATATTTTTATAACATTTCATATAGTTTTAGTGCATTTAGCTTAGAAAAATCTAGGTTAGGGGCAATTTAACTACTTTGTGATTGTTTTGATGTTCAAAGCTTAATCTAGTGAAAACATGGCAATTTGATGTTAGTTCAAGCTGAAAATGAGCAAAAGAAGTCGTACAAGTTCATGCAAGGTCGTGCGGAGAAGTTACGTGCAAGCTAAAGTTGGAAAAACGAAGAAAAAGTCGAGTTTTCCCTCTCTACAGCTCGCACGCCAGAGACAACATTTGTCTCTGGCGCGCCAAGGCAAACCAGACTTGTCTCTGGCGCGCCATTTTCTGTCTTTGGCGCGCCGAGACACAGTTTCACGAAAAAAGCTGATTTCTTCATTCTTATCCATACAACTCTTCCGAAAGCTCGTGTATCTTCACAACGGACACGACCACTCCCTGAGGATTGTAACCCTTCGAATCACACCCTTTGATGCCTATAAATACACCCTTGATCTCTGAAATTAGTGTTATTGAACTTACTTACAAAAAGAACACAAAAATTCTTACTTACATTTCCCGTAAACCTTTACCCGTAAATTCGCCCACACACATTGTTTTAGCCGAGTATTCAAACCAGAAACTCAGTAAGATTTCGTTCTTTCCATAAGGCTTTGTAGTTTAGATCGAGAGATCAACTTTGTTCGCCCGTTCATCGAGGGAAATCGAGCAAGAACGCCCCGAGGCTTGACACGCCTTCCGAGTAGAGTAAAAATGATTGACGCTCCTTATTTCTTATACTTGTTTATGTTATTTCCAACTTTGATTTTATGTTTTATCTTGTATGAATACGATAATTGAGTTTATAAAGAGATTTATGTTCTTCACATGCTTATGTTCTTGAATTAATAAGTTTGCATGCTAAGTAAGATATTTACATCAAAATAGTTACTAAGTATATAAACTTGTGTTTATCATTAACTTATAATCTTTGTGATACAAATAGGTTCAGTTACTTAGATTATAATCTAGTTTTACATATGTGATTGTAGTTGGTTATAAGATTAATACGAATAGGTTCGGTTAGTGTATAATTGATGTTCATATATGGTTAACTTGTTTGCATGTATCGAGAGATCGGAATAAGTTATATCGAGATCAGATTGAGTATGTTAAGATTATTCAATATTGTGTTTAAATGCTTAAATGAATTGTTGTCTTGCCTTTAGAATGAATAGAAATCCAAACATGTGTGTTTGGTGACTTGAAGTATTTGTTATACGTGAATGGTACAGTAAGTTGTGTTTTTTTTTTTGAAAGACATTAAGTTGTGTTTTAAACAACCAAATCAATAAGGATTATCGTTTTAACTATTTGTAAAGAGAAAACGAACGTGAATAAGAGAAAGTTTAAATGCATTGATCCATCTCTGTGGATACGATCTTTTATTACTATATGCGAAACTGTGCACTTGCAGAAATAACGCAACAAGTTTTTGGCGCCGTTGCTGGGGATGACAATTATTGTGCTTTAAATTTTTGTATGATTATTTGTGTTCCGAATTTTTATTTATAGGGCTGATTTGTTTTTAATTTTTGTTTTTCAGGTACTTTGATGTTTTATGCGTGGGACTCGTAGTCGGAAGCCTAAACTTACAGATTACGATCTTTCGTTTGAGAAAAAGTTGAAAAATAAGAAAAAATTTTTGAAAGATAAAAATAAAAAGGAATTAGAGTTATATATAGATTTAGGATTAGATTTAGAATTAAACTTAGAGGAGAATTTGGTTTTTGGCGATATGGCAAATCAACCGCAAAGGCTTATGGATTATTCCGCACCTGGCCTTGATGGATTAACAGATGGTGTTCGTCGCCCAGCGATTAACGCCGACCATTTTGAAATCAAGCCCGCCTTGTTGCAAATGATTCAAAATAATGTCCAGATTTTTTGTATGCCTAGTGAAAATCCAAATACTCATTTGAGTACATTTCTTGAAATTTGTGATACCTTTAAAATTCATCATGTGTCTTTAGAGGCTGTAAGGCTTCGTCTTTTCCCGTTTATGCTAAAAGATAAGGCCAAGTCTTGGTTGAATTCACTACCGCAAAATTCAATTACCACATGGGAAGCATTGGCTAGAGCATTTTTGGCTAAGTATTTCCCATTGGCTAAGACCGCTAAGATTATAAAGGAAATAACGTCGTTTGCTCAACATGAGACCGAGTCGCTTTATGAGGCTTGGAAACGATATAAAGAACTTCAAAGGATTTGTCTTCACCATAATTTGGCTCGTGAACTTATTTTGCAAACTTTTTATAATGGTGTTAGTCCGTCTATTAGAAGTCAAATAGATGTTATGGCAGGTGGATGTTTTATGAAGAAGACATCCGATGAAGCTTTTGAATTATTGGAGGAAATGTCTACTAATAGTTGTATGTGGCCCGTTGAACGTGCCCAAACTACTAGAAGTGCAGGTTTGCCGCAGTCGTCTTCAGGATCGGTTAAGGGGATCATTGATTTGGATCCATTAACTAAGATTGAAGCCCAGTTCTTGAAGTTATATAATAAAATTGATATTTTGCAGGAGGAGATTCGAGGACCACAACCTCAGAATTGTGAATATCCGATTATGGAGGAACAAGTGAATTATGTCCAAGGGCAAAATCGCAATAATAATCCATATTCGAGTACTTACAATTCTGGATGGCGAAACCATCCTAATTTTAGTTGAAGAGACAACACAAACTCCAACCAAGATAGGCCATCCAATAATAATAATAATAATAATAATAATAGTAATAGTAATTATAATAATAGCAATAATAATGGTTATAATAATCAATCTCATTCCCGTGGTTATAATAATCCATTGGAAGATTTATGGTCTAAAATTGATAAATTTATTGATGGAGTCGGTGGTAAAATGAATTTCCAAGAGGAAAATTTTAAGAGGATTGAAATTAAGTTCGATCAACTTATTAAAAATCTTTCTTCGTCTATTCATAATTTAGAAGTGCAGATTGGACAGCTTGCTAAGTCTATTCCGTCTCGACAAATGGGAGATCTTCCGAGTAATACCGAAAGTAATCCTAGAGAGCATGTGAAAGCAATTACTCTTAGATCGGGGACTAAATATGATGAACCTAGTATGCCTGTTATTTTGACTGATATTTTGCAGGATGAAGTTGAGAAAACCAATAAGGTGCCAACTAAAGATAATGGTATTCTTATTTTGGTCGATTTGACTAATACCAAAAATCCTCCGAAGGACCATGTGAAGGAATTCAAGCCGAAAGCACCATTTCCTGGTCGCATCCGCAACAAGGATTACGATAAGCAACTTCTCTCTTTTATTGAAAAATTTGCATATCAACTTGTCTTTTATTGATGTTATTACGCAGATTCCTAATTATAATAAATTTCTTAAGAACTTGCTCTCTGAGAAAATTAGTTGGGAAGGTATTTCGTCGGTTGTTTTGACCGAGGATTGTAGTTCAATAGTTACAAGTAGTTTACCCACTAAGCTTAAAGATCTTGGATGTTTTACTATTCCATGCAAATTGGGTGACGTGCAATTTCCTAGTTGTTTGTGTGATTTTTAGGTGCAAGTATTAATTTGATGCCATTGTCTATATTTAAAAAGTTAGGTCTTGAGGAAGATATAAAACGTACAAGTATGGTTTTACAGCTTGTCGACCAAACTATTAAAAAGCCTTATGGCATTATTGAAGATGTGCTTGTGAAAGTTGACAAATTTATTTTTCCAACTGATTCTGTGATTCTTGATTTTGCATATGATGTTAACTGCCCGTTGATTTTAAGTAGACCTTTTATGAATACTGGTAGGGCATTAGTGGATGTGTCGGAAGGAAAAATAATTTTGAGAATTAGTGATGATAAAATTGAGTTTGATATGAATAGGACTATGAAATACCCTATGGATGAAATTTTTTGCATGAAACTTGACTTGATTGAGAAATGTGTTGTCGACTTTATTAGTGAAGAACATGTAATTAGACCTTTAATTGAAGAAGAAACGGAGGAAATTGTTGGCCCTAACAAGAACAGAATCACCTAGAGGGGGGGTGAATAGGTGTCTAAGTTGAAAACTGAGAATTTCTAAGTTTTTAGAGAAACTTAATTTTCAGAGTCAAATTTCCTCAGAATCAGAGGCTGGCTTACAGAAGCAGCTTCTGAGGGAAATTCTGCCAAAACACAGTTAGACTGTTTTCAGCAACAGAAGTTCTGAGTTTGAGAACTTCTGGACAGTCTTTTGAACAAAGACAATGATATAAAGAGAAAATTTGTTTCAGCACTAAATATAAGCAAGTACACAGAAGCAAAAATAACAAGTATAAGGGGGAGAAAGAAGTTCAGGAGATCCTGATGAACAAGTCGATTTATCCAAGTTCGCCACAGAAGTCCTGTGACTACGTCTTGTCCCCTGTGGTCGCAGCCACCAGAGATTTTAAATCTACTATTCAGAACTTTTATGGCAAGTTCAGAAGCTCCTTTACATCAACAGAACATAAGCTAATTTCTCACTTAGTTCTGACTAGCCTAAAAAGAGTTAAAGGATTTCCACTAGAACAACAACAACTCTGTTTTCTGGATTTCTCACCCAACTCTAATCTCAACTAGATTTCTCTCTAAATCTAACTGAATATCACAAACGATATCAGTTTACAAGATTCCTATTATGAACTTGTTTTTCTTCACTCTCTCACTTTAACTAAAGCTATGCTAAGAAAGATTGAGAATGGAAAATGTGCTCCGTTTCTCTTATTCAAACAGTGCGTTGAGATTTTGCTCGATTATCACGCGTAGATGATGCAGTGGAGCTTGGCTACTATTTATAGTGAATGAGGATGACCGTTGGTGAATTTGAATCTTCAAAAGAGATGACATCAGTTGTTTTTGCCGTTAATCTGTCAAGTCTTCAAACGGTCTTCAAACACTTTGATTCCGTTAACCTTGTTCTTTAACTAAATCCGGTAAGTGATTTGAAGTTGAAGTAGAGGTTGACTGGAAACATTCTTCAATTGGATCAACAAAGGGTAGACAAGGAAATTCTGGTTTCGCTTTGAGTAGACAAGCGCGCTCCTTCAAAACAGCTTTTTGAACTTTTGGCGCTTTGCATTAAATGCCATTGTCAGAGCAATAAATGCTTAACAGAACTCGTGACTTAGCTTCTGAAAGCTAATTCCATTTGTCTAAGCTTATGATCAAATTGGTAGAGTTTATCTTCTGATTGCAATGGACCTCTGAGGAGAGCTTTAACAGACTTTGATAACTTCAGAGCGGAGCATCCAGCTTCTGATCATTAAAAACACTGTCTTCAGCTTTCGTTTCTTCTGAGTCCTCCAGACAATCAAGAAATTCTTCATTTAGCACCTGCTGAGTAACTTACATACAAACTCAACAAAAAAATTGTTAGTCAACATTAAACCGTATGTAAGAGAATTTTAATTTTCATCTTCTGAAACGTTTGGACATAATCAAAACACTTAGGGTTCATCATTCTCCCCTATTTTGGTTATGGACAAACCGTGGTCAGAAAGTAAAAATTCTTAAGTAAACACAAGGTTTAGAAAGTGACTTCCTGATACATATGTTTTTTTTATAACTTCTGAGTAGCTTAACTCCCCCATTTTAGTGTAAATGGTGAACTTCAGCAATCTGTATAAACTTAAAATAGGCTTGAGATCAAGTTGTTAGATTTTTAGCGAAGTTAAAGTTACTAAGTTAAAAAGAAACATAAGCAGTAAGAAATTAATCAGAGACAAGTAATATGTATAAGAGAAGTTCAGTGTGTATATAATAGTCACAAGAAACAAACACAATAATCAGAAGGGAACATAAAGTCCTAAGACAAAACTACCCAACCCAGAACCTAGCTAAGAAGCTTAAGTCCTAAAAGGATTATTTGTTTCTAGATCTCTTCTGAGGAGGAGGAACACCACTAGAACCTTCACCAACATTCTGTCTCTTCATCCCAGCAGACTTGAGACCACCCTGTTGAGCAGACTTCTCCCCCGTTTGGCCAGAACCAACAGGAATACCCAGAGCACCTTGAGAGTCCAATTTCTGCTGAACATTCAAAGCAATCTGATATTGATGAGGAGTAGGCCTTACAGAGTTGATCAGATCCATTCTTCGCTTAAAGTCAGCATCAATGGTTCTCATATGATCAAAAGTCTGTCCAGACATAGGTCGCTGCTTTTGAACATCTTCCAGAAGGAGCTTGATCAACCGATTGTTCAGCAGTGAGATGCTCATTCTGAATATAAGTCTGTCCGTGAACAAACCTATAGCAATTATGAAGAACCTTCTCTTGTTCTCGTGCTTGAGTGTGCATAACCTTCAAATGTTCAGTAAGCTCAGCAATCTGGGCGCTCTGAGCAGTCACAGCAAACTCAATGCTCTAAAGACGATTGTTGAGATCATGAGTGATGTCATAAACAATCTTAGCAGCCCCTGAAGATGATGATCCTTGAGCAGAAGATTTCACTTCTCTCAGAATATGATTAGCAGTGCTTTGCAGATCATCAATCTTACTTGGAAGAATCTTCTCATGAGCCTCATAATGCTCGTTTGCTTCCTTAACTTCTTCTGTCAAAATCTCCAGATTTTCATTAACTTTCAGAGAAGAAGCAAGAGCAATATTCTCGAGAGTTGGAAGAGTCAGAGCCAATTCTCTCAACTTGTAAATTTCATCATAAGTAGCCAGATGAAGTGTAGAAAGATTGCGAGTGTAGACAGTAGGGTTCTGTATTTGAAGCATAGTCATGAGCTGTAGGTTCTGAGCTTTCAAGGATTGAATTTCTTGCAGCACAATGCCCTGAGCATACATGTCAGCAGCAGAAGTCCGTTGCCCTAAACTAGCAAATTTATTCAGCAGTTCATCAGAGCCACTCTGACTCATTCTTCTCAACTCGTCAATGGATGGAGCACCACCAGCTTCAGATACAGCAGAAGCTCTGCCCATGAAACCAAAACTACCAAAAGTTCTCTCCAAAACATCTCGATTCAATAAATTGCGTAGGAAGTCATAGTTGGATGACAACCCAACAAAGAAAGAGGTAGAGGAAGAAGTAGTTAAGGGATCACACATAGGAGGTGCATGTCCAGAAGTTGAAGGAGGAGGTATAGGTGTGGTTGAGGAAGGGATTGTATGAGTGGTAGAGGAAGAGAGAGTAGGGGAAATGGATGGTAGTGTGGATGAGAGTGAGAAGGATGGAGCAGTAAATCCTATTGAAGGAATTACAGAGGAAGTAGATAGAGAGGAAGTAATGGAAGTTGATATGGAATCTGTGAAAATAGGACCAGAAGATAAATTCACTTCTGAATAGGATCCAGAAGGAGGAGCCGTTTTAGGAGGTACAACTTCAGAGGTTGAAGTTGTAGGAGGAATGGAAGTTTGAGAATCACTTACTTCTGTGACAGAAGGTAGTGAAGGAGATGGATGAGGAGTATGAGGAGAGGATGGATGAGAAGTACGAAGTGGAGATGGTATAACCTGTTCAGAGATATTTGGATCAAACATTGAGATTGGCTCCGCAAATACATGAGCCATTCTGAACAGCGTTTCAGAAGCATCTCTATCACCAGGGTTTATGCCTTGACCCAGAAGAACATTATCTAGGAAATCATCAGTGTTAATGTTTTCAGCAAATCTCATTGCATTCTTAATGATAGTGTCAGGTTCTTGACCATTATCTTCTGACATTTCTTCAATGATAGGAGCATCAACATCCTTTTCAGCAGACATTTCCATCATGTCTTCGTCATCAACCAAGTCCTCTTCTTCAGGAATGGAATCGTCCAATTCAGCACTTGGTGCAATATAGAAGTCCTTTTTGTTCAGAGACCTTCTATTTGCAGAGACCTTCTTCCTGTTACGTTTGGAGAGAGGAATATCGTCAGAATCCTCATCTTCTCCCGTAGCCTCAACATTTCCAGAGAACTCCACGTTCCCAACTTCAGCAGCGCACTCAGCAAATCTAGCATCAGCCTTAGCCTTTGCTGCAATTTTTCGCTCAGCTGCTAACTTATCTTCAGCTTCCTTTTTCTTCCTTTTCTCTTCAGCAAGAGCCACAACTCTTGCAATTTTTTCAGCCTCAGCAGCCTTCTCCCTTTCATCAAGGCGTGCATCCTCAGCTTCCTGAGCTGCTTTTCCAGCAACATCCCTTGGCTTCTCAGCAACAATCTTGCCAGAAGGTTCAACACTGATAGTTGTTTGAACCAGAGCTGGAAGAGGTTCTGAGACGACTACCTTCTCTACAGTCAGGACCAGCTTACTTGATCTTTTCTTTCCTTTGCCCTTCTTGGCAGCCTTCTTTCCTTTCTGCACAGTTGCCTCAACAATTTCCTTCTGAGCAGTGCTTTCAGAGGGAGCATTCTCAGTCTTCTTTGGTACCACACTAAAGGAAAGATGCCTAAGTGTTTGCATCTTGAGGACAGTACTCATGCTGGTTACACCTTCTCCTGAAATCACCACAGAGGCAGCTTCAAACACCCTCGTTAGGAGAGAACCATAAGCAAGGGCACTAACAACCTTCACATTTTTCATCTGCCTTATAATCATGGCAGGAAGGTTGATCTTCTTCTGGTTTATCAAATGCCACATGAAAACCCTTTCCCGGTTGGAAACACCATTAACTCATCCAGCCTTCGGAAGGAACACATTTGTTGTTAAGTAGTGTGCCCACCTCTGGTGCTGAGTGAGCCACGTGGCATAGGTTTCCTTAGCACTCAGATCTGGTCTAGCCCAGTTTGCTTCACTAAACCCTTAGCAGAACCATCATCTCCAATGATGATTCCTTCATCAACAATTCCAATAACATGAGAAATAGAAGCCCTGCTGACCTCGATCTCGACTTCTCCAACCGAAGAGTGAACAACATCCTCCTCATTAGAAAGGTAGAAGAGATTCTGATAGAACTCAGTGACTAATTTAGGATAGATGAACTCATCCAAAGAAACGAACGAGTTCCAATTTTGAGCACTTAGCTATTTGGAGATGGGTTCAGTGGATTTAACTTCATCGTCTAGGAACCTAGAAGTGAAAACCCTAGATTCACTAACCTTTTTCTTAGACTCGGAATCGAAAATGTGAGTGGCAGTGACGAGTTCAATGGGATGATCTTGAGCCATTGAAAGATTTTTGTAAGAAATTAGGTTAAGTGTTTGAGAGAAGGGAAACACAGAGAGGTTATCTATGGAAAATCTAATTTCAGAGAGAATGAGAGTGAAAAATTTCTAAGTATGGAATACCCTTATTTTATTTATACCCGAACAAGAGACTGTTCCAATTCAAAAAGTAACTAACCACCGTTTAAAAGGGAACAGATAACCGTTAAACACCAGTAACAGCGCCGAAATAGCAATAAATGTACGCATGCTTAATTAAAAATCATGATTAGCCTTAATCACACTTAATTATCTTAAGCGATTAACATTTAAGATAGAAAGAGATATAATTAAACTAAGTTACTGAAGTGGATAAGTCATACCAATGCCTTCTCGCAAGCTGCTGAAAGGTGTACCAGCCAGAGGCTTAGTAAACAAGTCATCAAGATTTTCTTCAGAGGGAACATGGGTGATGATGATATCCTTCTTCAGAACATGATCTCTCAGAAAGTGATGCCTAATATGAACATGCTTCATCCTGATGTGCTGAATAGGATTCTTTGAAAGATCAATTGCACTCTTGTTATCACAGTAGATTGTAATTGTTCCAGGGATGACTCCATAGTCAACAATTTGTTGCTTAATCCAGAGCATTAGAGAAACACAACTTCCAGCAGCAACATAGTCAGCTTCAGCAGTTGAGAGAGCCACAGAGGTTTGTTTCTTGCTATGCCAGGAGACTAGGCACTCCCCCAGAAAATGACAACCACCAGAAGTGCTGACTCTCTTCAATTTATCCCTACCATAGTCAGAGTCTGTGTATCCTATAGGAGTAAAATTAGAACTACAAGGATACCACAAACCAGCTTCTGGTGTGCCTTTAAGATATCTGAGAATTCGTTTGACAGCAACATCATGAATCTCCCTTGGTTTAGATTGATATCTAGCACAAAAACACACAGCAAAATGTATATCTGGCCTGCTGGCATTTAGGTATAAAAGAGAACCAATCATACCTCTGTAGGTTTTTATATCTACAGGTTTACTAGCTTTCTCTTCATCATCAATGTCCTTGCTGACATCCATTGGGATATCAACAGCATTAGAATCCATCATGCCAAATTTCTTCAGCACTTCTCTAGTGTACTTGGCTTGATTGATAAACACACCATCATTACTTTGCTTGATCTGAAGTCCTAAGAAGAAGGTTAATTCTCCCATCATAGACATTTCAAATTCAGCCTTCATGTGGTCACTGAACTCTCTGCACAAAGATTCATTAAAAGCACCAAATATAATATCATCAACATATACCTGAGCTAAGAGGATATCCTTGTTCTTCTTCAGAGTGAACAGAGTTGTATCAACACAGCCTCTGACAAATCCTTTAGACAGAAGGAACTTTGTCAGTCTCTCATATCAAGCTCTGGGAGCTTGTTTCAGTCCATACAAGGCTTTCTTCAACTTGTACACATGATCAAGAAACTTAGGATCTTCAAAACCAGGAGGTTGAGAAACATAAACTTCTTCATCAATGTAACCATTCAAGAATGCACTTTTCACATCCATTTGAAAGAGCTTAAAACCTTTGTATGATGCAAAAGCACATAAGATTCTAATGGCTTCTAATCTTGCAACAGGAGCAAAAGTTTCACCATAATCTATGCCTTCTTGCTGACTGTAACCTTGAGCAACAAGTCTTGCCTTGTTCCTCACAACATTTCCAAATTCATCAAGCTTGTTTTTCAGAACCCATCTAGTGCCAACAACCTTTATGTTGTTAGGTCTGGGAACCAAAATCCAAACTTCTGACCTTTTAAACTGGTCAAGTTCTTCTTGCATTGCCATTAACCAGGAATCATCATCTGCAGCTTCATAGAAGTCTTTGGGTTCCAGAAGTGACACAAAAGCCACATTTCCCATATATCTTCTGAGCTGAGCTCTGGTCATGACAGGATTGTGAACAGAGTCAATTATGTTCTCTAAGGAATGATTCCTATGAGCTCTAACTTCTCTTGGTACATCCAATGTATCTTCTGAAACTTATTCATCATTTGTTGAATCATATATAGGAGCATCTTCTGGAAGGAAGTTGACTTCTGGAGTATAATTCTCTTCTTGAGCTTGTTCAGCAACGGGAGGAACATCTTCTTCTACAACAGGAGATGATTCTTCAGGAGCATGAACTACATCTTCTTCAGGAGCTCTACTATCTGGGTTAGTCTCATCAAACTGTACATGAACAGATTCATCTAAAGTTTGAGTCCTCTTATTAAAAACCCTATATGCTTTACTATGTGTTGAGTAACCAAGAAAAATGGCCTCATCTGCCTTTGAATCAAACTTTGAAAGGTATTCTTTTGTATTCAAGACATAACACTTACAACCAAAGGTTCTGAAGTAACCTATTTTAGGCTTATGACCTTTCCAGAGTTCATAAGGGGTTTTGTTCAGAATGCTTCTGATTAGCACTCTATTCAGAACATAGCAAGCTGTGTTAACAGCTTCTCCCCAAAAATACTTTGGAAGCCTTCTTTCATTGATCATAGTTCTGGCTATTTCAACCAGAGACCTATTCTTCCTTTCAACTACCCCATTTTGTTGAGGAGTTCTGGGAGCAGAAAAGTTATGATCAATGCCCTTGGTTTCACAGAATTCTTCAAACATAAAGTTTTTGAATTCTCCACCATTATCACTTCTGATATGAACAACCTTTTCATTCCTTTCATTCTCAAGTTTCTTTATCAGAACTGAGAAACATCCAAGTGACTCATCTTTGCTAGACAGCAAGATAACCCAAGTGAATCTTGAATAGTCATCTACTATGACAAAGGCATACTTCTTTCCACCCATGCTCATTGGTTGAACAGGGCCAAAAAGGTCCATATGAAGTAATTCCAAAGGTCTTTTAGTTGAAATGATCTTGTTAGTTTTAAAAGAGCTTCTGGATTGTTTACCAGATTGACAAGCAGTGCATAAATGATTCTTTTTAAAACTAATTTCAGGCAGACCCTCAACCAATTGATATCTAGCTACTTTGGCCAGAAGGTCCATGCTGACATGAGCAAGTCTTCTATGTTAGAGCCAGGAGGTATCCTCTTTGGACATCAAGCATATATTTTTGCAAAGATTCTCAAGGTTCAGCATGAAAACATTTTCAATTCTAGGAGCAGTTAGAATAACTTCCCTTGACTTACTGTCCAAGATTTTACATCCAGAGGAGCTGAAGACAACATCTCTACCTTTATCACACAGTTGTGCAACACTCAGGAGATTGAACTTCAGGCCTCTGACTAGGGAGACATCTTCGATCGGAGGATTAGTTCCTATGGATCCAGAACCAAGTATCCTTCCTTTCTGAGCATCTCCAAAGCTGACTTTTCCACCTCTTTTAGGATCAAATGTGATGAATGCTTTTTCATGACCTGTCATATGCCTTGAGCACCCACTGTCAATGTACCACAGCTTTGACATTGATGGAGCACTCAGAGCCACCTGCAACACAATCAATTAGTGACAAGTACCCAATCCTTATTGGGTCCTTCATTGTTAGATTTTTCTTCAGCAGGTTTTAGTGATATCTCAGATTGCAAGATGTTTTTAATGTGATACTTGCAATCCTTCAACCAGTGACCATCACTCTTGCAAAGCTTGCAAAAGGGGGGGGGGGTTATTGGATCTTTCCCTTAGCTTCTTGGGAGATTTCTTCTTCTTCTGAGAAGGTGCAACAACTTCAGAGGCTACAACAGCGCTCTCAGAGGTACCAACGTCAGGAGGAGAAGCTATCTCTTTCAGAAGAGATGGAGTGACAGGTTTCTTCTTCTTCTGGGGTTTATCACTTCCCAGAGGCAGCTTTTCCTTGCCTTTGGCTTTAGAGCCATCAGAAGGAGTGTTGAACTGTTTACACAACTTTTCTTCTAACACTTTCATGTCAGAATAAATTTGAGTAAACCTAAGAAACTTGTCAGCCTCACTCGTGTCCAATTTCCTCTTAAGGTATTTGAACATACTGTAGAGTTCTTCAAGAGAATCATAGATATCTAGTTCGTGAGAGTTGTTTACCTCAGAATCATATGTAGCTTCAGGAGGTGCGGAAGTTTCTCCTGTGACATCTTCAGAAGTTGGCTCTTCAATAGCCATGAAACAAATTTGAGCTTGCTCTTCCTTTTCTTCAGGATCACTGCTGGTCTCAGAGTCTGACCAAGCAGCCAGCATAGCTTTCTTGAACTTTCTCTTATCTTTCTTCAGCTCCGGGCAGTTAGGCTTAATGTGCCCGGGTTGCTGACATCCATAGCACACAATAGGCTTGTTTGGATCTCTCTTGAACTTTTCACCGGAATCAGGAGTTTTCTTGTCAAAGCTCCTGAAAGGCTTCTTGTAGTTTCCACCTCTGCCTTTTCTAAAGGCCTTGTTGAACTTCCTAGTGAGCATAGCCAGTTCCTCATCTTCAGAGGATTCTTCAGAAGATTCTGCTTTCAGGACTACTCCTCTTTTCCTTCTGACCTCTCTCTTAGGTCATGATTCTTCATGGACATCTCATGAGTAATTAGTGAGCCAATGAGTTCATCATACTCATAATAGCTCAAGTCCTGAACTTCTTCAATAGCAGTCTTCTTGGCTTGCCAAGACCTTGGTAAGCTTCTGAGAATCTTCTTCACTTTCTCGGATTCTTCAATATCCTTTCCCAAAATCTTTAAGTCATTGACAATCTTGGTGAATCTAGAATTCATACTTGAAATAAATTCTTTGTCAAGCATTTCAAATAACTCATAGTCTCTCATGAGTTAATTGACTTTAGATTGCTTCACTTTTCCAGTTCCTTCATAAGTGACTTCCAGCTTGTTCCAGATCTCCTGTGCTGTTTCACAAGAGGAAACTTTGTTATACTCAGTAGCAGAAAGTGCACAATGCAGCATATTCATTGCTGAAGCATTGGTTTGGAGTTTTTTAAGAATATCATCAGTGTATTCTCTCTGAGGAATTACAACATTCCCTAAACCAACTTCCATCCTTATTGGGACGAAGTCACCATCAGTGATAACGTTCCAGGCGCTCATATTCTGAGCTTGGATGAAACACATCATCCTCTTTTTCCAGTAAGAGTAGTTATCACCATTGAATAGTGGGGGTCTAGTTGTGGAAGAGCCCTCGGGGATAATAAAGTGAGAGGGGTTCTTAGGCTGGTGTCTACTAGCCATCTCTATTGATTCTGATAGGATCTTACACTTATATTGTTAGATCTTTAGTAAATATATGAAGTGACCTTCGCTCTGATACCACTTGTTGGCCCTAACAAGAACAGAATCACCTAGAGGGGGTTGAATAGGTGTCTAAGTTGAAAACTGAGAATTTCTAAGTTTTTAGAGAAACTTAATTTTCAGAGTCAAATTTCCTCAGAATCAGAGGCTGGCTTACAGAAGCAGCTTCTGAGGAAAATTCTGCCAAAACACAGTTAGACTGTTTTCAGCAACAGAAGTTCTGAGTTTGAGAACTTCTGGACAGTCTTCTGAACAAAGACAATGATATAAAGAGAAAATCTGTTTCAGCACTAAATATAAGCAAGTACACATAAGCAAAAATAACAAGTATAAGGGGGAGAAAGAAGTTCAGGAGATCCTGATGAACAAGTCGATTTATCCAAGTTCGCCACAGAAGTCCTGTGACTACGTCTTGTCCCCTGAGGTCGCAGCAACCAGAGATTTTAAATCTACTATTCAGAACTTTTATGGCAAGTTTAGAAGCTCCTTTACATCAACAGAACATAAGCTAATTTCTCACTTAGTTCTGACTAGCCTAAAAAGAGTTAAAGGATTTCCACTAGAACAACAACAACTCTGTTTTCTGGATTTCTCACCCAACTCTAATCTCAACTAGATTTCTCTCTAAATCTAACTGAATATCACAAACGATATCAGTTTATAAGATTCCTATTATAAACTTGTTTTTCTTCACTCTCTCACTTTAACTAAAGCTAAGCTAAGAAAGATTGAGAATGGAAAATGTGCTCCTTTTCTCTTATTCAAACAGTTCGTTGAGATTTTGCTCGATTATCACGCGTAGATGATGCAGTGGAGCTTGGCTACTATTTATAGTGAATGAGGATGACCGTTGGTGAATTTGAATCTTCAAAAGAGATGACATCAGTTGTTGTTGCCGTTAATCTGTCAAGTCTTCAAACGGTCTTCAAACACTTTGATTCCGTTAACCTTGTTCTTTAACTAAATCCGGTAAGTGATTTGAAGTTGAAGTAGAGGTTGACTGGAAACATTCTTCAATTGGATCAACAAAGGGTAGACAAGGAAATTCTGGTTTCGCTTTGAGTAGACAAGCGCGCTCCTTCAAAACATCTTTTTGAACTTTTGGCGCCTTGCATTAAATGCAATTGTCAGAGCAATAAATGCTTAACAGAACTCGTGACTTAGCTTCTGATAGCTAATTCCATTTGTCTAAGCTTCTGATCAAATTGGTAGAGTTTATCTTCTGATTGCAATGGACCTCTGAGGAGAGCTTTAACAGACTTTGATAACTTCAGAGCGGAGCATCCAGCTTCTAATCATTAAAAACACTGTCTTCAGCTTTCGTTTCTTGTGAGTCCTCCAGGCAATCAAGAAATTCTTCATTCAGCACCTGCTGAGTAACTTACATACAAACTCAACAAAAAAATTGTTAGTCAGCATTAAACCGTATGTAAGAGAATTTTAATTTTCATCTTCTGAAATGTTTGGACATAATCAAAACACTTAGGGGTCATCAGAAATAAATCCGAAGCCTCTCTTAAGGGAGGATGGACCTATTCCACCGTCGACAGAAATTCCACCGGTCGTAGATATGAAAGATTTACCCGATCACTTGAGATATGCTTTTCTTGCGGATGGGGGATGTCTTCCTATTATTATTTCTAACAAACTGAGTAGAGACCAAGAAGAAAAATTATTGCATGTTGTTAGAAAATGAATAAAGAGTATAGGTTGGCAGATTTCAAATTTAAAGGGAATTAATCCTGGTATTGTGATGCATATGATTCATTTAGAAGAAGGTTTTGAACCTAAGGCCGATAGACAAAGACGTCTTAATCCTAATATGAAAGAGGTAGTGAAAAACGAAATAACTAAGTTGTTAGATGCATGTATAATTTATCCTATTTCGGATAGTGAGTGGGTTAGTCTTATTCATTGTGTCCCGAAGAAAGGTGGTATGACTGTAGTTCAAAATGGAAAAGGAGAATTAATACCGACTCGCACAACCACCGGTTGGAGAGTTTGTATTGACTATAGAATATTGAACACCGCAACTAGAAAAGACCATTTTCATATTCCTTTTATAGACCAAATGATTGAGCGTATAATTGGGCATGCATATTATTGTTTTCTTGATGGATATTCTGGGTTTTTCCAAATATGTATTTATCCTGATGACCAAGACAAGACCACTTTTACATGTCCATATGGAACTTTTGCTTATCGACGTATGCCTTTTGGTATGTGTAATGCACCTGCTACTTTTCAGAGGTGTATGACCGCTATTTTTAATGATTTCATTGAAGACATTATGGATGTTTTCATGGATGATTTTTCTGCTTATGGAGATTCTTTTGATACATGTTTAAATAATTTGGATAAAGTATTGGCTAGGTGCGAAGAAACTAACTTAGTTCTGAATTGGGAAAAATGCCATTTCATGGTTGATGAAGGCATTGTTTTTAGGTCATAAAATTTCCAAAGCAGGAATCAAAACTTCTGTTATAAAAGATTTACCCCCTCCAACAACGGTTCGTGGAGTTAGGTCTTTCCTAGGACACGCAGGTTTTTATCGTCGCTTTATAAAAGATTTTTCCATAATTGCAAAACCTTTAACTAATTTGTTGGTTAAAGAGGATGAGTTTAATTTTTCGGATGATTGTGTTAAGGCTTTTAATACTTTGAAAACTGCTTTGATTAGTGCGCCCGTAGTAACTAAACCCGATTGGGATTTACCTTTTGAAATTATGTGCGATGCTATTGATTTGGCTCCTGGATGTGTGTTAGGGCAACGTAAAGATAATAAATTGCATGTGATATATTATGCAAGTCATACTTTGTCTGGTGCCCAATTAAATTACACAACTACCGAGAAAGAAATGTTAGTTGTAGTTTATGCATGTGACAAATTTCGTTCTTATTTGTTAGGTTCGAAGGTTATTATCTTTACTGATCATGCTGCTTTGCGTTACTTGTTTGCTAAGAAAGATGCTAAACCTCGTTTAATACGTTGGGTTTTGTTCTTGTTGGCCCTAACAAGAACATAATCACCTAGAGGGGGGGGGGGTGAATAGGTGTCTAAGTTGAAAACTGAAAAATTCAAAGTTTTTTAAGAAACTTTACTTTCAGAGTCAAATTTCCTCAGAGTCAGAGGCAAGCTTACAGAAGCAGCTTCTGAGGGAAATTCTGCCTAAACACAGTTAGACTGTTTTCAGCAACAGAAGCTCTGAGTAAGATAGCTTCTGGACAGTCTTCTGAACAAAGACAATGATAAAAAGATTAAAGTCTGTTTCAGCACTAAATATAAGCAAGTACACAGAAGCAAATTAACAAGTATAAGGAAGGGAGAAAGAGATTCAGGAGGTCCTGATGAACAGTTCAATTTATCCAAGTTCGCCACAGAAGTCATGTGACTACGTCTTGTCCCCTGTGGTCGCAGCCACCAGAGATTTTAAATCTACTATTCAGAACTTTTATGGCAAGTTCAGAAGCTCCTTTACATCAACAGAACTTAAGCTAATTTCTCACTTAGTTCTGACTAGCCTAAAAAGAGTTAAAGGATTTCCACCAGAACAACAACACTCTGTTTTCTGGATTTCTCACCCAACTCTAATCTCAACTAGATTTCTCTCTTTAAATCTAACTGAATATCACAAACGATATCAGTTTACAAGATTCCTATTATGAACTTGTTTTTCTTCACTCTCTCACTTTAACTAAGGCTATGCTAAGAAAGATTGAGAATGGAAAATGGTGCTCTGTTTTTCTTGTTAAAACAGTGCGTTGAGATTTTGCTCAAATAAATCACGCGTAGATGATGTAGTGGAGCTTGGCTACTATTTATAGTGGATGAAGATGACCGTTGGTGAATTTGAATCTTCAAGGAGATGACATCAGTTGTTGTAGCCGTTAATTTGTCAAGTCTTCAAACGGTCTTCAAACACTTTGATTCCGTTAACCTTGTTCTTTAACTAAATCCGGTAAGTGATTTGAAGTTGAAGATAAGGTTGACTGGAAACATTCTTCAATTGGATCAACAAAGGGTAGACAAGGAAATTCTGGTTTCGCTTTGAGTAGACAGGCGCGCTCCTTCTAAACAGCTTTTTGAACTTTTGGCGCCTTGCATTAAATGCAATTGTCAGAACATTAAATGCTAACGGAACCCGTGACTTAGCTTCTGATATCTAATTTCATTTGTCTAGGCTTCTGATCGAATTGGTAGAAACTTCTGATTGCAAGGAACCTCTGAGATGAGCTTTAACAGACTTCATAGCATCGGAGCGGAGTATCCAGCTTCTGATCCATGAAACACTGTCTTCAGCCTTCGAAACTTTTGAGTCTTGCAGTCAGTCCAGAATTATTTCATTCAGCACCTGCTGAGTAACTTACATACAAACTCAACAACAAAAATATTAGTCAGAATTAAACCGTATGTAAGGAAATTTTAATTTTCATCTTCTGAAACGTTTGGACATAATCAAAACACTTAGGGTTCATCAGTTGCTACAAGAGTTTGATCTAGAGATTAGAGATAAACGTGGAGTTGAGAACCTTGTAGCCGACCATCTTTCTATGTTAGAGGACGATAATGGTCCGATAGGTGATAATGTTGGTATAAACGATTATTTTCCTGATGAACAACTTATGCATGTTTCACTTTTAATTGGGCATTGGTATGCAGATTTTGCTAATTACCATGCTGCTAATATTGTGCCCGATAATTTGAATTTTCATCAAAAGAAGAAATTTTTCTTCGATGTTAAACGATATGTTTGGGATGAACTTTATCTTTTTAAGATCTGCAGTGATGGCATGCTTAGGAGATGTATTAGTCATGAAGAATATAATG
The DNA here is from genome assembly GCA_028411795.1 of Euphorbia peplus. Lineage (NCBI taxonomy): Eukaryota > Viridiplantae > Streptophyta > Magnoliopsida > Malpighiales > Euphorbiaceae > Euphorbia > Euphorbia peplus. The sequence continues at coordinate 6,323,588 of CP110843.1, read as the reverse complement.
ATATTATGAATGAGCGTCATGCTAGTCCTTATGGTGGTCACTATAGAGCTAGTAAAACGGCCGCTAAGATATTAGAATGTGGATTCTTTTGGCCGTTATTGTTTAAGGATGTTCGTGATTTTGTTAGCCATTGTGATAAATGTCAACGAGTTGGTAATTTAGGAATACGTGATGAGATGCCTATTAAAAACATTATTGAAGTAGAAATATTTGATGTTTGGGGCATTGACTTTATGGGTCATTTTCCGCCTTCTTGTGGTTTTCAATATATTTTAGTTGCAGTTGATTATGTTTCCAATTGGGTTGAAGCCATTGCAACTTCAACTAACGACGGAAAAGTTGTAATTAAATTTTTGAAGTCTATTTTTACAAGGTTTGGTGTTCCTCGTGCTATAGTAAGCGATGGGGGCACGCATTTTATTAACAAGTTGTTTGAATTCTTAATGAAGAAGTACGGTGTACATCATTGTGTGGCAACTCCGTATCATCCTCAGTCGAATGGTCAAGTGGAAATTTCTAACCGAGAGTTGAAATGGATCCTCGAAAAGATGGTTTCCTCGACTAGGAAGGATTGGTCAATGAAGCTTGACGATGCACTTTCGGCTTATCGAACTGCTTTCAAAACGCCGATAGGTATGACTCCTTACCGTTTAGTTTATGGAAAAGCGTGTCATTTACCTGTGGAACTTGAGCATAGAGCATATTGGGCTATTAAAGTTTTGAATTATGATTTGAGAAATGCAGGTGAAAAACGTCTTTTACAGCTTAATGAGTTGGGTGAATTACGTCATAGTGCGTATGAAAATCATAAGTTGTATAAAGATAAAGTTAAAAAATGGCATGATTTTAAAATCCGTGAAAAATTATTTAAAGTGGGGGATAGATTTTTACTTTTTAACTCACGTTTAAAACTATTTCCTGGAAAATTAAAATCTAGATGAGTCGGACCGTTTTTAGTCACTAACGTTTTTAACAATGAAACTTTAGAGTTATTAATAAGAAAGAGGAGAAATTTAAGGTTAATGAACATAGATGTAAACTTTATTGTCAAGGTTTGCAAGGCAATCCAATTGTCGATAATCCGTAAATCTTAACTATTTTTACTCTTTATTTTACTTAGTATAATATGTTTTAGATTTATTTTTGATGTTATGCTTTGTTATTTATGTGTTATATGATTTAATGTTGTGACTTAGTGTTTTTAATGTTACCACAGTTAGTATAATTAGTGTTTTTAATATGGAAGTTAACCCTTGTACGTTTAGATAAGTACGGGTAGTTTAGGATATAAAATTTTCGAAGAGCACCACCCTACAGGTGGCACGCCAGAGACAACATTTGTCTCAGGCGCGCCCTTTGAAAAAGTAAGGTGGCGCACCAGAGACAAACTCGCGCCCATGACCAGCAGAAAGATAAGTTTGCTTTTACGGTTATTTACGTGTCTCTTCGCTAAAAGTAGTCATTTTGAACGGGTATACTCGTTCTAATTCACACAATTTCGTATCCTAACTTCTTTTAACTTCTTTTCTGAGTCTATTTAAGTAGATTAGAGGCCTTAGTTCATTACAAACACATCAAATTTACTTAAGTACAACAAAAAGAGAGAAAACAAGTAAGTGTCATAATGCCTCCAAAAACCCGTTCTATGGTTCGTCGTCGTCATATCGATATGTCCAGTAGATATGATGCCCCTTTCCCCATCTATAATGAAGATGAGGGGCGCCGATACAAGAAGTTTAAGAAGTGCAACTTTTATGGGATGATGTACATGGATGAGTATTTCAATACCGAACTCGGTATTCAAGATCGTGTTGTACGATACATCACCCATCTTTGTTGGCACAAATTTGTTGATATGAGGTTTCCCATAATCGGGAATTGGATTCTGGAATTCCTCTCCACCGTGCGTTTTACCGATAAGCGTCGAGTCCGCATGCGTCATCACCATAATGTGAAAGATTACACTTTCGGCTATCCGAAACTCCATAATTGGTCTGGTTTTCCAATGAGGACCGCCGAAAGACCCCCGGGCCGTGATATGACGTCATTGGATGTGTGGACTAGCATAACCGATCAAGAACGATTCATTCCAAAGCTTGCTTTCAACAAATTGATTTCCTCAGAATCAATCTTGTATTTCCGTAAGTTTCTTTGCAATTCCATTTTTGGAAGAACTAATGGACATAAGGTCCGTTATGAAGATTTGAATCTCATAGGAGATGTGATGCAAGGAACGGAAGTTGATTCAAGTAGGATTTTGATGGATGGAATTTTCCTTGCTTCTGTTGGCCCTAACAAGATCAGAATCACCTAAAGGGAGGTGAATAGGTGTCTAAGTTGAAAACTGATAATTTTAAGTTTTTAGAGAAACTTAATTTTTCAGAGTCAAATTTCCTTAGAGTCAGAGGCAAGCTGAGTGAAGTAGCCTCTGAGGGAAATTCTGCCTTCTCGCAGTAAATTGCTTTTTAGCAACAGAAGTTCTGAGTTAAAGAACTTCTGGACGGTCTTCTGAACAGAGACAATGAGATAAAGAGTAAATCTGTTTCAGCACTAAATATTCAGCAAGTACACATAAGCAAATAACAAGTATAAGGAAGGGAGAAAGAGATTCAGGAGGTCTTGATGAACAGTTCAATTTATCCAGGTTTGCCACAAAAGTCCTGTGACTACATCTTGTCCTCTGTGATCGCAGTCAGCAGAGATTTTAAATCCACTATTCAGAACTTTTATGGCAAGTTCAGAAGCTCTTTTACATCAACAAAACTTAAGCTAATTTCTCACTTAGTTCTAACTAGCCTAGAAAGAGTTAAAGGATTTCCACCAGAACAACAACAATCCTGTTTTCTGGAATTCTCACCCAACTTTAACCTTAACTAGATTTCTCTCAAAATCTAACTGAATATCACAAACGATATCAGTTTACAAGATTCCTATTATGAACTTGTGTTTCTTCACTCTCTCATTATTACAAAGTCTAAAACTAAGAAAGATTGAGAATGGAAAATGAGTGCTCTGTTTTGCTTGTTAAAACAGTGCGTTGAGATTTTAGCTCGATAATCGCGTGTATGGAACACAGTTGAGCTTGGCTACTATTTGTAGTGCTTGAAGATGACCGTTGGTGAAGTTTGAATCTTCAATTGATGAGAACAGTTCGTTGTAGCCGTTAATCTGTCATTTCTTCAAACGGTCTTTAAACACTTTGATTCCGTTAACCTTGTTCTTTAACTTAATCCGGTAAGTGATTTGAAATCAAAGAAAAGGTTGACTGGAAATTTGCTTCATTTGGATCAACAAAGGGTAGACAAGGGAATGCTGGTTTTGTTTGAAGTGGACATGCGCGCTCCATCAAAACAATTTTTTGAACTTTTGGCGCCTTGCATTAAATGCAAGTGTCAGAGCAATAAATGCTTAGCAAAACCCGTGACAAGCGCTTCTGAGCTCTTTATTCCTTTTGTCTAAGCTTCTGACCAAATGGAATGACTTCTGGTTGCTTCTAAACTTCTGAGGCGAGCTTTAACAGTCTTCAAAAAGTCTTCAAAGTGGAGCATCCATCTTCTGACCTTTATCTTCTGTCTTCAGCTATTCTTTTATTCTGAGTTCTTTAAGCACTCCAGAATTTCTTCATTCAGCACCTGCTGAGAAAGCTTATACAAAACTTAACAAAAATTGTTAGTCAACATTGATAAGTCTATAAGCATAAAACAAACTTCATCTTCTGAAACGTTCAGACATAATCAAAACACTTAGGGTTCATCAGCTTCCCCATCAAAGAACAAGAACATAGGATATCAGAATGTCATTTGTGGTTTAATTCTAAGAGGTCTTGGAACAATTTGAAGCACCATGGTCGGATAAGGAATATTTTCCGGTCATTGATTTCGAGTTTTTGGCTAAGGAAGGACTAGTGAAAAGGGTCTTCCATCGTGGAGCACGTTTTCTTCCTTATGAAGATCGTGTTTTTTCCATTCTTACCAAGCCAACATCAAATGGGAGTCGCTTCATCGACTTAGACGCTTAGGATTAGTCTAAGTTGTTTTTAGTGTTTTCTTGCTTTTGTTTTTCTTTGTTTTGTAATTTTTCTTTGGTTTGTTGTTTTTAGTTTTTTGTCTTGTTGTTTTTAATTTTGAATAAATTTATTTCGATCACCCACATACTATTATAAATAAAGATCGAAATTTTAATATATGCTTTTGTTATACTTTATTTATTTTTGTTATTTCTCGGTTAACCATTTGGTTAATCCGATTATTACTAATGGTTTAGTTGTTTTTGTGAAGTTTCAGTACACTTAGAACATATTTTTGAAGTTTCAGTAGGGTCCGGGAAAGTCGTAAAACGGATCGGGGAATTAAAAATCGAAATAAGTGCTCACTGTTCTGAGTAACAGTGTGCGCGCCAGAGACAACATTTGTCTCTGGCGCACGAGACAAGTGTTTTGCCTTGTCTCGAGACAGGCAGAATTGCCTCTTGACCGAAATTTTCCCATAAAATCCAAATTTTGCCTCCTATGATGAACCCTAAGTGTTTTGATTATGTCCAAACGTTTCAGAAGATGAAAGTTAAAACTCTCTTACATACGGTTTAATGTTGACTAACAATTTTTTTGTTAAGTTTGTATGTAAGTTACTCAGCAGGTGCTGAATGAACAATTTCTGGATTGCTTAAAGGTCTCAGAAGAATCGAAAGCTGAAGACTGTATTCCTTCTTTCAGAAGCTGGATGCTCCGCTCTGAAGTTATCGAAGTCTGTTAAAGCTCTTCTCAGAGGTTCTTTACAATCAGAAGTTTCTACCAACTCGATCAGAAGTCTAGACAATTGGAATTAGCTATCAGAAGCTAAGTCACGGGTTCCGTTAGCATTTATTGCTCTGACAACTGCATTTAATGAAAGGCGCCAAAAGTTCAAAAAGCTGTTTTGAAGGAGCGCGTTTGTCTACTCAAAGCGAAACCAGAATTTCCTTGTCTACCCTTTGTTGATCCAATTGAAGAATGTTTCCAGTCAACCTTATCTTCAATTTAAAATCACTTACCAGATTTGGTTAAAGAACAAGGTTAACGAAATCAAAGTGTTTGAAGACCGTTTGAAGATTTGACAAATTAACGGCTACAACAACTGATGTCATCTCCTTTGAAGATTCAAATTCACCAACGGTCATCTTCATTCACTATAAATAGTAGCTGAGCTCCACTGCATCAACTACGCGTGATTATCGAGCAAAATCTCAACGCAGTGTTTGAACAAGAAAAACAGAGCACCATTTTCCATTCTCAATCTTTCTTAGCTTAGTCTTAGTTAAAGTGAGAGAGTGAAGAAAAACAAGTTCATAATAGGAATCTTGTAAACTGATATCGTTTGTGATATTCAGTTAGATTTAGAGAGAAATCTAGTTGAGATTAGAGTTGGGTGAGAAATCCAGAAAACAGAGTGTTGTTGTTCTGGTGGAAATCCTTTAACTCTTTTTAGGCTAGTCAGAACTAAGTGAGAAATTAGCTTATGTTCTGTTGATGTAAAGGAGCTTCTGAACTTGCCATAAAAGTTCTGAATAGTAGATTTAAAATCTCTGGTGGCTGCGACCTCAGGGGACAAGACGTAGTCGCAGGACTTCTGTGGCGAACTTGGATAAATTGAACTGTTCATAAGGACCTCCTGAATCTCTTGCTCCCTTCCTTATACTTGTTAATTTGCTTCTGTGTACTTGATTATATTTAGTGCTGAAACAGACTTTACTCTTTTTATCATTGTCTTTGTTCAGAAGACCGTCCAAAAGTTCTCAAACTCTGAACTTCTGTTGCTGAAAACAGTCTAACTGTGTTTAGGCAGAATTTCCCTCAGAAGCTGCTTCTGTAAGCTTGCCTCTGACTCTGAGGAAATTTGACTCTGAAATTTAAGTTTCTTGAAAAACTTAGAAATTTTCAATTTTCAACATAGACACCTATTCACCCCCCTCTAGGTGATTCTGTTCTTGTTAGCGCCAACATCCTAAATTCAAACCCCAACCCACTTTAATTCAAAAATTTAACTTTTCTTCTTCCCAAAACAACTTTAACTCTTACACAACCATTCAATACCATATATACACACCATAAATATTCCTATTTCCCTTCTCTATTCCATAACAAAAATTCCCAAATTCACAAACATTTACCTAAACTTGAATTTTCTTATACTCTTCCTATCAAATCCGAAAATGTCAAGGAAGAAGGCTCCCGCACAACGAAATTTGGCACTCGAGGTTGATATGTGCGAGACTTATGGGGCTCCTTTTCGTATCTTATATCGAAAGGAAGGTTCCAATTTGATTCGTCTTTCGGCTAAGGCAATTCGAACCTATGCACTATATTGACGATGAGATTTTAGATTGGTTTGAATTTCGACCTAGGATTGAGAAATCTTTGATAACTATGGGTTTACCTAATTTTGATTCACTTAGATTTGATTTTAATTATGATTTGCTTATGGAGTTCTTTTGCACTTTGACTATTGATGCTTCGACGAGTAGTTTTAGTTTTAGGAATAATGGTGAACCTCATACGGTTTCTAAGCGGGATTTGCAAAAAGGGTTTGGAATCCCGAATAGTGGTGCTACTTATCCCGATGATTTTAATGTTGATAATGCTTGGAAACGTATTTCGGGTATGGATGAGTTTGTTGTGAAAAATTGCTCAAACAAATTGGTTAAGGATGAATGCTTGATGTATTTTCATAAGTATTTGTGTGGAGCTCTCTTTGGTCGGGTAGAATATTCTAAAGTTAGTGCTAAGGACGTATGGGTTCTTGAATGTTTACTTGATGATGTGAAAGTGAATAGCTTAACTTTGATGTTTGATGTTATTAAGAGATTATGTGCTGGGAAGACACTTACTTATCCTTATGCTAATATTTTTACGGGTATAGTTCAAAGAGTTAAATGAACTTTAGTCCGTTTTCAAAGTATTAGTCATAATGATCTTCCTATGCTAGATATGAGTTTCTTGAAAAGTAGTGGCTTATTAACCAAAGATAAGCGGTTTAAGTTGTATGACAAAAGAACGGCTTTGCTTATTTTGGGTGAGAATGTTGAAACGGGAAGTCGTTCTTCTTCGGCACCTAGGCTGAAACAAAGGAGAGGCAAGGCCAAAGTGGGCCTTGATCGTGTAGATGAGGAAGAAGAAATTGGTGGTGAGCCAATTTTCCGAGATGAAGTTCCGGGTTGGGAACGGGTTATGGATCAAATGAATGTGAATCATGAGATGGTTCAAGGATAACTCCGCGGTGTAGTTGAAGAGAATAGGCGTATGAACACTCATTTGGGGACGATGCAAACCTCAATAGATGAATGTTTGGAGAATCAACATTATTTCAAGACCCGCCTCGAAACATACATCGACTACAAGTTCACCTCCGACTCTCCTAACTACTCTCCTCCACGAGATTGAGACCCGAGTTCAAGAAGGCCAAGAATCAAGTTTCATTTTCTTTACTTTATTTCTTTTCTTAATTTTTAATTTTTAGTTTAATTTAATCTTTAATTTTAGTACTTTTCTTTATTTTATTTTATGCTTTATGAAGAAATAATTAAATCTTTTTATGAATTTCTTATGTTTATAGTTATTTTTCTTATATTTATTTTTGCTCACTTAGTTTCCGAATTATGAGGACATAATCCCACTAAGTGTGGGGAAGTGGTACGTTTTCCTTAATTTTTCCTATATCGTTTTATTATTCATGTGTGATTTTTGTCAAATATTTAAATTTTTCCAAAAAGTGTCATTTTAGCATAAAAAATATCTTAGATTAAGATTGACATATATAATTCATGCATTTATTCTCATAACTAGTAGAATGTCTACCAAATAATAAAATAGAAAAAAGAAAACGTATGCAAAAAAGTGATAGTTGACGAAAAAGAAAAATATTCAAGTCAATTTTACATTTCCCCTACACAAGGATTAAGTACCTCAAATCCTATACTAAAGTTTTTATTATGTCTAAACCAAGGTTTTTATGCAATCTCATATGGAACGTCATATTATCTAAAAGTTATGCAAATATCTTGACTTGAAGTTGATGCTCCCTAAATACAGCACAAATAAGGTCAAATATAACCTCACACCAAGTAATACAGTGCTGGTAAGCACGAGATCGAATCCACAGAGATTGTGATTGAAAACCAAGTAAAACAGTCAAGTTGTTGAATCTATTCAGCAAGTAACCAGTTTAATAAAGTTGATTGTAGTGTATTTAAAATCTAAACTAAGGTAAAATAATGACAAAACAAGAATAACAGAGTTGGATTGTGATATTATGGAGAAAATCAATGCAGGACGGGGGATTCCTAGGTAATTCCTATGTTTGACTCAATTAATCTTCAGTTTACTTCCATGTTGTGAGATAACGGTATTCATCCTAACAAATAACATAAGTTTGGCCATAACTTAACGAAATCTATTTGCAAGCATTCAGTTAATAGCTTGGTTAGGCAATATAACCTAGGTCATGCAAAGCATTATTGATTTGTGATGAATAAGGCCTAAGCCGTAGTCCGGACACGAAGCCGCTCTCCTGATCTCTCACGTAAGGTCTGAAAATGCAATGTCGGTATAGATTATCTCCTTTCGGTCTCAAATCTATCTATAAACCTATCTCCTCTCGGTCTCAAGGCATTAAGCATGCATAAACAGATTATCACACAACACGTCAATAAACCTACAATTAAATCATTCAAACATATTCATAACTCAAGTTCACCCCCATCCTAGATTGGATGGAAGTTAGTTCATAATTGAACTAAACAAAGCAATAGATGTAATGGAAGACATGAAACGCACAACTATATTGAAAATCATAACAAAAGAGTAAGGTTTAAGAGAAATCCTGAACCCAAGTCGAAAGATTACAACTTCAATAATAGCAACACGCGAGGAATTGCTCCAAAAATGTTCTTCGATAAAATAAATTTTAAGTAGAAAACTAAAATTGAACTAAAACTGAAAACTACGGAAAGCTTGTAAAGTAAAGATAATGGATGTTCGGAACCCCGCTTTCCACCTTGTAGACGTCTTATATAGGTGTAGAAGTCATCTAGGAGGTGAAAAACCCTTGTCTAGGATGATTAGAAGTCTTCTAGGACGGATTAGGAAGAGACGGGCCGATGCTTGCACGAAAATCGAAGCCCGGGAGTCATAAAAATAACTCATCTCGCCGAGACAAGTGTTGTCTCGGCGAGTTTCGGCCCACGACAACTTCGAACCCAATTTAGAACGCCTTCCAGTCCGAATCTCGCGAAACTCAAAACATGAAAGTTGTCAGACGTCCTCTTAGCTTTCCAGAGCCACTTGAATCACCACAATCGGAGTCCGTATGAGAAAGTTATGCCCGAAATACCAAAGGTCGTCCAAGCTGCCTCCAGCTCTGTCTCGGCGAGACATGGCGCTGATGTCACCCAAATTCTCTAATTTTTGCTCCGAGTCTTCAATTAAGCTCCTCGGGTCTGAACCTCTACTCCAATTAGCTCCAAGATAATGCCAACGCTCCTCCAAAGCCCCTGAAAACACTAATCATGCCATAAGCAAGTGCGGGAAAAGAAAAGAAAAGTAACAAAATGAACGGAAAACGATCAAATTGCAACCAAACATAGAAATAGCCTAGATACTACAAATAAATGAAGAACTAGGACTAAATCCGACTAAAAATGACATAAAATCTGACAAGATAACACTAAAAATCACTGTAAAAGCACGAGATATCAGAAGTCCATCTCGAGATTAAATAAAAGTGAGGTCGATTAGGGAAACTATAGCCATAATACATGTTGATTTAAAGTTAATATAGGTTGAGGGTATCTAAAAATTTTCTTGCTCAAAAATTTTGGATCACTTTTTTGGCCATCATCGGCTACAAGCCGGAAGAAAATCTTGAACCTGAGTGAACAAACTAAGAGCTCCCTCGACGTCTAGTTGGAGCTTATAACTGATATGTGGACCCAATACATGCATGACACGTTTTAAACCCGTGCGATCCAATAGTGATGGATTTGGGCCAGAGCGAACAATATCTGCATCGTATTGTATTGAGCCTGGGTGTTACATAATGATCCAAATAGGGGGGCCAATGAGTCAAAGTCATACCCAACCTAAGTGTTAAGTCCAAAATGTATTTAATTTAGCTATGTATTTCGTATATATTTTTATAACATTTCATATAGTTTTAGTGCATTTAGCTTAGAAATATTAGGTTAGGGGCAATTTAACTACTTTGTGATTGTTTTGATTTTCAAAGCTTAATCTAGTCAAAACCTGGCAATTTGATGTTAGTTCAAGCTGAAAATGAGCAAAAGAAGTCGTACAAGTTCATGCAAGTTCATGCGGAGAAGTTACGTGCAAGCTAAAGTTGGAAAAACGAAGAAAAAGTCGAGTTTTCCCCTCTCTACAGCTCGCGCGCCAGAGACAACATCTCTGGCGTGCCAAGGCAAACCAGACTTGTCTCTAGCGCGCCACTTTCTGTCTTTGGCGCGCCGAGACACAGTTTCACGAAAAAGCTGATTTCTTCATTCTTATCCATACAACTCTTCTGAAAGCTTGTGTATCTTCACAACGGACACGACCACTCCCTGAGGATTGTAACCCTTCGAATCACACCCTTTGATGCCTATAAATACACCATTGATCTCTGAAATTAGTGTTGTTGAACTTACTTACATTTCCCGTAAACCTTTACCCGTAGATTCGCCCACACACATTGTTCCAGCCGAGTATTCAGACCAGAAACTCAGTAAGATTTCGTTCTTTCCATAAGGCTTTGTAGTTTAGATCGAGAGATCAACTTTGTTCATCCGTTCATCGAGGGAAATCGAGCAAGAACGCCCCGAGGCTTGACACGCATTCCAAGTAGAGTAAAAAGGATTGACGCTCCTTATTTCTTATACTTGTTTATGTTCTGTCCAACTTTGATTTTCTGTTTTATCTTGTATGAATACGATATTGAGTTTATAAAGAGATTTATGTTCTTCACATGCTTATGTTCTTGAATTAATAAGTTTGCATGCTAAGTAAGATATTTACATCAAAATAGTTACTAAGTATATAAACTTATGTTTATCATTAACTTATAATCTTTGTGATACGAATAGGTTCGGTTACTTAGATTATAATCTAGTTTTACATATGTGATTGTAGTTGGTTATAAGATTAATACGAATAGGATCGGTTAGTGTATAATTGATGTTCATATATGGTTAACGTGTTTGCATGTATCGAGAGTTCAGAATAAGTTATATCGAGATTAGATTGAGTATGTTAAGATTATTCAATATTGTGTTTAAGTGCTTAAATGAATTGTTATCTTGCCTTTATAATGAAAAAAAATCCAAACATGTGCATTTGGTGACTTGAAGTATTTGTTATACGTGAATGGTACAATAAGTTGTGTTTTAAACAACCAAATCAATAAGGATTATCGTTTTAACTATTTGTAAAGAGAAAACGAACGTGAATAAGAGAAAGTTTAAATGCATTAATCCATCTCTGTGGGTACGATCTTTTATTACTATATGCGAAACTGTGCACTTGCAGAAATAACGCAACACTAAACATGCTCAGCTTGAGAATTGGAGAGACTAGGCTCAACTCAAGCTCCAGTTTGAAGCTCGTCCAAATTAGATGGAACTAATAAATTATATACCCTTACATAACATATAACTTATAGTTTTAAGTTTGCAATAAATATAATAATAAAATAATAATCAATTTTTTTCGCGAGTTTTAATGCCAAATCTGAAGTAGTTGTAGCGAATTTTTGGGGTAGGAAGCCTTGAACAAGAATCGATGTAAGGGATGTTCGAAATAGCGATTTTTCCATTCCCGCCCTTTTCTAATCATCGACTCAGACTAGATTATCGCATACCTAGACCCTAATTAAGCCCTTTATTTATTTACAGAAGTAACAAATCTTTTTCAGAATGTCCCGCTCACAAATCCACAAGTTCGAGAATCAACAAAATGATATAATTGAATTGAGTATTGATTTTGATGCAACACCGAAGAACGACAAACTTTCTATATTTTAAATTTCTGGTTGGGCAAACTTTGAGGTTATGCGTTTGAATATTTAGCATTGTGTGTGTTCGTGCTTTTATAGAAAAAACACTTTAACTCAAAACGGAACAAACATCACATTCGATACAAGTGAAATAGAAGACACCGTGTCTCACTCAAGACACGCCATCCGATCTCCGAACCATCTCACTCATTCAGAAAGACATTCTAAGACGTCACTCGATCCTTGAATCACCCACACATTAAGGCGCCACCCGATCCCCTGATCACTTAGATAAATCCAGATCATCCTCTCTTGACAGCTCCAAAGCGGGCGATTCAGATAAGACTAGTAGGACAAAGTGCCAGACATCATCCAAAGCGAGAAGGCGGAGAACCAACACACATGTAAGTCTCTAAACTCGTTTTCAAAAGGAATTTCAAAACACATGAATGCACACACACAGTCTTACTCGTTTCGCTTCATTGGAACCGACAACGGATCTTACAAGTCAATGTAACTATCATATTCACTCCCAAAGAAGCGAGGGGAAAATTGCAAGCACTGGTTTTCGAACCCACGACAAAAGCAATTCTCGAGCTCCTTATTCTGCCAGTCGTGCAAGTGCCAGTACTCGTTAAGGAACATATCAACTCTCCGGAGTCATAACTACCTTTACCCGCACCCCGGGAACACAAGATTGACACCCTCAAGCTTGTGACAAAGTCCTCTCTCTCCTAGATGACATATGGTCTCCATTTTTCCCAATAGAGACTGTACGGTCTCCCCTACTGTAATAGGAACGGTACGGTTTCCATCACATGAACTGTACGGTCTCCACACGTGTCAATACGGTCCTTAACCTTATCTGCCACGTGTCGCTAAAAGACAAATGACTGAAAACCTTCGGTCGGGCTTTAAAGGCCCGTATGAGATCCAAAAATAGATCTCAGACGAAACTTATGGAGACCGTACAGTCTCCTTGATGGGACCATACGGTCTCCATTCAAGTATAAGGAACCTGAATTCCTCATTTCAATCCATCAACAATTCTTTCATTCCCCATACTCTCTCTATGTTTTTGAGCGATTCTTGACCCAATAAGTTACATATGATAAGTTGCCTCTGATAAGTTTCCTAAGAAAGTCGCCTCTAATATATAAGAATCACTCGAATACCGAAGTTCTGTCTCCTAAAACATCCCCGCTCCTCAAGTGCTCACGACACCAAAATACCCTTGCCATCATCCAATATTCACAATCCTATTCACTTATTATCACTAAAAGTCCAAATCCCAGCACTACTCTCGGCCTCGCTAAGAGCAAACACAATCTCTCCAGTCCGGAGGATTTCCTCGGAATCCTTCCTTTCAAGTCACTAGGAGTACGCCCTACGCATCTCCGGCTCCAAAGTTCCTCTCTCCAGCTCCGTTCTAAGGCGAGTACTAGCTTGCAAGCATCTCACTGGCACACAACGATGGTAAGTTTCCGAGGGTTTTAACCGTGTCACTCGACGGTTTAGTGTACAAATGTTTGTGTGGTATTTGTTTAGAAAAAAGGCGATTGAAGTTACGTGTATTTACAAAATAATGACATCTGTTAACTTAAAACACTTAAAATGACCAGTTCAAGGTCTTAAAATAAGATTTAGAAAAATTAAAGTTGTTTAATTTCATTTTTATTGCGGAAAATCAACTTTCTTATTTTGCAAAATCATTATTTTAAAAGTTTAGCTCCTTGTTCTAGCTCTCTATACTTTCTCTTTATTCACCAAACATCACTTAAATGAACATAATACCAACAAATTTGTCAAGTAAAAACATCACTCCAAAATGTTTTTAGAAAACAAATTTATTTAGGGTGAATAATTTAAAAGTCCCTAACGTTTTGTGAAACACACTGTTTAGTCACATCATTTTCAAAAACACACGAATAGGTCCCTAACGTTTTGCGAAACATATTGTTTAGTCCTTCCGTCTGTTTCTAGTGACCAATCTGTTAGTCGAAATGTACTTCAGTCAACATCCAATTTAAAATTAATTGGTACCGGGTGAATAACACCTTCATTGGATGTTGGCGGAAGTACATTTTGACTAACAGATTGGTCACCAAAAATAGACGGAATGACTAAACAGTGTGTTTCGGAAAACGTTAGAGACCTATTCGTGTGTTTTTGAAAATGATGGGACTAAACAGTGTGTTTCGCAAAACGTTAGGGACCTATTCGTGTGTTTTTGAAAATGATGGGACTAAACAGTGTGTTTCGCAAAACGTTAAGGACCTTTAAATTATTTACCCATTTATTTAAAAAGTCCTTGTATTATAATACAATAACTATATAAGGTGTCGTGTTTTTTTTTTGATAAATTTATAAAGAGTGTAATTCAAACCCTGAACTCCTCATTCATGCATCGGTGAGCGTACCAATTGGTAACTATAAGATGTCGTTTAATTTGCAGAATACAATATATTAAAACAAAATAGTTATTTCCATGTAATAAAATATAAATAAATATAATGATTATTTCTTAAAAATATTTATTCACTAGTCGAGGACTCGTGCGAGATGCGCAGGTTATTTACCATTTGCCAACAAATTTGACAAAGAAAATATTTTGCACATGAATATATTATTTTTATACAAACGTTATCTAGTCTAAATTTAAGAATCATGAGAGGCATTCTATTTTTCTCATTATAGTGGCATATGACCTAAGCAAATATGTTCATTCTTTGAGGTTTTGGTTTTCTCCAATCTTCTTCATTTTATCGCCAATTCTTTTTACCATTGCTCTTTCCTCTATGAGACTCAAAAGTTCATTTTCTATTTTTCCAGCCTCTTTAACGCCTTATCTTTAAGCTTAAACTGTCCCACCAGAAATGAATAGATTGATTATTTACTCGTGATTCAAAATCACAAATTATAGAGAAATCAAAATTGAAATATAACTGAACAAATTGAGATTTTTGTGATTACTCTAAAATATAATCATTTTAAGCTTCAAATCAAGTCTTTATTTTTGAGCGGAGAATTCCCAGTTTGCCTTATTAAAGGTTAGATGATTTCTTTTATTGAAAAATTTCTCAATATCAAAATAGTAGTCACTTAAATATCCTACATGAATCTGGATATCAGTTTGCTTCTTTGTTCCTGCTTAAAGAAACCAGGTTAGGAAAAATCTTGTACTTCAATTTTTTGACACATCATCTTAATTGATGATTTGGCAAAAGCTGTTTTATATATTTTAAGATTTGTATATGGTGATAAATTAGATTAACTTTAATAACAAAAAGATTTTAGAACACAGTAAGCAACACGAATCTATTTAATTGGTGTGCGACTCTCAAAATTAATTTGAAGAGTCAGTTAGATCGAAAAAGGAGTTATTTAATGATGATTTGGAGAGTCACTCACCAATTGAATGGAACTGGTAAGCAACAATGTTTTCTCCAACCTTGTTCACCCCTCCACCACCACCACCACCACCACACTCACACACCACCACAATCCGCCCTCCGCCACCGGAAAAACTGGCAACCCTGATCGACAAATCCAAATTCATAACCCATCTTCATCAAATCCACGCCTTCCTCTATCGCCACAACCTCCATCACCACCCAATTCTCAGTTTCAAACTTCAACGTTCATACTCCTCTCTCGGTCACTTATCCCACTCTCTTTCTCTCTTTAACAACACTCAAAACCCTAATGTTTTCTTTTACTCCTCAATTATCCACTCCCATGTTTCCCATCATCTCCATCAAAAAGCTCTCTTTTTTTACATTCAAATGTTGTCTCAAGACATTTCCCCAAATGGGTTCACCTTTTCTTCCATTTTGAAGGCTTGCCCCATTCAACCCGGGAGGGTTATACACGGGCACTCGATTAAACTCGGGTTGGATTCGGAATTGTATGTGAGGACTTGTCTTGTTGATGTGTATGCTAGAGTGGGTGATGTTGGTTCTGCTAGTAAGTTGTTTGAGGACATGTCTGAGAGGAATTTAGTGTCGGTGACCGCGATGATCACGTGTTATTCGAAGAATGGTTTGGTGAAGGATGCTAGGGCATTGTTTGACGAATTGCAGGAAAGGGATTTGGTTAGTTGGAATGTGATGATTGATGGTTATGTGCAGAATGGTTTAGCTAATGAAGGGTTAATGCTTTTTAGGCAAATGTTGAAGGCTAGAGTGAGGCCTAATGAAGTAACTGTTTTGGCTGTTCTTTCTGCTTGTGGGCAAATCGGGGCTTTGGAATCAGGGAAATGGGTTCATTCATATATTCAGAATAACACGATTGAGATAAATGCTCATGTAGCTACTGCTTTGATTGATATGTATAGCAAATGTGGGAGCTTGGAAAATGCACGGTTAGTTTTTGAAAGGATTAGGAACAAGGATATCGTTGTTTGGAATTCGATGATTACTGGGTATGCTACACATGGATTCAGCCAAGATGCTTTGCAGTTATTTGATGAGATGTGTACGTTAGGTTATAAACCTACCGATATAACCTTCATAGCTGTTTTGAACGCCTGTAGTCATGCCGGTTTTGTTAATGATGGATGGAGGTTTTTCCGTTCTATGAGAGATGATTATGGAATTGAACCGAAGATTGAGCATTGCGGGTGTATGGTTAATCTTCTTGGCCGTGCCAGACATTTGAAAGAGGCATATGAATTTGTTAAGAACATGGACATTGAGCCGGATCCTATCTTATGGGGAACTCTACTTGCTGCTTGTAGGCTCCATGGTAACCTTGCTTTAGGAGAGGAAATATCAGAGGTTCTCATTGAGAAGAATCTTGCAAATTCCGGGACTTACATTCTACTCTCTAACATATATGCAGCAGCTGGGAATTGGGAAGCTGTAGCAAAGATGAGGACTTTGTTGAAAGACAGCGGGATCGAAAAAGAACCGGGATGTAGCTCAATTGAAGTGAGGAACAGGGTTCATGAGTTTTTAGCTGGAGATTTAAGACATCCAAAGAGCAAAGAAATATATATGATGTTGGAGGAAATTGATGGTTGGCTCAAGGCTCATGGCTATACGCCTCAGACAGATATTGTTTTACACGATCTAGGTGATGAACAAAAGCAAAAGTCTCTTAAAGTTCATAGCGAGAAACTCGCCATTGCTTTTGGACTCATAACTACCAAACCAGGAACTACCATAAAGATTGTCAAGAACCTAAGAGTCTGTTTAGATTGTCATGCCGTGATGAAATTGATATCAAAGGTCACCTGTCGGAAAATTATAATGAGGGACCGAAACAGGTTCCACCATTTTGTAAACGGTTTGTGTTCTTGTGGGGATTACTGGTGAACTCTTGGCTCGTGCCAGTTCCTCCATTATGTGGTCTGTATTCATTTATTTGCAAATATTGATCATTTGTCTATAATTTATAACACGTCTCTTAGCTTAATACACAGAAGGTGCATGCAAGGGTTGTCAAGCCGAGCAGAAAATTTCTGCACTAGGAGTTCACTGACGACTATTGTCATTGAAAAATAAGATGCTGAAGAATCAAAATGACAAGAATGGCATACGGGCATAATTACGAAAAATATTTGATCAAAGATCATTACAGTTAGAACAATTATGTACATAGGGTATTTAGGTATGGAGATGGAGAGCCGACGGATAATGCAGCAAGGTTCTATAAATGGTTTACCGAGGTAAATCTTTGATTTTTCAGAAGTCTTCATTTTGGTTTTGCTGGATCAGACTATAACTTCATTGTATATGACTATGCTCTCAGGGAGAAGAGAGAGGGGAATGGCTTCAGAATCTCAAGTTTGGGATTTTTGGCCTTGGCAACAGGCAATATGAACATTTTAATGAGGTATAGAACTGCAATTCTTTGTAGTTTTGAGTAATTGCTCATTTCTTGCAGTCAATTGAATAACTTTTATTCACATTTGTATTTTCTTTTTTAACTGAACAGATTGGTATAGTGATGGATGAGATCTTCGAGAAACAAGGTATACTTTTTGTTTCCCTTTACAATGTGTTTGACAAAATTGATGTGGTTAGTACTTTGTGAATTGACATTTCAAAGCTAGGTTTCATGTTTTTGATGGAATTGGATATATGTGAAGGAGTTTGTATCTGTCATTGTTGCATGGATGATTCTTAATATGCTTTATGCGCAGACTTTTGTTGTAATTGAACTTATGCTGCTGCAGTGTATGAGTTATATCTTCAAAATAGCAGTTTCTGAAAAGAAAATGCACATACTTTAAACAAAAATCAAGTTAACTATCTGTACTCTCTCCATTTTCATATGATTCTCGATTGAATACCTTGGTTTACCAAATTATATTGTTTCATTATCCTCAGAAAACTGATCGTCTTCTCATCAACAGTTTTTGTTTTTTAAATGTTATAGGTGCAAAGCGTCTTGTCCGAGTGGGTCTTGGAGACGACAACCAATGCATTGAAGACGACTTTTCTGCTTGGTAATAACAGCTTGAATCTTTATTCTGTATTCACAGCCTGTTTTCGTTGTAAAACGTCTTATGCATTTTGCTTGGTGTTTCAGGAAAGAAGCGGTGTGGCCTGAGTTGGATCAATTGCTTCGTGATGAGGATGATGCAACAACTGTTTCTAACCCATATACAGCTGCTGTATTGGAATACCGGGTTAAATTTTATGATCCAGAAAATGTACCGAGATTGGAGAAAAACTGGAGCAATGCAAATGGAAATTCTGTTTATGATGCTCAACATCCATACAGGTATAGAAATTGGTATGTATTGAGTACTTTTGTATTTTGTGGTAATTCGTATTTTTCAATAATCTGTTCCCCTTTTAGGGCCAATGTTGCTGTGAGGAAGGAGCTTCATGCACCTGCATCTGATCGTTCTTGCACTCATTTGGAGTTTGACATTGCTGGCACTGGACTGACGTAAGTTGCTATGTTAATATCCATTCCTTCGAAGAATCAAAATGGTACTTGATCATTGATCAATGTATTAGACCTTCGCACAGAAGAAGTCTTCAGTTGTTGCTTATCAGTCAACATTTTGCATACTAAGACCTATTCGTCCTCAGATATGTAACAGGGGATCATGTTGGTGTAAGTTGTGAAAATCTTGAAGCAACTGTCGAGGAAGCATTGCAATTATTAGGCCTGTCCCCAGATACTTACTTCTCTGTCCACACTGATAAAGAAGATGGCACCGCACTCAGTGGAAGCTCCTTGCTGCCTCTTTTCCCACCATGCTCATTAAGAACCGCTCTTACTAAATATGCTGATCTTTTGAGTATGCCGAAGAAGGTTTGGACTTCACTCGTTTCTTTGCATTCTGCAACTGTGTTTTAGGATTATTTAAGATAAATTGTCAACAAGTTCCTCCTGCCATAAATTGATTCAATAATTCTTCTTATGTCTCTGCTTCCAGTCTGCGTTACTTGCTTTAGCAGCTCATGCTACTGATCCAACCGAAGCTGAAAGATTAAAGCATCTCGCTTCACCTGCCGGAAAGGTTGCAAAACGTTACAATACCAAATTAGTACATTGCATTCTTTTTGTAATCTTACATGATTCTGATTTTAGGTTTGCACTTAATGCAGGATGAGTATTCACAATGGATGGTAGCCAGTCAAAGGAGCCTCCTGGAGGTTATGGCCGAATTCTCATCAGCCAGGCCGCCACTTGGCTTCTTCTTTGCTCCAGTTGCTCCTCGCTTGCAGCCCAGATACTATTCTATCTCATCATCTCCAAGGTGAATACCAGCTACTAATCTTCAATATTTGAAATTCATTTTTGACTATTGTCGTTCAAATGTACTTTTCTTCTGTAAAAGTTGCGTTCTTAGCATCTGAAATTTTGCTCTGCAGCATGGCACCCACTAGAATTCATGTTACTTGTGCATTGGTTCTTGACAAAACACCAACAGGACGCGTGCATAAAGGAGTTTGCTCAACTTGGATGAAGGTAATTTTTGTTCCTTTTCTATTTCAGTAATCTTACTGTCAAAATTATTTCATCCTTGTCTCATTCTATTCTTCCTGCATTACGTTGTGCCTCCAGAAAAAACCGTTGACTGCAGTTTGGCACCTATCTTTGTTAGACAGTCGAACTTTAAGCTTCCTAAGGACACCAAAGTCCCAATCATTATGATTGGCCCCAGAACTGGTTGGGCTCCTTTCAGGAGTTTCTTGCAGGAAAGGTTAACCCAGAAAGAATCCGGAGCTGAAATGGGCCCGTCCGTATTGTTCTTTGGTTGCGGGAACAATAACATGGTAAGTAATGTACTTGCAAATTCTAGAATGCTCTGTGGTTGGTGGGGGGTAGTTCTGTGATTGATACAAATATTAACAATTTTATATGCATTTAATTTACAGGATTATATCTATGAAGAAGAGCTCAACAACTTTGTTGAAAGTGGTGCACTTTCTGAGTTGATTGTTGCCTTTTCAGGCCAAGGAATATGTGCAGCATAAAATGATGGAGAAGGTACTGGAATCTTAATAGTACTCGAAAAGTTTGTGTTGATTTGATTGGGTAACTAATTATCTAAAAGCAGTATAATTAATGTTTTGACTGCGTGGATGTATACATGCCTCAGAAATCTGGAACATGATTTCTCAAGGAGCATATGCATACGTTTGCGGTGATGCCAAAGGCATGGCCAAGGATGTGCACAGAACACTCCACACTATTATCCAAGAACAGGTTTGCTCTTCTTTTTGCACATTCAATTGCATTATTTACTTATGATGGTCAACACGGCAAGTTAGAAAGCCACTCTTGTGGAATCTCCACCCGATTATGTTGTTACTATTAGATCCCTCATAGGCGGACTACATGTGAACTCAGGCATAATTTCCTGTGAGCTACAGTTAGAGCCTACCCTTGAACTATTATTCTACTGAAATTCCCGTAAAGCCTTAGGTTAGAGCGGAGTCTGGAGGTATTGCGTCTTGAATAAGGTGCTCGAGTGTCGTGAATGGCGAAAACAACTATGTTCTGATAAAATGTACTTTGTTGTTGATTCAGGGATCTATCGACAGCACAAAGGCAAAGGGCATGGTGAAGAATCTCCAAACAAACGGGTATTTACGTGACATATGGTGATAAATCTTCTTCCACAGTCTTGGTGTGAAACATAAGATATTTGCTGCCTTTTTCGTCGGAACGGCGAGAATATGGGAAAACTGCCTTGCCAAATTCACCCCTTACCAACCAAGTTCTAGAAAATGGGGGTTAACTTGTGATTCTTTTTTGTACTTCTCTTATTGAGGATTTCTTTTTTTGTTTTCTTTTAATATATATGTATAAAAGAAGTAGGGTGAATAATTTAAAGGTCCCCGACGTTTTACATAACACACTATTTAGTCACACTATTTTACAGAACACATTATAAGTTTATTGTCTTTTGTCATAAATAATTTTTTGGTCCTTTTTGTTTATTTTTTAGATTTTTAACCTAACATATTTTAACTTTCAAGACATACTTTGTCATACAAAATGATTATGTGATTCTGTTACGCTTTGTCTACATTATCATACTAAAATACAACTGTTAATGGTTAATTATGACAAAAATCAGGAACTTTATAGTGTGTTTTTAAAATAGTGAAACTAAACAGAGTGTTATGTAAAATATTAGAACCCTTAAAATCATTCGCCCAACAATGTATAACAATAATTATTAAGAATATTTATAAAAGTAGGTATATGAACCGTGAGTTTTAGTTCTTGTATCAAATACAACAATGATTATGATGTGACATTTATGACAAATATTTAACGACTTGTAAGTTATATATTAGAGCATCATCAACAATTTATTCCTTTTTTTATTGGGCAGTTATTGGTATAAAAACAATCTGACAACCTTTTAGTTGTTGCTCATTAATAATTCGAGTTGAGTAATTGTAAAGTGAATCTAGATCATTGACAATCATGCATGATTGTCCAATTGATGATGTTGTAGCTTCTCATCGAACGGAATCAATTCTTTTATCCTTTCTGATATCCCTATGAATATTCTATATTGCAGTTAGATGTGAAAGCAAAAGTAATTATTTTCTTATAAAAGTCAACAACACCTTTACATAAGAACAATTGATAATGTATCAAATTAAATGAAGATTTTTGAGAGAGCAACAAATATAGTAGGCTTAATATATATGTAGCCCTCTAAACTTGTCCATTTTTTTCACTTAGCCCTCTCAACTTAAAGAGACAACCTTTTAGCCACCTGAACTTGTAATTGTTTTTCACTTAGCCTTCTGAACTTGTAATATTTTTCTATTTAGCCCCTTCAACTTGTAAATATGATCCACTTTGCCCCTTTTATGCTGATGTGGCATGAATTTTTTATTACTACTTATATTATGTCATGTCAGCACAAATGGGCAATGAGTCATATTTGACAAGTTGAGGGGCCAAATGGAAAAAAAAGTACAAGTTAAGTGGTTAATAGGTTGTCCCTTAAGTTGATGGTGATAAGTGAAAAAAATAGACAAGTTCAGAGGGTTGTTTATATATTAAGCCTATGGTTCATAAACAGATGCCTCCTTCCTATACCATTGTGAAAGAAAGACGAGCATGTTGTAACCAAAAAGAAAGACGAGTAGTGCACTGGTTTTTCGTATCGTACAAATTCCGAGCATCTTCGTTTCCCATTCTTCTCAGTTTCTTTCTCTCGTTAGTTTTCTTTCTACATTTAGCAAATTTGTTTTTTCTTTATTTCTTTCTCATTCTTGAAGCTATGGTTTTTCCATTGTTCTTTCTTTATTTTTCTCTGTTTTTTTATCAAGATTTGAGCTTTTTTTGCTGGTTTTTGTCTCTTACTATCCTTATAGATGTGATTTTGTGTTTGTAAATGGAATGTACTGTTATTTTGAATATGACTCTTTTCTGTGTTTAAAGAATGACTCCAAAACAAGGTCCAAGAAACCACCGGCTGCCCCAAAAACACCTCCCCTAGATGCACTTTCGGATTTACCATCAGGACTGAAGGTAAATAAAGATTTCCATCAATATATCAAATCTGGAATTTGAAACCAGAGTGACAGTATATCTCAAACTTCCTTTATTTTCTTTTGGCCTAACCCCACCTCAGACCCTTGAAGTTGACACTTTTTTTTCATTTAGACACATAAACTTTGGGTTTTTTCACTAAACAACTTGGCTTTTCACATACGTTTGGACCCTTATGCACCCAATCTCAGTTTCACTAGAGAGAGTGTAATACACTCGCTTGAAAAATAACATTTTTGGTCCCCCACTTTTCTCTTCTTTCGTCTTCTTCTAATACAAAATTTGGAATTCCAAATTATAAAAATCTAAAATTTTCAGATTTAAAATCTGAAAAATTCAAAATTTAAAATCTGGAAAATTCCAGATTTCTTCCAGATTAGAAATCAAGAATTTCCGGATCATAAAATCTAGAATTTCCAGACTTCAAATCTAGAATTTTCCAGAATTTATGATATGAAAAATCTAATGAAATCTGGAAATTTCAGATTTTATAATATGGAATTCCAATCTAGATTTTATTATCTAGAAATTCCAGATTTTCCGGAATCCAAAAGAAATTCTTCTAGATTTCAGTTTGGATTCTAGAAATTCTGGAATTCCAGATTAGAATTATAAAAAAAAAAAAGAGGGAAGAAGGAGAAGAAATGAAGAAAAATACTGAAAATGGAATAAGCTGAAATTAATTAGGTATATTTTTGTAATTTACCTTAAGTTTTTTTACCATTTTAGTCATTTTCACTCTTCTTATTATGTTTGTCTTATCAACATAGTTCCACATAGGCAAAATGTGTTCAAGTGGTGTGTTTCTATAAACTTAAAGTGTTTATGTGAAAAACTCCAAAGTTCATGTGTCTAAGTGAAAAATAGTGCCAACTTTAAGGGTCCTAAGTGAGGTTAAGCCTTTTCTTTTTTATTAAGAAATACAATCGCGTTTGCTGGATTCGGAACCAATGATTTTTCTTTTTGATAGACGTTTGTTGGGCTTCGGCATTGAGCGAATCGTATGAAAGTCGTGTTAACAAGTTTAAGAAGAGTGTAAACAGACGAAATGCTGAAGAAGCACGTCCTAGTGAGGAAGTTCTACAAGCATGGTGGATGGAATTAGCCGCTAACCATATGATTAGGGGTGAGCATGGTCCGGTTCGGTCCAAAAATTGAACCGAATTGAAAAGGACCGGACCAAATTAGCCTATATTTTCTGGACCGGATTGGACTGAATTCAAATTCGATTTGGTCCTAGACCGGACCGAAATATTTCGGTCCGGTCCGGTTTGGTCCAAGTATGGACTGAATAAATATTATTTCTCTTTTTTTTCTTAAAATAAACTTATGTCATTCTTCCTTATGTACCATATTTACACTAATTTAAATAAAAACAATATAAACAATAAAGGTTTAAGAGTTTAATGATTTATAAATAAAAACAACAATTAAACCAACATAAACACTTATGTTTTGAATAGTCTAATATGTTAATATAAATATTAAACACAACCAAAAGTCTAAAAAAAGAAATCGTCTTGATGTTCAACAACCAACTTCAAAAATTAAAATTTACGACCCAAATTTAAACTTGAACCTATATAAAATTAGAAATTGTTAGATTTTATCATATAGTACTTGTAAAAACATGCAAATAACTAAAAGAATTAACATTATAATTCGGTCCGGGTGTATTCGGTTTTTTACTCGAACCGAACCGGACCGAGGAACAAATGAACTTAATATAAAGAACTGGACTAAACCGAATTTTAATTCGATCCGGTTCGATTTGGTCCGGTCCGAGTCGGTTCTTGGTTTGGTTCGGTCCGAGTCGGTTCTTGTCGGTTCTCGATTTTCGGTTTTGTTCTGCTCACCCCTACATATGATTGTGAAACTGGATGTGAAGAAGAAAGCCGATAAAATGGATTGTAAGAGGTTGTCGTCCTGTACACCAAATACCTTTGCGAAAGTAAACCGTTTTCTAAAGGATTCAGGAATCGTCAAAGAATATTTTTGTCCGTACAAAGAAGGAGAGATCACGAAGGGTTCAGACAAGGTCAGTTATTCTATTCTCCATTATTTGCTTTTGGAGTAGAATTGTAATGTAGACACTAAAAAAAAAGAAATCAACTATTAATTTTCAAACATGTTTACTACAAGAATATCAAATAATATGATTAGTATACCTTTAGGTAGTGAAGATTAATTTTTTTAAAAAAAGAGTATTTACCTACTGTGTCCAACATCATCTTTCTTTCAATCCAACCTAATTTTGAATCCAACAATCTCTTGAATCACTTCTCTTTCAATCCAATCTAATTTTCTACACGGAGTAGTATTTCTTTTGCTCCGAAGTAATATTTCTCTACTCCGCAAGAACTTTCATTCGCTAGCTACTCGCCACCGTCTCTATCGATTTTTTTACCCCGGGAATAACGCCGTCATCTACGGTACTCTTTCCTCCCTCTCTAGTCTATGTACTTGTCAATCCATAACGCTATTGGAAGTAATTGCTTAAGAATAGATGAATTTTCTTTTAGAAAAGTTTAGTTTAACCTAAAGCTCAATTTCAGTTACTACAGGTCTGCATGTTCGTTATATTTGGTTAAATTGTTCCATTAATGTAATGTGTTATAGTGTAACCTAGAGCTCAATTTCAATTACTACAGGTTTTGGTTTAGTTTTATGTGATATTCAAATTAATTGGGGATCGATCAGATTTTAAGCGTTTAGGCAGGTTGAGGTGGTTCAATCAGACTAAATCCGATTATGAATTTTGAGCACCTATTAGTGATTTTCAAGGCATCCTTTGTTTACAACAGTGACTAGTAGTGATTTTCAGGTCAATGGCTCAAAACAATCTGGTCAAACGATAAACCATAAGGATTGACCTTAAAGATGATGTTGGACACGGTAGTTAAATACTCTTTTTTAAAAAAAATTAATCTTCACTAGCTAAAGGTATACTAATCATATTATTTGCTTCTCTTGTAGTAAACATGTTTAATAATTAATAGTTGACTTCTTTTTTTAGTGTCTACATTGCAATTGTACTCCAAAAGCAAATAATGGAGAATAACTGACATTGTCTGAACCCTTCGTGATCTCTCCTCCTTTATACGGACAAAAATATTCCTCGACGATTCTTGAATCCTTTAGAAAACGGTCTACTTTCACAAAGGTATTTGGTTTATAGGATGATAACCTCTTACAGTCCATTTTATCGGCTTTCTTCTTCACATCCAGTTTCACAATCATCGGGTTAGTGGCTAATTCCATCCACCCTGCTTGTAGAACTTCCTCACTAGGACGTGCTTCTTCAGCATTTCGCCTGTTTACACTCTCCTTAAACTTGTTAACACGACCTTCATACGATTCACTCAATGACAAAGCCCAATAAACGTCTATCAAAAACAAAAATCATTGGTTCCGAATCCAGCAAACACGATTGTATTTCTTAATCAAAACGAAAATTAAGGAAGTTTGAGATATACTAGCACTCTGGTTTTGAAACCAAATTTGATATATTGATGGAAATCTTTATTTACCTTCAGTCCCGATGGTAAATCCGGAGGTGCATATAGGGGAGGGTTTTGGGGCAGCCGGTGGTTTTCTTGGACCTCGTTTTGGAGCCATTCTTTACATACAGAAAAGAGTCACATTCAAAATAACAGTACATTCCATTTACAAACATAAAATCACATCTATAAAGATTGTAAAAGACGAAAACCAGCAAAAAAAGCTTAAATCTTGATAAAAAAAACCAGAGAAAATAGAGAAAGAACAATGGAAAAACCGGAGCTTCAAGCATGTATTGTTATTTTAAAAACCATCAGAAAATGCTCAAATCGTGATAAAAAAAATAGAGAAAAATAAAGAAAGAACAATGGAAAAACCAGAGGTTCAAGAATGAGAAAGATGATGTTGGACACGGTAGGTAAATATTTTTTAATATTTTTTAATCTTCACTGCCTAAAGGTATACTAATCATTTCTAAAACTAATTTCAGGCAGACGCTTAACCAATTGTTATCTAGCTATTTTAGCAAGAAGATTCATGCTAACATGAGCAAGTCTCCTATGCCATAGCCAAAAGGAATCCTCTTTAGACATTAAGCATACATTTTTGCAGAGATTCTCAAGATTCAGCATGAAAACATTTTCTATCCTTGAGCAATTAGAATAATTTCCCTTGACTTACTATCCAGGATTTTATATCCAGAGGAGCTGAACACAACATCTCTTCCTTTGTCACATAACTGTGCAACACTCAGAATGTTGAATTTCAGACCTCTGACTAGGGAGACATCTTTGATAGGAGGGTTGGTTTCAATTGATCCAGAACCTACAATCCTTCCTTTCTGAGTATCTCCAAAGCCGACTTTACCGCCTCTTTTTGGATCAAATGTGATGAATGCTTTTTCATCACCTGTCATATGCCTTGAGCACCCACTATTAATGTACCACAACTTTGACATTGAAGTTGCACTCAAAAGCCACCTGCAAAACTATCAATTAGTGACAGGTACCCAATCCTTATTGGGTCCTTCAGTGTTAGACTTAGTCTCAACAGGTTCCTATGATAGTTCAGATTGCAAGAGGTTCTTGATATGGTACTTGCAATCTTTTAACCAATGACCATCACTCTAGCACTGTTTGGAAAAGAGTGGGTTCTTGGATCTTTCCCTAATCTTCTTATGAGCTTTCTTCTTCTGCTGAGAGGGTTTAACTTCTTCAGAAGCCATGATGCTTTCAGAAGTCCCTACTTCAGGAGGAGAGGAATTCTCTTTCATAAGCGAGGGAGTGACATATTTCTTCTTCTCTGAGGCTTATAAGACCTCAGAGGCAGTTTCTCCTTACCTTTAGCTTTTGAGCCTTCAGAAAGAGTACTGAACTGCTTACACAATTTTTCTTCCAACATTTTCATGTCGTAGTAAACTTGTGTAAAATTAAGAAATTTGTCAGCCTCACTTTTATCAGGTTTCATTTTTCAGGTACTTGAACATGCTATGTAATTCTTCAAGAGAGTCAAGAATATCTTGTTCAGAAGATATGTTTACCTCATTATCATAGATAGCTTTAGGAGGTGCAAAAGTTTCTCCTGAGTCCACCTTTTAAGAAGTTGGCTCATCAATAGGCATAAAACATACATGTGCGTGTTCTTCTTTTTCTTCAGCATCAGTACTACCTTCAGAGTTAGACCAAACATCTAACATAGCTTTCTTGAACTTTTTCTTATCTTTCCTTAGCTCAGGACAGTTAGGCTCAATGTACCCTGGTTGTTGACATCCATAACAAACAATGAGCTTGTTAGGATCTCTCTTGGGTTTATCACTTGAATCAGGAGTTTTCTTGTCAAAGCTCCTAAATGGCTTCTTGTAGTTACCACCTCTTCCTTTCCGGAATGCTTTCTTAAACTTCCTTGTCAGCATGACAAGTTCCTCAACTTTAGAAGATTCTGACTCAGAGGATTCAGCTTTTAGAACTACTCTTCTTTTTCCTTCTGACTTATCTCTTAAGTCTCTACTGACATTTCATGAGTAATTAATGAACCTATTAGCTCATCATAAGCATAATAGCTTAAGTCATGAACTTCTTCAATAACTGTTTTCTTAGCTTGCAAATATCTAGGTAAGCTTATGAGAATCTTTGTTACTTGTTCGTATTTTGGAATCTCTTTACCAAGACTCTTCAGATCATTGAGAATATTTGTAAATCTGGCATTCATCTCAGAGATACTCTCTTTGTCACTCATTTCAAACAACTCATAACTTCTCATGAGCTGATTGATTTTTGACTGCTTCACTTTTCCAGTGCCTTCATAAGTGATGTCTAGCTTGTCCCATATTTCTTTAGCTGTTTCACAAGCAGAAACTTTGTTATACTCAGTAGCAGTTAAAGCACAATGCAACATATTAATTGCTGAAGCATTTGTCTGAAGTTTCTTGAGGATTTCATCAGACCAAAGTTCAAGAGGAATCATAACTCTCCCTAAACCTTCTTCTTCCCTAGTTGGGATGAAATCACCTCTGGTAACAACCAACCAATCACTAATGTTTTGAGCCTTGATGAAATTCATCATTCTAGTTTTCTAGAATGAATAGTTGTCACCATTGAATTGAGGGGGTCTGGTTATAGAAGAACCTTTTAGAACAATTTGGTGTAAACTATTCTCTGCAAGGTGTCTACCAACCATCTCTAGAAATTTCTGATAGGATCTTACACTTAGATTGTTAGATCTTTAGTAAATATACGAAGTGACCTTCGCTCTAATACCACTTTTTGGCCCTAACGAGATCAGAATCACCTAGTGGGGTGGGGGGTGAATAGATGTTTATGTCCAAATTCAAGTTTATGAAAAACTTGGGACATAATCCAGTTTCTTATGAACTGGAAGTTAGCCTCTGAAAGCGCTTTTGTAAGAAACTCTGCTTTAAGAAATTTTTTGTCTTTCAGCAACAGAAGTTCTGTAGGACAGAGCTTCTGGATAATTGTCTTCTGAACAAAGACAGAAATAACAAGGCAGGCTGTTTCAGCACTCTGGATATGTTGCAATGTACAGAAGCAAATATAACAAGTAAATAGAAGGGAGAAAAGATTTCAGAAGATCCTGTGGACAATCGATTTATCCATGTTCGCCACAGAAGTTCTTTGACTACGTCTTGTCCATTGTGAGCGCAGTCAGCAAAGATTTAAATCCACTATTCAGTACTTTTATAGCTAGTACAGAAGCTCCTTTACATTAACATAACTTCAGCAAATTTCTCACTAAGTTCTGACCAATCTAGAATGAGTTAAAGGTTTTTCACCAGAACAAATAACAACCCTATTTTTCTGGATTTCTCCCCCAACTCAAACCTCAAATGGTTTTTCTCTCAATCTAACTGAATATCACAAACGATATCAGTTTACAATTCTACTATGAACTTGTATTTTCTTCACTCTCTCACTTTTACAAAATCAAATAAGAAAAGAAGAGGAATGGAATGCTTTGTTTTTGCAATAAACACAGTGCGTTAAGAATGCTCAAAAATTTCACGTGTATGAGACACAGTTGAGCTTGGGTACTTATATAGGGTTTGGAGATGACTGTTGCTTAAATTTGGAGTTTGAATTTGAGAAGGGATAGAGTTGTAGCTGTTACTCCGTCTTGTTCTTCAAGGAGCTTTAGTTCCGTTATCCTTGTCCTTTAATCCAAAACTGGTAGTTGATTTGAATTGGAAACGAATGTTGACTGGAACTTTTCTTCTTTAAGATCAACCAAGACAGGGAAGAAAACAAGTTTGTTTGTAGTGAATAGTGCATGCGTGCTTTAACAACTTTTTGAACTTTGGCGCTTAGCATTTAATGCAAATGACAGGTGCATTAAATGTTTAACAAGACATGTGATTTGTCTTCTGAACTGTTAACAATGAAATTCCTTTTGTCTCTGCTGAATAGTTTTATCTTCTGATCTTAACGGAATACATTGCTTCTAGATGCTTGATCTTCTGAGAAAGACTTGATCAAACTTCTGAAAGACTTCAGTGCGAAGCTTCCAGCTTCTGAATTCTATCTTCTGGATAATCTTAGGCATTCTCTTCTGAGTCTAAGAGAAAGCAAACTTTTGATTCTTTTAGCACCTGCTGAGAATGACTTATACAATACTCAAGGAAAATTATTAGTCAATATTCATAAGTAAGTAAGTCATATGTATTGCAATATCTTCTGAAACGGTTTGGACTGACCAAAACACATATGGTTTATCAACAGTATGGCACATTCTTTGTGTTATAAGTCCAACATGCTCTTATTCACCATATGACCTCATGTTATATATTGTTAATTGAAATTGATCAAAATAGATAAATATTATTAACTTAAATGTATAAAACTTTCAAGAAAAAAAAAACCTAAATATAAAAAAAATAAAGTTTGAGATAAAAAAAACACAAAAGTATGGCTGGGCTTGGGATTAAAGTTTTCTACTTTAGCCGAGTCTGGCCTGAACTTGGGACATATTTAGCATAGGTTGGGCTGGGTTTGGGCATGAAATTTTATTGATATGTTCGGTGGAGCTCTAACCGAGCTCGTCCTCAGCCCAACCCACAAACATGTCTATATGGGATTGGTAATTTGGTCTTCATATCTTTGAAGAATCCTCCTTGGAAAAACCTGAAAGTTGGTCGGCGCGCCGTCGTCTGATTTACCTCTGAGAATCAAGTTACTAAAATATGAACAGTAGAATGAATAGTAAGAAATGAGGTAAGAAGAAGAGAATAATTTTTGAGAACAGTAGAAGTGTACCTTTTCCCTTTCCATTTGAGCTTTTATAGTGAAATCACATTAGCCCTAAATGAAAGAGGATTTACCGCTACGCCCTTAGCTTGGTGGGAAAATGAATAAATGTATAGGTTGATCTTCCGGATATATGTACAAAAATTTGGTTTTGGTCATGTCATCTCTCTTGTCTTTTCTGCGACATGAGCATGACGAACGGATAGAATCATCTACAGGGCGTATCCTGAAACGTGGGAGACATACGTCCATGGGTCATGGCGTATTAGTCTTGCGCTTCGAGACATCGTCTTCTTCGTCGAATGGTCCCTTAGTTGGGGTGGATCTGTTCCCGTCACTCTGGCGGACATGTCCTTGTTAGGTGAGTATGGGCTAAAGCCCATAATCCATCCACAAGCCATATTTAGGTTCCATCGGAGGCTCATAGTGATATTCAAGGTGGATCTAAATGTTATCGGGATGTATGGTGATTTCTTTTTTGCTATTAATGTACGAGCTATTGTGCAATTAAAAAAAGAAATAAAAAAGAAATAAAGTTTCTAATAAAATTTGTTTGAACAAAATAAAGTTGACTTTAGTGATTAAGGATAAAACATGGAAGTTTAACTTTTTGTCATGTGCTTAAAAGTTGTGAATTTTAATGACTTATGTAGAGATGCATTGTTTTTGAAAGAAGGTATTTCTTTGTGTATTTTATCAAGTCAAGATATTCTTATACAAGTCGATATCCAATGTAGTGTCTCGAAACAAATAAAATAAAAAAGTATGGTAGTGATATAATTTTAAATAATTAGAAATCAATATAGCCATGAACTATATACACCAATTAAGGGATTCTATTACACCCTCGTACGTAGTTGAAACGGGAGGGCAACAAAGTTTGAGACTGGCGCGAAAGTCATTAAACAAAATAAGAGGTAGTCCCTTGGTGAAGATATCAACTATTTGATAGCGAGAGACCACATTTGAAACCCGAACTTCTCCCTTTGTTACTTTTTTTCCGGACAAAGTGAATGTCTATTTCAATCTATTAGTTTTTTCAAGGAATGAAATAATTACTTTTATTCTGAAAAATAATATGAAAATCAAGTTCAATAAAAGAAATAAATAATTAATAAAATTAAAGTTTCTTTGAACGAATTAAGGTTGACTTGATTGAATGATTAAGAGTCTCAACTAATTGAACCTAAATTTTGAATTCAAATTCTGGTGTATGTAGAAAAATTTAATTAAGAGATGATCTGCTTAAAAGGTATTTGACCAATCTCGCAACGAGAAATCTCATAGGTTATAAAAATATTTGCTTGAGTGATTTCTAATAATCATGTGATTCTTAATATTTCCAACTTAGCATTAATGATTAATGATGTTATTTTAAATAAATTTATAAATTGATTAAATCGTTTGTGAGAATGAACTCAATTGGAAAAAAGCGACTCCTGTAAATTCTCTCTGACGTTGAAATATAGTTGTTTCTTCTCTCCTAAACTTTTTCTAAATACAAGCCGTTAACCTTTGCGATGCACGAGTTATGAATTACTTTTTCATTTTTCTTTAAAATAAATAATTAGACGAAATCTATATATAATTTAAGTACATTAATTAAATTTTTAAAATGTTAATGACAAATAAAAATAACCATTGTAATAATTATTTAAAGATATGGTTAAAGCAATATATATCTAATCAATGAATGTAATGATTGCTTAATGTAAATT
This sequence comes from Euphorbia peplus, assembly GCA_028411795.1. Classification (NCBI taxonomy): domain Eukaryota; kingdom Viridiplantae; phylum Streptophyta; class Magnoliopsida; order Malpighiales; family Euphorbiaceae; genus Euphorbia; species Euphorbia peplus. Next base: position 6,290,606 of record CP110843.1, on the reverse strand, counting down.
ACATACTCTACTTATCCAATATAAATGTAAAAATACTATACTTACAAAACCGAAAAGAAGCAAATTGAATTATAGAACTCTCATCATATATTGCAACATGGATAATAGTGCAATATCAATTCTTTAATGGTTAATTTCTTTTCAAATTTTGTTATTCAAGAAAGATTTGTTTTTTTTGTAAAATATAAGAGAGACCTTTTGATGAACCCTATGTGTTTTGATTATGTCCAAACGTTTCAGAAGATGAAAACTTAATACTTCCTTACATATAGTTTACTATTGACTAATAATTTTTGTAAATAATCTATGTGTAAGTTGCTCAGCAGGTGCTGAATGAATCTTTTCTGGATTGCCTAAAGAACTCAGAAGATCAGTTGCTGAAGTCAGAGTTTCAATTACTCAGAAGCTGGATACTCCGCTCTGAAGACGAAGTCTGCTGAAGCTTTCCTCAGAAGTTCTTTTCAATCAGAAGTTTTGCCAATTGTGATCAGAAGTCTAGTCAAGTGAATTTTAGCTTCTGAAAGCTAAAGTCACGGGTTCTGGATAGCATTTAATGTTCTGACAAGTGCATTTAATGCAAGGCGCCAAAAGTTCAAAAAGCTGTTTTGATGGAGCGCGCCTGTCTGTTTAAAAGAAACCAGAATTTCCTTGTCTACCCTTTGTTGATCCAATTGAAGGATGATTCCAGTCTACCTCGTCTTTGATTTCAAATCACTTACCGGATTTAGTTAAAGTACAAGGATAACGGAATCAAAGTGTTTGAAGACCGTTTGAAGACTTGACAAATTAACGGCTACAACAACTGATGTCATCTCCTTCGAAGATTCAAACTCACCAACGGTCATCTTCAATCACTATAAATAGTAGCCAAGCTCCAAAGCATCAACATACGCGTGATCATCGAGCAAAATCTCAACGCACTGTTCTAACAAGAAAAACAGAGCAATACTTTCCATTCTCAATCTTTCTTAGCATAGTCTTAGTAAAGTGAGAGAGTGAAGAAAAACAAGTTCACAATAGGAATCTTGTAAACTGAGATCGTTTGTGATCTTCAGTTAGATTTAAAGAGAGAAATCTAGTTGAGATTAGAGTTGGGTGAGAAATCCAGAAAACAAAGTATTGTTTGTTCTGGTGGAAATCCTTTCTCTTTTTAGGCTAGTCAGAACTAAGTGAGAAATTAGCTTAAGTTCTGTTGATGTAAAGGAGCTTCTGAACTTGCCATAAAAGTTCTGAATAGTGGATTTATAAAATCTCTGTAGGCTGCGACCTCAGGGGACAAGACGTAGTCACAGGACTTCTGTGGCGAACTTGGATAAATCGAATTGTTCAATCAGGATCTCCTGAACTTCTTTCTCCCTCTTATACTTGTTATTTTTGCTTCTGTGTACTTGTCCATATTTAGTGCTGAAACAGATTTCCTCTAAGTATCATTGTCTTGGTTCAGAAGACTGTCCAGAAGTTCCCAAATCAGAACTTCTGTTGCTGAAAAACAGTCTAACTGTGTTTAGGCAGAATTTCCCTCAGAAGCAACTTCTATAAGCTTGCCTCTGACTCTGAGGAAATTTGACTCTGAAATTTAAGTTTCTTTAAAAACTTAGAAAATTTCAGTTTTCAACTTTGACACCTATTCACCCCCCTCTAGGTGATTCTGTTCTTGATAGGGCCAACAAGTGGTATCAGAGCGAAGGTCACTTCGCATATTTACTAAAGATCTAACAATCTAAGTGTAAGATCCTATCAGAATCAATAGAGATGGCTAGTAGACACCAGCCTGTGAATTCTTCTCACTTCATAGTTCCAGAAGGTTCCTCTACTACTAGACCTCCATTATTTAATGGCAACAACTACTCATACTGGAAGAAAAGGATGATGTACTTCATCCAAGCTCAGAACATGAGTGCTTGGTATGTCATCACTAATGGTGATTTCATTCCCACCAGAATGGAACAAGGTTTAGGGAATGTTGTCATTCCTCAGAGAGAATATACAGATGACATTCTGAAAAAACTCCAAACTAATGCTTCAGCAATAAATATGTTGCATTGTGCACTTACAGCTACTGAATATAACAAAGTTTCTTCTTGTGAAACTGCACAGGATATTTGGAACAAACTGGAAGTCACATATGAAGGAACAGGAAAAGTGAAGCAATCTAAAGTCAACCAACTCATGAGAGAATATGAGTTATTTGAAATGCTTGATAAAGAATTTATTTCAGACATGAACTCTAGATTCACCAAGATAGTCAATGACTTGAAGAGTTTAGGAAAGGATATTGAAGAATCTGATCGAGTGAAGAAGATTGTCAGAAGCTTACCAAGGTCTTGGCAAGCCAAGAAGACTGCTATTGAAGAAGTTCAGGATTTGAGCTATTACTTGTACGATGAGCTCATTGGGTCCCTAATTACCCATGAGATGTCATTAAAGAATCATGACCTAAGAGAAAGGTCAGAAGGAAAAAGAGTAGTCCTGAAAGCAGAATCTTCTGAAGAATCCTCTGAAGATGAGGAACTGGCTATGCTGACCAGGAAGTTCAAGAAGGCCTTTAGAAAAGGCAGAGGTGGAAACTACAAGAAGCCTTTCAGGAGCTTTGACAAGAAAACTCCTGATTCTGGTGAAAAGTTCAAGAGAGATCCAAATAAGCCGATTGTGTGCTATGGATGTCAGCAACCGGGGCACATTAAGCCTAACTGTCCGGAGCTGAAGAAAGATAAGAAGAAGTTCAAGAAAGCAATGCTGGCTGCTTGGTCAGACTCTGAGACCAGCAGTGATCCTGAAGAAAAGGAAGAGCAAGCTCAGATATGTTTTATGGCTATTGATGAGCCAACTTCTGAAGATGTCACAGGAGAAACTTCCGCACCTCCTGAAGCTACATATGATTCCGAGGTAAACATATCTTCTGAACAAAATATCTTTGATTCTCTTGAAGAACTCTATAGTATGTTCAAGTACCTGAAAAGGAAATTGGACAAGAGTGAGGCTGACAAGTTTCTTAGGTTTACTCAAGTTTATTCTGACATGAAAGTGTTAGAAGAAAAACTGTGTAAACAATTCAGCACTCCTGCTGATGGCTCTAAAGTCAAAGGCAAGGAAAAGCTGCCTCTGGGAAGTGATAAACCCCAGAAGAAGAAGAAACCTGTCACTCCCTCTCTTCTGAAAGAGATAGCTTCTCCTCTTGATGTTGGAACCTCTGAGAGTGCTGGTATAGCCTCTGAAGGTGTTGGTCCTTCTCAGAAGAAGAAGAAATCTCCCAGGAAGCAAAGGGAAAGATCCAAGAACCCTCCCTTTTGCAAACTTTGCAAGAGTGATGGTCACTGGTTAAAAGATTGCAAGTATCATATTAAAAACCTCTTGCAATCTGAGATATCATTAAAACCTGCTGAAGAAAAATCTAACTCTGAAGGACCCAATAAGGATTGGGTACCTGTCACTAATTGATTGTGTTGCAGGTGGCTCTGAGTGCTCCATCAATGTCAAAGCTGTGGTACATTGACAGTGGGTGCTCAAGGCATATGACAGGTGATGAAAAAGCATTCATCACATTTGATCCTAAAAGAGGTGGAAAAGTCAGCTTTGGAGATGCCCAGAAAGGAAGGATACTTGGTTCTGGATCCATAGGAACTAATCCTCCGATCGAAGATGTCTCCCTAGTCAGAGGCCTGAAGTTCAATCTCCTGAGTGTTGCACAACTGTGTGATAAAGGTAGAGATGTTGTCTTCAGCTCCTTTGGATGTAAAATCTTGGACAGTAAGTCAAGGGAACTTATTCTAACTGCTCCTAGAGTTGAAAATGTTTTCATGCTGAATCTTGAGAATCTTTGCAAAAATATATGCTTGATGTCCAAAGAGGATACCTCCTGGCTCTGGCATAGAAGACTTGCTCATGTGAGCATGGACCTTCTGGCCAAAGTAGCTAGAAATCAATTGGTTGAGGGTCTGCCTGAAATTAGTTTTAAAAGGAATCATTTATGCAATGCTTGCCAATCTGGTAAACAATCCAGAAGCTCTTTTAAAACTAAGAAAGTCATTTCAACTAAAAGACCTTTGGAATTACTTCATATGGATCTTTTTGGCCCTGTTCAACCAATGAGCATGGGTGGAAAGAAGTATGCCTTTGTCATTGTAGATGACTATTCAAGATTCACTTGGGTCATTTTGCTGTCTAGCAAAGATGAGTCACTTGGATGTTTCTCAGTTCTGATAAAGAAACTTGAGAATGAAAGGAATGAAAAGGTTGTCCATATCAGAAGTGATAATGGTGGAGAATTCAAAAACTTTAGGTTTGAAGAATTCTGTGAAACCAAGGGAATTGATCATAACTTTTCTGCTCCCAGAACTCCTCAACAAAATGGGGTAGTTGAAAGGAAGAATAGAACTCTGGTTGAGATAGCCAGAACTATGATCAATGAAAGAAGGCTTCCTAAGTACTTTTTGGGAGAAGCTGTGAACACAGCTTGCTATGTTCTGAATAGAGTGCTAATCAGAAGCATTCTGAACAAGACCCCTTATGAACTCTGGAAAGGTCGAAAACCTAAAATAGGTTATTTCAGAACCTTTGGTTGCAAGTGTTATGTTTTGAATACAAAAGAATATCTTTCAAAGTTTGATTCAAAGGCAGATGAGGCCATTTTTCTTGGTTACTCAACACATAGTAAAGCATATAGGGTTTTTAATAAGAGGACTCAAACTTTAGATGAATCTGTTCATGTACAGTTTGATGAGACTAACCCTGCAGATAGTAGAGCTCCTGATGAAGATGTAGTTCAAGCTCCTGAAGTAACATCTCCTGTTGAAGAAGACGTTTCTCCCAGAGCTGCTGAAGTGGTTCCTCCTGTTGCTGAACAAGCTCAAGATGAGAATCCCACTCCAGAAGTCAACTTCCTTCCAGAAGATGCTCCTATATATGATTCAACAAATGATGAACAGGTTTCAGAAGACTCATTGGATGTACCAAGAGAAGTTAGAACTCATAGGAATCATTCCTTAGAGAACATAATTGACTCTGTTCATAATCCTGTCATGACCAGAGCTCAGCTCAGAAGATACATGGGGAATGTGGCTTTTGTGTCACTTCTGGAACCCAAGGACTTCTATGAAGCTGCTGATGATGACTCCTGGTTAATGGCAATGCAAGAAGAACTTGACCAGTTCAAAAGGTCAGAAGTTTGGACTTTGGTTCCCAGACCTAACAACATAAAGGTTGTTGGAACTAGATGGGTTCTGAAGAACAAACTTGATGAATTTGGAAATGTTGTGAGGAACAAGGCAAGGCTTGTTGCTCAAGGTTACAGTCAGCAAGAAGGCATAGATTATGGTGAAACTTTTGCTCCTGTTGCAAGATTAGAAGCCATTAGAATCTTATGTGCTTTTGCATCATACAAAGGTTTTAAGCTCTTTCAAATGGATGTGAAAAGTGCATTCTTGAATGGTTACATTGATGAGGAAGTCTATGTGTCTCAACCTCCTGGTTTTGAAGATCCTAAGTTTCCTGATCATGTGTACAAGCTGAAGAAAGCATTGTATGGACTGAAACAAGCTCCCAGAGCTTGGTATGAGAGACTGACAAAGTTCCTTCTGTCTAAGGGATTTGTCAGAGGCTATGTTGATACAACTCTGTTCACTCTGAAGAAGAACAAAGATATCCTTATAGCTCAGGTATATGTTGATGATATTATATTTGGTGCTACTAACGAATCTTTGTGCAGAGAGTTCAGTGACCACATGAAGGCTGAGTTTGAAATGTCTATGATGGGAGAATTAACCTTCTTCTTAGGACTTCAGATCAAGCAAAGTAATGATGGTGTGTTTATCAATCAAGCCAAGTACACTAGAGAAGTGCTGAAGAAATTTGGCATGATGGACTCTAATGCTGTTGATATTCCAATGGATGTCAGCAAAGACATTGATGATGAAGAGAAAGCTGGTAAACCTGTAGATATAAAAACCTACAGAGGTATGATTGGTTCTCTTTTATACCTAACAGCCAGCAGGCCATATATACATTTTGCTGTGTGTTTTTGTGCTAGATATCAATCAAAGCCAAGAGAAATTCATGATGTTGCTGTCAAAAGAATTCTCAGATATCTTAAAGGCACACCAGAAGCTGGTTTGTGGTATCCCTGTAGTTCTGATTTCACTCCTATAGGATACACAGACTCTGACTATGGTAGAGATAAATTCAAAAGGGTCAGCACTTCTGGTGGTTGTCATTTTCTGGGGGAGTGCCTAGTCTCCTGGCATAGCAAGAAGCAAACCTCTGTGGCTCTCTCAACTGCTGAAGCTGAGTATGTTGCTGCTGGAAGTTGTGTTTCTCAGATGCTCTGGATCAAGCAACAAATTGCTGACTATGGAGTCATCCCTGGAACAATTACAATCTACTGTGATAACAAGAGTGCAATTGATCTTTCAAAGAATCCTATTCAGCACAGCAGGATGAAGCATGTTCATATTAGGCATCACTTCTTAAGAGATCATGTTCTGAAGAAGGATATTATCATTACTCATGTTCCCTCTGAAGAGAATCTTGCTGACATGTTTACTAAGCCTCTGGCTGGTATGTCTTTCAGCAACTTACGAGAAGGCATTGGTATGACTTATCCTCTTCAATAACTTAGTTTAATTATTTCTGTGTATCTTAAGGGTTTAATCGTTTAAGACAATTAAGTGATAATTAATTCTAATCATGATTTGACACTTAAGCATGCGTTATCTACTGCATTTTACGGCGCTGTTCTGTGTTTAACGGTTATTTGTTCCCTTTTAAACGGTGTTTATTTGCTTTTTGAATTGGAACGGTTTCTTGTTTGGGTATAAATAGAGGTTTTCCATACTTAGAAGTTTTTACTCTCATTTTCTTTGCTATTAGAACTTCCATAGATTTTCTGTGTTCTCCTCTCTCTAAAACCTTAACCTAATTTCTTAAATCTTCAAAATGGCTCAAGAAATCACTGTCACTCACATCTTCACCACTGAATCCAAAAAGAAAGTTAGCGAATCTAGGGTATTCACCTCTAGGTTCCTAGATGATGAAGTTAAATCCACTGAACCTATCTCCAAATGGCTTAGCACTCAAAACTGGAATTCATTCGTTTCTCTCGATGAATTTATCTATCCAAAGTTAGTCACCGAATTCTATCAGAACCTTCATTTCTTTTCTAATGAGGAGGATGTTCTACACTCTGTCGTCGGTGAAGTTGAGATTGAGGTCAGCAGGGCTTCTATTTCGCAAGTGATTGGTGTTAATGATGAAGGAATCATCATTGGTGATGATGGTTCAGCAGATGGTTTTACAGAAGTTAACTGGGCTAGACCAGATCTCAGTGCCAAGGAAACATATGCCACCTGGCTCACTCAGCACCAGAGGTGGGCACACTATTTGACAACCAATGTTTTCCTTCCGAAAGCTGGAGGAGTTAATTGTGTTTCCAACAGGGAAAGGGTGTTTATGTGGCACTTGGTCAACCAGAAGAAGATCAACTTACCTGCCATGCTGATAAGGCAGATGAAGAATGTAACGACCGTGAGTGCATTAGCATATGGCTCACTCCTGACAAGGTTGTTTGAGGCAGCCTCTGTTGAGATTTCAGGAGAAGGTGTTACGAGTAAGAGTACGGTTCTGAAGATGCATACCTTCAGAAACCTGAGTTTTGGTGTAACTCCGAAGAAGAATGAGAAGGGCTCCTCTGTGAGTATTGCTCAGAAGGAAATTGTTGAGGCTGCTGCTCAGAAAGGAAAGAATGCTGCCAAGAAGGGCAAGGGAAAGAAGGGATCAAGTAAGTTGGTCCTGAACGTTGAGAAAGTGGTTGTCTCAGAACCTCTTCCCACGATGGTTCAAACAACAATCAGTGTTGAACCCTCTGGCAAGATTGTTGCTGAGAAGCCAAAGGATGTTCCTGAGAAGGAAACTCAGGATGCTGAGGACGCACGCCTTGCTGAAAGAGAGAAGGGTGCTGAAGCTGAGAAGGTTGCAAGAGTTGTGGCTCTTGCTGATCAGAAGAGAAAGCAGAAGGAAGCAGAAGACAAGTTAGCAGCTGAAAGAGAAATTGCTGCAAAGGCTAAGGCTGATGCAAGAATCATTGCATGCGCTGCTGAACTTGAGAATGTGGAGTTCTCAAAGAATGTTGAGACTTCAGAGGATGGAGAAGAGCTTGAGAATATCTCTCTCTCTACTCGGATTAGCTCAAAGGCTGCTGAAGAGGATGAGGACTCTGAAGATATTCCTCTCTCCAGAAGAATCCCAAGGAAGAAGATGTCAGCAAAGAGAAGGTCTCTGATCAAAAAGGACTTCTCTATTGCTTCGAGTACTGAACTGGAAGAATCAATTCCTGAAAAAGAGGACTTGGTTGATGACGAAGACATGATGGATGTGTCTGGTGAGAAGGATGCTGATGTTCCTGTTATTGAAGAACTGACTGAGGATAGTGATCCAGAGCCTGATACTATCATTCAGAATGCTATGAACTTTGCTGAAAACATCGACACTGATGATTTTTTGGATAACGTTCTTCTGGGTCAAGGGAGAAATCCTGGTGAAAGAGATGCTTCTGAAACTCTGTTCAGAATGGCTCATATCTTTGCTGAGCCCATTTCAACATTTGATCCAAACCTCTCTGAACAGGTTATTCCATCTTCACTTCATACTCCTCATCCATCCTCTCCTCATACTCCTCACCCATCTCCTTCACTACCTTCTGTCACAGAAGTTAGTGATTCTCACACTTCTATTCCTCCTACAACTTCAACTTCTGAGGTTGTATCTCCTCCAATTATTCCTCCTTCTGGATCCTATTCAGAAGTGAATCTAAATTCTGCTCCCATCTTCACTGATTCCATAGCCACATCCACTACCTCCTCCATACCCACTTCCTCTGTAAGTCCATCAATTGGATTTACTGCTCCATCTTTCTCACTGCCATCTACTTTACCTTCCATTTCTCCTACCATTTCTTCCTCTACCACCAATACCATCCCTTCCTCAAACACTCAAATTCCTCCTCTCTCAACCTCTGGACATACACCTCCTGTGTGTGATCCCTTAACTACCTCCTTCACTACTTCGTGCTTTGCTGGGTTGTCATCCAACTATGACTTCCTGCGCAAACACATGAACCGAGATGATCTGGACACCAGGTTTGGTAGTTTTGGATTCATGGGCAGAGCTTCTGGTATATCCGAAGCTGGTGGTGCTCCTGGTGTTGAGGAGTTGAGAAGAATGAGTCAGAGTGGCTCTGATGAACTGCTGAATAGATTTGCTGCCCCATACCAGCAAATCTATTCAGCAGTTCATCAGAGCCACTCTGACTCATTCTTCTCAACTCCTCAACACCAGGAGCACCACCAGCTTCGGATATACCAGAAGCTCTGCCCATGAATCCAAAACTACCAAACCTGGTGTCCAGATCATCTCGGTTCATGTGTTTGCGCAGGAAGTCATAGTTGGATGACAACCCAGCAAAGCACGAAGTAGTGAAGGAGGTAGTTAAGGGATCACACACAGGAGGTGTATGTCCAGAGGTTGAGAGAGGAGGAATTTGAGTGTTTGAGGAAGGGATGGTATTGGTGGTAGAGGAAGAAATGGTAGGAGAAATGGAAGGTAAAGTAGATGGCAGTGAGAAAGATGGAGCAGTAAATCCAATTGATGGACTTACAGAGGAAGTGGGTATGGAGGAGGTAGTGGATGTGGCTATGGAATCAGTGAAGATGGGAGCAGAATTTAGATTCACTTCTGAATAGGATCCAGAAGGAGGAATAATTGGAGGAGATACAACCTCAGAAGTTGAAGTTGTAGGAGGAATAGAAGTGTGAGAATCACTAACTTCTGTGACAGAAGGTAGTGAAGGAGATGGGTGAGGAGTATGAGGAGAGGATGGATGAGGAGTATGAAGTGAAGATGGAATAACCTGTTCAGAGAGGTTTGGATCAAATGTTGAAATGGGCTCAGCAAAGATATGAGCCATTCTGAACAGAGTTTCAGAAGCATCTCTTTCACCAGGATTTCTCCCTTGACCCAGAAGAACGTTATCCAAAAAATCATCAGTGTCGATGTTTTCAGCAAAGTTCATAGCATTCTGAATGATAGTATCAGGCTCTGGATCACTATCCTCAGTCAGTTCTTCAATAACAGGAACATCAGCATCCTTCTCACCAGACACATCCATCATGTCTTCGTCATCAACCAAGTCCTCTTTTTCAGGAATTGATTCTTCCAGTTCAGTACTCGAAGCAATAGAGAAGTCCTTTTTGATCAGAGACCTTCTCTTTGCTGACATCTTCTTCCTTGGGATTCTTCTGGAGAGAGGAATATCTTCAGAGTCCTCATCCTCTTCAGCAGCCTTTGAGCTAATCCGAGTAGAGAGAGAGATATTCTCAAGCTCTTCTCCATCCTCTGAAGTCTCAACATTCTTTGAGAACTCCACATTCTCAAGTTCAGCAGCGCATGCAATGATTCTTGCATCAGCCTTAGCCTTTGCAGCAATTTCTCTTTCAGCTGCTAACTTGTCTTCTGCTTCCTTCTGCTTTCTCTTCTGATCAGCAAGAGCCACAACTCTTGCAACCTTCTCAGCTTCAGCACCCTTCTCTCTTTCAGCAAGGCGTGCGTCCTCAGCATCCTGAGTTTCCTTCTCAGGAACATCCTTTGGCTTCTCAGCAACAATCTTGCCAGAGGGTTCAACACTGATTGTTGTTTGAACCATCGTGGGAAGAGGTTCTGAGACAACCACTTTCTCAACGTTCAGGACCAACTTACTTGATCCCTTCTTTCCCTTGCCCTTCTTGGCAGCATTCTTTCCTTTCTGAGCAGCAGCCTCAACAATTTCCTTCTGAGCAATACTCACAGAGGAGCCCTTCTCATTCTTCTTCGGAGTTACACCAAAACTCAGGTTTCTGAAGGTATGCATCTTCAGAACCGTACTCTTACTCGTAACACCTTCTCCTGAAATCTCAACAGAGGCTGCCTCAAACAACCTTGTCAGGAGTGAGCCATATGCTAATGCACTCACGGTCGTTACATTCTTCATCTGCCTTATCAGCATGGCAGGTAAGTTGATCTTCTTCTGGTTGACCAAGTGCCACATAAACACCCTTTCCCTGTTGGAAACACAATTAACTCCTCCAGCTTTCGGAAGGAAAACATTGGTTGTCAAATAGTGTGCCCACCTCTGGTGCTGAGTGAGCCAGGTGGCATATGTTTCCTTGGCACTGAGATCTGGTCTAGCCCAGTTAACTTCTGTAAAACCATCTGCTGAACCATCATCACCAATGATGATTCCTTCATCATTAACACCAATCACTTGCGAAATAGAAGCCCTGCTGACCTCAATCTCAACTTCACCGACGACAGAGTGTAGAACATCCTCCTCATTAGAAAAGAAATGAAGGTTCTGATAGAATTCGGTGACTAACTTTGGATAGATAAATTCATCGAGAGAAACGAATGAATTCCAGTTTTGAGTGCTAAGCCATTTGGAGATAGGTTCAGTGGATTTAACTTCATCATCTAGGAACCTAGAGGTGAATACCCTAGATTCGCTAACTTTCTTTTTGGATTCAGTGGTGAAGATGTGAGTGACAGTGATTTCTTGAGCCATTTTGAAGATTTAAGAAATTAGGTTAAGGTTTTAGAGAGAGGAGAACACAGAAAATCTATGGAAGTTCTAATAGCAAAGAAAATGAGAGTAAAAACTTCTAAGTATGGAAAACCTCTATTTATACCCAAACAAGAAACCGTTCCAATTCAAAAAGCAAATAAACACCGTTTAAAAGGGAACAAATAACCGTTAAACACAGAACAGCGCCGTAAAATGCAGTAGATAACGCATGCTTAAGTGTCAAATCATGATTAGAATTAATTATCACTTAATTGTCTTAAACGATTAAACCCTTAAGATACACAGAAATAATTAAACTAAGTTATTGAAGAGGATAAGTCATACCAATGCCTTCTCGTAAGTTGCTGAAAGACATACCAGCCAGAGGCTTAGTAAACATGTCAGCAAGATTCTCTTCAGAGGGAACATGAGTAATGATAATATCCTTCTTCAGAACATGATCTCTTAAGAAGTGATGCCTAATATGAACATGCTTCATCCTGCTGTGCTGAATAGGATTCTTTGAAAGATCAATTGCACTCTTGTTATCACAGTAGATTGTAATTGTTCCAGGGATGACTCCATAGTCAGCAATTTGTTGCTTGATCCAGAGCATCTGAGAAACACAACTTCCAGCAGCAACATACTCAGCTTCAGCAGTTGAGAGAGCCACAGAGGTTTGCTTCTTGCTATGCCAGGAGACTAGGCACTCCCCCAGAAAATGACAACCACCAGAAGTGCTGACCCTTTTGAATTTATCTCTACCATAGTCAGAGTCTGTGTATCCTATAGGAGTGAAATCAGAACTACAGGGATACCACAAACCAGCTTCTGGTGTGCCTTTAAGATATCTGAGAATTCTTTTGACAGCAACATCATGAATTTCTCTTGGCTTTGATTGATATCTAGCACAAAAACACACAGCAAAATGTATATATGGCCTGCTGGCTGTTAGGTATAAAAGAGAACCAATCATACCTCTGTAGGTTTTTATATCTACAGGTTTACCAGCTTTCTCTTCATCATCAATGTCTTTGCTGACATCCATTGGAATATCAACAGCATTAGAGTCCATCATGCCAAATTTCTTCAGCACTTCTCTAGTGTACTTGGCTTGATTGATAAACACACCATCATTACTTTGCTTGATCTGAAGTCCTAAGAAGAAGGTTAATTCTCCCATCATAGACATTTCAAACTCAGCCTTCATGTGGTCACTGAACTCTCTGCACAAAGATTCGTTAGTAGCACCAAATATAATATCATCAACATATACCTGAGCTATAAGGATATCTTTGTTCTTCTTCAGAGTGAACAGAGTTGTATCAACATAGCCTCTGACAAATCCCTTAGACAGAAGGAACTTTGTCAGTCTCTCATACCAAGCTCTGGGAGCTTGTTTCAGTCCATACAATGCTTTCTTCAGCTTGTACACATGATCAGGAAACTTAGGATCTTCAAAACCAGGAGGTTGAGACACATAGACTTCCTCATCAATGTAACCATTCAAGAATGCACTTTTCACATCCATTTGAAAGAGCTTAAAACCTTTGTATGATGCAAAAGCACATAAGATTCTAATGGCTTCTAATCTTGCAACAGGAGCAAAAGTTTCACCATAATCTATGCCTTCTTGCTGACTGTAACCTTGAGCAACAAGCCTTGCCTTGTTCCTCACAACATTTCCAAATTCATCAAGTTTGTTCTTCAGAACCCATCTAGTTCCAACAACCTTTATGTTGTTAGGTCTGGGAACCAAAGTCCAAACTTCTGACCTTTTGAACTGGTCAAGTTCTTCTTGCATTGCCATTAACCAGGAGTCATCATCAGCAGCTTCATAGAAGTCCTTGGGTTCCAGAAGTGACACAAAAGCCACATTCCCCATGTATCTTCTGAGCTGAGCTCTGGTCATGACAGGATTATGAACAGAGTCAATTATGTTCTCTAAGGAATGATTCCTATGAGTTCTAACTTCTCTTGGTACATCCAATGAGTCTTCTGAAACCTGTTCATCATTTGTTGAATCATATATAGGAGCATCTTCTGGAAGGAAGTTGACTTCTGGAGTGGGATTCTCATCTTGAGCTTGTTCAGCAACAGGAGGAACCACTTCAGCAGCTCTGGGAGAAACGTCTTCTTCAACAGGAGATGTTACTTCAGGAGCTTGAACTACATCTTCATCAGGAGCTCTACTATCTGCAGGGTTAGTCTCATCAAACTGTACATGAACAGATTCATCTAAAGTTTGAGTCCTCTTATTAAAAACCCTATATGCTTTACTATGTGTTGAGTAACCAAGAAAAATGGCCTCATCTGCCTTTGAATCAAACTTTGAAAGATATTCTTTTGTATTCAAAACATAACACTTGCAACCAAAGGTTCTGAAATAACCTATTTTAGGTTTTCGACCTTTCCAGAGTTCATAAGGGGTCTTGTTCAGAATGCTTCTGATTAGCACTCTATTCAGAACATAGCAAGCTGTGTTCACAGCTTCTCCCAAAAAGTACTTAGGAAGCCTTCTTTCATTGATCATAGTTCTGGCTATCTCAACCAGAGTTCTATTCTTCCTTTCAACTACCCCATTTTGTTGAGGAGTTCTGGGAGCAGAAAAGTTATGATCAATTCCCTTGGTTTCACAGAATTCTTCAAACCTAAAGTTTTTGAATTCTCCACCATTATCACTTCTGATATGGACAACCTTTTCATTCCTTTCATTCTCAAGTTTCTTTATCAGAACTGAGAAACATCCAAGTGACTCATCTTTGCTAGACAGCAAAATGACCCAAGTGAATCTTGAATAGTCATCTACAATGACAAAGGCATACTTCTTTCCACCCATGCTCATTGGTTGAACAGGGCCAAAAAGATCCATATAAAGTAATTCCAAAGGTCTTTTAGTTGAAATGACTTTCTTAGTTTTAAAAGAGCTTCTGGATTGTTTACCAGATTGGCAAGCATTGCATAAATGATTCTTTTTAAAACTAATTTCAGGCAGACCCTCAACCAATTGATTTCTAGCTACTTTGGCCAGAAGGTCCATGCTCACATGAGCAAGTCTTCTATGCCAGAGCCAGGAGGTATCCTCTTTGGACATCAAGCATATATTTTTGCAAAGATTCTCAAGATTCAGCATGAAAACATTTTCAACTCTAGGAGCAGTTAGAATAACTTCCCTTGACTTACTGTCCAAGATTTTACATCCAGAGGAGCTGAAGACAACATCTCTACCTTTATCACACAGTTGTGCAACACTCAGGAGATTGAACTTCAGGCCTCTGACTAGGGAGACATCTTCGATCGGAGGATTAGTTCCTATGGATCCAGAACCAAGTATCCTTCCTTTCTGGGCATCTCCAAAGCTGACTTTTCCACCTCTTTTAGGATCAAATGTGATGAATGCTTTTTCATCACCTGTCATATGCCTTGAGCACCCACTGTCAATGTACCACAGCTTTGACATTGATGGAGCACTCAGAGCCACCTGCAACACAATCAATTAGTGACAGGTACCCAATCCTTATTGGGTCCTTCAGAGTTAGATTTTTCTTCAGCAGGTTTTAATGATATCTCAGATTGCAAGAGGTTTTTAATATGATACTTGCAATCTTTTAACCAGTGACCATCACTCTTGCAAAGTTTGCAAAAGGGAGGGTTCTTGGATCTTTCCCTTTGCTTCCTGGGAGATTTCTTCTTCTTCTGAGAAGGACCAACACCTTCAGAGGCTATACCAGCACTCTCAGAGGTTCCAACATCAAGAGGAGAAGCTATCTCTTTCAGAAGAGAGGGAGTGACAGGTTTCTTCTTCTTCTGGGGTTTATCACTTCCCAGAGGCAGCTTTTCCTTGCCTTTGACTTTAGAGCCATCAGCAGGAGTGCTGAATTGTTTACACAGTTTTTCTTCTAACACTTTCATGTCAGAATAAACTTGAGTAAACCTAAGAAACTTGTCAGCCTCACTCTTGTCCAATTTTCTTTTCAGGTACTTGAACATACTATAGAGTTCTTCAAGAGAATCAAAGATATTTTGTTCAGAAGATATGTTTACCTCGGAATCATATGTAGCTTCAGGAGGTGCGGAAGTTTCTCCTGTGACATCTTCAGAAGTTGGCTCATCAATAGCCATAAAACATATCTGAGCTTGCTCTTCCTTTTCTTCAGGATCACTGCTGGTCTCAGAGTCTGACCAAGCAGCCAGCATTGCTTTCTTGAACTTCTTCTTATCTTTCTTCAGCTCCGGACAGTTAGGCTTAATGTGCCCCGGTTGCTGACATCCATAGCACACAATCGGCTTATTTGGATCTCTCTTGAACTTTTCACCAGAATCAGGAGTTTTCTTGTCAAAGCTCCTGAAAGGCTTCTTGTAGTTTCCACCTCTGCCTTTTCTAAAGGCCTTCTTGAACTTCCTGGTCAGCATAGCCAGTTCCTCATCTTCAGAGGATTCTTCAGAAGATTCTGCTTTCAGAACTACTCTTTTTCCTTCTGACCTTTCTCTTAGGTCATGATTCTTTAATGACATCTCATGGGTAATTAGGGACCCAATGAGCTCATCGTACAAGTAATAGCTCAAATCCTGAACTTCTTCAATAGCAGTCTTCTTGGCTTGCCAAGACCTTGGTAATCTTCTGACAATCTTCTTCACTCGATCAGATTCTTCAATATCCTTTCCTAAACTCTTCAAGTCATTGACTATCTTGGTGAATCTAGAGTTCATGTCTGAAATAGATTCTTTATCAAGCATTTCAAATAACTCATATTCTCTCATGAGTTGGTTGACTTTAGATTGCTTCACTTTTCCTGTTCCTTCATATGTGACTTCCAGTTTGTTCCAAATATCCTGTGCAGTTTCACAAGAAGAAACTTTGTTATATTCAGTAGCTGTAAGTGCACAATGCAACATATTTATTGCTGAAGCATTAGTTTGGAGTTTTTTCAGAATGTCATCTGTATATTCTCTCTGAGGAATGACAACATTCCCTAAACCTTGTTCCATTCTGGTGGGAATGAAATCACCATTAGTGATGACATACCAAGCACTCATGTTCTGAGCTTGGATGAAGTACATCATCCTTTTCTTCCAGTATGAGTAGTTGTTGCCATTAAATAATGGAGGTCTAGTAGTAGAGGAACCTTCTGGAACTATGAAGTGAGAAGAATTCTCAGGCTGGTGTCTACTAGCCATCTCTATTGATTCTGATAGGATCTTACACTTAGATTGTTAGATCTTTAGTAAATATGCGAAGTGACCTTCGCTCTGATACCACTTGTTGGCACTATCAAGAACAGAATCACCTAGAGGGGGGTGAATAGGTGTCAAAGTTGAAAACTGAAATTTTCTAAGTTTTTAAGGAAACTTAAATTTCAGAGTCAAATTTCCTCAGAGTCAGAGGCAAGCTTATAGAAGTTGCTTCTGAGGGAAATTCTGCCTAAACACAGTTAGACTGTTTTTCAGCAACAGAAGTTCTGATTTGGGAACTTCTGGACAGTCTTCTGAACAAAGACAATGATACTTAGAGGAAATCTGTTTCAGCACTAAATATGGACAAGTACACAGAAGCAAAAATAACAAGTATAAGAGGGAGAAAGAAGTTCAGGAGATCCTGATTGAACAATTCGATTTATCCAAGTTCGCCACAAAAGTCCTGTGACTACGTCTTGTCCCCTGAGGTCGCAGCCTACAGAGATTTTATAAATCCACTATTCAGAACTTTTATGGCAAGTTCAGAAGCTCCTTTACATCAACAGAACTTAAGCTAATTTCTCACTTAGTTCTGACTAGCCTAAAAAGAGTTAAAGGATTTCCACCAGAACAAACAATACTCTGTTTTCTGGATTTCTCACCCAACTCTAATCTCAACTAGATTTCTCTCTTTAAATCTAATTGAAGATCACAAACGATCTCAGTTTACAAGATTCCTATTGTGAACTTGTTTTTCTTCACTCTCTCACTTTACTAAGACTATGCTAAGAAAGATTGAGAATGGAAAGTATTGCTCTATTTTTCTTGTTAGAACAGTGCGTTGAGATTTTGCTCGATGATCACGCGTATGTTGATGCTTTGGAGCTTGGCTACTATTTATAGTGATTGAAGATGACCGTTGGTGAGTTTGAATCTTCGAAGGAGATGACATCAGTTGTTGTAGCCGTTAATTTGTCAAGTCTTCAAACGGTCTTCAAACACTTTGATTCCGTTATCCTTGTATTTTAACTAAATCCGGTAAGTGATTTGAAATCAAAGACGAGGTAGACTGGAATCATCCTTCAATTGGATCAACAAAGGGTAGACAAGGAAATTCTGGTTTCTTTTAAACAGAGGCGCGCTCCATCAAAACAGCTTTTTGAACTTTTGGCGCCTTGCATTAAATGCACTTGTCAGAACATTAAATGCTATCCAGAACCCGTGACTTTAGCTTTCAGAAGCTAAAAATCACTTGACTAGACTTCTGATCACAATTGGCAAAACTTATGATTGAAAAGAACTTCTGAGGAAAGCTTCAGCAGACTTCGTCTTCAGAGCGGAGTATCCAGCTTCTGAGTAATTGAAACTCTGACTTCAGCAACTGATCTTCTGAGTTCTTTAGGCAATCCAGAAAAGATTCATTCAGCACCTGCTGAGCAACTTACACATAGATTATGTACAAAAATTATTAGTCAATAGTAAACTATATGTAAGGAAGTATTAAGTTTTCATCTTCTGAAACGTTTGGACATAATCAAAACACATAGGGTTCATCATAGTGGATTTATAAAATCTCTGTAGGCTGCGACCTCAGGGGACAAGACGTAGTCACAGGACTTCTGTGGCGAACTTGGATAAATCGAATTGTTCAATCAGGATCTCCTGAACTTCTTTCTCCCTCTTATACTTGTTATTTTTGCTTCTGTGTACTTGTCCATATTTAGTGCTGAAACAGATTTCCTCTAAGTATCATTGTCTTGGTTCAGAAGACTGTCCAGAAGTTCCCAAATCAGAACTTCTGTTGCTGAAAAACAGTCTAACTGTGTTTTGGCAGAATTTCCCTCAGAAGCAACTTCTATAAGCTTGCCTCTGACTCTGAGGAAATTTGACTCTGAAATTTAAGTTTCTTTAAAAACTTAGAAAATTTCAGTTTTCAACTTTGACACCTATTCACCCCCCTCTAGGTGATTCTGTTCTTGATAGGGCCAACACCTTTAACAAATCTAGGAAATTTGTGGGTTAATGAAACCTAATTAAGATGCAAATGTTTTGTTAGTAGTGAAATTATCCACACAAACTAAAAGTGTATTTCTATTATATCCTTATGTTGCACAATTACTTTGTAGAAATGGAAAACACAATAGAAAATTGCGTTGAAATTAAACTTGTCATCTTTTAAAGTTCATGTCTAAATAATCTCTATCTACCTTTCAATGAAGATAAATTTGATAGCTCAATAAAGAATTTACTATTTTCTCAGTAGCTCAATAATAAAAACAAAATAAAACAAATCAAAATAAAACTTAAAAAATTAAAAATGAAGAAAAAAAGGCTCAGATCCAATAAAGAATTTACTATTTAAAAAACAGAAATATTTAGTGTACAACAAAAAGTTATCAACAATACAAAATAGATGAAGAACATTAGAACCAAACATGTTCTGAAACAGAAAGAACCCATTTTGATTATCATATCCCTTGATATTTACTTGTAATTTTATTGCATCTCTCCCAATAATTATAATTCCTTACAACTTTTTGAAAAACCCAAAATCCAAAAATATATATTAATAGTGAGCAAAATCACATGATACAAAATTATATTATTATGCTTGCCATAAAATTTAGGGATAAGTTCAAAAACAATGCTCGTGGTTTACTTAATTTTCAAATAGGGGTCTGTGGTTTAACAGTTTGCATACAGAGGTAGTGGCCGTATGATTTGTTTTGCAAATAGAGGTATGTGGTATGAATATTTTTACAAAACAGAGTATCTGAAATCACATTATTAAGCTTTCATGATATTTTTATCTTTTAAACAACTTATATCTCTACATTGACAAAATATTGATCCTTCAAATCGAATTACAAGCTGTAAAATGGACTTAAACGTCAAATTAGTTTGTAAATCGTCAAATTATAAAAGAACGTAAAACGTCCATAATATGATTTATGATTTCGATCTGAGAGTGGGAAATGTGATTAAATGATATGTTTTATCGATATGTAAATGTACATTTTCTTAAAAAATATGAAATATACTTCAATGAAATTGAAACGTAAAGTGGTAATTTAGGATACCTTATTTTGCAAAAAACTTCATACCACATACCTTTATATGCAAACTGTTAAACCCAGACCTCTAATTGCAAATTCACGAAACCACAAGCATTATTTTTAAACTTATCCCTAAAATTTAAATGTGAATCGTACTCTTACATATCATATGCAATATATGCATAGACAAAACTAAATGAAAGGCTAGTTGCCAATATTAGTCCATATTTTCTAGTTATTCAAACTGTCAAAATGAAAAGAAGAGTGAATTAGGATTGAGTAATGCATTATATATTAACTTTATGACAAAATTAGGTACATATACAAATATCAATTTTATTACTCAACTCTATAAGCCTTTATGATTTAGAATATATGGAGGAAGAGAAAGAAAAGGAGAAAATACATATGAAATCAAAAAATGATCCCTACCTTTTTCATTTCTTCTTCAAATGATTACTAATTCACATCCATACGTGTAGCGCAAACGATAAACTCATTTCATTTTCATCTTGCTAGAAACGATAAATATGAGAGGATCCATAATTTTATCATTAAATATATGAACCTCTAAAAAAGACAGGTAATCTATATAGATATAAAAGTTGAGCTAAAATCAAGTTTCCACAACATGTCACCTCATCAAAAAGTGAGGTGTCAACACTACAATTTTTCACAATTTTATATATATAAAAATAAAAGTCCGATCTCTCTTAATTTGTATTGATGATTTTCCAAAGTCTTTTAGACTTCCCTAGCATCTTCTTTTACTCTTATTTATATAGTTGTTTCAACTAATTAGGAGTAATAAGCTTTAAATAAGAGTTGAATGCATAGACATTAGGTGTTCTTATAAAAGAAATGTTTTTCATTTCAAAACTCTCAATTGCTACAAAATGGTGGAAATAAATGAAGTGAAATGTCTTTGGAGTTCATCCTAAACCACAAAAAGATATTATTTCCTAGAAAATTGAATATGCATCAAAATTAAGGTATATTGTATCTAAACCCGAATTACTTACTTTTACATGTACACTTTCTAGCTACTAACAAAATTGATTCTTTTTTTTTTCGAAAATGTGATCTATGCTTTGTAGGTGAAGGTTTGACGATGAAAAAAAGTCATAGAAACTGATCAATTATCAATCTGAAAATAAATGGTCCATGAAAAATAAACGAAATATGGTAGTCTAATAACCTTTTTAACCTCATTTTACATTTTTCTTTGGTTTCGAATGTGATTGATGTTAAGAACACTTAAACCATAGTTAGGTCATTCTTTTATTTAGCTTAGTAAAATTTAGTTCTTTGGGAAATTCTATGGTTACTTTGTTATTTATAAAATAATCATTACTTTGTTTTGTATACTATTGGATGATTGTAGAGAAATTAATCAAACGGTAACTAAGACAAAGTGGAAACAAAGAGAAATTATATGTATTAATATCATAATGTTTTTCTTTTTTTTTTTGTAGTTTTTTGTTTTGCGAAAAAAAGAAGAAGAGAGTCTGCATCATACTATTATTTAAATTATTATGTTAATTTTTTAATGATATATATTGTATAATGATTTTATTCATATTGCTACATGTATTGTAAGATGATTTCAATTAATTATCTCACATTGTAGTTTGTTTGCTATATTATTGAGTAGGTAGTTTAAAACAATTTATTTTACTTTTATAGAAAAAAATTAGTATTGAATGAATTTATTTTGGATAAGATACGAAAATTTCATATTAATATAAAGTCAAAATATAAAATTCACAAGAATAATATAGAAATTACAATATACATTATTTTAAAACTATTAGTCCTAGAAATAATTAAATGTCATTGTAGATCCGCACAAAGTGCGAGTAGTCGACTAGTTGTGAAAATTCTAGAAACCTTTAAGAATTTATTTAAAAAATAAGTGATAGTTACGGAAAAATGAACAAAATTCTTTGGAATTTTAGTTTTTATGAAACGGAATCGAAAAAGATTTGGTTGGTATTCCTATAGAGTTGATAGAAAGATGTTTAAATAAATGAATAAGTAAATTGCATTTAATGGTTAATTAAGTTAATTTTTTTTATTAAGGTAAATTAAGTTAATAATATAATATTTGTTCAAAAAAATAATTTATAATATAATATTTAATAAAAATTAGGAATTATCATTGATTAACACCTCATCATTTGATGTATGTTGTGTTACAATGTGGAAGATTTGTTTGAGTTCCACTTTTATATATTTTAAGACTAGTCAATTGCCTGTGCATTGCACGGGAATATAGTTTTATTCAGCAGTATCAATTTAGTTTAACAATTTAGTTTAACAATTTCAGTTCTATTCAACAATTTCAGTTCAGTTCAGCCAAAAAGAAAAGGGCCTTAATGGTGTGAAATTCAGTTAAGTGATAATCACAAAATACAAAGTGATTCTCTACTGTTACAAAATTACAATTAATTAAATAATACAACAGTAAATAAATTAAATTAACTTTCCATATTTCAATTATCAAATATAGTCTTTACATGTTGCCAATGCCCTTGTTTTATGCGTGTGTTTTCATAAGCAAAATTGCAGCAAATTTCTATTGTTTTTCTGCGGTTTAATATACAACTTGTTTATTGTTTTCATCTTTTAAAAATACGTGTTCATCTAGCAAAATCATATCCAAACTTATTAACGAATTGTTGTCTTTGGTATTTAAAGCATCCCATGATATAATATCTTTAACTTTAAATATTCTCCATGAATCATTTTCAAAGTTAATCAAACTAATTTGGCTAAGTCATTTTGCAAAACACAAAGAAAAATAACAAAATTAAAAAAAAAAACGCTAAAATAATAATTAAAAAACAACAATCATGAACAAACAACATGAGATGATTGAAAGAATCTGTAAATTTTATTAAAAATATAATTTACAAAAAAGAGATTCTGACTAATACTATAATGTTTCATACCTTATTTTTGAAAACGGAAGAAACAAAAAGTAGATTGTCAACAATCAAAATAATCTTATTTCATCTTTTCTTTTTTCACTCATACAATGTGGTGCATCTTTCTTTGTGTTCCATGCTCTTTAAATAGAATTTTCTTTAATTTATTATTATTTTTAAAAAATGAAACCGAAACATTAATTAATTATTAAGAAATGTTAAGAAATGAGCTTGCAATCCTATATGGAGGAAAAAGATCAATAGAAAAAATAGAACATCTTCTAATAGTGACACATAAGAAAAAAGCTCAAATAATGCTTCTATAAAATTCTCTCTCATTTGACAACTATAGTACTATATTAGATTTTTAATGTAAAAGAATAAGCGTGGTCGGTTAACTTTAGTTGTGTATGACATTTGTAAATTTGCAATCCTCTAATCAGTATTGTTTGCACTTTATAATAAGAGGATCCAAATTCACAAAAATTCCAGCTTAACAAATAGAGATAAGATAAGATTAAGACCAAACTTAGGCCTTGTAAGAAGGAATAGAACTACTGCTATTCTAAAATGGCAAACTGTTCCATTGCTGGATTTTATGCTATCTTCCTCTATTGGAGGATTTTATTCTATCTTCCATTTATTTTCTTATATCACCGGGTCATTTTAGAGGATTCGAATAATCACGGCGGAACGTTTTAACTTTGTCCACATCTTGACTCTTTCTCGTTTGCTAATTAAAGCATCTAAATATTTTTCACACACGAGACAAGGTTTGGACCCTGACAATTGGTTAATGTTGGATGACTCCTTACCACTCAATCACTCCCCTTTTAGTTTCAGTCTTCAATTCATTAATTATAGGTGAACACGGAAATTGTAGAATACATGTAAGTTAGATGGGCTATCCGTATAGCCCTACATTTTTATTATCCAAATTCAATTCAACGTTCCTTAAAATAATCAAAGTTTTTTTCATGACTTAAATCATCATTTCACTCACAAAATTTATCCAAGAAACTTGATTAACTTATTGAACTTTCATGAGATGTTTCGATAGCCTCACAATCTTATTCAAATAGCTAATGGATTCATAAACTTGTTCAAAAAATTTGATACACCTTTTAACTTTTATGATTTTTGAATAACTCTCTCAACTTGCTTAAAATACTGTCAATTGATTCCTAAACTTATCCAAAAATTTGATAAGCCCCTTGAACATTCAAATTACCTCAACTCTCTCAATTTGTTAACATGCCCATTCTTTATGACTGAACTGAACTGAATTGAATTTATCAAAACTTAACTGAACTGATTTGAATTTGTTCAACTAAATTAGCTGAATTGGCTGAATTTGGTAAGAAAATTTTGCTGAATTTAGCTAAACTGAACTAAATTGATTTAAACTAAATAAAACTGAATTTTGTTTAAAATAAACCAAAAAAACAAGATCATAAGTTGATCGATCCTTCAATTTCTCCAAAAAAGTTGACTAACCCCTTGGGTAAATTACATCACAGGTTCCTAAACTATACCCACTTTTCCAAAGTGGTACGTAAAAATTATTTTGCACATCTATGAACCCAAACTATCGATGACCTCTCAAACTGGTACCTAATGACCTCCTATAGCAGGTTTACCACAAGTCAATGCTCGGTTAACGCAAATTTATTGACTTTATTCACTTCCATGGGGAAAATGGTTAATTACCTTTCACCTCCTTCTTTCTCCTCTCCACCATTCTCTTTCTTCTCTCCACCATAACTCTCCCTCCTTTAATTTTCTTTTTTTATTCCTTCTTTCTCTTTTCTCCTTTATTCTAAACAATTTAAGAAATATTAGATCCCAGCAAGCACGGGTCTCCGCCGGAATCTGAAAATTTCAGATTCTAGACAGGCAACCTGCTGGAATCTAGAATTTTTAGATTTCGACGAATCGCCTTCGACTCCGGAATATGGAATTTCCAAATTCCGATGGTGACCAGAATCTGGAAATCCAGATTCTGGCGACCTGGGAATCCCAGGTTGCTGCGAGCTGGATTTTTCAGATCCCAGGTCGCTGGGATCTGGGCGACCTGCGAACCTGCGAGTTCCAGATCCCAGGTCAACCGCAATTGGAGTTTCCAAATTCTGGTTGCCGCTAAAATCTGGAAACTCCAAATTCCAGAACGACATTTGTCGGGATTTAAACTTTTTTCTAAATTAAAATTGAAAAAAATATGGGAGGAAAAGAGGAAGAAAAAAAAATGAATAAAGAAGAACATTAAGAGAGAGAAGGGACGAAGAAGGAAGAAGGTGGGGATAATTTAGTCATTTTATCTTAGGAAGTAAAAAAGTCAACAAATTTGCATTGACTTTCGTTAACTTGGCATTGACTTGGGACAAACCTGCTATAGCATGTCATTAGGTACCAATTTGGAACGTCATTGATAGTTTGGGTACACAGATGTGCAAAATAATTTTTTAGGTACCACTTTGAAAAAGTAGGTATAGTTTAGGAACCTCATGTGTAATTTACCCCTAACGCCTTTTAAGTAACCAATTTTGGATGGATGAATAACAAAATTAGTGGTAAAAAAATATAGATTAAACATTGTGTGGAAGTGTTGAAGCAACCCAAACAATTGTGAAATTTAAAGCGATCAATTTAACAAAGTGCTTTATAATTTCCAAATGAACTAGTGAAACTCCCAAACAATAATCTTCAAGTTTTGACTAAACAATCTCCAAATCCGTTTCAACCATCACATCTGAAAAACCACAATCCACTACGATACAACAACAAAACAAAATTGCATATACATCTATGAACTCAACTCAGTCTCACTCTTCAAAATTTTATCATAGAAGTATTAGACAGAAGAAAAAGATGTTCAAAGGCCGATCAATCTTTTTGGATAAGTTTGGGCATCAATTCAGTATATTTTCATCAAATTGTCAGGATGATTATAAGACAAGATGAAAGTTTAGAACACTAATCAAGTATTTAAAAAGAAATTAAAATAAAATGCATACGATTTTAAACAAGTTTCGAGTTATCAGAAGCTCGTGAAAATTTAGTACACCAAACACAACTTTTTGAACATGTTCAGAAGTTATTTTCTTGGTGAACTATTATACATAAGAAAGCTTCTTACTTAAAGATTATACCAAATGTTCCAATTAGACAATTATTAGAATTCAGATTCATGCATAATTTTATCAAAGTGGGAAACAAAATATTTAACTTTTTGCTTATACTATATTTTGCTAGAGAATCTTTTGCCGACTGTGCTGCTTGTGGCACATGCTAGAGCTGCTTCATTTTATAATAAAAAGAAAGTTTAGGGGTAAGATCAAGAATCAGAGAATCTCTCAGGCCTCATAAAGAATCGCTTATCTATGTGGCTTACATATTAAATTCACTAAATATTTAACTATTCTATTATCTAATATTATAAATAAAAATAAGGCTTTGCCTATAGTTTTGTCAAAATTTTCACTTACTCTCAATTTAGGAACAATCTAATAACAATTTGAACTTGTCATTGTTTTCACATAGCTTCTTTAACTTCTCAAACATAATACATTTCTTTTTCTTATGAGCTAACGTTACATATATAAGTGGTAATAGTTAAATTTATATCACGTCAGCAGAAAAAGCAGCAAATTGTATTATTTAACTTATATTAAAAAGTTGAAAAGACTAAGTTACAAAAACATAGAAGGTCAAATAGTTGGTAAAGTGTCCTCTTAGTTGGAGACTCAATGTGAAGGTATTAAAGCTAAAAATGAAACCATATTCTCTTCAATTATAAAAGTACAAGCTTTGTATTATCAACTTCGAAACGTGTTACACATTTGTTGGTAAATTTCTTTTTTAGTCTTCTTTTTCTTCTTCTTTACTGGAACTCTAAAATTTTTAGAATTACAGATTTTTATGTTAAGAAAAAAAAGAAGTGAAATTAGAAATTTTTTTACAATTTGCACAAAATGAAAAATTTCATATTTACTCCTCCACGAAGTGCCACGTAGGCTGAAAAAAAAGGTTAAAAAAGAAGAAGAGGAGAAATTAGGATTTTTTTGGCAATTTGCACAAAATGAAAATTTCATATTTACCCCTCCACTTTCTTTAAAGCTCCAAATAGGCAAAATAGGTTTAAGTGACTTACTTTTATTGACTTGGAGGTTTAAGTAGGAAGCAACAAACATAAAATGGTCTAATGAAAAAAGATGCCAACTCTATCCCTGGTATGAGAGGAGGTTAACGGGAGTAATGGAATGTAAAATTTTTATTTATTTTTGTTTGGAAGTTTTATTAGAATTTAAATGAAGGTTCATGAAATTTAACATTTTACTTCCATCAACTTCGAAACCTTAACCTCTAAATCGAAGGTTAATGGGAGTTATGTAAACATTTTAACTAATTTATGTCCGCTCACCTCCTATTCAATTCCATAACTCCCAAACAGGGTTAATTTTTAACTTTCATTTTCGCCACTTTTCTGTCCGTTCTGATACTTCTATTAACCTCCTCTAACTCTGACATTCGTCGATCTCTAAGCACCCAAACAAAGGCTTAAAGATTTGGAGAGGAGTTGAGCCTAAAAAAGAAAAGAATACAACTTTTGTATTATCATAAAAAAGAATGTTATTTAAAGCCTTTATAATTTGGTTTGGAAATTTTCATTTCTTCAAAATAAAGCAAAAAGTATTTCGTATAAACATGTAACATAAAATTTTAGGGTTATAGTAGAGATGACTTATTATTTTACAAGTTGGACGACACATTTCATATATTGATGAACTTGTTACATCAAATCTTAACATCAGAAACAGGACCACAAACTCACTGCTTCTTTCTTGTTAAATTACAAGAAAATGTTAATCTCATCTCCTAATCATTTAATTAGTGAGGAACTGACAGAGCTTTAGGCATAGCAGATATTGGCATTGTCTGCATTTTGCAATCATCAGTTGAAAACAACTGATCAGCAGACAATGAAATTCCAGCAATAATCTCTAGCAGAATTCGCTCGAAATCTTCCCCGTCAGTCCATTCGTGAATTTCGGCCTTGATCACCATCGGATTTCGGCTAATTAAATCCCAAACTGGGTAGTTCTTCCTTGGCATTAGATAATCTATCTCTGTAAGCTTCAAACTTGGGCAGTAATCCCCAACTCCATCACCAAGATAGATTATTTTCTTCTTTCCATCGTTTGCTAATGATCCTTGAATTCTTTCTATGATTTTCCCCTGTTTCATTTAACCAAAAACGTAAGAGTGGGTTTTAACATGAAGTTGTATTTATGGAGCATTTCTAATCAATTTCATACGTAATTAAGAATATACCCGGTTTACCACGTCTATTTGTACACTAGACCAATAATTTAAC
The DNA here is from genome assembly GCA_028411795.1 of Euphorbia peplus. NCBI lineage: Eukaryota > Viridiplantae > Streptophyta > Magnoliopsida > Malpighiales > Euphorbiaceae > Euphorbia > Euphorbia peplus. The sequence continues at coordinate 6,262,487 of CP110843.1, read as the reverse complement.
GACATGTCATAAATTTGAGAATTTAGAAATTACAATTTAGAGTCTCAAATTCATTTTTTAGCGTCTAGAATTATAATTTTGTCATCTAGAATTTTACAAATAATTAACTTCCAAATAACTACTAATTATTTACACGGTATAAATTTTTATTAGTTAAAGTTATATATATTAATCATTTATTCGCTTGGTGTACCACGTCATCGTATATAACTTATTGTATTTTTACAATAAAATCTAATTACCAAAAAAAATAAAATAAAAAGAAATCAAACTATATAGTTTTTTTTTATGTTATCCAAATATAAATGGACTGTTGTCACGTGTGGGCCAATATATCTTGTTTATATTAAAATATAAATCCAAACAATCTGGATCTGTTATCCTTGCACTTTAACACGTGGATAACTTCACCTTACGTACATCCACCTCTTGTTGTATAATTGCCACTTTCTAGACACTAATCATCTTTTCAGTGACAAATTTACTGAAATTCGTTGTCTTTTGAAAATTAATCGATAATAATATAGTAAAAAATTATTTGAAAATATGTCAAAATTTAAGGTTTTAAATAAATTTAGACCGTCCGTGTAAATTAAATACTCAATTTTAGGTGCGAACCTTCGATTATTGAAATAAAATAATTGATTTTTATGTCTACTTTAATTAAAAGTTTAAAATTTCCAAAATAATAAAAAGAGAATATACCTTGCACATATTGGGTGGGCAGAGGGTGCAACCATGGGGAGATTGAGTAAAATCACAGAAAGGAGAAATTCTTAATCTTCCTTCTTCATTAACAAATCCTGGATTTGTGTTAATCTCTGAGAAATATTCCCTAATTCCAAGATGTTTCAATATTGTCTCAATGAAGAACATATTTGCATCGCTCACAATTCTCAATTCACACCTTCCAAAAAAATAAATAAATCACATATTCAAGAACCATAATTACAATCAAGAAATTAACTAACATAAATGTTAATTAAAGTAAATCATTCAATAAATTAATACCCTAAAGCATGAGCTGATTTGATGGCAGGAACAACCCTAGGATGAATAGGAGTACGTTTTAAAACCTCAACAATGTCTTGAATGGTTTTTCCATTTGAATGAAGCTCCGCCATCATTCTATCCTGTAAAACATGGAATGAAGATCGAATTAAAGCGTCCGTTTGGGTCTATTTTTCGTATAACAACTAATAACAAACAGTAAACATTAAAATATTAAATGGTCGAATCAAACACGCCTTAAAACTTGTTCAATTTAAACCCGAAAAATGAAAATGGTCATATATACTAACCATGAGAGAATTCCAAGGCATGGTGGGAAGAAGCTGATTGAACAAATCAGTAAAACCCAATTCATCAATGACCCAATTATCACTATCAACATCGACAATCGTCTTATCGAAGTCGAAAATCACAACGATTCCTGTCATTGCTACGTGAAAGTCAGGTGAAAGTATGTGAAATGAGGTGAAAGTTAAGGACTTTTTTGTGTTGTGTTTTGTGAACAAAATAGCAAGGAAGAGATGGGTATTTATATGCTAAAAGAATTATGGTTTCGAGTTAATTTCTAGTTTCGGTGGCAAAGGAATATTACATGAATATTTTCTTAAAAATGTGATATGCTAGATATGGTTGCAAATTGCAATACAAGTGTCTAAAGTTTCCTAGCCACTAGATTTGGTGACTTTTGATGATGACCCAGATGGAGATAAATGGTGCAATTGATCAAAGGGTCAAAAGGGTGTCATAAAAACATAATCTTTCGGTGATTAATTTGAGCCGTTGGATTTGATTAATTAGGTGGATTTTGGGTTAAAGGAAAAAAGTAGAAGGAGAATAAGGATGGAAGAAGGGAATATTCGGATGAATTGAATTGAGGAAAGCCACATTAGAAACGCACTTAATTATGGGATTAAAATGTGGCAATTAAACAAATTGAAACAGAATATTCCGAGGAGAAACGAATCGTGGATTCTCGGAACATCTCTCTTATTATTATTACTAACTTTGTGTGGCTGCTAAGTTAGATAAAGATATGAAAAAGAACAAAGAATTTGTGTATTTGCACTATTTTTGTAGGCTTAATACAACTGTTGTATTCTTAGTCGGGTCAATTACATCTATGGTGCTTCAATTATTATAAATAGAATTATAATCTACATTCTAAGTCCTGCTAGCCGCCAAAAGGTTCCACTTACATGCTTAAAATTAAGAATTTTATTTGCAACAATTAGACCATTTAGATCGATTTAGATGCTCAGAATCTGACTTATTCGTAACTAATTTTTCGACTAATCCGGATCAATCCCCAATAGTTCTCGACGGCTCGGCTAATGTCTATCTTCTTTTATTACACTGCGAAAAGATATTTAGCCACCCGATACTGAATTTCAAATGTTTCTCCTAATACTTTTAAAGTCTCTCAATGCATATTTTGTTCAAATTGTGGTGAAATTTCAAGTATTTGAACAGTTAAAAGTTGCAACGACTCACTATTTCATGTCCCAATTGCTCTAGCTATAGCTCCGTTCTTTTGGACTTATCAGTACTTAATTTTAGTTCAGTAATTTTCTGTAACCTCACTTCAATAAATGCACTTCAATTTCAGTTAAGTAATTGTCAGTTCAATTTTTTTTCCATAATTTCAAACTTTATGTACCAAAAGTGAGAAGCTATCGACTTAGAAATTTGAAAGCTTTTTAAGACGAATTGAACACGAATAAAATGTCATTTGTTACTTTTAGACAAAAATATAAGAGTATCATTATAACTTTTGGATAAAAATATAAATATCTTGTAATTTTTTTGAGAGTTTGGAGGATACAAACGTTTTAGGACAAGTTTAGAGAGTAGAATATGGGAAAAAAATTTGTTGTCCCAGACTTCCTATCCCATTTTCCTGTCCCCCTTTTAATTTTTGACATGTGTAAAAAAGATTCCACGACGGGTTAATTCGGAGACAATTTAGGGTATAATAAAAAACCATTAGAATCTTTTTTTACATATGTCAAAAATTAAAAGGGGGACAGGAAAATGAGATAGGAAGTTCGGGACAGCAGATTTTCTTCCTAGAATATGTATTAGATTTCTTTAAAATGCTATGTTTGTTTTTCAAGTTATTCAGGGCATCGAGGGGCTTGTGCTTTTAAGCTTGACATGACAAATTCGAGTGATCGTTTGTGGAGACCGTGTTGCGGACTATAGGTTTTCTCGAGCTTAGTTCCTCTTCTTATGATGTTTATTTCTTCTACCTTTTCATCCCTTATTAATGGGGGCGCCTATAGGTTTGCTAAAACCAAGTTGGGGTAGCCATCAAGGAGATCCTATTTTACCCTATTTGTTCTTGTTTTGAGCGGAAGTGTTATCATGTATGATTACAAGGACTAAAGTGGATAATATTTACACTGGATTGGCTATGGAGCTATAGGGTCTCACTATTTCTCATTTATTTTCATTAGAACTTTTCTAACATTGAATGTGCACAAATGAAATCGATCTTTTCAGATTATAAGCGGGCATTGAGAGAAAGTGTTATTTTCGAGAAGTTTGAGGTTAGTTTTAGTCGGAAAGTCCATGAAAGAATGTTATATCGTTAATTGTAATTTGATTGTTTTCATTAGTTTAAAGACTTGTAGCTAATTTGCTTTTTACGTTAAGTGTGCACGTGCTTGTTTGTTGGTTTATAGCCGTTTGTACTCTCTTTCTCAATAACAACTTTTCCCCTTCTCTTGCTCTAAAATTATGTTATCCTTCCTTCTAAGTTTATCAGTCCATCCGGAGGACAAAGTGCAAGCGATTTTTTGGGGGTCAAGGAGATCTAGAATTTGCCTAACGTCCAAGGATGCCTATTATGATCTGTAGATAAAATAAGAAGTGGTGTTTGAATTTTTGCAAGAGCATATCTCGCAACAAGTAAAAGGTGGAGTGAGAAGTCTTTTTATTCAGTCGAAATTCCTATTTCAGGTTATAATATTTGGAGAAATTCTAGAATAGACTTGATGTAGGTGACATGGTATATCAAGCCAATAAGTGATTGATATATATGAATTCAACCAATCAAATTTTTACACCGTGTGAATAATTAATAGTATATTTTGTAGTTAATTATTTATATAAAATTCTACATGATAAAATAAAAACTCTAGACCCTAGAAAATAGAAGAAAATTTGTTGTCTCGTACTTCCTATCCCATTTTCCTGTCCCCCTTTCAATTTTTGACATGTGTAAAAAAGATTCTAATGTTTTTTTATTATACCCTAAATTGTCCCCGAATCAACCCGTCGTAGAATCTTTTTTACACATGTCAAAAATTAAAAGGGGAACAAGAAAATGGGATAGGAAATCCGGGACAGCAGATTATTTTCCCTAGAAAATGAACCCGAGATCTTAACTTATAAACTTTAAATTCTAACAGTTATGACATGTTATTAAATTATTGATCCAGTGTACGAATGACGTGGTACACCTCGTATATTTTAGAAATTCTCATTTGGTGTTGAAGAGATTGTTATTGGATGGAGATTGAGATAGCTTTATTAAAAATAAAGGCTTAATACATATCTAATCTCCTAAATTTGTCTATTTTTTTCACTTAACATTTTTAACTTAAGAGTAAACCTATAAGCCACATGAACTTGTAATTTCTTTCCACTTGCCCCCTCAAGTTGTAAACCTTTTCCTCTCAGCCACCTCAACTTGTCAAATGTGATTCATTTTGCCTCTTTTGTGCTGATGTGGCATAAATTTTTTATTACCACTTATATTGTGCACGTCAGCACAAATGGTCAAAATGGATCATATTTAACAAGTTGAGGAGGTCAAATGAAAAAATTTAATTAATTCAAGTAGCTAATATGTTGTCCTTTAAATTGAGGAAATTAACTGAAAAAAATAAACAAGTTTAAGTGATTGCATATATATTGAGCCATAAAAGCTTATTAGAATAATAATTAACTTCTTTAAAAAAATAAATATTAACTAAGTTTCAGCATGTTAACATGACATGCCAAGTTTTCTACAACTTATTTCTTGAAATCCATGAGAAAGCTCCAGTTTTTTATATATATTTTTCTTGATACCCTATTTCAACAGAAATGATTTTTATTGGTATTTGAACATCCACTTCTTAATGTTTCCATTTTTATGTAGTCCAACACTAAACACAGACCACGAAACCAAATTAATCAAATACAATAGAAATCACTTTTGAAGAAACATAGTTTAAGAGAGAAATCTATTGTACGCCACTAACTAGCAACTGATTATTGAGAGTGATAGTCGATTTAGCTTTCATTTTCGAACAGTTTTAAGGGATTGATAATCAATTAAGAGAGTTAGAGTTTCACCATGTTTAAGGGAGAAAGAGTTTCGTCGTATTTGAAAGAATGAAATTTGTTTTGACTAAGTTTTTTGAGTGAAAAGAGAAGTCTTTTAAACAAAGATATTTTAGTAATTGTCATAATTATTAACGATTTTGTATCAACTAATTAAATAGAAGGACTAAATTGTGACAAAATAAAAAGTTAGAGACTAAACTGTGGCATATAACAAACAAATTAAGGACCTTTACAGAGATTAAACAGTATATTTTGACATACATAGAGATTAATAAATTATTTAGCCTTTTTAAAAAAAATAAATTGCACAATTATGTCTAGGTTTTAAGTTTATGGGCATTAGGAATAGTTAGACAAAAATTTAAGGGCCATAGATGCAATAATTATTTTATTTATCTCTTTTGTTATAACTTTATTTATCTCTGTTTTGTTTTGTTTGTTTTTTAATCATCCTTTTAATGTTCCTCAAAAGGAATAATCCTTCTTATGTTTTGGTTGGTTTCTTGTACTTCATTAAAGATAGACTCTTTTTTTTCTTTTTTTCTTAATTATCTTCTTGGAATAATTTTTCCAAAAATAAGTATAACCGAAGATTAGAAGAAATTCCCATCCAAGGTTATTATCAATTAATTGAGGGTTTTGAGATTGTTGTTGGATGGATATTTTTATACGTATTCCTCAAAAAGAATTTTCTTGATTTTGATAAATTTAAAGCTATATGCTTGCTATTTTATTATTAGATGTTTTACTGGGACTTAACTATATATAAAATGAGCATTTATCATTCAATAATCCAAGAATTTACATATTTTCTGTTTTTGTTAAAATGTTAGATGCCAAATGTACACCATTATCTTACAAGAATAATGTCGATTCGTATTTTTTCTAATTTTGTTGATATTCGTTTAATAACTATCAAAATGAAAGAAGTTCCTATGCTTATTAGATGTATATATATATATATATATATATATATATATATATATATATATATATATATATATATATATATATATATATATATATATATATATATATACAGTCCGGCTATGGTGAGGGACTCCCTCACTTACTATTCTAAGGGAGTTTTAGTTTAAATCTAGTTACCAAACAAAATAACCATCTAATTTAAAAGAACAAAAATCTATTATTAATTCTCTAATTTATTCACTCAATCTCCTAGACCTTAACTTTGTAAACCCTAGACTCTAACAATCATAAACCCGTAGTCCTTAATTTTTTAAACCCTAACAACCCTAAATTCAAATAATTCTAAACTCATAGACCCTAACTTTATAAACCCTAGACCCTAACAATCATAAACCCGTAGTCCTTAATTTTTTAAACCCTAACAACCCTAAATTCAAATAATTCTAAACTCCTAGACCCTAACTTTATAAACCCTAGACCCTAACAATCATAAACCCGTAGTCCTTAATTTTATAAACCCTAACAACCCTAAATTCAAATAATTTTAAACTCCTAGACCCGAACTTTATAAACCCTAAACCCTAACAATCATAAACCCGTAGTCCCAACTTTATAAACCCTAGACCCTAACAACTTTAAACCCATAAACCCTAAATCCTAACTTTATAAACCCTAAACTCTAATATTAAAATAATTTATGTTAAATTTACACATAAAATATTGAAACCAGATAATATGATTAATTAATTAATTCCTGAATTAATTAGTATTTAGGAAAATAGAGTTTGATTTAATTAGGATACTAATTAGAAGAGTTGTAAACAAAATAAATTAGGATTTTATTACTTTAAATTCATTAAATTAATTAGGTGGGTGTATTTTGTTTGGTAACTAGATTAAAGCTAAAACTCTCTTAGAATAGTAAGTGAGGGACTCCCTTATATATATATATATATATATATGTATGTGGATCTTATTAAATGTAGTTCCCCTTTTTATTAAATATAGCACTCATTAACATTTTCTTTCCAAATAGGTTTGAAATGGGTGAGATTTGGCGGAAGAGTTAGAATTGAGGGATGATGATGGGAGAGATGATGATGGGCGCTGGAAGATGAGAGATGATGAGGGCCGCGGAAGAAAGGGTAGGGTAAAAGGGTTTTTTTGGGTTAATTTCGTTTTTAGCTCAAAACTTTATTTATTGTTTTGCAATTCAAGTTTTAAAGTTTTTTTTTTCATTTACATCATGATATTGCTGACGTGTCGGCGCGTGGGTCACACTCAATTTGATGTGACTGGTTATTGTGAGAGGAAGGACCCAATAGTTGCACTTTAAAAAACGTTAGGGGGCAAATAGAATCCAATATTAAATTAGGGGCCAGTGGACGAAAATAAATAAGTTAAGGGAGCACGGATGTATTAAGCCTAAATCTAAATTAAATAAAAACTTTTTATAATTTTAATTTTTGTTAAAAAAACATTAAATATTATAGCAAGGGTAGTTTGGTAAGTCCACAAAGAAAAAGTGAAAAAATAGAATTAAAAAATATAAAAAGAGACTATGTATAATAAAAAGGAGAGCTATGTTTAAGAGTTCAGATATATATCTATACAAACCAAGTGTCACTAAAACAAAATAAAATAGTGACACATGTTCATATAAAAAAATCCTTTATGGTAAAAGCAAAATTTCTCACAAAAATTTCCCACTTGTCATTTTCTCAAATTTTTATTTATTCTTTTTAATTATATCTTGTCCACTTTTTACGATTCAGAGAACTTGCCAATTTATCCACTTCTTAATGTTTCCATGGCCTTTGTTAATTTCATTCTCATTTTCTGATTTCATTCTAATTTGGGTTATACATTTATTTGCAACTTTAATTTAGACTAAAAAACAAAGTCTGGTACGATATTCTTTCTCTCTTTCATACTCAATTTATCTGCCTTTTCAATCTATCTTTCCATTGTTAATGAAAATTGTATTCATGTGTATGCTACTTAAAATTTGATAGCAAATGCTAATGCTAATTGAATTCAATTGCTACCTCACTTAGCAAAAGTACTCTTTTTCTTGTGCATATACTATGGGTTAAATGCACTAATAGTCACTCAAGTTTGCCTTTTGTTTTAAAATATTCACTCAACTTTAAATTTGTCTCCATAAAGTCATTCAATTTTGAGTTTTGTCTCAATTAAGTCACTCCATCAACTTAAATTAAATCCTAAAATAGTGATGTGGATGCCACATCCGCACAAGTCAACTTTTGAGCGTTGACTTTGACTGCCATGTAACAGACACCTAGATGTATAATAGAAATTTACGACATGTGACGCTTAGGTGGCCGCCACATGGCGGTCAACGTCAACAGTTAAAAGTTGACTTATGCCAACATGGCAGCCACACAAGTACTTTAGTATTTAATTTATTTTTAAGTTGATGAAGCGACCTAATTGAGACAAATCTCAAAGTTGAATGATTTTATTGAGACAAATTAAAGTTGAGTGATCATTTTAAGACAACAAACAAAGTTGAGTGATCATTGATGCATTTAACTCCATATACTATTGAATCATACAACTAAGAGTTTATGCTGTTGAGCAGTAAATGTATCTTAGAAACTTGTATTGCAATTTGCAAGAGGATAACTAGATGGGAATTCAATTTATACATTTCAACTTGATTCATTAATCCTAGGTTCTTATTTTACAAGTTCAACTTGGAAGAAGGTATGATTATTTTCTGAGACTTTGGTTTTAACTTTGATAAAATCTTATAGAACCATGTTAAGATGTGTTTTTACATATTTAAATGGAGGGTAAAATGCTAACCTTTATTAAGGACGATGCTCAATATTATGCATCCCTCTATTACACACTTTACTTGCCAGTTGGGCAATTCCTAAGTAAAAACTTTATTATTGTATTGTTTTCTTCATTGTGCCTGAAGTTAAAATCACTGCCAAACTCCGGGATGGTGGGCCCACCCGCAAAGGTTCAAAAAAAAAAAGATTTTAGGTTCAGTTGTTTCTTACAAGTGTTTGTAGGTTGTTGGGTTCCTCCAAAATGTGGATTTGGAGATTATAACATGCCAACTAGGACATTCAAAAAACTGGATTGTCGAGAGAAATTAAAGATTTGTTTCAAATTAAGTCATGTTATGACCTTCAAAATGTTCTCAATACCTTCAAATTTAGTTCTAGAATCATCTGGGTACATACATTAGTAATTAACCAATACATAGTTTTATGTTAATTAAAGTTACACAACCAAAATATGCTATGACATTTTGACACTTTTCTCAATAGGCCGTTAATGAACTTGATATATGAAACTATATATAGCATGCTACTGGCATCCATTGAAATATGGGATGTTTGTCAAAGAATTTCTGAACCTTTTATGTTCATCAATAAGAGTGCACTTTGGAGTGCTTGCAAAACATGGAATTCTAAATTTCGATATCCTGCAAAAAACACTAGCTTTTTTACTTATGAACAAATCTGAATCATAAATGCCTATTGTTATTTCGCTATGACTTGCTTATAGTGAAGATTGTTTATAGATTAGGCTCATATTCAAGAAACGTCTAGAGCGGTAGCTTTACGAATCGAAAAAAGGAATTAACACACAATGAGTATAAGCTTTGGTTTGTCGAATTTATTGCTTGAGAGGTCGTGATTGATGAATAATTGTTTGCTCAGATTCATGATTTTCTCTCTTTTTTATGGTTTTTCATTTTCATCCTAAGCCAAGTTCATAGCCGAGCTCGGAGAAAACCTAAATCCGAATCAGAAATATCATCCTCAAAACCTAAATCCGTAGGGGATCAGAATGGGAATCGGAATGGGAATGGGGAATGCAGGTGGAGGTGGAGGGTGATGTCCACCATGTCCAGGATGCAAAGCACAGCAAGGAATAGTCCCCGCCAGTGTTGGGGATTGAAGAATCATGGTCAGGCATGGGTTTGCATGTGAGAATGAATCGATGAACCCACTAGGATATTTAGGGCGGAGGCTGAGATTCAAACATCTCTACCGGAGGCATCTTCATTAGGAAGATACCCATCAAACTACGTCGATCTAGCGTCAATCTACGTTGATCTAGTTTGGGATCTAGCGTCGCCATCGAGAAAGAAAGGTATACAAAACAAAACTCTAATATCAGATTTCAACTCTCTCTTTTCATCCCTAACACAACCTATCTATTCTATTTATAACACCCAAGGGCGCTGCCCCAACCAAATAATAATAATATAATAATAATACAGTTTTGATAGAAATAGGACAAACAATGATTTTGTATTTAATATTCTCATGTTTATTTTAATGTTGTAGTGAGTTTAGTATTTGAGGATTGATTGAATCCTCTTACGTTTAGGATTGTTTAGTTGTTGATCATTTAATCCTATTTACGTTCTGACTTGAGTGCTGTTTTTTTATGAAATACAGATTTACATCCTTCAATGGTACGACTCAGACTGCAATTTGTTGGTTGTTCAAAGTATTCTATTTTTGTATGCTCTTCTCCCTTTCTCATAACCTTGCAAGTTCTGAGTATTGCATAAGTTGATCATTCCTTGACTTTGTTGATGATGTGTTTCTATACCAGGAACTAAATGGAGGCTGTTGTCCTTGTGTTCGTTTTATTTGCAGATATGCTGTGGATGCCATTGGTCCTGTCAATTGTATTGCATGGACACCTGATAATTCTACTTTTGCTGTTGAGTGGAAGTTAAGAGGACTTGCTGTTTGGTCTCCTTTCTGGCTGTTGTTTGATGTCAACGATCCGTCAAATTGGTTTAAATTCTGCATCTTCTCCAAAATTATGTTGTACAGTCTAAAGATACAGATTAACTTAAAATTTTACACCTAAATCTTCCGTATAGTTTCAAATGCTAAGTTTAATTACTAACTGCTCTTATTTATAATCTTAGCAATTTTAGGATACTGATATTATCTTTTGTGGCACAGGTTTCTTATATCTCTCAAAATTGGTATCTTCAGCTAACAAAGATGGAATGTCCCTCGCAGTTGCTGGTCTTCATGGGCCGATTTTATATGATATGTGTTTGAAAAAGTGGGGAGTCTTTGGCGATATTACTCGGGAGCAAAAGAATTCAGTGCAAAGGCTTTTGTTATGGCTGGGGAATATTGTTGTTGTCTGCAGCTATGTCGAATCTTCTAACATGTGAGCTCTAATCATATTCATTTACTCTTTTCTATTTTGTTATTCTTAAGCAGTTCAAGCACCTTTTGAATTGAAAAACTGGTTCAGTTCACCATATCAGTCAATTGAGGGTTTGTATTGTTGCAATAACTTGTGATAAATCTGTGATATAGAAAGTGAAAGCTACTCAACTTAGTAGCTATGAATCATTATCTGCAAGTACATTTTTGTGTCTACAAACTGTTATTATTGTATAAGTTATTGTATTTATCTTTTTTGTGACTCCATTTTTTATATTTTTGACGATTCCGAAAGAGCTCTATTCAATCCAAAAATCAATTTATTTTATTGCAAAGCAATATGAATGGGAATCCATGGCGAGTTTTAATTGGTGACGCTATTTGAACCCTAATATCAGATTTCAACTCTCTCTTTTCTTTCCAATCCATCCCTAACACAACCTATCTATTTATAACACCCAAGGGCGGTGCCCCAACCAAATAATAATACAGTTTTGATAGAAATAGAACAAACAATGATTTTGATATTCATTAAATTAAACTTTTTAAACTATAATAAAAAAATATTTTTATAATCAAATGTCAATGGGTTGTTAATAGAAGCTTTTAGGGTATAAAAAATATGAAAGAAAATACTTTTAGAACCAAAGTTTAACGGGTTGTTGCTAGAAAATTTTAGGTTGTTATAAAAAAAAATAAAAAATACCTTTACAACTAAAAGTTAACGGATTGTTTCAGGGTATAATAAAATAAAACTACTTTCGTAAGCAAGAGTTAACGGATAGCCACGAGAAATTTTAGAGTAATAAAAAACTTTATTATCAAGAGTTTACGGAATAGAAAAAAAATTAAAAATTGCATTGTTAATTAAATGCATTAATACTATTAAATTTTTTAAAAAATTAAATTAACAATAATGCCAATCTAATGTTAATTGCTAAATTTTAATGCCTTACATTAATGATCTCTCTTTATTTACAGCCGTATGGGCCGTAAATATCAGGACCCTTTAAAGAATTTAGTACTGTGCACACGTGTGGACTGGGACAGCAACAAAGACTGACTATATTATTATTTGTCCTCTTCTTATTATTTGTCCTCTACTTATATAGGTATTATAAAATGTGGACCATAGATTATTCTTGTTTTACATTAGTCTATAAATTTTTCACCTTACAATGTGTAAAATTTTGTAACAGAAGGTGGATTATTAAGGTGTTGTTGGGCATATAATGTTCAATGATTTGTATTTTAATGTATGGGTCCCTATTGATAATCACATTTTTCTTTTGTTACCATTGTAATATATTGTATCAAAGAATTTTGATTTGTGTTAAAATTCTCTCTTATAATTACTTTGTTATGTAATAGGAGATATTTTATTTCCTTTTTATAGTTGAATTGAGCTTCCTAATATATGGTATTGGTTTGTAGAGTTGTGCTTACATGGTCAATGATTGACCAAATACAATTTGATCAATCATCGTTAGATTAAAATCTAAGGGTTGAGATTAGTTTGGTGGTTTCATTAGTATCTAATCTCCACCCTTAGATTTTGATCTAATGGTGATTGACCAAATTGTATTTGGTCAATCATTGACCATGTGAGCACCACTCTTGGTTTGTAATAGGTTTAAAAAATAATGCTTTAGATTATATATTAGATGGAACATTTTTAAAAAAATTACATTTATAAGTGTTTTGATGGAATTTATTTGAATTCGGTAAAAGTAAATAATAATTAGATTGTTTTGAACTTTAACATATCCCCTTATCTAACATCTTTGCGAGGAGCTTCTCTAGATCTGCCTCACGAGAACCATCAACCATAGTGTTTTTGTGTTGGTGTGCCCTAGTTCTAGGCATAGTTATTTTGTTATTGTATTGTACTTTTGTTGATTGTACTATACAATTGTTTTATGGAATAAAAGGCATTAATTCATTCAGTTAATATATCTTGTATTATATGTACTGTATGAAGTATCCATTGATTGTTGATGCGGCCTCGAGCTAGTGCTACAAAAAGGCCTACAATTAGAGGACAAGTGTACCCTATCGTTGTCAAGTAATAATCCGGGGTTTAAGTCCGGGTATCGAATCCACGGGATTTATACCAATAAGTATCAAACTACTTGGTCTCGGGTTGTTATCTAAGCGAATATATACTTTAGAGTTTTGGGTTGATTAATTAACTACTCCTATACTACAAAATACAAATACTTTCCATATTCCTTAGCATGAAATGGTGATGGTAAGTTTTATACAACAATAAAGATAAAATAGTATTAAGATTAATCAAGCTACCATAGCTAGCTTTTTATGATGTTTATAAACACGTATGAACTCGTAAGTACACACTTAATTAATCCTATAATTTCAAGGTTAAGTGTCTCCAATGGATTTAGAAACTAGGGCCCTTTAAGTTCCGTGATGTCGTCAATATCTACGGTTTCCGGCTCGTCACTTTCGATGGGGGCAACACCTATATAAATCCGGTAGAAATGTCAAGTTCATATCAAGTATTTATAAATAAACATAAAGAGAAGCATATGATGATGATGAATCAAATATACTAATTTATGCAAAATTATTGTATAAACTATGTAAAGAAATAATATGATACTACCGAGTCTAGCACATAGACGGGTCACAACTAGTTTAGCGAGATAAAAGTTTAGCTACTCCCTTTTATCGCACTACACCGGACACACGATCGTCGCTTATGTCCTCGGAGAGGAACTCTTTGCCAACTTGAAGATTTGAATAGAATGGATGAAGATGAAGGAAATAATAAGTAACTTTGTATTAATGGAATGGAAATGGATTACAAGTTTGCAAAAGAGGAGAAATGGAATATGGATCGTATTTGGATCGCCTCTTTAAACAACTAAATGGAGAGAATTACAATTAAATGGAACTAAACATAACTAAAGAGGGATTAAACACAAGTGGAGAGGGATTCTCTTTCTGGCTAGAGAACCCCCATATTTAAACAGAAAAGTTGGCTTTGTGAACAAGTGTGAATCCTCAAAACACATGCTTGAAAATCTCATCGAAGTGCAGAATAAAGCTTGACACGGGTCGTGTGGGACACTTGACACGCCGTGTCAAGGCAAAAATGCATTAAAATGACTTTAATCAGCTCAGGCGTGTCCTTGGGCGTGCCCTTGACACGGGGTCGTGTCGCATTAATTACTCGACAAGTTGGATTTTTGCTAATTAAAACGCCGCGCAAATTAAATGTCTCCTTTGTGACACGGATCGTGTCCCTTTTGACACGGGGTCGTGTCCTCCATTAGTCGTGTGAACACCATTTACACACCCCTGAAATCAAACCGTGTGGACCATTTTTATCCTGACACGGACCGTGTGGAACTTTGACACGACCCGTGTCACGAGCAATTTCTGGGCAGATTGACTTTTCCTTGAATTTTTTGCAAAACTCCTTGTCTCTTAGCTCTTTATTAGCACAAAAACACCTCTAATCATGTCTGGAAGTTGTCTTTCACCATGGATAATTTTTATCTTTGAAGTAAAACCTATAAACAAAATAAACATGGGTTACTTTGACGATTTCCGGTGAAAATAGTGCTTTTACGGAGATAAATTCAAACTAAGTGATTGAGAATTAATTTGTTCACAAAGTATAATAAAAAGACTTAAAACTATACTAAAAATAATAAAATAACATTTAATTACATCGTAAATAACCCGAAAAGATAGAGATATTTCATCCCTATCAATTGTATATCATAAATAACCAGAAGCTAGTTCTTCTCATGGGAATGAATAGAATGTAAAGCTTTTACGAACAGGATATGTACACGTGTACATGATATGTTTGTAGGTACTTATGACCAATACGGGACTTGGTCGATCCGCTTTAGAAGGCACATGGTGGAAGTGTCATTGCCCTTTTATAAATGTAGATCTCTTTTATCTGTCGACCTGATTTCAATATAGTATTGAATGGGGAATCTGATTATATTTGACATACGCCTAACAGGTCTGTAAAAGGATGCCAAATACGGGTATGATTGGTCTAGTCAGTGAAGTCATTCATACTGATAGTTGAAGTGAAGGGATTACCACTCACTCCATAAGTGAGATGATATCATTAGGCCACTCGTTGAGTTGAACTGAGAAATGTGTGGCCACACTCAGATAAGCTGGTTACTTATCTGTTCTTCAGTTAACTCTAGATCGAGAAATATCTCAAGTTGTAGAGGATGACGTCCACCATGCCTCATACTTGATATATCGATATGCTTGGTAAGAGATATTAGAGAATACTACAGGGTATCTATCTGTATGAGATGCACTAACACTGTAATCAATTGGTGACTGATATGGTCTAGGCAACTCTCTATCAGTCGTTGAGCTAATTGATTATGGCCCACAGGATCGTGCACACTAGACACTAAGACTTGTACTCAGAGAACTAATACATGTAGTGTATTTGTGATGAACTTATTATTAGTTGTTAACTGATAATGTTAATTGATTAATTGTTCTGATTGGAACAAGTTAATTGATTATTTGGAGGGATTAATTATTCAATCGGGTTAATTAATTAAGCGATTGATTAATTAGATTTTCTTTAGGGGTTAGTGTGTGATTAATTATAACCTAATTGATGTTAATTGAATCTATTGTATTCTATTGTGGTACAATCAGATTAATTAAATTAATGCAGGTACTAAAACTGTAATTAGTCGACACACTATAAATTAATCCTAATCGATTGAAACCCGAGACTTTCTGACACAGAAAATCGAAAAACCCTAATTCCCTCAACCCCATTCGCCCGACTACTGTAGGAGGTGTCTGGAGTTTCTGTTCATCGTTCTTCGTGCCTATTTCGAGGACTCGTCGTCTGAAGTGTTGTGCAAGTGATATTGGCGGAACCTCCGATCGTGCGGTTCGTCCATCTCTCGCAGAGGGATTCCATGTGAGTGACTAATAGTAGTTTAATCACCATAATTAAGTAAATAACATTGAGGCAATGATAAAGATCAAAGTAATCTGATCAATGATGTTTTATATCGTTTTTCTCGCTTCCGCTGCGCGTCTCTGATCGTTGATCAGATTTCAACATTTTGTTGATAGTGTACACTAGGGCATATTGTTGATGGAGTTGCTTCAATGGATGCGACCAACAGTCTCACTCTTCTCCTGTGAATTGGTCAAATTCCCAAACAAGTGCTTAACCCGAATGAGCTGATTCTGGAGTCATAATTACAGTTGTAACCTAAACAGATTGAGATGACATATACCCGCCATATGTATGGGTCCTTACGCAGGCATGTAGCTGTCTGGCGTCTGGAAATAGGGTCGCATCATTTGTATCTTCCAATAGTACGGGTCATGAGGCATATCATATGGGTTTGTGCCAAAGGATTCCTGATAACCCTACCGCTGTTACCCTGAACTGACTCTGGGAACAACACTTGAGGAAGGATTCCACGAGACAGTGAAATTTTCTCCTTCGAGACACCGAAAACCTACAAAATAGAGATAGCGAGGTGATCATCAGTAAAATCGCTCACCATAACTCTGATGCATGTAATTTCCATGTTCAATTTTTCACCTAAATGTGGCCATTGTTGTTCAGGTTGATTATAAATAGGAGAGAAGTTTCTTGTTTTGATTAGGGTACGGAGAAGTTTATTACTGGAAGCGAATGG
Source organism: Euphorbia peplus (assembly GCA_028411795.1). Classification (NCBI taxonomy): domain Eukaryota; kingdom Viridiplantae; phylum Streptophyta; class Magnoliopsida; order Malpighiales; family Euphorbiaceae; genus Euphorbia; species Euphorbia peplus. The sequence continues at coordinate 6,245,335 of CP110843.1, read as the reverse complement.
AGATTAAAAGAGGGGAAACGGATGGCTTCGTAACGGTTAAATGCAATTAAGAGCCAGAGGAAAAGCTATCCAATTTTTTAGGAAAAGAAAGAAAAAAAATCGTGAAACTCTCTTGATTTTGATACGTCAATTTTTTTTCTAACATGAAAGCATAGTGAGCTGGTACGAGGTTTCAGCTTTTATATATACATATAGATATAGATATATAGATTAATGAGTTTGAGCAAACATGTTCTTAACTGTTTATAGGGAAAATTTCAAAGAAAAAACTTTTGTGGTTTCACTTATTTTAAAATACAAGATAGTGGTTTACTCTCGCTCAAAATAAGAATTAAGATTTCACACTTTTTTTCAAAATTGTAAAGCTTTATGTTAACGACCTTAAAATGAAAAATATCAAGAATTAAAGTGTTTTAATATCATGTTTACCATAAAATCACATTTATGATTTTCGAAAATCATCATTTTTTAATCTTTCTCTCTCTAAACATCGACTTTCAGTCTCATTGTCAAACTCTATCAAATGATTCCAAAATAAAAAAGTTGAAGAATTAAAATTTCTTAAAACATCGTTATTTATTTGTTTATGTCATTTGAAGTCGTCAATAGTGAATTTAAAAGTGTCAAACCAAAAGTCATCTTTTTGAAAAATATGTGAAACCTCCCGTCCTTATTATTTTGGGCAAAAGTAAACTAAAACTTTTTATTTAAAAATAAGTGAACCACAAAGTTTTTTCAAAAAATTTTACCCCTATTTATATTACGTTGTAAAATGATTTATTTTTAGTTTTTTTTCTAACGAAAAGTAAAACTTCAACTTTTTTTATTATCACTTTTAAAATAGTAATCATTGAGAATTGTTTTAAAAGAATTATGTAATTCTCTTTCGTTTTTAATTAAGTCACTTTTGTAAAAATATGAGAAATTAATATATCATTAATTACCGCATACAAAATATTTATCTATCATCATTTTAATATCTCTCCTCTTACTTGTTTCCTTAAACTCTACAAGTATAGAAGTATAATTGACAAAACAATAACCTTTATTATATATATATATATATTTAAACCTCTAACAATGGTCCTACGTGTCGGCCTCTCCTTATTTCACTCCTCTAATGTCATATGTGTCTTCTTCTCTTTAAAATACTCTTCTAAATGTTTGTTCTCATTTTTAATATATTTGTTACCTTTTAACCATAATTTAATAATTATATTAATTTAAATTATATTTTTAAACATCATATTACCATATTATTAACTCATCAATTATTTTTTCTTCTATAAACGTATTTTTCCTAAAGATAAAATATATTTTATTATTTTTTTTTTGTTATTATTATTTCTTATTTTGATAATTGATTTAATTAATAAAATAGCTTTCTATTTTTTTTTATATTTTCTTTCAAATTTTCTTAATATGAAATTTTTTTAAAAGATAATATGGTAATTTGTTTTTATTACAATTCAATTTATAGCAATTTTTAAAAAATTTCTATTAATATATATTTTTTTTGTATTTGTCTATATGCATGTATTTAACTGTATATATTTTCTCACCTTTAATATTTTATTTTCTATACGTATCTCCTCAATTGTTAACAATATATATACCATGGCATAAAGTATACGAAGGTTGAAGATGAGGGTAAAACCTAATTTTCTTATAATTTGGGTAGGAATCAAAACGACGTCGTTTTGAATCCTTTAATGAAACGACGAAACGACGTCGTTTTGATTAGTAAGCCCAGTTAACCAAATTAAATCATATCGGTCCATTTACAAAATTAAATCATACCAGCCCAAACTTAATTTTTTTTGTCATTTAAGAAAACTCAAATATGTATGAACCACATCAACGTTTTATTGTTCATTCAAACTAATTTTTTCTCTCTGTAACTCACGCGTTGAGTTTAAGCCCCCTCGACTTCTGGGTCCTGGCTCCGCCACTGGGTGAAAATGACATATTTAGGAAAAATTATGTGAAGTGAATTATATATATATATATATATGTTATGTGGGATCCACAAAAAAGAACTACTCTTTTTTACTTCTCTTATAATCAATAACTTAAATTGTGATGTACCAAAAGAAATTACATTATGAGATAGTACATGGAGGAAAAGTGATATAATGATTTGTACATATTTCATATTAAATCCATTAATGAAAAATTTGTATAGTGAACTGTATCAATGAAGGAGAAATAAAAAGGAGTAACAAAAATAAGTCATTGCATGATTTATTTATGACTTAATTAGGATTTATTTACTGTGGGTTGTTACGCTCGGGATCATTGATTTGGTTATAAGCTTTGGTTTGTCGAATTTATTGATTGAGAGGTCGTGATTGATGAATAATTGTTTGCTCAGATTCATGATTTTCTCAGTTTTTTATGGTTAAGATAATCGAAATGCAGAAAAAATTAAAAAAAGAAAAGAAATAAAGATAATCAAGAAAGAAACAAAGATAATCATGAAAGAAATAAAGATAATCATAATCATCCATTTATGGTTATTATGGAACACATTATTAAAAAAAGAAGAAAGAAATAAAGATAATCGGATGTTCCAGAGACTCTTTCAGAGACGAGGTCGGACGGTTGCATCCGAATCCGAATTATGGGAAGATGGTCGGAATCGGAATTGACAGTGGAAAGCAATCTGGGGAGTGATACTAAGTATGCAAAGCACAGCAAGGTATAGTCCCCCCCAGTGTTCGGGATTGAATCATCCAAGTCAAAAATGGGTTTGCATGTCATCATGAATCTCCATGCAGCCTCGTGAGTTGTAAACTCGATGAACGCACATCTTCTATGACGACCATTAATCTCAATTGCAACAACCTCCTCGCCGGTTTGAGAAAAACAACGATACAGATAATCCTCATCCATCCAGGGCTTAAGACGTCTCACGCCAATAGTACAATTGGTTTCGTCACTAGGGCCATGTTGATCTGGTTTTGTACATTCCTTCAGATAAGGCCGAGGCTGAGATTCAAACATCTCAACCGGAGGCATCTTCATCATGAACAGACAATCAAAATATCTACTATGATCCACCGGCGCCATCGAACAACAGAGAAATTTCTGTAATTTCTATATGGATTTCTGATAATTTGTGAAAAGATCAATTCATTCAAATGAGAAAGATGAGCAGAGCTCAATACAAATACCAGAAAAACAGAAAAAAGAGACAGCTGGCATACCAGCAAATCCCGCCCAAACTACAATACTAAAACGATGCCGTTTTACTAACAGCACGTGACTCACTTAAAACAAACGCACGTGACCTTAATTCTTCACCCCCTCCTCACGCGCGAACACCTGCCAATTCAACTAAGAACACCAACAACAATTCCCAGAAACTCATCATGCAAATCAACTTAATCAACATCAGGCAAATCAATAACTCCCATTTGCCTTAACACCGGCTCCATTTGATTGTAGGTCAGAGGTTTAGTAAATATATCTGCCAATTGTTGCTCTGAGTGAATAAAAGGAGTCTTGATCATTCCAGATTGAATATATTCCCTCACAATATGACAATCAATATCCAAATGCTTAGTCCTCTCATGGAAGACCGGATTCTCAGCTATGTGAATAGCTGCTTTGTTATCACAAAACAAAGATATTGGTTCCTGCAATGTCACTCCAAATACCCTCAACAGATACCTCAGCCATTTAACTTCACATGAGGTACTAGCCATTGCCCTATACTCAGCTTCTGCAGAAGATTTGCTAACTGTGGCTTGCTTTTTAGCTTTCCAAGAAACCAAAGCATGACCAAGCAGTATACAATAGCCTCCAACTGATCTTCTAGTCTCAGGACATCTAGCCCAATCAGCATCTGTGAATGCTTCCATTATCATCTCATCATAATCATTCCTGCAATAAGCCTTCATTTGCAAATTCACACCACTTGGATATAACAATCCTTTTTTATGTGTTCCCTTCAAATATTTCAAGACATGTAGAGCAGCATTCATTTGAATCTCTGTGGGATGCTGTAGAAACTGGCTCAATTGTTGTGTTACATAGCTGATGTCTGGTCTTGTAAAACCAAGGTACAATAGCTTCCCTATTATCCTTCTATATGCTTCAGCATTTCCAATCTCAGGACTACCAGCAAATAGATTAACTCCAGACTGAAACGGACTTGAAACAGCTTGAACATTACTTAAACCAGCTTCATGCAACATATCCCTGATATACTTTCCTTGTGATATCACTAAACCATCTGTAGATCTTGAAATTTCCACTCCTAGGAAATATTTTGCCATCCCCAGATCCTTGATGGTGAAAGCTTTATGGAGAGCTCTCTTGACATCCACAATCATCTGTGTTGAAGTACCAGTCATCAATATATCATCAACATACACAATTAAAGCCATGAAATCACCACCAATGTCACCCTTTGTAAACAGACAATAATCATAATGTGATCGAACAAGACCTAAACCAGTCAAAGTAGAAGTAAATTGCTTATTCCATTGCCTCCCTGCTTGTTTCAAGCCATAAATAGACTTCACAAGCCTGCACACTTGACCTGGTTTAGCCTTAGTATACCCTTCTGGTGGAATCATATACAATTCTTCTTCAATATAGCCATGTAAATAGGCATTATTAACATCACACTGGTGTAACTCCCACTGGAAATGTGCTGTCAAAGCCAAGAAAACTCTCACAGTGACTATCTTAGCAACTGGTGAGAAACTATCTTGATAATCAATTCCCCATCTTTGATTATATCCTCTGGCTACAAGTCTAGCCTTATATTTATCTAGGCTTCCATCAGCATTGTACTTCACCTTGAACAACCATCTAGATGTGATTGCCTTTTTCCCTTCTGGTAAGTCTGTCACTACCCAAGTATCATTGCCCTCCAATGCCTGTAACTCTTTATCCATGGTTGTAACCCAGTTAGGATTCTTACTAGCTGTATAATAGTTGCTTGGTTCTGGAATCTTGGCCAAATTTACAAGAAAAGTCTTGTAATGAGGAGTGTATTGTAAAGAACTTTGAGAAGCTGAAGTTCTGCAATGATTGATGACAAAATCCTGTGTCCAGGCTGGTAACTTCACATACCTGTTAGACCTCCTCAAAACAACATCACTGGGTGCAACTACTTCCTCTACCTCTGGAGATATTAACTGTGCTTCCTCTACATCTGTGTCAAACTCATCCTCTGTGAAAACTACAGGTAAACTAACAGATTGTAGCTGAGAAGAACTAGCAGTTGAGGATTGATAATGAAATTGATTCTCCAGAAAGTGAACATCTCTAGAGACACAAATCTTATTGGTAGTAAGATCATAAAGCTTCCATCCTTTTTGACCAGGTGAATGACCAATGTAAATACATTTGTGAGATCTGTCATCAAACTTGCCTCTATTAACCTCAGCATTAACTGCATAAGCATTACAGCCAAAGACTCTCAGCTGTTCATACTGAGGTTGAGTTCCATAGAGCATCTCATGAGGAGTTTTCCAATGCAAAACCTGTGTAGGAGAAAGATTAATAATAATTGTAGCTTGCATCATTGCTTCACCCCAAAACTTGATAGGTAAATGACTCTCCTTCAACAAGGCTCTGGCTACAGTTGTCAAGCTTCTATGCCTTCTCTCAACTGTACCATTCTGTTGAGGAGTATATACACAGGTCTTTTGATGTACAACTCCAAAAGAATGAAAGACTTTCTGTGTCTGCTGACTGGTAAACTCAGTACCATTATCTGTCCTGACAGCTTTAACATCAACTTGAAACTGAGTTTTGACAAACTGTATAAAGATAGCAAGCAAACTGGCTACTTGATCTTTAGTTTTGAACAATATAGTCCACATTGACCTAGAATAATCATCTACTAGGGTCAAAATGAACCTATCACCAGACAGAGATACTTGCTTGTATGGCCCCCAAACATCTCCATGAACCAAATCAAAAATAGCACTAGACTGTGTTTCACTAATAGGGAAAGGAAGCCTAGTTTGTTTACTTCTTAAACAAACATCACAAGCAGACAAATGAGAACTATCAGCAGACATATGAACATTTACACCCTCCAGATGTTGCATCCTGTGAACTGATATGTGGCCTAATCTTTTATGCCACAATTCAAGAGTATGAACACTCTTATCTGAGACATGAAAAAGAGCTAATGAAGAAGTTTGTACCTGCTGAATGAGCTTGATAGAAAATGACTCGGCTGTAATATAATACAACCCTTCTTTCATAATTCCAACTGCCAAAGGAATTAAATCACCACTTCTCTGCAATAAACACCATTCAGAAGCAAATTTCACCATAATACCTGCATCTTGTAGTAACTTACTCACAGAAAGCAGATTATATTTGAAATGTGGGGAAAACAACACATCCTTCAATTGCAGCTTTCCATGTATATCAACATCTCCACATTGTGAAACAGATTGAGCCTCTCCTGTAGGCAAGTAAACAGGCTTTGGTTGTATAAGTTTTTGAACATTATGCATTTGATCAAGGTTGCATGACATATGAACTGATGCTCCAGAATCCACTATCCAGCATGAAGCAGGATGATCAAAGTTACTTCCAACAGCACACACTCCTGCAAAAGCTGCAAATGCTGAGAAATCTACATTTCCTTTTGCCTCACTTCCAGATTTGCTTCTCAGCATTCTTTGTAATTCTCTTTGCACTTCTTTTTGCACAAGAGATTGCACACTTTCAGCTGAGCTATCTTCAACTTCAGACATTGCATCTTCCAGTGGTGAATTAGATTCCCTGGTCATATGCACTTGATATCTATTTGAATTTGAACCAGCTCCTGAACCATTGCCATTTGGCCCCCCAGTACCAGCCTTCTTTCCTTTGAACCACTCTGGATAACCTATCAGCTTGAAACAATCACTTCTGTCATGCCCTCCCCTTCTACAATGATTACAAAACTTGTCTTCTCTATTCATGTTGTTATTTCCAGATCTACCTCCTCTAGAAGCATTATATCCTCCTCTACCATTATTGCTTCCTGTGGATCTGTTGCCTGATTGCCTGTTCACATTGGATCCTTGAGTCATATTCACAAACTCTACATTAGCTTCAACTCCTGTGTTTCTCTGAGTTTCAATACTCATAAGCATAGCAAATGCCTGATTCATACTAGGCAAAGGATTAGTAAGCAAAATCTGGTCTCTTACATGGTTGAAATCCGGGTGTAAACCAGTAAGAAATTGCATCAATTGCTCTTCATCTATCTGCAATTGTGCTTTCTTTGAAGCTTCTCCACAATTACATGTAATTACTGGCCTTATCAAAGCATACTCATCCCACTTTCTTTTAATCTGATTAAAAAAATCCACCAATGATAAACTCCCCTGTGTGAGACTTATAATCTCCTTCCTCAACTGGAAAATGAGAGGACCATTACTTTGGCCATATCTCTCCTTAAGATTATCCCACAAATGCTTCGATGATGATGCGTACATAAACACACTACCTAAATCTTTAGTTAATGCATTCAGCAGCCATGAAAACACTAAATCGTCTATTTCTTTCCACTTATAATACTCTTCAGACTCAACATTAAGCGGTTTTTCATCTTTAAGAATGAAATTAGTTTTCCTCTTAGCATTAATAGCTAACATCATAGATCTACTCCAAGGCAAATAATTAGATCCATCCATAACAGTAGATACTAACATTAAGCTTGGATTATCATGCTGTTGAGTGTGTTGATTAGCCATACCTTCAATCGTTTCTGATTGCTGTGATGATCTGACAAATTCCGATTCTATAGTGATATCTTCTTCACCTTCCGATCTCTGAAATTCAGATTCAACACTTTCACTGCTTTCTGAAACCGTAATTTCTCCTCGATCTTCAATCTCTGATCGAACTACTTCTGCGAATGATCGTCTTCTCCGACTGCTCATCTAGGTCTCCAGGATTCTCTCAATCCTACTCTGATACCATGATAATTTGTGAAAAGATCAATTCATTCAAATGAGAAAGATGAGCAGAGCTCAATACAAATACCAGAAAAACAGAAAAAAGAGACAGCTGGCATACCAGCAAATCCCGCCCAAACTACAATACTAAAACGATGCCGTTTTACTAACAGCACGTGACTCACTTAAAACAAACGCACGTGACCTTAATTCTTCAATTTCAATATAAAGACTGAAATTCAGCTTAAGTCCTCTTTTAAAGGAAGCTTTGAACTTGTTAGAAGTGATGTTTTAACATTGACTGGGAGCATGTCTGCAAATTTTGATATATGCGATTGTTATGTGTTGTTTCTACTATCTAATCAACTAATGTTACTTAATGCTAATTATGATGTGGTTCTATACCAGGAACTAAATGGAGGCTGTTGTCCTTCTTTTAGGAAGCAGGAATGTTGGGAAAGGGACTAGTAGTACCTGTTTCAAGATTGTTTCCAAGTTTGTCGATTATTTTCCTTGTTTGATTGCCCTAACTCAGGTGATCTTTCTTGGTTGTTAATTCTTCAGTTCATTTTTTCATCCCACTGCAAATTTTCTGAACTAACCTCTTCTTTTTCTCCTAGATGATAATCTGTTTCTAGTTTCTGACATTCTTCAATGTACATACTTGGTCTTGATTTATGAAGTCTTAAGAAATTGTCACTTGTGTTCGTTTTATTTGCAGATATGTTGTGGATGCCATTGGTCCTGTCAATTGTATTGCATGGACACCTGATAATTCTGCTTTTGCTGTTGAGTGGAAGTTAAGAGGACTTGCTGTTTGGTCTCCTTTCTGGCTGTTGTTTGATGTCAACGATCCGTCAAATTGGTTTAAATTCTGCATCTTCTCCAAAATTATGTTGTACAGTCTAAAGATACAGATTAACTTAAAATTTTACACCTAAATCTTCCGTATAGTTTCAAATGCTAAGTTTAATTACTAACTGCTCTTATTTATAATCTTAGCAATTTTAGGATACTGATATTATCTTTTGTGGCACAGGTTTCTTATATCTCTCAAAATTGGTATCTTCAGCTAACAAAGATGGAATGTCCCTCGCAGTTGCTGGTCTTCATGGGCCGATTTTATATGATATGTGTTTGAAAAAGTGGGGAGTCTTTGACGATATTACTCAGTAGCAAAGGATTCAGTGCAAAGGCTTGTTATGGCTGGGGAATATTGTTGTTGTCCGCAGCTATGTCGAATCTTCTAACATGTGACCATATCAGTCAATATATTCAAGCCCGTCTAAGTTTGGCCAAAGATTTAGGTTTCAACTGATAGACTTTATTGTCTGAGTTTAATTAGAATTGGCTGAATTTAATTAGAATTTTTTTGACACAACTGAACCTTTTACCTGAATGTTTTTAAAGATGCGAATTTCGGGATTTTATGATAATTTGCACAGCCAGTTATTGTTCCATTTGAGGGTTTGTATTGTTGCAATAACTTGTAATACATCTGTGATATAGAAAGTGAAAGCTACTCAACTTAGTAGCTGTGGATCACTATCTGCAAGTACATTTTTGTGTCTACAAACTGTTATTATTGTATAAGTAATTGTATTTATCTTTTTTGTGACTCCATTTTCTTTATATTTTTTGACGATTCCGAGAGAGCTCTGTTCAATCCAAAAATCAATTTGTTTTATTGCAAAGCAATATGAATGGGAATCCGTCGCGATTTTTAATTGGTGAGCTTTTTTTGGCAATTAACAATGGTACTACGGCAGAATTTTCTGTTGCAAAAGTTGTTTTGTAACGTTTGTGAAATTTGAAACGATTTTTCCGTCATCAAATCGGGTCGTAAATTGTGACGTTTAAAAAGAAGAGAAAAGGAGAAGCATAAACAAACATGGCCTCAAAATTCAAACCTTGAGATGAGATTGTAACTCCTCCCAAGTGGAAATTTTACAGGAACAACTCATAATTAGCATAATTATAATTATAAAGGAAAAAGAAATCTTGTTTTTCGACTGGAAGACGTTGGCCTCTATGGTAGAATCAGTCGGGGGCCCGAGAGGCGGTGACTAAATGCAAACAGAAACTCCGTATGCTTGCAACTCAAATAATAATTGCTATACAATTGGTCAAAATTGATATAACAACTCATCTATTTACTTAAGGTACGTAGTAATATTTGCATAGGCAATACTCTCTGGAAGCCTAAATGATCCACACAACATCCATTTTCCAGGTGCAACAAGTCGTACTCTGCGCATTTCCACATTCACTGCCACCTCTGCAAGTGCAATTCTTATCCGCTGCATTCATGTTTATAAAATCAATTATAAGGTAGAGGATAAGTGGCCTGATGCAAAAGTATAAGAGAAACTATGTCCACCACATCCAGCATGCCACAGATTATAGAAACAGAACCTCATGAAAGTCAAATTCTGGATCTCGAGCTTTGGAGAATCCATAGACATGGATCGTTGGAAAATTCAATTTTCTATGCTTTGGGTGGTCTTTGTATATCCCCCTGAATGCATCTGTTAATAGAAACGATATTATACAGATTTAGAGAAACTAATATTGGTCATTCTGCTATAGTATACGTGTAATTAACAATCGAATGAAAATGCCACTTCTCTAAACGATATTATCCAATACAAAGGTTCAAAATACAACTTCATAATCCACATAATTGCATATTTATACTGCATGTATAACTTACTGTCTTACTCACAAGTCATCCAAATACTATACCTTCAAGAATTTTAATAACTAAATGCATAGCGTGAACATTGAAAACATATATTCCAAGTGAGGGATGACTATAGTACTTGTTAGATTCAGAATGAAAAAGAAGAGGCGTGAGCTAAATAAGGATCAAACAACACACCTAGATATTCTGCTGCATCATTTGGCAAATTCATAACCACCTGTGTTATGGTTTGACCTTTGTCACTTGAGAACATAGCGTTAATGAACCTCCTTCCATCCATACTGAAGACCTTTATAACGATAGAGCCTCAACATAAGAATGTTGCTAAGAAATCCTTAAATTACGGGTAGATGGCCATTCATATCAGACTGACAGCAACTGGACTTTTATTTTGTAACTCAAATGCTCATACATGCTACATTCAACAGCTTGATGTGTATCATTTGTAGTTGCATAAATCATACAAATATTAACAAGGAGAAAAAAATTAAGAGATTAACTGAGATTAGTTGCACAAAAGACACCCATCGTACCTTAATCTTCCTTTCAAGCTTGTTGAGGGCACTATTTCTCTCCAAATAATCAATGGCACAAGGGTTCAAATCATTGGCATATACACGTTTCACTTTTCTTGCAGCAGCCAAAGTTATGGGACCAACACCAGAAAATACATCACCTATTATTGATGGATATATAATTATGGAAGGACACTAGTCAGACAATAATAAATACAGCCAAATCCAAATGATAGGCATAGTTAGGAAGCTGTTACTATATTAATAGGAATTAAATTAGGTTGTTAATTGTTGTTTAGGAATATTAATTACTTCTTATTTAGGCATATTTTAGAGCTGCAATAGCCTATTTATACTCCTCCTTTGGCTGTAACAATCAATCAGAAACATATTGAACAAAACGCTTATCGTATATCTTTCTTCCCTTTCTCTGTTCTTTTCTATTCTTCTCCTACCCCTAATCCTACTACTTCTCTAATTTCTACTGCTAAACTACGTAATCGTAACAGAAGCCTATTTTTAACCATTTCTCATATGAAGTTTTATACAGTACAGTACGGTTTTCAAAAACCCCAGCTCCTATTTTAAACATTCCATGGCTTTCAATTGGTATTGAATTGTGAATTGATTTCAATCTAGCTATCAAATATGGCAGTAGAAAATGCATAGGCTTACCACCCTAAGAAGATACTAAGCATAAAATGCAAGTATATGAACTAAAATTAGGTGAAGATTCAGACGTACAAACAATATCATCACGTGTAAAGGCATCCAGAAGCCTTTGTCTCTCTGTTGCAAGCCTTGAACTCCAATACCTGCACAAAGGGAAAACCTATATTCTTACTTCAATTGTGTAAATACAAGAACTGATGATACAAGTAAAGCTCAAAATCAAGAACTGATGCAAATACAAGAGATTCCTTTAAACCCATGGTCCACGAAACTGATACAGAAACAGACACCGGAGTTAAAGAAAACATGTAAACAGTACAGTATAAGAGTTTATTTGTGATGTATCGTCTCTATTTAGAAATGCACAATGGGTTTCTAAACAAGTTCCTAATGTTCTGAAATTAGGGAATGTGACCTAAAGTGTGAAGTTTCAGTTTCCAAGAATTTCTAAAACCGTAACATATCCAAAACATGACAGCTCAAAATCTATGTTTCCGTGCAACATAGCTTTGAAGACACAGAGGTGAATCTATGAATCACATCACATCAACTAAATCGTTTAATCTATAATACGCCAAGGTATCAAATTCTCTTCCAATGTGAACAAAAAATGCACGAACAGCTACAAAATAGACGCTAACTGGACATTGAATTATTGGCTAGTAAACAGAACAACTCACAAAAAAACATCTCCAAAATCTTGCTAGAACCATACCAGTGTTATATATCAAAAACATGACATCTCAAAATCTATGTTTCCGTGCAACATACAGCTTTGAAGACATAGAGGAGAATCTACAAATCACATCAAAAGAATCGTTTAATCTATAATACGCGGCCCAATGTATCAAATTCAGCTCCCAATGTGACAAACAGCTATGAAATCGCTAACCATCTCGAAAATCTTGGTACAACTAAACCTACCTAGAGGCTCCAAATGGGGTTCTCATGTTCTAATCATGCTATGTCTATGATTATACACAACATAAATCCAATACCATGATGATCATACTCAAATTCGTGTTACCTGCGCGAGAAATTAACAGTTATAATCTAACTAAACCCTAAATTGTAATCTGATATGCCTGCAGACGTAGGCAATACAACGTTAAATCTGTGTTTTCCTTTTCGTTCTTGTTTTGATTACTTATCTTTCGCAAAATCCTCATAACATACAATATAAAACATGATAATCATACTGAAAACAGTATTATCCGCGCGAGAAATTAAGTAAACACTAAGTATGGAAAAGGGGGTTTTAAATTAAGTTACCTGCAGCAGTAGAAAGATTTGGAAGAAGAAGAAGAAATTGCAAGGAGATGATGAGCAAGAACAAAACTTGAATTTTGTTGAACCCCATTAGAATTGAAGAACATTGGTGTTTGATGTTGAAAGAAAGAAAGAAAGAAAGAAGTACTATGCATGTAAAATACCACCTAAACTTGTTTAGGGATATAAGCCAGTGTCTATTCATTCCATTTAACATAATCGTTTGAGTTTGAAATACACTAACATGCTTGTAAAAAAAAGAAGAGAAATAGAAATACCTTACCTGATTCATCTGCCAGTAATCATAAAACAGAGTCAACTTGCACCTAACAAGCTCAAAAGCAGAAGATGAGTTTTCTTTGAGAGCTTCTTGAAAAACAGTCTGAAGAAGATTCAAGTACATTAGTCGACTCGTAAGAATCCATACAATTAAACCACAGTCACAGCATAGTGTATTGAGATGAAATAAAAAAAAAAATAGACCTGGATAGCTTGGGGCAAAGAGTGTAATGGCTTGTCCGTAAAAGTGTGATCTAAAAGCAACAATCTTGTAGAACCAATCCATTTTCTGGTCCCTTTGAAATCATCCCCTAGCAAACCTTTCCAATCCTCATATTCCTCATCCTCATCCACTACCTCCACCACATAAATTTGCTTTCTCTCCGGCGGTGGGGTTTTGGGGTCTCCTTGTTTTCGTCTCTTGTTAGGGGGTCTTGAAATTTTAGCCAAATTCCTAAACTTAAAGAAACCCCTGGTATTAAAATCCTTAGCCAACCGTTCCCGATACAAAACAGGACTGATTTCTTCTGCTTGAGCAACACAGTTTGTGGTATCTCCGAAAAGAGGGAGGTATTGGGGTTCAATATCATCACCGGGAAGTCGAGCAATGTTGGGAATACGAGGCCAATTGAGAAGATGGCCACGCAGTCTGCTCTCGAGACAAAAACAATCCTTGGCAGGTACACGAAGTGCAGCTATCTCGTACACTCTACTGAACTGTTGTTCCTCGATTGTACCATCTTCACCATCTTCTTCTGTGTATTGAAAAGGGATGTTGCCTCTTGAAAGAGAGGGTCCGTAGTGGTATGCTTTTGGGGATTTTGCTTCACCATTCACTCTGCATTTGTAAACCCTGGTTTTATGGATGTTGGATGGGTTGAAAATGGTCAAGGGGAGATAGTTAGGTCTCACCACCAATTTGGTCACCATAGATGGATACTACTACTTCTATATTACATGTACTCCTGAAGAAGTGCTGCAATTTGCCATATTGGGAAAAAGTTGAGAGAAAAAGAAAAAAAAGACTTCCTTTAGTTGGGAGAAACGGATACTCAAATAGGCTTTAATCGTGCAGGCTGTATATTGCGTAATAAATCTCAATATTCCACCTCTATTTCACTTTATTTGGGAGCATTTCCCATTATTATGGGACAATATTCAATCCTTATGGAAGGGGCGAGCAGGAGCTGAGACACCTATAAAACGAGAACAAGAAATACTAAATTATAGTTACACAAGTCGAAACAATGGAGTAGAAAAGCATTTTCATAAACTGGATATAGGCGAAATAAATCGAGAGACAAAAAAGGCAAATTTATCAGTATTTGTGGAAGAGTGAGGATAGCAAGAACAAAAATTCAATGTCGAGAATTAATTTGCAACTCACTTGTGCTGCAACTCATTTCGTGCTTGGATCAAGCAATTAGCAAATTCTCCAACCTATATCACAAAAGAAAGCCAAGAAACATCATGCTACGGTAACCAAACAATAGTCTCAACAGAGAACCAAGTCAATAAAACTTGGCAGAGTAACGAACCATAGCCATTTGCAGTAATCAAAGATGGAGAAAATGCTCATTTTTTTTGCAGTTAAAGAATTCTTACGAATCAATATTAGCGTATAGTAATGTGTCAATGGAGCCGGCTGATTCTGGAGATTCAGTTTCACAGCACAGCTCAATCCCTCTGTTCCGAAGTTTATTGTAGTCTATTAATTTCTCAGTCCCTCTAGTCGGGGGAACTAACAAAGCAGCCAGCCACCCCTACACATGTTTTTCTAAACCCGACAGGAATAAAGGCTGGCTGAGAAGTTTCTTCTTCAGCGATTATAGTCTAACTAGTAATGTAATTGGAAAAAATACCTGAGCATAAAAAGATTTCTTTCCTCCACTTTAGCAGAATCCCTAACCTCAGATACGAATCTAAGAAGTGAAGGAGCTTCTCCGATTCTAAGCTCCTTTGCACATAATCGACTTCGAAAGGGGAAGAATTAGGGCCAAGTTAGAAGCAGAAAGGTAAACTTTTAAATATGAAATATTCAGATAAAGTTTAAAATGGTTGCTCTCTTATGCTTTTTTCTGCATAGGTGTTTTTTCTTTAAATGTAAACTTTTAAAATCATTTAAACAAACAACTATATAAAATTGTTTCACCATTCCAACCACCCAATCAACAACTATATAACATATAAATTAAATGTACAATCAAGGATGGACATCAAATATGATATATTCATATAAAGTTTAAAATGGTTTAGGTGTATTGATAGTTTATGATATTATAACCAATCAATAAACGTTGATCTTCACTATGTAGGTTTAATCTTGCTTCCTTGTTTGATCTTTCTGGCTAAAATGGAACTCGTTGAATTGAGTTATGCGGTAAGCAAAACAGTACAGATGGTGGATGTTGAACTCGTTGAACTTGTTTAAAATATTCCGTACACTGTACTTGAACGATGTTGACATGAAAAAATTGCCATCAACAATTAGCAAGTTGAGAAGTTTCAGTTATCTTCATGTATCAAACACAAAAACTAGACCATTGCCTAAATCGATCACTGAGATCTACATGCTTCAAATTTTGACTCTCTCAAATTGTAGCTGTGAACAACTTCCACTTCTCGGAGATCTTCCTCGTCTTAAATTTCTCAGGATAAGCCATATGAAAAGAGTGAAGCGCATAGGTAACGAGTCATATGGAGGCAGTAGCAGTCGGCATGAGTTGCGGCTTTTTCCATCATTGAAATCATTGTCTCTTTCTTGGATGGAGAATTTAACTGAATGGAGTATTTCATCTCATGGTAACTTGGTTGCTATATTTCCTTGCCTTGAACATTTGTCAATCCAATGTTGTCCTAAATTGACTAGCTTTCCAATGAGAGAACTGTCAGCACTTGTGAAGATAGATATAAAAGATTGTGAGGAATTGAGGTTCGTATACTATGAACACAAGTCCTTCCCCTCCGTCACTAGTTTATCGATTGTGGGATGTCCAAAAATAACTCATGTCCGAAACTGGCTTCTAACCAACACGTCTTACAAGGAATTCAAGGTAAGAAGATGTGAATGGCTGAAGTTCATTACAGATGACTTGGGGATGCAAAGTTCTTTAACCTCCTTACAGATATATTGTTGTAAAGGATTGAGACTTTTCTCAGAGGATATATTGGGAAAACTCACTCGATTAAGGAAATTAAGAATTGGCGCATTCGCAGAACAGTTGGATGATTTCCGTTATTTGAACCGAATCAAAGACCTTAGGCGTCTTGAGGAATTAGAAATCTGGGGATCTGATGTTTTCGGTCGTAAAATGTCTGCTCTACCAAATCAACTCCAACATCTTGCTAGCCTCCAGTCATTGAAGATAAAGGGGTTCACAACTATGGAAGCTTTGCCAGAGTGGTTGCCTAATCTTCAATCTCTTAAAACCATTTCTCTTAATTATTGTTGGCATCTCGAGTATCAATCAACAACTGCAATCATACAACAACTTCCCAATTTAAGCCATATCTACATTTCTGTCTGCCGTGCAATCGAGGAACATAAATCCCAATGGATTGAGTTTTCAGGTACAACAAATATCAGAATCATTTGTCAATAGTAACTACAATGAATTTGTTGTATGTGCATATTAGTTTTGATTGAAGAGTAGTTGTTAAGCTTTCCTTCTGACTTATTTCAGTTTTGATATTTGGATTGTTTCTCCTATTTGCTTCGTTAAATTCAAAGATGTTCTATTTAGATCCATGAAATTGCTTAAAGTGTATACATAGTTCAATTCTTTACAATATTCAACTGAAACGAACATAAACGGTGTTGATATTGACATCTAATAACAACATAAACATCCTCAACCTCAAAAATAAAAAAGTGTTCTTAATTCTACATTCTTCAAAATGTCTAATCTCTCAAACTCTAACTTGAGTTGCCTCACAATCTTCAAATATCTTAAGACAAATCTCAGTATGAAGTGCATTGATGATGAGTTCTATGGTTACAGCAAGAGCATTAGCAGTAGCAGCGGATTCTTGGTGTTGTTTCCAACTTTGAAATCATTCAATTTAACTGCTAAAATTGACATTTTCAAACTAGTGATCTATTGATTGAAAATGAATTCAGGTTCATATTTTACGAGATTCAGTCCTGCGTGTAGTTTCAGTTTAATGTTGAAGAAAACGATAAGAGACCTCACTTGAACATGAAGAAAGAACTAATAAGAGTTATGGTGGCCTAAACTCAAAGCTTAACACATATCTAACATTTTGTGGTGTATATTTAAATTGGGGTTTAGCTTCTCAGAACTTAGACCCACATAGATTTAAGGCCCTAGCCTACCCTATATGGCCCCTTAATAAGAACAAGTGTATGAAATTAAGGACGGTTTTTCAATGTATTTTTTTTCCCTAGACATAGGCTGCCACCACCAATATGATTTTGTGCAATAAAAGAAAAAAGGCATTTGTTTACTTACATACATACAGGTATAAAATATCCATGCTTCAAACATCAAAATGTAATTCAGAAGTATCTGTACTATAAATTTTGCACAAATGTCATTCAGGCATTTGTGCAAAATTTATTCTTAAATGTGGGACCCACAAATAAAAAATGAAAAGTAAAAAGATTCACCGCATTTCAATATTATTTTATTGGGGTTTTTCTATAGTCACTTTGTAAAAAACAAAGTAACTATTACTTTGTTCATTATAACCATTGGATTAGTGGTATGAGATGTGATCCAATGGTGATTAAAACAAAGTAGTGGTTACTCCAAAGTAATCATAGAAAACACCTATTTTAATGTTAACAAAGTGGACCCATATAATACAAGTATCATTTAGGGATTAAAATACTGAAATTGAGAAACTCAACAAGTAGTGTGGAGCCTACACTTTTGAATATAAATTGTATCTCACTTTCCCTTCATTTGTCCAAAATAATGGTGCATGACTTTCCTTCTCCCTCTCTACTTGATTCTTTAAATGTAGTGTTTTTTATTAACAAAGTTGTCTAAATAAACAACTTTGGTTTAAACAACTTTCACATTTCTTCATCCACAATGGTTTTTGTTCTCCGGAGATGTAAAATTAAACCACCACAAATAATCATTTAAATTCTTGAATTTTTTAATCTTTCTTTCAAGTCTATAAATAGGAATATTACTAATTTCTTGCATTTTCTCTCTTGTTTTTTCAATTTTTTCTCTTCTATATTTTTTTGTTCTTTCTTTCTCTTATTTCGTACAATCAAAGGAGCAAAGTTTAAGGAGCTAATAAAATACTTTGTAAGTTTAAGGATCCAAATTATTTTTTAAAGTCAAATTTAGAGAAGAACAGCAGGAAGTTCCATTGAGATATCCAAGACATCACTGGCCCAACTCCTAAAGGTGAGAGATGTTGGCATGGAAATGGACTTTGAAAATCTGGAAGCTATATGGATGGATATACCAATTTGGTCACCATGGATGGATATGGATACTACTACCTGTATATTACATGACGGAGTAAAAATTATTCAACATGTTTAGAATAGTTGGATGGATCGGGCCGGATTAGGGTTTGAAATTAATTAACCTGACCCAGCCCGCCCATGAAGAACATAAAACATTTGTTGCCATCGCCGGAATTTGCTTGTACCGACTCTAATCCTTGCGCTTCACAGGTAATTTATTTCTAATTTCAATTTCAGAATCCTATGCACTTCCCTTTTTCTATGCTGCAATTGGGGTTTCATTGGGGCAAATTCAATTGTTTTACATGTAATGTTGCCTCAAATTTCGAGATGGGAGAATAATAATATAGTACTTTTCAGGTGCTGCTTCCTTTGCTCATGGACTGCATTATGCTTTTAATTCCTTCTTCTTTTCTCTGTTTAAATGTATGTACATATCATTTGGTTGTTTAAAGAGTTTTCTAAGATTTCATTTGCTTTTTAATGCTTGCAAGTTGTAGAAATGCTTTTTAACTAATTTGTTTGTCTTTCTCCAAGAGTCTTAGCTAAACAAAAGCTTCAACTAAGTGTTTCCCTCGTTTACAGATTAATTCCTATTTCTGATGCTTTGTGGAATCAACAACTCTCACTTTTGTCTTATGATTTTTTCCCTATGCAAGTGCTGAGGTCTGAAACATGCATCATATAGTTTCTTCTTCTTCATTTCTTAAGGGATAAATTTCATTCCTCTATAATGCCCTCAAATATCCAAATTTTTCTCCTTTTAATTTAACAGAGTTTCCATTGAATCAGGGGACAGGGACCGGGGAGGTATTCCCCATTCTTGATTTATAACCCATCCTTAATTTAACTCCAAATTCACTTTTGTTTCATCACCACCGTTAATTGTCAGCCCTCTGGTCCTGCTGGCGGTATGCTTGTTTTTGTATCCGGTAACCTTCAGCTCGCCACTGAGCAGCACGCTCTCAAGTTCAGTCAGGTAAGGATTGTGATTAGGTTTTTGTATCGGTGTTTGATTTTGATTTGATTTGTTAGGGTTTTAGGTTGCACAAGTGTGATTTAGTCGATTTCTAGGTTGATTGTTGATGGATTTGGATTTTGGAATCTCGATTGGCGTTTGGATTGTGTTTGTTAGGGTTTCAGGTGATGGAAGTGTGTTTTAATCGATGAGTTGGTTGATAGTTGTGATTGTTGATGGATTTTGAATTTGGAATCTCGATCGTCTTCTGGATTGTGTTTGTTAGGGTTTTAGGTTGTGCAAGTGTGAGTTAATCAATTTGTAGGTTGATTGTGATGATTGTTGATGGATTTAGAATTTGGAGTTTGAAATCTTGTTCTCCGTGAAATCGAGTTAATGTATTGATAGTTCTGTGACTTCGTTTTCTGGTAACCTCCAGCGAGCAGCATGCTCTCTACTTTAGTCAGGTGAGGATTGTGATTAAGTTTTTGTATTGCTGTATGATCTGAGTTGTTTGATTGTGTTTGTTAAGGTTTTAGGTTGTGCAAGTGTGATTTAACGTAGGTTAATTGTGGTGATTGTTGATCAATTTGGAATTTGAAATCTCGATCGTCTTCTGCATTGTGTTTGCTAGGGCTTTAAATAATTGAAGTGTGTTTCAATTGATGAGTTCGTTGATTGTGATGTTTGTGGACAGATTGTGTAAATGACTTTTTGCTTGTCTGTAGTTACTTTCTTTGCTCAATTACTTGCAAGTTGATACTTGCCATATAATTTTGTGTTTTTTTCATGTCTATTTTGAAGCTCTGCAGTCAAGGAGAAGCTGCACTGTAAATTCTAGATGAGTTTGCCGATTCGTCATGAGATCTACAAAACCTGTCCAGCGCCTTGCTTCGGCGGGTTCCATCTTGCCTCTGCTTTTAAAACATACCAGAATCAACTTAGCGTCATGGTGTTCTATAATGTTTGTTCCGGTGAGGCACATAGCAAGTGGAGGAAGAAGACCCAAGAAGAAGATATACCACCGAGTTCATGAGCTTGACAGAGTCATGGACTTAAGGAAGAAGCCATCCCTTGTCTTAAATCTTAAGTCCATCATACAATCACAAAAGCAACAATGTCTTCTCCTCCGTGATCTCGAGAAGCAAGTTGGATTCGTTCAGAAATGGAATTTAATGGCTGTTATTGACAAGTATCCTTCAATTTTTCGTGTCGGCGGTGGCAATGGCAGCGCACTTCCCTTTGTTACACTCACCGACAAGGCCTGGAAGCTTGCCTCCGAGGAGGCTGTAGCTAGGAACTTAATGGAACCCATTCTTGTTAACAACTTGAGGAAGCTGTTAATGCTGTCAATTGATTGTAGGGTACGTTTAGAAAATATTGAACTCATCGAAAACGAATTGGGGTTGCCTCGAGATTTCAAGAACCTGTTGATTCCAAAGTACCCTGAATATTTTTCAGTGAAAGATGTCAACGGGAAAGCTTGTCTTCAGCTTGAGAACTGGGATTCTTCCTTGGCAGTCACAGCTCGTGAAGAAAGATTAGCACTTGAAGGAGTGCCAACCACCAATCCACCGAAAAAGATGGTAAGAATATCAAAGGATGGAAATTTCTTAGGCCCATATGCGTTTAAAATGTGTTTCGCTCCTGGTTTTAGGCCAAATGCTAGTTTTCTCGATGAGCTAGAGAGGTGGCAGAGGATGGAATTCCCTTCTCCGTACTTGAATGCTAGGAGATTCGAAGCGTCTGATCCAAATGCGAGAAAACGGACACTAGGGGTGCTGCATGAGCTGTTAAGCTTGACTATGGAAAAGAGAATGACATCTATGCAATTGGATGTGTTTCACTGTGAGTATTTGCTACCGGCTAGATTACTTCTGTGTTTGGTAAAGAATCATGGTATATTTTACATCACTAACAAAGGTGTTAGGAGTAGTGTGTTCCTTAAAGAAGCGTATGATGGTTCACGTTTGATTGATAAATGCCCTTTGTTGTTGTTTCATGATAAGTTTGTAGCGCTTACTGGTCGTAGAGAGATCAGTCCCGACTTTGTGAATTCTTCATTTAATTCTTAAATTTTTTAGCTTTTGCCTACAAATTTCAAATATTGGATCTACTGGTAGATCATGAGGTTTATGTATGAGATTAATCAGTTAATGACATCTGCACCGCAACATCTATTAGACTAAATGGGAAACTTCCCTACGGTTCACTCCTTGAAGTAAATCACTTTATGTTATGCTTGTATCTAGATACTTACTGCCCATTTGAAATGGATTAATTACATTCAGAGTCGTAGTTCTCCAATTATAAATAATATAACATAAATACCGTAACTCTCTCCGGCAAATGCTAGGCTGATTTCCGGTCAAAAGAAGAAACAGGCGAGGAGTTTCTCGTTAAAAATTGTTATGCCAATTCCGTTTTATTTTTGATAATTAGTTGACCAGGAGTGCAATTAACATGGTTATGACGGAACAACTGTTATCTAATGAGGAAATCTGGTAGAACGATTTCCGAATTTCTTCTAGCAATTCTGCTTACAGCTTGACCAATATTCAGCAACAAGCTTGGAAAAGCTTGAATTAATCCCCATAAGCTTTGCAGGCTCATCATACTCCAACAATTCCCCTGCAAATAATTCCTGTTTTAATAAGAAAATATTTGCTGCAATATTGGATTAATAAAGGAAGGGAATTACGGAAGCGAACCATAAGACAGGACCATGACCATGTCACTATCTATAACAGTTGGAACTCGATGAGCAACTGTAATAACGGTACATTCCGAGAATTCCCGTCTGATGATTCTTTGTACAATGGCATCAGTAGCAGAATCTATGGAAGCCGTAGCTTCATCTAGAACTAGAATTTTGTTTCTCTTCAAAACAACTCTCCCCAGACAAAACAGTTGCCTTTGCCCTGTACTCCAGTTTTCACCTTCCTCACTAACTGCAACCGAAAAATGGCAAATTGGTCGAATTTATTGCTCTGAGAGCATAGTAGAATTTCTCTAAAATATAACGTATGTTCTCAAGTTCCACGTGATTTAGTAAAATGTTAACCTGACGAGTCAAGCTGATTTGGTAGGCTGGTCACTGTAGCCTTAAGTTGACACTTCTCTAAAGCCTGCAAACAAGAAACATAAATTTTCACAGAAAATCGAAGTTTTAGGAAATATTTTGCCATTCTCAATTGCAATGACATGGAATGAAATGCTTTACCTCCCATATTTCGTGATCAGAATACAAGCCTAAAGGATCCAAATTAGTCCTCACGCTTCCTCGAAAAAGCGTAGGCTCTTGAGGGATGATGCTGAGCTTGGTTCTTAAATCTTTCAGACCAATGCAACAGATATCAATTCCATCTATTAGAATTTTACCGCTTGCAGGCTCTACTAACCGAAACAAAGCACTGATCAACGTAGTTTTTCCGCTTCCAGTTCTCCCCACAACCCCTACTCTACTCCTTTCTTTAAAGGTGCAGTTGATTCCTTTAAGAACTAATGGAGCATTTGGACGATATCTTATCTGAATAATCAGAATAATAGTCAGAATTTACGAAGATGTTATCGTATTAGTTTGAAAAACACAAAACAACTGTGTTAATGAAAACATTCCTCTCACCTTCAGTTCTTGAAGCTCTATCCTTCCGTGAAAGGGCCAAGAAGAGGTCGGCCTGTTGTCCTCCACGATTGCAGGAGGTTCGGGTGGAATATGCATGAACTGCTTAATCCGTTCAACTGATATTATGTAGTTCAATAAGTTGCAATACCAGCGACTTGCGAAAACTTGGGAGGCAGTGATTGACAATGCATAAGACAATGAAAGCCCTACAAGGCCTGCACACCAAATTGAAGGTCATTACTTGGATGATTTATATCGAAAACATTAATAATGTTACCTGGAGGTACGACGCCTTTAGGTAGAAATATAAGTAGAAGAGCAGCAGCAAATAGAGTCAGATTTGTCAGCGTCTCGATCCTTAGAATGAGCCATTCCATGGCTCCATTAGAGTGAAAAAAAAGCACCGCATCGATGTCAACTAACTTTAAGTAATTCCGGAAGAATCTATCTTCCATTTTGAAGGCTCTTATCGTTACTACACCTTGTGATGTCTCAGCTGCATAATTCATAACAGGGGCTTTTGTTGTACCGTTGATCCGTATCAGTTCCCTTGCAGAGGCTAAATAGTAATCCTTTTGCAAAAAAGAAAATGAAATGAGCTCTTCATTTCTGTTAGAAGTTTTACGAATTTAAAGATTTCTGAGTAATATAGGTATATATTTACCTGAACATACTTAGAACCTACTATGGCGAGGATGGCTACGATAAGAACTTGCCAAGTAACCGAAGCCATGATTGCTATGATACTTATAAGCTCTACAAAAGCCGACACCGTAAAGATGAAGGCAAAAGGAATGTCAAAATCCAAAACACTCAAATCTGATGACGCCTGCAAAGGAGAAGAACTGATGAACATTAAATAAGCTCAACCATGAGAAGCACTGAAGGATTTAAATGTAATCTTACACGTGTCAGAATCCGTCCAATTGGTGTCGAGTCAAAGAAGGCCATAGGAGCCTTGAAAATTGCGTTAGTGAAGCCAGAGAAAAAGGTTTTAGAAGCTTTTAGTCCAAGATGTGCTGAAAAGAAAGACCTCAAATACACGAAACCTGTACTAAGAGCTGATATAATAGCATAAACTCCGATCAAAATAGTGTTGTTTATATTAGGAATTTGAATAGCATATGCTAGCCAGTAAGTTGCAGCAGCCTGAAGAGCAGTAAACCCACAAACTGATAATACGGCCATGCAAGCGAGCAACGCTCCTTTCGATACAACGAGATAATCGAAAAATGGCTTTAATCCAACACCACCTATCTCTTTCTCTTCTTCTTCTGTTAGTTGCACTCCTGGCACACCCTTCATTGAAATCTCTGCGTCATTAGGATCTTGTGGTCTAACAATGGCTTCTTTCATGGATTCTCCTTGAGTTTCATCATTTGAAGGCCTCAATTCTGTAATAGAATCTTTATGTGCATTCACAAGTTGTTCAAAAGCTGTACCGGCCATTAAAAGCCCATCATAGCTTCCCGATTGAGTAATTTTTCCGCCTTCCATGACCTGTTTGATTGAATGCTTCAACTTTAAACTATATGTATCAAAAAATCAGGAAAGCAAAGTTAAATATATATTCTTCTGTGAACTAACCAGAATTCTATCAACTGAAGAAAGGAATTCTACTTGGTGAGTCACTAGAATGACAGTTTTGTTTCCGAGAGCGGCCTTGACACAGTCCTGCAATTATATTTTCAAGTAATTAGCTTTTGTTTTTGAAGAAGCAGTAGCTTTTGTTGTATTTTTCTTCGTACATTGAATAGAAGTGCAGCAGTATGTGCATCTACTGCACTAAAAGGATCATCAAGAAGATAGATATCCGCATCGTCATAGACAGCACGAGCAAGTTGGATCCTCTGCTTCTGTCCACCGCTCATATTAAGCCCTCTCTGGCCTATTTCCGTGAGATCCCCATGCTTGAAACTGTTAATGTCCTTGTCTAGAGCAGAAGCTTTTATGGCAGTTTCATATTTGGCCTTATCCATTGGCTTTCCGAAGAGTATGTTATCCCGAACTGTTCCACTTTGTATCCAAGATGTTTGAGAAACATAAGCAACGGATCCGAAAACATTAACCTGATACCGAAGTAGATGACACTGATTAGATTTACAAGTTAACAGAAATGCCGTAACTATTATTGATCATTGTGTTTGTTAATTTTGTGACTCACCATTCCGGAAGTTTTAGGTATCTCCCTGAGTATGGCATAGAGAAGCGACGATTTTCCAGCTCCAACTGGTCCGCAAACAGCAATCTTTTGCCCCTGCTTGACATCCAAGTTCACTTCTTTCAAAGTTGAAATCTTTACTTCAGGATCCCAGCTGAAATTACCTCCTTGAATTGAAACACTTTCATCTGAGCTACGAGATGGAAGTGTCGGTAAATTACTACCATTGAGCTCATCTTCGAGCAGAAAATTATTAATTCTGTCAAAGGAAACCTTGACTTGGATCATAATCGAAAGAGCCTCGGGAATTGTTCTCACAGGCTCCGCCATGCACCTTAATGTTGCAAGAACAGTGAAAATGGTGCTGGCATCGAGCGGGGTACTTCTGAGAAGGGCACATCCGAAGAAGATAACAGAAGATATAATTGTTGGAGAGAACCAATACAGAAGAGTACCATAGGTTTTTATAAACTGATAATCAGTCAACCATTTGAATTCTTTGTCCCGTCGCAACTCGATAAAACTCTTGAACTTTTCTTCCCATGATTGTAACTTTATGATTTTCATACTATTCAGGATCTCAGAAGTAGCTCTAAGTCTTTCATCTTGAGCAACCATGAATTCGGATTGACATTTTTGCATAATCCTTGCAAATGGAAGATTGAGAAGTCCGCAAATGAAGAGTGGGATTAATCCTATAAGAGCACCAACACCAACAACCCCGAAAAGGATAATGATGGATAGAAAAAGCTGGAGAATAAGACACCATGTTGTGTGAAACCACCAAGGAAATTCGCCCATTCGGTAGGCGTCAACTGAAATATAATTCACAACCTCGCCCGTCGAGTGTCTTCTTCTTCCCAAACTCGAGAGTCTTAGCTGTTTACGGTAGATTGCGACCATTAAGGCTGATCTCATTCTCATTCCTGACTGTCTTGCCAGGAAAAATGAATGCCTTTGAGACAACGACTCGACTACCTTTACGAGAATTAGACACCCTACTATACGAAGACCTTGAGACAAATTATGCTGATCGAGACTTGCGTAATTCACGAAAGCATACAACAAGAGAGGAAGAATTACTAATGCAATTGTCCTAAGCAAAGCGAGTACCGCAATAACTATATTTTCTTTGAAATGTACTCGTGTTACAGCCTCAAGAGTCATGTTTCTGTTATTGTTTGGGGTCTTAAGGGAACCCCACGTCTGAGCAAATTCTCGGTAGGCTATATCAGCTTCATCTTCAGGAACTAAAGAGGGGATATCTTCAAGATTCAATGGTTTTGAGTATCCCAACTTAAGCAAAGGATTGATCCAAGAAAAGAACAATTTGCTGAGAAAGCTAGCCCGGGATAGCTCAGATTGACTACTTTCCTCCTTTTCGTCTAATAGGGGTTCATATAGACTCTTACTGTGTTCATGAGAAAAGTGACTGAAGCTTCTAAAAGCACAAACCAGAAACAAAAAGCTCACAGGCCATGAAAGCAAGTCGAGAACTTTGATTCTATACGCTTTTACTAAAATTTCAACATTCAGAGCTGTAGACAACAAAGAAAAGCACACCCACCAAAGAGTAACAAGAACTACACTCGATTTCGACTTTCTAACAAGCAAGGAAACAGCTAATGAAATCCAAATTACTCCTCTGATAAGACAAATGAACGAGTTTAGACGGTTAAACTCATCGTTTCTCGCTATGAATTCCCGTATTCCAACACTAAGATATGCAATGCTAACAAGCAGAGAAAAGATTGAAACTACCATGGAAACATAGTCTCTTCCATGGCTTGCATTGACATGAGATTTTCTGATAGATTGCAGCATCAAAAACAGAAAAAAGAGTGCAAGGAATATGAGATTTAAGACATCTATAATGGTTCTTTGTATACAAGGTGAAGCTAATTGAAGATTGCTCTCACAAAACCATGAAAGTTCCCCTGCAAAATCAAGTGATAAAGGCATCATTTTCACTTGTGTGTAAATGTTACAAACATGATACTATATGCACTTCAAACTGTTGCAAGAAGTTGAAAAAAACTCAAAAAATTCAAATTTAAATTTAAAGAACAATGTAAATATATAGTACCCAATGGAGTGATGAAGAATGGCATTGTGGAAAGGAAATTTCAGTGTATCATAAAATGTGTGCTCCAAAGAAACTTAAATTCTTGAATAATGAAGTGACAATTAAAAAGTGATTATGGCAATAATGATGACAACAACAGACAAATTGAAGAGGTTGATTTCTTTTCTTCTACCGCTAAATGCCATTTTTAGTACACTGTCCTTGTTTTAAATAATGCAATCAGAAAACACATAGTGAGCCCGTTTTGTACTGTTCTCGTGGTTTGCTGTGGTGTGGTTTGCTGTTTGTTGTTGCAGTTTGATGTTGTTCTTCCGTATTTTCTGATTTCTGTTTGTTGGTTGAGTATTAGTAGGGTTGTAAATGAGCCGAGTCGAGCTGAACTCTGGTCAGCTCATGCTTGGCTTGTCCAAATCTTAGCGAACTCGAGTCTTTGTTCGAGCTAAAAAATGTTATTCATGCTCGACTCGTTTTATAATTTATGGAATTATTTGGTTGGATAAAATATGTGAAGTTGAGTGTGAGGACAACAGTTTTTTTAATAAATTTACTTTTTGTTTTTTAGACAAAAATAAAGTATTTTCGTGGAATCAGATTCCAATGTAGAAAATACTCTTAACAATGATATGTCAGATTAGGAATTGGTATGTGAAAGATGATTGTCCCATCCCATGATTCCATTCTCCTTCTTGTAATTCATGCACAATAATCCAAAGGACTTTATAAAACAAAGATAAGTCTCAAATGATTCATGTGGTCATTAATTAATTATTGTCATCAAAATTGTCCAATTCTTTTTTATATATTGTTATTAGATTCAGTTAGTCTAAAAGAGAAATAGAGATAATAAATAGAGTGGGATCGGGTATTACAATAACCATCCTCGACTGTTAGATAAAAGTGTAATCCCCGTGCCTATACCCATATCGGTACCCAAAATAAATCGAGATGAAATTTAAACTATCCCCGGTTTCTAGGTAATTCCCGATCGTATATCCAATACACACAACTCCATTAATACTATACTTCTATCATACTACATCTAGTTATTATTTAAAGAAGAACAAAATCTCGTTTTAGTTTATAAAAGAATTTAAAAATAATGAATTTGGAATGACTATTAATCCGGCCTAAACCGGTAGGAAGATGGGAATTTGCATGACAGGGCATATAGAATCATACACAACCCATCAACTAGTAAAAGAATTAGCATGAATCATACAACAAAATCAAGAATCAAGCATCTACGAGTCCAGTGTCACAACAAAAACTATTCTTAGATGTTACATATACGTTTAAACTTTTATGTTAATTGGTAACGAATATATTTTTGGCGGACTAATCAAACTTCTTCTTAAGATCTCGAACGAAAAACCTGTGATGCCTAAACTGTAGAAAGAACATGGAAGTAGAGCGAAAAATTTGGAAAAAGAGAGGCAAGTGAAGGCGAGCAACCAAAAGAATAGGGACCAAGGCAACAGCAGCGACGGGATAAGCAAACTGAAGCTTTTTGTGTCTGAAGATGACAAAAAAGGCTGCAATAGAAGCTACCATCATAGCTAGAATTGAGATAAAAAGCGAAAAGAGTCCGAAGAGCAACTTGAATGGCAATGATTTGTAAAATTCACGCATGGAATATCGAGAAGTGAGAATAGACAAGAAGAATAAGATTGAAGAGGCTGAAAATATTAATGTGATTGCATCGGATATGGCAAAGATTTGAAACCAAATGTTGTCAAGAAGGACAGGAACTCCGGTGTCTTGTCCATTACCACCCGGTACACTAAAAACTCCTGTAAATGACACTGTGGCTATTAATGTTGCAACAAGCATGCATGAGTCTGATGTCTTTGTCAACCATCTTTCTCCTTCTTTTCTTAATTTTTCATGTTGTTCTTCAAATAATTCTTCTGGTGTTTTCTGATCGGTGTTTGTGGCCATTATATGCTCTGCTCCGACCACTTTCTTCACTTCCTGAATGACATTTCTTCGACAATATGTTAACATGTAAAGTTTGAGGTTAAGGTACAAATTTTACCGTAATCTTTTGTTTTTTTTTCTAGTTCACCCTTATTGTTATTGTCCTGTGACACTAAGCAAGTTCATAGGACTAGTAAGACAACTCTAAAGCTTAGGACAATCGATTTTTTGAGCCACGTTCGCGACCCTTAATAGATTCTCCTGTATTAATATTATCTCATAGGTATAAATAATAAGGAATATAATTGTTACCTCAAACCAGAGCCACTCGCGTTGCAATTGAAGAGCTGCTCCAGGAACAACTTGAAGTCCAGTAAATGGTAATTTGGCAGCAAAGTGCAGAAAGTTGTTACCTTGCTCATCTGTCATCAATTTTATCATATTCTTAATAGATTTCGCCTCGTGCACTATATTGTAGATGTTTACATGGCGATAAAAAACAGCATAATGAAAAATGGTGTAGTTGTTGCTATCCAGTTCAAATGCTAAATCTGGGTATAAATGTATAACTGTGCTTATGTATTCGTAATTCCCGCATTTTGCTGCTATAAAAAGTGATGTGTTGATCAACTTGGGAATTTTTTCGTTCACTACCGATGTTGCCAGCTCCAAAAGAAGCTTTAGAAGTTCTATTCCGCGGTTCCTCAATTGTTTTTGCCTTCTTTCTGAAACTGAAGTTGAGAAATATCAAGGTTAAAAAAACGAAATTTTACCCCAAATGCTTAAATAAATGACGAGGGCAGTCCGGATCTATCTTGCAGAGTTTGTGTACCGAACTGATCATGAAGTGGAAGAGATAGCTTGCAAGTATTTACAAAAATATGATTCAATCTGAGGCTAAATGTACAATTACTTACAATAATTGGTGAGAAATCCTCGAGATGCATTTGAATTTGAAGTAAGTATCTGAGGCTTCCGAGCAAATGAATAGATTGCTAGCTCTTCATCCATGTTTGTTTCTATGGCCAACCAAAGCTTTTCGTTCAACACGCGGATTGCAATGTCTAAGATGAAAACATCAAATAGTAAGTATACTGATAAGCGTGCATTTCAACAGCACTTTTTATGCTATGTTAGTTTGATCATATTCCCGTTCTTACTGAATGTTTTCGGTCATTAACAGTATGTATATATACATGAAGCAATTGATTGACTAATGAGAAGATGAGAAGTAAAAACTCACCATACATATCACAATCAATCAAAGCCATGAGTAAATCAACAGCTCGAGTATTGTCTAAGTGATCTTTGGTAAGTGAATAAAGCATTCGAACTATTTCACCGTGTCCATTTAGAGCAGCAGCTTGAATAGGTAACATGGATGCTCCACCTTCAAGAAAAGCTAATTGATCGTTCTTCAGTATCATAAGCTTCACGACTTCAATGTTTCCTCGAGCAGCAGCGTAGTAAAATGCAGTATCACGGCCATTAGTTTGAACTGTTAAATCGTCTACGTTCATGAAATGCACAAGATAATGTACAAATTGAGTGTGATCTGCTGCAGTTGCTATGTGAAGAGCTGTTTCGCCGAAATCATTAAGGCTTGTTGATGGTGTAATTTGGTCTGGATATTTTTTGAAGAGTTGTTCAGCTTTCTTCCAGTCTCCACTTATTGCTGCTTTGTATAAATCTTTTCTTCTATTCCTTTTTTCTGTGAGAGTTGCATTGCTCTTTCAGATTTTTTGTATTTCTTTCAGGCTAAACTAAAAAAAATAATTGTGCATGGTTATGTGTTTTCTCAAATAGAAAGAACAAATGATATTCCATATTTTCAACTTTTGAGATACTTTAGATCATGGTAGAAAGCTAGTGTTTAAGAAATTATAATATTGGCAAATTTTTTTTTTGAAAAAGGTCATATTTTTTATGACTGAAATGAACTGAATACTACTAAATTGAACTGAATTGAAGTGCATTTGCTAAAAGAGATTACTGAACTGAATACTACTCAAGTGAACTGAAATAAATTACTGATAAGCCATAAAGAATAGAGCCTAAGCACTTTTTTAGGAAGCGTGAAAGTTGGATGAATTAGTGAGAGTAACGGAAAAATAAAGTAATGAAAATGAGAACTAAAAATCAACTTTGTATAAGAGTTTTTGAAGTTGAATGGAAAATAAATGTAAGGAAGTTAGTTATCATTAACTTTCATCAACTCTCTAAAAGAAATATTTCAAGCAAGATTAAAAATGTAATTTATGTTTTATTATTTTCATCAAACTCCTTCCAAACCTTCCAAACAAGGTTACATAGGACTTAAAAGTTAATCTTATTTAGAGTTTATGAAATTGAAAAGAGCATAAATGAATGTAAATTAGTTAAAACATTTATGTTATCCTCCTTAACCTCCGATTTGAAGATTAAGGTTCCGAGATTAATAGAAGTAATTTGTTAACTCCATTAACCTCCATTTTACTTCCTAAACAACACTTCCATACGAGATTAATTTAGCACTTTATATTTCATTACTTCTGCTAACCTCAATTAACTTTTATTCAAATAAGTGCTAAACAACTTTAATTCTCACAATTTTTCATTTTGAGATCTTTTTACGAAGAGACATCAAATTTTAATAAATAAAAAGAAACACACAAATTATTATTTAAGAAAATGTATAATCACAAAGAGATTGAAACCCTTTTGGGAGCGTCCTTCTTTATGGAGATTGGCCCAATTTACGATGTCATCCATTATGTTATCTCCATTAAATGTCTCCACTGCTTGACTACCACCACGGCTAACTGAATGTTCAACAACATGGTTTAAATAAGTGATGGTAAAGACTGCTTTATAAATTTCAAAGAAGAAAGATATTGCTTTTTAATGTTGCTTATATTTAATTTGATAGTAATTTATAAAAAAAATAAATAATTTAATAGATGAAACGCATTATTTTATTCTCGTATTTTTATAAAACTTTGTAATATATTTCTAAAAAAATTAGAACTAACCAATGTGTTTCATGGTATCAATATATTCCACATAAAATATGGTTTAATTGTATCATAATATATAGGCTATTCAATTATTTACTTTTAAAGATTAATATATAAAATTACTTATATTTTCTCAAAGATATAAAATAAAATAAAACAAAATAAAGCTGAGGGTAATATAGTACACGCTTTAGAAACAAAAACATATTTACTATAGACTGGTCCAATTTATTAAAAAATTTCAAGACTTTATTCTTTTTTATATTAGTATCTATTTTCTTTTTCTACTAATAAGAGTTGAATCCAAGTGATAAGATAGTCCATTTTCTGGTTCAAAAGTTTACGGTTTGAGTATCTACTTTGTCAAAATTTAGCTCTTATTGATAGATAATTTGTAAATTTTACTGTCTGTGATTTGCTCTAACCTTATGAATTAGTATAACTACTTTTAGCTAAACTTTTTGTTAAAAAAATAAAAAATATTCTTTTTCTTTCATATTTTCCTATGTTCCATATCACTTTTCTAAATCTATGTACATCAATTAATTATTTCTTTTGTTACCCAAAAAATAATAATTTCTAAGACAGAATGATGCATATGCAAGTGTCCCTAGTCTGCTTATTATTTTTAAATAACTCAATTGAGTCAAACATATTTTTGTGTTATTAGGTCATCTAACCTAAAGTATTCCATGTGCATGTACATGTGCAGTAGGACTATAATTTTCTAATCAATTTGCTCTCTTTCATAGGGGAGGTAGACGACGTGGATTGGTGCCCCGAGATTATAGAATCACCTCAGAGATTGACAATTGACACTCTCCCCCGGAAACATAACACGAACGCCATTGCAAGGTGCTGCTAGATTTGACGTTGGACCTCCAACGATCAAGTTAATAATCATTGAAAGAATGAACAGATATAAACTTTTGAAATAGTGGAGTTAATAACTTACTGAAAAGATACCCTAACGGGGTATGCTGCCCTAGTTGACAACTTCCTTTTCTACCATTTCCGTCATGGACAAGGAAACAACGACTTCATCATGAATATCTCAGTACAGAGATATGGTGACATGGAAGAATGCTTTGTTGTCATCCTTATCTACTTGTTTGGGGACGTTATCGATAAGATCTGTCCACCGCATAATCAAACTACGCGAACACGCCCATAACGCACCTTGTGAGTCTTTATGGCATATCTCTCATTTACACTAGGCCAGCTGGGCCTCCTACTAGCTAATGCACCCCAAGGACCGTTTTGCGGGCTACCTCTTGAACCCGTTTGGATCTGTATCCATCATAGATAGGTTGATGATTCCTCTAGACGGATCTGAATGTTTGTTCAAAGATCAATTTTTATGTCATACCTTAACCCGTGATACAATACATGTGTTGATATAATGATACATGATAATCCATTTTATACTCATATACTCCTTACACTCGTAAATTATTAACAAAAGACGAGTAAAAACACACGTTTGAATTGATCTTTTGCAACAATTATTTGCAACTGGAGTACAAAATTGTATCCTCAAACAATATATTTTTATTAGTATTGTTTAGTTACCTGATGCAATTTCATTTTCCATTTTATCAGGGACATACATTTCCTTTTCTTCTATGTCAAAAGCTCTACTTTGACTTCTTTCCTGCAATTAAGCACATTATATCATCTATCTTAATTCGCAAATTACCATGCATTAGCAAAAACAAAATTATTACCTTATTTGTATTGTTAACGGTACCAAAATTCAACATTGTTGATTCAGTACCTAACTTAAAGTCTGCAAAAAAAAAATAAAAAAATATATATTTTATGAGAACTGAAGATATCTATTATAAGATTGCAGTAAAAGCAATTAACTAATAAGCTAAAAGATTCAAATATTACTAAGATTGTACCTTCTGCTGGTACTTGATCTTGTGCTTCGACATCGTTTTCGCCCATTTGATTCTTTTCGGAACTCATTGAATCACTAAGAATTGTTGTTATAAAAGGGAAGAGAAATAGTGTAAAAATTTAAGAGCAGAATTAATGACAACCATAGAACATAAATAAAATTTTGGATCCAAAGCGTTGACTTCAATTTAATATTACATAATGTGATGTGATCCTATACATGTGGTATGCACATAACTCATGATGCAATCACTTTATTATAAGATTACAGTAAAAGATTCAAATATATTACTGCTAAGATTGTAACTTCTGCTGGTGGTTGATCTTGATCTTGTGCTTCGACGTCATTTTCACCCATTCGATCTTTTTTGGTACTCATTGAATTACTAAGAATTGTTATAAAAGGGAAGAGAAAATAGTCTGAAGATATAAGAGCAGAATGAATGACAATCAGAAATCAGAACTTAATAGTGGCACATAAATAACATTTTGGATCCAAAGTGTTGACTTCAATTTATTTATAAATAATGTGATGTGATCCTATAACTCATCTAGTCATTGAAGCTTAGACCTTAAATATATGTTTAAACTTTTACATTAATTGGTAACGAATACATTTTTGGCGGACTAATCAAACTTCTTCTTTAGATCTCGAACGAAAAACCTATGACGCCTAAACTGTAAAAAGGACATGGAAGTAGAGCGAAAAATTTGGAAAAAGAGAGGCAAGTGCAGGTGAGCAACCAAAAGAATAGGGACCAAAGCAACAGCAGTTACAGGATAAGCAAACTGAAGCTTCTTGTGTCTGAAGATAACAAAAAAAGCTGCAATAGAAGCTACCATCATAGCTAGAATTGAGGTGAAAAGTGAAAAGAGTCCGAAGAGCAACTTGAATGGCAACGATTTGTAGAATTCACGTATCGAATATCGAGAAGTGAGAATTGACAAGAAGAACAAGATTGAAGATGCTGAAAAAATTAAAGTGATTGCATCCGAGATGACAAAAATTTGGAACCAAATGTTGTCAAGAAGAACAGGAATTCCGGTGTCTTGTCCATTACCACCCGGTACACTAAATATTCCTGTAAAAGCAACCGCGGCTATTAGTGTTGCTACTAGCATGCACGAGTCTGATGTCTTTGTCAACCATTTTTCTCCTTCTTTTCTTAACTCTTCATGTTCGTCTTCAAATAATTGTTGTGGTGTTTTATGATCATTGTTCTTCGCTGCTATATGCTCTGCCCCGACCACTTTCTTCACTTCCTGGTAGAAAAAAATTCAAAATTGTATGTTAACATGTAAACTTTGAGCTTACGGTACAAATTGTGTGTTATCATTTCAGTAAACCACATAATCTGAAAGCTCTAAGAATAGTCTTTAACGGGCTAAATACATCACGAGTCTCCTGAATTGGATGCAAAAAATTGATTGGATGAACTTTGAACGTGTCTCATTATCCCATGAACGTACTTACATTGACATACTGACCCCCTAAACTTACTTAACTCGGGATGCTAGTCCCATGAATTTGCTTAAAATGGCGTATTGATCCCATAAATTTGACTTAACTTATGTGTGTTTCATAATTGCCTAATTCTCCATTTACTCTGTCATGTAGCAATGACGGATCAATCTTATATCAACTGTTATATAACAAGGAATAAAATGTTACCTCAAACCAGAGCCACTCTCGTTGCAATTGAAGAGCTGCTCCCGGGACAACTTGAAGTCCAGTAAATGGTAATTTAGCAGCCAAATGCAGAATGTTATTACCTTGCTTATCTTTCACCAGTCTTATCATATTTTTGATAGATTTCGTCTCGTGAACCATATTGTAAATGTCTACTTCGCGATGCAGAACAGCAACATGAAAAATAGTGTAATTGTCGTTATCCAGTTCAAATGCTATTTCTGGGTGTGAATGTAAAACTGTGCTTATGTACTCATAGTTCCCGCGCTTTGCTGCTATAAATAGTGATACGTTGATATACTTTTGGGTTTTTTCGTTCATTACTGACGCAGCCAGCTCCAAAAGCAGCTTCAGTAGTTCTATTCCTTGGTTCCTCAATATTATTTTCCTTCTTTCTGAAACTGAAGTTGAGAAATGTCCAAAAAAGAAAAGAAGAAAAAAAATAGGGGTAAGGTAAGAAGGTCTCACCCTTAGTTATTCCGTAATTTAAACAAAATATCAAATCAAAACTTTTCGTTTAAATGAAATTGCACTCACAATAATTGCTAAGAAACCCCGAAGATGCATATAGATTTGAAGTAAGTATCTGAGGTTTCCGAGCAAATGACGCGATTACAGGCTCATCTTTCTTGTCTGTTTCAATGGCCAACCAAAGCTTCTCGTTCAACACCTGGATTGCAATGTCTAGGAGGCCACAAAAACATCAGATAGTTATAAGTGTTGTAGCGTAAACTGAGCATGATTCATAAATGAGAAAACAAGAACTGAAAACTCACCGAACAAATCACAATCAATCAAAGCCATGAGTAAACCAACACCATCATAATAAGCCAAATGATTCTTGGTATATGAATAGAGTAAACGGACTAATTCGCCATGTCCATTGAGAGCAGCAGTTTCAATGGGTAAGATACGTCCTCCTGAACCTCGAATGAGAACAACATGCGGGTTCCTTGATAACATAATCTTAGCAATGTCATTACTTCCTCGAGTAGCAGCATAGTAAAACGCAGTATCGTGGCCATACGTTTCAACTGCTACATCATCTTCATTCATGAAATTCACAAGATGGTATACAAATTCAGTGTGATCAGCTGCAGTTGCTAGGTGAAGAGCCGTTTCGCCTATATTGTTGAGTTTTGTTGTTGGTGTAATTTGTTTTGGATATTTTCTGAATAGTTCGTCAGCTTTTTTCCAGTCTCCACTTATTGCTGCTTTATACAACTCCTTTCTTCTATTCCTTTTTTCTGCCAAATTCACAATTTTATTCCAACATTTAGAAATCTTTTTTTTTTTTTTGGATTCGAATACACATTCTCGGAGTGTGGAAACTACTAAAGTTTATCGAAAAGCTATTAGTAAATAGATAGTTGCAAATTTTTCAAAATATAGAGAAAATGTACAAATTTAGATTTATGAACATATTATGATGTTGACCATAATGCATTTTGCTAAAGTTTAGTTTGCCGAATAGAATGCAGTACAATATAATGAGGGTCAGTCCTGAGCCTAGACTTAGAGGGCAACGGACTTGGGCCCAGAGGAAAAAGAGGCCCAAATGTTTTCCAAATTCTATAAATAATAGGAAGACGATAATTTATCTTAAACCATATAGGCCTAATTAATGAGTATAAATTACCCACCGAACAATGATTTAGTAGTTATTATACTTCTAAAAGAAGAATGAAGCCGTGAGATGATTGACTATAAGTGAATTATAAACAAATAAATAGACGAGTATAAATTTGTAAATAAAATGAAAAAAATTAGAGTTTATACCTTTTGGA
Organism: Euphorbia peplus; assembly: GCA_028411795.1. Taxonomy (NCBI): domain Eukaryota; kingdom Viridiplantae; phylum Streptophyta; class Magnoliopsida; order Malpighiales; family Euphorbiaceae; genus Euphorbia; species Euphorbia peplus. Next base: position 6,207,394 of record CP110843.1, on the reverse strand, counting down.
TAACGACCTTCTTTGTGGAGATTTTCCCAATATAAAATGGCAGCCATTGGATCCGCAGGGTTAAGTGTCCCTACCCCTCGATTCTTGGTGTTGTTAGATAAGTCTTCAATATAAGACAGTCAGTTTTTCTCCAAATTGAAATGAATCTAATTTAATAATTGATTAATACATTCAAATCATATGTATAAATTTATCTCAACAATCCAATTGCTTCTTAAATTTATAAATCATTTTGTCCATTTTAAATTAATATACTAACTAGGTGAATTTATTTAAAATAATTTAGATTTTATTTAAAATAATTTAGATATTCCCTAAACTTGTATAAAGTGATACATATATTTTAATATATCCAAATCAATTAAAAAAGACAAAAGAATAAAATTAAATATAAAGTTCCACCATTTCGTGATTTTGAATCTCCAAAATAAATTAACTTTTAATATTTAGAAACTTTTGATTTTACATGTCATTTTAAGAAAGTTCATTACATGAACAAGACACTACATAAATTTAAAATAACAATTAAAACGTGGTGTAAAGTTTTTCTTTATAAAATGTTGTACAAAGTCAAATGGGCTAATAATGTATAAAACCGTTAATAATAAATTAATTTGGCTGTGGAAATTAAAGTTCTATTATTATTATTTTTGTCATAACATTATTATCTACACATTCCAAAAAAAATTTATCAAAAAAAAAAAAAAAAAATTTTTTTTGTTTGACCAACACATTTCTTAATAAGTATAAAAATCTATTCTTATAGTGGCACAAACTATTCAACGTCAAAGTATTTCATTTTTAAAGTCAAAGTATTCTATATGTATTAGGAGACTAATTGAAATAATTAGGTAGGAACCTGATAAAATTTCATCCTTTTCCTCATGAACATGCATTTCTTCTTTTTCTGCAGTGTCTAAACTTGTACCTTGACTTGTTTCCTGCAATATCACATTATGATCCTCTTAAAATTCCCAAATCAACCCCAAGCAAGAAATGTCTTAGTGGTTAATTATTCCATTCCAAAAGGAATTGTGGAGTTGTGAGTTTGATTCCACAATCGACTTAAAAATGAATTTTCGTTAAAAAAATCCCAAGTTAACTATATTGTTCGTAAAGCTAAATATACGTAACGGAAGTATATATTTACCTTATTTGTGTCATTAACAACAAAATTAGTGACAGTTGATTCAACTGCAAAAACAAAAACAATTAGTTAAATAAGCCAAAACATTTATCAGAAGATTGCAGTAAAAGCAGTTAATAAGCTAAAAGAATCAAATGTAATTAAGATTGAACCTTTTTCCGGTAATTGATCTTGTGCTTCGACATCCTTATCGACCATTTGATCTTTTTCCAAACCCATTGAATTACTAAGAATTTTTTATAAAAATTAAGGGAAGAGAAATAGCCTGCAAATTTAATTAAAAGCAGATTAATGACAATCAAAACTTGAATAACGATAGCAGAAATTTATAGTAACATTTTGGCTCCAACGTGTTGACTTTAGTTTCATATTATATACTGCTTGAAAAAACTCATGTATGTATGAAATTATTCATTGGCTTGACTTTATATCGAAATGCAATTGAATGATCTTTAAATAGTCAAGTTGCATTTTACATATATGTGCAAAAACTTTTTTGGAGAGAAAAAGATAAACTAATTAAATTGAAATTTTTTTCTTGAAAAAGACGGGCTTTCTTCAACTGGAAACTCGAAATTTCTAGTTTCTTACTGGCCATCTTCCATCCGCCTTACTTAGATAGTAAAAATGCTCATGCTTTCGGAAGTTGAAGATCGCGTTATTGGCAGAAGACAACTAAATTGTTAGGTCAATTATCACTCAACTTTGTTTGTTGTCTCGAAATTATTACTCAACTTTAATTTGTCTCAATAAAGTTAAAATTGAGTGACAATAACTCCTAAATTACATAGCAGAATTCGAACTATAGACTCCTCGCTCACACTTTAGTGAGTATATCAGTTGGGCTAAAGCCAATCGGTGCTATCATAGTGTTTTTAGTTTTAAAACAATCTCTAAAATATGCCCGGAATCTTAACTACTTTGACTCGTGAATCATTTGTTTTCAAACAATTTATTTATTTTTATTTTTTTAACAAAAAAAGAATACTATTTTAAGCAAAAGAATAGTTAGATAAATTTCCAAACAATCAAGATGAATGCAAGATAAAAGAAATAAACTCCCTAGCTTGTTGTAAAAGTTCGCTATCTAAAAAGAAAATGATTCAGTACATAAATCACAAGATTCCACGACGAGATCATCTTTGAACGTCATTGGCGTCAAGATCTTGTATACCGTTCATATTGACTTTTAATCGTCCTTATTGACTTCTATTGGCGGCAGTGGTGGAACTAGAACCTCAGCTTGTCGGGGCTCAAAAATTTACGTACAAAAGTCAAAAGAAAAGCGCAAATAAAATAAAAATACACATGAATGAAAATGACACAACAATTAATTAAAAGTTGATCATAAAAGATAGAAGAAAGTTATATGATAGGAACAAATTCTCGTATTTAGAGTAAGAAATTCTTGTAAAATCAAATCCATCTATCACATTTTACATGATTAGAATTATACAATTAAAAGTAGAATTAAATAGTTTTTCAAAGGAAAAAAAAAAAAAAAGAAAGTAGAGCTAAATAGAAAAAGAAAGACAACTATCACATATTTCTAAAATGGACTTTTTAAATTAAGCCCAACACTTTAATACAAAGTCCAACAAAAATCCAAAAAAAGTCCAAAAAACTAGTTATTGAAATGACATCGTTTCATGCTTAGGTTTAGAAACAAAATTAGATATGACAACTATGTCCATTATCATCTTCAACCTTAAAATAAGAGGGGGCTGGGTTGTTTCAGATTGCCGGCGGTTCTACATTTTTTAGATCTACTTTTTTTTTCTCGGGAAACTTTCGGCGTTCAGGGGGGCTCGAGCCCCGGCTGGCCCCCCCCCCCCCCCCCCCCCCCCAAGTTCCGCCCCTGATTGGCGGAGTCTTTAACGGAAGTACTAGACAGTAAATTATTGTTGTTATAAGTCAACAACGATGATAATCCTATTTTTAACAACGAGATTTACAAATTTCTTGTAGTGGGTCACTTTTATCGTCGCTGATGCTAAAACGAATAACTATTAGGACACATGAACCGATCGGCATATAGATATCGTGTTTTGGAACGTGGAAGGAAGTTTCCTATAGAAATTACTAATAACAGTCGCAACTAATCCAGCCAATAACGATACGCCACGTGTTTAGAATACTTTCTAAGCTCAATAAGGTAATTTAACTATTTACCTTTCCTTTTACATAGTTAGTTGACATTCCCCATGTTAGATATTACTGTGACAATATTAATTAGTGTCATTTATCTGTCTGGAAACCTAGTACAACATCAACAAACAAAAAATATTGAAATGGATATTCACTTTGTTTGGGAAAAAGTGGCTAATGGGGAGGTGCGAGTTCTTCATGTTCCCTCTCGGTTAGAACTTGCTGACATTTTTATCAAAGGCCTACCTCAAGTTCTTTTTGATGACTTTCGCTCTAGTCTCAATGTCCGGCTTCCTCCCGTTTCGACTAAAGGGTGTGTTAGATATTATTGTGATATTGTTAATAATGTGCATATGTTACTGTTTAGACAAGTAATATTGTAATTGTTTGGTTATTATCTTTTAGCTAAATTATAGTGTTATCACCTAATATTTGACATAGCACGTGGACCAGTGGCGATTCTTATTAGAACCACGTAGGACAGATGGGCCATGTCTAATGTGCTTCTGTCTCCACACAGACGTGCGTTGAATGGTCAAAGCTAGGAGGATGTTTCTCCTACGAGGACTATGTTACTCTTTTAGTCTCCTAATTCGATTAGGGATATTCAATCTATTTAGGAGTCAGATCACCGGCCTAATTAGGCGTGTTTCTTGATGAGTCCTAATAGGACTAGGATTCAGATACAATGTGACAACTATAAATACATGGGATTTCCTACAATCTAAGGTACATGATTCTAGACTCATTCTCTGAGTTATTTACTTTTTCGATCACAAGTTACATACTGACTTTAGCATCGGAGAGGGGTCGCCGGTCAGCGGCCTCCTTTAGGCTAACGTTTGCTATTTTGTAGTGATCACAGCTTACGTGTATTCAAGTTACAATTTCTCGGTAACAAATTGGTGCGGTGATCGTGGAATCTTTAAAAGATTTAATCAAAGAACATGGTGATCTTAGAAGAAAATCAGGCAACTAATGCTCAAGAAGAAGACATCGACCATGATGATGACACAATGGCTCTAGACGAAGAAGTTGCTTTGCACCGAATGTTCGAGTGGTCAGGAACTGTTGATCCGGAGCAAAGAAAATGGATGGACAGAGTCGCAGCCGAGGTGGCAGTCAGAACAGTTAATGACCGATCGACCATAGATCGCTTGCAACAACAATTAGAGGAGTTGAGTAAGCGAATTCCCCCAGATCGACCACGAAGCGAAATTCGGGGTGTAAAACGATCTCGGAATTCGGAGCATTCTCGAAGTTATACAGCATCTTCAGCTGGAAGAACTCGAACCGCGGATCGCGAAAAAACTCGAGTTCGAGGAAGATCTGTAGAACGATCCCCAACTCCTCCGAGGCGCAAACCTCGTATAAAGTCACAAGCAAGAAAAGTCTCACCAGGGATTGTAAGGAGACTGTCTTACGAGGATGGATCGGCGTCTTCAAGGAGCTCCTCGGGAAGTAGAGATCCTAAACATCGGCGGTCCCGAAGAGATAATTCTGAGGTTGAGGAACTTAAACGTAAACATAAAAGACTTGTCGATACGTTCGACAGAAGTTTAGCCGAAGGAATTGCTAAAGCTCTTAAGGAGCGAGATGAGGCTACGGGAACTAAGAATGTGGGGTCCAGAGAAGGGCAAAGACACACGAGAAGAAATCGGAATCGGGATTATTCTGATGAAACTTTACGGGGCGAGGAAGGACCTATACAAGATAAAGACAGTCCACTCTGTGCTAAGATCCTGGCAGCTCCTTACCCGAACAATTTTAAGTATCCCAATTTTGATAAATATTGTGGAGATTCCGACCCTGTGATGCACGTCAAAAGTTTTGGAAGGGCGCTCCTTGCGAGCCCAGTAAACGAGGCACTTATGTGTAAGTTATTTCCAACAACTTTGAAAGAAACGGCGGCACAATGGTATGATTGTCTCCCTACTGGTTCAATCAGGAGTTGGAACCAACTTTCAGAATCCTTTAAAGCACATTTACCAGAGAAGAAGACGGTCGATGATCTGATGAGGGTGCGACGGGGAGAAAACGAGACCTTAGAATCATATTTGCACAATTTTAATAATGTGGCTTTGAAAGTTGAACCCTTGATTGTATCCTCAGTGTCGCACCCCGAAAAACACCGGGCGCGAGGCCGTTCTCGCTCTCAACTGTTTGGAAGCGAAAACACCACTTACAGGGGTATTTCCGCTAATAAGAGTTCGAGTCGCCACCAACCATGTTGTACGGTCTGATTGGATAACCGCTATCTAGATTGACTCTGTTATTATGTTATTTGGATAATTAACTGGTCTCAGAGATTCTATAGTCCTAGGTTATTTAGCTTATTTATTTACTATATTTGAACTTGAGTTATGACATAACTTTTGGTTGTAAATTCTATGGTTAATAAAAAAAGAAGTCATAACATGACATTTAATTTCGATTATTACATAATCATTTAAAAAAAGTTAACTTAATAAAATATGATTCACATTTTATAACATAAGTATGAATAGACTGTTTTGACTCAATAAATAAAATTAGTAATAGAGTTTTAGAAAAGCGGACATAATTAACAATCTCGTTTCTTTAACAAAAGCGAGCATTTTTATCTATATTAAAATTGTTGAATTGAGTGTAATTAAGCTAATCATGAGGTTAACTTATTAATATTTACACAGCTTCTATGTTTGAATTTCTATAAATAATGGCGGAGTTAACTAAGGTTTCTAAGTTGATACAGTTGACTAATTAAAATTGAAAGGGGGATGAATTAACTAATATTCTAACTAACATAAATAATATGGATATATTAATATATATTTAACTTAGTCGCGTTCTAACTAAGGCTAAAAATGACGGTAATAAATTACATGGCCAAAACTATTTATCTATATCACATCGTATATACAATAAATCATTCACTTTTAATTACAAATTAACTAAAGTAATTAACATATAAAAATAAATAGAATTAGTGAACTTACCTGGGCTTGCGGGAGATTTACAAGCCGGGCTTTGAGGTAGACTGGGCCTGAAACGGGTCAGAACTGGGTCGGATGGGATCCATTTAGGAAAACGGGTTAAGCAGGGGTATAAAATGACTCAAACCCTAGTTAGGGTTTCATTTCTTCTTCTCCTCCTCTTCACAAAACTTCAGCCGCCCCTCCTCTTCTTCTCTTTGACGGCGGCAGCTCCTCTTCATCTTCTCTGTTCTGCCTCTTCTTTTTTCTTCTCCTTTCTCTCTTTCCAGCCTAACACGGTGTCTTCTCCTTTTTCTCCTCTTCTGTGACCGGCGGTGACTAAAACCCCCCCTGGTCAGCGACGGCGGAAGGTCACGGTGGAACAGCGTGGCGGATCCGCGAGGCTACTGGCGGTTTGAACAGCGACGGACGACGGACGGAGCTGACTGGTGGCCGGAGGGTGACCGTGGTGAGGTAGTTTTGAAGTTATTTTGTGGATTTGGTGTTTGGTTAGATCGTTGTTGTTTAGTGATTCTGATTTTGTAGTTTCAGAGGTTTCTGGAGTTTCAGTGGCGGTTTCCGGCGAAACAGAGACGGTGAACGGCGTCGGCTTGAAGCCAGCGGTGACGGAGCGTTCTCCGGCAGTGAACCAGCGGTGGTCGGAATGTTGACCGGCGGCGATGAATAGTGGTTGACCGGCGGCGGTGAACAGTTTCCGGGGTACCTGTAAAGGGCAAAAAGGAAGAAAATCTTGTATTTTGTGTTAGCTAACTAGTTTGGGTTTAGATTAACAATTTACTGTTTTGGATAACTGTAAACATTTTAGCATAGGAATTTCATTTGTTGCTTTTGAAAGATTGTAAGCTGTAAAGTAATAACGTGTAAAATTAATGGATGTGAGCGGAGTAAATGGTGAGGGATCGAAATGAATGATCGAATATCAAATCGTGAGCGAACCAGTTAGGGGTCCGAACTTGATAGCGAACCAATTTTCAAGTCGAAATCAAAACCTCAATTCAATGAATTTGAAAGGGGCTTAGGATCAACATATTCTAGCTTCTATTTCAAATCAAAAGTACTTTGTTCTGAAATTTTAGCCTATTCTATAGTTTAACTTGAAAAAGGCTAAATATTAATCTTAACAGAAATCTAACAATAAGATATATACATGGAAGCAGTATAGAATTCAATTTCTTATATCTAGTAACAAAAATAGAACAAAAAGGAGATAATACTAGTTAGTTCTTGAAGCTCGAAAGAAATCAAACAAATGTAGCTATAGATAATAGATAATAGAAATTTTGTGTATATTAAGTATAGAAGTCTCACTCATGGAGATTTTAAATTTACAATAAATGCTAGCCTATTTATAGGCAAAGAATGCTTAGAAATTAAGCTAATATTTGCTTGATTGGCAAGTTTAAATCTAGGATAAGATTATGACTATAAGTTTGGGTAAAATCTATTCTAGGATAAGATAAGATTTTGGATAAAATTTGGGTAGATTTGGGAAGATCTTGCTTGATCACTAAGTTTAACTTTGCTTAAAGATTAAGCAAACTTAAGATGGGCTTCCTTCAATCCAAAATCTGCTCTATCATGGGCTTGTTGAAATGGGCCGAAATTGTGAGCTTCTCAGAGTTGAGCTTGAATTGCGAATTTGAACTTGAATTTGAGCTTCAATTGGAGCTCGAAATGGAGTTGAGACTTGATCTTGAATATGGATCTTGACTTGAATCTTGTCTTGAATGTTGACTCGAACTTCAACTTGAACTTTGGACTGTTTGAATTTGATCATTTGAACTTGATTTTAAGATGGATTTTGCATCTTCTTAGCTTGAGTTGATCTGAACGCCTTTAACTAAATGCTCGACTTGCCTTGAGAATCGAGCCCTTCACCCGTATTTTGACTTTTGAATTAGATTACTGTACCTGTCAAGAATTAAAAGAAGATATAAAATTGGATAATATTAACAGTTAATCATTTATTAGAGAGAAATTAAGAAAAGTGTGCGACTACTAATAAATTATATTTTGATTGTAATTTGATACGTCTATCAATTATTCGTCAAAACATGATAAATTAGAGTTCAAAGCACAAGCTGTGTTAAGTTTTATATTTTAAACAAACCTAGAAATTGTTTAAGATATTAAGCTTATTTTATTAATTATATAAAAATTTAGGGCATAAAAGTTCATTTTTACAGAAAAGTATGTTTTTTGAGCCGGTCAAAAATGGGTGCTAACACTCAGCACGGAAGACACTGGCGGAAAATTGCCGCAATCGGGATCTTCAGATGAAACTTATGACTGAACGACCGGATGATTTCCATGCCTTGATGACAATGGCGAAATCATTTGTGGTATGGGATGAGCACCAAGACGATCCCGCGAGGAGAGTAAAGGCAATCAAGTCCGAGGTGCCAGAAAGAGATCGGGGCAGCGGCCGAAGCTCGGATAGGTGGGAAAGGCCTCGAGAGGTTCCAAGGAAGCCTTTTGATAAAAGAGACCGAATCCCATTACCTGCCCATCGTGCTCAGGTTCTTATGTGGGTCGAAGAACGAAAGGAGCAGATCAGATATCCACCCAAAGGTGGGAAGCCAAAGTATAATGGCAAGTATTGTGCTTTCCACAAATTGCAGGGTCACGATACAGAAGATTGTGAACAGCTGGCAAAGGAGTTGGATAAATTGGCAGCTAAAGGAAAATTGAAAAACCTCTTCGAGAAATATAAAGATCAATTCCCAGATCGAGAGGGGGCAAAAACTCCACGGGGGGTCATTAATATGATTATGGGAGGTTCTCCCGTTGACAGGAGTGTTAAAAGGAAACGGGACATCGCTGAGCAAGTACGAATTGAGGAAATTTCGAAATTTTTTGATTTCGGGTCATTGAAGGGCCGCCCAAATGATCCACATGATGATGCTTTGGTGATCGATATGCACGTGGAAGGTTTTACGGTTAGAAGAGCCTTGCTAGATACAGGAAGCTCAGTAAATATCATCACGAGGAAGGCTTTCGAGGCCCTCGGCTTGGAACGGGGACGTTTGACACCTTCCGCGTCACCTTTAGTTGGTATAAGTGGACATCCCGTACTTCTGTTGGGAGAAACCCAGCTCGAGGTCGAAATAGGGAATACCACGAGCAAATGGAGAACTGTTACAGATTTTTTAGTGATTGACACACCGATCGCTTATAATTTGATAATTGGTAGGCCTTTAATTTCGGGTAGTCGGGGTGCCATATCCCTTTTTTATTTAGCATGGATGATCCCAACAAAGAGGGGAATGGCAGTCGCACTGGGTAGTCAGACAGTTGCAAGGCATACCTATATGACCTCATTGGAGATTGTTCCTCAAGAAAGTGTCTTGGTCGAGGAAGTCAAGGAGCGTGGCGAACCTGTTGGTGCTATTGAGAACATAACTTTAGAAGAAGGAAAAATAGTTCAAGTGTCAGCAGAGATGCAAGAGGATTCGAAGAAGATTGTTATCGCCGCGCTCGAGGAGAATAAAGATGTCTTTGCCTGGACATCGGCAGATATCGTAGGAGTATCTCGTGAGGTCATGGAGCACACGCTAGACATTGACCTAGAATACACTCCTGTGAAACAGAAAAAGAGAAACCAATGGGCAGAGAGACAACAATTCATTAAGAGCGAGGTAGAAAAGTTGCTCGAGTTTGGAAGGATCAAGGAGGTTCATTATCCCCAATGGATCTCGAATGTAGTGTTAGTTAAGAAGGTAAATGGAAAATGGAGAATGTGCGTTGACTTCTCCGATTTGAATAAAGCTTGCCCCAAGGATTTTTATCCGTTGCCGTGTATTGACATGTTGGTAGACTCAACTGCCGGTTACGAGGTATACTCTTTCCTTGACGCAAAGCAGGGCTTTCATCAAATCCCGTTGGCAGAGAAGGACATGGAAAAAACTGAGCCAGTATTAAATACTTGGGAAATCTTTGTAGATGGGAGCGCAAATAAGAGTCAATCGGGCATTCAGACACGCTGCTACTTTGGGTTTTGACTCCTCGAATAACGCTGCAGAGTACGAGGCGATATTGCTCGGGTTACGTTTGGTTAAAATCATCAGGGCAGACAAAGCAGTTATCAAAAGTGATTCAGGTCTAGCAACCAATCAGATAAGAAATTCCTGGGAGACCAAGCACGCTCGAATGAAAAAGTATCACGAATTAGTGAAGCGAACTATTGAGGAGTGTGAGCTCATGGGATGCAAAGTTGAGATCGTACAAATCCCAAGGGAGGAGAACATGGAGGCTGATCACTTAGCCAAAATAGCTTCTGACCCTGCTAACCCAAATTTGTGTCCTTGTGATATACAGGTTATTCCATGCGCGAGTATCGATTCCAAAGAGGTGTTTGCGCTCGATCGAGGAAACGAATGGTATTGGCCAATTTTTGAATATCTGTACGAGGGAAAGTTGCCGGAAGATAAGTCTCAACATCCAAAGATTGTGAGAAAATCGAGTAGATACTCAGTAGTAGACGGAAATTTGTTCCGAAGATCGTATTCTCAACCATGGCTCAAAGCGGTTGGAATCAAGGAAGGGGCTAAAATCTTAGAAGAAATCCATGAAGGATCATGCGGAGCTCACGAGGGTTGGAATGTTTTGGCTAGAAAGGCAAGATTGCTAGGCTATTACTGGCCTCAAATGAACAATGATGCAGCAGAGTTCGTAAAGAAATGTAGTGCGTGTCAAGCTCACGCTCCAGTTTTGCAAAGCCCTGCCTCGGGGCTAGAGGGCATCAAAGTAGCTTGGCCATTTGCAACATGGGGAATTGATATTGTTGGGCAATTTCCAATGTCAACTAATCAAAGACAGTATGTCATCGTGGCCGTCGATCACTTTACAAAGTGGGTCGAGGCCGAAGCGGTGTCCTCGATAACAGCTCAACAGATTATGAAATTTGTCAAGAACAGCATCGTGTATCGTTTTGGGATCCCCAATACGATAATCACAGACAATGGCAAACAATTTGATAGTGTTCTATTTAGACATTTTTGTGAAAGAGAAGGGATCAAGCTAAGGTTTAGTTCAGTCTTCCACCCTCAAACAAATGGAATGACCGAGAGAACTAATCGAACGATCATGGAAGGAATCAAGAAGCATTTAACGCACCTCGAGAAGCTAACGAACTGGGTCGAGGAGCTGTATCATGTGTTGTGGTCGTATCGAACAACCCCAAAGACAGCTACTGGAGAAACCCCTTTTTCGTTAACTTATGGGACAGAAGCCTTTATTCCGGTCGAGATTAAGGTGCCAAGTACGAGGGTCCTCCATTATACTGAAGAATGGAATGAACTGAATTTACGAGATAACTTGGACGACCTCGAGGAAAAAAGGGAGATGGCGCTTGCACGGATCGAAGCGTATAAAGCTAGAACAAAGAGAATCTATGACAAAGGCGTACGACCAAGACAATTTTTTAAAGGGGATTTCGTCCTTCGCAGTACAGCGGCCTCGAGCTCGAGACAAGGCAAAGGCAAATTGGGGATTAAGTGGGAAGGACCATTTCAGATCGTAGAATGCGTCGGAACACATACTTATCGTTTGCAGCAACTCGATGGAACTGGGGTTCCGAGGACTTGGAACGAAATTTCCCTCAGGAAATATTATTTTTAGATTCTGGTTTTTAGACATTTGTTTTAGTTTAACTCAGAATCCAACTTAGGAGTTAATTTGAATAAAGGCCCTCGAGGCATCGTTTTCATCCATGACTTTTAATTCAGATATTACTTTGGAATTATTTGCTTATGAAAAGTGCTCGAAACATAATTAACCTTACGAAGATTTATTTTGAAACTTGTTCTTAGTATTCGACACTGGACATTTTGGTTCGTTCTTAAAAATCAAGCTTATTGCATGCTAGAAAGCTTCGATTATAACCAAATCTATGTACGTCGTGGTAAGAATCCACCCTACAAGAGTTAGCCCGACCAGGAATAAAGGGGGGGCAACTACGAGGGCTGCGAACAAACATAGTTGAAATATAATACGTTAACAAGGTATCAGTTTATATAGGCATCGAATGAAAAAGGCTTAAATGAAGGTCGAGTTTCTATAAAGACTACTTATACAACGGATATTAGACGTAATATTGCGAGAACAAGTAAAAGATAGAAAAAGTTTTCATTAATCAAAGCACGAGATACAAAGATTCAAGAAAAAATTAGATCAAAGCCTAAATCTAATTTTGGGGCTCATCGCTATGTTGAACCGGTTCAGTTTCGGTCGGCGTCTCCGGAATAGATTCCCTAAAGTCCGGCTGAGGAAAGGAGTCATCGAGAACCACGTCAGCTTCCTCATCATCTTCGGGGGCACTCAAGTTCACCCAAAACTTCATGTCGTCTTCCGACATGTTTGGGAATTTCTCCCTAAGGGTCTGGCAGACACGAGTATGGAACCTCGAGAGCCTCCAAATGCTGAGGTGTACAAATTTTGCTAGGTCACTCTCGTTTTTTCTTCTCAGTTTTCTCCTTTTCGCCTCGACCTCGCTTAAAGACCGGTTCAGTTGAAGATTGCCCTCACGAAGCATGATGCATTTGTTTAGGAGCTTAGACTTTTCGGCTCTCTCTTGTCTAAGCAAAGAAATCGCATCGGCTCGGATCAAGGAAAGGGCATGGCAGAGGTTGTTGCATTCATCTTGATACGCGCGTCCTCGGGCCGTGTATCGACCTTGCCATTTTATCATTTGGAGCCTTGCATTCTCCTTTTCGAGAGTGATATCTTTCTCACGTTTCTTCGCTAGGGTCAGCTCCGCTTTAAGATGGGCAACCTCGTCTTTGGCTTCTTTTAGCTCATCTTCAACCCTGTCCCACTTCTCGAAATACTCGTTCATAGAACGAGTCTGAGACTCGAATCTATGAATGAGTAGGTTGGTGGCAGCCATCGACTGATAGGAGAATAATGTTAGAATAAAGGGTGAAAGGGTTTAAGAGACAAAGAGTTAAAAGAATTTTTGGATTACCTTCGCCTCACGGATTCGGGCAAGTTGAATCAGCTCCTCGTCAGTCAGTGCTTCACTCTTTTCCCCTTCTTCTTGGACAAGGGTGGTGTAAGCAATGTCCTCCGCAACCCGAGGATTGCTCAGGGAAACTCTAGGAAATCGGGCTTTCCAAAACTAAAAGGATAAGAGATGCGTGAGTCAGGTCTTGAGTAAAGAAGATAACTTATAACATGGGAAAGTCACTTACATTTTGTAGTTGGAATTGCTCGAACATTCCAATTTCGTCCTCACTCATCTCGTGAGGAGGAATGTTGACAATCTCGGGACATTTGGCCGAGGCTTCTCCGAAATGTCTTTGTCTTTTGAGAGGAGGAACGTCTCCGGAGAAGGCCTCGTCCTCTCGAGGACGTTTCGAAGCATTTGTGGAAATGCCAGGCATCTCCTTAGACCTCGAGGGATCTTCAGGAATTGGGTTTGAAGGTGAAGGAGTATGAGGATTCGAAGGTTGGGGTGAAGATGGAGGATTTGGAAGTGGGTTTGAAGGTGAAGGAGTATGAAGACGATCTAAAGGGGAATTTAAAGGTCGATCACCTCTGGGTGTCGGGTTAACCAGACTAGGTCGTTCCCTTAAAGGGATATCGTCTCCTGAACTTGATGCCACGGCATCCTCATCTTCATAAACGAATAAAAATTTAGTGAAAGAAAGATTTAATGAACCAATATGAATGACAACTGGTGGGTACCTTCAGTAGCATTAGGGATTATTTGCTCAATGGTAACTGGAAGTTGAGCAGCGGTTTCTGATGCGCGTCCTTGTTGAAGGATCGTTCTTGGGACACCAGAGCTCCTTGGTGAGGAGGAAGCTTGCGAGACAAAAGCTTGTTTAACTTTCGCTTGCCTCACCTTATGAGACTTCGGGACCGGGACTGATCGAGGAGCGCTAGCTTGTCCAGGGAGCACCTCGAGGCGATGCGCTGCAAGTTGTTGTTTTAAAGATAGTTTAGGTGCCATTGCAATCCTGCACAGTAGAATATTTTATAAGTAAACATTCGTCAAAAAGAACGAACACTTACAAGGGTCAATATTGGGATCGATCTCCTCGCCACAGAAGATTTTTTCGACTTCAGGGGCGGGGTAATAGTGGATTTTCCCTTCCTTATCTACAGCAGCTATGGGTCTCCCACTCCTGTATCTAGAGACGAATTGATCGACGCTAGGTTGAGTTGGGGGTTTATATTTAAGGAGCATGGAGAAAGAGTGTTGCTCTTCCTCGGATAAGGTGACCTCTTTCGAGGGATTTCTCCAGGATTGAGGATTGGTTGGAAATTCGTTGAAGTCTAAGCGAAATGGCCACGCCGGACCGTCTTTTGAGGGACCAACCCAGATCCATCGATGTTTATATCCACAGTGGGATGAGGATTTGTCACGAACAATGGATTTTGGGCCACGAATGGTGCTAAAAGACACGCACGGGTGACCGGTGGCTTTCACAGGAGTACGCATGTACTTAAATAGATTACCAGTGAGGAGGACGCCAAGGTCTTCGCAGACTCGTGCTAAAGCAATCATTTTGAGCCACGAGTTTGGAACGATCTGAGCTGGACACAAGTTAAACTCGTTAAGGATGTCGGTCACAACCTCGGGGAGTGGAAATCTTAGACCGAATTCCATCAATCGCTCCAGAGCAGCGAATTTCCTACCTTTCCCTTTGAACATCACCTCGGTTTTCGAGGGCATTTCACAATCAAGACCTTTGAGGTCAGGAAATTTGTCCTTCAACGCTTGTAGCATGCCCTGATTGGAAATTTTGGAATGCTCTGTCGGAAGCGTGGTTTTCCATAGGCCTTGCTCAGGAATTAGGGTTCTGGGGTTTGCAGGGTTAGGGATGGGATTAACGGTCGGGCGCATTTGTGGCCTAATTAGTTCCATGGTTTCCCTAGAGATCTCAACTTCCTCATCAGTCCAGTCGGCCATGATTTGGCGACGTCTCCGATGAAGGGCTGCCGGATCGACATTTACAGGTCTAGGGTTTGTGGTTTGATTTGAGGTTGAGGCCATTTCAATAGATTGAAAGAGGAATGGTAGGCAGATGAAAGGAAAAGACTTACGGTTTAAACGGACGAAATAAACTTAGCCGGAATTTGCAAGCACGGAGGATTTTGGAAAAGTTTTGAGAGTAAAAATCTGGAAATGGCAAGTGACAGGGTTTTATAGGTGATGAAATATTTTTTGAAAGAGAGACCCTTCGTCTACTTGGAGGGAGTTTGAATGAGAATCACGCTTGATGCCACGTGTGAATACTTGAAAGGTGGCGTGCAACAAAAGTGGTTGAGCTTGAATGCGTGGGCCTGTTTCGTGGGCTTGGCGTATGAGAGGGCTTTTGTTGTATCTTTTGAAAGTTCCAAGCTCTGAAGAAGCTTGCTTATACTTTGGGGGGGCTTCTGTTATCACCTAATATTTGACATAGCACGTGGACCAGTGGCGATTCTTATTAGAACCACGTAGGACAGATGGGCCATGTCTAATGTGCTTCTGTCTCCACACAGACGTGCGTTGAATGGTCAAAGCTAGGAGGATGTTTCTCCTACGATGACTATGTTACTCTTTTAGTCTCCTAATTCGATTAGGGATATTCAATCTATTTAGGACTCAGATCACCGGCCTAATTAGGCGTGTTTCTTGATGAGTCCTAATAGGACTAGGATTCAGATACAATGTGACAACTATAAATACATGGGATTTCCTACAATCTAAGGTACATGATTCTAGACTCATTCTCTGAGTTATTTACTTTTCCGATCACAAGTTACATACTGACTTTAGCATCGGAGAGGGGTCGCCGGTCAGCGGCCTCCTTTAGGCTAACGTTTGCTATTTTGTAGTGATCACAACTTACATGTATTCAAGTTACAATTTCTCGGTAACATATAGGTTTGACTATATCACATTCGTTGTATTTAATATTTATGGGTTTAATCTCTCTGATAATATCAGAGCCTAATTTCATCTCTAACATAACCGTCAAGGTGATATGATCGATCTTCACGATGTATAAGCATTATCAACCAATGAATAATCCAAATTTTCATTCTTGTTCACCCTTCTTAATTGTCTATTGAACTCATCTTTACAGTACTCAATCAGTACAGAAAAAATAAAATAATTAAAGAGTATGATCAAATCATTAAACATCAAATCAACTCATGCCAAGTTTAAAAGATTGGTTATAGCACTAGCTAACTTTACACAATGGTAGGACTCCAAAGCTAGACCCACATTAAGTAACACCTTGAGCACAATTATTGTGTGCCAAAATTTATAATTATCACAATCTTAATAGCCTATAGAATAGCAATAATCATTCCAATGAAAAGGCAGAAAATCTACAAATAGAAATCGCCGTCCAATTCTTCTACACCTCTACAACTCACTACTCAGGTAATTGGGCTAAGGGTATTTCTGGAATATTTCATCACTATTTTGTTTTACATTTACTAATTGATTTTATTCCTAATATCTTCACACCTACTTAAACTTGTTCATTTTTCCGTTATCTCCTCAATTCATTCAAAATAATTATATTAACCCTTTTTGAGGTGACATGACATAAATTTATTATTATTATTATTATTATTATTATTATAACATCATGTTATATCAACACAAAAAAGTCAAAATGTATTACATTTGAGAAGTTAAGGGTTAACATGGATGCTAAGTGAAATAAATGGACAGGTTTAATGTATTAAGCCTCGATTCTAATTTAGCTTTTAAGAAACAGAAGTTAACAAAAGTTAAAGATAGATATGAATTACTAAATAGTTGGTTAGATAGAGGGTCAATTTGACAATAAAATTTGCCTTATAAGCTAGAAAAATCGTTTACCCTATAAGGGTTTTAATTTTAAGCTTGTGATAGAACAATTTTGTTTCTCTTTTTTGGTAGAGTTAGAAGGCAGCAGCCTAGAAAAGAAAAACCAGCAACAAAAAAACCCAGAAACAGCAGTAGTTAACAAAAACTACATAGAAATAATCCTTCTAGTCGAACTACCACTTCGATCTTCTAAAAGAATCTTTTGGAGGTCTGCAGGAGGCGCACCACACTCGTGATGACCCAAGGTAAAGGAGCCTGCGAAATTTGCCATCCAGTCAGCAGAACGATTACCTTCACGATAAACGTGCACAAACTTAATATCCCAATCTCGATCTCGAATCTCCTGACAATGCTTAATTAACCAACCCAAAGGATGATGAACACCAATATCACCTTGTAAAAGATGCAGCACTGAACTCGAATCCATCTCCATAACCACCTTCCGATATCCTCGAATCCATCTCCTGACAATTTTGTTTCTCTACTAACTTTTTTTAGGGCCTAATAAATTGTTTATCATATCACTAATACTTTAACATAGTCACATCTAATGGCTAAAGTTTGTTAGCTTCCCTGTCACGTTCTTTTCCTTTTTAAAATGTCAATTAGTTCATACTATACATCTAATATATCTCCATACTAATAAAATACTTTTTTGGAAATACAGGTCATATGTGAAGTAACTCCTAAACTAACCTTAATTAGGATAGTGTGGACCATATAACTAAGGGGTGTTCATAATTCTTGCACCAGAAAGAATAAGAAAAACATGGCAAGCAATGGATCATCATGTCCAAAAGCCATGAAAGCAACATCAAATGGGGTTTTTCAGGGTGAAAATCCATTGGACTATGCACTGCCTCTTGCCATTCTGCAGATTGTACTAGTGCTCTTGCTTACTCGTTTTCTTGCTTGGCTTCTCAAGCCCTTCAGACAACCCCGTGTCATCGCTGAGATTATCGTAAGTTCTTCTTCATCCGAGTGAAAAATGGATAACTAGTTGTTCTTTTATGTCTCTAATTGTTTGTGGTATGTTCATAAATGCTATGTTTTTCGGTAACTTTCTTGTTCTTGTTATGGTGTATAGATGATCAAGTTACTTTGTTTTCATATATTAGATCGAATAATAATGGAAATGAAAAAGATTGAATCTTGGAACAGGGTGGCATACTTCTGGGACCGTCAGTTCTGGGAAGGAACACGAGCTATTTGAATACGATTTTTCCTGCCAGAAGCCTCACGGTTTTGGATACTTTAGCGAATCTTGGCCTCCTTTTCTTCTTGTTCCTCGTAGGCCTCGAGTTAGATCCAAGGTCTCTTCGACGTACTGGAAAAAAGGCTCTAGGCATAGCTCTTATGGGCATTACCTTGCCTTTTGCACTAGGGGTTGGAGTATCATTTGTTCTTTGCAATACTATCGCCCAAGGCGTGAACCAAGCTCCGCTTCTCGTATTCATGGGGGTTGCACTATCTATTACTGCTTTCCCTGTATTGGCTCGTATTTTAGCGGAACTTAAGCTTTTAACTACTGATGTTGGTCGGATGGCAATGTCTGCAGCAGCAGTAAATGATATAGCAGCATGGATATTGCTTGCTCTAGCCATTGCCCTTTCTGGTTCGGGTCATTCTCCTCTCACATCTTTATGGGTTCTTTTATCTGGATCGGGTTTTGTTATCTTCTGCGCTTTTATTATCCCTCCCGTTTTCAAATGGATGGCTCGGAGATGTCTCGAAGGTGAGCCGGTGAATGAGATGTATGTTTGTGCCACTTTGGGTACGGTTTTGGCAGCGGGATTTTGCACGGATGCAATTGGAATTCATGCCCTTTTTGGTGCCTTTATTGTTGGGGTTCTAATGCCAAAGGACGGACCGTTTGCCGGGGCTCTTGTTGAAAAGGTTCAAGATCTTGTTTCTGGTCTTCTCCTTCCATTGTACTTCGTTTCGAGTGGACTCAAGACTGATATAGCCACAATTCAAGGAGCTCAATCATGGGGATTACTAGTTTTAATCATAACTACAGCCTGCTTCGGTAAGATTGTAGGCACGGTCGGTGTGTCTCTCCTTTGCAGAATACCGTTTCGGGAAGCTTTAACCCTGGGATTCCTGATGAATACTAAAGGCTTGGTGGAGCTGATTGTGCTCAACATTGGTAAAGATAGAAAGGTAAATTCATTGATATTCTTTATCACGAAAACAAACTTCTCATTACTTCCAGATGGTTATAGTTAACATCTGATATTCTGCAGGTACTAAACGATCAAACCTTTGCTATCTGCGTTCTGATGGCTATCTTCACAACATTCATTACCACACCTATAGTGGTAGCAATATACAAACCGGCTAAAGAAGCACTGCAAGGCGTTTACAAGTACAGAACAATTGAAAGAAAAGATTCGAATAGTCAGCTTCGAATTCTTACATGTTTCCATAGTTACAGGAACATCCCCACGATGATCAATCTCATCGAGGCTTCACGAGGAACAGAGAAGAGGCAAGGACTCAGTGTTTATGCTCTACACCTAATGGAACTCTCCGAGAGAACATCTTCGATCCTTATGGTCCACAAGGCAAGAAAGAATGGACTACCCTTTTGGAATAAGTTGCAGCAGTCCGACTCCAATCAAGTCGTAGTTGCTTTTGAAGCTTTCAGGCAGCTAAGCCATGTGGTAATCCGTCCAATGACAGCAATCTCAGCAATGCATAACATACACGAAGACATTTGCACCACGGCCGAAAGGAAAAGGGTTGCAATGATAATCCTTCCGTTCCACAAACATCAAAGGTTGGATGGTGCACTTGAAACTACTCGAACTGAATTTCGCGAAGTCAATAAGAGAGTTCTAGACGAAGCTAAATGCTCGGTTGGGATTCTAGTCGATCGTGGACTTGGTGGTGGTACTCATGTATCTGCAAGCAATGTTTCCTCCAGTGTATCAGTTTTATTCTTCGGTGGCAATGATGATCGCGAAGCACTTGCTTATGCTTCGAGGATGGCCGAACATCCGGGAATCAGTTTAACTGTAATTCACTTCACAGCAGGCACAGAGCTTGCAGGAGAAGAAGTGAAACTTGATGTAACAGAGGAATCCTACACTTCAACGGAGTCTGATGAGAAGTTTTTATCTGAGTTCAAGAAAAAGTCAGATGAAAAATCAGTCAAGTTTGAGAATAGACTAGTGAATAGTTATCAAGAAATTGTTGAAACAGTTAAGGAGTTAAGCAGATGCAATCTATTCCTCGTCGGCCAAACACCAACAGGTCCGGCATCCACAGCTTTTCCGGACAATATTGAGTGTCCTGAATTAGGCCCTGCTGGGAACCTCCTGACGTGTCATGGTTTTACAACTTCAGCATCTGTTCTAGTTGTGAAGCAGTATGGCAGTTCAACATCTGTTCCACAAATCTCGGAGTCTGGGGATGAATAAGGAGATTTGAAGTTTTTGCCTCTTGTTAAGACAGACACCCCGGGGTCTTGCTTTTGCTGGTAAACATTGTTAATGCATGTATGTTTTTCATTGCTTTTCTTGTTGTTAGATTTCCTATTTGTCCGTCGATTTGTCCATGGCTTATTTTTACTTTTGAGTTTGACAAAATATTAGTTAGATTGAAACTCTCAAGTTTACGTATTGTCGTTACAATGTGAAATGTTGGTTAACAATAGGATTGTCTTGTATATTTCAGCTCGTACAAGCTCAACTCCTCCGCACTTGGCTGAGCAGAAACATGATCAAGTCCGCAAATACGCTCTTCCATGCTTTATTGAACAATGATTTTGCCGAGTTGATGAATCCAGGTAGATCAAAAGTATAGAAAAGAAGTGTTTTAGGAGATTTGTTGAAACTTATACTCATACTGAATATATTTGATGACACACATGTTTAGGAAATTTGCAGTAATTTGTAGATATATTGCTTCTTTCTTCATTTGTACTGGCAAAAAATAATAATATTCTGATAAAAAATTGGTCCCAAAGTACTAGAACTTGAAATTTGATCTTTAGACTAAGGCTGAAATTCACTGGGAAATTGCTCGAAATATCAGTATGAAATTTGATGTTGAATTTTTTTTTTTAAGATTTTGTCAAATTGCTCATGGATCTTTGAGTGATCAACTATTATGTTCTTATAGTCCATCAAAATGGTAACAAAGAAATATTACCTTGGCATAGTTTTGCAAAAGCGTTATTTTATTTTTAGGCTGAATACATCTTTAACCTCTTCAAGTTGTCTATAAATGCATTTGATTTGACCCCCTCAACTTAGAGTCGTTACAATTTTTATGCATTCTAGAAGTAAAATTGAAGATTACAAATTAACTGAATGCAGGTTTGAATGACTTTTGCTGTTTGAAATTAATGGAACAAACAAATTCATGTGGATCAGAATATAAAGAATAAAAAAATTAGTGGAGTAGTAAAATTTTTTATGCATATACAAGCTTATAAAGTATCTTCAAAATTAGGAAAAAATTATATATATTAGTAATAGGACGAATTATCAATTAATTTTTAATAATTACATGTATAACTAACAAAAATTAGTGCATATATCATTCATTGTCAATGAACATTCATTACATACATATTTTATCTAATGAAAAATGCACATAAAAGGCCTCAAATGGAAGGTTCAAGAGAAAACAAGAAGAGCCAATCCATTTTTCATATTAGTTTTCTTTAGATGGGCCAAGAATGTACCAGAACTTTCTTCTTTTTGTAACTAGTTGCTAGAATTCTCTTCCAATTAACTATATATACCTCCTTTGACACCACAATTTTTAACTGCAAATTACAACAAAAGCAAAACAAAATTAAATCTATAGTTCATCTCCTAAATCACTTCCATCAAGCTTTTTCATTTGCCTTATCAGAAAAATGGCATCATCTCTCGTCCCAAGCTTCTTCAGCCGGAACAGAACCAATGCATTCGATCCGTTTTCCCTCAACATATGGGAGCCTTTTGAAGGCATCATCTCATCTCAGAACTCATCTGAAACCTCCACTTTTGTGAATGCGAAAATCGACTGGAAAGAGACACCAGAGTCCCACATTTTCAAGGCAGACCTTCCGGGGCTGAAGAAAGAAGAGGTGAAAGTGGAGGTGGAGGAAGGTAGAATCCTCCAGATCAGCGGGGAACGGAGCAAAGAGCAAGAGGAGAAGAATGATAAATGGCACAGAATTGAGAGGAGTACTGGCAAGTTTATGAGGAGGTTCAGGTTGCCGGAGAATGCTAAAATGGATCAAGTTAAGGCTACTATGGAGAATGGTGTTCTTACGGTTACTGTTCCGAAAGAGCCTGAAAAGAAGCCTGAGATCAAGTCCATTGAGATTTCAGGCTAAGTGAAAGCAAGAAGAAAGCGCGAGAATATAAAAAAACAATCTCTATCAAAATAAAAACTTGTTCGAGTGAATGTAACTAGTTTAAGTTGATCTTATAATCATGTTCTGTTTCTGTAAAAGGTTGAAACATGAGTGAATAAAAAAAAATAAAAATTCTATCTTTCTAATCAGACTGCAAAATCAACACTTTTATGCATCAAATCTAAAGATAGCAAAGATTATGGTAGTCTAGAGATATTAGCAAACATGCCAAATGTGGTTCAGAAACGGACGGAAAACCAAAAAAACTATGCTCTAAATTTTTTAATTTTTTTTTTTGTGGAGCAAATGTTTATCTACAGTAGGTCTACCCACTCGCAAGGTTAGGGTAAACCACTCCAACCTACCTAAAGAATCAATGTTTTTTTATTCTTTGAAATATTAACAAACATGCATGCTATTAGTATTCTATAATATCCCACAAATGAACATTAAACCATAAAAATAGACACTATAGGCACCCAAATGTATATATAGACATACATATAGTAGTCTTATCAGGGTTTAATAACATGATCATGTTGAGAAAGATTATCTTTGATGTTAGAATCAACAGTTTTCTCCATCTCCTCCATCTTATTTTGTTTATCTTGTTTTCTCTGCTCCATTTCTTTCTCTGCTTCCTCATTCTGCAATTCAAATCCACAGACACATATTAATAATTAGTAACTTCTAAATCCTAATGAAACATTATGAAAAATAATAATATTAACTTGAATGGATTGAGGGAGAGGTTGCTTAGTTCCATGAACAGCAGATCTGTTGGAAGCTTTCATGGTCATCAATCTGCTCATCTTGATGCCTTGTGTCAAATTATTACTTCTCCAAATTCCTAGTGATAATAATCTCTCCTTCATCTTCTTCTTTCTTCAATCAAATTGCAATGTCGGTGTTGAGAAATGGAAGATATGTATCAGATAGATATGGACACTTATGCATAATCAATCTGTAATGCATGCATATTGCCAAGTGTCTCAACCTTCTTTATTCACTTCATATGTGGAATAACAAATAAAAGATTAAATTCATCAATCTCACTCAACTTTGTTTATTGCATCAAAATAGTCACTCAAATCAATTTGTCTCAATAAAGTCACTTAATTTTGAATTTTATCTTAACTAGGTCTCCTAATCAATTTAAAAATAAATTAAACACCAAAATATTGATATGAATGCCACGTCAGTATAAATAAATTTTTGACTATTGACTTTTGACCGCTATGTATCAGCCATCTAGATGTCTAATAAAAATTCACACCATATGACATTTAGGTGGCTGACACGTGTCAGTCAAAGTCAATGAACAAATGTTGACTTATGCTAACGTGGCAACCAAATCACTATTTTGGTACTTAATTTATTTTTAAGTTGATGGAATTACCTAACAGAGACAATATTTAGAATTAAATGATTTTATTGACACAAATTAAAATTGGGTGACTATTTTGATGCAACAAATAAAATTGAGTGAGATAATTCGAACATCTCTTTTTTAACTATCACTATATGAATACCCTACTCAAGATTAACCTTCCAACTGACAACTAGGACTGTAAATGAGCCGAGCTGCTCATGAGGGGCTCAGCGTTCGGCTCGATAAAAGCTCGGCTCGGCTCGGTTCGATATGTAAACGAGCCGAGCTTGCGGCTCAGCGTTCGGCTCGATAAAAGCTCGGCTCGGCTCGGTTCGATATATAAACGAGCCGAGCTTGAACACGATTTTCAAGCTTGACTTGTAAACGAAGAGCTTGAGCAAGTCAAAGCTCGGCTCGATAGCTCGCGAGCAAGCTCGTCTATAGACTTGTGAATAGGTTCATGAACATGCTCGATAAAAGCTCGTTAAATAGCTCGGTTATAGTTTTTAATATTTAAAAATTAATAATACATACTATAGCCCTGTTTGGCATTGCTTTCCCAGCTGTTTTCCTTGCTTTCCTAGCTTTCCCTAGCTAAAAGCAGTGTTTGGTAAATGCAAAACTGCTTTCTGGAAAAGCTGGGAAAGCAGGGAAATCTGCTTTCAGCAAAAACTGGAATTTGTACCTTTTGGAAAAAGCAGCTGTTAGAAGTTGTGCTGAAAGCTGATATTGATATTTTTTTACTAAAATAGACTAAACTTTTAATATATTTTAATAAATACATATTTTTCTATTTATTTTTTTGACTTTATAACGTTTGAAATATGTTTACCAAACACTTCACAGCTTTTGCTTGCTTTCCCCAACAGGAACTTTTCCCCACAGCACTTTCCCTAACATCAACTACTTATTCCTACAGCAATGCCAAACTAGCCCTATATATGTATAATACATAATATGTTAAAAAAAATGTATAATACATATGACATTAATTTTTTTTGAGAGTACCTATGACATTAATTAATGTGTAAAAGAAACAAAAAAAATAACATAAATTATAGGCTTAATTACTATGCTAACCCATAAAGTTAACAATTTTTTTCAGTTTAACCTTTTATGTTCTTCGCTCTGGTAAAATATCGTTTTGACCCTTCATGCTTTTTTCCTTTCTTTTTTCGGTCGCTCATTCTTCTTCTTCTTCTTCCTCTCATTTTTCCCAAATCCTTCTTTTCATTTGGAAATTTTTGGAAAGATTTGGAATTAAAAAAAAAAGAGAAAGAAGAAGAAGAGATGAAAAAGAAAGAAAAATAAATTTAAGGGGCCATTTTGTAATTTACAAAAATGGAAAAGTTTCAAAATTTGCACATCCACTCTTTTGCCCTTGCCATGTAAGCGTCAGGTTTTGCCACGTAGGCGCCACATAGGACCAAGGGGTTAAAGTGACCTGTTATTTTGAGTTGAGGGGTTAAAATGGGAAACGAAAAACATAAAAGGTTAAATTGAAAAAAGTTGCCAACTTTAAGGGTTAACAAAGTATTTCAAAAAAACACAACCTTTCAAAAAAAAAACACAACACAACCTTTCAAAAAAAAACACAGCCTTCCTCTCAACCTTAACCCGCCGCCCCTTTTCCTCTCAACCCTAACCTGCCGCCGCCCCTTCCTCTCTTCTCTACTGCCCTAACATGCCGCCCCTTTCTCTATTCTCTGCGTTTTGCTCGAATACTTCTTTTCTTGAGCACTTCTCCCTACATCCATATTGGACATATCATTTGTTGAAAGAAGAAATTGAATCACTGGAGAGTCGTCTGCGGTTTCATTCTGCCTGCCTTTCTTCTATCTTAGCCCGTTCATTGAATGCCGAGCTGAGGAGATTGATTGTAAAGAAAATCCTGATCTTCGAACTTTCTCTCTGTTTTAAGTTCTCATCTCTGCTGCGTTCCCAAAATAAAGCAGTTCGTGAGCAAGCTCGTGAGCTCGTTAAACGAGCTTGGCTCAGGAGCAGCTCGCGAACAACCGAGCTTTTAAACGAGCTGAGCTCGAACATCATTCAGAGCTCGAGCTCGGCTCGAGCTCGTTAAGAATTTGCCGAGCCGAGCTCGAGCAGGCCAAAGCTCGGCTCGGCTCGGCTCGTTTACAGCCCTACTGACAACTGCTGTACAAAAAATTTGATCCCAAATATTAAGGGTTTTTATTATATCAACCTCCTATAAAAATAACTTTTCTTATTACACAGATCTCTTATGTATTTCTATATAGAATTTCACTGTATAAGACCAATTTATTAACTATTTTGTATGTCCGATGTATCTCATATGTATTTCTTATCCTACTCAAGTTTGTTCTTTTTTCTTAACTATTTTGTGCTCTCGAGTTTCAAAATTTGTAACACAATTTATTATTTTCGCAACAAGGAAACAAATACTAACAAAGGGAGCTAAATATTATTCCATTTCAAATTCTTTTGTCAGTATAAAGAAAAATATTATTGCAAATGACTCATTTGAAGTTTCAATTTCTCATTCATGAATCATGTCATAAGATACAGTAACTTATTTAACATTAATCTAAACCTTATTCAACATACTATTTGATCATATTTCTTCCAACAAGAACCTCAAAAATGCTTGGATTGATTTGAGACCAATGCTACGGACAGTTTTTTTTTTGTTTGTTTGATAAAAATGCTACGGACAGTTTCAATAGCGGAATTGAGGATGTTTTTGCTAAATCCTTATTTAATTCTGATCATATTCTTATTTCAGAGTTTGAATCAAACACCCTATATTCATTTCTATTAGGTGTAGGCTATGGTCACTTTATTTTTCCCTTACTTTGTCTACACTTTGTCTTTTTCACCATTGGATTAGCTTTTAACCCATGATCCAATAGTTGACTTCACAAAGTAATGGTTACTTTGTGAAAAATATAATGACCATAGAATATCCCTTTCTATTAATATTATCGGTCTTTTTCATTTTATACAAAAATAAATATATAAGTGACTAGGATTTTTCAAATCAGTATTATTGTTTATGAAACAATCATATGTAAACAAATGAGGACAAAATTACAATTTAAATTTTGAATCCAAATCTTTAGGCTCCGTAACAGTCATTTCCATTATTAAATCAGACTACAAAATTGTCTTAATCACAAATTTTATTTATTTCATTACACAAATCGAATTAGGTGAGAAAAACTGAAAATACCGAGCACAAAATTTTAATTTTAATGTTCAAAACGGCTATTTGTTGCCAGCTAAATTACTAACCACAAACTTAAATCTTATCCCAATTTCCAGTTTTACCCTTCTTAAATCAGTAACTGCAGGGGCAAAAACAGAACAACAACGTCTTTTCATCTCTGTCATCTCCGCGCTATAGTTGCCCCAAATCCAGCCAAACTTCAAATTCAAAATCTTGAATCATGTCAATTTAATCGTTTGTGTTCATACCCACTATTATAAATCGGATTCTAAATCTACCCTTTGTTTTCAATTTCAAAATCTCAAAGAAACGAATTTGAATTTGGGGTTTTAGGGTTTCAGAAAAATTTCAGATATGAAAGCTTCTTTAAAGTTCCGTGATGATCAGAAGCCTCTGGTTAGAGCTAAAGTTCCATTGAGCATACTTGGTATGCCTTTCCAGTCAGGAATTGTCGCCGGCGAGTCGAAAGAGCTCAGTCTCAATCTCGCTACTTTCTTTGAATCAGGACCGTCCATCAAGATTGCTTACCGCCCTAATGATTCATGGAACCCGTTCTCGTTGATTATCAAGACGGGTACCGGAGCTTTTGGGTCCCCGTCGTGCAGCTCTATGCTGATGAGTGCTGAGTTTAATTTGGTTGGGAAGGGAAACCCTAGCTTTATGCTTCATTTCAAGCCGAGATTCGGGGATTTCTCGATTAAGAAATCGCAGTCGTCTTTGGGGTTTGAGAAGAGTGGAAATGTGATTGGGTCTTTGGTGGATGGTATGGACGATGGGTCAATTGAGGTTGTGGATTCTCCGGTGATGAATGGGAACGGGAATGGTTTTGCGGGTGTTAATGGATTCTCGGGGAAGAAGATTTCTGGGGTTTCGCCAGTGACTGCTAGGGCGATTGTTGGGGCGTTTTCTGGTGTTGAAGTTGCAGCCAGGACGGAATTGCCTGTTCGGAATCATGCTGTAATGAACTTCCGGTGGGGTGTTAGGGTTCCCGCTGAAATTAAGGGTGGGATTGGGGCGGATTCTGCTGCTACTTTCAATTTGAGAAAGATCCCATTTTTAGTGATGAACAAGATCGGGATTGAACATGTTGATGATTCAAAATCGAAACAGAAGTCCTCCTCCACCCTGTCAAAGCTTGGAAGCTCGGAAAATTCCGATGTGGCGGAGACTTGTATTGCTGTTAAGCGTCAATTAGAGGTCTTGCAATCTGAGAACGGCCTATTGAAGAAGGCAGTGGAGGATCTCAGGCATGAAATCACAGGTGGGAAGTTCAGTTTTCCGGCACAGGATTTTAATTCCAGCAGATATTCTGATAGAAATGGAGCAAAAAACATCACTAGTAGTAGAAATGAGAGAAGAGGATATGAGAAGAAATCGGAAGGCGATGTGAATGAGGAGTTGAAGAAGGCATCAAAGGGAGCTTCCAATGTTGGTGCTTGAATTTGTTGATATGACAATATATATAAGAATTATGCTAAGTGGTTTTAGCTCATCTGGTTAGCAGGTTTTTCCTTTCTATTACCGCTTTCATTTACCTTATATTCTCTTAGAATGTGTTCTATATGTGAAGGTTGCTTAGTTGAGTAATAAATGTTATAGTTCCATTTGTGCATAAGCTGTTTATATGAGTGACTTTTGGAATACCATAGTTTAATGCATTTGAACAAATCAATAATCTTATAACTATCTGAAGAAAATCATATTAACAAGTGTAACTGATTCTTCATACAGAGTTGTTTCATTCTGGTAGACCTTTGAATTTGATTAAAGAGGTAGCGAACCGTGTTATCGTGTTAAAAACATCATTTATCAGCATGTTCCATTTGATTTTGTGTCCTGGCAATGGGATTATTCCATTTCTGTGTCTTTCAATTAGATCGTCTTTGTAAAGCGGATTCTTTTCTCGTATTACAAATTAAGATCCCTAAATTTGATGCAACAAGTGTAGCTTGTGTTCTGATTGAAAAATAAAGATCTTTTATTCACCCAGATTTCAACCTTTTACAAACACACAGATAGATAGATTACAAGATAAACTTTGATTAGCTACAAAGATTGTGATTTGAATCAGTTTCTGCTTTCTCGGACTTCCTTTCACTTAGCCTGAAATCTCAATGGACTTGATCTCAGGCTTCTTTTCAGGCTCTTTAGGAACAGTTACAGTAAGAACACCATTCTCCATGTTAGCCTTAACCTGATCCATTTTAGCATTCTCCGGCAATCTGAACCTCCTCATAAATTTGCCACTGCTCCACTCAATTCTATGCCATTTATCATTCTTCTCCTCTTGCTCTTTGCTCCGTTCTCCGCTGATCTGCAGGACCCTGCCTTCCTCCACCTCCACTTTCACCTCTTCTTTCTTCAGCCCTGGAAGATCTACCTTGAAAATGTGGGACTCCGGTGTCTCTTTCCAGTCGATTTTCGCGCTCACAAAAGCTGAGGTTTCGGCTGCATTATGAGATGAGATGATACCTCCAAAAGGATCCCAAATGCTGAGAGAAAATGGATCAAACACATTGTTTCCGTTTCTGCCGAAGAAGCTTGGAACTAGGGATGATGCCATTTTATCTGATGAGGAAGATTAAAAAGCTTGATGGAACTTTTGTAGGATATGAGATGTAAACTGATTTTTTTGTTTAGGTATGTTGTGATTTGCACTTGAAAATGGTAGTGTCAAGGTATATATAGTTAATTGGAAGAGGATTCTAGCAAGTTATAACAACAACTAGAAATTTCTAGTGTACATTCTTGGCCCATCCAAAGATGATTAATATGAATGATTTATGGGCTCTTTTTCTTTCTTGAACCTTCTTCTCATCCTTACAATACCTTCTTTATGTGCATTTTTCATGACATTATATTGGGTGATTATTAGAATTATACAGTAAGGATGGATTCTTAAAACAAATAAATTATGTGCACCCTTACAATACTTCCTTTATATGCATCCTTTGCATCATTTGGCAGTCACAAATATTTTTCCTAAATGGTCATACAATTTTAATTGGTTACTATAAAATCATTTGTAATTGTTTTCCATCAAATGCTTAGTAAATTTCTCAAATTAAAATCTGCAAGCACTGTGTTCATTAGCATTTCAGATTTAAACTCATATTTAGCATAACTTTTTCTCACTTCTTTATTCATTAGCATTTCAGATTTAAAATTTGTTTCTGTTTTCTCATAAAAGAACCAATTTCTAAACTGGTATTGGACAATAGAGGTATGTTCTCATTCAAGTGCAAGCTTTTGTAAGGCAATCATGAGTAACTCAGCACTTATCGGTATTAATTAAACTGAAAAATTAATAGACAATTGTCACGTTAACAATATCGGACGATAATAAGGAAATACATGGTTAGGATATCTAGTTTAGGTTGGTTTGATCTTTTCTCATTTGGACTAGTTTGTGGTTTTTTTTTTTTTACTACCATATGCCATGGTGTGTCGAAATTTCAGTATACAAGCCATGTCATCAAAATCACGCTTGAGACATTAGGTGGAAAACGGTCGGTGACTTTGCCATAACAAAGTTAGTCAAGTTTAAGTGATTTTCTTGGGAAATATTACAATTTTGTCATCACTGGGGGACAATGTCCAAACATTTTTAACTGTTGGTTGGTTCTAATTACCCGGCTTTACCCATGGTTAAAATCTAAATTTACGAAAAATGTGTATAGTATTTCCTTGTATAAATTGGTTAGTCAATTGCAATTGGGCTTTGTATAAATGATCATATATTGGGATAGTATACAACCAGAGTAGAGAGGCCCAACTTGTTATGCAAATCACATATGATGGCCTTAAAGGCAACATGACTTATGTTCACAAAATTTTGAGAAAATAAACAGCAAAAACTTGCTCTAAATCACAACAATCACTGCGTTAAAAAAAATCTGCCTTAAAACTTATAGAAAGACCTTACAAAGAAATCTATATAATTAACTGAATAACACAAATAGAATGTAGACACTCTCTCTAATTCCTCATCCTCAACTATGTCTAATTCCTCATCCTCAATCATGTGAACATTGGTATTAACCCTGATAATGTTAGTGCTGAAGATTGGGAGGCGCAAGATTCACAAGTTCTTAGTATTATATATGCCTCATTTTCGGCCAACATGCTAGCACAACTTGTTGGATCCGAATCGGCTAAGGAGGCTTGGGATAAGCTTCATACATTGTGTGATGTTAGTACTAGACCACAAGTACGACATATTCGAAATAAGATTCTCACTCTTTAGAAAAATTTTGATTCGATTTCTGTGTATGTGCAACGAGCTAAGAATTTGTTCGATTAGTTGGCTGCTTTTCGAAATCCTATGTCCATTGATGACTTTGTTGACAGTATCGTGGCAGGACTTAGCGCATTCATATTGACCTTTTTGTTGATCATTGGAAGCTAGGTTGGAGTCTATTAAATATGATGATCTGCTAGGGCTACTGGTCTCGAAAGAAATTAACTTGCGTTGCGATGCTTCTGTTGATATCTCCATCACAACATTGGCTCAATATGTTCACCGTGGCGGTTTTAATTCTCGTGGCATGGCATGGTCACAGATGGCAACCCCGCAGAGGACGGTTCGGTGAGCTCGGGCGAGGATATAACGACGGTCATAATTCTTATCAAGGTAGGGGTGATTCTACTCAATCTAAGCTTACTGATTCATTAGTATGGTTTGTTAAAACGGTAATGTGAAGGGACATTATTCTCGTAATTGTTCCTCTCTGAATTTCAACCAAGAGAATCATCAAACCTCACGATCCGAAAACATTGCTTCTGCAAATCATCAGTCTTGGGTCATGCGAGGGTAAATTGCACTAGCTGTATTCAAACTATACTCACTTTCCTAAAGTGGTACTCACACAAAATTTTGTCCCAAAGTCATACCCAAGCTATATGTGACCTCCCAATTAAGTCCCTATTACCTCCTCCTGTAACCAGTCAACACACGTAGTCATCGCCCGGTCAACGCAAGTTTGACCAAATTTTCATTGACCCCATTGACCCTCTTATAGAATATGACCAAATTAACCCTCCTCTTCTTCCTCCTCCCTACTACCATCTTTATGCTCATTTTCTCTCACCCTCTCCTCCACCATAAATAAGGGAAAAATGGATATAAATAAAGGAAAAAGAAAAGTAAGCAGGTTAGACACTTAAAATTATACAAAATGATTTTATTCTCCAATTCTCTTACTGATTTGATCGTCTGAGTTTTATCCGGAGATTCCATCTCCGACATTGTTTTGCATATTAATTGACAATTCAAGGAAGGATTTTATTCGCGAAAATATCAGGAAACAATGGAGTAACAGTAAAGGAGGGAGGAGGTACAGGAACGGGAAAGCAAGAAACAATGAAGGAAGGAAAGAAGTGAGAAGTGAAGGTGTGGGAACTGTTATGTGATGTTTTCTAATGAAGTGCATTTTTGTATCAAAATTTTGAAAGTGTCTATTTTTGTAAACATAAAACAAAGTAGTCTAAATATAAAAACGACCTATATAAAGTAGTCTAATTTTGTAGTTATCGCGTTTGTGCTTCAATTCTATTAGTAAACAAGCTGTGATTATCGGTCTCTATTTATTCTTTCATAGAGCATTGTTTCTCTTCTTCTTATTTTTAAATGACTATTTGATAGTGATAATGAAAGTTGCATATATCTCTGTTAAGATAGAGTAAGTCTCGAGAAAGAAAAATATTTGTTTTTATCCCAAATATAGCAATACCCATTATAAATAATGAAATACCTGCAATGATGAATATTTTACCAAATATAATATACATTATAGCCCTAAACTAATTTGGGCACATAGCAAAAATGATGAAGAAGCCTTTGCACAAAATGATGAAAGTTAATTAAAGAAACATGTATTTCTGCTTCTGCAACTGCAATACATTTTTTTCATATTTACATAACAACTTTTTGTAAAGAATCATGATTAAATATTACCATAGATAAGATAACCATAGGGTATTACCCTACATATTTATATTATATTGTACATATAAATGTTGAATTGACAGAGCATGGCTCTGAATGAATTGTTACTTGTGAGTATCTTTTTTTATCATGGATTCCCAAATTATGTGGATCCATCTGAAATTGACCTGACTTTTATGCAACAATACAAATATAATTTTCTTGCTTCCATTTTCTTAGCTCAATTTGTATATGAACCAAGACTCACTTGTGACTTCCATGAGGTCCCATCCTATCATTATTGTATTTCTTTTTGCAAAAATAATATCACAATTTGCGCCTATACACCTTTTGTAACGATTCGGTCGCAGTGGATGACATTAGGATAGAAAGATCTGTATAAGAATCGTCGGCCGTAAGGGTGATGACGGGAGATATAAATGAACTAAATTTCACATCGAAATTATAGAGAGAGTGATTTGGGCTGATAAGAGAAATGTGGATTTAATACATAAATGACGCTTTTAAGTTGTACGATCCAATTGTAATGGAATTGGACCAGAGCGGACAATATTTGTATAGCATCGAGTCTAAGTGTCACATCATTAGCATCTACATTTGTCTAGAAACATGAACTATTCTACAATATTTGAAAATGTTTTATTTATCTCTTAACTTGTTTAGAATAATATTTTGTTCCTTTAAAATCTATGCGACTTTGGAACAAGTTTAAATATATACACTTTAAGCAAATACATGGGATATATAGATCATTGTAAGTAAATTCAAAAGGTCAATAGGTCATTTTATGATAGTTCACAGGTCACTTCAATCAACTTAATGGAGTAAATAAGACATTTTAAAAAGTATCAAGGATTACACATGTAGTGACCAAGCCTTGAATGGGTATCATCGGGATAGGAAAACATAGGAATATTATTAGGGAATCTAAGACTTTAAACTTAAGAACCTCATTAGACGTGTGACAAGTGTTTTGCGAATTCACACATTCACACATCTAATAGGGGGTCCTTACACTTTATTTAAGGACTTGGATCCTCTAATAATTACTCGAAAACCTGATCAATGAATAGTCTTTGTGGGTGACGACAAGATAGAAATCAACTAAATCTCTCTTCCGACATAAAAATGGGAAAACTGAAGCTTATTACAGCTAAAATGTGAATTCAATACACCACATATGCTGTCTGATGTGCCAAATTCGGGACATGATGTTGATACTGGGTGTTAATTAAATACAAAATAAGGGAGAAAAAAAGTCTAAACACTTAAATCTACTCATTAATTTTAAGTGATTATTAAATTTATATCTCGCCCCAAAATTTTGGTTGCAATTATAATGTTTTTGTTTCTTTGAGTTTTCATTATCAAGACATGTTTGTGATTGTTTGGTCTTTTTTTGTTGTATTGATAGTTGATTGGGTTATTGGTTCGATAGGTGAAAGATGCAATCCTTTAATTAAATATCTATGGTACATGTAACGTAACATAGCAATCAAAATGCATATACGTTTAGAAGTCACATTGCATCAGTTTTTTAATCTTTAATCTCGCAAGCATAATGCTTAAGTGGATATTTAATACTTGATCGATTCGTTGATACCTTGTGGCGCTTATATATCCTCTCGAAATAAGTCAGTCAAAAATTATTGATCACAAGGTCTGTAACACACAATCAACAAGCATTCATACACTTAGAAACATATCATATAAATCAACGAACATGAATAATGTACCAAGGCTTTCATTGGTGATCGAAAGACAAATATACGTTGGAAGGATCTCAACTATAGTAGTAGCTAGGGGGGTGATTGGAGGCCTTCGGAACCGGTCATTAAGTTGGTCAAGGATATTCATGTCTGTAGTAGACATCACATATATGTTAATCTTTGACGCATTTTCTCAGTTGAACGTCCTTCGAGTTTTGAAGCGTGCACAACACATGCCATCTCATCATATATTTTCAATTTACTATAAAGGAGGTTGTCACGACTTGAAATCAAGACCTTTTAATAGCAGAGACTCTAATACCATATAGAAGAACTGATTGAACTAAACGTTCGAACTAATAATTAAAATTTAAAGATATTTTTAATATTAATATATGACACAATCCTCGAGCATACATGTGACACAAATCTAACTCTTTATTTATTTTAATTCGCCAATAATAAATTTACGAAAAACAACTTTCTAACACAAAACCATTTGGATGAGTTTCATCTCCACCGAGTAAATGGAAGACCTTTCATCACATTAAAATTTAAAATTATATCCTATTAACATCAAATAAACTTAAAATTTCAATTAAGTAACCTTGATCCGTAAATGATTAACTAATTTATTTTAAACATTAAACAATAGTATATCGTGTGTACTATATGATTCATTAAAACCTGTGGGACGTAAATTCATGTCTTTTTATACCATAGACATATGCTCTGATGTTTTTGATGTACTATAAAGATTAAAACCTTGTCATTATGCTTTTTCCTTTCTGATTCTGCAATCATTTTCTTTTTTTTTTGTGTTGTAAATACAGAAAAGATTAAGGTTAATTTTAAACAAATGTTTCGCGATTTTGTAAATAAAAAATAGTGATTTATTTTTGAGCAAATAAATGATTTTGGTTTGCATTATTCGTTGAATTAAGAAAATGATTAATTTTATTAACTCTTATATAACCAGTTAAAATTTCGAAAAATATTCGAATACAAAATGTGCTCGTTTACGGAAACAAAATTGATCATTTCCTTATTTTTACAAACAATGCGAATCACAGTCATTTATTTGCTCAAAATCAAACTATGATCTTCTATTTGCAAAAAATATAAAATCATATTCCACTTATTTAAAGGTATCCAAAAATTAATAAATAGAAGTGTTAATTTGAAATGAAGAATGTGAAAATAAATTTTGTGTATAAATGAGAGAGAAAGAGAGGGCAATGCAGGATGTCATGGATAGCATGATCATCTATTAAAGATGACTGACATGTAGGCCAACACTTGTAATTTTATTCAAATGAAAATGAACTTTGTTCTTTTTTTTTATTAATTTTAAATAATTGTGATGTGTTTCATGTTTTTTAAATAAATAACTGTGTGAAGTGTTTGAATAAATAAATGATTGTGAATTGTATTGTTTGTAAAATTATAGAAATGGTTGTTTTTGTTGACGTAAAAAATGAGATTTTTTGTCCAAATATTGTTTTGAACTTTTGATCCGTTAAATTAGAGTTAAACTCAAAGGTTAGGAAATTATTTTCGACAAAAATTGTCATTGTTTACGTCAACAAAATCGACCATTTACTTGATTCTTCAAACAATGTAAATCATAATCCTTTATTTACTTAAAAGCAAACCACAGTCTTTTATCTGCAAAAACATGAAATTATAGTGCACTTATTTGAAATTAACTTGGTGAAGAGTAAAATTCAAAGAATGTTGGTTACATTAGTATCATAATTTCTGACTGTATTCTATATGCAAAAAAAATTTAAAACTGAAGTGTGTACAATACATTTTTGTCATATTATGTATAGAAATTCATTAAATATTAAGTTTATCAGAATTTAAACTCTAAACATTCGATCGCTAGTTAGGCTTAGGTACCATGTCAAATATACAGTTTGAACAAAATATTTAAACTAATAGTTAATGCCAACTTAATCTTTTATTACTAAACTCTAAAATTATTAATTAAGATAAAAAATTTAAAAAAAAATTCATGAGGTTTCACTTAATTTCAAAAAAACGGACTGTGGTTTACTCTTGTTCAAAATAAGGATTGCGGTTTCACACTTTTTTTTAAAAGGTTAATGTTAAATAAGTGTCTTCTAGTTTCGTGCTTTTGCAAATAAATGATTGTGGTTTATCTTTGATCAAATAAAGGACTGTGGTTTACATTGTTTGCATGATTAAGGAAATGGTAAATTTTGTTGACGTGAACGAATACCGTTTTTGTTTTAGAAAAATTTCTAACCTTTAACCTTAACTCTTAAATAACCGATCAAAAGTTTGGAAAAATATTTAGCAAAAAATGACTTTATTTATGTCTACAAAATCGTCAATTTCCTTAATTATGCAAATAATGTAAACCATAGTCCTTTATTGGCTCAAAGTCAAACCACAATCTTTTATTTGCAAAACTATGAAAGTACATGACACTTATTTGAAATTAACCCATTTCAAAATTGGAAAACTCTATGTTAACGACCTGAACATGAAAATTTTCAAAGATTAAAATTGTTTAATGTTTTGTTTACCGCGGGTTTTCAAAATCATCATTTTTTAATTTTCTCTCTAAACATCAACTTTCTCTCTTCTAGTCAAACTCCATCTAAATGATCCCGAAATAAAGAAGTTGAATAATAAAAGTTTTTTAATAACATCGTTGTTTGTTTGAAAATGTCATTTTTGAAGTCGTCAGCGGGGATTTTAATAATGTCAACCCAAAAAGTTTTCTTTTTTTTTTGAAAAAGTGTGAAATTTTTGACTTTGTTTTGAGCAAGAGTAAACCACAGTTCTTTATTTAAAAATAAGTGAAATTACAGGATTTTTTTTCTTCAAAATTTACCCAATTAAGTATTAATTATATTCATGGTCTCAAGACTTAAGATCCATGGTTCCAAACCTGTTTCAATGTTCTGCATCTCGCCAAACAATGTGATTAAAGCCTCTCCCCAACGATATGAGTCTCTAGTCCATGTTTGTGCCCCACATCTTGTTCAATTTCAGTTTGAGATGTTCCTATTTCCATGGTGCTTCTCCCTTGTCCAAGGTTGAAAATTGCACTCTTGAACTCTCTCGTTATATAACGTTTGTACAAATTTTATTGCCTTATATCCATCCCATCATCAGAATCATAGGCTGCGAGACAATAACCAAATCTCCCATCTTTTCGCCTCCACTCGGGACATTGGCATATGATACTAGACAACCAGTTTTCAATGACACTTTCGAAGAGTCACCATTATGGCATGTGGATTTCTCTCCAAGAGAAGAAGAGGACGGAATGTTGAACTCGTCGAAAACACTCTGAAACATGGGATCTACCGCAATAAAAAAGATATCAGACATGATTGATCGGCTTTCAAATAATTAGATTTTCGCTCATCTCTCGTTTTTTCGTATTCAAAAATTCGTGCTGGGCTAAAATAGATAAACAACTAGTCATAGTGTGCTAAGGACGGGCGACTTTCTTTAAATCTCCAAGTAAAAATATTTCAAATAGTGACATCAGACACATCTTTATGTAATTTTATTAATCTTTATATAGCGATGTTTTGTGGTTATTTTGAAGATTTAACCTTAAAGCTTTTATGCTCACTGGTGGAATGTGATAGTTCGACAATCTTTGATAGTTATGGTGAAAGGAGGCATTTTTGTCCCTTTAAGATCTCAATTTCCCTTGCGAATTCAAGGGCTCTACCTGACCGCTAGTACTTAGCTGGTCTTAATGATGAGCGTTGCCCACATGTCTAAAAGTGTAGCTTGGTACTACCAACTGAGCTAAGAGATCATTTTTTCTTCATCATGTAAATTTCATTACTTAATGGCTACTTTGAATCTAAGGGTCGACTCATTTCCACTTGACGAGCTAATTTGCAGCGATTATCTTTGGATGTGATTGTTGTCATTGATCCACGTGGCACTACATAAATATTCTCAAAATATTGACTTTTAGTTATTATGTATATCATTATTATATACCCTTATAATCAATATCTTAGTCCTTGGTTTTACCAAGCACCATGTACATAAAAAATGTTCTAGAATTTTTCCATAACGTTTAAATTTCTGAATTTAATTATGTACATATATATAACTCTGATTGATTATACTACAACAGAAGATGGAAATTACAATGCATGATTATAGAAAGGTTGGATTTAATAGTAAAATGGGCTAGTTGTGGTGGATTATAAAGTTATGGCCACATAATTCATCATTCATAATCTTAGTAGGCTAGAGTTGGATTTATTAGAAAATTGAGTTAGATTCTTATCCTTAATTATGACTTAATTGATTAGGAAAGGGACCCATTTTCACAAAGATTAATTAAGCTAATGAAAAAACATGCCAAGTGGGTGAAAAGCACAAGAGAATAGATAGGTAGCAATGACATCCAATCCAAGGACCACATTTACCAAGGAACAAAATGTGTTAAATGCCATGTGGATACTCAATTTTGTAGGGAACATTTTTATTTATCTTAGTTAGAAATGAAATTTTGCAACCATAGAAAAAGTGGCTTTTATTTTCATGTAAATTAATAATCTTTTAGGACAAGGTGATACTCCTATATACCCTACATTTTCTTTTTCTTCTTCTTTTTTGGTTCTTTTTATGTGTATGTTGGACTTAAATAATATGCAACGTTTCTATGTTCAAAAAAATTACTAGTCTGATCTATTCATGAGCTAAACATGCCACGTCAACGTGAATTACATAATGAGAGGTCGTTTGGTATACATGAAAATTTAATTCTCGTGGGAAGTTCAAATTCATAGGAAATTATTTCCTTAGTGTAATTCCTATGAAATAGCCAAAATGTGTTTGGTTGACATTAAGGAATTTGAAATTCCCATAAATTTTGAATGACCAAGGGGAGCTAGGTGATTAATTTCCCACATTATGTGGGAATTTGAAATTCCCATGAATTTTGAGTGCCTCCATTTTCTCAATTTCATGTCAACCAAACAACTAGCCAAATTAAAAAATCATGGAAATTTATATTGCCTACATAAATACATGTATACCAAACAACCACTGAATTACTATATGAACTAAACACTAGAGCTAAAATGTTTTTATCATTTAATTATACTTTAGGAATTTATTATGCATAGTTTTTTGGTGAACTTTATTATGCATGGTTGGTAAAAGAGGTCGCAGCTGCAGGGGGAAAAGGGAGAAACCCTATCCGTTCATCATTCAGGTTTGGAGTTTTCTTCTGGCTTTTAGCCGGAAGATAAGCTTCTTCTTTGCTTTACATTGTTATTTTTCCTTTTGTCGCTTTGAATAAAAATCATGGTGGGACATTTAGATTCTCTTTTATTTGAAGTCTTTTGTTTGTTTTTCCTATATGAGATTTTTCGCTCTATAGAGGTGGTTGTGGTTTGTTTCTCTATATGAGAAGTTGTTGGTTGTTTCTCTACATGAGAAGTTGTCGTTTGTCTCCCTTTATGGGTGTTCTTTATGGTTTTTCTCATGGAAGACGGAAGAGTTTTTGTTGCTATCAAATAGAGCTGTTGATTGAACGGTGAATTTCGCATGAACTTCCTTCGCCATCACGAGTGTGTTGTGCCGCCTGTAGGCTTTCAAGATCTCCCTTTAGCTGGTGCATATGGTTCACGCTCCTCTCGTCGATTTCGTTTGCCTTAGTGGTTTTTATGTTTTTTCTTTTCTTTTCTTATTCTTGGCGATTCCAAACCCCTCTTTGTAACCAAAAAAAATTTGCATGAAAAAATAAAAATCAACTTTTCTTATGTTTCAATTTTTTAAGAAAAAAGAAAATAAACATAAACAACAACGATAGTAGATTTACTTTTCATAGCGCAGACTTATTGTTTATAGCAGAAGAACATTGACTCCATGCCACCGATTGAGTTGAAAGCAATCACCGTTGGTTCATGAACTATAGACGGTAAGGGAGGGGGTGACATCGTGTAGTGGTAGAAAAATGAAGGGAAAATATCTTTCATCATTAATGATTAATTCTTTATATCTTGTGTTTTTTCGCTTTGATTTTGCCTCCTTAAATCATATTGATAACAACGAGAATTGTATACAAGAGCCTAAATGTGTCATAGTTGTTTAGGCCCATTAAGTAAAGCCTATTGGATTCTCGGCTGCTATCCGCATAAGGCTCGTATCCGCCGTAAGCGAGGATCCATCCAAAATGTGTAAGTTGCATACAACATATATCCAGTTTAAGACTAAGTTGTTATGTCGGTCTCCAAAGTTATTTAGGACATAGATTCCTTCTAAAATACTTTCCTAAACAATGTAATTATTAGAATCATACTCAAACTAGAAGAATATCTCTTCTAACCGAGTTTAAGGGAACCAAATCCTACTAGGATATGGTTTAATATCTCCCTATAAGTACACATCCATAGATGAACAAAGGTACATTCATGATTCTAGTAATTCTTATGTTCTAAGTCTCTTGTTTACTTGACTTGGACGTCAGAGGTTTACCGGCAATCACCTCGTTGGCTTTGTATTGGAGGTTCCCGACCGCTTTAAGGAAGAAGATTCTGCACAAGTTATCACATACATTTATATAATTCGACAAAATTCTAACGCGTAATCTAAGGTGGATCAAGGCCGTAGCATCCATTTAATTTCTGAGAGACAAAATTACAAATACTACTATATATGCTTACCAGCAAAATTACGCAAAGAAAGATGAATAAAATTCAAATTTTTCCCCAAAATTTGAGTGGATAGGAGTTACCCTATCCTTATATTATTATAAAGGTTGTTAAATAAAAACATAGAAATTCATTGTACTTCGCAATCAAGAACAAGGAGTTGGGATTGAATATTTATCAAAGATGTCCCATAAATTAAA
This sequence comes from Euphorbia peplus, assembly GCA_028411795.1. NCBI lineage: Eukaryota > Viridiplantae > Streptophyta > Magnoliopsida > Malpighiales > Euphorbiaceae > Euphorbia > Euphorbia peplus. Next base: position 6,165,839 of record CP110843.1, on the reverse strand, counting down.
ATGTTTGCTTATATCTCCACATTGAGGACCATTTTTCACTTTGAATGTTCTTCTATGAACAGAACAAATATTAAATACCAAAATTTAATGCCGACTGTCTGATTCAAGGACCAATATTTGAAGAGCACACAAAATTAGAACACTAATTAATGCATTAAATTTCTCAAAAATAAAATTTCTTACTTCAATGGCCTTAATTAATTGGCTTTGGACACTTTGAATTGCAACTTTTGAGACAAAACAAAAACCATCATAATTTACTTGATTTGTTTAAAGATTAAGGGTATGTTTGGTAAAGTTATTCCTGTTTACTGTTTGCGGTTCTTGTTTGTTGTTCCTGTTTACGGTTTGTGGTTTCATTTTGTTGTTTGCGGTTTGCTGTTTGATAAATGGTGTTTGGTAAAATCATAATTATTTATTGTTGTTAGCATGTAAAATAACTAATATGGACATAATTAAAAAATTTAAATGTAAAATGCAAAGGACAATAAAGGAAACTAAAATCTGTAGAAATTATTTTTAGAAAAAACAATATTTTATTGCTTGTTGAAAAAGCAGTTGTCTTTCACCTAAAAAGCAACCAGCATCATTTTCTAATTCCTAACCAAACACCCAATTAACTGTTTTTTAGATCGAAAAAACAAAAAGCAGATGGAAAACGGTGAAACAAATACCCTCTAACTAATCATTATACCCAACACCTTCAACTTTTTATCACCACTAATTAACTCTCTTTATCAGTTATTGATAGTTTGAGTGCTTATAAATATGATCACAATTCGAGTTTTACTTACTAGCATTGGGAGGAAATTTGATACCCAATGACGAATTTAAGGTTGAAATCAAAGGATGAGATTTAATATCCATGTATATGTAAATAAAATTGACAAGAATTTTTTTCCATAACGGAAATCTTAATCGTAATTCTTGCATTCTCTCAAATAGAGAAAAAAATTAAAAAATTTGACAACAATTGCATATTTTAGGTAAAATTTTATTGATTTCCTACAAAAGATTAACCTATCTTTGATGATTTCCGGCTAAATTTTTAAATTTCCTACAAAATCTATGATTCAACGAATTAGTTATCAAAAATCAGCTTTTACTAATAAAGTTTAAAACCACGAGTCGAAATCAGTAACTATTAAGGTGATTACAACGAATAGAAGTACAGTGGCTCCGAGGACGGGGCCAGTCCCCCTTAGCCACACCCATGTTAATACCATAACTTATCAAATTGTTCTCCTCGTAACTGAGTAGTTAGCAATATAGTATTTAGAAGCGAGTTATGTAAAAAAATCAACTTACACTTTAAGCTTAAATATATAAAAATAAAAGGTAAGGTTAACAAAAAAGTTATGTGGTTTCATATTATTTAAAAGAAAAAACCTACATGTGGTTTTCTTTTAACAAAATAAATATTTGCAATTACAAATTTTTAAAAATAAATGTTAAAGACCTAAAAAAAATAGAACCTGTAAATAAATAAGTGTAATTTTTGCAACTTTAATTATTCAAACTTTTTAATTTCGAGATCATTTAGGCGTTGTTTGATGAAGAGAGAGAAAGATGACTTTAGAGAGATAAAAAAAATAAAAAAAATAATTTTAAAAATTAAAATGAAGTTTCATAACTTACGTGATATTAAACAACTTTAATTGTTCGCTTCTTCATATTAAAGTTTTTAAATGTCTAGCTTAGATGTTTTAAAATGTCTAAACATTTTAAGTTGAGAAGTCATATTTTTGTAAAGAAATGCAGACACAAGTATTTTATTTTATCTTTCCTCAAATTCAAAATACAGGTACTTTTTTTTTTAATATAAACGTCTAAAAAAGTTATTATTTAACTTGTAAATTAGACAAAATCTTCACTTGTTGGTCCCACTTGATAGTGAAAATTTAACAGACAGGTAGCCTAAGGTTTATGCATGTACAAACATAATGTGTCAATTTAATGTTACTATACAAATCATATTCCACTTTTTTAAGTTATTCACAGTTTCTAAATTTGTCAATACAAACATTATGTCCATATTTTACATAGGTTTTTTCCTTGAGTTAACCACAATTTATTTTATGGTCCACATCAGATCAATTGTGTTTATGCATTTGTTATCAGTTTTATTTTTTATTTTTTTATTTTGTGATAATTACATGTTCTATAACATATTGTATCGAAGTCAATTGGGCCTTTTAAAATAAACAAATCGACTCAAAATGTTAAGTTGGTAAACAAGACCTAATAATAGTGTCTACAGCAATTTCAATATATTCAATAGATATGTAATTTTTTATTATTATTGTTTTAGAGAATTCTACATTTATTAATTATGGGATTGAAGCGTAGAACCTTAAGCTCCTTTTTAAAGTGTAATAACCACTATGTCATTGATTGGTGATATATGTAAATATGTTGCATATAGGTCTGAATGATATATAAGTCTTACAAATAGTTTTAAAATTTTATTTTTATTTACATTAAAACCATATGATATAATTTGATCATATAGTTTTAATTCTTCTCATTTATTTAAAAGTAAAAGAATAATGACAAATTTTTTTTTATAAAATTGGAAAAAAAGAAAAAAAAAAGAGAAAAGAAGATAGGGTATGAATAGGGGTGAGCAGAACCGAATCGGAAACTGAGAACCGATAAGAATCGACTCGGACCGGATCCGACCGAATTAAAATTCGGTTCAGTCCAGTTTTTTATATTAAGTTCATTTGGTCCTCGGTGCGGTTCAGTTCGGTTCGAGTAAAAAACTGAATAAACCCAGACCGAATTAGAATGTTAATTTTTTTATTTATTTGCATGTTTTTACAAGTATTATATGATAAAATCTAACAATATTCTAATTTTATTGTAAGTTCAAGTTCAAATTTGGATCATAAATTTTAATTTTTGAAGTTGGTTGTTGAACATCAAAACGATTTCTTTCTTTTAGACTTTTGATTGTGTTTAATATTTATATTGACATATTAGACTATTCAAAACATAAGTGTTTAGGTTGGTTTAATTGTTGTTTTTATTTATAAATCATTAAACTCTTAAACTTTTATTGTTCATATTGTTTTTATTTAAATTAGTGTAAATATGGTACATAAGGAACAATGACATACAGTTTATTTTAAGAAAAAAAAAAAGAAATAATGTATATTTGGACCAAACCAGACGGGACCGAAATACTTCGGTCCGGTCTAGGACCGAACCGAATTGGAATTCAGTCTAGTCCAGTCCAGAAAAAAGAGGCTAATTTGGTCCGGTACTTTTCAGTTCGGTCCGATTTTTGGACCAGACCGGACCATGCTCACCCCCTAGGTATAAAGTGTTTCTATTTTCGAGCTAGTGCAACTCATCACTTCAACAATTGTTTTGATATAGCAAACGATAGAATCATGGAACAAGATCCTGAAATTAGACATCTCAGACTTTTCAAGGATTTCTCAAGCACTTTCAAAGGATCATCGAGCCAAAGTTTTCAAAGTTAGAGCATAAAGCACAAACGTGATGAATTTGCAATCCAAGTGTTGCTATTTTCAAGGCATTTGGGCAACCTCTTCTCAGCAAATCAAGCTAAGTTTTCCACATGCGAATCAGACCATGAGGTTGATCAAAAGATGATCTCCAACTGAGATATCTAGCACAGCCTCGGTTGTTATCCCTAGGCTCCTGACCGCATCTCGTTGTATCCCTCTCGCGCATGCCTTCAGGCCGGTGGTTGCGATTAGCATCATCAACCTCCATGAACTCATCCCTTGCAATTGCCATTAGCTCTTGCACACTATGTGGCTTCTTACGGATAAGGTCTTTTCTTAAACTATAACTTGTGATCCCCCCCCCCCAACTAAGGCGTCTATGACATTCACTACGTCAGGGTGTGTTATGTGGATTAAAATATTGTTGAAGGTTGTGATATAATCTCGCAAGGACGAGTAATTGCGGTGCTTAACTTCCCGCAACTTGTGGCTATGCATTCCAGTGGATGTTAATCCCACGAACTTATCACAAAAAATCTTGCTATATTGTTCCCAACTGCTGATTGATTCCCGATGGCAGCGTTTGAAACCACTTATATGCTAATCCTATCAAGGTTGTAGAGAACAACCTACATATCGCCACATATGAGGCTTCGCTGATGTCCATGAGCTGTTTCTAACTGCAAACATGTGCCTCCGGGTCTGAATCGCCTGAGAACTTTGAGAGGTTGGGAGCCTTGTATCTTCTCTCCAATCTCGTTTCACACAGATCATGGGAGAAGGGTTAATCACTTTTGGGAGGCGACTTTCTCCACTATTGGGTATCTTCTCTTGTCAAGCATCTTGTGTTGGGATTTTTCATTGAAAATCGATTCAAATGCGCAGCAAAATTGCTTAATAGAAGTCTTAAATTCGAGATCATGGTTGGTTTCATTATAAAGACGGTTGACTCGAATTCCACAAGTGTAGAATCTCCATCATCACGTGCACGAATTACTCTCGAACCGGGACCGATGCTAGTCGAGGTTTGGTGTCTTTCGGTGGACAAACTCGCCTGCCCCCTTCGGCTATTATGGCCGAATATGAGTGTAGTAGGGTTAGGGTTTTATGTTCTCAACATAAACAATTTATATGTGTAGGTTATTTGGTTAATTACATTTCTAATCCGTGCACTTTTTAATTCATATAAGTTAATTCCTATAGAATAACATATATGCAATTAGGTATAATTAATTTAGAATTAATTTTACCAATTAACCCTACAATAAAATTCGATTCCCCTTAAGTCGGTTAGAAGAGATCTCATTCTAATTTAGTTAGGAATTTGTTTACCCTATTTTGGAAGGTATTCTAGTAGGATTAAACTCCTAAACAACTTGATGACCAACATATTCACTTATTCCTAAACAAGATAGGTTTCAGTGGGATTACAAATTCCAGACGGATCTGCTCTCATGTGGGAACAAGCCTTTATGCCGAATACAACCAAGAATGACATAGCCTAGCCCAAATGGACTTTACAACTGTCATGGGTTGCCACTAGCCCTATTACAATTCTCGTTGTTATCAAGTTAATTAATCAAGTTGAGAGAGATGTTACGTAATTTCAATAGTGATTGGAGATAGTGGGATCGAATTCCTTGCTCACCAGAAGCTTGAATTGGATGCAAATAGAGAATATTGCCTTCATTTTATAACCCCACTCAACTCACTCAATCAACTCAACAAACCAAACATCACAATGACATAACACATATCACAAACATCCTCTTAGAATATTAGTTAGCAAATTTCAGCTCCTCGTTTGTCTTAAGGGGTATTTACAGAGTCTGGCCCTTTTGACAGGCCCATTAACATATTTGACATGTTTTCTTATCTTTTTTACATAACTAGTGGTATATACCCTTTTTGAACAAATATACACTCATCTTCTACATTACACCATAACTTCACTTTTTCATTTCTTTTTTCAAAATAGAAAACGTGAAACCGTTCGACTTTCTCGGTTATTTGGGTGCAAGTTTAATTTGGAGAGGATTTTTGCCCAATTACAAGTTTCGACAACAAACTATAGCTCTTGTGTAATCAGGCCCCAAATTTAAGCGATCCAACTCGCTGCTGAGTTGGGCGGGGGTACGGGGGTGAAGCAGCGTCGTAGGCCCAAAATTTTTTGGGTGTTTGCCTATGTAGGTTAAATTACTTAGGCGGTTAGGGTTTAATTCAGTATAAATATGCCTCTTATACATGAACGCGATCAGATCTTGTCGCGTTTCCTTTAGCCTTTTGGTAAACGCTACAAGATCTTGTCGCGTTTTGTAGCATTTTCCAAAACGTTACAGGAAACACGACAAGATCTGATCGCGTCCATGTAGCGCTTTGGTAAACGCTACTTAAACGCTATAAGATCTTGTCACGTTTTGTAGCGTTTTCTTAAAAGCTACAAGTCCACCATTGATGTAGCATCAAGCTCTTTGACTGTAAATTTTATAATTTCCACATATATGCATCAATAACTTCGCTTTTAGCAAATAACACTGAAATCACATTAGTAACAAATTAACTTCGATTTTTTACTTGTTTTCAATTTATCCATTATAATATGGAGATTTAGTTTGTTGCCGGAACTTGTAATCACCGTAAAATGCCATGAATCGCACAAAAATCTGTCTAAAATTGCACACAAATAGCTACAATAGTGGAATGTTTCACAGTTCCATTTCAGAAAAGAAATGAATAAGTGAAGTTATGGTTTCATGCAAAAGATGGAGGTATTTTTATCCAAAAAGAGTATACACCACTAGTTATGTAAAAAAGATAAGAAACATGTCAAATATGTTAATGGATCTCTCAAAAGGGCCAGATCTGTAAAAACATCTTTGCCTTATCCATTCTCGTAGATTATGTTCTTAGTTCTTCATTAATCATGATACTTAATTATAATTCCTACAAAACTCTCAATTAATTTAGTTGTCACTCAATCTCATATCACAAAACCCTCTTAAATTTATTTGTCCCTCAAATTGTCCTCAAATTCTTGAGTCGAATCCATCCTCAAATCCTCTTTATTCATTTAATATTAAAAATCGATTGAAAAATTAATCAATTAAATTAAATAATGACTAGTATTTTCAGACAATCAATCTCCTTGAAGTCTTCAAAACGCCAATTCCAACTCCAAATAAATGAAGTTCCCACTACATCCACCGCATGCCATTGCCATTTGCATTTTTTTTTCTTTCATATAAATGTCTCATAATTTCATCTATTTATTTAGTAATTATGTTCTTTCCTTTTCATGGATAAATTATTCAACACTCCTTCCCAAAACATGTTTTCTTCATTTTAATTTTATTAATCAAATCTTTTCTTGGCATTTTTTGCTTAGCATAACATTATCAATAATACAAGTTTAATTGTGGACTAATAATTAAAGAGGAATATAATCTTGACCTACAGGTTCGTGTCTCCATAATTAAGCACATCAACTTTGTCCTTTTCCTATAATTAATTAACATTAGCACTATAAGACAATCACTAAATGCCGGATTAAAGGGATGTAGCAGCGAACTTTACAATTTTCAAAATAAAAATAAACAATGTTTATAATTTTGTTTGAATATAAAATAATGAAATTTCGATACCAAACAAATTATAGAGATTAAATAACAGGAGTAGGTCCTTGAAACACATAATCAAATGATTTGCAGCTTCGAAACTTGTTAGACATGATCCGTGACACGTGTTGCGAGAACTCAAGAATCTACAGCTTAAACGCTGTCGTTTTTTCAGTTCAACATCTCATGCAAAGGAGAAGGATGCTCCAGTAGGCTCAGTTCTAGAGTTTTTGTGATGAACTTGAGATTAAGTAAGTATTGTGAGCCAGCAAGCCTTTAATATTCGTCCTATATAGGAATATATTTGAGATTGCACTATTTGTATAATAATTGAAAAGTTATCTTTATATAGAGATTGATATAATAGAGACTCTCAACACTTATAACCAAAATTTTTTATAACAACTGAAAGGTCATTCTTATATATAGAATATTTTTATATACAGTTTTGTTGTATTTGCAATTTTCATATGTTCATTAAATACGAATCCAAATAAGGTAATTTTCAGTTTTGAAACATGGAGTAATAACAAATAATCTTGTTGTAATAACCAACAATCTTTTATTGTAGGGTTAAAACGTAAAAAAACCTTTAATGAGCTAGGTCATTGATTGCATCGCAACTAATGAATTTAATTCTAATTGTATCTTATGTTAACCATTATTTTTTATTCAACTCAAAGTTTCTCCAAAAGACAAAATTTCCTCCAGCAACGGATCAACAAATCCCAATTTACAAAGTGTTAATTCAATAATTTTGCGAATTATCTGAAAATGATATATACGATTAACCTTTTAAAATATATTTATGGCACAACAATATGACATCAGAAGTAGGATCGTCGAACGGATAGAAGCATTGCATTGAGAATTGTTCTAGTAGACAAATTCAAATTGGCTTGGTACATGTATTATCATTTGAAATTGTTCTAAAACTTCAATTATCACTTGAACTTTTAAAAGTTACAAATGACTGTAAAACGTCACAAATGACCTCTTCTTCTCTTATAGTTGGTCCCAAATAAAAGATGTGTGATATTATTGTAAGTGACCTTTGTTATTATAAATTTACATATATAATATACATCATCATTTACTGTTGTAGCTTGAACTAAACAGTAAATTTTTGTTAGAGAGACAAATCGTTGAAGGATGAGCAGAATGAGTTAATCTGAAGATTAATCCTGACTATGGACAAATAGGATGACGTTTGACCCTCTTCAAAGATGACGAATGCGGCTCTTGAATTCCTTGAGATTGACGGTTGAGGCTCGTTGATCTTCCTTATAGGTTGTACCTGTTACAGTGTAGGAAGTGTTCTTCCCACAAACACTCTGATGCTTAAGTCAGTTAACGAGATTTGTTATGTTTCTGCTTCTGGGCTTTCAACCCCATTTTTCATTAAATGAAGAGCTATTTATAGCCTTAAAGAGAGAAGTTACCTGAAAGTTACACCATATTTCATATCTTTGAACGTGAGACAAATGTGATTGGTGATAACGAAAAGGTGGGATGGAAGTTACCTTCAAAACCATAAATCACATTCTTAAATCTCAACGTTAGTTGGAATATATTTATTAATTATCTAAAAGTGAGGTGAAGGTTCTAACTGCTAAGGTTAAAATGAGGGTTATATCATTTAACAATACACGCGTTAAAACAGTTGGACAAATTTTCATAATTTTTAAAATTTTAGAGTTGCTACAATTTTAAAGACAATACATATACTAAGCCAATTAATTATATATTGCTTTCCTTCAAAAAAAAAAAATTATATATTGCTTTAATTAATTTTAAATTACTTCAAATAAATACAAATGTCCTATGAATCATTTCAAAAGTTTTAGCAAGGTTATAGAGATCCTTAAATTTAGAGGTCAATCACAATTGTGGGCCTAATTTCAAGGCCCTTGTGTATCAAGAAAAAGGATGGTAAAATGTTTTTTCGTGAATTACTCATGTTGTCTGTGTAAGTGATTTGAATAAGAAGAGACCATGATAGCTCAATGGGGGCGTTTACACAGTAGCTTGGTCCTCGAAACTAAAACAAAAAACATAGTAGTAGTTATATCACTCAATTTTGTTACTAATTCCTTCAACTTTCGATCGTAACAAATACTCCCTTCAACATTAACAAATACTCTTTCAGATTTTTTAAATGCTAACAAATAACCCACTGAACTTGTCTACTTTAAATACTAACAAATACTCTCTCAAATTTTTTAAATGCTAACAAATAACCCACTGAACTTAATTAAGATGTCCCGAAATCAATCCAAACCGTCAATTTGGATTTTGAATCTATCTTAACGTTTTCATTTTAAATATTGTTCTACTTTTTAAACCATTCACGAGCCTATGAGAGTTTGACTCGCACATTTGCTGCCATTTCAACCATTTGAGGTTATTTGTTAACATTTAGAAAGTTGGAGGGGGTATTTGTTACAATCGAAAGTTTGAGGGGTCAGTAGTAACATTGATCCAAGTTTAAGGGGATATTTGTTACTCCCTCCGGTCCATATTATTTGTCACATTTGACTAAATCACGGGTATTAAGAAAATGATTGGTTTGCATTAAATATATGTAAATTGGACTAGAATACCCTTATTAATTAAGAGGGAAAAATTTACATTGGAAAGCTAACATACAAATAATAGGGGTAAAGTGGGAAAAGTTTACATTGGAAACATAACATGACAAATAATATGGAACAAGACTTTTTCTTCAAATGTGACAAATAATATGGACCGGAGGGAGTATCATTTAAAGAATTGGACGAGGTATTTGTTACAATCGAAAGTTGGAGAGGTCAGTAGCAACATTGAGTCAAGTTCAATGGGTTATTTGTGCATTCAGCCTAGTTATATTATTAAGGGTTAAGAAGAAGACAGTTGGAAATGAGATGACTAACGTACGCATTGACAACATCAAACACTGCTTATCGGGAACTAGCGAGACGGAGACAACTGATTTAGCGTTGAGAAACCAAGAACCAGCTGACGACATTAGATAACGGCGCAGAGGCCCTACATATATCCTCTAGTGGGCTCTATTAGTTCCCATCTACTGTAATTTGAAAATTTACAGTCTAGCTCACATACAACTTAATCACCAAATTATATTTTGATCATAAAGCACTAAATAGGAATTTATATTTTTTATTATACTCTAAATAGTCTCTCTATGAACCCTTCGTCCTTTATATTTCAAGAATACTATAATTCGAGAGCATTTTATAAACATTTTCCCTTAATTATAAGGTCGTAGGAGGAATTCTAGTGCTTAAAAAGGCGTAGTGACTGAAAACTTCAATTATACGTATACTTGGCTAAAACAATAAATCGGTTCTTTTATAATATAATTGGCTTACTAACTTCATAAAATATTTTCATGTATAGAATTTTTTTACAAACAAACAGAGCTTTATATATTAATTTATTTATTTTTGGCATAATGAGTGAGATTCTATCCTAGCTTTTTCATCTGCGCATTTGTTCATATACCAATTAGGGGTATAATAATTTGGTATTTATAATGATTTGTTAGTTTCTTATATTTTGTAGAGTATTACTTCATAATTAATCAAAATGCCATATATGCATGTCACATATATTAGAGTGTTTGTTTTTAAAACATAAATCAGAAAATAAATTAAATATTCTGTAAATTCAAGGTGTGTTAATATATTGGTTTGATGACATTCAAATTAATAACTCTTAATGTATTAACCATTATATTGAGATATTTAGAATGTCTTTTTAGGCTTTTCTCTTTCCACACGAGTTCTCATAGTTTGAAACGGCACAAATAAAGCTCTATGATACTGATAGTTAGAAAAACAAGAAGGTTAGAAAATAAGGGAATGCTTTCTATTTGATTGAATAAGTCTCTAATCTTTTATTTGAATACAATAAACTTCTGTTTTGAAATTAAAAATTTCGAAAATTTCTCTACATCCTTACCGTTTATAAAAAAAACTACTTTTGAACACATAAAATGAATCTGTAAAAAAATTTGAGTTCAATATTTAAAATGACACATAAAATATATTTTCTGAATTTTGGAATTTGAGATGATATCATTCTTATTACACCATGTTGGCTTTTACAAATCTTACTGCAAATGTTTATTGTCTCATTTTAAACTACGAGCTTACTAGAAATTGCTGCGGTGCGTAAATGGGAGTTCTTTCATAGCTCAAGCATATCAAGGGATTCAAGGATCTGTTTTTTTTTCACGGACGACAACTACTCGACTCTGGACTTCTTCTTGTTGTTGTTCCCATTTCAAAGTGGCATATCTTTCAGTAAGGGCTCCATTTTGACCATTTCCTCGCGTTGAATTCAGGCTACGAATAGAAAAAGTCTTCTCTTAGGTGCGGGACTTAGCTGGATCAGTGGGTGGAATCGAAGCCCTGAGATGTATGAATTCGCCTATCCATTGAGGTTAGAATTTTTTTAATGCTAACGATGCTTCTTGATCTTATATATAAATGTCGGAAACCACATTTTTTTTTATTCTTGTTTTAAGAAAATAAATGGTGAATTTTTCCGTAATATATGTGACTCATCACATATGTCCCAAAATATATGGATTTATCCTTAGAAAATTGCTATTTTAAGCATATTCACCTTTATAATGTCGAGTTAAACATATTTCCCACTGTAATACTCGTTTTTATATCATGCTTAATCTGAAATCGAAATGAGCCAGACCGGTTTCCTATTTTGCAAAGAAACTGATTCCACATACAGGTTTCACTGTTCACGAGGGAACAAAGCATGACATTGGGCCCACAAAATATGAAAGCTTTCCATTTCTCATTTTTAGATGCCAAACATTCCCAGTTTGATGCATTGTTCCCTCATGACAGTGAAACCGGTATGTGAGAATTTGGTTTCTTTGGAAAATATGAAACCGGTATGGCTCATTCCAGTTTCAGATTGACCATGGTTTAAAAACAGGTATTACAGTGGAAAATATATTCAACTCGACATTATAATGGTGAATATACTTAAAAGTAGCATTTTTCTAAGGATAAATCCAAATATATGGAAAGTGAGGTTGTGCAATGGTGCGGTTTAAATTGCAAATTGAACCGAACTAATTCGATTTTTTAGTTCGGTTTTATTCTAGTTCGGTTATTATAACCTTAAATATAATCATCTTAATACACCATCAACGCTGATCTTGTTTTTCTCTTGATTATTTCAAAAGTTCTGATAGGCATTAGTTCGGTTAAAAACTGAACCAAACAGAAAAAAATCGGTTAGATACGGTTCGATTCTTATTCTTAAATCGGTTCTATTCGGTGTAGATTTTTTTAATTATTTCAGTATTCAGTTAATTCAATTCGGTTCGGTTCGGTTCGATTTTAAACTGATACACAACCCTATATTGGAGAGTTACATTCAAACTTACCTTATAATGGAGTATTTTTTTACGGTTATACATACCATGACTGTAAAAATCCAAAAATAAACATCAAAATAATTGATTCTATTTCCTATATTAACATATGCATTAGAGATATAACATCCAAATTTTCAATAATTATACTATCTATTTATTTCTAGCAATACAATAATTGACTTTTGAAATATAAAATTTGAATTGGAAATCACGGAATTCATACATATACAATTGGTTTTTCTTTCTATTCTCAATAAGGCTAAACTAACGTGAGCTTGTGGTTAAGTAGTTGATGTTAGCATTTATGGCAAGTTCAATAGAGACAGAATTACTCGGATTAGGCGAAATAGATTTGGGGATTGGGAGTAAAAAATAATAAAAGGACAAAAGTTTGAGTTTAAATATGGCCTATCCTATGGGACTTTTTCTCTTTTTCCTGAGGTTAAACATAAAATTACAATCCACGTGTCAAACTGGGTATGGCTGCAATGTTTTTTACCGTTGGAAAATGTGTATTTTGGTTGTTCTTCTACTCTACTGAGTAGGGAAATAGACTGGGATTGTTTGCCTAAAATTAAATGCACACAACTGCATTTAAGTTCAAAGGAAATTGTCTTCGAATTAATTGACAGAAATATTATTTGATTGATTCAATTCAACCATGAATTTTCTCTCCTTTTAAATTAATATATTAAATTTTGTAATATTTGTCTTAACTTAAGAGAAAAAAAAAATTAAAATTGTCCAATTTTGATCTTTATAATTTTTATTTGGCAAAAAACATTCTAAGGCTCCTGATCTTTCCCTTTTCGGTGTATTAAGTCCTTGATCTTTTATTTGGATACATTAGGCCCTTAATCTTTTATATTTGGGTTTATCAAGTCTTCATCTAACAAAATTGGATGATTTGTTAACTTTCACAAATTAATAAAATTAAAATAGCGTGGCACAATTACAAATACAACCCGTTTAGAAGGATTTTTTAATATATGTGATTCACTTTGCTTTTCACTTACGTTTCTAGACAATATTGTCTTTTTAAATTTGACAATTATTTTTCCCGCCTATTGAAATGTAGTAACGTCGCACCTTATTTCTCAAACGTTTCTCTTTGTCTCTCTCCAAATTAGTACTCTTTGTCTCTCAAGTTCATTTCTGTAATCGTTTCCTCTTATTCATCATCTTTGCTCTTCTTTTCTTTTTCATCTTAGTTCTTCTCTTCAATTTCGGCCCCACAAATTAAGGCCAAATTTTGTATGACTGAAAATTACTGAAGCACATTTACTGAAAAGAAATTATTGAACTGAAATGAACAACCGATAAGTACTAATAAGGCATAAAGAACATGGTCAAACATCACTCATTAGATTTCATCTATGTTTTCATTCTACTCGATTTCACTTTCGAAATGACTAGAAAATGAGCAAAACAACGATAATAACTACTTAAATTTTTTTTTTCATTTTTAAAAAAAATTGTTGAAAAATTTATTGAATATTCAATCAATTGTAATTAATTAGGTGTCGCAATATTTCAATTGGTCTTATTAATTTGTGAAAGTTAATAAATCATCCAATTTTGTTAGATGAGGACTTGATAGAACCAAATATAAAAGATCAAGGGTCTAATGTATCCAAATAAAAGATCAAGGGTTTAATGCACCGAAAAGAGAAAGATCAGGGGCCTCATAATGCTTTTTGCCTTTTTATTTAAACCAAACTTCAGAGTTTTTCAATTTTTAAGTAAAAGTGGCATGGGTTAAAAGTTTATTAATACGTCTTTCGAAAAATTAATTTATAAATGCATGCATGTAGTACACTAATCTTTTACCAAATAAATTTTTTTAGAAAAAAAATTAAATTTTACCAAGTAAATGATTTTAATTGGTTTAAATCATATACAACTCTCTAAATTTTTCTATTTTAGTCATTTTGCCCCAAGAACTTGAGAGACGACTTTTTTTTTTGAAAGAACTTAAGAATCGACTTATTTGCTCACTGAACTATTTAAAAGTGTATCTATTAGCTTCATGTTTTGAGTATAATGAAAACAATTTTAACTCGGTTAGACACGCACCAAAACATTTACTTCGCATATATATGACACGTGACATTTGACTGATGACTGTAAGACCATGTCAGCATTTAGCAAAGAAAGACTAAAATACTCTCAATATTAGAGAGGAGTTAAACAAACGATTTACAAACAACTTCATATATGTTTGTTCTTATGTGAAATCAATATATTGAAGCGTGTTTAACACCATATCCAAATTCTTCCCGTTATACTCTAAATAAGGGGCAAATAGATACACTTTTAAACAGTTGATGTGGGTAAATAGGTCTTTCCTTGAACTCGATGGGCAAAGTGACAAAAATGAACAAGTTTAGGAAGTTATATATGATTTAGGCATTGTTATTGATAGTTAACCGAATACAGTAGATTTCAGCCATTCCAGAATATTTTCCTCCTTAATTAGTGATCAAGTAATTGTAATTTTAAACTGAAAAGGATTCCACAGTGTTTAAAAATTCTTATTTTATCAGTATTGTTTATATATATATATATATATATATATATATATAATAATCAAGTCAATTCATTATGTTATATTATATTAAATAGGATTCCACAATCTATATTGTTCATATTGAATTGCAATTGTCAAAAATTGAACAAAGCGTCAACTTAATTTAATTAGTAAAAATTATTGGGATATTCTATGGTCACTTTGTTTTTCACAAAGTAACCATTACTTTGTTTTGTCAACCATTGGATCATGGGTTAAAAACTAATCCAATGGTGAAAAAGACAAAGTATAAACAAAGTAGGGAAAAAACAAAGTGACCATAGCCTACACCAAAATTATTATATTAATAATATAATTTACAAATTTAATTTGAGGACAAATTATATTGAAATTAATAATATTTGTTATAGATCAAAATCTAAAATATTCCCAATGTGTAATACTTCTTAAATAGCTAAGGATCCTCTAGAGTTCCAAGGAACTCTATGTGTGGAGTTCCTAAGATCTCAGCCACACAATTGATCCTAGAGCCCTCATTAATTAAACAAAACATTTTTTTCTCTCTCTACCTTTAAATGAGGGCACTAGGATTTTATTGTGTGGCTGAGATCTTAGGAACTCCACACATGAAGTTCCTTCTTAAATATACGAAGGTAAAATAATTTAATATAAGAATTAATTATAGGAATAATAAAAGATCATTTTATAAATAATTGGGCACATAGTGCTCTATAATTTCTCATATGTTATATATCAATGACATAAAACATGTTGTATTAAAATAAAAAGATCACCATGGGAATTCCATAAATCATTGCTAGTAATAAACAAGGATCTCCATCGAACTTTGCCTAATTAGATCCCTGCTATTAACATTACTTAAAGTGAATTTGAAAATGAAAATTGAAGGATATAATTAATGAAAAAGAGATCGTGGGAGAGACTATATTCAAAATAAATTATAAAGCGAGGATTAAAAAAATAAAAAAGATTAGCATAACTTTGTTTGTTCTTAACATAAATGAGATTCATGCTTTTGAAAAATTAGATTCTTGCTTTTGTTTAAAATTTCAAACGGTTCAAATATTCATTCACATTTTGGTCTTTAACCATACGTACACATAGGCAAAGTCCTTTTTTTTTTGTCCAAATGCAAAAACTTCTATTTTGTTTATAAGGTATATATACTTGATACAAAAATACGTGTTCTTATTCAAATTTGAAAGTAATAGGTTTTTTTTTTTTTCATTCACTTTGTTTGTTAAGCTAATATAGAGTGACAAATTTCAATTTGAATCCTTTTTTATTCAAGATGTAACGCATAAATCTTCACTAATAAGCCATGCATTTTAATGTAACTTGAAATTTGAATTATGAACATTCAAGCGGGCTAATAAAGTAATGCATAACTAGCACTTTTTCATACTTTTATAATTTTATTTGTGTATTTGTAAGTGTGACAGTAATAAATATTAATAATATAGAATTACAGGGGTAAATACAAATTTGGTTACATAGTTAAGAGAACATATTTAAACTATACTATGTTTATAAAATGGTGTAGTGTTAATATTCACATTTTTCAGATGGTGTAATTTCAATATGAACAATATATATCTAACCTACCTACATTAATTGTCAATTTCATTCCATGTATAGGATCAGAATAAATCTTATCAAATTATAGATCCACACTGAGGCCCCGTTCTTTTGGACTGAAAAATATGAACTGAACTGAACGATGCTGAACTGAACTGAACTGAATGTTGCTGAACTGAACTGAACTGAACTGAATGTTGCTGAACTGAACTGAACTGATCTGAACTGAACTGAACTGAACTGAACTGAATTTTGCTAAAACTGAAAAATAAATATTGAAACTGAATCGAATAAATAATAATAATAATAATATTAGTTTTTAATAATAACTATAGTAAAAAAATTAAAAATATAATAATAATAAGATTGTACACGTTTGAGATACCGATTATACATCATAATCTGAATGTTAATGGAATGGTAGGTTCAGATATGTTTAATACAGATCGTAAAAACGTCATGCTTGCAGTGCGGAATGCTATAGAACACCAAATTTGGGAATTGCAGGGAAAGGAGGATGACAATAATGATGATGAAACTGAACAAAATGATGAGATCATGGATCATATGGAAGGAGATGGTTAAAAAATAAAATGAGATGATGGTATTAGTGAATTTTTGAATTTGCTTCTAACTTGCTAATTTTAATGCTAATAAAATGAGAAGATGATTAAAAAAAAATAAGATGATTAACCTGAACCGTCGATGCATTGAACTGAACTGAACTGAACTGAATATTACTGAAATGAATTAAATTAAATGCTACTGAAAATTGAACTAAATGTTGCTGAACTGAACTGAATGTTGCTGAACTGAACTTAAAATAAGTTCTAATAAGTCCAAAAGAACAGAGCCTGACCCTGAACAATTCGAATATGATTATCACAAAATTATTTGTGGTCAAATTGAGTATTTATTGATGAGCATAACGAATTATTATTTTTTGCACATGACTTGTACCTTTAAGCAATAGTTAATTTAGTGTTGAAATGTCGGGAGGGAAAAGAGACTTTACACCTTGTTATAATAAAAAATTTATTTCCAACGATGAAAATTTTGACGAAAATTCCAGATCTCTGACATAATTTTTCAAATTTCTGACGT
This sequence comes from Euphorbia peplus, assembly GCA_028411795.1. NCBI lineage: Eukaryota > Viridiplantae > Streptophyta > Magnoliopsida > Malpighiales > Euphorbiaceae > Euphorbia > Euphorbia peplus. The sequence continues at coordinate 6,148,100 of CP110843.1, read as the reverse complement.
TATCTAACATATTTTCCGACGCTATTTTACAAATTTTCGACGAAATTATGATTAGAAACCATCATCAAATAGGAAGATTAAAACCGTCACTGAATAGGAGCACTTTCGAAAGGCCAAGAAATTCAGGGCCGAAGATACGCCTCCTCTTTTAAATGTGCGCATATATGATACGTAAATTTCCTACACTTGTAAAAATGATGATCGAACCATGTATTTTTTGCTTACGAGAGTACACGCATTTTCGCTCCATGAGAACGGTGATGTTATGGTTAGATTAATAAATCAGTTAAACTGTTTACTAACTAGTTTAAGACATTGATTTGGTTGTGAAGAAAACTAGTAGTAGTTATAACGTTGGAAGGAGTAGTTAAAGGACAAATAATAAATAGTGCAAAAAAGCCAACTCTCCATATTTCTTTTCCTAAATTGCGCCTTCTGATGTTCAAAAACGACTTACTTTGTCTTTACTTAACTACTACCCTTATCCGTAATTTTAACAATTCTCAACCCTACTTTGGTACTCAGAGGACGGCTACGTGTAATAAAAATAAGAAACAACTCTCTCACTCACTGCAGTAAAATCAAATCTCCATCCCAAGCCTCCGAATCTACCTCACTGTAGTAATTTGAGATAAGTTAATTTTAAAAAAACTGCTCCTACTTTACTAAATTTGTAAATAGAGGTTTGAGGTTTAACAGTTTGTAAATAGAGATATACAGTATCATTTTGTATTTTTTAAGAAAAAATACATTTACATATTGATAAAATGTAACCTTCAATGACATTGCTCACCCTTAAATCGAAATCTTAAATGTTTTAAGTTTTTTTAAAATTTTGAAAGTTTATGAATTAAATTGATGTTTATAATAATTTTATAAATATGTATTTCAATATGAGAGATCAATATTTTTTTCAATACATAGATATAAATTGTGACACTACAAAGGTTTTTTGACGTTGACCCTAAAATAAAATATTCTGTTCGTTCTCAAATGTATATCTTTTAAGCAAATTGAAAAATTCACAAATGTACATCGTTTCGTAATTTCTCTTCTATTTTAATTAAGGAGTAGTAATTGTGGTAAGTGTTAAAATTTGCAAAAAGCCCCTTGAGTAGTTGTGTTTTTTTGTTATTGTCTTTAAAAGCAGTGAGAGAGAGAAACAAACAACTGAAATCATTTCTTTTCTTTTCTTTTTTTTCTACTCATCTTCTTCTTCTTCTTCTTCTTGAACCATCACCAAATTGCAGTGACACTTATTCCGCCATTGATCTTTTCTTGTAAGCAAACCCTACAAATTCTACTCTTCTTTCCTCTCTTTTTTACTCGCTGTTCTTCTTCTTCTTCTCCTCAAAATCCTGCATGTTTAAACACTGAAATCAAACGTCGTTTTTCCAAACCACACTCATCTTCTTCATTTTTCTTCAGCTATTTCGTAACAGTAGCGGTTTTAACTGTTGAATGCCCTCTGGATCTATTTTAATTTCAATGTGAATGTATTTTTTTAATCGGTTTCAGTGTTACGTATGACTGATTCGGTAGTTCCACCAGCTTTTTGTCATTTCCAGAATGGCATTTTCGTAATTTTCTTCTGAATTTTTCTCACTAACCAAACATTACTCTCTCTCTCTCTCTCTATTGTGTATTTTTGTATTTTCTCATTACTTTTTCATATTTTAATCATTTACCTGTTTCAATATTGTTGAGATTAATGGCGTTTTGTGGATGATTAAAGGCAGCTTTCATTACTGTTGAATTTGCAGGTCAAAACGATCACTGTTACATTTGGACTCTAATTATATATAAAAAGATTCTGCAATCAACAACATTGCTCGCTCATCCAGGATCCAGAACAAATTCTGGAGCTGTTTCTTTCATTTTAAGGCTCAAAAAACTTTGATCAACTGTCTTTTCAAACAGTATAGAAGAAGACCAAGTTAGTTTTTGTCCAATTGAGAGCCAGGGGAATCTGCTCCCTTCTTTCTGAGCCAAAAGGGTACCCAGATCCCTAAGATTCAAATTGGTCTTGTCAATCAACACTTTTAAAGGGTATGCTTTCCTTCGATGTGGGGGGTAAACCACTACAATAATACATAATTGATTATTTTTGGTTTATGGGTTTTTGATTTTAGTGTCTGTGTAAACTGTAGGCACTTGATGGATTTTGAGACTTTGATCTTTTAGAGGACAAAGGGGTTTTTTTTGTGTACATTTTTTGGTGGAAGTGATGAGTAGAGAGACCAAAAGAGGTAAACAAGAGAAATGCGGCTCTGATGTTGCCGAGAAGGTTGTCGTTGCAGTTAAGGCGTCCAAGGAGATTCCTAAGACTGCCTTGGTGTGGGCTTTGACTCATATTGTGCAAGCTGGACACTGCATTACCCTGCTTGTTGTTGTCCCTTCACAGAGTCCAGGTGCTTTTTCTATCGCCTTTTCTCTTGTTCATTCTGGAGCTATTTCGCCTCGTAAATTCTTTAGTGGCGTTTATTGGTTGGGATGTTGTATGTTAGACATTACAGCATACATTTTCTGCACTTTACGAAAAATTGGTCCCTTCTATTTTTTCTAACTGGTCCAGCTTTGTAATTGTCTACTCATGATATTGTTGAGAGATGAGAACTTTCAACTGTTACCTTTGAGTAATGGGGAGGGACTTTTTTCACTCCTTTCCAATTTGGAAAGGTATTGGGGAATGTATGTTTAGCTGTTTTTGGACACAAATCGTGGAGATACTTCCTATCTTTTTCATTTACTGATATCATGATATGAAATTTCTGGATTTTCCCTTTCTTTTCTTTTTAGAATTTGAGCTCTTTTGAACCCAGTGGTGAATTCCAGTAATGCCATATTCATGTTTTCTTACTTGGTAAAAATATGTGATGGGACTACTCGTTTTTGTGATTTCTTAGGGAGAAAATTCTGGGGTTTCCCGAGATTCGCGGGTGACTGTGCTAGTGGTCACAAAAAGTCTCTTATAGGGGCAACCTCAGAGCAGAAATGTGATATCACGGATTCCTGCTCCCAGATGATTCTTCAGCTTCATGATGTTTATGATCCAAACAAGGTGATTTAGTTGTTGCACTGTTGTTATGCACTTTCAGTTTCGTATTGCTAATCATGTGTTTTCTATCTCTTCACAGATTAATGTGAAGATAAAAATTGTTTCTGGATCACCTTGTGGAGCGGTGGCTGTAGAGGCTAAGAGAATACTGGCTAATTGGGTTGTATTAGACAAGTAATTGTTCTATTCTTTTATGGCTCATTTACTTATTTCAATTATCCAAATTCTTTGAATTCACGGTATATCACTGAAAATATTTTGGCGCATTTGTAGACAACTAAAGCATGAGGAAAAACGCTGCATGGAAGAATTACAATGCAACATAGTTGTTATGAAACGTTCCCAGCCCAAAATTCTCCGTTTGAATTTGGTTGGAAAATCAAAGGAAGCTGAAATTGTGCGCCCATTACCTTCTCAACCAGATGAAGCTTCTGAGAAGCTTACCAAAAGCAAGGACTCAGATTCCATACGAGGTCCGGTTGTCACTCCAACAAGTAGTCCTGAACTGGGGACACCATTTACTGCTACGGAAGCCGGAACATCATCAGTGTCAAGTGATCCTGGAACATCCCCATTTTTTATCTCAGAAACAAATGACCTGAAGAAAGTGGAATCAGTAAACATGAAGGAGAATATGAACATTGAGGAATCTAGTTCAGACACAGACAGTGAACATCTATCGACAGCTTCAGCAAGTGTAAGATATGAACCATGGATAGGGGAATTGCTTTGTTCTCAGACTCATTCATCACGACAAATCGAAGAAGGCTCAAAGAGAAGTATCAATAATTCTCAAGCATCAACCACTAAAGCTTTGCTAGAGAAGTTCTCGAAACGCGATAGACAAACAGGAACTGGAATATCCGACTACAGGCCTGATCTAGATCATGGTGGTAATGTTAGAGAAGCAATATCTTTGTCCAGAAATGCACCACCTGGGCCTCCTCCTTTATGTTCAATATGTCAACACAAGGCTCCTGTATTTGGAAAGCCCCCGAGATGGTTCAGCTATGCTGAGTTGGAGCTTGCAACTGGTGGATTTTCACAAGCTAATTTCTTGGCAGAGGGTGGATTTGGATCTGTTCACAGAGGTGTGCTCCCAGATGGTCAGGCAGTTGCGGTCAAGCAGCACAAATTGGCTAGTTCACAGGGGGATCTTGAATTTTGCTCGGAAGTTGAAGTGTTGAGCTGTGCACAACATAGGAATGTTGTCATGCTAATTGGGTTTTGTATCGAGGATAAAAGAAGGTTATTGGTGTACGAATACATATGCAATAGGTCACTAGATACTCATCTATATGGTAATCCTCTTTCCCCCCTGAATGGAGAATTTAGTATTTATTGAATTCATTTCCAATTGTAACTATGTACTTAAAAGATCTAAACTATGTTTCAGGGCGTCATAAGGAGCCACTAGAGTGGTCTGCACGTCAAAAAATTGCTGTTGGTGCTGCTCGAGGGCTGCGCTATCTTCACGAAGAATGCAGAGTAGGGTGTATAGTCCACCGAGATATGCGGCCAAACAACATTCTTATCACTCATGATTTTGAGCCACTGGTATGGAAATTTCTGTTTCTGTTATCCAATAATATTCTTTCAATAGAGGAATATAATAATGACTCCTTTTCAACTAAAATATTTCTATCGATGAAGTCTTTTCTTCTTTCTGGAAAAACATTATTGGAATAAGATCATTTTCATTGCTGAGAATGCCCAGTTCACATATCATGTTCCTTAGAAACTGTTTTTCTTAAGATATTTGATAATAGGAGATAAAGATTGCATGAAACGGGTCACCACTCGCCAACTTATTTGTGTTTTTTGGACATTCTGTTGACTCTAGGTAGGAGATTTTGGCTTGGCTAGGTGGCAGCCTGATGGAGATACTGGAGTGGAAACTAGAGTTATTGGAACCTTCGGGTATTTCTGAAATTGATGCATTTACCTTTCAGTTTACCTTCCCCGATTGATTGCATACTTGATAAAAACTTCTACTCCCCTGCAGGTATTTGGCTCCAGAATATGCTCAAAGTGGTCAAATAACAGAAAAGGCTGATGTTTATTCCTTTGGGGTTGTTTTGGTTGAACTTGTCACAGGAAGAAAAGCAGTAGATCTTAGCCGGCCCAAGGGCCAGCAGTGCCTCACGGAATGGGTATATACTTTTATAATAAGTTCACTTATCCTCAGTTTAGTTGATTTAATCAAATTTTTAGTTGTGATTCAAATGTGCCTTCAATTTTATCATCAACTCATAAAATTTTCTTGATATGGAATAGGCACGCCCTCTTCTGGAAGAATATGCTATTGAGGAACTGATTGACCCACAAATAGGAAACAATTTTTCAGAACAAGAGGTTTACTGCATGCTTCACGCAGCATCATTATGCATACGCCGAGATCCTCAATCAAGGCCTCGCATGTCCCAGGTAAAAGGGAGAAAATACGGAACTGAAAATATTTTACTCATCTTGTGACAAGTGAAAATTCACTTGGCTGCTTCAAATTTTTTTCTACCATTCATATGTAGTTTTAGAGTAACTGGAATAGTTGAATAGATTTAATCAATTTTCCTATGTTCCGATTGGATTAGGTTCTCCGGATACTCGAAGGCGACATGCTAATGGATTCAAATTACTCATCAACACCCGGGTACGACGTGGGAAACCGAAGCGGACGAATATGGGCAGAGCAACAACAACATCTGCAAAATCATTACAGCGGTCCACTGCCAAACGATACAATAGAAGGGTTCAGTAAGCTCTCCGTGGACAACACAGTAAGGCCAGCTTTCTGGGAAAGAGAAAAGGCCAGAAAGATTTCATGTGAACATGAAATGTAAAGAAACACCAAAATGGTAAGACAAAAACTAGGCCTTCTTTTTGGGTTTCACTACTTCCAATTTTTTTTGCCTAAAATAGTTTTGTTTTTTTTTGGTCAAAATGGCATGTAGATTTTGCATTGTATATAGAGAAGGAGAAAGTAGAGTTTATTATTATTATCAATATCATGATGAAAAATGCCTACGTAATTCTTTAGTAAATACTACTACTTTTATTTCCTTTTTTAAATCAATGAAGCAGTGTTCAGGTAATTTATTACTGTCTGTGTTCTGTAACTCTTTATAGAACTGTTATTTATTACTGTTTTTGCTTTGAATTTTGAATCTATGAATGTCATGACAAAACTAAAGCTAAAACAAGCTAACATGGAATCCCTGAGAGCATTAAATGAAGGGTGCAGTAAAAATCTTAAAATAAAGATTGTTTTTATTCTATTTATTGATGTATCTTGTAGTACCATATTTTGAATTTGAAAGTATTTTAAAAATGGTTATGTAAGGTCAAAATGTAATTAATATGGAAGGCTGAGAGAGATCAGAAAACAAAGCAATAGATGGTCCTATTCTATACAGATTAAAAATGTGATGGTGTAAGATCTTATCTTAATAATACTCATGAGTTTGGGATTGTGAAATTGAGAAAGTTTGTCGTGAAATATAATAGGGTTGGTCAGCAGTTGATTTTGACGTGTCATGTAGGGCAATTGATTTTTTGAAAAATTATAGTTTTGTAATGAAATGCAATCTCATGATGATGAGTCATTTGTTTTGTTTAGAATAGACAACCACATTCAACAGCTAACCATTTTGTTGGGTATCATCATCATCATCATCATCATCATCATCATAATCAAGATAATGTTTACATAATGGGTAGCTTGCTATTGCATGAATATAATTGCTCATATTTTTAACCTTGCATAAAATTATTTAAGCCTTTTAACTTGTGTTTCTGCATAAGAAACAAAAAGAAAGAAAAAAGACAAGCTATTGTTGAGTAAGTAATCTAGTAGCTTCTATCTTTGTTTAATTCAGAGAAAATCTGATAAACAAAAAGAGTATCGCATGGAAGTGGAACCCTGTTTACATTGCATCTTCATAATATATTTTGCGGTAAAAAGCACCACTGGATTACATTTTGTGTTATAAAGTCATTAAAATAACAAGTTTTGTAAATGAATTAAAATAACAGGATTTGATTACCAATCTTATCAAAATGATGATGACATCGATATGTCAGAGCTATGTCACATTATTTATTAAAAAGAATAGATTTGTGAACTTGTGACAACCCGTTTAATTGTCACTCAACAAAATTTAGTTTCAAAATGATTCAGATTTGGCTAACATGAATTATTAGAACCGTAAAATTAAGTTGTGTCAGCGACATAAATTCTCTCCTTCCGTTCAGTCATATCATATCCTTTACCATATTTTTCTCAATCCTATTTATATGGAAACCTATTTACGATTGCATCTTCATAATACTTCCATCATGTTTGGAGTATAAAGCATCCATATTCATTTGAAATGGATTTTTTCGTTACATCACTAAAGTAACACATCTATATTAATAAAGTCATTACAATAGAAACCACCAACCTTGTCGGAATGATGTCAACATAAACTCATCAGCATTTCAGAGCTGAGTCACAATGTTGATTAGGGAGAGCACACATATAACAACCACTTGTCACTCCAACTCGAAAAAAAAAACTTAATAAATAAAAATTATTATTAAATACATTTTGTTGCGAGACAAATATTTTTAATCAATGTGATATGTCGCTAGCATGCTAATCAAGTGAAGTAGATGCCATCATTTCAATAACGTTGGCGACAGATCCTATTCTAGATTGATAGTGATGTGTTGCTTTAGTGATTTTATTGACGAACAATCTAATTTTCTAACAATAGTTGTAAGAAACTTCTACCTTAGTAATCATGGGTGATTTTTACCCTCATATGTGGCTATTTCAAACAATTTCTCAATTAGTCAAGAAGACTAATTTAATGTTCTACAAAAGTCCCAACTGTAGGAAAATTATCACGGAATTCAACGTACAGCGCAACGGAATTTTGCACGTTAAATCTAAATTCTAGGGATCTTCGATTCAATGGTTGTTTAAGAACAACATAAAATATTTCTTTTAGTGATTTAGAAAGCAATCTAAATCTTACGGGTTAAATCTTTCTAACAAGGTGTTGATCAAACCCACAAGTCGTGTGAACCTCCTAGTCACGTGCACGAGAAACTATCGATCGGGAATCGCTGCTAGGCGGGACTCGAGGGGAGAGGATTCGGCCGGCCATTGCTTCTCCAGAGGGTGCCGAATTCTACTGTGTCTATTTTATATTTTGTGTCAATTAGGGTTTAATTAGGAGCCCTAATTTTCTTTTATAGTTAGGGTTAAATTGGTTAATTCACATTTAATCCCTGCACTATAATAACTCACTTTGATTAACCGATAAGATTAATAGTTATGCAGTTATATGTATATGTAATTAGATTAAATTAATTTACCAATTAATCCCTCAATTAAATGTATTGTTCTATTTTAATTAGTGTATCAATTAATTAGTTAATCATCCAATTAATTAATTAATTGAACATTGTAACTTAATACATAACATACGATAACCCTAATGGCATTCACTGATTACCTTAATGATTCACATTAACTAATCATCAATCAAATTTCCTCCATAAACATATAATCCATAAATTCCCGTTCAGTTACTCAATGTGCACGATCTTTAGGGCATGTTTCCATGTGGCCGTAAGACTTACTCTTAACGATTGAAAGCAGGTTCTAGCAAACCGTTTCAATCCCCACATGAAACAATTAACTCAACCGTTCAATAGAAGGTGAAAACCAGTAGTGACGTCTACATGTCTCTTACCCACTGATATCTACAGTATGAACTAAAGGCATGGTTACTATCATCCTCTCTAATGTTCATATGTTTCTTGATCTAAAGTGAACTGATTAATCAGACTAAGATGTACCAACTTGTCCATACATGGCCATGTACTTCTCAGTTCCACTTATCAAGTGGCCAGTGATATCATCTCATCATCAGATGAGTGGTAATCCCATTTCTCACTTATCAGCATTATTATGTTCACTGACTAAAATAACGTACCCGTATTTAGCATCATGTTACAGACCTATTAGGTGTACATTAAGGTTAACCAGATTCCATATTAATACTATAATGAGTTCAGGTCTAAAGACACTAGAGTCCTACTCAAGAAAGCTCTTTGACATATTTGCACCATGTGACTTTCTTGTGTTGGATCCGTCTAGTCCCATGTGTACCACACGTACCCGTGTTTATAGTTGACCATCCTAGTACTATGGCTAGTAAATGTTACTACCATACATCTTCAAACACACAAGTCTATTGTCCTATTCGTTCCCACGATTAGAACAAACTTGAGATATTTATGATTAACAATCAAATGGATATTCTATCTCAATTTACAATACAAGATATAAAAGGGAAATAGATTAATGCCTTAAAGAAACAACAGTACATATGATGATAAATTGAAACCCAAGTCAAACATATAAAATCATATCCTGACAAATGCCCTTTGGACTAGGGCACACCAACACCAATTTCATCTCATTCAAACACAACTTTGTCAGCACGTCTAACCAACTACAATCCAATTATTTACAAAAATAAAAGTTTATATATCAGTAACGATCCACGAATTTCTTGGGCTATACGTCCCTTATGTTGGCCCAAACAAGATCAAAATCACCTAGAGGGGGAGGGGGTAAATAGGTTTTTTTTTGTCCAATTTCAAGTTTAACAAAACTTGGACAGAATCCAATCTCTTCTTTTAGAAGATGGCTTCACAGAAGCAGTTATGTGAGAGATTCTGCCTAAGGACAATAAATGCCATTCAGCAACAGAGGATCTATGAGACAGATCCTCTGGATATGAACGTCTTCTGAACAAAGACTTAGAATAAAGTGGCAATTTGTTTCAGCAGTTAGACAAGTTGCACAACACACATAAGCAAATATAACAAGTAAATAGATAAGAGAGAAATGGTTCAGAAGCTCTGAGCAGACTCAATCAATTTATCTAGCTTCATTACATAAGTTCTGTAGTTACGTCCTGTCCCCTGTGAGATCACTCAACATAAATTTCAAATCCACTAATCAGTACTTTTATGGCAAGTACATAAGCTCCTTTATATTCAGCAAAAACCTTATAATGAGTTAAAGGATTTTCACCAGAAAACTTATACCCAGTTTTCTGGATTTCTCACCCAACTCAAACCTCAAATGGATTTCTCTCAACTAACTGATTATCACAACCGATATCAATTTACAAATCTATTATGAATCTTCACTCCCTCACTTTTAAAATATGAAATGAGAAAAGAGAAAGAATGGAATGTTCTGTTGCTTCAATTTGAATCTTGTGGATGATCGTTGCTTCAATTTGAATCTTGAATTTGATAAGAGATAGAGATGTAGCCGTTGCTCTGTCTTCTTCTTCGAATGGTCTTCAAGTACATGATTTGATTCCCGTTAACTTTGTCCTTTAATCCAAATCACATATCTTATTTGAAATTGAAGATAAGGATTGATAAAACTTCTTCATTAAGTTGAACCAATGGCAGATAAGGAAGAAACATGGTTTGTTCTTTAGTGAACAGTACAGGAGCGCTAATTGCAGCTTTTTGAACTTTGTCGCTTAGCATTAAATGCAGTTGACACGTGCATTAAATACTCTAGAACATATATGATCGGTCATCTAAAACCGTTAACACTAAGATTCCTTTTGTCTTCCATGGATGGTTCTTTCATAATCAACTTAATGGAATGACTGGCTTTTGAGACTTGAACTTCTGATAGTAGCTTGATCTTTCTTCTAAGAGACATCTACAGAGTCGGGCTTCCAGCTTTTGAGATACAATCTTCTGAATCAATGGAGCTTTATCTTCTGAGTCAGGTAGTCTTTTGTTCTTCCAACATTACTCTTAGTCTTCAGCTTTTGCGCAAATTTACTACTGAAATCTTTCATCTTCTGAAGGAGTAAATAACTCATGCTGAAAAAGACTTATACACATTTAGGGTTCGTTTGGTTTAAACTTCGAAATCGGAATTGGAATCACAATTTAACAATTTTGTTTGGTTCAATTTGGAATCGGAAACTTAATTTATCATTTATTTAAAATATTTTTCATAAATACAATTGTAATAATATTAAAATATTAATTTTTAGAGGAGAATATTAAAATATCATTAACAAATACAATCAGAGTTGGAAGGTTTGTTGATAGTGGGGAAAAAGGCAGTTATTGTATTTTTTATTGATTTGATTAATAGGGGGAGAGAGTGGAATCATCGATTCCCATACATGGTGGAATTCGATTCCCTCTCCAATGCAAATGCTCATAAAACAAACGTTAAGTAAGGGAATTGATTTCCTTTATTTCCATTCCCTACCTCATTTTACTTCAACCAAACACCCCCTTAAAGAAAATTGTTAGCCAATAGTCACATGTATAAAAGCCTTAATGTATTTATAATCTTCTGAAACCGTTTGAACTAACCAAAACACATAGAGTTCATCACCTTCAATGCATCATTGGCGGCCAATTTCACAAGCACTTATATATGAGAAAGTCTAGGATTAGCCAGATCCATCACGTGGTAATGGACCATCCAATCAAAAAAAATTTCTAAGTTGCCGATAGTTTCAATAAATACAGACTAAAAAAACTAATTCAATCACTATCAACAAAATAAGGGATGGTGTCAATTTTTTTAGTCAACAGAAAAATTTAGGTACTAGTGGAATTATTTTCAATGATTTAAAACCCGGACCGGACCGGCCGGTTGAACCGCGAACCGGTCAAGTGTCCGGTTCGGTTATAGCTATTAAGGGTCATCTTTATTGACCCGGTCAAAACCGGTGAACCGGGGTCGAACCGATGAACCGGATTGACCCGGTTTTTTAACAAATTTAGAAAAAAATTAATCTTAAACTCCGGTTCTTTAATGAAATAGAATTTTAGTTCAATTACATCTAGTGAGATGTTAATTTATAATTTTTCAAACTCCTAAAACTGAAGTTGTGAAGATCCGAACATAAAAATTTGAAGTTGTGTACATAAAATTTAAATATCTTAATATATATGTATAAAAATATATACATATTTATATAATCCGGTTTAAACGGTTCAATTACCCGATTTAAACGGTTGAACCACTAAACCAGTAACCCAGTTGTCATGCCGATTTGATGTTCGAGCCGGTTTTTAAATCATTGATTATTTTTGTAACAAAAACTGTCCATACTAGTCAATGCATTCTACCGCAAAAAGGAAACCACTAATTTTCCGAAAATGTTGCAAACTTTTGACTAACTATGCTTCAAAGATCAGTTTTATTTTTTTCTTGAGTAAATTGTTGGAGATTCAGATAGGGGACCGGAACACCCTTTTCCCCGTTATAGAGGTGGTTCCGACAACTCATGGGACGGGGAACCCGTTAAGCTCACCTGCCTCCACCCCTGCATATAATAGATAACTTAGTGTTGCCTCATATATTTACAGTTCGACATTAATATTTTCAAGTCTAAGGTTAAACTTTTTGGATACAGAAATGTGTATAAATATTTAAAAAATATCTAGTTTATTACTTATATTAATGACTGGCGCTAAGATCACATCGTGTTTTGGGAGTTATGGATCCAACGCTGATCTCGAAAGTTTTTGGAGCCCACAATCGACACAATTGAATAAACTAAAGTATTATGGTACCTCAAGATTAAGAATTGAAATGTTTGGTAATTCTAACTTTTGATACCTATTTCTGGCTAAAAATCAGTTAATCTTTACTAAGTACTACCAACGAACAACAGATTTGAATAGCTTAACCAAACCACCGCGATTTAGCGACCACACTTTGCCTAATATAATGATGTTACAGGTTACATCAATCAATGCATATATTTTAAAATCTTAATCTAATGCAAGACATTTGCAGTTCCAGGTTACATCAAGCCAAATTTGGCATGCAAATTTTTATAGACAAGAACTATTTTACAAATCCATCATTTTCTTTTCACAATTTTAATAAATGATTCTTCACACTCTTCAATCAAGTAACAATACCATCCCATGAAGCTCGAGGGAACAGTGGAAGCAGAGACCAGGGTTTCTTTTGGCTACACCAACACAGCCACCAGGTCTGCGAAAACTGTAGTAGCTCCCCTGTCTGCTACTGCTAGGGCTTCCTCATTTTGGATCTAGCAAATCTGGAGCATACAAACACCCATTAATATCATGAACGGATATAACAACCACATCGGAAGCAAATATATAGTTAAGAACAAGTACTCTATGTGCATGCCGCCTCTGTCTGATGATGCTAATAAGCTTCCTTGAAGTTCCTCCATCACTTTCTTCGCTTGTTCAATTTCCTGTTATATTAAAAGTTAAAGTCTTAAATAGAGCTAATATATCTGAAGTACATCTATGGCGTTTAAGCTTCAAAACTTATATGAGTCAATGTAACATCTTGAGTAGCTTAAAATCATACCCCAAAATCAGCAAAGGCAACTGGCATTCCACCTTTTGCACGCAATTTGAGCACGTTGAACCCAGGATACCTGTAACCAAAATAATCTATGCTATCACATAGTTGAGAAAATATCATATGATCAACAGGGAGACAGCTAAAGAAGTGATATGGCTTTAGGAAGAAAGGTTTCAGTTTTTCGGGAAACAGAACACGAAAACAGACTGCAACTTACTTCGAGAGCGAACGTCTCAATTCATCTTCAGTGCAGTTTGGACCAAGATTTGCTATAAACAGAGTAGAACAAGCATTAAGTCCTCCTGCAGTCTTCTCTGGCTGATCCTGCTGCAGTTATTTAATAAGTTCATGGAAACTAACCATCTTGAAAACCACATAATGATAATGCACACCAAGAAAACAAAATTCCAAATTCTGCAAACCGTTAATACAACTATATTTTTTTGAAAAAATTAATACAACTATATAATACTGTTTATATTCTTATCTTAGATTCTACAACTTCCGCCAAATAACATATTATTGCTCCCCAAAAAGATTCAGTCTTCTACTAAAAATGGCAGTGCTATAGAGTATAAAAATGTCGAATAAATCAAACAGATTGACAGACAGTTTAACAGTATGCCAACAAAAAGCTTCTTTTGCTAGATTAGAGACTAGAGCAGTTCACTTACGTTTGCAACTACTGCAGCACTGTCCGGAACACATGCTGGCTCACTGCACATAAATTTGCAAGCAGAAAACCCCCCTCAGATACACTCAATAGTGAGAATAACTTAAGTAACCATACAGAATGTGCATGCTAAATGTCATGCAGTTGAAACTTTTAAAGCTTCAATGATTAAATAATAAGTGTGTTCGACCTCTTTGTAGATGTTAATTTTCCCTGGTTGGCAGAATCAGCATTGTCATCCGCTGGTGCTTCATCAGAGTCGCTGTCTCCTGTACAGGGGTAAAGTTAACAGTCTAGTATGCAAAGGGCGTATCATAAAGATAGTTCATACATGAAATCTACAATTACCATCACCACTTGATGTTTCTTGGGCATTAGGTGCCTTTTGGGTTCGTTTATCAATAACAACATAAGCTCCACTCCCTACACAAGAAATATTTGTCAATTACCACTGCATGATAAGTATATTTAGAAGATAATGATTTTTTATGTTCGTAAATATGCCAATCATATACCTGGTTTGTTTTTCCTCCTTGAATTTGATCTGGCAAGTTCTATATGCAGAGTAGATCCAGTTTGAGGATCAAATTTTACTCCCTAAAAGTGAGTGGCAAAGCAAAATGACATTACGAAGATGCATAAGTTTGTAAATGCTACAAGTATTAGCATTTCTAGAAAGCTTCAAATTCTTAGGGTGAATGATCATTCCAAAGGACAATGTCAATGACAAGAAAGCAGATCAGAAAAGAATTTGCCTAGTTCGTAATTAGTTTTCCAGAGTTCAAAGATAATTGATTGAACTCTGGAAAACTAATTACGAACTAGGCAAATTCTTCATGTGCGAAAATTGCCGTGCCAGGCTACTGACAATCAGGACATTCCGATAACTAATTTCATTCTATTTTTGAATTAGCAAAGAGCTGTTCCATAATTCTCCAGCATATCGACTGTCTATGGAAACAGCAAAATCCAGTAATGGCATTCAAATACGAGAATATGATACTAAAATCCGATCATGTTTTTCTCTACAAAAGAATTTTGTTTACGTCATTACTTTTGTTTAACTTAGTTGGAACTTTAATCTCATTCCGTTAACGAACTCCGCCACAGTAATTTCACACACGACCAAAATCTTTAAGCAAATTAGTAGACCAACCGCTAAACTCTATTGACAAGGCGATAAATGAATTAATTTAGAACCGAAACAAACAGGAAATGATCCTCAAGTATATAACAATGCTGTATTCTTACATTTAATGAATGCAATGCCGCCATCGCTGATTGGTGACTGAAAAATGTAGCAAAAGCAACAACCTGCAAGCAAAGATACACGAAAAACTCAACCTCTTAGAATCCTAAAATGTTCAATAATGAACAAAATTTTAGCGCGACACTAAAACCTCTATATAGAAAGACTTTGTCCGTGTAGTAATAAACCTTCCAATTGTTATACAAATAGTCCGGTCGCAATCTTTGTTGTAACAACCTCTATTTCGTAATAACCTCTCAATAAATATACAAATAGTCCGGTTACAAATGTAATACTTTGTATAGTAATAGCATTCGAATTGTTATACAAATAGTCCGGTCTCGAGAATCTTTTTTGTTTAGTAATAACCTTGGAATAGTTATTCAAATAGTGCGGTTACAAGTGTATTACTATATAGAAGTTTTACTGTATTTACGATAATATTTTATGTTTGTAATTTGCAATTGAAGGCTGTAAAAATGAACCTGGTTGCCGCGGCCGGTGTACTTGAGCTGGCAAGATTCGAAGCCGTGGCGGCGGCGGAAGAGGTTGTGAATTTCACGCGCCTTGACGTCGTCTGGAAGTCCGGAGACGAAAAGAGTGTTGATGCCGTTCCCTTCCGGCGGAGGTTGGTAATAGGGATCGTAATGCTGATGAAGATGCGCCATTGAAGTTCTCCGGTTAAATTCTGAGCTTCTGATGGATTTTCACGGCGGCGATGATGGTGGCAGTGAAGATGTCCATGAAGAAATTGTTTTTAGAACCGATGTTGATTGGGCCGGGCTGCACTTGAATCTCCGGCCCAATGGGCCAAGAGCATGTTTCAGGTCATAGAGAGATTTTTTGAACAAACAGACATGATTCAGATATTATGGATAGTGAAAATTCAGAGGTTGGTGCATATAAACTATTTCATGATCACTATGAAGAAAGGTGTTCTTCACATCCAACTAGTGAAATACTCCACATTACAACTTAACTATTTCAAATTCAGAGGATATAAGTTCTAAGATTATATCGGAGAGAAAATAAAAGTTATACGAGTTATAAAGAGAAAAAAGAAAATTGTACAAAAAGTGTATGTTATATGTTTAAAGTAAAAAAAAATTAAGAATAAAACTAAATTTCAAATTTATATATACTAAAGTATTAACAATAAAAGATTTTAAATAAATAATATATGATGTGTTACTCTCTACTTTTTTCAATAACATTTATTATGTTTCAAATTCTAATTTTATTTTAATTATCTTTTTTACATTTTTTGGTAATTAAAAAATAATGATATTTAATTTTATAATAATAGAGCTCTAAATTTATTCTTTTTTTTCTGTTTCTAAATTTCATCCAATGTTTATACATAAATCATTACAAATAATATAATTTAGTTTTATAGTAATTAATCTGTAAATTTATGCGTTCTTTTCTATTTTTAATTTTTTTTGCTATTTTCTCTTTTAAAATTTCATCATATATAATTATTATATCAAATCATTACAAATTTTCTATAAATAAAATAGCACATTAGAATTAAACCTCTTTTTGAAACATCCTTAATATGTTTCATTTGATATGTTTATTATATATAAAATACTATTATAAATTTTTTTTCTTTACGCACATAATAACCATGTTCATATTTGTTACTTTTGTCTAATTAATTTCATTTGCAGCACATAATAACCATGTAATATTTATTTATTTTTCTAAGGCAAAAAGTATTCTGAGGCCCCTGATCTTTTCATTTTCGGTGCATAATTAAGCTCTTGATCTTTTATTTGGATACATTAAATCCTTGATATTTTATATTTGGTTCTATCAAGTTCTCATCTAACAAAATTGGATGATTTGTTAACTTTCACAAATTAATAAGACCAATTGAAATATTGTGACACCTAATTAATTACAATTGATTGAATATTCATTAAATTATTCAACATTTTTTTTAAAAATGAACAAAAAGTCAGTAGTTATTGTCGTTGTTTTGCTCCCTTTCTAGTCATTTCGAAAGTGAACTCGAGGAGAATGAAAACATAGATGAAATCTAATGAGTGATGTTTGACCATGTTCTTTATGCATTATTAGTACTTATCGGTCGTTCATTTCAATTCAATAATTTCTTTTCAGTAAATGTGCTTCAGTAATTTTCAGTCATCAAGAATTTGGCCTTAATTTGTGAGGCCGAAATTGAAAAGAAAAACTAAGACGGAAAATAAAAGAAGAGCAAAGATGATGACGAAAAAGAAACGATTACAAAATGAACTTGAGAGATAAAAAAGTACTGATTTGGAGAGAGACAAAGAGAAATGTTTGAGAAAGAATGTGCGACGTTACTACATTCCAATAGGCGGGAAAAATAAATTTCAAATTTAAAAAGATAATATTGTCTAGAAATGTAAGTAGAAAGCAATGTGAATCACCTATATTAATCAACCCTCCTAAACGGGCTAGATTTGTAATTATGCCAATTGTCAAAGTTAACAAATCATCCAATTTTATTAGATGGGGGCTTGATAGAACCAAAAATAAAAGATCAAGAGCTTAATGTGTTCAAATGAAAGATCAAGGACTTAATGCACCGAAAAATGAAAGATCAGGGGCCTCAAGATGCTTTTTGCCTTTTTCTAATTAATTTCATTCGCCTCATCTTTTTACAATGAAAAATAAATAAAACATAGTATTTTTTTTATATTTACCGTTTTTGTTTCTTTTATCCTACGTCCTTTACATAAATAATCATTCACCGTCATTTACTAAAAAAATTTAGTCAACCTGTCAAAAAAAAGTTTTAGTCAATATAATTTTTCTCCACTATTTTTATTTATCATTATGTTATTTTGTATTATAATTAATCTAATTTTGCAATCTCCTTTATTTATCATTTTTTGCAATCTCCTTAATATGTGACTTTTGATAACCATGTTTTTTGAATTTATATTAATGTTTTGATCTTTACTTATTTCCTAATCTTTTTTATTTTTCTCTATATCTATGCACAATTCAAAGTTAATAGAGATTTATTTCTATAATTTTGGTTTTTACTTAAATGGTTCTGAGTATTCTTACGTAATTCAAGTTATTATTTATCGACATGTTTTCTATTTTTCTATACCTTTTTGTCATAATTGAGTAAAAATATTTTTTGATTTCCTACTTTTTCATTTGCATTGATTACGATTCATCTCATTTCTATGGTTCAAAATGGTAAAATATTTTTACATTTTCTCATCTCATTTCAATTTACATTACAATTTTCTCTAGCTTTTATCTTAACCACTGAAACTAATATCTGTAGCGCAAATGCAAATTAATAAAACTTAACTTAAAATACTTTTATATTATTAGTTTTAATAAAATTTTAATATTTTATATATTTAAAGTTAAATCCGTACATCATACGGGGAAAAGACTTGTACTAAAATATAATTCAAGTTAAATTTTGGATATTTTAGTCATAATTTACCTTTATTAAGGGGAAATTAACATTTTAAATAGCAGAATTCTTTCAGTCCAAGTTTATTCAAACAATGGCAACCGAGGATTGAGAAATATGCTGTCACGTAACTCCACTAGGCATAATAGAATCCGAAGAAGATGATTCATATACTAGCAATATGTTTTCGATCGATGTTTGTGCAAGTTTCATGCCTCAAATCAATGAATCTGACTTCGAAGAAGACGAATTGGAGCTTTATAATCTAGAATGCGACATTGTGGAAAAGACATTCTTAATCGAACGCGAAAAGTTGTTCTCCCAAGAAACATCATCAGAAACTATCCGTGACATTCTTGTTCATATGAATATTCCCGAGGAGTCATTCCTGATAGAAAGAATTTTAAATTGTGCTCGTCAGATGGGAAGTAGTAAACACAATATGAGTCGGCGAGTTCTTTATCTGAGGGTGGAGATTTATCTTCCTCCAGGATTTGAGGGTATGGATGTTGATGCTGATGTTGTTGCTAATGATGATGATGATGAGTCCACGTCGCGATTAGTTCCAGCAAGTAAGGAAGCAATTGAGGCGTTGGAGAAAGTTAGAGTGGAAGATCCTATAAATTGCGCAATTTGTTTGGAAGAAGTTTTGGTCTGGTCAGAGGCGACACAAATGCCTTGTTCGCATCTTTTTCATAGTCTGTGTGTTGTTAATTGGCTTCAGAAGTGCAGAGCTTGTCCTTTGTGCAGGAATGAGATTAGTTAGTTGAAATCTTGTAAGTTTTTGTGTATTTAGAATAGACTAATTGACTGTCACTTGGATTTTTTTTAGAATAAAGTGAGCTTATTTGTGTGGATGCTTGTAATTTGCTCTGTATCCATTATTTTTTCATCAACTGTGATATGATAATGATATTATTAATCGGTACGTTCTAGTCCGCTGAGTTGATATCTTTCGTCCAACGTTGAGGAAAGAGCCGTGAATACACTCCAAAGATCAAGCCGATGAGAGTGCACAATTTATGTGCATAGAGATTGCATATATTTGATAGTTGAATTATTGTACATTTGCAGGAAACAAATAAATTCCTGAGCAAAATAAGATTCTTTTTATGGAATTCACTTATTATTAGATAGAAAAAGTTTACAAGTTTGGTGTGCCAATTTCGGATCTTGATTATCATTATCTTTTTTTGAATTGCTTACTAGAGTTATTTACCCTCTCTAGCTACTTTAATCACGGCTTCTAGTGAGCTTATTTATTTCATAAAATTGATTAGTTTTGAATCTCATTTATTCTAGAAATTCTATTCTGATTTGAGGCAAGTTTGAAATGAATTTACATTTCTGTATTTTAAATGTGTAAGCCTGCTATCCCCCAGCAAATAACAACAATGTTTATGGATAGACTTTGACACAAGCAATTGATGAAGACTAACGTTTTCTTGTCGTGCGCTGATTCTCGGTTTAAGCATGGAAGAACATACATAAGTTCTAAATTTTCACTTATTGTTACCGTTAATTTTTTTTCCTTTTATAAATCGTAACCGTTTATTGAGAAAATAACAAATGATGGATTGAGTTCAATTTTTTTCTAAAAGTAATAAAGTAATTTATTGCGCTTGTAAAACTTATGCAAAATTGGTGCAGTCAAATCTCTATTATTAAAATTTTATTTAATAATTTAGAACCTTTGTAATAATTAATAATTAATAATTGTTTGTAACTATCATAATAAAATTTCTATAAAACAAATATGAATTTATTTTGAATAAAAAAAGTAGAGAAATTCTATAAGATTAGATTTTGTAGAAAACGAGCTAGGGTTCAAAAATTGGACTAATGATTTGATGAAAATAGGGTGTAAAAACAGGTTTCTTGTGTCATGATCGCAATAATAATGAAGATCCTTTATCAATTAGTATAGCTAAAGCTCTTCTCTTACTAACGGAAATTGATACATCAAATTATTGTACTCTATATCAACACCTCCATCGAGTTTGGTTTTTCACAATTTATCCACATGTTTCGAGGTGAAATATAAATTCATTTCAACATCTCCATTAGGATTTAATTCCTTCCACCAATTAGGTGACACATGACACTTCCGAAAACCCCAAATCGAAATCGTTCTTTATCTTCCGTTCCAAATCTCCCTAACAATTACCAACAAGCTCCACCAGCGTCTTTGTGATCCATCGGCTGCTCGCTTTGTAAAAGAAAAAGAAAAGCAGAGGTTTTGAAAGAATCATTGGTTTAGTTCCATATTCCTTGCTTCCCTTGTTTTCCAACTTATCCATCCTTGACAACATTATCTGTATCAATTTCTATCGTTTGGGCTCTTTAATTGTGATATTTAATAAACGTTATTACTATTTGACAAATGTAATAACTGGAATTATGTTATTTGTAAGGGGAGACATAATTGGCCCTTCCAAAAAAAAAAAACTAAATCTGCTTTCTTTAAATTCATCCCTTATTTTACTTTTATTTATTGGCTATCCATTTGGGTATGTACACATTTGGTCAAATCAAAGTAGCTCTCCATGTTTTTTGGATTTGCATTAGGCTTCTGTGTGATAGTACTCATCAATATCAATCCCTGCCATATATATCACTTGTAATAATACTTGCTAAATGACTGCCGATAATCTTGGTAAATTTTGACATGATTGAAAAAAGCTAAACAATACTTTAGTGTTACTTTCATCTCTTCATATAGGGAAAGAAGCATTTCATAGCCTATGTACTTCTCTATATTCATATTGGAAAAACATCAAAACTGCGAAAAGATATATCAGAGTACATAATACATATTGCTTCATGTAGACAAATTATTACAATACATATCTTGAAGCCTTAGTTAGCTGTAGATGATCTTTAATTCGAGGTGGCATGTTGCCCTCTAGTTCCACGCGAATTGAAGTGTAATAAGTTAATGGAATCAATATTGCTCTTTAGCACAGATCTCGATATCGATTTACATTAGAACGTGAAATTGAACTTCAAACTTGACAAATGGATGGAGATTCAACCCTCGCTTGGACCAACTCTTGCACCAAGCTAAAATGGAATGAGCTTGAAATTTTTAAGCTTGACGAACTCCAACTCGAACTTGAACTGAGTCTAGTCTACTTTGTTTTCAAACCCGGTTCGGCTTGCTTACTCCCTTAACAAAATTCAATCTCATCCAATAAAAACTCAAAACATAAACAAAAATCAAATTGATGAAAAGCAGGATCACATACTTAAATATATGACTAATTAAATTAGCAGCAGATACATAATTAACAACAACAAATAAAAATTACTCCGATAATCATCAGATTAAATCAAATTTAAAGTACAAACACACTCAAAAAATTTCAATGAAAAGCTGGATTATAAAACGGGCATTCCAACTAGATTAACACCCCCGAACACCAAACCTGACCCGGAATCAAGAAGAACCGGCAGCAGCAGGACTCAAGAAGCCAGTAGATTCCTCATCCAAGAACAAGTCATCCGTCTTCCGAACAACACCATGAACCGCCACAAGAACCACTCCGATGACCACCGACACCACAACGTTCAACGTAACTTGAGTCAACAACAAGAACACAATAGTCAAAACCCCCAAAACAACCAGAACCACACGATCATCAATCAAACGGCCATAAATGACCAGCGCATCATCTCTCAAGAAATACAAGAACAACCACGCCGCCATCATCGCAATGAACACGATCATCGAGATCGGATGCCATAGGAGGCTCAAGAACACGATCATCAGAACTATAATGGCGTAGTTCATCCGGAAGTACGCGATGTTCGCCCTCAAACGCGCCACTGCGTCGGGGAGTTTACGGGGGAGGCTAAGAGATCGGAAATTGAACATGACTTTCCAAGGGCGGCGCGTGCCTAAGCCTTCTTTAATTCTTTCTTTAGCTCTGGTTATGAATTCTATGCTTGAGCTGCCGGATTCCGGTGAGGAGGAGGTCGGGATTGTGCCGTATTGAGTCATTTTTCCGGCGGGGTTAAGGTTTGACTTTTTGGTGGGGGTTACGAGGGAGTGGTATAGAGGAGGAAGAAGAAGATCTGGAAATTATGGACTGCCAATTTATATTTATATATTTCATTTCTATGGATTAAATAATGAGAGAGGCCTTTAGAAAGTAAAAATAAGTCAATAAATAAACAAGCAAACAAAAGTTTCTAATTCTTGTTTATAAAAACAAAATTTTTAATTTGGGGATAAATTTCATTTTAAAGTTATGCAAATTACACATATTTATTAGGGACAATATGAAAAATAAACTTGTTATTTTACTTTTTATAAATTAATTTATATAAATTTTGATTTAGTGGTGATGAAAGTAAAACAATGATCACTTCAAAATAATGATAGTCTATAGTTTAAAAATAATAGTTTGTTTTTGTTATTTAGGAAATTTCGTGAAAAAATATTGTCGAATCTATTATCTAAAAGAAAAATTTATGTCGTCTTGGTAATATCATTAACCTGCTCAAAAATAGTTAATTGATTCATAAATTTGCTTAAAACGAAGTCAATTGATCTCTTTGTGTGGTATCGCATCAAGAATGCAACGCACATTAAATAGACAGATTGATGACGATACAAGATTTCAAGAAAGAGAATAGAAGAAATTCAAAAGGTTAGAAAAGAAATACGAAAACGTGTTTGCTAGCTTGAGTTCCCTAAACATTACGGCTTGAATTTTGATATTCATAATCATTTTGTGAAATATGTATGTGTCTGCGAGCAACAATGATAACAATTTCTTACTTCGCATCTGTTGTTCCTTTAAGTTTTTTTATATTCTGAAATCTTTTCTTTTCTCTTATAAATCGCTTATTGTTTTAAAAACAATTATTTGCTTTGTAAGATCAATTACTATATTTAAGCAAATTATGGAACAAGCCTAACAATATAAAAATTGAAACTTCAATATTGGATCATGTTACACTATATGATTTATTCATGAGGAAAAAATGATGTAAGAAGCGAAAAAATAGAACTACAGAGTCGGATTTTTAAGGTTATGATACTTTTCAATCAATTCATTATTATTTATGGAAAAAAATCTGCTGTCCCGGACTTCCTATCCCATTTTTTTGTCCCTTTTTTAATTTTTGACATGTGTAAAAAAGATTCTACGACGGGTTAATTCGGGGACAATTTAGGGTATAATAAAAAACCATTAGAATCTTTTTTACACATGTCAAAAACTGAGAGGGGGACAGGAAAATGGGATAGGAAGTCCGGAACAGCAGATTTTCTTCCATTATTTATATTATGTGTACACTTTATTTAATACTTAAAAATATAATAATAATCCTATAAAAATAAATAATATCATCATATTCACAAAATGTCGGCAGCATTTAGAAAGGAAAATTGAATTGTAACTTGTCCTAATTGGCATAAGGGCGAGGGATGATGAGAGATATGAGTGAGTTTCATATTGAAAATAAATAGGAGGCATCTTTAGGGTTAGTATTAGTTGTTTTGTTGTTGCAAATAAGTAGTGGATTAGTTTATTTGGATGAGATAGGCAATTAGACGCTGTTTTTTTGAACTTATTAGCACTTATTTTCAGCAATATTAAGTTCAGACGCTGTTTTTTTAACTTATCAACACTTATTTTCAACAATATTAAATTCAGTTCAGCTTGGTTTAGCCGTATTCAGTTCAATTCAATTCATCAACATTAAATTCAGTTCAATTTTAATTTATTATTATTATTGTCATTATTCTTATTTATAAATTATTAATAAATATTTATTATATATATTATTTATATATAATTTATTAATATTTATTATAATTATAAGGTCCAATTTGTTACAAAATTGACACAATATAAAAAATTCTTATTATTTTTACCAACTTAATAATTCTATTACATTTTATTTTTTGTAATTGTTTGCTTTCATATGATACATTATCTCATCATTACTATCATTTGCACCATGTAATTTCCAAATTTATTGTGATATAGCATTCCGTACTGCAAACATGGCGGTTTTACGACCTGTATAAACATATTTGAATCTACCACTTCATTAACATTCAGACCATATTGTATAATTGGTACTCCAAGCGTGCAACTAGAAGCAATAATCGACATTTGATACTTTTGTGACACTTGAAGCATATTGTAGAGCATTTTCCACCTTTTTTTTTAACCATTTAAACGTCATTTCTACATTCATTCTCAATGATGAATGTAAATCGTTGTAATGTTCTTCCATTCCCCTACGTTTTTCACACCTAAACTCTGGCATATGACATCTAATTCCATGTTCTCTAATTAGTGACAAATATCCAAAAGTATTAATTTGAGGCGAAAATTGCATGCCGTGATTATTATTATTATTATTATTATTATTATTATTATTATTATTATTATTATTATTATTATTATTATTATTATTATTATTATTATTATTATTATTATCTTAATTTTAATTTTTTATTATAGTTATTATTTATAACGCAATATTATTATTATTATTATTATTATTATTATTATTATTATTTGTTAAATTTAGTTTTAGTATTTATTTTTCAATTTAATTCAGTTCAGCAAAATTAAGTTCAGTTCAGCATAATTCAGTTCAAAACAGTTCTAGTTTGTTCAGTTCAAAAAAAAGGGTTTTACTTAATTCGTATAATAAAAGTTTAGTTAAATGTTTACAAATTCTTACATAACTCTTTTATCTCTTTTATAGCTGAGTTAAAACTAAAAGAAAAAAAGTACTAGTTTAAAAGAAAATAAATACCCATTTAAACTAATTGGCCAAGCCGATATTTTGAGCTTTTAGTTTTTCCTTTCTTAGTGAAAAATTTTCTTTTTTTTTCCTTTTTAGTATACCTAATTTATATTGGAAAATATTGTGTTCTAACTTTTTTTTATATATAAAAGTTTAGCGAAGATATGTAATGTCCACTTACTCGCTAAGTCAGGGCAAACTAGTGACTTTAATTAGAATTTTACAACAAAATTTACATATTACCTATTTAAAAGAGTTATATTTTGACGAAACGAAAATTCGAATCTCAAATATTTCAAGTAAAAAATGATTGACTTATCACTTAAATCAGCTCTAGTGTGTCTAACTTATACTAATACTAGCTTTTAATCTAATCATGATTAATTAAAAAGAATAGTTTAATAATCTAACTTATACCTGATCTGGAATCTTGATTAAAGTGTATGAAAGGTTAACTTTTAGAATGAATATCAGTAATTGGAATGCAATTCCAATTATCAATATGTTAGTTAGGAATTTTCAGAATAGAATGAGAATACTTTTTATGTAGGATGTTTTTATTTATACTTTTATTCTTGTTCTGTGTAATTTAATTATAAAAAACGACTCATGTGACATTTCCTATTAGTTAGTTGTCCATGTAAAATTGGCTAACAAAGTGTTGCCCATTTTGTTGTATAAGCTTACGCACTTGTAAAGCTAAGCAAAGTTTAACTAATCCCAAAAAACACCTTAAGGAAATATGATTGTTTTCTATATTTAAAGAGCTATTTTCACTCTCAAGTTAGTAATGTGGGACAATTTAACACACGAACTATAAAGCTTGATGATGGTTTACAGTGGAATTTACAGATTGTCTACCAATAAGAGCTATATTTTGATGAAGTGGGGACTCAACCAATAATGAAGTGCCTTACCACTTGGACCAACTTTTATTGGACTAATTGTTTTAAAATGAAAAGTCAACGGATTAACGAAAATGGGGAGATTAAGGGTTCGAACTATACTGAAAATAATGAATGTCTTAAACTAGCAGTTAAAATACTTTCTATAATTATGGAGGTCATGAATTCGAACCACACTCAGAGTAAGAGAATTTTTCATTATTATTAGAGCAAATGATTTATTAGTCCCTGATTTTTGTCAAAACTCACTGTTTGGTCCTCATATTTCGTTATAATTGACTCTTTGGTCCTCTTGTCAATTTTTTAAAAAAATTTGTAACTTTTATATTTCGGCATAGACAGACAAACATGACAAAACAGAATGACAAGGTCATTTTGTATTGCAATATAGATGTCTTGAAAGTTAAAATATATTATGTCTAAAATCTAAAAAATGGACAAAAAGGACTAAAGAGTTAATTATGATAAAAGATGAGGACCTTGTAGTGAGTTTTTCAAAATATGAAAATCAAACACTGAATTTTGATAAGAGTCAAGGACTAATAAATCATTTGTCCTTATTATTAATTGTAAGCTAATTTTTTAAATAAACAAAATGGATTAAGAGTAGGAATATGCTATGCTTTGATTTTGATTTTGATTTATTTTGTATTTTTTTTATATATTATCAAATTAACTTTTACTGTATAATCCTATTTGTCTAAGAGTCAAGTTCAGGTGATACACCCCTCTTATGGTGTGACAAGGTGTTTAAGGTGTGACAATAGGAAGAAACGGTGGCAGTTTGGTAATTTCGTGAACATTTGAAGGCAAAAAATTTAGAAAAAGAGCGCGCAACACATTTCTTCAACACAAAACAGCCGTCGAGCTGTAAAGCGCCGCCGCAGGAGTCGAGGCAGAGGGACCTGAGCTGGGTTATGGCGGAGGCGACGCAGCAGGCACAGTCCGGGGAGGAGAGATCGCCGCGACATTGGTATGGGCCGTAGAGGGTTTCGGCGCCGCCGGTGGCGGCGGGAGATTGGACGGTGAAGGTGGCAGAGTTGACTAGAGAAGTGAGGAGGGAGGAAGATGATGAGTTTATAAGGAGGGAGATAGTGAGGAGAGGGATTAAAATTGTTGCAGACATGGCTTTGATATGTTGAAAATAGAACAGAGGGATTAATAAACATTTCTTTTGAACTAATAAGCTACTGCTCTTATTTTGATTTTGGATTCACCTCCTCCTCTTGCTGCTAGTTTAATCCAAGATGATCTACGAGGTGTCGTCTTTGGTAGAATAGTTTCTATGTAGTTTTTGTTTACATGTTTTGTTCATTAAAAAAATAAAATAAGCTGCTGCTAGTTACCAAAAAAGATATCAGTGCATACATTCACATGACAGAAATAAAGATTGAGATGAAAAGCTGTAAAAAAAGGGGACATTTTGATGCAAGTGTCAAACCTTATATTATTTGAGTTGAATATTTAATTTGGAACAACCGAATATTAATTTAAAACAACCGGGTATTAATTTGGAACAACATAGTATTCTGTTGAAACAATATAGCATATGGAACAATCGAATATTTCATTCGGAACAACAGAATATTAATTTGAAACAACAGAGTATTAATTTGAAACAACCGGGTATTAATTTGGAACAACATAGTATTCTGTTGAAACAATATAGCATATGGAACAATCGAATATTTCATTCGGAACAACAGAATATTAATTTGAAACAACAGAGTATTAATTTGAAACAACCGAGTATTAGTTTGAAACAAAAGAGTATTCTGTTGAAATAATATAGCATATGGAACAACCGAATATTTCATTCGGAACAACAAAATACTAATTTGAAACAACAGAGTATTCAAATTGGAACAACCATAGAAAAATAAAAAAAAAATAAAAATCGCTTATAATTAGTAACAATGGATCTCAAAATGACCGCCTAATTAATACGAGTTCTGTGGTATAATTTTTTTTGAAAAATGAGTTCGGGAAGAGCGGAAAAATGCATTTTAAAGAAAATAATTAAAACCTTTTCTCTCTCCAGAGGTGACATCAGCGCTGACATCACCCCCTATTCCTTCCCTCCATTTTCCACGCATAAGCATCTTTCATTTAATTACAAGTTTGCCACATTCTCCTGTTTAATTACAAAAACGCCCCCACCTCTTTTTCTTGTCACACCATAATTGGGCTGTCACACCATAAGCCTATTGTCACACCTGAGCCTTTCTCATTTGTCTAATTTGAATAGTAATATATAAAAAGTATTTAATAATTTATATCATCTGATATCAAATTAATTGAGATACTTTTTTATCTTTTTTAATTTATCCCATCCAATATTGCAAATATATATCACTACGAAATTCAGAACTTGATATTTTTTTAACAATCCCATTCAAGTGGCGAGTGACTCTCCAAATTAATTTGGAGAGTCACCGTTGGATCAAAGATGTTTTCAATCTAATGGTGATTTCTCCTTAATTATAGACCATTAGATTGAAAACATCATTGATCCAATGGTGACTCTCCAAATTAATTTGGAGAGTCACTCACCACTTGAATGGGACTGTTTTTTTAATGAGCGGAAGAACAAGAGGACCTAGAATGTATCTGAGAAATTAATAAATAGTTTTTGTACAATTTTTTTTGGGGAAATTACAAATAAAATTTATGTGGTTACAATGTTTTGCAAATAGAGGAATGTGGTTTATTTTTTGCAAATAGAGGAATGTGGTTTACAAAGTTGACAAATAAAAGAAATTGACTAACATCATTTGCCACATCATCAAGTCAACCCTCCACGTCATCAAGTCAACATGACATGCATCAAAAAATTAATATTTTATTATGCCACGTCATCAAAGTCAATAAGTTAACATGCCATGTCATCAAAGTCAATATGACATGTCATCAAAGACTAACACATTTAGTCAAATTCCTTTACTTGTCAATTTTGTAAACCACATGCCTCATTTTGCAAAAAATAAAACTACATTCCTCTATTTGCAAATTCATGAAACCACAAGGGTTTTATTTGTATTTTTTCCATTTTTTTTTAATAAAATGAACAATTGCAGCTGTTTGAGAGGATCCACCTTATTATCTCCTCCCTAATCAGAATCAGATGAAGCTGTGCTTCCATGCAGACAAGACCACACTAACAGTGTAGGGACGGCACTGCTAAAGAGACGGCAAGGTACCACCGAGGCCGCTCACCCTCCCCCACGTGGCATGTTCATATTACTAGAAAGTTGTCTGCCACTTTTCTCCTTTACATCATACAACTCAATCATGGTTCATCAATCATCACTCTAATTCTATATCCAAAGCCCACAACCCCAATACACGTGGCAGCATGGCATTACACTTGCATGAACGTAGCCAATGAGATATTGCCACATCATGAATTTTGAAAAGCAATTGATCTAGGTAGTGGAAAGGAAAGAAAAAGGTCAAGGGGAAATTGACATGAGATGGAAAGTTAATGAAACATGAAGTGGATAGTATGGTAGCAAGGGGAATTTTAGTGTGTGTTATGATGTAGATTGTATGCTTTCACTTAGTATCTAGCTAGCATATGGGAAAAGCAATTTGCCTCCTATTGCTTTTTTCATTGCCTTGAAAATGATTGATTCAATTATTAACTACAAACCAAAAGCTAAGGAAATTAAAAGATGTTTCCAATTTTATCTTGTTGTCGTTTTTAGAGGGATGAGAATTCACATATTGAAATTTATATCAAAAGTGGAATTAGAGAACTAAAATGAATTTGACTATCTACAATCATAAAAAAGCTACTGAGTGACAGTCATGAAAGATAAACGGTTTGGATTCTGAACAGAGCAAGATGAGAATGATAATTCTTTTTCTGTTATTCGCCTCGTGTGAATATAATATATGAGATGGAGATGAGAACTGTGTGGAATAGGATAAAGGTCCTCATTCTTATCAAGTCTCTATCTCTTAGGAATAATTTTCCTACATCCACATTGTATGAGAAAATAAATTAGAGGCGACAATTATCGTGTCATAATCATGTCAACCTAATCGAGTTCCTACCGTGTTTTCAGATTACACTTAATTTTGATGTGTATATATACATTTGGTATTGTTTAAAGGGCAAATGATTTATTAATCTATGATTTTTGTTAAAACTCACTGTTTGGTCCTCATGTTTCATAATAATTAACTCTTTTGGTCATTCTGTTCCTTTTTTTTAAATTTGTAACTTTTATATTTCGGCATAAACAGACAGACAAAATATAACAAGGTCATTTTGATTGTAGTATGGATGTCTTGAAAATTAAAATATGTTATGTTTAAAATTTGAAAAATTGATGAAAAAGACTATAAAGTTAATTATGACAAAAGATGGACATTGTAATGAATTTTTTAAAATAGAGAACTAAACACTGAGTTTTGAGAAACATCATGAACTAGTATATGTTGTTCCCTTGTTTAAAATATAGTAGAAAGATATGATACTATTAATTTTTAAATATTTTATGCTATTTTTTGATTCATATGATGATACTAACAATCCAGAAGTTTGCTAAAATTATCTCGTAGGCGTAGCATAACTATCACAATATGTAGGTCTCAAGTTTTGTGTTTATCAATAAAATTTGTAATTTTATTACATTTTAATAACTCGATATTTAGAAATATTAGAAAATATAACAATAATTCTACCCACCAAATAATGATTTAGTGGTTATTATGTTCTAAAAGAAGGATAAATTACACCACAAGTACCCAAACTATGCCCATTTTCCCAAACTGGTACCTAAAAACTGTTTTGTCACATCTAAGTTCCCAAACTATCCATTACCTCCCACATTGGTACCTAGTGACCTCCTATAGCAGGTTTACCTCAAGTCAACTCCAAGTCAACGGAAGTCAACCCAAATTTTGTTGACTTCTTTCACTCTCCAAAAAAATGTCTAAACTACCCCCTCCTTCTTCTTCCACCTCTATTTTACCTTCTCACTCCTTTTTCTCTCTTTTCACCATAACTTTTTTTTTCTCTATTCTTTTTCATTCTTTTTTTTTCATTTTTTTTTTTAAAAATAAGAAAACAAGATCCACGGTAGGCGGGCGACCCGGCGGAATCTGGATTTCCCAGATTCCGGCGGGTCGCCGCTGGGATCTAGAAATCCCAGGTCGCCGCCGGTCTGGAAACCAGCGGTGACGCTGGGATTTCCAGATCCCAGCGCCACCTGGGATCTGGAAATCCCAGGTTGCCGCCGGTCTGGAAACCAGCGGCGACGCTGGGATTTCCAGATCCTAGCGCGACCTGAGATCTAGAAATCCGAGGTCGCCGTTGGTTTCCAGTCCGGCGGCGACGCTGGGATTTCCAGATCCTAGCGCGACCTGAGATCTAGAAATCCGAGGTCGCCGTTGGTTTCCATTTCGGCGGCGACCTGGGATCTAGAAATCCCAGCGTCGCCGCTGGTTTCCAGACCGGCGGCGATCTGGGATTTCCAGATCCCTGGTCGGTCCGGGATCTGGAAATTCAGATCCCGACGGCGATCGACTGGTTGCCGCTGGAATCTGGATTTTCAGATCCCGGACCGACTTTTGCCCAGTCTGAAATTTAATTAGAAAAGAAGAGAAAAAGAGGAAGAAGAGAAAAAAAAAGGTTGAAGGAGAAAGAAAATAAAAAGAAAAAGAGGAGGGGAGAGTTAATGGAGGAAGAAAATGAAGGTTGAATGGAGGAAGAAGATGAAGAAGGAGAGAGAGGAGGAACAAGATGATGTTAGAGGGAAAAATAGTCTTTTTCATAATTCGGTCAACTAAGTCAACTAAAAACTTGGTCAAACATGCATTGACTTCCATTGACCGGTGTTGACTTGAGGTAAACCTGCTATAGGAGGTCAAGAGGTACTCATTTGGGAGGTAATCGATAGTTTGGGTACTTATATGTGACAAAATAGTTTTTAGGTACCAGTTTGGAAAAATGGACATAGTGTTAGCACCCATTTTTGTCCGGCCTTTAAAACATGAGTTTTTATAAAAAATATATTTTTGGACCTTAAAAAAATCTCTGTTGCAGATTTTTATATACAGTTAATTCAAACAGTTATTTGAGATAATATTTTCTTCCATTTAATGTTAATCATTTTTGTTCATCTTTTTCAATCAATCTACTAAATGTGGAATCTATAACGTTTATGTTATAAATGGTATTTATTCTAGAGTCAGTGGGTTTGATCACAAGTTCTTACTTTTATCGACGTTTATAATGATCGGTCTATTAAACCTTAATATACTTTTCTTAGACGACGTTTATGTTATAAACAATAACTAATTCCATTTTTATCAATTCAGAAATTGTATCATCAAACTTTTTTTACTCTACGAGTTATTAGTCTACGGGTTTATGTTATGAAGTTCGATTAATTAATATGAAAATTAATTTCAATACAATGATTAGATAATATTGAAATGATACAAAAATTAAAGTGCGACTTTTATTTACTGATCAATTATTACAAACGAAATACAATTTGTACAAGATTACATTACTTTAAAAATAAAATTACATTGTTACTGCTAATCCTCTATTTTTGCAGAGAAAAAAAAAAAAAGAATAAAGAAATGTGCGGGTATTAACATCCGCAATTTTAATATCGGAGTTTATCTTTTTCCTCCTTTTTCTCTTTTAAGGCTACCATGGAGTCTCGACAAGCCGGGTCAAAGCCCACATTCAAGTCAAGAAGCTACAGTTTGGATTAAGGGACGGTTCGTTTTTTTTTAGAGAAATGGTCCTTTTCTTCTCGGGGCAAATGTAACATCATCCGACAATTCATTCAACATGAAACTGTTTCCATAAACAAAGCCCAAAGCAGCCTCACTTATTTCAAAAATAAAAAGGCTCATTAGCCCAACACATCTCATCATTTCAACTCAGCAGGATTAAAGCCCATATTCACCAAAATCATATCAAATCCACCAAGATATCAAATATGTATCATATCTCGTGCAAATCAGCCCAAAATATTATCCAATCAAATTTTGGATTAGATTATGGCCAACACAACACTCCAAAAAGTACACATGACATCATCACAATCCCAAGAGCAAGATTGAGTTTGTGAAGTATAAAGGAGATAACAGCCAACACCCTAAGAGGAGACAGAGATTTTTTGCATAAAAAATAGAAAAGATAAAGAAGCCAAAAATCAAAGGAGGAAAGACAGACACTTCAAGAGAGAAAATAGTGAGTCGTGAGAGAGTTTTGTCAAAGATTATTTCTTTAATCTTGATCTATTTGTAATCAAGACTATCTACAAAAGGTAGATCATTCATTATTTATATACCACATCTGTCACTTTTATCTATATTTGCTTTTTGTTTATACACTTGAATGTCAATATGGTTTAATCTGTTGATTTAGAAGTAGGCTCAGGAACTTTTTTTAGCTTACCCGAATATGGAGCTACGCTCAATAGGACCTTTCCTCTTATGTATTTACTAATTCGATTGCCTCCTTAAAATCAAAGATTAGTTTGCATAGAGAATTAGTATATAAAAGTTGGACCTAGAGCACAAATCATTTCTTCAAAAGCTTTAAAACGGACCGTTCTCATCATTGCCTATTAATTTTGTTTAAATCAAGTCGACTGAGGGGGTTTCAGTGATCGAGAGCTCATCTTCGAGCTTGACCGTAGAAGCCGTACCCTCAGTAAACTCGAATCCGCTTCAATAATATCTGTCCTTATCTTGTTCTTTAATATTCATTTTCAACTAAACAGAATAAAATAGAATACCGTTTAAGAATCAACCCACAGAGGAATCGAAAGAATGATTAATCACAAGAACCATAACCGAAATCACTGCCTACACCATATTAGTTCCACAAAATAGCAAGATACAAATAGCAAAAGGTTTCAAGCACATTTGAACACGTCATGGCATCGAATAGAGTTAGGATTAGAAATTACCTTAAGAGACCGAAATAGAAATAGAAACGACCCTTTTAAAAGATGTCGGGATCAACCGGAATTATTTCCCGTCCCTTTGTCCGGCCAACTTAGGTAGTGACCGAAAGGTCCTCTTTTTGAGCCCCCGAAACGTACAATAAATAAGTTACGGGATGCTACTGAATCTGCCGAACCACGAAACCCGAGTCAATTTAGGGTTTGAATCTAGGGAATATGAACTCAGAAACCTCAATTCGTAGGTTAGGGACCAAATCCTCGAAACTCCGAGAAGCCGACGACCGTCGTTCTGTCTGGGATTGACCGCCGGTACCCCTTTTTCCCGGTCAAACTCCGATTGCATGAAACCGAACCCTTGAGGCCCTGAGAAACAGTCGCAATAAACACGAGACCAGAAACTACCTTTGAAATCATAAAAGAGATGAATCTGAGAAGAGATTCAGATGGTGTTTAAAGCATAAGATAGATTAAGCTATATTATTAGAGAGAACAAAGAAAATGGCTAAGGAAAGAAAGAAGTTTAGGTTTAGTTTAAGAAAGAAGAGACGAGAAGGTGAGGTCGCTTGGAAAATGAGGAGTTTAGGGGATTAGTTTGGTTGCTTAGATTTTTAGGCCATTCATTCATAATGGATGGTGGAGATTAGGAGTTTTAAATTTGGGTTTAATTGTTTGGGTTTTGAAAGGTTGGGGCCGTAAAAATGATGATGAAGCCCACTTTATTTATTGTATACATATATGTTAATTAGGAAGGTTAGTCATTGTTAATGGTTAATTTTTTTTTTTTAAACTCAATTAGGCTAAGAAATTAGAGAATTAGAGTTTAGCTCGAATCATTTTGTAAAATACTAAAGTTCGACTAATTATCGTCATTCTTTAAATCATGTATATTTTCGTTCTTAGCCTATAATAATTAGAGCTTTCAAACAAAATAACGGGATTGTTAATCCCACCATTTATTTCCTAAAAATATATCATTAATCTTATTGAGTCAAAATGGTCAATTTACACCTATGTGATACATTTAACAAGGCATTGTAAAATGTAGATAGTATAAATTTTCATCGAGTCAAGATCATTTATTCACGTATATGTGATATGCGTGGATTTGATAAAAATTAATAAAATCAAGATTGTCAATTCCGCTAAGATTTTATTAAAATTCGATTATCAATCTTATCAACTTTATATCGCTCATTTACATTTATGTCATAAATGTGACTTACTTCAAACCAAACTTATTTAAACCGGTTATGTAATAATCAAACTCTCTCAATGTCATGATATGACCTCTTTATACGTAATTAAAATTATCGTTCCACGTCTATGTAATATTCGTGTATGTTGTTCTTTTTTTAAATTAGAAATTTAGACGTTTTCAAAAATAGTCATGTTATGACTAGTTTATAAAAAGATTATGTAATAATTTATCTCTTATTTTCTAAAAGTTAAAGAATACGTTTTGGCCACGAGGGTTATGTTATAGCTCAAAATTACGTCCTTTTCTAACAAGAATAAATAAATAACGCTCAGATAAGGTTCTTATCTAGGCAAACAGAGTCAAAATCTTAACGGTATCTAATCACACCGACTAGAGATGATTAGTGGCGACTCGTCTTAAAAGAGCATAATAGCTCTTAACACATTAATTAACCTAAAAAAGTAGACGAGCACGGCCTCGCGCTCCGACCCGCGTTTTTGGGGGCGCGACACATAGTTTGGGTACCTGTGGTGTAATTTACCCTCCAAAAGAAAGAGTAAAGTCTTGAGTTCTCAACCCATACGTTATCTACTAAACTAAACCTAAACACAAGTTTTTTTTTCTTTTTTTTAAGAAAAGCAAAAGTACAAATAAAACCCTTGTAGTTTTTAATGTTTTGCTAATAGAGGAATGTGGTTTCATTTTTTACTAAAGAAGACTTATGGTTAACAAATTTGACAAATAAAAGAAATTGACTAACAATATTTGTTACATAATTCAGTCAATACTCCATGTCATCAAGTCAACATGACATGTCATTAAAAAATTAATATTTAATTGTGCCATGTCATCTAAGTCAACATGATACATCATCAAAACTAACATTTTTACTCAAGTTTACTCAAGTTTCTTTGCCTGTTCATTTTGTAAACCACATGCCTTATTTTCTAAAAAATGGAACACATTAATTTATTAGCAAATTCATGAAACATGAGAGTTTTATTTATATTTAGAAAAAAAAAAAAAACCTAAACACTAATTTCAGTTGGTGGATAATTGGCGCTCATTTTCCAAGCCCATTAAAGACCAAATCAAATCTTAGTTTCATCGTTGAGTTGGGCTTAGTAAGGGCCTATATATCTGAACTAAGATGGCTCAATATTGAAAATTATCTTGCAATTGAATTCAACCCTTATACAAGTTACATGTGTTTCTTATCTTATATGTATGAATGGATCTATTATTTGTGTGGAGTAAAAGTTAATTTTCGATATTGCTTTGACA
The DNA here is from genome assembly GCA_028411795.1 of Euphorbia peplus. Classification (NCBI taxonomy): domain Eukaryota; kingdom Viridiplantae; phylum Streptophyta; class Magnoliopsida; order Malpighiales; family Euphorbiaceae; genus Euphorbia; species Euphorbia peplus. The sequence goes on along the minus strand of CP110843.1, from coordinate 6,111,166 downwards.
GATTTGTTCTTCATTTTATTAGTTAGTAACAATTGGAGATTAAGAAACTTCAATTTCAAATAAATAAACATGAAAGGGGTTGTCTCTAAGACTAGTCTAGTACTGGTATGTTATGTGGAGAATTTTTCAAGTTTTTCCAAAGCCAACACATTAATTCAATTGCATTCTAAGTTTTCATTTGCTTCTTTATTTGTAACAACACCTCTTTATTTATATACCCAATATGACCAAATATGTTTCAATTGATATTTTCTCCTTATTTTTATCAAATAAATTTTGATTGAAAGGCCAATTATTAGCCATGGAGGTCAACAAACAATTTCTCCATGGAACACTTGAAGCTACAATCTTTGATGCAACACCTTACACACCACCATTTCCCTTTAATGTAAGTATATATTGCCTTAAATATCGTTCATATTTGCTAAGTTAGTGATGTTGACCCTAATTACCATTAGATTTTACCGTAGTAGAATTACACAGTGATCAAAATTACCAAATGGTGAAGATTAACCAAATATATATTGGGCATGTGAGAGTCTACAAAACACTACTATTTATTTAGTCTCTTAATGACTAGAATGTATCCTTTATAAAATAAAATGAACTTATCATTCACATAGACATAATATATATGTCTTTGGTGTTGTGTATTTGTCCGAAAAGGTCAAATTATCTCCTATATTTGGAAACATTCTATTTACCTCTATATTTTAGAAAATGTCAGATTTATCGGCATATTAACTTCATGAGCTTAAATTTATCTATGTATAGTCTAATTGTTCAAAAGCTCTCATTGTTGGTCATATGAATTTAGGCCATCCATATATCATGTTAAGCAAATCTAGAAATGAAGTATGAGGAATATATAATAAAATTGACTTTTCTAGATAACTACATAAGTTTAGAAATGTGTTCCACAATTATAAGTTCTCTCATCAAACTAAAACTTAGAGTCAGAAGTGAAAGCCAAAGCAAGAGATATTCTATTATGGTTTCAATACCATGGACCCGACCAATAAACATACGACACTTGTACATTTTTTTATTCTTTTCATACCAATCATCTCGCAATAAGATAATTTTCATTGGTCAGGTCCATTGCACTCAGTCCATAGTAAAAGTACTCCCTAAAAAAGTTGTAACAATATACTTTTTTTATTAATAATTAATTAATTCATTCCTATGTTGTAGTGTTTTCTAAATGGAAAGCCAAGTTATGTAACAATCAAGATAAACAACAAGAAAGTAGCAAAGACAAGTGAAGAACAAGATCGTGTTTGGAACCAAACTTTTCAAATTCTTTGTGCTCATCCTCTTCATTCAACCATAACTCTCACTTTAAAAACAAAATGCTCTATTTTGGGTAAACTTCACATTAGAGCTCAAAATATACTCACCCAATCATCTCTCATTAATGGTTTTTTCCCTCTAATCATGGAAAATGGGAAGCCGAATCCCGAGGTTAAGCTGAGGTTTATGTTATGGTTTAAACCAGTTGAATTTGAACCCACTTGGAGTAAGTTAATTAGGAGTTTTAATAATGATGATTTCCAAGGATTAAGGAATGCTACATTTCCACAAAGGTCTAATTGTCATGTCACATTTTATCAAGATGCTCACCATCAATCTAGTTTCAAGCCTCCATTTGATCTTTGTGGATCTCCAAGAAACTTATGGGAAGATGTTTATAAAGCTATGGATAGTGCAAAGCATTTGATTTATATTGCTGGATGGTCTTTCAATCCAAACTTGGTTCTAGTAAGTTCATGCTAACCATATTCAGTTTTCTTTATATTCCGATTTTGATAGACTGAACAGTTAATCTATCGTTATCAGATTATTCATGTTTAGTCACACTAAGTTCATGTTTCTCAAATTAGTTAGATGCAAACATCTGATTCAGTTAAGAGAGTGTTACTCATTTTATCTGTGTCTAAAATTGCATATTTTACGGTTGGAAATAATGCTTTTATATTTTCTCTACACTCTACATCAGACGGACAAAACTACTTTCGAACCGTTAAAAATGCAACTTTTAAATGCATATAAAATGAATATAGCACTACGCTAATCAAATTTTATGTTCGAAGGTGAATTTTCGAGTCATCAGAGACTTAATGTGTTGATTTTATTATTTGCATTGTGTTAGATTAGGGATCCTGAAACAGAGATCCCACAAGCAAGAGGAGTAAAGCTTGGAGAATTGCTCAAAAGAAAAGCTGAAGAAGGTGTGGCTGTTAGAATCATGATATGGGATGATGAAACATCCTTACCAATCATAAAAAACAAAGGAGTAATGAGAACTCATGATGAGGATGCTTTTGCTTATTTCAAACACACTAAAGTAATATGCAAACTATGTCCAAGATTACACCACAAATTCCCAACTCTCTTTGCCCATCACCAAAAGACTATAACACTAGACACAAGAGCCCATAATTCACTCAACTCGGACCGCGAAATCATGAGCTTCATAGGTGGATTAGACCTATGTGACGGTCGGTTCGACACCGAGCAACACTCTTTGTTTCAAACACTGAATCAAGAACCACATTGCAATGATTTCTATCAAACAAGCATTGCTAGTGCAAGCTTGCAAAAGGGTGGACCAAGAGAGCCTTGGCATGACACTCATGCTTGCATTTTAGGTGATGCAGCTTGGGACATTTTGACCAACTTTGAGCAAAGGTGGGCTAAACAATTTGACCCTTTTGCCCTTTCAAACCTTATGAACAAACCCTCTTGTCCATCTAGCATTTCAAGTGAAAGAAATTGGAAAGTTCAAGTCTTTAGATCCATAGACCATGTCTCTACAACCCAATTGGGGAAATACTTGAGAGTTGAGACAAGTATTCATCAAGCATATGTAGAAGCAATTAGAAGAGCAGAAAGATTTATATATATTGAGAATCAATATTTCATTGGAGGGTGTGATTTGTGGGATGAAGATACGAATTGTGGATGTAGAAATTTGATTCCAATTGAGATTGCACTTAAGATAGTGAGTAAAATTAAGGCAAAAGAGAGATTTTCAGTATATATTTTGATACCAATGTGGCCCGAAGGTGTGCCTGAAAGTGAAGTTGTGGAGGGTATATTGCATTGGACTAGAAAGACAATGGCTATGATGTATAGGTTGATTGGGGAGGCTTTGGAAGGGCAAAATTGGCATCCAATGGATTATTTGAACTTCTTTTGTCTTGCTAATAGAGAAAAGAAGAGTGTTGGTGAGTTTGTGGCTCCTCATTTGCCACATCCTTCAACTCAATATTGGTGTGCACAAATGCATAGGAGGTTCATGGTTTACGTCCATTCTAAGCTCATGATAGGTATGCTTTACATATGTCATATATAAACGGATAAAGAAACGAAAACTTGAGGCCATTTGTCTTAGTTATTTTTACACAAGAAAATTTTAGTGTGCTTCAGAATTGCTTGTCCTAAATTAATTAGAAGATGACACCTTAATAATAGAAGACGTGTCACTACTTGAATGATCTAGGATAAGTATGGTTCAGCCCCATTGTAGGAAACTACACGAATTTTTATTTTTTTTACTTTTTATTTTAACCAATGAATTTTTGAGTTTCTTCTTCTTTAGAATAAATAATAGATCTGGTTAGTTGAAAATTACCAATTTTTAAAAATCAAAACTTAAACCGTAACCAATACTTAACATATTTGAAAATCATATCAAATCAGTTTCACTAATCGAAATTTTTTTTCGTTTAGTTAGCGGTTTCAATTGGTTTTTTAACCACTCTTGACGAATGCATGATGATACTATGAATATAATTGATGGCATATTAAGTTGTTGTGTTATGATATTCCACATTATTTTGAATGAAATAGATTGATAATCGTGCCAAATAAATCACAATACATCATATGTCGTGTCAACACATAACCGTCTTATTTTGTTTAATTTGTAGTGGACGATGCATACATAATAATAGGATCAGCAAATGTGAATCAAAGATCAATGGATGGGAAACGTGACACAGAAATTGCAATAGGATGCTATCAACCACAAGCACATGATCATCACCATCACAACAAATATCCTACAAATGATATTCAAGCCTACCGTATGTCACTGTGGTATGAGCACACTGGATTATCTGATGAAATATTTCTTAACCCCCAAAATTTAGAATGTGCGCACAAAATTTACTCATTAGGAAACAACATGTGGAAAATTTACAGCAGTGAAAAAGTAGAAGATATGAAAGGAGTCCACTTAGTGAATTATCCAGTCAATATAACAAAGGATGGTGTTGTTGAAGATCTTAGTGATGGCCATAGTGGTCATTTTCCTGATACAAAATGTCTTGTTAAAGGTAGGAGGTCAAAAGTTTTACCTCCTATTTTCACCACATGATAAGATTGATTTATGAATTGATTTATTGAACATATATTTTCTGAATTTTCTATTAATTAACAGTTAGATAACATTTATTATAGATTTAGAACTTAAGTCTCGTTCTTTATAGCTATACTGAACTTAATAAAACAGAACCAAATATGCTGAATTGAATTGATATAATTGGTTGAATGAAGAATAAATTTTGGTGAATTTCATTGAACTGAACTCAATTGAATTGGTAAAAAAAAAAACATTACTGATAATAGGTGCTTTCAATGCAAAATTTATATTATTTTTGTATTTTTGCATATATAACAATACATAGTTTTTATAAATTTGTTAGCATTATTCAACGATTGGTGGATAGATACTCAAATACCCCTACTAGCTCCCTCCTAAATTCGTCACCGTATTTTCAATAATATATTGGAAGGTCTTAACGATTGTTATTTTTAGCAATTTAGTCCCAATATTTATACTAACATCATGAAAGTCACACTAATCCCCAAATTAAGCATATAACAATATCATGATCACTCTTTCCGTCGTACCGCAAAAGACTATTTGTGAGCTGTTACGGGGCGTTTGTTTAGAATTGGAGATGAGATGAGATTAAATTTGGGGTTGAGATGAGATTAAAAATTGGAGTTGAGATGAAATTCGAAAAAGTGGGTTGATAAGCTCCTGTTTGTTTGGAGAGGGGGATGAGAGTTAATAAGATGGAAATAACTAAGTAGCCCTTAGGTTTAAAAATAAAAATAAAAGGAAGAGTAGGTCAGGGAGGGGGCAACTTAGTAATTTCCATCTCCTCCTTCTCCAATCTCATCCTGGGACCCTACCCCCCTCCCTTTTCTTAATTTTGGGGGATGAGATGAGATTTTTTTTCATCCCCCAAACAAACAAGAGCTTACCCCAAAATCTCATCTCATCCTTAAAAATCTAATCTCATCCCTCTAAACAAACACCCCGTTAGTTTATATACGAGAAATGATACAATATTATCAACTGGCAACAAGATGGGAGGACCAATTATAATGTGGAAATATTGTTAAGTGTTAATATAATTGAGATGTCTACCATCATCATTTGCTCTCACCTTAACTTTCATTATTAAAAGTTGATCAATAGAGTTAAAAAATTAAAATTAGATGAATTTATTTGATTTTGGTAATAAGAAAAGATTATGAATTTCGAAAAACAATAAGATTACAATAAACAGATTCGATGAGAGAAGCTTGAAACATATGTATTAGTTAGAACGAGATCTTGAAGGCATATAGACGATACAATACACTTGTGATGACAAAGAAGTTTCTACAAGATTCACCGTCCAATCATCAACTCTATTTGATAGGAGTAAAAACTTTTCCATCTTCCGCAAAATAAAATATAAAAATATTTGTAAAGGAAGACAAATGACAACTTCGCATACAAAGAAACAAACACGACTCCCGATGCAGGAAGAAAAAACACAATTACCTACATAGAAAGAAATAAAATATGATAAGTTTATGGGTTTTGATATTTACAGCCCATGGGGCTGTAAATAAGAACCATTTATGGGGCCACTAATTTAATTTCACTGAATTCCACAACATAACTTCTTATTCTCTCTTTTTTCGTTTTTATAAATTATAGGGAAAAGTTTTAAAAAAATGCTTGTAGTTTCCAATTTTTGCAAATAAAGGTCTGTGGTTTCAGTGTTTGCAAATAAAGGTACGAGGTTTCATTCTGGTAGCAAAGAACGGTACGGTCACTAACACCGTTTATTTTTGCTGACGTGGCACTTTGACCACAATTTGACCAAAGGGTAATTTTGTCTTTAAAAAAAATAAAAGTAAAAGTAAAACCGTATTTGATAATTAAATCAAACCACGGGCTGTTATTTGCAAAAAAATCAACCACAAACATTTCTTTTACTTTTACTTTTTTTAAACTTTTTAATGACAAAATTACCCTTTGGTCAAATTGTGGTCAAAGTGCCACGTCAGCAAAAATAAACGGTGTTAGTGACCGTATCGTTTTTTGCTAACGGAATGAAACCTCGTACCTTTATTTGCAAACACTGAAACTACAGACTTTTATTTACAAAAGTTGGAGATCACAAACATTTTTTTTAACTTTTCCCTAAATGTGGCTCTGTTTTCTACTCTATTAAATTGGTAAACAATTAATTTTTTAAAAGAAATAATTTGATAAATAATTCATTAAAAAAATATTTAATTCAAATGAAGATTTAATTAGTATAATTTATAAATTTTCGCTGTTGAATTGAAGTAAAAACATGGTTGACTTTCGAGAGATTTTAAAATCTACTGGAGAAACACATTCTTATAGTTATAAAAGTTGTTTTTATATTTTTATTGTATCTTAAAAGTCTCAAGAAGCAACCCGTTAACCCTTGATTATAAAAAATATTTTCATATTTTACTAATACCCTAAAAGCCTCTAGTAGCAACCCGTTAACCCTTAGTTATAAAAAATATTTTCATATTTTACTAATACTCTAAAGGGATAAGTACAAATAAAACCCTTGTAGTTTCATGAATTTGCAAATAGAGGAATGTGGTTTCATTTTTTGCAAAAGGAGGCATGTGGTTTACAAAATTGACAATTAAAGGAATTTCATTTAAATTATTAGTATTTGATGACATGTCATATTGACTTTGATGATGTGCCATGTTGACGTGGCATAATAAACTATTAATTTTTTGATGACATGTCATGTGACTTGATGACGTGGCGGGTTGACTTGATGATGTGACAAATGTTGTTAGTCAATTTTCTTTTCAAATATGTTAACCACATGCCTCCTTTTGCAAAAAATGATACCACATTCCTCTATTTGCAAAACATTGAAACCACAAGGGTTTTATTTGTACTTTTACTACTCTAAAAGCCCCTAGTAGCAACCCGTTGACCCTTAGTTATAAAAAATATTTTCATATTTTACTAATACTCTAAAAGCCCCTAGTAACAACCCGTTGACCCATGATTATAAAAAATATTTCTATATTTTACTAAAAGCCCCTAGTAGCAAGCTGTTGACCCTTAATTATAAAATTAATTTTGATTTATTTAATATAACATAAAATAGTTTTTAGATGCACCCATAATATATTTTACGTCTCCAATGTCTTAAATGTTGATTTCAAAATTTTGTTCATTTTTCTTATTGAAAATATAAGTGATAAATGGAGTATTAAATGCTTATACACAACCATTTGAACTGTATATATCATTTGCCTAAATTTATTAAGATAAATAAAGATGAAAACTATAATTAATTACTTTATTTATTAATTACTTTACTTTTTCCACCATTAAATCGATTTTTTACACTCATCCAATAATGTAATAGTTACTTATAAAATCTTCCTAAATAAAAGTTAGGTGCCGTTTGAAACAATAATAAGATTTTGAGGAGGAATAACACATTTAACTCAACCGTATTAATGAGATTCTAGTACCCGGAATCTCTTGAGATATTTTTGTTTGTTTTGATGAAGAATCTTTTAAGATTCCTACGTTACAATCATCTAACAACACCCTCTTTCATCACTCATCTCCATGCCCGCCGATACATCCAACATGTGAGCTTCTTCACATGAATTTTCCATTTTGCAGTTTCACTAAATTCATTTATGTCTTAATTCAATAATCCATATTACTTTCTAATGCTGTGCAGGGAATCATGCAAGTTAAGACCAATGGACTCGGATCAACTCAGAGATTATGGACACAAGATGGTTGATTTTATCGCCGACTACTATCAAAATTTACACTCTGAAACCTACCCTGTTTTAAGCCAAGTTGAGGTAATTACAGCTCTTTGTTCTTTTTTACTAAAATTCAGTATATTATTCATTCGGTCAATAATTCAGTTTAGTGCAATCAAAAGTCAAATTTTTTTCTTGGAAAGTCAAATTTGTGATTTTAATCTGTAATGTGGTTATACAGCCTGGGTATCTCAGTAAATTGCTCCCAGATTCTGCACCGGATCAACCCGAGTCGCTGCAAAATGTTCTTGATGGTAAGTAAAGTTGATTACTTTCTTGGATTATTTGAAATTGTAATGGGAAATGTGTGTTTAATTTGCAGATGTTCGAGATAAGATTTTACCAGGAGTGACTCATTGGCAGAGCCCTAATTATTTTGCGTATTATCCGTCAAATAGTAGTGTTGCTGGATTTTTGGGAGAGATGCTTAGTGCTGGTGTTAATGTTATGGGTTTCAGCTGGATTACTTCTCCTGCTTCCACTGAACTTGAAACCATTGTTCTTGATTGGCTTGCCAAAATTCTTAAACTTCCTCAAGAGTTTCTCTCCACAGGTAACGGGTTCTCATGAATAAGTCGGTAGGACTAATCGAGAATTAGTTGGGAAACTAGTTGGGACTACGCGGTCCAATATTCTTAGGATGTTGAATATTCTTGTTTTAAGGTTTTATTGGTTTTGAAATAGGAACGGATGAAGAAAAGTGAATCATGTGGGACAGACATATCTCTTGAAAGAATTCAAAGCATATAATTTTATAATCAAAATCAGATTCTCCCAGTATCCATCCATGTGGACCATATGAAAGTGTATTTATTTTGAAGTATTTATACATGCATATTAATAAAGAGTAAGTTCGTAGAGCCGGTAAACGTTGTATTCTAAACAACTTTAATTCTTACACTTCCACTTTGATGTTTTAATCGGTCTTTTTGAGGTTGTTTACTCGTATGAGCGACTAGTATGTTAGCAAATGACAAATTTTAGGGATTTTCATGTCCGGTTTTGCAAAGAAAGACCATAAAGTAAGTAAGATCTTTTTTTAATGGCCATGACAGTAACGGAAAAATACTGTTTATGTGATCAGGACAAGGAGGAGGAGTGATACAAGGTACTGCGAGTGAAGCTGTTCTAGTCGTACTACTAGCTGCTCGTGACAAGGCGTTGCGTCGAGTTGGCAAGGACGCCCTTAGCAAGCTTGTGGTTTATGCCTCTGATCAAACACATTCTGCTCTCCAAAAGGCTTGTCAGGTGCATTTCTACTACTTTTTCCTTGATTACCAATCTCGCAATGGGCTTAATTTACGCTTGCTATTTGCTCGGTATTTGAACTTTATATGATCTTCGTCTTGCATTAATGCAGATATCAGGGATCCATCCAGAAAATTGTAGGATGCTAAAAACAGATTGTTCCACCAATTATGGCCTTGTCCCGGAGTTACTTAGCGAAACAATTTTGTCTGACATTTCCAATGGTTTGATTCCCTTATTCCTATGTGCCACTGTAAGTCATCCACCGATAAAAACGAAAACCACAATCCTTTTGGTCTTCTTCTTATACGAAGAATTTGTTTTAACTTACCGAAGAACCTCAAAATGTATTTGCAGGTCGGAACTACATCTTCGGCAGCAGTTGATCCATTGCTTGCTTTAGGAAAGATTGCTAAGGTGACATATAAATAAGCTCAACAAACATTTGGATACTGAAAAAAGGCCGCGAAAAACGGACTCTTTCACCAATTATTTTGTAGAAACTTTGATCTAGATATAATGATAGTTGATGGTTTCTTGGCAGAGAAATGACATTTGGTTTCATGTGGATGCGGCTTATGCTGGAAGTGCGTGTATATGTCCTGAATACCGTTGTTATATTGATGGTGTTGAAGATGCCGATTCTTTCAACATGAATCCTCACAAATGGCTCCTTACAAATTTTGATTGCTCAACACTTTGGGTTAAGGTATGCTTGATCTCAACTGCCTGTTTCTTCTATTTTCTATATTTAGCATTCATTTTTCAGACGTGTCAACATTTTTGTTACTTTGACAGTTTCTTTATTACAAGTCCTCAACATTTTCATTCACTTACTCGTCATTTGAAAAGAAAGAGGCATTGCATATCATATCATTACAAGGCGTAAATAGTCGTCTCTCATGTATGGCAGGATAGAAATGCTTTGATTCAGTCTCTTTCTACAAATCCCGAGTTTCTGAAAAATAAGGTGAAACTTCCTTCCACATTTCTTTCATTAACAGTTCTAGAATTCAGATGTAAACTTTTATTACATGTCATTGCAGGCCTCAGAAGCAAACATGGTTTTGGATTACAAAGATTGGCAAATTCCTCTCGGACGTCGATTTAGGTAACACCCTTTACTTCATTACTTTGCCTCCAATAGGAAAAAGGCCACTCGAGGCTATGCAACTGAAAAGTTGTTTTCCTTGATGCATATAAATTACATGACAGTCTTACCTATTAAACTATTCTGCTTCCCAGGTCGCTAAAACTATGGATGGTTCTGAGATTATACGGTGTCGAAAATCTGCAATGCTACATCAGAAATCATATCAACTTGGCTACGCATTTCGAAGGACTCGTTGCTCAAGATAATAGGTTTGAGGTAACTATAAAACTCCTTACCTCGATAACACATTGATGATTATTTTAGGCAATAAAAGCAATTTAAACATTATCCATTATGTGGTCAGGTTGTTGCCCCTCGGATATTTTCGTTAGTTTGTTTTCGGCTTTTACCCCAAAACAACAATGGAAATGATGCCAACATACTTAACCGTGATCTACTAGATGCAGTAAATTCAACCGGAAAAACTTTTATTTCTCATACTGTAAGTCATTGAAATGGCTTCGTGTTTGTTTCATTTTTCTCTGTCTCTCTCGATAAGATTGTACTTTTGAATTACTTGTTGTTGTTGTGCGTGAGCTTAGTCTCGTCTTCTTCATCTTGATGAACATTGGATCAGGTTCTGTCTGGGAAGTTCGTATTACGGTTTGCAGTTGGAGCACCATTGAGTGAAGAGAGACATGTAACTCAAGCATGGAATGTTTTTCAAGCTGAGGCCTCTGCTTTGCTTAGGAATCTGTGATAAAAATTACTACTTCCTGTACTTTTTATATTTAACTTTACAGAAATTTCTCCTTGAAATTTTGAAACTTTGATTCGGAAGGAATAAAATTGCATCTTTATTCAGTTTCATGTTTTAGAAAGAAAAGTATTGTGAATTCTTTGACAAACTCTAATGGTGTTTTTCTTTTATTTTTTAATTGGTCCTATTTAAAAACTACTAATGAGGGGCTTAGAGAAGTAGCCCCTTGTATCATGGCACATACACTAAAATTAATGCCTTGGCTATTTTCTCTTGTAAAACTTGCACGACTTGTAAACGTAGACCCTACCGTGCCAGCAGATCGACCGTTGATATTTCGAAACAGTCACAAGTGCTTTTGGTTCAGACAATCATTTCATCTAGTCTTCTTTCGCTGCACTCGAGCTTGAGCTTGCAGTTTTATTTCCTGAAGAAGTTACCCCAGAGTTTGCGGTTCTACTTCCTGAGGAAGTTACCCTGGATGAAGAACTTGACATACCATTGCTGGTGCCTGCTCCATTTTGATTGGTTGATAGCCCTCGAATTCTCTGAGCATTATTCGCAGCAGGCTTCTGCTCCACCTCGGTTAGTTTTTGCAGAATGTTCATAACAGTTGGAACGAACTTTCCTGACAAGGCGATGAGACCAGGAAGCTGTAAATATTACACAAATTAGGCAACCATGTAGAGACAACAAGGAAACATCAACTTTCGAGTCCTCAAAAATTTTGTGATTGCTTTTTCTTTGTTAGGTTAGACTCTCTATATTCTCGAACTGATACAACGTTACCTAGTTTCGCTCTATTAAGCCCTTAATGTGTTGCCAAATGAAAGTTCCAAGTCCTTAGTGAAGAATGTATGAAATATAGGGGGTCAATATAATCAATGCATATAGTTCAAGGTCTTGAAAAAGAACTTTCTCCAAACAAAAGTCTCTAAAATATTTGAGTTCTAACAGAATTGAATATACCTTCAAGTGAAAACATAGTTGAATGCCACTGAATCAGACTCTAAATACCCTAATTAAGACATTACCTTTAAAAACAACAAATTTTAGTTAGGTGTGACACTTACGACGTGTTAAGTTAACTGTCAATTTACAAACAAAATAATAAATAAATAAAATAAAATAAATAAAAATAGACTACATAATTTTGTGCTCAATTGATTGAAAGGAACTATTATTTGGGACTTCTAAAATTTTGAACCTATAATTGAATCTCCAACAAGACTCAATTAAAGAGCAATAATTTTGATTGTCTTCTTATTATTGTTTTTAGCATAAATAGTCTTTTAGGTTCATTTTGTAATCAACTCAATTGTAAGAGATTTTGTACTTGAATTGATAAATAAAATTGAGTTCAATTACTTCCTTTAGCAATTCTTTGCAATATTAATTATTTCTCAAAGATTAATTACTTCCGCTAAACTCATTTAATATCGCAAAATCCTAACAAGTGGTATCGAAGCTTTAACGATCTTAGGGCCGAGTCAGTGAGTTTTTTGAAAATGGCGGCTCATCAAGCATCAACTCTTTCTCCGAGTTTCAATGGCAAAAATTATCAAATTTGGTCTGTTAAGATGAAAACTCAACTAAGAGGCATGGGTTTATGGCAATGAGTTGAATCTAAGAAGGGGGTAACACCTCTTGGAGACAATCCAACTCTAAACCAAATTAGAGTTCATGAAGAGGAACCATTAAAAGTTCGGAGAGCTTTATCTATAATTCATGGTGCCGTATCAAAGTCAATTTTCATAAGAATTATGACTTATGAAACTGCAAAAGAAGCTTAGGATACATTGAAAGAACTTTATGAAGGCAATGAACGAACAAGGAGGATGCAAGTTTTGAATCTCAAAAGAGATTTTGAGATTCTAAGCATGAAAGAGAAGGAGTCGATACATGAGTATTATGACAAGTTGATGGCGGTGGTGAACAAAATCCGGTTGATGGGAGAAGATCTACCTGACAGCAGAATTGTAGAAAAATTGTTCGTGAGCTTGCTAGAAAGGTTTGAGACAAAACTTTCATCTCTTTAAAATTCTAAAGATATAAGTTAATTACCATTGTGCAAATTAATTAATTCCTTGCAAGCCCAAGAACAAAGAAGAGCAATTAGAAATTGGGAGAATGAACAAGCGCTTGAGGAAGCTTTCATTGTCCAAAATTCAAAAGGGAAAACATGAATTTTTCAGTGTGGTCATTGCAAGAAACATAGTCACGATGAAAATGATTGTTGGCACAAAGGGAAACCTCAATGTCTTAAATGCAAGAAGTTTGGGCACGTACAACGAAATTGTAGAAACAATGGAGTCAAAGTGTCAATTTGGCACGTGCCGCTGATAAAGAAGAAATGTCATTTTAATTCGAAGAGAAGTGCTTTAGAAAGGCGCTTGTGGAGAGAAGTGCTCTGATAACTGAAGGTTGATGAAAAGTGAAGTGTACACGAAAAGCTGTTTTGCGGAGAGAAGTGCTCCAATTACAAGGGATAATAAACTCTTGTAAAACTAAATAATTGAAGGGTATGAAGAAAATGAGAAGTTAAGTTTAAAATTAATAGTTAATGAGGAGATTGTTAAGTTAACTATTAATTTACAAATAAAATAATAAATAAATAAAATAAAATAAATAAAAATAGACCAACTTCTGTGCTTAATTGATTGAAAGGAACAATTATTTGATTAAGTGGACTTCTGAAATTTTGAACCTATAATTGAATCTCTAGCAAAGCTCAATCAAAGAGCAATAATTTTGATTGTCTTCTTATTATTGTTTTTAGCATAAATAGTATTTTAGGTTCATTTTGTAATCAACTCAATTGTAAGAGATTTTGTACTTCAATTAATAAATAGAATTGAATTCAATTACTTCCTTTAGCAATTCTTTGCAATATTAATTATTTCTCAACGATTAATTACTTCCGCTAAACTTTTTTAGTATTTCACGGGGAAATAAAAAAATCCATGACCATATTATCAACATATACCTCATAACATAAGTGTCATAAAGTCATTGAACCCCAGCAGTAGCAACGCGAGAATTTCCCATGGTGGTAGTGACCAGTTGTTCCCATGATTGTTCGCTTCCTGAAATTAACAAAAAACACAAACGGATCATTGATGGATAAAATGTATGCAAAAAGAAAAAGAGACATACATGACTCAAGTAAATTCATAATATTACTGTAATCCAAAATATTAATATGATATATTATTAATTATTTAAAGCCAAGGGATTAAGACTATTCGGTTTTTTTGCATCTGAACCTTGAATGATCAGTGCTCGGATCCAATAATTCACATGTTTTTGAAAATTAATGTTATTATGGTTGTTTCAAAATAGGCAGAGAGTCTTGGAAGTATAATCTGAATTCGTTACTGGCCAGAAGTCCCAGAACAAGCTAACGTTTGTATAATCGAATCAGTTACAAGTGTTAATTAGTCTTTAAGCCAAAACAAAAGTCTAACAACTTAATCTGTTAGTATATGAAATGACTAATTTGAAGATAATAAATTTTTGGGTAATTTTCTAAAAAAAACCATGTGTTTATCAATTTTGTCAAAATGGTGTTTGTGTTTATTTTTGTGACAAAATGAGGATTGTGTTTAGCTCAGTTACTCAAAAAGCGCAAAAGTTATTAACGGTGTTAAATGTGATGAAGTGGCAATGTGGTTTTAGTGTTAATTTATTGGCAAATTCCTAATAAATTCACGTGTTTACAATTTTAAAGTGTAGAAAATAAACTTTTTATATCATAACCAATAAATTAAGATCATAATACTGATGTGCCGATTATTGACTCAATTAAACACTACATTATGACACCTAATACTAACTAATTTCAGCCTAAAAGAAGAGTATTTTTGTGTATTTGTTGCTGATTTTGGTTATGTGTAGGTAGTGGAATGTAACATAAGGATGACATCAATTTAAGGAGCAAAATTCCAAAAAGACATGCAGAAACAGCCGTTTTGAAGCTCTTTGCCTAGCATGTGATGGAGAGAGAGGGAGACAGCCATGGAGAAGAGTTAGTGGGGGACAATACTGAAGTGAAGACCATTGTTGACTCAGAAGTACATTAAACTACTAAAGCATATTTGACTTTTGAATATTTTATTCAGAACAGTCCGTTCCTTTGTGTTAAGGAGCATAACTTAGGTTTTTGGCATTTTGTGCACTTTGAATCTTTAAATACTGGGTTGGGAGAAATGTTTATCATTATCCCCCATACTCAGTCATCTCTTCTAAAGTACTCTATCAGTCACGAAGTGTTTAGTTTTAGTTGTTCTTTTGTTTTTGAGGCTATCACTCAACATGATCAGTGAGTAGTCCTCTTTAGTCAAGTTCGGTCAGTCAAGTCCGGTCAGTCAATGTGTGTTTTCCTGAAGCTTAATGAATGTTATTTTCATAATTGGGTGTCTAATGATATCAATTTCCAATCTTAGTGTTGATACTTCACGAGGGATCGATTTATCTTCACTTAGTATCATTATACATGCAAGATCATGGTTCGGGGACGCAATTGGTCTTAGTATCAAGGGTTTTCATGTTTATTGGAATGCTACTCGAGTTGATGCAAGAAAGAACCCACTTGGAAGACGTTTTAAGTGTTAGTAATCTTAAAATCTTAAGAACACACGAGAGTTGACTCAAGTGAGATGCATAGTAGAGACCTTGACCCAATTCACATAACATTCAATTAAAGTTAGGATAAACATACATGCAATTGCTGGTTAGTACTGTACCAGGCTTGTCTCCTTCAAATCATCAAATACAATCTTTAAATTCCTGCTTTAAAATAACAAACTGTGACAAACAACCTCAAAATCATATGAAACAAACTGTTCTGAAGAAGAACAAGCTGTTCCTTTGGAAATCTTTAATACACTTAACTTACTCTATATGGGAACGACACTTGTATGCTTCCACTTCTACTGTCTGACCTAGTGCACTTGCTAGTGCACTTGCTAGTAAAGTCTAAAAGGCAGCCAACAAATACCCCTTGCCACATCATCAAATTTAACACCTTTAATGATTTTTCCGCTTTTTGGGTAACGGCGCTAAACACAATCCTTGTTTTTGTTGTCCACTTTTATGACTTACTAGCAAGTGCACTAGGTCTGCATGTAGTAGTGGTAAGATACATGTGTCATTCCCACATGGATTGTAGTAAAGTTATCATGAAAACACTATAAAACAGCTTGTTTGGTGGTAAAATCGTTATCTTTGTAGGGGTTGAGATTGATTTCATACAATATTAAAGAAAAGCAGTGGATATGAAAAAGTAGGCAGATAAATACAAAGATTTATCACAATATTGGGAGGAACAAGCCAAGCACAACAAGAACAAGCAGCTGCAATTATCTTTTATTTATTTATTCATGAATGTTATGTGTTGTGGGTCAAGGTCTCTACTATGCATCTCACTTGAGTCAACTTCCGTGTGTTCTCAAGATTCTAAGATGTACTAACACTTAAAACGTCTTCCAAGTGGGTTCTTTCTTGCATCAAACTCGAGTAGCATTCCAATAAACATGAAAACCCTTGATACTAAGACCAATTGCGTTCCCGTCTCATGATCTTGCATGCATAATGATACTAAGTGAAGATAAACCGGTTCCCCATCAATTATCAACACTAAGATGAGAAATTGATATCATTAAACACTCATTGATGAAATAACATTCATTTATAGACAACAAAAGACACTACAACTACCAGCATATGCTGGCCGGACTTGTTAAGACGACTACTCCATCATTTGCATGAAGGAATAACCTTAAAGGTGAAGCTAACTCCTTCCACAATGGAGATTTGAACGAAAAAGTAAAGTTACAGAAGATAGAAGATGATTTAGGATTGTTAAGGTGTGTAGATAATGAATCATCACCTCAATATTTAAATGAAAAACTCAGAGATACAAACAAAGTCCTAAATTAACTAATTAATAGCTGAAACGGACTGTTATGCAGTTCTGGGCAGAAATTGTGAAGATAGTCAAAGATTCCTTGCATGTATTTTCATTGGATGGATGTTTTTGAAGTCATAATAACGTGTCCTCATTTTCCTTCTTCATTTCTGGTTAGCCCTTTCTCTATCTCCACTTGGCTTAGTCAAAACACTCTTCTTTGGCTGCATTTGCATGGGAATTTGGCTGTTTCTGCATGTTGCTTGGCTGTTTCTGCACAATAGTGATGCAATGCTTATGTCATCTTTCACTAACCTGAAATTTAACTTTTATTAGCCATAATATGTATACATTTAAGCATAATGGGCTGAAATATCAAGATTTAGTGGTAATAATTAATGAATAATGGAGTCAATTAAGAGCTCATCAGTTTTGTCAAAAAATAAACACAGACACATTTTTGACAAAACTGATAAACACAAGGGTTTTTTTAAGAAATTCTCCTAATTTTTTTTATTAATGTGAAACGCAAACGCCCCCCTTCCCCCTCCCCCTCAGTTCAGTTCAATTCAATAACAGTTAGTTTAATTTAGTAGCATTCAATTCAGTTCTGTTTTAACTTATTATTATTATTATTATTATCAATAAATTATGTAAATGACTAATATTTATTGTTTATTATCTATGTTATTTATATATAAGGTTTTTCTATGGTTACTTTGTCTTTTACAAAGTAACCATCACTTTGTCCACTATCACTATTGAATGAGTGGGATAAAAAATGATTTAATGGTGGAGAGACAAAGTAACAAAAAAACAAAGTCACCATAGCCTTCACTATATATATAATATTTACAATAAATAACTATTTGGTCCAATTTGTTTACAAAATTTTCTAGCAGTAAACAAATATTATTATCAGTACACGTTACAATATTCTACCAACATAATAATATCTACTATATACTACATTTTTAATCACCTTCTTCCATATGATCCATGATTTCATCATTTCTTCATCTTCATAATTATCATTATCTTCATCCTCCGCTCTATGTAACTTCCAAATTTATTGTGTTATAGCTTTCTGAACTGCAAACGATTTTATGATCTGTACTAAAAATATTCAGAACATACCTTCCATTAACATTCAGACCATGTTGTATAATTAGTATTCCAAACGTACACAGTCTTATAAAATTATTTTTATACTATTAGTTGGTATTGCTACAACATGCAATGACATTTTTTAGATCATTGAATATTATTTTTATTATTGTTATTATTTGTTCAATTCAATTTTCGTATTTATTTGTTATTTCAGTAAAATTTAGTTCATCACCATTCAGTTCAATTCAGTTTATTTTAATTTTATTAATTCAAAAGAACACGACATTACTATCCATTTTCTTAACATTTTTGGTCTAAATAGGAATTTCATTTATGAAATTCGTTGCTACATATCTTTCAGGTCATTTAATTTGATGCATCTCTATTACCTCAAAATCTTGTTGTAACATCCAAATCACATGAAATTTAATCTCTCTTAATCTTATTAAAGATTGGCTTAATACATCCACACCCTCTAAACTATATTTTCTTCGTCAGTTTACACACTCAATTATTTTTAGGTTCTATTTGCCCCCTGATTTAATTTAAAGTGGAATTATTTTACCCTTTGTCAGATCAAAACCAATTACACTAGGGTGTGTAACTCATACACTTGACATATCATCAAATAAGGATTTAAATGAATAAGAACTAAACTTAATGACTTAAAGTGAAAATAAAACTAAACTTAGGAATAAAAGAAAAGTAAAACATCCTCTTCTCTCATCTTTCTAATTTAAAAATCACGTCCTTCTCGGGTAAATTACACCATTGGTACCTAAACTATACCCTCTTTCCCAAACTGGTACCTAAACAAATTTTTTTCCCATTCAAATACCTCAACTAACGATGACTTCCCATTAAGGTCCAAATGACCGGTTGGTGAAGAGTCAACGGTCGTTTGACCTAATTTGACCAAGTCAAACCTAACTATTAATTTGAAATGACCAAATTACCCCTCCTTATCTTCTTCTTCCTCTACCTCTTCCTATTCTCTCTCCTTCATTTCTCTCTCCAACCACCATAACAATATTTTAATTTCTTTCCACCATTTTTTGTTTGAGCAACATTTCTTTCCACCATTTTATTCTCTTTTTCTTCTCCCCTTCTTTCCTCCTCTCCTCCTTTTTTTCTTCTCTCCTTCCCTAATTCTTTTTTTTAACCTGGAATTTCCAAAACCCTCGCCGGAATCTGGAACTTCCAGATCCGGTGGAGTTTCTCCGCCGGATCTGGAACTTCCAGAAACCGGCGGACGGTTTCTGGAATTTTCAGATCGCCGGAGATCTCGAACTTCACGAAACCGTCCGCCGATTTCTGGAAATTCCAGTTCCGACGATTCTGGAATTCCAGAAATCGTCGCCGGCCGGTTTCTGGAACTCCAGAAATGGGTGAGGTTTCCGCCGGTTTCTGCAAGTTACCGGTTTCCGGTGGCCGATTTCTGGAGGTTTTTTGTTGACAGAAATGGAGGAGATGGAGAGAGAAATAAATAAAAAAGAGGGAGGAGGAGAGAGGAGAGAGAAAGAAAAAAAAATAATAAGTATTACAAGTGTCAAAATTGAAATGGTGGAAAATTAAAGAAATAGAGAAAAGAAAAAGAAAGTAGAGAAGGTTTAAAAAAAAAGGTAAAAGAAGAGCAAATATTAGGAGGGCATAATTGTCATTTCATATAGCATAGTCAAATGGTCAACAAAAAGGATGGGTAACCTGCTGGTGACCGGTCATTTGGACCTTAATGGGAAGTCATCGTTAGTTGAGGTACTTGGATGGGAAAAAAATTTGTTTAGGTACCAGTTTGGGAAAGAGGGTATAGTTTGGGTACCAATGATGTAATTTACCCCGTCCTTCTCCTTCTACTATTCGGAAACAAACTTGAGGTTAAATTTTTGGTTGTTTTTAATATAATTTAGCTAGGTTTAATTTGTTAGATTCGTTGGTTCTTACAGTTCCTTTGGGTTTTGATTTTATCTAATTTCCATCAATCTTGGTGAGGAAGTAGGTACGTTTGAATGAAAAAAAAATTATAAAAGGATTGCTTTGGATGTTTTTAAAGGGCCCAGTTTGGGAAAAATTAGAGGGAGGTTAAAGGAGTTTGTTATGAATTATGGGTAAAGATGGTATTATTGAGAGAAAACAAAAGCAAAAAGATTTTTCTGAAAATTTTTAAAGGACTAAATTGAAATTTTTTAAGTCACTTGCTCATTTTCTCTCTCTGCTACGTAAGCTAAAGAGGGGTAATTAGTTTCACTTTAAATTAGATCAGGGGCAAATAGAACCCAAAAATAGTTAAAAATGTAAACTGACGAAAATAATATAGTTCAGGGAGTGTATATGTATTAAGCCTTTAAGATTAGTTATTTCATCTTCAATCCATTAATAACATCAAAATCTCATTAAACTCATTCTAACTGCATCCTAAGTCTTCTCGTAACAAACGGGGTAATGTAAGAGATTGATGCGTTAGTTATTAGCTTAAACTTTTAGGTGCCATTTTGTTCACAAAATAGAATGGAATAAAATAGAATAGAATGGTTATTCCATGGAATAGAATAAGAATTGATAAAATAGGTGTTCGTTAGAAATATCTATTCCTATATTGCTAGCTTCAATTAATGAATAACTATTCTTTCACTTTTGGAATAACTATTCCGTGAAATAACTATTACGTGTTTGGAAAATTCAACCAAAGCTAGGAATATATAAGAAAGGAAATAACTATTTTATTCCTTGCTATTCTTTGGCTATTCCACGAACCAAACGGTACCTCAGCTCCCTCGAAATGGTATCAAAGCTATTGTGACCAAATAGTCATGTGTTTGAGTCCCGACAACTCCATACTAAATACAAATTAGATGATAGGATGGATCTGTGTAGTGCACTTTTCAAGCAAAAAAGGTTCTCTTAAAGATTAATATAAAAGATGTCATATGACACTGTCAGCTTAAACTTTTAGTTTAATCAGTTTCTTGGCAGCTTAAGTCTTAACTAAACTACTTCTCTATCACGATATGTATAGTTTTCAAGATGCAGATTGGAGTGTTCTACTTGTATAATTTTTCATGGAAAAAGTACAAATATAAACTATGTGGTTTTGACTATTTTCAAACAAAATTCTCGTAGTTTAAATTGTTGTAAACAAATACCATGTTCTTTCGATTGCTAAGAATTACACGCTAGTTGAATACTAATGTCAACTTCGATGGAATGGGTTAAGTTTTTGGAAGTGAGAATTCACTATTTTCAACAATTTTGAACCGATGTGTCATTTAAGTGATGCATGTTGTTTAAAAACTACAAAATAATTTTAACAGAAAGCAAAATAATGCAGCAAAACATTAATCAATCATAATTGTCAGCAGTTTTACTATAACACTGCCAAAGGTTCAAATGGAGTATATTATATTTAAAACGAGTCCATGAGACAAAAATATACTTTTACTTATGAGCGAAAATAGCATCATTATCCGATAGCTTCTAATTGCTAACATTCGAAACCACAAAGTATTTGTTTGCAAAAATTTAATTCACGCAAATTTTGTGTTTAAATGATCATGAGTCAAGTTCAAATGAGACAAGGGTTTAAGATGAGACTAGTTTTTATGATGAGACAAGGGGTATTTTTGTAATTCAATAGGGGAAGGTGGCAAACTTGTAATTAAATGAACACCCCTCATGCGTGAATTGAAGGGAAGGAAGAGGAGGTGATGTCAGCGCTGATGTCATCGTTGATGTCACCTTTGGAGAGAAATAGTTTTAATTAATTTATTTAAAATGCATTTTCCGGCTCTTTCCGAACTCATTTTTAAAAAAAAAAAATTATACCGGTGAACTCGTATTAATTAGGTGGTTATTTTGAGATCCATTTTTGTTATTTATAGACGATTTTTATTTTTTTATAATTGTTCCACCGGACTACTCTAATTGTTCCAACATAATACTACATTTTTTTACACTCCCAGAGTGCATTTAAAAAAAAATGAAAATATTTTGCTGGAACAATTGGAGTTGTCTGGTGGAACAAATGTAGTATTCTGTTGGAACAACCAAGTATCCGACTTGGAACAAAAATAAAAAAAAATAAAAATCGTCTATAAATAACAACAATGGATCTCAAAATGACCGCCTAATTAATACGAGTTCAGTGGTATAATTTTTTTTGAAAAATGAGTTCGGAAAGAGCAGGAAAATGCATTTTAAATAAAATAATAAAAAAATTTTCTCTCTCCAGATGTGACATCAGCGCTGACATCAGCGATGACATCACCTCAATAATGCCCCTCCATGTTTTTAAAATTTCAAAATTACCACCACATTTTAATTGTCTCACACTAAAAAAAGTCTCTCCATAATAGTTTTGTCTCACATGAACCTATCTCAAATGATCATAACCACATCATTTATTTTTCTATTTTTCTTATTTTTAATCACAAAAACAACCGACGGTAAAAGAAAAATTAGCCCCATGGATAAATAAAAGGTTAATGATAATAAAGTATATATTAGTAAAAGTCTATCATAAATAATGTTTATATATATTATTATTTATTTTAAGGAGACATAATATTATTATTTTGTATAAAAATAATTTCTATTTTATTTTCTTTGGAGAGAGGGCCATAACCCCTCAATTTCCCACACCTCCCCTCAATTTCCCACACCTCTAGTTCTCTACTAGAAAGAGCAAAATCAACTAATATAAGAGACTTAATACATTTATAGCTCTTAAATTTGTCATTTACTTTCACTTAGTTTCCTCAACTTAAAGGATATTATTAGAATTGAAATGTGTACCTTACTCAGCACTTGAATTTCTCTTTTTTTTGTTGCTCATTCTTCTCAACTCATTAAAAATAACATATTATACCCTATTTATGTTAACGTTGTATAAATTTCTTGTAATCACTTTATACAACGTGGTATCATGCCACATCAGTTCAAAAAGAGTAAAATATATTAAATTTTAAAGGTTGAGGGTTTAAGTGAAACAATGAGATAAGGAGGTTAAGATCATATTCTGGGTGAACTAAACTGAATTTGCCGAATTTAATAAATGTCTTAAATGAATTAAATTTCGTTGAATTTAAATCATAAAAAATATGGTCTAAGTGAAAATATAAAGAAGTATAAGGGGCATTAGATATATTAAACTTAAAAGTCGCTTATAAATTAAGATTTGAATTCAAGAAAAATATAAAATTAATAGGAAGGATAACGAAGGTAAACATAGAATGAGATTAGTGAAATGAAAGATAAATATTGAATGAGATAATAATAATAATAATAATAATAATAATAATAATAATAATATTATGGTGTGTCATTTGATGAGCTGAGCTATTTACAACTAATTTTGCATCTTTCTTTTTGTCTAGCTATTTGTATTATTTTATTAATGCATTTTATCTATATGTAAGTAATTCAACTATTTTAGCATAAAAATACTCGGTAGATCTGCTCCTATTCATGCGAGGGCTTTAATCTACCAATCTTAAATAAGCCCAGTTTTATAAACGAATCTTGCTTGACTGCTTAAGTTATAGCTGCTATATTAAGGCGCTCAAAATCGAACATTTGTTTTGGATCGATTTAATTGTTTAAATTCGTTTAGCTGTTTAAAATTTAAGTTATTCCCAAATAATTCCTCAATTAATTTTTAATCATACCCTAAAAGATCTCGATCACTTGACTAGCACCTAACGTCTTTTAATACACTGAGCAAAAAGTTTTTTTGTACTCCCAAAAAAATCTTCTATGATTTTGTCATTGATTAACAATATGCATTAATATATCTTGGGCAAATGATTTACTAGTTGATGGCTTTTGTCAAAACGCACTGTTTGGTTCTAATATTTTGAAAAACTCACTACAAGGTCTCCATCTTTTGTCATAATTAACTCATTAGTTCTTTTTGTCCATTTTTTATATTTTAAAAATAATATATTTTAAATTGCAAGACATCCATACTACAATACAAAATGACCATTTGAATCTGTTATGTCTTGTTTGTCTGTCTATTCCAAATATAAAAATTACAGATTTACAAAAATGGACAGAAGGGCCAAAAAGTTAATTATAACAATATATAAGAACTTTTTAGTGAATTTTTCAAAATATGAAGATCTGACACTCTAAGTTTTGACAAAAATCAAAAACTAACAAATCATTTGTACATATAACTTGGTTAACTAACAAGATATGCATTAATTAGACTTAGACATGATTGTAAATCTCTAATGATATATATATGGTATTAGACTATTAATCAGCATACTACAACTCGGTCATGGCAACTATGCAATCAATTAAGACTCTAGAAACTTGCCGAGTTACCCCACTCATTGACTCAGAAATTTCTAATGCTGAGTTCTCTCTCCCTCTTACATATTTTGATACCTTATGGATAAAGTTCGCCCCTATTGAACGAATCTTTTTCTATCAACTCGGCGAACACGAGTCAACTCACACATTTTTCAACTCGGTATTACTTCCTAAACTTAAGAGTTCTCTCTCCCTTACTCTTACCCATTTTCTCCCTGTAGCAGGAAATATCATATGGCCCGTCGGTACTGATAAACCATTTATCCTCTATGCTCCAAACGACGGGGTTTCCATCGTAGTTGCAGAGTCTAACTTGGACCTCAACCTTCTGAGTCAGAATGAAATGCAAGAAGCAGTAGCTTTACATCCCTACATCCCTGAGTTATCTACTTCTGACTCGAAAGCTGCGATTATTGCCTTTCAAATAACGTTTTTTCCAAGCCAGGGCTTCTCTATAGGCCTCTGTATGCACCATGCATTGTTCGACGGTAAAAGTGTCGCTATGTTTATGAAATCGTGGGCGCATTTGTGCAAAGAGAACTCTGAAATGTCAGAGAAACAAACAACATCCTTACCGCTCGAGCTGACTCCTGTTTTTGATCGAACAGTCGTTGATGATCCATTAGGATTAGACATGTGTTACTTGAATATTTGGGTGTCCCCGAACTCGAAAAGCTTAAAACTTCCACAAGTGATAAGATATATGGAAAACTTAGTACGAGCCGATTTTGAGCTTTCCGGACAAGACATAACCAAACTCCGAGAGAAAATTGCTTCAGAACTCTATGAAAAACAGGAAGAATTTTCAAGCCATTTGCATTTGTCAACTTTTGTTGTTTCCTATGCTCATATCATAGTAACCCTTGTTAAAGCAAAACAATTAGAAAGAGAAGGAAAGGTTGGAATCCTTATCCCCGCAGACTTTAGATCCCGTTTGGACCCTCCATTACCATCGAATTACTTCGGTAATTGTGTCATCGGAAGCTTATCGTTGGTTGATACTGAAACTATACTTGGCAAGAATGGGACAGCCTCTGTAGCGAACAAAATTGGAGAAATAGTACGAGGGTTAGAGACGAGAACGAAGAACAGGAGCATTGAACGAGAAAAGGAAATCTCTTTGGAATACATAAACATTTGTAATGTTGTTGATGTGATGATTAGAGTTGGCGGGTCACCTCGGTTTAACATTTATGGAACTGATTTTGGATGGGGGAAGCCGAAGAAGACCCGAGTTGTATCCATAGATAAGAATGCGTCGATATCTATGGCGGAGAGTAGGGATGGAAATGGAGGAACTGAGATTGGTTTAGTATTGAAGAAGAATGAAATGGAAATGTTTAGTTCTATATTTGTTGGTGGCCTTAAAGATATGTAAGCTAATTGAATTATTAGAACAAGTGGAGTGGACCGACCAATAAAAATAACGACGACTTTATGTATCCACAGATAAGGAAATCTCAAAATCGTGGATGGAAAATAAAGCTTAAATTATGTAGTTTTTATTTTTTAATTATATTAGCATAAACGCCTATATATATATGTTTCAATTGTAAATTTTAATGTGCGAGAGTACAGATCAAACTGAGAATTGAGAGTCATTTTTCATGTGTGTGCCCCCATACTTAAGAGTGAGGAATTATAAACTATAGTGTTATTTTCTTAATTTGCAAATTATCCCAGCAATTAATAATTATCAAAAGAGAGTCCCCATTGGAGCAATATGTAAATGCTTTCATAAGCCCATATCTTGTGGCTTTCAATTTTATTTTTTATATAAAGTAGCAATGTTGTTGGTCGCGTGAAATAATTGTTTTTGTTTTGTTGTTTTCAATTGTTCTGGTTTGAAAAGGGTTTCTTTAAGCTTTGGATTGGTGCCCATAAACTCTATTAATTTCACCATTTTACATCCTCATTTCCGCCTCATGTATTTAAATGTAGAACTATAGAAAATCACTTAATTAATATTAATGTTTTACCAGAAATCACTTAATTAATTTTCTCAACTAGTGAGATAAGTCTCTATGAAGGTACCACTGATTTTTAGTTATTGCTCCCACTTAAATAAGCATGTCACCCAATCAAAAATTTAATCCATCTAATACTGCCACGTCACGACCTATTAGAATAATTTCATGCCTCATACTATTCATGTCGGGGAAGAATAAATTTTCCTTTTTGCATTTTTAGTGCTTCAAGTTTGAATTTTTTCTTTTTTAACTTTTTTTCTGGTTTAGGTCTCATTTTTTTATAGCTAAACTGAAGTTATCAAAAATGAACTAAACTAAAATGATTAAATGAACTGAGTTTGTTGAACTGGTCAATTGACTGAATTGAGTGAATGTGACAACATGACTAAGAAATTTTTATGAATTTGGTTGAATTGAACTGATCTAAACTGAATTTTACTGAAAATAAGCCAAAAAGAATAAGACCTCATACATGAAATATGACGTGTCAAACGTGTGCATGGAACTCCATCTACCGAGATTGGTTATTATGCGAAAGATGGCTCAATAGTTGCACTTTTAAATACATAAGGGGATAATTAAAAAAATAAATTAAGGGTTTAAGTGGTGAAATTAATAAAGTTTAAGCAACTGATGCATTAAGTTTTTTTTTTGAATAAAGACGGGAAGCTAATGGAAAAAGAAGGGGACGAATATCCCAACTAGATTGACACACACGACATACCCCCACCCGAAAGGCCCAAATCATTAAAGAAGAAAAAGAGTACACAGTTGTAAAGAAGAAACAAGATTACACAAAACGAAACTGTTCAACAGAATTAACATCATCTGAAATGAAATTGCAGCAAAACTGAGGTGCAGAACTCCACCAAGTAGTGTCTCTAGTTATTTGGCCGAATCGAGCAAGTGCATCGGCTACTCTGTTGCCTTCCCGGAAGATATGAGTTGGCTTCTTTATCTACTGCAAGTAAAAAATTATTAATAAACAGTTAACTTTCAATAAAAAAATGGGTCATATCTTAGGCCATATTCTTTATGAATTATCAGTAATTTATTTTAGTTCAGTTCAGTTCAATGCAGTGGGTAAATTACACCAGCGGTATCCAAACTATACTTACTTTCACAAACTGGTACCCAAACAAAATTTTGTTCTAAATTAGTACCCAAACTATCCGTGACCTCTCAACTAAGTCCATATTACCTCCTATAACCGGTCAGTACGCGGTCAAAGCTTAGTCAACACCGGTCAATGCAAATTTGACCAAAATTATTGTTGAGCTCTTTGACCAATACACTAAAATGACAAAAATGACCCCTTCTTCCTCATCCTTCCAACTACTTTCTCTCCTCATTCTCTCACCATTTTCCACCTCTTCTCCTCCTCCTTCTAATTCTTTCTTTTTTCTCTTACTCCTTTTTCTTTTTCTTTCTTCTTCTGTCCTCCTACTTTTTTCTTCTCTCCTCCTTCTTTTTCTTTCTCCCTCTTCTTCTTCTCTAGAGATTCCAAAGACTGGAATCTGGAAAATTTCAGATCCGGCCGGTTCCAGCCATGACCGGAATCTGGAAAATTCCAAATTCCAGAGGCGACATGACCTGGTATCGGTCGGAATCTGGAAAATTTATGATTCCACCGGATACGGCTCCGGATTCGGTGAAAGAAGGGGAGAAAAAGAAGGGGGAGAGAAGAAGAAAGAAAAAAAAAGAGGGAAAAAAGGAGGAGAAAAAAGAAAGAAAAAAAAGAAGAAGGTTGAGGAGGAAGAGAGAGAAGTGATGGTGAAAGAAAAGTTGGAGAAAATATGAGAGAGAAACAATGGAGGAGGAAGAAGAAGAGAGGTTAATTTAGTCATTCTGCTTAGGATAGTTAAATGAGTCCCAAAAATTTTGGTCAAATGTGAGTTGATCGGCGTTGACTAAGCGTTGACCGTGTGTTGACTGGTTAAAAGAGGTCATTTGGACTTAGATGGAAGGTTAGTGATAGTTTGGGTACTACTTTGGGACAAAATTTTGTTTGGGTACCATTTTGGGAAAGTAGGTACAGTTTGGGTACCGCTGGTGTAATATACTCTCAATTCAGTTATAAAGAACATGATCTCACATACTTAATGCCACATGTGACAAATGTTATAAAATTATACCCCATAAAGCAAATATCATAAAAAGCAAATAAGGCTTTGGCTTAATACATTTATAGCCCTTAAACTTGTTCCAAAATTTCAACTACCCCCTTGAACTTTTAAAGGTTACAAATAATTTCATGTACTTGTAAAAAATGAACAAATCACCCTCTAGTTTCAAAATTGATGTATCCAAATGTGCAAATTATAGATAGTGCATACTATAGATGCAAACTTATACTACGAGGAGTCATAAATTTTATAAAAGATATCATTTATCATTTTCATATTTTGATACAGACAATCTTAGAGTTAGAAGAAAATTGAAAGCTTATGCTTATGGGCTCTCCAATCTGTACATGATCTACCGAATAAAATGTAATTCATCCATCAGAAATGAAATATCTAATTGGAAAATTATCCAAATTGTATAATTTTTATGTTTTTGTTGGTACGGTCTTTTTTTAAGAGGAGAGAAGAATTTCTAAGCAATCTTTTTCTTAATAAAATAAAACATATTTTTTTACAACAAATAGAAAGTACTTATTTAACTATAATATAATAAAAATTTTAACCATCGTTATGAACGCTTGGTTCCAGAGTAAAGCCACATACAATATTTGATATGATTAAGCTAATGGTACACTAAAACTAACATTAACAAGAACTAAAGCTAAGACTAATCTCTAGTGATAAAGGAACAGGATGCAACACAATCAAACCAGGCAAGAAGGTAGCTAATTTCTCTTAAACATGTGAATGAGGTAAGGTTACCAAATGGGTAGTTGGCAGCGGATCTTATTTAACAACTATGAATAGATCTAAGGTCTCTTTCACTAGATTCACCTACGCTAGTTGGTAGCGGACACCAAGGATCTTTAGACTATAGATGAGTAGTGGGGAGCGGATCTCATCTAACGATCGAAGCATTAAGATCTGGGAAACATTATAACTCGCAAGTCAGAAACCCTAAAGCATAAGATATTTTCTTGGGAGGTCCATAAGTCATGTGCATGAATGGTGGATCGGTTAACATATCTACTTGATTTACTAATTCCATAATTGAAATAAATGTTCATGAGGCCTTTAATGCATTTTAGAACCATCACACAATCATTCATATAATTTCATTCAATAAATAAGAGAGAACAACTTACTTCTGCTAGCTCAAGACTGGCTGAACCCTATAGAACAACTACTCACTCTCCTTTATTAATGAAACTCCAACAAACTCCATTGAAAGCAAGAGAAGCATTTAAGAAGATAATGAATAGTAGTAATATTAAAGGTTGGATGATGACTCCAACAATTAATTTCGTACAAAACTAGAGAGATAAAGCTAAAACTACTTCTAAAGAGATAAACTAAAAGCTAAACTAAAGCTTAGGTAATTGTTGAGATATCTCAGGAGATAGAGTCTTTTTATTCCCCAAATCTCAAAGATAAAGTTGTAACTTGAAATAAAATATTACAAAATAGTACAATTGCAATAGTGAACAACTGTTCAACAATTAATTAAAAAGAAAAACAGCTCTTAAGCTTCTCCAACAAGCTTCCTTATCTTGCTTTATTCAGAATTCATGCATACGTGTGAGGCCATCAATCAAATCTTCTTTTCTTTTCCTACCTAAATCTTCCTTGCTCTCAGTTGACTCCAAAAAGGGCTGTTTTCCACCTGGAACGATCATAATCGTCTTGTTATGGAAGGAGGCACGATATGCAAAACAACCAAACTTTTCCCTTTTTCTACATATTTAACTCGGAGTCATGTTTTGGTTAGTTAATTTTATACCCTAATAAGTAGGTACAAAATGTGCCTATCACTCACCTACATCCTTAATGACCAAATTATATTTGGTCACTAAGCATTAAATTCATCCTACGACTTTATAATGAAAAACAAAAATCTAGAATTCCCTCGTATTATGGTACTTCTTGAAAATATAAAGGACGACAGGTTTATATTGATACATGGACTATTTAGGGTACAATAAAAAACATAAATTTTTATTTAATTCTTAGTGAGCAAATAAATGAAGGTGAGCGTAACTGTATACACATTATTATATTTAGTGTTTATAAACCCTTTGGTTTTGTTTCTAGGTTTTGATCTGTAGATTGCCGAAAGGATCAAAAGTGCCGTAAGACTTCGTTGAAAAGGTCAATTTTTTATGAGACATAATCAATTCTTAAAGTTGTAAATCAACTCAATAAATCATATCTCAAATCTAATTCTGCTATTTTTATTTTGTAATTCATAACATGATGAATTCTCACCAGGAACATATAATATCAACACTTGTTCCGCCAGAATTGATCACCGAAATTCTTGTTAGGTCGGTAATGAAGTCTCTTTTGTGTTTCAAATGCGTTTCAATATATCTGCTCAAACCACTACTCGCATCAAGATGATCTACCCTGGAATTGACCGAATCTCAACAAATTATAACTCAGCTCAGTTACATGTTAGACAATATTGATTGTGTCCCAAGCTCGTTATGTCTCCTCCAAGTTCTTTGGATTTCTTGCAAGCTTCTCGTGTGACTCCTAAGTCAATTACCATTAACACTGATTAGTCTAATTTCCTTTTGTTAGATAGAAATGATTAATTTTCTTTACCATATCTCATGGTTGTATCTTGTTTATATATCATTCTTTGCAATCTCCATTGTTAAGCAAGCAATTCATTTCTCTCAATTGAGTTTATCATGGTATCTTATCCCGGTACGGATCCTCGTAACCCATCTCAATCAAATGGTCATCTGGCCATTTCCCTCGATACTACTGAGCCTACCGAAATCCAATTTCATCTTTCGCCACATCACTTCCCTATTTTACTGACCCTGCCTCATCACAAAACACAGCTCCTTCTACCTCCTTCTTTCAAAACCAGAATTCCGCTAATCCACCCCACCCCGCTACAATCCTCCATACAATCTGGACCATTGGCTCGACTATCAATTTTCCTCGTCTGAATCTCTTCCATAAAATACTCAATCCGGTGACACTGAATCCGAAATCCATAACCCCGATCCATCTCCTTTCTCATCCAATCTTCGTGCTCACCCGACGGTCGTCCCGAGTTTGCGATTCCTGCTTCCTTTGGCGTTGGTCCCTCTAATGCTCCTCGTCGTCCTGTTATTCTGATTGGAAACTATCCATCCACTACTCTCCAAAATCAGCCTCCTCATCATCATCCCGACCACCTATCGCAGCCGCCGTCGGCTCGCTTCCACCAACATCAGCAGTTCCCGTCGTGGTCTCCCTCGAACCAGCAGGTTCCGCCGCCTCCCCAACCGCCGTTGTTCCAGGTTCCCCGGCAGCAACACTTTGCCCCACCAAACCAGCCACCTCAGTAGCCTCGGCATCATCAACAACCAGCAGCCGACGAAAAACCAGTTTCGTCGCACTGCTCATCCGAACCAGCAGCCCGCTCTTGTGGCTCCCTCGAACTATCATCCTGACTCTTTTGCAAGACATTTTATCGATCATGGACAACCTCAAAATCAGTCCTTATACGTTGGTCCTCGCACCAATTTCTATCCTAGAACGGTACATCCGGTATTATCTTCTAACCCTCTTCCTATTGATCATGTGTTGTCTAGTGGTGCTGATGTTCAATCATATCCATTGCCAATGAATACACATATTAATGTGCCGATTAATATCAAACTGAAATCGTCAAATTATAGGTCTTGGAAAACTAGCATTGAGGCCACTTTGCGGTCTCTGTCCTTGTATGATCATGTTGTGAGTCGTGATGCTGCCCCATCTAGGTACTTGCATCGTTTTAACAATCCCATGGACTATGTTCCCAACCCGGCTTTTCGTGCTTGGGAATATGTTGAAAATAGTGCTAAGGCCATACTCTTGAACTCCATTACTGAGGATGTTTTTCCTTTGATTAATAACCAGAAAACGTATTTTCATATTTGGTCTACTTTGGAACGTACTTATGGTATTGTGTCTGCTAGCAAACGTCTTTCGATTCAGACCAAAATTGAAAATCTTACTCAGGATGGTACTGTTGAGGAATATCTTACCGAATTACGTCCTTTATTAGATGATTTAACTACATCTGGTGATCCTTACCCTGATGATCTTTTACCTGGTCTCATTTTGAAGCATGTTCATTAAAAGTTTCATCCATCCATTTTTGCACTAATGTCTAATAACCAGATTGTCGATTTTCATCGCCTTTTTAGTGAACTAGTTTCCATTGAAACGTTATTGCAAGGTCATGTTCATCAATCTAGTGTTGAGTCTTTTACTGTTCCTTCGGCTAATGTCAGTATTAAACCCACTAGTAATACACATGGTCAAAAGGCTAATAAAAAGAAGGGTCAGTGTTTCACATGTGGTGATGTTAATCATTAGGCTGACAAGTGTCCTTAAAAGAGGCAACATACTAGTTCTTGTTCTTCTGAACAGGGTCACAATCGCTCTCGTGGACGTTTTCATGGGCCACGACCTTAGGTTCATCTTGCATGGCAGCAGCCTATGGACTTTGATCCCTATCACTCTGATGTGTCTCAACCGTGGTGACACAGGTGCCACACATCATATGACTCCATCAATTGAGAATGTCCCTCATATGACACCTTATATGGGTTCAGATAATACTGCTTTCTTCGGCAATGTACAAGGTCTGTCTATCTCTCATTCTGGTAGTACGTCAATTAACAATCTTGCCTAAAATAATGTCTTAATTGTGCCAAAATTGACTAAATCTCTTTTATCTGTTCAACAATTTAGTCGTGATAATTCATGTTATTTTGAATTTGGGCCTGACTTTTTTCTTATTAAGGATCAAACTTCCAGGGAAATCCTGTTGCAAGGCCCTAGCAGAGATGGACTGTATGTGCTTCCATCGAACTTGAAGCAACCACTAGTTGGTGAAGTAGTTCTGTTCTCAAAGTGGCATGCGCGTTTAGGTCATTGCCAAAATAAAACTGTTAGTCAGATTGTAGGAAAGAATAAATTATTGTCTAGTGGTTCTCCTGAATTGTGCAATTATTGTCCGTTAGGAAAATCTTCAAGACAACATTTACCCCCGAGTCAGAGGTGTAGTACTTTACCTTTTCAAAGCATTCATGCAAATGTTTGGGGTCCTTCCCCTGAACCTTCTTTTTTGGGAAATCATTACTTTGTTATTTTCATTGATGAATTTACTCATTTCTCATGGGTGTTTTGTCTTAAGTATAAAAGTGATGTTTTACAAGTCTTTACCAATTTTTATGCTATGATTGTGAATCACTTTAATGCCAAAGTACAAAAATTTCATTCTGACTTTGGTGGAGAATTTCAAAAACTTCGTCATTTTTTACATCAACATGGAATTATTCACAAACTTTCTTGCCCTCATACTCATGCCCAAAATAGCATTGCTGAACGGAAAATTCGTCAACTCATTGATACTGCTCTCACTCTTCTAGCTCAGGCTTCTTTACCCCTGAAATTTTAGAATTATGATATTCAACATAGTGCTTGCTTAATTAATATTCTTCCCACTCGAGTCTTACACAATGAATCACCATCCTTCCTTCTATTTAAAATTCGCCCTGATTATAACAAATTAAAATGCTTTGGTTGTGGTGTTTTTCCTTTCCTTCGTCCTTATAACACACATAAATTTTCTTTTCGATCAAAATTATGTGTGTATCTTAGGGCTTCCCCTGACCATGTTGGCGATCTTTGTGTTGACCTTAGCACTAATCGCATTTACACATGCAAGCATGTGGAATTCCGTGAAGATATCTTTCCTACACAGGATCATCTCTCTGCTTCCCCTAGTACTTCTGTGTCTTCAAGTTCGAACACATCAGTCACTCTTGTTCTTCCCTCTGCTATGGAGCCTGCGACAGGTATACTTTCTCCCTCTCTTACTTCTTCTTCTTCTTCTTCTTCTTCCTCTTCGCCACCTTTTGCTCCTTTAATCTCGCCTCCCTCTCCGAATACGTGTCCTACTCCAACCCACTTACCTTCTCACGATTCTGATTCCACTTCTGCACCTTCACATTCGTCCTCTTCTACCTCATCTACTCCTCCATCAATTTTGTCACCCTCGCTTTCATCAATTCTCTCTTCCCCACCTTTGTCGCCTTCAACCTCTGCCACTCCTTCAGATATTGCTCCCACATTAAATAATGTTCAATCTTCACATTCTTCTTCTTCTTCTTTTTCTTCTTCTTCTTCCTCTGCTTTTTCTTTTTCTTCTTCTTCTTCTTCTTTACCTTCCTCTTCTCCTCCTCCTACCTCCTCTAATGCTTGTTCTCTTTCCCCTGATTTGTCTCCTACTTTGCACAATAACAGTCTTCCTTCTGAGGCTCATGCTCCTCCATTTCTCGGCAACATACAATGTCCCTTTGTCCGTCCTTTCTCAACTCCAGGGGATGCTTTGAGGGTCTCACTGCTTCTCATCCTCCTGGCGAAATTACTCCCACTTGTTTCACTCAGGCCTATAAGAGCAAAGAATGGCCATCAGCCATGGCCTCTGAATTCCATGCTCTTGTTAAAAATGGTACATGGGAACTTGTTCTACGCCGTGCTGATCGGGAATTAGTCTCTTGTCGTTGGTTGTTTCGTAAGAAACTGCTTCTTGATGGCACGGTCGAACGATACAAGGCTCGGCTGGTTGCTCGAGGGTTCTCTCAACAGGCTGGAATTGACTATAAGGAGATTTTCAGTCCCGTTGTCAAAGCAACCACTATAAGAACGGTCTTTGCTCTTACCGCCTCACATAATTAGTTCATAAACCAGTTAGATGTTTCGAATGCCTTTTTACATGGGAACTTAACTGAAACAATTTACATGGAAAAACCTAAAGGTTTTCGTTACCCTGATCATCCGAACTATGTGTGTCGTCTCAAGAAATCTTTGTATGGTCTCAAATAGGCCCCTCGGGAATGGTTTCATCAGCTCAAAGTTTTTCTACAAAGTATTGGCTTTGTCATGTCTCTCGCAGATAACTCATTGTTTGCTCTTCACCAGGGTTCTCAATCCACTTACATACTCTGTTATGTTGATGATATCTTAATCACAGGTTCCTCCCCTTCGATCATCACATCCACAGTGGCTCGTATTAAATCCGAATTTCCTATTCGAAACCTAGGACGTACCTCATATTTCCTTGGCATTAAGATTCAGTACAACTCCAAAGGAATTCATCTCTGTCAAGCTAAATATTCTTCTGATGTCCTCGAACGGGTCAAGATGCTTGAGAGCGAACCGTGCCTCACCCCTATGGCGACAACTTCTACTCTCACTCGTAGTCTGGGCACACCATTATCTTCTGCAACTGAGTACCGTAGCATTGTTGGTGCCTTACGATATCTCACAATTACTCGTCCTGACATCTCATTTTTTGTCAATCGATTATGTCAATTTTCACACTGTCCAACTGACGAACATTGGAAAGTTGTTAAACAGGTTCTTCGCTATATCCAAGGTACTCCCGATTTTGGTCTTACTTTCTCTCACTCCCGATTGGGGAGGGTGTCCCGATGACCGCAGATGCATTGGTGCATATTGTGTATACCTTGGCAAATCTCTCGTGTCCTGGCATACTCGTAAACAACCAACGATTGCCCGCTCTTCTACTGAAAGTGAATACAAAGTTGTGGTCAATGCTACAGCCGAACTCTTATGGCTTCGCTCACTTTTGTCTGATCTTGGTCAACCTCTTCCTCTCCCGATCCAACTCTGGTGTGATAATGTCAATGCAATCTATCTCACGCTTAACCCAGTTTTTCATGCTCGCACTAAGCATATAGAGTTAGATTATCATTTTGTTCGTGAACGCGTTCAGAGTGGTTTTCTCAATGTCCGCTTCATTCCAACAGAAGATCAGGTTGCTGACATTCTTACCAAACCTTTAGCCACGACTCATTTTCAGACTCTTCGTGAACGCCTCAAGGTCTCGTCGCGCCATCGGTTTACGGGGGGATGTTAGACAATATTAATTGTGTCCCAAGCTCGTTGTGTCTCCTCCAAGTTCTTTGGATTTCTTGCAATCTTGTTGTGTGGCTCCTAAGTCAATTATCATTAACACTTATTAGTCTAGTTTCCTTTTGTTAGATAGAAATGATTCTTTACCATATCTCGTGGTTGCATCTTGTTCATATATCATTCTTTGTAATCTCTATTGTTAATCAAGCAATTCATTTCTCTCAATTGAGTTTATCATTACACTGTAGTAGTTTAAACAAGAAGAAGTCCTGGGCAGAAAGAGCTAACGTGCATGGTTACTGCAACGGTGTTTTTCTTTTAGTCTTTTACCTCTCATCCAACCGACTTGCTTTATGGAATCCATCCACCCAAAAATATAGAAATCTTCCACGGTGCCCAGTCAAAATAAACATGTATAGAGAGATCAGGACGGGTTTGAGTTATGATTCTACTGGTGATGACTACAAGGTAATTTTTATTGGACATGTTGAGACTTATAAGAATTCTCAAGGGATCAAAGTTGGGATATTTGGTTTGAGGTCAAATTCCTAGAGAATTGTTCATATTCCGGCTGATTTCCTTTGCAAAAAAGTTCTTTTTCAACTTTTTGCATACTTTGCAGACGGTGCTTTGCATTGGTTATATGAACTATATGGCAATAATCCACATCTACTCAGCATTGCTGCCTTTGATGTGGAGAAAGAGACGTTTTGTCATGTGACCCAGCCCCTTTACCCGAGTAAAAACGGGGAAATTGAT
The DNA here is from genome assembly GCA_028411795.1 of Euphorbia peplus. Lineage (NCBI taxonomy): Eukaryota > Viridiplantae > Streptophyta > Magnoliopsida > Malpighiales > Euphorbiaceae > Euphorbia > Euphorbia peplus. Next base: position 6,073,794 of record CP110843.1, on the reverse strand, counting down.
TTAAATGTATTAGATGGATTTCTTTGTATCAGTTTTTTGTCTGACCATTTGGAGGAAGCTGTTTTATATCAAAGGAAGAAAGATGGACCTGATTTTACATGGAGCATACTCTACTCCATTACAACAGCTCAACTGCATTCTTAAACATGTTTGATTTTTTGCCTATGCGAGTTTTGGGATACTCAAAGGAAAGAGATAAGATCATGTTGTATTTAGGTTTTCACTCTATGGTCTTCTATGATCTTAAAAAGAGAAGTTTTGAAACAACTATCATCAGTTATAAAGGTGATTAGCCGAGACCTTATTTCGAAAGTCTTGTCTCTGTAGGTAATAGGCTTAATAAGGTATTACCCCCCCCCCCCCCCAAACTTGTCTCCAATTAACAAGTGACACCCCGAACTTTGAAACGTTACAAAAATCCCCTCTAACTTGTTTAATTGTATGAACTAACCCCGTAAAAACTCTCAATTGTAACAATTAACCCCCATATCCGGCAAGGTCCAATTGCACTTAGACAGTGGACTACACTCGCGACACGTGGCAGCATATCATTGGTTGTCAAATGCCACATGTATAAAAAAATTAAAAAAAAAAAGAATTAAACAAAAATAAATATTTCTTCTTCTTCTTCTTCATATGTTCTTGTTCTTGTTCTTCATTTTCATATTTTTTTTCTTCATTTTGATTCTTTCTTTTTCTTTTTCTTCTTCTTTTTCCATTAAAATTGCTTTGCTTTACTTTTTTTATTTTTTCTTCTTCTTCTTTTTCTTTTATTCGGAAATCTGGAAATTTTCCAGAAATCTCGAAAGTTTCCAGATTTCCGACGGAATCTGGAAAATTCCAGATTTTCGTCGGAAATCTGGAAATTTTCCAGATTTCCGAATCTGGAAACAAAGAAAAAGGAAAAGAAAAGAAAAAGTAGAAGAAGGAGGAAAAGAAAAAGAAAAAGAAAGAATGAAGAACATGAAGAACAATGAAGAACAAGAGAGAGAAATGAAGAATTAGTTTTTTTTTTAATTTTTTATACTTTTTCTAATTATTTTAATTAATTTTTTTTCATTTTTCAACCCTTTCACGCGCCCCAACGCGTTTGAATCTCACTCTCTCTGCCATGTCAGCATTTTGGGGTTAGTTCATACAATTAAACAAGTTTAGGGAGATTTTTGTAACGTTTCAAAGTTGGGGTGTCACTTGTTAATTAGAGACAAGTTCAGGGGGGTAATACCCTATTAAGCCTAGGTAATACTGTTAGAAATTTACAGATATCATTAGGAATGAGACGGAAACAGACCGTTAGTGATACAGAATATGCTAATAATGGGAATGAGGGGTAGTTTAGTAATTATACATATGTGTTCAGGGTTTAGAGAAGGTTTAGTAATTATGCATATGCTAATACTGAATATTTTTTGTTTTTTTTATCTCTCTCTTTCTCCTGCAACTATCGAATGTTATAATTAGTTAGAACAAGTACTGCTTAATTTGTAAATTGTGTTGACGATTATGTATTTTCAACTTATTAATGGTTATTGTTTTGGTTTTCAAGTAGACCTGCTAATTTCTATGCATTCTTCTATAGTGTGAAATATACATCTTTTTGTTTATATTTTGTAAACAAATGTAGTAGTTAGATTAGAATTGGAATAAATTCACCCGTCGTGTATTAACTTAGGTACAAATCATAATTTAGTGTATGAACTTCATTTTGTCTCACTAAAAGTGTAGTTTCAAGTCTCATGAGTTTTACTTCAAGAATTGAAAAAGTAAAAAATGATAAGGTAGCACGTTGACCGATCATCTTAATCTATTGTGCACTTTATTGAGAGGTCACCCTAAGTTCATAAACTTTAGGGATAAGTTCAAAAATAATGCTTGTGGTTTACTCAATTTTCAAATAGGGGTCTGTGGTTTAACAGTTTGCAAACAGAGGTACGTGGTATGATTTGTTTTGCAAATAGAGGTATGTGGTATGAATATTTTTACAAATTGGAGTATCCGAAATCACATTATTAAGTTTTGATGATATTTTTATCTTTTAAACGTCTTATATCTCTACATTGACAAAATATTGATCCTTCAAATCGAACTGCAAGTTGTAAAATGGACTTAAACGTCAAAATAGTCTGTAAATTGTCAAATTATAAAAGAACGTAAAACGTCCATAATATGATTTATGATTTCGGTTCGAGAGTGGAAAATGTCATTAAATGATATGTTTTATCGATATGTAAATGTACATTTTCTTAAAAAATATGAAATATACTTCAATCGAATTGAAACGTAAAGTTGTAATTTATGATACCTTATTTTGCAAAAAACTTCATACCACATACATTTATATGCAAATTGTTAAACCACAAACCTCTAATTGCAAATTCACGAAACCACGAGCATTATTTTTAAACTTATCCCTAAACTTTATTGAGACAAACTAAAACTCGTACATTAAATTGTGATTTGGACTTAAGTTAGTACAACATAGGTGAATTTTACTTGATTAGAATTTCATGTTTGATGTACGTTAAATTTGCATTTTGTAAGCAATTATTTTACTTCAAACAGATTGACCACGGAACCAGTTTGGTTCAGATAGTCAAAAGATGAAGTACTTAGATGGAATCGCTCTCAAGCAATAATTCAGTTTGATTTAGTTAAATGCTTAAATGTGTTACTATATTAATTAATTCTTGGAAGACTTGATTTTGAAGTCATTAACAAAACCAAATAAATATGAAGATAGTACAGTTTTCTGATTTAGAAGAAAGGAAATTGCAAATTCAAGAAGGGGACAAATAACAGATGGTCACATGTTCCACTAACCTTTTAATATTTTAGAAAGCTTCCATAATTTGAAATTGTATGTTTCATTATTACTCCGATTAACTTCCATTAATCTCCTCTCGAAAGTTTACGATACATTTACTTGAAACTCTTTTTATACTTCCATTGGTAACCCTTACTTCCTAATATTGCATCTCAATTTCAGTGCATCTCCCTCCAAACATGACTCTAGTGAAGGTGATATATCTTCCTAGAAATTCAGCATATTTCAACCAATTATAATTCAACCAAATTTTATGTTAACGATTATGACAACTGTTAAAGACGAAAAATTAGAGAAACACTATGGAAAATAAAAGGATTTGGGAAAAATTAGTTTGTTTAATTGCCTAATAAAATATTATATTAATTTTGGTGAAAAATCCTTAAAAGTCATAAAAGAAACAAAAAATTAGGAGTTCAAAAACCAAATTTTATTGTTTCCCTTTCTGATTTGGATTGGACTCCTAGTAAAATTAAGACAAGCTGTTTAATTGTTATCAAAAGTTGTTTTAAATACAAATACAATTTCAAATACATTGAGTTATTGTCCAACTTCCGCCACTGCTCATAAGGAATTTTTAGTTTCATGTTTTCGAACATGAACTCTCATAAGAAGAGGCGGATCTTCTCGAATTCAATGTTTAGTTTTCCAACTTCCGGCACTGCTCATAAGGAATTTCCGGAAGAAGTACTAATCACCGAAATTCTAGTTAGGTTGCCCGTAAAGTCTATTATGCGTTTCAGATGTGTTTCAAAATCTTTATGCAGCGTCATTGATAGCCCCTATTTCATTAATTTACATATGGATACATCTTCTAAACACAGTAACCATCTCAAGCTGATCTTCGTGGACAGTAATCTGCTAATCTCAACGAATTTTAACTCTGCCAACTTACGAGCTTCAGATTTCGGTAATAATATTCAAGAGGAGCTGGACTACTGGGAAAAAGGCCTTTACATATGTGGTTACTGCAATGGTGTTTTTCTCTTGCGGTTTAATTCGTACCGACTTGCTCTATGGAATCCATCCACCCAGAAGCGTAGGGTTATTCCGCATTGCCCTCCCGAAAGGAGTATTGGTACTATCTACGGATCTAGGATGGGTTTGGGTTATGATTCAACGCGTGACGAGTACAAAGTAGTGTTAATTGTAGATGAGACTCACAAGAATACTCAAGAAGCGTTCCAAGTTTGGATTTTTGGATCGAGGTCAAATTCATGGAGAAGGATTAAGACTGGCTTCTTTCCCAAACAAATTGTTTTCCACTATGTTGGAAAATTCGCACATGGTGATTTGCATTGGATCTGTATACTAGACAACAAGAATTTCGACTCACGAGACATTGTTGCATTTGATGTGGCGAATGAAACGTTTTCTCTGGTGACCCGGCCACTTTACCCAGCTAAAGAGAAGTATCTGAATCTGCATGTGTTGCATGGATGTCTCTGTATAAGTTTCGTCTCTTATCCGCAGGAGGAAGCTATTTTATATGTTGGGAAGAAAGATGGAGCTGACTTCACATGGAGCATGCTCTACTCTGTTACAAAGGCTCAATTGCCTCCATTCTTGGGAATCGATTCTTTTATCAACGTGACCGTTTTGGGGAACTCAAAGGAAGGTGATAAGGTTATGCTGGATTTAGGTCTCCGATACATAGTCTTGTACGATCCTAAAGAGAAAAGTTTTCAAAAAACTACAATTGTTAGTCGAATGAGTAAGATTGGTTCTGTACAACCTTGTTTGGAAAGTCTTGTGTCCGTATGTGACGGAGAGTTGCAAGAGACAATGGGGACGGCAATGTAAACGGACATGGATTTTCTCAAGTTAAGTACAAATAGAGAAAGCAAGTTGGTCGGGATCCTCTACTGTTCTGGTAAAACGGGAGAGGGAGAGGTCCTGTTGAGATTATTATGACCTTTGATTTAATTTCAATGGCTTGGATTAAATTCTTTATAATTATTTACTTAATTAATTCTATGATGTTTATCCTTCATGTTTTTTCTTTTAGTATTTTGTTGCATCAGCTTTAGATCAGAAAGCTGAATAGAGATTGCTTACATCAGCTCTAAATCACAGAAATTTTGAAGTTATAAATTTCAGCAACAATAAGTAAAATAATATTAAATTCAGGGTGAAATTTCTAAAAATGTACTAATTGGTTCATGATTATACTCAAGGTGTTGTTCAAAGATAATATTCAGGGTGAAATTTTTAGTATCATATACAATCATAGATTCATATTATAAAACAAACCCTCTTTGTCCCTTTAGCTTCCGTTCTGCCCTTGCAAAACAAGTTCTGGTAGTGTTACTTATAAATTACAGGAATCTAAAAGAGTACATGTCTGGATATTTGGATTGAGGTCAAATTTATGGACAAGTATATATTGAGACTTCTTTCTTTCAATCTTTTGAATACTTTGCACATGGTGATAAAGGAGTTGTCTTTCAATGTTTTGGATACTTTGCACACGATGATTTGCATTGGCTATGTTCGCTCGTCCCAAGAATTTCTACTCCCGAAACGTTGTTGCATTCGATTTGGTAAATGGGAAGCTTGATCTCATGTCGAAGGCTGTTCACTCAACTAAAAGCATAACTAGTTTGCATGTTTCAGATGGATGTCTCTCTATCAATTTTCTTTTTTCTATCTCGAAGGAGAAAGCTATTTTATATGTTAGGAAGAAAGATAGACCTAATGTTACATGGAGCATACTCTTATCTGTTACAACAGCTCAACTGCCGCCATTCCTGGAAATTTCGTTAGTTTCAAGAATGTGAAAGTTTTGGGATACTCAAAGGACTTAACCCGTGGACAGGTCTATCCAAAACTGGAACAAGTTATTAATGGTGGGTCTTTAGTTGTATGGTTCTTTCTAACATTAAGGGTATTATTGTTCATCGTTATCAACGTTAATGACATTTTTGCACCATACCCCATACTAATATGAATACCTATAAGCTCAAACAATAACTTCCTTTTGTTTTTTCATCACTGATAACCGAAAAACAAGTGGTAAAAGATAAAAATAAAAAATCCATGTAGCATTGAGTTGAAAATGCCAAGCATAGCCATAAATTTTGTCATTCTCAAAGCTGTTTGGTGGAGTTATTTAAGCCTTCTTCTTTTTGGATTTGAGCATCACCATTCCAATAAAAACACATAACATGGAAAGCAGAGCAACTCCAGCAAACACAGGTATTAGAATTGCATATTCTTGTGCTAGAAAATACCTGTGTACAAAGTGATCATTCTCCACAAAGGGCTGCAAAAAAATGTATAATCATAATTACTAACCTCCTCAAGAATATTATGCATTCATAATAGCATCAAGTACTTACCAGGATAATCACCCAGAATGTGTAATAAGTGAAAATCGATAGACTGATGAATGATAACAATAATCCAACTCCCCTGTCTGCTAACTCCATCCTAATTTTGTTGATTGCTAGAAACTGTAATATAACAAAACCAAATAGATATGAAAACAGTAAATCCAATAAGGGGATAAATCACACAGATGCTCACCCGTGTTTGAGCAGCGTTTTGATAACATCACAAAGGATTTCTTGTGTCAATAAGTATGGAAAATTATCAATGCGACTTGACTGGTACAATGTCTAAAATGTCTTATCTTATTGACAGAAAAGGCAGTTTTGTTACCCTGTTGACATATTGTCCAAACATATGAAACCATCCGTGATTTACCCGTAACAAGGGGCGCAACATATACCACCCACAACACAAAAATACGGCTGAAAGGGGAAAAGACAAATAAAAACATAAACAAAGATGAGTTACCGCTATACATCGTCAATAAAGCGAATTTTCATAATGAATGAGTTTATCATGATGATTATTATTCTCCATTCATACTGAATCATTTTCTCCTCATTCTTATGACTTTAACAACTCCAAATCTTCTTGTGTAAAGGGACAAAAAGTATATACATAGATTTGTTTGAATTCTGTCTGCATCCCGCTAAGAGCATTGAATTGATTGACTGATTTAGCTAAGGATATTTGAGTATGAATTCTAGATAATTCTAACCAACCGTAATTCTATCAGAGAAATAATTCACCATTTAATAACAAAATTTAGCAATTACTTCACCATCCATATATATAGCTTGCATACACAATGATTAACCATCACAAAATCAAATAAACACAATTAAGGTCCAATATTTCTACTAAAGTTATATCTGTAAGTTTAGAAGCTAGGTTGCCTTATAAATCCTAAATTAAATTTACCAGTTAACACTCAACTCAACAGTTATACAAAAACAATCATGTTTCAGTTAGATTCCTCGGTGACATTAACGAAACAAAAAAAATTAACGATTATGATTGTACAAGAACATCCACTAAATCAGAAACGAAACGAAACGACAACCACTGAATGAAAGGATCATTAGACTTATCTTAATTAAAGACATCACAGAAGACACTAGCATTAAGACTAACATTGGTACACAACACGCATGGCACAAGAATATCCCCATCTTGAATGCATAATGTACATAGAAATAACTGTACCCTCCATTAGGTTACTGATTCTTGTTAATTTTTATTAACAAGAGCAGCTCTAATAATAAAATTCAAATCATTAAGTTATAAAACCAACAAACACCGAGTATAATCGAGTCCAAAATAACAGTTTTGATCAATTTGAACACTTAGCGTCGCATATATACACGAGACATCAAGTCAGACTAGTAATTTATATGAGCTTCATTCACAGAAATCTTCATCTAATGCAAAATATAACACATCTGAATGAAATTTGGAAGAGAAGGGGATGAAGTGATCATAAATTTGTTCGATCTATCTTAAAATAAACAAAATCAACACAACTCATAGCAAAATTTCAGATTGATTAACAAAAAACATATAAATGTAAGATAAAGAGAATAGATTTACCAAAAAAAAAAACAATGGTAGGAAAGAAATTGAAGCAGGAGTTGTGCAATTGAGCTACAAATATTAGCAGGTGGAAATTCAGGGCGGCAGATTGCAATCGCCGGCGAGTTTTTGGGTATCAAATGCCGCGACGGAGTACAACCAGACGAGAGAGAGAGAGAGAGAGAGAGAGAGAGAGAGAGAGAGAAAGGAACTTCTAAAGTTCGGCTAAATTAGGCTTTCTTTCTTTCTTTGTAACCGAACCCAACTAAATTGAATGGACGCATCGAAATTACTTTTCTGTATTATACTGGATCGAAATGAATTACGGATAATGTATAGAAACTAATAATGGTAATGGATACTTATGTGTAGGTATTCGCATTATCCATCTCTAATAGGACTATCCATATTTATTCTAAAAGATACTCTTAAGCTACATGGTACTCGTTACCCGCGATATATTTGACGAGTAATAGATAATGAGTACCCGTTTGCCGTGCCGTTTCAAAAATATATACAAACATAATGTATAAACATGATTCAAACCAAAGACCGTATATCACTAACTTAATAGCTTGTTTTTTTAGTCTACAATAATTTAGATTGTTTAGAATATTTGTTGAATTCGTGAATGAATCATTTATCAATGTTTATTATTGTTATTATTATTATTGTTTATTGTTTAATTTGTAATTTATTAGGAGATATTATTTATAAACGAGTAAGGGTATTTGTAGGAATCCACTATCTAAGTGTGTAGGTATGAGATTTCAAAAGTAGCACTCGTTAAGGTATGAGATGAATATGAGAAGTAAACAGGTAAGAATATGGTAATAAGACTACTCAAAAGTATCCTAACCGTGATATTGCTGGTGTAGTTTATCCGATGGACCATCAACTCTAGTCTAACGGGTTGAATGGAGAGCGGTCGACGGGCTTGATCCAATTGGTACACTCCATTGACGTTTATGGTCTTATGGGTTTGTGATGGACTTCAAATATCTAAAGAACCTTGTTAGGCTTGGGTCTAATTCTCTCTTTCTTCAGCACTAACTAATATAAAAGTTCATCATGACAGCAAGTTGAGTAACTTAGACCATACCAACTATACTTATAAGAGGAGAAACTAGAATTGAGCCACAACTTGGCATCAAAACCTTGAGTGTGTGTGAGTGTTAACCAGACTAAGAATAAGTAAACAAATCAAATAAGATTTATGCACTCAAAGCACATATTCTTTTAACAAATATGATGCTTGACTAATTACTATTAAATTAAAGCTAAAAAATCCACATTTCCCCCATACATATACAAAACAATCTTACCAAAACAATATGCAAAATGATCAATTCTTGAATTAATTAAACTACACAATCAAGCAAATAACAAAAATAAATGGAGTGGATATGTCCAACAAGAAGAAGGGGTTGGGCAGGGGATACTCTGTCTTCAATTTCAAGTCCACCACCACTTCCATTACTCACCATTTTTGCCATTGTTATTCTCCTTCTTTGCTTCTCAAATTACACTTCTTATAAGGCTCATTTGGATCACTCAGCTCACAGTTTTCACTTCTTCTTTGTATTACTTCCCATTTTACTTATAATTTTCATATCTGCCTACTCTTCTAGCTGGCTGCAGCAGTTTTACTCGGGCTTCCGCGGGCAACCACGGAGGAGGCCAGCACTTGGAGCCTTAAGCTTGGGTTCGGGTTCGAGTTTGGGATCTTTCCCTTGGGGTATTACCATTTTTGTGGTGCTTCTTTTGGTGTTGATTTCTTATCAGTCTTCCTTTCATTCCAAATGGTTTGGATTTGTTTAGATGTATGATTGATTTTTTTTACCAAGTAAGGAAAATCAAACAAAAACAAATACTTGAATGTGTTAATTGTAATCTTTGTATAATTTTTTATTTTGTTTAGAGAAAATTGATTTTTAAAAGACATTTTAGCAACACAATGTCTTGCCACTTGATAGATTATGTTAAAAATGCATTTAAATGAACTTTTTCATAGAGATATCTACACAGAACAAAAGTTTGTTGTGTCAAGCGTGCAAAATTAAGAGATTCATGTATGGATTTAAGATCGATTGAAAAAAAAACTAGGAATAAAAGATTCGATGAAGCCATAAAAAGTTAAGAGTTTAAAATTATCGCTCAATGTTTTTAGAAAAGTTTGGTGAGTTATCACTTTCTTTTTATTGTAAGTGAACGATATTATTTTAGTTGAAATGTTTCCTAAAACACATTTTGTATATTGTAAAGATTGAATTTTGAATATATTCAAATGACAAGTAATAACATATTCTTTTGTATTGAGTAATTCACTCGTAACTCTTGATTTTATCTAATTTTCTTTAATATCCCTATTTTATTCCTACATATAACAATTTCTAATGAATTTCCTCTCATTTTACCCTTTAATTTTTAAATCCACTAATTAATAGAAGAGCTCACATTAATCTCTCTTTAGTAGACATGTCCATAGCTAGCCCTAGGATGGGCTTGGTCTGGGTCTAACAGGCTTTTATGTGAAATTATATAATCAAGCCTCAGCCCAATTCAAATGTAATTTAAATTGGCTTGGACTGGACCTAACATGTTTTTCTATAAAAAAAAATGTGTAGCCCAAACTCAGTTCACATGTTAATTTAGACAGGCTTGGGCTGGCAGTCCTCAAACTTAAAAATCAAATTTCAAACTTGTCCATACTAGCTTACTAGAAAAGGAATGTACAGTTGGAAAACTACAAAAATAAACTATGTAGTTTTGACCTTATTCAAATATAATTCTTGTGGTTTAAAGTTTTGCAAACAGGTACATTGTGATTTTCAATGTTAGCAATTAGAGGCTAATCAGACAACATTGTTAATTTCTGCTTACAAATAATAGTCTATTTTAATCACATGAGCTCATTTTAAATCTAATATGCTTTTGTCGTCGAAACTTTTGACAGAGTTGCAGTAATAATGTTGACAGTTATAGTTGATTGATGCTTTGCTGCATTATTCTTCTCTCTAATAAAAGTTATTTTGTAGTTATTAAATAATATACATCACTTAAATGACAATTCAGTTCAAAATTGGTGAAAATAATGACTTTTTACTCTCGAAAACTTATCATATACCAGCAAAAATTAGCATTGTTATCCAACTATCCTCTAATTGCTAACAATCAAAACCACGTAATACTTGTTTGCAAAAATTTAAACCACAAAGATTATATTTAAAAATGACTGAAACTACGTAGTTTAGTTTTATACTTTTCCCTTAAATATTTTGGTGGAAAAACATATTTAACCCAAATTTTCTTTTGCCTTTTCTCATAATATCTATAAACTTAAACTCATATCTTCTATTAAAAATAAATTGATCTCAATGATAAATTAATATCCCCTCTTCTTTGCTTTTCTTTTTCTTTTTTTCTTTTTGAAATTAAATACATTAATATCTGCTTTATTTTAATAAAATAAAGATAAATATCTTTGCAATGAAGACAAATGTAATAAATTGAGAGGAAATAAACTAAACAATTGAACTCAATGATAAATTAATATCCCCTCTTATGTTTTTTCTTTTTTTTTGAGAGGAAATTCCTTTTATCTTAGTTTATATATATCTGGTAAATTATTGTTTTTTATGAACAAAACAATTATATTAATGATAACTAGACCTGGACAAAGATCGAGCTACGTCGGGTTTAAGTTGAGCCTGGTGGGCTTTTTAAGAATGTAACAAACTCAAGCTCGATCTAACCTACATTAAATTTAGGCGAGCTGGGTCTCGATCGGGCTTTAACTTAAAATTAAAATTTCAAGTCCGTCCGCCAAGCCTATATATCCATTTAAATTTGTATTAAAAAAAATAATTAGACATTATAAACTATCAATTTAAATTTAATAACTTCAAAATAAAATACACTAACATTAACTTCATAATAAAATCTAACACCAACTTTAATTGACATTACATATGATATTGAATATATATAAATATTCATATAATATACTAAATTATATAATGAGGCGGGCTGGCCCATTGGAAATTACGTACTACCCAAACCCGGTCTAATTCTAGATGGGTTTATACGGGCTTGGTCTGCGCCTAACAACAAATTTATGTGTTCAATCCTGACTAAATGGGGGTGGGCCGGACGGGTCTCAAGCCCATGCCCAGGTCTAATGATAACTCACAAAAAAGTTATCAAGTTAGACTTAATCACAATTACAAATAAAGGCCTAGTAAACTTGTCAAGCAAGTCCAACTTGTCGAAAGAAACCAGCTCAATTAGCTGAGGTAACCGCACAAAGACAATTATGAACCTCTACAAGCTAAAGGGCTCATAATCTCCATGAAATAACAGTTAATTAATGGTTATGGAGAGGAGAACAAGTATAAATGGAGAAGAAAGAGAAGTAAATAGGGTTAGATACAAAAAATATACAAAATACTTTATTCTCTGATTCACATACTGACTTGATCGTCGGAGTTCTATTCGGAGATCTTATCTCCGGCATTATTTTGCAGATTAATCGACGGTCAAGGAAGGATTTCATACGCGAGAATATCAATTAAACTTGACAATAATTATGACGAAGGTCTTCACTTAGTGATATAATTAGAATAGTTTCGAATCGCATAAAAACTTTTTCTTTAATATTTAATGTAAGGGCTAAAAAGAAAATAACTTGACAACAATCGAAGTTTTTTGGTTTTTTTAGCTAGTTTCATATCCAAGAAACTATTGTATTCACCTTCAGTGTAACCAAAGAGTTAATTTTCATTGGTTTAAAATTTAAATATATTCCCTAGCTGGTTTTCTTTTTTCTTTCTTTTTGTGAGGAAAGGGACATAGAATTGGATTTTTATAAAGCTTTAATCCCCACAAGGCTATTCAAAGATGAACCCCACTTTACACTTTAGTCTTTAGATGGTTCTAACTTTTAAGGCTTCATTTTGATTGGACCACACTGCCATGTGTTAGGTTTCCAAATCTACATGCAAAATATCTTACTTATTAAATTTACAATTTATAATAATAATTAATAGTATGAGGCTGCATTCGATAGAAAATTCTGTAAATCTATAACGGTAATTGAAATAAATTCAAATATCATAATCCTTGAATTCGCCTGAAATCCAAATCAATTGACCCAATATCAATTCAAAAACAGAATAAAAAACTAATTTATTTATCGTCATTTCATGAAAGAGAAAAGAAATATTTATGGAAGGACCATTTCATCAATTTATATCATATACATCCACTTAAGTGGGAATTTTGCTGTCATCATTCATTCTCATCCCCCAAAGTCTGGATATCTATCGACAAACATTAATGAATATTACAAAAAAAAAAGGATAGATATCTGCCAAAAGAAAAAAGATATGTACCAATAAAATCGTAGTATATTCAAAGATATTTATTTTAAATGCATACTCCGTTTTACCAATTAATTAAATATTACTACCAGTGCTACCAACTAATCAAATATCCATTATTTATCTCTAAAAAATATATCCATTGTATCTAATCAAGAGAGGAGTGTGTTATGGTTGATTTCTGATGGGAATGGAAACTGATTAATGGGGGTAGAGGTGGGAATGACCATTCTCTAATCTGTAGAAATCGGATTCCGTTTCTGCAACCATTTTAATACAACCAAACAACAAAAATGTAATTAATTCCCATTCCGATTCCGTGTACATTTGGACTGAACCAAACACACAATATTCATTAATCTCTATTAGTTAGTAGCAACATCAAACGATATAGTGATAAAAATGGAAGAGAACGAAAAATACGAACAATCAAATTAAATAAACTTAACATATAACTCATTCATTTTTAGTTGTATTTGTGGGAGAAAACCTAAAGCTACTTATAGATATACACACTAGTGCTAATTTCAAAACATGAACCTGTTTAAATTTGTGTTCTTTTTTTTTTTTCTTCTTCTTTTAAAGTTTGCTTCTATTGGAAATTTTTAAAATAAAGAAAGCATGATTAAAATCTTCAATAAAGCCTGATATTGGGCAATCATGCTGGTGGATCTTTTCCTTATTCAACACATTAATTATTCAAGAAGGTAACAAGACAAAATTGGACTTACTATTGCCGTTTTCTTGCAACCTAATTAAGCACTAACTTCTCCTTTCAACAATTATTAATTACACCTAGGAAAAAAAATCAAACACACTCTAATGTCCACACAAAAGAAAAAAAAAATCCATCCAAAAAATCAGCACCATTAATTCAAGAAAATCATATATTAAAACACTAATCTTGCACTAAATTAAACCTAATTGGAACAATTTTCTCAGAATTCAAAAAAATTTGAAACATCATAAGAAAAGCTTTCATTACATTGCTATTGAACAAGAACTTAAGCCACAATAAAAACACAAAAACTATATCTATAAAAATATGTATAATATGTGAAAATGTTTTGTATAAAGACATACGAATCAAAATATCAAGCGAGCACTCATAAACACTAGCTAGGGCAAAGTACCTGAGTGAGTTCTGGATCCGTCACTGACTTACACGAACTATACATATATATTAAAACCAACTATCAAGGAAGGAAGATTGGAACTGGACCAAAACGAGTAACAAAACGATCAAAGCCGCGACACCCCACGGGGAGGAGCCCTCGGGAGGAGCACGGTGGTGGGTCCCGCGCTTCCATTCCCAGGGTGATTTAGCAAAGAGCATATCAGGATTTTCCATGGAAGATAACCAGCGAACAACCAAGATAATAACAAGTGGAATTACTAAAAGTACCCACTTAGTTTGCTCTTCAGCAGCCTCCACCATATCTTCATAGCTGAATAGCCATGAAATTCCAAGAAATACCGAAGTTACCCCTAAGATGAGAAGAACTGGGTATGGTAATGGTGAAAGAGTGAAGCCATCGAAGATTGAGTTGTTTCTTCTTCCATAGCAGTATGTGTTGTAATCTGCCATGCTTCTTTTTTTTTTATGGTTATCAAGATTCTGAAGATTGAAGATTCAAGAAAATGTTTTGGGTGGAGGACCTATTGTATTTATAGCATAAAACTACTATATTTGAATTTATATTATGTGTATCTAATTTGACATCGGTTCTATATACAAATAAGGGTTATCTTCTTCATAATTGAATTGAACTGAATTATTGAAATTTTAAATTTTATTAAGGATTATCATCTTCATAATTGAATTGAATTGAATTATTGAAATTTTAAATTTTATTAAATTTACTGGACTGAAATGTGTTGAATAAATGTAAAATTTTCGAAATAACAAATAATCTTTTAACTTGTTAGAGAAAAACTTATTGGTACCGTGAACTTATACTTATAAAGTATTTCATTAACACCTTTAACTTATATGAAATAGTTTATTCTTTAGCTGAATTTTAATATTACTTATTTGCTTTGTATACTTGCTTAGATCGCATGTTAACTTATTCAGCTTGTTTAAAATTACATACATTTCTGTTTTTCTAAATCTTTAAAATAATTAAAATTTTAAAGATAAAAATACAATTAATTATTTCTATTCTTCAATACAAATAATAAACTTTCTACATTTTAAGCTTTTTATATGTTTAGAAAGCTAATTATGAAACTTTAAGCAAGTTGTTGACAATCGAAACATCACAAAAATTCACAAGATCAATCAACTCTTTTTCGACAAGTTTAGAAAGCCGATGGTGAGCCGAAAAAGAGTTAATATAATAGATCACATTCATTATGAAACAATAATTCATATCTTTCCATATTTCAATGTTCAAATCAATGTTCTAAAAATCGATATGCGGCCGCGGCGCGGTCAGTGACCCAAACGATGAATCGGGGATTAATCAGTTTTGTATTTTTTTATTTTTTAATTATTTTAAGGGTAAATTACAAAAATATGACCTGTGGTTTCAAGTTTTTACAAAAACATGACCTGTGGTTTCAATTTAGTAAAAAAAATACCTGTGGTTTACAACGTTATCAAAATTAAGGAAAATCAACTAACACCGTTAAGTGTGCTGACGTGGCATGGGCAAAATGATCCAAAAATTATGGTGGCAAAATAAAAGTTCGGATAATTCAAGTTTTTACAAAAAAAGGACTTGTGGTTTCAAGTTTTTACAAAAACATGACCTGTGGTTTCAATTTACTAAAAAAAAAATACATGTGGTTTACGACATTAGCAAAATTAAGGAAAAGCTACTAACATTGTGGTTTACGACGTTACCAAAGTTAAAGAAAAGCTACTAACACTATTAAGTGTACTGACGTGACCACGATGTTAGTAGCTTTTTCCTTAATTTTGATAGCGTTGTAAACCACAGGTATTTTTTTTTACTAAATTGAAACCACAGGTCATGTTTTTATAAAAACTTGAAACCACAAGTCCTTTTTTTGTAAAAACTTGAATTATCCGAGCTTTTATTTTGCCACCATAATTTTTGGACCATTTTGCCCATGCCACGTCAGCACACGTAACGGTGTTAGTTGATTTTCCTTAATTTTGATAACGTTGTAAACCATAGGTATTTTTTTTACTAAATTGAAACCACAGGTCATGTTTTTGTAAAAATTTGAAACCACATGTCATGTTTTTGTAATTTACCCTTATTTTAAATAAATTATATAAATATTTTTAGAAAAACAGAAAAACTTATGTTAGAAAACAAAAAATATTGACCAAACTACCTAAAAATAATAACTATTTTTGTCCAAAATGATAATAATAAATATACCAAAATGTCGACAAACATAAATAATTCGATGTTTATTAAATTAATATTCTAAAAAAAACAATTTTTTTTTTTTGAATAAAAATGGGGTATCGAGTCAAAGGGAGAGAGAACCGGCTATCCCAACTAGGTTGGCACAACCTATCCTCAACCAAAGACCCGACCCGAATATTATTAAAACAAAAAAGAAAAGGTTACAACGAGAGAGAAAAGAAAAAACTACACTATGCAAACCTAAATTGCTCAGAAATAAAGCTATTACAAAAGGTTGGACAAGTATCCCACCAAATAGGCATATCACTAAGTGCTCCGTGCTTTGCCAAAGCGTCTGCTACTCGGTTTCCTTCCCTGTAGATGTGCGTGATCATGACTTCCATTGAGTTAAGATGCGATAGACACTGCATCCAAAGACAACGAATTTCCCAAGGAACATGTCGCGAACGGCTTCTTATCAAAACAATTACCAACAAATTAACGTAACATATTTAGATGCTCTTATTCAACCATATCTTGTTCACCAAATTCATAATTTTCAATTTGCTCATAGTTAAAATGTCTGTGGTCTGAGTATTTTAAGAATTTTTGTTTATTTTGTTATTTTTAAAAATTAATTATTTAATTAAAATTGTATGGGCCATTTTTATTTGGGCCAAAATTATCTTAATTGGGCTAATTTTCTCTGAATCGGTCATAAATCGGTTATAAATCGGTTGACCGATTTAAAACGACCTATTTACTAAAATCGGTACGGTTTACTCAATTTTACCGATTAATCGCCGATGAATCGGTCAACTCGGCCGATTTTTAGAACACTGGTTCAAATATATTTTTTAGAAAAAAAAGAAGCTAAATATGCTCAAAATCAAAAAGTTTTAAAAAAAAGTTGTTTGACATTTTTGAAATTAAATGATTGCTATATTATGTGATAATTTGAAGTTTAGTGATGATAATGTTAATTAGGTAAACTTTAGTGGTGTAACGTAGGATAGGTGTCTATGAAGATCTAAGCCGTTCATTTAATGGTTATTCTTTTTGAGCTTGTTGGTCAAATGATCAGTAATATTCAAGTTATAAGTAGACCAATTCCTTACTCTAACTTCCTCTCCTGTTATTTATATAATAATAAAAATAATAATTGTTAGAATAAATTCTTTATAACTGGAAAATAAAATACAAAACTAATAATTAATGAACCGAATGAAATTACATATTTACTAAAGTGTAATTATTGAAATTGATGTGTATTGTTAAGTCATAGAAAACATGACTTCGGTTGAACCTGTAATTTACATGACTTGTAATTTTTGTGATTTGGACCCATAATATTAAATAACAATTAGATCATTTCTAACCCATAAAGTGAAAAAGAAAAATAAAAAACCCGTACTAAAAGAAAAGGAAAAAAAAATAAAAATAAAGAGGACTCATTTTTTACCCCTTAGCATACAAAACAAGTTAATGGTGAAGGCAATATACTTGTTTGTCCATATACAAGACAGCCGACAAAATATCATGAAAACGGATCAACTCAAAAATTCCCAAGAAAAAGGAAAAACTTGGTTCATCTTCTGTTAGTTTTTGGAAGTGACAAGAAATCATCTTATCGCGTCATTTTGTTTAAGGATGGGCTAGACGATTGCGCTTAATTTATGGCATAGATGAGAACCATTGCAAAACGTTTTGATGCACGGAGCTGCGAAAAGAGCAAAAGGGCTACGAAATACCCCTAGCAGATGCATCCACGCCAAGTGATAAATATTATACCTCCAAGATCAAAAGTTCTTGTTTCAGAAGGCGAATCCATCAAAGTTGACCAACAATTGACGAGTAATCTTCCGCAAACTATAGAGTTTGTGGTTGCGTGATCATTCTGGAAACCGTGAACTCGGCTTAGTTTCTGACCATGATCACGAGCTGCTAATTGACATCTCCATTCCCGGCTAAAGTATTTCACTATTTGAAGAATCTTCTATCAGACTTTTCCTCCGTACTGGAAATTCAGCTTGTAATCATGTTGCAGAGCTGCCAATGTATTTCTGCACGGACCCTCTGCAAATGCAAGGAAAGGTTGGGAGTAAAAAAGCAAGAACTACATCTCATTCTTACAAAGCCAGCATGCTTGACACGAACCATTTGACACGATTATCATGTTTTGTCTTTTATATCATATATAATTAGTGCATTACATAATCATAGCACACGGTAGCCCATTTTGACACATGTAAACAATATGATCAAACCATGTTAACACACCTCCATAGACAGAATGAAGATGCTGCAGATCATCCGCTATGCAAGAATCTATTAGAGCATATATGCCTGGCTTCAGCGCTTCATCTATCTCCCTTTACATTATTCGTAGGAAAAAAATCTTTTGTTAGAATCAAGCTGGATGAAAATTTTCCTTACGTAAAAGCGTAATAGAAATCGAAAAAAGAAAAAGAAAAGAGTATGCTAAAAAGGGCAGAGCACCTTCTGACACCAGTCTTAAGGGGACCACATCCTGAATAAACCAATATGTAATCAGATAAAAATTTGAAGCAGTGCTTGCTGAACTTCTTCTTTTGCTGCCTTAACTGTAAAATCACAATTGGGAAACAAACATGTTTAAGCATCGCATACTAAAACAAGTATTTAATACAGGACACTGAATGCAAATACAGGTAAAAATTTATCCCAGCTTTAAGCAATATAAATGTTTATCTAAACTAGTTAGATTAGACTTGCTGCAATTAACTGGGATGATTGAAATGTATGATTCGATGTATACCTAAACTATATATAATTCAACTTACCTAAACAAGACCAATACCCAATGACAATCTTAGTTCCTCGTGATTGAGATCCAAGAGTATTCAAAAATAATCTAATACTTGAAGATTAAATCACTTACCTCTTCATAAATCCTGCGCAAAGAGCAGGCACATCTCACTCCCTCTTCAACTCCAATTTGAAAATATTGTTTTCTTGATGTTAACTCACTATCTACTGTCTCCAAACAATGAAGAAGAACACGAGCAGATTCTTGAAGCAGAGCAATGCACTGTTCCGAGTCACTAGAATTACAAACAATCACCATGATTACATATAATACCTAACTTCCAAAGAAAAACATATCAAAAAGAAGAAATGGGCAGAAATTACAAAACGTAACAAAATATGAGAATGCAATGTGCACAATGCCCGACTAAGGAGACAGTATTTAGTAGGTAAATAACTATGAACAGGTCAAATGCAGACACCAATTGAAATAAATGCATAGAGACCTTGCTTGCCTTGCTTTGATTAGTGTAATTTCTTCCAATTATATATGAGTCTTAAATTCGATTGAACAATAGTTAAAAATAGGGTAAAGTAATTTAAAAGAAATAAAATGTGATTACTTGTTTTACACATTTGGTACTTCTGGTGTTCTTTTTCTCTTTAAAGGACCGAGATTAAATGAATTCATTGATGACGCGTTAGCTTGAAACACTCAAAATGATCATGCAAGGACCTAAATGACCTCAAAATTAAAAAGTTGAAGAGTTTAAGTTGCTTAAAATATCTTTAATTCTCGGAATGTTCCATTTTTTAGGTCACTAACAATTGTTTTTTAAATTTGTGTTTCCTCAGTCCTTTCTTTGTGAATTCGCGTAAGCTCAATCCTTTGAAAGAAATACCACGGTATCAATTTGTAAAATCCCTAACCACAAGGGCTTTTTGCACTTTCACCTTAAAAATATCATACATTCGACACATTAAAGACTTCCAATTCTAAGCAGTCCTTTGAATTTCTTGAGAACTTAAGAAAATGATCTTTTCCTTTTAAAAATGCGCATAGAATGGATTAGCTATTTAGTATCCTTTACGACCAAATAAAAAAGAAGACAGCATCAAAACATGTTTCCTTTTCTCTTCTACCGACAATATAGTTCAACCCCGGCTCAACAAAATGGCCCGTTGAGAACCAGAACAATCAAAAGCCATTAAACAACATAGAGATAGCTAATCAAAAATGGCATAAATGTTTCATCAGAAAAAAAAAAAATAGCATAAGCGTGGAGCCCGTAGTCGTAGTACTAACTTTGATAAAGATGAGTATCCCTCATTCAATTAAGGATGCCATAAGAATCCTTCGTTTATTTATCCCTTTTGTCAATCAATTTAAGCATTGCTATGGATGTCAATATTAATTCCAGAAGAGCACAAACTAATAGAAAAAACAATGATAATAGATCCAAATTCTTCAAAAAAAGGAAATTATGGAGAGAAAAATACCTTTGGTGATGCCTCAAAGTGGTAGACAACAATCGGCAGCATGCACTAAACAAAGCTGTTGAGAATTGTTTATCTATGAGGGCATGTTGACCCACCAGAATATCAGAGTCTTGGTTATCCACAGATAAGGATGCTTCAGAATCTCTGACCTTGCAAAAATCTTGAAAAAGCACTGCAGGTATGCGTAAAGTCTGTGCTACATGCCAGGAATCCATTTGAAATAGAGCATGTTTGCCAGACATTCTTGTTAGTAGCTCAACAGACATGAGAATGACTGCTCCAGAATCTGGAACTTTAGGAATAGTACCAGTTGATACACCATAATAAATTAGAGGACTTTGCAAGTGTATAACTATGTTGAATAAAGCAGACATTAAACTCGGAATATTTTTGTTAACATCCGACTTTTTTCCACCTGTCAAGAAAGTCAAAGGTTATAACAAACAATATGATATAGTGCAGTCAAGAAATATGTTTGAAGTAACATCAATAGAAGCAATGCTGCAGCCAAGAAATCGGTGTACATTAATATTTGGTCGAATGTTTCATAGAATGGGAAAGTCAGGGATATTTCAATAATATGATGAAAGTAACGTTCAAATGGATTTTTAATGGTGTAATTAACTGCAATGTCCTAAGTGCAACAACCCATGCTAAGTTAAAGTAAAATTTGACTTTAACAAGCAATCTGGAACGGCAATAACACCAGGTAGTTGAGCAATTTCGTGTCCACCACAGTCGAGAATAGCAAAGAAGACACTGAGATGGACGCTATGAATACAAACAAGGACTGGTAATGAACTAGGCCATATGCAGAAAGATGAAAGTGGCAAGAAGCACAAGGCGTAGGAAAACAACTAAAAAGGCTATGTCAAACCTATAATTGACGTTATACAACTAATTATAATGGTCCACTCAAGAAAACAGTAACCAGTCTGTGGAAAGCAAGACAAAAAGTAAGACGTTCTTTGTAAGTGTTAAGAGAACCATGCATAGAAATTGCAAATAGAGGCAAAAGTAACCATGTAGATGAGCAATTTTCTACAATACTCCAGGTGCAATGCACCCGTCCAATTAAAATAATGACACAAGTAGACATTTATTTCTTAACACCAATCATCTCCAATGAATTGGTATGCATCCCTCTTTTGATTGGTCGGTATACAATGGAACTTCTCTCATGTGGATGTTAGGATAAGAAAAAGTTATTATGGAACCATTAGAAAATGCAACTAGACTAACTCAATTTCACATCATCCAGAGTAATACCTGAAACATATTCCACAAGTAGATCCAAGCAGTCAATGCCAGCAGCAACAAGAGGGGAAATTTTTCCACCATTTGGACTTCCAGTATTTAAATCGTAGATTATTGCACTACCATCACTGACTCCCACCAATGCGCTCTTAATAACATCTACTGCAGACTGCATATGACAATCAGATGACTTCCTAAATAGTGCTTTGATTGACATCCTCGACCTAGCTTTAAATTCATCCAAGAAGAATGACAAATGTGAAATAGATCCTTCCTCACTGCACAGTATTTTACTTCTAGAGTCTGTCTCATTAGACGACAGGATAGCTTCTTTTCCCTGTAAGGAAATGCACATTCCCAAAGCATTCAGGTGCATCTCTATCAAACTGGTATACACACTTCTATGTTCCGATTCGACAACGGAAGGCAAATGGCACCATAGTTCTTGCAGATAATTGAGAACACCATCAAACAAAAGAAAAGAGAATGGTTTTGGGACCTCTGACAGATTTGCTAATTTAAACAGCAGAACACGGGAAATGTCAAAAAAAGGGGGCACCAAGCTGGACAAGGACTTTGTACGATTGGTCTGCAAATTTAGCCTCAAAAGAGCTGAAGAAGCAATTAAGAGTTGTCTGATTAATATTGTAGCCTTAGGATTATCACCTTCGAGCAAGTTTTGAAACAAACAACTACTTTGCAATTTGCATTTGTAGGTATCAGGCTCACTCAGAACTGTGGCGACAGACTGCATGTCCTCTGAACTAATGGGTTGATGATGATCTTCAACAAACAACATATTTAAGACGAAACCAATAAGTTCTGCAAATACATTAATACAAATATGAATTCTGGAGCCACGCTTAAAAACCAATGAGAAAAATTTCATCTTGCCAGTATCTGTTGTCTTTATATAGTTCAAGGCAGTTGCCAAGCCCCATAAGAACCCACCAAGGCAAGAAATGGTTGATGATAGTAATTCCAAATTAACAATATTTGCTCCATTCCCTCCATTGATAAGGGCATCCTTCATAACACCCTTAGTTTGCTTCTTCAAACTCTTAGCCACAAGGAGAACATTTTTCCAGCCTTCGCTATTTTCAAAGGAGTCCAAACATGAGTTGAATTCACTTGAAGTGCAATGTTCGTAACCAGAAATAAAGTAATGTTTGCTCAATGTTAGGAACACCTGAGATGTGTGGTCCATCAAAGAACATATTCTCTCACTAACCTCATCAGCCCTTTCTTTTAAGAACATCTCTCGAAGTCCAACCACTATATTCACGGACTCGAACAGCCACCGAACAACAAATTTATCATTTGATAGCACTGGAATGATTGAAGATTGAATAGTTCTTGTCTTCTCCTCGCAAAATCCCTTAATAATACTCTTCAAAGCTCTTCGGCATGTTACTAGCAATCTTAAAAGCTGATACTGATAATCTGAAGATAATGCATCCCGGCATCCCAATAAGCTGCTAATAACATACCTGAAGTGCAGATAGCTCATATTAAAGGAACCTCAACACATATTAGTCCTAATAAGAACATTTATCAGTAGAAAATTACAAATCAATTTGAGAATGGTTACTCTAACACTGTTCTCATGGCATATTTCCAAGACGTAATGACAGGAGAAACCTGGGCTAGATTAACATACAAAGAGACGTCTCAAAACCAGAAGAAAACTACTCCCGTATATTAATTGTGAGTAGAAACAAATTTATAGTAAACGTGCACATGCCTAGTCGCTCACTTGAAATAAAAATCAAGGGTCTACAACAGAACAGACTATGCAGAATGGCACTTAGAATTTTACCTTTCAAAATTCAGTAGATAAGTTACATATAGAGAAATTGATATGGAGTTCATGTATCCTTTTGGGATCCAACACAATAGATTGAGTAAACTCTGACAAGCAGTAAATTTCAATCCAGCTGACTCCACAGGAATATCTGCAGGCAACTTAAATTGTAATGGAGAAATTGCATGTAAATGCTTGTCATAAAAAACAGGTTGACTTCCTGAAACAGCCATTTGTAAGCTCTCAACTGTCCTTAGAATCTCTTGCATATCAGGTGATGAATTTAAGTCAAGATTCCCAAATGAAAAATCACTGAATAGTTGTAGGACTGATTCGTTCAACAACCGGCAAAATGCTGATGACAAAAGCCTGTGGACAAACTGTTAAAAGAGACAGCATGAACATTTTGTGCAAGAATTAGAATACAGAATATAAATAAAATGAGCGTCAAGCAACAGTAATCTGCGCTTTCAGTGAGAAATTGCAGTGGAAGTGAGAGTTCATAAGAAGTGTGTTCATGAGAGAGACATAAAGAGGAGGAATTTGATTTTTGATAATTGAACTTACATGATGTTCATAAGGAACAGAAGTAGTCAGAAGGTCATATGAGATTTGATGCACATTTATTTTATTCAGAAATCCAGCTTCATCAATTTTGTGGCTTTCCTCATTTGTGCATCCACCGGATATAAAGGGAACACAAGTACGGATGACATGGTGTAGAAACATTTTTAACTTCTTCTTGCTAGCATGAAGGGACCAAACATCAAAGCTTTGACAAAGAACCCACCAGATTGCAGTAGGCAATGAATCCATGTTCACAGAACAAACACCCAAATCCCATTTATGACTTTCATCCATTGCTTGGAAAGAGGTACTCACACATCTTTCATCATCAGTAGAGCACACTTTCTTCTTATCAGTACCCAATAATGAGAGTCCACGTGTGATAAACTTAGCAAGACCCTTTGCCTCCTTCTTCGATGTCAAGAGGCACTCTCGGCACCTTTCAGAAAACTGTGATGAGGTGGCATCATCAACTAACTCGGCTTGAGGGATCCTGCTGATTATATACTCCAAAGACTTTATCTGCCTGTTCAAATCAACAAGCCTCTGAAGAGCCATAACATGGAATAAATAAACGAGAGGGGAATAATCTTCATTTCCATGAACGTGGATGTCAGAGACATATTTTATAACAACAAGAAGAGAGGCAGAAGGTTGACCAACACAGGAAAAATATTCTTCACTTATCCATTCAGTTCTCTCAATTAAATCTTCTCCAGAGTAAGCGGTCAAGACGTGTAACATATCAGATATCCTTCTTGATTCATCTGGAGGCATGAAGGTGATAGCTTGGCCACATAAGCTTCTGCAGGAAATGTACAAGCGAAAAAAGAACACAAAGATCCAGTGGAAGGATGCTCCAAAGGAAGTATTTCCTGTGGTGGAAAGAAGGAACTTACTAACACTATCTGGTTGTAGTTTAACCAAAATACTCATGGAGGGACGGAGTTCTACTATCACATCCCAAATAGATTTACCAAGAAGGTTACTGTTCCCAACAGTGACAGTCAGTGAATCTAGCACCAATGCATACAGTTCAGATAGTCCTCCTCCAAAAACCTCTGTAAGAGAGAGCAACACATGTTCTCTTGTATTTGATTCCTGATATTCCTTTTGAGCTGCTGCTGAACAAAATTTTTTTATCCATTTAATGGACTCTTTTAAATCATCTTTTAATTCCCCAATACATGTACTTGACTGCCCTTCTGGTAAAGACTTGATACTGCTGCTAATAGCAAGTTTAAACTCGTGGTCACATAACAGCATTCGTACTGATTTTGCATATACATCAGGAGGGAAAAGGTTGGTAAAAGACCCAAAAGAACCACAAGTGTTTTCACAATAATTATCATTCCCATGTACGACCATGCTCCTGATTGCTTTACAAAGTTCAAATATGATTCTCTCTGCCTACAAATATCCAAAGCAAAACAAGAAAAGGACATGAACAATTTGATGCAAAATTAAAAATTCAACTACCAATTCACATAACAAAAAAAAAGAAATTACTAACATTGAAACTCACATTACAAAGAATCAATTAGTAGACCTAAACTAAGAAATGAAAATGACAAAATTTAATATCTTGAAACCCACAGGCCCACATCTTACAATACAGCTGAAGAATGAAAACAAGGGACTCAAAGAATTACTCGTGTAACCACATATAATACAACAAACCTTAAAAATTGCAAAAATATAATAATAATAATAATAATAATAATAATAATAAATAATAATAATATTTGATACCAAAAGCATCTAACTATTGCAGTAGTAGATTAACAATGCATCTAATTAGACAAGATTCAACTAACCTTGCGAATTTCACTGTAAAGTTTAACCAGTTGACAACCGAGTCCAATTGCCTGGGAAGTTAATAAGCATTGACTTGGTGCATCCTTAAGAGAATGACCAAAGGCCAAGAAAGAAAGCACCATATGCCATAAGCTGGACGAATCATTCTCAAGGATGTCATATTCAATATCCAAAAAAAAATGTACAGCAACAAGTAGCTCCTTTGCTAAAGATATTATGATTTCCTGCATTTGGCCATCTGTCTCATGCGTAGGCAAAGAATATAGATAGGCCGAAAAAGAGAAAACAGTATTGCAAACTTTCTTTAAGAAACTCAGGCAAGCACCTTCAGAAAAATCCTCGGTTTTCAAGTATAGTTTTTCTCTCAGTAAGCTGGCTAATAAATGATTAATTGATTTAACAGTGCAATGAGCATCCAACAATGGAGGGCCTAATTCCAATTTGCTTTGACAGTAGCCATCCATCTCATGCAAAAGAGGCTCCATTATCTGCACAAAAAAATCAAAAAGTGACTTTCTTTTCTCTGCAGTCAAATGACTTGACCCATAGCTATTCTGTGAAGGTGCAACATTACTTTCGCTACTGCCAAACGATAAATGCTTTGACCCTTCAGATCTCTCCCCCATTGAAACTGTTCTTTGGTTTCTGACTTTATCGACAAGCAGGTGAAATAGTTCTCCTAAGCCAATTAGTTCAAACTCTTTCTTCGAAGTCACAACCCTTTCTACTTTATCAAAGAAATGTCTATGGTAACTTTTAATAACTGTTTTGAAGTCTTTCAATTTTCCATCATTAGATGGTGAATATTTTTCTACACTTTGTAAGCTCAAAAATCCATCAATGTGGACCGAATGAAACAGTCCTTGTGACAAAACCTCCTGAACAAAAGTCAACAAGTTTCCCGTCGAATAAGTATTGCTTCCATCAGAATGAAGATGTAACGCTCCCAACAAGTACAACAGCGGCTCAGCAAGTTTATCTACAAAATCACGGAATCCATTTTTTCGCGCTGGATGAACCCTTAAGAACTTGGCAAATGGCTCGAGGATCAAGCAGCAGAACCGAAGAGCAAAACTACCAGCATTTCCACCCTCAAGCTTCTCATCAAAAATCGTGGTTACTAGCTTAAGAACCGCACTAACTGTCGAAATCCACAAGTCCAAATTTTCATTCGACAACCCGCCATGAGATAAGAACACAAGAGAAACACAATCCAGGACAACACTATACAACTTAAACTCATCGCCACTAAAATCAAAACATTTAGAATTCAAAGAAGTCTCCGAGACTGTTAACAATGCATTCCTAGCACTAAAACCAAACGCTCGCAAAAGATCCTTCGATAGACTCAACAAAACTCGTAACCTCAACGCTTCCTCCAAACAAAACTTGAAAATGAACCAGCATCTATAATCTAAGTATCCCTCAATCAACCCAGACTCACTCCTGATTTTCTTATCAGTAGAAAACAGCAACGACTGAACCCAATCGTTAAGAAAACCTACTAGTCGGGATACTTTCACCGTCTCACAATCTTCTTCCCCTTCATCAACACCATCATTCGCTCTCAAATTCACGTAATCGAAAGCAAGTTCTACCTTTCTGCCAAACAAAAACCGGAACATAACATTAAAAACACGGACCGGGGTTTATAAAGGGGAAAGTGAGATACTAACTTTTGAAGGTCAATTTCTTTGTTGTGTAGCGATAGAATGAGCTGCAGGTTCCTCCAGGGAAGTCCGGCGATAGCGGGATGATCAAATTCTTTCTCTTTCGATGTTCTACCGGCTTCGAGGTCTCTCGATTTCTCCGGTCCGTCGCTACGGTGCTTCTTTGGAGTCTCTGGTTTATCATCGAGACTAGATAACTTCCTCTTCTTCTTCTTGCTGGTCGATTTAGCAGATGAATATGCCATTGTTGAGTCCAATCTTTGATTTTTGGCTCTCATAAATTCAAAATGTGAGGGTTTTGCTAGGGTTTTAGGTTCACGAAAACGGAGGGAAACCCCTGTGATGCCGTTTTGTTACTTCAGTTG
Source organism: Euphorbia peplus (assembly GCA_028411795.1). Lineage (NCBI taxonomy): Eukaryota > Viridiplantae > Streptophyta > Magnoliopsida > Malpighiales > Euphorbiaceae > Euphorbia > Euphorbia peplus. The sequence continues at coordinate 6,045,587 of CP110843.1, read as the reverse complement.
ATGCCGTTATGGTAATGGATGTAAGAGTTAATAGTATAACGGTCTATTAATGTAATTGTACATGTGCTAGAGTTTGTCTAGACGTGTATACATATTACTTTTATCAATGAGAATATAATGTGGATGATAATTTTGTCCAATTTCGCGTTCTAGTTAAAAATATTTTAATAGGTCTATTAAATTCTTTTAATTTGATGGTAGTGACGAATTTATTAAGCTCACAGATTATTTTCGTACCCATGGTATAACTCATCGTCTTTCTTGTCCACACACACCAGAACAAAATGGTAATGCGGAATGTCAACATTGAACTATAGTTGGACATGGACTTGCCTTGTTAACTCGTGCTCACTTTGATTTGAAATTTTGAACGTTTGCCTTTGATACGGCAACATACTTGTGTAATCCCACCCCTCTTGCTAGTGTGTCGTTCCACAATGCTTTCCAATTGTTGTTTTGTGAATCTCCCAATTACTTAGCTCTTTGTGTGTTTGGTTGTTTGTGCTACCCATGGTTACACCCATATGATAATCGAAACTTGAACCTCGTTCTCGTGCTTTTATCTTTCTTGGTTATAGCAAATGTCACAAAGTGTTTTGATCCATCTTCATTTAAAGTTTTTATCTCACGTCATGTTCTCTTTGATGAACATGTTTTCCCAGCACCAAAGCAAAATGATGTTATGGCCACGATGAGTCCAACATCCTCGTATCACCCGGTCCCGTTACCTATTTACCTGCCTCACTCACAAAATCCCACACCTTCATGCGATGTCACAAATGCCACCCTCGCTGCTGCCCACCCCCAATACACCAAATTCCTCAACTCCCTCGCCTATACCGTCGCCCAAGTCACCTGCCCCTCTGACCCCTCCTACCCTCGCCAATTCCAACCACCCCCACCACCATCACAAAATAACCATCCCATGGTCACTCATTCCAAAACGGGGTCCCTCCGTCCCAAACAACCTTGTTCCCTTATCCACCAAGTCACACGTACCCTACCACTTACCTATCCGCTTCCAAAATTCTCGAATGGCGAGCTGCAATGAAAGTTGAACATGAGGCACTGATTAAAAATGACACTTGGATCTTGTTAGTGTGCCTTAGATCCTAGACAGTTGTTATTACATTGTTCTTTAGTACATTTCATGATTGTACATTAATACTATGTTTTGTGTTATTGAATAAGAGGCATTAATTCATTCTAGTTATATTTACTTGTACCAATTATAACTGTTTGGAGAATCCATTGATTGTGAATTATAAACACTTGCTAGAAGTTAATCCTAGTCATGGGAATGATTAGGGGTAAAATTCACCTATGGTGTATGAACTTAGGTCCGAATCACACTTTAGTATACGAACTTCAATTTGTCTCACTAATATGTATGAACTTACGATGACCTCCGACTAAAGTGTACAGCCGGTCAAAATGACCTGTCAACGCTTGGTCAACGTGCCACGTCATATTTTTTCATTTTAATTTTTTTTAAGTAGGTCCCACTAGACATGAAATTACTCTCTTAACCCTCCCTCATTTCAAACCTAATTTTCTATCTCCCCTCTCAATATTTACACCTCTCCCCTATTTCTCTCTCATCACCCCTCTTCCTGAAACATATACTTTTTCCTCTCTCTCTCTCTCTCATCAATATTTCTTATTCATCTTCAAACCTTGGATGCTTAAAATTTCGTCTTCGTCTTCATCTTCTTCTTCACACCTTTGTGGTTTCGTTTTTCTCCTTCTTCTTCTTCTGAAATCATCTTCTTCCCCTTACTATCGTCTCTCTCTTCTCAATTTTCTTCTTCTTCTTCTTCTTCTTCTTCTTCTTTATAGAAACCCTAAATCGAAGATGAAGAAATGCTTTTGTGGTTTCGATGCCCCTCTCTTAACTGCTGCTAGTGAATTGAATCCAGGTAGAAGGTATTACAACTGTAGAAATTTCCGGGTAAGGACATGTTTTTCTTAAAATGCATTTATTATTCTTAATTTTGATATTTATCTTCTTCTCTAAAAATCCCAAAACTTATTTTTCTGTCTAATAGAAACGAAATGAATGTTCGTTCTTTGAGTGGGTGGATCCAACTATTAAGGATGATAGGGCAAATGCTATTATATTTGGACTAATGAGGGACCTAAATCGGGTTGAAAGAGAATGTGAAAGACTGAGAATTCTTGAGAAAGAAAGGGACAGAGATATTGCAATATGGAACGAACCATATTTGCAAGAGAGGAGGCACATGGTGGCAACGGAAAGCGGAAGGGGAGGAAGAGTATGCAAATGTGTAGGGATTATTACGTGTATTTTTTTGGGTTTATGTATTGGTTTGATCATAGGTTAGAGATGTTATTTCACTCTAGTTGATTTTGATTACTTGATTTAATATATGGTTTTTATAATATGCTTTATATATATATATATATATACATGTTTATATAATATACTCTAGGGGAGGGATCCAGTGAGAACCCACCCCCTATATGAGAACCATTCTTATGGTGAGAACCCTATCAAAACTACGTAGTTTTGATAGTTAGTGTGTGTGTGTGTGTGTGTTTAATTAAAAAAGAAATGAAATGCGGGCAGCAGGGATCGAACCCGTGCCCCTACACTCCCAAGCAATGTTGCTTACCATTATGCCAACAGCTTTAATTGATACTAGTGCAACGCCCTCCTATATAAACCTTCAATACTTTCTGCCACCAAGCTACAATGGTTGTTGCAATTTTCTTAAAACATGTTTTCCCGGCTATTTTGAACTCCGATTTCGAATATTTTTATATGGATGGACTCGTATTGACGAGACGTTCATTTTAAGATCCATGATGCCCCGGTAAAAACGACATTTTTAGATTTAGAACATACAGTTCAATTTTAGAACATGCGGTCTGGTTTCAGCTTTTTTTTAATACAGTGTTTTGAATAATGCTATAAACCTTCTAAATCTTATATTTTGTATTCTACAAGTTCAACATAATGTTTTAAAAAATATTGGTTGATATCCGCAACATATTTGCATTCTTATTTTATAATTTATCGAATTTGCGACTCAACGTAATGTAAAAAAAGAAGATTATTATTAACAATGCAAAGGTTAGTTATTTTGGAACATATTGTTAGTAATATAGAACACACGAACAATATTATAGAACACATTATTAATATTATAGAACACACTGTTAGTATTACAGAACATACTGTTACTATTTTAGAACATGCATATCTTCTCCCTCCTTTCTTAAACCTCATTCTGAATCTCAACTCGAACCCCAACCCTAAACAATATTAAAATTATAATTTACATTTTAATTATGTGTATTGAGTTCATATTATTATTGTTATTATTATTATTATTATTATAAAAAATAGGTTCATTAGCTTTAGATAATACTATTTTTTAAAAATACAAGATGTTGAACTCTTAGAATACATTATACAAGGTTTAGAAGGTTTATAACATTATTTAAAACAACGGAATTAAAAAAGACAAAACCAGACCGCATGTTCTAAAATTAAAGCTGTATGTTCTAAAATTGAAAACGTCGTTTTTACCCAGGCTTCATGGATCTTAAAATGAGTGTCTCGTCAATACGAGTTCATCCATATAAAAATATTCGAAATCGGAGTTCGGAATAAGCGGGAAAACATTTTTTAATAAAGAAGAAACAAATGATAACTCATCACTACCCTCATTTCTCTCTCCTGGATTTTTAATTAAAATAAAAGGGATAAATGCCCTTTGATCCTTAATGAAACTACGTAGTTTTGGGGGGTTCTCACCATAAGATTGGTTCTCACATAAGTGGGAGGGTTCTCCCCGGATCCTCTCCCATATACTCTATATATATATATATATATATATATATATATATATATATATATATATATATATATATATATATATATATATAGAAAGGATCAGGTGTGGCAATGGGCTTATGGTGTGACAGCCCACTTATGGTGTGACAACTGATTTCAAGCGGTGGCAATTTTGTAATTATTTTGAAAAATGAGTGCGCGCGGGGTATTATTGTAACTTCACGACATCATATAAATGCTTTTTTTTTTCTTTCTTCTCCTTTTACTTTAGCAGGATCCTTGTACTGTAGCACGATTGTCTGTTACAGTTTTTGAACGTTTACACATTATTGTTGTTGTGCCGATTGTCTCTGATCGTGTATACATTCTCAATATTTGCGGTTAGTTTTCTGTATTCTTCTCATGTTTTTTATTCTACTCCATTTTTGTTGTGTTTCATTTTTGTTTTGTTTTTCTGCCCTAATTTGTGTGTTTTGCAGAATCGTTGAAATATGTCTAAAAATACTAGCAATGAAGTGTTTCCTGGTAATGTCATTGATCCTCATTTGCTTGCTGATATTAATTCTCAGTATCTTGAAGAGGAGACATCAATGAGGTACTTTTTATAATAGTCGTTTTTTTGTGTACAATCGTTGTCTTTTTTGAAACATTCGATTATTATTTTTGGATCATCGTTGTTACACGTTTTGTTGCTACAACCGTTGTTTGTTTTGGAACAGACGATTACTAATTTGGAACAACTTTTGTATTTCGTTGTTTTGTAGTAAAAGAGGGGCAAAAGTGTTGACTGTTTCAGTTATTGAACCAGTAGAAGAGGAAATTGATGATGATATTACTCTTAGGAATTTTGTTTTAAAGAAGAGGAAATTGACAAGTGCTGGTGTAGTTGGAGGAGAAGGTGTTGATGCATTAAAAGGATGTAATAATGATTATAGCGATGATAGTTGTAATATTTCTGTTGAAGGTATGGATTCCTTTGAAGATCCTGCTGATGATGAAGATGTTTCTGGTGACAATGTCAATAATAGAATTGTTCCCTTTGTTCCAACGAGAAGTCTTCGTCATCAGGAAAAGAAGGAGAATTTGTTAGTGGTTAAATCTGTGAAGAAGAAGCAGAAAAAAGAGGTTGTTGTTTCAAAGCCTAGGTATGGTGGTAAAAGAGTTGAGGATTCTTCTGTGAGTGTTCCAGTTTTTAGTGGTAAAACTCTGAACTAGAGGATTCGTCCAAAGGCGTTTATGGAGTTTGTAAAGTCTCTTTCTGATGCTCATAAAGAAGCTATTAGGAAAATAGGTTTTGGGGGGTTGTTGGCATTAGATATTGGGAATCACAATAGTCCTTTTGCAACAATTCTTGTGCGCCATATTGATGCAGATAGATGCAGTTTTGTCTTTCCAAGAGGTTTGGAAATAAGGTTGTGTGAAGCAGATATTGAGGCAGTCTATGGGTTGCCTCGTGGGGGGAATCAAATTATAGATGGCCATGAAGATGGTGATGGTATTTCAGAGAGGTGGATGGCTTTTCTGAGTACTTGGAGGAGTCAATTCGGTTTGACTTCTGGTTCTCCTACTAATTCTGCTGTTTTTGCGAAGCTTAATGAATTGAAAAAGAAGCAAGTTTGTGATGACTTCATTTGGAATTTCATTGTTGTTGCTGTCAACTGTTGTATAAGGTCAACTCAGAATATGCAGTTGTTTCATAAGTTTTTGTTTAGCTGCATGGATGTTGGGGAGATAGCTAAACTTGATTGGTGCAAGTATGCTTTTAAGCATTTGTTTAAAAGCATTCGTGAATATCAAAGAGGTGTCTCTTTTTTCACTGGCCCACTTCCATTCATTCTGGTAAGTTTTTTTTTCTGTTTGGTTCAATTTGTTTGTTTGTTGGAACAAACAGGTTTCAGTTGTGAAACAAGTGCTATTCTGTTTTGGAACAATTGTGTCACCGTAGTAGCATTCTTGTTATCTGTTTGAATAATTGAATTATTTTTGTTTTTGTTAGATATGTTATTGTGATCGTCTACAAAAAGGAGATAGTGTAACTGCTAGGATTTGTCCACTTACTTCCGTGTGGAATACGAGTTTGATGAAAGAAAGAATGAAGACTGAATTACGAGATGGTACTGTTGGGAATGGTATAGTGTTGAGTACATTGGAATTGGATTCTAATTCTCCAAATGTAAGAGAAAGAAAGAGCGAGAGAGTAAAGAAGAGTTACAATAATGAGAAGAGGAGGAATGATAGGAAGAAGAGGAGGGAAGAACATGGTAATATGGAAGAGAACAGTGAAGAAAATGTTAATTGTACTGAAGGAGGCTCAGTTGATTCTGATAATCTCTTGGTATAACTTTTTTTATTTCTTATGATATCTTTTAATTGTTATATATTTCCTGTTTTAGTAATTATTTCCTTGGTTTTGGTTTATGATTATAGGATTTTATGAATAAATTTAAAGGATTGGCAAAGAGATTAGCTAATGATGTTGCTGAGATGTCTCAGTTTCTAGATAAAGCTGGAGATATGTTTATTGGAAATGATTTGTCTGTGCAAATGAACAATTTAATTGAAAATATATGGAGCAAGTACAAAATAAGTAAAGAAGATACAGATAAAGGAGCAGGAACTTCAAGTAGGCTGCTTAGCCAGGAATATTTCAATGAGCCTGATTTTTTGGCTGAGTTAGAGTCTCTCTGTGCACTATATGATAGAGTTTCTGTCACTGAGAAAAGCACAAAAAAGAGAAAAGGAGAAGACGATGTTCCTGACAAAGTTACAGCCTCTGAGAAGAGTACAAAAAAGAGAAAAAGAGATGATGCAGTACCTAGTTTTGATTTGTTGTGTACATCATTAGAGGCGGAAGAAGGTACTGAGAATGCTGATGGATTTGATAAAGCTGCTGATATTGTTGATCCTTGTGCTGATAAGAATAAGGAGAAGAGTTGTGCTGGTCTTGACGATTCTTTTGAAGATCCTTTGTAAGAATTTATTTTTGTTTTGGAACAATCATTTTTTGTTTTGAAACAACCTCTTTGTGTTTTGAGACAATAAGATTGTGCATTTTTTTTTTTTTTTTTTTTTGTATAATTAGTGGTGGTGAAGTGAATAATATCATTTGTGATGAACAAGTTGATAAAGATAAGGATAAGAGTTGTGGTTTTGAAGATGTTGCTGCTGTTGTTGATGTGATACCAACGTAAGTTGAAACAACTTAATTTTCTGTAGGAACTTTTAAGTTGTGTTTCTGAGTGTAGCTTGTTGTTTTGTTTTAGTAGTCCTGCTGTTAAAGAATGTGTTGTTGATAAGGATAAGATTAGTAGTGCTGTTGTAGAAGATGGTGATGGTGATGTTGATAAGGATAAGAGTAGTAGTCTTGATGTAGAAGATGCTGATGCTGATGCTGATGCTGGGATAATGTATGTGACATAGATTCTTTTTTTATTATATTTTTGTTGATTAATGTTTGATGTTATATCCTTTTGTTTTTTATAGCAAAGTAGATGAAATTACAAATGATGATGATGGTGATGAAGTGGTTCAGATTGATGATGATGCTGTAGATCTGGAATCAATTCCAGAAGACCTGCCAGAGGAATTAGAAGAATTTTGTAGTTGGTTTAATGCTAATATAAGGAATGGAAAAACTGTTTGGTCAAATTATGGTGAGCACGTGTTTGGTGGATAATGGCCCTAGAAAATGCCATTTTTCAAAATATTCATGACTTAAGAGCCTAGTTAAAATTAATTCCGAGACTAATGCCCATTTTTAACTTCAGGTTAACTGAACCCGGTGTTAGAAACACCGGGTATCAAACTGCACAGAAACCGGTGTCTCTAACACCGGGTTCCTCTCGCCACGTGTCCCCCTATTGTCGGCAGGGGGACAAGACTGAACCCGGTGTCTGCAACACCGGGTTCTGAGCCCGAGGTCGCAGACACCGGGTTCAGTTATTCTGATGCGCGTGACTGAAACATCTCGTCAACTGAAAAAGTGGAAAAGTAATTTTGGATTTTAGCCGGAGAGAATTTAAGTTTGGGGTTTAAATTGAAATGTTGAAAGTTGAAAATGTTTGCTTCAGAATTTTTGTTTTGAGGTAACCGAATACTTCTCTTCTTCTCCTTCTTTTCTTCTCTTGTCTATTTTATAATTTTATACTAAATGTATTTTTAACAGAAAATTTTGTATTATGATGTTAAGCTAATGAGTTAATTTATGATTATATGACAGTAATAAAGACTCGAAGAATAAAAGGTAAGTTCGTTTGGATTAATTATAAATTATTATATTGCTATGATGTTACGCTAATTAGATGAATGAATATGTTTAATTTTAAACATAGTAAAAGTGATTAGTATGATAATATTGTTATGTGTTTTAGATGTGGTAATATCGTTAATTTTAAACTTAATAAATATGATTAGTATGATAATATTACTAAATTAAGTGTAGATTTGCATTTATATAATAAATTTTTTTCATATATAATGAATTTGTTAATTATTTATATTTTGAAAAATTAGCATGAACATTTGCATCCCAACTAAGAAATACACAAAAAATGGCAATTGGGTTAATTTCATGGACGAAAGAAATTAACCAAAGCACAATGGTAATTAGTAGTTAATTGTGAAAGGTTGAAATTAGGCAAATTAGGATATATTTATAAGCAAGGAGAAACAAAGCAAATTAGTAGTTAATTGTGAAAGGTTGAGATTAGGCAAATTAGGATATATTTATAAGCAAGGAGAAACAAAGCAAATTAGTAGTTAATTGTGAAAGAAATTAATCAGAGGAGAATGGGTAATTAGTAGTTAATTATGGGCCTTATACACATTAATTTTATGTTACCCTTGTAAAACGGTAAAAATAAGATAAACCTTGGTGGGTGATAAAAAAATTGTCAATGGTAGCCATTATTCCAAATTTGAGCTACTGGGAATTGAAAAGAAAATGGTATTGATGGAATTTCATGGGATTATAGAGGTGATTGAGCTTGATTTTTTTTTTTTTGAAGAGAAAAGAGAAGCTTTATTAAATCAAAGGATCAGAATCATTACAAAGGATAGCTTCAAGCCAATTAGGCATCAAATAAGAACAAAAATTGATAGAACAAAATAAAGAATTGCGAGCTACAGCATGAGCTGCTGCATTAGCAAGCCTAGAGACATAACAGACTTTAAAGTCTTTAAACAGCAATAAGAGTAACCTGATTTCCTGGATAATTTCCCCAAGTTCGGAAATGTCTGTATGCTTCGAGTAGAGCTTATCAACAATCATTTTAGCATCCATTTCAAAAATAACACGAGTAAGGTTGAGGGAGATAACCCAATTGATGCTTTCGCGAAGTCCAACTGCTTCGACAATACCCGGATCAAAAACACCATCATAAACCGAACTAGAGAAAACTGAGCAAACACCCGCTGAATCTCGAATAACAGCCCCATAACCACACTTATTTGCTTGAGCAAACACTGCACCGTCAACATTACATTTGAACAACCCCTCCGCCGGCCTCTGCCACCCAACTGAACCAGCAACCACCGTCGGAATGGAGGAAGATAAGGCCTGTACCTGTAAACTGTTCTGAGCAGTGCGCCAATCCTGACAAATCCGCCTTGCCGAGTTAACTGCTCCTTGAGGCGTAAGACAATTTCCATGCCACACTTGATTGTTCCTTTGAGTCCAAATCATCCATAAAACAAGAGCAATATCAGCAATAATCGAGCTATTCATAGAGTCACAAACATTCAAAAACCAATCAGCATGACTATCCAAAAAATCATCCGGTTTAGACATGCCCATAATTTCCCAACAAGCAGCAGCGTAATCAATAAAAAGGTGCCAGTCATGCTCAATATCGCTCATACACATAACACAGGTATACGGGACAGTCACATGCTTATCTCTCAACCTCCAAGTTGTAGGTAAAATGTTAGAAGACAATTTCCAGAGAAAGAAGATGGATTCAAGATAGTGATTTTGTTTTTTGTACAATGGTAATTTTATGTTACGTTAGTACAAAGTAAAAATAAGAAGCTAATTATTAATCATTACATTGTTTTATATCTTCGTTTTTATATTTAGTTAATTATGATGCAGGATAAAATTTGTTAATTATATTGGATTATTTCATAATATAGTGACTTTTGATTTTTGTTCAGATTTTGAATTAATAAAATTTGCATAAAAGATATGTGTTTATTTGCATAATTTACTGAATATAGTGGTAAAAATATATGCGATATTTATTTAGTGTATTTTAATTTTTTAGATCACAAGAAAAATCAAGAAGCTCGACCAGGTACGTATTTATATATTTTCATGTATTGATGAGATCTTTTGAGTTTTGACATGGCATGTTATGTGAAGTGGAAACATTGTAGCTTGCATGTAAATATTTGTGACTCTTATGTAATAAAATTTGAATTCTTATTTAAATTTGTACATTTATTTATAAAACAAAATATTTTACGTCTTAACTGAATTGATGAGATTATAATATAATGTTGAAATAAGTATACATTGCCATGAAAAAATAAGTATTTGATATGATTAATGAAAATTTGTTTAAATTAGACAATAATATAATGATTTTGTTGGTGAAACTTAAAATGTACTACATATAGAAAAATGATACGAATAATACAAACGAATAATACAGAGAATACAAATAATGCACAAAATATATATGAAACCCCGAAAAACACTCTAACAACATTAAATTGTATGGACACGTAAAAAAAGAATCATAGAATACAATATTAATATAGATTACAAACTGTTAAAAAATGATAAATAGTAAAAACTTGGTATTCTACTTTTGGATTAGTATTATATTTGAAAATTGTGAAATGATATTAATATGCATTACAAAAAATTGTAGGTAACATAAGATGCCTCGGTTTACAACTTTTGTGATATATTGGGGAGGGCATATCAGTTTTGGTAATTCTGAGTGTGAAAATGATTGGTCTAGCCAATCATATTCGTCCAAACGGTTCAAAGTCAGTAGCAGAGCATCCTATAACAAACTTGTAACTTGGATCAGACAAGCAATGAAATTAGGGAGTAGTGAACTAGTATCCCGAATAATTTACAAGTTTCCTGTAGTTGCGGAGTCAACGTTGTCGGTCTGTCATATGAATATCGATGATGATGAAGGTGTTCAAATTATTATCGATAATTTGAACAATATTTCAACATATCGTACTGTTGAATTGTATGTTGAGTACACGAGACTGAGCGAACCGGTTATGTCGGGGCACGTGGGACAAACTGCACCAACCTATGAGGAAGATGATGGGGTTAGTTATCATGGCAGAAGAGGACCGAGTGATAGCGTAGACATCGGATCGAGCTATCCTGGAGAAGTTGCACCTAGCTATCGCGAAGAAGCTGGCCCGAGTTATCCACACTCCACCGGTCCGAGCTACGTTGCAGAAGTGCAGTCGACCAGTCAGGCACGTGTTACACATTCTATCCTAGACGGAGGCTTGGATTGGGATGGCCATACTACTAGGATCGCTACCCAAACCGAAGATGAAGATGTGGATCCTGTAATTGAATTTTGGGTAGATGATGACATCGAAAGCGATAGCAATGACGATGAGGAGGAATTCAATTACGAACAGTACGGACCTCAGGAGGAAGCCGCAGAGCAGGAAGACAATGTTGGACATGATTTGGGAAGGGTGGGTGATGATTCGGGCACGATGTCAGGAATATGTGCAGTAACGTCAGGGATGATTGATTTGAATATAGCTCCACCCCATGTTTCGGGTTTCCATAATATTCCAGCCATTGCACCTCTATCTTCATTTGTATTCCCAGCCCCTGCCTATTCAATGATTGAAGAAGATAAAGAGTACGGAATTTCAAATGATTCGGAAGAGTCAATACACATGCCCCGTAATAATAATAATGAACTTCACCTTGCTGTTCATAGAATCCGTGAAGAAAATAATCGTCTAAAGATCCGACTGAATCGATTTGAAATGATTAAAATTGCACGTGAAAGAGCTGAAGACGGCGACTTGCAAGAAGCTCGTAATTTTATGGCGTACTCTAGAAGATCTTCGTGCTTATCTGACATTGAAATGTCGGATGATGATATTTGATCCTCATATTTGATGTGATATTTGATGATGATATTTGATGATGATATTTTATGGCGTGTTAAACCTTGTTATGGATTATTTTGTGACATTAATGTAGTAGAACATCAATATTGTTACATATATATTTGCATGCTAACATAATAACATTTTTCGTAACAGTTCCATGACTAGACGCAGAGACGCGGATTATAGGGCTAGACGTCGAGTGAGACAGAGGATAGCAGCAATGCGGCGTCAAAACCGCATTAATGGAATGCTTCCTTTGACTGCTCAGCGAATTAGAGCTATTCGAAGGAGAGAATACGAAAATCGTGTCGAAAGAGAAAATCAAGATATGTTGGTCGCTAACATATACCATGTTGTTTATGATAACGCACACGATCTTGCAAATAGAGTGTGCGACCGGATAGATATTGAGGTTGCTCGTAGGGTAGGTGTTGAGGTTGCTCGTAGGATGGAGCGTGAAAACGTTGCTCGCGATCATGATCCCATTCAGAATCGCGTGAGCGAGGAGGATGAGGATGAGGAGGAGGATCCCGAGGAGGATGACTCATAGTATGTTTAGTTGTACGTGGTTAAGACTTATAAAATGTTGGTTGTATTATGTAGAAACAATATGGTGTAATAATGTTGTAGTACTTATTAATATTATGCAGAACTCATGCACTACTTATTAATATTGACTCTAACTTATGCACTACTTATTAATCATAACATTTGGTGGTATATGCATGTGTAAATCAAATTGTTATAAAATTGTTCCCTAATTTGTTAATATTTTTGTAAGCAGTTTGTAACCTTATGACATCAAGAAATCCAAATTGGTTGCTGCCTCCGTTCAATGATGACTACATGACATGTCGTTTTAATGATCCGAGAGAATATTATGCCGGTTTAAGACGTGAATGGCCGTATAGGGTGAGAGAATCTGAACTTCTTGCTGAAGATTTGAGGACGTTAGGTGTTCCCGTGGTACGACGGACATTGTTGATTATGGAACGACGAAAAATGCCACACTACGAAGTTGCATTGAAAAGGATACGGAAGGAGAATAACCGAATGTTAAAGCGAAGATCGAGGTATTATATGTTGAAATTGGCTAAAGACCAAGCTATGGCTAGTGGGAGAGAGTTGTCTAGCGTACACGAGAGCAAAATTTTATCTATTTGCCGCTACCAATCCGACGATGAAATGTCCGATGAAGACGCAAATTAATATTTTAATTACTAGTTGAGCAACTATTTCATAACTTATTATCAATGCATGTACTTGGATGTTTGTAATAATAACAACTATTTATTTGATCATTCAACAAATATTTTTTGCTATTAGTTTCATTATTATCTTTTTTTAGTATAATTTATTAATCTTGTACCAATTAACTAACTGTAATTGAGTTTTACATTAAAAATGTGTTATCTTTTATTGTTGTTCATTATCACTAACTTGCAATAACATGTGCATTAATTGGGTCAAATGTGTAATTGAAGTTTTCGAAAAAAAATAAGAAAAATACAATAGTAGTAATATAATTTGATAAAGACAAATGTAATATTAATTGGACTTTCAAATTAATTTCATTTATTCAAAGTGGATTTTACAAAAAGATAATACTAGTGATTTTAAGTTCGATGAGGATGGTTACATTGACGACAAAACGTAGGATTGGCTCCGCGATTGGGAAATCGATGTCCTTGAGGAACTTCATTGGCGTAGTTTTGAGAACATCCACAATAATCGCAGCTAATATTTGAACCAATCAAGCCGTCAGTTTGAAGGACGTTCACGAAGGAACTGTCGACATTTCCTTGATCAATATTGTATAAAAACTCGGTAGGGTTCATTGTTGAACTCCCGCTTCCACCTTCATGAGCGGTTCATTGGTCGGGATTATAACTTGGTACAATATTTTGGACCGGAGTAAAAAATCCCGGTGCTATATCTATATCAGATTGGCTCAAATTTAAATCCATTCCAATAGGTGAACTGGACATGCCGGGAGTTCCATACACAGTTGGTTGAGGAGGTGGAAAGAACTGTGTTGTATATTGATCCATCTCAAATTGCGAACTCGATGCACCGGGAGTTCCATACACAGGTGGTTGAGGAGGTGGAACAAACTGGTTTGTAAATTGATCCACTCCAAACTGTGAACTCGAGGGACCATGCATGTCATATGGATGGCTACACGATGCATCACCATACATTTCAACCATTCTTGCATGGGGTATTTGTTGTAACCCTACCGGTGGCGGAGCGCTTGGAATTCTAGTACGTCGCTCTCGTAAGTGTCGTCTCCTCCTTTGTGTTTCTTGTATCGGCTCATCGAAATACGGTAATGCTACAGACAACGGAGCATGCTGAGGATCAAAAGTGGCGGGCATTCGTTGTTGTTCATCCAAAGCAGTTAACATGTTAGCAGCCATACCCTAACTGTATCCTCCTCGATATTCGGCATGTGGTACAAATGCTCCAAACCATCCGCCTGCATGATACACTTATCAGTTAAATTAAGATTGATTATATCTTGAACATGTAATAAGAGAAATATATGATTTTTTCACTTACAACTGCAGAATGCGAACCACCTCTTGGAAGGATCCACCTTCTTGTATTTTTAAAGTACCATTGCATATATTCTGATTGGTTATGCAATGGTCCTTCCAATGGACCTTCTCCGGCGATTCTTTCCGGGTTGTGCCTTTCACCCCAAATCGCTATCACACTTTCTAACCTTTTCTCCCAATTTGTGGAACTATTTCCCCGCATGTCAACAGTGTGATAGGGATCGATGTTCTTTGGCGACCGAGGTATAGGTTGGTTCATTCCAAACTGCCTAAGACATCTATCAGGCTGGTGCATTTCAACGTTATACATGAATAGGATTGGCACAACTGATCGCCACACGTTTTCGCCCTCTAGACAACAATGAGGCAAGTTTAGGAGAATATTATTATATGGCTCCCAAATCATCTGCGAAATAGTTAATTTATTAAAGTTACTAATGTCATTTCATACTATAATTAAGTTAAATCACAAATGAAATCAACGAATCTCACTTCATTTTCTCTTTGGTTATCTAATGTGATCCTAATAGCAGTCAGATTGTTCTGAACGATTCTTGTTTTGTGTCTAACCGATGATTCTTCCACCTGCATTAAAAGCAAAATAAATTAAAACTATTTAATCATGTATACTTTTTAACATAATATTATAAACTTTTAAATAAAAATATAAAATATTACTTTAAACAAACAGGACCGTCAGGAGGAAGATCACTGTTGTAATCCCGCAGACGTGGACAAAGTGGAATTATCCGCTCATATGCCCATATTTGTACGAATTGTACGTAGCCACCAATTTGTTTACACGTCGGGTTTGTGGCTTTGCATAGCTCTTTGTACAAATAGGACAACATAGCTGCACCCTATGCATATCCTTTAACTCCGTTTGGACTGTCCAAATCTCTTAATAACGGTAACAGCATCAAATGAACGTTATCGGCACATTTATTAGCAAACACCGTGCCGCCAAGCAAACGCAACATTACAGCTCGCGTATACTGTTTCACAGTCTCATCTGAGGGATGGTCCTCCAAGTTTTGAAAATAATCCGATAACCACTTCAATTTCAGTGTGTTACCTTCTAAATGTTCGTCACTCGGAACTTGTCCCAATAACTCAAACATAAGTTGTTTCCAATCTACATTATCTAAGCGGCCACAAGTTAGCGGAACGCCGTCCACTTTTAATCCGGTAATGACACCAACATCTTGAAGGGTCATCGTTGCTTCCCCAACACTCAAATAGAATGTATGGGTTTCTGGTCTCCACCTTTCAACCAAGCCGGTGATCAAAGTGGAATCAACTTTCATGCCGCCCATACGAGAGATCGGTCCAAATCCACAGTTGTCTAGATAAATTCGAATTCGCGGATGTAAGGTTCTAAATGACCCAAAATCAGTTGCTTTCTTAACTGTCAGATGATCTACATCGTCCTGTGCACCATGTAAAAATTATTTGAAATAGTTAAAAATACATTTTTAACCATCACACACGTCTTAATCGCAAAAATAAAATAAAATAAACATAACACACGTGTATTCACTTAACTTAATAATGTCCAATAAGTAATAAATCTCATAATTTTTTTATTTACTCATTTAAGCACTTCCATATTTTTTTAGGGTATAATAGTATAACAATAAAAATCAACTAATTAACTCAATTATATCTAATAACAACATCCTAACTAATTTCCACCACATCATTTTTCAGGAATTTAATCAAATAACATATAAGATTTCAAAACTTTAAAATTGAAACTTTATTGAAAAAATAAATCAAACAAATCATTCAAAAAGTTAATTAAATTAAACTAATCAAATGATAAGCCATAACTTTTAACTTTATAAACTCTACATTTTCTGTTTCAAAAAATAAAAAACTCTACATTTCAATTATCTAAAGGCGAAGCTCCCCCTCCGTGTTGACAAAATTACAACTAGAAGTTTGTCTCATTGCTTTGATTATCTACCCGCAACCCTCTCAAGCCAAGATTTAGAACTTGTTATTGTTATTGCTTGGTGGATTTGGTTCCGAAGAAATAAGTGGATTCATGATAATGTCTGGTTTGATTCTTCTTTTGTTCTTGAGAAAGTGCAGGCCTATTTTGAAGATTATAAACAAGCTAGTAGATCAATTTCTGTTAACTCTAGATCTGAATCGTCTTCTAGCAATGGCCTTGACTCTAAAAAAATTTGGTACCCTCCCCCGAGAGGAATCGTGAAAATTAATTGCGATGCTTCATGGGGGGATAATGGCGTTATTTGCAGAGTCGGCATTGTTGCTAGAGATGACAAGGTCTAGTTTTAGCATCGGCTGGTATACCAATTGATCCTTGTTTGTCTGTTGAAGCAGCGGAAGTTCAGGCAGTGCTTAAGGGTTTGATTTTTGCTCGGGATTGCTCATTTTCCTCCATTATTGTCGAATCTGACGCTAAGGTGGTGATTGATGCAATCAATTCAGGATCATTCCCTTCAACATCCTTATTCAACTCCTACATCGACATCAGTAGTTTAAGATCACATTTTTCTTTGTGCTCTTTTAACTTTGCTCCTAGGGATTGCAATAAGGTAGCTCATTGTCTTGCTTCATGGGCAAAAGATCTTACCTCCCCAATCTTTCTAATGGAGGATTGCCCTTCAGTCGCTTGGTCTTTAGTTTGTAATGATGTAACTGCTTTCTCTTCTTAATTTCATTTGTTGGCTATCAAAAAAAAAAAAAAAACAGTAAGTATACTAAATCTCTAAAACTTTTTTTTAAAGGCCTAAATCTCTAAAAGTTAAGACCTAATTTATGAATCTTAAACCTTAAATTCATACACCTTAACTTTTTAATATTATTCTCAACCTGAAATCCCTAAATTATTCTCACCCTAAATTCATACACCCTAATTGGATTAAAATATATTGTAAAACTTTAACTATTAGCTTCTTTAAGATTGATTTTTTTTATCACATTTATTTAACTTCTTTAATCAAAATGTTTATTTTATTTTTAAGTAATTTAATTAAACAACATATAAGACTCAAAAACGTTAAAATTGGAAGTTTATTAAAAAAATTAACTCAAACAAATTCTTCAATAAGTCGTAGCATTGATTAAATTTAACTAATCAAATTATAAAGCATAACTTCTAACTTAATAGACTCTACATTTTAATCCATAAAAATACTAAATCTCTAAGAATTAAAACTTAATTTTTAGTAACAAGATTATATTATAATTAAAACTCGATTAGAACTAAATATAAACTAAGTTAAACTATTTACCGGTTTATTCCACGTAGCTTCCGAACGATGAAATTTTTGTAGATGCAATAATTCTTTTTTCTCCCCGTGCGGTTGTATCACTTGCTCCCTTAAACTTTCCATTTCTCCTAAAAATGAACAAAAATTATATTAGTATTAACAACTTTAATCTAAAAAATATCATTAATCTTAAAAATATAATATTTATCTAAATCTTACCTTTTATATTAGTATATGAAGAACATGGAAGATTAATATGTATGAAAAATTAGTTAAGGGGTAGATTAAGATGAATTTTAAGATAGAGGAAGAATTTTAATTAGGAAGATAATTAGGTGATTAGGAAATTTGAAAAGGAAAGAGGAGAAAGGAAATGAGAGTATGTGGTAGAGTGAATGTAAGAAGAGTATAAGATAGAGTGAATATAAGAATATAGAGAAAAAAGACGAATGTAAATATGAAACAAAATATGGACTAAACCCGTAATAAACCAAGCAAATTTAAATGATACTAGGGACTGAAACCGAAATAATCCAAATAATTCAAAAACTTCTGAAAAGTAATCCTGTCACCCACGCGCAGACACTGTGCGTCTGAACCCGGTGTCTGCGACCTCGGTATCAGAACCCGGTGTTGCAGACACCGGGTTCAGTCTTGTCCCCCTGGCGACATCAGGGGGACACGTGGCGCAGCGAACCCGGTGTTAGAGACACCGGTTTCTGTGCATTTTGGAACCCGGTGTTTCTAACACCGGGTTCAGTTAACCGGGAGTTAAAAATGGGCATTAGTCTCGGAATTAATTTTAACTAGGCTTCTAAGCCATGAATATTTTGATAATTGGCATTTTTTTGGGCCATTATCCGTGTTTGGTTGTCAAGTGACTGCCACTATTTTGCGGAAGGATGTGCGTGCGTTTGTTGATATGGATGAGATTGGGTCATCTACAATTATTTTTTACATGGCGTAAGTTATTAATGAACTGTTATATTGTTCTTTTATCATTATTAGCATTTTTCTTACTGTTTAGTGTTTTTATTTGTGTATTTTGTTCTGCAGATACTTGTATGATCAATTGAAAGAGATGGAGAAGGAGAAGGTGTTTTGCATGGTAGATCCAAACAAGACCTGTAATTTGATTGTTCAATCTGATGAGCAGAGATCTTTGTTACTTAGAAAGAGATTTGACATGTGTGGTGGGGAAGCTATCCTTTTTATACCTCAAAACACAGAGTATGTAACTTGTACTTGAATATTTTTATGTTATTAATAATGTAACTTAGGTATGCTAATTTTTTCTGTTTTTGTTTAGTCGTCATTGGACGTTGACAGTAGTTGACCTTAAGAACAAGGTTGTCAACTGGATAGATCCTATTAAGAATCGTCTGTTATCAACAAGAGATTCATGGTCGATTGTTGTTAACAAGTAAGTTTAACAATAAAGTTGTAACAAAGTTTTTTTATTTACATGGTTTCAACTTATAAATGATTTTGTTTTTGTAGAGTTGTACGGTCATTCTTTGGTTTTGAAGATAATTATAAAGTTAGGTGGCTCTCACTTGCGGTAAGTGTGGATAGTTGTCTTTTTCTTATCAAGATGTTCATTTTGGAACAACAGAAGTCATTTTTGGAGAAGTTTTTAAACATTTCTTCATGCTAACTATGTTTTGTAGGGTTTTGCAAGGCAGACAGATGATAAAAGTTGTGGCTATTACATTTTGAAGTACATGCGTGATATTGTGTTTGAAAAGGATTACACAATTGATACGTTGATATAATTTCATTTTTGGCTTTTTGTTTATTTATTAATTTGTAATTTTTTTTCATTATTTTATAATGTATTTTCTTACTGTAGTATAAGAAGCCAGGTGTTAAGGGTGCTTACTCAAAAGAAGTGCTGAATATTATTCTCTACGGTGATAGCAGAGTGTAAGTTTTTTTTTATTTTGAAGTGTATTATTTGTAACTTTCTGTGTTTTTGTTTGAAACAACAGAATGAAGCATTTTTAATCTCCTTTATTTCAATAGGAATAAGGGGGCTGAACAGCGTTTGAAGAGGAATGTTAAATTATCGCAGTACTTGCGTTCTCCTTTTATTGCAAACAATGCATTCTTAGTTCTGAATATGAGAAAAAGAGATAGGAGAATTATTGAGTATGCACTGCGAGATGTGAAGAAGTGGTAACAACTTTAATCTATTATTTTATAAATTGTTGTATCCTCCTATTTCACTGTTGTATTCTAATCCTTTTTTGTTTTGTTTTTGAAGTGAGGATCAAGTTTATGCTGATGAATCAAGTTTTATAAATCAAGAAGAGATTTTGTCACTTTCTGATAGACAGCTTGTTGTTAGTAATGTTGTGGATGCATGGTCTAGTATTTTGAACCACAATGAGTTGGGGAGGAAGAAACCAAGAGTGAAGAGATTCTTTTTTAGTGTGATGGCTTTTGTATGTTGCTTAATTTTTAAAGTTTGTGATTTATTTCTATTATAGATGTTGTTGCTAAATTTTTTTTATGTTTTGTGTAGGTTATGCTGTTTTCTAAGGATGGTAGTACAGGTTTCGTTCAACTGGATGCGAGGAAAAAATGTTTTAGACAACGGCTTGAAAATGATATTTCAGCTGCTGGAATTCAAAGTTTGCTTGGTTATGACTTGCTAAGTTTAGTTTAGTTTTGATATGTCTCGGAACAACCTAGTTTATTTTTGAAACAACCTAGTTTAGTTTTGAAACAAGCCATATAGTTCTTGTTGGAATATATTTTCAGTATGTTTTTATGTTGAAATACTTATGTATTTTGCTTTTACCAGATATTCTTTCCAGTAATACATGATGCACACTAATATTTGCTTGTTATCAATAATATATCAAAGAGAGTAGATATTATTGATAATCGCCCACTTCCTCCAAGAACAACATGGAGAGTTAAGTATGGGAATATGCCAGAAATATTGGTATGTTGTAATTACTACTTTTGTATATTATTGTTCTGATCTTCTGATATGTAAAGTTGTCCTTATAAGATTGTTGTTTTCATTATGCAGCTTAAAATGTTTGCTCTTTTTCTATACGGACCTGACAGAGTTTCAAGACATGAGATGTCTGAATACAGTGTTAATGTAGTGAAAATGAAATGGAGGAATAAGGACAACCATGTTGATTGTGGAATTTATCTCATGAAGCACATGGAGTAATATGAGGAACAAATTGAATCAAAATGGGTCATTGGACTCACTAAAAATCCTGAGGTAATTACTGTTTTATTGTTTCTTTTTTCTATAAGTAATCTTTTTTTCTTATAATTTTCTCTTATTTCTGTAGGATCCAAACTTGAAGAAGTTGCGAATTGAATTTGCTCGTAGGATCTTATTGAGTCCAAAAAATTTGATGATTGACACTCTTGATGAACAGTCATTAAATTGGTCTCTTGAAGCTGATTTTAAGTTTCTACTGGATTAGAATGAATGATTTTGTAAAGATTTTCAGTTGTAATGTTTACTTTTTAATTTTTCAATGGTTGTTTCAAATTAATATTGTGTTGTTTCAAAATAATATTCTGTTGTTTCGAATGAAATATATTGATTTTTTAAATTTTTCTATGGTTGTTTCAAATTAATATTCTGTTGTCTCAAATTAATATTCGGTTGAATCAATAGAGAAGTATTTTTTTCAACAGTATATTGGTTTAAGGGTAGTTTTATTATTGATGGTGTTACAGGTATTTTAAATTTTGCAAAGTATGTAAAATTAGAATTTGAAGAGGCAGTTCTAATTATACCACACGTGTTCTTTAAGTGCAGTTATTGCCCACTTAAATAATTTGTGTTAACTGCATGTTTTGATTGGTGGGTTTTTTTAAATTGCTATGTTTTGATTGGTGGGTTATTTTCCCTCCATTAATAAACGATTCAGTTCTCCATTTTCTTTTCCTATAAATTCCTGCATAGTTTTTTAAATGTTCATCTCTTCTTCTTTAAGTTTTCTTTTACATAAATTATAATGAGTGGTAGCTGCAGTAAAGGGAAAAGAAAGAGATTTCTTTCTCCATCAAAATCTCCACGGAGTGGAGATGAAAGGGAGGTTCTTAGTGACGCCTACAGGGCAACCACACAAATGCAGAAAATGGATGACAAGCTGAAGATTCAATTTGAGTCTGTCGATTTCATTCAAAATATCCATAGTGCATTTCGCACGAAGGATAAAGAGGAAATCTTTCGGAAGATTCAGGGCATGAAGTCTACATCTTCTTTCTTCTGTGATGAGCTTGATATTTACTTGGACAAGCTCTAGGATGAAAATCATGATTTGAAGAAGAAGCTTGCAGAGCAGGAGGTCTTGGTGAAGAAACTGAAGAAGAGGCTTCAATATCTTTATTATTAAATTTTATATTTTTTTTTTCTTAGTTTTTTTTCTTTTTTTTTTAATTTATGTATTTTTGTATTTTTTTTTAATATAAAAAAGTTTATTATATACTCTTTTTTATAATAGTGTTTCATTAACTAAAACAGTATAGTTATTAAAAATTTGAATCGGAAGAATCTAGTTCCATTTTGAAACAACAGAGTTACATTTTACAGATAATTGTAAAATATGAAATTAAATTAATAAAATAAAATAAAAAAAATCAATAATAAAATAATTTAAATTAATTTGCAGATTTAAATTTAAATTAAATGTAAAACATGCATGGCTTAGGATCATTGATGATTGCCAAGTGGATAATTAATTTTCAATTTGTATCGGTACAATCTAGTTCCATTTTGAAACAACAGAGTTACATTTTGGAAAATCATACATAGTTAGTTGTAAAACATGAAATTAAATTATTAAAATAAAATAAAAAAAATCAATAATATAAAAAATTAAATTAATAAAGAAATTTAAATTATTTTGCAGATTTAAATTAATTTGCAGATTTAAATTTAAATTAAATGTAAAACATGCATGGCTTAGGATCATTGATTATTGCCAACTGGACAATTAATTTTCATTGGTGGGTTATTTTGAATATTATTACCGTTTGAAAACTCTTAATTGTTTCTCTATAAATTGTTCCTATCAACACAATCTATCTTCATCCATTCTTCTTTAATTTCTCTTTAATAAAAAACAAAATGAGTGGAAGCAGCAGTAGTGGGGAAATGAAGGAATTTGGTTCTCCAACAAGTTCTGAAGCAAGTTATGGAGATCTCTTGGGAGCTTCTGTCTGCTTCAGGCAGACAGATGGGATGCAAGTGATTGATGAGAAACTGAATATTCCAGCAGAATCTCTTGGTCTCATTGAAGATGTCCAGAATGCATTTCGCAAGAAGGATAAACATGAGATTTTCCGGAAGATTCATGTTATGAAGTCTTCAATGTCTTTCTTCTTTGACAAGCTTGATTCGTACTTGGAGAAAGTATGGGCTGAGAATAATGAGCTCAAGAAGAAGGTGGAATGAAAAGATGAATTGATCAAGAAATTGAAGAAAACACTCTGAGTGTTTTTTTTGTTTTTTTTTTTGTGATTTTAGATTTCTTTTTTTCTGTTTTTTTTTATGTATTTTGTATTTTGCTTTTTTATTAAATATAATAAAGTTTGTTCTCTATATGCTGCATTTTTTTGAAACAACATAGTTTAGTTGTGAAACAACCTAGTTTAGTTTTGAAACAAGCCATATAATCCTTGTTGGAAGAAGAAAGGAATTCATTGCAGAAACAACATCATATCAAATTTGAAACAAGTGCTTAATGATTTTGAAACAATCACTGAAATATAAAAGAAATTGCAGAAACAACAACATATCTATTTTTGTTGTTTTGCTTTCTCTAATTCCTCTAGTTTTTTACATGTTATGATATCATGATGACCCAACTTCATACATCTTTGGCATGTTCTTTGCCTTTTATTTGATTTCTCAATTGCTTGCTCTCTAGCTCCCTTCAATCATTTCTGACTGTTTGTAAGTTGTACTCCAGTTCCTTTATTCTTGGAGACTTGAGGTTCTTTTATCAGAATTTCTGCAGGCAGGCTTGTTCCAATCAACATCTCAATGTCTTGCTTTTTGCTAGAAGATTTACCGCTGTTGTCTGTTCTGTTCTTTGCTTCCAAATCTGTCCTTATCTTCTTAACATTTTCGACTAGATTGGTGAGGTTTTCTGCATCACCTTCTGCCAAACTCACACACATATGCATCTCAGACCACAAAGTGTTTATCAATCTTTTCTTATCCATCACTCGAGCACACTCATCTATATCATTTCCTTCCATGTACAGCCTTGAAGTTTTTGCTGCTAATATTGTCCATCTGTTCAAGACATATTGTTGAGGAATGTTGTCGAGCATTCTATGCTTCCAGACCATAATCATATGTCTGCAAGGGATTCCTACTCTTATAAACTTCTAGCAGGAACATGTAGTGTCATTGTCATTTTCTTTATAGACTACTTGATGCTCTGTTTGATCCTTTTCCATCACTGTTATTATTGATAAATTGTTGTCTACAATCATGCTTTTGAATCCACAATAGAACGAAGCAGAAATAACCTGTTTTTGTAATTCATAGAAAACTGTTGCTGTATACACTTCTGATGCATGATGCTCAATTTTCATTGGGGTCCTGCACACATGCTTTGAGTGTTTGTTGTCCTTGTCATTCTGCCCTTGTGCATATCTTTGTCCTTCCATTGCAGTCTCAAACCGCATGTTAAATTCAACAAGAGTTAAATGTGGATTTGTGAAACTAGTGAAAAAATGATTTTCACTTTCCGACCTTGATGTTGTTCTCATTAACCCTGAAAGAAAACAGTCTCTGAAATAGGCATGTATCCAAATCCTTCTTTTTTCATACATGCGTTTGAACCAATCATGTTCTTGCAAATTATATTCTGAAATCACTTCTTGCCATTGTTTCTCAAAATCTTATGGCTCTGTTTCCACATTCCAAACACATTTGTTAATCTTGTCAAAAATTTTTGAGTCATATGTCATTGCACGCCCTGTGAAAAATAACAGCTGTTAGAGACTTTTAAAAAGCATAGGTTTTTTGGAATAACATAGTAAACTGTTGTATTACCTCTCTTTTCAGGCATTTTCTTCATAATATGCCACATACAAAGCCTATGTTCTGTCTTATCAAAGACATTTTTTATTGCAGCCATCATAGCTGGATCTTGGTCTGTGATGAGGCAATTTGGTTCGTTGTTGTGCATCGCTTTCAAAAATGTTTTAAATGTCCATTCAAATGATGCAATGTCTTCATTAGACAGTAAACAAGCTGCAAAGGTAATACACCTTTTGTGATTGTCAATTCTAGTAAATGGACCGAATACCATTTTATACCTGTTAATGGGAAAAAGACAAAACTACCAAATCAGTTTTGGAACAACAGATTCATATGTTGAAACAACTGCATTTTCGTTTTGGAACAACATAATATATTACCTGTTTGTTGAATATGTGGTATCAAATGATACCATATCACCGTAGAGAGCATAGTTTCTTCTGCAAGTCGCATCTGCCCATAAAACTCTACATAGACGGCCATCTTTATCTAATTCATATTCGAAAAAGAATCCACTAGACACTGATTGTTTAACTTTGAAGTTGTCAATAAACATTTGTGCATCTGATCCTTTAATATAGGCTTTCAAGTCTCTTTGAAAGTTCTTGAAATCAGATTTAGATGCACCAATATTTTCATAACCACCAAATAACTCTTTAACTTGTCTAAAGGTTCTCACAGGTCCAACATTAACCTTCGAATTATCAAACACCATCTTCTTTAGAAGGATGCCCATACTCCTTCCTTCTTTTTGATATTGTAGACAACTTGGTGTGTAAAGTTCATGGTTATGCCCTTCTTTAAACACTGTAACTTCATACTTCTCATAAGTCTGCATCTTTAGTATCATTTTCGCACCACATCCAACTCGTGTGAATGGTCTTTTCCTTTTTTGTTTGGCAAAGTTTTTGTTTCTTTTGTAACCAGCTTTGTTACAGACAAAGAACTGTTCTTTCACAATTTCAGGGTTATCCTTTCTTTTTCTTGATGTTGATTTCCTTGTACAAAACCCACCAGCGGCAGCATACGACTTGTAAAATTGAATCCCTATATCTAAGCTGTCAAATGTCATCCCTTCTGCAGGTTTCAATTCATTTGAGCAAATAGGAATCCATTCTTTTGCTCCATTTGGTGTCAAAACTGGTATTGTTTCAGGTGTAGGAGTAAACGGAACAATTGTTGTGCAATTGCCATTGTTTTCATCATCCAATGAAATTATACCTGCATTCAAGGAATAAGATTGTCTTGAAACAAGCAGCACACAGTCTTGAAACAAACAACACATAGTCTTGAAACAAGCAGCACATAGTCTTGAGACAAGAAGCACACAGTTTTGAAACAAGAAGCACAGAGTCTTGAAACAAGCAGCACATAGTCTTGAGACAAGAAGCACACAATTTTGAAACAAACATCACACAATTTTGAAACAAGCATCACACTTGATGTTCCATTGCAGCAAAAGGATACAATTAAAATAAATGAAATGTAGACAAGTACCTGTTGATGATGTAATATCAGATTGTTTTGTGATTCTTTTTGTTCTGTTCTGATTGATGTCAAAATTGGTATTGTTTCAGGTGTAGGAGTAAACTGAACAACTGCTGTGGA
Organism: Euphorbia peplus; assembly: GCA_028411795.1. Lineage (NCBI taxonomy): Eukaryota > Viridiplantae > Streptophyta > Magnoliopsida > Malpighiales > Euphorbiaceae > Euphorbia > Euphorbia peplus. The sequence goes on along the minus strand of CP110843.1, from coordinate 6,019,193 downwards.
ACTACCATTGTTTTCGTCATCCATTGTTTTCGTCTCCTTAGAAACGGATTTTTGTTTGATTATTAAGAAATCAAGACTGCAGAAGTTTGTTTGCAGCTGGAAGTACGACGTTATTTTGGTTTCTTAGGGATGCGTGTTTGTTCCAATAAAAACGGCGCAGTTTTATGTTTTATGGCTGCTGACACATTATTTACAAAATTGCCACCGCGTCATTTTATTACAAAATTGCCACGGCGTGGCTAGTTGTCACACCATAAGAGGCTGTCACACCATAAGGGGGGTGTCTCACCTGAACTTGACTATATATATATATATATATATATATATAGGAGAGGGATCGGGTGAGAACACCTCCTTAAATTGAGAACACTCCTTAAAGAGAGAACACATCAAAACTACATAGTTTCATTAAAGGGGAGGGACTAAAAGGGAATTTACCCATTTAATTCATTTTATGCGTGTATGTAGTCAGGAGAGAGAAAAGTGGGTTGATGACTCATCATTTGTTTACTTTTTATTCAAAAATGTTTTCCCGGCTATCCCGAACTCCGATTTCAAATTTTTTTATACCGTTGGACTGGTATTGTCGAGGCGCTCATTTTAAGATCCATCATGCCCAAGTAAAAACGAAGTTTTAGAATTTGGAACATACCGCTTTCGAGTTTGGAAGGTATGCTGATTTTAGTTTTATTTTTTGTACGGTAATGTTATATACATTCTGAATTTTGTAGTCTCTGTTTTAAATGTTAAGCATACTGTTATTAAAAAAATGAGTCGAAAAAACAAAGCGAAAACATATTTTAATGGTTAAAAATTGGAAAAATACATTCTAAACCACGTAAAATCAATGTAAAATCAAAATTTATAAATCCTATACCATAAAAAAACCAAATTCAAAAATATAAACTCAATTCTAATATATATAACACTTTATATTCACATACAAAAAAAAATTTACACATGTCACATTATTTTTAAATTAGAATATAAGGAATTACAATGCAGAGATAAATATCCTGGAACACAGAGATTATAAGTTTAGAATGCATAGTTTATACAGTGGAACACACAGTTTACAAATTTGGAATGCATAGTTTATATCTTAATGTACAAAGTTTATATTCTAATTTCGAGTTTAGCTTTTAGGATCTTAATTTTAGGGTTCAAAAATTAGGATTTATGTTTAGGATCTCAATTTTAGGGTTCATTAATTAGAATTAAGGTTCAATTTTAGGGTTTGGAGTTCACTTATTTCGGTTTAGGGTTTAGAGTTTGTAGTTTAGGGTTCAATTTTAGGATTCAAATTTAAAAACTTAGAGTTACGGGTTCACCACTTTAGGGTTTCGGGTTCACCAATTTAGGGTTCGAGTATCACCAATTTTATATGATATTTTATTTAAAAATATATTAAAATAAAGGTTTTTTAAATAAAATTTAATTTAACTTTTTTATTTATATACAATAACCGGCCTAAATTTATATTCACATAAAAAAAAGAATTTTATACATGTCACATTATTGTTAAATTAGAATATAAGGAATTACAATGCAGAGATAAATATTCTGAAACACAGAGTTTATAAGTTTAGAATGCGTAGTTTATACAATGGAACACACAGTTTATAAATTTGGAATGCATAGTTTATATCTTAAAGTACAAAGTTTATATTCTAATTTCTAGTTTAGCGTTTAGGATTTCAATTTTAGGGTTCAATAATTAGGATTTATGTTTAAGATCTCAATTTTAGGGTTCATTAATTAGAATTAAGGTTCAATTTTAAGGTTTGGGGTTCACTTATTTCGGTTTAGGGTTTAGAGTTTGTAGTTTAGGGTTCAATTTTAGGATTTAAATTTAAAAACTTAGAGTCGGGTTGACCAATTTAGGGTTTGAGTATCACCAATTTTATATGATACTTTATTTAAAAATATATTAAAATGGAGGTTTTTTAAATAAAATTTGATTTCACTTTTTTATTTATATACAATAACCGACCTAAATTTCTAGTTGCATTAAAAAAAAGAATTTTATACATGTCACATTATTGTTAAATTAGAATATAAGAAATTACAATGCAGAGATAAATATCCTGAAACACAGAGTTTATAAGTTTATGCGTAGTTTATACAATGGAACACACAGTTTATAAATTTGGAATGCATAGTTTATAACTTAAAGTACAAAGTTTATAATCTAATTTTGAGTTTAGCGTTTAGGATCTAAATTTTAGGGTTCAATAATTAGGATTTATGTTTAGGATCTCAATTTTAGGGTTCATTAATTAGAATTAAGGTTCAATTTTGGTTATTTAGTTATAAATGTTTAGGCTTTTACTATTAATTTGAATGGATTTTTTTTTTGTATTATATTGTGAAACATGACAGTTTGTAGTTTAGAATATATGTATATTCAATTTTGGTCATTTAGTTTTAAGTGTTTAAGTTGGTCACGGGTTCACCATTTTAGGGTTTCAGGTTCACCAATTTAGGGTTTCAAGTATCACCAATTTTATATGATACTTTATTTAAAAATATATTAAAATGGAAGTTTTTTAAATAAAATTGAATTTTACTTTTTCATTTATCTACAATAACCGGCTAACTTTATATTCACATAAAAAAAGATTTTATGCATGTCACATTATTTTTAAATTAGAATATAAGGCATTACAATGCAGAATTTATATCCTAGAACACAGAGTTTATAAATTTAGAATGCATTGTTTATACAATAGAACACACAGTTTATAAATTTGGAATGCATAGTTTATATTTTAAAGTACAAAGTTTATATTCTAATTTCGAGTTTAGCGTTTAGATCTCAATTTTAGGGTTCAATAATTAGGATTTATGTTTAAGATCTGAATTTTAGGGTTCAATTGTTAAATTTAAGGTTCAATTTTAGGGTTTTAGGTTCACATATTTCTACTTTATAAGCTCTAGATTCTACTTTATAAATCTTGAATTTTAAAACGTAAATTGTAAATGCTTGTAAATTATAATTAAAAAAGTAAAATGATTTAAATTTATAAATTGGAATTATGGCTTATGACATGAACTTAACATGATTAATATGTTTATCATAAGCTATGCCATGGTTAAGATATTTGCACACATACAAACTATGTTATCATAAGCTTATTTTATCCTATGAATTATGGCTTTCTATGTTTATCATAAGCTATGCCATCTATGATATCATCATTTATGTTACGTATGTAATTACCATGTTTATGATGATGAATGCATGTGATATGAATTAAATGAACTCATATGATATCCATGCTTAGATGAATGCAAATGATATAAGCTTATTGGTGATTTAAGTTGAGTATAAATGAATGGCTAGGATTCAATCACACATTGTGCCATCATCTTAATCCTACGACCACAAGCTATTCGAAATCACCAAGTTGTCATGTCTTATCAAAATCTTTCTTACTAACTCACCATTTCGTATGAAATCTTTATGTAAGAGATAAGGAAAGAGAAAACTCCTAATGTAAGAGTAGGGTTCCTAATGTAAGGAGTAGGCTTCCTAATGTAAGAAGATAAGATTACAAATGGAATAGATTTTACAAATGGAAGAAAAGAAGATTTGATGGGACAAGACATCCTTCTCCAAATCGGCTACATCTCTTGAAGAGTGAAGAGTATTCGGCTATAAATAGCTTGGAGAAGTGAAGGTTGAAGGTAAGGAAAACAAACCGAGATTCAAAGCTTTTCACACGAGATATTCAAGCGAGCTTTGATTATATTTTTCCTTCAACTTTACAACGAGAGTTTGAGTGTTATATTCTTTCATTCAAAGATCATTGTAAAAGATTAAACGGTGGGGTTTAATCTTGGGTTTTACACTAGATCCTTATAAAAGTGTAAGAGAGGTTCTTGCTTAGCCTTGAAAAGCATGTAGGTTCTTAAGCACCCGCAAGCTTAGGAGGTTATCACTGAGCCTTGAAAAGTGCCATAAGTTTCTTAGTTGATCTTGAGAAAAACTAAGTGGAGTTGCTCAAACACTTGGAAGTTTGAGGGAGTGAATACTGGGAGAGGTGTTCTGCTCTAGTAGTGTCTCGGATTGTGAGAACTACTCTACCGGCTTGATTTCTGCCCTTAAAGAAATCCTTAGTGGAAAATCTCGAGAGGTGCTTTCGGGGACAGGACTAGGCTCATAAGGAGACCGAACCTGGATAAATGCTCTGCGTCTAATCATTCTATCCGTACTCTCTTTATTATTGTCTTTTAATCACTTGCTTTACTTTAAAGCTTTAACTATAATTGCTTGTGATTAATCTGTACTTAAACTTGATTATTTTCTCTTACCAGCTAATCAACTATTTATTCCGCAAAATCTTTTACTTGTTTATGTTTTACTTGTTTTATTATTACTTTAGGATATTATTACTTTAGGATATTATTACTTCTTGTTTGCCTATTTGTGTATTAGGACTTGATCCTTGGCGATTCGGAACGATTTGGAGCGAAAACGAGCTTGAAAACAAGCAAAACAAGAGAAGCTGTAAAATGGCCTACTTGCGGGCGCAACTGGCAGACTTGCGGGCGCAAGTCTGGGCAGAAATCCCTAGAGTCACTTGCGGGCGCGAGTTTCTGACTTGCGGGCGCGACCTGTGCGTTTTCCATCTCCGAACCGACGCATTCCTTCATCATTCTTGGTGACTCTTCATCAAATATTCATCCATATCATCACCAAGCATTGTGTCATTTCATTTATGGATTGAAGCAACGTTTCAAGAGGATAAAGACAACTCTCCATGAAGATTAAGATGACTTTTCACCAAAGGTTGCAACTCTCCATAAACACACCACTTGAGGATTATAAATAGGGCATTGTATGTTCATTTAAAAGAGTAGTTGAAGGTATTACAAATACTTTGACACACGAATGTAGAGCGTGTTGTATGTCACCTACGCGTGACATACACACGATTACTCTACCATTTTAGGAATCAAGTAGAATTATCCTAGTTACTTATAGTACATCAAAGTTGATCCGAAAGGATAACTTATCGCGAGTAAACAATGAGATGGTGCAAGCGATGGCGATCCGAGGATTCACAACCCTTTCAAGGAAGTGTAAAGGATTCACAACCCCTAACTCTTCTTTGTCAAATGTTATTTGATTGTATCATTCTTGTTGAACTAGTTTGTCTATGTATCTTGATTGAATCATATGATTAATATAGTATTCCTTTTATGCTTAACATGATTTCTACTTGGAGTTTTGTTAAGTCCAAAATGTACTTAATTTAGCTATGTATTTCGTATATATATTCATAACATTTCATATAGTTTTAGCTCATTTAGCTTAGAAATATCTAGGATAGGGGCAATTTCACTACTTTGTGTTTGTTTTGATCTCCAGAGCTTAATCTTATGAAAACATAGCAATTTGATGTTAGTTCGAGCCAAAAACGAGCAATAGAAGACATTTGAGTTCATGCAAGGCCATGCGAAGAAGTTACGTGCAAGCTAAAGTTGGAAAATCGAAGAAATAACTCAAGGCGTGCAACCTACAGGTCGCGCGCTAGAGGCAAGAATTGCCTCTGGCGCGCAGGGTGTTTTTTAAGCCTTGTCTCGACAGAGGCAATTCTTGCCTCTGGCGCGCCGGGTGACAGAAAGTTCAGATTTGATTTTCTTCGTCGTTCTTATCCACACAACCCTTCCGAAAGGTCGTACATCTTCCCAACGGACACGACCATTCCCTAAAGGTTGTAACCCTTTGAAACACACCTCTTGGTGCCTATAAATACACCATCCTTCTCTGAAATTCGGATGGTTGACATATCTTACAAAAGAACGAAACACTAAATACATACTTACATTTCCCGTAGACTTTACCCGTAAATTCACCCTTCGTTAACTAATTGTTCCCGCCGTGTATTCAGATCAGAAACACGGTAAGATTTTGTTCTTTCATAAGGCTTAGTAGTTAGATCGAGAGATCAACTTTGTTCATCCGTTCATCGAAGGAAATCCGAGCAAGAACGCCCCGAGGCTTTGACACGCCTTACGAGTAGAGTAAAAAGGATTGACGCTCCTGTTTCCTTATACTTGTTTATGTTCTGTCCAACTTAGATTTTCTGTTTACATCTTGTATGAATATATGCTTATGTTCTTGAATTGATAGTTTGCATGCTAAGTAATTAATTTGGATCAAGAATAGTTGCTTAGTATAATAACTTGTGTTTATCATTAACTTATAATCTAGTGATACGAATAGGTTCGGTTGCTTGGGTTATAATCTAGTTTTACATGTGTGATTGTAGTCGGTTATAATATTGATACGAATAGGTTCGGTTAGTATATAATTGATGTTCATATGTGGTTAACTTGTTTGCATGTATCGAGAGATCGGAATAAGTTATATCGAGATTAGATTAAGTATATAAAGTTCACTCAATATTGTGTTTACGTGCTTAAATGAATTGTTGTCTTTGCCTTAGAATGAATAGAAATCCAAACATGTGCGTTTGGTGACTTGAAGTATATGTTATACGTGAATGGTACAGTAAGTTGTGTTTTATCAACCAAATCAATAAGGATTATCGTTTTATCTATTTGTGAAAAGAAAACGAACGCGAATAAGAGAAAGTTTAAGTATATTGTTCCATCTCTGTGGGTACGATCTTTTTATTACTACGAGTGACTCCGTACACTTGCGGAAATCACCCAACAAGTTTTTGGCGCCGTTGCCGGGGATGGCAATTAATGTGCTTTAAATTTTTGTATGATTATTTGTGTTCCGAATTTTTACTTATAGGGCTAATTTATTTTTAATTTTTGTTTTTCAGGTACTTTGATATTATATGCGTGAGACTCGTAGTCGGAAGCCTAAACTTGTAGATTACGATCTTTCGTTTGAGAAAAAGTTGAAAAATAAAAGAAAGTTTTTGAAAAATAAAAATAGAAAGGAATTAGAGTTTTATTTAGATTTAGGATTTAATTTAGAATTAGACTTAGAGGGGAATTTGGTTTTTAACGACATGGCAGTTCCACCGCAAAGGCTTATGGATTATTCCGCACCTGGCCTTGATGGATTAACGGATGGTGTTCGTCGCCCAGCGATTAACGCCGACCATTTTGAAATCAAACCCGCCTTGTTGCAAATGATTCAAAATAATGTCCAGTTTTTCGGTATGCCTAGTGAAAATCCAAATACTCATTTGAGTACATTTCTTGAAATTTGTGATACTTTTAAAATTCATCATGTGTCCTTAGAGGCTATAAGGCTTCGTCTTTTTCCGTTTACGCTAAAAGATAAGGCCAAGGCTTGGTTGAATTCGCTACCGCAAAATTCAATCACCACATGGGAAGCATTGGCTAGAGCATTTTTGGCCAAGTATTTCCCATTGGCTAAGACCGCTAAAATTATAAAGGAGATAACGTCGTTTACTCAACATGAGACCGAGCCACTTTATGAGGCTTGGGAACGATATAAAGAACTTCAAAGAATTTGTCCTCACCATAATTTGGCTCGTGAACTTATTTTGCAAACTTTTTATAACGGTGTTAGTCCGTCTACTAGGAGTCAAATAGATGCTATGGCAGGTGGATGTTTTATGAAGAAGACATCCGATGAAGCTTTTGAATTACTGGAGGAAATGTCTGCTAATAGTTGCATGTGGCCCGTTGAACGTGCCCAAGTTTCTAGAAGTGCAGGTTCGCCGCAGTCGTCTTCAGGATCGGTTAAGGGAATCATTGATTTGGATCCTTTAACTAAGATTGAAGCCCAGTTCTCGAAGTTATATAATAAAATTGATATTTTGCAGGAGGAGATTCGAGGACCACAATCTCAGAATTGTGAATACCCGATTATGGAAGAACAAGTGAATTATGTCCAAGGGCAAAATCGCAATAATAATCCATATTCGAGTACTTACAATCCTGGATGGCGAAACCATCCTAACTTTGGTTGGAGAGACAACACAAACTCTAACCAAGATAGGCCTACCAATAATAATAGTAATAATAGTAGTAATTATAATAGTAATAATAATGGTTATAATAATCAATCTCAATCCCGTGGCTATAATAATCCATTGGGAGATTTATCGTCTAAAATTGATAAGTTTATTGATGGCATTGGCGGTAAAATGAATTCCCAAGAGGAAAATTTTAAGAGGATTGAAAACAAGTTCGATCAACTTATTAAAAATAATTCTTCGTCTATACATAATTTAGAAGTGCAGATTGGACAGCTTGCTACGTCTATTCCGTTTCGTCAGATGGGAGATCTTCCGAGTAGTACCGAAAGTAATCCTATCCATAAAACTTAAGTATTTCTACCTTTTTATTTTTACTTAGTGTAGTATGTTTATTATTTTAGTTAATTTATTTTTGATGTGTTGTTATACCTTGTTATTTTATGTGTTATATGTTTAGTTTAATGTTACCACAGTTAGTATAGTTAGTGTTTTTGATTAGGAAGTTAATTTAAGGACGTTTAGATAAGTACGTATGAGTTAGAAGTTGAGAAAAACGAGTCGCACACCATTTACAGGTGGCGCGCCAGAGGCAACTATTGCCTCTAGCGCGCCCTTCTTTATTTTAAGGGTGGCGCGCCAGAGGCAACTTCTGCCTCTGGCGCGCGAGTATACAGTTAGTTTGATAAGGTTCGTTTTCGGTTATTTTTGTGTTTTTTCACGAAAAGTTGCCATTTTGAACGGGTACACTCGTTCCAATTTGCACCATTTCGTATTCTAACTTATCTTAACTACTTTTCTGAGTCTATTTAAGTAGATTAGAGACCTTATATCAGTCACAAACACATTAACTTACTTAAGTGTACAACAAAAGAGAGAAAACAAGTAAGTGTCATAATGCCTCCAAAAACCCGTTCTATGGTTCGTAAACGTCGTATCGATATCTCCAGTAGGTATGATGCCCCATTTCCCATCTATAATGAAGATGAGGGGCGCCGATACAAGAAGTTTAAGAGGTGCAACTATTATGGGATGATGTATATGGATGAATATTTCAATACCGAACTCGGTATTCAAGATCGTGTTGCACGATACATCACCCATCTTAGTTGGGACAAGTTTGTTGCTTTGAGATTTCCCATAATCGGGGATTGGATTCTGGAATTCCTTTCCACCGTTCGTTTTACCGATAAGCGTCGAATCCGCATGCGTCATCGCCATCGTGGGAAAGATTATACTTTTGGCTATCCGGAACTCCATAATTGGTTTGGTTTTCCCGTTAGAACCACTGAAAGACCCCCGGGCCGTGATATGACGTCGCTGGACGTGTGGACTAGCATCACCGGTCAAGAACGATACATCCCAAAGCTTGCTTTTAACAAGTTGATTTCTTCGGAGTCAATCTTGTATTTCCATAAGTTCCTATGTTATTCCATTTTTGGAAGAACTAATGGACATAAAGTCCGTTATGAAGACTTAAATCTCTTAGGAGATGTGATGCAAGGAACAGAAGTTGATTCAAGTCGGCTTTTGATGGATGGAATATTTCTTACTTCCCGATCTAAGAACAAGAATATAGGATTCGGGAATGTTATTTGTGGCTTAATCATAGGAGGTCTTGGCAATATTGAAGTACCTTGGACCGATAAGGAGTATTTTCCGGTCCTTGATTTCGAGTTCTTGGCTAAGGAAGGGCTAGTAAAGAGAGTCTTTCGTCGAGGGGCACGTTTTCTTCCTTATGAAGATCGTGTTTTGTCGATCCTTACCAAGCCAACATCGAATGGAAGTCGCTTCATAGATTTAGACGCCTAGTTTAGTCTAAGTTATTTTGTGATTGTTGTTTTCTTTATATTTTGTTGTTGTTATTGTTGTTTTTGCTTTTGTAATTTTCTGTTTTTATTTGTCATTTTTATGCTTTGAATAAATGTATTCGATCACCCACATATTAATTAAATAAAAGATCGAATTTTTCTATACTTGTGTTATTTGCTTTTATTCATCGTTTCTCGGTTAACCATTTGGTTATTCCGAGTAGTTACTAATGTTTAAGTTGTTTTGATGAGTTTCAGAATGTTTAGTTTTCAGTTGTGAAGTTTCAGTAGGGTCCGAGTTAGTGGAAATTGGATCAGGAATTAAAACGACATGAAGAACGCGTACCTATGAGAGGTACAGGTCGCGCGCCAGAGGCAACTTCTGCCTCTGGCGCGCTAGGCAACATGTTTGCCTTGGCTCGATCTTGCTCGAGCCAGCAGATCGAGCCAAGACACAGTGGGTTTGGCCGAGTTTCAAGTCCCTAAAAATCCAAATTTTTGCCTCCAAACCTCAAACTCAAATTCAAATTTCACCTTTTACTCTTCCCAAAACAACTTTAACTCCTACACACACATTCATTACCACATTTACATCCATAAATATTCCTATTTCACTCATCTTTTCCTTACAATTTCAAATTCAAAATCTCAAACCCTTAAACAACCAAAACCTCAAATTTTCTTTCAACCCAACCTCTAAATTTCGAAGATGTCTAGGAAGAAGGCTCCCGCTCAACGAAATTTGGCTCCGGAGGTTGACTTGAGGGAATCCTATGGCGCTCCGTTCCATACTATTGAGAAATCGGAAGGTTCTATCTTTAGTCGCCTTGTAGTCCTACGAAAAGAGGACGACTTTGCTTCTATTAGGTGAACATGTCGAGGCGGGCGACGGTTCTTCAAAGGCTCCTAGGCCGAAAGGCAAGGGGAATGGTAAGGCCAAAGTGGGCCAAAGCCGAATAAATGAGGAAGAAGAAGAGATTGGTGGTGAAATTCCGGGTTGGCAACGTGTTCTTGATCAAATGAATGCAAATCATGAGGTGGTTCAAGGACAAATCCGTGAAGTCGTGGAAGAAAATAGGCGAATGGGTTTACAATTGGGGACTATGCAAACCTCAATTGATCTTTGCTTGGAGAATCAACGTGGATTCCGGACCGAACTTGACGATTACGTTAACTACAAGTTCACTTCCGACTCTCCTAACTACTCTCCTCCACGAGATTGAGTACCGAGTTCAAGAAGTCCAAGATCAAGTTTTATTTCTTTACTTTATTTTATTTTCAAGTATTTCAATTTTTAGTCTTTAATTTTAGTAATTTTCTTTTCTTTATTTTATTTTTATGCTTATTGAAGAACTAATTTATCTTTTTATAAATTTCTTATGTTTTTAGTTATTATTTATCTTACATTTTTGCTCACTTAGTTTCCGAACTATGAGGACATAGTTCCCACTAAGTGTGGGGAGGTGGTACGTTTTCCTTTATTTTTCCTATATCGTTTTATTATTCATGTGTGATTTTTGTCATATGCTTAAAATTTTCGAAAAAGTGACATTTTTGCAATAAAAATGTCTTAGCTTTAGATTGACATACATATATTCATGCATTTATTCTCATGACTAGTAGAATGTCTACCAAATAATAAAATAGGAAAAAGAAAACGTATGCAAAAAAAAAGTGATAGTTGACGAAAAAGAAAAATTTTCAAGTCACTTTTACATTTCCCCTACACAAGGATTAAGTACCTCAAATCCTATACTAAAGTTTTTATTATGTTCTTTTCTTTATGTTTAAACCAAGGTTTTTATGCAATCTCATATGGAACGTCATATTATCTAAAAGATATGCAAATATCTTGACTTGAAGTCCATCTCGAGATTAAATAAAAATGAGGTCATTAGGGAAACTATAGCCATAATACATGTTGATTTAAAAGTTAATATAGGTTGAGGGTATCTAAAAATTTTTCTTGCTCAAATACTTTGTTCATTAGGAAGTGTCAAGTTGCGTACTTTTGGCCACGTTCAAGTCCACCCATGGCTCGAGCGAGGTATGAAAGGAACGTTAAAATTGAGTCTAGAGGTATAATTATTGGCATGATTGAAGTTTAATGTCACGGTCTAGTCCACCCATGTCAAGGACGTGACCTCTTAAGCGGAAAACATGATTCTCAAGTCGGTATTTTAACTCATAAGTCACGGTCTCGACCACCCTTATCAAGGACGTGACTAGGGAAGATTTACTTGACAAATTAAAGCAAGAAGGAAAATAAAGATACCTAGATATACCTTGAGACAATAAAAATCAAAACATGCGTGCTCGCTTTGTCCCGAAAGCCTTATATAAAATACGTCAAGAATGGATGATAGTCTTAAAGGTTCTTATAATCGTATGGCTTCATTATGAACGCATATTAACTTTCTCGATGAAGTTTCGCTTGATCAAAGTTAATTGATTTTCATATAAGGATAGGTTAATATAATGACTACTTTGGGAAGTTGATAGAGGTAAACTTAAGTTGGATCCTATATTTGCTTGAGGACAAGCAAAAGTTTAAGTGTGGGGATTTGTTAAGTCCAAAATGTACTTAATTTAGCTATGTATTTCGTATATATATTCATAACATTTCATATAGTTTTAGCTCATTTAGCTTAGAAATATCTAGGATAGGGGCAATTTCACTACTTTGTGTTTGTTTTGATCTCCAGAGCTTAATCTTATGAAAACATAGCAATTTGATGTTAGTTCGAGCCAAAAACGAGCAATAGAAGACATTTGAGTTCATGCAAGGCCATGCGAAGAAGTTACGTGCAAGCTAAAGTTGGAAAATCGAAGAAATAACTCAAGGCGTGCAACCTACAGGTCGCGCGCTAGAGGCAAGAATTGCCTCTGGCGCGCAGGGTGTTTTTTAAGCCTTGTCTCGACAGAGGCAATTCTTGCCTCTGGCACGCCGGGTGACAGAAAGTTCAGATTTGATTTTCTTCGTCGTTCTTATCCACACAACCCTTCCGAAAGGTCGTACATCTTCCCAACGGACACGACCATTCCCTAAAGGTTGTAACCCTTTGAAACACACCTCTTGGTGCCTATAAATACACCATCCTTCTCTGAAATTCGGATGGTTGACATATCTTACAAAAGAACGAAACACTAAATACATACTTACATTTCCCGTAGACTTTACCCGTAAATTCACCCTTCGTTAACTAATTGTTCCCGCCGTGTATTCAGATCAGAAACACGGTAAGATTTTGTTCTTTCATAAGGCTTAGTAGTTAGATCGAGAGATCAACTTTGTTCATCCGTTCATCGAAGGAAATCCGAGCAAGAACGCCCCGAGGCTTTGACACGCCTTACGAGTAGAGTAAAAAGGATTGACGCTCCTGTTTCCTTATACTTGTTTATGTTCTGTCCAACTTAGATTTTCTGTTTACATCTTGTATGAATATATGCTTATGTTCTTGAATTGATAGTTTGCATGCTAAGTAATTAATTTGGATCAAGAATAGTTGCTTAGTATAATAACTTGTGTTTATCATTAACTTATAATCTAGTGATACGAATAGGTTCGGTTGCTTGGGTTATAATCTAGTTTTACATGTGTGATTGTAGTCGGTTATAATATTGATACGAATAGGTTCGGTTAGTATATAATTGATGTTCATATGTGGTTAACTTGTTTGCATGTATCGAGAGATCGGAATAAGTTATATCGAGATTAGATTAAGTATATAAAGTTCACTCAATATTGTGTTTACGTGCTTAAATGAATTGTTGTCTTTGCCTTAGAATGAATAGAAATCCAAACATGTGCGTTTGGTGACTTGAAGTATATGTTATACGTGAATGGTACAGTAAGTTGTGTTTTATCAACCAAATCAATAAGGATTATCGTTTTATCTATTTGTGAAAAGAAAACGAACGCGAATAAGAGAAAGTTTAAGTATATTGTTCCATCTCTGTGGGTACGATCTTTTTATTACTACGAGTGACTCCGTACACTTGCGGAAATCACCCAACAAGTTTGTTTCTAACGAAGATCCTTTGAGTTTATAATCATGGCGTTTATCTTATTCGATTGACGCAAAGAGATTTGGGAATCGAATAAGATAAACTTTGGCAATCAACTTGATTAACTTAGTTTTTAACTTGACTTTTGCGTTAGTTCGACTAGTTGGGTTAGAAGTTGATTTGGTTAAGTTTCTTAATTCTGAATCGAAAGATTAGATTAGGATTGATTATCACTTTAGAAAGAAACATATTAATTCGATGGTTGGTTATGAACTTAGATAATAGGTTCAAAGTTGTGACTTTGTTGGTGTATGAACATTTAGCTTAGATGATCTATTTGATGTTAGTTTAGTTTAGGACTTAGATTATAAACCAATATCCAATTATCGCTTTCCTATAAACCTCGAGAAAACGAATAAAGTAAATAATGTATGTAAATAAGTAATTAGTGTTTCCCTGTGGGATCGATATTTTATTACTACATAAGTGACTCCGTACACTTGCGGAATTCGCCCAACAAGTTTTTGGCGCCGTTGCCGGGGAAACGCGTCACAAGTTTTAATAACTTGTTTTTTGTTACTTATTTATTGTCATTGTTCATTTTATTCCGAATCTTGGTTTATAGATTTATACATATTTATATATATCTTAATTTTTATTTGTTTATGTGTTTAATTAAAGTTTATTTATTTAGGAGGGTAGTCCTTAGGACTACGCCCTCGGTATTTAACGTTTACATTTTAAGTTTTTGACACAGTTAAATAGGGTGCGAACGGAGTGAGCAAGACCACAAAAAAAAATTATAGATTGAAGCGAACTTGTTTTGCGATTCGTGATGCAACACGGGAAAATCGGTCAATTTTGAAGGGAAGGTTTGATCATAATGACGTTTCATCACACATTTTGGTAGAAGCATAGCTTGCAAAGGAAATGTTATCTTTACCGGCGAAATTTATCACTAAAAGCATTCAGAATTCTCTCCAGAAAATATTTCGTCAGAAAACAGTTTCTGACGAAAATTTCCGTCGGTAAGGTCCTTTCCGACGAATTTTTTCTGTCCTTGAAGATCATGCGACGAATTTTTTCCGTCAGTAAAGTCTCGGGCGCGACAGAATTTGTTGCGGGCGCGAGAACAACCAGAATACCACCAGAATTCGAATTTTTACACCTTTTCATGAACGGACACCATTCCAATCCGATACAGTCCATTCGAAAAGGTGTCTTTTCACTAATTAACTTCCATATACACCCCTTTTCAACATTCAACGCATCCTTTAACCCAAAAGGTGTCTCTATCTACACCAAAAGACACACCTACTTCACCAAGAGTCACCATCTTTCACCAAAACACATATCTATTTATATGTTCTCTTCCATTCTTAGATGATATTCTATCACCCATAGCCAAAATTATAGTCAATCATACATGGATCCAATCATGCCAAGCATAAAGAAGATCATCGATGTCGACATAGAGGTTCTTTTCGTGCCTAATGGTATGGTGCTAAATCATCACACACAAGACCAAGGTAAACGATATCTACACTTTAAATACTTTTCTTTTTTTTAAGATGACTAAATTTAGAAACACAAACCTGGATTTCTAATTTTTTGAAAAGCCAAGCAATAAGAAAAAATTTTAATATTTGTTTTCCGCAAATTGATGTGTTGGTGATGGAAATCTTTTATATCATTTTGGTGATGAGACAATTTTTCACGTTTAGGAATGAGGAAGCATAAGTAATTTTTCAAGAGATGTATACCCTTGGTTTGTTTTCTAAAAATGCTTTGTCAATAAATCATTCGATTTCACCGCGCATAATGTTTGAAATTACTCATGAATACGGTTGATTTTAATCCGAAACAAACTCTTCAAGCACAACGTTTTATTACTAAATGTTATACTCTATTTCATATTTGTCATGTTCATTATTTGGTAGAGTTGACGAGTCCAAGGTGTATGCCAAGGACTAGTTTGTTATTTGTTGTGTATTGTAGGATATGTTACTAATTTTGTACATCCTATTTAAGGCATCAAGGCCACGTGCTTTAAAAATCGGATGTAAATTGATAACCGAGATTACCCTAGGTTAAAAGTGGACATTTAAAGGAGTTTAGGGAGAGTAAAGAATTCAAGCCGTATGAGATAAGGAGTAAGAGTTATATGAAAAAGGAAGTGTGGGACACAAGGAGAATGTTGTTGGGGTTACAAACAATGTTTTGAGACGGTCAATAGCCCCGCACTCCTCTTTGAAAGTTTGTTATATAATGCGAATAAAAAGTCATTGAAATTCGGTGACCGTTATCGTCTTTAGTACGATTGGTCGACCTTTTGATGGTGTTAAGTGGACCTATTCTCTTTTGGATTATGCTCTTAAGAAGGTCCATTTTGTGACTACGAAAGGATCTCAACAATTCCTCTCACGCCGACATTGTGCCAAGTACATTGTTAGACGGAACGAGGCGGGTCCTTCAACTTCTAGCAAAAGGGAAAAATCTAGAGCCAAATTTGAAGAGGATGAAAATGATGATGAAGAAGTGGACGAAGAGGAAGTCGGTCGCATACAAGTTCTCACCTGGTTAGATGTTGCGGATGCTAATAATGTGGTTCTTTTACAACGGGTTCATGAACCCGACTCTTCCATACAACGAGTCGAAATTGAAATTAAGGATTTGCGAAGGGCACACGTTTCCATAAGGTGCCGCATGTTGTCTTGTTTTAGGCGTAACAATATGGAGTTTTCTCCATCTCCTCCCGGTTCGCCGGGGAACACCTAGGTAATATCTTTCCTTTACTTTACTTTTTATGTTTTAGTCTAAATTTTTGCTTTGTGTGGTTTTGTGTGTTGATCTTCCTACAATGAGGACATTGTCCAAAATAAGTGTAGGAGTATACCTTGCATGTTTGTTTGTTTGTTTTTAAGCTTTTGCATTGCATTGTTGTTTTAGGATGTCGGTTCTATCACGAAACGACCATTTTGAACCGGGCATGATATGAGTTTCTAGTTTAGTGTCCCTAAAACAAGCAAAAAAGGAAGAAGATAGTTGTCTTGGAAAAAAACAAAAAAATCGAGATATACTAAAAAATCGTGTCATCTTGTCGACGTAGTTCGGGAAGACGAACAAAAAATAAATCAAAAAAAGTCAAATCTCGTGCCTTTCCTTATTGCTATTTTGGTCATTATTATGTTCTTATTTTTAGCTTAAGACCAAGGTTTTAATGTGAATCTAGATTTATACGTTTCAAAGCAAACACTTGCTTAACTTGAAGTCATATGTATGTTAGCATCTAGATTGGAGAGCTAGGGAAACTAAAGCCATAATCCGTGTTAGTCATTGGTCAATAAAGGATGAGGGTATGAGTACTTAATGTTTGAAATAAATAAAGCATACCCAATGAAGGTATCGAAAAGAGCAATGAAAATGAAAAATCAAAAGAAAGAGAGCATACCCAATGGTATGGAAAAGGTGAGGAGTGGTATGGAGCGAAACGCAACCACTCATGTGCGAAAAAAGAGAAAGAAAGAAAAAAAAGAGTTATCAAAGGCCAATGCCAAATAATAACTAATGTTCAGAAATGCAATTATGAAAGTGGAAGTTCTAAGATACCAAAAAGGCCTTGAGACATTAACCAAACATGTGTGCTATAAACTTGTCCCGAATGCTTCATGATGTTGTTATAAAGTTTGACGGATAGTAGAAACATCTTGTATAAATTTGTTTGAGCATTTAAGCTTTGTTGTGGAAATCCATTTTTGAGTTAATTGGTCTTTTGTTAAGGATGGGTTATATAATCGTGACGTGAAAATGGCTTTGAAGAAAGATTATCTTCGCTTGGGGACAAGCAAAAGACTAAGTATAGGAGACTTGATAAGTCTGTTATTTACGTGTTTCTAGCTTGCATTTCATGTATCTTTATCGTTGTTTGTTTATGTTTTACTTGTTTTATTATTACTTTAGGATATTATTACTTCTTGTTTGCCTATTTGTGTATTAGGACTTGATCCTTGGCGATTCGGAACGATTTGGAGCGAAAACGAGCTTGAAAACAAGCAAAACAAGAGAAGCTGTAAAATGGCCTACTTGCGGGCGCAACTGGCAGACTTGCGGGCGCAAGTCTGGGCAGAAATCCCTAGAGTCACTTGCGGGCGCGAGTTTCTGACTTGCGCCCAGAAACTCGCGGGCGCGACCTGTGCGTTTTCCATCTCCGAACCGACGCATTCCTTCATCATTCTTGGTGACTCTTCATCAAATATTCATCCATATCATCACCAAGCATTGTGTCATTTCATTTATGGATTGAAGCAACGTTTCAAGAGGATAAAGACAACTCTCCATGAAGATTAAGATGACTTTTCACCAAAGGTTGCAACTCTCCATAAACACACCACTTGAGGATTATAAATAGGGCATTGTATGTTCATTTAAAAGAGTAGTTGAAGGTATTACAAATACTTTGACACACGAATGTAGAGCGTGTTGTATGTCACCTACGCGTGACATACACACGATTACTCTACCATTTTAGGAATCAAGTAGAATTATCCTAGTTACTTATAGTACATCAAAGTTGATCCGAAAGGATAACTTATCGCGAGTAAACAATGAGATGGTGCAAGCGATGGCGATCCGAGGATTCACAACCCTTTCAAGGAAGTGTAAAGGATTCACAACCCCTAACTCTTCTTTGTCAAATGTTATTTGATTGTATCATTCTTGTTGAACTAGTTTGTCTATGTATCTTGATTGAATCATATGATTAATATAGTATTTCTTTTATGCTTAACATGATTTCTACTTGGAGTTTGTTTCTAACGAAGATCCTTTGAGTTTATAATCATGGCGTTTATCTTATTCGATTGACGCAAAGAGATTTGAGAATCGAATAAGATAAACTTTGGCAATCAACTTGATTAACTTAGTTTTTAACTTGACTTTTGCGTTAGTTCGACTAGTTGGGTTAGAAGTTGATTTGGTTAAGTTTCTTAATTCTGAATCGAAAGATTAGATTAGGATTGATTATCACTTTAGAGAGAAACATATTAATTCGATGGTTTGGTTATGAACTTAGATAATAGGTTCAAAGTTGTGACTTTGTTGGTGTATGAACATTTAGCTTAGATGATCTATTTGATGTTAGTTTAGTTTAGGACCTAGATTATAAACCAATATCCAATTATCGCTTTCCTATAAACCTCGAGAAAATGAATAAAGTAAATAATGTATGTAAATAAGTAATTTGTGTTTCCCTGTGGGATCGATATTTTATTACTACGTGAGTGACTCCGTACACTTGCGGAATTCGCCCAACAAATAGGATGAGAAATTTTATTCAGTCTAATGATATTTTCGTTTGGAAAGTAATTAAAGACGGATCATCTATTCCCACAAAAATAGTTGATGGCGTAACAATTTGCAAGACTGAATCTGAATTTAACGATGATGATTGGAAGCAATTACAGTTAAATACTAAAACTATTAATATCATACATTGTGCTTTAGATACTAACGAATATCATCGTGTTTTAGGGTGTACGAGTGCCAAGGAGATATGGGACAAACTTGAGGTCACATATGAAGGAACCCAAAAGCAGAAGGATCTAAGGGTAAATTTGTATATGCGCGAATATGAGTTATTTAAGATGGAGGTGAATGAAACCATTTCAGAAATGAATACGAGGTTTACCACCATCATAAATAATCTAAAAACCCTTGGAAAATCCTTTCAAGATGAGGAGCTAATTAAAAAATTAGTGAGAACAATGCCCTCAGCTTGGGATCCTAAATTGACAGCTATTGATGAAGCTAGAGATCTATCCACATATGCTTATGATGAGTTTATTGGATCTTTACTTACTCAGGAGATTAAAATGTCTTCTGTCAATGATAAAGAGCCCGAGGCAAGAAAGCTTAAATGATGAACCCTAAGTGTTTTGATTATGTCCAAACGTTTCAGAAGATGAAAAATTAAATTTATCCTATATACTTTGCATATTGACTAACAATTTTGTTAAGTGTTGGATAAGTTTTTCTCAGCAGGTGCTGAATGAAATATCCCTGGTCGCTTGCTTAACTCAGAAGATGTTGATCAGAAGCTGGTACAACCGCTCTGAAGCTCTTGTAGTCTGTTTCTACTATCTCAGAAGTTTGCTCAAGTAACCAGAAGATAAAATTGATAAAGATCATAAGCGCTAATGTAGATTTGAGAACTTTCAGAAGTTCGTTATCATGGGTTTTGTTTAGCATTTAATGCTATGTCAGTTGCATTTAATGCTAGGCGCCAAAAGTTCAAAAAGCTGTTTGAAGGGCGCGCTTGGTCCACTAAAGAACAAAACCGGTCTCCTAACAACGCCGATCGAAATCAAATAAGTCCAAGTCAACTCCATCCTTTTCTTCATCCCGTTCAAGATTAAGCAAAAGTATAGTTGACAGGATTAAGTGTCAGTGTCCGTTTGAAGAAGATGACAAGAATAACGGCTTCTCTCTTCCATGTCATATGTGAAGATTCCTCACAACGGTCATTTCCAAGACACTATATAAAGAAGCCAAGCTCCACTGCATCAACTACGCATGATTCAAAAGAGCTGAAATCTCAACGCAATGTTAATATCAAGAAAACAGAGCACTATTTCCATTCTCAATCTCTACTTAGCTTAGCTATTGTTTTAGTGAGAGAGTGAAGAAAAACAAGTTCATAATAGGAATCTTGTAAACTGGTATCGTTTGTGATACTCAGTTAGATTAAAGAGAGAAATCTAGTTGAGATTAGAGTTGGGTGAGAAATCCAGAAAACAGAGTGTTTGTTCTTCTGGTGGAAATCCTTTAACTCTTTTTAGGCTAGTCAGAACTAAGTGAGAAATTAGCTTAAGTTCTGTTGATGTAAAGGAGCTTCTGAACTTGCCATAAAAGTTCTGAATAGTGAATTTATAAAATCTCTGGAGGCTGCGACCTCAGAGGACAAGACGTAGTCACAGGACTTCTGTGGCGAACTTGGATAAATTGAACTGTTCATCAGGACCTCCTGAATCTCTTTCTCCCTTCCTTATACTTGTTAAATTACTTCTGTGTACTTGTTATATATTTAGTGCTGAAACAGATTTACTCTTTAAAATCACAAGTCTTTGTTCAGAAGATTGTCTAGAAGTTCTCATATCAGAACTTCTGTTGCCGAAAAAACAGAAACTGTCTTAAAGCAGAATATCCCTCAGAGGCTACTTCAATAAGCTTGCCTCTGACTCTGAGGATTTTTTACTCTGAAATTTGAGTTTCCTTAAAAACTCAAAAATACCAGTTTTCTGTTTGAAACACCTATTCACCCCCCTCTAGGTGATTCTGTTCTTGTTAGGGCCAACATTAAATCCACAGGATTAAAAGCTAAGATTGTAAGTGAAAGTTCAGATAATGAATCTGAAGAGGAAATTGCTTTACTTACTCGAAAATTCAACAAGTTCTTAAAAAATAAGAACTTTAAGAAATTTCCTAAAAATAACTTTCACAAAGAGCCCAGAACTTTCGATAAGTTCAAAAAGGACTTTTCTCAAAATGTTGTTTGCTTTGAGTGTGATAAGCCAGGACATATCAAGCCAAATTGTCCTAACTTGAAGAATGAAAGCAAGAAGAAAGAGAAGGGAAAAAGGGCTATGGTTGCAACTTGGAGCGATAGCGATGAGTCTTCAAGTGATGAAGAAGATGATGAAGTTGCAAACATATGTTTTATGGCAAAAGATGAATCAGAAAATTCTTCAGACGATGGAGATGATGAATCTCCCGAGGTAACTTTTGGTCTTATGTCAAAAGAAGAATTAATTGTTGTTTGCTGTAATTTATATGATACCTCTATTGAGACTTTACTACGATTCAAGAAATGCAAGAAAGAAAATAAAAGTCTCAAAAAGGAGAATTCAGAATTGCTAGATAAAATTGAAAATCTAGAGACTAGCAATGCTGAAGTTCAACTTTGAAAAACCAAAAAGCAAAAGATGATCATATAATAAAGGGTTTTTCAAAGGGAAAAGAAATCCTTCATGATATTATTAACTCCCAACGATCTTGTGATGACAGATCTGGAATTGGATGTTTCACTGATTATCATGAAAGATTTACTTCAGATAAACCAAAGAAAAAGAAGGATTATAATAATAAACAGTTAAAACTCCCAAAAATTAAGAACTGTTATTATTGTAATCATAACGACCATATAATTAAAAATTGCAAATTTAGAAATGGTCAATATAAAAGAAAGTTTATCTGGAAAGCAAAAGTGTCGAGATTGTCTACTGCTAACCTACCAGGACCGAAAATTCATTGGGTACCTAAATCTAAGTGATTAATTGCAGGGACACGTGAGAGGCACACAAAGGTCAAAACAATGGTATATTGACAGTGCATGCTCAAGACACATGACTGGTGATAAAAGTACGTTCATCTCAATTAAAGCCTTTAATGGAGGAAGTGTCAGTTTTGGAGACAAAAGAAAAGGACAAGTCATAGGTAAAGGTCAAGTTGGCTCACAACCATCCATTGAAGATGTATCTTTGGTCGACGGGCTAAAATACAATCTTCTAAGCGTAAGTCATCTATGTGATAAAGGTATGAAGGTAGTTTTCAACTCCAAAAGCTGTGAAGTTTTTGATGCAAAATCTGACAAGGTTTTATTCACAGTTCCAAGAGTTGAAAATGTTTATATGCTTAATCTTGATAAGGTATCTTACAATAAATGCCTTGTTTCACATAATGATGAGAGTTGGTTGTGGCACAAAAGGTTAGGACATGCTAGTATGCACTTAATTTCGAAATTATCTAAGAAAGAACTTGTAAAAGGTCTTCCTAAGATAAACTTCAACAAATATCACATTTGTGATGCATGTCAAAAGGGTAAACAAACTAGAAGCTCTTTTAGCTTGAAAGGAGTTGTATCAACTAGTAGACCACTTGAATTACTCCACTTAGATTTGTTTGGTCCAATCCAACCATCAAGTCTAGGAGGCAAGAAGTATGCTTTGGTAATAGTTGATGACTACTCCAGATTTACCTGAACCTTATTTCTAGCATCTAAGGACGAGACCTTTGACCAATTTGTCCACCTAGTTAGAAGTGATAATGGAGGTGAGTTCAAAAATCAGTTCTTTGAACTATTCTGTAATGAGTCGGGGATAAATCATGAGTTTTCTGCCCCAAGAACTCCACAACAAAATGGAGTTGTAGAACGTAAGAATAGGACGTTGGAAGAAATGGCTAGAACTATGATAAGTGAAAGTAATCTTCCTAAGTATTTTTGGGCTGAAGCTACTAACACAGCTTGCTACATTTTGAACAGAGCCTTGATCAGGCCCATCTTGAAAAAGACTCCATATGATTTATGGAAAGGAAGAAAACCCAACATAAGATACTTTCACATATTTGGTTCTAAATGTTTCATTCACAACAACAATAAAGACCAACTTGGAAAGTTCGATGAAAAGTCTGATGAAGGAATCTTCTTAGGATATTCCTTATCTAGCAAAGCTTTTAGAGTTTTCAACAAGAGAAACCTAGTGGTAGAAGAGTCTGTTCATGTTGTGTTTGATGAAAATAATTTAACTGTGGAAAAGATAAATGATGATTTATTATCAGTTGAAAGTCCTCAGTTAAATGTATCTACATCAGAACAGTCTATACCAAAGGAAATTAGAGTTCCGAGAAATCACTCTCAGGAAGACATTATTGATGACCCTTCTGAAAAGGTCATGACTAGAGCCCAGTTCAAATTATACTTTGGAAATGTAGCCTTTGTATCTGAACTTGAACCAAAAAGCTTCAAAGAGGCTGAAGATGATGAAAACTGGATTCTTGCCATGCAAGAGGAACTAGATCAGTTCAAAAGGAACAATGTATGGACATTGGTTCCTAGACCAATAGGAAAGACTATCATAGGAACTAAATGGGTCTTTAGGAATAAGTTAGATGAGTCCGGAAATGTTACCAGAAATAAGGCTAGATTGGTTGCCCAAGGTTACAACCAACAAGAAGGTATTGATTTTGATCAGACTTATGCTCCAGTTGCTAGATTAGAGTATATTCGTATGCTTTGTGTTTATGCTTGTTATAAAGACTTTAAACTATATCAAATGGATGTCAAAAGTGCATTTTTAAATGGTTTTATTTCTGAAGAGGTTTATGTCAAACAACCTCCTGGTTTTGAGGATTGTGATCTTCCGGATCATGTTTTTAAACTGTCAAAAGCTTTATATGGTTTGAAGCAAGCTCCTAGAGCTTGGTATGACATGTTAAGCTCTTTCTTAATTAAAAAGGAATTTCAAAGAGGAAAAGTTGACATTACTCTATTTATTAAATATGAAAAAGGTCATTTGTTGATTGTGCAAATATATGTTGATGATATTATTTTTGGATCAACTAATGAATCTATGTGTGAATCCTTTGCAAAAGAAATGAGTGAAGAATTTGAGATGTCCATGATGGGCGAGTTAAATTTCTTTTTAGGATTGCAGATTAAACAGGGTAATCGAGGCATTTTCATTAATCAAGAAAAATATGTCAGAGAGCTTCTGAAAAAGTTTGATTTTGAGAACTGCAATGAGGAAAACACTCCAATGAGCACAGCTGTGAAGATCAAGAAGGATGAGAAAGGCAAGAGAGTAGACATAAGGAAATACAGAGGGATGATTGGGTCACTACTGTATCTTACAGCTAGTAGACCTGATATTCAATTCAGTGTATGTCTATGTGCCAGATATCAATCAGATCCAAAGGAATCACACTATGCTGCAGTCAAAAGGATTTTCAGATATTTGAGAGGAACACAAAATGTAGGTCTGTGGTATCCAAAGTGCAAAGAAATTAATCTTGTAGGATACAGTGATGCAGACTATGCTGGATGTAGATTGGAGAGGAAGAGTACTTCAGGTACGTGTCATTTTCTTGGAAATGCTTTGGTCTCATGGTCTAGCAAAAAGCAAAATTCAGTAGCACTATCTACCGCTGAGGCAGAATATATTTCTGTAGGTAATTGTGTTACTCAAATTTTGTGGATGAGACATCATTTGAAAGATTATGGTCTAACCTTTGAACATGTTCCCGTAAAGTGTGACAGTACAAGTGCCATTTAATTTGGGTAAAAATCCCAGTCAACACTCACGTGCAAAGCACATTGATATTAAGCATCACTTTATACGAGATCATATTCAAAAGGGTGACATTAATCTAGAATTCGTTTCAACGGAAGATCAAATCGCTGACATTTTTACTAAACCATTAAGTTCAGAGCGATTTGCTATCTTACGTAACGAATTGGGAATGACTAACCCCATACTTGATTAAAAGTGCTTTAATGATATGGTTAAGATTAAAATACTTAATGTTTGATTAATGAAAAATTAATCTCAACCATATATTAAAATGTAAATCAAGTACACCATACTTTTTGATTTGACAAGAGATAAACGTGTGGGCCTGAGTCTGGTAAAGTTCTAATTCAATCCATTAAGCCCAATAAGTTATTGAAACACCGGCCCATTCTTTTACTTCTCATTAATTGTCGTGTGTTAATTACTCTTAAATGCTAAACGGTGGGCGGAATTTGAAGCGTTACAAACAATAAGGACCAGGTATGTAATTTATCTTTCCCTCCATTTCACAAAGAATGTGAAGAGGCTTCGCCTGTTCATGTACCTTCATAGGGAAAGGTGTAATATCTCCTGAGATCGCTTCATTAGAACTGACGGTTGATTCACCCTATACATCCCCTATCTCTGCCAAAATGATAGACTATCTATCACCATCAAATCAGAAAGCCCTTCTTCAAGCTTTCTATCAATCTCACAAGATGAAAAACAAAAAGAAAGCCACCAGAACCACCGTTATCAGAACCCGATCCAAAACTGGAAAAATCAAGAAACTATCTGAACTGGAAGCAATGGATCGTACGATTAGGATGAAGGAAATCATGACCAAATCCCAAAATCCAAACTGCATGTTAAATCTCCACATCTTGTAGAAGTTTCTTTTTTACTCGAATACTTAGTTGAGCTTTATACAGAACAGAACCAATAGCATCATTAGCATCACTAGCAGCTGGTCCAACGCTTAGATCTTGTAAAGTTCTTTCATGCAGTTCCTTCTTTGCATACCGCAACAGACTCCCTGGCCTTGGTTGACTGCTGAAGGAAGGTTTGGATCTTCGAATGCCGCTGGCTTCTTTATTTCCCCATCCATATCGGTCAATAGGTCCGTTCTGTTAATAAGTCTGATGACAACAAAGAGGTAACACTTAATCCCTACATCTTTAGAGATAGACTTGTGTATCAAAACGGTGCTAGCAAAGTTCTTCTAACTGCTATGTTCACAGATTCAGGGTTTCTAGAAACCCTAAATCTGCCTCTGAAACATTGGTTTAATAGCCAAGGTTGGTTGTCAGTCCTAACTCTCAGGGGTAAAATATATCCCGACCTTGTTCATGAGTTTTATAGAACTCTAACAAAAATCAATGATGGAACTTTTATGTTTAGTATAAAAGGTGATAAGTTCTTTATTGATGATGTCATATTAGGATCCATTCTAGGCATACCATTCACTGGAAAACATATTTCCAGACATGTTCATGCATCTCAGATAGATAACTATGACTATTATGATTTTGTTAGAAAGATCTTTAAGATTAAGGATGATCAACCGATCACATATGTGTTAAGAAGGAGCAAGTTAGACCCTGAGTTAGAGACCCTGCATTATTTCATGACAAGAGTAATAGTTCCCATTAGAAGCAATCTAGGAACCATGACATCATTTGACATTCACTTCATTTGGAATGTTATGCATTACATAAGCATTAATTTTCCCTCTGTCATGTTAGAACATATGTCAAACCTTAGGATGCAGGATGACTTACCATATAGCATGATTCTGACCTCTGTCTTTAGACACTTTAAGATCAATTTTGAGAAAGAACCCACATTAAATTACTCAAGGTGTCTAGGCAAAACTGAGGTTTATAAGATGTTGGTAAGGTATAAGGATAGAAATGAAAGGATCAGGATCTCTAGAGAAATTTTCTGTACTCAACCAAGGAATCCATACAGATTCAAGTTATTTGTTAGGCAAAATTCTTCTAGAAATTCCTTAGATGATGTCTTGATATCCATACCACAATCAATCTCATCAGAGTCAAGTGTGTATAGGACAGATTCACCATGCTTGAGCATAAATTCCTTATATGTTAATGAGTTACATTTGCAGAAGAGGAAGGGGATCATGACTGAACAGGAGGCTGACTCTGCTATTGAGAATCAAGAGCTTACACAGGAGGAACTTGACATTATGAACTCCATTGCTGACAGTATGGAAAAACCTCCTAGCTCCTCAGGATTTGTTATGCCTAGCTGCCCGGTGTACATTGATGCTGATGCATACCAACCTGCACAACAGGAGACCACTCCTTTGTTCTTCACTCAGCAGAACTTGCAGTCAGACTTCTTGGATGAAGTAGAGCCGAGCTTTCCATATAAGTTCACTGCTGCATAGATAGTGAATATGAGTGGTCTCCTGAGAAACATGTTTGGGGAAGTTAACAACACAGCATATAATCTGGACTCCCATTCCAAGTTTCTTGCAAGCACAATGGCACAGGTTGAAGAGATGTCACAAAGGATGACCAAGAAATCACTGAACTTGGAAGGCCTTGTCTCTAACTTAACTTCAAAGATGGATTCTTTGTGCTGTTTTGTGCAGGATATGATGACCAAGCAGAGCCTTGCACTCAAGGAACTTAACAACAAGCTAGATGATCAGCATGGACGTGTATTCACACTACACAACAACCAACAGTTCCTTTTGGGAAGGCAGGAGGATGTTTTAGTAGCCATAAGAGGACTTCAGAATGAAACTGAAGAATTGAAATCTGCTATAAAGAGCATTCCTGGAGTCATCATGGTACCTGAACCCAGTCCTCCTCACTCAGATTAGTAAATCCTCCTGATGTCTCGCCTGCTTCTTGGAATATCTATCTATCTACCCTCCATCACCACAACCATAGATAGTTTTTGAAACTACTTTTTTCTGGTACAATTTTAAGTAGTTTTTAAATTATCTTAGGGTAATTATTTTTGGATATTTGTGGTACTTGTTTTGTTGAGAGCTGCTACATTGCTCTTCTTCTATATATGCTAATCCTTTGCAGGTACAATTCTCCAGAATTCTTTATAATTCTGAAACTACATGAGTTGTCTTTACTGACAATATGCTGTCATGAATTAACCTTAGCTAGATGAAATCTTAGCTGGCTACAAGACCTATGCATGCGTAGTACCACCACATATTTGTCTGGCATGCTGTGTTTTGCATTACCTGATGTGTTACTACAGGAAACTTTCATGCCTGCAAAATGTGTTTTCTACTTCTATCTACACTGCTTTGCCTCATTTTTTTTGATTACTTCCAAAACTAAGGGGGAGAGATTATTGGGAAGAAGTATTATATGGTGGTTTATAATTATTATATACATGATAGGGGGAGAGATTAGTGAAATCTGAAGACGAGTATGAACTGTACTCTGTATTCTTGAATTCTGCTGAAATGTTGTTTTTGGCGGGCCTGTTATTCTTGATAAATCTTTTGGGCCTAAATCTTACAACTAATCAGATTTCAAAATTGTTGTTGGGCCTAATTAAACTTAAGTGTTTTTAGTCAAGGCCTCATTTTGTTTTAAAATTGAGTAATAAGTTAAGTGGGCGTCAACACTTCTGTTTTTAAAAAAACTCAAGCCCATTTACTTATTGTTTCTGTCACAAAAGCCCTAAACGTATAGAAGTCCTTCACATAGGGGGAGAATCTTTATAAAAACCACCGAGCATATTTTTGCAAGTTATCAAAAAGGGGGAGATTGTTATTTCACTCTAGTTGATTTTCATTACTTGATTTAATATATGGTTTTTATAATATGCTTTATATATATATACATGTTTTTATAATATACTATATATATATATATATATATATTTGTGACAAAGTAATTTAATTATATACTTTATGTGCTAAGAATATGATTAACTCTAGAAATACTTAAATGAGAAATACTATTTCATCTAGAGTTACTTTAAGTAAAGTATATGATTAAATATAAATGTATGCATGTCATGATCACATCTTTTATGGCTTAAATATCACATGCTCACATGAATCTAAATTATGTTTAAATGATATTTATGCCACGAACTAAAAAGTTATGCCATGATCAAACGCTTATTTTATCCTATGAATTATGGCTTTTCTATGTGATCAAAATGACATATCTTAACATGCTCTTCATTAAAAGTCTTATGACATGAACTTAACATGATTAATATGTTTATCATAAGCTATGTCATGGTTAAGATATTTGCACACATACAAACTATGTCATGTTGCCATCTATGATATCATCATCTATGTTACGTATGTAATTACCATGTTTATGATGATGAATGCATGTGATATGAATTAAATGAACTCATATGATATCCATGCTTAGATGAATGCAAATGATATAAGCTTATTGGTGATTTAAGTTGAGTATAAATGAATGGCTAGGATTCAATCACACATTGTGCCATCATCTTAATCCTACGGCCACAAGCTATTCGAAATCACCAAGTTGTCATGTCTTATCAAAATCTTTCTTACTAACTCACCATTTCGTATGAAATCTTTATGTAAGAGATAAGGAAAGAGAAAACTCCTAATGTAAGAGTAGGGTTCCTAATGTAAGGAGTAGGCTTCCTAATGTAAGAAGATAAGATTACAAATGGAATAGATTTTACAAATGGAAGAAAAGAAGATTTGATGGGACAAGACATCCTTCTCCAAATCGGCTACATCTCTTGAAGAGTGAAGAGTATTCGACTATAAATAGCTTGGAGAAGTGAAGGTTGAAGGTAAGGAAAACAAACCGAGATTCAAAGCTTTTCACACGAGATATTCAAGCGAGCTTTGATTATATTTTTCCTTCAACTTTACAACGAGAGTTTGAGTGTTATATTCTTTCATTCAAAGATCATTGTAAAAGATTAAACGGTGGGGTTTAATCTTGGGTTTTACACTAGATCCTTATAAAAGTGTAAGAGAGGTTCTTGCTTAGCCTTGAAAAGCATTTAGGTTCTTAAGCACCCGCAAGCTTAGGAGGTTATCACTGAGCCTTGAAAAGTGCCATAAGTTTCTTAGTTGATCTTGAGAAAAACTAAGTGGAGTTGCTCAAACACTTGGAAGTTTGAGGGAGTGAATACTGGGAGAGGTGTTCTGCTCTAGTAGTGTCTCGGATTGTGAGAACTACTCTATCGGCTTGATTTCTGCCCTTAAAGAAATCCTTAGTGGAAAATCTCGAGAGGTGCTCTCGGGGACAGGACTAGGCTCATAAGGAGACCAAACCTGGATAAATGCTCTGCGTCTAATCATTCTATCCCTACTCTCTTTATTATTGTCTTTTAATCACTTGCTTTACTTTAAAGCTTTAACTATAATTGCTTGTGATTAATCTGTACTTAAACTTGCTTATTTTCTCTTACCATCTAACCAACTATTTATTCCGCAAAATCTTTTACAGTTGATTATTTAATAGGCAAAATATTTTAAAGAGAAAATAATTGTTTTTAAAGGCAATAAATCCTATTCACCCCCCCCCCCCCCTCTAGTCTTTATATAGTCATTATTTGGGCCAACAAGAGACAATAATAAAGTTATGTTGTATGAAAGTTTATGAATCTATTATTATTGTATTATGTTTAGTTTTAATTTTATTGAATCTGTTATAGGTTAACTTTTACATTGTAAGTTTTAGAAATATCGTTTATGAATGATAAGTTGTCCTTGTTATGTTAAATTTGGCGGATACATTATTTATAAGTTGATCGGATATTGAAAGTGGGATTTCTAAAATTTTACAATTTATAAGACAGTACAATATTAAAATGGAATACCTTTTACAACTTTAACAAACATTACAAACATTATGTTAAATTTGACATATACCTTGTTTATAAGTTGCTAACACTAAAATTGTTACAGCAACAACTTCAGTAGTATAATAGAAAAAAAATTTATAAATAGGAGGCATATGCAACTATTTCATACATATTGGTGCCTTAAGCACAAAATATGAGGCATATGTCAACCAACATATCTAAAACAGCCAAAACAATGGCATACATGCCAACATCCAAAAATAGGCTATACTTGCCAACATCCAAAATAGTGGCACACAAGCCAACATCCAATTTAAAAAAAAAAAACAATAACCCCACCATACACAACATGTCCAAAAATCCTACCAACATGCACATAAATCCTACAAATTATCACTTTAGCGCCATGGCCTTTGCGGGTTTGACTAAGAACTACTTGTAGTTTGTCTTCTTGATGTCCTTCTTGTGCTAGTGTCCACATTAGAAGCTTGTGATGCTTGGCTTGATTCCTATAACAACTAAGGCGTTAATAGTTTATATAATTATTAAAAGAAGTGTTTTAAGCTAAGTTGATTGAATAGTCTTACCCTCATCATCCATCGGACTGTCGTAGGCTGAGATGACATTGGAGCTGTTGAACGTGTAGGCTGTGATTGTGGCATTGGAGCTGTCGAACTTGTCGAACTATTCCCTTTGCGTCTCTTTGGCTAATAAGTGATGTTATTAAAACAAAAGTTAAATTTACTCAAACAGTTAATGTATTTAGAAAACAATATATAAACGTACCTGAGGACAATTAGAAGTGGATTTTGATGGACAAGTCCGCTTGTTATGACCTTTGCCCCCACATTTGCCACAAGTCATGCTTACCATCCCTTTTTTGGACAATTTACCCTTCCATGCAGCTTCCTCCAATTCTTCAGCTTCTTTTCTTCTTGCCATTTGTTTTCTGCCTCGCTTTCTTTTCACTAGAGATACAGGTATAGCTGGTCTTGTTTCTCCAACTTCTCGAGGCCATTGATCCATGCCATTTGTTGGTTCAATAATGAAACTGTAAACCTTGAGGTACGTTTCTACTGAATAACATTCATTTACAAAGTCATCTGGGTCGTCATTGTTGCCGAAAATAGCAGCACATGCACGGGAACATGGAATCCCATTTAATTGCCATCGTCTACAAGTACATTCTTTGGACTCCATGTTCACAACATACTGCTCTCCTAAGCCATTTATTTGAACTCTAGGTCCACCCGAAAAGGTTGCTCAGTAGTTTCTTGCCCATTCTTTGTTTTTATCTAACTTTTTTTCTATTTTTGGACAAAACCTTGTATTGACTTTTTTCATCAAATCTGCCTTCCTTTTAATCATTTTCATCAACTTTACTTTGATCATCTCATACATGGTTATTATACCCTTGTCCCTAGCATCTAGAATATACTTGTTGAAACACTCACACAAGTTATTTAGGAGCATATCACATTGTGCACTGCAAGTTATTCAACAAGATAATCAAATTCACCTCAAACAACTTAAACAATAAACATAATATAAAAAAAATGAAATAATATTGATACTAACACAGTTTATAAACTGGAACTTAAAAACTAACCTCTCAGTGAAGCATGCTCTAGACCAATGCTTGCTAGGTCGATGCCTCAACCATTCTCTAGCCTCTAGGGACTTATCCTCTATTTGCTTGAGCCATTCTTCATGTTTAGCCATATAAGTTGCCTTTGCAGCATTCCATAGAAGGTCTTTCAATTCTTTTCCTTTAAATTTCCTCTGTAATTTGTGTACATGTGTCTTACACATAGCCGATGTTCTGCATCCGGGAATATGTGTGAAACTGATGCTATCAATCCCTATATAAAACAGTGTCAAAATTGAAATAAAAAAACAATGTCAAAATTGAAATGAAAAAACAGTGTCAAAATTGAAATACCTTTTGGACATGAAAGTCCACTGGCTGCTGTCATGTATTTCTAAATCTGAGGCAAGCAGTTCCAGAAACCATTCCCAAGTTTCAGTACTTTCCACTTCAACCATTGCATAAGCTATGGGAAAAATGCAATCATTTGGGTCAATAGCTACTGCGCAAAGAAGTTGTCCTCCATACAAACCCTTTAGCCAACACCCATCAAGGGATATCAACTTCCTACAACCTGCCTTAAAGGCTGACTTGAGGACATTTAAGCATACATACAACCCTATGAACCTTTCGTCCTTCCATCTACCCATTATTGTACTTCTTGGGTTTGATCTTTTAATTTCAATAGCGTACCTGCAATAATTATTGTAACAACAATCACTATAAAACATAGGAGAATATGAAAACAACAAACATAAATTAAATAAAAAGAATACCTGTTAATATGATAATATTGGCTCCTTTCATCCCCGTGGATTATCTCGAGAGCAAAAGACTTAGTTCTATAGGTAGTCATTTTGCCAACAGACAGTTGTAGAACCTTTGAAACATCATCCATCAACCTTTGAAGTTCTCCACATATCTTTTCCCTATCCATTTGTAATTCATGTGAAAGTTCTTGTTAACATGGCTGCATTTGTATTTCAAGTTCCCTGCCTTCACTTGCATAATGAGATTCTTTTCATCATTCTTATCTAACATTGAGGCAAAAATTCTCCAAAGACATGGTCGTTTGGGATCCTTCCTCTTCTTACAAATTGCTTCAATTTGCTTTGGCGTATTAGTTCTGAACCATGGTTGATATTTGTTCTTAATGCCATAAGCTCTAACATCATCTTTCAACACTTCATAGTTAGTGAACAACATTCCTATTCTAAATTGCGGATCATCCATATCTCTGGTAGCATTGAACTCTAGAAACCTAATTCTGCCTTTATTCTCAGAATCTGATTCAGAATACAAACCATCCGAATCTGCATAATCTGAGGAATTTTCTTCAACAACTACCTAACTTGGATCAATCCCAGAGTTCACAAATGCAGGTTTCTCCTCTCGTGGCCTCCCTCTCTTAGCAGCTTCCACTTCTTCAACCAAATCTTCATCACCATCTTCAAGGTTATAATCTAGATCAACAAATTCATCTTCATCTGTTTCCCTAGCAGCATTTACGTTGTTAGTTTGATCTAATCCAGCCTCATTGTTGTTATGTTCTTCATTGCCTACAAGAATATCATTCAGCCATATATACTAAAATACAATATAATATAATCCCTAATATTAAATTTATACAACAAAAATCATACTTGTGCAGCCTCGATCATCATGTCCTTCATCATTATTGTCCAATTCTTCATCTCGGTCTTCATTAGGTTCATCATGTGGAAAACCTGCTTCATTACCTACAAGAATATCATTTCGTCATATATTCCAATACACAAAATAATATATCCAATAATATTAAATTTATACAATATAAAACGTACATGTGAATCCTCGATCATTAAAGAAAACGTCATCAGTGAAGCAACCTTGCTCAACCAATGCTAAATGCATTGCTTGATCATTAGCTTCATCATGGATCCCTTCAACTAAATCTTCTATCACAACTGATGATGGAATCATTTGCACCTCGCCATCACTGTCACTTTCTTCGAAACTGTAGTTATCACTATGCACCATTAGATCCTCTTTAGTCAATGTTTTCACATAAATATCAATTTCTCCACATTCTAAACCGACTTTAGACATTTCATCCACATCGACATCATTTCCTATATGCTTTAAATCAGTCTCGATAAACTTATTATAAGGCTTCCAATAATATTGAAAGACCCCTAAGCACTCCAAACTAACAACCTTGGCAGCAATAGCAACCAAGGAGAGTTTATTCGGATCGGCTTTCTCCCATATTTCCACATCCCCCTCTACATACTCATTATCCTTAAATCTTCCATTATAATGCAATACAATCACAAATGTGGGATCACCTTTAGGACCTACAAGACATTAATAAAGTACATCTATCAACATAAGGACTAACTTTTTCTAATAAAAAAATAAGGACTAACTTTTTCTATCACCATGAAAACTGATATAAATCTTTATATAAACAAAAGTTCAAAGTTCACTAAAAATTAAAATTTGACATCTTTAAAGCCTTGTTAGGGTGAAGAGAACTGAAATTTAAACCAATTGGAAAATAAATATTTTTAATCACAACTGATAATCTTTATTCAAATTATTTGAAAATAGACCCAGAAATTAGAAGAAGATAAATGGAAAATTGTATGTTAAATGACTTGAAATAGTCTGCAATTAAAAAAAATAAAAAAGATTTGAAATAGTTAAAGTGGAATTGCGAGTTTGAATCAATTTAAAATTAAACCCTAGCTTTTCCTACATAGCCTAACTAAATTGCCTTCATTCGAAAATTTCCGTGAAATATTAATATAATCATCAAAACGAACCAGTCTGAGCAAAGCATGAACAACCCAAAGAACAAACAGACAAAGCAAAGCACCAAATAGAATAGACAAATAAAAAATTCAAACAACTCACCAGGATCATCCATGTCAAAAACTCCTTCCATCATTCTGTATCTCGAATTCAAATTTTAGGGTTTATTACCCAGATGAAGGCGAGATATTTAGAGTGAGAGAGAGAGAGAGAAACGATGTTGATAGAGAGAGAGAGAGAGTCAAATCATAAAAATAGAGATTAATAAAGTGGTCAAAGTCATTCTTAATACATAATAAAGTTTGGAATGAGGGAGGGTTAAGAGAGTAATTTCATGTCTAGTGGGACCTACTTAAAAAAAATTAAAATGAAAAAATATGACGTGGCACGTTGACCAAGCGTTGACCGGTCATTTTGACCGGCTGTACACTTTAGTCGGAGGTCATCGTAAGTTTATACATATTAGTGAGACAAATTGAAGTTCGTATACTAAAGTGTGATTCGGACCTAAGTTCATACACCATAGGTGAATTTCACCCGAATGATTAGGGTGTAGACTTTTATATTCAGGAGGATATATACAGGACATAGCTGATAGGTGTGTATGAATAGATATGAGTGTAGGTGCGTGTGGAATCCACGAGACTTGGTTGGTCTGTTTTAGAAAGTACATGATGGTAGTGTTATTAACCTTTCTATTAATGTAGATCTCTAATATCTTCAGATCTAATTTCAGTATGATTGTCAGTGAGGAATCTAGTTAAATTTAATATACACCTAACAGGTCCATAATGTTGGCCCTAACAAGATCAGAATCAGCTAGAGGGGGGTGAATAGGTGTCTAAGCGGAAAACTGATAAAGAGTAAATCTGTTTCAGCACTAAACAAAAGCAAGTACACAGAAGTAATAATAACAAGTATAAGGAAGGGAGAAAGAGATTCAGGAGATCCTGATGAACAATTCGATTTATCCAAGTTCGCCACAGAAGTCCTGTGACTACGTCTTGTCCTCTGTGAACGCAGTCACTAGAGATTTTAAATCTACTATTCAGAACTTTTATGGCAAGTTCAGAAGCTCCTTTACATCAACAGAACTCAAAGCTAATTTCTCACTTGGTTCTGACTAGCCTAGAATGAGTTAAAAGATTTCCACCAGAATAACAACAATCCTGTTTTCTGGAATTCTCACCCAACTCAAACCTTAACTAGATTTCTCTCAAATCTAACTGAGTATCACAAACGATACCAGTTTACAAGATTCCTATTATGAACTTGTGTTTCTTCACTCTCTCACTATTACAAAGTCTAAACTATGAAAGCTTGAGAATGGAAAAGATTGCTCTGTTTTGCTCGTTAAAACAGTGCGTTAAGATTTTGCTCGTTAATCGCGTATGTGATGTACTGGAGCTTGGCTACTATTTATAGTGCTTTGGAGATGACCGTTGTTTGAATTTGAATCTTCAATGGATGACATCAGTTGTTGTAGCCGTTAATCTGTCACTTCTTCAAACGGTCTTCAAACACTTTGATTCCGTTAACCTTGTTCTTTAACTAAATCTGGTAAGAGATTTGAAATCAAGGATAAGGCTGACTGGAATTTTACTTCATTTAGATCGGCAAAGGGTAGACAAGGAAATGATTGTTTTGCTTGAGGCAGACATGCGCGCTCCATCAAAACAGCTTTTTGATTTTTTGGCGCCTTGAATTAAATGCAAAAGTCAGAGCATTAAATGCTAGATAAGTCTCGTGACTAACACTTCTGAGTTCCTTATTTCATTTGTCTAAGCTTCTGACCGAAATAGAATATCTTCTGATTGCTTCTAATCCTCTGAGACGAGCTTTGCCAGTCTTCAAAAAATCTTCAGAGCGGAGTATCCAGCTTCTGAGCTTTACACTTCTGACTTCAATAAAACTTCTCTTCTGAGTCTTCAAGGCAATCCAGAATTACTTCATTCAGCACCTGCTGAGAAACTTATACAGTACTTAACAAAAATTGTTAGACAACATTGAAAAGTATATAAGTAAGAATAGAATTTCATCTTCTGAAACGTTTGGACATAATCAAAACATGTAGGGTTCATCATTAATAGGATGCCAAATACGTGTATGTTGGCTTAATCATTGAGATGATATCACTGAGGTGATAGTTGAAGTGAATGGATTACCACTCACTAATATGGTGAGATGATATCACTGACCACTTGATGAGCTAATACTGAGAAATGTGTGACCACACTAGATAAGCAAGTAACTTATATGTTCTACAGTATAACTCAAGATCAAGAAATGTATTAGATAACAGAGGGTGACATCCACCGTGCCTTTATTCTGATATATCGATTTGCAAATGGTAAAAGATAAGTTGAGAATATTACAAGGTAATCTATCTGTTGAGAATATTATTCATCTATAATTAATTAGTAACCGTAATGGTTTGCTAGAACCCTCTTACAATTAGTGAGTTGTTAACTTGCAACTGATTAATTCAAACCCTAAGGATCGTGCACTTTAAGAGCTGAGATCATCACTTATATTTAGTACATATATTGTATTAAATAGAATAGAAGAAAAATAATCAGCGAATGAATATTGATTAATTGACGTTGTGAGACAAGTTAATTATTCTATGGGAGGTTGTAATATATTAATCGGGTTAATCTATTAAGCGATTAAGATGTCAGGGATATTAGTGTGTTAATGCAATTTGACTAATTGATGTTAACGAAGTCAATTAAATACTTTAGTGTTGTAATTGATTTAATTAAATGAATTTGACGGTCAAACGAAATTAACTTTTTTCTTAATTACACGCTATATATACTAATTGAAGAATTAGACATAGCAAAAACCGAATCCCCTCCCCTAGAACCTACTATTTGGCCGAACCCTCCAAGAACACGAAACAAGATTTTTTTTCATCAACCTAACAGGCAGCTGGTGATTATTGGAGGCTCTTGTGCACTTGATAGAGGAGGAACTTCGATTGCGATTCTGCTATCGCAATTTTGAGATTCCATGTAAGTTCTATCATGGTTCTTAAAACTAGACCAAACCGACCGGTCGGACCGGGTCCAACCTGAACCGGAGGTCTAGTGGGTCGATTTCTATCCGGTTTTGTTAATAGATAAGATTCGCCCATGAACTGATGAACCGACCGGTCGGACCAGCGACCGATGAACCCGATTCTGGGCGGTTCAGGTTTTAAACCAAAAAAAAACCTAATTTATTAAGAAAGGAAAAACTAGAGGCAAATTTGGATTGTTCTTTTAAGAAAGGAAAAAAATTCTAATTAGGAGAATAAGTCTTTAAGACTTCTAACTAAAGATAGTCTAAAATGAGACTAGATTCAATGTATTAATACTAATTAGTATTTATTAATTTCAAAAGAATCCAATTTCCAATACAAATCTTCTTTGATATTCAATTCACGTTTGTTATTTAGGATTATTTTTCAAAAAAAATATTTGACTAAAATGATGTCAATATTATTGACATTAAAATTGCATTATTAGATTAATATTTGAAGTTAAAGATGGATATTATGGTAATTTTTATAATATTATGAACAAGGTTTGACTCTTACGATTCGTATCGAATTATGATTCACAAAACTAGGATTTCGAGTCATGAGTTCACTCTCGATTTTACAACTATGGTTATGAAGTTTGAACTTCAATTTGGTCTCTTAATTATTGATGGTTGAATATGTTTTAAGACATTTTAATAGCTATCAAATATTAACTATAGTACTTTTTTTTCAAAATTGTTAAATTTGTTAATGTAATGTAAAATCTATTATTTATCAAAATTTAAAACCGTTTCGATCTCGGTTGCCTCCTCTAGCTCTTCTCCCTAGAATTTAAAGGCATGGGACACAACTCCCAAGACACAACTTGTTGGAGAAGTGAACTTGCTCACCAAGTTTAGCTAATGGGCCTTAGAAATGGGCTGGAACCCATAACAATCTCCCCCTCTAGCCCATCACGGAGAGGAAGAAACTTCAACAAGCTTCAACGCTTCAATCTCATCCCAGAAAAAGCTTACTATAAAGCTCAAGCGTGCTTCCGGGAACCACCTTGGTTAACATATCCGCTGCATTCTTATCAGGGTGAACTTTCTTTAGCATAAGCTCTTTCTCTTCAATCACATCCCGCAACCAATGATATCGAATATAAATGTGCTTAGTACGAGCATGATACATGGAATTCTTGCTCAAGTCCATAGCACT
This sequence comes from Euphorbia peplus, assembly GCA_028411795.1. Classification (NCBI taxonomy): domain Eukaryota; kingdom Viridiplantae; phylum Streptophyta; class Magnoliopsida; order Malpighiales; family Euphorbiaceae; genus Euphorbia; species Euphorbia peplus. The sequence continues at coordinate 5,979,900 of CP110843.1, read as the reverse complement.
TTGACTGTCACAGAATGTCACATACTCAACTTGCTTCAAACCCAACTCTTGAAGGAACCTCTTCAACCAAAGCATCTCTTTGCACGCTTCCACAGCTGCGATATACTCTGCTTCGGTAGTTGAAAATGCTACACACTTTTGTAGCTTGGATTGCCATGAAATGGCTCCCCCTGAAAATGTAAACACATAACCGGATGTAGATTTTCTGTGATCAAGATCACCAGCCATGTCTGCATCGGTATATCCCTCAAGAATCGGCTTCTCACCTCTTAATTGAGAGGTCTCGGGTTCAAATCTTCATTCCCTCGTTAATACTTTTTATTTCTTTCTCCAATTTTAACTCTTTTCTTTCTCTTTTTATTTTTTCCTTGAATTTAAATGCAGATTTACATATTTTTTCATTTTTTTCTTCCAATTTCATTATTTTGCGTCATTAATATTTTTTTAATATTGATTGATTTTGCTATTTTGAATAGAACTAGAGTCGTGTATCGTTAATTTTGGTATTTTATATGCAAAACTAGAGGTGTATGGCAAAAAAATTTTTTTGCTTAGAAACGTGCCCCCTTACACGAATTTCTGGATTCGCCACTAAATATCCGGGCCTACTTTTCAAATACAAAATAAAGCAGACCATGTAAAATATAGTCTACTAGGCTAGGGTAGGCTTAGAATCTTCACATCCAGTTATACGAGTGGCTACTATCCACATTATAACGAGCAATACTAAACATGTATGTATATGTATACGCAGGGCCGGCCATGAGAGGTGAAACGAGGGGCGACTGTCTAGGGTCCAAGATTTGAGGGGCCCAAAATATGGTATTTCCCTCACTATATCTATATATAAAAATTAAAGTGTAATATGAACAATACAAGAGCGTGGCCCAATTGGTTAGAGGCGGAGGAATTGGCTGAAGCGTGCACAAGCTTCCCTCTTTCTATTTTCCATTGAATCTTTTTTTACCGCTGTCAAAATAGAGTTTATGATTCTTTACAACTGAATTTAGAGAGCCAAAATTCATTTATTTTCTTTCTATTTTTCAATGGATCCTTCTATTCTATTATGATTCTTTACCAGTGAATTTAGAGAGCCAAAATTCATTTATTTTCTTTCTATTTTCCATTGAATCCTTCTATTCTATTCAAATTGTTGAGCTTGATCATCTTGGTTACAAGTTTTTACTGTTGTTATCGTTGTTGTAACCGCGAATTGTATTTCGAGATTCTAATTCTTGAAGTGGGTATGTAATGCTCTTTTCTAATGGCTATAATTTATGATTATTTATGTCATCTATCGACTTTGAAATTTATTCTGACTCTAAGTTTTGAGATTCTGATTTGTTCAATTTCTATTTTGATTGAATTCTAATTGATCGAGTTTCATAAGATTGATATCCAAATGTTGCAATTGCATATATGATTTATTGACTATACATATAACCATAGCATCAGCTGAAAGAAGCTTTTAAAAGTTAAAGCTAATAAAAACTCAGTTGAGATCATCAATATCTCAAGAAAGGTGGAGTGACTTGGCAATTTTATCTATTGAAAAAAAAATGCTTGGAAACATTAATTGATATTGATACTATTATTAATGATTTTGCATCTCGTAACGCCCTAAGAGAGAAACTTTTTTGATTATTTGCATTTTTTTTTGTAGGAAGCGAAAGATGATTTTGTTGGGTTGGGAAATACGTCTGCAATGAATAATGATTACGGAATAGTGTTTAGAATACAAGAAAGTGGAACTTGCTAGAACAATTTCATTTTGTTAGCCTTATTTATTTTTGTTTTTCTTTTTGAATTGTACACGTTTTCATTCTTTTTGTTAGGGGGTGCCAACCTAGTTGGGATTAGGGCTATGCACGAATCCCTGCAATTCAATCTTGGATCAAATATTAAAAGAAAAATATTCACATTTGCAACTGTTTTTGACCGAATTTGACCGAATTCAGTCAAACCAAGTTAATAGTATAGTTAAATTCAGGATCGTTTTACTTAAATGCAGATGAGATAATATCATAATCCTCGGGAAAAACGTCATCACCAAACTCGATGAGAAATGATGCCTTGACATCATGGGGACATTGAGATAGATAAAGGGGAAAACCGCTTGGCCGTGAATCTGCATATCAGCGAGCAGGGGACACACAATTGCGATGCCATCAACAAAGAAAGAGGAGCGCAATATGAAGCTTAAGAGATGGTCGGAAGTAACATGCAGTAACCCTACCCTTGGATAATATCAATCTTAAGGTGTTGGAGATTGGGAGAACCATCAAGGATAAAGCCAACTCGGGCATTAAATTCAATATCATTGTGATCGAAAAAATAATTGACAATTTGAAGTTTGTTCAAATTGAGCCAATTAACTTGAATGTCCAAGGGGAAGAGACACACTGAAGATGTATTTCGACCAATCCAGGAAGCTCGATTAGAGATGGCCCAACCTCGAAATGATCGGCTTCATTATTCCAGCATAGAGTGAGTTTCCTAGCACCTTTGTTAATGGCGAAAAGAAGCCATTGGATGAACGAATCTTTGAGCATGAGTCACGGTCAATAGCTAATTCGTCCTCATTTAATTCTCGACCGGCAATCACAACTCCAAATCTCTCGAAGGAAGTACATAAATATCACCGTTTTCAATAGAATGGACAATGCGGTTTACGGATTCCTGGAATTCTTCAAGAGTGATACCCAAGCCACACTGAATCATCATCGAATTTATCTCTCATTTCCAAACATCAATCCAGTGACGAGATAACGTCGAAGTTCTTATCACTGTAATTGTTTCTCCACCCTTGCTCAATATAGTATGAAGAAGTTGATCTGGCAATTGACTGCTTAAATCCATTTTCTTCTCTGATTTTGACTATTTTTCTTTCCTTTTTGTGTTGTTTCCAGAATTTATACACTCATTTTCGAATTTCAATTTCAAATTCAATTTTTTTTTTAATTTTGAATTCCGCCATTTCCTTTCTCCAAATTGGACTGGACTAATTTTTCATTCAGTATTGGGCTTATGTATTCTTATACATATCTAACGTCAATTAGTTCTAATAAGTTCCTTAAATTTGCTTAAATGCATATAGTGCCCCTTAAATTTGTTCATCTTTTCCACTAAGTTTGTCCATTTTCTACATTTAAAACTAACTTAAGGGACAAAATATTAGCCACTTGAACTTCTACATTTATTTCGCTTAGCCCTCTCAACTCATTAAAATTTAAAACTAACACACTTATCCCCTTTTATGCTGACGTGACATAGATATATTATTATTACGTATACTAGTCAATAGCTCATGCTTTGCACGTGAATTAATTACGGGTTATATTTCATGTTTGAAAGTTCAAAAAATTATATTGGAATTTACCTTTCTTTGGCTATTATTTTCATTGTTAGTATCTAGAGTTTTTTTATTAGTCGTAAGTATTTGTTGTGGACAACAGGTTTTCCTTTTCAAAGAGTAATGAGAATGATTCACGTTATTCAACTTGAATCATTTGTACTCAAATAAATCTGAATTAATTCAAACTTTCAATACTTCAAAATTCTCTTCTCGTCATCGCGTTTAGGTTTTTATTGATTCTTTGAGACTTGAAAGAAGAGTAATTCATTATTGAAAACTTTTGACTGTTTTGTAACAATATATAATAAACTAGCAATTTTGAATTTCTTCATGTCAGCATCTCAAATTCATTATATCTGTTTCGGCTCTTTTTAGTGGGGTGTGCGGTCGTGCCAAAGATTTATAGTTTCTCAAACTATGAATAGAATTGTGCTACTTAACTTTTAATCAAATGATTGTAAGGAATAAAGAGACCTAAAATTCCTATGGGTTCTGGTAATCAAAACGATACCACCTTAAGAAAATGAATGGTGAACATAATAATAAATTGAAACTAAAACTGAAGGATATTGGTGAACTTATATTAAAATTTACTGATGCCTACAAGTAGAAATTAAAATGCAATAGGATTGAACGTAGAAATCTGAAAATTGTATATGAACAAGTGAAATCTAAAGTTTACGAAGTCTAAAAAGGAAACTGAATTGCTGAAGTCTAAAGGAAATTTGCTAGAGTTTTTCTTTGGTTTGATTAGCGATTTGGTTGGGCTTTCATCCGTCGATCTTTCTGATATTTATAGACACTGGAGGGAAACTGCTTGCATCCACTAAGCCACTTCTCCATTACTCAACAACTGCTCTCCACTAATGGATCTCAACTTCACTATGATGCACCCTTCAGAAATCACTTGACCGTTCTCCACTTTCATGATCTCTCGTCGATTTGACCAAGTTATGTATTTGATAAATGACCAACATTATTTTCACGATCTTTAAATGGCTTTACAAAAACATGTATAAAAAACAAATAAACGGTCTCCAGAATCCCCTAAGTGCACCTCATTTCTACATCTAAAAATGATTCCCCCCATGTTTCCTCCTAGAGAACCTCATTTCTAAATCTAAAAGTGATTCCCCCCAGTCACCTCATGGGTCCCCCCAGAGCACCTCATTTCTAGATCTAAAAGTGATTCCCACCGGTCACCTCATGGTTCCCCAGAGCACCTCATTTATAGATCTAAAACTGATTTCCACTGGTCACCTCATGGTTCCGCCTAGAGTACCTCATTTCTAGATCTAAAACTGATTTCCTCCGGTCATCTCATGGTTCCCCTCAAAGCACCTCATTTCTAGATCTACAAATGATTTCCTCCAAGTGCACCACATTCTAGATCTGATAGTGATTTCCCCAAGGTGCACTTCATGGTTCCCTCCTTGAAGTAAAATGGCACATCAGACGAGAAAAAGAGTGCATCAGAAAACCATAGAAAATTTCCAAATATGAACTTTTGAGAAAAATGTTTCCTAAAAGATTCTTTTCAAAGAAAAGTTTCCTAAAATGGTTTCTCAAAGGAAACTTTCCTAAAATGGTTTTTCAAAGGAAAGTTTCCTTTAAACATTGTTTCCTCCATAGTTTTCCTCGTGAATAAAAGCACCATTAGAGAATACTTCCAAGCAACACGTCAATTTGAGAAAAACAATTATTTTTGGTGCAAACAAATGCCCCCCTCAAGCATGAATTTGAAGGATGTAAAGTTCATGCTTGATTCTTGAAAAGCATTGGTGTCAGCTTTTATACTTTTATAGGTGTCAGAAGATTATTTTTCAGGTGACACAACAATATTGGTCGTGGAGTTGGCCGTGTGACATGTAATAATTTACTCCTTCTGAGGAATGCTCATCGGCCTTTGAGATGGCCAAATGACTAGAGATTGGGGTCAAACTCCTTTAAGTTGTAGAGAGATGTTGAAGTCACTTTGATCACCTCCACTTTAATACTCTGTGTTGGCTTGAATTTCTCTCCAATTTTATGTCTTACTTCTCCTTTGATTTGGCAATTCATCACTACTTTTTTCCTCTGCATCCTTTGCTTTTGCGCTGCAGTAGGAGGATGAGAAAACTTTTTATGGCATACTAGGTGTCATTGGGTACTAGACTGTACTGGTGGAGGCACAACAAATCGAGGTCTTTGTTTAAGATTTGATGAGGGAACATTTTCTGGATTTTTGTAAACTTCTAGAGTGGGAGGCTTTTGGCCCCTAATCCTTTTAAATATTCTTTCACCATGATGTCTTCTCACCTTGGCGAGGATGTTTTACGTTTTCCCCCTGTGCCTAATAACTTGATGTTGATGATGATATTTGAGGTACTCCTTGGGGATCCAGGTGTGCCAAATCTTGTTTTTCCTCTTCTTAGAATTTGTAGGCTTTGCACATTGGTCTTCTTCATGAGTTTCTCCCTCTGCCTTGTACTCTTCTACTACCTCTTTCTCAAAATGATGTCTCTTGAATGTTCTTTTGCGCTGCAACATCCTCTTTTGTGTTTTGGAAAGAGCTTAGAGGTACTTCTTGTGATGCACCACCTGCCATTGGTTACTAGAGTTTTTTACCTGAGGCACCACAAAACGAGGCTTCTGTTGAGTTTTTGGGGGAATTTGAACTTCACTTCTTAGAGATCTTGGATCCCTCCTGGCTTGAACTTCTCTTTCATAATGATTCCTTTTGATGCTATTCACTTCTACTTGAGTAGTGGATTGTTGCCCCCCTTAACTTCTATTGCTAGATTTAGGTTCCTCATGACATCTGAGGTACTCCTTGGGAATCCAGGTGTGGTAGCTCTTACTTTTCTCCTTCTTGGAATCTACAAGTCTCAAATGGATATCTTCTTTATTCCGGTTGATGACATCTCTCATATCTACCTCACCATATTCATACCGATCGCTGGTGGAAAATGATCTTCATCAACCAACATGAGTTTCTGGATTCCTTTGGCAATCCTCTCATGGTCAGCTTTCTCAGATCCAAAGACGCGATTGGTGGAATGATTCTAAAAATTGCAGTATGACTTCTCCATGGAATCCTCATGTGCACCTAGTTTATGACCTGCAAGCAATGTAACAAACTTTTTCTCTGGGACAGAATCAATGAGCATCAATTTCAGATGCATCAATGTTTAACTTTGAGGCATTATCAGTAGGATGAGACTTGTGAAACTCAGAGCATCCAACTTGACAAAGGTCAGGTTTATACAACTCTTGGACATCTTCTTGATGAACCCTGAGTGTTTTGATTATGTCCAAATGTTTCAAAAGACGAATAATGTATTTGACTTATATACTAATGAATGTTGACTAACAATTTTTGTTAAGTATTTTGTAAGTCTTTCTCAGCAGGAGTTGAATGAAATAAATTTGCTTCGCTACTGGACTCAGAAGAGAACGCTAGAAGTCAATCAGAAGATGTAACACAGATGCTGGAACCTCCGCTCTGAAGTAACTTAGAAGATTGATCAAGCTCTCCTCAGAAGATTCAAGCATCCAGAAGCTTAGGTTTCCATTTGAGATCAGAAGATTGGACAAAAGGAATTAAGTGTCCAGAAGCAAGATCACATGTCTTGTTAAGCATTTAATGCACCTGTCAACTGCATTTAATGCTAGGCGCCAATAGTTCAAAAAGCTGTTAAAGGAGCGTTGCACTGTTCACTACAAACAAACCCAGAATTTTCCATGTTTATCCCTTGTTGATCCTAATGAAGAAATTTTCCAGTCAACCTTGATTTGAGATTCAAATCATTACCAGTTTTGGATTAAAGGACAAGGTTAACAGAATCAAAAGTGTTTGAAGACCGTTTGAAGAACAAGATAGATAAACGGCTACAATCTTATCTCTGCACAAATTCAAACTCAAAGCTCAAGCAACGGTCATCTTCAAAGCACTATAAATAGTAGCCAAGCTCAACGAAGTGTTCACACGCGAATTCTTGAGCAAATTCTTAACGCACTGTTCTTTAAGCAAAACAGAGCATTTCCATTCTTTCACTTTACTTATTTGATTTTGTAAAAGAGAGAGTGAAGAAAACACAAGTTCATAATAGAATTTTTCAAACTGATATCGTTTGTGATATTCAGTTAGATTTGAGAGAAATCTAGTTGAGGTTTAAGTTGGGTGAAAATTTCAGAAAACAGGATTGTTGTTGTTCTGGTGGAAATCCTTTAACTTACTTTAAGCTAGTCAGAACTAAGTGAGAAATTAGCTTAAGTTCTGTTGATTGTAAAGCAGCTTCTGAACGTGCCATAAACGTTCTGAATAGTAGATTTTAAATCTCTGCTGACTGCGTTCACAGATGACATGACGTAGTCACAGGACTTCTGTGGCAAACCTGGATAAATTGAACTATTCATCACGACCTCCTGAATCTCTTTCTCCCTTCTTTATAACTTGTTATTCTACCTATGTGCAATTGCTTTATACTTAGTGCTGTCACTGTCTTTGTTCAGAAGACTATCCAGAAGCTCTATCAAACAAAACTTCTGTTGCTAAAGAGATTGGATTCTGAGTTAAGTTTCTTGAAAAACTTGAATTCGGACTTAGACACCTATTCACCCCCCCCCCCCCCCCCCCCCCCTCTAGGTGATTCTGATCTTGTTAGGGCCAACACTTCTTTAACTGCCTCCATGGTAAATTGAGGAACTTGTTGAGGGATGTCAGTATGTTAAACGTATGGAATGTGATGAGTTCTAACATTTCTCCCATTTCATTTGAAGTTGGCTATGATATCCCCCATGTTGATTAAGTGACCACCTGCTCCTCATAATATGAAGATATATGGGAGGTTGGGTTAGTATTTGGAAAAAATGGAAGAGTATGTGACCTACCAACATTCCTTCGGCTTGCTACTGAGGTAGCGACCTTTAACGCCGCGACGCCCCCCCCCCCCCCCCCCTCCATCAAAGATGGGGCTAAGTAATTCTCAGTGCCATATGCGCCATGTCTTTCATTAAAATTTGAGGAACTTGGAGAAACATGGCTCCCTTCATTTTCGATGACTCTCGGTTCTAACAACATCTGGAGTATCTTATCCATTTTTTGATCCACGTCACTCCTTAGAGCCTCCACATTCTCCTCAATGGAATTGAAGCACCTCTCAAAAAATGGTGAGTCTTGGATCTCCACAGAGAACCATGATTCTCTTTTAGGGCTACGGTTCTCCATCCCTTCAAGTTGTTCAACCAGATGATGAAAACTTCCTGTTGCCATAGTCTCTTCATCTTTAGAGTTGGCTACAAGATATGTTCTTGTTCTCATCATTTTTCTTTGATGACATTGTGATTGGGTCCCACTGGGCGTTCCAATTTTTGTTTCGGCTCTTTTTAGTGGGATTTATAGTTTCTAAAACAATGAATTGAATTGCGTGTTGGCCCTATCAAGAACATAATCACCTAGAGGGGGGTGAATAGGTGTCAAAGTTGAAAACTGAAAATTTCTAAGTTTTTCGGGAAACTTAATTTTCAGAGTCAAATTTCCTCAGAGTCAGAAGCAAGCTTACATAAGTAGCTTCTGAGGGAAATTCTGCCTAAACACAGTTAGACTGTTTTCAGCAACAGAAGTTCTGATTTGACAACTTCTGGACAGTCTTCTGAACAAAGACAATGATATTTAGAGAAAATTTGTTTCAGCACTAAATATAAGCAAGTACACATAAGCAAAAATAACAAGTATAAGAGGGAGAAAGAAGTTCAGGAGATCCTGATTGAACAATTCGATTTATCCAAGTTCGCCACAGAAGTCCTGTGACTACGTCTTGTCCCCTGAGGTCGCAGCCTACAAAGATTTTATAAATCTACTATTCAGAAATTTTATGGCAAGTTCAGAAGCTCCTTTACATCAACAGAACTTAAGCTAATTTCTCACTTAGTTCTGACTAGCCTAAAAAGAGTTAAAGGATTTCCACCAGAACAACAACACCCTGTTTTCTGGATTTCTCACCCAACTCTAATCTCAACTAGATTTCTCTCAAAATCTAACAGAATATCACAAACGATATCAGTTTACAAGATTCCTATTATGAACTTGTTTTTCTTCACTCTCTCACTTAAACTTAAGCTATGCTAAGAAAGATTGAGAATGGGAAGAGTGCTCTGTTTTTGCTTCAAACAGTGGGTTGAGATTTTTGCTCGATTATCACACGTACATGATGCATTGGAGCTTAGCTACTATTTATAGTGAATGAGGATGACCGTTGGGAAGTTTGAATCTTCAACAGAGATGACATCAGTTGTAGTAGCCGTTAACTTGTCAAATCTTCAAACGGTCTTCAAACACTTTGATTCCGTTATCCTTGTTCTTTAACCAAATCCGGTAAGTGATTTGAAATTGAAGATAAGGTTGACCGGAAACATTCCTCAATAAGATCAACAAGGGGTAGACAAGGAAATTCTGGTTTTACTTTGAGTAGACAAGCGCGCTCCATCAAAGCAGCTTTTTGAACTTTTGGCGCCTTGCATTAAATGCACTTGTCAGAGCAATAAATGCTATCCAGAACCCGAGACTAAGCTTCTGATCAAATTGGTAGATGAGCTTCTGATTGCAAAGGACCTCTGAGGAGAGCTTCAACAAACTTCAATATCTTCAGAGCGGAGCATCCAGCTTCTGAAATAATGAAACTCTGTCTTCAGCAATCGAGACTTCTGAGTACTTCAGGCAATCTAGAAATTCTTCATTCAGCACATGCTGAGTAACTTACACATAGACTAAGTAGAAAAAATATTAGTCAACAATAAACTATATGTAAGAGAATGTTAAGTTTTCATCTTTTGAAACGTTTGGACATAATCAAAACACTTAGGGTTCATCATTCTCCCCCATTTTGGTTATGGACAAACCGTGGTCAGAAGGTAAAAGAAAATATAAGTTTTAGAAAATAACTTCCTGATACATATGTTTCATAACTTCTGATTAAATTAACTCCCCCATTTTAGTGTAAATGGTGAACTTTAGCAATCTTAAAAAAATGGCTTAAGATCAAGTTGTTAGATTTTAGTGAAGTATAATTTACTAAGTCAAAAAGAAACATAAGTAAAGTAAGTAATCAGAGACACAAGAGTGTATAAGAAAGATTCAGTGTATAAAATCGTCAGAAGAAACAACAAACAAGATAATCATCAGAAGAGCAGATAAAGTCCTAAGACAACACTACCCAACCCAGAACCTAGCTAAGAAGCTTAAGTCCTAATGAGATTACAAGTTCCTAGATTTCTTCTGAGGAGGAGGAACACCACTAGATCCTTCAGCAGCACTCGGTCTCTTCATCCCATCAGACTTGAGACCAGTCTGACCACTCTGCTGAGCAGACTTCTCCCCCGTTTGACCAGAACCAACAGCAATGCCCAAAGCACCTTGAGAGTCCAATTTTTGCTGAACTTTCAATGCAGTTTAATATTGCTGAGTAGTAGGTCTTACAGAGTTGACCAAATCCATACGCTTCCTGAAATCAGCATCAATGGTGCGCAAGTGGTCATAAGTCTGTCCAGACAAAGGTCGTTGCCTGTGAACATCTTCCAGAAGGAGTTTGATTAACCGATTGTTAGCATACACAGCAGCAGTGAGATGCTCATTCTGAATATAAGTCTGTCCTCGAACAAACCTATAGCAATTGTGAAGAGCCTTGTCTTGTTCACGTGCTTGAGTGTGCATAACCTTCAGAAGTTCCGTAAGCTCAGCAATCTGGGCGCTCTGAGCAGTCACAGCAGACTCAATGCTTGAGAGACGATTGTTGAGATCAGGAGTGATGTCATATACAATCTTTGCAGCCCCTGAAGATGATGAACCTTGAGCAGAAGATTTCACTTCTCTCAGAATATGGTTGGCAGTACTTTGCAGGTCATCAATCTTACCTGGGAGCATCTTCTCATGAGCCTCATAATGCTCGTTTGCTTCCTTGACTTCTTCTGTCAAAATCCCCAAATTCTCATTGACTTTCAGAGAAGAAGCAAGAGCAATATTTTCCAAGGTAGGAAGAGTCAGAGCTAATTCTCTCAATTTATACAGCTCATCATATGTAGCCAGATGAAGTGTAGAAAGATTGCGTGTGTAGACAGAAGGATCCTGCATTTGAAGCATAGTCATGAGCTGCAGGTTCTGAGCTTTCAAAGATTGAATTTCTTGCAGCACAATGCCCTGAGCAAACATGTCAGCAGCAAAAGGCCTTTGCCCCACACCAGCAAATCTATTCAGCAATTCATCTGAGCCACTCTGACTCATTCTTCTCAACTCTTCAACACTGGGAACACCACCAGCTTCGGATACACCAGAAGCTCTGCCCATGAAACCAAAAGGACCAAAATTTCTCTCCAAGTTATCTCGTTCCTGGAAGTTGCGTAGGAAGTCATAGTTGGATGACAACCCAGCAAAACAGGAAGTGGTGGAGGAGGTAGTTAAGGGATCACACACAGGAGGTGCATGTCCAGAGGTTGAAGGAGGAGGGATAGATGTGTTTGTGGAAGGGATTGTATATGTGGACGAGGAAGAAAGAGTAGGAGAAATGGATGGTAAAGTGGATGGTAGTGAAAAGGAGGGAGCAGTAAATCCAATTGATGGAATTACAGAGGAAGATGATAGTGAGGAAGAAGTAGAAGTAGAAATGGAGTCTGTGAAAATGGGTCCAGAGGACAAATTCACTTCTGAATAGGATCCAGAAGGAAGAGTAGATGGAGGAGGTACAACCTCAGAGGTTGAAGTTGTAAGGGGAATGGAAGTATGAGATTCACTCACTTCTGTGACAGAAGGTAGTGAGGGAGATGGATGAGGAGTATGAGTGGGAGATGAGATAACCTGGTCAGAAGAGTTAGGATCAAACATAGAAATGGGCTCAGCAAACACATGAGCCATTCTGATCAGCGTTTCAGAGGCATCCCTATCACCAGGGTTTCTTCCTTGGCCTAGAAGAATGTTGTCAATAAAGTTGTCATTATCAACATTCTCCACAAACTGTTGTGCATCCTGAAGAACCTCATCAACTTCTGGTTCACTCTCCTCTGATAGCTCTTCAACAAGAGGAGCATCAACATCCTCTTCAGCAGACATCTCCAACATGTCTTCGTCATCAACAACTTCCTGTTCCTCAGTAACAGAATCCTCTAACTCAGCATTAGAAACAACATAGAAGTCCTTTTTCCTCAGAGACCTTCTATTTGCTACAGCCTTCGTCCTGATCCGAGTGGAGAGAGAGATATTCTCAAGGTCCTCTCCTTCTTCTGAAGCCTCAACATCCTTTGAGAACTCCACATTTTCAAGTTCAGCAGCAAATGCAATAATTCTAGCATCGGCCTTAGCCTTTGCAGCAATTTCTCTCTCAGCTGCTAACTTATCTTCTGCTTCTTTTCTCAGCCTTTTCTCTTCAGCAAGAGCCACAACTCTTGCAACCTTTTCAGCTTCAGCAGCCTTTTCTCTTTCATCAAGGCGTGCGTCCTCAGCATCCTGATCTGCTATCTCAGCAGCATCCTTTGGTTTCTCAGCAACAATCTTGCCAGAAGGTTCAACACTGATTGTTGTTTGAACCATAGTGGGAAGAGGTTCTGAGACAACCACCTTTTCAACAGTTAGGACCACTCTGCTGGATCCTTTCTTTCCTTTGCCCTTTCTGACAGCTTTCTTACCTTTCTGTGTTGAATCATCCACCATCTCCTTCTGAGCAATACTCACAGAGGAGCCCTTCTCATTCTTCTTTGGAGTCACACCAAAGTTAAGGTTCCTGAAGGTATGCATTTTCAGAACCGTACTCCTGCTTGTTACACCATCTCCTGAGATAACCACAGAGGCAGCTTCAAACAACCGCGTCAGGAGGGAACCATAAGCCAGGGCACTTACAGTAGTGACATTCTTCATCTGCCTTATCAGCATGGCAGGGAGATTGATTTTCTTCTGATTGACCAAGTGCCACATAAACACCCTTTCCCGATTGGAAACACCATTAACTCCTCCAGCCTTCGGAAGGAACACATTTGTTGTTAGGTAATGTGCCCACCTCTGGTGCTGAGTGAGCCAAGTGGCATAAGTTTCTTTAGCACTAAGATCTGGTCTGGCCCAATTTGCTTCTGAAAACCCATCAGCTGGACCATCATCACCAATGATGATTCCTTCATCATCAATACCAATTGCTTGAGAAATAGAAGCCCTGCTGACCTCAATCTCAACTTCTCCGATAACCGAGTGAAGAACATCCTCCTCATTAGAATAAAAATGGAGGTTCTTATAGAATTCGGTGACTAACTTAGGGTAGATAAATTCATCAAGAGAGACGAATGAATTCCAGTTTTGAGCACTTAGCCATTTGGAGATAGGTTCAGTGGATTTTACTTCGTCATCTAGGAACCTAGAAGTGAATACCCTAGATTCGCTAACTTTCTTCTTAGTTTCAGAGGTAAAGATGTGAGTGACAGTGATTTCTTGAGCCATTGTAAGAAATAGGAAATTAGGTTAAGAATTTCGGGAGAAGGAAAACACAGAGAGTCTATGGAAATTCTAATGGCAGTGAAAATGAAAGTAAAAAACTTCTAAGTATGGAAAACCCCTATTTATACCCAAACGAGTAAACCGTTCCAATTCAAAAAGTAAATACACACTGTTTAAAAGGGAACAGATAACCGTTAACCACAGAACAGCACCGTAAAATTGCAGTAGATAACGCATGCTTAAATGTCAAATCATGATTATACTTAATTAACACTTTAATCATCTTAAACGATTAATCACTTAAGATAAACATATATAATTAAACTAAATTACTGAAGTGGATAAGTCATACCAATGTCTTCTCGTAAGCTGCTGAAAGGATTACCAGCCAGAGGCTTAGTAAACATGTCAGCAAGATTCTCTTCAGAGGGAACATGAGTAATGATAATATCCTTCTTCAGAACATGATCTCTCAGAAAGTGATGCCTAATATGAACATGTTTCATCCTGCTGTGCTGAATAGGATTCTTTGAAAGATCAATTGCACTCTTGTTATCACAGTAGATTGTAATTGTTCCAGGGATGACTCCATAGTCAGCAATTTGTTGCTTAATCCAGAGCATCTGAGAAACACAACTTCCAGCAGCAACATACTCAACTTCAGCAGTTGAGAGAGCCACAGAGGTTTGCTTCTTGCTATGCCAGGAGACTAGGCACTCCTCCAGAAAATGACAACCACCAGAAGTGCTGACCCTTTTCAATTTATCTCTACCATAGTCAGAGTCTGTGTATCCTATAGGAGTGAAATCAGAACTACAGGGATACCACAAACCAGCTTCTGGTGTGCCTTTAAGATATCTGAGAATTCTTTTGACAGCAACATCATGAATCTCTCTAGGTTTAGACTGATATCTAGCACAAAAACACACAGCAAAATGTATATCTGGCCTGCTGGCTGTTAAGTATAAAAGAGAACCAATCATACCTCTGTAGGTTTTTATATCTACAAGTTTACCAGCTTTCTCTTCATCATCAATGTCTTTGCTGACATCCATTGGGATATCAACAGCATTAGAGTCCATCGTGCCAAATTTCTTCAGCACTTCTCTAGTGTACTTGGCTTGATTGATAAACACACCATCATTACTTTGCTTGATCTGAAGTCCTAAGAAGAAGGTTAATTCTCCCATCATAGACATTTCAAACTCAGCCTTCATGTGGTCACTGAACTCTCTGCACAAAGATTCATTAGTAGCACCAAATATAATATCATCAACATATACCTGAGCTATAAGGATATCCTTGTTCTTCTTCAGAGTGAACAGAGTTGTATCAACATAGCCTCTGACAAATCCCTTAGACAGAAGGAACTTTGTCAGTCTCTCACACCAAGCTCTGGGAGCTTGTTTCAGTCCATACAAGGCTTTCTTCAGCTTGTACACATGATCAGGAAACTTAGGATCTTCAAAACCAGGAGGTTGAGACACATAAACTTCCTCATCAATGTACCCATTCAAGAATGCACTTTTCACATCCATTTGAAAGAGCTTAAAACCTTTGTATGATGCAAAAGCACATAAGATTCTAATGGCTTCTAATCTTGCAACAGGAGCAAAAGTTTCACCATAATCTATGCCTTCTTGCTGACTGTAACCTTGAGCAACAAGTCTTGCCTTGTTCCTTACAACATTTCCAAATTCATCAAGCTTGTTTTTCAGAACCCATCTAGTTCCAACAACCTTTATGTTGTTAGGTCTAGGAACCAAAGTCCAAACTTCTGACCTTTTGAACTGGTCAAGTTCTTCTTGCATTGCCATTAACCAGGAATCATCATATGCAGCTTCATAGAAGTCCTTGGGTTCCAGAAGTGACACAAAAGCAAAATTCCCCATGTATCTTCTGAGCTGAGCTCTGGTCATGACAGGATTATGAACAGAGTCAATTATGTTCTCTAAGGAATGATTCCTATGAGCTCTAACTTCTCTTGGTACATCCAATGAGTCTTCTGAAACTTGTTCATCATTTGTTGAATCATATATAGGAGCATCTTCTGGAAGGAAGTTGACTTCTGGAGTAGGATTCTCTTCTTGCGCTTGTTCAGCAACAGGAGGAATAACTTCAGCAGCTCTGGGAGAAACATCTTCTACTACATCAGGAGATGTAACTTCAGGAGCTTGAACTACATCTTCATCAGGAGCTCTACTATCTGCAGGGTTAGTCTCATCAAACTGTACATGAACAGATTCATCTAAAGTTTGAGTCCTCTTATTAAAAACCCTATATGCTTTACTATGTGTTGAGTAACCAAGAAAAATGGCCTCATCTGCCTTTGAATCAAATTTTGAAAGATATTATTTTGTGTTCAAAACATAGCACTTACAACCAAAGGTTCTGAAATAACCTATTTTAGGCTTTCGACCTTTCTAGAGTTCATAAGGGGTCTTGTTCAGAATGCTTCTGATTAGCACTCTATTCAGAACATAGCAAGTTGTGTTGACAGCTTCTCCCCAAAAATACTTTGGAAGCCTTCTTTCATTGATCATAGTTCTGGCAATCTCAACCAGAGTTCTATTCTTCCTTTCAACTACCCCATTTTGTTGAGGAGTTCTGGGAGCAGAAAAGTTATGATCAATTCCCTTGGTTTCACAGAATTCTTCAAACCTAAAGTTTTTGAATTCTCCACCATTATCACTTCTGATATGAACAACCTTTTCATTCCTTTCATTCTCAAGTTTCTTTAACAGAACTAAGAAACATCCAAGTGACTCATCTTTGCTAGACAGCAAGATGACCCAAGTGAATCTTGAATAGTCATCTACTATGACAAAGGCATACTTCTTTCCACCCATGCTCATTGGTTTAACAGGGCCAAAGAGATCCATATGAAGTAATTCCAAAGGTCTTTTAGTTGAATGACTTTCTTAGTTTTAAAAGAGCTTCTGGATTGTTTACCAGATTGGCAAGCATTGCATAAATGATTCTTTTTAAAACTAATTTCAGGCAGACCCTCAACCAATTGATTTCTAGCTACTTTGGCCAGAAGATCCATGCTCACATGAGCAAGTCTTCTATGCCAGAGCCAGGAGGTATCCTCTTTGGACATCAAGCATATATTTTTGCAAAGACTCTCAAGGTTCAGCATGAAAACATTTTCAACTCTAGGAGCAGTTAGAATAACTTCCCTTGACTTACTGTCCAAGATTTTACATCCAGAGGAGCTAAAGACAACATCTCTACCTTTATCACACAGTTGTGCAACACTCAGGAGATTGAACTTCAGGCCTCTGACTAGGGAGACATCTTCGATCGGAGGATTAGTTCCTATGGATCCAGAACCAAGTATCCTTCCTTTCTGAGCATCTCCAAAGCTGAATTTTCCACCTCTTTTAGGATCAAATGTGATGAATGCTTTTTCATCACCTGTCATATGCCTTGAGCACCCACTGTCAATGTACCACAGCTTTGACATTGATGGAGCACTCAGAGCCACCTGCAACACAATCAATTAGTGACAGGTACCCAATCCTTATTGGGTCCTTCATTGTTAGATTTCTCTTCAGCAGGTTTTAATGATATCTCAGATTGCAAGAGGTTTTTAATGTGATACTTGCAATCCTTCAACCAATGACCATCACTCTTGCAAAGCTTGCAAAAGGGAGGGTTCTTGGATCTTTCCCTTTGCTTCTTGGGAGATTTCTTCTTCTTCTGAGAAGATTCAACATCTTCAGAGGCTACAGCAGCACTCTCAGAGGTGCCAACATCAGGAGGAGAAGCTATCTCTTTCAGAAGAGAGGGAGTGACAGGTTTCTTCTTCTTCTGGGGTTTATCACTTCCCAGAGGCAGCTTTTCCTTGCCTTTGGCTTTAGAGCCATCAGCAGGAGTGCTGAACTGTTTACACAGCTTCTCTTCTAACACTTTCATGTCAGAATAAACTTGAGTAAACCTAAGAAACTTGTCAGCCTCACTCTTGTCCAATTTCCTTTTCAGGTACTTGAACATACTTTAGAGTTCTTCAAGAGAATCAAAGATATCTAGTTCGTGAGAATTGTTTACCTCAGAGTCATATGTAGCTTCAGGAGGTGCGGAAGTTTCTCCTGTGACATCTTCAGAAGTTGGCTCATCAATAGCCATAAAACAAATCTGAGCTTGCTCTTCCTTTTCTTCAGGATCACTGCTGGTCTCAGAGTCTGACCAAGCAGCCAGCATAGCTTTCTTAAACTTTTTCTTATCTTTCTTCAGCTCCGGGCAGTTAGGCTTAATGTGCCCCGGTTGCTGACATCCATAGCACACAATAGGCTTGTTTGGATCTCTCTTGAACTTTTCACCAGAATCAGGAGTTTTCTTGTCAAAGCTCCTGAAAGGCTTCTTGTAGTTTCCACCTCTGCCTTTTCTGAAGGCTTTCTTGAACTTCCTGGTCAGCATAGCCAGTTCCTCATCTTCAGAGGATTCTTCAGAAGATTCTGCTTTCAGGACTACTCTTTTTCCTTCTGACCTTTCTCTTAGGTCATGATTCTTTAATGACATCTCATGAGTAATTAGAGACCCAATGAGCTCATCATACAAGTAATAGCTCAAATCCTGAACTTCTTCAATAGCAGTCTTCTTGGCTTGCCACGACCTTGGTAAGCTTCTGACAATCTTCTTCACTCGATCAGATTCTTCAATGTCTTTTCCTAAACTCTCTAAGTCATTGACTATCTTGGTGAATCTAGAGTTCATATCTGAAATAGATTCTTTATCAAGCATTTCAAATAACTCATATTCTCTCATGAGTTGGTTGACTTTTGATTGCTTCACCTTTCCAGTACCTTCATATGTGACTTCCAGCTTGTTCCAAATGTCCTGTGCAGTTTCACAAGAAGAAACTTTGTTATATTCAGTAGCTGTAAGTGCACAATGCAACATATTTATTGCTGAAGCATTAGTTTGGAGTTTTTTTAGAATGTCATCTGTGTATTCTCTCGGAGGAATAACAACATTTCCTAAACCTGGTTCCATTCTGGTAGGAATGAAATCACCATCAGTGATGACATACCAAGCACTCATGTTCTGAGCTTGGATGAAGTATATCATCCTTTTCTTCCAGTATGAGTAGTTGTTGCCATTAAATAATGGAGGTCTAGTAGTGGAAGAACCTTCTGGAACTATGAAGTGAGAAGAATTCTCAGGCTGGTGTCTACTAGCCATCTCTATTGATTCTGATAGGATCTTACACTTAGATTGTTAGATCTTTAGTAAATATACGAAGTGACCTTCGCTCTGATACCACTTGTTGGCCCTATCAAGAACAGAATCACCTAGAGGGGGGTGAATAGGTGTCAAAGTTGAAAACTGAAAATTTCTAAGTTTTTCGGGAAACTTAATTTTCAGAGTCAAATTTCCTCAGAGTCAGAAGCAAGCTTACATAAGTAGCTTCTGAGGGAAATTCTGCCTAAACACAGTTAGACTGTTTTCAGCAACAGAAGTTCTGATTTGACAACTTCTGGACAGTCTTCTGAACAAAGACAATGATATTTAGAGAAAATCTGTTTCAGCACTAAATATAAGCAAGTACACAGAAGCAAAAATAACAAGTATAAGAGGGAGAAAGAAGTTCAGGAGATCCTGATTGAACAATTCGATTTATCCAAGTTCGCCACAGAAGTCCTGTGACTACGTCTTGTCCCCTGAGGTCGCAGCCTACAGAGATTTTATAAATCTACTATTCAGAAATTTTATGGCAAGTTCAGAAGCTCCTTTACATCAACAGAACTTAAGCT
Organism: Euphorbia peplus; assembly: GCA_028411795.1. Taxonomy (NCBI): domain Eukaryota; kingdom Viridiplantae; phylum Streptophyta; class Magnoliopsida; order Malpighiales; family Euphorbiaceae; genus Euphorbia; species Euphorbia peplus. Next base: position 5,960,339 of record CP110843.1, on the reverse strand, counting down.
AATTTCTCACTTAGTTCTGACTAGCCTAAAAAGAGTTAAAAGATTTCCACCAGAACAACAACACCCTGTTTTCTGGATTTCTCACCCAACTCTAATCTCAACTAGATTTCTCTCAAAATCTAACTGAATATTACAAACGATATCAGTTTACAAGATTCCTATTATGAACTTGTTTTTCTTCACTCTCTCACTTAAACTTAAGCTATGCTAAGAAAGATTGAGAATGGGAAGAGTGCTCTGTTTTTGCTTCAAACAGTGCGTTGAGATTTTTGCTCGATTATCACACGTACATGATGCATTGGAGCTTAGCTACTATTTATAGTGAATGAGGATGACCGTTGGGAAGTTTGAATCTTCAACAGAGATGACATCAGTTGTAGTAGCCGTTAACTTGTCAAGTCTTCAAACGGTCTTCAAACACTTTGATTCCGTTATCCTTGTTCTTTAACCAAATCCGGTAAGTGATTTGAAATTGAAGATAAGGTTGACCGGAAACATTCCTCAATAAGATCAACAAGGGGTAGACAAGGAAATTCTGGTTTTACTTTGAGTAGACAAGCGCGCTCCATCAAAGCAGCTTTTTGAACTTTTGGCGCCTTGCATTAAATGCACTTGTCAGAGCAATAAATGCTATCCAGAACCCGTGACTAAGCTTTTGATCAAATTGGTAGATGAGCTTCTGATTGCAAAGGACCTCTGAGGAGAGCTTCAACAAACTTCAATATCTTCAGAGCAGAGCATCCAGCTTCTGAAATAATGAAACTCTGTCTTCAGCAATCGAGACTTCTGAGTACTTCAGGCAATCTAGAAATTCTTCATTCAGCACCTGCTGAGTAACTTACACATAGACTAAGTAGAAAAAATATTAGTCAACAATAAACTATATGTAAGAGAATGTTAAGTTTTCATCTTCTGAAACGTTTGGACATAATCAAAACACTTAGGGTTCATCATTGCGCTACTTAACTTATAATCAAATTATTGTAAGGAATATAGAGACCTACAATTCCTATGGGTTCTGGTAATCAAAACGATACCACTTTAAGAAAAAGATTAATGAACAGAATAATGAATTGAAACTAGAACTGAAGGAAATTGGTGAACTTGTATTGAAATTTACTCATGCCTACAAGTAGAAATTAAAATGGAATAGGATTTAACGTAGAAATCTGAAAAGTGTATATGAACAAGTGAAATCTAAAGTTTGGTAAGTCTAAAAAGGAAACTGAATTGCTCAAGTCTAAAGGAAATTTGCAAGAGTTTTGCTCTGGTTTGGTTGGCGATTTGATTGGGCTTTCTTCCGTCGATCTTTTTGATATTTATAGACACTAGAGGGAAACGGCTTGCATCCATTAAGCCATTTCTCCATCACTCAGCAACTGCTCTCCACTAATGGATCTCAACTTCACCATGATGCACCCTTCTAGAAAACCACTTGAAGGTTCTCCACTTTCATGATCTCTCGTTGATTTGACCGAGTTATGTATTTGATAACTGACCAACTTTATTTTCCCGATCTTTAAATGGCTTTACAAAAACACGTACAAGAATAAAATAAACGGTCTCCTGAATCCCCTTAAGTGCACCTCATTTCTAGATCTAAAACTGATTCCCCCCATGGTTCCCTCCAGAGAACCTCATTTCTAGATCTAAAAGTGATTCCCCCAAGAGCACCTCATTTCTAGATCTAAAAGTGATTCCCAACGGTCACCTCATGATTCCCCCCAGAGCACCTCATTTCTAGATCTAAAAGTGATTCCCACCGGTCACCTCATGGTTCCCCCCAGAGTACCTCATTTCTAAATCTAAAAGTGATTCCTCCGGTCATCTCATGGTTCTCCCCAAGAGCACCTCATTTCTAGATCTATAAATGATTTCCTCCAAGTGCACCACATTCTAGATCTAATAGTGATTTCCCCAAGATGCACTTCATGGTTCCCTCCTTGAAGTAAAATGGCGCATCAGACGAGAAAAAGAGTGCATCAGAAAACCATAAAAAGTTTCCAAATATGAACTTTTGAGAAAAAAGTTTCCTAAAAGTTTATTTTCAAAGAAAAGTTTCCTAAAATGGTTTTTCAAAGGAAAGTTTCCTAAAATGGTTTTTTCAAAGGAAATTTTCCTTTAAACATTATTTCCTTCATAGTTTTACTCGTGAATAAAAGCACCATTGGAAAATACTTCCAAGCAACAAGTCAATTTGAGCGAAATTTATTTTTGGTGCAAACAATATCATACAAACAAACATCTTATTTCAATTTAAGTTAAGCTAAAAATAAGTCTACAACTAATCTATATCAAAAACTTTACAACAACGAACCTTCATGGGCTCCACAAGCCCATGGAGACACTTGTTTACTCCAGAAGACATCAAATTTAAACAATCAGATAACACCTATACTTCAACTTGTAAAACGGGTCAATGCGACCAAATCTGAATTTAGCTCGACGTTGGAACAAATCATTCCATGTAAGTATAAAAAGTCATCCTTTCTTCATTCCTGAATCTCATTCATGCTTTAGGAACAAATAAAGCACGTACCCAAATACTTCAAGAGTTCCTTGTTCCTACAGTTGTTTCATGGCTCCACAAGTCCATGGAGACACTTGTTTACTCCAGAAAACATCAAATTTAACCAATCGGATAACACCTACATCTAGGGTTGCAAATGGGGCGGGGAGGGGATGGGGACACCTCCTACCGTCCCCATCCCCGACTAGATGGGGAATCCCCATCTCTATCCCCATTTTATACATGGAGAAAATATTGTCCCCGTCCCCATACACGTAGGGGTTAGGATCTTCGTGGGGATCTCCATTCCCCATTACTAAAATTTATAATATTAATATTTAGTAATATTTTCATACAACAAATTATACAAAGTATAATATAAAATATTAGTTTTATTATAGAAAGAATGCATAAATGAATAATGTATCAATCTATCAAATAGAAAAATGAAAATAAAGTTTTCATAAAATACTAGTTTTTTTAATCTAGGTTTATATTATTTTATTAGTCATAATGATCATATATTTATTTATTTATATATATTTAGTATATAATTGAAGAATCCCCATGGGGAAAATAGCAGGGGTGGGGATGGGGATTACCATGGGGTGGAGATAGAGGTCTCCGTCCCCGCCCCATCCCATCTCTGGGGATTTTTTTTTCCCCCATCCCCACTCCATGAAGAAAATAAATGGGGATTTTCCAGACCCACTCGGGCAAATACCCTACGGGGATGGGGATTCCCCATCCAAGTTGCAACCCTACCTACATCCTCTGCCTTCCAAATGTCTGGTCTTTCATATTCCATCCTGACCTATCACGTTCGCAAATGACACATAGTCTTTTATGTGTCTTGTAAGGAGGCATAAGAAACAATTGTCCAAATATATATATATATATATATATATATATATATATAATATATATATATATAGCAAGAATGATCTATCAATAAACAATTTGTAATATGAAACAATACAATTAAAAATAGCGATGAACAAATCCAATTTTCGGTGAAAACTCTCCCCTTCCTTGTTCTACTAGTATCTACCGAGAGGAGGTCCCAAAATCGGGTAGCGGTTTATGAATCAAAAATCCACCAAAATTAATTGATTAATTTTGAGAAATTGTTGGTGAAGTTTGAGAAATAGTTGATAAATTTCATGAAATTTTTTGTGATTATTGAGATGTTGGTATTAGAAGATATGTTGATGGGTTAAGGAGGAAATAATAAACATAGAATTTCTAGGATTTTTTATGATTTAAGAAGATAGAAGATAGTATTGTGGATTAGAGAGGTAAAGTGAACAAAACATACAACTTAAGGGAGTTAGAGAGGTATTAAGCCTTTTTCATTTCAAATAAGAATTTGGATTTTTTATTTTATTGAATTTAACTTATGACTGTGTGCGTACTAATTTGAGTTTTATGTGTTGGTTTGACATGCAGGAATAAAGATTAAAGCATTTTAACGATATAGAGATGATATAGTAACCATGCAAAGGAAACAGTGGTCAAGTGATATTTTACATTTCACTTTTGTTCAAAACATCGGAATTGGTCAATAATGACTTAGTTTCATATCACGATTGCAACAAGTTGCAAATGACCATGTGTCATGTGTATTCAGATATCGATTTTTTTTAAAGATTTTTTATAGAAATTTGTTAAAAAAAAATTATGAAATTCGAGCATCGACGCAGGTATTCCTAATTTACTTTTTTTTCGATACAAAGGAGGGCGAAAGCCACGAGACAAACAGAAATAAAGAAAACAAAAACAATTAAGTGGATATGACCACTCTTGGCCAAGACACTCCAATAACATCCTGCCAAACCTCCCTTATAACCATAGCATCGCGCGGGTATTCCTAATTTACTTTATAGTTAAGGAACAAAATAATTAAATGTTCATATATGTGATGAATGTTTACATGAAAGGGGAAAAAGACACTGTGTTAGTTTAGCTGAGTCAAGTTCAAATGAGACAAGGGTTTAAGATGAGACTAGTTTTTATGGTGAGACAAGAGAATGTGACAAACTTATAATTAAAATAAACCTTCTCATGCGTGGAATTGGAGGGAATAAAGAGGAGGTGATGTCAGCGCTGATGTCACCTCTGCAGAGAGAAAGAGTTTTAATTATTTTATTTAAAATGCATTTTCCCACTCTTTTCGAGCTCATTTTTCAAAAAAAATTATACCAGTGAACTCGTATTAATTAGGCGGTCATTTTGAGATCCATTGTTGTTATTTATAGACGATTTTTTATTTATTTATTTATTTATGGTTGTTCCAAATTGGATACTCGGTTGTTCCAGCAGAATACTACATTTGTTCCACCAGACTACTACATTTGTTCCACCAGAATACTACATCTTTTTACACTCCCAGAGTGCATTTTTAAAAAAATAATGAAAATATTCTGCTGGAACAAATGTAGTAGTCTGGTGGAACAAATGTAGTATTCTGCTGGAACAACCGAGTATCCAATTTGGAACAACCATAAAAAAAATAAAAATTATCTATAAATAACAACACTGGATCTCAAAATGATCGCCTAATTAATACGAATTCAGTGGTATAATTATTTTTTAAGAATGAGTTCGGAAAGAGCGAGAAAATGCATTTTAAATAAAATAATGAAAAAATTTTCTCTCTCCAGAGGTGACATCAGCGCTGACATCACCTCTTCTTCCTTTCAATAATGCCCCTCTATGTTTTTAAAATTTCAAAATTGCCACCACTTTTTAATTGTCTCACACTAAAAATCAGTCTCGCTATAGTGACATTGTCTCACCCGATCCTATCTCTAGTTTAGCTAAGTAACAAAATGAACAATATTATTTAGTAAGTTTTAGAGGTAAAATACACTTACAATCCCTAAACTTTGCTCATTTCTTGTGGCAACTAAACATTAAAACGTAACAAACTAGTCATTAAACTTTACATTGTTAACGTTGTGGCTATTATGATTGTTGATCATGATTTTTTCACCTTCCACTTTCGTGAAGATCGCATATTTTCTAATCTTTAATTCTTAAAATAACTTTCATATGATGTGGTTTAGAAGTTATTCCCTAAGTTAAGATGGGTAAGTGAAAAGTACGAAAGGACGAATCCTGCAACCGTAGCCGTAGCTGCAATCTTTCATTTCCTAACATGTATTAGAAATGGCGGTTAGTTAGTTATTTTTCAAGAAGAACAGTTGGTGGATTCAAATGAACGATGAGCTCCCAATCTCTCGTACTCTTCTCTCTTCCATCTGCAATTTTATTTCTTCTTCGTATTTCATTATCAACTCCTAAATCTAATTTATTTTTTTTTCCGGTGAAGAGATCGAGCTATTTGACGGTAAGCGAAAGACTCTGTGCTGTTTGTATACCGCTGATCGGAATCATAGAAGCTCTAATCTTAACTTTTTCCGGTTGCTGCAATCCAAAAACTCCTCCTTCTACTCTTAATTATACTTACACTGATCTCATTCGCATCGCCCGAACTACTCTCTGTATGTTCTTTCTTTAATTTTATTTCATTTCATTCGATTCCGTTTATTGATTTGAGTTTCTGATGCTGCAGTTAGTGTTAATGAGATCGAGGCGTTGCTCGATTTGTTCAAGAAGTTGAGCTGTTCCATTATTGATGACGGCCTTATACACAAGGTAAGCTTCGATATTTGAAGAAATTATAACTGCATTGTGCTTTTTTTCAGTATGATTATATCTTGCTTATGTTGCACGGACACCCCTGTTAGTAGCCGGTGTTTCCATATCAGTGTCCGTGTCCATTTTGTTTTCGTTTCTATTTGTAGGCTATTTTATGAAGGTTGTATTTAAGGCATGACGTTTTCTTTATCCGTGTCCGCGTCAATTTTCCGTGTCTGTGATTTGATTTCATGTTTCTTATCCATTCAGACTGTAGGCATGTGGATTTTTACATAATTAATGTAGTATTCTACTACCTATTAGTTGGAAAGTTAGCCCTAAGATGTAAGCAGGATACAATTTGGTAGAGAAACCGAATAAAGTGTTAAAAAAAAGTTATTGTATCTGTAGTATGATGTTTCCTGGGTTATTAGCATTGCGGAAAATTTGGTGAGTTCAGGATTATTTAGTTTTCACCAAAGCATCTTTGTTTTTCGGGCTGTTTTTATCAGAGGAAATGACTAGTTGGTCTGCTGTTATGGTGATCTTAGATGTTCAAATGTGCAGCTTTTAAAATCACTTAAACATTTGCAGGAAGAGCTCCAGCTGGCACTATTGAGCACTCCAGCGGGAAAAAACCTCTTCCTGGACAGAGTAAGTTCATAAGGCCACCTATGTTTTTCTTTCGAATGGTATGCACTGCATATGTTAGTTCTTATTGATTGCATAGTGGGAGCTATTCTGCCATTGTAATAATATCAGAACATAAAAGATATTGAGGACACTTCAAGCTGCTTGTTCCAACGAAATTTATATATTTTTCTCATTGCATAGTTATTATTTTCTGTTAGGAGTTGCATATGAAAACCGATAAACCATTGAGTGGTTGAAGAATAGCATGTTCTTTGGATACACTTTTTTATGTACTCGTACTGATTCAGTGGCCTACCCCATGTTCTTTAGATATTTGATCTTTTCGATGAGAAGAGAAATGGTGTCATTGAATTTGAGGAGTTTGTCCATTCACTTAACATTTTTCATCCTTTTGCTTCCACGGACGATAAAATTGATTGTAAGTTATTCATCCACATTTTCACTTTGCCATTTTATCTCACTATTACTGAGGCATTCATCATTGAAGTAAACCACTTTCTTTCTCAGTTTCTCCATTGGATTTTATGCAGTCGCATTTAGGTTGTATGATTTGAGACAAACTGGGTATATCGAACGGGAAGAAGTGAGTATTTATACATATTGAGACACATCTGAAATATGGTAGTACCAATTTGTGCAGTATCAATTTGTTAGATGGATGATGATGTTCTTGCTCTGATATGATTTATGATCAATTTGTTCAATTGATCATGCTTGTAAGTTAATTTTCTTTAAGTGTAGCCGCTAATTTCTATGGTAGCTTTCAGGTGATGCAAATGTTAACTGCCATTTTCGAGGAATCTGGTGTACAACTCTCAGAAGTTTATCTTCAAGATATTATTGACAAGGTGGAAGGAGTTCCTTTACTAATTTTTATAGTTTCCTGTCTGTCTTTTGAAGTTGGTTACATTAATGGTGAGTTGGTTCTTTGTGGTCAGACATTCGAAGATGCAGATGCCGATAAGGATGGAAAGATTAACAAAGAAGAATGGAGAGCTTTTGTTGTACGGCACCCAGCTCTTTTGAAGAACATGACTCTTCCAAATTTGAAGTAACCTCTTTCTGTCTTTGTTTAGTGGCCTAATACATGCACTTTCTCTCCAAGTTTGCCATCTGAACTTTGAAAACCAATTAACTCTTTAAGCTTGCTAATTTTGACCTATTGTCTCCTTGAGTTTCTTTAGACTGACTTATAGACACCCTGAATTTGCTTAAAGTTAAGTGCAGTCAGTTCATCTTGTCCACATCTTCACATTTTCTGCACGTAGAATTCAAGTGGTTAGTCATGTCGCTTTGAACAATTTAAGTAGCTAATCGGTTGATTTCAAGTTTGGAAGGGTAGAGATGTATTAGGCCTCATTTGGTTTTCATTGTTATTCATTAAGCTTTACATGGCATATCAGTAACAATTTTCTAAAATGTGTGCATAATTCAACAGGGATATTACAACGGTGTTTACGAGTTTTATTTTCAACACTCAAGTTGCTGACTGAAAGTATTCCGTGAAACCAAAATTTGGAAGGCAAATGGCAAAGGATTCCAATGATGGAGCGAAGATGCCAGTAGTAGTAACTGGCTTTAACTGGGTTAAATACATCTATAGCTCCTCAATCACAACGCCTATAACATTATGGCTCCGAAACTTTTTTCTCGTGACATGAAAGGCTTTAAATTTTACATTATGTCATGAATAAAGTTCAGGAGTCATTAGTGTTAGCCGCCTTGTAATTCAAGGGCCACAATGTATTTTACCTACTTACCTACTGGTGTGCAAAATTTGCCATAAGGTCCTGGGTTAAATGTACATATGGTCATCAACTATTGGTTTTTTTTCTTTTTACTAAGATCAAGCCCCAACATTTCTTTATTATCTCCTAAATTGTTTTCAAACTTCTATTCTTTTAGGTGGGATTTGCATATTGTACTATAAGATTTATTTACATTGATTTAGATATTGTATTACAGCTACACAATGAGATTTAAGAGTCCAAAACTTTCCTCTCTTTGTCACGTGACAACTCACATGTGTAGGACAGAAACAAAGAGGAATGGTATCTTTCTTATCTATTTTTTTATTTTTTTTTGAGGGGCTTTCTTATCTATGTTTGATTAAATAAACAAGAGGAAGAATGGATTAGGATGGTCACGTTTCTGTCATTAATCATTTTCTACAATAATATCTCAAAATAATGTGATTAAATTGAAGTGGGGTGACATATTTTATTAGGTTTATAGTTTGCTTGACAAGAGGTATTAGGAGTCGGTCACGTCTCATTCGTCATTGAACAATTTGTGTTATGGATTCAAAGTTGATTTTTCCTTAATACACTCCATACTTTTTCTTTTAACAATAGCTTGTTCGTTGTTCTTATTCTATGTCAACATGTATAAATTAGCCTTTAAAGCCTTCCAATTTTCCCGATTACATGCTTTGTACTTCGATTAATGATTATCATTTTCCATTAATAATACTTTGTTCCTCATCACCTTCCACTTTTAATGAAAGACCGAAATTTGATTCATATGGCATGATTTTCTAACATTTGACTTTTATGTTAAATTTAAGGCCTAATGCTAATGCAGTCTCCTGAACTTGTTTATTTTGCTCACTTTACCTCCCCAACTTTCAAACAAACCAGTTTACCCTCTGAACTTCAAAAAGTGATATTGTCAGCCATCTGAAGTTGTCCCTTTTGAACACTTTACCCCCTTAACTTTCAAAAAATTTCTAGTTACCCCCTAAACTACAAAAACTAATTTTTCAAAGTATTTTTTCAATTGTCAAGTTTTTTTGAGTAAATTGTAGAACGAGTGAAACATAACCTCTAACAATTTCTTAAAAAAAAGGTTGTCAATACCACTTTGTGGAGTTTAGTGGTAAAGTGATTTGTTTTGAAAGTTGGGAATGTAAAGTGACCAAAATGGACAAGTTTAGGAGGCTACAATAGCATTAGACCTAAATTAAAAAATGTATAAATTCTCAAAAAGATAGCGATCTTAATTTGTGACAATTCTCAGATGGATTATCTATTCTCAAAAGAGAAATTATCTTAATTTACAATTCTTGTATGGATGGAAATATAACAAACCCAACAGAAGTATGTAATAAATTAGAAAATAATTTAACTTAGATAAATATTTGTAACTACTTTACAATTAACTTAAATTTTCTTTAAATGTCTCTAACAGACTAACAGTTGAGGAAAAACAACTACTTCATCGTGCTATAGAAGGCATAGAGTGAAAGGTAATCTTGCACTTGTTCGGCAGCTGCAAGATATATATTCAAAACTTTGAAAAAAAGGTGTTCAATGACAAGTAATGCCAAATACAAATGGCAAACATCTCTAAAATCAAATATAAAAACCAAATACATATGATTCTTAACCTAAATCAGCTCGGTACAAAAATAGCAAATTATTATTTCAAACATTTGGGCTGCATTATTGTTTATCATGCAAGCTCCATTGTGTTAGCTTCCTTTTATGGTCACTTACATAAAGCTTAAAGCAGTCCAATTAGACATTAGCAAATCTGGTGACAATTTGAAGACAAAAAAATTCCGTTCATCGGATCCCTGAACTTGGTCCAAATAACTGTTTGATTCTCTAAACTTGTAAAATATCTCATCAAAATATCTCATCAGCCCCATCAACTTGCTTAGACTGGCATAATTAACACTGTCCACATGTCTAAACAAGAGAGGACATATACAATTCGAAACGCATGTCACTTTAAGTCCAGGAGGCTAAGTAGCTAAATATTAAAAAATTTATACCACAAAAACAAATTGATTGCATTTCAGGAGAACAACAATGACATGTAGTTTATACCACAGATTTACAGTTGAACAAAGACTAAAAAAATGAAAAATCCATCCATGAACTTGTCACAACTTCTGGAAATTGAAAGAAGAAAAGTAATAATATCACAACCGATCAATCAAAATTTCAACAAAAAGCACATCAAAATCCAGAATTTAAAACCCCCAAATGATTCAAGTTGCAACTACCATTCAACTTACTTAGCTCATCAAGCAGTAAAGCTACCATCTGAAACTTCAACTAATGCATGGTAAAGTAAAACATCAACCAAAAAACTACTCGAAAAAGTCAGCATCCTAGCAATCTACCAGACCATGATTATGCAAGTCAAAAAACAAATGTTACCCTTGTAGATTAATGATTTCATTTGAAGAATTCTACATTTCTGGATGTCCAAAAATCCTCTGGCATATGAAAACAATTGTTTGCCAATTTTCCTATAGTCATTTCGACTTCAGACAACTAAAGTGCCGTTTGGTTCACGGAATAGAATAAAATAGAATATCGCTGAATAGAATAGGTAAGAATATATATTCAAGTTTAGTTGATGAAATATGGTGATGAATAATAGCTAATTTTGTACGTTAACCTTGATAGGAATAAGAATAACTATTCCGTGGAGAAAAAAACAATCAAAGCTAGGCATAGGAATAAACAAGGAGTAGCTATTTCATTCCTAGCATATTCCGTGAACCAAACGAGCCATAAATGTTGTTCATGTCTTACTAGTTAGAAATCTCAAAATGACAGTTTGGAAAGAAAAAAGATGAAGGGGACTGAAAACAAAAATAAAAATCCAGTCCCTTGTTAAAGAAACAGTTTTCTTTTCACATATAGATTAATTATCTTTTAGAAACCAGAACACGAAGGTATGTTGAATCACTATTTTGAAAAGGTAGGGCATGTTGATTCATTATTTTGAAAAAACTAGCAGCAATTAGGGCATGCCTTTTGTGGTTGTTATCCATGGGACCTTACTGTGGTTTAATGCAGTTCCGTGCTGCCTTTCCCAGGCACGTGAGGGCTACTTTTAAAAACGGTGTAGTTCTGATGGGGTTTTCCGATATGAGATCCAACTTTCCCAGCATCTCACAACAAGCATTCCATCTGCAGAACAAAGAAAACGTAATTAGAAACTTCAGTTGATATGATAATAAGCAAGCAATAGTAACATTATAATTAATTAAAGGAAAATCTCAACAATAGTTCAACAAACATATGAACACTATCGCCAAAAAAATCGAAGTTTTTTGCTGGTTCCAATATAACATAGCCTATATATTAAGTTACTGGATCTAAGCTGGAACGAGTGCTCTGTTATTCAACATTAATATAAACATCAGAAATCCAGAATATTTCTCAGCTCATCCTCCACAAAACCATTAGACAACTACATTTCTGTATGATGCCAAAACATAGTAGCGGAGTTTGCAATATAAGAATACAAAGTTTGCAACCTCAAATCCAACTTTTATTGACTTCTCCTGATCTCGTGAAGCATCTTCTCTTCCGACTTTTCAGTAGTAACGCAGCCTTTTATCACCAGCAAAACCACAGACATTTACGTTTCACAGAAACACTAGTTCATTAAAAGCCTGGAAGTAAGACATCAACAGCTTTCTGAAGGTCATAATTTACACTTCATCACTTCAGTCTAAATTCTTTTAACGCCCCTAGCAAGCAAGGTCCAAAGAAAAGATGTCTTGGGCATACTTGTGAAAGGCGGTCACCTCTCTCACCTCAGACAAGAGGCGGTCCTGGCGAAACTGCCACCGGTATCCTATCTGGGCAGGCTTTTGACTTCCACTTGAAGTCCAGGCGTCTTAAGTCTTCCACACTGATCCTCTCTGCTTTCAACCCCTTCTCCACACCAACTTTAAGGATGAAGAAGTGAAGATTTGATGATATTGATATTGATCTTGATGAGGATTGGAGGCATTTGTTGTCTACTATTTTCTGTGTTTTTCGAACTTTCTGTTTGTCGCCTCACGTGCAAAAGGAAACTTCCTTTCTCTTGCCTCGCCTCGAGGAAATGTGTTACCCTTATCGTCTCGACTCGCCTTTCACAATATGGTCTTGGGGAAGCACTTGTATCTTCATAAATCCAAGCTCATTTCCAAACATTCTCAATGCATGTACAACTTCAACCAATCCACCTAATGCAACTGCATATCCATAATAAACACACTTTCTCCAATATGAATTTAGCATGACTTTAGAACAAATCGTGCCATGTAAGTATAAAAAGTCATCCTTTCTTCATTCCTGAATCTCATTCATGCTTTCGGAACAAATAAAGCACGTACACAAATACTTCAAGAGTTCCTAGTTCCTACAGCTGTTTCATGGCTCCACAAGCCCATGGAGACACTTGTTTACTCCAGAGGACATCAAATTTAACCAATCAGATAACACCTATACTTCAACTTGTAAAACGGGTCAAACCAAATCTGAATTTAGCATGACTTTAGAACAAATGTAAGTTTAAAAAGTCATCCTTTCTTCACTCCTGAATCTCATTCATGCTTTGGGAACAAATAAAGCACGTACCCAAATACTTCAAGAGCTCCTAGTTCCTACAGCTGTTTCATGGCTCCACAAGTCTATGGAGACACTTGTTTACTCCAGAAGACATCAAATTTAACCAATCAGATAACACCTACATCCCCTGCCTTCCAAATGTCTGGTTTTGCATATTCCATCCTGACCTATCACGTTCAAAAATGACACCTAGTCTTCTATGTGTCTTGTAAGGAGGCATAAGAAACAATTGTCCAAATAAATATCTATATATATATATATATATATATATAGCAAGAATGATCTATCTGGAATAGGTATATGGAATTTTATTCTGCAAGGGTTCCAACCCAGTTCCAAAGGATGTGCTTAGAAAAAGCAGAGCTGCTAACCAAGCTCAGAAAAGATAAATGCTTCAACTTGTAAAAAGGATCAATGCAACCAAATGAGAACGCACTTTCCTACAACTAAATAGATGTAAACTAATCATTAATTATTAACGAACAATATGCCTACAGCCGCAGTGAATAAGCATAATAGAATAGTCATTAATATTAGCTTCAAGAAAGAGACGTATATAGATCCACGAAGCCCATATAACAGAGTCAGGATACTTGCCTATGAAGTATTATTGGTCAGCCTCGTCACATGGAGTGCTCATTGTTCTTCAGATATCCAGGGCTGATTTCGATGCATGAAGAGCCAGCTTGAAAAATGCAGGCAGCTGTTGTTTATTGACCATGGATTGGTGTTGCACAAAAATTCATGGATCCATGTGGCAAATAAAGTATGTGCAACTACCCTAGATGGGCAGAACTAAGCGAAACTAATCAACAAGGATACACCTATAACCTCCCTCCAACATCTAGGTGCTACAATATTACTTATTCGATCTCTATTGTTATTTTATAAGGTAAAGCAATGGGATCAAGAAAATAAGTCTATCCATGAACTCTAGGTATATTCCTATACCCTGTCCGCTATCACCACTGAATTCTTCTTCAGCTACCCCTCACCCATGGCATGTCAGTCAAATCCAATTAAATTCCTAAGAGATAGCAAAATTCTCTAACAGTCCATCCTCGAAAACCGAGCTCAAAAAAGTGGAGTTGTGAATCAAAATCCCCTATAATTTAAGCAAACTTGAATAGAAAGTGTAAAGCTAACAATCATATACCCCAAAACTTTACACAAACAGAAGCTCTGTGTCCCGACTAAATTTACATATTTAGTAGTGGAAAGCCAACTTTGCAATCAATACCAACAAAGGCCATAGCAAGTACCATACTAATTTGGTAGTTCTATCCAACCTATAGCACCGACAGCAAGCATGAACTCAAAGATCAACACCCCTTCACTACAATCACCGAAAAATGAAAAATGTGATCCAACAAATAAAGTATAAAAATGAATGTCCAAATTTTCCAATAAGTATCTTCCTATCAGAGACAGAAAAACGCTCTCTTCAACTGTGACTTCCTACAAATTTGTTCTGCTAATCACTTCATAATGTATTGCAGGGCCTAACTGGTAAGCTTCCATTAGTACATCGAACCATCATTTTATAGACCATATATGCTTAAGATAAGAGTCAAGCAAAGAGCAACAAAATCAAGTAGAAGATGGCTCAAGATAATTCCAAATATAGAGAAAAGCTCAACATTCTTTACGGCTAATTAGTAGTCGCTTCAGCAGTATCATGAGCTAAACAGTCATCCAATGCTCCTGTCAATTTGAGGCACTTCTAATCATAGCAGTACACGACTATTCTACACCAGACTAGCTACCCACATTTGATGATTAAAATATAGCAGTTTAGAATCTAGAGGCGTCATATTCTTTGTAACTAACTTCTTGCCAAAACTAAATGCTTTAATCTTTATAGTCCATAAATGAAGTTATAGTCCTAATTGCTCTTGTGATGCATTCTTGTCAATTCAAAATGATAGCCTTTTGAGGAAGGGAGCTACTAAAGCGGCACTAATATAAAGCTCCCAAAAATAAACCATAATGTCAGATCTAAAGGCTATATGCCATTTCCATTGGGTTTAAGAAATAGCTGGTTGCACCAATAGAAATCAGATAACAGTTACATCAGGCCACTCAAAGCACTGCCTAAAGAAACAAAGTTATATCAACATTTAAGACCGAACTGTTATATTTCTTAATGTAAAAGCAAAGACTTAAATCACTATGAAGGAGAAGAAGAAAACACATATGATGATAAGAAACTTCAGTAAACCATAAAAGTTTGCAGGCAAGACTAAACTGTAGAGAGCCGTCATACAAAGGAGCCACAATTTTCAAGAATCTGGATTAATATAATATCATATCAGATACCAATCAAGCAAAGATGCCCAAGTCAGTTTAGAATAACTAACAATGCATTCAGATAAAAGAGTCTTGGAGTGGCATGCACACAAAGATACTTCTCCACTATTTCGATATTGGAGAGAATAGTAGGCACTGTTAGCAAAGTCTTGTGCTTTTTTGAATATGAACAGCAACTATCTTAACGACGTGACATGCGGGCCTTATCCCACGAAGCAGGACCAGGAGTACCCTGTACAAGCAAAGATTCTATTAGTTTCTTTTTTACTTTGAAGGAAAACACAGAGCATATTGATGATATAAATATAAAAAACAGAAGCCAAACTAAAACAATTAGCGTATGTACCATATGAGCCGCATATCCATCCCCGTAAGGAGCAGAAAATCCCTCATGGTTATTACCATATTTCATCCCGTACGCTCCACCTTAAAACATGAAATTAATATAAATAATCAGCAACAGATCAAGATTCGCTATTAAAGCATGGACTAACAAAGGAGTGGATATGAATAGTAGAAATCAATTAAAATGAAAAGCAATCAAATGTGTGATAGTTATACCTGGAAGCCAGGGGCGAGCATCAGTACTTGCAAGTTCTGCCCTTAGCTTTTCAACTTCACGAGCCATGGAAACCATGTTCTTCTCCATTGCTTGTCTCTGCTCGACTAACTCAATGTTTGCTTTCTTTTCATAATCAATAGCATTTCTGAAACATAAAAGGTCGATTTGAGCACAATGTAGTAGAGTTAAAGTGAAATGATGGGAATAGAAAGTAATGGAAGCACAGACAGACCTAGCATGCATAAGCTCTTGGTGCAAGCCGTCAATCTCACCCTGCAAATGGGGAATCTGTTGATTATCAGCTTTCAACCTCGCAAGATCTTGTTTGAACGACTGAATTTGTCCAAGCAACTCTTGCTTGAGATTATTCAACTTCTGAACTTCAGCACGGAGTTGTGCAGCTTCATTCTTGACACCGTCAGTTGCCCTAAGATCAGCCTCTAGCTTCATGCCTTTGTCAATAAGTTCTCGTGAGCGAACTTCTTGTTCTGTACGAATATCTCCAATGGCACGATTCATGCGATGAAGTTCCTCTTTAGCAGCACCAAGTTCTTGCTGAAGAGCCATGCGATCTTCCATGAGACGGCGATTATCAACAAGAAGCCTGCGGATTTCAACATGCTGCATTTCAAGTTCATCCTCCAAGATTGCAGGGTGGGGAGGCATAGGAGGGCCACGAATGAAAGGTCTCTCAGGCGGGTATCCACGTCGCTCATTATAGGGTTCACGAGGCATGCGATTTCTGCCTGACATTATACCTGACCCTGCCAAACACAAGAATAAATAAATATCTTAACCTTAACCTAGAGGATTACAAAACTTCAACTCAGATATTAAAGGATCATATTTCCCCATCCCCATCCCCATCCCCATCCCAACCATTAACAATAGTAAAAATCAAAAACAAGAACCTGCAAAAGATTATATTTGGAGATATTTTGGAGCTCGATTGATTTCACCTCTACCCGCTGCTGCTTTTCTTTCTTCGTCTTCTTGTTTCGTTGATTCAAAGACCAACCTAGCTGCTGTGGTACGTCGTCGTTTTGCGCTCAATTCATATCAATATTACTGTGGTACGTCTTCGTTAACCGCGCTCAATTTATATCAATATTATCAAGAGTCATGCATTGCCGCGATCTCAATAACTGATCAAATATAATTTGTATAAAAGTTAAAAAATAGCATTCTTAGTTTACTCAATTTTTAAATAGGGGTATGTGGTATGATTTTTTAAGCAAACAACCGTAATGTGGTATGAATATTTTTACACAACAAAATACCCGAAATCACAATATTAAGTTTTAATGATATTTTTATCTTTTAAACGACTTATATTTATGTATATTTGTATCATATTGATCTTTCAGATCGAACTACAAATTTGTAAAATGAATTTAAATATCAATTTAGTCTAAAAATCGTCAAATTATAAAAGAACTTAAAACGTCAATAATATGATTTATGATTTCGACTTGAGAGTGAGCAATGTCATTAAATAATATGTTTTATCGATATGTAAATGTAGTTTTTCTTAAAATATACGAAATATATTGCGTTGTCATTAAAACGTAAAGTTGTAATTTTAGATACCTTATTTTGTAAAATTAAAAAAAAAATACATACTACATACAAATCTTTATTTACAAATTTGTTCAATCACCACTATGAGATAGAGAATAAAACCTAACAAAATTTATCTAATGATGATTTCATTAGGTTTTAATAATCATCCTTAAATTTATCTAATGGTGATTGATCAAATTGTATTTGGTCAGTTATTGACTTGGTAAATAACACTCTCAAAATCAAATATTGGATTAATATGGCTTTTGTGTGGTCATTCAAAATTCGACTAATTTCTATTATTATTTAAAAGAATACTAACCATACTAGCACATTTTTTTACTAGGATGTCTATACAAATTTTAAATATAACCATTAATATTGTTAAAATAAATAATAGCTCAAATGAAAAAAATTCAAAAAAGTTAAAATTATTTAGCATCTTATTTATTAAAGAAACATCACATTTTCAATTTTTAAAAGTCACTCACTTCTAATTTTTATTTTTAAAAAATCCATTTTCTTTTTTCTTATTAAATAGTACTTAAATTATCTTAAAATTAAAAACTTATAATTATATTATAAGCAATATTATATTTTTTTAAAAAAAAATGGCCTATGATTATTATTTTGATAATGATAAAAAATGAAATAAAGAAATTGATTTTTGTTTCGACAGAAACAAAAAATGAATTATTGATTTACAAAAGTTGAAACCTCACGAAAGCTCATCATGCTTTCACATCAGAAAAAATTTACGTGTCAAAATTAAAAGAGTTTCACAAATTTTTTTTCTTTCTTTTCCTAGAAAGCTCTATGGCTTTTCCTCTTACTCTTAATTGTATTTAACCGTTACAAAGCCATCAATTTTCCCTCCTTTAATCTCCATCTATTTCCAGTAATAAACTTTTGTCTACCCTAATCAAAACAAAAAACTTCTCTCCTATCTATAATCAACCTGAACTATAACAGCCACATTCAGGTGAAAAATTGAACATGAAAATTAAAGGCATCAAAGTCGTGGTGAGCAGAGTTTACCGGTGATCACCTCACCGGCTCTATTTTGTGTGTTTCTGGCGATTCGAATGAGAAGATTTTTGCGCAAGTTATCATTGGTGTAGTGAGCGCGGATCCCTTTTCTGCATAATAGACTTGAGGGTTTTCCACCATGAGCTCGTCCCAAGCTCCCACCGTTTCTACGACGGATTCAATGACTGACGCATGAGATCCAGACGTTCTGACAAGTAATACTAATCTAAATCCCGCTGCGGCACAACAATATCCCAACCGTACATAAACCAGTGAAGAATGTCGGGGTAAATGATCTCCATGACATCATTGAAGAAGAGTTTGTGCGGGAGACAGAGGCTTTGTTGGCTCAACACACGAGTTAAGCCGCAATAGGAAGATAAAAGTAATTGTTGAATAGCAGGGTCGTCCATAACACAATTCATTACTTCAGGCCAGAGATGCTGATGAACCATATGAGTTTTGGTTAGTCCAAAGTGATGAACCCTAAGTGTTTTGATTATGTCCAAACGTTTCAGAAGATGAAATTCTATTTTTACTTATATTCTTTTCAATGTTGCCTAACAATTTTTGTTAAGTATTGTATAAGTTTCTCAGCATGTGCTGAATGAAGAAACTCTGGATTGCCTAGAAGACTCAGAAGTGAAGAATAGCTGAAGACAGAAGTTTAAAGCTCAGAAGCTGGATGCTCCGCTCTGAAGACTGTTAAAGCTCTCCTCAGAAGTTTAGAAGCAACCAGAAGAAATTCCATTTTGATCAGAAGCTTAGACAAAAGGAATAAGGAACTCAGAAGCGCTAGTCACGGGTCTTACTTAGCATTTAATGCAAGGCGCCAAAAGTTCAAAAAGCTGTTTTGATGGAGCGCGCATGTCTGCTACAAACAAAACCAGCATTTCCTTGTCTACCCTTTGTTGATCCAAATGAAGCAAAATTCCAGTCAACCTTATCCTTGATTTCAAATCACTTATCGGATTAAGTTAAAGAACAAGGTTAACGGAATCAAAGTGTTTGAAGACCGTTTGAAGAAATGACAGATTAACGGCTACCACAAACTGATGTCTTCTATTGAAGATTCAAATTCAAACAACGGTCATCTACAAAGCACTATAAATAGTAGCCAAGCTCTATTGCATCATACACGCGATTATCGAGCTAAAATCTTAACGCACTGTTTTAACAAGCAAAACAGAGCAACTCATTTTCCATTCTCAATCTTTCTTAGTTTAGACTTTGTAATAGTTAGAGAGTGAAGAAAACACAAGTTCATAATAGGAATCTTATAAACTGATATCGTTTGTGATATTCAGTTAGATTTGAGAGAAATCTAGTTAAGGTTTGAGTTGGGTGAGAATTCCAGAAAACATGATTGTTGTTGTTCTGGTGGAAATCCTTTAACTCATTCTAGGTTAGTCAGAACTAAGTGAGAAATTAGCTTAAGTTCTGTTGATGTAAAGGAGCTTCTGAACTTGCCATAAAAGTTCTGAATAGTGGATTTAAAATCTTTGGTGACTGCGATCACAGAGGACATGACGTAGTCACAAGACTTCTGTGGTGAACCTGGATAAATCGAACTGTTCATCAGGACCTCATGCATCTCTTTCTCCATTCCTTATACTTGTTATTTTGCTTCTGTGTACTTGCTAGTGTTTAGTGCTGAAACAGATTTACTCCTTATATCATTGTCTTTGTTCAGAAGACTGTCCAGAAGTTCTCTAACTCATAGCTTCTGTTGCTGAAAGCAGTTAAACTGTGAGAAGGCAAAATTTCGTTCAGAGACTACTTCAATAAGTTTGCTTCTGACTCTGAGGAAATTTGACTCTGAAAAATTAAGTTTCTCTAAAAACTTAAAATTATCAGTTTTCAACTAAGACACTTATTCACCCCCCTCTAGGTGATTCTGATCTTGTTAGGGCCAACACAAAGTGTTTAAGAAGATATTTAAATACATGCACGTATAGACTTGATGATTATTGACTAACAATTTTTGTTAAGTTCTGCATAAGTTTCTAAGCAGGTGCTCAA
Source organism: Euphorbia peplus (assembly GCA_028411795.1). Lineage (NCBI taxonomy): Eukaryota > Viridiplantae > Streptophyta > Magnoliopsida > Malpighiales > Euphorbiaceae > Euphorbia > Euphorbia peplus. The sequence continues at coordinate 5,939,683 of CP110843.1, read as the reverse complement.
TGAAATCAAGACTGCGTCTTAAAGTTAACTCAGAAGATAAAGCTAAGTCAACCAGAAGACTACTCTCAGAAGCGTCAAACAAAGTTCTGAAGACTCGTCTCAGAAGTTGAACAACCTTCATCGCAGAGGTTCAAGACTCAGAAGCAAGCTTTCCATTAAGTTATGAAAGGTCCTTTCAGTAGAGACAAAGAGGAAGTTAAGTGTTAATGGTTTCAGAGGACAGATCATATATGTCCTGGAGCATTTAATGCACCTGCAACTGCATTTAATGCTAAGCGACAAGAATCAAAAAGCTGTTATTTGCGCGCCTGGACTGTACACTAACAAACAAATCATGTTTGTTCCATGTCTACCCTTTACCTAACTTAATGAGGAATCATTCCAGCTATCCTTATCTTAAATTCAAATTTCGTGTATGTTCTGGATTAAAAGACAAGGATAACGGAATCAACTGTACTTGAAGACCGTTTGAAGAACAAGATAGAGAAACGGCTACAACTCTTTCAAGATTCAAACTGAAGCAACGGTCATCTTCAAGATCCATATAAATAGTAGCCTTAGTTCAACCTTGTGCTTACACGCGAGCTTTGAGCTATCTTAACGCACTGCTTTTTGCTTAGAGAAACAGAGTATTCCATTCTTTCTCTTTTCTTATTTCTAATTTGTAAAAGTGAGAGAGTGAAGAAAATACAAGTTCATAATAGAAATTGTAAACTGATATCGTTTGTGATAATCAGTTAGTTGAAAGAAAATCATTTGATGTTTGAGTTGGGTGAGAATTCCATAAACAGAGGATAAGTTTTCTGGTGAAAATCCTTTAACTCTTAATAGGGTGGTCAAGACTTAGTGAGAAATTAACTAGGTTCTATTGATGTAAAGGAGCTTTTGTACTTGCCATAAAAGTACTGAATAGTGGATTTGAAAATCTTTGTTGAGTGACCTCACAAGGGGACGTAGTCACAAGACTTCTGTGGTGAACCTGGATAAATCTGTTGACTCAGGATCTTTTGAACTCTATCTCTCTATTCTATTGCTTGTTATATTTGTTTTTGTATTGTGCAACATAGTCTAAGTGCTGAAATAGATTGTCTCTCAACCTCTGTTTTTGTTCAGAAGACAAACCATCCAGAAGATCTGTCAAACATGACTTCTGTTGTTGAAAGACAAAATCTATCTTAAAGCAGACTTTCTCTCAGAAGCGCTTCTCAGAGGCTACCTTCTGAACAGAAGAAATTTGATTATGTCCAAGTTTTTCTAAAACTTGATTTTGGACGAGAAACTTATTCACCCCCTTCTAGGTTATTTTAATCTTGTTAGGTCCAACAGATGCGACTCTATTTCCAGACGCTAGGCGGTTACATGCTTGTGCAAGGAGGATATATGCCTTTTTCTAACAACCTCATACACACATATGGCTAGTATATGTCACCTCAATATGTTCAAGGTACAACTGTAACTACAACTCCAGAAGCATCTCATTCGAGCCAAGATCTTGCTTGGCAATTTGATCCATTCATATGAGAGCGAATGAGACCGTTGGTCGCATCCTCTGAAGCAACTCCATCAACAATACGCCCATATGCACACTATCAACAAAACACTATGGATGATGGTTCTCGTGAGGCGGATCTACAAAAGCTCTTCATTGAGATGTTAGATAAAAAAGAATATGCTACAATTGAAAAGGTAGCCCCAAAAAGTGATTCGCCTTTCTTCCAAGATATAAGCGACACAAGGTCAAAATAATCTAAATTGTTGAATTATTTTTTACCGAACTCAATTAAATTCGGTCAAAAACACTTATAAATGTGTTTTTTTTTAAATATTACATCTAATGTAGAATCTAAAGCATTCGTGGCTAACCCTATTACAAATCATCAGAGCCGATCTTGAAGTTTGGGGAGCCTATGGGCGAGTGTCAAATAGGAGCCCTAAGAAACAAGATCAAGTAACATAAAATTAATCAAAAAACACATCATAAAAAGGAGGAACCTGCAAAAAGAGGATAAAAAGATGATATTTGGAGATTTTGCAGAGGACTCGATTGTTTGATTTCACTTTATGTAGTCGATGCTTTTCTTTCCTTATTTTTTTTTTTGTTCGTCTTCTTGTATCTTTGGATTGGCAGAGCAACCTATCTACTCGTACCACAACGTCGTCATTTTTGTCTACTTTACCAAGGCTTCAATCCGGGTGTATAACCATTGGTGTAAACGAAGACCGTCTAAACCCGAGCTCAAGATCGAGTATTGGATTAAAAACTGACTCTACCATCAAGTCATTCAAAATCCAACTAAGTTCTGATTAGTCTAGCATTTTTTACTACATCATGATGAGTGGTGCTCACCTAGTCAATCACTAACCAAATGCAATTTGGTCAATCACCATTAGAATTAGACTTTAAGAGCGGAGATTAAAACCTAATGAAATCACGTATTTTACTGTAAATAGTGTTTCTCGTTTTGTATCAACCCGTCATCTTTAGATGATTTCATTAGGTTTTAATCTCCACCATTAGATTAAAATCTAATGGTGATTGACCAAATTGTATTTGATCAGTTATTGACTAGGTATCCATTATGTGCAATAACACGTTTTGCAAATTTTAAATATAACCATGTGTTATATTTATTTGTGGATTGACCAATGTTGTTTTAGTGGAGAGCTATTCGTAGTCCATGTTTAGGTAAATACAACTCAATTTTAACAATTTTGCCCCTTTCACAATTATATCGGTTATAACAATAAAGAAACAATTTTTTTGTCAACCAAAATAATACACTTTTCCAAATTATTTACCTAAAACTCGAAAAGTGATAATGTCGGAGGCGCCAAATACTTTGAAAATAAACAACAATGAAGAATATTTCGGAAAAGAAATAAAAGTACAAAATCGTTAAAATTGGATTGTGTTTTCTCAAAAGTGAAATGTGATTAACAAAACTCTTTATTTATTTGTCAAAATGAGGACAAAGATAATAAAATAATAATATTTTAGGTTAATATTGTTAAAATAAATAATTGTAGATAATTTTAAATGAAATTAAAGATAAACAGTTGGATACTCTTCCTAATAAGAGTTGATTTGTCTCTTCCTCGTAAGAGTTTTTTTGCGCTAGGGTTCGAGTTCGCTGTGTTCTTGAGTTTGTCTTTGCTGTATCTTTTGTTTTCGAAATGGAAAAGGAAATTGGGAGTTTGTCTCTGGTTGATGAAGAGAATGAAGAACTGGATTTTCTTGCAGAATTACTCAAGGTGGAAGTGACACGAAGCGCTTTGTGTATGGTGGGGAGATTTGTGACTGAGAGACGTATTAATTTCAATGTTATGATGATCAAAATGGCGGATCTATGGCAGCCAAAGGAAGGGGTTGCAATTAGTGAGTTATCGGAGAATCTTTACTGTTTTGAATTCTATCACAAGGTGGACATGGATAAAGTGGTGGCGAGTGGACCGTGGACGTTCAATAACCATCTGCTAGTTTGGGATGAATGGCCGGTGGACGTCGAGGCTGATTCGGTGTTGCTTGAATTTGCACCCTTTTGGGTATACGTGTATGACCTCCCGGTGGGATTCATGTCAGAAGTTGCTGGCACACAGATCGGGGATTTTATTGGAAAATTCATTGAGTATGATGGGAGCAATAATGTTGGGGGTCGAAGGCAGTATATGCGCATTCAAGTTTTAGTGGATGTTCGTAAGCCATTGAAAAGGTGGAAGAAGATCAGGAAGTCAGCACAGGAGGTGGTTGAAGTGACTTTCAAGTATGAACATTTACCTACGTTCTGTTATATCTGTGGAAAAATTGGTTACTCTGAACGCTTTTGTGATCGGTTGTTTCATGGAGATCCGAGCACTATTGTAAGGGGATGGGGGGAGTGGCTGAGGGCTCCGTTGCGGGGCGGGAGTGTCAAAAGCAATTCACAGTGGTTGAGAGGGCCGGGAAGCGGCTCCGGCGGGAGTGGTACAGGGTTTCCGAATCCTAAAGTGGCGATTACAAATTCAAATTCAAATTCCTTGATTTCAGGAACTGATCATGGCCAAGTTAGTGGGAAGTCAATTTTAATGCAACCCATGCAAATCCCATTATCTCTGCGCAAAATTCCAGGGCATATTTTTAAGTCCCAACAAAATTCCTTTTCTAGTGATGGTGGATGCAAATGTGGATTTGGATTTACTTGAACAAAAGAAGAGGAGGAGAGAGGAGGCTGACGTGGCAGCTAGTTATGTCTCCAAAAATATTTCTGCTTCTGTCAACTCTGAAGGCACAAATTTAGTCTCTATTGATGAACCCTAAGTATTTTGATTATGTCCAATCGTTTCAGAAGATGAAAACTTAATACTCTCTTACACATAGTTTACTGTTGACTAATATTTTTGTTTACTTAGTCTATGTGTAAGTTACTCAGCAGGTGCTGAATGAATCATTTCTGGATTGCCTAGAGGACTCAGAAGATCCGTTTGCTGAAATCAGAGTTTCAATAATTCAGAAGCTGGATGCTCCGCTCTGAAGCCGAAGTCTGCTAAAGCTCTCCTCAGAGGTTCTTTGCAATCAGAAGATTTGCCAATTTGATCAGAAGTCTAGACAACTGGAAATTAGCTTCTGATAGCTTAGTCACGGGTTCTGTTTGAGCATTTAATGCTCTGACAAGTGCATTTAATGCAAGGCGCCAAAAGTTCAAAAAGCTGTTTTTGATGGAGCGCGCCTGTCTGTTCAAAAGAAACCAGAATTTCCTTGTCTACCCTTTGTTGATCCAATTGAAGAATGATTCCAGTCAACCTCATCTTTGATTTCAAATCACTTACCGGATTGAGTTAAAGAACAAGGATAACGGAATCAAAGTGTTTGAAGACCGTTTGAAGACTTGACAAATTAACGGCTACAACAACTGATGTCATCTCTTTTGAAGATTCAAATTCACCAACGGTCATCTTCATTCACTATAAATAGTAGCCAAAGCTCCATTGCATCAACGAGGTGTGATCATCGAGCAAAATCTCAACGCACTGTTTTAACAAGAAAAATAGAGCACCACTTCCCATTCTCAATCTTTCTTAGCATAGTCTTAGTTAAAGTGAGAGAGTGAAGAAAAACAAGTTCATAATAGGAATCTTGTAAACTGATATCGTTTGTGATATTCAGTTAGATTTAAAGAGAGAAATCTAGTTGAGATTAGAGTTGGGTGAGAAATCCAGAAAACAGAGTATTATTTGTTCTGGTGGAAATCCTTTAACTCTTTTTAGGCTAGTCAGAACTAAGTGAGAAATTAGCTTAAGTTCTGTTGATGTAAAGGAACTTCTGAACTTGCCATAAAAGTTATGAATAGTGGATTTATAAAATCTCTGTAGGCTGCGACCTTAGGGGACAAGACGTAGTCACAGGACTTCTGTGGCGAACTTGGATAAATCGAATTGTTCAATCAGGATCTCCTGAACTTCTTTCTCCCTCTTATACTTGTTATTTTTGGTTCTGTGTACTTGCTTATATTTAGTACTGAAACAGATTTTCTCTAAAGTATCATTGTCTTTGTTCAGAAGACTGTCCAGAAGTTCTCAAATCAGAACTTCTGTTGCTGAAAACAGTCTAACTGTGTTTAGGCAGAATTTCCCTCAGAAGCAACTTCTGTAAGCTAGCTTCTGACTCTGAGGAAATTTGTCTCTGAAAAATAAGTTTCCCGAAAAACTTAGAATTTTTCAGTTTTCAACTTTGACACCTATTCACCCCCCTCTAGGTGATTCTGTTCTTGTTAGGGCCAACAAGTGGTATCAGAGCGAAGGTCACTTCGCATATTTACTAAAGATCTAACAATCTAAGTGTAAGATCCTATCAGAATCAATAAAGATGGCTAGTAGACACCAGCCTGAGAATTCTTCTCACTTCATAGTTCCAGAAGGTTCTTCCACTACTAGACCTCCATTATTTAATGGCAACAACTACTCATACTGGAAGAAAAGGATGATGTACTTCATCCAAGCTCAGAACATGAGTGCTTGGTATGTCATCACTAATGGTGATTTCATTCCTACCAAAATGGAACAAGGTTTAGGGAATGTTGTTATTCCTCAGAGAGAATACACAGATGACATTCTGAAAAAACTCCAAACTAATGCTTCAGCAATAAATATGTTGCATTGTGCACTTACAGCTACTGAATATAACAAAGTTTCTTCTTGTGAAACTGCACAGGATATTTGGAACAAGCTGGAAGTCACATATGAAGGAACAGGAAAAGTGAAGCAATCTAAAGTCAACCAACTCATGAGAGAATATGAGTTATTTGAAATGCTTGATAAAGAATCTATTTCAGATATGAACTCTAGATTCACCAAGATAGTCAATGACTTGAAGAGTTTAGGAAAAGACATTGAAGAATCTGATCGAGTGAAGAAGATTGTCAGAAGCTTACCAAGGTCTTGGCAAGCCAAGAAGACTGCTATTGAAGAAGTTCAGGATTTGAGCTATTACTTGTATGATGAGCTCATTGGGTCTCTAATTACTCATGAGATGTCATTAAAGAATCATGACCTAAGAGAAAGGTCAGAAGGAAAAAGAGTAGTCCTGAAAGCAGAATCTTCTGAAGAATCCTCTGAAGATGAGGAACTGGCTATGCTGACCAGGAAGTTCAAGAAGGCCTTTAGAAAAGGCAGAGGTGGAAACTACAAGAAGCTTTTCAGGAGCTTTGACAAGAAAACTCCTGATTCTGGTGAAAAGTTCAAGAGAGATCCAAACAAGCCTATTGTGTGCTATGGATGTCAGCAACCGGGGCACATTAAGCCTAACTGCCCGGAGCTGAAGAAAGATAAGAAAAAGTTCAAGAAAGCTATGCTGGCTGCCTGGTCAGACTCTGAGACCAGCAGTGATCCTGAAGAAAAGGAAGAGCAAGCTCAGATTTGTTTTATGGCTATTGATGAGCCAACCTCTGAAGATGTCACAGGAGAAACTTCCGCACCTCCTGAAGCTACATATGATTCCGAGGTAAACATATCTTCTGAACAAAATATCTTTGATTCTCTTGAAGAACTCTATAGTATGTTCAAGTACCTGAAAAGGAAATTGGACTAGAGTGAGGCTGACAAGTTTCTTAGGTTTACTCAAGTTTATTCTTACATGAAAGTGTTAGAAGAAAAACTGTGTCAACAGTTCAGCACTCCTGCTGATGGCTCTAAAGCCAAAGGCAAGGAAAAGCTGCCTCTGGGAAGTGATAAACCCCAGAAGAAGAAACCTGTCACTCCCTCTCTTCTGAAAGAGATAGCTTCTCCTCCTGATGTTGGAACCTCTGAAGATGTTGGTCCTTCTCAGAAGAAGAAGAAATCTCCCAAGAAGCAAAGGGAAAGATCCAAGAACCCTCCCTTTTGCAAGCTTTGCAAGAGTGATGGTCATTGGTTGAAGGATTGCAAGTACCATATTAAAAACCTCTTGCAATCTGAGATATCATTAAAACCTGCTGAAGAGAAATCTAACTCTGAAGGACCCAATAAGGATTGGGTACCTGTCACTAATTGATTGTGTTGCAGGTGGCTCTGAGTGCTCCATCAATGTCAAAGCTGTGGTACAATGACAGTGGGTGCTCAAGACATATGACAGGTGATGAAAAAGCATTCATCACATTTGATCCTAAAAGAGGTGGAAAAGTCAGCTTTGGAGATGCTCAGAAAGGAAGGATTCTTGGTTCTGGATCTATAGGAACTAATCCTCCGATCGAAGATGTCTCCCTAGTCAGAGGCCTGAAGTTCAATCTCCTGAGTGTTGCACAACTGTGTGATAAAGGTAGAGATGTTGTCTTCAGCTCCTCTGGATATAAAATCTTGGACAGTAAGTCAAGGGAAGTTATTCTAACTGCTCCTAGAGTTGAAAATGTTTTCATGCTGAACCTTGAGAATCTTTGCAAAAATATATGCTTGATGTCCAAAGAGGATACCTCCTGGCTCTGGCATAGAAGACTTGCTCATGTGAGCATGGACCTTCTGGCCAAAGTAGCTAGAAATCCATTGGTTGAGGTTCTGCCTGAAATTAGTTTAAAAGAACCATTTATGCAATGCTTGCCAATCTGGTAAACAATCCAGAAGCTCTTTTAAAACTAAGAAAGTCATTTCAACTAAAAGACCTTTGGAATTACTTCATATGGACCTTTTTGGCCCTGTTCAACCAATGAGCATGGGTGGAAAGAAGTATGCCTTTGTCATACTAGATGACTATTCAAGATTCACTTGGGTCATCTTGCTCTCTAGCAAAGATGAGTCAGTTGGATGTTTCTCAGTTCTGATAAAGAAACTTGAGAATGAAAGGAATGAAAAGGTTGTTCATATCAGAAGTGATAATGGTGGAGAATTCAAAAACTTTAGGTTTGAAGAATTCTGTGAAACCAAGGGAATTGATCATAACTTTTCTGCTCCCAGAACTCCTCAACAAAATGGGGTAGTTGAAAGGAAGAATAGAACTCTGGTTGAGATTGCCAGAACTATGATCAATGAAAGAAGGCTTCCTAAGTACTTTTGGGGAGAAGCTGTTAACACAGCTTGCTATGTTCTGAATAGAGTGCTAATCAGAAGCATTCTGAACAAGACCCCTTATGAACTCTGGAAAGATCGAAAGCCTAAAATAGGCTATTTCAGAACCTTTGGTTGTAAGTGTTATGTTTTGAATACAAAAGAATATCTTTCAAAGTTTGATTCAAAGGCAGATGAGGCCATTTTTCTTGGTTACTCAACACATAGTAAAGCATATAGGGTTTTTAATAAGAGGACTCAAACTTTAGATGAATCTGTTCATGTACAGTTTGATGAGACTAACCCTGCAGATAGTAGAGCTCCTGATGAAGGTGTAGTTCAAGCTCCTGAAGTTACATCTCCTGATGTAGAAGAAGATGTTTCTCCCAGAGCTGCTGAAGTGGTTCCTCCTGTTGCTGAACAAGCTCAAGAAGTGAATCCTACTCCAGAAGTCAACTTCCTTCCAGAAGATGCTCCTATTTATGATTCAACAAATGATGAACAGGTTTCAGAAGACTCATTGGATGTACCAAGAGAAGTTAGGGCTCATAGGAATCATTCCTTAGACAACATAATTGACTCTGTTCATAATCCTGTCATGACCAGAGCACAGCTCAGAAGATACATGGGGAATGTGGCTTTTGTGTCACTTCTGGAACCCAAGGACTTCTATGAAGCTGCTGATGATGACTCCTGGTTAATGGCAATGCAAGAAGAACTTGACCAGTTCAAAAGGTCAGAAGTTTGGACTTTGGTTCCCAGACCTAACAACATAAAGGTTGTTGGAACTAGATGGGTTCTGAAGAACAAGCTTGATGAATTTGGAAATGTTGTGAGGAACAAGGCAAGACTTGTTGCTCAAGGTTACAGTCAGCAAGAAGGCATAGATTATGGTGAAACTTTTGCTCCTGTTGCAAGATTAGAAGCCATTAGAATCTTATGTGCTTTTGCATCATACAAAGGTTTTAAGCTCTTTCAAATGGATGTGAAAAGTGCATTCCTGAATGGTTACATTGATGAAGAAGTTTATGTATCTCAACCTCCTGGTTTTGAAGATCCTAAGTTTCCTGATCATGTGTACAAGCTGAAGAAAGCATTGTATGGACTAAAACAAGCTCCCAGAGCTTGGTATGAGAGACTGACAAAGTTCCTTCTGTCTAAGGGATTTGTCAGAGGCTGTGTTGATACAACTCTGTTCACTCTGAAGAAGAACAAGGATATCCTTATAGCTCAGGTATATGTTGATGATATTATATTTGGTGCTACTAATGAATCTTTGTGCAGAGAGTTCAGTGACCACATGAAGGCTGAGTTTGAAATGTCTATGATGGGAGAATTAACCTTCTTCTTAGGACTTCAGATTAAGCAAAGTAATGATGGTGTGTTTATCAATCAAGCCAAGTACACTAGAGAAGTGTTGAAGAAATTTGGCATGATGGACTCTAATGCTGTTGATATTCCAATGGATGTCAGCAAAGACATTGATGATGAAGAGAAAGCTGGTAAACCTGTAGATATAAAAACCTACAGAGGTATGATTGGTTCTCTTTTATACCTAACAGCCAGCAGGCCAGATATACATTTTGCTGTGTGTTTTTGTGCTAGATATCAATCAAAGCCTGGAGAAATTCATGATGTTGCTGTCAAAAGAATTCTCAGATATCTTAAAGGCACACCAGAAGCTGGTTTGTGGTATCCCTGTAGTTCTGATTTCACTCCTATAGGATACACAGACTCTGACTATGGTAGGGATAAATTGAAAAGGGTCAGCACTTCTGGTGGTTGTCATTTTCTGGGGGAGTGCCTAGTCTCCTGGCATAGCAAGAAGCAAACCTCTGTGGCTCTCTCAACTGCTGAAGCTGAGTATGTTGCTGCTGGAAGTTGTGTTTCTCAGATGCTCTGGATCAAGCAACAAATTGCTGACTATGGAATCATCCCTGGAACAATTACAATCTACTGTGATAACAAGAGTGCTATTGATCTTTCAAAGAATCCTATTCAGCACAGCAGGATGAAGCATGTTCATATTAGGCATCACTTTCTGAGAGATCATGTTCTGAAGAAGGATATTATCATTACTCATGTTCCCTCTGAAGAGAATCTTGCTGACATGTTTACTAAGCCTCTGGCTGGTATTTCTTTCAACAACCTACGAGAAGGCATTGGTATGACTTATCCACTTCAGTAATTTAGTTTAATTATTTCTATGTGTCTTAAGTGATTAATCGTTTAAGATAATTAAGTGATAATTAATTCTAATCATGACTTGACATCTAAGCATGCGTTATCTACTGCATTTTACGGCGCTGTTCTGTGGTTAACGGTTATCTGTTCCCTTTTTAAACGGTGTGTATTTGCTTTTTGAATTGGAACGGTTTCCTTGTTTGGGTATAAATAGGGGTTTTCCATACTTAGAAGTTTTTACTCTCATTTTCACTGCTATTAGAATCTCCATAGATTTTCTGTGTTTTCTTCTCTCAAAATTCTTAACCTAATTTCTTAAATCTTTCTACAATGGCTCAAGAAATCACTGTTACTCACATCTTTACCACTGAATCCAAGAAAAAAGTTAGCGAATCTAGGGTATTTACCTCTTGGTTCCTAGATGATGAAGTTAAATCCACTGAACCTATCTCCAAATGGCTTAGCGCTCAAAATTGGAATTCTTTCGTTTCTCTCGATGAATTCATTTACCCTAAGTTAGTCACTGAATTCTATCAGAACCTCCATTTCTTTTCCAATGAGGAGGATGTTCTACACTCAGAAGTCGGAGAAATTGAGATTGAGGTCAGCAGAGCTTCTATTTCTCAAGTGATCGGTATTGATGATGAAGGAATCATCATAGGTGATGATGGTTCAGCAGATGGGTTTACAGAAGCTAATTGGGCTAGACCAGATCTCTGTGCCAAGGAAACTTATGCCACTTGGCTCACTCAGCACCAGAGGTGGGCACACTATCTTACAACTAATGTGTTCCTTCCGAAGGCTGGAGGGGTTAATGGAGTTTCCAACAGGGAAAGAGTTTTTATGTGGCATCTGGTCAATCAGAAGAAGATCAATCTCCCTGCCATGCTGATAAGGCAGATGAAGAATGTGACTACCGTGAGTGCATTAGCTTATGGCTCACTCCTGACTAGGTTGTTTGAGGCAGCCTCTGTTGTGGTTTCAGGAGAAGGTGTTACAAGTAGGAGTACGGTTCTGAAGATGCATACCTTCAGGAACCTTAACTTTGGTGTGACTACGAAGAAGAATGAGAAGGGCTCCTCTGTGAGTATTGCTCAGAAGGAAACGGTTGAGGTTGCTGTTCAGAAAGGAAAGAATGCTGCCAAGAAGGGCAAGGGAAAGAAAGGATCAAGTAAGTTGGTCCTGACTGTTGAGAAAGTGGTTGTCTCAGAACCTCTTCCCACTATGGTTCAAACAACAATCAGTGTTGAACCTTCTGGCAAGATCGTTGCTGAGAAACCTAAGGATGTTCCTGAGAAGGAAGCTCAGGATGCTGAGGACGCACGCCTTGCTGAAAGAGAGAAGGCTGCTGAAGCTGAAAAAGTTGCGAGAGTTGTGGCTCTTGCTGATAAGAAAAGAAAGCAGAAGGAAGCTGAGGATAAGTTAGCAGCTGAAAGAGAAATTGCTGCAAAGGCTAAGGCCGATGCAAGACTTATAGCATGTGCTGCTGAACTTAAGGATGCGGAGTTCTCAAAGGAAGTTGAGGCTTCAGAAGAAGGTGAGAAACTTGAGAATATCTCTCTGTCCACTCGGATACTTAAAATATCTCTCTCTCCACCAGGATTGGAAAGAAGGCTGTTGCAAAACGAAGGTCGCTGAGGAAAAAGGACTTCGTTGTTGCCCCCAGTGCTGAATTAGAGGATCCTGTTGTTGAGGAACCGGAAGCTGCTGATGAAGACATGTTGGAGATGTCTGCTGAAGAGGATGTTGATGCTCCATTGATTGAAGAGCTGTCAGAAGTGAGTGAACCAGAAGATGAAGAGGTTCTTCAGGGTGCAAAACAGTTTGTTGAGAATGTTGATGATGAAAATTTCATTGACAACATTCTTCTGAATCAAGGAAGAAACCCTGGTGATAGGGATGCCTCTGAAACGCTGATCAGAATGGCTCATATCTTTGCTGAGCCCATTTCTATGTTTGATCCAAACTCCTCTGAACAGGTTATCTCATCTCCCACTCACACTCATCATCCATCTCATTCACTACCTTCTGTCACAGAAGTGAGTGAATCTCACACTTCCATTCCTCTTACATCTTCAATTTCTGAAGTTGTACCTCCTCCAATTATTCCTCCTTCTGGATCCTTTTCAGAAGTGAATCTAAACACTGCTCCCATTTTCACAGACTCCATAGCCACATCCACTACCTCCTCCATTCACACTTCCTCTGTAAGTCCATCAATTGGATTTACTGCTCCATCTTTCTCTCTACCATCCACACTACCATCCATCTCAACTACCATTTCTTCCTCAACCTCACATACAATTCCTTCCTCAACCTCTCAAATTCCTCCACTCTCAATCTCTGGACATGCACCTCATGTGTGTGATCCCTTAACTACCTCCTCCACTACTTCCTACTTTGCTGGATTGTCATCCAATTATGACTTCCTACGCAAGCATATGAATCGAGATGATCTGGATAACAGATTCGATAGTTTTGGTTTCATGGGCAGAGCTTCTGGTGTATCCGAAGCTGGTGGTGCTCCCAGTGTTGAGGAGTTGAGAAGAATGAGTCAGAGTGGCTCTGATGAATTGCTGAACAGATTTGCTGGTATGGGGCAAAGAACTTCTGCTGCTGACATGTATGCTCAGGGCATTGTGCTGCAAGAACTACAAACCTTGAAAGCTCAGAACCTGCAGCTCATGACTATGCTTCAAATGCAGGATCCTTTTGTCTACATACGCAACCTTTCTACACTTCATCTAGCTACCTATGAAGAGCTGTACAAATTAAGAGAATTAGCTCTGACTCTTCCTTCATTGGACAACATTGCTCTTGCTTCTTCTCTGAAGGTCAATGAGAATTTGGAGATATTGACAGAAGAAGTCAAGGAAGCAAACGAGCATTATGAGGCTCATGAGAAGATGCTCCCAAGTAAGATTGATGACCTGCAAAGTACTGCCAATCACATTCTGAGAGAAGTAAAATCTTCTGCTCAAGTTTCATCATCTTCCGGGGCTGCAAAGATTGTATATGATATCACTCCTGATCTCAACAATCGACTCTCCAACATTGAGTCTGTTGTATCTGCTCAGAACGCACAGATTGCTGAGCTTACTGAACTTCTGAAGGTTATGCACACTCAAGCACGTGAACAAGAAAAGACTCTTCACAATTGCTATAGGTTTGTTCGAGGACAGACTTATATTCAGAATGAGCATCTCACTGCTGCTGTGTATGCTAACAATCGGTTGATCAAGCTCCTTGTGGAAGACGTTCAGAGACAACGACCTATGTCTGGTCAGACTTTTGATCATATGAAGACCATTGATGCTGATTTCAGAAGAAGAATGGATATGATCAATATTGTGAGGCCAACTCCTCAGCAATATTCTACTGCAATGAAAGTTCAGCAAAAATTGGACTCTCAAGGTGCTTTGGGTATTCCTGTTGGTTCTGGTCAAACGGGGGAGAAGTCTGCTCAGTAGAGTGGTCTCAATACTGGTGTTAAGAGACAGAGTGTTGCTGAAGGTTCTAGTGGTGTTCCTCCTCCTCAGAAGAAACCTAGGAACTTGTAATCTTATTAGGACTTAAGCTTCTTAGCTAGGTTCTGGGTTGGGTAGTTTTTGTCTTAGGACTTTTTCTGCTCTTCTGATAATCTTGTTTCATATGTTGTCTTCTGATGATTTTATATACACTTAATCTTTCTTATACTTTCTTGTGTCTCTAACTACTTACTTATTGCTTATGTTTCTTTGTGACTTAGTAAATTATACTTCACTAAATCTAACAACTTGATCTTAAGTCATTTCTAAGTTTATACAGATTGCTGAAGTTCACCATTTACACTAAAATGGGGGAGTTAATTTACTCAGAAGTTATGAAACATATGTATCAGGAAGTCATTTTCTAAACCTCATGTTTTCTGTTACCTTCTGACCACGGTTTGTCCATAACCAAAATGGGGGAGAATGATGAACCCTAAGTATTTTGATTATGTCCAATCGTTTCAGAAGATGAAAACTTAATACTCTCTTACACATAGTTTACTGTTGACTAATATTTTTGTTTACTTAGTCTATGTGTAAGTTACTCAGCAGGTGCTGAATGAATCATTTCTGGATTGCCTAGAGGACTCAGAAGATCCGTTTGCTGAAATCAGAGTTTCAATAATTCAGAAGCTGGATGTTCCGCTCTGAAGCCGAAGTCTGCTAAAGCTCTCCTCAGAGGTTCTTTGCAATCAGAAGATTTGCCAATTTGATCAGAAGTCTAGACAACTGGAAATTAGCTTCTGAAAGCTTAGTCACGGGTTCTGTTTGAGCATTTAATGCTCTGACAAGTGCATTTAATGCAAGGCGCCAAAAGTTCAAAAAGCTGTTTTTGATGGAGCGCGCCTGTCTGTTCAAAAGAAACCAGAATTTCCTTGTCTACCCTTTGTTGATCCAATTGAAGAATGATTCCAGTCAACCTCATCTTTGATTTCAAATCACTTACCGGATTGAGTTAAAGAACAAGGATAACGGAATCAAAGTGTTTGAAGACCGTTTGAAGACTTGACAAATTAACGGCTACAACAACTGATGTCATCTCTTTTGAAGATTCAAATTCACCAACGGTCATCTTCATTCACTATAAATAGTAGCCAAAGCTCCATTGCATCAACGAGGTGTGATCATCGAGCAAAATCTCAACGCACTGTTTTAGCAAGAAAAACAAAGCACCACTTCTCATTCTCAATCTTTCTTAGCATAGTCTTAGTTAAAGTGAGAGAGTGAAGAAAAACAAGTTCATAATAGGAATCTTGTAAACTGATATCGTTTGTGATATTCAGTTAGATTTAAAGAGAGAAATCTAGTTGAGATTAGAGTTGGGTGAGAAATCCAGAAAACAGAGTATTGTTTGTTCTGGTGGAAATCCTTTAACTCTTTTTAGGCTAGTCAGAACTAAGTGAGAAATTAGCTTAAGTTCTGTTGATGTAAAGGAGCTTCTGAACTTGCCATAAAAGTTCTAAATAGTGGATTTATAAAATCTCTGTAGGCTGCGACCTCAGGGGACAAGACGTAGTCACAGGACTTCTGTGGCGAACTTGGATAAATCGAATTGTTCAATCAGGATCTCCTGAATTTCTTTCTCCCTCTTATACTTGTTATTTTTGCTTCTGTGTACTTGCTTATATTTAGTGCTGAAACAGATTTTCTCTAAAGTATCATTGTCTTTGTTCAGAAGACTGTCCAGAAGTTCTCAAATCAGAACTTCTGTTGCTGAAAACAGTCTAACTGTGTTTAGGCAGAATTTCCCTCAGAAGCAACTTCTGTAAGCTAGCTTCTAACTCTGAGGGAATTTGACTCTGAAAAATAAGTTTCCCGAAAAACTTAGAATTTTTCAGTTTTCAACTTTGACACCTATTCACCCCTCTCTAGGTGATTCTGTTCTTGTTAGGGCCAACATCTATTTATTCTAATGCAAGTGATAAAATGGAGATTCTAGTTTCTGAAACAGCAAGGTCCGTTTACCAGACCCGCCGACCATTATGAATTGTTTAAGCTGGAATTGCTGATGTATGGGGAATCCTCGAGCAATTCGTTCTTTGGGTGAGTTAATTAAGGCTCATAACCCTAAGGTTGTTTTTCTAATGGAAACGTTGGTGGAGCAGAATAAGATTGATATGATTCGTCGGAAGTTTGAGTTCGAAGGGAGCTTTGCAGTAAACTGTAGAGGTCATAGCGGTGGTCTTGCGGTGTTGTGGAAGAGTTGTGTGTCTGTGTCTATAACTGGTTTCTCGATACACCATATTGACATAAATGTTATTGATAATGGGGGTGATTGGAGGCTTACGGGTTTCTATGGGCATCCTGAACGCGGTAAACACCGTGATTCTTGGAGATTGTTGCGAGACTTGGCATCTATTTCTATTAATCTCCCTTGGGCAATTATCGGAGACTTCAATTGCATCCGTAAGCAAAAAGAGAAGGAAGGAGGTCCGATTTTCCCTAACTATCTTATGCAAGCTTTTGAGCAAGCAAGCTATTGTGGATTGTAATCTTCATGAGCTTAAGTTAGAAGGGAGTTCGTTTACTTGGGAAAGAAGTAGAGGTTCGAATTTCTAGGTCCAAGAGCGGTTAGACAGATGTCTCGTTTCTTCGAATTGGTTGAGTCGTTTCTCGGATTATAAGTGCGATGTTTTATTAAGTGGGTACTCAGATCATTATCCCATTCTTTTAAACACGAAGCATGTTGTTCATGAGCATCGCAACCGTAAATTCAAGTTCGAGATGGCTTGGTTGAAGGAGGACGGGTTTGATAGTTTTGTCAGAATAGTTTGGGACTCAGGAGGAAATTCTTCACTTCCTAATAAACTCTCAACTTGTGCAGCTTCAATGGAACAATGGGGTAGGGATTTTAAAACTCGTTTTACTCGTCGTATCGCTGGTTGCAAACGTACTATGGCTCGGTTAGCTGGTAGGCGAGATTCAGATTCGGTGGATCGATTTTTTGCTGCAAAAAGAGATTTGAATAAATGGTTGGAGATGGAGGAGATTTTTTGGAAGCAGAGGGCGAAGAAATTCTGGTTGGAGGCATGCGATTGTAATTCCAAGTATTTTCACGCTTGTGTAAAATCGCGGAAGAAATTGAACCAAATTACTCGGCTGAAAGATGATGTTGGTAATTATCACGAGGGGAAGCAGGAGATGGGCAATATTATTCTTCAGTATTTTAATAAGCTCTTTTGTGCTTCTAATGTGGAATCTTATGCTGATGTGAATGTTTTACATTGTGTGGTGTCGGACGAGGCTAATATAAATTTGATTTCACCTTTCGTGATTGATGAATTCAAATCTGCGGTGTTTCAAATGCAAACTGATAAAGCTCCAGGTCCTGATGGCTTAAACCCGGGGTTTTTTCAGCACTATTGGAGTTTGATTGGAGAGGAGATTTTCAATGCTTGTACGGGTTGGCTTGATAGATGTGAATTCCCGGCTAATTTGAATGATACAATTATTATCTTGATTCCTAAGATTGATAATCCTGAGTGTATGACTGATCTACGCCCTATTTCCCTTTGCAATGTTTTGTATAAGATTATTTCGAAAGTTCTTGCCTAGATTAAAGCTTTTGTTACCAGATATCATATCCGAGTCTCAATCTGCTTTTGTCCTTGGTCGATCTCTTGTTGATAGTGTTCAAATTGCTTTTGAATCTTTACATTACATGAATAGAAAGAATAGAGTTGAGGACGGTGAAGTAGCTCTAAAACTTGATACTATTAAGGCTTACGATCGTGTCGATTGGGGTTTTCTGAAAGAAGTTTTGATCAGGATGGGTTTTCATAAGCAATGGATTGATTGGCTTATGTTATGTGTGTCATCGGTCTCCTACTCTGTGTCCTGTAATGGCATGATGATTGGCCCTTTCTCCCCGGGTCGAGGGCTCAGACAAGGGGACCCGTTGTCTCCATACTTATTTATTTTGTGTGCAGAGGTCCATTCTAGAATGATCAAACAAGCTGAGAATACTGGTCTGCTTCATGGGTGTCAGGTTCGGGTGGGTGCCCCTAGTGTCACGCATTTGTTGTTTGCAGACGACAGCTTCATTTTCTTCCGTGCTGAGTTAGGGGAATGTCAGACGGTGTTGAATATTCTTGCAACTTATGAGGCAGCCTCCGGTCAAGCAATTAACAGGAATAAGTCTGGTATTTTTTCAGCAAAAACGTTACCGCTATTTTCAAAGCCCTAATCAGTGCTTTTCTTAATGTGTTTTCTCCTCTTAATACGGGTCGTTATTTGGGTCTCCTGTCGTTAATTGGTCGAAACAAAAGGCAGATCTTTGGGTTCTTGAAAGACCAGCTTCGAACTCGGTTTAATATTTGGAGCTTCCGTTTTCTATCGAATGTGGGTAAAGATGTGCTCTTAAAATCTATTGCACAAGCTCTTCCAACTTTTTGTATGAGTACATTCTTGATTCCTCGTTCTATTTGTGAGGAGCTCCAGCGGATGATGAACTCGTTTTGGTGGGGTACGAAGGATAATGGAAAGAGGAAGATTCACTGGTTTAGTTACTCGAAACTTTGTGATCAAAAGGAGGTTGGAGGTTTAGGATACCGAGAGCTGCATGAGTATAATCTCTCTTTACTCGGTAAGCAAGGTTGGAAACTGCTTCATAACCCACATAGTTTGATTAGTAAAATCTTCAAAGCTAAATATTACCCGAGGGGTGCTTTTCTTTCTTCCGAAATGGGCAATAATCCTAGCTATGTTTGGAAGAGTGTGTGGTTGTCTCGTGATGTGGTTTCTAAAGGTGTCAGGTAGAGAGTGGGTGACGGCAATTCGATTAACATCTGGAACGACCCTTGGTTAATTAGAGATGATAATTTCAAGGTCAGGACTACTTGTGGTGCTGGAATGGGGAGCATGAAAGTCTCGGACCTTCTCATACCTGGAACTCGCTGCTGGGATAGAGAGAAAGTGGAGGATACTTTTGATGAGGAGGAGGCTATGTTGATTAAGGGTATGGTTCTTCCGGTCCGGCTATGTTCAGATGAACTGATATGGCACTTTAGCAAATCTGGAATTTATTCGTCAAATCGGGTTATCAGCTTATCAGGAATTATGTTCGAGCTAATAATGTTAATGATGGTTGGAGAAATCTTTGGAATCTTACTGTCCCGCCTAAAGTTAGAATGTTCTTGTGGAAGCTGTGTTCTAAAATCCTTCCTACGAGGATGAGGCTGCTTTGGAAGCACATTCAGGTGCCTAGATTTTGCTTACACTGCTTGACGAAGGATGAAAACGAGTTCCATCTTTTTGCAGGCTGTAGTTCAGCTTCTGTCTGTTGGTTGGCAGCGGGGTTCTCTTCGGTTCAATGTGATATCGCGGATGTTGGTGATTGGTTTTTAGATCGTTGTGCCGAAAATCAATCGGATTTAATTTCAATCACCATGATTCTGTGGTTAATTTGGAGTATGCAGAACTCTTTGCTTTGGAATGGGAAGTATACTGATCTGGGTATTAATCTCCAATTGATCAATGACTGGTTTGAGGCTTGGAAGCAAGCAAATGGGCCTAGACATGCTGATATTGCTTTAAGAAGGATTGATCATGTTAAGTGGAGTAAGCCTCCGGCAGGTAAGTGGAAATGCAATCTTGATGCTTCAATTTTTTCCTCTGATGGTCAGTATGGTGTTGCTGCTGTTTTGCGAAGGGATGACGAGTCTTTCTACGCCTATTTTAGCTCGTATTATCCGGGCAATCACGGGGCAGCAGTGGCCGAAGCTATTGGTCTTCGGATGAGTCTTAGCTGGGTTAATTCTCTACATATGTCAAATGTGATTTTTGAGATGGATGCTAAAGTTGTTGTTGATTGTATACTCTCTCCGAAACAAGACCTCTCTGAATTCGGATCAATTATTCAAGATTGCCGGGATCTCCTCAAGAATAGACCCGGTTTTTCGGTGTCGTTTGTTCCAATGTCAGCGAATGAGGTTGCTCATTGTGTTGCACGCAATACCCGTTCCAATGCTGATTTTTTCATTTCTTTCATTTTTCCTGGTTGGCTTTCTAATGCCTTCTGTATTGGCAATTCTGATTGAGTTGTCTTTTTCTCCCAAAAATAAAAATGAAATTAAAACTTTTTAATATTTTATTTATTAAGCAAATGTCATATTTTCAATTCTCAAAAATTTGTCATTTTTAGTTTTGTCTTTTTAGAGATTGTTTTTTCTCTTCTGTACTTAAATTATCATAAAATTAAAAATTTAAAGAATTAAAGATACTTATACTATAATTAATACTCTTTCGTTTTTAAGTCCTGATCATTTTTGGGAAGTGAATTTTTTCTCAAATGTTGATCGTTTTTATCATTTATGATAATAAAAATTAGTGTTTTGTCAATTATGCTTCTATACTTGTAGAGTTTTAAGGAAACAAGTAAGAGGAGAGAAATTAAAATGAGGATAGATAAATATTTTGTATGTTGTAATTAATGATATATTAATTTCTCATATTTTTACAAAAATGACTCAATTAAAAACGAAATAGGGTTACATAATTCTTTTAAAACAATTCTCAATGATAACTATTTTAACAGTGATAATAAAAAAATTTGAAGTTTTACTAAAATTAAGAAATTGATTTTTGTTAGAGAAAAAAAGTTAAAATAAATCATTTTCAACGTAATATAAACAGGGGTAAATTGTTTTAAAAAGCTTTGTGGTTCACTTATTTTTAAATAACGAGTTTTAGTTTACTTTTGCCCAAAATAATAAGGACGGAAGATTTCACATATTTTTCAAAAAGATGATTTTTTGGTTTGACACTATTAAATTCACTATTGACCATGGGTTTCAGAACCGGATCAACTATTAAATCGAGGTCTGACCGGAGTTCAACCGGGTTCAATGTATTAACTGTCATACGTATGTAATATGATAATTTTATAAAATTTTAAATTTTGATAAATAATACATTTTACATTACATTAACAAATCTAACAATTTTGAAAAAAAGAAGTAATAGTTAATATTTGATAGCTATTAAAATGTCTTCAAACATATTCAACCATCAATTCTTAAGAGACCAAATTGAAGGTCAAACTTCATAATAACATGATAAAGTTTAAAGTTCTACTAAACTATAACGATCAATCCCCTAATTAGTTTAATAGCAAGTTTAGAAAAATAAATTAAGTTTTCTTTTTGGTTTAAAATCTGAACCCGCCCAGAACCGGGTTCACTGATTCACCGGTTCGACCGTCCGGTTCATCGGTTCATGGGCGGTTCTGATCTGTTAACAAAACTGGACAGAAACCGACCGACTAGACCTCCGGTTCCGGTTGGATCCAGCCCGACCGGCCGGTTCGGTTTTAACAACCATGCTATTGACGACTTCAAAATGACATAAACAAATAAATAACGATGTTTTAAGAAATTTTAATTCTTCAACTTTTTTATTTCGGAATCATTTAGATAGAATTTGACAATGAGACTGAAAGTCGATGTTTAGAGAGAGAAATATTAAAAAATGATGATTTTCGAAAACCATAAATTTGATTTTATGGTAAACATTATATTAAAACACTTTAATTCTTGACATTTTTCATTTTGAGGTCGTTAACATAGAGCATTACAATTTTGAAAAAAAAATGTGAAACCTTAATCTTTATTTTGAGCAAGAGTAAATCACTATCTTATATTTGAAAATAAGTGAAACCACAAAAGTTTTTTTTTGAAATTTTCCCTATAAACAGTTAAGAACATGTTTGCTCAAACTCATTAATCTATATATCTATATCTATATGTATATATAAAAGCTGAAACCTCGTACCAGCTCATTATGCTTTCATGTTAGAAAAAAAATTGACGTATCAAAATCAAGAGAGTTTCACGATTTTTTTCTTTCTTTTCCTAAAAAACTGGATAGCTTTTCCTCTGGCTCTTAATTGCATTTAACCGTTACGAAGCCATCCGTTTCCCCTCCTTTAATCTCCATTCGCTTCCAGTAATAAACTTCTCCGTACCCTAATCAAAACAAGAAACTTCTCTCCTATTTATAATCAACTTGAACTACAATGGCCACATTCAGGTGAAAAATTGAACATGGAAATTACATGCATCAGAGTTATGGTGAGCGACTTTACCGATGATCACCTCGCTGGCTCTATTTTGTAGGTTTTCGGTGTCTCGAAGGAGAAAATGTCACTGTCTCGTGGAATCCTTCCTCAAGTGTTGTTCCTAGAGCCAGTTCAGGGTAACAACGGTAGGGTTACCAGGAATCCTTTAGCACAAACCCATACGCTATGCCTCCTGACCCGTACAATTGGAATATACAAATGATGCGACTCTATTTCCAGACGCCAGACGGCTACATGCCTGCGTAAGGACCCATACATACGGCGGGTATATGTCATCTCAATCTGTTCAGGTTGCAACTGTAATTATGACTCCAGAATCAGCTCATTCGGGTTAAGCACTTGTTTAGGAATTTGACCAATTCACAGGAGAAGCGTGAGACCGTTGGTCGCATCCATTGAAGCAACTCCATCAACAATATGCCCCTGTGTACACTATCAACAAAAGCACATGGTTGATTGTTCTCGTAAGGCAAATCTAGAGAAGCTCCTCCAAAGATGTTAGATAAGGGGATATGCTAAAGTTGAAAAGGTTTCCCCAAAAATGATTCACCTTTCTTCTAGGATATAAGCAACAAAATTCAAAACAATATAATTATTATTTACTTTTACCGAATTTAATTAAATTCTGTCAAAACACTTATAAATGTAATTTTTTTTAAAATATTCCATCAAATATATAATCTAAAGCATTCGTTTTTAGACCTATTACAAACCAATACCATATATTAGGAAGCTCAATTCAACTATAAAAAGGAAATAAAATATCTCCCATTACATAACAAAGTAATTATAAGAGGGAATTTTAACACAAATCAAAATTCTTTGATACAATTACAATGGTAACAAAAGAAAAATTAGATTATCAATAGGGACCCATACATTAAAATACAAATCATTGAACATTATATGCCCAACAACACCTCAATAATCCACCTTCTATTACAAATTTTACACATTGTAAGGTGAAAAATTTATAGACTAATGTAAAACAAGTGATAATATAATTAATTATTGGGCCCCTATTGTAAAAAAAGAATAATCTATGGTCCACATTTTATAATACCTATATAAGAAGAGGACAAATAATAATATAGTCAGTTTTTGTTGCTGTCCCAGTCCACACGTGTGCACAGTACTAAATTCTTTAAATTATTAGTTTTTCTTTTGTTTGCTTCCACTTTTTTTTTCTTGGGCAAGGTAATTCATTTAAATTAATTAAGTGCTCAAAAATCTGATTCTTTTCTCCTTTTGACCCAAATTGGCATTCTTCTTTTCATTCTGACAGTAGGGAAATTCACAATTGTATCTTCCTCTGCAACCCAACTGCAAATTAGAGTAAAAATATTAAAATATGTACATAGATTTCTGTTTTTTGTATTTAATATTGTTGTAAAGAAATTTTTGGAATTGAAGGTGGACTAAAAAGGAATTTTGTATGTAGTTTTGTTCTTCTCAAGGTATAATCATAAAAATTGAACTTTTACTAAAAAGGAACAAAGAAAAGAGATTCAATACAAAAAATCAAAGATTGACTTATAAAGGTTCTTGGATTGGTCTTTTAACTTTTTCTGTGATATTTATTGAATATTATTTTTATGATTAACCTTAATACTACTTTATTCAATAAATATTGTACTATAAAAATATCAAAATTATTTTACATTTATGAGATATATTTAATATTTTTGTTAATTTAAAGATTTTTCCTTAAATTAACCTATGTCTCAAAACAAATGGAATATTTATCATTTGTACAAAAGATTAAGCTTATGTTCATTTCGATGTTTATTGAAAATTATAAAATGTAAATATGTTGAAAAAAAATCTCTCAAAAACGTTAAATATTATGAAATGCATGGAATAATAATAAAAAAATATTAAAATATTTTTTCCTAAATAATGATAATTAAAAAGTAAGAAGATTAGTTACCTAAATTGAGTGACAAAATGATGCAAGAAAATAGAAGCTTCCAGCCTAGCCAAATCAATTCCAGGGCATAACCTTTGTCCACCTCCAAATGGAGTGAAATTAACATTGCTCGTATCCTTATTATCCTGTAAATTAAATTCATGTCATTAAAATATTCGAAACAATACATCTGACTAATTAAAAAAATTAATTAATTAGTTAATTACCTGCCATCTCCAAGGATTAAATTGATAAGGCCACTCATAATGATTTTCATCAAGATGAACAGATCTAAAATAAGCAAAAGCACACCATCCTTTTGGAATAAAATAGCCTTTTATTTCAATATCTTTCATAGCTTTTCTCATTACTCCTGAAATTATATTCCCCATTCTTAATGTCTCTGTGATTACCCTCTGAGTAAATGGTAATGATAGGTAATCTGTCCAGCTTAGTGCCTCATTTTTCTGACTTTTTAATTTCATGTTCTCATCCTGAAATTAAATTGAATTAAACACAATTAGGAAAAAAGTTAATTGTGAAAAGGACAAACCTTAAAACAAGAAAACAACTTAAGAAAATGAAACAAAACATGTCTTGTTAAAGTGATAGTTACAAGTTACACGTGGATCATATTAACAAAGATATTGATTTGTTACCTAACAATTTAAAATTGACCTAAACAATCCAATGAATGAATTAAGAATTTGAGTTCCATTTCTACACGTATCCATTCATTCTTTTATCACTTTTCTATTCTGATTTCAATCCATCAATTGAAAATTTGAAAGAAAATTCACCAATTAAATAATATCATGTTAGATACTGTTAGAGGTTAATGTAAATTATTAATTGAATCTTAACTATCAATTTAAAGTTTTAATTTAATCGATTAATTTACATGATATTAAAGTTTTAATAATCAAAATCGTTTGGAGTTTGAATTTTCATTTATAGGAAAGACTCATTTTGAAATACAATAAATGTCTTCACAAATGAGGGCATAATTAACACCCACAAATGAAAATAGAAGGGTTATATGGACCAAACCACTCTGGTAAAGAACAGTCACCAATAACAGGGTTGTATCAATGCCTCATACTCAGTGTTTTTTGCCTTTGTATATAGTTTACATCTTATAACTCTTATTACATTAATTTAAATTTTTTTGTTGATACCACATATCTGGAGTTATAGATCCGGAATTGCTCTAATTCCAAAATCTTACAAAATTTTACCATCTCTTAAGTTAAGGACATATTTATAATTACTCAAACATATTAGGAACAAAATCGGAACTTTATCGGGTTTTGTAAAGAAAAAGATGGTAGGTGCATGCTCAAATAAGTACATAATGTACTAGCATGGGACAACCCTAGTTTATACTTATTTCAGTTATCTACTCGTACCTATGAGACCTATTGACTGCAACTATTCATGTTCAATGGCAAATAATTAATTATCCACCACCAAGGACAAACAAACACCATTCAAAACAAACTTAATTATTTAATTACCACATCATTTTAATTAATTAATTAATTTTGTCTACTAGCAAGTTATATATGTAGTCTAATATGTAGTCTAAGAGAGATTTTAGTATACTCTTGGAGCACAATGACGTGGTACTCCAAGCCAATAAATGGTTGATATATGTAACATTAACCAGTAAGATTTTGATAAAGTGTAATTAATTAAAATGTATTTTTTAGTTAATTATTTATATAAAATTCTAGATCCAAAAATAAAAATCCTAGATCCTAAAAATTGAACTCTAGACCTAAATAATGAATTCTAGATACTAACCGATATGACGTATCATCGAATTATTGGTCCGGAGTATCATTTTACCCATACTCCAGGAGTATTCTAAAATTTCTAATGTAGTCAAATTGTACATCAAGAGCTCCTTAATTTCATAAAAAAAAATTTAAAAAAATTAACTCTTTAAACTAATGAAATGTTTCATCAGCTTCTTAAACTTACTTAACATAACATAATTAACTTTATTTTCTGTTAAAAAAATTAATTGAACTAAAAGTTTAAGCTTATAGTTAAGACTCAACTACATCTTTGTATATTAATCTTTAACACATCATTCATGTAAATATCCATTGTGATTGAAGTGTGCACAACATATGCTCATCCTACCATGTATCTTTTTTAATTCCTATATATACATGGGGTAGTCAAGACTCAAATTCAGAACCGCTTGGTCGCAGAGGTTTGATAGCAAGTCAAGGAACCAATTGAACTAAAAGATTAATTAAGTTGATACTTAAGGCACCATGGCATTAATCTTTGACACATGTGGCAGAAGATGAGTAGATTTTGATATATTATAAAATATACCATGTTATATAAGTTGAGGAAACAAATGTATCAACACAACAAGTTTAGAAGTAAAGGTGATTTCAAACAAATTCTAGTAGCTAATATATCATACCCCAATTAACATTAACATTATATGAACAAATAGTAAGTAAGATTAGGAAGAAATACTTACAGTTAATTGTTGCAAAGCAGCAGGAGAATCAGAGAGGAATTTGACAGCAAGAGTCATAAGAAGAGGCACAGAATCCTCCCCAGGAATCATCATATCTATCATATTATCTGCTATTAACACATCTGTTAACTCTTCATTATCATCATTCATCAACACTTCCACTACATCTTTAGGAGCTGCTATTAACTCTGATGATATTATCCCACCTTTTTCCCTTTTTGATTCTATTATTTTATGCACTAATTTCACCATCTTCTTCTTTGCCTGATCATCATCATCATCAATTAAACCATATTAATTAAGTAATCATGATTAATTATAATTAAAGGTAATTAAGTAATTACATGCCTGTAAAGAGCGATAAAGTTGAGTTCCAGGAAAGTTGATAGGCAAAGACATGAGACCAGAGATGAATTCTTTAAACTGTTTCTTCAATAATTCCATTTCTTCGCCAGGATCCAAACTTATCAACGCCTTTACTAGCACTTGAAATGCAATCTGATCATATAAATTGTCAGAGATTAATATAAAAGTGCGATTGGTGATGATAATTAAACACAATTAATTTCAAAGAATTTTTAGAAAAAATAATTTTGATGTTGTAGACAATATGATTGCATGCAATATTATTGTGAACCCCATACACCACTCTCAATTATTATATCCTTTTCTTTTTTAATTTCACTTTCAAGGGAATTTAATGGCTACAACTTTATAAGTAAGTAGAGATTAATCAATATTCCCAAATCAATAAAATTTAAGAATACGTGAACAAGTATAAGAGAATAAGAGTGTGATTGTCTCGTATATATATAAAGTTGGATAGCTCCCTAATTAATGTGGGAATACTTAACACAAATAATGAGTCTAATTACTTCATTTTTAAAAGTAACATGTAAAATAAAAATGAGTCTAATTACTTCATTTTGAAAAGTACTTCAAGAAGAGATGATTGAAAGGTAAATCCCCCAACTATACATATATATTAAGTTTAGCCTCAATATAATAATAATAATAATAAATATATTTGATATTATTTCATTGAACGTTTTCCAACTACACTCTCACCATAGTTACTCGAAGCTTACATAAGTCATCTATTATTCCCCATTCAACCATATAAGTTAAGTCCGATTAATAACTAAAATAATATATCCTCACCAGAAACTAAGAGGATAAATTATACGGCGCTCCTTGAATACATATATTACGTAGTTCAAATTTTTTTAATATACTTAAATAATTTTGTATCTATTTTTTTATCTTTATTTTTCTTAATAATGAGTACCGTATTTTGGAAACACTTTGAATTCAATCAAATGCAAAGAAGAAAATTATATACCACATTTAAATGAATTTTTTACGTGCAACGAAACCTCTATGCCAATATTATCAACAAGAGTTAGATTGGAAGACATCTAATATAACTTTGTCCTAACAACGTCAAATTATATGTGCTATTTTATTAAGACAAAGCAAACTTTTGTGACGTCATTTAAATATCACCATAACATGTATGGTGTGTGGGACTATTAGATATTATTGTAGAGCACGAAAATACCGTGTTCTAACTGGTTGTTAGCTCCAAATAGATCGTCTCTCCAGCCTAACTTAAAATATATAATTATGATTGAGTTGCATAACATAACATAACATGTAATGTTTTTTTTTTAAAGTCTATTCTTTAAGGATAGGCTTGAAACAGCAAGGGATAGGAATTCACTTGGCTGAAAACATACAAACACAAACAAACAAACACAACTAAAGATAGATAGAGAGATAGAAAGAGAAAGAATTTTATACTCACATTTTTAGTTTGATCTTGAATGTAAATAGGCTGTTTTTCACTCCATTGATTCATAGATTCTTGAACATAAACTTCCATATCTCTAGTAATCTGAGCTTTAAGTTGAGCAGACTTGAAAAAACCTCCAATCAATCCATGAATCCTCTTCTGCAAGCTTCCATTGATTCTCAGAATCGAAGATTTCCCCATCAATTCTGTCAGCGATTTCGGGTAAGACGGAACAAACATCTTTGCATCACTTTGTAGTATAATTTTACTCACTTCTGCATCTGTTGACACTATTGTTGGGCTCCCAAATATATGGGACTTGAACACTTTCCCATACCTGCATCAACCACCGACGAATTACCGCCCAATACCTACGAATACCTACGAAAAAGAAGTATTGTAATGCATTGAAGACGGAATACTTACATTCTACGACGCTTATCCATGAACCTCTCCGGGCAGTCCGAATAAGCACACGAAATGAACTCGAGAGTCTCGCCGAGAAAAGGCCAGCCAAGATTACCTAAAGGAAGTGGGGTTTTGTGTAATTTTGATGGTAATTTGATGCTAAACACTCTGTTTATGTACAAGATTAGTAGCAAGATTATTGCTAATACAATCCATAATAACTTTTCCATTTTTTTTTAATTTGCCCGCACGAATGAACACTTTTTTTGGGGGGGCTGTGTTTGAGCTTGAGTAGAGTATATAATATGGAAATGAGGTTTGCTTAAATATGGTTAATCATGGTTGATGATGACATTTTTTTCTTTTATTTGATTTTGTGGAGATAAATAAATAAATATTATGGGAATTAATGTTGTGTGCATGTGTACGTGCACGCGGGCGGCAAATTAAGAAACAGAGAAATGAGTATATAGAAATTTATTTTTTAATAGATGAATATATATAAAGAAGTTAGAGCTTAAGTTATTATATAGTGTGACGAAAAAACTATACATATATAGTTGTATCAAAATAAAATAAACATATATATAGTGTAAGAACGAATATTTTTGTATTGGGAGATGTATTTTTATGGAGTAAATTTTATCTGATCTGGTCAGGGAAAGGTCAATTTTTGGTTTATTCTTTCATAATGAATTCAAAAGTTTATGTGTTTTTATATTAGGCAAAACCCTATTTGAGATAGTTTTGATTTTGTGCATGTAAATTAAAGAACACATATAATATGTGAAAATTAGAATGAAAATTTGTCTAACATATATAATAAAAACAAATAGCTTTTTCTGAAAATCTCAAAACTAAATATAGCTTTTTGTATTGTAAAAAAATATAGCTTTTTGTGAAAAACTGTAAAAAATCCTAAAAAAAAAACATTGCTAGCGTTTATTTATCCAAATAGTAGCCTTTTATAGTTTTTCACAAAACAAACAATAAAAAAAAAACCTAACTATACAAGATATACAAGATATTCTATGTAGTTTATGTGAAATGTTAAATACTTTCTTCAAAAAGTTTTATCAAATATCTTTAACCTTTATTGATAAGAGACTCACGTTCTAAACGAGAATTTTAATTAATTTATTCGTTTTATTTGATTCTATTATTAATATATATTTTTATAGTGACTTTTTATGGTTACTTTATATTTAAAGAAATAATAATACTTAAACGGTAAAAATAATAATTTTAAACCCATGTGAATTAAATTAGTAATCATTGCTAATTTATTTGGGAAATAAGAATTCAATGTAATAAAAATAACAAATTTCTAAAAGATAGGAGTATATAATAATGAGACAAATAAAGCATATTAAGGATTTAATTTAGAAGAATGGTTTTGCATTATATATTTTATTCATAAAACATTTTTGAAAATTGTTCATAAAACTTAAATTTTGCAATCAAATTGTTTTATCATATATCTTGGTGAAATTGGTAACTGTTGAGTAGTCATGTTGAGATAAGAGTTAACATTGGAAATAGATGTTTCCCAATTTCCTAAAATTGCAAAAACTAAAGTTGAAAATGAGAATACAAATACAGTTTTGTAGATTGGTTAACAAATCATAAAATTAGGGAGGCAAGTAAAGATCACATTATCCATTACATGTGTAGAATATACACACGAGTAAGCTAAATGCTAAATATTGATATATCCTCAATCAACTAACCTATTCAAGTTTACATTGTTTTGTACCAAAAAAAGCTTTTATAATAATTTGGATAGTTAAGCAAATAACCAATCCAATCTAGAAGCATTTGGAGTGTTACCAAATACTTATGGCTAACCCAAAATTAAATACAGTTTTCTAGAATCACGGAAACAAATACCTAATTCATGTACTATGAAAGATACATTAAATAAAATATTAACTGAACTAAATTATTAGCTGAATGTCTAATAAATTTTTTAAAATTTAGTGAACTAAACTGAGCTGAAAAAAGTTGAACTGAACTAAAATATACTAATATTAAGTAAAAGAGAACATAACATTAACCGTATGAACTAAACATTTTCAATATTGATATCCAAAGTCATATTGCTATGTGAATATAAATCATTTAACCCACAACTAAATGCTAAGAACAAGTTTCATCATAAATACACTAATGGATTCATGATTCACTTAACTTGTTTGCTTGATTGAAGTTTTTAGATACTATAGCATTACTGTAAATGAAGTTTGTCTGACAGCTAAAGTCTCGCCTATGTGCTCCACATAAAAATTTGATTAAACCGCCTAAACCCCTTAAACATTTAAAATATGATTTATCCCTGACTAGTCTCTCGATTAATCCTGAAGATCTTCATCCATCAGACTAGCACACCTAATGTCTTTTCCCTACACTAATAATAGCAAAAGTTAGAAATTCATCCTTAAAATTGGATGGATGAGTGGAGTGAAAAGAAACTTTTCCTAATTAGTCTAACGAAGTACTATCTTTGTTCTCAAATATATGTCGTTTAAGCCAAAAATTAGAAAATTAAGAAGCTTGCTTAAAATACTAATATATCTTTGGTATTTAAATAAATATGTTTCTTTTTCTCCATATACTCCTATATTTTTGGTTTTATTTTCTCAAAACTAGCAAATGATATCTTATATATATATGGTAGTTGTATTACTTCATTTTTGGGTTAACTTCAAATAAGTACCTGGTTTGCATTGGTTGCAGAATTAAAGAAATTGTCGATTTTGTTAATGTAAACGAGGACATTTTTTATCCGAATTTTCTAGCATAATGAAAGGGGGCAACATACATAACAATAAATTAAAGTAGAAAAGAAATGACAAAACAATATAATTTACGAATTTTTCTATTTAAACGACCTACATTTAAGAACGAAGGGAGTATTATGCATTTCATTCCATTCATCAAATCCGTTATAACGGTACATTAGTTCTCATAAAATCTTTAAATGGGCTCTAAATATTTCCGGGCCATATAGAAGGAAGCTGGAATATGATGAAATATAAATAAATAAAAAGAAGGCAACAATAATTGAATGGTCCTAGCAAAGCTAGCATCGTGCATTCATGTGAGATTAATGAATAAGTCCAACCACATTCTTCTGCTCTTCATCATTGTCATTATCATCAATCATCTTCTCTTAATTAATTTCCATCCAATCTCTTCTCATCTTACTTTCATTCCCATCCTCCCTCTTTCTTTCTTTTTTAATGTTATATTTAGCATGGTTCTGAAAACCGGACCGGACCGGCCGGTCGGACCGGGTTCGACCGGAACCGGTGCCCTATCCGGTCGGTTTCTAGCCGGTTTTCTCAGCAACTCAAAACCGCCCAAGAACCGGCGAACCGGCCGGTCGAACCGGCGAACCGGTCCGGTTATTGAATCTCTCAAATTTTAAATAGAAAAAATGCAACTTTTGCTTGGAAGGGGAATTGAACCCTAGTCATTGAATTACAAGCCTTTATTGCTAACCACCATGCTACTCCTTTATTTTGATATATAACTTTAATAATTATTTATATTTATTATTAAAAGTAAACATTTAAACCATTATATTAGTTATATTTCAATTTATACTAATAAAAATTTAAAAGTATTAACCTATATTATATATTACTATATTTGTAAAAAAAATGTGTCAAATGATAATATTTAATACTTTTTAACTAGTATGTAACAAATATTTTTATTAGTATATTTTTATTACGTTGTTATTAATTTACTTTATTTTAATTTTAAAACATGAATTTTAAACTCTTGACTATTTTTAGTCTTTTGATATGTACGATTTTGATAACTATGATTTTAATATAGTGAACTTTAAACTTTATCACGTCTTCTAATTTTATGAACTTTGAATTTGAACTGTTAATTATTGTAATTGAATCTATTTAGGGACATTTTAATAGTTATCAAATATTAACTATTACTTTTTTTTCCAAAATTGATAATTTCACTAATACAATGTAAGATTTTAGTATGTATCAAAATGTAAAATGTTACAAAATAATAAAAATCTATATATTTCAGTTAATATACTGAACCCGGTTCGACTCCGGTTGAACCCCGGTCAGACCCCGGTTCATTGAACCGGCACCTTTACCGGTCTAATGACCGGTCCGGTTCTGAAAACCATGATATTTAGTCCCCTTTTTTGGCCTTAAGTACACTTGCTTATTTGTGATTATAGCTTATTCAACCCTCCTTAGTCATCTAAATAAGGCAATGAGTACTCATTATTAGTACATATTGTAATAATTGTTTGACAAGCCCCTAAATCCCATATTGAAAATATTGGAAGTTATAAGTGTACCGTATCCTCAACCATCTCTACTTACTCTCTTGGAAAATGGAAAGTAGAAAATTTTTGTTTTCCAACCATGACTAATTTCTTCCCCACTTATAGAGATTCTCTACTTAATTCTTTATTAGTGGAGAAGAAAATGGTCTTCCCCACTTTCTATAAATTATTATTTTAATAGATTGTCTCTCTTTTCAATAAAGCTAATTTTTTTTTATTTTTTTCTATTGATTTTAATTTTTAAAAAAGTATTATTATATTGTAGAAAGAAAAAGAATAAAAGAAATATGTGGAAGAATTGAAACTTATGATTGGAGAAAAAGTAGGGAATGAGAATGAAAAAACAGGGAATGTGAAGAAAAGTGTGGACTATGGTTGGAGATGCACTAAGAGAATGATATATTATATGTCTTTGAATTATAAGTTTAATCTTCTAATTTAATGATACCTTGATATTGCAGGTTTTGAAGTCGAATCTTGGCAATTTCAATATTGATGAACTAAAAATATATGGTGGGATGTGTTTGTATTGTGATGCTTCAAGTTAAAGGAAAATTCCATGAGAGCTCCAAATGTTAATATAAAAAATATCGTTGTGCCTTAACTTTGAGCTCAAGCTTTTAGTTCAATAGGTTCCTTAATATGGCATCAGATCTTCTGCAATCGAAAAATCTTGAATTCGAGTCCTAACAATCTCATTTATGGTGAACTAAAAACACTTAGTGGAATGAGTTGGTGTTGTGCACGCTTCAAGTCCTATGGACATTCATGTGATGGTATGTGTTAGAGATTCATATATTAAATGTTCTTGGACATCAACTATAACCTTAAACTTTTAGTTCAATCGGTAAAAAGTACGCTAAGCCTTTAGTATTTTTCTCCAACCTCAATGTAGTTAAATTAAGAGGCTTTAACTTGGATTTTGAGTAATGGCCATGAGAGTTTTTGTTACAGTTTGTTCATTCAAAATTGTAATTTTTACAGTGAAGATTTAAATGGTTTATGTGTTATGAGTTTTCACATTACGATTATTGTGCATTTCTATCGTTTTTTCTCCATTATTTTTTATCGTGGTGCGTTTGTATGTTTTTTTTTTTTGAAAAATGAAAAAAATAAATTCACCACACAACGGATTTTATTGTACATGTTTTAGATCCAAGAAATATTTACGCGCAGTTTTTTTAAACTTACAATAAAAATCAGGTTGGAGCCTTAACTATCAAGCTAAAGTCGGTTTAAATAGTTTTTTTGACATGTTACAGATAAAAACCTCTCTTATAAGTTAGTCAAGACTTTGAATCTAACAGAATTTTAATGCATAGAAGGATGTGTTTGTATATATACTATTCAAGCCCAATATTTGTTTGAGATTATTCGCCTACAATCCTGCTCACCTACATCTTAATAACCAAACTATATTGTAGTTATGAAAATTTATATTTTTTTATTATAGTCTAAATAGTTCCAGAATAAGATCATCGTGGCTGTATTCACCTATTCTTGATCACTATAATTTTCTTTTCTTTCATTTTTCACGTCTCTCGAACAAAGTATTCTAATATCTCAAATTTGTTAGAGATGATAATAAAATTTATCTTTGAATTTAATCCATCAGTTTAAAGTTTGAAACAGAATGATTCTTTGATATAGTATCCAAATGGCTGAAATCCTATAATTGTATAATTTATTAATGGCATTTCAAAGTTTATGCTTTACTCCTGCAACTTATAATATTATAGATGGATCTTACCAAAATAATAATAATATTATAGATGCATAGTAATGTCCATGAATTGTATTAGAAATGGAAGAATGATAAAAGCCATTTCTTTTGGGGAAAAGCTGATTTGATTATCAAATATTTTTTAGGGTAAATTTCAAAAAAACGCTTGTGTTACAAAAATTGTCTAAAAAGTGACTGTAGTTTGCTTTGTGACAAAACAGTGATTGGAGTTTTTATATCTTGTCAAATGAAGGATTTTTTATTTAAATACCATAAAAGATGCTAGTATTTTTTGGGCTTTTTGCGGGAATCCTGTGGATTTTTTTAGGTATGCCCATTGGACTTTTATTGGGGTGGGTCGGGTTTGTCACATATCGGATATAGAAACATCCGATATGCTCAAAATTACTCTTCGAATGTAAATACCGCATACACATCCATTCAATAAATTTGATATTTACCTCTCAATGCCTATTCTAATGGAGGCGTTTTCTATGTAACTATTAAAACCGACCATTGGATGGACAAACAAATAGATAGACGTTGAGATGATATGGATGCATAGAAAGAGAATGCGGATACCGCTAGAGATTTTAAACATAAAAAATTCCAAGAATTGATGATGTTTTAAGCAACTTTAATTTTTTGAGTTTTTAATTTTAAGCTTGTTTAAGTGGTGTTTAGTGTAGAGAAAGAAAGTGAACGTCTAGAGAGAGAATTCCGAAATTGTTGATTCTGAAAAATAAAAAATATGGTTATATAGTCAATGATGTAATAAACAAATCTAATTCTTTCAATGTTCTATTTTAAGGTCGTTATCGGTCATTTTTAAGGTATTTAAATAAAAAATTCTTCTTTTGGCAAAATATATAAACAACGGTCACTTTCTTGTCACAAAGCAAACCACAATCACTTTTTTGATAATTTTGGTAAACACATGGGTTTTTTTATGAAATTTACCATTTTTATACTAAATTTCAAAAATCTATCTGTTTGACTGTTTTCAAATAATTAGGCCTTCTGTGTGGCCCATTGTCTGATTTCAGTACAATTTTATAATTGTTATGCTCTTTCCTCCTTAGTCTACCTAACTTATGATTTAGGATATTTAACAAATAATTAGTATTACTCTAATCAATCATCATAATTTCTCTATCTAAGCCACACATAAAGTTGATTTTAATTAGGATTATTTGATAACCTTTTGTGTATCTACAAGAATCTTAGAGAATATATTGGATGTGTTTTTTAATTATTTTTGGGAAGGTTAAGTTTAGGAATTTAGTGGTGTCGTCGGATATATCCTAAGTTTTGTATATTATTCTTATTAGAGAGAGATTTATAATAATTTGTTTAAGGCAATTTGAAAAAAAGAAATAAAATAAAGGGAGAATTATTTGGAGGTTGGAAAAGCAATCTATTTGGTAGTTGCATTTGGTTTGATATAGTTTGGAAGATTGCATGATGTTGTGGTGTGGGTAAATGAGTTATGTCCACATCCTCTTTGGAAATTGTGCTATGCTTCCATTTAGGCCCATGTCTCCATGTGATTCTCTTCATTTTTCATCAATTTGAGTATATGTTTTTTCTATATGTAAAAAAAATCATTGTATGTTTTAGGGCAACATATTTCTTACCCAATTAGTCTTTCGCAATTGTTTAAAATGACATAATTCATTATTAAATCATAAATTGCAGAAGAACTATAGTTTTGAACAAGGTGAAATGTATATATATCATTTTAAACAAAGTTTGGAAAGGCAAATAGACTTTACAAGTCCCAAAGTCATTATTAACCAGGTTTCTCATAGACCGACAATTCACTATAAATAGATTTATGAAATCAATCATTTATTTTAAAAGTCCGGATCAATCAGCTTTTGTACTCGAGTTAGAAATAGTTGATCTCAAAACTTAATTGTACTCGAGTTCTATCACAATTCATGTGAATGTATAGATAGATCAGAATTCCAAGACTTTCTGGTAATATTGATTGATTGTTAATATGCATCATCTTTTTAATTAAAATCCTCTATGCATAGAAAAACTCGACTTGAGACATAACTTTGATATTCATACCAAAACAAGCAATATGAATTGATTATATGTACAAATCCAACTGAAGATGAGTGGAAGTTTTCCACAAGATGCAAAACAAACAACCATCCTTGTACCGAAAACTAAGAGATGCTTAGTCTAGCCACAGCCCTATTGGAGAAAACAAAATGAATTGATGTTTTCATCAGTAGCAGACGTCAAACTTCATACTAATAAATGGAAGTTCTGGTAATCACAAGTTCATTTTCAGAGCATAGTCAATCAAATGGTGGGGAGGGATTTGGATCGAATGAACTGTTTAAGGATAGCTTTCTCTTCATCAATCCGCTTTTTCTCTTCTGAGTCCTTTGGTTTGACCTTCCTTTTCTCCTCCAACATCCACTTGTACAGTTCACGCTGTTGACTCTCTGGTATAGGTTCACGGGGCTTCAAAGGTTCTAAAATGGTGGGAGATGAAGAGATGGGTTTCTCAGTGACTGGAACAGTTGCAATAGTTGCGGATGAAACTTGAGCAGGGGAAACATCACTTGCTTTTTCTTCATCTAGGCTGTCTTCATTCTTCTTCGTTCTCATAAACATGTACCCTGTGCATAAATTTCGCGAAACTCAGTCCACATTCCAAAGGAAAAGAAAAAATAAAAAACAGAACGCTAAGAACTACTAATTTCTTAGTATCTACTTGGAAGCTTCAGAAATCAGTTCCATTTCACAATTGCAACTTAAAATCACTAATAAGCCCAACAAGAACACAACAAATTATAAGAATGCAAATATATAAAATTGCTTCTTCCACACATTTTAAGAATTCATATTATCTAGTTAATCTAATTACTCATTGGTGTAAAATGATAATATAAATAGATTGTGTTGAGGTTCACAATGATATGCATGAATTAGACCATTTTTTCCCCGATATAGACGTCACATAATTAACAATATAATGTTTCTACAAGCTACTGATGTTAACATCTATAACGGGAAGTGAACAAAATCTTTGGTTCTAAGCAAATTCAGCGTCTCCCAAAATATATGAGCAACTTTCACTTTCGCGTTATCTAGCATG
Source organism: Euphorbia peplus (assembly GCA_028411795.1). Taxonomy (NCBI): domain Eukaryota; kingdom Viridiplantae; phylum Streptophyta; class Magnoliopsida; order Malpighiales; family Euphorbiaceae; genus Euphorbia; species Euphorbia peplus. The sequence goes on along the minus strand of CP110843.1, from coordinate 5,901,613 downwards.
CTCAATTCGACTAAGGCTACAACTACATCCAATGGCGAAAAGGAGAGTTGAGCAGAGTCGAAGTAAACAAATTTCGTAAGCCATCGAGACAATGAACAGTTTAATGCATCTATAAAAAATTAAATGGGAAGACTAGATAATGATGTTCAAGATCATGCCCATATTTCAATAACTATTTGTCAGTCCAGTAATGATGCTTATTAAATTTGTGAGTGCCTGAGTTTTTCAATCTACATACAACTCAAATTCATTAATTAAGATGTTCAAGATCACACCCATAACCCATATTATGGCAGATATTGTAGCTCTTTCTAAGATATGCAAAAAGCGCTTGAACCCAATAATAAAATTGACATCAAGATATGCATAAGATAACTTAGCAAACAAAGTTAACTCTAGAAGCTACCAAAGACCAACATTACCAATTCATCCCAATTCAGCAGAGCAAGGCCAATATGACACTAAGAGTAATAACCACTTCTCCCATTTAAAAGATGTATGACAGTCTCAGGGGTTCGCCAAAAAAGTGAAACCATGTGCATTTTTATGATCCACTTGTGAAATCATCTTTCTTGGATCAATAAAATAATCAAAGAATGAATAGATTTTCCTCTTCCTGCTCACTACTTTCAGTACTAATGGTAGTTGTGTGCACTTCAATCGACCCGACATCATCATACACTCCCATAACCTAGTATTGTGTCATGAACTACAACCATTGATACATAATTGATTTGACAAATGTGAAACTGCATGCAATTCCAAAACACTAGCGTATATCCCTAGAGCATTGCTCTAAGCTTGTATGTCACTACAATTGAAGCTTTAACTCCCACCTATTTACCAAGGCAACAAATCTATGGTGTTACATCCAAGGGCTTTCAAGGCATAATTTGAAGATAATAGAGCTTGGAGGATTGAAGAGATTGAATTCAACTTGAATCAATAGTTCTTGTTCCATTAGACTGTCGATTACAGTCTTATCTCTTTAATCAATTGTTTATATAACCAAGAATCTTAATAAGTTGATAATCTTATCTTAGTCTCTATAGGAACGATCTATGAAGCACGACACGTCTAGGAGAGTGCCGCACCTGTGTCCGACTCGCGGGGACTCGCGACTCGGCCCGGACTCGGCAGTCAACGTGTCCCGTGAGTCGGACTCGGTCAAACCAGGTCGGACTCGCCTGGACTCGCCTGGACTCGGCAATAAATGTTTTTTAATTAAAATTTTAGGGTTTTTTTTTGTAAAATAGAAACATAAGCCCAACCCAACTTCAACAAAAAAAAAGCATAAGCCCAACAATCTGAGATGTCTGCGCAATATTGAAGAAAGAAATCCCCAAATACGTTAACCTAAAATCCCTTCTCCATCTGCGCAATATGTTTATTTGTTTTGGATTATACTTGTGTTTGACTTTTTGTTATGGATGTTATTTGTGTGGATTTAGTTAATTTTTATGTTTGTTATGAATTTTATGAGTTGCCTATATAAATTAAAAATATTAAAATTTCCCGTGTCCCTGCCGTGTCCCCATCTCATGTTTTTGAAAAATGCCGTGTCCCGTGTCCGTACCCGTGTCCGTACCCGTGTCGGTGCTTCATAGGGAACGATACTCCACTTCATTGTTATATTACTTGTATGCCATAAAAGCACTTGTTCTTATGTATTGTATTTACACGCATCATTAAGTCCCTATCAATGCAGTGGCTATTCAAACAGACAAATTATCAATAAAGAGCCAAGTTGAATTCTCATTAGTTGGTGTCACTGTCTAGCGAGATCGAAACATGAGATGAGGACTATATAATGAGTTCTAATTAATTCATAGCAAAACAAATAGATGAAATAAATCTTTGAAGACGATTGAACAAGGGGTTTCTATTACAAGGTCCCATAACTGGATCCTAGAACTGTCTATGTAACATAGGAAATATGTCTCTCATCGCCAATAACCATACATAGTTAATATATATACTATATTCCTTTACACGAAGGCACAACTAAATTAAGGCCTGAGATGTTTCTAGTACAGCTAAGTGGGTATTTCTTATAAAATAGTGAAAACTATACTTAAAAGGATCAATCACACAATATACACAATATACACTTTTTTCAATGAACAGTCTAAGCCATGTATGGTCACGTTATGATATCAACAAACAATATCGACATCAAATGATTTTAAATTTCATCTTCAAGCCAGTGCTATAGTTGCCAAACAAAGCATAGGCATGGAAAAACTGAATCAATAACAGAAGTTGGGTTGCTAACACAAAGAAATTAAGCATGAGAAAAGTAGGAGAAATAATGAATCTCCATACACAACATAACTGACATATCGCTTGAAAGCAAAACATCCTCCGATGAGAACTCGATGCAGAAAATTAACTGCCTAGGGTTTGGAGCATTGTCAACATGCATTTTCACAAAGTAATGCATAAGCACACAAAAGACTGACTTATGCTGAAGATCTATATCCTACCATGTTCAAACATCTCTAACAATCCCAATTTCCTCACACGAGCTTCCTACTGTCATCAGAACTAGCTAATTCTCCCTCAAAAGTTAACTTAAATTTGGCTAGTCATATTGATAAAAAACGAATACGGCTGCTAATTTCTTCCTTTCAAACAATGACTAATCAAAAACAAATACTCAAAATGCAATTGAGCATCAGGTTTCCGAACTGAACTCGGTAACAAATTAGGCTGTATTTAGAAACGGTTCAAATGCAGATGATAGCGTCACGTACATAAGCAATGAGAGATTTGCAAGTGATAACATGAAGGTGAGATATTAATTGCAGTAAATCACAAGATATAGCAATAAGTAGACACACAATTCGGTTTTAAAAAACCTAATAAAAAAAGTTAGTAGCGGAAAGAATTACCTACAACAGCGAGATTGACAGTCAAGATAAGAGGCACAAAGAACTTATAACGCCTAGCAAACGACTCTTTACGCGGCGGCGGAGGAGCAGTAGGAGGCGGAGGCGGAGGAGCAGTAGATTGAGTCCCCATTCCGTAGGAAGAAGAAGCCGCCGAAGGTGCTGATTGCTTGAGCTGAGCTGTTGAAAAAAGAGAGGGAGAAGATGATCGGAAAGAGAGAGAAAGATTAAAGAATGAAATATGCAAGTTTCACGATACCTTTCTTTGGCTTGTTCGCGTACAGCTTTGGAGGTTCTGAGCTCATTGTTTAAGCCTTTCAAATTATTCCGATGGTGATTGCGATGGCTCTGTTATTTTGACTTTCGACTTCGTTATTCCAATATTATATGCTGTTATGTTCGCCGCCGGTATGTATCCACAACAATTACTTAAACACTCTTTTTGTTCGTTTAAACTTTACATTGTCGTTTAAGATTTTTAAATATATTATTGTGTTCGAAGTGACTCTACAAATTTTTAGCCAATTATCATAAAGTTATAGTTGAAAAAAGATCATTTAATGCTTCTTAGGGACTATAAAACGTCAAATATTTTTTTAAAAAGGAGTAACTTTTATACGATTTTTTGTTATCAAATAATTACGATTTAAATTTTGTATTTCATGTATATACAACAATATTCTCTCTATTGGAGTATATCTAGTTAATTTTTAAGTTAGAACTATTTTAGACTTTCAAATTTATTTGTGTAAAGGCTTATCAATCGAAATTGAAATGGTAAATCAACACGTATATACAAACTTAGATACAAATAAAACTCATATTATGCAAGACTATCTAATGATGAATGTATATACAAACTTAGATACAAATAAAACTCATATTATGCAAGACTATCTAATGATGAATGTACGATTCAAGACTTGATGAATAAAGCACATGAAATAATGGTGTAATCATATATATAATTCATCCGCAATCACGATTTATTAATGAAGGATAAACCAAATATATGTTTTCCTAATCTTACTATTTTTATAGGGTGTGAATTAGTTTTTAACCCATGATCCAATGGTTGACAAAACAAAGTAATGATTCACCGTTGGATTAGTTTTTGACCCATAATCCAATGGTTGACAAAACAAAGTATTGGTTACTTTGTGAAAGTAACCAAAGAATATCCCTTTTTATAGATAAATCGAATTCAGAAATCAAAATAAAACACACATAATACATAGGTTAGGCCCTCTAAAGGCCCTAAGATAAGGAGGCTTTCAGCTAATTCTAGTGGGTTGGATCCCAGAAAGCCCACCGCAGTTATTATTACCGATGATGACATTCGTATGATGTTAGATGTAGCTGGTTGCTCAAAAAATTGTTCCAGATTATAACAACGAGAATCACATTGGAGGAGCCATTGCTAATATAAAATCTAGAAAGAAACAGGGTATTCCCCTTTCTAAAAATATTCACAAGTGCATTAGGAACTGGAGCTCTCTTAAGTGATCGCACCGAGCGGCGATTGTGGACTCCTTTCTTGCAATTTCTTATGACAACTTATTGAACATCCACGGAGCGCATAGGAAGATGATAAGAGCATCACTGAGGATAGTTATTGGGCGCCTTGTTGCAGGATGTTGCCTTGTTTAGGGTTTTTGTTAGGTAGTCCTGTTTGACTACCTCACCTCTACCAATAAAAAAAAAAACACATAATACGTTAACAACTTGATCCAATGGCAACTCGGTTCCAATTAATTACATGATTCGTCTTCTATATTGTAGTGCTAGTGACTACTAAGAAAATATTCAAAAATATTTTGTCAATTGTCATATCATATCCATTGTTTACAATTCAACAGTGTTATCATACACAGCTAACCAGTCCTCTACATTTAAAGGCATCTGACCAAGGAAGTGCCGAGAAAACAATTCGAAAAATAAATAGCACAAAGTTGATCTTCAACCCATCTAGATCTTTGTATTTTAGTTGTGTACAAGTTTTAATCGTCAAGCTCGTCATTAGCTCCATGAGCGGCCACCCCTCCCACGATCTCGGTAACCACCACCAAAACCTGACATACACAAGCCCAGTTATCGAGTGCATAATGATATGGAGGTAAACCGTGGATAATTTGAATCCGAAACTATTCCATCCATCATTGCAGAGATGCAGCATAAAGTTTGATCATCATTACTTTGTTTAAATTATAATCTGTACTGAAACTACATCCACAATACTAATTGTGTGAAGCGGCACTTTCATAATTAAGTTGCAATAATATTTAGACTCCCAAAAACGGATTGGAAAATTAGTGACCACCTAATATTTAGCGTTTCAATCAGATTTTAGTTGCACCTACACTATTTACCGGCTTGTCTCTAGACTAAACACACAAGGAATGAGAAGAATAGATAAAAAAAAATATGTAAACAGTGCAAGTTCATGTTCAACTTACTTGATGGAGGAGGAGGTGCGCCACGACCCATTGCAGCCAATTCTGAACTAACCTTTTGCCCAGCTTCCTCAAGTATGCTGATAAGTTCCTTGGCAAATCTGGCATTCGAAGCCGTAAAGAAAGTGTAGGCCGTTCCTTTTGCTCCAGCCCTTCCAGTTCGACCAATTCGGTGAACATAATCCTCGAGGGATCCAGGAAAGTCATAATTTATCACATATTTTACATCTTTCACATCTGCCATCAAACCAGAAAGAGGTCAGATGACCCAAAAACTTCTGAAGGGTAGCATTTCAAAATGAACTTATGGACAGCAAACTGCATAAGGCCTCAGATCAAGAGCCGAGAATTTTTTTCATTTAGCAAAGAAGAAACAGTATTACCATATTTTATGTTTACCTAAATATATAACATACTACACAAAACACAAATATGTAATATATTTTATATTTACCTAACCCACGAGCAGCAACGTCTGTTGCAGTCATTATAGGACTTTTGCCTGCTTTGAATTCTGAGAGAACCCAATCTCTTTCAGCTTGACTTTTATCACCATGAATTGAGAGTGCAGGCCACCCATCCATACGAAGCTGCCGAGTGATCTGATCACAACCTTTCTTTGTATCCATAAAGATCAAAATACGGCTGCCATCCATAATATCCTCCAGCAACTTCACCAGCCTGTAAGAATAACAAGTTAGGAAAATTCACAGCACGAGCATATGTATATGATATGAACAGTTAATAAAACTATACCAACTGGAGGGAGGGGAAATGTCCTACTTGTTATATTTTTGATTCTCAGAAACGATATCAACATGTTGGCGTATAGCATGATTAGCCTTCAGATCAGCAGAACCAATTACCACCTGCATAGTATGGAGACCAAATAGCCATCATTAGGTAGTCTTTCCACCAAAATAGAAAAAGCAAGAATCTAAATCAGATACAGATACCCCAGAATATTGAAGGCAAAAAGCATCCCAAGGCCCTTGATCTTTCATTTTGTGGAGTACTAAGCCCTTGATCTTTCATTTGGATACATCAAGCACTTGATCTATTAGTTTTTGTTATATAAAGCACTCTACTAACAGAGACAAACATAGGACAGCTTAACCACTCAAAAGACAAAATATGTCAAGACGAGGGAGGAGAAAAGCAGCTTAATCATGCGATTTCTTTCTCCATCTCTGCCACATCCCTTTTCCTTCTTCCACTTCTTTGTCAGTCACCACCAAATTGTATTGCGTTTTCTACACAAATCGTTAATCTAACATCAGACTTTCTGTTAGGTTCACATATTAATGGTATCCTAATTCACTAATCCATAATGTATATCAGTTTGGATAACCCACATGGAAAATAAAGTCTAAATTCAATCCTCATTTAAGGACGAAGAATATATTTTCCCCCATCATTGACAAACCAGAACCGTAGCACCATAACTTCCATTTCTTGGGAAAAAAAAGAAAGACCACCCAGTTTAACAAACTTCTATACTTAACAGTACCTGCAATTCTATTTCCTAGTTATTTAGTTCTCCATCCACAAATTTCATGACTTCCTCAAATTTCTACTTCTTCATTTAGTTAACTTCTAGCGTTCAAACCACCCTAGAATGCAATTCAGATGATCCAACGGCTCTCAATAGTCTATTTAATTGTATAACATCAAAGCTGATGACTAGAATTGTAATACTTCTAACTGTTGCTCTTATAATGGTGTCCTTTGATAATCATCTTTTGATTTCCAGCAGAGAAGCTACTGAGCTAACTTGCTAGCAAGAAACTCACAGGAAAAACCTGTGAAATCCTAATTGGTTAAACTCAGAATCTTGAACCTCTCTCATAATTTACTCCATGGTTCCCTTCCTGTTTAATTATTCTGTATGCAGAATATACAAATTCTTGACTTGAGCAACAATTACTTTTCTCGTTCAGTTGTAGCTGAAGGTTATATGTCTTCTGCTATCACCTATCCTGCAGCTGCAAGATCTTCGTGTAATGCACCTTCAAGATAATAACTGGTTTTCTGGGCCACTTACATATGAATAGGGTGAAGGAGAACAAATTGGTGGGGATTTAGACCATAGCAGGTCGTTACTGATGAAGAAGTGGAAGGAGAAAAAAAAAACCATGTGATTGTCATCTCTCTCTCTCTCTGACAAGTATTGACTTCTGAGTGGTTAAATTGACTTATGTTAGTCTTTGTTAGTTGGGGGTTTTATCAAACAAAAAAACAAGGGATTAATACACCAAAAGTTAAAAGATCAGGGGCCTTAGGATGCTTTTTGTGAATGTTGAATACAAGAAGATAACTAACAAACCAAAATGAAAATCAAATATTTCAAAAGAAAGAGGAAAAGGCAAAGTCAATAGCATAAACCACAGTCCACAACCATGAAGCAACAATAATTATACAAAATAGGATAACTTTATAATGGTAGGCCAAAATATTATGATTCAGTATCTTACTTTGTAAGGATTGTAAAGAAAATTCCTTGCCAATAGTTCAACCTCCTTAGGCCAAGTAGCACTCCAGTACAAAGTTTGGCGATCAGGCCGAATCTGCAGGGAATAGGAAAAAAGAAATTTAAGTAAGCACCAAATTAATTGTCAGCTACAAGTGAGAACTGCTGCATATTTATTTTCAATGCTGTGCTCATGGTAGGACCAATGTGCCAACTAATTTTTATCAAAGAATCAATACACCAAATTGCACCAACTCGCATTGCATTTCAAATGATTGGCCATATGTATCAAGATAGAAAGTCAAGGAACTACAATCAAGAAGCCACAATATGTTCAATCTTCCATCAATTTGCACTAGCTCAATGCACCTCATAATTCCAAAACAGGACAAAATATGAATATATAGATAAATGAAAATAAAAATAAAAATATAGTGCACGGGATAAAAGTGGGAAGAGGGGAAGGAAGTGGGGAACGGGCATTGTTCTCAAAAAGACTAAACTTTAAATTAAACATTCACCTGCAGACATAAGCATCCACTTGTTGTACACAATTGTAGCAACACCATAATGTTAACATTTTGCATATGAAAACTAAAGGCTAGAAAGTAGTTAGATGTTTCAATCATTTCAATCAGATAGAGCACTTCCTAACAGCTTCAACCTCTGAAAGACTAGCAGGTTAATGGGAACTCATTTAAAAAATAAACCAGGAGCGGAAGAGACAAAATGTGAGAAAGTCATAACACACATTTCACATGTCTGATGAATGATATGACATGATAAATAATATATTCGCAACTTGACATCACGATTTTGTTAAATAGTTTGAAAACATTCTAATTGGGTATCGAGGCAAATTAAGAAACACAAACCTGAGAAATAATTTTTTTCATCTGAGGCTCAAACCCCATGTCTAGCATTCGGTCAGCCTCATCCAAAACTAGGTAAGTGACCCTCCGCAAATTTGTATGATGTGATTCCAACATATCAATCAACCTTCCAGGTGTAGCAATGACAATTTCAACACCTGCAAAGGGAGTATGCATGATAAAATAATGACCATTACATTCATTAACAATGCATCTACTGATGAGTTAAAACGATAGCAAAGCCATGTCAAACAAAATTACCATGTATAACAGGATAGCCAGTTCATGAAAGTCAGAATACAGTATAGAAGCAATGTCGTCTCAAACCTTGCGCGCCACCTACCTTTCTGGAGATCGCGGACCTGAGGTCCCTTGGGAACCCCACCATATATGCATGTATTTTTAATTCGTGATGAAGCACCAAATTTCGCAGCTTCTTGTTGGATCTGAACAGCAAGTTCACGAGTTGGAGCTAAAACTAAAACAATTGGACCATCCCCAGGAGCTAGATGAAAAAAAAAACATAGTTCAGTCAGTTATTTTCAGCAAATAATAATGATAATAAAAAAATAAGCATGTTAATCAGTTCTAAGAGCTACAGGAATGATCGAGTTAGAACCTACATAAAATTGGCTGGGCATTAACATGAACAATTGCAGGCAATAGATACGCTAGTGTCTTCCCTGATCCTGTTTCAGCAATACCAATAAGATCACGGCCCTTCAAGGCCATTGGCCACCCTTGAGCTTGTATAGGTGTAGGTTCAACAAAGCCAGCTTTTGTTACTTCTTCCAAGACATAATCTGAAACAAAAGCAAGAGGCAGCTATGTGATTAAATGATCAACAGACTACATCTGCAGTCAATGGAATTTCACAAATCTTGCTAAAACAATACAAATTTAAAGACAAGCATGACCAACAAACAGTACATCGGTCATAGAATACTGCAGAGAAATGCATCCAGAAAATGTTTCACCATTGCGAATGAGATGAAAGGTTTGGAGACTCTTTGCGTTAGCTAAAATAGTGCTTTTAATATTTCAACAGACAATCATAGGTCCAACGCTATAAATTGAGTGGAGTTTCTATATTACCAAAATAACAACCAAACCATGTAAGGAAAAGACAGATCCCAACCTCCTTTCCCAACCTTTTTATCCCATGCTTAACTTTCTTAAAAATCAAGTTATTGAATTTTGAAGATATCTTGTATTTCCCATTTGGCATATAAAAATCCCAGGAGAATTTTTAAGTGCTTCATACGGTCATGGCATTGTTTCCAAGTTGGCAGTGTCAAGAAAACAGATTAGAGAGATGTACTTAAACCATATAACATACAGCAGCTAAAATCCTCTCTCAGCAAATAATTTTTTTACGTAGATGGCAATTTAAATCTGAAAAAACATACCTAGGTCGAAACTCAATAAATGATCCACCTGTCCAAGTTTTTCATACTTCCCTCTTCTGTTATAAATCATAGCAATTTCATCCCTAGCTAAAAAACAACTCATAAAACCATTTTGACACAAAACAATAAACTAAACTAAGCACAATCTCTTCTCTCTGTCCTATTTTCCTCTCGCTAATATAAGAACATTGAAATAATATTGAGATCTCATCCCAACTGAGTTGTAAAATAAAACAACTCTAAGACACTAAGCTGCCGCATATAGGAATCTGAAATGGGTAACTGGAACATCTATGCTTTTGCACCAATCAAACAATTCACTCCAAGCATTCTCCCAAAGAGTGTAGTTCGCACTCAACATCCACTTTTTGCAGAGCACGAACAGTGGAAAAGAAATACGAACAAAGCTAAAAGTTTAATAATAACTACGATAATAAGAAAAACAACTTCCTCAAAATTTATAGGCTACCTGGAAATCCCACATCACGAAAACTCTTGACAGGTTTAGGAATATCACGCCCCTCTACGGTAATTTCTCTGCGCAGCCTATACTCTTCAACATCCTTGTCTGACATTGCAGCCACTGATGGAGATTCTACATAGAAATTCTTCTCAAATGGAGTCAATCCATCCAAATCAGATTTCCTTGGTGAGCTAGCACGGTCATGTTCCCTCCTCTCAGATGAGGACCGACCAGAAGCACCATATACTGCAGCTCCACCAATACCTGAAGCACTAAAGACACAAAACTCATGGAAATGAAGCACAACAGAATCAAAATACTGTCAAATGAAGAGCCCATAGAGTGCATCTAACAAATTCAAAGGAATCCGAATACATCACGAAATGATCAAAAGAATATCTTTCTGAAGAAATACAGAAACTAGCATATGATGGAACTATAATTGCAACTATTTAGTGCTTCTATGTCTAACTATACTAGGAAAAAGCAATATAAGAAATGATAGCAGGCAAAAGAGAAAGTATGAATTGAAGTAAACAGAAGCTCTGGAGTTAGGTAATAAATAGTATGATTAGATGAGTTACCTTTTCCGGTCACGGTAAGAAGATGGGTCGCCGGACCGGCTGTCGTATCGGCTCATGCTTTCAATCAAACTCGCTGTGCTTCGTGTTATGGGAAATTAGGGTTTTAACACCATCCGGCAAACCAAATAACTTCCACTCTCAGCTTCTCTTCTTGTGTGTCAAATTCCAGAATTTCCAATCCCTAAACATCGGGCCAATTCCAAATCGACCCATATACTTTCAATTCATTTGCACATTGGGTTTTTCGTTTCTTTTTATTTTTATCGGGTTAATTAACAAAAATAATCATTATAATTATATGCCTTGTCATATGAATGATTGTAGTTTGTTTTATTATATTTAGATGACGTGTTAATCTAGCTAATAAACTAATGTTACATAGATTTAAACCAATGATCGCATACTCCATTTTTCAGAAAAACGTCTTAATGCTCAAAATAAAGACTTCAATTAGAACGATCAATCGCCTGAATGCTCAAAATCAACTAGCCCATGAGAGCATCTCTAATGGTTGAATACTTTCACCAACACATCATCATTTATCATTATTACAAAACACTCTCACAATTAAGCACTATAATGGTTGAATACTTTCACCATTTTCTTTAATAAAAAAATCATATTAATTAAGTTATTGTATTTTTTATATTCAATTATAGTAAATGGGTCTCATTATATCAAGTAAAAACTAGTCATTTGCCCGCGTGATGCGCGGGTTTGAATGTAACTCAAGTAAATTTATTATTTTAAAAAAAATAAATATTCATGCATTATTTGTAGGAAATTCTTTCGAATATTACTTAGTAAATGTAATGCATTTTACTCTACAATAATCATATTAAGTTTTACAATAAACATATAAAGTTAGGACATGTTATTTTACTGATGAAACTAAATAGGATAAAAGTGATATTTTTACTGAAAAAATTAAATAGAAAAAAGTGAATTGAACTGAAAAATTGAATGTACCGAAATTTATTATTAATTGAGTATCTAATGAATGTTGCTGAATTTCCAAACTAAGACTATTGAACTTAATTGTGTTTAATATAAGTAAAAAAGACAAAGACTTACGTTTTAATCAAAGTTTATTTAAAATTACCTCGTATATTTTATAGTATTTAATAAAAGAAAAAAGATTTTATTTATTTATTTCATTAGTTTCATTTCATAACCCAATAAGCAATACAACAATGTTTACAAATACTTATTTGAAGTGATATATTTGTGGGAATATTGTTTTAACACATATCAAATAAGATTATAGGTTCACTTGATTTCACTTATTAAACCATTAATCAATTAATCACTTAAATTAAAGAAGCAGACGCTATAATCATGTCAAGAAGAGGTTAAGGAACATTTTGTTTCCTAACGTCTGAAGATGCAAAATATTTTTGTGATCCATCAACTTTAATATATTCAACGAATGTGCACCATTCTTTCCTATTTTCAATCTTTATCGGTCCACAAAATTCTAAATTTTTTAATTTTAGAGATATGAATACAAAAAATTTATTTTAAAAATACATATTTTATTTGGTTTAAGCTTAACACATAACTTATAAAGTGACTAAAGTTCGTAAGATTGAAAATCTATAAACGGGAAAAAAGTTTGTAATTTTAATAACAAAATCCATAAAATTATTACAATTTATTTACCAAAAAGATTACCAAGATATAAAACACAAGCACACTACAGTAAATTCATTCGTGCACTTGGACTACCATTACAAATCTAAAATTGGATACAATTAGAAAATGCTTTGAAGAATTTTTCAATTAAAATTTTAAATTCTTATTTTCACTATGATTTCAACAAACTAATTTCATAAAATTTATGATTAAATCCTAATAGAAAAATGGTTATCATTATCACAAAACATGTATGTATTAATTGACGAAGAATAGAGACAAACCTGCAATCATTAGAAAATAATAATAATAATAATAATAATCTATATAATAAAAATTAGAGATTGAAACTTCGATGTACCTTGCAGATTTATCTCATGTCATTAAAAGATTTGAGTTGTTGATAGGAGATTTTACAGAAAAATGTTATCTAGCATGATAAGTTAAATAATCAATAGAGGAAAAAAAGAAAGATATACATAAAATACCAAAAACTAAGAGTACATCATAGAATAATTTGTTCGCAAACGTGTTGAGCTTTATATCCAATATGGTTCCATCCGATCCGTTTAAATATTATGTTGTTTTCATATCTGAAATTGAAATTTTAAACGTCTGAAATTATTTACCATAAAGTATAAAAGAAATTAAAAAGAGACAAATATAATCATCACTCATAAGAAGAGTCAAAATCTATACCTCAAAATGAATCAATCAAGTGGCCAAGAAGCCTATCCCCTATAAAGTAGAAAAGAAATTAAAAGAGACAAATATAATCATCACTGATAAGAAGAAGTAAAATCCATACCTTAAAATGAATCAGTCAAGTGGCTAAGAAGCCTATCCCCTTTTGCTTTGATGGACTCAAAAAAATTGAGTTCATAATCTCCACTTGAAGAAAAACTCAATAATTTCTCGATAAATCTGAACTTACAATTTCCTAGTAAAATCACTCTTATAAGCCAATTTTCCTTGCAAAAACTTCGCAATAATATAAGAAATTTTTTGTAGCTCACTCAAGAATCACATCTAGGAAAAATAAATGGAAATGTTGGGAACTCATGTAGATTTTAAAGGAGAAGTCTAGGATTAGATGTGAGTTAAAAAAGAAGATGAAAAATCAATTATAATACATTTAGTATATTAATTGATCATTATTGTATATGTATAAAAGAAATTAAATTGAAAAAAACCTACATGAAAGAAAATGAAAAGTTAAAGAATTAAAAATAAAGTAGAAAAGAGGCATTTAATATTTTTTGAGTACAAAAATTCAAAATTCTATTAAAATTACACATCATCAAAAGATGATGTGGAAGCATGTGGTGAAGTTGTTTGAGTTTGGCTTTTATATATATATATATATATATAGATAATAATTTATTTGAAGTCACTCTCCATTTTTCCTTTTTGTATGTCACACCCCAATTAAAAATAAACATGTGGCAAAAATGAACATTACTTATATTTAAGCATCATCCAAGTTCATGGAGTGACTATTCAGCAATTTTATACTTTATTAAATTGTTGAATGACCCCTCTTTTGAACCACTAGAGATGCTCTAAGGCTCTATTCTTTTAAACTGAAAAATACAAAATTGTTTTGAATTGAACTGAACTTAACTTAATTTTGCTGAACTAAATTGAATTGAAAAATAAATACTTAAAACTAAATTTAATAAATAATAATAATAATATTGCATTATAAATAAAAACTATAATAAAAATTTAAAATGATGATGATGATGATGATGATGATGATGATGATGATGATGATGATGATGATGATGATGATGATGATGATGATGATGATGATGAGTTAATATTTTGTCTTTTAAGTTGAGGGGGTTAAATAGAAAAAATGGATAAATTTAGTGGAAAAGATGAACAAGTTTAAGGAGCGTTATATGCATTTAACCAAATTTAAGGAACTTATTAGAAATAATCGACGTTAGACATGTATAAGAATACATAAGCTCAATACTAAATGAAAAATTTGTCCAGTCTAATTTGGGGAAAGGAAATGGCGGAATTCAAAATTGAAAAAAATCTTAAAATAACTAAAAGTTGAGGAAGGTTTTTGAATAAGAAGCTGCCACATTAGCGTAGATGATGAGGTGTCATTATCATATGTTTTTTTCAGATTCAAATCTTTTTACCAAACGCCTGTTCACTTTCTTAATTTGTATCTCTTTATTACTTTACCAGCGGTTATATCTTCTTATTCTTCTCTTCGGTTGTAGCTTAGTGATTCTATCAGGCTTCGATTTACTGAGTTTCAAAGGTAATTTCATTTGCGCTATTCTCTTCTAGTTCTTCTTTCTTTGGGTAAGGGTAAAGGTTCGTCCTTTGTTTGATTAGTCACGAGTGAGTTTGATTTCTTTTACTACGTTTATTTGGTGATTTCAATTTTTGTTCCTTTCTCAGATTTGGTTTTGTTTACTTTGATTGGCAAGTTGGAACAGAAATGAGTGAGAGCGGTACACAATCTTTTTTTACTCTTTTTTACAGAAAATTATCCACCATTTATGTTGTATCTAGGTATTTATATGCTAAGCTTTCAGTTCCGCATTGTTTTTGGCGTATTTCTTCAGTTTTGTTTGATATGTTTGTTTCCCTTCTTTTTTTTTTAGGGATTTCAGTAGTCAATGGAAACAGGATCAAGGTTTACCATTGAGGATTAACATTTTGGGTTGCTATTGGGGATGAGGTAAAGTTTGCCTTTATTTATTGTTTTTTTTTTTTAAGTTAATGGATGTGTTAGATCTCTTCACCATGAATTACTATTCGAATATCTTTCAAATTTCTTACCTTTTATGATATAGTCATCATCTTCAGCAGAGAATGATTAGTGTGCACCACTTGAGGTGATAGTTGAGCAAAACTTCAACTTGATGATTACAAAAATGAAATATGGGGGATCAACATTCAGAGGTAATTTCATTGCCACCTTCTAAAATTATGGAATATGTTTGTTTGAATTGATGGACAAGTGCAATGTTTTTTTTAAGCTGTTCTGTTATTATCTTTTACCTTATTCCTATTTTTTGCCATCAATTTCTATAATTTGAATGTTTATTTTCACAGTATGATTTGTCTAGGTACTTATTGACATTTCCTTTTGCATTTTTGTCGTTATTTCTTCAGTTGTTTATTGGATTTCTTGATTGGTGAACAATATTTCCGCATGGATATAAATTCTTTCATTCCTTTTTTTTATTTGTTAATTTTTTGTTGGGCACTCTCTGCTGCGACCCTAATATACAGCTTTCCTAGATACAAATGCACGTGATGCCATCAAATAAAGGACATTACCTGAAGAGAGATCCTGTTGGCAATTTCTAAAACATGTGCTTTAATTTCAGAAGGTAACACCTCTCTTATGGCTTTTGTTCGCATGTTTGCAGCTATCTAGATGCTCATGTCATCCATTTTATATGGAACTAGATGGACTCTTTTAACTGGTTTTGGGGCAACTCCAAGCTAACTCATCTTTTCAGCCCACTGATCAAATAAAATTGGACAGATTAGCTGACATGAACGATCGATATATTAATTGATTTGATAAATTCTAAGAGAAAAGCACGAAACTGCAAAATGGAATGAAAAATAAATAGTAACCTACGAATGTCTTCCACTATTTATTTCTTCAATCTCTCAAGATCGAGTTATTACAGCATAGTTTCACATTAGTTACCCCCAGTCATATGAAAAAGAGCTATGCATTATGATTTGTTATGTATTATTTAACTTCAAATGAACTATTCATTCTTATTTGATTATGAGTTAGAAAATCCTAATGAGTACCAAATAATGAAAAAAATTTCAACATGTACTACTGAATTGCACACTTGGAAGGGGTATTCGACTAATTTGAATTTTATGAGAGTTTGGGGTTGTCTTGCTTAAGTTGCTTTTCCATCATTTCAAAAACCCAATATAGGGCCTAAAACCTTTGATTGCCCTAACAAGACTAATCTAGCAATACAGCAATAAAATTATCTCCATTAGTCAACACTAAGCACAAACATACTCAAAATAAAGGGTCCATTTATGAAATCTGGAAATTTTTCTTTTTCCACATATGGATGCATTTCAAAACATCCTATTTCCTATTTGCTTATAGTTCTTATGTGTTCATTTGTACACAAAGTTTTTAGTAATTTAGTTAACTTTATATGATTTCATTCTATTTTCATTTAAACAACCAGTTTATGTTGATGAAGATTAATTGAAGTCTATATTTGCATACTATCATGATTGGATTTATTGGATTCTCATATTAGTTATGTCTTTAAATCTAGCAAATTTGTTGCAACTATTATAGATATTAAGTTTATACAAAGATTTTCTCTTATTTTCCCTTTTGTATTCTTTGAATTAAATTGCGAATAGTATATGCTGGAACGTTGTAGACATCAGCTAGAATATTTGAAATTAGGGTTTCTGTCCCTTATCATTAACCCATAACCCTTGAAAGAAGAAATACGGTGGTATATAGTTGCTTTTTTCCTCACCGTTTTCACCAGTTCTTAGGTTTCCAAGCTCAGTCTCATCAACTTCCAAATTTCACTTCTTTAGTCCTTTTTCCCCTTTCATTTGTCCCATACAAACCTTCAAGTACGCTATTTGTTCCTTAATGAATACAGTTCCTCTGTTGTGCATCTAATATTGTGAAAATAATGGATTTTTGAAAGCAATGAGAAATATAGAAACGACTATGCAACTGTTCCTTTTCTTACCAAAGTGTTCAAGGTAATTTGAAGTTTATATTGCTATTTCGAATTTAGGTGATGATTTATGCTGCTGATTTGTACCATTAATTTCAGTTCTTTTGGCTTTTAATTTTCTAAATCCCCATGTTTAGGATGTTCTTTCCCGTATCGGAATTTTCCATCAGAGATGAATACAACATATGTTCTATATATGGGTGACTTCTTTGCTTTGAAAGAATTTGAACTATAATCAAATACTTAATCTTATTTTGAATGTAATTGATGTTTTATCTTCTCACTTTTTCTTTGTGGTGAAAGAGTCAAGACAAAATCTTAAAAGATTTTGATATCATTCAACGTTATTTTAGTTGCACAAACTATATGATTTAATGCAACTCAAATGCAGCGTTTGTTGAGAGATATTCTGATGAAATAAAGCTACTTGCAGTGAATTTTAACTAAAAAAAAAGCAAAGGATTGAGTGGTTGAGTGATTGATGTACAAAACAAAAGGTGGCAAGAATAGATTTTCTATAGAGGATTTGATTTTTTTTACGTGTACTTATTTTTCAGATTTCATGTTTTCAGAAACAATAAAACTTTTCATATTTATTTATTTATTTGTGAATATTCCATAAGTATGACTCTAGACAGGTTTAGACGGTCAATTTAGTGGAAATTAGACACCTAATTTAGAGCTGTTAAGTAAGCTTTTAGAGAGCCAAACGGGTTGTACATCAGTAATAGTCAAAGATATTGTCATTAATTTTAGAAAGCCATAATATAGATGATTTTTTGGTGAATTTGGATGAACCTATATTGGCTTAACTGAATTATTATGAGTATGACTATTCATTATTAATGAAATTAATACGTTTATTTTTTTTTGGAAATGCGTGTAATTGTCTATTATTGATGAAGTATTTGGGAGTTATAGGTTTCTAAATACCATATATATTTTGGGACAAACACTGGATGACAATACATGAAAAAGAAAATAACTATATTACATGCATCTTTTGTAAATTAGATATAGAAATATTCAAATTAAAGACCTTTAGCATGTATGATTTAGTTCATAATGTTTTTTTTTGAAAGAAATTTAGAATGTTTCTAGATATGTAATAATGCGAAAATCCTATGATACATTGCGAGGTACCCCAATGTACCATAACTCTATCCATTAAAAATACCATCCACTTATATTATGACACATATTCAATAAAAAAATATATTTTAATTATTTAAAATATATTTCTTAAATAAAAAAAAGGGTTATTTCATTCCCACATTCCTTTACATCATCAACTGGTTTTCCTTCTACTGTCTTGATTTGTTGAACTCCAATTTCACAAAACCTAAAGTAAAAATCACCCAAAATTTGGCAGATCGAATCGGAGTTTCCTTAGGTAGCCGCCGACCTACAGTTTTCCTTAAACTTTTGGTGGAGAAGAAGCGAATAAAGGTACGATCACTTGCTGTCTTGTTCTCTGCCGCGAACTGGGATCGCTCGCCAGCTAGGTCAAATTAGGAGCAACATTTTTTGAGAACATATTACCCATCTTGGAGGAGAAGGGACGGAACGACCTCTCGATCTACTTACTGCAACCCAGGAAGAAAAACGTCCGTTTAGGCATTCCCTCTTGCTCCGATCACCCATACGCCTCATTCCACATCATGAAGCAATTGGCGAAAGAGAGATTGACTGAAATGTCTGGGTAAGAAGCTATTCTAATTTTTCAATGACAGTTAAAAGTGACATATTTTTTTCATTATTACTTGATTTTTGTTCCGTTTATTCGACAATTTTGTCTCCATATGTTTCTGATGTATTATGTAATTGCTAGATTTCAATTGACATGCCTTATACTTGTGTTGTGTTTTATTTCTGTTTTTCATATTATTACTTTATATTCGATAAGAGTATGCATTATATGAATTCATGAGTAAATTGAACTGTAGTTATTATTGTAATATGTGTACAAAAGTATATGAATCATATTGTTAGTCTACATATTATTTTCCTCCCAATCTGTCTTGTTAGCTAATGAGCTAGATAAGGTAAATATGAAAATGTAGATACGTACCATATTCCTGAGCGATAAAGTCTATTTACTATTTAGTTTATCAACCTAATACTTAAAATGGCATGAGAGCCTTCTTAGAAATACTTTGATGTTGAGCATTCTGAATGTTACTATTGATTACATATTTTATTAGGATTTTGTGCATATACCAAAGGTTTTTTTGTTGCTCATCTGAAGTCTATCCGTAGGATCATGCATATTCCTACCCCGCATTCATTTAAATTTATGGCAAAATAGAGTATTATTTTCTTTGGGGTATGTAAGTTTTAAGAGTCTTCATTCATCTAGCCCTTCCATAAAGAAAGGAAGAATATATGAGATCCTTGAAAGATTAATAGCTAGGAGCTTGAAGCTTGCCACACGAGATGTCCTTGAGAATGGGAATGCAGGTACAGTTCCTTCACCTGTTTTACTATGATAGAAATGTGATGGTGTGACATTCATGTTTGCCACCATCTAGAAAAAAAGGTAACAGCCAAACCACATGCTCATTTTATTGTAGGAACTAGCAATGAAGAGAAACCTGGTCCATCCCTAGGCATAACACAACATCCTTCTACTTCAAGGGATGACCTGTTTACTACACAACGTGGAATAGATATGCATATTGCATCTCTGCATGATGCAAATGGTCAAATCGCGGTCTCTGGAACTCCTCTACGGCTACCATCTCCAGCTTTGATTGCTAAACAGTTTCATGGTAATTTGCATAATGGAGTTTATTCATCAGCTGAAACTCACATTCGCAATGGAAGGCCCCGAGCAGATGCCCGCGGAAGAAGCGAATTACTTCCTCAGTACTGGACAAGGTTTACTAATGAAGAACTACATCAGATTTCTGGGAAGTATCATTGAAGTTGAAAAGTTTATAAACATGTGGGAGCTAGTGTTAGTGAACTTTGCCCATTTCTTGAATTTTTTGTTCCGACTTTGTAAGATGGGTGAGATCCTGCAAGATCAGCTAACTTGTATAGTTTCTTGATTTTATTATTTCTCCTTATTTGTTTTTGCAAGAATGCTGAAGACCTTAACATAAAGTTCACATTCTCTAATCACCCCATTGTTCAAGAAAATGCTAAAGTGCTTGTGATGTTGGACGAATGGGGCGTTTGGTGCTGCCAAAAAAGTATGCAGAGGTTAATCATTATTCTTTCATGTTTGAAATTTGTCATTTTAGCTGTTTGACTTTAGACCTTTTTGTACTGGTGAATATTGGTTATGTAGATGCCAATAAGCATAATTGGATGCTTAGGAATATCAATGTGACCCATGGATTTAGAAAACAATTTGTATTTGTTATTCTGCTCTTATCTCATGTTTCTGCTCTTCTTAGACTAGAGGGAAGAAGTCAAGTAAATTATTGATGTTGTTGTTGTTGTTTGCCTGTGTCCATTTAATTATGAAACTCAATCGGGATAAAATTGGCAACTGTCATTTCTGTTTTGTTGACAATGTGATGCCTCTTATTTGCTAGTTTCTCTTTTTCATATGACTAAGGACCTGTAAAATCAAATACAGTTCCCACACGAGGGCTTGATGAAACTGCAGAAAGAATTATGGGAGTGCCCAATTCCTGTTGAATGTTTTCGGGCTGTCATATATTTAAAGTCACGAGGAAATGTTAGTCCATTGTTATTTTGCATGTACTGTTGAAGAGATCTGATTTGAACATATATCAGAAAGCAAGAAATGTTAACAAAAGATACAAGTAAAGTTCCCATTAATCAAGATGTTTCTTTTTTTTTTTTCAGTAATTTTTATTGTGGTCTTTTCTTCGAATGCTTCATGTAGAAGATTAGAGGTGAATAATCTTTGTTACAATATATGCTTATGTCTCGATGCAAGTGATATTTGGATACATGTAAACTCATTTACATTAAAAAAGAATCATTAATTGAATCAAGAATATTTGTTGCAGATATTTGCATCTCTCACCTCTATCTTTTGCAGATATTTGGTATTAAGCTTTTGGACTAGTTTATATTTTCTATATCCAATTCTGCATATTTTATTAGTAAAACAGTTCAAGAAGATCTTAGTCATTTGATGTGTTCTTGTCTACATCAAATCTCAAGCTTGCTTATTTTTGTTGCTATAACTGATGTAGAACGCAAATCTTACTAACTTAATTAAGTCATAAAGTTAACATGTCAAACACATTTTTTTATTGCATTGAGTTTTCTTATAGCTTTATAAATAAAAAAACCAGCTATATTGCCTTGGCTTTTCCTACTGAAGTTTCCATGCCATAACTTGTGACCCTGTTCTTTATTTTACATAGAGTCAATTGTTACAGTCCACTGCTTCTGAAAATCACTTGCCTATTAATTGGCCCATTATTTAGACAAAGTTAATAATTGATCTTGTCTATGGGAGATGAAGACAATGCTCTGAGTCAATGGCCTTGGAAAATCCCAATCTATGGCATGCCTCTTAGAATAACATGGATACACATGTTTTTTAAATTTTCAACTACTAACGACTTTATTATTAATTGAGATATAGTCTCTCTGCTTTGGAAAAAAAAAAAAATTGGTGATGCTCAACTAAATACATAATTGTCCACTTAAGTATCAGTTTTTGTGTTTGGCTCTATTGTCCAAGTCACTTTAAAATCCTTTATATATAACTTGGAGTGTGCAAATATTGTTCTTGTTGTATATGGATTAATTTGCATACGGTGTTTTAAGTTTTGCAAATATTGTTCCGGTTGAAGCTTGACTTTTGCCTCTTTATTATATGGCTAATTGTTTATAGGGTTACTAATTTGCATTCTTTTGATCTCACTTTCTTTTCTGAGCTAATCCAAGTTTTGCATCCTCTCATTACTCTGTTAATAGCTAATTTTGGTGGAGCAGTTTATATGCTTCCATGTGATGTCTTGATTATTAGCTAGCTACATTCGCTGAATGGATGAAATTTGTGTGCTCTTGCCGGTCTATTGAACTAATTAGATCATATGTTCTTAGGTGTGAGCTATGGATCGATTTATGTGCTAACACCTGTTGATTGTCAAGCTGCGAAGAACAATCCTTTTCATGTATCAAAACAAAAGACGGAGAAAGCAATACATGAACGACTGCTTACTGTCACTTCTATAAAAAAAAGCATCTTAATACTACAATACGAATTAACATCGCATTCTCAATCCAAGAATATACAAATATCACTTCCAAGATCTTGGCCATGTTAAAATAGTAAATTAACAAACCTTTGACTGCTTTTCTAGCTTAGGATCAAAAACTTATCTTTTATGCTTACTGATGGGGTCTGATTGGTTAAAGAGGGCTTCAGCCAAACTTCTTTTTTCGAAGCCTAAACTTTTCTCCGCCATCAAAGAGCTTTGGCGTATGAATGAGAAAAAGTGACTTTTGTGTACTTTGGCAGATATGTCAGGATGAAGATAATGACTGCCGAGACAAAAAAGAGAGTTGGATTCTTTTATCGATTGAGAGAGCCACAACACAGAATTTAGCCCATAAAGATGAAAAAAGGTTTTGCACGCTAATCTTTAGTTCCTTTAGAAAAAAGAAATCCTACATAGCTTAGATTCATCGCCTTTATAAAATAAATATATTTATAAAGTTACGACTGTCATTCTCCAGCAAAAGACCAACGAAGCGGATGAGATACAAGTGATCCATTATCCATTCTTCAAAAATCGAAATAAAAACAAGTAATTTCTAATTAATCAATCAATATTCATAAAGAGGATGAAAGTATAGTTACTTGACAGAGTTACATTGGCCGCCGGAGTTCAGGAGGGAGCCTTCGTTCATTAACGGCGTCTATAACAGCAGATAAACGATCTGTTATACTTTTCTCAGGCCTCGATGACGATGACGGGGAGGATGAAGAGGACCACCATGGTGTAGAGGCGCAAGGGGAGAAAAAGATCGCCGGAAAAAAAGATAACCCCTAACGCAGACGTGCGATTCCAAAGAATGAGAACTTGTGTTTAATTAGAATTTTTAATTAATCAGATTTATTTTACGGAAAAACAATTTTATACTTATTTTATTATAATTAATTATTTGTTATTACAACATATATTTTTATTACAACATTAAATAAAGTTATGGTACATTGCGGTACCTTGCAATGTACCGTATAATCATCCGTAATAATAAATGCAAAGTGGCATATACAATTTAGATTAAAAAAAACAAAAAACAAAAAAAAATTGGTGAATGATGCTGAATAGATTTTGAAAAGACTAAAATTGAGAAAATAAAAATAAACAATCTTCAATGACCAAATTAATTGGACCATATTAGACCTAAACAAAATGACAATAGATGAGAGTACTAATAAATCCACGTACAAAACGCAAAAAAACAATTCAATTTTAATTTAAAGCTCAATAAAGAAAGTAGACATTCACATTCATCCATCCAAACACAACCAAAGCAGCCAAACTGAAAAAGAAAAAAAATAATGAACTAAAAATAACTACCTATTTTAACAAATGCAAATTTGTGTGACATAAAAAATTACTTGAGTAAGTTTCAATTTGATACGACCCTATCTTGGGAATCGATCAAGAGGGATCGTTTTGGGGTGGAAACGACCTAAAACACCACTCGCTTTTCTAGTTAGCGCAAACTGAAATATTATTGAACTTCTTAATTGATTGATTGAACAAATTACAAGACTTGAAAGCCTTTAAATAGAAAAGCAAGAACCCTAGGAATAACAAAATAGGAAATACTTTTCTTCTCAGTGCTTGGTCAAATTTCCAGGTCAAGAATGCAAGCAATAAAGGGTATGATTCGGTTTATTCGTTCATGAATTTTTTGAAATAAATAGCCTAAGTGGACGAAACAATAGCCGGTCCAATAGCTGCTTCAGCGGCTGCGATAGCTATAACAAAAATTGAATAGAATCTAATAATAGCCCTTCCTACCTCGTTGGTACCAGCTTTCCGGCTGCTTTCTTCCTACTTCCTTTCTATTAGTGCCACCAGAAAGGATGCAAATCAAGTTTCTTTGGCAAGCGCAAAAAGAATAGTTACAAGAGGTTTTTCAACCCATAACAGATCTTTTTTTTTTTTTCTTAACGCAGGGTCGGCACGAGTAGGCCATTAAGGCTTCTTTCTAGCGCTGGCCTTGTTTTGGCTTAAAGCAGAGCAGCAGACAGGGGAGAAAGAGGAGATCTCTCTCTCCCTTTATATATCTTAATAGAACCCTTGGGATCCTTTCCCGGATTCTGATCCCTAGCCCTAGGCTTGCTGGTTTTTTCCTTGATGGCTTATCTGCCCTACTCGAAGCTTGGAGTTCCGAGGGTCGAGGTACTTGAGCAGTTGGCAAAAGCATTACAAGTCGCAATTCTGGGAGGAGTCGGTAGTTGGGCACTGGATCCCCGGTTTGAGGCCTTCTTTCGCCTTGGCTTCAAATTCAAATTTAATTTCTTTCCATACTTCACAAGCAGCAGCTAGTTCAGACACCTGCTTTTATTTTTGTATCGATCACTTCTCAAAAAAAAGTCCTACCAAAATAAGAAGACTAACTAAAATAAGATTTATAAATCTATTAATCCTATAATAATATAAATATGACTAAATAATCATAAGACTCCTAATTAGACAATAACCTATCTCGGACCGTAGTATCCGGGTTGTATCATTCGTCACCTCTTCAAAATCACCTTGTCCTCAAGGTGGTAGTTTGAAAAATAAATATAACAATAAGAAAGTCAAAACCCGTAGAGAACATGAATGCTTGAGAATTTTGTCGAGGTGGTCCGGAGGATCAGGATTGAGTAACTTGACATCTCCAAAAAATACAAGGAATCTGTCGTGAGGTACAACATAAGGGTTAATGACATAATCTTCAATCTCTTTGCAAACAACCAAAGCCTCCTCAAATCGCACAAGCATATCATAACCAGAGAACAATTTATTAATATTAACTATATCCAAACCAACACCGTTGAAGTTCCCCATTGAATTAAAATGGGTAGTAACACATGGATCAAAATACACAGCTTGTTCCATAGCCAGCTTGTCAAAGGTGGAGAGAAAGCTTGGCTTAATAATATCAATTGCTACTTCACCAACAACAAAATCATGAACAATAATAGGACGAGGGAGAGTTGGAAGATATGAATGAGTTTTAACTAACAAATCTTGCTCTTGTAATTCCGTTTTAATTGTATGCGGAAAAGAAATTGCACAAGAAGGTAACAACTCGCCTGTGATTGGATTGGAATTCCCTATCAAGGCCGGAACTGAAATAGAAGCAGCTTCCAAAATAAAAGATGGACTCGAGAAAACTTGAGACTCAAATTTCTCATGAAAATCTACAAACTTTGAAGGGCCAAATCGTTCCTTAATTTTTTCCAAGAAATCATTCCAATCGCGAAACATGTCGTTAGCTTGCGTCCAACGATACCACACATACACATCATACTCTAAATAGAGAGCGACAATGTTCAAACGATTCTCTGCGCTTGTATTATGAAAATTGAAGTATTCTTCAATCTTAGAGCACCAAACATGCGGATCTTCACCTGTAAACCGAGGTGGTTGTTGTAAGGAACGAAGCAAATACGTGTCATCTTTATCAGTGTTGGATTCGTCACTTGTCGATTGTTGAGGTTGTATTTGAGTGCGCAACTGGTGAACACAAGCCTCGAGGGAGTGTTTAATAGATAACTCAAGGGCCTCTCTGTGGTTAGCAAACTCGACGCGGATTGCGTCAATCATGGTGGACAATCGAATATGGGTAAAAAGAAAACAATGAAAGATGGGTAGAAAAAACAATGAAAGATGGGGATAAAACTCTCAATGAAAATAATGATGGATACAAAACTCTCAATGAAAGCACCAGTTCATACGACCCTATCTTGGGAATCGATCAAGAGGGATCGTTTTGGGGTGGAAACGACCTAAAACACCACTCGCTTTTCTAGTTAGCGCAAACTGAAATAATATTGAACTTCTTAATTGATTGATTGAACAAATTACAAGACTTGAAAGCCTTTAAATAGAAAAGCAAGAACCCTAGGAATAATAAAATAGGAAATACTAATCCTACCAAAATAAGAAGACTAACTAAATAAGATTTATAAATCTATTACTCCTATAACAATATAAATATGACTAAATAATAATAAGACTCCTAATTAGACAATAACCTATCTCGGACCGTAGTATCCGGGTTGTATCACAATTCGTTACGGTTAACTAAAAAAAATAAACGCCAAAGTAAAAAACAATGAATGTTTAAGGAGAATAGAAGTGAAGAAAACAAAACCAACAAAAAAAACCAGGGAAAAAACATCGAAACAATACTACAATGCAACAAAAAAAATGAAAAAACCCCGCGCATCGAGCAGGTATTCGTCTAGTTGAATTGAAATTGAAATTCGAAAATGAGTCTATAAAAACTGGAAAGAACACTAAAAGGAAAGAAAGGCACTCAAAATCAAAATCAAAATCAGAGGAAAAAATGAATTTAATCAGTCAGTTGTGAGTTAAACTTCTTCATATTATATTGAGCAAGGTTGGAGAAACAAATACGGTGATAACAACTTCAACGCTATCTCGTCGGTGGATTGATGTTTGGAAAGGAGGGATAAAGTTGATGATGATTGAGTGTGGCTTGGGTATCACTCTTGAAGAATTCTACGAATCCGTTAACCGCACTGTCCATTCTATTGAAAACGGTAATATTGTTGTACTTCCTTTCGAGAGATTTGAAGTTGTGATTGTCGGTAGAGATTTAACCGAGAAGGAATTAGCTATTGATTGTGACTCCCTGCTCAGAGATTCGTTCATCCAATGGCTTCTCTTCACCATTAACAAAGGTGATAGGAAACTCACTCTATGCTGGAATAATGAAGCCGATTATTTCGAGGTTGGACCATCTCTAATCGAGCTTCGTGGAATGGTCGAAATACATCTTCAATGGTGTCTCTTCCCCTTGGACAATAAGGTTAATTGGCTCAATTTGAACAAACTTCAAATTGTCAATTGTTTTTTCGATCACAATGATATTGAATTTAATGCCCGAGTTGCCTTTATCCTCGATGGTTCTCCCAATCTCCAACACCTTGAGATTGATACTATCCAGGGGGTAGGGTTACTGCGGGTTATTTCCAACCATCTCTTATTGCGCTCCATTTTCTTTGTTGATGGCATTGCAATTTTTCATCACTCATATCCGGAGTATTCACGTAATTCAAAAAGTTTGAAGTGATTTGAGTTATTTGCATATATTCATTAAAAAAATTTTATAATGAATAAAAAATGAAAGTGTTGCAAAAGATTTTAAAAAATAACTTGATCTCAACTGTTGAAGTTTTCAAGTTATCAAGTGGTGCGGTGAGCGTGAACCCTAGTTAATTGGAAACCTATTCTGGTTTACGTAGGGTTTGCCAAAATGAATGAGACCTCAAATCTCGCCGGCGTTTCCTCAACAACGTCGGCAAATGCGATACTTTCCAGGAATCCATGGACATTGCTGATGCTAATGAGGGAACCATGTGTCAATTATTCTTGACAACCCTTACCGGACCTATTTTCACTTGGTTCCACTCGATTCCCCATAATACCATAGATAGTTGGAAAACAAGCAAAGTTTTTTATGCTAAATTTGCAGGTAGCGCTCCTGCCCGAGTAGTGTGCTAGGCATTATATGACCTTCCACATTGGGAGGATCATCCATTGCGAGAATACATTGAGAAATTTAACCGGCTTTGTGTTCGAATTCTGGATTTGGAGGTAGGAACCGCCATTCAGGCGATGGTCACTAATGTTAATAATGCGGAGCTTCGATCAGAAATCACCCGAAACCGACCCACGAGCATCATTAAACTCATTGCTCAGGGAAAGCGGTGGATGGAGGTTGACGATGTGGAGTGTGACCGAGCTCGGCGAAAGGTCGCCCTTGGTTCCTCGGCAAATCGAGACAAGGGGACGGACGATTGTCGACCATGGAGTAAGGATGCACTCAATCGCCCAAAAAGGCAGACGTTTGACAAACCTCGATATACCCCTTTTAATACCTCGAAGAAGGAAGTGCTGATGTGCGTAGAGAAAAATAATCTTAAAAGAGATATCACTTATCCATGCACCAAGCCAGGGGAGAACGTGGGGTGCAATCTAAAAGCATATTGTCGCTTCCATAGGGCGGATGGTCACGACACAGAAGCATGTTGGGAGTTGTCCAAAGAAATTGAGAAGTTGGTCACTCGTGGAAAATTGAACAACTTCTTGAAGAAGGACCAAAAGGGCCAGGCTGATCAGACCGATAAGTCTGATGATGATAAGCCAGAGCCAAAAAGGCAAAAACAGAAGGGGGTGATCAACGTGATCTCTGGCGGACCAGACTATGCGCCCCCAAACAAAAAGTCCAAAAAATCTCATGGACGGAAAAACAATACCAAAATGAACCATGAAATGAATTACCCGTTCGCGGCGCATCACCGTGTCCCGGGACCGCACTCACACGCAATCGTCTCAACTAACTATATAATGGCTGTAGCTTTTGTTGTTGAAGTATTCTCAGACTTAGACATCACATCTACTTCAGTTTTATTTCCTGTAATTCTGTTAAGAGATTTATTCTCTTCTTTAATGAAGTTTTTAGTTTCCTTTAGACTGTTTGCTTACATTATGAGTGAGTAGTCACCTTTCAAGTTTAACCAGCCTAAGCTGGTGGTCACTAGTACTTTTCTCTTTATTAGTAGTGTATGTTTTCAATCTTTCATCGTGTATAATGGAAAGCCTATGGTTGGAGTAATTAATACTTCGTATCTTAGTGCATTTGGATGTTGGGAAGCTAATTTCCATTGCATGTAACTACCATTATACATATATTATCTTCTAAGGATACTTGTCTGATTTTATACCAAGGGTTCTCATATCTTTGGGATGCTACTCAGCTTAATGCAAGAATCATTACACTTAGGTGCATCTTTGTGCAATAAATTCTTAAGATCTTAAGAACATGTGAAAACTGACTTCAAGTGAATATGGAGTAGAAACCTTGGCATGAAGATTGAATAACATGCATTAATAATAAGAGAAATAGTACGCAGATCACTAGCAAACAGGTTGGTTGGGCTTGTACTTTCCCATAATTGTTTTAAAATCATATTTCAATATTGCTCTGTTTTCATTAAACACAATCAACCTCAAACAACTTCAAATATTTGTCACTTGATACATCAAACAGACTGGTTGGTAACAACTTTCGGTAAAACCTTGCTCCAATCCTCGTGGGAATGACACTTGGACTTCACCATTACTACATACAAACCTAGTATACTTGCTAGTGTACTCCAGAAGTCAACCCATATTGATATAGTTCATGACATAAAATATCATCACTTAGGGTATCGTTGAACTTATGTGAGCTCATGATATTTTATCCATTTGATCATGACATACATACATAGTTAATCATATACTTTAATAAACAAACTCTAGATAAGATAATAAACCTCATTTAAGCATTTCTAGAGTTAGATTTATTTTAGCATGGTATATAATTAAGTTATGTTGTCACACACACACACACACACACACACACATATATATATATATAAAGCATAATATAAAAACCATATATTAAATCAAGTAATCGAAATTAACTAGAGTGAAATAACAGAACTGAATGGAGTTAAAATTATGCAAGGAAGAATAAAAGTTAGAGAAATTCCAAAAATCACAAAAACAACAAAGCGTGACCAGAACCACTTACTTGAAGAGCTTGACTCGAGACAATCTCGAGCCGTGCAATCGGACCGCCCTCCTGGCAGCGGCGCATCTCTTGGGGAAGTTGGAGGAATGTGTTGCTGATAGGGATGAGATATCCCTATCTTTTCGGTTAAATGTTATTTTATTACTTTTAGTATAGTTTTAAGTCTTTTTATTATACTTTGTGAACAAATTAATTCTCAATCACTTAGTTTGAATTTATCTCCGTAAAAGGACTATTTTCACCGAAAATCGTCAAAGTAACTCATGTTTATTTTGATTATAGGTTTTACTTCAAAGATAAAAATTATCCATGGTGAAAGACAACTTCCAGATATGATTAGAGGTGTTTTTTTTGTGCTAATAAAGAGCTAAGAGACAAAGAGTTTTGCAAATAATTCAAGGAAAAGTCAATCTGCCCAGAAATTGCTCTTGACACGACCCGTGTCAAAGTTCCACACGGTCCGTGTCAGGACAAAGATGGTCTACACGGTTTGATTTCAGGGGCGTGTAACTGGTGTTCACACTTATATTGAAGGACACGACCCCGTGTCAAAAGGGACATGATCCGTGTCACAAAGGAGACATTTAATTTGCGCGGCGTTTTAATTAGCAAAAATCCAACTTGTCGAGTAATTAATGCGACACGACCCCGTGTCAAGGGACACGCCCAAGGACACGCCTGAGCTGATTAAAGTCATTTTAATGCATTTTTGCCTTGACACGGCGTGTCAAGTGGCCCACACGACCCGTGTCAAGCTTTATTCTGCACTTCGATGAGATTTTCAAGCATGTGTTTTGAGGATTCACACTTGTTCACAAAGCCAACTTTTCTGAATAAATTTGGGAGTTCTCTAGCCAGAAGAACAATCCCTCTTTAGTTATGTTTAGTTCCATTTAGTTGTAATTCTCTCCATTTAGTGTTTAAAGAGGCGATCCAAGTACGATCCATGTTCCAATTCACCTCTTTTGTAAACTTGTAATCCATTTTCATTCCACCAATACAAAGTTACTTATTATTTCCTTCATCTTCATCCATTCTATTCAAATCTTCAAGTTGGCAAAGAGTTCCTCTCAGAGGACATAAGCGACGATCGTGAGTCCGGTGTAGTGCGATAAAAGGGAGTAGCTAAACTTTTATCTCACTAAACTAGTTATGACCCGTCTATGTGCTAGACTCGGTAGTATCATCTTGTTTCTTTACATAGTTTATACAATAGTTTTGTATAAATTAGTATGTTTGATTTATCATCATCATATGCTTCTCTTAATGCTTATTTATGAATACTTGATATGAACTTGACATTTCTACCGGATTTATATAGGTGATTGCCCCCACCGGAAGTGACGAGCCGGAAACCGTAGATATTGACGACATCACGGAACTTAAAGGGCCCTAGTTTCTAAATCCATTTGAGACACTTAACCTTGAAATTATAGGATTAGTTAAGTGTGTACTTACAAGTTCATACGTGTTTATAAACATCATGAAAAGCTAGCTATGGTAGTTTGATTAATCTTAATACTATTTTATCTTTATTGTTGTATAAAACTTACCATCACCATTTCATGCTAAGGAATATGGAAAGTATTTGTATATTGTAGTATAGGAGTAGTTTATTAATGACCCCAACACTCTAAAGTATAAATTCGCTTAGATAACAACCCGAGACCGAGTAGTTTGATACTTATTGGTATAAATCCCGTGGATTCGATACCCGGACTTAACCCCCGGATTATTACTTGATTACGATAGGGTACACTTGTCCTCTAATTGTAGGCCTTTTTGTAGCACTAGCTCGAGGCCGCATCAGTTGCGCAGGTCCTTCATGACGTTGGGGGATTAGACCGTTACCTCCTCCCTGTAACTATTGCACCAATATCCCGCAACGTCGCGAAGCGCCGAATCAGCTGATTGAGCAGGCGGTGGTAGGGGTGGTCATCTAGAAACCTCCAGTTGGGAAGTTTGATGGTCCTCCTGAAGGGTCAGCACATCCGAAGGGGAAGCACTCGATTCGCCCATCGTGGTAGGCACTGTCTTCCTCTTCTTAGCCAACACATCCTTCTTCCTCCTTGCTGCCAAGAATGCCGCCATAGTATCAGTCGGTAAAGAAGAAGAATCCCTGAAAGGGTAAAAAGCAAAAAACAATAAGTACCTGAATTTTTAGATCAGTTACAAGAATAAGAGGTGAAGACATTGGTCTCTTGGTCGTAGTTCGCCAAAGGGCGATCTGTTGGTGTGCCCTAGGCCCTAGGCGTTGTTTTATGACATTGTATTTGATGATGATTACATACTATGTCATTGGTGTTTTATGAATAAAGGCATTAATTCATTTGAGTTATATATCTTGTACTATAGCAACTAAATGAAGTATCCGTTGATAGTATATCATAAAAGTATACCAGAAGCCAGTCATAGTCATGGGAATGATTATGGCATAAGCTTTTATATCTAGGATTCACATGGCACTATGTAGGTTGCCTAGTGTGTGTGAATATGGATATAGGTGCGTGTGCGTTACACGAGACTTGGTCGATCCGCTTTAGAAAGCTCATGGTAGTAGAGTCATTAAGCTTTCTAATAATGTAGATCTCTTTTATCTCCTGACCTGATTTCATTATAGCAGTCAATAAGGAATCAGATTGAATTTGGTGTATTTCTAACAGGTCCGCCAGAGGATGCCAAATATGGATACACTGGTTCAATCTCTGAACTTATTACTGCGGATAGTTGAAGTGATGGAATTACCACTCACTGTTTAAGTGAGTTGATATCATAGGCCACTTGATGAGTATTAGCTGAGAAATGTACGGCCGTACTGAAACAAGCAGGTGACTTGTTTGTTTGTTAGTAATACTCGATGATCAAGAAATTAAGTTCTAGCAATAGAGGATGACTACACCATGCCTCCAGCTTGATTAATCGATATGCTTTTGGTAAGAGATAAGTAGAGCATCATACAAGATTTTCTGTCTGACATGGATAGTATTCATCTGTAATCAATATGTGATTGACATGGTTTACTAGGACCCTCTGTCGATCAGTGAATTGTTAATTCACAGCTTATTGATTTCAGACCCTAAGGATCGTGCAACACGGTAATCGAGAAGATTAATTGATACATAAATTGTGTTAATTAATTCCAAGATTAAATGATCAATTGATGAATTGATTATTTGAAGAACATATTAATTATTTGTTATGTGACAAGTTAATTAATAATTGGAACGGCTAATTAATTGATCGGGTTAATTTAATTAAGCGATTAATTGTTTATGGGTTAAAGTGTAATATTAATTTAACCTAATTGATGTTAATTGAATCGATTTAATATTACGGTGTTTAATTGATAAAATTAAATTAATTAAGGGTCAAATTAATAATTAACTGAAAGTTAATTAATTGCACTATATAAGTGAATTGTCAATTCATTATTCAGGATCGGAAAATCAAAACCCTAGCCTCCCAAACACAGAGATTCGGCCGAACCCCTCCCTAGAGGATTCCGGCGAATTCGTTCCTCGTTCTTCGCGTTCTTGGAGTAAGCCGACTAGTAGCTGGTCTCGGTTCTTGCTCGTGTCTGCACGTGAACTAGGAGGAGCAACATCTGAGGCTCTCGTCTATCCTTCAAAGGATATCCAAGTAGGTTTTCTTAATCCATAGATTAAGATAACAGTTTTGTTAAAATTTAACTGAGGTTTAAAGATTAAGATCAATAGGACAATTGGTTCAGGTTAGATCGAATTCACCGTTTAACTAATAAGTTTGCTGCTTCCGCTGCGCGGCTCTGATCGATCTTTCTGAAACCCTACACAATCGTGGTCCATCAAGATCATAGCGTCCACATATGACCAAGACTCTGCCTTAATACTTAGGAGAAGACGAAGCGCGACCGCCTCATCATTAGTCAGGGTAACGTCGATCCGCCCGCGAGGAAAAGGTCCCCTATTCCATGTGATCAAAACATTGCCAAAATGTTTACAGATATCGTGTCGAATAAAAAATTATTTATCATGCCAATCATGGACATTAGAAATCCTCCCGGAGAAAGGGCGATATGTCACTCCCGCAATCTTGGCAAAATAGTAGTGTTGATCCTTAGCCTTTTTTGTCAACGAATAGAGGCTAAAAAATAGACTCGGGGTGAGGCTTAGCCCCAAACTTTGACATAGCCAGAAACTACAAACCAAGTCTCGCCAAACGTTTGGATGAATTTGAACTGGCGAAAGCCGAAGGTGACGCAAAACGCATGAAATTTCTTCCGGAAGAGGGAACGTGAACCCGTGTTCGATTTGGCTCACGTAAATGCAAAAAAACGGACCAGTCTGGTCGACGCCCGAGCGAACGGCGGTCTCCGCCAAGGCGGACTGCCGGCCACGCCTAGATAGACAAAGCTTGTCGACGCCAGGCGGACCAATGGTCTCCGTCCAAGTGGACCAGCCTGGTCGACTCCTAGGCGGACCAGCCTAGTCGACTCCTAGGCGGACCAGCCTGGTCGACGCCTAGGTAGACCGACGGTCCACACCCAGACACGCTGGGCTAGTCGACGCCAGGCGGACCGACGATCTACGCCAAGGTAGACCAACCTGGTCAACGCTTTGCTAGGCCAATCTAGTCCATGCCTCGACATACCAACAGTTCGTGCCAAGGTGGACTAGTCAAGTCGACGGTTGGATCAACGAACTTAGATTCTCAATATTGCTTGCCAGTTACTTTGAGAACGATTGATCGAAATACAAATGACAACCCCTAAAGAGCTTGAACTAATACTTAGGGGGGCTTCTGATAACACCCGAATCTGTATCACGTGTTATCTAAAGGGCTTACGGCGAACGATCATCCCGCTAAGAGGTCTATAAGCCCAAAGGTGACGATCAGCCCGCTAAGAGGTATATAAGCCCAAGAGCAACGATCAGCCCGCTAAGAGGACCATAAGCGCAAAAGTGATGATCAGTCCGTTAAATGATCAATACGCCTATGAGTGGCGATTAGCCCGCTAAAAGTCCCATGCATCCTTGAGGGGTGAACATCACACGTCATTTACAAGAGATCTCAATATCCTTGCTCATTAACAAAAAGGTATTTAAGGGATTTCACCCACAATTAGGGTTGCTTGAAACCCCTATATAAACCTTGAATGGAAAGTTGAAAAGACATTTTCACTATTCATAAAAATATGCTCTGACAACCTTTCTACTTTTTTCATAAACTTTATTACTCTAACATATTCATTAAACAAATTCTGACTTAAGCATCAGAGTGTGTGCAGACGGTGGATCGCTGACGACGTTTAGCCGTATATTCTGAGAAGAGTCAGCCGGACTTGAAGAGCAAGTTATCAAGGACTGTTCTGTGTAAATTATTATTTTTCTGTTGTAAGCTTGTTTATAGCTTGTCTACTTGAGAATGATAAATGCTACTTCTCATTTGGAATAAGCTTTTCTGTAGTATTAAGCAAGTTCAAGGAGTTAGCGAGACATTAAGCAAGTTCAAGGATTAAGCTTGTCTACTTGAGAATGATAAATGCTACTTGTCAAAATCCACTCATGTGTTGCCATGTGGTGTTGATTATGGCACATTAAGCAAGTTCAAGGAGTTAGCGAGACATTATGTAAGTTCAAGGAATCAATCTATGTTGTGACAGTTTAAGGATATTTTGATGTATTGAGATGTTTTAATTTTTATAGGACTGTTCCGTATAATTCTTTTTTTCTGTTGTAAGCTTGTTTATAGCTTGTCTACTTGAGAATGATAAATGCTTCTTCTCATTTGGGATTAAGCTTTTCTGTAGCATTTTAGTTAATGAATTTTCTTGTTTTGTCTTCTTTTAGGTTTCAATGTTAGACTAAACTCATATCTGATGCAGATTTTTCAATTTTGATGTCAATGCATCAACATTGACTAACAAAATGCTCAACCTTGAAATTTGAGAATGGATTCGAGAAGTGATGAGCCCGGAAAAAGACATGAAGACATGAACTATTGAAGGCCAGTTTCATTTTGCGGTGTCACGTTAGCTTCTGATCTAGCTAGAGAAATGACAGCAGCATTATCAGCAGATTCAATAGTGATCCAAGAAGACAATGATTACTCAACAAAACTAAAACAAGCGGCGCAAATGTTGTTTGATGTTTCAACTAAGAATGAAACGCTACTCAAACAAGGAACGTATACCAGTGTTAAAACTTGTAGAGGACAATCAACAAAGTTATACAACTCATCTAGCTATAAAGATGAACTCGTCGGCGGAGGAACTTGGCTGTAATTGCTACTGGCAATGATAAGTATCTCAGGTATGCTACTGATGATTTTAGTGAAGCAGACGAATAGGGGGCAATATCAGATAAAAGATATTTTTATTGGAACAACAAGCTTACTACTAACGCGGTAGTTTTAGTCGAGTTTTGGTTCTGTAATAGATTTTAACAACTTTGGAATTTGACTATCTGGAACATGTTGCAGGTTTTGCTAACTAGACTTCTGTATTTTCGTAATGTTGGCTTTCGGTTAGAGGATTCTTTGCATCACTCGTCAAATGCTACAAGGTTTCTTATCTGTTCTTATGTATCTCAGGAGAAACCTTGAAGAAAACTCCAAGTTAATTAACTCCATCATCAAACATTTGCTATATACCATATTTGTAAATTCTACATGACTATGATCATTTCCATGTGCAGGCGGATTAATCCTCTTGAATCCTGAAGATGTTGGCCCATTACAGTTTGCTGCAACATCTTTTCTCAGTAAATTATACAGTGACTACAACAAACTTGTACCAACTTCAGGACTAAGTTGCAGCGCTGGTGATTTTTCATGGGAAAGTTGCACTATTTCGTGAAATTCCAGGCAATTACTAGCACATTTAACATTGCAGGTTCTAATTAACATTGTTACTTTAATGTTTATTGAATCTGCGTGTCCAACGGATTTCTTGAGTGTTCTCAAATTTCCGTTATTTCAACTACATCAAATGATCTTTCAAATTGGTCACGACTTTCCTGTTTATGGCCACTTCTCTATGGTACCAGTTGTTGCTTCATTGAATTTGCTTCATTAATAGGATCACGATTCGACTTTGATCGTTATGGACTAGTACCAAGATCTAGTCCTAGACAAGCGGACTTAATTTTAACAGCCGGCACGGTAACCATGAAAACGGCTCCTTCTTTAGTAAGATTATATGAACAAATGCCTAAACGAAAATATGTTAAGCGATGGGGGCATGTACAATTACAGGAGAACGTTCAGTACCGATTCTTATAGTACTGTTCGGGACTATTTTGATTGTTGAGGCAAATTACATTCTAGGAGATAATCAGGAGAAGATGAGCTACATAAAGAATCAACATTTACATATACACATTTCTGTTTCTTTTTTCACACCATGACTCCTGGTTTTGGAATGTTCAGTTGCAAATTATTATCCATCCTCCTCCTCTTTGTGTCTACTCCTACATCTGCCCGAGTAGGAGAAAGACAAGTAATACCCTTTAAATATGTAAAGCTCCAATCTTCTGATAAGTTCGAACTCGAACTCGAGAACTCATAATCATCATCAAAATCCACACTTTGTCACCTAAACATCTTCCAATTCCACCGTCTGAACTTCCACATACAAAATCTTGAATCAATAGCCTCCCAGCAGAGTACCTATACACAGGGTTCCTCACTAGACACCCATTCAGAAACTCCTTCCCTTCCTTTGAAATGTTTGCGGGAATTTTAGGCACTTCACAAGGGTCCCTAATCTTTTCGAAAAGTTCAAAAGCGGTCATTCCTGGTTCCGGATCCCACACTTTTTTCCCAGTTAACATCTCATAAACGATGCATCCAAGCGCCCAAATATCACTCGGAGTGTCCTGAATTCCATCAATTACACTCTCCGGAGCCATATACCGAGAAGTCCCCACAACACCATGACAATCTAATTCCATGGTTTTACTCTTGGCAGACTTCTTGGCCAACCCAAAATCTCCAATCTTGGGAACAAAGGATTCCCAATTTTCATCGGATACAAGCAACACATTATCGGGTTTCAAATCACAATGAACATAACCATGGCGATGGATATAGTCAATTCCCTTAAGAAGAAACCTCGTATATCTCTTGACATCGGATTCAGGCAAACCGGATCCGCCAGATCGTTTAATAAGAGAAGATAGGGTTCCACCAGAAGCATACTCCAATAACAAATTGTAGATAATCATATGGCCGTTTTTAGAAGTAGTAGTTTCTTCACCATAAGAATTTAAAATATAACGACAACCGCGCATATCATGGAGTACCTCTTTCTCCTTTTGAAGTGAAGAAGAAGCAGAAAGCTCAGCAGATTTGATGGCCATCAATTCAGGAAAAAAGCCGTTCCGGGAATTAGGGTTCTTCAATTCAGCCAAATAAACAGAACCAAAGCCGCCTTTACCGAGCAACGGGCCACGGTGCCATGATTCTCCGTGTGATTCTTCAAAACCATCTTCAGATTTTCTCTTCATCACTAAAATTGCAATGCAAGAAATTAAAATGGAAGTAGGAAAAAGTTAGCCTAAGATTTACTTTCTTTATTGTGCTCGGAAAATTTCAATAAGAGCACAAAATTAGGTCACCGCCTTATTATCATAACGGTAACTAAAACTTGCTTCTTGAGTTTCAAAATTAAACCGCCTTTATGTTTCTATTCCCGCGTACTTAATATTTTTATTTTTTTTGTTTTTATTCAATTAGTCAAGTTCAATTTTGATATAGAAATAGGGGAGAAATTATATAGGCTTATACTACAGGGGAGAAATAAGTGCGTTTTTCCAAATAAATGAATGTGGTTTGTCTTCGAGCAAAGAAATGACTGTGGTTTGTCTTTCGGCAAATAAATGACTGTGGTTTGCCTATGGGACTCAAATCGTGGTTCTTTCCCTAGCTCAACCAACCATTTACCGCTGAACTACCAGTCATTGTCTCCAATTTCTCCATACATTGAGAGTGGTATTTAAATTTAGAATACTTCGTGCACAAACAAGGTATACCGTTTATCAGTCTTTATATTTTATTATATTGCACTAGGTAGTCCTATATTTTTTGAAGTAATTATATATCTTGTAATGTTTTTCTGTTGTTTAAGGTATCCTGAAATATCATACTCATTTCTCTTTTTTGTAAAGAAGTTCATTTTGGGTTCATATGTTTTAATGCAATATTTGTGCACTAGCTATAGATATGCCTATCAGTATATTTACATATTTCTTGCCAAACTTTACTTCAGGAAACGTGGGATGAAAACCCCGCACTTATCGTATGGCTGGATCTCCATTGGGATCAATGTCAATATGACTAGTCTTTTGAACTTCAGGCTCCATAAGTTAAGGAATGCGATAAATCTGTAAAAATGACACTAAAATGATGCACGGTGGTCTGAATTAAAACGCATGTCTGTGAAACTCACTTTAGTAGGCACTTGTCATGTTTTGGATTAAATATATGCACATAAGCAAAATCCTACAGCATCAGTGCATTGAGTCTCATGCCAACTTGCATTGAGCATGTTAAGCATGCTTTTTAAAGTATTTTTCTTAATTTTCTGTGTGTAAGACTGTTAGTGAGATAGATTTGAAGAGATTGCTTATTATCTTACAAAAAAGAAAGAGACATCCGGGATCCTTATTTGACTGTTGAAGATGCTAACTCGAGCACAGATTTCAGCATATGTTTAGAATGGTCTCGTCATGGAACAATATTTATTTCCACAACTCCGTCCGCTTACTTGATATTGATTCATAGAGAAGCAGAAATGGTCCCATCAAGCCTAGTTGGATGCTATTTGGGTAAGCTACTCTCTAAAATTAGATGCTATTCGGGTAAGCTACTCTTTAAGAGCTAGGCATACAGCAACAAAAAATCAGTTCTCTAAATACTACAATTCGTAATTGACATAGAGGAATATCGTATACTACAACAGAAATGTCATCGCCAAAATCTGATATTGTGATGTTGATTGCAGATTAAAACAATGCAGTGTCTGTTGCATAAAAAATACAGTAAATAAAAGAATAATATTATCAACACAATTAAACTGAACTATCTATCTATGAATGCAAGTGAATCTTTCAACCTCAAAAGAGAACTTTTTTTATGGAAGCATAAAACATATCATCCTCATTTATGAAGAGTCAGACGTACAAGATCACAAATGTCATCCCCAAAATCTAGAATTTCCAGCTACAATAATTTTGTAATCAAATACTACAACTTCTAACTGATATAAAGAATTTGCATTTACATAAATATATACTATCAGCTTCTGTTTCTTGCTTCACTACTACACCATGATTCCTGGTTTTGGAAAGTCCATCAAGTTATGATTGAGAAAACTCCTCGTCTTTACGGTTGTAACTCCATCATCTCTCCGACAACGAGAACGGTAACTATAGTCATCTTCTTCATATTTACAGCTCTTGTCTTCCGAAAATCTCGAATTCCTTCCCAAATTAATATCTTCCTCTTCTTCATCTGTAAAGCTCTTGTCTCTCGATAAGATTTCATCAGAGGTCATGTCCGGTTTCCAATTCCAAACATCCTTCCCAGTTAACATCTCATAAACGATGCATCCAAGTGCCCAAATATCACTAGGATGCTCTTGAATTCCGTCAACTACACACTCAGGAGCCATATAGAGAGCAGTACTGCCAACAAAATTAGGATCGTATTTCATCGTTTTACTAGTCTTTGCACATCCCTTCGTCAACCCAAAATCTGCAATCTTCGGGACAAGGGATCCCGGATCATTGGGGTTAGACACAAGCAAGACATTATCAGGCTTCAAATCGGAGTGAATATAACCGTATCTGTGGATATAATCTATTCCTTGAAGAAGGCATTTGGTGATAACATGTAGCAGGAGTATACACCATTTCTAGTCCCCTTGGAAGTGATTATGAATTCGAAAAGGATGAGGAAGATCAGATACATATCACTACTGGTGAGAACAAGAGAGCTGAAACAAGAATTGAAACTAGACACCTATGGAGTGGAGAAATATTTGACCTTGACGTTTCTTCAGCATTCCTATCATTTTTTTGCACTTGTTCTGTCTTCGGATGGAACATGGAAAGGCTTGGATTTGGTAACATGTATGTTCATATCGCGATGTCTCTACTTTTTTGTACAGCTCCTTTTTGGATTATCTACTCGGCTACTGTCAATATTGTTAATGAGACTATTCGAGAAGCTTTAGGACTTATCGGTGTTATACTGTGTGTATTTGGCTTGCTGTATGGCGGTTTCTCGAGAATTCGAATGAGGGAAAGGTTTCATTTGCCAACTTATACTTTTTGTTTTGGGAAACCCTCAGCTTCGGACTGCATGCTTTGGCTACGTTGCTGTTGGTGCTCTCTAGCTCAGGAAGTCGAAACTGGGTATTCAGATGAACTACGTTACCGCACTGTGACAGATCATAAGGTCCGGAAAAAAATTTGCAGCCTTTGGCTCTGGAATCTGTTTCCGGCCCGAGCTCTCCTGAAGTCCAAACTGGGGATTCAGATGATATTTTTTCCGCACTATGATGGATCATAGGCTCCGGAAAAAACATTTGCAGCCTTTGGCTCTTGAATCTGTTTCCGGCCCGAGCTCTCCTGTCAGAAGCATCCCATGCATATCCACCCAAGTTTTAGGCAGTTCTCCAAGTTCACAATTCAATTGTCCAACTGTCTATAATAAATAGAGAGTTGACGGCAGGCGGGGAGGATGAGACCATGACACCGCCTTCTCCATCTGTGATCAAAAGACGAGATGCTTAGCATAGCATTATCTTTGCGTGTGATGACTCAATGAAGACGACTGTAATGTAAATTAAGTACATGACATGATTAAATTCAAGAATTTTTTGTTTTCCTTTTCGGTAGTCTAAACAACTTTACTTCTCAGATGGTTGTTAAATAATCTCAAATAGACTAAGAGTCCATGTAATATGAAATGTACAAAATTTGGTAACTCCATGTCTCACTTCAGAGTATGATCAAAGGCCAAATCAAGTTTGGAGATTCGTGACGTGTGTTATGCTTCATTATGGGTCTTACTCCGGACGGATATAGAACTTTGATTCACATGATCAGGATCCGGAGTAAGGTCAAAGCACATCCTTTGTGCGTTTTTATTTTCGTTTTGAATGGTAAAGATTCTTTAAGATGGTTGGTTTTTTGGGTTTTGATGATGGTTAGGTAATGGATTTGAGTTTTGATCATCAGTTAATACTGTTCTTTACCATTTTGTATTGTTCTTTTGATCATCAGTTTTGAGCACCTTTTCTCTGTGTTTCTCAATCTTCCAACTCACAGAAACGTCTGAAATTGATTGACCGAAAAAAGGTAAGCTTTCAGGCATAAAGATAAAGGTAAAAAGTAGTCTACCAGAAAATAGAGAGAACTGGGTTACTGGTTAGGATACCTTTGGATTGAGGAAGAAGATGAACTCGGTAGGAACTTTGGATTTGCAAAATTCGAATTGGCATTCCACTTATGCTCAGACCACGCTAGAACCGAATTAAAAGCTTGTACTGATTTTTCTAATAAGCTGTTGTAATTGAGGATGACAACACAGGAATCCAAGTAAGCATTTTTACATTCAAGTGCAACTTGGAAAAAAATTAATCATTTTTTATACCTCACAGAAAACAAGTGAAATAACCGTAACAATATCTCATTTACATATATGTTTTCGAGACATTTGATACTGTCAACAAAAATTTCAGCTCTTACAATTACATTAGCCTTAAACAAGAACTGCCAAGCATTATCAATAAACAACAAATTCATCACACTAATATCCCAAACGGACTCTGACATTCGAGACATGGGAAAAATCAACTTTGACTCT
Organism: Euphorbia peplus; assembly: GCA_028411795.1. Lineage (NCBI taxonomy): Eukaryota > Viridiplantae > Streptophyta > Magnoliopsida > Malpighiales > Euphorbiaceae > Euphorbia > Euphorbia peplus. The sequence continues at coordinate 5,858,474 of CP110843.1, read as the reverse complement.
TGTAGTCTCCAAAAACTGCAACAATATGTTAGATTTACTTTCCTCGAGAATGAGGGAGCAGTTAACATTGAACTGCGTCAGACCGGGAGGCTTTGTATGATTCTAGCTCTTGATGGACACCACAGATGCCTACAATAATAACAACTGTTTTTTAAGCTCTAGAAAGCAATGTCAAACAGGTTCCTAATATTACAAATCTTTCACATATTCAAATCAAAACATGTAAAATTAATAAAATAAGGGTTCCATAACAGAAAAAAAACTTTGTTTAATTAAATGTTAACCTCATTCTTATTCTTGATAGATAAATGATCCCGAGGGGGCATAGAAGAGTATGAGTAATAGTTTATGCAAAGACACCCTATTAAAACATGCAAACAAAGTCCATCCATTAGGTTGATTGAACAAAAGGAAAATGCCTATTTGCACACATTAACTTCATCGTGTGTATTTAAAAGGGAGAAACTGATGGTTATCACCAATGTGGCTGCTAATTTAGACCGGTTATCACCTTCCGGTTTTTGGCAGGTTGGTTTCAATCCTCTTGTCTCTAGAATTTTCAACCGGTCCCTTAGAAGATTGCAGCAACAAACGCCACAACTTTCAGTTCCTAAAGCTTCAACAAAACAGAATTTGATGACATAAGTAAACAACTTTCAAAAGGATCCTCCATCAAAAAAAAAAAGTATAAAAGGATCCAGACAACTCCTTTAGATTTCTTGCTCTCCTTCTGATTCAAAAGGGGTTCTTTTGGAGTATACTATCCCAGCGGAGCACCTTTTCTTAGTGTTTCTCAATCTTCCAACTCACAAACATGTCTGAAATTGATTAACCGAAAAAGAAATGTAACCTTTCAGGCAAAAGCATAAAGGAAAAAAGCAGTCTACCAGAAAATAGAGAGAAATGGGTTACTGGTTAGGATACCTTTAGATTGAGAAAGAAGATGAACTCGGTAGGAACTTTGGATTTGCATGGCATTCCACGTAGACTCAGACCATGATCGAATTTTCAGTTTACCAGAGCTGAATTCAAAACTTGTACTGATTTTTCTAATAAGCTGTTGTAGACAAAATCCAAGTAAGCGTTTTACATTCAAGTGCAAGGACTCGTAAAAACTTAATCATATTTTATACCTCGCAGAAAAACAAGTGAAAGAACCATAGTGGTATCTGATTTACATATATGTTTTTGAGACATTTGATACAATCAACAACAAAAACCTGTTCTTACAATTACATTTGATAGCCTTAAATAAGAACTTCCAAGCACTATCAAAATATAACAAATTCATCACACTAATATCCCAAACGGATTCTAACATCCGAGACTTGTGAATACCCAACTTTGATTCTTCTGGTGTCCAAGAACTGCAACCATTCGGATTTGCTTTCCTCAAGAAATGGGCAGCAGTTTATGTTGAGATGAGTTAAACATGAGAGGCTTTGTACAATTCTAGCTGTTGATGGAGACCCGAGATTCCTACAATAATCCAGAGAAAGGAACTGAAGAGACTGAATATCAGTCAACCATTCTGGCAACACTGCCATTGTTGTGAACCCCATTATCTTCAATGACTTATTGACAGTGAGGTGTTGAAGTTGATTTGGAAGAGAAGACATTTCACGACCAAAAATATCAGATCCCCATATTTCTAACTCCACGAGGCATGGAAGGTCTCCAATTCTGTTCAAATAACGGAAGTCATCCAACTCTTTTGAGAATGCACCAATACTTAAATTCTGCAAACGAGTGAGGTTGCATAATATCTCCTCCGGAAAATATGTTAATCTTTTACAACAATATATTTCTAAGGATGTTAAAAAGCAAACATTCCCTAAATCTCCAGGAATAAACATCAGTCCCTCACATCTTCTTACACTCAATTCCATGAAACACGTGTCAGATAGAAGCCAATTTCGAAGATACGCTAATTTTGAACATCCAGAAATTGATAAACTTGTATAAGAAAGGCAAAGGACTGCTGCTTATCAGTTAAGAGCTTCAGTTCATCACAATCTCGGATTTCTAGTTTCGCAAGTTCAGACATATCACTCAGTGGAATACCTGTCAATTTAGGACAAGATAAAATGGACAAAAGTTCGAGACAAATCAAACACAAGAGCCTCATTGCCATCTGATGGAGAGCTCCATTTAGTCAAATTCTCCATCCGGCTTATAGACAATGACTTAAATGCGGGAAACAACCTCAAGCATCCAATGCTACTGCCTTCACTGTCAATCCCATAGAACTCATTATCTATGCACTTCAAATTTCCCATGTGACTAATCTTAAGAATTTTAAGATTACGAAGATCTCCAAGGCGAGGGAGTCGTACACAGTTGCAACACTGTTCCAACCTAAGATCCACCAAATTGTTAATTACTACAAAAGAACCAGCAACACCTGGACTCTTCATTCTCAACATCCAAGATGGCCATTTTTCTCCCGTGTAATACTTGATCTCTATTCTTTCAATGTTTGGATGAGGTTGAAAACCTTCCAGCACTTGCTCATCCCTTGAACTTCTATCATTTGCTCCATAACTCCATAGAAAACTAAGTCCTTTTATTTGTTCTTTCCCCTGCAAATTTGCTCGCTCAACTTCTTTCTTATCACCTACCTCCTCAAGCTTGGTTATTTTCAAGTTCCCACTTAGTTTACCATGGAAGTGTATGTAGACGACATGATCATTAAAAGTAAGAAAGGAGAATCAGAACAGAGAAGCTCGACAAGGTGTTCCAAGTATTGAGAGCTCATAGTATAAAGGTGTTAACTGATCAATCTCTAAGACAAATATTGTAAAAATTTGAATGTTCAGGACGCCTTACAAAATGGGCAATTGAATTAGGAGAATATGACAATAGCTTTGAGCCTAGACAAGCAATCGAAGGACGAGCCTTAGTCAATTTTATTGTAGAATGCACTAGAGAAAAAAAAGCTAGAGAATGATTATATATTCCTTGCGTTTTGCTTTTTGAAGCTCAAATAATGTTGCTGCGTATGAAGCCCTTATAGGAGGAAGGAAACTTGCTAAAAAGTTGCAAGTACAAATTATAGCTCTTTAGAAATCACCATGTATATTGTTTCAATATTCAGTCAAAACGCATTGTCATTTGCCTTGTATATATCAATTATCCACCATATATTTATATACATACTATATATTTACATTTACCAGCAACTTGACAGATGATGCTTAGTATTTAATAATTGTACTTGGACTGTCTTTTGATCAATGCAGTTGATTATGCGTGCCGACAACTTCTCTTTGTTTTAGAAGAAAAACCAAAGGAGCCCCTAACCAACGAGCAGAAGTTGGCTCAAGTCAAAGCTATCCTTGATCAATTAAAAAAGAAGCGGATCTCGTTTTGGTCGAGGGATAATTGATTTTGATTTTGAACAACTTAAAGTGATCTGTGGATGATTGATTTTGATTTTGATTTTGATTTTGATTATGGGTGGCGACCACCCCTTGAATTTCTTGAATGTGTTGGTTGCTTGTCAGTTACAATGTATGCTAGTATTTTGCTGAGTTTCTTATATCCTTAAGACTATCCATTCTATTGTGATTCGAGTGCAATGATAGTGTTGGGTCAATTTATTTTCTAGTGCATCAAAACTGATTATCAATCAGTTCCCAAAGATTACTTTATGTAATCCTCACTCATTTCACATTGAATTTTTAGTTGTTGCTTGTATCAAATCATCAATATAAGGAGGATCCTTGTTCCAAGATTAGATAAATTTAATCTTGCAATTGATATTGTTCCGTTAGCTTCTCATACTGAATTGCTAATTTTTATTAATATGACATCAAATTATTGATTATTTTGCAAAGAACTTTATCAACATGGCACATTGAGTTGATAATATATTAAAATCTTTCACTTACATCAAACCTTTCTTATAAATTTTCGAATGGAAAATCTTAAAAGCTTAATCGATATCCAATTGAAAAATAAATTAACATTGGCCCTTTAAATTTGAATAACAAATAATTTGGATCTGCGCCTCTGTAACTTGAATAAAGTGTTATTTCAAATTGACAAACAAGTCAAATATTCAATGACAGTAAGATGGATCTTTTTGGTAAAGGACTTTGAGAGAGGAATGAAATTGGTGAAGTTTATTAAGGAGGATATTATGGAAATAAGTGACCATTTGCAAAGCATGGTGCCAAAAAGATAGAGGTAAAAAAGCATGGGAAAGAAGAGTGCAAATCATATTATTTAGAGTATGGAGTTTGCATTAGGCTTTACCATTTTGAGATGATGTATAAGGACAAGGAAAATGTTGTGATATACCATGGCTTGTACAAAATTTTTTGATCAAATTATTATCAAATTCACGACAATTAACACATTGGATGCCTTTTATTTTTCTTTCAAATTGATAGTATTATAAAAATTGAGTAGGATGGTGGAAACTTGTGATTTTTGAGCCAAAAGGAAAAGTTCAAACATATTTTGAAAAATTATCAACAATCACTAAATAAAACCGATGCCCATATGAGCTTAATATCAGAAAAGTCCAAATATCACAATACAACATATCAAAGGGTAAATAAGTGCAAGAAACATAATCAGAAAATGGTAATCTAGTATGCTTGCCTAAAGAACAAGAATGACACAAAGTTCCAAACTTGTGGAAATTGCAAGCAATAAATTTATTCCGACTCAAAAACTCAAAAACTGGATTGCCGAGATGGCCCAAACGATCATGCCACAATCTTGGCGATAAAGCTTCAAAAGATAAAAGTGCAAAAACACGTTTATTGGTAACTGGGTATAGCTCGCCTTGACTATCACATCTCATTATAGGCGTCCCCGTCTGTAAATCCTTCATGGAAAAACTAAATTGATCAAATTCAACATACTCAAAATTATCGGTGGTGAATTTCCTAATAGAAACCAGGTTCTTAACAATTTTGGATTTATGTAAGACATTGTTAAGTGGTAATTTGGTTGTAGGGAAAAAAGTGTGACCACTACCCATAATTGCAATTAAGCTACCATTACTAACCATTATACCACGAGTATTACTCAAATTAAAATAGGGAGTGAGAGTACTTGAGGAGGAGGTCATATGGGAGGTAGCACCGAAATCCAAATCCAGTTGGGAGCTGGCGGAGAGAGATCCAAAGTGTGCATGGCCTCGTCAACGTCTGTGGGAACTTAAGAGGCCGAATAGCTTTAGGGACGTGTTGGAGGTCTTGGTCCAAGAAGATCTGCTTGAGTGCCAGCTGGGCCTTGAAAGGGTCTGCTCCATGGTGAAGTAGGAAATGGACAAGGAGAAATAGCCCAAGGCCAATTCCACGGCCACTGTTGGTGCGCACCACCCCAACCTCCAGCCGACCAGCCACTGCCTGAGGATGAGCCACTTCGTCCATTGTCGGTACCAGATCCACGATCCCGTGATGTTACCGCTGCCGATTGCCACCGTCACCGTTGTTGCGGTGTTGATTTCTTCTCCTAGCAGCTGAAATTTTAACTCGTGTTTTTTGATGTATCGGAATTTTTTTAACTCAAGCTCAAAGTTAAGATGTCCAAATAACCCGACTAACACATATAATAAATTATGGATCGTTTAATTTTTGAGGTTTTTAGGCCGTATTCTAGGGTGTCCTAGGGACCGAGACGGAATTTGAACTCGTGTTTTTTGATGCGTTCGACAAAATTCTAACTCGCTCAAAGTTAGGATTTCCAAAATACCCTTACTAACACGTATGAGAAATAATGGGTCCTAGGGTGCCTTATGCACCAAGATTGAAATTTTAACTTGTGTTTGATGCGTCTGACTAAAATTTAACTCGAGCTAAAATTTTGGATGTACCAATACCCCGACTAATACGTATAAGAAATTATGGGTCGTTTAATTTTGGGGGTTTGTGGGCCAAATTCTAAGTTGTCCTAGGTACCGAGACTGAAATTTAAAGTCTTGGTTTTTTATGCGTCAGACAAAATTTTAACTCGAGCTCAAAGTTGGGGTGTCCAAATACCCCGACTAACAAGTATAATAAATTACCGGTCGTTTAATTTTGGGGGTTTTGGTGCCGAATTTTAGGTTGTCCTATGCAACGAGACTAAAATTTTAATTCGTACTTTTTTATGCGTCGGACAAAATTTTAATTCGAGCTCAATGGGATGTCCAAATTAGTTGAGAAAGTTTAGGATTCATCATTCTGCTCTAATATTGATATAATTATTCTTTGTGGCCCGTGTTTCGACATTACTGCCATTATCTACATTATTATCTACTTGTATGGATTTGTGAATGAAGTTTAGGTACTTGAGCATAGTAATCAATGGTGCAATGCATATCTAATTTTGTACCAATTTAGAAGCAGAAAGGACATAAACTAATCATCACCGAGGTTCTGATGTATATAAACGAAGTATCCTCTCTGCTCGTGCTCGTGTTAACAGTGCAATGAAAAAATATATGCAAAATCAACTGACCTTTCGGGTTTTCGCTAGTGTGATCAAAGTAACCTCTTTTCTCTAGGCTTTTAAACCGATCTTTTACAAGCGTGCAACAACCCCTCGCACTGTTAAATGCAAAGAACAAACAACTTTTAGTTCCTAATGGAATTTCGATTGGTTGATTTGTTAATAATGGTGAAACCTTGGCAGAAATGTTGATTTGTTTATCTTACTAACATTGTTTTTCATAATATTAAATATATAAAGAATGGGGAAGCAGTTGATATTGAGATGCACAAAACGGCACAGGCATTGTATGACAACTGAAAAGACTGAAAATTCGTCAACCATTTTGGCAATACTTCCATTTTTTGTGAATTCGATTTCGTGAGAAGACATTCGCCCGCAAAAAATATAGATCACCATATTTCTAACTCCTCAAGACACGAATTAGATTCAGATAAGAGAAGTCAGGAAATCATCCAACTCCTCTGAGAACGCAAAGACACTTGAATTCTGCAATCGAGCAAGTTTAGCAAGAAGATAACCGAATAAAATCGATATTGATTGCATATAATTCCACACATAACACAATAAATGTTACTAATAATCTGTTTTAGGTGCCATAATTTGCTTAAAAAAACAAGTGAAAGATATAAATACAAGTTTTTGTATACTAATCCTTGTTGCAACAGAAAAGAAGAATCTTACTTTTTCTCAAGTGCAGAATCCTATGTTATAGTATTATCTTTATCTTCATCTTCATCCCCGTTATCAGCCTCGATAAAGTAATATCTAATACAATGGTTGACGATTTAAAGTTTTGCTCATGGAAATCAACCGAAATGTAAATCAACATTCAATGAAAAGTAACTCATTAAATTGACAGAAAATTTGCTGATCTACCATTGTTTTGCACCAGTAGTAACACCTAGCATGAAAGATCAAAACAAAACCTCAATCTTGAGTAATACATAATTAAGGACTAGTTCCTTGCCCTCTTTTGAAACCTTCCAGTGTCTTTTAGATTCCGTTTTCTTGAGAATGAGGCAGGAATTAATGTTGAGATGCGTTAAACTACTGAAACGTCGTATGACTGTAGCTGTTGATGGAGAGCCGAGTTGCCTACAGTAATCCAGAGAAAGGTACTGAAGAGACTGTAGATTTTCCGACCAATTAGTAAAATGTCAGGACATGGTATAGTGAATTCTTTTGTCAAATTCAACCGGTATTTCTTGTTTATAATTTAATAAAGTTAACCAAGATTTCTGACTGTATATCTTCGACTATATCACAAGCTTTTGAGGAAAAAAAGTATATTGCATCTCAACAATAGAGATTTTGAGAATAAAGAGTTAAATATCGGAAAGAAGCAAGACATCCAAGACGTGGGAGTTGTACACAGTTCCAGTTCCAGCACCGTTAAGCTCAGATCCACCAAGTTATTGAGAACTAGGAAAAAATTGTTGTGCCTTTGACAGCATCCATATCGTCCATTTCTCACGCATGTAATACTTGATCTTTAATCTACTTATGTTTGCATTCGGTCGAAGGCCTTCCAGCAGTTCCTCATCAAATGGAACTTCTACAATTCAAGAGCAGAGACCGCAACCTTTTCAACTCCCAGAACTCACGATAGGCAGCACTGATGAGGATTATGGTACGCAACTAATCAGCCCTATCCTTTAGAAAATGCATTGAATATTCATTTCTGTATCTTAGCAGATTTTTATTATAGGTAAAGTCTTTTTGAAGTTGACGAAGAGTTGTATCTTTGTTGATTTCACGATACTCGAATAACTTCATTTTCCTTCATAACCAAAATTTTCTGCAAAATTGTTATGAAGGTATAAATACACAGAAATACAGTTAGACAAACAAGTGAACGAACTGCAATCATAACAGTGAGACAAAACAAGTGAATGATATCAAAATTTTGAGCACATTTCTTCATAGGGCATCAAAAGGAATTTGATGACATTTATTTGATGACCGAAAAAGTTCGACCCCATATTTCTAACTCCTCAAGGCATGGAAGTTCTTTTATTCGATTCAGATAAAGAAAATCATCAGACTCCTCTACATATGCACCGAATCTTACATTCTTCAACTGAGTAAATAAATGAGAAGTTTGGTTTATCCCACATATTGTACCAAAATAAATGAAGGAACCATAATCATAACAAGCCAATGATCTGAACATTTTGAACACATTTCTTCATAATAATATAAATAATGTTTATCAAACAAACTGTTACTTCACAAATAAATAAGTAGCAAATAATTGCAATTTTCACAAACTAGGCTCCGTCTCCATAGACTTAATTGTTTCTTACAAGTCCCATTGCCTACAGTCGCACAAGGCTTTCAGAACAAGGTTCTAGAAAACCAATCTGATCACTAATTCGACTCAGGATGGTAGTTGTTTGAAAACTTCTCTCTTTAAGATCATAAAATATCATGTATTTGAGATCGAAATCCAACATGATCTTATCACCTTCCTTCGAGTATCCCAAAACTTTCACATAGTTGAAACGATCGATTTTTAAGAATTGTGGCAATTGAGGTGTTGCAACAGAGTAGAGCTTGCTCCATGTAAAGTCGGCTCCATTTTTCTTCCTCACATATAAAAGAGCTTTCTTCTGATCAGAAGAAAACGTCAAAAAACTAATGCACAAACATCCATCTAACACATGCAACAACGAACGAGGCATAAAGCACGATTCTGGTGGGAGGGGCACTATAAAAAACGTCTCGTTTGCCACATCGAATGCAACAATGCTTGGCATTGAATCACTGTCGTTAAGGTAACATAGCCAATGCAAATAACCATATGCAAAGTATCCAGAAGATACAAAAATGGCTCCGATGGGAAAGAACTCGGTCTGCACCCTTCTCCATGAATTCGACCTGAATCCAAATATCCAAACTTGGAATCCTTGCAACCTCCCTAAATCCTCAACATTTACAATCAACACTATCTTGTACTCATTGTGAGTAGAGTCGTATCCCAAACCCTTCCCGAACAAAAAGAATGGGCAAGAACCGATTCCTGTTTCTGTTTCGACAGGGAACGATGGAAGAATTTTATGCTTCTGGGTGGATGGATTCCATAAAACAAATTTGATGTTGTTAACAACCAAGAGAAAAATACCGTTGCAGCAAGAATTTACGACAAGAAGTCCATGTCCTCTCCATGTTTGTTTAGGTGCATGATCGAAATTTACGCCAAGAAATCTTCTCCCTGTTTGTTTAGGGGCATGATCGAAATTAGAAACATGTAACTTGGCTGAGTTATAATTCGTGGAAAGTAACCCGTCTTGTGTTGAGAAGACCAACTTGATTTGAGTACCGTTTCGAGCACACGTATGCAGATGTAAATCAATAAAGTAGGGGCTGTCAATCAAAGTGTAGAATGATTTAGAAGCACATCTGAAACGCAAAAGAGACTTCGCTGGCAACCTAGCTAGAATTTCGATGATTAATTCTTTTGGAAGTTCCTGACGAGAAGTCATGTCCGAAAACATAAAAAAAAATAAAAATTAACAGAATTAGATTGTGTAAATGTAGAATGTCACTTGAATATTATTGATAATAAGACACGTATATATACATACCGTGAGACATTCTAATCCTAATGAAATACAATTAGAGATGTTCTAGAACAATACAAGAAGAGAATTACTAATACAATTCTAAGTAGAACTCCTAATCCTTATCAGATTGCAACCTAATCAAAATTTGGCACTGAATTCCTATATGTACATAATGTCTAATTGGAGTATCTAGGAGGCGTTCATTAGGATTTCGGAATAGTTAGATTCCTAGTTGATGTATTTTTCCTTTGTTAGTCTAATTCTTATCTAACATCTAACAAGGACATTGCCTTCTTATCCCTATATAAATCTGTAATCAAGTAATGTTAGGGTGCAACACTGTGCAAGTATATTATGAAGTGTCGTCAATTTATTTGTTCGGCTTACAGATGACATGGCACGTCGGATGTATAGTATAATTTCTCTGATGTTGGTTACCAAAAACCGGCCATAAGGACCACAAGTGAAATGCTATTGAAAGTTTGGTCCGTCGTTTTGTGTTAAAATTTTGAATTTTATAGCACTTATGTTCCATATTTGATATTTGAAGGATAATAGGTGTAATTAACCCTCACTTTGAATTTAGTTTACATATATTTAAGAGGGAAAAGAAAAAGATATAGTCCTGTTTTTTTTTTCTAATGTTCCTCTTTATCATCATATCAAGAGGTATTTCACTCTGAATTTACCTGCAATTTCCTCACTTCACTCTTTTCAAGAATCAATTTGTTCAGTTTATTCCTTATTTCAAGTCTAGATTGATTCAGTAATGAAGTTTTTTCGGTAGTTCCTTTCGTTTTTAACGGTAAATATCTTGATCTTGAAAATAGGAAGTTTATGGATTTAAGTTTTATTTATTAGTTTCATGTCTTATTTCTTTTATAGGACAAACTGTTCTTTATCATTTTTTGCTAATGGATTTGAGCTTTTCTGTAGCCTTTTGGTTTATGAATTTTCTTGATTTGTGTTTGTTGCTCTCAGTGTTAGATTAAGATTCAGAGCTATTAAATACGGGTGAAATGACATCCTGTCTACAGCAGATTTTTCAATATCGATTGACAAAAAGTTGGAGCTTGAGTTCTGAGAATGGATTCGAGAAGTAATGAGACCCGAAAAAACTTGGACATTGAGGAATCAAATACTGCTAAGCGCTCCTCTTCCAACATTACATCATCAAGAAGGACATTGTTTCTCAAATTGGGCTCTGCATCTTCCAGATTCAGACAGTTAGCTCATGACAGAGACAAGATATCACGTATTGTGCCTTCAAGCAGTCGTGGTTTTCCAGAATGTATCGATGGGGTTTTTTCTCAAAAGATTAACTAGTTTTTTGTAATGGAAATGATGAAGGAATGGATGGAGGAACCAATGAACCTGCCCCTTTTCGTGTGTGTTGCTGAGATGGAAAAGAGATTTTCTTTTGCAAGGCGAGATGAAGCAAGAGTTGAAAATAGATCAGAAAGGAGTGGGGGAACACTTGATCTCAACGTTTCTTCAGCATTCCGATCACCTTTTTGCACTTGTTGTGTCTTTGGATGGAATATGGAAAGGCTTGGATTTGGTAACATGTATGTTCATATTGCAACGGTTCTCCTGTTTTGCACAACTCCTTTTTGGATTACCTACTTGGTTCCGTCAATATTGATAACGTGACTATTTGAGAAGCTTTAGGACTTATCAGTGTTATACTGTGTGTATTTGGCTTGATGTATGGCAGTTTCTGGAGAATTCAAATTAGGGAAAGGTTTCATTTGCCACCTTTCTACAATAAACAGATAGTCAACTGCTGGCGTCATGGGGTGAAACCATGACACCACCTTCTCCATCAGTGATCAAATGACGAGATGCTTAGCATAACATTATCTTCATGTGTGATGATTCAAAGAAGAGGGTTGTAATGTAAATTACGTAACATGATTAAATTCGAGAATTTCGTGTTTTAAACTTTACTAGTAGTCTAAGCAACTTTACTTCTTGGGTGGTGGTTATATATATTTCAAATAGACTAGAGTCTATGTAACATGAATGTACAAAATTCGGTAACTCCATGCCTCACTTTGGGGTACGATCAAATGTCGGATCAAGTTTGAAGATTAATGAGTTTATGCTTTCACTATGGATCCTCATAGTCCTGACAGAGTGACATAGAACTTTGATTCACATGATTGAGTTTCGTTTTGAACAATAAAGATTCTTACTTTAAGACGGTTGTTTCTGGATTTTGATTATGGTTAGCTAATAGATTTGAGTTTTGAACATCAATTACTGCTGTTCCTTATCATTAGTGTTTTTCTTTTGTCCTACTAAAATATTCTTGTGTGGTTGAGATTATAAATGGTTACTCTTATTTGGGATTAAGCTTACCTCTAGTTTAATTAGTTAATTCTTTTGTGGTTAAAGAATGAAGCCATTGAAGCTTTGCCGCACAATTTGAAGTATGCAGCTCTGATTCCATGTTTTTATGAATCAATTCATGGTGAAAAGTGTTTAAAAAGGAGTGAACACCCATTTGTCCCAGTGATAGTGAAAATGTTGGAATTTTAGTTATTTTGGTATTATTTTACACATTTTGCTTTTATCATATATCACTATTTTATAAATGGAAATACACCCGGTGAAACTTAATTTTTTAATGTACAAATTCCAAAAACAACATTTGTGGTTACGTTTTTCTCAAATACGATTTTTTGATTTGTTTTTTTGTCATTTTAAAGACCGTGGTTTGTCATTTTCTAAAATTGTTTAATGCAACATTTATTATGTAATAACATTTTTGAAATTTTCTCTTTCTAAATATTTACTTTCTCTCATTATCAGACAACTTTAAAATGACATAAAAAATAAAAAGTTGAATATTTAAAGTTGCTTAAAATGTTATCGTTTCTTGATATATTAATTTTCGAACGTCATTAACGTTATTTTGATAGTTCAAATCAAAAGTAAAATCATATTCCTTGAATTGATAAAAAGAATAAATTACAAAATTTTATTTAGCCGTGAGTTGTTTTTTTTTGCTTCTTTTATCTTATTGTATTTTACCTCTATTGAAGTATGAAACGAGAAATTAAATACTACAAGAGTGAAATGTACCACGCATGTCAAATCACAATATTTCAAATAATACGCACTAAAGTTAATTTATGTTTTTGTTAGTGGTATATGAGCTGCTATTTCCAAAATAAGTAAAAATATGTAACATGAATAACACTATCCACATATATCCTAGTAGTTGCCATCTCTAGAACAATTTTTTTATAAGATTAAATTAAATATTACAATCACCTAACAAGACAAAAACAACAGATGGAATCATATTTAATCTGTCTTCATTTGACTCACCAAAAAAAGAAGACTTCATTTGACTCAAGATGAAACCTTTGCCAAAACAAGCAAAATTCAAAAATTGTAGTTTGAATACCTGCTGTTTCTCGGATTATATGCAACAGGTATTTTTCTCTGAACTCCCTGCAATTTCCTCACTTTACTGCTTCCATTATTCTCTGCAACTTTTATGGTAGTTTGTTTCATTTTGATGGTAAAGATTTGATCTTTAAGATGAGAACATGAATTTTTTTTTTTAATTGAGCTGTTCTATATCTTGTCTACTTGGAACTGACTAATTCTTCTTTGATGGATTTTCTTAATTTATATGTTTGTTTAGGTTTCAATTCAATGTTAGATTAAGCATAAGAGGTTGGGATTTAGAGATGGATTCCAGAAATGATGAGAACAGAGAAAGTTTAGAAATCGAGGAATCGAACAGTGCTAAACCCTCCTCTTCCCACATTACATCATCAAGAAGGACTCTGTTGAGCAATGACAATCCCGAAAACAACTCACAAGCCACCTTAGCTACCCCTCGGAATAGATTTAAGTTTCTGGAGTTCAGTTCTGCAGCTTCTAAATTCAAACAGTTGGCTCAGCACAGAAACGAGATATCACGTAGCAGCCATGGTTTTTGCGAATGCAGCAACAGTGTTTTTTCTCGAAATATTGATTGGTTTTCTGTAATGAGAATAATCGAGGACCCAATGAACCTGGCCCTTTTTGTGTGGTTCTTGTGTGTTGCTGTTTCTGGTGCAATTTTATTCCTAGTAATGACTGGAATGTTAAACTCTGTGCTTCCGAAGAAGTTGCAGAGGGATGTGTGGTTTGAAGTAAATAATCAAATACTCAATGCATTGCTTACTCTTATGAGTCTCTTCCAACACCCGAAGCGTTTTTTCCATCTTGTACTTCTTTGTAGATGGAAATCACAAGACATATTTAGACTGAGAAAAATATATTGCCAGAATGGGACTTACAAGCCACATGAATGGATGCACATGATGGTCGTTGTTCTTCTCCTCCATCTGAATTGTTTTGCCCAGTATGCATTTTGTGGTCTAAATTTGGGGTACAAAAGATCTGAACGGCCCGTTATTGGAGTTGGGATTTGTATATCTTTGGCAATAGCTGCACCAGTTATAGCTGGAGTATATGCCATTTCTAGTCCCCTTGGAAGGGATTATGAATTTGAAATGGATGAAGAAGCTCAGATAGATATCACCTCCGGGGAGAGCAAGAGGGACGAGCTGCCAAGATCAAAATCAATAGACAAGAGTTATTTTTTTGCAACCCGCGATGTAAGAAGAGTTGAAACAACACCATCATGGAGTGGGGGAGTACTTAATCTCTGGGACGACATTTCTTTAGTATGCCTATCACTTTTTTGCAGTTTTTGCATCTTCGGATGGAATATGGAGAGGCTTGGGTTCGGTAATATGTATGTTCATATTGCGACTTTTCTCCTTTTCTGTACAGGTCCTTTTTGGATTATCTACTTGGCTTCTCTTCATATCAATAACGAGTCTGTCCGAGAAGCTTTAGGACTTTCTGGGATTATTCTGTGTGTATTTGGTTTGCTGTACGGGGGTTTCTGGAGAATTCAAATGAGGAAAAGGTTTCATTTGCCTTCTTATACTTTCTGTTTCAGAAAACCCTCAGTATCAGACTGTATGGTTTGGTTATGTTGTTGTTGGTGTTCTCTAGCTCAGGAAGTCCGGACTGGGAACTCATATGACATTGTGGAGGATACGTTCCGGAGAAAACATGTAGGCAGTAGCAACCTCTTGCAGCCTTTTCCATCTAAATCCGTTTCCGGTACGAGCTCTCCTCCCAATAATATCCCTATAGTGAACATAGAGTTGACTGTAGGCCGGAAGGATGAGATAATGATACCGCCTTCCCCACTAGTGATCGAAACACGAGATGCTTAGGTTGGAATGCAACATAGACATCATATCGCTGTTATTTAGAGGTCTATCTAAATTTTCTACTTAATATGATTAAATTTGTAGAGGATTTAACTAATTTGTTTGTTTTGTGTTTCAGATCATATCCAAAGGCAATTGAGATTTATGAAGAAACTTTCTTAATTTGTGTATGTTTAGGTTTAAATGTTAGATTAAGTTTGACTAGAGCTATAGCATATGGATAACCTTCTCTGTAATGTGGATTTTTCAGTTTCGAGTTAGAGTTGGATTTGAGAAATGATAACAGAGAAAGATTAGAAATTGAGGAACCATTTAGTGTTTAAACCTCCTCTTTCCACATTACATTGTCGAGAAGGACACCGTTGAGCAATGACAACCCCCAAAAGAACTCCCAAGACACCTTAGCTGCTCTTCCGAATAGAATTAAGTTTCTCAAATTCAGTTGTGCATCTTCCAAGTTCAAACAGTTGTCTCAGGAGAGAGACGAGATATCACGTACTGTGCCTTCGAGCAGCCCTCTTTGTCCATAAAGTTAAAAAGTCGAATCACAACTGAAAATTCATCTTGAAGCTTCTTGGCTCGGGAACAGGTTGTCAGGGCATCCGGTAAATCCATCGGATTCCTATGAAATGATTATATGGCATATATGCATAGCAAATTCCACATGTTTGTTGAAGCCCTCTTGCTGGATTCCTATTAATACCCAACTAGAGTTGTGTTGGATGATATAACTCTTATAAGTTCATACTTTAACTGAACAACATGAATTCTAGAAATATACTATAAGAATGATGCCTAAAAGAAGTAGCATGATTTAGAATCACACAGTATTTTCCAAGCTCCTCCTACTATCTTTCGTAAAGCAAAACTGTAATTGACAATATGCAGCTCAATAGTTTTACGAAAAATCGAATTGAAAGGAAATAATAAAGGAGCTTAACACTTTAAACTTTGAATATAATCATGTGATGTAGAAAATTTATATAGATCTCTTCACCGGATTGTCCATACTAAACGACAATGATATGCAATTTATGTTGCATTGCACCTAAGCATCATGTGTTTCAATCACTAATGGGGGAAGGCAGTATCATTATCTCGTCCTTTGTTTGGTTTCGGAGAACTAAATACCATTTGTCTAGATAGGCTACGGAGGTTGCTGGGAGGAGAGCTCGGATCGGAAATGGATTCAAGAGGAAAAGGCTCCATGGGGTTGCTACTGTGCACACCTTTTCTCCGGAAAGTATCCTCCACAATGTCATATGAGCTCCCAGTTCGGACTTCCTGAGTTAGAGAACACCAACACCAACATAACCAAATCATACAGTCTGATACTGAGGGTTTTCCGAAACAGAGTATAACCTGGCAAATGAAACCTTTTCCTCATTTGAATTCTCCAGAAACCCCCGTAAAGCAAACCAAAAAATACACAGAATAATCCCAGAAAGTCCTAAAGCTTCTCGGAGAGTGTCGTTATCAATATTGACAGCAGCCAAGTAGATAATCCAAAAAGGAGTTGTACAAAAAAGAAGAAAAGTCACAATATGGACATACATAATACTGAATCCAAGCCTCTCCATATTCCATCCGAAGACACAAAAACTGCAGAAAAGTGATAGGCATGCTAAAGAAATGTCATCCCAGAGATTAAGTACTCCTCCACTCCATTGTGGTGCAGTTTCAACTCTTCTTCCGTCGCTGGTTGCAAAAGAATATCTCTTTTCCATTGTTCATCTTGGCAGCTCGGTCCTATTGCTGTCCCCGACAGTAATATCTCTTTTTTCTGTTGTTATAAAGCAAGAGGCACAAATTTTCATAAATCAGAATGCCCTTTAATTTTGGATATGCCATATTTTCGAGGAGGTTCATGCATGTGCTATCCATTTTATTCGACAACACGATCTGCTATGGTCTTTTGTGCAGTCTGATGAGTCGTAGAGAAGAACTCAACATAAATTTTCTTTTTCAGAAACGTATAGTGACTTTGAATTCCATGTGAATGTCTCCTGTTTATTTCCCCTAAACAGAGGTACCAGTTCCATGATTTTACAATTTCGTGAATTACACAGCTAAGACACATCACAACATTTCATTGCTACCATATTTTCACCATGCTAGTCATTTCAATATATCTATTCTTAATTCTAACAGTTCGATGTGTTCACAACTTTGTAATTCCTAATAGGGGAAAGAATATCTGATAGTTAACATAACATACGTGACATTTACTTTCATATTGAAAACTAAGGAAAGAAAATTTCAGAACAACTTTTCTTCAGAAGAATTCTGTAACTAAATACAGAGAGTGATAATCGATTTAGAATTTACTAATAAGTGTCGAATGTAACAGGTTTACTCAATAACTGCAGAAATCAAGAAGCTAAATACTGCACATGATCCATGCAACGTACTATACTTTATTCAATAACACAAGAAAAACAATCTCGCAAATGAACTATAAGAGGTTATATGAGAAAATATTCGCTCTTGTACTTTATCATGAAGACAAAGTTATAGATTTATATAGAACTCGTAGGTAGACCTTTAGAGCATTACTAAGTACAACCTTTTGAAGCTGGTAATATAAAAGATATATTAAAGTGTTGAGCTCATTTGGATAAAAGTCTTTCGAAGTTGAATAAAGTAGATATGAAGATATAAAGTTGGATCAAGGTATCAAAGTATTATTATGCCTTTTGATAAGGCATTGAGAAAAGTTCAGTCAGGTGGAGCCTTGATTCGAAAGCTAGGGTTCATGTGGTTGATCCAATCGACTCCGGGCTTCGACCCTTCACATGACTAACCTACATCAGCACAAGTATGGGATGAAGGTATCATCTCAAGCATTGCTCGAGTTGTTGGTGTCTCGTTGTGTTCGGATAGAAATACGACTGCTGGAGAGCTCAGACATTTTGCTAGAGTTTTAATTGAGATTGATTTATCCAAACCAATCTTGGAAACAATCCAGGTGGATACTGATGACTTCATGATTTGAGCCAGTTTACAATATGAGAATCTTCCTCCAGTGTTCTCCATACGTAAAGCAATTGTATATACTTCGGCAAAATGCAGACGAAATGTTCAGAATAATACTACTGAAGTCACGAAGGACCCAACTAAGAACAAACAGGTTGACCAATAAAAGGTTCAAAAAAGTTTCACATGTATTTCCATATTTAGTGCCCTTCAATTTATCTACTTCGCTCTTGGATTCGTATACAACATCATCTGGGGGATCATTTAAATCAATTAAGTTAATGAGATTGAACCTACATTGCAAATTATGTGACTTTTTAATTGTTAACAACAATTTAACAAATGCTAAATCGTTGTCTATCATAATGTAAAATAAAACATAATGGAATCCAAGATTCTGCAAATAATATTCAAACCAAAATAATAAATTAAGAACCAAATAGCATAAAAATGATGTTAATAAGACATAAATCCAGGATTTTAAGTTCATCTAAGAATTATTTTTTATGGAGCAGTAAAATAAATCTCAAGTAAGAATATTTATAGGCCACTTCATAAGAAAGAAAATTATATAAACATGAGAATTATATCCTCTATACAATGTAATTCAAGCTCTTAATGATTATATTTTCATCTGATTAAAACCAATAAAAAAATCAACCAAAAGCAAACCAACAATTATTCTATTTTGTGATTCCTTAAGATAGGTCGAGCAAATATAAGCTGACACATTATTAAATTCACATCAAGATTGATAGAAGCGTAATAACAATATATGTTAAATTCAAGCAACAAATCATGCATAAAACAAAATGGGAAGTACTAACTACAATAAAGTACTCTATATAATGAAACTATTAGTTTTAGAAGGCGAAACTCGAGCCGAAACGAGGG
This sequence comes from Euphorbia peplus, assembly GCA_028411795.1. Lineage (NCBI taxonomy): Eukaryota > Viridiplantae > Streptophyta > Magnoliopsida > Malpighiales > Euphorbiaceae > Euphorbia > Euphorbia peplus. The sequence goes on along the minus strand of CP110843.1, from coordinate 5,839,330 downwards.
TCAAACATCTCCACTAGAAACACCTTCCCCCACTACCCAGCCACCTAGATAAACAACAAAACAGAAACTTCATCAAACTCGTAGTTTCAATCACGGGTCGAGTATGTGGTTCTTCTCTTCTTCGTCAGACTTGGTATTCTTCTCAGCAGGTGACTCTGGAAAAGCATTCATCTTGCTCTTCTTCTTTGTTCTTTCTCTGCCATCTTCATCATCTTCTCCTTCATCTTCCTCTTCATCCTCTTCCTCTTCTTCTTCTTCTTCTTCTTCTTCTTCTTCCTCTTCTTCTTCTTCTTCTTCTTCTTCTTCCTCACTTGTCTGAAATACAACTCAAACATTTAAACTGTATCAATATTGTTTTCTAACTAATTCGTTTTTTGAACTATATTGTATATCAAAACCATGATTTTCAGAATTGGACTGGCTATTAAACCAGTAAAGGTGTCGGTTCAAGAAAGAAAAAGGCCTAACCCCTCCCTAGCCCTTTAAATTTGTCAGTTATTTCATTTAGCCACCTAAACTTAAGGTCTTCCCATTTAGCCATAAACTCATCAATTGTGACTCTCTTTTTTAGCTAATCTTACTCTAAATATTAAAATATAACTTTATTATTATTTTTATTATCTAAAACACTAACAGGAACGCCTCACATTCAATAGGTTATCGCCTCTCGCCTACGGCAGTCAGACGGTCGCCTATTGAAACAGAACCGCCTTCCAAAATAGGCATCGCCTAGGTGGCCTCTTGCCTCAGGTGATCGCCTTTTAAAACTATGGTTTTTGTGTGATATAAACTGAAATATGAAAATATAAAATCTAACAAAGCTAATGGTTTAAATATCTCACTTTTGGTATTAAATATAAATAATTATTGGAGTTGCATATCACAACTAAGGAGTAGCATGGTGGTAACAACTCAAAACGATTGTAATGAAGAAGCTTCTGTTCGGATCCCCTGCAAACAAAAATGCATTTTTTTCAATGCAAAGAACCTGACCAGACCGCTTAACTGGAAATGGTTTGTCCATTCGCGGTTCAACCGACTGGTTCCAGATTTCTTAGATTTAAAAAACCAGCTACTTACTTCCGGACCAGAATTGGGTCCGTCCAGTTTTCACAACCTTGATGAAAATGACACAACAGAACGGAATATAAACAAAGTAAATATGAGTTGATCATAATCAATAAATGGTCCACAGTAACTAAGAAGTAACTTAATCATAAGATGCTGCGTACCTTAATTGGAAAACAAGCAACTTTTTCGACTAAGCGATAATTACAAGATGACACTGCAAAAATAAAAGACTTGTCTGTCTGAATATTCTCCCAAGCGGACAAATTAGACCCGAATTTCTCCAATGCAACAATGTGAAGCAGCAGACATGGAAATGCTGTTTGAACTATACAAAGAGTATTGCATCTATCATCAAAGCATAGTGCGCTATGCGTCTCTGGAATAGGTCTCTTGATTATAGACTTAATGTCAACCAAAGACTCTCGCCTGTCTGCGGGAGGTTGAATTTTGATTGGATATGAACACGGATCTCCCAATCTGGAAACAATCAAAGGGTTGAACATCATGTTGTCAACCATGGCAAACATTCCTTCAAAAGGAAAACCTTTTTCTCCACTAATTGGATAGCCCAAACTCACCCATTTTGGGTTTGGATAATAAACATTGATGCCACAAATCCCCTGTTCAGCGGTGTAGATAATTAAACAGGAACGATGGACACAATATGATTTTATACATACGGGCCGCTCATAATTTGCTATTATGGGTTTAGGAAGGGACTTCCATCTAAGGTTGCGGGTGTCCAACAATTCAAAAGAAGGGCGGCGTGACCTAGTTCTGAATACACAAATCCTAGAATCACCTATGGCAACTGCGGCGGTAAGGTTATAAGGTTTCCTTGATTTCATTGGTGGTCCTTTTACGAGAGACTTTACATCATCTAAACGGGTAGGGGTAGGTTGTCGGGAAGATAGAGCATTGTTCATATCATAATAAAAAAAACTGCAGTCGTCACCAAACATGTATAACTTAGATCCTAAGATAACATAAGCACAAGGACAATCAAGATGGTCCGGGTTCCAACAAATTAGAGGTTTCAATGATTGGAGCCATCCCGAAGGAGTTTCAGACGACGAATTAACATCTATACAGAAGACCATATACTCGGGAGTAGATGAATCACAATCAAAACTAACAAGCACACAAATTTTGTCAAAATTACCAGTACCAGATGAAGATGAAGATGAATCCGGGAGGGATGATGATTCACAAATTCCTAAGCACTTGTTCAATCCCGACCACTCTGCTCCAGATTTCATTGCGCCACTTGATCTTTTTCAAACTGACTCTCAAACAGTGGTTGAATCGATGGACCAATTATTAGAGGACTCTTCTCCTTATAATGCCAGAAATTTTGGGGCCTAGCCAAATTTTATGACGCAAATAACCATTTGTCCGCCTCTAACATTTAGTGTGTGTGATATTTCGACTTGGAAAGCATTTTTATTTGATGGTTTTTTGGATGTTGAATACAAGAAATAAGATTTTAGAGATGGAAATTTATCAAAAGAAAAAAAAAGAAAAAGATTTTAGAGATAGAAGTTATATTATTGCATCAAATTCCTCTCAATTTTAAAGTTTTTAGAATTGCATATCATCTTATTTTATTGTTTGTTTGCTATTTGACTTTGGATAAAAACTATATGACATTATTTTTATGTTTTAATAGATATAATGTGACCTCTAATATATTATTTGATCGCATTTGCACATTGGTACATCTCAATTGATGACATTTCATCTAAATTAAATTGAAATTGAACGTAATTATTGTCTTTCTTTTAACACTTATTATATTTTGACATTTTAACTTGATATGCAAACATGTTAAAAGAAATTACGGTGTAAAGATTTTTAATTAATAATGTCAAGATAGTCATTTTGAATATTTACTCAAAATTTAGAGTTGTAAGTTATAAATATGATTTTATAATCAGTGACATTGCTAATTAGATATCGAAGGCTATTAAAATAAAATATTGAAATTCGTTGTTTTATTAATTAGATAAATATGTAGTTTTTTTTTTTTAAACCAGATAAGTATGTAGTTAAAGAATCAATTAGATAAGTATTTTTAATTATACAGGTGGGGATTAGTTTTATCAAATGGTCAATCATCATTAGATCAGAATCTAAAGGTGTAGATTAAAACCTAATGAAATTACCAAGCTAATCTCCACCCTTAGATTCTAATCTAATGGTGATTGACCAAATTGTATTTGGTCTATAATTAGCTAGATGAGCACCACACTTGGTTTGTTTGTTTTAGTTTAATATTTTATTTACTTTGGAATTCTATTAAGCGATGCATTTCCTCCTCATAAAATAAAAACAGTAAAAAAAGAAACATATAATTGAAGGTTGTCTTCAACCTTGAGAAAGTCAGGAGCTTTCAGACTTTTACCATTTCTCTTCCTCTCCTAAATCAGAATATTTCGGACACAACAAGGTTGTGATTTAGCAATTTTTCTTAGCCAACTTCCATCGAACACCATTTACCATAATACGTTACTGTTAAAACTTTGAATTTTGGGGCCCTTTTTGTTTAGGGGGCCCTAGGCGGCAAACTGCCCTATGAGCTGGCCCTAAATGCCACGGTCAAGGATTGTGTGGTTTCTCTTAACGAGCTTAGTGATAGCTCTATCTCTTTTGTTAGCAAAACGGATAATACGGTGGCTCATGTGTTAGCTAGGCGTGCTTTAGTTTCTTTGGTTCGGGGTGAGTGGTTTTCTGTACTCCCGACTTTCTTTATCCCGTGTTAGCGTAGTAACATTGTTACGCTTTCTTGGACTTCAGAAAAAACAGTTGTTCTCTTTCCTCTCTTTTTCTACCTAAATATCCTTACAAAAAACATCTCCCTATCTCCTTATTTGTCAATTCAACTTTTATTCTTTCTTTGTCGGAGACGAACCTTTTGTTCAAATATCCAAAAAATTCTTATTGCCTTAGAGGATGATGGGTGTTGGAACCACCAAAAAAAAATTCCTAACTTCTCTGCAACAAAATAAACTGTAAACAGGGTAAGCAGAGTCGAACCCAAGAGATTAGCACTGATTCAATTAAATTGATAATCAATAAAACAAGTAAAGTAAATGGGGGGTTTTGAATATGGATTTGAAAACAAAGAAATTGCAGCAAACTAAACCAATTAAAAACAAACAAAGACTCAAACTTCAGCTAAGGAATTTCGCAGGCAAGATTCTCAAACTCTATTGATCATTGACAAAAACGATAAATCTTAAAGTTATGAATTGGATTGGTTATAGTTGTCGGCTCAGCACTCTCAACCTTATTCTTCTGTATTATTAGACTAATCAAGTAAGACAACCAATTAATCTCTAATCAAACAGACAGTTCTTCCTCAGCGGCTGAATTTAATCTGTCAAAAGCTTTAAAAATAGAAGAAACCTAATCTGACTAAATCGAATTCTCAGCGATTCCGATTCAAATTCAATTATGCATTCATTCACTACTTGTGTTAGAACATTCAGATGATTACAGATCCTAAATTCTAACTAGTTAATTGACACTTGAACAAACTAAATAACTGGCCATAATTATTCATTCACTCAAATAATCAATGAGATTTACTCTCTAAACTCAACAACTGCATAAACAACACATGAACCTTAAGAACATAACAATCTCCCAATAGATGAAAGAAAATCTGCCTTTGAATTAATTCCTTAACCGAATAACAAAACTTAGCCGAACATGGCTATGAACAAAACACTAAACCCTATGAAAAACTAAAGAAACGTTGATAAAAATAGAATTTTTTATGACTCCATAAAAGATTGTAATACAAAATCTCTTTAAATAGAGTTTTTGTGTAGAAAATAAGGAATTAAATAATAAAATCCTAATCTGATAAAACTTCTTCCTTCTCCACGAAATTAGGAGGCTGGAGACTCCTTGACACAGCTGGACAAGTTAATTTCGTTCTGATACGTTTGAGAATATTTCTGCTCGTCAGGTCCTTAGTCTTGGGCAAGACTAACTCCTTTTTTCCAAACAGCTCCAAAACAGTCCCAAAAGCTTCCTTTTTTCCAAATTCGCTCCTGAAGATGTAAAGTAGAATAAACAAGTAAAATGCTCCTAAAATAGTTAAGTTAACCATGATTTAAAGCAAGACGGAAGCATAAATATATGTCATTTTACGCACTCATCAGAATACCTCACACTTGCCAAATGCTCGTCCCTAAGCATGTCAAAGTCTAGTCAATCACTTGCCTTTATGAAGAAACACACGCACCTACCTTTCCTAAGTCCCCCTAGTTTTATGAAAAACTTTGTCTTATTAATCGTCGATAGTAAAAGACTTTCACAATTTCAACCATGTTTGCCACAGTATGAAATGTTAAAAATAGATCAATCAATATTTCAAACTAAAAATAAGTTGAACATTGCAACATCCTCACAGATTTCACTCATATTCACACAAGTGTTTAGGCTCAAGATGCATTTAGTAATCACACAAGTCACAACCATGAAATAAAATTACCATAAGCTTGCCAATATATCAAGTCTCCACCGCTAGCATGAATTTAGGCACAAAATCATATGGACTTTAAAAGGGTTGTAATGTAGGTTTAGGTGTGGAAAAAAAAGAAAAATTTAGGCTAAAGATCCAAAAAGCAAGCAAATCAACAAAAATATATGAAGTTTCGGCAGTTTAGTCTTAAATTGAAGGAAACTCGACATTTACTTGGCTCAATTTTTTTCAATTTTTTAGACCATATTCACCCAACTATTTTTTGAATATTTCTTTGGTAGACAACTTTGGTGAATAATGGTTTTTTTTTTCTTTTTGTACATCATGAACTCTAATACATATGTTGATCCATACTATGAACTCAATTTTTATTGCAATCAATCAGGTTCATATCATTATCAATCGAATTTTGTTAATACATCAAACTCAGGTATGTCCCTTGATGAAATTCTTATGAGTTTAGCCAAAAGCACACAACAATTTCAACAAGAAAATCGAAATAGTTTATTAAATTTGGAGTCTCAGATGACCCAATTAGCTGCTTCAGTTAATAGGTTAGTAGCTTCAAATTTAGTTAAAGATTTAGAGTTAGAGGAAGATGAAATAATTGAAAACGAATTAATAATTGGTAATAAAGATTTCATGGCTAGTAAGGAGTTAAATTGTTCAAATAATTTTTATGCTTTCGATGAAAGTGAGAATATCATTATCAATTCAGAGCTAAATTTTGCAATTGACTCTTATATTAAAGTTAATGAAAATCTGGATATTCGGGAGGGTATAATTTTATATCCAATCGAATATTATTGTGTTTATGAGATTTAACCTGATTGATTCATGTTAATGTTGTAAAGTATATTGTATATTGATGATGATAATTGCTACAGGATTACAACCATATATACATCAACCTATACAAGTTCTAGCAGGAGACTATTAAGTAAGAGATAAAGATAGTAATTATCCTAAGCTAAATACAAGATAATTACAAATGAAGTATATCAGATAGACTTCATGGAGATGAAGAAGTCTATCTCTAATAGCCCCCCACAAGCCGTTGCCGCGAACACATGGATAATCGAGAGCGGAGAAAAGTGAAGCGAGTGCTCGGCAAGGGCTTGGTCAAAACATCTGCAACTTGGTCTTCAGTAGGAATAAAGCGAACTTGAAGGAACCCACTAGCGACACGTTCTCGTACAAAGTGATAATCCAATTCTATGTGTTTCGTACGAGCATGAAAAACCGGATTAACCGTGAGGTAAATGGCCCCGACATTATCGCACCACAATTGAACCGGAGTTGGCATTGGATAGCCTATATCCTGGAAAAGAGAACTAAGCCATATCAATTCAGCGGCCGCATTCGCCACAGCCTTATACTCACTTTCGGTGGATGAACGGGCAATCGTGGGTTGCTTACGAGTTTGCCAGGAGACAAGACTCGGTCCCAAATAGACACAATAAGCACCAGTGGATCGTCTATCATCTGGACACCCACCTCAATCGCTATCAGAATAGCAATGAATAGACCGAATCGAGGCAGCCGGCAAAAGGATTCCAAAATCCTGTGTGCCCTGGACATGCAAAATACGCTTGACTCCCTTCTAGTGTTCATCCGTCGGTTGATGCATAAATTGAGAAAATTTGTTGATAGCAAATGCGAGGTCAGGACGGGTGATCATTAGGTACTGTAATGCTCCAACTATGCTACGATACTCATCCCCTTGAGCCAAAACGGCGCCATCATTCTTTGACAAGTTTGGAGAGGTGGCCAATGGACTGAGACACGGTTTGCATCCTTCCATTTAACTCGTGTAAGGAGGTCCTGAACATACTTGGACTGCGATAAATGAATGCCAGACTTGTGGTACTGAATTTCCACACCAAGAAAAATAAGAAGCACGTCCCAGGTTCCGAATTGGAAATTCCAACTCAATGGCAACCACAACTTGTTCGATCAAAGACGTACTAGTACCTGTTACAAGAATGTCATCCACATAACACAATACAAACAATTTATCAGTCGACGTTTGCTTTACAAAAAGAGATTGATCAGCCTGTGACATTCGAAAACCAATACTAAGTAAGAATGTCTTGAGACGGTGAAACCATTCTCGAGGTGCCTGTTTCAAGCCGTACAGCGATTTTTTAAGCAAACAAACATGGTCAGGCTTGTCTTTGTCAATAAACCCCTGAGGTTGTTCCATATAAATAGTTTCTGTTAGATTTTCATGCAAAAAGGCATTGGTGACATCCAGTTGACCGATATACCAACCATAAGAAGCAGCTAAAGCAAGAATAACACGAATAGTAGTGGCTTTGACCACATGACTGAATGTCTCTTTGTAGTCTAGACCATACTGCTGTGTGAAACCCCGAGCTACGAGACGAACCTTGTAACGCTCCACCCGACCATATGCAAAACGTTTTATTTTGAACAACCAGCGACACGTCACAGTATCCCTATCCAAAGGTCAAGGAACTAATTCCCAGGTATTGTTGTCAATGAGAGCTTGAAATTCATGAGTCATGGCTTTACGCCATTCAGGAGATTTTTTTGCTTGATTATAAGTGGAAGGTTCAAATTGAATGGATGTATGTTCAACAATTAATCCCTGAAATTTACCTTGGGATTGAAGAGTTGTACAACGAAGAGTCATGGGGTGAGTGCGCTGAGGTGGAAATTTTGAGAGAACGGGACGGGATTCCATCGATGGTGGTCCGGGCGGTTCAGGTGAGATGTGCGATGGGAGTGGGGGTAGGGGTGGAGGCGAGGCTGGTGGTGATGGTGACATAGGAGTCGGAGATGAAGGGTGGGGGTGGGCTGCCGACGAAGATGAAAAGAGGGGGTGGGTGGTCGACGGAGGCGGCGAAGGAAACATATCCAGAATAGGGGAAGGCGGGGGTGAGCGATTTGAAGATGACCGGGGAGGGGAGGGAGGTGGGGATGGGTGCCGATATGAAGGAGGGGAGACGGTGGGTGGAGGTAATTTTGATGGAGTAGAACCCAAAATAGGAAGAGATGTAGGGGAAGAGGATACTGCTGGTGGTGGGCCAAGAATGGAGCCCTTAGTCAAGCCCGAAAAACCAACCGGTGATGGTAGTGACGCTGGAGCAGTGGCATGAGATACAAAAGTAGACGCAGGAAAAGTTTGTTCACGAAATTCAACATGTTTACAATAATAGATCCGATCAGAATCCAAGTCAAGACAAATATCACCGGAATGATTATTAGAAGGGCCTAGATAGACACATAATTTGCTGCGAAAATCGAATTTGCGTTTATTGTAAGGACGTAAAAGAGGAAAAATGCCACACTCAAAAATACGAAGGGAGTTATAGTCAGGATCCTTTTTGTGAAATTTATAGTACGGACTCAAATTAGACAAGACTGGTGTAGGAAGCATATTGATAAGACGAACACTATGAAGAATAGCAAAATGCCAATATTTTAAAGGAAGAGAGGCATGAGCAAGTAATGTCAAAGCCGTGTCAACCAAATGTCGAATTTTCCGTTCGGCGATGCCATTTTGCTCATTCGTGTGTGGACACGCGATTTTGTGAAGAATCCCATGCTCGTGAAAATATGATTGTAGTTTTTGAAATTCACCCCCATAGTCTGAATGAAAATGTTTTACTTTGGCACCAAATTGACACTCGATCATGTTGTGAAATTGAGTGAATGCAAGATGAACATCACTTTTGTTTTTAAGACAATAAACCCATGAATATCGAGTAAATTCATCAATTAACACAAGAAAATATTTGTAATCAAATGGAGATGAGATGGGGGCAGGTCCCCATACATCGGAATGAATTGTTTCAAAAACATATGAGCTAGAACGAATAATATTATTAATGGGTCTCTTATGAGACTTGCCCAAAGGGCAGGAATTACACGAAAAACTCCTACGACGACTAGAATCAAGTAAACTACGATTGGCTAAAGCTAGAGAAACTACACTACGATGACAATGTCCTAATCTAGCATGCCACTGCTCAAACGGAACTTTCTCGCTAAGCAAAGCTTCCTTCAACGTTGGTGGCATGACATAAAGGCCTCCATCACTCGAACCGCGCCACCGGATTACCTTGCTCACCTGATCCTTAATAAGAAAACAATTTGGCCAAAATTCAAAGAAGCATGAGTTATCTTTACAAAACTGTTGAACGGATAACAAAGATTTAGTTAATTTGGGAACAAGTAATATGTTAGCAAGTTTAAAAGAGGCTAGGGTGGAGTTACCAGTGTGTGTGATAGGTGTACCTTGACCATTACCTAGATAAATGTTCTCGTGACCCGAATAGGGAACCATATTGTGTATCTGATTTTGATCGGGCGTCATATGATGGGTGGCACCTGTATCGGGGTACCAAGGCTGAGATGGGGCATGAAACTCATGAGGATAAGCTGATGGACCATGGGAGTAATGTGCCAGATGTGCCTGGGGGTAATAAGCATTGAAGCGACCACGTCCGCCCCTACCGGCTCATCCGCCACGCCCCCGATTCATACGGAAATAACACTTGTTAGCAAGATGATTTGTGCGCCCACAGTGATAACATGCCCTCTTTTTGGTGGGAGATCTGTCAGAGGTACTAGACTGCCTATCATCCACAGCTGGTGACTTATCAGAACGAACAGCAAGATTAGCAATCAGAATGGGTTCCAATTCCGAGTTCTTAAGAATAGATTCATAAGAAATCAAACAATTAGTCAAATCATTAAAATCCATCTCAAAATTTTGGCTAGACGGAGAAGACAGTATCACACCATGATAGTCCTTGCCAATATTTTTAAAAATCACAGCATCCAATTGAGATTGTTCAATACGGTAACCAGCACCAGCCAATTCATCAACAATGGCTTTAATTTTGCGAAGATATTCCGCAACAGACATGTCTTTCTTTTGAAGACTAAACAACTCAAGTTGTAATTGCAAACGTCGCGGCTCAGTTACAGTGTCATAGGCACTCTCCAGGGATTCCCAGATATCACGAGATGTAAGACTACCACTCACCATAGGAATGAGTTTCGATTCAACCGAGTTAAAGAGCCATGTCATCACAGCTTGATCCGTTTTTTGCCAATGCAGATACAACGGATTCAATTGCATACTTGTTCCCAGACTAGCTTCAAGATCAAGAGCTCCGAGCACTAACATCTCAGGCATACAAATTTCACCCGTCAGAAAACCGAACACGCCCCAAGATTTTAGAGCTGTGGTAACAGTCATTTTCCACGCCAAATAGTTGGAGCCATCAAGTTTTACTGCTATAGCTTGACTAGCATTAAGGGAAGACATGTTAAAAGGTAAAGGTTGAGGGGAAAAATTGGTGGAATAAGGAGGATAAGAAGGGATAGGTTCGGGTTTGTGAGGGAGATATGAAATACCAGGTGGGGGTTGGGGTAGGGCATGATTTGAGGGGAAAAGAACATTGGGGGAAGCGGGCATTCGAGGTAATTGGGTTCCAGCCAAGAAATTGAGGAAGTATTGAAGAATAGGGTGATTAAAGTAAGATGATGGAATGTCAGAGGAGGGGGTCGGGGACCCTGAGCTGCAGAGTAAACAAGGAAAGAATCATCAGTTTCTTGGGTGTGAGAGGAGGATGGATCGTTTATTTTGGGTGACGGAATAGGGCGGGTGGTTAGGGCAGTAGACGGAAAGAGAAAGTTATATGTGGCATCGGAAACGGTGGTGCGGGGAAGAGAATTGTCGGTGGTGGTGGTCGGGTGATAAGTCCATTATTTACGTGTTTCTAGCATGCATTTCATGTTTATTTATCGTTGTTTGTTTATGTTTAACTTGTTTTATTGTTACTTTAGGATGTTATTACTTCTTGTTCGCTTATTTGTGTGTTAGGACTTGATCCTTGGCGATTCGGGTTGATTTGGAGCAAAAACGAGCTTGGAAACAAGCAAATCGAGTGAAGACAAAGTTCTGCCGTCACTAGCGGGCGCGAGCCACTACCTCGCGGGCGCAAGTCTGGGATACAAAATCCCTGCCACCACTAGCGGGCGCGAGCCATGACCTCGCGGGCGCGACCCTGGGTAGTTTTCATGTGCGAACCGTTGCATCCTTTCGTGTTTTCATGGCAACTCTTCGCCACTATCTCATCCGAATTTCTCCCAAGCTTTGTGTCCCTTCACTTATGGATAGAAGCAACATTTCATTATGGATAAAGACAACACTTCTTGAAGATAGAAACATCCCTTCACCAAAGATTGCAACTCTCCATAACACACCTCTTGGAGAATTATAAATAGAAGGCTTGTATCATCATTTAAGTTGAACGTATGAGAATACTTTGACATACAAATCTATTCTATTTCAAGTAGATTTATCTTAGTTTTATTAAATGGATCAAAGTTGATCCGAAAGGATAACTTATCGTAGAGAAACGACGAGAAGGTGCAAGAGAAAGCGACTCGAGGATTTGACAAACCCTCTAAGGGAGAGTAAAAGGATTCACAACCCCTAACCCTTCTTTGTTTATGCATTTCAATTGTATCGTTCTTGTTGAACTCGGATATCTTTGTATTGATGTTTGAATCGTTTGATCAAATGAATGATTTCTGTTTTGCTTAATATGGTTTCTACTTTAAGTTTGTTTCTAACGAAAACTCTTTTAGTATTTAATTGTGGCGTTTATCTAAGTTCGATTGACGCAAAGAGATTTGGGAATCGAATTAGATAAACATTGGTAATCGACTTAAGTAAACTTGGTTTTTACTTTAACTCGTGCTTTAACTTGACTAGTTGATTTAAGAGTTAATTTTGCTTATGTTTCTAACTCTGAATGTAACAATTAGATTTAGATTGATTACTAACTTAGAAGAAACACTTTGGTTTAACTATTTGAATATTGACTTAGATATATGTGTTCAAGTCGTGACTTTATTGGTACATGAGATAATAACTTAGATAGTCTATTTGATGTAGTTTAGTTTAGATTAGAATTCAAACTCAACTTGATAATTGAATTAACTATAGACTTAAGAGAAAACGAATCTGTAATTCGACTAAATAAGATATTGCGTGTTAATAATGTTTTGTTCCCTGTGGGATCGATAATCTTTTATAACTACAAAGCGGACACCGTACACTTGCGGATTTCGCCTAACATCGGGGCAGCAACAGTGTGGGTTGAAAAGGGGACAGCAGAGGTGGAGGGGAAAGGTAAGGGTGGACGGGATGGGGAGGAAAAGGTTTGAGGTGGTAGATTAGTGTGAGAAACAGATGGGGAAGGAGAGGAAGTGGTGGTGGGAATGGGGGTTGTGCTAGCCGGCGGTGGTGGGGGGGGGGGGATTTGATCCCGAATCTTCTTGGCTCAATGATACCATGTTAATGTTGTAAAGTATATTGTATATTGATGATGATAATTGCTACAGGATTACAACCATATATACATCAACCTATACAAGTTCTAGTAGGAGACTATTAAGTAAGAGATAAAGATAGTAATTATCCTAAGCTAAATACAAGATAATTACAAATGAAGTATATCACATAGACTTCATGGAGAGGAAGAAGTCTATCTCTAACAATTCCATCTTGTAGAAATTAGGTAACCCGGATGAATATGAAAATATGAGTGGTTATGAATGGGATGAACAGGTTTTTGAACGGTTAGGGATTAGATAGTGCACCTTCCCAAACGTCTGGCCAAGAGACGTTAAAGAAAGGCGCTTCTGGGAGGCAGCACAGTGTTGGCCTTGCCCAAGACTAACGTCTATCCTTTATATTCAGTCTTAATTTTTGTTTTAATTTATTTACTTTAGTTAGTAACTTCTTCCCTGGCCTCTTAACTTTCTGGAGTTGATTTTTGTTACAGGTATTGTTGGAGCTTTAATGGTGGAAAAGGCCTGTGAGACATTACTTAGGGAGTTTAATGTTCTTGGGTTTCAATTTGTGTGGTGGAGGGCCCATATGGATAAATGATGTATGAAATAAATTTAGCCCAGCTTATTCACTTTTACCATACGTGTCAATTCCACTCACCATTTACACCAACAACTCAAAGTGAAACTCTTATCTTTCATTCCCAAATCGCAGCAGACATCCACTTTCCACCAAATCGCCATTACCACTCTTCATCTTTGTCATCAACCATCCACCATGTCGAAACACATCACCACCACCATCACTAATAAGTAACAGATTCATCCCGCCGACTCGAACCACCGACAGTCATCATCACTCTCCATACTCACCAACATTAATCTTCAATGTTTTCCATGAATCTTCAATCCAACAAATCAGCTTCAACTCAAGGCCAGTAGCTCTATCCTTTTTATTCACTTTCCTATTAACTTCACTCAGAAATTGCGTTTTGGTCTGTATTGAGGACAATACAAAAATTAAGTGTGAGGTGTTTAGGAGTATGTGATTAGAAAATCGATTTGATGTGGTTACTGTTGCTGAAATTCGGGATTAATTTGTGAATTACAGTTGCAAATTTTAAGGGTTCATTGTTTAAAGTTGCTAAAATTTGTTGCTGGAAATATGGGTTGAAATTAGTGTGAGGTGCCCACCAAGCTTGAATGTGTATATTGCTTGAAAATAGTGTGAGGTGGGCACCCAAATGCATGTTCCTAAAATTGTCATTTATGTCTTTAACTTATGCTCAAAAATTGACAATCAAAACTAGTCTAGTACTGGGTCACGTTAGTTTTATTAAGTTCGGAGTTACCAATTTGAAAGAACTAAGAGGTGAATAACAACTAAATTATGCTTTGCCATGTGATTAATGAATTATGGAGATATCAATTTGAAAAAAAAAGAATGCTTTGAACTTTGCAACACAACCAACCCTTGATGGTATGATTTAGAGCCGATGGACAAGAGCGGAAACATTACACTCGCTCTCTAGGTGAGAGTTGTCCTCATGGAAGAAGAATTCTAGAACTTGTCTTGTTATGCATATCGAGACTGCATTTTTACATGAATTGAAGCATTTAAGATGATTAGGGCAATTAGGATTAACCCTTTTGTAAACCACGTTCCTCCTTTTGCAAAAGATGAAACCACAAACCACATTCCTCTATTTCCAAATCCATGAAACCACAAGGGTTTTATTTGTATTTTTCCCTTTAAAATAATACAAATGAGATTCTATGGTTACAATATTTAGTGAACAACACTTCAAAAATGACATTGCAGTTAAAATCAAAAGGTCAAAGTGACGCTTGTCAATTTTAAACATAAAACTCAATTATCAAAGTGTATTTATTCAATTTCATACGTGCTTAGCATGATTTGGAAAGGTGTAAAGGAGGTTAATCTCTTTAAGAAGGGATGCATGGACAACTCGATCTCTAATAAAGGAAATTTTGATAAATTCATAATTTTCGGGTATCCCAAAATAGCCTATTCGTTTTATTTCTTTGTGTTGGCGGCCCCCTGCTCCTTGGTGGATTAAATATTGACGGGGCTGCCTCAGGTTCTCCAAATTTGGCAGGGGCAGATGGAATCTATCGTACCTCTAGAGGGTTTCCAAAAGCTTGCTTTGCGTTTCCTTTGGAAAACCATCCAGCTTTATTTGCAGAAATTAAGGCAGTCTCAATTGCAATCCTTCAAGCAGAGGCTCGAGGGGTGGGGTGTTTCCGCTTTAGATTGAAAGTGATTCTCTCTACACTATCTAAATTTCTCTAACTCCATTAAGACAATTTACACAATGATAGGCACAATGCTGCATTTAATAAGTTCAAAATACAAAGTCGGATATTGTTTTAAGCAATGTTTCCTTCTAGGAGAGAGAGACTCATTAGATATGAATACAGTAGCAAATAATTGCAATTCTCACAAACTAATAATATTGTTTCTAACAATTCTCCATTGCTTACGAACGAACGAGACTTTCAAAACAAGGTGTTGCAAAACCATAGTTACCAATTCGAGTCGGAATGGTGGTTGTTTGAAAACTTCTCTCTTTAAGATCGTACAATATTCGCGTACTTGACACCCAAATCCATCATGATTTTATCACCTTCCTTCGAGTATCCCCAAACTCTCACATGGTTGAAACAATTGGGTTCTAAGAATTGTGGCAGTTGATGTTAAGATTGAGAATTATTCTCAAATGTTTTCTATGGTTTAATGTATCTTTTTGTATGTGTATTATGTCTATGTATGTTGAATAAAACTAGGAGACTTCTAGAGTGTCTAGTAGTCAAGTGATGTGTTGTAATTCCCTAATCTTTTAGGGAGTAAAAGGTAAAATGTTGAGTTTTTTGTAATGTACTGAATTTATATTCAACAGTTCAATGAAGAATAGCAAGAGAGTTTACTAAAAAATGTTTTTCCATCTCTCTCTATTTTCATAGTTATTATCTATTCGCATTTTCTATCTATTCTACAGCACTTAATCCGTTAAAGAAGAAGTTGCAGATTAACTTTTATTCACTTACAACTGGTATCAGAGCACATCTTCTCAAGCGACATGTGAAGTTCAAGAATTGCCGCAAGGGTTTGATCAATGTCATCAAATTAACCAGCTCCTCAATTTAATGGGGAGAACTATCACATATGGGCCTTCAAGATGCAGACATATCTAGAATCTCTTGGTCTTTGGGAGGTGATCAATGACTATAGAGATCCGCAACCGTTAGGGAATAACCCAACATTGAATCAAATCAAATTGCATGAAGAAGAAAGCCCAAAGCTCTTACAACCATTCATTCTGCAATTTCAGATTTGGTCTTTCACAAGATCATGAGTATAAGGTCACCAAAGGAAGCATGGGAGAGATTAAAGGAAGAATATGAAGGCAATGAAAGAGTAAAAACTGTCAGAATGTTTACTCTAATAAGGGAGTTTGATATGTTGAAGATGAAAGAGGATGAGTCAATCTCAGAATATTCTTCAAGATTGATGAGCTTGGTAAACAAAATCAAGCTTTTAGATTCAGACTTTCCAGATTCAAGAGTGAAAGAGAAGATTATGATAAGCCTTCCATCAAAATTTGAATCAAAGATTTCTACAATTGAAGAGTTTTGTGATGCAAAAAATTTATCAGTTTCTAAAATCGTAAGCAAGTTTCAAGCTTTTGAAGATAGAATTAATATGAGAGATGGAAGCACCATGGAGGGAGCTTTTCAAGCAAATTCCAAAGTCAAGCAGTACAAGAGAGATGGGAAGAAGCCCATGACTGAAAATTCAGACAAAGGAAAGCAGGTGTATGGTTCAAAGGATCGGGTAGGTGTATGGTTCAAAGGATCGGGTGAAGAAAGGTGGGTTTCCTCCTTGCAAACCCTGTCATAGAGCTAACCATAAGGAGGAGGATTATTGGTTCAAAGGGAAGCCTCATGTACAATGTCGAAATTGCAAGAAACTGGGCCATATTGAAAGAAATTGCATGCAGAAGAAACAACAAGAAAATGCTAATCAAAACAGGTTCCATCAAGCAGCAAATGCCACAGGTGAAGAAGAGGAATTAGATTCAACATCCAACCTTTTCTTGGTGTCACAATGAAGCTCATCAGACGATCGTTCGTGGATAATTGATAGCGGTTGCACAAGCCACATGGTCAAAGATGAAGATGCTTTTTATAAGCTAGACAAAGATATCAAAATCAGAGTCAGATGCAATGCGAAATTAGTGGAGATCGGTGGAAAGGGTTCAGTAGCAGTGAAGACCAATCAAGGCACCAAATATATTCATCAGGTACTTTATGTGCCATCACTTGTGTTGTAGCTTGTGTCCTAAAGACAATTGTCGTTTAGGATATTTTATTTAGAATAAAGAATGTATAAACTATTGATTTTATGAAAGGCTTTTATCTTTTATCTTATATATATTACGTTGTAATTATTAGTTAAAAGAAATCCATAGTTTATATTGATAATCTTAAAGTGTTCATACAAGATGAAGTGAGACATACTTTAATGATTAAATAAACTTTAAATATCCCAAGTCGAGTATTGTATTATTGGATTAATATATATACAGTTGAGACTTACATATAATATATCCCTTATTCATGAATAAGAAGTTGATCTCACGAACTTAGATTATACGAGATATCTGGATAATTATATGGATATGTATAATGATGTTATATATATTGGAGACCCCGCTTTGAGTTACTAGTATGGAATAAATACATAAATGTCAACTAGCTTTAACTCATATGTGGTAATAGATATAAAGTAGTCCTAGAACTCAAATACTCATTCATGTGACTTTGAATTATGGAGTGTGTTACTTTGATTCTACTATCTGTACGATCCAGTATTCGGGTGTCCTTCGGGTAGACATTGGGTAACACATAAAGTAATTGCAAAGCAGTTAATGTTAGATTGAGGATATCATCACTTCTGTATTAGAGAAGATTTATCTTGGGCCTCTTGTGAATAAATAGTTCTAAATCCTTGCGCGAGGTAATATGATAAATTGGAAATGGTTTTCAATTTATGGAGAATATTTATTTGAGCACAAGTAAATTAATAATGAATTATATGATTGACTTTTCCGTGATCATGATTCATTAAAGATAATATTGATGAGGGACCGAATTATATTGCAACTATCACTGACAGGTAAAAGAAGTCAACTGTTAATCTTGACTCCTTATGACTCCGGGTTAGAAGAGTATCTCCATATTTGAGTCGACGCTCTTCTATGTTATATTAATTAATAGAGATTAGATTAATATACGACTGGTTGTGGTAAGGACCTAGTGGGTCACACACTAAGAGTATTGAAGGATAAAATGGTAAATTGGTAAATATACCAAATATGTGTATTTGGTAATGTTGGCCGAAATATGTATATATAGTGTTGATATATATAATTTAATTGAATTAAATTATAATGTGTTATAATGTTAATTAATTAAATCCTACTAGTATAATAATTGAGATTATTATTTAGTTAAATTGAGTAATTTAATAAATATGGATTTATATAAATTACTAGTTTAATTAAATAGGAATACTAGTATGAATAGAATTGTTTTTATTAATTAAATAAGAGTTGGCCTAGTCCTTTTGGGAATAGGATTCTTATTTATGAGAGACAATTCTAAACACTATAAATACAACCCCCTATGAGGTATTTGATACACACATCTAATTCTCTCTAGAGAAGCCGAAATTCCTAGACCAAAATTGGGGTTTTGATTTACCGTTTTATTCGTTCTTGCTCGTGTGGACTTAACGCTAGAGGTGTTCTACTTTGGGCACTCGCGAGATTAAAATAAAGAAGACTTGTGGGCGCGACAACAACGTTAGATAGTAATCTCCTAAATGTATTTTATCTAACTAATCTTCTTAATTGTTATTCAATAAGCTAACGGATCTTGGTTTAAGAAATTGAAAATTTTTAATTCCGCTACGAACGTCGTAAATCTTCAATTTCCAACAACTTGCTCATAATTTGTTGACCGTCCCACAAATGCTCAAAAATGGAAACTCATTGGTGTTCAAATATAACACATGTTTTATTTATGATGATAATGGTGCATTGTTGGTAAAAATACCCATGGTGGATAGGTGTTTCAAGTTGAATTGGCCTGTGGTAACTGAGAGTGTGAATTTAGCTAGCCTTGATGATTCAAGACTTTGGCAATGTAGATTTGGCCACTCAAATTATAATGCCTTAGTCAAATTAAACAAAGAAGGGCTAGTTAGAAATCTGCCTGAAATTAAAAACCCGGAAGAAGTGTGTTCATCGTGTCAGTTCGGGAAACAACATAGGCTGCCATTTCCAGCCTCATCGTCATGGAGAGCAAAATTCAAGCTTGAACTTGTTCACAGTGATATTTGTGGCCCTGTGAACACCGAATCCTTGAACAAAAACAAATATTTTGTAGTATTTGTTGATAATTATACAAGGATGACGTGGATCTATTTTATAAGGAACAAGTGTCAAGTATTTGAACTGTTCAAGAGGTTCAAGAATTCAGTTGAAACTCAAACTGGGTGCAAGTTAGAGCCTTGAGAACTGATAATGGAGGTGAATACAATTCAATGGAGTTCAAGAACTTTTAGTCAGCTGAAGGGATTAATCATCAACTTACAGTTGCATACTCTCCGGAGCAAAATGGTGTGGCTGAGTGCACAAACAGATCTGTGGTTGAAATGGTGAGATGCTTATTAGCGGAGAAGAAGTTGTCGAATCAGTTTTGGACAGAGGTAGCTCATACAGCGGTGTATTTGCTCAATCAATTACAAGCAACAACAATAGAGAACATGACACCAATTGAAGCTTGGAGTGAGATTAAACCATTAGTAAAGCATATGAAGGTGTTCGGTTCGTGTTGCTATATTCATATTCCTACAGCAAAAGATTTAAGCTTCATGTTAAATCAAAGATTGGTATCTTTCTCGGATATGCATCCCAATCAAAGGGATACAGAATCTTTGATGTCCAAGATGAAAAATTGGTGATATGCAGAGATGTTACGGTGGATGAGCAATCATATTGGGATTGGAATCTTAAGCAAATCAAGCATTGCAATGACAATAGCGTGGTGGATGATTCGGTACAAATGCCCGCGAATGAAAACATGAGCAAAATCGAGAGCAACGTCATTGACGAACCTTTGAATCAAAGAACAATGAAGCTTTCTAATATCTATGAGAGCTGTAATTTAGCTCAATCAGATCCTGGAAGCTTTGAAGTGGCATCTAAAGATCCTAGGTGGGTTAAAGCTATGGATGAAGAACTAAATATGATCAAGAAGAATGACACATGGAGCTTAGTTCAGAAACCTGAAGGAAGGGCTGTTATAGGGCTTAAATGGATTTACAGAACCAAAGTTAATCTAGATGGGTCCATTAACAAGCTCAATGCACGACTAGTAGTGAAGCGTTATGCTAAAAAAAAGGCCTTGATTTTACTGAAACATTTGCTCCAGTAGCAAGGCACGACACCATCGGATTTCTTGTTGCTCTAGTTGCTCAAAATGGTTGGAAGATCTATCATCTCGATGTAAAGTCGGCATTTCTTAATGGTGAGCTTAAGTAGGAGATTTTTTTAGAGCAGCCACAGGGGTATGAAGTTTCATGCTCTGAAAATATGGTGTACAACATAAGGCGCTCTATGGGTTGAAAGAAGCCCCTAGAGTATGATACAACAAGCTTGATTCACATTTGCAGCATTGTGGTTTTACCAAAAGTGAAATGGAAGCCAGTCTTTACACAAAAATGAAGCTGAAAATTTACTAATAGTTTTAGTTTATGTGGATGATCTTCTAATTACTGGGAGTGATGAAGATGCAATTCAGCAATTTAAAGCTCAAATGGAATCTGAATTTGAAATGTTAGATTTGGGTCTTATGCATTACTTTTTTGGGGATGGAGATTGATCAAAATGTCGAAGGAATCTTCATGTCTCAACAAAGGTATGCTCAACAACTTCTCAACAAGTTTAAAATGGAGAATTGCAAATCCATAGCCACTCCAATGGTTTGTAATAAGAAGATTTCAAAAGAAAATGAAGGTGAAAAAGCTTATCTTTTTGTGTATCAAAGTCTAATTGGCAGCCTATTGTATCGGACACATACAAGACCGGATATAATTTTTCCGGTGAGTTTATTGTCAAGATTTTGTTGGCCCTATCAAGAACAGAATCACCTAGAGGGGGGGTGAATAGGTGTCAAAGTTGAAAACTGAAAATTTCTAAGTTTTTCGGGAAACTTAATTTTCAGAGTCAAATTTCCTCAGAGTCAGAAGCAAGCTTACAGAAGTTGCTTCTGAGGGAAATTCTGCCTAAACACAGTTAGACTGTTTTCAGCAACAGAAGTTCTGATTTGAGAACTTCTGGACAGTCTTCTGAACAAAGACAATGATACTTAGAGAAAATCTGTTTCAGCACTAAATATAAGTAGGTACACAGAAGCAAAAATAACAAGTATAAGAGGGAGAAAGAAGTTCAGGAGATCCTGATTGAACAATTCGATTTATCCAAGTTCGCCACAGAAGTCCTGTGACTACGTCTTGTCCCCTGAGGTCGCAGCCTACAGAGATTTTATAAATCCACTATTCAGAACTTTTATGGCAAGTTCAGAAGCTCTTTTACATCAACAGAACTTAAGCTAATTTCTCACTTAGTTCTGACTAGCCTAAAAAGAGTTAAAGGATTTCCACCAGAACAACAATACTCTGTTTTCTGGAATTCTCACCCAACTCAAATCTCAACTAGATTTCTCTCAAAAATCTAACTGAATATCACAAACGATATCAGTTTACAAGATTCCTATTATGAACTTGTTTTTCTTCACTCTCTCGCTTAAACTTAAGCTATGCTAAGAAAGATTGAGAATGGAAAGTTTGCTCTGTTTTTCTTGTTGAAACAGTGCATTGAGATTTTGCTCGATTATCACGCGTACATGATGCATTGGAGCTTGGCTACTATTTATAGTGAATGAGGATGACCGTTGGGAAATTTGAATCTTCACAGAGATGACATCAGTTGTTGTAGCCGTTAATTTGTCAAGTCTTCAAACGGTCTTCAAACACTTTGATTCCGTTATCCTTGTTCTTTAACCAAATCCGGTAAGTGATTTAAAATTGAAGATAAGGTTGACCGGAAACATTCCTCAATAAGATCAACAAAGGGTAGACAAGGAAATTCTGGTTTCACTTTGAGTAGACAAGCGCTCTTCATCAAAACAGCTTTTTGAACTTTTGGCGCCTTGCATTAAATGCACTTGTCAGAGCAATAAATGTTATCCATAACCTGTGACTAAGCTTCTGATCAAATTGGTAGATGAACTTCTGATTGCAAAGGACCTCTGAGGAGAGCTTCAATAGACTTCAATAGCTTCAGAGCGGACCATCCAGCTTCTGAAATAATGAAACTCTGTCTTCAGCAATCGAGACTTCTGAGTACTTCAGGCAATCTAGAAATTCTTCATTCAGCACCTGCTGAGTAATTTACACATAGACTAAGTAGAAAAATATTAGTCAACAATAAACTATATGCAAGAGAATGTTAAGTTTTCATCTTCTGAAACGTTTGGACATAATCAAAACACTTAGGGTTCATCAGATTTCTACATGATCCCTGGCTCACTCACTTTCAACATGTTGAATAAATTCGGAGGTACATAAAGGGGACAATTGAGTATGGTATTTGGTTCAATGTTGCTGAAAATGGAGGTTTGCTTGGCTATTCAAACAGTGACTGGGCTGGAAATTTTAAAGATAGCAAAAGCACCTCCTGTTATGTGTTCTCACTTGGAAATGGTGTATTCTCATGGTGTTCAAAGAAGCAAAAAGTTTTTGCTCAGTCCATTGCTGAAGCAGAATACATTTCTGCTACAAATGCTGCTAATATTGTGATTTGGATCAGAAAATTATCTTTCTGCTTGGTCTCTCTTCCATCAACTTGCTCTTCTCAAGCAGTTAGGCTAAATAACCCATGACTTGTCTTATTGTGACATCTACATCATCAGGGATAAATGGTGCTTTAGTGAACAGGTGGTGTTTGGATGTAGGCAAATGGACTCTGGCAAAGCAGTTTTATCTTGCTTTCTCTTGACAGTTGTTGCGGCTGATCTTGGCTTTAGGGGCTTCAGGACCCATGTGTTTCCTACTTCTAGCAGTATATGTTTGAATGAATCTTTGGGGATGCATCTTGAGAAAGGATGACTTAGAATCATTTGAATTGTACACCTCTTGGTTAGTCAACTCTGCCCAAGAGGTTTCAGCTTTGAATTTGGAATCAAACTCCTCTAAACGGCTCTGAAACTCTGGCTTGGATATATTCTTCGAATTCACAACACCAAGATAGACATGAAAGCTGTTCAGAGAGATATGCATATCAATGCCCATTAAATGATATTTTAATTTCTTAGAATATGTTGGGTGTTTGATCTTGCGATCACTTTTGAACGCCATTTCGTTGATTTTAGTAAACTCCATCGCCAGCACCATTGAGCAAGGTGCAGACTTCATCATCTAGACCTAATTTCTGCAAACTATTCCAATCATTAATTTTTGTCGAGATGAATGGCAAGTTCTTCACTTCTTTGTACCTAGCTTTGTCTTCCTTATCAGTGCTCGTAGTCAAACGGTTCAGCAACTCATCAAACTTTTGGGTGTCAACATTGAGCTTGATCTCCTCAATGGGGGCATGTGTTCTCTCCTTCTTTGGGAGAAGACGAGGTCCCATTGAAATGGTGAAAGGAATTTTTGGAAATGGAAAGATGGAGGTGGATTTGTGAAAAGGTTGGAAGTTTGATGATTAAAGAAGGGTGATTTCAGGTTAGAGTGGATCTGAATTAGAAATTGGGAATATGAATGGGTTTGGGAGAACAGTTAAGGAGCGCTTATGGGGAAGTGGGTTTGTGCAGGCGCTTTTGAGTGGTGAGTAGGTGGGCTTGGCTGGTGATTGGGAGAGGCAATTACTTTTCAGAGAGTGGGCTATGGTGGCTTTGGTAGGGGTGTTTTGTTTGTTTTGGTCCAACACAAGTACAAAGCCCACTTGAGATGAAAACCTACAAAAGAACAAACATTAGTCCACAAGCAAACAAATAACTGACCAATCTCTTTGTCCAAAGCCACTTTTATTTTAATTTTAATTTTTATGATCTTCCTCTCTTTTTTTTCGAACAAGCAAAAAGAACAGGTACATCTTGTTCTTTCAACTTGCTCTATTTTCTGTCTAGAGCTAGACATTGATCTCCAAATGGTCTCAGGGTGATTCATGAATGTGTAGTCCTCCACTTGGTTGTTCTCTCCAGTTATGTAGGATTTGAGGCGTTGTCCATTAATTTTGAAGGATTCGTCTATTCCATTCATTATTTTAACATCACCATGTGGAAACACCTTGATTACATTAAATGGTCCAGACCATCTTGACTTTAATTTTCCAGGGAACAACCTGAGGTGTAAGTTGAAGAACAACACTTTTTGCCCTGGGTAGAACTCCGTCATTTGGATATGTTTGTCATGCCCGTTCTTGGTTTTCTCCTTGTAAATTTGCGCATTATCGAAAGAGAACAATCTAAACTCATCAAGCTCATCCAGTTACATTTTCCTTTGATCACATGTTGCCTGCTCATCAAAATTTTGAATACTTAATAGCCCAAAGAGCTTTATGCTCTAACTCAACAGGTAGGTGACATGATTTACCATAGAGCAATCTAAAGGGTAACATTTCTATGAGGGTTTTGTAGGTTGTTCTATATCCCCAAAGAGCATAATCTAGCCTATTGGTCCATTTTTTCCA
Organism: Euphorbia peplus; assembly: GCA_028411795.1. Taxonomy (NCBI): domain Eukaryota; kingdom Viridiplantae; phylum Streptophyta; class Magnoliopsida; order Malpighiales; family Euphorbiaceae; genus Euphorbia; species Euphorbia peplus. The sequence goes on along the minus strand of CP110843.1, from coordinate 5,814,583 downwards.
GCACAACCAACCGTCTTTTCTAAGATTATTTTGATTTCTCCATTTGATATCTCAGCTTGTCCATTTGAATATGGGTGGTAAGGGGTGTCTATTCTATGGGTCACATCATATCTCCCAATGAGTCTCTCAAACTGTGCATTACATAAATGAGTTCCTTGGTCACTTATAATTGCTCTAGGCTTGTCAAATCTGGAAAACAACTTCTTAAGGAATTTTACAATTACTCTTGCATCATTTCTGGGACTTTCCATGGCCTCAACCCACTTGCTCACATAGTCTACAACCACAAGTATATACTTGTCTCCATAAGAGCTAGGTAAGCTATGTCAGCAAACCATGGGGCGGAATCATCCCGAACATCGTAAAGTTGTTCACCCAGAAAGGTATCCAGCATGTCTGCTTGTGCTTCCTGCATGTTCTCTTCCAATCTGGATAGGTGATCAGCTGCTTTTTAGACTTTACTAGCAAGTGGGGTAGACAGTAGAAGTGGAAGCATACAAGTGTCGTTCCCACAGAGAGTAAGTTAAGTGTATTAAAGATTTCCAAAGGAACAGCTTGTTCTTCGTCAGAACAGTTTGTTTCATATAATTTTGAGGTTGTTTGTAATTGTCACAGTTTTAAAGGAAGAATTTTAAGGTTGTTGTGAGCGAAAGTGGACGCTCATAGTGGCTTTAGCCTTCTTTGACTAGAGTCGCCACCCGGCCGACCGAGAAAATGTACAAACCGGTGTAGTTACCGATTGTTTTGAAAACCAGAGATTCTATTTACGTTCGTGGATACAACTTATTAGTTCCGACATTCTAGGCCTTAGAGGATCTTTAATGCAACCTAATTCATTATTTTCTTATTTTATTTTTATCACACAAAAAGCATTTAAATAAAGTAAAAACTGTACGGTAAACCGTTGGGTGACACGGTAAAAACCCTCAGAAGCTTACCCTCGTAGCGTGCCAGTAGGATGCTTGCAAGCTAGTACTCGTCGAGAACGGAGCCAAGTGAACGAAGCTTTTAGGGTCGGAGAGGCGTCGGGGACGTACTCCTAAGGATTGGAGAGAAGGGATTTCGGGGGAATCTTTTAGGTTTTATAAGATTTGATTTTGGGAGCTCTTTTGCAAAGAGGAGAGCTACACCAGGATTTTTGGGAGTAGGATTGAGTGGTATTAGATTATTTTGGCGTCGTGAGGACTTTAGGGAGCTGAGATATTTTAGAGCTAGAACTTCGATATCTGAGCGATTCTTTTTATATCAGAGGCAACCTTAGGAAACTTTCAGAGGCAACTTATCAGAGGCAACTTATATCGGGTCAAGAACCACTCAGAAACCGAGAGAAAATGGAGGAAAGGAAGGAATTGTTGATGGTTTGAATGAGGATTCGGACCCCTATTTATAGGATTTCTGGGGGACCGTAGTGACCGTACGGTTACAACACTTGTGACCGTAAGGTCACACCATTTCTCGGTTGGTCAGCACGGGTTTTTTTCGTCCACCGATGCTCGAATAGTGACCATACGGTCACCAAAGAAGTGACCGTACGGTCACAACAATGACCGTACGGTCAGTATGGGTCTATTTGTCCACCGACACTCGATTTTTGTCCATCGACACTCATACGGTCATAAGAGGGTGTGACCGTACGTTCAAAGCATGTGTGACCGTACGGTCAAGACCTATGTGACCGTATGGTTTAGGTCTTCAGCCAAACACAATCTCGTTTTGACAGAGTTTAGTATTTTGGGCATAACTTCTTCATATAAACTCTGATTGAGGCAATTCAAGATGCTTTGGAAAGCTAAGACATAGATCTAAAACTTTTGTGGTTTACGTTTTTCCTAATTCGGACCCTAAAGGGGTCTAAATAGGCCTCCAAGTTGGACTGTGTGGTGATTCCTGTGTGGTTGAGTTTTATTTTGAACAGATTTGATTGGGAATTTATCGAGGGGTTTTGAAAAGATATTTTACATGTTATTGAAGGTGTCAATGACATGTGGAAAGAGTGAGTTTTCATTCAAGAGGGTCGGTCCGTTCCTTAACGAGTATTGACGCTTGTGCGATTAGCGGTACGAGGAGCTCGGAAATTGCTTTCGTCATTGGGTTCGAAAACTAGTGCTTACAGTTGTATTCAATGATTTGAAGGAGACAAGCCTGATACAATACTAACCAGCAATTGCATGTATGTTTATCCTTAATCTTAAGTGAATGTTAAGTGAATTGGGTCAAAGTCTCTACTGTGCATCCCACTTGAGTCAACTCCTGTGTGTTCTCAAGATACTAAGAAATTACTAACACGTAATGGCCTGTTAAGTGAATTCTTCTCCAGCTTTAAGTATGAGTAGCATTTCACAAATTATGAAAACCTTGATACTAAGATCAATTGTGTTCCCGACCCATGATCTTGCATGCATAATAAGTGAAGATAAATCGATCCCTCGTGAACTATCAACACTAAGATTAAAAATTGATATCATTAGACACCCAATTATGAAAATATCATTCATTAATCTTTAGGAAAACACACATACATTGTCGGCATTGACTGACCGGCCTTGACTAAGGAGGACTACTCACTCATCATGTTGAGTGATAGCCTTAAAACAACAAAAAGAAAAAAGAAGACTAACTTAAACGAAATCGTCACTTGATGCGTACTTAGAAAGATAGAAAAGAAGACTGAGTATGGGATGGGATGGGATGATAAACATTTCTCCCAGCTCAGAATTTAAAGATTAAATCGCACAAGACAAATAAACTCCTAAATTATGTAGCTTAACAGCAACAAACGGACTATTTTGGGCAGAAATTGGAATTGTCAAAGATCCTTTGCATGTACATGCATTGGCTGGTGATTTCAGCAGCTATCCTCCTTTATTAGCTTCCCGATGGTCAGCCTTCTCTCTTTCTTCACATGTTTGAGTCAAGACTCTTTACTTTGGCTTCATTTGCATGGCATTTTGGTTGTTTCTGCATGGCTTTTGGCCGTTTCTGCATGGCTTTTGGATTTATTTGCTCTATTGTGAGGTAATCATCATGTCATAGTCCACTACCTAAATTTAACCCAAATCACAACAATAATAGATAAAAATATATACCTTAGGCTTAATTAAGTTAATAAAAGGTGTTAAATAATGAATAATGAAGTCAATAATTAATACATCACTGCATGATCTGTAAACCCAACCACTTTGGAAAGAACAAGGTAAGATCTAAATTTGTAAAAAGCATACACAACTGCAAGTAATTCTTTTTCAGTTACAGTGTAGTTTTGTTGTGCATCATTAAGTGTTTTACTTGCATAGTAGATTGGTTTGAAATATTTGTCAATTCTTTGGCCAAGAACAACTCCTATGCAAGTATCACTAACATCACACATTAATTCAAAAGATAGCTCCCAATTAGGTGCTATGAGTATACGTGCAACAATTAGTCTAGCCTTAAGTTGTTCAAAAGCATGAATGTATTTTTCATCAAACTTGAACTCAATATTTTTGTGGAGTAAGTTGGACAATGGTGAGGCAATGTTGGAAAAGTCCTTGATGAACCTCTTATAGATACCAACATGTCTAAGGAAGCTTCGAACATCCTTGATTGAAGAAGGAACATGCAGTCCTTCGATGATCTCTACCTTGACTCGGTCAACTTCAAGACTTTTCTCTAAAACTTTGTGTCCAAGAACTATTCTTTCCTTTACCATAAAATCACATTTGTCCCAGTTGAGAACAATATTGGTCCCTTCACACCTTTCAAGCACAACTTCCAGATTTTTTAAACAGTCTATGAATGATCTCTCATAGACTGAAAAGTCATCCATGAAGATTTCAATTGTTTTCTCAACCATATCATGAAAGATAGTCATCATACACATTTGAAAAGTGGCTGGTGCATTGCAAAGACCAAAGGGCATCCTTCTATAAGCATAAGAATCATAGGAACATGTAAAGGTTGTTTTCTCAATGTCATGGGGGTGAATTGGAATTTGATTGTACCTCGAATAATCATCAAGAAAGCAAAAGAAGGCATAGCCTGCTAATCGTTCAAGCATTTGATCAATAAATGGAAGAGGCAAGTGATCCTTGCATGTTGCATCATTCAATTTTCTGTAGTCTATGCACACACGCCAAACTGTTACTGTTCTTGTAAGAATCAGCTCGTTGTTCTCATATTGGATCAAGGTCATCCCTCCTTTCTTTGGGACTACTTGAATGGGACTAGTCCAAGCACTGTTTGAGATTTGAAATATGATGCCTACATCGATCAGCTTGCTGACCTCCTTGGGCACAACTTCCTTCATATTCGGATTGAGCCTTTTCTATGGCTGGACACTTGTCTTGTGGTTCTCCTCTATCATGATTCTATGCACACAGATCCTTGGGTTAATGCCTTTTTATGTCAGAAATTTTCCAAGCTAGAGCTTCCTTGTGCTTCTAGAGAACAAGTAGAAATTGGGCTTTATTTTCTGCGATCAAATCTGATGAGATGATTATGGGTAATTTGTAAGTGGGTTGTAGCTAAGCATATTCCAGATGACTAGGTAAAGTTTTAAACTCAATAACATGTAGTTCTTCGAGTGAGGATTCGAATTTGTCAGTGGGTTGTAGTTAAGCATATTCCAGATGACTAGGTAAAGTTTTAAACTCAATAATATGTGGTTCTTCGAGTGCGGATTCGAGAAGTGATTTTGGTGGATTGTTCAAGGGTTCAATGGGTATCTTCTTGTTTCCATAAACCATAAAACTGCTCTCATCAGCTTCTTAATCATCATGTGTTTCCTTCTTAAGATTAGGTTCAACCAATTCCTGCAAATTACCATACTTATGCGCATGGAAAATATAAAATGTCATAAAAGGTATAATACTTACCAAATAATATCTGAAATAAATATATACGGTAATGACGTGCAATATAGTTTAACTTAGAAAGATATTTAAAGTTAATTCCAAATTAATGTTAAATTCTACTTTTTAACGCGAGATTTTTTTTCTGATTATTAAATTAATTTGATTCTAAATTTAGAAAAAAAGAAGACTACAATCTTTTTCAATATTATATAACGAATTTCCAAATTTAAATTTACATAAGATTATTGAATCGAAAAATAAAAAATATCAATAAACAATTTCAACTTTATTTGATAATTTTAATAAACGGTTCAACATACATTCAATTGCTCGAGAGATTTAGTCAAAATATTTCAAAAATCAATTGGTGATTAAAATTTCTTAAAATTTATATATTTTAAGATAAATCTGTGCATAACACGGGCCAATGACTAGTATTCTAAACACCATTAACTTTCCACTTTTAATTTTAAGGTTATTTGATGTTGTTTGATGAGAAAAGAGAAAATAAATATTTAGAAATAAAAAATATCAAAATATTATTTGTAGTAAAAATTTACTAAACAATTTTAAATCTTTAAAATTTACTTTGTAATCGTTATCGGCTATTTAAAAAAAGAGCAGTAAGGTACTTATTTTGAGTTTTTTATTTTTATTTTTTTTTAGAGGTTGAGTATTTTTTTTTTTTTGTAAACACACGTGCAATTTTGGAGAAAAAAAACTGCATTGTACTTTTTTTGAAAATATTGTTACCAGTGTTGAAAGGGCAAGAAACAAAGAGAAAATTCAATGGGCTAACTGAGGAGCCCAAAATATAATGGGCTGAAAGCCCAATTGAGAAAGCCTATCCAGATATATGAGTAAGCATCATCTTCTTCCTCTAGCGATTTCAATGGAAATTCAAATGGTAAGCGCCATATCTTCTTCATCCATGTCTTTAGTAAGAATAAGAGCTTCATGGGATACCCAATTCAGAGTTCCGTACAACCCTAATGCTCCTCGTAAACCTAAGAAATCCCCAATTTCTCAACCCTCTACTTTCAATCCTTCTCCTCCACCTTCTTCATCATCTCTCAGTTTGACTCCTCAATCAGTTTCAGAGCTTCTCAAGCGCAATACTATTGCTCAAGGTACTTTTCAAATTAGGGATTCATTCTAATTTCAGTTTCAATCTTTTAATTGCTTCCTTAAGATGGGTGTTCTGTTGTTCACTATTTGATGAAAAGGTGTAAACTTTCGTGTGATTTTGTGGTTTTTGAATTGTGGGTTTTATAGGGGTTTTGACGAAATCGGATGAGACTTATTTGGGGTATGATACATGGATGCCCAAGCCACCCAAAGTTGAGAAGCCTCGGTCTATTTTCAATGCAGCTGCTTTAGCTTATATCGGTGATAGCATTTTTGAGGTCAGTTTTGAAATTCGGCATGGTAGCTTAGCTCAACTTAATCTTGTTGCAAGAACACTCCGTTTAGTAGCTTGCATATCCGTGTCCGTTTCCATTTTCATTTTTCCTTTTTGTTTCTATTTGTAGGCTATTCTATGAATGTTATGTTTTAGAGAGAATGTTTCCTGTATCCAAGTCCATGTCCATTTTTGGTGTTCGTGCAACATAGATTCATGCCCGTGTTGTGGGCAGCAGTGCAGCACTTAGCTGGGGGGCTTTTGATTTCTCTCTTCTGTCAGAAATCCTGATGAGTAGATGATCTATTAACAAAATTCAGCAATTACTTCTGTTTGCAGCAAAAAAAAAAAGTTTGATCTAACACTTTTAGGTGACCCTTCTCAGAACGAAACTTGGATACCTGAATTAAGTAACCCTTAATGCTAAATAGAACTCAAGCCAAACTTAATTGGTAGTGTAAGGAATTATTTAATGGTTTCATCCAAGACAACTCAATCTATGTGTAGAACTAGAAGGCTTTGTTAGGAACATATTCAACTTGGAACTTGGGAAGTTTTATTGATAAGATGAGTTAGAAAACGTGATTTGTGTTTATAATCATCCTTTTTTGCAGTTCAGATTTAATCTGCTTCTTCATATATCTTACATCAATTTGTGGTGCATCATGTAGCTATATGCTCGCAGACATTTTTTGTTTCCTCCGTTGAGTATTGAGGAATACAACACTCGCGTAATGGCAGTAGTACGGTCTGAAGCGCAGGTACATATTTTTCTTTCATACTCGTCTGTTTGCTATTACTTCTTGTGGTTTATACTCAGTATGCCATCTATTTGCTATCAAGTTTGCAAATTGTAATAGCTAGCATATGTTTTTTCCTCTTCCCCACACTTAAGCAGGCAAGATCGGAATATTCTGACCTTGCGCCTTTGTAATTGGGGGATGTAATCCGTCTGCTATGTTCTAGCAGAGTGAAATAAATTCACCCAAAAGCCGGAAATAAATTGAAAACTACCCTAATCATGTAAGGTAGAAAACTATCCAAAATGTTTATTTTCCTTTTTTGAGGTTCCTTTTGGAATGAGTTAGGCTCTTATTTACATGGTATCAGAGCCTTATATTTCCACGTCTCCATATATATTAAGGCAACCCCCCCACCCCCCCTCGAGATATATTTTGGAGTGAGTTGGCCATTTATTTACAACTTGCAAGGGTGAAATTGGTAATCTGTCTAGAGCTTGTAATGTGATTGACCATCCAAGACTATCTTGTTTGCTGCTATCAGGATGCGTTGCTCCGGAAACTTCTTAGTGATACCTTCCTGACAGAAAAAGAAAGGTTGGTGAAAGCATAAACTTCTCTTACCTCTCCTTCATATCTAATCACTAATGTCATGTTTGGTAGATCATAATGAGCTATGTAACAGTATCATTCCATTAATTTTTCTTGTCAAATAAGAGAATATGATGAAAAGCTCTTATTCCTATGCATGAGCCGAAAATAATCTATACACAATTATTCTTGATCAACGGCGTTTTATATTTTTTAATACAGAGAAGTTCTGCGTTGGGGAAAGAATAGTGGTTCAGCAAAAACAAGGACAAAAAAGCGTGTCGGGACAGCACTTTATAATAGAGCATCTTCGCTGGAAACACTGGTCAGTCCTCATTTATGTTGCGGTTTCCACAGTACTATTATTGTGTTTTTTTTATTGTATACACAATTTAGATATCTTTCAGGATGTCCATTTTGCATATTTGTGCTGCTAAGATAAACAACCTTTTTCGTGGAATTAATGGATATTCATCCAGCATTCTTACTGTAATTGGGCCCTTCCTTTGGAAAAGATTTTAGGAAACTTCATCGTGTGGAGATGTTTTCATGCCTATGTTCTCACATAATTGCAATACTCTTTGTAGATTGGTTACTTGTACCTTACGAATGCAAATCGTTTGGAAGAGCTAATGCTAAATTTGGGATTCTCGAGTGATTCGTCTACGCAAGTGATTCTGGAGGAAGCTGATAGTAAGTTGGCAACAAACTAATGTGGGGAGATTATAATTTTGTAAAACTAGAAAGGATCTATATGGAGCACCAAACTAGCCTATCCCTTAAAAACTATCTATATGTCACAAGGGAAATATGTAGACACCATTTAGCCGTTGTGGATGATCATGTCATGACCTCCCAAGTTTACGGTCATGGTCATATGGTGCTTGCCTCGGTTATAAAGACCAATGATATCAGGACTGGAGTCTCCCTTGCAAGTAGGTGATAACAATGGTGCCTTTCGAAGAGGGAGAAATGCATCAAAATGCTAAAAATTATGGTTTGCCTTGGCGATAAGTTCGTAGATTCTCATTGTAGTGATAAATATGACAAATCTAGGATCTGTAAGTCACTCTTTACGTGTATTATTTATCGGTTTCCCTTTCTGGTGTATTAACATGGAGCTTTTATACCATAGCGACATCTTTGTAATTCAGTTTTCGATGTGATTGCTTCTGTATGTTTAACATGGATTCCTAAAATATGTTGTGCCTTCCTGAGATGTACCTCTTTATTGCTTCTTGTAAAAGCTTTTCTCAATCAATTTTGATCATTGATTAGAGTAATTCTGATGTTCTGTATCTATTTGTTCTAGTATAATCTCCACACCAAGGAACCAAATCACAATGGATCGAAGCTAGGGAGTTGGTCGTTTTGGAACTGGTTTGTGTTTACTTATTTTATCCTAGAAGGCTAGGGGCTGAATGGTTACAGGCGGAGTAAGTAGGGTCCAAAGTCTGAAATACTCGTGTCCAGGCAACGAAAGATAGATCCAATTGGTCGGAAAGGCAACGGATAATCATAGCTTAGAATATCTCTTTCTTTCTCCAGTAAAGGGAACTTTACAGTTTGTACAAATCTAATTTCTCCTTACAGACCAGATTGTCCATTAAATGAGTACATGAACCAAGTTAAATCAAACTAGAGACATCTTTATTGTAGAAATTTAGGTAAATAAGGGGCCAAAACATGGGCTTTGAAAATCAAGGGATTTGTTGGTAGCTTTGAAGGTAGATTTTTATAGATGGTTACTTAGAGCCTGTTGGGTTAAGCTGTTGTTGTTCAGCTCGCAATTGTTTTCAATTCCAACCGAACACGTAGTCCACGAAAAAATAGAATCCAAAACTCTATCAATTTGATGTCCGAGAACATACATCTTATCCGGAATATTGCTTTTTTAGACTCCTATTGACAACATTCTAGTGAAAACTGTGGCTTATTAAATGCAAAAATCACTTCCTTTAAAAGTCGGGAAAACCGTTAGCAAGTTACAGTTGTTTATCTACTGATTTGGACTTCTGAGAAATATATGATTGTTCGTGTGTTCATGTTAATTTGTCATACCTTCTATGGCTTTCTTTGTTTTTTCTGGTCATTTTCTTATCTTTTGAGTGTTCATTATATGAGTTGTGTATGTATTTTGTGAGGAAAGGTTCGTGTTCCATTTTGCCTAAGGACATTAATTTGTTGATCCTTTTCCTTTTATTCATCTGATTTGCTGTGTTGTACTACATTGAAAGTAAACTACAAGATGCAATAAAATTTTCCTACTTTTGGTCTCTTGAACTTCACATATTTCTTTTTTTTCATTAATTATTTTTTGGCAGACAATTCTGAAAATATTTAACAAACATTTATATTAATTGTGAATTTATGAGGATTTGTAATGAGATATGCAACAAAAAGCCACCAATTGAAAAATGCATCAATCCTTAATAAAAACACTAAAAAGCAGATAATAAATTATTCAAATCAAAACAGCTTTAAGCAGCAGTTGCAATCAAATTATGAACTAGTTAATTAATGCAAGCCCAATCCAATCAAGACCAGAAATTTTGGATATGGATCATTTCTCAATATGTGGCACCCCAATCTCCTACTAAAATAAAACATGAGGGGAATTATTATTATTTTTTTTAGAAAAAAAGTTGAGAATTTTATCACCTTATCCTAGTTTAATAAAATAAAATAATTCATCACAATAATGTTAAAAAAGGTACATTTTTAAAGAAAAAAAATCCTAAAATTACTTAGAATCTTTTCTTTTTCATTTTTTAAAGAAAAAAAAAAAAAACTTTGTGGAAATAATATTAAGAAAGGGCTATCCAAAATTATCCAATATAGATGGGCATAATGCAAAAGGGAAGCAATGGTGTTCAAATGGATAAACTGATAAAGGATTGTTTGGTGATAGAGCTTAATGTGTCCTTATCACTATCATCCTTATCCTTCATTTAATTCTAAATCTTCTCACAATTGAACTCTTTTGCTTCTCACCTTCAATAACTTAAAATTAATCTTCTTGCTTTAGATTTTGAGTTAATAACGTCATAAAACAATATTTTAGTCACTTTCTCTCAATAAGTTATTAGAGGTTAAAAGCATCATGGTTACTCAAATTGCTACAAGGATCGATACCTTGTCTATGAGGTATACATTGACAAAATTATATTTTTTGATCATATAAGCTCTGATACAATGAGTTAAGTATATTTACTAATTACTTATATGGTCAAGTTATGAAGTTTAATATTAGGAATAATTATAAATTTTATTTTCAATTTTACAGTTCAATAAGTAGCATAATTTTATTTAATATAAATAAAATTGAGTCACTCATGAGTTTAGTTTTACATTAGTTTTAGTCCCAAGTAAATATTTATTTTCTACAAATTACCCTCAAAGAGTAACCTAACAGTAATTAATTATAAAAAAATTAGATTCGAACTTTCAAAAGGTAAGAAAAATATATTTGGATATAAGTTCACTCCAATACATTTTAAAAAATAAAATAAATTCGTTTATGAAATTTAAATTAGATAAATTCAAACACATTATGTGACATTACTTAATTTGTATTTATGATAATGACATGCATTATTTTCTTTAAAAATAGAAAAGCAAAAAGGGTGATAGCTGGGCCTAGAAAAGCCACGAAGCCAATTGGGAAGGTGGTCCAATACATGGACCGAGAAAGATTTATTGTGGCTTAAAAGGAACCCTAAACTCATCTTAGATTACAACAAACAATCCTTAATTAACTCATTTTTGTCATTTTGTCCTACTATTAGTATAGCTCAAGAAGCCTCATCTCAAAGTTGGCGTACAAAAGATCCCCTAAAAAATGGACCCATATGCAAGTAATTACTCACACTATGTTCATTTGTTTACCATATAATAAAAAATATTTGTAAGTGATTTACAACAAAATAAATGAAGAGAGGTAGCGTAATCTAAAATCTCATGTTGTATCATATCACTAATCCGAGCGATCTTTTTACATGATATAAAATCTCCATAAGATTCGATGTATCTAACAAGCCAGTAACGTGCTTCCACATGGCTTTCTCTTATTGATTCGGATTTTTGGATAGTTGGACATATAGTTAATCTATTTTTCCTCGTGAGTCAAAACCTACTCCAACAAGATCACCACACTTGTATCCTTATGTATAAGTCTTTGATCAGGTATTATGATAAGACAACTTAACAAAATCAATCATCTTGATTCACTTAGCTCTATTACTGTTTGCAAAGTTCGTATTCTCTATCATCTAAATCGTTCATTACCTTAGGAATCGTGCAAAGTTATCGAAATACCTTAAACCTAATTTATTTGTTGTCGTGCAAGTTATGCGGACGCTTCTCAATTTGAGTAGAATACTATTTAAGCTTTGATTAAATGGAATATTTGAAGAGATTTACACAGAATTTGGGAGATTAAAGAGTACAAACTCTTTTATTTCCTTCATTTCCTTTAACCATACCCTTGCATTCCTTCCCCTTCCATTCCCAAACTTCCGAACCCCCTTGGCCCTTCCCAAATAAAGCCTTGGTGTTTGAACAAACCCTTAATTTGTAGAATATTTGTATATTTTTTTTTAGATATTTTTCTATTGGATTATTATTCGAAGCGATTATCTGTCGAAATTAAATTAAACTCTTGCAATATATATATCCACGTACTACTATATAATGCTAAGCTAAATTATAGATTCTTCCAAACATAAGACTAACCACAAGTGGAGTATAAATGGATTAAACTGATGATATTGATCTATTATGATTTAATACTAGTCTTTTCATTATTTTTAAATTATAATGTCACTTTAGATGGTTTAGTTAGGGGCAAATGTCAATTCACAATAGCCTGCAATCAAATTTTATTATTAAATGTCAACTAAATAGTACTATAGGAAGTGATATGCTTAATATGTTTTAGTGGATAACTAATGGGGTGATGACTCACAACATATCACAAGTATTGGGCTATAATTACATTGATCAGTTTAGAAGTATTTTTGACAAAAATAGGAAAAGTAGTCCCAATTTGCATCTGTAAAAGCATAGATAAAGAAATATAAGATATTTTGTTAGTTTAAACAAATTCCATCCGAAATTGATTTCAAAGATTTTATCTTTAGAAATGACTACATAATTTTTCAAGAGTAAAATATAAAAGCAAATTTTATAGTTTGCTCCATTTGCAAACATGATCTTATAGTTTAAAACGGTACAAATGAGGATTTGTGGTACTGACCTTTAAGAAATAAGGTGCAAAACGTATTTTAAAATAATCCAAATAATCATATAATCTTTCTATATTATTGAGATAATGAAACGAAGGAGCACAATAAATTGAACTAGTTGTTCATGCATATTCTTGCACTCAACTTGAGAAATGCATTATATATTTTTGCACTTGAAAAATAAAATGGTAAGGTACTAAAGTAATATTAAGCTTTTCTTGAAAAATAGATAATTTAGTTTTAATGTCTAAAACAATATATTGCAATCTTAACGTTTATCAAATAGTATAGTTAAACGTCTCACCAATAAAAATTAACACAACAAGTGATGGTTGTGTTGTGTTGACAGAAAAAAATTGTGAATCATGATACGCAATTATTTAATGTACCATTATTAATAATACATTTAAATTGATAAAAGGATTCTTAACTAAAATTATATTATTTTACATGCAGATTTAAAGAGAAATTTTATACAATTTTTCTTTACACCAATCATTTCTCAGTAAAATAGTATATTTTTCTAATTTCATTGATTAGATTTGGTCAATTATATAACTTCTTAATGTCTAAATTAGTTTTTCCTCTTTTGATATTTATCCCAATAAAAACATAATAAATTTGACAAGGAAAAAGAGACTGAATTTAATAAGATACATAGGTGAAAGGATAATATCTCCAACAAGATGAAATTTGATGGGCCTACAAATGAAAATGTAGATTACGTAACAACAAAATCTGAGTCAGCAATATGGACTGGGCCCATATTTATCTAAAGGCCCACCTCAGGAGAGCTTACTGTTGTACTGGATCAACTTTATGGCCCACCGAATCCTTGGTTTACAATGACACTTCCATCCTTACCCATGTCAATCTGGCATTCTCATCCTCTATTAGGGAAAAGCACCATCATAGATTAGTTTTTTTATTTCTCATTTTAATACATTTTTCTTTAAATGGTTGATCATAATAAGTTTTTGATAAACAGAGAAAAACCGATAAATTTTTATTCATATAATTAGCGATGGTATTGGCTATCATACCTACAGTATTACTTTTTGTATATTTTTACCTATTTAGATTCACTACGTGTGCTCGTTCCTTGACTCTAACAAGTACACTTTGCAAATTTCATATCCTTACCCGTTTATAACATGGGTCCCTTAGAGATACTTTGCTAGTTTATAATTACCATACTATTTGATAAATATAAAATAATTTAATATATATACAAACCAAAACTTGTAAATTTCAATTATAGCTAATTATACATAGAAAGATAAAAAAAAATAAGAGTTTTGATATATGCAGTTTAATACAAGTGAAGATTCTCTTGAATTTAATGTTTTCATATTTAATATTTAATTTAGTTTGATTCTATTTATGTAAACAAAATATACATACCATTTTAAAAGTAATATATAGATAAATGAAAAATTATGTAAATTAGTTTCCTTATTCTAAAACTAATTTAGAATGCATTGGAAATATGGTACTCTTTGAAAATACATGTGCAACGGGTTCATGCTAGGACTATTTAGGGTATAATAAAAATACAAATTCCAATACTAATTTAGAATACACTGAAGATATGGTACTCTTTAAAAATACATGTGCAACAGGTTCATACTAGGACTATTTAGGGTATAATAAAAATACAAATCCCTATTTATAATTAATTTAGTATATACTCTGTAGATTGTAATTAAATTTTTTCTAATTTTATTATACAAATGTTGAAAAATTATCCTAACAAAATTTTATGTACAACATATTAGCGGTAAAATAGAAATATTTAGTGGAACATAATAGAATATATTTCTTATTTTGGTAAGTTATAATTTACTTGTTTTATTGGATTTTGATTTATTTTGTTAACATATATAATTTTAAACTAAATTAGCTAATAAATACAGAAGTATTAAATATAATGGAATCTTTGTATTTAATGCTTATATGCAGCCCTTAGGGCTGCATATATCGGAAGCGAAAAAATAATTACGGGGCCTAAGTAAGAAAGTTGAGGAACAAAATGGATTTAATTTAATGCAGAAAATTATACCAAAAAAATTTGAAAAAAGGATAGTAAAGTAAAAAAAGGAGGGCCCAAGGATTTAATAAATATAAAAGGGGGCCCAAGACCAAAACAAAACCAAGTAACGAGCAGGCAATTAAACTGTAATTTGACAAATTGAAAACGAGAAATAATTTAACCAATCAGAGGCAGAAATTATAGGATTTGAGAGCTATCACAAATCACATGCCTACAGAATAATATTTATTGCACATCAATCAAGGATCTATAAAAAAAAAATAAAAATAAAAGCTTAATTGGTGTCAAGTCCTTTAAACTTGGCAAACTTGTGCAACTGGCCCTTTTAACTTTGAAATGTAACAAATTACCCCTAAAGTAGACTTATTGTAACACATAACTCCAAATTTCAAAATGTTATGATCGGACAGTGAAGGTGAAGTGATTATATTTGTTTTAGTGCTTTAAGGGAAGGATTCAAAAGGGGATGTAGAAAATTTATTAAGTTAGATGGTTGTTTTCTTAATGTAATGTGTAAAGAACAAATTTGGGTTGTGGCAAAAGATGGTAATAATCAAATAAATCCAGTAGGATGGGCTGTTATTGATGATGCCAAAAGTACACATACATGGCGTGGTTTCTAGATCATAACATTTTGAATTTTGGGGTTCTGTGTTACAATTAGCCTACTTTAAGGGGTAATTTGTTACATTTTAAAATTGAGGGGGCTAGTTGTTCAAGTTTGCCAAGTTTAGGGGCTTACCAATTAAGCCTAAAATAAAAACCTACGTTATCTAAATCAATTGTGTTCAAATAGTGTACGAGTTTCGTTTTGAAATATACTAAACTGGAAATTATTAAACTTAATTCAATTGAAAATTACTGACATAAAGTATATTTATTGGAAGAAAATTACTGAAAATTATAGAACTGAAATGAAACTACTGATGTAAAAGAACATAGATTGTTTCCGAAAAATATGTTATTCTAAATTACATCGATACATCTTACTGACAACGAAATACATTTTGTATCTTTTAAGCAAAATTACATTTACATATTGACAAAGCATAATATCTTATGATATGACCAACTCAAATCGAAATTATAAATCATATTATGGACATTTTATTTTCTTTTTTCTAATATTTTACAGTTGACGAACTATATTGATTTGTAGGTTTTACATGGCTGCAATTTGATCTGGTGGATCAATATTTTGCTACTATGTGAATATTAGTTTTTTTAAAGGCTAAAATGTGATCAAGTATTAATAGTAATATTTGGGATACTTTATTTTGCAAATAAAATACATAGCACATGAGTATAACTTGAGATACTTTTATTATATTACATATCTCTATTGTGTTAAATTATAGGTTTATATTTGCAAACCGAGTAAAGAACAAATTTTATTTTTATACTTTTCCTTTTAATCATATGCAGCTTACTAATCCAATCCCATGTATTTTAACTGATTCACTCAAATACAACACACAGAACCTCACGATCTTAAAACAAATATGCATGTTTGAAATGTTCATCTTATATTGATGTGCCCCATCCACTTTCTATATGGGGATTAATACATTTATACCCTCTGGTGTCGTTTGGTTCGTGGAGTAGCCATAGAATAGCAAGGAATATAATAGTTATTCCTTGTCTATTCATATTCTTATGTTTGGTTGGATTTTTCATACACGTAATAATTATTCGACGGAATAGCTATTCCAAAAGTGGATGGATAAATTGAAGTAAAGATTAGTTATTTTAAATATAGGAATTTATATTCCTAGCGAATATCTATTTTAGGTGTAGGCTATGTTTACTTTGTTTTTCTTTTACTTTGTTTATACTTTGTCTAATTCACCATTAAATTAGGTTTTAACCCATGATCTAATGGTGCACAAAACAAAGTAATGTTTACTTTGTGAAAAATAAAGTGACCATAAAATTTACTTCTAATTTATCTATTTTTATTTTATTCCATGAAATAGTTATTCCATTTTATTCTATTCATTTCTATTCCATCAACCAAACTACCCTCTTATCATCACTTAAAACCGTTATTTGTTTAACCATTTTTACTCCGGCACCACCCTGCTAAACCAAATAGTCTTTTAATCACATGGACTAATTAAAGTCAATGAACTAAAGTAATTTGTTTGAAATAGGAGATCTATTTTTAACTATTTTCTTTTACTCTTACAATATTAATTCAACTTTGGGTCAAACATTTGATAATCGTAAAAAGGTAAATGTCATTAAAAAAAATAAAAAATCGATGTGATAATAAAAATTGTCAAAAAAGTGATTGTAGTTTGTGATAAAAAGGTGATTGTAGTTTATAATCCTTGTCAAAAACATCTAAATTTTATACAGATGTTTTACTTTTATAAACAAAATAGCATACGTGCATAGTTTAATAAGTTGTATTCCTTTTAAGTTACTTTCTTTATTTACTAGTCTATAAATGAATTTAAATTTTATAAGTTTGAGCTAATTTATGTTTTTATTCTTGTTTTTTTCATGACCCTAAACATCTAATGATTACATATTATGCATTTTGGCATTACGCCGTTAAAGATCAATTATGCCGTTTTGGATATAGTTACTTTGTTTTAGACTGATTACTAATTGTTTTTCATAATTCTTAGTAAGTGTCTTCAGTTTTGTACAACATATTCTTAATACTTTAAAAATTGAGCTTAAATATAAATTTTGAATGTTTTTTCTTATATTTTAATTGATTTTGCACATATTTTATAGTCGGTAGAAACCACAATCACCATATTGTTTAAAAACCAGTAATTTATTTGACAATTTTGGTAACACATGGTCTTTTTATGTAATTTTGAAATTAATGTACAGGTTTACTCTTTGCCACGTTATCAATTTAACAGTGTTAGTAAATTTGCACGTTTTTTGCAAGGATTATAAATCACAGTCATTTTTTTGTCACAAACGTAACCATAGTAACTTTTTTGACAATTTTTGTAATCACATGGTTTTTTTTATAGAATTTACCCAAATATAAATACATCACTAATTGTTGAATGCTTGTCAGTTAGTAGGAGTTAATTGTTTCGGATGTCATAAAAGTTTGCCTATTTCCCATGAACGGTCATAAAACTTTAATTTGTCCCTGTAAAATCATAAAACTTTAATTTAGTCCCAATAAAATCACATTGACCGGTTTTCGGCCAACCACTCGACGGAGGTGATGATGTGGCAATAATTTTATATTTTTTGTGACACATCAGCGATACGTCATCACCATGTGGCAAATTAAAATATATTTTTTTTTAAAAAAAAAACTTAAATTAATCCAACTTAACTCAATATTATATAGCCAATTAGTTTTAGAGGTCACAAAATTTTCTAATATTTCTCTAAATGGTTACAAAATTTTCGAATAATTTTCTAAATGGTCACAATAGTTTCGAATACTTTCTCAAATGTTCACAAATTTATAGCTAATTACTTTTAAACTCACATGAGTCTCAAACATCATCACTTCCGGCGAATGATTGGCCGGAAAACTGTCAATGTGATTTTATTGGGACAAAATTAAAGTTTCATGATTTTACTGGGACAAATTAAAGTTTTATGACCGTTCATGGAAAATAGGCAAACTTTTGTGACCTCCGAAACAATTAACTCCAGTTAGTAGCAGTCTATAAAATAAGGTGATTTATTAATCTCTAATTTTTGTCAAAATTTACTATTTGATTCTCATATTTTGAAAAATTCACTAGATGGTTATATTTTTTGTCATAATTAATTTTTTAATCTTTTTTGTTCAGTACTTTTTAGATTTTAAACATAATGTATTTTAACTTTCAAGACATCCATACTGCAATATAGGATGACTTTGTGATTCTGTTATGCATTGTCTGTCCGTCTATGCCAAAATATAAAAATTACAGATCTAAAAAAATGGACAAAAACCAAAGAGTTAATTATAACGAAATATGAAGACCTTGTAGTGAGTGTTTTTAAAATATAAAGACTATATAATGAATTTTGACAAAAGTTAAGGATTAATAAATTATTAGTCCGTAAAATAATTATACTTTTACAAAGATTTGAATTTTTATCGTAAAAATTCATGCGATCATAAGTTTTTCCTTTTATCATATTTCCCGGATCCATACTGTAATATTCTTTTCATGGTGTATGTGTGTTTTTTTAATTGTAATTTTTTATATATAATCCCCTAGTAAATTTGACTTTTTGTTCAACCTGAAAATTTAAAATTTCAGTCAGAATTTTAGTAATAAAGAAAAGTTAAATGAGACTTGAATTTGGATAATATTTTATTATCTTTGATTTTTTAAAACTTAGTTTTTTTAAAAGAGATATATCATTAACTAATATAAAAAAGTTTACTGGAACAACAAAACCTCACAAATATATAAGTAAAAGTTAGTATGAATAGTATAAAGGACAAACACTAGAAATATCTAAAACACTATAAAGGTACTAAAAGAGAGATATAAAATCTTGTCAAAAAAAAAGAGAGATATAAAAATTCATATATTTCTTGAGAATCCATATCTTGAAAAAAACAATAAAAAACTATTCTTCAATACATATGTCCCTCCAAAAAATCGGATCTAACTTTTCTGAAATTGCACTCCCGTAGATCTACAGATCTATGCATTAGGTCAACTTTTTTCGCCCGTGCTAAATCTGAATGAGCTATAAATCAAGAAAATATAGCAAACCGGTGCAGATCTGACGACCAAAAAATATTGTTGAGATATATAATGCTAACACGAAACGAGGGATGAGGGAGAAAGAAAAGTAAATCAGAATCGAGATTGGAAGAAGAAAGAAAGAAGCAAACTTCCTTCTCAAATTCAACCTTAGAACTAAAGCTTTCTAAAATTAGGATTTTGAAAATGCACAAATATAAAATTCAATCAAAATTAGGATTTTGAGATAGTGCCGCTATATAATATTTCACCTTTTGTTAGTAATACAAACTGAAAATTTAAAGTTTAGTCAGAATTTTAGTAAGGATTAATTGGTGTCAAATTCTCTAAACTTTATTAACTTGTGCAACTAGTTTCATAATTTTGAAATGTAACAAATTATCCCCTAAAGTAGGCTAATTGCAACATATAATTCCCTGAAGTAGGCTAATTACAATATTTGTTGAGTTTGAGTTGCAATTTCTACATTAACATTATGGAAAGTAGTTGATCCACTCTTCCAATATCCAATTTATTTCTATTTCGATTTCGATTCATCACTCTGTTCTTCAATTTTATGAATGGAAAAATCAATTATTTCGATTTAGAGAAGAAGGGGATGGAAGAGTAATTAGGCTTTTTCCGACAAAATGTCACGTGTCCGCGAGTGCATTTCACCTGCTATTTCGGATCATAAATTTTGAAATTTGAGGTTATGTGCTGCAATTAACCTATTTTAGCGAATATTTATTACATTTGGAGAGGAGGTTAATTACATAAATTTGCCATGTTTAGAGATTTGACACCAATTAAACCTTTTAGTAATAAAGAAAAGTTAAATGGGACTTGAATTTGGATAATATTTTATTATGTTTGATTTTTCTTTTTATATAAAATGTTTGATTATTTAAATTAAAGTATTGGTGTAGGCTATGGTCACTTTGTTTTTGCTCTACTTTGTTTGTACTTTGTCCTATCCACCATTAGATTAGACTTTAACCCATGATCTAATGGTGGACAAAACAAAGTAATGGTTACTTTGTGAAAAACAAAGTGACCATAGAATTTCCCTAAAGTATTATAATAGTTTGGTTTTTTCATTACAAAAGATTAATTGTTTTCTAAAAGAAAATGTTAATTTCGTGTAGTTTCACTTTTTGTAAATAAACTCTTTGTGGTTTAGTTTTGAGGCAGAAAAATATTGTGAAATGTATGTTTTAAAAAAATTAAGGAAATAGTCAATTCTACTAATTTGAACGATTACTCTAATTTTTCTTAACCTTTAATCTTAAAGTCTAATCTGACCCATAAAAGGTCTGAAATTATTTTTGAGAAAAATACCCTTACATCAGTCTGCAAATTGATCATGTTACAAATATTGTATTTCGCAATTTTATTTGTTAGGCCCTGTTTTTTATGCCTTATCAATAATTTATTTCAGTTCAGTTCAGTAAAGTAGTATTCAGTAATTTTCTTTTAGTAATGCACTTCAATTCAATTCAGTTCAATAACATTTAGTTCGGTTCAGTTCAATCCAGTTCAGTTCAATTCAGACGTAAATAACAAAGCTTTATAATAAAAAAAATTCAACATGAGAAGACCAACCCTTAAACTATTTAAAAAAGTTGCTTTATTATAAAATCATTTTTCTTTCAATGTGAATTATTTTGAAGTCTTTCAAAAATAAAAAATAAAAAGAGCACTTATAATTTGACAAAAAGAAAACTTTGGATTTTGACAAGAGATTGCTCCTTTCAAGTTCAAGCTTTAAAATTAAGCAAGTACGGATCCAACTAATTTCCAAATTCCTTTTCAATTGATGGTTAATGAGTTACTAATGGTGCGTTTTAATTTTAATTAAAGTTCCCCTCAACTAGAAAAAGTCCGGAGATCTACTTAATTATGGTTAAACTCTTACTATGTAGAGATTATAGAAATGATACCAACTAGATGAAAGATTCTAGTGCGCTCTCGAAGTACACTTTACCCTAAATAGCTCTGTATCAACATGTCGTGATTTATATTGTTATTATGTATAGTATATCCTAAATAGCCCTTTTATCAACCCGTTGTTTTTTATATTTTTAAGGAAATACCGTACTCTAAAAGTGCTCTTGAAATTTTCTAAATAAAAGAAAAAAGAAACAAATAATATATCAACCACCTCCAAGTTCAGAAATTATTGTTAAATTTGTAGGATTATTTTCATCAACAACGTTTTCTATCTACTAATTGAGAATTGGAGGGTTTTTAATTAAAAATGCATAGGATGAAAGAAGTTTCTTCGAAAAAAAAAGAAGGAAAACTAATGTATGATCTTAAAAAATTAATGTTTCTAAGGATTTATTTATTTCAAATACATATGTGAGATAGGGACCAATTTTATCTCTGTTATTTCAGACTCTAATGTATAAAATAATACAATATATTTCAAAAAGATTTTGTCAGATCTTAATTATCAAATATCATAACATGCATCCTTCAAACTAAATGACTTCATATGAGAAAGTGTAATAGACTACTATAAAAAAAAATATCGTTGAATTTTAACTATCAACTTAAAAAATTTGGTTCAATTGATATTTAATGCCAATACCGTCAAAAGATGAATTTTGAAACAATGAATTGTTTTTCCATATAATTTATTTGACTAACTAGTTTGAGGCTTTGTTTCACATTATAAGAGATGAATTTTATTTTTTCGGTAACAAAAAGTTTAGCTAAAGATAGTCTATCCACTTGCAAGATCAACATACATTACAGATTTCGACGAGGATTTACAATTAAATTTACAAATTGCCTATAAATAAAAGCTAAAATTTGAGTAAGCAAGAATTCAAATAGTTAATTACTTTCGTCGTCCTCCAACTTTTAGAAATGGCACAACAATGTCTCAAAACTTTAATTCTTAACACAAAAACTATTCAACTTTAAATGACATAGTCATTATCGGAATTCGGCAAATAAACTCATCGAAAATGCATATGGTAGTCAAATCGCATATTTTTTCAACGTGGTAGCCAAACCACACGATTTTTTCACCATAAAAAAAATCAAAAATATGTTCTCGAACTAGTTTTGTAGCCCAAAGATTCATCCATTTATCAATATATTTATCGATTTTTCACTTTCAAAGTTTATTAACATATTAAAAAAACATTTAACGTGAAAGCATTACATGATGTGGATGTCACATAACATTTTCGGTGAGTTTATTTGCCAGATTAACATTTTCGATGAGTTTACTTGCTGGATTCTGGTCAAAATGACTATGGATGAATTGTTATTCAAAGTTGGATGGTTTTTGCATGACGATTTGAAGTTTTGTGGCATTGTTGTTCTATTTCTAATATTTGGAGGACCATGAATATAATTGACTCGGGACTTGAACCTCAAACTTTTCAAGTAAAAGATGAAGTGATATACCACTTGGACCAACTCTTATTGGTAGATGGATTCTCTTTTAGTTAAAGTTTTATAGATATACTAAAATTCGAACACAAAATTTATGTCTAACTGCAGCTTATAGTTATTTTGAAGTAACTATTACTCTATCCACATTACCATTTGATTAAAATAATTCCTCATTAATGGTGAAAATTGATAATGTAATATTTACTTTTTTGTAAAAAAAAAAACCCACGTATGAAGCCGTATTATTGAATTTACTTAAATTTTTTGATAAAGGCCCTAAGATCTTAATTAATCAAATATTCGATATTACAAAACTCAAGTTGAAGTTGGAATTAGCTGGATATATATATTCAATTGGTAGGTAAAAGTTGGGTGAATTAATTTAGGGCAGCTAGTGACCATCATTATCAGTTTGTTATCCATGCAAACTACACAATTTGCATAACTGATTTAATGCTGACAAGTTGGAAGTATACCAACAACCATTTCAATGTTTAATTACTAATTATTTTGAAATTAATGTTTAAATATATATCAAGAAATTATATATATTCGTAATAATATGGATACGAACCGGTTCCCGGTTCCTTCAATTACTGGGAAAAAATTCTGTTGTCTCCATAATGGTGTCTCTTATTGTGTTCCTCTCACATAAATTCAGTTATTTTGTGAGTGGAATATGGAGGCCCCACAAACTATTTTAATTAAAATAATTAAAATTAAATTTATGTGAGAGGGACACAATAAGGGACACCATTATGGGGACAGCAGAATTTATTCCCAATTACTGAGATGAAGCGTCGTTCTTCTCCTATGAATGTGTTAGGCTTTAAATGTATATATTTTGACAATAAAGTCTCTAAAGAATTTAAAGAGGAAGAGAGAAAACAAAGTAAACACAAAATAGAGAGAAAATTGTATAAATGTATAAACATTTATTATGTTAGGGGTATTTATAAGCGTGACCTAACTAGACTGTTCAAACAAGGACGTGGGCCCAACGTCAGTAAAGTTATGCAATGTAAATACTGGAATACCAATTCGAGCGTTACTGATGTAAAGATACAATATATATACACGTGAACTATCATAACCCTAAGAGGATCTAATAACTTGTACAACAAGGAAGAATATTCTAGAATAACCTAAACGTATTCGGCTGCCTTATACACCCCATCCTTCGCAAGTTGAGCAGGGAGTGAACACAAGGTCAGCTTGTCACGATAAAATGAAATCGACCACGCGATAGTGGTTTAGTGAACACGTCGGTTGTTTGATTATCAATACTAATAATTAATATAACGAACCTCCAACTCCTTGGATCGAACCTTATCCCGAAGTACATAGAAATCAATTTCCAAATGCTTACTCGAATTATGAAAAACGGGATTGTCGATAAGATAAACCACTCTCAAATTATCACACTGCATCATAGGCGAGCTCAACAATGAAAAACCCGATTTCCCCTAACAACATATGCAGCCAACTAACCTCAGAGGTGGCCATAGCAATGGAATGATACTTTGCTTTAGTCAAGTAAGAAGAGAGCATCATTTGTTTGTGTAACGATCACAAGAGTAACGAGTCACCCCAAAATACCGCATCCCTGCCAGTCTACTTCTGATCATCCTTATCACTTCCCCAATCCGCGTCAGTAAGATAATGCAAACACTTCTAGAGTACACTTTTTAAACCATAATCCAAGGGACACGGACCCATTCAAATATCTCAGGATATGTTTGACCGTGCTCCAATGTAACTCAGACGGTGCATACATAAACTGAGAGACTTTGTTCACAACAAAAGCAATATTAGGACGTGTAAATGTGAGATATTGTAGGCGTCCCACGATACTTCAATACAAAAACGAATCAGAGAGCAACAAACTATCCCTGAGCTTAAGGTTCTCAGTCGGGCTGGTCAGACTTCTCACAGGCCGAGAGGATGCATGTCAGCTTTGGCAAGGACAAACTGGCAATACTTGGATTGATGTAGATAAAGTCCCGACGACTGTTGCATTATTTCTGCAAGTGCACAGTATCACATATAGCTTTAAAAGATCGAACCCACAGAGATGGAATAATATGTCAACTTTTTCTTACAAGTATGCGTTTTCTTTTCACTTATAGTTAAAACGATAATCTTTGATAGTTTGGTTGATTAAGAAACCAACTTATTGTACCATGCCACACTTTACTTGTACTTTTATTCACAAACTCACAAAATTAAGTATTTACATACTAATCTTAAGCAAAGACATCAATTCATTTAAACACATAAATTGATATAACAAGTCAATTTCTATATAACCAATCTAATCTTACTAACTTATTCCGATCTTTCGATTTGTGCAAATAAGTTAACCTTATATGAACATAAATCATAAAGACTAAATGGAACTATCCTAGTTAATCTCTTTTAATCAACTTATATCACATAAAACTAGATTACCATCTAAGCAACTAAACATATTTAAGATCACTTAGATTGTAAGTAAATGATTTCCACTAGTAAAATATACTTAGCAATCAATTTGGTGTAAATTTCATACTAAACATGCAAACTAATAAAATTCAAGAACATAATCATATGAAGAATATTAGTCTCTTAATAAACTTGTTATCAAATTCATACATATATAAACAAAGAATCAAAGTTAAACAGAACATAAACGATAAGGGAAATTTAGAGCGTCAATCCTTTTTACTCTTCTCGGAAGGCGTGTCAAGCCTCGGGTGTTCTTGCTCGTCTTTTCTTCGACGAAATGATGTAAGAAGTGAATCTCTCGATCTAAACTACAATGCCTTAGAAATGGAATGAAATCTTACTGGAATTCTGGAATGAATTTCAGCTGGAACTTGTGTAAGTTGGGCGTATTTTGGGTAAAAGGTAAATAAGAAATGTAAGTAAATATTTTTGTATTCTTTTGATCTCTAATGAATCATCAATTAACCAACCCCAAAATCTGTAGAGGAATGGGGTATTTATAAGCATTGAAGAGATGTATTTGAATGGTTACAACCTCTAATGGTCGGACATGAACCTAATGAAGGTGTACGACCTTTGAGAAAAGTAATTTTGATAAGAACGATCGAGAAAAACCAATTCTGCTCGGATATACAGTGTGTCACGCCAGAGGCAAGAGTTGGCGTGCCAGAGATAGGAGAGAATTAACCCTTGGTGAGCCTGAGATGGCAAGTGCGGCACCTGAGGCAAGGGTTAATATGCCATTGGCAAGCCTGAAATGCATTCCATTTCTGGTGCGTCGATCTGTAACTCAACCTATTTGACTAATTTTCTCCATCTTCCAACTTTGACTTCGAACGATATAACTTATATGACGATACTTTGCTCTTTTGTTTCTCGAACTAACACTAAAACATCATGATTTTACTAGTTTAAGCTCTGCACATCAAAACAAAGACATAGAAGTAAAATTGCTCCTAACCTATATGTTTCTAAGCTAAATGAGGTATTTTCCTATGAAATGTTATGAAATTTAATGTGAAATACATAGCTAAATTAAGTACATTTTGGACTTAACAACGACTTCCGAGATAATTCTATCCCAAGGAAATAATGAGCAATGTCAAGGTTACGAATTGCAAAACAACGTTCCTGGAACGACACAAGATAACGCATAAGAAACTTAAAATTACCTGTAATTTAAAGATCATCGACATAAATCAAGCAATAACCTCATGTAGACCCTTGAGCATATATGTAGACAGAGGTATTTGTTGGAATCTGATCAACGATCAGAGACGCGCAGCGGAAGCGACAAAAAAAACGATATAAACATCATTGATCAGATTACTTTGATCTTTATCATTGCCTCAAAGTTATTTACTTAATTAAGGTGATTAAACTACTTTAGTCACTCACATGGAATCTCTCTGAGAGAGATGGACGAACCGCACGATCAGTGATTCCTCCAAGTTCACGTGCACAACACTTCAGACGACCAGTCCTCGAAATAGGCACAAAGAACGATGAACAGAAACTCCAGACACCTCCTGCAGTAGTCGGCCGAATGGGGTTGAGGGGAATTAGGGTTTTCTGATTTTCTGTGTCAGAAAGTCTAGGGTTTCAATCGATTAGGATTAATTTATAGTGTGTCGACTAATTACAGTATTAGTACCTGCATTAATTTAATTAATCTGATTGTACCACAATAGAATACAATAGATTCAATTAACATCAATCAGGTTATAATTAATCACACACTAACCCCTAAAGAAAATCTAATTAATCAATCGTTTAATTAATTAACCCGATTGAATAATTAATCCCTCCAAATAATCAATTAACTTGTTCCAATCAGAACAATTAATCAATTAACATTATCAGTTAACAACTAATAATAAGTTCATCACAAATACACTACATGTATTAGTTCTCCGAGTACAAGTCTCAGTGTCTAGTGTGCACGATCCTGTGGGCCATAATCAATTAGCTCAACGACTGATAGAGAGTTGCCTAGACCATATCAGTCACCAATTGATTACAGTGTTAGTCCATCTCATAAAGATAGATACCCTGTAGTATTCTCTAATATCTCTTACCAAGCATATCGATATATCAAGTATGAGGCATGGTGGACGTCATCCTCTACAACTTGAGATATTTCTCGATCTAGAGTTAACTGAAGAACAGATAAGTAACCAGCTTATCTGAGTGTGGCCACACATTTCTCAGTTCAACTCAACGAGTGGCCTAATGATATCATCTCACTTATGGAGTGAGTGGTAATCCCTTCACTTCAACTATCAGTATGAATGAGTTCACTGACTAGACCAATCATACCCGTATTTGGCATCCTTTTACAGACATGTTAGGCGTATCTCAAATCTAATCAGATTCCTCATTCAATACTATATTGAAATCAGGTCGACAGATAAAAGAGATCTACATTTATAGAAGGGCAATGACACTTCCACCATGTGCCTTCTAAAGCGGATCGACCAAGTCCCGTATTGGTCATACGTACCTACAAACATATCCTGTACACGTGTACATATCCTGTTCGTAAAAGTTTTACATTCTATTCATTCCCATGAGTAGAACTAGCTTCTGGTTATTTATGATATACAATCAATGGATACTTCATACAGTACATATAATACAAGATATATTAACTGAATGAATTAATGCCTTTTATTCCATAAAACAATTGTATAGTACAATCAACAAAAGTACAATACAATAACAAAATAACTATGCCTAGAACTAGGGCACACCAACAGTATTCGTTTTAGATCCAAGAAAGCCAAACTCTAGTTGTGACGTCAACTTCTCGTGCCACATTTGTGGCGATTGCTTCAACCCATACAATGATTTTAGAAACTTACACACAAGATTGGGACATCTCGGGCCAACAAAACCAGGAGGCTGAACCATATACACATCCTCCTCCAAATCTCCATGAAGGAACGCATTCGAAACACGAAGCAGGAAAATAAACCAATTTGTTGATGTTGCTAATGCCAAATTGAGACAAATCGTAGATGGTTTGACTACTGGGTAAATGTCTCTGCATAATCGATCCTTGGGTGCTATTGGAAGCCCTTTACAACTAAGTGGACTTTGTGTCTTTCCACACTCCCATTTTCCTTCGTTTTAACTTTAAATAACCAGCAACACACAACCAAATTAGCAACCAAAGGTAACCGAACCAATGTCCACGTACCATTCTTGATCAATGCATTGTATTATTCTAACATTGCTTAGCACCACGTATGGATTTTTTATGCCTATATAAAGGTTGTCGGTTCAGCTACTGAAATAAACTCCTTTGGTTTGAACACTCATGTTTGGGACCGAGCCATTATCTGTCTTAACACTGGCGGATCAAGTAAAGTGTCCGGAATGGGGGAGGCACCTTGCGTAGGCAGCGCACAGGGTTTGGGAACTAAAGTTTGGGGTACAATGTGCAACGGAACAAGGTCAACCTGAAGGTTAATGTCATGAGGGACTGAGGCGAGGTCGAGGAAGAATGGGCGGTGCTCGGGTTTGGGTTAAAGGGACAAGAAGCATGTTGGGTTGTTGTAGTGGGTTCCCCGATAGGGTTTGAGGGCATTCAGGGCATCGTAGATGAAGCTTAGGGAGTGGAAAAGGGGGCAACAGGTTCGATGTGTATGGTTGGGAAGTTAGGTGCCAAATTTAAGTTTTGGGGTTTAATTTTTTGGGCTATTTGGGTAGGATAAGACGTTTAGGTGCAGTTGTGGTTATGAGCAAGGGGTAAGTCACTATGGACGTGGGTAAAATGGCCGTTTGTGAGTCATTATCCACTGGAGCTTGAGATTGCAACATACTCGGTAATGGAAACGCCTTCTCATCAAACAAACATGACGTGAAATAAAAAATCTTTTGGAGAGAGGATCATAACATTTCCATTATGTAATTTGTTGTAACCCAGAAAGACACACTTGGTGGAACAAGGACTCAATTTATGTTTAGAAAATAATGTAGCCATAAATAGCACAAACAACCAAACACACGTAATTGAGTAAAATTGGGAGTCGTAATAACAATTTATATGGAATGTCAAAAGTTAGGACTGAACTCGATAAAAGGTTAATAAGATAGACATCTGTTTCAAACGCATATGACCAAAAAGTGGCTAGTAATTTTGTGTGATTTAGCAATGCGAGTCGTGTTTCAACAATATGTCTATGTTTATGTTCTGCACACCCATTTTGTTCTGGTGTTTATGGACAAAATTAACGTTTAAATGTACCGTTTGACACTACATGCTTAGTGACAGAGTGAAACTCACCACCCCAATCAAATTGAACCGATTTAATCGGCACACCAAAATATTTTTCGATAATGGCACGAAATTGAATAAAAGTATTAAACGCCTCAGATTTTTTGTTAAGAACATACAACCACATATATTTAGAATAATGATCATAAAGTAAGAATAACCATCCAAAGAAGGAATATGAGCATGGCTCCAAATATCAGAGAAAATTAACTCAAGAAGTTGCTTAGTAACAAAAGAAGAACGAACAAAAGGTAATTTATGGATCTTACTTAAACAACAAGCATAACATAATTTTTTATCATCCTTGGTTAAAATAACATTCGAATGAAATAACTTCTTAACTACTTGGCTAGACATATGTCCTAAACGAGCATGCCAAGTTGACAGAGCGGCATACTTTATTGAAATAGGTAAGGATGACGCAACATGAAGGTAATAAAGCCCTTCTTCACTCTAGCCCTTGAGAAGTGTGTCCTTTGTTTCCATATTCTTTATCAAAAAATAGCCAGAAAAGAATTCAACAGAAATACGGTTAGAAACAATTAAAGAACAAACATACACTAAATTTTGAAGCG
This sequence comes from Euphorbia peplus, assembly GCA_028411795.1. Taxonomy (NCBI): domain Eukaryota; kingdom Viridiplantae; phylum Streptophyta; class Magnoliopsida; order Malpighiales; family Euphorbiaceae; genus Euphorbia; species Euphorbia peplus. Next base: position 5,784,282 of record CP110843.1, on the reverse strand, counting down.
CAGACAAAATAAATAGAACTTCACAAAACTGAATATGTTAACCATTTATAGAACAATTAAATGACCCAACTGATAGAGATTTGAGCGTCATTACCAAGGGGGACTTGCTCGGGACCCTGATATTCTGAATGTAGATGTAGATTATCAAGGTTAGAAGTCAGTTGATGATTAGCTCTAGTGTCCATGAAGGTACGACTGGTTGTTGGAGGAGGAGACAAAATTGGTCACTAGGCGATTTGGGTTTGGGGATTCATAGGGAAATCGGGGTGACGAACACTTGTTGGCATAGTGGCCTCGGCCTTTGCAATTATAACACAAGATGTTGGAAGCATCTCCAGATGAGTTTTGATTTACACCCCCCTCCCAATCAGATTGGGGCAATTAATTCCTAAAACCTACATCAAAAGAAGATCGACCCCTACCTCTACCTCGAGGTGCCGGACTACACCGATTAACTTACTGCGCAACAGGAGGAACAAGAAGTCCTTTGTGCTGAGTCACTTTGATCTCCTCATTCAGAAGCAAACTATACAAATAATAAAACGTAATTGAAGTCGGTGTCGATTATAGAAGGCTGCAAACAAAATCAAAACCAACTTTAATACAATCACAAAAATCATCGTGGCTCATAGAGGAGTCGAGGATAACCAATTGATCGAACATACTTTTGGCTTTTTAAACATATATGTAGTAATAGAATCATAATTCAAATTCATATGTCGTAACTAATGAGTAAGATTTCAAACTTGAGGGCGAGAGCCCTGCTTAAAGGATGTATGGAGGCGCTTCCACATCTCAACAGTAGTGTAGGGTCCAATTAGTTGAGGAAGCAGGGTGTCGGAGACACAAGAAACTAACCAACAGAGGATTTAGAGATCAACAATTTCATAGTTGAGAAACACAAAGATAGGTGGAGTCGTCCCCATCAATATGATGGAGCACACAACTAGCTCGTAGCACAAGTTTAACGTGTGCTTTCCGGATCATGAAATTGGACGATGTCAGCTTCGTCGAAATTGAATGGCTCAAGGAGCTAGTGGTGGTGGAACCAGCGAATGGGTTGGAATTAGAACTAAACATTGAACCGTTGGACAAGGTTTCAATGGCAGTGAAAGTATAGAAGGAAACGGTTCCATCAAGGAGGTCGTATTGGAGGCCATAGTCGAACTAGAGGAGAACGAAACATTGGTGGCGGTAGTTCCAGTACCGGTGGCCATGGATATTCGGTAGGGCTAGAAGAGGCTTAAAAAAAACAAAAGATGAAGTTGTTTGGTTTTTCAAAACTCTTTTGGCTCTGGTACCACGTAAATATTGGAACACCGAGTTGGATATTATTAATGTAAAGGTACAACATATATACACACGTGAAGTATCCTAACCTTAAGAGGGTCCAATAACTTGTATAACCAGAAAGAATATTCTAGAATAACATAGACCTATTCGGATGTAAGTGGTTGCCTTACATCCAAGGACGTGAGATTCGAACACAAGAGGTGAGTGCTTAGTCATGTGTCTCGATTGTCTTGAATGTCTATGTTGAGACACTCAAGGGTTTGACCGAATCGAATGGATTAGAGCATCAGCAGTGGTGAAACATTTTTTCTTGTTCTAAAGTCTGACTTTTAGTAATTAATGGACCCTACACATATTTAAAGTTCAAAAAAGCATTAAAATATTGATAGTTATATAATATATTTAAGAATTTTTTAATTTAAAAGATGGCGCGTTTAGTCCGACGCGTGTACCACACCTACCTTATTTGGACCAATAATAGTCTTTCGTATGATGTGCATCCTCTTTTTTTATTTTTGCTTTTTTCACCAAAAGTGTACAGTTTGTTCTTAATTCTAAGAACACATTATAAGAACAATTCATTGGAGTAAATCAAGTGTTTTTAAACAGTAAAAGAATACTCAAAATACATTCACTGGAGTTGCTATTAGATACTTTGTCTAATCAGGCTGAACTGGCAAATGAGAGTAGCCTTCAAAGGCTTAAACCTAAATCTCAGAATCAACCTCATATACATTGAAAAATTAAAATATGGAGACCAGCTAGCTAATTGACTTTGATTCATAATGCAAATTAGCAAAGATAATATATAATATTAAGAATGATTTCCGAATTTAATTAGCATGCGATAAACTAATATAATCATGCAGCAAGATTTTTTGATACCACGAACGTGTTCCTAGTGTAGAAACATAAATTAAATAACAACCATCATTCTTATCAATTGTTGTTGTCTTTGTTTTTCTAATTTATTTTTAAATCATTTTATTATTTCCTTTTATTCAATACATTATGATCCTTAAACATGAATATGTATATATATAAATGTATGTATATAAATACAATACTTGTAAGATTTAGAAAAAATAAAAAATACGATGTTTAGATAATATCAAAAAACCATTTAAATAACGTGAGCTAATAGTTAAAGCTCAAGAATAATTTTTATTATTATTTACAGATACTTTTTACGTAAATACTTATTGTGCTCGTATTAGTCAATTGTTTTAAATTCTCCACAAATATATGAGATTTTCATCATTTTTGATTCAAAAACATTCAGTATTATATTAAATAATTATTTAAATTAAAAGTTTGAACTAATAATCAATAACAAAAACTTATATTTATTATTAACCTCTAACATATATTAACAACTAATTTTTTATTTAATTCATAAATAAAATTAAATAGTAAAAAACTTCTGTGAATTTTCTTTTCTACTTATACTGAATTACTAATACCAAAAATATTAACGACAAATTCAGAGTTAACTAATAATAGTAGTTGTAGTGATCAAAATTGGCATTAGTGAAAGAAAGAAAATCCAAGATTTTTTAAAATTTCTTTTTATAAAAAATTCAAGAAATGAGTTGGGTTGTGATCATGTGTTTAAAGAAAGCATTTTAATGGCGGTGGATGATGAATATATGGATGGCATTGAAGCAAGTTTGAGGATGTTTTAATTTTATATTATTTTTAAATGATTTGATTGGAGAGGCTCATTAAGGAGAGCTCACGAAACCCGAAATTGCCATATATAAAAAAGTAAGAATAGCTAGTTCTATTATTAATGAACCATAATGTAGCAATTCCACACCACACGTTCTTCTTACCTTCTACCAAGGTAATTTTACATAACATGCTTATTTTTGTTGGCAAATATTAAATATATTAAACAAATTATATGTTCGACTTAACAAAAAATAGATAAGGACTACGAGAGATTGTAGCTGAACTTCCGACTAGATCTGCAACTTTAAATAAACAAACGCATTCTAAAGTCTAAAATATATTAAATTGAGAAAAAATAAAGTTTAAAATACAAGTTATGTAAACAATGTGCAAGTCTTGATCGCTTAAACTGTTTGAATAAAAATCTAAAGCAAAACACTAGATTTGAATCCCACCAAAAAGTTTTGTAACTAGTTCGCCCATAGTTTTTTAGGGCATCTGCCACTTGGTTCCCTTTTGCAGAAGATATAAGAAGGAACCACACTTATAACATCGAACATTGTAGACAATGGAGCCAATCTTTTCAAATGAGTCAGGGAGCAACTTTTCTGAATCCACAAATTAAAGCAACTCTCATTATAAGTTGTCTTAATTGCGTGAATGACAACGCGTGGCTCAGCTAAATAAACATAAAATGCACAAAACGAATAAGCAAAAAGGCATGTCGACCTTCCACTTGAATCACATATGATACTACTGCAACCCGTTGGTCGTAGAGCGCCCATTACCAAGGCACCCGTATTGTTCCACATCCACAAGATGAGGTCAACTAGCAAATATGAATGACTTGTCGAACATGCAATCTTGTTTCAGATTATCAGTGCCAAAAATAATGCAAGATGTCATTAATCTAACGTTGCTTTGCTCCTTCATTTGTAGGATGCGTGCATATATCGATTTAGAATTCTAAATATTGATATTAATTATATTTATGGGCTTCACACTTGTTAAACATGTAATAGAGAGTTATTAAACTTCATTTATAGATCCCAAAAGAAAACTCAAATCTTATTGAGTGAAAGACTACATGATGTCATCTGTCCAATACTATATACTATCATGCATTGTAGATTAATGGGTCATCCTAATTGGTTAACTAAGCCACGGAAAAATAAGTGGACCTCTATATGAAAATTCTAAGATGGATCAGAACCGCCATCGTGACAATGATCTTGTCTTATAGTATTTGACATTTATTATTAGATTTGTATAATAATAATAATAATAATAATAATAATAATAATAATAATAATATCACTATTTGGAGTCCATTTTTTCCGAACTACAATTCAATTTGATAAATTTATCCTTTTTATTGTGAATAAATCATAAAAGATAAAAATTAAAATCTCTCAGTTTCTTTACAGACCATTAGAAATTCGGACTTTGAGATGTCGAATGAGCAAACAAAACCGGAATGGTATAATAACGATCGATTATTAGAGGACGAGATACTCGAATATTAAAAATACGTTAAAAATATTTAAAAATTGATATATTTTTTTTTTGGAAAACGGTCGTTTCAACTTAGGTAGTAACGGATGGCAGTTTCTCCACGTGTGGAGAAACGTCCTCCGAGACCGAAAATGCTCATTTTTTGAATTTTTTTACAAAATTAACTATTTTTTAGTGTGTTTTTCAAAAATTACGTATTTTATTCATGAATTTGTCCATAATCGTGAGCAAAAAAGTGTGATTTTAAAGTTAGAAAGTTAAATTTTGAGAAAAAGGGTGTTGAGAGGTTTTAGAATTCCAAAATGAAAGAATGAATTATGACAAGGGTATTTCCGAAAAAAATGGGCTGTAATTCGGAAAAAGTGGGTTGTAAATAGCAACCCACTAATAATAATGGGTAAAGTAAAAAAAAAAACTCGGACACCATTTATTGGTTATGATATAAAAAGTTTATTTTTCACACTTTAACGGAGCTAAGCACAATCCTCATTTTATCACAAAAATAAACACGGACACCATTTTGACAAAATCGATAAACACATGGATTTTTTTAGGAAATTATCCTAAAAAAATACATTTGGTTTCAAACATTAACAAAAATAAAAATTTGAGGTTCCATAAATTCAAAAAATAACTGTTAAATACATAAAAAAAAATTGGAATTTTAGAAAAATAAATATATTTTAAGCAACTTTAATTCTTCAACTTTTTAATTTCGAGATCATTTAGACAACGTTCGGTTACAAGACAAAAATTAAACGTTAGATAAAGAAAAAAAATGATCATCTCATGGCTATTGAGAACGAATCAAATCAGATAGTTCTATTTCTCAATCTTTCTGACTTGCTCCTTCGGAACCAAGAGGTCGAAAAGATTGAGAAAAATCGGTCATTCACGATTTTGAAAAATAAAAAACGTACTTGCGTAGCAAATGTGATCCTAAACGACCTTAATATTTTGAATTTTTTACTTTAAAAGTATGAAAAATATTTCAAAACTTAAAACCACAAAGATTATTTTTGTGAAATTTCTTGTAAAAACTTAATTTTAGAATGTGTTAAATATTAACTATTGCCGACCCATCATACCATAAAATTTCTCGTTTTAAATTAACACTAAAGCCGGCCAATTGGAATTAGTTGTTGGATTGAGAATCCAATTTCAGAAAAACAAGTAGAAAGAAAGCAGCAACTCAGTAGACAGTGCTCAGTAAATTAAAGCTCATTCTGAGCATTTTCAGATCATCATATCAAAAATTAATTCAGCATGGTATATTTAAATGTGTCACACTTTCCTAAGCAATATATATCACAGTTTTCAAATTAACTTATGCCCTTTTCCTAGTTTAAATAAATAAATTATTTATGTTATTATATAGGAAAAGTTGTAGTTTGTTGTGCCAGAAATTGGATTCCAGCCTTGTCATCTTACAACATTTTCTATTTTATCTTTTCTTCTTTCTAAAAATCCACATCTTCCATTTTTCAAGCATGTCTTGTTCGCTTTCCCATACTCTCTCACCTTCTCCTTTTTCTTTTCACATAAACCCACAAAACAAATTTGAACTTCTACATTCAAAATTGAATCTTATAAACAATTTTAATACACAATCAGCTTTTCAACATGGTTCAAAAATGAAATTCGCTTTTTAAGAAACAATTTTCTCATTAACTTTCTGAATTTGCCTATAATAATCTATTCTTCATTTAAATTTACTTAAAATGACTTATTTGCCTCTCAAACTTGTTTTATAAATACATTCACGTTTTGAACTTACATAAAATAACATACTTTACAAAATGTCATAATTTACTCATATTCTATCACGTAAATTTGAAGAGTTAATTATGTTACTTTAAGTAAGTTCACATAACTAACGAGACTTTCTGCAAATTGAGGGAATCAATATGTTTTTTGAGCCAAATTTAATGAGTTCATAATATATTACTTTTGTTCCTCTCTAATCAGTCGAGCTTTTAGCCTATAAACAATAAAGAATTCTTCTTACTTAGGCCTTGTTGCATGTTTTCAACGCTCGCACCTGATATGATCAACCGAACTATCTCACTGACGTTTTGAACTTACGTACCGCTTAATGAGTGAATAACCCAACCTTTAGGAAAGAGCCGACCTCGATGTGTCAGACTTTTTCGTTTATGTGAGCTTTTGGGAAAGACTAACTTGTTATTCCTAGAGTAACTTTTATATGTTGAGCAAATCCTTCCGCACAACACACATCAAATCACTAAGGCTGAATTTCACCCATGCTTGATGGGTGAGTCGTGTAGTCAAGCTCCCTTGTGCACTCGAGGCCAACTTTTACGCGGCTCTACAAAACTTCTGCACGCCTTCATTACTTTTTGGGAAGCCTAGCTAGCTACCCCCATACAAAAATTTCTTCTTAAGACTGTCCCTTTGCCTATAGGTCATGACACAAATTTAAAATTCGAGCTCTTCTACAGTGGTATCTCATTGATGGCTCAGAGTGATCCCGAGGAGTAAGGAAGCATCATAGGGGCTTTTTGTTCAAGCGTAAGTAGTCTGCATCACCACAAACATGTCTATTTTGTCAAATCTCTCTATGAGATACAATCCAAATTGTTACAACATAGAAAGCACACTTACATTACTTAACAAAAAAAAAAAAAAACTTATTCCACCACCACAAGCTCCTTAAACTTGGCCAAAAAAGTAAATTGACTTCTTAAACCTATAGGGTGTGTCATAACTCTCTAAATTTGCTTGATGATAACCGCATCAAAGAGTTTTTGATGTACTAATAAAATAAAATAAATTCATCTCATCAGATGGTTCAATCCCATAATTTCTACATGCAATTATAAACAGACTCTTCTTGTTACCAAAAGAAATAAATAGACTCTTAGTCACTATACGCTTACAAAAGATTTCAATTGATGTATTTTATTAGCTTTTGAACCTCTTTACCTTATAGTAAAATGGTGAATTAGACAAAATTGATTAGGAAAAATCAATAGGCAACTTCATATAAATTCAAGAACTAAATAATCATTTCATAAAGTCGGGTACTTACATCATCTAAACCAAATAATTGAGGTCACACTGTGTTAATTCTGTTAAAAAAAACCCTAAATAAATCAAAGGTAAAGATGATGGTGATTACAAGGTTTGTATAGAACAAGATTTGCCGTTTGTAACTGTAATGCGTGTGATGTTAGTTAGGTATTACTTGCCTTTCAATTTTTTCTTAGTCCAAATTTCTCAAATTGCTTTCTTTCCCCTTATTCATAATCTAACTATAACTCTCCCTTGCAAGATTTGTACTCTCTTCACCTTTATAACCTTTTCTTTTATATATTTTTCAATTATTCTAAATCGAAGTACGATTCTTAATACTTGGAACATGTTTAATGTATGAATCATCTCAAAATTGTAAGAGTATAAAGGTATAATTATGCATAATAATTACAAAAATACCACTAAATTGTCAAAACCTTTTGACACTCGGACGACTGTAACATTTTCTTATAATTTTTTCTTCAAAAATTCATTTTCTCTGATCTATTAAAACTATGACCACTTTCAACCAATTTTTTTTTATTTAACACATGAAAATTAGGGAAAATTTACAATTTTTTTTGTCTTTATAGATAATGGATATGCATATGCAATTTGATTATATAGCCTGACTTATGCATTAAGAAAAACATATGTATGACATTATATACTAGTAATTGCTAATTACGAAAGCTAATGCAATATCATGTGTTTAAGACAGTAATAATTGATTTAATTAGGGCATGTTCCCTTTCCACTCAATTAAATAATTAAAACTTACCAAAAACAATAATTAATGTTTATGTACACTTAAGATTTCAAAATTCAAAGATGCCCATCAACTATACCAACCCAATATTGTGGACGAAATAACCTTTTCAATAAGTAGTAGATCTCAACATTTTATTTATTAAATTATTGTTGTGATATGTTACTTAATTTTAATATTTATTTTAAAAGAAAATAGGAAATTCAGAGCAGGTTTAAGGTTTGGTGCAGGTAATCAAGCATTCAAGGGGAGGTGCATGCAAACTATTTCACTGTAGGCTGTAATTACATTTTTAATTTCCTACTTTTCTCTTCTTCTTCAAATACAAAATTTGGAACTCCAGATTTTATCTATATTTCAAATCTGAAAAATTTCATGTTTCTTCCAAATTTAAATTTTTAGATCATAAAATTTGATACGAAATTTCAGATTATAAAATTTGGAAATTTTTCTGAAATTTCATATTAGAATTAGAAAAAAAAAAAAAAAGGAAAGAAGGAGAAGAGGAAGAAGAAGAATGAATAAATTAATTAGCTGTGTTTTTGTAATTTATTATAAGTTTTTTTTTTACCATTTTAGTCATTTTCACTCTCCTTATTATGTTGATGTTGCCAATATTGTGGCACATAGGCAAAAATATGTTTAAGTGGTGTGTTTCTATAGAGTTCAAGTGTTTATGTGAAAAACTTCAAAGTTCATGTGTCTAAGTGAAAATAAGTGTTAACTTTAAGAGTTTCAAGTCGAATTAAGCCTTTTATACTATTAATCTTTGACAAACCTCCTTACGCGAATGCCCTTTGAGTTTGAAGTGCTCACAACACAAGTCAATTCCACTATATGTTTTTAATTCAACAATAAATGGAGTTGCCAAGACTCGAGCTACCAAACCTTTCGATTGTAGTGCCTCTGATACCAATGTCAATGAACCGATTGAGCTAAAAGTTCGAACTAATAGTTCAACTTTGATTATAATTTATATATTGATCTTTTATACACTGGTAGAGTTTCCTATTTTTTACCATGTGAATGTTCGAACCTCGCCTTGTACGTATGGAGCATATCCTTATATTCTTGAGAAAATGATATATTAGTCTCTGACTTTCATTGAAACTCACTGTTTGGACTCATATTTTGAAAAACTCACTACCATGTCCTCATATTTCGTTATAATTAACTCTTTGGTCCTTCTGTCTAATTTTTTTAGATAACTTTTATATTTCGGCATAAACAGACAACCACTGAGTTATTATGGCTCCGCCCATTACTCTCTTATCTTGGTCAACCCATCCCTTTGTCGATTAACCTTTGGTGTGACAACGTTGGTGCCATTTACCTTACTGTCAATCACGTTTTCCACGCACGAACCAAACACACCGAACTAGACTATCACTTTGTTCATGAACGTGTTCAGTATGGTTTCCTTGTCATTCGGTTCATTTTCACGGCTGATCAAGTTGTTGATATTCTCATCAAACCTCTTGGCACAACTCATTTTCAGACGCTTCACACTCGTCTTATGATGTCTCCGCGACATCAGTTTGCGGGGGATTTTAGCATTAATATTTCCATACATAATTAGGAATATTATTTTACTAATTTAGTTAGTTTCCATGTATAGGATTGACTAATCTATTTTCCTTTTCTGGTGTAAACCCTAGATGCTCTTAGGGTTGTATATATTTGTCTCACTCTCTCTCTCAACACGATTGACAAGAATATTTTACACACTAAACTCATTGTGATATCATCCACAATTCAAATCACAAGGTTAATCTAATTGTATACATGATTTAAATGTGTTACTGCAAATAATAATAATAATAACCAATATGTTGTTCGGTTATCATTAGCTTTGGTGGGAAAGTCGTTTTCTCTCGGCGCACGATAACTGGCTTCTAGCTATCTTATGGCGACCTTAGACATGACAAGGAAGCGAAAACAACACTCTCAAGCAAAGCTCTGGCGATCGGGTAACGATCTTCGACGTTTTGATATTACTATTAGTAGTGGATTGAATGTCTCATTTGTTGATTTAGAGGATGTGGAGATTCCTCTTGATCATGTGCCTTCGGTTTCTATCAAATCGGGACCAGATTTTGTTTTACCAGAGTTTGATGATATTGCTTTTCTTTAGTCGGACCAAGAATAGCATGACGAGATGAAGCAAAACCCTATGTGTAATGATCCAGTTGCTCTGAATCGTATTAAGGAAGATGAAAGTATGCTTCGATATATCCCTTCAGCGATCTCGAATGGAGAAAAGATTGTGCAATTCAAGATTTCAGATCTGGCGGAGGAGGTTGCAAAATGGAAGTTTGCTATTGTGAGATGTGTTCTTGGTTTTACTCCTCATTTCAAGCAAATTGAGAATTTTTCTTTTCATCGATGGAAAAAGGTTTAGCTTGCTCTCCGTTCATCTTGTTAAGGATAACATCTTCCTCTTTAATTTTGATTCTGATCTTGGGGAAGCTAATGCTATGAGAGGAGATTCTTACTCCTTTAGTAGAAGACTTTTTGTTCTTAAGCATTGGATTCCCCATATGAAGTTAGATTTTGAGCAAGTTAAATCGGTTCCTATTTGGGTGCAATTTCCTACTTTATCTTGGGAATTTTGGTCTATCTCCATGTGGAGTAAGATATTGCTAGTTTTCTTGGAAAACCTTTATATTGTGATCAATATACAATTAAGAAAACTAGGCTTCATTTTGCTAGGGTGTTGGTGGATATGCAAATTGATGGTCTTTTTCCTAGTTCTACTCTTCTTGAAGATGATTATGAGGAGCGTTTCAGTCAATCAATCCATTATGAATGGATCCCTAAGTTGTGTGATATTTGTCAAAAAGTTAGGCACTCTCTGCTAAAGAGTGTGCGATTGTTGTTAATAAGGTCTGGAAACCTAAGGTTTCTGTGCCCCAACCTCCTGCACCTGATATGCAAAATGACATTACTTTTCCTTCTTTGATTGTGCCTAGCTCTGGGTCACAAATGTCTACTCATTCAAAAGCTAAGGGTAAAGCTAGTATGGATAGTCAGGACTGGAGTACAGTAACCAGGGGTATGCTGACTGCCTCAGGGGAAAAACGATGGTGTTGTACATGATTTTTCTAGTGGATGGCGGTTTGGAGCTATTAGGGATGTTGTTGGGGGAAGACCACCATTACCTTCTGATAAGTGATTGGTACTTGGAATGTTAGGGGCCTTAATGACCCCTTGAAGCAGCATGAAGTTAACATTCTTGTTGCTAAACATAGATTGTGCATCATTGGTATTCTTGAGCCTCGAGTTAGGACTGAAAACATGGATAAATTTTAGAAAGAAATATAGTTGTTTGACTGGTAGTTGGTTACTAACACATGTTAGCCCACTAGCAGGATATCGATATCATTTAATCCATTGGTTGTCAAGCTTAAAGTTCTTATTGATCATCCCTAGGTTAATTATGCATTATGAGGTTTGTATTGAGAATTTCTCTTTTCTTTGGTCTGTGGGATATGGTTCCAATGAAAGTGATGAAATACAAATTACTTGAGACTTGCTTATTTCTATCTCTGGTAGTCAGTGGCCTTGGGCAGTGCAGGGAGATTTTAATGATGTTCTTAGCCATGTAGATAACTGTGGTGGTCAACCTGTTGGGATTACTGATCTTGTTGCAATGGTTTCTAATTCTAATTTATATATGTTTAAGCATCTTGGTGGACCATTTACTTGGACTGATAACCAATTAGGCTCTGATAGGATTTTGAGTACACTTGACAGAGTTCTGGTGAATGAGCAGTGGATGGATAAATTCCAGTACATTAAAGCTTGTATTTTGCCTTATGGTATCTCATATTACTCTCCAATTATTATCAAATTGAATAACAATTCTCCTCATGTTCATTCCATGTTTCACTTCTATGATATGTGGACAACTCATCCTTCTTATAAGAGCATTGTTAAAGATTGTTGGTCTAGTATTGTGCAGGGGTGTGCAATGTATAGAGTTTGGTCCAAACTTAAGCTTCTTAAATCCAAACTGAGAGATTTGAATATGAGAGATTTTTCAGGCATTTCAGAGAGAGTTTCTCAAATTAGATCTCTTTTGGATTGTCTACAAAGCAACTTACAAAATGATCCTTTAAATGTTGAGTTGCTTGGAGATGAGAAAGTAGTGTCTAAGCAATTTATGTATTTGTTGAATAAGGAGCAATGTTTTTATAGGCAGAAGTCTAGAATCTCTTGGATCAATTTGGGGGATTTGAATACTAGTTTTTTCCACGAGCAAGTGAAAGTTTGGAAAGCTTATAGTCGAATTTATAATCTTTCTTTTTGCAATAAAGAAGTCCTTGCTGATCAAGCTGATATCAATCATGTAACACACAGGCCCAATACCATGCAGATATGATCCGCTCTGGCCCAAATCCGTCACAATTGGGCCGCACGGCTTTAAAACGCGTCATACATGTATTGGATCCACATACTTATAAGCCCCAACTCTCTCCTCTCTATTTTCGATGTGGGATTCAGTTCATCCATGTCCCCATCGCCATACCTTTAGGGCCACTCCTTATACATGCCTTCTCACCCTAGCGCCACCCTCTCTGGACCAGGTCATTACAGGCCCACCAACTTTCGCCTGGTTCGTCCCCGAACCACACATATTAAGTAGAGAGTCGTCTCTGATACCACTTGTAACACCCAGGCCCAATACCATGCAGATATTGTCCGCTCTGGCCCAAATCCGTCACCATTAGGCCGCACGGCTTTAAAATGCGTCATACATGTATTGGATCCACATATCACTTATAAGCTCCAGCTCTCTCCTCTCTATTTCCGATGTGGGATTCAGTTCATTCTTGTCCCCATCGTCACCCCTTTAGGGCCGCTCCTTGTACATGTCTTCTCACCGCGGCAACATTGTTTGGGGTAAGGGTTCTATTCCTCGATGCAACTTCATGGTTTGGCTTGCTCTATATAATAGATTATGGGTTAAAGCTAGACTTGTGAAAATGGGAATTGAACCTAGCTCTACTTGTGTTCTTTGTAATGGTTCCTCTGAAGATATTCACCATTTGTTTTTCAAATGTCCGACTACAAATGCTGTGTGGATTGATATTTTCAATAGGTGTTCTGTGAAGGGTCTCCGTTGGCGAAGAATAGTTTGCTTGGACGGAAAGCTCATGGACATTCTTTTCTTGCTTGTCTCAGACGCCTTGCTTTCTCTACTGCATTTTACAACATTTGGACTGCCAAAAATAAAGCTTGCTTTCAACAGTGCAATTTTGATGTTCCTTCTGTAATCAAGTCTATTTGTTTTTATGTTAAGCATTGATTGTCAAGTTTAAAAGTCCCTGCTCATTATGATAGAAGCATTTGGGATTAGTTGTGCAGTTTTTTTTGGTTCTGGTTTACCTCAATTTGAGGTTTACTGTGTTTGTGTTTGTTTAAGCAGTTTGTTTTCTATAAAGTTTCTTGATTGATCAAAATAATAATAATTAAATAGCTAAAGACATGCACCATGACTTCAAGTTCTATTTATGTATCTCGTTTCCATGAAAGCCAATGACGACTCATTGAATCCACTTTCGTAAATGTCCAAATCGAGAAAAAAACTGATGTCGGTGTCCCCTTTCATGTCTCTCTCACATAAAATCATAAATAATTATTAAAATTAATATTTTTTGTGGGTTTTCCTCATCCCACTCATAATAAAAAAATTCAATTTTATGTAAAAATGACATGAAAAAGGACACCAAAATGGAGACATTAGACTATATATGTTCCTCCAAATCTATTTGTATAATTAAATTCATTTTATGTTATTTGTTTTTATTAGTTGAGTAGATTAGAAGAAATGAAAGTGTAAAATAATCTAATTGACTAAATCAGAAAAAGCAAGAACTACATATAGCAATCAAATTGGCGAGAATTGAAGCAACAATTATCAGTCACTAAAACAATATTAAATTTGAGGATTTCAATAAAGGTAGTACTAAATTGCTGGATTTTTTTACACTCTAATAACATTTCTGCAATTATTATTGCAAAAAAATTTGGTCACTAGTCTATCTAAAATTTATTTATTTGATTATGACGTTTTATTTAGTCACATTACTTTTTGTAATTTGATAAATTTTCATCTTTATTATGTTTATTGACATTCATGAATTTGTATTATTCAAACAAATTTTTTGTTTTATTTTCAATTTCTTATTTGAGTAATTTTAATGTTTAACTTTATAATCTCCTTTTAATTTTGATTCAAAAATGGTGAAATTTCACTAAATTGATAGATCAATTGTCAAATATGACCAAATTACAAAAGATCGATGGCGAAATGTGACTAAATAAAACGTCGACGGCCAAATGCACAAATTTTGAATAGGTGAGTGGCTAAATAGTGCCTTTTAGCATTATTATTATGCACTACTATCGTATTATACCCTTATAATGTGGAACTAATATTAGATTAAATAAAACTTTTTAGTGAAAGTAAGTTCGAAGTATTGACACAAACGACCATTTAAATTAACCGTTTTAACAAAAGATTGCACAAGTTAGAAGATTATGATTTTAAACATCATTTTCAGGTCAATTTAGTCTATGGTTTGTCAAATTTATTTTTTATTAGCCCTAAAATTACACGTTTCTAATTGTACAGCCATGCATAATCATCTGTTGATCATAAATACAAATATAATTTGAAAAATTATTTGAATTAAAAATGATAATTTTTAAAAAATATTGGTACAAAAAGTTTAGGTAAGGCAATGTATTAAAAAGTGTTATGCAATGGCTGAAAATTTTCAAACAAAGTCAGATTATATTTAAAAATTAATTAGAGATTAATTGGATTATGAACATATAACCAATTTAATCGCTTCAATCGGTGCCTCCATTTTGACCGCCTAAACTGGGCTAGACGATCAAGATGTCCACCGATTAAAGCAGTAGGTAAATATAAGCTCGGCAAAATTAAAGACCTGAATAAAAGCTATTTGTTGATAGCTTTTAAAAAAATAAAATTGAAACAACAAAAAGTATAGATTTTTCTTCTCCCAAAAAAAACAAGTATAGATTTGAGTAGTTATTACTCAACTGAAATAAGACGGTTAACTTACCACTTTGGGTAACTTAGAACTTCACTTCACATGATTAGGTAATTAACTCTAATTTAGTAAAAAATTGAAGAATAATTAATTAGGTCCGTGATAATTGATGTTCATTTCTCACAAGTTAAACATGCGCATGTGACTACATTTCAATCGCCTTCGGCTAATTAAAATTTCATTTTTCCTATTTGATAATTTGTGCCTTGAAATCTTTTCCTTGTATAACCTGTAAAACAGAGTCGGCGAGGTAATAGCCGATAGAATTTCTGACGCTCAAGTCAATAGGGGAAGAATTCAAGATCGTAAGAAGAATAATAGAATAGAATGTACCTTTACCACTTGACGTCTATTTATAGGATTGTATCAGTCTGTATCCTAAAAGTATTCCATTCTCTTATAGTCGGTTTCTAGAAGAAAAACACTTTTAGTTTAGAGTCATAAACACTTTAAATCGTTTAAATTTAAGATTTCGAATTCAATTAAAAGTTTCCATAATATATTTTGATTGAAAGAGCAACAATCTACAAAGTGTCTTAGATTACTTTTAGTTGGACTAAATAATAAAATAGCTTTATAACAAAACAAATAGAAGAGTTTTAAATTTTGATCCATAAACAAATATAAATTAAATTATTCATTATTTTACTACCATCATAGGAAATTAATAAGGAAGATTATTTTTGTCCTTGAGCTCCATATATAATTTTATATTGAGTGAATATTATTCATAAAACGCGGTGTAATAATTTATTTATGTAAGAAATTTTTTGGATATAAAAAAGTATAATAAAAATAATGTTGGTACATAAAAAAAAGACATAATCTTGAATTTAAAAAGAAAAACAAAATGATGGTGCGAATTGCAAATTTGTCAACAGTTCACATTACTTTCTTAATTTTGATACTTAATTTTATTTTCACTCGCTGCACGGCGCGTGGTGGATTTAATGTAGAGAAAGCAGCATGAAGTATGTGAAACTAATGAAGTTAAACAGAGCAGACCATATCGGGATTTGCAATTTTGAGTTTAACGAATCTTTGTGCTCTATTAACCGCCTAATTTGCTTGTTTATGCTCTTATAAAACAAACTCAAAAGCCTTGCCTTGTTTGAGAACGAGCTGTTAGCGGTTAGAATTAGCTGTTAGTTGTTTACCTTTTTGCATTAGCTGTTTTAATCAGGAGCGGACCCAGAATTTGAAGATCAGGGGGGCCTAATTTTGGCTCTAACGTAAAAAAAAAAATTATGTATGCGTATATACAAAAATGAAGTAGAGTTGATAAAATTAGGAGAAGCAAATTAATGATCTAATAAAAAATTGTTGAAAAATTATAAAAAAAAATAGAGAAAGGAAAAACAAAAAAGTAAAGTTTTCGATCAAAATAACATTGAAAAATTTAAAATTGATGAAAAACATTAATAATGTTAGGAGGAAAAAAATTGATGAAAAACATTAATAATGTTGGGAGAAAAAAAATGTAAATGATGGGATTTGAACCTTAATCTTCACAACTAGACATACTCTTCTTACCAACTCTCCCACTCTTTCACTTTGTCCATTTTATTATCTTTATTGTTAATATACATTATTTTAGAGGGGGCTAGCCGAAACATACCGCTATACCTCTAAGGGTTGTGCCGGAACTGAGGGGGGCTCGAGCCCACTCGAGCCCCCTCTGTGTCCGCCCCTAGTTTTAACTAGCTGTTTGTAAACATGTTTGGTAAATTTTAGCTGTTTGTAAATTAGCTGTTTGGATAAAATGACAACTAAGGACATTGATATTATTGTATAATATATGTAGTTAAAAGCTTAACAAATATTATAAAATCTTTAATAATATAGAAAAAGAAAAGAAAAAATAGGAAATAAATAACTAATTCATATTAAATTACATAATTGTAGCTTACAAACCACATTTCAAATAATAATAAAAATACATAATTATGTCATTAATCCATAAACAAAACATTAATACATGTTTTTTTAAAAAAAAAATTCATAAATAGAAGTTGCTAAAAAATATTAAATCAAGTAACTTCAACAAATAGTGGAAATAGCTAATTTACAAAAAATATTAAACAGAGAAGTTGTAAAAATTATTAAATAGAGAAGTTGTAAATAATATTAAATAGAGATGTAAAATTAAAAGGGTAAATAAGGTTATTTTAGCCATTTATAAAAAATATTAGGAAAATTCAAAAAGCTCAATTTAGGAGCTTTTTTAAAAAGAGCTTTTTGGGCTCAAAAAGCTTTGCCAAACACCATAAAAATTGTCCAAAATGCTAATTGAGCTCAAAAAGCTCTTTGCCTAACACCCCCAAATTCTTGGTTCTCCGTTTATTATGAGAAACTTTTTTATGGGATAAAAATTTTCCGCTTCATATATCACGTTATTCGTATGTCAATTTATAATTTTGATGACTTATATATGTTAACATTTCAAATTTATAATAGAGTTTTAAGGTTTATTTTTTATCTCGAATTTTATACAAATAAGTAATTATAAAATTAATTAATAATTGATTACAAAATATTAAATTATTATTGGTTGAAGAGTGTTACGTTATGTGTCGAAAAATTATAGGCTTGACATATCATATCATCCGTATGTCGAACACATAGTAAAATCTCTCAAAGAAAAAGTGTAACATCCCATGTTAAGTATCTCACATTGGCTAGTTATGTGTCGAATGAAACATTTATATGTGGTGGCAATTCTCTCCCTTCGAGGTGTCTTTTGGAGATTAGTTAAGCATAATTTAAGATGGTATCAAAGCCTTATAGTTCAATGTTGGAAAGCCCATTATTGGCGCCACTTGTAGATATTGATTCCTGCAAACTTCACGCTCCAGATGGATATTCAAGGGCGTGACAGGAGTTTGTTAATCCTACATTGGTTAGTTATGTGGAGAATTAATGAAACATTTATATGTGGTGCTAATACTCTCCTTTTAAGTTGCCTTTGGGGATGAGTTAGAGTCAATCTAAGATACCACGTCATCTGTATGTCAAACCTATAATTTGATGATACATTGTATATATTAGCATTTTGGGTTCATGATTTAAGGTCTATAGTTTATTTTTTAGGGCATAAGATTTTTACTTTACAGTCTAAATTTTAAATAAATAATTAACTAAAAAATACAGTATTAATTAATTACACCGTAGTAAATTGTCATGGGTTGAAATGAAATGTATCAACAAAACATGGGTTGACATACCACGTCATCAGTATCTCAGAGACATAATAAAATCTCTCTTAATTATTATTTTTTGACAGAGAAGGGTCTAAAGGACCTCGAAAACAGAAAAAGAAAAACAGGAAAGAAAAAGTGAATCAAAATAAAAAGAAAATGAAGCACAAACGAACTCTTTGCGGGGTGCTTGAACCACACTGCATCAGCAAAATTGAGATCATGAAAATTCGTAGACGACACAACTCACTCATAATAACTCAAGGAATAAGTTTCTACGAAATTTATCATCTAATCATCAATTCTATTCTCTATTTCCTTTATGAACGATATGAACAATTCTAACCTCTCAATTAATGGAGCCGAACCAATACCTAAATTAAAGAAAAAACCACCCAACCAAGTACCCGAGGAATTACCACTCTTAATTTAAAACATATAATAACTGTAATATTATAATTTCATAAAAAATGGAGGAAATAGAGAAGTGGACAGAGCTCCGAGTCAAACTCAGTGATAGAGAGTCCAAATGGTAGGACCCTATCATCATCTTTCCGTCCAGACCAGAGAGAGTTTAAGTGTTTATAAAAAGCAGTTTCATTTTTTATATAAACTGCATCATCACCCATTTAACTATCACCATTAACAACATTCATTCACTCTGCCACTCGCACGTATATCTACATTTCATTTCTCTCTGCAAACTTCAAAAAAGTTTCCATCTTTACATGAATTAGTACCCAAACACCAGCTGTTTCCCCCTTTCTCTCTCTCTACCCAAACAAGCATAGAATATAATAAAGTGCACCCAAAAGGGTAAAGGACAACCCCATTGTTCCTAAACTTTGAAGGGTCAAGTTCCTTATTCTTCAGGCTTCAAAATGGCCTTGAAAAAACTTGAAATGTTAGTGGTTTTGCTCTTCTGTATATGGGTTTGTTCTGTTACTGCTTATGTTTCTTATGATTCTAAAGCTATCACCATTAATGGCCAAAGAAGGATTCTCATTTCTGGATCCATTCACTACCCAAGAAGCTCTCCTGAGGTATTTTTTTTCCCAAATGTGCTTCTTGGGTCTCTTTTATTTCATGTTTTTAACTTCCCCTTTCTGTTTTTTTGAGCTCAAAAGCTTATCTTGACAAATGGGTAGCTCTAATTTGTGTTTTTTGGGGGCTTATTTGGGATTTTTTACTTGTTGGTACAGATGTGGCCAGATCTTATTCAGAAGGCTAAGGAAGGAGGATTGGATGTGATTCAGACTTATGTTTTTTGGAATGGACATGAGCCTTCACCTGGAAAAGTAAGAATGAGAAGCTTATGAAGCATGTATAATCACTAATTAAGAGTACTAATCCTGTTTTTTCAATTGGGTTTTGTAGTATTATTTTGAGGGGAACTATGATTTGGTCAAGTTTATCAAGTTGGTTCAGCAAGCAGGCCTTTATGCTCATCTCAGGATTGGTCCTTATGTCTGTGCTGAGTGGAACTTTGGGTGAGACATTAGCATTACAAGCAGAAAGAAAAGCACTTAAATTCTGATTTGTTCCCAACTAGTTTCCGAAGTAGTTCTTGACTAGTCCTCAAAGATCCTCGGCCGCCTTACTAATGCTTTGCAACTTTTAATACACTGAAAAAAAAGCTCAATTAGATTTAAGTTTGCCTAAAATTTTCACTTGTAAAATGTTCAGGGGTTTCCCAGTTTGGTTGAAGTACATTCCCGGCATCAATTTCAGAACAGATAATGGTCCTTTCAAGGTGTGTAGCATGGAGAATTTGATGATTCAATCTTGCATATACGCTTTTATTTTTGCATCTATGTAACTGATTTTAGATTTTGAACTTTGTAAAATGAAGGCTGAAATGCAAAGATTTACTACAAAGATTGTCAACATGATGAAAGCAGAGAGGTTATTCGAGACTCAAGGAGGTCCTATAATTATGTCCCAGGTAATTAAACCCATCTTCTACATGTAAAGAACCGGTTTTTACTTTTTACTTTAAATATTTGTTAAAAGGATTAAATTTGTTCTCCATTAATGTGTAATAGATTGAAAATGAGTATGGACCGTTGGAATATGAACTCGGAAAACCTGGTCAAGCTTATAGCAACTGGGCAGCAAAAATGGCAGTTGAGCAAGATACTGGTGTCCCATGGATCATGTGCAAGCAAGATGATGCCCCAGATCCTATGGTAAAGTTCTCATCTTTATTCGTTTTGTTTTCTTGGTCCGATGCAAGGGTCAAATAACTATCCAAACAATCCATTCAAATTTCCAATGGCGTAAGGTTAAAATTTATCTTGATCACCAATTCACCATTTCGTACGTTAGAGTCAAATCTACGCTTCCTCGTAAAATGGTAGTGGCAAATTTGGTACTTATCCCAATTTTCCATTGGTCCTCATGTTATGTTTCCTTCACTTCCTTAGTGGGGTTGTAAGTGAATAGTATGCTCCCACCACCACCCCCCTTCTTTTGATAGTCATGGACAAAATGAATATTTTATTTCTCAATGCACATGGTTTAGTTTTGAACCTTCTCAGTCCTATCTGTTGCCCTCTGTGTTTTTTAGTTCTCAAATTGGTCTTTGACAGCTTTTGTATCATACATGGAATGACCCATTTTGTCTCCTTATTAATTATGATCATCATCCAATGATTAGACCAAAGATTACTGCTTATATTGTACACCCAATTAAAGTGAAGATACAAGTAGTATACATGAGCATCAAGTATAGTTGAAATGGATGATGATCATAATTAATAAGGAGACAATATGGGTCCTTAGTTCGAGTCTGGGTCCTAAAAACTCCAGGTAGATTGGTCTGTGCTTGTACACCTTTTATGGCATTCATGTGCAACGTCATATCGGAGGTCGTAAAAACTATCTTAAGAGTTAGAAGTTTATGTATCAAGTTTAGTTTTCCGATTAAATAGTTCCTTGACACTGTTAAATAATGTGTGTGAACTTTTTGAATGAAGTATTTGAGTGACTCACGTCGTTTTATTTTCAATAGATTAACACCTGCAACGGTTTCTACTGTGATTATTTCTCTCCGAACAAACCGTACAAACCGAAGATGTGGACTGAAGCCTGGACTGGATGGTAAGTGCAAGCTTTCGTTGTTATGTATCCAACACCCAAATTGATAACAAATCAGAGTGTTTATTATTTGATTCTTTCTTTTCCATCTTCCTTTTGCCTACAGGTTTACTGAATTCGGTGGTGCAGTTCCTTACAGACCAGCTGAAGACTTGGCGTTTTCCGTTGCAAGGTTTATTCAGAAAGGAGGATCATTTGTAAACTACTACATGGTAATTCAGTAACTTGTAGAAACTTGTCAATTAAATTGCTTGATGACTTAGTTATCCTGACATTATATTCCTGTTATTTTTGTTATTTAGTATCATGGAGGAACAAATTTCGGGCGAACTGCTGGTGGTCCTTTCATTGCTACAAGTTATGATTATGATGCACCTCTTGACGAATACGGTAAGCACAAAGCTAGGCTTTGCTATATATGGCTTGTTAACTATTGTGCTTGATATGGCTTCTTAATCGTTTATGTAGGGCTCTTAAGACAACCAAAATGGGGTCATTTAAAGGATTTGCATAGAGCGATTAAGTTGTGTGAACCAGCTCTAATATCTGCTGATCCAGCAGTGGTGCCGCTCGGAAATTATCAAGAGGTCTAATATATTTTTTTGTCATGACAATGAGGTTACTTCAAGTTGAGTATATAGCTAAAAGTTGACTCCTTTCTTTTTAACAACAGGCTCATGTGTTCAAATCCAAGTCCGGAGCTTGTGCTGCATTTCTTGCAAATTACAACCAGAGATCGTTTTCGAAAGTGGCTTTTGGAAATATGCATTATAACTTGCCTCCTTGGTCAATCAGTATCCTTCCAGACTGCAAGAACACTGTTTACAACACTGCAAGGGTCAGTATCTACTTTCTCGTAACTTTCTTCCCAAATCGTTTATTATTGCTTCGGTTTAACTGAACGAAAATCCCAAAACAGCTCGGTGCACAAAGTGCAAGAATGAAAATGACTCCTATTTCTAAGCATGGTGGATTCTCTTGGGAAGCATATACTGAAGATGCATCTTCAGAAAGTGACAATACATTCGCAATGGTTGGTTTGGTAGAGCAAATTAACACCACGAGGGATTCCACGGACTATTTGTGGTACTCAACCGAGTGAGTATTTCTCAAATCAAATGTCCTTGTTTTTTCATTTCGGTTTATTGTAATTGCTTGCAATCTTTTATGTACTCCATTTTCTACTTGTCGGTTCTAATTTATTTTACTTTGCTTTTCTGCCTTCTCAGTGTTGATATCGACTCCAGCGAAGAGTTTCTGCAGAGCGGAAAGTATCCAGTACTTAGTGTTTTTTCAGCTGGGCATGCTTTGCATGTTTTTATCAATGGGGAACTATCAGGTAGGATGCATGCTCTTAACGGCTAATTTTTTTGCTTTTAGTATCACGACGGCTGTACTCGTCTCACAAGTTGCATCTATTTTGTTAAACTTGAGTAGGAACTGCTTATGGAAGTTTAGAATCACCGAAATTAACATTCAGTCAAGGTGTCAGGATGAGAGCTGGTAGCAACAAAGTTTCTATACTGAGCATTGCTGTTGGTCTCCCGGTTAGTTCCCGCTCTTATCTACTTGTACATTCCTGTGCGGTTTTGAAATTATCTGAGATATTCCGGAATTCAAACTTTGTGATTTTAATGCAGAATGTTGGTCCACACTTCGAGACATGGAATGCTGGTGTCCTTGGACCAGTCACATTGAATGGTCTGAATGGAGGACGGAGGGACCTGTCTTGGCAAAAATGGTCGTACAAGGTCTGTCTTTAGATTTTAAATCATGTTTTCTCGTGTTGCTCTTGTTCTCCGAGGACTTATGGGTTCGCTTTCATCAGATTGGCTTGAAGGGAGAAGCATTAAGTCTTCATTCGCTTACTGGGAGTTCACAAGTAGAATGGGCACAGGGAGCTTTCGTGTCTCAAAAGCAGCCCCTTATGTGGTATAAAGTGAGTTCCAACACCTTGCATCGCAATGGAGGCTTTTTGTATAAAGAGCCTCAAAGACAGCCTCTTTTCTTTCCTCTAAACTAACTTCTTTCTTTCCAATGCTAGACCACTTTCAATGCTCCGGCTGGAAATTCTCCGTTGGCTCTGGACATGGGTAGCATGGGGAAAGGTCAAGTATGGATAAATGGACAAAGCGTTGGACGTTTCTGGCCATCATATAAAGCAACCGGTTCTTGTGGTTTCTGCAATTATGCCGGAACTTATAACGAGAAAAAATGTTTGACCAATTGCGGGGAGGCTTCTCAGAGATGGTAAATAAATAACAATAATCTTCACCTTCCAATCTTTTTATAAACTGTACAAGAAAACAGAAAATTGACTCATTCTCTTTTCAGGTATCATGTTCCAAAATCATGGCTAAACCCAACTGGGAACTTGTTAGTAGTGTTCGAAGAATGGGGCGGAGATCCGAACGGGATATCTTTGGTTAGAAGAGAAGTGGATAGTGTTTGCGCTGATATCTATGAGTGGCAGCCAACTTTAATGAATTACATGATGCAAAGCTCGGGCAAAGTCACTAAACCTTTAAGGCCTAAAGTCCATTTGCAATGTGGGGCTGACCAGAAAATCTCGTCGATCAAATTTGCTAGCTTCGGAACACCTGAAGGTGCTTGTGGAGGCTACCGAGAAGGAAGCTGCCATGCTCACCACTCATACGATGCTTTTAATAGGGTATCCCAAACTTGCTTTTCATCGCCTGTTCGATTGCTCGTCTCATCTTTTATTAATACTGATAGTGTATTTCTATATTGCAGCTTTGTGTTGGGCAAAATTCGTGCTCAGTAACAGTGGCACCCGAAATGTTCGGAGGAGATCCTTGTCCAAACGTGATGAAGAAACTAGCCGTTGAGGCTGTTTGCAGCTGATTTGTTTTCTTGAAATCCGAGAAAATAGCAGCTTTGTTGTACTATTATTCTTTGAGTAAATTAAGTTTTAAGTATCACCGCGATTTATTAGGGTTTTGACCGGATGAAGTTGTACAAATATACAGCACACATCCTGGTTGGAGGCCGAGATAAAAGTGTGAAGAAAACAACTGGGGATGATATGGTTTATGTACATAAGCTAGCCATAGCCAGTGTTGAATGTGTAACTTTTTGAAGCTGCATTGCATACGAGTCAAATAGGCGCTCGAAAATTGCACGTTGAGACGAAGATTAATTGATCGAGTCCATGTGCTATAATATTATTGTTTCGGAATGTGGAAAGCCTCTGGTTTCCTGTAATCTGTCTACTTGTTTATTATTCCACTTTTAAGGTACTGGGAAGCAATTGCTGCTTCCATTGTTTTGTTCTGTGTTCTTGTAAGAAAGCTTATATTTATGAATATACCTTAATTATGCCATTTGAGTTATGATCAATTTTGAGCTCCTTTTATGTTCTGAATGTTCTATAGAAATTGGTGAAATGACAATGGTTGATCCTTGTTGGTTCAGTGCACGTATTGTTATGCGGATTTCATGGTTTGAAACGCGTTATAATTTATTGAAATCACGCTCAAGTATTATAGTCCGTCCGTCACTATCTAATTTCAGCGTTTTCAGTTTGTTTTTGTCTTCATCATTATTCTTTGAAGTCGTACTTTATTTAGGCATTTCATCTCATGTCCCCCATCAAGACTGGTCGTCACAACTAGACATGCTCAGGAGTTTGGTCGGGTGCGGGGTAAAAATGTATTCTTAATAAATTTTCGAAGGTTGTAATACAAATAAATGGATTTGGGCGGGATAGAGCTCGGTCGAGCATAATATTAATTCTCTTTATTTGTGGCTCTTGGATATGGATCTCGATAGATCGGTCGGATATGCGGACTCATAAACAGATGTAGTCACAACTATCTTCAGTTTAACTTGTTACATTTTCAGATATGTGAAAATCCTACTTAAAAAATGTTTGATACTGAAATCCAGAAAAGTTGAAATTGGGCTACACAAATCCAAGCTAAAGTTGGATGAAAGATTTATTATTTGGCCCAAATTTTGTTTTGGGTTGGGGCAAAAAAGTCTAAAGAATAAGAATTTAAATATTGTCAAACTATATATTGACCAGAAATTATTAGCTTCAGATTTCCTTAAATTAAATTTGTCTTTTTCATTTAAAAAGGTTAAGATTACGTCAAGTGCTAATTGATAGGTTAACATTCTTTTTTCTAGAACAATTCTTAGGAAGCTTTTAATGATATTTAAATATCTAATAGTACATTTGATTTTAACTTCTAATTGACCTTTTAATCATATAAAAGCCATTGTTATCTATATCCATCTAATTTGACCTTTCTTAATAATAGTAATTATGAGTATATATTTTTAAACCTGTAGAAGAACTTAGAAACTTATAATATAAGAAATCTATGTTACTAGAGCCAAAATCTTGAATTTGCAAGGAATATACTTAATTAGTTAAACGCGGAAATTGTGAACATATTATCCAAAAATGACATGGTAGATAGTTTATTTAATAAGAAAAAGATGACATTATGTGATGTGGACAGGGTTAGAGAGGGTCATGACTCATGAGATTTGTTATCTTAAAATAAATTCCTAAATTTACTACTAAAATGTATTGCTAGTGTTCTTTTGTGATCTTATAATATTCCATAACCATTAAACAATAAATTGGCAGCATACTACTCTCTAAACAAAAAGGGTTTATAATTGTGTGTTCGGATTTCCACAATTATGAAATTCGTAATATCATTAAGAGTAAAATGATGTTATTATCGAAATTGTAATAAAGATAGATATTTTTTTTACAATTGTCTTGTCAAAATTTATAGTTATAATGAAATTATACAAAAATTCGATTTGGGCTTTGTGTTTTGTTAATATTATGATAACTGACAAATGTTATCCATTGGGCCTTAACATAAAGCTCGGGTTGAATAGTTCGGACTCAAATATCTAGAGATTCGTATTTCACATGAGAGAACGATTGTAAATAGATGTTTTGAAAGCCAAACATGGATAGACTCTTAGAGAAGCAATGCATATGATAGCTTACTATTATGACACTTATGAAAATGGAGGAAAAAATTATAACTTTTTAAGATTCCGAGGGATAGTAAAAAGTGGAGTTTGTGACAAATCTTAAACTATTTTTCTATCTTCTTAGTAAAGTTATTGTCATATAGCGCATTGGTAAATTTCCGGCAAAAAGACCAATATTTTTTTATTAAAAAACAATTAAGCACAATATCGTAATTTAACCACCGTAAATTAAAAAATGTTACCAACAGAAGCAAGCTATATTAATCAAGCAAAACTAAACCGAACCAACAATTTATTTATTACTAACCCAATTATTTTTTCATTTTTGGGATTCTATTCGGTTTTCAAACCTACATTGGACCGACTAATCTAGATTCCGGATGGGTCCAAAGATTATGATATTTAAATTCCTTCCGGTCGCCGTTTTGAGGGATCGATCCGCAGACCTCCCTATCAAGCGCAACCCCATATTACTGCAGACATCACTATCAAACACAACCCCATACTAGCACTGCGCCAACCAACGATTGATTTACTGACCCAATCATTAACATTACACGAACGCAACACGTTCACATATTTTTTCATCTACACCTCCAGTTTTGAAATAGAGAGTATAAAATACAAAAGTACTAATCAAACAAGTACACATAGTAAAGTGAACCCAAAGTGACCCAAAAACCTTAAAAAGTTGCAAACTTTGATATCTGACAATCTAACAATTCCTCACATCATAAGTATAATCAACGGCTTTAATACACCCGTCGCCAAAAATAACATCTTTTTATATTAATTCCACAGAGGCCCCAAAACTTTTCTTTATTTGGCAAAATCTAAAACTTTAGAGATAGATATAAAAATCCCAAATATCCATCTTCAAATTCAATTCAATCTGCACCAAAAAATATCAGAAACGATCACTTCTTTTTCAATTTCGTCACTCTTCGTCGTCTTTACACATTTTATTTTTTTTCAATTTGGAGCTTCATCTTTACATGACGCTTATCAATGGCGGCGGTTACATATTCTAATCTCATCTCTCAATTTCAATTTCATCTTTCGGACAATCAAAACCCCATGTTTTCCCATCTCTTCTTCTTGGCGTTCTCTGTTTCTTCATTTTTGTCGCTAATTCTACTCTATAAAAGTTTCAATAAGGGGAAAAAAAGAGGGAATGATGATGATTCAGTGAAAACCCGACAAAATGACCCGACCCACTTGACCCATTCGCTTCTTCTCGACATTTTTCCGCCGGATTCTCCTAAATGGGCCACCTTGTTCCGGGATGAACCGGGGCCGGGTCGAGGCGGGGAGGATGGGGACGTGGCGGGTGGGGATTTGATGAGAGTGAAGAAGAAGAAAAAGAGGGTGAAGAAGAAGAGATTGGATTCAAATGGGGGTGAAGAAAAGGAAAGAGGGAGGGAAAGGGAAACAGAGGGTTTGGATTCGGGTTCGGGTCAGGGTCAGGGTAAGCCGGAGTTGGTATGTTTGTATCCGTTTACATCAACGAGTAGTGCCACTCAGAGGAAGATCAAGCAGCAGTATGATCATCTTGTTAAGTGTAATGAAAGTAGAGGATTGACATTAGCTCAGGTTTTCTCATTTTGCACTCTTGTTTCAATTTCGATTTAATTGATCGTTTCGGTTTGAGATTACATTTGATTTCCGTTTTCAGTTGAAATTGATATTCTTTGCCATGGTAATGGAGTTAAGTTTAATGCGTTATTGTCACGTTTGATCACAATTTCATTCTATCTTACGAACAGAAGAATTAGGATTATATGCATAATTGAGAGCCTAGCAGAATTTTGAACATATCATGTATTGGTCGATGATCAGATCATATGCAGAAGATGAAAACCGAAGCTTTCAAGTTCATGTTTGAATGGACCATAAGAGGTTTTCAAATTGCTGGCTACTAAGCTTGGAACTTCTTGTCATCGGAGGAAATTCTTCGTGAGAATATGTTAGGATTTATGGACAATAGGTAGTACTATTTTGGTTGTTATGGGAAATTAGCTACCTTCGGTGTGATAAGACTCGAACTTTGTTGAGATTTTCTCATCTTGTGGTCGGGTTTTAAACTGGTTATGGTTAACGCTGTATTTGGTGACTCGGGTTGTAGATGCTCGTGGTTGGCATATGCTCCACATTTCAGGAACTTCGACTTTTTAAAATCTTTTGGAAATTATGCCAAAGGTTAAGAGCTTCTGCAACTAGCTTTAATGTTTGTGTGAGTCTCTTGAGAATTGGACTCACGCTTTGTACTAGAAAAATCATACTAGCTGTTGATATTCTAAAGGCAAATGTAGCATTGGAGTTATCGGATTTTATTAGATGCTTAGGCACCGTTCTTACTATTATTTTGGATCTGGTTCAGCTTATAAATGAACAATGTATAGAACATGACAATCTGGATTTGTAATTGTACGGTTGGGTTTATAAAACCTCAGATTCATAGTTACTGGTAGCATGACGGGAATGGAGCTAGAAATAATAGAGGAATCTTAAGTTACTGTATCAGCTTTCTCGTGACCCCATGATTTGGCATGTTCCAGTAGGAGAGGGGAAAGGGAGGATTCTGAGCTAGAGACCGTTACATCTGGGGATTGATGAGGGGAATATTTTGTCACGTACTTATAGGCTAAGGCAGAGGGTGGGTAGGACGGGAGTTTTGGAGGTTTACGACTGTGTGCTTTGGAAGGAAAACCTTTTTCCTTCTCGGGACGGTGTTTTTGTTGCTCATTTAGCCACACTTGATTTTTTTCTCATTTTCTGCTTGTAATGCTGTTACTCTTCTGATTTTCGTTTATAGTCAATAGTAAATATAGTGTTTATTTTTTTTCTGTCTGCAGAGTTTTATTGACTTGGTTCTCTGTTGAGATATTGTTTGGTTACCATAGCATGATGTTTCTTGGCTTTCTCTTGTGATTCAGGTTGGAGAATTTGCTAATTGCTTGATCGAAGCACGAAATGAGTTGCAGCACAAGTGAGTTGCAAATTAATTCTTGACATTGAATTTGTGTTCTTGCTATCCTCACTCTTCCACAAATAATGATAAATTTGCCTTTTTTTTCTCTCGATTTATTTCGCCTATATCCAGTTTATGAAAATGCTTTTCTACTCCATTGTTTCGACTTGTGTAACTATAATTTAGTATTTCTTGTTCTCATTTTATAGGTCTGAAGTCATCAAACGTAAATTCACAATAACAAAGGCTCTACTGTTCAAGGCAGACAGGTCTTCAGTTGACCGCCTTCGTCAGCAGGTTAATAATCCCCTAATCCAATTTTGATTTTCTCGCTCCACGAAACAAGGTAGCAACTTGTTTTAATTAATACATTTTCAGATATACAAGCTGGAGCTTGACCAAAAAAGGTTAGAAGAGGATACATTTGTCTATAATTGGCTTCAACAGCAGCTTAAACTCTCACCGGCCTATAAAAAGGTAAAAAATTTCAATGCTTCGGCAATTTTTTATAATTCTGATTGTGCAAGCAAATAGAATTAAGGGTGACCTTATAACTTCTTTGTGCCATTCGCGGGAACATCTATTTGCCGAACAAAATGTGACATGTGAAGAAAAGTGGACCGATGTTGCCATCGTGGAAAGGCTAATATGATTTTTTAGAGGATTTTGTAGTATTCCTCAATTTATTCGGTGCACTTTGATATCTGATGATGACATTTTGCGAAGATTGAAGAGAATTTAAGATTCTACGGGTACTGATATCGCACCGTACATCTTTTTGTGTCATATTGTTAAATAGGAGAAAAGAGCAGAACGAAAAAATAGGGTGCGTCCTATTTGAATATCTGAATCGTAACTGCCTCCTTTTATCAGTCACTTCTGATACCTTCATGTTGTTACTATCCGCATATGGGGGAGCAAACCATATATCTCCATAAAAGCTTGTCATCTTGTCCGCGTCATCTTGTTGTATAATCCGAAAAGTGGGAAATTTAAGAATGCGTTTGTTTATGAATTAAAAAAATTAAGAGGAACTTAAAAAACAAACTAGAAGTTAAGAAGATTCTTTCTGACCTTTATTGTTCTTTTATCCATAGATGCTCGAGATCAGTGCGTGCATGGAGTCAAAGGCGAAGTCCGATGAGTTGATGGAAAAGAAAGAATTAGAAGTAGCTGATATCTCATTTGAAGAGCTATTAGCACAAGAAAAGAAGGATTCATTTTGGTTAGTTCCTATTCCTAATCCCATCAATTGTACATATCATTTCTTCAATTGTTCTATTGTCCGATGAATAACCGTTTTCTCTACGTAAACTGCAGGCAAAAAAATGGGAAATTAAGATTACCATCGTGAACAGAAGCAGATAGACGAGAATGACTTGTTAGTTAGCTTAAAGTACTGAAAAGGAAGGATCTTTTTGTAGCATCTTATGTAAATCTGATATACCGAACTGCCACAGGATTTTTTTTGCTACTGCCTGTGCTTTCTTAGGGTCTCTGCATGTTCAAGAGAATAATTTTGTATTTCTTCTGCTATTCTGGACTGGGTTAACATCTTAATTCTAATAACAAAGTTATCTTTCAACTTTTTTTTGGTGATAAAATCATTTTACTAATGTATATCTCTAGGAAGGCAAATTTCATTTAGTAAATTATTATTTGTGTTGAGTTCTCTTAACTTGTTCTTCTCATATCAACAGCCAACAGGTAAAGTACAAAGCTTTGAACTTTTTTTAGTCTTGTTTTAAATTATCATAGAATTATCGGATGCAACTACGAATTGAACCAATTAAACTAAAAGTTCAAGCCGATAGTTAATATTCAATAACATCTTTTATATGTGAATTTCACCGTATAGCTCCCAATATTTTCTGCTTCATAAATATATATGAAGAGACCCCAATAAAGTGATTCTCCCCTATGCTGTTTCTTTAGCCTCATGGACTTATTGATTATGTTGCATGGAAACAGATATGGAGATGGGTACAGGAAAACATTATTTTTAAATAGATGCGAAATAGAAACTTGAGGAAAACATGTAAATAATAAAAGTACATGGACATGCATACAAATATTAAATGTATAATAGTAAGTAACTATACTGAATTCCCATTAACTTTCAATGAGTGGGAACGAGGAGAAAAAGATCATCAAATGCGAAGATGGAGTGGAGAGGAGAACCTCTCTAATACTAAGGGATCCCCACCCCTAATAAGGATCTTATTATTAAAAAATATATATTATTTTTATATGTATATATATTTTTTAATATTATTCAATTTATAATTATTCGATCTGTAAATTATAGAGTATATAACCTAAATTTTGAAGAATTCAGTATTGACATGAAAAAATAAAATAATAATAAATAACAATATTATATTTCTAGTGTAGGCTATGGTCACTTTGTTTTTCCCTTACTTTGTCTATACTTTGTCTCTTTCACCATTGGATTAGTTTTTAACCATGATCCAATGGTTGACAAATCAAAGTAATGGTTACTTTGTGAAAAACAAAGTGACCATAGAATATCCCTATATTTCTTTGTTAAAAAAAATAATATTATATTTCTTAAAAATATTATATCGTATTCTAATGAAAGATATATATTATAAAATATTAAATTACATTAGAAAAATCTCTTCAGCAAAATAATGGTTCCGTTTCTCTATTAACGACATGTCATAATTATTAGGATTTAAAATTTATAATTTAAGTTCTTAGGTTCATTTTCTAGGGTTTAGGATTTTTATTTTATCCTCTAAAATTTTATATAAATAATTAACTACAAAATATACTATTAATTATTTAGACGGTGTAAAATTTTTATTGGTTGAAATCTTATATGTCAATCATTTATTTGCTCGATGTACCATGTCACCTTATACCGAGTGTATACTAAAATATCTCGGTGGATGAGACAGGTAAGAGCATTCTCCATGCCATCCCCACCTCACCCTATTTGCAACCCTAACTAAGACTTAAAAATCAAACAATTAAATTTAACTGTTTACATGGTTGTGATTTTTACTATATAAAACATGTGAGAATAAATATAAAATTAAATCACAATTATTTTCTGAATACTATCAAACTGAAATCAATTACTGATTAGGAATAAAAAACATGGTCTAAGCAAACACTCAATAAAGAATATTAAATTAAGGGATTGGAAATCAAATCGAAGTCCGTTAACGCACTTGCTCGCACGCGTCGATCCATTCGCTGTAAACGTCGATGGGTTCAATTAAAGGGGTGTAATTAGTTGCATAGGAAGCTTTGCAAACATAGCAAGTTGCTTGCTGTTTCATAAATTTTACTTATGTAGCACTCAACTGATTCTGGATAATTGCAGAAAGGACATGTGAACACTTTGTCCAACTTCTCCATCTTCTTCTTTTCCTTGCCATTCACCAATTGCTCTATCTGATTGCTCTGTTATATACCCTAATTAAACTTTTTTCTATATATAACTGAAACTCAAAATAATAAGTAAATTCGAAAAAAAGAAAAAAAATTTCTTAGCAATTGAAATTTTAACAATTTGCGAGAGCAAGTTATGTTTATATAGACTAGGGCTTTATTACTTTGTTTATAGTAAGTAGATTCCTCTAAGGACAAGGATTTGGCCTTTCATAAAAGAAATTCTAAGTATTTAACTAAAAATGTTCTTATTTTGGTCGAACATATTTAACTTGGCCCACAAGAATTAATCCTAACGTCGAAACATTATTTATCATTGACAAGAGTAAAAATGTCAATGGGATAGGAAATTCCTGTTCCCTATGGAGATCTACCCCAATGGGGACGGGAATCCCCGATAAAAATTTCTATGGAACAAAAATAAAAATATCTATATGTTTCGTATTGAGAATGGGGCAGGAATGGAGAGAGGCATCCCTGCCTCACGAGAATCCCCATCCGCCCCGTTAACCCCGCACATGATCCTCGACCTGCCCCATTGACATCTCTAAACAAGAGATGAATTTTTTTCTCTAATTTTCCACTCGAGGCTGAACTATTTGTAATAACAATTGAGAGATTATTTTTATATTGAGGTTGGTATAACAAAGACTCTCAAAACATGAGATTGGATTTTTATATCACTATAGTAAACTATAGTAAAAAATAGTGATGAAATAATTCAGTTTTTTAAATTTATTAATCTACTGTGGGATTCTGCAGCTTATATGTGTTAGTAGACACATTCAAGTGTTTTTATTGGCCGAAAGTAGAACTAGGCTATTTTAGTTGGAATTCTTTAAGCACAATAGAATTTCTCTACTCGTTTGATGTCCAAAATTGATAAGGATGGTTTAATTGAGGCAAAACTAGTTAAATAACTTTATTGAGGTAAATTAAAATTGAGTGGCTATTTTGAGACGATCAACAAATTTTAATGACCAACAGGGTATTTAACCCTCCAATTGGGTACTAATTTACGAGAAATTTAACAATACACCTGACATACCACATCATCTGTATGCCAACCATATAATTTAATGACACGTCATATATGTTAGCATTTCGAATTCATGATTTAAAGTTTCAGATTTATTTTCTCCCATCGAGTTCAAGTGCTAGATACGGATGTACCATAGCGCATTTCATGTTGGTGTTCAGCAACGCCATGTCGGGATCTTATGTATGATGAACATGATAAATTATAATAAAAGTGGCATAAAACTGATGAAAGACATTGAAGGGAGTGACATTCTGCATTTGTCTGCCGAGTTGCCATTAACTGGACCCAAAGTAGAACCGGGAGAAGCTCTCCAACTACAACGCGAGTTGCGTTGGTTTGAGGTACCAAATTATATCACTTGGATCAATTCTTGCATCTTGTTCTGTAATACACAAGAATTATATTATGCTCTATGTGTAGGAAGTGAAGAAAGTTTTCGGAATACAGCTTGTGGAACTGAAAACTGAAATCTACGAGGTATAATTCGACAAACAGCACGAGGAATTAAGAAGGGAAGGGGAAAAGTGGTTGAGAAACACTGCCATTCTCTTTCAGCACTAGTCTTATTCAGCATGGCTATCGCGGGACTTTTCGTTATACCTAGTCATTCTTATGAACAAGATAGAGGAGTTCATATTCATTTTCGCAATTTTTAGCTCAAAACATTTGGAATATCATATGCAGCCACAACATTATTCTCAGCATCTTCAGTATTCTTCTTCTTATCAATCCTTGCATCTAAATTTTCAATGGGAGACTTCCTCAAATTACTTCCTTCCAAGTTGCTCTTTGGACTCTTTTCGCTTTTTGTTTCGGTAGTAGCAATGATGGTAGCATCCGTTGCACCCCTCTTCGTTCATTTCGAATACCTGAGTCCTTGCTTGTCCTATCGTGTTGCTGCTGCAGGTTTTGTGCTTATTCTACTGGCTTGCCTTCAGTTGCCTTTTCTTTTCCGAGTCTTCTACTCTACATTCATACATTTTGGGCACAACAGGTCCTTCGTTCCAGAACTTGGAAACGAGTACAAGAGTATGAGTAACTAATCCAGAATTATATATGCACACTTCATCCCCAGCGATAAGCAATTATCAACCTAATGTTGTTTACCCTTTTTATCTGGTTTTACATCTAGTTGTTGTAACCGCATTTTTGTTGGAATATAGAGTTGAGTTATATGCATATACATTCTTCAGTGATATAAGCCGTGATGAGATAAACCGGGAAGGTTCTTTTCAATAAAAAATCTCAAAATTCTATTTCTTTGAACTATTTGATTGAAAAAATAAATAAAATAAAAATTACCCCTAAGAAGTGTTAATATTTATGGGGCTCGGGGTATGGCTTAGAATGTCCTGAGGCAAAAGAAATGAATGAAATCGGGGTTCCCCATAAGAAACTGAGTCGAGAATATATCACACAACAGAATAAACAATCAAAGAACTGGTCATCTTGATGATTGAAAATGTAAAAGTGAAGAAGATGATGGTAGTTGATATCATATAACTGTAACTATGGGAACATCTAGATCAAAGCTTTAATGCACAAATTCCAACAGTTGGATATCAATTTCGCAAGCTTAAACAAAACAAGCCTACCCCCCCTACTCTATAATCAGCACCGACCTCCGTATTTTCCATGGCAGAATCTGCATCTGGCAAAAGCACTGAAAAAACTAAAGAAAACCGAGAAATCTTGTCCCGCTTCCGCCTTCTAAATCTTCCAATTAATCAATTTTCACAGATGAGTATATCTTCCGGACAAACCAGAAGCAAGCGTAGAAACCAATTGTTCCAGTCAAAACAAAGAAAGCATAAGATATGATAACCATGTAACCAAAGTAGAGGATGCCGGACACAAACTTTGTGATTTCTAACTTTGTGAAGAAGTAGAAAATTGAGTAGAGGAAAAGGTATAGAGCCGAGGAACCAGCGGTCAGGTATGATCTCCACCACCAGTAATAGTCCTCGCTGCATAATTGGAAGTAGCATAGAACAATTGTTATTTCCGCACAAGTGATCAAAAGGATCACAAAAACTATGAAGAGGAAGCCGAAGATGTAGTAGAACTGGTTCAGCCAAATTGATGTCAAGATGAAGAAGAGCTCAATAAAAACAGCACCAAATGGAAGAATGCCTCCGATGAGTATCGAGAAGATTGGTTTCATGTACCATGCTTGTTCAGGTATCTGCCTGGGAATTTTGTTTGTTTTCACAGGATCTTCAATAGCTGGCTTTTTGAAACCGAGGTAACTACCCACGAATACCAAGGGAACGGATATACCAAACCACAAGCACACCAAAGCAAACATTGTCCCGAAAGGTACTGCACCTGACGACTGTTCCCCCCAGATCAGGGCATTCAGTACAAAGAAGATCCCGAAAAGAATACCTGGGAACATAAATGCAGTTTTTAGGGTGTTTCGCTTCCACTCTGTTCCCTTGAACATTTTGTACAGACGTGCGGATGAGTAACCGGCCAACATTCCCATGGAAACCCACAAAAGAACCATAGCAGTTGTAAGGCCACCTCGGTTGGAAGGGGACAAGAAGCCCAATAATGCAAATATCATTGTCACAAATGTCATCCCAAATACCTGCACGCCTGTACCGACATAGACACAGAGTAACCCAGAGTTGATAGGTGCCCTGAACACATCTCCATGTACCAGTTTCCACCCAGTTTCTTCCTGAGCTTCATCTTGAGTCTCCAATTGGTTGTAGTTTGAAATATCTCTATACAAAGTTCTCATCATGATCATAGCTACCATGCCGGAAAGGAACAGGACAATCATCAATGAGTTTATAATCGAGAACCAATGGATCTGATCATCATTCATAAGCAGGTACGTGTCCCATCGGGATGCCCATTTAATGTCACTTTCCTACATAAAAAATCTCCAGAAGTAGGTAAACTTGTACTCCAAAAATGAGAAACGGTGGGAACTAGGACAAGCTAAAGGGTTGAAATAAGATAGTACCTTGAAGGTAACATCATAGGTGAATACAATTGCCTTGCCTGAGTCAACTTCTTGTGGAACAGTGCTACCTTGAATTAACTTTTTAGTATCTCTGTTGCAGGTTGTCACTTGAGGGTTTTTTTCATCCCATTGCTTGTATTCATGATTAATACTGTTTGAAAAAAATCAGATGAAAAAAGAAGGAAGTCAATAAGATAACCCTAATAGTACCAAGTGAAACAAGAACTGAATCGAATTGCACAGTAATGAAGACATTCCAACATGATAGTAGAAGCACAAATGAACTCATAGCACATATGCTACAAAAACTAACTTTCAATTCAAGAAAAAAAAAAAAGGAATTATCCCTTTTTTACACAAACAGAAGCAGCTAAAAATCTGAAAAGAAGACATACTGTACAGCAGTCAGTGTTAAGAGCACATCAATTTAGCTGCATAAACCCCATTAGTAACTAAAGCTTGTTGCAAGTATACATGTACTGGTTCATTCAATACCCAAATGATACTTGGACAATTCATATTTTCTTAAATTAAGAGGTTCAATAATTCACCTATCAGCCTTTATTAACCTAATATAACTTGATCAAATACAAAAACAGAATTATCAAAGAGGGACACGGTGCAAGACCTATTCGGAGTAACCTCAAATCCAACAATTCGAGCAGCATCTGTCTCAGGATCCTTGTGATACATAACTCTGAAGCTCAAGTGGTTGTTGATAAAATATTTTTCCTCTTTGCTCTGTTAAGGAAAATTTCTCAAGACAATAAATTACTGAACATAAAAGAGAAGGAGGGGTAACCTCATATACTAGATAGTGTTTTTGTTACATACCCCAGCATAGTTTCCTTTGAATCCAACACGGAAACCATGTTCATAAGTTGTTGACTGGCTGCCATCCCTCCTTTGTCTAAGAACGGCAACTGGTAGATTATCAAGAATCCTGCACATTCATTCCCCAGCTATCAATATAAACAAGAACTACACAAATGAATGTGCTACAAATTAACATAATTTAAGAAATTTGAACTCCAAATAACAAGAGAAAATATGGAAACCCTTACATATTAACCCGATATTCGTCATCAATTTTTTCCTTAAAATTCTTTGCAGATTCAGCATCTAGTGCTGATCGGCAGGCCACTTTGCATGGCTGCTCTTCCATCATTTCAAACTGCAGCAGGATTCATGAATAATACAGGTCACACTTTTACGTTATCAAGCAGAAATGACATCCAATCAATTTGTCAACCTATTAGAAATCGACTTTAAAAAAGGGTAACGAAAACTTACAATGTACAAAGAATTCTCAATGCGGTCACCTCGAAGAACCTCCCCTAAATTTTCTGCACTGTTCAAGATCTTTTGAGGCTTACAATATTTTAAGAAGTAGTAGTCATATGGAAGTTGCGTCTTTGTAGATGACAATTTATTCACCTTGACAGGCAGCAGATCTCCCTAATAACAAACAGGATGACATTAGTAAGTAGACAAATTGTAACAAGACAGACACTAGAAATGTCAGTAGCAATATCAAAGTCCATTCGACGGACGTTAACAAGATGACAACACATCCTAAGATCACTAGCTTGATTTCGAAAACCC
Organism: Euphorbia peplus; assembly: GCA_028411795.1. NCBI lineage: Eukaryota > Viridiplantae > Streptophyta > Magnoliopsida > Malpighiales > Euphorbiaceae > Euphorbia > Euphorbia peplus. The sequence goes on along the minus strand of CP110843.1, from coordinate 5,745,607 downwards.
TAGATCCAACTTTATTTTTACAAAACAAAACAATAAAAACAACAGATCAGAATCGAAAACCCTAGATCCAACTTTATTTTTACAACAAAACCAAACAACAATCCATTAGCAAAGAAATCATCACAATATAAACTGGAAGACCTAAACAGCATCAAAACAGAAACACAAGAAAAAAAGTACCCTGTGAAAGTCGCGAGGAGCGACGCCGGGGAGATAGAAAGAGTTCACGGAGGAGATTAAGAGGAGTACGGACAAGATGGTGCCGGAGATCCTACCCATCTTCATCGACAAACGTGTAGACCGAGAAAGACTGAGGAAAACTCTCACTATAACATTAACGATGGCGGTTTTTCCTTTCTTATTTCCTTCACTTCCTTAATCCATTTAACCACTGTCTAATTTATTTCTTTAACACACTAATTATATTACTCTAAATTATTCATAATATCGAACAAAAGGCCTAAAAGAGTTCAAGTGGTGACAAAATTTACTTCTTATTTCATAATCAACTTAATAAGTGATCTAGTAGCCATCTAAACTTGTTTAAATTCATAAATTGACTCCTTCAACTTTGTAAAAACTGCCACGTGAATTTAAAAAGCTTACATTAAATAAGTTTATGAAGTTCAAAAAGTTTCTAAGAATTTAAGAAAGTTTAATTTTTTTATCAAGTTTTACAAAGTTTGAAGAGCAATTTAACGAATTATGGTATCAAGCTCATTTTAGAAATTATATTAGTATCATTTATTTATATATAAAAAAGACATCGGATCCTCACTTTTGAATTGAAAAGAATCTTTTTCTAGCCATCAGTCTCATTCTCAAAGGTGTATATGATATGCAAGATTGAATAGCCATAAAAAAGAATTATATTTTTCTTTTTAATTTATTGGATTTTCCCAATTTTGGGTAAACAAGCAAATCTTAAATCGATATGTATTATAATTTCTGATTTATAAGGGTTTAGTAGTATAATTTTATAAAATAAAGCTTTTCAACTGATGTCTCTAAATCTTATTTAGATAAATATGTTATTACACGAAAATAAACCATATGCTAATTAAAATTTTCAATTTAGCAATCTTTATAGTTTTAACTTAAGCCGATGATTTGCACTCCATTTTTAACTGCCCTGTAAGGGGCGGATTTGCACTCCATTTTCAGCGGCCCTGAATTTATATACAGTCGCGAGATATTTTTTTGCTATTATCAAACAAAACAAAATATTTATTTGCTCTCCATAATTATCATAGTACATACCAACATGTCAGTGGTTGGGTGGAAATATTCAAGTTTAATGTTTTCAATTATAATGAAACTTTATTAGACTTGGCATTGCTTGAAAAATTTATCTATATATTTGTATTCATATAGATGAACTCAATTTAATTATTTTCAAAATTAATTAAATTAATTTTAAAAATAATTCTTTATTTAACTTATTTTAATAAGAATTACCTAATCAAAAAATAAGAAATGATAAGAAAATATTTAAATTACAGAGTTCATAAAAAAATCTGTATCGGTATATAAGATTACCAAGTGAGATAATGAGACACACCAAACATGTCACATGATCTTTCTATAAAAGTGCAGTAGATGAACTAACTCCAAAAAATATATTACCAAAATACTCAGCAAAAGTGATTTATCAGCTAATCTAGGCCCTCCCTTAACAACTTTGATTAAGATTTTGGATTAACAATTTTCATCAGTATTATATAATTAAATCATATGGTCTACTTATTCTTAGTTGAAAAATTAGGCCATCTCATGCTTAATACTGAAGGAACTCGAGTTTACTTTTCAATGTTTTGGGTCAAATTTTGCCTTTTCTGATTACCCAAGTTTGCAATAATACTAATAAATAAAATACACAATTTGGTCTAAATACAAGTTTTTCTCCTGTGTTTGAATTATTAAAGTTATTCAACAAGACTCGTAACTTTATTCCAACTTTAAAAGTGTTGTATCAGATGAAGTAAATAACTAATACAGACTCGACACAAGATTATCATAGTAGAATATTATTAAATAGTAAGTTTTTGTCAAATTTGGTGAGCCTATAGTGTGACAAAAAAGGGAGTCTAAATCGGGTTAGAGTTGACTTACTAAACACTATTGCGAGAGTCAATATGACACAAAAACATATCTGACTTACACAGATTGCCAACTCCAATCGTAAATCATGGTTATTCACAGCCTTGTGCATCCGATCGAGAAGTGAAAAGAAGAATTAGTAACTTTAGTTTCAACACTAAAACGGATGAAAAGTAGATATCCAACCCCCATATATGTATAAGCATGAAGAACTTAGACTACGATCAATTGTGATTCGTGACAGACAACATCCCGCCCAAGATTGTGTTCATGGAGAGTGTAAGCAGTAAACAAGTTTGTCAAGAGATTAGAGGATTACGCTAACATGTACTTACTCCACACTTACCAATTTCAGCATTTCAATTTTCATGACATGACTAAGTTCGAACTTTTATCACTACCAAGGATGTGAGATTGAAACTTATCCAGTTCTGCAAGGACATCTTCCTCAGGCCGGTGAATAAGATCAAGCATCCTCCATATCTGTAAGACAGGTTAACAATATTTCAGTGGACAAAACAATACACAATGCTTAACCAGGCAGAACATTTGAGCACTTTCCGTGACCCTCACCACAAATATGGTCCTCTTTCTAAGGATATGTGTCTCTCGTGAAAATGACGTTATTATAGTCATAGCTACTGGTTCACACGATAAATGGCCTAGAGTATGGTTGGATTATCATAAAATAATAAATCAATGAACGTAATTCTACGTAGCAAAAATTATGCTATGCCGACAAAATAGTAAAAAGGTATCTTCGTTAAAGAAATTTGACAATGACAGGCTAACTTAAGCAACAATGATGTAAATCAAATAAAAAATCCTTACCTGTAGAGTGCCACCTCCTGAAGTACGTTCACAATCGTCAGAAACACTGACAATCGTCCATGGATCAGAAGCATTCCAGTGAAAGTCAACAACCTTGTCCCTACGTACATAAATAGGACCAAATTAAGAAGTAAATTCATGTAAGAGTAAGCAAAGAAAATATCAAATACCAAAATCATTACATGGATCCAGTTGGAAGAAGAAACTTCACTAATAATATCTATGGCCACAAATTTCCATACCTATGCCCAGCATGCTGGAAAAATAATCCCGAAGGTGCAGTTGGAAGTTTCAACCCAGTACACTCCTGTTTTTTACCAACCTACACATATAATGACATCATCAAATATGTAATTCTTACAAAATTAAAAAGATGCCAACACCAAAATAAGGAAAAGGAAAAAAATGATATCATATTAGGTAGGGCTTCTCTCAAAGAAGTGCTTGCTTTTGCCAGTTTTTATTTCTATTTAGCATTTATAATATAACCATGAGAGGAGGAGGAAATGTACTGAAGATTAAAATTGTTTCTTCCTAACCTTGTCATAATCCCAAACATTAAGAATACCATCCTCTGCAGAGCTTCCAAAGACAGAACACTTGTCCGGGGACCACTAAAGACAAATGCATCATTATGCATACTCTTGTTAGAAATCATGTTTTGAAGAAATCAACAGAATCAGCAAGTAGTTTCAGGCTTCAGCACAAGCAACACAAATTTCAGACCTGGACACAAAGGACAGCAGCAGTGTGACCCTCGAATTTATAAATAGGTGATCCGAACCCACCAGAAGTGAGCTTTCGCCGATCAAACATGTGAATGGTATTATCAGCAGACCTAAAGTAAAAAAGAAAACGCATGTAATAATGATGTAAAGAAATATAATGAACTGCATTAACTTAAATTCATCACGAGAGCGGGAGAACAATGAATTGCATTGACAAGCCAGAAACATTCATCATCACGAATCACATATTGTTCATCATAATAAATCATTTGAATACAAGGTAATATATTTCTCCATAGGAAAGAAAATGTGGAAGAAAAAAGAAGACTAGAAATACAGTTACCCTGTCAGAACTAGATTTGCATCATGAGGATTCCAATCAACACAATGAAGATCAGCGTTGTGAGCTTTCTCAACCTACCAATGAGAAAAAAAAATGAAAAAAAGCAAGAAAAGAAAGCTGTAATCAATGCCAAATATAAATAATGGGAGTAGAAGATTCAAATCTAATTATAAAATATCAAGAATAAAGCACCAAAGCAACCAGGAAAACCAAATCCAGATGCAGTTGTAATGACGATATGCGAAATAAAGTGCAGGTAATCCAAGAGATCAAATAGATTTTATGTTTGTATTGTATTTTTTTTGCATAAATACTGGATAGTAGATGTAATAGTACCTATACATGTTGATAATATTAACTCATTTGAAGTTCAGTATCAAAGTATTTCTTGCCACTGGCTCACAATACATAGTTTTCTCCATTTTGTTTCATTTGCAGCCAAATGTCTTCAACGTTTATGAAACTATGTTCATACAATGTCAGGCTAGATCAATGCTCATGTTCTGCAAGCAGTGATATCAAGAAACAAGCAAAAAGCATGAAGAGAAGGAATTGAACCTTGACAAGAGGACCGCAGCCAATTCTGGCATCCCAGAATATAAGACATGAATCATCACCCACACTGCAGAATTCACTTGTACTACATATGTATAAAAAAAAAAAAACAAATGAAAAGTGAGAAAAATGAAAAGGAGGAAATGTAACAAATTCCAGTGCAATGTTAACAACATAGACAGGAAAGGCTCTAGACTTCAATAAAAAGTGAAATCTACACAACACATGAAACAGGATATAAATCAAGAATCCTTAAATGCTTCCACAAATATCGGTTGATGGATCTGATTGCCAACGATACCTTGACGGACAGAATTGAACATCTTCAACAGTATCTTCGTGTCCTTGGAAAAAACCCCGTGGTCCGATGCTAGGAATATCATTACCTCCACCAACCTTAGCGTCTTTGATAATGGAGCTACCAGATCCGGAAGTCTTTGAAGAGATGGGTTCAGCTGCCAAGGTAGATATATGATCTTGTATACTCCACAACACCACTGCCTTGTCCTTGCCTAAAAATTAGAACCCGTTTCAGTACTAGTGAGTAATATTTTTTCCAGCCAAAGATACTGTAGACTCTAACTTAAAAGGTGATTTGCATATCTGGAGATCCATGAATAAAGGAAAAAGTATGAAAAATCTAACAAAACTACAACTTGTTCCTTTATTTTCATGTTTATATGTGCTACTGATATATACACACACACACACACAGACACAAACGCAAAGTTGAATCAAGACTGCAACAGCTTATTACTGGCTCAATATATACGCATAGCTTCTGAAGTTGGAAGTTGGTAAGTCATAAGCACTTCAAATGTACACAAAAATAATGAGAACTAATTTCATACAGCTAAGGATGATTTGTTAAGTAACAAAGACTGCTTTACTGCATAATGCTTGTCCAAAAATTATAATAGGCAAGAGAATTTCAAATAGAAAATCATAAAAGTCATATCCAACCTCCAGAGAGAACAAATGGTTCAGTTGGGCACATAGCAAGAGCAAATTCAGCATTATCTCTATGCCCAGTCAATACCTGAAAGATCATACAGCTAGGTAAACATGTGCATCGAGTTCAAAAGATAACAAGGAAAGAAAAAGTCAGTGCAATGGATAAGTTATCTTTAAATATGAAAAATTAATTCCTTGATCTCTACATGTTTGTTAGTCGCAAAGTAATGCTACAAGCATTGATTACTGTATAAAAGCTGTGTTTTGGTGATGTTATTATATAAATGTAAAAAAAAGACCTACATGCAACCATAAGCTATAAGATGTATTAAAATACTTTAAAATGTTAAAAAGGAAAACAAAAATGAAAAATTGATTGTCGCAGTAGAATAAACCAGATCTGGACGAGAGGGTGTGCTCCCTAGCACAGCTTGCCGATTAGGTTGAGCCTCAACATCCCAAATGAATACCTGTTTTGAGTAAGTCAATAAAAAAACATAAATTAACTGCATTAACTTTATCCAGTAACACAGGGAAACTTAGCTAATAATCTCAAAATTCTCTTGAAGTGGTTGATTAGAAAATAAAATATTACATCTGGACTGTCAGTGTGTGTAGCAACTATCTTACTGTTCTGTGGCAGCTCCCTTATTCTGTTCACCTGTAAATTACACACCAAATACTTCACACTCCATTCACATATATGATTGAGAAAGATAATGCATGTGTTAGAGAGCTTGTTAGTCAACTAAGACTTTATACAGACAAAACTGCAGTAAGAAAACAAATGTGATTTCAAGGTAAAATTGTTACAGAAAAATCCACAACATGGAAGATGGACAGAGAGATGATGGAAGTACGTGCGATAGCCAGATAGAGCTGCAAAATTTGTTACTGGAAGTAAAAAAATCATCCTAACTATCTAGATAGCCGTAAGAATTCAGAGGAAAACTTAAAACGCGCTGGACATGAAGCAAATTATTCTTTCAGTTTTTGAAAAACTAGAAGCACAAACAACTAGTAATATTTCCAATACATCCAAATAAGCAATAACATTTTGATCGGAACAATTTTGATATGCTTTTCGTCCGCAACAGGATGGGATATCAGTTTTCTTTTCGTTTTCTAGAGTCCCATTACAACAGATTTTCATATTAATGCATTAGAAACTTCTTACTGACAAATTTACATTAATACAATTTTCTTCTCTAGGTATTGACAAGTTCATCTAAAAGGCATGGAAAAAGTTCAATATATAAAAAAACTTAAGAAGACAGAGATACCTCGCCTGGATGTATAATAGTTTTATACTTTTTTACAAATGGAGAACGCAATTCTTCACTGAACTGCAGATCATGTAACCAAGCAAAGCTTTATTTAATTAGTTAGCGACCAATAAGAGGGGAGGCAATCTTTATGTATATGATACTACCTGTGCTATGTGCTCTGCTGCCGCAACCCTAGGTTTAACAATCTCACAGTTCGCAATGACAAGAGTATTTGGCACGCTGCCATCAGTCTGGATAAAATAGAAAAAGAGAAGCAAATAAGCCTAGCAAGAAGCACCCAGACAATGGACCACACATACAACTATTATAGCAACATGATAGTGTGTTTTCCACCCTGTAACCCTTTTACAATTATTAAAAAACTGATATACAGGTCAACACCAAATCTCAAAGCAAGTATTCTCATAATGATTGTTTAGGCGACAATTGTTTCTTCAATTAAGTGGAAAGAAACATAAACATTGAATGATGACTTTTAAAACTAAGATCTTGTTGTCTTCCCCTATATTTCCACGAAGAAAAGAAACGGTTTAAGAACCAATTTGATGTGGTCATTCAACCTTCAAAGGTAACACAGTTGAAATCTTAACCTTCCCCGGTTGTCTAAAAAATTTACATCAAGCACATAATTTCACAGAAATGCAAGTACTTGTATTACCTGTTCGGAAAGGTATAGACGCTGACGATTCTTGTAAGTTGCCTGCTCCAGCTGTGGACCCCATCTATTAGTTAAAATGATAAAAATAAAGGATCAGCTGACAGGCATTTTAAAGTTGAAGATTGCTCACACATGTATCCACCTAAATGCATCTATGAATTGATGACAGAGACAAAATAATGTCTATCTGAAGCAATTGCACACAAATATGAAGGTAAATGATTTGAATAACATAAAAGAAGAAGAATAACCACAGGAACAAGCATCTAAGGTATTTACCATATATGGTTGTTGTAATTTTTGCAGCAATACTGATGAAATAACAAACACAGGGAGATACGAATATACATGCAGATAAGTGATACAGCTAACATGACTACTTCCATTGGAGCAACCAAGCAAAGATATTACGAGAATCCCAATCCATAATCGATGTTCGTACATTCTTCTTTCCTGAATTTTCTTAAATTCAGCATCCACCTACGACTTAAATAGCATATGTGTGTCCAGAGTCCACTCAACATGACTAATGAACCAAACACGACGACAACAGCTCATACAAATAGAACAAATTCATGTATACTAAGCATTAAACAGCAGACCTCTAGTCTAAATGGGTACACTATACTACAGTCCTTAGCCAATAAAGTTCTCAGAAACCTTAACACAACACAAACTCTATTGCCCTAAATCTTCATTTGGAGGTGCATAAGAACAGTTGAAAAAACTATTAATCTTGGCACAACCAAATATTGTACCAGTAGATAACATTTCAGGAGACAAAAGTGGCAGTGAGAAAATAAAGATGATTAGCAAGAGAAACAAGAAGTAATCAAAATTTAGAATTCAGAAACATGCAACAGCAAATAAACCAGTTGTCTACATTCAGTTTAACAATTTCAAATTCTTCGCTATCCAAAAACACGCACATAGTAGAACAGATTTCACAAATACATAAATACCTGGAACAATTTCTTTTTTCTTTTTATCAATCAAAAAATTTCATTTATATGCAAAACTGCAGGCTATACAAATAGGGAGATGGCCCTATTAAACAACCAATAAATAAACCAAAAGGGCAAAAAGCTCCAGAAAAAAAAAACCAGGACCTACAACAAAGAAAAAGTGAGCACCTCAACAAATCTCAAACTAATGAAGTAATTAATAGCACGAATAATTGCAGCACTGTCAAACTTCTCTTGTGGAAAATAAAACCGATTTCGAGCTAACCAAATTTGGTAGACTGTTATGGAGAAAACAGCAGTACGTATACAAGGCAACTTGGATTTGCTAGAAGCTCTTCTAAGTTGTAACCAACCAACTAACAATCCGTCTCGACTGCAAATTAGCAGCTGGCTTCATATATTTAGCAGTAATGAACTGCCATACCTTCCTTGTTTCTGGGCATTGAAAGAACAAATGAGGAATGTTCTCTTTCCCTTATCGCATATATCTGTGCAACTGTAACTCCATAAAAATAACTAGAAAAACTAAAAGGAAAAACAACGAAAACAGCAAAATGTTGCATAAAAAACCATGAGATTATCCAATAACATCTTAGCTCCATTCGTTCCTCTAAAATGAAACGGAATCATTGAAAGCAATTGAACCAGATCACGGTCGCAGTGTCGAAATTTCTTCAGAATTGAAATAAACACAACAAGAAAGAAACACAGTCTCATCATCTCATACATATTTCAACTTTACCAAGGCAGTTCCCGGACCGAACAAAACGAAAGAAGCGAGAAAATGCAGAGAGATACAGAAACAAATTAAACACAAAACCCTAGAATGAGAAAAAGAGAAGATAGGAACCGGCAAGATTGAGAGGGCCACGTAAGATTATGATTAGCGAGCCAATCGTAGAGCACAGGAACCAGAGACTTCCATTTCGCATACCGATCGTCCACTGATCTTTTCCCTCTATCCTTCATCATCATCTTCTTCTTCTTCTTCTTCACTTTGATTTCCCGCTCTGTCTTTCTTCTTCGTTTTCCCGCTTCAAATCCCCTCTCTATCTAATCTCATGCTTCATAAACAAAGCCCATTTTTATCAAATCCGGCCCATTCTAGATGATACTCGAGGATGAGTGGTGCCTAGTCAAAGGGTTACAAATCTTTGAGAGAGACTAATTGGAGAAAAAATCGAGGATAACTCAGAATTTTGAACAAACTTCGATTTTCAATGTCAAGACGGAGTAAGGACTAGAGGTGGCAATTTCGTGTTTCGTGTCGTGTCAAAACTTCAAACACAAACACGACACAGAAAATATTTCGTGTCGATAATTTCAAGCCCAAACACGACCAGCTCTTAACACGAAAATTACAAAGGTGATTACAAATGTGTCAACACGACTCGATCTGATCTATATAAAGAATGTCATTTATATATAAAAATATCACTCATTTTTCACAAAATTCATTAAACTACAAAGATATGACAAGTTACCTATTATACTTGGCACAAACATGAAAAATTCTTGTCGTGTTATCGTATTCAATGTCATATTGCCGCCTCTAGTAAAGACGATTAGTCGGCCTTGCTTTACGACAATGGATATGGCAAGATCATACTATAAGATACTATACATGTTTATTTGAAACATTTATATCCGTTATAATCAATTTCGCTATATTAATATGCACTATATGAACTAGCTAAATTTTTGGTCTTTTGTACATCATTTGCACCCTTCTTCAAAATAAATTTTGATTTCTAAATGTCCCCCAAAACTAGGCACGAATACCCTGCAAACAAGATATCTATCTTGACAACTTGCAATGACCATAAATTTCTTGTCCGTTATGTTATCGATAGACAATGTCCCATATGATTTTATTGGTCCATGAATTAAGGTAAATTTGTTGATTCAACATTTTTCTCATATGTGTATGCTAATCTAAGACATGATTAAGTTGCATTTCTTCGTTTTGATGTCGCCCAACGCCTCTGATTTTGGCTCCGAATTTTCAATTTAGCTCTTTGGGTTTGCAACCTCCACTCCAATTAGCTCCAATGCTTCTAGGAAGTCCCTGAAAACACTAATCATGCCATGAGAAAACTCAAAGAAAAAGATTTAACTCAAATAAAACAACAAAATGTTAAGAAAATAATAAAACTTGACTAAGTACGAAATTGACTTAAAAACATTAAAACATTGAGCAATTAAGACAAAACCCGAACAAACACGACTAAAACACAAGTAAACTAATTCTAAAATAACCGTAAAATCACCAGATATCAACCATTAAGCAGTTTCTAAACGTAAGATGGTGAAGAAGCTGGATCGAGTGGATGTTAGTTACCCACATCGTCTACAAATATCAGAAATCACGATTAAAAAACCCCGACCAAATCAACACTCAAACCAGAGAAAACTCTAGCAAATTCTTTTAGACTTCAACTTTGAAAATCACTGAAGATATTTTAGAGAGAATAACAGATTCTCTTTCATTCAAGGATAAACACACCAGCAGTGTGACAACGGCTATAAAGCTAGAATAACAAAAAAAAATAAGAGCATGTGCACATCACGTGACATGACTAAAACAAATAAAAGAAAAATAACCAACAAGGTTCTTAAACATAAAACAAATTAACAACATAACACAGACTATGCTAAGTATTTCAACATTCGCGGAAAAGATGCGGTATTTGTCCGGTAAATGAGAAATATAGACATCCTAGAGATTTGGATTACAATGCTGGTAATTGGGCACACTTTGGATATCTTTTTCATGTGAATTCAGTCAATTGCACCAAATGTAGCTTATTTGCAACAATAAAGAAAGAACCGGCAGAAGGTTGAGAAATTCCTTTAACTAAAAGTCATGGATATACCAATAAATTTATACTTGTATGAAAGATTATTTATTTTAAATAATTATTTTCTTTTTCAGTTCAAAGTACTAGAATATTAGAAGCACGGAGTATATTTGTATATTTGTTTCCAAAGTGAGCATCCAGATGAGAAAAAAGAATGATATATATCTTTTTCCTAAAGTGAACCTATTTTATTCTCTTTGTCTAATTTCAATTCTGATTATTTCTCCATGCATTGCTGCTTCATCGGAGTCATTAACTGCCTTCGACTCTTAGGTGGGTTGTTACAATTGTCGTGTTTTGACTGTAAATTGTACATGTTATTGATATAACCTCTGTAGAAAATTGTACAAGCTGAAAGACTATAAATGTATAACTTCTCTCAAAATAACAATTCCCATTTTAAAATTTCAAAGGTTATAAATGACTTCATGAATTTCTCTAAAAGTAACAAATGATTATTAATTCAAAGTTAATGTATCAAAACGTGCAGATTGCAGATAATACATACTATATAAGTGCAAGATTAAGATATTGAGAGTAAGATAATTTTTAATGATATCCACTATTGTTTCCACATTTTGATACGGTCAAATTTTTATAAGGAGTCATTTGTATTGCTGAACAAAATTGAACAAGAATTTGGTGTTTTTTATTACATTTTGGCAAATATAGAAAGTCATTTACAGCGATCCAAAACCACAATTGTCATTGAAACTTTTAGGCAAACAACTACATATAGCTGAAAATGGGAAAGAACAAGCAAATTCAACAAATAGCTTCCATGTTTCTTCTCGGTAAACTTGAGGTTAAGAGAAAAAGTGCAGTTGTTCTTAGATAAAAAAATACAAATTTTCAGTTTATGTTGTTCGTATACCGTGATTGAGAGTCTTTGTTTTTGTCTTGAATTGCATTAGTTCTGATATTGAACTCTGAACGTGAGATATTGACCGGTAGGTTAAAGTAGTAAATTTTTTTTAATTCTTAATAAAATTTAAATATAAAACATATTTAATGGTTTACTAGTTGTCCACAATTGCTAATTAAATAATAATTAGAGATCGTACAAATAATAGTCATCCATATCAATTTAATTCAGTTTTTTCTATAGTTATCACTTACGAACTCTATCTTTCTTCTTAATCTCTTTTTGTTCCTCTAGCATGGCCTCTTTCGATTTCTCATCATGCAAAAGACCCACCTCCTCTGATCTTCCTGATTTAAAAGTAAATAAAAAAACTATGAAAAAACAAACTTAAATAACTTTCTAAAGATAAGAATAATCATACAGGGTGCAGTAAGGTAGTACACTTCATGAACAATGTAAAAATCCATGAATGCAAAACCGCCATGATGACCAAAATTTAACCCACACGAGTTCAAATAAACCCACGAATCAAAATCATCTACGACACGCCTACAATGGCCAACAATCACAACACTGTGAGTTTGCCTCATATCATGATTCGTATCAACACCAACCCGTGAATGATGTCAGCCCCAAAAGTCCAGTTGAATGATCCCGACATAATCACGCTGGCCAAAATAGAGGACAAATACCTAGACTATATTGGACTCTCCTTGTGATTGGTTTATATAAATTTTTTTTAATCATTGTTTCTATAATACGGTCCTTATCCGGGCCAAAAAAATGGTTCTCTAGTGTTCATTCTTGTTTTCGTTGTTTAATATTGTTATTTTTCAAGATAACTAAAATTTCTATTTTTTAAAAAATTATTGTCATTTCCACTCGTCGATCTATTGTTACGATGGTATTCTAAGGAAAACGTACGGAAAGCAAATTGACACTCCGCAACTTTCAGTGCAACATTGCATCAACTCTCTTCCACCGGTGATTTCCAAGACATTGTTGATCGATGTCATTCAACCGAAGGAACCGGAAAAAGTCCTTCCGTGGTAAGTTCGAGATGGTGTGACAATACTTCGTATCCTGGGATTGGTGAATGATCATCGATTTGTAAGCTTTTTTTAGCTTTCATATTTTATTAATTATTTGATAGAAAAAGATTCTGTAATGTTTATTCTTGTTTTCTTTGTTTCAAGATAACTAAAATTTCCGTTTTTTTTAAGATTATTGTCATTTCGACTCGTCGATCTATTGTCACGAGGGTATTCTAAGGAAAACGTACGTAAGAAGAAATTGACATTCTACAACTGTCAGTGCAACATTGCATCAACTCTCTCCCACCGGTGATAATGATATATACAACCCTAAGGGTTGTATATAAGCATTAATTGCTTAAATATTCTCTTATATTTTCAAGAATAATAATGATAAGTAATTAAAACAAGCATTTATTTTGTATTGGAAAAGTAACAATACATATACGTATGCTAATATATTTTTATAGAGAAAAAATATGTATTAATATATTTTCATCAAACTATAATATATGCCTTCAATTTTACTAAAATTTACCCCCAAAATGTTAGATTTTTTGGTTTGAAAGCAAATTGAGAGTAATATAAAGGGTTAATGAGTTGCTCCCAAGGTGTAATAAATTATTTTACGGGTTGCTATTGAGGCTTTTAGGGTATAATAAAAAAAAACTTATTTTATAATCAATATTTAACGGGTTGATATTTGGATCTCTTAGGGTATAATAAAAAATAAAAATTACTTTTATAATTAAAAAAACACATACACCCGATGTATCGTAAAATCTCTCAAAATTTAAGCGTAATTTTTTTCCAATAATAGAATTTATATGCATAGGAAAATGTTTTCTGGCGGAACCCATTGCAATAATCCAAACATTTCATGATACTATTATTTTTTCTATTTTTTTTTTAACAAACCTATTAGAACAGCATTTAATGACACTAAAATTCTGCCAAAAATAACTTATTAAATAAGTCTTTATTTACAGCCTAAGGGCTGTAAATATCATGACCCTTCCAAGATATTGTCGATCGATGTCATTCACTTGAAGGAACCAAAAAGAGTCATTCCTTGGTTAGTTCGAGATGGTGTGACTATGGAAGAAAATATTTCGTATCATGAATTGGTGAACGATCATCAATTAGTAAGTATTTTTTACTTTTCGTATTTTATTAATTATTTGATAGAAAACGGTTCTCTAGTGTTTATTCTTGTTTTTTATTTGTTTAATATTGTTATTTTTCAAGATAACTAAAATTTCTGTTTTTTTTAAAGATTATTGTCATTTCCACTCGGCGATCTATTGTCACGAGAGTATTCTTAAGAAAACGTACGAAGAGCAAATTGACACTCCGCGACTTTCAGTGCAACATTGCATCAACTCTCTCCTACCGGTGATTTTCAAGACATTGTCGATCGATGTCATTCAACCGAAAGAACCGGAAAGAGTCCTTCCGTGGTTAGTTCGAAATGGTGTGACAATATTCTGTATCATGGATTGGTGAAAAATCAGCAATTTGTAAGTATTTTTTTACTTTTTGTATTTTATTAATTATTTGATAGAAAAAGATTCTCTAATGTTTATTCTTGTTTTCTTTGTTTAATATTATTATTTTTCAAGATAACTAAAATTTCCAATTTTTTTTAAGATTATTGTCATTTTCACTCGTCGATCTATTGTCGTGAGGGTATTTTAAGGAAAACGTACAGAGAGCAAATTGACATTCCGCAGCTGTCAGTGCAACATTGAATCAACTCTCTCCTACCGGTGATTTCCAAGACATTGTCGATCGATGTCATTCACTCGAAGGAACCAGAAAGAAAATTTCCGTGTTAGTTCAAGATGGTGTGACTACGGAAGAAAATATTTTGTATCATAAATTGGTGAATGATCATCAATTTGTAAGTATTTTTTACTTTTCGTATTTTATTAATTATTTGATAGAAAACGTTTCTCTAGTGTTCACTCTTGTTTTTTTTGTTTAATATTGTTATTGTAATATCTGTGCCCAAAATATTGGAGACTTATATTTTAATATTAGGCTATATGATATTTGGTTGATTAATTGGAGTTATAAGTATTTTATTTTATTTTTTTTGATAACAAATGCAGCATCAAAAACCAGGACCCAGCAAAACACTAGGACCCAGAAAAAGACATATCAGCAGCAAAGAAACTAGGGAGAAAAGGAGGGTAAGCATAACAGTAGACAACTTTAGCTTGTAAAGCACTCCCCCAACGCGCAACTTCGTGAGCAACTCGATTAGCATTTCTCCGAGCATATTGAACTTTAGAATCAACGAATAACGCCCTCCAAATAGCCACATCCTCAAGAAAAATTGAAGCTGCAAAATCAATACAACTTCTACCATTCAAAGCATTGGCTATCCCCAAATTATCCGTCTCAATTTCAACCCGAGAACACCCTCTGTTCCACACCGTCTCCAGACCAAGCAAAATTCCCATTAATTCAACAATTTCAATCGAGCTAGTTGGAGCTAAAGGCGAAGCAGCAACATAAATAGCATTCCCGTCTTCATCCCGGATCGCAACGCCTATACCACCAGCTACGTCTTTCCTCCAAGTAGCGTCGGAATTAATCTTCACACAGCCACTGCCCGGAGCCTTCCAAGCCGTACCTTCACCAATTCCAGCAAAAACATCCACCGGCGTTTTCAAAAAAGCTGCTCCCAATCCAGCAGCCATTTTTCCACATGAACCCCAATACCTTTGGCAGTACAACAATCCTCACCGTGGACAACTCGATTCCGGTTAAACCACAACCACCAACAAGTAATAACAGCTCGTCTAAAAATTTTCTCTGTCAAATTAGCATGGAGCCAATCAATCCACGCCCTACCATCAACCAAATCCACTTTCCACCTCCAATCCATACCGAAAAACAATTTCCAAGCATTGCAAGCAAAAGAACAATCACGCTAGGTATGTAAAATTGATTCCGAGTTATGACCACAAATTGCACATCTCGGCACTAAAGCAATTCCCCTTCTTGAAAGATTATCCAAACAAGGAAGAATATTTCTAGAAACTCTCCACAGAAAGTGCTTGATTTTTAGAGGCACATTTAATTTCCATATCCAAGAAGAAGAACGAAAACTTACTGAAGAGGCCGAAGCACATCCTTGCTTCTGCTTACGTCGGTTCTCCACTAAGAAGTAAGCTGTTTTGACTGAGAACAAGCTTGATTTCGTTCCTTGCCAATACTGCACATCCACCGGAAATCTTCTAGAAAGAGGAACTTGAGAAATTGCCTCCACTTCATCTTGGCTAAATAGAGAATTAAGAAGGGGAAAATTCCAGCACCCATTGTCCACATCTATCAGCTCCTCCACCTTAGAAATAGTAGTATCAATTAACTTAGTTAAAGGTCTACCTGCACATAAACCCGGAACCCATTTGCTTCTCCAAATGTCAATTGAAGCCCCATCTCCTACTCTCCACCACATACCATCCTCAACAATATCTCTTCCCTTCAAAACACCTTTCCAGACATAGCTCGGCTTATGCCCTAGAGTAGCATTAGCAAAATTCGATCGATGGAAATATTTGGCTTTGTAAATTCTAGCGCATAACGTCTCCGGAAATTGAATTAAATTCCATGATCTCTTAGCCACCATAGCTAAATTAAATGACTTGAACCACCGGAGCCCAATACCGCCCTCTTCTTTCGATGGACACAGAGCCTCATACGAGAGCCAATGAAGAGACCTTTTCCCTTGTTTTTTACTCCACCAAAATTTACCGATCATCGCTTGTAAATCGCGACAAAAAATAGGCGGAACAAGGAAGCAACTCATAATATATTGCGGAATTGACTGTGTCACTGCTTTAATTAAGATCTCTTTACCACCACTCGACAGAAAACGTTCACTCCACCCTTCTAACCTCTTTGCCAACCTCTCAAACAGAAATTGGAAAATAACTTTTTTCTTTCTCCCAACTAGAGTTGGCATTCCCAAATACTTAGGGAAGTGCCCCACCTCTGCAACTCCTAGTAAATCAAAAATAGCCTTTTTCTTTTCTTCCGGGACTCCCGAGAACCTCTGACACTCCTTCATATTCCATGAGAATTCCTCGAACCACATTCACCTCTTGTTCAGTAGCTCTCCCAAAAATAATTGAATCATCTGCAAATAACATATGGTTCACAATTGGACTGCCTGGACCAACCGAAACACCATGGAGTTTCCTTTCCAACTCAGCTTTCCGAAGTCCAGCGGACAATCCTTCCGCGCACAACAGAAATAAATAGGGAGAGATAGGGTCCCCCTGGCGCAATCCTCTACCAGGAGTAAGATGACCCGTAGGTTGCCCGTTAATCAAAAAACTAAAAGAGGTTGTTGAAACACAAGTTAGAATCAGATTAACAAAACTTTCCGGGAAACCCATTTTAATCATAATAATCGCACGCAGATAGCTCCACTCAACCCTATCGTACGCTTTGCTCATGTCCAGTTTAAAAGGCAAATATTCCTTTCTTTCTTTTAATTCAATGCTTCATTGAGTGAAAGATTTCAAAGGCAATCATTGTGTTATCTGAGATTGATCTACCATAAACAAACGCACTCTGCACTTCACTAACCACCTCATTGAGACAAATCTTCAAACGATTAGCCAAAACCTTAGAAATAATTTTATACAATACATTGCAGAGACTAATAGGTCGAAGATCCTGAACTCTCTCTACTTTCTTAACCTTCGGAATTAGAGTAACAAAAGTATGATTAATATTAGGAGGCATAATTCCAGTTTGAAAGAATTTCTGAACTAGATTAACCACATCCGAGCTAATCACATCCCAAAATTTTTGATAAAACAAAGCCGATAAACCATCCGGACCTGGGGCTTTATCCGGGTGCATATGAAATAATGCTGATTTCACTTCATCAATGTTCGGGGCAGCCACAAGAGAATCCATATGCCGAATGTCAATTTGACACTCAACATTTTCCACAAAGCTATCCACACCAATCTGCTGACTTTTTGAAAACAAATCTTGATAAAAAGAAAGCACCACCTCCCCAATCTTCTCATCCCCCACTGCCCAACCTCCATTCTCATCTTTAATCCTCTCAATTTTATTAGTCTTCCTCCGGGTCGTAGCCTTAGCGTGAAAAAAACCCGTGTTCCTATCTCCTTCCTTTAACCAATCGTTTCTCGACCTTTGCTTCCAAAGAACCTCCTCCCTCGCTAATAATTCTGAAATTTCAGATTGGATTTGTTTCTCTCGCAATTGATTAGTTACAGATCGAGCCATCATCTGTATTTCCTCCAAATCCTCATAAAGTCGCTTTTAACTTCTTCTGCACATGTCCAAACGAGCTCAAATTCCATGAAGCCAAATCCCGAGAGCATGTTTTAATTTTTTGAAGCACATCAGCCCCCTGTTTCCACGCCTCCAATATTACCTTCCGGCAATTACTATCTCGTAACCACATTTTCTCGAATCTGAACAAGCGCTTTTTCCCATTTTCTACAATCGGACTCTCTAGAGTGATAACAATTGGACAATGATCCGAAACATGCATAGGAAGATTCCTAACCTTAAGACCCGGATACATCATTTCAAACCTCGAATCACCCACAAACCGATCCAGCCTCTCCCTTACCTCCTCACCAAACTCTCGTCCGTTAGTCCAAGTGAAATCAGGGCCATGAAAGCCTAAATCTCGCAAATCACAATCCGAAAGACAATCACGAAACTTGTTCATTTTACTCCACTCCCTATCCCGGCCCCCCTCTTTCTTAGATGGTAACAAAATCTCATTAAAATCTCCAAACCCACGCAAAGGAAACGTGTGGAGTTCTGACAAGTGCATGAGTAACTCCCACGTCAAATGCTTGTTAGACTCTTCCGGCCAACCATAACAACCAATCCCTCGCCAAACAACATTCTTATCAACATCTCTCACAAAAAAATAAATACAATGGGCACTATACTGTCTAATCTCCAAATACCACTCTTTCTTCCATGCTAAAATCAACCCACCCCTCCTGCCACAAGATTGGACACTAAACAGGTTATAATGCATGCATAAATTTCTGATTTTTGTCAACTCAGAATCAAGTAACTTAGTCTCCATCAAAAAGAACACATTCGGGCATTGCAACCTGAGCAGTTGCTTCAACGACTGGAATGTTCGAGAATTGCCCAATCCTCGAACATTCCAACTCAAGATTTTCATTGTGTTGGATGGAGCCCACAACTCGGCCCCACCCTCTGATCAGTCACTATTACAGTAGCTTTCTTCACAAGTCTCTCAGCACTCCCGGGTAACTCAATATCAATATCCATTGGTCGTTTACTTCCCAGTTGGGACGCCATTTCTTCTCTTATCCCCTTCTCAACATTCAACTTTACTTCCCTTGCCCTCCGTTTAAGTTTGACTTTCCGGAGCACAGTATTAGAGTTAATAGTAATATCTTTCTCCAGAGTATTATGGCTAATCGGATTTTTGACCATATCACTCGTGTGTTTTAGTGGATCAACACTCGATACAACCCCCTCAATTACCACATTAATCGCACCCGTCTCCTTTCTAACAATATCAGGATTCAATGAGCTCTTCCTTACTTCAATAGCTATTGGAACCGATTGTACCAACACAGTCTTCACCGGAACCACCGCTGTCGGAACTGACTGGCCACCATCCGCTAGACCTTACCCATTAGTTCCCTCCACCGTCGCTTGGACCACACTGATCGAGTCTGACTCACCCTCTGAATCAGTCCTTTGGTTACTACCACTAAACAATCTTCTTCTCGCTTCAATGGTTTTTTTAACAGCAGACGAGTGTTCGCTAGTTGCGCCCTTATCATTCTTCCTCTCATTGAAACCACAGTTATATGACCTTGTCTTCTTGGGAGAGGCTCTAAGATTAGAGTGTAACTCCACCATCTCATCATCGATTTCCTCCTCACAATCCTCATATACATGGCCTATAGTCGCACAAGAGTAACAATAATTCGGCAGTTTTTCATATCTACACTCTGCCCGCAGCACCTGTACTTCACCATTTTTACCTTTCACCACCAATTTCACCTTTGGCAGCAAAGGTCTAGTCACATTCACATCAACTCGAACCCTAACAGCTCCAAAGCTCTTTAGATTAATCTCATCGACCTCCAAAACCGAGCCGATCTTACTTGCAATTTTAGTCATTGCCCCAACACTCCTACAACTCATCGGAACACCTTGAATCTGAACCCAAAAAGGACAATGGTCTAGGTCGATATCGTCCGGATTATCCACTCCTTCAACATCTTTTAAAATCAAAAGGTGTTTGTCATAATTCCATGGTCCTCCCTCTAGAACCCGAATCTTATCGCGTTCTGATTCAAATTCCACCACGAACTTTCCTTTATCACATTCTAAAGCTCGATATCCTTTATTAGTTCTCCAAATAGTAACAAAAGCATTAGCCATGGATTTCAGATTAATAGGTTTCGAGGACAAAAACCTACCAATCAATTTCCTTCTCAAACTGTCATCAACCACCGGTTCTTCCTCAGAAAAATCGATCACGACTTCCTCATCATCATTCAAACTCAGTTTCTCACACATCTGTTCCAACCCCTCCGCCATCTCCATGTCACCGAAACCAACACAGCGATAGGAAAATCACAAACCACCACTCACGGTGCAAAACCCTAACAAGTAGGCAGAAACCCTAACAAGTAGGCATCACACTTTGTTGTTGATAATATTTTAACAAAGCCCGAATAGAATTGATTTCTATATTTTAAAAGAGTTATAAGTATTTTATTGATGTTACATTTAGACCTTTATTGTATCATTAAGAGTTCTAAACGAGATGAAAAGTTAATTATTTGTGAATAATTTTGGAGTTAACGATTTCATAAAAGACCTTAAGTGATATTATTCATATTTTAAGGTACTACAAAGAAATAGAATTTGCGTGAAGTGTGTGTATGTGTTTTTAAGTCAGCCTATTTGATTCTTTTACTAGGATTATTATTATTATCATTAATTATTAAGAAGGAGGCACGTGGATATGTGTGGGTTTGATGAGTGTGTAGCACTTGTTAAGATTTAGAGACACCTTGACTTTAGTTTAGTTTTTTATTTTCTTTTAAATGGTTATTGATGGAGAGGTATATAAGAGAGCTAAATTTAAAATTTGGAGCGAGGTACTCAATTGAAGACCAAGTAAAATTAAATCTTAGGCATATTAAACGTGCATGGAGTTTATGGAGTTTAAAAGTGGAGATTAGATTAAAGGTTATTAGATTAAGCTAATACAAATTTGTGTAGCGTTTACTAAGATCTTGGAGGATGATTCCTGCTTAAGTTCGAGTTGAACTGCGGAGATCGGATTAGAGGTTTTCGAATTAACTTTATATCAGACAAATATTTAAAGACTGTTCTAGTATTCTGTAAGTAATTTTCAACTGCCTTTTATGATTTTGAGTATATATATAACTATATACGATTATATGATTTTAAGGAAATTTAGTATTTGGTAAATATATTTTGAATTGTTTATTGATGAATTTTAATGTGTTCGATTGATAAATGTTTATGAATTGGTATCTTGAAAATTGATTGAATTGATATTCACTTGGCTTCTTCAACTTGTCAAATGTGACTCATTTTGTCAATTTTATGCTGATTTGACATGAATTTTTTTTATTACCACTTACATTATGACATGTCAGACCAAAGGGTAACATAGTTCATATTTGACATGTTGAGGGGGTCAAATGGAAAAAAAATTACAAGTTCATATGGCTAATAGATTGTCCATTAACTTGAGAGGACTAAGTGAAAAAAAAATGGACAAGTTTAAGAGGCTACAAATGTATTAAGCCTTTTTTTTAATTGTTAGATGATATGTTTCACCCGTCTCATTCACGCGGCTTAATTTTAACCACTACAATATCACGTGTACAATTTACTCAAAGAAATATTTTGAAAAACTAATTTTTGAAGTTTAGAAGGTAAATTAGAATTCTTTTGAAAGTTAAGAGGTAAAGTGAATAAAAGGAACAATTTCGAATAGTTGACAATACCACTTTTTGAAATTAAAAGGTAAATTGATTTGTTTGAAAATTGAAAAGGTAAATTGGTAAAAAAAAAGAACAAATTCATTAGACAAAAGAAAAACCATAATATTAATTAATGACTGGAGAGGAATGTTGGTCAGCCACAGAGATACGCTCGACTGTTCCAGAACTAGCACTATACGGTTGATGATGATGCGTGAATTGACGCGCTATGGATGTCCATTTGATCTCACCGTCCGCAACGTTGGATGGACGGCCACGCAGACCTACAAAGTCGGTTTGAAAAAACAAAAATATGGGCCCATGTTAGGATCATCAACTTCAAATTTGCATTTTTATATTCATATTCAAATAATAGTTAGACTTAAATTTATTCCTAAAACAAGACTTAAATTATGCTCAAAAAAAAAAGAAGACTTAAATTTGTGACACCAACATTTTTATGGCTTTTATGTTTGATGACCATGGATGAATAGAATACCGTAAAACCTACCTAAATTAATACCCAATAAATGAATAACTTCAATAAAATAAAAAATTTGTCTAATTTCAACTTGAAAGCAGTATAAAATTGAACCCTAATCAATAAAATAATAAAATAATAAACTATTTGAAGTCTCAATGTATATATATTGGTTCTAAAGAAAGTATAAATTAATAATTACTAAAAGAATCATATATACATGTGATACACTTTAAAATTTTAAGATTGTCTAGTAATAAAATAAATATATAGTCACTTATTTTCTTTTTAGAACTTCAAATCTATAATGATTTCATCTTTCAATTTTTTCATTGCACTTACAAGTTGTGGCATTTTCTTCTCGTATTATAGCGAAAAATCTTGAAAAGTGTTTGTTGCTGCTTGTAATTAATTTGTGAGTGTAAATTCATCTCTAACTAATATACATTATAATTTGGTTTTTCTTCTCTAACTAGAGATTTTAGTATACTCCTGGAGCACGATGACGTGATACTCCAAACCAATAAATGGTTGGCATATGTTACATCAACCAATAAGATTTTGAAAACGTGTAATTAATTAAAAATTTATTTTTTAGTTAATAATTTATATAAAATTCTAGACCCTAAAATAAAAATCCTCGACTCTAAAAACTAAACCCTAGACCCTAAATCATCGACCTTAGATACTAACATATGTGATGTATCATCGAATTATTAGTCAAGAGTATCATGTCATCGGTACTCCATGAGTATTTTAAATTTTCTCATCTAACTAATATACAATGTAACTAGTATATTAGACTTGACAATTTAAAAGTTATACGTAAAACCTCTTTGAATTAATAAATTATTAACTCATCAATATAATAAATATTTCTAAATTAATAAAATATTTCTGTCCCAACATTATTAATTTATAGAGGTTTTACTCTACAAATATTATTAGAGTTTTTTTATGATTAAAATCCTTTTTGGTACTTCTTTTGTTCTTAAATAGCTGTCGTTCTAGGTTGTTTCATATAAATTAAGAAACTCAATAAATATGCATTTAAATTGATAAATTTATATGGATAAACTAAAAAAAATAGCCTCTCTCATTTGATAATAAATCTTGAATTGTCAAAAACACATGAATGAAACTAATTTTAAATATTTGGAACAAAAAATTATAATTTTTTTTTGAAAAACGAAAACGACAAGTATAAAAGAAATGGAAATGGAGAGAGTATTATTTCTGCCAAAATTAGCATCACAACTTTCTTAACTAAAAGTTTCCTTTAGCAAATGCAATGCATTTTTAGAAAAGTTGGGAAAACAGAAAGAGCTGCTTTCATCAAAAACTACTTTTGAAAAAAATAGTTGTTAAAACTTATGTAAAAGTTGATATTAATATTTTGGGAAAATAATTTATTAATTTCAGACGTTTGCCAAAACTAATTGTTTGGTCCCTCTATTTTGAAAAACTCATTGCAAGATCATCATCTTTCATTATTATTAATTTTTTAGTCCTTTTGTCTATGTTTTTTTTAGATTTGAAACTTTTAAATTTTGGCATAAATAGACAAACAATACATAACAGAATTACAAGGTTATTTTGTATAGCAGTATAAATGTCTTGATTGTTAAAATATGTTACGTTTAAAATCTAAAAAATGGACAGAGATGTCATGAGTTCGAATCACACCAAGGGCATGAGATTTTCTTTTGTTATTTAATGTAAATGCAATTGCACAATTTTTTTTTTTTTTAAAATATAAAACATGAACAAAAAGAACTAAAGGGTTAATCATAGCAAAACATGAGAACCTTGTAATGAGTTTTTCATAAAATCGACAAAAGCGTGAACTGTTTAAAAAAAGAAAGAAAATTAGTTTTTTTTTTGGTACTAATTAATCAATAACTTATTTTGTTACCAAAATAAAATAAAATCAAGAACTTATATTTAAAAGAAGGGTTTTTTTCTATAATAGTATTGAATATTGCATGTAATAAAACTATCCATAATTGAGTTTTTAATTTTAATTTTCAATTGCTAGGGAATTTCAAAGTTAATAATTACCTTAATTTATGTTTTTCTCTCACATTTTATATTTTCCTAATTTAAATTTAATACTATAAAAAAAGTTAGTGATATTTTGTAAGAGTTTATAGACTAAATTTCAAAAGAAGAGAAATCTAAAGCACTCTGAGCTTCTTAAAAATATAAATGGCGACGAGTTGATATAAGACTATTTAGGGTATAATAAACAATATGAAGAAGCTCTATTTATAAATATTACATACTTCTTTAGATATAAATAGAACTCCATATTTTTTATTATACTCTGAGTAGTCTATGTATCAACCCGTCGTTCTTTATTGTTTTAATATTAAATTAAAATTAAAGAAAATATAAGATGAGAAAAAATATAATTAATGCAAATAAATATTAAGATTCTTTTTATAACTTTGAGGGGAAATTTTATGGTCACTTTGTTTTTCACAAAGTAATCATTACTTTGTTTTGTCCACCATTAGATCATGGGTAAAAGTCTAATCTAATGGTGGATAGGACAAAGTACAAACAAAGTAGAGCAAAAACAAAGTGACCATAGCCTACACCAACTTTGAGATTTCCTTTAATTATGCAATTAAAATTTAAAAAGCAATTAAGGATTAATCTTATCACGTGCAATATTCAATATTATAGTGTGGCCTTTGGACACATTATAGAAAAACCCTTAGAATTAATACTAAAGTTATTTTAATGTTTTAATATTAATATATATTTAAAGTGAGGTGTAGGCTATGGTCACTTTGTTTTTCCCTTACTTTGTTTATACTTTGTCTTTTTCACCATTGGATTAGTTTTTAACCCATGATCCAATGGTTAACAAAACAAAGTAATGGTTACTTTGTGAAAAACAAACAAGGTGATCATAGAATATCCTTTGAAGTGAAGTAATTTATAGAATATTGGGACACTCAAGTTTATAAAATTTGAAAAAGCAGAAAAAAAAGGAAAAACAGAAAAGGTTAAAACATTTAGTTCCTTTTAATTATAATAATTTTTTTTATATAGAGATCTCTCTCTCTGTAATTTATGTATGAAGCGATCTTCAGTGGTGCAACATCTTTAACGTCATCATCGAGCTCTCAATCTCAATCATCCAGATCAAATAAATGGGTATTATTTCGATTCCGACATTTCAAATCCTCCATTGAAGAAGCTTCTTATGCCATATTTTTTTAAGCATTTATGTATTAATTCATATCATGCGTTTTTCATGTTATATCATTGCGTTGTTTTTTATTTTTGGCGGTATTGATTGAAACGTATGTATGATCACTTTACGTCATTATGGATAGTTTTATTTTCAGGATTTATATCTTACAGATTTTATTTCTCATTTTCTAAATGTCTTTTTCGCTGCTTTTCAATGATCATGATGATGGTCCTCTATGGTTGCTGGGGAATTTTGATGGAAACAAATGGAGTCCCTGAGTTGGAGAATCTTATTTTTCGGATTTCAGGATTAATACAAATTTTTTTTCTCCTTGGAGGGAGATTAATATGAGTGGATGAATTTGTTTTTCTTCTTATGAATCCGGAGAGCGCATATTTTGGTTCCTTTTGTCATTTTTTACTTGGACGACGAGGGTGATTGAGAGTGATATGAGTCTATTAGAGATTCAGGAAAATATGGCGGTGGTGGATTGGACGGAGTTGCGTGAGAGAATTTATGTCGCACGGTTCTTTATGATGGTTCATGTTAGACGACCCTGAATCATTTTGGGACTAAGGCTTTGTTGTTGTCATTTTATTGTCCTTGGTTTTGGTTTTTCTTGGGTTCCAACCTCAGGGCTCATCATTCCAACTTTCTACTAGTTATAATTCTCATGATTTTCTCCTTTGGTAGCTGTGGTGTTTATGCACTGGTACTCTTATCACTTTGTTCCATGTCTCATCTCTCGTAATTTTAAATTTCAAGCTCTATTAAGATAGATTCTGCTGCAATTTGTGATCTAGTTTGAAGGTTACTCAGGTGTTCAAAGATTAAGATATGATTTTTTTGGAAGCTATTAATTTATGAATTTTTTTGTTATTTCCAGAGAATAGCCTAGAGTGTTGTTCGACTCAGTTGATTGATGGAGATGGTTTATTTAATGCTTCTGGAATAGAGCGCTTTATTAAGGAGGTGAAATTTGGAGATTGCGGACTATCATACGCTGTAGTCTCCATTATGGGCCCACAAAGTAGTGGTATGTATTCATATATGTATATATGTGTGTGTGTGTGTGTGTGTGTGTGTGTGTGTGTGTGTGTGTGTGTGTGTGTGTGTGTGTGTGTGTATTTGTTTGTGTGTGTGTGTGTTTTCTTCTTCAGCTGTTTATACTGAGTTTTTATGTTTCTTCAGTAGGGCTTCCTGTAGACTAGATTTCATGCTGTGATTTGCAGTTTGCTTCCACATTTATGCTGTTGTTAAACAAACAAAGGTTTTGTTTTGGAACTTAGTTATCAGAAATGCAAGTGGTGAAAGACATTGTTAAACTTAGTCATCAGAAATGCTAGTGGCGAAAGACAGTGTTAAACTTAATCATCAGAAATGCTACTGGTTAAAGACATTATTACTGTAAAAAGTAAACAATGCTATCAATTCTGTAAAAGAAAAATCATATCAACCATGTACATAAGATTCAAATGCAATGCCTTGGTGTATGAATATGATGTTGTTGAACCAAGACATTGAGATTATATATTGCCGATGATGATGAACCAAGAGGCAGAAAAAGTATATAGGCGATGCTGCATGAATCAATGGTACTAGGATGAGAAAATAAATAGGGACTTGCATAGTTGTGAATTTGTGTTGTGTGTAAAGTTTTTATTTTGTATCCTAATTGGTCAAGCCTTGAGGGGTAATTCTGATTATTGTTTTGCTAACTCCACTTTCTAGTCTTCCTAAATAATAAATTTTAACTACCACATTACCTATAATTTTGGCAGATTTCATCTTTTTTTTATAAAAAAATTAAAAAAAAATAGGCAGGTTTCACGAATCAGCCGATTCACCACAGTTTCATGCGATTCACCACCAATCCATGCATCATTTTAATTTGCCCCATAGATGTAAATATAAATGGATCTGAATTGAACTGAATAGTAAGATTTGGATTTTGAAAATTGTACGACTTTAACAACAGTGGGTTTGAGTCTATTTTTATCTAAACAAGTATGGATTTTTCTTGTGAACCGAACAGGGAAAAGCACGTTGTTAAATAATTTATTTCTTACCAACTTTAGAGAGATGGATGCATTTAAAGGAAGGTATGTTTTTGTATTGCTTTGATGTAGTTACTTTTAAATCCTTTAGTACTGTGTAAAATTTGTTCAGGGTTTCAACTTTTAAAGGGTGTTAAATCTTTTTCTCCAGGAGCCAAACCACAAAAGGTATCTGGTTAGCTAAATGTTCTGGCATTGAACCTTGCACTCTAGTAATGGACTTAGAGGGAACAGATGGAAGAGAACGTGGAGAGGTGCGCCTTTAGTTTGTTTTTCTTCTGAAACTCTCTGCTCTAGTCTGTTCATTGTTCTTTTTTTTTTATATGCATTGTTGGTGCTTACTTCTCTGTTATTGTTTATGTTTTACGGAAGGTGAAACTTATATATGTGATATGCAACTATCACCATATTGGTTAAGTAGGATCTCCTCCTACTTGTTAAACGTTTTCTTCCTCCATGGATCATTGTCAAATAGCAATGTAAATGGTCTTGCCTTTTTGTTAGAGTTGGAATTGTTAACTTTTATCGAAGGTCTACATTCTGTTTTAGTGGATCAGGCCATTCTCATTTAGTTGAGTAGGTGTAGGTATTTTGATATTTCCTCCATGCTCTTTGAATTTCCAATACAAGTAGATGGCTGTTTCTTAGCTTGGCAAGCAAAATGATTCTATGGGATTTTTGGTTAGTAATTGAATATCATCTGGACCCAGAGACAACATTAACATTAGTCCTGCTGCATTTGTACCGATTTAGAATGATATGCAGATGCAGTATTTAAATTATTTTAGGTGTCTGCACTGGCTCTGAGCTATTGCTTTTGTTGAGCTTGACTTCTCACTTTATATTTGTTAAACACTTCATATCCACAATAAGATATTTTCTGCTTCAGATTTTCCATCCCTTCCCTTTCAACACACCCCTTTGATGCTTTTGCTCAAAATTGTTACTTTGCATTTTTGTTTTTAGGATGATACAGCTTTTGAGAAGCAGAGTGCCCTTTTTGCGCTTGCTGTCTCAGATATAGTATTGATTAACATGTAAGATCTTTGCTTAGCACTGGATATATATTCTTCAAATTTATTAGTGCCTCATGAAATGCTCTCGCTAACTCACGGAAAAATGTTACTAGGTGGTGTCATGATATTGGCCGTGAGCAAGCTGCAAACAAACCTCTTTTAAAGACTGTATTTCAGGTATTCTTTGTATATGACTTTAAGAATAGTTCAAGTTTTTCATCAACTTCAACAAATATTTGTTACTGTTTTTCTTTGCTCGCAGGTCATGATGCGATTGTTCAGTCCACGCAAAACAACTCTGATGTTTGTTATACGTGATAAAACGAGGGTGTGTTCCTTGGTCCTGTTTATTTAATTTTGTGACGTGGGAGAGATCTTGTTTGTTTGTTTTTTTCTTTTTGTGTTTGTCTATGTTGGTGTGAAGCAACCTTAGCATGTATGTTGTCTTGCTTTTGATTTTGAACTATTTACAGACTCCACTGGAGAACTTAGAACCTGTTTTAAGGGAAGATATCCAGAAGGTAAAAAAAGATGATGTGCTTCTCTTCATGTTTATTGATTACGATGATACTATCTTTGCTGTCTTTTTAACTTTTTTTTTTCTTTTTGCGTTAACTGCAGATATGGGATAGTGTTCCTAAGCCGGAGGCACAGAAAGAAACTATGATGAGTGAATTTTTTAATGTGAGATATCATAAATTTCCTTGCTATAAAGATAAAGGATAATTGGTTTATCATGTTTTCAGAAGAGAATTAAACTTCTGTTGCCTGTTGCATATGAACAGGTTGAAGTTGTTGCGCTTTCTAGTTATGAAGAAAAGGAAGAGCAATTCAGAGAGCAGGTAAGCTGGGTACATGTATACTGAGTTTAGGATTCTTTTTAGAACATGCGAACATTGGGACTGAGCTAGATCACCTTGACTATTGGTATCGGTGCTGTTCTATTGTTGAATAAACATGATCTTTTTGCAGAATGAACTTTGTTGACAGTTTTATTTATAATGTGTTTGACCTATTGTTTATAATGAAGGTTTCTACTTTGAGGCAGCGGTTCTTCCAGTCTATTGCTCCTGGTGGACTTGCAGGAGACCGGCGGGGTGTAGTGCCTGCTTCTGGGTTTTGTTTTAGTGCTCAGCAGATTTGGAAAGTAATCAAGGAGAATAAGGACCTTGACCTTCCTGCTCACAAGGTAATTTTATTTTCTGTTTTGCTCGGGGGCTTGTAACAAGTGCGCGTTTAATTGTTATTTGTTTATGACATCTATCCATCTATTTTCAGGTCATGGTCGCTGCTGTACGCTGTGAAGAAATTGCCAGTGAAAAGTATGCTATGTTCACAGAAAATAAGGTATTCTCACTTTGGATGCTCTTAGATATTTTCTTTTGATCTTCGCTCTTGCTAATAGCTTCACTTTTGCTAATAGATAATCTTGTAATTGATTATTTTTCAAAGGTTCAATTACCAAATTTGTCTGATGTTGTCCATAGGAATGGCATGAAATCGAAGAGGCTGTACAATGTGGCCCAGTCTCAGGCTTTGGAAGGAAGACCAGTTCAGCTCTGCGAATTTCTCTGTCTGAGTAAGTCTGTTTTCTCTCAAACCTGTTCGCCTTTTTACAAGGGCTGTGCCACTGAAGCAATTTTATCTGGCGTGGTACTTGTATTATCTATTCGTATGCGCTGTTGGTGATGTTTTGCTGGATTTGTGTACTCTCCTGCTTGTCTTGGTACTTCTGCATAGTTGATAGATTAGAAAAACTACATGCTGTGCCTTATTTTCTTTCATAAAACTGAGAGCAGTAGACTAGGAAAAAGCTGTCTTCATATGTTGGAGACAGCGGCTTATTCATTTGGTTAACTCTGGATGATTAAATGTAATAATCTTCTATTTTTGACTTTTGTTAGATGTTCTTGGATATTTAGATACATTCATTAGCATCACTGTGTTTGCATTTTCTTCTAATTGTAGGTATGATGGAGAGGCTATTTATTTTGACGAAGGTGTCAGATCTACAAAGAGAAAACAGCTTGAAGAAAAATTGCTCCAAGTAATCCATTTCTCCATTAGTTTATGAAAACATTTATGATGGTTCTTTTCTATATCGTGTATAGACTTTTTCGGGACATTTGGTCTATTTGTATGACATTTACCACTAAAAGCAAAGCAATCTTTGCTATTAATTCTGATTTGACAGTTGTAGTTCGGTCCCAGTCCCGGAACCTAGGCTTAAGGCGCAATGCCTTACACGCGCACACACACACACACACACACACACACACACACACACACACACACTCATTTCTAGTTAAAGCATATCGTATTTGATATTAATATCACTGGTACTACATTACTAGTTAAAGCTTAAACCAAAAAACACCCTTATGACCACATAAACAAGACAACCACATGAAAACATTATACTAAATGTCAAAAACGGAAAGTTAATTTCATACTTCATGGAGACATTAACATATACTTAACATCTTAACTCTAAGTACCAAACTTATGGTAATAAACTAATAACCATTAATATAGAAATTAACATATTCTGCTTGTTTATCGTACTGGAGTGGCGACTGTATAATTTATGCCTCTTAATCCCTCTCTTCTATATTTACGTCTCTTCATGTTCTTATATCGTTTTTACTTAGATTAGATCAAGGGATAAGTTTAAGTTTACTTAGACTAGATCAAGGGATAAGTTTAAGTTTACTTAGACTAGATTAGCGGTTGAGATTAAACAACTGTTTGTTTTAAACAAATAGTAATAAGAACCCTAGTCAAAACAGTACACGTTATTGAGGTGCGCCTTGACTTGGCTTCCGAAGCCCAGGCAACGCGCACGAGGCAAGAGCCTTTTAAACTGCGCCTCACCCAAGCTCACTACCTTGAGCCTTGCGTATATGCGTCTACAGTGTCCTAAATTTCACTTTAAGTATATTCGTTTTTTTCCTATATTAAAGACTCCTTGGCCAGAAGTTCAGTTGTATTTTTTATTTCAGTTTTTTTTGGTACATAAAACTGATGTCTGTCTCATTGTCAAGTTTATTAATCAACTTGAAAATATGTGCATTTCTTAAAATGCTATTCTTGGTCTGTTTTTGTAGCTTGTCCAACCTGCATATCTATTGATGTTGGGACATATGAGATCAGAAACTTTTGACAAATTCAAGGAAGCATTTGACAAGGCTTTGACTTCAGGGGAAGGATTTTCTTCAGCTGCTTATTCATGCATTCAGTCTTACATGGCTCGTTATGACGAAGGATGTAGAGGTATTGTTAAATTATATCTATTATTTTATTTGTTTGCTTGATGTACTAGGATTTTTGGAACTTGAAGGCTATACTATTGGTGAGTCAGTTGACTAATAAATGTTTTAGGATAGATAGATGGTCAGGTGGTTCATGAAATTTTGTGGAGTACTGTAGAAGTTCAAGTGTTATCTTTACCTAATCGCTAACCAAATTATGCTTTGACATTGTCCTATAATAATCACAGACGCCACTATTGAACAAGCCAACTGGGACACCTCTAGAGTGGGGGATAAGCTTCGACGTGACATAGATGCACATATTGAGTCAGTTCGTGCTGCTAAACTATCTGAATTGACGTCATTATATCAGGTATGATTGTTTGAAAAATGTGACCCAAACTTTTTAATTCGTTTAATGATTCTTTAATGTGATGAATTGTTTGTTTTTTGGGTGGTATGAAGAATGTTTTTGTAAATGAGCTAGATCTTTTGTTTGATGGGAAATCAAGTTCAATTGGGTTGAACCATTAAAATGAAGATTGGCGTATAAGAAATGTGCAGCTTGTACAATAGGGTCAATATATCACTAGTTCAATTAGTTTTCCCAGAATTGCTAATATTATAGAAAAATTGTATTCATCTGGATTTTTTTACTTGGTGACCTTGTTTCACATGTTAGTTGAGAATATATGTTTTTAGACTGATATAAGAAATTTTGAGATGGGTGTGTCATGTTTTATAAATCCTGGATGCTTACAGTAAAATTTCACCTGAATCATTTACAGGAAAAATTAAACCACGAACTACTGGGACCTGTTGAATCTCTTCTTGTTGAAGCGAATAAGGGCACTTGGCCAAAAATTAAGAGAATACTGTGCCAACAGACAGAATCAACAGTTTCTGGTCTCTCTACTGCACTTGCTGGCTTTGACTTGGATGAAATAACAAAGGAAAAAATGCTTAATGGTTTACAGAGTTACGCAAGAGGTACTGTTGAAGCAAAAGCGAAGGAAGAATCTGGACGAGTCTTGATACATATGAAGGAAAGGTAGCAAATGCTAGGAATTTTTTAAGATGAGGTATTTGATTTTATTTTGAATGTCTGTTAGGATTTACTGTAAAATTCGTATTCAGGTTTTCAACGCTGTTTAGCCATGATTCTGATTCAATACCTCGAGTTTGGACTGGAAATGAAAATATTCGAGAAATTACAAAAGCGGCACGCTCTGCGGTACAATGCAATTCTATTTTCATGAAAATTTGTGAATCTTAACTTATTAATCATTCACTGATGTTGTTCCCTTGATGCTGATTAATTTGATTGATTTCCTTGTCAGTCCTTGAAACTATTATCTGTAATGGTAGCAATTCGGTTGGATGATGAAGATGATAATATTGAAAAGACTCTGTTATCTGCACTGTTGGATGCCACCGGCGGTACTGCTGTAAAAGAGAAAAGCACCCAGAAGACTGATCCACTAGCCTCAAGTACTTGGGACGAGGTTGGTTTTGCTTTTTGCCTGTTATTCTCTCTGCTCAGTTTACATTTATATCTTGGAATTATTTTGTACTAAAAGTCATACACGATTCGGTAAAAGAATGGGGAGTTATTAATGCCAACATTTTGGCCTGCACTGCGTATTAGATTGGATGATTCTCTAATTTTTTTAAAAAAAAAAAACTAGAAGCTGCTTTGTTTTCTTAACCTTTTTCTGGACCAGTTCCTGAATTGAATTTATTAGAATACCGCGTATAGCCTTTCTTAAAATGTAAATGAAGCATCTGGGTATTTTAGTTACAATTCTTTTTGCTTTATTTGCTTGGATCGACAAAAATCTTTCTTTTATGGCTTGTTAAAATGGATCCTTTTGGTGGTACGGTCCATATTCCAGATATAATAAATTATCTAACATGTCCTTCTGAAATGCACTTAAAGTAATTAATTAATCTGAATAGGAATTAGGAACATTGGATGATGCTGTGGATTTCTCCATTTCTGTTTTTGTTGTAATAATTTATTAGACTTTTGTTTTGACTTAAAGACTAATCAATGCTTGTAACTGATTCGTCTGTTATAGATTCCACCGGCAAAGACATTGATCACACCTGTCCAGTGTAAAGCTTTGTGGAGGCAATTCAAGACAGAGACGGAGTTTACCGTCACTCAGGCAATTTCTGCTCAGGTATTTCTAATATTACTCATCTTACAGATACTTCATAAAAAAGAAAGAAAAATTCATCTTACAGATTGTTTCTGAATGCTTAATTACCTTGTTTTCTATGTTTCCCTAATAATGAAGTGTGAAAATGTTTGCTGGTTCTGGCTAGTAACGAACTCAGATTATACTTTCAAGACTCTCTGCCTATTTTGAAACAACCATAATATTAATAACATTAATTTCCGAAAACATGTTATTGGATCTAAGCACAGATCGCTCAAGATTCAGATGCAAAAAATCCGCTTGGCTTTAGATAATTAATAATATTTCATATTGCTTCGCATCTCAAAGCGAAACTTTCTACTTATATTGCTTTAGTTGGAACTGAAAGTTGTGCTTATACTTTGGATTACAGTAATATTTTGAATTTACTTGACTCACATATATCTCTTTTCTTTTTGCATACATTTTATCGATCAATGATCTGTTTGTGTTTTTTGTTAATTTCAGGAAGCCAACAAACGTGGGAACAACTGGTTACCACCACCATGGGCAATTCTCGCGTTGCTAGTGCTGGGGTTCAATGAGTTTATGACACTTCTGAGGTATATGTTGATAATATGGTCATGGATTTTTTGTTTCCTGGTGAAATAATGAGATTCTTGTGTGCTAATGTTTTTTTTCTTTTTTTGAACGAAATGGCAGAAATCCTTTGTATCTGGCTCTCATCTTTGTAGGTTATCTAGTCTTTAAAGCCTTGTGGGTGCAACTAGACGTTTCTGCTGAATTCCGCCACGGTGTTGTAAGTGTCACACCTAACTAAAATTTGTTGTTTTTAGAGATAATGTCTGAGTTAGGGTATTTAGAGTCTGATTCGGTGGCATTTAACTATGTTTTCACTTGAAGGTACATTGAAATCCGTTAGAACTGAAATGTTAGTGATTTTTGTTTGGAAAAAGTTCTTTTTCAAGTCCTTGAACTGTATGTGTAGATTCTATTGGCCCCCTATATTTCATATGTTCTTCATCAAGGACTTAGAATTTTCATTTCGTAACACATTAAGGGCTTAATAGAATGAAACTAGGTAACATTGTTTCAATTCGAGAATTATAGAGAGTCTAATCTAACAAAGAAAAAGCAACCATAAAATTTTTGAGGACTCGAAAGTTGATGTTTCCTGTTGTCTCTACATGGTTGCCTAATTTGTGCACCGTTTACAGCTTCCTGGTCTCATCGCCTTGTCAGCAAAGTTCGTTCCAACTGTTATGAACATTCTGCAAAAACTAACCGAGGAGGGGCAGATGCCTGCTCCGAATAATGCTCAGAGAAATCGAGGGCTATCAACCAGTCAAAATGGAGCAGGCACCAGCAGTGGTGCGTCAAGTACTTCATCCGGGGTAAGTTCCTCAGGAAATAGAACCACAAACTCCGGGGTAACTTCCTCAGAAAATAAAACCGCAAGCTCAAGCTCGAGTGCAGCAAAAGAAGACTAGATGAAATGATCATCTGAATCGAAAGTAAATGCGACTGTTTTGAGATATCAACGGTCGGTCTGCTGGCACAGTACAGTCTACGTTTACAAGTCGTGCAAGTTTTACAAGAGAAAATAGCCAAGGCATTAATTTTAGTGTATGTGCCATGATACAAGGGGCTACTTCTCTAAGCCCCTCATCAATAGTTTTTACATATTAGTATAGGTATTATTTATTTTTACTTTTTTTTGTTTGTTATTTTATTGAATTAACTATTAGGCTTTTTGTCTAAATATTGATGGGTGAACTCAATTTTGCTGGTGAGTCTAGAAATAAAATTGAATCTGTTCAATTTACATCTCCAATTTGATCTTTTCATGAGTCCATAACACCATACTATATTAATATGAAAACAATCCTAGAATTGTTTCATTAAATAAGCACTTGTAAATTAAACACGAGATCTCTAACTTAATCACCTTGAGACTTTTAATCACAACTAAACTTCTAAACTTTTATGGTCAGTTTTTTGTGAATATACTTTTTAAATCTAAATATGTATGTTATTTGTTCTAATCAAGCTTCTCTCCGATCTTATTGTCTCTAATATTTATCCACAATCTGTTTACTATGTCGCAATTCCGGGCTAATATTTTCAAGCACAAATTGATAATTCTACGATAAAGTGGAGAACTCCAAGCAAGGAAAACATAAAGTTGCATGCTAAATTGCATGTATGGTGAAATGGAAAATTGATTTCCATGCTCAGTTTGTGAGTGTTTGGTGTGTACATTTCCACAAGAAATTGTTTTACATGTTCGTATCATTTCATTACGAGCTAGCTGAAGCCCGAAGCGGAACAAGTGTACATTTTCTAGATTATATTCATTGGTTTTAATTTTTATTCTGCATTGTTGCTTAAGATAAATTTAGATCTGAAGCGTAGCGAAGGTATCTTCTAGTTTTATTTGAATAATGAAAAAGAAATAATTTAATTTGAAACGGTGTATATACATGCTGATTTGAGTTAATATTAATATGAAAATGTTCAGAATGAGCTTTAATTTACTGAACACTGTCTACTGATTTCCTGCTTTCTTTCTACATATATATATTTTTTTTTTATAATTTGAATTCTCAATCCTAACAACTAATTCCAATTATTCGGCTTTTGTGTTAATTTAAAAGTCGACTTGTTTTTTCTTGGCTCATTCAAACTGGGAGAGAATTTGATTTCCTTTGCCTTATTGCATGTATCCTTTGACTCATACTAAAGAAAGCTGGCTAATGTAATAAAAAAAGGGAAAGATAGTTGCAAAGATATTTTTACAAATGATGTCAAAATATTAGCAATTCGGGTTTGTGA
The DNA here is from genome assembly GCA_028411795.1 of Euphorbia peplus. NCBI lineage: Eukaryota > Viridiplantae > Streptophyta > Magnoliopsida > Malpighiales > Euphorbiaceae > Euphorbia > Euphorbia peplus. The sequence goes on along the minus strand of CP110843.1, from coordinate 5,708,379 downwards.
AAAGGCAACAATTGCTTATGGAGACTGGTTTCCAATTTGACCACCGGAAAAACTTAGGTATGCAAGATTGATGTTCTACAGTTCAGTAAATTCAATAAATAATGAGATTAGATATTTAGTAAATTTAGTTTGAGTTAATAAAAAATGAACAAGGCCAAAGTCATAACAATTGTGATCCTATAAAAACAAAATAAACTCTAAAAGAATTATAAATATTGGACATACTTGTGTACGTGCGGGCATAGGACTAGTAGAGAAACTGAAAAGGGAGAAAATTGTCAAAACTCATCCAAAGCACGTCGTCGTTTTCGTGAGGTCAGCTAAATGAGAAGGGGAAGGCTATGTCTACGGTAGGTCGGCTAAATGCACATCGTCGTCTTTGTGAGGCGCTTGCTAAGAAAAAAAAAATGAAAAGTGAAAGGTAAAAGTTGTAAAAGATAGGATTGAAATTGAATTGAGAATCCATCCACATTTTTCATATATGTAATAGATAGATAGATAAATTTGGCAGATACATAAACTAATTTATTAATTCATATATATTATTATTTGCAGAAATTCTTATTCCTTTTTCCACTTTAATGAAGCAATGACTTAAATTTTATACTTTTCAAACACAAGACAAAATGTCTTACAAATTAGACCAATCCTTATTGACATTTTAAATATTTGATTAGTTGGGCTTCACATAGAAAAGAAACAGTTTAACCATTTGAAAAATATATATTATCACTTGGTGAAAAGCACCATACATATTTGAGGCTGGATTTATGGACATGTTTTGGAGGACTGGCTGGCCATGATACGTGATCCAATATTTTTTTTTAGGTTTTGGACAGGAGTCGGCAAAACTTATTAAATAAGGAAGTTATAAATTTATTTTTTTTGGTAAGAGGAAGTTATAAAATTTAAACGAATAGTTTTGATAGTTTTTTTCACTTTCATATTGGACTGCCTTTTTCGATAGGTTGAAATACTCAAGCTACTCCAGATAAGTTTTCAATAACATAGAGGTAAAACCGATTTTGATTGAAAATAAAGTCTAACCAGTATCGAAAAAGAGAGGGAATTAATCGTCGGTGTGGAGGGGCATTGTTGGCTGGTTCTGGGGAAGCTACCTCCTTCTTTGTTGGAACGCTTACATTCTATGGTGTGGAAAAATAACAAAAGTTTTACGGAACTACGTAAATGTACTGTTATGTTTGTTGGTTTACAAGGTATGCATGCATGCATACATTATCTTCATCACTTTGTTACTATTTCATATTTCTCATATAAAAATATATTCTTCAGGGTCTGGTAAAACTAGAGCCTGTACTCAATTTGCCAACTATTACAAGAAGCAAAAAGGATTTCATCCTGCTATAGTCTCAGCAGATACTTTCAGACCCAGTAATTTCGATCACTTGATGCAGACCACATCATCCTCAACCATTCCACTCTTCGGGAGGTACTTTTAGTTATTCGATTCCCTCAGTAATACAATCTCTACAATTCATACATTTTCTTTTTTTTTTCTTTTGTAGTTTTATGCAATCTGATCCGGTGGCAAAAACTGCCCTTAGGGGACTCAATTGGTCCGTGAAACGTTCTAAAGATCTTATACTAATCGACACAAGTGAACGTCATACACAGGTTTCTTCGCTTATCGAAGAAATGTCCCAACTTTATGAGGCTATGGTATTGGCCGATCGATCTATTAGTCATATTTGTGTTTGTTTGTTCATGTATGAGCCCTACCATTCCATTTTCTATACCAGAAACCAGATCTTGTCATACTTGTTGTAGATAGTGGTATTGGTCAAGCTGCATTTCATCAAGTTCAGTTATTTAAGCAAAGTGTTCAAGTTGGAGGTGTGATTATGACCAAAAGTGTGGCAAAGCTTTTAGCGCGTAAGTTCTCATCATCGAAAATAGTTCTTTTTACAGTGTCTTTTTGAAGCTTTAATGTATTTTTTTATTATCCATATGCAGAATTGCTGCAGTAAAAACTCCTATTATATTTATTGGAGGGGAGAAAGCTTAGAGGACTTTGAAGTCTTTGACATCAAACCTTTTCTCATTCGTCTTCTAGGTGATTTATTTATTTATTTGTGCATTATGTCGGTTGCCTTTTTTTGTTGATGTTTTGTTTGACATGGAAGGTGATTACTTGATAGTAATACTCATTTACATTATGTTTATTTGCTTAATGTGATTGCTTTTCAACTAGGTCTTCAACAATTGCTTGGATTCAAGGAGGATGTTATTGTAGATTAAGATCTCGACATTCGTAGCAACTATACTTTCAGGGTCTATCACATGTTTATACACATATCCAAGGTATTTTCTTGTGTCAACACACTTTTTGTAGAGAGAATCGCTGCAAGACGTTAAAATGTGAACAGCGGACAGAGATGACCAGACTCCGCATGACCTATTTGTCCGCCATTCTCAATGGCGGAAAAGATTTTCTTCCGAGAAGAAAGAATAACTCTTTCTCACCTCCCCCATTTGGTTCATCTCTTCCTCTTCCTTCAAATTTCTCTGCATTTTTTTCTTCATTCTGTGTATCTGAATAGTGGACAAACTTTCCGCTTTTCAGAGATGTACACATGCATTGATTACCCTATATTGTCAAATGTTTCACATTAACACTGATCTTGCATTTGTTTCCTCATATCCGACTAGTTGATATTTTAACCTCAATGTTCTCAAGTTTTTGAACTGCCATATGACCATTGTTGAAAATTTCTTCATGTAGGTGTTTGAGGGGCCGAAGTGGATAAAGGAACATCGCCTCTGTAAATTACACATCCTGAATTCGATGAAATATGAAGGCAAGTTAATGCTATATATTGTATCTGTGATCTAAGATTTCGCTAGTTTGTCTAAAAAAGTCGATTGTCTTATAAATTTGACGAACATCATATTTATCTTCTAAACTTGCTTAATTAAGGTGAACTATCGATACTCTTTTATTCCACATGGTAGAGCAATGCTAGCTTTCGAATGATAAGTTCTAGTTCCTATCACTTGAAGCAAGTTCAGGGGTGCTAAGTCTCTGCAAGAAACTTCAAAGGGTTCATAGGTCAATTTAAGAAAGTATTGTGATCTAATAGATCACTTTAAAATGTTCATTAATCATTTGATAATTAGTTACTGCATCTGTTTTTCAGATTTGGACGCTCGTCTTCAAAACTTTCTTAGTTGTTCATCCATTTTGAGGATAGCAAAGACTGCTGGTGTTGACGTTGGAGAAGTACTCTTACTCTTGGAAGACCACAAGATTGTGGTTGACTTACTTGAAACATGTGATGGTACTCCCTATCCCGCATGTGAGTTTTTCGACAAAATTTTTCAAGGGGTAATAATGGAGAATCCTGCTATACGGTATGCATGTTAAATATCTCATACTGGTTACTTATGTTGTTATAGGCTGCTTATAATCGACAAGTCGATCCTTTCTATTGTAGCTTTCAGGCTACTATTCATTTGGCTTGTTCAGTCCGGTTTTATTGAAATAAAAAGAAAGTTCAAGGACTTGAAAGCAAATGAAGTTTAGTGATGTTTATGAAATAAACCCTTCATTTCAATGCGTATTGATAGTACAGTTTAATCTTACATAGCTATATTATATTGTTTAAGCTCGCGGCCTTGTATGGCAAAAGCAAACCCTTGGAAGCAAAAAGAGAGGTGAGATTCGTGTGTGTCTATGTTGGTCTTAGTTTTATTCAAAAGCAAGCTTATTATATATAGATAGAAATAAGCTTTTCTTATTGTGCTTCTATAAGGATGGAGAAGATTCCAAGCTGAAAGATGTTGTTAAGATGGATGCAAATAGTACTGCTTGGGGAAGCAGATTTCAAGAAACTGCAATTAGACTTGAGTTATAGTTATGATTCAGTCTTAAATAGAATACATGTTTTGTTACTGTAAAACTCATCACAGTGTGGAATAACACATGTTTTGTTATTCATTTCTTGTTTGATTTATTATCACCTCTTTCAATTACTATATATTTATTCAGTCTTAATATGTTCTTTTTGTTGATTTTCGGATTCTTGATGTGGTTAGTTTTACACTTACGTATTTTCATTTATTTCCATTATGGCCTATCGGCCTTGATTCTTATTAGTGATGAATTGTAAACCCTCGTTGAGGTTTGTGTTTGTCATGACTTTGAAATGAGTAAGCTTACCCTTGAAGTTTTTGTTACCAAACAATTAAATTGTTTGGTTTGAAAAAGGGAGTTGAGTTTTGGTGATTCATGCAAATTGAGTTAACAACGAGAGTAGCTACGATACCACATTTGAACCTTAATATATATTACTTATCTGTAAACTCAAGCACTAATTTTTTGGATTGTTGATTTTAGAAATCTTTAAAATATATTATTTATCTATAAAAATAAGAGTTTTGATGTATGCAACCTTAGGGTTACATATAAACATTAAATGTAAGTGAACATTATCTTATATTTAATGCTTGCATATTTTATTAAACTATTTGTTTCAAATTCTTATATGTTAACAAAATAATCTAAATCTAAAAAGATTTAATAATCTAAATTACCAAAATTAACATATGTACTAATTAGTTTAGAGTTACAATTTCAATAATTTAGAATTTAGGGTCTCGAATTTAGGATTTAATAATTAGGACTTAGGGTTTAGTGTATGTAGTTTAAGTTCAATAATTAGGGTTCGGGTTCACCAATTTCTGATTACAGTTTATAATATATAGTTTAGGTTCAATAATTAGGATTTCGGTTCAACAATTTAGTGTTTCGGGTTAACCAATTTCGGGTTTAGGGTATAGAGTTTTTTAGGTTTAGGTATAGAGTCTATGGTTTAGGGTCTATAATTTAGAAATTAGTGTCTAACTCTAAAATAATTGATACTTCTATTTTGTTATGGCAATTTGTATATATTAAATTTTATTATATTCTTACTATTAATAAATTTAGAAATAATAGTTTAATAAATACAAAAACATTAAAATACAAAAATAAAATAAATTCATTTGTACTTAATGCTTATATACATCCCTTAAGGCTGCATATATTGGAACCGACAAAAAAAATTAAGATTTTAATTAGTAGGTCTTTCAACATGTCTTAAAAGTTGAAACATTTATACTCCCTCCGGTTCATATTATTTGTCACATTTGACTAAATCACGGGTATTAAGGAAATGATTGATTTGCATTAAATATATGTAAAGTGGACTAGAATACCCTTATTAATTAAGTGGGAAAAATTTACATTGGAAACTTAACATGCAAATAATAGGGGTAAAATGGAAAAATTTTACATTGGAAACCTAAACATGACAAATAATATGGAACAAGACTTTTTCTCTAAATGTGACAAATAATATGGATCGGAGGGAGTAATAATTAAAAAAACGTATTAATTAGATTGTTGAAATTGAGGTACTTATGTAATTTGGATTAGATTCTTTGAAAATCTGACTTTAGTTAATTTATTAATTGGTCGTGATAATTAGCCTCGGCCAGTTGCGATTTTTCGATTGATTAGGGGTATTTTTGTCCATAATTTATCCGAATAGTCATTTATATCTTTGCACATTTTCGAAACTCTAATCCAAATTCAAATTTGAATTTCAGTCTTTCTCTAGGTTTTGTTTTTTTTTTCTTAACTAATGGTTTTGGAGGAAAAATTCTACACACATCATCTTGTTACATTAACCCTAACATTTTCATCATCTTCTTGTTCTTCTTAATCTCCTTCTCCTCCCCCATTTTTTTTAAGTGTTCATTACCAAAAATTACATACAACTTTTTTGTTCTTTTTTTGTTCGTATAAAATACCGTATTCACAAGATTGACAGAAATCAATAAAAAAATTACACCGTATTCACAAGATTGACAAGAATCAATAAAAAAATTACAAAAAATGCTGCTTCTTCTTCTTCTCCTCGCATACACATTTTAAAGGGACGAAATATGCACAACTGAAGAACAAATACAAACATTATCTCCTGCAAGTTCTTGCAAATTCTGTTGGCCCTAACAAAATCAGAATCACCTAGAGGGGTGAATAGGTTTTTCGTCCAAAATCAAGTTTATGAAAACTTGGAAAGAATCCAATCTCTACTTTCAAAAGTTAGCCTCTGAGAAGCTCTTATGTGAGAGATTCTGACTTAAGACAGTTTCTGTCTTTCAGCAACAAAGGTTCTGTATGACAGATCCTCTGGATAGTTTGTCTTCTGAACAAATACTGAAAAAAGAGACAATCTGTTTCAAAACTTTAAACGAGGTTGCACAATACATAAGAGAAAATATAACAAGTAAATAGAAGGGAGAGAAAGAGTTCAGAGGTTTTGTGAAGACAACATTTATCCAAGTTCACTATAGAAGTCTTGTAGTGACGTCTTGTCTCCCCTATGAGATCACTCAGCTGAGATTTCAAATCCACTAATCAGTACTTTTATGGCAAATACAGAAACTCCTTTACATCAACAGTGACCTACCTAATTTTTCACTAGGTCCTGACCACCCTAGAGAGAGTTAAAGGATTTTCACTAGAAAACTTATACTCTGTTTTCTAGATTTCTCACCCAACTCAAACCTCAAGTGGTTTTCTCTTAACTAACTAAATATGACAAACGATATCAGTTTACAAATCTATTATGAACTTGTATTTTCTTCACTCTCTCACTTTTACAAATATGAAATAAGAAAAGAGAAAGAATGTAATGCTTTGTATTTCTCAAGAAATTGGAGTGCGTTAAGAATGCTCAAAACTCGTGTCTAAACACAATGTTGAGCTGGGTACTATATATAGGACTTGAAGATGACCGTTGCTTCAATTTGAATCTTGAATTTGAGGAGAGATAGAGTTGTAGTTGTTACTCTGTCTTGTTCTTCAAACTGTCTTCAAGTACATGATTTGATTCCCGTTATCTTTGTCTTTTAATCCAAATCATATAGCAAATTTGAATTAAGGATAAGGATAGCTGGGAAACTTCTTCATTAAGTTGAACCAAGGGTAGACAAGGAACAAACATGATTTGTTCTTTAGTGAACAGAACAGGCGCGTTGGATGCAACTTTTTGAATTTTGGCGCTTAGCATTAAATGCAGTTGACATGTGCATTAATTGCTCTAGGACATATGTGATATGTCCTCTGAAACTGTTAACACCTTAATTCCTTTTGCCTCCACTGAATGATTCTTTCAGAGCTTAATGACATAACTTGCTTCTGGGTCTTAAACTTTTGAGATGAAGCTTAAACAACTTCTGAGAGACATCTTCAGAACCGGGCTTCCAACTTCTGAGAAGGTCTTCTGGATGACAAGTCTTGATCTTCTGAGTCAAGTTAAAAAGCAGTCTTCTATTCTTCCAGCACATGTTGAGTAAAACTTATACACATACTTAAGGAAAATTGTTTGCCAATAATCATAAGTAAATAAGTTCGTATGTATTTTGGTATCTTCTGAAACAGTTTGGACTAACTAAAACACATAGAGTTCATCATTCTCCCCCATTTTGGTTATGGACAAACGTGATTCAGTTAGTTACTTAAACAAATACATAAGTTTAGAAAGTAACTCCCCCATAGTTATGTTTCTAAATGCCTCTGGAAGACTTAACGCTCCCATTTGTGTGTAAATTGTGAAAACCATGAATCTGTTTTAACTTAGTAAAAAACTTAAGATCTTTTTCGGGTTCGGTCCTACCCCCTTCTGGCTTATCATGTAACCTAAGAATTTGCCGGAAGTGGTGCCGAACGTGCAATTTTTCAGGTTGAGTTTTACATTGTATTTTTCAAGTACTTGCAAGATTTCTTTGACATCTTGGGCATGACGCTCCATTGAAGTGCTTTTGATTATCATGTTGTCGACATAGACTGAGAAATTTTTATTGTCGTTGTCTGGAAATATCTGATTCATAAATCGTTGGTAAGTCGCGCTAGCACTCTTCAACCAGAAAGGCATGACCTTAAAACAATACGTCGCCTAATGAGTGATGAACGATGTTTTGACTTCATCGACTGGTCCCATCTTGATTTGGTGGTAGCTCGATTATTCGTCTGTGGAGTATCCTCCAGTTCCATCCACCAATATGTCAATATTTGGCAAGGGGTACTTGTCCTTTGGACACGCCTTGTTTAAGTCTGGGAAGTCGACACATATAAGGTAAGTGATGCCTGACTTCTTCACCAAAACCACGTTGGCCAACCAGTCCGGATATCTAACTTCACGAATAGCGTCTTACTTTAAGGAGCTTGACGACTTCTTCCTCAATCGCCCCCTGTCGCTCCGCCGCGTGATTCCTCTTCTTTTGAGAGACCAGCTTAGCGTCTTTCGAGACATTTAGTTTATAGGTCACGATGTCTGAATTGATACCTTTCAACACTTCACCTTCACAGGTGGATGTCTCGTGACACTCTTTGAAAACGACAGATAATGCCTCATTTTCTTCGGGCGCCAGTCCCTTGGACAACTTTACTTCTTTCCCGGTGACGATCATCAACAGCTCTGTGTCGCCATCCGCCTACGTGACGTGCATGTCTTCTTCAGACTCTTCATGGTCCTCCGGTTTGATCTTCAATGAGAGGGCGTACGTTTCTTGTGCCACGTTTTGGTCACCCAACACCGTTACCATGCCCTTATGAGTTGGCATATGGAAACAAAGGTGTTTTAGGGAAATTAGTATTTCCGTCTCATTTGTTGGCCCTAACAAGAACAGAATCACCTAGAGGGGGGGGGGGGGGGGGGGGTGAATAGGTGTCTAAGTTGAAAACTGAAAATTTCTAAGTTTTTTAAAGAAACTTAATTTTCAGAGTCAAATTTCCTCAGAATCAGAGGCAAGCTTACAGAAGTAGCTTCTGAGAGAAATTCTGCCTAAACACAGTTAGACTGTTTTCAGCAACAGAAGTTCTGAGTTTAAGAACTTCTGGACAGTCTTCTGAACAAAGACAATGATATAAGGAGTAAATCTGTTTCAGCACTAAATATGAGCAAGCACACAGAGGCAATAATAACAAGTATAAGAGGGAGAAAGAAGTTCAGGAGATCCTGATGAACAAGTCGATTGATCCAAGTTCGCCACAGAAGTCCTGTGACTACGTCTTGTCCCCTGAGGTCGCAGCCACTAGAGATTTTAAATCTACTATTCAGAACTTTTATGGCAAGTTCAGAAGCTCCTTTACATCAACAGAACATAAGCTAATTTCTCACTTAGTTCTGACTAGCCTAAAAAGAGTTAAAGGATTTCCACCAAAACAACAACAACTCTGTTTTCTGGATTTCTCACCCAACTCTAATCTCAACTAGATTTCTCTCTAAATCTAACTGAATATCACAAACGATATCAGTTTACAAGATTCCTAGTATGAACTTGTTTTTCTTCACTCTCTCACTTTAACTAAGACTATGCTAAGAAAGATTGAGAATGGAAAATGTGCTCTGTTTTTCTTGTTCAAACAGTGCGTTGAGATTTTGCTCGATTATCACGTGTAGATGATGCAGTGGAGCTTGGCTACTATTTATAGTGAATGAGGATGACCGTTGGTGAATTTGAATCTTCAAAAGAGATGACATCAGTTGTTGTAGCCGTTAATTTGTCAAGTCTTCAAACGGTCTTCAAACACTTTGATTCCGTTAACCTTTTTCTTTAACTAAATCCGGTAAGTGATTTGAAGTTAAAGATAGGGTTGACTGGAAACATTCTTCAATTGGATCAACAAAGGGTAGACAAGGAAATTCTGGTTTCGCTTTGAGAAGACAAGCGCGCTCCTTCAAAACAGCTTTTTGAACTTTTGGCGCATTGCATTAAATGCAATTGTCAGAGCAATAAATGCTTAACAGAACCCGTGACTTAGCTTCTGAAAGCTAATTCCATTTTTCTAAGCTTCTGATCAAATTGGTAGAGTTTAACTTCTGATTGCAATGGACCTCTGAGGAGAGCTTTAACAGACTTCGATAACTTCAGAGCGGAGCATCTAGCTTTTGTAAGTGGGAATACTGTCTTCAGCTTTCGTTTCTTCTGAGACCTTAAGCAATCCAGAAATTGTTCATTCAGCACCTGCTGAGTAACTTACATACAAACTTAAGAAAAATTGTTAGTCAATATTAAACCGTATGTAAGAGGGTTTTAATTTTCATCTTCTGAAACGTTTGGACATAATCAAAACACTTAGGGTTCATCAATAGGGTCAGGGTTAGGACCCTGTCTCGTGACACTCTTTGAAAACGACAGATAATGCCTCATTTTCTTCGGGCGCCAGTCCATTGGACAACTTTACTTCTTTCCCGGTGACGATCATCAACAGCTCTGTGTCGCCATCCGCCTCCGTGACGTGCATGTCTTCTTCAAACTCTTCCTTGTCCTCCGGTTTGATCTTCAATGAGAGGGCGTACGTTTCTTGTGCCACGTTTTGGTCACCCAACACCGTTACCATGCCCTTATGAGTTGGCATATGGAAACAAAGGTGTTTTAGGGAAATTAGTATTTCCGTCTCATTGATGAAAGGCTGTCCTAGAATCATATTGTAAGTGAATGACGCCTCCCAGATCACAAACTCTATGTCTCCTCGCCACACCAAGTCACTCTCGCCCATGGTGCACTCCAAGACCACATTTACCTTTGTTTTGGAGGTATGGCATTGGTACGTTTTATATCTTCCTCAAGACCTAACTTTTTAAATATAGACAAAGGCATCAAATTAATACTTGCACCTAAATCACATAAACAACTAGGAAATTGCACGTCCCCCAATTTGCATGGAATAGTAAAACATCCTAGATCTTTAAGCTTAGTGGGTAAACTACTTGTAACTATTGAACTACAATCTTCGGTCAAAACGACCGACGAAATCCCTTCCCAACTAGTTTTCTTAGAGAGCAAGTCTTTAAGAAACTTATTATAATTAGGAATTTGCGTAATAGCATCAATAAAAGACAAGTTGATATGCAAATTTTTCAATTTATCAATAAAAGAGAGAAGTTGCTTATCGTAATCCTTGTTGCGCACGCGTCTAGGAAATGGAATTTTTGGCTTGTATTCCTCTTCGGGATCCTTAGTAGGATTTTTGGTAACATTTAAATCAACCACAATAGGTATGCCGGAATCCTTAGTTAGATTCTCTTTTACCTTCTCAATTCCATCCTGCAAAATATCAGTCAAAATAACAGGCATACTTGGTTCATCATATTTTGTCCCCGACCTAAGAGTAATTGCTTTCACATGCTCTCTAGGATTGCTTTCGGTGTTACTCGGAAGATCTCCCATTTGTCGAGACGGAATAGACTTAGCAAGCTGCCCAATTTGCACTTCCAAATTATGTATAGATGAAGAATTATTTTTAATAAGTTGATCGAACTTGTTTTCAATCCTCTTAAAATTTTCCTCTTGGGAATTCATTTTACCGCCAATGCCATCAATAAACTTATCAATTTTAGACGATAAATCTCCCAATGGATTATTATAGCCACGGGATTGAGATTGATTATTATAACCATTATTATTACTATTATAATTACTACTATTATTACTATTATTACTACTACTATTATTATTAATATTACTATTATTATTGGTAGGCCTATCTTGGTTAGAGTTCGTGTTGTCTCTCCAACCAAAGTTAGGATGGTTTCGCCATCCAGGATTGTAAGTACTCGAATATGGATTATTATTGCGATTTTGCCCTTGGACATAATTCACTTGTTCTTCCATAATCGGGTATTCACAATTCTGAGATTGTGGTCCTCGAATCTCCTCCTGCAAAACATCAATTTTATTATATAATTTCGAGAACTGGGCTTCAATCTTAGTTAAAGGGTCCAAATCAATGATCCCCTTAACCGATCCTGAAGACGACTGCGGCGAACCTGCACTTCTAGAAACTTGGGCACGTTCAACGGGCCACATGCAACTATTAGCAGACATTTCCTCCAGTAATTCAAAAGCTTCATCGGATGTCTTCTTCATAAAACATCCACCTGCCATAGCATCTATTTGACTCCTAGTAGACGGACTAACACCGTTATAAAAAGTTTGCAAAATAAGTTCACGAGCCAAATTATGGTGAGGACAAATTCTTTGAAGTTCTTTATATCGTTCCCAAGCCTCATAAAGCGGCTCGGTCTCATGTTGAGTAAACGACGTTATCTCCTTTATAATTTTAGCGGTCTTAGCCAATGGGAAATACTTGGCCAAAAATGCTCTAGCCAATGCTTCCCATGTGGTGATTGAATTTTGCGGTAGCGAATTCAACCAAGCCTTGGCCTTATCTTTTAGCGTAAACGGAAAAAGACGAAGCCTTATAGCCTCTAAGGACACATGATGAATTTTAAAGGTATCACAAAGTTCAAGAAATGTACTCAAATGAGTATTTGGATTTTCACTAGGCATACCGAAAAACTGGACATTATTTTGAATTATTTGCAACAAGGCGGGTTTGATTTCAAAATGGTCGGCGTTAATCGCTGGGCGACGAACACCATCCGTTAATCCATCAAGGCCAGGTGCGGAATAATCCATAAGCCTTTGCGGTGGAACTGCCATGTCGTTAAAAACCAAATTCCCCTCTAAGTCTAATTCTAAATTAAATCCTAAATCTATATAAAACTCTAATTCCTTTTTATTTTTATTTTTCAAAAACTTTCTTTTATTTTTCAACTTTTTCTCAAACGAAAGATCGTAATCTACAAGTTTAGGCTTTCGACTACGAGTCCCACGCATATAACATCAAAGTACCTGAAAAACAAAAATTAAAAATAAATTAGCCCTATAAGTAAAAATTCGGAACACAAATAATCATACAAAAATTTAAAGCACATTAATTGCCATCCCCGGCAACGGCGCCAAAAACTTGTTGCGTTATTTCTGCAAGTGCACAGATTCGCATATAGTAATAAAAAGATCGTACCCACAGAGATGGAACAATATACTTAAACTTTCTCTTATTCGCGTTCGTTTTCTTTTCACAAATAGATAAAACGATAATCCTTATTGATTTGGTTGATAAAACACAACTTACTGTACCATTCACGTATAACATATACTTCAAGTCACCAAACGCACATGTTTGGATTTCTATTCATTCTAAGGCAAAGACAACAATTCATTTAAGCACGTAAACACAATATTGAATAAACTTGATATACTTAATCTAATCTCGATATAACTTATTCCGATCTCTCGATACATGCAAACAAGTTAACCACATATGAACATCAACTATATACTAACCGAACCTATTCGTATCAATATTATAGCCGACTTCAATCACACATGTAAAACTAGATTATAACCTAAGCAACCGAACCTATTCGTATCACAAGATTATAAGTTAATGATAAACACAAGTTATTATACTAAGCAACTATTCTTGATCCAAATTAATAACTTAGCATGCTAACTATCAATTCAAGAACATAAGCATATGAAGAACATAAATCTCTTTATAAACTCAATATCATATTCATACAAGATGTAAACAGAAAATCTAAGTTGGACAGAACATAAACAAGTATAAGGAAACATGAGCGTCAATCCTTTTTACTCTACTCGTAAGGCGTGTCAAAGCCTCGGGGCGTTCTTGCTCGGATTTCCTTCGATGAACGGATGAACAAAGTTGATCTCTCGATCTAACTACTATGCCTTATGAAAGGAACGAAATCTTACCGTGTTTCTGATCTGAATACACGGCTGGAACAATTAGTTAACGAAGGGTGAATTTACGGGTAAAGGTTTACGGGAAATGTAAGTATGTATTTAGTGTTTCGTTCTTTTGTAAGATTTTGTCAACCATCCGAATTTCAGAGAAGGATGGTGTATTTATAGGCACCAAGAGGTGTGTTTCAAAGGGTTACAACCTTTAGGGAATGGTCGTGTCCGTTGGGAAGGCGTACGACCTTTCGGAAGGGTTGTGTGGATAAGAACGACGAAGGAAATCCAATTCTGAAGATTCTGGAGAGCGGCGCGCCAGAGGCAACTTTTGCCTCTACAGAGCCAAGGCTTAAAAAGTGACCAGCGCGCCAGAGGCAACTTCTGCCTCTAGCGCGCGACCTGTAGGTTGAACATCTCGACCCTTTTCTTCGATTTTCCAACTTAAGCTCGCACGTAACTTCTCCGCATGGCCTTGCATGAACTTGTATGAACTCAAATGTCTTCTATTGCTCGTTTTTGGCTCGAACTAACATCAAATTGCTATGTTTTCATAAGATTAAGCTCTGGAGATCAAAACAAACACAAAGTAGTGAAATTGCCCCTATCCTAGATATTTCTAAGCTAAATGAGCTAAAACTATATGAAATGTTACGAAAATATATATGAAATACATAGCTAAATTAAGTACATTTTGGACTTAACAGACATGTCGCGCCCAATAGGTAAACTTGTGTTTGTTCGACGCGAACATCAGCAATGCCTAGCTACCGGTGTCCAACATGCCTCGATGTCATGGCCATCGGCTTGATGAAACTTGCAATAAGCCCTCGAATTCTTGCCAACATTCTCAATCGACTTGTTTATTGGGTAAGTGACATCCCTTTTGAGATTGTTTTTTTAGATTCATAATAACACATCGTGCTTTGGCGTGTTCAGCGCCGTGTATCAAGGCTTTTCGAACTGATGCCTGCGGGGGCGAGCGGATGAGTCCCTACTCCAAGTCCGGCGGTCATGTGAAGATTGGACTTTGGAGAGCAGGATAGTCATGGTGTTTTTCCGTCGAGCCTGCTCTCTCTCCACATCGTCTACCTCCATCCACCTTTTCCCTTTTTCGATAAGGGTATTAATTTTTGGTAGGACGGTTAATTGTGATTTCAGTTCAAATAAAATTTCAACTAATCGTGTATGTTAAAAACGGGAAACAAACTAGGAATGTCTTACCCTGTCCTATTTAATAAAAGATTAAAGGATTTGTGATTTTAATCCTATTTAGTAAAATTTTACTTGGAAATATGAATGAACACAGTCTTTGAAAATTGCACTCCCTGTTCTTCTCCTCGATTCTCATTGCTACATTGTCTCTCCCAATTTTCTTTTGAACACCTTTAATTCCATTTCGTCACAGTTTAGTACTCTACAAACTCAATTTCAAGAATCATCGCAAAAAACCTCCTTTCTTGAAGATGGACGATTCACTAATCCTAGCTCTGGTCAGTATTAGTATAATGTATAATTTTATATCTTCTTCTTCTTTCTTTTATTCTAATTATAATTTGTGTTGTTCTACCTATCAATCTCAGAATCCTTTTATCCTTGTTGATGTTGAACCAGACCTGTTTCAGATTAGACTTTTCTTGATCCGTTTACATGAAGGAGCATTTCTTCCTCCAGTTCTAGTTTACGAAGGGGACTATCTTCGGCTTGCTAAGCTTGAGGACTGTCTGACTATTATGATGGGTTCGTGGCTTGAAAGACATGAGGTTGTCAATGCTGAATATTCTGACTTATTTCGTACTTTTTTTCCAAGACCATCGTCACGAAATTTGGAATTGGCCTAGAGCTTTTCGCTCCCGCTTTGTTTATAATGGTGACTCCAAAATTTGAATATGCCTTGTTGGACCGAATGGAAATTCTACAGCTCGAAAGGCTTCCACCAAACTTAGGCAATCCTGAGGTTGTTCACTCCTACACTGACATCGCTTTTCAAATTGATATCAGCACGGGTGATTTGTTGGATGACGCAAATATGCATCTGCTACTGCCTCTGGTGCCTCCTGCCGTGAGTTCCCCGCAGCCCCTCGAACTACATCTCCTTAAATTTTTTATGGTAAGCCTTAACTAACAACAAGTGCCGATCCTAAGGTCTCGAGGGCCTAGATGCAAAGAGCTAAATTTGGTCTCTCATAAACAAATATAAGTAAATAAGTATGAATTCAAAATTAAATTTATTATACTTCACACAAATGAAAGAATCAAAATATTTAACATGATAAAGCAAACATTATATTGGACTACCGAGCTTTTTTATCCAAAATGATCTATTCGAGAATTTTTTAAATGCAACATAAATAATGATAGTGCATGTATCAATATGTTATAAAGTTGCAAAACCTTTCTTATGACATCGACGATATCAAATAATTTTTTTTACAATTTTAGAAATTTTTTTTAACATATGTAATCACCACTATCATACTAAAGTAAATTTGAAAAGTAATGGAAATAATTAGATTTCATGAATATGTCTGAATTGACACCTTTCAACACTTCACCTTCACCGGTGGATGCCTCGTGACACTCTTTGAGAACGGCAGATAATGCCTCATTTTTTTCAGGCGCCAGTCCCTTGGACAACTTTACTTCTTTCCCGGTGACGATCATCAACAGCTCTGTGTCGTCATCCGCCTCCGTGACGTGCATGTCTTCTTCAGACTCTTTCTGGTCCTCCGATTTGATCTTCAATGAGAGGACGTACGTTTCTTGTGCCACTTTTTGGTCACCCAACACCGTTACCACGCCCTTATGAGTTGGCATATGGAAACAAAGGTGTTTTGGGGAAATCCGTATTTCCGTCTCATTGATAAAAGGCCGTCCTAGAATCATATTGTAAGCGAATGACGCGTACCAGATCACAAACTTTATGTCTCCTCGCCACACCAAGTCACTCTCGCCCATGGTGCACTCTAAGACCACATTTCGCTTTGTTTTGGAGGTATGACATGTCGCGCCCAATAGATAAACTTGTGTTTGTTTGACGGGAACATCAACAATGCCTAGCTACCGGTGTCCAACATGCCTCGATGTCATGGCCATCGGCTCGATGAAACTTGCAATAAGCCCTCGAATTCTTGCCAACATTCTCAATCGACTTGTTTATTGGGTAAGTGACATCCCTTTTGAGATTGTTCTTTTAGATTCATAATAGCACATCGTGTTTTGGCGTGTTCAACGCCGTGTATCACGGCTTTTCGAACTGATGCCTGCGGGGGCGAGCGGATGAGTCCCTACTCCAAGTCCGGCGGTCATGTGAAGATTGGACTTTGGAGGGCGGGACAGTAATGGTGTTTTTCCGTCGAGCCTGCTCTCTCTCCACATCGTCTACCTCCATCCACCTTTTCCCTTTTTCGATAAGGGTATTAATTTGTGGTAGGACGGTTACGTGTGATTTCAGTTCGAATAAAATTTCAACTAATCGTGTATGCTAAAATCGGGATACAAACTAGGAATGTCTTACCCGGTACTAATTATAAAAGATTAAAGGATTTGTGATTTTAATCCTATTTAGTAAAATTTTACTTGGAAATATGAATGAACACGGTCTTTGAAATATGCACTCCCTGTTCTTCTCCCCGATTCTCATTGCTACATTGTCTCTCCCAATTTTCTTCAGAACACCTTTAATTCCATTCCGTCACAGTTTAGTAGTCTACACACTCAATTTCAAGAATCATCGCAAAAAACCTCCTTTCTTGAAGATGGACAATTCACTAATCCTAGCTCTGGTCAGTATTAGTATAATGTATAATTTTATATGTTTTTCTTCTTTCTTCAATGAAACTCTCCCCATACAATTATTTATATAGGTATATGCTAGCACAATATTTTACAATTTTGTAGGGATCCAATACACGTGTCAATAATTGGATGGGGGTGGATGGGGGAGTTCGACGACACATGGAACTCCTGGAGTCCCCAAGAATTTCCTCTCCTGCCCATGCCCAGGACGAGCCTGCTAACAACATATGTGTTAGTTGAACATGCCAATTTGGTGTTTCAGGCCGCTTGTTTTAGTTTTGTTGAGTAATCATTATCTTCTTGGATCACTATTGAATCTGCTGATATCTGCCACAATATGTGTCTGATCTTGAACATCTTACTGTGTGCCAATTGGGTGTTTAAGGAAGATAGGGAGATATCCATTTTCTCTTTCCCAGAAATGTGTTCAGTGCATAAGATATTAAGATTAGATATTTTAGGAGACGCTGAATTTGCGTAGAACCAAAGATTTTATTCACTTCCTGTTATACATGTTAACATCAGTAGCTTGTGGAAACATTATACTGTTAATTATGTAATGTCTATATCAGGCAAAGAATGCTTTAATCCATGCAATGTTGTTGCGAACATTAAGACAATCTATTTATATTATCATTTTACACCAATGAATAATTAGATTAACTAGATGATATGCATTCTTAAAATGTGTGAAAGAAGGAATTTTATACATTTGCATTCTTATAATTTGTCCTGTTCTTGCTGGCTTATCAATGATTTCAAGTTGCAATTGTGAAATTGAACTGATCTCTGAAGCTTCCGGCTAGATACTATTAAATTAGTAGTTGGTAGGGGTCTGTTTTTTGTTTTTCCCTTTGGAACCAAGAAGAACGAAGACAGTCTAGATGAAGAAAAAGAAAACGATGTTTACCCTGCTCAAGTTTCATCCACGATTATTGCAACCGCTTGTTTTAGTTTTAGAACGAAGACAGGTTACATGGTTATGGAATGCTAGCAACTGGCTGTACTTTCAGTCCAAATCTTTTGATGTAAATGTTGTAATTAGGTCCATTTACCATATATGGAATACTAGGAACCTCTAAAGTTCCTCATTCTTATGACTGGAACATATGGTGTTAGTTTGATTAAGGTTATAGGCTATTCTTTGGCTTTGTATTTTTTGATTGCTTTCCAGGTTGTTCCTGGTTTATTGCTGTTTGCAGCTTTTAATAAAATTTTGTTTGTTTGATCAAAAATTAGTCCACAATTTGGCATTGAAAACTTTCACTACTGAGTTTGAGGACCAAATTGGAAATTGCAGCACTTATTCCAGTAATAAATTTGTGAAGAGATATATTGCCTGACTGAGAGTAGAGAGTAGCAGGAGCCGAATCTAGAATTGGAGGAACGAAAAGCTGGAGTAAGTAATCAGTGCCCGATTTTATGATCTCGCTCACCGAATATCAGCATACTTGTGATGATATTCAATAACTGTCCAACTCAATAGAGTAATAATATAAGCCGTGGAGAACCTGAATTTGATATTATTGCCAGAATCATTAAAGCCACCAACAAGGCCTCTAGTCACCGAATTCCGGTGTTGAAATCCTGAATCTCCCTGGAATTTTACAGGACTATTTACCATATATGTCAATTTGACATTTCTGTTGTATGCCTAGCTCTTCATACATGGTATTTCTGTTTTCTTTTCTTTTTAAAATCTCTCCTCTGGATTGCTATTGACAATTCTTAATTGTTTCATTATAATTACGTTTAGTTCTGCAAATGCTTCTACCCACTTGAGATTCAACAGAAATGAATATTTTCAGACTTGAAAATATGATATAATGAACTTTTAAGATGGTTTAAGCCTCTAACTAAGTACATTTATCAGTAGTAATCTTAACTAATCAGGAAGACCACCTAAGTTGTCCTGTGAGTTCTTTTCAGGCTTTGCACTATTTGATTCCTCAATTTCCAAACTATTTCCGGGCTCATCGCTTTGTCAGTCAACGTTGATGAATTGACATCAAAATCGAAATATCTGCAGCAGATATGAGTTTAGTCTAACATTGAAACCTAAACAAAGACAAATCAAGAAAATTCATTAACTAAAAAGCTACAGAAAAGCTTAATCCCAAATGAGAAGAAGCATTTATCATTCTCAAGTAGACAAGTTATAAACAAGCTTACAACAGAAAAAAGATGATACAGAACAGTCCTATAAAAAGTAAAACATCTCGATACATCAAAATATCCTTAAACTGGCACAACATAGATTGATTCCTTGAACTTACGTAATGTCTCGCTAACTCCTTGAACTTGCTTAATGTGCCATAATCAACACCACATGGCAACACGAGTAGATTTTGACAAGTTATGAAATATATTGCAAGCTCCAGTGGTGAGTATATCAATGTATTCAAATGCCAATAGGACAATTTAAATAAATTCGAGTATCTGATAGTCAGAAGGCTAACGAGACACTTCACTGCCTACTTGATCTAGACTTTAAATTAGGAATAAAGTGAACAAATTGATTAATGGAAAGAGTAAAGTAAGCAAATTGCAGGTAAGTTCAGAGTGAAATACATACCTCTTGGTATGATGATAAACAAGGAAGTGCAACAAATGGTGATCGTCAGGAACATTAGTAACACCCAAGAACATGAATTTAGATTTAGACTTTGTTTTTTTTGCTTGTTCCTGACAAAGGTTTATTCTTTGGATAAAGGTTCCTTTCCATTGACGGATCCAGAGCACATTGACAATGGGTGCTTTTGATGAGAAATTATATTGTTTGACTGTTTTTTGCATATTAAAATAGAGTTCCATATGTAATTTCAATAGATTTTTCAATACTTTTCAAAGAACAGCGGGGGCTTACGCCCCCGCTAGCTCCCCTAGATCTGTCCATGTTCCTTCCTAACCCATATTTTGCTCCTTTAAGGTTTTTTCTTTTTCCTTTTTTCCGTGACCCTGCTACTTTAAGTTGAACTATTATTTTTACAGTCAAGCCAATTTTAACACCACTTCACATATTTTACTAGCATTTAGTATTTAAGATCATTTTGTTACAACTAGTATTTTGGATTTTTAGTCTAAAGCTAACAATTCTTTGTAAATATTTATAAAAATGTATATATAATACAGTGTTACCAAAAGTGGTAGCCGCTAGTAGGATAGCTGAGAATCTTTGGTCTAATTATTGTAATTTAGAGATTAGTTAGGGGCTAGTTGATTTTGAGCACGCATACCATTGATCGTTTCAAATGGAATCTTTATTTTGAGCGTTAAAGCGGAGCCTAACCAGTTAAGACGTTTTATTAAAAAATGGAGTATGTGATCATTGGTTTAAATGCTATGTAACACTATTTTATTAGCAAGATCCTAAATGTATTGTGTATATGAAGTGCATGCTTAATAGATTGTTTAAAAATGTGGATTGGTTTGTTTAATTTTAGGTGCCTGGGAACAAAATGAAAAAGGACATGAAAGTAGTTAGTTGAGGTATGCAGAAGAATTGATGATTAGGAAAAAGATGTCTCCAGGTTGTCAAGCATGGACTGGTGGCAGCAATAAAGAAAATCGAAAATCGAAAACAAAAATAAAGTAAAAGTAGAGAGAGAGACCTAGTTTGGTTATTGACCATAGAATCTTGTGTGATGGAGTTAAAGTTCATGTTACATTTTGTGCAATAAATATGAGTTGGTAGAGACAGTTGTGTTTCTCAGAACGACATTAAAATCCCACCATCCGCTTCACATTTTAATTTTATTGATTCTCTTTTTAGATTTGTATCCCTTTCACTTCAATCCCCCCAAAAAATTGGGATATTGATTAGTTTACGGTAATTATCGGTTGAATATATTAGGATTATTGTGGAATTTGGTCTAAAAGTTCCATTGATTTCAAAGTTGAAAATCCCTCATTGATTCTTTAAATTTATATGATATGACACGATTAACCTTTTATTGTGATACGACACCACAAAATTAAGGATATTTTGATAATTCAAAATATTTATTCTTAATAGAATTTGAAGAATTAATTAATAAGTCATTTTTATTATTATCTAAAATTTGGAGAATAATAAAGGAAAATGTATTAGTAGTATTTTTTTTGTTTGATTTTGCTGCTTTTAATAAATAACAAATGCTTTTTTATTGAAATAAAGAAAAAAAGTTTTTTACATTTTCTAACCAAACATTAAATATCCGGTTAAAAAGCCAAATCATACACAACTTCCTAAATATATTTATTTTTGTTACTTTGTGCCTTGAACTCAAACGATGGACTATTTACTCTCTCAGCTATTTAAAATTGTATCTATACATGTGAGTATAATTGGAGAAAATTTGACCTATATATTAAGCACGAGCTAAGATATTTGCTTCGCATAAGAACAAACGTATGTGAAGTTAAGTGTAAATTGTCTGTTTGACTATTATTTCATATTGAGGGTATTTTAGTATTTCTTTATTATAATCATCAATCACATGCCACATGCGAAATTAATATTTTAGCGTCCCTAATACTAGGTCAAAATTGCTTTTGTTATACTCAAATATGAGGTAATCAATAGACACTTTTAAATAATTTAGAAAATGATACGTCGTTTTTTAAATTTAGAGAATAAAATAATAAACAAATTTAGAGAGTTGCATATATTATAAGCCGTTTTAAAAACTAAAAAGCAAACATACCCCCGTAACCTTCTAGCTCCTATATTTATTTTTAGGTGCACTCATACCTTTTAGGAAAAAGCAAAACACAAAATAGGTCAGGATTTTTTTTTAAACACATACGTGTCATTATTTTAGAGCGACTTGAGCATTTTTGTGATACCACTAGTTTATTTTGGTGAAATTAGCCATTTAATATGAAGCTCTTTTTGTCATGCTATATCTGTGTAATGTAATCACTTTAATGGTAGGTAAGGTAGTAGTATGAATTTTACAATTATTACAAATCAACTCAAATGGAAGGACTCCATATCACTTTATTACTTCAAATCCATACTAGAATTATGTTTCATTAAATGTGGACTAGGTTTTCAGTATTTAATTAAGACACACCTTAAGATATTGTAAAATTAATATACTATTAGTTCTCATTTTTGCGGAAATGCATTACGATATCAGTTAATATTTGTTTCCATTATACTCTATCCGGTCCATATTATTTGTCACATTTGACTAAATCACGGGTATTAAGGAAATGATTGATTTGTATTAAATATATATGTAAATTGGACCAAAATACCTTTATTAATTAAGTGGGAAAGAAATTTACATTAGAAACCTAACATGCAAATAATAGGAGTAAAGTGAGAAAAATTTACATTGGAAACCTAAACATGATAAATAATATGGAACAAGACTTTTTCTCTATATGTGACAAATAATATGAACCGAAGAGAGTACATGTTAAGTCCTTCTGCTATTTTACAACTGAAAATATACAGAAAAATGTCCTAAAAACATACAAAATCAACTTGAGTAAATCAACAACGGGATACGAATAATTTTTAGGGCGTTTTTAATAATAGTAATAATAATAACATTATTATCATTATTATTCTTCGAGGCTTGTTAAGAATCTTTTCCGTGATTTTTTAGTAGTTAAGTTTTTCTTGATACACCATATAACTCAAACTCTATCCTAATTACTTGAACAGTTGCCTTAATAACTGGTATTTTTCTTCAGAAATTTTTGAATCACACAACGGTAGAATTCTAATTTGATCGTGTATATATATATATGCTAAAAACACGTATAAGGAATGTCATTAATATTTAAAGATCAATGGATCGATATATCTAATAAATTATATGTTACTGTATCCAATTTGAAATTTTCTCTTTGTTTAGACGGAAATTTGTCTAATCTTGTACTTGAGGGATTTGATGGATTCAATGATTATAGTATTGTAAATCAATTGATTAAAATTTTGATTTTCCATGGCTAATAATCAAGATGGTAATGACGAAGAAATTAAGTTCAACAACAGATTGGCATTGATTCATAGCCATCATATATATATATTTGTGGGATAGGAATAAATGTAAAAGATGAGTATATGAAGTAACATTCTTGGTCCACCTCATAAATTGCTTCTGATATATCATAAATTCATAATTATATTATAAAAACATGAATATATATTGTCTCAGATTCACAAGGCTCCTTCCAGATTTGCTATACAATCAATTAATTACGATCCCTATATGCAATACAAAAGACCTAAACTATTTTATTTATTGAAATTTTATTTTCTTAAAGCTTGTGAAGCTAATATACAGCGGCAAATTGAGAGTTACAAAATGAGAAAAAAATTCACAAGATTGTGGAGCAAAATTGAGTTCCATCTCTAATTCTAACACATTGAGTAAGATTAATCTAAAAGTGATTAAGTTAACACGATATCAAAGATCAAGTAAGATTTAAATTGTTTTGATAAATATCGAAATATCCGTCACATAATGTGATCCATATATAATAACCTAATTAATCATCCTCGTGATCCACAAAATAGATCCTGGTTCTAATCTTGCTAATATGAAATTTATATCTTGTGTTTATCGCATTAGTTCCATACAAGTCATTCAAATGGTATACAAAAATACAAATAATAGTTGTTAGAGATTAATATATATATAATTGTTAGGCAGCTATTAGTTTACATTTTTAGTTTAATCAGTTTTTTACAAAAGCTTTTATAGTTAAGTGATTTGTGATTCGAATCCTCGCAGAATCTATTTATTTTGTCCTTCATGTTATTAAATAATTTCAATTTTATGATAGGTGGGTTGATTGTAGTTGAACTAAGGTTGCTTGAAGGTATCAATGAGACAGATAATTAAGTGTGTGAAAGTGATGATGAATGCAAAATAAAACAAGTAAGAAGTTTGATATAAATTAGATAAATTAATAACAAGAAAGTAAGGTCCTCTCTATTAATTTCACCCAATACTCACAACTAATTGTACCTTCACTTTGGACTCATTTTTGGATTAAGATAATTTTTTTTGAATTTAAATTCATTGATAGATCCCCAATGAATATTGTTTAAATTTAAATTTATTCATTTCAGCTCGAGTCTAACCTATTTACTGTCTTGTATGTTACATGGATGCTTCTTAACTTGTGATTGAGCAGAGTATGGTAAGAACATAGTTCCTGAGTATATATATTTATGAGATAATTTTAAGGATAATTTCTAAAAAAAACTCTTGTGTATATCAATTTTGTCAAAATAGTATTTGCAATTTTGTTTTTGACAAAAAGCGAAAAATTTGACAACGGTGAGTGAAGTGACCTGGTAAGAAGTATTTTTTTATGAATTTATTGGTAAATACGCAACAAAATTATGCGTAGAAGGCGTTCAAGTAGCCGGAAACGAGTTTTTTATACTATAGCCAATAAATGAAGAGCAAAATATCCATTATCGTCATCTCATTTAACACAATTAACAAGTTTTTCACTTTTTATTTAACAAAGCTAAATATAATACTTCTTTTGTAAAAAAAGAATGAAAGAAAAAAACACAAACACAAACATTATTACGAACAAAACTGACAAATACATATTTTATTTTTAATAGTTACCCTAATTTGAATTAGGTAAAACGTACAAAAATACTACAATAAATTTGTAGTCCCATTCTGAAAAACATTTATTTCTAAAATAAATGATAGGAAGTCTGAAGGGGGAAGGCTTATCTCTATCCATAAATTTAAAATTTGCAGATGTGGATGGCTGGCTGGTTTAAAAATATGGGGCTAAGTTAAAAATAATCGTGGATTACTCAATTTATAAATAAATGTCTGTGGTTTAACATTTTGTAAATAGAGATATACACTATTAAGTTGTTTCCAAAAATTAAGGTATTCTAAATTTCAACTTTACGTTTTAATGAAAAAGAATTATATTTTATATTTTCTAAGAAAAATTACATTTACATATTGATAAAACATAACATTTAGTGACATTAACCACCCTTAAATTGAATTATAAATCATATTATGGACATTTTACGTTTTTAAAATTTTTTGGTTTACGAACTAATTTGATGTTTAAGTTCATTTTATAAATTTGCAATTCGATTCTAGAAATCAATATTTTGTTAATGTATAGATATAAGTTGTTTAAAATATAAAAATATTACCACAACTCATTAATGTTATTTTAGATACTCTATTTTGTAAAAATATTCATACCAGATACCTTTATTTGTATAGAAATCCTACCACATACCTCTGTTTGCAAATTGTTAAACACAGACTCCTATGTAAAAATTGAGAAAACCACAAATATTATTTTGCACTTTTCTCTCACAATTAAATTAGAACTATAAGTTTTTACTGAATTGTAATAAGCATGGTTTTCAGAACCGGACCGGTCATTAGACCGGTAAAGGTGCCGGTTCAATGAACCGGGGTCTGACCGGGGTTCAACCGGAGTCGAACCGGGTTCAGTATATTAACTGAAATATATAGATTTTTATTATTTTGTAACATTTTACATTTTGATACATACTAAAATCTTACATTGTATTAGTGAAATTATCAATTTTGGAAAAAAAAGTAATAGTTAATATTTGATAACTATTAAAATGTCCCTAAATAGATTCAATTACAATAATTAACAGTTCAAATTCAAAGTTCATAAAATTAGAAGACGTGATAAAGTTTAAAGTTCACTATATTAAAATCATAGTTATCAAAATCGTACATATCAAAAGACTAAAAATAGTCAAGAGTTTAAAATTCATGTTTTAAAATTAAAATAAAGTAAATTAATAACAACGTAATAAAAATATACTAATAAAAATATTTGTTACATACTAGTTAAAAAGTATTAAATATTATCATTTGACACATTTTTTTTACAAATATAGTAATATATAATATAGGTTAATACTTTTAAATTTTTATTAGTATAAATTGAAATATAACTAATATAATGGTTTAAATGTTTACTTTTAATAATAAATATAAATAATTATTAAAGTTATATATCAAAATAAAGGAGTAGCATGGTGGTTAGCAATAAAGGCTTGTAATTCAATGACTAGGGTTCAATTCCCCTTCCAAGCAAAAGTTGCATTTTTTCTATTTAAAATTTGAGAGAGTCAATAACCGGACCGGTTCGCCGGTTCGACCGGCCGGTTCGCCGGTTCTTGGGCGGTTTTGAGTTGCTGAGAAAACCGGCTAGAAACCGACCGGATAGGGCACCGGTTCCGGTCGAACCCGGTCCGACCGGCCGGTCCGGTCCGGTTTTCAGAACCATGGTAATAAGAGTCATGAAAAGGGGTTTAACTAAAAAAATAATAATTAGAAAATAGAGTTAATTACAAAATTGGTCAAATTAAGTTGTTTATTTTTACATTTTTAGTCATTTTCGTACATGCTACCAAATAGGGCTTTCACAAGAAAAATTTGCGAAGCTTGGTAACTTTTTTTGCGAAGAGTATGTTAGGGAATATGTGAAACTTTGCAGACTTTACGGAGCTTCTCAGAAGCTAATTTTTCTTTGCAAATTACTTTTGTGAGATAGTCTTTTTTGTCGATCCACCACAAAAAGAGCCTTTTTAGTAACATGCGTAAGAATTGAGTTAAAAATGTAAATAGAACTCTCAAATGGGATCATTCTGATAATTAACACTAAAAGATAATTAAGGAAAAGTTATTACTACTTACTAGTAATAATTAATCTTTGGCAAGGACTGATAGTAATGAATGAGACCCCAATGAGGTGTGGAATTATGATGAACTTGCAGTCACTGACAAGGTAGCTTACTCTAAATATGATTGATCAGTCATTTAGATTTACAGTCTGTAATTAATTTTGCCTATTCAAAAGGGAAGAAATTAATGTATCTGCCCAAGAAAGAATCCATTAATATATGTTCATAAATCCTCATCATCTGTATTTGTCTATCTATTAAATTTAACAATGTCGATTTCATAAATAAAAAGAACAAAATATTAAAAATTAACAATGTTGAGTATTGTAAAACTGGATATATTTTTTATACACTAATTTACATTTACAGAGATAATCCATTTGAAATTGGTTACTGCTTTTGTATTTATGTAAAGTATATAGATTAATGCATGGTTATAAATAGGATAACCCGTTTTTAAACCTCTAAACTTCATTTGTGAAATTATTGTAAGTGATTCTCAAGCTCATATAGCCATACGTACATGCAATGCCAACTTTTTTGGCTCCATTGTCAACAGTAGACTTTGGATTGGACCGGGTTGTGGTGAGCCTAATCGGGTTTGACATTAAATCGTCTTGTCAATCCCAACTCAAAATAGTTTTATGTCAGTTCGAGAACTTCGAATCTCTGACCTTTTTTTATTTATATTTAGTTCGATTTGAACTTTGAATTAGATTTTCAATTCGATTCGGTTAGTAAACGAACGGAATAGACGCTAAATCGTAATATATAACTGATTAGTTTCAAATTGTGCTTAATGCAGAGTTAGAGACTGCTGCTTTCTAGGTTTTTTTTTATATATTGAAAGTGTGACTTTTTTACTTCTAGAGAGTGACATTTTCCACTTTGATGTTGAAGAAGATTGGAAATTTTGCGGCTGAAATTAATAAAACTTAATTGCTTTTTGATTAAGGTCTACGTTTCATTAATACTAATGCATATTCCATTATTTGTGGAGGAACTAACAGAGTTTTTTTATATATTTTATACTTGAAAAAATCTGTGGACATAAAGTTTGTGCTTAAAATAAATTAAATTAAAATGTGACACCACCATGTTAGTTTGTTAAAATCAAGAGGAGTAAATTGTTGGATTAAAAAATGTTTTTATCATTTAAATTTTTAGTTCAGTCGATTAAACAATTTAATATCAGAGCTTTTGTAATTGAAGCTTCGTTCCTTTGAAATTGTAGTACTTAATTTTAATTCAGTTTATTTCAGAAATTTTCAGTAAATTGGCTTCATTAAGAATGGTGTATTGTATTTAGATTTTAATGGAATTTTATAGACTTTAAAAGTCTAGATGTATTCAATTTAGATTTTAAAAGACTCTTTACAAGTCTAGATGTATTGAATAAGGATTTTAAAAGACTTATAAAAAGTCTATAGAAATCTAAATATACTCAATCACAACTTTTACAAAGTTATTAAAAATCATCATATATTCAAAAAGTTTATGATTAAAGAATTTAAAAGACTTTTGTCAAATTTGAGTAACTTTTTCTATTATTTTTGGAAAAAAAACTCCACCTCTCACCCCTAAAAATTTCGATGGACTTTTGTCGATTACTCATTTGCGAAAGACTTTTGCCTATTATGAAAATACTCCATCCAATTTCGTTACTTTACAATATTCATTTGTTTTACGATCTTCTATGCAACCAAAATGATTATCATTCATAAAATCAAACTTTTGTCCAGTTTCATTTTGTAAGGAAGTCTCTTGATATTGCAATTTTCATTTCAATTTTAATTTATAGTTATTGAAATTATTTTAATGGTTTTTGGTTATATTTTTATTTTTCATAATTTCTACAAACATTTTGTTTTATATTATTAAAAATTTAATAACTAATAATCAAACTCGCTCCTAATGTGTCAGGAGAGATGTAAACATAACTATAGTATTACGAAGTGATGAGAATAAATTTGTAGTTATGAAAGTCAATAAAAGTCATTTATACTCCATAGAAATCTATAAAAGTCATTTAAAAGAAATTTCATAAGAATCTTTCATTGTCTATAGAATTCTTTAAAAATCCATTAAAAAATTTAAAAGTCATTAACTTTTAAAACTACATAAAAGTATCTTGAAATCTCAATTCAATACATCCCCCTAAATCCACTTCAATTAACGACAGGGCCTGAATAGTCTATGATTTGATCCTAACTATTCACATTTGTGATTAAATTCAATGCATGGTAAAATGAGCTTATCTTGTACGCATTTCAGAAAGCAAATCATCACAAAAAATTTAAAAGCCTATCAACTTTTTTGCTTCATAGTTTATCAATCTTTTAACTGAGATTTCTCTAAACCTATTTGTTTCAAGATATCATAATTAACGCAAAACCAAATTCTTATTAGATAATCAAAATAATAATATAAGAAACTCTTAAGACATTTTATTTAGATTTGATGTCCACCATCCTTGTTAAAATCTTTATGGGTAGAGCCAACTGTGAACTTTTGCATATTCTTTTTTTCTTTTAACTAATTTATTTGGTTGAGAAATTCTATAATGCTCTCGAAATAGTACGATGTTTCTTGTAAAAAACAACGAATTGATATAAAGGTTATTCAATTATAATAAAAATAATATAAAATATATTTGTATTTAATAAAATATAACATTTTCTCTATAGTTATTTTGTTTTTAACAAAGTAATTTTTGTCTATTATCATCATTAAATAAGAAAATAAAAGTTGATTTAATAATGAAGAAAATAAAGTAATAAAAAACCAAATTATAGCTTTGACCATGCAGTATATACGCGTTATACAACCTCTACTGAGATTTGGGTTTAATTAATATGAAATTAATAATGAGAGGCAGCTGCTACATTATATCCCAAAAATAACTAAATTATAAGCTGCAGAATGTGTTGAAGGATGATCTGACTACATGAATTGTATTTGGATCTAACGGCTCAAGACTATCAATTATCATCCATCATCCAACTGTAGTTATTATTAATTCGCTTAATACATTTGTGGCCCTCTAAATTTGTTTGTTATTTTCAATTGGATCTCTCAGTTTGTAATTTCTTTTCATTTGACTTTTCAGTTTGTTAAAAACGACATATTTGCATTTTTTGTGCTGACGTGATCTGGATTTTTTATAACCACTTATATTATGCAACATTAGTACAAAGAAGTAAAATGGGTCATATTTGACAAGTTAAAGAGACCAAGTGAAACGAAATTACAAGTTCAGATGGCTAATAGGTTGTCATCTAAATTGAGGTGATAAAGTGAAAAAAATTGACAAATTTAAACGACCCAACAATTATTAAGCTTTATTAATTCATATGACCCCTTCCACCTATTCTTCCAATCTATTTAAATAGTAATTATCAAGTGTGGACTCATTAATTTATAATCTCAAAAGATGTTCTAAATCATGAGTCATTATCGTTCCAAAAAAAATAAAAACATGAGTCATTATCCATACTTTTTGTGAATTTCTCTGATAGTGTGAGAGATTACGTATTTGTCAAATTCTTTGGCTTGACAAAATTATTACACATTTATATTTGGTAAAATTGAACCATAATTGTACTACCATATTGTATAGATATTGTCCGCTTGTTTCAAATCTATTATAGTGAGCCTAAAATGTATTGAAAACTTGTCTTATTCTTTGGTCTGATATGAGATTTCAATTCATTTATGTCCTTGCCGACAATTAGGGTCGCTACTTGCTCAGGCTAAACTCACATACTTTCGACTGGGCCACTAGAGGACCACCCGCTACTTGCTTATACCTAAGCGAATATATGCATTTCATTAATTTAATAGAGTATATTTGTTACGTGGGTTGAGCAAAAGATAAATATTCAAACAACAACGAAAGAAACGAAACACAGATTTAAAGTAGTTCACCAACGTTGTATTGGTTACATCTACCGGCATAGGGAGGCCGAAAAAATAGATTAGAATTTAGGTTAACATGAGAGAGTATTTATATTAATGAATAATCCTAATCAGACTCGGATCCCAACACACCGAATCGAAATAGAAAACGTTGCTTCCTTTGTATAACGTGTAATACAGATTCAAGGATTTACAACAAATCTCCACTTTGACTTAAGTCCTCCTAAAAACCAAAATAGGCGCACCCATAATAGAATATAAATAGACTTCTCCCTCTACCTCAAATTTACCCACACGACAACTAGTAATCTCTGATGTTTAACAAGTCC
Organism: Euphorbia peplus; assembly: GCA_028411795.1. Lineage (NCBI taxonomy): Eukaryota > Viridiplantae > Streptophyta > Magnoliopsida > Malpighiales > Euphorbiaceae > Euphorbia > Euphorbia peplus. The sequence continues at coordinate 5,677,044 of CP110843.1, read as the reverse complement.
AAACATTGTTGAAACTTCCTCTATAGAACATGCTTGGTAAATGATAGGGATGAAATATCCCTATCTTTTCGGGTTATTTACGGTGTAATTAAATGTTATTTTATTACTTTTATTATAATTTTAAGTCTTTTTATTATACTTTGTGAAGAAATTAATTCTTAATCACTTAGTATGAATTTATCTCCGTAAAAACTCTATTTTCACCGAAAACCGTCAAAGTAACTCATGTTTATTTTGTTTGTAGGTTTCACTTCAAAGATAAAAATTATCCATGGTGAAAAGCAACTTCCACACATAATTAGAGGTGTTTTTGTGCTAATAAAGAGCTAAGAGACAAGGAGTTTTGCAAATAATTCAAGGAAAAAGCCAAACTGCCCAGAAATTACTCTTGACACGGACCCGTGTCCCCCATCCACACGGTCCGTGTCAAGCCCAAGAGGTCCACACGGGTTGATTTTGGGGGCGTGTTCACACGTTTATTGAAGGACACGACCTCGTGTCAAAAAGGAGACAATTAGTCTGCGCTGCGTTTTAATTAGCAAAAATCCAACTTGTCGAGTAATTAATGTGACACGACCCGTGTCAATCCACACGCCCAAGGACACGCCTGAGCTGATTAAAGTCATTTTATGCATTTTGGTCTTGACACGGTGTGTCACTTGGTCCATACGACCCGTGTCAAGCTTTATTTTGCACTTCGATGAGATTTTCAAGCATGTGTTTTAAGGATTCACACTTGTTCACAAAGCCATATAAATAGGGGGTTCTCTAGCCAGAAAATCCATCCCTCTTTACTTGTATTAAGCTTTCATTTAGTTGTAATTCTCTCCATTTAGTGGTTTAAATAGGTGATCCGAGTACAATCCGTATTCCATTTCCCCTCTTTGTAAACTTGTAATCCATTTCCATTCCATCAATACAAAGTTACTATATATTTCCTTCATCTTCATCCATTCTATTCAAATCTTCAAGTTGGCAAAGAGTTCCTCTCCGAGATCATAAGCGACGATTGTGTGTCCGGTGTAGCACGGTAAAAGGGAGTAGCTAATCCTTTATCTTGTTAAACTAGTTGTGACCCGTCTATGTGCTAGACTCGATAGTATCATCTTGTTTCTTTTCATAGTTTATACAACAAGTTTGTATAAATTAGTATATTTGATTCATCATCATCATATGCGCTTCTCTTATGTTTATTTATAAATACTTGATATGAACATGACATTTCTATAAGATTTATATAGGTGTTGCCCCCATCGAAAGTGACGAGCCGAAAACCGTAGATATTGACGACATCAAGAAATTTAAAGGGCCCTAGTTTCTAAGTCCATTTGAGACACTTAACCTTGAAATCATAGGATTAATTAAGTGTGTGCTTACAAGTTCATGCATGTTAATAGATAGCATAAAAAGTTAGCTATGGTATTTTGATTAATCTTAAGACTATTTTATCTCTATTGTTATATAAACTTATCATCGCTATTTCATGCTAAGGAATATGGAGAGTATTTGTGTGTTGTAGTTTAGGAGTAGTTAATTAAATCAACCAAAACTCTAAAAAAATATTGGCTTAGATAATAACCCGAAACCAAATAGTTTAATACTTATTGGTATAAATCCCGTGGATTCGATACCCGGACTTAAACCCCGAATTTTATTACTTGATAACGATAGGGTACACTTGTCCTTTTATTGTTGCCTTTTTGTAGCACTAGCTTGAGGCGCATCAGTAAACATGTCAACAAACTTTCAACAATGCTTACATTTTTTGTTGGTCCTAACAAGATCAAAATTACCTAGAGGGGCTGAATAGGTTTCTCGTCCAAAATCAAGTTTATGGAAAACTTGGACGAAATCCAATTTCTCCTTTTTAGAAGTTAGCCTCTGAGAAGCGTTTCTGAGAGAAATTCTGCCTTAAGACAGTTTCTGTCTTTCAGCAACAGAAGTTCTGTTTGACAGATCTTCTAGACAATTTATCTTCTGAACAAAGACATAATAAAGAGACAATATGTTTCAGCACTTAAACTATGTTGCACAGTACAGAAGCAAATATAACAAGTAAATAGAGTAGAGAGATAGAGTTCAGAGGTTCTTGAAGTCTGCAGATTTATCCTGGTTGACTACAAAAGTCCTTTAGCTACGTCATGTCTCATGTGAGATCACTCAACACAGATTTCAAATCCACTAATAAGTACTTTTATGGCACATACATAAGCTCTTTTACATCAACAGTGACCTAGCTAATTTCTCACTAAGTTCTTACCACCCTAGTAAGAGTTAAAGGATTTTCACCAGAAAACTTATACTCTGTTTTCTAGATTTCTCACCCAACTCAAACCTCAAGTGGTTTTCTCTTAACTAACTGATCATCACAAATGATATCAGTTTACATTTCTATTATGAACTTGTATTTCTTTACTCTCTCACTTTTACAAATTGAAATAAGAAAAGAGAAAAAATGGAATGCTCCGTATTTTCTCAATAAAATGCAGTGCGTTAAGATAGCTCGAAACTCGCGTGTGTACACAAAGTTGAGCATAGCTACTATATATAGGACTTGAAGATGACTGTCGCTTCAATTTGAATCTTGAATTTGAGAAGAGATAGAGTTGTAGCCATTTCTCTGTCTTGTTCTTGAAACGGTCTTCAAGTACAGACTTTGATTTCGGTATCCTTGTCTTTTAATCCAAAACATATATAAGGTTTGAATTTAAGATAAGGGTAGCTAGAATAATTCTTCATTAAGTTGAACCAAGGGTAGACAAGGAACAAACAAGATTTGTTTGATAGTGAACAGTGCAGACGCGCTTGAATCACCTTTTTGAATTTTGGCGCTTAACATTAAATGCAATTGATAGGTGCATTAAATGCTCTAGGAAACATATGATTTGCCCTCTAAAACCGTTATCAACTTAATGGCAAAGCTTATTTATGGGTCTTGAACTTCTGAGGCGCAGCTTGATCAACTTCTGAGATGAGTCTTCAGAACTTTGCTTGCAGCTTCTAAGAGTAGAATTCTGGTTGACTGGGCTTTATCTTCTGCGTTGAATTTGAGAATCAATCTTGAATTCATTCAACACATGCTAAGAATCTTATACAAATACTTAAGAAAAATTATCAGCCAATAATCATAAGTAAATAAGTTGTATGTATTTAATATCTTTTGAAACAGTTTGCGCGAACCAAAACACACAAGGTTCATCATTCTTCACCTTAAACCTCTTCTTACATGATGAACCTGCTATATTTGGCTAAACAAATTGCAATCGAACTATCACAATACGCCGTAGCCTGATCATGATGTAGACTGAAAAAACTAACCAACCATTTCTGCCAAATTCCCTCGTTATCTGCTTCTGCTAGTGCCATCTACTTTACTTTCCATAGTAGACAAACTCAGTGTAGGCTGCAAAGTAGCTTTCTAACTGACAACTGAACCACCAAAAGGGAAAATGTAACTAGTCATAGATCTTCTACTATCAATATCTCAAGCGTAGTCTGAGTTTGAAAAACATGTTACTAAACATTTTGTATCTCCTTAATAAATGATACCAACATTAGATGTACCTCTTAGGTACCGAAAAATCTTCTTTACAGCTTGACAATGCTCCTTGTCAAGATCACCCATAAACCTACTAACAACACTAACATATTGTGCAAGATCAAGTATAGTGTAGACCATATTATACATCAAGCTTCCTATTTCACTAACATAGGGAACTCGAGATATGTACTCCTTCTCTTCGGCAGACATGGGTGCAAAAGCAATAGATAGATGTACATTTGTGGCAAGGGTCTGCACCCAAATATTTCATCTTAAACTCAAAAATAAGAAGACCCTTTAACTTCTGAATGTCATGCTTCTTCTTTGTAATTATCAACATGTCATCTACATATAACACTAGATAAAAGACTCATCTACCAACGTTTTATAATAGACACAACAATCATACGAGCTCCTAGTGTAACTCAACTTCATCATGTAGCTGGCAAAGCTCTTATAACACTGCCTAGGACTGTTTAAGTCCATACTAAGAATTCTTCAACTTGCAAATATCATTCTCCTTTCCAAGAATCCAGAAATAATCTAGTTGGTCATGTATATCTCTTCCTCCAAATCTCCATGAAGAAGAGTTATCTTTACATCAAGTTGCTCAAGCTCCAAATTCTTATGTGTAACTATAGCTAGCAACACTTTAACAGAAGTGTTTTTGACCACTAGTGAGAATATCTCATTATAATTCACTCCCTCCCTATGTGCTTGAAACCTCTAGCAACAACTTTAGCCTTATATTTTTCTCCCTCTACATATGATATCTCTTCTTTCATCTTGAGAACCCATTTGGAAGTTATAATATTTCTCCCTAGAGGTACTATGAATAAATCCCATATCTGATTCTTATGAAGAACTCCATCTCGTCTCCCTTAGTAGCAAGCCATTTCTCAAACTCAGTTCCTGGAACAACTTTTTTGTAAGTTGATGGTTCATGAATATCCACCTTTTTAGCAACACGTAGTGTATTACCCACCATGTCCTAAAACTCATACCTCTTAGGTGGCATAACTCCAACCCTACTTGGTCGTTCTTGAGCTAAGCTACGATGTATAACTTCATATGGTTGAGTATATGATGGTGTAAATTCTGGTAGCTCAATTTTTTCCTTCGACTCTTAATTTTCTTCATGTTCTCCTTCAAACCACTCTCACTATCAACATCTGCTACAACAACGAAAGTTGGCTATTTTTATGATTGCTTCTTCTTTTGTGGCCAATTAGGTTTCCAATGCCCTTTCTCTTTACAATAGTTAGAGACATCATCTAGTTTGGGACCCGTTAAGGATGAATTCTTTGACTTCTTATTTCCACCGCTACCTGTTCCCTTACTGTCGTTGTCCAACAATCCAAAGGCTTGATTATCTACAACTGTATTGTTTGCCTTATGACGCAACTCCCTACTATAAAGAGACGACCTAACTTTTTCTCAGAGTCACAATATTTTTACCAACAACAAATGATTGAACAAAGTACTCATATGAAAGCGGTAGAGATACGAAGAAAATCAAAGGCGCATCTTCATCTTCAATTTCACATCAATTCTACGTAATACTAATAATAATGTCTTTAACTGATCTAAATGATCCCCGAGTTGCGTATCTTTCTGCATTCGCAGACCAAACAACCGTTGTATTAGAAGAAGCTTGTTTGTTAGAGACTTCATCATGTATATATAAATTCTCTAACTTCGGCCACAGACCAATAACAGTCTCTTTGTCTGATACCTTAGTGATGACATCATCTACAAGTCACAACGTAATTGTAGGATGTGTATTTTCTTCTAGAATCGCCATCTCAACAGTGACTCCCCCCCTGGACCTTCTTCAACAACGTGTAAAGACCTTATTGTTTCAACAAATCCCACATCTTGATCTGTCATAGTAAGCTTTTCTATCTTCATGTTCACAGCGAACTCTTTCTCTCCAAACAACGAATCACCAATCAAGATCAAAAGCTCTCATACCAATTTTGTTATGCATATTGGGAAAAAAAGATAAATAGTCAAATAAGGACGAAAAAAACGAAACACGGATTTAACTTAGTTTACCAAAGTTGTGTTGGCTACATCTACGGGCAGAAGGAGAATCACCTTTTAGTAGGGAGACTAAAAAATAGTTTATAATTTAGGTTAACATGAGAGAGTATTTATAATACTTAATAATCTTAATCAGGCTTGGATACCAAAACACCGAATCCGAATAGAAAATGCTTCCTTTTCATAACTTGTAATACATATTCAAGGCATTTGTTACCTTTTAAACTTAATTAGAGTGATTTATTAACATCTGCTTGTTTAAATTGGCATATATTGACACTACAGATTTGTTTGTGATCTAAACTTGCTTAAAATTATAAGATTTTGAATCTTTGCATATCTAGATGTTGTGCTACATGAGTTCCATTATGTACAAGCGAATAACGACACACTCTGTAAATTTAGAAATAAGTGTTAAATATTGTTCCATATTACTAACTTGGAAAGCTATATAACTCGTGAAATATATAAAACAATTACTCCCTCAAAGTATCTTTTAGAATTAGTTAGCTCAATAGTAAGTGTTTTTAAACATGCAGAAGAGGACACATGAATATGATAATAGTTAGTTGAAACTTTTTATTGGTCCTTTGAATTTGGATAAATTATCGGATATGACCTCTTGAATTTGGTAATTGCTAGGTGGTTGTTGACCCTCTAAATTTGCCCGAAGAGACATTTCGATTTTGTCCAAATCCAAATATTTTGACGTGTAGATTGAGTAGACAAGTTAATTACTCCTGTAGTGTGTGTTTTGTTACTTTTTACACTTGCTTAAAAAGTAATATAAATATTGACCACTTGAACTTACATCAATTAAATCTGAATCTTCGAATATGTTACTGTGCAAGGTTCATAACTTTATTTTAATAAGTTCAAGAGACAAACGACCAGTTAAAGCCTATTTAATACTTTTATTAAGTATGTAATGCATATTAATATAAAAGACGTCGTCGTCCCTTAACTATAAACTTGATCTTTTAGTTTAACTGGTTAATTAATTGACATGATATTAGAGTATCTTCGAGTAATAGGTCTCAAGTTAGAGTCCCGATAATTAACATTTATTGTTGAACTAAAAACACATGATGAGATGAACCTATGTTGTGCATGCTTCACTCCAAATGGACAATCACTTAAGAAATTAATATAAAAGATGTTAGTTTGCTTTAAATTTTGATTCAATGGGTTAATTGATAGAAAGACACATGTATGTGATAATATAGATCTGTCAAGCTGAAAATCACAGTTTAAAGATGGTTTAGAGAGTGAAATAATTTAAGAGAGAGTAGTATATAAATAGAGAGAGATGTATATACACACAAAACAAGACCAACCAGTGAAAGACACATAGAAAATATTATAGAGATAGAAATTAAGAAGCAAAGCCTTAATTTGTTTGGTTTCAGTTGGAGGTTTGTCTCAGCCAGCCTTCAATGGCTTCTGCTCAGGCAGTCCATTTCTTCTTTCTCTGCATCCTTTTATGCCTCTCTAATTTCTCTTCTCTCATCCAAGGTGCTTCTCCTTCTTATTTTCTCTAATTTTCACTTTATTTTTTCTCTCACTTTCATGTTCAAATCTTCCATCTCTACTTCTTTATTTTCTAATGATCAAGTGATCTTTAGTGTGTGTGGACACCTGAAAATCATAAATTTTATTAGCATTTTTGTTAACTTCTTGCTTGTTTTCTCCCAAATATGATGATTTTTCATTTCTGATCCACCATTTGATGTAGGTTTCAAGAAAGAATAAAAAATCTTTAATACTACTACACATATGTTTTGGTGATTTCATTATTTTTTCCTTTGATCTTTTTAATTTTATTTAATTTATAAAATTGCCATACATAATTTGGTTTCATTTCGATATTATCCGTTTTGATCCAAATCTCGAGTCTTTCTCACGATTTTAGAACTTATTTACGGAAATATTGTAGTTCAATCACTTGCTCTCTATTTCCAACTAAAGATTCAGCCAATCACTTCTTTATCGTCATCCTTTTAGATTACTTCAAGTCTAAGATTCTCAAATATTTTTTAAAAGAAAAAAAATTCTTGTTTCTTGTATCTTCTTCTTCATCTTCTTCTTGACGTGGAGTAAGAACAAGCATGGACCAAGAAAGTTCCATTGATTTTTGAGAATGTAAATACAAGATTGAATGGAGTAGTTGGATGTTAGAGTGTCATTTACTTAACTCATTAATTGCGATGTCTAATTGCTACCCTCAAATTTGATGAGTAATGCCCTACACTACACATACACATCCTTCATTAAAATACTTAATTTTGTGTATCAATTCAGTCCCCAAATTCAAAACATATAACAAATTAGTCCAAATTTCACATATCTTCCAATTTAAAACCGATTCTATTTGCACCAAATCATCAAAATTTAACCGGATCTAATTCTTAAAAACTTCGGTTAGTTCTAAATTGATTCTGACTGCCAACTTTAAAAATAATTTTTAACCCTTAACTCATTTATTTTTATCATCAAAATTACTAACAACTATATAATTAATGGAAGTTTTTATATATTTTGATGGGTTTTTTTTTTGTTTGTTTTTTTTTATGATGCAGGAAGAGGAAAATATGAGCATTCATACCCATCACAATACCCGTTTATAAAAAAAGCAAGTACATATTCATCATCAACATCATTTTCACCATCAAGTGGAGGAGATAAAGCATATGATTACATAGTAGTTGGAGGAGGAACAGCAGGGTGTCCATTAGCAGCCACATTATCTCAGAATTTCAGTGTTTTATTGCTTGAAAGAGGAGATGTTCCATTTACTAATCCTAATGTCTCTTTTTTGAGCAATTTTCATTTGAATTTGGCTGACACGTCACCCGCGTCTGCTTCTCAATATTTCATATCTACTGATGGAGTTCTCAATGCTAGGGCTAGGGTTTTGGGTGGTGGCAGTAGCATCAATGCGGGATTCTACACTCGAGCTAGCTCAAGGTATGTGTATATTTCACGATGTTGAAGTTAGAAATTTCTGAGTTAGGGTAAAAAGAAAAATTAATTATGAGAAGATTCATTTAGTAGGGTGCTTAATATAGTCCTAAACCTAATAATAATAATAATAATAATAATAATAATAATAATATAATAAAATATGTAGTAATATTACCAATTGAAGTCAGAAGGATATTAGGGTTTGCTAGACCTGCTCATAGTTCGGGTCAAGGAATGTGGAGTTGAGACTTTAACGAACAGTCACTTAAGTACAAATGTTTAGTCTCTGTTGAGTCTATTTTTAATTTAGGTTGGCTCAAACTCGATAAGACTAGAAATCTAGTCTGAAAATCGAATCATAAGTACAACTCAAATGATCATGCATAAAAATATATTTTTAATAATGGTGACTAAATTTAAAAACTTAAAATTAAAATATTTAGTATATAAAAATATGATAATAATTAATATAATAATAGGATGGACTGAACTGGGTCGGGTTGTCCGACCATCCTATTTTCGCTTTGGCTAGAGACAATTTTATTTATTCAAACCCGGTCCAATGGACTATGTCTTAGGTGCTATCCGAATATAAACCAATACATTTCTTTTTTGAATAAAATATAATTTAATAGTTATTTTCTAAAAAGTAAAATAACCATTCAATTTTTCTGTAATTGACATACATAAAAAAGAAAAAAAACCGTTATTATTATATATTTGACGAAATCATAAATAGAAGCTAGTTTTGTTGACTTAATACAGTTATATATGTTGTTTGGTTGGGTATTTATTTCTAATATATGGATCAAATAAAGATATAGGTTTAATTTATTAATTAATTATGAATTGGAGGTTTTGGGGTAGTAGCTAGGGACGGGGAGCTCAACAATATTGTCATCTGCTTACTATTAAATAAAATGACATTATTTTAAAATCATTTTTTGAGAGCACCCTTAAAGCATATGTAACCTTCTATATTTGGTCATAAAAGTCACTTTACCGTTTCAATTTATGGGACGTCTTATTAGCCTTCTCAACTTCTGAAAAGTGATACATTTAGCTCATTTTTCATTCATATTCACTCTCATTAGAATAGTGATCTACACTCTTCTGAAAATTACAAAATTAATCATTACAAAATTACAAAACAGGTTTTTTGTTTTCTCTTATTTTTTTTTCTTTTAAAATCATAAACTAACTAAATGGCTATTGTAAGGAGATTTAATGCCACATGAAGTTAGTTGTATAGAATTTATGAGCTCCAAATTAATTTTTGGGAAAAAAACAGCAACTTGACAATTAAAACAAAGACATATAGTTTGGAGCGTAAAACATATTTGGTAGAATAAAGAAAAGAATGATTTGACTTTGAAGTTATAGTCATGAATTATGATAATTGACTGCCAGATGTATCACATAATACAATCATGATCAGTTTTAAAAATAAAATAAAATAAAATATTACCACCGCAACTTAATTGATATAATGATCAATGTATGTGCAGAGAGTTAAAAATTTAATCATGGTCCTTAAAATTTATAATAAATTTACTAATAATTAATTAAAAACATGATTATCATTTTTTTTTGATACATTTTTTTTGATACATTTGATGCACTCCATAATCATATATACTAAAATATAGTAAATAATACTCCCTCCGTCTCAAATTGATAGGCAATTTTTCATTTGCACAGTAATTAAGAAAATTAGTTGAAACCATACATGTTTACTAATATACCCTTGATAAATTAATGAAATAAATCTAATGTAATTAATGATGATAGTATTGATTCAAGTGTCTTGTTATTCTATTAGTTGAATGAAATTAATCAATATTGAGATCAATAAAAGTAGTCTCGTAAATATGAAAAAGAAATTAACTAAAGTGACAAAATAAGGGAATTTTGGACTATTTAAATCTTAACTACCACTTAAAAATAGAAAAGTGCTTATATTATGGGACAACCAAAATAGAAATGTTGCCTATCAATTTAAGACGGAAGGAATATTTCTCTTAATTATCGAGATGAGTGTTTCGGACGGGAATATGCGGTTTTGAGTGAATTTATAGATTAACAAATGTAATATTCAAAAAAAATTAAATGAAAGGACCGGTGGTGACCATTAATATTTTCATATTCCTGAAAATGTACCTTGTTTTTGTTCAGACCATTTATGATTATTTCTGTCTTTCTTTCCAGTTTTTGTTTTCTCAAATTTAATGCCTGCTTATTTTACAGCTACAACAGCTATCTCACTATAGCTTTTGCCACATTTAAAGTTGAGGACAAATGTTCTTATGGTCCTTCAACTTTTGTGTTACTACTAACATGAATGATAGGTCCTAAATTTTAAAACCATATATAAAATCTCTACATATATTAAAATAAAAGAAAATCCAAATGACCGTTTACCGGATGGTCAAGTAAAATGCCAGTTTGTAACCAAAAGTAAAATAAAAAAAAATGCCAGTAAATTGTCGCATGTACTCACTAACATAATGGCCATCCCATGAGATTAGACATATTGATTCACCAAGTGTGATTTACTCACAAAGGTCAATAGTTGACCAATTCCAACTTTTCTGTTAATATATGTCAAATTTTAAGGACTTTATCTCTAGTTTTGAAGTTTAGTGGTCATCATATTAATAACACAAAAATTGAAGGACCATAAGTGTAACTTATCCCTAAAATGTTTTCACTCTTCCTCTGAAATTCTTTCTATTTATCTTCATTGTTCTAAATTGAATAAACAAGTTTACTTGACCCTTTAAGGGTTAAAATATAACTTTTTAATTAAAATTGTTATGTCGACCTATTTGGCATGTCCAGCTTCAATTGTTCAACTACGAGTTTCATACATAATAATAAAAAATAATAATTCATATTTTTAGTTGATTGGAATATGAGATGAAGTATAACTATAACTATATAATCTATATAATGATTTTGCAGGTTTATAAAAGAAGTGGGATGGGATGAAAAGTTGGTGAACAAATCATACACATGGGTTGAGGATCAAATGGTCCACAAGCCCAAGGTTGCACCATGGCAAGTTGCTTTTAGGGACAGTCTTTTGGATGTTGGAATTTCTCCATTCAATGGATTCACCTATGACCACATTTATGGAACCAAGTTTGGTGGCACTATCTTTGACCGGTTCGGCCGACGCCACACCTCCGCCGAGCTTCTCCAATCCGCCAACCCTCAGTCCCTTACCGTCCTAGTCCGTGCCACCGTCCAAAAGGTCCTATTTGACATATCAAGTATGTTACTACTTGCTACACATTTTAACTTGGTCACTTCAATTCAATTCACAAAGTAATTTATAGAAATTTTCCTTGCTAAACGTGGAATGTCACACGACTCGAAATTTGAAGCGCATTTGACATCAGCGTCGAAATAAAAAATTTCCTTTTTTTATGCTTCCTTCCTACATGAATATGTAATTTTTCAGTGTGTTTTTGCGTAGCAAGTATTGACCCTTCCGAGTATTTGTTTCTGACTCTATCAGGTCAAACACCAAAGGCGGTAGGAGTGCTTTTCAAAGACGAAAATGGTAACCAACATCAAGCATTTCTGAAAAATAGCCCAAGGAGTGAAGTGATATTGTCAAGTGGAGCCATAGGCACACCTCAAATGATGCTACTAAGTGGAATAGGCCCGAAAAGGGACCTCGAAAAGATGAAAATTCCAGTGATTTTGGAGAATGATTTGGTCGGTACCGGGGTTGCTGATAATCCCATGAACACCATCTTTGTTCCATCTAAAAAACCGGTTGTACAATCATTAATTCAGACAGTTGGTATCACTAAGATGGGTGTCTACATTGAAGCTAGCAGCGGGTTTGGACAGTCCGAGGATAGTATTCATTGTAATCACGGTATCATGTCCGCTGAGGTAAAGTTTCGAGTTTGAGTTTTAGTGTATGCTGTCGCCATAAGATAAAGCTATTCTCGTATCTTGTGTAATCATTCACTATGTTGTTTTTGGTTTCGCTGAGTTGCAGATAGGGCAGTTGAGTACTATTCCGCCAAAGCAGAGGACACGAGAGGCGGTTCAAGCCTACGTAAGAAGAAAAAAGGAGATGCCACATGAGGCCTTCAAAGGCGGATTCATTCTAGAAAAGCTAGCAGCCCCACTTTCAAGTGGACAAATAAGTTTGATCACCACAAATGTCGACGACAACCCTTCAATTACATTCAACTACTTCAAACACCCGAAAGACGTGGAACGCTGCGTGGAAGGCATTCGGACTGCAATGAAGATCGTGCAGTCAGAGTACTTCACAAACTTCACACAGTGTGCTAAAGAGACGGTGGATAAGATCCTGAATTCGAGTGTCGGTGCAAATGTAAATCTTATTCCTAAACACACAAATGACACGAAGTCACTCGAGCAGTTCTGTAAGGACACTGTGATCACCATTTGGCATTACCACGGAGGGTGTCATGTTGGGAAGGTTGTTAGCCGGGATTACAAGGTTCTCGGGGTCCAAAGGCTTCGGATTGTTGATGGTTCTACGTTTCATGAATCGCCCGGGACGAATCCACAAGCTACCGTGTTAATGATGGGAAGGTATAGGATCATACATTGTCCTAAAATAACAATCGTGAAGTGAAATTCAGGTGAAATTAAGTGAAATTTGATGGTATTTTTGTTGTGATTTTGCAGGTATATGGGAGTGCAGATATTGAGAGACAGATTAGGAAAAGCTGCTGGTGTTTGAGGAAAATTGATGAGAAAAATGTTTTGTTTAGTGTTAGATTAAGAACTGAGGATGTAATTTAATTAGCTAATATGTTATTTAATTTATATGTAGAAAATTTGTTTGTCTACGGAAATTAATGTCTATTTAACCAAATCTAGAGTGTTTTCGAGTAGATATTCTATTGTTGCATATCCATTCCCGAATGCAAAATTATAACTTATTCATTTCATTTTTGTTGTTTTCTCATGACTTGAAAAACAATCATACATGAGCAATTTGGCATTATTACTTTGTAACACTTATGGTCCAAAATTTTATGGATATTATTGTTTACGGTGTATGTTTTATTTCCATGTGATTCAGTTTATTTTATCTTCATCATTTATTTTTAAAGAGTTTTTCTTTGCTTAAACATCCTATTCGGATAGCAATCTTTTGGAACCGGATTCTAACAAACTTGCAGTCGGTTCATTTTTTCCAATTACTAGAAACCTCTAAAAATTGGCTCGTGACACGCTCACCAAGTAAACATAACCACTTTGGTGCAAGTCTCATTTCAACATGAGATTCCGTTCATTTTTTCCCTTATTATCATCCTATGTTACTTACACTTTTTTTTATATGTCTCAATGCCACTTTCTTGAAACCACGGGTCCACTAACTTTCCTGATTTGTGCCCGAAACAATACATAGACAATTTGAATACTAATTGAAAATATTTGATTCAGTGCCATGTATATATTATTTGCTTTAGTTTAGAACTCATTTATTGGATCTTATAAATTCAAAGCACATCCGCATGAAATCTACTTTACTATATATAGCTAAGTTAATCGCTCTTCATTTGCGATGTAAGATTTAACTTATATGTGCCCTTTCATTCTTATGATCATTCATTTCTCAAATCTTCTAATTGATACCACCATGTGGGCGAGATCCTCACATAAATTTCATTTCACCATAAAATATTCTGATTGAAAAAGAATTTACCCAATGAGTCTCGAAACGAGAATTCAAACAAATTATCAACATTTTACCTTGGGATCTTCTAGTAACCACATCAAACCTTAGTTGATGTAATTGGGTACCTGCTAGAATATGGACCAAACTCATTTTTTTTTGTCTTTCCTTACAGAAAATCAATGACTCTCCAATTAAATTTAAGGGTATAGCCATAGGGGGACCATCTGCAAATTCATTAGGAAGGTAGTTGAAAGTAATTAAGAACTAGAGACATTTTCAAATTCAACCAAATTTGATTAGTTTACATGTTACTTTTATCATTCTGTTTAGCTTTATTTGTTTCAGGTGTGACCAGAAGCCCTCTCATTAAACCATGATTTAGTGTTAAACATGGATTAAAGGCCTTAAAACTTGATTTTCTAAAACAATTTGGTATGAAATTATTTAGGTATCAATTTAATTTATGTAAAGAGAAAGTGAGTTTCTAGATTGCCCTACAAAATATCGGATTGCCATTGTTTTGAGATAGTGGACTTATTCTTCCATGTACTGTCTCGATGTTGAAAGTGGATGAGGAAAGTAGAAAGAGAATCAAGAATTCTCCACGTGTGTGAGATGCTCCTCTTTATATAGGCTCTGACAAGGGGATGATTGGATCCCACGTTAACTTTAAGCATCCGCCATGGCTTTTCTATTGGTGAGTCATGTGGTACTTGATTATGATTGCAAATGGGACGGGGAGGGGATGAGGACTACTTCTACCGTCCTCATCCCCATCCCCGTTCATGGATGGAAAAAATATCATCGTCGTCCCCATTTCTGTAAGGGTTAGGATCTTCGCAGAGATCCTCGTTCCCTTATTTTCGGAATTTCAAATAAATTTTTTTTCACATAATAATTTCTACAAGTCAATACTATAAGACGTTGTTCTAATTGATAAAAAAAACATGCATTAATATATCGATTCATCAAATATAAAAATGAATAAAATTATTGAACTATTGAACTTAAACATTTAAAAACTAAAAAAAAAACAGTTGTCTAATGTAAAAAGCATATTACTTGGCTAAATATAGCACTAATTTAAATATTACATATATTTTACCTAAATAAAAATAATTTTAATGTATATATATTTAGTATATTATTCAAAAAAATTAATGAGAAATAATAGGGATGGAGATGGAGATTACCATGGGGTGGAGATAGAGGTCCCATCTCCATCCCATCCTTTCTCTGGGGATTTTCTTTTTCTTCCATCTCCACCACGTGAAAAAAATACATAAGGATTTCCCACCCTATTGAAGCGAATCCCCTATGAAGATGGGCATTCTCCATCCAACTTGCAGCCCTGTACTTGATCCGGCCCAGGTGGACCATCTTTGTCGTATCCTCTCTGATGTGAACCCTGCTTCTGGAGTCCGAGTATCATCTCTTTGATCAGTCGGATTTTGATTGGTTTTACGAAATTAAGTTTCTTATATAATTATCTCTTTGTATATGTAATGTCGTTTTTTTTAGAGATTTTTGGTCTCGTCGCTATGTTTTCATCGAATCAATCTAAAAGTGGCATGTGTCAATATATTTTTATGCATAATTCTCTTTTTAATTAGTTTAGCTGAAACTACATCTAAAAGTTCAATTTTTTTTATTTTTCTTTTACTTTTTTTACCTTGACAATCTAAGTCAAAGTGAACAATTAAATTGAACAATGTATGACCCATACGAGTTGGTTTAAGTGATAAAGCATCTTATCTTTTATTTGAAAGGTTGGAGGTTCGAGTCTCCCCTTCGTCAAAATTTAACTCTTATTGGGCAATCTATAAATTATTTTTTAACCTATATCGAGCTCTGTAATTTGCTCTGATCTTACGAGTATGTAGATATGGTGATGCATATATCGAATTATAAAATATCATTTTAGCCTGAGATAGAAAAATAAAAATAAAAAAAAAGATAACATAAAATGAGTTTCACAAAAACATACATAATGACAATTAAGACAACATATCTTAATTTATGATGACAATAATCAAATTCTTCCGATATTAATAAGAAGTGTTTTTTCTCGATTAACCCCTTTAGACTTAGACAAAAAGTAAAAATTATGGATAGGAGATAATCTTTTATGGTGAAATATTTTGGTGGCTATGTCTCCTTTTCTGAGAAAGAAATGTTGTTGACATATGATCATATCAAGAAATGGGCCTATGTTGTTGACATATGAATGGATGAAGAAATGGGCCTTTTAATTATGTTGTTGTCACTGCCAAATTTGAGATGACAAAGTTATTATTTATTTATCATCAAACTACAATTTGAGGCTGTTATGGGAGCTTTTAAAATGTTTACATTTAAGTTCTAGTGAGTCTTGGGACTGACCCATACAATCCCAGTAGTTAAATTCAGAGTGAATCCATGACTGTGAACACTGTCTTTAGTAACGGTCTGCATTTTGTCTTCGCGTACATATTCATTTCATATCCGTATTCATTTGAAGTTTATTTGATGAAAGTTATACTTCAAAAATAAAGTTTCCATTCTCCATTTCCTATCAACTAAAACCCGTAAGTTTTTTTTATATAAAAAGATGGTAAAAATTTAAACTTAAAACAATGGTCGAGTCAACCTTTGACTATTTTGAGTGCGAATAAACTCACCCAAACGGGTCAAGCTTATAACTTTTTGGTGCAATCAACACTCCGCGAATGAAAATGGAAAGGTGGACAAGAGCAGAACCACCCTACGAGGGGTGATTTTCGATGGTCAAGTGTGTGTGTACATTGACATCCCATGCCCTTATGACTCCGCCTCCGAACCGTGGTAAGATCTAGTTTTGTTAAATTTATTACTTCCACATACCATTCTCTTAGTCTTAATTGCTCCAAATTAAAGAAGTTAAGTGCAAATTTTCACTATTTCTTGCTTTAGGGGTATATATACACTTATCCGAAAAAAAATACGAGGCTCAAACATGTAAGTAACATTTCCATGGAACACGTGAATAAAAACCAGACTTGAACCAGAACCATGATTTAGGATCAGGTCATGTACTCCACTCGCTCGGTCACCAGTGGCTGCAGATCAAGCATGTCAGTGCAACGCTTAGGCTCTTCTTCATTTCTGGTTTTATGCATCAATGCACCTAATTTCTGAAATTGTATGCAAGAAGCTTGAGTCTGCTTCTTGCGTCAATATGTAACAAAATAGGATTTTCTTGTGTATTTTCCAAACTCAACTGTTTCCGGACCATAATCTAAGCGAAAATCCGTGCTCACTAATACTGCCTCTAGACAAACTTCTCAATCTATGCCAGAACTCTCTTTTCTTTCCTGTGCTCAGTGGCCCTGAGCTAGAATGCCTCGTGAAAGACCTGAGTTCTTGATCCTCGAGTCCCACCGGTGTACTGAACAAGTCTGATAGTGATAAAGGAAATTGGCGATTCGAGTGTGAAGCTTCCATAATATCACCTGAAACTCTTTTACTTTTGCTCTCTGCATTGCTTAAAATATTCTCTCGGCTCAAACTTCTCGATGGATCATGTTTTGTTTCATCAAACTCATTGCACACAAGTTTCAAGGCCTGAACTACTTCACCCATGAAAGGACGGTGGGATACTTCGGGTTGCACGCACATTGATGCAATCGCTGCTACTTTAGATATGGTATCATAAGAGACAGCATACTTTATGGCCGGGTCAACCATTGTTTCTAAACCTTCCTTGCTTGTGAGGAGCGGACGGGCATAAGCAACAAGATTTTCTTGACCTGGTGGTTGGGAGAAGTCTACAGGTTTTCGACCGGTTAGGAGTTCGAGTAGGACTACACCATAACTATAAACATCACTCTTTACGAGCAGATGCCCTGTCATTGCATACTCTGGAGCCAAGTAACTGAAAAAAGGGGACCTGTTCATTAGATGCCTTTTAAACTGAAAAAAGAAGAAGAAGCACAAACATAGAATTGAGGCTATTAAAATACCCGAAAGTTCCCATGACGTGTGTTGAAATGTGTTTGTTTCCCTCTTCCAATGCTGCTCGTGCTAAACCGAAATCTGAAACTTTGGGTGTGAAATCATGCTCTAACAAGATGTTACTGGATTTAAAGTCTCTATGTATCACTCCCGGGCTCGAGTCTTCATGCAAATAGGCCAAGCCACGTGCTGCACCAAAGGCAATCTTCATTCGAGCATCCCAGTCTAATGGATCGGTTTCCTTATCAATTCCTGCAGAAAACAAATATCATAGGTTCAGAAAACAAACGTTAGCGAAAAATAAGAAGCAAAAACAGAATTTCAGAACATTTATGTTCACCGTGTAAATGAGATTCAACACTTCCATTTGGGACAAGCTCGTAGACTAGGCAGCGTGCACGGTCCTCTATGCAAATTCCAATCAAGTGAACTAGGTTTCTATGATGCAGACGGCTAAGCATCTCGACTTCTGCCAAGAATTCACGGCTACCATGCTGACCTTCTCTCTTCAAAACCTTCACAGCAACCATCTTTCCATCATCCAAAGTACCCCTGTAAACAAGTCCAAATCCGCCTTCTCCTAGGACCTTTGAAGAATCAAAATTATTTGTCGCCCTCTCTATGTCATCAAAAGAGAAAACTTTAGCCGATCCTGCATACGTCATAGCACCAGGACTGAAGGACATTGATGCAGAACTAGGTTTTTTCCCCGGAATCATCGGCCCAGCTGTCCCTGCAAAGCATAGAACCCAAAATACACCCCAAATCGACAACGCTTAGTAAATACAGTGGCATGAACCTGCAAGTTAAAATGTCAAAATCAATGAACAAAATGACAGTACCTGGCGGCTTTGCAGGGGAGGTACGTAAAGGTTGTGGACTCTGTAGGGGTCTATGAATGCAATTTCTGCATTTTAATAGCAAAAACCAGGCAATTGCTGTACATGTAAATAAGGCAGCAAAACTGGATAGAACTAAAAGAGCTATAATGCCTCCGCCAAGCCGATCATTTCTTCTCCTTGGCACATCAACCCCTAAAGGCTTTGCAGGCCTACCTTCATTGTCGAGGCCAGGATAGGGTTTGTTATTTACAGTAGAAATGCTCAAAGGGGAAGGTGGAGACGGAGGAAGACCTGCAGCGGCGGAACAAGGGCCTTCTAAGTTTAAAAACATTGCAATATGACAATTATAAATTTTATGAGACAAATTCGTTGAGTGTAGCATCTCGTAAATTCAATGACTGTTCGTTGGGCAGGGATTAAAAAATATGGAGCCTAAATCTGTAAACTTTCAAGAAGGATCAAGATATAACCTGGATAATGCACATATAAAACGTCGTAGGTACCAAAGAGGGAAGGCTTTATGAGAACCTGTTTGTTCCAAAATTTCTTGTAGATTGAAAATGCAGTAGCATCAGCAAATTTGACTCCCCCGGGTACCAGATTGATGAGAACTGTGGTTTTCTCTTGTTGCTGAGTACCCGCATTTGCTCCCATAATACGAACTTGACTATGATTCAGTGCAACACTTGCTCCAATTTCCTCAGCAAGCTCTGACACCATAGTGAAAAATGTGTATATTGCAACACCGAGTTGGAGTTTGACTTGAATTGGTGACACACATCCACAAAATGTCCCAGGAGGTGTATAAGTCAGCGGGTCTGAACATGTTGTTGATGGACAATCTGCAAGACGGATGAAATCCATGAGATAAGATATGCTTAACAGACCCGAAAAATTAGTCTAAATCATACATGAATATTTCTCAGCAATAGATGAGAGCGGGTTTACCTTCATTAGGAGGAGGAGGTGGTAAAAACATCATTTGTGACGGTTGCGGAGCCTTGATCTTCTTCAAGTGAGAACCCAATGGAGATGTTGCAGGAGGATGAACTGGCACTTGCAAGGCGAAAACACGATCTCAGTTATTCACTAGAGTAAAATCTAGTGTACAAAGTAATACAATGTTCAACCAAATGCGTAAGTAAGTTTTGTCATACTGTTAAAATGGCTTGATTGGCCCATTGGAGATGATGCAGGCACAAGATAATCCCAGCTTCTTGATGAAGGAGATGGAAAATGAAATGAAGGGACGGAAGGAGCTACATTTTCCAAATGAAATGTTAGGAACTTCCATTGAGAATAACATAAAAACTTATTAACATTTCATCATAAAAAAAACCAAACCTATCTGACTGTAACTCGGTGGAGAAATCAGATGTGAATGTTTGGAAATCCCGTGGTGATTCCTAGTGTGATGATGATTTCTGTGAGGTGAAACTAAAGGCGGATTTGCAGGATCGTCCATCCACTTAGGACTTCTGAATTGTAGAGAAGGTGGAAGCGCAATACTCGGAGGCCTATTTCGATGATGCACTACAACAGGAAATGTTTTGTGCTTCAAAATTTAAACTATACCCATATTTCCTTTACAAAAGCTACAGATTCTTCTCCTACCATTAGTTTGGAGGCGATCTGTGGACGAGGAAACATCAGTCGGTTCATTACGCGGTAAAGTACCTAGCTTTCCATGTCTGCTCGAGCTCGGGCTAGAAGGAGCTTGTTTCAGAGCAAATGCAGAATCTGTAGCAATACAGGTGTCAAAAACGGGCTACTGTGTTATGTGATCTACATATTCCAACGATATAAAATGCAGTAAAAATGATAATTGTGTCAAACAAGTTGTATCGGGCGGGGTGCCTCAACAAATCCTATTGTCCTGTCGGAAATTGACAGTCCTATCAAGCAATGAACTAATGTTTGGTCAAAAAGACATAAAACCAAAATTAACAGTGCCTAAAGCAGTAACTAATGTTTGGTCAAAAAGACATAAAACAAAAAAAAAGGTTAATAACTTTAAAAATCTAATATTTAAATCCAATTTCAACTCAGTAATTACAGTTCTGAAATAATTGAACACAGGATTTTGGAATGTATCAACAAATTATGCTAAAAAAAAACCAGATTCTCAAAACTTCACATATAAGATGCCAACAAAATGCAAGGATCATAAATATAATTCAAAGAAAAAACCATCTCAAATAACTAAAAGATCAAAACCCATTTACCTGCAGATCCAAGAACTGAAAAAGCACCTAAGATCACCAGCCAAAATTCCACCTTTACCCCCATTTTCACACCTAAAACAGCACAAAAATCAATAAAAATGAAACCTTTGAAATGAAAATTATACAAAGATTGTAGAAGCAAGAAATGGGTATTACAAAAAGAAACAAAAAACAAGACCCACATACAGTATATGAGAAGCAATAATGAGAAGGTGATGAAAAAAAACAAAGAACAATTAGGTAGAGGAAAAAGAACCAAAAGTGTACTTCAAGAAGTAAGAATGTAAGTAAGAATGGGAAAGAGAACAGTTGATTCTTGTTAAGGCTGAACAAGATTACTAAAAACTGATCAAGAATAAAGAAAAGTACTTTAATGGGACTAAGAGAGTGACATTTTGAGCAAGAAGGAGGTTGTTAGGTGGAAGAAAAAGAGTAGTTTTAAGTGTGAAATTGTTATTTTTATTTTAAAAAATAAAGACATTGATGCTTATAGGTGATATCATGGTTGAAAGTTGGAGGATTTATTAAATTGTTTAGTGAAATTATTTTTTAAAAAAATGTGTACTATTGTGTTGAAGTATTTGATTAGATTGGAATCTTTAGATTGCATTATTAAAATGTGTGTTTCATATAGTTGATGGAATTAGAAGGGTTTACTTTGACTTGTGTCTCTTTTTAGATCCAACTTTGCATAAATATAAGCTAATTGATTAATTAATTCTACTCAACTAATGATATTGCTTTTACTTTTTGTTCTTGTGTATTGTACAATCATTTGTTTCTTCTTAATGATTGTTTGGTTTTACCATAATATTGCTGTTTTAAAATTAGATTAATTGGTATTTAATATGATATTCGAAAATGAGTTATATAATTAAGGTCGTGTTTATTATCAACGTTTTTAATTTAAAATCAGTTGGTGTTTTGAATGGATTGTGTTCGTTTAGCATTTTAGCCATCCCACACTTATAAATCCAATTACAACTATATTAGATTTTATAATGAATGAGATACTAATAAATTTGACTGACGGAAAAAAATTTATTGAAAAATATTGAATCAAATAAACATAGATATTACATGTCTTCTAATAAGGTTCAATGAGCAACCATAATAGATATTTTTTTTCTAGACTTCATGGAGATTTTTTGAAAAACTAAGACAAAAGAACGTGACAGAATCTCGTCGAATTAATTTATCATTGATACGTTCAAAAAGACAAAGGAACCATTGATCTTCTCGAGTTTAGCACGAAAACAACATAAATAAAATTGTTCTCAAGCCAAAAATTGTGCGA
Organism: Euphorbia peplus; assembly: GCA_028411795.1. NCBI lineage: Eukaryota > Viridiplantae > Streptophyta > Magnoliopsida > Malpighiales > Euphorbiaceae > Euphorbia > Euphorbia peplus. The sequence continues at coordinate 5,654,474 of CP110843.1, read as the reverse complement.
ACCTTATAAAAAATGACAAAGAGTTTAACGTGCCCTAATATAAGATTATAGACTTGATTTATCCAAAAATGAAGAGATGAAATCGTGTATCAAATTCAAAGATCGTAACATGACTACAAATTGAAAGATAAAAGACCTTAATTATATAAAAAATCACAGATTCTTTAATTCATTATGCAAGTGATAATGTGGATGAAAATATGTATAAAAAACGTGATGAGTGTGATATGATTAAAATGGAATAACAATAGAAGAAAACATGATGTACAAAAACCATCAATTCTTGATTGAGTATTTGTTTGAATTAGATTAAGATTAGGAAGATAAAATGAATCAATGAAAGTGAAAGAAAAGGCAGAGAGATATTGAAGAGATGGATTTAGATACAAGTTAGTTAGTGGTTATACTCTAAAATCCAAATAAATATAAACTGGACAATGTTTGATTTTCTGTGCATAAACTGGGCCCACTTCAGAATTGTCGTACGGACACAACCCATTCATCTTTGAAAAAAAAAAGAAAAAACACATGTGCTGAATTTTATGAAGAATTAATGGTGCTGCCGGCGGTGCACGGCGTTAATCATGGGCGTTTCTTAAATTCTTCTCACTTTCTATGTGTCGGTGAATTGTTTTTTGTTTTTTTAGTTTCATGTTAGTGTTTTCTAGCTTCCCTTGATGCAAAGTGTGTTAAAAAACGATAAACATTAGTAAGACGGTTGAGGATCTTCATAATCTTGTCAGAATATATTTGGAGATTAATTGGACTTTTTGAAACTAGGCGGTCAAATGGATCCGTTGGTGATCAGTTAGGTTAAGATTCACACCGGTCTAATGTATTAGATAGAAGAAAACATAATCGATCAATGTATCAAACCACTTCTATTGTGATTTATAATATTAAACAAGTAGATTCAAGTCGTCAAATCTTTTCAATTATAAAGTTTTAGTGGAATATTTATATATACATGTGTGAAGTTGAACTATTCTTAAAGCTTACGGAATCAAATATTTTTCTTAATGTGTCATGGATAATGAGTTGCAACGCATATTTATATATTTTTATAGATAGTATCGAATATTACAAATATTTGATTCATTAAAAGATTAATTTATTAAAAAAAGATTATAAGACTAGACATTGTGTATTTTCTACCTGTGTAAAAAGTAGTTTCAAATATTGTGTGATATTAGCCAATCACAATATAAGTTGAAATCTCTATAATGTTACATTATAGTTATGATTTTTAATACGGTGTTTTTACTACAATTTACATTTCTTCTAAAAAACCTAGTACTATCTTATACATATTCAGGTAAAAATATGGTTGGTCAACCTAATTAATGCAAATTCCTCTTATAGTAAAGTGCAGTTTTGTTAATCTACATCCAGCTACAAACTTAATTACATGCTGGTCCACTTTCTTTATTTTCTTCACTTTTTTCATTAGGGTCTTTTTCTTTTTTCTTTTTTTCCTTCTCCAAATCGTCTATGGCAAAGAGGCATAAACTTTACTTTTCGTACAACTTAACTTTTCTCATAATCTCAATCTGTGTAATTTTTAGTTTTCATGCCCTTAATAAAAAAATAAAATCAAAATTTGATAAATCCCAAGGCTTTGCCTTATTTCTTGGCCCATATGGATAGGCCCGTAAGCCTAGGACGTTAGGGAAAGCCCATAAATCAACTAGGGTGCAACTGGTGATCGATACGCCTTCACAAGATGTGCCATAGTACGCTTGGGCACATCACACCAGTAAAAGACATGTGCTTACGAAGAATGTCATCATAGAAGCGCACCTCAATGTATCTTTGAACAGAAAAGATCTCAAAAATCGATATTCCCTTGCCCTCTAGAATAAGGGTAAAAAGAGAAAAGTGATCTCATTAGGGGGAACATTCTTGGGAGACTATATATACTAAATAGTGTCATTCTAAGGTACATTCTAATTATCCTATTTGTTTACCTCATTTTCTTTCCATTTTCATTATATGATTACTGATTTTGACATCAGAAGTACATGTTTGTAAATATATTATAGATACTTTGGCTATCATGTTCTTTCCATTTGCATATATCATTATTTAGGTTCAAATTTGCTCAAGTTTGAAAATTTAAAAATGAATTGTTTATAAGTGCTTACGGTATAGATATTGTTACACTTCATTGAAAACGTCAAGAGCAATCTAAATATCAAACCTAATTCCAAACCTAATCCAATAAAAATTAAGGCACTTTTTAAATCGTAATTAACAACTTAATGTTAGATTTTGACACATATATAATTTTTCTTCTTTAGATATTTGAAGTTGTAACTATATATAATAATTCAAATCATCAAATGAATTTAAAGCAATGAGTTGAGTTTATAATTAACCCTTCAGATACATTAAACGTGATCAATTGAAAAGAATTTCAACTTAGTGAGGATAATAATCATTTCGGTCTTTAAAGTTATTTACTGTCGACAACATCAACTATTCCTTTTTGCAAACCGTTTGCAACTTTATGGATATCGGAAGTAGCTTGATAAGGAGGACACTAATATTAATCACCTTAAAATTTAAATGAATCAAGCTCCTAGCAAATAAAAATAAAAAAGTACCCTCATTAATTCATTCCCTATTAAATGTGAACACACACGTGAACATACGGCTGAAAAGATTAATTTGTCGCCAAATAAAATGGAAGAATATATTTGGTGGGCCTACAAAATGGACCATACTTGTTTGTCGAGGATGGGCCGCCTAATTATGGGCTTCCATTTGTTTGACTTTGACATTTTTATTCATGGGTCTTCGCATGGGCATGGGCTTAGGATTAAAATTGTAAAATAAAAATACTTCAAATAAATTGAATAAACTCCATAATCGGGGCTTAGCCACATTCTCATCCGGTCATTCCTAATGCGAATGTGTCTAGTGACAATCGAACATGGTTCTCTTCTTATTAACTAGAGTTTTTTCGGGTTCATATCTGCAATTCGAGGACAAATCAATACCAGAGACATAGACAAAGTAAAAGAGCTCAAAAATAGGTTTCTTCCACACCACAACAAATATATACTATTGGGACAAAAAGTCGTGTGAATATATAGTTTTTCATTAGCAGTTCTCATATGATTCCGATGCTTGGAACCGTCTACAATATCACTCTCAAACACATTTTAAGCTGGTTTCCATGTTTTGGAATTTGGCAAAATCAAACGTGAGGGAAGATCATAGGTGATGTTGTAGCATGAGTTACACATATATATAGCCTATGCATTAATAATTAATATATATATATATATATATATAATTAAACAAATTAATATAATACATAAGCTGCACTTCTTGAAAATTTCGTTTGTAATTTATTCATATTTTCTTTTATTTTTTGTTCTTTCTTTTTCCTGCTCACAGTTTTAACCTCTCTCCATAATAGAAAAAAAAGAGCTGCACTTAGAGATTTTTTGTCTTAAATAACGTTAATCTATCCAAAATGTAAAAGAAGAGAAATTTTAGAAGCTTCTCTTTACGCATCCGGTTTGATATAGAAAATTCGATTTAAATCACTAGGTAGACAGATTAAAAATTGTTTCCAAATATTATATATCATGTAAAATATAAAAATTAAAGAATTAAGTTTTGAAAATGAAGTACAATTTATATTATATCCATAAGATGTAAGGTAAGATATCACTTTTGCTTACCAATTAGAGAAGAGTAAGAAATTTTGAAAAATATATGATGAAAATTAGGTGAGGTATCATGTTCTGGGTTCTCTTGACTTATGATTTTGCCAATAATGATCATTAGGATAAAAAAATAAAAATAAAAATATTAGCAGATTACAGCTATAGTTTGTTGGATTTACTTTAAATTTAGGGCATGATACAGAAACTTGACCACATGATTGTTGACTTTTTGCAAGTCTTTTATTAGTAATTGCAATTAAATTAATAATTATATGCTCTGATTAAATTAAAATACAACTGGGAAACATGGTGGACCTGCACTTCATTATTGCACAAACACGTGTTTAAAATACAACTCCAACACAAAGGATACATAGATCAAAGGTTAAAACGACGCGTTTTATGCTAATTGTTTCATAGATCTCGATGCGATCTTAACAAAATTCGGTGTATGCGAAACGCTGAATATACAAATAACTTCCTAAATTTGGTTTAATGTTGTTATTGAGCCTCTCAACTTTTGATTGTAACAAATATCTCCTCCAACTTTATAAATGCTAACTAATAATTCCTTGAACTTGGCTCAATGTTGCTACTGACCCCCTCAACTTTCGATTGTAAGAAATATCCCCTCCAACATTATATATGCTAACAAATAACCCCCTGAACTTGGCTCAATGTTGGTATTGACCTCCAACTTTTGATTGTAACGAATACATCCTACAACTTTCTAAATGCTAACAAATAACTCTGAATTGCTGAAAAGAGAGCAAATGTGTGACTCAAACTCTCATAGTTGCATGAATATTAGATTTAAAAAGTAGAAAAATCAATTAAAATGAAAATGTCAAGGTGGATTCAAAATCCAAACTAACGATTTGGATTGATTTTGCGACGTCTTAATTTTTGTTCTTTTTATTTGTTGAAATTGGGATTTCGAATTGATTTTGGATTTTTAATTATTGGTTAAAGAGATCAAAAGTTGAGGAATATGGTATTTTTGAAAGAAAAAAATAAGTATAGAAATCTTTTACATAATTTATTAAGGACCAAATTGAAACTTTTTTAATCCATTTTTTTTATTTCTTTTAATTGATTTTTCTTCTTTTTAAAGACACTTGTGCAACTATGAGACTTTGAGACACATATTTGTTGTCATTTCAGCAATTCAGAGCTATTTGATAACATTTAAAAAGTTTGAGGAGATATTTGTTACAATTGAATGTTGGAGGGGTCAATAGCAACATTGAGCCAAGTTCAGGGGGTTATTTGTTAGCATTTATAAAGTTGAAGGAGGTATTTGTTACAACCGAAAGTTGAGGAGATCAGTAGCAACATTAAGCCAAGTTTAGGGGGTCATTTGTATATTCAGCCTATCTGAAATGGATAAATTACAACGTAGTTACTTAATTTTAGGCTTAAAACATTATTTGCCTTGTGAAGAAAAAAAAAATTATGGGATCCCTAAACTTTTTAAGTATTTAGATAACTTTTGAGCTTGCTAAAAATGTTTAAATAACCCCGTCTACTTACATAAAGAGTTTTCTAGTGATTCACCACTAAAAAAAATGGTTAGTATTTAGGAGGAGTAGAACACACTAAAAAAATCAAAAGAATTAGTTTGTTTCTCTAACATGTATTGAACATTTCGAATGTGATCTATTCGTTGTAGTTAATAGAATCAATTGAGAATGCTTTATATTCCAAGTACATGGTGCTATTTGAATTATTTGTGCAAGTACTGGGGGTATTTGAACATTTCTTAGCAAATTCGGAGGTTATTTTCAAATGTTTAGGGAACATGTTAAGATTTTTTAACAAGTTCAATATGCAAATAATGTATTAAGCTTGAGTTTTACTAACTTTTATTGTGTTATACATATTGAATTTCAAATATAGAAGTTAATATTTATTTTTTTATGGAGGAGGGGTTAAGATCACAAAACAAAACAAAAAAAATAAAAGAATGAAAACAAAGCTAACTTCTAAAAGTTCTAGGAACCACAAACGTTCTCCGAGAGAATCTCTTGAGTGTTAATAGGCGGCACGTTACACTCGTGATAATCTAAAGAAAGAGTTTCTATGAAATTTGACTTTCAATCAACAGATCAGTTTCCTTCACGAAAAACATGTTGTAACACCACCTCCCACAAGTGTCAAACTGGAACTTGCACCGCAATTGCATATTTTTCATAAATATTGTATCTAGATTTCTATTTCTACCGAGTGCAAATTAGCACTTCTATTTCTATAGTAACCATAAAATGAAAAATAAGATCGAGCTTAAACTCAACAACAAACTGAAACTAAATCAAAATATGTCAATCATATCCATCAAAAGTTGAAAGCCACGATTTAGTGCAAGATGCAATCAGACACCATGAATCTCACGATAGCTCGATTGCATTAGGGTTAGGGGTATTTCAATCACTCCTTTAAAAGTAACATTATATCAAAAAGTAACTACAGAGTTAATTATCCTCTCTTACTTTCACTTTTGGCTCTAAACCGTTTTACTTTTTAAATTATTAAAGTATATTCAAAAACTTGTTCTTAACGGAAAAGCAAAATTACCAATTATTTATGTCCCAATTAGTAAACTCACCTATGTGAAAATGTGCGAGTTTGAAATTCGAATTTTACTCCTTACAGAAACTATATTAAAAAAAAAAGGAAAATCGAGCCAGAATCAACTGTTCACTTTCACTTTCTCAATTTCCGTATTTATAAACAAATAAAAAAAATAGAGCATGAAGTTGACATTATACATCTACAAGAACAAAATAACAACCTAAAAATAACAAAATGATAATATATGATGGTTTAATCGATCCTTGTCCTCAACAACCCCTACGTGAATATTAATCAAATTGGTACTTTAACCAATTAATTAAAATCCGTGGTATACTACATTGTTTGTTTGGTGATATATCATTAACAATTTGCCAAAATTAAAAAGAAAAAAGGTTAAGAAAATGTACACATATTAATTTCGTCCCCAACAAATAAACAAGAAAAAGTATATCTTTTAATTACGGACAAGGGTCAGAGCATTCAGTTTTCACACCATATACCGGGGTGTTTGGCAAAGAGCCTTCTGGGTTAAAAAGAGCTTTTTGAGCTCAATTAACTTTTTGGATAATTTTTATGGTGTTTGGCAAAGAGTTTTTTTGGAAGAGCCTGTTGAGCTCAAAATGCTCTTTTTAAAAAAGCTCCTAAACGGAGCCTTTTGAATTAATTGTTTCCACTATTTTTTGTAAATGGCTAAAATATCTTCATTTACCTTTTTAATTTTACAACTTCTCTCCTCTCAAAACTCTCTCCATTGAAGTTACTTGATTTAATATTTTTTTAGCAATCTCTATTTATGTTTTTTTTTTTAAAAAAAACATGTATTAATATTTTGTTTATGGATTAATGGCATAATTATGTAACTTTATTATTATTTGAAATGTGGTTTGTAAGCTACAATTATGTAATTTAATATGAATTGGTTATTTATTTCCTATTTTTTCTTTTCTTTTTCTATATTATTAAAGACTTTATAATATTTGTTAAGCTTTTAACTACATATATTATACAATAATATCAATGTCTTTAATTGTTATTTTATTCAAACAACTAATTTACAAATAGCTAAATTTTATCAAACATATTTACAAACAACTAGTCAAAACAGCTAATGTAAAAAGGTAAACAGCTAACAGCTACCAGCTTGTTTCTAAACAGCTTGTTTCTAAACAATGCAGTGTCACACGGTAATTCAGATTTTAGAAAAATAAATTCCCTTGAATTTCGATTAATCACATGCAAAAATATGTCTTGGAGTTGATGATTGTTACATTTAAAATTTAGACACAAATGGACAATCAAAAAAAAAAATTTGACACAAATGATTATTGGAAAATCATGTAAAATTATGATATCAAGACATTAAAATTTCTAATAATATATTGATTAATATTTAATAGTATGGTTTTATCTTGGAACCAGAAATATAACTAAATTTTAGTGTTCATTATGATTTGGATAGTTGTTTTCCTTCATCCCTTACTCTCAAACTAATTGCTCCTATTTTTCAATTTTTACTCATATCTCATATCTTATTCCATTTCTAATATGACATAATTATTTTATATTTTATTAATTTTAACTAAATTTAGTTAATAATATTACCACGTAAAGTATGACGAAAGTTTTAGTATAGTAATTGTGATTCTTTCTATGACTACGAGGTAAGTTAGAATTAAATTTAACATTCTGGAAAAAAAAGAAAATTGGTCACTTAATGTTCCCTCATTTTCGTTTCAAAAAAAAAAATGTTCCCTCATTTTCGTCAACAAAATCAATCGATTGCTTAATTCTGCAATCGATGAAAACTATAATACACTTTATTTACTCAACAAATTACAATCATTTATTTGTAAAAACGTAAAAATTAACTGCAAAAAATACAGAAACATTTTGTTAGATTTTTGAAAATTCTAGTCAGCAACAGAAAGTAACCTTTTATCGTTAATAAATTGAATTCCCTCCTAATAAATTCCTTCCTTTCCCTCTAAACTAAAATCTCATTCTCTCTCTAAAATCTTCTTTCTCGCTCCTCAAAAACCAGAAACAACAATGGCAGAACGTGTCTATCCTTCTACTAAACCTACAACTATCCCCAACTCCGCCCTCAACTCTACCGGCGCCGCCGCCGCCTCCGCCTTCCCCACCACCAAATCTCAACTCTACGGCGCCACCCGTCCCGCCTACCGCCCTTCCCCCCTCCGCAAACGCTCCCGCCGCTCCTTATGCTGCTCCTGCTGTCTCTGGCTCACCTTAATCATCTTCATCCTCCTCATCCTCGCCGTCGCCGCCGGCGCCATCGTCTACTTCATCTACCAACCTCACCACCCCAACTTCGCTGTCTCCGGTTTTAAAATCTCGTCGCTAAATCTAACCTCAAACTCCCATCTAATTACCAACATCAACATCAATATCACCGCGAAAAACCCTAACAAGAAAATGATTTACATTTATAACCCGACGGAGGTTGAGATTTTGACGGTGAAGGATGAGATTCTGATTGGAAATGGGTCGGTGCCGGGGTTTGTGCATCGGACGAAGAACACGACGCTGTTGAAGGCGGCGATTCGGAGCGGGAACACGGCGATGGATGATGTTTCTGCGAGTCAATTGAAATCGGATTTGAAGAGTAAAGGTGGATTGAATTTGAAGATTCGGTTGGAAACGAAGGTGAAAGTGAAATTGGATTCGTTGAAGAGTCCTAAAGTTGGGATTAGAGTGATTTGCGACGGAATTAAGGCGAATGTTCCGTCGGGGAAAACGGCGACGACTGCTTCTGTCGCGAATGCTAAATGTAAAGTTGATTTGAGGATTAAGATCTGGAAATGGACCTTCTGAGATAGAATCTTTATTTACAGGTGTGTTTTGGTAAAAAATTTTACTTTTGTCGTTAATTTTTTTAAATTTAATCTCATATATTGCTATATAGTTTGTAAATAAGAAAAATGTTGGTAAAAGAAATGATTTTTTTTAGGTTGACAAATTTATTTGTTATGAGAGATTTGTTTTTTTTAATTCATAATGAGTTGCAATTTTTTTATGCACTGATAACAATTTGATTACTTGGTTCGATGTCACTTGTTCACTTTCTTACTTTAATTTTTTTTCATATGCTAACAATTGAACATGAAACTTTTAATTTAAGTGAGCATTGACATTTAGGTCGATCTTAATTTGTTACATAATTGTTTTTAATTGAGTTGTTATTGTTTTCTTTTTTAAAAAAAACATTCAGAGTGAGTTGCATATTATTTTTACTGGAAACTGTCAAATCACTCGTTCTAGGTTGTTTAGACACTTTTTATAAGATCGCTTTTCTAATTAAGATTTTTTGCATTAAGAATCGGACACGAAACCTTAACTTTAACAATTGGAGGCTTTTAACACCCGTGGCAACCTTGTTTGGTTGCATATGTTATTTTAATTGAACAGTTATTGTGTTAGGAATTAATTGGTTAATTATGCTACGATTTGAGGTAAATAATGAAGAGTTATTGTGGAATTATTGGTGTACAACGCATTTTCAGCTCATAACAGAGCATAGTGTTGACTATATAATTGAGAATTCTTTGTCAAAGTTTGAATTAATTTACCTAATAATGGTATGTTCTAAACTGTAGGATACCACCCTATTAACTAACAGTTGTAGTTTTAGCCAGCTTTCAGTGCCAATAATTTAACATTAGTAGAGGCTCGTAATTTACGGATTGTATTTAGGTTCGATTCTTTTGAAATATATCTATAGGAAGAGATGACTATGTCTTAGTTGTGACTAACGTATCTTGATATGTTAATAGTATGGTGTTTGATTGATGAGAAGTTCTACTATGAATCGGGTATTATAGATCCGACTAATAAAAAATAAAAATGCATTACACCTATCTTGAAAAATAATTGCTGCAAAAAAAATGTATTTGTTATAATATTTTTATTGGTCGGGTCTTTGACACCCAGTTTATACTTTATAGTATATTTCTCTTAATTGAGTAGCATTTGGTTATGATTTGTATGGTAATTTGACACAAAATGCACCGTGAGCTCTCTAATTACTTTGATTTTGTCTAGATTGCAGCTTTTTAACATAGCAAAATTTTGGTTATTTATTTGTTTTATTATATTAAGCTCCTGTTGTGAATGCTTTTTGCCTTGTGTTTATGGGGCAAAACATCTTTACACCGACAGACTTTGTTTATTAGGCAGGTATAGAAAGTCTTCATCTAATTATTTGGTAATAACAAATTCTTTTTGTGATTTAAATGTATTTAAATAACCAAATAAAGTAATTAAAGTTGTTTTCAAAGTTTCACTTGTGGCCATCTTTAAATTCTAAGCAAAAAATGCACAATTTTTTTAGAAGGGTAGTAGTTATAAAGCAAAAAAGAAATTTCATACTATAGTTCCGGTTTAATGGACCCGACTAATGAATACATAACAAATGTATGCATGTTTTCTTTACATAAATAATTTCAAGATAGTATGTTTTCTATCTTTTTATTGATCGAGTGTATTACACACAATTTATAATCGCCATAAAGCAATAGGTTTAAAGTAAAAATGTTTTCTATTTTTTTTAGTTTTGTCAAGTTGTATTAAATATGGAGAATCATAGTGTGATAGTGATGAAAAGCTATTTCAGGAAATGGACAGACCCATTTGATTTTTCTTCTATAGACAAGTTTTTCGCCTTGAAATTATTACACTCATATATCACACATAATTTTTATATTTTTTTATAAGCATATACATAAATTAAGAAATAAACTTTGTATAGATTGCAAGCTGTGATGGGGTCCAATGCCTAACATTTTGTGTGATTCACACAAAAGTCCTTTAGTGGTAGTGGTTGTCATGTCTAAATTAAACTCTATACCCATTTCATCATAAAATAAAAAATTAATTTTGTCATATTGGTTTTTCTATATATATTAATAAAATTATTATTTCTGTCGGTGGATTTTTTTAAGCTTATAATGTGGTTCATTTTTACATATTTCATGTTCATTTAAAAGAATTCATAAAAGTTATGAAACACTCTTTCGAAAAAAGAAACAGAGTCATGAAACACACTTTTTAAAATACATAAATGGCTGTTTTTTTAAAAAAAAAACCATAAAATGGCTCCATCAAACAAATAAAAGAAATGGTCAATCAAAGATAAAAAAAAATTTTAGAAGAAAAAGATAATGCAAGTTTTATACCATTAAAGAAAATACAGCAAGAAAAAACCAAGTACAAGAGTTCAGAAAAAATTACATAAAGGACAGTAGAGATAGCTTCATGTGAGACAAAGCCATTATGGAGAGACTTTTTTTAGTGTGAGACAATTAAAAAGTGGTGGCAATTTTGAAATTTTAAAAACATGGAGGGGCATTATTGAGGTGATGTCATCGCTGATGTCAGCGCTGATGTCACATCTGGAGAGAGAAAAAGTTTTTATTATTTTATTTAAAATGCATTTTCCCGCTCTTTCCGAACTCATTTTTCAAAAAAAATTATACCACTGAACTCGTATTAATTAGACGGTCATTTTGAGATCCATTGTTGTTATTTATAGACGATTTTTATTTTTATTTTTTTTTGTTCAAAGTCGGATACTTGGTTGTTCCAACAGAATACTACATTTGTTCCACCAGACAACTCCAATTGTTCCAGCAAAATATTTTCATTATTTTTTTTTAAATGCATTATGGGAGTGTAAAAAAATGTAGTATTCTGTTGGAACAATTAGAGTAGTCCGGTGGAACAATTATAAAAAAATAAAAATCGTCTATAAATAACAAAAATGGATCTCAAAATGACCACCTAATTAATACGAGTTCACTAGTATAATTTTTTTTGAAAAATGAGTTCGGAAAGAGCGGGAAAATGCATTTTAAATAAAATAATTAAAACTATTTCTCTCTCCAGAGGTGACATCAGCGCTGACATCACCTCCTCTTCCTTCTCTTCAATTCACGCATGAGGGGTGTTCATTTAATTACAAGTTTGCCACCTTCCCCTATTGAATTACAAAAATACCCCTTGTCTCATCATAAAAACTAGTCTCATCCTAAACCCTTGTCTCATTTGAACTTGACTCAAGGACAATAATTAATAACCATAAAAAAAATAAGATTAAGAAAATAAAAGCTAATGACCAAGTACTTGGCGTAAATTCAAATATGCAACAATACAACTCCAATTCAATCTTCATTATTTAGAACCTTTTGGATTATTGGATCTGACCTCTTTCACAACCATGACTTAGTGTTCTACTGCACATATCTAGGCTTAAGCCCATACAATATCCACCGAAGAGAAGGAAATAATGCACATAACCATAAAAATAGAACTAAAACAATAAAACTAGCTATCATATACTTCTCATAAATCCAAATCTATAAAAAAAAAATAGTTTCAATCAAATCTTCATTATTTAAAATCTTTCGGATAGTGGCGGAACCAGGATTTAAAACTGGGGGGCTTAATATATAACTAAAAAAAATTTTGATTTAATTTTAGACAATCAAATTTTTATTTTTATTTTAGAGGTAGACAATCAAAAATTTTAAACTTTCAACCATCTGGTTCATCAATTTGTTTTCTAAACTAAATTAAGATACCAAGCAATAATACTATTCGGAAACAACATTTTTTTTAACACAACATTATTTTTAAACTTTAATAAACCAAATTAAAATTTTCAAATGAAATCTCTAAAAATAATAATAACCTAAAAAATGAAATTGTAGAGAATTAAATCACAAAAAAAAATGAAATTGTAGAGAATTAAAGGACAAAAAAAAATCCCTTCCCGCTGTTACCTAGAGGGATAGGAGAATTGTTGAGTTTGAAAGCAAACATGAAATGAAGGACAACTGAAGAAGCTTTTTATTCTTCACTATGAAGAAAATGAGAATTGAAGGTTGTAGAGAACTTGTCAAGCAAAATAATATCTAGTTGGTGAAAAAAATGACGTTTACAACAAGGCAAGCATGTTTCATTTAAAAAAAAAATGGCCTTATTAAAATGGTCTAAATTAAAATAAGGCCCATTTTTTTTATAAACATAAAAGGTACTCAGGCTAGACTCGTTAGGTTGAGAAGTGAAGACATCTTCTTCCTCACTAAAGTAAGAACAGAGTAACAGAGGGGACGGCGCCATATTTTCTGGGGGGGGGGGGCACAACCATGTTTGAATAGTATACCTCTCAGGGATTTCGCTGGAGCCGATGGGGCTTCAGCCCCTCCAAGCTTTAGGTTGTGTCCGCCCCTGCTTTCGGATGATTGGATCTAATCCTTTCTATTGTAACCACATAGATTTAATGATCTATCGATGAAATAAAACACTCCCCATTTGCTAAACCCGAAAGAAGTATAAATGATAGAATTATAGATAATATAGAAAAGAAAATCGATGATATATGAACCCTGACAAAAAAAAAATCATAAGATAAAGAACGAAACGCAAAAGATGTGGGTTGACAAAATATATGGGAGGAGGAAGAAGAAAGATAGTTCGTGTATTAGTACGCTGACTTTTTCCCTTTTTGTTGTACAGACAACAAAGGCAGGCACCATTGTCGGATGGCTCCCACATCCAGATGGGATGGTCAGAGCTCAAAACCTTATGCAACATTATATCTGTTACAGTAGACTTGGGAAAAACAATCTTCTCCACTTTAGAGCCATGTAAGATCTTTTACCATAGTCCCAAGGCTTAAAAAGTTGTACTTAGGCTGCTGGTCTAGGTTTCATATGAATTATAAACATTCAATTCGCTACTTTCTGGATGACCTGGGTGTTTCCTACTCATTGGGGCGTGAAGGAATGGTTTTGAGATCTAGAAGAGAGTTTTAAGCTCCAAACTAGAGGGGGGGGGGATATGGTCACTTGTATGGTGTCTTCACGCAACAAATGCGTCATGACGTGTTTAGTACTTTTCCGAGGAGACTTCATGCTGATGGTTTTAGCCTGAAGAATTTTGAGTAGTTATTTTCTGGTTTTATGGAATCATGTTTTAAAACTTTTTGTTTCTTTTGGATTCCAGAATTTCATGTCAAAACTTTTAAGTTAGTTTTGTTTAATCGCTTTTGATAAGTCCAAAATGTACTTATAATTCAAGGCTATTAATCGATATTTTTCACACGAAATTGATCCATTTAGCTTAGATTTACATAGGTTAGGGGCAACTTTACCTTTGTATTTGTGTTTTCATGTGTAGGGATCAAGTTTGGTGAAATCGTGTTGATTTGGTGCTTAAATCGGGTTCTACTCGAGCAAACGAGGCAGTTTTGACACCTTGAAGTAGTCTGGCCATAACTTCCTCATACGAGCGTATTTTTGGGCGTTTCAAGTTGCGTTGGAAAGCTAAGACATAGACAAACGACTTTCGTGTTTTAAGTATTTCCAAATTCGGAGCATAAAGTGGTCAAAACGGGGTTCGAAGTTGGAAGGAAAATTCCCGACGAGATGGAGCTATCTCGATCGAGGCACAAAGCTTGTTATCAAGGCTTGGTGTGTCTCGATCGAGACATTAAGCATCTCGATCGAGACAAGCAAGACTTGACAAACAGTTTGCTCGTCTCGATCGAGGCACTTTTCCACCTCGATCGAGACATGCATTATGTTTGTCAAGGAATGCTCGTCTCGATCGAGACTATGGCCATCTCGATCGAGATCCTATGTGTCTCGATCGAGATGAGCCTCGACCATCCTATCCCTTCGTCGAAAGTTGTGTTTTGTCGCCCAAGCGACGCCCCAAATCACCCAATGGCTTCATCCTTCCGTCAAGCTATGTAATCCTTGAGTTTTGGCTATAAATACGTCGTTCTCCTGCGAAAGAACGACACAGAATATCTACTACAAAAGAATAGTATTTTTAGTTGAAGTTTGAAGTTCTACATCCATACTTTACGACCTTCGTTCCGATTTCCATTGCATTGAAGTATTGATCGAGAGATAGACTATTTCATCGATTCATCGAGGAGAAGACGAGCAAGAACGCCCCGAGGATTGACAAACCTCACGATCAAGAGTAAAAAGGATTGACAACCCTCTTTCCCTTTATCGATTACAGTTCTTTCATTTCTCTGAATTTTCGTTGTAATTTCTATGAATGTTTGACATTTGGTATACTTATAATAAAAGTAATTTTCATATATGTTCATGTGTTTGAATGTTCAAATCTTATTGCTTGATATATTTACTTTGTTTCTATCAAGTAAAATCAATAGAGTATTCATCACTTACGCTTTATTAATCTAGGATAGGTCCAGTTAGTAAGTCGTAATCAATCTAACTTAAGTGATATTCATTAATCTAATTAAGATTATCTAGGATAGGTCCAGTAATCTTGTTAAGTTAATTCACTTAAGGACAATTAAACGTAAGTATCGAAAGATCGTGTTTAATTGTGTTCTAGAATTGGTTGAATTGTATGAGTAAATTGTTATAATGTTCATTGTGCTTAAATAAATTGTTGACTTTGCGTGGATAAAGAACATTGGTAAAAGTGTCGGATTAGGATTTCAGTTAGTTTAGCTTTTGTTTAAAGTGTTTAGTTTAACAATCAAAATCTCAAATATCGCATTTACTACTTTTCAAGAGAAAACGAACGATATATTATAAAGATTTATTAGTTTATACATTTACTGTTCTCTGTGGGTTCGATCTTAATATTACTACTTGAGTGATTCCGTACACTTGCGGAAAATATCTTAACCATGGCATAACTTATGATCAACATATAAATCATGTTAAGTTCATATCATAAGTCCTTAAAAGAGAGAGCATGGTAAGACACGTCATTTGATCACATAAAAAAGCCATAATCCAATATATGTAAAAAGTATTTGATCATGGCATATCATTTTAGTTTGGACATAAATATCTTTTTTCAAGTCATATTGAATGATGTGAGCTAATGATATTTATCCAATTTGATCATGACATGCATACATACTTAATTATATACTTAGTTAAAGTAACTCTAAATAAGATAAAGATTCTTAATGAAGTGTTTCTAGAGTTAAATTCATTTTAGCATGTAGGGTATATAATCAAGTTATTTTTGTCACAAATATATCTATAAAGCATAATATAAAAACAATATATTATATCAAATAATCAAAATCAATTAGAGTGAAATAAGAATCCTGTCAACAATGGCTACAGCTAGAAAGTCGATCGAAGTTGAAATTAACCAGGACCTGAAACTGAATGGGGATAACTATGATGTATGTGGAATTAAGATTAAGTATATGCTGGAAGAACAAGAGGTTCTAGACACCTTGGAAACAATTATGGATGTGCCCGAGGAAGGCGTTACTGCTCAGCATTGAAGAGACCAAGATGCCTACTTGGCATGGAAGAAAATAGATTTTACTGCCCGTATCATTCTCTTAACTTCGATGCATGATGAATTCATTCGTTAGTTCTGTATGTTAGAGACTGCCAAGGCTCTGTGGGATTCCTCGCAAGAGAAGTTCGGAGGCGTGTCTTTAACCAGGTTCCGTTCTCTTACTATCAAGTTTGATACTTTCAAAAAACGATCTGATCACACTATGAAGAAGCATTTGAGGGAAATGAAGAATATTGTTAAGTCCAAAATGTACTTAATTTAGCTATGTATTTCATATATATTTTCGTAACATTTCATATAGTTTTAGCTCATTCAGCTTAGAAATATCTAGGATAGGGGCAATTTCACTACTTTGTGTTTGTTTTGATCTCCAGAGCTTAATCTTATGAAAACATAGCAATTTGATGTTAGTTCGAGCCAAAAACGAGTAATAGAAGACATTTGAGTTCATACAAGTTCATGCAAGGCCATGCGAAGAAGTTACGTGCGAGCTTAAGTTGGAAAATCGAAGAAAAGGGTCGAGATGTTCAACCTACAGGTCGCGCGCTAGAGGCAGAAGTTGCCTCTGGCGCGCTGGTCACTTTTTAAGCCTTGGCTCTGTAGAGGCAAAAGTTGCCTCTGGCGCGCCGCTCTCCAGAATCTTCAGAATTGGATTTCCTTCGTCGTTCTTATCCACACAACCCTTCCGAAAGGTCGTACACCTTCCCAACGGACACGATCATTCCCTAAGGTTGTAACCCTTCGAAACACACCTCTTGGTGCCTATAAATACACCATCCTTGTCTGAAATTCGGAGGGGTTGACAAAATCTTACAAAAGAACGAAACACTAAATACATACTTACATTTCCCGTAAACCTTTACCCGTAAATTCACCCTTCATAAACTAATTGTTCCAGCCGTGTATTCAGATCAGAAACACGGTAAGATTTCGTTCCTTTCATAAGGCATAGTAGTTAGATCGAGAGATCAACTTTGTTCATCCGTTCATCGAAGGAAATCCGAGCAAGAACGCCCCGAGGCTTTGACACGCCTTACGAGTAGAGTAAAAAGGATTGACACTCCTGTTTCCTTATACTTGTTTATGTTCTGTCCAACTTAGATTTTCTGTTTATATCTTGTATGAATACGATATTGAGTTTATAAAGAGATTTATGTTCTTCATATGCTTATGTTCTTGAATTGATAGTTTGCATGCTAAGTTATTAATTTGGATCAAGAATAGTTGCTTAGTATAATAACTTGTGTTTATCATTAACTTATAATCTTGTGATACGAATAGGTTCGGTTGCTTAGGTTATAATCTAGTTTTACATGTGTGATTGTAGTCGGTTATAATATTGATACGAATAGGTTCGGTTAGTATATAGTTGATGTTCATATGTGGTTAACTTGTTTGCATGTATCGAGAGATCGGAATAAGTTATATCGAGATTAGATTAAGTATATCAAGTTTATTCAATATTGTGTTTACGTGCTTAAATGAATTGTTGTCTTTGCCTTAGAATGAATAGAAATCCAAACATGTGCGTTTGGTGACTTGAAGTATATGTTATACGTGAATGGTACAGTAAGTTGTGTTTTATCAACCAAATCAATAAGGATTATCGTTTTATCTATTTGTGAAAAGAAAACGAACGCGAATAAGAGAAAGTTTAAGTATATTGTTCCATCTCTGTGGGTACGATCTTTTTATTACTATATGCGAATCTGTGCACTTGCAGAAATAACGCAACAAATATGATCAGTGAGCTCAGTAAAGCGGGTCTTGTGCTAACCGATGAGCAGAAAGTGCAAGCTGTTATCCGTTTTGTGCCGAACAGTTGGGAGCAAATGAAGATGCACCTAACACACACCAAAGGTGTCACAACCTTTGATGATGATGTTGTTCGCCACCTCGAACTCTAATAGGAGGCGTTTCAGGACTCAAGGCCAAAAGCATAAGCGCTGAAATAGCAAGAGTAAAGAACCGGTTAGAGAGCAAAAGAATGAAAAAAATCCCAAGAGAAAAAGCACAATAACAGAATGAAGACAAATCTTTCTCGTGTGAAATGTTTCAACTATCAATTGAAGGGGCATTATGCAAGTGATTGCACTGTTGGGGTTTGACGGGATTATTAGGTTTGCGCAACAGAGTTGCAACTTTAAATTTTAATCTCCAAATCTAGTTTGATCTTAGTTCAATTGACCTCAATCAAAGTCAATTAACATTATGTGTGTTCTACGGGTTGAAGAACTTACGAGCTTGGTCTCTACAAGAGACGGCTGTGTAGAATCCTCTACGCAGAGCGATCTCCTATCTCACATGCACGGATCGCTTATTGGATCAACACAGATGTAAGCCTCAAGAATGATGAACGAACACGAACCCCAAATTCTCTAGGAGGATTCGACAACTCTCTGATTCGGGAAGGGGGGGCCGAAATTTTCTGACTCAGAAATTTTGGGTTAGGTTAATTGTTTTTCTATTGGATTTTATACATGTGTCAAATAAGTAATTAATTAATTATAATTTGATCCCTAATTAAATTAATGTTATAAATGGAAACCCTAAATATTCTATTTAATTCAATTTAGTCAAATTAACATAATAAATATTTACACATTAACCCCAATAGAAATATTAACCCAATTAATTAATTATCTGAATACAACTTCACTAATCAGACGATCAATTAAAATTATTCAATGCATTAATTTTTTTTATGAAGATTCAATGCATTAATTAATTATATAATCAATTTCTCCCCGAATTACATCGATCAACTTGTTAATACAAATGACCTGTTAGTCCATATTGTTCATCAATTGAATACATAAGATGTATTTAGTTCTCCAGGTGTTGATCCAGACGTCCACTGTGCACGATCCTTAGGGTCCATCCTCTGTTAGACATGAATACGAAATTCAATGACTGAAAGAGGGTTATAGCAAACCATTTCAGTCCCCGACAGATATGAATATATAAAGCCGTCTCAAGCAGACACTTAACACACACCAAAGGTATATATATTTTTTTTTGTTCAATGAATTTAGAATCAACAAGTGCAGGTATATATATATATGTTTTGTTGTTCAATGAAGTTATTTATTTAATACATGTATTTGATTTCATGCACCACTTGGTTGGTTATATGTAGGACTTCATTCAACAACCAACTACAAACTTCCAATCTCATCGTACTATGTTGCGAGTCAATAAAGCTAGAGGTCAGACTGCAACCAAGAGAGGGAGAGGCAGAGGCAGAGGTAGAATTGTTGCATCTAAGTATATGGAACAAAAAAATGGTTGAAATGACCTTTAGTAATTGTTTTTTGAATTTGTTTTTTTTTAATGTGTATTTTTTTATGCATAAGGATGTTTATGCATAAAATGAAAATGACATTTATTATCTATTTTTAAGATGTGTATTGTGGATGCTTAAATATATATTTTTAAGATATGTATTGTGGATGCATAAGGATGATTAATTATTCTGTAATTTTCTAGGTTCTTCCTCGCTATAATGATGATTTAGATATTAGCCTTGTTTTGCAATGATTAAGTAAATAAATACTTTTGCTCAGGTGTTAATGTTAGATAACTATGTGTTTTGACTATAAACCCTTCTAGAGAAATGATATCAGCTCCTTAAAAAAAATTGAATTGAGATTTCAAAAGTAATATAACAACTCAACAACAAATGAAGCAAAAACAGTTTATATAACAACTGAACAACAAACCCAACAAAAAAAACTGATAAGAACTAAGATGCGCTAAAATAACCACTCGGTGTGGATTAAATTGAACCAAAATAGAAATTAATTTTCAAAAAATAACACCTTTAACTACAAAAGTTGTTAACTGACACATAGGTGTTCCACACATGAGGAATTTCTAAAGAAACAACAACATTGAAGTTCTTAGGACCCATTTACATATTCTAATAGAGAAAATCACATCTGTTAAGTGATAACCATTACAAATATTAACATGATCAATGATGAACCCTAAGTGTTTTGATTATGTCCAAACGTTTCAGAAGATGAAAACTTAATTCTATCTCACATATAGATTATTGTTGACTAATATTTTTGTTTTAGTCTATGTGTAAGTTACTCAGCAGGTGCTGAATGAATCATTTTCGGATTGCCTAAAGGACTCAGGAGTTTTGTTTGCTGAAGTCAGAGTTTCAACGATTCAGAAGCTGGAACTCCTCCGCTCTGAAGCCTAAGTCTGCTAAAGCTCTCCTCAGAAGTTCCTTGCAATCAGAAGTTATGCCAATTTGATCAGAAGTCTAGACAACTGGAAATAAGCTTCTGAAAGCTTAGTCACGGATTTGTTTGAGCATTTAATGCTCTGACACTTGCATTCAATGCAAGGCGCCAAAAGTTCAAAAAGCTGTTTTGATGGAGCGCGCTTGTCTGTTCAAGAGAAACCGGAATTTCCTTGTCTACCCTTTGTTGATCTAATTGAAGAATGATTCTGTCATCCTCATCCTTGATTTCAAATCACTTACCGGATTTAGTTAAAGAACAAGGATAACGGAATCAAAGTGTTTGAAGACCGTTTGAAGACTTGACAAATTAACGGCTACAACAACTGATGTCATCTCCTTTGAAGTTTCAAACTCCACAACGGTCATCTTCAATCACTATAAATAGTAGCCAAGCTCCAATGCATCAACACACGCATGATCATCGAGCAAAATCTTAACGCACTGTTTTAAACAAGAAAACAGAGCAACTTTTCCATTCTCAATCTTTCTTAGCATAGTCTTAGTAAAGTGAGAGAGTGAAGAAAAACAAGTTCATAATAGGAATCTTGTAAACTGAGATCGGTTGTGATCTTCAGTTAGATTTAAAGAGAGAAATCTAGTTGAGATTAGAGTTGGGTGAGAAATCCAGAAAACAGAGTATTGTTTTGTTCTGGTGGAAATCCTTTAACTCTTTTTAGACTAGTCAGAACTAAGTGAGAAATTAGCTTAAGTTCTGTTGATGTAAAGGAGCTTCTGAACTTGCCATAAAAGTTCTGAATAGTGGATTTATAAAATCTCTGAAGGCTGCGACCTCAGGGGACAAGACGTAGTCACAGGACTTCTGTGGCGAACTTGGATAAATCGAATTGTTCAATCAGGACCTCCTGAACTTCTTTCTCCCTCTTATACTTGTTATTATTGCTTCTGTGTACTTGCTTATATTTAGTGCTGAAACAGATTTTCTGTAAGTATCATTGTCTTTGTTCAGAAGACTGTCCAGAAGTTCTCTTACCGAACTTCTGTTGCTGAAAGCAGGCTAACTGTGTATAGGCAGAATTTTCCTCAGAAGCAAATTCTATAAACTTGCTTCTGACTCTGGAAAGTTTGACTCTGAAATTTAAGTTTCTTTAAAAACTTAGAAATTTTCAGTTTTCAACTTAGACACCTATTCACCCCCCTCTAGGTGATTCTGTTATTGTTAGGGCCAACAAGTGGTATCAGAGCGAAGGTCACTTCGCATATTTACTAAAGATCTAACAATCTAAGTGTAAGATCCTATCAGAATCAATAGAGATGGCTAGTAGACACCAGCCTGAGAATTCTTCTCACTTCATAGTTCCAGAAGGTTCTTCCACTACCAGACCTCCATTGTTTAATGGCAACAACTACTCATACTGGAAGAAAAGGATGATGTACTTCATCCAAGCTCAGAACATGAGTGCTTGGTATGTCATCACTAATGGTGATTTCATTCCTACCAGAATGGAACAAGGTTTAGGGGATGTTGTTATTCCTCAGAGAGAATATACAGATGACATTCTGAAAAAACTCCAAACTAATGCTTCAGCAATAAATATGTTGCATTGTGCACTTACAGCTACTGAATATAACAAAGTTTCCTCTTATGAAACAGCACAGGATATTTGGAACAAGCTAGAAGT
Source organism: Euphorbia peplus (assembly GCA_028411795.1). Lineage (NCBI taxonomy): Eukaryota > Viridiplantae > Streptophyta > Magnoliopsida > Malpighiales > Euphorbiaceae > Euphorbia > Euphorbia peplus. The sequence continues at coordinate 5,631,984 of CP110843.1, read as the reverse complement.
CACATATGAAGGAACAGGAAAAGTGAAGCAATCTAAAGTCAACCAACTCATGAGAGAATATGAGTTATTTGAAATGCTTGATAAAGAATCTATTTCAGATATGAATTCTAGATTCACCAAGATAGTCAATGACTTGAAGAGCTTAGGAAAAGACATTGAAGAATCTGATCGAGTGAAGAAGATTGTCAGAAGCTTACCAAGGTCTTGGCAAGCCAAGAAGACTGCTATTGAAGAAGTTCAAGACTTGAGCTATTACTTGTATGATGAACTCATTGGGTCCTTAGTCACTCATGAGATGTCATTAAAGAATCATGACTTAAGAGAAAAGTCAGAAGGAAAAAGAGTTGTCCTGAAAGCAGAATCTTCTGAAGAATCCTCAGAAGATGAGGAACTGGCTATGCTGACCAGGAAGTTCAAGAAGGCCTTTAGGAAAGGCAGAGGTGGAAACTACAAGAAGCCTTTCAGGAGCTTTGATAAGAAAACTCCTGATTCTGGTGAAAAGTTCAAGAGAGATCCAAACAAGCCAATTGTGTGCTATGGATGTCAGCAACCGGGGCACATTAAGCCTAACTGCCCGGAGTTGAAGAAAGATAAGAAAAAGTTCAAGAAAGCTATGCTGGCTGCCTGGTCAGACTCTGAGACCAGCAGTGATCCTGAAGAAAAGGAAGAGCAAGCTCAGATTTGTTTTATGGCTATTGATGAGCCAACTTCTGAAGATGTCACAGGAGAAACTTCCGCACCTCCTGAAGTTACATATGATTCCGAGGTAAACATATCTTCTGAACAGAATATCTTTGATTCTCTTGAAGAACTCTATAGTATGTTCAAGTACCTGAAAAGGAAATTGGACAAGAGTGAGGCTGACAAGTTTCTTAGGTTTACTCAAGTCTTTTCTGACATGAAAGTGTTAGAAGAGAAGCTGTGTAAACAGTTCAGCATTCCTGCTGATGGCTCTAAAGCCAAAGGCAAGAACAAGCTGCCTCTGGGAAGTGATAAACCCCAGAAGAAGAAGAAACTTGTCACTCCCTCTCTTCTGAAAGAGATAGCTTCTCCTCCTGATGTTGGTACCTCTGAGAGTGCTGTTATAGCCTCTGAAGATGTTGGTCCTTCTCAGAAGAAGAAGAAATCTCCCAAGAAGCAAAGGGAAAGATCCAAGAACCCTCCCTTTTGCAAGCTCTGTAAAAGTGATGGTCATTGGTTAAAGGATTGCAAGTACCATATTAAAAATCTCTTGCAATCTGAGATATCATTAAAACCTGCTGAAGAGAAATCTAACTCTGAAGGACCCAATAAGGATTGGGTACCTGTCACTAATTGATTGTGTTGCAGGTGGCTCTGAGTGCTCCATCAATGTCAAAGTTGTGGTACATTGACAGTGGGTGCTCAAGGCATATGACAGGTGATGAAAAAGCATTCATCACATTTGTTCCTAAAAGAGGTGGAAAAGTCAGCTTTGGAGATGCTCAGAAAGGAAGGATTCTTGGTTCTGGATCCATAGGAACCAACCCTCCGATCGAAGATGTCTCCCTAGTCAGAGGTCTGAAGTTCAATCTCCTGAGTGTTGCACAACTGTGTGATAAAGGTAGAGATGTTGTCTTCAGCTCCTCTGGATGTAAAATCTTGGACAGTAAGTCAAGGGAAGTTATTCTAACTGCTCCTAGAGTTGAAAATGTTTTCATGCTGAACCTTGAGAATCTTTGCAAAAATATATGCTTGATGTCCAAAGAGGATACCTCCTGGCTCTGGCATAGAAGACTTGCTCATGTGAGCATGGACCTTCTGGCCAAAGTTGCTAGAAATCAATTGGTTGAGGGTCTGCCTGAAATTAGTTTTAAAAAGAATCATTTGTGCAATGCTTGTCAATCTGGTAAACAATCCAGAAGCTCTTTTAAAACTAAGAAAGTCATTTCAACTAAAAGACCTTTGGAATTACTTCATATGGATCTTTTTGGCCCTGTTCAACCAATGAGCATGGGTGGAAAGAAGTATGCCTTTGTCATTATAGATGACTATTCAAGATTCACTTGGGTCATCTTGCTGTCTAGCAAAGATGAGTCACTTGGATGTTTCTCAGTTCTGATAAAGAAACTTGAGAATGAAAGGAATGAAAAGGTTGTCCATATCAAAAGTGATAATGGTGGAGAATTCAAAAACTTTAGGTTTGAAGAATTCTGTGAAACCAAGGGAATTGATCATAACTTTTCTGCTCCCAGAACTCCTCAACAAAATGGGGTGGTTGAAAGGAAGAATTGAACTCTGGTTGAGATAGCCAGAACTATGATCAATGAAAGAAGGCTTCCAAAGTATTTTTGGGGAGAAGCTGTGAACACAGCTTGCTATGTTCTGAATAGAGTGCTAATCAGAAGCATTCTGAACAAGACTCCTTATGAACTCTGGAAAGGTCGAAAGCCTAAAATAGGTTATTTCAGAACCTTTGGTTGTAAGTGTTATGTTTTGAATACAAAAGAATATCTTTCAAAGTTTGATTCAAAGGCAGATGAGGCCATTTTTCTTGGTTACTCAACACATAGTAAAGCATATAGGGTTTTTAATAAGAGGACTCAAACTTTGGATGAATCTGTTCATGTACAGTTTGATGAGACTAACCCTGCAGATAGTAGAGCTCCTGATGAAGATGTAGTTCAAGCTCCTGAAGTAACATCTCCTGTTGAAGAAGAAGATGTTTCTCCCAGAGCTGCTGAAGTGGTTCCTCCTGTTGCTGAACAAGCTCAAGATGAGAATCCTACTCCAGAAGTCAACTTCCTTCCAGAAGATGCTCCTATATATGATTCAACAAATGATGAACAGGTTTCAGAAGACTCTTTGGATGTACCAAGAGAAGTTAGAACTCACAGGAATCATTCCTTAGAGAACATCATTGACTCTGTTCATAATCCTGTCATGACCAGAGCTCAGCTCAGAAGATACATGGGGAATGTGGCTTTTGTGTCACTTCTGGAACCCAAGGACTTCTATGAAGCTGCTGATGATGACTCCTGGTTGATGGCAATGCAAGAAGAACTTGACCAGTTCAAAAGGTCAGAAGTTTGGACTTTGGTTCCCCGACCTAACAACATAAAGGTTGTTGGAACTAGATGGGTTCTGAAGAACAAGCTTGATGAATTTGGAAATGTTGTGAGGAACAAGGCAAGACTTGTTGCTCAAGGTTACAGTCAGCAAGAAGGCATAGATTATGGTGAAACTTTTGCTCCTGTTGCAAGATTAGAAGCCATTAGAATCTTATGTGCTTTTGCATCATACAAAGGTTTCAAGCTCTTTCAAATGGATGTGAAAAGTGCATTCTTGAATGGTTACATTGATGAGGAAGTCTATGTGTCTCAACCTCCTGGTTTTGAAGATCCTAAGTTTCCTGATCATGTGTACAAGCTAAAGAAAGCCTTGTATGGACTGAAACAAGCTCCCAGAGCTTGGTATGAGAGGCTGACAAAGTTCCTTCTGTCTAAAGGATTTGTCAGAGGCTGTGTTGACACAACCATGTTCACTCTGAAGAAGAACAAGGATATCCTTATAGCTCAGGTATATGTTGATGATATTATATTTGGTGCTACTAACGAATCTTTGTGCAGAGAGTTCAGTGACCACATGAAGGCTGAGTTTGAAATGTCTATGATGGGAGAATTAACCTTCTTCCTAGGACTTCAGATCAAGCAAAGCAATGATGGGGTGTTTATCAATCAAGCTAAGTACACTAGAGAAGTGCTGAAGAAATTTGGCATGATGGATTCTAATGCTGTTGATATTCCAATGGATGTCAGCAAAGACATTGATGATGAAGAGAAAGCTGGTAAACCTGTAGATATAAAAACCTACAGAGGTATGATTGGCTCTCTTTTATACCTAACAGCCAGCAGGCCAGATATACATTTTGCTGTGTGTTTTTGTGCTAGATATCAGTCTAAACCAAGAGAGATTCATGATGTTGCTGTCAAAAGAATTCTCAGATATCTTAAAGGCACACCAGAAGCTGGTTTGTGGTATCCCTGTAGTTCTGATTTCACTCCTATAGGATACACAGACTCTGACTATGGTAGAGATAAATTGAAAAGGGTCAGCACTTCTGGTGGTTGTCATTTTCTGGGGGAGTGCCTAGTCTCCTGGCATAGCAAGAAGCAAACCTCTGTGGCTCTCTCAACTGCTGAAGCTGAGTATGTTGCTGCTGGAAGTTGTGTTTCTCAGATGCTCTGGATCAAGCAACAAATTGCTGACTATGGAGTCATCCCTGGAACAATTACAATTTACTGTGATAACAAAAGTGCTATTGATCTTTCAAAGAATCCTATTCAGCACAGCAGGATGAAGCATGTTCATATTAGACATCACTTTCTGAGAGATCATGTTCTGAAGAAGGATATTATCATTACTCATGTTCCCTCTGAAGAAAATCTTGCTGACATGTTTACTAAGCCTCTGGCTGGTATGTCTTTCAGCAACTTACGAGAAGGCATTGGTATGACTTATCCCCTTCAATAACTTAGACTAATTATTTCTGTATGTCTTAAGTGATTAATCGTTTGAGATAATTAAGTTATAATTAATTCTAATCATGATTTGACTTGTAAGCATGCGTTATCTACTGCCATTTTACGGCGCTGTTCTGTGTTTAACGGTTATCTGTTCCCTTTTAAACGGTGTTTACTTGCTTTTTGAATTGGAACGGTTTCTTGTTTGGGTATAAATAGAGGTTTTCCATACTTAGCAATTTTTACTTGCATTTTTTCATTGCTATTAGAATCGCCATTGTTGTCTGTGCTTTTCTCCTCTCAAAATCTTAACCTAATTTCCTATTTCTCCTAAATGGCTCTAGAAATCACTGTCACTCATCTCTTCACTTCTGAGAGCAAAAAGAAAGTTAGCGAATCTAGGGTTTTTACTTCTAGGTTCCTAGATGACGAAGTTAAAACTACTGAACCTATCTCAAACTGGCTTAGTGCTCAAAACTGGAATTCATTCGTTTCTCTCGATGAATTCATTTACCCTAAGTTAGTCACCGAATTCTACCAAAACCTCCATTTCTTTTCTAATGAGGAGGATGTTCTTCACTCGGTTGTTGGGGATGTTGAGATTGAGGTCAGCAGGGCTTCTATCTCTCAAGCTATTGGTGTTGATGATGAAGGAATCATCGTTGGTGATGATGGTTCTGTTGATGGGTTTTCTGAAGTGAATTGGGCTAGACCAGATCTGAGTGCCAAGGAAACGTATGCAACGTGGCTCTCACAGCATCAGAGGTGGGCACATTATCTCACTACTAATGTGTTTCTTCCAAAGGCTGGAGGAGTCAACTGTGTTTCCAATAGAGAACGAGTTTTCATGTGGCATCTGGTCAACCAGAAGAAGATTAATCTCCCTGCCATGCTGATAAGGCAGATGAAGAATGTCACTACTTCTAGTGCTCTTGCCTATGGTTCCCTCCTGACGAGGCTCTTTGAAGCTGCCTCTGTGGTTATCTCAGGAGAAGGTGTAACCAGTAGAAGTACGGTTCTGAAGATGCATACCTTCAGGAACCTTTCCTTTGGTGTAACTCCAAAGAAGAAGGAGAATGCTCCCTCTGTGAGCGCTGCTCAGAAGGAGATTGTGAAGCCAAGTGTGCTGAAAGGAAAGGATGTTGCCAAGAAGGGCAAAGGAAAGAAAGGATCCAGCAGAGTGGTCCTAACTGTTGAGAAAGTGGTTGGTTCCGAACCAACGGTTGTTCCTGAAAAGGATGTTCAGGATGCTGAGGAAGCACGCCTTGCTGAGAAAGAGAAGGCTGCTGAAGCTGAAAAGGTTGCAAGAGTTGTGGCTCTTGCTGAAGAGAAAAGAAAGAAGAAGGAAGCAGAGGACAAGTTAGCTGCTGAGCGAGAAATTGCTGCAAAGGCTAAGGCCGATGCAAGACTTTTAGAATGCGCTGCTGAACTTGAGAATGCGGAGTTCTCAAAGGTAGTTGAGACTTCAGAGGAAGAAGGGAATCTTGAGAATGTCTCACTATCTTCTCGGATTGTTGAGAATGTCTCCCTTTCTACCAGAATTGGAAAGAAGACTGCTGCAAAACGAAGGGTTCTGAAGAAGAAGGACTTCGTTATTGCCTCAAGTGCTGAATTAGAGGAACCTGTCACTCAGGAACCGGAAGATGCTGATAAAGACTTATCAGAGATTTCTGATAAAGAGAATGTTGATGCTCCTCTGATTGAAGAGCTGTCAGAAGAGAGTGAACCAGAAGATGAAGAGGTTCTTCAAGGTGCTAAACAGTTTGTTGAGAATGTTGACGATGAACACTTCATTGACAACGTTCTTCTGAATCAAGGAAGAAACCCTGGTGATAGGGATGCCTCTGAAACGCTGTTCAGAATGGCTCATTTATATGCTGAGCCCATTTCAACTTTTGATCCTAATGCCTCTGAACAGGTTATCTCATCTCCTACTCTTACTCCTCATCCATCTCCCTCACTACCTTCTGTCACAGAAGTAAGTGAATCTCAGACTTTCATTCCTCCAACAACTTCAACATCTGAAGGTGTTCCTCCTCCATCTACTCTTCCTTCTGGATCCTATTCAGAAGTGAATCTGGCCTCTGGACCAATCTTCACTGATTCCATTTCTACTTCTACTACTTCTTCTCTATCATCTTCTGCTGTACTTCCATCAACTGGAATTACTGCTCCTCCCTTTTCAACACCTTTTTCAATTCCTTCAACCTTACCTCCCTGTACAAATACTTTCTCTTCCTCTTTCTCACATACAATTCCTTCCACACAAACTTTTGTTCCTCCTCTCTCAACCCCTGGACATACACCTCCTGTGTGTGATCCCTTAACTTCCTTCCCCACTCCTTCAGGTTTTGCTGGGTTGTCCTCCAACTATGACTTCCTGCGCAAACACTTGAATCGAGAAGATTTGGATAACAGGTTTGGAAGTTTTGGCTTCATGGGCAGAGCTTCTGGTATTTCCGAAGCTGGAGGTGCCCCCAGTGTTGAAGAATTGAGAAGAATGGGTCAGAGTGGCTCAGATGAACTACTGAATAGATTTGCTGGTATAGGGCAAAGGACTTCTGCTGCTGACATGTATGCTCAGGGCATTGTGCTGCAAGAATTACATTCTTTGAAAGCTCAGAACCTGCAGCTCATGACTATGCTTCAAATGCAAGATCCTTCTGTTTATATACGCAATCTTTCTACACTTCATCTAGCTACATATGATGAGCTGTACAAATTGAGAGAATTAGCTCTGACTCTTCCTTCTCTGGACAATATTGCTCTTGCTTCTTCTCTAAAGGTCAATGAGAATTTGGAGATATTGACAGAAGAAGTCAAGGAAGCAAACGAGCATTATGAGGCTCATGAGAAGATGCTCCCTAGTAAGATTGAAGACCTGCAAAGTACTGCAAATCACATTCTGAGAGAAGTGAAATCTTCTGCTCAAGGTTCTTCATCTTCAGGAGCTGCAAAGATTGTATATGACATCACTCCTGATCTCAACAATCGACTCTCCAACATTGAGTCCGCTGTAACTGCTCAGAATGCACAGATTGCTGAGCTCACTGAACTTCTGAAGGTTATGCACACTCAGGCACGTGAACAAGAAAAGACTCTTCACAATTGCTATAGGTTTGTTCGAGGACAGACTTATATTCAGAATGAGCACCTCACTGCTGCTGTGTATGCTAACAATAGGTTGATCAAGCTCCTTCTTGATGATGTTCAGAAACAGCGACCTATGTCTGGTCAGACCTTTGATCATATGAAGACCATTGATGATGACTTCAGAAGACGAATGGATATGATCAATACTGTGCGACCAACTCCTGTGCAATATCAGACTGCTCTGAATGTTCAACAAAAATTGAAGTCTCAGGGTGCTCTTGGTGTTGCTGTTGGTTCTGGTCAAACGGGGGAGAAGTCTGGTCAGAAGAGATCAAGTGCTGCTGAAGGTTCTAGTGATGTTCCTCCTCAGAAGAAGAAACCTAGGAACTTGTAATCGTTTAGGACTTAAGCTTCTTAGCTAGGTTCTGGGTTGGGTAGTTTGTGTCTTAGGACTTTTTCTGCTCTTCTGATTATTTTGCTTCTTATGTTATCTTCTGAATGATCTTATATACACTGAATCTTTTCTATACTTTCTTGCATATCTGACTTCTTACTCTTTGCTTATGTTTCTTTTTAACTTAGTAAATTACACTTCATTAAATCTAACAACTTGATCTTAAGTCTTATTAAGTTTATACAGATTGCTGAAGTTCACCATTTTCACTAAAATGGGGGAGTTAATTTACTCAGAAGTTTTTGAAACATGTGCATAAGGAAGTCTTTCTCTAAAACTCATGTTTTCTTTTACCTTCTGACCACGGTTTGTCCATAACCAAAATGGGGGAGAATGATGAACCCTAAGTGTTTTGATTATGTCCAAACGTTTCAGAAGATGAAAACTTAATTCTATCTCACATATAGATTATTGTTGACTAATATTTTTGTTTTAGTCTATGTGTAAGTTACTCAGCAGGTGCTGAATGAATCATTTTCGGATTGCCTAAAGGACTCAGGAGTTTTGTTTGCTGAAGTCAGAGTTTCAACGATTCAGAAGCTGGAACTCCTCCGCTCTGAAGCCTAAGTCTGCTAAAGCTCTCCTCAGAAGTTCCTTGCAATCAGAAGTTATGCCAATTTGATCAGAAGTCTAGACAACTGGAAATAAGCTTCTGAAAGCTTAGTCACGGATTTGTTTGAGCATTTAATGCTCTGACACTTGCATTCAATGCAAGGCGCCAAAAGTTCAAAAAGCTGTTTTGATGGAGCGCGCTTGTCTGTTCAAGAGAAACCGGAATTTCCTTGTCTACCCTTTGTTGATCTAATTGAAGAATGATTCTGTCATCCTCATCCTTGATTTCAAATCACTTACCGGATTTAGTTAAAGAACAAGGATAACAGAATCAAAGTGTTTGAAGACCGTTTGAAGACTTGACAAATTAACGGCTACAACAACTGATGTCATCTCCTTTGAAGTTTCAAACTCCACAACGGTCATCTTCAATCACTATAAATAGTAGCCAAGCTCCAATGCATCAACACACGCATGATCATCGAGCAAAATCTTAACGCACTGTTTTAAACAAGAAAACAGAGCAACTTTTCCATTCTCAATCTTTCTTAGCATAGTCTTAGTAAAGTGAGAGAGTGAAGAAAAACAAGTTCATAATAGGAATCTTGTAAACTGAGATCGGTTGTGATCTTCAGTTAAATTTAAAGAGAGAAATCTAGTTGAGATTAGAGTTGGGTGAGAAATCCAGAAAACAGAGTATTGTTTTGTTCTGGTGGAAATCCTTTAACTCTTTTTAGACTAGTCAGAACTAAGTGAGAAATTAGCTTAAGTTCTGTTGATGTAAAGGAGCTTCTGAACTTGCCATAAAAGTTCTGAATAGTGGATTTATAAAATCTCTGAAGGCTGCGACCTCAGGGGACAAGACGTAGTCACAGGACTTCTGTGGCGAACTTGGATAAATCGAATTGTTCAATCAGGACCTCCTGAACTTCTTTCTCCCTCTTATACTTGTTATTATTGCTTCTGTGTACTTGCTTATATTTAGTGCTGAAACAGATTTTCTGTAAGTATCATTGTCTTTGTTCAGAAGACTGTCCAGAAGTTCTCTTACCGAACTTCTGTTGCTGAAAGCAGGCTAACTGTGTATAGGCAGAATTTTCCTCAGAAGCAAATTCTATAAACTTGCTTCTGACTCTGGAAAGTTTGACTCTGAAATTTAAGTTTCTTTAAAAACTTAGAAATTTTCAGTTTTCAACTTAGACACCTATTCACCCCCCTCTAGGTGATTCTGTTATTGTTAGGGCCAACAATCAAAGCTACACATAAACCAACAATTATGTTCTTTAGTTTACATAATTTTTCATTATCGGTCTTCATCTTCTTGTTCTCTAGCTCCAATACCAGACATTTAATTATATCAATCTTTGCAAGCATCCCCATTCATCAAATTTTTGTAATGTGTCAAAAGTTCTGGATCAATCCAATAAAAATATTGGCATCATCCATTTCTCTATCACCATGTACAACAATCAAAATATTAAATTATACTTCAAGCAATAAAATTAGTTTACAACAATAAAACTATCACGAATTTACTTACATAATTTTTGTATCCAAAAAATCTCATTCCTAGGTTTCTCTCAGTACAGAATTGTGCAACTGGTGCTACGAAGCCACAATCACAAATTCGTGGGTTGCGTCTTGAAAGTGTTGAATGTGAGCTTCTACTAGATGAGTTCGACATCTAAAACTCATAAAATAGAAATCAGTTCAAGGAATCTAAAAACTATAATTGGAAATCGTAAACTAAGCATTACTAAAATCAAAAATAGAAGAACACAAAATAGAAATGAAGAAAAGTAAGAAGAGCGTTGAAGGAAGAAGGAGAAGAAGAGCTTTGGAAGAAAGAAGGCGTTCGAGGAAGAAGAAGAAGAAGAGCTTTGCAAGAAGGAGATCTTACAACATGAAATTAGATCTGCTAGTGAGGACACAATTTTAGGGATTTTTTTTTTACCTTTTAAAGATCTTTTAATTATTTTAATAGAATTAATTTAAAAAATCTGATTTGGGTTGTCTAAATTGGGTTGGGTTGGGTAATTAGAAAAGTTGGGTTAGTTGTTGGGTGGTTTAATGAGTCATCATTTTTTTTGACACGTGGCAAAAAAATAATGACCGTGGCAGCCACGTGGCGTCTCTGGCGACTTTTGAAATCGGAAACCGGCCATAAGGACGATGAAGGTAACATTAATGAAAGTTTGATGAGTTTTGTGTTAAGAAATGAAGTTTTGTTGCATTATGGTTCATTTTCTGAAAATTGGAGGACGCCAGATGTAATTTACCCTACCAAACACTTATAAAATTGCTTTACTACAACATCATATTTACTTTTAATTTTACCAAACAGTTTTCAGCTTTTTTAGACAACACTTTGTTAGACAACACTTATTTCCACAGCTACAGCAGTTTTCAACAGCAATTCTAAACTGACCCTAAAAAAGCTGGGTTGTAAAAACTAAATCCTATAAAAGTTAGAGATGAAGATAGAATTTTATAAAACTTAGTCCCGTACTTTTAGAATCTATTTCAATCACTTTAATTTTGAGGATGGTCTATTAATGACTATCAAGTTTAGAGATGAAAAAAAGATAGGAGATTTATTTAATTAATGGTTGCTGGAGATAAAAAAAATAGTTAATGAAATTTTTCCACTGAACTTTTTAAAATTTTTCCACTTATTTCCACAGTTACACGTCGTACATTTTGATTGACTATGTTGTGGACATGTCAGCGTGTGAAATTCACCTTTTAGAACCATTTGAGTTATTTGTATTCACGAGTTATTTGCACATGTTTTAAGAAGTTAAGAGACCTATTGCTCAATCAAACAAGTTGAAAGGGTAATTTGTTACAATCGAAAGTTGAAGGGGCCAGTAGCAACATTGAGCCAAGTTTGAGGGGTTATTTGGGGTAAATTACACAGCGGTACCCAAACTATACATTTTTTCTCAAAGTGGTACCTAAATTAAATTTTGTCCAAAAGTTATACCCAAACTATCACTAACGTCCTCTAAGTCCAAATGACCTCCTATAACCAGTCAACATGTGGTCAACGCGTAGTCAACGCCGCTCAACACACGTTTGACCAAATTTTTTGATACCCATTTCACCATCTAAACAAAATGATCAAATTACCTTTTCTCCTTCTCACCTCTCCATTGCTTCTCTCTCCTCATTTTTCCCCTTCTTTCACCATCACTTCTCTCTCTTCATCCTCTTTTTCTTCTTCCTCCTCCTCCACCATCTTCTTTTTTTTTATTTCTTCTTCTCTCCTCGTCTTCCTCATTATTTTTCTCCCCTTCTTTCACCATAGCCCGAAGCCGAATTTCGATGGAATCTGGATTCCGGTAAGAATCTGGATTTTTCCAGATTCTGGTCGGAATATGGAAAATTCCAGATCTGGTCAGTTCTGGAATTTTTGAAATCTAGAAAAATCCAGGTTCCGGCCGGTTCCAAAACGGCCCGAAATCTGGATTTCTAGATTCTGGACAATTCTAGATAACGTCAGAATCTGGAATTTTCCAGATTTCGGCCAGTTCCGGACGCCGCCGGCGTTTAGAATTTCCAAATTCCGGCCATGGCTGGAACCGGCCGGAACTTGGAAATTCTAGATCCCGGCGGGTATCTCTTTGGAATGTCGGGAGATGAAGAAAGAGGAGAAAGAAAAAGGAGGAGTGAAGAAGAAAGAAAAAAGGAGGAGGAAAGAAGGAGGAGGAGAAGAAAAACAAAGAAGGAAAAAAGAAGAAAAAAGAGGAGAAGGTAAGAAAAAAAAATGAGGTGAAAAAGAAATCAACAATGGTGGAAATGGGGAAAGAATGAGAAGAGAGAAGGTAGTTGGGAGGAGGAAGAAGAAGGATGGAGGGTCATTTTTGTTATTATAATAAATGGGTCAAAGGAGTCAACATAAATTTGGTCAAACTTGCGTTGACCGCGTGTTGACCGGTTATAGAAGGTAATAAGAACTTAATTGGGAGGTCACGAATAGTTTGGATACTACTTCAAGAAAAAATTTTGTTTAGGTACCACTTTGGGAAAGTGAGTATAATTTGAATACCGCTGGTGTAATTTTATCCGAGTTAATTGTATATTCAACCTACTAATAATAATAATAATAACAGTATGGGTATAGTTTGGCATTTGGGCCAGAGATTCTTAAAAAAGAAGGGCAAATAATTTAATAGTCTTTTTGTTTTGCAGAAATTCACAGTTTGGTCCTCATATTTTAAAAACCCACTACTTAATTCTTGAGTTTTGTCTCAGTTAACACTTTAGTCCCTGCCATGATGTTAAAATACAATTTCCGCTAGTCAAGGAAGGTTTTGGCCAAAATCAACATATGGGGAGGGATCACGGGAGAACACCCTCATATGCGAGAACACTTTTATATGTGAGAACACATCAAAACTACGTAGTTTTATTAATAATAGATGACCAAAAGGGAAATTTGTCCCTTCTTATTCATTGTTACGCATGAGAGAGGAGAGAGAAATATGGTGCTGATTACTCTTTATTTAATTTTATTTTTATTTAAAATCATTTTCCCGACTTTCCCAAACTCCGATTTTGATGATTATTATACCATTGGACTCGTGTCGTCTAGAGGTTCATTTTAAGATCCATGATGCTTATGTAAAAAACATTATTTAAAATTTTGAGCATGCGAAATATTTTTTTGAACATAACATTTTTTAAGTTTTTAAACATGTTTACTGATCATGTAACCATGAATTTTAAGTTTTTGAACATGTTTGTTATGAAAATATGAAATATTTTTTTGAACATAATTTTTTAAGTTTATTTTTTTTTATAGAATTTTAAGTTTTTAAACATGTGTCAATTGATAGTTTTGATGGGAAAAAAATAAAATTAGTATAATGTTTTATGAAATTATCTAGTTTTAGTGATAATATGTTCAAATTAAGGATCAAACACATGAAATATTATGCAATTTTAGTGATAACATTAGTTTTTTAAACATTTTTAACAATGAAAAAGATGCAAATTAACTCAAATTAACACCCATGTTCAAAATTACAGCGCATATGTTCAAATTGTTAAAACGTCGACTTTACCTAACAACAATGGTAGTCAAAATAAGCGTCTCCTCAAAACAAATTTCCAACGGTATAAAAAAAGTTCAAATCGGAGTTCGGAAAAATCGGGAAAAATTATTTAAACAAAATGAAATAAACAATAATTAAAAAAGTACTAGTTTCTCTCCATTGCTCTTACCATTCAATACGTTTCAATTAAAAAAAATGACAAATTACCCTTTTAACCATCTCTAATTAATAAAACTACGTGGTGTAGTTTTGAAAGACTAAGTAGTGAATTTTTAGAAATGTAAAGACCAAAAAGTGAGTTTGTGCAAAACATAAACAGTATTAAATTATTTGAAAAAGAAAGAAACCAAAAAGCATGAGTGATCACTTGAACGGTGTAGATTTGATCTCCCAAAACCCCCCGAAACTTAAATGGTCGAAAGCTAAAACCCTATATGAAATTCCCTCCCTCCCTCCATCTTCTTGATTCTTTAGCAGCAGAATCTGTGCATCTCCGTCGTCAAAAATATGTATAGAATAATAGCTTCAAAATTATCATCTTCTTCATCATCTCTTCGGTAAATTACTTATTTTTCTTTCAATTTTCATTTCCACTCTTCCATTTTTTACTAATACTTTTCTATATTTCTATCTCTTCTTTTCGCCTTTTCGATAGCTCTTCTGCTGCCAATCAATTGGTAAGAATGTCTTCTCTTCTCTTCTATATGATATGGATTTCAGTTATGTTTTGTTTTGAGTTCTTGTCGAAACTCATGTGTTTTTGGTTACTGTTAGGTGCGTGCTAGTGTTATATGCCGCAGAAGTTATGTGGCCAAGGATATCTCTTTTGGGGTCGGTGCTCGTGCAGCTATGTTGCAGGGTGTCAATGAGGTAGCTGCAGCTGTAAAAGTCACTATGGGACCAAAGGTATTGCAGTTCTATTTTGAGATATTTAGCGTTTCAAAATACTTCTCTCGTAAAAACTCGAGTAATTTAGTATCTTTGTCAATGTTGCTTTTAATTCCCAAAGTGACACTTCAATCCAAAACTCACTTATAAAGTTATAATAATACACTCTAAGAGGTTCTCCCTTGTTTTGTAATTAATGTTTTTAGCAGCATATTTCTCTTCGAAAATATCACAAAGCTGTTCCTGTTGCAGATTTTATTAGGTCTCATCTATCCCATTCTAATTTCTCATTTCAAGTTCTAAAAATCTCTCTTTTGCGCACCATAAGAGTTTCTTCACATTAATGGTGAAATCACAGTACAATCGTTTGAACCTTTTGTAACTTGTGCTCAGGGTCGCAATGTTATCATTGAAAAAAGTAATGGAGACCCCAAGGTGACTAAGGATGGTGTCACTGTTGCAAAAAGCATCCAATTTAAGGAAAAGGCCAAGAATGTTGGTGCAGACCTCGTAAAGCAGGTTGCAAATGCTACAAACACTGCAGCAGGGGATGGTAATTTCTTGTTTGTTCTTTTGAACTCTATGGTACAAAATGGTGTCAGTTTGGAAATTCATTGGCTTGCCACTATCAAAATTCTATTATTTTGATTTGTCTTCCTTTCTGAAAAACACTTTACTATCGTTTAACGCGAAGAAGTTGGAAAAAGTTAGTAATGCTTTATCCACAACTTCATATCGTGAAACTTGACTTCTGTTTTCTGTCTGCAACTATGATGCATACAAACTTTGATCAAGCATTTCGAAAATCAAAATCATTGGAAACACTTCTAGTTTCCATGGTTTAAAAACTGGAAAACTCTTTCTTATAAAGTAGGTTTTCATCTTATCTGGCCCGCTAACTGATCTTTTAGTTGATTCATCATGTGTTATCACTTTGCATAAGATCCTAGTTTTTTCTTTATTATACTCCTATACCTGAGACATTTTTGAAGTGGAGAAGTAATGTCATTTATCACCTCTGTATTGATTTGAGAGATTCTCATGTTCTGTCACTTATCTGGTTGCAGGTACAACTTGTGCAACTGTTCTGACCCAGGCAATACTTTCTGAAGGCTGCAAGTCTGTTGCTGCTGGTGTTAATGTAATGGATTTGCGTGCTGGCATTAATCTTGCTGTTGGTGCAGTTGTTTCTGACTTGAAAAAGAGAGCATTGATGATAAGCACACCTGAAGAAATTACTCAGGTACTGCAGCTGCTTGTTGAAAGTATTTTACATATGTTATCAAAGTTACTTCCATTTGGAAAATTTGGTATAGGATAATATCTTACAACTACAATACGCGCACTAGTATTTGGTTGGTAAAATTAAAATGAAAGCTTTGTTATCCTGTTTGAAAGTCCCATCTTTCATTGTGAAAGGATGCTTCATTTGAAGTATTAGATGAGGCTTCTTAGTGGAAACTTCCTTATACAATCTTGAGTATGATTACGGTTACTCGACTAGAGAAGTGTTTATTTATATTCCCGAAGCTGTTACTGAATATGTTAAGCTGGATCTTTATGTGTCTGCTTCCACTCATTTCATAGATATTTTGTTTCTTCCTTCATAGTTTTCCACTGCTGTCTAACATATACTAAATAGGTTGCTACTATCTCCGCAAATGGTGAACGCGAGATCGGAGAATTGATAGCTCGAGCCATGGAGAAAGTTGGCAAAGAAGGAGTGATTACTGTTGCAGTGAGCAAACTTTCTTCTTCTGGTGTTGCATTATTGTGTAATTTTCTGTATATAGGTTAACATCATTTTGAATTTTGCAGGATGGGAATACTTTGGAAAATGAGTTGGAAGTAGTAGAAGGAATGAAGCTCGCCAGAGGTTATATATCTCCTTATTTCATCACTGATGTCAAGGCGCAGAAATGTGTAAGCTAATGCCTATGCTGTTCTACTCTTAGAATCCACTTCAATTACCAGATATGCATTAATTACTGAAATAAAAGAAGTTTTACCATGAAGCTTGGGCTCAATTACCATGGAATTTTTCAGGGAACAATTTTTATAGGGTGGTTAGAGAGAGTTAAACATAAGTTCCTGTTTGACTGTGAGGTGGCACAGCTGTGTACACACTCCATAGAACCGAAACGGCAAGATTTCTTGACAAGTAATATATTGCTGTTTTGGATTCTCAGCTTCTGTGGAGAGCCTGTTGCACAGTGAAACCCTCTCAGAGTCAGGGGGGTTAAAGCAAACGGATGGGCTAAGAAACAAGTGGATCAAGAGATGACTGTTGCGGTCATACTTGGACCTTAAAGAACTGTATACAATATAAAGTTTTGGTGGGGCGTTCCGAGCTTTCTTGGGTACTATGTAGACACACATGCATTGAGATGCCTTGCTCTATCTCCATTATAACTCTGTCCTCCCTACTCATTTGCATCTCTTGTGCTTCCTTCTTTTGCATCTCTCAGTTTTATCTCTACTAATAATTGCATGCTCGTAGGAACTTGAAAATCCTTTGATCCTGATTCACGAGAAGAAAATTTCAGACATGAATTCACTTGTGAGAGTATTGGAGCTGGCAGTAGAAGTACCTTTCTCAAGCTTCCTTGATTCTTTTTAAATTTTCTGGTGTTGTGGCGATGAGGATATGAATTTCTAACGCATTTCTTTCTAACCACTCAACTATAAACAGAACAACAGACCACTTCTAATTGTAGCCGAGGACGTAGAAAGTGAATCTCTATCTATGCTTATACTCAACAAGCATCATGCTGGAGTGCAGGTGATCGAATATACTTGCTTTGAGTTGCATTGCTATGCATATTGCATCTGATGCCTGATCTTGTAAATCTTGAAACAAATACATATGCTATATGATTAGAATTATACCAAACTTACTTGGAAAAAACAATGATAATATTCATGATGTCCTTCAACTTTGTTTTTGATTATTTTTCACTTGCAATTTCAATTTCCTGCACCTCACGAATGATCGTAGTCGGTTCACTAACGATTTTGTTCTATTTAGGTTTGTGCCATTAAAGCTCCTGGTTTTGGGGAGAACAGACGAGCGTCTTTAGATGATCTTGCCATTTTAACTGGCGGGGAGGTGATATAATTTTCAGATCTTATATCTGTTTTTATATATGATAGTGGTGTCGTGACTAGTTGTTTATGATGTACAGCTGATCAATGAAGATCGTGGGTTGGCACTTGACAAAGTAAAAATTGAAATGCTTGGTACTGCTAAGAAGGTTCGAAAACAGACTTTTGGTGTGCTTATCAGATTATATGAAACTTACTAGACTGAATTCAAGTTATGTTTTATTTGCCGACATTTCATGAAAGGTTACTGTTTCACTTGATGACACAATAATTCTCCATGGCGGTGGGGATAAGAAGCTGATTGAGAATCGGTGTGAGGAGGTATGGTCCGTGGTTAATTATTCAGATTTTTTGTGCAAAGCCTAAATAACTTTGGTCAGTGAAGCTAGTTTTGCAAAGGTTTCATCCATTTGAAGAGGATTTCAGGATTCCGATATAATTGAACTGTACTGATAACAATAATGTTGTACAGTTGAGAACGGCAATGGAAAAGAGTACTGCCATGTTCGATAAGGAAAAAGCTCAAGAAAGACTTTCGAAGCTCTCCGATGGGGTTGCTGTGTTCAAGGTTTGTCTTTCAACTTTGTAACTGCTGTGCAATATGTTTATAAGATATATAAACTATACATGTGAATATTCATTTTCATGCAGGTTGGGGGCGTTAGTGAGGCTGAAGTTGGAGAAAGGAAGGATAGGGTTACTGATGCTTTGAATGCAACCCGAGCAGCCGTGGAAGAAGGAATTGTTCCAGGTAAATTTGTTAATCAAATAATAGTTCAGTAGAGATGATCATAGTCTAAACATGGTTATCTGGATCAGGCGGTGGTGTTGCTCTTCTGTATGCTACAAAAGCTTTGGAAAACCTTGAAGCTCCAAATGAAGACCAGAAGAGAGGCATACAAATAATCCAGAATGCTCTCAAGGTTCGGGTTTGCGAGATAATTTTTGTTTTAAGCTGAGGTTTTACTTGTTATCTCATAACTGAATCGGATTTGTATAGGCTCCAACGAATACGATAATTTCAAATGCTGGATTTGATGCTGCTGTTGTTCTTGGCAAATTGTTGGAGCAAGATGATTGCAATTTTGGTTATGATGCGGCTAAAGGTTCGTGCACTAAATAAAGTTATTTTTATTTGTTGTAATATCCCTAACGATTATTTTATTTTATTTTATTGCCTAATCTGCACTGATGGCTGTGAAAAAACAGGTGAATATGTGAATATGGTAACGGCTGGAATCGTAGATCCCCTTAAAGTTGTTAGGACAGCGCTAGTAGATGCTGCCAGGTGAATATGTAGTTTTGATTGTGTGAAATTATGTTATTAGCGTCTTTATTTATCCATAAAAGTCAATCGCCCCTTCGTATACTCTGCAATGTCCTATTTACCTCACCAAATTACTTAAAAGTGACCATTGAGGGTGACATGCAGACTTAGACGGAACAAGTTTAGGGGTAACAGGACGTTTTCCAACTATAGGGAATAGTTGACGTTTTAGACAATTGGAGGGGGTATAGGCTATATCATTAGGTTTAATCTGGATAACATTTGTTTGTGTTTGCAGTGTTTCGTTGCTGTTGACAACGACAGAGGCATCTATCGTAGAAAATCCAGATCAGAAAAAACCTCCAAGCAGAATGCCGGATATGGATGATTTCGATTATTAATTAGACAGTGCCCAATTTTGATATTCAATTGTACCCCAAAATTCTTCAGAACTGTGTAATACCTCAAGTAGATTATTTAGACACTTCTTTGGAATTAATGAATTCCACAAAAGTCTTGTAGAATTCATTTACAGTTCCAGCAAATAATTAACTATTTTGTCAAAATCCTAGCTAGAAAACAAAAAACTCAGATTTCAACTGTCGAAACATAGAAGTGTCTTCTAATCCATTTTTGTTCGACCTATTTCTTCATCCCGTCCGCCATTAGATTCTTCGGTAATCCTTGAAAATGCTTGCTCCAAACTACTAACAATGTTTGCTATAGTTGGCCTTTTCATTCCATCTAAATTTACACAATGAAGTGCAGTATATGCCACTATTTTAACTGCTTCAGCTTCATTAACGGACTCAGCCGGATCAATCCTATGGTCTAAAATTAGAGGCAATTCATTCCCCAAGATTTTAGGAACTGAATACTCTACCAAATTTGTTCCTTTATCGAATATAGTCATCTTCCCTGTCAACAGTTCTAGTAATACAACACCGAAAGAGTACACATCACTTCTTGCTGTTAAGACATTTTCACCATTGTACTCCGGATCAACATAACCACCCCTTTCCGCTGCCATCTTTGTTTTGTACTCCTGTTCAGATTCAAGACCCATCAACCCAAAATCTGCAATTCTAGCTGTCCAATTTGCATCCAGTAAGACACACGAGGAGCTTATGGCTCGATGAATTATGGGTGGGACTGCATAATTGTGAAGATAGTCGATTCCTCGTGCAGCATCTAATGCAATCTTAATCCGCATAATCCATGAATCAATCATCCTAGTATCCTTGTGAAACAACTGATAATATAAAGATCCATTTGCCATGTACTCGAAAACTGTAAGTCTTTCTGTTCCTTGTTCACAGTATCCTACGAGTCCAACCAAATGTTTGTGGTGAAGCCTTAAAAAGTATGTCAGTTCGGATTCATATGCACTATCTTCCTCCATGCTCTTCTGTTTACCTATGTAGTTCCTCTTGATTGCCACTTCCCGACCATCCGGTAACTTCCCTTTATAGACAGTGCCATATCGGCCATCACCAATCTTGCGGTCATCCGAGAAGTCATTAGTGGCGGTAGAAAGTTCTGCAAAAGTGAATTCCTCTTCCCTATGAAGATTCCTTAGATTCGAGGCTGACCTTGCCTGTAGCAGACTTCCTGAAAGTTTTGTACATAATAGACTGAAGGCAAAAAATATAGGCCAACTCGAGACTTTGATAGGATTATCAGTGTGTCGCGACAAAAACACGAATGCTATTGATGCAAAAACCCATTGAAAGAATGCACAAACTAACCCAACAATGTCTGGGAACGTCCCGAAAGGCTTGGAATTTGGGTATGGGCAATAAAACCATGGCAGAAATCCCTTTTTCATCAAAGAAACCCTTTCTCGTTTACCCTTGTAAACAAGATCAACGATAGAAATAACCAAGACTGTGAAAGACATTATCATACTAAGTAGCGCGAATTGGGGCTTATGAACTGATGACAGCTGATCGAAAACAGCTGATGGTATCTCCAACACAAAGTTTGAGACGAGGAAAACGCTTTCCAGGGAACTAATCTGTTACAAGACATGATTAGTTTACAATCGTATCAAACACATATATGCTGCTATCATCTATAACTTACTAACCTTATCATTGAAGCGATCTGTCCGGGTATGCGCCTTTTCACTGCCCGTGGTCTCCTGTTCAATATCTATTTTGAGAGATTCAGCCATACCATCTGAGAAACTGAAACCCAGAAGAAAAGCTAGTCTTCAAATTTGAATTGTAAATGAAAAGAGAAACATAAGTCATCACAGTTGCTTTCATCAACTGGCTCCACACGCCAAGGACTAGAGAACTTTGACTTTTCATAGTCCTCTTAAAAGCAATTTGTTGACTTTTCACAACTGAAATTTGACTATCATATTATTTTTGTATTCTTAATTATACCACCAGCATAATCTGATACTTTAATTTAACAAAAAAACAAAAACTAATCTAGGAAATTATGAATTTATGTTCTCAACAGTAAAGATGGCAATTTTTTAAGAGTAACTTGTACTAAATATATGATTAATCCTAAAAACAAAAATTAGTTTCTCACCAGAATTGTATAAACTTGCTCTGAACCCCCTCTTGAACATTGCTTGCAGAGAATGTGTAAACATTATTTTTCAGTTTAATCCAACTCTGCCCTGGGTTTTTCTTCGCACCTTAGTTCGAGCTGGCGTTCACACTTTTGCAGAATCCTCCCATCTAACGCTTGCAACATTCAAATTTCTTGTCATTTCCAGCAGGTTGAGATTAAACATGGATGCTGTTTGATTTAATGCATCTCGTAAACACTCAACAGTGAAATATTGAATAATGAATACCCTTAGAACCAGTGTTTCATAACATATCCATGAATGAATTGAATCCTATGAAATAGGCTCAGACCAGCGGAAGCTGATTAAACCACAGCCATTGGTTCAGCAGTGTGCTCAATTCCTCTAGACCTTATTAAATACAACATCTCCATTGTTTTATCGAGATAACCGCAATGTTTATGTTGTGAGATTTGGCTCCAATTCTTCAATCTGTTTTCTCTGGAAAATCTTGAAAGCACCATTGCAATCATATTAAAAGGATAACCTGTTTACAAATAAAATTAAGTGCATTGAGTTTATTTTCCTCTTTGATATTCATTAAGAGTTTACATATAAAATCACTATACTCAAGAAAAACAGTATCATATTGTAACTGTCAAAATGTTTAACTGTCTTATAATCATCACCTTCTCTGGAATGCTGCACCGATTGGTGTCAGTAGCTTTTGTCTGTCAAAAGATATCAACTGTCAAAACATAGAAGTGTATGTTAATCCAACTTTGTTCGTCTGGTTTCATCATTCCGGCCAGCATTAACATAGAAGTGTATGTTAATCCAACTTTGTTCGGCTGGTTTCATCATCCCGGCCAGCATTAGATTCTTCGGTAATCCTCGAAAACGCTTGCTCCAAATTATTAACAATGTTTGCTATAGTTGGCCTTTTAATTCCATCTGAATTTACACAATGAAGTGCAGTATATGCCACCATTTTAACTGCTTCAGCTTCATTAACGGACCCAGGTGTATCAATCCTATGATCTAAAATTAGAGGCAATTCATTCCCCAAGATTTTAGGAACTGAATACTCGACCAAATTTGTTCCCTTATCAAATATAGCCATCTTTCCTGTCAACAGTTCTAGTAACACAACACCGAAAGAATACACATCACTCTTTGCAGTTAAGACATTTTCGCCATTGTACTCCGGATCAACATAACCATTTCTTTCTGCTATCATCTTTGATTTGTACTCCTGTTCGGATTCAAGACCCATCAATCCAAAGTCTGCAATTCTAGCTGTCCAGTTCGCATCGAGTAAGAAGCATGAAGAATTTATAGCTCGATGAGTTATTGGTGGGACTGCATAGTTGTGAAGGTAGTCGATTCCTCGTGCAGCATCTAACGCAATCTTGATCCTGATAACCCAGGAATCAATCATCCTACTATCCTTCACAAACAGTTGGTTATACAATGACCCGTTCGCCATGTACTCAAAAACAGCAAGCCTTTCGGTTTCTTGTTCACAGTATCCTATGACTCCAACCAAATGTTTGTGGTGAAGCCGTAAATAGTATGCGAGTTCAGATTCATATGCACTATCTTCCTCGACGATCCTGTGAGCTATATATTTTCGCTTGATCACCACTTCACGTCCGTCCTCTAACCTCGCTTTATAGACAATGCCGTACCTGCCATCACCAAGCTTGCATTCATCCGAGAAGTCACTAGTGGCAGCAGAAAGTTCAGCTAGAGTGAATTCCTTTTCCCTATGAAGTTTTTGTAGATTTGAGGCGGAATTTTTTTGTAGTAAATTTCCTGAAAGTTTCGCATATAGTAGACCGAAGGCAAAGAATATAGGCCATGTTGAGACTTTGACAGGATTATCATTGTGTCGAGACAAAAACACGAATGCTATTGATGCAAAAACCCATTGAAAGAAGGCACAAACTAACCCAATAATGTCTGGGAACGTCCCGAAAGGCTTGGAATTCGGATACGGGCAATAAAACCACGGCAGAAATCCCTTCTTCATCAAAGAAACTCTTTCTCGTCTACCCTTGTAAACAAGATCAACGATAGAAATGACCAAGACTGTGAAAGACATTATCATACTAAGTAGCGCGAATTGGGGCTTATGAACTGATGACATCTGATCGAAAACAGCTGATGGTATCTCCAAGACGAAGTTTGAGATGAGGAAGACGGAAGTAATCTGTTATAAGAGAGGATTAGTTTAGAAACAACCATCTTACAATCATATCAAAATCATCTCCAACTTTACTAACCTTATTATTGAAGCAATCTGTCCGGGCACGCGACTTTTCGCTGCTCGTGGTTTCCGGTTCAATATCGATTTTGAGAGATTCAGCCATACCATGTGAGGAATGTCAAAGCAGAAACTGAAACCCAGAAGCAAGTTAGTCTTCAAATTTGAACTTGGAAATCGAAAGATAAGAAACACAACTACAAGAGTCATTAGTTTCTTTCATCTACTGGCTCCACACGGTATATAGACTAGAGAAGTTTGACTTTTCTTAACAAAGATAGAGGCCTCTTAAAGGCACCTAGTTGACTTTTCACAAGTGAAATTTAACTCTTCATATAGTGTTGTGTTGTCTTATTTGTTCACCAGACCAAGCTTTAACTATAAACAAATTAATAAAGATGGCAATTTTTTTTTGGCAAAATTAACTTAAATTCATATATAATTCACTATATTCCGGACATCCTAGCTAGAAAACACAATATCAGATTTTAACTGTCAAGATGTTTTAAGTGTCATATTATTCGTCACCTTCTGTGAAATGCTCAACCGATTGATGTCAGTAGCTTATGTATTTTGAAAGACTTAATCATCTCACCTGCGTTTGATTCTTGGGTAGCTTGCTCCAAATTATTAACAATGTTTGCTATGGTTGGCCTGTTGAATCCTTCTGAATTAGCACAATGAACTGCAATATAGCCACCGGTTCAATTGCTTCAACTTCATTAACAGACTGGGAGGGTAGATCCTATGGTCTAAGATCAGGAGCAATTCATTCCCCAAGATTTTAGGAAGCGAAAACTCTACTTAAATTCATTTTCTTATCAAATATAGCCATCTTTCCTGTCAACAGTTCTGGCAATACAACACCGAAAGAATACACATCACTCTTTGCAGTTAAAACATTTTCACCATTGTACTCCGGATCAACATAACCATTTCTCTCTGCTGCCATCTTTGATTCAAACTCATTTTCAGATTCCAGATCCATCATTATTGGGTTAGTTTGTGCCTTCTTTCAATGGATTTTTGCATCAATAGCATTCATATTTCTGTTTCGGAACACCAATAATCCTGTCAAAGTCTCGACTTGGCCTATATTCTTTGCCTTCAGTCTATTATATACAAAATTTTCTGGAAATCTTCTACAAACAAGGTCCGCCTCCAATCTAAGGAAACTTCATAGAGAAGAGGAATTCACTCTGGATGAACTCTCTATAGCCACTAATGACTTCTCAGATGACTGCAAGCTTGGTGTTGGCAGGTAAGGCATTGTCTATAAAGGGCGTTTAGAGGACAGACATGAAGTAGCAATCAAGAGGAAATAGATAGGTCACAGAAGCATTGAGGAAGATAGCGCATATGAATCTGAACTGGCATACTTTTTCAGGCTTAACCACAAAAATTTGGTTGGAGTTGTAAGATACTGTGAACAAGGAACCAAAAGACTTACAGTTGGGGAGTACATAGTAAATGGATCCTTGTATAGCCAATTGTTTCACAACAATATCAAGATGATTGATTCATGGGTTATAAGGATCAAGATTGCATTAGATGCTGCAAGAGGAATCGACTATCTTCAAACAGTCCCACCCATAATTCATCGAGCCATAAATTCCTCGTGCCTCTTACTTGACATGAAACCATGGAACCAATCCCTTCTTCATCAAAGAAATTGTTCTCGTTTACCCTTGTAAACAAGATCAAAGACAGAAATGACCAAGACTGTGAAAAACATTAGCATACTAAGTAGCGGGAATTGGGGCTTAGGAACTGACGAGAGCTGGTTGAAAACAGCTGATGGTATCTCCAAGACAAACTTTGAGACGAGGAAGATGCTTTCCATGGAAGTAATCTGTTACAAGAAAGGATTGTTTTAGAACAGACCATTTTGCAATCATTTCAAAAACATGCTATTAATGCTATCAGCTCTAACTTTACTAACCTTTACATTGGAGCGATGTGTCCAGCTATGCACCTTTTCACTGCTCTTGGTTTCCTGGTCAATATCTATGCTGAGAGATTCAGCCATAACAAATTTTGCGGCAGGAAGTCTTCAAATTTCATTTGGTAATACATTGAAATTGGAAAGAGAAAGAGAAAGTCATTACTTCATCAACTGGCTCCAGACGGCAAAGACTACACATAGGCGTCTTAAAGTTACCTTGTTGACTTTCTACCATTGAAATGTAACTCCTCATAATTTATCGTGGTACTGATTATTCCACCAGGACAAGCTGATACAATGTAATTAAATTTAAGTGCTCAACAAGGCAGAAACAATTTTGTAGAGGAACTTGTACTGCTTTCAATAATCGTAAACGCAAAAGGAAACTCCTTTATTAGTATTCTCACCAACATACTGAGGAGCTTGTACTAATTTCAATTTCATGTTCATATCTTTGGGTCTTCATATGAATTGTCAAATCATCGAGAATTCTATAAACTTGTTCTAAACCCTCGAGCACATTGTTTGCAGAGAATGTGTAAACGTTATTCTTTAGTTTAATCCAACTCTGCCCTGGGTTTTTCTTCAAACCTTTAGTTCGAGCTGATGTTCTAACCTTTGCAGAATCCTCCCATCTACCACTCGCAGCATATATATGAGAAAGCAACATTGAATTCCTTGTCATTTCCTGCAGGTTGAGATTAAACACAGACGCGGTTTCTTCTGCGATTTCTGTATTATTGTGCATTCTACAAGAGTTCAAAAAAGCACTCCAAACACAGACATTCGGTTCTATTGGCATGCTTTTTATAATTTCACTTGCTTCTTGCAATAATCCTGCCCGGCCAAGGAGATCGATCATGCATGCATAATGCTCCATCTGGGGTTCGATCTTGTACTCTGTACGCACCTGATGAAAAAGTCTACGACCCTCAGGAACAAGTCCAGCATGACTGCAAGCAGAAAGAAGAGCAACAAAAGTAACACCATCTGGCTTAAATCCGAGTATAATCATTTGATCAAAAGTTTCAAGAGCATTCCTGCCAAGCCCATGCATCCCATACCCCATGATCATAGAATTCCACGAGATTAAATCTGTGGTCTTCATTTTCTCAAATACAGCACGCCCTTGTGTAAAACATCCACACTTGGTGTACATGTTAACTAGGCCATTTTGCACGAGAATAGTTTTGTCCATCAAGGTTCTAATAACATGGCCATGGATTTCCCTACCGAGATGAAGTGCAGCTAACTCTGCACAAACTGATAAAACAGTAGCTATTGTCACAGCATTTGCCAATACCTTAGCATTCTGCATTTGTCGAAATAATTCCAAAGACTCCTCTCCACGCCCGTTAGATGCAAAACCATCAATTATTGCACTCCAAGTTACAACATTAGATCTCAACTTCCAACATTGGTGTAATCTCTTCAGCTCCAAAAATATCTCAAGGGCCGCATCACATAAACCAGCTTCTGCGTGTGATGTTATCAGGGTATTCCAACTCGCAATGGTCTTGTTTTTCATTTCCGCAAACAATTTATTAGCACAATTTACATCCCCATTCTTCCCATACACACTCAGCAATGCAGTCTTGACAAATGAATAATCCTCAAACCCACCCTTTATAACATACCCATGAATCACCTTACCCCTATCAAATGCCCTCAAACCAGGACAAACCGATAAAACCACAGCAACTGCTTCAGCAGTCACCTCAGTTCCTGTAGACCTCATTAAACAAAACAACTCCAATGTTTCCTCAAGATAGCCAGAGCGCGCATAGCTTGACACCAACGAAGTCCACGTCACAAGATTCGGCTCAAACCCTTCAATCTGCATCCTTTGGAAAATCCTAAAAGCACCATCGGAATCATAATTAAAAGCATAACCGGAGACCATTGTATTCCATGAAATCAAGCTCCTACCGCTCATTCTATCAAACACATGGAGTGCATTTTCCATTTGACTGAGCTTCGCATACATTCCCATCAACTCATTACCCACATAAAGCTGACTCTGAAACCCCATTTGAAACACATGGGAATGAACCATTTTGCACAAATTAGAATACCCAATAAACGCACAAGCCCGAATAACCAAAGGGAAAGTAAAACCGTCTGCGAAAGCTCCAACCTTTCTCATTCTAACATACAATTTAAGGGCATTTTCATAAAACCCATTAGAAACATTAGCTCTCAAAATAGAATTCCACAAAAGCAAATTAGAAATTCCCTCGGAAATCACAGTATCGAATATCTTGTGGGCATCAATGAGAAACCCAAAACGAGCATAGACAGATACATTACGGGCAGCCAAGAAAGCAGATGGGTAACTTCCCGTGAGGATGATTCGGGCGTGTATTTGTTTGCAGTGTTGAATAGTGATGCAACGTTGAAGAAATTGATCGAAAAAAGTAAGAAGGTCATTAGAAGGATGGTAATGTTGGATGTAGGTTTGATGGTAGCGGAATACAGAGATTGAAGAGTTGAGATTTGAAGGTAATATATGAACTCGTAACGGGAGACGTTGAATCATCAACATCATAGAAAGCTGTGGATTTATATGATGGATGGTAATGGTTTCTCAAGGTTGGAATTTGAATTTCGGCGCGAAATAGAGACGTTAATATTCTAATTCCGAAAATGTCCGTACAATGAGTTTTCCACTCTTTCGACTAGGAGTTCTAGAACTGTCGGTCGGAACTAAGTCTAAAACGACGTCATTCTATAGTAAAAAAGGTAAAAGGGTATAAGCTTAAAAAATAGTGTTGCAACTCATAAACAAGGTTAAATGCACCATTGATCACTCAACTTTGGTGTTCGTTTTAAAATGGTCACTTAACTTTAATTTGTCTCAATAAAATCATTCAATTTTGGTGTTTGTCTCAAAATGGTCACTCAACTTCAATTTATCTCGATAAAATTACTCAACTTTCTTTTTTGTCTCAATAAAGTCACCCCGGCAATTTTCAAATAAAAAACCTACCAAAAATATGACGTGACTTCCACGTAAGCATGAGTCAACTATGAACGATGATGTGGCGACACGTGTCATCCACGTATACACCACGTGTCACTCAATTTTAGAAAAATATAAAAAAAATCAAATTAATTAAACTCATTACGTATCCCTCACTATGGAGACGAAATTTAAGGTTTTAGATTTTAAAAGGAGAAGAGCTGGAATATGCGATGAGTTTAATTAATTTAATTTTTTTTTATTATTTTAAAATTGAGTGACACATGGTGTATACGTGGATGTCACGTGTCGCCACATCATCGTTCAAGGTTGACTCACGCTTACATGGAGGTCATGTTATAATTTCTGTGGATTTTTTATTTGAAAATTGCCGGAGTGACTTTATTTAGACAAAAAAGAAAGTTGAGTGATTTTATTGAGACAAATTGAAGTTGAGTTTTGAGACAAACACCAAAATTGAGTGATTTTATTGAGACAAATTGAAGTTAAGTGACTATTTTGAGACAAACACCAAAGTTGAGTGACCAATGGTGCATTTAACCCCTCATAAACATGAAAAAAAAGGTAGAAATATGAAAGAATAAATCAAGAGCTTAATTTATAAACCATAATTTGTTGAATGATTTGATTATGTGTTTAGTTGAATGATTTGATAATTTTAAACTATTGAAATCTAATTTTTTTTAAGTTTACGACACAAGATGATGAACATGAAAAGAATCATCCGCATATAAATGTGATATATGAATCATCTGTATATAAATGTGATATATGAACAGATTAATATGTAGCTTATTCATTAATAGTATTTTAGGATCTCAAATAAGAGATAATTTCTATGTAAAATGTAATTTTGTCTTTATTTTGATGCCAATCATGGCCTCAATGACAATTACAAATTGTTTTCTGAATCTTGATGCAATACTCTCCTCTTGGCTTCCTTTGTTTTGTTATATAAACTCCGAAATTTAATATTTGGTTTGAGTTGGTGTAATAAATCTTTCAAAAAAATAAAGTTGGTGTAATTAAAGGC
The DNA here is from genome assembly GCA_028411795.1 of Euphorbia peplus. Classification (NCBI taxonomy): domain Eukaryota; kingdom Viridiplantae; phylum Streptophyta; class Magnoliopsida; order Malpighiales; family Euphorbiaceae; genus Euphorbia; species Euphorbia peplus. The sequence goes on along the minus strand of CP110843.1, from coordinate 5,602,324 downwards.
CTTCATAATTCAATCTCTAGAGTGTAACTGAGTTTTATAGGCTAATAGCCTAATAGTGATATTTTTATTCATGCACATCTTCTAAGAGAGTAAGCTTCGGTTGGTTTAGTATGTATGATCTAAATCTTTCTTTTCATTGTATGCGAAAATTTTGTACAGATTCTATGGTGCTTTGCATTTTGTTTTTCAACAAAACAACAAAATAAATGTTGCTGCATTTGGAGTTTTGTTGAAATTGTCCATCATCAGAATCCTTTCACATCAGATTCATATTTACCCAAACATTTTCTTTCATTCGATTTTAGTTTCAATTTAACACATGGTAAAATGAGGTCTCATATATTAGTATAAAAGCATTGTTATTTGGGCCTTCACAACTTAACTATCCGTTTGAACTTTCAGTTCAAGTGGTTCCTTGACTGCCTCCCAAATATTTTTAAGCAAGGGCAAGAGACATTGATTTGGTAGGTCAGATCACCAAAGAACTTGGGCATTATGATGGTACTATTCCTTAAAAGACCTTTGCTCATGGCTCTTAATTCTATATGTTTATAGTGTAGATTACAGTTGATATAAAAAAAAAGGTCTGTGTTGATTCTCTTTTCTGTTAGATCTCTCAAGGTGAATTAGATGTTTATTGTTTGTTGTAGGCTTAACCATTCTCCTGACCCTTAAAGTTGGCACATTTTTTCACATAGCCTCTGAAATTTTGTAGTTTACCACTTAGCATATATGATGAAGAGCCTTAGATGATATAGAAATATAAATACCACAAAGATGTCGTTATAATAGTTTGTTTCAAATTGGCTAGAAGTTATGAGGCATGACACGTCTAGGAGGGTGCCGCACCCCGTGTCGGGATACGCGACTCGGCCAGACTCGACATGAACTCGATAGTCAAAGTGTCCATTCACTTAGACTCGGTCAAACTCGATTGAACTCAGTGAAAATTGAATTTTTTATTAAAATTTGGGGGTTTTTCTTTTATAAAACTAAAAAGATAGGCCCAACAAGTCTGTGATTGAATTAAACGAAGAAAAAAAATTCCCAAATACGTAAACCTAAAATCCCTTGTTTATGTGTGATTTCTACAGTTGAAAACCTGAACTTGTTCGATTCAACTTCGAAGGAAGTGAAGATAGTGTTTGATTGCTAGCTTGAGGGTGATTTTATATCATAGCAGCTGTACAAATTAGAAATTATATATATATATATATATATAGGGGAGGGATCAAGTGAGAACACCTCCATATGTGAGAATACTTTTATATGTGAGAACACCTCAAAACTACGTAGTTTTAATAATAAGAGAGGACCAAAAGGGAAATTTTTTCCTCCTTGATATGTTGCGCATGGGAGGAGGATAGAGAATGTGGTGTCAATGACTAATCATTTAAATTTTCTTTAGTTTAAAATCATTTTCCCGGCTTTTCCGAAGTTTAATTTTAATAATTTTTGTACCATTACACTCGTGTCGACTAGATGTTCATTTTGAGATCCATGTTGCGTAGGTAAAATTGAATTTTAAATTTTTTGAACATGTCAGTTATTGTTTTGAGGATAAGGCGTTTTAAGTTCTGTTGCTGGTGCTGCTCTGGACATGAATTTTGAGCTTTTGAACATATGAGTTATTTTTTTGAAAATATTTTTTAAATTGTTAAACATGTATGGTATTGTTTTGAACATAAATTCTAAGTTTCTAAACATATAATTTATAGTTTCTAAATTGATAGTTATGCTGGAAAATAAATAGTAGATTCATACAAATATGATTTTATCTATTTATGATACAATATTATTAATTTTTTGACAGGGAAGGTTTCCCGACGGAGTGACCCAGAGGAAACAGAATGGTGTAAGCTATTTTCCGTTTCCCTTGTTAAAGAAGACATGAAAGAAGTAGCAGCAGAACTCGCTTTATTGAACTAGGTACTTTTGTTTTTGTAATTTGAGTTGATTTTTGTTGTTGTAGATTTTGATTGTTGGGTATAGGAGGAAGACGATGAACAGGGGTAGGCTGGTAAGCTCGAAAAGCAGAGACTTGCTCTGTCGCCGTTGCCGAAGAAATGACCGGCCGGGAAGAAGGAGTTGAATCTTGGGTTTTGATTTGAATCTCCGAGGAAGAACATGGACTCTCCGGAAACGAGCGTGGCCGGTTCTTGAAGTGAATCTTGGGTTTTGATTTGAATCTCCGAGGAAGAAACAGGGGCTCTCCGGAAACGAGCGTGGCCGGTTCTTGAAGTGCGTCCCAAAAAAAAAAGACCTTTTTAAAGCTGCTAACATGACAAATTTCCCTTTTGGTCCTTAATGGAGGTGTTCTCACATACAAAGTGTTCTCACATATGAAAGGTGTTCTCACCTGATCCTTCCCCTCAATATATATATATATATATATATATATATATATATATATATATATAGGGGAGGGATCAAGTGAGAACACCTCCATATGTGAGAATACTTTTATATGTGAGAACATATCAAAACTACGTAGTTTTATTAATAATAGAGGACCAAAAAGGAAATTTGTCCCTTCTTATTCATTGTTGCGCATGAGAGAGGAGAGAGAAATGTGGTGTTGTTGACTTTTTATTTAATTTTATTTTTATTTAAAAACATTTTCCCGACTTTTCCAAACTCCAATTTTGACGATTATCATACCGTTGGACTCGTGTCGTCTAGATGTTCATTTTAAGATCCATAATGCTTATGTAAAAACGATTTTTTAAAATTTTGAACACGCAAAATATGTTTTTGAACATACCAATTTTAAGTTTTATTGCTGCTGTAAACATGAATTTTAAGTTCTTGAACATGCAGGTTATTTTTTTGAGCATACGTTTTAAGTTTTTGAAAATATGAAGTATTTTTTTAAACATAATTTTTAAATTTTTAAACATGTGTCAATTGATAGTTTTGATGGAAAAATAATAATATTAGTATAATGTTTCATGAAATTATCTAATTCTCGTGATAATATGTTAAAATTAAGGATCGAAACATGAAAAAATTATCCAATTTTAGTGATGATATTAGTTTTTTTAACATTTTAACAATGAAAAAGTGCAAATTAACTACAATTAATACTGATGCTCAAAATTACAGCACATATGTTCAAATTATTAAAACATCGAGTTTACCTAACAACAATGGTACATAAAATACGCGTCTCGTCAAAACAAATCCAACGGTATAAAAAAATTTCAAATCGAAGTTCGGGAAATTCGGAAAAAATTATTTAAACAAAATGAAATAAACAATAATTAAAAAAAGTACAAGTTTCTCTCTCCTTAAAACCCATACGTGTCTATTAAGAAAAAATGACAAATTTCCCTTTTAACCCTCTCTCATTACTAAAACTACGTAGTTTTGGAGGTGTTCTCACATATAAAGTGTTCTCGCATATGGAAGGTGTTCTCACTTGATCCTTCTTCTTATATATATATATATATATATATAATTGTGTTCACATGGTTAATGATTGACCAAATACAATTTGGCCAATCAGCGTTAGATCAAAATTTAAGGGTCGACATTAGTTTGGTGGTTTCATTAGTATCTAATCTCCACCATTAGATAGATTTTAATCTAATGGTGATTGACCAAATTGTATTTGGTCAATCATTGACCATGTGAGGGGTTAAATGCACCAATGGTCATTCAACTTTGCCGTTTGTCTCAAAATGGTCACTCAACTTCAATTTGTCTCAATAAAGTCACTCAACTTTGAGTTTTGTCTCAATTATGTCACTCCATCAACTTAAAAAATAAATTAAATCCTAAAATAGTGATGTGGATGCCACATCAGCACAAGTCAACTTTTGACCGTTGACTTTGACTGCCACGTAGCAGCCACCTAGATGTATAATAAAATTTTACGACATGTGGTGCCTAGGTGGCCACCACATGGTGGTCAAAGTCAACGGTCAAAAGTTGACTTATGCCAACATGGCAGCCACATCACTACTTTGGTATTTAATTAATTTTTAAGTTGATGAAATGACATAATTGAAACAAAACTCAAAGTTGAGTGACTTTATTGAGACAAATTAAAGTTGAGTGACCATTTTGAGACAACAAGCAAAGTTGAATGACCATTGGTGCATTTAACTCACCATGTTAGCATCACTCATATATATATATATATATATATATATATATATATATATACAAAAAGTTCAAACGAGACAAGAGTTTAAGATGAGACTAATTTTTATATATGGTGAGACAAGGTAAGGTGGCAAACTTGTAATTAAAGGAAACCTCCTCATGCGTGGAATTGGAGGGAAGGAAGAGGAGCTGATGTCACTTATGGAGAGAGAAAGAGTTTTAATTATTATTTTTTTAAAATGCATTTTTCCGCTCTTTCCGAACTCATTTTTCAAAAAAAATTATACCACTGAACTCGTATTAATTAGGCGGTCATTTTGAGATCCATTGTTGTTATTTATAGACGATTTTTATTTTTTTTTTTATTTTTTTATGGTTGTTCCAAATTGGATACTCGGTTGTTCCACCAAACTACTACATTTGTTCCACCAGAATATTACATTTTTTACACTCCCAGAGTATTCTACTGGAACAAATGTAGTAGTCTAGTGGAACAAATGTAGTATCCAATTTGGAACAACCATAAAAAAATTAAAATCGTCCATAAATATACTATTGGATGGAGAAAACAAACTAACAATATTACGTAAATCAGTTCCCACTTTATGGAACTTATTGCATCATAAGGTTTATCTAAAAGTTTTTGGATTATTTCATGAAGTTAACTTTACGTAAATTAAATCTCATTTTACATAACTTAAGTACGTAAATTATGAGTAATCTCAATCCTAATCTAAACCACTCCATAACTAAACATTTTAACAATCGCATACATTCATTACTTTGTGTGCATAATCTCATTTTCACAAGTTCCTTGTCCACACACAAGCATGACATTATTCAAAATATGCCCAAAAATACACCAACTCTGTTATTATTATTGTGTGATCGATCACATTCACAACTTGTCCACTACAAGTAAAGGATACCATAGAATGAAAATAGCCACCTTTACATTCGATTAAATTGGCTAACTGAGCTACAGTTATGACAAAAAAGTTAAGGCACCAACATTTATTTTTCGGGCAAAAAGGAACTAAGAATCACAAGTTTCACTGCAGAGCTGTTTGAATTTGAACCTTCTACAAGCCTGTCAAATAATTCCTATGACCAAAAGCATTAACCTTGATGAACCTTTCACCACCAAGTCGAAATCCGCTGCCTGGGGTTACCATATGAGTCTTCTCTAGAATTTTGTAGAAGACATCCCATGAAGTCCTACCGGGGAACCCACATATGGTGCATTTCTCCCCCCACCATAGACACTAAAACCAAGCGAATTGAATATATTCATTATGATATAAACATTTAATTTGTAAAATCCAACCACACTTTCTATTTTCTGCAAAAAAAAGCCATAGGTCTCATCAAACCACAATTTGTAAGATCTCAGTTTGTGAAAATGAAGGGACAAAAAAGCATATGATGAAGAAACTAATGTTGAAGATGGAGGAGTTGAGGAGACAATGAACAGAGGCGTGGCCTAGAAGAGTGGGCATGAAAGGGGAAGACTGGAAGAAAAGTTAACTGGTTATATCAATTAAAATAACGTTTGAAGAAATTCAATGGTTGAGATCAATTCTAATCAATTCTAATAATAATTAAGGGTAGATCCAGCAAAGTAACCCTCACTTTGTAAAAAACAAAGTGAGGATAACCTACACCTGATATGATACTTCAAATTTTATTTCCTTCCATTAACTTAATATAACATTATCATGTAATAGATGAAAAATGATAAGTTACACGTAATTTTTAGATAAAATTTAATATAAAAGTATGGTAAAAAAATTTGTTGATAAAAATATGGTAAAATTTTATTTTTTTTAGAGAAAAAATATGATAAAATATACAATACAAAAAAAGTGAATAATAATAATAATAATAATAATAATAATAATAATAATAATAATAATAATATAAAGGTGTAGGATATGGTCACTTTGTTTTTCCCTTACTTTGTCTACACTTTGTCTTTTTCACCATTGGATTAGTTTTTAACCCATGATCCAATGGTTGACAAAACAAAGTAATAGTTACTTTGTGAAAAACAAAGTGACCATAGAATATCCCTAATATAAACTATTAATGCAAAAAAAAATCTAAACTTTTTATCATATGTATTATCACGTGTAACGATTACATTATTTTTTATCGTATGAGATTCACCAAAGACCAATTTAACAATTCTAAAATTAATGAGAAAATACGAAAATAAAAATCCCTACGTAGACATAATTCATTATATACAGGTTTAATGCATCCACAACCCTTCAACTTATTTGTTTTCGCCAGTTTAGTCCCTAAACTATTAAAAGGTCATATTTCCTCTCTGAACTTATTTTAAGTGGTATTCTTGGATCCTTCATCACTCAATAGCCGGTCTCATGATGGAGAGTGTGTTTCACTCGCCTGCCATGTCACACATTTAGGATGTAAAGGAAAGGAAAAAAAACTTAAAGGACCGATTAAAAACAAAACAAATTCAAAATCAAAATAATTAAAAAATCCAAAATGAAAAACCCAATCCCCATTGTTGCTACCTGCGTCTCTCCCTTTCCCCATTGTTCCTCCATCTCTGTAATTAATCTTTTATCCACCAGGAAAAACAACCTCTCTCTCTAATTGGGGTTTGATGTTCAATTATTTTCAATCTTCTCCATCTCCTTAAAATTTAATCCATGGCCGGCGCGAAAAGGGCGCAAAAGTACCACTTACAATAAGTTCAAAAAAAAAATTGGACCTTTTAATAGTTTAGGGGCTAAACTGGGGAAAACAAATAAGTTGAGGGGGTTGTGGATGCATTAAGTCTTATATACAATACTTAAAAAAGGTTTACCTGAATATAAAATCTTATAGGTGAAAAGCATGATACTATGATAATACTTAAAAAAAATTAAAAATACCAAAAGTATTTAATTCAATGAGATATAATAATATTTTTTTTTTATAGAAGATATAATAATATTTGAAAAGCTAAAATTTTATAAGATTTCTAATATAACACTTAGTATAAGATAATAAGGTTTATGATATACCACTTAGTACCAGTAAAACATTCATATGTGGCTTTCTTTTCTTACTAAAATTTAGGCATCCAATTGGTTCATAATAAATCATTTTTTTACCATAATAAATCATATAAAAAGGTAAGTTCCTGTTGAAAGTAATAAAATTCTATGGTGAATCATAGGAAAACAAATAGAGTGGAAGACATTATACGTTTGACCTTAATGATAGAGACTTTATAAAAAAAAAAACAAGAGAAAATGTATACAATAGAATATAAATATAAATTCAAGTGTATTCAACACAAAAGAAAACAACACGGGCAGAAGTTTCAGAACAATCAAAAAAGTAAAAGATCCTTAGAAAATTTTAGTGGTGAATAACAATTTTGCTTGTTATTCACCATTAAGCTTTAGTTCGACCATTGCCTTTTTTCTTCAGTTATCAGAGAGGGAGCAATATGAGTTTATTTGCTTCTTATAATATGCATATGAATGCCCCAACTTTATATGTGACTAGAAAGTTACCCTCGCTTCGCTTCGGAAAAACAAACAAAAATTTGTTAACACATCCAAACTAAAATTGTATAGTGACATTTTTATACAACGAAAAAAAATGAAATAATAAAGTTACAAATTCACGTCACATCCACAAAATCAAAATCAATTCACAATAATTATAATTTTATTATTTTTCAATTTATAAAGTCGGAACGACGAAAGAAACTGTTTTTCAATTATGTTTTTTTTACATTCAAGCAAATAACACAGTACTTGCATACCAAACTTCTGCTATTAATTTTTCGAGATCTATAACTCAACTACATTCTATTATTAACATTCAATTGAAGTCCATATTATGAAATAAAATACTAAGTTAATTGCATTCACTATCATATTTATGATACAGTTCTTTTTGAAATTTCAAATATATAAGAAATTCTTCTCATTTTTAGTAGCAGCTCATTGTCAATTTTTGTAACTACTACCCAAAAATTAAAATTGAGAACATATAGAAACTTAATAACATTAGGAATTCAAACTACGTGTCTGCTTCATTATTATTGATAATAGCATGGAGAGCATCCATTTTCTTCAAAATTAATAACATCAAGAGCTACATTGTTTTATTCCAATTACCTTCTAAATGAATAACATATTGGTAAGAAAAGAGAACTCTCAAGTGTTAACAGAGTTTTTCATATCCTAACAGTATGAAAATGTGTTCCTCATGATATAAACATAGTTATTGATTCAACGCAGACTTCTGCATAACACAATCTCATAGCAAGCATTCATGAAGTATGTGTTTTCTCATTTATTTCAACTCCATAAAGGTACGTCCATGACCTGCAAGACGGAAATATGAAAGTGAAAGGATTCACCCAAGTTCATCTTGTAAATCACATTATGAAAAAGCACATCAAGTAGAAGATAAACAATTTTCAATCACATTTAAATGTAAAGATCAAGGACAAATAAATATGCTATGAGCTTCTTGTCCAGAATGTACTATATCACCAACCAAGCACTAATAATCATAAATATAAATGAAAACAAAAATAATTAAAATGAACTATGTAGATTAGAAAATTCAATTGATGCAGCTCAAATAGAAGACACCATGTTTGAACAGGAAATTCTATAGTTATTATAGATTAATTAGTTACCTCTATTTTACATGCCATAAAATTAATCAGTTTACATAATCATGTATATCTTTTCTGTTAAAACTTGGGTTTCATCATCTTGAATATCTAGATGAACGTAATAGAATAACGACACAATAACCCATTTTCATATTCATAGATGCATCTTACAAAAACACTAAAAAATAGCAATACCTGAGCTTTATGAAGGATCTTACAAATCAAGCTCAGTTTTACAAAACTCAGTCATTGTTCTTAGAATTTTGAATACCAATTCTTTTTTCCCCTTCATCATTCTCTGTATAACCATGCCATTATCTTTTCTACAACCAAGAAAGATCATGTCACGTATTTCACCAATTATATAAAGCTGTAGTAAATTACATTTATTATTATCTGCAAAATAATCACGTGCTTTTATGAGATTATGCATAAATCAACAGTACAAATAGAAAGGTTAACTTTTCCCTTCACCTTAAATGGAAGATTAATTTGCCACCAAATCAATTACGAATATTAAATTTAGACTGAAACTAATGAGAAAAACAGCGGGATAGAACCGGAATCGCACCTCTGAATATATGGAAAATTCCATCTTCCTCAACTTAATGATATCTTCTGTCAAGGCATATAAAGAAATCAGATCAATAAATAAAACAAAACCAGACAGATAAAAAAGAAAGGACATCAAAGAAAATCAATTCAATACCCAAAACCAAAAACTCCACAGTTCTTGCATGATTCACTAAATAAATCTATCGAGGATAGTTCTGCAGATAACAGATTCGGACATGACTGTTTAAGATGTTCGATTGACTGAAACATGAAGGCTTGGTTCTAAAAACTGCACATCCAAAGTGTAAAAAAACTAAAATTTAATGGAAGAATTTCTGAAAGCTAAAACCATATTACAGTGAACTTACCAAATTGGCGAGGATAAGAGAAGAAAGCCGCTGAAACCTTGGGGATGGAAAAAATAATGAATTTTAGAAAAGGGTTAGCACCACGATAGTGGTAGGGAAGATCTATCCATATGAGAACAATGAGAGGCGAAGCACGAAGATGAAGAATTGAAAAGATAAAGAGTGGGGTAGAGGATAAGACAATCATTTAAATGAAGTTAGTTTCTTCCAAGATAAAATATAATAAAATTGCAACTGAAAAGTATGTTAGTAAATAATACGAACTTAAAGAGTATAATTGGAAATTTTGGACAAAAATACTGTTAAACCTTTCCATCTTTATATTATAGTATATAAATGGTAAAACTGTAAGGACTGTTGGCGGTCTTCTTCATACATTTGTTAGCTATGGGGAACCTATAACAAGATTTTGAGTTAGTAAACATGGGCCCAGTTATATATGTAGGAATATCAATTTTATTTTGATAATTAAATCTACAATACAAATGCATCTCTTTTTCATTACCTTTTCTATGCACACGCTATGACTTAAACTCAAAATACAGATTAGGTGACTAGGGGCTCTTGCCAGTAAGTTAAGTGCATATATTTGTCATCATAATTACACTTCTTTTAAGTCTCAAAAAATAAAATGTTTCAAATCCAAATAAAAGAATTAAAAACAATCACTAACGTAATTAATTAAACAACTCTATGTAAAAGTAGAATTTTTTGAGCCCTCAACAATTTTGGAGTCCTGGACATACCGTTCTTTTAGAATTGACCTAAAATTTCTATGTCTTCAGACACTTTATAAGGAAAAATTCTAGAATGCTTTTGAAATACGTATTCACTTAGTTAAAACAAAATTCTATATTTTTGGTTATACTCTAACTAACTCTTACATCAAACCGAAACAATTGTATGTCACCGTGTTCCAGAAACACTAGAGATTTTCACCTTTTATTGTTTATCATGTTATTTTGGCTAAAACCTCTAAATTGGGCATAATATATGTATGTTGCACTTATATATTGTTATACGTACGACTCTTAATAGCTCGATTTTCTAGTTTCTCTAGCACAAAATACTATTGGGTTTATGCAATTATAGATATTAATCTATCCAATTTCTTTTATTTATTTTTATGTGAAATTTTTAATTGTCATAATATTACTCTTGCGGAGTTTTTAACTTTGGAACTTGGAGTCAGACCCTATCAAATTTTGTGAGCTGAACTGTAACCATTTTAGTTTTAAGATATAAGTCCATAAAGCCCAACCCAGCCCAATCATAACTAAGAAGTAGAATATTAAAGTTAGCTAATTCATAGAAGACTTATGTTTTTATTATTAAATTTATACGAAATAATTAAATAAATAAAATTTAAATTCGACACATTTGAATTTAATTTTTTTTATCTTTTTTTAAGAAAGTACAGTCAAACCAACGTAAGCATTAGGCTAATTAAATGTGGCTTTAGCAAGAGTATATGCTACATTGTTAATTTGTCGTTTAACAAAAGTATTATTACAATCAAAGAAAGAACAAACAAGAGGTTTACGCAACTCTAAGAGTAAATTAACATTCATCGCGTATAACTCAAAACAAACCGAATACCAACCCTAACTTAAACTTTAAATTATGGCATCTTTCAATCCACTAGATAAAATCAAAGAGAACCTTTTGTTGTTTAGCGCCAGTAGAAGCATCAATATTAATCTTCAACATCGACGACTATTGTGGCTCCCATGAACACAAACAGCAGTAGAAGTTCTTTAACCCCGATAGACAATAATAGCAGTTTCACAATTCTTCAGTAGTGTCAATCAATTATGAACGATAATCATAGACGAAACAACTTTGTTATTTCAAACCATATTATTTGCTATGGGACAATATCCCCCAAATTACATGCACAACTTCTCTCTATCTCTAATTATTGGCACATTATAAAAACATTTATCCAACCGGCCCGTAGAGCGTGTTCTACATTTTGGGGCCCATTGTCTTTAGTTATATTGGGTTTTAAGAAAATGATAAATAAGAAGTTCCCACTCCACTCAAACTTGGCCCTCCAACACTATAAAACTAATAAAGACAAATCATATTTTTTCTCTAGTAATTAAAACAACTTAAATTCTGTTTATTACTCCATCCGTTTCATAATATAAAGCATTTTTTGTCATTATAAAGTATGTGGGCTAATTTTTATATTTTAAAAAGGCTCCAAAAACGTTTAAGACGGACCCAAACATATTAACGGACTCCAAAATGCAATAACAAACTTAAACTGAGATCAACAAAAGAACGAAGGCTAAGTTCTCCAAAAGAGCTAGAAAACACGTAAACATTGTTAACCAATAGAAAAAAAGATTAGCTCGAGTAGCAAGATAAATCAATGACAACTTTTCTCAAATTCTTTGAAGCTGGTGTAGCAATGAATCAATGTCAAGGAAATGGTTTGACCAGAGGTCAACAAATCGGTTGACTGATGTTACATGAAAAAATCAGCTGCATATTCACAAGTTTTATTCAACGACAGAATAAGTTTCATCTTCTGCCGTCACTTGATGGTGGAGGGATTTTATTCTATCATTGCTCCATGCCTTATATATGAGATTATTTATAAAGTTTAGTTTTCACAAGTTACTTCTTTTCAAGGTAAATAACTAGTCACAACAACAAATTTTAAGAGAATATTTGATGTTTTTTACTAAAGTGATACCTTATTGTTAAGGAACTAATTGAACTAAAAGCTCGAGTTTATAGTTAAAGTATACTTATATATTAATCTCTGACACACTCTTTGAGCTTGAAGCGTGCACAACATAAGCCTTTCCCACTATGTGTTTTTAATTCACCAATTGAAGTTGTCACGACTCAAAGTAAGGACTTTTCGGTCGCGTAGGCTCTGTCTGATACCATGCCAAGGAACCGATTGAACTAAAAGCTCGAGCTTATAATTAAGGCCAATTATGGTTTATATATTAATTTCTGACATATATTATTCATAGTAGTTAACTCACCATGCATACACTACAAAAGAGGAATGAGATGACGGCCGATAAGAAATCCAATGATCATCTTCTCCATCGTTAATCTTTACTTCTAGTCCCTTAACATTATTTTGATGTGTTATCGTCAAGAAGCTCTTGTCTGTATGACTTGGATAAGCTATATTAGTGTCTTTTGTATACGATCTTTTATTTTTGAACAACCTCATAAGATAATTGGTTGGTTTTATCTGTGATTCATTGTATTCTTTCTCTATTCAATAGCTTTCACACAACATTTTCTGTGGTATACTAGCAGAAAATAAACTAATAATAGTGTTTCTTTTTCATCTCAATTTCATTTCAATTGTTCATAACTCACAAATAAGCCTCTTCAGTATATACTTACTCAAATTGTGACTATCATATCTTTTTGTCCATTTTATATAAAACTAAAAAGATAAGGCCAAACAATTAAACAAAGAAAAAATCTCCAAATACGTAAACCTAAAATTCCTTCTATGCGCGATTTGCAGTTGAAAACCTAAACTTGTTCAATTCAACTTCGATTCTGCTACTCTTGTTCAATTCGACTTCTTCCCTTCCCTCAGAGGTTGGTGTTCTTTCTTTCTTTGCAAATTCTGTGTGTTTGACTGGTGATTGTATAAACTTGTTCTGAACCCCTCTTGAACATCATTGCTTGCAGAGAATGTGTAAACATTATTTTTCAGTTTAATCCAACTCTGCCCTGGGTTTTTCTTCGTACCTTAGTTCGAGCTGGCGTTCACACTTTTGCAGAATCCTCCCATCTACCGCTTGCAGCATTCAGATTTCTTGTCATTTCCAGCAGGTTGAGATTAAACATGAATGCTGTTTGATTTAATGCATCCCGTAAACACTCAACAGTCAAATATTGAATAATGAATACCCTTAGAACCAGTGTTTCATAACATATCCATGAATGAATTGAATCCTATGAAATAGGCTCAGACCAGCGGAAACCGATAAAACAACAGCCATTGCTTCAGCAGTGTGCTCAATTCCTCCAGACCTCATTGAATCAAACAACTCCATTGTTTTATCGAGATAACCACGATGTTTATGTTACGAGATTTGGCTCCAATTCTTTAATCTGCATTCTCTGGAAAATCTTGAAAGCACCATTGCAATCATATTAAAAGCATAACCTGTTTACAAATAAAATTAAGTACATTGAGTTTATTTTACATGACTCATGCAGATAAAACCTAGGGAAAGAAATTCCTAGGTTATCTTGCTGGCGGGATAGTCACCATATGTAGACCGAGAGGAAGAGAGCTTGCATAATTAGCCAACTATTCCGCACTACGATTTACCTCCCGATAAATGTGGCTAATTATTTCATTTTTTTTTTGTTTAAAAAGACATTTAATTTAGAATGGAAGTATATTATTTTATTTTTATCTTGTCAACAAATATTGATAACTTAAAATGACAAAAACAAATAAGGGAAAAAGAGAAAATATTTACTTGAAAAATCAAATGTAACATTTATTTTGAAATATACTACTTTTGACCAAATGTGACAATTATTTTGAAATAAAGGAAATATTTATTTATTTTTTGATCTGGATCAAAAATTAGACAGAGGCATGTATAAGTCTAGGAGGCTATTAATGAAATAAGCCTATTTTTGTCAAATTAAGTATTGAATGTATATGGAGTGGTTTAACTTAATGAGTGCACAAACAATGAACTTTGTTAAACAAAGAGAGATAAATGGTATTTTAGACATTGACAAAAATAAGAAAACAATTTCAACATAATCTCTTCATATCATAATTGCAGTACTATCGATTAAGTTCATCAGAATTGCAGTACTAGTAAATCCCAATTAAATGTTAGTTTAAGAAATTGCAAAAGCATACTTTATTGAACATATGTTAAGAGCACGAGCAAAAGTTGAGAGCTATAACCAGCGGTAACTCCACTAAAAGTTGATTAGGACTCTATTATCTCCCAATCCTACTCTATTTGAGTTTCCAATCCTAAGTGGATAAAGACTATACAAAAAAGAAAAAAGAAATATTTGAGTTTCCAATTCCAATCCTAATCCTGCTTGCGGTTTGCTGTTCCTGTTTGTTTCTGCCAACGGAACACAAAATATTGGGAAGATAAGTGTGTTCCTCCGGCAGTGGCAGCCCGCTTTTGCAGCGATTTTCTGTCAAGTTTTGGTCAAGCAAATACCAGGATATCGGGATCGGCAAGCCGTCGGACTCAGAACCAGCGGTGGGTGCCTCCCTTGCCCGTCAGGATTAAATTGAATGTTGATGCAGCTTGTCATCCTAATGGCTCGCAAATTGGGTGGGGAGGTGTCATTCGTGATCACTTGGGATCATTTGTCGGTGCTTTCAAAGGTTCAAAAGCAGGATTTTTTTCTCCGGCAATGGCTGAGGCGTTAGGATTGGAGTACATTTTGCAGCTAACGGTACAACATGGTTGGGATCATATTGATATTGAATTGGATGCGGAGGTGGTTGTTAGGGCCTTTCATTCGGCTCAAGAAGATCACTCGGAGTTTGGGGTTGTGCTAGAATCATGTCGGTCCTTAGCGGCGCAATGTAATGATGTATTTGTTTATTTTAATTATAGGTCAACCAATCATGTTGCTCACTCGCTTGCTAGTGACGCAGTGAACTTGGTTACGCCTCGTTTTTGGTATGAAGAACCGGCTTTCTTAGGCCCTCTTCTTGCTATGATGTAATGTGCCTTCATTTATAATATCTTTCTCTCTTTGCTTAAAATAATAAAAAAAAAGTTACCAAAATAAGCAATATAAATAGACAATAAAGTAAAATAAAGTGCGAAATTGACACCAATTTTAAGAGAAAGTCTATTTTATTTGATGTAGGAGAATGATACAATTGTTCAATAATGCAGATTACAATCAACCTATCTCTATATTAAGCAAATAAACAACCACAATTATTTAAGTACAATAGCTATAAGCAAATTAAAGCAAGAAATATGTACTTGGAAACAAAATAAATTGACAAAAACTTAATAACTAAAAACAAATTGAAAAATAAACAAACTTGGAGCTAAATAAAATAGCTCAATGACGAGGCTGAAGTTGACGTTGATTCCGGATCCGCGAGCACTTGGGACGGGCTATCGAACGGTTGACAACGTTGACTTGATCTACGGTGATGAAGGTGTCTAAACTTGTGAAAAATGGCCTGAATTTGATGTCGAACATCTGATCTCAAACTTGTGAAGGCTAAATGTTGAATTTAGGGATCTATGGATGCCTTTTGGACTCACCAAACAACAACTAAAACGAACTTGAGCGATGAAAACACGAACGGGAAAATGTAATTTTTGCTATTGGTGACACTAGAACTTCGGAAAACTTAAGGTAAAATGTGTTTCTGGAACCCGTTTGAGGTGAAACAAAAGGCTAACTTTAGTTTCAGAATGTTGGGAACACGAAAACGTAAAAATTATGGTCTGGAAGAGAATTTAAAAGGATGAAACGGTTGAAATAAATTTGCTGGGCAGATTGTGTACGGAAGAATTTTGAAGACGCAACAAACTTAGACAAATTAAATTGTAAATGATGCTTCAGATGACCGATTGAGGTAAAACGAAAGCCTCAATTGAAATTTAAGATGTCAAAAAGTTTTTTGTAAAAGAACTTGATAGCTGAATTGGACTCTAAATAACGGAAAAATGCAAATTAAAATCACTAGACAGAACGTTTAAACAAAAACAATGCTGAGGGATTATGAGTTTCAAACAGAAATTGATTAAATAATGCGTAAGGGACGATTTTGTGTTTTGAAGATGAAAATGACTGAGCTAAGAATATGATCTTAAGATAAGGAAAAACGAAATTGGTGTATCTAAGAGGTCTAGAGAAATTTTAGCATAAGTTTGGATTGTAATTTGTGTTGTTGTTTGATGTTTGGTTGGGGTTTGGAATGGACTTTGAAGCTGGTATTTATAGGCAAATGTAGACATCATGGGCAACACATCATCCCCACTACCTCCTAAAATCTCTCTGTCTTCTTCAACAACCCTTTAGTGGCCTAAAAATAAGGAGAAATTGGTCACTAACCCAAAATTAAGGAGCACTAATTAAAACAGTTTTTGTTTTCTGTATGTGATCAAGTTTTGAAATGCCATAATAGGCCCAATTTTGATCCTCTGGAGGCCCATGAGTACTTTCTGGACAGGTACATATGTCTACTTTCCAATGCTTTTGGCCTCGTAAAAAAATACATCTGTTTGATATTTCAAATTTACAGTTGAATCTAAACTGTCACTTATTGAACACATTTTTTTTACTTTTTTCTCTTTCTTTAACTTCTCTTTTTCTTATATTTCTTTATTTTTTGTATTTAATTTTTTTCTCACTTACCAAATTATATGCTAAAATTATAAACTATAGTTTAATAAATAAATTTTTATTTGTAGACTAACATGCATTAATTTAAGTAAATATGAAAGTCTGTGGGAGTAATTAGTACAAATGAGAAGTCGTGATGATATTACTACTAGCTTTATGTACAGACAACTTCAATGCACATCTCAAAACATTTTTTTAACTTTTATGAATAAAAGTTTTTTCTTTAACTTTTATATGTGATTAAACATTTATTGTTTGGTGTAGGATATGATTACTTTGAAATAACCATTACTTGGCTTTCATCACCATTGGATCAAAATCCATTACCCTCATCTAATGGTGATAGTGGGCAAAGTAATGGTTACTTTGTAAAAAACAAAGTAACCATAGAAAAACCCTTATTGTTTTACATATATTTTGATTTTTTTATTTTTATGTATACACTTTTTAAAAAAGTGATTAAAAATATGAAAAATAACATTCATTAGAAATGAATGTCCTTATTTGTCATTTTACGCAAACAACTGTTAACAATCAGTTAAATTTTACCAAACAAGTTTATATAAACAGCTAGTCAAATCAGTTAATCAAATCCTCTAATGTAATCAGCTATTAGCTAATTTCCAAACATGACATTCTTTTTACAACAATTATAAAGAGTTCCAGGGGATCAATGTGAGATTATAAAGTTTCACGTATCATTCTTTTGACAATAAAATTGTAATGTCACTCTACATCAAAAGTCTCTTATTAATGGTGGACAAAACAAAGTAATGGTTACTTTGTGAAAAACAAAGTAACCATAGAATTTCCCATTAATTAAAATTATGGTGTAGGTTATAGTTACTTTGTTTTTCATTTATTATTTTTATAATCTAATGGTGAACAAAATAAAATAATAGTTATTTTGTAAAATTATAGAATTTATCTTATATTATTATTATTATTATTATTTATATTTTGTTTTGATTGCATCAAACTTTCAAATGAAACATGTGCAATGTACTTGACTAATGAAAATTTATTGATTCCATTACATATGATATCATAAATTCCTTACAAATCTCAACCGTCTGATCTTTATTTTTTTTTGGTAACACCCGTCCGATCTTTATTATCCAACGGTTTCAACATTGTTTCCTAATCCTAGTAGGGGCGAGTTTCTGACCTTTATTAACCCGTTCGTGTGTTTTTTTATGTGGGTGATATGTTCTGTTCCATATATTTTGGATGACTCTGATGTAATATTCATGTGGCTAATTAACTTTTTTGCACTTCGTTTGGCTTTCTAGCCGCTTAGACCTCAATTAGGTGCTTAAAATTGAGTATTCAATTTGAATCAATCATAAAAGTGTTAAGCCCAAATCAACAATATCTTCTACGGTGAGCCTAAATTAATATTTCTTCAAAAACCTTAAACTTATTTTAATATTTGAAATATGTTCAAAAACAATAGGTACATTAAATATTAAATTAATAATTAATAACGGTGCAATGGTAATTTCAAATCTTTCTCATTTCAGATTTTTTTGTTTAAAAAGACATTTAATTCAGAATGGAAGTACATTATTTTTTTTTATCTTATCAACAAACATTGGGAACTTAAAATGACAAAAACAAATAAGGACAAAAAAAGAAAATATTTACTTAGAAAATCAAATGTGACATTTATTTTGAAATATACTACTTTAGACCAAATGTGACAATTATTTTGAAATAAAGAAAATATTTATTTATTTTTTGATCCAATAAAAAATTAGACAGAGGCATGTATAAGTCTAGGAGGCTAATAATGTATTTAGCCTATTTTTGCCAAATTAAGTATTGAATGTATATCGAGTGGTTTAACTTAATGAGTGCACAAACAATGAACTTTGTTGAACAAAGAGAGATAAATGGTATTTTAGACATTGCCGAAGATAAGAAATCAATTTCAACATAATCTCTTCATATCATAATTGCAGTACTAGTAAATCCCAATTAAATGTTAGTTCAAAAAATTGCAAAAGCATACTTTATTGAACATATGTTAAGAGCACCAACAAAAGTTCAGAGCTATAACCAGCATTAACTCCACTAAAACTTTATTAGGACTCTATTATCTCCTAATCCTACTCTATTTGAGTTTCCAATCCTTAGTGGATAAGGACTATACAAAAAATAAAAGGGTCTCATTAAAAAGAAAAAACGCTATATAAACACTTATAGCATTAGTTCTGTCTTTTGCAAACAAAATCTCGTCATTCATAACGCAGCCTATCATTGACTATGGACCCGCTTGGTGCAGCTGTTTCTGTTTGCTGCTCTTGTTTGCTTGTAATTTGTTGTTTTGTTTTGTTGCTCATTTTCCTGCTTGTGGTTTGTTGCTGTTTGCTGTTCCTGCTTGCGGTTTGCTGTTCCTGTTTGTTGCTCATGTTTGCTGTTCCCGCTTGTGTTTTGCTGCTATTTATTGTTCCTGCTTGCGGTTTGCGGTTTGCTGTTTTATTTTGCTGTTTGCGTTTTGTTGTTTGATTATTAGTGTTGGTAAAATTATAATTAATTGTTGCTTTTAGAATATAAAATGACTAATTTGGACATATTGAATTTTTTTATTAATGTAAAATATAAAGGATAATAAAGTAAAATAAGGAGTAAAATAAGATCTATAGAGCAACTGCTTTATGTAGTGAAAAAGCAAATAGCAACATCGAAATGAGAAACAAAAGCCCCCTATGTTTCATCCACTTCTTTTACTCTGTGTTGCAATTTTGGTTGCAACTCGTTACAATGTTGATCAAAACCCTCAAATCTATGATGTCCTTATCAAATCCTCGGCTGCTACAGTCCTCAAACTTACGATTGGATCTCCTTACCTACCCAAGTATGACGACATACCACGAGACAAAGACGACGAGGACATACCACAAGGCGAAGACGCACACTTCATGTCCGAAGCATTGAATGTCATTGGTGTTGATGGAGCCGGGGGTTGGGCTTCTCAAGGCATAGATGCGGGCGAATACGCTCGAGAGCTCATGGAAAACTCTAAAACTGCATTCCTCGATAAAATAAAGGGTCGGTCAATCCAGTAGCAGTGATGCAATCGGCGTACAAAAGAACTTCTTTTAAAGGTTCGGCAACTGCTCTTATTATCACTCTTAATGATAATAACGTGTTGAGGTATGCGAATTTGGGGATAGCAGATTTATTCTGTTTAGAGGGGATAAAATTGTGTATCGATCGCCCGTTCAACATCATTCGTTTAACATGCCCTATTAGTTAGGTACTGCAAGCAAAGATACTCCAAATTTGGCTTATGTAGACGAAATTCATGTTGAAGATGGAGATATTATTGTTGCTGCAACTGATGGATTGTTTGATAATGTTTATCCGGATGACCTTGAAAAGATTTTGAATCTTAATAAAGACGACAAACCTAACAATTTAGCGTCGAGGATCGCTAAAATTGCTTTGGTTAATGCTAAGGATATAGATTATTATTCTCCCTTCGCTAAAGCCTATGAGAAGTTGGGATTTCATTTTCGAGGAGGCAAGTATGATGATATTACCGTCGTTGTTGCAAAGATTGGACGAGATATGTCGACATAATCCTAGATTTATTTGCTCAAATTTATTTGTTTTAGTTTGATCTTATGTTCTGTTACATATATTATAGAGTTGAGTTGTTTCAAAATTTCATTGTTGTAGACGAAGGAATCCTTACCGCTTTAATTAGACGCTCAAAATCGAGTATTTGATTTGGATCGACTTAAGCGTACGCCTGACTAAATGCTTAAAATCCGACTTGTCTCCAAATAATTTCGTGACTAATTCCCTATCAATTGTCAAAGGACCTCAGCGGTCCGACCAACACATTTTCTATAGTGTCTTGTAATTTTACGTTTTATACAAATAAAATTGGGAGAATTATGATAATACTAGTATCTAGACGTCTATTATTAGGGATATTCTATGGTCACTTTGTTTTTCACAAAGTAACCATTACTTTGTTTTGTCAACCATTGGATCATGGGTTAAAAACTAATCCAATGGTGAAAAAGACAAAGTATAGACAAAGTAAGAGAAAAACAAAGTGACCATAGCTTACACCCTATTATTATTATTATTATTATTATTATTATTATTATTATTATTATTATTATTATTATTATTATTATTATTATTATTATTATTATGGTTATATCAAACTTAAAAAGAAAAGAAAGAAGTTTGATATATGGACCGAATTCAATGTACCTGACCAGTAGCCAATGAAAACTTATCAACCACATTACGAAAATCTCAATCTTGGAATCTTTATTCTTTATTAAACCTACGGTATCAACATTAATTTGTTTCCTAATCCTAGTAGGGGTGAGTTTCCAACCCTAACCTGGAAAGGATTAAACAAAGCAAAAACTATATATAAGACCCCTAACATTGCATTGCATTCTTCATTAATTCACTCGTTTTTGCATCTTAAATCCATCCTTATTTACTCTTAACTTGTTGCAAACATGACTGCAAACGGATCAAAATTTGGAAACAATTCTGATCACATCAAAGGAACAACACTGAAACTTACATGCGGGTCTTTCTACTTTCCAAAGGACAAAAGGAACAGGCCACAAGGACAAGATGCATACTTCATCTGCAATGCAAAGAACACCATCGCTGTCGCGGATGGGGTCGGGGGTTGTTCTGTAGATGCAGGTATATACGCTCGCGAGCTCATGGAGAATTCTTTCAATGCACTTCTTGATCAAAATAAAGGTTCGATCAATCCAGTAAGCGTCTTGCGGTGGGCACATACGAATACGAAATCTGAAGGGTCATCGACCGCGTGTATTGTTGCTCTTAATGACAATCATGTGCTTAGGCATGCAAATATGGGGGATAGTGGTTTCATTCTGTTTAGGGAGAACAAATTATTTTATCGAACACCGATTCAACAACACCGGTTCAATTGTCCGTATCAGTTAAGCAGTAAGAGGAAGGATACTTCAAATAGGGCCAACGAGGAAGAGATTCGTGTGGAAGAAGGAGATGTTATTGTTGTTGGAACTGATGGATTGTTTGATAATGTTTATGCGAAAGAGATTGAGGAGATTTTGAATCATAATAAAGGTAATAACCTTGACAAGTTAGCTTTGGAGATTGCGGGTCGTGCTCTGATTCATTCTTTAGATACAACTTACCTTTCTCCATTCGCTAAAGCTGCTAAACTTGAGGGATTTAATTACACCGGAGGCAAAAAAGATGATATTACTGTTGTTGTTGCAAAGGTGGAACTAGACTTGTCTGCATATTCCTAGATTTGGTTAGTTTTATTTGTTTTTCTTTCTATGTTTCTTGATATACTTTCAATTCAATCGAATTACGTGTTCTCTTTCTGGTTTTAAGTAATTCATCATCTTCAAAATTGACCCCTTTAATATGTAGTAAAGGCTTAATATTATCACAAACATCAACAACATTTGCAGGCTGTCAGGAGAGCACTCACTTGTATTTGCTTTGCAGGCAGCGCAGCTTGTGTTGTGCCCTTGCCGATCCTTGTAACCTGACATTAACGAGAGATTATACTATACGTCCGGTGAAATTAAGAAAGGTAATTAAGATTAGGGAGAAGTTGGTGTTTTCTATATATAGAGATCTAACCTTAACGAAACTTATTAATTTGGAGACTTTAAAGATATCATGGTAATTGTTAGTAGGAATACATACTAACACTTAATTATTTCAAAACTTCTCTTATTCAGGTATCGGTATTCGTGCTTTTTTCTTTGAAATAAGTCTATTCGACACATAAGTATTGTCACTCCAGCTTCGTAATAACAATCTCTCTGGTGAATACCGTCTTCACTTAAAAATTGTACTTGTTTGGTCACACTTGATTTGAGTGAAAATAATTTGGTTGGGAATATTCCGACGCGGATTGGAGAGGGATTTTCTGATTTGAGCATCAAAATACCAAAGCTGTTTCAATAACTTTTCCGCCATGGCTGAGAGAAATGATTCTACTAACTCATATCGTTTTTTCAGTCGAGATTCCAAGGGAATACTTATCGAGAGCATTACATTGGTGGTCAAGGGGAAAGTGACGGAATACAACACCATCCTTAGACTTGTAAGAAGTATAGACCTTTCCAAAAATAATTTATCAGAAGAATTCTCAAGGCGGGATTACTATCATTGAATTTGTCACAAAATGCTTTGATGGGAAGATTCTTGATGACATAAGTGACATTCAGTTTGCTCATGTTCCTGAGAGCATTTCAAGTGTTTTCTCTCAGGGAATGAAAGTATACGTATCTCCAGGGTGCTAAACTCATCAGTAACTATAGCTAGCCTCACTTGGTAATCCAATCTCTGATGAAAGTATCTCTACGTATCTCCACGAGGCTAAACTCATCAGTAACTATCTAGCCTCACTTGGTAATCCAATCTCTCATGAGGATCTAGTTGAAGCCGTCCTAGATGGGCTCGGTTGGAATTGATATCGTTCGATGAACTCCTTGGTCTTCTCCTTAGGTAATTTTCATTCTGGCGGATCCACTATCTCTGCCCCTCTGGATGCTTCTACAATCACCTGTCATAATTGTAAAGGCAGTGGCCATGTGGCAAGACAATGCGCATCTCCAAAGTTTTCTAAAGGCAGTAGAAATCAAATGTGGGAGATAGCGGGTTTAATTTATTTAGAAAGAACAAGTTTCTGTATAAATCCGCGGTTCAGGTCCGTAGGTTTAATTGTCCGTATCAGTTAAGTAGTGAGCATCTTGTTGATGGCAGCATGGATACTCCTTCTGTGGCTCATTCATGAGGAAGATGGGGATATTGTGGTTGCTGGAACTGATGGATTATTCGATAATGTTATTCATATGAGATTCAGAAGATTCTGAATCAGAATAAAAAGAAGGATCCTAACAGGTTGGCTCCAGTGATTGCTAAATTGGCTTTGGCTAATTCAAAAAATAAAATTCATTCATATAAAATTTAAGATAACACAATATATAAGCATTTACAAACTTATGACATTTTGTGTGCTGAACTTGTTGATATATTGTTTACAGTTATGTTTAGTTGCGGTGGAGGTGTCAACCTAGTTGGGATGTCCGCCCTCGTTACAACTAGCTACCCAGCTTTTACTTAAAAAAATGTGTCAATTACATAACAAGTCAAATAAACGTAAATATTTAGAATTCTTCGATACGTAAGGGTTTACTCGTGAATTTTAATAATTTTACAGCTTAATATGCCAAAAATTGTAACAAATTTGGATGTGTTCATTCCAGCTTTATGCTAGAAATCATAAAAATTGAATAATATCACAATTAGGATACGATCAAAAATTATAAAAAGTTCAGGGGCCAGAGTTAGATTATATGTTTTTACACTTATCCTAGTGTTATCGCTTTAACATAATTTTCTAATTCTACTGTGAGCGAGAAAAAACCATTCTTTTGACAAAATTATAGAAGTTCAGAGGCCAAGAATTATTATCTATAGATATAAAATTGAAGTGGATGAACAGTATAAAATCTAAAATTGATTCAAAACAGTAACTAAAATAACGGTGTCGCATTTGTTTTGAAGTGTGAATGAATAAAAAATCAAAACATTAAATGAAATTGTTGGCACATCTATCAAATAAAATTTGGAAGATAGTAGGACATATGTAGGTTCGTGAGTTTTGCTAAAAAACAAAAAAAGGAAAAGAAAGGGAAAGAAAAAAATTTGGTTCATAATTGGATTTTGAGGTATTAAAATGGTGCTGAACTGAAAGTTAATTATAAATTGGGTGTCATGACTTTATGAAAGTAGATTATAATTACAAAATTTACATTTAATTTCCTTTATTATTTTTGTAAATTCTTTTAATACAATTAGTATAAAGATTTTCTTAACTCAACTGAATTTTGGCAAACAACTTTATTCTTATCATGAAATTAGTTATCAAATCGTAAATAATGGCAGACCTTGAAACTTAATTTTGAGAAAGCCAAAACAAATATTACGTTCTCTTAACAAATGATTAAAAAAATGCTCAAAAAAAGTGTTACCGAAGCAAGGCGAGGGTGACCCCTCTAGTTAGATTATAAAGTGTCATTCTACATTAAAAGTTTTTATTATTATTATTATTATTATTATGCTTTCTATGGTTACTTTGAAATAACTACTGCTTTGTTTTTTCCATCAGATCACATGTTATTCCACTAACCCAATGATGATAGGTAAAGTAATGGTTATTTTGTGAAAACAAAATAACCATAAGAAAGAAAATATTAAACACTTATTAATTGCCTCTTGTGGTATTCGAAATTTTCTCTTTTGCCCCTTGTGATATGACTTGGTAACATTTGCTCATTGTGATATCCAATTTGGTGATATTTGCTCCCTGATGGACGAAAATTGGAAAAATTCAGTTTTTCAATCAATTCAAAAATTAATATTTTCATAAATTCATGTCATCAAATTAAGCAAATCTGTAGTTTGAAATAATTTTATATAATAGAAGTTATCTAATTTTCATGGGGCAAAATGACAAAATTAAATTCCACAAGGAACAATCATTCCACTAGGGACAAAAATTAAAATTCTAAATCCTACAGAAGGCAAATAAATATTTAATCCTAAAAAAAACCCTAATTTGTTTTGGTTACATTAAACTTCGCTTGACTATTGAAAACTTATTGATCCCATTACTAACGATTTCAAAATTCCCTACAAATCTCAACCGTCCGATCTTTATCATCCAACGATATCAACATTGTTTCCGAATCCTAGCAGGGGAGAGTTTCTGATCTTTATTAATAGGTGTAGGCTATAGTTACTTTCTTTTATGTTCATTTTGTTTCTACTTTGTTTTGTTTACCATTAGATTGGTTTTGACTCCATGATGTAATGGTGGAAAAAACAAAATAATAATTACTTTGTAAAAAACTAAGTAACCATAAAATTTTCCTTATTAATGATATGTTCTGTTGCATATATTATAAAGCTATCAAATTGATGACTCTAATGTAATATTAACTTCAAAAAGATTACAGCAACAAAAGATTTGATTACTCATAACAAACCAGAGTAAAATTTGCTTTTCATATACATATACCTATATATTATATTCATGTGGTTAGTTAGTTTTTTTGCACTGTGGTAAACGAAGGCTTCCGCTCAAAATTGAGCATCCAATTTGAACGATCATAAAACTCTTTAAGTCTAAATTCGTGCTCTCATCAACAATAAGGACATGATTGAAAAATTGCAAAAAGTTTAAGGGGCCAAAGTTATATTATAAAGTTTCAGTTATCATTCTTCTGACAGTACAATTGTAATGTCACTGTGCATCACACATCTCTTATTATTTTGTTTCGGTTACAACAATCAAACTTCTCTTCAAAGTTTTATTATATATGGACTGGATAACACATGAAAACTTACTAATCACATTATGAAATCATAAAATCCCTTCAAATCTCAACCGTCTATTTTTTATTAAACCTATATCCAACGGTATGTATCAACATTGTTTCCTAATCCTAGTAGGCGTGAGTTTCCAACCCTAAACTGGAAATAATTAAACACATCAAAAACTATAAACCTATAGCATGAAGTGCATTCTTCATTACTTCACTCGTTATTTACTCTTAACTTGTTGCAAACATGACTTCAACCGGATCGAAATTCGAAAACAATTTCGATCACAGCAACGGAACAACACTGAAACTTACGTGCGGGTCTTTCTACTTACCAAAGGACAAAAGGAACAGGCCACAAGGACAAGATGCATACTTCATCTGTAATGCAAAGAACACCATCGCTGTCGCGGATGGGGTCGGGGGTTGTTCTGTAGATGCAGGTATATACGCTCGAGAGCTCATGGAGAATTCTTTCAATGCACTTCTTGATCAAAATAAAGGTTCGGTCAATCCAGTAAGTGTCTTGCGGTGGGCACATACGAATACGAAATCTGAAGGGTCATCGACCGCATGTATTGTTGCTCTTAATGACAATCATGTGCTTAGATATGCAAATATGGGAGATAGTGGTTTCATTCTGTTTAGGGAGAACAAATTAAACTATCGAACACCGATTCAACAACACCGGTTCAATTGTCCGTATCAGTTAAGCTATAAGAAAAAGGATACTTCAAGTATGGCTAACCAGGAAGAGATTCGCGTGGAAGAAGGAGATTTTATTGTTGTTGGAACTGATGGATTGTTTGATAATGTTTATGCAAAAGAGATTGAGGAGATTTTGAATCGTAATAAAGGCGATGATCTTGACAAGCTAGCTTTGGAAATTTCTGATCGTGCTCTGGTTCATTCTATGGATAGAACTTACAATTCCCCATTCGCTAAAGCTGCTAAACTTGAGGGACGTGAACATACCGGAGGCAAAAATGATGATATTACTGTTGTTGTTGCAAAGGTTGAACTAGACTTGTCTGCATATTCCTAGATTTAATTACTTTTATTTGCTTTGCTTTGTATGTTTCTTAATATACTTTCAAATCAATCGAATTATGTATTCTGTTTCTTGTTTTCGAGTAAATTTCTATGTTGCTGCCAAGTAAATTTCTGGTGCATAGCTTAATAGTTTTGTTTTGTTCCTACTTTTCCCTTTCTTCTCCTCGTGTTTCGGGGCCTCTATTCAGACAGAGAGATACGTGCTTTTGGATTTTAAGAATGGTCTCTCTGATCCTTCTGACCGCCTTGCTGATTGGGCAGTCGATGGAGATTACTCCAGATGGACCGTAGGCCAACTAATCATGTCCTTGAGCTTCATCTTCCAAGTCTTTCTAAACAAGAGTATTTTGGCCCTGATTATGGATACTATTATCCAAGTCTAAATTGGTGGAAATATGAGTTCTTCTTTGCTTGGTATCCCTTTCCCAAATTCATTGGTTTAATGCGGAGTTTACGGTAACTTAATTTCTATTCGGCTGGATTTGGAGGAACATTCCTTCTAACCTCGGAAACCTCTCTAAATTACACTATCTCAATCTTCAAACAAGCTACCCTTTCGTTGAAGTTAAGAATCTAGATTGGCTTTCTAGATTAGCTTCTTTAGAATTTCTCGAACTTAAGTTTTTTGGAATGCAGGTGATTAATTCACTCCCTTGTTTGCTTGAAATGCACTTGTCAGGGTATCAACTTTCCGTCTCAGGTTTCAATCCTAATTTTCTTCCGAATCTTAACTTTTCAACCCTTCCCATCCTTGATATCTCATTAAATCATCCCTTTAAATAATAACTAGAATGTGTACATTAGTGTTCAGGATTCATTATCGAATTTCACTATTGTGGCTCAGAATTGGAATAGAAATGTGTTTGATGGTATCTTTCATTGCAATAAGTGTTTATGTCGTTGTTTGAAGGGAGTTCATCCACGTCTAAGCATTCTAGTCACTAATTGTTTTCTTTTTCCATTTGGAACGAAAACTTCTTGTCGAGCTTAATAATAGTTTCTAATAATAAAGTGGACACAAATATGGTAGTGTGCTGTGTGGGGCTCTGTCTGTGACACGGGCTGAACTCTTTAACAGTCAAGTTAGTAAGTTAGTAAAGTTCTAAAGAGTGCAAAACGAATAAAAGAGAATGTAATAGTATTCATATTTATTATTGTGGGGGTATTTTGTGTTGTCAAGCATGGTGGTGACCGGTCCGGATCTATACGTTTGCTAGTCAGATGAGGAATTTGCACCTGAGTCAGACGATTTGGATGCTTGTGCCGAAAAAGCAAACAGCCTCAAAAACAATGCCTCCAAAACATTCATAAAATATAGTTGATTCATTCCATATAAAGTGGTATATAAGTGAAGCAAACAAATAATTTCGAATATCAGTCGGTGCATATCATGATATATATCTCAAATCTCAACCCTATTATATATGTAATACCACCTGTTCGGTATCCAAATTTAACTCGTGATTGAGATAATTTAAGTTCTCGTTTCCCAATTTGAATTTTCTACGATGAAAACACCACAATTATCAAGGAAACCTCACGGCAACTAGACTCGGACAAAGATACTTTGATACTTAACAACAGGACATGTACAATTTGAAAGTAAATTAACTCCAATAAAAGAATGCAGACCATAAATCAGCATTGCAACTGCAATTACGCCTTGAAGAAGACAAATCAGTACTTTCTTCTACAGCAAAATTATCCAGGAACCTCACGCAACTAGACTCGACCAAACACACTTGCATACTTAACAACAGGAAATGCAACTAGACTCGGTTAAAGATACTTTGATACTTAACAACACGACATGTACACAATTTGAAAGCAAATTAACTCTAATAAAAGAATGCAGACCATAAATCAGCATTGCAACTGCAACTACGCCTTGAAGAAGACAAATCAGTACTTCCTTCTACAGCGAAATTATCCAGGAACCTCATGGCAACTAGACTCGACCAAACACACTTGCATACTTAACAACAGGAAATGCAACTTGTACACGATTATAAAACAAATTAACACCAATAAAGTAATGCAGAGCATAAATCAGCACTTGCAACAGCTAGTATGCCTTAAAGGCAACAAATCATACTTTTTTCTACAGCAAAAACAGCAAAACTATCCAGAAAACATCACGGCAACCAGACTCCACCAAACACACTTTGATATTTAACTACAGGAAATGCAACTGAGAAAAAGGTCTGCCACTGCTTGGGTTTGCAGTGACTAATTTCCCAACAAAGTTAATCCTTAAATTACAGAAAAAGGTATATGTGGCGAAATGTATGATTTAGTTGGGATTACATAATTACCACAATTCACTTTTAACTAGTGTTGCTGAATCAACTGAGGCAGATCATCACATTGCTACTGAGTCTATTACTTCTACTGACCCTAATCTTCCAAAATCAGAACATTCAAACTCAGGCTTTAGCTTACAATGATCCTAAAATTAAGCACCCTCTGACCTCTGTTCTTAGTTATCAACATATCACTGACAAACATAAGGCTTATGCTTTGAAAATATAAGTTAGAAAATTACACAATTCTGATGGTATATTTCCTCTCAAATAGCTTTCGCCGTTTCTGCAAATCCACTACATTTGGTGCAATTAACTGCATTCACATGAAAAAGACATCCAAAGTGTGCCCAGTTACCTGCCTTGTAATCAAGATCTCTAGGATGTCTATATTTCTCATTGACCGGACAAATACCGCATCCTTTCCGCGAACCTGCAAATTGCATTAACAATGTTACAACTGGAAAGAGTTCAATTTGAGAAAGAAAAAACAAAACTAAAGTGAAACAAAAAAGTCTAAAAGATTCTTATGATCTTTACCGATGCCACGAGGGTCCATTGGAGAATACGCTGCCAGGCAAAATTTCCCAACTCCAGGGTCATGTAATTCAGCAAAAAAGTGAACCCGATTGCCTTGATTGCATCTTCCGATGAAATACACATGACACCACTCTGTGCACCTACTGATACCAACTGTAGCTGTTTGGCGGTTTGAATACATAGCTTTCACGAGTTCAAACTCAGTTGTCTAAAATTGAAAAACAAAAGCAGATTTAGCAAGACATATATAAATTGTTTTTATATATATATATATATATATATATATATATATATATATATATATATATATATAGAGAGAGAGAGAGAGAGAGAGAGAGAGAGAGAGAAGATTCGAACCTCAGCTCTGTTTATGTATGACAAAGCAATCTCAGAATATTCACGGTCTTGATACATTGGGCTAAAGCAACTGTTATGTTAGATGTGGTTAGTTAGTAAAACATTAGTAAAATTACTCAATCTAAAAATTACGAATTATATCAAAGTAAATCCATGCAGCTTGATATTTGTTTGCGTATCAAATCACGAATTATACCAAGTATATAAAAAATATTGCTTAATTTAATGTTGGAGTGAAGAAGATAACTATTGAGAAAATTAACTCTTTTACTGTTACTGTTATTGGTATTTCTGTTTTATTTTACTTTACAGTGGTTACTGTCATTGTTTGGCTTTTAGCCTTTGTAATAGGACAAGGTTAGTTTTGCTCTTTTGTCTTATTTTGTTTCTACTGCCTTTTAGGGTTGTTGTGCTACTCCTTTTTTAGCATGATTAAATAAACGATTGCAAATTCCCTTTTACCTTCATTCTCTGCTTTACCTGGATTTTGCTGTTCATGGTACCAGAGCGGGTTTTTGCAATGAGAATGAATTTTTGAAATCATTATTCATCATCCTCTATTCTTGATAAAAAATTTTTTCCTTTCGTGTTCATATTTCTTCCCTCTCATTTCTCTCAGTCTTAAGAAATGACTGGTAATAGAATCTCGCTTCAAGATCTGACAAATCCTCTGTTTCTTCATCCCTCGGATGGTGTTTCATCGATTCAAGTTGAAAAGCTGCAAGGTTCTTCAGACTATCGGTCATGGAGAAGAGCAATGGAGATAAGCTTAACCTCAAAGCGCAAATATGGCTTTGTTACTGGAACAGTGAAGAAGGAAGATGATGATGAAACTAAGGGAGAGCTTTGGGAGATCTGCAACAACATGGTAATTGCCTGGATAACCAATAATGTCTCATCTAGCATAAACAAATCTATTATGTTCATGACAACAGCTAGAGATATTTGGGTTAACCTAGAAAAGCGTTTTTCTTTAACTAATGGCTCAAGAAAATACAAGCTGAATAAGCAACTATTTGAGGAAAAACAACATAATATGTCAGTGAATGATTATTATACCACTATGAGATCTTTGTGGGAGGAACTGGATTCAATAAATTTGTTGCCAAAAGTCACTGATGTTTCCACAGAAGTTGCAGCTCTTCTTGATGCTATCAATTTACAGAGAGAGGAATCTAGATTATTTCAGTTTTTGAATGGACTGAATGATTCTTATAATGCTCAAAGAAGTCAGTTACTTCTTTCGAGCCCTTTACCAACTGTTGAGACTGCTTCAGCTTCTTTACAGCAAGAAGAGGCACAGAGAGAGGTGCTAAATTCTTTTAAAACTGACAATGATCTTTCAGCTATGTTTAGCAGAAATCAGTTAGATAAATCTCAGATTTGCAGTGCTTGTGGTGGAAAAGGCCATAGTGGAGACAGATGTTGGACCATTGTAGGTTATCCGAGATGGCATTCAAAACACAAGAGCAATCCAGCGAACAAGCAGAAATCTTCATCATCCTCTCAGGTGTCAAAATGGAATTCTGGTTCTAAGCAGGTCAATAGGATGACTGCTAATGCTCAAAGTGACAACTGTATCAAGAATGATGGAGCTGGCTTATTGTTTACACCTCAACAGCTTGAACTAGACAACCATTTTTCTGGTATGATTACTACCATTGAACACTCTTGCTTTTCTGCTGCGTTGTCTTATGAATGGATCATTGATTCTGGAGCATCTGACCATATGACCCCTTGTCTTGAAAATTTCTCTGCTTTGTCCGTGTTTCCTGAGAAATCTAAAATCAATTTGCCTGATGGAAATACTGCTGAAATTTCACATGTTGGTGAGGTTTGTTTGCCAAATGGCCTGCTTATCAAAAATGTCTTGTGTGTCCCTTTGTTTAAGCATAATCTCTTGTCTGTTCAAAAACTGATTAGGGACAATAATTGTGAAGTGTCATTTCATTCTAATCACTGCGAAATCAGAGATAAAACTTCCAAGAGACTTATAGCCAAAGGTCAATCACAACATGGCTTGTATTATCTAGTCAATCACACCGAAGATAAACGTTCTACTTGTCTGTCAGTTCAAAACTCATCCATTAACCCTGATACAAACATGTTCAACTTGTGGCATCACAGACTTGGTCATGCACCAGCTGGAAAATTGAAATTCATTCCTTGTGTGAAATCTCATGTTAATCAAAACACCAACATATGCATAACCTGTCCCATGTCCAAATTCACCAAACAGCCCTTTGATCTTAGCAAATCACATGCTCTTGAGCCCTTTTATCTCATTCATATAGACATATGGGGTCCATATAAGGTCTGCACTAGAGGGAAGTACAGATACTTTCTCACTATAGTAGATGATCACACAAGATTCACTTGGATCTATCTCATTGAGCACAAATCTGATTCTGTATCTACTTTACAAAGTTTCACAAACTATGCTCACAATCACTTCAACAAATCTGTTAAGTTTGTTAGGTCTGATAATGCTCTAGAATTTGATGATTCTGCTTGTAAGAAATTGTTTGATGCTCTTGGCATTATACATCAAACATCTTGTGTGAAAAAGCCTCAACAAAATGCTAGAGTAGAAAGAAAACACAGACATATCCTTGAGATATCTCGAGCTCTCAGGTTTCAGGCAGGTTTGCCATTGTCATTTTGGGGTGAATGTGTTCTTACTTCTGTGCACTTGATCAATAAACTGCCCTCTCTGGTGATTAATAATCTCACTCCTTATGAAGCTCTTCACAAGACACTAGCCTCTTATGATCATCTTCGAGTATTTGGCTGCCTTGCTTTTGCTTATAACCCAACTTTTCCTTCAGACAAATTTTCCCCTAGAGGAGTTCCATCTGTTTTCTTGGGATATCCAGCTAGGCAAAAAGGATATAGACTGTACAACCTTCTAAACAAACAAGTTTTTATCTCTAGAGATGTCCAATTTCATGAATCTATTTTTCCCTTTCACTCATCCTCTCTCGATTCTTACATGAAACCGATTCCAACTATAACTCCTCATTCACCATCCATTAGAGATGATGACTTTTGCATCTCTCTCGATCCTACTCCCTCACTTCCATCCATAACTCCATCTATTGACCTCTCTACTTCTCAAAACCTTATCAACTCTCCTTCACCAGAAATGTCCCCCATTCAATCTCCTGCTCCAGTTTTGAGAAGATCTTCTAGATTGCATCATCAACCCATATGGCTCAAAGATTTCGATGTTCCTAATAAATCCTCATCTCTCCATATCTCTAATTTAGCCTGTACTGAAATTCAACCTGCTTTCTCTTGCTTTCTTACACATCTTATCCATGACCCTGATCCTATTTCCTTCAAGGAAGCATTATAGCATGAGCATTGGATTTTGGCCATAAACACAGAGTTGGAAGCCTTAGAATTAAACAATACCTGGGTTGTCACATCTCTTCATGTTGGAAAGAAAGCCATTGCTTGTAGATGGCTCTTTAAAACCAAATACTTGCGTGATGGTTCCATTGAGAGACACAAAGCACGACTGGTGGTGCTTGGCTGTAGACAGACTTATGGGGAGGACTATGCTGAGACTTTTGCTCCAGTGGCCAAGATGACCACAGTTCGTACTCTACAGACATTACTTTGATTTTAATCTATGTTGATGACTTGCTGTTGTGTGGTAATAACATGTCAACTATAAACTATTTGAAATCCATGTTATCTCAGGCTTTTCACATTAAAGATTTGGGGGAATTGAGGTATTTTCTACGGATTGAAGTTGACAGAACTTCAGCTGGTTTCTTCTTGTCTCAGCGGAAATACACTAAAGATATTCTTGCAGAGTTTGGAATGGCAAGTGTAAAATCTGTGCAGCTACCTCTGGATTGCAATCTTAAACTCAGCATTGATAAAGGAGATGTCCTTGTTGATCCTACTCCATATCAAAGGTTGATTGGGAAATTATTGTATCTCACCATTACCAGACCTGATATAACCTATTCTGTTCAAATTCTAACCCAGTTTATGCACCAACCAACCACATCCCATATGCAGGCTGCTAAGAGACTTCTGAGATATCTTGTTGGGACTGTAAATCAAGGGATTCTTTTGGCTTCTTCCTCTGCAGCTCAATTGACTGCCTATTGTGACGGTGATTGGGCTAGTTGTCCTATGACTCGTAAATCTACCACAAGGTATTGTATTTTTCTTGGGCAGTCTCCTATTTCTTGGAAAACTAAGAAGCAATCTGTGGTTGCTCGGTCCTCTGCTGAAGCAGAATATAGAGCCATGGCTCTTACTGCTTGTGAAGTCACGTGGTTGTCTGCTCTATTGAAGGATTTGGGCATCAAGAACCTTCCTCCAACCATTCTAAAATGTGATAATCAAGCTGCTTTGTCCATTGCTGCTAATCCTGTGCTTCATGAACGCACAAAACATGTTGAAATAGACTATCATTATGTTCGTGATCAAGTAAAGTCGGGTGCCATTGTTCCTCAACATGTTTCCTCTTCTTCACAAATCGCAGATATCTTCACCAAGATTCTTCCAATTAAACAGCATTCATCTCACATGAACAAACTGGGAACTTCATCATCATTTCGCTCCACAGTTTGAGGGGGAATATTGAGAAAATTAACTCTTTTACTGTTACTGTTATTGGTATTTCTGTTTTACCTTACTTTACAGTGGTTACTATCATTGTTTGGCTTTTAGCCTTTGTAATAGGACAAAGTTAGTTTTGCTCTTTTGTCTTATTTTGTTTCTACTGCCTTTTAGGGTTGTTGTGCTACTCCTTTTTGAGCATGATTGAATAAACGATTGCAAATTTCTTTTTACCTTCATTCTCTGCTTTACCTGGATTTTGCTGTTCAATAACTAAAGAAGTCTTATTCTTAGTTGTTCTCAATAGAGTTAAACATGGAAGCATATGAATATATTATGTTGTTGAAGAAGATTGTATTCAGTTTCCATTTCAGAAGTCCTACAATTTGGTTGTTTTTTTACTAGGGAAAAACAATTATTCAAGGAAACTGAATTTTGATAGCAGTAAAAGTTTGGAAATTCAAAGATTATTCAATGAATACCGTGTCAATTACTCCCTCCATGTCTTTCTAAAGCAATTTTTTTGTTTCACAGTACATGTCATTTTGATTCGATCGATGGATATTAATTGGCTCTTGTGAGACACTTGTAATTTACCCAAAGAAATAACTGAATCAATTTAATTGCACATAAATAATTTTACCTTGGGTCACATACAATTTAGTGAAAATTTCAACTCCCTGTTTTGGTTGGCAATTAGTTGACGTTGGAAGCATATAGCCATCTCTTTTTGGGAGGAGACTTTGGTAGGCTTGTAATCCCATAGCCCAGCAAAATGGGCATTACGAATATGAGGATGGTTCTCATTAGGTGGACAAAATCCACACCCATAAGTCACATCTGACAAACAAATAGGAATTAAACAAAGAACCACAGTGAAAAAGATAAAATGTTGTGTTACATATGAATCTTACCTGGAGCGTCAAGCTTTGATATCAAGAAATAATTCAGAGACAACCCGTACCCATAACTGAAGTCAGCGAGCTCCACAAAAAAGAGTACTATCTCATCCTTGCAATTAGAGTGACTCGGCTTAGCAGTAAAACTTACGTGACACCAATCTACAACTTTATATATCTTAGCTTTAGGAACATGAGAAAGTACACGATAAGAACCCAATGCCTCCACTGAAACATAATCATCATCCTGGAAAACAAGTGCGATAATATATACAAATGCTAAGTATGGATTCTTTTTATCTAGGAGATGAAAGGAACAAATTTAAAAAGATAGGATACAAACCACTGTTCCATACTCTTGCTTGTACAACTCCAATGCAAAATAAGCATATGCCAGAGTGGAAAAAAGAGGCGCTCGCAAACTGCATCCAAAATTCAATACTCAAGTTAACCTCAAAAATCAATACTTCAGTTAAACTCAAGCGTGAAAAACTAGCCAAAAATACAAAAAAAAAATTACATTTTGGGAGCACAACAAAGCTTGCAATATTAGGACAGCAATGTTTGAAATGGTGCAAAAGATGAACAACCTAACAATGAATAGATAGCAACCTAACAAATGAAAATGGTGCGACAAAAAAAATGCTTCCAAACAAGACGGTTATAAGAATATTAACCTAATTGAATTGAGCACAGCTTTATATTAGATCCTATCAAGCAATTTAAAATAGACTTAATACTAAAAAATGCAACAGCGCCCCTAAACTTGACAAGAGTATCTAACTAACCCCTTAAACTTGGTTAAAATCATACAAATAACTATTTAGGTGCACAAGAATGAGACAAGTGATTTTTGGTGTATTACAACAACTCCTCTTCTGCCTAATAGAAGCGCTACAAGTTGATTTATGAATATCAATTTAAAAAAAAAGATAATTAATATAGTATTCACCCCATCTTCTTCCCCAAACCCAACTGAAACTTCTCCAATTCCTGCCTGACCAACAAAAGACTCTTTCATCAAAACAATTTATCTTACTTTTTATCTCTCCCATGGTGAATCGAAAATTTGAGATTTCAGAGTATTTAATGCATGTGAGATTACTGTTTTTAAAATAATAGTAAAACAAATAAAATAATAGAATCAGATAATTGTGAAAAAGAAGTTTTACGTCGGATCAAGCACAAAGTCTTCGAACGGCTCAGGCCAAAATGCTATGCTACGCTTAAAGTTGAAGTACGTAGTGCCCGTGAACTCACGGTCGGATATCTTTGCTTGCTTAAAGCGAAGAGCTAGATCTGTCATGTCATCTGTAGGCACATACTCCTCCCCTTCACCCACAAAAAATGCCTCGCGAGGATGTGGATAGCCTTGATCAGGTGGGCAAAACCGGCATCCATAGGTTATTTCTACAAAAAGAAAGAAAATTCAAACAAATAAGGAAATACAGAGTTTAAAATACAATGTTCAAACTGATATTATAAACTTACCAGAAGAATCGAGCTTCAATATGGAGAAATTTTGAAGACTTAGCTTATCCCCGTAGCGGAAGTCGACTAATTCAGCAAAAAAGAGAACTTTGTTGGAGCCATCTTTGCTTGATCTCACATGGAAGCTGACATGGCAGCAATCCAGAATTCCGAGATTCTCATAGCCAGTAACAACAGCTAATGTGCGGCGACAACCCACACTCGCCACAACTCTATAATCAATATGCTGAAAAACAAAAATAACAATAAAAATGGTGTGAGTTCTTTTATAATATTAAAGATCAAATAAACAAAATTTAAGAGATACAAACATCTGATCCGCGTTCCTTCTTATACAGCTCCAAAGCAAGTTGAGCATATTCTCTGGGTGAAAGAGAAGGGCAACGCAAGCTGTTCCAAAACAAAATCATCAATACATCCGCACATCAACACATCACATGCCAGTACACAGTTGAAGGAATGTCACCTATCAGTAATCTCCTCGCTGCCGGTTTGTCCTTGTATGGCGACACTTTGTTGTTCCACACTACCATGGTAAAGGAAAAATCAATTTAATAAAAACCAATGGAAAAATACATGTTGTGTATGAGCGTAGAAGAAATGTTAATTAAGTTAGTTAATTTTGTTTTTAGTTATTAGTTGGTTAAAGGCTTAAAGCTAATTGCGAGGTCTGTTTTAAAAACACTTTTTATTCCCTATATTACTGCTTTTACAACTATTGTAGCAACATTAAAAGGGGTGCAATTAATACCAATCAGAATCTTTATTGCATCTCTCTTTCTTTTGTTCTCCCTAAACCTCATATTCATCATTGTTAGTCCTAATCGTGACAGTACAATGATGATAAAAAGTACAAGATCGAAAAGACTATTAACTGATTGAATATCAATAAACAAATATCACCTGCGCTTTCCACTTTTCTTCCGTCTGTGATGCTTGGACTTGGACGAACCAACTGAAGCAGGTTGCTTTAGATTGGAATCAAGGGCGACAGGAGCTACGACATCTCTAAAACCATCTCTATCCTGAACAAAAAACAAGGAACAATGTGAGTTTTCTTATAATATTAAAGATGGGAAGAACATAAGTAGACTGATCAAATACCTACAAATATCTTTCCATCACCATGTTCAAACTGCAACACCCTCCTATCCCTATGCATTATTAGTACAGCTGATTTTTCTAAACATAGAATAATACAAAAAACACATATACCAGATGTTTGATTTAATGTTTTGATTATTTGAATTTTAGGTATTAATTAATTACTAGGAGAAACATCACTGTACCCAAAATTGAAGAACAAATAAAAGAATGATTACAAGGAAGCCTCACTCGTAAAAAGAAATTAATAGAAGAAGCATTATTGCAAGGGACCAAAAGAAAAAACTAGGGTTAGAGAGGAAACTGAAATAACATCAACTTCAGGAAAGAGAAAGTAAAATGTAATATGCACAAGGCTGGGCACGGTTCAGTTCGGAGATTTGAATTTCTCCAGAATTGAATTGTAATTCGGAGATTGTTGAATATGAATCTCCAATATAGAATTGCATAGATGAATCTCCAGACTTGAATTATACTGATAATTTAGTTCGGTTCAGTTCGGAGATTTTGGTTCTAATTCAATAATGGATACTCGGAGATTTATATATAATTTTTATTATGTAAATTAAAACTTAAAATCTACAAATACGAATATGTAAACATATGAATTATATAATATAAAATAATTGAAGTTATATTCTAATCCATTGTTGAAATAAAATCTCAAATAAAAAGTTATATTCCAATTTCAGTATAAAGTTCTATCACTTACAATTTAAATATAATATATTTTTCTCAGTAAATGTAAAAAGTTTCGGTTCTTTTCGGCTCTTTCGGTTCAGTTCGGTTCAATTCGGAGTTCAGTTCTGTCCTGGATAAAATTCGGTCCAGTTCAGTTCGGATCTATAAAATAAAATTTACGGTTCAGTTCGGTTCAATTCTTTGAAAAAGATCAACGGTTCAATTCGGTTTCGAAGATTT
Organism: Euphorbia peplus; assembly: GCA_028411795.1. Classification (NCBI taxonomy): domain Eukaryota; kingdom Viridiplantae; phylum Streptophyta; class Magnoliopsida; order Malpighiales; family Euphorbiaceae; genus Euphorbia; species Euphorbia peplus. The sequence goes on along the minus strand of CP110843.1, from coordinate 5,562,625 downwards.
TTCTTCGGATATTCAGTCCAGTTCGGTTTCTCCGGGACCCGTGCCCAGCCCTATGCACAAGTATGCACATCACAAATGCGTGTTGTAATGCCAACAAAACTTCATTTGACATCATGATCATTAAAGGAAAAAAGAAGTGAGACATAAGGTTTGCTAGAGAATACCTAACCAAATATTCGGCGCAATTAAGCATGAACTACTAGGCTTTTTTAATGATTCTTCACTCATTTTGTATGTTAAGTGCGAAGGAAGATCGTAGATGTCTTCCTATTAGTCTAATAGAAGAACATACGAAAGCAATATAGCAATAGTAACAAAGTTCTGTTTAAAAGCAAAGGTTTTTCAAATTCGAATTGCATTGGTATTAATTCGATCATAGATTTTATACTCTCATATCATATAGTTAACAAGGTTAACAGACAACTCTCAATGATAAAAATCCAAACTTGGACACCAAAAATTATATTGCCCTTTTTAATTCTAACAAATTCCATGCACCTGACACAAGCTTAATATAGGAAACCAAACACCTTAACGTGCAACAAACTTTCAATAATTTATACAAATATGAGGGAACGCCGAATAAAGACGCAAAAATGATGAATGCAAATGTCATTGAACACTAACAAAGTGCAATGAGATCTAAAGGTCATCTGGCTCCAGTAATTGATTCCTAAGTAGACAACCCATTCAGACAAGAATCACTGATTATAATCATTATATAGATCTGTTGGTAGGAATATTTGAAGAGAGTGCTTCTAATAACAGTCACAGTAAAATTTCCGAAAAACATATCTGCTGTAAAAGAACAAAATAAACTCCACTAGATAAAAGAACTTCCAGACAAACTATAACTGGTTTCTTCAACCTTACAATCGCCACTTGCTAAATGTGAACGTACATAGCAAATGATATTTTGAGCAGGAAACTGGCAATAGCTCTACTTAGTTAAACAACACCATATATCGGATTTCCTGATAGGTTCAGTACATCTCTAACCCTGAACAATATCAAATTGCCTCATAGGCTTAACTCATCTGGTTTAATACATATCTATCCTAGTACTTGTCTAGAAAACTCAACTGCCCATACACTCTGAAAACGTGACCCTTGAACTTGTTTAAAAGGATATCAAGTACATCCACTTTTTTAATTGTAAATAAAGCACATCATGCTGCTGCAGCAACAATTGACAGTTAGAAACGGGTTATTGCTCAACTTGCAATCTACCTTTACTACCCTTTCTATACAGTTGAGTTGAGTTGAGTTACCTACGTACGCCAACAATATATAATATGCAGTGCACAGAATGAATGTTTCCTTCAATTCAAATAAATAATCACAGTTTAGAGACTCAAACAATCAAGGAGAAAGCACATGATCCCTTGGAACAGTGAAGATGCAAATGCATAACAAGCTTTATAATCCGTGCATTGCACGGGATGTACTGAATTTTTAAAATAATTCGTTAATGTCTTTCAATGTTAACTAGCGTGAGATGGTGCAATGCACAGGATTAGAAAAGCATAATTTCAATTTTAATTAAGTAGTTATATTTGTATAATAATTACAATTTAAACTGAAGTAATACCAGTGAATAACTGAATATAGAGCATGTGAAAGTGTTTTGCCTAAATAGAAACGTGAACTGCATGCTATCAGTGTAAAAGGAAGTTGATTAAAGTTGATCTTTACAATGAGTAATAGTCGGTTGTACCTGGTAATTGCTACTTACATTGATCTATTTTCAACATCCAATTGTTTATGCCGAAACTGAATTATGAATTGACCATATAAAAGAAAGTCTATCAATCTTTTTTAAAAGAACATCCGATCCTAAATTTCAGTAGACCATGGATTAACAGATAAATGATAATCTTATAATTGTGGATGCAAAAATAACTCAACAACTGTAGTTTACTATATACAATACTCAATAAATCACCGTAAAAACACTCAATCAGATTAATGATAACTCTGTGTAATTAATTACAAATTTAGCAGAAGAAATTCAGAGTCACAAGTAGAAATTAAGATTAAAAGATTGATGGTCTAAAAAACGATGCATACTCTGTCATCATTCATATATGGTAAGTGCTCAATTGAGGATTCGAATTTATTGATTGAACTTATTTCAGGCTTAGTATAATGTCACTAAATTAACACATCACAGATTTGAGCAGTAATTAAAACAAAGTATACGAAAAGAGTAAAGCAACCGAAAGAGATGAATAAGAGAGTGAACAGTAGGAGGTCCAATATGAATGTACACTTTGGTACTCAATAATTGTAATGACCGGAAAAAAAAGTCCGTTCAGGAAAAAGAACAGTCTGCAGCTCCTAAATAAATAAGGAATGACTTCAAACATACAGTAAACAAACAATCTTTGGCAACCGCCAATCTCAAACGATTAACAATTTCTGTACTCTGACACAGATTTCTTAACCTATGTTTCGAATCAATACTCTCATCAATGGCACAAAAATGCATTCGAAGGACACTTCAACTATAAGAGATTTATCTATTTGAGTTTATTTTCTACTCTCGATATGGAGCTGATAACTCATTTCATCTAGGCTTTATTTTTTACAACTGGTTTGGAAAACGTCCCTTCGAGGATTTAATTGAACATAAGAAGCATTGAGAAGCAAACTTGAGGAAATAGTATCACCAACTGAGTGCATGGAGGTAAAAAAAGAAACAGTACCAAGTTTGCAGTGCTATACCAACAATGATTCAATTAATCCCCTCAAAATATATAACGATAAACACATTAAAGGAAAGGTAAATAACACCTCGAAAACTAAACCTGGAAGAGAGCAAAGCTCAAAGAAGAGCCATTATTCGATCAAAAAGCAAAACTCAAGGTAGAACCTAGTTGAACATTAACTGGAGACATCTCCAACAATGCAAGACATTTACCGCAAGGAATGACATCTCAGGCCAACAGCTAGAAGATAAATTAAAAATGGAAAGAAGGCATAGCAAGTAGCAAATTCATGCATGCTCTAGATAGAAGAAATTGGTTTACCTTCAGGGATTATCGAGGAAACCCAGAGTCAAATATACACGATGGGGGGAAACGTACAACCAAATATCTGTCCAAAAATCAGGAGAATACCCACTGCCAACCTGCTCAATATTAAAAGAATAATTAAAAATAGCAACAAAATCACATAAATTAAACAGAACAATGCTAAACTTGAAATACAAACTGTACATTTAGAAATCAGAACAATGAAATAGCAAGTAAAAAGTTGGAAAATCCCTCTCTAAACCGAGAAGAAATGGGATTTTTTCAAGGTAAAATGAATGGAGGAGAATGTATATAGTTACAATGCCGTAAACACAAGAAAGAGAGAGGTAGGAACATACAACAATATCAAACTCCAAAAACAAAAAATTCTGTCTGTATAATGGAAAGTGAAATTAGAATTACAACTTCCCAGCGGAAGGCAGAGACGAAAAAAATCAAAAGAATTAAACAGACCAGTGCTAAAACTCATAAAGATACCGAACAGTGAAATAGGAAGGAGAAGGTTGGAAAATCAGTCGAAAATTAGTCTAAAAAATCAAATCTCAAATCGGCTTCTATTCGAGATGAAAATCGAGTAAAAAATCTACTTTGACTAGTTAAATCTTCCTTTTAGTATCACAGCAGAAACTAAACTGTTAATGGAGACTAAAGTTAGAGACTAAATCGTAATCTGAGACAAAAGTTAGGAACTAAATATTAGGTTTTCTAAAATACGAGGTCCTATTAAATTATTTAGCCTTAGTTAAATTCAAGGCATACAAACGACAACAGAAAATCAAAACGACATCCTAACAATATAAGAGAAACTCACCTGGAACTGATGGATTGTTCGATAATGCTTATTCGTATGAGATTGAGGAGATTTTGAATCAGAATAAAGATGGTGATCCGGACATGTTGGCTCGAGTGATTGGTCAATTGGCTTTGACAAATTCGAGAGATAAAAATTATTTTTCGCCTTTTGCTAAAGCCTCTGAAGCGGAAGGAAAGAAAAGGAAAGGTGGAAAAAGAGACGATATTACTGTTGTGGTTGCAAAGATTGAAACTTGGTAGATTTTCTCATCTGATATTTTTGACTTACAAGTGTATTTTTTAAACCATGTCGAACTTCCCACAAGAAATTGTTTCAGATTCCCTCCAGTTAATACATCCTGAAGCAACTTTAAACCATGGTTAACCTCCGGGCCGGTCGTTGAGCCAATATTGACAAATATATGATCAGATACGTAGCACAAGGTGAGGCACCCTGGAGGCGGACCTGATATCATCAATAAACTGAAATTCATCAAAACTCTAAAACATCACCCCTCCAAACCGAAAATATAAAAGAACATAAGAAGACATTGTTTAATAACACCAAAACAAATTGAGCAAGTATACCAAGAACGAGCCCCAAGCAAACAAGCTTAAAAAAATGATAATTAAGCCATTCAAATAGTACCAAGATGGCTGTTGCGCCATATGATTATTAACCCGTAACAGCACTAGGTGAGATCTTCTTATTCCTCCATAAGAGGACATCAGCAGCTACAAGATATTGGTGTTGAATAGACTAATAAGAGAGTTTAAAGTGTTATGTAAATATTGGGATTTCTTGATAAAGAGAGTAACAATGCATTTCCACCACCGAGAAGATGGTGAAGTGGCTTTTGGTGTCCAAACAACCTATTGAACTGAAGTTACGGAGTTCGTCTCCTTGAAAAATGAAACAAATTTCTGCCTTGGAAGACTGTCAGCAAGGGTTTCTACCAGATTATTTAAAAATTAGCCTAAACAACAAATAAACATCATTAGACAAATCCATATTCCAGTTCTAGCTATACCAACTTAATAAGTACTCCTTAGTGCTACATATCAAAAGGGTACATAAATTGATAATTGCTACACATTCGCTATAGTTCGAGCTAATTACACTTGTTTATGGATGAATTATCTTACAGAAACAAAACTTACACATATATATAAGGAACTGTATAACTCCATGATTAAACAGTGTGGAATATGACAAACTTGCAATTCGCTTCCTACTTTGTTAAAGAACTCATAACAGAGAGGCTTGTTTGGTTCAGCTATTCACATCTATTAACTGTTCGTTATTAATTAAATTGGTTTTCGTTGCTGCTGTTCCGTCATAGAAAGCTTGAGTTAGCATTTGCAATGACAATAAATGCTCCAACTACTTAGTCTAAGATTATTCATATATCACAAACAAAACTCAAACCGGAGTCCGGAAAAGAATAACATTTATGCAAACTGATGGAAATTACACATACTCTAGCAGAGAATTACAAAAACATTTCAGAGAAAATATATGCTACTGAGAGGTTTCATATGGAAAATAAAGGCAGTTAATTCGTCTTATTGACTACCTAGATAATATAACTTTTGGTAAAGTTTCTGATTTTTTATTCAAGCAAAGAAGCAATTCAATTTAAAGACAGTTAATTTACGAGTATACAACGAACAAAAGAGATAGAACAACTAACAAGCTCGTTGGGCAAGGTAATGCAATCCTTAACTTTGACATTAAAAGTCAACTATTCCTGCTGTTATGTGAGGTTAGGGTTGAACAATAATCAATGAATCAAATTCAAGTTGCATATCAAGCCAACCCATCGTTTTGATCCGACTCGATGCTTCTTGAACTGAGAGAGCCTCGACCATTGCCGGATCCCCTTTCCACTCAACTGGGCCATTCCTTGCTGCAACAAAAGAATCATTCTCATCACGAACCACACAACCATAGCCAGCAGATCCGTTTTCTTTAAATAAAGCAGCGTCAATCTTCCAGGCGGACTCCAAACCGACACATGAGCCATACACCGCCCCCCCCCCCCCCCCCCCCCCCCCCCCCCCCCCCACACACACACACACACACCCCAAACTACTTGGCAGACCGTTGCACTGAGTAGCCTTCCAAGGCACTAGGAAAGCCGTGGCTTGTTGATAAAGAACCGTAGCAACAGAAGACTTGTGATTCCAGATAGCATCATTCCTGCTAACCCAAAAATCCAACAAACCATAGAGGCAACTTCCTGAATTGGCTTTGGATTTGTTATAACAAAATGTCAAAACTCCAAAAAGCTAGAAAATTGACCGCTTAGAGCGCCAATTTGAGCAAGGGTTCAAGTGGCACGAGCAAGAACACAACCACATAATGCATGAAAAGTACTATGTAATCTGATATAATATTAATTTCAACTTGAAAAATTACATTTTCTCATCAAAACAAACACTAACTGGCCAACAAAACATTGATCAAACACTACGACGAAATCAATAACTGTGTAGAAGGTACAAACTTTCTCGTCTCAAGTAACTCATCTGCTTCAAATTTAACATCATTCATATCAAGTAACAGCTTAATCTCGTCACAATCACTAACAAACCCCGCTTGCTTAAGCTGCAAACACGAAGACAACTCCGAATTAACACTACTCGAATTAGACTGCTGATCCTGAATCGTCAACGCGTTCACATTATCCCTTAACTGCTGATCATAATCCTGAACATTATGATGATTATTATTATTATTATTATACTCTTGTTCATGATCCTGAGACGTGGACGTCTGAGTCGGATAACTAAACTGCATCATCTGATTAGGATCATACATACTATTAACCGACATCATATTCATATTCATATCAACATTAACAATCTCCCCGGACGTATCAACAGTGTCCACATCAATCAACTGAATCTGCTGCTGTTGAGCGCGACAGAGCGCCAATTGGTGAAGAACAAGGTCGAGTTCAGCCTGATGGAACTCGATCTGACGCTGAAGATCACGTATAATTCGATAACAACCCCCGACAGGATCGTTGGCACGGACATCTGACTGAAACATTATAGTCCTCATAGCTTCATCCTTGTCAGGTTGGTTCAGGTTTTTGATAATCTTGGTAATGTTGCTAACCCCGAATAATTTATGAGCGTTCAGGAATTGTCGTTGTCGATCATGAGGAAAATAAGGAGCGAGAATGCAGTCAGGAGCGCACTTTCTACGCTGGTATTTGCAGGCAGCGCAAGCTTGGGTAGTGCCGTTGCCGATCCTTGGAATACTCATTATTTTGTTAAGAAAACGTTTTAGTAACCGGCGATTTCTGAAAATTTTGTTGAGAAAGCGCTTGCGGGGCCGGCGATTTCTGGGTTAATTTATTTTTTTGAGCTTTTTTTTCTGAGTTGCGAAGAAAACGAAGGAAAATGGGAGATGGAGAGAGATGGGAGGAGGAGAAATTAAGATATATTGGTTGAGGGAGATAACAAATTTCTGTTAATGGAGATGTTTAATTTTGGACAAGTGTGTTTATTTTCTAATTTTAAGATTTTGGTTTAACAGATTTCGAATTGGGGTTTGAATTTTGAAAGGTCTTCTCATTAACTTTTTAATTAAGTGGGGGATTAATTAAGGGCTAAATATAGGTTTTGGGGTTGAGTTTTAGGTATATTTAGTAAAGTTGGACTTGTTTAGGACGATTTCAAATGTGAAAGTGAAACCAATTATTAATGTTGTAAGAAAAAATAAATGCTCACAATTTTATTTACAACTCTATTCTTTATAAGTTTCAAGTGACGTCTAAATTCGAGCTGAAAATTGACTTTTCTTCTAAACTCTAATGATATCTCATTAGTCATGTGAATGTGATAAAATTTATCTCTTCGATGTAACTTTAAACAAGTTCAAAAATTACACTAAAAAAAAAAAAAAAACTAAGTTCAAGAATCCAGTAGATTAATCTTTCAAATGACTATAGGATAATGTTCCTTTTAAGGTTTGAATTTTATCTTCATTAGTTAAACCTTGTTATTCATCTTTGATGTAACTTTTAAACAAGTTCGGGAATCCGTAGATTAATTTATTCAAACGACTCTGTAAAATAATGTTCCTTTTAAGGTTTGAATTTATCTTCATTAAATTGGATAAATTCATTCACTTAAATAACTTATGTAATTTATCACTATTATAATGATTATTCATATAAACTGCATTGAATTATAATATAAATTAAAATCGGGTTTCACATCTATTTAAAGAATAATTAATTCATCTATTAGTGAAATTACAAGACACTAATTAAAATTTTATACTCTTAATAGATAAAAAAGAATTAATCAACTTAGTTAATAGCTTAATTGATTTACCTTACTTATATAATGAGAAACTTGTTACGTTTTTTTTTAATAGATAAAATAAAAAAGAGTAGATGTACTTAAGTTATTTTAGATTTGATAAAATTTATTTCATTATGTGCAACTTTTTGAAAGTAAAAAATGGAAAATTGTCATTAGTATTATTATATTGTTTTCAATTACTCCTATTTAAAAGTCTTATATTATTATTATTATTACTATTAATTTTAGCTTAATTCAGTTCAGACCAGTAAATTCAGTACAGTAGCATTCAATTCAATTCAGTCATAAAGAATATGACATTAGATTATTATAGGATGTCATGTAATAAAAAAACGCTAAGCGCTACGAAAGCGGCCAAGGGACCTTTTAGGACTTGTCAGGAAACCATTTGAGAACAAGTCGAATTTTGAATGTCCAATTAAGTCTAGGCGGTTCAAATCGTATTATCAACTTTTAAGGTCTAGATGGTCTTTTGTTTAAAACATTAACATGAGCAAGTTGTCAAAAGATCAAAATAACAATTCTAGCTCAGTGATGAGTTGTATATAGGATAGAATACGATAGTCGCTATACTATGAGTTCTGTTTAAGAATAATGTTTGTTTTCGTAAGCTAAAATTGCAACAACATGAACGAGCAGTCCAAAATTCAAAATATCAATTCTAGTTTAATGATGAGTTACATATGGGGTAAAACGGTTAGGAGTATGTTTTATAGTTGATATAAATAAAATTATTTCGACTAATATGTGTATAAAAAAACTTCCGCGAAACAAAAAAGAAGACAAATTATTATTTTGTCAAAGAAAAAAAAAGACAAATTACTATACATTGACTAAACATCGTGTGGAACATGTAAACGGCTAACATTATAAACAAAACTAAAAACATTTTTGGCCTGTCGCACCAAAGCTTGTGATCGAAATATAGAAATGTCTTTTGCACACAAATTCGGCTCTATTGGTTAAATTGCTTAAGAAATACAAGGTTTTTTACAACATAAGTAACCATATTCTTCCTCAATTCATTGGGATATAAAAATGAGATGTGAGTGTCGTCAAAAGCAAGTGATCGGCATTCGAACTCATGCATTCTACAAGTAATGAACATGGGTCAATCCTAATACAAGATTAGACTAATTAGGACATTTAACAGGAACCAAACTAAATTGAAATGTAACAAGCTACAACAAAAACATTCGACTAGGAGTGTCGCCTGAGAACTCTGACGTAATGGAAAGATATCAAAACGAAACTGAATCTGATTCCAGACTGATCGAACCTTGCCTTTCCGTTTAGAACTTGAACAGTAGCATTCTGTGTTCTCCCGGAACCAGACCTGAAATTAACAAATCTCTAGTTGATTATCAAAGCAAACTTGAATCTCACACTAAAACATGTGTTGTAAGCAATTGGTTGTTCCGAAATAAAATATACTTGATTCATGAAGAGAATTTTGTTATCGAAGATTTTCAACCCTGCCTAGCTGTTTTTTGTAGCTTGAAAACAAATTCATGAAATTTACAGGAAATTTATATGTATTCATTGAATCATTGCAACACTTTTATCAGGATAGATCAGGATTAACTGTCTCAGTTTTTTTATACTGCCATCAGTTGTAGGGCTGTATTCTAACACGACAAGACGATTAACAGAGACAACCCCCCTAACATGACTTATATGACATGATTATCATGTGGAGTATATAGATTACGTTAACAGAAATTAGGACACAATATTCCGTTTTGATGCCGTTATTCAGTTCTCAATATTTTTTGGATCACTACATTGTTATACAACATGAACATAAAATATGAACGATTCTAATAGTATTAGGCAGCACAAAGATGCAACGCTATCTTTTTCATGATAGCAGTACCAAATTCACGTACAAAACTACAGCAATTTCAACTGCCACTTGCCCGATTGACGACCAGTGTAACCAAGTCTGTTGTAGTTCCACGCGGGATTAAGCAGATAGAAAAGGAACTGAACATTGGAAATAAAAAATGCAGTAGCTTTAAAACATATACTGAATATTCATTTGACCTTCCATACATCCGAAATTGATTGGGAAACCTTATCATGACAAGATTTTAACAACCAATTTCATGTAATCTTCAATCTTACGGAGAACAACTGCAAAAGATCAACCATCTACCAAAACACAAGGGTTTCTTTCAAGTAAAAGAGCACTCAAATATCCTTTTAATGTAGTAATTTGGTTATATTTGGGTGTTATTAATTACCTTGTAGTTGAGAGATTTCGATGCCAGGCAACACGAAGTCATGGCTCAGACTTGAGAAGCTCTTCAACAGAGCTTCTGTACTTGCTTATGAGGTCCCTGTTATTGAACAGATTAATTCGTGTAAATAGCAAATTGAAACTAAGACTAAAGGGAAAAAATCTTGAAATAATTTTCAAAAACCTCCGTTGATTTAGTAATTGCTCGCTTTCCTCCAGCTTATGTTTCTGTCCATCAACAGTCTGCATCAATATATCAGAGGAAAGATCATAATACAATTCATACCAACAAAACCTGAGCTTAAAAACTTTAGGCTACAACTCAATACACAAATTTTGATATTGGTAGTAAATAACCGAAAATCAGAATACCCATCCCCATTATCTCATTAAAGCTAAATTATCTCATCTGGTTTTCCAAATGAGTTTGCTATGGTCTATGCCATGAATTACTTGGCAATTTCTCAGAAATGAATGACAATGAAAGTCGGAACCCAAACTTCCAAAATTTCTTCATATTCTTGTTTCATGAACTGAAAGTGTTAGTCCTATGTTGCACAAACACAGAGACGAGAGTGAACAAGAATGTGGAAATGGACACAGGAAATGTAATTTCTAAAACATAACCTTCATTAAAATAGGCTTAAACGAAAACACATACGGATACAAAAAGTGGAAAGTAAGACAAACCAAGTTTGATGATTACCATAGGTTTTGCATGAATTGAGGTGGAAATGGAGTTCAATAGCTGCTGGCACTTGTCAAAGTGATTGTTCAATTCATTAATCTAAAAATAGATAAAATCAGCACAGCAATTAAAACTAAAGCAAACAAATTTATGTGGAAGCAAAGAAAACAAACCAAAGCATCCGATTGTTGATCTCGACTCCCATTATCAACAACTTCACATAAATTCTCCACCAACTGCATCATCAAATCTCACACAAATATCAAAAGGGTACATGTAAAAGCTGGTTTTGGACGTTTAATTCCAAGGAAATCTATAAGATATTATGAAAAGTATGTTAAATTTCACCGCAAAGCATCCAAAATATGTTAGGAAAATCTACAAAACAAAATTAGGGTTTATTACATGTAAAAGATGGAAGTGAGAAGCGAGTGATTGGTGCTGCTGAGGTGGCTGTTGAACCAGACGCTGCTGCTGAAATTGATGTTGTTGTAGCTGATTATATTGAGATTGAGATTGGTAAAATTGATCTTGATTTGATTGTGCTGCAGGGGAGTTACTGTGGGTTGTTACGCTGGGGATCATTGACCATGCTCCTCCTCCTCCTGTCAATGAATTTTCCATTCTTCCTTATTCGTTTCTCTCACTTGCACATGAATATATGTTGTCAGGTGATGATGGTGACTCAAACGACGCCGTTTTCTTTTCTACCTCACAGCATCTACCTGTCATATATGTCGTACGCATTTTGGTGGTACTGTCTAATATACAAATATTTTACTCCCACTGTCTCCAACGTGTGTGAACTCTAGTCAGGATCGTCTCGAGGGGGAGTTGACCTAAACATCCGTTTAAAGTCTTAGGGTCTTCGATTTGAATAGTTTTGTGGCGGAGCAAAATAAATATTGTATCCGACTAATGAAATATTGTACATTACTCAATTTATTAAAATAAAACAAAATGGCACACACTCTCTTTTTCAATCACCGCATCTCAAAATTGTTTATGTTAACGTGGCTGTGATATTATTTTATGGTCTTTTTTTATTTTTAAATTGATAGAAAGATCTGACTGAGACAAAATTTAAAACTTAATAACTTTATTGAGAGGCCATTTCGAGACAAGTAAATAATAAGTTGAGGGAGTAGAGTTGCATTAAACCCCAAATATATGGTGGGCATATTCCAAATCCAAAGAGTAGTAATTTGCCTCATTGAGACATTTGTGTGCCATTAAGAAACCCAAGAAAGAAGACCATAATTGTAGGTGAGCAGTGCCTTAAATATCCACAAATCTCCCGTCTTTCATCTTCTCCTCTGCAATTCGTATCATCATCAACAAAGGGTCATCTTCAATTTTTAATTTTAGGTGCTTCCTCTCTCTATCTCTCTCAGCTTTCTCTTGTCTTTTTATGGGTATTTAAACATGCTAATTTGGAATGATATAGCTGAAATATTATCTGGGTTTTTTTAATTCTGCTATAGTTTCTTGAATCTGTAGGAAGTGTTAGAAAACTGATGCAATCAATGTTCATTCTGAGATTGTACATACTTTTTTAATCCCTAATTGTAGTGAATTTATGTTAGCTCTTGAAAGGTTATTTCAAAATTGTTGCTTGGTGGTTGATATGTGATTCAAATTGTTTAGCTGAGTTTGACATGAATTATACCTGATTCGAGGACGAAATGAGACCAGAGGATGGTTTTATTTCATAGTATGATTAGGGTTGTTTGCATAAATGATTGGTGTAATTAAAATGTTAGATTTCAAGGACTTATGAATGTAAAAGAAAGGAGTTTTATTAACTAGCATGAAGATTCTTCAAAGAAGAAAAAAGAATAGCATAGACTTTTTTTTAACTAGAGGAAAACTTTTCTTATCTCTTTCTACCTATGTCATCTTCGATCGTATTCTTTGTGTGTGTGTGTGTGTTCAGGGTCAGGGGTCATTTGGTCTAAAACATCATGGTGTTTTGCAAGCACAAGTGCACATCATTGACTTGCCTCGTTTTCCTAGATTCTATTGACTGGTTTACAAAAGGTTCATTGCTTGAACTTAAGGGGAAAGAGTCATCATTTGGGTGTAATTGCTCTCAAATAGTACTTAAAGGAGCTGGGAATATTGGGAATATCTGGATTGCATTACTGCATGTTCCAACTCCTCTTCACAGCCTCTTCTACTCGAGTTAACTGATTGTTTTCGCAACGAATATCAATGAAGGGGGCGAATGGAAGTACGGCATGCTAGACTTTAGTATCTTTCATAGTTGCTCATATTTGTCCTTGGGTTAAAGTTAATGAGAAAATGATGTACTAGACTGCGCATACCCGACAACTCAAATTAGGTTGTAGACCAGAGTTGTTGGGATGGCGAATCAACAATCTAGTAGAGGAAAACACTCCTGCCATCTAAGTTTTCGAAACTAATCTATAGTTACCGCTACATTATTGAAATAGATTGTTAATTACTAGTTAGAGGATTGTGGGGTAGGGTTTTTGATTGTTGATCGAGAAAAAGATGTGTTCAGACACTTTTCATCAGTAGCAGATTGCCTTCCGGACATTGTTAGGCCTTTTAAATACAATAATTTTGAACTATAAAGATTTTGAACTGTATGCTCCAAGTAGTATTTCGAGATGAAAATTGAGGCCACAAGTTTTGTAGGGACATTTTTCTAGAGCTGTTAATTTTTGGCACTATATCGTGATTTACAGAGACAACCCACACAAGATGGTTTGTTTGAACCCCCTTGAATTTTACTATGATGTTTCTTTTTTATTTACTGAATTGTTGAATTCATGGTGCATTTCATGACAGTGGCTGACAATTTCAGTTACACCTTAGGCATGACATTTGGATCTATAGAAACAGACTAATCATAGAAGACCAGCATCTCAAATAACATGTTCAATTTGTTATTTTTCGGTAATTTTTTTATCTTTTGAGTTTGACATGGATTTTTACTTTGCAGGAACCATAAAAAAATGGAGGTAAAACCAACAGTTGCTTTGAGGGCTATTCTTGTTAGTGGGATAGCTATATTCGCAAAAGTAGCTGGTTTTATGAAGGCTGCTGGAGGTGCAAAGCTCGGGGCTGCAGCGACTGCAATGTCAATTGCAGCAGGTGCTGCAGTGGCAGGAGGAAAAAATGACTCCAAAGATCCTTCGCCTTCCAAATGATCGTTACTTTTTTTTTCTGTTACTTTTTTAGCTGTTGTATTAGCATTTTGTGCTATAGTTATCTGTTCCCTTTGTACGCGTCGGGAGCAGAATGTATGTTTGAATTGTGTAATCTTGATCACAGGAAAACATTAGCCGCAGGAAATAAATAAAAAGAGATAAAGATTGCCTCACAAATTTGAGCGAGTTGATGAACAATAAAACTGATGTGATTTGCATAGGAAGATACTTCAAAATTTTCAATTTTGTTTATTCTTATCAACTGATCAACATCCTACATTGTATATTCTAATTGACCCAAATCCCTACATTCTAAGCGACATGTCACAAACTTTCTTTTCTCCATTTGCAAGGGCCTGAACTTCAGTTAGAAATCCTGACACGGAGGTAGCCGACTCAGCTCATTGTTTTCACCTCCCAAGAATAGTTATATATAGATGTAATGTGCCATTAAAGTTGATGCACATTAGCTTTACTCGAACCACAACCGAATTCTGGCTGATTGACTGAATGTACCACTAGCTGAGGATGAGGAGATTCCAACTCCAGAATAACCTGTGCATTTATATATAGAATTAGTCACTTGTCACGTTTTTGTCGTTTTGGATCATGTTCTTTGATTTTGACATATTTGTTCCCATGCACTTCAATTTTTTTTATAGAATCTAGACCTGAACAAATGATGCCATTATAGGTTTACTACACACACCATTACAGAATTGAAAGACAGCTCAAGGATATGCACATTTCAACGGTGTGTGTGCTGTATTGGTAATGGAATCGTTCGAGGACTCAATTTTATAAAATACCTGAGTACATAAACAAAATGTGCCAAAATGAAGAATCTTGCAAAGTATATAACGAAAGATTTGACTTTTGATTATGTGTATGTATGTGCAGAAAAGACATCTCATACCAGAACATTGTCTCCATGCCGAAGGATTGGAGAAGGAACATAGAGGTTACACTGGGGTCCAAAGGACTGCAAAAAAAGAAGCCATAGATAGAATCTTAGTAGATAACGTATAAGATTAAGAGAAGCAACGAAGCAAAAAAGGTTGCAACATGAATAGAGAAGTTCAGCATAAAAATTACCGGCCAATATCTTCCGATGTTAATATCATTAACATATGCTATCCCTTTACCCCAACCGTTGAACGAGATGAATGTATCCTTAATTTTGTCTTCTTTTTCAATAGTAAATTGGCCTCTATAGAATGCTGGTTCTTTAGAAGTACTCCCTGCAAAAGGAACTGAAAACTTGCGATTAGTCTTCTTATTTAAGATCATTGCTTAAATTAGCTCTCCGAATGCAATGAACTAAGGAGTCATGTCAATGCACAACCAAGGACATCTGCGACTAGAAAGCCAAAAATGGTATTCCCGACTTGAATCCATACTCAACTGGATGGTGGAAACTAAATGAAAAGGAAGCATTATTCTTGCATTGTATAATTTTGGGACATACTAGGCTTGTGACGCTTGTATTTTAATTTTTTAAGAACTGATGCTACACTGGATCCCATATGTGCAGCTTGAATGATGGGGTTGATTTTTGGCTCCTCGTTAAGGTTATGAAGTGGAACTGGAATCATTTTCCATCCGTGCAAAATCTTCCCGTCTAGATAAACAAATGATAAAATTCCCTGCATGATTGAGAAAGTTAACAGCCATACCTTATTTACACTCATTTTTGTACCACAAGTCGCACAAAAAAACTTAGATACGCGAAAGTATAAAATAATTTTATTTTTTTAACTATAGTTCGGAGTAAATGATGCTGGAAACTCTGAGGTATACTCGATAAATAGCTTTACCTTCCTATCGAACATGTATCGCCCATAGTTAATACGGCCCATGTTTTCCACCTATAAGAGTAGAAAATGAAATGATTTGAATCAAAATATCGGTGTGATTCTAAGCTCTAAAAGTCTGCAGATCAAAATAAAAAGTACTAGTCACACAATGCTTTAAGAAAATTAAAAAGCCTCAACCATGAAAGAAGGACCTATGAAAAAAACTCAAGTTTTGATTGCAGCCATTTTGTGAAAATCTTTCAAGCCAATCACATGAGCATTTCAACCGTAAAGGTAAAATAATGGACTGTAAAAGATGACAGGAACTTCTAAAAAGGCTCCTGCATATTCAAGGCAAAGTACGATATCCAAGGAAATTGAAAAGAAAATTAAGACTAGTTCATGTTTTTTATATTTAACCAATCACATAGTTTGATATCTAACAATCATGAATAGTATGTTTAAATAGATTTTCAAATGCTTTCAAGAGAAGAAGAGACGGTACCAGAATAAATAATTTGATGTCTGAAGAACAATTATAATTAGGAAGCGCAAGTTTTTGATTTGACCACCTTTCAATTGACCCGACGAATCTCGGCCTTCCACTATTACCATCAGAAGGGCACAATGTAAATACTTGAGCTCTATCATGTACCTGAAACATGTACATACGAATAAACTTAAGAATGCCTCAACCAATACTTTCTCAACGAAGACTACTGCATTTGAATGAGATGTTTAACTATTGCATTGTGTTCATAGTTAAAAGATAGAAAAAGAGTGCTGAGTGTGGTAGTTGGATAATGAAAAACCTAGGCACAATGGAAAAGAAAAATGAAAAGAACAAGTAATACCTTCGGTATGAACAGAATATTTCCATCATCCTTTGAAGCATATTTTGAAACATACACCAAAAACCCAAACATCTGAAAATAAAAAAGAAGTATTTGTTATGACTAGGCGAGCTTTGACAAGTTATGGATCAATAGTCATGTAAATTGGTAAACCTATACAACTATTGTTAATCACCTGTCCAACAGACTCCATAGAAACTGGGTTTTCGGATTCAACCGCATCAGCAGGTTTTACCACATCAAGTATATCGAACAAAAATGTTGTTTTTTGTAACCGAATACGTCCATATCCTGTCTTTTCATTATTGCGAGGAACTGGAGGAAGAGGTAATGCACTATGAAGTCCTATAATCCTACGCAGTGCTGAAGTAAAAATTGACAAATAAAATACATTGTTAATACCAAGTTAAGAAAATTCTAAACAAACAAAAACGTCGAACAGTGGTGAAAAAACAAGGGAGAGTTAGATCATACAAATCAACTAAAAACAATAGACTTGGGCAAAAAGAAAAATCAATACCAGTAAATTTTGCATTGTCTACATCACCGGATTCCCTAATCGGCGCATCCTGTAAGAACATAATTTGTTAAGTTTTGGTGCATACAACTACTACGCAAATGCAATTTCAAAACACGTAATCCCCAATTTAGCATTGTTCTCACATAATCATAGGAAGTGAGATCTGGCTTGAAATCAAACTCATCTGCACCTGTATTTGCTCCGTTGTAAAATCCAAAGTTTGTTCCACCATGTGCCATCTACACATCACAATAAATTAGATTTTAGCATATCACAGAGATCAAGTTCTAAATCAGAAAAAGGTTCAAACTCTGGGACATACATAAAGAACAGCAGAACCATTACGTGACAAAATCTTTTCCAAAGAAGATGCTGTAAAATCAGCATCTGTCTGTGCAATCTTCTCTCCCCAGTGTGTCAGCCAGCCAGTATAGAACTCCCTGAGAACTATGACCATTACAAGCATTGAACAAAGGTTAAGAAGTGATGAAGCTTACTACAATGAACTTACGAAGAGAGTGGTGGCGATTTTCCAGGGGCATTGAACTCCTTTTGTAACTTGAATATTGGCCATGGATCATCACCGGTGGTAAAATCGACAGCTGCGTATAGGAAATTAATAATAAGCAAAACACAGTATTCACGCCAGAAATTCATAAATATATATGCAGTTAAGGATTACAAGACACGATGATAAGAATTACATAAATTCATACACAAGGTGCTGAGAATTACCTGTAAATACAGCATCTCCACGAATAGTTCCTTTCTCAAGAAGTTCCCTAGAGCCTCCATCTGTCGTATACCTAAACACAAAACTATCAAGAAAAGGTTTCTATGCGAGTCCTACATTCTAGAGCTTTTTATTAGAGAAAGACAACCTAGGAGTTTAATTTGATTTGCAGGTGAAAATTACACGAGAAAGAGCGAAATTTACAAGGCATACAAGCAAGAAAGTAATCTACATGAAAACATCAACAAGACTAAAGACATAGAACCTCTTACAGGATTATGTTATCCCCGAGATGTTCTCGGGCCAATTTGACCAGGTGATGAAGATAAGCTTTGTCATCTCCATATGAACCAAACTCGTTTTCAATCTGACAATATGATCATCTTAGAAGTGTTTCAGTACGGAATACATGACATTAAGAATTCAAAAGTGTACAGCCAATTTGATGCTAAGCTACCAAAACCAAAAAGAAAGATTTTTTACAATATATTTAAGGAATTTCCGGAGAACCATAAAAGAGATTCTTCCAAATAACAAAGAAAACTGTATCCTCCCTCTATACTGAAGTTATTAATGTTGGACTTCACAGATGAAGCATTTGAAGAAAAACAGCCATTTTGTATAATCTTGTACGTTTAATTTCGTAAATTATTACCTTCCCTCTAGACCAAATTTGAAGGAAGGTTGTCTCAAATAATGCGAGCAAAAAACAAGATATGAAATAACAACATATAGCCCAGCCCTTATTAGTGAGGCTCCGAGCTATATTCGATATTTGAAAGGAAAGTTCTACAAAATTCACCATTGTTAAGATTCTTTTTATAGTTTAGAATTTTTACCAATATAATCACATAACTTATTCTATGAAAAGTAGAATTAACGTCATCAAATACCTGAACCATAATTATAGGACCTCCATTCTTATAAAGGAGAGGATTAACCTTCGCAAGTAGAATTCCCCACCATCTGTCAACCTAACAAATTTTAGTCAGTAGTAATGAATAATTAAAAATCAATCATCCTTCTAAACAATTGTTCAGTAAGACGTCAACAGAGAACAGCATAACTAATTTCTGGAGCATTTTTTCATCAAGACTTCTCAAGGTTACAAGGAATAAAGCTATTGCATAAAAGTTTTCATACCAATTGAAGATAAGCAGGATCAGATGATCTGAGTTTGAGAGCTGGTTCTATAGCAAGTAACCAAGCAGGAAAACCTCCCAAGTCCCACTCTGCAATAGGAACAACATGACACGTTGGTTGAACCGACCTCAACGAGCCTAACTAATCAACTTCAACACATGATTACAATATTTAGCAATAACCTGCACATATATAAGGCCCCGGCCGAAGCATAACAAGAAAATCCAGCTTCTGGCAAAGTTTGAGAAAAGAAACAAGATCTGCAATACCGTCAAAAACCAAGTTCCCGGGTTGAGGTTCATGCAAATTCCAAGGAACATAGGTTTGAATTGTATTCAACCCCATAGCTTTTGCTCTCATCAGCCTATCTTCCCAGTACTTCATTGAAAAAAATGAACCAAAATTACAACCCAAAAGAACATTTATGGCCAGTTAGTATCGTTATTGCCAAAAGCTCTACTCAACTTATAAGCTTGAAAAAGCTGCTTTTAGCTCCTCCAAAAAAGCAGCTTTTAGAGCAATCCCAGATTATAACGACGACAACAACGTTACATTTACTAAACATCGCTTTCAAGTTTCATGCAGCTTCTAAAGAGAGCAACTTTGCATTTACCAAAACTGCTTTTAGGGCCCGAGAAAGCAATGACAAACTGGGATAATGTAATTGATCAATCTAGTATGCTTATCCCACTCTCAGTAGCTTTAGTGGAGCAACAAAAGATGCAGATTATAATCAAACATAACTAAATTGACAAAATAATGAAAACCCAATTCTCATTTCTCAAAATTAGAAGAACCCAGAAAGAGAGAAATAGAAAAATACCTGAGGAAGAATGCGAAAGTAGTGGAGATCACCACCGATAATCCGGAAGGGTTTACCATCTTTAAAGAACATATCATTCTCAATCTCAAACCTGCCATCTCCCCCCTGAATACGAATATAATATCAATATCATAAGAATCAAATCAAGATGAAATATTTCAGCAAAAAGTAGTAGATATAACAAAATAAAGACACCTGAATATGATGAGAGGGAGATGATAGGGTGAAGACAGGAACCAATGAAATTACAGACACAAACACAAGTACAAACAATGCCGATTCGGGGCTTCTCTTTTTCACCATTGTTGAAGAAGCTAATGTTTGAGCTCAAAGCATCGCTCTAAAGTCAAGATTTTGGTAGCTCATATTATAGCGCGCGCTTTCTCTCTCTCTCGTTGACTACGCACAACCCTTGTCATGAAAAAAAGTTAGGGGAGAATATATTTAGGTGTAACGAAACCACATGTTATTTATGGCCGAACGAAACTGAATCGAACTTAATTGAGTCGAACAGAATTAGCTTTACTAGCTGAATTTAGTTGAATGGAAGAAAATATTTGGATGCAACTAACTGAACTATGCATACATCTTTTTCATTGGTCCGATTTCCTACATCGGATTTACTGTAAAACTTTCCAAATTAGCCTAAGTTTATATAAATATTTGGATGAAAATCTTTCTAATGTGAAATTTGCTAAATTGGTAGGTTTGTGGCTAATATAACAAGTCAACACCCAAAAGTAATGACACAATAGGTAATGCTCATAGATTAATGCTTAAATACCGATTTTTATCTCTATATAATTATAATCCAATTGTGAGATCTTCCAAAAGTCCAGGATAGGTGACTTGGGCCTCATTTATTGGTCTTTGCCATTTTATGAAGTTGGGCCCATATAAGATATAAGTTTAGCCTATATACAATTATAGGCCAGGAATTAGGTATGACAAAGACTTTATGGTGTGACAGGTTAAAAATTACGTAGTTTTAATAAATAAAAATTAAAACACGTGCGCAAGGAGCTTAAGGTATAAGAGTCTTTTTTTTTCCTCATTTACGATTTTCATTCTCTCCATTGATCGCAGAATCTCAAATTCTCCATTGATCGCAGGGTTTTTTACAAGACTAGCCCACTTTCAATAGGCCCATTACATTAGTAACCACTTTTATGTTTCACATACTAAACTAACCACTCTCAATCTTTCTTCACAAAAATACCCCTCCTTTGTTTTTACTTTCCCTTATTAGATATAACCGTTCTTTCTTCTTTCCTTCTATCCCCTCCCTCGTTTTGCTTTCTTCTTTCCCTGTTAACGGCTATCGCTTGATTCCTTCGATTCCCAATCATTTGTTCGCTCTTTTTCCATTTTCTGAATTCCAGGGCGAGAAAACGGCAACTAACGTTGACAACAAGTGAAACCGTTCCATGCCTGTGCCATTAACTTCTCCCTCGTTTTTTCTTTCTTCTTTCCCGTTAGCAGCTATCTCGATTCAATTCATTTCTTCGCTCCTTTCCATTTTCTGGAATCCTCAGCAAGTAGCGGTGACCTCACTAAGCAACAACTTCGATTCCGACGTTTTCCATTCATCTTTCAACCTCGTTTTCATATGCATGCATTGTATTATGTATTTTGTTTGTAAAATTTGATTGCATGCTATTTTCTTTATGGAATTAGGTATGTAGGTTGTTTGCTGATCAAGTGATATTTGTACGTTTAAGTCGTTTCGTTGTCCTTATGTCGTGCTGTTATATCTATAGTTTAATGAGAAAATGCACGACATAAACCAGCACGACAGTGAGAAATATACACTCACGTAGTGCTGTCATGCTGGTTGATGTCGTGCTGTTGTTTTTTCACTTACATATTGCATATTTCTCACTGTCGTGCTGTTGTTTTTTCACTTACATAGTGCATATTTCTCACTGTCGTGCAGCACGACAGTGAGAAATATGTACTATGTAAGTGAAAAAACAACAGCACGACAGCACGACATCAACTAGCACGACAGCACGACAGTACGACAGTGAGAAATATGCATTATGTACGTGAAAAAACAACAGCACGACATCAACTAGCACGACAACACGACACTCTTGCCGTTTTCTTGCTGTCGATTCCAGAAAATGGAAAAGAGCGAATAAATGAATGGAAAACGATGGAATCGAGAGATAGCTGCCAATGGGAAGAACGAGAAAGAAGAAAGCAAAAACGATGGAGGGAAGAATCGAGAGATAATTGCCAATGGGAAGAACGGGAAAGAAGAAAGCAAAAACGATGGAGGGAAGAATCGAGAGATAGCTGCCAATGGGAAGAACGCGAAAGAAGAAAGCAAAAACGATGGAGGAAAGAATCGAGAGATAGCTGCCAAGTTCTTGGTCACCGCTACTTGTTGTCGACGCCGGAAACTGGAAAAGAGCGAAGAAATTGACAACGACGGTACTCTTGTTATGGATTTGAGAGCAAATAAATTGAAAAACGAAGGAAATCTGGACGGAGGAAATTTTGTTGTGATTGAAGAGAGAGATGCTAATGCTAAAGGGAAAGAAGAAAGCATAAATGAGGGAGAGTGGTTAGTTGGGGGTATTTTTGTCCAGAAAAGGTGAGAGTGGTTAGTTTAGTATGTGAAACATAAAAGTGGTTACTAATGTAATGGGCCTATTGAAAGTGGGCTAGTCTTGTAAAAAACCCTTGATCGCAAAGTTTCAAACAACATGATAACTCTGTTATTCCAAAATAATCTTTTGGTATTCCAACCGAATTTTTCTTTTATTTCAACAAAAATCTTCTTTTTATTTTCTTTTGATGTTTTTTTTTTTTTTTTGAAAGTTCACTTTTTACAATCATGAGATTTGAACCCATGACCTCACACTCCCTAGTAGAATGTAATAACCACCAAGGCATTGCTTGGTCGGTTTTTCTTTTGATGTTGTTCTTGTTTTATTTTAGGATAATTTTCTAACAAAAACCCATGTGTTGACAAATTTTGTCAAAATAGTGCTTGTGTTTACTTTTTTTGACAAAACAATGATTGTGTTTAAATCTGTTATCCAAAAGGCGGAAAACCCATTAACGGTATTAAATGTGATGATGTGGCAAGGGGTATTTTGGTCTTAATTTATTGGTTATGATATAAAAATGTCATTTCTCACACTTTAAAGTTGTAAACACACAAATGTTTTAGGAATTTACCAATAGATTAAGACCTAAAATCTCTTGCCACATCATCACATTTAACACCGTTAATGAGTTTTCTGCTTTTTGAGTAGCGGTGATAAACACAATCCTCTTTTTGTCAACAAGCTAAATACAAACACCGTTTTGACAAAATCGGTAAAAATAAAGGTTTTTTTTTACATGACATTATTCCACTTCAGTACAAAGGGGTAGAAATGTTACATTTGCTGAGTTGAGAAGACCAAGTACAAAAATATATATATTATAAATATAGGTGATTATTAAATTTTCGCCTAAATTGAAGAGATTAAGTGAAAATACATAAATTTAGAGTGCGATAAATGTAACAAGCCTTCTTAATTCACTGTTGTTAAAAACTAAAAATACAAAAATATCTCTTCAATATTTATTAAGTGGGGAATGAATCAAGAAGAAAAATTGTACACAAGGCAATTGAAAAGAATTTAAGCCCAATAATTGTTTGATAATATGATATGATCCTTGGTTAACCCAGTGAGTGACAAATGAAAGTTACCAAATTTTGATGAAAAGTGGAATCCAATTTTCATAGGGGTAAGAAAGTCAAAGAGAAAAATAAAAGGTAGCATTATTATTATTGTTAGCACAAAGGCAATACCCATCCCTTTTTTACAACTATAAGTCAACTAAAATATAAACCCATGCATGCATGGTCCTACTTAAAATTAAAATTGAACAAATTAAAATTAGAATTAAAACTGAAAATTTTAAAAATTAAAAATTAAATTCCATATTTTTGGGCTATGCAGGGAGGGAGGGGCCTTTGATAATGACAAACTTTTAGACACACATCACATGTTCATTATTTTTGGGGATTGTGCCTCCCCAATTTTCACTTCCTTTTTTGCCACAATACCAAATTTTAGGGTCAACTACACTTGTGGTCCTTTAAGTTTACTCTAATTTTCTTTATAACTGAATTTCAAATTGGATGTAAAAGTTCCAAAATTTTATTTTTACTTTTCCATGGCTTGACCAAAGGTGATCACTTTGCAATTTACCGGTATATTTTAAAACGTTACAAATACCCCTTTACTTGTTTAAGAAAATATAAATCAATTAAAAGAAAAATTCATTGTCGTTACTCATTTTTATAAATCAGTCGATGATTTTCTTTTTAAATACGATTAATGAGCTCATACGGATTCTGAAAGAAGATAATTTCTGAAGTTAACATCTTCGAAATCATCTTTTAACGAATTCAGAGTGAAAAATTCAAAGGATTAATATTTTTTAGTATACAATTATTAAGGAACCTTTTTATTTTCTAAAATTATTGTTTTCAAGTTTTCACTTTAAATGTTTACTTTCTCCCTAATCAAAACTTCAAAATTTAAAATAAAAAATAAAATTAAAGAGTTAAATTTCTTAAAATATGATTATTTCTTAGAATGTTCCATGTTCACTGCCATCAAAGGTCATTTTGGATCAACCTAAAAAAATCTTGCTTTGAAATTTGCATGAAAAATCAATGTTTAATTTATTAAAGAAAAAACATAAGTACCAATTTGTAAAAATATGTAACTATGAATTATTTTATCAGTTGAGTTTACTTAGTTAATGATTGACCAAATACAATTTGGTTATTCAAAAAAAAAATATAATTTGGTCAATCACCATTAGATTAAAATTTAAGGGTGGAGATTAGCTTAGTGATTTCATTATATTCTAATCTTCACCCTTAAATTTTGATCTAATGGTGATTGACCAAATTGTATTTGTTTAATCATTAACTAGGTGATCACCATTCATTATTTTATACTTAATTTATGACTTAAAAATAATTATTTGCGTAGTTATACGGATAAAAAAATTTGATTATATACTCAAATTTTTAATCATATCATCATCATTTATATACTTAAAATTTTAAGAGCTTTTATTCCATAAAGTGAAATCTGGATACCATAACACTAATAAAACTCGAATGTAGAGACCTTAAATGTAACTCATCCAATATTCATGAATTGAATTTAAAACAAAAAGTAGAAAAGGCTGAGAATGGCAAACATCCCATCTGATCTCCTACCCCAAAACATATATAATGCTTAATAACTGTAAGATCTATTTTTAATATTTTTTTAAAGCAAGTTTATTATTATTATTATTATTGTTATTATTATTATTATTATTATTATTATATTTGTAGTATTTAAAATCACAAAAAACAAAATATGAAGAAGAGAACTGGGCTTGCACATATTCACAGCAATCTCATTTTAATTTGTGAAATTACGGCAATAATCATACTCCGTAAATGATTATTACGGCAATAATCATATTTTGTAAATGATTTACAAATACTTCAACTAATTTTATGGTTTTCATCACATTATTACATTCTAATACTCTTTCTATCAAAATATGAAATTTTATAATGTTTTTTTATCATATTAGGCAGTTTAATTGTTTTATTAATTAACTCATTTTAAATTTTAAATAACTGTTATTAATTATTTAATTAAAATATAGAAATTTATTTCACTAACTACCTATTTCTCTTTCAGTCTACCTCTCTCTCTCTATGTTGAAAAACTTCCAAAACTAAAATCTCTTCTAATTTTGTTCTTGATTAATGTTGAACGATAACCAATTTTACCTTTTTATTTCAAGAATATATTAAAAGATTGGGGTTTGCCTTCATAAACTGAGATTTGTAGATTATGCCGGTATGAATTTACTTCTTTTGATGTTACTGTAACTTGGAGATGACGAGATAACTGAAAATCATGAAGTTCTTGATTGGTTTATGTTTCAATGTGAAAATCTGAAATTCTGATAAGCAAATCATAGGTCAAAGAATTGAAGAAGAAGAAGAAAAACGTGGATCTTTCAGTTTTTTTTTAAAAGAGCGTTACTGAACATAAATTCATACTTTTTAATTATTAATTCCTATATTTTCTCTGAAATTCCTATTTCTTTGGCGATGTGTGGTTTGATGACATAAAGATTTAATGATTTTGACTCTCTTGACATATCTAGAATTTAGTTGTATATATTACTAAATACCTTGACTACTATGTAATTAACCCTTTTAATTTTATATAAGTAATGACGGGCCAAGCAGGCGGCAGGTTGTTTTGTTTTTATTTTTTTGAACCATATTTCGTACATAAGATTTTATGAAGTTATAATTAATTTATTATACTAACTATAAAATTATCTCTCGTAAAATACTTAACTATTAACAGCTAGAGTCAAGTTCAAATGAGACAAAGGTTTAGGATGAGACTAGTTTTTATGATGAGACAAGGGATATTTTTGTAATTCAATAGGGGAAAGTGGCAAACTTGTAATTAAATGAACACCCCTCATGCGTGAATTGAAGGGAAGGAAAAGGAGGTAATGTCAGCGCTGATGTCACCTCTGGAGAGAGAAAAAGTTTTAATTATTTTCTTTAAAATGCATTTTCCCGCTCTTTCCGAACTCATTTTTCAAAAAAAATTATACCAGTGAACTCGTATTAATTAGGCCGTCATTTTGAGATCCATTTTTGTTATTTATAGACAATTTTTTTTTAATTTTTTTTTTTATGGTTGTTCCAACAGAATACTATAATTGTTCCACCGGACTACTCCAATTGTTCCACCAGAAATACTACATTTTTTTACACTCCCAGAGTGCATTTAGAAAAAAATAATGAAAATATTCTGCTGGAACAAATGTAGTAGTCTGGTGGAACAAATGGAGTATTCTGCTGGAACAACCGAGTATCCAGCTTGGAACAAAAATAAAAAAATAAAAATCGTCTATAAATAACAATAATGGATCTCAAAATGACCGCCTAATTAATACGAGTTCAGTGGTATAATTTTTTTTGAAAAATGAGTCCGGAAAGAGCGGGAAAATGCATTTTAAATAAAATAATAAAAACTTTTTCTCTCTCCAGATGTGACATCAGCGCTGACATCACCTCCTCTTCCCTTCAATAATGCCCCTCCATGTTTTTAAAATTTCAAAAATGCCACCACTTTTTAATTGTCTCACACTAAAAAAAGTCTCTTCATAATGACATTGTTTCACCTGATCCTATCTCTTAACAGCTAATTGGAACCATAATTAAATTAAGTTTTCCTATAAAAAAGATATACATTAGTTCACTTAAAGAATCCCACCAAAAAAAGGTTTACTTAAAGAAATGAAAAGCGTTTATAAAAAAAAAATTAAAAGCAAAATATAACGTCTAACATACTTAATTTTTCTATGGTCATTTTATTTTTTTATAAAGTAATTATTGTTTCGTTTTTTTCTATCATTGAATGAGTGACATAAAATGTGATCTAATTGTAAAACAAACAAAGTAACAACCTACACCACATACATATAGTGTGTTTATGCATAATTTTCATGTAGCAACTCAAAATGGTATAAATTGGTGCAAGATGAAAAAAATCAGCCCAATATGAGCTAAATTAGCTTAAAAATTGAGAAAAGTACAAAAATAAAATACGTGGTTTTGATCATTTGCGAACAAAATTTCCGTGATTTAAACAAGTACATTTGTAGTTTCAAATGTTAGCAATTAAGACCAATCAGACAAAGATGTCGTATTTCTCTCACAAATAATGGTTCATTTTTGTCTTATGAGCTCGTTTTAAATCTAATATACTCCAGTAGTCTGAACCTTTTACAGAGTTGCAATAAAAATGCCGACAGTTATGATTGATTGATGTTTTGATTCATTCTTTTGCACTATGTTAAAAATTATTCTGTAGTTATTAAGCAACATACATCACTAACATAACGGTTCAAAATGTCGAAAATAGTGAATTGTCACTCCAAAATCTAACAAAAGTTGATATTGTTATCCAACTAGCTTGTTATTGTTAACAATCGAAAGTACATTTTACCTATTTGCAAAAATTCAAACCACGAAATTTTGTTTGAAAATAATCAAAACCACATAGTTTAGTGTTGTACCTTTCCCTAAAAGATGATCGACATGTTCATCTTTCTAATGAAATATGTTTTCTTGAAGAGAAAATGTTAAATATGTTGATGTTGATTTGATGAAAAACATTAACACACCGTGAATTATCATTTGAGATTAAAAAATATTGATGAGCCCATTAACATAATTGTTGTGTTTTAAATCTCTTCTACTTATTTATCTGCTCATAAAATTATGGACAAAAATACCCTCCTTCAACCTTTTCCCCTAATTCATTCTCATAACTCAAAACTGTCGAAGTTCAAGCTCAGTTCCAACGCGAGAAATTTAAATCTTTCATTTCCGGCGACTTATTTGAATCATGGTTAGTTTGAAAAAGCAAGCTGTTGCGTTATTTCTGCAAGTGCACAGATTCGCATATAGTAATAAAAAGATCGTACCCACAGAGATGGAACAATATACTTAAACTTTCTCTTATTCGCGTTCGTTTTCTTTTCACAAATAGATAAACGATAATCCTTATTGATTTGGTTGATAAACACAACTTATTGTACCATTCACATATAACATATACTTAAAGTCACCAAACGCACATGTTTGGATTTCTATTCATTCTAAAGGCAAGACAACGATTCATTTAAGCACGTAAACACAATATTGAATAATCTTAATATACTTAATCTAATCTCGATATAACTTCTTCCGATCTCTCGATACATGCAAACAAGTTAACCACATATGAACATCAATTATACACTAACCGAACCTATTCGTATCAATATTATAACCGACTACAATCACATATGTAAAACTAGATTATAATCTAAGCAACCGAACCTATTCGTATCACTAGATTATAAGTTAATGATAAACAAAAGTTATTATACTTAACAACTATTTTGATGTAAATATCTTACTTAGCATGCAAATTTATTAATTCAAGAACATAAGCATATGAAGAACATAAATCTCTTTATAAATTCAATATCGTATTCATACAATATATAAACAGAAAATCAGAGTTGGACAGAACATAAACAAGTATAAGGAAACAGGAGCGTTAATCCTTTTTACTCTACTCGGAAGGCGTGTCAAAGCCTCGGGGCGTTCTTGCTCGATTTCCCTCGATGAATTGATGAACAAAGTTGATCTCTCGATCTAAACTACTAAACCTTATTGAAAGAACGAAATCTTACTGAGTTTCTGATCTGAATACTCGGCTGGAACAATGTGTGTGGGTGAATTTACGGTAAAGGTTTACGGGAAATGTAAGTAAGGATTTTTGTGTTCTTTGTAAATAAGTTCAACAACCTTTATTTCAGAGATCAAAGGTGTATTTATAGGCATCAAAAGGTGTGTTTCGAAGGGTTACAATCCTCTAGAAGTGGTCGTGATCGTTGAGAGATACACGACTTTTCGGAAGAGTTGTACGGATAAGAACGAACAATTTCAGCTTTTCATGAAACTGTGTCGCGGCGCGCCAGAGACAGAAAGTGGCGCACTAGAGACAAGTCTGGTTTGCCTTTGCGCGCCAGAGACAAATGTTGTCTCCGACACGCAAGCTGTAGAGAAGGAAACTTCGAGTTTTTCTTCGCTTTTCCAACTTTAGCTTGCACTTAACTTCTCGCACGACCTTGCATGAACTTGTATGTCTTCTTTTGCTCGTTTTCAGCTTGAATTAACACCAAATTGCTACATTTTCACTAGATTAAGCTTTCAACATCAAAACAATCACAAAGTAGTTAAATTGCCCATAACCTAGACATTTCTAAGCTAAATGCACTAAAACTATATGAAATGCTATAAAAATATATACTAAATACATAGCTAAATTAAGTACACTTTGGACTTAACACAAGCCAACCAATCACCGTCAAAGAAACGACCGGTAAAAGATGACATAAAATCGACCACAAAAAACAAAAGGTACAATAATGTATTATAATTACTCCTTAATCACTCGAAATACATTGTTGAATTGCTTCACAAAGCACGTATGTCTAATTGTAAAGGTATTGAAACTGATGAACCCTAAGTGTTTTGATTATGTCCAAACGTTTCAGAAGATGAAAACTTAACATTCTCTTACATATAGTTTACTGTGGACTAATATTTTTCTACTTAGTCTATGTGTAAGTTACTCAGCAGGTGCTGAATGAAGAATTTCCTGATTGCCTAAAGAACTTCGAAGTCTTGATTGCTGAAGACAGAGTTTCATTTTCAGAAGCTGGATGGTCCGCTCTGAAGCTAGTAAAGTCTGTTAAAGCTCTCCTCAGAGGTCCTTTGCAATCAGAAGCTTATTTACCAATTTGATCAGAAGCTTAGTCACGGGTTATGGATAAGCATTTATTGCTCTGACAAGTGCATTTAATGCAAGGCGCCAAAAGTTCAAAAAGCTGTTTTGATGGAGCGCGCGTGTCTACTCAAAGTGAAACAAGAATTTCCCTGTCTACCCTTTGTTGATCTTATTGAGGAATGTTTCCAGTCAACCTTATCTTCAATTTCAAATCACTTACCGGATTTGGTTAAAGAACAAGGATAACGGAATCAAAGTGTTTGAAGACCGTTTGAAGACTTGACAAATTAACGGCTACAACAACTGATGTCATCTCTGTTGAAGATTCAAATTCACCAACGGTCATCCTCATTCACTATAAATAGTAGCCAAGCTCCAATGCATCAAGAACGCGTGATCATCGAGCAAAATCTCAACGCACTGTTTTAACAAGAAAAACAGAGCATCCTTTTTCCATTCTCAATCTTTCTTAGCATAGCTTAAGTTCAAGTGAGAGAGTGAAGAAAAACAAGTTCATAATAGGAATCTTGTAAACTGATATCGTCTGTGATATTCAGTTAGATTTAAAGAGAGAAATCTAGTTGAGATTAGAGTTGGGTGAGAAATCCAGAAAACAGAGTTGTTGTTGTTCTGGTGGAAATCCTTTAACTCTTTTTAGGCTAGTCAGAACTAAGTGAGAAATTAGCTTAAGTTCTGTTGATGTAAAGGAGCTTCTGAACTTGCCAGAAAAGTTCTGAATAGTGGATTTATAAAATCTCTGTAGGCTGCGACCTCAGGGGACAAGACGTAGTCACAGGACTTCTGTGGCGAACTTGGATAAATCGAATTGTTCAATCAGGATCTCCTGAACTTCTTTCTCCCTCTTATACTTGTTATTTTTGCTTCTGTGTACTTGCTTATATTTAGTGCTGAAACAGATTTTCTCTAAGTATCATTGTCTTTGTTCAGAAGACTGTCCAGAAGTTCTCAAATCAGAACTTCTGCTGCTGAAAACAGTCTAACTGTGTTTAGGCAGAATTTCCCTCAGAAGCAACTTCTGTAAGCTTGCTTCTGACTCTGAGGAAATTTGTCTTTGAAAATTTAGTTTCCCGAAAAACTTAGAAATTTTCAGTTTTCAACTTTAACATCTATTCACCCCCCTCTAGGTGATTCTGTTCTTGATAGGGCCAACAGAAACGCCCATGTGTGCTAAGGAAAAGTTCAAACTCGGCCTTGGGGATGCCTACTATGATCCTACATTGTACTATAGCATTGTTGGTGTGGTTTACAGTATTTGTCCTTCACATGGCCTGATATTTTGTTTGCAATAAACTAGCATAATTTATGCATTTACCAACACTTATACATTGGCTATGGGTAAAAAGGGTCCTCCGGTATCTTAAGAATATTCCTGATGAATTGGGTATAATCTTTTTCCGTCGGCAATCTCCATTATGGCTGTACGGTTACCCTGATGCAGATTAGGTGGGAAATCTCGATGATAGAACTAGCACTACGAGGTATGCTATCTATCGTGGCCGCTCTCTTGTCTCGTGGAGTTCCAAGAAACAACAATTTGCGGCTCAATTGTCCACGGAGGCCGAATATTCATATGCCTCGTCCGCCCTCACTACTTTGTGACAACCTATCTGCGACATACGTAACCGTAAATCCAATTTTTCACACTCGAAGCAAGCACATTGAGGTAGACTTTGATGAAACCGTTGTATAAAGATTGCTTCTGCATGCTTTGCTCCAAATTGAGCTTTTGTCATCCCACGGATCAAATTGCAGGAGGGTAATAGTATTATTGTTTGTATAGTTGACACGATTGTAAATACCTCACTATATATATGGGAATACAAATTAACGGTTTCGCATTTTTTTAGAGCCCGCCTGATGTTCAAAATGAACTATATTGTTTGGACCGACTTGACTCGCTAGGCCCGTGTAAGTGTTAAAATTCAATTTATCTCCTACTAATTTTCGATCGATCTTCCAAAGATTTAGACTACTTGATTAGCTAGCGGTTAGATCCTTTTATTAGACCTTTTTGCGACATTAATATCTATAATCTAGTAGGATTATAACACCAAATCCAAAAATTACCACAAATGTTTGAGATGATGATGGAGATCTACAAGAGAAAAGATAAAAAAAAATTAAAAATGAAAGGGTAATGAGCAAAACAAATCCTTCCTCGGGATTGAACCCCACTCCGGAGTTGCACCCACTTCAGGTATCAAATAGCATCTCTTTTTATTTTTTGATTTGTGAACTAACACCATATCTACTTATATCTTTTATTTTTTTTCTTTCAGAATCCTATGCATGCTTTTTCATTTCCATTTATATCCCTATACTATACTATCTGATGGTGTTTTGTAGATTGATTGTGAAATGGGATAGGGGTGAAAGAAAAAAACAAGGCTAATACATCTTTAGCTCCTTCAAGTTGTCTATAAACTGCATTTGATCCCCTCAACTTAGAGTCGTTATTAATCCCCTCAAGTTGCATTTTTCAACAAATATCTCCCTCAACTTGCATATTTTTAACAACTAACCCTTTTGACTTTGACGTGGCGCATTTTCACGTTGATATTAAGCATGCCAAATGGAGAACGCTCTACGTCATCGTCAGGGGGTTAGTTGTTAAAAAAATGCAAGTTGAAGGGATTAGTTGTTACATTTCTAATTTGAGGGGGTCAAATGCAGTTTATGAACAACTTGAAGGGGCTATAAATGTATTAAGCCCAATAAAGGATTAATTTCAAAGAGTACACCCTATCATTTTGGGTTCATCATTAGCCATTTTGACTGTGTCAGCATGAAGGCCTTTCATTTTGAATGAAAAAAAAATGAGAGCCTCGGTACAACAGAAAACCTAGTTTACCAAACATCTGCTTGTAAAATGTAAAACCACAAGTTATTTTGAAATTAACCCAAAAACATCCACTTGTTTATTTGAAAGATATGATGAGGAGATAAAGAAGGTATAAGTATTTTATCCATATATACTGCCTAAAGTTAATAATACTCGACATGAGTTATTTTATATTTATCCATATTATGTTAATGAAACCATCTTTTAACCACTCTTCTTGTAGCGGGTGATCTCTATGATGAATCATAGAAATGTGTCGTCACCTTTGTAAATTTTAGTCACTATATATATCAGGTCAAAGTCTCATTTATTAAGAATCTATTAATTTATTTGTAAGTTGCTTCATGCACCATTATTTGGGCCCAAATTTATTCACGGTTTTATCACTGTGTATCATGGAACCTTTTGAACCAAAAGCCTAATTGATAGTGAAAGTTAAACAATAATTTTATATTAATTTTTGACACATCCTCGTACGAGGGCCCTTTGTGCTTGAAACGTGCACAATACAGACTTATATCGCACCATATATTTTTAATTAACCAATAACTAAGGTTATCAGAGCTTGAAATCAAGATCTTTCAGTCACAGAAGCTCGGATAACATGTTAAGAGCCAAAAATTTGAGTTAATAGCTAAAGTTCAACGTCACTATTAGAAGCTCAACGTTACTATTAGAAATATATCTTTCGGTGATGGAATGGGACATTCACTGACGGAATCAAGCACAAATCCATCAGTAAATGCCTAATTCCATAATATTCGGTCTTTGATTAGCAAATTTCTAGTAGCAACATCTTTCATGTTGATCTCTCAACCTTCAACAAATTTTATGGGCATTCATTTATACATTATCCCTATGAAATATAATTATTTTAGTTCAAGTCATTCACACTAATCAGGATTAGGGAATCCCAAAAGAAATAAAAAAGAATTAAATATAAGGTTCAAAGCATTTGAGGACTCAAATGTGATGCTCTAATCTTAAAATATTTTTGCTTTATAGAACTAATCTTAATATAATAATTGTAAAGTTGATAAAATAATTTATAAAAACTGTTTTTATTATTTTATGAAATTATCAAGCATGCGGTCCAGCAATATTAATTGGACCACCATTCATGCATTAGTGGAACACATGCATGTGTATACCATAAGTTTATCTATCATAAATACTTAACTTTACATTACAAGACAGTGAATTTTGCTATTTATAACAGTTACTGTCATATTTTCAGGATATCTCTTCTTTGTTTTTCAATGATCCAATGTTGTCAATTTAAATAAATTTGGCAACTTTGCTTCCATCATTTCTCAGATTCTCACTTATATTTTTAGAAATTAATAGAAAAAAGAGAGAGAATAACATGTAGTCCATGTAAAATTAATTAGGCAGAGAAGTCAATTTCATGCTAAGAAGCAGATTGTTTAATTGTAGTCTAATCAACCATGATTTGATATGCAATTATTTGCTTAATTAGTCTTATTAATTATGCAAATCAAATATGGAATCATTATTATAGTGTTAATTACAATTATTGCTTCATTGCTAATCAATTAATCAATGATAAGTTACAAATCTAGTCTTATTGGAGAATGTATTTAACCTCTAGGTAGTGTAATCCTAAAAAATAACATTACGTAATTTCAAATCAAACTGATATTTAAGGCTCTCTAATATAGCTTATGTTATTATCTCCCTCATTTTTTGATCAACTGAATATTACAATTATCAATTGTGCCCAGGATTCTGAATTTTACAGGATAATCAAAGATGAAATTATGCATGAAATGAAACTCATTTTTGTTAATAAAGTTTAAAACAACATCATTTAATAAAATTTATATAGCTAAGATTGCATTGTTTTGTACATAAGAAAAATCATAAATATATCATCCTTTAATAAGCATAGACCTACTTTCAAAAATAAAATAAAATAACGAACCTATACTCTTTGAAGTCAAAATCTTATAATTAACTTGAAAGAGCTAACGCTTTTAAACATTTTTTCCATCGGTAAAAATAATTTTATTGCTCAAAACTTAAAACACAATACCAGTACAACTCGGCTGAAGCAAAACATCATAAAAAGGACAGCAACAAAGACAAATTTACATCTCCCAAACCCCCCAATTGATTCCTTCAGAGTTCTTAAGATTTGAACCCCTCAATCTAACCTAAAACAAAATACACTCGATAATTTTTGAACTATCAAAACTCTCCTTTAGAAGATAAAACCGATTCCGAGCAGTCCAGACATGGTAGACTGTTGCAGTGAAAGCAATTCTCCAAATTTGGGCCAACATGGTCTTGCGGCCTGCAGCTTTCTTACAAAGCCAACTATTGATTCTCCGCAAATTCATTGACATAATAGCCTTCATACATCGGAGTACCACGTCATCGGTACTGTAGAAGTATTTTAACTTAACCCAATCCAATGAAATATGTTTACAATAGACGAATAAATTTACAATATGACCCTTTATTTTGTAATTTTTCAACCGTGGAGCAACTAGCTATTATTTTAATTTTTTAACCTCTGACAGAATATACTTCCAACAACTTACATAAAAATAAAATAAAATATGAATACTAGTGAAGTGTATATGAACAGCAGTCCAAAATTAATATTATCCAAAGTGACTATATTATTTTTCCTTTTAATGTGTGCTTATTAATTACTATTATTGTTATTATCATACAGGCCAAATTTATAGAAGAATTATAAACAATTAATCATGATAAATAACATATATATGTGTATATATAAAAGACAAGGAAATTATCTGAAGTTACACCAACAAGGCATTAAACTTAAACTTGAGATGTTTTTCCCTTAGGGAAATTCAAAAACGAAGTTTTTCTAAAACTGTAAACAAAACCCTATAAGAACAAAATTAACGAAATTTCATTGTTTTTCCGCGACGAAATATAACCTCTACATATTTAATTACCTACCCTCGCCATGCTTTTTGCGACGAATTATGCTGTTGCTGATCACGAGAACCCGCGTTAACACAATTGCCAAGACCCGCCATACTCAATATATCACTATGCGAAAAAGCCCTCAGCCCCAAAAAATCCCTCGTCAAACCCTCTCCTCCGCCACTCCCTCCGCCGCCGGCGACACCATTTTGGTCATTTGATGTGAAGTTGATATCTTTTTTAGAGTTACTCAAAACCCCATCAACAAAAGCATCTTCAAACCCAGACCCAGAATTGGACAGAGAGTTCATCATTTCTTGAAGAAGAGCTCCATTGGTGTGCCCGCTAAACGACGCCGTAGAGGCACCTGCTGCTGATGTCAGAAACTGATCCTGTTCACGTGTTGACAAATTCAGACCAAACCCAGTTGTATTATTAGGCGAATCTGAAGTCACGTGAGTTTGCTGGTGTTCTTGTTGTTGCTGTTGTTGATGATGGTGGAGGATGTTGTGGTGGTGGTGGTGGGGTCTAATGAGGGCAGAAGTATTCTTATTATTTGAACTCATTGTTGCTCCCATTTGAGCTGCTTTTTGGAGCAATGCAGTAGCTGACATATGTGGGGATGATTGAACTAGTGTTTGGTAATGAGGTAATGTGGGCCCGAGGTTCGGGTTCGGGTTTGAATTCGAAGTAGTTGTAGTAGTACTACTTAAATCTTGATGAAGATGATGAGAGTGGTCAAGTGGGGGAGATAGCCAAGGGGGTAAATCTGGTCTAAGAGTGGTGAAATTTTGTTGATCAGGTTGTTCTTTTTTGAGTGAAAATGTGTGGTGAAAATCTTGGGGGTTAAATTGTGGGATTTGGAGGTTAATGTTTGATGGAAGAGGAGGTTGTTGTTGTTGTTGTTGTTGTTGTTGTTGATGATGATGAGAGGTGATGAGAAGTGGGTTTTGTTGGACTCCTACTCCTGTGATTGCTCTTGAGCTTTCCTCTGCTAATGCATCACAGAATGCTCTGTGGGTTATGAAACTGTCTCTCCTGAGGATAAGATAATAACAAATGTTACAATAATTTCGATGGATTAGAGTGCGTCCGACACGATAATATAATTTACGACCTATTTGACAGCCTAATCCAACAATATGGTAAACGGAAATAGACACCTAATTAACACGAATGACACGTTCAACACGATTATCATTAATTTTCGACAACCTAACGCACCATAATTAATGAAATTAAAAACCAAACACAAATGACATGTTCGACACACGTTTTTCATTTTTGTATTGTAGTACTGATATGTATTCAAGAGACGAATATGGTATATGTATTGACAGATTTGGGATTCACTCAAAAAATAGATTACAGGGCTTTTTGAAAATTATATGTACTTAATTGAATTTTTTAACATTTGTTAACGATTAGTAAGTGTTCAAATACCATTAGATCCCGTAGGAATTTCATGAATTTATGATGTTTTTTTTGGAAGAAAAATGATTAACCTATTACTTATCAAGTAATCGTATGCATATGAGTAAAAACTATCAAATAAAGTCTAATATATTACCATTATGAAAAACTTACATAATATATTATACATAATAGAATAAAGAATACATACAGTAGATTACTTTGTTACATATGCAAATAGTGTCATGTCAACCAAGTCAATATATGACAATTAGCAAAACCTAAATTATATATTATAGATAATCAAAGATTACATGACACAATTATTATAGCTTGATAAGTAGAAAAGATTTGATATTTCTTAATCTAGGTATTAATTTAATTCCAAACACAAGATTCTTGTAAGAAAAAAATGAAAAAATCCATAATGAAAACAAAAATTCACACCACAAAAAAACAAAAGGAAACAATACTCAAAGCAATAATGCCAGGCAGTACTTGACTTTCTCTGAAAAAAAAATTTCTCTTTTTATATTTTATTTTCTTTTGGGTCACTTTGTCCACCTAAGCTTCTGCCATTAATTATTTTTCTTGCCATACTAAGGTATCTATACCTATAGCCCCCTAGTCATGACTCACTATCTTTCACTTACAAATAATGCAAATTCACATTTCAAGAATCAAGATTTGTAAGAACAAACATTTATTACTATTCTTTGATATATAACCCACATTTGACATGAAAATAGACTACTATTGGAAGCATAGATTTCATCAAAGTAAAAGATAATGTACCAAAATAGCTTCTTGGTAGAGCTAATTTAGTCTCTACTTAGGAAACAGTGTAATTGTAATTCTAACGTTTGTCAAGAGACGGAATCAAACGCTTTGGTAATAGAATGGACTCATCAGATGGACATGCACAATACACTTAGGTGTCATGTATTGGCGCATCAGATGAATGTGCGATATGCCTAGGTGTCACATCATGCTTCCATTTGTCCGAGTGTTCAGACAATAGGGTTAACGAGAAAAAGTACGAGCGCTCTTGGAGTACATACACTTTTACTTATAGATAGAGCTCCATATTTTCTAAATAAGCCTTCCGTATCAACCTTTTCTTAGCTTTGTAAGTTTAAGAAGCATCGTACTTCAGGAGCACTCTAGATTTTTAACGACACATTCATCTCATGTGCTAATTTTTGTATTAGTGAAACCTTTGAGTTGCGTCATTGCACAAACATAAATTATACAACGTGAAGGTGAAATGTCACGTCATGCTTCCACCTTTCTACGAAACCGAGTGTTAAGACATTAAGGTTAACGATATATTCATCTCACCATATGTTAATTTTTGTATTTATAAAGCGTTTAATTGTATCATTTCACAAAACTCAACGCATCCCGAAACTATTTTTTTCAAAATTACCTCTTTTAAAAACCTTGAAATTATTTTGATACCGTATCCCAAGAAATAAACAAGGGAGTTTAGGGTAGTTACCTTGAGAAAAGAGTTCCACAGTCACATCTATATTCTCTAGTGCCACAAACTTTAGAATGAGCTTTCCAATCTGATTGAACAGCATACCTCTTTGAGCACTTATCACATTTCCATTTCTTTTCACCATGTTTTCTGCAGAAGTGTTTCTTGATTCCTGTTAAATCCCCAAGAGCCCTTGATGGGTCATGATGAACACAGCTTACTTCCGGGCAGACATAAACTTTTCGTCTAATTATCTCCGTTTTCGATCTTTGCTTCAACTTCCATGGCAGATTGTGTCCTCTTCTATGAAGCTGAAGATTCTGATCTCTTTGGAATCCTTTGTTGCAGATCTCACAGACGAATCGGTTTGTTGCCATCAGTGTTTTTGGGGACAAAGCTATCACTTCTGATTCTGGGTCTGAATATTTCAAGATTCCAAATCAAGTTAGAACATTGATACTTACTAAATCACAAGCAAGTTAAGAATCTGGTCCGGGTCCGGGTCTTAATCAAAGTTGAGATCTTTATTTAGTGAAAATTGTACTTGAAATAAGAATAAAAGAGCAATGGAAAAGTTGAGATTTTTTTTGAGTGAATCTCATTGGGAGCTTAATCAAAGTTACAATCTTTTTTTAGTGCAAATC
This sequence comes from Euphorbia peplus, assembly GCA_028411795.1. Classification (NCBI taxonomy): domain Eukaryota; kingdom Viridiplantae; phylum Streptophyta; class Magnoliopsida; order Malpighiales; family Euphorbiaceae; genus Euphorbia; species Euphorbia peplus. The sequence goes on along the minus strand of CP110843.1, from coordinate 5,522,742 downwards.
GAACCCGAATAAGAATAAAAGAGAAATAACAAAAAGGGTGTCTATAGATGAGATTTATAGGCAAATCTTGTTTCAAAGTTACTATTTTTATTTAGTAAAAATCCAACCTGATTAGAAATAATAAACCCGCAAACAAAAACAGTATAAAGATGAGATTTTTTAGTGAATCTTCATCAAGTTTTCAAATTTATTTGGTGAAAATCAAACCCACAACAAGAACATAACACCTTTTAAGTGAATCTTGGTCGGGGTTTAATGAAAGTTACAATCTTTATTTAGTGAGAATCGAACCCGAAAAGGGTAGTTTTGATTGAATCTTATTAGCTTCTTAATCAAAGTTACAATATTAATCTTTATTTAGGTGAGAATGGAACCCGGAACCTTATAAATAACAATAAAAAGAGTGGAAAGATGAGATTTTGAAACCTGGATTTCCAGGGAGGTTCCTTTTCTTCTTGAGTGGAGGTTGAGATTGATCAGGAGGAGGAGCAAAATATTGCTGATGATGAAAATTAGTGCCAGAATTATCATTTCTATTACCAGAAGAAACACTTGCTCCTTCACCAGAAGCTGAGGTCAAATTAGACATATTTTCTTCTTGTTGTTGCTGAAATAATAAACCTTTCATCATCTTCTCCAAAACAAGAAATGTTTTAAGATCTAAAAAAGATATCTCCAAACCTAGAAAAAGGCTAAAAAAAAGTTGAAACTGATCTGTTCCAAATGTTTATAGTTTGTGTTCTAAGTTTGGATTCAAGCAAAGAGACAATTTTTAAATTTTTTTTTTGTATAAAACAAACAAGAAGATAAAAAAGAAGTGATTTTGAGGGGAACCCAGATCCTTAAACCACCATTTTTCAACTTATTGTCAAGAAAAAACAACCATATTGAACAAAAAAATACACAGTAGAGAGAGAGTTTTAGAGAGAGAAATTTGGAGAGTTGAAGAGATATGGATGAGATTAAGGTATGCTTTGCTTTGTGATCCTCAAGGCAGAGGCAGAGGGAACCCTACGCCTGAACTTCTGACGTTGCACTTTCTGTCTTTTCTTTTGTTCTCTTCCTTCCTTGAACACCATAATAATAAAAAAAATCTTTTTTTTTTTAATTTTATTAAATTGTCAATTTGCTCTTATTTAAGACTTAATAAAATATAGAAAAAAACTTAATACATAAATAAAACCTTCTTCTAACTTGTTTTTAAAACTTTAAACTGTTCTCTTATAAAAAAATAAATTACAAGTAGTCTTTATATACTTGTCTAAAAGTAACAATAACCCTCTAGTTTCAAAATTAATGTTGAATACTATAAGAGTAAGATTATAATAGATGAAGCTAAAAATTTTGTAAATGATATCATCTATCTCTTTCGCATTTTGATACAGTCGATTTTTAAATTAGGGTTTACTGAAAGCAATCAGACAAGAATATGAGATCATTATAACTTTTGAATAAGAACAAAGAGTTTTTTGTAATAGATGAACAAGAATAAGAGGTTATTTCTTTACGTTTAGACAAATATGGGAAGTTATTAGCAAAATTTAAAAGTTTAGAGAGCAGTTGAAGTTTTTGAACAAATCCAAGGGATCACATATGTTTTAACCTTTTATTTAATTAACTACAAAGGGTTTCCTTTTGAAAATTGAAAAAATCTTTTAAAATTTTCATGCTTTAATTATTATAGTTTTTTAATCATTCACTCATTTTTTCACTACCTTTTGCTTGTAGTGTAAAGCTAGAGAAGTGATGAAAAAATTAAAATTTAAAAAGCTAGACTAGTACCCCATTTTGTAAAAAGAAAGCATCATTTCTATATCAATCTCGAGATAGATTAACTTTGTTTTTATTTTACATCATGGTTTTTTTTACAGTGTGCTATGATTGATTCATTGATTAATAGAACAAAGTATGGGGAAAAGCTATAGATATGTCTATATTATTGCTGAATATTTCTGACATTTTGCATGGTTACTAGATTAAAATAGTATAAATTGATCAAGGTTTTTCTTTTTATGTTTTTCTATAACTTGGTTGAATCTACATTGAGATAGGTTTAGGTATGTTACACAAGATTCAAATTTGAGAGCTTACTTTTATTATACACAAAAAGATTTGGTATTTTAATTATAAAAATAGATAGTAATGAATTCTTTCAATAATAAATATTATATATATAAAAAAAATTCGTGCGTCAAACTAATAATTTAATTACAAGTCCTATTTTAATCAAATTATAAATCATATTTACAAATATTTAAAATTTAATTTATATGACATGTTATTAATTAAGTTATTTAATTGGTTGACGATAAATTATTAGTTTGACATATAAACGAAAGTACTATATCGAGTACCGTTAAATTCGATTATGATTCTTTATATGGAACCTAATAACCATACTGATTATGCAAAAATTTCCAAAAAATAATATTCTTTATACACTTGTGACATCAATTATGATAATGATAGCTATGGAGTAGGATGATTGAAATTCATGCAAGAAAAAATGGAGCAATGAACAACAAGATATGTAGAAAAACATGACAAAATACAGTTGACTTAGGTTGGCTAAACTAGAGTTCCTTTAACAGAATTTGACCTTTATTTAATCAACCTCATTAATTAGATTGGCTATATATATAGTTCATTGACTTAATACTGTTTTAATTACTTTGAGTCAACCATATGTAAATAAGTATTATTTTTTGTTTTAATTCCCCATTTGCTTGGTAGATGTGATGAAGTTATAATTATAGACACAATAAGCACAAATTTTCACAACTTTTAGCTGAGATAGGTAATGCTTTTACTTTGTATTTTAGCACAAACAAATTTAGAATAAATATATAGCTTAATGTGATTATAATGAACAATTAATAGTTTAATATATAAAAACTGGAACTTTTGCTCCATGGATTAAACAATGGGTAAATTTCTAAAAAATCCTTTATGATTACACAATTTTCAAAATGATGCGTGTGATTTATTTTTTTCAAAAATTTTCACCGTATCATAAATTTATCATTAATAACTTTAAAATCGATTTCAAGAGTTAAATTGTTTAGTATCACAATTTATTATAAAAAATCATTTTTATTTTTCAAAATCGTCATTTCAACTTTATCTCTTTAAATATTCATTATATCTTTCCTTACCAAATAACACTACACTTGAATACTTCTAAAATAAAATAAAATAAAATAAACAGAAGAATTAAAAGTGTTCAAAGTATTATCAAATCTTCAAATTGTCCATTTTTGAGGTTAAAAGAAATAATTTTAATAATATTAGTGAAAAAGACACTTAGTTTAAGAATTTCTACAACCACATAATACAAATTTTTAAAAAATAAACCGCGTACACCATTTTAAAAAACAATCTGATAATAAAAAAAATAAATTTTTTTACCCTTATAACTTGTATGAAATTATATACTTCTATCTTATAATAATTCATGTTTTCGATGATCTCTTAAACATATATTCGCTATAATAAAATAAGTGGGTTAATTTATAAAAAGTGAAGGGTGAGGATTAAAAAGTATAGTTGTTTTGTCATTTTCTTGTTTTATTCTTCAATGATTTAGTTTTTGAAAATGGGATCTTGCTAGACCCAAGTCTCACTATGCTAATAGACAGCTCACTTTAGCTAGTTTTAGTGTTTAAAAAAATAAATTGAAAAATAGGATTTAGGATATTTTGCTATGTTTGTTATGTATGTGATGCCATTCACTGTGACCAAATCTTGCATGACCTTAACCTTTCGATGCATCGTAACCTTTTCTTACCCATATTGCCTACTTTTCTGTAAATTTTTGGAAATAAATAAAATAATAATAATAATAATAAACATCTTAATTTAGTATGATTATGCATCCCAATTTTTTCCCATCACTCGTTTCTCATCTCAACTTTATAAATTTGTGCATTTTTTGCTTGCAAATTTTAATTCTAAAAAAAGTAAAAAATTTCAAACAACTAATTTGAGATGTATTGTATTATATTATATATATTTAAAATAAAATAAAAAATGGATTTGTAATTCATGTCATTCTGGTTCAATCCATGTATATTAAATGCTCCTCATTTTCAATCAATTTTGATTCAATACATGTCATTTTGTCTCATGCTTGCATAAAAATCCTAGGATTCGTCTTGTTAAATGGTTAACTCCTTCAAGTAAATGGTGGAAAGTTAACTAAAACGCCTCTGTTGCTGGGTCTCGGAATATGGCGAGATGTGGAGGTATTTTCAGAGAGTCTAATAAACAAATTTTCTTTGGATAGCTCCTCCTTCCCATTAGAGACGAATCTCATGGTGTTGCTTCCGAGAAAGGATGGAATTCTCTACGATTGGAGAGTGATTTTACGTATGTTGTGCATTTGTTTACTATCGGAGTAATTTTGTTCCTTGATCTATTTTGCTGCAAGGGTATAAGTGTCTTCGTCAAATGGAATCTATGGATGAAAATGTTACTCGTATCTTTCGCGAAGGCAATCAAGTGGTGGATGCAACCTTGTCATGTTTGTAAATTGTAATAGTGTAATTTGGTGGAATTTAGGCCATGTTATGACTTATTAGTTCAGTAGTTCATTTCAATCATTTCTAGTAATTTCACTTCAGTAAATGAACTTCACTTCAATTCACTTCAATAATTTTTCGTCATAAAGAACAAAACTCTAATCCCTCTCTTGCATTAGTTTCTTTGCTAATAAGTTTAGTGTAGATACATGTATCGGTTCACTTGATTTTATATTTTCTTTCCTTTTTATGTATTTTGTTTCTTTTATTAATATATGTTGAATATGTCTGGGGTACCAACCTATAATTTGGATGTTCGACCTCTTCTGTTCCATGTTCACTATTTTTATTGAAAAGAAATTACTTTTTACCAAATATACCTAATAAGTCATAAACGTACTTATATATTGCATACATTTAGTTGCATTTAGGCCATATTTTATATGTGTTTTAGGCAGTTAGACTTAGGTAAGGGGGATTTTACACTTGTATTTATGTTTTTGGATGTAGGAACCTTATATGGAGCAATTAAGGCAAAAAAACGAGCAAAATCCGTGCAAGAATCATAAAGCTCGAAGAAGCGTCTACAAGTCGTGGAGTTTAGAGATGAAACCATGAGTTTTTCCCCAAAAAATTTTGTCGCGCTAGCGACTTAGAGTCCCATGCGCGACTTGCCAGTTTCCAGAATTCCCAAAATCTGTCCGACTCTCTGTCACGCCACTGACTTGAAGTCACGAGAGTGACTTTGCAGTTTCATCCGGATCTTATCCACCTTTTCACCATCCAATGCATCCTTTAACCCAAAAGATGTCTCTATCTACACCAAAGGACATACCCACTTCACAAGAGTCATAAACTTTCACCAAACACCTATAAATATGTGTGTTGCGCGCCTTCCATCTTTGAATGATCATTCTATCACCCATAGTCGAACTTATACACAAATAAATGTAGATTATATTTTTTGTTCATCTTTGCATCGAGTGTAATTGAGAGATAGACTTTGCGAAAATGCATCAAGGAGATTCTAATTCAAGAACGACCCGAGGCTTGACAACCCTTACAAGGAAGCGTAAAAGGGTTCACGACCCTTTTTCCCTTCTAAGTCATAGTTCAATTAAATAGAATTTCTTGTTTGTAATTATTGTTATTGAATTGACGATTATATGATATATATATCATTTATCATTTTATGTCTATATGATGTGCGTATGAATATGTTCATTTTGCTTAATGGTTATTCGAGAGAAAGTTATTAAGTAAAATATATAAATCATATGTGCTTTATTTATTGTTAAAAAATCTAGGAGAGATTCAGTTGTTTAATCATAATCTATTTCTCCTTATAAGATTAAGTGGAATATAACGTGATTATTGCGATAGATCAATTAATCTATTATGTTATGAAATCTTATATAGATAACTTAGTTTAAGATTCGAGAGAACGAACTAAGTTATGTTTTGAAATTGGTTAGACTTAAGTTGAGTAAATTGTTGGGTTAATAACCATGGTTATGAAATGCGTCTTTTACTTTGCATGAATGTTAAGTCCAAAATGTATTTAATTTAGCTATGTATTTCATATATATTTTCATAACATTTCATATAGTTTTAGCTCATTTAGCTTAGAAATATCTATGATAGGGGCAATTTCACTACTTTATGTTTGTTTTGATCTTCAGAGCCTAAACTTATGAAAGCATAACATTTCTATAAACCTCGAGAAAATGATTAGTTTTGTATTTTGTCTATTCATTTTCTCGAGGTTTATAGAAAAGCGATAATTTGGATTGTTGTTGATTACACTAAACTAATTCCTAAACTAACATTTATTCCTACACTAACATCTTCAACCAACATTCTTCATCCAAGCAAAGACAACGATTCATTTAAGCACAATGATCACCATGACAATTTATTCATATATACTCAACCAATTCTAGAACATAACTTAACCCGATCTCTCGATTCTTGCGATTAAGTTATCCTTATGTGACTTAACTTAACAAGATTACGGGACCTATCCTAGACAACCTCATTAGATTAATGATTATCACATAAGTTAGATTGATTACGGTTTACTAACTGGACCTATCCTAGATTAATAAAACATAAGAAATGAACAATTTAATCATTCAATAACATGAACATATATGAAGAATACTCATTTCATAATATTGTAATTGTCATAGCATTCATACAAAAGTAAACGGAAATTCAGAGAAAATGAACTATAACTAAGAAGGGAAAGAGGGTTGTCAATCCTTTTACTCTTCCTCGTAAGGTTTGTCAAGCCTCGGGGCGTTCTTCCTCCTCTACTCCTCGATGAACCGATGAAAGAAGTCTATCTCTCGATTAGCTCTACAATGTCATGGAATCTAGAATGAAAGGTAAGGTGTATGGTGTTTACGAATTCCCCGAAGGGAATTCGGTGGAACAAATGGTAATAACTACGAATGTGATTTCTTGTAGATTATTCTATGATATGATGGATGTTTCTTTCGCAGGAGAATGTCATATTTATAGCAAAAAACTCAAGGATTACATAGCTTGATGAAAGGATGAAGCTATTGGGTGATTCGGGGCGTCATTTGGGCGATAAAATACGACTTTCAGACGAAGAGACAAGTTGGTCGAAACCCGTCTCGATCGAGACACATATGTCTCGATCGAGACACCTAAAAATGGTGAAACAGAGGCCTTGTCTCAATCGAGATGGCCTATGTCTCGATCGAGACACCCAAAAATCAGCCTTAGTGTCTCGATCGAGACAGCTCCCGTCTCGCCCGAAATTGCCTTCCAACTTTGAACCCTGTTTTGACCACTCTCTGCTCCGAATTTGGAAAAACTTAAAACATGAAAGTTGTTTTTCTATGTCTTAGCTTTCCAAATCAACTTGAAACGCCCAAAAATACGTTCGTACGAGGAAGTTATGGCCAACATACTTCAAGGTGTCAAGGCTGCCTCGTTTGCTCGAGTAGAACGCGATTTTAGCACCAAATCAACTCGATTTCTTCAAACTTGATCCCTACATATGAAAACACAAATACAAAGGTAAAGTTGCCCCTATCCTATGTAAATCTAAACTAAATGGATCAATTTCTTATGAATATATCGATTAAAAGCCTTGAATTATAAGTACATTTTGGACTTATCAGACTATACCATATTTTGTTTATTTTTCATGGACCATTTATTTTTAGATTGATGATTGAGTAGTATGACTTTTTTTTCATCGTCAAACCTTCACCTACAAAGCATAAATCACAATTTCGGAAAAAAAAAGAATCAATTTTGTTAGTAGTTAGAAAGTGTACATGTAAAAATAACTAATTCGGGTTTAGATACAATATACCTTAATTTTGACGCATATTCAACTTTTTAAGAAATAATATTCTTTTGTGGTTTAGGATGAACTCCAAAGACATTTCTCTTCATTTCTTTTCATCATTTTGTGGCAATTGAGAGTTTTGAAGTGAAAAACATTTCTTTTATAGGAACACCTATTGTTTATGCATTTAACTCTTATTTAAAGTTTATTACTCCTAATTAGTTGTAACAACTATATAAATAATAGTAAAAGAAGATGTTAGAGAAGTCTAAAAGACTATAGAGAATCATCAATACCAATTAAGAGAGATTAGACTTTTACTTTTATATATATATAAATTTGTGAAAAATTGTGGTGTTGACACCTCATTTTTTGATGAGGTGGCATGTTGTGGAAGCTTGGTTTTAGCTCCACTTTTATATATCTATACAGATAATAAAAATAAATAAAAACAATAAAAAACGTCACATATATTATATTTATAAAGTTAATGCATATTTACTCTCATTTTGCAGGTCAATAAGTTCTGTCGTGCTCTAAATTAAGTGTTTGTGTGAAAATAACAAAATAAGAGTCTGTAAAAACAAAACAAGTACAAAAAAAGCAAGTTTGAGTATTAGAGATAAGTAAGTATTATTCACGAACCTGTCTCTGAAGAGTACAGTGGGGTTGAGCGCTCTACTCGTTGTACCAAATTTTCCCAGTCTACGGATTGGGTGGCGACTCTTTAAAAATAAAAAAAAAATCGAAGTTTAAGAAGCTGAGATTTACACGCCCTTCGCGGGCACGGTATTGTTAAAATTGCTAAACATGATAAACTTGTAAGTTAAAAGGCATAATAAATAAGTAAATTGCCGATTACGGGGATGCGCGCTCACACTTATCCTTATGTTTAAATCAAAGTTTATATGCAACTATCTAATGTCATATCATTTTTTGAAATACGTGAACAATGTGTTTTAGACTTGATTCCTTCTCTACATGAAATGAAAAATGAAGAGCTAGGGAAACTAGGCCATAAATCGTGTTAGTTTCTAAGTCAATAAAGGATGAGAGCAACATTGAGAGAAAATTATGAGTGGAGAGAATAACCAATGAGGTATGTAAAAGGTGATAAGTGGACGAGCGAAACGCAACCACTTGAGTGTGAAAGTTGAGAGGATGCCCAATTAGGTATGCAGAAGGTGAGAAGTGGGAGAGCGAAACACAACCACTTGAATAAAGCTTATAAGAAAAAAAAAATGAAGAATAAAAGATAGAAAAACTCTACTTATATGAAAAGATGCAAATGCACAAAGAGAGAAAAATTCGAGTGGGAAAAGGTGAGTGTAGTATGGAGCATAAAATGCAACCACAAGTATGATTAGAAATTAAGGATGCTTAAATATGTCTTGAGACATTAACTATATGCGTGTGCACTCTATGTCCCGAATGCTTTGTACAAAACTTTGACATAAGTTGGATGATAGTCACTATTATTCTCAAATATGACTTAGTTTTTGCGTATCAACTTTCTAACGAGAATTTCCATCTCAAGTAAGTTAATTGATTTTTATATAAGGATGGGTTAATATAATTATTATCTTAGAAGAATGTAAAAGAATGCTAGTGTGTGCTTAATTTTACTTGTAGGAGTTTGATAAGTCCTAAACGTACTTATATATTGCATACATTTAGTTGCATTTAGGCCACATTTTATATGTGTTTTAGGCCGTTAGACTTAGGTTAGGGGGATTTTACACTTGTATTTATGTTTTTGGATGTAGGAACCTTATATGGTGCAATTAAGGCAAAAAACGAGCAAAATCCGTGCAAGAATCAGGAAGTTCAAAGAAGCGTCTACAAGTCGTGGAGTTTAGAGATGAAACCATGAGTTTCACCAAAAATTTCTAAGTCGCGCCAGTGACTTACAGTCATGGGTGCGACTTGCCAGTTTCCAGCATTCCAAAAATCTGTCCGACTCTCTGCACGCCAGTGACTTGAAGTCACGAGCACGACTTTGCAGTTTCATCTGAATCTTATCCATCTTTTCACCATCCAATGCATCCTTTAACCCAAAAGATGACTCTATCTACACAAAAGGACATACCCACTTCACAAGAGTCATAAACTTTCACCAAACACCTATAAATATGTGGGTTGCCTTCCATCTTTGAATGATCATTCTATCACCCATAGTCGAACTTATACACGAATAAATGTAGATTATATTTTTTTTCATCTTTATGCATCAAGTCTAATCGAGAGATAGACTTTGCGAAGATGCATCAAGGAGATTCTAATTCAAGAACGACCCGAGGCTTGACAACCCTTACAAGGAAGCGTAAAAGGATTCACGACCCTTTTTCCCTTTTAAGTCATAGTTCAATTGGTTAGAATTTCTTCTTAATAATTATTGTTATCGAATTGACAACTATATGATATATATCATTTATCAATTTATTTCTATATGATGTGTGTATGAATATGTTCATTTTGCTTAATGGTTATTCGAGAGAAAGTTATTAAGTAAAATATATAAATCATATGTGCTTTATTTATTGTTAAAAAATCTAGGAGAGATTCAGTTGTTTAATCATAATCTATTTCTCCTTATAAGATTAAGTGGAATATAACGTGATTATTGCGATAGATCAATTAATCTATTATGTTATGAAATCTTATATGGATAACTTAGTTTAAGATTCGAGAGAACGAACTAAGTTATGTTTTGAAATTGGTTAGACTTAAGTTGAGTAAATTGTTGGGTTAATAACCATGGTTATGAAATGCGTCTTTTACTTTGCATGAATGTTAAGTCCAAAATGTATTTAATTTAGCTATGTATTTCATATATATTTTCATAACATTTCATATAGTTTTAGCTCATTTAGCTTAGAAATATCTAGGATAGGGGCAATTTCACTACTTTATGTTTGTTTTGATCTTCAGAGCCTAAACTTATGAAAGCATAGCAATTTGATGTTAGTTCGAGCCAAAAACGAGCAATAGAAGACATATGAGTTCATACAAGTTCATGCAAGGCCATGCGAAGAAGTTACGTGCAAGCTAAGTTGGAAAATCGAAGAAAATACTCGAGACGTGCAACCTATAGGTCGCGCGCCAGAGGCAAGGATTGCCTCTGGCGCGCTGGTCACTTTTTATGCCTTGTCTCGACGGAGGCAAAACCTGCCTCTGGCGCGCCACCTTCCAGAATCCTCAGAAATGGATTTCCTTCGTCGTTCTTATCCACACAACCCTTCTGAAAGGTCGTACACCTTCCCAACGGACACGACCATTCCCTAAAGGTTGTAACCCTTCGAAACACACCTCTTGGTGCCTATAAATACACCATCCTTGTCTGAAATTCAGATGGTTGACAAACCTTACAAAGAAAGAAACACTAAATACATACTTACATTTCCCGCAAACCTTTACCCGTAAATTCGCCCACACACATAGTTCCAGCGGAGTATTCAGATCAAAAACTCAGTAACATTTTGTCCCTTTCATAAGGCATTGTAGTTTAGATCGAGAGATCAACTTTGTTTATCCGTTTATCGAAGGAAATCCGAGCAAGAACGCCCCGAGGCTTGACACGCCTTCCGAGTAGAGTAAAAAGGATTGACGCTCCTGTTTTCTTATACTTGTTTATGTTCTGTCCAACTTTGATTTTCTGTTTACATCTTGTATGAATATGATATTGAGTTTATTAAGAGATTAATGTTCTTCATATGCTTATGTTCTTGAATTAATAAGTTTGCATGCTAAGTAAGATATTTACATCAAAATAGTTGCTAAGTATAATAACTTATGTTTATCATTAACTTATAATCTTGTGATACGAATAGGTTCGGTTGCTTAAGTTATAATCTAGTTTTACATATGTGATTGTAGTCGGTTATAATATTGATACGAATAGGTTCGGTTAGTGTATAATTGATGTTCATATGTGGTTTAACTTGTTTGCATGTATTGAGAGATCGAAATAAGTTATATTGAGATTAGATTAAGTACATTAAGATTATTCAATATTGTGTTTACGTGCTTAAATGAATTGTTGTCTTTGCCTTAGATTGAATAAAAATCCAAACATGGGCGTTTGGTGACTTGAAGTATATGTTATACGTGAATGGTATAGTAAGTTGTGTTTTATCAACCAAATCAATAAGGATTATCCTTTTATCTATTTGTGAAAAGAAAACGAATACGAGTAAGAGAAAGTTTAAGTATATTGTTCCATCTCTGTGGGTACGATCTTTTTATTACTATATGTGAAACTGTGCACTTGCAGAATTAACGCAACAATACGAGTAAGAGAAAGTTTAAGTATATTGTTCCATCTTTGTGGGTACGATCTTTTTATTACTATATGTGAAACTGTGCACTTGCAGAAATAACGCAACAATAAATTTGGAAGAAAAAGTATAAATACATTTATATTAGTTTTAGAGTTAATAGTTTAAATAATCAGAATCCAATTATCGTTTCTCTATAAACCTCGAGAAAACGAATAAAGTAAAAAATGTATATAAGTAAGTAGTTAGCATTTTCTCGTGAGATCGATATTTTATTACTACATGAGTGACTCCTTACACTTATGGAAATCGCGAACAATATCTTATTTAAATAGTCTTTGTTAACCTTGTAAATTGATAAAAACAAATTAATGTAAGGGTGCGAAAGGTTTCTTAGCTAACATTAATTACGCATTGTCAGAGATTTATATAAAAGATGTTGATGGATCTTGAATTGATTACTTAAATAAATCTGATATCAGATCTATGCAATTTAAAGGTTTTTTTGGAACTTGACAACAACATTTATTAATAAATTAAATATATATATATATATATATATATATATATTTATTGTGAAATTTGCTTTTATGTGCATGCTACATTTTCATTATGGATATATCCGAAATTTAATATAAAATATGGTTTAACTATCATATAATAAAATTACTAGCAAGCTAGTTATTATTTTTTTTATTTTTTTTTCTTAAAGAATTAGCAAGCTAGTTTTATAAATAGTATATGTATTGGCAAATAATTTAATTTGTCTCTATATCTTGTAGAAACTTACTGTTTGGTCTTTATATTTTTAAAAATTCACTACTTAGTCTTTAAATTTTGTCTCATTAACACTTTAGTTCATGTCGTGATATTAAAATACAAATTCCCTCAGTCAATGCAAGTTTCGATCAAAATCAACATATTAACACATATCCGTACCTAAAATACTCTGAGTTTTGTCTCCGTTAACACAGATTAGTACCAAAAGAGACACATATTCAAGTGCTACATTTGCCTTTCATACAAATTGGTAAGGTTACTTTAGTTACTAATATGTGTTAATATGTTGATTTTGACCGAAACTTGTGTTGACTAATTGAATTTGTATTTTAATATCACGACAAAGAATAAAATGTTAATGGAAATAAAACTCATAGACTAAGTAGTAGACTTTTAAAAGTACGAAAGCCAAATAGTGAATTTTTACGAAACATAGGAACTATTAAATTGTTAACCCTATATTTATTTATAGACGTGGGGATGCATGCATTCGTATATGTGTGAAATTAATTTTAAATTTAAATCATTAAACTTTAGTTATTACATATATAATTTATTATATCTAGCTAACTAATTAGCCTATGCAATTAGTCAGACATGTATTTTATCACAAATGAAAATTGATTGAATTTATAATTTAATGGGAAGATGATAGAAATTTATATTGTCATAATCAACGAGGCGGCCAAATTAATATAAATAACAATTGAATCATAAACATATTATATATAGGTCGGCTAATGTTTTTGTTCCACAATTTTGACTCTCTAATCCATATCATGACTTAAATTCTCAATCACTTAATTGCACATACTCTAATTTATAGTAAGAAATAAATTTAATAAAAGCTAAAACTAATAGTTAAGTGCTTAAAATAACACTAATATTTAAATTCTAACTACATATGATTAAACCTTTTCATTTGGATATGATACATCAATATTATTGTTAGGACTTGCACTCATAATCACTTCACTATAAAGGTTATGTAATTATCATTAATTATTATATTAATGAACTATTTGAACTAAAAGCTAAGTTGATTATTGATGCTTTGTTCTTTATGTTTTATCACTAATTTCAATTCATTAAATTTGGTACAGTAACCATTTAGTAATTTTAATAATTTTCATTTAGTAAATACACTTTAGTTTATTAATTTTCAGTTCAGCTCAATTCAGTAATTTTCAGTTCAGTAAATTTCAATCATAAAGAACATGACCTAAGCTTCAAAAACATCTTTTATACTAATCTTTAACACGCCACATCACGCAAATACATATTGCATTTGAAACGTGAACAACCATTCTACCATTTCTTTTCAATTCAAGAGTAATGTGGTTGGCAAACAATTATTGAGTTTTGTCACTCACTAGTAGAAAGTAGCTAACGTTTGATAGAATTTCCTCAAAAAGCTTAGGACTTCCATAATTATTGAGACATAGTAAGAATGATATTAAAATCATTATTTTGTGGAGTTAAACTTAATTAAAATATTTGTTTATCATCGTATATAGACAAGAAGACCTCTCGATCTGTATTTTTCTTTGGCAGTTTGTCCAGTGCAGGCAAAGCAAGTTTACTTATATTAATTTTTAAAGACAAAGAAGGCAAATTGATTAAGGTACAAAATGTCCTGCCCTATTTTATTATAATTAATTAATTGGGCAAACTATTAATTTTAATATTTTACAAATAGAACAATCGTGGTTTTATTTTTTAAAAAGAAAGCACGTGGTTTACATATTTGACAAATAAAGAAACTTGACTAACAATATTTGTCACATCATCAAGTCAATCCTCCATGTCATGAAGTTAACATTACATGTTATCAAAATAATTAATATTTTATTGTGTCACGTCATCAAAATCAACAAGTCAACATAACACATCACCATAGTCAATATCACATGTCATCAAATACTAACACCTTAAGCGAAAAAATTTTAGTTGTCAATTTTATAAATCACGAGCCTCGTTTTGCAAAAATGAAATCACATTCTTCTATTTCAAAACATTGAAATTATAAGATTTTTTTTTTATTTCCGTAATTAATTTAATTGTTTTCCATGTTCTCCTATGTATAATATAATACTTCTAAATATATAATGTCAGTCTCCGTGACTGTTAGGTCCAATTGAGCATTATTTTATTTTATGATTAGAAACATAATTAACTATAAGTTATAAATGAGTATGCAACTTGATTAAACTAATTTCATATTGCTTAAGATTAGTGCATATTTAACTAAATATTCAAACATTCCGGCCCCAAAAAGTTTCCTTCTCTGATTGAGACATTATAATTTTGTATTTTCCATCTTTCCCTTCTATCAAATAAAGGTATAATTAATTCAGTGTAATAAGAAACGTTAGAACTTAGTTGGACGGTTAAAGTTCTTTGAGTTCTAATTAGGGATTTGTCGAGGAATTATTCGGAGGAATGTCGGATTTTGAGCATCTTAACTGACCTAAACACTCAAATCAGTCCAATATTAAATACTCTATTTTGAACGCTTGAGCGAAGCTGATGGAGTTAGACTGCCTACGCTTCTTGTGAATAAGGTCTTCTCTTAAACAATATGTGGTACCTTTTATCATAGTGTCACAAACAGTGACTATATCTGAGTTTGTTAATTGTACCAAGACATTGTTGAATGTCGCTACATATTCAAGAAGTGATGAAAATTCACGCTGGTTTACCTCCCAAAGTTTGTACGTGTAGGAAGCATCACATATGCAATTACATAAAAAAGAAATAAAATAAATAAATGAAGCAAATGAGGTTAAAACTCGAGAACAAACAAAAATTGAAAAGCCAACAATAACTAAATACGAACAGAATGCAACGATTCAACTCCCGTCATGTCAACAGTCAGAATATCTTGAATGTCTACAAATAGCACACCACACTCGTGATAACCTAATTAAAGAGACTACCTGCAAAATTCGTCATCGAGAGTCAGCTGTCCTATTACATTTTCTAAAGACGTGTTGAACTTTCACCTCTCAAGTCCGACTAAACATATACCCTTACACTATTCCAGCCAATAATACTGATGCATACGACAATTAGAATTAGAGACCTGCGAAATAACAACATTCTAATCAAGCTCAACAATCACCTTTCACAATCCTTAATGTTTCAAATCCATATTTTTTTTTTGGGTAATGAATGAATAAATTAAACTTGTTCGAATTTTAGGAGTAAATTCGAATTATTTCAAATGTTAAAAGCTGAGGTAGAGTGGAAAAATATTAAAAATGTTTTCGCCGAGTTGCAAATACTAGCATGAGAAAAATAAAATGTTAGCAAGTTTGAGTTTAAATAATTGTACACAGTACAATTTCCAGCCCAAGAAACAATACTTATAAAGTTAGCCACTTACCTGAGTCCAAAGGCAGAGAGGTACACATTTTGGACCACCCGATATTATTCATGTGCTTCTATATTCATCCCTCCTCTCTCCTATTTGTGGATCCCTCCTCTCTCCCAACAGTCAAAATTAAATTGATTCTATCACTAAAAACTTACTTGATAAAACTTAAAAACACTGTTATGTCGAATGAAAATTTATAAGAGCATCTCTGGTGGTTCAAAAGAGGGACTACTCAGCAATTTAATAAAATACAAAATTGCTGAATAGTCCCTCCATAAAGTTGGAGAATGCTCAAATATGAGTAGTGCTCAAAAATGACACATGTTTCTTTTTAATTGAAGAGTGACACTCACAATGGAAAAATGGAGAGTGAGTGCAAACAAATTATTATTTTTAATTAATTTAATGGGACCCATTTACTATAATTGAATATAAAAAATACAATAATTTAATTAATAGTATTTTTTTAATAATAGAAATAGTGAGAGTACCCAACCACTAGAGTACTCATTTTTGAAAGTGTTTTGTAATAGTGTTAAATATGGGTTGAAAGTGTTCAACCATAAGAGATGCTCTGAGCTTAATCATAAACTCATGAACTTTTTTTTGAAAGAATAAACTCATGAACTTGATGATGGTTTATTGTTATACATGCAATCAAACTATAACGGGAAGCCTTAATTATAGTTTATATATTAATAGTGGTAAAGGTGTTTGCCTAGTGGTTAAACACTCTACCTATGATCAGGGAGGTCATGGGTTCGAATCACATCAAGGACGGGAGGTTTTCATTTATTATTTAATGTAAGTGCAATTGCAAAAAAAAAAATTTTCTTTAAAAAAGTTTATATATTAATATTCTCTGAGAGCAAGTTCAACTCATGAAATATAGTTCTAAGTAGTAATCATTTTTCAGTGTTTTTAATCAAATGACACATGACCATTTAGTTTGCACATAGGCTTTCACATTCAAAAATCTAATTTGAACCAACAGAACCCTCTAAGCACTCAAAGTCTCATCCATCTTCGACCGGATTGTAATAAGACCCCGTTCTTTTAAACTGAAAAAAATTAAACTGAGCTGATTGAACTGAACTAAACTGAATAGAATTGAATGTTGTTGAACTGAACTGAACTTGTTGAAACTGAAAAATAAATATTAAAACTGAATTGAATAAATAATAATAATATTAGTTTTTAATAATAACTATAATAAAGAAAATTAAAAGTACAATAATAATAATAGTAATAATAATAAAATTTAAAATAATAATAATAATGATAATAAGTAAAAATACCAAGTTCGTGAAGACCAAGATATGTCGGAGTTTAGGCGTGGAAAACCTAAGGGAATGGAAGAACACTACAACCATTTACATTTATCATTGAGAATGAAAGTAGAAATAGCGTTTGGACAGTTTAAAAAAAGGTGGAAAGTGCTTTACAATATGCCTTAGATGTCACAAAAGTATCAAATGACGATTGTTGTTTCTACTTTCACGCTTTATAATTTTATAAGGTTGTGCGAGATACCAATTATATAACATGGTCTGAATGTTAATGGAATGGTAGATTCATAAATGTTTCAAGATTTTTGAATTTTTTATTACAATACATAAGCAAAATCGAAAATTTTGTATATTAAATCCAAATTTGTATAGTAGAAATAATTAAGTTGGTAGAACATTGTAACGTATATTGATAATAATATTTACTCACATGCATCAAATTTTGCAAACAAATTGGACTAAATAATTATAATTATAATAAATATTAACATATTATATATAAATAATAAATATTTATTAATAATTTATTAACCTGAGCATAATGTTGCTGGATTGAACTGAACTGAACTAAATAATATTTAAATGAACTAAATTAAATGCTACTTAAAACTGAACTGAATATTGCTGAACTAAATCGGATGTTACTGAATTGAATTGAACTGGTCTAAACTAAACTTAAAATAAGTGCTAATAAGTTCAAAAGAACATAACCTAAGTCTTTAGCACCTTTGCCTATTCAACTAACGACGCAGAATTGGTTTCTTAAAACATTTTTCTGGTGTAATCACGCAGTAATATTACATGCATAACACAACCTTCTTTATTAAGAGACGAAAATATTTAACCACTCAAACGAAAGTCAGCAGCTTAGTTCCTTAAGATAAGTTGATTGATATATTTAGATTTTAGATGCCGAATGGAATATAATCATGGGGTGATGAGAGATAAGTAGGTCCCACATTAAAATCATTGAGAAGTGAGTGGTCTCCACATTCACGGGCTTTATCATTCCCAAACCCCATCACACACGGTCATAACATAACGTGACCCTTCATGAACAGCGATGAACCCTAGGTGAATTAATATGGTAAAACTTATGCCTTTTTCACTGTTTACTGACCTCAATATTTTTACTTTCACCGTCACCTGCATTAGACAGACACCCGTGAGGACGACTTATCAAGCTGACCCTATACCACACGTGGCTCACTGTGATTCGTAGGAAACTTGCAAAACCATGCAAGCTGCGTCACTTTCTCATTCCTCTCTTTGCCTTGCCTTGTCAGAAAAAAAGGCGGCAAAATTCTTTTGACATCTGTCTTTTGCCTCTATTATTTTGATACCCAAATGTATAATAAGCCCCTCAACTTTATTTCTCACTCACTCATTAAACCTTTATCTTGGTAACGAGAAAGTTTAGCTAAAATTACCTCAACGAGTACACTGAAATTTACAGATTACCTATCAATAAGAGCTAAATTTTGACGAAGCATAAACTTAACCTTAAATTTTTATCTTTCATTTGAACGCATTGCTTTTAATAATTTTATATTATAATTTGTCAAATTAAATAATTTTACTTGGATTGGTTATTTGATATGGTCGTAAAGTCTTGTGCACGCTGCAAGTACAATGAGAATTCTCATGAGTAGGTATGTGGAGAAAGATAATAAAGCTTTTTCTTGAATATTAAGTATGTTTTATGTTGAATTAGGTCTTTGATAAAATGCATTATCTTTTCATCTGCATTTGAAATTAATCTTTTACAGACCACTTGTTCTGTTTTTGCAGTCTGGTGGAGATCATATTCACGTTGTTAAAGTAGTAGGTAAACTTAAAGGAGAAACATATAATCTTCTATGATGACACGCGCACATAAAAATAGCTATCAAATAATATAAATTTTAAACGAAGGTAAAATTAGTAACACTATGCAAAAAGAGTTTTATAGGTTGGGTTTAAAACCCTTTTTTTAGAACAAAAACTAGGCTAGGAAAAAAAGATTAGTCTTTTTTGCTGCTACGAGTACAATCAATACCTTTTTTTTTTTTTTTTTTTTTTGAAAGAACGAGTACAATCAATATTACAGATAAAGATGCGTGTAAAGGCAAAACCACCCCTATAAGATGTTGTCTTGGATGATCAAAAGTTTCACCGGAATCCTCATGCCTCTCTTTTTAGACACGAGTAATAAACTCGTTTTCAGGATTCAGTTACAAATTCGGATACTATTATCTAAACCTAAAACTTCTAAATTTTACTTTTTTTATGTGAAAAGACATCACTAATTTTATGTTCACACATGTAAACTATACACCATATCCTACAAGCCTAAGTTTAGGGAGGGTGCAACACGAGAACATCTTAAAAAGTCACCCATTTTAATACTACTCTCCCCGAACATCATTTAAGTTTGGAATGCATATTTATGATAGGAATGTAGGTTGTACCCCTACTATTCAAATTCAGTTCCTATAATATTGGTAGGACCATGTGGAAAACCTGGTCTCAATATAATATCAACATTATAAAACTCCAACCATTAATTGGATCAAAGCCACATTAAACAGCTTATGATTTTTTGTCTGGTTTTTCCTTCACATAATTCCTTGGCTTCACCTAACCATTAACACATATTCCATACAGACAAAGATTCACTTTCACTAACTCAGTTGGTGCTACTGTTTACTCAATTCACAGCATCCCATAACTCCATTATATATTTTGCTGTAGTACAGTCTCCAAATTAATCCAACTATGTTTTCTCAAATAGTAACTGTCACTATCATAATAATTTATATAAAAGAACATAGCACTACCAAAAACTACTCATTCCAAACATCATATCTGGAACTAACTTGTTTCAAAGTGATTGTGCATTCAAAAAACGAAAAACACGTCATGAGGCGCTTGATCGTCCTTATTCAGATGGATTGAGCTCATTGCCTTTCACTTCAACACATTAAGCCTCTCGTCATTAAGTTTTGATTACATTTAACCCTCTAACAACCATAAAAGTAGGCTTTGAATACTAAGATTCGGATAGCAAAACGTTATTCATTTTGACAGTTTGAAAACGATGAAATGGTTAACACTCTTCTAACTGAATTAGATGTTCATAATTTGCAACTGGATGGTTTAATGCGATAAAAAAAAACCGATGATGATTAGGGGTCTGATGCAATGAAATAAAGATCATGAGCTCAATCCACCAAACAGAATGATTATTAAGGGGGCCTCATTATACTTTTCACCAAAAAAGAAATGACAAGCAGTTCCATACTATCCAAGCATTTCTAAAAGTTCACAAGCAACCCAGCTTTGCAGTCCTAAAGTAATGGGAAAAGCAATAGTGCATTTGGTCATATAAAAAGAACTTCATTTCACCCTGTAAAAAAGCTTCACTATATTTCTCGGCCTGCCACATGATTCATATCAATGTACTCAAAAAGATTGAAAGCTACCAAATATGACAGGGAACCGACCCAGTTTCATGAATTGACTTATCACATAAGCTCATGAGAAAGCAATTGAGATTTTCAGAAAAGAATATATGCTTTTTGTGCATTTATTGAGTAAAAAAAATAAGAATAGGAAGATGGAAGAAGATATAAAGAACAAGGTTAAAGTGTTACTGGTATACGCAACCCGTCATAGCTAAGTTGTACATCGATTCCTTCTGTCTCCTTCAATTTCAAAAGCTGTTCATTTTCCTTTTCATGATCCATCAAGTGCATCATTCCTGCACATGACAAATAAAATTGAATGAAGATAAATTACTTTCTATTTCAACCAAAAAGGTAAATAGTCCAACTTGATTAATGTCATATTTAGCATATGGCCATTTAAGGCCTAAATGATGATTTGAAAATCCTAGTGCTAAACATACCAGTGAAAAGTGTTCTCTTGGGTCGGATTTTCCGTACTTCATCTAAGGCCTGAAAAGAAGTTGAAAAAATAATAAGAACCAGGTAATACAACTTTTTACTACTAGTGAAAGGAGCAAGTATTTTTCTTTGTTTTGATACTCATTATAAAGAGAATGCAAGGGTGTAATGTATTTTATTTATATGATTAAGAAAGAAAAAAATTTAACAAGATATAATAAGCACGGAAAGTTGTGCTTCCGAACCGATTCTACGAATCACATACCCTTGGAAGTCCGAAATGTGTTGAAGAAGATCGATCAGGCCTTAAAGCATCCTGAAGAAAGTAAAGGAAATATTGCCTTAATATACAAGAACGCTATTTGAAAAACAGGGTATAAACAAGTGGCTATTGTGTGAGTAAATGAATTCATGAACAGAGAGAAAGAGAGACCATGATAAGAAGTTCACAACCCTCAAGCAGTGGATAAGTTTCTTCAGGTATGTCACTAACATCACTGAAATTTAAGGATTAGATTTAGGATATGGGTAAAGGGAACAAAGTGATTATTTGAATTGAAACCTTTGTAATGCACAGAAATAATACCTGATGTAACAAATGTTGCCGAAGCGAAAACCAAGGGATCGATAATTGCGACCATGCCACACTGGTAGAGGAGTAACCTGAAGTAGAACATGACAAATGAGAACTAACAAGCTTGGAAATTTCCTTATTCCTTTTTCTTTTTGTTTTTGGTACATAAAAGAGAACAGAAGAAAACGTTTAGCTTTTACTTCTATAACTTAATAGAACATAGTATTCTACTTGAGTGAGTTCGATTTCAAAATAGCTTGTGCCAAGATAAAAAAAATACTGCAGAAGGGTCCATAAAGGCATTCAATTTCATGGAACTGTTAAAAGATACACCACATGTTTGAACTACAACAACACAACAACAACAAAGTCTTATTCCCGAAAAGATTCGGGGTCGGCTAACATGAACCAGCATAAAGAACCGTAAAGCTCAATTCGTGTAGGCGACATAAATTTTTCTAGCCACTCCGTCCCTTACCCTAAACCCTAACCCTAAATCAAAAGGCAACAAGCAACAAATCCAAGTAATTCAAAATTGCATCCATATGGTATAAAATGGTACACTTTTAACTCATTATGGAAATTTGAACTCAATTTTAACCTCATCATAGAAACTTCATCTTAATTTTACAGTATTCAAAATAAATACCGATGAAAGTCATCATTACAATGCCTTGAAAAATAGTAATTTAAACTAGTGTTTCTACTATAGGACCCCATTGGAACATTTTGTACAATAAGGGTAAAATTAGTCTTCTCAATGAACCTTAGGGACAAACTTAACCGTTGTCCCCTAAACAGATGTAATAAGATAATTTTGTCTTTAGATTATGGCCACAGAAGCTAGTAAGAAAGTGTAGCTCATTCTGATAGAATTAATTCCTAAAAGTTGAATATCAAAAGCTTCATAGCATGTTCAAAATTCAAATGATAGATTTCAAACCCAAGATATAATCTCACTGGATTCAAACTTCAACAACTTATTTTAGTTTGATACCTTCAAATCACTTGCAACGAATGGCTTCTCATGTATGATGTTAAATTGTATTTTCGAGACGGCAGCACCAGGTGTAACCACACTTGTATCAACTAAATAGTAATGAGTCTTCTTCATCACCTGTATTGATTTGATCGAGATACAATCAGTTTTAATATTAGAAATTCATAAATAAAAATTGCTGAAATGTAAATTAAAATTTGCATTCAATTGGAATTTCTTTTTACAAGATTTAATAATAATGAGTATTTCGTGCACCAGTTCAAACTCATGTGCATATAAGTGAAGAAATATAAGCAGATTACAAGCTTCAAACCAAACAGATAGACAGAAAAATAGAAGGCAGATTAGAGTTTTGACCTCAAAATCACGCTCAGCGACATAGATTGGAATGTTAGGCTGAATATTGTTTGTCCAATCCCGAAGATCATCCAGACCTGGACCACAATTAGTGACAAACAAATTTAGAATTTCTACTTTAAAAAGAGAAGGAAAACGACAGGCATGATTATAATAGTCTTTTTATTTACAAAAAATAGTATTAGAAAGTGTTAATATCGGAGACCTCCAATGGCATCAGCATGAGAATGAGTAATAATAACCGCATCAATTGTTCTTAGCCTGACAGAAATGCAACTAGTTACAAAAGGAGAATACATGAAAATAGATGCATATGGTATAAGAGAACTAGCAAAGAACTACCAATTGAAAGCTCCCACACCCTCTTCGAGTTTTTTGAACAATGCAATAGATATACTCTTTAGCTCGTGAATACAGGTGCAAATATATCATCGATAACTTGCACAAATATTTAGGAAATCAAAGCACAACAAGTGGGTGTTCAATTTTAAGACGACAAGACCATAAAGTCTATGATTTATATGAAATGATGGCACTTCACTCCTCAAAAAGAATTACAGCAGCATTGCATTTTTTCCGCTAACACATGAAATAGTATAATCTAGTCCATCCCTCAAATGCAGGACTGTAGACAAAGTGACTTCAGTTTTCTCGTTATGCTGCATAGGACGCGTTTTAAGAATCAAGGAATCCACTGGACCACTAGGACAAATTTAAAGCATGAAATGCAGATATCATTTCTAGCTAGAGTCATCTAGTCCACAACAAAATAGTTACTCATAATGATTGACCAGCTTATGCTCATGGAGCCAAGAGATATTAATTAAGTTTTGAAGACATTTGAGAAAAGAAAAAGAAAAATAACAAGATAAAACAACAAACCCGAATTCTGGAAACCACTGGAGAGCACTATGGTAGAAAAACCTGCAAAACAGAAGTCAAACGAACAAGTTTAACAGAAACAAACTTACATTACATAATTGGTAAAAAGCAATAAAATTGTCAGTTTCCATGAGCTTTTTAGCTGCCCACGTTATTCAGTAGGAAATACAATATATGATCGATGTAAGAAGGAACACGTAAGGAAAGATGAAATTTCCAGTTCCATTCCATCCAGATCTAATAGTATAAAAGGCAGTGCACCTTCCTTAACAAAATGAAACCATATAAATAGGCTTTCATCCTACTAAGCGTTGGTGCTAAGCATAAGTAATGATATAAAATAGTCAAACTAGAAAATTCTTCACTTACTTGCCAGCATCTATTAGAATGTTCCGCATCCCAGAAGGTCCTGCATACCGAATGAAGAGGCCTGTGTTCAGCCTCCTATTCTTATTACCTGGATCCACGGCTTTAGAACACACCTGGGATATGAAGAAGCATTAAAGTCTCCAAATAATTAATGCATTTGACAAAAAGAGTAAGGTACTTATTAGTGTTAATTTGTTAAAAGATACTTATGTAGGATTGCTTGCTGCAATACCGGACATTTCTTTAAAGGATTAGTTATGCAGCTGAGACGTGGTATCCCTTCACTAGTTCCTGTTCCCAAAAATATGATTTCTGATTGATCTATGGGTAATCGCGCATCAGTGTTCCCACTCACATCTGTAAAGAAATATCAGGTCAAAACATATCTTATTGGAAGGCAAAAGAAGCTGCAAACCATATACATCAAGCTTCATTCTCAACAAGAAAAAACCCAGGAAAACATACAAACTGTTCATTTCTCACAACAAAAAACTCTTAGTCCCGAAATGATTCGGGGTCGACTAACATGAACCATCATAAGGAACAGTGAAATTAAGTTGGGTCACATCGACATAAATTTTGTCATTCCACTCCGTCATATCTTCATTTCTCACAGATGCAACAAAACTATTCACTTTTTTGAGTTTTACCAAGCAAACATTTGATGCAGAAAGGCTTCCGCATTTAAGGAATAGCAATAATATATTTGTAGCAATTCAGACAAACAATTCTAGCAACAACAACCCAGCGTTACTCCCAACTAGGTAGAGGTCGACTACAAAGAGCCTTTTTCCTATTCATAATTGTTTTTTATGAAATCCTCTGACAAATTCTAATAATAGAAAGTGTTAATAACCTCCATCCAAGTCATAAAATATAAGCAAACGGTAAAAAAGAAAAACGATCAGATGCTAGTTAACAATCCCGACCTAAAATCCCAATAGTAGTACAGAAAAGCAATCCATGGTAAACGAGATTACCTAATCTACAAACCCTTATCATAGCAAAAACGGGGGAAATCAACACGAAATCTTATTGAGACGAAATTATATGATTTAAATATTAAAAGGAGAAAAATTTGGATATTTGAGGGCACTATAGAGGAACGAAATTTAGCCCTTAACAAATGAAGAAAGAAGAAACTATATCATGCATGTTCCACACCTCAGCACTTGCATAGGGAAAAAATCATAAGAAAGTGAGACTTCTTGATTCCACAAAGCATCAGAAATAGCAATTAATCTGTAAACAAGGGAAACACTTACTTCAAGCTTTTCTTTACCTAAGACTCTTCGACAAAGACAAACAAATTAGTTAAAAAGCATTTCTACAACTTGCAAGCATTAAAAAGCAAATGAAATCTTAGAAACCAACATCTACACTCTTTAAACAACCAAATGATATGTACATACAAGTTCACAACTTACATCGCACATACAGTAAGTTTTAAACTTCTAATTAAGCTGAAAAAAAAAAATTATGTTCATGTAGTGTAGCAACGTCATATACGCCACTACTAAATCTCAGGCCATTTAACTAACTAAACAGACAAAAGAAGAAGGAATTTAAAGCATAATGCGCTCCATGAGCAAAGGAACCAGCACCTCAAAAATACTATATTATTCCCCCATCTTGCCACCCCCAAATTTGAAGCAACATTACATGTAAAACAATTGAATTTGTCAAGGCAAGAAAATAGCAATATAAATTGCCCCAATGAAACCCCAATTGCAGCATAGAAAAACTAAGACTAGGAGCTGGTAGTGCATAAAAACTTGTATACGGAAAATGACAACTAATGCCAGATTTTTAAGCCAATAATTGGTCAGATTTTGCAACATTTATATCAACTGGCAGATCGAGTTCAGTCACAAACACAAAATATTGAACCTTGAGCTATCAATTAACACGAAACACGATCAAATGATTATGAAATTAGAAGCTCTAAATTTGATTTCGGCATACCATTAAGTAGTTATTAGGCAGTTTATTTGGGCAGTTTGTGGATGTGAGTTGTAGTGTTTTCTTTAAAATAATGAAGTTTGGAAGAAGAGACGTTAAGTTGGATTTCCAGAAAAAAGTTAGAAAGATGTGAGGTTCTCTCTAACGATCCTGAACACAGAGATCCGAGGTTCTCTCTAATGATCCACATCTATTAGCAATATAGGTTAAGATTGGAGTGTAGTTAGCATAACTCGATGGGGGCATAACATAATGCAAGATTTTGAAGGCAATAATTGGTCATAGTTTGCAAGATTAACATGAATTGGCAGATAAAGTTGAATACTGAACCTTGAGCTATCAATTAACACGAAAAACAAGCGAATGATCATTGATTCGGTATGACCCGAATAGATAAAGAGCATACAATCAATACAAAGAATGGAAATTTGAAAATTGAAATGGGAAGAAGGAACATACTTGAGATGAAGCAAGCTCGAAGAATCCTTTTAAATGGAGAGAAGCCATTTGAGGTTTGAAAGGAGAATGGGCGTCTATAAGGTCCAAAACTTGCTAGGGAAGGAGATACTCTTACTGTACCTATAAATTGAACCATTCTTTCTATAACTTTAACCAAACATTCATACAAATTTCAATTATCATTCCAACATTTCTAAACTCAAGACAACACTCATTCATTAGAGAACACTTTGACCATATAAAACTATGTCGTTTTCACTCATTACACAATAATGCATTTCACCCCTAAACGCTCTCGTTTTCCAGCCTTATAATTAAGTCTTGCAAATTACTTCATTACACTGTTGTTTGTTATAGTGGAATACAATAGTTAGGGTTAATTTCAGTTCAATTCAATTTAGCTAAATTCAGCCACACCCGGCTACAAGGGGCCACATTATATAGTGGGCCTCATATTTATTAGTACTCTACGAGGCTTTGGTCGTCTAAGCCTTTTATTTTTTATGTTCAGAATTAAAAATAGTAATATAGGATGGACACATTCATTAAAAGAATTGAAATTAAAGTTGTTAAAAGAATTGAAATTAAAGTTGGCCTCCACAATATAATTCCACACCTTCTAATTTAACCGCCTCAACTAATTCTAATTTCACTATAATTTTATTTTATTTTTACCCTTTTCTTTCTTTATAAATATTATAGTTTTTCTTTCTTTTACTTCAATTTATGCCGAACTATCCATAAAGAAAATTTACTTCCGCAAGCAGTTGCCTAGGGCCTCCAAAATACTGGAGCCGGCACTGAATTCAGCAAACTTCCTTCTTCATTCGGCCAAAATCTGCTAATTTTGTCTAGTTCAATTTCATTCAGTTCAGTTCAGCTATAAAGAATGGAGTCGTATTCCATGAAACAGAATACGAAATTATATCATAGAAATAGAAGGAATAATGTACCTCTACGGTTCACCTCATAGTACGTATTTTTAGGGATTGGTTTTACCGTATCCTAATAAATTTAGGATCCCCCATAGTCGATTAGAAGATATTAGAATACTTCTAGTTTAGTTAGGAAAGCCCTCTTTAGGAAGGAATGTTGATAAGATCTCGGAATCCTAGTTAGCTGAGCCACCGACTTTAATAAATCTTATCAAGATATATCCATGCAGTTGGGCGTTCATCCTAGAAGCTGGTATAGCTTCGCAGATGCTTCCTCTTTAGCGGATAATAGCTAGAGTTCTCCCGAACTTCAACTGGACCAGGCGTCATTGACCCTCTTCACAGCCCAATCGGGCCTTGTTCAATTCTCGTTGTTATCTCTATGCTCTCAAGTGTAGAAGTATAATGTATCTAAGGTAAGTAAGTAATTTTCATCCTTGAACTATAAATAACTTCTCATCTAATCATGTAGGTGAGTAGATATATGTTTTGCACCCTCGCATAATTCATTATCAACATTTAAGTTAATTTGGCATATAGTTTTATTTTTTTAAAGAAGTAAAGAACGATACTCTTCTCTTACTGTAACAAGTATCTTGTGATTAAGGACCAATATCGATCATTACTTTAAAACCATTAGTTTCATAATTAAGAATTTCATCTCATAATGATTTAAATATGTTGTGATACTTGACATCTCCTATGGAAAGTATTGACCGAAAAACTAATGTTTCTTTTCAATCAAAAAAATTCCTCATGATAAAATTTCAAACTACACATTCAATGACAATTAACATAACAATATAGCGGGGTAAGCTAGACCTAATAAAGTCGGTATAGTGAAGTTGATACTTGTAGCATGGAGTGGAAGAGAAAGATAAATGAATATCTTTTAGTTAATCCTCATATTGAGAAATAACCACATTAATTTGCTTCGAAGGGGGTTCTGTCGGGGTTAAAGAGTGAGACTGCTCCTTTTTAAGGGCGATTTGATACTCATTGGTGAAATTTCAACTTTTCGGGCTCCAGTTAGGTCTATTCTATATGACTGAACTGAATGTACTACTAAACTGAACTGAATTGGATTGGCAAATTACTGAATTGAACTTAAAACTGAACTGAAATAAATTACTAATAAGTCATAAAGAACAATGCCTTAGTTCCACCATTGGTTTTGAAATTGATGGGTTAAATATAGTGATGGTCACTCAACTTTGTTAGTTGTCTCAAATGGTCACATAACTTCAATTTGTCTCAATAAGATCACTCAACTTTAAGTTTTGTGTCAATTAGAACACACCATCAACATAAAAATAAATTAAATACTAAAGAAGTGATGTTGTTGTCACGTCGGCATAAGTTAAATTATGACTACTGAATTTGAGTGCCACGTTGCACCACCTAGACGACACATGTCATAATTTTTTACTAAGTGTCTATATAGTTTCCACGTGACGATGAAAGTCAACAGTTAAAAATTGTCTTTCAATTATGTTACAATAACAACATCAGTTTTTTGGTATTTGATTTATATGTAAGTCGATGAAGTGACTTAATTGAGACAAAAATCAAAATTAAAGAATTTTATTGAAATAAATTGAAGTTGACTGACTATTTAAAACAACAAATAAAATTGAGTGACCAGTGGCACATTTAACCTCGAAATCAATTGATATTAAATGTTAAGAAAATACATGGTGGAGGATTAACGACGTGTACAATGTCATACCAAAATTATTTAAGGATAAAATTGATCTGAAAAACCAAATCAAAGTTGTAAATCAATCCTTATCTCAAACTTTCCAAAAACAAATCTCACATATAAATAAATGTATATTAAAAAAAGAAGAAAAAAAACTTTGATAGAGGAAGCAAGATTTAAGTTCCCCTTTTTCTAGAAGTTGAAAATGTGGATTACTTTTGCTATAAAAAAAAAGATGGCCTACTTGTAGTTTGAACACGAAACTGAAGATGGTGGTGCCTCTTCTCCATTGAAGGAAACCACCAAAGATTCTCCTTTTCCATGAATCCATTTATTGGAGATAATAATAATAATATCAATTTATGTTTATTTATTTATCAACTATAGCACGTGACTAATTAATTTTTTCATGAATTTCTTTAAATAAAGTTTATTAGTATTAGTGTTATTATTTCACTAAACAATTGATTATAGAAAAAACATATCTAAAAGAATAAGAAACCTATCCGATAAGAATAGTCAGCTTCTTCATGCAGGTTTGAGATATTCTTTGGGCTATGGTCGTGTTCTTTATGACGAAACTGAACTGAATATTACTGAATTAAAATAAACTAAATTGAAGGGTATTTATATTGAAAGGAAATGACTGAGCTAAACAAAATACTACTGAACGAAACTGAAATAAATTACAAATAAGGCATAAAGAACAAAGCCTAAGTCAGAAGATAAGTCTCTCTTTTACTTTGTTCTTGTTTTATGTACTGAATAAATTTGTTATTGTTCAATCGATGTTAGGTTCGATTGTTTCTCTTTTATATAGAGTGTTTTGTTTTATCATTATATAGAAGGTGTGTTTTGTTGGAAATTGAAGATTTACGACGTTCGTAGCGGAATTAAAATTTTTCAATTTCTTAAACCAAGATCCGTTAGCTTATTGAATAACAATTAAGAAGATTAGTTAGATAAAATACCTCTAGGAGATTACTATCTAACGTTGTTGTCGCGCCCACAAGTCTTCTTTATTTTAATCTCGCGAGTGCTCAAAGTAGAACACCTCTAGCGTTAAGTCCACACGAGCAAGAACGAATAAAACGGTAAATCAAAACCCCAATTTTGGTCTAGGAATTTCGGCTTCTCTAGAGAGAATTAGATGTGTGTTACAAATACCCCATAGGGGGTTGTATTTATAGTGTTTAGAATTGTCTCTCCTAAATAAGAATCCTATTCCCAAAAGGACTATGCCAACTCTTATTTAATTAATAAAAACAATTCTATTCATACTAGTATTCCTATTTAATTAAACTAGTAATTTATATAAATCCATATTTATTAAATTACTCAATTTAACTAAATAATAATCTCAATTATTATACTAGTAGGATTTAATTAATTAACATTATAACACATTATAATTTAATTCAATTAAACTATATATATCAACACTATATATACATATTTCGACCAACATTACCAAATACACATATTTGGTATATTTACCAATTTACCATTTTATCCTTCAATACTCTTAGTGTGTGACCCACTAGGTCCTTACCACAACCGGTCGTATATTAATCTAATCTCTATTAATTAATATAACATAGAAGAGCGTCGACTCAAATATGGAGATACTCTTCTAACCCGGAGTCATAAGGAGTCAAGATTAACAGTTGACTTCTTTTACCTGTCAGTGATAGTTGCAATATAATTCGGTCCCTTATCAATATTATCTTTAATGAATCATGATCACGGAAAAGTCAATCATATAATTCATTATTAATTTACTTGTGCTCAAATAAATATTCTCCATAAATTGAAAACCATTTCCAATTTATCATATTACCTCGCGCAAGGATTTAGAACTATTTATTCACAAGAGGCCCAAGATAAATCTTCTAATACAGAAGTGATGATTCCTCAATCTAACATTAACTGCTTTGCAATTACTTTATGTGTTACCCAATGTCTACCCGAAGGACACCCGAATACTGGATCGTACAGATAGTAGAATCAAAGTAACACACTCCATAATTCAAAGTCACATGAATGAGTATTTGAGTTCTAGGACTACTTTATATCTATTACCACATATGAGTTAAAGCTAGTTGACATTTATGTATTTATTCCATACTAGTAACTCAAAGCGGGGTCTCCAATATATATAACATCATTATACATATCCATATAATTATCCAGATATCTCGTATAATCTAAGTTCGTGAGATCAACTTCTTATTCATGAATAAGGGATATATTATATGCAAGTCTCAACAGTATATATATTAATCCAATAATACAATACTCGACTTGGGATATTTTAAGTTTATTTAATCATTAAAGTATGTCTCGCTTCATCTTGTATGAACACTTTAAGATTATCAATATAAACTATGGATTTCTTTTAACTAATAATTACAACGTAATATATATAAGATAAAAGATAAAAGCCTTTCATAAAATCAATAGTTTATACATTCTTTATTCTAAATAAAATATCCTAAACGACAATTGTCTTTAGGACACAAACTACAACACTCCCACTTGGACTTAAGACCAATTGTTCTTAAACATTATTCCATAATTATTCATGTGCCGATCATGGACCGCTTGTACCAACGCCTTGGTCAACGGATCTGAAATGTTGTCCTCAGTAGGTACTCTCTCCATTTTTATATCTCCCTTAGCCACGGATTCCCTTAACATATGAAAACGCTTTTCATAATGTTTGGATGATTGATGAGGCTGTGGATCCTTAGCTTGTGCGATTGCACCATTACTGTCACAGTAAAGAGTAATCGGGTTCACAATGTCAGGAACCACACCAAGTTCTCCAACGAACTTCTTAATCCATACAGCTTCTCTAGCCGCTTCCCAAGCAGCTATATACTCTGATTCAGTTGTGGATGTGGCTGTTACAGTTTGCTTGGAACTCTTCCAACTAACTGCTCCACCATTCACAATAAACACGAATCCAGATTGAGACTTGAAGTCATCGACATCAGTCTCATAGCTGGCATCTGTGTATCCCTCCACTCTCAATTCTCCACCTCCATATACTAGAAACATCTCTTTAGTTCTTCTTAAGTACTTCAAGATGTTCTTGACAGCAGTCCAGTGACGTTCACCTGGATTAGCTTGAAATCGACTAGTCATGCTCAAAGCAAAAGCTACGTCGGGTCTAGTACAAAGCATAGCATACATGATAGAACCAATCGCATTGGCATATGGCTTACCGGCCATCTTCATTCTATCTTCTTCGGTTACAGGGCACATCTTCTTGCTCAATTGATGTTCCCTTTTACAGACAACCATTGGCAAGTTACCCCTTTTCGAATTTTCCATGCTAAAACGCCTAAGTACTTTATCTAGATATGTAGACTGAGATAATCCTATCATTCTATTAGGTCTATCCCTATAGATCCTAATCCCCAAAATATAGGACGCTTCTCCCAAATCTTTCATTGAGAATACACTTGATAACCAAACCTTCACTTGTTGTAGGGCAGGTACGTCATTCCCCATGAGTAATATGTCATCGACATACAATATGAGAAATACTACCGTGCTCCCACTATTCTTCTTGTAAACACAAGGTTCATCATAGTTTTGTTCAAAACCATATCCCTTAACAGCTTCATCAAAGCGTTTATTCCAACTTCTAGATGCTTGCTTGAGTCCATATATGGATCTCTGAAGTTTACAAACTTGCTTTGTATCCTTCGATGTAAAACCTTCAGGTTGCATCATATACACATCCTCTTCTAAATGTCCATTTAGAAAAGCAGTTTTAACATCCATCTGCCAAATCTCATAATCATAATGAGCGGCAATTGCAAGCATTATCCTTATAGACTTTATCATGGCTACAGGTGAAAAGGTTTCCTCATAATCAATTCCTTGTTTCTGAGTATATCCTTTTGCTACCAAACGTGCCTTGTAGGTAACTACTTTACCATCCATGTCTCTCTTCTTCTTGAAGATCCATCTACATCCGACATATCTCATATCTTCGGATGAGTCAACCAAAGTCCAAACTTTGTTTTCATACATGGAGTCCATTTCGGATTGCATGGCTTGTTTCCATTTAGCGGAATCGGGACTATTGATTGCTTCCTTGTAGTTCCTAGGTTCATCATTATCTACAACGAGTGTTTCCTCGCCTTCGTCCACGAGATATCCATATCTCTCGGGACCTTGGCGCACCCTTATAGACCTACGGGGTTCTAATGTCACTTGTTCCTGAGATTGATATTCAGGTTGAGCTCCCACTGTTTCTGCCACTTGTTCAGTTTCTTCTTCACTACTGGTTCGAACTTCCTCAAGTTCAATCACAGAATTGGTGTCTTTCTTCTCAAGAAATTCCTTTTCTAGAAAACCAGCATGCCTAGATACAATTACCTTTTGATCATCTGGATGATAAAAGTAATATCCCTTAGTTTCCTTAGGGTATCCAATAAAGAAACACTTATCAGATTTGGGATCTAGCTTATCTGATACGATACGTTTCACGTATGCTGAACAACCCCAAACTTTCATAAATAAAAATTTAGGTTTACCTCCTATGAACAATTCATAAGGAGTAGAAGTAGCAGATTTGGTTGGGACTCTATTTAGGATAAAGAGGGCGGTTTCTAGGGCATAACCCCAAAATGATTTAGGTAGTGTTGCGAAACCCATCATGGACCGCACCATATCTAATAGGGTGCGATTCCTCCTTTCAGATACACCATTGTGTTGTGGCGTATATGGAGGTGTCCATTGTGAGACTATTCCATTCTCCTTTAGATAATTCAAAAACTCACCAGACAAATATTCTCCTCCACGATCAGATCGTAGGATCTTTATTTGTTTACCAGTTTGTTTCTCAACTTCCATCCGATATTCTTTGAACCTTTCAAACGATTCGGATTTATGCTTCATTAAATAAATATATCCATATCTAGATAGATCATCTATAAAACTAATGAAGTAGTTGAATCCTCCTCTTGCGGGTGTAGACATGGGACCACATACATCTGTATGTACAAGTCCTAAGATTTCTGTAGATCTTTCTCCTTTACTGTTAAAGGGTGTCTTTGCCATTTTACCTTTTAAACAAGACTCACACGCTTCTAATGATTCAAAATCAAAAGTATCTAAGAGTCCATCTGAATGTAACTTAGATAAACGTTGCTCATTTATATGACCCAAACGACAATGCCACAAGTAGGTCTTATCAATTTCATTATCTAACCTTGGTTTCTTTGTTGTTACGTTTAAAGAAGTAATTTCATTATTCAAGATATAAATTCCATTCATAACAGAACCAGAAAAATAATGAATTCCATTTAAACTAACGTCGCAACTTTTATTCTTAATTGAAATATCAAAACCAACATTATCCAAACAACCAATCGAAATTATGTTTGAGGACATAGCAGGAACAAACAAACAATTTGTTAATTCTAAAACTAATCCAGAAGATAATGTAAGGAAGTAGTCTCCAACTGCTACTGCGGCAACTCTAGATCCGTTACCCACACGCAGTCCAACTTCTCCCTTCTTCAAGTTCCTAATCCCCTTTAGTCCCTGCACATTGTTACAAATGTGAGAACCACAACCAGTATCTAATACCCAGTTGTTGGAATTTTGAACTGAATGTATTTCAATATGAAAAATACCTGAAGTTGAAGCTTCACCAAGCTTCTTCTTCTTGAGTGACTCAAGGTAAACCTTGCACTTCCTCCTCCAATGCCCCTCCTTTCCACAGTGGTGACATTCTCCCTTAGGTTTATGAACCTTCACTTGTTTACCTTTGTCAAGGTGGGATTCATCACTTCCCTTGGCTTTCTTATAAGAACCTTTCTTAGGTCCCTTCCACTTCCTCTTATTTGCTCGGTCGACTACCATAGCCGAGACCTCTTGTTTGATGCCAACATTTGGCTCAAAGGTCTTGAGCATATTCAGAAGTTCAGCCAAGTTGACTTCCAGATTATTCATCTTGAAATTAATCACAAATGGTGAATAACTCTTAGGAAGTGATTATAGAACTAAGTCTACACTTAATTCTACATCCATGTTGAATCCTAGATCAGCAAGTTTCTTGATGCATCCCATCATCTTGACAACGTGTTCTGTCACAGAGGTCCCTTCTGTCATCTTAGAGCGAAAGAGTTTCTCAGATATCTCATATCTTTCACTCCTTTTCTGTTTCTCAAACAGCTCCTTCAGACGAACAATTATGGATCTAGCATCCATATTGTCATGTTGCTTTTGCAACTCAGGGGACATAGAGGCCAGCATAACACATGATGCCATATCACTATCTCTTTTGTGAGCAAGATAGTCCTCCACTAATTCTATGGCAGCACCTTCATCTGGTTCATTGGGTATATCACTATCAAGGACATACTCAATCTTCTCAGCTCTCAAAACAATTTTGAGACTTCGAAACCAGTCAGTGAAGTTTGAACCAACGAGTTTGTTATCAGTGAGAATCGAGCGGAGATCAAATTTCGACATAATTAATCAGATGTATTATATTCTATAACCTGAGATATAAAGAGTACTAGTGTTAACTATTGATTTAATTTATTATATAAGACTTAAAATATAATAAATACTCCCACTAAAATTAACAACCCTTATAAGTTAATTATATTTCAATAGTGGGCTAGGATCCCTATCTAATAAGATTCACCCTGACTTTGGCCAATCATGACTCTTATTTCGAATCGGGTAGATTCTTACAATCAATTATATCAAATATAATTCCTAGGAGATTAGGTTATTAACCACATTAATAACTAATACAATTAATTGTATTAATCCTAACCTTTTGCCTATCAGATATTACATGACAAGTTTTTCGCATCCGGTCATACTAATTCCAATTTAAGTTTATAACCTATTATTCATGAAATCTTATTTCAAGTAATCCACGTGTTTTAAGAAAAATTTCAGGTTTGACTTTGGCCAATGCCCTGAAACATTTATAGAAACCTGCTTGAATTACTAATAATAGGAGGCAACTGATATAACTTAATTTTTTAATCATCAAGGGTTCTTTAAGTCTCATCAATCGATTTATTAAGTTTGATTCTAATCTACATAATCCTAATATGCTAGACTCGAAGCAAACATTGATAATTATGGAAGCAACCTAATTGACTATCAAGTGTCCATCTATTCCACAATTACCAAACATACCAAGACAACACAATTATTCACCAATTAACTTTAATCTTGGTCAATTATCAATTGCAAATTATATCAAATATAATCAATTGAAAATTCATATTTTGACATTAAGACTAATTAGATATATCAAATATATATAATCATTAAACCATTTAACTCTTAATCAAAATCTTGAATTTAAATATTCGGTATTAATTTAAAGCGTTAAACGATTTAATTTTCAAAGGATATCTAATATCGTTAAATACCAAACGATTCAGTATTTTAATTAAATCTAAAACCTTTGATTTTCTGGAATTTTAAAAACAAAAACGGAGTCGAAAAAATCCCGAACCATTCGGGTCGGGTCGTCGGGGGACGGCGCGTTTACGGTGGCTGTCTGCCACCCGAAGGCAGCAGCAGCCCACCTGCTGCTTTGCGGCAGCAGGTTGCTTGCTGCCTTTGGTGGCAGCAGCCCATCTCTCCCGTTTAATCCAAATTAAATTTTTTTTTTTTTTTTTATTTTGTTTTATATAAAATTACAAAATCAAATCCTATTTGATTTCCAGAAATTAAACTTAATACCAAAACTTTATTTTAATATCAAAATCGAATAAATCCTATTTATCTAGTTTAATCAAATTAAACCCGATTTCGACATTCAAATAACCAAAACAACCGCGTCAAGACGTTCTATATCATGATATAGTTGTTATTCAATAATCAAGTAACGATAGCTCTGATACCATGTTGGAGATTGAAGATTTACGACGTTCGTAGCGGAATTAAAATTTTTCAATTTCTTAAACCAAGATCCGTTAGCTTATTGAATAACAATTAAGAAGATTAGTTAGATAAAATACCTCTAGGAGATTACTATCTAACGTTGTTGTCGCGCCCACAAGTCTTCTTTATTTTAATCTCGCGAGTGCTCAAAGTAGAACACCTCTAGCGTTAAGTCCACACGAGCAAGAACGAATAAAACGGTAAATCAAAACCCCAATTTTGGTCTAGGAATTTCGGCTTCTCTAGAGAGAATTAGATGTGTGTTACAAATACCCCATAGGGGGTTGTATTTATAGTGTTTAGAATTGTCTCTCCTAAATAAGAATCCTATTCCCAAAAGGACTATGTCAACTCTTATTTAATTAATAAAAACAATTCTATTCATACTAGTATTCCTATTTAATTAAACTAGTAATTTATATAAATCCATATTTATTAAATTACTCAATTTAACTAAATAATAATCTCAATTATTATACTAGTAGGATTTAATTAATTAACATTATAACACATTATAATTTAATTCAATTAAACTATATATATCAACACTATATATACATATTTCGACCAACATTACCAAATACACATATTTGGTATATTTACCAATTTACCATTTTATCCTTCAATACTCTTAGTGTGTGACCCACTAGGTCCTTACCACAACCGGTCGTATATTAATCTAATCTCTATTAATTAATATAACATAGAAGAGCGTCGACTCAAATATGGAGATACTCTTCTAACCCGGAGTCATAAGGAGTCAAGATTAACAGTTGACTTCTTTTACCTGTCAGTGATAGTTGCAATATAATTCGGTCCCTCATCAATATTATCTTTAATGAATCATGATCACGGAAAAGTCAATCATATAATTCATTATTAATTTATTTGTGCTCAAATAAATATTCTCCATAAATTGAAAACCATTTCCAATTTATCATATTACCTCGCGCAAGGATTTAGAACTATTTATTCACAAGAGGCCCAAGATAAATCTTCTAATACAGAAGTGATGATTCCTCAATCTAACATTAACTGCTTTGCAATTACTTTATGTGTTACCCAATGTCTACCCGAAGGACACCCGAATACTGGATCGTACAGATAGTAGAATCAAAGTAACACACTCCATAATTCAAAGTCACATGAATGAGTATTTGAGTTCTAGGACTACTTTATATCTATTACCACATATGAGTTAAAGCTAGTTGACATTTATGTATTT
The DNA here is from genome assembly GCA_028411795.1 of Euphorbia peplus. Lineage (NCBI taxonomy): Eukaryota > Viridiplantae > Streptophyta > Magnoliopsida > Malpighiales > Euphorbiaceae > Euphorbia > Euphorbia peplus. The sequence continues at coordinate 5,483,873 of CP110843.1, read as the reverse complement.
ATTCCATACTAGTAACTCAAAGCGGGGTCTCCAATATATATAACATCATTATACATATCCATATAATTATCCAGATATCTCGTATAATCTAAGTTCGTGAGATCAACTTCTTATTCATGAATAAGGGATATATTATATGCAAGTCTCAACAATATATATATTAATCCAATAATACAATACTCGACTTGGGATATTTTAAGTTTATTTAATCATTAAAGTATGTCTCGCTTCATCTTGTATGAACACTTTAAGATTATCAATATAAACTATGGATTTCTTTTAACTAATAATTACAACGTAATATATATAAGATAAAAGATAAAAGCCTTTCATAAAATCAATAGTTTATACATTCTTTATTCTAAATAAAATATCCTAAACGACAATTGTCTTTAGGACACAAACTACAACACTCCCACTTGGACTTAAGACCAATTGTTCTTAAACATTATTCCATAATTATTCATGTGCCGATCATGGACCGCTTGTACCAACGCCTTGGTCAACGGATCTGAAATGTTGTCCTCAGTAGGTACTCTCTCCATTTTTATATCTCCCTTAGCCACGGATTCCCTTAACATATGAAAACGCTTTTCATAATGTTTGGATGATTGATGAGGCTGTGGATCCTTAGCTTGTGCGATTGCACCATTACTGTCACAGTAAAGAGTAATCGGGTTCACAATGTCAGGAACCACACCAAGTTCTCCAACGAACTTCTTAATCCATACAGCTTCTCTAGCCGCTTCCCAAGCTGCTATATACTCTGATTCAGTTGTGGATGTGGCTGTTACAGTTTGCTTGGAACTCTTCCAACTAACTGCTCCACCATTCACAATAAACACGAATCCAGATTGAGACTTGAAGTCATCGACATCAGTCTCATAGCTGGCATCTGTGTATCCCTCCACTCTCAATTCTCCACCTCCATATACTAGAAACATCTCTTTAGTTCTTCTTAAGTACTTCAAGATGTTCTTGACAGCAGTCCAGTGACGTTCACCTGGATTAGCTTGAAATCGACTAGTCATGCTCAAAGCAAAAGCTACGTCGGGTCTAGTACAAAGCATAGCATACATGATAGAACCAATCGCATTGGCATATGGCTTACCGGCCATCTTCATTCTATCTTCTTCGGTTACAGGGCACATCTTCTTGCTCAATTGATGTTCCCTTTTACAGACAACCATTGGCAAGTTACCCCTTTTCGAATTTTCCATGCTAAAACGCCTAAGTACTTTATCTAGATATGTAGACTGAGATAATCCTATCATTCTATTAGGTCTATCCCTATAGATCCTAATCCCCAAAATATAGGACGCTTCTCCCAAATCTTTCATTGAGAATACACTTGATAACCAAACCTTCACTTGTTGTAGGGCAGGTACGTCATTCCCCATGAGTAATATGTCATCGACATACAATATGAGAAATACTACCGTGCTCCCACTATTCTTCTTGTAAACACAAGGTTCATCATAGTTTTGTTCAAAACCATATCCCTTAACAGCTTCATCAAAGCGTTTATTCCAACTTCTAGATGCTTGCTTGAGTCCATATATGGATCTCTGAAGTTTACAAACTTGCTTTGTATCCTTCGATGTAAAACCTTCAGGTTGCATCATATACACATCCTCTTCTAAATGTCCATTTAGAAAAGCAGTTTTAACATCCATCTGCCAAATCTCATAATCATAATGAGCGGCAATTGCAAGCATTATCCTTATAGACTTTATCATGGCTACAGGTGAAAAGGTTTCCTCATAATCAATTCCTTGTTTCTGAGTATATCCTTTTGCTACCAAACGTGCCTTGTAGGTAACTACTTTACCATCCATGTCTCTCTTCTTCTTGAAGATCCATCTACATCCGACATATCTCATATCTTCGGATGAGTCAACCAAAGTCCAAACTTTGTTTTCATACATGGAGTCCATTTCGGATTGCATGGCTTGTTTCCATTTAGCGGAATCGGGACTATTGATTGCTTCCTTGTAGTTCCTAGGTTCATCATTATCTACAACGAGTGTTTCCTCGCCTTCGTCCACGAGATATCCATATCTCTCGGGACCTTGGCGCACCCTTATAGACCTACGGGGTTCTAATGTCACTTGTTCCTGAGATTGATATTCAGGTTGAGCTCCCACTGTTTCTGCCACTTGTTCAGTTTCTTCTTCACTACTGGTTCGAACTTCCTCAAGTTCAATCACAGAATTGGTGTCTTTCTTCTCAAGAAATTCCTTTTCTAGAAAACCAGCATGCCTAGATACAATTACCTTTTGATCATCTGGATGATAAAAGTAATATCCCTTAGTTTCCTTAGGGTATCCAATAAAGAAACACTTATCAGATTTGGGATCTAGCTTATCTGATACGATACGTTTCACGTATGCTGAACAACCCCAAACTTTCATAAATGATAATTTAGGTTTACCTCCTATGAACAATTCATAAGGAGTAGAAGTAGCAGATTTGGTTGGGACTCTATTTAGGATAAAGAGGGCGGTTTCTAGGGCATAACCCCAAAATGATTTAGGTAGTGTTGCGAAACCCATCATGGACCGCACCATATCTAATAGGGTGCGATTCCTCCTTTCAGATACACCATTGTGTTGTGGCGTATATGGAGGTGTCCATTGTGAGACTATTCCATTCTCCTTTGATGAACCCTAAGTGTTTTGGTTATGTCCAAACGTTTCAGAAGATGAAAATGAAAATTAACTTGTATACTTTTCGATGTTGACTAACAATTTTCGTTAAGTTATTATGAGTTTTTCTCAGCAGATGCTGAATGAAGAATTCCTGCTTGCCTATTTTAACTCAGAAGATTAAAAAGCTGGAGACTGAAGCACTTTCTCAGAAGCTGGATGGACCGCTCTGAAGTGTTGATTGTCTGCCTAAAGCTTTTATCAGAAGTTCTCTTTTGCAAACAGAAGACTAAGGTTGTTTTAGTTCAGAAGCGCTAAGAAGAAAAACGAACATCAGAAGTTCGTTATCACGGGTTTGGTTAAGCATTTAATGCTTTGTCAGTTGCATTTAATGCAAGGCGCCAAAAGTTCAAAAAGCTGTTTGAAGGACGCGCCTGTTCACAACAAACAAAACCTGCTCTCTTACCGTTTCCCTCTAAATCAATCTTCAAGATCAGTCAACTCCATCACCTTTATCTTAATCCCATACCGGATTAGGTTAAAGTACAAAGTTGACAGAGTTGAGTGTTTTGAGACCGTTTGAAGAAGTTGACAAGATTAACGGCTACTTTCATCCTTGTCATCCTTGAAGATTCAAATATCCTCAACGGTTATCTACTCAACACTATAAATAGTAGCAAAGCTCCACTGCATCAACTGGGTGTGTGATCATAGAGCAAAAATCTCAACGCACTGTTATTCAAGAAAACAGAGCACACTTTCCATTCTCAATCTTTTCTTAGCTTAGCCTTTGTAATTGTGAGAGAGTGAAGAAAAACAAGTTCATAATAGAAATCTTGTAAACTGAGATCGGTTGTGATCTTCAGTTAGATTTAAAAGAGAGAAATCTAGTTGAGATTTGAGTTGGGTGAGAAATCCAGAAAACAGAGTATTGTTGTTCTGGTGAAAATCCTTTAACTCATTTTAGGCTAGTCAGAACTAAGTGAGAAATTAGCTTAAGTTCTGTTGATGTAAAGGAGCTTCTGAACTTGCCATAAAAGTTCTGAATAGTGGATTTATAAAATCTCTGGAGGCTGCGACCTCAGAGGACAAGACGTAGTCACAGGAATTCTGTGGCGAACTTGGATAAATTGAACTGTTCATCAGGACCTCCTGAATCTCTTTCTCCCTTCTTTATACTTGTTAATTGCTTCTGTGAACTTGTATCATATTTAGTGCTGAAACAGATTCTCTCTTAAAAATCACAAGTCTGTGTTCAGAAGACTGTCCAGAAGTTCTTTACTCAGAACTTCTGTAGCTGAAAAGACAGAACCTGTCTTAAAGCAGATTATCCCTCAGAGGCTACTTCAATAAGCTTGCCTCTGACTCTGAGGATTATTGACTCTGAAAATTGAGTTTTCATTAAATCCTTGAAAATATCAGTTTTCGTTTGAAACACCTATTCACCCCCCTCTAGGTGATTCTGATCTTGTTAGGGCCAACAAGTGGTATCAGAGCAAAGGTCACTTCGTATATTTACTAAAGATCTAACAATCTAAGTGTAAGATCCTATCAGAATCGATAGAGATGGCTAGTAGACACCAGCCTGAGAATTCTTCTCACTTCATTGTCCCAGAGGGATCCTCTACAACTAGACCTCCATTATTCAATGGTGACAATTACTCCTACTGGAAAAAGAGAATGATGTACTTCATTCAAGCTCAGAACATGAGTGCTTGGTTTGTCATCACAGATGGAGATTTCATTCCTACCAGAATGGAACCAGGTCTAGGGAATGTTATTATCCCTCAGAGAGAATATTCAGATGAAATTCTGAAAAAGCTCCAAACAAATGCTTCAGCAATAAATATGCTGCATTGTGCACTTACAGCCACTGAATATAACAAAGTTTCCTCGTGTGAAACTGCACAGGATATATGGAACAAGCTGGAAGTCACATATGAAGGAACAGGAAAAGTGAAGCAGTCCAAAGTCAACCAACTCATGAGAGAATATGAGTTATTTGAAATGCTTGACAAAGAATCTATTTCAGAAATGAATTCTAGATTCACCAAGATAGTCAATGACTTAAAGAGTTTGGGCAGAGACATTGAAGAGTCTGAAAGAGTAAAGAAGATTGTCAGAAGCTTACCAAGGTCTTGGCAAGCCAAGAAGACTGCCATTGAAGAAGTTCAGGACTTGAGCTTTTATTTGTATGATGAACTCATTGGGTCTCTAATCACCCATGAGATGTCACTAAAAAATCATGACCTAAGAGAAAGGTCAGAAGGAAAGAGACAAGTAGTCCTGAAGGCAGAGTCTTCTGAAGAATCATCAGAAGATGAAGAATTGGCCATGCTGACCAGAAAGTTCAAAAGAGCCTTTAGAAAAGGCAAAGGTGGAAACTACAAGAAGCCATTCAGAAGTTTTGAGAAGAAGACTTCTGACTTCGGTGAAAAGTTCAAGAGAGATCCAAACAAGCCCATTGTGTGCTATGGATGTCAGCAACCTGGGCACATTAAGCCTAACTGCCCAGAGATGAAGAAAGATAAGAAAAAGTTCAAGAAAGCTATGCTGGCTGCTTGGTCAGACTCTGAGACCAGCAGTGATCCTGAAGAGAAGGAAGAGCAAGCCCAGATATGTTTCATGGCTATTGATGAGCCATCCTCTGAAGATGTCACAGGAGAAACTTCCGCACCTCCTGAAGCAAACTATGACTCCGAGGTAAACATATCCTCTGAACAAAATATCTTTGATTCTCTTGAAGAATTGTACAGCATGTTCAAGTACCTAAAAAGGAAGTTGGACAAAAGCGAGGCTGACAAATTTCTTAGGTTTACTCAAGTTTATGCTGATATGAAAATATTGGAAGATAAACTAAGTAAACAATTCAGTTCTTCCTCCGATGACTCAAAAGTCAAAGGTAAAGAAAAACTGCCTCTGAGGAATGATAAACCTCAGAAGAAGAAATCTGTCACTCCCTCTCTTCTGAAAGAGATCTCTTCTCCTCCTGAAGTGGGAACCTCTAAGAGTGCTAATGCCTCTGAAGAAGTAGTACCTTCCCAGAAGAAGAAGAATGCTCCTAAGAAGCAAAGGGAAAGATCCAAGAATCCTCCTTCTTGCAAGTTGTGTAAGAAAGATGGACATTGGTTGAAAGATTGCAAGTATCACATTAAGAACCTCTTGCAATCTGAAATATCAGAAAAACCTGTAGAAGCTAAATCTAACTCTGAAGGACCCAATAAGGATTGGGTACCTGTCACTAATTGATTGTGTTGCAGGTTGCTCTGAGTGCTCCATCAATGTCAAAGCTGTGGTACATTGACAGTGGGTGCTCAAGGCATATGACAGGTGATGAAAAGGCATTCATCACATTTGTACCTAAAAGAGGTGGTAAAGTCAGCTTTGGAGATGCTCAGAAAGGAAGAATTCTTGGTTCTGGATCTATTGGAACCAATCCTCCGATCGAAGATGTCTCCCTAGTCAGAGGTCTGAAGTTCAATCTCCTGAGTGTTGCACAACTGTGTGATAAAGGTAGAGATGTTGTCTTCAGCTCCTCTGGATGTAAAATCTTGGACAGTAAGTCAAGGGAAGTTATTCTAACTGCTCCTAGAGTTGAAAATGTTTTCATGCTGAATCTTGAGAATCTTTGCAAAAATATATGCTTGATGTCCAAAGAGGATACCTCCTGGCTCTGGCATAGAAGACTTGCTCATGTTAGCATGGATCTTCTGGCCAAAGTAGCTAGATATCAATTGGTTGAGGGTCTGCCTGAAATTAGTTTTAAAAAAGACCATTTATGCAATGCTTGCCAAGCTGGTAAACAATCTAGAAGCTCTTTTAAAACTAAGAAAGTCATTTCAACTAAAAGACCTTTGGAATTACTTCATATGGATCTTTTTGGTCCTGTTCAACCAATGAGCATGGGTGGAAAGAAGTATGCCTTTGTCATTGTAGATGACTATTCAAGATTCACTTGGGTCATCTTGCTGTCTAGCAAAGATGAGTCACTTGGATGTTTCTCAGTTCTGATTAAGAAACTTGAGAATGAAAGGAATGAAAAGGTAGTCCATATCAGAAGTGATAATGGTGGAGAATTCAAAAACTTTATGTTTGAAGAATTCTGTGAAATCAAGGGAATTGATCATAACTTTTCTGCTCCCAGAACTCCTCAACAAAATGGGGTAGTTGAAAGGAAGAATAGAACTCTGGTTGAGATAGCCAGAACTATGATCAATGAAAGAAGGCTTCCAAAGTATTTTTGGGGAGAAGCTGTGAACACAGCTTGCTATGTTCTGAATAGAGTGCTAATCAGAAGCATTCTGAACAAGACTCCTTATGAACTCTGGAAAGGTCGAAAGCCTAAAATAGGTTACTTCAGAACCTTTGGTTGTAAGTGTTATGTTTTGAATACAAAAGAATATCTTTCAAAGTTTGATTCAAAGGCAGATGAAGCTATTTTTCTTGGCTACTCAACACATAGTAAAGCATATAGGGTTTTTAATAAGAGGACTCAAACTTTAGATGAATCCATTCATGTAAAGTTTGATGAGACTAACCCTGCAGATAGTAAAGTCTCTGAAGAAGATGAAGTTCAAGCTTCTGAAATATCATCTCCTCCTGTTGAAGATGTTATTCCTAAAGCTGCTGAAGTTGGTTCTCCTGTTGAACATGTCCCAGAAGAACATCCAACTACAGAAGTTAACTCTCTTCCAGAAGATACTCCTATATATGATTCAACAAATGATGAACAGGTTTCAGAAGACTCATTGGATCTATCAAGAGAAGTTAGAGCTCATAGGAATCATTCCTTAGAGAACATCATTGACTCTGTTCACAATCCTGTCATGACCAGAGCTCAGCTCAGAAGATATATGGGGAATGTGGCTTTTGTGTCACTACTGGAACCCAAGGACTTCTATGAAGCAGCTGATGATGACTCCTGGTTAATGGCAATGCAAGAAGAACTTGACCAGTTCAAAAGGTCAGAAGTTTGGATTTTAGTTCCCAGACCTAACAACAAGAAGGTTGTTGGTACAAGATGGGTTCTGAAAAACAAGCTTGATGAATTTGGAAATGTTGTGAGGAACAAGGCTAGACTTGTTGCTCAAGGTTACAGTCAGCAAGAAGGCATAGATTATGGTGAAACTTTTGCTCCTGTTGCAAGATTAGAAGCCATTAGAATCTTATGTGCTTTTGCATCATACAAAGGTTTCAAGCTCTTTCAAATGGATGTGAAAAGTGCATTCCTGAATGGTTACATTGATGAGGAAGTCTATGTGTCTCAACCTCCTGGTTTTGAAGATCCTAAGTTTCCTGATCATGTGTACAAGCTAAAGAAAGCCTTGTATGGACTGAAACAAGCTCCCAGAGCTTGGTATGAGAGACTGACAAAGTTCCTTCTGTCTAAAGGATTTGTCAGAGGCTGTGTTGATACAACTCTGTTCACTCTGAAGAAGAACAAGGATATCCTTATAGCTCAGGTATATGTTGATGATATTATATTTGGTGCTACTAATGAATCTTTGTGCAGAGAGTTCAGTGACCACATGAAGGCTGAGTTTGAGATGTCTATGATGGGAGAATTAACCTTCTTCTTAGGACTTCAGATCAAGCAAAGTAATGATGGTGTGTTTATCAATCAAGCCAAGTACACTAGAGAAGTGCTGAAGAAATTTGGCATGATGGACTCTAATGCTGTTGATATTCCAATGGATGTCAGCAAAGACATTGATGATGAAGAAAAAGCTGGTAAACCTGTAGATATAAAAACCTACAGAGGTATGATTGGTTCTCTTTTATACCTAACCGCCAGCAGGCCAGATATACATTTTGCTGTGTGTTTTTGTGCTAGATATCAATCAAAGCCAAGAGAAATTCATGATGTTGCTGTCAAAAGAATTCTTAGATATCTTAAAGGCACACCAGAAGCTGGTTTGTGGTATCCCTGTAGTTCTGATTTCACTCCTATAGGATACACAGACTCTGACTATGGTAGAGATAAATTGAAAAGGGTCAGCACTTCTGGTGGTTGTCATTTTCTGGGGGAGTGCCTAGTCTCCTGGCATAGCAAGAAGCAAACCTCTGTGGCCCTCTCAACTGCTGAAGCTGAGTATGTTGCTGCTGGAAGTTGTGTTTCTCAGATGCTCTGGATAAAGCAACAAATTGCTGACTATGGAGTCATCCCTGGAACAATTACAATCTACTGTGATAACAAGAGTGCCATTGATCTTTCAAAGAATCCTATTCAGCACAGCAGGATGAAGCATGTTCATATTAGACATCACTTTCTGAGAGATCATGTTCTGAAGAAGGATATTATCATTACTCATGTTTCCTCTGAAGAAAACCTTGCTGACATGTTTACTAAGCCTCTGACTGGTATGGCTTTCAGCAACTTACGAGAAGGCATTGGTATGACTTATCCTCTTCAATAACTTAGAATTATTGTCTCTGAGTATCTTAAGTGTTTGATTGTTTAAGATAATTTAGTTATAATAAATTCTAATCATGATTTGACTTGAAAGCATGCGTTATTTACTGCTTATTACGGCGCTGTTCTGTGGTTAACGGTTATCTGTTCCCTTTTAAACGGTGTGAAGTTACTTTTTGAATTGGAACGGTTTCTGTGTTTGGGTATAAATAAGGGATTTCCATACTTAGAACCCTTTACTCTCATTATCTTTGCCATTAGAATTTTCATAGTTTTTTCTGTGATATCATCTCTCTTAGACATCTTAACCTAATTTCTCATTTCCTCAAATGGCTCAAGAAATCACTGTCACTCACATCTTTTCCGATGATTCACGAAAGAAAGTTAGTCAATCTAGGGTTTTTACCTCTAGATTTTTAGATGACGAAGTCAAATCAACTGAACCTATTTCTCTTTGGCTTAGTGCTCAAAACTGGAATTCTTTCGTCTCTCTCGAAGAATTCATCTACCCTAACTTAGTTACAGAATTTTATAAGAACCTCCATTTCTTTTCTAATGAGGAGGATGTGCTTCATTCTGTGGTCGGGGATGTTGAAATCGAAGTCAGCAGGGCTTCCATTTCTCAAGTGATAGGAATTGATGATGAAGGAATCATCATTGGAGATGATGGTTCAGCAGAAGGGTTTTCAGAAGCCAACTGGGCTAGGCCAGATCTAAGTGCCAAGGAAACTTATGCCACCTGGTTGAGTCAGCACCAGAGGTGGGCACATTATTTGACTACGAATGTCTTTCTTCCGAAGGCTGGAGGAGTCAACTGTGTTTCCAACAGAGAAAGGGTTTTTATGTGGCATCTGGTCAACCAGAAGAAGATAAATTTGCCTGCCATGCTGATAAGGCAGATGAAGAATGTAACTGCTGTGAGTGCATTAGCTTATGGCTCACTCCTGACAAGGTTGTTTGAGGCAGCCTCTGTTGTTATGTCAGGAGAAGGTGTTACTAGTAGGAGTACGGTTCTGAAGATGCATACCTTCAGAAACCTCAGTTTTGATGTTACTCCAAAGAAGAATGAGAAGGGCTCCTCTGTGAGTATTGCTCAGAAGGAGATTATGGATGCAACGGTTCAGAAAGGAAAGAATGCTGCCAAGAAGGGCAAGGGAAAGAAAGGATCAAGCAAGTTGGTCCTGAATGTTGAGAAGGTTGCTGTCTCAGAACCTCTTCCCACGTTGGTTCAAACAAAAATCAATGTTGAACCTTCTGGCAAGATTGTTGCTGAGAAGCCAAAGGATGTCCTTGAGAAAGAAGCTCAGGATGCTGAGGAAGCACGCCTTGCTGAGAAAGAGAAGGCTGCTGAAGCTGAAAAAGTTGCAAGAGTTGTGGCTCTTGCTGAAGAGAAAAGGAAGAAGAAAGAAGCTGAAGATAAGTTAGCTGCTGAGCGTGAAATCGCTGCAAAGGCTAAGGCCGATGCCAAACTTTTAGAAAGTGCTGCTAATCTGGAGGGTGCTGAGTTCTCCAAGGTAGGTGAGACTTCAGAGGAAGAGGATAATGTTGCTCTATCCTCTCGAATTGCTGAGACTGTCACTCTCACTACCAGAATTGGGAAGAAGGTTGTGGCAAAACGAAGGGTTCTGAGAAAGAAGGACTTCGTTATTGCTCCGAGTGCTGAATTGGAGGAACCTGCTGCTCAGGAACCAGAAACTGCTGATAAAGAGCTGTCAGAGATTTCTGATAAAGAGGATGTTGAAGCTCCTCTGATTGAAGAGCTATCTGAGGTTAGTGAACCAGAAGATGAAGAGGTTCTTGAAGAAGCTAAACAATTTGTTGAGAATGTTGACAATGAGAACTTCATTGACAATGTTCTTCTGAATCAAGGAAGAAACCCTGGTGAAAGGGATGCCTCAGAAACGCTGTTCAGGATGGCTCATTTATATGCTGAGCCAATCTCATCTTTTGATCCAAATGCCTCTGAACAGGTTATCTCATCTCCTGTTTTTACTCCTCATCCATCTCCTTCACTCCCTTCTGTCACAGAAGTAAGTGAATCTCAGAATTCCATTCCTCTGACAACTTCAACATCTGAGGTTGTCCCTCCTCCATCTACTCTTCCTTCTGGATCCTATTCAGAAGTGAATCTGTCCTCTGGACCAATTTTCACAGACTCCATTTCTACTTCCACTACTTCTTCTTTATCTTCTTTTGCTGTTTTTCCATCAATTGGAATTACTGCTCCTTCTCCTTCCATACCTTTGTCTATACCTTTTTCAATTCCTTCAACTTTACCTTCCTGTACAAATTCCTTTTCCTCCTCCTCTTCACAAATTTTCTCCTCTCCTCAAACTTCTGTCCCTCCTCTTTCAACCTCTGGACATACACCTCCTGTGTGTGATCCCTTAACTACCTCCTCCACTCCTTCAGGTTTTGCTGGATTGTCATCCAATTATGACTTTCTACGCAAACACTTGAATCGTGAAAATCTGGATAACAGATTTGGAAGTTTTGGCTTCATGGGCAGAGCTTCTGGTATTTCCGAAGCTGGAGGTGCCCCAAATGTTGAAGAGTTGAGAAAAATGGGTCAGAGTGGCTCAGATGACCTGCTGAATAGGTTTGCTGGTATAGGACAAAGAAGTTCTGCTGCTGACATGTATGCTCAGGGCATTGTGCTGCAAGAATTACACTCTCTGAAAGCTCAGAACCTGCAGCTCATGACCATGCTCCAAATGCAGGATCCTTCTGTGTATATACGCAACCTTTCTACCCTTCATCTAGCCACTTATGATGAGCTGTATAAATTGAGGGAATTAGCTCTGACCCTTCCCTCTCTGGATAATATTGCTCTTGCTTCTTCTCTGAAGGTCAATGAAAATTTGGAAATATTGACAGAAGAAGTCAAGGAAGCAAACGAGCATTATGAGGCTCATGAGAAGATGCTTCCTAGTAAGATTGAAGACCTGCAAAGTACTGCAAATCACATTCTGAGAGAAGTGAAATCTTCTGCTCAAGGTTCTTCATCTTCAGGAGCTGCCAAGATTGTATATGACATCACTCCTGATCTCAACAACCGACTCTCCAACATTGAGTCTGCTGTATCTGCTCAGAATGCACAGATTGCTGAGCTCACTGAACTCCTGAAAGTTATGCATAATCAAGCTCGTGAACAAGAGAAGACTCTTCACAATTGTTATAGGTTTGTCCGAGGACAGACTTATCTTCAGAATGAGCATCTCACGGCTGCTGTGTATGCTAACAACAGGCTGATCAAGCTCCTTCTGGAAGATGTTCAGAAACAGAGACCTATGTCTGGTCAGACCTTTGATCATATGAAGACCATTGATGATGACTTCAGAAGACGAATGGATTTGATCAATTCTGTGCGACCAACTCCTGTGCAATATCAAACTGCTCTGAATGTTCAACAAAAATTGAAGTCTCAGGGAGCTCTTGGTGTTGCTATTGGTTCTGGTCAAACGGGGGAGAAGTCTGGTCAGAAGAGATCAAGTGCTGCTGGAGGTTCCAGTGTTGTTCCTCCTCCTCAGAAGAAATCTAGGAACCTGTAATCATTTAGGACTTAAGCTTCTTAGCTAGGTTCTGGGTTGGGTAGTCTATGTCTTAGGACTTTTTCTGTTCCTCTGATTATTCTGTTTCCTATGTTATCTTCTGAATGATCATATATACACTGAATCTTTTCTATACTGTCTTGCATATCTGACTTCTTAAATGTTTGCTTATGTTTCTTTTTATCTCAGTAAATTACACTTCATTATATCTAACAACTTGATCTTAAGTCTTATTAAGTTTATACAGATTGCTGAAGTTCACCATTTATACTAAAATGGGGGAGTTAATTTACTCAGAAGTAATGAAATATTTGCATCAGGAAGTCACTCTCTAACCCTCATGTTTTTCCTTTACCTTCTGACCACGGTTTGTCCATAACCAAAATGGGGGAGAATGATGAACCCTAAGTGTTTTGGTTATGTCCAAACGTTTCAGAAGATGAAAATGAAAATTAACTTGTATACTTTTCGATGTTGACTAACAATTTTCGTTAAGTTATTATGAGTTTTTCTCAGCAGATGCTGAATGAAGAATTCCTGCTTGCCTATTTTAACTCAGAAGATTAAAAAGCTGGAGACTGAAGCACTTTCTCAGAAGCTGGATGGACCGCTCTGAAGTGTTGATTGTCTGCCTAAAGCTTTTATCAGAAGTTCTCTTTTGCAAACAGAAGACTAAGGTTGTTTTAGTTCAGAAGCGCTAAGAAGAAAAACGAACATCAGAAGTTCGTTATCACGGGTTTGGTTAAGCATTTAATGCTTTGTCAGTTGCATTTAATGCAAGGCGCCAAAAGTTCAAAAAGCTGTTTGAAGGACGCGCCTGTTCACAACAAACAAAACCTGCTCTCTTACCGTTTCCCTCTAAATCAATCTTCAAGATCAGTCAACTCCATCACCTTTATCTTAATCCCATACCGGATTAGGTTAAAGTACAAAGTTGACAGAGTTGAGTGTTTTGAGACCGTTTGAAGAAGTTGACAAGATTAACGGCTACTTTCATCCTTGTCATCCTTGAAGATTCAAATATCCTCAACGGTTATCTACTCAACACTATAAATAGTAGCAAAGCTCCACTGCATCAACTGGGTGTGTGATCATAGAGCAAAAATCTCAACGCACTGTTATTCAAGAAAACAGAGCACACTTTCCATTCTCAATCTTTTCTTAGCTTAGCCTTTGTAATTGTGAGAGAGTGAAGAAAAACAAGTTCATAATAGAAATCTTGTAAACTGAGATCGGTTGTGATCTTCAGTTAGATTTAAAAGAGAGAAATCTAGTTGAGATTTGAGTTGGGTGAGAAATCCAGAAAACAGAGTATTGTTGTTCTGGTGAAAATCCTTTAACTCATTTTAGGCTAGTCAGAACTAAGTGAGAAATTAGCTTAAGTTCTGTTGATGTAAAGGAGCTTCTGAACTTGCCATAAAAGTTCTGAATAGTGGATTTATAAAATCTCTGGAGGCTGCGACCTCAGAGGACAAGACGTAGTCACAGGAATTCTGTGGCGAACTTGGATAAATTGAACTGTTCATCAGGACCTCCTGAATCTCTTTCTCCCTTCTTTATACTTGTTAATTGCTTCTGTGAACTTGTATCATATTTAGTGCTGAAACAGATTCTCTCTTAAAAATCACAAGTCTGTGTTCAGAAGACTGTCCAGAAGTTCTTTACTCAGAACTTCTGTAGCTGAAAAGACAGAACCTGTCTTAAAGCAGATTATCCCTCAGAGGCTACTTCAATAAGCTTGCCTCTGACTCTGAGGATTATTGACTCTGAAAATTGAGTTTTCATTAAATCCTTGAAAATATCAGTTTTCGTTTGAAACACCTATTCACCCCCCTCTAGGTGATTCTGATCTTGTTAGGGCCAACATCCTTTAGATAATTCAAAAACTCACCAGACAAATATTCTCCTCCACGATCAGATCGTAGGATCTTTATTTGTTTACCAGTTTGTTTCTCAACTTCCATCCGATATTCTTTGAACCTTTCAAACGATTCGGATTTATGCTTCATTAAATAAATATATCCATATCTAGATAGATCATCTATAAAACTAATGAAGTAGTTGAATCCTCCTCTTGCGGGTGTAGACATGGGACCACATACATCTGTATGTACAAGTCCTAAGATTTCTGTAGATCTTTCTCCTTTACTGTTAAAGGGTGTCTTTGCCATTTTACCTTTTAAACAAGACTCACACGCTTCTAATGATTCAAAATCAAAAGTATCTAAGAGTCCATCTGAATGTAACTTAGATAAACGTTGCTCATTTATATGACCCAAACGACAATGCCACAAGTAGGTCTTATCAATTTCATTATCTAACCTTGGTTTCTTTGTTGTTACGTTTAAAGAAGTAATTTCATTATTCAAGATATAAATTCCATTCATAACAGAACCAGAAAAATAATGAATTCCATTTAAACTAACGTCGCAACTTTTATTCTTAATTGAAATATCAAAACCAACATTATCCAAACAACCAATCGAAATTATGTTTGAGGACATAGCAGGAACAAACAAACAATTTGTTAATTCTAAAACTAATCCAGAAGATAATGTAAGGAAGTAGTCTCCAACTGCTACTGCGGCAACTCTAGATCCGTTACCCACACGCAGTCCAACTTCTCCCTTCTTCAAGTTCCTAATCCCCTTTAGTCCCTGCACATTGTTACAAATGTGAGAACCACAACCAGTATCTAATACCCAGTTGTTGGAATTTTGAACTGAATGTATTTCAATATGAAAAATACCTGAAGTTGAAGCTTCACCAAGCTTCTTCTTCTTGAGTGACTCAAGGTAAACCTTGCACTTCCTCCTCCAATGCCCCTCCTTTCCACAGTGGTGACATTCTCCCTTAGGTTTATGAACCTTCACTTGTTTACCTTTGTCAAGGTGGGATTCATCACTTCCCTTGGCTTTCTTATAAGAACCTTTCTTAGGTCCCTTCCACTTCCTCTTATTTGCTCGGTCGACTACCATAGCCGAGACCTCTTGTTTGATGCCAACATTTGGCTCAAAGGTCTTGAGCATATTCAGAAGTTCAGCCAAGTTGACTTCCAGATTATTCATCTTGAAATTAATCACAAATGGTGAATAACTCTTAGGAAGTGATTATAGAACTAAGTCTACACTTAATTCTACATCCATGTTGAATCCTAGATCAGCAAGTTTCTTGATGCATCCCATCATCTTGACAACGTGTTCTGTCACAGAGGTCCCTTCTGTCATCTTAGAGCGAAAGAGTTTCTCAGATATCTCATATCTTTCACTCCTTTTCTGTTTCTCAAACAGCTCCTTCAGACGAACAATTATGGATCTAGCATCCATATTGTCATGTTGCTTTTGCAACTCAGGGGACATAGAGGCCAGCATAACACATGATGCCATATCACTATCTCTTTTGTGAGCAAGATAGTCCTCCACTAATTCTATGGCAGCACCTTCATCTGGTTCATTGGGTATATCACTATCAAGGACATACTCAATCTTCTCAGCTCTCAAAACAATTTTGAGACTTCGAAACCAGTCAGTGAAGTTTGAACCAACGAGTTTGTTATCAGTGAGAATCGAGCGGAGATCAAATTTCGACATAATTAATCAGATGTATTATATTCTATAACCTGAGATATAAAGAGTACTAGTGTTAACTATTGATTTAATTTATTATATAAGACTTAAAATATAATAAATACTCCCACTAAAATTAACAACCCTTATAAGTTAATTATATTTCAATAGTGGGCTAGGATCCCTATCTAATAAGATTCACCCTGACTTTGGCCAATCATGACTCTTATTTCGAATCGGGTAGATTCTTACAATCAATTATATCAAATATAATTCCTAGGAGA
This sequence comes from Euphorbia peplus, assembly GCA_028411795.1. NCBI lineage: Eukaryota > Viridiplantae > Streptophyta > Magnoliopsida > Malpighiales > Euphorbiaceae > Euphorbia > Euphorbia peplus. The sequence continues at coordinate 5,467,412 of CP110843.1, read as the reverse complement.
TTAGGTTATTAACCACATTAATAACTAATACAATTAATTGTATTAATCCTAACCTTTTGCCTATCAGATATTACATGACAAGTTTTTCGCATCCGGTCATACTAATTCCAATTTAAGTTTATAACCTATTATTCATGAAATCTTATTTCAAGTAATCCACGTGTTTTAAGAAAAATTTCAGGTTTGACTTTGGCCAATGCCCTGAAACATTTATAGAAACCTGCTTGAATTACTAATAATAGGAGGCAACTGATATAACTTAATTTTTTAATCATCAAGGGTTCTTTAAGTCTCATCAATCGATTTATTAAGTTTGATTCTAATCTACATAATCCTAATATGCTAGACTCGAAGCAAACATTGATAATTATGGAAGCAACCTAATTGACTATCAAGTGTCCATCTATTCCACAATTACCAAACATACCAAGACAACACAATTATTCACCAATTAACTTTAATCTTGGTCAATTATCAATTGCAAATTATATCAAATATAATCAATTGAAAATTCATATTTTGACATTAAGACTAATTAGATATATCAAATATATATAATCATTAAACCATTTAACTCTTAATCAAAATCTTGAATTTAAATATTCGGTATTAATTTAAAGCGTTAAACGATTTAATTTTCAAAGGATATCTAATATCGTTAAATACCAAACGATTCAGTATTTTAATTAAATCTAAAACCTTTGATTTTCTGGAATTTTAAAAACAAAAACGGAGTCGAAAAAATCCCGAACCATTCGGGTCGGGTCGTCGGGGGACGGCGCGTTTACGGTGGCTGTCTGCCACCCGAAGGCAGCAGCAGCCCACCTGCTGCTTTGCGGCAGCAGGTTGCTTGCTGCCTTTGGTGGCAGCAGCCCATCTCTCCCGTTTAATCCAAATTAAATTTTTTTTTTTTTTTTTTTATTTTGTTTTATATAAAATTACAAAATCAAATCCTATTTGATTTCCAGAAATTAAACTTAATACCAAAACTTTATTTTAATATCAAAATCGAATAAATCCTATTTATCTAGTTTAATCAAATTAAACCCGATTTCGACATTCAAATAACCAAAACAACCGCGTCAAGACGTTCTATATCATGATATAGTTGTTATTCAATAATCAAGTAACGATAGCTCTGATACCATGTTGGAGATTGAAGATTTACGACGTTCGTAGCGGAATTAAAATTTTTCAATTTCTTAAACCAAGATCCGTTAGCTTATTGAATAACAATTAAGAAGATTAGTTAGATAAAATACCTCTAGGAGATTACTATCTAACGTTGTTGTCGCGCCCACAAGTCTTCTTTATTTTAATCTCGCGAGTGCTCAAAGTAGAACACCTCTAGCGTTAAGTCCACACGAGCAAGAACGAATAAAACGGTAAATCAAAACCCTAATTTTGGTCTAGGAATTTCGGCTTCTCGAGAGAGAATTAGATGTGTGTTACAAATACCCCATAGGGGGTTGTATTTATAGTGTTTAGAATTGTCTCTCCTAAATAAGAATCCTATTCCCAAAAGGACTATGTCAACTCTTATTTAATTAATAAAAACAATTCTATTCATACTAGTATTCCTATTTAATTAAACTAGTAATTTATATAAATCCATATTTATTAAATTACTCAATTTAACTAAATAATAATCTCAATTATTATACTAGTAGGATTTAATTAATTAACATTATAACACATTATAATTTAATTCAATTAAACTATATATATCAACACTATATATACATATTTCGACCAACATTACCAAATACACATATTTGGTATATTTACCAATTTACCATTTTATCCTTCAATACTCTTAGTGTGTGACCCACTAGGTCCTTACCACAACCGGTCGTATATTAATCTAATCTCTATTAATTAATATAACATAGAAGAGCGTCGACTCAAATATGGAGATACTCTTCTAACCCGGAGTCATAAGGAGTCAAGATTAACAGTTGACTTCTTTTACCTGTCAGTGATAGTTGCAATATAATTCGGTCCCTTATCAATATTATCTTTAATGAATCATGATCACGGAAAAGTCAATCATATAATTCATTATTAATTTACTTGTGCTCAAATAAATATTCTCCATAAATTGAAAACCATTTCCAATTTATCATATTACCTCGCGCAAGGATTTAGAACTATTTATTCACAAGAGGCCCAAGATAAATCTTCTAATACAGAAGTGATGATTCCTCAATCTAACATTAACTGCTTTGCAATTACTTTATGTGTTACCCAATGTCTACCCGAAGGACACCCGAATACTGGATCGTACAGATAGTAGAATCAAAGTAACACACTCCATAATTCAAAGTCACATGAATGAGTATTTGAGTTCTAGGACTACTTTATATCTATTACCACATATGAGTTAAAGCTAGTTGACATTTATGTATTTATTCCATACTAGTAACTCAAAGCGGGGTCTCCAATATATATAACATCATTATACATATCCATATAATTATCCAGATATCTCGTATAATCTAAGTTCGTGAGATCAACTTCTTATTCATGAATAAGGGATATATTATATGCAAGTCTCAACAGTATATATATTAATCCAATAATACAATACTCGACTTGGGATATTTTAAGTTTATTTAATCATTAAAGTATGTCTCGCTTCATCTTGTATGAACACTTTAAGATTATCAATATAAACTATGGATTTCTTTTAACTAATAATTACAACGTAATATATATAAGATAAAAGATAAAAGCCTTTCATAAAATCAATAGTTTATACATTCTTTATTCTAAATAAAATATCCTAAACGACAATTGTCTTTAGGACACAAACTACAACATGTTTGTCTACCTATATATATGCTTTCAAGTTTTGATTCATGAAAATATATAAATGATTGACCTATTATCACATCCAACTTACTAAAAAACTATGAAGTCATTTGTGGACTACAAAATCGATTCTGAATGGAGTGTGTTTCTTGTATCTATTATATTTATTTATATCACGATCTATGTTAAATCTCGTATGATGTACTTTTGAATTGTAAATTTTAATTGCTTTCATCAAAATATACTATTATTCCTGTAAATGAAAGGTTTAACTTTTGTTAGTAAAAAATGTCAAAAAATTTAGTAACTTAATATACGTATGATTTTAATTTTAGTTATTTTAATTGTATAGATCCTTATGAGTTTAAGCGTGTACAATAGAAACTTATTTTATTATATATTAAAATTTTGTCAAAAAAAATAAGGTTATCAGCATCCACAGTCACATCATCCCTAGATTTAATACAAAAAAAGACAATAATTTTGATATACTACACCAATTTCCTCAATAGATGACATTAGATACATGACGCACATTTGTTTGCCCGTCATCTATTGTTTGACTGTGACGGTCTTTTAAATGACCATCATGTGATGGTTGTTTATGAAATTTGATGCCCCTTTCACATAACACACTTCAATATTGAGTGCCATATGAATGAAATTTGATGCTCCTTTGACGAGAGCATTTAATCCTCTAGAACATATATGATCAGTCCTATGAAAGTTTGTTAGCTTTTGAGATTCCTTTTGTCTTCTTGATGACTTTCTACAAGAACAACTCAATGGAATGACTGGCTTCTGAGACTATTATCTTCTGAGATGTAGCTTGATCATCTTTTGAAAGATACATCTAGAACTGGGCTTCCAACTTCTAAGACACAATCTTCTGATTGACGAAGCTTTATCTTATGAAACTACGCTTCAGGCAGTCTTCATTCTTTCAGCAACACTCTTGGACTTCAGTTTCTGAGAAGATTAACTACTGTAACTTACATCTACTGAATGAGTGAATTGACATTTACTAAAAAAGACTTATATAAAACTTAAAGAAAATTGTTAGCCAATAATCATAAGTATGTAAGTTTTTAAGTATCTTTTAAAACTGTTTGAACATATTAAAACAAATAGGGTTCATCATTTCACCAATAAACCACCAAAACTTTTAAATCAACTTGTTACATATAAACAATATACACCATATACATTTTATGAATTTTGTCGCCCCAAAGTGCTTAATGAATTTAACATGAGAACTCGTAGATGAAAATGTGCAGTGTGTCTAAACTAATATGCGTTGGATTCCAATCCACTAGATTTCAGCATTTTTCGCTTCTATTGTTTTCTTAGAGGATGGCTTAATTATAATTTTTCTTGGTCATAACTCAAGTAATGTACTTCTCTTTCTGCAAATTACTCTGATTTTTCATAGAATATTTAACTCCTTTTGTTTGTCTGATAATATCACCTTTTATTTTACAAAGTCATCTGTAATTTCAGATTTTAATTTCTGTATATTTCTTCTGACTATTTTCTCTTAAGATTTTATCTTATATTGGCTTAAAATTTTGTAACTATTTACATATATATATAAAACAACATTAATATGTCATAAAAAAAAAACATTAATATAAACGTGGTGAATGAAAATTGACTCAGCTCAATTAGCGGAAAACAAAAGAAATAAAGAGATTATTGTTCTCATAATTGTATAATTAGTCATTAATAATAAAGACATATTTTGCCTTTCAAAAAAAAAAGAATAAAAAAAATAAAGACATATTTTTCTTTCCAAACAATATTAATTTATCCATGTGAGTAACGTTACAATATCCAAATCAATAATACACAAAAATCAAAACTGCTCTTTTTCTTTGGAAAAAGAAGAAAAAGCATCCAATTTATCTATTTGTTAAAATCGATCCTATCCACTAAGATATTAATGCAAATGCTTCCATCCGTGACCTTTTTACAAAAAAAAATAAAAAATAACATGTGAAACATTCTTCTTTATTATTGGAAGGTGTATATATGGTACCGCCAATTTTAGGTTGAAAAACATGGAATATCGGACGGGCTGAATTTACATTTAGATATCTATATATATGAAATTTTTATTTTCTTTTCCTTAAGTGACTTTCTTTTATTATAATATCTCATTCATTATGTTGAAAAGAGAAACAAAATACAATTTTTTATACCAATTGGCTTTAGCTCAACTGGTACATTCACCAATATGTAAGTGGGGAGTTCAGGGTTCGAATCCTGTTCCTTACAAATTTATAAAAAAAAAAATACAATTTTTTATCCTATTTCACATGTTCACAATGACAATTTTGTCAAAAATCAGCATTTATTAGTAATATTTTCAAATTGAGAGTGTCAGAACTGGTATTATAGGAGCGATTTCAACGGAATGAAAAACTGAAACAACATCTAGTAAGAGTAGTTTGTGAGTCGGGGATCGGGCTTTCAGGCAACTCTTTAGATACATCCCTAATATCAAGTATAATCATCTTTAAATTGTTCAATAAATACTCCAAATTCGGTTAGGGTGAAAAGATACATATTGTAATTGAGTGTTTTCTTTTTTAAAAATGGAGTTTTTATTAATTACGACGAAAAATGCAAAAGCAACAAACAAATAAAGTCAAAGAGTACATATAACCACTCGCCTCAATAATTAAAAATACGAAAACTACTAGGAAACAAATGAGCGACATTAGTCGAGCATTTAACAAACACAATAGAGCAATATTTGGAAAGCTCGTTAAATTACAACTTATAATCGTTGACTATGTCGTTAAAAGGTGAAGAAACCTCTAACTTGCGGGCCATCGACTACACATTGATCAAAAAATCCGATTCAATTGCAACTTTACTCCAATTAGAGCCCTTGATCCAACTAAGAGTTTTTTGAGCAAAAACAACTTTAATCAAGATCAAACAAGCCAAACACACACTCATGGAGAGATAAATCAAGGTCCAAAGCCGATTCCAAGATCTCATATGTTCTCCATCCAATTATAGTCTTTGATCTAACTAAGGGCTTCCTAAACGGAAAAAACTTCAAGCAAGTTTGAAAACGAACCAAGCACACGTTCATGGAGAGAGAACTCAAGGGTGAATGTCGATTCTAAGATCTCATCCGTCAACCTCATCAACATACCAACAACAAATCAAACAAACATCGACAATACAACAATTAAATCACGAAAAAGGAAACAGATCGAACTAGGTAAATGCTACTTAAAATACCCCAAATCTTAACTCCTCATAGGGAGACATTCTTACTTACCAACCCTAAGTTCTCATACGGGAGACATTCATACTCAACAAAAACAATAAACCTTAAGCCATGTGTCTTTATAAGTAAACTGAACTGAACTAAACTGAAGTGCATGTACTGAAGGTAAATTATTGAACTGAATTAAATACTACTGAACTGAAATAATTTATTAATAAGACAAAAAATACAAGACTTTATTAGTGTAATCAAGGAAACATTTTCGCCCAAAATGAGTTACTAAAATAAATATAAATTTTTTCTTTATATAGAAAAGAAATAGAATTTATTTTTTTTATGGAACGACAACAGAACACCAACTACGAACTCAAAATACAAAGATCATTGTTGACGAACCTAGTAAGAAGGGAGGGAAACTATGCAAAGAAACGCAAGATTGTCGAAGAGTCTTTCCCCAAGCGGCAAGTTCATGAGCCACCACATTAGCTATTCTTCTCACATAGCAAACATTAAAGGACTTCAACTTTTGCAACCACATTTTAAGATCCTTTAGCACCCCGCCACCCATAAACTCCACAAAACCCTTGTTATTAACAGCTTGAACGGAAAGATTGTCCGACTCCACAATGATATCCGTTAGCCCTTGCTGCCACGCGATGTCCATCCCAAAAATAATAGCAGTCATCTCCGTAATCTCAATCGAGAAAACAGCAGCCACCGGCGCCGCCGCAGCAAACAGAACTGAACCCGTCGCATCCCTCGCAACAGCTCCAACTCCTCCCGGTCGATCCCTACTCCAAGTTGCATCCACATTTAGCTTCACCAAACCAGCACCAAGGCGCAACCACACACCAGACCCTTCATCAAACTCAGACCGGGGACCATTCCAGCCACAAGAAGACTTCCAGCTCGACAACCAGTCACCAATTGCAGTCGCAATTTGCTCTGCCGACCACTCCCACCCATTATGGACAACTTTATTTCGATGAAACCAGATTTGCCAACACGTCACCACCATCAATTCAACATTTAGGTCAAACCCAGAATCTTTACACTTACCTACCCAATCCTTAAAATTTAAAGCTTTCCACCTCCAACAATAAACCTCAGGAAATAAAATTTTCCAGACCTCTTTGGCATGTGACATTCGACCAAAGCATGTAAAGCATATCCTGGGTACCACTTACATACCGGAAACAAAACGACTGCAACAACCCCTCTCTTATTCAGATTCATTGATGTTGGCAAAATTTTGCGCACAGCTCTCCACAAAAAATGAAAAATTTTCAACGAAAGTTTTAACTTCCAAATCCAGGGATACATTTTATCAATTGCTTGGGAGGATGACGAAGGGATATCTCTCTGACTTCGACGATTCTGCTCCGCCAAAAAATATCCAGATTTGACTGAGTAGCTGCCACTACGCGTCGCAACCCAGAAAAGAGAATCTGGAGGCAATCGTGAACTTAGCGGAATTTTTAATATTTCAGCAGCTTCATCTGAGCTAAAAACTTAATCAATAAGCCCCCGCTTCCAATTACCAGAATCACTATCAATCAAATCACCAACCTTTGAGAAGTTCACACTAATGAGTTTTGTAAGCAGTCGCATAACCGAGATTGTTGGAACCCATCTAGACTTCCAAATTAATTCAATTTGATCCCCCGATCCAACCCTCCAGCATAATCCTTTCTCAATAAGCTCCCTTCCCTTCAAAATACCTTTCCACATGTAACTTGGTTTATTACCAAGCTTTGCTTTCCCAAACTCCGACCTCGGGTAATATTTTGCCTTCAAGATTTGAGCACACAACATATTAGGGTTCATCACGATCTTCCAAGATTGTTTTGCTATCATAGATAAATTAAATGACTCGAACCATCGAAAGCCAAGACCACTTTCCTTCTTCGATTGACAAAGCGCTTCATAAGCAAGCCAATACACTGGACGTTTCCTCACCTTACCGCTCCACAAAAAACGACTGATAAGGGTTTGCATCTCCGAACAAATACTAGGCGGAACTAAAAAGCAACTCATCATATATTTGAGGTATAGATTGACAAACCGCTTTGATGAGCACCTCCCTACCCCCCACGGAAAGCAATTTCTCACCCCAACCCTTAATCCGCTTCACTAAACTTTCTAGCAAAAACTAAAAGATTGCTTTTTTTTTTATCGTCCAATAACAGTTGGCATGCCGAGATACTTTGGAAGATGCCCCACCTCGCGAACCCCCATTTGATCAGTTAAAGTTAATTTCTAGTCCTCTCGGATTTCTCGAAGTTCACCATCTGACTCGATGCCCTTTCATAGTCAGCTAGCACATTCTGAACCACCTGAACTTCTTCTTCATTTGCACAGAAAAAAATAATCGAGTCATCCGCGAACAATAAATGACTAATAACCGGACTGTTCTCTCCCACCGACACTCCATGAAGTCTACCCGCTCTCTCTCCTCCCATCTGATTCTAGCCGATAAACCCTCCGCACACAAAAGAAAGAGATACGACGATAGAGGATCCCCTTGCCTCAAACCTCGACTCTACTTCAAAAAACCCTTAGGTTTTCTGTTTATTATGAAACTAAACGATGCCGACGAAACACATTCCATGATTAAATGTACAAAATGACCAGGAAAACCCATTTTAATCATAACAACTTTTAAGAAATTCCACTCAATCCTGTCGTAAGCCTTGCTCATATCGAGCTTGAAAGCAAACACGCCCTGCTTCCGCTTTATTTTATGTTTCATCGAATGAAAAATCTCAAAAGCAATCATAGTATTATCCGTAGTTGCTCTTCCCGGAACGAATGCACTATGAACCTCGTTAATAAGTCCATCAAGGCAACCTTTCAATCTATTAGCAATCACTTTTGAAATAATCTTGTACAAGACATTACACAAGCTTATTGGCCTCAAATCTTGCACCCTCTCAGGTTTAGGAACTTTAGGGATTAAAGTACCAAAGGTATGATTAAGAGTTGCAAGCATCGATCCTGACCGAAAAAAAATCCCGCACAAGAGTAACCATATCTTGACCTACTAGATCCCAAAAAGTCTGATAAAAGAGAGCTGACATACCGTCTGGTCCCGTGGCTTTATCAGGATGCATTTGAAAAAGAGCCGTTTTAACCTCTTCCATAGACGGGATAGCAGTAAGACCTTCCATCCTGCAATCATCCACTCGGCTGTCCACCCTACTCACAAAATCATCCACGCCACTGACCTGACTTTGAGAGAAAAGCTCTCTAAAATACTACACAATAACCTCCGCCACAGCTTTATCACCCTCGGCCCACCCTCCATTCCCATTTTTCAATCTGTCGAGCTTGTTATTATTCCTTCTATTAGAGGCTTTCGCATGGAAAAAAGAGGTGTTCCGATCACCCTCCTTAACCCAATCTGACCTCGATCTCTGCTTCCAAAGAATTTCATCACGGAAAAGCAATTCAGAAATCTCATCCGAAGTTGATTCCTCTCGAGCGCGCTTCTCTAGATTTCTATGACTTTCTTGAATCACTTCCAACTCTTCATACTGCAACTTCAGTTTTTTTATGGACATGACCAAAAGTGTTATGATCCCGAGCTCTCAAATCTCCTGAACACCCAGCAACTTCATTTAAAATCCCTCCCCCAGAAAGCCAGGCTTTCTTTACCACATCTCGGCGCCAATCATCCCGTAACCACATCTTTTCGAACCGAAAAACTCGACCCTGGTCTCGGTGAGTTCCTCAGCTTTGAGGTCAATTAAAATCGGACAGTGATCCGACGTATGCATGGCAAGGTTTCGAACAACTAGACCTGGAAATAACATCTCAAACATTGAATCCCCCAAGAAACTATCCAGACGTTCCCGCACCTAGTCCCCTCCTTGGGGACCCGTACAACCCAAGTCTTTGAGATTGCAATCCACAACACAATCTCGAAATTGTTTAATTTTACACCAATCTCTTACCCGCCCACCCTGTTTTTCTGTCGGGACAAGAATCTCATTGAAGTCTCCAAAAGTTAGAAACGAAAACTTGTGGAGTTCTGATAAATGCCTGAGTAACTCCCAAGTTTGAAAGTTTTGTCCTTCCTCCGGCCACCCATAATAGCCCATGCCTAACAACACCGAGCTATTGTTGCGTTATTTCTGCAAGTGCACAGTTTCGCATATAATAATAAAAAGATCGTACCCCCAGAGATGGAACAATATACTTAAACTTTCTCTTATTCACGTTCGTTTTCTTTTCACAAATAGATAAAATGACAATCCTTATTGATTTGGTTGATAAACACAACTTAATGTACCATTCACATATAACATATACTTCAAGTCACCAGAAAATCATTCTAAAGGCAAGACAACAATTCATTTAAGCAAGTAAACACAATATTGAATAATCTTGATATACTTAATCCAATCTCGATATAACTTATTCCGATCTCTCGATACATGCAAACAAGTTAACCACATATGAACATCAATTATACATTAACCGAACCTATTCGTATTAATCTAATAACCGACTACAATCACATATGTAAAACGAGATTATAACCTAAGTAACCGAACCTATTCGTATCACAAAGATTATAAGTTAATGATAAACACAAGTTATTATACTTAGCAACTATTTTGATGTAAATATCTTACTTAGCATGCAAACTTATTAATTCAAGAACATAAGCATATGAAGAACATAAATCTCTTTATAAACTCAATATTGTATTCATACAAGATGTAAACAGAAAATCAAAGTTGGACAGAACATAAACAAGTATAAGGAAACAAGAGCGTCAATCCTTTTTACTCTATTCGGAAGGCGTGTCAAGCCTCGGGGCGTTCTTGCTCGATTTCCCTCGATGAACGGATGAACAAAGTTGATCTCTCGATCTAAACTACAAAGCCTTGTTGAAAGAACGAAATCTTACTGAGTTTCTGATCTGAATACTCGGCTGGAACAATGTGTGTGGGCGAATTACGGGTAAAGGTTTACAGGAAATGTAAGTAAGGATTTTTGTGTTCTTTTTGTAAGTAAGTTCAACCACACTAATTTCAGAGATCAAGGGTGTATTTATATGCATCAAATGGTGTGATTCGAAGGGTTACAATCCTCAGGGAGTGGTCGTGATCGTTGAGAAGATACACGACTTTTCGGAAGAGTTGTACGGATAAGAACGAAGAAATCAACTTCTTCGTGAAACTGTATCTCGGCGCGCCGGAGACAGAAAGTGGCGCGCCAGAGACAGCTCTGGTTTGCCTTTGCGCGTCAGAGACAAATGTCGTCTCTGGCGCGCGAGGTGTAGAGAAGGAAACTTCGAGTTTTTCTTCGTTTTTCCAACTTAAGCTTGCACGTAACTTCCTCGCATGACCTTGCATGAACTTGTACGACTTCTTTTGCTCGTTTTTAGCTCGAACTAACACCAAATTGCTACGTTTTCACTAGATTAAGCTCTGAACATCGAAACAATCATAAAGTAGTTAAATTGCCCCTAACCTAGATATTTCTAAGCTAAATGCACTAAAACTATATGAAATGCTATAAAAATATATACGAAATACATAGCTAAATTAAGTACATTTTGGACTTAACAGCTATCTTCACCCGGAACAAAAAAATAAATGCAATGATTCCCGTAATGTTGAATCTCTACAGATAAATGTTTCTTCCAGGCTAATAAAAGCCCACCCTGTCTTCCTTGAAAAGGCACTGTAATCAAATTGTAACCACCAAATGCACTCCGAATCTTCATCCACTCCCAATCAAACAACTTGGTTTCCATAAGAAAGAAAACGTCCGGCAATGTAACTGCAACAGTTGCTTCAGAGATTGGAATGTTCGGGTATTGCCCAGACCCCGAACATTCCATCTGAAAATTTTCATGATGAAGGATGGAGCCGATCATCGGCCTCCACCCTCTGGTTATTAAACACATTCCCCGTACGTTTTAGGACTTTTCCCATAGTCTCCAAATCCTCCATCTCCACATCCAAACCCCTTTTCCGTCCCCCATCAACATCATGTCCATCTTCGATCGGGGTTAGAGAGCTTCCTGAAACTTGTCTCACCTCCCGGGCCTTTCGTTTTAACTTCACTCTTCTAAGGCTCGGCTTTTTTGTGCTCACACCCATTGATTAACCAATAAGAACATCACACACCTCTTTTAACTTCTCACTCGAGGCAAATAGAAATCTTAACAGCACTAGATGAAATTTTATTTACTAAATTTGTGTTTGATTAAGATTTACTTGAATTTTGATCTAATCGATAGTTAGAATTATAATTACAATAGAAAGGTCAGCCTTGGATTAAGATTGTTTCTAATTCATGAGATAATTCACTCCTCCTGAAGTTCTTATCATTTTCACAAATCGTTCCTTATTCGTGATTAATAAGTTGGGATGTTGAACGACCATTGATCTTTCATATTACCTGATTTTACTAAATTTCTTTTATTAAAATCGATCTTATCCACAAATAAATATCAACGTTTCCATATATCCATAACTTTTTAACCAAAAAATAAAAAATGTGACATATTCTTTTATTATTGGAAAGTGGTGGGATCAATTAATTAAATTGAAATTGTCAATAATATAATTTAATAATTAAAGAAATTCATAAAGCTATATTATTTATCCATAACATTTAATTGCAATTTGAATCATGACATAAAATTCAATCTAAGGTTTTGATATCTTTTCCTTTTTCTCTTATCAAGGTCTTATTATTCGTTATATTCTTATCTTAAAATATGGAAATTTGTATTATCGTGAAATCACTTTTCACCTTTCAGCACTGAAAATAAGTTGCTCACAATTTTTGACTCATGATTATTAATATTGTACACACGAAAAACACAATTGGAACAGAAAATTATATATTTATATTATTAATTTTGTTTCACGAAAATTAATTATGAAACTAAAACATCTAGAAATTTATAAATATTAAATAATGTACACCCGACATGGGAGTTATGCAACTTCCACGCACGTGCCAAGTTGGTATAATAAATAAAAAAACATAAAAAGGATGTGATATTAATTATAAGATTAAATTGGTTTTACTGCAAGAAGATCTAGATCAGATTTTGGTGGTCATAAATATATGGACTTTTATTTAGGGAAGAGGGCACCTAAAATGCCAATTAAAAAGTGGAGATGATCACTGAAAATTGTCAACTATGTGAAAACTTGGATACACAAAATTGGATAAGTATAATTAAAGCAATTTTATATCTTACCTATTAATTACTTCAAACCTTTAGCTAGATAATATGATTTTTTCATATGAATGTTCTATTTATTTATTTTATTTTATTGACAATGAATGTTTTATTTATGTTGTTTAAATAATCAAATAGTTAATGATCATAGCATGTTTTTCTGGAGACTTTTTTTCTTTCTAAAAATAACACTCTCTTCATTTTATAATATTTGTCGCTTAAGATTTCTACATAAATTAAAAAATTCATTAATTAGCATTAAAAATAGTTTGATTTGATCAAACTACCCTCTAATAATTAATACTTAAAGTAACTCGGTAAACTCTTAGCCAATCATCATGAGGGCAAAGTTAGAAAAAGTTCATTTAATGTTTTTTGGAAGTGTAAAATGTCAAATATTTTGGAAAAAAAAACTTTCTTCAAAACGTCAAATATTATGAAACGGAGGAAGTATAAAATATTATTTCTTAACCACTTTAAGAAACTAATTTTTACCATCTCCAACAACGCTCTTCAAATCTACTCGTTATTTATTATACAACTTTAATTTTTTGAAGTCGTCAAATAGTTATTTTAGATATTTTAAATTAGCGAGTTACCATTTCTTAAAACTTCGTCACCCGCAATTTTTGAGAAAAAAAATCACAGAATTTTCTTTTATGAAAATATAAAACACACACAATTTGTTTTACTTACCCAAAAAAGAAATATAGTATTCATGGAGAACCCATTAAATTCATACTCAATTAGTCATAAGAAAATGGACTAAGACACTAAGATATAATAAGATTAAACAAGAATAGGAGGATTTGATTAAATTAGATATCAATATTAATTACTTTAGTGTTGAAAGTTATGAGATATTGATGTAGACATAGTGTCACTGCAATATGTATTAAAAATAGTATCTTTGAATATAATACCCATTGACTTTTTGACTTCAAAGTATGCATCCTCCTAAGGCACAAAATTTCCACGATGCTTCTGACTAAACTTTATTAATAATATCTTTGTAGAAATTTCAAGAAAATTACTTTTATATCACTCTTGTAAAATGAGTCCGCCTTGCCGCTTAAGTCCTTTTCAGAAGTGTAATATTAAGGAACCGTTCAGATTAGATTACTTATATCCAACTGCTTTTTCAACTAATTTTCGAATAATTTTTAAAAACGTCCATCATCCAACTAGCACCTAACATCTTTTTACTATATTAATTATCTTATTGTAATTATTAAAAATTATAATCAAAGACTATTATTATAATTAGTACTTAGTTATTATTATTTAATTTTTTTTTTTTGAATCTTCTGGCACCAAACTTGTCCTATAAATATGTTGCAAAGATAGGCTAAAATTCTCACCAAAGTAGTCAGAAATAATTTCATTCATTGAAAGAATAAATCATACTACAAAATGATGAATTCTTTTTTCAAATTTTTTCTAATTTTCTTAGCTTTTCATGAGACTGAAGCTTCTCACCATGTTAACAAGAAGCTTAGAATCTCCATGGAAGCTTCTTCTTCATCTTCATCCTCAAATCAACCTTACAGAACAGCTTTTCATTTTCAACCTCCCAAGAATTGGATGAATGGTACATTTTATTATTAGTTATTACTATTAATTTATTATTAATTGTTATTACTATGTAATTTCTTGGCTCTGATTTTCTTGTTTTGGTCGCTAATTAATGAATTTGTTTCTTGTTTTCTGGTTTGTTTGTCACTTTGATTGCAAATTCGGCCACGCAGATCCAAATGGTGAGTTCTTTTCTGCCATGTTTATGTATTTTATCCATTCAATAATAGATAAATTATATTTATTTATTTTGTTTTACAGCTAGGTGTTCAACATGAATATTATTTAAATGTACATAAAGTTTTCATGTGAATTTCACTGATAAGATCATGCCAATCATAATTGACAGTAACGAGTACTCTTATGAAAATAAAATAAACATTTAATTAAACTATAAGGTATAGTTTTGTAATTTATAAGAATTTGATGCTTCATTTGTGATCAGATTCATTTTTTTGGTTTGGGTGAGAATAACAAAAAGCAAAATTAGTACATGTTTCAGAATGTCACGTTGGGTTATATATAAACGACAATATTTTATGTTCTTTTACTTTTCAAATGTTGTAAAAATATGGTAAAAGAAAAAATTGTTTTACAAGGTTTATATAACATCCTTATAGTAAACATGTCTTTTTGTATTAGTTCACCTAATAAAGTAATAATGTGAATTAGAATTGGACTTTCTAAAAATAAAATAACAATGGACTTCAGAAGAAATAATTATTTTAAATACTATACTTTTAAATTAAATAATGATTTTAAATATTTATCAAACAGTTTCATCTTAGCATTTATCCTATTTTTCGTGGAAAACAACATTTATCATAATTTAGATTTTATGAAATACAAGTGTAACAGTTTGTTCCAATACTATATAAATATTATCTATTTTACCTAAATATTACTCCCTCCGTTTTATATTACATGTTTTTCTAGAGATAAAAAAATTTGTGTCACAATACATGTCATTTTTATTATATCTATGCAAATTAATTAGCTTTTACTAAATATACCCCTAATCAAATAGCCTTTTTTGTCTTGAAAATTGTAAAAGTAACTAAAATAAGGATAACAAAGTCTTTTACATTTGTAATAATTACTTTTCTTAATCTTTGTGCTTTAACATAAAACAACATGTATTATGAAGCGGAGGTAGTAGTATATATTATATCTCGAAATTTTAAAACGCGTCTATGTATTTTAATCTGTTTTTCTACATTTTATGTAAGAGATTCAATTTATTATTGTCGCTATTGATAACTTTTACGGTCGGTAATAATTACTTGTAGTATATTTATATTCAACATGTTTTAATTGAGAACTGAATTATATAAAAATTGGTTGATCATTTTCGAACACATTAATTGTAATTATGTACAATAATTGTACTGAGGTTATCCAATTTATATAAGTAAAAAAACGTTTGAATTGAAATGTGAATATAATTAAGATGTGACTGAAATTTGCAGGACCCATGATCTACAAGGGTATTTATCACTTATTTTATCAATACAACCCCAAAGGAGCAATATGGGGCAACATTGTTTGGGCCCATTCAACATCTAGAGATCTTGTTAATTGGACCCCACAAAAACCAGCCATCTACCCGTCTCAACCGTCCGATATGAACGGCTGTTGGTCGGGTTCCGCCACCATCCTCCCCACCGGAGAACCGGCCATCATCTACACCGGCATTGACAAAAACCATAACCAAATCCAAAACTTAGCCTTACCCAAAAACCCGGCTGACCCATACCTCCGAGACTGGGTCAAATCGGCTCACAACCCGCTTATGGAACCCACCCAAGAAAACCAAATCAATGCCACCTCATTTAGGGACCCAACCACAGCCTGGAAAGGTCCAGATGGCAAGTGGAGAGTGATTATCGGAAGCAAAGTCAACGATAAAGGAATGGCAATTCTTTATACAAGTAGTGATTTTGTTAATTGGGTTAAGGCCCAAAACCCGTTACATTCAGCTTCGGGTACCGGTATGTGGGAATGTCCGGATTTTTACCCGGTTTCAGTTGACTTGGTGACTGCTGTGGATATGCCCGTTTTAGGCCCAAGTGTTAAGTTTGTTCTTAAGAAGAGTTTAGATGATACTAAACATGATTATTATACAATTGGAGAGTATGATCAAGTTAAGGATGTTTATGTACCCGAACCCGGATCCGTTGATAACGGGTCTGGATTAAGATATGATTATGGGAAGTTCTATGCTTCTAAGACATTCTTTGATAGTGCTAAGAATAGGAGGATTTTATGGGGTTGGGTTAATGAATCTTCTACGGATGAGCAAAGTATCTTGAAAGGTTGGGCTGGAATTCAGGTAATTATATTTTTATTTATATTAGCTTGAACTTTTTTAATTCTTTACAAAAATGATATACTTATATTAATTAATTATACTTAATTGCAGGCAATTCCAAGAAATGTATATTTAGACAAGACAAGAAAGCAATTGGTGCAATGGCCAATTATGGAAATTGAAAAGCTTAGAAAAAATCCTGTCAATTTGACAAATAAAGTACTTAAACAAGGATCAGTTGTTAAAGTCTCTGGCATCACAGCAGCACAGGCAAGTTATATTGTTAAATTCTGAATTAATCCTATAAGAATTGGATTTTTATATTAAGAGCCCTGTACTTACAATACCCGCATAGAGGGAAATGTTACATGTCACTTTTTGTGACAAAAACAACACATCGTTTCGTGTAGGAGTTATTGTGAGAACCGGATTCTTAACATTATTTACCCTTTTTAGAGTTAGTAGGTATGAACATTTTCTATCGAATTATAAGTAAATTCGAAAATGGATAAGCTTATGATAAATTAGTCGGAATATAATGAGTGCTAATACCTTAAGTTTGTAATATTTGGACTAATTTGTTAAGACTATAAATTTGAGGGCTCCAATAGTACATAAATATTCAATGTCGAGTAATTTGATCGTGACTGTCAATCTATTACGTTATCAAGTTAGAAATTGACGTCTCCGAATATTTTTCGTTATCCCGAATGCAGGCAGATGTGGAGATATCATTTAAAGTATCAGATCTAAACAAAGCAGAAGTTATGGATCCAAGTTGGACAGACCCACAATTATTATGTAGCAGAAAAAGTGTTGGGGTAAAAGGGCATTTTGGTCCATTTGGGTTACTTGTTCTGGCATCAAAAGATATTCAAGAATACACTTCCATTTTCTTAAGAATATTCAAAGCCCAAAACAACAAATATGTGGTGCTCATGTGCAGTGACCAAACAAGGTCTGTTTTTTTTCCTTCTAAATTTAATTTCTCTTATTTAATTTTCAACCCATCAATATCATATTTTTAATTACCTTATTATTTAATTTATTTATTTATTTCCACATGCAGATCTTCAATCCATTCAGACTATGATAAGACAAGTTATGGTGCTTTCGTGGATGTGAACCCTCTTTATGGTCTCTCCTTGAGAAGCTTGGTGAGTTTTAATTTAATTTACTTTAATTAATTTCAATATTATTTTTGGAAATTTTTAGAATCAAAGTCCAAACCAACTACATACCATTGACTATAAATATAACCACTAGCTCTTATGGTATTTTTCTAACAAAATCCAATTATATTATTTTTTGCATATCTTCTTTCAAATTAAATACTTACTTTTGTGAACTTATTTAAAGTGATATTAATTCTGTAAAATTCAGTATCAATGTTGAAACTCGGGATAAAACTATCCGATGTTAGATGATAAGTTTTAGAACATCTTTAATTTTTAATGTATTTTTGTTAATTCACTCTATGAGTATTTTATTATGACTCTGCCGTTCACTGACGTAAAATTTCATGATATTTACAGATCGATCATTCAGTGGTTGAGAGCTTCGGTGGAGAAGGAAAGAGTTGCATTACATCAAGAGTATATCCATCATTAGCTATAAATGAAGCTGCTCACTTGTATGTTTTCAACAATGGAACTCAATCAGTCACCATTAACAAACTTACTGCATGGAGTATGAGCAAGGCTCAAATCAACTGATATATATATACTATTACTATCTAATTGGCAAACTTTTGTCATTGGTTTTTTTTTTCCACATATATAGATTGTTTCGAAATTTTTCATATAGCTTGTATTATATATTTTTTGTACTTCTTTTTTACTGGCATATGTAATTTTTTTATTATGGATCTCGTACGAGATTGAATAAGGACCGTTTAAATGTTATCGGGTCAACATTTATGGTGACATGAAAGCATTCGAACGATCAATCTAGTCCCAAACCATAGTAAAATGTCTATATATGTTGACCAAAAATATAGGCGTTATTTCAATTTTTGAATAGAAATGAAATTTGTTTTAATGTATCTCGAGTCATGACTTATTTACTTTAAGAATGTTTTAACTTTTTTATTCCATTGGATTGCAAACATGTAAATGAATTATTTGCAATTTTGGGAAATATTGAATTATGTTAAGTTAGATTTCGATAAATAAAACTTCATTCGAGTTATCAGACACATTATGCATAATTTATACTTAATTGTTTACCAAAGAAAAAAATTGAGAATATTACCATATATAATTAGCTAACTATACTATTATAGTTTAATCTGGCGGTAAATGATTAAATATAATTTGGCCATTAAGGTTCAGTGGAATGAGACTAATGTTACTGAGTTGCCCGGTGAAGCAAGTGATATTTGGTCAAGTATAATTAAGATAGAGTATCCTCCTAACCAACCTTCTTTGATCATGTCAGTTATACCCTCATCTCTATCTTGTTTATAACAAGAAGATTAGCCCCAATCCTAGTCGGCTTAAGTTTAATCCAGGTGGTGATCCTTTTCCCGTTTAGTCAGAACTTGACTATTGAGAATAGGAGACTAAGTAGAAAATAAAATTCTTGTAGGAGAGAGATTCTACATTACTTTGACTATTCAACGCACGCCTATGTGACACTTATGACTCGTTGATCAAGTCATCCAATCCTACGTGGCCTTAAAGAACCACTCCATTGGTCCATGTGGACGTATGAAATATTGGGTGTTAACACAATGAGCTTTGTTAGGGTCATTTTGTCTTAGGCATAATGTTTTAAGAATAATTTCATGCATTTCATATTTATTTCGTATCATTGTGTTTAATTTTTTTTATTTTATTTTATTATTTGTTAGCATTCACTTTCTACAATCATATGATTTGAACTTATGGTCTCACACTTCTTAGTGGAATGTCATAACCACCGAGTCATTATTTGGTGGATCATTATGTTCAATTTTCATTTAGTTTAAATTTGTGTTCGATTTTGCGTGTTTTGATGTTTTATGTAATTTTTGAGTTATTTTACTGAAAATTATGAAGATTGACCTCAAGGAAAATTTCAAAATTTAATTGGGAGAGATCAAAAAAGGCCAAATGGAGCCCAACTAGCCAAGCTACGAGTGTCTCAAGTACATTCAAGAAAAAATTTCATCCGAACTCTAAATTAAGTGATTTAAGTTGTATATGAACGCTGAGATGTAGAGCTTCACCTCTATAGTTTACAAATGTTACAAATTCGGCTTGAAAAGAGTTCAAAATTTAGTTTGAATTCGTTGTTGTTATCCTTGCGATTTTATACTTTTATTATGAATTTTCTTGATATGTTTCAAATCTAACATTCAATTTGCATTAATAGAATTTTTATTAAAGTATTTAAATTCTTCATAAGACTTTATGTGTTTGCATAAACATAAAGATATAAACGAAAAGGTTTAAAGTCGATTTAAACAACTATAAAGTTATCGTCAGAATAAGACCCCAAATATTGGGGCCCACTCTTTTTTTATACCACCAATTTGAATGTATACAAATGATAAATATAGGCCCATCTATTCTTTGTGATTTAAATTAAGGTTTAGAGACGTAAAGTTTCACCTCTATAGTTTACAAATGTTCCAAATTCGGCATGAAAAGAGTTCGAAATCTAGTTAGAATTCGTTGTTGCTATCCTTGCGGTTTTATACTTTTATCATGAATTTTTTTGATATGTTTCAAATCTAACATTCAATTTGCATTAATAGGATTTTTATTAAAGTATTTAAATACCTCGTATGACTTTATGCGTTTGCATAAATAAAAAGGAATAAACGAAAAGGTTTAAAGTCGATCTAAATAACTATAAAGTTATCATCATAATTAGGCCCCAAATATTGGGATCCACTTTTTTTTTTTATGCCACCAATTTGAATGTATACAAATGATAAATATAGGTTCATCTATTCTTTGTGATTTAAATTAAGGTTTAGTGATCGTAGAGTTTCACCTCTATAGTTCACAAATGTTCCAAATTTTGCTTGAACTGAGTTCGAAATCTAGTTAGAATTTGCCGTTGCTATCCTTGCAGTTCTATACTTTTATCATGAATTATTTGATATGTTTCAAATCTAACATTCAATTTGCATTAATAGAATTTTTATTAAAGTATTTAAATACCTCATAAGACTTTATGCGTTCGCATAAAATAAAATAATTTAAAATTGATCTAAACAATTATAAAGTTATTTTCAGAATAAAGCACACTTTTTTTTTTTTTAAGCCACCACTTTGAATGTAAACAAATGATAAATATAGGCCCATCTTTTTTGTGATTTAAATTAAGTTTGAGGTTATTCCTTCAAAATAAATATATTAATTTTATAAAATATTCTGGACATCCATAATTTCTTTGAATAACATGAAAACAAAATTCACAACCTCCATTCCAACCATATTTAATAACAAAAGTCTCAATCTTGGTTGGAAGTATTTTTATTTAATAACATTAAAAATACATGCCTAAATTTTATTATTTATGACAGAGCTCCCAAACTTTTTGAGACGAGCCTGGTTAGTTCTTATCGAGACCCAACCTGATTTCGATTCCTTATAATAATTCTTTATATGTGAGTTAATTGTTAATTTTACTAGTTTGTTTAATTTAGTAGGATGTATTAATTCTTCTAGTTAATTTGTTTCATTTTAGAGTTGTTCTTGTGCTTATTTATTTCATTTTACGATTATTAGAGTATAATAATATTTCTTTTTGTCCTTGGATTTTAAATTTCTTCTTCCGGGTCCAAAGCTCATCTCCCGGCCCAGCCTCATTAACTCCACGGTCCATTTTACGTTACACCTTTAACCCAGTTTCATTCCAACTGGCCACTACCCAACAACCCACGCACAAGACCCATTTCCTTTTCCTTTCGGATCCATAAGGTATAAGACGGTTTGACATTGTTGTGAAAATAAATAGTTAATGTTGTAGAAGTGAGGTCAAAGAAAACAGATAAAGCTGAATTGTTTAGTAAATACATTGCAAAAGTTATAAAAGTCAAGAAATAAAAAGAAAAATATGTATTTATTCGAATATATTGAAAGTAAGTTAAGCCTATTTTAGTAAATAAATATCAATATCAGGTTTCTGCATAAATTTTAAGAGCTGTTTTACTCAAAAGCTACAAATTTTAGCTCTTGCTGAAAGCAACTTTCCTAGAAATTTCAATTTTGCATTTACCAAATTCTACTTTTAGCTAGGAAAGCTGGAAAACATGCTGTTAGCAGTTGGAAAAGCAACTAAAACATCATGAGATCTCTGAACTTGGCACAAAAAGTAGATTGGTTCCATAAACTTACATAGTGTCTCATTAACTCCATGAACTTGCTTATAGTAATATAATTAAGGGTAAATTCAAAAAAAAAACTTGTAGTTACAAAAATTGTTAAAAAAGTGACTGTAGTTTGCTTTGTCACAAAACAATGACTGTGATTTTTATATTATGTCAAAAATGTTAGATACCATAAAAATGACCGCTAGAGACCTCAAGTATAAAATTTTTCAAGAATTGATGAGGTTTTAAGCAATATTAATTCTTACACTCTTTAAATTTAAGGTCGTTTAGGTGGTGTTTAGTGTAGAGAGAGAAAATGATTGTTTAGAAAGAGAATTCTGAAATTGTTTATTATGAAAATGAAAAAAATGGTTTTATAGTAAATGATGTACTAAAAAACTGTAAATCTTTCAATATTCTATTTTAATATCGTTAGCGATCATTTTTACACTATTTAAGTAAAAAAAATAATTCTTTTGGGAAAATATAAAACCAGAGTCACTGTTTTGTCACAAAATCACAATCACTTTGTTGACATTTTTACAACCATATGTTTTTTTTGAATTCCCTATAATTAACTTTCGAAGTGCGCGTGACACTACATGAGTGGATTATGACAAATTGTAAAGAAACTCACTTCATGTTAGTTCAAAGAGTGAATGCATCAGTAAAGCAAGTTCGAGAGGCAAATAAGTTCTTTTAACTAAATTTAAGAAGCCAATAAATTACTATATGTATGTTAAGTGAGATAACAAGAAACACTCTAAGTTCACAACGTCAATCTGCTTTTTCAGTCAAGTACAAGGAGTTGTTGTATTAAGCCTTGTGTAAAACATATGACGACAAGTTGAATTATTAATAGGATAAACACAAAAAAAAAAAAAAAAAAACCTTATGTTTCACACATTATCATCAATTTAGCGAATGTGCTTTGTTTTATGTCAAAAAGTGACTGTGATTATTTTTTTGCCAAGTTAATGATCTTTTATTTGGACACCATAAAAATGACAGCTAATGACCTTAAAAGAAAATTGAAAGAACTAAAGTTGTTTAGTAAATAATTTATTATGAAACCAAATATTTTTATTTTCTAGAATCAACATTTTGAATTTTTATCTCTCTAAACATTCACTTTCTCTCACTCACCAAATAACAACAAAATGACTTTAAAATTTAAAAGTGGAAGAATAAAATGTTTTTTTAAAAGAAAAATTGAGCAATTACGCAAACAATTGTTAACAAATAAAAATCATTCACACTCCGCATATGGTTCGAATCCATAACCTTTCAGGAACCACTAATGTAAGACCTTCACTACACTGGACAACTTAAAGTTGCTTAGAGCATTATTCATTTTTGAATATTTTTTTTATATTTTTTCTGAAGTTGTCAACAATCATTTTTACGATGTTTGAATAAAATATTCTTATTTTACAAAATTTAAAACCACAAGCACTCTTTGGTCACAAAACAAAATACCCTCACAAGCAACTTTTTTTTCGAATTTACACTAACCCATGTCACTCTTTTTAGTCCAAATTTTAAATAAATTTTAAAAAACTAATAATCTAAGTAATGCGTACTTAAATTAAATAGTTGTAGTTGTATAGTAAAAGAATGTTTCTCTTTAAATCAAATATAGAGGATTTGATTATTACCTTTAGGAATGAAAAGAATTTCGTAACCAATAATTTTACCTATAAAAAAGA
This sequence comes from Euphorbia peplus, assembly GCA_028411795.1. Lineage (NCBI taxonomy): Eukaryota > Viridiplantae > Streptophyta > Magnoliopsida > Malpighiales > Euphorbiaceae > Euphorbia > Euphorbia peplus. Next base: position 5,443,232 of record CP110843.1, on the reverse strand, counting down.
ACAAATCATCTAAAAACAAATAGTCTCTGCATCGGTGATAAATATTCTTATATACCGATAGTCTATAGAATTTAAAATATAAAACTAATGTTTTTGAAACAAATGGAGCATCCGGATTATAAACTTACACGTTAGTATCTATTCACAGAATTTAATACCATTTGAATTTGAATGCTACCGACATGCTATGAAAGTCACTATTTGTAATTCTGGACGCATTTGGCATAATTGCAAATCTACCTGGCAACTCATAAATATTAATAATGTTCATTTATAGGACTTCTTTTGTAAGGATATACCTTTTACTAGTGCATATATCATACTAGATCTATGCAATTGATTGCAATTTCGATTCAAATTTATCATAATTCCCTCACTATTTCACCAACTGGTTTTCAGTTATGTTATGATTTTTGTCATAAAGTTTTCCAACATAGATTTTTTCAAAAAATATAATTCTACGAAAAACAAATATCCATACCTTTTGTTTCTAAAAACATAGAGCAATAATTAATTTGGAATCATATCCAAGCTTAAATATTCTTTACACTAATTATTATACTCAGTTCTATTTTTTTTATTGAAATTTTGATTGAAATTTACTGAACTGGTGAATTTTGTGAAGTGAATTTTCTGTATTTGTTATAGAATTGAACTGAATTTTTCTGAATTTAAGTAAAAAAACCTCATTATTAAAACCGATGAATTGAATGTAAATTACACCCATAACCCCACAACTTTATTTCTACTCTCATTATCTAAACTTCTTAAATTTTGACCTTTACCAATATAATTATTTATTTCAATATTGTAGAGTTGGCTGATGGAAATGATATTTAAACAACTTCAGTTTTTAAACTTTTTATTTGAAATCCATCTAACTATTGTTTAAAGATAGAAAACATATGAGATGCTGACGCGAAAAATAAAAAATATAACCCTTGAAAATGAAGGTCTTCGGCAACGAGTTAACTCCCTGTACCAATTGGCGCAAGAAGTAGAGTTACGGTATTCAGAATAGAAGGTGCTGACGCGAAAAATCGAAAATATAACCCTTGAAAATGTAGTTCTATTCAAACTTTAACCTTTAGTCATCATCATTTTAGCTTAATAAAGCCAATAATCCAGAGATCATAATATTCATATTTCAAATTCATGTGGCTAAGGAAGATAAAAGAAAAATTGAAGGACCGTGGATGCAACTTACCTGAAAACATTGATGTAGAGGTTGTGTCGTCGACACATTCCAGAAGTTGAGGTGAAACTTAATATATCATCATTATAACTTTTGAAAATCATAAAATAGGCTTACTTATTTTTTAATATTCTCTTTTCGCCCCAAACTTCTCTTATAAATAGAATGGAGGTATATAATTTTTCTTTATCAAAGTAACAATCACCAGAGTTAGATTAGAATATTTTGAAAATGTTTTCTTTATTTAAGTTAATATTGCTATTCTTTGCCGTGTTCTTTGGAAAAAATGCCATTGTAGAGGTTGAAGCTTCTCATTATGTTGATGAGAAATTTCAAAAATATGTGAATGTAAATAATGTTGATATTTCCAAAAACCAACCTCATAGAACTGCTTTTCACTTCCAACCAGCAAAGAATTGGATGAATGGTATGTTTAATTAGCTCAGGATTATGATTAATTAAGCTTAATTATCTGATTATTTTGTATCTAATTTCTGGGTTTTTCTTTTGTTTCTTGCTGCAAATGCGGGCACACAGATCCTAATGGTGAGTTCATGATTTTCTTTCCTTTGTTTTATTTCAGAATTTTTTTTTTCTGCAATTACTTAGTTTCTTTTGTGTGTGTGTGTGGAAATTATAAAAATCATTTGTTCTAAATATTAAAAACCATGTGCTTTTTGGGGAGGTAGAATTTTTACAAATGTTGAATAACTTGACTGTGATTGCTAACTTTAGATAGACATTATCCGTTCTCTATAGACTGTTTTTCCGTATGTTTAGGAAAAAAAACTACTACTCCCTCGTTAGCATTTAAATGTCGTTAGAGTATTAATCAAATAAATACTACTACTCCGTCAAAAAAAATAAATAAATACTACTACTGTTTAGTAAAAAAATTATGAGTTTTTACCGCTATGATATGAGCTCCATTTGGTGAAGAGAGGTTTAGAAGTTTGACTGTGAATTTTTTTAATAATGTTGTTTTGTGAAAAGAGGTTTAGAAAAACGGACTGAACTCCAACTGTTAATTTTTAAAAAAGTTCATTTTAAGAACATTTTCAATTAACATTTATTTTTAAGACATTTTTACCCATCTTTTATATACAAAACACAGTTACTTTTACTTTAAATTCAATAAATCTTAGATTAAGGCTCCGTTTGATGTTGCGGTTGCTGTTAGCTGTTGCGGTTAGATGTTGCGGTTAGCTGTTGCTGTTAGCTGTTGCGGTTAGCTGTTGCTGTTTGTTGTTGCTGTTTGTTGTTGCTGTTTGCTAATAGTTGTTGGATAATTAGTGTTTGGAAGAATTATAAAAACAGTTGCTGTTGACATGTGAAAAGACTTATACGGGTATACTATTTACCAATATAAATTAATAATAATATAAATTAAAAAAATAAGTTGGGGTAGTTTTGTCAAAGTCTACTTGTGGTTTAAAATACAAACTAGCGTTTCACGAAAAGCTCCAAATTAGAGCTTTTCACGAAACGCTCCGTTTTGGTTCCAAAACTCTAAATGCTGTAGTTCCAAAAATATAACCAAACACCTATTTGTGAGCATATTGGAACAAAAATGCAATATGCTCCTACGAAACGCTATATGCTCCCACGAAACGCTTTACCAAACGGGGCCTAAGTAACCAAAAAATAAAATCTAGATTAAATTCAATAAAATCTATAATTTGCTAGCAACCTAATTGTATGGTACAAGCATTACAAGATAAATCATGTTTTTCTGGTTCATTTCAAACACTTCAACCTTTTTTTTAATTGAATATTCAAACGGACATACAATAGTTGTTAAAGTACTATCACAAAATGTGTAATAAAGTTTTTTTTTCTAAAGAAGAAGACATAATTTATATGTATTAATAAAAATCTAAGTACCTAGTTTGACTCGAGGTTCCTAGTTAATTTTTATAAGTTATGAATACTAATCAAATGACATGCTTATTATAACATTACTTTTAATTCGATGAGAGATATATAATACCAACTTGCTCCTTAGACATTTGCTTGAATAAACATGTATATTGTATGTTTACTTTAATTTTTATGTATGATATCAACATGCTCTTTTGATATTTGATTGAATAAACATGTACTTTGTTGGTTGTCAAAAATCATGTACTTTGTATTTTTTTTACTTTGACTTTTATGTATGAAAAAAGTCATAAAAGTATTTTTCATTTAAATATATGATTTGGTATTAAAAAAGTAAAATCTCCGTATATATCATTTTACACAAACAACTATTAACAATCAGTTAAATTTTTTAGTAATCATGTTTTAAATAATAAAGATGTAGTAAATAACTATTGCAGGACCAATGGTATACAAAGGAACCTATCATTTCTTCTATCAATACAACCCAAAAGGACCACTGTGGGGCAACATAGTGTGGGACCATTCAACATCAAAAGATCTAGTTAACTGGGTTCCACAAGGGATAGCTATGTTCCCGTCTCAGCCTTCTGACATCAAAGGTATCTGGTCCGGCTCCGTCACCATTCTCCCTGACGGGACACCAGCCATCCTCTTCACTGGTGTCGACAGACTCGAAATTCAACTCCAAAACCTAGCCCTCCCGAAAAACTTATCTGACCCATTTCTTAAACAATGGGTAAAATCGCCCCGTAACCCGCTTATGACACCCGATTTAGATAACCTAATCAACCTCACCTCTTTTCGGGATCCCACCACTGCCTGGATTGGCCACGACGGTCAATGGAGGGTCACAATCGGAAGCAAACATGACGAACTTGGAATTGCAGTTCTTTACAAGAGTAAAGATTTTTCCCATTGGGTTAAAATGAAAGAACCGTTACATTCGGCTCCGGGTACCGGAATGTGGGAATGCCCGGATTTTTACCCGGTTTCGGTTAACCATGCTTGGGACATCCAAAAACCGGTTTTTGGAAAAAGTATTAAGTATGTTTTGAAATTGAGTTTGGATGCGACGAGACATGATTATTATACAATTGGAGAATATGATATTGTCAAGGATAAGTATATTCCTGATCCGGGATCAATCGATGGTGATTCTGGATTAAGATATGATTATGGGAAGTTTTATGCTTCTAAAACATTCTATGATAGTGCTAAAAATAGAAGGGTTTTGTGGGGTTGGGTTAATGAATCTTCAACCGATGAGCAAAGTATCGATAGAGGTTGGTCCGGACTGCAGGTAATTAATCAACTTTACCTTATCTTTATTTATAACATGGACAAATCTGCACTCAAACGAAAATTATACTCACTAAATTTATAATTACCACTATATTAAGTACTCCTTTTTAAAATGTGTAACGGATCTGAAATCACATACATTATTTGAAGCGAAATATCCGTCGCTAATATACATTGAGTCCTAAAAAAGTTAATATTTTTATTGATCACCCGAGTATTTGTTTATGGCAGGGATTTCCAAGAACAATATATCTAGATAAATCAAGAAAACAATTGGTACAATGGCCAGTTGAAGAAATTGAAAAGCTTCGTTCAAATGCATTTCATTTGGTGAATTCCAAAGTCCTTAGACAAGGATCTGTCATTCCAATCCATGGGATCACACCAGCTCAGGCAAGAACACATTATATTGTCATTAATTAATTCCTAAATTACTTATGATTGTCAATTTTCCTTGCCTTAATTTATAACAATAATTAAATAAAAAAAACATAACAATTTTTTTTTTTTTTTAAATGTGAACAGGCAGATGTAGAGATATCATTTAAGGTAACAGATTTAAGCAAAGCAGAAAAGCTAGACCCAAGTTGGACCAAACCGCAATTAATATGTAGCAAAATGGGTCACTCGGTTAAGGGCGGGTTTGGTCCATTCGGGTTGATAGTTTTGGCGTCAAAGGGCATGAAGGAATACACTTCAGTGTTTTTCAGAATATTCAAGAACCATAACAATAAATTTGTGGTGCTTATGTGCAGTGATCAAAGCAGGTTTAATTCTTTCTTTTTCTCTATTTTTTTTGCGAGTACCACATAGATAGTGACAAGAGGTTGGACTTAAATTTTGTTTTGGTCAAAATATCATCTTGGTCGGGGATAGAACAAGAATATTTAAGCTTAGGTTTAGACAAAAGCCCGTTCATTTCAATCTGAAACTGGCCCAACTTGACCCTTGGGCAAGTCTAGTCAGGGCTGCTATGTTGGTTTTCCATTGGTTGAGGATGCAATTGCGCTACTGAATGGAATGAAATCCGTCATGGTGAAAGTTGTAAATTTGGACCTATCACATAAAATTTGCTTGTCAATTTTAAATTTTCATGGCGCTTATATGTTGCCATGACATAAAATGTGTTAAGCTGAAAGTTTGACGTGCCATATTAGTTTTGAAATATGTCAAATCATTGTAAAAGAGTGCGAGAAGTCTAAAGAATAAATAAATTTATGTAGGTAATAAGTCCAAGTATAAAATTAAAGCTTCAAACAATAAAAGATGATAAGTTTGATTGAGTGAAATTATGTACAAAATCAATAAAAAATGAACATGTACACAATATTTTTTACTGAAAATATCTAAACATTATCAAATTTGTACAACTTTTTATGAGACTACTATGTTGTTTTTGTATGCAGATCTTCACTTGCAGATTATGATAAAACCACTTATGGTGCTTTTTTGGATGTGAACCCTCTTGATGAGGAGCTGTCTTTGAGAACTTTGGTGAGTTCCATTCTTGTCAAGTAATAGGAATTTCAATCAATACATTTTGTGTAGATATGACAATTTTGGAAATTTTAGAAAACCATTTGGCCAGGATAATGCATGCTTTCAAGCCCAACTTTTGAACACTTGTTTTTCATTTCAAGATTCCCATATCCATTATTGTGGAATTTTTCATACCTACTAAGTGTAATAAAAGATGTTAGACGCTATTCAGACAACCGATAACTTTAGCGGACTACATGGGGATTAGTTAGGAATTTTTTCGGGAAACAAATCGAATGTTGAGCCTCTGACGAACCTTAATCAGTCAAATCTGTCTAAATCAAATACTCGATTTTGAATGCCTGACGAGCTCAGGCAGCTAGATGACCTTTTAGTGCTCATACTTAACCTCAAGTTAACACTAACATTAGCACAAGCTAATGCTTTTCTCCTTTTCAATTGCACCCTTTTGGAAATTTTTGTTGTTGATGCAATTAGAATATTTGTTTTGTCTTTTACAGATTGATCATTCAATAGTGGAGAGCTTTGGTGGGAAAGGAAAAAGTTGCATAACAGCAAGAGTTTATCCAACATTGGCTATAAACGAAGCTGCCCACTTGTATGCTTTCAACAAAGGAAGTCAAAGTGTTAACATCACTAATTTGAGTGCTTGGAGTATGAAAAAGGCTAATATCAACTAAACCATGAAATTTCATGAGTCATTTTGATCATATGGTGTATCTATGTTGCTCCTTAGTTTTGTCATTAGAGATAATGCTAATAATGATTAGTAGATTATTAAGTTTTCGCAATGAATAAAAAATTCTTAGTTCTTGTGAAATTGAATTCATCTTATTAGTGACCATTGCAAAACTAGTGAAGTTTTCTCTAATGGAGGTAGGAATCCTTAAATTATATTTTATTCCTTGATCTTCTTTACAGTCGTTGGAATTAGAATCCGAATTTTATTGTCTGCCAACCATTCTGCCTGCAAAAAGAACCCCATTTAGAGGTTATTCAGGCATGCCTCCATCCCAAATTGCCATGGTGTTATTTACGTGTGGCATCGAGACTCCATTGAAACTATGGTCATCCATCTATTAAAATCTAAGCATATGAAAACTTATAGATAGAGAAGATGATGTCAATCTCTTCTTGAATTGAGAAAACAATTGGCTAGGTATAGCCTTATAAAAGAAACATGTTAGAATGGACATATAGTGTGAAACTATTTTTAAACCCAAAACCCAACTCAACCTCAACATAAAGTACCACAAAAGCACATCTACCCCGCAACCATGTGGTTGCACTTCAAGATGTGATACAATGCTCTAATGAAAAATAAGACATGGAAATTGGTACACGCTCACGTTGGAATCTTTAATCATCGATTGGAGAAGAACATATCAGATGCAAGAAAAACTAGATAGTAGTCACAGAGATGTGATAACTAGAATTACAAATTTGTTTTTTCTCTAGTTTTCTCTCTGAAACTAGTCTCGTTGGAAATAACTTCGACTTCAAGTGAAATAAACTTGTTTGACAAGACTTTGCTCATTTGTAGCCCCATTTTGCACCAAATTAACGTGATTTCACTACGTTTAAGTTCTGCACATGAAAACAAAGACACAAAGGTAAAATTGCTCCTAACTTAAGTATTTCTAATCGAAATGAGTTATTTTCTTATGAAATGTCTTGAATTATGTTATGAAATATATGGTTAATTTAAGTACATTTTTTACTTAACACAGGTTGGTACATATATATCACAAAAGAGTAAAAATTAGTCGCAAAATGCTAAGATTTGATATAGTTGCACGAGAATTGAATTGTTTGACTTAATACCCATGTACGTAGCTAAACACATGAAAGTATAGTTAAAGTGCACCGTAAATAACCCTAGAAGATAGAGATATTTCAAGACCTAACATCATCATCAACGTCTTCTTTTTGTTTGTCGGTAAGTTGAACTCCAGTAGCTGCTATTGCTACATCAGGAATACCCTCTTCTATGATACTCCAGTATTCTTTTGATCTCATGAAATTTTCCATGAGCATACACCAATGATCATTATAATGATCATAAAATTTTGGAAAAGAAGGCTGCATAAATCCACTCTCAGTAGACATGTTTCCTCACCAAATAAAAAAGTACCGCTGCATTTGAACTTGTTCACTCAACTCACGTGTTTGCACTCTATACTCAAATTCTAATTCACTAAATCAATATTTGATAGCTCAACACCATCACATTATCAAAGGGATCTATCCACGATTTCTCAGCATTTCTTCTCAGAGGGTCGGTCCTATGTGATAAAACCTCACCACTTGCAAGAAAAGATTCTAAAACGCTCCCGGAGTATGTATTTTCTTAGTTATAAATATAGTTTTATATTTTTTTTTATTATTATACTCTAAACAGCCTCTGTATCAACCTGACGTTCTTTTATATTTTCAAGGAGTACTGTACTCCTCTGAGAGTGCTCTAGAATTTCTTACTTTCAGCAGCACGCACTATGGGATATGTCCGTCCATAGTATCCATAGAATTCCAATCCTGTGGAGACATCCGCCTCTTAGTCATCGGTCGAATACTCTCCTCCTAGTTGATCTCGATAGACTAGGGAGGATCAATTTGAATCAGTACTGACCTTTTGACCCAGGGACATCGAATAACCTACGCTTAATGGAATCTACACCATAACACCTCTCCCCCTGACACCCCATATCTCATCGCATATCCTCAAATCGAAATTATAATTAAATTATATTATGTCCGTTTTACGTTTTATCAAACTGAAGGATTTATGAACTAATGTGATGTTTAAGTTCATTTTACAAATCCGCAATCCGATTCGGGAGATCATTATTATGTAATTATATGGATATAAGTTGTTTAAAATATAAAAATATCACCAAAACTCAATAATGTGATTTCGAGTACTCTGTTTTGTAAAAATATTTATACCACATACCTCTATTTGCAAAATAATTCATACCACATACATTTGTTTGCAAATTGTGGTTTTAACCACAGTATATGAAAATTGAGTAAACTACAAGCATTATTTTTGAACTTTTCCCTAATTTTAAAGTCACCAATTTTTTTGTTAAAATTACAATAAAACAGCATAGTTTAATTGGCTTTAGCTTAAGAAAACTTCTAAAATATACTCGGTGTACCACGTCATCCGTACAACGGATCAATAATTTAACAACATGTCATAACTATTAGGATATAGAGTTTATAACTTAGGGGCTTGAGTTCATTTTCTAATGTTTAGGGTTTTCAATTTGTCATCTAGAATTTTATATAAATAATTAACTACAAAATATACTATTAATTGTTTTCACAGTGTAAATTTTTACTGGTTGAAGTTATATATGTCAATCATTTACTCATTTGCTTGGTGTACCACGACACGAAATGTATACTATTAGGTTAATTAAACCCTATTATGTGGGCTTTTTCCTTTCCATAGGCCCGCCAAGTCTTCGTCTTTTTGAACTTGCTTTATTAATACGTGAAACTGAGAAAGTGGTCATTAGCTCTTCCTTTTTCTTTTTTTTTTCTTTCCAAGTTTGGTTTGAACTCAAGCTATGGTAGTGGTGGTTTTTGTTGTTTTTTTAAACTAGATTATTTTTTTTTTTTCATTTTTGAAAGTTTCTTTTATGGATTTTGGCATTCGAATGCAAAAATTTACGCTTAGAGTTATCGACAAATAACCCGTGTAACGCTATCAATTCTGCCCACAAAATACTAGCAAGCCTTACTACGATACTCCCTCGGAAACTTATCGCAAAGGAAAGAATCAAACCTACTAAAGTTATAAGGCGAAAAAATGACTAAGTAAAAGTGCAGAAACAAGCAAGTGAGAAAAGATTTCCTTTATATTGACTCAAAGTATATTGGTTACAGAAATACAATGGCCAAACAAACCTAAAATTTGAGTATCATGCCCCTATTTATACACATAAGCCAGCGTAATATTTACTAAACAATTACTTGTTTTACATCAAAGTCAACAGTTAATACATATATTGATTATTTTTAGCTTTCGTCAAAATTAATCGTGGCATTAGTTATTACATATTATTTAAATATATTATTTGGGTGTTCAAATCGACTCGTTTTCATTATTCTAGAGGAGAATATCTAGTATACACACGTATATCATTATCTGGATCAATAATGTAGCGACATGTTATAAGTATCAGAATTTAGGGTTTATAATTTAGAATTTTGGTTCATTTTCTAAAGTCTAGAATTTTTATTTTGTTATCTAAAATTTTATATAAATAATTAACTATAAAATATACTATTAATTATTTACACGGTATAAAATCTGGTATAATTATATATATCAATCGTTTATTCATTTGGTGAAACCACGTCGCCGTAAATTGAATGTATATTAGAAACTTTCTAATATATGGTTACTTGGATATATGACATGTGAGCTGATGTCACTCCACATAACGAACCCATCCACAAATAATATCCCAGTCATGTTTTTATTATCACCTTCATATGCATGACTATAGCTTTTGGCCTCGCACCTTAAGCTAAATGATTCGGAGAAGAAATAAAGAAAAAGGGGTAATTTTTTTCCCTCGGTATGGACCTGTTTTCGTGGACTTTTTAAGTGTCTAGGCCAACTTTAATTTAATTGCTGCAGTCTTTCACCACTAAACACAACAATCCATCTTTTCATTAATTACTTTGATTATGTATCAACTATGCATTATAACAAATTAACTGTTACCTTGATGTGACAAACTATAACATATATAGGTAGTTAGATTAATTTATTACAGTAGAATAGTAGTCAAGTTTAGTTTGTGATTTACATTTTACCACATACATCTTATGAGAATTAATCAAATTTATATATATTTATGATATATTGATAAACTACTATATATATGTGGCATTAACTCACCGATATAATCAATTTCAGATAACTCCAACAAACTATTAACTATTGATTAATTAGTCTAAGCGAGGCTAGCTGCCAATTTTCTTTTTGAGCATGACTTGTTTATATATCTAAGTGTGTAAAAGCTCTAAATGATTGAACAACAACTATTCAAACTTAGGGCTAGAGATAACATAATTATACCAATTAGCACATGCCTTCGAATTTTATGGTGTAAACCAGATTGTGACACTTCAATAATTTATATTTCAAAAATCACTTAGGATTCGTCTGGTTTACGGATCAGGTAAATGATATAATAAATATTCATTGTCTATTTTTATTTCTAGCTTTACTTGATTCTTACCACAAATAATAGCTATTTCAAAAGTGGAGGAATATATATTCCTTAAGAGAAGCTAGGCCCTGTTTTTTTTGATTGAATTGAATTGAATTGAACTGAACTGAATTGAATTGAACTGAATGATATTGAATTGAATTGAATTGAACTGAATGATATTGAATTGAATTGAATTGAACTGAATGCTATTGAATTGAATTGAACTGAATTGAATTGAAATAAATTGAATTGAACTGAATTTATTGAACTGAATTTACTGGACTGAATTTACTGGACTGAGTTAAAAATTTATAATTTAATATTGTATTATATATGAGACTGAATAATTTTTGTGCTGGCAGAGTCAAAATATTGTAACACCTAATAAAGTTTTAACCGATCCTAAGCTAAGAGTTAATTAAATAATATTAACACCTAATAAAGTTTTAACTGATCCTAAGCTAAGAGTTAATTAAATAATATTAACACCTAATAAAGTTTTAACTGATCATAAACTAAGAGTTAATTAAATGTCAACAAAGTATCAAATGTCGATCATTGTTTCTACATTGAGAATGAAAGTAGAAATATCATTTGGACAATTGAAGAAAAGGTGGAAGGTGCTCTACAATATGCTTCAAATGTCAACAAAGTATCAAATGTCGATCATTGTTTCTACATTTACGCTTCATAATTTTATAAGAATGTGCACACTTGGAATACCAATTACACAATATGGTCCAAATGTCAATGGAAGAATAGATTCAGATATATTTAGTACAAACCGAAAAAATGCGGAATGGTATAGCGCACACTATGCCATTTTCCCCTTCAGATGACGGGCCAAAACCGTCATCTGAAGCTACTTTCGTCCGTCACGGGGCTCAGCGCCATCTATCGACCCTTCAGACGACGGTCAAAAACTGTCATGTGAATGAATTTCTAATGACAGTCAGCAAATAGTGAAACGTCACTGTAAATTGTTTCGCATGACATTTGTTACAAAAAAATCCGTCCTCCGAGTACATTTCACATGACAACAATTTTTAGTGTATCCGTCAACCACACCATCCTAAATTGGAGTATGTAATGTTCAGATGACAGTGTATTTAATTTGTCCGTCATTAGAAAATAAAGAAAATGACAGTTTTGATTTCTTTTCTGTCATTTGATTCTCTCAAGATGACACTTTTTATTTTATAATGTCATTTAAATTATTCACGCAATAAAATGTAATAATTTGGATTGAATGGAGCTCTCCTATATAAATTGATAACCTAAATTAAAGTCATAGCGACTACGTGAAAGAGAAGGGTGTGCTGATGGCATATATAGGGTATGAAGGAGCAAAAAGACTTACAGGGGCATAAGAGCTTGGTAAATACATCAAGTCAGATGTAAGGCCCGAAAATGAAATGAAGACTAACCATGTGTAAATATAGGTTGTAAGTTCAGTGCAGCAAATTACTTTATCAGAGCTTGAATCATCAGCGACAACTCTCTTCAACCTCTTCACTCTTGCCTTACAGTTTGACCTCTCTCGTTGACCTACTACTTCTACAAAGTTCTGATCTAAAACTTTTGCACGAAGATACAAAAGAGTTTAGTAGAAGCTACACGTGAAACTTATGCCGTTTGCCATCCTGCAGAACCATGAACTCGATTATAACCAATGACATATAAATACAAAGCCTAAAGAGATAAAATTTGTGTATCCAGTTGACTTCGTATAAAATTTGGCTGCTAAAATTAACACTTCACATGAAAAAAGGACAGATTATGTAAAAGAAGAAATCCCCAAGTCTAGCAGTCATTATATAGAACCAAACATAAGTGAGGGTTGAGTATAATGACTCCAATTATTATTAATTTAAACAATTTACCTCAAATGCAGCCGATCTTCCGAAGCGCTTGTTTCATCATCCTCACCGGCGCAACTGCTGCCCCCCGAAACTGAAACCGAGTTCCTCAACCAGTTAATTGCGAGAAAAACAAGAACAGGAAAGTAAATGATAGTTACCTTAGATTTGAGAGTCAAAATGAGCATTCCATCAACAGTTGAAGACTGGACCGAGACGACATCTAAGTGAAGATTGTTGATTTCATCCATGATATCTAGCAGTATATATATTCTCTGTAGCGACATTTCAACTCGATGTTAACCTCCGTCTCATTCATGCTCACTTTCACATCGGATGAAAACCTACTATTTTACCACCATTCAAGATTCTACTGAAAACCTAATGTGCAAAGCTTACTATTTTACCACCATTAAAGATTGTACTGAAATAACCAAATACCAAACAGAGAAGTAAACCACACCAAAACAGCATTAAATCACAACGGTCTTCATAGTCTCATATTCAGCATAAAATTATCTGTTAAATCATAATTGAAGAATTAAAATCAATGTATCTAAGCACCAAAAGCACTTCAGAAAATTAGCAGAATACTCACTCAACAGTAATAACCTTGAAAAAAAAACATACCTCATCGGATGGATGGGAACCTCGACTAGTCTTTAACTCCTCTTGTAAATTCTGCACATAAAGATATTTCGGTAATCACACATACTAACGAAGAATAACACTTATCTTATACAAGAGAGAACAGGGGTAATAGCCATTACATGTGCATTGGTCACAATCTCTCCTCGGACAGCATATTCACATTGCAAAACCTGAAATTACAACACCAACCGGTTCACAAATGGGAATACCAAGCAGATAAAAACCGATAACCACCAATCAACTTGATTAAGTAATCATAAAGTAAGCATCAAAAATATTCTTCAATAAACAATCATTTTTGAAAACAATTATACATCAAGTTTCAAAACATACTTTGTGTTCCTTCATGTCCAATAAATTATATACTTAAAAAGAAAAAGAGGCATAAAGGGGTTCTAATAATAGCATAGAGTAAAAATTGAACTTTTGTAGTTTCTATGTGGCATTTTATCAAACATGATGTTGCCCTTTTTGTCTCAACCTCAGTAAGATCTTGTAAGATGTTCAAATCAAGTAACATTCAACACAAGTGCAGTACTTAATAGAGTTGAATCAAAACACAAGAGCTCTAATCAACAACCAAAGCACAAATAGATTAAAACAGTAAAAAATAAATGGAGAAAGAGAAAGAGGAGCCATGGGAGAAGGGGAAGAAGTAAGGTGAATGAATAGAAACCCAGATGGCAAAACACCCAAATTAAACATCTTAAACCAATAAAAGAGTGAAAAATCAGCTATAAAGCACCTTAGGATTGATGGTGGAAAGGGAAAGAGGAGCCATGGGAGAAGGGGAAGAAGACAAGAGACAAGAAAGGGATGAGGAAAAAGGTGATTGATTTTGATGATAAAGATGTGATTTTGAAGAATGGTTGAGGAGGAGGGGGGTTTGTCAGTTCCTTCTTCAGCAGTCTCCTACTTTTAACACTTCCATTTGACACTAAACCTTTACATTTCAACAAGTCCTAAGAACGAGAGCTTCATTTCTTTCCTCATATTGCTCCTTGAAACTAGGACACTTGTAACAAAAACAACAGCCAATCCAAGACACTAAATCGTAAACTCATATGAATCAAGAAAGAAAAGATTGGTAATCTGCAAATCATTGAAGAAAATGATAAAGATTAAAAAAACGAAATAACCTAGGGCTTCGAACATAAAAAGAAGTTGAAAACCCTAAAAAGAGCATATGTATGAACTTGATTTCTCAAGAAAGAAACAGAAAAGAAAAGTGAAGTTTTAGAGATACCAGTGCTCAATCACAATCTTCTTTCCGCCTTTACCTTCAGCTTTCTCGTCCTCCTTCAGTTCTTCTTCCTCTCCTTCCTCAGTCTTAGCTACAGCTTTTCCTTTCTTCTTCGCCGGAGCTCGAGTTCGCCAACCGAAACTTAGACATATAATATGAGAGATGAGGAGGTTAATGGAGTTTTGAAGGAGAGATGAGAAAACCCTAGTTTGAGTGAAAGTAGATATGCAAAAGGAAAAGGAAAAGAGATGAGAAAAATTGGGATTTAAATCTTAACCATTGATTCGGAAAACTTGATCTCAACCGTTGATTTAAATAATTGCGGGTGTTTTTTTCAAAAAATTAGTGCTCCGCTTACTTCAAATTCGAAAATTTCATTTTCCATTGTTAGTTCACATGACAGACATTTATAATAACTGTCGTCTGATTAAAAGTGCATTTTGGCACATTTTCTTCACATGACAGCCAATATTAAAGGGGTGTCATGTAAAAGGTATATCAAATTTCATTGTCTGCATTCAGATGACGGTTTTTTAAAAGCTCGTCACAAAGAAAATACAGATGACGGGCATAAATGTGTCTGTCAAGTATCTAGTGTCATCTATCAAGGAAAATGGCATAGTGGCACCAATAGCGCACCAAATTTGACAATCACGACGGCTAGCGGAAAATGAAGCGCAATCAGATGATGAAGATATTGAAGAGGATGGTTAAAAAAATTATGAAATTTACTAATATAGGTAAGCCACTTAAATTGTAAAATGTTTTAATGTATTTCATATAATGATAAATTTACTAAATTAAACTGAAGTTATTGAATGTATTTATGGAATTTACTGAATATTATTTATGGAATTTACTGAACTGAATTGAATTATTGAAAACTGTTGAATTGAATTGAACTTAATTGAATTGAACTGAATTGAATTGAACGATATTGAATTGAACTGAATTGAACTGAATTGAAACATGTTGAAATTAAATCAAAAAGAACAGAGCCCTATTTATAGTTATTCTTTATGTCAATTCTTTTTAGATTACATTTTGTGTTTTTTTTTTTATTATTTTCTCGTGTTCTGTGTTTTCTGCAATTTTCTTAAATTATGTATTTTATGTGTTTTTCCTTTATTTTGTGTTTTCTGCAATTTTTTTATGTATTCCGCGTTTTTATATGTTTTTTTTATTCTGTGTTTTTTACAATTTTTCTTTTATTCCGTGTTTTTAATATAATTAAAGTTTGCACTTGAGGGTAATTATATATTTTTCTGATCTACAAAGTTATTCTTCTTCATCTTCATATTAATCTAACAACCAAACATAGAAATATATATTTCTAAGGAAATTTTGTTCATTCCTATTAATTCTATTCTTATGGAATAACTATTCTATTTCATTTCGCGAATTGAACGCCACCTTAATTCCTTTATTCATTTGCTATTAACTTGAAGGGTAAGACTCTGTTCTTTTTTGCATATTTTCAACAAATTCAATTCAGTTCAGTCAAATTCAGCAAAATTGCTTCTTCATTCATCTAGTTCAGCCATAAAAAACGCAGCCTAAACATCATCTTAAGTTTAAATCTTTTCGATTTGGTTATGTCCCCTCCAAATTAATTACATAATCAATGGTTAAAGGTCCATTGCTAAATTCTAAAATTGATTCTCTTATTTATTGGGCAATGAAATCTCAACCCTAATTTTATAATTACTGATTGAGATGTATCGAACATAAGAAACACACTAATTGGGTGATGCAACTACTTGGTATAACAAATTAACCGAGTAGTCGCAGTATATGTAATTAATAGATATTCCAAAAGGGAACTTCAGTTATACATCGGATGTATACACTTGATCAATTAAAAGTGCGATCAATACCAATTTTGGACGGGGATTCCCATAGTTTGGAGGTAGCAATCCCCACCATATCCAAATTTAGTCTTCGGGTGTAACATTGCACAAGTTCTCATCCCGTTGGTTTGGATACCACGAGGTTCCCTCCACCCCATTGTCGCCCTTGGATTCACACAATGTTATATATGAATGCAACTGATACAGGGACGAATTTAAAGGGGAGCTAGCGTGAAACATAATATACTGAAAGCAAGCTAACGTCTCCTTAGAATCAGAGAAGATGTGATTACAGGAAAGACTAGTTCAAATAAAACAGACTTCTCAAGACTCCAACTTAGTTGCAATGACTAGAAAGACTACTTCAAAAGACACGTGATACTTAACAGATCCGTCATTGAACCGATATACTATATACTATATACTATTTCTATTCTATGTATGAACACGAGAGTTTTTATAACTCATTGGGAGTATGCTCTCTCTTAGCTATAAAAGTAGCATATACATATTTTTTTATTATACGTCCCTAAAACCACCTAATAATAACAACCCTTTAACCCTTTATATTATTAGAGAACACAGTACACTGAGAGTATTCTAAAATTTCTTGTATGAATAGAAACCATTTGGCAATTG
Source organism: Euphorbia peplus (assembly GCA_028411795.1). Classification (NCBI taxonomy): domain Eukaryota; kingdom Viridiplantae; phylum Streptophyta; class Magnoliopsida; order Malpighiales; family Euphorbiaceae; genus Euphorbia; species Euphorbia peplus. The sequence continues at coordinate 5,425,872 of CP110843.1, read as the reverse complement.
AAAATCTAATAGGATTCTTTGCAAGTCTTAATATATTAATGTGCATGAATCGGAATTTTTTTTAAGGATACATAATAATGCAGGTACTAAAGTAAATCTGTGGAATAGATTGCAATATTAATTTCAAGTTTATCCTCTTATCTACACACCCTCACTATTCAGCAAACAGGTTCGAATATTTTTTTAGAATAGTTACCAAACCATTTTGATTTATTCAACGAAATGAAGCCATATATGAACTATAATATGTTAATAAAAATGAACGTTTAGGAGCTACAATATCAATTCTTGAAATTTAGGGACCGTAATGAAAATAAGAACAAAACTAAAGGACCATAAGAGTCCCGTCACATTCCACAAGTTCAATACCACACTTAGTATAATATGACTTGAAAAATAACAAGTACTACTTTCTTTTTACAACTTTTTAAAATCGCAAAGTAGGCATCCTGGTTCTGTAATATTCTCTTTTGGCCCCAAACTTCTCTTATAAATAGAGTGGAGGAATAGACTTTTCCTTCAACAAATTTACAAGTTATATTAGAGCATTTTGAAAATGATTTCTTGTTTAAAAATAACATTGTTTTTCTTTGCTGTCTTCTTTGGCAAAAATGCCATTGTAGAGGTTGAAGCTTCTCATTATGTGGAAGAGAAATTTCAAAAATATGTTAATATAAATAATGTTGATATTTCCAAAAATCAACCTTATAGAACTGCTTTTCATTTCCAACCAGCCAAGAATTGGATGAATGGTATGTTTAATTATTCAATTCCAGCGCCATTTTTTTAATTAAAAGCTGAGACTAAGCAGAATTTTAATCATTTTTTTTCTTTTTGTGGTTCTCGTTGCATATGTTCAAATGGGGGCACACAGATCCTAATGGTGAGTTCATGACTTTCTGCCCTTTGTTTTATTTCAGAAACTGATTATGGTATTGTTTATGAGAAACATATAATATAATTAGCAATGAGTTTTGATTTTGTTTTTTTCCTTTTTTTTATTTGAGTTTTGATTTTATTTAAAACCAAATACAATTTATTCGAAATATTGAAAGAGATTTGTGTTCAATGGGAAGAATAATTACAGCATAATTAGTGATATGTCCATTCACTATATGCTTATTTATTCTTTTTTCTTTTCTTAAGAAAAAAAAACTATAGGTTATTTCGGATTTTTTTTGAAAGCAAGACGAACTTCATTTATAAATAAGAATATTACAAATGCAAGAAGGGGGGGCTATAAAGCCGGACCCAACAATCAGAACGAGTGCCAACAGCTCGGGCTAACAAGTGAGTTGCATGGTTCGTTGATCTACGACCAAAATATAAAGAAATATGTCTAAAAGAAGCTATAAACTCTTTACAATCACATAAAATACTCCCCTCATAAGAGTGGAGGTGATGGTTGCCATTAATTGTCTCGACAAGAAGTTGGCGATCCGATTTGAACCAAATTTTATTGAAATTGAGGGACATGGAGCAGCTCAAAACTTTCTTGAAACTGACACCCTCCAATGTGAAGGTATCCCAGTTTCCTTCAACAGAAGCTGCTCCCCAAAAACCTATCATGTAATTTCGGATTCAAAATATTATTTAGGAAAAAATAGGAAAAGTTTATATTTTTTTTAAAAAAATTCACAATAAAATTATTTTATTTAATATTAATAAGTTGAAGGACTAAGCTGTAAATAATGAATTAATGGCAGGACCAATGATATACAAAGGAACATACCATTTCTTCTATCAATACAACCCAAAAGGAGCAGTGTGGGGCAACATAGTATGGGGCCATTCAACATCAAAAGATCTTGTTAACTGGGTCCCACATGGTACCGCTATGTCCCCGTCTCAACCTTGCGATGCTAAAGGTATCTGGTCGGGATCCGCCACCATTCTACCCGGTGGTGCACCGGTGCTCCTTTTTACTGGAGTTGACGAATTTGAAAACCAGCACCAGAACCTAGCCCTCCCCAAAAACCTATCCGACCCATTTCTCATAGAATGGGTCAAATCCCCTCGTAACCCGCTTATGTCACCCAACCCGAATAACCAAATCAACGCTAGCTCTTTTCGGGACCCCACAACTGCATGGATCGGCCATGACGGTCAATGGAGGGTCACAATTGGAAGCAAACTCGACGAACGTGGACTAGCAATCCTTTACAAGAGTAAAGATTTTTATAATTGGGTTAAGATTGAAGAACCATTACACTCGGCCCCAGGCACCGGCATGTGGGAATGCCCGGATTTTTACCCAGTTTCGGTAAACCAGGCTTGGGATATCCAAAAACCGGTGTTAGGAAAAGGTGTTAAGTATGTGTTGAAATTGAGTTTGGATGAGACTAGACATGATTATTATACTGTTGGGGAATACAATATTGTCAAGGATAAGTATATTCCTGATCCGGGATCGGTTGATGGTGATTCTGGATTAAGATATGATTATGGGAAATTTTATGCTTCTAAGACCTTTTTTGATAGTGCTAAGAATAGAAGAGTTTTGTGGGGTTGGGTTAACGAATCTACAACCAATGAGACACAAATTTTAATGGGTTGGTCAGGACTTCAGGTAATTTATTTTTTTATTAATTTAGCCCAAATCGATATTTATGTACCGGATTGCTTTCGGGCTATTACAATTTTGTAATGGTTTTGACATTATTGACGATTTACGATAGAAATTATTCGTCACTAATTGATCATAATCCTAAATAAAATCTACAAATTTTAATGTATTTTTCCTCATTGATCCTCCGAGTAATTGTTTATGGCAGGGATTTCCAAGAACAATTAATCTAGACAAATCAAGAAAGCAATTGGTACAATGGCCAGTTGAAGAAATTGAAAAGCTACGTTCAAAGGCATTCCATTTGCCTACTTCCAAAGTCCTTGGACAAGGATCTAATTTTCGAGTCCTGGGAATCACACCGGCTCAGGCAAGAACACACTCTATTATCATTAATCACTTGCTAAATTACTTATGATGATTAATTCCTTATCATAAATACAGGCAGATGTGGAGATATCATTTAAGGTATCAGATTTCAGCAAAGCAGAAAAGCTAGACCCAAGTTGGACCAACCCACAATTATTATGTAGCAAAATGGGTCACTCGGTTAAGAGTGGGTTAGGTCCATTCGGGTTGCTAGTTTTGGCATCTGAAGGCATGAGGGAATACACTTCTGTGTTTTTCAGAATATTCAAAGACCATAACAACAAATTTGTTGTGCTTATGTGCAGTGATCAAAGCAGGTTTTATTCTTTCTTCTTCTGTCATTTTCAATAACAATTTCAGGACACATGACTAAGGAAAAAAGAACGCATAAAACAATATACAAGTATACGTTGTTTGGTTTACCAAAAAAAAAATATACGTTGTTTAGAGGACCCGATCAGAGAAATGAAAAGTGATAAGGGATTTTATAAGTTGTTCCTCACTTGATTTGATGAAACAAAGAAAAATTATAATTGTTGTTTAATATGGTAGCAATCAAAGAATAGTTCTTTCTTTCTCTCTATACTATATAGTTCTAATCTGTATGAACTCGATTAATAAAAATGAACACGTTGAATGATGTGTTTATTTTTTGTTAGACAATGGTACACGTCTAGTACAGAAGAACACCCTTGAGAGCTTGTGGATTAAACTTGTTTGGTTATGTCAAGATGATACTATGCTATTAATTATATTGAGAACCAATGTGTAGAAAATATTTACATTCGAAATTTTTACAATTTTACAATTTTTGTTTTTCTAATGACTATGTTGTTTTTGTATGCAGATCCTCACTTGCTCCAAATTATGATAAGACCACTTATGGTGCTTTTTTGAATGTGAACCCTCTTCATGAAGAGCTGTCTTTGAGAACTTTGGTGAGTTTCATTCTTGTCGATTAATACATTTTGCAGCTATGACAAATTTGGAAATTTTAGAAAACCTTATCTAACTGAAACTTAGGGTCATTTCCAAAATAATTAATATTATTAATACCACAACTTTTAATTAGTAGAAAAAAAGGACAATACTAGCTAGCTTTCCTTTACCAACAGTTTTTGAAGGATGAAGTTATCTAACTTATAGTTATACTATAGCCAACCTTGAAAAAGCTATACTATATAAACATGCCATGAATAGGAATCGAGCACTTAATCTACGAGAAAAATTGAAAAATATCAAATTCACTATTTGGTGGAGTTGTTAATGATTTTGATAGTTCATTTTTTTTGGAGTTGTTAATGATTTTGATAGTTCATTTTTTTTTGGAGTTGTTAATGATTTTGATAGTTTCATTTTGTTTCTTGTAAAATAATGATTACTAGCCGTTTCTCAATTATAAAAAAAGCATTTTATATATTAAACTAATAGTTTCTCAATCCTATCGAACAGTTACAATTATTGTTAAGAGTAAAACAATAAAGAAAAATTGTACCAAATAGTTATGTCCTGTTCTTTTTTACTTAAATTAAGCAAAGTTCAATTTGATTTAGCAAAATTCATTAGAATTTAAGTTAAGTTAATTCAATTTAGTTTAGTTTAGTTTTTTTTCTTTTTCAGCAAAAAAAGACATGACCTTAAAAGCAATTGTTTGTCAATTCTAATCAAATACTTTACATCTACTTTTAAAGTAAATAGCAAAAATGAGATACAAAGAGGGAACGAAACAAAACAAGCACTAATTAAACACTCACTAGGTTCTCATTTTCTTAGCTTCCTTTTTGCTTTTGGTTTGATTTATTTTCATAGCGGTCGGAGTATATTTTTCAAGGACTGTATACTGTTGTTATTGAGTTTTAACGATGGAAGCTTTAACAGGGCTGAGGGCTCCAAGATGATAAAATACGGTCGTTATAAGTAATTGACAGTATTTGTCTTTAACAACCGGATTTACTCCCGTTATAGTTAACATTTCTTGCAATGGCAATGATTAACAAATAAACCATTGGCTACTTTCCTAGGATAATGCATGCTTTCAATGAATCCAATTTGGCATACAAAAATAATGTAAGCTATATACCATCAAATGGTAGTACTTTTCAAGATTTTTCATTTCATAGCCAACTCTAGGTCTACTATATTTATATATTTAGCATATAGATCCAACACAAACAAATTAACATGCTATTTTCAGGGTTCCCAAGTCTATTCTTGAAACTTGGACGGATATTTCTCATACCTAAACTTAACATGCTCATATGCTGATGTTTTTATCCTTCTCATTTTGACCCTTTTGGAAATTTTATTTGTTGATGCAATTGGAATATTTGTGGTGTATTTACAGATTGATCATTCAATAGTGGAGAGCTTTGGTGGGGAAGGAAAAAGTTGCATAACAGCAAGAGTTTATCCAACATTGGCTATAAACGAAGCTGCCCACTTGTATGCTTTCAACAAAGGAAGTCAAAGTGTCAACATCACTAGGTTAAGTGCTTGGAGTATGAAGAAGGCTAAAATCAACTAGAGAATGAAATTGTATATGCATGAGTCATATAATCATATGTTGTATCTATATATTACTCCTCATTTTTGCCATTGGAAATAATGCAATGCTAATCATGTTAGCTAGTAGTTTTTTCAATTGTGTTTTGTCTATGTTCCCTGTAGAATATATCCAACACCATTGTACTTTCCAGCAAGAGCATTAGAATGAATAATGAAATAATTTAATAGAGCTTGCTGAGCTAATAATTAGTGCATATAGTTTGTGAGTGGTATTAGTCTAATAAGCTCTAGCTAATTTCAGGGCCCTGTCCGAGGGGACGTCTTAGTCCCCTTGCACCCCCTCATCTATGCCGCTACATGGTCCTATCTTTAGATATCGAAGTTATCAAAATACAGATATCGCCAACTTTGCAACCTTTTAGGAGAAGATATAGACACCTAGTCCTTTTAAGTTGCCGAAGGACTATCCAAATAAAAAAACCTTCGAACTTAGTCCAAAACCGTGCAAACCATGCTTGATGCAAATATACAACTCATAGTGGAATTACTTTGTAACAACTTGGTTCAGACTGGGTGGCGCCGACGTATAAGACATGTACAAGGAGCGCTCTTAAAAGATCGAGATAGGGGAAAAAATAAACGGAATCCCACATCGAAAATAGAGAGGATCGAATTTGGGCACATATGTGCGATCTGGATCCAATACATGCATGACATGTTTTAGAGTCGTGAAACATAGTTACATACTTCTTCCAAGCGGCGATGAAAAAGGTGATGAATGGTCGGATTGAATCGTGTTTATCAAGTACACTAAGATACATGAATCCTCGGTTCACTAGGAAAAGAACAAAACCGCCCAGGGTCGGGTCTAAGGCTAGGCGGCATAGGCCGCCGCCTAGGGCCTCCAGTTTAAAGGGGCCTCTAACTTCATATCAGTGGCGCAACTAGAGGAGGGTTAGTAGGTTTGGATTCCCGAACGACAAAAAACCACTGCCTCCATTCTTGATTCCGACAAGGTTTAGTAATTTCTGCAAAATGTTTTTCTGCCATTGTTAAAGTTAAGAAGTTCAAAGTTGAAGAAGGAAGTGAATTATATACGGCACAGTTTCAAATAAACTCATTAATAGGCTCTTTCTTTTTTCTTTTGAACAACTAATTAATGGGCTTTAATAAATAGTAATTAAACATAGCCCATTTAAGGTTAATTCCGCAACCCATCTCCTATTACCATTATACTCTATTTTATTTTATTTTTAATTTCTTTGATAAACATTATACTCTATATTTAATTATTCAATAAGCAGGATATTTACAACTTATTGTTTTTTTTCAGGATTTCTAACTTATTATTATTATTATTTTAAAAAGTATTTTTGTTATTATATTAATAAAGTCATTATATAAGAAGATGACATTTAGATGTTGAAATTGTCACCTATTATGTATTTTTAGATGAATACCACATAAAAATTGATAATTGTAGACAGGGGCTTATGGTGAGACAATGTGCTTATGGTGAGACATGGATCTATTTTGTAATTAACATAGTAATAACTAATCCAGAATTTCAAAAGCATCAGAGCTTTTCACTTCCTTGTTCGACCATGACGCTTCTCTTGAATCCATCCTTTCCCGTCGTGATCTCGCCGCCGGTTGGCGGCGGATTTTCTCTAGCCCGATCTGAAGAAACCATCGGTGAAACCGTACACTAAGCCGGCGGTGATCGATCTTGATGATGATTTCGAAGCTGATTTCCAGGAGTTCAAGGATGAGTATGATGCCGATGAGGATGATGAGATTTTGCTTGATGTTAAGCCTTTTTCTTTCTCTACTTTAGCTTCTCCTCCGCCGCTCCGAAAATGCGGTGTCTCTCGTAGTAATACTCATTTCTATGTTCGAGAAATGGGTTTTGATTTAATTTAATTTTCATGGTTTGGAATTTAGATTGGGTCTGATTGGTAGCTGATTTTAATTTAGGGGTTTGTGTTTTAGCAGATGAGCCTGAAGAGGGTAAGATGCAGCTAGTTTGGTTTGATGAAATTGATTTGCACATAGACAGCTAGTTGGAACAACCGAGTATTATTTTGAAACAACAGAGTAATAATTTGAAACAACCGAGTCTTAATTGGGAACAACCGAGTATTTTGTTGAAACAATATAGCATATGGAACAACTAAATATTTCATTCGAAATAACAGAATATTATTTTGAAACAACACAGTATTAATTTGAAACAACCGAATATTAATTTGAAACAACCATAGAAAAATTAAAAAAATTAAAAATCGTTTATAAATAACAAAAATGGATCTCAAAATGACGGCCTAATTAATACGAGTTCAGTGGTATAATATTTTTTTTGAAAAACGAGTTCGGAAATAGCGGGAAAATGCATTTTAAAGAAAATAATTAAAATTTTTTCTCTCTCCAGGGGTGACATCAGCGCTGACATCACCCCCTCTTCCTTCCCTCCATTTTCCACGCATAAACACTTTTCATTTTTAATTACAAATTTGACACCTTTTCCTGTTCAATTACAAAAATACCCCCACCTCTTTCTCTTGTCACACCATAACTGAGCTGTCACACCATAAGCCCATTGTCACACCTGAGCCTTTCTCTATATACTATTACTTTTTCTAAAATTATATAAATAAATAAATACATTTTTTTAGGTTTAGGTTATTTCCCCACTACTGTTTGGTATTTATTTATAATCATATTTTAATAATAATTATTAAGATACTTTTATTAAAAATTATGTACAAATAATTAGTATCCACTATCTCATTTTAATAGTTTCACATATCAAAAAATAATAAATGTTTTCTTTTTTCGTAAAACTACAAATTTATTAATCATCTGTTATGAAATTGCATTTTTTTCTTAAAAAAAGTAGCATGGTGGGTTAATATTCAAAATATGTATTGTTTCCTCTTTAATTAGTTAATTGTCGTCGGGATATCCGAATGAGATTGCATTTACAAAACGGTCAAACCACATTTTTTTTTTGTATTTTATCCTAACAATAGTAGTTGATAAATTGTTCGATAAAAATGAGATGTTTGCGACAATTTGTTGCAACGAATTGTCGCAAACATCTCATTTTTTATATGCAACTAGGGTTTCCAAAATGCTGGAGCCAGCCATGAAACTGCCTAAACAATAGCCTAAATAATACGTTCTATACACCCAACTAATATAACAAGTTAACGAATTATATTGGAATCATTAATTGATTATGATTCCATAAAATCGTCCCTCAAGTTGGAGCATGCAAATCACAAACGTCTAATTTGTGCAGCAAAAACTCAGACTGTGCATGCTCCAAAGCTTTTGTAAAAATGTCCGCAAATAAATATTCCTCAATAAACTCTTTTGACCATTATAGAAAAACTCTTCCTTAATTAAATTAGGCTTAATACATTCACAATCCCTTAAATTTGTTTAGCTTGTTTTCAGTAAAATTCAAGTTCAGTTCATATCCGTCCAGTGTAACCAAATTCAGCAAAATTCCTTCTGCATTTAGGCAAATCCAGCTAATTTAGCAAACTCAATTAATTAGTTCATCCACAAAGAATGAAGCCTTACTCTTACAAGGTCTTGAGAAAGATTGCTTGAGAGAGAGGAGGAAAGAGATAAGAGTATTTTTATTTTATAATGGCATGAAAGTTACTAATTTGGTACGATGTAAATAAAGAGGTTTAATGAACCCTCAAATAAGCTATTATTGTAAACAATTACATCCTGAAAATGATAAGTACATCACTAACTCCAAATAGTTTGGCAAAAAGGACTTTCACTAAAGCTTATACCTTCGCAGTCCATACATATATAATCTCAAACTGATATCTTTTAATTTAATAATTAATCTTAATGCTTTTTTTATCTGAAAAGTAATCTTAATGCTAAACACTTGTTAAGTAGAGTTGGACTTGCAAGTTTAAAGTATTCGTCACTTGAAACTTGGAGGTGATTCTATCTCAGAATTTTTAATAAGTTCATGCTAGTTAACGCTTGTGATGTAGGATAGCATATTAACGAGGATAGTTTAACTTACAAGTCTAAAAGTATTAATTAATTATAATTTGGAAGTGATTATAATCACCATATTTACGATAATCTTTAATTAGGATAACTAGCTAGCCAAAACACTAACGAGGATATGTTAACTTATAAGTTTAAAATGTCAGAGAACCGATTGAATCAAAAGCTTGAGTTTATAGTTAAGATCTAATTATGATTTTATATATTGATCTTTCACACACTTCCTCACGCGAATGCCTTTTGAGCTTGAAAAGTGTACAACACATGCCTATCCATATGTTTTTCATTCACAAATAAATGAGATTATCATGACTCGAACTCAAGACATTTCGATTGTAGGGGCTCTGATACCATGTCAAGAAACCGATGAAACCAAAAACTTGAGCTGATAGTTAAGACCTAATTATGAATTTATATTAATTCCAGACATGAAGTGCCCATTATTCGAAATTCTAAAAAGAATCAAGGTACAAGTTTATTCTTAAGATTTTTTAGAAGGTAAAAACATTTGAAGTTATTTATAAGCTTGGCAAAATTGTGATGTTCATGCACATTTTTAGACTCATTTTCATACATGTTACCAAACAGGGGTATTCACAAAGGAGTTTTGTGAAGCAGAATTAGCTTATGAAAAGCTAAAAGAGAGCTTCGCAGGTCTCTGCGAAGCTAAAAGAGTATTTTTTTTGTAACATGTATAGAAGTGGAATAAAAAAACATAAACAAGACTCTCAAATGAGATCATTCTTGTAATTAATTGCAAATTTTTGTTAGCAATTGTATGGCGCCTTTCTTTAATAATGCCAATGCTTTGAGAAAGTTTAGAATATTGTTGATGTACCGGCTCTTTATATTAAGAAATTGCTAATATTATAAGGTTTGTAAGATATAAAATTAATGTTTTAAAAATCTCTAAGCGCTTTTAGGGCGGCCGAGACCTCCAAAGTCAAGGCGGGGGTACTAGTCGGAGCGTAGACGGGACTAGTCGAATTCACATTTTTCTAATTTTTATCATTTTTATTAAACACAAAAAATTAGAAAATTCAAATTATACCATATGAAAAATTAATAAAGTATAACTATAACATTTGGGATAGTTATAATTTTTATAATTTTTTTTTCTAGTTTTTCTAATAATTATCTTTTTTTTCTAAATTTTCTAATTTTTATCTTTTCTTTTTCTGAAATAATAAAATTATAGAAAATATAGGTTTAGTTTTTATTTTTTTAAATGGCGCCTTGGTCCGCCTAGGCGGTTAGAAATCGGACAGACGAATTCAACTTGATATGTAAAATCGGGACGGTGTACTTAAAATCATCGCCTAGACGGCCGCCTGGGCCGATGTTTAAAACACTGTATAAAATGTATATAGAAACCACTTTTGTAATTAAACGAACACATATACTTGGAATTGCCTTTGGACGCACTTTAACTGTCAAGAGGCTTGTCTCGGGTTCTTGGGCGCATGTCAACAATTTGATCCTTCCCAGAAGAGGCCTAGACATATTCGATGTTGGCCGGATCTTTCTCGTATTTTTGGCATGTGAGCCGACCTTAATGGTTTAAGAGGCATGTCTCGCAGCCCATATCCTAAGTCCATTCAAAATGAATTGATGACATTCTGGCGGATCTAGTGTTATCAAAACACACTTGTTATACTCTAAAATTTCTGAAATGTTGATGGAGATGTTGTGTCACATTCCACAAGTAATACTTATTATAATAACCAGAAAACAAACAAGCATATTATCTTTGTAACTTTTGAAAATCACAAGGTAGGCTTTCTAATTTTGTAATATTCCTTTTGAGCACCAAACTTCTCTTATAAATAGAGTGGAGGAAGAGGGTTTTTCTTCATCAATTAATCACCAGAGATTATAATAGAATTAAAATGGTTTCTTGCTTTAATTTAATATTGTTTTTCTTTGCTGTGTTTTTTGGGCAAAATGCCATTGTAGAGGTTGAAGCTTCTCATTATGTTGAGGAGAAATTGCAAGAATATGTTAATATAAATAATGTTGACATTTCCAAAAATCAACCTTATAGAACTGCTTTTCACTTCCAACCAGCCAAGAATTGGATGAATGGTATGTTTAATTAGCACTTCATTATTATTAATTAAGCTTAGTTATTCATTTCCAGCGCAAAATTTTAAATAAAAGCTTAGGCTAAGCGGATTTTAATCATTTCTTTTCTCTTTTGTGGTTCTTGCTGCATATGTTCAAATGGGGGAACACAGATCCTAATGGTGAGTTCATGATTTTCTTCCCTTTGTTTTATTATAGAATACTTCTTATCTGGCAGCTAATTATAAATTCTATAATATAAATAAGTTTAAGTACTAAGTTGTAAATATTAATTAATGGCAGGACCAATGGTATACAAAGGAACGTACCATTTCTTCTATCAATACAACCCAAAAGGAGCAGTTTGGGGCAACATAGTATGGGGCCACTCAACATCAAAAGATCTTGTTAACTGGGTCCCACATGAGACCGCGATGTCCCCGTCTCAACCGTCAGATATCAACGGTATATGGTCGGGTTCCGCCACCATTCTATCTGGTGGAACACCGGTGCTCCTCTTCACCGGTGTTGACCAACTCAACAACCAACTTCAAAACTTAGCCCTTCCCAAAAATTTATCTGACCCTTTCCTCAAAGAATGGGTCAAATCCCCTCGTAACCCGCTTATGGCACCCAACCCGAATAACCAAATCAATGCGAGCTCTTTTCGGGACCCTACGACTGCATGGATCGGCCACGATGGTCAATGGAGGGTCACTATCGGAAGCAAAGTCAACCGACGTGGTGTCTCAATTCTTTACAAGAGTAAGGATTTTGTACATTGGGTTAAAATGAACGAACCGTTACACTCGGCTCCTGATACTGGAATGTGGGAATGCCCGGATTTTTACCCGGTTTCGGTTAACCGGGCTTGGGATATCCAAAAACCAGTTTTTGGCAAAGGTATTAAGTATGTCTTGAAATTGAGCTTGGATGAGACTAGACATGATTATTATACGGTTGGAGAATATAATATTGTCAAGGATAAGTATACTCCTAACCCGGGATCAGTTGATGGTGATTCTGGATTAAGATATGATTATGGGAAATTCTATGCTTCTAAGACATTCTTTGATAGTGCTAAAAATCGAAGGGTTCTATGGGGTTGGGTTAATGAATCTTCGACCGACGAGCAAAATATCTTGAAGGGTTGGTCGGGACTTCAGGTAATTAATTAACTTAAAATTTACCCTTATCATTTTTTATAATGAAACCTGACTATTATTTTCGTCAATTACATTACATTCCAAATCTGTAAGGGATTTGTCTCTAATAACGACATATGATAGGAAATTATTCGTCACTAATTCATAGACCTAACCAAAATCTATAACTTTTTTAACGTATTTCCGTTCATTGATCCTCCGAGTATTTGTTTATGGCAGGGATTTCCAAGAACTATTTATCTAGACAAATCAAAAAAACAATTGATTCAATGGCCAGTTGAAGAAATCGAAAAGCTTCGTTCAAAAGCAGTCCATTTGACTACTCCCAAACTCCTTAAACAAGGATCTGTTATTCGAGTCTCTGGGATCACACCTGCTCAGGCAGATGTGGAGGTATCATTTAAGGTATCAGATTTGAGCAAAGCAGAAAGGCTAGACGCAAGTTGGACCAACCCGCAATTATTATGTAGCAAAATGGGTCACTCGGTTAAGGGCGGGTTAGGTCCATTCGGGTTGCTAGTTTTGGCGTCAAAGGGCATGAAGGAATACACTTCTGTATTTTTCAGAATATTCAAGAACCATAACAACAAATTGGTTGTGCTTATGTGCAGTGATCAAAGCAGGTCTATCTCTTTTTTTCTTTCTCTATTAATCATAATTCGGTTCACCATAACTCGAAGAATAGAATTGTGTTGTTTTATACCTATAACTTAATATATTGTCCACGTGTTTATAATCAAAAAACTATATTTGTGATTTATCATTCTGAAATTGATCAACTTTTCAATTTATTCTCATGATCTGTATATCTTCTTTTTTTTCATGTAGATCTTCACTTGTTCCAGATTATGATAAGGCCACTTATGGAGCTTTCTTGGATGTAAACCCTCTTCATGAAGAGCTGTCTTTGAGAACTTTGGTTAGTTCCATTAAAATTTGAATCAATAAATTTTGTAGATATGAAAATTTTGGAAGTTTTAGAAAACCTTATCTAAATGAATATAACAACTTTGAATTAGAAGAAAAAAGGCAATACTTCACCAACAGTCTTTCAAGGAAAGAGTTACCTAACATAGTTATATTATTACTCTAAGCCAACCTTCATAAAGCTATACTATATAAATATGCCCTGAATAGGTATCTAGCACTTGTTCTATGACAGAAAAATTGAAAAATTATCCAATGGAGTATTTGGTTGAGTTGTTATTGATATTGATAGTTGGTAGAGTTAGGGGGCAAAGTGGCTATTTTGGAGACCACGTATCGTTTAGGTCTAAAATGATTTATTGACCTTCCAAACTTGTTTAGACTGACGCGTTCGCTCCTTGAACTTGTATAGAGTGGAACACTTTACAATTTCTAAAAAATTCACTCTTAGTCTGTCACGTGGACTTAAGGAACTAATCACGCCATCTTAAGCAAGTTTATAGAGCTACGAGATAATCTATAAGTTTAAGGAGTGAATCTACTTTTTGAGTTAAGTTCAAGGAGCTTTCGATGTATTAAACTTACTTTTAACTAAATGAAAATTACAAGTATTCAAAACTTAGGGCTAGTTTAACATTATTGTGGAGAGAATCAATTGTTGTAAGGAAAAGTGTTGTCAAAGAAATTATTGTAGGAGAAAAGCATTAAAAAGTTGAGAAGTGTTTGACAAACACATTTCAAAAGTTTTTTAACAGTCAAAAACTAAAATAAGAATATGAATTATTAAATATATTGAAATTTTTTGCTATTTTAATATCAATATTAGATTTTTGGATAAGTTTTAACAACTACTTTTCCAAAAATTTATGAATTGTAGCATTTTCTAAAAACAATTTTAATCTAGAAAGCAATTTTGCATTTAGCAAATAATACTCATTTTAATTGAAAAAACTGCTTTTTAGCTGAGAAAGTTGCTATTGTAATTAGAAAAATAATGTCATGAGTAGCTATTATTTTGAAAGCAAAATCAACCTAAAACTTACTATAATCTTTAAAAAAGAAAACCATTGGCTACTTTCCTAGGATAATGCATGCTTTCAATTAATCCAATTTCGCACACAAAAATAATGCAAGCTTTAAACCATTAAATAGCAGTACTTCCCAAGACTTGTTTTTCATTTCATAGCCAACTCTAGGTCCACTAATTTTACATATTTAGCATATAGATCCCACACAAACAAACATGCTATATTCAAGATTCCCAAGCCTATTCTTGAAATAACTTGGTGGGATATTCCTCTTACCTAACCTTAACTTAACATGCTCATAAGCTCATGCTTTTGTCCTTTCCATTTTCACCCTTTTGGAAATATTATTTGTTGATGCAATTAGAATATTTGGCTTGTATTTACAGATTGATCACTCAATAGTGGAGAGCTTTGGTGGAAAAGGAAAAAGTTGCATAACAGCAAGAGTTTATCCAACATTGGCTATAAATGAAGCAGCCCACTTGTATGCTTTCAACAAAGGAAGTCAAAGTGTCAACATCACTAAATTGAGTGCTTGGAGTATGAAGAAGGCCAGTATCAACTAGAGGATAATTTTCATGAGTCATGTGATCATATGTTGTATCTATATGTTACTTTTTTGTTGTTGTCATTAGAAAAATATTGCTAATAATGATTGTTAGATAATTAGCTAGTAGCTTTTAAGTGCTTTCGTTTGTGTTTTATGTAGAATATCCAATGGCTTTGTACTTGCTAATGAGAGCATAAGAATGAATAAGAAAATAACTATGGGAGTTTGCTAAAAAAATTTGTTGCATAGTTATAGAGTAGTGCCTTTTTAATGCTTTAAAAGTAATTGACTGCCTTGATATAATCATATGTTTAAAGGTAAATAATTTTTATATCCACAATAAAACAAATCTTTGTTTTTATAAACATATTATAAGGTCTCAATTTTTTACCTTAATTAATATTTTAGTCATTTTGTGTATTTTTATTTTTTAAAATTAACGTAACATATTTTGACTTTCAAAATATTTATATTGTCGTAGAAAATAACTTTGTGATTCTGTAATATCATATGTGCATGTTCATCCGAAATACAATAGTTATAAATCTGAAAAAAAAAAAAATTTGACATAAATACTAATGAGTTAAGCATGATAAAAGATATGGACATTAAAATGTGTTTTTAAAATGGAAGGACTAAAATATTGTATTATGTAAAAACTTGGAGTCTTTAACATTATAGCCCCGTTCTTTGTGGGAGAACTGAACTGAAATGAAGAAGGAACTTTGCTGAATTTAGCTCTAAATTTGATTGAATTTAATTTTTGCTAAAATTAACAACAAAGCCTATATTGTAACTTATCATTCTAGCGACACGCATCCTGAATTTATACTTGGATTGAGTTGCGGAATGAGGCCTAAGGATAAGCTCAGGTTGAAATATTTAAAGCAAAATGTATTATTTGGCCACTGACCTTTTCAAAATTTATGTATTTAGCCACTGACTTTTTATTTTGTCATATTTAGTCACTAATCTTTGTAATTGGGTCATATGTGGCCATTAACCTACCAATTTACTGAAATCTCGCCCTTCATAAATTCAAATTAAAAGGAGATAAAAATGTTAAACATTAAAATTTCACTGTTTCAAATAAGAAATTTATACTAAAACTAAAATATTGCTAAATAATACGAATATAGAAATGTCAATTAACGTAATAAAAGTGACATTTCATCAAATTACAAAGGTGAATGGTCAAATGTGACCAAATAAAAGGCCAATAGTCAAATGCACAAATTTTGAAAAGATCAGTAGCTAAATAATACATTTTACCAATAATTAATAATAAAGACTTCCATGATATTAATAAGAAAGATATGTTGTGCAATCAGTGGCAGCAAGACCACAATAACTCATTTTATTTTTTTTCAAAAAAGTGTAATTACGGATCGAGCATTGATTTGAGTTTAATCCTATGTATTAAGCCTAGTGTATGAAATGCTTGTTTATGTTCCAGGTAGAAAATCCAACTGCTTCAATGAATAAAGAAATAATTTGTAGTGGAGCTTGCTTAACTAATTGTTGCATATATAGTATTGGAGCCCCTTTATATTTGTTGCCCTATCAATCAATTAATGAACATCCTCCTGAGTAGGATAAATAAAGTACATCACTAACTCCAAATAGTTTGGTAAAAAGGAGTTCACTAAATTAGCAACTGATGATATCTCATAATGTTAATAATGCTTATGCTAAACACTTGTTAAGTAGGAAGCATAGAAATGAGGATAGTTTAACATTATTACAAATATAAAGTACCAAATAATATCACATCACGTGAATCCATCATGCAATAGCTTAATGGTTATTACGCTCCAAATGCTTTAAATAGTTTACAATAAATACTTATCCTACCATGTGGTGAAATTGCACTAACAAACAAAAGTAACAACGTCATAACACATTAAGCAATTTCAGGTTTTATAATGAAGTATACACAAGAGTTTGTTGAATTGAATTTGTTCCTGGTGTTGATGGCTTTAGCAGTTATTTCTTTCGAAATAGTTGGTTTGTTATTGGCAAAGATATTTATGCAGCTGTTAGAGATTTCTTTGTGAATGGTAAATTGCTCAAGCAAGTCAATGTCACTGCTATGGTTGTGATTCCTAAAATTTCAAATCTTTAAGGATTGGGGGACTACAGACATCTAGCTTGTTGTTGTACGGTGCTTTATAAAATTATCACTAAAATTTTGACTATGATCAGACTTTCGAAGGTGATAAATAAGCTTATTAGCCCAAACCAATATTCATCATTTGTTCTTCTTTTCCCCGGTGATTAATAAAGTTTGGAAGAGCATTGCTCATAGGTGTATGAAGCCAACTATAGATATGGATTGGAGAAGAATCATTAGTTGGATGGGGAGGAAAGCTAGAGGGAAGTCAGCTCTTGCCTGCACAAGACGATCGAGTAGCTTTTGCTGCTACTGTCTATCATATATGGTTGGCCGTAATAATTTCTATTTCCATGATTTACCTTTTAATAAGGCTTTGTTATAAGGTCTATATGTTTTTATGCTAGGTTAAGATTGTTCTCCAAGGTTAGGCCTGCTTATGCTTCTGTAATGGAAGTTTGGCAATGATACAAGTTGCATAAGGTTGTAGAGAAAGGCTCAGGTGTGACAATGGCATAACAGTCCAGTTATGGTTTGACAAGGGAAATAGGTGGGGGTAATTTTGTAATTGAAGAGGGAAAGGTGGCAAACTTGTAATTAAATGAAAAATCTTTAAGTGTGGAAAATGGGGGTTTTTTACAAGACTAAACCACTTTCAATAGGCCCATTACATTAGTAACCACTTTCATGTTTCACATACTAAACTAACCACTCTCAATTTTTCTTCACAAAAATACCCCCAACTAACCACTCTCCCTCATTTATGCTTTCTTCTTTCTCTTTTAAGATATAACCGTTGCTTTCTTCTTTCCTTCTATCCCCTCCCTCATTTTGCTTTATTCTTTTCCCTGTTAGCGGCTATCGCTTGATTCCTTCGGTTTCCAATCATTTGTTCGCTTTTTTTCCATTTTCTGAATTCCAGGGCGAGAAAACGGTAACTAACGTTAACAGCAATTGAAACCGTTCCATGTCTGCGCCATTAACTTCTCCCTCGTTTTTTCTTTCTTCTTTCCCGTTAGCAGCTATCTCGATTCAATTCATTTCTTCGCTCCTTTCCATTTTCTGGAATCCTCAGCAAGTAGCGGTGACCTCATTAAGCAACAACTTCGATTCCGACGTTTTCCATTCATCTTTCAACCTCAGTTTCATATGCATGCATTGTATTATGTATTTTGTTTGTAAAATTCGATTGCATGTTATTTTCTTTATGAAATTAGGTTTGTAGGTTGTTTGCTAATCAAGTGATATTTGTAGGTTTAAGTCGTTTCGTTATTTGTTGTCCTTATGTCGTGCTATTATACCTATAGTTTAATGAGAAAATGCACGACATAAACTAGCAGTACAGCACGACAATGAGAAATATGCACTCATGTAGTGCTTTCGTGCTGTCGTGCTAGTTGATGTCGTGTTGTCGTGCTGTTGTTTTTTCACGTACATAGTGCATATTTCTCACTGTCGTGCTGTCGTGCTGCAGGACAGCACGACACTGAGAAATATACACTATGTACGTGAGTGCATATTTCATTGTCGTGCTGTCGTGTTGTAGTGCTCAGCACGACAACACGACAATGAGAAATATGCACTATGTACGTGAGTGCATATTTCTCATTGTCGTGCTGTCGTGCTGAGCACTACAGCACGACAACACGACAATGAAATATGCACTATGTACGTGAAAAAACAACAGCACGACAGCACGACATCAACTAGCACGACAGCACGACACTCTTGCCGTTTTCTTGCTGTGGATTCCAAAAAATGGAAAAGAGCGAATAAATGAATGGAAAACGACGGAATCGAGAGATAGCTGCCAATGGGAAGAACGGGAAAGAAGAAAGAAAAAACGATGGAGGGAAGAATCGAGAGATAGCTGCCAATGGGAAGAACGGGAAAGAAGAAAGCAAAAACGATGGAGGGAAGAATCGAGAGATAGCTGCCAATGGGAAGAACAGGAAAGAAGAAAGCAAAAACGATGGAGGAAAGAATCGAGAGATAGCTGCCAAGTTCTTGGTCAGCGCTACTTGTTGTCGACGCTGGAAACTGGAAAAGAGCGAAGAAATTGACAACGACGGTACTCTTGTTATGGATTTGAGAGCAAATAAATTGAAAAACGAAGGAAATCTGTACAGAGAAAATTTTGCTGTGATTTAAGAGAGAGCTGCTAATGCTAAAGGGAAAGAAGAAAGCATAAATGATGGAGAGTGGTTAGTTGGGGGTATTTTTGTTCAGAAAAGGTGAAAGTGGTTAGTTTAGTATGTGAAACATAAAAGTGGTTACTAATGTAATGGGCCTATTGAAAGTGGCCTAGTCTTGTAAAAAACCCGGAAAATGGAGAGGATGAAGAGGAGGTGATGTCAGCGCTGATGTCACCCTTGGAGAGAGAAAAAGTTTGAATTATTTTCTTTAAAATGCATTTTTCCGCTCTTCTCGAACTCGTTTTTCCAAAAAAAATTATACCACTGAACTCGTATTAATTAGGCCGTCATTTTTAGATCCATTTTTGTTATTTATAAACGATTTTTAATTTTTTTAATTTCTCTATGGTTGTTTCAAATTAATATTCGGTTGTTTCAAATTAATACTGTGTTGTTTCAAAATAATATTATGTTGTTTCGAATGAAATATTCGGTTGTTCCATATGCTATATTGTTTCAACAGAATACTCGGTTGTTTCAAATTAAGACTCGGTTGTTTCAAATTATTACTCTGTTGTTTCAAAATAATACTCGGTTGTTCCGAATGAAATATTTGAAACCTAACCCTAGGGCCTCGTATACCATGTACATAACCCAAAGCCTGCGATATAAAAAGCAATCCCATTAAAAATATTGAGAACTGATTGCAGAAAAGGATCTCTCCATAAGGAACTATTGCATTAGAAGAAAAACTGAAATACCTGGTGCCCAAGGCAAACACCCAAAATAGGAATATCCCTGCACTCCAGCAGCAAACCGAAGACATATTCCTGTAAGATTCAAATGGATTCTGAACTGGAATCGCAAAACTCAACCAAATGAAAATATATACCAACAGCAAAAAACTCTAATTGCAACATCATCTTACGGTAACAAAGGAAAAACATATGGACAGCAATAGAACACAGAAGATACAATCAACAACTTCGACATCATTACATTATCAATTAGCAGAAAGCTTTAGCTAAAAAGCAGCAGCAGTTTCTGAAGATCAGTAGATAACACTTAAAACACACGCGCACACATTCATATAAAAACAGATCTGCACCATGAAGTAGTATAAATCTAAAAATTTGACATAAATACTTAACTGTGGGGTACTTAGACCTGAAACCCACTAGTCTTGACATTGTGGGACAGAAAGCAAAATTATAGAGCATAGAAGAGAAGAAATAGCAGCAAGGCAAGAATAATCAACAATCATTACAATTACAAAAATCAGCAAAAATAAAAGAATATTAGACGGTTCAAGAGAACTGAGAACGAAGATGAAACCAAAAAGTAAAACTAAAATTCCCACATGAGTTCTACATAACTATCATCAATATTTTCTGGTCCCATGTGTGATAACCAAAATACTCTGTTGTTTCAAATTAATACTCGGTTGTTTCGAAATAATAGTCGGTTGTTCCAATGAAATATTAATACTTTGGATTGAATGGAGCTCTGTACAATTAGCAATTAATTCATGACTAAACAATCAAACAAGCATCGTCAATTAATTCATCAATTCACATTTTCAATTAATTTCAGTAGTAGCTAAAGTAAGAGTAAAAACAACATTAATCAATCAAACAAAAAATCATCAATTAATTCATCACTTCACAGCACATAAATGCTTTATAAACCTCTGCTCAAAACTTACCAATGTGAATTCACAGGTCAAGTATTGAATTTCAAACCTCTAAGGGAAGGAAGAGGAGGGGAAGTGGTACGACACAAAATTGAACAAGCAGAAATTTTGGGTTGCCTCACGAGAATCACCGTCGTGACCACTGCATCCGAGAAGGACTCCGCCCAAATAACCCGATAAGTCTTTGGAGTATCTTAGCAGATGCCGTTACGTCAGCAAATAAACACAAAATTACGAGATGGGGCTGCCAATTATTAGAAAGCCGGTGTTGAACACAAAATTGATTTCGTTGAATCTGAGGATTTTCATGGAGAAGGAAGGGGAAGTGGTGGCGGACGGCGAATTTCCATGGAGAAGAAAGGGGAAGTAGCGGCGGACGGCGGTTTCCATAGAGAAGGAAGAGGAAATGGCGGCAACAAAAAGATTGGAGAAAGCAGAGGTGAAAGGGAGAAGTTTGCCTTCAAAATTAGAAAAAATTACCTTTTACATACCTGATTAATTACACTATTGGTACATGTCCCACCATAAGAGCTTGTCACACCATAAAGGGTATGTCTCACCTGAACTTGACTCTAGGGTTGTATCATTCTTTTTATTGTTCTTAAGGGTTTTCCCTTCTTGTAATTTTTGCAGTTTGATGTTTTAATAGAAATTTTTTACTTGATAAAAAAAATGAATTTATTTAACTAAATTGGACGAATTTCTAACGAATTTTGCTTAATTGAATTTGTTGAACTAAATTTTACTTAATTTAAGCTATAAAGAATATCAGCTCAGTACTATGTTCATATTATTCGTTTTGGTCCTATTCAAGAACATGGATACTCACGTTTTTCCTCTCTTCATTTTCGACACTAAATTCACTTCATTCTTGATTTCGCCTTTATATATGATCTAACCTTCTACCCTAAGGGCACTCCTTGGAGACCCAATCATTACGGTTGAAGTCGATGGCCCATAAATCTTTGGATTAAATTAAGTTAGCCTCATGTATTCGGGTTCTATTTAATAATGTGAATACTAATATAACACTTCGGAATCCCTTCGGAATTGCTTCTGTTGAATTTTATTTTTTATTTTTTTTTAGGGATAAGTTTAAAAATAATGCTCGTGGTTTACTCAATTTTCAAATAGAGGTCTGTGATTTAACAGTTTGCAAACAGATGTACGTGGTATGATTTGTTTTGCAAATAGAGGTATGTGGTATGAATATTTTTACAAAACAGAGTATTCGAAATCACATTATTAAGTTTTGATGATATTTTTATCTTTTAAACGACTTATATCTTTACATTGACAAAATATTGATCATTCAAATCGAATTGCAAGTTGTAAAATGGACTTAAACGTCAAAATAGTCTGTAAATCGTCAAATTATAAAAGAACGTAAAACGTTCATAATATGATTTATGATTTCGATTTGAGAGTGGGAAATGTCAGTAAATGATATGTTTTATCGATATGTAAATGTACATTTTTTAAAAAAATACGAAATATACTTCAATCGAATTGAAACGTAAAGTTGTAATTTATGATACCTTATTTTGCAAAAAACTTCATACCACATACCTTTATATGCAAACTGTTAAACCACAGACCTCTAATTGCAAATTTACGAAACCACGAGCATTGTTTTTAAACTTATCCCTTTTTTTTACAATAATGTCAATTAGGATTACTAGCAACTAACAAGGATATATTAAGTTGCAAATTTAAAGTACTCACTACTTCTGAATTGCTTCTGTTGGCTTTTTTTTCTGTTTTTTACAATAAATGAGTCTCTGGATTGGTTACGTGTTAAGTTGAAAATGAATTTGTCCATTGGAAGAAATTTTTTCCTTTCGGTCTTATTCTTATTTAAAAATGATAGCTTAAATTATTGATTGAGCTTTTTGAGTTTTCGGCATGAGAAATAGATAGTGTACTTAATTAAAAGGATGAGTTTATTTATAGATTTAGCAATGTGACTGAAATAAAAGTAAAGAAATACCTTTTGTTTTTGTTTTTGGAGGTCGTTTGGTATATATGGGAAATTAATTTTCGTGGGATGTTCCATTTCATAGGAAATTATTTACCTAATGTAATTCCTATGAAATAGTTTTAATGTGTTTGGTTGACATTAGGGTATTTGCACTTCCTATAAATTTTGAATGACCAAGAGGGGGGTGGGTGATTAATTTCCCACATTATGTGGGAATTTCATTTCCCTAAGGGATTTTGAATTCCCCTATTTCCTCAACTTCCTATCAACCAAACAATTAGTCAAATCATAAAATCATGGAAATTTTTATTGCCTATATAAATTTATGTATATCAAACAATCACTTAATATATATATATATATATATATAGGGAGAGGCTCTTGTGAGAACCCCTATGCTTATGCGAGAACTGTTCTTAAGGTGAGAACCCCCCCTAAACTACGTAGTTTCATTAAGGACTAAATGGCATTTATCCCTTTTATTTTAATTAAAAATCCAGGAGAGAGAAAAGAGGATAGTGATGAGTCATCATTTGTTTATTCTTTATTAAAAAATGTTTTCCCGCTTATTCCGAACTCCGATTTCGAATATTTTTATATGGATGAACTCGTATTGACAAGATGCTCATTTTAAGATCCATGAAGCCCGGGTAAAAACGACGTTTTCAATTTTAGAACATACGGCTTTAATTTTAGAACATGCGGTCTGGTTTCGTCTTTTTTAATTCCGTTATTTTAAATAATGTTATAAACCTTCTAAACCTTGTATATTGTATTCTAAGAGTTCAACATAATGTTCTAAAGGATATTAGTTGATATCTGTAACATTTTTGCATTGTTATTTTATGATATATCGAATTTGCGACTCATAATTTAAAGCTAATGTACATGTTTACTAAATAACGTTACATGTGTTCGAAATTTTATAGCTCGTGTTCTATATAATATTACATGTGTTCGAAAAGTAATAGTCTCTGTTTTGAAAAGTGAAGTACAATGCTCTTGAAATAGTTAAGCGCAATGTTCTAAACGATGTTTGTTATGTTCTAAAATGTCGTATATCTAAAAACTAAGTCATACAATCTAAAACGTAAGTCATATGTTCTACAATTAATTTCCTGTATTTTTAAAAAATAGTATTATCTAAAGCTAATGAACATGTTTTTGATAATAATAACAATAATAATGAAAATTTAATAAAGAATATGAGTCGCAAATTCGATATATTATAAAATAAGAATGCAAATATGTTGCTCATATCAACCAATATTTTTTAAAACATTATGTTGAACTTTCAGAATACAGAATATAAGGTTTAGAAGGTTTATAGCATTATAAAACAATGTATTATAAAAAAAGATGAAACCAGACCGCATGTTCCAAAATTGAAACTGTATGTTCTAAATCTAAAAACGTCGTTTTTACCTGGGCATCATGGATCTTAAAATGAACGCCTTGTAAATACGAGTCCATCCATATAAAAATATTCGAAATCGAAGTTCAGAATAGCCGGGAAAACATTTTTTAAGAAAATGGCAACAAACATTGTAGCTTGGTGGCAGAAAGTAATGAAGGTTTATAAAGGAGTGTGTTGCACTTATATTAATTAAAGTTGTTGGCCTAGTGGTAAGCATCAATGCTTGGGAGTGGAGAGGTGTGGGTTCGAACCCTGCTGCCCTCATTTCATTTTTTTTTAATTAAACACACTAACTAACTATCAAAACTACGTAGTTTTGATGGGTTCTCACCATAAGATTGATTCTCGCATAGGGAGGGGTTCTCACTTGATCCCTCCCCTATATATATATATATATATATATATATATATATATATATATATATATATATATATATATATATATATATATATATATATATATCTTATCATTAAAAAAGAACTATACTTAATAATGTAAATGTCAGGACACTTGTTAAGAAGAATATTAAAGAGGAAATATAGTTTAAGCTTAAACTGAAGTTGTTGGGTTATAAGGTGATCATTTAAAACATATTTTAAAGGTGCAGACCAGGGAATGGTAGACTGACAAATATGAGTTATATGCTTCATTTGAGATTTAGATGAGTTGACACTTGGACAATGCCATAACTAATTTAAGTTTTGTACAAACCTTAAAGTTTAAGTTTGATTAAGTTGTGAGGTGGACTCTATTTGAGAGAGAGACATATCTACTATATCATATCTTCTCTGAGTATGTTTAATAAACAAGTCTCCTTATCACCTGATCAGCCAACTTGTTTAAAATACATAACCCCACTGTTTTTCAAATGTCAATTCCACAAGTCTTTCTGTAGCATATTTTAAAGATTTCACTGTTTTTGGGATTATGTCAAGAGCCCAAAACCTTCAACTATATTATTCTTATTAATGAGGATTTTTTTTCCAAAATTTGAGGGCTTTCAATAGGCCATTTACATATATATAACTCACTTGCTTGACATTTACAAATTTACACATTTTTAACAATTTTGGACAAAAACACCCTTCATTTAAAAAAAACAAAATTATTGTTTCTTTCCTTTTCCTTCTTTTTGCATGTTGTCTTCTTTTTCTTACCTTCTTCCTATTTTCTTCTGCATGGACGTTTCTCTTTTCCATTCAACTAGTTGAAATGTTCCCTTTCTGTTGCTTTTTAGTTGGCAGATCCGGTAGACCCATAGCTTTCACCATTGATACTTAGCTTTCGATTCCACTTCTTCCTCTACTACTATTGAAAACTGTTATTTCTTCATCATTTTTCTTCAATTGGGGTTGATTTCTGCCACAACGAGTAGCTCACCTGTGGCGATTGCAAGATTAATCTACTTACTTTTTTTCTGTTCGGTTTAGTTGCACGATGAGGGTGGAAAAGTCTCGAGTATGCCAAACGTGTAAAAGAAGTCCTTAACAACTACCGATTAGGATCATAGAGTGTTGTCGTAATTGTAAGCACTAGTTTTCGAACCTAATGACGAAAGCAATTTTCGAGCTCCTCGTTCCGCCAGTCGTGCAAGTGTCAGTACTCGTTAAAGAACGGAGCCACTTTTCGGAGTCGTAACTCCCTCTACCAGCACCCCGGGAACACAAGGTTGACACTCTTAAGCTTGTGACAAAGTCCTCTTTCACCTAACCTTCATACGTTCTCCATCTCTCTCCTCTGTGACCGTACGGTCCCCCTAATAGTAACTGCAACCGTACGGTCACCATCACTTGAACCGTACAGTCTTCACTCGTGGCAATACGGTCCTTATCCTTATCTGACACGTGTCGCTAAAATACAAACAACTTATTACGTTCGGTCATGCCTTTATAAAGGCCCGTCTGAGATCCAAAAATAGATCTCAGACGGGACTTATAGAGACCATACGGTCTCCATAAGGGTGATCGTACACTCACCCTAGAGTGACCGTACGGTCACCATATACTCCTATATAAGAAGGTTGAAAATCTCATTCATTCCATCAACAAAATCTTCTCTTCTCCCTCTTTCCCTCTCGTTTTTAAGCAATTCCCAACCCGATGAAGTTGCCTCTGATAAAGTTGCCTCTGAAATAGTTGTCTAAGGTTGCCTCTGATACGAAAGAATTGCTTAGTTCCGAGATTCTAGGATACACTACCTCCATAAACATTCTCGCTCCCTAAAGTCCTCACGACACCAAAATATGCTTGCCATCATCCAATATTCATAATCCTATTCACTCATTATCACTAAAAGTCCAAATCCCAGCATTGCTATCGGACTCGCTAAGAGCAAACGCAGTCTCTCCAGTCCGGAGGATTCCCCCGGAATCCTTCCTCTCAAGTCACCAGGAGTACGCCCTATGCACCTCTGGTCCCAAAGTTCCTCTCTTCGGCTGCGTTCTAAGACGAGTACTAGCTTGCAAGCATCCCACTGGCACGCAATGAGGGTAAGCTTCTGAGTTTTTTTACTGTGTCACACGATGCTTTACTGTACAAATGTTTGTGTTTTAAATACTCTGTGTGATAATAATATTAATAATAATAATAATAATACAAGACAATAATGAGCAAGGTTGCATTAAAGATCCTCTAATGCCTAGAATGTCGGGACTAATAAGTTGTATCCACGAACGTAAATAGAATCTTTAGTTTTCAAAACAATTGGTACATACACCGGTTTGTACATTTTACCGGTCAGCCGGGTGGAGACTCTAGTCAAAGAAGGCTAAAGCCGCTATGACCACCCGTTTCCGCTCACAGTAATCATGTGGTATTTTTTGTGTGGTAATGATGCAGTGTTATGGTGTTTTAGTGTAGTCGTGTTGTTGGGATATTTTACAAAGGTCATAAACACACAACTAGAGTGTTAAAATCTCATGTCTAACATATCTGTGTCTGCATCTTTTGAAAATTTTAGAACTGAAATTTTTGAGCAAGAGAATGGAATTCGTGAATTAGTTAACAAATGGAATGGGGGAAGAGGAAGTGGAAGAGATCGAGAGAGTATGAGTTGAATGAGAAAGAGAAATGCCTAGGATTTTGGATTGAGATGAGGATACACAAGATGAAGAACAAAAGTTCAGTGATTGAGGAAACAATGGCAGAGTACTCGCGATTAAAGACGTCATCATGGTTGAGCTTTTTGATCTTATGAAGATGATGAAGAAGATGAAATCGGGTACGACGTGCTCACCGTCGAAGAACATGAAGAAGGAGATGAAGAAGATGCAGAGGAATGAAGAAGATGAGGAAGATGAAGATGAAACGACGTGCTCACCGTTGAAGAAGATGAACGAAAAAGATGAAGAATATGGAGAGGAAGAAGAATGGAGAAATAACGTGAATGGAGACCATAGGAGACAATGATAGGTATGTGAAGGAGGTTAAGCTTTTGTAAAAGGAAGGGTATTTTTGTCCTAAAATCCCAAAGCTGTCTAGTTTTGCAAACGTGTCTGGATATGTAAACAACATATTAAGAGTGTTCTAGTTTTGTAAAAAAAAACCTATTAATCATGTCAAAACTAATATTAAACCTTATCAAATCTCAACAACCGACACATAAATCTTGATGATTAGGATACTCTTCCATTGAGATATCGTCAAATTGGTCAAATTCAATGCATCTCAATCATTAATTATAAAATTAATATATTGATGAGATTTTATTGGTAACTCTTAATCTTTTTCAAAAAAAAATGAAATCGGTGGTTGCAAAGGGTTGAGATTCATTAAACTTTACCAACTTGACGGTATTTAAGGATCCTGAATTTTTCATCCTAAATATGATATCAATGTTAGATACATTGTCCATTAGTCGGGCTGAAATGAGTTTGCACTAGACTCGGCATGAATTTATATAAAAGGCTTAGCCCAACCCAGACAGCTATTTGAGACTTCGACTTGCAAGTCAAAACTTAGACCAACCTCTGTAAATTAAACCCACATCACAATTAGTACATAAACATTTTTTGACAATAAAAAAGTAAATTAAATTCACTATACCATTTTTTTAAGAAAACAAACACAACTAAGTCAAATTGGCTAAAAGAACATTACTAAGAATGGAAGTGGGCATACACACTTTCCACGACACAGAACTATAAGCTCTCATTGGACAATGCGCTGCTACATTCGCTGAACACTTAACAAACGAGATAGAAAAAAGAATCAAACTCCTGCATAAGGATAACACAATCACTAACAATATCGGCCAAGTAGGATAGATGTGGCGAGGAACTGCACAAACCAAGGCCAAACAATCTGAATGAACATCAATATTTATGAGACCGGATCCTTTTAACCAAGATAATACCTCCTTTAAAGCAAGGCCCTGAGCTACGATTGTTACAAACACAACCAAAAATGCAGCACATCGAGAGAATAAGTAGCTCCTGGTATGATCACGAATGATAAAACCGAATGAACAAGAATCTACGCTAGATGCCAAGGATCCAATCGCAGGTTTCAACTACTTAAACGTAGTAGCTTCACCCTTACCACTAGCCTTCATTCGAACGCGTCTGAGCCATAAACCAATCCTCGTAATCTTGCTGAAACCTCTGAACCACCTATAATGGCCGCATCGACCGCTTCTCCCACACCACCAAATTCCTATTCTTACATAATGTCGAAGTAACCCAAACAAGTTTACTACACACAACCTCATCGTCTACAACTAACAACATGCTCAGCCAACCAAGAAAATCTTCTTCTCGATTCATGCAATCATCAGTAAAGTAAATACCCAAAACCTGTGTAGCAAAACTACACTTAAGAAATAAGTGATTTTCGCTCTCCCCCAACTCCTTGCAGATTGGGTGAACATTAGGATACATGTGATGACTTTGAGCAAAATTGGATATCATTAGTAAACATTGAGAAAACATTCGCCAAAGTCAGTTCTTAATTTTCGGAGCAGTTATAATTTTCCACAATAATTCCGTGTAAAACCTCCTAAAGCTGAATCATGAATCTCCATTAAAGACGTTTGATAACCACTGTTAACTAAATACTCGCCTCTTTTATCAAAAAGCCAATACCTACCATTTGACTTCTCCAAATTTCTTCTCAAAATATCTATAGAATAAGATTTTGCTCCTCATCACGAACCATGATGGTAGGGAATGTCACAACTAGACGGCTAAGAGGCTTAGAAATTGAAGCATGAGGAAGCCAATGACTATCTTAGATGTGAATCGTCAAATCATTTCCAATTTTGCATCGTAACCCCTTCACCAAAAGCTCATACACCGTCAATATATTACACTAGTTATAAGATGGGTTATGGCCTAAACATGTCTGCAAAAAATCAGAATAAACAAAGTTTTTCGCTTTAAAAAGTCGTGTATAACCAATGACTCTGAATTGTTAATAATCTTTCATCCTTGCTTCGCTAAAAGAACAATATTATTTTTTTATATTTTTACGGAACCTCATATCGTCGTCTGACTTCGCAATACACATTCTCGACCATTGCGTCTAGTGAATACCTATATCGAGCTCCCCTAAGGACTTTTACCAAAATTGATTCAACATCTTGTTTATATCGTCACACAACTTCCAGCATTAAGAAGACACTCTTCAAATAAACAACAATAGATTGTAATACCAATTTTATAAGCACCTTTTTCCCTACCCATGATAAGAACTTCTTCTTCCAATCGAAAATTGGATTCCAAATCTGATCCTTAAGGAACCCAAAAGCTTACATCTTACTTTTACCCACCACAATAGGAGATCTTAGATAAAGACCCATATCATCCACTCATCCACATCCAAGTCGTCGAGATCGCAGACCTAGCTTCAGTAGAGGCACCTCTGCTAAAAATAGTGAAGAATTTTGAAAATTAATTTGTTGAACCAAACGAGGTACGCATGTAAGCATTGTTTAATAACATATGCTTCCGAATGACTAGCCTTAAAGAAGTAGCTATCATTAGCGAAGAATAAATGAGAAATCTTAACACACCCCGAGCTATTAAACATCCATGAAGAAGACCAACTATCTCCATGAACTGAATAATTGAAGATAGCCCCTTCACACAGATCAAGAATAAGCAAGGCAACAAAGGATCATCCTGTTGAATCCCCCTTATAGGAACAATTTGACCAAGCTCTCTTCCTCCTTGAGTAACTTTATACTACACCAATGTAACACACATCATGATCCAACCGATCAACTTTTGGTGTAAACCCATTTTAACAAGCATGCTCTTCAGAAACTCTCATTCTACTCGATCGTATGCCTTACTCATAACAAGCTTCAAAGCTGACATACTAGTTTTCTGTTTTAGTTTGAACTTATGCAACACCTCATATGCCACAATGATATTATCCATTGTAGATCTACAAACTAAGAAAGCACTTTGATTTTAAAAAATTATAGACGGAATCATCTTTTTGAACCAATTAGCTAACATCTTTGATAAAATCTTGAACAACACATTACATAAAGCAATTGGCCTTAGAACTGAGACTAGCTTAACCTTCGTCTTGTAGGCATAAACACGATCGGTGTATCATTTAATCTAGGTAGAAGAGTAGAATAATTAAGATAGTCCAGACAAGCCGAACTTACATAGAAATCCACAATACTCCAGAACTTTTGATAGGAATTAGAAACCATCCGGCCACGGGGTCTTATCATCATATACATTGAGAAGAAAGTTGTTCTCACCTCTTCTTCTATAAAAGGCCGAACTAACATCTCAATGTCCACCACTACCACTCTTGCTTGAACCGCTTCCAAAATCTCTAACGCCTCATAGCCTCTACTATGAAAGATATCCTCAAAGTAATTCATAAGGAGTTCTTTGAGATGTCTCCATCGAAAGCGATCTCAATGAAAAATCTCCAATTCATTAGAAGTATTCTTGTGTTACCTAGCCAAAGCATAAGCATGAAAATATTCCGAGTTTGAATCACCATCTTGTAACCAAAATAACTTGGCACATTGTTTCAAGAAATCCTCTTGTTGCTTCAGAGCCTTAACGTACACATCAGAGGCCTTTGTAAACTGATCCATCTCAAAAGAATCCAAACACCCCTTGTACGGTTCTACCTGCTCTGGAATACCAGCTAATAACTTTCTAAAATTTCCTTCCAGTGTTTAACTCCACATTTGTAATGTGGTCAAACACTTCTATAATTTCTCTGATGTAGAAACGGCCTTACTCCTATCCAAATTTCTCTCAATAACCTTCCACACTGCTCCTCCCTTAGTCAACAATTTTCAAAGCGGAACCAACAAATTTTTGAACTAAAGACCATATCTGAAGCTCTGAAAAAGGTGTCGAGTGGTCAAAAACAAACATTAATTAGATTCCTAAGTTTTGAATTACAAAATTGGAGTTTCCAATTTTAATTGACTAAAGCACGATCCATTCTCTCTTATATCCACATATTTGACACTAATCCAACTCGCAAGTAAAAGGGTACCCTTGCATCGAGACACTCATAAGACCAAACTCATTTATTGCCTCTTTAAACCTTCTATTAAACTATTCGGGTGATGATTACCACCCTGCTTATCAGAGCTATTCAACAAATCAATAAAATTTCTCATGCAACACTATGCTTGATTAGATGATTCATAGAGAGACTTCAACAATTCCCATGACTCCAGACGTCCCCTTTCCGAATAACCACACAAACTCGCTAACTTCTAATTCTTAACATTCTACTTTGATATATGAGCATCAATAATATATTCGTTGAAGAAGAACGGATACATTCACATTACTACTCCATATCAAGGCCAAACCACCTTCATGGTCCACATTATCCGCTGCAAAAAAAAACCCAACTTTGTACGAACAGCTAAAACCTTTTATTTCTTAACCTTTTCTCTGTTGGCACTAACAATATCAGAATTACCTAGAGGGGGGTGAATAGGTTTCTCGTCCAAAATCAAGTTTATGAAAACTTGGACAAAATCAAATTTCTCCTTTTCAGAAGTTGGCCTCTAAGAAGCGCTTATGTGAGAAATCCTGCCTTAAAACAGTTTCTGTCTTTCAGCAACAGAGGTTCTGTGTGACAGATCCTCTGGATAGTTTATCTTCTAAACAAAGACAGAATAAAGAGACAATCTATTTCAGCATTTTAATAATGTTGCACAGTACATAGGAGCAAATATAACAAGTAAACAGAATGGAGAGAGAGTTCAGAGGTTCTGTGAAGACAACAGATCTATCCAGGTTCACTAAAGAAGTCTTGTAGCTACGTTCTGTCCTCTATGAGATCACTCAACAGAGATTTCAAATCTACTATTCAATACTTTTATGGCAAGTACAGAAACTCATTTACATCAGCAGTGCCATAGCTAATTTCTCACTAAGTCCTGACCACCCTAGTAAAAGTTGACGGATTTTCACCAGAAAACTTATACTCTGTTTTCTGGGTTTCTCACCCAACTCAAACCTCAAGTGGTTTTCTCTCAACCAACTGAATATCACAAATGATATCAGTTTACAAATTTATTATGAACTTGTATTTTCTTCACTCGTCACTTTTACAAATTGCAATAAGAAAAGAAAATAATTGAATGCTCTGTATTTCTCAAGAAATTGCAGTGCGTTAAGAAAGCTCAAAACTCGCGTGTAAACAAAATGTTGAGCTTAGCTACTATATATAAGACTGGAAGATGACTGTTGCTTCAATATGAATCTTGAATTTGAAAAAACGATAGAGTTGTAGCCGTTTCTCTATCTTGTTCTTCAAACGTCTTCAAGTACAAATTTAATTCTGTTATTCTTGTCTTCAAGTACAGATTTGACTCCGTTATTCTTGTCTTCAAATACAGATTTGATTCCATTATTCTTGTCTAGAAGCCATGATCAACAAGAGTACAAGATCAAACTTACTAAGATATCGAAAAAGAATAATAGAAAAGGCTAAGTAGGATAGCCGGTTAGGGCATCTCAATAGAGAAAACAAAATCCTCCAGAGTGACCTCAAATTTGAGCTGTCATTCACCCACTTATAACTATTAAAATTTCATTTAAAACTCAATATTTAGGTGTAGGCTATGGTCACTTTGTTTTTCCTCTACTTTATTTGTACTTTGTCCTATCCACCATTAGATTAGGTTTTAACCCATGATCTAATGGTGGACAAAACAAAGTAATGGTTACTTTGTGAAAAACAAAATGACCCTAGAATTTCCCCAATATTTAATATATGAATGTATAAATACTTGTAATTTCAATTAAGAAATGGGCCGGGTTGGTTGCTTGAGCTACTTTTCCAAAATCCCAAGCACACCCAAAAAGTGATAGCCTTTAATAGAACAAGGCCGAAGGTCATGTTCAAACACGAGCTTAGGCGGGTAACAACAGTGACTAGGAACCACTGCTAATAGTTTTGGTCTAAATTCCACTCGACCTAGTGTCATTCAAGTCTTACAAGTTCACAGATAATCTCCAATTGTACGTGAACTTATCAGTCAACTTATCATTAAATTTTAGACTTAACTTCAAATAAGTTTTATGTAATTTCATAAATAAAAAATTGTGGTGTACATTTAAACATATAAAGGACAGTAATTTACATCATTCACGTTATCAATCTTGTTCACGTAAACGATGACATTTTTTACCAAAAATGTTTTTCTGACCTTTGAGTCTCAGATAAAAATTTTGAGCCACAAATGTCATCGTCTACATCAACAAAATTGACTATTTTCTTAATTCTGCAAACAATACAAACCGCAGTCCTCTATTTGCGAAATCACAAAACCACATGTTATTTGAAATTAACCCTAAATCTTATTTATTTATTTTAAAAAAGAAATCTTCAACTTGCTCCACTTTAATCAAGATACTGGTATTCAATTTGCAACCATATACAGCGGAGTTGGGCATGAATAAAAAATCACAAGTAAGAATATGTACCATAGTAAGCCGAAATTAAAATAGGTACATCATACCCTTTTTTGGGTTTTAGAACATATGTATAATCAAAATCAATGACTTAATATGATAGATGTTCTAAGAGAGGAAACAAAACGCCAACAACATATATACACATGATTCGGAAAAAAAAGGTACCAAAACCGCACAATTTTCATCAGCTGAGACACCGTTCGTGCCACTCTGCCTAGAGTTACTCCAGTCACAGTTTGGGGCCAAACTTCATATGACAGAGGCTCAAAGTAAGGAGGGTGCGCTCTTCTTTGCTTACTTTTCACCATTTCAACAACCAGAATATGTAACCAACCAACACTTCACACATGGGACAAATAACCAGAAATGCTACATTAAGGCACCTTAGTTCCTCTAGATGGCTGAGAGGAATATTACGGAAAGATTAGCAAACACTGAGAAACTAGCAATTTTGTAAATTAAAATGAGTGAAGGTAGATAAGGAAAGAGGAAAATATCTTACTTTTTCTTATACCTTCTTCGTGCTCTTCTTCTTATCATCGTCATCCTCGTCTTCATCCTCATCCTCATCCTCATCAATGTCATCATCATCATCATCATCATCATCATCATCAGCATAATCCAAATCATCTACCTCAGCAGCCTCCCCAGTAAACCATGAAACAGCATGAGGAATAATTTTGTCTCGAATCACAGTACTACAAGACCAATAACAAATTTCTTCTAGTTAACAATAACAAAGGTGAAGAATAGCGCAATTCAATCAGAATTTTCCTAAAGAAGTTTTTATTTACCCAATATCAAAGTCCTGTTCCATTGTATCCTTAATTTCCTCAATCTGCAAATAAACGCATCAAAATATTCATAATGCTAATAACTTTGTCAAAGAACTATCTTGGAATGCAAGATAATGAACTTACAGCATCAATATCGTCTTCATCCTCAGAGACTGAATGAGTGTTAAAGAAATTGAAGAAACTAAGACAGTTCTCGGTCTTTGTGATGGGTTTGGTATTCTTTGATCCCTTCTTTGGTTTCTTCTTCATGACCTTCTTCGTCAAGCATTTACCAGGATACCATTCTATTACCGTCCTACAAAAACCCAGTCTGAATAAGTAAATAGATGCATAAATACCAAAAAAAAATTCCGAGAGAATATGCATATAATTACCCAATAGTTTTCTCCAAAATAGGATCAATATCATAAATCATTTGAAATGTCTTTGTCAGGACAGAATTTTTGAAGTAAGGATTAGGATCAAAGTAAAACTCCAGCTTGAAACCTTCAGGTTCATCAATTCTACAATATCGGATATCCTTGAGAAGTTTTAGAGCCCCTTCATCACGTTCAGTTATCTGTCAAAAACATGGAAGACAGTCAAACTCAGGTAAACCAATAAGAAAAAATGAACTATAAGAGAGATTATTACGTTACCTCATCACCCACTACGTCATTACTTTTCAATGCGGTGAGCCAGAAATCAGGAACTCCTTTCTCTGCACGAAAGGAATGCAATTATTTATCAAGTCCGATATTATTGAAAACGAAATACTTGCAGATGTTGCAGTGTCACATTCATAACCCCTAATGTGGAAATCCTAGCACAATGTATCCTTTCTTCAATTTCCATCAGAATTCAACATCTTCTAGCTAAAAATAAATAAATATGTTTTGCAAAACAGTGGTAGCATCGCACCACTCCCTACATATATCAGGGTTTCCGTTATGCTTCATTTCTTAATGAAATGGTTACCTTCTGCAGGTTTATCCCCTTCTTGATTAGTTGCACCATCAACTTCTTTTACACCATTCACAATCTCAAACCTCTGCAAGTTTCCCGACAAGAACAACAAATTATGTCATCAAAAGGGTGTTCTATTGAACCTTGTAAACTGAGCAATATTTTATAATTTGAAAATGAATTCATGCCAAGTACATGAATTTTTGTTGTGGACACATCAAAATAAATCTCAAGCATGGAAATACCCTAAGTACCTGGGTATAAAGAGGTTCATAAAATTTCTCGTATTTAGCTTGTAGGGCCTTTTTCTCCTCATTAAACTTTGCCTCCAGTTCGTCATGTTGTTTCTGCAAATTGGATGTATAGTTGCACTTTCTATTATCTTTTGACAATAAAGTCATTGCGATCAAATGCCTATCAGTATTCTTCAGTTGATTGCAAATCAATTTCAATTATGTAAGAGAAGAGCATGGTCGAAAACTAAAATCGTCCCCTCTAATCTACTGATAACGATGGCAATACCCAAATGTATGATGCTTAACAAAATTTCCAATTAAAATGGAGGAAATGCCTAGAATAATAACCTGAATACGACATAGATTTGTAAAACATTTGGCAACCAAGACCAGCACTAAATTCAAAGACAGAAAAATTTCAAACAACATGATCCTCAAACAACAAATTGGAATGAAAAGAGAGGCAAACTCATTGCCTTGAATATTCGAAAGGCTCAACCCTTCACAATAACAGACATGTGAAGGAATATTATGCACCACAAATAATTTTTCTTCGATTTTAATAGTGAAAATCGAAGCTTATTTTTGATATTTTAGATGGCAAGAATTGGCCTTGTGAGATGAGATTCTACTTCATTCTCCTTCTCTCCTTGAACTCTTTCCTTTCCTTTCTTTTCTGTCTCACGAAGCTGCTTGATACTCGGCTTTACCCACCAAGCAGTCACAAAGCCGTACTCATTAGGAGAAAAGCAATTACCCCCCGCATCTTCGAGGGATAATATAGTAAAAGTCTCAGAAGAAATTCATATTTTCCACTCTATCAAAATAATGACTGGTTTCCTTATTCTTGAATGAATTTCAATGATATAATTAATTTGAGCATGATGACATTTTTTTCGAGCAAAAAAATACTGCATAAGAAAAGGGTTGTAGAAAAAAGCTAATAGAAAAGATACTTATTCTGAACTTTTTTCAGAAAAGCTAGTTGATTGTTAACTTAAAATTCAGTTCAAAAGTTCAAGTTTTCACATAAAAGATTTATGAATGGTTATTGGAACTATATGAATGGTTATTGGAACTAATTTTTTATGAAATCAATTAATATGCATTGTGCATTGCACAAGCAACGAATATTTGTCAAAAAAATTCTAATTTTGAGCTCCTTTAAAGATCCTCGCGCTACCATTGCCGATCAGAATACGTCAATGGTTTCCTTAGTGCTACACACAAATCATATAAGTTGAACAAAATGAATAAATGAATCATACAATTACAAAGTAGGAGTATACCTGAACCTCTTGCAGAAGATCGACACGCTTCCGGACAGTTTGAGACAGAGTTTCAATAACCTTAGAGTGTCGTCCAGCCAAGCTCTGAAGTTTATCCTGCAAAAACTCCAAAAAGACAAGAATATCACCGTCGGGATAGGGACTGCACAGAGCAGACTCGCAAGATATCAATTGAATCGATCAATAAGCCATTTTCTTCCGGAAATGGAACAGGACAAAGTGTTAATATAATTCCTAAAATTAATCAAAACAAACAGATTCTATAACATTAACATGAAACTCATGTCAAATGCACCACCAACAGCTCAAAAATGAAAACCGCAATAAGTTTCCGGAATGACTTGCCTTTAGAGCATTGACAAGGTCGGCACGATCCTCAGCACTAAGAGCTGTAAAGAACAGAAATAAAGTGAGTTTAATTTGGAACCGCACATAAAAATTCGAGCAATTACTAATACAAATGACCAGAAAATCAACAGCCTATTCGCTAATTTACGAACAATATAAGAGAAGATTCAACATGAGCAATAAAACCTAATTGTACATGTAAAGACAAAATTAGCCTAATGTGTGTTGAGTTAGTCAGTTATTTTATTGGAACACCGAATGGGATCGTCAATTTCGTAAGATTATATAAATAAAACATGATCGGGAAATAAGGAGCGGAGCGAATGATACCGGCGGCGGCGGCGGGAAGGGAGGAGTCGACTCCGGCGACATTGCTCATGTTGTAAGATAGAAGAGAGGAATGATCGGAGAGGTGGTGGAGGTTTGATGAAACTGAATATTTGACGGGAGATTTTAGTGTCAGGTAGTTTTGCGGTGTCACCGTTTACTCGCGCGTTTTTTCTGTTTCTATTACACGTGTCACTCTTTTCTATATTAAATTAGTCTGTCTTTTCGAGAAACAAACTACTCCCTCCGGTCCATATTATTCGTCACATTTGACTAAATCACGGGTATTAAGGAAATGATTGGTTTGCATTAAATATATGTAAATTGTACTAGAATACCCTTATTAATTAAGATGGAAAAATTTACATTGAAAAGCTAACATACAAATAATAGGGGTATAGTGGAAAAAGTTTACATTGGAAACATAATATGACAAATAATATGGAACAAGACTTTTTCTTCAAATGTGACAAATAATATGGACCGGAGGGAGTAGTGCTGAATAAATAATTTATTTACTTTTTTTTAGTGGGATAAAGGTTTCAAACTTGTTTTTAATATTTTTGGACCAGTATAATGTGAGAAATTATTAAAGTTCA
Organism: Euphorbia peplus; assembly: GCA_028411795.1. Lineage (NCBI taxonomy): Eukaryota > Viridiplantae > Streptophyta > Magnoliopsida > Malpighiales > Euphorbiaceae > Euphorbia > Euphorbia peplus. The sequence goes on along the minus strand of CP110843.1, from coordinate 5,386,847 downwards.
CAAAATTAAATATTGAAAGTATTTTTTTAGTTATATAATTTAACAATGTTATAGTATTTTTATAAATTTGGCATTGGGTATTGGATAACACTGCGACAGATTGAGGTATCCGTTTCCAGCATTGCAGATGTCGTAAGCGCTAGAGTAAAAAAATCGGAAGAAAATCTGCTGTTCCAGACTTCCTATCCCATTTTCATGTCTCTCTCTCAATTTTTGACATGTGTAAAAAAGATTCTAATGATTTTTTATTATACCCTAAATTGTTCCCGAATTAACCCGTCGTGGAATCTTTTTTACACATGTCAAAAATTAAAAGGGGAACAGGAAAATGGGATAGGAAGTTCGGGACAGCAGATTTTTTTCCAAAAAAATCAAATAAAGATTAACAGTTATGTTCTCATAGTCAATGACTGACCAAATACAATTTGGTCAATCATTATTAGATTAGAATTTGATGGTGGAGATAAAAACCTCATGAAATCATCTAAAGATGACGGGTTGATGCGAGACTATTTAGGGTATAATAAAAAAACAAAAAGTACTATTTATAATTAAAGTAAAATAGGTGATTTCGTTAGGTTTGAATCTCCACCCTTAAATCTTAATCTTATGGTGATTGACCAAATCGACTAGGTGAGCATCACTCTAAAGATTAAATCATTAAAACTATTTATAGAGATTGTATGTTGATTTTCGATACTATTTTAATTGACTAAATAATGATTTCTATTAAATTTAAATAAATAATAATTATGGATAGAGATAAATTTTAACAACCAACACTAAAATTTAAGGTTTTTATTAGTTAGATTTTTGGAAAAGATTTAAAATAGTCTCAGCGGACTATTAAAATATGGTTTTTGCACGTTTTTTTCACTTTTTTTTAATTATAATTTGGTTCAGGTTCATTACATTATATTATATGAAGAGAGAAAGGATCAGGTGTGTCAATGGGCTTATGGTGTGACAGCCCACTTTTGGTGTGACAACTGATTTCAAGCGGTGGCAATTTTGTAATTATTTTGAAAAATGAGTGCGCGCGGGGTATTATTGTGACTTCACGACATCATATAAAAGCTTTTTTTTTCTTTCTTCTCCTTTTACTTTAGCCGGATCCTTGTACTGTAGCACGATTATCTGTTACAGTTTTTGAACGTTTACACATTATTGTTGTTGTGCCGATTGTCTCTGATCGTGTATATATTCTCAATATTTGCGGTTAGTTTTCTGTATTCTTCTCATGTTTTTTATTCTACTTCATTTTTTTTGTGTTTCATTTTTGTTTTGTTTTTCTGCCCTAATTTGTGTGTTTTGCAGAATCGTTGAAATATGTCTAAAAATACTAGCAATGAAGTGTTTCCTGGTAATGTCGTCAATCCTCTTTTGCTTGCTGATATTAATTATCAGTATCTTGAAGAGGAGACATCAATGAGGTACTTTTTATAATAGCTTATATTAATACATTCTGCTGGAATTCAAAGTTTGCTTGGTCATGACTTGGTAAGTTTAGTTTAGTTTTGATATGTCTCGGAACAACCTAGTTTAGTTTTGAAACAACCTAGTTGCGTTTTGAAACAACCTAGTTTAGTTTTGAAACAAGTCATATAGTTCTTGTTGGAATATATTTTCAGTATGTTTTTATGTTGAAATACTTATGTATTTTGCTTTTACCAGATATTCTTTCCAGTAATACATGTTGCACACTATTATTTGCTTGTTATCAATAATATATCAAAGAGAGTAGATATTATTGATAATCGCCCACTTCCTCCAAGAACAACATGAAGAGTTAAGTATGGGAATATGTCAGAAATATTGGTATGTTGTAATTACTACTTTTTGTATATTCTTTTTCTGATCTTCTGATATGTAAAGTTGTGCTTATAAGATTGTTGTTTTCATTATGCAGCTTAAAATGTTTGCTCTTTTTCTGTACGGACCTGACAGAGTTTCAAGAGATGAGATGTCTGAATACAGTGTTAATGTAGTGAAAATGAAATGGAGGAATAAGGACAACCATGTTGATTGTGGAATTTATCTCATGAAGCACATGGAGTCATATGAGGGTCAAATTGAATCAAAATGGGACATTGGACTCACTAAAAATCCTGAGGTAATTACTGTTTTATTTTTTCTTTTTTCTATAAGTAATCTTTTTTGCTTATAATTTTCTCTTATTTATGTAGGATCCAAACTTGAAGAAGTTGCGAATTGAATTTGCTCGTAGGATCTTATTGAGTCCAAAAAATTTGATGATTGACACTCTTGATGAACAATCATTAAATTGATCTCTTAAAGCTGATTTTAATTTTCTACTGGATTAGAATGAATGATTTTGTAAAGATTTTCAGTTGTAATGTTTACTTTTTAATTTTTCTATGTTGTTTCAAATTAATATTCTGTTGTCTCAAAATTAATACTGTGCTGTTTCAAAATAATATTCTGTTGTTTCGAAATAATATTCTGTTGTTTCGAATGAAATATATTGATTTTTTTAATTTTTCTATGGTTGTTTCAAATTAATATTCGGTTGAATCAATAGAGAAGTATTTTTTTTCAACAGATATTTTAAATTTTGCAAAGTATGTAAAATTAGAATTTGAAGAGGCAGTTCTAATTATACCACACATATTCTTTAAGTGCAGTTATTGCCCACTTAAATAATTTGTGTTAACTGCATGTTTTGATTGGTGGGTTTTTTTAAATTGCTCTGTTTTGATTGGTGGGTTATTTTCCCTCCATGAATAAACGATTCAGTTCTCCATTTTCTTTTCCTATAAATTGTTGCATAGTTTTTTTAATCTTCATCTCTTCTTCTTTAAGTTTTCTTTTACATAAATTATAATGAGTGGTAGCAGCAGTAAAGGGAAAAGAAAGAGATCTCTTTCTCCATCAAGATCTCCACGGAGTGGAGATGAAAGGGAGGTTCTTAGTGACGCCTACAGGGCAACCACACAAAGGCAGAAAATGGATGACAAGCTGAAGATTCCATTTGAGTCTGTCGATTTCATTCAAAATATCCAGAGTGCATTTCGCACGAAGGATAAAGATGAAATCTTTCGGAAGATTCAGGGCATGAAGTCTACAGCTTCTTTCTTCTGTGATGAGCTTGATATTTACTTGGACAAGCTCTGAGATGAAAATCATGATTTGAAGAAGAAGCTTGCAGAGCAGGAGGCCTTGGTGAAGAAACTGAAGAAGAAGCTTCAGTATCTTTATTATTAAATTTTATGTTTTTTTTTATTTCTTAGTTTTTTTCCTTTTTTTTAAATTTATGTATTTTTGTATTTTTTTTTAATATAAAAAAGTTTATTATATACTCTTTTTTTTAATAGTGTTTCATTAACTAAAACAGTATAGTTATTAAAAATTTGAATCGGAACAATCTAGTTCCATTTTGAAACAACAGAGTTACATTTTGCAGATAATTGTAAAATATGAAATTAAATTAATAAAAAAAAATAAAAAAAAATTAATAATAAAATAAATTTAAATTAATTTGCAGATTTAAATTTAAATTAAATGTAAAACATGCATGGCTTAGGATCATTGATGATTGCCAACTGGATAATTAATTTTCAATTTGTATCGGAACAATCTAGTTCCATTTTGAAACAACAGAGTTACATTTTGGAAAATCATACATAGTTAGTTGTAAAACATGAAATTAAATTATTAAAATCAAATAAAAAAAATCTATAATATAAAAAGTTAAATTAATAAAGAAATTTAAATTATTTTGCAGATTTAAATTTAAATTAAATGTATTGCCAACTGGATAATTAATTTTCATTGGTGGGTTATTTTGAATATTATTACCGTTTGAAAACTCTTGAATAATGAGCTCAAGAAGAAGGTGGAACGAAAAGATGAATTGATCAAGAAATTGAAAAAGACACTCTGAGTGTTTTTTTTGTTTTTTTTTTTTTTGTGATTTTAGGTTTCTTTTTTTCTGTTTTTTTTATGTATTTTGTATTTTGCCTTTTTATTAAATATAATAAAGTTTGTTCTCTATATGCTGCTTTTGTTTGAAACAACATAGTTTAGTTGTGAAACAACCTAGTTTATTTTTGAAACAAGCCATATAATCCTTGTTGGAAGAAGAAAGGAATTCATTGTAGAAACAACAGCATATCAAATTTGAAACAAGTGCTTAATGATTTTGAAACAATCACTGAAATATAAAAGAAATTGCAGAAACAACAGCATATCTATTTTTGTTGTTTTGCTTTCTCTAAGTCCTCTAGTTTTTTACAATTTCTGATATCATGATGACCCAACTTCATACATCTTTGGCATGTTCTTTGCCTTTTATTTGATTTCTCAATTGCTTGCTCTCTAGCTCCCTTCAATCTTTTCTGACTGTTTGTAAGTTGTACTCCAGTTCCTTTATTCTTGGAGACTTGAGGTTCTTTTATCAGAATTTCTGCAGGCAGGCTTGTTCCAATCAACATCTCAATGTCTTGCTTTTTGCTAGAAGATTTACCACTGTTGTCTGTTCTGTTCTTTGCTTCCAAATCTGTCCTTATCTTTTTAACATTTTCGACTAGATTGGTGAGGTTTTCTGCATCACCTTCTGCTAAACTCACACACATATGCATCTCAGACCACAAAGTGTTTATCAATCTTTTCTTATCCATCACTCGAGCACACTCATCTATATCATTTCCTTCCATGTACAGCCTTGAAGTTTTTGCTGCTAATATTGTCCATCTGTTGAAGACATATTGTTGAGGAATGTTGGCGAGCATTCTATACTTCCAGACCATAATCATATGTCTGCAAGGGATTCCTACTCTTATAAACTTCTTGCAGGAACATGTAGTGTCATTGTCATTTTCTTTATAGACTACTTGATGCTCTGTTTGATCCTTTTCCATCACTGTTATTATTGATAAATTCTTGTCTACAATCATGCTTTTGAATCCACAATAGAATGAAGCAGAAATAACCTGTTTTTGTAATTCATAGAAAACTGTTGTTGTATACACTTCTGATGCATGCTGCTCAATTTTCATTGGGGTCCTGCACACAGGCTTTGAGTGTTTGTTGTCGTTGTCATTCTGCCCTTGTGCATATCTTTGTCCTTCCATTGCAGTCTCAAACCGCATGTTAAATTCAACAAGAGTTAAATGTGGATTTGTGAAACTAGTGAAAAAATGATTTTCACTTTCCGACCTTGATGTTGTTCTCATTAACCCTGAAAGAAAACAGTCTCTGAAATAGGCAGGTATCCAAATCTTTCTTTTTTCATACATGCGTTTCAACCAATCATGTTCTTGCAAATTATATTCTGAAATCACTTCTTGCCATTGTTTCTCAAAATCTTCTCGCTCTGTTTCCACATTCCAAACACATTTGTTAATCTTGTCAAAAAATTCTGATTCATATGTCATTGCACGCCCTGTGAAAAATAACAGTTGTTAGAGACTTTTTCTGAAATTTAAAAAGCATAGGTTTTTTGGAATAACATAGTAAACTGTTGTATTACCTATCTTTTCAGGCATTTTCTTCATAATATATCACATACAAAGCCTATGTTCTGTCTTATCAAAGACAATTTTTATTGCAGCCATCATCGCTGGATCTTGGTCTGTGATGAGGCAATTTGGTTCGTTGTTGTGCATCGCTTTCAAAAATGTTTTAAATGTCCATTCAAATGATGCAATGTCTTCATTAGACAGTAAACAAGCTGCAAAGGTAATACACTTTTTGTGATTGTCAATTCCAGTAAATGGACCGAATACCATTTTATACCTGTTAATGGGAAAAAGACAAAACTACCAAATCAGTTTTGGAACAACATTGTTTTATTTCGAAACATCAGATTCATATGTTGAAACAACTGCATTTTTGTTTTGGAACAACAGAATATATTACCTGTTTGTTGAATATGTGGTATCAAATGATACCATATCACCGTAGAGAGCATAGTTTCTTCTGCAAGTCGCATCTGCCCATAAAACTCTACATAGACGACCATCTTTATCTAATTCATATTCGAAAAAGAATCCACTAGACACTGGTTGTTTAACTTTGAAGTTGTCAATAAACATTTGTGCATCTGATCCTTTAATATAGGCTTTCAAGTCTCTTTGAAAGTTCTTGAAATCAAATTTAGATGCACCAATATTTTCATAACCACCAAATAACTCTTTAGCTTGTCTAAAGGTTCTCACAGGTCCAACATTAACCTTCGAATTATCAAACACCATCTTCTTTAGAAGGATGCCCATACTCCTTCCTTCTTTTTCATATTGTAGACAACTTGGTGTGTAAAGTTCATGGTTATGCCCTTCTTTAAACACTGTAACTTCATACTTCTCATCAGTCTGCATCTTTAGTATCATTTTCGCACCACATCCAACTCGTGTGAATGGTCTTTTCCTTTTTTGTTTGGCAAAGTTTTTGTTTCTTTTGTAACCAGCTTTGTTACAGACAAAGAACTGTTCTTTCACAATTTCAGGGTTATCCTTTCTTTTTCTTGATGTTGATTTCCTTGTACAAAACCCACCAGCGGCAGCATACGACTTGTAAAATTGAATCCCTATATCTAAGCTGTCAAATGTCATCCCTTCTGCAGGTTTCAATTCATTTGAGCAAATAGGAATCCATTCTTTTGCTCCATTTGGTGTCAAAACTGGTATTGTTTCAGGTGTAGGAGTAAACGGAACAATTGTTGTGCAACTGCCATTGTTTTCATCATCCAATGAAATTATACCTGCATTCAAGGAATAAGATTGTTTTGAAACAAGGAGCACACAGACTTGAAACAAACAGCACATATTCTTGAAACAAGCAGCACATAGTCTTGAAACAAGAAGCACACAATTTTGAAACAAACATCACACAATTTTGAAACAAGCATCACACTTGATGTTCCATTGCAGCAAAAGGATACAATTAAAATAAATGAAATGTAGACAAGTACCTGTTGATGATGTAATATCAGATTGTTTTTGTGATTCTATTTGTTCTGTTCTGATTGATGTCAAAATTGGTATTGTTTCAGGTGTAGGAGTAAACTGAACAACTGCTGTGGAACTACCATTGTTTTCGTCATCCATTGTTTTCGTCTCCTTAAAAATGGATTTTTGTTTGATTATTAAGAAATCAAGACTGCAGAAGTTTGTTTGCAGCTGGAAGTACGACGTTATTTTGGTTTCTTAGGGATGCGTGTTTGTTCCAGTAAAAACGGCGCAGTTTTATATTTTTTGGCTGCTGACACATTATTTACAAAATTGCCACCGCGTCATTTATTTACAAAATTGTCACCGCGTGGCTAGTTGTCACACCATAAGAGGCTGTCACACCAAATGGGGGGTGTCTCACCTGAACTTGACTCTATATGAAGATAAAAATTATTATGTAATTGACAATATTTTTAGCTTTTTTTAGTTGGTAACAATTTGATTACTCTGTTTGAGGTTGTTTATGCACTCTTTAGATCGTTTCTCTTCCCACTTTTTTTTGCATAAACTATGACTCATCAAAAGACCTTAGTCGCAAGTACCTTTACCATTCAAACTAATCTCGATTGAATGTGTTTCACTGGTGTTTGGCAAAGAGCTTTTTGGCCTAAAAAGAGCTTTTTGAGCTCAATTAGCATTTTGAACCATTTGTATGGTGTTTGGCAAAGAGCTTTTTGGGAGAGCTTTTTGAGCCCAAAAAGCTCTTTTTAAAAAAGCTCCTAAATGGAGCTTTTTGAATTAGCTTTTTCTCCTACTTTTTATAAATGGCTAAAATGCCCTCATTTACCCTTTTAATTTTACATCTCTATTTAATATTTTTTACAACTTCTCTATTTAATATTTTACAACTTCTCTATTTAATAGTTTTTACAACTTTATTTTACAACTTCTCTATTTAATATTTTTTGAAAATTAGCTATTTTCACTATTTCTTGAAGTTACTAGATTTAATATTTTTTAGCAACTTCTATTTATGATTTTTTAAAAAAAAAAACATGTATTAATATTTTGTTTATGGATTAATGATATAATTATGTAACTTTATTATTTTTTGAAATGTGGTTTGTAAGCTACAATTATGTAATTTAATATGAATTGGTTATTTATTTCCTATTTTTTCTTTTATTTTTCTATATTATTAAAGACTTTATAATATTTGTTAAGCTTTTAACTACATATATTATATAATAATATCAATGTCCTTAGTTGTCATTTTACCCAAACAGCTAATTTACAAACAGCTAAATTTTACCAAACGTGTTTACAAACAGCTAGTCAAAACAGCTAATGCAAAAAGGTAAACAGCTAACAGCTAATTCAAACCGCTAACAGCTAACCGCTAACAGCTCGTTCCCAAACAAGGCCGTAGTGAATAATTTAGCAAAAAGAAGTAATATTTAAAAAGAAGTCATAGTGGAGCTGGAATCACGGACACGGAGGTCTTATCTTATGGGTGATGCCTTTGGAAAATATGGGAGAACATTAATACAAGTTGTTGTTTTTGTTAATAACATAGGCGTTCTTATTGTTTCCATGATTATCATTGCTATATCTCTTTTTCATATTCTATTTGATTCATTATCAATGTGATTTATAATTTTATACAGTGATAGAAAAAACTTGTTTCTATTGTAGTCTCTTCAATTCAAAAATATAATCGTATATTTATATTTAAAGTAAGACCGAATGAGATAACTATGTTATAATCGTATGTTTAAAATACGACTAGATACGATAACTATATGTTTACAAAAAAAAAATATAATCGCATTTTTAAAATACGATTGAATGCGATAATTCTGCCTGCAAAAATATAATCGCATTTAATCGTATTTTGAATATAATCAAATTCAATCGTATTTTAAAAATGCGATGAATAACAAATCTTTCTCTAAGTTATTCATGCAATCGTATTTATACAATGCGAGTGATGAATGACAATTCTGTCTACAAAAATTTATGCAATCGTATTTCTAAAATGCGATCCGTGAAAAAAATGGAGGACCACATTTTATTCAAATTTAATTTATACTGTTGTTAAATTTGACATTTTCATCTTTTTTTACTAAAACTTAATCTCACTAATCCCCTCCAAACAAAGATCTAGCTGAGCCCAACTTTAAAATTTAATCTCATTTCAAATTTTTTGAGTGAGTTAATCTCATCTCATCTCCAACTTTTGTCAAACGCCCCGTAATAGTTTGGAATAATTGCATAATTTATAGAGATGATAACCCACCTAACACGATTATGAAGAATCACTCGTACATAAATACACAACACAAATCGGACATGGTTATCCGTTTTGACAGAGTTTAATCCTTTAAGAAAACCTTATAAATCTTTCCTCTCCTAATTTCTTTCCTCAAGTAAATAATATTTCATCACCCCTCCAAATTGGTTTTGGTCCAACAAAAAGAGAGGCCATGGAGAAAAAATGAGAACAATACCTTTAAATAGATCAAGGCAAAACATTCATGAATCAAATCCAAAGACAATCGACATTTAAATATCATCCTGTGGGTCATGAAACACATTCCCATAAATTAATCAACCACAAATTTTTCAGCATCATAGATAGCTTGTCAACAAATGTTCCATCAATTTTGCAGTAAAATTTTGCCTCACTAATATGTGCTAGCTACACCAATAATCCAAGCTATAACCTCATATTTCATATATGATACAAGGGTTTTAAGAAAGACTTCTCTTTCTTCTCTCCTAGCTCTCTTTCACTCTTTCTGCTTCTGCAAATCACAACCACCGTTCCAATGCTAAACCGACTTACCGAGTTAGCAAAGGAGGTAGCAACACTAAAATAGGAGCGACTCTTCGGAAATATTCTGTGGATGGATGCCCAAAAAGAATACATATCTTCACTTTTGGTAAGGATGATATCTACCCGTACCTGTGCTACTACCATTTTCACTGCCACCACTGTATCCTTTATTACTTCCATGACTGCCATTTACAGCGCCCACACTTCCATATGCCTTGCTGCTAGCACCATCATTTGTTCTTCCATAACCTCCTCTGCTGCTACCGTATCCAGCAACAGCTCCATAACCATTAGGGGCACCGTAACCGGTAGCTCCGTATCCACCATTGCCAAACATCATTGGCCCACCAAACCCAAACCCGTAACCGTATCCACCATATCCACCGTAAAAACCATTACTACCTCCGTACCCTCCTCCTGCATAACCACCATATCCGTTGTAGCCACCATATCCACTGTATCCGTTGTAGTCTCGGCCCATTTTCCCAGCATACATACTCTCCAAACTATTGCTAGAATCATACCCGCCTGTGCGATTATTGAAAGGAGCACCACGAGATTTTGTAGAAGAACCATAATCACCGTTCCTTTTCGGTACAGCCTTCTTTATCTCCACCTAATTACACATCGAAAGCCACAATCCAAGAAGCGTTTCAATCAAAATAATAATGCTGATTTATCCAAAATGATTTTGATAGAGAACGTGACCAATACTGCCTATATAGGAATTAAGGAAATATTCAATAGAAGGAATATGGGAATGATAGAGAACGTGACCTATACTGCCTATATAAGAATTAAGGAAATATTCAATAGAGAGAATATGAGCTATGGACAATATTGGAAATACTGGACTAGGGTTAGGAGTTATTATATTTAATTCCTATATAGGCAGTATTGGTCACGTTGTCTATTAGATTTAACGATTACCCGTTTCCCTCCAAGTTCATGGGTCTTGCCCTCTGAGAAGATGTCTTCAACAGAATCTTCACTATCAAAAGTAACAAAACCAAAGCCCCTAGACCGCCCAGTGTTGTGATCTAGCATAATCTGGTAGTCGACAATGTTGCCATAAATGGAAAAGTACTCCTTCAGCTCATCTACAACAAAAATCTTCATAGTCAAAATACGGAAACAATTTAGCTTACTTAGGAATGAGAAAATATAACATAAAGGTTTAACTGTGGTACCTGCAGTCAGAACTGGAGGTATTCCGCCAACAAAGATTTTCTTGGCTCTTACAACACCTCTAGTGTCGATGTCCTCCCTGGGAACTGTTCTCTTCACTTCAACCTAACATAAGAATCCACCAGAATAAGCTCAAAGCTACTAGTGTTTCTATCACTATTAACCGTGAAATGCAAGTCAAGAAACATCATCAAAACTTTAGGATTTAAGTGGCATCGAGGGAAAGAAATTTTTACCGCTCGGCCATCTATGATATGCTCTTCCTCCAAAACCTTATCAGTAACTGCAGGATCAGCAAATGTTATAAATCCAAATCCCCTTGGTCTTCCAGAATGTCTATCCGTCATTATCACAGAGTCTGTAATTTCTCCATACTTGCTGAAGTAATTAGTGAACGTATCTGAAACAAGATTGACATGAAAAATGTTATGATGTCAACACATCAGAATAAGTTGAATCACCGGCTTATGTTGTCAAAAGTACGGATAGACAAAACTATATAACTGTTAGAAATAGTGTCACTATCTTTAAGCTCATCTAAAGTTTATAACTCCATGAACCACATTCAAGCAAAGAAGAAAAATGAAATCCTAGCTGGAGTTTACACTATCGGTGCCCTTTTGAGGTGAACTCCTAAATGCCATATTACCACAGCAAGAGATGAGCACATTTGAACTTTCAGGTTTCTAGAAAACCTACAACCCTGCAATTCAACCATAATGACACTAGACTAAGGGTCGGTACTACAACAAAAGGCATTGCAATTTCCAGCCATGGAAAAAATAACAATTGGATCAATCCTTAACACCACCGAATACCAAAAGAAGAGGTTCAAGAAAAAGGTACCCAATGATCCATAAATTCTGTCACTCAAATAAAGTAATTACAATCTTGATACCCATCGAATAAGACAACATTAACAGTATAGAACACACCTATACGCTTCAACAGACGTAGTTTCGCTACTAATTTGTTTCCGAACCATAAGAAAACGAAAGACAAACATAGTATTGACAATGCAAGTAAAAAGTAGTTAAAATATAAAGAAGAAGAATAAAAGTACCTGCAGTAGTTTCCCAGGAGACTCCACCAACAAAGAGTTTTCTACCAAGAAGAAAAATAAAAATAAAAACCCAAGATTATTTAGACCTATTACCCCCAAAAGAAACCCTAAGAATCTAAATAAACCCTAAAGAAGAATAAACCTATAGAAACTAACCCTTCATTGGACAAGGAAGAAGACGAATCACGGTTCAAGAATGGCTTTCTCCCATTATCACCACCACTAGGAATCTGCTGGTGTTGTTGGGTTTGTTCATAATAATCATCTTCATGTTCTTGACCATTGAAAGCTACTATATTGTCCTGGAATTGGGTCCGTTCTTCTTGTTGCTCGTAGTCATAATCCATTCTTTGGGTTAGGTCTTTGAATTCAGGGGCAATTTAGGAAATGTTAGTGAGGGTTTGTTTGAGGCGGGGAAGAAGAAGAAGAAGATGAGAGTTTAGATTTAGGGATTTTGATTTTCGGAAACTAGGGTTTTAAAGAGAGGGAAAAAAAGGAGGTGTTCTTCCGGTTTTGATTAGACGTTGCACTGAAATCCAACTCCTACTTTAAACGGCGTCGTACCAGTTCAGGGTGTTTAGGACCCAAGAGTGAATTTCTATGTTTTAAGCTAGGGATGGATGAGTAGCAGTATTTCAGTCCAAGTATTAAAATTTTCCTCAAAAAATAAAAATATTAAAAATTCAATTCAATGGATCATTTTATTTGGTATTTGGTTCGGTTTCAAAAATTTGTTACATTTATTCAGTAATATTGGACATTTGAAAAAATTAAAAACTGAATTTAAAAAAGTTAACTGTACAATTCGATTTAGATCCTAAAATAGAAGTCAACAGTTTAATATAATTCTAAATCTTTCTTTTCAATTTAGGCTCGTTTCAAAAATCTCCGAAATTTATATTCTAGTTTTTTTTTAAGCATGTCAGAGCATTTACACTACGCGCTTTACATTTTCTACATGAGCTGAGATTCTCTTGTGCTTTGTTCTAATTGTTTATTTTTAAAACACAACCTTTATTAAGATCAGTCAAGAAAATTAGAAATAGGCAAATAGCAAAAGAGCTCATAAAGTCTACCAAACGTTAATTGACGCAGTGGTAGCATGGGGTTGCGTTTGGTAGGAAGGTCTGCAGATAGATCCCTCACAACGGCAACTGGGAGGAGTTTAAATACCAAAATCTTTGGACCCGTCCAAAATCCAGATTAGTCAGCTCAGTGTGAATTCGAAAACCGGATGAAAAACAAAAAGAGCTCATAAAGTCTCATTCAGCTACACATCAATGAACATATTAGATTTACTTTACTATAATCTAATGGTCTATAAATTAGCTAATAAAGAGATTAATTTATTTTATAAATTTCATTTATGCTAATTAATCCTTACAAACGAGAAAACAAACACAATTAAAAGAGGAAAAATGATATTTCATTTATGATCTTCTTCAACCTTTCGCTGGTTCCAATATTTTCAAGTGGTCTTCTTCAAACCTTCGCCGAAATAAACAACAGAATTTTCATGATTAATTAATCCGCCGGATATCGAGCGTTGTTCTCCGACTCTGCAAAAACGAGAGATTCTAGAGCGCTTTTAGAGTACGTTACTTTTTTAGTTATAAATAAAGTTCCATGTTTTTTACTATACCCGAAATAGTTTCCATATTAACCCGTCGTCGTTTATATTTTCAAGGACCGCCTGAAAAGTATAACTCTCATGAATATCAACTTGTCATTGTATATATTTTTGTTTCCTTGTTCGTAGGGATTAATTAGCATAATTGAAATATATAAGTTAAATTAAATCTATTAAGTAATATATTTATTTGCTAAAGACTATTGGATGGATTAAACACCCTTTTGCCCCCTGTGGTATCCAAAATGTTGGCATTTGCTCATTGTGGTATTATTTTGTCACATTTTCCCCTTGTGCTATTCCAATTCGTCATATTTGCACCCCGTGGTATTCTAATTCGTCACTTTTTGTCCTTCACTAGATGCAAATATAGCAATTCTGACACGTATCCTTACGTGTCACTATTTTGAGACATACACATACGACATAAATGTTTAATTTTAACAAAAATGATCTATTGCAACACTTTATGATCAATTGACATCTAAGTTTGTTTAAAATCTATTGCAAAATATTGATTTTTTAAAAAAAAATTGAGTTGTTACGTGATATGTTGACATGTAGAACTGTGACATATGACAAAAGACAACAAGTTTTGTACGTTTCCATCCATTCAAGGGCTAAATGTGACGAATTAGGGTACCACAGGGGGCAAATGTGACGAAATAATACCACAGGAAGCAAATGTCAACATTTTGGATACCATAGGGGGCAAAGAGGTGTTTAAGCCTATATAGCAAACTAAATTCAATGATAAATGCACAATTTAATATGCTCATTTATGTGTAGCTGAACATGACTGGGAGCTCACAATGTTGAATTCTACCAAATAAGAGTTGATATGGATATGATCTTGATATTCAGGCGTAAGCTCATTTAACCGAGCTTGAACACGTAAATTTATTATTAAGCTCGACTCGATCCAAGCTTATATAAACCCGCCTAAATTTAGGTTGAGCTTAGATAGTAGGTAATTTTTAATGGACTGCTCGGTTAAATCGATTATACAACTTTTTTGAAATTTTCTCCTAAACATTAATTTTCTTTCTCTAGACTAAATACGACCTAAGCGATTTTAAAATAAAAAAAATAGAAGAAATTTTGTCTAGAACATTATCAAATCCTTAAAATTTTTTTTATATTTAAAGTCTCTAACAATCATTTTTATGGTTGCAAAATATAAAACCAGAATCAGTTTCTTGTTAAAAAGCAAACCATATTCACTTTTTTGACAATTTTAATAAGCATATGGCTATTTTTTTTAAAAAAAAAATTCTTTAATTTCTTTAATACAAATTTAAGTGGACAGCTTCGGATTTTAATTTTAAACCGAACCAGTCAAAATTTATTGTGGGTCAAGTCGAGCTTGGATTTGACAAATTCTAATGAAAGCCGGACAGGCTCGGTTCAGCCTATGGTCAACTCTAAATAAGACCATGTCGATTGAAAGTGTTTTAGCTATCAACGCTCTAGTTAACTTGTCTTTTAACATTAAATAAAGAAGATAAAGTGAAAATTCTAACGAGCTAACTAACTGCAAGAGCACACCCGAGCTCCAAATTTTGAGATGTGAGACTTCTTGCTATGAAAACTATCAACGACACTCTTAACATCTATCCCGATCCACACCTTATGATGTAGCACATTCTCTAGCTAGCATTGTGTTATCTGTCGTTTTACGTATGATCTGGAGTTGATACTTCTTTTATTAGTGCTCTGTTACTCTTTGATGTATCTTATTTACCGTAACGAATTTCTTTTCGATTTTACAAAAACTTGAATAGAGAAAAATTATTGATTCCATTCGGATGACACTCTCAGTTAGAACAACTAGACTCTAATCGGTATGATTTGTTAACTAAACTAGAAACAAAAACATTCTAAGGTACAACAACAAAACATTAGAAAAACTTACAAGAAACAGATTTCAAATATACAAAACCAAAGAAAACCATCTCTAAATTCCATGTTTGTCCTACCTCTGCAACTACATTTACTCATCTAGCTCTTCCTCATCCTCCATTAATTCTTCCTCTTCTTCTTCTTCTTCTTCTTCTTCTTCTTCTTCTTCTTCTTCTCCTTCTTCATCGTCATCGTCATCATCATCATTCACAATAAACCCTCCTAATGTATCATCATCTTCATCTTCATCATCTTCGTCGTTGGCGTCATCATCTTCTTCTTCTCCGTCATCACCATTTTTCATCCTTGAACGATCCGCCTTTCTTTCTTTTCCCTTAGTTTTGTCTTTAGATCTTGTCGAATACTTCAGCGTACCAACTCTTTTCATTTTTGCTGCAGTTTCAATATCTTCACTCTCATCAGTCCATTCTTCATCATCATCATCTTCATCTTTCTTCCTTTTTCTTCTCCCACTTCTTTTCCTTTTCTTTTCATCATCACTATCTTCATATTGCTTAGATTCCTCTAAAAACCAGTCCCAATTCTTCGGATTTCGTATTCTTTGCTTAGGATATGAATCAAACTCGTGACCAATTACCAGAAATCCAAACTCTGCATTTCCAACATCACAAAAACAAATTACACCAGTTAACTAACAGGTACATTGTACTTACTGTCACACTGAATTCGGAATCAATTTAAAAAAGTTCACTTCATTTTACTATGTTTCAATAAAAGAACAAAACTTTACTTTAATTCCATAAAGTCATTATGGTCATATCATAGGAAGAATTACAGTGTCACAAGCTCTACAAGACCACATGAGAGTCACATATAACTTCATTCAACCGCTTGAAACTGTCGCGGTTAAAACGGTCACATAGCAACTAAAATGTATATTCTTTTAGTTTTTTGGCTGTCAAGTAACATATACACGGTTAACACGTGAATATCATGCTATACATAAAAGTAATCACTATGCTATCACGGTTGAAACTGTCACGTAGCATGTAAAAAGTACAATTTTTTTTACTTTCTTGGGTATGTTATGCATAAAAGTAATCACTAAAACAGTAAGGTGATAAATAACCATGTTGAAAATGTCCGACTCTTGCATAACATAACAGTCACATAAAAACTTAATTCAACTCATTGCAACTGTAATATGTAACTCGAACTATATTTCATTTCTCAGTTATTTGACTCACCTCACTGTTATGACTGTCATGCTATAGGTAAAAGTAAATTCTTTCAAAGTGTGTTCAAACTCGGACACAAAAAGAAATTAAGTTGACTTTTTCAAAATTGTCCCTAAACTTCAGTTTTCATAGCGGTAATAATGTTACACGGACGCTCCTCTTTTCATAGCTGTAATAAGGACGCTCCTCTTTTACTAGTGTACCCGTACCATACCCATCTCTATATATCCGATATCATATTCATGTCTGTTCTCGTTTTAAAGCTATTTTATTAAAGTTATGTTTCAGAAATAACGTTTCTCATGTCCGTATTGACACAATCTCGTAACATAGATTACCATTAAACAACTTACCAACGAGAAAAAACTTCAAATTCCATAAATGTAGGGAGAATTAAAAGATCACGAACCTTTAACAGGATCAATCTCTGAAGCATCAATACTTCCTGAATTTCCCTCGGAGCGGACACTTCCATTATCATCCCCGAAATCCTCATCCTTTGCAACTTCAACTTTCTTCAAATTATACCACACCGGGTTCCGACTCGATACACAGAAGCAATCACCAGCTTCCATCTCGCCCTCGTCGAGCTTCCTGAAAACTCTAATCTTCTTCCTCTCGCCATCGCCGCCGCTTCGTAACCACAGCGGATTCATCCCAATTACTTGAAATGAAACCCTAGGCTCTGTTTCGTTGTTCAAAAGATGAAATAAAACGTGCCTGCGAGAGACTGTTCTGTCGTCGGTGTTAAACCCTGCACCTCTTCCGAACACTTCTCCGGCGCCGGCGCCGGCGTCTTGAAGCTTAATTTTAGACCCATCTTCGCCTTCTATCTCCATTTGAGTTCTGCAATTTGGGAGAAACTTGAAATATATTCATTTTATAGTGGTGTAAAATGGTGTCGTTTAAGTTAGACTTGTCTATTTGGTCTTCTTTTTTTTTCTGTATCCTTTCAAAATTCATAACCCGACCAAAATAAACTCGTGTCATAATCGTATTAACCTCTTCAGATCCATATCATATTCGGGTTACATGCCGTCTTATTATATATATGTACTTCATTTGTTTCATATTAGCTGTCATTTAGGATATATGCCTACAAATTTAGATTTCACTAAATTTAGTTGGAAAAAAGGTTTGTACCCGTATTGTTTTAGTTGTAGTCATTAATGACACAATTATGTACGGTTGTGTATAAAATGATTTAATTAACATGCATAGACTACATCAAAAAATCATGTATTATAAAATATGAAATTTATAAAAATGACAGCTAATATGAAATGATTGAGCATTGATACTGAAGTTTAAAATTTTAGAATACGATGTGATTTTTAAATATTTGATGTTTTTGTATGTTAATTTTAACCATCTAAATACATATAAATTTTTTCTAGGGAAAAGTACAAAAATAAACCTCGTGGTTTCGGTGATTTGCAAATATAATCTATGTGGTTTGAAAATTTGCAATCATGTACCATGAGGTTTGAACTGTTAGCAAAGTCATTCTAATTTCCAAAACAATGTTAAAAATTTTGTCGTGGCAAAAAGAGTGATATTTCATGGTGGGTATTTTTGTCAATTGAAAATAATAATTCATAAAACATTATATATTCTTTCTTCACATCCCTCTATTCTCTCAAAGATGGTTCAAAGTTAGACATTTTTTTGTGAATAAAAAATACAAAATTCGGTACGTCAACAAGTTTCTGAACAATTCATATGGAATTTTCGAATAAAAAAAGAAAATCACATAGAATGGACAAAAATACTCCTCTAAGAAATATTAATCTTTTTGCCACGTCGACAAATTTTAACACTGTTTGGAAATTAGACTAACTTTGCTAATAGTTCAAAGCTCATGGTACCTGTTTACAAATTTCAAACCACATAAATTATGTTCGAAAAATCACTTAAAGCACGAGGTTTATTTTTGTACTTTCCCTTTTTTCTATTGCAAGAACTTTTATTACCTATTAGTTTGCTTATTCGAGAGGAAATGACAATCGTAAATCGGTTTGAGAGAAAATCAATATCAATTTCATTGAGAAGGAAGAAATTATCTGTTTTACATATAGAATTATAGAATGAGAGAGAATGAATCAATGTTGAGTTAAATACTATACTACTCGAATATAAAGCTTAAATAAATTAGGATAGCTTTGTAAACAACTTTTATGTCAATTTTATGTTTTCTAGTAGACACGGAATTGATCAAAAAATTGACATGTCGTTTCGTATCATGTCATAACAAGTTTAATACCCTAAGAAAGACATATCGGGTTCATATTGAGTCATTAGATCGTGTGTTATTTTGTCGGGTCTAGTTTTAAATGCACTCTATCTTTTCCTCTATCTGTTTGAACTAGCCAACAAAACATAGCATCGAAATGCTCTAAAGCCCAAGCATAAAGCAGGCATGGCTATGTGCTCAAGCTTTTGCTCTATAGTGAAGAGCAATTACACCAATCAGTTGAAACTAAACACAGCCATGGCTATGTGCTGGAGCTTTTGCCCTCAATTTAAAGCAACACCCACTTCTTCTTCCTCCCAAAGACTCCCAGTTCTGGTTTCTTATAGAGCTTTCTCTGTCCAAGCTCAAGGTAATTTTACTTCCTCATCAATTTCCATAATCTTAGTAATGTCAGAAATGATGTCATGTCTAATGGGTATATGTCATAGTTAAGGTTTCACAACTTCACCATATAAAAATTACAATGTGATCAATAAACTAGGCTTCAGGATTAGCAGCCACGAATTCGGGATTCGGGGAGTGTTTCTATGTCTATGTGTGCTTGATTGAAATTATTTTGGGGGCATTTACCCTCTAAAGTTAAAAGCTTTATACACAGTCTCGATGGAGTTTTCCGGCTACTAGCCGGTGCTTAAGCCCTGTCCCTATGTAGTGAAAATGAATGGATGAGGAAGGTTGAGGTAGTTGTTTATAATTTTGTTAATGGGACCGAATCACCGATATGAAATGTCCATAACATTGCTGGAAAACTCTCAAAAAAGGAGTTCTGTAAGAGAATCTATCCATTTCTTGTGAAAGTAGAACCACACACATGGTGTCGTTCAAATAGTTGGCACAAAGCCGGTGTTAGAGGGATGTCAGTCTTCATTGTTAATGGAAAAAAGGTAGACGTTTTGACCAAGCTGAATTGTAATGATTGGCATTTGGGATTGGACATTGTATAGTGATGCCAATAGAGTTGAGCTGCTGCTATATGATGATGAAGGTTATAATAATTCTGGTTAGACTACATTATGGGAACTTAGTTTGATCCAATCGATTAGTATTTGTAAGCTGAGTCTTGTTCTGAATCTGCAGGTGATGATTCGCGCACTAGTGTTGGATTCCTGGGTATGGGGATTATGGGTTCTCCAATGGCACAGAATCTCATAAAGGCTGGGTATGATCCGATGTTTTCATTAAGTTAACTTGATGTAATGGTTTCTCATGTGAAAACAACATGTTTCTTCTGTCTTCCAGAGATAAATGGTGACATCCGGCTATTATAGGGTGTTTTTTAGAAGTACATTATGTAGTTAGTTTATATTATAGTTTTCCTTCATGCTATATTTCTATGCAATTTAACCTATTTTTTCATTGCCTAAAATACAACGAGAATTTTTGTAATTGTTTGGTTTATTGTTTTGAGTCTAACTAGGCATTTTCACATCTTGCAGATGCGATGTGACTGTTTGGAATAGAACTAAAAGCAAATGTGATCCTCTCATCAGTTTAGGTGCAAAGTAAGTACCTCGTATGGGTTAATTATGCGTTTTGCTTTTTCTTAACCTGAGCTCTCACATGTCTATATCATAACGCGACCTTGATTAACATCGGCGAGACAAGAATATGCTATTGGATTTGAAGTGTAAATTTTGTTATGGAGTAAATTTTTTTACAGAACCAAATTTATTAATGAAAATAAGGATGCAAGTGGTTTATACAAGTACTTGTGCCATGGTAGGGTTTAAGAACTCTAATGCATAATGACGTTACTTGGATCTGAACTGTGAAAGGATAGCATTATACAAGAAATAAATTTTATGATTCGTTTGCTAATGCTCCAGATGCTTCAGGAGAAACCATGGATCTTGTGTCAAGTCGTGCCATGAATTCGTACTCATGTTTAGAAATTGAACAAGTGAACTGTACTTTTAAAAACAGGACAATTAATTTTCCCTATCATTCTGAACTTGGTGATCATATTGAAATTTTTGTCATTTGATCTTGAATCTCTTCTGACGTGTTATGATTTAGTAGCAGAAAGGTTAACTAGCGATTTACGTTTTGGTGCCTTTCCATATAACTCGACAAGATGGATGCTTTTGCATGTTAATTGAAGAGGTAAAACACTTCGCTTGAAAATTTATTCAATTATGCAGGTATAAACCAACTCCTGAAGAAGTAGCTGCCGCATGTGATGTCACATTTGCTATGCTTGCTGATCCTGAAAGTGCGGTGCGTCTATTTCTGTTCTCATCTACTGCCTGTAATAACACAGAAACTTAAATCCATTTACTTTCAGGTGGAAGTGGCATGTGGAAAGAATGGAGTAGCGACTGGTATGAGTTCAGGAAAAGGGTAGGCTTGGTTTTCCTCGTTTTTGTACTCATTCATACTTTTGATCATCTCTAACATAATGCAGATGCTGATACTTGATTGAGTATGCAGGTTCCGCAGTAAAATAGAGCAATTTCATGTTGCTGTTTTCACATTGCTGCTAAAATCTAGTTCATTGATTCTTAGAAATAGAAATGGCCTGTTTCTTAAATCTTAATGAGCTCTTAGTCTGTGAAAAGTCTAAATTTTTCAGTATATTTTCTTTTTCCTAACCCCTTCAAGGATGACGTTTTGCCTTTGTTTTACTACATCTTCAAAAGAATAATTAATTCAATACTCATTTTAAAGTACAAAACATATGGTAGCTGATACACTTTCTGGAAAGACATTGGTTGGGTTAACCAGTAATTCTTTTTATCCGAGGGATTATCTATGCTAAATTTACTCCTGGTTTGGCTGAGGACTCAACATCAAAATTGTAATTAACGGCTGATGGCACTCAGGCCATAGTTGTTAAAGACAAAACTAAAATCAGGAGACTTTTGTTGAGAAGCAGCAGCTATTAGTCAACTTATGATTTACTATTTAATATAACACCTGAACTTTAGAGTATGAGATTTATTGCATGTTAGAATCAAGAATATTATCATGATTTATTATTTATTGCATTTTCTATTTTACAATCTATCCTTTCCTATATTTTTTATTTAATTTTAGGGTGTTATATTTTGTCCTTTAGGCTTGCACCTTGCATTTCGTAGGCATATGTGCCAAGGCTCCAGGATGCCGTTGTGCTTTAATGCGCCATGCCCCTTCATAACTATGGCAATATGATTCGTCCGTTTTTTTAAATTGTTTACTTGTCCTTCCTAAGTTGGTGATATCGATGATATTTTGGCAGGTATGTAGATGTTTCAACGGTTGATGGTGGCTCATCGAAATTGATAGGTGAACGTATAAAATCTTCCGGAGCATTATTTTTGGAGGTGAAGACACCTCCTTATTATTGTGAACATATTTGGTTAACTACTTAGAAGTCATATGTGAATGATATATATCAAAGGATTCTCTGAAGGTTGAAATTTTCCCCTTAGGCTCCAGTTTCCGGTTCCAAAAAGCCAGCAGAAGATGGGCAACTTATATTTCTTACTGCAGGTGAGACCCAATTTTCTTATAATCAATCATGTTCGACATCTATTCGGGCCGTTACACGAGTGTTGGTCCATTAGTTAGCTTTTCCTTATTTTGCTTGCGGTTCTTAAATATGCTCTGTGTTCCTTAACACAGTGAATGGCCCAGTAGAAACTGACGCGCAAGGTGTCATATTTCAGGTGACAAATCTCTATACGAAATAGCAGCTCCATTCTTAGACATCATGGGGAAGGTACTTAGTTTATTTTAGTCTCTATCGTGTTCGAATTTATTTACTGCTGCAGATTTATGATGATTTTTGAATTAACAGTCAAGATTCTATCTTGGTGAAGTTGGAAATGGAGCTGCAATGAAACTTGTTGTCAACATGGTTATGGGCAGGTTATTAATCTCAACAAGTTCATTTCGTTTCAATCTGTTTTGTGACTGTGTTGATTGATTGAGATTGTGATAGTCTCGTTGCATAACCAATTTCAGTATGATGGCATCCTTTTCCGAAGGGTTGCTTCTCAGTGAGAAAGTTGGATTGGACCCAAACGTACTCGTTGAGGTATTTCAGGAACCAAAATATATCTGATTCGATTTATTTTCGGGGCAGTTACTTAACCGTTTAGTGTTTCAGGTAGTGTCACAGGGTGCGATTAGTGCACCAATGTACTCGATGAAAGGTCCTTCTATGATCAAATCTCAATACCCGACTGCTTTCCCCTTGAAACATCAACAGAAGGTAACCGACTGGTCGAACTTTCTTCCGCAATTCACACGAGTCTATGACATGTATGCATCTGAATATATGACGTATGATCAATGTGTCAGGATTTGAGACTCGCTCTGGGATTAGCAGAATCTGTTTCTCAACCAACTCCAATTGCTGCTGCTACAAATGAATTGTACAAAGTTGCTAAAAGTCATGGCCTCAGCGATAGCGATTTTTCTGCAGTTATTGAAGCACTCAAAGCAAAACTGCAGTCTTGACTGATATAGCCTTGTCCGAGCAAACCTCGAATTGATTATTGAACCTAACAACCCAGAAATATTTGTAACCTTAACCTTCATGTGTTTGAATGAGAGGTGGCAAATGAACAAGAGGTGATAACATTTTTCATTGTATATTCCATTGGGCTTCTCCAACAATATACTCGAATTGCAATCACTATAACGTCATCAAAATAGCAACGAATATATCAAAAAATATTGATAAATTACTGATTAGTTGTAACAAATTGGTGCATTCATCAATGTGTTAGTGGAGTTTGAATCCGGCTCCTTATATATTTATAAAAAGAGAAACAAAAAGAAACATATGCATAAATTAACAGCTTTTTCAACAAGTCTCCAAGAACACTACGACTCGGTTAAGCCTACGGACACTAGATTTTCACTTACCATTATAGGTCTACCATAATTAGTTGGACATCTAAAGCATGTTAAAGCAACAAAATCCTGTACTATAAGATCATAGGAGACCATGAATTCGAAACCAAAATCCAGTATAATCTTCTTTCCGCCTTTTAAATATCCCAAAACTCGAACATTCTTGAAATCATGTATTTTCAAGAACGGCGGAAGTTGAGCTCTTGTAACAGAGTACAACATGCTCCATGTAAACTTAGTTTCGTTTTTCCTTTGAATATATAGGACGGCTTCTTTCGGAAGAGTTTGTGAGAAAAAACTGATACAGAGACACCCATCTAGATAGCCTTTTGTCGAATAACGAGGTTGAGCCACTTGAGAAAATGTCTCCTTTGCCACATCAAATGCGATAATTTGTTGTTTCCGCGTACACCTCCCTCTTGTAAGCCATGCAGACCATGGTACTGGTGGTGAGGAGCATAACCAATGCAAATCACCATGTGCAAAGTATCCAATATTAGACCAAGAATGTCCTACGTAAGGTAAATGTTGGATCACTTTCCATTGATTTGACCTCACCCCAAAAATCCAAGATTTACAGCTATATGTCTGAAAACGTTTCGTGAGTCGATTAACTAGAACAATTTTGTAGTAGTCAGTAGTAGAGTCATAACCCAAACCCATCCCACGTATATACTTACAACCAAAATCGCTCCCTGGAGGGCAATGCGGAAGGTTCCTATACTGTTTGGTGGATGGATTCCACAGAGACAATCCACCGCACAAGAGAACTAGACCATTGCAGTAGCTACGTGGATCCTTTTACGCGGTTTCTTAAACAGATTTCATCATTTTCAAACAAAGCTTTCTAAAGTCATATCATACATAACTCAGCGATGTCCAATTAACCTCAACCCCATTGTAGGACCTAATTACTCCTAAAGAAATTTGTAAAATTTGAATGAGAGGTGGTAAATATTTCAACAAGTCAGAAAAGATAAAAATAGAAATCTCTCAAATCAAAAAACCTAATTTTGAAACTCTAACATTAAAAATAAATTCAGAGTTTGAGATGTCGAATGACCCAACGAATCCGGAATGGAACAGTGATGATCAATCATTAGAAGACGAGGTACTCGAACACTAAAAAAACGTTGAATTTTTTGTTTTTTTTTTTGAAAAACGACATCAAAGCCGTTTGTCCTCAGCCAAAACGGCCATGGTGGCCATTTTACCATAAGGAGAAACGGCCACCGAGGCCGTTTCTCCATAAAAACGGCCTTCAAACCCTAATCAATCCACTTTTTGAAATTTTTAATCAAATTAACTGTTTTTTGAGTTTGTTTTTCGTACTTTATTCGTATTTTTGTCCATGATTGAGAGCAAAATGTGTGATTTTGATGTTAAAAAGTTCAATCTTGAAAAATAGGTTGTTAAGAGGACATCAAAATTAAGAAGGAAATTATAGAAGGGGTATTTTGGGCATAAGTGGGTTGTAGTTCGGAAAAAGTGGGCTGTAAATAGCAACCCAAATTCTATAATTGAACAATAAACTTATATTATTAATACTTTTTCTTTATAAATGCCAAAAGTTAATATAAAAAATAATATTACACCATCTATATATATATTAAAAGGAGCAACAAAGTGTGCCACTTGGCAAAAGAAGAGAGTTTTAAGGCCTATGTGGCTTCATGAGAAGCTTTCTTGCCTAGGTGTAATTTTATTAGAATTTTGAAATTTTAAAAAAATCAAAAAAGAGATTGAGTTAATGAAAAAAGTAATATTAAAAAGAGATTGAGTTACGAATTTATTAATATCAAAATTTAAGATAAATATTGATTTAATTAATTAAGTAGTTCAATTGTTATAAGAATTTTGTTCAACTACAACATCTTATGGCTATTTATCTTAAGTAGTTTAGTTAGATTTGATTAATTAAGTAGTTTAGTCTATATATAGATAAGCTATTTATTAATCAGTTTTTAGACTAACTTTAGGATAAAATAATACTCCTAGATTAATATTTACCCGCACTATGTGATGACGAAGAAACATACTAATTAATCAAATTCATTTTTTCGATGATCCCGAACTCGATTTTCGAAATTTTTTATATCGTTGGATTCGTATTAATTAGCCGGTCATTTTGAGATCCATTGTGTTCAAATAAAAACGATTTTTTTTCAAATTTCTTGATATTCCAAAAGTCACTACCAAATCTTCCAAAAGTCACTACCAAATATTCCAAAATGAAAAAATCGTTTTTATTTGACCACAATGGATCTCAAAATGACCGGCTAATTAATACGAGTCCAACGGTATAAAATTTTTCGAAAACCGAGTTCGGGATCATCGGGAAAATGTATTTTAAAGAAAAGAAATAAAAGACTTTTCTCTCTCCTGCGATGACATCACCAGCCTCCTTCCCTTCCTTCCACGTGTATGCCCCTCAAAATATGTCATCCTTTTTCATTTAATTACACAATTGCCACCTCTTATCACACAATAAAAATCAGTCTTACAATAACATAAGTGTCACACCTGATCATTTATATATATATATATATATATATATATATACACATAGGGGAGGGATCAGGTGAGAACACTCTCATATAAGAGAACACTTTTATATGTGAGAACACCTTCAAAACTACGTAGTTTTAATAATGAGGGAGGATCAAAATGGAAATTTTTTACTTTTTAGGTGTTGCGCATGAGAGCGGGAGAGAGAATGTGGTGTAAATGACTAATCATTTAGTTTTTTTTTAAGTTCAAAATCATTTTCCCGGCTTTCTCGAACTCTAATTTTAATAATTTTTGTACCGTTAGACTCGTATCGACTAGATGTACATTTTGAGATCCATGGTCCTTAAGTAAAAATGATTTTTAAATTTTTTGAACACGTCAGGTATTGTTTTGAACATAAGATTTTTTAAGTTTTTGAAAAATCTGTATACTTTGTTGCTGCACTGGACATAAGTTTTGAGCTTTTGAACATGTGAGTTATTTTTTTGAAAATATTTTTAAAATTTTTGAACATGTGTCGTATTGTTTTGAACATAAATTGTTAAAACGTGGACTTGTTAGCAGATTTAGTTGAATGACCTTTTGTTCATCTCATCAAATTCCTTCTCGAATCTTTCAATGACACGCTTGTCAATACCTCCAAGCTTGTAGATAAGATGCCCAGTGGTGGTAAACTTGTCGGAGTCGTCATGTCCAATGACCACAATACTGATCGGAATTTTCTCTTTACCCTTTTTCGATGCCTGCAATTCACGGAAACAAAATTTAGAACTAAATTCAGTCAAGGAGACGTTTCTTCATCCAAATAGTATACAATATACATATAATCACAATAGAAACTGAATCTGCTAATATAGCTTCTTAATTCTAAATCTGAAGAAACCAAGCCACAAATTCTCTTAAAAACAATTCTAATACAAAGAATCAAGACAAATGATCACAATAAAAGTTGAATCTGCTAGTATAGGATCATGTTTCTTAATCTCAAGTAACTACACCAAAAAACAATAAATTCTGCTATAAAGAATCAAGATATATCATCATAATAAAAGTTGAATTTGCTAATACAACATCATGTTCCTGAGAGAGCCAAAAATTCACAAAGCAAAATATTGTGCCTTAGAAACTCCATTTTGGCGGGTCCGTCCTCTCTCTGCGCGACTCTCTTTTCCGATCCATTCTTCTCCCCGGCACAGAGAGAGCGATATTTTTGTTCGAAAATGGTCGTTTTAAGGATCTCAATCGGAGTTTGAACCGTCGCCATTGCTCTTATTTTTGCCCTTACCTTGCCGGCCGCCGTTCAGGCTCAGGCCACTGCTCCGACTCCCACAAGCGACGGAGCATCACTTGACCAAAGGATAGCTTATGCATTGAACCTTGTCGCATTGGCACTCACTTATCTCATCCATGTTGCTGATTTGAATTGCAACTTCTAAATTTTCAAAAACAAGCAGAGACTCAGAAAATTCTGGGGAAGATTATGTCCAAATTTGTAATCTCAATATTAGTTACGTGATAAAAGGCTTTTGTCATTTGTTTTGACGAATTTCATTGCTCTTTATTCCATCATGTTCCTGATATAAGGTAATTAAACCACAAATTCTCCTTGAAAACAACTCTAATACGAAGAATCAAGATATATAATAGCAATAAAAACTGAATCTGCTAACCTAGATTCATTAACTTTTATGTTCAAAACTTAATTCTTTATGCTCAAACATATTAACAGTTATGTTCAAAAGTTTAACTCTTTATGTTCAAATTGTTTAAACGTGACTTTACATGACAACAATGGTACTCAAAATAAACGTCTCGTCAAAACAAATCCAACGGTATAAAAAAAGTTAGAATCGGAGTTCGGAAAAGTCGAGAAATTTAAGTTAAACAAAATGAAATAAATAAAAATACAAAGATCTATCAATTTCTCTCTCATGCGTGTTCCATATACAGTAAAGGAATAAATTTCTCTTTTGGCCCTCCATTATTAATAAAACTACGTAGTTTTGGAGGTGTTCTCACATATAAAGTGTTCTCTTATATGAGATGTGTTCTCACCTGATCCCTTTTCTATATACATATATATATATATATATCATAATTAATTTATATTTTAGATTTGTTGTATAGTGCGGGTAAAAGTCTAGGTTATAATAATAATAATAATAAAAATAATAATAAAAACTATTAATGGTCATATATAAGCATATTCTCAGTTATTTTTTATATTTTCAATAAAATGAATATTAAAATGAGTATCTATCACATTGGAAATACAGTAATGTTCAAGTGGTCCTTGAATGTCCAAATTGAATTTGGACATTGACTCTAAATTTAACAATTTCGTTCATATGCACATTAAAAACTAAATCCTAGACACTAAAAACTAAACCCTAAACCCTAAATCATCGACCCTAGACACTAAAAACTAAACCATAGACCCTAAATCATCAACCCTAGATACTAACATGTGACGTGTCATCGAATTATTACTCCGGAGTATCACATCATCTAGGGTCGATGATTTAGGGTCTAGGGTTTAGTTTTTAGTGTATAAGGTCGATGATTTAGGGTCTAGGATTTAGTTTTTAGTGTCTAGGGTTTAGCTTTTAATGTGAATATAATCGAAATTGTTAAATCTAATAGCCAATGTCCAAATTCAATTTGGACATTCAAGGACCACTTGAACATTATTGTTGGAAATATACAATATCATGAGTATATTAAAAATTATTTTATGGCATAATTAAAAAATAGAAACTATTTTATAACTAAAGTTTAACGAGTTGTTTTTAGGTACATTTTTAGGGTATAATAAAACAAATAAAAACTTTTTTTTCAAATAAAGTTAACGGGTTGTTGCTAGAGATTTTTAGTGTACAAGAAAAAGTAGAAACTGTTTTCTAATTAAGGATTATCGGGTAACTGTTAGCGGCTTATAGGTTATAATAATAATAATAAAAATTCTTTTATAATTAAGAGTTCACGAGTTGTTTCTAGAGAGTTTTAAGGTATAATAAGAAAATTTCATTATTAGGCCAACCTTTTAACATATTTAACATAGATTAAGGAATAATTAATATGCACTTAAATTTATAAATTTACATAGTTTAATTCAGAAATAACTATTTCTCCTAAAATGTTTGGGTGGTAAAAAAATGTTCAAAAACACATAAAACAATATACAATATTATACAACATGAAATATATTGTTCCCGTGCATCGCGCGGGTCAAAATCTAGTAATTATCTGAGAACGATGTATGAGAATTATATATATATTTTTCCTTATTTTAGCCTCCTTTTGTACTTATTTATTTGCTTACATTCATAATTAATCATTTCTTTTCCTTTGTTTTGCTTTAGGTCTCAATTAAGGACGCAATTGAATAGTTTTGGAAGTTTAAGGACACTTTGGAAACTTTTATAGGGTGAAATTGAAAGAAGCTGAAAGTTCGAGGGACCAAAATGGAAGTTTTCTAAGGCGAAATGGAAAGAAGCCGAAAGTTCAAGGACCAAAATGGAATTTTTCCAAGGCAAAATTGAAAGAATTGGAAAGTTTGAGGACCAAACTAGAACTTTCCTCATAGGAAGAACCTCCTGGAGATTCTCACAGCTGTGAGGCAGAATTAAGTGAAGGAGGGGAATGCTTTTTTTACCCTTGTATCTTGTGGTCAAACGTAATTCTTTAATGACTTTAGTCTTTTATTGTTTTAGTATTTTTTAAGTCGTATCTTTAAGCTGCTTTTTAGGGCAAACATTTGTACCAATATAAAATACATTTATGATTTTTTTTCAAAGTGTGACATAGGGATTAGAACTTGGTGGCTAAGTTTCGCCACCTCTCTCTTCTTCCTCATTCCCTCTTAAACTATTTTGAAGCTTTTCATCAATGGTGAACGAAATTTATTCTGTTTTTTTCTCGGTTTTGACACCCTGAAGCATGAGTGAGTAATCATTTATGGGTGTGACGATGTAAAGGAGGCTTGCGGCTGTGAGGAAGTGATTTCGGGTGGTAAAAGTTTCTTACTTTGGGTTTTTCATAGATCTAGGGCTTATGAGTTCTAGTTGCAAATAAGACTTAGTAGATCTAGTATGGATCTTAGAAATAAGCTATACTTTATCTTATTTTTGGAAGTAAATCTATGATATACTTTACATGTGGATTAGATAACTCTTCTTGCATGCTAGCATATGTTATTTCCATTCTTTAGAGAAATCTTATGGTGGAAAATCTTGTTGTTTAATGAAAACATGTTGGTTAAGTCACTAAATATGCTTGATCTATATGTTTATGCTTATGATTATGACTAAGAAATAAACATGAAAACATGTGAAGATAGAACCAAAATCCATGTTTGAACCTGTTACTTGCCTTTTTTGGAAATCCCGTGACTTGCACGCGCTGTGTGCCTGTGACCTTGACTCGAACCTGCGTTTCCCATAGATATTTCTCGCAGTTGTGATCTTTTACTGTTTACTCTTTAGTTTAACGTAGTTATTAAAATTAATCTTAATCTGTGAAACCATTAGACTTTTAGGGTTTAGACTTAGTAATATTAGTGTTTAACAATCCCTTGGGTTCGATACTTGAATCTTTAGATACATCTACTTTATTACTTGAAACGATGAGTATACTGGCTCTTTTGCATGTGTAGTTTAATCGTGTCAGTGTCAGATAACATTAATTCAAACTCATAACCAATAGCAGTGATGAGTTTGAATTGACTTCATTATGAACTAAGGTTTATCGGGTTTTTTTTTTATTTGACAAAAGTCAACTAGAGACGAAGTTAAGTACACAACTTAACACGATAGATTTACCATATTTATCAACACGTGTAATGCAAGTATCTGCAAAACAACCATGTATAAGATCATACATTGCAATAAAGTCGAAATCAAAATCTTGTATAAATATCCCAAAACTCGAACATTCTTGAAATCATATATTTCGATTAGAGACTAGCTCTAGGATTAGCTGAATTTTTTTCTCAACAACTCCAATTATTGCTACTACAAATGAGTTGTACAAAGTTGCTAAACTTTGTTTGCAGTTATATATTGAAGGACTCAAATCCAAATTCGAGTCTTGAGAGATATAAAGCCTTGTCCGAGCAACTTTAAGCTGATTATTGAACCTGATTAACCATCCAAAAATATTTGTAACAATAACACCTTCATAGGTCAGCATCCTCACGCAAAAGATTCCCCATAAAAACAATCAATAAAGAAATGGACAGTAATTGAGAAATGATATGAAATCGGAAAGATTCATAATATAAGTTTACGTTGCATTTTCGATCATATTATTAGAATGAGTGACTATACTCATGAAGAAATATAAGTTATGAGTTATAAGTATAGAAAATGGGGTTTCTAGTGGGTAGGTTAAGTCAAAAATTAACTGATACTTACTCATTCAAACACAATAATATCAATTTAGAGTCATATTTCAACAGCTTCACATAATGTGTATAAAGGACCTCATATATACGAAGTTAGCACATAAATACCTAGTAATTCAGCTACAAACCACCCCGTCATATTCATATACGTCAAATTGATACTTCTAGATGTCGATAGACTCCGACACCAAAGCAATTAGGATCCTGCAGCCATAACGAGTAGCATGCTAGTAATTCAATATCATGTTTCTTTTTGAAATGTAAATCAACATAACAAGTGAAATACCATGGTTTAGTTGGCTGTTGGGACTTGTAATCGGAAATAGATTCAACACGCAGCGAAAATTGCTTAATTAATTCCTCAATCCAGGATCTCGGTTTGTTTCAGATTAATTGAGAACAATAAAACAATTTGATGTGATTTAAAAGCGATTCTAACTCTTATATGTAGGTGCCAATTCTAGTGTTAATGTATTGTGTAAGAATCTCCAAAGGGTTGGGCATGCATCTAGAATTCATTCATTTTGACAAAATATTTAACAAAAATGATTCAAAATTTGACTAAATTATTGATTTATTTTGACAGTATTTGGTCAAATTAAGTCAAAAACACGTATACGGTTAATCTTTTTCTTCCAATATGTGATCCAATATAGCATCTAAAAATTTTGTGCCCACCCTATAGATTTCTAACGAGTCCAATTACGATAACACAATTAGATGCCTAACTGCAGAATATCATCAATAGGCGCAAGAAACAAAAAGACACGATAGAATAGTGCAAATATAAAACTAGAACAAGAAATTATATCTTATTCAAACCAGAACAAGATCTAATTTATTGCAAGTAAGAGACTCTAAACGAACTCCTAAAATGATAATACAATAAGTTGATGAAGAAACGAGAAGAAAACTTACCCTTTTTTTTAATGAAAGTCGGAGGAATAACAGAAAGAGCAGGATATGTTCCAAGAGGATTTTGTTTATATATGCAAGAAGAAATGGTTTCTTCTACCAGTACAGAGTGAGGAGTGCTTTTGGGTATGATGTTGCATAGGATAAATCTAGAACATGTTGTCATTTTTAGATTGTTTGAAATCTGATGATACATTGTTTCAATTCCAGCGTGATGGAATTCCAAGGCAAGAGAGGATATTTTGGAAGAGGGCTTTGGTTTTGTATTAGCAATAGCAAGATTTCTCCGCAAACATGTTTGTGTGTATGAAAGGAAGGAAGGTATATACAGGGAAATGGGAGAGGTTTAATTACGAGGAGAGTGTGCACCGCTTTTCCTTCAAGTTACAATCTACTACACCCACCCATGTATTTTTTATAAGGTTTAATCCATAGCGTTCTTCCTCTATTTCTCTCAACAACAACTCTAATGGTTTCACTTATTTACAGAGAAAATAATAACACCATTTCATATTGCAAATCATGTACTACTTGCTCCCATTATCTTTTCAGTTATTTAATAGTTATCATCTCCAAAATGAATTACTCTTAACTATATCTACCCACGTCTCCTCCACCATCTTCTTCCCAATACCATAACACCAAATGATATATTCCAATAAATATATAAGCATTTCTGATTCTTCAACTTTTTTATTTTGTGATCATTACAATGACGCAAATCATCAGTCTTACTAAGTTACTCCTAGCCAGCATTAATTTTCATTAAGAAAAAAAAAACTGTCATTAGCTTTTCAATTATATACAACTGAAATGCATACTGTGTTAGAGATTTGGCCAATCACTGTTAAATCTAGACCAAATTTATTTTGTCAGTCATTAGCGGGACGGTCAAAACTGTATACAAAGAAATGATTTCGAACAATCAATTATACGAAACTATCATAAATACAAATAGAAAAGCATACTAAGTTCAATGAGTGTTAATTTCTCGAGACTTTCACTAAACATCTTGTCAGCATGTTTGCTCTTACCGGAAAGAACATATCTCAAACAGACACAAGACTTTCACTAAACATTATTGGATAATCAAATCTATCAATATCATATATTTTGCCAAAATATTTCTCTTTAATGCCATAAGAGACCATAAACGCAAGACCAAAATCGAGTAAAATCTTATCTCCTCCTTTCAAATATCCCAAAACTCTCACATTACTAAAACTTATTATTTTCAAGAACGGCGACACTCGATCTTCACTAACAGAGTAGAGTTTGCTCCATTTAAACTCTGCCCCATCTTTCTGCCTGACATATAAAACAACCGGGACACATAGCGATGCAAAACCGACACAAAGACACTCATCTAAAACATGTAAACCAGTTACATACCCTTCAGATGGATAGACAAGCTGAGTCACGTGAGAAAATGTTTCTTTCGCCATATCAAATGCAACAACGTGTTGTTCTCGCCACGATTCCCTTATCGAACGGTTTCTTACCATATCATATAACCAGTGTAATGCATCGTTCGCAAAGTATCCAAACTTTGAACTAGAATAATTATTTATGTAAGGGAAATTCTCAACCCTTCTCCACAAATTTGTCCTCAATCCAAAAATCCAAGCTTGATATTTTGATGAAGAGGCATGATAAATTTGCACAACTTTGTAGTCATTAGTAGTAGAGTCATAACCCAAACCCAAACGCATCCTCGAACCAGGATAATTTTCTTTTTGCATTGGGCAACGGGGAATATTCCTGCTCCGTTTGGTGGTTGGATTCCACACAGAAAAATATTCCAGCAGGCAAGAGAATTAAACCGTTGCAATAGCTATATGGTACAAGGGTTAGATTGGGAGGGATCCTGAATATAATCTTTGTTTCAGAGCCATCACCATCAATATCACAAATATGAAACCCCTTAGTTTTCGGTGTCACTTCTCGTAAAAGCAACTTGCGACCATTCTTGTTTATGGAAGACCTGTTGAATCGCGTGTATATGAAATATTGGCTATCAATGGTTGCACGTATAGATTTAGCCTTTGTTTGGGAGTTGAGAGGTTTTTGGGAGTTGAGAGGTTAATGGAAGTTAGAGTTAGAGGAAGTTAACGAGCGTAGCGGAACGGAAAGAGAAGTGACGGAAATGAAAATTAAATGTTAACCTTGTTTGGGAGTTGCTGGAATTAAATAGGAGGTTAATGGATGTAAATTAGTTACAATGTTTACATTACTCTCATTAACCCCCGTTTTGGACGTTAAGGTTTCGAGGTTAATGGAAGTAAAATGTTAACTCTCATTAACCTTCATTTAATCTTGTAAAAGACTCCCAAACGAGGTTAATTAAAAAGTTTACATTCCGTTACTCCCGTTAACCTCCATTAACTTCATCCCAAACAAAGGCTTAGAAAGACATCTGAAACGCAAAATTGATTTCACCCGTTCCTGATAAATGGTGTTCTGAAACATTAAGACATTAAAACTACGTTATTTTGCAATCAGATTAATCAAAATTAGAGTCCATCTAATCAAATTAACACCATAAAAGTAGAGCACAAAAATACGTCGATGGGAACAAAAAATAAAATCACAAAAACAAATTAAACTGACCTTTCGAGTTAGTTTACGCAATTCGTGAGCTTGATTACCTTTCTCCATTCCAGAAAAAGGGTTGTAACTCATTTGATAATTATTTAGACGGAGCTGATTAGATTTCAAATAAATACATTTGCAGAAAGGGGTGAAAAGTTTTAACTAAACCCTATGCTGTATTATCTCAATGAGCATTCTTGTGGTTTACGCAATAAAAATTAGGGTAAAATATAAAAAAGGTTCCGTGGTTTGAGTCATTTGCAAACAGGGTCTTGTGATTTCAAATTATACCGATAATATTATTGTAGTTTACAGCATTTATAAATAAGATCCCAAACCATTAATAATGTTAAAAAAAAACCGAGTTAAATTGTTTTTTTATATATCTGATTTAATTTGTCTATTTGAGAATATTTTCAAGACTTAACTAATTTACTCTATTTTTCAAATTAAAATCTCCTGTTCTTCAATAATTCACTGTACTTTATTTAACATAATATTTTCCTTTATAGAAAAATAAAATAAAATAAAACACATTGTATTTTCCAATTTCCTATATTAAAGCTGGGCTTGTCAAGTGATTAATTATATATACGCTACAATTTAATAACAGTAATTGGATCGTTTGGTCTCGATCAAATTAAATACCTTTCCGTTTTCATTAAAAAAAATATAGGATTAAACACTTAATTGCTCCTTGTGGTATTTAAAATTTTGATTTTTGTCCCTTGTGGTATGATTCGGTGACATTTGCCCCTTGTGGTATCCAATTTGGTGGCATTTGTCCCCTAATGAATGAAAAATGGAAAAATTTAGTTTCTCGATCAGTTCAATTATCATATTTTCATAGATTCATGCCGTCAAATTTGCTAAATTTACAATTTGAAATAACATTATGTAATAGAAGTTATTTAATTTCCATCTATCATGGGGCAAAAATGACAAAATTGGATACCATAGGGGGCAAATGTTACCAAATCATACCACAGGGGGCAAAAGCTACAATTTTGGATACCACAAGGGCCAAATAGATGTTTAATCCAAAAATATACTTATTGTTCAGGTGTATACAAGTTTCAAAAAAATAATAAAAAATAAAAATTGTAATGTTGATCTCTTAGAATTGAAATTACAATTTTCAGATTTTAATCATGGTGATTGAAAGATTCTACAATTTAACAAATTTTATTATATGTACCATACATAAGTTTAACATACGAATGACACGGTACGTTGAGCTTATAATTTTTGTTGACATGTAGCACTTCAACCAATATCAATTGAATTATGTAATTAATATTTTTTTAGTTAATTAATTATATAAAATTTTAGACTTTAAGATATAAACTCTAGGCTCTGAAAACAAAATTCTAGACTCTAAATCGTAAACTCAAAATGCTAACATATAAAATGTGTTATTAAATTATAGATTTAGTGTACAAATGACGTGGTATGTCATTTGATATTCTAAAACTTCTCCTCTTATAAATGAATACATAATAATGTATCAATGGCTCGGATTGTAACATAGTACAAAAATAACTTCCATTATGAAAGAGAAATAATCAAACTTAATATCAATCAAAAGTTTTATTTTCCAAGGCTGCATTGTTAATTCTTGATAGATCAGCTTGCGGATGGATCTTGTTTCCGGAAGATTTATTGAGTTGCATGTTTATGAATATTTTGTTGTCAGTGGTACTACATCCAATTTAAGATGGATTTGTATTACAAGTTAATAATCTCGACTACAACTCGGCGTAGTTGATGTCTCCATATATAAACTAGCAATTTATTATAATGGAAAATAAATGATCGACAAAAAACACGAAAGGGTTTATGCTCAAAATATATTATTGTTATCACACGATATTCACTTGACACGTGGACCAATTAGAGTTCATATATTCGCCACGTGAGTTCGAGACGACTTAGTTGAATTAATAAAACACATGGTGAGTTAGCTTGTGTTGTGCAGACTTCTAGTCCAAGGGGTATTTGCGTGAGGAGGTGTGTCAGAGAATAATATAAAAGATGTTGTTAGCCTTAACTATCTACTCAAGCTTTTAGTTCAATCGGTTAAATAACATCCCTACTTCTTCCTATGTTATGCAAACTAATGATCTTGGCCTCTAGAATCGCATTGATGCGATCATTTTACAGTGGATTTATGGTACTATTTCTAATGACCTATTTATGGTACTATTTCTCAAGCATGCAGCCGTCTCGAAGATATTTTCTTTGACAACAAAAATTCTAGGGCTCTATATTTGCAACATGAGTTTTCTAATGCAAAAATGGAAAATTTTACTGATACTTCTTTTTATCGTCAACATTTGAAATCTTTGTCGAATCAACATCTGGAAAATTTTCTTTATTTATCAACTTTATAAACTGCATGCCTACTTTTTGTTACTTTCCCGTGTCTACACTAATTCCACTTGTTTTGTTACTTTACCGAGTTTTATTTCTAATGTTTTGTCAAACTTTTTTTCCAATTGAGACTCATTAATTAATTCCGTTTCCTTTTGAAAAAAAAAAAGTTTATTTTTTGTTAATTTTGAATTTGAATCCTAGAGCTCACGCTTTATTTAGGAACATAGTAACAACTAATTAAGTCATTGTTTAGTAGGTATAAAAACTCTTTAATTTAGGAAATGATTATTGGACCCCGAGAAGACTAGTCATCACCTCGCCATATCCTCCATGGAAAGAACTTCGGAGATTTAATAAACACACCCCTACAGAAACAACCCTGTATGGGAATGTATCATTGTTGCAAAACAAAATATATAGAAAGAAATTAAGTAGTAACTAGTAATTAATGATGGCGTGTAATTATACTTACCAAAACAAATGATGGAGTAATTATAGGACTATGAAAATATGAAGCAACCTGTATTAGAATATTCCATTCAATTTGAATTGAATTGTGGCAAGAAATTTATTTTGATTTGATAATCCCATTTATAACGAAGACTCAATTTACATAACGGTCACGAGTCAAACTTAAAACCTCTATATATACTGATGACATTAATCTAATTGAAATCACATCTATGAGATATACGATGACAAGTTTAAGATTTCATTTAGTTTTGGCATTAGCTGTTTCGGGTCTCTTGGTTGAACCCATCAACGGGAATATATTCGTTAAAGATATTCGTGTGAAAGTACTCAACGAATACTTAAGTCCTAGCATATTGTACGTGCATTGCAAATCCAGAGATGATGATATGGGCAAACATTGGGTTCCAAGAGACCATGACTTTAATTGGAAGTTCACTCCGAGTATGTGGGGAAACACCCTATTTTCGTGCTTTACTTCTCCAAACAACGACGTTCATGCCAAATTCGTTGCATTTAGAGACCGAGAAAGTCTTACAGATCGTTGTGACCATGTCGTAGAGCCAGGAGTTATTGTTTGCACTTGGGTTGCTAAACTTGATGGAATGAATTTCAGGGAGGCCGTAAATATTACTACCTCCATCGATACATTGGAATATGGCTGGGTACGTAACAAAAAGGTTGAGTTCTGAACCTAATAGATTATAAGCTGTTTTTTTTTTTTTTCATTTTAGCATATGGTATCCTATTAATATTTAACATATTTATAAATATTAAGTTGCATCCATTCGACGATGTCTTATGAATTGGTTCCTTTTATGCCATGGCTTGGTTGGCAGTGGTGTTGTTCAATAAAGTTCGGTTTTTCAGTCTATATTTGCGTTTCAGTTTGGTTTCTACAATTTACATAATTGCAGTTGGTTTGATTTGAAAAAGAAAAACGAATTTTGTATTTTATAATTTTCTAAGATTATCATCCAAATTGATTTTTTTTAATAATTTCACCGATTTCTCGGTTCGAAACTTGTCAG
This sequence comes from Euphorbia peplus, assembly GCA_028411795.1. NCBI lineage: Eukaryota > Viridiplantae > Streptophyta > Magnoliopsida > Malpighiales > Euphorbiaceae > Euphorbia > Euphorbia peplus. The sequence goes on along the minus strand of CP110843.1, from coordinate 5,347,716 downwards.
GCACCCTTCAGGCGAAACCTCTCCCATTTGAGACCCTTAACAACTCAAATTAACCTTAATTAATTCCGAACTTATATTAATTTTTGTTACATATGAAGATTAGTGATATAAAATATTGTAATTAAAGGAAAAAATACATAAACAAATAAATAAAAAAGACTCCCAATTTATTTTTGGAAACGTAATTGAAGAAGAATTTAAAGCATGAACAAAACTGGAAAAAAGAAACCAAAATTATTTAAAGGACATATATTTCAGAATATTACTCTCTTCTCTACACGACATATATTTCAAAACCAACCAATGTAAAGATAGTCATAAAAACCCCAATTAGGGCCGCATAGTCACTTACAAAGTTTCCTTCCCGATACATTTGAGAAAGTACAAAATGCATTTGAGAGAACACATTCCAACCAATCTTTTCTAACTGTCTTAGGAACAACACAAAAGCTTTAATGCATATAGATTTTGATAACGTGTAACTAATTAAAATATTATTTTTAGTTAATAATTTATATAAAATTCTAAACCTTAAAATAAAAATGCTAAACTCTAAAAACTAAACCCTAGATCGTAAATCATCGACTCTAGATACTATCATATGTGACGTGTCATCGAATTATTAGTCCGGAGTACTACGTCATCCGTACTCTAGGAGTATTTTAAAATTTCTCCTCTAGCACCAACCGCGCTAGGAGCTCCAAGAGTGTACCCATTAGTTTTGACCTTTAACCAATTTTATAATGCATACTTGCAATGAATACTCAAAATATTAGGATCGAGCTTTAGAAAGACGAGATGTGAGTCTAAGATGTTGGAAATATGAAGATCTGGCATAGAATTCTAAGTTGTCCCCTTATCAGGAGCCACTTCCTTAAATTACCGTTAATATTTATGTATAGTTAATAATGCTAAAGGATTAACGAAAATTCTACAGTATATTCTGAGGTACCGCAATGTACAGTAAATTTATCCACTAAATAAAAAATAATAAAATAAATTTAAAAATGAAATAAAATAATCATGTTCTTAATTATCTCTAAGAGAATCTTTTTTTTATGCACGTTCTTCAATAAAATAAAAATAATTATAACAATTAAATTATAGATAATTAAAGAATACATAATTAAAAATATTGAGATATTAAAAATTTTATAAGTGAATTAATTCATGCTTCTCAACCTCTTCTTCTATATCTTCTTTGCCCATCTCAACATCAAGAACCTAAATCTTCTTTTTCTCTTTCTATTCATTTCCATTAAAAAAATTAAAAGATTTTGAATGAACTTAATCCCCAAATTTCTAAATTGTCTGAAATAACTAATCAAAATTTTATAAATTAATAGATTTTGTTATAAAATCATACTCAATCGGAGAACTAAATAACTTTGGCCTTATTTGGTGAACAAAAAGTTTAGGCTAAATTTAGAAGTTTTGACCACTTAAGAGGCAACTAGTTAAAAAAATTTTATTTCTTTTACATGAATTAGTTAAAATTTCTAGTAATTTTAATGGAAACTCAGTGCCACGTCATTGAATAATGACTCAATAGGTCCACATTTGCATAGTTGAAGGACTCAATAGGTCGTGACTAAAGAGGGACTAAAATAACATTTTTGGACAACTTTAAGGACCTGAATGTGGTTTAAGCAAAAATTATTGAAATTATGTAAGACGTGGAACACAAAGTCCAAGGTATATTATATTTGACAAACTTTATTTATTAATTTTTTGAAATAATTAATTATATTTAGGAAAATAATATTGTACATATCATACATCGCACGATACAAGACTAGTAGCCCTCAAATTGTTATACAAATAGTACGGTAAAACGTATTCCTACATAGAGGTTCTACTGTATATACCAGACATATGACGTGGTATACCAAGCCTTTAATTTTCTGATAGGTGGCATCTTTACCAATAACAAATATTTTTTCGATTTTCCATCCGATATCCAAACCCACAATCTAACATTGTGTTATTAATTAGTAATAATTTTAAAAAAGGTTTAAACCCTACAATAAAAATCTTAAGCCCTAAATCATAAATTCGAAAAATTAATATATACAATGTATCATCGTATTATAAGGTTGAAATACAAGATAACACATTATATTTATATTTTTAATAAAGCCAAAGACAAAGAAATCTCATTAAAGCTTAGAATCAAAATAAATTTGGACATCCAGGAGATCATGTGGGAGGAAGAGTATGAAACAATGAGATAGTTTTAATATATTTAATTTATAAAATTGCACTATTAACAGATGTCTTAGTATTATAGGTTACAGTAATAAAATTATAATTTTTCATTTTATATTTTTATTCTTATTATAATTATTTTTATTACAAAGAAATATTTTTATTACAAACTAGATAAAGTTGTGACCGCAATGTACCGTAGACTCATCCAAGGATTAATATTTGTATGTATTCATGTCTATTAATTTATTACAATAGAACATGAAAACTTAGATATAATTAGTATTTGATTAAGAAAAGATTTATACCTAATAGTAGTAATAAGTAATTATACTGTGCCTTTTTCATAAACAAAAAAAACTTAAAGTACAATTAAATAAAAAATTTATGGTTTGAGTCATTTGCAAATAGGGTCATGTAGTTTTAAATTGTACAAATAAAGATCTGTAGTTTACAGCATTCGCAAACAAGTACTCAAACGATTAATAGTTATAAAAAAACAAATTAAATGAGTAGTTTTGGCATTTTATTTGTAAAATGAGTCACTAATAATTTTTTATTTGAAGTTAACAAACATTTTCTTATAAAATAAAAATCTTAAAAAATTATCTGCAAACAAATACGAGAGTTATTTTTGAATATATATAGAATTGATTTAGGTTCTCTCCACCAACCAGGTTTCATGTTTAAAAAATACATCTTTTAGCTCTTCAACTTTAACTCCAACGTGATCTTTTTTTTATATGTTAAGAATTTGGAACCTTATTGCAAATGATGAAAACCACAAAGCTTTACTTATAAAATTTTAAACTATAAGATCACTTTTTACTCACATTGCTTTAGGCAGTACTCTTCTTCTTTAAATTAACCTTTAGGCAGTAATCATGTTTGCAAATGGACCAGGCCACATGAACCATTTGTGTACTTTACCGAAAAAATATTGTGAATATTAATTTGGGTAAAGTATATTTTGAATATTAATTAGGGTAAAGTATATATAAAAAAAAAGGTTAATTTCAAATAATTACCTTGTGGTTTCACAGTTTTGCAAATAAAAGACTGTGGTTTGACTTTGAGCAAATAAGACCATGGTTTGTATTGTTTGCAGAATTGAGGAAATGGTCGATTTGGTTGACGTAATCAATGACATTTTTTGCCTAAATGTTTTTTCAAACCTTTGATCGGTTATGTAAGAGTGAATGTCAAAGGTATCTGAAAATGTTTTTGGACAAAAAAAGTCTTCGTTCACGTCAACATAATTTACCATTTCCTCAATTTTGCAAAAAATGCAAACCACAGTTTTTTATTTGCTCAAACCCAAAACCACAGTCTTTTATTTTTAAAAAGACAAAACCTCGGAGCACTCATTTGAATATTAACTCAAAAAAAAACTTGTCTTTCTTCTCAAACAAAATACTTTAACAACTAATTTAAAATGCCGAAAATAACATTTTAGTGAAATTTCAAAAAATTTAAAGTTGTGATTAACATAAACTGGAAAGAGTAATTAATATGCATGCATTAAGTTCTAAGAACATATTTCAAAAAATAGAGTTCTAAGAACATTTTATCAAAACTTAAAATAATATATCGAGCAAAAAGTTCTTCGATATAAACCCAATCCAACAACGTTGAGAAGTGGAGGGGATTGATAAATCATTGATAAAATTGTTCTATTTCTTTGTTCAATTTAAAGTTGAAGAAAACTATAATTACCTAATACGCTCTACACGTCTACTAAAAAAAGTCCAAACAGTTGTGTTAGCGATATTTTTGAGAAACAAAAATATTTATGTTCAACCTTGACTCGTGTGGAAAAAAATGCGGGTCTGCCAGAGAATTTGGTTCTCAACCTACGTTTTAGGAAGCGGTTTAAAATGTGAAGGGTTGCGCTTATTGCCTATGGATACTTGATTACTAACTAAACGATTGAACTGGAAAAGCAAGGATTGAGAAAAACGTTCCTAGTCGGGGTCAGCATAACTTTGACTAAAAAATAGACCAATTAAATGTTTTGTAAACTTTAAAATAAGAAATCAATAAACAAAACCAAACTTTAGGAAATTTAATTTTATTAATCAATATAATGTCAAGTTACAAATGAAAGAGATGATTACAAACCAAAAATCCAACAAAAGTATTAATCAATGTTAATTAACAAAAGATAACAAACAACTAAAAATTGGAAATAACAAAAATGTCAAATTGAGCCGAATTGGCGAGCTTTATCTCCTTGATTCGATTGGTGATGGTGTTGAATGGGTGGAAATGGTGTCACAAACTCATAAAAATCGGCACCCAACCAAGATATTCGTGTGTTAGAATTCGTGGAAATGAATGTCTGGTTTGAAAGGGATTGTGTAAAAGACTATGTGGATTTGATTCGGGTGAATTTGGGACGCGTTTAAGGTGAAAAACGTTAATGACGGGGCTGTTTTAGTTTGGTATGAACAAGGGTGTATAAAAGCTTGAATTTATGTGCTAAATGGCAAGGAATGACTAAAAGATCAAAGGATTAATGACTAAAAATGAAAATAAAGGCTAAATGAGATGATTGTTTACCGAATTGGGATTATAAATTGACAAGAACAGAGTTGGAATTGAAGAACTAAGGACCGAAGTTTAGAGAGCTCTAGAGAGAAAAAATAAGATTGATTTTGATATGTTTTGTGTTGATTTGATTGTTTGATTTGTTGGGAGTTAAAATGAGAGATGAGAGGGGGTATTTATAGGCAAAATTGACTTGGAGGGCACTCATATTTCCCCCACTAACCACACATTTAACACCACTAACTTCATGCACTAGTTTAGTTGAGAACATGTGAGTTTGTGTGCATAAAAATAGGATTTCATGTTGATGTATGAAAAATCCAGTTTTGTCTTCTTTCGTGCTTCTTCCGTCGTCTTCAAAAGATTGTCGCTCGACGCTCACTCCGTCCGTGAGAAATCCGTGAATACCGTTGGAAAGGTTGGAAAGTCTAGTTTCCAAATATGAAAATTTCATCACGTGTCTTCGAGATTTGACCCGCCAATGAATTTAATCAAAAAGACGCTTCATGTGACAAGTTAGTATAGAAAAAAGATGAATGAAAAGGAAAAAGTGAATTTCCATTTAATTAACACATTATCTCCACTAACCCACTTACATAATTGACAAAGACCAAGTCAAAAGCTCAAATCTTCTCAAAATATTCTCTCTTTTGTCATTTTCGTTTTCCACAATTCTTACTTTCCATATCAAATAAATACTATAGGGTATAAGTATAACTTATAGTTTACATGTGAATAAATGTAAAAATTACATTTACTCCCAACAAGTTGCAATTCCAATAAATAATAATATTAACAAAAACATTTTAAAGAGAAGGTATAATATATGTCATTTTAGCTAAGTAAATTTCCTAACTTGTAAGGTACAACTAATATTTTTAAATTAAAAAAAAAAAAAAACATAAAACTATTAACAGTTTTATCTGGATCTAAATTGTTTTTTCCATTACAATTTGCAACCAACTCTTCTATTTTGTAACCGTAATAAATAGTTGATTATAATTTATGGAGTACCATTATAATGGTCAAACGATTCATAATTTTATGAGCTTACAAAGTTCAGCTTTTAGCAACTAATTAACTTACAAGGTTGTACATCTCTAACAACATGAACGCGTAATCCATTTCATCAACCTTTATATATATATAATTAAAGAAAAACCTTACAGAATTGCCTATAAGGAAATAAAAAAGTCTACTGAAATTCCAAATATATTTACCTCTTTTTTATGCTTTTGAGACACCGCAAATTAATTAACATCTCTAGCTATGAATAACACCTTGATTATTTTCTCATTGGCAGCATTAATCTTGTTTACCACGCAAACCCATGCTCGTCTACCATTTAAATCTTATCATATCCATGTCGTGAATCAATTAAGCCACGGCAAGGCGTTGTTTCTGCACTGCAAATCAAAAGATGACGATCTCGGAGCTCATAATCTAAGAAGTAATCAAGAATTTCAATGGAGTTTTCAGCCCAATTTATTCGGGGGTACTCTTTTTTGGTGCTATTTGGTTCCCGATAAAGATAACAAACATGCTTATATAAATGCTTTTGAGACAGAGGATGGTAATCTTCTAAGTTATTGTGATGATGTTATTAATTGCATTTGGGAAGCTAGAGATGATGGAGTTTACTCCAAGAATATTCCGAATAAAACAGATGTTAAGAAAACTGGGTGGGTAAAAGGCTTGTTAGCTGATTTTAGAATATAATTACTGTTGTTATATATTTTTATGTTGTAGATTTAGATCATCTTATTTTGCCTAAACACAATATGTATGTTCGTATTTTAAGCGATTCATCCTTTCTACATTAGTTATGTCTCAATCCGAATGTTTTTTCCCTATCATTTAAGTTTGAAGGCACATAAGCTCTTAGCCTTATAACCTCTTAAAAATCATTCCATTTGGTTCATTTTAAGCTTTAATTTCTCATTCGTCACTTGTTTATTGTGAGCGTATGAAATACCATTGGAAAGAATCGGTTAAAAATGTGATCCAACTAGAAGATCAAGCTTGGTAAATATATAAACTAGTAGCATCGTTTCAATTGATTCTTGTATCAAGCTTGTATAACATATTACAATTTAATATGTACTATAGTGAGCACGAAACTTTTCGACCTTTATATAACCCAAAAACGTTCAGAAGTGAAAGAGATCAATAATATTAACCGGATTTTCACTTCTTTTTGTTTAAATTGTAGATTCAAAGCTATTTCTCTCTCAAAAAGTTCTTCTTTCTCTATGATGCTAAAAAAATCTGTTTGTGATATGTTAGCGATCATACTAGATGTTGATGTTGTTGTGTGATATGGTCGAGTTTATAGTTAAGGCTTGACAACATATTTTATATTAATATCTGACACACCCCTCATTAATTCCCTTGAACTTGAAGTGTGCACAATGCATACCCATGCCATTTTAATTCATCAATACATATAGTTGCAAAGATTTGAGCTCAAGACATTTCGATCATATAGACCTTAATACAATGTTGCTTAACGGATTGAACTAAAGCTCGAACTGATAGTTAAGACTAACACTTATTAATCCCTGACACTTTTGAGATATATCCATTTAGGCCTTATTGTTTTTGGTTGAACTGAACTGAAATTTAACGAATTGAACTGACAAAAATGAATCATTGTTTTAAAATTTCTCCAACAATTAAAATCAGTCACTATACTTGAATTGAAGGTATAGTTATTCAAACCCACATTTACAATTACTAGTTTGAAACTTTTTCCGGTTGTGGTAGTAGCCATATTCAGAATGAACCCATCTATGGTGTCACCATATAGAAAACATTACATGTGGCAGTGGAGAACTCACTAAACGGAAACATACAGTTGTTGATGCACTATCAATCAAAGGACAATGATCTTCCATTTGGACAAAGTTTCACTTGGAAATTTAAGCGCATGGTTATGGGAGGACACACTCTTTTCTGGTGCTATACATCTCCTAACAACACTCACCATGTTAGTTTTGATTCATTTCAGGATAATGACCGGTACTTATTACTGTAGGGTTTCAGAAAGATCGATCAGAGCCGCGCAGCGGAAGCAACGAACTATTAGTTAAACGGTGAATACGATCTAACCTGAACCAATTGTCCCATTGATCTTAATCTTTAAACCTCAGTTAAATTTTAACAAAACTGTTATCTTAATCTATGGATTAAGAAAACCTACTTGGATATCCTTTCAAGGATAGACGAGAGCCTCAGATGTTGCTCCTCCTAGTTCACGTGCAGACACGAGCAAGAACCGAGACCAGCTACTAGTCGGCTTACTCCAAGAACGCGAAGAACGAGGAACGAATTCGCCGGAATCCTCTAGGGAGGAGTTCCCTTAATTAATTTAATTTTTATCAATTAAACACCGTAGTATTAAATCGATTCAATTAACATCAATTAGGTTAAATTAATATTACACTTTAACCCATAAACAATTAATCGCTTAATTAAATTAACTCGATCAATTAATTAGCCGTTCCAATTATTAATTAACTTGTCACATAACAAATAATTAATACGTTGTTCAAATAATCAATTCATCAATTGATCATTTAATCTTGGAATTAATTAACACAATTCATGTATCAATTAATCTTCTCGATTACCGTGTTGCACGATCCTTAGGGTCTGAAATCAATAAGCTGTGAATTAACAATTCACTGATCGACAGAGGGTCCTAGTAAACCATGTCAATCACATATTGATTAAAGATGAATGTTATCCATGTTAGACAGAAAACCCTGTATGATGCTCTACTTATCTCTTACCAAAAGCATATCGATTAATCAAGCTGGAGGCATGGTGTAGTCATCCCCTATTGCTAGATTAATTTCTTGATCATCGAGTATTACTGACAAACAAACAAGTCACCTGCTTGTTTCAGTACGGCCGTAAATTTCTCAGCTAATACTCATCAAGTGGCCTATGATATCAACTCACTTAAACAGTGAGTGGTAATTCCATCACTTCAACTATCCGCAGTAATAAGTTCAGAGATTGAACCAGTGTATCCATATTTGGCATCCTCTGGCGGACCTGTTAGAAATACACCAAATTCAATCTGATTCCTTATTGACTGCTATACTGAAATCAGGTCAGGAGATAAAAGAGATCTACATTGTTAGAAAGCTTAATGACTCTACCACCATGAACTTTCTAAAGCGGATCGACCAACCTATATCCATATTCACATACACTAAGCAACCTACAGAGTGTCATGTGAATCCTAGATATAAAAGCTTATGCCATAATCATTCCCATGACTATGACTCACTTCTGGTATACTTTATGATATACAATCAATGGATACTACATTTAGTTACTATAGTACAAGATATATAACTCAAATGAATTAATGCCTTTATTCATAAAACACCAATAACATAGTATGTAATCATCATCAAATACAATGTCATAAAACAACGCCTAGGGCCTAGGGCACACCAACAATCTCCCACTTGACTTAGGGCCTAGGGCACAACAACAATTACAATATTGTCATTATGGTAAAAGATTTTGCGTTTGGGTTGCTAAAGATGATAGCATTTACGTGAGAAATTTTAATAATTCAAAACTGTTCGATGGCAGTCAAGAAGGTTAGATAACAAAGATTAAAATATATGTAATAATTAACAGGTTATCAATAAGAGTTTGTCTAAGTGAAAAGGGCATTTCACCTTCTGCTGAAAGTTTTGAGGTTGATTATCCACTTCGTCAAAATTTACCTCTTATTGGTAGACAATCTGTAAATTTCACTGTAAATTCTCATTGAACTTTGTGGTTTACACTGTCCTTAAAAGCGAATAGATCTATCTTTAGCTAAACATTACCTTACGGAAAAAAGGTATGCCGCAATAAAGTCTTTTTTTTAAGTAGTGATTAATTTCGTAAACTATGCTTTACCTTCTTATCGCTCTTATATCATTTCTCTTTGCATTAATTTCTTCATCATTTTTATTTGTAAAACATATACATATTAGGCTAGTAGCGGGAGAAGATTGACTATTTATCTCAATGGGCATCCCAATTATATTGACCAAAATAAAGAAATCAATTTTGTTTCATGTATTATAATTGGGGCTGTAAACGAGTCGAGCCGAGCCGAGCTTTGGCCTGCTCGAGCTCAACTCGGCAAATTCTTACCGAGCTCAGAATGATGTTCGAGCTCGGCTCGTTTAAAAGCTCGGTTGTTCACGAGCTGCTCACGAGCCGAGCTCGTTTAACGAGCTCACGAACTTGTTCACGATTAGCTCATTTCGGTGTTCGCGATCAGCAGCCAGAAGGAAACCGCAGACGACTCTCCAGTGATTCAATTCCTTCTTTCAGCAAATGATATGGATGTAGGGAGAAGTGCTCAAGAAAAGAAGTACTCGAGCTAAACGCAGAGATGAACGCAGCTAAGAAAGGGGTGGCGGGTTAGGGCAGCAGAGAAGAGAGCAAGGGGCTGCCGGCGGGTTAGGGTTGAGACTTGAGAGGAAGGGGTGTGCGGTTGTGTTTGTTTGAGAGGAAGGAGGAAAGGAAGGCTGTGTTTAGGGTTTTGAGAGTATTTCTTTTTATTTTTTTTTGAAAGATATTTGTTTCTTTTATACATTAATTAATGAAGGAAGGCTGTGATTAAAATGTTATTTTTTTGTTTCTTTTACACATTAAATATTATTTAATGTCACATGTATTATACATTTTTTTTTTGAAACATATTATGTATTATACATATATAACATGTAGTATTAATTTTTAAATATTAAAAACTATAACCGAACTATTTAACGAGTTTTTATCGAGCTTTTATCGAGCATGTTCATGAACTTGTTCACGAGCCTATAGAGGAACTTGCTCGCGAGCTATCGAGCCGAGCTTTGACTTGCTCAAGCTCGGCTCGGTTACAATATCGAACCGAGCCGAGCCGAGCTTTTATCGAGCCGAACGCCGAGCCGCTCATGAGCAGCTCGGCTCATTTACAGCCCTAATTATAATCCTATTTTATGGTCACCTTACAATAATAATAATAAAAAACACATTGTGGCCATTGAATTGATAATGCCTTCATTTCGGTATGAATTGTTAATTATTAATATTAAATAATTAAAATAATGTAATAATAAGCATAATTTCAAAAAAGAAAAATTATTCAATTTCAAGTTACAATTCTCTTGCATCATTCATACTTCCAGTAAAAAAATCAAAATGTTGTAAATTCCAAAATTATTAATAACTTTGTATAAAAAGTTATTAAGAATATATCATTGAAGCTACCTAAATTTTCCTAATTGCATGGTCAAATTTAGCTTTTCTTATTAACAGTTTTATCTTGATCTAAATTGTTTTTTTGTTACAATTTGCAACGAATATTTTCATATTTTGTAACCATAATAAATATTGGTTGATATCATTTTTGGAGTACCATTAAAATGGTCAAACGATTCATAATTTAATGAGCTTACAAAGTTCAGTTTTTAACAACTCATTTACAAGCATGTCTAACAATATGAAACTGTAATTAATTTAATCGATCTATATTTAATGAAAACCTTTTTCACTAGCCTATAAGGAAACAAAAGTCTCCATATAGTATTTTTGAGCTGAAATTCCCAATATAAACCTCTTTTTGTATGCTTGTGAAACTCAAAAAAAATAACATATCTAGCTATGAACACCTTAATTATTTTTTCATTAGCAACACTAATCGTGTTTAGCACACAAGCCCATGCACGTGTAACAATGAACCCTTATCATATCCATGTGGTGAATAAATTAAGCCATGGTAAGACTTTGTTTCTAAACTGTAAATCAAAAGATGATGATCTTGGAGCTCATACTTTGAGCACTAATCAAGAATTTAATTGGAGTTTTCAACCTAGGCTTTTCGGGTCTACTCTTTTCTGGTGCAATTTGTTTCCCGGTAAAGATAACAAACGTGCTCATATAAATGCTTTCGAGATGGATCATAGTGGTTTTCTGAGTTATTGTGATGAGGCTATTAATTGCATTTGGGAAGCTAGAGATGATGGAATTTACTTGAAGAATATTCCTGATAATACATACGTTAGGAAAACCGGGTGGGAAGCAAATCGTTAGCTGATTTTAGAATATAACTACTGATATTATGTATTTTTATGTTCTGGATATAGATCATCTTATGTTGCCTACACATGATATGTATGTATTTCAAACGATTCAACATTTAAACATGTATCAAAAAATAAATTCTATACAAAAATTTAAGAGAAAAAATATTTATGGGCCGAAGAAAAATTGGGCCAGCCACATGTCCATGTCATGTAGATGCACCTCAACCCAGTGAGCTTCGATTTGCACCTATTGAGCATGATAGACTGAGTCCTATTAAGAAATTACAAAGAAAGTAAAACTTCAATTTAATACAGTTCAAGCAATTAGTTTTTCTTTTCTTGTTTATAAAGTTTATATTTCTTTAATCAGGCGGATTATGGAGAAAAAATTAAATTTAAACTTTTGTAGACATTTCCAACATTTTCCCTTCGCTCTCGTTTCCGGTTTTTTCTCGTAACATAAGTTAATTTCTTGTGTTAAATAAGACTTTAGTTAGGATTAATTACGCTTAACTATCAAAAATGGAATAATAATATCACAAAATTCTTAAAGCAAAAATCATCTAACTTTGAATAGTGTTCCATCTATAGTCCCGTTTATCGAAATTTGGCAAATAAAGTCACCGAAATTTCACATAGTAGCTAAATCGTATAATTTTTCATGTGGTAGCTAAATCACATTATTTTTCCATCGTAAAAAAAACAAATATCTAAAAATATGCTCTAGAATGCTTTTTTTAAACCCCAAATATTATTGACTCCTCACTAATTTAGCAACATATGTATAAAATGCATTTTATGCAATGTGAAAACATTTCATGATGTCACGTCACGTAGTATTTTCGGTGAATTTTAGTTGCTGAATTTTGGTCAAAATGAGAATAGATGAAGTGTTATTCAAAATTGGATGCTTTCGATCACATAATATTATTGACTCCACTAATTTAACAAAATAAAAACTGATACTGGGTACAAATAAATTACGCTAATCATGAGTTGTGATTTTGTATGCATGGTGCAGGGAAATGTAATTAGTTGGTTTACAACTCTCCCGTCTGTATATCCAGAGCGATTTTCTCTTGTTATCTATTTTTTTTTTATTTGACTTTAAAGAGGATCAGCTTCACCTTGTAGCGAGATTTTACATTTCTTGAGTTTAGATATCTTCTTTTGCTTCGTTCAATTGTATACCTTGTGGACACATGATCACAATATGTTTCTGTTATGCTTGAATATACCATTTTGTTATCACTTTTGGTTTCATTGAATGTATTACTTTCGTCTTCTCTAAGATTTTATTGTCCATGTGTATATTGTTAAGAGTTCCATTCAATCCAAATATCTTTTATTATTTGAGAATGAAATAATTGTCCTCTATTAAACATTATATTCCTAAAAAAATCTCTTATAAATAGGGACGATAGTTGTCCCCCAACAACGGGAACAGGGTCGGTGCCAAGGGGAGTTCACCCAGGCGAGCGCCTAGGGCCTTCGAAATTATAGAGGCCTCATAAATCTAATTTATTGTACTATTAATCCTTTATATATGTATTATTATTTTAAAAATATAAACTATACTTCTCAATATGAAGTGTTGTAATATAATTTAACTAGAGCAAGTTGAAAGAAATGGAAGATAAGAGAATGAAACATGTTTATGTTCTAGTTGAGATTTTTAAAAAAATATGAAGACGATTCAAATATTGTAACTGCTGAGAAAATTTTGACGAGATAGAATACATCAAGAATTTGCATTTTGCTTTTCTTAATGCTTGAGTTCCTTACATGATCATATTGACTATACCAGATACAATAGTTAATGTCAAAAGAAATTTCTTAAAGTTAAACTTAATAAGAATTATCTTCGTACAACTATGTCACAAGAGTATTGAACGTTTTGACCATGTTGTCAATTGAAAAACAAAGTTTAGCTAAACTGAGTTATAATGAATTAAAGATTTTGCACATACTAAGTAAGAAGAGTAATAGTTCTTAGCTTTAGGTTTTTTATTATTTGATTTTATTTGTTAAAAGAAAAGTTTTTATTTTTATGGGATTTGTTATAAGATAGTTAATATAAGATTATGGTTCTAGTTAATATTATACCACTCGTTTTACTATTTGGTATTTGTTATTTCTAAAAGGTTAATGAATTTTATATTTGTTAAAATAATACGAGAAAATAAATAAATAACTAGCCTAGGGCCTCCAAAATACTGGAGCCGACCCTGAACGGAAACGACAGTCGTCCCTCTAAACGGGGACGAGTGTTGTCCCTAAAATAGAGAAGACAGTCGTCCCTAATAATGGAGACGACAGTCGTCCCTCAAAATGAGCACGACAATCGTCCCTATAATTGGGGACGACTATTGTCCTTAAGAATGGGGACGACATCTAATTTTTCGTCCCTTATAGAATTGGGCACGGAGGGATCAAGATCAAAAGATGGGGACCAAAAAATTGTCCTCAAAAGTACAAGGGACGATTTTTACTATTATTGGGGACGATTTTTTTCGTCCCTAAAAATGATATTTTTTGTAGTGTCAATTAAACAATAGGAAATGAAAGTAGAAAAATGACGTTTGGGCGGTTAAAAAAATGGAAGATGCTCTATAATATGCCTCAAATGTCACAAAAGTATCAAATGTCGATCATTCTTTTTACTTTTGCGCTTCATTTTATAAGATTGTGCACGTTTGGGATACCAATTATACAACATGGTTTAAATGTTGACAGAACTTCGCATGTCCTATGTAAGGACTAATTCTTTCTCTATAATTCCTTCGCATACGTATTCAGAATCGCAAGAAACGATCACCGGACAAGGGAGAACGTAATTAACAAAGTGGACGGACTTTCAAAGTAAGGAGAGGATGTTGGAGAAGAAGTGATAGCTTCTTCATTTTGAAGACTGAAGACCAATAACTGAGCAGACATACTTTATTATTCTAAATGTTTCTATTTCATAACTTTCAATTATGGTCTTGTTATATTAATTTAAATTCAGGCAATAGTATTATTTGTATTGGTAAAGCTTTTTGGACGTCAGTCGGTTGAGAATTTGTGTAGTGGTATTTTTGTAATTATTTTAAGTGTATGGACAAAAATTATCCTATCATAAAGTGTTTGTTAAAGTCAATAATAATAGGCTCACACTTATCAATACTTATCAATGTACAAAGACATACATTTTGGTCGGAGATTGGTCCATTATTATATATTAAATTATGTACTTTGCCATAATTATGTTTACATAAAACAACTTAAACGTTTATTGAAATTTGCACAACCAATTATCAATTAACACGTGTACGCTAATAAGCTTTATAAATTTTACATGATTAAAATTCAGTTTCAGATGCATACTACATTTTCATTGAGTTTATCCTTCTGTCACTTAGAATTCACCACAAAACACAACTTTATCACAGTCATGCAAAATTAATATATTTTTGTGATTATTTTTTAAAATATTCTTACCACATACCCTATTTGGAAAAAAAAAAATAGAAAAATCAAATCACATATCTCTATTTGCAACTATTAAACCACAAACCTTTATTTAAAAATTGATTAAACCACAAATCTTATTTTAAACTTTTTTTCTAATTTTTTTTAATATATATACTATCATCATCTGACGGATTACGATCTTATTGCTTATTTTATCTAATTATTACCGTATAGAAACGTAATTTCTTAAAGTGAAATTGAAATTCTTTATAACACATTTATAAGGGTTAATCTTATTTGTAACTAGTTTAAATTAAAATCTAATTTTTGTAACACGACAAAATTTATTTTTATATGGCAAAAGAGATTATATAATCACTGACCTATTTCAAATTTATGCATTTGGTCACTGTCCTTTTATTGGTCACTTATCTTTGTAAATTTAGTTATATTTCGCCATTGATCTATCAATTTAGTGAAATTCCACCATTCTTGGATCAAAATTAAATGGAGATTAAAATGTTAAACATTAAAATTCTTCAATTTCAAATAATAAGTTACAACTAAAACTAAAAATTTAATACAAATGTATGACTGTTAATTTACATAATAATGGTGAGATTTCACCAAAATTATAAAGGTGAGTGGCTAAATGTGATCAAATAAAAGGTCAGGAACCAAATGCACATATTTAGGATAAGTCAATGTCTAAGTAATTTCTTTTACCTTTTTATATAAATTACTGTAAACTGTTACTTGAACACCATAATAACTATGGATTTAAATCAAGCATTTCCATGCATTTATAAGAAAAGAGAGAAGAATTCAAAGATATGACCCATAAAGATGTAATGGAACAACATCATTAATGGAGACTTAGTTCACTAATTAAATATTAAATGATGTAAAGGCTAATTAAAGGCACGTCTTTATTTTTTTTAATTTTTTGGTTACATTAAAGGCACGTCTTTATAGATTGAGTCACAAAGCAATTATTTATTTTTATTTTAAAAAAAAGCAATTATTTGTATTATATACTTATTTCTTTTCCATTCCTAGATAGTGAAATATTGTATTATTGCATCAAATCCAAAATCCAAGCAATTTCTAGTTGTAAAGGTACCCTTTTTGTGGGAAAGGAACATAAATATAACTATTTGTTCATCTCCAGTTTATATATAGCAAAATGGACTTCTTTTTGGGTGTTGAAATTGTCAATGTAAAAGTACTTTTCGTTTTCAATTAATGGCCATTTTATTCAATTCAAAATTGAGTTTGAATTTTTATTTTTTGATAAAAAAAATTAAGATTTGATTTGAGTTAAACACAATATCCTCCAAAAATTAGGGAGGGTTTCATCGGGTCCTAATCGTACTATGTCCAGGGCCGTTTGTGGGCATGAGTAGGATGGGCATCCGCCCAAAGTTAAAAAATGAGAGGGGCCACATATACATATTTTATAATACATTATATGTATAAAATATTCATCAATGAGAGATGAAAAGTTTAAATCTTGTATCAATATTTGTGAAAACTCTTGCACTTGATAGGAAAATAGAGCTAACATTTTCAACAAAGTGTAATAGTTTTATTAAAAAGCAATTTGATGAGAACGATAGTGATATTGATGAATAAGAACAATCAGTCGAGGAATCCTTTAGAGTTAAATATTTTCTTTTTGTTGTTAATAAGTATGGTTCTTTGGAAGACAGATTTGAACAATTAGATATATTTGAAAGCATTTCTTAATTTTATGTGATTCAAAACGGTTAAATTTATTGGATAATAATAATTTAAGAGACTCATGCACAAAATGTATGACTACGGCTCCATTTGGTGTTGCGGTTGCTGTTAGCTGTTGTGGTTAGCTGTTGCGGTTAGCTGTTGCTGTTTGTTGTTGCTGTTTGCTAATAGTTGTTGGATAATTAGTGTTTGGAAGAATTATAAAAAACAGTTGCTGTTGACATGTCAAAAGACTTATACGGGTATATTATTTACCAATATAAATTAATAATAAAAAATAAGTTGGGGTAGTTTTGTCAAAGTCTACTTGTGGTTTAAAATACAAACTAGCGTTTCACGAAAAGCTCCAAATTGGAGCTTTTCACGAAACGCTCCGTTTTGGTTCCAAAACTCTAAATGCTGTAGTTCCAAAAATATAACCAAACACCTATTTGTGAGCATATTGGAACAAAATGTAATATGCTCCTACGAAACGCTATATGCTCCCACGAAACGCTTTACCAAACGGGACCTACATTTTCTTATAATGAATATTCAGATGTCGACGCAAATGATTTTTTTTCCCTAAAATGAAAGTGTAGTAAACGACTTTTCCAAATGGCTTGATGTCGACTCTTGAAATTCTCGAATTTGTCAAAGCATCAAGCTGTTATCCCGATATTTTCATTGCTTTTAGAATTCTTTAAACTATGCTAGGTGGTTGTTGCATCCGCTGAAAGAAAATTTTTGAAGTTAAAATTTATTCAAAAGTTATTTGAGATCGTCAATGTCACAAGGCTGAATAAGTTAGCCACTCTATGTATTGAGAGATATATGTTAGAAAATATTGATATTTTGCGTCTAAAATTGCTCGTAGGTATTGATATGTATGATAAACTTGATAATTTAATATAAGGTGGTTTTTATTCAAAATATTTTTATTATTTTATTTCTTTAGCGTTATAAATTTATTTTTGAATTTATATTTTTTTTTATTTACATTGTGCATTAGGCCCCTGTTTAACGTCTCACCTCGGGCTCCAAAATCTCAGGATTGACGCCGACTATGTTTAGGGTCAACTTTTTGTATCCAAACCCGACCCAACTCGGCGCATGCTTGGGCAGACTAGGAAGTACTTGGACCAAGTAGAAAAAAAAATATTATCTACTTGAATTTGCTTAAAAATAACATATTTGTTTATCTGAACTTATATATAATGATATTGGCAAAAGACACTGTTTGGTCATTGATCCATCATAAATTTATACATTTAGCCATTGATCTTTAGTTTGGTCACATTTGGCTACTTATCTTTGTAATTTGGTTATATTTGGCATTCATCTACCAATTTAGTGAACTCTCATCATTCTTCCATCAAAATTGAGAGTAGATTAAAATGTTAAACATTAAAATTCCTCCATTTCAAATAAGAAAGTGATAATAAAACTAAAAATTGTCAACTAAATACAAATGCAAGATATCATAATTAACACAATAAGGATGAAATTTCATCAAATTACATAAGTGAGTAACTAAATATGACTAATAAAAGTTAATAATTAAATATATAAATTTTAGATAAATCAGTGGCTAAATAATATGTTTTGGCTAATGATATTACTTATCCTCATTTTCATGTCACTTTAACCAAATTCACAAAAATAAGCTGAACCTTACACTTAGAAGTTTTATTTCTTCATATAAATTATCCATCAAGTCAAAAATTTATGTATTTGACTTGGTTGGGATTGGGCTCATATTTCAATAAATGAGGATATGTGATATGAGTAATTAGTAAACAAGATCAGAAAATATTAATAATATTAAAAAAATTAATAGTAATAGTTATTTTTTTATTTGACGATATGAGTTTCTGATTTTTTATATTCCAATACAACAAATTCTTCTTCATAAATGAAAGATTTGATTTCTTTTTTATCTATAATCATGTCACTGCTATTAAATCATCAAAATGTAAGTTATGAAAAATAAAAAGTAATTAATAACACTTTGAGAATTAAATTTTATGTTTAAAATTTACAAACGTTTCTATCATTACCTTTTTTTTAACTGACTCAACATTATTTACTAATGCTACATACCATCATTTGTATCGTTTTAAATCAATTATTGAATTTATTTTGCGAACCTTTTCTTTTAAATAACTTTACCAAATATTAAAAATTAATATAAAAATATATTTAACTAAGGTATTCTAGATCATTTTCAAAATGCATGACTTCGAGTCTGTTTATTTCACCGTTTTTCAGCTGCTTTTTGCCTTTTCGAGCTAAAAAGTAGTTAATTGGGTGTTTGGTTAGGAATTGGAAAATGATGTTTGTTGCTTTTTAGGTGAAATGCAACTGCTTTTTCAAGAACCAGTAAGATATTGCTTTTTCTACAAAAAAATCTCTGCGGATTTTAGTTTCCTTTATTGTCCTTTGCATTTTACATTTAAAGATTTTAATTATGTCCATATTAGAGCAACTCCAACACCACTAGCTAAACAACTATTGAGTTAAATTTAGCTAGTTGAATAGCTAGGATGTCACTCCAACAATGTGACATGGCTCTCTAAATTTTTTAGAGAGCCAACTTCACTAGCTAAATTTGACTAGCCAATTTAGCTAGCTATTTGTATTATTTAATCATTCTTTCTTTTTCTTCTTTAATTGTTTGCTTAACTTTTTCTTTTTCACTTTTCTTTTTCATTTATTTTAATAATAAAATACTCATATAGAGAGTCTAATAGCTAGCATGGTTGGAGCAAACCACAAATTTGACTAGCTAAATTTGGCTAGTTAATATTTTATAGTAATTTAGAGAGCCATATAGCTAGTAGTGTTGGAGTTGCTGTTAGTCATTTTACATGCTAACAACAATAAATAATTATGATTTTACCAAACACCAATTATCAAACAGCAAACCACAAACAACAAAATAGAACAGCAAAATCGCAAACGAGAACAGCAAACAGCAAACAGGAACCGCAAACAACAAACAGAAACAGCTGCACCAAACAGACCCTTCGTCGATTACAGATAGAATTACATATTTTTCTATATGCATTAACTTAATATTGACTTCGAAAATGCTCTAAATTTTTACATCCTTATTTTTGTTCAATAAACACTAACAATTCTCTTCCTTTTCCTCTTCCATCATCCATCATCCTCCCTTAAATCATGATTAGTAGTACTTTGTTTCTTAAAGTTGTTAAACAACCTTTTATCTTCCTCCCTAATCTCCTTTTCCTCTCTCTAAAAAAGATCCCTTGCTTTCTCTCTCTACCAAGTAATTCCGTTGGACCCGGTCTATATCCATGAATCCATCCATACCCATCATTCCATTTTGAGCATTTTATCATACCCTTTTGCTCTCCTCCATTTTCTCTCTCTAGGGTTTTGATTCCTCTATACTTCTTGACCCTTTACCCCTTTCCTCTCAATCATACTTGTTGAATATATTCAATGAAAAAGAACAACATGTTGCCACCTGGGTTGGTTTCAAATCTTCAGGAAGTTCTCTCAAGCAGAAAGGGCGGCGGGGAAGAAAGGAGCGATGCAAATGATAATAATAATAATAATAATAATAATAACGAGGAGACTTCTACTTCTACTTCTGTGGAAGATAATTCTGATAAGCCTGTTGTTTTGGTTACTAATGGTGATGGGATTGATTCTCCTGGTCTTGTTTATCTTGTTCAAGCTTTGGTTCTTCAGAATCTTTACAATGTTCATGTCCTCGCGCCGCAATTGTGGGTTTGCTTTCCTTTTCTTTTATTGTTTTGTTTTCGGGTTGTTTCTGAATTTCTTGTTTTTGGGTGTGTTCTGATTCTGTTTTTCTTGTTTTCAATCACTGATAGTAGTGTTATTTTGTTATAATTTCGGATGAATTTCATATGTGTCTCTGTTAGTAAAAGACCCTAGGGCGGCCAGCTATGTTGCCCGGACACGGACACGGGAACGTCATTTCTAATACATAACCTTCATAGAATAGCCTAAAAATGATGTCACCAACACAGTGTCCGATATGTGTTACGGGTACGCTAATAAGGAGAAGTGTCCATGTATCATAGGCCAGGGACCTTTGGGGACTGATTGGCGATAAGTAGGATTTTGGGCGTCTAGGTGGTCTAATCGGTCCAAATCAGTTTCCACCAAAAATAGACACTCAAATCATCAAAACCCGAGCACCCAGACCTGACAGCATATCAAACCGCCACTGCTTTAACTCGTCCTGCATCATGTTGTTTTTAATCTTTGTTGAATCAAATTGCTATTATGTGTCATCTTCTTCTCCTGTTATTAATGGTATTATGTTATAATTGGTGGTATGAGGATATGTAGGTTCTCTGTATGCAACTACATGATATCTTTTATTTTTACCAGTAAAGTATAAGGCTCTAGGCGGTAGTCGGGAAGATGGGGACCTTTGGGGGCTTATCGGGGAATTAGTTGGGGATAATTACTCATCGGGCGGCTAGGGACCTTTGGGGACTGCTTGGGGATAATTTGGGGGACTAGTCGGAGACAATAAGTAGGATTGCAAGTGTGTAGGCGGGTCTAGAAGGTCCAGTCAATCCAAATCGGAAAATCGGATATCAGTTTTGAACGCCTAGACTCCGCATTTACAACGGTGATAGTGATTTTTATGTTCCATATGATTTTAGTTTAGCCTTCTTTGACTATGCATATGCATTTTTGTTCTGTTTTTTAATTGGATTTTATAGAGGCAGTTTGTTTTTTTTTTTTTCTTCTTTTCATTTTTAGTACCTCTACTGAAGTTGGCAACATCTTGTGATTCTTTAGCTTTTGAATCTGTTGGTTTAGGGACAAATCAGTATCCGGTCATTCAGTTACTCTACGAGAAACTGTTGCTGTGACTTCTACTGAGATTAAAGGGGCAACGGCTTATGAAGTTTCAGGTACAATTGAATTTCAAAGTTTTACTTTTACGCTTGATATTCCGGAAGCAGGAAGGATATTGTATCATTTTCGTTAATTTTATCAAAGTTGGGCGAGATGGTTCATGTTAACCGACCCCGAATCATTTTGGGATTAAGGCTTTGTTGTAGTTGTTATCAAAGTTGGGCGACTTGTAGGTATTTTGAGATGCATTAGGATATACGGCAATCTTGTTATTTTGAGAGACTTGTGCGGATTTCTTATAGCATTGAATATGTAGGTTTCTTAAGTATGCTATAATTTCTACTGTTTAGCTTCAAATGCTTATAATTTGGTCATATTGCTTCTGACTCAGGGACTCCGGTGGATTGTGTCTCATTAGCATTGTCCGGAGCATTGTTTTCTTGGACAAAGCCTTTGCTGGTTAGCTCTAAAATGCTGTTATGCTTTTGATGACTAATATCTTTTGGTATTAGTTTCTTATTAAGGGATTATTTCCGATTTTGTTTGCAGGTGATTAGTGGAATCGACAAAGGATCGAGCTGTGGTAATCACATGTAAGAACTTTGCTGAGTAATATACACCGGCTTTTATCAGTTAGTTTATGCCAGTATTACTTTACTGAATGACTTTTGCCAAATTATACCCGAAACTATGAGATTTCCTTGCAGTCTCTGTATCAGAGTCAGCAACATTAAAATTGTAAAATTATTTTATATTCCATTTTTGTTTCATATTTATTCCCCAATATCATTATATTCTATTTCTATCTACCTCCTTGTTGAAAGGTGAGTCGTGCCTTGAAATTTCTCCAGGTTTTACTCGGGAGTTGTTGCTGGTGCTCGAGAGGCATTAATTTCCGGCGTCCCATCTTTATCAATATCTCTGAACTGGTTAGTTGGTGACTTCGACTATATTCCTCTCGGCTTTTGTTTTAATCAATAACTTTAGAGTTCAAAATCATTACAGGAAGAAGGATGAAAGCCAAGATAGTGACTTTAAGGATGCAGTTGCTGTTTGTCTACCTCTGATAAATGCTGCTATAAAAGATAGCGAGAAGGGGACTTTCCCGAAGAGTTGCTCTCTACATATTGAGATTCCCACATCTCCATCTGCCCACAAGGTGAGCTATCTTTGCCCAGAATCCAAAAGACCGTTACATAATGGATCATGTGTATGTCGACTTTAGAACATTGTGTTACCTTTGGTTCATGCAATATTGAGGAAAATTGCGTACAAAATTCTGTCGAACTTCATGATTACAAATAATGAATGTTGGATTATGGAATCACCCTATGAAAAAGTTTTGATCTGGAGACACATTTTCATTGCTCTGGGAGGCCAGGTTACTATACATAAATGCTTATTAGGTTGCGTATTCGTTGATTCCATTATCCAATTGGATCAATGGGGTTTGTTAGCATTTGTGTTCTAGTTTCAACTTTTTATTTCTTGTATAACTTGTATACTTCTAAAATTTAGTTTTCATAGCCAATCATTGAAATAATGACCTTTTGACAGTTTGTTCGTTGGATATAAAAATTGTTTATTGAATTATTGCATTATCATTATGAGGCTTTTGTTTAGGAAATAATGTCTCTGAGGAAGAATTCAATAAATTAATTTAATTAGGACAAGGATCATTTACTCTGGATCAGCCTTTTTCCACAACTTTTCAGGCGTATCATATATCTACATGCTTTTTTAACGGTATGCATGGCTTGTTACTTTGCAGGGTTTCAAGCAGACTAAGCAAAGTACGTGGAGATCTTCGCCAACCTGGCTAGCTGTTTCAGCCAACCGAAATCCGTCTGCTGGACCTGGAAACTTCATGTCTAATCAACAGAGCCTTGGCCTTCAGCTTGCACAGCTTAGTCGAGATGCATCTGCTGCTGTGAGTTATTAATTACTGACGATCAATGTGATATATTTTATCATTTAGAATCTATTAGAAAGAATAATCATTATCGTCTATCTGAATTAATGATATTCTTTGTCTTCCTTTTCTTAGGGTGCAGCTCGTCGTATGACCACACAAAAGAAGAATGTGGAGATTGAGACAGTTGGGGCTGCAGGGAAGTCTGACAATGTTCGGGTGAAAAAGTATTTTCGTTTTGAGGTTAGCAATATCCGTGTTTTTATATAAACCAGCTCTATATGGCCTTTTTTTGGCATCTTCCATATGAGTTCGATTGTCCGTGTTTTTATTTTATATACTGGATCATGTCCTGAAGTTCTATGGTTGTATGAAATTGGTGAACTAAGTTAGCATTTTGATTGCAGTTTACGGACAAGGAGAAGGAAGATGCAGACGAGGATTTGGATTTTAGAGCAGTCGAAAACGGATTTGTAAGTAGAAACGCAACATTTTCTCTTATTTTGATTTCTGAATTTCCAAGGCTTAAGTGTCGTCGATAGGTAGCCTGTGGCCTTTGTTTGGTATAGACTAGAACCCATCACCATAGCAACATCTGCAATTTCGACACTTCAATATTCGGCTTTCCCTTTTATAAAATTTAGTAAAATACTTGTCTGAAGACCTACGTAATTGCCATGTTAGCCATAAGGACATTGAGTGAAAATATATACCATCTACGATGAACTATACGAGTAAAATGGGAGATTGGTCTACTTTAAATTCTCTATGGAAATGTATAAGTCATCTAATTATGTGTATGTATTTTTCAAATGGAAACTAGGTTGCAGTAACTCCTCTATGGCTCTCTCCTCCTATTGAGCCCGACACACTTGCTGCAGCCTCCCATTGGATTTCCACGCTTCAGAAGGACCAATAGGCACTGCACAGACTGAAATTTTAACCGGTGATTTTGTATACACTTGCAGTCCTGTCGATTAGTTATCAGTTGATATATAAGTACATTATTTTTTTCCTTAAATTTTTCCATTCTTGATTGATTTTTGTCCTAATATTTGGTGGAAATGGGTGGTTTTTATTTGGTAGTTGCCCAAGGAAGTGTAATTTTTAAAGTGGCAAGTAGTAAAGTTCCTAATTGGCGAACTTGGGTTGCTTGTAATTTGCTGGTTTTCTGGGTTGGTTGGATTTGTAATTTTTGCACATTTGTTAGCACGTGTATCGATCAATTTTATGGATATTGCAAATGGTAGTACTAATTCATGGAATACTACAAGTGATTGACTGTCTGCTATTTCTGTTCTGTTTTATATGGAATGTGAAGTTTCGGCCATTCGTCTTGTACACTATGTCTACAATTCTATGTCTATGAAGTTAAGATAGATTTGTCCGGTTGCCTTGCCCGGTTCATGAGAGAAGCAGATAGGCTGTCCAACTCGCACTTGCTTTCTAACAATTTTTCGTTGAAGTGTAAAGCCTTTCCACGCTGGGTCTATCCATGCTCATACTCATCTCAAGCTGAACCATCTGCACTGGTGTCATTGTTTTTTTTTGGATGAAGGGAGCTCTTGCCAATAGAGGAATGGGATAGTTACATAAACATCACAATTGCTTTAAATAAATATGTTTCTCATGTTGATGAAATAAATTCTTGCGTCTTGCCAAACACTCGTAAACTTATTCTAAATATGTCAAGTAACGATCGACCAGCATGGTTCTCTTCTTCATACTTATCTCTTCGAACTCAGATTTATTCATAGTTCGCCATGGATTTTCTGCAAATAGGTTTGGAATTGAGCATCGTATGCCTGGAGGAATTTATAGCAGATTTCAATAGGTGTCTTCTTTCACTCATCCCTCTCTTCTTGTATTCTTATCAAATTTATAAACATTTGAGAAAGCTAAGGATTGTTCAAAGTTCTTTTTTTTTTTTTTTGAGCAGGGAATTGTTCAAAGTTTAAAACGTACTTTTATCCAATTGCAAGTTGAATAAGACGAAATTTATTTCTTTATCTATGAAGTAAAACATAAAAATACGCACATATTAGACAAGTAACAACTTCACATATATGGAGACAATTCCGACCGCTCATATATAGAGAAATACTTTCCGTATAAGAGCAAACAAAAACCTTCCAAAATAGAATAATAAGTATGTTATTAAGAAAAATAACAATTGTAAAATACAAAGCAATGGGTATTAGTAATTTTTATCATATCACAAAACCAAATTTACCTTGTCTACGTTATTATTTTTGAAATAATTCATTTTTTGATAAAATAATTTTAAGAGTTTGATAAAATTATTTTTGAAATAATAATAACAATAAATAATCTTCTAATTTTCTTTTGAACAATTTTTATACTTCTAGAAGTGCAGTATTTGATTTAATATCTATCTCTCATAGTTATATATATATAGAATAGGAGATTTTAGTATGACCTAAATAGAAATACAGTGAATTCATCAATTCAAGGCTCACGTTCAGATATATAAAACCCCTTGAACTGCAATTTTATACGTTCATTCAAATAAAAGCGGGAAAAACTAGGTTAGCACTTCCAAGACAATCTTCAACACCGAGGACCCGAATATATATGTTCACTCCCTACTAATATATTTAGTTGAAATCCTGAACAATGACGAGAACTAATCAAGCTAAGGGATCACCTAGAATGACTCCAAAGGTCAGGTTTTATTTATATATCCATTCTTTAGTTCGGGTGTTTTGGGATTTCTCTGTTGCAAGTTCTCCTTGCTCGTTTTCCAGCTTTTTGTTCAACAAAATTATTATTACTATTGTTGTTTTTCACATATCTATTTTTCTGTAATTTTTTAATTGCTAATTTTGATTAGACACATTAATCTGATTATATTTCAAAACAACATAAATATGCTAAGTTGTCAAAATAATGGATTACAAGTATGATTATATGTTTAACCTTTTATTTATATGTATTATTAATGTGCCTATGCATTAAATGTTTTCTTTTCCACCTTGAATAACAGTTTTAGTCGTGATTGCATCAAACAATCAGTCATAAAATATTCGTAATTTTTGAAATTCATGAGTGAATGAAAATTGCAATAGGAAACATAGTGCTTCTGTTAGGACATGTTATATGGTTTAACTATTTATTGTTGTTGTTTCGTGATATATGTATAGAAGTTAGTTGAGTTTCTTTCGAAATAATTGTTTGTAATTATTCTCAATTCGAATCAAATACTTTTATTGTACAGTTTGGAAAAGTGAAACGAGCACTTAATCTTGTCAAAAAAGCGCGGTCCTTGCATTACAAAGTGAAAAAGCAAAGAGCTACTACAAAAATGAAAACCGAACAGGTACTTGTTTTTTTTTTTCCAAATCACGGATTTTACTATGTAATTTTATTTATTTTTTTGAATTGATAATTCCAAACATTATTTATCAGGTAATTCCAACAGTACAACTTCCACAAGAACTAATAAGTGAAATTCTGGTTTGGTTGCCGGTGAAGTTTATCTTGCGTTTCAGATGCGTTTCTAAATCTTTTTGCGCAATTATTGACAGCAAAGATTTCATAAAAATGCAACTCAACAAATCTTCTGAAAACAAGATCCATCGCAAGCTGCTCTTTAAAGACAATTTTTTGCTTCCGAAGAGGGGGTTTTATGTTCGCGATTTCGATGATGATGGTTTTAAAGAAAATATTGTACTCAAGAGCCCGCGGCAAACAGAATCACATGAACTGTATAGCTATTGCAACGGTTTGTTTCTGTTGTATGCTAAAGAATGCAGTCTTGCTTTATGGAACCCATCCACCAAGCAATGCAGGAACCTTCCGTGTTGCCCTCTCGAAAAACCACAAATCTCTAACCCTTATTATGCTATATGTGGGATGGGTTTGGGTTACGACTCTACTACAGATGACTACAAAGTTGTGTTAATTCATCATAATTCATCTATAAAATGTCAAGCTTGGATTTTTGGATTGAAGACAAGTTCGTGGAGAAGGGTTGAGGATTTCCTTGACATACATCATTATGGGTCGAAATTCACGTGCTTTGCGCATGGTGCTTTACATTGGTTATATAAACCAAACAGGAAACGCTCGCAAGATCAACACATTGTTGCATTTGATATGGAAAAAGAGACGTTTTCTCAAGTGGCCCAGCCTGTTTATCCGTCTGACGGGTATATAACTGGTATACATGTTTTAGATGAGGGTCTTTGTATCAGCTTTTTCTCAAATAGTGTCCAAAAGGAAGCTATTTTGTATGTTAGGAGGAAAGATGGAGCTGAATTCACATGGAGCATATTGTACTCCGTTACATCATTTGAATTGCCGAAGTTCTTGCAAATAAATAGGTTTAGAAAAGTGAGAGTTTTCGGGTATTTGAAGGAAGGAGATAAGATTTTGCTGGATTTTGGTTTCGCGTTTATGGTCTCGTATGATTTTAAGGAGAGATACTTTGCAAAAACTGAAATTATAGGTGAAGGTAGATATTGTAATCCTGTAATGCTATGTGAGAGTCTTGTGTCTATAGAGTCGACCTAGTTGTAGAAGAAAATAGCAAAAAGAAAAGCTACCGAAATTACAATTTTGTAACAACATTGTAATAATGTTGTTGTATTATTATCATTATGCTTGTCCTTATAATTTCTTTGCTCAAAACCATTCATTTTATATTTAAGTATAAATATAAACTAAAGATTTCAACATATATTATTGATTGATGCAGTGACACAAGAATACCAAAACATATACTAAAATTTCTCGGAAGATTGATGGCTAGAATCTTTCTAACCCCAAGACTAATCTGTTGTTATTATTTCGCAAGTTCAATATATTGTCTGGAAGAAAAATTAGTTTTTTTTTTACAAATTTTTTATATGACAATTGATATTTATTTCATAATTAATAATCCTTATAAAATATATTTGTCTTCTCCAACATTCGGAGCATCCGTTAGCAAGCTCGTTTTAATTATTATTACTTTTGCATTTAGCTCCACTTGACCTAACAGATTGAGATGTTTCGAAATAAACTGTCGTTTATATAAAAAAAGAATGTAAATAAATTGCGTTAAAATTAACATGTCGCATGAGCCTCTTGGTTTCTAATATCAACTCACATCCTAAAACATCAAATTTTACTTGATTTTGCTTCCAAACTCTTTACATAACTAGACTCCATATGCGTTTCCAAAAAGTAAATAAATGTTATGCAAATATAAAAAGATAAACGTTAAGAACATCACATAGCCTATATAAATCACCGAAAATAAAACTGAGCATATATTATTTGACACGATTACCTTATTAGATGATCTTATTTTTGGTTTGAAATTTTTTAAATCGAACCAAGTCAGTTCGTCCTAATTAACGGATAGAGTTTAATTTGGGCTTTTTAGAAGGTAATAATGGGCTGAAAGAGAGGCCCAATTAACCTTTCTTCATCTTCTCTCTCAGAATAGGGTTTTTGTTTTTGTTGAGGAAAGAAATGGCGGCGAAATCCCTAATTCGAAGAGGAGCTTCGTTGATGAATCGCATGCTATTATCCAATCATAACACGACTTCTCAGATTTCATGTCACGGCCTTCAGATAACCCCTCAGCTTTTCCCTTCGCTCTCGAAATTTCAGAATTCTATTCAATTGCCCCAAAACGACAACGTTTCCGTC
This sequence comes from Euphorbia peplus, assembly GCA_028411795.1. Taxonomy (NCBI): domain Eukaryota; kingdom Viridiplantae; phylum Streptophyta; class Magnoliopsida; order Malpighiales; family Euphorbiaceae; genus Euphorbia; species Euphorbia peplus. The sequence continues at coordinate 5,318,244 of CP110843.1, read as the reverse complement.
AATAGGCTTACAAATGAAGGGTTTTTGTACCCTTGTGGAATCCCTTCTCTCCGATTCTTCTTGCCTGATGGTACTCTTTTTATCTCTCTCTGTAATTCAATTGTTATTATTATCAATTAGATTAGGTTATAGTTGTTAAAAAATCCAACTGGATTTTGAAAGCCTAGGCGGTCAAGACGTCTTTCGTTACTTTAATGTCGAACAACACTGCTTTTATTTTGATTATATTACTTTTGAAGAAAAAGTAAGTAAGTACGAGTCGAACTCAGAAGGAAACATATTACAAAGCCACCAGTCCTATTCAGATCAGCAAATAACACTCGATTAAGTTGAGAAAATTGTAATTAAACTAACTAAATCCTAAAGAAACAAAAAAGACAAACTAACAATTTAACAGTTTGGTGGTAGTAGATGATGAGAAGACACAATGTAGGATGTCGGGAACCTTGGCAATTAAGATATAATGTTGATCAGGTTTATATTCTTGCTATTCTATAACGGTAATCATCCCAATTAAGTCTCCAAGTATGACCAATACCTATAAACTCTATTTACAAGTATTCAGTTCAATAGCTTGTTTAGGACCTAGGACATGCAAAACATTTTAGGTTCTGGTGATGATTAAAGGGGCTTATATTTTGAAGAAATTGGGACTTTCAATAGTTTAAAATCAACTGTCAAAATGGTTGCAAGGATATCGAATCAGCACTTTTGAGTGCTTCTTCGTGTTCTGGAGGCTTGCACAATTGTTTCCACCTATTAAATTTTGTTGCTTGATGAACATCCTTGGAAATCGATATTAACCACTAATCTCTTGTTAATTACTTGTAGCATCTTGTGCTTTAATATGATAATTTAATTAGTTTTGCATTCTTTTAGATAGTTCTGTTTGTCAATGTTACTGCTTAATATCAGTTGCATTTTCCATTTTTGTTTCCGTTTGCTTTTGAGGTTTATCAATCTTTAGCTTCTTAATTTGGTTTTATGCCTTTTCTACTAATTATAAATAGTATATTGTCACTAGCAAAGTATAATTAACTCCTTTCTTTCTTCAAATATATTTACACCACTCTGTTGTTTTTGTTTCACTACTGAGTAACTTCAAATGCGCCCTCTTCTCCCAGTTTCAAACTTGTTCCTGTTGATACATCATCTTTGTTCTTCTGTTATGATATTTAGAGAGTATGGAAGCAGGAACATCTAGATGCACATTTCTTCATTTTTTAGTGGCATTAGATTTATCAATAGCATTTCTAGGAGCTACTGATGCAGTGCCGTGAATACATATGCAATCCTTTGATATACGAACTTGTATACACGTGAGAGTATATATAGTCTAGTTATGATTTTTGGAAAGTGACTGGAAATATAGTGTAGTTATGATTTTTGGAGAGTGACTGGAAAATGTGTCTGCTTGTTCTGACATTATAACCAAATATAATCCACCTGTTTCTTAGTTGCTTCTGCAAAGTTTATGTAATTTCACTTGCAGTTCATCCTATTCCTGGCATATATGTGTTCCCTGCCATGGATTTTTCTTTGAATATTATATTCTTCTAGCACAATAAATGAATTTACTTTAGACTACTTCCAAAAAAAAGTTGCCTATCATGGATGGCCTTTTTCACAGTAAACTTGCCCCATAACAAGTATTTGTTCCTAAGCAGGACCGTGAAAATTTGTTTTTCATGTCATGATGCAACAGGGCGTGAACCTAGCTAGTGATGGAGTATTCTTACTGATTACTTATCTTTTTCAGATTCATGTAGTCTAACTGGTCTGGTCTGTTGTTCAGGTGATTCATCAGATGAACCCATGCTTTTGTTCCCTAAGAGAACATTCCAACCGAGTACCTTAAGGCGTAAAAGAAATCATGGCTACTTTGCACGGTATTCATCTCCCTCCCTCTTTTTTAGCATCATACTTACTTTCTGAACAGAATTTAAAGTTTCTAAATTTTGAAACTGTGTGCATAAGAGTCAGTACTTCTGTTTGTGCAGCCTGTCAGGAATAGTGCTCCTTGTTGCGCATCTCTAGTTATTGTTATCTTCCTGAAGCTGATTTAGAAATTTCAATAGAGAAATGGCTAATCATAATGCTTTGCTATTAGCAAGGCTGTGTTTCATGGCTTCCCTGCCTGCCTTGGATCCGATTCAATGCCTGTCTCATCCGTTTTTGAATCTAATAACCATGATCAAGATGATAAGTATTAGTTTATTTATGCTTGCGTGTTAAATAATTTATGAACTCTGTTTGCTATGTGAGCAGGAAGGCAACAAAGGGCGGTAGGAAAGTCATTGCTCGGAGAATAGCAAAAGGTCGGGCAAGGGTCACTGCATAATAACTCTGCTGACACATTTCCAGAATAAATTTTTTGCTTTTACAATGCCTTTGTAGACTGTAGTATAAATAGAATTTGGCGTTCACTCCTTTTTTACGGCTCAGCCTACATCCCAAATGCCTTGTAGGGACTTCCAGTGCAGTTTTAGAATCAGCCGTAGTTTGTTTACTTCTTTATTTTACTATCTATATGAAATCTGCTTGAATTTGATGAATCATGAAAGCTATCAAGATGTGTATGTCTATCTTGATGTTGTAAACAAAAACTTTCTTTTGCCCTTTCTTTTTCCTGTTCTTGTAGCAGTTGCATGGGTTGATATGATCCCTTAATTACAAGTTGCACTTAGTTGTGTCCTTAGGATAACTTTTGGTTGATATAACATCCAATTATTAGTGCAATATACTACTAGTGATATCGGAATGAGTTACATGTCATGATTGGTAACTGATGGTATCAAGGGATTTGCCTATGCAAATTGTGTTATCGTGTTTTAAATTTAATCATAGGGTTGTCCATCCTTCCCCTACCTCAATATGGTACATGCAATGTCCATGCCTTAACAGGGCACCTATGGAAAGTAAGAATAGGCTGTAATATGATAAATAATTGAAAGCAGAAAGTTTGACAATAATTGAATACTTTGTGAACAAGCTATCCTCCACTGTAAAGGAACCAGCGTTGACAAATCTTAAGTTGAAAGTCCAATGTTATTAAGGAAACATTAGCTAGCATTTTTAAACACCTGTGCATTGTTTGGTTTGCCTGCAGTTTGCAGAATAGGCAAAGAATAAAATAGAAAAAAAAAAACAGTAAAATTGCACAATTGCGCTCACTTTGAATAACGAAAAAAACCCTCCGCTCTGATGTGATTTGAATGATTTGAATCTATAATCTCATTGATTATAGGTAGAGTCTTTTATATGAAATAGTTATTCTCAAAGTAATTTACAAAATTAGTTATTATTTATAGCCATGTTTCATAAACTAAATACATGAATCATTATATTTGAAGAATATCTATTCTATTCTTTTATATTCTATTCTACTGAATAACTTCTATCTTATTATGCAAACCAAACGATATTTTGAAGTTGATGGGCAGCTTTGCACATTTCTAATCTTTGCCTCCAATGAATAGGAAATGAATTTTTCAGTCTGACATGTTGCTAAATTCTCCCTTTTGTTGTGTACTTCAAGTAGTTTAATCATATCATTTTATGCAAATTCAAAGGGCTATCAAAGCTATAAATACACGAGACTGATATGTTTTTGTGTGTGTTGAGTTCATGAGATACGGAATACTCATGTATTAAGCCTATATAGTAGAATTAATTATGTTACTCTAAGCAACTATAGAATTAAGATTCTACCTATGACTAGGGAGGTTATGAGTTTGAATTACATCCGGACGTGAGAGCGATTTTCCTTTGTTATAAATTGTGAGAGCAATTGCGTACTTTTTTTAAAATTTCAGAAAGCTAATGAAATATTTTACAAATTGAGTAGACTAACGAGATACATTATATTGTTCGTCTAACTCTTTGTGTCGGGATACTAATATAGTAAAAGGCGCTATGTGCTAATCCCGAGGTCCTTTTGAGGTGTAATCAGAGACATATTCAGAGATAAGTCCGATTTTGAGTGTCTAACTAGCCCTAAGCGGTCAAGTCGGTCCAAATTGGACACTCAATTTTAAAGAGCTAAGCAGATTGCTTTCATTTACAACAGTAATCATAACAACTTATCAAGAATCATTTAGCTAGGCCTACCAGAAATAGTGTCAATCCCCTGAAGAAATGAAGAGGAGATCAGAAAACATGCATTTTGAGGAAGAAGCCAAACAAAAGATGTGACAAAATTAATTAATTGATTAAAATTGGAGAATTGTAGAGAAGGAAAAAGTGATGCAAATGTGATGTAATAACCAATAAGTTGTTAGCACAAACCTTTCTTGTATCAACAAAGGGAAATTCTTTTAACTTTCTTGTTTGTGTAGTTTTTGAACATCTTTCATTTTACTTCACTTCTAATCTAATATTATATTTTATTATCTTTTTCTTTGTTCAATACTAACAAAACTACAACTCATTATAAATTAACCATAAAAAGTCACACATGATCATGACCCTTCCTAAACTTATCAAGAACATAGCCATCATCACGTATGTTGGGGGATCAAGTAGTATATATGTGCAGTAGCCTTTCTCGTCAAGCCCACGCAAGCAGGGTCCGACCATTTACTGATTGTCGGAAAACACTGGAATAAGAAGATGTGCATGGAGAGTTGATTATTTTTTCTTGTAAAAAATACAAAAATATCAATTCGACATTCATTAATTACGAGAGAGCATCCAAGCACATACTGTACAGTGAATCTTGAATCTGTTACTGATCCTATTACTTTTTTCTTCTATATTTGAAGTGCATAACCTAAAAAATTATTTTAGTATATATATGACGAAACTCAAGAATCACAAACAACTTGTGTGATTGAGGAAACAACCTCAGCATTATATTGAATAATGCAATGTTGCTGAAAGATCAAGTGCAGAAATTTACAAGAAAAGAAGCTCAATTTGACAAGACTTTCAACAGTGGTCCTATATTGGCTCGGGACCGTTAAGATCATGCCACATATATAATGTGGCATGATCTTAACGATCCTTAACCAGCTTGGTCCGGAATCAATGAAGAATTTTGGCAATTCAACTCCTTAGCTAATATCACGGGATCTGACTAACCCTCAAAATAGCCTAAAAGTGATACGTGTCAACATATGATTCACACTAATTCATTAACGCGTGTCAATTTATAGTACCAACATATTCTTTTTTAACTGATTTGACTGAAAATACCAAGTTGAAAACCAGCAACACTAAGTTTAAGAACAAATTGACCCACTGTCAATAATTGTGACAGAAATTCCAATCCAACATTTAACTGTTGTAAGGAGAGGGATAGAGTGCAGTAAAATTAAGTACAATTGGCTAGAGAAATAACTCAATTAGTGCTATATATGCACATGAACATATGTAGGGTACTTGAATAATATATTTAAGGGAATTTACTGACATGAAAACATTTAATAAGGTGAGGGAGAAACATGTCAAAAGAGCCTACACATATATATATTTATGAACCCTCAGTAAGCATTACTTACTCAAGGACCTGAACTAGTAACATTTAGGTTTTCCCATTAGAGATTACACTCACCTATCTTATACCATTTTTCAGGAAAATTAAATGCACTTTTTCAATTTTGAATTAATACACCAACACCATACCTAAAAACACAAAAGTTCCACCCAGTACCCAATCATCTCTATGCATCCCCGGACAGATATAACGGGGCTTCAGCACCCACTGATCGCCGAAAAACGAAAAAGTATCAATGGAGCATCTATAGATCACCAGATAGTACCTCTGCCAGTGAATCCTGAATATCACCAGATAGTACTTGTTGACTGTGAATCTTGAATCCGTCACTGATCCCACGTGCAGTTCGGGGGGAAATTACTAGGGTTTGGTCCAAATTGACCATTTGAGAAAGCTGAGATTGAAGAGGAAGATGAGGATGACATTATAGCATCAATGTACTCCATTTGATGTGGTGGTGGTGGCGGTGGCGGCACGTGCATGTCTTGTGCAAAACATGTAATTCTAGTAGTACCAACAATTGGGTCAACTATCATTTCTTGTTGTGAACCAGATGATGATGATGTTGGGATACAAGTAGTACTTTGATGATCAATTATCTCACACAGTTTTGGCATCATAGGCACCATATGATTCTCATCATAACCACCCATCATTCCAATACTTTGATGATCATGATCATTATCATCAAGCTTATGATGATGATCATGATCTTGATCATACCCATTTCCCAAAATTTGATCTTGTTGGAGATGTTGAGGAAAATAGGGCAAAGCCCAAATTGGATCAAAGGGAGAGGGAGAAGATGATGAATTGGGTGGGAATTGATTCGGGACTAACTGGGGCGAAAAATCGCCTAAATCAACATTGAAATTGTTGTTATTATTAGCTTGATGATGAGTAAAGTTTTGAAGCATTGAATTTGGGGATTGGAGGAATAGATGTTCTTGTTGATGAAGGATGAGATTAGGGTTTGCTGTGAGAGCTGAGAAAAAAGCTGCTGCTTCGGGATGATGATGATCAGACATGGTTGGGTTATGAAGATGATGAACATGATCTTGGAAATTTGCTAAAGCCGGAATGTGATGATCTTGAGATATTAACTTCTTCTTAATGCTTGAATTCCAGAAATTTTTCACTTCATTATCTGTTCGTCCCGGTAGATGTTTTGCTATCTGTGCCCATCTAAAACAACCATGTAACTTGATTATTAATTGAAGATTAGTTCTAATTAGATTATGTATATGTTAATTTAAGCATACCTGTTGCCTAAAATGCTATGGAGTTCAACAATGAGAGCGGCTTCTTGAGGTGAAAAGCTGCCACGTTTCAGGTCCGGTCTCAGATAGTTTATCCATCTTAATCTGCAGCTCTTTCCACATCTTTGTAATCCTGCACCGGAGATTATATCAGAACGAGGAAAGACAAAAATGAGAAGAAGAGAGAAGAATATCCAAATACTTCGAATCAAAAACATGAATTCTATGTTGCACGAAAACTCCTCTTATGTAAGATCCAGGTTCCTTATCCGTTAATAATGTTTGCAAAAAAATTGATTATTTGGTATCAAGAAAACTAAGAGAGACCAAATCTAATATGAAATGAAAAAAGAATGGACGTACACATTAAACAAGAATTGATACTGACAGATTCAAGAAATTCATGAAGAAATGATATTTGACCTATTCAAGTAAATCAAGAAATTCAAGAAATGATATTGACATATACAAGAAATTCATCAAGAATAGATATTTATGATCTAATAAATATTTTTTCTCAAGATTTTCTTTTGACTGCGAAAAGAAATCCATTCATGTCAAGAATCAGAAGCTCAAGCCATTTATGTTACACGAACACCGAAGAAAAACGGATCTCGAAAGATAAACCAATCAATACTAGAAAACATTTTTTCTTAAACATAATCTTCAAAGGGTACTGAAATAGTTTAACACATGAAAGGCTGAGACTTTTCGTACAACATAACTAGCCCCAACATGAAAATCTTCATTCTCAGACACAAAAAACGCTATTTCTAAAACATAATTTCAGAAAAAGGAAATGGAAATTTTTTTTGGAAGGGACACTCGAGGACAGTATTTCTAAAACATAATCTTAATGATGAAAACCAAATTGGAAAGGAAACGGACACGAAACTTCGAAACACTGAGTGCAAGCAACATAGTACATATGTTTGCACATATTCAAGAAAATCATCAAGAAATGATCATAAACTATAGAATAGCCCTGCCAGACATGTCTGGCTGCTGTCTCGGTAGGTGTCAGAGAAAGCGGATTTGAAGAAACACACTAACATAGATATATAAATATACCAGCAAGTTTAGGAACAGAGCTCCAACAGCCATGGCCATAGGTTGAAATGTAGTTGATGAGTTTCTCATCTTCTTCTGGAGACCACAACCCTCTTTTAACTTTCTGTTTGTTGCAGCAAGAATGATGTCCCATCCTCTCTCTCTCTATCTCCTCTCTTTCTCTCTCTAGCAACAACCAATGACAGTCCAAGATCAGTATTAATTAGATATTTGTACACAATATTTTTTTTTTTGAAAAATATAGGGAGCTATATGATCAAAAACACTAGAGTTTGGTGTATAGTCCTGTTGAAGATTACAAAATTAATTAATTGAAATGGAGAACAAAAAAGTATAGATGGAGGAAAGAGAAGGGAGGGAGGGAGAAGAAGAAATAAATGTGGGGAAGATGTACAAAAAATAAAAGATTGTGGCCCCAAAGTTGAAAATTTAAAAATTAGGGTTTGTGGGCAAAAGGCTAAAAGCTGCAGAATTATACTGTGAGAATTGTATGCCTTATAATGGGATCCTCCCTCTCTTAATTTCTTCATGGGGTTGCCATGTACACGTGTCCTTCATGCAATGTTTTTGTGGGTCCTTTTGTTTTTTTTAGTTTTCTCAGTTAGGTCCCACTTTGGACTTATCAATTATCATTTTTCATATCCCATTGGGTTCAAAATCAAGAGATGCATTGTGTTACAGTTTTGTGACCTATGCTTATATATACATGTATTGGTTCTTTGCATTGCATGGCCTCTCTCCACTTTTCTATCATATCCTAAAAGATGTTAGACGTTACTTGAACGGTCGAAAATTTTAGAGGACTAATTGAAAATCAGTTAGAGATAGATCAGATTTTAAGTACCTATACAGGTGGTTTAGACGGTCTAATCAGTGCAAATCGGTTTCTTTCTTTCTTTCTTTCTTTCTTTCTTTCTTTACTCTACTAATCTAAGTACTATAACCAACTACTTGATATAAAAGATTAAATTAGTACTATAAATTAATTTAAGAAGCTTAAAATGTAACTGAACATGAATCTTGAAGATTTTTGAAGTAAACTGTCTATCTAATAAAAATTCAGAATAAAATGAACCATTAGATGATATGTTGTTATTTTCATATTTCTACTTTTATTGAGCAAATAGGTTGGAAAATCTTGAACTAAATTGAACATGTTAATTTTTTGTACTTTAAAATTAAATTGAATTCTATGGTTGACTCTTGTCATGTAGATATGAAAATATTCAAATCTTCATATTATACTAAACTTATCTTATCACAGATTTAATCTATAATATGTTTAGCTTGAAAATGATAACGGTAAACAAAAGAACCAATACAACAAGTCAGTCAAAAGCAGTCATCAGTATCTCTTTTTGACAACACAATTGATAAGAGTGCTCGAATTTGATGCCCGAAACCTTGAAGAGACCCAATCTTGAGAGATAGTTGGCAAACATATTCTGCCTATAAATGCACACCATAATAAATGTTAGTGCAGTTACAATATCTTTCTACTTTGTTCACTTTAGTCTCTCGGAATCTTACTAACTTGACTGTTAGAATTTCTGACCTAATCTGCCTTACAAGAAGACCTAGACACATCAAGCTCAAACACCTAAACATGCTTGAAGTCCTCATTTATATCCATTTTATCAATTATTACACATATTTCATAAAAAAAAAAAGTTCTTCCGAATCTGCTAGACAGTTAAAATATTACTTCGCTACAATTTATACAGTGGAAAACAAAGGCGGCAGTTTTTTTTTTCTTCTTTCAAAAAGATGAACATTCATGGTATATGTGATATATTAATTAATTAATTCTTTTTATGAACCCTAAATTACTGTGTATATGATGTGCTTCATTTTCATACAAAGAGATCCATATTTTGGGGTGACCCATTCATGATCAAGAAAAGTTTTGTAGAATTTCTCTTAATTATTCAAATGATATGACGGTGATTACCCCACTTTTGTAGGGCTTTTTATTAATTTATTTACCTTATAGATATGCATATGAATTATTAATTTTATCATTGTTGATTTGTAATAAAAAAAAAATCCATCTTTAATTTTTTCAAAAGAAAAAAAAAAGAAACTTAATTAAGGTCGACTTCCTTTATTGCTTCTTTTATATATGCATGAGAAAATAATGTTTTTTTAATTTACTAACATATGTTATATATTGAGAATTTTAAAGGAGCAATTTGAACCATTCAAAAGAGAGAAAAAAAGGAGCAAGTTGAGAAAACTAGAAGAAAATTGTGATCAATTAATGGAATGCAAAAAATTATTTAATTTCCATAAAGAATATATATTTGTTTTTCATTTCTTATAACCTATTTGTCAATTTATGGTTGAATTCCTTTCTTCTTCTTTTTAACTTAATTTCAACAAAATTCAATTCAGTACAGTTTTATTTAGTTCAGTTCAGGTCAGCCAAATTCAGCAAAAAAATTTCAAAATTCAACCAATTCAGTTCATCAAATTCAATTCATTTTCATTCAGTATCAGTTCGGTTAAGCCATAAAGAACGAGACCGTAATAACTAGTTATATTTGAAAACATTTATATTAGTATTTGCATATCTATCTATGCAACTGCAGATTCAAGCCATCACTTGATCTAAAAAAGTTCTGGCTTCATATAATGTCAAAATGGATACAAATGGGTCATTGCTTGAGCTCGAGCGGGTCAATGCCTTAGGCTCGTCAATCTCATCTTGTGAAAAGTGCACTGAGCCCTAACAACATTCTGACATTCAAGTCAGTACAACGAGAGAGAGAGAGAGAGAGAGAGAGAGAGAGAGAGAGAGAGAGAGAGAGAGAGAGAGAGTATGTGTGCCTCGGTCGAAGGTGATCGACACTAATGCATTATGGTACCAAATTGTCTAAGATGATGGTATTCTGCAAGGGTCTATCTCTGTGGCAGGCCAAGGTGCATGAAGACTGTAGTAACTTGGTGAAATTGATTGGAAAGGCGAGCCAAAGATAGATTTGGGTTTGGATTCTCATAATCCTCATCATCATGTGTTTTTCTTTTTTAAAATTCTAAGTATTAATGAGGTTGTCAAAAGTCAAATCAATCGTTCAATCCAAAACGCTCTGATTTATTGAAACCAAGTTATTAAAAGTTGAGTAATTTCCTAAAAAAAACCTTGTGTTTAGAAATTTTGTCAAAGGAACAGTGTCTGTATTTTATTTTTTGACAAAATAAGGATCGTGTTTAGCAACGTTACCCAAAAGACGAAAAAATAACTAACGGTGTTAAATGTGATGACAAGACAAGGGGTATTTTGGTCTTATTTTATATGTCATGGTATAGAAAGCCCCTCTCCAACAATTTAACCCTTTCTAGTTGTATCTTCAACGATTAGGACATAAACTATATCTTTTCAACTTCTGATATCAATCTGAAGCCTACAAAATGGAAGAATCAAACAAATAAAAAAAGAGATTTGATGCATTAAAGTGTAGGAGTGAAGTCGAAGCTCTTGTTGCACTTTTTCGGTCAATCAAAAAGCAATGAATTGTATGTCATTCAAGGTAAGTGAATATTAGTTTATCTAATTTTTCGGTAACAACAGTAATCACAATCATTATTTGGTAAGATAAACAAAACACAAGTACCATTTTGATAAAAGTTATAAACACATGAATTTTTTAGAAATTTACTAATAAAATGAGGTCAACATACTCCTTGCCACGTCATCATATTTAACACCGTTAGTGATTTTTCCGCTTTTTGAGTAATGGAACTAAACACAATATCCTTGTTTTGTAAAAAACTAAATACAATTAATTAAACATAGACACCATTTTGACAATATTGATAAACACAAGAATTTTTTTAAAAAATTACCCTTAAAACTTTTAAATTAATAGTTAAGGCTCCGTATTAACTTTTACTATAATTTTTGAATACTATTGGTGCCTCATGCAAACTTGTATAATTATATAAATACATATATATAATAAGACTTGAGATTTTTCATTTTACAGTGTGGCTATTTTTATTTTTATTTTGAAAGGGTGTGGCTTTTATTTTATAAAGATCATACTCATAATGTAGGTCATATAGTTTGCATAAAGGGTGTGACATATTAAAAAAAGAAGAAGTAATAATTGGACATGCTTTTCTGCAAGAAATTTCATGATTTAGGGCTGCGAAATATCATCATAATTAAATTTATCATGATATGAAATTCGATCATTTGTAGAAGGATTTAGCTACCACCAAGAATCTTCTTATATATAAATGACGACAATACGATCAATAATTATTCTTATTTGTTTTAACTTGAAAGTCAAAATATATTATATAAATATAGTTCTTGTTATGATTCAATTGATTTCATATTGCCTTTCCTGGAAAATAATGAACTGTTTCATGTGGTCCATATTAAATACTTGACGGATGCAATTTTGAAAAATATTTTCTAACATATTATGGAGAAAATATACATATTGCCCCCTAATAATATAAATTTTAAAGTAAAATAAATAAATACAAGATTCTTTTATACCTAAGGGAACACATACTTTATGTGCATAGTAAAATCTCTTCTTAGAGATATATTTTTGAATAAGACTTGCCTTTAATTTTGTTGTTAAAATAACTTTTAGAACTAGGGAAAATTTTGGGGGACTCACGGAGTTGTGTACTCCGCCATTGCAATATTGTGCAATATGGCACAATCATCCATCCTTAAATCATAATCTTCATTAGATTATGATTTAATAAGATTATGATTTAAGGATGAAGATTCGAACCTAACGCAATCACTTATTTTACTTTAATTATAAATAGTGTGTTTTTTTAATCTTCATCCTTAGATCATAATCTAATGGTGATTGACCAAATGTATTTGGTCAATCATCGACTAGGTGAGCACCACTCTTACAAGGAAAAAGATTAAGATTACTTAGGTAATTTTTTATTTCATAGGTGTTTTTTTATTACATTTAATTGTAAAAGGAGTTGAGGTGGCAAGTTGATTTGCGTTGATCGGTCATTTTGACCGGCTATACACTTTAATGAGAGGTCACTTAAAAGTGGTGTATATTAGTGGAAAAATATTTTAGTTGTACACCAAAGTGAAAAAGAGAGTAAAGGTTGTACACCACATGTGTATTTTACCCGCCTAAAAAGGTATTTCCACTAACACCGTTTATTATTGTTGACGTGGCACTTTGACCACAATTTGACTAATGGGCAATTTTTGTCTTTAAAAGCACAAGAAAAAGTAAAAGTAAAAAAAAAAATTGTGGTTTGAGTTTCTTTTGCAAATATCAACCTGTGGTTTAACATTTTATTAAAAAAAGCGGTGTGAGTTTTGATTTAATTACCAAATACGGTTTTTCGTTTTTATAAATTAAAAATCACTAACAAACATTCATGTAAAAAAACAAACCAATAACTTTGCAAACAGATGTAAGAGCAGTACTAAAAAATTTATACTATCTTAATTCTAATCAAAATGAATTATCGATAGTAGTACTGTTTAGTCCTCGTGTTTTCAATAATACATTACAAAGTCCTTAATTAAGGTTTGTTTTATGCAACAATTTAGTCTCTCCAACCATTTAAATTAATGATTTACCATTTACATATTATGTGTAAATTACATTTTCATGCATGAAATTTTACATGTTTACATTTTAATAACTACAATTTATATTTACACTTTAAACTAATTATTTTAAATTATTCATTTTTATCGTAATCGGAATTATTTTACATTAGTTATTTTTTAAAGTCATACTATATAATAGAGAACATATGAAATTCAATTTTATTTTAGTAAATAATTTCAATTTTTTTTTGTAAAATAACAATTCTAGGTAAAATGATTTATTATTATTATTATTATTATTATTATTATTATTATTATTATTATTATTATTATTATTATTATTATTATTACATATGAATTTTAATAAATGAAGTTTAATTTTATTCTAAGGACCTTGTAATGTATAATTGAAAAAGAGAACTAAACGGTATGTTTTGTCCTATAATAGGGACTATTATTAAATGACTTAGCCAAATGTAAAACCGTATTTGTTAATTAAATCAAATCTCATATCTCTTTTTGATATAATGTTTAACCACGTGTTGGTATTTGCAAAAAAAAACTCAAATTACAAACCTTTTTTTTTTTTTACTTTTTTTTTTTCTTATTATTTTAAAGACAATAATTGCCCTTTGGTCAAATTGTGGTCAAAGTGACACGCCAGTAATAATAAACGGTGTTAGTGTAAATACATCTTTTGCAAACGAAACGAAACCTCATACCTTTAATTGCAAACATTGAAACCACATACCTTTATTTACAAAAGTTGCAAAATACGAACATTATTTTAAAACTTTTTCCTAAAGCTTATTGCTTATTATACAGTTCTAACATATAAAAACACAACCTAATTGTTCTGCTGCTTAGATATTTTCAAAAAATTATAATTTGAATAGGATTAAATCAAAACATTTCCTGTAAAAAAATGAAAATAAAAAGCATCAAAACATTAGAATGTGAAATGTATTAATTAATTATGCATCTCCATGGTATATAAATAATTTATTTTTAAAAGAAAACAATGATCTTCAACTTTTGTTAATGTGACAGATGGAAAAGAAAAGAAGGAAAAACAGACATCTGAGTTTATGTGCGACTGTACAGTTGTAAATGGCGCTTAAAATTAATTACACGATTTGCATCAATTTGAATGCATAAGTTTGTTCACGAATTCAAAATTTGATTTATACTCAAATAAATTTTCTAACTAATTTCCGATCCATCCTTCAAATTTAATGTCAATTTGCTCCTAATATTATATAACTGACTATTAATTATAAAAAAATTTTGAATTTCTTTAATAGATGCTAATTTGCTCCTAATACTACACAACAAGATTATTGAATTTCTTATTATAATACATAAGCAAAATTGGAAATTTTTGTATATTAAATCCAAATTTATATAGTATAAATTATTAAGTTGGTAGAACATTATAACATATATTGGTAATAATATTTACTTACATTCAACAACTTTTGCAAACAAATTGGATCAACTAGTTAAAATTATAATAAATGTTAACATATTATAGATAAATAATAAATATTTATTTGTAATTTATTAACCTGAACCGATTTGAATGTTGCTGAATTGAACTGAACTGAACTGAATATTAGTGAAATGAATTAAATTAAATGCTACTGAAAGTTGAACTGAATGTTGCTGAACCGAACTGAAATGAATGTTGCTGAACTGAACTTAAAATAAATGCTAGTAAGTTCAAAAGACATGGCCTTAGTCAATAGAGAACAACAATTGAAGGAAATATAATTCGAGAGCGCGAATATTATGGATTTGTACCTCGTGATATGAATATACGAGGCTATATATAAGACCACGTTTTTTTATGCCTTGTCAATAATTTTCAATTAGTAATTTCAATAATTTCCCTTCAATAAATGAACTCCAGTTTAGTTAGTCTTACTCATAATTAAAGAACAAAGCCTCAGAGGAGATTAGAATCCTAACCCTGTATGATTAGGAGTTCTAACACAAGTCGGTCATGGAGATTCTTGTATAGTCGATGCTTTCCTAATCCGAGAAGGATTGATGAGTAGGAAGTAGCTAGAATTCACGTAGGAGATAGAATCTGTAGCTTTGACTATTCAAACTGAAGTGACATAACATGTATCTAACTGAGTCATGTATGCCGACGAGGCTAGAAAGGAAGATGCTTATTGGTCTATGTGAACTTTGTATTTTACTCGAGTAACAATATGAAATAACAAAATTCACAAAAATTCGAAAACCGAATTGAAATAATATGTAAAATTAGATTAACTAAAAAATTGAGAAATTATACTAAGACTCGGTGCAATAGATCAAATCAATGAAATTAAGGCAATTGTGCCGAACTGATCTGAATTGAACTTGTTAAATTGGCTGAATACTTAAAGAATTTTATTGATTGGACTAAACTTAACTTAACTTAAATCGACAAAGTTGAATAACATGTATCTTATTTTTCGTTGTTCGATTATTGCATAATAGTACTTCTCCCAGAAACTACTGATGAATTTATCAACGTATGAATTAATGTTAAAAAATGAGGTTGCATGAATGTTGAATATATCAGGCTTCATATCATGTGGCATAGTAAGGCTCTGTACTTTTGAACTGTAAAATTCTGAACTATTCGAAACTGAACTGAACTAAACTGAATGATGCTGAACTGAACTTAATTTTGCTGAATTGAACTGAACTAAACTTAGTTTTGCTAAACTGAACTGAATTGAAAAATAAATTACTAAAACTAAATTTAACAAATAATAATAATAATAATAATAATAATAATAATAATATTGCATTATAAATAATAACTATAATAATAATAATAATGACGCATGCAATAGCCGCCTCAAATACTCTTAGATATTTGTCACTAATTAGAGAACATGGAATTAAATGTCATATGTCATAGTTTAGGCGTGAAAAACGTAGGGTAATTGAAGAACATTACAACGATTTACATTCATCATTGAGAATGAATGTAGAAATGACGTTTAAATAGTTAAAAAAGGTGGAAGGTGCTCTACAATATACTTCAAGTGTCACAAAAGTATGAAATATCAATTATTGTTTCTACTTTCCACTACTAGAAATTTGCTGAATAGTGACGGTAACTTGCGACGGAAAAAATTCCGTCGCAGATGATATGCTTTTTGGGACGAAATTCAGACACAAAGTGAAACGTCACGGCTCGTGACGATACTTAAAGAATATGTGCAACCTGAAGATATCATTAATCATAACGGTATTTATACAAAGTACACGTGGTAAACATAATTACAATAATATCACAAACTATACAAACTATCCACTCTATCACCCTCCCACAATTTGAGCCGTCGAGGAACAAATGCTCAATTTGGAGCAAAGAAACCGAAACCGATCTTTACTAAGAGGTTTCGTGAGAATATCAGCTATCTGTGATTCAGTGGGAATGTAACGGACTTGAAGTAGACGTTTAGTCACTCTATCACGAACAAAGAAAAAGTCTACCTCAATGTGCTTGCTCCGTTGGTGAAAGACTGGATTTACCGTTAAATAAGTCGCTGAAAGGTTGTCACACAGCAATAAAGGAGGCCGAACCATAGGATACCCGAGCTCTCGTAGTAGAATCTGTAACCATCCAAGTTCCGAAGCTCCAGTGGCAAGAGCTCGGTATTCGGCCTCAGTAGAAGAACGGGGCACGGAAGTTTGCTTTTTAGAGCTCCACGAGACGAGCGACCGGCCTAGATATAAAGCAAACCCCGTGGTACTCGACTGATCATCAAGATTTCCGGCCCAATCCGCATCCGTATATCCATGTAACCAAAGAGGAGTACCCCTATGAAAGAAAATACCCACATCCTTTGATTGTTGCAAATAACGAAGAACACGCTTAACCCCTTGCCAATGGATTAGCGTAGGTGAATGCATAAACTGAGCAAGTTTGTTCACGGCAAAGGATATATTCGGTCGAGTAAAAGATAGATATTGAAGACCCCCCACAATACTTCTATACCGAGTAGCATCAGAGTAAATCTCACCCAAATTATTCTTGAACTTCTCCTTAGTACACATGGGAGTGGAAATCCCATTACACCCGTAGACATATTAGCTTTAGAAAGAAGATAAAGAATATATTTGGATTGATTAAGCAAAAGACCCTTAGAACACCAATGTGCTTCAACACCCAGGAAATAATTGAGTTTACCCAAATCACGAAGATCAAATACACTCTTCAATTGCGCAACAAGACGTTGAACCGCAGCAGAATCTGAACTCATCAATAAGATATCATCGACATAAATCAGACAAAAAATCAGAATTTTACCTTGTCGATAAAAAAACAGAGATGTATCTGATTTGGACCCCTGAAATTGAAGATGTTTTAGAACATCAGTCAATTTCTTATGCCACATACGAGGAGCTTGCTTGAGACCATACAAGGACTTCTTGAGTTTGCACACATGAGTCGGTTTAGCAGGGTCTACAAAACCGGGAGGTTGCTTCATAAACACCTCCTCTTCCAAGTTCCCATGAAGGAAAGCATTGGAGATATCAAGCTGAACTACAGACCAATTCAAGGAAACCGCCAAAGCAAGAAGAAGACGGACTGTAGACGGCTTAATAACCGGTCTATAAGTCTCAAAGTAATCAATCCCTGGGCGTTGAGTAAACCCTTTAGCAACTAATCGTGCCTTATAACGCTCAATCCTCCCATCCGGATGTCGTTTGATACAAAACAACCATCGACATTCAATCCGATTAGAACTTTCTGAGGCAGGAACAAGGACCCAGGTTTCATTCTTAATGAGGGCATCATATTCTTTTTGCATAGCCTGCCGCCACTCAGGTGTTTGAGAAGCTTCAGAGTGAATTGTAGGAATTAAAGGATGGGAATGCATTAAGGCAAAGGGTTGTTTGGGTTTGAGAGAGCCAGTTTTAGAGCGTGTCACCATTTTATGGGTGGAGGGATTGGGTAAAAACCCAAACTGTGTAAGAGCAATGGTGAGAGGGGGGTTCACGAGTAGCAGGAATGGAAGGGGAAGGAGATGTTGGGGGTTCGGTTGGGGCTGTTTCAGGGCTGGTTTGGGCTGGTTGGGGGCTGTCCCGAGGTGGGGCTGGTTGGGGGTTGGTTGTAGTAGGCGGTGTAGGGTGGCCGGGTAAATTGGGTGCCTCGGAGATGCACCTGCTCATCAAACAACACATGACGTGAGATAAAAAGTTTTTGAGACATAGGATCAAAACACTTATAGCCTTTGTGTTGTTTACTATAGCCAACAAAAATACACGCCTTAGACCTAGAATCCAGTTTAGAAGAAGCATACGGGCGGAGCCAAGGAAAACACAAGCAACCAAAAATGCGAAATCCATTATAATCAGGCGTCTCACCAAACAACAAATTATATGGAGAATTAAACGAGATAGACGACAAAAGAGTTCTATTAATTAAGTAAGCTGCAGTATCAATGGCATAGGACCAAAATTGTTTAGGTAAACCAGCTTTATCAAGAAGAGCTAGAGCATGTTCAACTAAATGACGGTGTTTTCTTTCTGCACTACCATTCTGTTCCGGTGTGTAAGGGCATGAAATTCGATGTGAAATTCCATGTTTACCCAAAAACCCAGTTAATTTCGTGAATTCCCCACCCCCATCTGATTGAAAAATTTTAATGGACTGATTAAAGAACTTTTCCACAAGTGTTTTGAATTGCACAAAGGTGTCATGCACATTAGATTTCCGCTTTAACAAGTAAACCCATGAATATTTCGTATAGTGATCTAAGAAAAGTACATAATATCGATATCCATCAATAGATTCAACCGGAGTTGGACCCCAAACATCAGCAAAAATCATTTCCAACGGGTAGGAAGAAACATGATTAGAATCAGCAAATGGCAATTTATGACTCTTAGAGACACAACACGAAGAACATAACGAGTTTTTATTATCATTGGAAAAAGCAATATTATTCGAATTCAAAAAACGTCTAACAATGGGAAAAGATGCATGTCCTAAACGATCATGCCAATTATTCAAACTTGCTAAATTGGAAGCAGCAAAATTTGCAGAAGCATTTAAGCACATAGAGTAGAGCCCGCGATTACTCTGGCCTTTAAACTTGACCCTCCCCGTCTCCAAATCCTTAACAAAGAAACAATCAGCAAAAAATTCGACGGAAACAGGATTAGAGTTAGTTAAAGCATAAACTGAAAGTAAATTATTTGCAGTCTGTGGAACTAACAGAACTTTGCTAAGATTAAGATTAGAACCACCAATCTACAAATTAGAATTACCAATAGCTTTAATAGGGAGAGTAGAACCATTACCGATTTGAAGACCCTCATGACCCGAGTATTCGGAATGGATGTTCAGGTTTCCTAGGTCAGATGTGATATGGTGAGTGGCTCCAGAATCAACAATCCAAGGTTGATGAGGCACGGAACTGGTGGAGTTGTGAGATTGAGGTGAAAAATGGTCTCGCGATAAGCGAGGAGATGAGCAATTTCGAGAGACATGCCCAAGACCTCTGGAATTATGGCAAATAAGGTGAGGTCGATTGGATGAAGGACCTGGTTGTCCCGTATTACCATCCGACGAACCCGAGAACCCGTCATTATATGGCTGCCGATTCTACCCCCCGGTGTTGCGACCTCGATTTGACCGACCGCCCCTATTCTGATGTCCACGCCCACGGTTATTGTGCCCCTGCTTAGTATGTCGATTACCATCCGAATAGAGTGCAATAGGAGCAATAGGGTCAGTTTGTTTATCCGAAGCTTGCTTACGTTCTTCAGTGAGAAGCAAGCCATACAAATCATCAAATGTCATTCGGGTAGGGTAATGCCGAATAGACATAGTAAATAAGCGATAATCAGGGCCAAGCCCTCGTGTCACAGCATCAATCAAATCCTCTTCAGTAACACGATCATCATATGACCTTAATTGATCATAAATGCTCTTGGCTTTGATCAAGTAAGTATGCATATCATCGGAGCCACGGGACAAAGAAGTCAGTTGTGACTTGAGATTCCGAATCTGAGACCTGGAACCAGTAGCATAGGCGCGGGTCAACGCCATCCATGCCTCGAGGGCAGTTCTTGAAGCAGCAATCTGAGGCAAAGTGGATTCGGTAACCGAACCAAGAAGTAAACTCAGGACCTGTTGATCCTGTTGATCCCACGTTCGAAACATTAAATCTGAAGGAGTGGGAGCAGCAATTCGTTCATCAACATGATGAGATAAACCATAACCCCGGAGAACCGAGGTAATTTGAGCACGCCATAAAATAAAATTGCTTGGGGGCAATTTCACTGTTACTTGGCTTAACAGATTCGGATGTGGAGTGTGAGGGATCGGTGGAGGCTGGGTTTGTGGGGGAACAAAACTCGAAAGGGGTAATGTGGACATGAGGGTTGAAAAGGTTGGATCAACAAATCCCGTAGAGAGGGAAGCTGTGTTACGCAGGAAAACTGGAATTGTGGAAATCGGAACGGAGGCCGAAGTACCACCAACAGAGAACTGAGGGGTGTCCCCAGCGGTTGCAACAGGTGATTGATCGCCGGTGGTAACAGCAACTGTGGAGATAGGCGGTGCGGAAGTCATGGGAATCGGTGGTGGTGACGGCTAGGCTAGGGTTCGGGAAAAAAATTGAGGCTCTGTATACCATAAAGAATATGTGCAACCTGAAGATATCATTAATCATAACGGTATTTATACAAAGTACACGTGGTAAACATAATTACAATAATATCACAAACTATACAAACTATCCACTCTAGACGTTTTTAGTTACTTATTTGGCGGGAGAATTTTCGTTACTTATTATGACGGATTTTAGTGGCGGAATTCTATCCGTCACGGTTCAAACATATTAGCGACGGAAATAGTGACGGATTTTCCGTCACCTACGTTTAATTTTGCTTCTTCCTTGTTTTGATAATATATGAAAATTTAAATTTTATATCTATGCAAAATTGTATTAAATATAAGTAATTGATGTACATTTTTTTATATATATATTACTTGATAAAAATACCTAGTGAATATTTCAGGCCAATTTGAAAACTATAGACTATATTTGATAATTAATTACCCTATTAAATTTTTTTATTCTTTGATCGGTAGAGGGAACTCAAGTATGACAGTAAATAAATCACTAAACTCTAATTTACGGTCTTAATTACGGTTTATTTATGGAATGGTTAAATCTAGTAGAATATTTAGCCAAATCTTAAAAGTGAAATCAAAATTGACTAAGCTTTGTCAAAATGACAAAATTGATTAAGGTTTAGGGTCAGAGTTATGTTTTGCGTGTAGGGGGTACGTTTAGGTTAGGGTTATAGTTTTAGAATTTAAAGTTTATAATTATGGTATACTTAAATTTAATAGAATTAAGTGGAACCATTTAAGTGAAATCAAATAAAATTACTGAAATTGACTAGAGTATGAGTGAAAGTGACAAAAATTGAAAGTGACTAAGCGGAACCATTTAAGCGGAACCATTTAATAGAATTCACGCTTTATGCATGCTTAGAATACCAATTATACAATATGATCTAAATGACAATGGAAAAGTAGATTCAAATATGTTTAATACAGATCGTCAAACCGCTATGTTTGTAGTGCGAAATGTTATATCACAATAAATTTGGGAATTACATGGTGCAAATGATGATGTTGATGATGAGGATGATGAGATCCTGTATCATATGAAAGAAAAAGATTACAAAAATAAAATGTACTAAAATTATTAAGTTGGTAGAAATAATAATATTTTTTCAGAGTGACGCTCATATGGTCAATGATTACCAAATACAATTTGGTCAATCACCGTTAGATCAAAATCTAAGGGTGGAGATTAAATACTAATGCAACCACCAAACTAATATCGACCCTTAAATTTTGATCTAACGGTGATTGACCAAATTGTATTTGGTCAATTATTGACCATGTGAGCACAACTGTATTTTTTTATAATAAATTAAAACTGAACTGAATTTAATGTTGTTAAATTGAACTAAACTGAATATTGTTGAATTGAACTGAATTTAATATTGCTGAACTGAACTTAATGTTGCTGAACTGAACTGAAGTTAATGTTGCTGAAAATAAGTGCTGATAAGTTTAAAAGAACATGGCCTAAATGGAGAATAAATGACTATTTTCTCGAGATTCTAGTATATACTTTGTCTATGGTAACGTGTTATACCAAGTGAATAAATAATTGACATGTATGACTTCAACCAATCAAATTTTTACACCGTGTAAATAACTAATAAATATATTTTGTAGTTAATTATTTATATAAAATTGCAGATGACAAAATAAAAACCTTAAATTCTAAAAGATGAACTCAATATTATTAAATTATTGATATAATGTATAAATGACGTGGTACATTTAATATATTCTAGAAATTCTTATTAAGTTAAATTTTAGTTTATTTCTGAATAATTTAGGAAAATAAAGTAATAATTATAGTAAAAGTCTGTCCAAAAGTGACAAGATATGTGTATTTGTGTTAGACTTTTTTTTCTTCTTTTTCAGTGAAATCGATGACTCTACAGTACATGACATTGCAAACCTATTTTTTTTTTTGTTTTCCATCCGGTTTTCGAACCACATTGGGCCGACTAATTCGGATTCAAGGCGGATCCAAGGATTATGGTATTTAAACCCCTCCCAATCGCGGTTGTGGGGGATCGATCTGCAGACCTCCCTACCAAGCGCAGCCCCATGCTACCACTGCGCCAACCATCGATTGGTATTGCAAACCTATTTTTACATAACCTTTTCTTACAATAAATAGTTATTACCATATTAATTTTAATAAAAACTTTTTAGACAGAAATTTAAACAATTTAGTATATAAATAAAAGGAATAATACGCATATTAGAATTCTTTTCTCTCTCAAAATTTTAAATCCCTAATTATAAACAACATTCATCTTCTGGTTCTCTTTGATCATTGAAGTGGACTGGGTTCCGATCATCAAATCAGAGCACCTTAATTTTCAGAAAAAACTTGTATTATTGCTTTCTCAATCTTCCGATTTGTCAAATTCGACCTCTGCAATTCGTTTTCTTCGGAGTTCACGGACTCAGGTCCCGCTCCAGTGTCCTCTTTGTTCTTTTTCTTCTCTTTATTCGGCGACAGGAGATGTCTCAATTTATATAAGACTCACCGAACCCTTCAAACGATCAATTTGCAAAAAAAAATAATCTCACACTTTAAACATCTTCACTACTATCTTTATATAGGCTTATATAAATTCTAATTCGTGTCAAACAATGAATCATAATACAGTTCTTATAGGAACTCATAAACATATTAGCCATTATAATGTTTATTATAATATAATATTTCCGATTTTATGAATTATAAGGTATTATATTGTTTTTAAAAATCAATTACTGGCAAATGTCCTGTGGGCTTTATGGCTCATTAAAACATATTAAAAAAGGAGGAGGCGTGGATAGATTTAATTGAGTAGTTATTACCTATTACAATACAAATCTATTACAAAGCTTTACTATCTATTACAAAACTTTTCTAAATTAAAAAATTAGTTTAAATTATTATTTTTCCATACAGGGTACTGCAAAATTTTTGCAGTGAAATATTGTGTTCGAGGTTTATGCACTCTTACAAATGAGTGACGCTTCGTTGTTTATGTCGGTCAATTAGAAGTTCAAAATTGAAAATTTAGTTTGAACTTCTTAAACTGTTTAAATTTGATTAGACATTAGATGTTTTTTTTTTCGACTGATTTTTTAACTAATTTTTAATTAGTCCTTATAAGTTACCGAACAGCCTACTAGCATTTGAGTCTTTTACTACCGTGGTTTTTAGAAGGATATATATGTATTGAGTTCTTTTTGTCTTTACCAAACTGCTTAAGCCTTGTTTTTTGTGATTTACATTCGATAAAATTCAGTTCAATTCGGTCTGGTTCATTTTAATTTGGTTTAATAAATTCAGTAACATTTATTAAACATTCAATCAATAATTGAATTCAGTTAAGTAAACAAATCATTAAGCCCATTTCTTTTTGACTTAATTTAAATAAAGTATAATTTAGTATAGTTTAATTCAGCAAATTTAGTAAAAAATCATTAAACATTCAATTTAATTCAATTTTTTTTCACTTAAAAACGTAACATATTTCAATTGGACTTCAAAATTACTCCAAAGTTGTAACATAATTACTATCTTTGATCTAATTTCGTGTTAATTTGTCACTACTTTTTTTTATGGGCGAAGTATTATTTACGCTTTTAAAATTATTTTCCCAATCCTCTTTAGATTCAATTTTAGGCGTATTAAATTGTAATAAAAAAATTTGCATTTAAAATTTCAGTAATTTATTATAATAAAACTAAAATAAATTAACGAATAATGCTATGAAAAGTATATCAAAATCTATTCTCAGTTAAAATTAAGTTATAGCCTCCTAGAAAAATAATTAATATTATTTTCGATATAATTTAATAATCTCATAAAGAAAATAATTGATAACATTAAGATCTCTTGGATATCATCGACCCATTATTAACAAATCAAAGTTATGAGCTACCGGCTTAAGCCATACTTTTCGATCCCTGAACATCAGCCCTCAAGCTCAAGACAAGG
The DNA here is from genome assembly GCA_028411795.1 of Euphorbia peplus. Classification (NCBI taxonomy): domain Eukaryota; kingdom Viridiplantae; phylum Streptophyta; class Magnoliopsida; order Malpighiales; family Euphorbiaceae; genus Euphorbia; species Euphorbia peplus. Next base: position 5,293,230 of record CP110843.1, on the reverse strand, counting down.
AAGAGATCGGACCTAGAGGAGGTACACTCCCAAAGGGGTAAGGTGTGCTCCTATGAGTATATGTGGACTCAGATGCATTAAGAAAACACTATGTTTCGGAGATGTGCCGACGACAGTTAAGGTGCGCCCCAGATAACGAGGATGTGCCTAAATGCATGTATCCCAACACTAGAGATAAAGTTGCCAACAAGACAATGATTATGACGTCCTATGTTTTTACGGAAAAACCTTTAAAACCATTAGTATTTCCTTGCGCTCTAAACTTAGGGCAAAAGGGAAAGAGATGATCTCAAATATAGCAACATTCTAACACTATATGAATTCTAAAATAACAGTGTCATCTTTGAGGTACACATTTTTACTTACCTCATTTTCCTTTTTATATTTATCTTTCTATAAAATTACTGACTTATCATAAAAAGTATAACGCACCTCTCAACACCGATCTCCTTCTAAATACTCACGTGACGGTGAGCATTTGGTTGCAGTGTTCTCAATAATATTTTTTTTGGTTGCAAAAGAATAATAATTAATTTTTTTCGGTTACAATAATAATAGAAATTAATAATGGGCAATCAGCTTTTTTTTTTCCCCGAGAAAATTTGCAATAGACAATATTGTGCAAGTCGAGGTTTTATTATATTTTCTTATTGCTCTGGCGTTATTATATATTAATCCATCGGTTTTTTAATTAAAAGAGAAATTTCAACTACTTGCCTCAAATTTCATTGACATTTAGTTTGTGTAAAACTGTGTCTTATTGTAATAAAGTAGTATTGAATTATTAATTGTAAATCTATAAGTTTTTTTTAAATATGAAAATGGATCAACTTTTAATTCTTTTTTGGACCCAATTATGATTATATTATAGTAATCTTAGTTAGTGGGCATATTAATCTTAGGTCTATAATATTATATAATGTTCCAATCATAATCCAAAACCCTAATCTTAAAATTCTTTGGTATTCTTTTAGTAGTAAATATATAAACCATATTAAGAAATATTCCAATATTGAGTAAACTTAGGATTAGTACAAATATATTGAAAATTTTGACACAATTTAAGGTGACCTGCAGGAATTAATGTAATTAATTGTCTCATGGACAACCAATATTAATTACTTTTAAATTTATTTATCAATAAAGTGTGAAGGAAATTTTCCTAGTTCTACCTTTAAAAGGGTGAGTGGACAAATAATTTCTGGGACAAAGTTAAATTTTTTTTTCTTATGGATTCACTTTTCTGCCGAGAAAATGATTGTAAAATTTTGTTTGGAAACACAACATTATGCTTTTACATTTTTTCTAAAAAAATGACATTTTAGTTTGACGTTATAAACTCATCATCAACGACAATAAAATGAAAAATTTAATACCATATTTATCATTGAACCAAAATTTCGATTTTCGAAAATCATCATTTTTTATTATTCCTTTCTCTAAACATTGACTTTCTCTTTTCTCAACAAACACCATCTAAATGACTACAAAATAAAAAAGTTGAAGAATTAAAGTTTATTCAAATATCAGCTTATTTTGGAATATGTCATTTTTTAAGTCGTCAATGGTGATTTTAAGAGCGTCAATAAAAAAAATCGTCATTTTGCTAAAATGTGAAACCACAAACTTGTGTTTGTAAAAAAAATAAAATCCACAATCCCTTATTCTGAAAATGAGTAAAATCACGAGGTTTATTTTTTTAATTTTACCCTAATTTCTAATACGACTAATAAACCAATTGACATTATTATTATTTGACATTTTTTTATATTAATCTCTGACATATTGCATTGTATAAATGAAATATATATCTCGTGGCATGTTTTAGATAAAGTTAATATGCAACATAATTTCATTGGTATACAATATGTCAAGTAAGTTTTCATTCTTTTTAGTTGAAATTTGTTAAATTGAACTAAATTATTTACTACTAAACTGAATAGAACTGAAGTTTATTGAAAATAAATCAAAATGAATAGGGCTAAACCTAATCCAAATATTTTCTCATCCTATAAATAATTACTAATGAGTAGCTAGGATATAGCTACTTAATACAAGCCATTTAATTAATTAAGAATATTGTCTTTTCTTTTTCTTCTCATACCAAAAATAGCTGAAATTGAAAACTTGGGCTAGCTATCCTATTTTGGACTAACTTCTCCTTTCCTCCATCTACTCGATAAAGACAGAAGCATAAATTTATCAAGCTTGGTAAGATATGTATTATGCAATTGAATTTTTTATTTTATCAAAAATAAAACGGTAATAAATAGTGTAGTAAAAACATTAAAAGTTAGTTAGATGGTCGAGTTCTTTTGATAATTAATCTGAAAATTAGTTAGAAAACTATTTGAAAATATGTCGAATATTGATATGCTTATGCGATCCAAAGATCCAAATCAATTACTCAATTTTGAGCGCTTAAACGGCTAGATCACTTTTTTTTTTTTTTAAACAGTGAACATAAATCAAAATATGGTTAACTAAGTTTATTAAAAAAGAAATACTAACACCATTTTTTTAATGGAAGAATATTTTGGTTTGAAAAATAAGCTAAGGTGTCAACATTTAGAAGAGTGGGATCATTATAATGATTCGAATATAAAAAGGGTGAAAGTTACAGGAGAGCTAACAAAATATCAATTAAGAGGATACTATTTAATTAAACATGTTTCACAATTGGGAATAGACAAAGAAATTGATTTAAGAGAAGAAAAATGACGAAAATTAAGAGAAGGATCAATCAATCTTAGGAGAAATGATGAATCAAAAAAGCAATTCTAGGCAAATTTTATTGTGATTTGATTAACGATTTGCTAACAAATGTACAAGAATTTTTTTCTGTTATTCCTTTATTTGGTTTAGATAAGGTTTGCTCATCACGTATGTATTCTTAGAATTTTTCTTACATGTAATTGATAACTTGCTCTTCAAGTCCGGCTGACTCTTTCCAGAATATATGGTTAACCATCGTCGGCGATTCACCGCTTGCACACACTCCGATCTTAAGTCATAAATTGCTTAAAGTATATGTCAGAATCATAAAGTTAATGAATAAAATAGAGAGGATTCCAGAGTATATTCTTTGTGAATAGTAAAAAAGTGTCTTTTCAACTTTTCATTCAAGGTTCATATAAGGGGTTTTCTTTAAACCCTAATTGAGGGTGAAAACCCTTAAATGTCATTTACTTAATGAGCAAGGATGTTAAGATCTCTTGTACGTTCGTTCAAGGATTCGTTTGTCTCCTTTTAAGTAATGTGGGCTAATCGCCTCTCAAGGGCGCATTGACCCTTTCTGCTTATTGAGTTATATTTATGTGTTGTGTGCATGTTGAGTACTAACCTCTTAACTTCTTATCTTTTGTGTTATATAAATTTGAGTTAAGATAAGTTTAAGCAGTACGAAGTTAAGTCGTCATGTGCTGAGTCAACCGCCTGATTTGATACTTGTTGTACACAATAGTCAAACAACTAGGCCAAGTGAGTGTCTAAGAATTCTGCTAACTCATTGATACTTGGTATCATCTGCACGCTTACTAAGTTCCTGAGTTAGGACATAAGTTAAGGAAGAATCTTTAAGGAAGAATCTTTAATTCGCCATAATATTCTATTCACCCCCCTTCCCCCTTAGAGTATTATCTAGTTATTCGGGACTGACAGTGGGGAGCCCAACTAAAGTTCGAAGACAATACCTTTTTCGACAAGTTAAAGTTGGGAGACAATACCTTTTTCGATGATCCATCCCTCTATCGTAGTATAGTGGGTAGTCTACAATACTTGACATTCACGAGACTAGATATAGCCTTTGTAGTTAATAAGGTTCTTAGTTTATGCATGCTCCTACTGAGTCTCCTTGGGGTGCGGTTAAAAGGATACTTCATTATTGGAATGGTTCTTCATCATATGGGATCGCAAGTCTACCTGGAGTTATGATGTTTTTATGTTTCTTATCTCATGGTCTTCTTGGAAGCAAAGTAAGGTCTCTAATTTCTCCACTGAAGCAAAATATCAATCCATGGCTATTATTACATCTGAGTTGAGTTGGGTAGCTATATTACTACGCAAAATTGGGTTTCCTCTGCTCCACCCGCTAGTATTGTGGTTTCATAATTTAAGTGAGGTGTATATAACTAGCAATTAGATATTTCATTATTCTACCAAGCATCTTGGGATTGAATTTGATATTTTTCACGGTTAGGTTCGGTCCCAATTATTAGTTGTAAGCTACATTAGTGAGTTTTCGATTTCTTCATGACCTGAGGGCATTTTCGATGTCTTCATGAAAAATTGACTTCGTAGACCCGCTCGATTCAGCTTGAGGGGGTGGGGCGGGGCGACAAGGCATAGCCAAAATATATAACTAAATAGGATGCATTTAGTTACTTGATGATGAAGTTATTTCTTGTATACTATTCCACACTATTTAGGAGTGCTGGTATATGATTAATTTTGTATGTGTATATGTAGCTCATGAATCAATAAAGTTAAGTTGATGTCCTCACTTTTATACTTAAAGTATTAATTACAAAATTATGATTGAAATTTAATTGTTAATAGTTTATTGGTTATTACATTTGAAAATTGATTGTGAGTTATGAGTTCGAATCTCACGATTGACAAAATTTGAATTTCTCAACCACTTTAAAAATAAGGGAAAAGTTTTAAAATAATGTTTGTAGTTTGCAATTTTTGCAAATAAAGGTTTGTAGTTTCGACGTTTGCAATTAAAAGTATGAGGTTTCGTTCCGTTAGCAAAACAAGGTACTTTCACTAACATCGTTTATTATTGCTGACGTGGCACTTTGACCACAATTTGACCAAATGGCAATTTTGTCTTTAAAAAATAAGAAAAATGAAAAGTAAACAAAAAGTTTGTGGTTTCAGTTTTATTTGCAACTACTAATCTGTGGTGTAATATTTTATTAAGTATGATAAAACACACCCGTTAAGTTTTATGTTTTCAATGATAAATTACAAGATTCTAAATTGAAATTCATTTATTAAAATTCATATAATAATAATAATAATAATAATAATTATTATTATTATTATTATTATTATTATTTTACATCTAGGATTGTTATTTTACAAAAGAATCTTAGAAATTATTTACTAAAATAAATTTGAATGTCATATATAGTATTTCTCTATTATATAGTATATTTTCAAAAATTAACAAATGTAAAATAATCTCGATTACCACAAAAATGAATAATATAAAATAATCAGTTTGAAGTGTAAATATAAATTTTAGGTATTAAAACGTAAACATGTAAAAATTCATGCATGCAAATGTAATTTACACATAATATGTAATTTAGTAATTTAAATGGTTGGAGAGACTAAACTGTTGCATAAAACAAATCTTAATTAAGGACTTTATAATGTATTATTGAAAACACGAGGACTAAACAGTACTACTGTCAATAATTTATTTTGATTAGAATTAAGATTGTACATTTTTTTAAGTACTACTCTTACATCTGTTAGCAAAATTATTATTTTTTAAAGAGAATGTTTGTTAGTGACTTTTAATTTATAAAAATATAAAAACCGTATTTAGTAATTGAATCAAACCTCGTACATCTTTTTTTTTAGTAAAATGTTAAACCGCAGGTTGATATTTGAAAAAAAAACTCAAATCACAACCTTTTTCTTTACTTTTACTTTTTCTTATTTTTTTTAAAGACAAAATTACCCTTTGGTCAAATTTAGTCAACGTGCCACGCCGACAGTAATAAACGGTGTTAGTGGAAATACCATTTTTTTTAACGGAACGAAACCTCGTACCTTTAATTACAAACGTTAAACTACGTACCTTTATTTACAAAAGAACATTACTTTTAAACTTTTTCCAGAAAATTAACTTCCTAATAAATATTTAGATTTCAATCATTATTATTTTAATTAATAGTTACCTATCAAATTTATATAGTCATCCAAATCCATTTGGTCTTAATAACACCTAAAATCGAACTGAGCCTAGTACCTGAACGAGACCCACAAAATTGAAGACTTGATAATTGATCATAATCGAACCATTCCTTTGAATTATGATTAGGTCGAACCGGATTAGCGCAATCCAATCCTATCTTATTCAATATTATATTTAGAGTAAGTTATTTATTGGTTTATGTCAAAACTTACTTTTGATCTTTGTATTACTATAAGATATTTTTTTTTTGACATAATTAACTTTTTAGTCGTTTTTGTTCATTTCTTAGATTTTAAATATAATATATTTTAACTTTCAAGACATTCATACTCTAATAAAAAATGACTTTGTGATTCTATTATGTCATGTCTGTCTGTCTATGTCGATATATAAAAGTTATAGATCTAAAAAATGGACAAAATGACTAAAAGGTTAATTATAACGAAATATGAGAACCTTATAGTAAATTTTTCAAAATATGAGGACTAAACAGTAAATTTTGACAAAAGTCAGAGACTAATAAATTATTTGTCATTATATTTAAGAGATTATGAGCTTCACAAGTCAAAACAATAACACTGACTAAATTAGATATAAATATGATCTATTTAAGCAATTCTAGTCCTATTCCAACGAAATAAATTTTCACAAACAAAACAAATTTAATTCATACATTCATATATACTTTGAAAATCAGAAAGCAAGAATATCAAGTTTTTTATGACCAAGAAAGTATGTATATATCTATTTTTGGTTTATCATATAAATATAGCTTGATAAAATATGTCGTTTCGTATATAGTATGATATAAAGACAAAAACTGCAACAAATCGAACCATCATAAATTTCCAAGTTTTTCTCCTCTAGTTTACAAGGTTATAAATATAAAAATATTGAAGGTGTCTAATTAAGTCAAATAAATGTGAAAAAAGTAGAAGTTCTAATTTTCAATATTATAGAAGAAATGAAAGAGAGTGAATTAATCATTGTTATAAATGTATGCCGCATAAACTCTGTATAGGTGCTCAAAATTGAGAATCTGATCAAGACCAATTTGACTGTCTAGACTAGCTTATGTGCCAAAATTCAATTTTTATCTAACTAATTTCCTAATTAATTCTTTATTAGTACTCAAAGATTCCTAATGGCTGAGTGGCACCTAGCAACTCTTACACTGGAATTGATACAAAAATAAAGGGTTGCTTATGAAAGAAAAAGAGAGACTTGTGATGGAAGAAAAAGAAGAGGGAAAACAAGATTCTTGATGCAATTAATATGAGCACATGGAACAATTAATATGCACCAGAAAATATTGCTTGAATTGTTGAGCCATAGTAGGACAATAGTTTCATGCAACTTTTGTTTTTTCTATTACTTATATATTCTAAAGATTTTAATACCAAGTACATTAATTTGTATATGTAACTATGCCTATGTATTTCTTTGTCTTCTCTCTTCATTCCAGATTTGTTTTGGTATGGGTCCTTTTCAACAAAATTAAAAATTGACAAAAGTCTTTTTTCTTTTTTTTGCTTTTATAAATATATTTAAGCCCCTTTACACATGAGCCATGCATTCATATGTTAATAATCCTATGATATAAAATTTGAGATTATATTAACCATACAATTAGTTGTATATTAATATTGGTGAATTCTCAATTGATGAGTTGTAATGCATGTCCTGCAAGAATGACCAAACTATAATCTAATCGGGGTCGCAACAAGATATCTCATCCGACGATCAAGTTAGAGTAGGACAAGAGGAAAGGCGGCGGTGGTGTAAGAGGTAAAGGTGAATATTAAATGTACCTCATTAAAAGATTATTCCTTAGCATTAGGGTTAGAGGTAATGGATTGATGTGTGCCCTAGACATCTGTCAGCGTCTGATTGGGGCTGGAGGTTGTGACGGTTATAGAAAATATTCGAAAAGTTCGATCGACGTGCCTGATACGCTTAACAGTGTTAGATTAACCACTTGTCCCAGGTGATCTACTCATTTATACTTTGGTTGTGATGATGTCACGTAGAAAGTAAAAGGCCTTCTTTGGTGTTGAATCCACGTGTCAATGATATTATTTTCCGTTGATATTATTTATAAATGTTAATAGCTTTGTGACTTATTCAAGTTGATTTATCAGTTGGATATAGTAGTCTATGTATTTTTAAATTAAAGTGAAAAAATAGGCTTGAGGGTTGTTGTCCGCAACCCTCTCTGTTTCGTAAGCTAGTAAAAATGGTGAATCGTTATACACCGACCCCTACTTTTGTTAAACACCGACCCCGGCCCACCATTTACAAAATAAAAGACATTATTACCCCTTAACATTAAAGTTATATATTTATATATTATTATATGTTTTATATGTTATTATGTTTTATATATATTTATATATATACATAATAATTAATATAATTATAAATAATATAATTTTAATTATTTGAATCCATAAAATATATTTATTATTATATAGTCATAATAATAAAAAAAAATAAAAATAAAAAAATTAAAAAAAGAGTTCCGACGGTCACGGCGACCTTCGGTACCGTGGTTCCCACGGTCGCCGTGACCGTCGGTCCATTTTTTTTATACAAAATAATTAATTTAACTTAATTAAATTAAAATATATAATCATAATTATATATTAATCCATAGTCGAATCAAGAATATTTTCAATTATTGTGTTTTGTATTTCAAATATTATTTAAAAAAAAATAAAAAATTTTGAAAAATTTATTTCTTCACTTTATTCCAAGTACAGGGACGCATCGAACTAAGAAAATTCGATGCAGTTCTATACAATGTTTGGGACAGTCGATTTTTGAGTAATAGAACTGCATCGAATTGTCTTAGTTCGATGATCCTGAAAAATTGAGTTTTTTTTCCTAAGTCCAATTATTTAAAAAAAAAAAAATTGAAAAAGGTGACCGTCGGTCACCTTTTTAAAAAAAAAAATTTTTTTTTTTTTATATAAACAATTATTTTTAAAATTTTAAAAATTTATTTCTTCACTATATTCCAAGTACAGGGACGCATCGAAACTAAGACAATTCGATGCAGTTCTATACAATGTTTGGGACAGTCGATTTTTGAGTCATAGAACTGCATCGCATTGTCTTAGTTCGATGATCCTGAAAAATTGAGTTTTTTTTCCTAAGTCCAGGGAGTCATCGAACTAAGGCAATTCGATGCAGTTCTATTTCCCAAAAGGGACAGTCGATTTTTGAGTCATAGAACTGCATCGAATTATCTTAGTTCGATGATCCTGAAAAATTGAGTTGTTTTTCCTAAGTCCAAGGAGTCATCGAACTAAGGCAATTCGATGGAGTTCTATTTCCCAAAAGGGACAGTCGATTTTTGAGTCATAGAACTGCATCGAATTGTCTTAGTTCGATGATCCTGAAAAATTGAGTTTTTTTTTCCAAGTCCAGGGAGTCATTGAACTAAGGCAATTCGATGCAGTTCTATTTCCCAAAAGGGACAGTCGATTTTTGAGTCATAGAACCGCATCGAATTGTCTTAGTTCGATGATCCTGAAAAATTGAGTTTTTTTTCCTAAGTCTAGGGAGTCATCGAACTAAGGCAATTCAATGCAGTTCTATTTCTCAAAAGGGACAGTCGATTTTTGAGTCATAGAACTGCATCGAATTGTCTTAGTTCGATGATCCTTGAGTCATAGAACTGCATCGAATTATCTTAGACATTCCCTGTAAATATACAATACAACAACTCAATTCGGGTCCGAAACAACACGGTAACTATTATAATTGGGTCCGAACCAACACGTTAAGTATTATTCTTAATAATAAAGTGAATAAGATTAAAAAGTAAATAAGATTAACATAATAGTCGGTTTTACAATAATAACTCATGTATTGAAATTCGAACATTTTTATTCGCTTGGCCTCTTTCCACGCCACATGGTTTGAAAATCATTGAATTTGTCGAGCATATGTTGGGATTTGTCAGGCTCAACCAAATGCAACGTATCACGCCACATATCCACAACTTGATCGACCCACTGCATTAAAATAATAAAAATAGATAAGCGCATATTATAAGTTTAAGTTACTTGCTTCAATATTCAACAAGTAAGAAATGACTTACATAGTCCGACTTCGAAGAATGAGGCGGAGGAGAATTCACAAAGTTATTGGGAGTTTCAATTGGTAGAAGTCGGGGTCTCGATACCTGTGTGTACCAGTCCATGTAGTCGGGTGCAGAAGCATAACTTATATCGCACACCTTATCCGCCATTTTCAGAAGTAGGCCCGACGCTTCGGGGTACGACTCCCAAGCATATAATGCAGCTGCCGGCTCAAATCGCACAATATAGGCAATAGCATTCCATGCCCTAACAACACGAACTGGTCTAGGAATGCGGCCCGGAATCTTCTGGATATAGCCAATCTGACGAGTACATCTACCGGCCAAATATGGCTCGATAATGTCACAACATTGAACCCAACCGCTATATGTAGGTCGTAACGACTCCTCAATTGGACCGGTTCCATACGGCATCCAAGAGATCTAAATACCGAATGACAATATAGGGTTTACACAACCATTAAAATATATGGACAAATTAATAACAAATAAAAATAAATTAGAATATAGAGGGTTTTTACCTCGTGTGCTTGTAGCCGATCAATACGTTCCCGAAACGCCGTTAGGCGCTTGTTTGTTCGACAGGGTTGGCCAGGGTGCCATAAAGATGCCCGAGGCGCAAAATCAGTCGGCGTCGGCTCACCTTGTGTCCTAAAAACTGGAAAATGCTCATAAATTCATGTTTGGAGAAGGACCAAACACCCCGCAAGCCATTTACAATCGCCTCTACTGGCCCATCCCAACTGGTAATATAGGGTTGCTAAAGTTGCCGACGCCCATGAAAATTTCCCAACTCCAGAAAAACCACCAATCAATTCTTGAATGAATGAGGCACGAACGGTGCACCCACTCCTGTCCACAAACAACGTGGATCCTAACATCATAAGAATCCACACATTCGCCTTAGTATTGCATCATTAGTCTCGTAAAAACGCCCCTCCAAAGACTTAAACCTAATGTCATTGGTCTTCCAATGCATTTCCTTCATCGTTTCTCGGTCGCATCCAAATAAATCTTGATATAAACTGTAAAGATCATTTTTGCTACCCGAAGCGACAATAGGTTGTCCGTCCACGGGAATGCGCAAAATCTCCCACACATCATGTAACATGATGGTCGTCTCCCCAAACGCCATATGAAATGAGTTCGTATCCGGTTGCCACCGCTCAACAAATGCACATATCAAGGGAATGTCGAGAAAATCGAACATAATAGTAGGCAAATGAAATAGGCCGGTATCGTTGATCCTTGACTGCACCTAAACCCGCCAAAAATATATACTTAAGTAACCTAATAATAATGTAACTATAGATATTAATATTTAATCAACTATACTACGAAATAAAATATGCTCAAAATCATTGTTCGGTTTGCTCTACGAATAATAATAATAACCATAATATTAATTATAACGAGTTAATAATCATATAACTAGTATTAATGCATTAAATTACACCACTAACCTCGGGCCCGGCATTTTCGTACATCAAATTCAATTTTTTATTTATTGATACTCGATTTTCCATCCTTAGCAATCCTCGAATTTGCCCATGCCACATCTTTGAGGCGACATGCCCTAAAATATTATTGAAGGAAAAAAATAAAATTATGTAAAAGAGGTTATAGTCCGTTTGACTTGAGAGCGAACTGTGTAATGAGACTTTTTATTGTTACGAATTGTTAAGTCTTAAAAATTAGCACGTTTTTTCAAAATATTAAAATTAGTATGTGTTCTTAAATAATCTCAAAATTAATCTCTCTTTTTAAACAATACTTAAATGAGACAAAAAGGTAGATAATTATATTTAATAATAATTAAAAATTATAGATCACAGGACCAACTACACGATAATTAAAAACATAATATTTTTGGTCCGAAATGTTTTCCTGACCTTTGACGAGTCAAGTTAGAGTTAAACTCAAAAGTCAAAAAAATATTTCGGGCCAAAAATGTTCTCGTTTACGTGAACAAAATCCACAGTTTCTTTAATTTTGCAAACACTGCAAATCATGGTTCCTTTATTTACTCAAAAGGCAAATTACAGTCATTTATTTGCAAAACTGCGAAACCACAAAATACTTATTTGAAGTTAACTCTAAATAGATGTAAAGTAGTATTTATAGTTAGGGTATGAATTTTAGTAAAAAAAAAATTGCAAAATAAATGGATTTAGGGTTTAAGATAGTATTTAAGGTTAGGGTATGAATTTTAATAAAAAAACTTGCAAAATAAATGAAGTTAGGGTTTTAGGTAGTATTTAGGGTTAGGGTATAAAGTTCAATAAAAAAATTGAAAAATAAATGAATTTAGAGTTTAAAGTAGTATTTAAGGTTAGGGTATGCAATTTAAGATTAGAGTATAAAGTGTAAGTATTCCATATTTATGTTTTAAAAGAGAAATAGAAAAATTAAAAAAAAAAGAAAAAAAAAAGGTAATGACGGACCATGGAGGCAACGGTGTCATGGTGACCGTTGCCTCCATGGTATGGACGGTCACCACGACCGTCCATATCATTTAATTTTTTTTTTTATTTTTTTTTTCTTTTTCTAACTACTAAAATATTATTTAAAAAAAGCCTAAAACTATGTAATCGAGGTTTTAGTCTGTTTGGCTTGGGAGCGAACTATTTAATCGAAACATTTTGTCGTGTAATAGTCGGGTTAAAAACGCGTTAAATATTATTTGAAATTTTTGATTTTATTTTCAATTCCTTATTTGAAATAGATTAATTAATGTTTAATTTTAGGGAAAATTACAAAAATAAACCTCGTGATTTCGACGATTTTCAAACATAATCTATGTGGTTTGAAAATTTGCAAACAAGTACCATGAGGTTTGAACCATTAACAAAGTTAGTATAATTTCGAAAACATATTAAACACCCGCCATATTCAACCGTCTACTAACCTTAGAGTAAGCCTATATTTAAATCGTATTATAAATTCGTTAATACATATTAGCGTTTAACTACAAACGTAATGAAGTGAAATTACTCGATATAATCAGAAAACTTACCATTTTAACCTTTTTCGACGATGAACTCTCGGATTCCATTTTAAATATTATATTTATTATATATAAACTTGGTAGTTGAAAGGTTATTAAGAGTTTTATTTTATTTTTAAATTTACTTTATTTTTTATAATTTTATTAAATTAATTAGATATTTTTTAAATTTATTATTTAAAGTTTAAGTTTTTTTTTAAAAAAAATTAAAAATTTGAAAATAAAAGCCAACAGTCACGGTGACCGTCGGTACCATGGTTCCGACGGTCACCGTGACCGTCGTGTCCATGGTTCCGACGGTCACCGTCACCGTCGGAATCAAAATTTTAATATTTTTTTTTATTTTTTAAATTTTCTTAAATAAATTAAAATGATTTTTTATATTTTAAAAAATTATTAATATTTATAATTATTTTGACGGACTAATCTTAACTTTTTGAGAAATCGGACTAATTTTGAGATTTTAAATAAAACGGATTATTTTTGAACTTTTAAAAAATAGACTTATTTTAGTTTTAGTAAAAAACGGACTAATTTTGAGACTTTCAATAAATTGAAATTTATTATGATTTTCAAAAAACGGACTAATTTTTAATATTTAATATTCGTAGTTAATTCAACGAATTTATTTAGATATTTTTTTTATAAAAAACGGACCGTTTTTACTAAATCGACTAATTTTAAAATTTTCCACAAATTAGACCTTTTTATGATTTTAAAAAAACGGACTAATTTTTACAATACTAAAATAAAATAATAAAATAATATTAATTGCAAATGAATTTCTATTATGTATTAAATATTTAAAAATTAAATAACAAAAGTAAAAGTTAAAGGAATAAGGGTATAAAGGTAAAGTATTTTTGAAAAAGTAGATTTAAGGTGGGCCGGGGTCGGTGTATAACAAAAGTGGGGGTCGGTGTATAACAACACCCTAAAAATGAGGATGACAAATGCGAATGTGCAAAGTATAATTTTAGCTGAATCAGCTTTGAATTAATTCTTACTTTGAAAATATAAGGATGTCATATTTATAAGGAAGATTTTCTTTATTTATAGGACTTCTTTGATCAAGAATTCTTCACTAACTAGTATGGTACCCGTGCGATGCACGTCATAGTGATATGGTTAAATATAAAATATATAACGCGATATGATTAATTTTAGGGATAAGGGACCAAAATGACCCCAACGTTGTTGGAGAAGCACTAATTTGACCCCCACGTACAAAATGGTACCAAAATGACCCCAACGTTTCCCAACTAGTATCATTTTAACCCTCATTAACGGAAGTTGTCACGTCACCCGCTCCATTCCGTTAAATATTGCCACCTCGGCGCCACATCATCAGTAAATTAATGTCACGTCATCAGTTGATTTTTTCATAATAAGGTATCAAAATGACCCCTAACGTTTGTAATAAGGTATCAAAATGACCCTAACGTTTGTAATAAAGTATCAAAATGACCTTAATGTTTGTAAGTAAGCATCAATTTAACCTTAAATATATAAAAAAAATGATATCATTGTGTTAACTTAAACTTAAAACTTAGGATATTGTGGCGATAGAAACCTACGTGCTTTTTAGGGCAAGTGTACCCATCGTTCAAGTAATAAAGTGAGTATTAAGGACTCGGATTATCGTACCCAAGGGATCGGGCTAAGCTAAAGTTACCAACTTTCAGTCTAAAGAGTCTAATAAAGTCACAAAATTGAGTTTTTAATGATTAAAACTAAAGATCTACAGCAGGGTATAATAACAACAATATTAAAAGGCACACAGGCTACAACTGGTCAGATCTGGATCATAGGCTACTGGATCTGAGTTTCCATAAATGGTAAAAGCTATTTCAACACTAAAAGTTCGGCCTTTCCCACAAATATCTCTTCCTAGCTCATTTCCAAGCCTAGGGGTTGATAACTTAGTAGATCTAGCAAAGTTATTTGATCTAGATCTACTAAGGAATGTGTTTGTCTAAGGGTTTTACTAAAAAGTTTCCTTAAATAGTAAATAACCAACATACAAATAAGGCAAGATTTCTCTAGACCACAAAAGCATGCATCTTTAGATCTAATCCATACAATAAACTACAAGATAACTCATTTCTAAGCTCCACTAATAATTTAGGAGGTTTGTTTCGAACCAAACCTCACAATAAGCATAGATCTAAGAAAACCGAGTAAAGAAATGTTACCATAAGTAGAAACTCTTCACCATGCACCTAAATCCGTCACCTTTCACTCATAACCCATGCTATAGGACTACTCACTCATGCTTGATGAGCTTAAAATCTCCATGGAAGTGTAAAGATCAAAGCTTGAAATCATAAAGCTTAAGGAAGAAGAAGAGAGATTGGGATTCGGATCCCAATGTCTCCTCTTAGAGAAAAAGTAAGTAAAGAAAGAGATAAAGAAAACTACTATATTTAGAACTAAGTAAAAAGAAAGTTGTTGCAAAGTTAATGCTATCTAGTGTATGGAAAAGCAAAAGAAAACATTGCCTTTTATAGGGAGACAAGGGAGGCAACCCTAAAAGGCAAAAAGACTAAAATGACCCTAAAAGTAGAGGTCATAATACCCTTTACACATAAATTAAATATATCCTTAATGTTGATGATAATAACAAAATTGCCACTAGGGCAAGGTGGCATTCCACCCCTTCACTTGTGCAGCCTCCTTAGCTTTGGACAGCAGCAGCCTACGCCTGGACTTCACTGAATCACAGCCTGCATGCTCCAGCAGTCCAACAACAGCCTAAAACAGCCACAAATCTCCAAAAGGCCTCCAATGCCCGGATTCCATGCTTAGTTGCACAATTGAGCGATATCTGCACTTAAACCTCATGAGAAGGACTTTCAACCATATAAACATGCAAGAATAGAGGTTAAAAAGAGTGGAACAACACGTAATAATTAGGCCTATCAGATATCAATATCATCTAAAAAATTTTTACATAAACTATATCAATTTAATCTAATCAAAATATTTAAACATCCAAAGTGTTTTGTGTTGGACAACAAATAATGTTATATATTTATCATTTATTATGATTCAGCACAAAACACTTTAGATATTTAAATATTTTGATTACATTAAACTGATATAGTTTATGTAAATTTCTTTTTAGATGATATTGATATCCTAATTTTAAGTTTATGTAAACACAATGGTATCATTTTTTTATATTTGAGGTTAAATTGATGCTTACTTACAAAGGTTAGGGTCATTTTGATACCTTATTACAAAGGTTAGGGTCATTTTGATACCTTAATATGAAAAAAGCAACTGATGACGTGGCATTAATTTATTGATGATGTGGCACTGAGGTGGCAGTATTTAACGGAATGGAGTGGGTGACGTGGCAACTTCCGTTAATGAAGGTTAAAATGATACCGATAAGTCCAAAATGTACTTATATTTCGAGGCATTTAATCGATGTATTTATGAGAAATTGATCCATTTAGCTTAGATTTACATAGGTTAGGGGCAACTTTACCTTTGTATTTGTGTTTCCATGTGTAGGGATCAAGTTTTGTGAAATCAATCGATTTGGTGCTTAAATCGGGTTCTACTCGAGCAAACGAGGCAGTTTTGACACCTTGCAGTATTTCGGCCATAACTCACTTATACGAACGTAGTTTTGGGCGTTTCAAGTTGCGTTGGAAAGCTAACACATAGACAAACAACTTTTATGTTTTAAGTTTTTCCAAATTCGGAGCAGAAAGTGGTCAAAACAGGGTTCCAAGTTAAACTTGATCGAGGTACTCATCTTGCTCGATCGAGTGGCCTTTTCTTTATGGCTCACTCGATCGAGTCAATCTTTCACTCGATCGAGTGAGGCATTCTGTTTGCCTTGAATACTCCCACTCGATCGAGTGAAAAGCCCACTCGATCGAGTGACATTTCGACCAACATGCTCCTTCGTCCGAAAGTTGTGTTTTGTCGCCCAAACGACACCCCAAATCACCCAATAGCTTTATCCTTTCATCAAGCAATGTAATCCTTGAGTTTTTGGCTATAAATACATCATTCTCCAGCGAAAGATGGAGGATCATAAGAATCACGAATCATAGAGATCACATTCGTGGTTATTCCCATTTGTTCCACCGAATTCCCTTCGGGGAATTCGTAAACACCATACACCTTACCATTCATTCCAGATTCCATGGCATTGTAGTTCTAATCGAGAGATAGACTTCTTTCATCAATTCATCGAGGAGAAGACGAGCAAGAACGCCCTGGGGATTGACAAACCTCGCGATCAAGAGTAAAAAGGATTGACAACCCTCTTTCCCTTTATCGATTACAGTTCTTACATTTCTCTGAATTTCCGTTGTAATTTCTATGAATGTTTGATAATTGAAATACTTATAATAAAAGTTATATTCATATATGTACATGTGCTTGAATGTTCAAATCTTATTGCTTGGTAAATTTACTTTGTTTCTATCAAGTAAAATTAATAGAATATTCATCACTTACGCTTTATTAATCTAGGATAGGTCCAGTTAGTAAGTCGTAATCAATCTAACTTACATGATATTCATTAATCTAATAAGGTTGTCTAGGATAGGTCCAGTAATCTTGTTAAGTTAAGTCACGTAAGGATAACTTGATCGCAAGAATCGAGAGATCGGATTAAGTTATGTTCTAGAATTGGTTGAGTATATATGAATAAATTGTTATAATGTTCATTGTGCTTAAATGAATCGTTGTCTTTGCTTGGATGATGAATGTTGGTTAAGATGTTAGTGTAGGAATAAATGTTAGTTTAGGAATTAGATTAGTTTAATCAACAACAATCCAAATTATCGCTTTTCTATAAACCTCGAGAAAACGAATAAAGTAGACGATGAAAGTAAATGAATAATTAGCGTTTCCCTGTGGGATCGATATTTTATTACTACATGAGTGACTCCGTACACTTGCGGAAATCGCCCAACAGATACCTGTTGGAAAACGTTGGGGTCATTTTGATACCATTTTGTACGTGATGGTCAAATTGGTGCTTCTCCAACAACGTTGGGTCATTTTGGTCCCTTATCCTTTAATTTTACGAAAAATGATTCACTATATAAATTGTTAAAAAAAGTTTGTACTATTCATTTTAGTACGATTACGTAGTTTATCTTATAAAATTTAGGTAAGAAATCTCTTAACAATAAATATCACTACGTTCAAAATAGTTAATTAGCCAATATAATTTAGTTTTTAAATTAACCAAAGTAAGAAAAAACTACATCTTAGTAGTATGTTTAAAATGAATGGCACGATTTGTCATCCTCTATTTCATAATTGCTAAATAAGTTAATCCTATTTTATATATATTTCTAGGTTATGGACGAGTTTCTTTTCCATATATATTCAATGTTCTACGTGTCATCGTCTTTTATCCTTATCGTATAAGTTCACATAAAATACATGACACCATTATCATATAATATTTTCCAATATTGATATTATTTCTTGAAAGGTTAAATCAAAATAAAAAATAAAATATCACTGATTAAAAAGGTAAATAAGAGGTTATGAAGGAGCTTTCGAAAAAGAGGTTATTCAGGAGGAGATTAGAAGGTAAATAAAATTAATTGTTATACCTGACAGAAATTTAGAAAATACAAATAAATAACCAATTATGAGTAATATAAAAGCAAATAATAAAGAAAATATATGCGAAAATTGAAGATAAAACAAGTATGCTAAATTGAAATTTTTAATAATAACATTATCTATCTTTAGAAAAAAAATGCATATATAAGAAAAAAGAATAATAGATGAGTTAATATGGTAATATAATGTTTAGAAATGTAATTCAAATGAAGATATATATTAGATTATGTTTAGAAGGTAACAAATATTAAATGTCATTTAGAAGAGTGATGATGGTAAAAGAAAAGTGTTTTAAGGAGAAGAAGACACATATAATTTTAGAGGAGTGAAATAAGGAGAAGCCGACATATAGGTCTATCGTTAGAGGTTTAAATATATACAAATGCCCAATTAGGTTCAAAAAATAAACCATCTCATTTGTTTCAAAAAAATTTAACAAACCATAATAAAAGTTAAATTTCATCGGTTAAAGTCAATCAAATAAATCATTCTTAAAAAATATACAATACAATATACTACCATTGCATATCTACCAACTTTTCATACATTCACAACAGTTAAATTGAACAAAGGAAAAGAAACATTTCGAGAAGAACCCTGAAACACAAAAAGAGATCAAAATCAAAGTTAGTGATTTCTAGAAGTGATGAGTTAAAAAACTGAAACAACATATTAAAGCAAACAGTTCTTACTGATAATCTCATAAATCTTTTAGAAAGAAATTAGGAGAAACAATGAAGAAAATCTCAACAAAACATATTCAAAACAAAATCTAAAATAAGAAATTACCTTTGTTTTTTCTTTCCGTCCTGAACCTAAAAAGAAGCTACAAACAACACTAACAAATTCCCTCCACATAAATATCCCAAAACAAAGCCATTATATCAAAGATATGCAAAACAAACTAGAGAGGTAGATTAAGGAAAAGCAACTCATTTCTCTTTCATGAAGTTATAAATTAAAGAAAAACAAAAAGTAATTAAAAAAAAAAGTAAAAACAATTTGAAGACTTGTCACGTTTTAAAACCGATGTAATAACAAATTATTAATGAAATTGAAAACAATTAAAGTGCATAGGCAACAAAGAGATAGTTGCTTCAGAAAAATAATCTCTTAATGAAAAAACATTCGCTATAAACTGAATGAGACTTTCGGGTTAACATTTGGAGAAAACGTTTATATTTATTGAGAAGAAGTAGAAGACGAAATTCCGAAATTAGTTAAGATTTTTTTGAGGTTATTAGGTAAAAATGGAAAAAAAATCTGTTGTCTCCATTATTGTATCTCTAATTGTGTCCCTCTCACATAAAATCATATTTAATTATTTTAATTAAAATGTTTTGTGGGCCCTATATACCTCACTCACAAAAAAAACTAATTTTATGTGAAAGGGACACAATTAGGAACAAAATAGTGGGGACAACAAAAAAAATTCCGGTAAAAATGGAACGAATTAAATATATAAGTAAGGAGATTAATTGGTGTAAAATAAGGAAGGTATATGATATTTTAGGAAGGAGTTAAAGGGGAAGGAAAAAATATTTGTCAACAATAATCAAGATTTGTCTAGAATAAATTAGCATTAATTTTTTTAAATGTGAATTGATGAGAGATTGACACGTCATAAATATGGTGAGTGAATTAAAGAGGGTTTGACATGTAAAATTTATGAAGAGTGAATTAAAAGGAGAAAGCGACACGTGAAAACTAACGTTAGAGGTTTACAATAAATCTTTGCTATCTGGAATTCTAAACGAGCAAAGAAAATCCACATGGCAACTTTGTGATAAACTCATCTTATACAGTAAGATTTTCTAATGAATTATCTTTTTTCTTGTTTATACTTCTTTATTGAAGAATCCACGACTGAATAGAAATTGAAGATAGTCCGAGCTAATGACTAGAATCTCAATATCTGAACTAAATGCTTAAATTACGCCACGTCTCGTGATTCATTTAGTCGAACAACCAAAACCAATATTAAACTCGATTAAAAGCTAAAAGGTACAATTCTAATGAATTATCTTTTTTCTTGTTTAGTACTTCTTCATTAAAGAATCCACGACTGAATAGAAATTGAAGATAGTCCGAGCTAATGACTATAATCTCAATATCTAAACTAAGACTGTGTTTGGTATTGCTTTTGCAGAAAGCTACAACAGCTTTTGGCCCAAAAGCAGGTCTTACACTGTTTGATAAATATCAAAAGCAGTTTTTTCTGACAGTGCTTTTTGGTTAAAAGCTGCTTTTACTAAAAGCAGGCACCCCAATGCTTTTGGAAAAAGCTGCTCAGCTTTTTGCAGATAACAATTAATTTTAAAATTTGGACAACAATATTCAATGCATATTACAACCAAAACTCCCTATAAAAGACTTGGAAAAAAGTTTAGTCCTATATTTGTATATTAATCACTATTAAGTTTCTCTATTTTCAAAAATTGATAAAGAAAACCCTTAAAAATTGAAAAAGAAAAATTAATGTTAGAAATTTCATTACATAATTTATGTTTTATTATGTCTTAAACCACTAATTGACATATTTCAAAACATTATTTACTAAGTAGTTATCAAACTGATTTTACTTCAACCACATATTTTTACTTTTCATTTTACCAAACAGTCTTCTGCTTTTTCCAACAGCGCTTTTTCAAACAGCACTTTTCCCCACAGCTACAGCAGTTTTCAACAGCAATCCCAAACTAAGCCTAAATGCTTAGATTATGCCACGTCTCGTGATTCATTTAGCCGAACAACCAATATTAGACTTGATTAAAAGCTAAAAGGTACAATCATTTCACTTGTGGACCCCTTCAAGCCCAAAACATACTCAATAAAATTAAATTTTTCCTTTCAATTATTCATTTATGCAATGCATGGTTATGCATTTCTCACTTAATTTTTTATATATAATAAAACTTTTTACTTTTTACTCTACCTTTTCTGAATGAGCTAGGTGATCAACATTGATACCGAGCTTGCATAAGATCAGCTTTATCCTATGAGTTTAGGTCCAAATATAGGTTAAGTTGTGTCCATTTTTACAACTTTACTTGATAATAAATTGTGTGAAATAAAAATAATGAGTTTGTGTAATAATACTAAGAGAAACCTTGTACTTTTCATCGGTTTAAAAGAATTGACATGTTAAAGTGTAATTGACATATTGTCAAGTTAATATGTTAAACTACATAAATAAATTAAGGTCTAGAGTTCAATATATCACATCATCAAGCTAAAAAATCACTATGCATGTTACTAAAACTATAATTGGTAGTATATATGTTTTAACTTATGGTTGAAAACATATCTCTTTTGAAATAGAAAAAAAATAAAATCTTGAACAGACAATGAATAGAAAACGTATCTCATTTTCTTTCTTTTGTATTTTACCTATTTACATATATAAAAGAAATTTTACTGTAAACTTTCAGCATACCATGTTATCAATGCATCTTGTCCATAATTTAATGTTACGGTAACTATTGGCTAATAGATTACTAACATTAGGTAATTAGTCATACATATAGTACCTAAATAATTATATAAAATTCTACCCTAAAAATGCATGATCTAGTTCAAAAACATAAACTTTATTTAATTCGGAAATATTTTAAAATATATGACTCGATATTAAAGTCTTAATCATCCTACGATCAAACGACGTAATATCTCCAACCTATAATATAATTTTCTCTAGAGAAACCATAACTAAAGGTTATGAATTTAACCAAGCATAGTAATGAAAGAAAATTTGTAATTCAAAACTATATTACCTTGCATTGTCTTCATGGCAAGACCCCAATGAAGGAAAGTCCAAAATTTTACTCAATTTCAAACAAATTTTCCCTTTAACCCTTTAATATAAATATAATATGATATAATATTCACACGTGGGAAGCACTTCCTTTTAACCTATGCACCCATCCTTTGCATTTGGCTTCATGCAAAATATTGAGACAAGTCAGACCTTAACGGATTAAAGATACTGTCCTTAAACTTCTCAAAATACTTATGTCTTTCCCTTTTGATTTTGACTTCTCAACTATTCCACTATTCAATTCTACTTCTATTTTCATAGCCAAAAACATCCCACAATACTTTGAAATTCGTTGTTATATAGTATTTTTTTTACTTTTCTATGTATTCCAAAGATTAGCACCATCTTTCTGATAAAAAAAACAAAGAATCTCAATCGCTAAAATATGATAGTATGGTTCGGGTTAGCGTTTACAAAATAATAATATTATTTTTACATTATTCAGTTTAAGTTTTTTAGTCTAAATTGATACTTTGATATTATATCGGGATCTTTCATATCAAAAGATTGATTGAGAGTTTGAATTTCGACAACTTGATTTATTAATTGATTTATTAACACGTACCTGCTAAAATGACTTTTGAGGATTATTATATAAAGAAATGTCACTGAATGATAGCATATTGATAAAAGTTGTCTTTTCATCAAAATATTTTCCTTATCGCTTATATATTAATTATGGGTACTGATATTTACAGCCCTTAGGGCTGTAAAAAAAACCCATTTTAGTTAGCAGTTAATGTTAGTAATTAGTATTAATTTATTTTTTCAAAAAATCTACAATAAATATATGTAATCTTATAGTTATAAAATGTTTGTTTATTATACTCTAAAATTTCCGAATAGCAACCCGTTATCCTTTAGTTATGAAAATAGTTTCGATTTTTCTATACCCTAAAAGTTTCTAGCAAAAACCCGTTAACCTTTATTTATATATTTTTTTTTTAAAATATCCTTAGCAACAACATGTTAACCTTTAGTTATAAAAATCGATCTACTTTTTTATTATAACCTAAAAGCTCATAGTAACAACCCGTTAACCCTTGATTCTAAAAATACTTTTATAACCCGTTGATTTTTTTTATAAAAATACTAGTTTGTATTTATTTAATATTTCCTAAAATTAATTTCTACATACAATAATATTTAATATATTGTATATTTTCAATATAATAAATGTCTTTTCTAAAATTAATACTATCTATTGTTGGAAATAATTAAATGCTTGTATATATCATTTGCCATTAATTATTATTATTATTATTCTGTAATTGTTTGCTTAAAAGAAATATGATGATGATGATTAGGGAAAAGATGCATAATATATCCTTCTGAATTGATTGAGATGTTTGTGTGGTCCTTTTCCTGTGCGTGATTGACGGTCCATAATTGATTTATGTATACATGAACATTAATCTAATCTGGTACAAAATTTATGACATCATTAGCAAATATATTGATATTAATTAACATTGTCATGTACATATTGATATTAATTGTACAAAATTAGCTCACTTAATCTTGCCAATTAATCATCTTGTGAGCCACAGATTAGTCATAATTATGTGATTAAGAAATCACTAATCACAATTAGCAGCTGGAATGGGGTCCTTAATTGATTGACAAGGATCTTCAAATTAATTAATTAATACCCAAGGTTTGATTGTATTGAAGATTATTAGAGAAGCAAATTTTTTATCCTGGAATTGGTATGGCTTGAAAATGAATATTTGAAAATTCTTGACAAATGAAAGATGACAAATATGGAAACTGAGTTTGTTATACACATATCTTTATCCAACTTACTTCATATATAAACATGGTATTTTTAGTGTATTCTAAAAGATTTCAAAAATTTGATTAATCATCAGTATAGTAAAAGACGATAAACGTTAATTCAATGGTCGATGACCTTCAAAGACTAGTTGGGGATTAGTCGAAAAACTAATTGGGGCATTTAACTGGACCAAATCAGATTTTTGATTTTGCACGTCTAAATCGGGCCTGAGCGGTCAAGCGTCATTCGGTTACAACAACGAATTAATGTAATAAAAAACAAAAGCAATTAGTGGTATAATTAGATTTTAGAATACACTTGGACTACCTTGCCATCTGCTCGACGAATAAATTTGATTATACTTCATAAATGTTACAATATGGGATCTATAATTTAGAATCTAAAGTTTTTGTTTGGGATCAAGAATTTTATACGAATAATTAACTAAAAAATATTTGATTAATTAATAATATAGTATTAAAAGTTTATTGGTTGAAATGATACATGATACACAATTATATTGATTTCGTGTTACACATCATCATTTTCATGCATAAACTAAAATTCTCTCTTTACATTTTGTTAGTTCAACTGTAAAACCTCTTCTATATATACATTCACTGTATAAAATTACAGAAAATCTCAGCTTCTAAGATCATAAAAACCACCAAACACGTGATTAGGATAGTTAAGTTCTTGGATCAATTTAACCATTCAATGTTTGTGGTTGCATTATGAAGATGAGAATGTAATGACTAAATTTGCCTTTCAAAAGAAACATACTTGATTTGAATCTGGATTAGTTTAAACTGTTGATATAGGATACCCATCCTCATCGTATATCATGTTGAATATATTCAATTTAATGTTTCATTAGCATGACATCAAAAATTAAGGATGACTATAATTAATATAACCTCACATAGTACATGATGAGATCATCATTATCATTAATATAGAAAAAAAAAATTCAGTATTCAACCTTGAATTTGATTGCTTGAACTAACCTAATTACAAAAAAACATTCAAACACTAGATAGGTAGACTTTGCACACCCTAAAAAACCACACTTCATAGACCAAATATCTATACATATATAAAAACTTGTGATTTTGACTAGTTATCATCATACTTGACGTAATCGATTAGTAATACTTATGGTCCTTCAAGTATCAGAAATAGTATATTGTCGTTTAAGATTTTAAATATTCTTACAAGAGATGACACGAAGGAGACATTTCCCATGTATTAACAAAAATCTGGAGAAAACGATGACAAGTGTCGCATTTCCACCACTTGAACGACACTTGAAGGACCACGAGTGTAATTAACCTTGACGTAAATCAAAGGGCAACAAGCAGTTGACTCGATCAAAACCAAAGTAGTAGACTCCAATTAGTGCCTTCTATTTCTAATCTCATCATGTCTTCCTAAAGGTAATGGAGGATAAAGATCCCTACTAAATGAAAGTGGCATTGACATAGCAGCAAACTGATCTTCTTCCATCATAAACCTTGGCATATCATTACCAGAATGCCTTGACAAACCCTTTTGCTTAGCCTTAAGTGACTCAGTTAGATTCATGTAACTCGGCTTTCGGGTCCTGTCATCGCTACTATCCACAACTCTATCCACCATTATAATGTTACTAGATGATGGGATTGGAGACACAGCCGGGGATGATGACGTGGATTGAGAGCTCTCACCATAGATTGACTCAGAGCTCGGTCCTGAAGATGATGTTGTCATATGCATAGGTGGTTTAGCAAGAACTTTTGTTGTCACATTGTTTCTTCTGACTTTGACCGAGTCGCGAGTCGAGTAGAAACTGGCCATGTTGTCTTCACTTTTCCTGGAAAATGGAGTGGTTTCTGACGAGTTTTCAGGGTGAATTTCTTCTAGGAGTCTGTTTTCCCATGGTTTCGCTGCAACCCATTTTTCTAGCCAGCTATGTCCAGGACTTCCATTGTTCTTGAGAGTGGATGATGATGATGATGATGACTTGTTTATTCTAGCTGGACTTCCACTTGATCTTGACTGCTGGATGAAAAAAGATTGTCCATTTCAATTATTTTTTTATTTGTTATCTTCAATATGTAAACAAGGGTCAAACTCATCAGAGGTACCTTAAAACATATGTTTAGTTAGTAGACAATTACGCAACTAATATAGTTATATTATGTGATATCACGTACTTATATTTGTACCTATCATACGCCTCTAGTTGTATCTTTTCACCGTTTAGCACTCTAAACTTACTTAATTGTGTGCGTTTAATAAAATCCAGGTTGCATTTGATGATCCAATTTCGAGTGCGCAAAATCAACAAATAGTGTGTATTATAGGCCCAAAAGTGACAAGTTCAAGGTGCCAAATAATGGAAAGTTACAAGTTCAAAATATGATAGATCTAACTATAACTAAATCGTGTCAAACAGTAAAAGGTTACAAGTTCATAAACCGTAAAAAGTAGCAAGTTTACGTGTGTCAAAGGTTTACCTACAAGTGCATAGTCTCAAACCGCAAAAAGTTACAAGTTTAGTTAGGGAGTTAATCATTTTTGGATGTTTAATACACCAAAATTGGTCTTAAACTTGTGATAAAAGGTAGAAAGTTACAAGTTTAAGTGTATGATAGGTCTAACTAACTATAAGTTCGGTAAAAGCTTACAAATTTAGATATGTAATTACTCAATATAAGATGTAGTGGTCCAAATATCTCAAACTAACCCAACATTGAACACAAACATAGGCCAAAATATACGTATAGCTTTATGACGTGTTAAACAACCAAATGTTTTCGTTAACACCACTATTATAAAATAAAGCCGCGTAAGCCCCACTGAGTCGCTCAGAATCGAGTAGATTTGCACCGACGACTAGACACATTAGGGGCTCAAAATTTGATTTGTCCCCCAACTAGTTCCCCAACTAATCGCCGATTATTTCTCAAAGGTCCTCCGTCGCCCCGATTAGCGCCTAGCGTATACTAAATTTGAGAGAAAATTACCTGTTGAGAACGAGTGTAAGCAATAGCTCTCTCCCTCTTAATAACCCCTTCTTGCCTCATTTGTAACTTTGCTCTGACTTCATCCACAGTGCCTCTACTATCACACCATCCTTGCTGTAATTCTCAACAAAAAATCTTAATTAGCTTCTAATGACTTAATTAAGTTGCAGCATAATGAGATAATTACATGATGCATCAAGTCAGTAACATAATATTACCTCAGCTTGTTTAGCAGGATCAGGAAGTTCATCAAGTAATTGGAGATCATCTTGGGCCTCTGAAGACATTCTCACACCCTGAGCCCTGACCCGGGCCTGGACCCGGACAAGGGCCTGCATACACCTCAGTGTAATAGCTGCTTGTTTTCGGACCTTCCTACCACGAAATATGGCTTGGATTCTCACCACTGCTTTCAAGGCCCTCAAAGCTCGCCTTGACTGTCATTTGTCCAAATTCAATTGTTACCAAATTCATATTCTAAGTGATTTATTCTAATTTTAATGATGATTTAAAGATGTTGAAACCAAAATTTCAAATTTAGTAATGCTTAGAAGATATAATTATGATATTGTAAACTCAAACCAATGTTCTCTTGAAGGCTGTAAATGAGCCAAGTTTGATAAAACCTCAGTTCGTGAATGAGCTGCTGACAGACACAAATTTAAGGCTTGGCTCATAAACGAGCAAAGCTATTCCATAAAAGCTTGGTCGATGGCTTGACTCGTTCACGGGTCTCTTGTTTTTGCTTAATGTATATGGCATTTCATCATTTCTCTAACAAACAATTTGAGATACGTTCCCGAATATTTCGGGAATTGCTGCCCCTATTCCTATATGAATCCCAGTCCTAGGGCCTCGAGGATCACCACCGGGATGGAGATCTTGTGGGAATTGTTTCCTTCATCTAACTAATAAAAGACAAATATAAAAGTTCGACATTGTAATGTATGATTTTCCAATATATTATTTCGGGAATCTCCACGGAGTCGAGAGTCTAGAGGGGCATTTTCCATTCGCGTCCCAATTCCGAAAACGAATAATTTCTACCCCACTTATTACCCGAGTATTGAATTAGAAAATAAATCACAAATAAGGGAAGTAACTGAAGATGAAAGTAATTACCAGTAATCCTCGAAAGGCGGTTTGAATCCGGATAGCAGCCCATTCACGCTTAATGACCATGAAATCTCTAGGTTGAGCTCTAACAACAGTAGCCATGGCAGCAGCGAAAGCATCATCACGAACAATCGAAGAATCAGAAAATTCGGAGGAAGCAACATGAACCCTCTTGAACCCCTTTGAGGAAGAAGATCCATAGCCATCCGATGAGGTCCTCCACAGCCGCCATTTCTTCTTACCTTTCGGGTCACTATGTTTCTCTTTCTCGGAAGATGAAGGAAGCTTTTTGAGGGTGATTAGAGATTTCAGCCATTTTCCAGAAGAAGAAGCCATTGATGGGTGAAAGGGTTAGGGAAGAAGAGAGAAGAGGGAGATGGTTATTGAGATTTGGGGTTTTTGAGACCGTTATTAGGGGAAAGGAGAGTTTGAAATTTGAATTTTTGAAAGGAAAGAGGGACACATTGTAACGGTTATCTACACTTTTTGCCGCTTGTGGATGGGTGTTATGGAGTAGAGAGAGAGAGAATTAATGGAAATTAATGATAATAATTGATCTTTTGGATTGATTTGATTGGATATTATATTAATTAATGATTTCTTAAAGTACTAATTAATTTGAACTTTTTTTAAAAAAAAAATACCAACTCTTTTTTTTAAACAAAAGGAGTTTTATTAAGAGGGTAAATTACATCCATAGTATACCACCTTAGGGTGTCCACACTTTGGTGTACCACTTTCATTTTTGCACTCAAATATGTACCACCTTATATATGATCTCCAACTAAAGTATATAGCAGGAAATAATGACCAGTCAACTACGGTCAATTCACCACGTTATCAATTTTGAAATTAATTTTTAAAAGAAATAGGATCCACATTTTATAAATTTACTAGCTTACCCCTCCCTTTTTTCTCTCCAATACGTATTGGCTACCACATAAACCATTGTAAAAAAAAACTTTCTCTCTTCTCACATCCAAATCTCTCATCCAATTCTTTCAAATCTTAGAACAAAGAAAATGGAGTTTCGACCTATAGAAAAATCGTGACTACAAGTATATTTCAGAACTTCAATATTTTGTCTTGTAAAATTGTCGATTTCACATTCTACCTTAAAAGTATTGTTATGGTTTATATAAACTAGGCTTAATACACAAAAAACCCCTTAAACTTGGTCAAATGTTGCAACTGTCCCCCCAAACTTTCAATTATAACAAATTACCCCCTGAACTTGGCAAATCGTAACAAATTACCCCCTGAACTTGGCAAATTGTAACAAATTACCTCCAATGATGCATAAATTTTTAAACACCCTATAAGATCATTCCATGTGGCATTTTGACTTTTCAAACACCCTATAGAATCATGACACGTGGCACTTTGACTTTTCAAATATCGAATAAGGGCATGACACGTGGCATTTGACTTTTCAAACTCAAAATATGGGGTTATTTGTTACAATTTGCCAAGTTTGAGGGGTAATTTGTTACAATTAAAAGTTCGGAGGGACAGTTGCAATATTTGACCAAATTTAGGGGTTTTTTTGTGTATTAAGCCTATAAACTATGTAGGACTTTTGTTCACAGTGATTCTACTTTTTCTCAGTGGACCGTTAATGCTAAAGAAAAGTGCAATGACTAAATTAGACAAGCCAAAACAAAAGCCACGTAAGTATATATCCATATTCCGTAGGATTTTTATTGTTTTGAAAAAGTATGCTAGGATTTTATTATTTGTTTCTTGATATATATGTTTTTCTCAGTAGGCCACTTGGTTGTCTTTTTTATTATATTTATGAAATTGATTATTTGTTTACTGATATATACTGATTTTAATTTATTGACTTAATGATGATGAATTGTTTATTCATATTAAGAATACTAGTGTAAACCTCGTGCAATGCACGGATTGCATAGAATATTTTATAATATTTTAGATAATAACGATTTAATTTTTAAAATTTATAAAATAATGTAACATTCTTTAAATTTTTTAAAATTTCAGTTTTAAACCACCAAACAATAGTTTTATAGTTCTATGCTCAAAAAAAGTGTGAAGTTTCTTTTTTGAGTACTAAGTTCTCAAGTCTCGAAATTAACAAAATATGATTTCTAAAAAAGAAAATCAACTTTGAACAGCTTCAATCCCATTATACATCAAAGTCCAAAATTTTTATAATTAGTTTAGCACCCTTCATATACATATATGATTAGTTGTAAATATAAATCTAAACTTATTATATCCTAAATACACCGCATATCTACCCTTTTCTCAAGTAAATAAGCTTATCAATAGTTGGTAAGTGAACACCACCGGCTTTCGCAACCCTTTTTGCACCAATAGATGAACTACTTCCACTATTACTTTTCTTCCTTGATATTCTCATAGATATAGTATACGATAAAACCATAAACCTATAAAATGGTATATCAGAAAAGTCAGAAAATGAATGATCCTAAAACTCAATGGAAGTATATGTTTTAGATGGTAAAGATGCCAAACATTTAGAAGAACCAAAACTTTTAACTGTCAATGATGAATTTTATGAGTGCAATTTTAGAGTTCTATGCGATTTCTCCTACTGTACAGAAGCTCCAATTCCAATTGGAATCAAAATGCACATGAGCTCTACAAATGAAAATTCATAGTTTAAGTAGATGATGAAGCATATATGTAAGAATCCATAGTCTAAGTAGATGGTGAAGCATATATGTATACATTACTTGAGTTGAAATATAGAATCTAATGAGGCAATCATCAAGAACAACAATATCAAAATATCAAAACGAAGAAACATAGACAAAACAGACCCATATAAACCAAGAAATAAGAAGTAAAAAAAAAAATACTAAATAATAAAGGAACCACACTCCACTAATCCTTAATAAAATATATCCCACCAATCTACATGACCCTACTTCTCTGCAGCAGATACAATATTAGAACCACATGCGTTCTCTTCAGTGTGTTTTTTTTTATTATGGACCCTTTAAAAGCTGAAGCAACCCAATCGAATTCAACTAATAACAAAGGTGAAGTAAATTAGAATGGAAATAGAAGCAAAAACATCATTAATCACAAAAAAAACAAACAAAATTGAAGGAGAAAATCCAGATACCTGTAAGTATTTAGGCTTTTAGTTAGTAATCAAATAGATAAAAAGATTTAAGGAATGACATAATTGAGGGAGAACAATTCAGAAAAGAATTGATACAATAATGACAAATTGCTTGTGTTAACGAAGGTAAAAATAATATAAAATACAATTTCAGTAATTGTACTTGATTCATCAGGATCATATCAAATTGCAATTGCTTCCATTTCTGGATATGAAGAAGAACTATCGCTTGAGATTCACAAATAAGAGCTACACAACATCATGAGGAATCAGTTTTGGAATGTAAAAGAAAAGCTTAATTCAATATATAAAATTCCAAACATAAAATCCAAGATTCAAGTGAAAAACAGTTAATCAAAGCAATTAGCACGCTAACCTTCCATAGACAGCAGTGGCTAGAGTAGATTAGCCATTGATGATTATCTGCTTCTAAATTACTGAAAAGGGTTGAAACTTAGATTCACTACAATAGCTGAAAATTCTCAAAATAATCGAGGAAGTAAAGCATCAATCTATACAGGAAACTAAAGCTGAACATCAATCTAGAGCAATACACCATAATAGATTTTACAAAAAAGATCTCGAAGCATTAAACTTTAAAGTGGACAGACAATAGACAATAATTGTTGCAGCAAAAACAATTGAAGAAATTCCAAAGCTAGATGACAAAAACTTATGTGTGTGTGTCTTGGAGAAGTAAGAAAATTACCAAACAAAACCCAGATTTCCATATACAATATAACTGAATCCTACATATTCAGGAATTCAAGACAATTTAAGGACACAAATCTTCAAACAAATACAATGTTAGTCGTTGTGTAACTCCAACCTTTTCACACTGTGACGACTCTTAACTGGACAGATGAAGAAGAGATGTTGAGATCAACCCAAAAACACTGACATTAAACCCAAGTCATAAACAATTAGAAAAGCAAATGACAAACCACATACAAATACAGGTATCAAAATGATTAAGTTAGTGTAAATTAAATTCCATAAATTTATTAGAAATTAATGACTCTTCATCAATTACAAACTGAATGTTATGAACCCATTTACTTTTAGAACTCCTTAACCGATCAAAACTGGACCTAAAATGAAGAAAAAAGAGAGTGAAATTTCACCCTTTGGAAGCCACAATTTGAGTTTGCAGTAGTTTTTGTTCTCATCTGCAAAAAAATTAGAACTACTTTGAGTTTCTGAGTAATTTATGAAGCAATGAATGTAAATGTAACTATAATTTTAGAAAGGCACAAAACCAAGCAAGGGAAATTGACTTGGAATCATCAAATAATACAGACGTAAGCATAATTTTGTAAAAAGAAGCCAGACAAACCGATCATGGATCACACAATTGATGAACCCTATGTGTTTTGAATATGTCCAAGCCTTACATATAGTTTATTGTTGACTAATATTTTTGTTTACTTAGTCTATGTGTAAGTTACCCACTCTCAGTAGGTGCTGAATGAATCATTTATTGATTGCCTAAAGGACTCAGAAGATCTGTTTGCTGAAGTTAGAGTTTCAATAATTCAGAAGCTGGATGCTCCGCTCTGAAGCCGAAGTCTGCTAAAGCTCTCCTCAGAAGTTCTTTGCAATCAGAAGGTTTGCCAATTTGATCAGAAGTATAGACAACTGGAAATTAGCTTCTGAAAGCTTAGTCACGGGTTCTGTTTGAGCATTTAATGCTCTGACACTTGCATTCAATGCAAGGCGCCAAAAGTTCAAAAAGCTGTTTTGATGGAGCGCGCTTGTCTGTTCAAAAGAAACCAGAATTTCCTTGTCTACCATTTGTTGATCCAATTGAAGAATGATTCCAGTCAACCTCATCTTTGATTTCAAATCACTTACCGGATTGAGTTAAAGAACAAGGATAACGGAATCAAAGTGTTTGAAGACCGTTTGAAAATTTGACAAATTAACGGCTACAACAACTGATGTCATCTCCTTCGAAGATTCAAAACTCACCAACGGTCATCTTCATTCACTATAATAAGTAGCCAAGCTCCAAAGCATCAACACATGCGTGATCATCGAGCAAAATCTCAACGCACTGTTCTAACAAGAAAAACAGAGCAACACTTTCCATTCTCAATCTTTATTAGCATAGTCTTAGTTAAAGTGAGAGAGTGAAGAAAAACAAGTTCATAATAGGAATCTTGTAAACTGAGATCGTTTGTGATCTTCAGTTAGATTTAAAGAGAGAAATCTAGTTGAGATTAGAGTTTGGTGAGAAATCCAGAAAACAGAGTATTGTTTGTTCTGGTGGAAATCCTTAACTCTTTTTAGGCTAGTCAGAACTAAGTGAGAAATTAGCTTAAGTTCTGTTGATGTAAAGGAGCTTCTGAACTTGCCACAAAAGTTCTGAATAGTGGATTTATAAAATCTCTGTAGGCTGCGACCTCAGGGGACAAGACGTAGTCACAGGACTTCTGTGGCGAACTTGGATAAATCAAATTGTTCAATCAGGATCTCCTGAACTTTTTTCTCCTTCTTATACTTGTTATTTTTGCCTCTGTGTACTTGTTTATATTTAGTGCTGAAACAGATTTCCTCTAAAGTATCATTGTCTTTGTTCAGAAGACTGTCCAGAAGCTCTTAAATCAGAACTTCTGTTGCTGAAAACAGTCCAACTGTGTTTAGGCAGAATTTCCCTCAGAAGCAACTTCTGTAAGCTAGCTTCTGACTCTGAGGAAATTTGACTCTGAAAAATAAGTTTCTCTAAAAATTTAGAATTTTTCAGTTTTCAACTTTGACACCTATTCACAGGTGATTCTGTTCTTGATAGGGCCAACAACAATTAGGCTGGCTCAAACGCAATTTAGGGAAAACATAAAATTTGAAATCAATTAAAGAAACTCACAAATAAATGATGGAGAGAGTAGGGAAATTAGAATTGAATTGAATTTAACCCCATTTGCAGTAGTTTTTGTTCTCATCTGCAAAAAATACAACTGCTTTGAGTTCCCGAGTAATTTATGAAGTAATGAATGCAAATGTAACTATAATTTTACAAAGGCACAAAACCAAGTAGGGAAATTCAGCTGGAATCATCAAACGCGAATGAGACGATATCCGAAGTGTCTCAGCCTCTTTTTCCAAGCGAATTCTTACCCTATCATACTCTTTTGCAAGTTTTAGATGGGTGTCTTTGTATGGGCTGCTTCCTCTTGACGGTCCCCGAGAAAGTTTCTTTTTACGTAAGGGAGGAAGTTGGGACCAAGTTTCAGTGGAGGGAATTGTTCTCTCTTACACATGAAATGTCGCCATTATTTAGTGTAACTACAATTCTGGGATTTTCGACAGAAGGAGATAAGATTTGGCTGAATCAAGGTTTGAAAGCTCCCGTGATGTATGATCTTAAACGGGGATGTTTTGCAACTGAAAACAGAAAACCGGTTGATCATGATGTTAATAGAGCCTGGAGCGTATTTCCATTTCTTTGTGTTGAAAGTTTCGCGTCTGTAGGCAGTGGAGACATTCTGCGAACATCGGGCCAGAAAAGGAAAAATCGACGTGGAGACATTCTGCGAACATCAGGCCAGAAAAGGAAAAATCGAAGCAAAAATCGACGAGGAGACATTCTGCGAACATCAGGCCAGAAAAGGAAAAATCGAAGCAAAAATCGACGTGGAGACATTCTGCAAACATCGGGCCAGAAAAGGAAAAATCGAGAGCCTTAATTCTTTTGAAGAGCTTGTGGAAGTTGCAATTCTTTTCTAGAGAGTATTTAATTGTTTTCTTGATGATAATTGAACTGCTGAATATAAATTTTTTACTTGTTACTCTTATTTGTTGTTCTTAAGCATTCAAAAAGAACTAACATGTTCGGTCTACCGAGAAGTGTTTTCTGGGAAAGTTTGAGAATAATTTCATGTAAGAAGCGCTCCATTTGATTAAGCTGTACAACAAGAAGTTACTTGAGGCAGTCTGTTAAGACGGAAGAAACTTACAGAGAACAAGCTCAAGCAAATCTGCATATTCTCGTAATCAGATTCGAGTAGATAATATCTGCATTTGTTCAATCTCTGCATATTTTTGTTTGACAAATTTGTTTATTGAGTTGGTTTGAGAAAAGTCATGAATATTATTGCTGAGTTGGGGCTGGTATTTGGCATATCAGCTCGTGCTTTTTTCTTCTGGTGATACTGTTACTGATCACTGCACGTTTTCGTGTTAGTTGACATTCTGCTAAATGGGTCAGTAACGTATAAATATGGTTTTGTTGTCGAGTGCTTTTGATGAAAATAGATTCAATATCTACATGATCGATAGACCGAAGCTTCGAACGAGAATAAGAACAAAGGTTTGTTGAGCATTGGCAGCTGTTATTGGTGAACTCCTCTTTTAGTTGAAACTGTTTCAGTTCACCAGCCCATGATTCAGCAGCAGTTTGAAAGATTGACCTATTCGGGAATCTCCAGGTCTCCACTTATGTTCAACTCCCTGGAGCATTTCGCCAATAACTACGCGCTTCCTCATTTTTGAGTGTGTTGGTATCCACCCCAAGCCTTTCCTCGTTTGAACCTCGCACTTAACTTTAAAGCTATGCCATCATAAGGTGCTGGTAAACGGAAGGATCTTATCAATGTCCATGAATGATAAATCATAGATCGAACTAAGGAATATTTTATGAAGTGAGAGTGGCTATCCATAAATGTAGTAGCTTGTAGAAATACAATGTGCAGAGTTCATTAATACAATTAGCCATTTCATTTATGCTTCCCTTTAGATATTGCTTATGACACAACCAAGGCACAAATTCTGAACATAAGGGAAATTAAGGAGCCTTAATTCAGCTTGTGGCAATTGAAATTGCTAATTTGCGAACGCTTTAAAAAGCTTTATCATGTTTTCTAAATCATGATTCAACTGATTATAATCTTTTCAGGGTAAAATATAGAAAAAGGTTCTGTGAGTTGCCCAATTTGCAAATGGGTGTTATAGTTTAAATTAAGGGTCTCGTAGTTTGCGTCGTTTGCAAACAATGTTCCAAAATGTTAACAAGGTTCAAACTTGTAAGTCGGGATTATTTCTTATACAAAATTAACATAAAGTCACATATTCTGGACACTTTGCAAATGGTTCTTTACATTGGCTGTGTAGACCAATAGGGGATGAATATGTTGTTGTTTCATTTGATCTGGCAAAAGAGACGACATCCGAAGTGTCTCAGCCTCGTTTTCAAGACGAAATCAAATGTTATCGAAAGGATTTGCACGTTTTAGATGGGTGTCTCTGTATGAGTTTCTTCCTCTCGACGTTCCCCCAGGAGGAGGTTTCTTTTTATGTAAGAAAGGAAGTTGGGACCGAGTTTCAGTGGAGAAAATTGTTCTCTCTTACACCTATAAGGCCGTCAATGCGGACATTGACAGTTTTGGGATATTCGAAGGAAGGAGAAAATATTTTGCTGGATCAATGTTACCGCGAAATATGATCTGAAACGGAGATGTTTTGCAACTGAAAATAGAAAATTGGTTAATGGTAATCCTGGAAGACTCTGGAGCTATCCGTTTCTTTGTCTTGAAAGTCTTGTGTCGGTAGGCAGTGCAGACTTTCTGCGAATGTCAGGCCGGAAAAGAAAACATCAGGAGCCTTAATTCAAAAGTTGCAATTGCTCATGGAAGATAAGTATGATTTATGTTTATAACTAGTTCCTAAAGATAGGTTAATTGTTTTCTAGATTACTAAAAGCTTTAGATAGTAAGTGATCATTCCACACAGAAGGAATTTAAGGCAGGTTGGTTGCGGCATTAGCGTTAATTGGCACTACCACAACAACAGAAATGAAAAACCCAGCCAAAATTTTTAATATGTAATATTAGACAGCTATGAGGTTTGATACAAATATTAAAAGCTCCAAAAACTATGAAACCATTAAACTATTCTCTAGGAAAAAGATATGAAGCATGGATCCAATCAAACTTCAATTAGCAGATACAATTTCCACAGGCTGTTGAAGTAAGAACTCAAGCTCTATTTTTCCTTTTCTGCCCCGATTCTCGTTGCAAGTCTTCGCCACCTTCTTCACTGCCCACGGACGCAAAACTTTCATGACAAATAAATGGGTAGTTACAGAGTCTTCTAGTATCGTCATCAACTAGTATTCTAGTTGATGTTGTTACAAAACCTCCCCATTTACGATCATATAACACGATAAACTTGAAACCAAGATCCAACATAACCTTGTCTCCTTCCTTCGTATATCCCAAAACTCGCACATTCTTAAACCGAGATATTTCAAAGAGTAGCGGCATCTCTGGTGTAACAGAGAATAGTGTTAATTGTGATGATTATAAGGTTGTGTTAATTGCAGGTGCCAAAACAGATAACGATGTTCATGATTTACAAGTTTGGATTTTCGGGTTTAGGTGGAATTCGTAGAGGAGTATTCAAGATTTTCCTTACAGAGAAAGAGTTACATGCTTTCGACGCTTTGTAAATGGTTCTTTGTACTGGTTGTGTAGGTGAACGGAAATTGAATATGCTCTTGTTGCATTTGATGTAGCAAAAAGAGACAATATGTGAAGTATCTTCTCCAATCGAAAGCGAATGGAATCCAGCAGATTTGCATGGTTTAGATGGGCGTCTCTGTATGAGCTTGTTTCTTCGAACCAAGAGGAAGTTGTTTTTTATGTTGGGGAGAAAGATGGAACTGAGGAGTTTAGATGGAGCAAACTGTTGTCTGTTACACTTGAAAATGACATTGAGCTTCGATATAACTCGGTTCAAGGAAACAGAAACCTTAATTCATTTGTGGAATTTGAGAACTTGCAATTGATAATGGAATATTGATAAGATCATCCATATTCCATGTAATGAGGATGCTGCAATTTTCTCGGGTGCTCACTTTCCGCGACGCTCCGAGCTTGCTCAAGTCAGAAGGTCTCAACAATGTCATTCTGGAGTAGAGTTCTAAGGATTCAGATTCAATTTTTATGGTCTGATTGTTACGAATAGTAAAAGGATTTATGGTCCATTTAAAGCATCCACAAGTTATTGTCCATTTTTATTCCAATCCTCCAAAGAAAAATAGCTTAATTACCAAACACCCTCTAAAATAGTTTCAGTTTTTTTATTTATTTTTAGTCATGTAATTTTAAGACCCCTAGCCACTCATAGCAATTTTAATTTATAGTTAAATATGACGATTTAAATATAAAAAGAGGTAAGATGTCAACATATGATTTTTAATTTGTTCCGGGGTATTTGTGTTTTGGGAGGCTATGTTTTACCGCTATATAAATATAATCTTATTTAAAAGATGAAAAATATCTATGATCGCTACAAAATCATCACATACATTTGTTTGCAAACTATTAAAGAAAATTTGCAAAATGATCGCATTATTTCTCTTAACTATAACAATGTGCTTAGGTGTGAATTTAGGGGATAACACTTTTATTCTGCTTAGAAGACATATTGTTTTGCATTGATCACCGATTCAACAACATGAGTTTAATTAGTCGTATGGGAGCAAGAGATCCCTAAATTCACCACAAGAAAAAAGGTCTATTGCGACGCTAAATAATATGCTTTAACGACGTTTTTTCGTGTCGTTGAGTGTTTACCGACATTTCTGAAAGTGTCTACACTTGTGTAACTAAAAGTCCCGTCGCCATTTTTGTAACTACACAAAGTCTTTACGTCGGTAAATTAGATTTAACTACATTTTTTATATAAGCGTCTCTTATGTTATCAACGCTATTGTTCTTAAAAGGTCGTAATGTTTATCCTAATATGTATGTATTAGCTTTAGAAATTAACGACCTTTACTTAAAAAGGTCTCAATTTAGCAACTCATAATTTTATTTAAGTTGTCATTTGCCTACACATATTTAATCAAGTGTCTTCGTATAGCTACAATATATTTCAAAAGCGTCCCAAATCTTATGACAAATTCATTAAAAATGTACCAAAATTTGCAACATAAAAATGAAATTATCACCATTTATAATATATTGTCCCTAATTTAATGAGAGCTTTTAATAAAAACGTCCTATATCTTAAAACGCATAGTTATTAGGACGTACTGTAAATTTGGATTGAATGGAGCTCCGTATGCAAAATATTTAAGGTGACAACATACTGCATGTTCTCAATTGAGGCAAGAAAGTGTGTAGTTCTAGCTTTCTTCCACTAGTTTTTTTAACAATTATCTAATAGCAAAAAACTCAAATTCAAAGTCAGGTATTCTAAAGGTCCTGGTAAAAAAGTTTTAGGAAGAGGAATATGTGGAACATGAATCTGCAACTGATTAACCAGCTCCACATAATTGATTAACCAATTCCATTAGGCCTCATTCAACTTAACGAGTTACTATGAGCAGATCATAAATGAAATTAAGTAAAGAAACCATCACTTTCAACCTCCCTCCTCCAGTTCCTTTTGAAATGAAAGAAAAAAGTATAATAACTAAGAAATGAATAACTACAAGTTATATAACATTAAATGAACTGCAAGACCAAATAGAATGGAACTTGATACTAACCCGAGAGTATATGTCTTACCAGTACAACTCCTCCTACTCCTACTAGTACAAGTCTGCCCATTCGACATGATTGTCCCATCGTATCTGTTAGGAAATCGAGGATCGAACTCAGTGTAGACTATTGAAGAACTCGACTAATACACAAACTTTTATTAATCGAGTATAATTCTTACAAACCTTACTACAACTCATGCACACACATAACTCTCCATTTGCTACATTTTGCTTTCTTTTTCACACTAACAATCACAATCCTAATCTCTATTTATACTTCTACATATTCTAGATTACTCTACTTCTTTTACTAGATTACTATAGTAACTTCTAGATATACTAATTCTAGAACATCATATTTCATATCTCTAGATAATTCTAGAGATTCATCTAAATATTCATATCTTTTCTATTTTGTTTATTTATTTATTTTATTGTTTTAAATTAATAGTTAATTTCTAACAGTATCCATCCAAAACACTCTACAATACAAGTTACAAATGAATCCATTAGTCATATATGTCATTGTCATTCATTGACATTGTTAGATTCCTATCTTATTACATGAAACTCACTGAATGCCAAACTAAACAGAAGATACTCCAGATTTCTAAACAAATGAGCAGAAAAAAATACTCATTGACATATATAAAGTTTTAAAAACCCGTATTTACCATAATTACAAGCTTGACTACAGCCACATAAACACGTTTTTCTTCGATAACACTTACTGCAAAGGATATCAATCCTCAACATTCAAGGCTCATTAATACCAGATAAGCAAACATTCAGCAGTATAGAATTGGTCTGGGTTCATGAGGCCACAGCTTAGCCATCAAATTCATAGAGAAAAGAAAGTAAAGAAAAGAGATTTGATGCGAAAGAAGAACTTGTTGAGAGCGGGAGAATGAAAAGAGGCTGCTGGGGTTAGTATAACCAAACCAATCTCACCCATTTAATTCTGTGCAATCAAAGGTTGCGATTGCATCCACATAAAATTTATAACT
Organism: Euphorbia peplus; assembly: GCA_028411795.1. Taxonomy (NCBI): domain Eukaryota; kingdom Viridiplantae; phylum Streptophyta; class Magnoliopsida; order Malpighiales; family Euphorbiaceae; genus Euphorbia; species Euphorbia peplus. The sequence goes on along the minus strand of CP110843.1, from coordinate 5,252,236 downwards.
TAACAAAGTATTTGAATTTGAATGAAAAATTTGAATGAAAATACGTTAATCATTTATTACTATGTATACTAATATTAATAATGTCAGCAAATAAAAAAATAAAATATGTTGAGCAAATTAGTGTCAAAAATCTATGCGTGATTATGTTAATTTAACACCATGTAAAATTAAAAAATGTCTCTAAACAAAATTACATATGGTGACATGTATGTTTACAACATCCTAAATTTAAATAAGTGTCAATCCTTATAAAAAAACGTTCTTAATATGAAGTATGACGTAAATTTATAGTGTTGCAATGTTAGTAAACACCTACTCATTTTTATTTAGTGTCCTAATTTTGAAAATACCTACACAGAGTCAAGTTCAGGTGAGACACCCCCTTATGGTGTGACACCCCTTTATAGTGTGACAGGTATCTATTTTATAATTAATCAGTATGTAAAATGTAATTTTCCAATCCCTTTCGTGTTTTTTTTAAAGCCATCTTCCCCTTCCTTTTAATGTTTCTGCCTCCGTCCCCCACACACCGCCGTTCACCGTTCGCTCTCCCTTCCCTCATTGCCGGCCACCACCAAAACCACTCATCCCCTTCCGTCGGAGTCCTAACGGAATCTTCCCGCCGGAATTCATTCCGATTCCGAATCCCACGAGCTGTGCCGGCTCGTAGTATTTGTGTCGCGATGGGATTGATGAATCGAAATGTGGGAGTGAATCGGTGATCAGCTCGTGCGGCGCCGGAGATGAGGAAGGAAGGAAGGTGAAGTAAAGAGTGGCGATTGAAATGCCGATGAGGGTGAATATGAGGCGCTGCTCCCGGAGAATGTAGCGAATCGGACGGGTTACGAATAGCCACCGCTTCGGCGGCTTTGGAGAGTACTCCTCCGCCGTGTGCTGGCTGTCTTCGTGGCCTCTGAATATCATTTGGAACGGGAATGTTTTGTTATGGTTACTGTCTCTTTGGTTTAATTTGGATGCAATTAGATTAGGTTGAAGAAGGGATGGTTTGATTTGTTTGTTGGAGAAGAAGAGTTGTTTTGAAGCAAGATACAAATGATGAATTAATTTACATCATCATCATCATATGTTTAAATTGATTTAATCCAACTCTATCTCATATGTGAAGTGATGAAATTAGGCTTTTTTTTTATGGTTGTTTCAAAACATTACCGTGTTGTTTCAAAATATAAATTTAGACAGAATTCTACACTTGTTTCACACATTTGTTTCAGCAGAATACTACACTTGTTCCACCAGACTACTACATTTGTTTCAGCAGAATACTACACTTGTTCCACCAGACTACTACATTTGTTTCACCAGACTACTACATTTGTTTCAGCAGAATACTACACTTGTTCCACCAGACTACTACATTTGTTTCAGCAGAATATTACACTTGTTCCATCAGCAGAGCTCCATTCAATCCAAATTGTTAATTATATTTCATTCGAAACAACAGAATATTATTTTGAAACAACACAATATTAATTTGAAACAACCGAATATTAATTTGAAACAACCATAGAAAAATTAAAAAAATTAAAAATCGTTTATAAATAACAAAAATGGATCTCAAAATGACGGCCTAATTAATACGAGTTCAGTGGTATAATTTTTTTTGAAAAACGAGTTCGGGAAGAGCGGGAAAATGCATTTTAAAGAAAATAATTAAAACATTTTCTCTTTCCAGGGGCGACATCAGCGCTGACATCACCCCCTCTCCCTTCTCTCCATTTTTCACGCATAAGACTTTTTCTCTTAATTACAAATTTGCCACCTTCTCATGTTCAATTACAAAATTATCCCCATCTCTTTCCCTTGTCACACCATAAGTGGTTGTCACACCATAAGCTCATTGCCACACCTGATCCTTTCTCTACCTACACAATAGAAAAGTGTTTTTGAAATGTTAAAATAGAGCAACATTGTTTTCTGACGTAAATTTAGAATTGTCTTCAAGTTTACAATTGTCGTCGCTTTTGTTTTAAGGTGTAGGCAAATTTTAAAAAACAGCAACATAAATTTAAAAATGTCATTAAATCATTAAAGATTACGACACAAATTTAAAAATGTCGCTATATCAAAAAAGTTAGAGACGCTTTATATTTATGTCGTTGAAAAAGTGTAGCGATAAACCTTTTTTCTTGTAGTGCTTGTATTATGAGGAAGAGATCCACGTGGAAGCTGAGTTATTAATTGTTGCTACTAGAATTTATGGATCGTTCAATAACGTTGATATGTGTGACATTGAGAAGATTTTAAATCGGAATGAAGATTATCATCATATAATAGGTTGGTGCAAAGATTAGCGAATTGGCTTTGAGTAATTCAGTGCATGAAAATTATGTTTCGCCCTTTGCTAAAGTTGCTAAAACGAAAGGGTTAGGTACCAAGGTAGCAAACATGATATTCTCGTTGCATTGAAAAGATCTAAACAATATTTCTATTTAAGAATATATTTTATTTGGTTTTCATGTTCAGTTCTATTATATTATAGATTCCACATTTAAGAATGCACAAGGCACTAGGCTGGGCGCCTCAAACTCGGGTGATGGCCTAGGCGCACCTTTGGTTATTAACTTATAAGATGAACAAGGCACTAGGCCGAGCGACTCAAACTCAGGTGACCGACAAGGTGCTCTTAGCCATGGTTATAAGTAATATAGACAAAATGAAAAACACTCCAATAATCAGCTAATAAGTTTTGGCTAATTGAAAAAAACATCTCCTACGATACAGTCATAAGATAAGGTCCTGCAAGTTCTATTACATACACTTTATCAATCATTAGGGGTTTAATAAATTCAATTATAATTGATTAAACGCTCAATATGGCAAAAAGAACGGTTAAAAAAGGCTTCCCCAATAACAATAATAATAAGTAATATGAGGAGCCATATAATGTTTTCTTCATATATATTTAATAAGTAAAGAAGCATACACTTTGAGTTCAAATATGATCTAGAAAACTTTGCAAAAATATTATGCAAAACAAAAATAGGGTTATTATAAATACAATTTGGTCAATCACCGTTAGATCAAAACTAAAGGTCGAGATTAATTTTGGTGGTTTCATTAGTATTTGATCTCCACCCTTAAATTTTGATCAATCATTGATCATGTGAGCACCACTCACCGTAAAAATGTAATCTAAGAAATTAATTACTTGTAAGGTTAATAAGTCAATTAAAACTATTCCAAGATGTTGGACGGATGAGATTGATTCTCAACTTAAATCAACGGTGATTAGTGCTAATGCTAACCTAGTCGGTACCTATAAATCAAGAAACTTTGGAGCAATGTATAAAATCAGAATCAGAAATTTAAGGCACAAACCCTATTTCTTTCCCAATCAGCTATCTCCATTTTCCGGCAATGAGCAACCAACTCCGGGAGGCCACGATAACAGCCGATGAAGTCTTCCCTCAATCGCCTGAAACAGTTAGTTTTTCAATTTCAGATCTTAACGTGTTCGTTTTGGTCATCAATCATGTTACCGTAAAACCTAAGAATACTCTATATAAAAATAACCTCCCAAAGTCGGATGACCTTTTGACCATAAGAGTTGTTTAAACTGATCTATTTACCGTCTTAGACTTGCTTACTATAATCTAATGTCGCCCTAACTCACATAAAATGATACATATTTCAATTTGTTCGCATAGGCTCTTGATCCGTGTTTAGTAATTAGTCTTAATTTATATGTTGCATGGACACGGGAAAACGATAACTAAATGGACACAGATAGGAAAACTACTAAAAGGAGTGTTAGTGCAACATAGATCTTAATCATATAGAAACAAGTGTAGATCAATTCAATGTGTGTTCTTTCATGTGTACTAATAATTTTTCCAAGCTGAAACTTACAAATTTGTGGCTCAATATCAGAATCACTGGAAACTTGATCCAGAAGCAGCGGAACTTCTAAAGAATAACTCGGAAACCGTTCAGAATGCAGCCAAAACAGATTTTGCACAGAATAACTCAAAAACTAACCAGACGGCTGCAGAAGCAGAACTTCCACAAGACTTAATCACCGAAATTTTGCTTTCTTCTTCAGTGAAGACTCTGTGGCATTTCAGATGTGTTTCTAAAGCTTTTTGCACAATCATCGATAGTGAGCAGTTCAAATATCTGCATCAGAATCGATATGCTAAAAACAAGGAACAACGCAAGCTGATTAGAATTAAAAGGAATTGTTCGGACAGATCATTACATGTTAATGATGTAGATACTGGACTTCTTGATACGTTCAAGATGCCGTATTCCAGAAGTGCTTTGGCATATGGTTACTGCAATGGTTTAGTTCTCTTGTTTGCTGACTCTTCAAAACTGGCTGTATGGAACCCGACGACCCATCATTATCGAAATCTTCCTCGTTGCCCTATCAAAACCCCAGAGGGTAGCCATTGCAGTAGAATCGGGATGGGTTTGGGTTATGACTCTACTCGTCATGAGTACAAGGTTGTATTAATTGTAGGTACCAAGACAAATTATGATGTTCATGATTTACGAATTTGGATTTTCGGGTTGAAGTCGAATTCATGGAGAATGAGTACTCAAGATTTTCCTTACACAAAACATGGAAACACACACTTTGGACACTTTGCAAATGGCTCTTTGCATTGGCTGTGTAATTATGGTAGCTATATTGTTGCATTCGATTTGGCAAAGGAGACGATATCCGAAGTGTCTCAACCTCTTTTCCCAAGCAAAATCGCACGCCATCGAAGTAATTTGCAAGTTTTAGATGGGTGTCTTTGTATGAGCTTCTTCCTCTTGACAGTCCCCCGGGAAGTTTCTTTTTACGTAAAGGAGGAAGTTGGGACCAAGTTTCAGTGGAGGAAATTGTTCTCTGTTACACATAAAATGTCGCGATTCTTTAGTGTAACTAAAATTCTGGGATGTTCGAAAGAAGGAGATAAGATTTGGCTGGATCAAGGTTTTAATGTTACCGTGATATATGATCTCAAAAGGAGATGTTTTGCAACTGAAACTATAAAACTAGTTGATGATGATGCTAAGAGACCCTGGAGCTATGTATTTCCATTTCTTTGTCTTGAAAGTTTCGCGTCTGTAGGCAATGGAGACATTATGCGAATATCGGGCCAGAAAAGGAAAAATCAAGAGCCTTAATTCATTTGAAGAGCTTGTGGAAGTTTGCAATTTCTAATGGAAGATGAATATAATTTATATTTTCTCTATTTTCTAGAGAGTGTTTAATTGTTTTCTTGATCATAATTGAACTGCTGAATATATTTTTTTTACTTATTACTCTTATTTGTTGTTCTTGACCATTTGGTTGGTAAAGAATCCTACAATTAAGCACTACTCTTACATCTTAAATCTTGATATGTGCAAGGAAGCCATCTTTTGGTTCTTACATGAAATAAGAACCAAACAATGGCAGTGTACCAATGCCTAATGGTGTTTAATTGTAATTTTTTCGGTGTCTTCACGATAAAGAAAAGAGTAAAATTGCATATAACCAATAGGCTAATAATATAGCAAAACAGAAATCAAAACCTACAGATGTTTAAGATGGATCATATCAATCTTCAAATAAGCATATGCAATATCAATACGGAAGAAAGTTACAGAGAACAAGCTGAAGCAAATCTGCATAACTAGTAATCAGATTCGAGTAGATCGTGCTTTTTTCTTCTGGTAATACTGTTACTGATCACTGCACGTTTTCGTGTTTGTTGACATTCTGCTAAATGGGTCAGTAACATATAAATATGGTTTTGTTGTCGAGTGCTTTTGATGAAAATAGATTCAATATCTACATGATCGATAGACCGAAGCTTCGAACGAGAATAAGAACAAAGGTTTGCTGAGCATTAGCAGCTGTTATTGGTGAATTCCTGTTTTAGTTGAAACTGTTTCAGTTCACCAGCCCATGATTCAGCAGCAGTTTGAAAGATTGACCTATTCGGGAATCTCCAGGTCTCCACTTATGTTCAACTCCAAGGAGCATTTCGCCAATAACTACGCGCTTCCTCATTTTTGAGTGCGTTAGTATCCACCTCAAGCCTTTCCTCGTTTGAACCTCGCACTTAACTTTAATGCTATGCCATCATAAGGTGCTGGTAAACGAAGGATCTTATCAACGTCCATGAATGATAAATCATAGATCGAACTAAGGAATATTTTATGAAGTGAGAGTGGCTATCCATTAATGTAGTAGCTTGTAGAAATACAATGTGCAGAATTCATTAATACAATTAGCCATTTCATTTATGCTTCCCTTTAGATATTGCTTATGACACAACCAAGGCACAAATTCTGAACATAAGGGAAATTAAGGAGCCTTAATTCAGCTTGTGGCAAATGAAATTGCTAATTTGCGAACGCTTTAAAAGCTTTATCATGTTTTCTAAATCATGATTCAACTGATTATAATCTTTTCAGGGTAAAATATAGAAAAAGGTTCTGTGAGTTGCCCAATTTGCAAATAGGTGTTATAGTTTAAATTAAGGGTCTCGTAGTTTGCGTAGTTTGCAAACAATGTTCCAAAATGTTAACAAGGTTCAAACTTGTAAGTCGGGATTAATTCTTATACAAAATTAAGATAAAGTCACATATTCTGGACACTTTGCAAATGGTTCTTTACATTGGCTGTGTAGACTAATAGGGGATGAATATGTTGTTGTTTCATTTGATCTGGCAAAAGAGACGATATCCGAAGTGTCTCAGCCTCGTTTTCAAGACGAAATCAAATGTTATCAAAGGGATTTGCAAGTTTTAGATGGGTGTCTCTATATGAGTTTCTTCCTCTCGACGTTCCCCCAGGAGGAGGTTTCTTTTTATGTAAGAAAGGAAGTTGGGACCGAGTTTCAGTGGAGAAAATTGTTCTCTCTTACACCTATAAGGCCGTCAATGCGGACATTGACAGTTTTGGGATATTCGAAGGAAGGAGAAAATATTTTGCTGGATCAAGGTTTGAATGTTACCGCGAAATATGATCTGAAACGGAGATGTTTTGCAACTAAAAATAGAAAATTGGTTAATGGTAATCCTGGAAGACTCTGAAGCTATCCGTTTCTTTGTCTTGAAAGTCTTGTGTCTGTAGGCAGTGCAGACTTTCTGCGAATGTCAGGCCGGAAAGATCAGGAGCCTTAAGTCAAAAGTTGCAATTGCTCATGGAAGATAAGTATGATTTATGTTTATAACTAGTTCCTAAAGATAGGTTAATTGTTTTCTAGATTATAATTGAACTGCTGAGTATGAATTTTTAACTACTTGTTCTTATTTGAACGCTAAGGCTTCATCAATCAACGCGCCATTAGCCCCATAAACAGTACCATTGCAACTAGCTATACAGTTACGATTAGAGTTGCCGTTAGAGATTAATCTTTAAAAGAGCTGCAGCCCGCAGGCTGAGGTTGCCATAATGTTCAAGATTGCAGCCTAATCTCTGCCGACTACTAAGAACTCGAGCTTGATGCCAACTAAATTTTACCATTATTGAACAATATCGGAGATGCAACGAAAGATTTATTCCACAACCAATTATTACGAACGATCATTCCAAAAATTCCAATTTACTGTTGCTGCAGCCTCTATCGCATGTCTATCGGAGTTTTTAGTCACATGTTCCCAGAAAGTAGGAAAGCTCAAGAACAAGCTACTGATGTCACCAATACAAGTAGACAACTGGGTCTGCTTCGCATTTGGACAAGCTAGCAGCCAACGGAACGATCCTCAATCTGAACATCATGCTATAACAGCGCATGCTTAGTAAGTAGACAGCCAGCCAGGGCTTGGCATAAAAATTCTCAAACTTTGGGAGGAACCGCTAGATTCCAAACTAAGTTCCAATTAAAATTGACTCGCAAGATTAATGACACCCTACACTAATTGCATATAGCCACTCTGAACATTTTCTGTCAAAAAACTAGCCACTCTTAACACTAAAAACACCTGACTTTTCGTTTGCCCGGTTGCAGAAATCTTCAATTTGAGAAGCACACTTGTCTAATAAGTTGATAATCCCAGTTACTAAAAGCTTTAGATAGTAACTGATCATTCCACACAGAAGGTATGGTTGCGGCATTAGGGTTAATTGGCACTATCACAACAAAAGAAATGAATAACCCAGCCAAAAGTTAATATGTAATATTAGACAGCTCTGAGGTTTGATACAAATATTAAAAGCTCTGTGTGCTATTTTCCATATAACAAGTAACAAAAACTATGAAATCAGCAATTCAATTATGATCTAGAAAACATTAAACTATTCTCTAGGAAAAAGATATGAAGCACGGATCATATCAAACTTCAATTAGCAGATGCAATTTCCACAGGCTGTTGAAGTAAGAACTCAAGCTCTATTTTTCCTTTTCTGCCCCGATTCTCGTTGCAAGTCTTCGCCACCTTCTTCACTGCCTACGGACGCAAAACTTTCATGACAAAGAAATGGGTAGTTACAGAGTCTTCTAGTATCGTCATCAACTAGTATTCTAGTTGATGTTGTTACAAAACCTCCCCATTTACGATCATATAACACGATAAACTTGAAACCAAGATCCAACATAACCTTGTCTCCTTCCTTCGTATATCCCAAAACTCGCACATTCTTAAACCGAGATATTTCAAAGAGTAGCGGCATCTCTGGTGTAACAGAGAATAGTGTGTTCCATTGAAGCTCAGTACCACCTTTCTCCCTGACATAAAACAAAACTTCCGGTGGTTTCGTCGAGTAGGAACTCATACAAAGAGACCCATCTAAGACATGCAAATCAATTCGAAGCCATTTGCGAAAGGCTGGATTAAGAGGCTGAGACACTATCGTCTCTTTTTCCACATCAAATGTAACAAGAGAATATTCACCCATAGATGGTTTACACAGCCAATGCACATAACTATCTGCAAAGTATCCAAAGTATATAGAATTATCTTTTTTGTGAGGAAAATCCTGAACCCTTTTCCATGAATTCGACTTCAATCCGAACACCCAAGCTTGTAAATGAACAATTAACACAACCTTGTACTCATCATGAGTGGAATCATAACCCAAACCCATCCCAGTTGTAGTGCAATGGCTGCCTCTGAATTTGAAAGGGCAACGAGGAAGATTTCTGTACTGCTGGGTTGTCGGGTTCCATAGAGCAAGTTTTAATGAATCAATTAGCAAGAGAATCAAACCGTTGCAGTAACCATATGGCTTAGGGCTCTTCTCGTATGGTTTCTTGATCTTCTCTTCAAGCCCACTTTCGATATCAAAAACATGTAAACTGGCAAACCGCCGTTCAATAGGGGATTCTCGTATGATCATCTTACGGCGTTTCTTGTTTTCAGCAGTTCTATGGTAATGCAGATTTCTAAAGTGGTTGCTATCAATGATAGTGCAGAAAGATTTAGAAACACGTCGGAAACGCAACAGAGACTTCACTGAAGAAAACAGTAGAATTTCAATGATAAGGTCTTGTGGAAGTTCAGCTTCTACTGCTCTCTTAACAGGTTTTGAGTTATTCTGTGGAAGTTGTTCTAGTGCTGCTCCCTGATCAGTTTTCCAAGTATCCTGATTTATGACATGCACAAAAAGAAGGACAAGGGTCAAATTTATTCTGAAATTGGTGAAAAAAATGAGGCCTCTGCAATTAGAGTTTCAACTCATATACCCAGAACATAGCGATAAAGTACAGAATAGCAAAACAAACATTACCAGTACACGACATTTATGAAAGAACACAGTTGAACGGACAGGAGTAACTAAACACAGACCAGACCATTTGTGCATTGGATTGCCCGTTTAAAAACCAAGTCTATAATGTTCCATATCAACATATTTGTTCCATATCAGCATATTTTTTCAAGAAAATTCAGCATATTGACATACTTTTTCTTTTGAAAGATCGACATACCTAACCAGACCAGCCTAAACACTTCGGAACACATCCTAAAACCAAAACTTTGAAAAACTTAAGCAAGCAAGCATACGTAGCCAAGAATAGAGACAAGTTGCATACGGTTAAAATGATTAAGCTATATGGGATCTAAAATATGCATGCTTAACACATGGAGATATCTCACAAGCTATTTATTATACAAATGCTCGATGCTAATTCCATGTGGAAACCTTGACTCGATTATACTTTTTCTCAACAAAAATCCCAAAATGCGCAAGATTTTTAGCACAGATCAACAATGAACCAACATGTTGAGAAAACATATACATCTCGTTGCGTTTTTATCATTTCGGAAATAAAATGATTTCATCACATAGTGGACGCTATAGAACCCCTCAATTTTGTCATCAACAATCCCTAAAACATGCATGCTTAACACATCAAGACAGGACAAAGACTGATCTCACAAGCTATTTATTATACAAATGCTCGATGCAAATTCTATGTGAAAACCTTGACTCGGTTATACTTTTTCTCAATAACAATCGCCAAAACGTGCAAGATTCTTAGCACAGATCAACAGTGAACCACAATGTTGAGGAAATATATACATCTCGTCGCGTTTTTGTCATTTCGGAAATAAAATGATTTCATCACATAGTGAACAACCTGCCCTCAATTTTTTCATGAACAATCCCTAAAAACATAAAATTACAATTTGGCAGATCACGATTAGAAAAACATTCAAGAAATAACATACAATGCCACAAAATAACATTCAACAAACAATTTTCGGAAACGAAACACGAAAGAAATAGAAAAACTGACCTGTCGAGCCAATTGATGAGCGATGCCATCATTCGTTACCTCAATCTGAAAGGACATATATATAATGTGAATATAAAAAGAACAATAAGTTTGGAAAATCAAAACGAAAATCAAATCGGAAAACTCACCTGAGAATCCAATTGATCCTTGCCGGAATTTCGTTGGCCCTCCATTTCTGGTGCCGGAAAAATTACACGGCGGAGATAAATCCCTAAAATTCAAAGGGAATTGATTTCATTTTCAATTTGGACAGACACTCATTCATCACACCACTCTAAATTCCACTTTCAACAACCTGCTTTTATAGATACTTTCAACGGTCATGATCAAACGCTGAGATTTGTTAAGGTCACAATAGATCTAGACCCTCCAAATTGATTCAATTCATTTAATCTTAATTTCTTCCCCTCTGCCCGACATTAAATGTTGTTATCTATTTATCCGCATTTTAATTTAACTTTCCTTTTCTCTACCTTTTTCTTTTATCTTAATTTTTTTTAAGGTCAGAAAAGATTGTATTTTTAAGACAAAACAATAAGAATGACTTTTTATTTAGATACTAGAGTTCTAAGAAAACATAAAAAATTTTAATAATTGATGACATTTAAAGTAATTTTAATTCTTCCACTTTTTAATTTTAAGATTGTTTAGATGGTGTTTAGTATAGAAAGGAAATGATTGTTTAGAGAGAGAATTCTGTAATTGTTTATTAATATGGTTCTATGGTAAATGATGTACTAAACAAATTTAATTCTTTCAATTTTCTACAGTATTAAAATAAATAAAAATTCATTCTTTTGACAATATTTAAAACCATAGTCATTGATTTGCCTCAAACCAAACCATAGTCACTCTTTTGACAATTTTTATAACTACAACGATTATTTTAGCAGTTTACCCGAAAATTATTTAGTACACTTCAATTTATTGTTAAATATCATGAGATTTCTTTCCTTTTTTTAAGAAATAAATTGTTTTTTTTACCTTCGGAGTTATAAGTAAAAATAGTTATTTTATTAAGAATTAAAATAAATTTTAGATTTTGTAGGATTTGGTTTTTTTTATGGAATGTGAGAATTTTATCAATGTCAACTTGTAGTTTTTAGAGAATCACGAACCGGTTGAAACGGTTAATGTTTTGATGTCTAGTTCTAGTTTTTAGAGAACCACCAACCGGTTGCAACGGTTAATATTTTCGACATATTAATACATTACTTAATATTTTGAAGATGCAGATTTATTTTCCTTATTTGGTTTAATGGAATTGCATCTGTAAGGATTTATCTTCAGAATTTATAAATCTTACATATAGATTTCATGACATTGGTTCACGTGAGACAAGCCATTATGGAGAAAATTTTTTTAGTGTGAGGCAATTAAAAAGTGGTGTCAATTTTGAAATTTTAAAAACATGAAGGGGCATTATTGAGGTGATGTCATCCCTGATGTCACATCTGGAGAGAGAAAAAGTTTTTATTATTTTATTTAAAATGCATTTTCCCGCTCTTTCCGAACTCATTTTTCAAAAAATATTATACCACTGAACTCGTATTAATTAGGCGGTCATTTTGAGATCCATTGTTGTTATTTATAGACGATTTTTATTTTTTTTATTTTTGTTCCAAGTCAGATACTTGGTTGTTCCAACAGAATACTACATTTGTTCCACCAGACAACTCCAATTGTTCCAGCAAAATATTTTCATTATTTTTTTTAAATGCACTCTGGGAGTGTAAAAAAATGTAGTATTTTGTTGGAACAATTAGAGTAGTCCGGTGGAACAATTATAAAAAAATAAAAAAAAATAAAAATCGTCTATAAATAACAAAAATGGATCTCAAAATGACCACCTAATTAATACGAGTTCACTGGTATAATTTTTTTTGAAAAATGAGTTCGGAAAGAGCGGGAAAATGCATTTTAAATAAAATAATTAAAACTATTTCTCTCGCCAGAGGTGACATCAGCGCTGACATCACCTCCTCTTCCTTCCCTTCAATTCACGCATGAGGGGTGTTCATTTAATTACAAGTTTGCCACCTTCCCCTATTGAATTACAAAAATACCCCTTGTCTCATCATAAAAACTAGTCTCATCATAAACCCTTGTCTCATTTGAACTTGACTCTAGATTTCATTCAAGAGACAACTGAGCAAGTTCCACAAATGTAAAACCTTCAAGTCACATGCACGAGAAAACTATCAAACTTGAATCGATGCAAGTCGATGAAATCACCAGGGAGGGATTCGGCTGGCCACAAGCAATATCAAATTATGATTATATACATCTGACTTAATTGGTTAATTTCGTTTCCGATCCTTACACATATTAATATACACATATTAATTCACATAGAATATAATGTATGCAATTCGGTATAATTAGATTAGATTAATTTACTAATTAACCTCATAACTTATATGTAACTCAATTAACTAGTTGTGTCAATTAATTAATTATTTTGCACACGTGCAAATAATTAGTGACATATAAATGAAACTTTATGGCCTTGACTAATTACATATGATTCACGTCAACTAATTATCAATCTAGTTTTCCCCGTTATCATTCCTTGATTTGTGTTCAGTTAACTTAATGTGCATGATCCTTTGGGTCTGTTACCAACTAATATCTACAGTATGGGCTAGAGGCGCGGTGACTGTCATCCTCTCTATGGTTCATATGTTTCTTGATCTGAAGTGAACTGATCAAATCGGACCAAGTTGTACTAACTTGTCTGGACATGGCCATGTACTTTTCAGTTCCACTTATCAAGTGGCCAGTGATATCATCACATCATTCGATGAGTGGTCCCTTATCCATAAATATGTTCACTAATTAGTCCAACGTACTCGTACTTGGCATCCTTTTACAGACCCATGAGGCGCACATCAAAACTAATCAGATTCCATATCTATGATAAGTAGATCAGGTCAGAAGACACTAGAATCCTACTTAAGAAAGTTCTATGACATGTTAACCATGCAACTTTCTCGTAGAGGATCGATCTAGTCACGTGTGTACCACACGTACCCGTGGTTATTGATGACATAACTAGTATTATTTCTAGTATTCTGTACTACCATACTGTTATCCAACACACAAGTCTATTGTGTTATTCTTTCCCACAATTAGTACGGACTTGGGATGTTTATGATAAACTATGAATGGATGCTCTATCTCATTTTATAGTACAAGATATAAAAGAAAATAGATTAACGCCTTTGAGAAAAATAATACATATGATATAATAATCTAAAACCAACACATGCCTCTAAACTAGGGCACACCAACATTCTCCCACTTGAACTAGTTCCAAGCAGGCATTACGCTTGGTCTTATAGATCTAGTGTGACCATCATGCTTCGCTTATGCTAGGCCCTTGGATCTGCAACATTGTCTTATATATCTACCCTCTGTAATTTTACATCACCTCTTGAAACAATCTCTTGTATCAGGTGGAACTTCATGAGTACATGTTTGTTCCTTCTAGCAATCTTAGTCTCTTCAGATTGTACAACAACACTTTTTTGTTGTCACAGAACAGACTAACCAAATCTAGAATAGTGGGTACAACTCTTAGATTTGGTTACAAACTTCCTGATCCATACAGCTTCTTCTACAGCTTTGCAGGCTGTAATGTACTTAGCTTTTGTAAATAATCAGCAAGAGTGGACTGTTTTGCAAATCTCCAACTAACGGCACCGTTGTTTAGCAGGAAAATATACCCAGACTGCAATTTAGTCTTGTCATCATCAATCTCAAAATTAACATCAGTGCAACCTGTCATAACGAGTTCATCTTGACCTCTAAAAAAATAGAAAAGCACTCTTAGTACGATTCAACTACTATAGAATAATCTTGACATCCTTTCAATGGTTATTACGTGGATCAGATTGGTAGCGGCTCGTCATGCTAAGGTCTAGTACATAGCATGACATACATGATGGATCCTATAACCGAAGAACTAAGGATCTTCTCCATGAGATGCATGTCCTTCTTCTTCTAAGGATAATCCTTCTTACTCAGTTTCACACTATGGCAAAAAGGAACGGATCTCCTCGTTGCACTTGTTGAGCATTGCTTTGTCCCTTGTAGTTCTTCAGCATTGCCTCCAATGAGGAGTATGTCATCGACATACAACACTAGGAAGGTGCTAACGGTCCCACTGAATATCATGTACACACAGGGCTTATTAAGGTTCTGCTTGTAGCCATATTCTTTAATAGCTTCATTGAATTTTTGATTTCAAGACCTGGGTGCTTGCTTCAATCCATAAATGAATCTATAAAGCTTGCATACCCGGTTAGGATTGATAAAACCTTGTGCCATGTAGACATCCTCATGTAGCCTTGCGTTCACGAAAGCAGTCTTAACATCCATCTGCCATATCTCATAGTCATACCATGCAGCTACGGCTAACAGTATCCCGACAGATTTGAGCGTGGCAACTGGTGAGAAGGTTTCATCGTAGTCAATACCTTTGACTTGTCTGAATCCCTTCACGATTAATTTCCCCTTGAAGGTGTTGTCGGACTTAACCTTGAAATACCACTTGCATTCCACTACTTTAAACCCTGGAGGTGGATCCACCAGACTCCAAACTTAGTTATCATACATGGATTGCATTTCAGCCTCCATGGCTTTGCACCATTTAGCTGATTGCGAGCTTTCAACATCCTCCTCATAGCACGTGGGTTAATCTTGCTCCAATATAAGCTCCTCATCTTCAGCGACCGGGTATCCATACCTCTTTGGCCGGAGACGTTTCCTACTAGACCTTTCAGGTTCTTGTGTAACTGGTACAACCTCCTTATCAACTTGAGGACCTGTTTTGGTTACCTGAACATCCTCGCTTCAGCTGCAGGATTCTGTGGTTCTTAAACTTCATTATGGTCAATATTGCTTCCACTATCTTCCTTGGAAAGGAGTTCGTTCTCTAAGAAGAATCATGTCCTTGCTACAAAAACTTTGTTTTTAGGAGAGTTGTAGAAGTAGTATCCTTTACGGGGCGTTTGGCAAATATTGGGGATGCGATAAGATGAGCTTAGACTGGAAAAAATTAAGATGAGATTAATTTTTAAAGTTGGGTTTGTCAAGACCTTGGGGTAAATTACATCATTAGTACCCAAACTATACCTTCTTTCCCAAACTGGTACCTAAACAGATTTTTTTCCCATTCAGATTCCTAAACTATTGGTGACTTCCAATCAAGGTCCAGACAATAGGTCACCAGCAGGTTACAACTGTTTGACCAAGTCAAACGAAAATTCCTTTAAACCTATGTTGTCAAAAGACTAACTTACCCCTAAAATGATTTCTATTTCCTCAAAATTACTCTTTCTCTCACTTTTGAAATTATTTGACCTTAAATTAAGGACTAATTAAGGAATTTTATTTTTTCTTCTTTTTATCTAATTATGCAATTAGTCAATAATTAAAACATTAATTTTTAATTTAATTAAATTTCCAAGTTCGGTTTACTTTAATTTTTGGAAATAAAATCTAAGTCAATAATTAAGATATTGGAACCCTAAAATTATTCAAACCCATCTTCAATGTTGGCCCTAACAAGATCAGAATCACCTAGAGGGGGTGAATAGGTATCTAAGTCCAATTTTAAGTTTTTCAAGAAACTTAACTCAGAATCCAATCTCTTCAAAGTCAGAGGCAATCTTCAGGGAAGCGCTTCTGAGAGAGACTCTGCCTTAAGGCAATTTCTGTCTTTTTAGCAACAAAAGTTCTGTTTGACAGAGCTTCTGGATTGTCTTCTAAACAAAGACAGTGAAAAAAATGAGCAGTTTGTTTCAGCTCTAAATATAAAGCAATTGCACAGAGGTAAAATATCAAGTTATAAGGAATGGAGAAAGAGGTTCAGGAGATCGTGATGAACAGTTCAATTTATCCAGGTTCGCCACAGAAGTCTTGGGACTACGTTCTGTCTTCTGTGAGCGCAGTCAATAGAGATTTAAAATCTACTATTCAGAACGTTTATGGCACACTCAAAAGCTCCTTTACAATCAATATAACTTAAGCTAATTTCTCACTTAGTTCTGACTAGCCTAGAATAAGTTAAAGGATTTCCACCGGAATAACAACAATCCTATTTTCAGGAATTCTCACTCAACTTAAACCTCAACTAGATTTCTCTCAAATCTAACTGAATATCACAAACGATATCAGTTTACAAAATTCTATTACGAACTTGTGTTTTCTTCACTCTCTCTTTTACAAAATCAAATAAGTAGAATAAAAGAATGGAAATGCTCTGTTTTTGCTTAATAACAGTGCGTTAAGATTTTTTCTCAAGAATTCGTGTGTATGAACACAGTTGAGCTTGGCTACAATTTATAGTTCTTTGAAGATGAACGTTGCTTTGAGATTTGAATTTGGACAGAGATAAGATTGTTGCCGTTTTCTCTATCTTGTTCTTTAAACGGTCTTCAAACACTTTGATTCCTTTAACCTTGTCCTTTAATCTAAAACTAGTAAAAGTTTGAATCTCAAATCAAGGTTGACTAGAAATTTCTTCATTTGGATCAACAAAGAATCTGTTTGTAGTGAACAGTCCAAGCGCGCCCATAACAGTTTTTAAAGGTTTTGGCGCCTAACATTAAATGCAGATGTCAAACCGTTAAATGCTTAACACGACACATGATCTTGCTTTTGAGTACAAATTCTATTTGTCTTTAACTTCTGATCCAAAATGGAAAGCTTAGCTTCTGGATGCTTGAGTCTTCTGAGGAGAGCTTGATCAATCTTCTGAGTTACTTCAGAGCGGAGGTTCCAGCTTCTGTGTTACATCTTCTGACCGACTTCTAGCGATCTCTTCTGAGTCTAGTAGCGAAGCAATTTTAATTCATTCAGCCACCGACAGAGTGAAGAAGCCCCATCGATTCTGGCCAGGAATCGTCACATTTAGAGAGATCTGGAAGTACCAGAAGAGCACTAAGCTTTTTGATCCACAAGATTTTGTTCCAGAGGCTTGTGAGGATGAATTTATGGCTCGTAGATCCCGCAAGATTCCGCCTTTTCTCCATTTGACCTCCGACTGTCGATTTATGTCAATAAACCTTGTCAATTTTGATGAGAGAAATATGTTGAATAGATGAGGAGGTAATGAAATTGAATGAATAAGAGTGATTTTGAAGATTTGGAAAATGAGAAATAGATATGTCAGAGTTAGAGAAGTGGAAGCATCAAAGGAGTTGAAGGTTATAAGATTAGGGTTTATGCCAAGTATTGAAAATACAGAGAAGGTGAGAGTTAAGATTGAGGGTTTGCACCATCGAAGCTAGATCAAGTTCAAAGGCAAATGGAAGGAGAATACGATTACAGAGTGTTGGCCCTATCAAGAACAGAATCACCTAGAGGGGGGTGAATAGGTGTCAAAGTTGAAAACTGAAAATTTCTAAGTTTTTCGGGAAACTTAATTTTCAGAGTCAAATTTCCTCAGAGTCAGAAGCTAGCTTACAGAAGTTGCTTCTGAGGGAAATTCTGCCTAAACACAGTTAGACTGTTTTCAGCAACAGAAGTTCTGATTTGAAAACTTCTGGACAGTCTTCTGAACAAAGACAATGATACTTTAGAGTAAATCTGTTTCAGTGACACAAGAAAGTATAAGAAAGATTCAGTGTATATAAGTTCATCAGAAGACAACATATGAAACAAGATAATCAGAAGAGCAGAAAGAGTCCTAAGACAAAAACTACCCAACCCAGAACCTAGCTAAGAAGCTTAAGTCCTAAAAGATTACAAGTTCCTAGGTTTCTTCTGAGGAGGAGGAACACCACTAGAACCTTCAGCAGCACTTGATCTCTTAACACCAGTATTAAGACCACTCTTCTGACCAGACTTCTCCCCCGTTTGACCAGAACCAAGAGCAACACCCAGAGCACCCTGAGAGTTCAATTTTTGCTGAACATTCAGTGCAGTCTGATATTGCTGAGGAGTTGGCCTCACAGTGTTGATCATATCCATTCTTCTTCTGAAATCATCATCAATGGTCTTCATATGATCAAAAGTCTGACCAGACATAGGTCGCTGTTTCTGAACGTCTTCCACAAGGAGCTTGATCAACCGATTGTTAGCATACACAGCAGCAGTGAGATGCTCATTCTGAATATAAGTCTGTCCTCGAACAAACCTATAGCAATTGTGAAGAGTCTTCTCTTGTTCACGTGCTTGAGTGTGCATAACCTTCAGAAGTTCAGTAAGCTCAGCAATATGTGCGTTCTGAGCAGATACAGCAGACTCAATGTTGGAGAGTCGATTGTTGAGATCAGGAGTGATGTCATATACAATCTTTGCAGCCCCGGAAGATGATGAACCTTGAGCAGAAGATTTCACTTCTCTCAGAATGTGATTGGCAGTACTTTGCAGGTCATCAATCTTACTTGGGAGCATCTTTTCATGAGCCTCATAATGCTCGTTTGCTTCCTTGACTTCTTCTGTCAATATCTCCAAATTCTCATTGACCTTCAGAGAAGAAGCAAGAGCAATGTTGTCCAATGAAGGAAGAGTCAGAGCTAATTCTCTTAATTTGTACAGCTCTTCATAGGTAGCTAGATGAAGTGTAGAAAGATTGCGTATGTAGACAGAAGGATCCTGCATTTGAAGCATAGTCATGAGCTGCAGGTTCTGAGCTTTCAAGGATTGTAATTCTTGCAGCACAATGCCCTGAGCATACATGTTAGCAGCAGAAGTCCTTTGCCCCATACCAGCAAATCTATTCAGCAATTCATCAAAGCCACTCTGACTCATTCTTCTCAACTCCTCAACACTGGGAGCACCACCAGCTTCAGATACACCAGAAGCTCTGCCCATGAAACCAAAACTGCCGAATCTGTTATCCAGATCATCTTGATTCATATGCTTGCGTAGGAAGTCATAATTGGATGACAACCCAGCAAAGCAAGAAGTAGTGGAGGAGGTAGTTAAGGAATCACACACAGGAGGTGCATGTCCAAAGGTTGAGAGTGAAGGGATTTGAGTGGTTGAGGAAGGGATTGTATGTGTGGTAGAGGAAGAAATGGTAGGTGTGCAAGATGGAAGAGTAGATGGCAGTGAGAAAGATGGAGCAGTAAATCCAATTGATGGACTTACAGAGGAAGTATGAGGGGAGGAGGTAGTGGATGTGGCTATGGAATCTGTGAAAATTGGAGCAGTGTTTAGATTCACTTCTGAAAAGGATCCAGAAGGAGGAATAATTTGTGGAGGTACAACCTCAGAAGTTGAAGTTGTAGGAGGAATGGAAGTGTGAGAATCACCAACTTCTGTGACAGAAGGTAGTGAAGGGGATGGATAAGGAGTACGAGGAGAGGATGGATGAGAAGTACGAAGTGGAGATGGAATAACCTGATCAGAGAGGTTTGGATCAAATGTGGAGATTGGTTCAGCAAACACATGAGCCATCCTGAACATCATTTCAGAGGCATCTCTTTCACCAGGATTTCTCCCTTGTCCCAGAAGAACATTGTCTAGAAAATCATCAGTGTTGATATTTTCAGCAAAATTCATAGCATTCTGAATGATAGTATCAGGTTCTTGATCACTATCTTCAGTCAGTTCTTCAATAATAGGAGCATCAGCATCCTTCTCAGCAGACATATCCATCATGTCTTCGTCATCAATCAAGTCCTCTTTTTCAGGAATTGATTCTTCCAGTCCAGTACTCGGAGCAATATAGAAGTCCTTTTTTATCAGAGACCTTCTCTTTGCTGACATCTTCTTCTTGGGGATTCTTCTGGAGAGAGGAATATCTTCAGAGTCCTCATCCTCTTCAGTAGCCTTTGTACTTATCCGAGTAGAGAGAGAGATATTCTCAAGTTCTTCTCCTTCTTCTAAAGCCTCAACATTCTTTGAGAACTCCACATTCTCAAGTTCAGCAGCACATGCAATGATTCTTGCATCGGCCTTAGCCTTTGCAGCAATTTCTCTTTCAGCTGCTAACTTATCTTCTGCTTCCTTCTGCTTTCTTTTCTTATCAGCAAGAGCCACAACCCTTGCAACCTTTTCAGCTTCAGCAGCCTTCTCTCTTTCAGCAAGGCGTGCGTCCTCAGCATCCTGAGCTTCCTTCTCAGAAACATCCTTAGGTTTCTCAACAACGATCTTGCCAGAAGGTTCAACACTGATTGTTGTTTGAACCATCGTGGGAAGAGGTTCTGAGACAACCACCTTCTCAACAGTCAGGACCAACTTACTTGATCCTTTCTTTCCCTTGCCCTTTCTGGCAGCATTCTTTCCTTTCTGTACAGCAGCCTCAACAAATTCCTTCTGAGCAATACTCACAGAGGAGCCCTTCTCATTCTTCTTCGGAGTCACACCAAAGTTAAGGTTCCTGAAGGTATGCATCTTCAGAACCGTACTCCTACTTGTAACACCTTCTCCTGAAACCACAACAGAGGCTGCCTCAAACAACCTAGTCAGGAGTGAGCCATAAGCTAATGCACTCACGGTAGTCACATTTTTCATCTGCCTTATCAGCATGGCAGGAAGGTTGATCTTCTTCTGATTGACCAGATGCCACATAAATACTCTTTCCCTGTTGGAAACACCATTAACCCCTCCAGCCTTCGGAAGGAACACATTTGTTGTCAAATAGTGTGCCCACCTCTGGTGCTGAGTGAGCCAGGTGGCATAAGTTTCCTTGGCACTTAGATCTGGTCTAGCCCAGTTTGCTTCTGTAAAACCATCTGCTGAACCATCATCACCTATGATGATTCCTTCATCATCAATACCGATCACTTGAGAAATAGAAGCCCTGCTGACCTCAATCTCAACTTCTCCGATTTCTGAGTGTAGAACATCCTCCTCATTAGAAAAGAAATGGAGGTTCTGATAGAATTCAGTAACTAACTTAGGGTAGATGAATTCATCAAGAGAGACGAATGAATTCCAGTTTTGAGCGCTAAGCCATTTGGAGATAGGTTCAGTAGATTTAACTTCATCATCTAGGAACCTAGAGGTGAATACCCTAGATTCGCTAACTTTCTTCTTGGATTCAGTGGTAAAGATGTGAGTAACAGTGATTTCTTGAGCCATTGTTGAAGATATAAGAAATTAGGTTAAGAATTTTGAGAGGAGAGAACACAGAAAATCTATGGAAATTCTAATAGTAGAGAGAATGAGAGTAAAAACTTCTAAGTATGGAAAACCCCTATTTATACCCAAACAAGGAAACCGTTCCAATTCAAAAAGCAAATACACACCGTTTAAAAGGGAACAGATAACCGTTAACCATAGAACAGCGCCGTAAAATGCAGTATATAACGCATGCTTAAATGTCAAGTCATGATTAGAATTAATTATCACTTAATTATCTCAAACGATTAATCACTTAAGATACACAGAAATAATTAAACTAAATTACTGAAGTGGATAAGTCATACCAATGCCTTCTCGTAGGTTGCTGAAAGAAATACCAGCCAGAGGCTTAGTAAATATGTCAGCAAGATTCTCTTCAGAGGGAACATGAGTAATGATAATATCCTTCTTCAGAACATGATCTCTCAGAAAGTGATGCCTAATATGAACATGCTTCATCCTGCTGTGCTGAATAGGATTCTTTGAAAGATCAATTGCACTCTTGTTATCACAGTAGATTGTAATTGTTCCAGGGATGATTCCATAGTCAGCAATTTGTTGCTTAATCCATAGCATCTGAGAAACACAACTTCCAGCAGCAACATACTCAGCTTCAGCAGTTGAGAGAGCCACAGAGGTTTGCTTCTTGCTATGCCAGGAGACTAGGCACTCCCCCAGAAAATGACAACCACCAGAAGTGCTGACCCTTTTCAATTTATCTCTACCATAGTCAGAGTCTGTGTATCCTATAGGAGTGAAATCAGAACTACAGGGATACCACAAACCAGCTTCTGGTGTGCCTTTAAGATATCTGAGAATTCTTTTGACAGCAACATCATGAATTTCTCTTGGCTTTGATTGATATCTAGCACAAAAACACACAGCAAAATGTATATCTGGCATGCTGGCTGTTAGGTATAAAAGAGAACCAATCATACATCTGTAGGTTTTTATATCTACAGGTTTACCAGCTTTCTCTTCATCATCAATGTCTTTGCTGACATCCATTGGAATATCAACAGCATTAGAGTCCATCATGCCAAATTTCTTCAGCACTTCTCTAGTGTACTTGGCTTGATTGATAAACACACCATCATTACTTTGCTTGATCTGAAGTCCTAAGAAGAAGGTTAATTCTCCCATCATAGACATTTCAAACTCAGCCTTCATGTGATCACTGAACTCTCTGCACAAAGATTCATTAGTAGCACCAAATATAATATCATCAACATATACCTGAGCTATAAGGATATCCTTGTTCTTCTTCAGAGTGAACAGAGTTGTATCAACACAGCCTCTGACAAATCCCTTAGACAGAAGGAACTTTGTCAGTCTCTCATACCAAGCTCTGGGAGCTTGTTTCAGTCCATACAATGCTATCTTCAGCTTGTACACATGATCAGGAAACTTAGGATCTTCAAAACCAGGAGGTTGAGATACATAAACTTCTTCATCAATGTAACCATTCAGGAATGCACTTTTCACATCCATTTGAAAGAGCTTAAAACCTTTGTATGATGCAAAGGCACATAAGATTCTAATGGCTTCTAATCTTGCAACAGGAGCAAAAGTTTCACCATAATCTATGCCTTCTTGCTGACTGTAACCTTGAGCAACAAGTCTTGCCTTGTTCCTCACAACATTTCCAAATTCATCAAGCTTGTTCTTCAGAACCCATCTAGTTCCAACAACCTTTATGTTGTTAGGTCTGGGAACCAAAGTCCAAACTTCTGACCTTTTGAACTGGTCAAGTTCTTCTTGCATTGCCATTAACCAGGAGTCATCATCAGCAGCTTCATAGAAGTCCTTGGGTTCCAGAAGTGACACAAAAGCCACATTCCCCATGTATCTTCTGAGCTGAGCTCTGGTCATGACAGGATTATGAACAGAGTCAATTATGTTCTCTAAGGAATGATTCCTATGAGTTCTAACTTCTCTTGGTACATCCAATGAGTCTTCTGAAACTTGTTCATCATTTGTTGAATCATAAATAGGAGCATCTTCTGGAAGGAAGTTGACTTCTGGAGTGGGATTCACTTCTTGAGCTTGTTCAGCAACAGGAGGAACCACTTCAGCAGCTCTGGGAGAAACATCTTCTTCTACATCAGGAGATGTAACTTCAGGAGCTTGAACTACATCTTCATCAGGAGCTCTACTATCTGCAGGGTTAGTCTCATCAAACTGTACATGAATAGATTCATCTAGAGTTTGAGTCCTCTTATTAAAAACCCTATATGCTTTACTATGTGTTGAGTAACCAAGAAAAATGGCCTCATCTGCCTTTGAATCAAACTTTGAAAGATATTCTTTTGTATTCAAAACATAACACTTACAACCAAAGGTTCTGAAATAACCTATTTTAGGCTTTCGACCTTTCCAGAGTTCATAAGGGGTCTTGTTCAGAATGCTTCTGATTAGCACTCTATTCAGAACATAGCAAGCTGTGTTCACAGCTTCTCCCCAAAAGTACTTAGGAAGCCTTCTTTCATTGATCATAGTTCTGGCGATCTCTACCAGAGTTCTATTCTTCCTTTCAACTACCCCATTTTGTTGAGGAGTTCTGGGAGCAGAAAAGTTATGATCAATTCCCTTGGTTTCACAAAATTCTTCAAACCTAAAGTTTTTGAATTCTCCACCATTATCACTTCTGATATGAACAACCTTTTCATTCCTTTCATTCTCAAGTTTCTTTATCAGAACTGAGAAACATCCAAGTGACTCATATTTGCTAGACAGCAAGATGACCCAAGTGAATCTTGAATAGTCATCTACAATGACAAAGGCATACCTCTTTCCACCCATGCTCATTGGTTGAACAGGGCCAAAAAGATCCATATGAAGTAATTCCAAAGGTCTTTTAGTTGAAATGACTTTCTTAGTTTTAAAAGAGCTTCTGGATTGTTTACCAGATTGGCAAGCATTGCATAAATGGTTCTTTTTAAAACTAATTTCAGGCAGACCCTCAACCAATTGATATCTAGCTATTTTGGCCAGAAGATCCATGCTCACATGAGCAAGTCTTCTATGCCAGAGCCAGGAGGTATCCTCTTTGGACATCAAGCATATATTTTTGCAAAGATTCTCAAGGTTTAGCATGAAAACATTTTCAACGCTAGGAGCAGTTAGAATAACTTCCCTTGACTTACTGTCCAAGATTTTACATCCAGAGGAGCTGAAGACAACATCTCTACCTTTATCACACAGTTGTGCAACACTCAGGAGATTGAACTTCAGGCCTCTGACTAGGGAGACATCTTCGATCGGAGGATTTGTTCCTATGGATCCAGAAACAAGTATCCTTCCTTTCTGAGCATCTCCAAAGCTGACTTTTCCACCTCTTTTAGGATTAAATGTGATGAATGCTTTTTCATCACCTGTCATATGCCTTGAGCACCCACTGTCAATGTACCACAGCTTTGACATTGATGGAGCACTCAGAGCCACCTGCAACACAATCAATTAGTGACAGGTACCCAATCCTTATTGGGTCCTTCAGAGTTAGATTTCTCTTCAGCAGGTTTTAATGATATCTCAGATTGCAAGAGGTTTTTAATATGGTACTTGCAATCCTTCAACCAATGACCATCACTCTTGCACAGCTTGCAAAAGGGAGGGTTCTTGGATCTTTCCCTTTGCTTCCTGGGAGATTTCTTCTTCTTCTGAGAAGGACCAATATCTTCAGAGGCTATAACAGCACTCTCAGAGGTACCAACATCAGGAGGAGAAGCTATCTCTTTCAGAAGAGAGGGAGTGACAGGTTTCTTCTTCTTCTTCTGGGGTTTATCACTTCCCAGAGGCAGCTTTTCTTTGCCTTTGGCTTTAGAGCCATCAGCAGGAGTGCTGAACTGTTTACACAGTTTTTCTTCTAACACTTCCATGTCAGAATAAACTTGAGTAAACCTAAGAAACTTGTCAGCCTCACTCTTGTCCAATTTCCTTTTCAGGTACTTGAACATACTATAGAGTTATTCAAGAGAATCAAAGATATTTTGTTCAGAAGATATGTTTACCTCGGAATCATATGTAGCTTCAGGAGGTGCGGAAGTTTCTCCTGTGACATCTTCAGAAGTTGGCTCATCAATAGCCATAAAACAAATCTGAGCTTGCTCTTCCTTTTCTTCAGGATCACTGCTGGTCTCAGACTCTGACCAGGCAGCCAGCATAGCTTTCTTGAACTTTTTCTTATCTTTCTTCAGCTCCGGGCAGTTAGGCTTAATGTGCCCCGGTTGCTGACATCCATAGCACACAATTGGCTTATTTGGATCTCTCTTGAACTTTTCACCAGAATCAGGAGTTTTCTTGTCAAAGCTCCTGAAAGGCTTCTTGTAGTTTCCACCTCTGCCTTTTCTAAAGGCCTTCTTGAACTTCCTGGTCAGCATAGCCAGTTCCTCATCTTCAGAGGATTCTTCAGAAGATTCTGCTTTCAGGACTACTCTTTTTCATTCTGACCTTTCTCTTAGGTCATGATTCTTTAATGACATCTCATGAGTAATTAGAGACCCAATGAGCTCGTCATACAAGTAATAGCTCAAATCCTGAACTTCTTCAATAGCAGTCTTCTTGGCTTGCCAAGACCTTGGTAAGCTTCTGACAATCTTCTTCACTCGATCAGATTCTTCAATGTCTTTTCCTAAACTCTTCAAGTCATTGACTATCTTGGTGAATCTAGAGTTCATATCTGAAATAGATTCTTTATCAAGCATTTCAAATAACTCATATTCTCTCATGAGTTGGTTGACTTTAGATTGCTTCACTTTTCCTGTTCCTTCATATGTGACTTCCAGCTTGTTCCAAATGTCCTGTGCAGTTTCACAAGAAGAAACTTTGTTATATTCAGTAGCTGTAAGTGCACAATGCAACATATTTATTGCTGAAGCATTAGTTTGGAGTTTTTTCAGAATGTCATCTGTGTATTCTCTCTGAGGAATAACAACATTCCCTAAACCTTGTTCCATTCTGGTAGGAATGAAATCACCATTAGTGATGACATACCAAGCACTCATGTTCTGAGCTTGGATGAAGTACATCATCCTTTTCTTCCAGTATGAGTAGTTGTTGCCATTAAATAATGGAGGTCTAGTAGTGGAAGAACCTTCTGGAACTATGAAGTGAGAAGAATTCTCAGGCTGGTGTCTACTAGCCATCTCTATTGATTCTGATAGGATCTTACACTTAGATTGTTAGATCTTTAGTAAATATGCGAAGTGACCTTCGCTCTGATACCACTTGTTGGCCCTATCAAGAACAGAATCACCTAGAGGGGGGTGAATAGGTGTCAAAGTTGAAAACTGAAAATTTCTAAGTTTTTCGGGAAACTTAATTTTCAGAGTCAAATTTCCTCAGAGTCAGAAGCTAGCTTACAGAAGTTGCTTCTGAGAGAAATTCTGCCTAAACACAGTTAGACTATTTTCAGCAACAGAAGTTCTGATTTGAAAACTTCTGGACAGTCTTCTGAACAAAGACAATGATACTTTAGAGAAAATCTGTTTCAGCACTAAATATAAACAAGTACACAGAAGCAAAAATAACAAGTATAAGAGGGAGAAAGAAGTTCAGGAGATCCTGATTGAACAATTCGATTTATCCAAGTTCGCCACAGAAGTCCTGTGGCTACGTCTTGTCCCCTGAGGTCGCAGCCTACAGAGATTTTATAAATCCACTATTCAGAACTTTTATGGCAAGTTCAGAAGCTCCTTTACATCAACAGAACTTAAGCTAATTTCTCACTTAGTTCTGACTAGCCTAAAAAGAGTTAAAGGATTTCCACCAGAACAAACAATACTCTGTTTTCTGGATTTCTCACCCAACTCTAATCTAAACTAGATTTCTCTCTTTGAATCTAACTGAATATCACAAACGATATCAGTTTACAAGATTCCTATTATGAACTTGTTTTTCTTCACTCTCTCACTTTAACTGAGACTATGCTAAGAAAGATTGAGAATGGGAAATGGTGCTCTGTTTTTCTTGTTAAAACAGTGCGTTGAGATTTTGCTCGATGATCACGCGTATGTTGATGCTTTGGAGCTTGGCTACTATTTATAGTGAATGAAGATGACCGTTGGTGAATTTGAATCTTCAAAAGAGATGACATCAGTTGATGTAGCCGTTAATTTGTCAAATCTGCAAACGGTCTTCAAACACTTTGATTCCGTTATCCTTGTTCTTTAACTCAATCCGGTAAGTGATTTGAAATCAAAGATGAGGTTGACTGGAATCATTCTTCAATTGGATCAACAAAGGGTAGACAAGGAAATTCTGGTTTCTTTTGAACAGACAGGCGCGCTCCATCAAAACAGCTTTTTGAACTTTTGGCGCCTTGCATTAAATGCACTTGTCAGAGCATTAAATGCTATCCAGAACCCGTGACTAAGCTTCTTATCAAATTGGTAAAACTTCTGATTGCAAAGATCCTCTGAGGAGAGCTTTAGCAGACTTTGGCTTCAGAGCGGAGTATCCAGCTTCTGAATTATTGAAACTCTGACTTCAGCAAACAGATCTTCTGAGTCCTTTAGGCAATCCAGAAATGATTCATTCAGCACCTGCTGAGTAACTTACACATAGACTAAGTAGGAAAAAATATTAGTCAACAATAAACTATATGTAAGAGAGTATTAAGTTTTCATCTTCTGAAACGTTTGGACATAATCAAAACACATAGGGTTCATCACAGAGGCACAAGATTTTTTTTTCTTTCATTAATTTATTGAAATTATTTTATATTAAAGAACATGAATATTTTTTTATCTTTTTCCCTTTTTATTTTTTTGATTTGTATTGTTTTTTTTAATTTAAATAAAAAGAAAATAAATATGGTATTAAATGATTTAGAGAGGGATCATAAAGAGAAAGGTGAGAATGAAAGGTTTGGAGGAAAAAGTTAATAAGGGTAAAAGAGACAATTCATATTAATGAGATTTTTGAAATTAAATTTGACTTGGTCAAACAAGGTCAAATTATCGTTGACCAGCCACCAATAGGTCATTTGGACTTTAATTGAAAATCACCAATAATTTAGGAACTTAGATGGGAATTTTTTTTTGTTTATGTACCAGTTTGGGAAAGAATGTATAGTTTAAGTACTAATGATGTAATTTACCCCAAGACTTTAGTGGGATTAGGTTTTAGTAGAAAAAGATAGAAATGTCCAATTTGCCCAATAATTTAAATTAAATTTGAATATAATATTAACAATCCATTCCCCTTTCATCTTCTTCCTTATCGTGATTCTTCCACAATCGAATGAGTTTCCGACATCATTCCGTCATCTCCGACGTCCTCCATTATCGCTGGTGTCCTCCATCATCTCCGACATCCTCTATTTTCTCCAGCAGCCTTCCATTATCTCCTACGGTCTTCCATTTTTTCCGGCATCCTCCATTTTCAAAATACAATTGAATGCGATTGCATGCATTTCTGGAGACAAAATTGCATTCATCGCACTGATCGCATTTTAGAAAAACGATTGGGTTCCTTAACTTGAACAAAATTGCATTTTGATTGCACCGATCGCATTTCAGAAAAATGATTAGTTACTTAACTAGAACAAAATTGCATTTTGATCGTATTGATCGCATTTGAGAAAAACGATTAGTTCCTTAACTGGAAAAGAATTGCATTTTGATCGAATTTGAGAAAAACGATTAGTTCCTTAACGGGAACAGAATTGCATTTTGATCGCACTGATCGCATTTCAGAAAAACGATTGGGTTCCTTAATTGGAACAGAATTGCATTTTGATCGCACTCATCGCATTTCAAAAAAAAAGATTGGGGTCCTTCACTGGAACAAAATCGCATTTGATATCTCTGATCGCATTTTAAAAAAAATAGTTGGGTTCTTTAAGTGGAACATAATTGTATTGGATCGCACTGATTGCATTTCAGAATAGCGATTAGGTTCCCTAAGTATAATTTATGTGGTGCATATTATCAAACACAATATATGCAATTAAAAAACACAGTGGAGGAGGGTATATGTGATGAACCCTAAGTGATTTGATTATGTCCAAACGTTTCAGAAGATGAAAACCTAACATTCTCTTACATATAGTTGTTTGTTGACTAATATTTTTCTACTTAGTCTATGTGTAAGTTACTCAGCAGGTGCTGAATGAAGAATTTCTAGATTGCCTGAAGTACTCAGAAGTCTCGATTGCTGAAGACAGAGTTTCATTATTTCAGAAGCTGGATGCTCCGCTCTGAAGCTATTGAAGTTTGTTGAAGCTCTCCGCAGAGGTCCTTTGTACTCAGAAGTTCATCTACCAATTTGATCAGAAGCTTAGTCACGGGTTCTGGATAGCATTTATTGCTCTGACAAGTGCATTTAATGCAAGGCGCCAAAAGTTCAAAAAGCTGTTTTGAAGGAGCGCGCCTGTCTACTCAAAGTGAAACCACAATTTCCTTGTCCACCCTTTGTCGATCTTATTGAGGAATGTTTCCGGTCAACCTTATCTTCAATTTCAAATCACTTACCGGATTTGGTTAAAGGACAAGGATAACGGAATCAAAGTGTTTGAAGACCGTTTGAAGACTTGACAAATTAACAGCTACTACAACTGATGTCATCTCTGTTGAAGATTCAAACTTCCCAACGGTCATCCTCATTCACTATAAATAGTAGCCAAGCTCCAATGCATCATGTACGTGTGATAATCGAGCAAAATCTCAACGCACTGTTTCAACAAGAAAAACAGAGCACCTTTTTCCATTCTCAATCTTTCTTAGCATAGCTTAAGTTTAAGTGAGAGAGTGAAGAAAAACAAGTTCATAATAGGAATCTTATAAACTGATATCGTTTGTGATATTCAGTTAGATTTTTAGAGAAATCTAGTTGAGATTAGAGTTGGGTGAGAAATCCAGAAAACAGGGTATTGTTGTTCTGGTGGAAATCCTTTAACTCTTTTTAGGCTAGTCAGAACTAAGTGAGAAATTAGCTTAAGTTTTGTTGATGTAAAGGAGCTTCTGAACTTGCCATAAAAGTTCTGAATAGTGGATTTATAAAATCTCTGAAGGCTGCGACCTCAGGGGACAAGACGTAGTCACAGGACTTCTGTGGTGAACTTGGATAAATCGAATTGTTCAATCAGGATCTCCTGAACTTCTTTCTCCCTCTTATACTTGTTATTTTTGCTTGTGTGTACTTGCTTATATTTAGTGCTGAAACAGATTTTCTCTAAGTATCATTGCCTTTGTTCAGAAGACTGTCCAGAAGTTCTCAAATCAGAACTTCTGTTGCTGAAAACAGTCTGACTGTGTCTAGGCAGAATTTCCCTCTGAAGCAACTTCTGTAAGCTTGCTTCTGACTCTGAGGAAATTTGACTCTGAAAATTAAGTTTCCCGAAAAACTTAGAAATTTTCAGTTTTCAACTTTGACACCTATTCACCCCCCTCTAGGTGATTCTGTTCTTGATAGGGCCAACAAGTGGTATCAGAGCGAAGGTCACTTCGCATATTTACTAATGATCTAACAATCTAAGTGTAAGATCCTATCAGAATCAATAGAGATGGCTAGTAGACACCAGCCTGAGAATTCTTCTCACTTCATAGTTCCAGAAGGTTCTTCCACTACTAGACCTTCATTATTTAATGGCAACAACTACTCATACTGGAAGAAAAGGATGATGTACTTCATCCAAGCTCAGAACATGAGTGCTTGGTATGTCATCACTGATGGTGATTTCATTCCTACCAGAATGGAACCAGGTTTAGGGAATGTTGTTATTCCTCCTAGAGAATACACAGATGACATTCTGAAAAAACTCCAAACTAATGCTTCAGCAATAAATATGTTGCATTGTGCACTTACAGCTACTAAATATAACAAAGTTTCTTCTTGTGAAACTGCACAGGACATTTGGAACAAGCTGGAAGTCACATATGAAGGTACTGGAAAGGTGAAGCAATCAAAAGTCAACCAACTCATGAGAGAATATGAGTTATTTGAAATGCTTGATAAATAATCTATTTCAGATATGAACTCTAGATTCACCAAGATAGTCAATGACTTAAAGAGTTTAGGAAAAGACATTGAGGAATCTGATCGAGTGAAGAAGATTGTCAGAAGCTTACCAAGGTCGTGGCAAGCCAAGAAGACTGCTATTGAAGAAGTTCAGGATTTGAGCTATTACTTGTATGATGAGCTCATTGGGTCTCTAATTCCTCATGAGATGTCATTAAAGAATCATGACCTAAGAGAAAGGTCAGAAGGAAAAAGAGTAGTCCTGAAAGCAGAATCTTCTGAAGAATCCTCTGAAGATGAGGAACTGGCTATGCTGACCAGGAAGTTCAAGAAAGCCTTAAGAAAAGGCAGAGGTGGAAACTACAAGAAGCCTTTCAGGAGCTTTGACAAGAAAACTCCTGATTCTGGTGAAAAGTTCAAGAGAGATCCAAACAATCCTATTGTGTGCTATGGATGTCAGCAACCGGGGCACATTAAGCCTAACTGCCCGGAGCAGAAGAAAGATAAGAAAAAGTTCAAGAAAGCTATGCTGGCTGCTTGGTCAGACTCTAAGACCAGCAGTGATCCTGAAGAAAAGGAAGAGCAAGCTCAGATTTGTTTTATGGCTATTGATGAGCCAACTTCTGAAGATGTCACAGGAGAAACTTCCGCACCTCCTAAAGCTACATATGATTCTGAGGTAAACAATTCTCACGAACTAGATATCTTTGATTCTCTTGAAGAACTCTATAGTATGTTCAAGTACCTGAAAAGGAAATTGGACAAGAGTGAGGCTGACAAGTTTCTTAGGTTTACTCAAGTTTATTCTGACATGAAAGTGTTAGAAGAGAAGCTGTGTAAACAGTTCAGCACTCCTGCTGATGGCTCTAAAGCCAAAGGCAAGGAAAAGCTGCCTCTGGGAAGTGATAAACCCCAGAAGAAGAAGAAACCTGTCACTCCCTCTCTTCTGAAAGAGATAGCTTCTCCTCCTGATGTTGGTACTTTTGAGAGTGCTGTTGTAGCCTCTGAAGATGTTGAACCTTATCAGAAGAAGAAGAAATCTCCCAAGAAGCAAAGGGAAAGATCCAAGAACCCTCCCTTTTGCAAGCTTTGCAAGAGTGATGGTCATTGGTTGAAGGATTGCAAATATCATATTAAAAACCTCTTGCAATCTGAGATATCATTAAAACCTGCTGAAGAGAAATCTAACAATGAAGGACCCAATAAGGATTGGGTACCTGTCACTAATTGATTGTGTTGCAGGTGGCTCTGAGTGCTCCATCAATGTCAAAGCTGTGGTACATTGACAGTGGGTGCTCAAGGCATATGACAGGTGATGAAAAAGCATTCATCACATTTGATCCTAAAAGAGGTGGAAAAGTCAGCTTTGGAGTTGCTCAGAAAGGAAGGATACTTGGTTCTGGATCCATAGGAACTAATCCTCCGATCGAAGATGTCTCCCTAGTTAGAGGCCTGAAGTTCAATCTCCTGAGTGTTGCACAACTGTGTGATAAAGGTAGAGATGTTGTCTTCAGCTCCTCTGGATGTAAAATCTTGGACAGTAAGTCAAGGGAAGTTATTCTAACTGCTCATAGAGTTGAAAATGTTTTCATGCTGAACCTTGAGAATCTTTGCAAAAATATATGCTTGATGTCTAAAGAGGATACCTCCTGGCTCTGGCATAGAAGACTTGCTCATGTGAGCATGAATCTTTTGGCCAAAGTAGCTAGAAATCAATTGGTTGAGGGTCTGCCTGAAATTAGTTTTAAAAAGAACCATTTATGCAATGCTTGCCAATCTGGTAAACAATCCATAAGCTCTTTTAAAACTAAGAAAGTCATTTCAACTAAAAAACCTTTGGAATTACTTCATATGGATCTCTTTGGCCCTGTTCAACCAATGAGCATGGGTGGAAAGAAGAATGCCTTTGTCATAGTAGATGACTATTCAAGATTCACTTGGGTCATCTTGCTGTCTAGCAAAGATGAGTCACTTGGATGTTTCTCAGTTCTGATAAAGAAACTTGAGAATGAAAGGAATGAAAAGGTTGTTCATATCAGAAGTGATAATGGTGGAGAATTCAAAAACTTTATGTTTGAAGAATTCTGTGAAACCAAGGGAATTGATCATAACTTTTCTGTTCCCAGAACTCCTCAACAAAATGGGGTAGTTGAAAGGAAGAATAGAACTCTGGTTGAGATTGCCAGAACTATGATCAATGAAAGAAGGCTTCCAAAGTATTTTTGGGGAGAAGCTGTCAACACAGCTTGCTATGTTCTGAATAGAGTGCTAATCAGAAGCATTCTGAACAAGACCACTTATGAACTCTGGAAAGGTCGAAAGCCTAAAATAGGTTATTTCAGAACCTTTGGTTGTAAGTGTTATGTTTTGAACACAAAAGAATATCTTTCAAAATTTGATTCAAAGGCAGATGAGGCCATTTTTCTTGGTTACTCAACACATAGTAAAGCATATAGGGTTTTTAATAAGAGGACTCAAACTTTAGATGAATCTGTTCATGTACAGTTTGATGAGACTAACCCTGCAGATAGTAGAGCTCCTGATGAAGATGCAGTTCAAGCTCCTGAAGTTACATCTCCTGATGTAGAAGAAGATGTTTCTCCCAGAGCTGCTGAAGTGGTTCCTCCTGTTGCTGAACAAGCTCAAGAAGAGAATCCTACTCCAGAAGTCAACTTCCTTCCAGAAGATGCTCCAATATATGATTCAACAAATGATGAACAAGTTTCAGAAGACTCATTGGATGTTCCAAGAGAAGTTAGAGCTCATAGGAATCATTCCTTAGAGAACATAATTGACTCTGTTCATAATCCTATCATGACCAGAGCTCAGCTCAGAAGATACATGGGTAATGTGGCTTTTGTGTCACTTCTGGAACCCAAGGACTATGAAGCTGCAGATAATGATTCCTGGTTAATGGCAATGCAAGAAGAACTTGACCAGTTCAAAAGGTCAGAAGTTTGGATTTTGGTTCCCAGACCTAACAACATAAAGGTTGTTGGAACTAGATGGGTTCTGAAAAACAAGCTTGATGAATTTGGAAATGTTGTGAGGAACAAGGCAAGACTTGTTGCTCAAGGTTACAGTCAGCAAGAAGGCATAGATTATGGTGAAACTTTTGCTCCAAGATTAGAAGCCATTAGAATCTTATGTGCTTTTGCATCATACAAAGGTTTTAAGCTCTTTCAAATGGATGTGAAAAGTGCATTCCTGAATGGGTACATTGATAAGGAAGTTTATGTGTCTCAACCTTCTGGTTTTGAAGATCCTAAGTTTCCTGATCATGTGTACAAGCTGAAGAAAGCCTTGTATGGACTGAAACAAGCTCCCAGAGCTTGGTATGAGAGACTGACAAAGTTCCTTATGTCTAAGGGATTTGTCAGGGGCTGTGTTGATACAACTCTGTTCACTCTGAAGAAGAACAAGGATATCCTTATAGCTCAGGTATATGTTGATGATATTATATTTGGTGCTACTAATGAATCTTTGTGCAGAGAGTTCAGTGACCACATGAAGGCTGAGTTTGAAATGTCTATGATGGGAGAATTAACCTTCTTCTTAGGACTTCAGATCAAGCAAAGTAATGATGGGGTGTTTATCAATCAAGCCAAGTACACTAGAGAAGTGCTGAAGAAATTTGGCATGATGGACTCTAATGCTGTTGATATCCCAATGGATGTCAGCAAAGACATTGATAATGAAGAAAAAGCTGGTAAACCTGCAGATATAAAAACCTACAGAGGTATGATTGGTTCTCTTTTATACCTAATAGCCAGCAGGCCAGATATACATTTTGCTGTGTGTTTTTGTGCTATATATCAGTCTAAACCTAGAGAAATTCATGATGTTGCTGTCAAAAGGATTCTCAGATATCTTAAAGGCACACCAGAAGCTGGTTTGTGGTATCCCTGTAGTTCTGATTTTACTCCTATAGGATACACAAACTCTGACTATGGTAGAGATAAATTGAAAAGGGTCAGTACTTCTAGTGGTTGTCATTTTCTGGGGGAGTGCCTAGTCTCCTGGCATAGCAAGAAGCAAACCTCTGTGGCTCTCTCAACTGCTGAAGCTGAGTATGTTGCTGCTGGAAGTTGTGTTTCTCATATGCTCTGGATTAAGCAACAAATTGCTGACTATGGAGTTATCCCTGGAACAATTACAATCTTCTGTGATAACAAGAGTGCAATTGATCTTTCAAAGAATCCTATTCAGCACAGCAGGATGAAGCATGTTCATATTAGGCATCACTTTCTGAGAGATCATGTTCTGAAGAAGGATATTATCATTACTCATGTTCCCTCTGAAGAAAATCTTGCTGACATGTTTACTAAGCCTCTGGCTGGTAATCCTTTCAGCAGCTTGCGAGAAGGCATTGGTATGACTTATCCACTTCAGTAATTTAGTTTAATTATATCTGTTTATCTTAAGTGATTAATCGTTTAAGATAATTAAAGTGTTAATTAAGTCTAATCATGATTTGACATTTAAGCATGCGTTATCTACTGCATTTTACGGCGCTGTTCTGTGATTAACGGTTATCTGTTCCCTTTTAAACGGTGTGTATTTACTTTTTGAATTGGAACGGTTTACTCGTTTGGGTATAAATAGGGGTTTTCCATACTTAGAAGTTTTTTACTTTCATTCTCACTGCTATTAGAATTTCCATAGATTCTCTGTGTTTTCTTTCTCCCGAAATTCTTAACCTAATTTCCTATTTCTTACAATGGCTCAAGAAATCACTGTCACTCACATCTTTACCACTGAATCTAAGAAGAAAGTTAGCAAATCTAGGGTATTCACTTCTAGGTTCCTAGATGACGAAGTAAAATCCACTGAACCTATCTCCAAATGGCTAAGTGCTCAAAACTGGAATTCATTCGTTTCTCTCGATGAATTTATCTACCCTAAGTTAGTCACCGAATTCTATCAGAACCTCAATTTCTTTTCTAATGAGGAGGATGTTATTCACTCGGAAGTTGGTAAAGTTGAGATTGAGGTCAGCAGGGCTTCTATTTCTCAAGCAATTGGTATTGATGATGAAGGAATCATCATTGGTGATGATGGTTCAGCTGATGGGTTTTCAGAAGAAAATTGGGCCAGACCAGATCTTAGTGCCAAGGAAACTTATGCCACTTGGCTCACTCAGCACCAGAGGTGGGCACATTACCTAACAACAAATGTGTTCCTTCCGAAGGCTGGAGAAGTTAATGGTGTTTCAAATCGGGAAAGAGTGTTTATGTGGCACTTGGTCAATCAGAAGAAAATCAATCTCCCTGCCATGCTGATAAGGCAGATGAAGAATGTCACTACTGTTAGTGCCCTGGCTTATGGTTCCCTCCTGACGAGGCTGTTTGAAGCTGCCTCTGTGGTTATTTCAGGAGATGGTGTAACAAGCAGGAGTACGGTTCTGAAGATGCATACCTTCAGAAACCTTAACTTTGGTGTGACTCCAAAGAAGAATGAGAAGGGCTCCTCTGTGAGTATTGCTCAGAAGGAGATTGTGGATGAGTCAGTACAGAAAGGTAAGAAAGCTGCCAGAAAGGGCAAAGGAAAGAAAGGATCAAGTAAGTTGGTCCTGACTGTTGAGAAGGTGGTTGTCTCAGAACCTCTTCCCACTATGGTTCAAACAACAATCAGTGTTGAACCTTCTGGCAAGATTGTTGCTGAGAAACCTAAAGATGCTTCTGAGAAAGAAGCTCAGGATGCTGAGGACGCACGCCTTACTGAAAGAGAGAAGGCTGCTGAAGCTGAAAAGGTTGCAAGAGTTGTGGCTCTTGCTGAAGAGAAAAGACTGAGAAAAGAAGCTGAAGATAAGTTAACAGCTGAGAGAAAAATTGCTGCAAAGGCTAAGGCCGATGCTAGAATTATTGCATGTGCTGCTGAACTTGAAAATGTGGAGTTCTCAAAGGATGTTGAGGCTTCAGAAGAAGGAGAGGAACTTGAGAATATCTCTCTCTCCACTCGGATCAAGACGAAGGCTGTAGCAAAAAGAAGGTCTCTGAAGAAAAAGGACTTCTATGTTGCTCCTGCTGAGTTAGAGGATCCTGTTACTGAGGAACAGGAAGTTGTTGATGACGAAGACATGTTGGAGATGTCTGCTGAAGAGGATGTTGATGCTCCTCTTGTTGAAGAGCTGTCATAGGAGAGTGAACCAGATGCTGATGAGGTTCTTCAGGATGCACAACAGTTTGTGGAGAATGTTGATAATGACAACTTTATTGACAACATTCTTCTAGGCCAAGGAAGAAACCCTGGTGATAGGGATGCCTCTGAGACGCTGATCAGAATGGCTCATGTGTTTGCTGAGCCCATTTCTATGTTTGATCCTAACTCTTCTGATCAGGTTATCTCATCTCCTACTCATACTCCTCATCCATCTCCCTCACTACCTTCTGTCACAGAAGTGAGTGAATCTCATACTTCCATTCCCGTTACAACTTCAACCTCTGAGGTTGTACCTCCTCCATCTACTCTTCCTTCTGGATCCTATTCAGAAGTGAATTTGTCCTCTGGACCCATTTTCACAGACTCCATTTCTACTTCTACTTCTTCCTCACTATCATCTTCCTTTGTAATTCCATCAATTGGATTTACTGCTCCCTCCTTTTCACTACCATCCACTTTACCATCTATTTCTCCTACTCTCTCTTCCTCGTCCACACATACAATCCCTTCCACAAACACATCTATCCCTCCTCCTTCAACCTCTGGACATGTACCTCCTGTGTGTGATCCCTTAACTACCTCCTCCACCACTTCCTGTTTTGCTGGGTTGTCATCCAATTATGACTTCCTACGCAATCATATGAATCGAGATGATCAGGAGATAAGATTTGGCAGTTTTGGTTTCATGGGAAGAGCTTCTGGTGTATCCGAAGCTGGTGGTGTTCCCAGTGCTGAAGAGTTGAGAAGAATGAGTCAGAGTGGCTCTGATGAACTGCTGAATAGATTTGCTGGTGTGGGGCAAAGGTCTTTTGCTACTGACATTTTTGCTCAGGGCATTATGCTGCAAGAAATTCAATCTTTGAAAGCTCAGAACCTGCAGCTCATGACTATGCTTCAAATGCAGGATCCTTCTGTCTACACACGCAATCTTTCTACACTTCATCTGGCTACGTATGATGAGCTGTATAAATTGAGAGAATTAGCTCTGACTCTTCCTACATTGGATAATATTGCTCTTGCTTCTTCTCTGAAAGTCAATGAGAATTTGGGGATTTTGACAGAAGAAGTCAAGGAAGCAAACGAGCATTATGAGGCTCATGAGAAGATGCTCCCAAGTAAGATTGATGACCTGCAAAGTACTGCCAACCATATTCTGAGAGAAGTGAAATCTTCTGCTCAAGGATCATCATCTTCAGGGGCTGCTAAGATTGTATATGACATCACTCCTGATCTCAACAATCGTCTCTCAAGCATTGAGTCTGCTGTGACTGCTCAGAGCGCCCAGATTGCTGAGCTCACGGAACTTCTGAAGGTTATGCACACTCAAGCACGTGAACAAGACAAGGCTCTTCACAATTGCTATAGGTTTGTTCGAGGACAGACTTATATTCAGAATGAGCATCTCACTGCTGTTGTGTATGCTAACAATCGGTTGATCAAGCTCCTTCTGGAGGATGTTCACAGGCAACGACCTTTGTCTGGACAGACTTCTGACCATTTACGCACCATTGATGCTGATTTCAGGAAGCGTATGGATTTGGTCAACTCTGTAAGACCTACTGCTCAGCAATATCAAACTGCACTGAAAGTTCAGCAAAAATTGGACTCTCAAGGTGCTTTGGGTATTCATGTTGGTTCTGGTCAAACGGGGGAGAAGTCTGCTCAGCAGAGTGGTCAGACGATGAAGAGACCGAGTGCTGCTGAAGGATCTAGTGGTGTTCCTCCTCCTCAGAAGAAATCTAGGAACTTGTAATCTCATTAGGACTTAAGCTTCTTAGCTAGGTTCTGGGTTGGGTAGTGTTGTCTTAGGACTTTATCTGCTCTTCTGATGATTATCTTGTTTGTTGTTTCTTCTGACGATTTTATACACTGAATCTTTCTTATACTTTCTTGTGTCTCTGATTACTTACTTTACTTATGTTTCTTTTTGACTTAGTAAATTATACTTCACTACAATCTAACAACTTGATCTTAAGTCATTTTTTAAGTTTAAACAGATTGCTGAAGTTCACCATTTACACTAAAATGGGGGAGTTAATTTACTCAGAAGTTATGAAACATATGTATCAGGAAGTTATTTTCTAAAACTTATATTTTCTTTTACCTTCTAACCACGGTTTGTCCATAACCAAAATGGGGGAGAATGATGAACCCTAAGTGTTTTGATTATGTCCAAACGTTTCAGAAGATGAAAACCTAACATTCTCTTACATATAGTTGTTTGTTGACTAATATTTTTCTACTTAGTCTATGTGTAAGTTACTCAGCAGGTGCTGAATGAAGAATTTCTAGATTGCCTGAAGTACTCAGAAGTCTCGATTGCTGAAGACAGAGTTTCATTATTTCAGAAGCTGGATGCTCCGCTCTGAAGCTATTGAAGTCTGTTGAAGCTCTCCGCAGAGGTCCTTTGTACTTAGAAGTTCATCTACCAATTTGATCAGAAGCTTAGTCACGGGTTCTGGATAGCATTTATTGCTCTGACAAGTGCATTTAATGCAAGGCGCCAAAAGTTCAAAAAGCTGTTTTGAAGGAGCGCGCCTGTCTACTCAAAGTGAAACCAGAATTTCCTTGTCTACCCTTTGTCGATATTATTGAGGAATGTTTTCGGTCAACCTTATCTTCAATTTCAAATCACTTACCGGATTTAGTTAAAGAACAAGGATAACGGAATCAAAGTGTTTGAAGACCGTTTGAAGACTTGACAAATTAACGGCTACTACAACTGATGTCATCTCTGTTGAAAATTCAAACTTCCCAACGGTCATCCTCATTCACTATAAATAGTAGCCAAGCTCCAATGCATCATGTACGTGTGATAATCGAGCAAAATCTCAACGCACTGTTTCAACAAGAAAAACAGAGCACGTTTTTCCATTCTCAATCTTTCTTAGCATAGCTTAAGTTTAAGTGAGAGAGTGAAGAAAAACAAGTTCATAATAGGAATCTTGTAAACTGATATCGTTTGTGATATTCAGTTAGATTTTTAGAGAAATCTAGTTGAGATTAGAGTTGGGTGAGAAATCCAGAAAACAGGGTATTGTTGTTCTGGTGGAAATCCTTTAACTCTTTTTAGGCTAGTCAGAACTAAGTGAGAAATTAGCTTAAGTTCTGTTGATGTAAAGGAGCTTCTGAACTTGCCATAAAAGTTCTGAATAGTGGATTTATAAAATCTCTGAAGGCTGCGACCTCAGGGGACAAGACGTAGTCACAGGACTTCTGTGGTGAACTTGGATAAATCGAATTGTTCAATCAGGATCTCTTGAACTTCTTTCTCCCTCTTATACTTGTTATTTTTGCTTCTGTGTACTTGCTTATATTTAGTGCTGAAAAAGATTTTCTCTAAGTATCATTGCCTTTGTTCAGAAGACTGTCCAGAAGTTCTCAAATCAGAACTTCTGTTGCTGAAAACAGTCTGACTGTGTCTAGGCAGAATTTCCCTCAGAAGCAACTTCTGTAAGCTTGCTTCTGACTCTGAGGAAATTTGACTCTGAAAATTAAGTTTTCCGAAAAACTTAGAAATTTTCAGTTTTCAACTTTGACACTTATTCACCCCCCTCTAGGTGATTCTGTTCTTGATAGGGCCAACGATATGCAATCCATAAACAAAACTAAAAAAAACGACAACTCATTAAAGATCTGTAGGGTTTCAGAAAGATCGATCAGAGCCGCGCAGCGGAAGCAGCGAACTATTAGTTAAACGGTGAATTCGATCTAACCTGAACCAATTGTCCCATTGATCTTAATCTTTAAACCTCAGTTAAATTTTAACAAAACTGTTATCTTAATCTATGGATTAAGAAAACCTACTTGGATATCCTTTCAAGGATAGACGAGAGCCTCAGATGTTGCTCCTCCTAGTTCACGTGCAGACACGAGCAAGAACCGAGACCAGCTACTAGTCGGCTTACTCCAAGAACGTGAAGAACGAGGAACAAATTCACCGGAATCCTCTAGAGAGGGGTTCGGTCGAATTCAGCTAATGGAGGCTAGGGTTTTCAGTTTCCGATCCTGAATAATGAATTGACAATTCACTTATATAGTGCAATTAATTAACTTTCAGTTAATTATTAATTTGACCATTAATTAATTTAATTTTATCAATTAAACACCGTAGTATTAAATCGATTCAATTAACATCAATTAGGTTAAATTAATATTACACTTTAACCCATAAACAATTAATCGCTTAATTAAATTAACCCGATTAATTAATTAGCCGTTCCATTTACTAATTAACTTGTCACATAACAAATAATTAATACGTTCTTCAAATAATCAATTCATCAATTGATCATTTAATCTTGGAATTAATTAACACAATTCATGTATCAATTAATCTTCTCGATTACCGTGTTGCACGATCCTTAGGGTCTGAAATCAATAAGCTGTGAATTAACAATTCACTGATCGACAGAGGGTCCTAGTAAACCATGTCAATCACATATTGATTACAGATGAATGCTATCCATGTTAGATAGAAAACCTTGTATGATGCTCTACTTATCTCTTACCAAAAGCATATCGATTAATCAAGCTGGAGGCATGGTGTAGTCATCCTCTATTGCTAGATTAATTTCTTGATCATCGAGTATTACTGACAAACAAACAAGTCACCTGCTTGTTTCAGTACGGCCGTACATTTCTCAGCTAATACTCATCAAGTGGCCTATGATATCAACTCACTTAAACAGTGAGTGGTAATTCCATCACTTCAACTATCCGCAGTAATAAGTTCAGAGATTGAACCAGTGTATCCATATTTGGCATCCTCTGGCGGACCTGTTAGAAATACACCAAATTCAATCTGATTCCTTATTGACTGCTATACTGAAATCAGGTCAGGAGATAAAAGAGATCTACATTATTAGAAAGCTTAATGACTCTACCACCATGAACTTTCTAAAGCGGATCGACCAAGTCTCGTGTAACGCACACGCACCTATATCCATATTCACATACACTAAGCAACCTACAAAGTGTCATGTGAATCCTAGATATAAAAGCTTATGCCATAATCATTCCCATGACTATGACTCACTTCTGGTATATTTTATGATATACAATCAATGGATACTTCATTTAGTTACTATAGTACAAGATATATAACTCAAATGAATTAATGCCTTTATTCATAAAACACCAATAACATAGTATGTAATCATCATCAAATACAATGTCATAAAACAACGCCTAGGGCCTAGGGCACACCAACAGATCTCACCTTCTTGCAAAAATGAACTACAAAGACCAAACTTACACCAACAAATTCAATCCAACGAAAATCAATTGTCCTCCGCATAAGGGCGGAGGAGGACGAGGATTGAACAGAGATGGAAGGCGGAGGACCGGCGACAAGTGAACGAAGATAGAGGGCAAAGGAGGAGGACTGAACGGAGATGGAGGGCGGAGGACCGGCGAAGATTGAACGGAGATGGAAGGCAAAAGAGGAGTGAACGAAAATCGAGGGCGGAGGACCGACAACGACTGAACCGAAATAAAAGGCAAAGGACCGGCGAGGAGTGAACGGAGAGGGAGGGCAGAGTAGGAGGAGTGAACGGAGATGGAGGGCGGAGGACTGGCGACGACTGAACCGAGATGGAGGGCGGAGGACCGACGACGACTGAACCGAGATGGAGGGCGGATGAGGAGGATTGTGAACAAAGATAGAGGAGAAGTTGAGAGAGGGGATATGACTGGAATTTTGAAAAATGATCAAAGACTACTTAGTCTTTTCTCCATTTAAATGAGTGGATTGCTATTTACAGACCACTTTTTCCGAACTACAACCCACTTTTTCCCAAAATACTTTTGCCATAACTCCCTTTTTCATTTTGAAATTCTAAAACCTCTCAACACCCTCTTTTTCCAAAATTGAACTTTCTAACTCCAAAATCACAATTTTGTTCCACGATTAGTTTTTGAGCTTGGTTGAGATTAGCTCTTCAAGCCCACCTCTCCATCCCACTAAACAAACTAGGTATTAGATGAGATTAGCTTTTAATTTAGTCTCATACCACCCAGTCTCACTCAATACCTCCAACCAAACACCCTATTAGTTTCCTTAGGGTATCCCACAAATTGGCATTTGATAGATTTGGAGTCCAATTTGCTACTTGTCAATTTCTTGACACGTGCATCACAACCTCAACCTTTATATATGATACATTGGGCTTCCTACCCTTCCATAACTCGTAAGGTGTTCCTTGGACTGCCTTTCTCGGTGTCTTATTCAATATTTGATCGGTGTTCTCCAAAGCATATCCTCAAAATGAAATAGGGAGTGAAGTTTGGCTCATCATTGAGCGGACCATATTCAATAGGGTTGTATTCATCCCTTCAGACACACCATTCCATTGTGG
Organism: Euphorbia peplus; assembly: GCA_028411795.1. NCBI lineage: Eukaryota > Viridiplantae > Streptophyta > Magnoliopsida > Malpighiales > Euphorbiaceae > Euphorbia > Euphorbia peplus. The sequence continues at coordinate 5,207,985 of CP110843.1, read as the reverse complement.
TGTTCTAGGAGGAGTGAGTTGGGAGATTATCCTACACTCTCTAAAAAATGAATCAAACTCGTAGAACATGTTGTGTAGCTTGTACAAGATAGAGCCCCACAAAAATTTTAGACTTAATTTTGTGCATATGGATCCACATTAAGTGCATTGCTTTAATCCTCTATGTTAATAAAAAATAGTATAAAAAAATGTATTAGCTATAATTTACTTTGTTTTTTACTTATTTTATTTGTAACACCATTAGATTGACTTTATAATAGACAATTCAATGATTAAAACAAACAAAGCAACAATTACTTTGTTAAAAATAAAGTGACCATAAATTAATCCTATAAAAGATCAATTAATAATTACCATATAATCAAAGTTACGTGATATTTTAAAAACATAAAACTTCATGGTAAACTCGGGTCAAGTACACCCATAATCCTCCAACTATTAGAGATGGAACAACAATGCCACAAAACTTCAATTCTTAACGCAAAAACCATCCAATTTTGAATAACATTTCATACATAGTTCGTTTGACCGAAATTCAGAAAATAAACTCACCGAAAATGTTATGTAATGTTTTCACGTGGAGTGTTTTTTAATATATTAATAAACTATAAAAGTGAATAGTCGATAAATATGTTGTAAATGGATGAATATTTGGGTTGAAAAACTGGTTTTAGAGCATAATTTTTAAAAAATTTATTATTTTAACAGTGAAAAGATCATCAGATTTGCCTACCACGTGAAAAAATATGTGAGTTGATGATTACCACGTGCATTTTTTGGTGAGTTTATTTGTCGGATTCCAATCAAAATGATTGTGGATGAAATGTTATTCAAAAGTTGATGGTTTTTGTGTCAAGAATTGAAGTTTTGTGGCATTGTTGTTCTATTTCTAATAGTTAGATAACGATGAGCGTAATTAACTCTAATAAACTCTTTTAATGTTTTCTCACCAAATAAATACACCTAGCTGCTCACAAAAAAGCATTAATTGTTAGGATAAGTTCAAAAATAATATTCGTGATTTCTTTAATTTGTAACTAGAGGTCTGTGGTAGGAGTGTGCATCGGTACAAAACCGAACCGAACCGAACCGAACAAACCGAATACCGAATTAGTCCTAAAATTCTAAACCGAACGAAAACCGAATAAGTGCTTAAACCGACACCGAACCGAACCGAAAAATTCGGTTCGGTTCGGTTTTAAACCGAATTAGTGAATAAAATCTAAAAATTGTATTTTTCAAGTTATTTGCATATTATATATCACTCATAAATAGGAGAAGTCTTTAATTTGGATAAGTAATTTCAAATAGGAAGAAGATAGATCTTTTTTTTAAAGGGGAAAGATGAAGATAAATACTAATATGAACGGATATGTATGATAATTTATGGAGAACTTTGATAATTGGTTCGGTTCAATTTTTTCGGTGTTTTTTGTAAAACCGAACCGAACCGAACCGAACACCGAATACTCTAAAAAACACAAACCGAATCCGAACCGAAATGTAAAAAAACCGAACCAAAAACCGAAATTTATTGCGGTTCGGTTCGGTTTGCGGTTTAAACCGCACCGATGCACACCCCTAGTCTGTGGTTTAACAGTTTGCAAATATAAGTATGTGGTATGAAGTTTTTTTTGCAAAATAAGGTATGTTAAATTACAACTTTACGATTTAATGACAACAAAGTACATTTCATATTTTTTTAAGAATAAATATATTTTCGTATCGATTAAATAAATTCTTTAAATTTAATGATTTACGGACTAAATTGATGTTTAAGTCCATTATACAAATCTGCAAATTGATTTGGGAATCAATATTTTGCCAATATGTAGATATTAGTTGTTTAAAAGATAAAAATATCATCAAAACTCATAACGTGGTTCTAGATATTCTGTTTTGTAAAAATATTCATATTGTATACCCCTATTTGCAGAAAAAAAAACACCAAACCATTAATCTCTATTTGCAAACTCTTAAACCACAAATATTTAAAAATTGAATAAAGGGTAAAGTACAAATCTGTAGTTTCAAGTTTTTACAAAAACAACACATGTAGTTTATTTTTCTTAAAAAAAATACTTGTGGTTACAAGTTTAAACAAAAAAATGTATGAGGTTCCATAAATTCAAAAAATAACCGTTAAATACATAAAAATTGGATTCGTTACAGAAATAAGTATATTTTAAGCAACTCTAATTCTTCAACTTTTTAATTTCGAGATCATCTAGACAATGTTTGGTTAAGAGAGAGAAAGTAAACGTTAGAGAAACAAAAAAATTAAAAGGATGATTTTGAAAAATGAAAAACGTAGTTTCATAGCAAATGTGATTCTAAACAAGGTTAATGTTTTGAATTTTTCACTTTGAAGTCGTTAAATGGTTATTTTGTGTTTTAAATTGAAAATTCACCTTTTTTGTTAAAATTTGTAACACGAGTATTTGAGAAAAATAAACTACAGGTGTTATTTTTGTAAAAACTTGAAACTATAACGGTTGTTTTTGTATTTTACCTTTGAATAAACCACGGCATTTTTTTTGAATATTAGAATTTAAGGTCCAAGTTTTACATTTGGAACAGAGGCCCAAACAACATTTAAAACGACCTTTATAGTAAAACACATGCAGATAGTTTTTTGATCTCTATATATATTTAATTAATTTGTTTCATTAAATCTTTACATATAAAACATATACTACAAGTTCATAAGGGAAACTTTACTAATTTTATAGGCTTGAAGTTGTACAAAAATCTAATAAATATGAGTAAAATAGTTACTCTGTATGTCTTGTTACGTGAATTCGATTCGTCGATACAAGTTTAGTAGAGTATATCTTCTTTTTTTGCTAACTAATATTATACCAATTGAATGATTACGATAACGGAGTTAGAGATTATCAGAGAAAATCAGAATCTCAAACCAAATAGTTGGGGTAGCATAAAAATTGATGCCTTGCAATGCAATAAGCTACTAAGTTTGATTGTCTATAAGTGAAACAAATTTTACATGAGTTTAAGTTTGATAAAAGTACGCGACATTAAAGAATATTAATAATCGAACCGAACTCTGACCAGTCTGTATAGGATAAGTAGAGTGATTTTGCCAGATTATATAACCCAAAGAGTTGTATAATATTATTTTTCAGAGAGCAAAATAAATACCAAAGTGCTAGAAAGAATTCGAAAAGGTACCAACATATTATAATTTGTTCTATTCACAACGACTTCAAGTAGTAACTTAGTAGTTATTATGCTTTTAAAGAAAACATGTGGTCTTGGATTCGAGTCACAAAATTGACAAAAATGAATTTACGTTAAATTTAATCAACTGAAGACATGTAACGACCCAAATAAACTTTAAATGGCAGTAGTACATCGTACGTAACATGTTTCGTTAAAACAAGAAAAAACTAATCAAGTATCAATGAAAAAAAAGAAAGTTTATTGGCAGTATCAAATAAAATATGAACGTTCAATTTGCATTTTCCACAGGTTGTTGAAGTCAGTTTTCGATCCTGTTTTTCCTTCATTGTCCCGATTTTCGACAGAAGTCCGCACCACCTATGGACAGAAGACTTTCATCACAAAGAAATGGATAGATACAGAGTTTTGTTGGGTTATTGTCAACTAGATTTCTAGCTTTAGTCATTGAAAAACTTTTCTCTTTAAGATCGTATAACACGCTACACTTGAAACCTAGATCCAACAATAATCTTATCTTCTTCTTTTGTATATCCCAAAACTCGGACTGTTAAAACCGGGCGTGGCAGCAGTACAGATTTAACGGATAACAATTCACTCCAATTATTCGCAGTTCCCACTTTTTTCCGAACATAAAAAACAATTTCCCCTAGGCGCCCATGGAAGTAACTCATATAGAGACACCCATCTAAAACATGCAAACAAACACTATTCAAATTAAGAAGAGTTCGAGAAGATAATAAAGTTTGAGAAGATATGGTCTCTTTTGCTACATCAAATGTAAGAAGAAAATAGTCAAGACCTGGTTGACACAACCAATGCAAACAATCATTTGCAAAGTATCCAAACAATATTTTTCTTCTCTTGTCGTACGGAAATTCTGAACCTTTTTCTATGAATTGGACCGAAAATCTAAAAATCCAAACTTGTCGGTCGATACTATATTCGTTTGCCCGCACATCTACAATTAACAGAACTTTATATTCATCATAAGTGGAGTCATAACCCAAACCCATCCCAATTGTACTGCAAAGGCTGCCGGTCATGAGTTTGGCAGGGCATCTAGAAAGATTTCGGTACTTTTGTATGGACGGATTCCATAGAGCTAGTTTTAATGATGTAATAAACAAGAGAATCAAATCGTTGCAGTAATCAAATGGCTTAGGGCTCTTTTTGAATGGTCTGTTGATGAAATGGTTTTTAGCCTTGTTGGTGAAAATAGCTTTTAAGCTTTAGCCTTACGAGTATTCAATTGTGTTTAATGATTTTTGGCAAATATACCACACTCGTGCGCTCGTTCGTTCGGGCGACGCCGGGTTGGGTTGGGCCTAACTTTTATTTTCACTTATTCTTTGTTGTGTTTTGACTCATTCTAATCAGTTTTAAATAAACATTTTTGTTTTCTGTTTTTTTCGTTGCTTCACGTTTTTCTTATAACGTTCGGATTAGTTAGCTGATATAAACCAATTGTATTTTCATCTTTTAACACAAAGTTTTTCACAATATCTTCTATTCTAGCTTTGATGGATATTAACTATTGTTATTCCAAACTTTCAGATTGTACCGCGTCTACCAAAATCGGTTTCAAGGTGGTGGCCTCGCCACGCCACAGACATTTTTAATCGATAAATTTTCTATCACCAACTCTTTATTTCCAACAATCTAGAATCTCGCTTTTCGATCACATGATCTCGTATGATCATCTTACGACTGGTCTTGTTTTCAACACATATATTGTGATGAAGATAGGTAAAATCCTTGCTATCAATTAATGTACAGAAAGGTTTCGAAACACATCTGAAACGCAATAAAGATTTCACCGGAGAACAAAGTAGAATTTTTGTGATTAGATCTTGTGGAATTTCCTCGCCATCAATTAATGTGTAGAAAGTTTTAGAAACACATCGGAGGCGCAATAGAGACTCCACCGGAGAACAAAGTAGAATTTCATAAATAGGTCTCGTGGAATTTCAGCCTCTCCTGCTATCTGCTAATATTGACGAATTAAACAAATTTCAAACAACATTAATTAGAAAATACATATATTCTGAACAAGTTACATATATTCTTCATGTAATTCATATAATTTGAATAAACAACAATCAGGGAATTATGTTTAGGAATTCACAAAAACAAATCTAAAACTGACCACCGATTGACGAAAACATCATTGCTCCTGGTCACTCATCAAGAAGAAAGCTGAATGGCAAAGAAAGATTTGCCTTGAAATCTGATTCTGACTCAAAATGAATTAGTCTTAGGTGCAAATTTAGAAAAATATAAAATTAATATGAATCCTTAGGTCTATCTCTTAATTAAATTAGTTTTCTAACTACACTATAAATCTAACTCAATACGCTATTTGAGGTGCCCAATCCATGAATTGTTTTTTCACACACAATGAGGGGTTTTTTCTAGGAACTATACGTTCGTCCAACCCGTGCTAGGCAGGCTCCGACGTGGCACATGAATTATGTTAATTAGTTATTATTAATTAATTAATGGTTTTTTTCTTAGTTAAGCTATTATTAATTATGGTCTTCTTTTCTTATTTAAGAGTCGTCTATTATTTAAGAGTTATTTATTGTTTCGAACTTTTATTATTCTAGAGAATCGGTATTGTTAATAATATTTTCTAGTCTTGTCTCTCTTAGTTTTTCTAAATTCTCTTAAGCTAGCACTCGCTCAAAGAGCATGAGTTTGATCACTCATCTTGATCGTAACACACTATAAGCAAGTACATGAGTCTACCGAAACATTATGCAAGTTCGGAGAGTCCACCGACTAAGTTAGATGGCAGAAAAGAGAGCTTCATTAACATCCGAATTGGCTCAACTTATCAAACATTAGATATTCACAATTAATAATGAAAAAGCAGCTCGGAAAGGAAACAGATGTTGGCTTAAGTAACTGATTCTGAGTAATTTGGAAATCCATGGTACCACTATAAAATACTCCTAAAATTTCTTCTTTTATAAAAAAAAAAAGAAACACAAATATTTCCAACAAAATATCCTGTAAAAAAAAAAAAAAAAAAACAAAATATAGGTAAATTTTTGTTTAAATTTAAGATAGAGTTACTACTGATTTAATACTCCTCAAATTTCTTTTTCTATGAAAAAAGAATCCTATTTATTTCTAACAAAATATATCCATTTTATTTAAATTTAGGGAAAATTCACAATTCAGTCCATGAACTTTCTATGTTCTAAAGATCAAGTCTCTGATCACAGTTTTATTCTATCATTTTTAAGTGAATTCGGTTCATCACTACGAAGTTACATTGGTCGGGCTCTAAAAGCGCATGTTCTTCCAATAATAGTCCATTGTATATTAGGACTTAAACTTAACATATATACATATGTTGGAAATATTGGAACACACTGTGTTAGAAATGGAACACAGAGTATTCAGAATTGGAACACACAGAACTGTCAAACAAATAAAAGTGGACTGAGTCGCGGACTAGGTCGCTCTCTTTAAGACGTTCTCGGAACTGCCGGGAAAGTGCAACCAGTATTGATTATGGTTGCCTCCAGGATAAAACAGCCCTCTAAGATACGATTCTATATTGCACCGTATAGAAACGCTCAATCTACACTCAAATTGCTCAGTATTCTTTTCGATATCAAATCATATATCAAACTGTATCAAGCGTGGAGCTTAAATACTCGAAAAATCAGAGTTGTTATGCTCTGTCATTATGGAGAGAATAATCAGGAATAAATGACATTGAAGAGGTGATCAATTAGGGATGATAGTTGACCAAACTAAAAAGGAAAAAACTGAATAGGAATTTTTATCAAAACTTAACAAAATATTCTCATATGGGCAATAGCCCAACAATCCCCCACTAGAATATTTGAAAACGTTATTACTGAGCAATTACATAAGGTCAGACATAAAGAAAGGTGTCTTTCAACTTGAACCATTGTGTAGTGATAAATTTCAGATTTTACTAGAGTGACTCGTAGTCTTGAACTCTATCTCTGACAATTTACCACGTCATAACCTTTCAGAGTGTAGTTCTTGTAGCCCGTGCGTTTATGGCCATTCACGTCTATCCCGGTTTAATGAACGCTTTAGAGTTTTTGCCCTAAAACTCATAGGAAGCGGCCTCACTTCCACATTCATATAGGCAAGTCTATCAGAAGTACTCCCGTAGCTATGTACTTCACTCCATCTAGAGTATAGACATTGTTAAGAGTTTCTATTACCTCAACCTCGTATTGCTTCAGGATTTTTCATGTTTCACTTACATGTTCTAATCTCTATTACATACAACTTGTTGTTACCCATTGAACCTATTTCTTGGGATCTCCAGTCTATAGGTTGGGTTACCATTATATGTAAGTCATCACTTTAAGGGGATTAGTCCCATATTCTTTGCAGTTTTCTGGACTTTATCTCTAGCTAAGCCTTTCGTCAAAGGATCGGCTAGATTCTCATCAGTGCATATATGATCCACTCTAACAGCTCCTTTCGTGAGAAAGTCTCTAATACTGTTGTGCTTACGACGTATTTGTCGTTTCTTTTCGTTTTAGTAACGATTCTGAATCTTAGCAATAGTCGCGGTACTATCGCAGTGGATCAATACAGCAGGAATCGGTTTTTCCCATAAGGGAATCTCAGCTAACAGACATCTCAACCAATTTGCTTCTTCACTAGCTACTGCAAGAGCTATAAGCTCGACATCCATAGTGCATTGAGCTAGAATAGTCTGTTTCTTAGACTTCCATGAAACAGCACCACCAGCTATATTGAAAATATAGCCACTAGTTGCCTTTGAATCATCAGATAAGGAATTCCAGTCTGAATCAGTGTATCCCTCAAGCACTGCTGGAAACCTCTGATAATGCAATCCAAGTTTCATGGTTCTTTTAAGGTATCCCATGACCCTTTCTATAGCATTCCAATGCTTCGTACCATGGTTACTGGTAAATCTACATAATAATCCAACGATATATGCAATATCGGGTCTAGTACAATCAGTGGCATACCGAAGACTGCCAATTATGCTTGCATACTCTGATTGTCTTACACTGTCTCCAGTGTTCTTAAAAAGTTTGATACTAGGATCATAGGGAGTACATGCAGTATCACAGTTAAAATAGTTATATTTCTTTAGAATCTTCTCGATGTAATGAGATTGATCTAAAGAAATTCCAGACTCAGATCTTGTTATCTGTATGCCAAGAATGACATTCGCTTCTCCAAGATCTTTCATATCAAAGTTATCACATAACATAGACTTAACTGAATTCACCACATGTATATTAGAACCAAAGATGAGCAAATCATCAACATATAAGCATATAATGGTACAAGCACCATTCTCAAATTTATAGTAGATACACTTATCACTTTCATTCACTTTGAAATCATGTGATACAACAAGATTATCAAATTTCTCATGTCATTGCTTAGGTGCCTGTTTCAAGCCATATAAAGACTTATCTAATCTACATACTTTGTGAGCCTGATCAGGAACAACAAAACCCTCAGGCTGACACATGTACACCTCTTCTTTTAGTTCACCATTTAAAAAAGCAGTTTTAACATCCATTTGGTGCACAACAAGATTATGTGAAGCAGCAATAGCAATCAAAACACGAATAGATGTAATCCTGGTGACAGGCGAATAAGTATCAAAGAAATCAACATTCTCTCTTTGTCTAAAGCCTTTGGCTACAAGACGGGCCTTATACTTGTCAACTGAACCATCAGGTTTCAGTTTCTTTTTGAGAATCCATTTGCACTCTATAGCTTTGCAACCAGGTGGTAAATCAACTAAATGACAAGTTTTGTTTGACTCAAGTGAGTCCATTTCATCATTGATGGCTTCTTCCCAAAGGTCAGCATCTAACGAGGTCAAAGGTTCTTGAATACTACTAGGATCCTCCTCTAATGCAAATGCACAAAAGTCAGGGCCAAAGTCTTTAGACACCCTAGGTCTTTTACTTCTTCTAGGTTCAGGTTCCTCACTTTCTCTCTGAACCATGGGTCTAGCAACAGGCGTGATACTAGATGTAGCACCCTCACTATTTCTCGAATTAAAAGGAAATCTATCCTCAAAGAAATCAGCATCATTAGATTCCATAATAACATGTGCATTCAAATCATAAAACCTATATGCTTTACTATTCACAGCATACCCAATGAAAACACATTCATAAGCCCTACTAGCAAGTTTGACTCTCTTAGGATCAGGAATTCTAACATATGCCAAACAGCCCCAAGTTCTAAAGTAAGTCAAGTTGGGTGGTCTATTTTTCAAAATCTCATAAGGTGAGACTTTGCTCTTTGACTTAGGAATTCTATTTAACACATAGCATACAGTCAATAAAATCTCTCCCCACCAATGGGAAGCAGCACCAGAACTAAGCATAATAGAAACAACAGATTCTGTAAGTGTCCTATTCTTTCTTTCAGCTTTACCATTCATTTCAGGTGAATAAGGTGCAGTGGTCTCATGTATAATACCATGTGTTCTATAAAATTCAACAAACATGCTTGAACCATATTCAGTGCCTCTATCACTACAAAGTCTCTTAACTTTCCTATTGAATTGGTTCTCAACTTCAATCAGAAACAACTTGAACATGTCAAAAACATCACTTTTATTTTTCATCAAATATACAAAAGTATAATCAGAGCAATCATCAATAAAAGTAATAAAGTAACGTTTGTCGTTCCTAGTCAACTTTCCATCAAGCTCACATATATCAGAGTGTATCAAATCTAAAGGCTCAGAAGACCTACCAACAGATTTGTGAGGTGTCTTTGTGATCTTTGCTTGGTTACATGCATCACACTTTGAGAAATCATTCAAACTTAACTTTGGGATTAAGCCTAAGTTACTCATATTCTTAATGATACGCTTATTAACATGAGAAAAACGAGCATGCCAAACATTAAAAGAGCACAAAGAGTAAACAGAAGCATTCACTTTATTAACTTGAACATTCAACTTAAACATTCCATCAGAAGCATAACCCTTTCCTATGAATACATTATTCTTAGTTAAAGTAAACAAATCAACTCCTATAACTTGAGTAAAACCAGCCTTGTTGAGAAGATAACCCGAAACCAAGTTCTTCCTCATATCCGGAGTATGCATCACATCCTTCAAAGTGAGAACTTTACCAGATGTGAAGCTCAGTTCGACATTACCAATTCCAGCAACAATAGTGGTATGGGAGTCACCCAATAGCACTTTCTTATCATCGGTCACAGCATTGTATGTCTTAAACATACTTATATCATAACAAACATGACGGGTAGCACCCGTGTCAATCCACCATCCATCTGATCCACCTACTAGGTTGATCTCAGTTATCATAGCAACATAATTTAGAGGTTGCTCTTCAGTCAGGTTAACAATAGCATTAGAGCTAGAGTTTGGCCTGTTCCTGCACTTACGTGCCATATGACCTAGTTTCCCACAGTTAAAGCATGAGAAAACAAAATCATTTCTAGGTGGAGCCTGCTGTGTTCCAATTTGAACATGATGTGTTCTATTTTGGTTCCTTTGAGGATTCCAATTCGAGTTGTTGCGATTCTGGTTTGGTTTCCTGTTTTGATTCTTAAAGTTCTTTTGATTAGGTTTCAAAACAGCATTGGTTTTAGTAGTGTTTGAAATAACAAGAACTTCATCTTTCAAATCTTGTTTTCGAGCTTCCTCCTCAATCCGAAGGCGAGTAATCAAAGTTTCCATAGTAAATTCTTTAGTTTTGTGCCTCAAACCATTTTTAAAATCTTTCCAAGATGGAGGCAATTTATCAACTAAAGCAGCAATTTGAAATTGTTCAGCAAGAGGAATACCTTCAGAGATGATCTCATGAGCAATCTTACCAAGTTCATGTGATTGTACCTCAACAGATCGTTCATCAGTCATTTGATACTTGAGGTAACGGCTAACAGCATACTTCTTCAAGCCAGCCTCCTCGATATCATACTTCCGTTGAAGCGCCTCCCATATGTCCTTGGCAGATTTGTCCTCAGCACAATAATAATCATATAAATCATCAATTAAGCCATTCAGGATGTAGTTCTTACACAGAAAATATGTTTCAGTCCATTTCTCAGCAGCACGTACATCGGGCTAAGGGGCATCCTCAGCAACAATAGGTTTTTCAGAGGTCAGAACAGAGGCTACCTTTTTAGTGGTAAGGTAGAACAACATCTTTTATTTCCAGCGACGGAAGTGAGCGCCCTCAAACCTGAACGGTTTGTTCAGTTCAGAACCACCAGTATTTTGTTCGACAGACATGGTAGAAACCAGCGTCTTAAAATTGTTGGAAATATTGGAAACACACAGAACTGTCAAACAAATAAAAGTGGACTGAGTCGCGGACTAGGTCGCTCTCTTTATGACGTTCTCGGAACTGCCGGGAAAGTGCAAGCAGTATTGATTCTGGTCGCCTCCAGGATAAAACAGCCCTCTAAGATACGATTCTATATTGCACCGTATAGAAACGCTCAATCTACACTCAAATTGCTCAGTATTCTTTTCGATATCAAATCATATATCAAACTGTATCAAGCGTGGAGCTTAAATACTCGAAAAATCAGAGTTGTTATGCTCTGTCATTATGGAGAGAATAATCAGGAATAAATGACATTAAGGAGGTGATCAATTAGGGATGATAGTTGACCAAACTAAAAAGGAAAAAACTGAATAGGAATTTTTATCAAAACTTAACAAAATATTCTCATATGGGCAATAGCCTAACAACATATAAAATTTTTCTATGGTTACTTTATTTTTTACAAAGTAATCATCACTTTGTTCACAATCACCATTAAATTAGTGGATAAAATCTAACTAATGGTAATAAAAATAAAGTAAAAGTTACTTTAAAGTAATCATAAAAAGCATCATACATATATGATTTCATCAACTTGAAACATTTAACCACCCAAATTAATAAACTTTAATTAGCTGTAACTTATAGAGTACTTTTAAATAACAATAACAATAGTAATACAACTTAGTCAATTACTAAATGAAAAATTTGATATCATGAATCTTCAATTTCAATAGGCTGTTGCAGACAATCTTGGATCATGTTTTTCCTTTTCTTGCCCGATATCTGACTCAAGTCTCCACCACCTACAGACACAAGACTTTCATGGCAGAAAAACGGATAATTCCAAAGTCTTCCAGGGTCAACGTCAACTGATTTTCTAGTTTTGGTTGTGGTAAAACCTTTATCTTTAGGATCATATGACACAATAAAATTGAAACCTAAATCCACCATAATCCTATCTCCTTTCGAATATCCTAAAACTCGCATATTCTTAAACCGAGATATGTTAAAGAGTAGTGGCATTTCAGGTGAAATGGAGAACAATTTGATCCAAAAAAGCTTAGTTCCCTCTTTTTTGCGAGCATAACAAACAACTTCCTTTGGGTTCTCAAATAAGTAACTAATACATAGACACCCATCTAAAACATGCAAATCTATTTTAGGGCATTGGCGAAGATGCTCAGAAGAACATATCTTGTCTCTTGCCACATCAAATGTAACAAGAACATATTCCTCCTCACTTGGTTTACACAACCAATGCAAATAATCATCTGCAAAGTATCCAAAATATATAAATTTATTCTTTCCGCAAGGAAAATTCTGAATCTTTTTCCACGAATTCGACCTTAATCCAAAAATCCATAGTTGTAAATTGTGAGTATTGTTATCTGTCATGACATCTTCAATTAACACAACCTTGTACTCATCTCTAGTCGAGTCATAACCCAAACCCATCCCAATTGTACTCCAACTGCCGCCTTTTGGGACCTCGATAGGACAACGAGGAAGATTTCGATATTGTTTGGTCGATGGGTTCCATATAACAGGTTTGAATGAGTCTCTAAGGAACAAAATCAAACCGTTGCAGTAACCATACGGCTTAGGGCTCTTTTTGTATGGTTCCTTGATTTTCTCTTCAAGACCGGTATCTACATCGACAACATGTAATCCGATCCGACTTTCTCGTATGATCAGCTTGCGGCGTTCCTTGTTTTCAACTGATCTATTGTGGTGCAGATATACAAATTGTTTGCCATCAATGAATGTGCATAAATATTTAGAAACACATCTGAAACGCAATAGAGACTTCGCCGAAGAACAAAGTAGAATTTCAGTTATTAGATCTTGTGGAATATATGCTTCCGCGGCTCGAGAATCAGCTTTCAAGTTATTCTGATTAATGTCAAACACATAAAAGCATAGATGAGAGTCAAATTTGTTATAAACTTTACGAAATATTTAGATTTTTTTTCCAACATAACAAAACACAATATTAACCCTAACTTGCAATATTAGCCATGATCAACCACATCGACAAAGCAAGGTTTGGACAAATTCAAATATATATATTATTAGTTTGTGTGAGTTAATGAAGACTTGAAACTGACCTTGTCGTGCAATTGAAGAGGGACTTCATAGGTTGTTTCAGTGTCGTGTCGGAGTTGGTTGCCCATTGCCGGAACAAGGAAAGACTACAGTGGGGATGAAAGAGGTTTTTAGCTTGAGTTTAATTCAATTATCATAGCATATCACTGCAGAAATTTTAGAATATGCAAGGGACACTCTTTTTTATAGGTTAGGGTTTGAGCTAATCATCGTTGGTTTATGATGAGAATCAATCTCATCCGTACAAGTCTTTGGAATTAAATTCTAGTTTTAATTGAGGAATGTTTCTAATATCTTAATTAATATTTTACAAGAGGTTTTAGTATACTATTGGAGCACGATAACGTGTTATTCCAAACCAATTAATGGTTGACATATATTACATTAATCAATAAGGTTTTAACCACGTGTAATTAATTAAAAATTTATTTTTTAGTTAATAATTTATATAAAATTCTAGATCCTAAAATAAAAACTCTAAAAACTAAACCGTATATCCTAAATCATCAACCCTAGATACCAACATATGTGACGTGTTATCGAATTATTAGTCTGGAATAACACGTCATTCGTATTCCGAAGTATTTTAAAATTTCTCATACTTTACTTATGTTTTTTCTTAAAGAGAATATTTTACTAGTTATTCATGAGTTTAAGGTGTAGGGTATAGTTACTTTGGTAACCATAGAATTTCCCTCAGTTTAATAAATATATATACAGTATTGTTATTATATAACGTTCGGTTCGGTTCACAAAAAAGTCTTGGGCTTACGTAGGGCTTAAGGCCCAAATATAATATCCCAAATCACAATCATGGCACCAGTGCAATTTCCTTCCACCGGAGCCGTCCACGTCACCCCGAATCCCATTAACGGCTGAGATGAATCGATACCAGCAATGCGCTAATCAAATACTGGTATGATATCAGCAGAAGCCGAAAAAAAAGAAGCTTGGCAGAGAAATATCAATGGCGGAAACAAAATCTCCAACGTCAGGTATGTCATCTCAACATTCGAGAGACGTAATTTAATTAACTGTTTCTCGATAAATGGATCATATGCTACTGATAGCGATACTGAATAGTGATCGTAGGTTCTATTGATGCAGAAGATAATCTACCTAGTTACTTTTTTTTAAGCTTTGATTAGCTCGAGATCATTCTATCCGTATCCGTGTCCGGGCAACATAGATGACGTGGATAGAAATCGAAATTGAATTTTTCGAATTTTATATTTTCCTTTTAGGGGTAAAATTGTATTGGTAGCCAACGTTAGGGATAAAATTGCTACTGGTTTTTTATGTTAGGGGTATTTTGAATGAACTATATGAAGTTGAAATGTGGATTTGTAATCATTTTGTTTGATAAGCATCAGAAGGTGCTTTTTAATTTGAATAGATTTTCATGTTAGCAAGTAGGGGAAGGAAGAACTTAATAATAATGTTCTGTTTTGTGTTTTCGATGAATCAGGGAAACATGTAAAATCGCCCAACATATTTGAAAGAGCGAAAGAAATAATTCATATTCCAAAACACAATAAGGAAACACATGGAACAAGTGATGACATTGATGAGAATACACCAGTAGACGAAATCAAAGGACCGGGTGTTTTTGAACGAGTCAAGGAAGAGATTGAGGCTCTTGTTGAAGCAATTCATCCTAAGAAGGATGATACGCACAAAAAGCCATCTTCTTAGCAACGAAATGAAGTAAGTTTGTCATTACGTTGGGGGATTGAATTGAATATTGGAGATTATTCTTGATGATTTTCAATTTCTTGATTTGTATCTCTGCTACAGCTTATTTATGAGATACATTGATATGTTGTAGACTGTATAACTGGTTTGCCCTGAAATGAAATACATCTTGAATTTCCAAGTTGGACTTAGCACACAAAATCTTTTTTTGTTTCCTTGATTTCATTATTTATGTGTTTTATATTTAGATCAGCAGTATGGCATTTGAAACTATGTCGCACGGAAACAGGTAACGTGAATCGTTATTTCTAAAAACATGGTGTAACGTGTAAATTTTAAAACTTTGTACTCTACACATGACTACAATAGTAAAAAAAAAAAATAATTAACTAGAAATGTTCAAATAGAAATTATTTTTAAGTTGGATTCAGTTTACTGGAGTAAACGCCTTGCTAGATTCATTATTTTACCTATGCACTTCAAATTGAAAATCCAATATGGACTTACTGGACTGCTTAGACCCGACTAGGCGCTCAAAATCCTACTTGTTCCCGAATAGTTCTCCAACTATTTATTGAATGTCCCTGACCGCCCTAGTCGCGCCTTGCGCTTTTTATTACAGTGACTAGATTAGAAATAAGTTCCTTGTTTTCAATATTTACAGAATCATGCCCAGAAACGTATCATAGTAGTTTCCATTTCTGAAACGGTACAAAACGCTACTGGATAGGAGTTCCTGTGCAACATAGTTTGAAAATCATTTCTCTGCTTAGCTTGTCTTGCTGGCCCTGAATTCAAACTGGTGACTTTACTTCTTGTCTTCAGAACATCTAGTGAGGACAAATTGTTGGTTGTGTGAGATTTGCATGTTCATATCAAAATCTTGTACTTCCTTAGCTTTATTTATATGTCATTATTATATGCAACAACCATGTAGTTGAGTTATTATTAGACAGTTAGGCAGGGTTCTGGCAATCCAGTTGTTGAGATGATTGATTTTATCTTTAGTCCTTAGACCCATATTATGAACAAAGTTCACATTTTTACATTCCTATTGTCCAAGATAGAATAAATTTTTATGTCTCGGCTTGAGTGACCTTGAAACAACTTCTCTCTAATCTGTCTTTGATTTGATGGAAAGTTGAGAGGGAATAATAAAGACAATAGTTAGGAGAGAGAAGGAATGTTGTAGGAAAGTAAGCAATTGACCTTATCATTGTTTGGTTTGAAGGGTTAATAACGGAACGGTAAATGATAAAATTACCGAAATGTTCCATCTTATAAAGGGGAGAATGAGAAGTTGAGATTTGATTTAGAAAGTAGAGGCTATATTAGGAACCTCCGAATTGAATGAGAGTAGTTTTGTAGCATACATTTTAACCCTCCTAAACCCCTAATTTGGAGGGTTTGTGATCTCTTATAAACCATCCTGTATATTTTCCCACCAAATTACCCTTCTTTCAACTAGGGGTGTTATTACTAACCTTTACCCCTTCCTTGACGAACCCGTGCTAATCCTTTATCCAATTAAACCTTAGCATCTACTTGGATGGAGTTAAGGGAAGAATGTCAATGGAAGAGGGGAAAGGGTGAGGTGAAGTTATTGAACTTTGAGGAGAACTAATCAATTTTGCTTTGGGTTGAATTGAACAGTCTATTAGGTTAAATACATTTGTTTTGAAGGTTTCATAACGGGAACTTTTGAATCCCGCGTATTCGCTAAGACTAAAAACAGAGGTTTTTTAACCTCCGTTAACCTTCAAACATGATGTTACTGTGGTTAGTATTTTATGGGATGCAATAGAATTGGAGAATTGGATGAGGATGAGTGAGTACTGAATTTATGAGCACAATCATTTGTTAATTCCCCCATAAATGTGGTGTATATGCTTTGTAGATGCATTGATTGATGCCTGGTAAGTTGTATGTATCATTAAATAGTCTGAGAAGCTGCCTTGCCATTAAAATTAAAGACTACAGGAAAGCTTTTATTGGCCTCTTTGACCATTTACACAGAGATTTGATTTATTTGAAAGCCAATTATTAGGCCGGATGCTGCTTGTTTTTTAAAGTTATTTCGGCTGCAATTGAGATGTTTCAATTGTGGAGACATGACCTAAATGCCGCAGCTCATTTTATAAATGAATGAATGAATGAATTGGACTGCTACATGATTTCTATTTTGTATGCATTTTTGGGCGAAATCAATGCCAAAGCATATACTCAGATGAATGCAGTTACTTGCCAAACATATTTGTGATTCATTCATATAATGAATTATGGGCAGCCTAGTAAAAGAAGCTAGGCGTTAGTCGGGCAGCCGGAGACCTTCGAGGACGACTAATAGGGGATAGTCGGGGAACTAATCGGGAATGTGTCTCGATTATGAGCGCCTAGACAGTGATGAAGCCTTCATTTAACACTGATCATGTGTCAAATTGACCCTTAAATTTGTCAAGTGAGTCAGTTTATGCCAAGTAACTATAGCTTGATTAGCTTGGTTTTATTGTGTCTGCCATTAGATAAATACTAGAATTTCTCAACATGAAATGTGAGAGATATAATGAAGAGAATCTTCAAACTTTCTAAACTTGTGGAGTGTTTCATTAGCTTTTTGAAATTGCTTAAATTTGTGTATTTATCGCTTAAAATTGTTTAAAAAGATATATTTGCTTCCAAACTTGTTTAAATTAACATATTCGATCTTTGAACATGTATAAAGTGTTATACTATACAATTTCTAAAATTTTGTTGTTGTTTTGTCACGTGCACTTAAGGAGCTAATTATGCTATTTTAAGTAAGTTTAAAGAGCTAACGAAATATTTTATTAATTCAAGGAATTAATTTACTTTTTGAGTCAAATTTTCATGTATTAAAGCCTACAATAAATTATTGATCAAAATCTATGTCTAAACGAATAGATTGAATTGGTTTTTAGCTATTAATTTAGCCCTAAACTTTGCTATATTTGCTATACATCTAAAGCGATCAATCCAAGTGCTCTTCACTATGAAAAACAAAATGCAAATGGTTTGCATTCTAGTGAATTATGTGTACGTACATTGTTATGGTCATCAGCAACAGAGAATTATAGCCGCGGGAATCCGGCAACTATTGATAGGAATCAGAAACTTGATGACCGATCGCCGACAACTGAGCGATTGATGGTGGGTTGCGGTGGACAGTGTTAGTGGCCGTCAGATGATTGGAGAGAGAGTAGGGTGACAAATTTAGAAAATTTGGAAAAATGTTTTACCATTTCCAGAAGAATAAAACAATTTTCCACAATTCTTAACAAAGTCTAAATTGTTTTCTTAACTTATTAACTTTAAAAAAAAAAAAAAATCTTGAATCGAAACAAACTTGTAAAATCATGAAAATGTTTGGTGCACACGAAATTCCAAACAAACAAAGCATAAGTTTCAAGTTATTTCTTTTTCTTTTTGAAAAAAAATAAAAATACAGTTAAAGTAACTATATAATACTATTATTTAAAATTGAATTTATCCTGATTTTCTATTTTTTTATATTAGCTATTAATTTTATTTTACCATCTTAGATAGAACTTTCACTTTCAGCTCTTTGTAGTGAGTCTGTGACAAAATTAATCAGTTGAGTTTCTGTAATTTTATTTTGTTAAACTTACTAATTTAGTGTTTATATTTTTATTTTAGCAGTATACACACGCATGATTATGATATCAGTTTTATCATGCCGTAACTAGGTGACGTGTACTGATGAAAAGGCTAAAATGTTCTTTAACATCAGTTTTTCACTATTTTAATTTACAAAATTTTATACCTATCTATAAAAGCAAGGACCAAAAACTGCCTTTTTCTTTCAATTTTTATTTTCTCCAACATCTTAATTGGGTGTAATTTCCAAGAAGATTTTAGTCTTTTTGGTTTTTCCAAAAGTAAAAAATTAGTTACACTAGACAAAAATTACCTATTGGTCAATGACCACAAATACTGAATTTCCTTGGACAAATAGTTGTTTTAACGGGGAAAAAAAAACATAACAGGGCCAAAATATTTGATTAATTACAAATCTAGTGCATTTCTTATTAGATCTTTAGCTACATAGCCCACTTTGCTCAACCAAGGTGAATATGTTTGAAAAATGAAAGGTACAGCTTTTATTCCCCTCTCTCTCATTCATTGATGTCTTAGATTGTCTTTTTCCTCTCTTGTAGTACCCGTTGCTATAATGTATATAGTTGTTGTGCTATATCCAAGGTCGTAAATGAGAGGATGCAAGTCGCCCCCTTGCACATGGCTGCAAAGTATTTGGGCCTAAAAGTTTAAGTGCTTAAAGTCACGTTGAAATTTTTTAACGAGTAAATAATATGTTTTAATGTTATATGCGGTGATTTTGTAAGTGAACTTTTAATCAATAAATTTAGAGTCTCTAATTGAAAACTCCAATAAATAAATACTCAGTTTTGAAAAAGTATGTTAATTATTGAGATCTAAATATTTTTTAGCACAAGAGCCTTCAAACGTCAGAGACGGACCTATCTTTAGCTATAGTGCTCATCATACTCGTAATTCCCGTAATGCTCATAGTCTCATTGTTGTAGTGCTTGTTGTTGTATTTCCTGTAGCCGATGTGCTTTCAGTGTCAAAAAGACTACAAAAATAATTTTTTCGTCCAAATTGTTGTTTACTCTGTTGATTTGATGATAGAATAGCGGCTAGGTGTGTAATTGACCCCAAAATATTGTGTAAATGAGTTGTCTTTATTATAATTATTTTAATATTATTTCTCTTATTTGGCAATCTGTAAACATAGAAAAAAGAGCTACTAACTTTCTGACTAGATTACATTGAATGATCAAATCAACAGAGTAAACAACAATTTGTTTAATCTTTAAAATGCCAGTCAAAGTGCTTGCTTGCTTGCTATCACAAGTCACTCCTCCTGAACAGCAACATAAGTTTGAGTTTCAATGAAATTGGAATTCATATTTGAGAAGGAATGGAATCAAATTCTTAATTTAATGTTCCCATCTGAATTTACTATAAATGAAATTTTGACCACAAAAAGTTCTTGGCCAAAAAAATTTAGTTCTTGATTGTCCAACAACTAATTATACATAAAATTATGGATTTAATAGGTTGAAACAAAAATTAAAGATATTAATTCGACTCGATTTGTAAATGAAATATCAATGAGCACGATTTTATGGCTTGAATCGTAAATGAGACAACATTAAAATTTATGAAAACAAAATTAGTTTTACATGTTTTACAATAAAAATCACGTAATTTTATATTAATTTACGAACATCTAAAGTTTAATTAGTCTTGCATTTGTTATTAGACGAGCTCGTTTACAGACATAATAAATAAGCGATAAATAAAATGTTTTAAGTTGCTTTATTTATTTACGAACTTTATGCATGAGCTTCTTTACGAACATGATGAATGAGATTTCAGTTAGCAAAGTTTATAAACATAATCAATAACATGCTCACAAACATCGTTACGATCAAATAATTCTTCATAAACCAAGTTCAGATGTGATTTTGAGCTTGTTAACATTCTAACAACCCGAGCATGATCAAACTGTTGAAAACCCATTAATTTTCTATTCAGACGAGCACGAGCATGTCAAAATTCGGCTCCATTACAAGCCTCATAATGAATGATCGAAATCATGATAATAGGAATCTCAATACAAGGATTATCAAAATCATAACCATAGGAATCCCAGATACAACTAAAACATAATAATGGTCTCATTATGGTATTTACCAAAATTCTTAATTGCCATCATATCTTATGATCCAAATGGATGGTTCGGATTGAATGTTTCCCACCTACCATCCTGTGAAAAGGTTGACTCTCACTATCCTTTATTTAATCCATTAACTAACTCAATAAATCTTCTAGCAGCACTGCAACTTTCAGATATTGATACCCTTTTCATTTGTTTATTTATTTTATTTTTCTCTTTCTTCCTTTTATGGGTATGAAATTATCAAGGAAAACAAAAATCTCTGCATCAGCCTAGTATGAATAGCCCAAGATTTTCTTCTTTTTACTGTTTCTTGTGATATTTTATACTGATTTTTTACAGCCTTCTTCTGACCTCTGAAAACAGCAGTTATTTTTTGTGGAAATGGACCATATTTTTATAATTGTTCTTTCTGATTTTTGAGAGAAAAAATTGGGTCTAGAAAGGAGATTGTTGGCTTGTACTCAAAGGTAAAGAAATCAAAGAATAGAGGTGGAAAAAAAAATAACAGACAGAAGATAAGTTTTTATTTATTTTTGTAGTGAGTTGTCAAAGTAAAAAAAAGTTACAGTTTTGACAAGAAATTAGAATCATTTGCTTGTGAATCAAGATCACAGCCAAGTTCAGAAAATAAAGATTCTGTTTTTGGGAATTGGGAGTTTTTTCTTATTTCTTTTTTGAGTTTTTGTAATTCCTTTATATATCACAACTTGTATTCCATGAGTTCATGAAATTTGATTTGTGGGTTATCAAAAAGCTTCTATCTTTCTCTTTCTAAAACAAAAGGGTACTCAAAAAGCTTTCATCTTTCCCTCTCTAATCAAAGGGTACCTATCATTCTCTCTCTAAAACAAAAGGGTATTCAAAAAGCTTCTATCTTTCAAAAGGGTAATCAAAAAATTTCATCTTTCACTCTCTAATCAAAAGGGTAATCAAATTTGATCTTATCATTCTCTCTCTAAGCCAAAAGGGTATTCAAAAAGCTTCTATCTTTCAAAAGGGTCATCAAAAAGTGTTGATCTTTCCCTCTCTAATCAAAAGGGTAATCAAATTTGGTCAAAAGCTTCTATCTTTCTCTCTCTAGAACTAAGTTGTCACCAAAATCAAAGTCACCATCATCATCATCATCATCATCATCATTACCACATGGATTCAAGAAGAATGTGGTGTTTTATAATTCTTGTTCTGCAAATGGTGTGCTGCTGCATTGTTTCAGTAACAAGCAGGCCTTTTGCCTCCTCTAATCATGATGCTGTCGATGAAAATGGTCTCAATCAAACAGGTAAAACACTCTCTAATTTCCATTATTAGTCTTAATTTTCTTTCAATCGTGACCCTTTTCATATAGTACAATCTCCAACTTAATTGGATACTTCAATTTCAATCCATTCAACAACTTTCTATCAATCTAGTTTAGTTTCTTGAAAAAATTCATTAGAGGTGTTAACTCGAGTTTTCGTGTCGCAATCATATTATATCATATATATGTTTAAATACCGTAAGAAAAATGGTATGCCAATCGTGTTAAGTGAGTTGGTGGGCCAAGACTCGAGTGTCAGTCGGAGTGTTCTACCACCCCGACTTCCTAAAATGTTCACCTTTAAGAGAGATGGTTCGGCTTTCGAAACAATTCAGTACAGTAAATTCAGGTTTTCGTGTGACAATCATCTTATATCATCTTTATGTTATATATGTTAACAAAAACAGTTCCTCGATCGTGTTAAATGAGTTAACGGGGCAGAGTCACAAGTATCCGGGAGTGTTCTAACACTCCTTACTTTCAAGAACCACCCTTAAGAGAGATAGAGATTGGGAACATATCATAGGTTGTTTTGTTTCTGTAAATTGTGTTATTGTGTGACAAAACTAATCAAATTATGACATTGAAACAGTGGCAGGGCAGAGGACACATGGGTCTGGTGATGATCAAATGGAGGAGTTTTCAAAAGGGTGGAGCAAAATTGGGTCAAGCCCACCAAATTGTGAGCAGAAGTGCAATGGATGTAGTCCATGTGAAGCAATTCAAGTGCCTACAATTAGCAAAAACCACAAGCATTTGGGACTTCAATACACTAATTATGAGCCTGAGGGATGGAAATGCAAATGTGGTTCTTCTATTTATAGCCCTTGAATTTGATTAATATCAATTTTTCACTATTTTATTTCTGATTTTTATGTTAATGTGGGATCCTATTGTACAAATTTCACATTTATATCATTATTATTGTTATCACTGTTTGTTCAATTTTGGATATTTATTGGTAAATTTTTAGTTCTGTTTTTTGTTCACTTGTCTATGAACTTTGCTTTCTATACTATGAAGTTTCAGAGAGGGGTAAGGTTCAAGTTCAAGAACAATATCAGATTACTTAGACATGTGTGCAGTTAATGGAAATGTTATAAAGTTTAAGCATTTGGGTAAGTTATCACAAAAAATGATAAGATACAGAAGGTAGGAGCTTTAAGAGGTTTTACTATGCGTTCGGATGAGTGGTACGTTAGGGCAATAAATTAATGTCACATGGCATTTAAATCAATGAAATACTAATACATGTAATTTATTAACTTTATAAATATTTCAAGAAAATCATTGGCTCTAACATACCTTAGATACTAGAATAGATTCTAAATACCAATTTACTACCCTAAAAATATACGAGGTGCTATCAAATTATTAGTTCGGTGTGAAAATGATATATGGTATATTTTCATTTCTTTAGAAAATGGGTTACTTATCAGTTATTTATTTCAACAAAACTTATTCTATACAAACAAGCCTTTTTCTCGCAAGTACTTGCAAGAAGCTTGACGCAACCAATAGAAACTTTCTTTGGGGTTCGGAGCCAGGAGCAACAAAAATTCACCTTGTTAATTGGCCCATCATTTGTCGGTCTAAACGGGAAGGAGGATTAGGCATCCGATACTCGCGTGATTGTAATTTTCCAGAACAGAAGTAATCAATCAATCCTAGGTGTGGAAAGGCATTGTATCGGGTGATAGTGTAATCAAAGCTGTCTTAAAACCAGTCCCTTCCAATTGGATTATCTCCAAGTTAGGGATCTCTTTGGATTGGCGGGAAAGGTTGAGATAACACAATCTTTAAAACGACATATTGGGCTTGGACTTTACAAACAAAGCCCATTCTATGTGTGGATCTATCCGGCCCGTTCCTTATCCAAACCCAGCCCATAAAAATTGATGACTTGGAAAAAAATAAAGTTGAGTGCCTTGTAGTTTTGTGTTTTTACAAATAAAAGAATGTAGTTTGCCTTTAAGCTAACAAAAAAGACTGTGGTTTGCATTATTTACATAATTAAAAAAATAGTCAATTTTTTTAATGTGATAGAGGATATTTTTTGTCTCTAACTGCTAAGCTTAACCCTAAGCTTTTGTTTGGGAGGAGGTTAACGAGATTAATGTAATGTAAACTTTTTAATTAACCTCGTTTGGAAGTTTTTTAAAAGTTTAAATGAAGGTTAATGAGAGTTAACATTTTACAAAACTTTAACCTTTAAATCGGGAGTTAATGGAAGTAACGTAAACATTTTAACTAGTTTACATCCATTAACCTCAAATTCAATTCTACCAACTCCCAAACAAGGTTAACATTTAACTTTCATTTTTATTCCGTTACTTTCATTAAGCTCCTCTAACTCTCCCTTCCATTAACCTCCCGACTTCCAAACAAAGGATAAGTTAATCGGTCAAAGGTGTGAAAAAATATTTGAACCAAAAAATCTTTGTTTTTGTCAACAAAATCAAAAAAAAATTATAATTTTACAAATAACAGGCGTTCATTCTCGCTTAAAAACAAACCATAACCATTTATTTGAAAAAAATATATAAAATTAACCCAAGGAAAGAAATATAAAAGTAGAATTGCAAAATATAAAAGGAAGTTAAATCGCTGAAAATCCAAGTAAAATTTTGTGCAAGAAAGCAAGAAATTGCAGCAATGGCGGTCTCCGGATCTTATGTAAGTCTCTCTTGTTGTATCTTGCAAATTACATAAACCCTAAATTCCAGTATGGTGTTTTGGAGATCTTGATCTGTTATAATCTTGATTGGATCTCATCTCATTGCAAAAATCTGTTTACATAATCTTTATTGGATCTACAATCTTCATCATTTCTTGATTGGGTATAGTGTGTTTTTTTTCTTTATTAGATAGATGCCTCTATGGATCTTTGGAAGTAACTTCTCATTCTAATGGATGCTTCTTTCTATCTCTATGTGTATACTTTATTCATAGAAATGCTTTCAATAAGAATCTTTCATTTGATAATCCGACAAAATGGTATTTGTTTAACTTAAATTGTTTTCAACTTCCAAAAGCCTGGTTGAATTTGGAGATTCTTAGTAAGCAATGTACTTCAACAAACTGATGTGAAGCCATGAGGAGCAAACTGTTGAAAACCCGCCACAAGATTTGAAATTCTAAGAAACCCAATGATACAGGGATCCCTCATTCTAGCCACGCTGTGAGGCTTGTCGTTGGATTATTCAACAAAGGATTTGTTTTGGCCCCATTTTCGTCACAAATAATCGGATGAGAAATTAGTTGTTTTGGTTTTGACTTTGATATAGTGATGTGATGGGTTTAACTTGTCTTTGGTTGCCGATTTTGTCACCTCTTCATCTATGTGGTTTTAAGATTCAGTATGGGTTAAACTTGTCTTGTGTTCCTGATATTGGTTCTATCAATTTTCTGTAGGATGCTTGCCCCATGGTAAAGAACATTCTTTTGCTCGACTCTGAAGGAAAGCGTGTGGCTGTCAAATACTACTCAGATGATTGGCCTACCAATAATCAAAAGCTAGCTTTTGAGAAGTCGTTATTTGCAAAGACTATGAAATCAAATGCAAGGACAGAAGGTATGCTTCTTAATATTTTTAGATTATAGCTCTCGTACTTCTTGTTGTATGATTGTCAGATGATAGGTCACATAATATATTGCAAAACTATGAAGTTGCACCCTTAGTGCCCTACAAGATTCTGGATGTTATAAAGATAGATAATAATCCTTTTATTAACAATAGTAAAGTCATTTATTAGTGATGTAGATTCCAATCAATTACTTTTCCTTTGCCTTGCTGTTAATTCTCTTGTGTTTCATTAGGAAGAAAGGACTCTTTCTTTTATATAATTGATGAGAAAGATGATATTATGTGATACCAAATGAGGAGGCAGATGTATATGATTCCTTCATCTAACCTCATGACAAGCAATATGCTAAGTAAAGTAATTTATCGTTGATTAGCCATGCTTGGCGTGTTTATTTTTTTTCACAAATAGATCCATAACATTGTGAAATTTGCTCTGTCTTGAAATCTCATGCTATCAAATATGAAATATCTATGTTCTTGTGTGGTGTCAGCATGCAAATTGTGAATACATGCATTTCAAACACTTGTTTCCAGGAAACGTATAGAAGATAGAGAACTTTAGTGAAGGAGTAAGAGGCAATACTATAATGGTAGATCTGATTTTTTTCAACATCTTTTTAGCATGATGCACAACATTTGGTTTGACTACTGATTGGAATTTGAATGTGTAGCGGATTAAATACTATGAGGATTTTTGCAAGAGCTCAGGCATGTTGCCCTTTATTGTGTGATTGTGGAAGTAACACTCGAAAGTTTCTCATACGCCTTCAAGATTCTGCTTAATATGGTAGTTGAACTAATATAACTTACTTTCCTGAAATGTTTCTGTGTGCAGCGGAGATCACAATGTTCGAGAACCACATCATCGTTTATAAATTTGTCCAGGATCTTCATTTCTATGTGACCGGAGGTGATGATGAAAACGAACTCATCTTAGCATCTGTTCTTCAAGGATTCTTTGATTCAGTTTCCCTGCTATTGAGGTAATTTTAGTTAAATATAACTTATGTGTTCTTGATAGGATTTGGTTTTTACTCAAACATTTTTGTTTCTCTATCACAAGGTACTTACCTAGTTTCTTTCCATGTCCTTGATATAGAAGCACTGTTGACAAGAGGGAGGCACTTGAGAACTTGGATCTTATTTTCCTCTGCCTTGATGAGATAGTTGAAAGAGGGTATGCAATTTACATTTTTAATTCAACCATACGTATATTGTTACCACTATTTTGCAATTGTTTTTCATTTTTCGTTTTATGCGCTATTGCATCGGACTGTTTAATTCATCTGTGCATTGGTATGGAGTGATACCATTTGGACTAAGCATAAAACTTTTTCCTGAACATATCATGCGATGCCCTTGTTCTGGTACTCCTATTTGAGTTAGTGGTAGAACAACATTGTTCTTAACTCTTCTGAGTTCTCACCTACTTTGTGTATAGGACATTAGGAATTTCAGCTTTTCTAGTTATTAGTTGTATTGTTGTCCTTTAGAGTTGTTACATACGCTCTTGTCTGTTAGAGTTGATATCGGAGTTCAAGAGTTGTATGATCAAACTGGTTCAGGTCCCCACACCTTGGAGAGCTTCTCGTTAACCGAGCTTAAAATTTGCTAACAAAAAAACCATGGTAACTGTTGAATGATCCTCTCGGTGAATTCTATATCCATTAGTCATGTGTTTTTTAAGGCCAGTGGCAGCACAATTTCTTAGAGCACTCGGTGGTATTAATTACAATATGCATTCTGGGAACATCTCATGGTGCCCGCTAACCATGAACAGCCATATGCCTTGCTGCTCAGTCCCTTTCCTAATGCTCGTAACTCATGTTTTACCTGTATCTGTTTTGGCAGGATGATACTCGAAACAGATGCTAATGTTATCGCAGGAAAGGTGGCAGTAAACAGCATGGACCCTACTGCACCTTTGTCCGAGCAGGTTTATTTTTTCTACCCAGCCATCCTTTTCTTAACACTAACTACTCTAGTAAACATATCAATTACCATGTGAAGTGGGAATATAATGCAGAAATTCTATTATGATCGATTAAACCTTATCGATCATAACTACTGTACTAATATCTTTATGAGGTTGAGTGCGTTCCTTTTTTCATCGAGTCCATTGCACCCAGGTCACTAGAAAACTTTATCGGAGATAATGAGCTGCCATAAGAATTGCTAATTTTGTAAACTGCAACATTCCCAAAAAAACCTTGTTTATTCATTTGCACAATTGCATCATACATGGCTAAGCCAGTTGCTTTTATACTTAACTAACCCATTTGATTTACTTCCCAAATGTTGTAGACAATAAGCCAAGCACTGGCAACGGCACGGGAACACTTGACAAGAACCCTCTTTCAGTAGACGAAGCTTATATGGTACACAGAGAAAACGGCTTGAATTTTATTCGTTTGCTCTCTTTTTGCCCCAATTCACTTTGTCGCCATGAAGGAAACTGCCATTATATTCTTATTGTAGTCAAATTTGGTGAGAAAAATAGTTGCACTTTGGCTTGTTTTTTTCGGGTATGCATACCTTATGAATATTCTTTTAGATTGTCCTTTATATGAGTTAAATGGGGTGGTTACGAATTAAATTGTTGATTAATGCTTGCAATTAAAGGTAGCAGACATCCTACCATTCGATTACTTCCTCTTAAATTTCATGGCCCATGTGTTGTTGGAACCCACAGCTCTAAGGATTTTGTCTGTAATTTAAGAAATGCTTAATACAGTAATGTCCCCAAAGTCGTCTCCAAAAGCCAATTCGTCTTCTGGATATATAGTGTCTTGTTAGCGGTTGAATTTGCTCAAAGTGACTTTGTTAGCCTCCTGACTTTTTGAAGTGGCTTATTAGAGTCCAAAATTTTATTAGGCTTTAAACTAAACGTAGGTCTTTAAAGTTGTCTAAAAAAGTCATTTTAGTTCCTCAAGTTTGGGAGCAATCTATTGTGATATCAAAGCTCAAAAGTTGGATTTTGAAAATTGCAAGGGGGTCAATCATTTCTTTTGGCCAAGTTCAATGGGCTACTAGTTTTGGATTTTTCTTTTTTATAAGTTCATTCAATGGGCTTTTGAGAAACTTTCTAACTGGATTTTGAATAAAAATATTTTGTGTTTTTTTTTTCTCTAAATTTAGATTTTATTTGGTGAATCTTAATTGTTCTTTATTGATTTCTGTTACATTCTTGCTGACAATTTTATAAATCTTTAATTTGAATAGGGGTGGATTTGAAA
This sequence comes from Euphorbia peplus, assembly GCA_028411795.1. Lineage (NCBI taxonomy): Eukaryota > Viridiplantae > Streptophyta > Magnoliopsida > Malpighiales > Euphorbiaceae > Euphorbia > Euphorbia peplus. Next base: position 5,178,806 of record CP110843.1, on the reverse strand, counting down.
CGGACCAAAAAAAGAATTTGTTTTTCTTTCCATAAAAAGCATAATTCCAGATTCTATTCTCATTTCAAATCCACTTTTATTAAGATGATGATACAAGAGACGTTGCAAATGCCATAATAAAGTTAATGGATGTAATCAAATGGACTTCAAAATCTTTAAATAGGCTTAATACATACGGCACCTTTGTAAACTTGTTCATTTCTAGACTCCACAATTTAGAGAACAATTATGGGTTATCTACATGAAACTCATAAATACTCCAAATAAATACAAGTTGATCATTTTTTCAATTTTCATCCATTGTCTATCAGATGTGATAAATCTGTTTTGCAAATGTCATAGAATTCCTAATCTTTAGGGAATCGAAATAAAAAGAATTCAAATAGTTAACTGCCAATGAAAATTAAAACGTCCTTCCTTTTTCTATGCTGCTTCTACTTTTATTTTTATTTTTAATTATTTCAAGTTTCTTTCTTGTCCATCAAATTTTAATATTATGATTTTTTGTTCTTTTTCTGATTTGCAGAATTGCAAATATACAAGTTAAGATTTTAGACTTTAGATACTAAATCCCTAATGTATGAACTTAGAGCTTAATTCTGAAATTAATAATTTACTAAACCTCTTTCCCTTAATTTATAAACTTAGACCCTAATTTATCAAAAAAATATATGAATTTCATAACATGAAGGAATGGTTTCATATTCATATCATGAATTTCGTGTTATGAATTCAGATTTTAATTCATGAATTCTACATCTTAATTCATCTAAACCCTAATTTATACAAAATTATATGAATTTCATAACATCAAGGAAGAATTTGATATTTATATCATAATTTTCGTGTTATAAATATGAATATTCAATAATCATATATTTTTTTTGCTATATTCATATACTATCTAAACAAAATATACTACAAGCTTTCTTATAGCTTTTATTAATTTTCAAAATAATAATAAAAATTATGTGATGCCATATGATTTTCGTTTAGATTGACTTGACTTGATTTTGTATTCATGAATTTACAGTGAATCCTGTAAAAAACAATCACGAATAAAAGAACATAAAAATATAAAGATTGGATTGTGTGAATAAGCAAGAAAAAATGGCCAACAAAGAAAGAAACTCAAAACCAAAATGAGAAAAAAAAATCCTGGGAAAGAAGAAAAAGAAACTAGAACAAAGAAATTAAAAAGAACAAATAAAATAATGTAAATGATGGGAGAAGAGGAGGAAGACAACCAATTATACTACTAACCTAATTATGTAATAATAGAAATGATTAAGTATAACCGTATTTTTTCTCTCAAAAAAAAGTATAACCGTATTTGACAAAAACAAAATATAATATGGGTTTATGATAAAATTTAAAAAGATGACTTGCTTTAATTGTAAATTAGATTTGAGATATGAGTTTTGGTGTAATTTCCTCAACAATTATTTTGCAAATGATTATACTTATAGCCACTCGAACATTTTTCTTTTATATACAGAGGAGGGCTCACAGAGCCACGAAAAAAACAAAAGCAAAAAAAAAAAAAATTAGCTTAGATTAACGGTCCTTGGCCAAGTAGAGCCACTGATATTATGCCAGAGATCCAAGACAACCTCCTGTGGGCATTGCTAGAAGCTGTGAACACCATAATTCAAATGAAGCACCAAATTGGCAAGCTTATCTACAAATCTATTACTTTCTCTATAAGAATGAGTAAGTTTGGTAAGCCAGTTCCTATCTAGGAGATTAACACAAGCGGAGATGAAATTATTGCACATCCTCGAATTTTCCCTCTTCTTATTGATCCAATGGACTGCAAGCTCAGAGTCACAGTCAAACTCTAGCTGAGAAATTCTCAGGCTCCAAGCGAGCTAAAGCCCTTTAAGAATAGCCCACATCTCGGCTTGAATAGCTGTGCAAATACCGATGTTGAAGGAGAAACCAACAATCCAACGCCCCTCATGATCACGACTCACACCTCCCGCCCCTAATGATTATACTTATAGCCACTCGAATATTACATAATGCTCATAGGTATGTAGGGTTAAATGCACCATTGGTCACTCAACTTTGGTGTTTGTCTCAAAATGGTCACTCAACTTCAATTTGTCTCAATAAAATCACTCAATTTTGGTGTTTGTCTCAAAATAGTCACTCAACTTCAATTTGTCTCAATAAAATCACTCAATTTTGGTGTTTGTCTCAAAATGGTCACTCAACTTCAATTTTTGTTTCAATAAAATCACTCAACTTTCTTTTTTGTCTCAATAAAGTAACTCCGGCGATTTTCAAATAAAAAACCCACAGAAAATATAACATGACCTCCATGTAAGCGTGAGTCAACCTTGAACGATGATGTGGCGACACGTGACATCCACGTATACACCACGTGTCACTCAATTTTAAAATAATAATAAAATTAAATTAATTAAACTCATCGCAAATTCCAGCTCTTTTCATTTTAAAATCTAAAACTTTAAATTGCGTCTCCATAGTGAGGGATATGTGATGAGAGATATGTGATGAGTTTAATTAATTTGATTTTTTTTTGTTTTTTTCTCTAAAATTGAGTGACACGTGGTGTATACGTGGATGACACGTGTCGCCACATCATCGTTCATGGTTGACTAATGCTTACGTGGAAGCCACGTCATATTTTTGGTAGGTTTTTGATTTAAAAATTGCCAGGATGACTTTATTGAGACAAAAAAGAAAGTTGAGTGACTATTTTGAGACAAACGCCAAAGTTGAGTGATTTTATTGAGACAAAATGAAGTTAAGTGACCATTTTGAGACAAACACCAAAGTTGAGTGACCAATGGTGCATTTAACTCTAGGTATGTGGCAAAAAGTAAAAATAGAGAGTAAAAGTGAGATGGGGGTTTAAAAAATAAACCTTTATTTTTTTCAAAAGACCCATAAATTATTATTATTATTCTTATTATTGTTATTATTATTCTCTTTCCTTCTCTTCTTCTTTTAAAATTAAAAGATAATTCTAGCAAAATTTTGGAAAATTCCAGAAAGCAATTTCAGAAAGCAACGGCGAAATCTGAAAATTTTTCAGAATATTGCAGTCACAATCTGGAATTTTCTAGATTTTAACCGAATTCTAGAATTTTCTGACGGAATGTGGTAATCTAGAATTTCCCAGATTCCAGTCGAAATTTGGAATATTCCAGAATTCCAACCGAAATTTAGAATTTTCTAGATTTTGGTAGGAATCTAGTATTTTTCAGCTCCTTGCAGAATTTGAAAATTTGGAATTTTGTAATTAAAGAAAGAGAAAGAAGATAAAGAAAGAAAAACAAAATTTGGAAGGATTAAATTTGTAATTTTTGGACGAGTGTAGAACACTCTTTCAAGTGAGACTACATGTGAGTGTCGGGGTGGCTAAATTTGGGTAAAATGTGGACTTAAAGAGGTTGAGAGGTTGTCCCTTAAGTCAATGTGACTAAGTGAAAAAAGTAAACAAATTTAGGAGGCACATAAAATATTAAACCTTTAAATTACTTGAAAGGAATGTTTTTATGTAGTGCTAGTGATTTAATAACTATTTTTATAGCTCGAAAAGATTTCGGATCTCTTATGCACTAAGATTTCTTGTATCAATAAAGTTATAAGACTTTCAACTTTTGTTCTGATAAAAAAATAAATCAATTTGTATAATAAAGTAATGAAAGTTTAATTTCGTTAGTCACACCGGAGAAAATTTCCGTAAGTTTTATGTTTCGTTAACTAACTTCAGAGTTTCATTAGTTACTGAGGAGCACCTTAAAAATTGCTTGATGAGATGAAGGTTGTCGCAGTTTTGATGGAGATGTTCTAAAGAAAAATTTCAAAAAAAAAATGTAATTATTTACAATAACAAAGAAAATGCCTCTCACCTTGGGTAAGACTCAAATATACAACTTCTTAAATCGTGTGTAAGATTTTTAACCACTAAACTAAGATGAGCATTTATAACCCATGCTGTAGAGAATAACAAATCAACAAACACTAACTAAATTGATAACCTAAAAGTTTTATTATCGATAATTTCAAAAATGAAATATAAAGCGTTGGGTATGAATTGAAAGCAATTATATGCAGCTGGGAAATCTAGAGCAAGGTTTGCTTCCATCCTCGGAATCACTTCTACTATGGGTGGTTTCAGTCTTCTCATTTGTTGGAATTACAGTTACAATAATTGGTACCGGATCCCTTAATTTGAGAAATTTATTCGAAATTAAAAATGATTTATGTTCCATAAAAAAAATGATTTATGTTTGTCGGAATCTATAAAATAAAAATCTGTAATTTTCATAAAAAAATTTGTTCTCTTTTCCTTTTCCTCAACAAAATGCATGCGCTGCAATGAAAATTTTCGTTTTGAAAAAATATAATTCTTACGGAACTCTTTTTATATACCTAAATGCATGGGCGGACCAGCCTTGGGCTCGGATGGGCTCGAGCCCTCTAGGTCTCCGGCATCACCCATGTGTATGAGCGGTGCAATTCCAGCGAGCTCCCCGTAAAGATATGATTTTATACAGTTAGATGTGAATATTAAATGAAGGTGAGATGTGTTTAGATGGTTAAGGAGTTAGATCTTAAATTAGAGATCATGTGTTCAATCTCCCACTTTGGTTTCTTTTTTATACTTTTTCTATCATTTTTACTTTGAAGTAACCATTACTTTGCCTTCATCACCATTGGATCAAAATCAACTACCCTCATCTAATGGTGATAGTGGGCAAAGTAATGGTTACTTTGTAAATAACAAAGTAACCATAGAAAAACCCCATTTTCTTTTGTTTCCATAATAAAATGAAAAAAAATAAAAATAAAAATAAAATTCTTCGGACTATTTTAAAAAAGTTTTTCCCATTTATTAAATGATTAAGAATTTAACTTTTCAAATTTTTAACTTTTTTTTTTTACAATTACAATTTTATATAGTCTAACTTTAATTGTATGTTACATATATGGATAAAAAAAATCGATATGAAAAATTAAAATTAGCCCTTCCAAACATCAACTCCTGAGTCCGCTTATGCGTAGACACTATATTTATCAATAATTGTATAAAATCTTATAAAAACTCAACAATTATTTCTTACAAGTGAGATTCGATTTATCTGTATCGTCATCTTTAAGAAAGCTCCTTATTCAAGTTTTTCAACTCCAACTAACTCACCACACATTAGCTCACTGTATATTTACTTATTTTTCTAATTTGAGCGTTGAAATGTTTTGATAGATTATTTTCTGACGTAAAAACAACATGATATATGGAACATGCTGCCAAAACGCTACTCTACATAAATCCAAAAAAATTCTACATTATCATTTATGACGAATAAACAACATACAACATCACAACATATAAACTGCCGTCTTTTGTAGCAACAAAAATATGAAAGACAAGAAATGGATTCTAGTGATGACGTGGCCACAAACTTAACTTAACTATGTGCACGTGTGAGATCATAGATCAAGTCAACACCTTGGACGGTGATTATATTATAGAGGTCGGCATGCTTCTCGTTTCTAACCCAACAATTTTTTATTTTTTCTATAACTCCAACAAATTTAATTCCAACACATTAAACAAATCAAAAAATAATTCAATTCTATCATATGAATATATGGTGTAGGCTATGGTCACTTTGTTTTTCCCTTACTTTGTCTATACTTTGTCTTTTTCACCATTGGATTAGTTTTTAACCCATGATCCAATGGTTGACAAAACAAAGTAATGGTTACTTTGTGAAAAACAAAGTGACCATAGAATATCCCTGAATATATTATTTGAAGTACAAACCAGAACATATTAAAATAAATGTTTGGCAGAAACAACTCTCTTTTGAAGTTTTTCACGAAGAATAAGTTTGTGTTTATTTAATTTTGATAAATTATTCAACTTGTTTTTAAAAAATTTATTTTAGTTTAACATAATTTCAATTTTTATTTTTTTTAATAGAAGAGTTATCATATCATATGATAATATAAAAAAATTATAGCACGATGATAATTAAAAAATAAAATGAGGAATTAACAGTTTCGATTTGTTATTTTGTTGCTTACAACAGAATAAAAAATTAACAGTTATAAAGAATTAATATTCTTTTTGAAACGAGAATAAATACTTTTATGTTCAAAAAAATATATCATTTTTATTTTTATTATTTATCTAAGATAACTTTATTAATTTTTGTACTATATTTTTTACTTTTATAATATTTATTGCCTAATTTAAAACATATACATTAATAATAACATCAATAATTGAAGTCTTTCAAAAAAAAAAAAAACATCAATGATTCAAGGTTTCAATACCTGAAATTGTAGTATGTATTACTACTATCTGTATGGTCGGGTTATATCCAAGTATTATCATAATTATAGTAAAGATAATGCAAATAGTACTATTAAAATAATCCATCATTGTAAAACTTCATCCAAGTGCCGGATTTTGTATGCTAAATTAAGACAAAAATTGAACCTCTTTTTATTAATGGCATAATCTGCAATCAAGAAGTAACCAAATTAAAATAGTTAGGAAGTTTCGTTGCAAGTTCGTTGAGTTATAGGTTGCTTAATTGTGTAATGTTTTCAATAATTGAGATATAAGTTGCAGATTATAAAATTAAATATGTGACTTTGTCTGTACCTAAGTTGTTTTCCTGAGGACATTTTTCCAAATTTCCTTACTTCTCTTTCGTACTAAACTCTTAAATTGCCTTGAAGAGTGACCCATAGCACTATTATACATACTTGTACCCTTCTGGCACACTTAGATTTTACTTCAAAAACCCAGATTTCCACATTAACTTCTGAGTTTTGATTTAGATTAGCACACAAATTAAACTTAATCTTTTGTGGTTTTGATAATTTATCTGATTATTTGGTTTGAGACGTCATTCACCCTTTAAGTCGAGGGTAATCCAGATTCAAGTCGAAAAGGTCCTGCTCTAGAGATCCACTGAGTATTTTAATCACTAATGCATTCTCATCCTGGCTCAATGGTTAAGCTGATCTAGTACTTTAGCCGCATTGTTAAGTGCTAGGTAGTGTCATTCAGCCTTTTAAACTAACCTTAACTAAATGCTGGCTTTCCTTTCCTAATATTAAAATATAAAAGCTGACATTTTCACAGGTTCCTTGCTGATTGTTTAATTTGACTTGCTTAGAGTGGTATTGCTATACAAGTCAGGATGTAATCCAAACCAATTAATTATATAACTTAAGGTATATTCCTCTTCTTCTACCCAGCTAATCACATTAATTATTTATTTTCTTTAAACCATGGTTAGTTTTCCATTAGTTATTCTAACTACTTTCTCATGCCTCCCTCAACTTCTTAAGCATTGCTGTTGTCATTGTCCTTTTATTACTTGTTTATAATAATAACACAATCAGATCCATCTCTGCAACAACAACTGTTTTAATTCGGCCATTCACAACAACTGTTTAGCAATCTCCCTGACTTGGACAGAACACAGCTAGAACCATCCAGGCTGCTTGATATTCTCACCAAGAAATCCTCTTTTCCGAAATCCAAGCACAAAACCGAGTTCTGAAGCATTGTGGATTACCGGATGGAGAGTATCTTCTCTTTACACCAAACTATAAAGATGCAGTGATATTAGTAGGTGAGAGTTACCCTTTCTTCAGAGGGAATTTCTACATGACTGTTCTTCCTGAAGAAACGGATTACATACGTGAATTCGCCAAACTAGCAAAAGGTCTAACATTTGACTATTACAAAAGGTCTAACAAATTTAGGCAACAAGTGCATATTATTACCTAATATATGTTCTGCAACAAATAACTTAGCCAAACTAGCAAAAACACAGCACACATGCTGACATTTCGTCCAAACAGAAACCATAAAACAAAGACTAGTACACAAAAAAACCTGCTACACCTGATTTAAAGCATAAACTCACACATGAACTACATGTTTCCTCAATGAACTCACAGCTAGAAAGATCAGTATTTTAATCTCCCATCACCCTCGGTAATAATATCTTTAAAGCCCCCGCCACTTGGAATCATGGGTAACACATGTTCTTGATGGGGCACGATAACGTCCAATAAATAGGGTCCAGGAGTATCCAACATCGTTTGAATTGCTGCTCTTAGATCCTGTTTTCTTGTCACACGTGCAGCAGGAACTCCACAAGCTTCAGCGAACTTCAGCATGTTGGGGAAAATCTCTGTTTCGTTTGATGGATTCCCCAGATACGTATGAGCTCGATTAGCCTTGTAGAACCGATCTTCCCATTGCACCACCATACCCAAATGTTGATTGTTCAGAAGCAGTATCTTAACTGGGAGATTCTCCACTCGAATGGTAGCCAACTCCTGGACGTTCATGATAAAACTCCCATCCCCATCGATATCCACCACAACTGCACCAGGATTAGCCACGGCAGCACCAATTGCAGCTGGAAGTCCAAAACCCATAGCTCCTAATCCTCCTGATGTCAACCATTGTCGGGGTCTTCTATACTTGTAATACTGAGCAGCCCACATCTGATGCTGCCCAACCCCAGTACTAATAATCGTGTTTCCATCGGTTAATTCATCAAGAACCTGTATGGCATGCTGAGGAGGAATTGCATCATCAAATGTCTTAAAATTCAACGGGTATTTTGCTTTCTGCTCGTTCAACTCCTCGTTCCATTTCCCAAAATCTACCTTACTCTTGAAGCTTTTGCTCTCAAGAATTTTGTTTATATCCTGCAAAGCCAGCTTAATATCCCCACACACAGAAACATGGGGCTGCTTATTTTTCCCAATCTCAGCTGAATCAATGTCAATATGCACAATCTTTGCTCTGCTAGCAAAAGCCTTGAGCTTTCCGGTCATACGATCATCAAACCTCACCCCAAATGCAAGTAAAAGATCACTCTTGTCCACAGCATAATTGGCATAAACAGTACCATGCATCCCGAGCATTTGCAACGACAACTCATGGTTAAGCGGGAAAGCGCCTAATCCCATCAAAGTACTAGCTACCGGAATCCCAGTCAACTCAACAAACTTCCTCAATTCCTCACTGGAATTCAAACACCCTCCTCCAGCATACAACACAGGTTTCTTGGACTCGGAAATCAACCTCACAATCTGCTCTAATTGTAACTCACTAGGTTGTTTAGGCAACCTAGACATATAACCGGGCAATTTCATAGGTACATTCCAATTCGGAACAGCTAATTGCTGCTGAATATCCTTAGGCACATCAATCAACACAGGCCCAGGACGTCCCGAAGACGCCAAGAAAAAAGCCTCACTAACAATCCTAGGAATATCCTCATGTCGGGGGAGCACATTTCGAATAATGGGGGAGCGAGTTAAGGCTTGGTGGATCTCCATGGAAGCTCCACCGGGGTAGGCGAATACATCAGTAACACCTTGGCGCTCGAGGGCTTCCACAAGAATGTCGGCGCCTTTACATCCCCATCAACATCACACCATTACAGCTCCTGTAACCAAATACGAGATTCATTCAATCTAATTTCATTTTTAGTTTCACAAATGTGCATAATATGATTTTTCCTATCTGAATAAAATACTAACAATTTTACCCTTTTAAGTCCCAGTGTAAAACTAACAATGTAATGATAGCAGTTAAGTTGTTGTTTTTAGGAATTCATATCACCCATACCTTACCTAATAAACACTTCCTAATATAAGTATAATATGCCAGAAAACAATCTATGGTGCACAAATGAATATGATAACAAAACATACTGCAAAATCAACCATGTCGATGAACCTAACTCAAAATTCATAAGTTCCTCGTTAACTCTACTATCATAACCACCAATAAAAAAGAGAAAGCTAACTGCAATTTTATATCACAAATGCTACAAGTTTCAATTCAATCAACTTCAACCCCTGTGCTGTGGATCTTTCTTGGCAACATAAAATTCAACAATATATAAACCCTTAAGGTAGCAACTAGCAAGAGACTTAATCACGGAAAACTTAACAAATACTATATATATATACATACAATGCTCCTTTTTACCATATAGTGTATAAAATTTGAACACAAAGAGGGGACCAAAAGGCAGCACTAAATGAATCCAGTACATTAGCTTCATAAAGATTACATCTAATGCAATTTTAAAACATTTGAATTAAATACACAATAAAACTTCATAATACATTAATAAGATTAACAATTTTTTAAGAAATGTAATAGTAACTATTAAAATGTCCTAAATTATATTCAATTATAATTTAAGGGTTTTTCTAAAGTGTGCCCAATGGGCACACCTTAAGCTTCATTATTGTACACAATAACATTTAATGATGTTACCCGGATATTTATTATATTTCCTTAATTAGTGAGATTCTCTTTAATCTCTAATTTTTTTTACCTTAATTAGAAAGATAATAAGTATTAAGATAATGACATTTAATGTTATTATATGCAATGATGAAGCTTAAGATGTGCCCATTGGACACATTTTAGAAAAACTCATAATTTAAAGTTCAAATTTCATAAAATTAAAGTGCATAATGAGAAAGGATCAAGTGTGACAATGTGCTTATGGTGTGACAAGGGAAAAATGTGGGGTAATTTTGTAATTGAACATGGGAAGGTGGCAAACTTGTAATTAAGAGAAAAAGTCTTATACGTGTAAAATGGAGGGAAGGAAGAGGGGGTGATGTCAGCGCTGATGTCACCCCTAGAGAGAGAAAATGTTTTAATTATTTTCTTTAAAATGCATTTTCCCGCTCTTCTCGAACTCATTTTTCAAAAAAAATTATACCACTGAACTCGTATTAATTAGGCCGTCATTTTGAGATCCATTTTTGTTATTTATAAACGATTTTTAATTTTTTTAACTTTTCTATGGTTGTTTCAAATTAATATTCGGTTGTTTCAAAACCTACATGAATAGAAATTGTTGCCTCACATCACATAAAAGTAGCTCCACTATATGAATGAATTCAATGAACACCCATATGCTATATTGTTTCAACAAAATACTCTGTTGTTTCAAATTAATACTCGGTTGTTTCAAATTAATACTCGGTTGTTTCAAATCTTGAGATTAGTGAGATGAAAACATTAATTCTTTAAAAACACCGTAGACACAACAAAGTTTTGAAACAATCGAGTATTATTTCGAAACAACCGAGTATTATTTCGAAACAACAAAGTATTAAACTGATATTAGACATTATTAAAAAGTCATAGAGCTCGGTCCATGGCAAAATTATAAAAAGCAATAGCAGATTGACAATAAAAATGTTGTTTGCATTTATTTAACATATTATCAAATCTTAGTCGGAGTACTTGAATTAAGAAGACCTCCATACATAACAAACACTATACATACAAAATACACATGAGCAGAGCAAAAATTGGTTGGAGAAATATACTATGAATCCAATAAACTTGAATAAATTTAGTATTATAATTCATATGAATAAATTTAGTATTAATTAAAAGGTTTGCAGCTTGACACTACAATAAATACTCCATGCATTCATAAGCTTATACATGTATCACAGATTCAACCCATGTACACGTGTACAAGTTTGGAGTAGTACAACTTTGCAAATTTATTCATATGTTTTCTAGGGAGTAATTACCCCCAAAGTCATTCAAAGTTTTGAAACAATCGAGTATTATTTCGAAACAACCGAGTATTATTTCGAAACAATACAGCGTACGAGTATTTTGAAACAACACAATATTGTTTTGAAACAACACGGTAATGTTTTGAAACAACACAGTATGTTTTTGAAACAATTACTGAAAAAAAGCCTAATTCAATTTCATTTCTTCTTCTTCTTCATAGCATGTTCTGCCAATGCAATTAATGAATTTTAACACCAAGAAATAGAAAAACTGCAATTTCATAAACTCATAAGAAACAAATCAAGAAATGGCAGCAATCAAAATCAAGAAATGGCCAAAAGTTCAGCAACCACCCAACAGAACCACCAAAAACTAAGCCATGAACAAAATCAAAAGCAACCAAATCAAAAGAAAAGATAAAACATTTAACTATTCCTTTCTTGGCATTTATGTGACCACGCCTATGCTTTATTGCCAAAAGTCTCAGGGAGGTCTGGGGATTTGTAATTTAGATTGGAAAATAACTTGCCAAACGAACATATGTGCGCCTGCCTTCCCGCTGCGTCGCACCGCCGCCATTGATTCCGACGAGGATCCGCTTCCGCAAGTCGGTCGATCGAAATCATGTTAGCCAAGCCGGAGAAGAAGAGGACGCCTCGCTGGAATTCAGAGAAGGAATAACCGGAGCGGTGGATGAGAGATCGGAGATCGCAATTGATGAAGACGCCGAGAAGGAGGAGAAAGGGGAGAAGACGGTGAAATTGAATAGGTAGAGAAGAGGGCCTGAGGTTGGGTAATGCTTTTTTAATTGGAAAAGTATCTTTTACATACCTGATAAATTACACAATTAGTCTCTGTCACACCATAAGAGGATGTCACACCATAAGGGGGGTGTCTCACTAGAACTTGACTCAGTGCATAATTTAATAATTTTTAACATGAAAAAATTTAAAGTTATATTACATTAAAACAATTATCATATTGGATAGTTCTTTAATTGGACTTTACTTCAAAAGATATTTCCAGTAATTTATAATAATAAGAACAATAATAGTAATAATAATAAATGAAAAACTAAAATAATGTAATGCGAAATCAATTTCAAATAGTCATGTATCAAAATTTATTACCATGTTAATATTAATGCTTTAATGGAAGGATGTCAAAAATGTCTTAATTGAGTAAATATACATTAATGCATTAATTAAGTCATAAATTATATAATTATATTGCCTTATTAAAAAACTAAAGCAAAATTAGAAAAAAAAAAAAGAATAAAAGGAAAGTCATAATACATAATATAGAAAATAAAACTAATAAATGGAAAATTAAATTTTTCTTTATAGTACCTAACTTTAATAACCAACCTTAATTAAATTGCATTAATAAACAAAAAATATTTTAGCTTAAAATTATGAACCGCCCAAAACCAGAAACTGGTCCGATTTACCGGTTCTACAGTCCGACCGGCCGGTCCATCGGTTCTTGGACGGTTTTGAATAGTTGAGAAAACCGGTCAGAAACCAACCGGATAGGGCACCGGTTCCGGTCGAACTCGGTCCGACCAGTCGGTCCGGTCCGATTTTCAAAACCATGATAAAAAGAGTTCATCCCATGTTTGTTTGAGGGGATGACGCTTGGGGATGAACTTTTTTTTCCATCTCATCCCCCACAACCTATATCCAATGGGGGTGTTACAGGATTTTGGGGTTGAGATGGAAGTGGACAAACTGTGGAAATGGCTAAATTACCCTTACACAATTAAAAGAATTCCCTCCATATCCATTAACAACAAAACCCCCCCAAGAAACATCATTTTCTCCATTACAGACATCTTTTCACCTCCTCTCTTCCCCGTCAAACCACCACCGCCGCCCTCAATCGACCACTACTGCAAACACCGTCCTAATTTGAACCGCCACTCTCTTCGGAACCTTCACTATTAGATTGACCAACCTAATTTTTGGCCGCCAAACCCCGCCTCACCTTCGCTATTTGTGGCTGCCAAACCCCTCCTCACCTGAAACGCCTTTTTTCAAACGCCACGGAGTTCGCCGAAACTGAGATTTAGGTCATCGGAGAAGAAAAATGGAAGACGAAATTGGGATTTCGATTGAGATTGTAAATTGGGGATTTCAATTTAGAGTTAGAACGATGATGAGGAGGAGATGCATGAGAAGATGGATACTAGTGGCGCCGGTAAAGGTCGCCGGAGATTGTGGCTGCTGAGAGGAGGTAGGATTTCAATCTACGTTTTCCATCGTATTCTGTGAAATGCAATTCAATAGGAGCTGTCAATTTTTTCTGTTTCCGTTTCCCATCGTATTCTGTGAAATGCGATTCAATACGAGCTGTCAATTTTTTCTGTTTCCGTTTCCCATCGTATTCTGTGAAATGCGATTCAATACGAGCTGTCAATTTTTTCTGTTTCCGTTTCCCATCGTATTCTGTGAAATGCGATTCAATACGAGCTATCAATTTTTTCTGTTTGCTTTTCTCATCGTATTCAGTAAAATATGATTCAATACGATCTGTCTCTTTTTTTTCCACCGTATTCTGTAAAATGCTATGAAATGCGATTCAATACGATATGTCAATTATTTTGGGGTTGATTGCACGTCGTCGTTTTCCCACTGTGAAGAATTAGTCGGGAACAGTGGGTCTAGGATTTAGTCGGGAAAAAATTGAAGTTTGCCTTTTTCCATTTCTATTAATTGGAGGACGATGAGAGTAATTAACCTACATTACCATATTGAAGAAGGAATAGTTAAGCAAAATTTTGTTTTATATTTCATATACCCATTTTAAAATGAAATTGAGGTAATATGGTAATCTCGATATTTTTAACTCTCATCTCATCCCTCTAAACAAACAAGTGCATAAACAATTTATATTTATCATTTAAACTCAACCTTCTCATTTTAAACTCATCTCAACCGCTTCTCTATCTCATCTCATCCCTGACACTAAACAAATACCCGTAAGGAGCCTTCGTTCATTCTTATGATTTAGATGGTTGGTGATGATGACGTGGAAGCCATTATCTTGAAATCTTCGTCAATAATAAAAACAACTGCGGGCTATTCTTTTTATGCATTTTAACGCTCGATCTTATCCCACTAATCATAATTTAATACGAAAAAATCAAAGTGACATGACAACAAACACTAAACAAAATGATCCAACAAGAAGAAGACTTTCTGTCCTTTCCATCAACTATTAATTGATAATCTCTAATCACTGAATCAAAGATAATCCAAATTTGATTCAGTGCTTTGTACCTTCTCCATATTTTGTTTCCAAAACAATAATAATATGTTAACATCAACTAAATTTGTTAAGGTTGTGCTAAATGGAAATGTAGGTTAATTACTCTCATCGTCCTCCAATTAATAGAAATGGAAAAAGACAAACTTCAATTCTTAATATAAAAACTATCTAATCTTAAATGACATTTTATTTATAGTCCTTTTGACCGGAACTCAAATAAACTCACCAGAAAATGCATATAGTAACTAAATCGCATAATTTTTTCATGTGGTAGTCAAATCGCATAATTTTTTCACCGTAGAAGAAATAAATTTTAAAAAATATGCTCTAGAACTATTTTCTTTAACTCAAATATTCATATGTTTATCAATATATTTTTTGACTCCTCACTTTCATAGTTTATTAACATATTAAAAAAAAAACACTTTTACATGAAAATATTACATAATGTGGATGTCACATAACATTTTTGGTGAGTTTATTTGCCGGATTCCGGTCAAAAAGACTATGGATGAAATGTTGTTCAAAATTGAGTGGTGTTTGAATTAAGAATTGAAGTTTTATAACATTGTTGTTTCGTTCTTAATAATTGGAGGACCACAGATATAACTGACCCTGAAAATTGCAGTGTTTGAAAACTTTTAACATTTTAGTGGCTTTTTTATAATTAATATACACAGTTATATGTTTCAACTTTTACATGCTTATGGAGCGTTTGTTCCGTGGAATGAGATGTATTCAATCACCAAAAGTAATCCAATTAATATTTTGTCTTCAATAATTAAATATTCTCGCAAATTACTACAAGTGTCATTTCGGTCTGCATAGGGATCTGGTCCCTTATGTATTTTCAACCTTATATAGTGTCACACTGAATTGTCATTTTAACTTTGTTCCAATATTTTTTTCATGTGACCCAATTAAGTCCTTAATAATCTAGCCATATGTAGGCCCCGTTTGGTAAAGCGTTTCGTGGGAGCATATAGCGTTTCGTAGGAGCATATTGCATTTTTGTTCCAATATGCTCACAAATAGGTGTTTGGTTATATTTTTGGAACTACAGCATTTAGAGTTTTGGAACCAAAACGGAGCGTTTCGTGAAAAGCTCCAATTTGGAGCTTTTCGTGAAACGCTAGTTTGTATTTTAAACCACAAGTAGACTTTGACAAAACTACCCCAACTTATTTTTTTAATTTATATTATTATTAATTTATATTGGTAAATAGTATACCCGTATAAGTCTTTTCACATGTCAACAGCAACTGTTTTTATAATTCTTCCAAACACTAATTATCCAACAACTATTAGCAAAC
The DNA here is from genome assembly GCA_028411795.1 of Euphorbia peplus. Lineage (NCBI taxonomy): Eukaryota > Viridiplantae > Streptophyta > Magnoliopsida > Malpighiales > Euphorbiaceae > Euphorbia > Euphorbia peplus. The sequence goes on along the minus strand of CP110843.1, from coordinate 5,162,630 downwards.
AGCAACAACAAACAGCAACAGCTAACCGCAACAGCTAACAGCAACAGCTAACCACAACATCTAACCGCAACATCTAACAGCAACCGCAACACCAAACGGAGCCGTAATTTAAGATATTCAATTAATTCATAATTAATATATCTGTTATATAACGGAAAAATTATTTCAAATTGAGAAAAAGGTATATCTTTTTCTCCTCTAAAATATTAAGAATAAATCAAGAGTTTAATTTCATTTTAATGTGTAGTTACAGTATAATTATACAGTGGCGAAGCTTAGCTGATAATTCAATGGGGGCCGTAATAATATTCCGACTTTTAATCTATTTGTTATTGAAAAACGTATCAATTTTTAATTCATAGGTTTGAACATTATTATTTATTTATAAGGCCTACTTTTTTTAGCTTATTTTCAGTAAAATTTGAATCATTGAACTTAACATATATAAATAAATATGATGGAAATCAATGTAAACTATAAAAAATTTCAAACTATTATTTCCAATAAAATTAGTCTAAACAAACATCATTAGAGTTTTAAATAAGTTTAGCTTATGCTATATATTGTGTAATTTGAGAGTTCTACATTTGTCAATCTTGAAATTCGACTCAAGACTTCATGCTTCATTTTGAAGTCTAATAATCACTAAACTATTCATTGGAGAATATATTGTATAATTTGGGCAAAAGTAAAATTTAAGTAACTTTAAAATTACAAATTTATTAATCATTAAAACTGATGATTACAATTTTATTATGGTGTAGGATATGTGCATTAAACTAAGTTTTTATTAAATGATAATTAATTTTATTTTATTTAGATTAAAAAAAAATTAAAAAAAATTTCGAGGGGCAAGAGGTCATGACCGTACCTTACCCGTGAGAAGCTCCGCCTTACATCTCTCATTACCTTTATCAAGATAATTTTATGATTATAAAAAATGTCAAATCATATTCATAGTTACCATGTTATTTTGTTCTCAAGTCAAATATACTCTTTTAGATAGATTCGAATGAAACTACATTTCACTTCTAGAATGTATCACCTTACAAGGGTTTAGAGTAATTCTCCCACAAGTAGCCTTTGGATAAATATTTCTCATTCCATAAGTGATGATCCTTAATACAACTTTTTAAAACCTTGTGATCATAATTCTATTATCTGAACATCTTCATTTTCACAATTTCTCAAGAGTGTTTCATTTCGAAGTCAAAACAATATAATATCTGAGTCATGATTAAAGAATTTTATTTAATTCCAAGGAACACTTATACCCATACACAATGAGACTAACTAGTGACATTTATGATTATTCACTATCTAGTATCTCATGTCACATCTCCAATGTGTAATAACATTTAATACCATACTGTTTAGATATCTAGATATCTACAACTTGTGAGATTAATTGTTTATTCATAATAAAAAACTCGATTACATGCAAGTCTCAACAGTTCCAGTCCATTTTATAATACATTGACTTGAGATAATTTAAGATTACTCAACATATTTATAACATTCAAGTTTGTTTTACTTTATCTTATATGAACACTTGATTGCAATGCAAATATCTAAGGATCTTTTACCTTTCGATAAAAGAATAATATCTTTCAAATATCAAAATGTCCTACAACGGTTGTCTTTAAGACAAATATTCCAACAATGCATTCTCTTATGGATCTTCAATGGGGGTGATGTAAAGCATATTCTTCGTTATTTGAATGGGGCTTCCTCGTTTGGTCTCCATTTTGGCACATCTTTGTCTCATCAACTTCATTGTTACGCGAATGTTAATTGGGGTGGTGATCAAGATGACAGGAAGTCCACAGGTGGGTATGTCATGTTTTGGGAAAGTTCTTTGGTGTCATGGTATGCTCATAAGCAATGGACGATGTCACGTTCCTCCACTGGAGCTGAGTATAAATCACTTGTGAATGCTACTTCAAAAGTTAGTTGGGTCGCAATGTTGGTATGTGAGATTGGATTTCCGATGCGATCTCCTCCAGTTTTATGGTGTGACAATTTGAGTGCTATTATTTTACCATTAATTTGGTTTTTCATAACTCCAAGGAGAATTTAGAGATTGATTTTCATTTTGTGCGATACAAGGTTCGGTCTCGGGTGTTGGTTGTTCGCTACATTAGCAATGTTGATCAAACGGTCGATATCTTTACTAAGCCACTTGCTCGTGGACGTTTCCAGTTTCTTCGTGACAAGCTCACCATACGGTCTTGCCTGGTTTCGCTTGAGGCGAGAGGGGGTGATAAGTATAGCCGAATACTCTTACAGTTATGATAGTTTTTTATTCCTTGTGTACCAAGTTACTTCCGAACTAGATATGTATCTATATAGGAATTCCCATGATATCAGGACTTGAATGTGTATATATGTGTACTCTTTTTACATCAATAATAAAAGTTATTTTCCCCAATTATATAAGATTGAGATTTCAAAGATCAAAGGTCATGTGTTGTGTAGCACCAGAATCAATGACCCAGGGTTGGTAGGTGATAGGGTTGGTTGTTATGTTGGTTTGAGGTGTGTAGCTGCTATCCTGATTAAAGTGAGAATATGAACAATTTCGAGCAACATAACCCATTCCATTGCAATTATGACATTAAAGGAGATGAGTAACCTGAATTGCCTGAGTATCCAGAAGGAGCATAAGGAAGCGGTTGCCCATTGAAACCTAAATTGGCCGTGAACCGATTTGGTTGCCCTAAATTGGTGAAGCAAGAACGTCTTCGGTCACAGGGGTGGCGACCACGGCCACTACCACGATTACTGAAAGATGTATTCGGCCTAGAGGTATAAAGAACCGTCGGTTCAATTTCTGCAGGTTTTGACTTTCTATTTAATTGTCGTTCCTCATGGAGAAAAAGATCAAACAAATCATCAAAGTTCATAACTTTCTTGTTATTCAATTGAACATGTCGAACAAAGTGCTTATATTTTAAATTCAAGCCATTAAGCAACACATTAGTGAATTTTTCATCAGGTATAACATAACCAGAAGAAGCCAACTGATGATAAGTATTATGAACCTTCATGACATAGGTCGAGATATCATCAAATCTCTCTTAAAATAGGCAACCATAGCAAACCCTACCTAAGTGTTCTGATGTATAAGCCCACTCAGAAAGAAAGTTTGCATTTTCATGCTAATAAAGGCTCAAAATCTCACATGGGTTTAAATGCAGTTTATTATTGAACTTCAAATTTTCAGAACTTCTAACTTCTAGGAATGACTAGATTCACCACACATTTGAAACACAAAACAATTTAAGGTCTAGATGTTGCTAACTAACAAAATGACACAAAGATGGACATGAACAAACTAAAAATGACAGAACATAACTGAAACAGGTTGTTTACAAACATATTGACTGATGACTAAGGTAAAAGAAAAGAAAGAAGAAGGAGAAACCACCTGACATCCCAACTAGGTTGGCACCTCAGGAAAGTTTCATCAAAACTTTAAGACGACTACGAGAAACATGGAACATTGACAAAATTTGAACAAAAGAGTACATGCACAAGACACGACACACGATGAAAAGAAAAGACTCAAACAACTTGGGCTTAATATGCATAAATATCTAGATTGATTTTTTTTTTTTCAAATTTGTGCGTTCATCATCAAGTTCAGAAATTCTTCTTATCCTACCACCCCCAAATTAGGAATGTGCATTGCCCTCAATGTACGAGAGCAAGAGAATGGGATAGGAAGAATAACTACCACAGGTCCAGTAATATGCAAACGAAGAAAATGCATGATTCATACCATTGGGAGAGAGAGAGAGAGAGAGCAAGTTGTTCGCTTGAAATTATGGTGGGTCTTGGAAGTGGGTGGTGTTAATCACCCCTGTAACTTCATTGGCAAAGTATGGCTTCAGTTTCTGGACATTAGCCATGAAAGGTTCTCCTCCTGGCCTTACGATCTCCGTAGCTCCATGGGCAAACAACTTGTTCACTATAAAAGGTCTGGACCACCTCGGTTTCACTTTGCAAGGAAACAACCTCAATCTGGAATCATATAAAAGCACTTGTTTCCCCTCATACAACTCTTTGGATTGAATCTTCTTTTCATAGCACCACTTGGTTTTCTCTAGCGAACAACCTGTTCCTACATCAGATTTTGCTTCTTCTCCGAAACTTTCCTTCAAAGGGTCATGTTTAGGTTCCTGCAAAACAAATGTATCATAACATGTGTCTAGAAAATAACATTTATCATCATTTGAAGTTGCATGCCTTGAACCTTTATTCATCTTAAAACTTATCTTCTTACCATTTATTCTCAGAAATAGCTTTCCTGCCTCAACATCTATCAATTCCCTACCAGTAGCTAAGAATGATCTACCAGTAGCTTTTCTTCGTGACAAGCTCACCATACGGTCTTGCCTGGTTTCGCTTGAGGGGAGAGGGGGTGATAAGTATAGCCGAATACTCTTACAGTTATGATAGTTTTTTATTCCTTGTGTACCAAGTTACTTCCGAACTAGATATGTATCTATATAGGAATTCCCATGATATCAGGACTTGAATGTGTATATATGTGTACTCTTTTTACATCAATAATAAAAGTTATTTTCCCCAATTATATAAGATTGAGATTTCAAAGATCAAAGGTCATGTGTTGTGTAGCACCAGAATCAATGACCCAGGGTTGGTAGGTGATAGGGTTGGTTGTTATGTTGGTTTGAGGTGTGTAGCTGCTATCCTGATTAAAGTGAGAATATGAACAATTTCGAGCAACATAACCCATTCCATTGCAATTATGACATTAAAGGAGATGAGTAACCTGAATTGCCTGAGTATCCAGAAGGAGCATAAGGAAGCGGTTGCCCATTGAAACCTAAATTGGCCGTAAACCGATTTGGTTGCCCTAAATTGGTGAAGCAAGAACGTCTTCGGTCACAGGGGTGGCGACCACGGCCACTACCACGATTACTGAAAGATGTATTCGGCCTAGAGGTATAAAGAACCGTCGGTTCAATTTCTGCAGGTTTTGACTTTCTATTTAATTGTCGTTCCTCATGGAGAAAAAGATCAAACAAATCATCAAAGTTCATAACTTTCTTGTTATTCAATTGAACATGTCGAACAAAGTGCTTATATTTTAAATTCAAGCCATTAAGCAACACATTAGTGAATTTTTCATCAGGTATAACATAACCAGAAGAAGCCAACTGATGATAAGTATTATGAACCTTCATGACATAGGTCGAGATATCATCAGATCCCTGAGACATGCAAAATCAACTGATCTTTTCAAATTATGAATCCACGAACGAGAACCAAAAGCATATGCGAATGTTAACTTCTTCCGAGCCTGAATAGCAGATGTAGTAGAAACAATATGGGAAAGTAGCAAAACTGATACAAATCTAATCAACCAACACAAGACTTGTTGATCCTTTTAGTACCAGTTTGTGTAATGTAGATTCTTGGTGTTATCATCAAGCAATTTAGTAGGTGGAATTTCATCTTCACTAAGATTATTAGCGAGGCCACTACCATGAATAATAGATAAAAGTTGAGCCTTCGAGAGTAAAAAATTATGGAATCCAATTTTATAATGATAAGGCTATAGAGATTTGGCTGAGGAGCAAAATATCTAGGTTGTTGTGTGATGGTAGGATGGGTTGTTTGAGAAGCACCAGTCGAATTAGGTCATTATGCAAATAAATGCTCCTCTTCCCATTTTCCCCGTGAACAACAAAACCTTAACCGTCCCATGAACAACTTTGCCTTGCCAACACAAGCTTAGCCCATGGTCATGTACACCAACACCACTCATCATTTCACCTCTAACCTTGATAATTTGCAGTTGTGTTCCAAAAATATCAAGGTCCTGAGCAAGTAACACTTAGTAATGACACTCAAATACCTATTAATTTTGTTGGGTTGTATACATGTGATATCAATGATAACCATATTCGTTTTGGAGATGTTTTATATGTTTCGTATGCGTCACAAAATTTAGTGTATGTTCGGTCATTAACTGCTTCTAATCGTATTTCTATTAAAATATTTTCGGACTCTTTCTTGATAAAGGATTTGGAAACGAATGCCATACTCCTCAAGGGCCATAGTAAAGATGGACTTTACTACCTCTCAGTTGCTTCCGCCGTACCAATTCAAATAAATTATGATGTATTGTCAACTTGGCATGCTCGTCTATGAGATCCCTAAAGTTTAATAGTTACAAACTTGTTCACTTTCAGTGTTATTTTAGCACATGAAAATAAATCCAACTATATTTGGTAAAGTGATCAATGGAAATGACATAGAAACGATAACCATCAATTGATGTAACGGAAGCAAAACCCCAAACATCTCACCAAATTAAATCAAGTGGGGCATGTGATACATGATCAAATAAAGTAAACGACAATTTATGAGATTTAGCAACAGAACACGAACTACACAATCCAACTGAACTTTTGAAACAACAATTTTATTATCACTTAATAAACGTTTGACTACAGGAAAAGAAGCATGTCCCTATTGATCATGCCGAATAGCAAAACTAGCTAAACTAGCAATAGAATTAAAACTGGAAGCTGATAAATATAGTGAATAAAGTCCATTATTACATCGGGCTTTATCCTCCCCGTCTCCAAATCCTTGATAAGAAAATAATCAACAAAGAATTCAAGAGACACTGGATTAGATTTTGTGAGTGCAAAGACGGACAATAAATTATGAGAAGATTGGGGAACATGCAATATATTACGTAAATCAAATTTAGAATTCTGAACCGAAATAATGGAATTACCAACACCAGTAACAATGAGAGTACAACCATTACCAATTTGAACTTCATAAGGTCTAGTATATCCTGAATGGAGACTTAATTTGACAAGGTCTGATGTGATGTGTAGCACCAAAATCGACGGCCCAATGTTGGTTTTTGATAGGACTAGTAGTAATGAGAGATTGAGGTGTGTAGTTGTTATCCTGATTAAAGCGCGGAGAGGAGCAATTCCTGGCAACATATACCCAATTCCATTACAATTGTGACATTGAAGATGTTTCTGAACATTAGCATCATACATTAGAACGTGAACAGAGAAACCTGGAGCGCCTGAGGAACCCGATGGAGCTCGAGGTGGTGCAGAAGAAGCCGAATAGCCTATGTACCTAGAGTGTTGTTTAGTATATTGAAAGGAACCTCGTCCTCAGCCTCGATTGGTGCGACCACGCCCACAGACAAGATAATTTTGTGAATTGGGCCTGTCTGGAAGCTTATAAGATCGTGGGTTGTATCACATGTTTGGATTTATGGTTCAATTGTCTTTCTTCATGGAGAATAAGACCAAATAAATCATCAAAATCAACAATTTCTTAGTTAAGACGCTCAGAACGAATAAAGTGCTCATATTTTTCATCCAAACCATTGAGCAAAGCATTAGTAAAATCTTCAGGAGGAACAATATAATCAAAAGAAGCCAACTGATCATATATATTTCTAACCTTAACCACATAAGTTGAAATATCATCAGACCCTTGGGTCATATTAGCAAGCTGATCTTTAAGATTCCGAATAGACTGTGAACCAGAAGCATTACTATATGCCAATTTATGCCAAGCTTGAATGACAGAAGTAGCAGAAGCAATATGAGGAAGCAGAGAAATTGAGACGGAGCCAAGTAACCAACTAAGCACATGTTGGTCTTTATGGTACCAGGTTGTATAAATAGGATTTTGGTATCATTAGCAAGCAATTAGGGGGGGGGGGGGGGGGGGGAGGCAACATCATCTTCATCAAGATGATTAAAAAGACCACTCCCTCAAACAATAAATAACAATTGAGCTTCCGTAAAGTAAAATTGGAGGAGTTCAACTTAATCGTAATCAAACTGTAAAGATTAGGAAGAGGAGCATAATAGCTAGGGTTTTGCATAACTAGTGATGTTATGGTTTGAGAAGATGAGGCCGAATGGCTGGGGGAGGCAAACGGGTTGTAAAATTGCCACAATTGAGTGTTTTTTGGGTTGAGAGAAAAATTCTGATGATTGGGATGAGGTGTGGCCGGCGGAACTAGAGGAGGCAGCTGGTAAGGTGCTCTCTAGGGAAGCAAAAAATCGGCTTAAGGTTTTGGGATATGAGGACCGAATAGGGTTTGTGAAAACCCGAAAGAAGAGAGCAATTTTAGAGTCTTAGCTCTGGTACCATGTAGAATCAACGTGATTGTATTGATATCATAACATACATATATATACAAGAGTTTGGGTGTAGTCCAAACCTAATTACATTATAAGCACATATACATATATAATCTATCAAAGGTCTAGAGAGTAAAAAGTTTAACTGAACTTTAGTAATTAAAACATTTGATAAAAAATTTACAAAGTAATAAAAATAGAATTAAAATTTTTAATTTCTTTATACCCACGTTAGAAAAATTGTCCCTCCCAACAAAAATCTAATTAAAGTAGCTAATCCAAAAATAAGTAGTAACATACCTATCTATTATATTGACTATAAATGTGCATCGAGTTAAAGTATGATTAACTAGCATAATTAATCCTAGACATCTAATCATAATCGATAAAGGAAATTTACAGTGCAAGTCAATGGCAACTTCACTTGGACTTTCCACATTCACAAGCACATGCATAAACGTGATCAACTAAATATATATTTCATCTAACTTTTTGTTGTTGATGATTTATTGGATAACCAAAAAAGAAAGATCGCTTAAACTTTTAAAAATTGTCTAAGAAAGTGAGATTCATTTAACATTTTCCATATGTACTGAACAAAACTTACTGAATTAGATTTAACAAATGAGCTTATAATTATAATACTAACGGTACTGTCAAAAAAAATAATACTAATGGAAATTATCCTTTCGTAAAAAACACTGATGAAAATTTTAAGAACAATTCTTTATAAAATTTTCGGTTACAAACTTTTATAAAATTGAATATAATTAAATTAGTTTTATCAAATAAATAAATACTATAAGTATGATAGATAGATAGACAAATAAATAAATAAATAGGTGAAATTTAAGGTGACAATTATACGTTGCGAAAAATGAAGTGGATTGAAAGTGAAGATGTTGATAATGATAATGAAGTTGAAAAAAAGTAACCACATGAATTCTTTTAAAACTTTACTTATATCTTTATGTATAAAAAAATTAAACCGGTAAAACCTTTTCTTTGTCTCGTAATTAATTGGAAGGTATAATATACGTACCATGACTTGTTTGTTGAACTTGTAAAGAAAAAACAATTAACTCCTTAATTTTTGTATATTTTATTAATTTCATGAATTTGGTTAATGCAATGTAAGTATACTCTTATTGTGCGTGGCAAGAAGAAGAGCACACTTGTCTTTTAGCAATAAAAGACTTTATCTGTATAACATAAAAACACGATTTATACAAACCCCGACTATCTCTCTATTTTATCTCTCCATTATTGTATTAATTTTAATACCAAGCTTCTACTAGGGGCATTCAAATTTAAAGGTTCAATATTTATAAAATAGTACAATTAAAAATTTTGACAACAAAATTTGACATATCAAATGTACATGTTGATAAAAATGGTTTGATTATTTTGGAACACCTTTTAGTTTATGAGCCATAGTTGATGTGATTTTAAAAAAATTCAATGGACATTTTACGCTAATCAATTTCTAATCATGTTTAATGTACTACATTGGTAATATGAACCAACTTTTTGGTATCATAAATTAACTTTTTATACTTAAATTGTTAACCTTCAAATTTTTGTATAAACATAAAATTTCATTAAAACGATTTTTGATAGAGTAAGGATTGATAAATGGTAAATTTGGAACATCAATTTTGTTAATTATTTAGTAGCATTAATTAATATGTAATTTATTTTTTTATCCAAATAAAATTATAGAAATATTTTAATTTTCCATCCAGTTTCCAAAACTATATATATAAACAACAATAAAAATAAGTGCATTTGAATGTTATTTCTCTTAAACAATAGTTGATTATATATTATAATATTACATTTAATTTATGAAACAAAATTAAGATTTAAATATCCATTTATATATGTGTAAAATGACTTATGCATTGCATGAACTACAAGCTAGTACGCATGTAATAATAACTAACAGTACAAATTAAAGTGTCAATTTCAACGACTGAAACCTCCAATCTTATTATTTTATAAACATTAATTTAAATTGTTCTCATTTCTTTTTTATTGCTACTTCTTTGCAACCTCAAAAATATATTCTAAACTCAATTCGCATTGCATTTGACATTAATTTTTCATGTGGTTGGAGAATAGACCGTTTTGCATAAATTGAAGTGGAAGACCTTAACGTAGGTCCCACTTCCCAACCATTTCTTCCTTCAATAATATTTAATATAATTCATCACCTTATTTAGATTAGGCATAACACATATATAAAACCTTAAACTTGTCCCAAAATTGTAATTATTCCCTGATCTTTAAAATGTTACAAATAACTCTCTATACTTGTCACAACGTAACAAATAAACCTCTAATTTCAAAATTGATGTATCAAAAAACGTACAATTTTTAGTCAGTATATACTAAAGGTGCATGATTATGATAGATGAAGTCGAAAATTTTGTAAATGATATTAACGATCGTTTCCACATTTTTGAAATGAACAAATATTAAATTAGAGTGTTACTCAAAGCAATTGGACAAGATCAAGGGGTTATTTGTAACTGTTGACTAGAATAAGGGGTTATTTGCTACGTTTAAACAAGTATAGGAGGTTATTTGTAACGTGCGAAAGTTCAGGAGGACAGTTGAAGTTTTTGGACAAGTTTGAGGGTTACATATGTATTAAGCCTTTAGATTATTATAATTCCAGCAATATATACACTGTATTTGCAACTTTATCATTAGTTTATTTCTAATTATTTCGTTATAGGATAAATTCCAAAAAAAACATTGTGCTTATAAAAATTGTCAAAAAAATGATTGTAATTTTATGTGACAAGACAATGATTATGGTTTTATATTTTGTTAAAAGAATAATTTTTTTATTTAGATACTATAAAAATGATCGCTACTCATCTTAAAATGAAAAATTGAAAAAATTAAAATTGTGTAGTATATCATTTACTATAAAATCATATTTTTTTTATTTTTCAAAACAATTAGTTTCAAAATTCTCTCTCTACATTAAACATCACCTAAACGATCTTAAAATTAAAAAGTAGAATAATTAAAATTGCATAAAATGTCATCAATTCTTGAAATTTTTTATGATTAAGGTCTCAATGTCAGCATTTACACTATTCAGATTATTCCTCCGAATATTCTTCCTATTTATGCTAGTTACCTTATATAGGGTAGTATATATATGTGTAAACCCTCTAATCAATCTCATACACCAAATATATTTTACACCAATCTGTTGTTTATCATGGCATCAGAAGCTGGTTCCGGTCACCGCCTTCCGCCGCACGCACAACAACCCGCTGCCTCCCACGCATCATCCGTACCGACGGAGAATCCTCACGATTCCTCCGCCACCTCTCACGAATATTTCACCGATCCAGCCTCGTCGGCCTTCTCCATCCCACCCGCTTTTGCACTCAATCAAAATCAACCCCCAAATCCACCACCCACAATTATAATAACCCTTGCAACCCCGCAAATTGGCCGGAATATCAACTTGAATCGTCGGTTTCCCTTCACACCACTGATATCACCGGCGACATCGAATTCGGGATTCACAATCCAGCACCGCCGGCAGCCACCTGGGGTCCTCCTCCCCAATCTTATCACACCGGCGACCAAGCCTTCAACGCCCCTCTGCTCCACCTCCGGGCTTCCCCGGTGAGACTGTCCAGCACCCACCGTCCGTGCACGCACACACTGTCGGGGCGTCTACTCCGCATCCGCGACCACCGCCGCACCCACCGACTGTCCAGGCGCCAGCGCCTGTTACCCATCCACTGATCGGCCCCCTACCGCACTTTGGCAGCCACCATATGCATCACATGCCGCCGCATGGTTCCCAACTGCACCCCGGCCACCGGTCGCCGCCTTCACCGCCACAGTCCGGCCAACACCACCACTCTGCCTATCTGTCGCATCACCAATCACATGGACATCCCCCTCACTCAGTTTCGGCGCCTTATGTCGGACCTCAAGCTAATTTTCAGCCTTACACGGCAAATTCGGGTTCGTATCCACCCCATTATTTTAATGAAAATGTGCTCTTAGGATCTAATGTTGTGACTTCGAGTCAATTACTTGTTTCTAGTTCTATAAATGTGCCTGTTAATATCAAATTAAAACCCCAATATTATAGGGCCTGGAAAACTATTATGCAAGCTACACTTAAAGCAATTAATTGTTTGATAATGTCATTAGTCCACTACCTACTCCCCCAAAATTGTTGCGTAACTCTTTTAATTACATGGACTTTGCTCACAAAATCGTGCTTATCTGACTTGGGAGAACAATGAAAATAGTGCTAAGGCAATATTGTTGAATTCTATAACTGAAGAGGTGTATGCCTTGCGTAATAGTCTGCAAACCTGCCATCAAATTTGGGTCAAACTTGAGAGTACTTATGGGTTACTGTCTGCTAGTCGTCGTCTGACCATTCATCAAAAGATTGGTCAACTCAAACAGGAGAATGACACTGTTAATACCAAACTTAGGGTCTTATTGGATGAATTAGATGCTTCATGAAACCCTTATCAAGATGACATATTGTCTGGTCTTATTCTGATGAGTGTTCATAAAGATTTTCACCCCACTATCTCCACCTTGACTTCTCGCAATAACTTTGTGGATTTTCATACTCTTTATAGTGAGCTGATATCTTTTGAAACACTGTCTCATGATTCTGCACAAGAGGCTGTTATGTCTGTTATTCCTTCTACTAATGTTAGTGTCAAGCCTAGTTCGGAGTCACATGGTTCGAAAATTTTTAAGAAACGGGGAAATTATTTTAATTGTGGGGATGCCAATCACTGGTCTGTAGGCACACCTTGCCTGACAGCAGATGGAGTTTGATCCATACTACTCAGATGCTTCTCATCTTTGGTACCCTGACACGAGGGCCACTCATCACATGACTCCCACTGTTGCCCATGTGTCTTATCCTACACCGTATATGGGGTATGACAATACTGCTTACTTCGAAAATGGACAAGGTTTGTCAATTACTCACCCTGGTAACTCTAAAATTCAGAATTTAAAGCTTAATGATGTTCTAATTGTACCTAAACTCAACAAATCTCTACTTTCTGTACAACAATTTACTCGTTATAATAATTGTTTCTTTGAATTTTGGCCAAATTTTTTTCTTGTGAAGGACAACACCAGTAGGGAAATCCTGTTGCAAGGCCCCAGTAGAGATGGATTGTATGTGCCTCCCCCGAACTTGAAGGATGCATTGGTTGGTAAGGTGGTACCGTTCTCCAAGTGCCATGCTTGTTTAGGTCACTGTCAGGATCCTACTGTTCGTCAAGTGGTGTCCAAGAATAAGCTTTCAGCTGCAGCTTCTTCAGAACTTTGCAATTTTTGTCCTTTAGGAAAGTCATCTAGAAAACCTTTATATTCTGTTACTCGAACTAGTAAGGTTGCTTTTGAAACTATTCATGCGGATGTTTGGGGTCCTTCTCTGAGCCCTCTTTTCTGGGACATTGTTATTTTGTAGTATTTATTGATGAGTTTACTCACTTCTCTTAGGTGGTTTGTGTGAAGTTTAAAAGTGATGTTTATCAAGTTTTTACTAATTTTTATGCAATGATTCAAAATCACTTTAATGCTAAAGTTAAAAAATTTCACTCTGATTTTGGAGGCGAATTTCAAAAACTTTGTCCCTTCCTACATAAGAATGGCATTATTCACAAACTTGCCTGTCCACACACACACGCCCAAAATGGCATTGTTGAACACAAAATTCGTCACATTGTTGACACTGCTCTTACCCTGTTTGCCTAAGCCTCCCTTCCCTTTGCTTATGGAACTATGTTGTCCTTCATATCATTTATCAATATTCTTTCGTCTCGTGTTCTTCACAATGAATGTCCCAGCTCGCCAGATGTGGAGTTATGGCGAAGATGTGTTCCCAGCTCGCCAACCACCTCCCTCTGTCTCCCCCTCCTCTTCACCAAGTTCGGATGATGCACTTGTTGGCCCAAAGATGACTATATAAATGCTAGAGGGGGGGTGAATAGGATTTATTGCTTTTAAAAACAATTATTATACTCTTAAAAGTATTTGCCTATTTGTTTAAACAACAACTCAAATAGTTTTGCGGAAGTAGAAGTTGTCTAAAGAAATTAAGAGTATAAAGGATGTAGGCACGATTTAATCACAAACAGTTTATAATAATTAATTAAATGCAAAGTAAGTGATTAAATAGCAATAATGAAAAGAGTAGGGATAGAAGGATTTGACACAGAGTATTTATCCAGGTTCGGTCTCCTTGTGAGCCTAGTCCTGTCCCCGAGAGAACCTCTCGAGATTTTCCACTAATGATTTCTTTACGGGCAGAAATCAAGCCTGAGACAGTTCTCACAATCCGAGACACTGTCAGCAAATACCTCTACCAGTATTTACTCTCTCGAACTCCAAGCGTCGAGTGACTTCTCTTAGTTTTTCTCAAGCTCAACTAAGAAACTTATGGCACTTTTCAAGGCTCAGTGATAACCTCTCCTAAGCTTGCGGGTGCTTAAGAACCTTTTACACTTTTATAGGGAACTAGTGTTAAACCCAGATTAAGCCCCACTGCTTAATCTTTACAGTATCTTTTTGAATGAAGTAAATTACACTCAAACTCTCGAGATACAGTTGAAGGAAAAATATAATCAAAGCTTGCTTGAATACCTCAGTTGATAGCTTTAATTCTCAGTGTGTTTTTCCCTTGACTTCAACCATTGCTCCTCCATGCTTTATATAGACAGTTTTCTGTCCGTTAGCTTCTTCATTTTGAACAACAAATATGTTGTAGCCGTTTGGAGGAGATAGAGCACATGCACTTAGTTTCAAACAAGTACATCTTTTAATCCCATTTCGTTTTCAATGACAACTTTACAAACTCTCCTTTGGAAGCCAACTCCTTGCTTTTGTACGGTTGAAGTATAAACCCTTGAATCAAGCTAGATTCATCCAAGATTAATACGGTTTGAGAGATGGCAAAGGACAACAAGAAACCCAATTAGTAAGCCTTTCATTAGTTACCAATGGAAAAAGACTTTTGTCATTTGTAAAGTAGGTTGTACTTTGATGGGATTGTTTGCATTTGCTCACTACTTCTCTTCCATACGAAATGCAGCATTATAATGTTGTACATGTATGAATATAATTAGCATAGGTGAAAAGGTTTGTGAACACTTCCAGCAAACATCAAGCAACACATATGATCAAGGCATTTTGATTTCATTTATACTATAACAAGTACGGTGTTTCGAATGGCATATATCGATTGATGTTTGTTGAAATAATAGTTTGATCATGGCATTTTATAAAAACTTCTAAACATGTTATCAACATATTTAAGCATAACTTAAGTATATCATAGTTATTTATTTTAGTAGTCTTTAAATATCTCTAAAAATATTTGGAGAAGCTTTTGATATAAAAGTCCATTTAAGTTTAATTACTGAGAGTTAAGTTCAAGTCATCAAAACTAATGAGGTTGATTCAACAGCACTTACTCTTCATCTCTCTGCTCCAGTGGCCTCGACAACAGGTACTACTTCTGTTGGTGTGCCCTAGTTCTTAGGCATAGTTATCTGTCATTGTACTGTACTTTTGTTTATTGTACTGGATACTTTGATTTATTGAATAACAACATTAATTCATTCAGTTGATGTATCTTGTATTATATGCACTGTTTGTAGGTACGTATGACCAATACGGGACTTGATCGATCCACTTTAGAAGGAACATGGTGGGAGTGTCATTGTCTTTCTATCAATGTAGATCTCATTTATCTATTAACTTGATTTCATTATAGTATTGAGTGAGGAATCTGATTAGATTTGACATGCGCCTAACCGGTCTGTAAAAGGATGCCAAATACGGGTATAGTTGGTTTAATTAGTGAACTCATTCATACGGATAGTTGAAGTGAAGGGATTACCACTCACTCTATTAGTGAGATGATATCACTAGGCCACTCGATGAGATTAAACTGAGAAATGTGTGGCCACACTCAGATAAGATGGTTACTTGTTTGCTCTCCAGTTTAACTCAAGATCGAGAAATATCTCAAACTGTAGAGGATGACATTCGCCGTGCCTCATGCTTGATATATCGATATGCTATGGTAAGAGATATCTGAGACATCTACATGGGTATCTGTCTGTATGAGATAGCATTTCACTGTAATCATTTGGTGACTGATATGGTCTAGGCAACTCTCTATCACTCGTATAGCCTTTTGATTATAGCACAAAGGATCGAGCACACTAGACACTGAGATTAACACTCGTAGAATTGATGCATGTATTGTGTCAATGAAGAACTTATTATTAGTTGTTGACTAATGATGTTAATTGATTATTTGTTTTGTAAGAAACAAGTTAATTGATTGTGTAGAGGGATTAATTATTCTATCGGGTTAATTAATTAAGCGATTGATTAATTATATTTTCTTTAGGGGTTAGTATGTAATTAATTATTACCTAATTGATGTTAATTGAATCAATTGTATTCTATTGGAGAACAATTGGATTAATTAAATTAATCCAGGGACTAAAACAATAATTAATTGACACACTATAAATTAATCTCGCATTAATGAAACTCTGGACTTTCTGACACAGAAAAAGAAAAACCCTAATCCCCTCTAACCCCAAGTGGTCGGCCGAACCCCCAGAGGATCGCGGAGGTCGTTTGGTTTTTCATGCCTACTCGAGAGCTCGTCGTCCGGAAGTGTTGTGCACGTGATTTTGGAGGAGCCACTGATCGTGTGGTTCGTCTATCTCTCACATAGGGATTCCATGTGAGTGAATTTAATAGTTTAATCACGTCTTATTAATATGTTGAGGTTTTGATCAAGATTAGTATTCTAATCAACGAATTCAATGTTTTTTCCGTTACTCTCATTGACCTCATATAACTCTCACCTCCATTAACCTCTTTATTCACAAACAACTTTTTTTACATATATTTTTCTAGATAAATTAAACATTAAACGCGTTCTTAGTATTTTGAAATGCATTTTTACAATGGAGATACCAAATAATATAGGTTTAAACATCAAAACTTTGCTTAAAGTGACATAATTAGCTTTTTAAGTTCACTTGCAAGAATAAGAAGAGTGATTTTTCAAAATAATTGCAAAATATATACCACGTTTGTATAAATTTAATGATTGAACTTATCAATTTAAATAAATTAGGAGGTAAATAAATCATTTTAAACTAACTGAAATAG
The DNA here is from genome assembly GCA_028411795.1 of Euphorbia peplus. Classification (NCBI taxonomy): domain Eukaryota; kingdom Viridiplantae; phylum Streptophyta; class Magnoliopsida; order Malpighiales; family Euphorbiaceae; genus Euphorbia; species Euphorbia peplus. Next base: position 5,145,234 of record CP110843.1, on the reverse strand, counting down.
TAAATAGATGACTTTAAATAAGTATAAAAAGCTAATAAAATATCAAAAGCAAATATACGTAAATACACAGAGTTTCTAATATATTGGTCAAATTAGGGGCTTATGTGAAATTTGTAGTCATAAGATATAATAAAATAAAGAAACATTAAAAGTCTGTGATTATTTTATTTATTTATTATTTTCTTTTTCAGAAAAAATTTAGTGTACTCGTTATGAGTGGATAATATGGTACTTTGAGCCAATAAATAATTGATATGTATACATCAATCAATAAAATTTAATGTATAATTAATTAAAATATATTTTGTCAATTAAATATTTATATAAAATTTTAGATTTTAAAATAAAAATTTTAAATCTTAACAAATAAAACTTAAATCTGAAATTATGAACTCTTAGTTACTACTACTAGGTGCTTTCTATGGTTACTTTGAAGTAACCACTACTTTGTTTTTATCACCATTGAATCACATCCCATACCACTAATCCAATGGTAATAATGGACAAAGTAATGGTTACTTTGTTTTTTACAAAATGACCATAGAAAAACCCACTACTACTAATATATATGTAACCAAAAAAGTAAAATTAATATATATATATATATATATATATATATATATATATATATATAACGTGTTATTAGATTATTGATTCAGTGTATAATCATTATTAATGACTTAATTGTTTTGGAGGTCACAAAAGTTTGCCTATTTCTCATGAACGGTCATAACACTTTAATTTGTTCTTGTAAAATTATAAAACTTTAATTTTGTTGCAATAAAATCACATTGACCGTTTTCCGGCCAACCGCTCGTCGGAGTTGATGATGTGGCAAATAATTTTATATTTTTTGTGACACATCAGAGATACTTCATCGCCATGTGGCAAATTAAAATATATTTTTTTAACAAAAAAGCTTAAATTAACCCGACCTAATCCAAAGTATATAACTAATTAGTTTCAGGAGATAGGATCAGGTGAGACAAAGTCATTATGGAGCGATTTTTTTTAGTGTGAGACAATTAAAAAGTGGTGTCATTTTTGAAATTTTAAAAACATGGAGGGGCATTAGTGAAGGGAAGAGAAGGTGATGTCAACGCTGATGTCACATCTAGAGAGAGAAAAAGTTTTTATTATTTTATTTAAAATGCATTTTCCCGCTCTTTCCGAACTCATTTTTCAAAAAAAATTATACCACTGAACTCGTATTAATTAGGCGGTCATTTTGAGATCCATTGTTGTTATTTATAGACGATTTTTATTTTTTTTTATTTTTGTTCTAAATTGGATACTCGGTTGTTCCAGCAGAATACTACATTTGTTCCACCAGACTACTACATTTGTTCCAGCAGATTATTTTCATTATTTTTTTTAAATGCACTCTGGGAGTGTAAAAAAATGTAGTATTCTGGTGGAACAATTGGAGTAGTCCGGTGGAACAAGTATAGTATTCTGCTGGAACAATCATAAAAAAATAAATAAAAAAAATCGTCTATAAATAACAAAAATGGATCTCAAAATGACCTCCTAATTAATACGAGTTCACTGGTATAATTTTTTTTTGAAAAATGAGTTCGGAAAAAGCGAGAAAATGCATTTTAAAGAAAATAATTAAAACTCTTTCTCTCTCCAGAGGTGACATCCGCGGTGACATCAGCGCTGACATCACCTCCTCTTCATTCCCTTCAATTCACGCATGAGGGGTGTTCCTTTAATTACAAGTTTGCCACATTCCCCTATTGAATTACAAAAATACTCATTGTCTCACCATAAAAACTAGTCTCATCCTAAACTCTTGTATCATTTGAACTTAACTCTTAGTTTCAGAGGTCACAAAAATTTCTAATATTTATTTTTTTTAAATGGTCACAAAATTTTCGAATAATTTCCTAAATGGTCACAAGAGTTTCGAATATTTTCTCAAATAATCACAAATTTATAACTAATTACTTTTAAAAGTCACATGAGTCTCAAGCATGTACATAAATTTATAGCTAATTATTTTTGCATATTATTTTAAAAGCTTACCTATTTCTCAAAAGTCACAAATTTATAGCTAATTTTATTTTTGCATATTATTTTAAAATTTTGTCTATTTCTCAAAAACTCACAAATTTATAACAAATTGGCTATATAACTTTGGGTTGAGTGGAGTTAATTTAAGTTTTTTCTTTAAAAAGTATATTTTAATTTGCCATACGACGATAACGTGTCGTTGATGTGTCACAAAAAATATAAAATTATTACCGCATCATCACCTCCAGCGAGTGATTGGCCGGAAAACGGTCAATGTGATTTTATTTGGACAAAAATAAAAATTTTATAATTTTACTGAAAAATATTAAAGTTTTATAACCGTTCATGAATAATAGACAAACTTTAATGATCTCCAAATCGCTTAACTCCGCTACTAATTTGTTATTAAATTATTAATTCAGTGTATTCTGAAATTTCTGGCCGGTTTATTTATGTTTGTTCATTGCAGGCTAACAACAATGAAAATAATAAAAAAAAAATGAATTTAACCAATTAAATTATTACTCATATTATAAGAGAGGTTGCCACATAGGACAAAGTGGAACCCATAGTATAAACAAGTTTGAGAATGGGACTACTACTAGGGTGGGTCTCATAATACAGGTCATATAGGAACAACAAGAAGCTCTAATAAAATAAAATTAATAAGATAAAAACAATGCTAAATAAATAAATTGGTTAATTACCAATTTAGTCTATTTTTAGGTGGCCTTTACATATATAGTCCATTTTGCTCAATTTTATAAAAAAAATAAAATAGGTACTTTCAATCATTTTAGACGAAAATACTCTCGCAGTTTTTTTTGACACTATGAGCATGACAACAACATGCACTACAAGTGTGAAGGGCACAACAACGACAAACACTACAAGACGAGCACTACGAGAGAGGAGAAATACAGTCACATCTTTCGTTTTTCAAACATGTTAATTGTAGTTTACTGTCGCCGTTATCCCCCGTTTAGAAGGAGGAGCGGAATTAATCATTTTAGGAACAAAGATAATGAGTGACAAGAAATCGAAAGCTTAAGCTGCTAGTTATTTCTACTCTATATCTTTTATATTAATTTCTGACACACTTATCAAGCGAATGCCCCTTGGACATTAAAGCTTGCCCAACAAGTTCATTCCACCATGTGTTTGTTTTTTTTTTAATTCACCAATAAATGAAGTCGTTCCGACTCGAGTTTAAGACATTTCGATCGCATAAACTCTAATACCAAGTGAAAAAACGATAGAGCTAAAAGTTCGAGCTGATAGTTAAAATCCAACGACATCTTTTATATTAAAATGTCCGACAATGAGAAATGAATGAAAGGAAGACAGAAAAGACGAGAAGACATATAAGATCAAATTTATTCAGCTTAAAAATGTTTACATTTATAAACGTTGAGCACTCCTCAAAAGCAGGCCAAATTTGTAATTAACCTAATAAATATAAAAATAAGTAAATTAAATAGTAATTAATCTCAATTTTGTTTTACTAAAAAAACAAATAAGTAATTAATCACTAATTAAAATAAAAAAAGAGGTTAATAATAAGAAGAAGAAGTGAAGGCACCCCGGAAATTCCTGGCATTGTTTCTGACTTCCATCACACAGAACAAACCGAGGGAGAAGACGAAGAAGAAGAAGAAGAAGAAGAAGAAGAAAAAGAAAGAAAAATCAAAGCTAATTTACACTTTCTCTCTCCTCTCCCTCCTAAAACCCTTCCCTTTCTCTCTCTTCTTCTTTTTTTTCTCCCCCAAATCAAATTTTCTTCCTCTGCACTCAGGTTTGATTTTTTTTCTTGTGATCTATCCTTTACTCTCCTCCTTCTCTTCTTCTTCCTTAATATCTGAACTCCCTTTTGTTTTTTCTGCATACCCTTTTGTTTTTTCTTGAAGATGGGCATGTTTCCTGATCGCTGACATTTTCTTGTTCTTGATTTTTCATGCCTGCATTCGTATTTTCTTGCTGGTTTTTAGCTGCGGGGGAAATGTTTGTTGTGATTTTAGATTGTTTTTGAACACCCTTCTCGTTCTTGATGAATGTTATTCTTTTTGGGAGCTGTTATGATAATGTGGGGGAGGATGAATTTTTGTTAGGATCTTTTTTGAATATTTCTAGCTCTGGGTGTTTTTGAATTTATGCTTCTGTGTCTAATTTTTGAATTCGTGTTTAAATTTTGTCTTTATTCTAATTATTCCCGAATATTGTGATGAAATTTGAATTTGCTGATCTGCTCCAAAGAATTGGTTTTTTTGAATCCCATTGGATTAGTTGTGTTGATTCTACGTTATTTCATCTTGAATCGCGTCGAATTGCACAAATTTTAAGCTGATTTTGTAGTTTTTTTGTGGGTTTTCTCAGGCTTTGGAAAAAAGTGATGATGCAAACATAAAGGGAGAAGTTTGGCATCTCCTGTGGAAGGAAATAATTTTGGGGGTTGCCTTTTTCTGGTGTTTGGTTTGGGGGCCAATTTATAAACTGCTTTTGAGAGATGGCGAAAGGCAGGATAAGGGCGAGGCTCCGCCGGAGTCATTTTCACCCGTTTTCGTGTATGAGACCGAGGGCGGAAAATGGTGAGGCACCACATCCAGTTGAAGGTCCTGGGTATTCGAGAATCGTTCATTGCAATCAACCGCGAATGCACAGGAGGAAACCCTTGAAATATTGCTCAAATTATATATCTACCACCAAATACAATGTAGTTTCTTTCCTGCCTAAAGCGCTCTTTGAGCAATTCCGACGGGTTGCCAACATTTACTTCCTTTTGGCTGCAATTCTTTCACTTACTCCGGTCGCACCCTTTTCCGCTGTAAGCATGATTTTCCCTTTGGCTTTTGTAGTTGGTATTAGTATGGCAAAGGAAGCGTTAGAAGATTGGCGTAGGTTTATCCAGGATATGAAAGTTAATACTAGGAAAGCTATGGTTCATAAAGGGGATGGTGTTTTTGAATATAAAGCGTGGCAGAAGATTCAGGTTGGTGATATTGTGAAAGTAGAAAAGGATCAGTTTTTTCCGGCTGATTTGCTTTTATTGTCCAGTAGTTACGAAGACGGAATTTGCTATGTAGAGACTATGAACTTAGATGGCGAGACAAATTTGAAACCGAAGAGAGGTTTGGAGGTAACCATGCCCATGGATGATGATGAGACTTTCAAGGATTTTACCGGAGTAATTAAATGTGAAGATCCTAATCCGAGTCTTTACACCTTCATTGGTAATTTGGAGCTTGATCGTCAAGTTTATCCGCTTGATCCTAGCCAGATACTCCTTAGAGATTCAAAGCTCAGGAATACAACATATGTATATGGGGTTGTGGTATTCACTGGTTTTGACAGTAAAGTGATGCAGAACTCGACGAAATCCCCTTCCAAGAGGAGTAGAGTAGAAAGGAAAATGGACAAAATTATATACATTCTTTTCAGCTTCCTTTTGTTGATCTCGATGATAAGTTCAATTGGTTTTGCAGTGAAGATAAAGCTTCAAATGCCAACCTGGTGGTATATGCAGCCCTTGAAACCTGAAGATTTGTATGATCCTAACAAACCTCTCCAGTCAGGTCTTGCTCATTTGATCACGGCTCTCATCCTTTACGGGTATTTAATACCCATCTCTCTCTATGTTTCTATCGAAGTCGTGAAAGTTTGTCAAGCAAAGTTCATCGATGAAGATCTGCAAATGTATGATGAAGAAACTGGCAATACAGCTAACGCACGGACATCAAACTTAAACGAGGAGTTGGGCCAGGTGGACACTATACTCTCCGATAAAACCGGCACTTTGACTTGTAATCAAATGGATTTTCTCAAGTGTTCAATTGCTGGCACTGCATACGGTACCTGTTCCAGCGAAGTTGAACTTGCTGCCGCAAAGCAGATCGCCATGGATTACGAGGAACAGGAAGGAGAACCTAACACTTCCAGGTTAAGCAATATGCGGAACTCATGGGATAACAATGGTAGAGTTTCAGAAATCGAACTAGAGACTGTTATTACTTCTAAAGAAGAGAAGGATCAGAAACAAACACTAAAAGGGTTCAGCTTCCAGGACAGTCGCCTCATGCTTGGGAACTGGTTGAAGGAGCCCAAATCTGACGTGCTCATGTTATTTTTTCGCATATTAGCAATTTGTCAGAGTGCTGTTCCTGAGTTTAACGAAGAGACTGGCAATTATACGTATGAAGCAGAGTCTCCAGATGAAGGGTCCTTTCTTGTTGCAGCAAGAGAATTTGGTTTTGAATTTTGTAAAAGAACTCAATCAAGTGTTATTATCCGTGAAAAATATGCTAACTCTGGACAACCTGTAGAAAGGTAAGGGGTGCAAATTAACAAAATATCTTTTTATTGAGGCTCTTTTATCCACCTCCTGTTCTGAAAATTTGTTTCCCAATATCTTGGGAATGCTGCAGGGAGTACACAATTCTCAATTTATTGGAATTCACTAGCAAAAGGAAGCGAATGTCTGTCATAGTCAAGGACGAGGATGGACAGCTTATACTCATGTGCAAAGGTGCTGACAGGTTAGACTGCTAAATTTCTGTCTATTTAGTACATATTATATGAAGCAACATGTCAAATAAGTGAAAGAAATTTTTTCAAATTACTTGCTTCTGTCATTCACTGCTCCTTTGCTTTTCAATATGCAGCATAATTTTTGATCGGCTATCAAAAAATGGAAGGACATACGAGGAATCTACTACGAAGCATTTGAACGAGTATGGAGAAGCGGGATTGCGCACGCTTGCACTTGCTTACAAGAAGCTTGAAGAGTCCGAGTATTCTGCATGGAACAGTGAGTTTACAAAAGCTAAGACTTCCATAGGTGCCGATCGAGAAGCAATGCTTGAGAGAGTTGCAGATATGATGGAAAAGGATTTGATTCTTGTCGGTGCAACTGCTGTGGAGGACAAATTACAAAAAGGGGTACAAGTAACTGTTACCTTTGAGCCATCAATTGTTTCATTTTTATTATGTGCTTACTCTCGCTTTTCGTCATCAGGTGCCCCAGTGCATAGATAAACTTGCACAAGCTGGTCTCAAGCTTTGGGTTTTGACAGGGGATAAAATGGAAACTGCAATTAATATCGGGTTAGTTCCTTGCAGAGTTATGTCGCAGTTGTTGCTACTGCGTATTACTTTTTGTCAAGCTAATGAATCCTCTCCTTTTCGTGATGCAGATATGCTTGCAGTTTGCTCCGACAGGGAATGAAGCAGATCTGTATTACTATCACAAATTCAGATATGGGAGCTCAAGACAATAAACAGGTCTATTTTACGTGGCAAGATAGTACCAGACTTCATTTACATGAAACTTTTATTAGCATCGTCATCTGATGTTCAGAAAAATGTTGCTTTTCTTACTGATCAGGCTGTGAAAGACAATATTTTGAATCAAATTACCAATGCCTCTCAAATGATTAAGCTAGAAAAGGATCCCCATGCTGCATTCGCGTTAATTATCGATGGAAAAACTCTGGCTTATGCTCTGGATGATGATATGAAGCTTCTGTTTTTGGCTTTAGCAGTTGATTGCGCATCTGTGATATGCTGCCGTGTATCTCCCAAGCAGAAAGCACTGGTATGATCCTCTTGCAGAGTTAATGGCATACCTAATCGTTTCATTGTACCTAATCGTTCATTTTTCTTTTTGGATTGTGGTTGCATTCTGCAAAATCTGTGTGGACCTGATACTTATCTGCAATTTTTCTTTCTTCTTTGGTTGCAGGTAACGAGATTAGTGAAAGAGGGAACTGGAAGAACGACATTAGCTATCGGCGATGGTGCAAACGATGTTGGAATGATACAAGAAGCTGATATTGGTGTTGGCATCAGTGGGGTGGAAGGTATGCAGGTTAGTGAAGTGTCTAATTCCTTCATCATAAACCTTTTTCAATAATATTATTTTAACAATTTATTTCCTGATATGCACATATTCAGGAACGACGAGCATGTTTGATTTAGAATTTGTCGGAGAATGTTATGCTTAAACTGCATTTGTGATATTCATCATCCACAATATATTTGATCATCATTTAGATATGATATTGAGATTTGAAATTAATTTCGTGAATCCCTTGCAGTTTTCTTCTTCTATACGTCCTAGTGCCTCTTAATGTTCAGTTGAACCTTAGAAATGTTGCCATTTTATTACAGGCTGTGATGGCTAGTGACTTCTCTATCTCGCAATTTCGGTTCCTGGAAAGACTTCTGGTGGTTCATGGACATTGGTGCTACAAGAGAATTGCTCAGATGGTAAAAGTCAAAAACTAGTGATCTCGATGGTTTATTTCATGAGTTACAGTTTGCCATTTGCATTGGTACAAGCGTTTAAAAGCTCCATGTTTCTGTTTATTCAGATTTGCTACTTCTTCTACAAAAATATTGCATTTGGTCTCACCCTGTTCTACTTCGAGGCATTCACGGGATTTTCCGGGCAATCAATTTACGATGACTGGTTCATGCTACTATTCAACGTTGTCCTTACATCCCTGCCGGTTATTTCTCTTGGAGTTTTCGAACAAGATGTTTCTTCCGAAGTCTGCTTACAGGTTCGTCTCATTTTCCAAATTTTCGATCCTGATAGCCCGCTACTAGTATTTATCAACGTTCATTATGCATCGTTTTTTTCTCACAGTTTCCCGCGCTTTATCAACAAGGACCTAAAAATCTATTCTTCGACTGGACTAGAATACTAGGATGGATGGCGAATGGCCTTTACACCTCGCTAATAATATTCTTCCTAAACCTAATACTCCTCTTCGACCAAGCCTTCCGTCCCGAAGGCCAAACGGCCGACATGGCCATTGTCGGTACAACAATGTTCACTTGCATCATCTGTGCAGTCAACTGCCAGATCGCTCTCACGATGAGCCATTTCACATGGATTCAACACGTTTTCGTCTGGGGCAGCGTTTGTGCTTGGTTCGCCTTCCTCCTGCTTTACGGAATGGTATCTCCTATCTACTCGGGGAACGCTTACCAAATTTTGGTGGAAGCTCTCGCCCCTGCTCCTCTATATTGGTGTTCAATCTTCTTAGTTTCCGTCACTTGTAACTTACCTTACTTGGTTCACATATCATTCCAAAGATGCATCCATCCAATGGACCATCATATCATTCAAGAAATCAAGTATTATAAGAAGGATGTTGAAGATCAACATATGTGGAGTCGAGAACGGTCCAAGGCGAGACAGTCAACGAAGATTGGATTCTCAGCAAGAGTCGATGCGAAGATTAGACAGTTAAAAGGGAGGCTGCAGAAGAAGCATTCTTCATTAGTAACAAATACTTATGTTTCTTCCCCTTCATAACCTTTTCTATTTTTTTTTCTTAAGTTTTTCTTATAATTTTTTTTTCTTTTGGGGAAGAAGTTTTTTTAGGGTTTTTGATATTTTTGCAGCTTTTTTTCTTATCTTCCCCCCTTTGTAATGATTCAATTTAATCCGGGTAGTTCGAAGTCCCCCACCCCCACATTCTTCATACAAAAACAAAAGCATATATAGAGTTGTATGTACACTATCTATAAATCTACTTGTGAAAATTAGTTCATTCTTATATGTTCGTTCCGTTTCGTTCTCCTTTTCGTATTTATCTTTTTCACTTCAAACAGTACGAGGATTGTAATGCCTGATTAATACTTTTTTCCGTTTTTTCTTTCGGCTTTTTCACTCTCGACTAGTAAAATTGAAGAGTTCGGATTTCAAAAGAAAAACCAGCTAACTTTTATTGCAACAATAAGCATTGAACATCTAATGATGACACTAAACAATAGATATAAGCTGTTATTTCATCTAACTATAAAAATGTAACTATCAAAAGAATAATTTTATTACTTGATAATTTTTTATTAATTTGAAATTGGAATTTTATTGAAAAGATTATGTGAAAATGAAGAAAATGTCAACAAAAAACAACAATTAATCATATTATCAATTAAAAAAAAGTGGAATTAGTCAACTTTTTGGAGTTTATGTATGGCCATTAAGGAAACAAAAACACTTTGTTATTTTTTAGGAATTAGTGGCCAACAATTTGTTTTGACCTCTAAAGATAGATTATTATATATGCAATTATAGCTTTTTATGATAAACATATATGCAATTTGTAGCATAAAGCAGCTTAAAAAATATCTAACCCAAAATAAATTGATTAAACACCAAACATGCTAATAATTATAATAGCTTTAAGTGCAAATATTAATTTAGTGGTACCTACAACAATGTGTCCTGCAACTTAATAAACCTTTGATAGAGATTGTAGATCAAGTTTATTAGTATTGTGGGATTCAGATTCAAATCCATAAGGCTCATCCGATATCACTGTTTTAAACGATAGACGTCTTGACTGCTTAGGTCCCGTCTGGACGTTCAAAATGAAGAGACTCCAATTTGACCGATTGAACCGCTTAGGTGAAAAAACTCTGATTAGTTCCCGACTAATTCCCGATCATACCTCAACTAGGCTCCGAAAGTCCTCAACCGCCTTACTAGCGCCTAGCGATTTTTAATACACTACCCAAAATTGTCACTCAATATAGAATCAAACCACTACAATTGTGACCAACCTCGTCTCGGGCTAACACATGAGAACTATCCCAAAATGGCCCACGATTTAGGTTATCATGTCTCAATCATCTCGACTGTCTTGCCCGATGCCGTAGACACTTTAGCGGACAAAAGACCCATATCCTTATCAAGGTAGTTCGACTAATCCTCATCTATAAATACCCTCAACGAAATAAATGTTGCTATCATTACATAATCTCTCTATTTGCCACTAGTTTGCTCTCCCTCTCTTCTCTCTCTCTCTCTCCAAACTCCTATTGGCTTAATCGTCAGAGTGTTCCAACCCAAGCACATAAGGAGTTAGACATCACTTTCAAGCCACCAAAAAATTAGCTAGTTTGTATCTAATTTATCATTAATTATTATTTATTTTAATCCCAAATCATCAAATTAATATGCTTGTTTCTATATTATTAGACATGAAAAACTTGTACAATAAAAGGGATGAAAATAAGAGATAGCAAAGAATTTAAATATTAGATAATGGCATGTCATGTTCTGTAGTAGAAAATAGAGTATAAGATTTAACAATGATGGTGTAGTTATTGTCAAATGTTTTGGAGGTTTTAGCCAACTAACATAACACTAAAAAATCTAGCTTTGTTAACCACTCTTTAAGTAGGTATTAACGGTTAAACAATATAGTTTTGGACTTTCTTTTACTTCTATATGAAATCAAGACAACAAAAAATCAGATGCTTAAAAGGATAATAGATTAAGGTTGTGTTTGGTATTTTTGTTGCAGAAAGCTACAACAACTTCTAGCTCAAAAGCATGTATTACAGTGTTTGGTAAATATCAAAAGCAGCTTTTTCTGACAGTGCTTTTTGGTTTAAAGCTGCTTTTACTAAAAGCAGACACCCTCATGCTTTTGGAAAAAGCTGATTTCTCATCTTTTGCAGATAACAATTAATTTTAAAACTTGGACAAAAATATTCAAGAGTCTTAATACATATTACAACCAAAACTCCCTATACAAGACTTGAAAAAAATTTAGTCTCTATATTTGTATATGAATCACTAGTAAGTTCCTCTATTTTCAAAAATTGATAAAAATAAACCCTTAAATATCGAAAAAAAAATTAATGTTAGAAATTTCGTTAAAAAATTTATGTTCTATTATGTCTTAAACCACCAATTGACATATTTCAAAACATTATTTACTAAGTACTTATCAAACCGATTTTACTTCAACCGCATATTTTTACTTTTCATTTTACCAAACAATTTTCTGCTTTTTCCAACGGCGCTTTTTCAAACAACACTTTTCTCCACAGCTACAACACTTTCCAACAGCAATCCCAAACTAAGCCTAAAATAGTTATGATCGTGAAGCTGAAATAACCTTTTTTAAATAGAACTTCAAATTTTAGTACACATTAATTAAAGTTAGTTTGAGTTGTTAAATATTTCAAGTCGCTTAAGTCAGGTTTCGGATTTGAATCATGGTGTATGTAAAAGAATTTTATTGAAAGAGGGTCCGTTTTAAGTACCCAACAAACCTCATATCCAAAAATCGTCAAAAGACATGTTGGGTGAATAATTTAAAAAGTTCCTAATGTTTTACTCACTGTTTAGTGTAGTACTGTTTTAAAAATCACATTATAAAGGCACTGACTTTTGTCATAATTATTTTTTTGGTCATTTTTATCGACTTTTTAGATTTCTAACGTAACATGTTTTAACTTTCAAGACATCTATACTGTTATACAAAATGATTCTGTGATTTTATAACGTTTTATATGCATTTCATACCCAAAAATACAGCTGTCACGACTCTAGAAAAATAGATAGAATGATCAAAGGGTTAATTATGATAAAATACATGAACTTTATAATGTGTTTTTTTCAAAATAGTAAGACTAATTACAGTGTATTATGTAAAACATTAGAAACTTTTAAATTATTCATCCTGGAACTGTTAAGTCTAAACAAGGTCTAATATGCAATATTGGGCTCGGACCAAGCCAGAAGCAACTAATATGTTTATATTTTAAAGGGCAAATTCAAAAAACTAAATTGTGCTTATAAAAACTGTAAACATGTTATGTGGTTTACTGTGTAACAAAAAAGTGAATTCAATAATGTCTATCATTGTTATCAAAACCGGATCGGTCCGGTTGGTTCAATTGGGTTAAACCGAATTTGAAAGATAAATCGGTTCGGAAGCACTTAATATTCACAAAACTTAAAATTCGCTTAAAAATTGGTGAACCGGCCGGTTGAACCATCAATTTAGAAATTCGGTCACGGTTCATCGGTTCAAATAGGTCAAAAATTAATTGCCATTATTTATTTCTAAATTAACTCAAACTTTTTTTACACCCTAAATTAACTCAATTAAGCATTTAAGCTAACAAAAACGTCAAATTTCAATGCATTAATTTGGGCACTATCATCATTTAATATATAAAATATAAGTAAACTAATTAAGAATTGTAATACTTCTTTTCAAAAAACATTTTTTTTAATTCAAATTTTCTTCCACACTATAAACTTCATGTATATTATTCCCTAGATTTTCTTTAGTATTTTGGTATTAAATATCTTCTTTATTATTATTTTAAAGTTTATTGTTATTATTAAAATTTTAGATTTATAATTTTGTTAGTTTGAAGGTTAAATATAATTCATACTATTAGCTTTTTAGTAGAGTTATTGACCCACAGTTCAACCTTAAACCCTTGACCTTTTAGTTCTTCCAGATCTTTGAGAGGGCTGGGTTTGACAACCATGACTATTAGAAACTTCAGACATATAACATTTCAAGAATTAATAATGTCTTAAATAACTGTAATTCTTCCACTTTTTAATTTCAAGGTCGTTTATATGGTGTTAGTGTAGAAAGAGAAAGTGAATGTATAGAGAGAGAATTTCAAAAATATTAATTTAAAGGCTTAATGCACATGTAACCCCCTAAACTTGCGTCTTTTGGTTAGTTTACCCCCTCACCTTAAGGGACATCCCTTTTGCCCTCTCAACTCTTCAAAAGTGGTACTATGTAACTCCTAAACTTGCATCTTTTGGTCATTTTACCCCCTCACTTTAAGGAACTTCCCTTTACCCCCTCAACTCTCCAAAAGTGGTACTATGTGCCCTACATTTCTCAACTCAACGGAAAAAAAGAGACTGTACAACGATCATTGATTAGCTTAAAAACACCTTAAATTTGGACATGTCAGCATTTGTATGATAAAAACATAAACATAATATTACAATAGATTATTATAAACCATTATATATGCTCCCTATTGCATTTTTTAAATCATATAACTCCTACCATAATTCAATTTTTGGAGAGTTGAGAGGGTAAAAGGAAAGTTCCTAAAGATGAGGGGGTAAAATGACCAAAAGATGCAAATTTAGGGGTTACATAGTACCAATTTTGAAGAGTTGAGGGGGTAAAATGGATGTCCCTTAAGGTGAGGGGGTAAAATGACTAAAAAGTGCAAGTTTAAGGGGTTACATATGCATTAAGCCTAATTTAAATAAAAGATGTGATATATAGTAAATGATGTACTAAAAACTTTAATTCTTTAATTTTTCTTTTTTATAGATAATTCTTTAATTTTTTACTTTAAGATTGTTAGGGTAGTTTATACAATATCTAAATAAAAGATTTTCTTTTATCAAAATATAAAAATCACGTTTTTTTTTATCACAAACAAATTACAATCACTTTATTTTTATCAGTTTTTGTAATTACAAAGATTTTTATTTTATTTTTTTTTATCAAATTTACCCTATTATATAAAAAATTAATTTAAACTACAAATACAAAACAGTGAACTACAAGCTAAAATATTTTGTATTTTTTTCTAGATACCTAAAATCTTGTTAATTAATTCAACAAAAAAATTCAACGACATCATCTTAAATTAGAAAAATGCCTAATGAAATAATACAAAAGTTATAGGTAAGAAACAAAAGTCTACGGATTTGAATTCTTTTAAGGTGAAATATGGTCAAGTTGGTCAAGTTCAATACATCTCAACTACTAAATGTAAAATTAATGGTTCAAATTTGATTTTTCAATATATACTAATTAAATATTAAAAGTTACAAATGAAATCGCATCCATTAATTTTATAATTAATTGTTGAAATTACAACTTTACCAACCTAATCATATCTCAACTAGAAATAGTTTTAATCTAAAATCTTATATAAAGTTGAATCTATCTTTATTGAGACTTGTGATTTTGAGGAAAATCTCAATTCCATTCATTTTATGTGCATGCGTAAATCCAATTCTTAAAAACGATTTTTAAAATGTCAATAGACATAAATATAACTATCTTTTTTGAATGATGCAACATAACAAGAATAAAGCTTTAGTCTCTAATTGATTAGGGATAGACTAATATGAAACATTATAGTGAACAATAAAAATCAAATTGCCTTAGCTACATAAATTCACTCCATCCACCTCATTATATCTACTTCCATATTATCTTCAATCCCACCAATAGACTCATATCATTCAGCATCTTTCAAGTTTGCTTAGGGCTTCTCTATCCCTCACAATTTTCTCCTTTTACGACTCTTCAAGCCTTGCAAGAGAAGCATCACTCGTCCTTCGTTTGTATGCCTAAATCACCTTAGTTGATTTACAATCATCTTATTTCTTAATACTTATATATGTAACCCTACTTTCGTCCTAATCATTTTATTTCCCACCTGACATCTTATGAACGTGGTATTGTCTTACTGTTTAATATTATGTATCGTACGATAATACATGTTCAATTGTCGTGCAGTAAAATCTCCCTTCAATCTATTACACATGTTAAAATCGTAAAGAAAGCATTAAATCCGATTAGTAACAAAGGATACATGAATGTAAAGTATTTTGTTTTTTATTAGTCTCGCAAATATTTTGAAAAACAAAACGACGTCGTTTGGGGGAAGAGGACAGAAAACGGCATCGTATCGAGAGGGAAAAAGGAGAAAGCAGATAAGTTTTGTCGTGGTAAGAAAATCCAGTCCGATATCGATGTGATCAAAGACAGAAAGACATACCAAAAACCCAGCCACCCTCTAACTTCTCTCTCTTACTTTCTAGAGAGAGAAAGTCCCTTCTTCTCTCTTAATTTAGGGTTAATGGAGCCACGTGTCGCTAACAAGTACCGTCTTGGTCGTAAGATCGGTAGCGGATCCTTTGGAGAGATCTATCACGGTGAGTTTTCTCAATTCTTCACTCCTTTTTTCTCAATTCTGATTCTGATTTCGATTTCAATTTCAATTTGGGCTTCTGTAGGGACTAATTTTCAAACCAACGATGAAGTTGCAATCAAACTTGTGAGTACTCCTTTCCTTTCCTATCTACTTACTCATTCAACTAAAACCTCCAACCTTTAGTTCAATCCGTCAACTAACATGGTTCGAATCCCCGAATTCTGAGATTAATTTCATTTTTGGTTCAGGAAAATGTCAAGACTAAGCATCCTCAGTTGCAGTATGAGTCTAAGTTATACAGAATTCTCCAGGGAGGAAGTAAGGATTTTTTTTATTTTTTTTTGTTCTTATCAGTCGTTGGTTCGTTTTGTCGAAATTCAGTTGTGATTGTTAATATTATTGTGGTTTTGGCAGCTGGAATTCCGAATATTAGATATTTCGGTGTTGAAGGGGACTATAGTGTACTTGTCATGGATTTACTTGGACCTAGTCTTGAAGACTTGTTCAATTTCTGCAGTAGGAAACTTTCCCTCAAGACTGTTTTAATGCTTGCAGACCAGATGGTGTGCTTTCTTTCTTTTTCGTCGTGTGACGTAAATTTTCTAATACCATTTGATTTCATTTTTCACATAATGTGGTACTTCTGTCAGATTAATCGGGTTGAATTTGTTCATTCAAAATCATTCCTTCACCGAGATATTAAACCAGACAACTTCCTAATGGGTTTAGGGAAGCGTGCTACCCAGGTCTGCATTCGTTGCTGTTTTATATCATTGACCGTTTCTTTGTTGTTCTGTTTTTGGTAATTTACTAGGCATCTGCTCGTGTGCATGCAGGTCTATGTTATTGACTTTGGCCTGGCTAAGAAGTACAGAGACACTTCAACACATCATCATATTCCTTACAGGTTTGTTTTTTTGAACTACCTTTACACTGATTTATTTAATTCTATTGTTCTTGGGTCTTGAATTTTATGTCTTGGCACCATGTCAAAAGAAAAAAAATAAATAAATAGCTTTTTGATGTTGTTTTAGTGGAATCTTGTATTTTCACTTTAGAATCAAAATTCTGGTATCATTACTTAGTTGGTATACTATATATTATGGAATTAGTTCATGACTTGAATTTGCTGAGTTAGTTGTTTTGGGATCATCTGAAATGTACATTCACGACCATTCTGTAATTGTTAATTCCTCTTAAATCTCAAATTGTAGCAAGCAAGTTTGGCCAACTTTGAGTATGCTATGTTTGTCGATTTTTAGTGAAGTTTTATATCTGATATGCATAGGCTGCTGTTTTTTTGGCTCATTGTTTGATACTGGTTGCTTATGCATAAAATATTGGCGTGTGGGCCATGACAGTTATCTTTATTATGATACTGCCAGAGTTTTGAAATTTCTGTTATCTGTTATTAGCTTTCATTTCTAATGCTTTCTTTACCGACTTATTTAATGCGGTTCCGATAAACGTGTTCCTTGGTTTAAATTATGTGTAAATTATCGCTTTGAACCTCATTTGAGTATATATACTGCAGAGAGAATAAAAATTTGACTGGAACAGCGAGATATGCTAGCATGAACACCCATCTCGGCATTGGTAAGCCATTGAACTGTGTTATACGCTGCAATGTCAAATTAGTTGTGATTCTCTACTACCACTTTGTAATTGCCTTTCATATGTGTGCTTTGTAGAGCAAAGCAGAAGGGATGATTTGGAATCTCTTGGTTACGTTCTTATGTATTTTTTAAGAGGAAGGTGAACGTCTATTCCCAGTCTGCTCATTGTATCTTTGTTTACATGTGCTCCTTGGATTTAATTCTCTTTTGTAATGTCTCTACAGTCTGCCTTGGCAAGGACTAAAAGCAGGGACCAAGAAGCAAAAGTATGAAAAGATCAGTGAGAAGAAAGTATCAACTCCTATTGAGGTGAAGTTAGGACTGTATAAATATGGTCTTACTATATTCTTATTCTTTGACTTCACTTGACTCATCTGGAAGTTCATTGTGTTCCTTTCAGGCATTATGTCGGGGTTATCCCACGGAATTTGCTTCCTACTTCCACTACTGCCGGTCACTGCGTTTTGATGATAAACCAGACTATGCTTACCTGAAAAGGCTTTTCCGTGATCTTTTTATACGCGAAGGTTATAAATTTTTTTTTGTTTTCTTTGTTCGTGTAAATATCCTTCTTTAAAAACTGCAGCCTTGATAAAATCAGATATTTATGTTATCATTTCGATTTTGCTGTCGTCTCAGGGTTCCAGTTTGACTATGTCTTTGACTGGACAATTTTAAAGTATCAGCAAGCACAGATTGCAAATCCTCCAACGCGTCCGCTGGTAAGTGTTACTCTATATTCCTTTCCAGGGATCTTGTAGATTTGTTCAATTCTTGATGTTTTATAATTTCGACAGGGCGCTGGGACTGGACCAAGTTCTGGTATGCCTCCTTCTGGTGCTAATATTGACAGGCAGTCAGGTATCCCTGCCACTTGTTTAAGCTCAAATTATTTTATTATTACTATAATTCTTGTATGCACATGTAAGAGATATACTTAAAGGTTGATTTGTTGTTCTTACAAAATAGGTGGGGAAGAAGGTAGACTAGGTTGGACTTCAACTGATCCTTCCAGAAGGAGAAATTCTGGTCAAATTTCTAGTTCAGCAAATTTTTCAAAGCAAAAGGCTCCTGTTGCAAATGATATACCCTTATCCAAAGATTCCGCTGTAAGTAATTCTGACATGTCACCTGCCGTGAGGTTTTTATGGAAGTGATATTTCATTAATGCCCTCCAGCTGTTACCTGGTTTTAATTTCACATGCTTGTGACTTGTGCAGTTATCCAGCTCAAATTTTATGCGATCTAGCGGATCTTCCAGGCGACCTACAATTTCTAGCAGTCGTGAAGCAGCGCTTATTATGAATGACACAGATCTTACTCGCTCCCGCACAACAGATGGCCCAGGAGTGAAGATATCTCTCGGACAAAGAAGTCCGCCCATTCTACCCTCAGAGCAGAAGCATATATCTGCTAGAAACGTTTCAAATATCAAGACTTTTGAGTCAACCCTTCGGGGCATGGAGAGCCTGCACTTCAACCATGATGAGAGGGTACATTATTAAAATTAAGATCATGCTATGGTTACGGTATGCAAATATTGAATTGGTTACGTATCCATGTTTTCAAAAGTTACTAACGTGACATAGCATATGATTTCTAATTGAGTTGCTCCCTTCAGTACATCATCATCAGACAAATACAGTTGAGATACCGTACAATGAAATATGTATAGTTCCAAATTTATAGTACAAAATGATAGCTTAAATGCTACTCTAGGTCTTATGAATGTAAGCCGTTTTGGATCTAGGATTGACTGGCAGAGGGTGTCCCAATGCGTATGAGTGCATGATTAAAAAAATTTGGGGGGTCTTTACCCTAAAAAACAAAAGTTCCATACAGAAGTTTGATGTAGTTTTCCATCTACTATCCGGGATTTCAACCCCTCTAGATCCGTCCTTGAATATAATGAGCGTGAATTCCGTAGGGAATAAGGTAAGTGTTCTTCTCCCCTCGTAAAATGTGTGAGCTATGGGAGGAGCTGGGAGGAGCTGGCCCGCATTTGGAGTAAATTAATGGATTAATCACTGGATGTTTGATGCATAGAAGTTAAAAATATGGTTATGATATTTCAGTTTGTGCAGGAAAAATGAATAAATAATTTCGGTTATTCTTGTTTTCTGTTTACTTACTATGTTTGAAAATGTTCAGTTTTATGCAATACTATTTATTGGGGTGTAACTTGAAAAGTAAAATAATAATAAAAAAAATAAATAAAAAAATAAACTGATGAAAATTGGCTAGACTTGATTGTTGCGAGATTGAATTAAAATATATAAAAAGATATTTTATATAGGAAATTAGTATCTGACCGACCTGAAATTGAATTTTGAAGATGCTGAATGTTATGCTTTCAATCTGAATGTGGTTCTATCAGGTCCATGTGGATGGAATAGTTAGTGGGATATGTACGTACTGAAATGTCAACATCTTTATGTATTTGGTTTTATTTTACGAGGAACATTCAATTTGTGTTTTTGAGGTTTTAATATGAGAGCTCCAAGGTACTAAATTATCTATCGGGACTCGAGATGATAGTATTAAGAGTAATTTTGATTCTGATTATGATAAATTGACTATTTTCATATATTACTAACGGGCGTCTGTTAAGAATCTTAGTCATGCGTTATTAACAAAGGCTTAACACATTATTTGCCTTCTGAATTTGTGAAAAAATGTTTTGATGCTCTTCGAACTTTTTAAAGTGTTTTGATTAGCCTCTTGAACTTACTAAAATTGTTCAAATATATTAGCAAAAAGTTCAAGCCACAAGTACTTGAATAAAACATATCAACTTATCCTTTTTGCTAAAAGTAAAGACTGTATTTGAAATGTATGGTACACCCGTTAATGAAATAATTTCAATCCATTTAAGTTTGTTTGGTCAGTATGTTACTCCTTGGTGCAATCCTTACATTTTAGTTTGAAGCATCAATTGAAAATGCTCTATGCAAGTTCATAGGCTATCTGAGTACTTAGAGAGAGAGAGTTCAAAGAGTATATAAAAACCTGACATAAAAAATTTAAAAGTTATCTTGTATTGTATTTGTAACATGTGTAGAATATAAAACAAGATACCTATATTTTGACATAAAGTATGAAACTGCTCTAATTTTTTATTTTTTCTAAAAAAAAAATTTGTGCAATTGCGCTTACATTGAAAGTAAAGGAAAACTTTTCACTTTGGTGTCATTTGAGCTTATGACCTCCCCGATTATAGGTAGAGTCCTTAACCACTAGGCTAACACTTTCACGAAGTATAAATCTGATCTAATTTGTCAATACTAAGTGCAATTATATTGTTGATAGTGATTCCATTCCACATAAAGAACAAAATTGATTAATTTGTTAATGTTGATTGTAAAATTACGAGTTGACAATCTCGAAGAAACGTGTTGGAAATTTTTAAGCTCATCCTATTTAAACTCAGTTTTCAAAGTTGAGTTCTTATTGTGGTGAATACCTTAGCGTAATCGTTGGTTCGAATCACAGATACGTGTTTTTAATAGGATTTCCACTAGAATCTAGTCTTGTTGATTTAGAGCAATGCGAAAAAATCTCATAATAGCATAATACAGTACATACATTTACACATAAAGAATTCCTCTATAAGTCTAAAAACCTTCCATGTGAGTCTAAATATTCTCTTTCTAAGCACTAGGGATGAACATGACTTTGTTTTCATCAAATTGTTTTTATAGTTTCTTTCTTGTTTTGATACTCTAATTCTACAAAAACATAATGTTTATTAGCAAAATAAAGAACATGACAGATCAATAAGAGGAACCTACTATTTGATCATTAATTATAGACACACATGAAATATTTTGAATATTTCCATATTTTCTAAAACATAAATTTCTTAATTTTATTTGGAAGCATTAGAAAAAGCCAAAATACATGCTTAAATAAACTTAATCATTAATTAATCATGCCAAAATCTGTCACAAATCTTAATCAAAAGTCACCATCAAAGTTCATGTGTGTATGCATTTAGTAAAGATCTAATTTCCAGATCTGGCTCTATCTTTTCAGCTCAAATAACCATATAATAATTGTACTCTCAACATGAACTTTGAACAGTCTCTTAAACTCAACAAGAGAATAATGTATGTAGTGACGGATCCAGGGAGGTCTTAACATCCATTACCACAGGAAAACGTATAGATTTTTGAAGCATATTTATATCCGTCAAAACACTGAATCGTAGATCCGTCACTAAAGTATTAAAACAAACACACAAACCCAATTCAAGCAAATATGTAAATTTGCTACGAATCCGTAGGTCATTGAAGCAGTGAATTATGGATCTGTCACTAATTACTATCATCTAATAAGTACCCTACTTCTCTCAATATTGACAACAACAAAAATCATTAGACATTCACTAATACTCTATTGGAAAACGAAAAATGCCAAAAGAAAAATCAATTAAACATCTATATAGTTTCGAATAGTCATCGTTTCGAATAGTCATTCATACAGTGAATTCTGGATCCATCACACATTAAAATTATAAGAAACACAACCCGAAATTAATTCAGACATTATATGTAATATGTTTTTTTTTGTTTTTCTTGTAAGAAAATAGAGATGAAAAATGAGTCACCTCCATCCATAAACAACATTGGTATAGGTATCTTTGATCCACTTAAAGCTCTTTCTAAAAGAGCCCTTCATCTTGCCTTCCATGGTATAAACTTTGTAGCTAGCAACTCTTTTTTTCCTTTGCAATTCAGGGTCAGTCAAGCTCCAATTTTTCATTGATGAAGAAGATCCAAGACTCCCCATGTTTCTTGATCCTCCTTTCTTTATCTTCACTTCTTTTCCAAATTGATTTGGAACTTGTTGACCTCCATAGCTTACACTATATGACCTCATATCTTGCATACTTGTTGGACCATTTTGCCCTCCTTTGTACTCTTCTATCTGCATCATCCTTCCATCCCTGCAAGATTTGGATCTCAAGTCTTCCATTTTTCCAAGAGTTCAAGATTTTCAAGAATCATATGGTTTTCAAGATTCAAGAATTGAGGTTTATAGGGAAATTAAAGAAAGAAAATATAGGAAAGAAGACAAGGAAACAAAAGAAAAATCTAAGCCTTGGGATTGGTATTAGTTTTAGTAATGAGAGAGTAGTGGTTATGAAATTTAATGAAGTGGGGACTAGAAAATTCAACTCAAATTTGGTGTCTTTATGCCCTTTTTATGAGAATTATCAAGAAAATGGGGGAAAGGGTTGGAAACTGAGGGAAAAAGCATTATAGGCCCTTGTTTTTCTTATATTAGTATATTGTACCCTTGTTTTTATTTATTTTTATTATGTTAAGTGTTTTTTTTTTAATCTAAACAAGGGTCTAACTAGAAATTAATATGAAAAATTTCATTGAGGGTTTAAGTAAAAATTTAATCTAACAGTTAAACAACCCAAAGATTATGTGACTATTCTAAAACTAATGTTTCACTCTCTTTTTAAACAGACAAAAGAAGAATAACACACACCTTGAAGTGAGAAATGAGAGTTTTTTCAAAAGTTAATAATAATTACGCAATTGCGCTTACATTAGATAATAAAGAAAAACCTTCCCATTTAGGTGACGCGTGTATATAATGAAACATATGATGAGCCCTATGTGTTTTGGTTAGTCCAAACTGTTTCAGAAGATTTTAAATACATGTGACTTATTTACTTATAAATATTGGCTAATAATTTTTCTTAAGTATTTGTATAAGTCGTTCTCAGCAAGTGCTAAATGAATCAAAGCTTGCTTCCTCTTGGTCTCAGAAGATAAAGCTAAGATGATACGGAAGATAGAATTCAGAAGCTCGAAGCTCCGCTCTAAAGTCATTCAGAAGATTGATCAAGCTTCTCTTAGAAGTCCAAGCATCCAGAAGCAAAGCATTCCATTAAGTTTCGAGTTATCCTTCCAGAGGAGACAAAGTAAACTATGAAGTTAACAGTTTCAGAGGACAGATCACATGTGTCGTAGAACATTTAATGCACCTGTCAACTGCATTTAATGCTAAGCGCCAAAGTTCAAAACGATGTTTCAAGCGCGTCTACACTGATCACTATCAAACAAACTGTGTTCCTTCCCTGTCTACCCTTGGTTCATCTTAATGAAGAAATTTCCAGTCAATCTTCGTCTCCACTTCAAATCTATTACCAGTTCTGGATTAAAAGACAAGGATAACGGAATCAACTGTATTTGAAGACCGTTTGAAGAACAAGACAGAGAAACGGCTACAACATGTTCAAGATTCAAATTAAAGCAACGGTCATCTTCAAGCTCCATATAAATAGTAGCCTTAGTTCAACCTTGTGCTTACACGCAAGTTTTGAGCTATCTTAACACACTGTTATTTTGATTAGAAAAACAGAGCATTCTATTCTTTCTCTTTTCTTATTTCCAATTTGTAAAAGTGAGAGAGTGAAGTAAATACAAGTTTATAATAGAAATTGTAAACTGCTATCGTTTGTGATAATCAGTTAGATTGAGAGAAAACCATTTGAGGTTTGAGTTGGGTGAGAAATCCAGAAAAACATGATTTTTGTTTGTTTTGGTGAAAATTTGGGTGAGAAATTCAGAAAAAGCTGATTGTTGTTTGTTATGGTGAAAATCCTTTAACGCTCCCTAGGGTGGTCAGGACTTAGTGAGAAATTAGCTAAAGTTTTGTTGATGTAAATGAGCTTCTGTACTTGCCATAAAAATATTGTATAGTAGATTTAAATCTCTGATGAGTGATCTCATAGGGGATAGGACGTAGTCATATGGACTTCTGTGGTGAACCTGGATAAATCGACTGTCTACAGGATCTTCTGAACTTTTTTCTCCCTTCTATTCACTTGTTATATTTGCTTTTGTACATTACAACACATCCAAAGTGCTGAAACAGACTGTCTCATTATTTTTGTCTTTGTTCAGAAGACAACTATCCAAAACTTCTGTTGGTGAAAGACAAAAACTGTCAAACGCACACCTTAATTAATTAACAACGCACTATTTATTTTGAAATTCTACAATAGCTTTTGAGTAGAGTCTTTCATTAATTTAATGTGTGATCGTATAAGTTGTTTAATATAATCTGTTTTATTTAAATTTCAAATCATATTTTTAATAAATAATTTCTTGACGTATAATGTCACTTTGAATTACTGTAAAAAATCTTTATTTGAATTATAAGAAAACATAGTTTCATTTATAAATGATTTAATGATGTTATTTTAACTAAAGGATATTCTATGATCACTTTGTTTTTCACAAAGTAACCATTACTTTGTTTTGTCAACCATTGGATCATGGGTTAAAAGCTAATCCAATGGTGAAAAAGACAAAGTGTAAACAAAGTAAAGAAAAAACAAAGTGACCATAGCCTACACCTTTAACTAAATTAGATGTTTCTAATTAATTAAAATTAGAAACATATATTACTAATAATGTTATGTGTGGAAATAAAAGAGTTTAAACTCAATTGTAAAAAGAGCAAAATATTATGGATATAGGGATATTCTATGGTCACTTTGTTTTTCACAAATTAACCATTACTTTGTTTTGTCAACCATTGGATCATGAGTTAAAAACTAATCCAATGGTAAAAAAGATAAAATATAAACAAAGTAATGGAAAAACAAAATGACTATAGCCTACACCTATGGATATAAGTTGTGTTTTGCCAAAAGAAAATTGGGTAGTGGGAAATTGAATAGTAAGGTGGGGACAAATTTTCAAATGGTGTGGTATATGATTGACAGGCATGTGCCACGTCACATGTGTTTTTATTTATTTGACTGCAGATATTATAATTTTGGCTTCTTCATTAATGGAATTACAACCGAATTGAAAATATTGACAGAAATTTCAGATTTTATGGCAAATTTTAATGGTCTTCTTTGACATTTAGATTGATATATGAAGCAAACATTTGAATTTTTTTACTATAGAAAATAGGAAGAGACATTTCTGATTAGATAACTTACTATTCTGGAACTGTTTGGACTCCTTGATTTTAACAATAATCAAATTGACTTAATATTTTACCAATTTTAAATTTAAATATTATATTTTTTTACGAAAATAGGTAATAAATTAGGAATTAATGTGACGGGCAAGGATTTGTACGTAATTTGATGTGACAATTTTTTGGATTGATGATATGGACTATGACCATGAGAACACATTTAATTTGATACAATAAATATGCTAGATTTCTTATTTATATAACTTTGCATAAATTTTATATTTTTTTTGACAGACATAAATTTTATATTTTTTTTGACAGACATAAATTTTATATATATTAGGAAAAAACACTATTTGGACGGATTCAAAATTTGTATTTATGACCACTGACCATTTATTTGATCACCACTTCGCCACTTACCTTGGTAATTTGATGAAATCTCACCTTTATTCTATTAATTATGACATCATGCATTTGTATTAGTTGACAATTTTTAGGTTTAATATCATTTTCTTATTTGAAATGGAAGAATTTTAATAATTAACATTTTTATCTACTCTTGATTTTGATCGAAGAATGGTGAGAATTTACTAAATAGGTAGATAAATTGCCAAATATGACTAAATTGGTGAGATTTTATTAAAGAGGTAGATGAATGGTCGAATATAACTAAATTACAAATGTGAGTGGTCAAGTGTGATTAAATAAAAGGACAATAACAAATACACAAATTTTGGATAGATCAACAGTATAGTGTGTTTTGCCTATCTCTTTTATGAAATAAACATTAATTTATATATTTTATTGTTAAAGAATTGATTTGAAATTGTAATTACATAACTATAAAATATTATTATAAACAGAAAATAGCTACAGAAAGCTTATATAGAACAGATTCTATTTTTTTATTGTTGAAAATAGATTTTCGTAGGTTTTCTATAATTATACTGGGCTTAAATATCTAGCTACTTCAACTTGTCCAATTACTTCACTGCCCTTTAAACTTCGGAATGTTACAAATTATCTTTTTATATTTGTCTAAACGTAACAAATAACTTTTTATTCTTGTCCAATTATTACAAACAACCTCCTATACTTGTCAAAAAAAGTTACAACTGACCTATTATTTTTGTCTGGTTGCTTTTAATAACCTCCTAATTCTAAAATTGTCTGTATAAAAAATGTGAAAACAATAAATAATACACTTTTACAAAAAATCGGCTCCTTGTATTATAAGTTTGCACATCTACAATTTGCACATTTTAACACATCATTTTGAAACTAGAGAGTGATTTGTTAATTTTCGATACATATAATGAACTATGTGTATCCTTCAAATTTAAGAAGCAGTTGAAGTTTTAGGGTAAGTTCCGAAAGCTGTAAATGAGCTAAGCCATTATTTTATGAACATAGAAAAACTCCAATCTTTAAAAAGTATGATTCCAAATACATATTAAGAACGATGTTTTTTCAAAAAAGTTTAATGTTCAATGTACCAAATTAATATCAAGAGATTTAATCAATTAGTAAAAATATAAAAACTTTAAGGGGCTGAAAATGTAATTCTCCTAAAACTTGCAAATTGTAATAACTAAATAAAAATCTTCAAAGACAGGTTGTGATTTGTCAAAGCTAACAAAAAAGGAATGGGTAGATAGACATGCCATGATTTCATGTGGATTCTTTGCATTATATTATTCATTTTTGACAAAATTATTTATTTATAAAATTGTTACTTTTTCTTTTTCTAATTCATCATGTGAAACAATACATTCTTTGCAGACGGAGGCTAGCCAGAGTGGTCGGAGGATTGGAATTCAGGGATCTTGAGCTGCAGTTTTGTGGCATGAAATAATCAGAAAATAGTTAGAGACGAGGCCAGAGTTCGGTGAACACGCTCCAACGTCAGATATATAGGTTTATAGAAGAAAAGACAACATAATGGAAAAATGAATACGATAAATGACGCACCATTTTCTATGACTACCTTGCCTTATATATTAGATTTGGGACTCTCTAGACACGTGTTGGCTTTAGATTCGCTAAGGAGGAATAATTTTGTTAGGAGAAACTTCCCGAAGCATGCAAGCATATATAGGGATGTTGTTTATAGAGATAGTGACGCGTGTCTTTGGATGAGGCGGTTAGTGATGTAACGATAATGTTACGTGTGATCTTTGGAGGAGAGCATGTTGCTATTATATGTGAGGCGTGTGATTCTAGGCTTGTGATTAGTCCGTGACGTTGGCTAGAATTCTTGTGGTATCAAAAACTTACATATTTTATTGAGAAAATAATTTATTAATCTTTGACATTTGTCAAAACTCATTGTTTAGTCTTCCTATTTCGATAAACTCATTACAAGGTCTTCATCTTTTGTCATAATTAACTCTTAAGTTCCATTTGTCCATTTTTAAAAATTTTAAACATCACATATTTTAACTTTCAAGACATCTATACTAATATACAAAATGACATTGTGATTAATGTTATGTTATGTCTATCTGTTTATGCTGAAATATAAAAATTACAAATCTAAAGAAATAGAAAAAATAACTAAATAGTTAATTATAGCGAAAGATGAAGATCTTATTATGAGTTTTTAAAATAAAAAGATTAATCAGTGAGTTTCGAAAAAAAGTTATGAATTAATAGATTAATTTTTCTATTTTAATTATAAAAGTCACGAAGAGTCATGCTTAAGGAATAATTTTAAGGAAATTTGGTAATAATCATTAATTAAAGTTATAATGTTTGTCCATAAGTATCCGTATCCAAAATTTGTTAAATTAATCGAAGCCATAATCCTTATTTATAAGAATCTAATAATAGCTTTTGGGATTATGGGCCCATACTTTTCCATGATTTAAGGACATCTAGCAATTCCCTTATTACCACTCAATTAGTTCCGAGGACAAAAAAGTATTGAATAGGGTGTCAATTACTTATTCATCTCGTGTTGTGTTTGTCAATTGTAATGTTAGTTAAATCCAAAACATTTTACGTCAATCGGGTTTAGTTTTTTTTTTCCCCGAAGAACGGGTTAGTGTCATCAATATATCACATTTTGAGTCGTATGTAATTTTATTATCTCAAATAGAAATAATAAAATATGGAAGATCTGATTCTTGTTTTCAAATAACAACTATAATTATATTATATTTATTAACTAAAAATGATATGTATAAACACGAAAAAAATATAAAGTACATGAAATTTGAATCTATTTTAGAAGAAATTCTGAATCATCTTTCACGAACTGTAACTCCATCCGAAAGTAGGTCATGATTATATCTATTTGTCATCACATCTTCAATCAACACAATTTTATGCTCATGGTGGAGTCATAACCCAAACCCCATCCTTGTTGTAATGCAACGGGTAAGAGGAGCCTCAACCCTCCAGCCGAACCCAAAAAAATCAACCCAATAATGCTAAAAATTGGCATTCGCTATTACCCACGCCTAATCTAAATATATGAAACATTTCAGTTTATTGAAAGTTTATAAGATTTCAACCAATACTTTACTTAATTCGATAGACAAATGTTACGAAAGAAAAAGACATGAGCAGCAGATTGGATGATGAATTATGTAGATTCTTTTTGTGTGGGTCATCACAAGTATGATGAGCCCTGTAGCCTCCGTGACATTTTGTTAGAAGACAATTGTGTGGTTCGCAACTAAATATCATGGCATTTTAGCCTTCTTACCATTACCAAAAAAAAAACCATGAAATAAAAACAAAAAATTCGGATAAATAAATCAGTAGCAAATACAATACAACAATAAATCAAAGAACGATGGATACAATATAGCATAACGTAGCAAAATAAAGATAAGAAGGCATGTTTTATTGTTTGTGGATGATGAGTATATGCCATAAGACTTATTAACTCAGCTACCTATGTTTATATCAACTGGAAAATGAAATAAGAACGGAATGGACAATTGAAAATTAACAAAACACTAAACTCATTAACAAATTCAGAAAATCATTAATAATTATATCCCAAAACTACAGGATGCAATAAAAAAAAACATGGTAAAAAAATGAGGACACGTAAGGAAGTGAACTCTTTTAGATTGAATGACTTCAATGAAGGATTATTTTCGACTATGTTGTCCTCATAGAACCAATGTGCATACTCCACAAGGAATAAAATTCTCTCAAATGATTGCTGATCTTCTTTCGGCACATTCAAAACAAACAGACTGCATTGTCGATATTTAAATAAACAATGTTAAGTTATAGTTAAACGAACAATAATTACGGCACGCTCAAGGAGAAAAGAAAAGAAGATCACAAGAATAAGCAGAAAAGTACTACCAGCACTTGATACAGCATGATAATAACTAGAGGATGAACTCGAGAAATTGACAGATGCCTCAATAGAGTAAACACCATATCCATCAGTATATTTCCAAAATGGCAGTCACAAATATCAGGTAGCAACAGAACTGAATGCAAACGAATGCCAGTGTGCATGAATAAGAAGCTAAGAACGCGCCTAAACGTTTAAACAGACATGATTCGCCATTTACGGGGCATTTTGTCTATTGTACGGATGTAATTATAAGAGATATTCATGAAAAAATTATGCAAAAGGTGATCGCTTAATAAATTACCAAAGCTTTCTCTTTGAAATTTGCCGAATAACAAACTGTGATTTATTAGCCTTAAATAATAGAAAGAGATTACACATACACATTACGCAAATTCTGTATTTAGCATGACAAAAGGCATTCATCAAATAATTGAAAAGAACGGTAGAAAAGGACAAAAAGTGAAGAAAAGTTTTCGAGTTTAGATCAACAATGCCCCGGACCTCCACTAATCTATCTGAAAAAGAAAGAAGCCCAAGTCCTGAAATGATTCAGAAACAGCTAATATAAGTCATCATAAAATAGAATTACTAATTGGCCAAAATGGGAACCTTAATTTTTGTAATTCAAGAGACAAAAACAAGAACAGAAAGGTCCAATCCTACCATAATAATTCTTAAAAAAAGAACCTTAAAAGCTGTATACAATACAAAATCAAAACATGCAAAACTTCCCTAAGAGGACAAAAAATATTTTAAAATTACTAAACAATCTCTCTCAGGAGCAATGGAGAAAAGACTCAATTTTGAGAGATTGAAACTGTCTGTCAGAAGAGACTATGTCCCAGAAAATATTAAACTTAAAAACCCAATAAGCATAGAATTTTAAAGACAACACATTAAATAGTACTTGCAAATTCAGATGAAAAATCATTAAACAGTACTTGCAACTTCAGATGAAAAACCCCCCTCCTCATCAAAGCAACCAAAAATTTTCTTCATCTACAGGAGATCAGCAACATTCGATGGCAGCTCCTCAATCTGCACATTGTAGAACTTCTGAATGTCAAACAACATTCTCTCATCGTCCCTTGTCACAAAATTAATCGCCACACCCTTTCTCCCGAATCGTCCACCTCTACCGATACGATGGAGGTAGTTTTCCGGTTGAGTTGGCAGATCGTAGTTGATGACAAGGGACACCTGCTGCACATCAATACCACGAGCCAACAGGTCAGTGGTGATCAGGACTCGAGATGACCCAGATCGGAATTCCCGCATGATGATATCACGGGTGTTCTGGTCCATGTCTCCGTGGGTTGCTGAGACTGTGTGGTCACGGCTTCGCATCTTGTCGGTGAGCCAGTCGACTTTACGCCTTGTGTTGACGAAAATGACACTCTGGGTGATAGCTAGAGTCTCGTAGAGATCACAGAGTGTTTCGAGCTTCCATTCTTCCTTTTCAACATTAACATAGAACTGCTTGATACCCTCAAGGGTGAGTTCATCACGCTTCACCAAGATCCTAACAGGCTTGTTCATGAACTTTCGGGTGATCTCGAGAGCCTCCGGAGGCATGGTGGCGGAGAACACACCAACCTGAACCTTGGTTGGGAGCAACTGGAAGATATCATAGATCTGAAATCCAGAGAATCAAATTAGAACAGAGAAAAAAGCACATCAACATTCTGCACATCTTCCCTCAAAGAAATCTTTCCCGAACAACGCTATAAAACCGAATAGATAGATTCTCATAAATCAAGACTCCTACGAAGTAAAGAAAAAAAAAACACAATAACCACAGAACTCGGATATAGAATCCCCTGAGTTATTTTTTTTAAGAGAAGTTGGGAGGAAATAATATGCTAACTCAAAAAAGTAGCTCAAAAGTAGAACCGCCTACAAACTATAAGTTGCATACAATGTTAAGGCTGCTAAAGTTCAATGTAAAACATTAATCCTAACCAGCTCAAGGGTTTATAACATTATTTAACTATGGGATAACTCTAATTAATTTCATCGTTAATTACGCTTCAACGTTATTCCCATCTTCATCTCTGATCGTATCGTCTTCTTGGATCCACATCGACCTCCTTCCATTGCTAAATTTCTTCTCCGATTATCATCAACCATTGAGCCTCAAAACAGAAAGTTCTCAGAAACTGAAACCAAACAGAATAGCATGTCTTCCAATTTTGTTTCTTTTATTGCTGAGATTTTTTAAATTCAATCTTTTAGATTGCTCAACCTGAGATTAGGGAATTTTGGATTTTATGCTAGAATTAGGATTTATACCCGACTCCATCGTCTTCCAAAATGCTTGAAATCATGTTCCTAGAAAGCATTTTCTCAAACAAATACAAAACCTCCTCTGATTCTCCTATTATATATCAAAATACCAATAAAACCCCAAAATTCTATAATTTCAGAAATTTAGAACAAATCCATACGAATTGGCTTTGTTTAAGATAAAGAGAGCTAGATGTAGCAATCTAAAGAATTGGATCAGAAAAATCTCAGCAATAAGAAAACAACACAGAAAGAAATTGGAAAACAAAGGCATGTTTTACTGTATGGGTTCAATCTCCGAGTTTTCTTTTTTCTGTTTTGAGGCTCGACAGTTGATGATGATCGGAGAAGAAATTCAGTGATTGGAGGAGACAATGCGTTTTACACCATCAGTTGGGGAAGACGTGGATTGAAAGTAATTGAAGTTAACTCATGTTAACTAAGGTTAAAAACCTTTGAGCTGATATTAATGAAGACACATGGCACAAAATTATAAGGAACAGATAAATGGGACAGGAACCCAGGACAGATGATTTTTTTCCCGAAAATTCATGCCTCAAACAGAGAGA
Organism: Euphorbia peplus; assembly: GCA_028411795.1. NCBI lineage: Eukaryota > Viridiplantae > Streptophyta > Magnoliopsida > Malpighiales > Euphorbiaceae > Euphorbia > Euphorbia peplus. Next base: position 5,112,706 of record CP110843.1, on the reverse strand, counting down.
AAAGTAGGACAGTTGACAAACCTGATCCTTGAAACCACGGGAAAGCATTTCATCAGCCTCATCCAACACGAACATCTTAATGTAATCTGGGCGGAGTGATTGCCTTCTCAACATGTCAAACACACGACCAGGTGTTCCGACCACAACATGAACACCAGCTTGAAGGATACGTTGGTCTTCACGAACACTTGTTCCACCAACACAAGCATGAACCTTGACGCCCAAATAATCTCCAAGGGCTCGCATAACCTTCTCAATTTGTTGTGCAAGTTCTCGGGTTGGTGCTAAGACCAATGCCTGACATTGCACTAGTCCATAATCGAGCTGCTGGAGGATGCCAGAGCAAAAAGTGGCTGTCTTACCAGTTCCAGATTGGGCTTGCTGGATCACATCAAGACCCTTGCAGAATGGAACAATTCCTCTCTGCTGGATGGCAGAGGGCTTCTCAAAACCTTGCAAAAAAATTCAAAAACAAAAACGTTCACTAGTAAGCAAGTGTAAGAAAGTATATTGACTAGATTATAAATCAATCAAATAATGAATGCCATCACTCAGGAAATACCATATGCATATATGCCTCTGAGAAGGTTCTCTTGCAATCCCATAGCATCAAACGATTCATAAACCTCATCATATGAGGTGAAGAAATCTTGGCCATCAGTTGATAGCCTACAAGTTGTTGAACACAATAATAACATTAAGTAACAAAACCTCAACTAATTTACATTTATATAGATCCAGCAGTTGCAATCAAGAAACTTACAATTCACTCATTTTAGCATCGTATTGCTTCGCATCAAATTGGGATCCTTCGGGTGCTAATCCTGCCATAACTGAAAAAAGAAAACTACAGTTTTAGCAATATTAAAGTGTCAACAAACATGCTTTCACATCAATCAAACAAGACATATTAGAGGATGACATAAAACAAATTAGCTCTAGAAACTTCAAAATCACCGAAACAAGCCAACCATAAGCATTCAGATTAACTAGCTCTGCTGTCAAACAAAACATCTCTTACAGCTATGTTTGTCAAAAGAAAATAAGCATTGCACAACACAACAATAACATCAAAGTCTTTACTAAAACGTGAGCAAGTACATAACTTAGAACGGTTGCATTAACATGCACATATAACTGATAAATCATACATGGAAACCCATTCTATGGTGGAGAAGTTTTTTTAATCTTCTGTTCAAGCATTGCCCACCCCTCCAAATAGTTGAATGAAAGTTTTGTGTTCATAAGCAGAAAGTTTTCAGCAGGAACAGACTCTCAAATATACACGTATAGACAATTTAGAAGCAAATAGAACAAGTCAGATTATAATTCATTCTTGTGCACTCATTTAAGACAGACAAAAGGTGAAAGAAAAATAGTCAGAAAAGAGCACAAAATCTTCAATATTGTCAAATTAAACACATTAACAAGTATACCAGCATATTACACTTTGAGCATAAAACAACTTCCACATGGTCAAATTAACAAGTAGGTATTCATTATCGAGTAAAGAGAAAGATTCAATAAACACATATTATCAAACAATACTCTTAATCAAAAAGCTAAAAATTCAAATAGCCAACTCCATAAAAGAAAATAAATCTATTCATAATGAAAAGAAACTCCAAAAAAAAGGAATAAAAACCCAGATATGTAGAATCTGAAAACCTATGTAGACCACAGAATGATATAAAATCGGAAAACATAAAAATTGAAAATTTAATGAGAAAACAAGCAAACAGAGAAAAACCCAGATCCCAAAACAAGCAGAGGAACAAAAACCCTAATAAAAAACAACAAAATATGAAAAAAAATACATGAGAAAAGCGAGCGAAAGACAGATCTCTGGTCTCAAAAACAAAGAAAGAAAAGGGATATACCTTAGGGTAGTGGAGGTGAAGAGAGAGATTAGGGAAAGGAAGAGAGATTAGGGAAAGAGGAAATTAGGGTTTCTGAATCCCAAACTCCTCGGATCTGCGCTTTGGAGTTTAAAGGGTAAGAGACTGATATTTTCTCACTTGTGTTGTTTATAATGCGGTTAGGTTTTGCAAAAACCCTTTTCTCTCTCTTTTCCTCTTCTGCCCCTTCCCTTTTCCTTTTTTTACCTTCAACTCCTCTCTCCCTCCACCACGTCTCCTCCAATTTTCTTCAATTTATTTCATCACCTTTTTTTTTCATGTTTATAAAATTTATTCATGTTCATAGTTTTGAAATATTATATGCTATTACGCTTGTAAAGTGAAATTTAATTTAGGTATAAAAGTAGTTAGTTTAAATTTTATAAAAAAATTATCTAATTTTAACTTTATCGTAAATCTTATGTCGTTAAATATAGATTTTGTAAAGTGTGATCCAATTTACGTAAAATTGTTAATTTATAAAAAAATATTTAACTTCACGGGAAAAATATAACTTACGTTACTGAGGTCTAATTTACGTAGGATGAGACATAATTTATGTAAAGTTGTTAGTTTACAAAGAAAGTCTCTAGTTTCAAAATAAAAATTCAACTTAACCGTAAAACTTCTGCTGATAGGTTTAAGTTCCATAAAATGAGACCTAATTTATGTAAAAGGAGACTTATGTACATAAAATTGTTATTTTATAAAAAGAAAATCTCTAACTGCATGGAAAAAAGCTCAACTTTAACGTAAATTTTATGTGGTAAGTGCTTCCCCCCATTTGGGCGCCTATGGACAATATCGCGAGTTCGATCTACGCCTACGCCCTTTCTTAATGGAGTGGAGAGGGAGACCTTACTGCAGCCATTATAGCCCAGACTTACATGGGTGTGGGCTTTGTGGGTGGGCCCACCATTCCGAGGTTTGGCAGTGATTTGAGCTTCAGCCCGATTAGTGTTCCTCGTCATAAAAAAAGTAAGCTTTAAATTCGACAATTATACATACATATAATCAAATATATAATTATTTTCTTAAAATGTAGCAAGAATTCAAGAACACCTTTTTTATTTTGTAGTATTTTCATGCAACCATATAAGCATGTCAAACAGCTTCCTCATCATTACATGCTTTGATAATAATAATATTAAACAGAAATTAATGCATTTTTTTAATATACCATACACAATCAAATCTAAATATTTGAAAATGTTACTTTCTTAATATTAGAAAAATGCAAATATTGAAATATAGTAGTATCTCAAAAATTACAATACTTGTCAAACTCAGCTTTGTATCAATTAAGAGCAAAGATAGTTTCCCATTTGTAAAACCATTTGAACATACACCTAACAGATTTTTCTATTCTGCAATTCAGTCTTGCAATAAATATGCAGACCAATAGTTTCCAGTTGCTAGTAATGTAAAATAGAATCTCAATAATTCCCAACAATTTATCATATTACATTTTACAAACAAAAAAGGGCACCATTGGACTCCATATTCTTTTTACTGATTTCATACGCAACAACATAGAAACCATCAGAACAAAGTAAGAGAAAATGTAAAAGATTTACTGGAAAACAGTACCTGCTGAAAACAAAATTCACTGGTCAAATATGCCGAAACCACCATCTCCATTAACAATCAGAACAAAATGAACTTATAGAAGAGAGTACAATTAGATTTATTAGAACCACAACTTACAAAAACAAAGAAAGAAAAGCAAACAATCTTGAATAATAGTGATAAATGATGCTAATTAGCACCAGCACTAAAAAAAACCATCAAACTGCTAAAGCGGAAAAGTGGAAAATCCCTATTTAATGTACTCTACAAGATTTTATCGATTTCATGGCAAATTGTTATATCCTAATGCAATATATGTAACTATCTATTCAGGATATCATATTTACTCGACATTAGTTAGAAATAGAATATATATGAGAATGAAAGCAAAAAACAGGAACTCAGATCTCAAGACGCTGATGCTAAGCTTCATGTGATTGAGTATAACATAGGTAAAAAAGAATCCAGGAAGAAAGCAAGTATTATCTTAGTTGTAAAATAGATTTTGGCATTAACATGTGTAACTAAGAGAAATTTGTCATGCCAGGAAGAAAGCAAGTATTATCTTAGTTGTAAAATAGATTTTGACATTAACATGTGTAACTAAGAGAAATTGTCATGATTTGTCTTTTGACACCAAAAACTCATCCGATACTTCAATTCCGGGCTGAACAATGAATATGATATATATATATATATATATATGTATATTTATATACAGTTGTGACCACCAAACTAATCTCAACCCTTAGATTTTGATCTAACGGTGATTGACCAAATTGTTTTTGGTCAATCATTGACCATGTGAGTACCACTCTATTTATATATATATATATATATATATATATATATATATATATATGTATATTTATATATAAATCATGGTCATAAATGCAAACCTCATCTAGATTTTGATACTTGCATGTTTTTGAATGTTTGAAGGCTTTTATGGATTGTTGTCTTGTCCATTATTCATTCATCCTGACATATTTGATTTTTTGAAAAATAAATCATATGAAACGTTGGTTTATCTCATTTGTTTACCTTCTTGTTTAAAATCACTAAGAACCCCTGAAATATAGAGATCGGATAAATAAATAAAAAAACATACAAAAGAAGAGGATCCACACGCCTATACAATTTAGAAAAATTTAAAACCAAATCAGATTAGTAGCTAAGGTTCACATTTACTGAAAAGGCCACTGGACAAATTGGTCAATAATGTTGTCTTTCATCAGCAACTTATTTTTATTAAAACATAGTGTTTGGGTTTCTAATTAGTAGCTAAGTACACTGATGATCGATGCAAAGTAATGAAAGATTGTTGTGATTCGCTTTAGTTTGTGCAACTTTCACAAATATGCAAGAGTATATAGCAAAAGGATAGAATATGGGTTTCTAATATATTGTGATTTAGGCAATCTTCTGAAATACAAAGTTTAAAAAATATGACACACAATATGATTCAAATTACTTCTAAGACGGTAAAATTATACTTCAGTTCACAACACATATGAAGTAAAGAATCAACCCGAACTGAAATGCAACCAAATAGTAAAAAACTGTAAGGATAGCCTTAAAAAACAGAAATAGGAAGAATTTACCTACACGATGAGAACTTAAGCCAGTGGTGGGAACTTAGTTGAGACATACAGATTGTGTATTTGAACCTGGTAACATGTATAAGAATCAACAAAACAGACACATATTTCATTCAACTAATCTGAAAAGGCAGAAATAGAAAACTCATAGTTCTTACCTGGATATCAGTAGTTGCAGGATCGCACACTCCTATAGCTTGGACTGTTTTTATTGACCCACGAATAATACCAAGAAAGATTGTTAATATAGTAAACAAAGAGATAAATCCATAGACAAAGGTGAAACTTACATAAAACATGATCGGATTCACATGTCATTTGAAAAGAGAAAATACCCATAGATAAATTCAGAATGTCCAGAGCGGTAATGCATTCAATAGTTCCCCTAAATGATGTTATATACAAAACCTATGAAACATTAGAGGAAAAAGAAAACAATCACAATGATGTTCTTCAACAAAAAATAAAAGAAAATATAAATAACTTTACAACCATTTTATCACTTTCAGGAACCATGAGAGACAACATGCCGATTTCACAGAGCAGATGAAAATTCAAAAACCAAAATATATGAAATCTTACCATTTCATCGCTACCATGTAGGAAGAAGTAAATAGTGTAGATAAAACTCTAAATCACCAGGTCATATACTTCTCAAATGAGAATATAAACAAATCTAAACATGAAGAAGACATAAGTAAACCTCAAGAAATCATTACTTATTATACATAATATAAATCAGACGGTTAATAAAAGGAAGTCGAGGATACCTCTTCAGTGGAAAATCACCATGTCTAGTAACTGCGAAGAAGAAATAGAAAAAAGTCAATCAAAATCGATGAAAAGATGAAATAATTCCAGCAATTTGAAAAAGAGAAGGAAGAAGATAAGATGGTGCAAGAGATTTTAGATAATTGACAAAAACAGATTCAAAAAGAATGATAGAAATAAAATGAAAAGTATCGCCAACATATAATATTTGTCAAAACTATCTAAAACTGAAGAACAACAGAATAAATAGTGAGGAAGATTGAGGCAATACTTGATTTTCAATTGGAAAACAAAAGCATAAATAGAGAGAAAAATGAAGTCTATAACACAATATTAACTAAAATTCGGTTTTATGAGAATTTGAGAGAGAAAATGCAGATATTACGAGGGGATTTGAAAAGACCAAAAATAATCAATTTAAAACTATTAAGCTGGAGCTGGAATGGAAAGTAAAACATGATAGAGAGGATATATAAGGGAAAATATAGAATTTCGGGGGTTTAATTGGAAACAACCTAGACAATAATCCAATTGAAAACCCACTTTTAAAGTTTTTGATAGAAGTTGCACTCGCTCCGCTTTGGGCAGTGGAGGGAAAATTTTAACCGAAAGTTGAAAGGTAATGTATTATAAGCAATTTGATAACAATGCGAGAATATGAATATAAAATGTCAAACATTGTAGCCTTAACATTAAAATATAATGCGCTTCACCTATCAAAAGAAGAAAGATCAATGTTGAAAGTGAAAATATTGTACCTGTTGAGGAGCTCCAAAATTTCTTGTATTGATGGGTTCACATAAACCTTGGTTGCCACTGAACTTGTCAGTGTGAATCCATCTGCCCAAAGGAGAGTCGAAAGTCAGCAAAATGTGTTAGTAAGACAAAGGTATTCGTATTTGGTTTACCATTGAAAGTTTTGGGTGTCATGGCTAAAAAGCCACTGCAACATGTTTGTTCGTTGCAGGCTCTATGATTTGATCTTCATGAAAGCCGGTCGCCATTTGTTGCCACAGTATGACATTTATCTCATTGCCACTACAACAATTCAGAAAAATGAAACTGCATTACTACAAAGATAAATGTTAATGGGGATGTGAAAGTAGCAAGTTAAAAAATATACTCGGAATTTCGCAAGCAAATATCGCGCTTGTCTTTAATTTGATCATAAGAACGAACTTGTTGGATCCCGCCAATTTTGATCACCAGTCCATATGTATTTGCACATTGTCATTTATGTGTGTGACATTAATGCATAGGTAGTATAAGAAGTTAAAAAGGCATGTGTACAAAAATGCAGATTTCTCACCGATCACGTAGTCGACCATGTCTACTCGCTCAGGAATTTCATTGAATGTTAGAAAATTGAAGGTGTTAAAGGGGATTTGTGAGTAGGTCATTTATTTCCTTAATATATGTGTTCACTGGGAATCGAAGTCGAACAGGATGTGTGGAAACACGATAAGTGTTGAGGATAGAAGCAATGTTAAATCCTGATATGTGGTAGACATGCGCTTCCAACAGTTGTGGGCGCACGCGATCGACAACATCAATAGGAACTGTGGCTTAGATAGCGTCGCCTTAGTTTTACGATATAAAATCACCAATTTATTTTTGGAAGCACGAATGAAACAAAGGATGAATTACGAAAGGTAAACAAAGCAAGATAATATGCGGTGTGGTATATAAACTCATATGCTCATCTATCAAAAGAAGTTCGAAGCTGAAGATTTGCCCAGCTTTCCGAGGGCTCACAAAATCCCAAGACCTAGTGATGCCAACTTTGCTACATATGGTTTTACTTTCCTTAGTGATTTCTCAAACTGGAGTGTAAGCCACTTATGTCCCTGCAATTTCGAAAATAGAAAACTATTAAGTTGAGAAATAATTGCATTATTTATAAGCAAGTTCAAGTAATTGTCATGTATGTGTTAAACTTTTAAAGATTTCGCTGTAAACAACATTTTTTGTCATTTTTGCGTAATTTAAATAGTCAGTGGTGTTTGATAGGTTTGCAGTGTTTTCATTCGTGTCGTGTATCACGATTTTGACATTTAAATTGTTAATTACGCGAGAAAGAGCGACGTATAATTTACCGTGTGTGAAAATAGACTGGGTGAGAAACAACGCTATTTATTTTAAGGTTTGGCTTTGGCTTTTATTAATTCTCATACAATAACAAACTTTGATCGGAAATTTGCGCCTTTGAAGTATAAAAGGCATTTTCTTATCCGAGTGATTTAGTGTGATTCTAGGAATGAACACACTTTTCCCACCAAAGGATCATGTTAAAATAATAGCCTCTATTACTCTATCACCTAGATGTTTGATCATTAGTCTTGTACCGTTACAAAGTTCGGAAGTTGGATTAATGTTTCAGAGTAGCATAATAGGGACGTCAACTTTAAGGTCAAGTTAATGATTTGGAAATCCGAATGGGTTAATGGAATTTAAATTTTTTATTGGATATAATGGCTCCGTTTGGCAATTAGCTGTTAGATGTTAGCTGTTAGCTGTTAGCTGATTGCATTAGCTGTTAGCTGATTTGATTAGCTGATTCGATTAGTTGATTTGATTAGCTGATTCGATTAGTTGATTTGATTAGCTGTTTGTAAAAACTGTTGGCCCTAACAAGATCAGAATCACCTAGAGGGGGGTGAATAGGTGTTTCAAACGAAAACTGATATTTTCAAGGATTTAATGAAAACTCAATTTTCAGAGTCAATAATCCTCAGAGTCAGAGGCAAGCTTATTGAAGTAGCCTCTGAGGGATAATCTGCTTTAAGACAGGTTCTGTCTTTTCAGCTACAGAAGTTCTGAGTAAAGAACTTCTGGACAGTCTTCTGAACACAGACTTGTGATTTTTAAGAGAAAATCTGTTTCAGCACTAAATATGATACAAGTTCACAGAAGCAATTAACAAGTATAAAGAAGGGAGAAAGAGATTCAGGAGGTCCTGATGAACAGTTCAATTTATCCAAGTTCGCCACAGAATTCCTGTGACTACGTCTTGTCCTCTGAGGTCGCAGCCTCCAGAGATTTTATAAATCCACTATTCAGAACTTTTATGGCAAGTTCAGAAGCTCCTTTACATCAACAGAACTTAAGCTAATTTCTCACTTAGTTCTGACTAGCCTAAAATGAGTTAAAGGATTTTCACCAGAACAACAATACTCTGTTTTCTGGATTTCTCACCCAACTCAAATCTCAACTAGATTTCTCTCTTTTAAATCTAACTGAAGATCACAACCGATCTCAGTTTACAAGATTTCTATTATGAACTTGTTTTTCTTCACTCTCTCACAATTACAAAGGCTAAGCTAAGAAAAGATTGAGAATGGAAAGTGTGCTCTGTTTTCTTGAATAACAGTGCGTTGAGATTTTTGCTCTATGATCACACACCCAGTTGATGCAGTGGAGCTTTGCTACTATTTATAGTGTTGAGTAGATAACCGTTGAGGATATTTGAATCTTCAAGGATGACAAGGATGAAAGTAGCCGTTAATCTTGTCAACTTCTTCAAACGGTCTCAAAACACTCAACTCTGTCAACTTTGTACTTTAACCTAATCCGGTATGGGATTAAGATAAAGGTGATGGAGTTGACTGATCTTGAAGATTGATTTAGAGGGAAACGGTAAGAGAGCAGGTTTTGTTTGTTGTGAACAGGCGCGTCCTTCAAACAGCTTTTTGAACTTTTGGCGCCTTGCATTAAATGCAACTGACAGAGCATTAAATGCTTAACCAAACCCGTGATAACGAACTTCTGATGTTCGTTTTTCTTCTTAGCGCTTCTGAACTAAAACAACCTTAGTCTTCTGTTTGCAAAAGAGAACTTCTGATAAAAGCTTTAGGCAGACAATCAACACTTCAGAGCGGTCCATCCAGCTTCTGAAAAAGTGCTTCAGTCTCCAGCTTTTTAGTCTTCTGAGTTAAAATAGGCAAGCAGGAATTCTTCATTCAGCATCTGCTGAGAAAAACTCATAATAACTTAACGAAAATTGTTAGTCAACATCGAAAAGTATACAAGTTAATTTTCATTTTCATCTTCTGAAACGTTTGGACATAACCAAAACACTTAGGGTTCATCATTCTCCCCCATTTTGGTTATGGACAAACCGTGGTCAGAAGGTAAAGGAAAAACATGAGGGTTAGAGAGTGACTTCCTGATGCAAATATTTCATTACTTCTGAGTAAATTAACTCCCCCATTTTAGTATAAATGGTGAACTTCAGCAATCTGTATAAACTTAATAAGACTTAAGATCAAGTTGTTAGATATAATGAAGTGTAATTTACTGAGATAAAAAGAAACATAAGCAAACATTTAAGAAGTCAGATATGCAAGACAGTATAGAAAAGATTCAGTGTATATATGATCATTCAGAAGATAACATAGGAAACAGAATAATCAGAGGAACAGAAAAAGTCCTAAGACATAGACTACCCAACCCAGAACCTAGCTAAGAAGCTTAAGTCCTAAATGATTACAGGTTCCTAGATTTCTTCTGAGGAGGAGGAACAACACTGGAACCTCCAGCAGCACTTGATCTCTTCTGACCAGACTTCTCCCCCGTTTGACCAGAACCAATAGCAACACCAAGAGCTCCCTGAGACTTCAATTTTTGTTGAACATTCAGAGCAGTTTGATATTGCACAGGAGTTGGTCGCACAGAATTGATCAAATCCATTCGTCTTCTGAAGTCATCATCAATGGTCTTCATATGATCAAAGGTCTGACCAGACATAGGTCTCTGTTTCTGAACATCTTCCAGAAGGAGCTTGATCAGCCTGTTGTTAGCATACACAGCAGCCGTGAGATGCTCATTCTGAAGATAAGTCTGTCCTCGGACAAACCTATAACAATTGTGAAGAGTCTTCTCTTGTTCACGAGCTTGATTATGCATAACTTTCAGGAGTTCAGTGAGCTCAGCAATCTGTGCATTCTGAGCAGATACAGCAGACTCAATGTTGGAGAGTCGGTTGTTGAGATCAGGAGTGATGTCATATACAATCTTGGCAGCTCCTGAAGATGAAGAACCTTGAGCAGAAGATTTCACTTCTCTCAGAATGTGATTTGCAGTACTTTGCAGGTCTTCAATCTTACTAGGAAGCATCTTCTCATGAGCCTCATAATGCTCGTTTGCTTCCTTGACTTCTTCTGTCAATATTTCCAAATTTTCATTGACCTTCAGAGAAGAAGCAAGAGCAATATTATCCAGAGAGGGAAGGGTCAGAGCTAATTCCCTCAATTTATACAGCTCATCATAAGTGGCTAGATGAAGGGTAGAAAGGTTGCGTATATACACAGAAGGATCCTGCATTTGGAGCATGGTCATGAGCTGCAGGTTCTGAGCTTTCAGAGAGTGTAATTCTTGCAGCACAATGCCCTGAGCATACATGTCAGCAGCAGAACTTCTTTGTCCTATACCAGCAAACCTATTCAGCAGGTCATCTGAGCCACTCTGACCCATTTTTCTCAACTCTTCAACATTTGGGGCACCTCCAGCTTCGGAAATACCAGAAGCTCTGCCCATGAAGCCAAAACTTCCAAATCTGTTATCCAGATTTTCACGATTCAAGTGTTTGCGTAGAAAGTCATAATTGGATGACAATCCAGCAAAACCTGAAGGAGTGGAGGAGGTAGTTAAGGGATCACACACAGGAGGTGTATGTCCAGAGGTTGAAAGAGGAGGGACAGAAGTTTGAGGAGAGGAGAAAATTTGTGAAGAGGAGGAGGAAAAGGAATTTGTACAGGAAGGTAAAGTTGAAGGAATTGAAAAAGGTATAGACAAAGGTATGGAAGGAGAAGGAGCAGTAATTCCAATTGATGGAAAAACAGCAAAAGAAGATAAAGAAGAAGTAGTGGAAGTAGAAATGGAGTCTGTGAAAATTGGTCCAGAGGACAGATTCACTTCTGAATAGGATCCAGAAGGAAGAGTAGATGGAGGAGGGACAACCTCAGATGTTGAAGTTGTCAGAGGAATGGAATTCTGAGATTCACTTACTTCTGTGACAGAAGGGAGTGAAGGAGATGGATGAGGAGTAAAAACAGGAGATGAGATAACCTGTTCAGAGGCATTTGGATCAAAAGATGAGATTGGCTCAGCATATAAATGAGCCATCCTGAACAGCGTTTCTGAGGCATCCCTTTCACCAGGGTTTCTTCCTTGATTCAGAAGAACATTGTCAATGAAGTTCTCATTGTCAACATTCTCAACAAATTGTTTAGCTTCTTCAAGAACCTCTTCATCTTCTGGTTCACTAACCTCAGATAGCTCTTCAATCAGAGGAGCTTCAACATCCTCTTTATCAGAAATCTCTGACAGCTCTTTATCAGCAGTTTCTGGTTCCTGAGCAGCAGGTTCCTCCAATTCAGCACTCGGAGCAATAACGAAGTCCTTCTTTCTCAGAACCCTTCGTTTTGCCACAACCTTCTTCCCAATTCTGGTAGTGAGAGTGACAGTCTCAGCAATTCGAGAGGATAGAGCAACATTATCCTCTTCCTCTGAAGTCTCACCTACCTTGGAGAACTCAGCACCCTCCAGATTAGCAGCACTTTCTAAAAGTTTGGCATCGGCCTTAGCCTTTGCAGCGATTTCACGCTCAGCAGCTAACTTATCTTCAGCTTCTTTCTTCTTCCTTTTCTCTTCAGCAAGAGCCACAACTCTTGCAACTTTTTCAGCTTCAGCAGCCTTCTCTTTCTCAGCAAGGCGTGCTTCCTCAGCATCCTGAGCTTCTTTCTCAAGGACATCCTTTGGCTTCTCAGCAACAATCTTGCCAGAAGGTTCAACATTGATTTTTGTTTGAACCAACGTGGGAAGAGGTTCTGAGACAGCAACCTTCTCAACATTCAGGACCAACTTGCTTGATCCTTTCTTTCCCTTGCCCTTCTTGGCAGCATTCTTTCCTTTCTGAACCGTTGCATCCATAATCTCCTTCTGAGCAATACTCACAGAGGAGCCCTTCTCATTCTTCTTTGGAGTAACATCAAAACTGAGGTTTCTGAAGGTATGCATCTTCAGAACCGTACTCCTACTAGTAACACCTTCTCCTGACATAACAACAGAGGCTGCCTCAAACAACCTTGTCAGGAGTGAGCCATAAGCTAATGCACTCACAGCAGTTACATTCTTCATCTGCCTTATCAGCATGGCAGGCAAATTTATCTTCTTCTGGTTGACCAGATGCCACATAAAAACCCTTTCTCTGTTGGAAACACAGTTGACTCCTCCAGCCTTCGGAAGAAAGACATTCGTAGTCAAATAATGTGCCCACCTCTGGTGCTGACTCAACCAGGTGGCATAAGTTTCCTTGGCACTTAGATCTGGCCTAGCCCAGTTGGCTTCTGAAAACCCTTCTGCTGAACCATCATCTCCAATGATGATTCCTTCATCATCAATTCCTATCACTTGAGAAATGGAAGCCCTGCTGACTTCGATTTCAACATCCCCGACCACAGAATGAAGCACATCCTCCTCATTAGAAAAGAAATGGAGGTTCTTATAAAATTCTGTAACTAAGTTAGGGTAGATGAATTCTTCGAGAGAGACGAAAGAATTCCAGTTTTGAGCACTAAGCCAAAGAGAAATAGGTTCAGTTGATTTGACTTCGTCATCTAAAAATCTAGAGGTAAAAACCCTAGATTGACTAACTTTCTTTCGTGAATCATCGGAAAAGATGTGAGTGACAGTGATTTCTTGAGCCATTTGAGGAAATGAGAAATTAGGTTAAGATGTCTAAGAGAGATGATATCACAGAAAAAACTATGAAAATTCTAATGGCAAAGATAATGAGAGTAAAGGGTTCTAAGTATGGAAATCCCTTATTTATACCCAAACACAGAAACCGTTCCAATTCAAAAAGTAACTTCACACCGTTTAAAAGGGAACAGATAACCGTTAACCACAGAACAGCGCCGTAATAAGCAGTAAATAACGCATGCTTTCAAGTCAAATCATGATTAGAATTTATTATAACTAAATTATCTTAAACAATCAAACACTTAAGATACTCAGAGACAATAATTCTAAGTTATTGAAGAGGATAAGTCATACCAATGCCTTCTCGTAAGTTGCTGAAAGCCATACCAGTCAGAGGCTTAGTAAACATGTCAGCAAGGTTTTCTTCAGAGGAAACATGAGTAATGATAATATCCTTCTTCAGAACATGATCTCTCAGAAAGTGATGTCTAATATGAACATGCTTCATCCTGCTGTGCTGAATAGGATTCTTTGAAAGATCAATGGCACTCTTGTTATCACAGTAGATTGTAATTGTTCCAGGGATGACTCCATAGTCAGCAATTTGTTGCTTTATCCAGAGCATCTGAGAAACACAACTTCCAGCAGCAACATACTCAGCTTCAGCAGTTGAGAGGGCCACAGAGGTTTGCTTCTTGCTATGCCAGGAGACTAGGCACTCCCCCAGAAAATGACAACCACCAGAAGTGCTGACCCTTTTCAATTTATCTCTACCATAGTCAGAGTCTGTGTATCCTATAGGAGTGAAATCAGAACTACAGGGATACCACAAACCAGCTTCTGGTGTGCCTTTAAGATATCTAAGAATTCTTTTGACAGCAACATCATGAATTTCTCTTGGCTTTGATTGATATCTAGCACAAAAACACACAGCAAAATGTATATCTGGCCTGCTGGCGGTTAGGTATAAAAGAGAACCAATCATACCTCTGTAGGTTTTTATATCTACAGGTTTACCAGCTTTTTCTTCATCATCAATGTCTTTGCTGACATCCATTGGAATATCAACAGCATTAGAGTCCATCATGCCAAATTTCTTCAGCACTTCTCTAGTGTACTTGGCTTGATTGATAAACACACCATCATTACTTTGCTTGATCTGAAGTCCTAAGAAGAAGGTTAATTCTCCCATCATAGACATCTCAAACTCAGCCTTCATGTGGTCACTGAACTCTCTGCACAAAGATTCATTAGTAGCACCAAATATAATATCATCAACATATACCTGAGCTATAAGGATATCCTTGTTCTTCTTCAGAGTGAACAGAGTTGTATCAACACAGCCTCTGACAAATCCTTTAGACAGAAGGAACTTTGTCAGTCTCTCATACCAAGCTCTGGGAGCTTGTTTCAGTCCATACAAGGCTTTCTTTAGCTTGTACACATGATCAGGAAACTTAGGATCTTCAAAACCAGGAGGTTGAGACACATAGACTTCCTCATCAATGTAACCATTCAGGAATGCACTTTTCACATCCATTTGAAAGAGCTTGAAACCTTTGTATGATGCAAAAGCACATAAGATTCTAATGGCTTCTAATCTTGCAACAGGAGCAAAAGTTTCACCATAATCTATGCCTTCTTGCTGACTGTAACCTTGAGCAACAAGTCTAGCCTTGTTCCTCACAACATTTCCAAATTCATCAAGCTTGTTTTTCAGAACCCATCTTGTACCAACAACCTTCTTGTTGTTAGGTCTGGGAACTAAAATCCAAACTTCTGACCTTTTGAACTGGTCAAGTTCTTCTTGCATTGCCATTAACCAGGAGTCATCATCAGCTGCTTCATAGAAGTCCTTGGGTTCCAGTAGTGACACAAAAGCCACATTCCCCATATATCTTCTGAGCTGAGCTCTGGTCATGACAGGATTGTGAACAGAGTCAATGATGTTCTCTAAGGAATGATTCCTATGAGCTCTAACTTCTCTTGGTAGATCCAATGAGTCTTCTGAAACCTGTTCATCATTTGTTGAATCATATATAGGAGTATCTTCTGGAAGAGAGTTAACTTCTGTAGTTGGATGTTCTTCTGGAACATGTTCAACAGGAGAACCAACTTCAGCAGCTTTAGGAATAACATCTTCAACAGGAGGAGATGATATTTCAGAAGCTTGAACTTCATCTTCTTCAGAGACTTTACTATCTGCAGGGTTAGTCTCATCAAACTTTACATGAATGGATTCATCTAAAGTTTGAGTCCTCTTATTAAAAACCCTATATGCTTTACTATGTGTTGAGTAGCCAAGAAAAATAGCTTCATCTGCCTTTGAATCAAACTTTGAAAGATATTCTTTTGTATTCAAAACATAACACTTACAACCAAAGGTTCTGAAGTAACCTATTTTAGGCTTTCGACCTTTCCAGAGTTCATAAGGAGTCTTGTTCAGAATGCTTCTGATTAGCACTCTATTCAGAACATAGCAAGCTGTGTTCACAGCTTCTCCCCAAAAATACTTTGGAAGCCTTCTTTCATTGATCATAGTTCTGGCTATCTCAACCAGAGTTCTATTCTTCCTTTCAACTACCCCATTTTGTTGAGGAGTTCTGGGAGCAGAAAAGTTATGATCAATTCCCTTGATTTCACAGAATTCTTCAAACATAAAGTTTTTGAATTCTCCACCATTATCACTTCTGATATGGACTACCTTTTCATTCCTTTCATTCTCAAGTTTCTTAATCAGAACTGAGAAACATCCAAGTGACTCATCTTTGCTAGACAGCAAGATGACCCAAGTGAATCTTGAATAGTCATCTACAATGACAAAGGCATACTTCTTTCCACCCATGCTCATTGGTTGAACAGGACCAAAAAGATCCATATGAAGTAATTCCAAAGGTCTTTTAGTTGAAATGACTTTCTTAGTTTTAAAAGAGCTTCTAGATTGTTTACCAGCTTGGCAAGCATTGCATAAATGGTCTTTTTTAAAACTAATTTCAGGCAGACCCTCAACCAATTGATATCTAGCTACTTTGGCCAGAAGATCCATGCTAACATGAGCAAGTCTTCTATGCCAGAGCCAGGAGGTATCCTCTTTGGACATCAAGCATATATTTTTGCAAAGATTCTCAAGATTCAGCATGAAAACATTTTCAACTCTAGGAGCAGTTAGAATAACTTCCCTTGACTTACTGTCCAAGATTTTACATCCAGAGGAGCTGAAGACAACATCTCTACCTTTATCACACAGTTGTGCAACACTCAGGAGATTGAACTTCAGACCTCTGACTAGGGAGACATCTTCGATCGGAGGATTGGTTCCAATGGATCCAGAACCAAGAATTCTTCCTTTCTGAGCATCTCCAAAGCTGACTTTACCACCTCTTTTAGGTACAAATGTGATGAATGCCTTTTCATCACCTGTCATATGCCTTGAGCACCCACTGTCAATGTACCACAGCTTTGACATTGATGGAGCACTCAGAGCAACCTGCAACACAATCAATTAGTGACAGGTACCCAATCCTTATTGGGTCCTTCAGAGTTAGATTTAGCTTCTACAGGTTTTTCTGATATTTCAGATTGCAAGAGGTTCTTAATGTGATACTTGCAATCTTTCAACCAATGTCCATCTTTCTTACACAACTTGCAAGAAGGAGGATTCTTGGATCTTTCCCTTTGCTTCTTAGGAGCATTCTTCTTCTTCTGGGAAGGTACTACTTCTTCAGAGGCATTAGCACTCTTAGAGGTTCCCACTTCAGGAGGAGAAGAGATCTCTTTCAGAAGAGAGGGAGTGACAGATTTCTTCTTCTGAGGTTTATCATTCCTCAGAGGCAGTTTTTCTTTACCTTTGACTTTTGAGTCATCGGAGGAAGAACTGAATTGTTTACTTAGTTTATCTTCCAATATTTTCATATCAGCATAAACTTGAGTAAACCTAAGAAATTTGTCAGCCTCGCTTTTGTCCAACTTCCTTTTTAGGTACTTGAACATGCTGTACAATTCTTCAAGAGAATCAAAGATATTTTGTTCAGAGGATATGTTTACCTCGGAGTCATAGTTTGCTTCAGGAGGTGCGGAAGTTTCTCCTGTGACATCTTCAGAGGATGGCTCATCAATAGCCATGAAACATATCTGGGCTTGCTCTTCCTTTTCTTCAGGATCACTGCTGGTCTCAGAGTCTGACCAAGCAGCCAGCATAGCTTTCTTGAACTTTTTCTTATCTTTCTTCATCTCTGGGCAGTTAGGCTTAATGTGCCCAGGTTGCTGACATCCATAGCACACAATGGGCTTGTTTGGATCTCTCTTGAACTTTTCACCGAAGTCAGAAGTCTTCTTCTCAAAACTTCTGAATGGCTTCTTGTAGTTTCCACCTTTGCCTTTTCTAAAGGCTCTTTTGAACTTTCTGGTCAGCATGGCCAATTCTTCATCTTCTGATGATTCTTCAGAAGACTCTGCCTTCAAGACTACTTGTCTCTTTCCTTCTGACCTTTCTCTTAGGTCATGATTTTTTAGTGACATCTCATGGGTGATTAGAGACCCAATGAGTTCATCATACAAATAAAAGCTCAAGTCCTGAACTTCTTCAATGGCAGTCTTCTTGGCTTGCCAAGACCTTGGTAAGCTTCTGACAATCTTCTTTACTCTTTCAGACTCTTCAATGTCTCTGCCCAAACTCTTTAAGTCATTGACTATCTTGGTGAATCTAGAATTCATTTCTGAAATAGATTCTTTGTCAAGCATTTCAAATAACTCATATTCTCTCATGAGTTGGTTGACTTTGGACTGCTTCACTTTTCCTGTTCCTTCATATGTGACTTCCAGCTTGTTCCATATATCCTGTGCAGTTTCACACGAGGAAACTTTGTTATATTCAGTGGCTGTAAGTGCACAATGCAGCATATTTATTGCTGAAGCATTTGTTTGGAGCTTTTTCAGAATTTCATCTGAATATTCTCTCTGAGGGATAATAACATTCCCTAGACCTGGTTCCATTCTGGTAGGAATGAAATCTCCATCTGTGATGACAAACCAAGCACTCATGTTCTGAGCTTGAATGAAGTACATCATTCTCTTTTTCCAGTAGGAGTAATTGTCACCATTGAATAATGGAGGTCTAGTTGTAGAGGATCCCTCTGGGACAATGAAGTGAGAAGAATTCTCAGGCTGGTGTCTACTAGCCATCTCTATCGATTCTGATAGGATCTTACACTTAGATTGTTAGATCTTTAGTAAATATACGAAGTGACCTTCGCTCTGATACCACTTGTTGGCCCTAACAAGATCAGAATCACCTAGAGGGGGGTGAATAGGTGTTTCAAACGAAAACTGATATTTTCAAGGATTTAATGAAAACTCAATTTTCAGAGTCAATAATCCTCAGAGTCAGAGGCAAGCTTATTGAAGTAGCCTCTGAGGGATAATCTGCTTTAAGACAGGTTCTGTCTTTTCAGCTACAGAAGTTCTGAGTAAAGAACTTCTGGACAGTCTTCTGAACACAGACTTGTGATTTTTAAGAGAAAATCTGTTTCAGCACTAAATATGATACAAGTTCACAGAAGCAATTAACAAGTATAAAGAAGGGAGAAAGAGATTCAGGAGGTCCTGATGAACAGTTCAATTTATCCAAGTTCGCCACAGAATTCCTGTGACTACGTCTTGTCCTCTGAGGTCGCAGCCTCCAGAGATTTTATAAATCCACTATTCAGAACTTTTATGGCAAGTTCAGAAGCTCCTTTACATCAACAGAACTTAAGCTAATTTCTCACTTAGTTCTGACTAGCCTAAAATGAGTTAAAGGATTTTCACCAGAACAACAATACTCTGTTTTCTGGATTTCTCACCCAACTCAAATCTCAACTAGATTTCTCTCTTTTAAATCTAACTGAAGATCACAACCGATCTCAGTTTACAAGATTTCTATTATGAACTTGTTTTTCTTCACTCTCTCACAATTACAAAGGCTAAGCTAAGAAAAGATTGAGAATGGAAAGTGTGCTCTGTTTTCTTGAATAACAGTGCGTTGAGATTTTTGCTCTATGATCACACACCCAGTTGATGCAGTGGAGCTTTGCTACTATTTATAGTGTTGAGTAGATAACCGTTGAGGATATTTGAATCTTCAAGGATGACAAGGATGAAAGTAGCCGTTAATCTTGTCAACTTCTTCAAACGGTCTCAAAACACTCAACTCTGTCAACTTTGTACTTTAACCTAATCCGGTATGGGATTAAGATAAAGGTGATGGAGTTGACTGATCTTGAAGATTGATTTAGAGGGAAACGGTAAGAGAGCAGGTTTTGTTTGTTGTGAACAGGCGCGTCCTTCAAACAGCTTTTTGAACTTTTGGCGCCTTGCATTAAATGCAACTGACAGAGCATTAAATGCTTAACCAAACCCGTGATAACGAACTTCTGATGTTCGTTTTTCTTCTTAGCGCTTCTGAACTAAAACAACCTTAGTCTTCTGTTTGCAAAAGAGAACTTCTGATAAAAGCTTTAGGCAGACAATCAACACTTCAGAGCGGTCCATCCAGCTTCTGAAAAAGTGCTTCAGTCTCCAGCTTTTTAGTCTTCTGAGTTAAAATAGGCAAGCAGGAATTCTTCATTCAGCATCTGCTGAGAAAAACTCATAATAACTTAACGAAAATTGTTAGTCAACATCGAAAAGTATACAAGTTAATTTTCATTTTCATCTTCTGAAACGTTTGGACATAACCAAAACACTTAGGGTTCATCAAAAACTTGTTTGGTAAACTGAGCTGATTGTAAATAGCTGTTTGTGCAAAATGACAAATAAGGACATTCATTATTTATAAATATTAATTTTATTTTTAATCATTTGGGCTAAAAAAGTCAATCAAATAAATACTACAAAAAGCTATATCAAAAAGCTCCTAAAAGTAGCTTTTTCTAAATTAGCTTTTTCATCTCAAAAAGCTATCTTAAACCTCTATTTACCAAACACTTAAATAATGTTTTCATTGGTCAAAACCTCTAAAAAAAATCAAAACCTCTAATTATCTCTCAAAAAGTTGTTTACCAAACGGGGCCAATGTCTCTAGTTCTTCTAAATTCATGGATGTTTTACACATTGAGTCATAATTGTAGTATGCACGGGTTGCGCCTGGGACCAATTGTAACATGCAATCATTTAATTGTTTAGTTGTTTCATTTCGAGGTGTAACTATTGGCCTTTCTTTTAAATATGTTGACGCGTTATAATATGTAAAGAAGCAAGGGTATGCATCTTGAAGGATTGTTAACATGGGGTCATGTGTCGGTGTGGACACTAAATTTTTCGGGTAAAGTTATCCAATTTTCTTCTTTATCAATTGATGCGTTCGACTACAGTTTTACTTCCCCATCACCTAATGCTAGTAACCATTGCCCAAAAGAGTCATATTGTTCATGAGTAAAATGGTTGTGGGAATCTTGTAATCGCATGTTCGCTTCTAATGTAAATATGTTGACAAATTTCCATAAATAAGAATTAGTAATAGACGCATCAAGTATGTCTTCTTTAGAGCCATTCAGAATAATCGGTAAAATTAGCTTAAAATCTCCACCTAAAACTATTGTCTGGCCCTAAAGGGTAAAGTTTGTAGATCATTATTGGTGTCGGACAAAATATCACGTAGTGTCCTATCTAAGGCTTCGAAACAGTGTATGTGGCGCATTGGTGCCTCATCTCAAATGATGAGGGATGCCTCCTTTATTAGGGTCGCAAGATTGGTTCCCTTTTTATGTTACAGTTTGAATAACTACTAATATCTAAGGGTATTTTGAATCGTGAATGAGCAGTTCGCCCGCCTGGTAAGAGAAGTGTTGTTATACCAGAGGAAGCAACTGCCAAGACAATTTTGCCTTGACTTCGTAATTTTGCCATGATGGTCTCATACAAATATGTCTTTCTAGTACCATTGTGCCCGTATAGGAAAAAAAAAACTTAGGTTCGATTTTTTCAACAACGCTAATGATAGAATTGTAAACAATATTTTGTTTATTGTTAAGGGTAATGACCATTTGTTCATGTTTTTTGTTTAATTGGAGTAGTCATATGAAAGTTCTTCTTGAATCAATCTATTATTTGATATATCGTGAAGATGGGTGGAAGGCATTGGTAGATTGAAATCTAAAAGTGAAGAGCCGTTACGATTGAAAAGTTTTTCTAATTCTATTAACACATAATTTTTAATGTGTGAAAGCATTCCAAAACCTGATGGTAGACCAAGTTGTTTGCGAAGTTGATTTTCGATATCCTCATACATGCTTGAAAGGAATGTGTCAAATAACCTCAAAGGCTTTGTCACCCCGCAAAATATGATAATAATGACAAATAGGCTTCGAATTTGGTGGGCTGATGTAGTAAAAGTTGCTTCTTTAAGAGCTTCGTGCCATTTGATATCATTTTCTAATAAGCCACATGAGTCACACGTGGATTGAAATGTTTGATATGTTAACTTTGTGACCCTTTAACAAAGCCAAGTAACAAACGTAGAAAATATAATTCTCATGAGTTAGGGTGCACATAAGCTAGTCTTCCTAATGACATGCCTTTTTTGCGTGGAGTCCAAATTTTGTTTTTCGAGTCCCAAACAAATTGAGTAGGAAATTGGCAGTAGGTTAATGTGCGTGGATGTTCGTATTGTTGGTTGGAAACTATCCATTCAGTTTGTTTTATGCAAATTAGAGGAATTTATTATATTGTTTAACGTATTGTGTTCTGGATATAAGACGATATTTTGTAAGGGCGGGTGAATTGTTAGACGTTCTATTGATGGCTCTCTATGGTGAATATAAAACTCAAACAAACACTAACATGCTTCAGAAGGAGAAATATATCGACGGTCTAAGTAATTTTGAATTTCATCTTTAATTAATATAGGTTCTGTATTTATTGTAGTGTCGTTATTTTGTTGCTTTTCAACTACGACTCGTACTCGATCAAAACCTTTGGTAATGTACTTAAATAGATATTTCATTACTGTTGAATGACAACAAGCTTCTATAATTAAATGAGCTTGATACCTAACTGTTAAGTTTCGACCATGAGGCACTACAAATCTATTATTTATTCTGACTCTTTTTTTCTCAAAATAAATATTAGAATCTGAACACTTATACGTTATGAAGCCACGCTCTTCAAGAGAAGTATAATTTTTGAATTGTTTTGGGAAATTTTTTGAACACATGCAAGAGGAAATTTAGATTGATGACACCGCAAGGACCATGTACCATAAATTTTGTAATAGCTTTAAAACCCACAAGATCCTTTTGTGGGCAAGGTAATTATGTCGATATGAAGAAGTCAATTTCTTGCGGAGATAAGTTGTGTTTTTCTATCTTTAGCCAAAACAAGCAATGTATATGTGGAAGCCACATTTTTTGGAACTTGACTGTGTACAAAATTGTTGTTGTTTTTTTTTCGTAAATCATTTATAAGGCTAACCACTTTCATTTTATAAACTCTAGCAATTATATCAGGCCTATTTTCGGTTTTTTGATTTGGGAATTTTTTCAAAATTTCCTGAATTTCATCCCACATAGAATTACACGTGAAAGTTATAAAAAAATGAGGATTTCCAAAGAAACAACAAATAGCCATGGAATCTTGGTAATGTTCTAACATATACTAGGGCCACCAGTCTATGTCGATGGCAAAAATATTTTTTTTCCTTATTTGAAAACCATCATGGTCACCTTGGAAAAAGGCATCTCGAAGGCATGTGTAAACTTCAGAGCGTATGGTTGTCTGACTACGACGTAAGTAATCTAAACGTGTTTATTCTACACTTGTAAATGCATCGACTATATATTGTTGAAATATACGGCCTGATTTAAATAGAATATTATGTCCATTATTTTCAAAGTACAATTTATGTGCGTAATATTCACGCATAGTTATGTGTTGGCGTTTTTTTTTTTACCTGTTAGAGAAGTAGAGTAAGGAATGTCCTCAGTGTATCTGTCTTCGCCATACGGAAATAGAATTGGATATTGTAAAGAGATTAAGCTTGGGTGTAGTATGCTTATTCGTTTGAAACCACTATCTTTTGTCTTGAATATTAGGTCTCTAACAACTGGGGTTTCTGAAAAATCGCCAACTATTAAAGTTTCAATTTCATTTGATGTTGGCAAGTCATATTGTCTTGAATTATTTGGGCATTTTCCAATGAGTATAAGTTTGAGAGGTTTTATTTGATCTACAACAAGACAATCACGTACCATTCTAAATACTTTAGATAATTCATTATGTTCGCTAAACATTTTAATTAGATTTGTAACTATGTTGGGATCTATCTCGTTGTCTGTTGTATAATTTTGAAAATGTGATAATCTATTTTGTAATTCCTTGGTACAATCGTAAACATATAATTGAGCGAAGTTTGGAGTTTCACCATTTGATGACAATAAGGATCCAATTAAATGGTGGTTTTGTCCATATATTCTAAAAACATATGGTCCATGGGACTTGTTTATATTATTGTCAATCTTTGCCCCTAGTGACGTAAATGAAAACATAGAATTGTAAATTCGTATGTTATCCATAAATTGTTGATAATATTTTGAATTAGAGTTACTATTCAATAGAGTTTGTAAGTAACCGGAGGAGTGGGAGGGTTGTTCAATTTAATAAGACCTTGTTTGAAACATTCATTAAATTCAGGTGTTTGTGATTTCATGTTCTTTTTTAGTCCCTCTTCCTGCCAGAAAGAGGCATGACAAAATGGACTCGTGTTGGAGTGTCCATGTTTGATATTTCAACATCTGTAGAGAGAAAATTGATTGACAATTAACTGATACATATTTTTAGTTAAGTTTGAATTATTATAGAAATTGAAGAGAGAGAACTAACTATTAATGTGGTCGGTGTTGTTGTATAGAGCATATATTGAAACATCAAGAGCCAACGGAACTCTAACAAACGCTTCTCTGAATAAAAAAGGATTTCGACTACTTAATGGGACATTATTGTTTACGTGCATTTGAAGTGTTGTGTTGTCTTGGCTAGTCAAGTTATTGTCAAGCATGCATTGATGTTTATGTGACCTAAAACTTGAACCCAAGACAGGTGCCGTATGTTTAGAATTGTAATTGTCTGTTAACATGAAATTTTAAGTAACTATTACGTATATCAATTCAATTGAACAAATATATAATAGTTTGTGTGAGGATGTACCAAGGTTTATTTGCATATGAGTGTCAACCAAACCTTCATCTGAAAGCGTGGCTAGTGGGATGGTTGCCATGTTACTTTATTAAGCTGGCAGTGAAGGAGATGGAAAGGTAAACATCATCAGTGAAATGTGAACATCTAATGACGGCGAATAAAAATTGTCAAGCAATTCAAAAAAGTTAATACACATTAAGGGAAATTCGAATTGCAAATATAGGAAATTTTAGCAAAGTTATTAACACTATTACAAAAAAACAGTAATGTACAAATAAACGGTAATGTAAACGAACAATGACCAAGCCAAAGCTAAAATATCTCATCCATCCTAGCGAGGATAGGGTGAAAACGTGATATAAGACGCGCAACATAAGCAAGCTTGACGCGGAGCTGACTGCATTCAACAATCAACTTTTCGTGGGGTTTCAAGGCATTATCACTATAAGATTTAAGGCGGGTGAGGTACTCCGCATTTGCAGACTCTAGTTTTGACCGATTGAAATCAAAGTAAATAAGACCATGAAGGCGCTAGAGAGTTTTTAAAGCGGAGTAACATGCTTATTTTTTTGTTGCTTGATGACTGACCGGGCTAGAAACAAAATAATCCAATGGGGTTTGTTGGCTATGAATGTCAATGTGGATGTAAATATTTTTGCAAACATATACTCCGCCAAGACCCTTTTCATATTCAAATTTTGGAGGTGGCAAGCCTAGTTGATTTAAAGCATGGCGTAAAAGAGCCTCAAGTGAAACTGCAATATTGGTCATTTGACATAAAAAAAATGCACTTAGAAATCGAAATACATAGCAACAAAATACATAGAGGCATGGCATGGACGAACGGTACGTTACACAGTTAGGCATTGAACAATAACAACACAAAAGGGAGCAAAGGTTATGTAATACAAAATAGGCACAAAGTTGTCGACTAATACACTTCTAGATATTGCTAGTGATTCCATCTATGTCCAGCTCAGAGAACTTGGCCTTCATTTCACTGAAAATTTGTTGCACTGTGTTGCACAAATCCAACAGCTTCACATACTGAGAACTTAAAACACCAATGGTTGTGAAAACTTCATGTTCATTTTTTTAAGGATAGATGTCTTTGCCTGAAGTTCTAACAACTAATTTGAGCTAAAATCAGTAATGGTCAAATTATGTTGGACACGAATATATTCAAGTGCTTGCAAGATGGACACTAAAAAATCTAACTTCCCATTATAATAATGTTGGTATTTGTTCAATTAAAATACATAGCCTGCTACCGTAGTTTAATTATAAGTTAAATATTAATATTTTCCGATATTATAATTTTAGTGACTTTTTAATTTATTTAAGATTTAACTGCAAATTTTGAAGTTTGTTCAAACTGGTTTATTATTTTAATCATGTATTGTTTTCTGAAATATAAAACAATTCGTTTTAAATTTAATATTTATTCAATTAAAACACGAAATGAGTTAACTCAACTTAATTATACTTTCAATATTAATATTTTCGGGCGTTTTAAACTACATAGATCATTTGATTTACCACCACCCTGAACACCACCATCACCACCACCAGGCGTAGCCCCCCCTTCAAGTTCAAGTTCAGCCAAAGATCCACCACCCCATCGTTTCAAACTCCATCGATCGTATGACCTCAGATTTTCTTCTGATTCTCCCTGAAGGGAAACGGTCCATATTCAGTGCAAACGGTTATCGTGATATGTATTGTTCCGACAGCCATCAAGATTGTTCTTCACGGATCTTGGTACTTCATGCTTAAATACCCTCAAATATACAAAAGCATACAAATCTTTTTAAACAACTCATTTTGTCTTCCTTGTCATTCTGGAAATCTTTCTCATTGTCTCAGAGACTTATGGAGGTGCACCAACGGAGCTAAGAGGCTATAACTGGGTGGATACATTTATATGTTCTCTCATTTGGCTCATTTGGCTAGAGGTGTTTGTGCTTTCTTTTCATCTTGATCCGAAATTTCTGCGGCTAATACCTGCCATTTGTGCCATGATTTTTGGAATTGGACATAAGAAAGAGAATTATGATGTTATGGTACTAGCACTCCTATTGGTTATAATATCCAAAGGTTTTGAGTGTTATAAGGAGGGTAAGATTTTGAAGAAAATACACATAGAATTTTGAGGTTTATGTATTAGGTCTTTGGTGAATTAAAATGTTAAATTCAAACCACAAAATTCTTTAATAATATCAATACATAAATCTTAGATTAATTTAGAGTATTCAATCACAAATTTTAGTATTTGTTCAACTAAAATATACACGTATTTTAATTGGCAAATGAGTACAAAATTTTAGACATTTTGTTATCTAAAGAATATAACTTCCAATTCTAATAATGCGGGTGGTATTTGTTCAATTAAAATACATAGCCTGCTACCATAGTTTAATTATAAGTTTAATATTAATATTTTCCAATATTATAATTTTAGTGGCTTTTTTTATTTATTTAAGATTTAAGTGCAAATTTTGAAATTTTTTCAAAATGGTTTATTATTTTAATCATGTATTGTTTTCTGAAAAATAAAACAATCCGTTTTAAATTTAATATTTATTTAATTAAAAAACAGAATGAGTTAACTCAACTTAATTATACTTTCAATAGTAATATTTTCGGGCGTTTTAAACTTCATAGATAATTTGACTCACCACCACCCTCACCACCTTCATCACCACCACCAGGCGCAAACCCATTCCCCTTCAAGTTTAGGTTCAACCAAAGTTCCACCACCCCATCCGTTACAAAATTCATCGATCATATGGCCTCAGATTTTCTTCGAATTCTTTCCGAAGGGGAACCGTCCATATTCAGTGCAAACGGTTACTGTGATATGTATTGTTCCGGCAGCCATCGAGCTCATTCTTTATGGATTTTGGTATTTCATGCTTAAATACCCTCAAATATGCAAAGCATACAAATTTTCCCAAACAACTCATTTTGCCATTCTAGAAATCTTTCTCATTGTCTCAGAGACTTATGGAGGTGCACCAATGGAGCTAAGAGGCTATAACTGGGTGAAAACATTTATATGTTCTCTCATTTGGCTAGAGGTGTTTGTGCTTTCTTTTCATCTTGATCTGAAATTTCTGCGGCCAACACCTACTGTTTGTGCCATGATTTTTTGAATTGGACATAAGAAAGAGAATTATGATGTTATGGTACTAGCCCGCATACGGGTTATAATATCCAAAGGTTTTGAGTGTTATAGGGAGCGTAAGATTCTAATTAAAATGAATCAAGAAAAAGTCTCACAAATTGAGCGAGCGATCTTATTTCAGACAGAGTGCGGAAAATTACAATCTGAAAATCAACAACTACAAGAAGAGAAAGAAAAAGATTTGTTAGGTATGTGTTCTGTTTTATGTTTTATTTTTCAATTTCAGACCTCAAAATTCATACTAACGAGTAACTTTTTGATAAAAAGATTGGGTGAACTCAATAAGGAAATAGATGATCTAGAAGCTGAAAATGTTCGTCTAAATATTGATTTAACATATGCTTGTGGTAATTCATTGTCTTTTCCTACTATACTATAGTGTCTATGTATAATTAGAATTTTTTTGGATGTATTAGAAAAATATAAAATAAATTTTAACTTTACAAAATTTTAAGTTTCTTAGAAAAGTAAATCTAAAAGTAGACGAGCTCGGCCACGCGCCACGCCGAGCATTTGAACTTCTTTTTCTCCATTGTTGCCCTCCACAATTGTCTTAGAGATAATGAGACCACTTTCGAGTATCGAAAGAAAAATGAACAATTTAGGTAGATTTATAAAGCTGATAAATTTGTGGCTTCTTAAGCATTAAGACCCGAAAAGAATTAAGAATAATCTCACTGCATCCGGACAATACTCATTAAAATCATTATTAACTATGAGAATTGAGTGTTTCCCTTTGGACTAATGTTACCATAGAAAAACATAAAATAAATTTAAATTTTACAAAATCTTAAATTTATTAGAAAACACTAGGACATAAAGCATCCAACATTTCGCTTCAACCCCTCAAAAGCCCGAAGCTAATAGAAAAATATGTATTATACGCTTCGATCCTTTTAAACAGACCGAAGCGTATAATGCGTGTTTTTATTATATACTTCGGTGTCACCAAGGATCGAATCATAAGTGGTTCCTATTTACCTCGATACATTTACCAGACCGGAACAAATTAGTCGAGGAAAAAATCCACAACAATTAGCACCGAAGCATATTACATGAATTAAACATATTGTTTTCAACACTTAAATTTTGCGCGAAATCTATGCCCAAAACAAAACCCTCTACTCGTTTATATCACAAAACCAAAACCCTCTGCTCGTAAATTTGTCCAAATTGAAATCCCCAAAAACCTCTAATCTCCAAGTTGAAGTCCCCAAAACCGAGAAATTGTTTTGATTATAAAATCTCTATTTGTTCTCCAAAATCTCTACTTGATTACAATTAATCTCCAAATTGAAATCTTTACTTGTTCCCCAAAACCTCTTGTGAGCGTAAGTGGTCGCTCATAGCGGCTTTAGCCTTCTTTGACTAGAGTCGCCACCCGACCGACCGGAAAAATGTACGAACCGGTGTTTGTACCGATTGTTTTGAAAACAAGAGATTCTATTTACGTTTGTGGATACAATTTATTAATTCCGACATTCCAGAACCCAGAGGATCTTTAATGCATCCTAATGGTTTGTTATTTTAATATATATGGTTATCACACAAGAATATATAAATGCGGAAATATTCGTGCGGTAAACCGCCGGGTGACACGGTACAAAACCCTCAAAAGCTTACCCTCGTCGCGTGCCAGTGATTGCTTGCGGACTGATGCTCGTTGAAGAACGGAGACCTTTTATGGGAGGAACCTCAGGGGACCGGAATTGCGTGTGCGTCCTCCGGAGTGGTAGCTAGGAATAGGACTTAGTCGACTCTAGCGAGACTGCGAGTGATGCCTAGACTGGATTATTTTGATAAAGGGGAGAATATATTTTTGGTGGTCGAGAGGACCTTTTCTGGGAATATTTCGGGAAAATACTCTCAAGCTCAGACTTTTAGCGACTCTTTTCTGTATCAGAGGCAACTTTAGGCAACTCGGGGACAACTTTATCAGAGGCAACTTTTATCGGGTCAAGAATCACTTTCGAATGAGCTAGAGAGGTGGGAGAATGAGTGTTTGTTCGTGTTTTGAATGAGAAATCCGGGGGGTATTTATAGTTTAGCTTGTGACCGTAGGGTCACTGTTTAGTGACCGTACGGTCACTTGCTTCGCCCGTCTCAGATCCAAATTTGGATCTGAGCCGGGCTTCACCCGACACCCGGCTGAAGTTGTTTGGATTTTAGTACACGTGTCACGTTGTGATTGGACCGTCAGCCACGTGGCAGATAAGCATTGGATTGCTAGCTGCCACATGGCAGTGACCGTACGGTTAGAGGCCTTGTGACCGTACGGTCTCAACAAACAGTGTTGTGACCGTACGGTTCTTGGTGAATAGTACTTGTGACCGTATACATTTTTGTGATCGAGGATTTTCTCATAAGTATGAAAGTGCCACACTCATGGTCCCGAGGAGCGAGTGGAAGAGGTTATGGTCCCGAAAAGGTGATCCGTTCTCCGACGAGCATCAGTATTTGAGCAGCTGGCGCAACGAGGAGCTCATAGTTTGCTTTCATCATCGGGTTCGAAAACCAGTGCTCACACCTCTACTTGCATTACATTCGACAAATTGGTGACCGGAGTTGCTACTTTGCGGAGTTAGTCTATTGAGTTGAAATTTGAGTTCTTCGGCTTGTCAATTTCGAGGTTTATATATAGGTTAGCTGATTTTTCAGCACTACAGTCAACTGATTTTCTGGCTTGTCGATTCCGAGGTCTAAGCTGGGCTTTTGGTTGGGTATCTCTAGAATTTTCATATACTTCTATTGTAGCAAGCATATCCATTCTTGTGAAACTTGGCCTAATTGTCCTTGTCATTGACTATTTTGTTCTTGCTATTTTGTTTTTTGGAATGAATTGGTGGTTTGGAGAGAGCTTCCTGACCCCTTCAGAATCAAGAAGAATTGGCGCATGGTCTGAGCTTATTCTTGCTAGATGTTGAACCTTTGAGTTTGGGAACATAACATCCCATTCCACAGTTCGGACAAAACGGTCCATGCGTTCTCGTATATTGTCATCTCCTGCCCTTCCATTATCCCAAGTAAAAAGAGCTCCTTCGTACCCCATATCGAAAAGATCACATTCAAAAAGGCAAGAGCGAAAAGCATTAAGCATAGAATCATTTGCACACCGTCCACCATACTTTTCAGAAGAGTACATTATTTCATTAAAGTCACCGAAACAGACCCATGGAAGAGTCTCTCGGAGATGGAGTTCTTTAAGCATAAACCAAGTACGGAATTTGTTTGTTGATTCCGGCCAACCATACACACCAATATCCCGCCACAATGGGGTTCCAACAGAATTACAAAAACAAAAATGGATACAGTGATCCAAGAAGCCTAAGATGTTTATATTACACATTTTATTCCATAACAAAGTAAGCCCTCCTGATCTACCCACTGCTGGAACAAAATAGGTGTTGTAATCGTGAAATCTTCTTTTAACTTCGTTTATGCTGTGATGATTCAGTCTTGACTCCATTATAAAGACTAAATCAGGGCAGTGTTGACTCAGTAATCGAGCCAAAGTTTGTACCGTCCCAGGGTTGCCCAGCCCTTGGACATTCCAGCTTAGGATTTTCATGTTGGATGGCAAAGCTGACCGTCAGCTCCTGCCAAGGAGAGATTAAGGAAATCTTCATTACCATCACACACTTTCTTCGCCAAGCTCGGAGTATCTGCTTTATCTGGAGAGATAGCCATGTCATCTTCGAGTTTCCTTTTATTTTTGGTCCTAGTTTTGGTGGAATCATGGTCTTCATTATTAATGCTTGATATAGTGGTTGGTTTGTCGGTATCTTTTTTTGGGAGTCTACGACCTTGGCCTCTACCGCGGGTTGACTGGGATTTTTTTTGGATGAGGGTGGAGGGGTACGGTTTAGGGGAGGGAGGGTTTTGTGGGATAATATGTGGAAGGGATAAGTAGTTTGGGTCTTGGAGAAGGAAGTAAGGATCATGCAAATTCATATTGTTGCTTAGAAAGGAGGTAGGGAAGGTAGGGCATGGGGGTGGGTAGGTAATTTCATGGGTAGTGGTATTGGGGAAAAAAGGATGTGGGGTAGGGTTGACTACGTGGTTGTCGGTCAAGGGATTGACAAAAAAAGAAGGAGAGGCTTGGAGGGGGTTTGTATCAAGGGTAGGATGAGGTATTGTGTGAGTGGGATTTTTTGAAAGGAACAATTCCCCTGCACAAGGAAATTTGTCTTTACCTTTAATATTGGTTGGCAGGCAGAGGGGAAAGGAGGTCGAGTGATTGGGAATTTTGGAATTTTCTCCGACATCTGACACCAAAATTAATTCACATGCAGAAACCCTAGGGTTAGCTTCAACACTGTTTTCTCCCATTTTTTCCGCCGGCAAGACTCTTCTTGAGATAGATTTCGATTCCTCCCTATTTTCATTGATAAAGAGTCGTCGACATGGATTGTTTACAGGGGAGATAATACTTGCTATCTTCCGTATGACCGCTGGATCTAGCTGAGCTGACCTTAGCTTTCTTGGAGAGACTATGGGAGTTGATTCGTACGGCCAGGAGGTTTCATTGAAGTCCTCGGGTACCAGCTCACACTCCTGTTGGACATGGTTAAGGAAACCACAGTAGTAGCAGAAGTTAGGTAACTTTTCATATTGGAAAGATACCCTTACTACCTCTTTTTTATGATTCCTGATGTTAATGCTTCGGAGAAGAGGTTTGGAAACTGAAACCCTAACTCGGACATGAACCCATGTCCTCAGCGATCCTATGGCTTCTGGATCAAGCTCGTCTGTTGAGTGGAAGGTTGAAGATCCTGGCCCATTTCGCCTACTCTCATAGCCACACTAAAGATACAGTCAACATTTCGTCTGTTGAGTGGAAGGTTGAAGATCCTGACCCAATTATCAAAAGTGTTGAGCAAGAGTTCTGAAGGCTGTTCATCGATCTCCAATTACACTTTTGAGAAGCACTAGATGACGTCCAAAATGCCAGGGCGCTTCTCGGAGGATTCGGTCCCTATCACGCCTGGAAGGGAGTTCACAGATGAATATATCATTTCCTCCATCTCGAAGTTGTAAGCTTTTAACGCACCAAGCACATGCAAAAGCCTTTGCCATGCTCTCGAGGTTCACTGGTCTGCTAGAAAGGACCTTTCCGAATATGCAGGCCCTATTGACTGCTGGGACAGCAGTGTGGGGAGCCTCAGAAAGATTGATTACTTGGTCTTCATTATTGTTGAGAGAGACTCGCACCAATTGTGCTTCAAGAGAGGTTGCCATTTTTGTAACTTTTGTAATGGTATGTTTTCTGGGTGAGTAAGTTTGAGGGTGAAATGCTGACATTTAAACTAAATTGAGTTGAGGGAGGGTGGTGATGGATTAGGGTAATGGAGCAGAATTTTTGGCGGTGATTGGTGGTGCAGGGAGGGTTTGGGCGGCAAGGAGATCCAAAAATGCTACAGAAGCATATAGGCCACTTAGGGCATTAGGGTAGTAGGAATTGTAAAGAGAAGTCGGACCTTCTCTCTCATCTTTTTTGTCACAATATATATGTTAACATGACAAATAAGAAGACCTACTGACTGTCTGGTACATCCCAAATGCGAGTGCATAACAAGAACTACCAAAGAAGAGGGATATGTGGCCGGAAACGGAATGAGAAGGTGGAGCATCTCGTGAAAAGTAAAAAAGGGAGAAAGCTGAAGGTAGAATGCCGTAATACCCCCCCCCCCCCCCCCCACCAACTGATACGGCGCCGTTTTTGGTGCTACGGTGAAGGGCTGTTAACGAATGCAAGAAGAAGAGGGAGCTCAAGTGCAACCGGTAAGCCTGCAAAAGAGAAACCCAAAACGTATATGAAAGCCCACAACAGAAGCCCGCGAGGAGGCCCTAGTGCTGGATGGGAAAATACGTTAGTACCAGAGGGGGAAAGAAGACCAAAAGAACCCTAAAAAGGAGCTAAACAGTAGAAAAATTGAGAAATTGGCTGAAATTTGTATGCCAACTTCCTTCCCTTTTAAGAGCTTTAGTAAATCTAGATATAGATTTGTTGAAATGAACTTAATTTTGCTATATTTAAGTGATTTATTGAAGTAAATTTGCTAAATTTGTTGAATTGAAATGAATTGAATTTTTCTGAACTTGAGTTAAAAAAAACATGACCGTGGGTATAAATTTCGAAAAGTTAGACATAATTTACGTAAAATGAAACCTAATTTATGTAAAGTTGTCAGTTTACAAAATAAATTTCTAACTACGTGAAAAAATCTAACTTTTTGTAAATCTTTTATTGTTAGGTGTATATTCCGTGAGTGAGATCTAATTTACGTAAACTAAGGCTTAATTTACGTAAAGTTGATAGTTTGCAAAACAAAATCTAGAACTTCATAAAAAAATCCAACTTTATGTAAAACTTATCATGTTAGGAATAAGTTCCGTAAAGTAAGACCTAGTTTACGTAAAATGACATAAATTTACATAAAGTTGTTTGTTTACAAAAACAAATCTCTAACTTCAAGAAAAAATCTAACTTTACGTAAATCTTATGTTGTTAGGTATAAGTTCCGTAAAATGATACCTAATTTACCTAAAATGAAGCATAATATACGTAAGTTGTTAGTTTACAAAAAAAGAAGAAGCTAACTTCACGAAAAAAATATAACTTTACGTAAATATTTTATTGTTGAATATAAGTTCCGTAAAGGGAGACCCAATTTTTATAAAATGAGGCATAATTTATATAAAGTTGTTACTTCACAAAACAATCTCTCATTTCACGCAAAAAAACTTCTAACTTTGACGTAAATCATCTGCTATTAAGTTTAAGTTTCTTAAAATGAGACATAATCTATATGTATAATAAAAGGAGAAGCACGAGATATCACTTGTCAATAGAAGAGAGATTTGAGGAATGATTTAGCACACTATTTTTTTTTTTTTGAGGAAGGCATCAACTTCATTAAACAGGAGCAGCAAAACTATCCCTATCTAAGAAACTGAGAAGAAAAAGGGGAATTACATCAGAAAAATAGATTGTTTCAGCAAGAGTTTTTCCCCAAGCAGCAGTCTCATGAGCAACTGAGTTTGCAATTCACCGAATGTGACAGATAGACCAATCCCGGAACCTCGTGAGCAGCCACTTTATATCCTCCAAAACAACTGATCCATTAAAGTCCACATAACCTTCATTATTTAGAGCCTTCACGATATTTAAATTATTTGTGTCGATTTCAATCCTTTGCCATCCCTTCTCCTCAGCAGCATGTAGCCCGAGCAAAATTGCATTCATCTCCGCCACCTCAACTGACATAATATGCAAGATAGGCGCTTCCACACCTAAGCAAACAATCCATGCGTTGTCCCCAATAACAGCCCCGAGACCGCCCACACCGTTTTTATCCAAGGCTACATCAATATTAATCTTAGCAAACCCAGCTCTTGGACAAGACCAGAAACCATCCCCATTACTCGTAGCAGCCTTAACACCACCAGAATCACAAGTTTTAACCCAATTTGAAAGCCATTCACTCGCAACCAATAACAAAGAGCCCACCTGCCACTCAATGTCATCATGCACCAATTTATTCCTTGTAAACCAGATGAACCAGCAAGTAACCAACACCAACGGAATATCAAAACCTGCATTCCAACTTCGAACCAATTCAATCCACTCTTTGAAGCCGTTAACCTTCTGCCTCCATTGATAATCTACCCCGAAAAAATCCTCCCATACATTCCTAACACCGCTGCATTGAACCAGAATATGAAGAACACTTTCCGAGTATCGTTTACAAATGGGACACCATGGAAGAACATCAATGCCTCGCCGTTGAAGGTTTTCAAACGTTGGTAATATACCCTTAATCGCCTTCTAGCCAAAATGCTTAATTTTCAGGGGAATTTTCAACTGCCACATCCAATCCCAATCATTCGACTTCACTGTAGATGAAGACGCAATCACCAGCTTAGACCTTCAAAGTTGTTCCGCAATAAAATATCCCAACTTCATTGTATAACTCCCAAATCGAGATGTCGGCCAGTACTGCACATCCAGCAGAACCATGCGACTCAAAGGAACCTTAAGAATTTCAGACGCTTCATCACTACTAAACAAATCTCGGATTAAGTTCGAATTCCATTGTTGAATCCCCACATCTATTAGGTCTGAAACTTTTGTGACCGACGAATCCACTAACTTTGTAAGAGGACGTTTAGTAGGAAGATTAGGAACCCAATTAGAGTTCCAAATATCAATACTTCTTCCATCTCCAACTCTCCAGCATCTGCCTTTCTCCACCACCACTCTCGCCTTTAAAAGACCTGTCCAGATATAACTCGGTTTATTCCCTTTCTCCGCTCTAGAAAAATCAGACAAAGCAAAATATTTAGTTTTGAAAACTCTCGCACACAGTGATGTTGTATTCACTAGAAATTTCCATGACTGTTTAGCCACCATAGCTAAATTAAATGACTCCAGCCACCGGAAACCAATTCCCCCATTCTATTTTGCCTGACATAATGCATCATACTCCAACCAATAGACCCGCCTTTTCCCCGATTTACCAGACCACCAAAATCTACTAATCAAGGATTGAAGGTTTGTGCAAAAAGGAGGGATAAAAAAACAACTCATTATACTGCGGAATAGATTGAGCGACTGCTTTAATAAGGACCTCTTTCCCGCCACTCGATAAGAATTTTTCACCCCACCCTTCAAGACGCTTCTCCACCCGATCCAACAGAAATTGAAACAATGTTTTCCTCGATCTCCCTATTAAAGTTGGCATTCCCAAGTACTTAGGGAGATGCCCCACTTCCTCCACTCCTAATTCCTAAATCAAATTATTCTTCATCTCATCCACTACTCCACAACTGAAAGCTATCTCCGACTTCTCAAAATTTACCTTCTGACCCGAAGCAGCCTCGTAATCACTCAACACTTTTTTAACCACACCAACCTCAGAGTCAGTAGCTTTTCCAAAAATGATCGAGTCATCCGCGAACAAAAGATGACTAATACTAGGACAATTAGGACCTATAGAAACTCCATGTAACCATCCTTCCCTATATTCCTTCCGAATTCTTGCTGAAAGACCCTCCGCATAAAGAAGAAAAAGATACGGTGACAATGGATCACCTTGCCTAAGCCCTCTGGTCGGCTTCAAGAACCCCTGTGGTTTTCTATTAACCAGGAAACTAAAAGAGACCGATGTAGTACATGCCATAATCAATTTCACAAAATGAGTCGGAAATCCCATTTGAACCATAACTCCTTCCAAATAACTCCATTAAATTATGTCGTAGGCTTTACTCATATCCAAATTAAAAGCAAAAACACCTTTCTTCCGTTTGATATGATGTTTCATAGAATGGAAAATCTCAAAAGCAATCAAAGTGTTATCTGTAATAGCCCGACCTGGGACAAAAGCCCCTTGAATCTCACTAATAACCTCATCTAGACACGTCTTCAATCGATTAGCTAAAACCTTCGAGATTATCTTATAAAGCACATTGCATAAGCTAATTGGTCTAAGATCCAGGACTCTCTCAGGTTTGGGAATTTTTGGAATAAGGGTAACAAAAGTATGGTTTAGATTATCCGGCATAACTCCAGTTCTGAAAATTTTCTTAACCAATTTAACCACATTAGGACCAACCAGCTCCCAAAAATTCTGATAAAAAAGTGCAAGCATACCGTCAGGTCCTGGAGCTTTGTCAAGGTGCATTTGAAATAACGCAACTTTAATCTCTTCCGCATTAGGGGAAGCAATTAGCCCCTCCTCTCTTCCCGGGTCAATTCGACTATCAATATCCTAGATAAACTCATCAACTCCATTTTGTGAACTTTGCGTAAACAACTCCTTAAAATACTCCATTATCACACAGCCCACCATCTCATCACCTTCAGCCCAACGTCCCTCCTTATCTCGAAGTTTATTAATTGTATTAGTTTTCCTCCGATTACTAGCCTTAGAATGGAAAAAACCAGTATTTCGATCACCTTCCTTCAACCACAAAGTACGTGCCCACTGCCTCCACATCACTTCTTCCCTCTCCAACAATTCTGAAATTTGGTATGAGATACTTCGTTCCTCATTTCTGCTATCGCTTGGTCTCCGTGCCTTTTGGACCTCTTCAAGATCTTGGTAAAGTTGTTTTAACTTCCGATTAACATTCCCAAAAAAAGGTTCTATTCCAATCACGTAGGGAACTAGAACATGTTGCTACCTTATTTTGGATATCCTCCCCCATCAACCAAGCATTCTTCACAAGATCTTTACAACCGTCATCTCGTAGCCACATTTTTTCAAAACGAAAGATGTTTCTACCCCTCTGTCCTTGACAATCTTCCCTGCTCAAAGTCAACAATATCGGGCAATGATCTGATCTGTGCATCGCAAGATGACGAACTTCAATTCCCGTGAACATCAATTCGAACTCAATATCTCCAACAAATCGATCAAGTCTCTCTCGAACTTCGTCCTCACCCTCCCTTCCATTCGTCCAAGTAAACTTCGGCCCTGAGAAACCAAAGTCCCTTAGATTACACTCATGCAAGCAATCACTAAAATTCTGCATCTTAGACCACTCTCTGATTCGACCTCCTTCCTTTTCTGATGACAACAAAATCTCATTGAAATCTCCAAACACCAAGAACGGGTACCCGTGGAGTTCTGACAAATGTCTGAGTAACTCCCAAGTAAGATGCTTATTCCCTTCCTCCGGCCAACCATAACAACCCGCACCTCTCCAAAGAATTGAATTATCCTCCCCTTTCAAAAAGAAATAAATATAATGATTCCCAAAATTCTGAATTTCAATGACAATTTCCTTATTCCATGCAAGAATTAACCCCCCTCTTCTTCCTTGAGATGGAACACTAAAGACGTTATAACTACCAAGCATATTTTTAACACCCTGCAATTCAGTGTTAGAAAGTTTTGTCTCCATCAAGAACACAACATCTGGGCAATGCAGCATAATCAGCTGCTCCAATGATTGGAACGTTCGGGAATTGCCCAAGCCTCGAACGTTCCAACTGAATATTTTCATGGCATAGGACGGAGCCGATCAATAGGCTCCACCCTCTGGTCATCCTTCGAAACTTGAGCTCTTTTGTTAACACATCCATCCAACTGGTCATTAACATCGTCAATCTCCATCATTATTCTTTTCCTACTACCGGCCAAGACACTTTCCCCTTCACCAAATTTTTTTGAAATAGTCGGGCTTCTGCCTACTCTCGAGCTAGCCTCTTAAATTTCACTTTTCGGAGAGATTGCTTCATCCCAGCACCCCCTGCCACATCACTACAACCAGCTACAAACTGCTGCGACGTTTTATCAACTTCTCCAAGTATTTGTTGTTTTCCAGAGCAGTTATCGACACTTCGTTCACCCGAGCATTTTCATCACATCGTTCGGATTCTTGGACAACACTGATTGAATCTGAGCTGCCTGACACTCCTTCCCCCGGCTTACTAAAGTTGAGTTTCTTCCGGACAGATGATTCATTGCTTTGATACGAGCTCGACTTCATAGACTCGTCCTTCTTGTCTTTAGACCCTTTATAGCCACAATTGTAAGAACGGAACTTCCTTGGAGGCGCTCTCAAATCAGCCCCAAAATTCCACTCTATCACATCTTCCCCCGTTTCAACTTCACAATCATCACTAACATGCCCTAGCACACCACAATTATAGCAATAATTTGGAAGTTTTTCATATTGGCATGTTATCAAAACTATTTTATTTGCTAGTCCCTTCCCTTCCTCTTAATTCTCAATGTGAGTTCCTTTTTCAAGGGTTTAGAAATATCGACCATGACACGCGCCCTCACAAACGGTGCCCAACTTGCCAAGCTTTCCTCATCAACCCGTACCACCTCCCCGAGCCGTGCTGCAATCTTCGCCACAAAATTAATACTCCTACAGTTCATAGGAAACTCACTCATTTGAACCTAAAAAGGGGTCTCCATTAAATTCGCCTCAGAAAGATTATCCAGTCCTTATGCATCTACTAGAATAACAAGCTTACGATCATAATGCCATGGCCCGTCTTCCAACACCTTAATCTTATCTCGCACGGAATTGAATTCAATCATAAAAGCTCCCCTCCCACATTCATGTAACTGAAAACCCTTGTTTGTCTTCCAGATATTATTGAAAGCCTTCGCCATCGATCCTAAGTTCATGGGTTTCGCTGACAAAATCCTACCAACAATTTTGGATTTTAGAGTTGCACCAGCAGCCCCACTCTCCTCCTCCAGTTCAAGCACAACCTCCTCACCATCATCAATCGTAAGATTACCACACAGTTTTTCCAACTCCTCAGCCATCGAACAATATCTTTGATCACAAAACCAGATTTACGGGCGGAAAACACCACAAGGGTCAAAAACCTAACGAGGTAGGCTAGCTCCGCATATAGGGCAACATCATTAATTAGAATGTTTAGAACAATAACCTTATGTGTCATTTTCTCTTTCAAAAAACATTAAATTATCAAAAGAATTTATATTTTATCAACATATATTTATCTCTAATAGAAACCTACTTTAGTAAAACTCATATTTAAACCTTATATTTATCTCTAAAATATCAAAAGAAAATGATATGTATTATTTTAATAAAAATAAAATGATATATGTCTAAATGGTTGTTTCTATAAATCGTGTTGTCGTGTTAAAAATTGACAGTGCTGATATTTTTTAATCATGTATTATTTCAATCAATTGCATACCAATCTATCCTAAAATTATATGTATCTTTTTAGGGACAAATGATATTTATTTTTTAAAACCTAAATATTATCTAGGGTAATTTCCTAAAAAAATCTCTGTGTTTACCAATTTTGTCAAAATGGGTGTATGTGTTTATTTTTATGATAAAACAAGGATTGTGTTTATCTCCGTTACCCAAAAGGCAGAAAACTTATTAACGGTGTTTTATGTGATGACGTGACAATGAGTATTTTGGTCTTAATTTATTGGTTATGTTATAAAAAAACTCATTTCCCACACTTTAAAGTTGTAAACGCATTAATATTTTAGGAATTTATCAGTAAATTAAGACCGAAAACCCCTTGCCACATCATCACATTTAACATCGTTAATGATTTTTCCGCTTTTTGGAGAACGATGATAAACACAATCATCACACAGACACCTTTTTGACAAAATCAGTAAACACAAGGGTTTTTTTTATTAAATTACTCTATTATCTATTTCAATGAAATTAAGAGTTGGAGGAAGTACTAGAATAAAAAGAAAATTGATAATCATGAAAGTTATGAGTTAATATATGTTTGAGAGTTTATGAAATTGAAGAAAATGGAAGGAAATAAAAATTAGTTGATAATTTTGATAATATTATTTTTATTGGCTTTTCAAAATTGGGGTATACTCTCCACTAGAAGTTAGTATCGATTCATCCAATTCGGGTATTTAAAAATTTCGAGTTGTATCATAAAAATCAACGGTAAAATTCGATCGATTTCTAAGCAAATAGTCAATTGTTCAATTCAGTTCTGAATTTTTTTATGTTTTCTTTTTCATTCAAGTCAGTTTTAGAATTTTCCTCATTAATTTGTAGTTTTAGGAGGGGAAAGAAAACGGCTGGAAATACTTAATTATACTTATCACAAAATATACTGACATTGATATGCTTGATTACGTTATTGCATGTTTGATCATTTGAACTCTATTTGCAGTTTATGACTTGTCAATCCCATATCAAATTGTGTGTCTTCATTTTTGTATAGAGAATAGGAGGAAATAGATAGATTTGCTTTTCCTATATCTTAGCCACATCAGCAAAAAAGAGCTATTTTATCAATTGTTGAGTATTTCTCACTCATTCTAAAATTATATATGTGTAGATTAGGTGAAAATAAATCGGGTAAGTGAGAAGCCCCAACTATCTTCAAAGACAATATTTCGAGTTGTACTAGTTCTGACAAGCAGTAAAATTTACTTATGGAACTATTTTGGAATTTAAAAAACGTACATACAAAATAACTAAAATTGGCTCATGAAATAGCCTCAGAATTTTCCTATGTTAATAACCAAAAGACATAAAAAGAAAACTTTGTTGTAGTAAAGAACCTTTACATTGATTCAATGACTTTACATGAAGGTGCCAAAATCAAGTATGTTTTTCCCTAATTACATTCAAAACAGCTTAAGCCAAGGGATTCACTTGCATATGTTTCTAATCCTAATATTTTCTTGTCCTAAATTTACATCCGCCGACTCAAGCCAAGAGAAAGATTTCACCTAGCGAACCTGCAAAAAGTTAAGTGTAATACAATTAGACATACTAACACTTTGAAGAAATTTAGCATTTGATTATATGTGAGATATTTTGGACATATACATTGTTCGTGAATCTCTTTCACCAACTGAAGCGTGGCGTACGTGTTTTCTGCTATCTCCAATACTTGTTCTGCCTCCTTGACATCTTCATCAGCCAAATATGATTTATTTTCTGCTTCAGCAACCGTGTAAGCTACCGATACTGCTGCTTCTCTAATTTCTTTCTGGAAATAAGATCTTTTTGTTTCTAGGGTGAAGTTCTCGGTCATAATACATCATCTTTACTGATTCTATACGAATTCTGTTCCTGCATATTGATGGCACAATGAAAAGTTCGAACCAGCAAAAAAGAAAGGCGATAATTGCACTTTGAATCTGGAATGAAGGTCATACTTTAACGTCAATTCCCATTTAAACAAAAACATGACACCGGCATTGTGTACTTTAAGCAAAATGTGATAATAGTGTTGTCATTGTGACTTCATAATCACATTTAAGGAAAAAAAAATTATGAAAACATCAAATGGTAATCCGTTTTTAGAACGAAGATTTGGTTTTACTTTTTTACCTTTTGTAGTTTGCCTTGCGAGACTAGTCTCCCCAACCTTGAACTCAATAATCTTCTAAACTTTTGTGGCACCTTATGCATTTGCTGTGCCACAAGTTCGAAAACAGTCAAAATCCAAACTCAAGCGAAATTAGAGACAGCTAAGCAGCATAAAAGAAAAAAGATGGAATCAACTGCAGAGTAACAAACTACCCGCCCTTGCGCATACAAAAGGGTAAATAAGGTAAAGCGAATTAGTAAAAGTAAATCAATTTCAATCAGTACTGTTATAAAGCTATGATGCCAGAACATGGAGGAAAAGAGAAACATAATCCATGGTTTAGACAATGTAAGCTCCTAAGAATAACAAAAAAGATGAGTTTGAAAATCACACCATGGAGTCAAAAGAAACAGATTTTGCATATTTTTCTAACGTTCAAGCTCTAGGTGTGACAGGCTTCAAGAAAGGTAAAGACAATGTGATGCGATACTAAGAACATAATTAATTTTTGTGACGATCTTACCTTGATGAAGTGAGCAATAACATTAAAATCACATCCATTTTTGTCTATTATCGTGAAAAAGCTTCAAAAATCATTGCATCATACCTGGTAATATAATCAAATACCAAAAAATAGGTAAAAGGAACAAGAAAAATTCTTATGCATTTTAAAGACAAACTTTTTGACTGATTTCATGAGCAAATAACCACAAATGATTCAATGGCATCGAGACAAGTATGCTAGTATCTTAAGAAAACACCAATGAACTCGAAAATACAATAACTTGAATAAAATTTTTTATTGAGTTTATTGTTTGAAAACTTTGAGCTAAGTTAAATTGCAGGATATGTCAACCAAGTAGTGTTCTTGACTTGAAATGCTATGGTTTCATCCCTGGCCGATCACGTAGGTGTAGAAAACAAAATGCATTAGATCAGGGGCCATTACTGTAACCTTAGTCATCTGAGGCAAGCAGGCAGGCAGTTTTGTGCTCTAGAATAGCGTAACAGGTTTAGTCTATTTATCCTAAACTACTTATGCACTTTTCACCTACTATACTATGCCAATCCGTCAACCACGAAGTTGTCATTTACGAAGAAATCGTGACATCTGAAGTGAAATTATATCAAAGTTCTCTCCCTAATAAACTATGTAGTCAATCTCAAGAAGAATAAATTGAAGATAACATTAATTGGCTGATAACAACAAATTCTATATAGGGGTTCACATATAAGGTTCCTAGAGTAACAACAGAGAGAACAATATTGACAACCTTCGGGTATTGTTTCCAGTGGACCGGAAGACCCGAAGAAGGAAAAGTACAACTTGTCCCAATGCCCAAGCCTAGATGTGTATCCAGCAGTGAAGGACTACTCAGGGCTTCTAGATTCCATCTGAATGCTAAAATAGGCAAGTATGTCACTTGAGCCATTGCAGAGATTACAAAATCACTAAGGTGTTTGGAGAAGTTCAAGTAATTAATGAATTGTTGGAGAAGTCAAGACTATTGATTAATACATTCAATTGTAAATGTTGTAATTCATTTATTTAGTGTGTGAAATAAGATTCGTTCTGAAGTTTGATTGAAAACTGAGAAGTATACTAGCAATATAAAATGATAGTTCATTGGTTTTTCGAGGTACATGTGATTTGAATAGAGGAAGCACTGGTATTCCAGTTCAAAGAAAAAAAATGTCAGATCTACAGCATATTAGAACCTGATATATAGCTCAAAAATTAGTGGAAAGTATTAAGCAATGACAAAAAGCTTAGTACACAGTTTGAGATCCCTTCTTTCTTTTAAGTTCCAGTCCAGACACATGAATTACATACCTAGCTACACAATCTTGCAGCAATTAACAAAGAATTCTAGTATTAATAAAGAATCCTAGTTATGAACTTATGATAGAAATAATTACTTACTTAACTAATTAAGTGAATGAAAAGCTAAGAATTGGAACACCACATACGAAGATGCATACAAACAAAACAAAAATGAGACACATATAGATAAAGATTAACATATATAAGGAATTAGGAATAGATGGCATTTTAAGTCAATACAGATGAAATGACAGCAGCATG
Organism: Euphorbia peplus; assembly: GCA_028411795.1. Classification (NCBI taxonomy): domain Eukaryota; kingdom Viridiplantae; phylum Streptophyta; class Magnoliopsida; order Malpighiales; family Euphorbiaceae; genus Euphorbia; species Euphorbia peplus. Next base: position 5,067,906 of record CP110843.1, on the reverse strand, counting down.
TAATGGCCCAAGAATGAACAAATGCCAAAACAAAAGTAAATAATACTTAGCAATATGTTGTTTAAACAATAAATGAAAGATCCCTTATTAAACCAAACAATATATAACATGATAAGTCATTAACTACTCTTTTAAACAGTAAATGGAAGGACCCTTTGCTCATAGTTTATATGTTCAAATTCAGCTTAAATAAGAGATCCAAGGCATCAAAAGGGTCAGCATGTTACATTATTGAATTTTAAAGTATGTATATAAATCAAGTTTTTCATTAACTTAACTTTACATGTAACTTAGCTTTCATAACACATCATAATCACCAAGTTCAAAACACTTGGATTGAAACCGAGTTTGTAGAAAATACACATTTTACCAAAATAGAACAGTCGAGCACTATGTGAACCTAAATCAAACATTAAGCATTGTTATCAAACTAATCAGAATCTCAAAAAATGGAGCTAATAAATGAAGACTTATACGGAATCAATCTGAAGATTGAGAATGATAATAATAGTGAGATAAGATCAGATGGAGTGAAGCAAAGCGAACAAAAAATCAGAATAGATAACATAGTTGAGTGCATGTATAATGATGTTTATGAAATACGAGAGAAGAGGAGTGATTAGTCTCTGTATTATCATGTTTTCAAATTGCAGTAAAATCTATAAATCTATATAAAGCTCCACATGAATTGCTTATGTGGCAACCTCTCAATAATCTTTGGCTTATGTGGCATTACCACAAATTTTAAGTAAATAAATAAATATTTGATTATATAATTATTTGTCAACTAATTAATTATCCTTAAATTTTTTTCATTAATGCTATGATTTATAAATCAAACTAATTATTTACCTATTTTCGTTTTTCGAAAAAAGAAAATTACTTACCTATTTTCCATATTAGAAATGTGTACTAAAGTTGTCAAAGATTTTGTGAAATCAATTAGGGCCTAAAATCAAGGAGTAATTATGTATATAAATCAAAGAATAATTATCATAATAACTTTGTAATTTATATATTTATTGTAGTTATGTTTATCATGTCTAAATATAACCTATAAGGTTTTTTTTTTTTTTAATTTCACTCTAACTTTTTAGTTTTTAATCTTTTACGGAGTAATAATTTCCAACATTATTTCACTCTTAAAAAAGTTGATGTGTTATTTTGTGAGTTTTTTTATTTTAAAAAAATTTGGTTTCTTTCTCACGGTTTTTTTTCTTCTATAATGGTTTAGTGGTCTCCTAAAATCTCTCTTATATCCATATTTATATCTCCTTGATTCACTCATAATTTCTCTTAGCTTGCTAATTTGGATTCTTTTGAATACCTAATAAGGTAATATCCTAATTCGTCTTGATTTAGCATTATTTTCATTTTCTATAATTTTGTCTCCCTTTATGTCTTACAATTTTCTGTTTTTTTTCTTGTGTGGTTTTATTTATCTACAAAATCGATTTTACTTTGAGGAATATATAATTGAAGAGTGCGGTTTATTTCTCTACTTCAATGATGCTCTTCTTATGATTATTCTGTTTCGGTTGTGTGGATTGCTTTCTGGTGAGTTCCTTTTAGTCTTTTTTTTTTCTTTATGTTGCTCATTAAACTACCTTCATTTGAAATCTTATATTTAATATATATGCTTATTCCGTTCAAAATAAAAATAAAAATAAAAATATATATGCTTATTTGGTACTGCTCCAAAGTTCAGTTTTGTTTTTTGGTTTCTGATAAGTGATACTAATATGTTACATCGTTTGTTAGAATATCAATTGGTTCTTCATTTTATTGGATTGATAGAGAAAGATTTTCCATTGCCTTATTTTGTGCCCATGATACTCTTTGATCAAATTATTGAAGCTCAAACATGATTTTTTGAAGTGATTAGATTATTTATTTGTTACTTAAGATTCATTCTTTTTTTTGAAGGCTTATATATATGCAATTTTAACCTTTTATTTCTGTATGCTCAATTTGAGTTTTGCAAATGTATATGCTTTAGTTAATAGAAGATTACATGTCTATCTATCAAAAAAGAAGATTACATGTCTATGGTATATAGATGGAATTATATATTGATATACAAACAAATTAATTGACAGTACACTCTATAAAATCTACCATATTGTTTCTGATCTTTGTATTTATATCCATATTAGGTTTTTAAGAGATGGATCTTTAATAAGAGGATGGAGGCTGAAATTATATATTTCTATAAGAAATGTAATAATAAAAAGGTTGTTTTTATTATATCATTTTTGGAGTTTTTGATTTTCTATCATTTCATGTGTTTTACCCCCCTTATTCACTAAATCATAATTTTTCTTCGTCTTATATTTCAATTTTATAGCAGGTTACAAATGCATCAAAGGTTAGTCTTTGTCTACTTTTACAAAATTGATTTGTAACATTGACAAAAGTCAACTGATTCTATAATTCTTATATATTCGTTAGTTCGAAATCTTTTTATTTGCTGAATTAAATTTTATCATCTAATTATTTGAATAATTATGAGTACAATATGTGGGAGCATGTCTGATTTTGTCTTAAACTAGCAGCACCTCAAAAATTTGTGAGATATTTACACTTTCTAGAGGTTATAAGTATGAATGAGATGATACACTTTGCAATCAATGTCTTTGCATAATCCTTGCTTTTAAATGAAGAAAATGCTCCCTATCTATACTATAATATAATTCGGCTAATTGTCTGTTATAATTTCAGAGTTTTTTTATGGTTAATTTGTCCACTTCACCATTAGATATAAGAGACATAGATTTTAATCCAATGGTGATCATAATCTACACATATAATTTTACGCTTACATGTTTGTAAAATTTGTTTAAGATTGAATTTGATTTGCACTACAAGAAATAGCACTTCTAGCTATAAAACTTAATGTAGCTAAATCTAACAAATTTGTAGCAAAATGATTCAGGTACAAGACATATATCCCGTAGCTTGTCGTTGCAAGAAGTGGCGTAGCTAACACTTAAGCTACCTAAGTTATGTCATTTATAGCTAATTGTTGAAATTTATAGCTACAAAAACAATAAAACTATGGCTATACCAAACTGCTTTTTGCTATGCAATACAAGTCTTTTGAAGCAAAAAATAATAAAACAAAAATATTATATAAATTAATATAATTAGTAAAATAATACATTTACTACAATATAACCATAGCAAAAAGAATCTCATTTTTATATTATCTGAGTATTTTGTTTTTATAATATTTAATTTTTATGAAAAATAAATAAATTATTTTTGCTGTATTTTCTAAAATAATAAAATATGATTACAAATGATTCAATTATGGCATGTACAATTTGCGTATGCTCATTCATTACAATTACCATATTCTGCTATTACGTTATTTGGAATAATTAAAGAAAAACGCTAAGAAAAATGTACCAATATACTGAAATAATTGTATTTTTATTAAACATACAATATTTTGAATAAAACAAAAAATTGAAACTAAAATAAGAAGACAATTGTCTTCGTAAAAATTAACAAGCGAACATTGTCAATCATCTCCTTCTCTGTACTATAATCTCTAAGCAACATCCTGGAACCACAAAAAAATTAAAAAATTAGTATAAACCAGTCAAAAATAAACGAAACAAGTATTTGCAAGAATAAATGACACAAAAACTTGATAGAAATGTGGAAAGAAGTAAACAGACAATCGGTTCATATGTAATTGGGATTTAAGTAGAAAATCAATCAACCAAAATTCTCTGAATCGGTTAATGGTGGGAAGTTCATCGAAGATTTTCACTTGAAATCATCTCCAACAAGTATCAATCGATCTCTCTTTCAGTTCAACAGTTGAAGGTAAAGAGCGTCGTATAGAGCAGTAAGAATGTATGATGAAGAAATAAGAGAATGAACGAAAGTCTGTAAAGATGGGAAAAAAAAGAACAGAAGAAAAAATGAAAGAACAATAAGAAAATTGATGAATGAAGAGGTTAAAATGAAGTCATTAATAGAATGGTGGCATATATTTAGGCTTAAATCGTGCAACTAAGAGTTGGTTTCCAAAAGAGGTTAGAATAGGATAAATATCATATTTTATTAATCATTTTTGTAAAAAATAAATTATTTGGTTAATGGTTATCAAATAATTACGGTTATTAACAAATTTTATATTGAATTAGATAATACTTTTTTTTCTCTTGAAAGGGATAATGCTTCTTTTTACGTAAACATAAAATAAATAAAAAATTATCAATCAATTATTAATTTTTTTTTCCTTTTTTTAATTAGATATAATATCTTTTTTCATATGAAATTAAAAACATACATAAATTATTACTTTAACATTTCATATAAAAATTTATTTTAAAAAATATTTAATATAAAAATAAAGAACAAAACTATGTCAAAAAATATAATTATATTCATATTCAAATTTAAATATTTTTTTATAAACATTATATATTCAAATTAAAATATTATAGCATCAGAAATATATCTAGTTAATTTAATTATTAGTTTCAAACAAATGTTAGCATCAAGTCAAGAATCTTTCATGAACATTATAGTCGAGCTTGTTCATAAATCTATAACTAAGTTCAGAATCTAATTGTCGTGCTGAGGCTTGACGCATTTATAAATTGAACTTTAACTTCCTATTCAAGCATAGCTTATTTGATAGTGTGTTTTAAGAAAGGTATTTTTATTTATCACCTAAAGACATTTTCCGTTTTTTGTAGTTGAACTGGACTGAATTATTGAACTGAATTGGTTGAATTTGGGATAAACTGAATATGAAACTTCACTGAACTGAATTTTACTGCAATTACGCCAAAAAGAACAAGGTCTAACTAAGGAAATTAAGGCAAAAGTAATAATAACAATAAAATTAATAATAATCTTGCTTAGTGTAAGTAACAATTAAAAATTAACACATTAGATAAACAAATTAACATTTTAAAATAGCACATTAAAATTTAATTGAAATTACACATCAAACTTTGAGAAAATACAAACTTCTTGTGGATTAGAATTAAGGTTAAGGTATATATGAGCATGGTAATTTTAGGGTAATGAGATATATGATTTTCGTGTTAGGGTTTAGGGTAAGGGTATAAGGTTTAAGAGTTCAGGGTTTAGGGTATAAGGTTTAAAGGGTTTAATGTGGTCAAGGGTTTAGAATAGGATTAAAGGGTCAGGGGATAGGGTTAGGGAATAGGGTTTAGGGTAAGGGCTTAATTCAATTAAGTTTTAATTTGTATAAATGTTAATTTCTTGTTTATTTGTTAATTTTAATTAGTTGTAAATTTAGAGTAATTTTAATTAGTTGTAAATTTAAATTAGTTTTAATAAGTTCTGTAAAAATAGTTTTAATTAGTTATAAGTTTAAATTAGTTCTGTAAGAAAATAGTTTTTATTAATTATAATTTTCAAAAAATAAATAAATTACTTATAAAATTTAGGATTAAATAGTTTAGAAAAATTAGGGATAAGTATTTTATTTTAACAGAAAGAACAAAATATACTAATCAAAATTCGGGATTGTAATAAATTTAGATTTTGTATATATTTTAGAATTTAATTAGTGTTAATTACGAATATTATAGTATAAAAAAATTCTAATAGTGATTATAAAGTAAACTCCCAACTACTAGATTTAGAAAAAATAAAATCAACCATAACAATTTGATAAATTCAATAATGATTATAAATTGTTCAAAAAGATGTCCATTTCTATATTGGTAAATATATATTTGGCTATAAATATTAATAAAGCTAAGGTTGCCACAGAAAAATATAATTTATGGCTAAATATGGATATTTGCTATATACAATATTGAGTTGTGGCTAAAATACTAAAGCACCTACGCTATTATAATCGTAGGTAAATTATTGTAGCTAAAACTGACATTTTGCTACAATGAATACCAATTAAAGCTGAATAAAATAAATAGCTACAATGTTTTTGTGTTTGTGACAAAACTATGAAATTAGCTACAAAATCTATTTTTATAGCTAAATTTCGTAGCTATAGATGTGATTTGTTGTAGTGTTGGTGAATGCGATGTTTTGTAAAATTTATTTACAACTAATCATTGTTTAAATTTCCTCAAGATTAGATTTAATTTTTTAGATCATATTCCATGGTAGAATGCTATTTGGAAATGGTAAGTTCCTCCATTCTAATTTAGCCTCTTCTTTGATTTAGATCCTCTCAATTGGTTGGGATGTGTATATAATGTGGCATGTGTATATATATATACATGTTAAGAATGAGAAAGGAATTTATTTTTATTCCAACGCAATTACAACACATTAGTTTAATCAACAAAAATGGATGTGGTAGTTTGGGTGAGTATCAGATATGTTGTACTGGATATGAAAAAATAAATAGTCTTGCATCTTTGTGCTTTATATTTCAGAGTTTGACAATTAATCAACTTACCAGCTTACCTTTTGAGGACTGAATCAACTCATTCCAATATTTTCTTAATACAACTTAATCATCAAAATATCCATTTAAACTTACTTAAAATATTGTATTTTTGTGTTATCTTTCAAGTACGTTGCTTTCTGTGATATGCGAACTGGTTGAAGTTTTACACAACATATTTTAATTTGTAAAAAGAAGTAATTCACGATTTATTTTAATACTTACTAAAAAATATAACACTTCAAACAAGCTTCAAACTTCTATCCGAAGCACAAGCTACTTATTTTGACCCTAATTTGATTAAAATCCTATTTTTAGGAAATTAGATACATCTATTTATAATCATCTCATCCATTGGATATTTAAACTTTTCATATCATAATAATGCAACTCATTAAAAATCCAAAATCAACCTTTAAGAAAAAAAAATTCCAAATCAATTTTATGATACTAAAATCTTTTGATTAACGAGGTTCTATAAAATAAAGTTCTTCAAATACTCCATTACTTATGCATGTTTTTTTGCTTTGAAAATAACTTATAAATGATTTAGATTTTTGTATAAAGAAAAGGTAAAATTAATTTAAACTACAATGCTATATTAAATTTCTATAAACTCTGTGGATTTTAAAAAAATCATAATTAGATCCCCCAATAACTTCCAAAACCTTTTAAAATCTACATATAATAGTTTTTTTTTTAAGGGAATACATATAATGACAATATATGTATTCATTATTTTAAGAATTTTATAATATTTTAGTCAAATCAATCTAATGATAAAACACACCGAAAAATGGTTATTTTTGAAAAAATAGAGCAACTGTAGAAATGATATGAATTCAAATTTTTATTACATATACATTATATGAAATTAAAGAAAAAAATTGTTGAATTAGATTTGATAAAATAATTATCAACTATATATTATATATCAAGTTTTTTTGGCTAATAATTATGGAGAATTGCAACCAACCTTCGAAATCATTTTGTATCTGGATCATTAATGATATAAATTTGCATAAAATTTAATTTTATAATCGATAATAAATTCCGTGCCAAAACTAGTGATAAAAGAAAGAAAATAAGAAAAAAGGAGAAAATTAGAAACGGTGATTATTGAGAACACAGCAAGCCACATCAGCAAAAGACACTATGGCTTTATTATATATAAATAGATAGATAGATAATCTCATAAGCCCAACTCAACAACTCATCTCTTTCTCTTTCTCTCCCTCCGATCTCGCCAATTCGCTTTCCTCTTCGGAGATTCTACAGGTGGCGAAATCTACTCCACGTATGATGCCAGGTCAGCAAAAAACACAAAAAAAAACTTGCGAGGAAAGAAACAGCAAAGCTAGTTAAATAAAACTTGCGAAGAAAGAAAGATCAATCTCAAGCGTGTGAATGACGGAGAAGGAGAAAACGGCGGTCTCAGTCAACGCGGAGTCGTCATTGTCACAGTAAGATATTGTTTTTTTGTCGATGAGATTCTGTTATGCAATTCAATGATTGGTTATTGAATTCCAGGATGACGGCGGAGGAGAGGTTTCGAATTGTGACGAGTGTTGGTGAAGAGTGTATTCAAGAAGAGGATCAACTTTTCAATCTTCTCTCTACCAAACCTCAACCTATTTCCTATGACGGCTTCGAGCCTTCTGCCAGAATGCACATTGCTCTGGTAAGTTTTCCTCAACTTTACAGAATTTCACCTCTGTCCCATTGCTCCACTTTAAGAGAGTTAGCCAGTAGGAGTTCTTTAGGTTTTCCAAGCGAAGATTGGGTACAGCGGGATCACTTTTCACCTTGTTAGTCTGTAGCAGTGACGTTCTAGCAAGAGAGTGTTACTGATCTGCCTCTCCTAACTGCTGTTTTTTTTTATCTAGCTGTCTCAGTCATTCATTCATTCAGCAGCTTTGACCTCATTCGTGGCTTGATTACTGAATTGAATTTAACCGAACTAAATTTTACTCAACTTAAGTAAACCAGAAGAGGGCTTTTCATAATTATAATCTTAATCTTCTTTTTTATGCTTTGGTTGAGATCAATTGTTTATTTCTTTCAAGCTCTCCTGTAGTAAGTTCCATTAGTTAGCTGCCAATGTCGAAAGCTTTTAGTGCCAATTTGATTCAATTTTCTTATTTTTTCTGAACCTAGGGAATTATGAAAACAATAAATGTCAACAAACTCACTCATGCGGGTTGCAAAGTGAAATTATGGATTGCTGACTTGTTTGCCATGATAAACAACAAAGTGGGGGGTGATTTGAAAAAGATTCAAACAATTGGCCATTATTTTATTGAGATATGGAAGGCGGTTGGCATGGATCTCGACGGTGATAAAGTTGAATTTCTATGGTGTTCCGAAGAAATCAATGCCAGGGCATCAGAGTATTGGCCTCTTGTCTTGGATATAGCTACTAAGAACACCGTTCGTAGGATAACGAGGTACCCGGGGGAGAGATTGAACATTTCTGAGTTATGAAAAGTTTAACTCATGTAACCTTAGAAAAATATTGCATCTTTTTCTTATTTGTAGGTGTGCTCAGATTATGGGCAGTAATGAGCAAGACGAGTTGACAGCAGCACAGATTTTTTATCCTTGCATGCAGTGTGCCGACGTATTTTTTCTCAAGGTACTTACTTGGTTGCTGCTGATTTAAAAGAATCTTTCTACTCAGCTAAGATTGTGATAAATTTGCTGGTTTCATTGAACTTTTATTGTAGTTCTGTTTTTCCCTATTATAATCTATTTTGAAAGTAGCAGGTCAGTTGAGTTTTGTACTTTTTTTTTCCTCTTCCTTTTTGATATTTGAGTTGCTTTTCTGGTTTTGAATGGGATATTCAAAATACTTTAAGGGAATGTATCAAAACCCACCTCCCCGTGAACAAATGAAAGACATGCATGGAAATCATTGAGCTGTTTCAAGTTAATCAGAGTCGAGTCTGTTTGAGACATTGGAATTTTGTTTATTTAGAGATTTGAGACGTGCAAATTTGCATTCAAGTTGAGGGTGCCATATCTTATCCCATTTTATAAGGCTCAAGTCTGTGTGCTTCTTTGAGTGTACTCTAAGCTGAATTCTGTTATAAAATCCAGTACTTTGGATTTCCACTTTTTGTTTTCCCTCCTTTTTTTGGGGGAAAGTGATCTCAATTAGCTAAACTTTTAAGTAGAATGATAAGGTGTTGAAAAATGATTGAAATTATATATTTTGCCTTCCAAAATTTCTAATGTATGTCTTTTTTCAATGGTTGCCATCCAACAGGCTGACATCTGTCAGATGGGCATGGATCAAAGAGAAGTGAATGTACTTGCAAGGGAATACTGCGATGACATTAAGAGGAAGAACAAACCCATCATTTTATCTCACCGTACATTTTCATAATTCCCTCATTTCAAGTCTCAAACATCGTTATTGAGCTTATTTATGTGTTAATTAGTTTTTTCCTTTGAATCCCCGAACTACTCTTTAACTCTAGCTATTGTAAATGCAGACATGCTACCAGGTTTACAGCAAGGGCAAGCAAAAATGTCCAAGAGTGATCCATCTTCTGCTATCTTTATGGATGATGAAGAGGTACATTTTAGTTTTATACAATTTGGGATCTAAATATTAAATGTCCAAAGATGTCAATCTTTCTGATTACATGGTAGTATTTATTTTTCTTCGCAACTAATTTTATGCATTTATATTTTTAGGCCGAAGTAAATAGGAAAATAAAGAAGGCATACTGTCCTCCAAATGTTATTGAAGGAAATCCTTGTCTAGATTATGTCAAATTCATTATCTTCCCATGGTTTAACGAATTCAAAGTGGAGCGAAGGCAAAAAGATGGTGGCGACAGGTATTTACTGTTTCATTTGAGTTTGGGGTACCATATTTCCTCGTCTTTCCTCCCTTCCTTCTGTGAGTCTTAAATTATTATGCATACTATATCATAGTCTTTTCTCTCTTATTTGTTCATATCTGCAATTCAACTCGCAACCTTTACCTTGACTTATTTACATTATTTCACTATAGGATCTTTACAAGTTTTGAAGAACTTGTTGTGGAGTATGAAAGTGGTCAATTGCATCCTGCTGATCTGAAGCCTGCTTTATCTAAAGCGCTAAACAAAATACTGCAAGCAAGTATTTTATTTTTAATTTTACTCTATACTTCTTTTTTCTATCTTATGGTATGCTGCAAGTATTTTCGGGTAGCCCAATATCAAAACTTCTTATATCCATCCTTTATAATGCCTGGTGTAATGCGTCTTGTTGCTTGCATTCTAATTAAACCTGATAATTTCTGCAGCCTGTACGTGATCATTTCAAAAATGATGCTAATGCTAAGGATCTGTTGAAACGGGTCAGGGTATGTGTGCTTATTCTGCTTCATTACTCTGTTGTGCAATTAGGATTTAATTGAGCTGAGAATGCAAGTCGGTGTTTTTAGTTTGAAAATATATGGTTGATTAAGGAAAACTTGGGACTTAAGTAATGTCCTCATAATAAGGATAGATTAATAGTTGGACCGAGTTCGGAATGACTTGGGGGTAGAGTCAAGGAAACTAGTGGGTTACAGTTTAGGCAAGTTCAGTATAACTATTACGCTCTCATGGCGCCAATATAATGATTTTAACTGAACAAATGTTAAATTACTTGCATTATACGCTTATTTTACGGATTTTTATTTCATACATGTTATGGTACCCGACTAGTTCATTTATATTTCTGAGCCTGCTTGTTGGTAATTTCTGAAACTTCAAACCTCTAATATTTACCCTCTTTATTCTTCCTGGATTCTGTCTCTGCCACCGTAGCATATCGTCTCACGTCTGTCAAAGGAGGAGCAAACACCGCAGGCAGAATCTATGCAATCCCTCTCAGTCAACGCTGAGCCAAATTCCACTCCGGCTTCCTCTCCCTCTACATCATCACAGTAAGATATTCTTTCTTTCTCAACTCTCTTATGTAATTTGATTCAGTTGTCATTACAATTCCAATTCTAATTGGTTATTGAAATCCAGGATGACTGCAGAGGAGAGGTTTCGAATCGTGAGGAGCGTAGGTGAAGAGTGTATTGAAGAGGGTGAACTTTTGAATCTTCTTTCTAAGAAACCTCAACCTATTTGCTATGATGGGTTTGAGCCTTCTGGTAGAATGCACATCGCTCAGGTACTCTTAGGCCCTGTTATTTTTTACGAACTAAAATGAACTGATTATTGATTGAATGCCTAATGAGTTTTGCTGAATTTACTGAATGTTAAGTCAAAAAAGAAGAGGGCCCTACTCATAATCATAACCTTAACCTTCTTCTTTATGCTTTGTTTGAGATCAATAGTTTATTTCTTTGAAGCTCTCCTGTAAGTTCCACTTAGCTGCCAACGTTGAAAGCTTTTAGTGTCAATTCAATTCAATGTTGCTATTTTGTATGGAACTTAGGGAGCTATGAAGACAATAAATGTGAACAAACTGACTGGTGCTGGTTGCAAAGTGAAGATATGGATTGCTGACTGGTTTGCTCAGCTAAACAACAAAGTTGGTGGTGATTTGGAAAAGATTCAAACAGTTGGCCATTATTTGATTGAAATATGGAAGGCAGTTGGCATGGATCTCGACGGTGATAAAGTTGAATTTCTATGGTCTTCTAAAGAAATCAATGCTAGGGCATTAGAGTATTGGCCTCTTCTTGTTTTGGATATAGCTCGTAAGAACAACGTTCGTAGGATAATGAGGTACCGGGGGAGAATTGAATATTTTTCGAGTTATGAAAAGTTCAACTCATGTAACCTTAGAAAAATATTGCATCTTTTTCTTATTTGTAGGTGCGGTCAGATAATGGGCCGTAATGAGCAAGACTAGTTGACAGCAGCACAGATTTTTTATCCTTGCATGCAGTGTGCCGATGTATTTTTTCTCAAGGTACTTTGGGGCTGCTGATTTAAAATAATCTTACTAGTACACAATCTGTAAGCCGCTTGCTATTACCAGGAAACCAGTTCTCATTATATTAGTGGTCATTGTGAAAGTTGCCTAGGAAAGTACATATGGGCTATGTATATGATTTCGTATTTACAATCACTCGTATACTTTACAATTTCGATATCTTTGAGCATATTATGGCATATCATGATTTATATGGAATTTCTAATGTATGTCTTTTTTCCAATTGTTCCCATCCAACAGGCTGACATCTGTCAGTTGGGCATGGATCAAAGAAAGGTGAATGTACTCGCAAGGGAATACTGCCATGACATCAAGAGGAAGAACAAACCCATCATTTTATCTCACCGTATATTTTCATAATTCCCTTATTTCAAGTCTCAAACTTTGTTACTGAGCTTATTTATTTGTTAATTAGTTTTTCCTTTCAATCCCTGGACCACTCTTTAACTCTAGTTGTTGTAAATGCAGACATGCTACCAGGTTTACAGCAAGGGCAAGAGAAAATGTCCAAGAGTAATCCATCTTCATCTATCTTTATGGAGGACGAAGAGGTACATTTTAGTTTTGTACAATTCAGAATCTAAATATGAAATGTGCAAAGATATCAGTGTTTCCATTTACATGGTTGTATTTTTATTTTTTTTTTGACTAATTTTATGCATTTATATTTTTAGGGTGAAGTGAATAAGAAAATAAATGAGGCATACTGTCCTCCAAATGTCGTTGAAGGAAACCCTTAGATTATGTCAAATTCATTATCTTCCCATGGTTTAACGAATTCAAAGTGGAGCGAAGCCAAGACAAGGGTGGAGACAGGTATTTACTGTTGCATTTAAGTTTCGGGTCCGATATTTCCTTGTCTTCCCTACCTTCCTTTTCTGAGTCTTAAACAATGTGTGCTATGTCATAGTAATTTCTCTCTCATTTGTTCATAATCTGCAATTCGACTCGCAACCTTTAACTTGACTTTTCTACATTCTTTCACTAAATAGGACCTTTACAAGTTTTGAAGAACTTGTTGCGGAGTATGAAAGTGGTCAGTTGCATCCTGCTGATCTGAAACCTGCTTTATCTAAAGCACTAAACAAAATATTGCAGGTAAGTATTTTTTTTATCTTACTCTACTCTTCTTTCTTTCAAACTTATGGTATGCTGCAAGTATTTTCGGGTAGCCCAATATTGCAACTTCTTATATCAATCCTGTATAATGTCTTGTGTAATGGGTCTTATTGCTTGCATTCTAATTAAACCTGATAATTTCTGTAGCCTGTACGTGATCATTTCGAAAATGATGCTAACGCTAAGGATCTGGTGAAACGGGTTAAGGTATGCGTGCTTATTTTGTTTAGAGGTTAGGGTTGGGGGTAGGTTCTGCTTCATTACTCTGTTGTGCAATTAGGAGTTGTATTTTTTAGTTTGGAACTGTCTGGTTGATTGAGGAGAATTTGTACTTACATAATGCCCTCATAACATTGATTAATAGCTGGACCGAGTTTGGAATGACTTGTAAAGGTTTAAGGAAACGAGTCGGTTACAGTTTAATCAAGATTAGTATAACTCTTTACGCTCTTGTGGCGCTAATATAATGATTTTAACTTAACGAAAGAACAATTTCTTGCATTATATGCTTATTTTACAGAGTTTTATTTCATACATGTTACCTGCATCTTGTAATATCTGCTGCACATGTAATAATATCTAAATATATGCTTAAGATAGAACATTTGAAATTTTGTTCGTATCATATGCATAACGGTTTATAGAAATCTTTGATCTTAGCTTCAATAATCGTTTAGAAACATTGATCCAGCTATAGAATCGTGTTTGGTCATAGAATTCTCAATGTAACACCATTCAAAAGATTTTATTTGTTTCCAAAGATTGGGCACACTTTGACTTTAGCTCAATAGTAAAAAATGGCTGCTTCAGTTGAACTACGGCTGGACTATTTTGTAAGACTTAGAGATAGCGCACATGTTGGTGAACTGGACCTACTGATCATATCACGAAGTAAAAATATGTCGGAATTATTTTTCAAAATTTAACATTTGGATGAAAATAGAGGCACGGTTTTATGCTGATACATATTGTGCTATGTTGGAGCTTCTTGTAGCCAGCCGTTCCAAATTTGATGAAGTTGTCTGATATGCAGGGTTATAGAGTTACAAGATGATATGGAAACAATGACGACAAAACCAGCACCAAATACTGAGGGGGTAGTGGAGAAAAGTCTCAGTAAGCTAGCTTTCTAAGCCCGGGTAGGACGTGGATCGATCATGACGAAAACGGACTTCTCAATAATGTAATAGAAGAGTCGCTGTGCCTTCTCGACCAGACGAAGGAAATATGAATCCCATTCAATTGGAAAGCCAAGAGGGTAAAGAGGCGCCATTTCTCTTCTCTCTTTTGACGATCTCGATTTATTTTAGTTGTTCCGATTCAGATCCAAGGATAAGTGCTCTTCAGTTTTTGTGAATCGTTTAGTTAAATTCTTGGACACATTTAAATTATGACATGTTTTGTGTTTAGCTGTAGAAACCTTTGGTAAATGTACTTTTTGTTATTTTCTACTAGGAGTCGTGGTGTCAACGAGCCCTCCATGACCCCTGTTGTTCAGTCTCGAGCTGGTTCATCTGTCTCAAGTTGTGAAGCTACATAACATTATTAGAAGACTTGAATCATTTCTAGCTTATTATTATTTAGCAGACAAACTTGAACTGATTTAGCTTTTGATGAAACAGAATGTACCTGAGATTTAATTTTGAGTGTTTAGATAGGATTTAGTGTTCTAATCGGTTTAAATCAGAATCTCGATTTTGGAGTGTCTAGACGGCCTCATTTGGAACACTGCTGGTTTGTAAGGAAGGTATGTATATGAATAAGACTAAAAGGCTGCTGGATAATAGTCAAATTAATAGTCAAATCCCCAATATAGCAAATTACAGTATGAGTTTTCTTCTTTTGGGCCACTAACCTCTACACCACTTTTCACTTAATTTCATTTTGTCAATCCAATCAGACCCGTCCAAATCACCCGACTGGGCGACTTTGATTTCTGAACGGTGCGGATTTCTTTCATTGAAACACTTTTGACCCCAAAAATTTGTGACATTTATTTGATTGAAGATGCAATTCTAAATGAAGGTAATAAGTATCTTGGTATGTATTAAACTCATAATTTTATCTAATTATGGATGTCAACTAAAGTTTATAGATAAAATTGCTCTCATTTGATAACTCGAGTCATCGACCTTTTTTCTATCATCAAGATGGAAAAATCGAGCTAAGAATTCTCTTTCTTTATTTTGCCATCAATTGACTTACTTTTCATTATTACATCACTCTAACAATAGTTACATGTTTCTTGAAAAAATGATAATCCATGCGACTTTGTATAGTACTTACTTCCATGGTCGATATTCAAAATTACTCGTATAAAGAATTAGTTTAGCTTAACTTGCAAGTGAGATCATTACTTCATAACATGTCATTTTAAGAAGTATAATTTTACATTTGCTCTCAATAATCTCCTAATCATTTTAAAACAACCAAAAAAAAATTGCTTAACTGGAAAGTTTCACACAATTAAATACCAAAACTTGACTAACTCATCCATTTGCCTTGAAGCTAGAGTTGTTATCCTTCAAAATTGAAACTTGTTATTTTAAAGGATGAATTTATCAAAGTTAATCAACTATTAATGAGTAATCCTAAAGTAGATTACAACTAGATTTTTTTTTTTAATTAGGTTAGAATTGATTGATTCTATACCAAACCAATAATTTATTTAATACCACTATAGTAAGAATTAATTTAATTTTTCCCCTAATAAGTAGAACACGTCCCCTAAACACCGTTGAATGTACGCTTGATAGATCAACGGTTGAGATTAATTTATAGTCGAAAATAAAAAGCAGTAGGCTATTAAGAAAAAGGAAAGGTCAAGTGAGATCTGTCTCCTGAAAATATATATATAGAAAATTAAAATCCCTAAACCCCAAAATAAAACCTGCAAAATTACATACAATTTTGCATTTTGAAATCAGTGATGGCTTCTCATGTAATCAATCACTCCAGAAAGGTAACATCCGAGAATTTTCCTACTTTATATTATCTTTTTCGATAGTTTGATCGCCGTTGAATTTGTGTTTATGCTGTTTTTGATTTGATTTTCACCTTATCGTATGCCGAAACAGATTGACTGTGTTTTTTTTCTGAAATTTTCACTGGAAGATGTCACTTGTGCTGTTTTTAAGTGTTGATTGTGTATTTTTTTTCGATTATGTTTCGAGACGTATTTCTGATGTTTGATTGAATTTCTCAGTTGCGGAGTGTTCATAATTTGCTGAGGAATGATCATGCCGGCTTCGTTCGTTGGTTTTCCAAGGATACGCGTTTCTCCGTTGCTGAAAATGGCAGTAAGTGGTTGTGTTTCATGTCGAATCTATTGCTTGTGTTTTCTGCTCTAGCTCTAGTGAGATTGTTTCCCTGTGTTTTGTAGACAATGTATTGATTTTCTTTAATGTTTCTAATCAAATAGGTTGTAAGTGGATAAATAAACCTCTGTAGTCATTGCAAGCTTACCATGCTTCGAGTGCTAAACACTTACAGCCATTTTGCATTTGTGTGACTGAAGTCGTATCTGAATTCATGGTTCTCACCTTAGATAAATGATAATCACATTTGCATGTTTATCTCTTCGTATCATAGTTATCAAATGTGCACCTTAGGATGAAAAGCCTCAAGGTTCCAAGTATGTTGCGTGAGGAGTCAAAGGGCATGCCGAGGCCCAGTTTTACATGATAAACAGTTTTTTTAAGGGTTCCAAGTTAAAAAGTAGCTGTTTCAATCTCAACTTTTTCCCTGTCTATATCATTTAGTTGAAGAAAGTGCTTGTCATACTGGAGTAGGAAAAGAAATATCATGAATACTTTTACTCTAGCTGCTTGAACATCATGAATACTTTTACTCTAAGTGTCACCTTCTAGTATTTAGGGAAGAACTCCTACTGTCCCTACATTTCTTAGAGATGAGGAGGAAAAAATTAGGCTTGGTATATGAGTATCTTGAAGTTTAAGAGGATGGGCTTGAGAACCTTGAAGATGTATTTAATATTGGGGATGGTGATAGTGGTGGTGATGATGTTGACGAGTGATGAATATGGACTCTATAGACTATAGACTTTAGTCTTGATCGGAAGTAGTTATATTAGACTCTTAATTAATTAACTTGTGTATTTATTGAATTTCAGTCTTTAGATATGAATCACTTATTATGCATTATTTTAATGGAAGAGTTAATAGTTAATTTCAAATTTATAATTCATGCTAGAATTTATTATTAAGATGATGGATGATTGCATATGATTTAGTATTTCACTATTTATTGCATTTAGTGATGTCAATTTTTTATTTTTTTTATGATTATATATATTTTTTTCTTTAGTGAGTGTTGTGACGCTCAGGTGCGTGCATGAGCCTTGCACAGGCTCTAAGACCCCTTGGCGCCTTTGTTCACCTTTAATAGCTAGGATTTTTATATATGTTTTATGTATTATATATCATTTCTGTTGCTATAAAAAAATTTGGTATCTTCAGATATTGGTAAGCTTCAATGTCATGGCTTCATGCCCGTGGAGCAACAGAGGATTTCTGGAACTGCTGCTAATAAAACTGTGAGTCTCGCTACCTCATTTTAGCTATTAGAATGACCATTGCAATCTGGGTGGCTGTATTTTTTCAATCATACAGTTCAATTATTTTCCTTTCACTTAGAGTAACTGCAACATACTTTGCTTTATTGTTTATAATTTGTTTGTACTTATTGAAGTTTACATTTGTATCCACTGGCAACAGGTGTCATCATTTGGTGCAATTGGGAAAAACGGGTCACGAGTTATTATGCAAGCAGGGAATGCAATAGCTGGTCCCTTACAGTGCTTTTCTTGGTATTATTTGTTATTCCTACCCTCTACACTCTCTCGTTTGCTCAGGTTGTCATGTTGATTGTTCTTAGACTTTTCTCTTTTCCCTAATGCCAGTTCACAATTACATTCAAGGAGAGGGTTTTCATCCGATTCAGGTAGGCTTACACTTCTTTATAAATCTGTTGTTGTTGTTTGAGATCCACATAACATTCATTGTATTTGGGTTTTAGCTATAACCTTTCTGCTTCACTGACATATCTTCTTTGAGTTCATATGTTTTTAGCACTCTTTCACCCTTTTGGAGGTGCTTGAACTGTAATGACCTATGATTCAAAAATCCTGGCATGCTATTTGTTACGTTTCTTTGAAATAATTATATTTCAAAATTTCAGCACTTCTTCTGTTCTCTTGTTTCTCTATTGAGAATTTGATCTTTTTATTTTTCTTTTTCTCCCTGAGAAACGGTCTTCTTTCACTGTATAGTTTCAGCTCTTTATACTTTATTCAACAAGATTTTGATAATCATGTGGTTTTGACTGAATGTGTGGAAAATATTAATTATCATAACATTTTGCTTCACCCACTTGTGCGATAATATATGTTTTATGTTCCAGGTCTTCCACCACATCAAGAGATTGGAATGCCATCTCTCTCACCCACCATGACAGAGGCACGTACCTTACTTCATATTTCAAAATATCATCGCTAGCTAGATATGCTAATGATTGTTTTCCACATTTCAGGGTAATATAGCAAGGTGGATAAAGAAAGAGGGTGACAAAGTCGCACCTGGTGAAGTTCTATGTGAAGTTGAAACTGTAAGGCCTCTGTGCTAGTTCTGATCTGGTCTCAACTTCTTTTGTTAGGTTGCTCCTCATGTAACTTGATGCTTTTCCTTCTTTGAATTTTGTAGGATAAAGCAACTGTGGAGATGGAATGCATGGAAGATGGTTTTCTTGCGAAGATAGTAAAAGGGGATGGAGCTGGTGGAATTCAAGTTGGTGAGGTATTGACTTCTGCTGATATTATCAAATGCTTTCCAGTTGAATCTGTTAATATTATTTCAGAAAAGCGGGGCACTCGAAAATGGAAAGAGATGGGATAAGAACGTCTATAATGGCACACCACACATGAACAGAAGAAAAACTCACACGAACACAGAAAACAAGTGGAAAATGTGGACTAGTAGACTTATATTGATGTACTAGAAAAAGTAATAGAAAACAGAGGTCTATCCCAAATGCACAGTCCAGGAAAAGATAGCCATCTCCTAGCAGAAATATAAGAGGCCGAAAATAACCAATGTATAATCTAAAAGCTACTTTTCTCCTTTCATACATCATCTATATATATTATACTACTCACCCCATATGCCAAACCCTGATATAATTTACTATAACGAACATGACAGCTTGTCCCTTTTGTTCCTTTATTGCCCTGATTTCTCATGTAGTATTATCCGTCACAACTCTATTAATATGGTTGTTGGACTTTATGTTGATGCTTTTCAGATTCTATTTCATTTTTCTGTAGATGATGATACATTGTTGTAACCTGACTGTCTTACTCAGGTGATTTGTATTACTGTGGAAGATGAAGCAGATATTGGCAAGTTTAAGGATTACAGTCCTGCAGCATCAGATGGTGGAGCTGCAGCTGAGGGTCCATCTACTCCTGCTCCACCTCCTCCACCCAAGGAGGAGGTTGTTGAGGAAAAAGTTAGTTCACCAGAACCAAAGACTTCCAAGCCCAGTGCAGCTCCTTCTGGAGATCGGGTTTTTGCTAGTCCTCTTGCGAAAAAATTGGCTGAAGATAATAATGTTAGTATGACTAGAACCTCTTTGGGTAACAGATTAAAGTTGTGATTCAGACACGCATTCTTATTCACTTATTCTTGTGCAAATATAGGTACCCCTCTCAAGCATTAAAGGAACAGGTCCTGATGGACACATTGTAAAGGCTGATGTTGAAGATTATTTGGGTATGATGATTGTATTTTGATTTCACGATGTTTACCTTCCTTGATTTGGGTAGTACATACTACTGGCATGTGAATGGTCATTATAAATTTGACTTTCTTTTCTTGTTAATGATATATACCCGGTCTATTAGTAG
Source organism: Euphorbia peplus (assembly GCA_028411795.1). Classification (NCBI taxonomy): domain Eukaryota; kingdom Viridiplantae; phylum Streptophyta; class Magnoliopsida; order Malpighiales; family Euphorbiaceae; genus Euphorbia; species Euphorbia peplus. The sequence goes on along the minus strand of CP110843.1, from coordinate 5,047,519 downwards.
AAATGTTTGTTGAAGAACTTGATTTTTCACTGTTATGCAGCATCACGCGGGAAAGAATCTTCTGCCACATCTAAGGCAAAGGAAACAACAGTCAGTGGATTAGATTATGTTGACATTCCTCATTCTCAAATAAGAAAGGTATCAACATTTAGCATGGCAGTATTATTTAGTAGTCAAGATTATGGACATTGGTGATGCATGTCTTGTATTCTGGTCAATGATTCCTATTGTATGCTTCGCTGTTCATGCACATGCTAATATTTTCATTCAGCCAATTTGCAAGTTTCAGTTCTTTTGGCAGCATTTCTTGGACTTCTCATGTCCTATAGTTTCTAAATATCACTAATGTTTTTTCTTTATTTGTATATTTGTTCAAAAGCTACTCTTAATCTCTCCTACGTATCGCTTTGTACTAAAAGAAATTTCTGGTATGACATTAACAGGTCACAGCTTCACGTTTATTACTCTCAAAGCAAACTATTCCTCATTACTACTTAACGGTAGATACATGTGTTGACAAACTCATGGAGTAAGTATTTGTTGATGTTGCTTGCTTGTCATTTTATCTGTTCAATGCTTATTCATTTAAACCAATTTTCAGTCTGCGTGGAAAGTTAAATTCATTGCAAGAGGCCTCAGGTGGGAAGCGGATATCAGTAAATGATCTAGTAATCAAGGTAAGATTAACGTGAATCTATCAATTATTTACTCATTGACATATCTGGAAGATGCAATTTTCGGTTGTTGAGATCATTTGGAGCAGAAAAATGTCTCTTTAAGCTGTAACCCAAGTACAGGGAGGATTACTCTGAATAGAAAAAAAAAAAACATTGTTTCTTTTAGACCATATGATCATTTTGAATGTTTACTTCCTGAATTTGTTTTGTTTGAGTTTTTAGTTCATGAAGTGATTTTGGTGTTTCTTTTGCTTCAGGCTGCTGCTTTAGCTCTTAGAAAAGTTCCCCAGTGCAATAGTTCTTGGACTGATAATTACATACGCCAGTAAGTCAATAGTCATCAAATTTCAGTTTTGTATCAGTAAGATTATTTAGTTTTAATTTCTAATTCAGTGATTCATCGTTACAATTGTTAGGTTGAATTTTCAATAATAGAAATCATCTATATAAATTGTCCATATAATTCGATTAGTAAATGATTTCAAAAGTTTGGCAACTTATTTTGAAGATTTGGACCATATAGGTAAATTTTATGACGAAAGTTCTGTGCCATATTAAAATTTACATCAAGTTCATTGGCCTTGAATTTGTATAGCTTAACATTACGTTCTTTCTTTTTGCTTTTCATCAGGTACAATAATGTAAATGTTAATGTAGCAGTACAGACAGATAATGGACTATATGTCCCAGTTGTTAGGGTAAGCCCTGTTGTACATTCAATCGTGTTTTGCTGCAAGTTTCGTGCTTTGGTCATCATATGATGATAGATCACCTGAGTTGAACATGGTGTAAAATTTTGCAGGATGCAGACAAGAAAGGTCTGTCTAAAATTTCTGATGAGGTCAAGCATTTAGCCCAAAAAGCCAAAGAGAATAGCTTGAAACCTGAAGACTATGAGGTAAAACAATTCACACCCACGAATTGACTGCTGGAAAATTGATTCTGAAGAATTCCTAAAGTGATAGCGTTTTCCTTTTTGCAGGGAGGCACATTTACCGTGTCTAATTTGGGAGGACCCTTCGGCATTAAGCAATTTTGTGCTATCATTAATCCTCCACAAGCAGGAATTCTAGCAATTGGCTCAGGTAAGAGGCGAACTTATACAGCCAGTTTAAGTTGAAGCTGCTATCCCCTGCCAGTTATTATCATCTTTGTTGATTAATTATTTTTCCATGAGCAGCTGAGAAGAGGGTTGTTCCCGGTTCCGGTCTTGATGAATTCAAATTTGCTTCATACATGTCCGCAACACTAAGCTGTGATCATCGTGTTATAGATGGTACGTAACTCTTGTGAATATGTATTCCAATAGGAAAGGGTTGCAGTGAACTCTTATGGTAAGTAAGTGACGATAACTTAATCTTTGGGGGGTTTTCAGGTGCAGTAGGTGCTGAATGGTTGAAAGCATTCAAGGGCTACATTGAGAATCCCGAATCAATGCTACTGTAATTTGATCGGCAGCTACTAGCTATTTCATTAGTTTCTCGTAAGACTTTGTCCCAGCAGTGATTGACATGGGGTACACTTCAATATGACCATGAAGCAGGATTGAGATACAATATGCTTTTTGGCATCGGCTCTTCGTATAGCAACTTTCTTTTGATTTTTTTGGATATACAATGGTCAGGTGGAATAAAAATGGTGGGGGGTTGGTTTTCTTTTGACGCATTAAGCTGCAGACAAACTCAATTTTGCTTTTGCAATAACCCTTCATCAAATGAGGGTAATACTTGGATCCTTGATTCAATAGATCATAATTCATTCATAGTAATTCTGGTATCGGAAGCTTTTGGTTCGTTGAATGTACGATCTCTGCACTGTACATATATGACGTTTTCTCTTGAGTTTTGACAATAGATTGCCACCAGAGCAAAATTCTCAGATGGTACCTCCTTCCTAATTATTTATAATGGATGCAATCTTATTAAATTATATACTATATACATCTGTTTCCATGATATGGGGAATAATTGCAAATGATTCGACCAGGTAATGGATGGGATAAATTATAACGATGGTTACACGTGCAAATTTTTCGGTTGAGATATATTGATTGTTTGTTCCACTTGACTCCAAAATTCAAGACTTGAAATTATTCTTCTGTTAATAGTGAAAAATGAAGAAGCATAAAACTTCCAATATTACATTATCAATATGATATGAAAGATACGGTCTTTTGACCAAGTGTTGTGCATAATTTACCTCCTGTTACGCTTCCAAAAACAATTTTTCGGTTCTTAAATTTAAGATATGCCTATTGAATTAATGGAGTGTAATGAATTCATGCCAGAGACCAAAGAAAGGGCTGAACATCAAATATTTTATGCTCAAGATTAATGTTGCTTATAATGTGAATATTGATATGCTTAGCATATTCAATAAGGTTAGCACCACTAAAGAATTGAAATTGAGTTAATTACAGCCGAGGCCATTTAGAATATTCCGCTTCTTTTCTATCTCGTTGATTGTTGCAATATTCGAAATTTGAGTCCTAGAATCCAGATACAAGCATAAGTTCAGAAAATCCGACAAAACAGATTATAATAGTTGGCTACCGGCTGAAGGACTAGAACTTGTTACTTGTTTAACAAGCATAGCATCCTAGAACAAGGTAACCAGTAGGGCTCTCAACTACTTGAGTCACAAATATTCATTTAAAAGGTGTGAGGTTTTCACATCATTTCTGCCCCTTCACTTCCACTCGCAGCAAAATCGTATGACAATATTGGACGTGACATCTTGCATATGTGTAATCATCAGAGAACTACAAGGGTCCACGGGCAACCCCAAAGCACTTCGGGAGAATATAACCAAAAACAAAACCTTCATAATTTCAGTACTTACAAGAATGGTAACAAATTGGCATTACAGAAATTAGCTCGTTTTTAATCTCAACCATTGTGTAATGTAAACATCACATCTTCTACAACTATCATTCAGACATGCGGAGTTAACGTGTGTAATGTAAACTTCACATCTTCTACAACAATCATTCAGACATGCAGAGAGTTAAGATGTTAACTCAGAGAAACTAATTTTGTTAGAAACAACACCATTCCAACATATTAGAAGACTGATAAATATTACTTGCGCAACCAACAAAGGCGACTCAAATAAAAACATTTCCTTTAACCACATTTACCACGCTTACGGTCAAGTCAGGTAAATTTTAGCTCCATTGCTTGGCTATTTACCCTAGAAATTAGGTTTTACTGCATAAAGGTAGTTGCTGATGAGGTTTGTTATTCTGTCTTCCTGTATTTAAGAGGCAGCTCATCAATAAAGTAACTGCAGTATCAATTTGATCACACCAGGCTACCTCATAGATCAGAGAGTTCGAACTTAACTAACACATTCTGATTTCAGCACAATTAGGTAACGGTTTGATGGAGAACTCCAAAAAAACCTTGCCTAGAAGATATCGAGGTACAAGGTTCTTTAACTAGATCCTAAACTAGTGTCCGAAACATGAATTCAACAGATCATTTGAGCTATACTACTGATCAAAATCTGTAAAATCTAAAATATTGATCATCATGTCACAAGGAGCATGAATCTGTGTGGCATGCTTTTCTCCCGGTTAATATGGTGCATTTTCTGTCGGATAATTTTAGCATCACCAGATGCCTACTGGACTTGCTGCTGCAAGTGCTGCAGATGTTTATACCATATCAGCAATCATGCAAAGGATGAAAACTAAAACAGAGTGTCGACACTCTCTCGTAGACCAAAAGTTTTTTCACATGCATCTCGGTTCAAATCTGACCCCGTTCACAAAACATATTACCAAAAGCCTGTAAAACTCCATAACTGATATTTTTCTAACTATAAGCAAATCACATGAAAAAATTCCTATAACAGGAACCATTTACCAGAAGCCATCATAAGACTGCAAGCCAACATAAACTGTCTAATTAAGCCATTAGCAATATGACCATATTAGCTCACACATTAGTGACTCCTGACTAGTGTGACTCCACATACTGTCTATAAGTAGGAGTGGCAATTTGGTTTATCTATATATTCCACACTATTATCTATAATATGAACGCATAAAAAAGATAACCAAATGGGTCATGTTAGATAGGTTGTCTCTGTAAATCATATTGCGTCTGAAATTGGAACCCCTGTCTACAAGGATGGTTAGAACATCATTCAACATTAAACATCTCACAAAGAAAATTGACCGACATCATATGGAACCATATCCAAACACAAAGAAACTTCCATAGCAGATAAATAACAATCTGAAGTATCATTATACAACATCATCCACTACATAACTGCCATAAATTAGCCTAAAAGAAACTGAATTTCTCCTCCATAAATCAGTTAAATAGCATTCCCAGTCAATTATGCACTAAAATTTCGAATATAGATCGCGGAAAAGTAAACAAAATACCATGTTATTCATCATTACAACTCGGAAAGATTGGCCCTTTCCCTCAGCATAAGCAAGTTTTTCCCATATTCATGGAACATAATTAAGCTACTCCTTTATAATCAACTTCAGCAATTGCCAAATTTGTGATCAAAATTTCAATAGATAAACGTAAAATTCCGAATTCGAATCATAAAAAAACCCTAAAACTTACATTGGCCAAAACCCTAAATCATCTTATACCTCTTCAAAGTCAGCTTCCCAGCCACAACAGCACCCGCCGCAATCCCCCCCAAAGCACCAGCCACAGCGGCCGACCTAACCCCTCTAGCCGCCCTACAAACCGCACCCGTCCCAAGCCCCGCTGCAAAGCTAGTCCAAACATCATCCCTATCAGTAGCCGCAACAACCCCACTCTCAATCCCAGCATAGATCAACCCAACAACACCAACCCGGTTCCCCCAAACCCGACCCGAATGGCCAGAAGAATTCAAAACCCTGTTGACCTTAAGCTTAAGGGTATCCGTTGGCTCGAAGGACTTAAGGGCAGAGAAGAATCCGACGGAGCCGCCGGCGATAGAGGCGGCGAGATAGGCGGTGCCAGTGTAAAAGGTGAGATTTTCACCCCAGGAACGGCGTTGGCGGAGGGATTCTTCGTCGAAGAGGAATTCGGGGGAGGAGGGAAGCTTGTATTGGGTTTGAATTGGGAGATTTAGGTCTTTGTATGGGTTGTAGAGACGAGGGGCATCTCGATCGTGATCTGAGGTTGAGCGAGCCATTCAAGAATTAGGGTTTGGGGAGAATTAGGGTTTGAGGAAAAGGGGGTCAAGATTGAAGCTTTTTTGAGGGGTTTTTTTAGGGTCAGGAATGGAGGAGGAGGAGGAAGAAGATGAAGAAAGTAAATTGTGCTGAATGAAGCCTCCTCTGTTGTTATTGTGTTTTCCTCACTCGGAACAGTCCTTATATATAGCTTCTTTTTTGTTTTCTGTATAAATATAGATGGTGTTATTAAATGCAGCTCACTTTTTCATGCTCGTAGAAGAAAAAGTTAATTTTGCCTTCGAGGTGGAAAAAGTGGACTAAACTTTTCTCTTAATCACGTATGTATATAGGAAACTTTTGTTCGACCATATTTGTGGGGCGAAATTTTTTAAATCCGAATTTTAATATAATTTTTTTCTTAAATAATCAACAAAAAGTTAAACAATTAGTAATTACAAAACGTTTTTTTTTAATTTTGTATGCGTTCGACTCTTCTGCTGTCCATAATTTAGCTTTATGATTTCAGATTTAAAGTTTGAAAGGTTGTTTTTTTTATATTTTTGAAAGAGGGATAAAGGGGTTTTTTTTCGAATTTGGTGTATGAAAACTGGGATGCATTTAGCAACCCACTAAATAAATCAAATAATAATAATAATAATAATAATAAATAATCTTGTGAATGTAATAATACTAATAATAATAATAATAATTTATGTTATGTTATTTTTAGATTGTAGAAATTATGTGATTGTTAGATTAACATTTTAACTTTGATCATAAAAAATTTAAATACTTTTATGATTATATAGACATATTTAAAAAACTTATCCAGTAAATAATAATTTTTTTAATTTAATTAAAAATGTCTTCTTTTTTAAAACATAGAGTTGAGATTGATGCCAAAAAAAACAAAAACATAGTGTTGAGATTATATCAGTAAAAATACTGAAATGTAACAATTACCGTTTGTTTTCTGTTTTACTCTTTTATTGTTAGTTACTGGTAACTATTGCTAACTGTTAACAGTTAAATTGGCAGTTAGAGTTGTTATCCAGCTCAGCAATTCTCTTAGGCTGTAATCATCTATAAGACTAAGGAGAATTCTAAAAGACTCCTGAATTACTACGAATGACATGATACTTCGAACTAACATCTCTCAAGACTAAGCTAGTGTCCATAGTCTTTCCCCAATTCAATTGTAATTCATCTAAATCTGTAATTTTGTTTATACATCAATAAAAGATCATTCTCTGTTCTTCCATTTCTATAGTTCTCTACACATAGTTTTGTTAATGAACCTCAAACGATAAGAATTTTACATCGTATTCAGAATTCAGAACGTTATGATATATTACGGGACAAGAAGATGAACAATAAGATTGAGCAAATGCATGAGACAACTCAATAGCCGATCAAAAAAATAAACTTGACTAAAGTAAGAGTTGTCTCAAAGGAGTAGACTCGATAATGATAAATTATATCTCTAAACTTTGAATGATCCATCATGACCTATTGAATACAATCAATAGTTATCTTAGCATCCGACTAAAATATAACCGGCTGAGTTCCTTATGCTAAAGCTTGGTAACGAGCTACAGCCTCACACTCTTTTAACTTGAGGAATCTCAGCCAATAAAGTTTGAGGTTCGAGCAGCCACTCATCGCCCTGTCAAATCCCGGATGGCAGTATGGAGACCACCTTGTAAAGTATCCATAAGCACATCTGCATTTGTAGTAAATTTGAAACATAGAGGTGGCGCGGTCTGTGCCGCAGAACACATGTAGCAGCAGGCTGGTAAGTCTGGGTGGGCAGCCCCGCCTTTCAGTGTTCATGGATGCACCCAGGCACAGAGGGTCTCTACTGCGACGTTACTGCTGCATTTGCTTGAATCAGACCCGATGTCCCTGCCTCGTGTCAAACTTGTTAAGCAACGACACACTCCACGAACAAATGCCACAGATCTTCAATGTCACTGCTACAAAGAACGCATGAGCTGCAAACATACATTTCTTTTTCGAGAAGATTGAGGTCCGAGTAGCCGTAGGAATACAATTCTTTGCCAATCTCGACCTTCCAAGCATGCTGCCAAGCACCTCCGGTGACACAAAGATGCTCTTTCCAAAGTAGTCACTGCAAGATCATATGCGCTTTTAACAGAATAAGAACTCGAAGGATTTCCATTCCAAATAATCATAAGTTTATTATCTCGTTTAACGGAATAAACACTTCCATAGTAAACAGGATCAGATTCGGATGGATGTAACTTATGATCATCAAGGATTTACTGTATCACAACTTCAATTAACTTAATGTTCATCCGATAATTATTCCATTAATCTTTGTTAGAAAAAGAAAATCTTGATTCCATGTTCTTGTTAGAGATTGACTGAAAGGATAGAGACATGTATGGATGGTACATCAATGATATAGAGATTATATTAGTGTCTCAAAAAGGAAAGATTTGCATTTCGGTAACTCAGGGATATTGACACGTTTATGGTAAAAATCCAAACTATCTCTCTATTCTGAAGTAGAGACATGTTTTAATCAAAAACACCTATTTGACAGCCAGAGGCGTGCGTCCTCGTCCGCCCATGTCATCCATTGAATTGTTTCCTCCAGGCTGTGGCTGTGATGGACTACGTATCAGAATAACGTTTCCCATGTGTCCGTGTCATCAGTTTCTGTTTCCGTGCAACACAGGAGGAAACATTCTTACAAGTTTCAGTTTCTAGTCAACACTGATTAAACACATACACCAGAAGTACACAACAAAGAAGCAACAAGTGGCATTTCGTATTCGTACAAGATATGAACAAATTGATTCTGCAGAACTTGTGTTTTCTACATATACGAATCTGATATACGAAATAGTAAAAATTACAGACAGAACTGTGCCTAAACTTTGTTACTTTGAAGGTAAACTAACCTCACTGGAAATACTTTGTGCATCAGAAACTAAATCAACGGGGCTCGAAAGAGGTATAACTGTTTCCTGTTCGACATGTTCCCGTGAAACAGCAAGGTCTCTTAACCTCCGGAGTAGAGGCAAAATCTCACTAGCAAGTTCCGGTCTATCCTTTTTTCTTAGTTCACAGCACTGCAATGATATTTTCGCAACCGCTAACGCCTCTTCTACTGGCCAATTCTTCACCACTGGGTCGAGAATTTGGGGGAACTTCCCTTTCTCAATGGCATCTTCCACACAATATGATAATCCCATAGGCGGTCTTCCGGTTAGTAGTTGTAAAAGAACCACTCCAAATGAATACAAATCCGATTTCACACCTAACATTCCAGTTTGTTGATACTCGGGATCAATGTAACAGAACGTTCCGGCCGCGGCTGTCATGTGATACTCCGTTACATTGTTAGCCATGTGGGGAGGAACTAGCCTCGCTAATCCCACATCGCCGATTTTGCTGACGAAGTTATAGTCTAGGAGTATGTTAGCTGGCTTAAGGTCCCGGTGGACTAATGGTTCGGGTTTTGTTTCATGGAGAAAGAGAAGTGCGGTGGCTATTTCGTAAGCTATTCTAAATCTCGTTCTCCATCCGAGTGGAGGCGTGTTGTCTTTCCTGTAAAGCCGGTCTTCTAAGCTTCCATTTTCCATGTATTCATACACTAAGCATCCATACTCGGGGCATGCCCCGAGCAGGATAACCATGTGTGGATGTCTCATGCTGCTTAAAACATCAACCTGCATTTTCGTTTAACATTCGTTATTAATCATGTTTTCCGTAAATACTAATGTTATCTGTCGCACCCGACCCCGAACTACCCTACGCGGATCGGACGCGAAAAATGAAATCAACTAAACCACAATAAAATTCTAAACCAACAAAATATAATATATACTTTGTTGGTTTAGAATTTTATTGTGGTTTAGTTGATTTTATTCTTCGTGTCCGATCTGCGTAGGGTAGTTCGGGGTCGGGTGCGACATTATCTTTCGTGAATAAGATTACCTCTTGTTTGAACTGCTTCTGTCCCTGCGATAAGTCGGGTCTCAACATCTTGATTGCAACCGGGAAGTAACTTAACATGCCTTTGAAAACGGGTCCGTATCCTCCTTCACCGATCTTATTAGATGGCGCGAAGTGATCCGTAGCTTCTTCTATCTCACCGATGGTGTATTTTCTACATAGGAAGTCATTGCATGACACCGACTCCATATCCTTTGGCTTCACAGGCGCCTCCCGTTGTTGCACTTTCATTTCAGCAATCTTCTTTTGCTTTTCGATCTCCGCCAACCTTTTTGCTGCCTGTGCTGCTTCGATAGCAACCCTTTTCCTCTGATTCTCCATAGATGCCAATCTTAATGCGGCACTTTCAGCAAGTTTTAGTTCACCTGACTTCCGCGTCTCGATTGTTTGTATCCGATGAAGGTCTCTCGCCTGGAACAAAAACCCAAATAATGTCATTGATATACCATACCCCTCGAAAATGAAATCTTTGGTGCATATAGTTTTGAGTAATAGAAGTACCATTTGCTTGGCCAAAACAGCTTCCTTGGTAACCGAGTTGAACAAGTCCATAGATTGATGCAATTCGAGCTTTAGTCTCCTCATTTCCGCCTCCAAGAAGTCCTGTCCAAAAGATGGAAATTCTCATTGATATGGCATGTCTTAAACATCGAATCACAATGACAAATGACAACATTACTTACTAGATATTGTTCGGTGTTGGAATTAGCGGAGCTCGCTGATGCATTGCTGAATTCTATACCATCATACGATGATGCACACGCTGATCGAAAACTCATCTGTCCAGACATCATGTCATAGTTGCTCGATAAGGCGTGACTTGAACTAGACATTTCCGATAAGGGACTATCCAATGACGATCCAATTATCGACTTAAAGTTATATCCGCCGTTTTCATGTGATGAATTATATATCGACATTGAATCAGTGCTTCGATCAGTCGATATTTTATCGAAACTATCACTTTTCCAGCTTTCTGTAAGACTGATTCTGCATACATATACACACATGATCATCAGAACTTTTTTGTACTCATGCAACTGCAGATAAATGGTGTATCAAAACACTTACTGGGATGCTTGTTCGGGGCGTGGGCTATCGTAAGGATGACTAGTGAATTCGCGAATTTGATTACTGTGTCGCAGGGCAGCGCTGGATCCAAGAGTAAGCTTAGAATCAGGTGATTGCTTGGAAGAAACTCCGGAAGGTGAAGGCAATGATTCGGAGAATTTCGCTGGATTAGGCCGAGATGCTAACCGAAATGTTTGAACTTTCCCTTTGGATATGGAATATACAGCACAAGTTTCTGGTGCAGATTTTAGTAAGGTTGTAGGTATGTCAGGATGTTTAAATTTCCTGCAAATTGAGACATTTAATCGAAGATTAAATGTGTTCTGATGAAGAGATTAAGGAAATTAATTAGATTAAATTAAGGTAATTACCTTGTAATTGCATTCCTCTGAGATGCTCCAACAACAATATTGGCTATGTTGTTATGAACAATATAGTCAATAAGTGCATTTGAAACATCTATATCATGCATTATTATTTCCTTGCTCTCAATCTGATTTATCAACATCAAAATTATGTATCAGAAAACGGAAACGGAAACGGACACCAAATGGAAAAGTACATCAGGAAACTTTATTTCTTATGTTAGACAAAAACTCCTTTTTTGCGGTGTTTCCATGTTTCGCGTCTATTTTGAAAGTGTTTCTAACGGAAAATGCAATGCAATTTCAATTCTTAATTTATGTTGCTGGGACACGGAAAACAGATACATATGCTAAAAAACGTTATTTAGTAGTGTTTCCACGTTTCGTGTCCGTTTCAGAAGCAAAAAACTCTCAGAAACCAATGTAGCATGTTTTTGGGATTCCATAAATGTTGAACAGGGGCGTGTGTATCTTGGGGGCCCGGTCCGTTGGGCCCGGGTACCACTCTTATCAGGAGTGGTTTCAATCCTCCATTCGTTGACACCACCCTTACAATGAGTGTTTCCAGCCTCCCGACTTGAGAAATTTACTTGTAAAACCTGATTTACTACTATAAATTTGTCAGTTATCTGAAAAATAGCATCCAGAATATGTCAAATTTCGTTGAAAATCTGAAAAAAGTTTGTAAATCTACAATTTTAGTTTAAAGTCTGCCATTTCTGTAAAAAAAATCGTATTTTCTCTCCATTTCATATGAGCTACAATGAAAATCTTCACTCGGGATTCGTCACTGGCTGTTTTCTATTTTTTTTTTAGAAAAATGTTTCTAACGTGTCCATCTCCATGCAACAAAAGTTACATCTAAAACACAACCTTCCAACAAAAACAGAAACGGATACGGATACAGACACGAAAACACATAGAGAATAACTTACTCCTCTCCGCGCGCAGAATCCACGATATGGAAGAAAAAACTGCTGCAGCTCCTGCTGCGTCGGAGGCCGGCCTTCCTTAGACAGGACGGTCGTGTGATGATGATGATGATCCCCTGAGAACACACATCCAAACACATAAACAACACAAAACACATCCCCCATGCAACACGAAAACTCCTCTTCAATAGCGTTTTTCGCGCCGCGTAAAATCACAAAACAATAAAAATAAAAATGTAATTACGTACCAAGATGCATGGTTTTGCATTGCACATGAATAAGAATGCAATAAGGAGTTTTGTTGGTGACAAGATTATCAACAGCCCATCTGACTGCATACTGGCTGTTCTTATCTGCATCTATGGCTATGGCTGTTAATCCATTTGCATCTTCTCCTTTTCCTATCTCTGATGTTCTAAAATAGGCCATGATAAATATATAAATATATATATTTATATTCTTATGTTATAAGAATATTTTTATATATATTTATATATTTATATGCTCCTCGCTGCTACATTCAAAAATCAAATATTAATTAAAACATTGATCATCGGCTGAAAAATGCAGAAGAATTCGTGAAAATTGTCAAAATAATAATAATATAAATTTAACGTAAAAAGCATCCGATGACGGTGGATTCTGTGATTAGATAAAAAGTTGATTAAGAAGATGAAGATTGTAAAAATTACCAGCAGTGTGAAGAACTGCGGCGAGGCAGCCAATCAACAGGGGATAGGCTGGAATTGAAATGAACAATTAGAGATAAAAATGGTGGTTTGAAAGGTTTAATTAGTTTTGATATTTACTAATTTTGACAGTTTTAACTAACTTTAATTACCTAGTCAACATTTTCTTAAACAAATAAATCAGATAAAAATCGACAAATTGTAATAAATAAAGTAGTGGTATAATTTAGTTGTAATATTGGATGAATTTCAGATATCATTATTACAAGAAAAATATATAATGGATTTAAGTGTTAGTTATATATCAACTGGTTAAGAAAAAGGTGATGGCGTATTTTTTGTGATTTTGTAATAAATGTAGGTATAACATTTATTTACTTTCAAGAGGTATAACATTTTGTATTTTTTTAAAGGAAATGGGTATAACATTTTTAAACTTCATGGAGTTTTCAACCTTTTATTTTTTCTTTACAAGGAAAAAGAGTACTTAATTATAAGAAGGTTGCGGATCAATCACCACAACAAAGATTGAGAGAGGTTTAAATACCATAATCTTTGGACCCGCCTCGAATCCGGATTAGTTGACCCAGTGTGGGTTCGGAAATCGGATGGAAAACCAAAAAATTAAAGAAAAATAATACCATTAAGAGTTGGTCCAAGTGGTAAGACACTCATCTTCTGCTTGAAAGGTTTGCGGTTAGAGTCCCACTTCGTCAAAATTGATCTCTTATTGGTAGGTAATCTATAAACCTTCATCGAGGTTTATGGTTTACCCTGGCCATACGAGTGGATAGACCTACCCTTAATTAAACTCTTTGTTACTAAAAAAAATTTAAAGAAAAATAATAGAATCCTGACATAAGAGCTAGAAAGAAAAGCAGGAAACATTAACGACATTAAAAACACAAGGATTAGCATAAGAACAAGCATTGCAAGCAAGCTCGTGAATAATACCATTCGCTAATTGCAGAACGAACCCTACTGAACAATCACTTTGGTCGATAAGAAGGGCTTAATATCTTGAATAACTCCTCCATGTTCAGATAAGTCTTGAAACGTTGGAGATAAACTAGAGATAATAGTCTTGACATCCAACTCGAAACAGACATTAGCGAGGTTAATAGAGAGACCCACATCATATTCTCGCGAAGGGCCAAGGCTTCGACTAACTTAGGAGACACAAAGCCAGGGGAAAAAACACTATGACCAACAATGAATCTTTTGTCGTGGGCTACGAATCACGGCATCAACCTCACATCGACTCGAGCTTTGAAAAATCGAGGCGTGAGAGTTATATTTAAACAAACCTGACCAGTCCTTGGCTTGATCCTAACAACCCGTTGAAGCTGGAGAAATGCTACTGATTAACATTGTGTCTGGTAGATTTCCAGTCAATTAAAAATCGGCGACAACCATGAATAGATGTTGTAGCCGTCCAACATTTTCTATTCCACAACATATCATTTCTCTGGTTCCAATTCAAAATACTTTCAATTCAAGACCAAAAATTTGCAACACATAGAGGTTTAATTGTTTGACTTTTATGTAATGTAAACTAATTTGGGATCTTTTTGTTGCTTGATTGAACAAAATAGATAGTTTTTGAAGATCGACCTCTTCACAATATATGAGGTAGCTTCACATGAAGCAACTTGAAAAATAAATCATATAGTGTGAAACTACTTGACGACTAAATTTTACCTTGATCCATGAAAATATTGCCTCACAATGTGTTTCTAAGATTTGAAGTTGCATAATTTTGAGACATTTGTTAATTGTTTTGTTTAGCAGTTGAGTGAACTGCGAAATGGTCTTAGGTTGTTGTTTTTTTTACATAAATGCAAATCCTAAATTCTAAATGCCAATTATTTTGCAAGTGCATGAACATGAAATTGGCAACACATCTACTCATTTATTAATCTAACTATCTAATATCAACTACACTTGTATAACAAAATAATATAAACGACCTTTTAGCAGTGTTAAAAATTGAATTAATTTTTTTGGTGTAACATATTTTACAACCCGGATCAATGTATATATTGAGTTCTTCTCGGTATCAAATTCCTTCAACTTTCGGTAATATATAACCTATTATACAAAAATATTCGAATTGTAAAAAACTCAAAGGTTTGAATTGCGCAAAACTATTGCAAAATGTTTTTCATTTTATTAAAATTGAACTGCGAAAGGATTCAATTTATGGTTTTGTTTCCCATTTTTAAATAATGGGAAGCAATTCTGCGAATCTTGAATGTTGTATAATAGGCAGACCACAAATTTTAATCTTAAAACACAAGCTAACTTAAATGCATTGATTAAAATATATGAAATTTTCTATAATTTTTTTTTTGTTTTTCATCCGGTTTCCGAACCACATTAGACCGACTAATTCGGATTCGTGACGGGTCTAAGGATTATAGTATTTAAACCCCTCCCAATCGCAGTTCTGGGAGATCGATCCACAAACCTCTCTACCAAACGCAACCCCATGCTACCACTGTGCCAATCAACAATCGGGTATAATTATTATTTTTTGAAGAATATAATTGTTGGCGATATTTTTGTGAAATAAAAATATTCCTTTTACAACCTTGATTCGTGTGGAGAAAATGCGGGCGTGCCAGAGAAGAGAGGTTCTCAACCTACGTTTTTATGAAACGATTTTGAACATGTGCGCCATGCTAACAGATGTTTAACTAATAACGAAACGATTGAACGGGAAAAACAAGGATTGTGAAAATGTTTCCCTTGGGTACCTAGTCGGGGTCAACACAACTTTGACTAGAAAACAGACCGAAACTATGTCGTAGCTTCGAAAAACTAAACAATAAAGACAACCCAAAGATTTTGGTAAATTGACTTGTATTGAGTAAATAATTGTCACAAAAGTCAGCCAAACAATTACAATCAAGAGATTAATAATGTCAGAATGAGCAATAGTAATAACAATTGAGCTAAAATAAGCAATGAAAAAAACTATCGAGGCGAGCTTGAATCTTGAGCAAGTCGATCAGAGTACCGTTTGAGGTGAAGAGCAGCAGTGTACTAGAGTACTGAACTAAGGATTTCTAATTGGATTTAGGATTGGGATTATGTAAACAGGCAGGTGTTTGATAATCAGACAAGTAATTGAGACTTAGGATTAGCAAATGAAGCTAGAAATCTAAGAATGAAAGCTAGAAAAAACTGGAAATTGGAGACCCGGAAGCCGAATTGAGAGCTACTCTTTGGAGTGTCACATGATTGATTTTGTTTTGTGTGTGTTTTTGGTTGTTTTGTTTGATTTGATTGTCCTTGATGAATGAAATGGAGAAGGGTATTTATAGGTGGGGATGACTTGGTGAACACACAAAAAAGAACCACCTAACTAACTTAACTACCCACTAAAACCTAAAAAGTAGGAAAAGGAAAGTGGCATGATGGCTGCCTTGTTTTTAGCCCACTTCCCTGACTTGAGGAGGAAGGAAAACCTGTTGCGTGCTTCTTTAGCTCGCTTCAAAAAATTCTTGCTCCTTGCTCGCTTCGCCTCTCGCAATTCTTGAAGACATTTTCGAATGCTCGAAACGTCCACTTTCTGGACCTTTTTTCTGATTCTTCTTGCTTCGTCGTTTGGCTTGCCGAAATGACCGATCAAACGTTATATCTCCATAGTCAAAGTTAGTTAAAGTTAGTTGCGGAAGTTGGAAGTTAATTCCACTTTTCAAGCCCACTAACCCACTAACTTTAACCACCAAGACCAAGTCAACCGACCAATCATATCTTTTTTTTCTTTTTTTTTCTATTTTCTTTTACTTTCTTTTCTCTCAACTTACTTTCTTCTCTCGATAACGCAATGAACAAAAATGAATATAAAAACTATAGGCTAAAATATAACCTAAATTATTTATGTGAGATAAATATAAAAAATATATTTACCCCCAACAATAATACTATACTTTTTATATACTAAATAACCGGCCCATTAGGCCTATTATTATAACGATCATATTGAGATATTACCCATTAAATTTATTAAGCTTATCAAGCTCACATCTATCTTATAAATATCTCACAAAAAGGAATGAGGGCTCTTCTTTTCACTCTCTAACTTTCCCCATACTCTCTCTAATTTTGGCTTAAACTATATGCAAGTTCTTAAAATTGTCTAAAAATGTTATTTTGATCCCTCAACTTTGGGTACGACATATTTAGTCCTTCAACTATTAAAATGTGGACCTATTGAGTCCTTATTCGATGACAAGACACTGAGTTGAAATTAAAATTACTATTCTTCACATTTGACAACTTAATGTCATGTCACCGAATAAAGACTCAATAAGTCCACATTTTGATAGTTGATGACTCAATAGGTCACATGTTGATAGTTGATGGACTCAATAGGTCGTCCCTAAAGTTGAGGGACTAAAATAACCTTTTTGGATAACTTGATGGACTTGCATATGGTTTAGGCCCTCTAATTTATCTCTACTCCTACTAACTTAAGCATCACAATACAAATAGAGATGACCAAGTGCGCCTAGCTCTGGCAATCGGAACAATGGCCAAACATAACGGTCGCACTCAAAATCTCCACTTGGTCACTAATTAACATAAAATAATGTTCAAGACTTAGTTGAAAGATAAAATTCTATTTTACTTTATTTCCTAGTTTATTTTAGAAGAAGTTATAGTCAATCCATTCGATGTTAGATTTGATAGTTTCTTCTTTATATATAGACTTAAACTATATGCAGCTCCTTAAAGTTTGGATCTACATCTTCTTTCTCTCTTGCTTTCTTTTCTTAAAAAAATAAAATAAAGAGCATTTCGGCGGTCGGATTCTGAAATTTCAGACTCCAGTTACCGGAAATTTCAAAATCTGATTGTAAGATTCTAGAATTCCGAATTTGGCCGCCAAATTCTGGAATTCCAGAATCTAGCTGTCGGATTCCAGATTTTATTCCCGGATAAAAACTATGAAATCAAATTCGGATGGAGCGTGTTTATTTGAGATGTGTCAAAAATAATTAATAAATTGTCTATCATTTGTCTATTACTATCGATGTTTTTGAAGATGCAAATTAAATTATTTATGATGTTTTTGAAGATGGTAATTTCTACTAATTTCATGAGATGTAATATTTCCCTTTAGGCAACATATATACTATTTTTCTAGTTTTTCTCTTTTGTGAAAAATAAATAAAAATATCAATATTTTTTTTCCATTCAGTTTTGAAACTTATATTGGATCGACTAATACAATTCGGAGAAGGTCCAAAAATTATAGTATTTAAACTTTTTTCAATCGCTGTTGTGAGGGTTCGATTTGCATACCTCTCTATCAAATGTAACTCCATGATACTCATGTGCCAGCTAAAATAAAAATATCAATTAATATAAAAGGACTAGGATGGTTTTTATCTTTTACAAATTAATATTGTTATTAATTGCATGTATTGTTGTGGACGTCCTATTGGTTCATCATGGATAAGCATAGCAAGGCCAAGAAACAATCCTTTATCAATACTCATGAATCATGCTTTTCCAAATATAAAGAAAAATTAAAAGGAATTTATAACTATTAATTCCTTTTATTTAATTTATTTTAATTCTTTACAATCTCATGGAATAGTAGAATTAGGACATATTCTTCTCCAACAATATTATATTATATTATATTATTAATTCATCCAAGCTTTAATTGACCTGAGAAATTCAACTAAAAAACAAACAAACCGAACACGAAAAAATAAAATTAAAAAGTTGATAAAAAATTAAAATATTTTTATTATAGTTTTTAAAAATATACATATTTAAGTAAATGACAGCTTTTTGACTAGCTTGTTGGATAATCAATGAGAAATAGCTAAAAAAAGGTGTTGGAATTGAATGAAATTGACTTCCAATAACTATATTAAATTAATTAATGTGTTACGAAAAATATGATATTAACTTCTTTTTTTGTGGAAAAAGTTATTGTTAATTAATATGATGAAGTCTTGCTATTTCGACAACACATCATTATATATCTATAATTTTATTTTTTCTTATCGTTAAGATATTAATTGAATATTTTAGATTAGTTTGTCAATATTAAAATGCTAACAAAAAGTTATTGAAGGTTGTATACAAAATTTTAGTCAGGATAGCGGTAGATAATCCTACACTATTACTAGAAAAATATTTTAGATTATATTTTCAAACGTAAGCATTGTGTACCTTTTATTTTATCTAGAGATAAAAGATTATCCAAATTAATAATTTATATTGTTACTATCAACTCCTAATTTGATTGAAAATTTGGCCTAAAATTTATAGGACACGTATTATTGTTCCAATCATTTTTATGTTATTACAATAATATAGTATGTCTCAATTAATTCAAATAGGTGTCGTTCAAGCATGCTTTAAAAATTGAACATGGATCAAGAGTTTTTGTCAAATATAAAAAAGCTAGATTAATTGTGCTATTATTGAAGAGAAAAACTGAAAAAATAATAGAGTTTCGACATTTACGGTCTTTAGAACTGTAAATAAGAACTACAAATAGAACCCACAAGCTAATTAATTTCACCAATAATTAATGCATTTAATTTTCCAACGTTGCCTTCTTCTTTTCTTTCACTATTTCATTAAATTAATAAACAATTCACTTTTAATTAAAAGAATTAAAAAATAATTTTGGAAAATAATTTTTCCTTATATAAAAACTCACATTTCTTTTAAAAAAATAAATAATTATTATACTTTCGAATAACATACTCATTCAAATATATGAAATCAATATTTATTTTTTTTATATCCTCTAAATAGCACAAGCATGAACATGTTGCACATGTATATACTACTCGCTCAAATATATGAAATCAATATTTATTTTTTTACTATACCCTAAATAGTACAAGCATAAACCCGTTGCACATGTATATAATACTCGCTCAAATATATGAAATCAATATTTATTTTTTTACTATACCCTAAATAGCACAAGCATGAACCCGTTGCACATATATGTAAATAGATAGTTAGTCACAAATTTAGTTTCGATAAAAATAACGGTTCTGATATATGCAGCCCTAAGGGCTGCATATAAGCATTTAATAGAACTAAATATGGTATAGAATTAAACACACATGCATTTATTAATCAAAATAATTTAAAACCATATATATTAACAAAATAATCAAAATCAAAAAATCCTAAAACAATATAACTTACCTAAATAAAAAATCCTACACCTAACCCTAAACCCTAACCGTGAACTCTAAACCCTAACCCTAAACCCTAAACCTTGACCCTAACATTGAAATCTGACCCTAATTATTGACCCTATACCCTAACCCAAGACCCTAACCATGACCCTAACCCTAGACCTTAACCCTAACCCTGACCCTACCATTGAACCCTGACCCTAACATTGAACCCCTGACCCTAATTATTGACCCTAAACCCTAACCCTAAATCCTAATCCTAAATTCTGACCCTAATTTCACAATAGGAAAGTAATTTTATTAAAATGGTATTTAACTTATATTTATATTGTTAACATATATAACACTCAATCAAATTAATTAATAAATATAAAAATATTTAGGATAATACTATATTTAGTTCTATTAAATGCTTATATGTAGCCCTTAGGGCTGCATATATCAAAACACTAAAACTAATTGATGCATATATTTTCTTATGAAGATAAATACAATCATTAATATAGTGATATCTTCCTAATACAAATTAATGTTTATCTTTAATTATGATTCTCTTTTTTATTGAAAATACAAAAGAGTTAATGCTTATATACAACATCTTTAATTATGATTCTCTTTTTTATGTGGATGGCTATATCCAGCCATATAATTACTAGAATTGACATAGTAAAATACTAGAATGCCCCTACCACTATTAAACAAAATCAAACCAACTCAAACCACATTCCACCCAAAATTTTATCTAACCAAACCATCTTCCGGCTCCGACACCACCATTATATCGGCGACCACCATATTATCCGGCAGAAAACATTTTCCGGCGAGTGGATTTTGGGATTTTAAATCATGTCGGGAAGACAAAACGAAGGAACTCATGAATATTGTGTTTCACCAAATGGAGGGACTCATGAATATTGAGTCTCGCCATGTGGTCGGGCTCATGAATATTGAGTCTCGCCATGTGGTCGGGCTCATGAATATTGAGTCCCACCTTGTGGCGAGACTCAATAAGCATGCGCCCCACCACATGGCGAGACTCAATATTCATGAGTCCCTCCATTTGGTGAGGCTCAATATTCATGAGTTATGTAAATTATAAAGATTTTTAACAATTTTGTGCCCGAAAAACCACATAATAATTATTACTAACCCTAGACTAATGTATGTTTATAAGTTATTTATGTTGTTTAATCTAATTTGATTTAATTTTAATGTTAAAGGGTTAGGGTTAATTTATTTTTTTTTTTTAAAAAAAGACGAAACTCACACGGTTTCCGCCTCACCACATGGCGGGGCGGAAACCGTTCACGTCCCACCACACGGTGGGACTCAAGGAAATTGAGTTCCACCGTGTGGTGGGACGTGAGGAAATTGAGTCCCGCCGTGTGGTGGGACTCAATTTTCTCACGTCCCACCACACGGTGGAACTCAATTTCCTTGAGTCCCACCGTGTGGTGGGGCGTGAACCATGTGAGTCTCATTTTTTTTTTTTTTTGAATTTTCTTTTTAAAAGGGCAAAACCGTCTTTTACTACGTCAATTCTAGTAATTCATGGCTGGAAATAGTAACCCCCATAAAAGAGTTAATGCTTATATACAACCCTAAGGGTTGTATATATCATTTGCCAAAATAATAATCAACAAAAGAAAAAAATTTCAAATTTTACAAAAAGAATCTTAGAAAAAGTACAAATAAAATTTTTGTGGTTTCAATGTTTTGCAAATAGAGGAATGCGGTTTCATTTTTTGCAAAATGATGCATGTGGTTTACATATTGACAAATAAAGGAAATTGACTTATAACATTTGTCACATCATCAAGTCAACCCTCCACGTCATCAAGTCAACATGACATGTCATCAAAAAATTAATACTTTATTGTGCCACATAATCAAAATCAACAAGTCAACATGACACGTCATCAAAGTCAAAATGACACATCATCCAATACTAACATTTTAAGTCAAATTTCTTTAATTGTCAATTTTGTAAACCACATTCATTCTTTTGCAAAAAAAAATGAAACAACATCCCTCCATTTGCAAATTCATGAAACCATGAGAGTTTTATTTGTACTTTTTCCAAGAATCTTATAAGAAGGACCTATACAATATGTCAAGAAAATTTAGAGCGCTTCTGAAGCACATCCATATAGAAGAATGAGCAAATGATGATGATTCTCATTGAAGAAGACAAGTATTTATACAGAACTATAAGCAGCTATTTGAATCTAAGATACAGAATATATTTGTTATAACAGAAGATAAGTAAGCTATAAAATAGAGATTAAATATATCTACAGCTAGGATATTGTTGTTGAGATGTTAGGACTTAGTCAATCCTTATCACGCCCCCTCAAAACGGTGGGCCACAATGAGAGACCGATTTTGCGAATTAAGGAGGTAAATGTAGCTCGGGGAAGAGGCTTTGTCAAGGCATCTGCGAGCTGATCGTGTGTGGAAATGTAAGTTACTCGCAACAGTCCCTGTTGAACATTTTCACGCACAAAATGATAGTCCAAACCCAAGTGTTTCATTTTCGAGTGGAAATCCGGGTTAGCACTAACATATGTTGCGCCGACATTGTCACAGTAAATTACCGGAGCTACATTGAGTTTACAACCCAGTTCTTCAAATACATTACGAACCCAAAGTAATTCAGCCGTTGTATTAGCAACGACCCTGTACTCAGCCTCAGTTGACGATCGAGCACGAGTGCGTTGTTTCTTGAATGTCCATGAAATGGGATTTCTGCCCAAGTATACAATGTAAGCAGTTGTAGAAATGTAGTCGTCTTTATCTCGAGCCCAGTCCGAATCAGAATAAGCATGAAGTGTAAGTGGTGAATCTTTGTGAATAATGAATCCCATATGAGTTGTGCCATTAAGATAACGAAGTAAACGACGAAGAGCCTGCATATGTTCAACTGTGGGACGTTGCATATTGACAGTAAAAGCAACATCAGGGCGAGTTAAGCTCAAGTATTGTAGGCTGACAATGAGTTGTCGATAGGAAGTAGGATCAGAGAGAAGCTTCCCATGAATTGTTAATGGAGGATCAGTTGCCAGAGGTGTAGCAGTGGGTTTTGACTCCTCCATATTAGCTTTACACAAGATATCTTGTATGTATTTCTTTTGGCTTAAAAATAACCCTTTAGGATGTGACAGTACCTCAACACCCAAGAAGTAGGATAATTCACCTAAATCCTTGAGTGAAAAACGAGATGCTAACTTCGAAACAAAATCATCAAGGAGCTTCGGAACATTACTCGTAACAATAATATCATCTACATAAACTAAGAGATAGATTATTGCACCAGTTGTAGAAGAAAACGTAAATAGAGATGAATCTGAAACTGCATTTTTGAATCCCAAACCAAGCAAATATTGACGCAACTTGTTGTACCAGGCTCTTGGTGCTTGTTTTAGCCCATACAAAGCTTTGTTTAGCTTGCACACGTAATCTGGAAAGTTTGGATCTACATAGCCTGGTGGTTGAATGGTGTAAACCTCATCAGTAAGTGTCCCCTGCAAGAATGCATTATTAATATCGAGTTGACGCAACGACCAACCCTGACTGACCGCAAGTGAGAGCACAAGTCTAACCGTTGCCGGTTTGACCACCGGGCTAAACGTTTCATTATAATCGATTCCCGGCCTTTGATTAAAACCCCTGGCAACATATCGAGCTTTATATTGTATGATGTTACCATCTTTGTCTCTTTTGATTCGAAAAACCCACCTGCAATCAACAACATTTTGTGAATTTGATGAGGGAACAAGATCCCATGTTTTGTTCCGAGTTAGAGCTGAAATTTCAGCATCCATTGCCTTTCTCCAAACTGGACTTTTGAGTGCTTGTGTGATAGTCTTAGGGATTGTTTCTTGATGTCCAACTGAAGCACTTAAATTAAGTTTGTCAATAGGTTTACGAATGCCATGGACAAGACGAGTGATATGTTTTGGTGAAGGTGGAGGTGGAGGTGGAGATGGAGATGGAGACGGAGTAGGTGTTTCATGGTTGGGAGTGGGTGGGATAGGAGAGGAATGTGGGCTGATAGGGTCCGAGTATTCTTGTGAAAGTGAGTTAGGTGTGGATGGGGACTGATGTTGAGGAGATACATGAATATTAGGAGGTGAAGAGGATGTGGGACTCGGAGTAGGTGATATAGGAGATGTAGGAGAAATGTTTGAGGATAATGATGGAGAGTGATGTGGCGGAAGATGTGGAGGGAGAATATATAAGGATAAAGGAACCATTCCTCAATTAAATCAGAAGTAGAAAGGGAGACATTTGAAATGTCAGAAAAAGGAAATTGATGCTCAACAAAATGAACATGGCGAGAGCAAAATATTTTGTGGGTTTTCAAGTCAAGGCAGTAGTATGCACTTTGAGTGGAAGAGTAACCTATAAAAACACATGGTAGAGATTTGGGATCAAGTTTATGGGTTGTATAGGGTTTTAACCAGGGATAACATAAGCAACCGAAACTTTTTAGCTTAGTGTAGTTTGGTTCTTTCCCAAATAACTTGAGGTAGGGAGAAGCATTTTTCAAAGTCAGAGTGGGTATACGATTGATTAGATAGGTTGCGGTAACACAAGCATTGGACCAAAAATCAAGAGACATTTTGGCATGAGTTAGAAGAGATAATGCAGTTTCCACTGTGTCTATGACGTCGTTCACTGAACCCATTATGTTGAGGAGTGTGTGGAGGAGTGGTTAAGTGAGAAATGCCATCAATGGAAAGATAATCTTTTAGAGCAACATATTCACCTCCATTATCAGAGTAAAGTGAGATTAATGGAAGTTGGAAATATTTTTCAACTAGTGCCTTGAATCGAATAAATACATTTTTGGTGTCTGACTTCAATTTGAGAGGATATAACCAAATGTATTTAGAGTAATGGTCGATAAAAATGATATAGTATTTAAAACCATCATGAGAATATAAAGGAGCAGTCCATAAATCAGTATAAATGTACTGTAAAGGAGCAGTAGAAGAAAAAGAGGAGGTGTAAAATGGAAGTTGATGACTTTTATTGCAAGCACATGAATTACAATCTAAGGTGGAAATACTGGAAACATTAATATCAAGTTTTGAAATAAGATGCCTAAAGGATTTCTGAGAAGGATGCCCGAATCGATGATGCCAATCGAGAGACTTTAGTTTTATGCTTGTGAAAACTTTTGGAGAGGTGGATTGAATTTCGTATACTCCTGATTTAACCGGACCCCGAAAAAGAGATGCCCCCGTTTTGAGATCCTTCATAACAAAAGAAGAGGGTAAGAACTCTATGAAAGCATTATTATCAAGACAAAGTTGTGAGATAGAGATGACATTACGGGACATAGAAGCCACATAAAGAACATTGGTTAATTGAATGGTATAGGATAAATAAGAAATAGAGAGTGAGCCAATATGAGAGATTTTAAGACCTGTACCATCACCAATGATCAGTTCTTCAGTACCATCATACGGAGTGTGCAAAGACAGGTTGTCGAGATCATTTGTAACGTGATGCGAAGCACCACTGTCAAGTAGCCAGTTGGAAGAGGATGCCGAAGCAATATTTGCCATGTGAGCCTGTGGTTTGGAAGGACGGATATGGGTAAATGAAGATGACAATTGTGATGTTAAAGGAGGAGGAGAGGCATCTGGAAATTTTTGAGTGAATAATGGGCACTGAGCTACAACATGTCCTCTTTCCCTGCACCATTGACAATTTCCAAGAAAAGGACGAAATTGTTGGGTATGGGTGGGAGGTGAAGGAAGGATACCTTGGTTGTTATGTCAAGTGAAGTCGTGGCTTGTTCCGGGTGTAGGCAGCAAAGGCACTGACCGGAAGAGAAGTATCAACACGGGTTTGTTAGATTAAAAGTTCCTTGTTGATTAACTTTTCATGAAGTTCCTCAAAGGAGATAGGGGTGTCCCTGGCATTCACAGATTCAATTACTGAGTTATATGACTCATCAAGGTCGAGGAGGATGCGATCAATTAAGTCTTCATGATCCACCGCTTTTCCTAGTGCAACAAGATGATCAGCCAAGGCTTTGATGGTTTGTAGGAATTCGGTAACATTACGGTTACCTTTGGTTGTGCGAACTAGTTGATCCTTCAATTGCTTAATATGGCCACGGCTAGGAAGGGCATATGTTTTGGCTAGCATATCCCACAAGCCTTTTGAGGTACGAGCTTGAGATACAAGAGGAACAAGGTTAGGGGTGAGTGTGCCAATGAGAGCACCAAATAGGAGACGATCCTGACGAATCCAATTCAAATTGGCAGGATTGGGGGTTGCGACACCTTCAGTTGTGATAGTTGATGGAGGGCAGGCAAGAGATCCATCAGTATAGTGAAATAGGTTATGACCGACAAGAATGGCCTCAATTTGTAGTTTCCAGGAAAGATAATTGGTTGGGGTGAGTTTAATTGTGTTGTGAACATTAAGAAAGATGAAGGGTTTTGAGGGATCATTGGTACAATTAAACCTCTTTAAAGTAATACTCTTGGGACCGGGAAAAAATATTACTTTATCGAATTTATTACTTTATCGATAATGAACACTGATGAAGAGACTAGTCCTAAACCGGACAATAGCAATAGAATCACCTATGGATGAACAAATTTTTGAGTCGGTAATGAACATTGGTGAAAGATTGATCTTGAACCAGACGATAGCAATGTCATCCCAAGCTTGTCATCAAAGAAAGCAGTTCAAGCAATCAACACTTTGAACAATTACTTGTTACAACACGAGCAAAACAAAGCAAGAGTTATTTATGCTTTACGTAAAGTCAATGATGATGTTAATTTTAGCTTTGGTGGAAAGAAGAAACAAGATATTATATATTCATATTTAAAAAAATTGAATTTTGTAACTCATACATATTATATATACGTATAATTCTGGAATTATTACTTTACATATTACTTGGGTCCTTCAGGACTTTCAAATTTTTTATTATCTTATTCTTTTAGAGAGAATGTTAGTTTACGACATTAGCCCAAGCTGGGACCGACGAAATTTATTACTTAAGCGAGGTTATTACTTTATCGAATATTACTTCATCGAGGTTTAACTGTATTAGGGATTTGGGAGTTTTCTGAGTTTTCCATGGCAATAGATGAGAGGAAGAAGAGGTGTTTTAGGTTGAGGGTAGGATCAGAAATCTGATACCATATAGAAGAATGAGCAAATGATGATGATTCTCATTGAAGAAGACAAGTATTTATACAGAACTATAAGCAGCTATTTGAATCTAAGATACAGAATATATTTGTTATAACAGAAGATAAGTAAGCTATAAAATAGAGATTAAATATATCTACAGCTAGGATATTGTTGTTAGGACTTAGTCAATCCTTATCAATCTTGAAAATATATAAAAAAAAATCTTAAAGTAATAAAAAATATATAGGCATCTATGAGTCGATACTTCAAAAGCGCTCTAAATCATCCAAATATAAAAACATTTCAGATTTTATTCATAACATTTTTTATTCAGTACCTTTTATTATTATATTAAAATTAGTGAGAAAGGATTAAGTGTGACAATGAGCTTATGGTGTGACAAAGGAAAAATGTGGGGTAATTTTGTAATTGAACATGGGAAGGTGGCAAACTTGTAATTGAGAAAAAATCTTATACGTGTAAAATGGAGGGAAGGAAGAGGGGGTGATGTCAGCGCTGATGTCACCCCCTGGGGAGAAAAAGTTTTAATTATTTTCTTTAAAATGCATTTTCTCGCTCTTCCCGAACTCGTTTTTCAAAAAAAATTATACCACTGAACTCGTATTAATTAGGCCATCATTTTGAGATCCATTTTTGTTATTTATAAACGATTTTTAATTTTTTTAATTTTTCTATGGTTGTTTCAAATTAATATTCGGTTGTTTCAATTTAATATTGTGTTGTTTCAAAATAATATTTTGTTGTTTCGAATGAAATATAATTAACACTTTGGATTGAATGGAGCTCTGCTGATGGAACAAGTGTAATATTCTGCTGAAACAAATGTAGTAGTCTGGTGGAACAAGTGTAGTATTCTGCTGAAACAAATGTAGTAGTCTGGTGGAACAAGTGTAGTATTCTGCTGAAACAAATGTAGTAGTCTGGTGGAACAAGTGTAGTATTCTGCTGAAACAAATGTAGTAATCTGGTGGAACAAGTGTAGTTTTCTGCTGAAACAAATGTAGTAGTCTGGTGGAACAAGTGTAGTTTTCTGCTGAAACAAATGTAATAGTCTGGTGGAACAAGTGTAGTATTCTGCTGGAACAAGTTGTTCCGAAATAATACTCGATTGTTTCGAAATAATACTCGATTGTTTCGAAATAATACTCGGTTGTTTCAGGAACTCAGTTGTTTTAAATTAATAAATAACATTTTGAGTCTGCCATTTGAAAAACCCATTACACAGAGAATATAACATTGAAATGCTTGTAGTTTTAGATGGAATTGTTAACTTTATAATATTGGATCTGATTCTAATTTACTCCACATATAATCATTTAATAATGTTGGATTGAATGGAGCTCCACTATTAGATTTTTACTACTACTTCAAACTGGAACAGACAACATTAAGATGATGATAAGATGATTGGAAAACCTGTTAGCAGATGTGCAGCAAATCCGGATAATGAGAACACTACCAAGTCAACCACTTGAACCTATTAGAATGGAAAAATTGCTCATGAGAACAAAGCAGCCACTGAAGTAAAACATCATACAAAATGAAAGGATTTCTAAAATTCAGTTAACATCATAAAATTGAGAATGATTAAGACGAAGTTATTAAGAGTCCAGATGATATCAAATCGAATATAAGTAAAGTAGAGCTTGGTAGCACTCTCAAAGTTGGACTGATCCAGAATCTCCTCGGGTAAACCGACTCTGTCGTACGATTGATAGGACATAAATCCGCCATTCGAAGGTGGTTTTGGTGGTGGCCGGCGATGAGGGGAGGGAGAGCGAGTACCGACGACGTTGTAGGTGGGAGGCGATGGAGGCAGCAATAATTTGAAAAGAAGAAGGAGAGCGCTTTTGAAACCAACAGGAATAAATTGGAAAATTGTGTTTAGAGACCTAATAAATTACACAATTGGTACCTGTCACACCATAAGGGGAGTGTCTCACCTGAACTTGACTCTAAAATTAGTTTACAATAACAATTATCATTTTCGTTAAATTTTCCTTTTCGTCCACATGCATATTGATGTTGTGTAGGGCTGGGCACGGATACTAAATTTATTCATTTTGATCAAATATTTAACTAAAATGATCCTGAATTTAACTATACTATTGACTTAGTTTGACTAAATTCGGTCAAAAACAGTTACATATGTGAATATTTTTCTTTTAATATTTGATCCAAGATTGAATCGCAAGTATCTGTGCCCAACCATAATGTTGTGATTGCACTATTTGATAGGGTCGATTTATACTACCATACACGTGATTATCAAATTGGTAATTTCTCATAATTGTGTATCGGTTGGGCACAAACCCGTACCCGTAGGGATCTGTGCCCAGCCCTAATATTGTGATTGCACTATTTGATAAAAATTAGGGTCGATTTATACTACCATACACGTGATTATCAAATTGGTAATTTCTCATAATTGTGCATCGGTTGGGCATAAACCCGTACCCGTAGGGATCTGTGCGCAGCCCTAATGTTGTGATTGCACTATTTGATAAAAATTAGGGTCGATTTATACTACCATACACGTGATTATCAAATTGGTAATTTCTCATATTTGTGCATCGGTTGGACACAAACCCGTACCCGTTAGGGTTGAAAAATTCCCGACTAAAATACCCGCGGATCGGGTATGGTTTTTTTTTCATACCCTGTCGGGTTCAGATCGGGTTTGGTAAGCTATATAAACCCGATCGGATAACCGAACCCGAACCCGCGAAATCCGATTATAAAACTCGAGTGGATACTCGTTTATAAACCCGAATATAACCCTAGCCCAACCTATATATAAACTGCTTAGGGCTTATTTTTTGTGCTTCTTACCGCCGCTCTCTTCAATCAATTGCAATTTCCTTTCTCTTCAATCAATGGCAATCTTTCCCCTCGAAGAACCTAATTCTTGGACAATCAAAGCTACGGTAGAAGAGAGTGATTCCCTGCTTCTTCTATCATTATCTTTCTTTCTCTGTTAGTTTTCAATTCGGGTACACGGATAACCGACGGGTTCGGGTATCACTCACGGATCGGGTTCGGTACAGATTTTTAAATCCGTTTGATATTTGGTTCGGGTTCGGGTATACCCGAATATCTGGCGGATCGGGCATAGTTTTCGCCAAATCCGATCCGATCCGACCCGTTGACAACCCTATTGATAACCTTGCCACACTTTAGTATCCTTTTTCAATAAATAAATATATATATATATATATATATAGGGGAAGGATCAGGTGAGAACACCTCATTTTTCAATAAATAAATATATATATATATATATATATATATATATATATATATATATAGGGGAAGGATTAGTTGAGAACACCCTCATATGCGAGAACAATTTTATATGTGAGAACACCTCAAAACTACGTCGTTGCGAGAACAATTTTATATGTGAGAACACCTCAAAACTACGTCGTTTTGAGTAGTTTTGAGTTTTAAATTGTCAAAAAACACGGAATGCACCTGCTGGGATTCGAACCCCAGGCGCCTCCTTCCCCTCCTCACTCTTTACCGCTGGGACAAGAGCTCTTACTGTCTATTAGCAAACGCGCTTATATATAAACTTTACTTTTTTTTATTAATTCTTCAGAGAAATAAGGGAGCGTGTTGGATTATTTCCCCAGTTTATCACCTCCTCCCTCCACCTTCATTCTTTCCCTTAACTCCGATCACGTTGCGCTGGAGAAGAAGCAGCAGAAATTGAAGAATGACGCCACTAGAATCTCCGTCGCGATCTGAGATGTGTTCTCACCTAATCCCTTTTCTATATATATATATATATATATGCTAAACTAAAACCAATTAAGAGAATAATAAGATACAATTATGTTTGAACCTTGTCGCACCACGTAGCGTTGTCTACGAGTTGGATTATTTGAAAATGCATCCCAAATCGAGTGTATTAGTTAAAAAATTTAAAGCTATTTTGGAGTACATATTCTTTTAGTCATGAATACAATCAACATATTTTATTAAGATTTACGTGTGTATTAAAAAGCGGTAAGTGCTAATAGAGCGGTTGAGGATCTTCAGAACCTAGTCATGTATATTAGAGAATTAATTGTGGGACAAGTCGGATTTTGAACACCTAGACATTATGATCGGTGTTATAAATGTTTCTATATTAGAGAATTAATTGTGGGACAAGTCGAATTTTGAACACCTAGACATTATGATCGGTGTTATAAATATTTCTATTTTGAGTATCTAAGCAGAACTCATGCGCTCAAAACGTCATTCGCTTATATAAACTCTATATCAATCCGTTTCTTTCATATTAAGGGGCATCGTGCTTCGAAAACGTTCATTATTTTGGTAGAATTAGATTTTGAAAGAAAAGAAAAATGGGAGTGGACTTTAGGACACGTGTGTTTCCTGAAAGTTTGGCTGATAAAAAGTGGATGAGTAGTTGTCTTCATATAACCACTATCATCCTATTCCTAACCTATGAATCATTTTCTCTGTCTCCTTTAATCATCCTTCTTTATTACACTTCTCTCTTACGTGTCCCTCCTTAGCTTTCTTCTTTTCTCACTCCCATAAAATAAAGTTTCCATTTTTCCGCCTATTTTCTCTCTCTTTGCTTTGCCCCTCCTCCTCAATCAAAGAGAGAGGAACCCAAATATCAAAAATTAATCAACACCCACATAACATCTTGCCAAAATAGGCCTACCCATCTTCTCAATTTTCAGATTCAACTATCCCTTCACCTTCAATTTCAATTTCTAGGGTAAGCACTAAGCAATCACTCTCTTGATTTTTTTTTGATTTTACATGCTTTTTTAGGGTTAAAGATGAGATTTTTATAGTTTATTGAATGATTTTAAGTAAATGAGAGTCTTAATTGAAAAGAGGTTGAGATGGGTTGCCTTAGATCCAGGGAATTTGCAAGTTTTTAGGTGAATAAAGGTCTTACTTTTAAGGGTTTTCTTGTGATTCTTTCAATTTTGGGGGTTTTCTTTTAGCTTTTTGGGTCTCTTGGGTTCTTTGATTTTTGTTTTTTTCATGTGTGATTTGTGTATTTAAGGGTAGGTATAGTGGTGATAGGGTTTCAGTATTGAGGGGAATTTGATAAGTTGTGGAGTTTTAAGGATAACTCACAAGACTTTGAATTTCTGATAATTACAAGGTTAGATCTGTTTTCCATCTTCAGATCTGATAACCTCTTTCCCTTCTCTTCTTTTGCTTTTTCAGCTTTACCCATGTCTTTGACTTGACCTTGGAGGTATAGATTGATTGGTTGATTGTTTATTCTGTTTATCTCCGGGTCGTCGGTTGGCCTGTAGTTAAGATGTCATAGGATATGGAAGGGGATTTCTCAGAAGCTGAAAGCTTCTTCCCAAGTTTATTGATAGGAGATGAAGAGGATGAGAATTGGTGGATGTTGTTGTGACAAGAGTTAGGGGAGGGAGGGGTTTATTTGCAGCTTTTGATTCGAGGCGGTGAGCAGAATTGATGGATGAGATGTCCCCGGCTGTTGCAATGACTCTTAGTTTAGGTAATTCTATGTGTGATAACTCAGGGATTTCTTCCCATGTTGAAATCACCCGTCTAAAGCTTGTTACTGACACTGTTAGCTTGCTGTCTGACCCTGTTAAGGCGGTTTCGGACGATATGATAACATCGAACAACATTGATGCGATGCAGTTTAGAGATTGCAACTCTGGAGAAACTGATTCTGAAATGCCTCAGTTTGGAAACAGTTCGGTTCCTAATGATACTGTGATGCAGGAAAGCGATGAAGATGAAGTGTTATCGGTTACGGAAGATGCCAATGGTATTATGGCTGAGGAGTTGTTGGTGTTGGATGCGGGAGCTGAAATAAGCTTACCAAAGTCTGCAGAAATTGAAGATACTCCAATCATTGCTAAGGCTATTATCGTGGAGTCATCGGATGAGATTCAAGAGCCGACAGCTAAACTCCTTATTCCAGCAGGAAGCGAGAATTTGAATATTTCTGAAGGCTCTGATTTAAGGGCATCTGCAGTGGTTCTTAAGTTGCCTGGTGGTGAGAAGAATCCCACTAAAGGACCTATCCGGAGTGTGTTTGAGATTGATTGTGTACCCCTTTGGGGTTCGGTATCTATTTGTGGAAGAAGACCTGAAATGGAAGATGCTGTTGCAGCTGTTCCTCGGTTCACGAAAATTCCTATCAAAATGCTTATTGGTGGCCGTGCTGTTGATAAGTTCAATGAGAATTTGACCCATCTAACGACTCACTTTTTTGGTGTTTATGATGGCCATGGGGGTGCTCAGGTACATCTATATAGCTAGAGATTTTATTTCTTTGGTTATTCTTCTAATTTAGGATATGCTGTGTTTGCAAGTAAAAGCAAGTGCAAATATGTAATGCATGAAAACGACACGATACATTTAAAGTGTGAAAGAATTATGGATCCCTCGTTTGTAACACGCTCTTCTGATAAATGCAACCTAATGATTCGCATATGAATTTCATGTGTCTCATTAGAATTGCTTACTATTTCTAGCTTAGTCAGTTGGATCATAGAAGCCAATGTTATTGGCAACATTATACTTCCAATCTAGGGAAATTCGTGACTTTATGATTACGTATTCAAATATTGAATACTCGGACTTGTTTTGACATGTAAGCATAATAATTTGGAGGGATGTCACGCAGGTTGCTAACTATTGCCAAGAGAGAATTCATGTGGCCTTGTCTGAAGAGATTGGAAATGTTAAAAACGATTTCAGCAATGCAAACGTGGAGGGAAACCAGCAATTGCAGTGGGAGGCGGCTTTTACTAATTGCTTTTTGAAGGTTGACGACGAGGTCGGAGGAAAAGGTGCCAAAACCAATGTCGAAAGCGACGGAGATGCTTCCGATACCACTGTTGAGCCGCTTGCACCAGAAACAGTTGGATCTACCGCTGTGGTTGCATTGGTATGCTCATCACATATCATAGTTGCAAATTGCGGTGATTCAAGGGCAGTTCTTTACCGTGGAAAGGAACCAATGCCACTGTCAGTTGACCATAAGGTAGGTATATCATGTGTTTTTTCATATTTGTGTACAATTTGTGTCATTTATTTTTCTGTTCTTTAATCTTCTGTTGCCTTCCAGCCAAACCGGGAGGACGAGTATGCTAGGATTGAGGCATCTGGAGGCAAAGTCATTCAGTGGAACGGACATCGGGTTTTTGGTGTTCTTGCTATGTCAAGATCCATCGGTAGGTGTCCTCTGATCTCCGCTCCGGTGGTTACCCTATCGATAATGTGTTCTTCAATTTCATGATCCTAGTTTGTTGGATCAAAGCAAAGTAAAAAAACCTTACCATATTTCGATATCAATCAATAAAGGTCCCTATGCTTGATTTCTTTTTTAACTCACTTCATCGAATCTTACAGGCGATAGATACCTAAAGCCATGGATTATCCCAGAACCAGAAGTGATGTTTATTCCTCGTGCAAGAGACGATGAGTGCCTTATTTTAGCAACTGATGGATTGTGGGATGTCATGACAAATGACGAGGCCTGTGAAGTGGCTCGGAAGCGGATTTTGCTTTGGCACAAAAAGAATGGGGCAACTACTACTCCTACCGAAAGGGGAAACGGGATTGATCCTGCATCTCAAGCAGCGGCCGATTACCTTTCGATGCTCGCCCTACAGAAAGGGAGCAAGGATAACATCTCGGTGATTGTCGTGGACTTGAAAGCTCAGAGGAAGTTCAAGAGCAAATCTTAATTGATCAAGGTTGACTAATCATCTAGCTCAAGTCTATAATACACCTTATATATTAGAGAAAGTACATCTAATCAAATACATAGTTTGGTCCATTCCTTTTTCTCATGGGCTTAATGTGTGTAAACTACAAGAAAGAAAACTAGTGTGTACTTATAGCAAGTTCCCAAGTGTAACCGAATCCGACCCGAATGCAATATTGCCTTACGTTTTCTGATATTGGCAAAACTATAATGGTTATGTGAATTCGAGAACTTGCAGGTGTTACAAGTGTTTAATTTCATACATCATCCCCCTTGCGTTGCCTCTTTCACTTGAGGTTTCGCTCTTAATGTTGTGATTTGTTTGTGTAAACACAATGGACCTTGTTTGAGAGACTGGGTCACTTAAAAAGTTGTCCAGCCAGTTTTGAACTGAGTAATTGGATTTACATGAAGCAAGGAGATGGGGGATGTGAGAGATGCTGAATGTGATCCAGGTAACCATTGTATTCGGGTGTAAGAATGTTGTAGACTACAGTAAATGTGGCATTGTTACTAGAGATTTTGGGACTTGTTTTTTGAATCTTCATTTGATTCTTCTGTATTCTATATATTACCAAAGATTGTTCAAATTCTGTTGTTGCTGGACCTATTCTGTTATATTTGCTCAATGAATCAGAATTGTTATTAACAAAGTATCATATTAGGTTTTCATGATTCATGGATTATTTTTTTACCTACTTGTAACTTTGAGGCTGCTAACATGATGGCCTCGTAACATTAAGGTTGCTAACCCATCAGACCCTTAAAAGGTGTGATTTATTCTCATCTCATGTGATCAGCTGACATTTACACTAGTTAATGGTCATTACGCTAACATTCTTATAGGATGTTTCTAAAGTTACATTTTAATCTTATGAGAATGCAAACCCGCAAGATATCAAATTCTGTAATTCAAATTACATAAACGTTAAGAAATATCAGAACAGAAAAACGAACTATCATATCATTCCATAAAACTAATAACTTCCCTGAATTCAATGAAGCAGTCTCATCCACTCAAAAATCTTGTTTCATCCAAACAGTAAAATATCCAGGTTCCTCTCATCGTCGTCGTCTTCTACTTGGGGGTGGGAACGTGATAGGCGTAGGAAGAGTAGCCCATGACACATTGCTTTCACGGACAAACTTGCATCCCAGATTCTGAAAATGCAGCCTCAAGTCGACATGACTAATTCTCAGATCCTTGGCTATATCGGTCAGATCAGTCCGGAAATTGTCAACATATAAAGTCAGCACTAGGACATAACTCATAAGAAGGTCGATTTTCTCGACAGTCAGCCTTCTCGATTGTGGATTAAACAACTGTTCAAATCTGTGCTTAAGGATGGTAGGAAGTCTGTGCTTCTTTGCTGAAGAACCACCATCTAAAGAATGCAGATCCTTGAACTTTATAAGATGAGTAATGAATGAGAAAATGCGAGAGGCTGTCAGCTGCTCCTCTTTATTCTACAAAGAGATGAATAATAAAGCATTACATGTGTTTCCTATTGGCAAAAAGTACAAGCAACAGCAAAATTCTAAAAAATGCAATGAAAAAGTGGTCATTTCAAAGAAGAAAATAGAAGCAAAAAGGCGACAATAAAATGTTCACACAAGCATCAGAAGAAAGTATTCTCAATTTATTAGCAACAGGTCAAGATGCTTGCAATGGAATTAAACCAAGAAGAATTTCAACCTCCATGTCGTATCATAAAGTTAAATCTTCGGCATATCTGATTATATAAAAAAATAATATTCCTAACATAATTACAATTCAGTAAATAGCATGAGCTTTATGATCCAAAGTTGCATGCACA
This sequence comes from Euphorbia peplus, assembly GCA_028411795.1. Lineage (NCBI taxonomy): Eukaryota > Viridiplantae > Streptophyta > Magnoliopsida > Malpighiales > Euphorbiaceae > Euphorbia > Euphorbia peplus. Next base: position 5,010,719 of record CP110843.1, on the reverse strand, counting down.
TAAACTGTCTTCCAAAATTCTGAAAACTCATAGCTTAACTATGTAAAAATTATGCCCACGGATTCCGTTTGAACCATCATAGCTTTTTTATTTTCTATTCATTCATTTCAAATGTCAAAACTGCTGCAGATAATAGTTGCATGCAATTTTTAGATAGTATGAGAGATGATAGCTAATCACAAGTACCTCAATCGCCTGTAATTTATGGACTCTGTTGAGTACAAAAATCGGGTAAGCACCAGTGGGTACTCCGGATCCTGCTTGCAACTTTGCATGAACATCTTCAAGGTATTCCCATTCTGCCGGCATAATAATCCTGTGCAATGGATATGCTTCTTGGGGTGTGGTGGCAGAAGTGTTGTGATGAGGGATATTTCGCATGTCAGGGATATTACCACTTTCAAGAGCTTCCTTGTTTACCACAATATTATCAATTTTTTGGCTCATATCTCCGTGTAATTCAGGATTGTCTTCCATTTGCAGAAGTTTCTGCTTTTTAAGCTGGAATATGACATGAATTCAGAATTAGCTGCAAACGCTTACAAAAGTAATCGACAAAAAACAAAACATATCAATTTTAAGTGCTTATCTTGCTTATCAAACAACCTCTAATTACTGTACATTCATTGGCTCAACTTAACTATGCCTTAATCCCAAAACAGGCCAAACTAGTCTACACAAATCCTTTATCTGCATAATCAAACTTCAATTTTCAATTTAATATATGACCTTTCCAATCAAAATGAATCAAACCCCTTATATGCGAAATCTAATCAACAACTTAAAGGGAATTGCATACCTGAGATACATGTTGCTTTGTCCCATAAGTATTTGCCGCCTTTTCTTTTCCAGTTAGGGCAGAAAGCTTCTCATTTTCCTCAACTACAGGATTTTTATCAGAAGTATCCAAAACACAAATTTTTGGCTCCAATCTAAATATCTGCGATCACGATTAAGGCCACATAAGAGTTTATTTTCAGTTGGGATCATGCAAAATCAAGAGAGGAAAAGAAAGGGACAAGTTGTTAACTCGTGCAATTCAAGAGCACTAATTTTAGCATTTAAAAATATTTGAAGATCCAAGTCTTGTGCTACTCTATACCTTCTCAAGGACTAAACTACTTGACAGCATTCCCTTTAACATATGAACAAGTATCTAGTCAAGACATGCAGAAGCGCTAGAAGAGCTAAGACAAATCACAAAGGGAACCCTCTACAAACTTAAAGATAGCTAAGGCGTTAACAACCCAAAAGGCAATCTTACGTAAACATATATAATCAATTCTATCAATAGATACATGCTCACATATTGCGAGCACAAACTCCACCATCTATCAGGTCAAGAGTTAGGTGATTAAAGTGTATAAGAAACCCAAGAGATTGCATGAGGAATTTTCCACATGATTCGACACCGAAAGCATATAAAGAGCAAGCACAAGAGAGGAGCTCATTCAAACTTCAAACCTCTCTTTTCTTCCATTTATCTGTTATATATGCACCGACTCTAGATAAGAATAAGAAAATAAATAGCTCAAACCTCCAAGTTAAATTCGGCAAGAACTTTTTGTTGACAGAAAAACATAACATGCAAAATGACCAAGAAGCTATGTAGCATAGATCAGAAAATGGACACAGACACTTATACAAGAAACATTCTCTCAAAAATACAACATTCATAAAATACCCATAAATAGAAAGAAAAACGAGATGGTTACGAACACGGATACATGGGCTACTGCACAGAGTATCTTTGCAACATAGACACAAAATTATAGGAAAGGAAAACGCATCAAAATGTTCCAATTTACAGCCCAATATAACGGGACTAAAGCTTTGTTGTTATTGTTGTTGTCGTAGTTGCATAAGCAGACAATAAATCAATAAAATTTACCTTGTTTCCAGCAATTGGCATAATCTTCAAAGTCTGAGTGGTCTTATCCAAAACTCCGAGGGCATACGTACACAACTGGGCAGAAACAGCCTCACCTTGATAGCTTGTACCGACAAACTCCACATTAGAGCCTTGAGGAGTTACAACGAGTTCCATCCTTTCAGAACTTTTCCACTTGTCAATGTTGGTCTTCTCAATCTTGGTCCTTTGAGCATTCCTGTAAAACCTAACATCCGGAAGCAATGGTGATGGAGATAGGTTATCTTGATGATCTGAATTAGTGCTCGTCGTCTTATAGCAAGAAGGGAAATAACCAACAATAGGCGGGGTTTTCTCAATATGATCACAAATCACTTCAATTTGGACATTAACAGGCTGTGGCTGCTCAGGAGGGAGCATCCCGTCATCTCCGTTCTGTTTCTTTCTCTTCATCTTTGATTTCTTGATTGGGGTTTCTGGTGAGTCTTGCCTCTCCAAACCCATGTTGACAATATATATCCCTAATCTCCAACAACATACAGTCAGAATATTTATGAATCAAAATAAAGAGAACCCTAAAAAATCAAAAGTAAGAAAACCCTAAATCATGAATTGATAAGTACCTGCTTGGTATCTCTCTGGTTAGAAGAGAGTGGGGAAACAAAAACAGGGTTTAGGGGGAGACAACTCTAATGGTTAAAAACCCTAATGCCACACGACGTAGTCTATTTAAGTACTTGATGTTGGCCCAAAACTTATAAATTTATAAGATTAAATCATTTTCAATAATTCTTTTAAAAAAAAGTATCTGAAAAATAGTGATTATTGAGTACGATTACTTCGGATACTCTATGGTCATTTTGTTTTTCATAAAGTAACCATTACTTTGTTTTGTCAACCATTGGATCATGGGTTAAAAGCTAATCCAATGATGAAAAAAACAAAGTGTAAACAAGGTAAGGGAAAAACAAAGTGACAATAGCCTACACCTGATTACTTTATTTATGTATGTCATCATTTAAAATGAATTTATACAGAAGCAGTATTGATTACCTTCAAAATCATAAAAATTTGTGCGGTAAAGTTTCTTGGTTTAATTTTCAAAACTTTGGCTCATAAAAAATATATTGATTCCCAAATTTAGAGAGGATCTAGTTAGGCTCTTTAAATATGTTTAAAATGGATTATTTTTGTCACTTAAATTGCATAAAATAATTTATTAAAACTTGCATAGATCACTTAATGTATTTTTCAATTTGTATAAAATGACATGTCGACATATTTTACAGTTTAGAGAGATGACGAAATACTCTATAAAAAGTCAAACTATTTTCTTGACCAAATTTAGAGGTGATTTATTAAGCATTTGGCAAATTTTATAGTTACCTTTATTTTTTACAAAGTAACCATTACTTTGTTTTGTCCATCATTAAATCATGAAATAAAAACTAATCTAATGACAGATAAAACAAAGTGAAAATAAAGTAAATTAAAAACAAAGTGACTATAACCTACACTCAGGGTCGTCCCTGGGCATGGGTAGGAGGAGCGCCCGCCCAGGGCCCAAAAATCAAGAGAGCCCCAAATTTATATGTATGAATTTTTTAGATTTTTCATCTCTATATCAGGAGTTCTCACGTGATTCAGAAAGAGGTAATGATTTGTTCTATTTTACTTAAATTCATCAAAATTCAGTTCACTTAAATAAAATTACAGTAATTTAAGAAAATTCAACAAAATTTATTAGGCTTTCAATCAATTGAACAAAATTTAGTTTAAACAAATTTAGCAAAATTTATCATGCATTCAATTAATTCATTAAATTTAGTTCGTTAATTCAATTTAGTTAATTATATTCAATTTAATTTTTTTTAAAGAACATATATTTTATTATAATGAATATTCGGGTTTTGATTCAAATGATGTCTTTTTAAAAATGGAAGTATTGCAAACGACTTTTGAATGTTCAGGTTTTGATTCGAATAATGTTTTTTCATAAATGGAAGTATTGCGAATGACTTTGAATGTTTAGGTTTTGATTAGAATGATGATTTTTCAAACATAGAACTATTGCAAACAACTTTGACAAATGACTTAGTTGAAGTTTTTTGTTTTGTCAAAACATTGTTATTCTAAATATTTACGTTGCACTTTTCCAAAGTTAAAATTGTTGGAACATTTTTTGAGTTTGTGAGTGTCACGAAAAATTGAATAGTTTAGTCACTGTACGTATCGAGTAAAATATGTTAGAATGTATTGGTAACCTTGTATCTAAAAATATTTGTAGACATCGCTTCATATAAAAAAACTCTATAGCTAAATAACGTTTTTTTCAAGTAAAATATTTTCATTAGTTCATTTTTTAAGTGTAATAAATTTATTTTAAAGCTATATTTTTTACTTACATTTGTTTATTAGGCCTCTAATTTTATACTTCGCCCCGGGGCCTCCAAAACCTCAGGATCGGCTACTCCTAAGTATATTCGTTTTTATAAGTTGAAGGACTAATTAATACTCCCCTATTATTTTCTATCTGAAGTTTTGCATTACCAATGCACTTTTGTCAATAATTTTTCAAAAGTACTCTTATTTATGATACAATAAAGCCTCTTGGATAGAATCTATCTAGATAGAAAAAAAAAATATGACATAAATTACTCAAATACCCTCATTTAATGTTATTATTAATTTAACATATAATTAATTTATGTTTAGATTTCCCATAATAATAATGATTATCTCAATTCCTAACACTTTGACAATATTAATAGTTATTAATTAAACTAAATGAAAAAAAAAATATATTTATAAGCTAAATGCATTAGTAGTGTTAACAAGAAATTGTAACTTGAATTCCACGTAAGCTGTGTTAACTGCAAGAAAGAAAACGTTAGCCTAAAGGAGGCCACTGACCGGCGACCCCTCTCCGATGCTAAAGTCAGAATGGAACTTGTGATCGGAAAAGTAAATAACTCAGAGAATGAGTCTAGAATAATGTACCTTAGATTGTAGAAAGTCCCATGTATTTATAGTGTTTGATCATGTACCTTAATCCTAATTGTATTAGGACTTTACTTAAATTACTCCTCTTTAGTCCTAGAATTATAATCCCAATTAGCTTGTATTGCTCTAATTGGATCAGGACAGCTAAAGAGGAATACTTTCTTCGTAGGGGAGATATTCTCCTTACTTTGACTATTCAACGCACGTCTACGTGGACATTAAGACTATTCAACATAGTTTAACCGTCCTACGTGTTCAAAAGCTAAATGACTATTGGTCCACGTGTCATACGAAATATTAGGTGATAACAGAAGCCCCCCCAAAAGGATAACAAGATCCTTTAGGACTTATGTCTTTCAAATCCTTCAAAGTTAATACGGCCCAATCCATAGGCCCAAGAGACAAACATGGTTTATAGCCCAACAACTTTTCCATCAAGTCCAACTACCCATTTGCACGCCTCACTCAAAAACTCCACACTTGTCCTCAAGCGTGGTCTCAGACTTAAACTCCCTCCAAGCATACGAAAAGGTTTTGTAATTCAAAATACCATTTTGCCTATAAATATCAAAGTAAAACCCTCCATCTCTTCACGCTTTCAAAAATTCATATCTCTCTCAGCAAACCGTTTTCCAGATTTCTGTGAAGTGTAAGTCACTTGTCATTCTTCTTTATTTTTTCTTCATTTCGTTCACAACGGATGGCTTCTTCCTCGCAAAACCCTACCTCTTCGAACGATACGTCCCGCTCTTCTGACCTGGAACCTATTCACTCACGACGGCGAACCATAATGGATTGGTCTGAAGACGAATTAACGCCTCCCAGACCACAAAATCCAAACCCCAATGTCATATCACACTCAAACCCTAGAAACCCTAACCCTCCGATCCAAATGCCATCACGTGTCCCACATCCACTTCAAGGTCAATGGGGAACAGCACTTCCTCACGAAGCGACCAAGATCAACACAATTGAAGCACTTCGTGAGTTAAAGAAAAAGTTTCCTTGCCTAAAGGATTTTGACTGTGCCGTCCCAACGCCTGAAGATAGGATGTTTAAAGGGAAAATCCACAAAGTGGCAGTTCTCGAGAGGCATTTAGAGTATGGGATGAGGTTCCCTTTTCCTGAGGTGGTGAACGACATTCTCAACGAGTTCAACCTCTGTCCTGCACAGATCGTTCCCAACTCGTGGGTGGAGATGCTCGCTCTTGTCCGAGTATGCCAGGATCTAGGAGTTCTGCTCACTGGAAACCTCTTCAAATATCTGAGAACTCCTACAAAGGCTACGAAACATCCATGCGTCTCGTTTAAAGAGGTCCATGAGCCAAAAGGGCTGGTAGGTGGCAAACCTACGTCACACAGCGGTCATCGTTCTCGTTGGATCTGGGTCGGTCCCGAGGATGGTAACCTCCGATGGCCATGGAGGATCGATTTCAATGAGTTTCCTACTGACCCGAGCACATGGAGGAACCCTACGAAGACCGTGGTCCTCGACGAGGAGGAAGAATGCTCCCTCAAAAAACTCCAAAAATACAAACCTTCCAGTCCCATCTCCCTCGAGTAATTTCTAACCCGTTATCGAGGCAACATGCCAATTGCTACAGTGGGGGAGGATGGAACCATATTTTATTTCCCTGCTCCCGAAGTTAATCGGGCTCATCTCGGGGAGCCCATTTCTCTTCCAAAAAATCCTTGTAAGCTTTCTTGATTTTAACTATGAACTTGTTATTTGCAGGCATTTTATCATGGCCCCTAAGTTATCTTACAAACAACGCCTTGCAGCTGCCCGACTGAAGGCCCTAGAATGTGAAAGACAAGCTCCTTCTGTCATCGTGCCCCCAAAAGGTCCTCGGGCCACGACCAAGAAGGTCCGAGCTTCGTCGATTGGCAATATTGCCATTACCGAGGTTCGTGAGCCCGAGGTGGCTCCAATAGAGGAAACGCATGTCCCCGAGCCTCAACAACAGGACGAGAGCCCTGGTAACTTTATCTAATCTTGAACGAAACTCTTCGTACTTCTTTGTTCTGCTGTTAAGCTAATTTTTCATAATTTCTATGTAGAAATCCAATACCTCTCATCAGAGGACGATCCTGAGGCCAAAGATCCCGAGGTCTCAGTTCCTAACGACCCCAAAATCCAAAACCTCGAACACCAAGGGGTCCCAAAGCAGACTCGTTCGAAGAGGAAAGCTCCCTCCACCTTTGTCGACACTTCGACTCTCGAGGATGGAAATGTCATGGAGATCGAAAATCCTGAAGGTCCCCAGGCCAAACGTGTTCGAGAGATCGAGGGCACGAGCTCACCTCCTCATCCCTCGGCCTGGGATCCCAACTGGCATCCTTATTCCAACTGTCCCGAGATGACCAATGCCAAGGGAAGGGTGCCACCTGAGGCCTCGTTGGACGGCTATGAGAGATACAAACTCTATAACGTAAGTTTCTCTACTTTGTGCCATCGAAATTAAGATATTTCATCGTCCTAACCGCTTGATTTTTCATTGTCATTACATGATTCAATACATCATGATACTATTTTCTTCTTTCCTCAAACGGCAAAATTTGATGCTGAGGTTGAACTATCAATCACAATCACGGATCAACTTTTTTACTGAACTGACTTGAAAAAAACTGAACTAAATTGAAAAATACTGAATTGAATTATTGACTGAATGTGTGTTAAATTTACTGAATTTACTGAACTTAACTTAACTTAATTTTACTGAATTTAAATAAAAAGAACAGGGCCTAAGGTCATGTTTTTTTCGACTTAATTTAGTAAAATTCAGTTCAGTTCAATAAATTCAATAAAATCATAACACGTTCAGTCAATAATTCAGTCCAGTTTAGTTTTTTTCAGTTCAGGGTTTTTTTAAGTTCTTTTCAACTTAATCATAACACATTTAGTAAAATTTAGGGTTTTGTTAGGGTCTCTTAAGTTCTAAAGTACATAGATAGTCTTACATGTTAGAGAGTTGAGTGTTAATCATCCCAAGGGAATGCATTTACTTTGCGATAGCATGTCAACCGACAATTTTACATTGCTAAATTTTTTATTACACCAAATTAGGTTCCCACACGTGTTCAATTGGTGGATATTTTCACAAAAGCACTCGGACGTATACAGTTTAAGTTTATAATGCTAGTTGGGCATTTGTTATTTCCATACTCCAACTTAATAGTAGGAGATAATTTTTCATTAATAGATCGAGAGAATATATATATATATATATATATATATATATATATTAACATTTTAGTTTAAGAAATAAATTAAAATTAATTTTTTTATTATAAGTGAAATAATAATTTTAATAAGAAAACATATTATTGCTTTTAAAAAAAAATATTATTAAATTGAATTAAAATGCAAAATAAATTTAGAACTTGTATGGAGAATGAGTGAAGAAAAAAAAATGGATAGCAACATCTTCAAACCAAGTAATTAGATTAACTATTTTTTTCCTCATTTTTATTTATGGCCATAATTAATTTTTTTGTGAAAAAAATATAATAGTTAATCTAATTAGCAATTCCCAACACATGCACACATTTTAAAATCATGAATCATACCACCAAATAATACACATTGTTCTAGGTGATTTTATTAGTTTATTAAATAGGTCAAAGTTCCAATAAACAAATAAAAAATTGAAAAAGGATATAAAAGACATTACATGTGACAAAAATCTAATTCTATCTATTCTATCTATAAATTTTCTATCCATTTAGCATCATCATATTCACCATTAGATCACTTTTCACCTCATGATCTAATGGTGGACAAAACAAAGTAATGGTTACTTTGTGAAAAACAAAGTGACCATAGAATTTCCCGTTAAATAGTTAATATAAATTAGCCTTAAACATTAAAGAGAGAGAAAAAGTTTGCATAAAAGATATTAATTGGAAAGGGCAAATTAGTCATTTCATTGCTCTAATTAATGGTTTATTGATTTTGAATGGAGGTAGTAGTATATTATTATAATCCACCAATAAATGTCTTGATGGTTATTATATTTCATTTAAGAAGTGTGTGGTCATGTGTTCAAATTCTTAAATGAAAAGAAAGTTAATTTAAAATAAAATAAAATATAGAGTTAATTAAGAAGAAAATAAATACGTAAAACAAGAAGAAGAGTAAATTAGAATCGGATCCTCCAGTCATAACTTCCATTCCAGTCACTCTTTCTTCTTTCTTCTTCTTCTTCTTCATCCTTAAACCCTTTATGAAGAAAGCAATTTAAATCTAATTACAGTAAGAAGCATTAATTAATGTAACACTAACTTATCTCCATCCTCAAACAACAAAGTTCTCTGCTTTTCATCACCACTGTAACTGTAAGTTTTCCTTATTTGATTTTTACTTTTGCATGTTTAATCCCTTTATGGGTTTCCTTTATTTTTTCCTATTTGTCCCATCTACTTTGATTTTATCTCAGTTCTTATCAATTTGTCCTATTTGATCTCTTCAATTTCACCTTTTCTTATCTTGCTGTTTCTGTTTCAAATTCTAATTCATGCTCCGTTTATTTTTCTAGGGTTTTAAGGACTTTATTACTTTTTTTGAAACCCCTTTTGTGGGGTCTGGATTGGGATTAAAAGGTTTCGTCTTTAACTTCAATATGTTCATCCTTGATATGATTGTAGTGTTTTTTGATTGATGGTTGAAGCTTTTTGCAGAATAAGATTGAGTTATCATTCAAATAAAGTGTTTTATACTCTATCTTTCTCTATGTAATGTATTCACAGACACCGTCTTATGAACTTTAATTTAATTTTTTTAAACTAAATTATTTGGCAGGGTTTAAGAGGATTTTGGATTGGATTTAGTGTCTCTTTGGTTGTGCTTTTTGCTTTTTGACTTCAAACGGGGTTAGGATTGAGAAGCAACTATTTGATACAACTAATGCAATAGCAGACTGTAGATATTATATGATACGTTAGGGTTCGGTTAGGATTGAGAAGCAGCTATTTGAAACAATTAATGGCAATAACAAAAACTGTAGATATCAATATGATATGATACGGATAGTATAACTAAACAGACCCTTAGCCTGTATGTGTAAATTCCAATTAGAAGTTATTCAATTTTGGCATTTCCGTCTACTTTTAAGCATGCTAAATGTTAGATGATGGTTTCTAATTCATCTACTCGGATTGTCCCTCTAGATGAATCTTATTGCTAAGTGTGTTTATTCTATGTACTTGTGAAAGATACTCTATGAGAATTTCTTTTTGTTTTCTCCCATATTGTTCTCTTGAGGGAGATCTGTTTTTGCCCAAATCCATTTTCAATGGTGATGCAGATAATCTCAACTGTCTCCTAATTGTATCATGCTTTTTGTTGTCTTCGGTGGTCATAGAACAAGATTCATTGTATTGATGATGCTACGGGTTGTTATAACTCAATAGCCAGTGTATTTCATTTTGCAGCTCTCTAAGCGGCAGAGAGGAAAGCTGATCAGACCAGGACACTCTACTTCTGCTGCATTCATCTTCTAATTCGTCAATGGAGAAAACGGATCAGGGTACTCTTCTTCTGTTACTATCACTCAAATTTGCAATATAATAGATGTTGGGAGACCACTAATTTTCCTTGTTGGAGAAAAAACGTGGAATCCTAGTAATGAGATGTTTGTTTTCAATACATCTCTGTTCAAAGCAGTGAATTCCAAGTTCTAGTGTTCTTTCTCAAGTGTGGATGTGCCAGGTTGCGTCCTGTTTTTAGACATACTGACATTCTTTTCAAAACCTCAGGTTTTTGTATTTGATCAAACTTTTAGTGAAAATGTTGTTAAACTGTTATGCTCCTCTGCCACAGAACTTGTCTCGGGGTGATTTACTAAAATGTCTAGCTCTAGTAGTTGTCTTTTCTTTTATTTTTACTCTTTGATTGTCCTCTATTGAATAACCTTCAGCTCATTGAAAGATGATTGAAACCTTGGACCTTGTTAATAAGAGACAGCTCCGTTCTCTAGGTTAGCCAGAGAATTCTGCCTTTAGAGCTCGACTTTACAGTTAATCTCCGTGTGACAAGATTTGTGGCTGAAGAACATAACATAAACATAAAAGCTTCACACTTTACCATTGCCCATTACTTACAGGTTGACTGCCTACCATGGCAAAAACTTGAGAGTACTTATCCAAAAATTAGAATACCTAGGTACAGATCCAAAGTGATCCCATCTATGCTTATAACTCATTTGACTATATCTGCCAATTGTTGTGAAAATGATATTCAAAATACTCGGTACTCGTCTTTCTGTAGACATCACAGAGACCTGTATCCTTCTCTCTCAATTTTATTGTTGCTTAAGGTGTTTTGACCAACACAGGGGACGGCGCAGATGCTGAGGGCGAGTACATTCAGATCAGAGATGAAGAAGAACCCAAATTGGGAATGTTTGACAAACCTCTTCCATGTTGTGGCTGTGGATTTGGATGGTTTTGGTGAGTCTGATTCACTTGCTTTTGGTTGTTCGCTGTAACACACTTTCTCATGAATGTGTGTTCTGTTCTACAGTTTTTTGCTTGGATTTGTTTTCCCGTTATTGTGGTACTTGGCAACAATTTTCTACTTCGGAAAGTACTATGATAAGGATCCAAGGGAACGTTCCGGGTTAGCTGCCTGTGCAATAGCTGTAAGTGTTAAAAATAATACTTTGCCCTTTTTGCTTTCCATGTTATAACATGTACTATATATACAGCCTTTCCATATTCTAATTCTGCATTATCTTGTTTAATGCACAATTACATTGGATGAAAGAAACAATCACAAGAATTTATAGTCTAGAAACAAAAACGTCATTTTCATTAACTATTCATTCCTCCAAAATCCGTATTTGCTGCAAGCTTCAAGTAACCGTGTGCATTATCTGTAAAATATTCATTTGATATTCTAGATACGATTGTTGAGTGCCGATTTTTATAACTGTGTTTTCTTACTCAAGTAGGAAGATTATGTATAGTTGAAACTTCCAACTTCATCCATTATTCACTCGAGTACTATGTTCCCGGAGAATTACTTGCAAATGATAATTTGGCTTAATACATTAGGCCCCTGTACTTAGCCAAATATCCTTTTGGCCTCCTGAACTTTTGAAATGTCTCATTAGTCCCCCCTAAAATTTGCTTAAAGTGATATGATTACCCCTGAGTCCTACGTGGCTCAGCAAAATGGAGATTCGGACAAGTTGAATCGCTTATAACTTTAAGCAAGTTCAGGGTCAATTGGTCGCTTTGGAAGTTCAAGGTACTAATGAGATATCTCCAAAGTTCAAAGGGTCAATTGGACTAGTCGGTCGGCCTAGTGCATCCCCAATATGCATTCCCTATGTATTCTTCATCTTCCACCTCCATTGATTCTTGATTTTAATGAATTGTTGCAGGCCACATTTTGCACAGTTGCAGCAGTGATCCTTGTGCTTGTTTTTATGTTGTAGTTTGTTCAATTCAGTTCGTTTCAGTTTAGTTGTGATGTAAACAGGGGAAAGGGTGTTGGTTCTATGTTTGTGAAGTTAGATAGCTTGTACTCAATCAATCCCTCTTCAGTCTAGTTTTGTACATAATACGAGTTTTCAAAGGGAAAAACATCCCATTAATGACAAAGTTGTTAACTTATTTTGATGCAAGCTTTACATAATTGATTCTTTGATGAGTATGCATACTTCTTTTGATTTAATGGAACTTCTCTTTCTAGTGTCAATATTGGTAACCAAGTCAGCTTTTGGTGATGCTATGCTATTGAATTAAGGATCAAAATGGGGCCTTTAAGATCAAATTACCCCAAATTGAATTTCAAGTGTTAGACAATTTTTTCATTAGTTTGTAATTGACAATAACAAATAAAAAAGAAACATTAAAAACTTCTTTGTGTTTGTCTTCAACGCTTGATAATTTAGTCCAATTTCTGTTTAAAGTTGTGTTGAGAGACGGTTTTTCAATTTTTGTTTTTCTCGTCCAATTGTTTGTTAGAAGCACAAGTCAAAAGATGCGTTTCTTTACAAAATTTAAACCGTTTTTATAAAGTGTAATAAAAAGTGTAAATTGAGAACTAGTTCTATGGCATGTCCGCATATTCTCACATGAGCCAAGTTTAAACCAAAAATATTTGTTGCAAAATATCATCTACGGTACCGAGATTTTAAATTGAAGAGTTGTTTGGCGTTAATTCAGCGGAATCCGCAGACATTACCATGACATTAATATAATTATATCCCTAACTAAAATATATTATCTTCATTCTTGATATTATTGCTTGAAAGTTCATGTCCAATAACTACATGATACAATACAACTTTCATTGCATGGGAAATTGAAGTTATGTGAAAAATAAATAATTTTGTTTTGGGTTTTATAAATTAAGCATTGCATATTTTATGATATCTGTCTTTTGAGTTTCAAATCAGTTACAGTTCATGCATTTTTTAAGATATATATTATAAGTTATAGGTCATGCATTTTTTTTCACAATCATAATTATAACTTAGGGTAAACAATTATAAAATCTCTATGTTTTTACATATTCCATTATAAAATCCGTCATACAACTACAAAGTTTGTAAGTTTTATTTAAATCAATTATTTAGTCATTTGGTACATAAAAGTACAGTAATGTCCCTAGTTTTAAAAATATATAATCCAATACATTTTTCAAAGTTTATAAAAAACACTTTTTGATTAACTTATCAAGTATTTAATATATTAATATTTTTAAAACAAACAATAAATATTATAATAACTTTTAGTAAAAAAATTACAAAATTAATTTCCTTATTCTTTTGAAGCATAAAATTTATAATTAAAGTAATTAAAATTCATACTTTTAGTAGTTTCATGAATATTTTATCTTATCAAGACTTTTTAATGACTGCGTTATAGACTACTAGATAAAATTTATATTGTTTTTTCTTGCAAAACTTACAAAAAAGAAAATTATATAGCTATATAAAATCAATTAATTCTTCTAAAAAACCAATTACTTAATAGTATAAAAATTATATTTATGTGAGCAAAAGAAAAAAAATATATAAAAAATACATACCTTTTAATTAAAACAAAGATTAAAGCTGGTTTTTCTATTAAAATTTTCTCTAGATCAGTTTGAGTATTGACTAAATCACAAGAACTAAAAAATTGAATAAAATGAAGGACTATATAATTGCTTCTAAAAACATAGCGACTTTACTTTAGAACTTAAAATTTTTATAACTGTTTGAAATATATAAAAGTATAAGAATTTTTAAACATATATACTGGATAAATTTAATTACATATATGCAATATAGAATCAAGTTCAAATGAGACAAGGGTTTAGGATGAGATTAGTTTTTATGGTGAGACAAGGGGTATTTTTGTAATTCAATAGGGGAAGGAAGATGAGGTGATGTCACCGCTGATGTCACCTCTGGAGAGAGAAAGAGTTTTAATTATTTTCTTTAAAATGCATTTTTCCGCTCTTTCCGAACTCATTTTTCAAAAAAAAATTATGGTTTAGGATGAGATTAGTTTTTATGGTGAGACAAGGGGTATTTTTGTAATTCAATAGGGGAAGGAAGATGAGGTGATGTCACCGCTGATGTCACCTCTGGAGAGAGAAAGAGTTTTAATTATTTTCTTTAAAATGCATTTTTCCGCTCTTTCCGAACTCATTTTTCAAAAAAAAATTATACCAGTGAACTCGTATTAATTAAGCGGTCATTTTGAGATCCATTTTTGTTATTTATAGACGATTTGTTTTTTTTATTTGTTTTTTTATGATTGTTCCAGCAGAATACTATATTTGTTCCACCAGACTACTCCAATTGTTCCACCAGAATACTACATTTTTTTACACTCCCAGAGTGCATTTAAAAAAAAAATAATGAAAATATTCTGCTGGACCAAATGTAGTAGTATGGTGGAACAAATGTAGTATTCTGTTGGAACAACCGAGTATCCAAGTTGGAACAAAAATAAAAAAAAATAAAAATTGTTTATAAATAACAACAATGGATCTCAAAATGACCGCCTAATTAATACGAGTTCAGTGGTATAATTTTTTTTGAAAAATGAGTTCGGAAAGAGCGGGAAAATGCATTTTAAATAAAATAATAAAAACTTTTTCTCTCTCCAGATGTGACATCAGCGCTGACATCACCTCCTCTTCCCTTCAATAATGCCCCTCCATGTTTTTAAAATTTCAAAAATGCCACCACTTTTTAATTGTCTCACACTAAAAAAAGTCTCTCCATAATGACATTGTCTCATCTGATCCTATCTCATGAATATATATGCTAAATAAATTTCATTAAAGTTTGAAATTTATATAAGATAAATATTATATATTTTTATAAGCAGGGGTATTATTGTACTTTATGCACAAAAGGACTGAACAATTGAATTAAACAAAACTCAAGGACCTTGTAGTAGCATGAGAGACTTTATAATGGAATATGTAAAAACATAAAGATCTTATAATTGTTTACCCTTAAATTTAATTGGACATGTTAGATTTTAAAATTAGTTCACTTAATTTTACTCATTCGATCTAATCATATTATAGAGAGGGTCAGATGGATTTGAGCAAACTAGTTGGCTGTAAAATCCGATTAGATCTTGTTCTTTATAACTGAACTGAACTGAAATAACTACTGATATGGCATAAAGAACATGACCTTAGACTCAAGCCGAATTGTTCTAACCCATTATATAAACAAACCTACTAGTTAACAAGCTAGAGTAGAGTTAGTTTTAGATTAGCAATGCGTAAATTCTTTTTTTTAGATGAGTTATTGTAATTTGATATTTAGCAAATGTATGAAATGTATTGTTTATTAAATAATTGTCAATTCTATTGACTTGAACTCGGACTCATATGCAAAAAAGTGAAACCATAAAGTATTAATATGAAACTTAATTCTACAGAGTTATTGAATATCACATATTGCTAACTTGGAACCTATATTGGCTTCTTAAATATAATAAACAATTTTAACCTCTAATTAAAGTGTCTTTTAGAGTTAGTTAGGTTTCGCTAAGATGCTATCAGAGCCATAGTTGAGCAATGTTGAAAGCCCTTGCTATATTGACATCACGCACCAAATGAATTGGACGTGAGAGAACGTGTTAAATGTATATTAACTTTTTAAATATAGCAAACAATCCTATCTCTTTAAAATTTCTTTTGAGGTTAATTAAGCTTTATTAAGAAGAATAAACATTATAAAATAATCAGATTAATATTATAAAGGGACTATAAGTTAATTAATCAACCCAACATGCAAAGATAGTGTGGATGAGATTATCACATATTATAATTCATTAATTTATGAAGCAGTAACAAAAGGTTGATGTTAGGAGAAAATACATTTAAAAAAAAGAAAAGAGAAAAAAACACGACAATAACAAAATTCTAAAAACCTTGTTTGAACGGTTAAATTTTTATTTCAAACATAGACATAATTGAATAATCTTCTTTGCTAATTGAATAAAATATCATAACTTTTTAATTAAAAAATAAATAAATCACGAATTCAATATGACAGATTAGGTAGTGGCGCCTTCACGGGTGCTCGAACTTGTGTTGTTGATGGAGTTTTTTTATATCAGAGAAATGGCTTAAAATGGTTGATCCAACAAGGAATTGATAGCGCATTTGTGGAGTCGTATTCTTTGGTGACGGTTTCGGCCTTGACTAGTTTGTATACAAATACTAGTGACTTTGGCGATTTCATTCTCAGTGCAAGCTCCTCGTGACCTCTCAAAATATTTTGATCGATTGATGTTATTCCAAATGTATTTTTAGTTCCTCTTTGTTGACCTTTTGCTCTAATAGGACGATTAATTCTATTTTCTTTGGAAAAAAAGAAGGGTTAACTTCAAATAAGTACTATGTGGTTTCGTAATTTTGCAAATAAAGTATTGTGGTTTGCCTTTGAGCAAATAAATGACTTTGTTTGCAGAATTAGGGAAATTGTTGATTTTGTTGACGTAAATTAAGACATTTTTTGCCCGAAATGTTTTTCTGACCTTTGAGCTTCAAAGGTCAGAAAAACATTTCGGACTAAAAATGTTCTCGTTTACGTCAACAAAATCGACAATTTCCTTAATTCTGCAAAAAGCTAATCACAGTCTTTTATTTGTTCAAAGGCAAATCACAAACATTTATTTGCAAAATAGTGAAATCACATGACACTTATCTGAAATTACTAAAAAAGAGCTATGTAGTGCTTTAACCACACATATCAAGACTAATGATCATACTAGCTTATAAGCGGTACAAGTAACTAAAACATTGAAATGACAAATTAAAATCTTGACTATTGAAACCAAAATGACGAGAAGTTTCCATATGTTTTATTTAAGGTCGAGCGTGGATTCCGAAGATTCTTGAACCGAACAGAATATCCGAAAAAAAGATATGAATCGGATTGAACTGTTTGACTTTTTTAACAACACTGTATTGAATTGTACCGTTGACTTTCCTTTGGTACAATTCCGGAGATTTATTTATATCCGTACCGAATATCCGAAAAGAACTGGATTGAATTGTACCGAACTGTTAGCACCGAAACAACAGAATGTTATGATTCTTTTTGTATATTATTTATATGTAATTGCTTAAAAAAGACTAGAATATATGGTACATAATAGAATTGAATAAAAATAATGTCCAGAATGATTTCATATTTAAATTCAAAATTTCAACTTCCAAAACTTCAAATAACATTGTGAATAAATTATTTAAATAATTGTGAACCATAATCCATCATTATTATATTACTAAATACAAAAATATCTAGAAATAAACCTAAAATCTTCTTTATCAACTTTCTCACTTGATCAATAATTTGTTCCAAGATATTTTTCCCTCTTTTTCGATTCAATACCTTCAATCCTTGTTCCATTGTTTAATTTTCTCTTCTAATCTAATTCAGATCAAAACATGTTAGGGTTTTGAAGAGGATTTTTCATTCAAGTTTTGAAGTGAGGGCTTCTACTTAAATTACATTTACAAATGAGGTACATTCCAAAAATATTCATATTTTTTTGCATTAAATTGAATTGGAGTCAAATTCCCGAATCTCCGAACTGAAGTGTTCTGAAAATTCGGTAAAATACAATCCGGAGAAATATTTTTTCGAATCCAGTTCCAAAAATCAAATTTTACAAATCTTCAACTTTCAATTTCGTTCCGGAGATCATAAAATCTCCGGTACCATTAGGCCGGTATTCAACCCTAGTTTTATTGCCTTTCTTGAACAAAGGGGATGAAGTGTACGATAATTAAGGGTTTCTAAAACGTGCACCAAAAGTGAGAAAAAATAATTGTTTCTCCTAAACAAAATATTTCTTTTAGCAATTTAGGTGAAAGAAAGAACCAAGTTTTTTCTAATTAAAAAAAAGATAGTCTTAAATCTGATAAAGACTTGTAACAAATCCATACGCGGTTTGGATTTTAATTTTATTTGTTTTAGATGGATAGAAATTTTATTTTATTTTTATAAAAGAACGTCACTCAAAAATATTGATGTCACGCACTAGTTCATGCACGTTATTTGCGTATTTTCTTGCAAAATTATTTGCGTATTGACTTGTCATCATTAATTCGGTGGTTAATATTAATTTTCGGCATTCAATTGTATCAATTTTTAAGGAGTATTATTTTTGTGGAAACTTTTATTTATATGTGCATAATTCATTTCACTTAGCTCTTGTTTCGGAGGAAGTTAACGGAAGTAATGGAATGTAAACTTTTTAATTAATCTTGTTTAGAAGTTTTTTAAAAGATTAAATGAAGATTAATGAAAGTTAGGGTCTGTTTGGTGCAGCTGTTTTTGTTTGCTATTCCTGTTTGCTGTTTCCGTTTGCGGTTTGCTGTTCCATTTTGGTGTTTGTAGTTTGTTGTTTGATAATTGGTTTTTGCTAAAATCATAATTATTTATTGTTATTAGCATGTAAAATGCCTAATATGGGCATAATTAAAATCTTTAAATGTAAAATGACTAATATGCGCATAATTAAAATCTTTAAATGTAAAATGCAAAGGACAATAAAGGAAACTAAAATCCGCAGAGATTTTTTGTAGAAAGAGCAGTATCTTGAAAAAGCAGTTGCCTTTCACTTAAAAAGCAACAAACATCATTTTCCAATTCCTAAACAAACACCCAATTAACTATTTTTTAGATCGAAAAGGCAAAAAGCAGCTGAAAAACGCTGAAACAAACAACCTCTTAATATTTTACTTCCATTAACCTCGAAACCTTAACCTCCAAAACGGGAGTTGATGAGAGTAACGTAAACATTTTAACTAATTTACATCCATTAACCTCTTATTTAATTCCATCTCAAACAAAGTTAACATTTACAAGTACTAAAAGCCGTATATTAATAAAATTACATTATTGTTACCAAAAAAACAAAAATTATATTATTATTTAGTGTTTATTGTTTTTGAAAAAGCAGTGTATAGTTAACATAATTTATAATAATGTAATATTTTAATTTGAAGAATAATGAATCTCTTTTTTATGTGATATTTAGAATTTAAGTAATGCTAAATTTAAAAATAAAAACCACTAATCAACACATTGCAAAAAATTATTTACTAAATTCACATATTTACTTTTAATTTTATCAAACAGTCTTCTGCTTCTTCCAACAACACTTTTCCCTACAAGTACAACAGTTATCAACAACAATCTCAAACTAAATCTTTAGTTCAAGATTGGTTATGCATCTACTAGGAATTGATGCAAGTGGAAATCAAAGATGACTTGTGATTGAAGTTGGATCCATCTTTAGCTTAAATTAGATATATAAATGGTGATAAACTAAAGACATTGTTGATAGATGATACTACTCCAACGATCAAGTTAAGAGGGAAAAAAGGATGCGACTACTTTGAAGGACAAGGAAGTTAATAGTATTACCCATTTGAGTTAAATGTATCGTGCTTTTTTAATAATAGATTTATGTGTATCGTACATATGTGGCAAATCCTCATTGGTCTAAGTGGTTAGGACAAATGTGTTAATTGCAACATTTCACGTGCTACATGTGAGGTCTATTTGCTATTGATGCACGTGTCCAAGCAACATACGCTTTCCGCACAAGTGGCAATAATAATAACATACACCCAATCGATATAGTCTCTCATAGAACGACATCACCTGTTCTTGAGTATATTTCATCCATACCGAGTGTATCATAATCTAAATTAAAGTTTATTGTGTATAATCCTAATCAAACTTAAAATTTCGAAATTAAGTGATTTGAAGTGTTTAATTACTCAAATCAATTAATTGATTTTTAATTATTTAAACACTTCATCACTTCTGCATTTATTTATTTCAGACGCATATCCGAAGGCCATAATAAGTTTTGGTATTATGGAAACCTATATGGGACAAGAGAGGCAATCATGAGATTGATTTTTTAATAACTTTTAATTATATTACAAAATCAGTTATGCATTGTTGTCCTTTATTCTTATTATTATTCTTTATCTATATGTGAACATCATATCATGATTCATTGAGAAAATAATAATCAAGGGGGTGGTCTGAGGACAAAAAAGTAAAATAAAATTTGAATCATGTCAATCAATCAGTTAATGTGGGTCTTAATTTGAGACGTGAGTACCATATATAATGATTATTAACACCAAATTAGATTTTATCAAAATATTTATCACTTGAATTACATAAAAACCAAAATAATATATAAAATATTTTAAGATAAATTTAAAAAAAAATTGATGTTGTTAAAATAGTGATTATGATTCGCTTTGTGATCAAAAAAGTGATTGTGTTTTTTTATATTTTATCAAAATAATGATTTTTAATTTAGATACCATAAAAGTTACTACTAAAATTTAATGTATACTCAACTAGAAATTTACAACCATCTATTATGTTCCGTCGTTTTCTTGGTGGTTTGTTGTTTCATTCGGTGAGTTTCAAGTTCAAGAGATGGAGGTTGTTGGGATTTGGAAAGCTTTAAGTTGGATCAGAAGATTGGGCCTCGATCGGTTTGATAGTTTAATGCGGCTAACGTAGTGAAACATATTCATCTTGAAAGCTTTATTTCTGCTTATGGAGTCATCGTAGACGAACACAAGTTGGTAATGCAAAAGTCGAGCATATTAACCGTTTTACAAATAAAATAGCTCATGTATCGGCTAGAGCTAGCGACTCTAAGCCCTCCAAGTTGTATTCTATAGTAAATATGTTTTTTTTTCCCTATATATTTGAGCATTAAGGTATATGATGTATGCAAGTGAACATCACACACCATAGTTTACTTGACATGCTCACACATCACCCATGTTTTGGCTGTCATTCTTATAATGACAGACAACTTTTGTTAACTTATATTCCACTATTATTCTTACATCTATGTTTTCTTTTTTCTTTTTATACATGCATATACAAGAAAAACCCACCACTTTATACTATATAAACCCTCAAATATTCTTCCACAAATTATATACTTCATTATTTTATAACACACTACCTTAATCCAAGCAAGCATTTCCCTAAAGTTAACCCAAAAAAAAACAAAACATGGAAGAAGAAGAAGACATACCACCATTTTGGCTCCAATCACCCGGAGGAAGCCGCCGTCTCCGCCGCAAAGCCTCCTCAATCTTCTTCAACTCCGGCGTGCTCCTCTTACTCCTACTAGTCATAGCTTTCATCTTCATTTTCGTCATCATTCCTACATTTGTTAATTTCACTTCTCAGATTTTCAAACCGAATTCGATCAAAAAAAGTTGGGATTCTCTCAATCTTGTTTTAGTTTTGTTCGCTATAGTGTGTGGATTTCTTGGCCGGAATCATAATAATAACAGTAATAATAATAATGAGAGTCCGAGTTATCAGAGGATGGATTCTGCAAATGTGGATAGATCATATGAAGCTCAGAGTCAGAGATCATACCCTACAACTCCGGTGAACCGTTGGTATCAAGATCGGACGGCTTACAGTGGTTTGAATCGGTTGAGGAGCTTCAATTCGTATCCGGATCTCCGGCAGGAATCGTTGTGGATGAATAGTGATGACCGGTGGCGGTTTTATGATGATACTCATTTGAATGGCTACCGGATTTCTCACTCCGATCAGGTTGCGCCGGAGAAGAAGCAGCAGGAATTGAAGAATATAAAGCGAGAAGATGAAGATGTGAAGAGTAAAGATGTTGAGGTTGAGATTGATACTTCTGTGAAGGAAGTTGTTTACACTCCTCCACCGCCGGAATCTCCTCTACCTCCGCCGCTGTCTCCGCCGCGATCTGTGCCGAGATCTACGGCCGAGATTCATACGAGACCTGTGAAGAGAAAAGTGAAGAGGACATATGAAGATATTGGATATGAGAAGAGGAAGGTGGAACAGGAACCAGCGCCCGAGAAGGATTTAGAGTTGAAAAATTTCAACGTACCGCCGCAACCTCCGTCACATACGGCAGCGCCGCCGGTTGTCAATCGGAATGAGAAGAAGAGAGGTAAGGATCTGTTAATGACGCCGTTTAGGAAGAAGAAAAAGAAGCTGAAACAGAGACAACAGAGCGTTGAAAATCTCGAAAGCTTATTCGATCCTCAATCGTCATTCTATCAATCGTCAATTCCGCCGCCGTCTCCAGCTCCACCACCTCCGCCGCCACCTCCGCCGCCACATTTCTTCCAAAATCTCTTCTCTACGAAAAAAAGCAGATCTAAGAAAGCACATTCAGCTCCTACACCACCGCCACCTCCGCCGCCACCGAGGGTTCGAGCATCGAGAACCACCGTCACAGTAGCAGCTGGGACAATGCATGAACCTCCCGCCGTTACGGAAGAGAATGTGAATAATAGTGGAAACATGTCGCCGTATAATCCGATTCCAGCGCCGCCGCCGCTGCCGCCGTTTAAGATGAATTCGTGGAAGTTTATCCGCGACGGAGATTATGTTCGAGTGGCGAGTTTTGAGAGTTCCCGGAGTGGATCGCCGGATTTGGAAAGTGAAGAGACGAGTCCGGTGGCGGAACCGGCGGTAATGCCGTTGTTTTGTCCGAGTCCCGATGTGAATACGAAGGCGGAGAACTTCATTGCTAGATTCAGAGCTGGGTTGAAGATGGAGAAGGTGAATTCTGGGAAGGGAAGATCTAATCTTGGGCCTGGGCCTGGGTCTGCTACTGTTGAAGGAGAAGGCCCAACTTAGAGTTTTTATTATTTTTATTTTTTTGGGGAATTTGTTATTTTTGTTTGTTTGTTTGATTTGGTTGAGGGTAATGTTGATTTGGGTTAGGTTAAGTTTGACAATACATACATAAGAAATTTAGTTATACGTTTAGGAATACATGGACAGCCTCTTTATTATCAGTTTAGCATAAACTTCAATTTTGTTTATACTTGTTTCTTCTATTTATACTTTAATATTTGTATTCATTGGAGACCTGCACCGACGGGGATGGGGATGATCTGGCTCGTCGTGGCTGGAATGAGGCGAGGATGAGGAGAGGTATCCCTGCCTCGTGGGGATCCCCATCCCTATTCCTGTTCATTATCAATGGAGATATCTGATTGTTCCTCCTTAATCCATTAATTTGTTTCAAATTAACTTTTTGACATTACTTCAACTTGAGATTTTAAATCAAATTGGTCCAAGTAACATATGTAAACATTATCTGTCTGTCAATCATTTATGCTAAAATATCGCAATTTAGGACAAAATTGAAACTTGAAGTGGAATTTGGGCCAAATATAATATAACTTGTAAGCCAAGTTTGGAAGAATTATTCCCTTATTTTGAGAAATATGCTCAAGAATATGACATTTTTAATATTTAAAGTTGATGAAATACTTACTGTCCACAAAAATAGTTTGATATTATGGTTGAGTTGTTGGTGTGACCCAATACTTAGCTATCATATGATATTAAAATGTTAATAACACCAGGTTGTACTATAAGTTAATTATGTAATGGAGCTGTCACCATTTTAATACTAATATCCAAAAGTAGAAATTTCATAGCTTTATCCATAACTATAATAAGACTCCATGACCATATCATATGCTTAATTACATCTACAATACTTACAATCAAACTTCTATGTTATAACTTATAAGAGCATCTTCAATAGTTAATTTTTAGGTGTTTTTTTAATGGTGAAACAACAATAAAACTAGTAGAGATGCTTGTATATTGTTGTTCATTAAATTCATAGTTCATTGTCTTGAGAATAAACAGTAGAATTTAAGAGGCTAGAATGTAATTCGGAAGATGGTGGGATTCACAACGGATCCACATACCAGATTTGCTCAATGTGACGCGTGTGATATAAGAAAAATGCGTCTGACCGTCCAGATTTGTGATCACAAGTTTATTACTTTTAGTACAAAAAAGTAAAAAGAAAAAAACACTTTGAAAATGCAAACAACTTTTGTACATTACCACTAGTGACGCTCTAAATGCTGAAATCTTCATGAGAAAGTCATCATTGGATGTCTTCACTTTCACCTACAATCCTTTTGTCCTAAAACACAAAACACGTTTGCAGATATGCTATACAGGATGATGACAACAGCTCATCAAAATTTTGCTATGTTGGAAATAGTCAAGGCGAAATTTTGATGACATGTCATCCATGTGGCATATTTGAAGAATGTGCGTTGGTTTTTGGAACGACAATGATTCTTGTTAAGAATTATAGCATTTCTGTTCTATTTATGATAGTCCGAGGACGATAAAAATTAACTGGCCATCACGGGTTACGGGCTAGCTCTTTGACTGGTTCCTCAAGGGAAGTTTCTTGCTTTATGCTATGTATCCACCTAGCCTTGATTCTTACTTTCTCTATGCTTTGCTTCAAGTTCATGGCAATGGCAGGACTCATTCTGCTACCAAAGAATTCTTCCACTTCATCAGCTTTTTCATTGCTGCATAACTGTGAGAGAAATCAAATAATTACTCTTCAAACTTATCCTAGCCATCACTATTAAATACTCTTCTTAAACTCGTCCAGTTTTGGATAATTTGCAGGCAAAATCACTTACGTGCGAGATTGCATCCCTGATGAAATGGGTGATTAACAAAGCAGCACCATATTTATGCAAGATCATGTCCCAGTTCTCCTGCATTGATGTGCAAATATCAGTCGCATAGTTGTTAATGGCGTGCCTGAGGCGAGCCAAAGGCGCACAGAGCACATGGAAACAGGTGTAGCACCATGCCACCTAAATGGCAGGCGCTGTTACCCGAGTAGGATGGATGAATGAATCACCTTCAACCATGTCCAAGCCATTTCACGGCCTTCTAAACTAATTCCAATAAGTCCATACACGATATCCTGATCTCGGACCTGCATTATATTGAGATAAGGTAAGTGCAATGAAAGGCTATTCCTGAAGTTTGTTAGTGCGGTCCTTTACCTCATCAGAGACTAAAAAGTTCAGAGCCTCAACCACTATGTTCGGGTCTGGACTAGAAGCTATACAACCTGTGACAGTTAAACCATAGAACATTAAAAAAAGTTGGGTATAATTGTCTATAACATAAGAAAGCTCCTAAATAACTTACTTAAAATTCGTTCCTTTTCTTGTACGGTATCAGCTTCCCTATAAATCTTCAGAAGATGCTCAAAACCACTTCTGTTTGTGTCGCTCGTGTTCCTGATTACAGAAATATATGCAGCCTGCAATAGAACCGGTTATTCAGATAGCTGTCTTCAAGGCAGTACAGAGGGAAATCCAGAAAAATCATAATTACGGATGGAAAATTCTTTTCTAAATGTCATTTTCCATCTTCAAATGTAAAAATTTGCACCGGTAATTACAGTTCATTCAGAACTTCAAAAGAAATTTGGTATAATTGACAGAATCTGTGATTGACATAGCTGAGGTTCATGCTGTCCAGGAAAAATATATAATTTTTAAAACATTTTCATCCATCAACTTCCCGAGTGCGTGTTTGTGGCTCCACCACTGGTTTTATTTGAAAAACCTGTGGTGATAATGAGCAAATTCTGTGAACTATGAGCACATATTTACCTTCCTCATGCCGACGGGGAGAAGTGGGGAGTTTCTATCATTTAACAACGCCTGAAATGTTGGAAATTGAAAATTTACGACGTTCGTAGCGGAATTAAAATTTTTCAATTTCTTAAACCAAGATCCGTTAGCTTATTGAATAACAATTAAGAAGATTAGTTAGATAAAATACCTCTAGGAGATTACTATCTAACGTTGTTGTCGCGCCCACAAGTCTTCTTTATTTTAATCTCGCGAGTGACCAAAGTAGAACACCTCTAGCGTTAAGTCCACACGAGCAAGAACGAATAAAACGGTAAATCAAAACCCCAATTTTGGTCTAGGAATTTCGGCTTCTCTAGAGAGAATTAGATGTGTGTTACAAATACCCCATAGGGGGTTGTATTTATAGTGTTTAGAATTGTCTCTCCTAAATAAGAATCCTATTCCCAAAAGGACTAGGCCAACTCTTATTTAATTAATAAAAGCAATTCTATTCATACTAGTATTCCTATTTAATTAAACTAGTAATTTATATAAATCCATATTTATTAAATTACTCAATTTAACTAAATAATAATCTCAATTATTATACTAGTAGGATTTAATTAATTAACATTATAACACATTATAATTTAATTCAATTAAACTATATATATCAACACTATATATACATATTTCGACCAACATTACCAAATACACATATTTGGTATATTTACCAATTTACCATTTTATCCTTCAATACTCTTAGTGTGTGACCCACTAGGTCCTTACCACAACCGGTCGTATATTAATCTAATCTCTATTAATTAATATAACATAGAAGAGCGTCGACTCAAATATGGAGATACTCTTCTAACCCGGAGTCATAAGGAGTCAAGATTAACAGTTGACTTCTTTTACCTGTCAGTGATAGTTGCAATATAATTCGGTCCCTCATCAATATTATCTTTAATGAATCATGATCACGGAAAAGTCAATCATATAATTCATTATTAATTTACTTGTGCTCAAATAAATATTCTCCATAAATTGAAAACCATTTCCAATTTATCATATTACCTCGCGCAAGGATTTAGAACTATTTATTCACAAGAGGCCCAAGATAAATCTTCTCTAATACAGAAGTGATGATATCCTCAATCTAACATTAACTGCTTTGCAATTACTTTATGTGTTACCCAATGTCTACCCGAAGGACACCCGAATACTGGATCGTACAGATAGTAGAATCAAAGTAACACACTCCATAATTCAAAGTCACATGAATGAGTATTTGAGTTCTAGGACTACTTTATATCTATTACCACATATGAGTTAAAGCTAGTTGACATTTATGTATTTATTCCATACTAGTAACTCAAAGCGGGGTCTCCAATATATATAACATCATTATACATATCCATATAATTATCCAGATATCTCGTATAATCTAAGTTCGTGAGATCAACTTCTTATTCATGAATAAGGGATATATTATATGCAAGTCTCAACAGTATATATATTAATCCAATAATACAATACTCGACTTGGGATATTTTAAGTTTATTTAATCATTAAAGTATGTCTCGCTTCATCTTGTATGAACACTTTAAGATTATCAATATAAACTATGGATTTCTTTTAACTAATAATTACAACGTAATATATATAAGATAAAAGATAAAAGCCTTTCATAAAATCAATAGTTTATACATTCTTTATTCTAAATAAAATATCCTAAACGACAATTGTCTTTAGGACACAAACTACAACACTCCCACTTGGACTTAAGACCAATTGTTCTTAAACATTATTCCATAATTATTCATGTGCCGATCATGGACCGCTTGTACCAACGCCTTGGTCAACGGATCTGAAATGTTGTCCTCAGTAGGTACTCTCTCCATTTTTATATCTCCCTTAGCCACGGATTCCCTTAACATATGAAAACGCTTTTCATAATGTTTGGATGATTGATGAGACTGTGGATCCTTAGCTTGTGCGATTGCACCATTACTGTCACAGTAAAGAGTAATCGGGTTCACAATGTCAGGAACCACACCAAGTTCTCCAACGAACTTCTTAATCCATACAGCTTCTCTAGCCGCTTCCCAAGCTGCTATATACTCTGATTCAGTTGTGGATGTGGCTGTTACAGTTTGCTTGGAACTCTTCCAACTAACTGCTCCACCATTCACAATAAACACGAATCCAGATTGAGACTTGAAGTCATCGACATCAGTCTCATAGCTGGCATCTGTGTATCCCTCCACTCTCAATTCTCCACCTCCATATACTAGAAACATCTCTTTAGTTCTTCTTAAGTACTTCAAGATGTTCTTGACAGCAGTCCAGTGACGTTCACCTGGATTAGCTTGAAATCGACTAGTCATGCTCAAAGCAAAAGCTACGTCGGGTCTAGTACAAAGCATAGCATACATGATAGAACCAATCGCATTGGCATATGGCTTACCGGCCATCTTCATTCTATCTTCTTCGGTTACAGGGCACATCTTCTTGCTCAATTGATGTTCCCTTTTACAGACAACCATTGGCAAGTTACCCCTTTTCGAATTTTCCATGCTAAAACGCCTAAGTACTTTATCTAGATATGTAGACTGAGATAATCCTATCATTCTATTAGGTCTATCCCTATAGATCCTAATCCCCAAAATATAGGACGCTTCTCCCAAATCTTTCATTGAGAATACACTTGATAACCAAACCTTCACTTGTTGTAGGGCAGGTACGTCATTCCCCATGAGTAATATGTCATCGACATACAATATGAGAAATACTACCGTGCTCCCACTATTCTTCTTGTAAACACAAGGTTCATCATAGTTTTGTTCAAAACCATATCCCTTAACAGCTTCATCAAAGCGTTTATTCCAACTTCTAGATGCTTGCTTGAGTCCATATATGGATCTCTGAAGTTTACAAACTTGCTTTGTATCCTTCGATGTAAAACCTTCAGGTTGCATCATATACACATCCTCTTCTAAATGTCCATTTAAAAAGCAGTTTTAACATCCATCTGCCAAATCTCATAATCATAATGAGCGGCAATTGCAAGCATTATCCTTATAGACTTTATCATGGCTACAGGTGAAAAGGTTTCCTCATAATCAATTCCTTGTTTCTGAGTATATCCTTTTGCTACCAAACGTGCCTTGTAGGTAACTACTTTACCATCCATGTCTCTCTTCTTCTTGAAGATCCATCTACATCCGACATATCTCATATCTTCGGATGAGTCAACCAAAGTCCAAACTTTGTTTTCATACATGGAGTCCATTTCGGATTGCATGGCTTGTTTCCATTTAGCGGAATCGGGACTATTGATTGCTTCCTTGTAGTTCCTAGGTTCATCATTATCTACAACGAGTGTTTCCTCGCCTTCGTCCACGAGATATCCATATCTCTCGGGACCTTGGCGCACCCTTATAGACCTACGGGGTTCTAATGTCACTTGTTCCTGAGATTGATATTCAGGTTGAGCTCCCACTGTTTCTGCCACTTGTTCAGTTTCTTCTTCACTACTGGTTCGAACTTCCTCAAGTTCAATCACAGAATTGGTGTCTTTCTTCTCAAGAAATTCCTTTTCTAGAAAACCAGCATGCCTAGATACAATTACCTTTTGATCATCTGGATGATAAAAGTAATATCCCTTAGTTTCCTTAGGGTATCCAATAAAGAAACACTTATCAGATTTGGGATCTAGCTTATCTGATACGATACGTTTCACGTATGCTGAACAACCCCAAACTTTCATAAATGATAATTTAGGTTTACCTCCTATGAACAATTCATAAGGAGTAGAAGTAGCAGATTTGGTTGGGACTCTATTTAGGATAAAGAGGGCGGTTTCTAGGGCATAACCCCAAAATGATTTAGGTAGTGTTGCGAAACCCATCATGGACCGCACCATATCTAATAGGGTGCGATTCCTCCTTTCAGATACACCATTGTGTTGTGGCGTATATGGAGGTGTCCATTGTGAGACTATTCCATTCTCCTTTAGATAATTCAAAAACTCACCAGACAAATATTCTCCTCCACGATCAGATCGTAGGATCTTTATTTGTTTACCAGTTTGTTTCTCAACTTCCATCCGATATTCTTTGAACCTTTCAAACGATTCGGATTTATGCTTCATTAAATAAATATATCCATATCTAGATAGATCATCTATAAAACTAATGAAGTAGTTGAATCCTCCTCTTGCGGGTGTAGACATGGGACCACATACATCTGTATGTACAAGTCCTAAGATTTCTGTAGATCTTTCTCCTTTACTGTTAAAGGGTGTCTTTGCCATTTTACCTTTTAAACAAGACTCACACGCTTCTAATGATTCAAAATCAAAAGTATCTAAGAGTCCATCTGAATGTAACTTAGATAAACGTTGCTCATTTATATGACCCAAACGACAATGCCACAAGTAGGTCTTATCAATTTCATTATCTAACCTTGGTTTCTTTGTTGTTACGTTTAAAGAAGTAATTTCATTATTCAAGATATAAATTCCATTCATAACAGAACCAGAAAAATAATGAATTCCATTTAAACTAACGTTGCAACTTTTATTCTTAACTGAAATATCAAAACCAACATTATCCAAACAACCAATCGAAATTATGTTTGAGGACATAGCAGGAACAAACAAACAATTTGTTAATTCTAAAACTAATCCAGAAGATAATGTAAGGAAGTAGTCTCCAACTGCTACTGCGGCAACTCTAGATCCGTTACCCACACGCAGTCCAACTTCTCCCTTCTTCAAGTTCCTAATCCCCTTTAGTCCCTGCACATTGTTACAAATGTGAGAACCACAACCAGTATCTAATACCCAGTTGTTGGAATTTTGAACTGAATGTATTTCAATATGAAAAATACCTGAAGTTGAAGCTTCACCAAGCTTCTTCTTCTTGAGTGACTCAAGGTAAACCTTGCAATTCCTCCTCCAATGCCCCTCCTTTCCACAGTGGTGACATTCTCCCTTAGGTTTATGAACCTTCACTTGTTTACCTTTGTCAAGGTGGGATTCATCACTTCCCTTGGCTTTCTTATAAGAACCTTTCTTAGGTCCCTTCCACTTCCTCTTATTTGCTCGGTCGACTACCATAGCCGAGACCTCTTGTTTGATGCCAACATTTGGCTCAAAGGTCTTGAGCATATTCAGAAGTTCAGCCAAGTTGACTTCCAGATTATTCATCTTGAAATTAATCACAAATGGTGAATAACTCTTAGGAAGTGATTGTAGAACTAAGTCTACACTTAATTCTACATCCATGTTGAATCCTAGATCAGCAAGTTTCTTGATGCATCCCATCATCGTGACAACGTGTTCTGTCACAGAGGTCCCTTCTGTCATCTTAGAGCGAAAGAGTTTCTCAGATATCTCATATCTTTCACTCCTTTTCTGTTTCTCAAACAACTCCTTCAGACGAACAATTATGGATCTAGCATCCATATTGTCATGTTGCTTTTGCAACTCAGGGGACATAGAGGCCAGCATAACACATGATGCCATATCACTATCTCTTTTGTGAGCAAGATAGTCCTCCACTAATTCTATGGCAGCACCTTCATCTGGTTCATTGGGTATATCACTATCAAGGACATACTCAATCTTCTCAGCTCTCAAAACAATTTTGAGACTTCGAAACCAGTCAGTGAAGTTTGAACCAACGAGTTTGTTATCAGTGAGAATCGAGCGGAGATCAAATTTCGACATAATTAATCAGATGTATTATATTCTATAACCTGAGATATAAAGAGTACTAGTGTTAACTATTGATTTAATTTATTATATAAGACTTAAAATATAATAAATACTCCCACTACAATTAACAACCCTTATAAGTTAATTATATTTCAATAGTGGGCTAGGATCCCTATCTAATAAGATTCACCCTGACTTTGGCCAATCATGACTCTTATTTCGAATCGGGTAGATTCTTACAATCAATTATATCAAATATAATTCCTAGGAGATTAGGTTATTAACCACATTAATAACTAATACAATTAATTGTATTAATCCTAACCTTTTGCCTATCAGATATTACATGACAAGTTTTTCGCATCCGGTCATACTAATTCCAATTTAAGTTTATAACCTATTATTCATGAAATCTTATTTCAAGTAATCCACGTGTTTTAAGAAAAATTTCAGGTTTGACTTTAGCCAATGCCCTGAAACATTTATAGAAACCTGCTTGAATTACTAATAATAGGAGGCAACTGATATAACTTAATTTTTTAATCATCAAGGGTTCTTTAAGTCTCATCAATCGATTTATTAAGTTTGATTCTAATCTACATAATCCTAATATGCTAGACTCGAAGCAAACATTGATAATTATGGAAGCAACCTAATTGACTATCAAGTGTCCATCTATTCCACAATTACCAAACATACCAAGACAACACAATTATTCACCAATTAACTTTAATCTTGGTCAATTATCAATTGTAAATTATATCAAATATAATCAATTGAAAATTCATATTTTGACATTAAGACTAATTAGATATATCAAATATATATAATCATTAAACCATTTAACTCTTAATTAAAATCTTGAATTTAAATATTCGGTATTAATTTAAAGCGTTAAACGATTTAATTTTCAAAGGATATCTAATATCGTTAAATACCAAACGATTCAGTATTTTAATTAAATCTAAAACCTTTGATTTTCTGGAATTTTAAAAACAAAAACGGAGTCGAAAAAATCCCGAACCATTCGGGTCGGGTCGTCGGAGAACGGCGCGTTTACGGTGGCTGTCTGCCACCCGAAGGCAGCAGCAGCCCACCTGCTGCTTTGCGGCAGCAGGTTGCTTGCTGCCTTTGGTGGCAGCAGCCCATCTCTCCCGTTTAATCCAAATTAAATTTTTTTTTTTTTTTTATTTTGTTTTATATAAAATTACAAAATCAAATCCTATTTGATTTCCAGAAATTAAACTTAATACCAAAACTTTATTTTAATATCAAAATCGAATAAATCCTATTTATCTAGTTTAATCAAATTAAACCCGATTTCGACATTCAAATAACCAAAACAACCGCGTCAAGACGTTCTATATCATGATATTAGTTGTTATTCAATAATCAAGTAACCTGGCTCTGATACCATGTTGGAAATTGAAAATTTACGACGTTCGTAGCGGAATTAAAATTTTTCAATTTCTTAAACCAAGATCCGTTAGCTTATTGAATAACAATTAAGAAGATTAGTTAGATAAAATACCTCTAGGAGATTACTATCTAACGTTGTTGTCGCGCCCACAAGTCTTCTTTATTTTAATCTCGCGAGTGCCCAAAGTAGAACACCTCTAGCGTTAAGTCCACACGAGCAAGAACGAATAAAACGGTAAATCAAAACCCCAATTTTGGTCTAGGAATTTCGGCTTCTCTAGAGAGAATTAGATGTGTGTTACAAATACCCCATAGGGGGTTGTATTTATAGTGTTTAGAATTGTCTCTCCTAAATAAGAATCCTATTCCCAAAAGGACTAGGCCAACTCTTATTTAATTAATAAAAGCAATTCTATTCATACTAGTATTCCTATTTAATTAAACTAGTAATTTATATAAATCCATATTTATTAAATTACTCAATTTAACTAAATAATAATCTCAATTATTATACTAGTAGGATTTAATTAATTAACATTATAACACATTATAATTTAATTCAATTAAACTATATATATCAACACTATATATACATATTTCGACCAACATTACCAAATACACATATTTGGTATATTTACCAATTTACCATTTTATCCTTCAATACTCTTAGTGTGTGACCCACTAGGTCCTTACCACAACCGGTCGTATATTAATCTAATCTCTATTAATTAATATAACATAGAAGAGCGTCGACTCAAATATGGAGATACTCTTCTAACCCGGAGTCATAAGGAGTCAAGATTAACAGTTGACTTCTTTTACCTGTCAGTGATAGTTGCAATATAATTCGGTCCCTCATCAATATTATCTTTAATGAATCATGATCACGGAAAAGTCAATCATATAATTCATTATTAATTTACTTGTGCTCAAATAAATATTCTCCATAAATTGAAAACCATTTCCAATTTATCATATTACCTCGCGCAAGGATTTAGAACTATTTATTCACAAGAGGCCCAAGATAAATCTTCTCTAATACAGAAGTGATGATATCCTCAATCTAACATTAACTGCTTTGCAATTACTTTATGTGTTACCCAATGTCTACCCGAAGGACACCCGAATACTGGATCGTACAGATAGTAGAATCAAAGTAACACACTCCATAATTCAAAGTCACATGAATGAGTATTTGAGTTCTAGGACTACTTTATATCTATTACCACATATGAGTTAAAGCTAGTTGACATTTATGTATTTATTCCATACTAGTAACTCAAAGCGGGGTCTCCAATATATATAACATCATTATACATATCCATATAATTATCCAGATATCTCGTATAATCTAAGTTCGTGAGATCAACTTCTTATTCATGAATAAGGGATATATTATATGCAAGTCTCAACAGTATATATATTAATCCAATAATACAATACTCGACTTGGGATATTTTAAGTTTATTTAATCATTAAAGTATGTCTCGCTTCATCTTGTATGAACACTTTAAGATTATCAATATAAACTATGGATTTCTTTTAACTAATAATTACAACGTAATATATATAAGATAAAAGATAAAAGCCTTTCATAAAATCAATAGTTTATACATTCTTTATTCTAAATAAAATATCCTAAACGACAATTGTCTTTAGGACACAAACTACAACACTCCCACTTGGACTTAAGACCAATTGTTCTTAAACATTATTCCATAATTATTCATGTGCCGATCATGGACCGCTTGTACCAACGCCTTGGTCAACGGATCTGAAATGTTGTCCTCAGTAGGTACTCTCTCCATTTTTATATCTCCCTTAGCCACGGATTCCCTTAACATATGAAAACGCTTTTCATAATGTTTGGATGATTGATGAGACTGTGGATCCTTAGCTTGTGCGATTGCACCATTACTGTCACAGTAAAGAGTAATCGGGTTCACAATGTCAGGAACCACACCAAGTTCTCCAACGAACTTCTTAATCCATACAGCTTCTCTAGCCGCTTCCCAAGCTGCTATATACTCTGATTCAGTTGTGGATGTGGCTGTTACAGTTTGCTTGGAACTCTTCCAACTAACTGCTCCACCATTCACAATAAACACGAATCCAGATTGAGACTTGAAGTCATCGACATCAGTCTCATAGCTGGCATCTGTGTATCCCTCCACTCTCAATTCTCCACCTCCATATACTAGAAACATCTCTTTAGTTCTTCTTAAGTACTTCAAGATGTTCTTGACAGCAGTCCAGTGACGTTCACCTGGATTAGCTTGAAATCGACTAGTCATGCTCAAAGCAAAAGCTACGTCGGGTCTAGTACAAAGCATAGCATACATGATAGAACCAATCGCATTGGCATATGGCTTACCGGCCATCTTCATTCTATCTTCTTCGGTTACAGGGCACATCTTCTTGCTCAATTGATGTTCCCTTTTACAGACAACCATTGGCAAGTTACCCCTTTTCGAATTTTCCATGCTAAAACGCCTAAGTACTTTATCTAGATATGTAGACTGAGATAATCCTATCATTCTATTAGGTCTATCCCTATAGATCCTAATCCCCAAAATATAGGACGCTTCTCCCAAATCTTTCATTGAGAATACACTTGATAACCAAACCTTCACTTGTTGTAGGGCAGGTACGTCATTCCCCATGAGTAATATGTCATCGACATACAATATGAGAAATACTACCGTGCTCCCACTATTCTTCTTGTAAACACAAGGTTCATCATAGTTTTGTTCAAAACCATATCCCTTAACAGCTTCATCAAAGCGTTTATTCCAACTTCTAGATGCTTGCTTGAGTCCATATATGGATCTCTGAAGTTTACAAACTTGCTTTGTATCCTTCGATGTAAAACCTTCAGGTTGCATCATATACACATCCTCTTCTAAATGTCCATTTAAAAAGCAGTTTTAACATCCATCTGCCAAATCTCATAATCATAATGAGCGGCAATTGCAAGCATTATCCTTATAGACTTTATCATGGCTACAGGTGAAAAGGTTTCCTCATAATCAATTCCTTGTTTCTGAGTATATCCTTTTGCTACCAAACGTGCCTTGTAGGTAACTACTTTACCATCCATGTCTCTCTTCTTCTTGAAGATCCATCTACATCCGACATATCTCATATCTTCGGATGAGTCAACCAAAGTCCAAACTTTGTTTTCATACATGGAGTCCATTTCGGATTGCATGGCTTGTTTCCATTTAGCGGAATCGGGACTATTGATTGCTTCCTTGTAGTTCCTAGGTTCATCATTATCTACAACGAGTGTTTCCTCGCCTTCGTCCACGAGATATCCATATCTCTCGGGACCTTGGCGCACCCTTATAGACCTACGGGGTTCTAATGTCACTTGTTCCTGAGATTGATATTCAGGTTGAGCTCCCACTGTTTCTGCCACTTGTTCAGTTTCTTCTTCACTACTGGTTCGAACTTCCTCAAGTTCAATCACAGAATTGGTGTCTTTCTTCTCAAGAAATTCCTTTTCTAGAAAACCAGCATGCCTAGATACAATTACCTTTTGATCATCTGGATGATAAAAGTAATATCCCTTAGTTTCCTTAGGGTATCCAATAAAGAAACACTTATCAGATTTGGGATCTAGCTTATCTGATACGATACGTTTCACGTATGCTGAACAACCCCAAACTTTCATAAATGATAATTTAGGTTTACCTCCTATGAACAATTCATAAGGAGTAGAAGTAGCAGATTTGGTTGGGACTCTATTTAGGATAAAGAGGGCGGTTTCTAGGGCATAACCCCAAAATGATTTAGGTAGTGTTGCGAAACCCATCATGGACCGCACCATATCTAATAGGGTGCGATTCCTCCTTTCAGATACACCATTGTGTTGTGGCGTATATGGAGGTGTCCATTGTGAGACTATTCCATTCTCCTTTAGATAATTCAAAAACTCACCAGACAAATATTCTCCTCCACGATCAGATCGTAGGATCTTTATTTGTTTACCAGTTTGTTTCTCAACTTCCATCCGATATTCTTTGAACCTTTCAAACGATTCGGATTTATGCTTCATTAAATAAATATATCCATATCTAGATAGATCATCTATAAAACTAATGAAGTAGTTGAATCCTCCTCTTGCGGGTGTAGACATGGGACCACATACATCTGTATGTACAAGTCCTAAGATTTCTGTAGATCTTTCTCCTTTACTGTTAAAGGGTGTCTTTGCCATTTTACCTTTTAAACAAGACTCACACGCTTCTAATGATTCAAAATCAAAAGTATCTAAGAGTCCATCTGAATGTAACTTAGATAAACGTTGCTCATTTATATGACCCAAACGACAATGCCACAAGTAGGTCTTATCAATTTCATTATCTAACCTTGGTTTCTTTGTTGTTACGTTTAAAGAAGTAATTTCATTATTCAAGATATAAATTCCATTCATAACAGAACCAGAAAAATAATGAATTCCATTTAAACTAACGTTGCAACTTTTATTCTTAACTGAAATATCAAAACCAACATTATCCAAACAACCAATCGAAATTATGTTTGAGGACATAGCAGGAACAAACAAACAATTTGTTAATTCTAAAACTAATCCAGAAGATAATGTAAGGAAGTAGTCTCCAACTGCTACTGCGGCAACTCTAGATCCGTTACCCACACGCAGTCCAACTTCTCCCTTCTTCAAGTTCCTAATCCCCTTTAGTCCCTGCACATTGTTACAAATGTGAGAACCACAACCAGTATCTAATACCCAGTTGTTGGAATTTTGAACTGAATGTATTTCAATATGAAAAATACCTGAAGTTGAAGCTTCACCAAGCTTCTTCTTCTTGAGTGACTCAAGGTAAACCTTGCAATTCCTCCTCCAATGCCCCTCCTTTCCACAGTGGTGACATTCTCCCTTAGGTTTATGAACCTTCACTTGTTTACCTTTGTCAAGGTGGGATTCATCACTTCCCTTGGCTTTCTTATAAGAACCTTTCTTAGGTCCCTTCCACTTCCTCTTATTTGCTCGGTCGACTACCATAGCCGAGACCTCTTGTTTGATGCCAACATTTGGCTCAAAGGTCTTGAGCATATTCAGAAGTTCAGCCAAGTTGACTTCCAGATTATTCATCTTGAAATTAATCACAAATGGTGAATAACTCTTAGGAAGTGATTGTAGAACTAAGTCTACACTTAATTCTACATCCATGTTGAATCCTAGATCAGCAAGTTTCTTGATGCATCCCATCATCGTGACAACGTGTTCTGTCACAGAGGTCCCTTCTGTCATCTTAGAGCGAAAGAGTTTCTCAGATATCTCATATCTTTCACTCCTTTTCTGTTTCTCAAACAACTCCTTCAGACGAACAATTATGGATCTAGCATCCATATTGTCATGTTGCTTTTGCAACTCAGGGGACATAGAGGCCAGCATAACACATGATGCCATATCACTATCTCTTTTGTGAGCAAGATAGTCCTCCACTAATTCTATGGCAGCACCTTCATCTGGTTCATTGGGTATATCACTATCAAGGACATACTCAATCTTCTCAGCTCTCAAAACAATTTTGAGACTTCGAAACCAGTCAGTGAAGTTTGAACCAACGAGTTTGTTATCAGTGAGAATCGAGCGGAGATCAAATTTCGACATAATTAATCAGATGTATTATATTCTATAACCTGAGATATAAAGAGTACTAGTGTTAACTATTGATTTAATTTATTATATAAGACTTAAAATATAATAAATACTCCCACTACAATTAACAACCCTTATAAGTTAATTATATTTCAATAGTGGGCTAGGATCCCTATCTAATAAGATTCACCCTGACTTTGGCCAATCATGACTCTTATTTCGAATCGGGTAGATTCTTACAATCAATTATATCAAATATAATTCCTAGGAGATTAGGTTATTAACCACATTAATAACTAATACAATTAATTGTATTAATCCTAACCTTTTGCCTATCAGATATTACATGACAAGTTTTTCGCATCCGGTCATACTAATT
The DNA here is from genome assembly GCA_028411795.1 of Euphorbia peplus. NCBI lineage: Eukaryota > Viridiplantae > Streptophyta > Magnoliopsida > Malpighiales > Euphorbiaceae > Euphorbia > Euphorbia peplus. Next base: position 4,971,726 of record CP110843.1, on the reverse strand, counting down.
CCAATTTAAGTTTATAACCTATTATTCATGAAATCTTATTTCAAGTAATCCACGTGTTTTAAGAAAAATTTCAGGTTTGACTTTAGCCAATGCCCTGAAACATTTATAGAAACCTGCTTGAATTACTAATAATAGGAGGCAACTGATATAACTTAATTTTTTAATCATCAAGGGTTCTTTAAGTCTCATCAATCGATTTATTAAGTTTGATTCTAATCTACATAATCCTAATATGCTAGACTCGAAGCAAACATTGATAATTATGGAAGCAACCTAATTGACTATCAAGTGTCCATCTATTCCACAATTACCAAACATACCAAGACAACACAATTATTCACCAATTAACTTTAATCTTGGTCAATTATCAATTGTAAATTATATCAAATATAATCAATTGAAAATTCATATTTTGACATTAAGACTAATTAGATATATCAAATATATATAATCATTAAACCATTTAACTCTTAATTAAAATCTTGAATTTAAATATTCGGTATTAATTTAAAGCGTTAAACGATTTAATTTTCAAAGGATATCTAATATCGTTAAATACCAAACGATTCAGTATTTTAATTAAATCTAAAACCTTTGATTTTCTGGAATTTTAAAAACAAAAACGGAGTCGAAAAAATCCCGAACCATTCGGGTCGGGTCGTCGGAGAACGGCGCGTTTACGGTGGCTGTCTGCCACCCGAAGGCAGCAGCAGCCCACCTGCTGCTTTGCGGCAGCAGGTTGCTTGCTGCCTTTGGTGGCAGCAGCCCATCTCTCCCGTTTAATCCAAATTAAATTTTTTTTTTTTTTTTATTTTGTTTTATATAAAATTACAAAATCAAATCCTATTTGATTTCCAGAAATTAAACTTAATACCAAAACTTTATTTTAATATCAAAATCGAATAAATCCTATTTATCTAGTTTAATCAAATTAAACCCGATTTCGACATTCAAATAACCAAAACAACCGCGTCAAGACGTTCTATATCATGATATTAGTTGTTATTCAATAATCAAGTAACCTGGCTCTGATACCATGTTGGAAATTGAAAATTTACGACGTTCGTAGCGGAATTAAAATTTTTCAATTTCTTAAACCAAGATCCGTTAGCTTATTGAATAACAATTAAGAAGATTAGTTAGATAAAATACCTCTAGGAGATTACTATCTAACGTTGTTGTCGCGCCCACAAGTCTTCTTTATTTTAATCTCGCGAGTGCCCAAAGTAGAACACCTCTAGCGTTAAGTCCACACGAGCAAGAACGAATAAAACGGTAAATCAAAACCCCAATTTTGGTCTAGGAATTTCGGCTTCTCTAGAGAGAATTAGATGTGTGTTACAAATACCCCATAGGGGGTTGTATTTATAGTGTTTAGAATTGTCTCTCCTAAATAAGAATCCTATTCCCAAAAGGACTAGGCCAACTCTTATTTAATTAATAAAAGCAATTCTATTCATACTAGTATTCCTATTTAATTAAACTAGTAATTTATATAAATCCATATTTATTAAATTACTCAATTTAACTAAATAATAATCTCAATTATTATACTAGTAGGATTTAATTAATTAACATTATAACACATTATAATTTAATTCAATTAAACTATATATATCAACACTATATATACATATTTCGACCAACATTACCAAATACACATATTTGGTATATTTACCAATTTACCATTTTATCCTTCAATACTCTTAGTGTGTGACCCACTAGGTCCTTACCACAACCGGTCGTATATTAATCTAATCTCTATTAATTAATATAACATAGAAGAGCGTCGACTCAAATATGGAGATACTCTTCTAACCCGGAGTCATAAGGAGTCAAGATTAACAGTTGACTTCTTTTACCTGTCAGTGATAGTTGCAATATAATTCGGTCCCTCATCAATATTATCTTTAATGAATCATGATCACGGAAAAGTCAATCATATAATTCATTATTAATTTACTTGTGCTCAAATAAATATTCTCCATAAATTGAAAACCATTTCCAATTTATCATATTACCTCGCGCAAGGATTTAGAACTATTTATTCACAAGAGGCCCAAGATAAATCTTCTCTAATACAGAAGTGATGATATCCTCAATCTAACATTAACTGCTTTGCAATTACTTTATGTGTTACCCAATGTCTACCCGAAGGACACCCGAATACTGGATCGTACAGATAGTAGAATCAAAGTAACACACTCCATAATTCAAAGTCACATGAATGAGTATTTGAGTTCTAGGACTACTTTATATCTATTACCACATATGAGTTAAAGCTAGTTGACATTTATGTATTTATTCCATACTAGTAACTCAAAGCGGGGTCTCCAATATATATAACATCATTATACATATCCATATAATTATCCAGATATCTCGTATAATCTAAGTTCGTGAGATCAACTTCTTATTCATGAATAAGGGATATATTATATGCAAGTCTCAACAGTATATATATTAATCCAATAATACAATACTCGACTTGGGATATTTTAAGTTTATTTAATCATTAAAGTATGTCTCGCTTCATCTTGTATGAACACTTTAAGATTATCAATATAAACTATGGATTTCTTTTAACTAATAATTACAACGTAATATATATAAGATAAAAGATAAAAGCCTTTCATAAAATCAATAGTTTATACATTCTTTATTCTAAATAAAATATCCTAAACGACAATTGTCTTTAGGACACAAACTACAACATGGAATCGCTTCAATGCTTCATTATGTGTCTTATGATGACCAAAAGTAGCCAATGCTCCATAGATTTCTCCTCTTAATAATGCATTTAAATGGCTCTCGTCAGGCTCCGATTCCCAACCTAATTTTCTACATGAATTAAGAAGTTCAACATTGCACAAAAGTTCAAGCATCAACAGAGTCATGTTTCGTGCATAGTAATAGATTATACTTACTCAGCAGAAAACTGGAGGAGATTGATGAAAAACGTTTTCAGCTCATACACTGAATCCGGGATTGCATCTCTAGATATTTCTAGAATCTTGTAACATACCTGTTTAGTATGTAACTCAAAAGGTCGGCATCCAAATGAACAACAAATTTCTGCAACTTTTTGGAGAATTGAATCATGTTTACTTACGTTGATGAGTCTCGACACAACAACATAATCAAGCTCTTTTCGATATACATCCATCAAAGAAAGCAAAGAAGATAATGGTAATTCACAAGCCTCACAGAGAGCATAAGTATCATCCAATATGCCTACAAAGAACGCATCAAAATAGACCATTTTATGCATATATCCATAGAATTTTATAGGGCGCAAATTTTTGTTTTACTTGTTGATACCGAATTTATCAGTTGATGATAAGCAGTTGTTTTTTACGGCTATCCTTACTGCAGCTGAAAGTTCTTCTCCATACTTCACTCTATAGAAGCCGCTTTGCTCGATGTTAACTTTGACCCATTCGCACTTTTCACCTTTTTCTTCATTTAATGAACTTGGAACAAGATTGGATATTTCCATCCTTTCAACTTGTGACTGCAACAAGAAATTCTTGCCTATGTTGTTTGGTCCGAGGAGGAAGGTTATCGGAACAATCCATGTTCCTTCACCTTGCAAACCAGATGATAAGAATTGTGACTGCAAGAAACAAATAAGTACTTAGATTTTCTCATTGCAAATGTCAAAACAAGAGAGGTTTGAAACGTGAGAAATATCGGAAAAGTAACCTGTTCAAATTCCAAAAAGCCGTCTTTGAACCTCACAGAGATGACTGGATATCCCTTTTGCTTTGTCCAACAATCCATCACTGAGTTTACTTGAACACCAGATTCCTCTGAAATAATGCTCCATAAATCTTCTGTCTTTGCATTTCCCCAGGCATATTTTTTCATATACGACACCAATGATTTCTGGTTTCGAAAATATATCAAATGATTAAAAAAATATGCAGTCAACAATTTCATTTTTCTAACTAGAAATGAATAGATTGCTTTGCCCTTCAACTAACTTGAAATTTCTCACCTGGATTATATCATCACCGAGATAGCCCTGCAACATTCGGATAACAGCTGATCCCTTCTTATAGCTGATAACATCAAATATTTCACCCACGGAACGTGCATGTTGTATCTCTACCTGATAAGTGAAAATGACTTTTGAAGAAGATAATACTGCAAAATATATTGTGCAGAAGTAACAATACAAAAAGGCGCAAAACGAAGCGGATAGACATTTGTTTTACTTCTATTGGATGTGATTCTCCTAGGGCATCAATATGCAAGCCGCTGGAAGTTAGCTGCAAAAACTGATTCCATATTTTCCACTCAGGAAACAACCTGTCTGTCGCCATGTAACTAATCTGCGCATATGAAATCGAGTCTAGGCATTTAGGTTTATGAATTGGTATTAGTAAGTAAAAATAGGATTTGAAGACTTGAAATTACCCATGTTGCAAAGCCCTCATTGAGCCATAAATGAGTCCACCATTCCATCGTCACGAACCATTGATGGGATACTTCATGCAGCACAACAATTGTTAACTGCAAAACAAGGCTCATTATTTCAAACTTCAAATGCACAAAAAGAAGTAGAAAACATGGCACGTTATTTACGGTGAAGCTTACTCTTTGTTTTCTATCAGCAGTAGACAGCAATTCATCGTGAAGTAAGTCGATTTCATGGTATATAATCAAACCATAGTTCTCCATAGCTCCACCAGCAAATTCAGGAACAGAAACCATATCCAGTTTAGGAAGCGGGTAAGGCATCGAGAAGTAGCTGAAATTCAGTATATATATTAAAACTGCCATAATACTCATCAAACGAAACATAATGTAGTTAACTTACTCGGTATATAGATCAAGAGCCTTAACAGCAATGTTCAAAGCATATTTCCCTTTATCACTGCTACCGACGGGACAATATACACCAACCTTTATCCCTGCACATATTTGCCATTTTAAAGCCGTTAGATTCCTTTTTAGAGATGATAGAACATTTGTCTGGTGGTTGTATTCATACCATCAGCCGTTGTGTCCTCAATATGATCAAATAAACCAACGACAACAGCCACCAGATATGTTGACATGAGAGGAGATTCCTCAAAGTAAACAGTCTTGACATTTCCGTCATACTTTTCTTCGATGATTGGCATGTTCGATAATGCTGTCAATTTTGGTGGCACATCAATGGTCACTTTGAAGGTTGCCTGATGAAAAAGAGCAGCAATACCAGGGCTCTGTTAAGTCCAATTCTATTCCGAGCTTAACAACTACACTGTAGGGAGAAATCTTAGACCTCTATACCTTAAGAGCAGGTTCATCCCAGCACGGAAAACATCTCCTTGCATCAACAGCTTCAAACTGAGTTACTGCCATATTCTTCTTCTCTTCTCCATCCATACAAGTACTTCAAAATGAGATTTAAAATCAATAAAAAAGAATACTCAAAAGGACATATTTTCTTTCTACTTTATGTTATATGCTGCACACAGACGGACTTGGAAACAGACACGAAAACTGTTATGTTTAAATCATAACCTTAACAAATTAGCCTTAAAACGTATAAACATCAATACAAAACCAACACGGACGTGAAATACAGAAATAGTACCCCTGTAACATAGTTTATAGCGGTCTTTTTATAGCAGGAAAGAGATGCAAAAAGATAAGAATAAAGGAGAAGTCAACCATTTATATAACCCCCTCAAGTGCTCATTAAGCATAGCAGAGAAATTGATCCCCAAAACTCCCTCTCCAGCAGCCAGAGTATCATCGAAGACCAAAACGAGTATCTCGTCATCATTCTCCAAGATAACATCACTTGGATAATATTGCTGTAACATCAAAAACCAAAAAAGTTTAAATCTTTATCTCCAACTATTACAAAACTGCAATCAAATTCAAAAAAGTTGTGTTTTTCATTTACATGGTTGTTAAAATCAGTGAAGACAACTTCATGGATATCAAGTTCTAGAGCATTCAACACAATAACTTTTGTGGGTTCTTGAATGCTAAGTTTGATGTTTACACTCCCAGAAAAACTGCAGACTGAAAGGTCAGGTTTCAGGTGAAGATCATAGCTTTTCGGAACGGCAAATTCGGGTAATCTTGTTTTGCCTTTGAAGCGATCAGTACCGGTATGTTTCTGCTCCATGTCTGTTCTGCTAACTCAGTGAAGCTTCTGAGGATTTTGAGATGCTTAAGACAAGATAACTGAGTGGAAAATAACATAAACTAATTCAACATTTCGTGTTTGATCATTTGACAATTGCTTACTAATTGTCGTTTATTTATTTGGATTTGTAGAAAATTTTGCCTAATTTTTGCTGATATGGCAGAAGATCTTATCATGATTCTGCTTAATCTTTCTCTCCTCCAATACTTTTTACATATCCTTTTCATTGTTTACAATAATTTATCAAAAGAAAGAATTCTAATCTGCTTAATGATGTTAAATTTAATGTAATTTTATATGTACAGTAATGGATAATCATTCTGATATTAGTAGCCTTGTCTTTTATTTTTTGTCACATTAAACCCAACTTTGTAAACCAGTTAGCATTATCTCATCAATGTTCGAAATTTTGTATCAGAAACGGTTTTTTCACAAGTATGATATATCTATGGAGAAATTGCTCAAACAAATTTTAACCTAAAAGGTTACAATTTAAGACACAAATGAAACGAGTTTAGAGTATGACACGTTGAAATAAAAGATCAGCAACACAATTCACAAAAATCGGAATTATCACAAACCTCGGGATGCTTTTTGCCTAAAATACTTCGAGAACATGGCTTAACCCAGGCTCTCATGCCTTCATCGTCATTCATTCAAGTCCATCCAGAAGAATCAAGCTCATAGTAATACATTTGCAGAAATAAAGAGTCCAATTGAACGAACAAAAGCACAAAAAGAAGCAGAATAAAGAGCGAAAACTACTTCAAGCAAAACGCATTCATTAAAATTACACTTATTCCGACAATCTCCAAATGTTATCTCATACAAAATGTGGCTTCTCGGACCATATTCAAGGGTTTTCTTTCTCACTTCTAACAACTACATAACAAAGAACAATTCAATAAAGTGACAAACAACAAAGAGCTACAGCTAGATGACCGAAAACTTGGAATGTCTACACTCTACATGAACTAATACTTCGGTTCTTTACTCAACAAATACTTCTTCAAAACATCCATAACCGACCCGAAATCTGCCCTCACTTCCACAGGCGGATTCGCATAACTACAAGCCATATCCTTAATATTCTTAGAATGATAATCAATCTTACTCTGAGTAAACTTCAACCCATGAGCTGTGCTCACTACCACTGTCCTATCCGTAGGCCGGATAACCCCGCTCTTCCGCAGCTTATTCAATGCTGTCAATGCCACTCCGGTATGCGGACAAATAAACATCCCAGTAGAATCAGCATGAGCCATTGCATCCATCAGTTCCTCCTCCGTAGCCTCCTCAACAATCCCGTTGGAGTTTTGCAACGCATAAACAGCTCTATCAATTGAAACAGGGTCACCGATCTGAATAGCAGAAGCAAACGTGCTATTCGCTTTAACTGCTTTAAACTCTTTCCACCCGGATTTGTAATACAAGTACAACGGATTAGCATTCGCAGCTTGTGCACAAACTAACCTAGGGATCTTATCAACAAGTCCTAACTCTTTACACATGCTAAACCCTTTATAAAACGCAAAGATGTTCCCCAAATTCCCACCGGGAATGATGACCCAATCCGGGACTTCCCAATCAAACTGCTGCAAAATCTCAATAGCAGCAGTTTTCTGGCCTTCTAACCTCAAACTATTAAGCGAATTAGCCAAATAAATGGGCAATTCAGCAGTAACTTCCCTAATCAACTTCATACAACCATCAAAATCAGTATCAATACTCAAAACAAAAGCACCATTGGCAATAGGTTGAACTAACTGAGCCATGGAAATCTTATTGGAGGGTAAAAAAACAATAGAAGGAATACCAGCAGAAGCACAATAAGCAGACAATGCAGCAGAAGTATCACCAGTAGAAGCACACCCGACACCAACAACGGGTTTCTTCATCTTCCTCAACCGGTTCACCTGAGAAACGAGCACGGTCATCCCCAAATCCTTGAAACTCCCAGTATGACTAATCCCACAATGCTTAACCCACAAATCATTCATCCCCAAGAACTGCTTCCCAAACCTCTCCGCCCAGAACAAATTCGAATTCCCCTCGAACGCGCTGACGATATCATCACTCGAAATCCCGGGTAAAACCCATTCCTTTTTCGACCAAACCCCAGACCCATAAGGCCAACTAGTTTTCCCAACCCGGGAATCGAAAAGGGCACGCCAGTACGACCCGGGGAACGCTTTCAGAGCAGCAATGTCGTGCTGGACATCGAGGAGGCCCCCGGATTGGGACCGGTAGATAATCTCATCGAGGGAGTATGATTCAGTGCAATTAGGGCCAGCGTTGAAGGGGACGTATTTGGCGGAAAAGTTGTTGGCGGGAGGTGGGTGGGTTAGGCTATAACGGCGGGCTTCGTCGCGGATATTGCAGCCGCCGGTGAGGGGGTTGGTCGCCGGAGGTGGGGTGGTGTTGGAGGAATCGACGGTGGAGGCTTTGATTTGGAGTTTGGGATGACGAGGGGATAGGGATAGGGATTTGGATGAGAGGTGAGGATCGAGATAGGTGAATTGGAGAATAGAAGAGGCGGCCATTGATGAAAGGTTGAAGCTTTTTTTTTAGGGCTTGTTTGGGGGTAGTGAGGAGGTGGATGAAAGGGGGAGAAGATATAAACTTATGCAATTCAATTCAATAATGCAAAATTTAGGGCTTCATTAGGGGCCCAATTAAGCCCTAATTTTAAGTTTGAGGACTCGATTGTGGATACAATCCAATAGTTTGGTATATTTGTTCAAAGAAAAATTATAGCCATAGACCGGTTGGGTTAGAGTTTAGAGTTTAAGGTTATAAATTTTGTTTGGACGTAAATGGCTCATCCACTTTAGCAGAATTGACCTCTTTAATTTTACAAAAAATGCATTTTTTTGCTTAAAAACAAACCACAAAGATATAATTTTTTCAAAAAAAAGAATGAAATCACAACGGATTGATATGAAAGTAACCTAATATAAAATAAATCACCGATTCCATATCTCTTCCTCAAAATGTTTTAGTGCATTCATCAATTCAATCCCTCATTGTATATTGTTCCCACATAATAAAAATAAATCATCAGCAAAAGAAAGATAGTTAAGTTTGAGTGATGTACATTTTTACTGTAAAACTGGAAGAAAAAATAAATTCATACCATACTCAAGAACTCCTGATAATAAATACTCCATAAAGATGACAAAAAAGAAAAGAGCATCGAGTCCTTTGCCGTAGACCTTGAGGTAAAAAAAAGACCTTCTATAAATTGCCATTAACAACAATAGAAAGAGAAAGAGATCTGATGCATCTCATAACCCATTTCATAAGTTGATTCGAGAAACCTAATCCTGACATAAATTCGTTGACAAGATCTCCAATCGATCAAGTCATGCTTTTTTTCAAATTAATGTTTAATGCATGTTACTACCACATGATTCCCTATAATGTTATGAACTAACAATGCCATATTTATATTCTTCTGTGGCGATACAAATGCACACTCGTTCAGAGTCACCAATCTTCTTAAAACAACCTTGAATCTAAAAGCTGAGATCTTTTTTTGGTTTTCCATCCGGTTTCCGAACCACATTGGGTCGACTAATCCGGATTCGGAGCGGGTCCAAGGATTATGGTATTTAAACCCCTCCCAATCGCGATTGTGGGGGATCGATCCGCAGACCTCCCTACCAAGCGCAACCCCATACTACCACTGCATGAACCATCGATTGGTAGAAGCTGAGATCTTTGAAGAAGACTATCGGTATTGACATGTTTTCTTGTAGTTTTTGGTGTCCCAATCAAATTCCTATCAACGATAGACCCATTATCTTATTCCTTGCTTTCCCCTACTTAAATTGGCTATCAAAAATTTTGTATCACTATCGCCCAAACTCATCCACTACACCCTTGGGTTTTCTTTGCAACTTTTACAAATTTTTAGGTTTCAAAATATTTTACTCTGGGCCAGTTTATCCAAATTGTCAATCTAATTTATTAAGATTTAAGAAGTAAAAGTTTGTTTACCAAAATATATGAAGTTAAGGATGTAATATAGATTTGATACTTAAAAGTTCAATGACTAAATTGATCATAGTGTTCAACTTTAGAAATCATTTTGACTTTATGCTATCTATAAGATAAAAATTAAGTCAAAGAAATCATTTTGACTTTATGCTATCTAAGTGATAAAAATTAAGTCAAGCAAATGAGTTCAATAAATCATTAAAATTCACGTCCATTTGACGTCAAGCAAAATCAATTTTTCAACTACCATTATTTCTCTCTCAGAAGAAATTTTAGTATACATCTTCAACATATAATTTTTAATAGTTTAATGGACAATCACATATTTTAAAGGATAAGATGTAAATAAAAAGTATTTTATTATTTATTTATACACTAATTTTATTTTAGGATAAATTATAAAATAAACCTCTTTATTTACATTATTTTTTAAAAAATATCTTTATTATTTCTATAAAAAATTGATCCATGTAATTATATGACTTTGCATAATAAGAACTTTTTCAGCTTGATTTATGAAAAAAATCACCGTTAACGATACTTAAATAACATCAAAATTGAAAATTGAAAAAATTAAAGTTATTTAATACAATATCAATTTTAAAGTATGTTATTTTTTAGGTTATTAATGTTATTGACGATGTCAACTAAAAAAGATCAGAATGGTACCAATAATATGATGCATTAGACATATAATAAAATCTCTAATCTTATGGATCTTCACTTAGATATGATTAATGAGGTGAATATTGATTGGGAAAATTGGGCTCTCAAAATCTCTTTGTGCACCTAGAGTATATTTGATGTTAGCTAGTTTGAAGATTAAAATGAATATGGTGGAAGTTCTAAATTGTATTCACCTATGGACTATTGAAATTTATATAAAAAGGCCTTACACCTTTTTTATTGGGGAAAGTTCAAACACAAGTTTCCGAAAATGAAACAAAGTTGTTGTAGCATTTGCTAAGCTCCAATTGTGAATGTAGCTTATGTATAATGATGTTTAGTCGAATCATGAATATGATCATGTTGGTCTTTAACAAGATCATAATACATCTAGAGGAGGGAGGGGATGCATATGTTTTTCGTCCAATTTAAATCTATTAGAATTTGGATAGAATGATCCAAAATCTTTAACAAGATCATAATACATCTAGAGGAGGGAGGGGATGAATATGTTTTTCGTCCAATTTAAATCTATTAGAATTTGGATAGAATGATCCAAAATCTTTTTTCAGAAGCTGCCTAGTTCAGGAGAAATTCTGTGAGAGTTTCTGCGTTCAATCAACAATTGACTTTCAGCAGCAAAAAAACTGTCTTACCAGAGTCTCTGGATAGTTTTGTCTTCTGAACAAAGACAAACCATACAATGACTTAGACTATTTCAGCAACAATATTATAAAGCAATCAGAAGCAAATATAACAACTAAATAGAAATGAGAGATAAGGGTTCAGAAGATGAGCAAACTCAGCAGTTTATCCAGGTTCACTACAGAAGTTATGTTGCTATGTCTTGTCCCTAAAGATCACTCCTTGAGATTTAAATCCACTAAGAGTGTTTTTCTGGTTAACACAAAGCTCCTTACAATCAGAAGTTCTTAGCTAATTTCTCACTAAGATACACTCTATTTACCCCTACAATTCTTTGCAGCACCACTCTAGAATGAGTTACATGATTTTCACCAAGTACTAATAATCAGACTTGGATTTCTCACTCAACTCAAACCTCAAATGGAGTTCTCTCTAACTGAATATCACATGCGATATCAATTTACAAATATCTATTAAGAACTTGTAGTTTCAGCACTCTCTCTTTTACAATTTAGAATTGCAAAAGAAGGAGAATGACATGCTCTGTTTTTTGCTTTTTAAAAATAGAGTGCTTTGAGTCAGCGCAAAGTCTCGTGTAAGCTTCCATTGGAGTTGACCTCATATTTAAAAAGACTTGGAGATGACCGTTGGAGGATTTGAATCTTCAGTCCGTTATGAGATAGATGAACTAGCCATTACTTTGTTTTCATCTTCAAACGGTCTTCAGGTACAGAGGGATGATGTTCGTTATTTTGTACTTATCTCAAGTCTCTTACGATTTTTTTATTTTAAGAGATAAGGATATCCGTATACTTTTTCATTAAGTTGAACCAAGGGTAGACGAGGTAGAGACACAATTTGAGATTTAGTGAACAGTCCTGGCGCACTCTGGAACATGTTTTGTACTTAGCGCGTCGATCATTAAATGTGTTGCAGGTGCATTTAATGCTTTATGACATATACGCTTTATGTCCTCTAAAACCAGTCTGTTATTCTCTGAAGTTCTTTTTTGTCTTCTGGATGAATACCTTCAGGATCAACTTTAATGGTATAATCACGAGACTTCAACTTCTGAAACACAACTTGATCACGAGACTTCATCTACCATTGCGTCTCATTAGTATGATATTGTTCGATTTGGATCGACTCAGCCCGAATTTTTATTTGGAATCTTTCCAAAAGTTCTCATACTAATATAGTAGTGAGTACCCTGTATAAACAAAATAAGACTTTTCTATTTGATAATATAGGATATGGACTTTTCGCACAACAACGGCAAAAACTTTGATAGTGATCTCTTACAATTAACTAAAATTAACTAAACTAAAATTTTAAATTAGTAATTAAATCCAAACGAAATCTTTAATATTACTACCTTACATGACAAAATGAAAAATAAAAATTAGACAATTCCATTTGATATCATCTTCTTCTCAACATATACTCCTTAGTTTTTGCTATTCTTTTTGATATTTTATTATTATTTGGATGCTATTTACATTTCAAATTGTTCAAACCAAAATCCACCTTCTTTTTTTCAAATTAGCATATAGATATGTGTGACATCTAAATAATTGTCCTGTCATCGTCAAAGTTCAAAATTAACTTATAAATGTAGGCATTACATTTTTCTTTTCAGTAATCAAATTTATTAAAATGACTTAATTAAATCAAACTCCAAATTAATTAAATTTATTAAAACAAACTAAACTTGAATAAAGAATTTAAGAGACGATAAAATTCAGCAATTAACTATACATTTAGCTCGAGGTTTGAGTTAGCAAAAACAAATACTAACCGAAACAAATCTCAAGAAATACAGAAACCGTCTGATTGGTTGCACAATGTAACCAATTACACCCCCCCACACCCTAATCCTACCTCAACCCTATCTTCGGATAGGGATCACACGTCAGCCAAATTGTCCTAAAAAACAAATATTCCAGTGTTCACCCCCACACCACACCACAAAATCACACCCTTTAAACCCAACACACCTCACATCTCAACCATTCATCTTCAAAGTTTCACATCTCCATCCAATAAACTCACCCACACCGAATCACGCCGCTAAATAACAGACAGAGAGAAGCATACCCCCTAACCGATGAGTGACACGTGTCCATGATCCCCAAATCTCTGGTACTCTTTATCCATCTTCTCTCTATTTTAATTTTAATTTTAATTTGATAATAATCTCCGGTGATCCAGAAGTATCTCCTCTCCGTCAATTCTGAATATTTATACCTCAGATTTTGTGTTTTTTATTACTTCCCGTGATCCGTAAACTTTCCGGTTGAGAGATTCCATTCGCCGACGACGGCGGCGATGTTTCAATCTCCGGTAAGCCCCGACAGGAAACAACCTCATCATCATCATCGATGTTAGATCCTTTTGTTTTGTTTCGTCTTCGATCCAAAACTTGGTTCAATAGAAGAAAAAAATTCACATTTGTAAATCCTAATCGATATTTTAATATTATTAATTTTGCGATTAGAGATTTTTTTGTATATTAATATCTTGCCTTTGATCTTTTGTATAGTTTTGTTATCCATTAACTTGTAAAGTTTTAGGGGAAGAAGAAGGAAAGGAAGAGGATATTTTTTTTTTTTTTTTTCATTTTTTTTCTTTTGATACTTTTTTTAGTATCTGTAAATATTGGGGAAAAGATGAATTTGGGCGCGGCGGAGGATGAATCCGAGCAAGAAATTCATATTCCCGCTGAAATCAACTGGGAAATGCTTGATAAATCGAAGTTTTTTGTCCTCGGGGCCGCGCTTTTTTCAGGGGTATCCGCCACTCTTTATCCTGTAGTTGTGTTGAAAACCAGGCAACAGGTTTCTCCATCTCAGATTTCGTGTGTGAAAACCGCGTTTGGGATTGTGAGATATGAGGGTTTTAGGGGTTTGTATCGGGGATTTGGGACTTCGTTGATGGGTACAATTCCTGCTAGGGCTTTATACATGACTGCTTTAGAGGTTACTAAGAGCAATGTAGGGACTGCCACGGTAAAATTAGGATTCCCGGAGGCTACTGCGGCGGCTACTGCTAATGCTGTTGCTGGTTTAAGTGCAGCTACGGCAGCACAGCTTATTTGGACCCCGGTTGATGTTGTGAGCCAGAGGCTAATGGTTCAGGGAAGTTCAGGTTCGGTTAACGGATCAATGTGTAAATACACGAACGGGATTGATGCGTTTAGGAAGATTGTTAGAACGGATGGATTGAGGGGTTTGTATAGAGGGTTTGGGTTATCTATTATAACATATGCTCCTTCTAATGCTGTTTGGTGGGCTTCTTACTCTGTTACTCAGCGGATGGTTTGGGGCGGTGTCGGTTGTTATTTATGCAAAGAAGGGAATGAGAATGGTGTTAATGGATTGAGGCCGGATTCGAGAACAGTTATGGCAGTTCAGGGAGTCAGTGCAGCCATGGCTGGAGGTGTTTCAGCTCTGATTACAATGCCACTTGACACAATTAAGACGAGATTACAAGTTTTGCACGGGGAAGAAAACGGCAAAAGAGGGCCAAGTGTTTCACAGGTTGTGAAGAATCTAGTTAAGGAAGGCGGTTGGTCAGCTTGTTATCGTGGTTTAGGTCCTCGTTGGGCTTCAATGTCTATGTCTGCAACAACAATGATCACTACCTATGAGTTTCTCAAACGGCTCTCAACCAAGAATCAAGAGGTTCTGCAATGATGAACACGGATCCTGGATTCATTAACAGGGTTTTTTCATTGTCGATAGGTGCATCATTGAAATATTTCGGGTTTGTTCACCCTTGAAAAAGAGTTAAAGCTCATACACGGGTTCAATGGGGTTTTTCGGCGATCTGTAGGTGCTGAAGCCTTCTCCTGACCCCTCTTGATGCGTCCCCGGATGCAGAAGAAAAGGTGTAACTTTGTCAAACCTTAACTTTTCATCTGTTTATTATCTCTATTACGTTATCTTTCTTTTTGTTACTCAGCCTGCCTGATAGAAAGAACACTGTAAAAGTTCTTGCAGGATTTCACTATAATATATATAAAAGTTTTGTTCTTTCTCTATTCCTGATTGATATTACATTATCTAGTTATCTGCTATGTTGCATGGAAACTCGTATCCAGTAGCATATCATACCGTTTCAGAGACAGAAACGCCCGGGAAACTCGCTCTAACACTGAGAAGTTAAGATTGTTTTGCTTTTGTTGTGCTTTTGTGCTAGGTTGTTGTAGTTACTATAGTTAGTGCTATCTGCCCTATTGGTGGAATTTACAGTAGCCCCAATATGTCCAATCTTTAATATTGACATTCAATCATGATTCTGAAACCGGTTCAAATCGACTATTTAATCATGTGTATCCTGCTTCCTAGATGTGGATGCTTGGATGCTTGGTTAGGATTGAGAAACGGCAGTTGAAAATATCTCTTCGGGGAATGTGATAACGCTACCAAAGACAAGTATTTGCCCAGCATAACTACTAGTTGATGACAATAGTCGATCAAACAAACATGGTAGCGGTCTTTTAATTGTCATTTACTTGTTAGTAAATGATTTGTGACACTTTAAATAGCAAGGGTTATTGTATAGTTAAAGGGTTATTTAGCTTTCAGTTTAATGATGTGAGAATTTAAGTCAGCTCATTTTCGAATTCATTTGATGTTTGATGTTTGTATTACTGAGTCGTCAATTTTGAAGTCGTTAATTTTGAAACATGGTCCTGATACTACGTGACGAAGGATTGATATCTCTCAAAAAGTACCTTAAAATATTGAAGGTGTCACGTATATTTAAAGACACCCAAATTAGCAATTGGAATATCTAATTAGCCCTTTTATCCTTAGGATGATTGTTGAGTTGGGACCAAATAAGCCTACGAGGAATGTAGCATTGGTGTGAGTTTCACTGTAAAGTGAGGTCTAAATTAAGTTATTTTGTTTTTGAGAACTCTAATCAGACCGAAAGCCACTAATTTAAAAGTTGTTATTTTTGGATACATGTGGGACTGGTCCAGATATTTATGTTGAGTTGATTCTTATGTTTCTTTTATTTATTTTCCTCCGGATAACTTACTAAAATGATGGATGTGGGACTTGTCCAGATATTTTTAAATTCTAATTAGAGGGATTTTTTTTTTGTTACATGTTACGATTTTTTTTGTTACATGTTACGAATAAAATATATCTACATGACTATATATATGATAAATTATAGCAAGATTGTCGAATGAATTACCATTACAAAAATATGTTCTTGTAAATTATGATGGTGTTTAAAATTATAAAGGTAAAGAGTATATCTGAAGATTATTTAGAGTATATTGCTTCGTTTTAAATGTTAATCGTTTTTTGAAAGTGAATTTTTCTATAAATGTTGGTCAGTATTGTCATTTATGGTGTGATAAGGGTTATGGTGCGATAAGGGCTAGTGTTGTTATGTTCGTGTTTATAGAGTTTTAAAGAAATAAGTAATACAAGAGAAATTAAAAGAGTATGATAGATTAGTAATTTGTATGCTACAATTAATAATATTTTAATTTTTTATATTTTTACAAAAATGACTAACATTTAGAAACGGAAGAAGTACAAAATATGAAGTTCTAACAATATGTATTTTGGAAGTGTTGTAGAATCTCTCCACTATAGAGTAATATTCATGTGGATTGACTAAATGGATGATCTACTACATCTAGAATAATTAGAATCCGCATTACTAAAGTCAGTCCAGATTTAATGGTGATTTCAGAATTCATGTGAACACCACTTTAAAAGAAAAAACACACTTGTAACATTAAATAAAATTAGAATTCACCATGATAATAAGTAACAAAAATTGGAGAAAATAAATTTCAAAAAGATACAAGAGAGATTTTAGTATACTTTTGGAGCACGATGACGTAGTACTCCAAGTTAATAAATAGTAGATATGTGTCTCATTAACCAATAAGATTTTGAACATGTGTAATTAATTAAAATGTAATTCTTAGTTAATTATTTATATAAAATTCTAGATCAAAAAATAAAAACTCTAGACCCTAAAAAATAAATCTTGGACCCTAAATGATGAACTCTAGATACTAATCAATATGACGTGTCATCGAATTATAGGTCTGGAATACCACGTCACCCGTACTCCAGAAGTATTCTAAAATTTCTCTTTTATACACCGTATTGTGGCGTTAACTGTCTTTCTTTCTTGTACCTGAAAGATTCTGTTATCTTAATTTATATTAACTTGTAAGCATTCTTAAGTGGAAGATGAACTTTGGATTATTAAAATTTTCAAAGAATTTTATAAAGGACGAGAATGTATAGAAAAATAAGAAAAGAACAAGATAACGTAGCCAGTACAATTAGTTGGGATACTAAATTAGTTTATTAGTAGTGGAGAAGCACTAATGTACATATAAAATAATTTTAAAGTGGCTGTGATATCAAAGTTAAAAATTCAGATAATCTAATTTTGATGGCATTTGGATAAGAGATATTAGGTAATGTTGATATGGTGGGTGAATATAATAACATGAAATATTGTTGTAAACGAAGCTTTTTTTATTTAGGTGCTTGAGAATTTAATTTAAACTGTTGTTTAGGAGTTCAAAATTTTATTTGCGTTTAAGTAATTTTTTGACTAGATTTTTTTACTAATTCTCAATTAGTTCTCAAAATTCCCTAGCCATCTAACTAATTTGATGATTTTTTTTTTGAGTATCTATTTTCTACAATTATGAGATTTGAACCCATAACCTCATACTCCTTAGTGGAATGTAATAACCACTAAGACATTGCTTGGTGGATACTAATCTGATGATTTTTAATACAACTAACTCGATCGTGAAATTCTTTGATGCAAAGTTTTATTTGCTTTTAACTTTAACGTTTTAAATCCTTCCACGTTTAGGAAAATCCACATGACTAATATAGTTCATGTGCTTTCTCTGTGTCCATTTTCATATCATCCACTAGGATTGCTGTATATCAAGCCTTCAACCTTAAAATGATAAAGTGGTTTAAAATAGATTCCGAGCTTACGCCGGACAGTGTATGGAGGCCGTCGATCTCCTTTGTAGAATATGATTGGGCCTAAAAGTATTCATGTCAGGTTAGTACAATTTTAGAGAAAATAGAGCAATGTAAATAAATTATAAAGAATGTGAAAATGAAACCATCATTTATTTATTGGTTAAAGTTATAATTACTTTGTTTGATTATTACTTTTATTAGATATAATATTATATTGTCAATAATAGAATTCACGAGCTAAGACTCTTTCAACTTTGTCTCCTCCACCATTGGATCAACTTCCTTCCGACTAATTCAATGATGATAATAGACAAAGAAGTGAATTACTTTGTTAAGAAAAACCTTCATTTATTAAAGGGTAAATTAAAAATAAATGTGATTTCAAAAACCGATTTTAAAGAGAGAAATATGAAAAAATGATGATTTTCAAAAACCGTAAATGTGATTCTATAGTATACATGGTATTAAACCACTTTAATTCTTGAAATTTTTCATTTTCAGGTTGTTAACATAGAGTTTTACAATTTTGAAAAAAATGTGAAACTTTAATCCTTGTTCTAACAAAAAATAAACTAGATTCTTTATTTGAAAATAAGTGAAACCACAGTTTTTTTTATCTTTCTTGAAATTTACTCTTTATTGTAATGCGAGTATTTATAGGTGAAGTCATGTCAAACTGCATGATATGAGCCCATGATATTGTTGGCATGCGAGTCGGTCACCATGCAAGTCGATACCCGATGTTGTAAGATAAGGCTGAAGGTATCAAAGACACGTCTTGCGAGATGAGTAAACAATGGGCTTGAACCGTTTCTCATAATCGTCATCAGAATATATATTTTTAAAATCAATTACGAGTCATTAAATGAATAAAAATTATCCGAAGAAATATGAAAATACATATATCATCAAGTAGATAACACAACACGAACATTAAATAGCAAAACTATATTACAACCGAAATTATTCTTTAAATAGCAAACCCTAAAACCAAATCTAAAAAGAAAAATAAGAAAATTAAAGAAAAATATAAAATAGACCAAAAATCACTAAATTGCATCTTTTGAGAACCCAAACAGTGAAATTTGACAAGAAAAACAACATATTGTGTTGTTCTAACCATTGACGGTTTGCAATTTTTCCATTTAATAAAATTTCTTCAATAGTCGAATTGCCTGATTTTCGACCGTATCCGTAAAGTAAATCAAACGACAACAACCGAAGTATTCTGTTCCATGCCTCTTGACCTTTGGAGCTTGTTAGTCCACCATTTTTGTCTACCACTCCAAACTTTCTTAGCCTTGTTTGATATCCAAAAGCATAACCTAATGATATGAACAGCACTAACCAAAACAACACTACCAAACCAAACAAACCATGTAGCCCCCTTAATCCAATTAAGTTGATGAAGAACACTATCAGGAGTTACCATATCAAGAGACACTAAATACGTAAGCGCCATGAAGATGAGTGTCGTACTCATCGCGACCGTTAAAAACCACGTAACAAACTTGTTACCGAGCGGAAATCCACTAATTATGAGGAAGATAACAACAAGAGATGCAATAAAAGATATGCTGTTGTAAGTCATGAAAAGGGTGTGATGATCTGGAAGTGCATAGCCTAAAATTGCAGTTCCCGCTAAACATATTTCGGTGGAATTGCAATGAGCTGAGGTTTTGTCGTCTTGCGACCAGACGCCTCCTGGCGGGGTTATTGATGCCTGGAATGTTATTGTAGCAATTAAAGTTGCTACCATCATTAGCGAACCTGGGGTGTCTTTGACCCAGTTCTCTTGGAGCTGTATGTACTTCTTGTACCATCTTTTTTTTCTTGATGATGGTTTTCCGGAATTTGTAGCAGGAGGTAGTAATGTTTCAACAGTTCTCGTCCTGTCGTTTCCTCTTTCACTTCCTCTGCCTCCGGTTCTAGCTCCAGCCCTCATTAGAGTTTCTTTGATTTCAAGATTTTTGAAGTCTTTGTGACTGTTCTCCAAGATACCCAATGCTGTGAACTCCATATTGTTTGATTTTTCTAATCCTGCTTTTATTCTAGGAACCGAGACCAAGAATCTAATAGTCTGCAACAAAAAACCGAAATTAAGTGATAAAGTCTGCAACTTTTTCGACTAGATAGGATAGGATTATTACCTCTACTTGTTTCAGCACTACAGCAGTATGCAAAATGGTGTTACCATCTCGATTTCCAACAATAATTTGATCATTATCGGAAACCATGTTCACCAGCAACTTCAAAGCCTCCAAATTGCTATAGCTAACACACAAGTGAAAAACTGTTTCACCATCCAGCAGCTCCGAAGCGGACTGGGGGCACGCACTTACCAGTTTTTGAATTGTCTCAACATTGCCTCTCATGGCAGCTAGGTGGAGAGGAATTCGTCCACCTTGATCATGAAACAAGCAAGCATCAACGTTCACACTCAACAAAGCTTTGATAATCTCGGTGTGGCCCTCTGCAGAAGCCAAATGAAGAGGAGAGCGTCCAAAAGAGTCGAGCTTTGCTGCCATTTGAGGATATAGGTGAAGAATGGCTACAGTGAAGTCAAGGTGGCCGAGAAGAGAAGATATGTGCAAGGGCGTTTCGACGAAAGAAGTGAGTGAAACTCGGTTAAGGATAAGTTTGTCTTTCTGGGTTACTGTGTTTAAGGTCGCTACGGAACCAGTTGTCGCTGCTTCGTATAGCATTTCCATGTCTGCATCGGATATTTTCTCCATATTTGATTCCTCGGTGAGAAAATATCCTTCTGCAGATCTGTATATATGCAAAAATTAAAGCTAATCAAAGGAATAAATTGATTATTACCGTTATTCCTTGCTAATAGTGCAATCAAAGCTGTAATTAGCCCTTACTTTTGTTAATCACAACTTTAATTGCTTCTTTTCTTAGCCTGCAAGGGTTCAACTAATATATATTATTCAGCTCAAAGTGATTCTCAGTAGCAATAAAACAAGTACTGAGCTATTTTGCAAAGCATAATCTTCAAAACATAATCAGAAAACAGAAATGGATACAGAAACCAACACGAAACAGATATAAAGCTAGCGCAGAGTTTCCATGCAACAGAGGTATATAATCAAATAAAAGATAGAAATGCAGCAGCATTGTCTGTTGAAAAAGAAAAATAAGATATAATAATTGATACACAAAAATAAGGCGGAGATGTCACACTTAAATGAGAGAGTTTCCTATTAAAATCAGAAGAAAAAAACATGTTTTCAATCAAATAAAGGGATAAAATCTGAACTACTACTACACAAATGATTTAGAAACTGAGAGAAACTAGAAGAAAGTACTAATTTAAACTCTGTACTATCCATCAATAGATTACACTAAATATCGAGCAAAATAAGCGAGCAACGAAAGCTAGAAGGGCACAACAAATGAGATTACTAAGGCAGGGAATCACGACGGCTACCCATACTTCAAGGGCGGGCTCTCTTGTTGCTGCAAGATGGACACTTATATTGCTTAATATGCTCAGCTCTTGCAGGGGTGATCTTTACGCACTTGCCATGAAACCACTTCTCGCAAAGATCACAGCAAATCCAGAATTCATCATTTGCATAGTTCTCACCACAAGCGCCACATAGTGCATCTCCATGCTCATCTTCTTCTTCTTCCTCTTCTTCTTCTTCACCTTCTTCTTCCTCATCTACGTCCTCGTCTTCATCCTTTGGCGGGGACACTTTTGTAATCTTCACTGGAGATTCACGCTGCTCGGAAACCATCAGGGAAAAAGAATATATGTCAAGACAGAACAATTTGAAAATGAACCATTCTGTTAAGAGTAAATACAGAGAGCATTTTTTTACCGCTTTAGAATTTGGCTTGGATTTGGTGTTACTGTGATTAGAGACAGATGGCTTCTCCTTCACTGTTTTCTTGGCAGTACCGGTCACAATTTCAAATATTGTTGGAAGATCATTAATCATGTTATGGAGTCGCTTCCTGCATAGAAATTAAGAAGATATTGTAGACTGATATCTGAAATAATAATTCAAAAATTTACGGTGAAAGACTCTGTTTTATACATTTTGTTATAGAGGGTTTCACCAGGATCTGTATCCATAACTAACTATAGCAAATACATGGCAATACATCATTCAAGCAGGTGCAGGAAGATATTAAAGCAACCAAGCAAATTGCCCACGAGAGCTTATCCCCAGGTAGTTTTCTGACTGTTACAAAATTCTGTCAGTTACTAAGCTACACATAGCAAAGATCGTGTGCAATTAAAGATGTCGCCAGACACTAACGTCTCAGCAATTCCAAGGCATAGACAACAAGATATTATAGCAGCACCATAGTTATTAAAGGCGCAAGGGACTCCAGGAGCCATGGCACAAGGAACAGGAGAGATTTCGAGTGACCAATGGCGGAGCTTAGTGTTGAACAATGGGAAAAAAAAATTAATCTATACTATCTCATATAATGACGATAACGGACCAAAAGCTATGGAACTTGGGTATGTTTTTGTTGAGACTTTGATTATAACAACCATAGCCTATCTATAACGAATCAACTGAAGTCAATATACCTGGCAGCTTTATCAAATCCAAATCTGGAACCGAAATAGAAGGCCACAGAAAGTAGCCAAGCATCGCTGTGAACAGCAACTAAGGATATCCAATCTTTTTCTTGCATGCCATCTCTTGCAAAGTTAATACCAAGTGCAGGCTCCGGAAGCTCTGGAGGCACTTCTTCAGCTGGTAAATTGACTTCCCATTGCTCGCTGGGAAAGCCATACAAGCACAGATTCTCTTTCTCTGAATATAGAAGACATAAATACCACGACAACTATTAGACATTCCATATTTGAAAAGCAGATATATTCATACTGTTAAAACTTAAAACCAACCACAGAATTGTAACAGCTAGAATGATGGAAAGACAACTTGGATGTCAAAAAAAGGTGTCTAAAACTAACTATTTAATCACCAAAGATGTTTTTTCAGATGTATTAAAAGGAACTACTTTGGTCATTCTCTTTCTTACCAAAATCTGAAACAAGTCAAAACAACTAACTTCCACTCCAATGACAGGACAGTCGAAACGATATAATAACAAGAACGTAACAGCAAGATATCCAATATATTTTCTTTCTTCTCTATCAAAATATCTATCATCTGATACTCCTCTGCTATATCCAGCAAGTCAAATCCATTCAACTTTACCAAAAAGGCAAAAAATTTATGTTGGAATTCAGAACGGAAGCAATCCCACATAGCCCATTTTGGTAATTACATGTTGGTAAACTTAAGCCTCGGGAACAGTATATCGAATCTCTAATTCAGTTATGCAACGCTTGTCGACATATTAACAGAATACATTGTACATACAACTATCACACCATTTTATACGAAGGTAAGATACAAACTACTTCCAGTAGTGAAAACCCAACTAACCTGGATCACACTGCTGAAAAAAATCTTCAACATCTGCATCAACAAAGCAAGCAACTCATTAGATACTCGAAACTGAAAAGTCAAAGGCTTCGGCACCAATGGCACTGATAAAATTTACTCTCAACACAAAATTCAAACTAAAAAATCAAATGTGAAAGAGAAAAATCAAACTAAATTCCTCCCGATCTACAGTGTTCCCCAATACCATGCAGATATTATCTGCTCTAGTCCAAATCCATCCCCATTGGGCCACCCAGCTTTAAAACATGCATGTATTCAATCTACATCTTACTTATAAGCCCAAAGTCATCCCCTTATTATCTCCGGCGTGAGATTCAGTCCATTCCTGCCCCCATCGCCATATAGGACCTCTCCTTCTACGAGTCTTCCTATCCCGAAGTCACCCACTCTAACCGGGTCATTACAATGACACCAGCTTAAATCAGTTTAAAATATCCCCGAAAATTAACGTCTTTAACCCAATTAATTACCCTAAAAATCAAATCTTTACCCGAAGAAACAGCAAAACAACCTGTAATAACATAGAAGAAAAGTAGATTGTCGAAGGAATTAAGCTAAGGAGGAACTCAAATTCATAATTCTCAATTGACCTGACCCTAACCCTGACCCTGACCCTGAAAAGAGAAAGTTTACCGGTGGTGAGAGCTTTAATAAGACCGGCGCGGCGGCCTTTGAAATCCCGGAAAACCTCCTCGACGGAGCGTGGATTGTACTGAACTCTTCCACCACCACCACCACCACCTCCCTCCATTGTTTTTTTCGAAATTACAGTCGTCCTTCTCAATTTTCTCTCAAGGGAATTTTTTTATAAGTCAAACCATAATCAATTCCTACTTATTTCTCGCTTTTTATATATAAAATCAAAATATATCGGGAAATAAAAGTTTAATGGCGTAATATTTCATAAGCTCTTTAACTTTATTCAAGTTTAAATTTATCACCAAAATAAATGTTTTTTTAGACCACCACAAAATAACTGTTAATTCGGCGATTTTGATTGGGAGGTGATTAATGGAGCTTAACGGGAGTAATAAAATGTAAACTTTTTAATTAATTTTATTTAAGAGTTCTATACAAGATTAAACGAAGGTTAATGAGAGTTAACATTTTACTTCCATTAATCTAGAGACCTTAACCTTCAAAGCGAGAGTTAATCGGAGCAACGTAAATGTTTTAAGTTTTAACTAATTTACATCCATTAGCCTCCTATTTAATTTCACCAACTCCCAAACAAGGTTAACATTTAACTTTCATTTTCGTCAATTTCCAATCTGCTACGCTACTCCCGTTAACCTCCTCTAACTCTCACATTCATTAACATGTCAACTCCCAAATACTTGTTTATTTATATTGAAGTTTATAAGATTCAATGTAAAAAAAGATGATAAGCGCTAGTCGAGAAATTGGTCAGTTTTGAGCACTTATGCAATTTTATCATTTCAAATCATATTCGAATTTTTGGAACTTTTCATTAGTTAAAACCCCATTCTAAATAATCTCAAAAGCTTTTTGGTTTAATACATATTTTTCCTTTAGATTTTTTCTCAAAATTTAAATTTGATTCTTGTTTAAAAGTTACAATGAATATTAACAACATATATTCTAATCTAAAAGTTACAAATAATTCTCTAATTTTATTCAACTAATATTAATTTCAAAATTGATAGTTTATACTTTTTTGATGTTTCAATTTTAAAATTAGAGCTTCATGACGATATTGAGATCTTGATCCAACACGAGAACAGTAAAAAATCAATAAGAGGCCTATTCAAGAGTTGATCGAGTCGCCTCATGAGCCCGACAGCTTCGAGCATATTTACTCATTTACCACCAGTCTCGCACCACTCTTTGCAGATATAAGGTGCCCGACTACGACGAGCACATCGCTCGACCATACTCGTTTGTCCTATCCAAGGACCAACCTGACGATAAGGTAATATCTCCCCTTATAAACTCTCACCATCATATATATTATATACTTTTACACACACTCTCTCTTTCTCTCTCTACTTGTTTACTGTTACACATAATGGCATATACGTCCCTTAAAGGAGCGACCCTAAGCACGACCCATAACACTCGTTGATATCAAGGTTTTTGTTTTTTGCAAAATGATACTCACACACCCAAAAAAAGCAATAACTTCATATATATAGCTTCGACTGTCAGAACGCTTCGGTTGTATCCCAATTTTTCATTATTTATAAAATAAACTAACAAAATAGTTTATTCCATAAATAAAGTGAAAACCAAACATACATTCTCCCATTAATAAATTAACTTCAATAAATCATACGTTGAACTTGAAGCTAATAAT
The DNA here is from genome assembly GCA_028411795.1 of Euphorbia peplus. Classification (NCBI taxonomy): domain Eukaryota; kingdom Viridiplantae; phylum Streptophyta; class Magnoliopsida; order Malpighiales; family Euphorbiaceae; genus Euphorbia; species Euphorbia peplus. The sequence goes on along the minus strand of CP110843.1, from coordinate 4,945,497 downwards.
GACAGAATGTACATTTTGTCCCTAGCAGAGTCGACACTGTGAGAGAAAACGAGCACTTACAGCGACTTAGACTTTGTGACTAGAATTGCCACTCAGTCGACCGGGAAAATGTATGAACCGACTTATGAACCGATTGCCTTTGAAAACTAGAGATTCCACCTTCGTGGATACAACTTATTAGTTTTGACATTATAGGTCCTAGAGATATTTAATGCCGCCTATCTCATTGTTATCTTATATTATTTAAGTGATCACACAAAAAGTAGTAAATAATGAAATATTTCTCCAGTAAACCGTAGGGTGAGCACGGTAAAAATTCGCAGAAACTTATCCTCGTAGCGTGCTACTGAGATCCTTACAAGCTAGTACTCATCGATAACGGAGGCGGACGGACAGATTTTGGGACCGAGGAAGTGTTAGGATCTCCTCTTGACGGCCATGACTTTGACTTTATGAGATTCCGATGGAACCTTGATTGGGATGCACTTATCCTCGAGGAGGATGAAAATGCGGGGATGACTTGGGAGATAGCCGGGACATCGAGGGATTGTGTTGTGAGGACTTTAATGAGGCATAGGATGTATTTGGGCTTGGTGTTTCGGGTACTGAAAGCTCGATTTTCCTTCAGCTTCGGGACTTAATCGGGACCACTTCGAGACTTATTCAGGACACTTCGAGACTTGGAAAATCGAGGATTTAGAGATAGAAACCTTAGGGGGAAGGAAGAAATGATGTTGGTGCCCTTGATTCGTAATTTTGACCTTATATTAATAGATTTTGACAGAGCCCGTACGTTTCAACCAAGGAGACCTACGGTTTCCATAAATGCCTATATGAGATCTAGATCTCATACGGGTTTTCTAACAAGAATTGTACAGTACACGAAGTCTCGTACAAGAGTTTTAAGTCTGTTGGACTTTTATGAGACGTGGCAGATAAGGATACGGACGCACGGTTCAGGTCTGGAAATCGTGATGAACCCTAAATGTTTTGATTATGTCCAAATGTTTCAGAAGATGAATAAATTAATTTTACTTATACTAATGAATGTTGACTAGCAATTTTTGTTAAGTATTTTGTAAGTCTTTCTCAACAGGTGCTGAATGAATTAAATTTGCTTCACTACTCGACTCAGAAGAGAACGCTTTAGTTCAGTCAGAAGATGTCACACAGAAGCTGAATCCTCCGCTCTGAAGTAACTCAGAAGATTGATCAAGTTCTCCTCAGAAGTTTCAAGCATCTAGAAGCTAAGCTTTCCATTTTGTGATCAAAAGATTAGACAAAGGGAATTAAGTAATCAGAAGCAAGATCACATGTCTTGTTAAGCACTTAATGCACCTGTCAACTGCATTTAATGCTAGGCGCCAAAAGTTCATAAAGCTGTTAAAGGAGCGTTGCATTGTTCACTACAAACAAACCCAGAAATTTCCATGTCTATCCCTTGTTGATCCTAATGAAGAAATCTTCCAGTCAACCTTGATTTGAGATTCAAATCTTTACCAGTTTGTGATTAAAGGACAAGGTTAACGGAATCAAAAGTGTTTGAAGACCGTTTGAAGACCGTTTGAAGAACAAGACAGATTAACGGCTATAATCTCATCTCTTCTCAAATTCAAATCTCAAAGCAGCAGACATCTTCAAGAGCAGTATAAATAGTAGCCAAGCTCAACTAAGTGTTTACACGCGAATTCTTGAGCAAAAGTCTTAACGCACTGTTATTCAAGCAAAAACAGAGCATACCATTCTTTCTCTTTTCTTATTTATAATTTGTAAAAGTGAGAGAGTGAAGAAACACAAATTCATAATAGAAATTTGTAAACTGATATCGTTTGTGAAATTCAGTTAGATTTGAGAGAAATCTAGTTGAGGTTTAAGTTGGGTGAGAATTCCAGAAAACAGGATTGTTGTTGTTCTCGTGGAAATATTCTAGGCTAGTCAGAACTAAGTGAGAAATTAGCTTAAGTTCCGTTGATTGTAAATGAGCTTCTGAACGTGCCATAAACGTTCTGAATCGTAGATTTTAAATCTCTACTGACTGCGCTCACAGAGGACAGGACGTAGTCACATGACTTCTGTGACGAACCTGGATAAATTGAACTGTTCATCAGGACCTCCTGAATCTCTTTCTCCCTTTTTTCATAACTTGTTATTTTACCTCTGTGCAATTGCTTTATATTTAGTGTTGAAACAGACTCCTCATTATTTTCACTATATTTGTTCAAAAGACCATCCAGAAGCTCTATCAAACAAAACTTTTGTTTCTAAAAAGGCAGAAATTGCCTTAAGGCAGAATCTCTCTCAAAAGCGTTTTCCTAAAGCTTGCCTCTGACTCTGAAGAGATTGGATTCTGAGTTAAGTTTCTTAAAAAACTTAAATTCGAACTTAGACACCTATTCACCCCCATCTAGGTGATTCTGATCTTGTTAGGGCCAACAAATCATACTATCTCCTAAGTGGAAACCATACAGTTTTCTATGTGGAAGCCATATGGTTCCAGACACTCTTAGCCAAATATAGTCTAGTCTTGACAGACTTTAGTAGTTTGGGCAAAATTTCTTTATTTGAACTCTAATTGAGGTGTTTCAATTTGCGGTTGGTTACAACTTGTTTGCTTTACGTGTGTCCAGATTTAGAACATAAGAGGGTCTAAATCGGTCTCCAAGTGTGACTGTGTGATTATGTGTTGATTCCTACGAGACAGTGTTTTATTTTGAGCAAACTTGCATGGATCTTTGTTTGGGAGACTTGGAAAAGCTTTCTAACGTGTAATCAAAGGTTTGATCACACATTCCTAAGGAGCATGATGAGTGATTTATAACTCCGAAAAGTCATTACATTTCTTCTGAGTATTGTCGCTTGCTTCGGTTGGCAATTCGAAGAGCCTGAATAGCTTTTTTCTTAGGGTACAAAAACCGATGCTTATAGTTATATATTTTATGCAACTTAAGAGTTGGCTTTCTCTAGGACACTTCGGGACAACTTCAAGACTCAGCAAACCGAGAACTTGAGATAGAAGGGTAGGAGAGAATGGTTGTTGGTGATGAAAATGAGGATTTTCATATGCTTTTATACAAATATGGAAGAGTTGTACGACTCTTATAGAGATCCGTACGGGTCTTGTATAGCCATGTATGGGGTATTGTACATCTCGAATGAAATATAGATCTAAATCTAATCTGGGGTGTTTGGAATGAGGGTACGGTCCTTGTATAGCCCCGTACGGGTGAAGAAAGGTCGTATGGACCTTATCCACAGATTTATGTTCTTTGGCTTTTAGTGACATATCGACATCAATAATTATGAAGGGATAAGTGTCATACAGTCAACCATTTTTGTCCATCGACAGTGGGGGGAGAACCATATTGTTCTTGATGATAGTCGTATAATTCTTAAAAGAGTCGTATGGCTTGAACAAGTTTCATATAGTATTTTTGTGGAAGATATATTTGACATGAGATCAAAGGTGTCAATCTCATGTCCCCATGGTGCGGGATGAGTGAGTTATGACTTTAAAAAGTTGTTTCGTCCTCTTTTAACAATTGGCAATTCGAGGAGCCTGAAAATGCTTACATCATAGGGTACAAAAATCGGTGCTCACCCCTAGGTTTTTGAAACCCTTATTCATCTAAACCGAGAAATTCATCAATTTCTTGAACCCCTATTCATCAAAGCCCAAAAGGTTCAACCTAACTCGTTCACACTCATAATCTCATACCCAAAATATTCAAACCTTCTGACTTATTACTGATTCACAATCAAGACCTACGATCTTATGCACACATATCATTACTAGGAAATAAACAAATCCAACAAGTAGTCAAATTCACCATTAATTCCACATAACAGAATTCAAACCAATTTTACCCAAATCATGCATAAATACAACTCTTTTACCAAAATTCGGCGCATTCACTAATGAACAAGAAAATTTAAGCATTCACTGATGAGCACAACAGTTTATCATGCATTAAAGACAAAAATCACAAAATTGAAGAAACGTTTTCTAATTTGAAGTGAAGAAGAATAAGAACTTTCCTTGACACACTATGAATGGAGAAATTTCTGAGAAAAATTTCCTACAAACCTTGGAAGTACTTTTAGTGAAAATGGAAAGTCCAGAAATGGAATTTTTGAAATTTATATGAGAAATGAGGGAAGACCAAACGTTTTCCAGCAGATCTAACTGATTACAACACTTGGAAGTCCTTAGCATTTCCCAAGGCGTCTCCCCGAAGATGGCAGGAAAACTCAATAGTCAGCAACGCCTGAAGAAACTTTTTCTTTCCCCAAGCCTCGACTCTCACTAGCAAAACCCAAAAAAGAAGAACCTGATCTCATAAATAAGATTGAGATCGACTTCAGAAGGAGACCACTTGATGACGATATCGGGATCTTGGCCCATGCCCATTTGGCTCAACACACGAGCAGTAAAAGACCAAAGAGAAGGCTCATTCAAGAGTTGATCGGGTCGCTTTCATGGGCCTGACAGCTTCGGGCACATTTACCCATTCAACAACAGTCTATGCCACACTTGCATATATAGGGTTCCGGACTACGAGGAACATGTCGCTCAACCATACTCGGGTGTCCTATCTAAGGACCAACATGTTGACTAGGTAATATCTCCCCTATATGAACCCCACCATTATGGTACTTTTACACACACACACACACTCTCTCTCTCTTTGTTTATTGTTTCACTTTCTCTTTCTGGACAAGATACTGACTTAATCATTGAATTGTTTCCAGGACTTAGAGCCCACCATTTCACAAGAGGAGCTTAATATTCTCATCAATCTCCTCGACCATATCTCAATCTATGACTCATTTATCCAATTTATCAATAAGGTTTTATTGAGAATAATTCTACAAAATATATATTTGGAATTTTGAGACAACAACTTATAGTTTTGAAAATTCATGACAAAGTTAAAAAAAAAAATTGGGACAAATTTAAGAAAATAAATATATTAATCGAAACTTCTTACTTTCTAAATAGCCAATATTTATACAAAATAAAAACATATTCACAATGTCAAAAGCACAAATTTTATACCGGAATTCGGAGAAAGGGTTTTTGTTTATGTGGAGGGTATTATTGTTTTTCTCCCCTCATATTCAAACAACTTTTGATATTGAATTCAGTTCTTTCATATCTCCATTTTGATGAACTATAAAAGCATAATCCAATATAATATTGGTGTACCCGCGGTTTAGATGTCAACTTCACTCATAAAATCTAATTGTGTTATTTCCATTTTTTATGCCTGCAGATTTAATTTATTTCGTTGTCATCCATTAGATCACTCTTAAAATTTTCTAGTCGGGTGATGTCTACTCTAGATCGGGGTTGCTACGTGAAGGCTCTTGATGTATTAATTTTTATTTTTAACTAAAGATGGTGATTACACTTTTGGTCTCAAATTTTGGCATGGAACTGAATCTCAAACAACCGGCCAGCTTAACTCTATCTAAATTTACCCATTTCGTCTTTGAACCGTAATCTTACATAATACTAATTTTGCTTATCTATATGGCTTATACTCAGTCCAATTTACTGGGACCTCAAGCTAATAAGTTAGTGCATATACTTATATCATTTTTTGTTTTTCTTTTTATCAAAACCAAAGTACTACTATGACTGAGATTGATAACAAATAAAATAATTATTTCCTAACTATTGAGAATTAACAAAATAATTATTTTTTCCAACTTTATGGATCAGTTTCGTAAAACTTTATGATCAACTTAATTTCAACTCTCAATTTTTCTAACAACCAACTAATTGATTTAGTCCTATATATTAATTTGCTTTATCATTATTGGCTTAATCATCATTGACAGAAAATGAATCCATCTATCCTATGAAAACTAACACCAATATAATTCCATATAGAATAAGAAAATCACAAGTATTCTTGCTGCTTATCTAATATACTCTAGACTTAGTAAAGTGATTTAACAAAATAAAATACAATATAGTTTTAGCATTTTATTTTAATTTTACGTTTATAGGCTCACAATTTCACGCTTCTTTTTAAAGCGAAGTAATCTAAAATAATTATTGGTATAAATTCAGTATTTTTAAACATTATAAATTTGCATATATTTTATGTATTTTGATATATGCAGCCCTAAGAGCTGCATATAAGCATTTAATAGAACTAAATATACATAGTATTATCCTAAACATTTTTATATTTATTAATTAATTTGATTGAATGTTATATATGTTAACAATATAAATATAAGTTAAATACCATTTTAATAAAATTACTTTCCTATTGTGAAATTAGGTTCAGAATTTAGGATTAGGGTCTAGGGTTAGGGTCTTGGGTTAGGGTTAGGGTTTAGGGTCAATAATTAGGGTCAGGGTTCAATGTTAGGATCAGGGTTTAGGGTATTGGGTCAGGGTCCAATGGTAGGATTGGGGTCTTGGGTTAGGGTTTAGGGTCAATAATTAGGATCAGGTTTCAATGTTAGGGTCAGGGTTTAAGGTATTGGGTTAGGGTTCAATGTTAGAGTCATGGTCAGGGTTTAGGGTATTGGTTAGGGTTTAGGATTAGAGTTAGGGTCAGTGTTAGGGTCAAGGTTCATATGGTATGGTCAGGGTCAAGGTTTAGGGTCAGGGTTCAATGGTAGGATCAGATAGTAGAGTTAGTTTTTTATTTAGGCAAGTTATATTGTTTTAGGATTTTTTGATTTTAATTATTTTGTTAACATATATGGTTTTAAATTAATTTGATTAATAAAGACATGTGTATTTAATACAATACCATATCCAGTTGTATTAAATGCTTATATCCAGTTCTTAGAGCTGCATATATCAGAACCGATATTTTATTACTACTACTCTTCTCAAAAAAGAATACACGTGACAGCCAATATTGTTAATCTCAGCTCAAATGGCAATTAATTACACCTGTTCCAAAACTTCCCAAAACATCTTTTATTCTATTATTTTAATTCCATTCCTCTTCATTAAAAGATAAAGAAAGGAAAAACTCCAAATTGCAAATTTGGAAATTTTTCAGAAAACCTAAATCTTGTTCTAAGATTAATTTTATAATTCTTTCTCAAATAATTTTTTCACCCACAATGACGACAATGAGAAGATTAAATAATTATTGAATCTGTCCTAAATTTGGATTAGACCCTATAAATTCGGATACCGAATGAAAAATAAAAAATATAATTCTTTTGGATAGTATCTTTTAAAAAAAATAAATAAAGAAAATATATTACTAATCAAAATTACCGAACTACGAAAAAAAATCACAGGTTATAAAAAACCCACTCATCCCAAATGACATGATTAAAAATAAATCAAAAGAAGATATATTACTAAATCGAAATAACTAAACTATAAAAAAAACCACAAATTATAGAAAACCACTCGCTCTGAAATGAATAACATAATTAAAAATAAATCTAATAATTTGCTTGTAATTCTTTCACCTGTCCATTTGATTCTAGTTTTTTTATAACTACAATTTGTCTTAAATATAAGCACTCGACTTTGTATTTTGCTTCAATTTAGTCATCAAATAAACTATAGCGCTCACAACTCAGACTAATTCAAAGTACTTTTGAACTCCTCCAATATTAGAGCGACTTAATTGAGACAATTCAAAATTAGATTAATTACGACGATTCAAAATTGAGTGACTTTATTGAGATAAATTTAAATTGAGTGGCAACCTTGAGACAACCATGAACAAATGTGCAAGGAGCATTAAACATGCAACAATAGATAAGTTGAAATCTTGATAATAAAAATTCTGAATTGACAACCAATGAAATACACTTTTTCAAGCAAACAATGCACATTTTTACCTGAAATCAAACTAGTTCTACACAAGAATACAGTCAAACTTGTTATCAATTTCACATATACTTAAATTGCAATCATAAATTGAGCAACTTGATAATGATAATATTAATAATAAGCTGAATCTGATAATTAGTTTTTCAGAATCTAAAGCTTGCAAGCAATGGAACGAAATAAAACCAAACTGAGCCAAGGATGACTTCCCATTGTGACCGCAGCAGTCGTGTCTCCGAAATCGGTGCCAAACACAGTCTGCTCGGAAGGGTTGCAGGTCTCTTTCTGTCACAGGACAGAAACTCGGTGATGGCCAGTGCCGCCACACATTCCAGCTGAACGCCCTTGCATCGCGGCAAGAGCATGAGATGAGTATCCAGAGAATTTGAACTCCGGCTGATTAAAGATGTCACTATTTGATGCACTTGTGATATCTGAGCAACTGGCGGAAGCAGATGCACCGTCTCTACGCTTATCAGGCTGGCGAACTTCCAATTCTGAATATTGCTGGCCATTGTTCGTAGGAGACGCATCAGAGTCCTCAAGCTTCTTTGCATTGAGAAAGCGTCCACCAGAGCCCCTAGCCCTTCTCAGAGCATGAAGATGCCGGGACTCGTGAAGATAAGGCTGCATAAGTATAATAACAAGGATTGTTGAAACAACACCAAAGAACCAGATGGTAACACCGCAAAAATTAGGATGATCCGCGAAATTCCATACCTTACGAGCCTTGATGAGTTTGTTTTGAGCCTCAAGTTTTGCACGGTAACGTCTCCTCCTGAGAATAGCATTGTATTGTTTCGCATTAACAAAGATCGGTTCATCTTGGGTAAATTCAAGTGGAAGTGGAACCCGAGCTGAAGTAACTCCGAACATCTGAGGATGATGGATCTGGCAGCAGTTTTCACAAAATATAGACAATTCAATTCGTTGTCTAGTGACAGATAAAATCAGAATCTACGACAGATGAAATACTAATCCAAGCATCTCCAGTTTATTGGTTATCAATCATACATTCCATGTATTATCTCTATTCGCTAAGCGCTATGCGGCCTTTTCATGTTGTAAAATTCTTTTGCCTAAATAAATACATTGAAAATGAAACTTCATAAACCCAAAATTGGACTAGAATCACTTTTTCGGTTTTTCCCAATTGGCAAATTAAAATTCAAAAATTACAACGGTAAGAAAGCTAAGAAAGGAAAAAAGCAGAAAAAGTTACTGACCATTGCCTGTGGACCATAAGCGGCTATTAGGCCTCCGAAATATGGTTCAGAGAAATGAATTGGGACACAAGCCTGAAAATGGTAAGTAACAGATAACGTAAAAAATTCACGCATCCCAAACGAATCTTGCAGTAAGACCGAATATTAACTTACATTTGATTGGCCATAATCAACTTGTGACGGAAAGATAAAATCTTGAGTCCCCATTGATGATGTCAGTTTAGTGTGGCACGCCTCAGAATTCCCGTGACTCTCATTATATCCTATTCAAAACCATTAACATTATGAAAACAGAATATACCCAACCATCAAAACATAATGAATCGGTAAAGAACATAAGCGAATGCAATTAGTTTAACCAATACAAGCATTATATTACCTTCCCCAATGCTAGCCACTTCGGGGTAAGATTGCCCGGTCGACTGAGAAGAAGACGAATCTTGATCCTGAAATTGGAAAGTCAATTTCTTGGTGGCACTGAAATGTTGCTCCGGAACCCCCATTTTCAACCCTAAAAAGACGATTCTACGACTGTCGATTCAGTAGAATTTCCTAAAGTTTGGCAACCAACAACACAAGGAGACATTGAATTGGCATTACTTATAACAGAATCTCTGTGCAATACAATAAAACGAAACTCAAATCGAAGTAAAATAACTCACTAGATCTTCGACGTTGGTCCTAAAATTCGAATCTTTGTCTGCTTATCGACTACCTACAATCGAAACAAAGGTTTTCCACATTAGGAATTACAATTTAATGCAAAATTCATCATCATTATCAGCACAAAACACATTCAAGAACTTGATTCTGTCAAAACCGAGCTACGCGAAAATCGAACAGATAGAGACACCTCTATAGCAATCAAACACAGAAAATCAAAGACATGCAAATCAAAACATGAACTTCTTACTAAGAATTCAAATCAAACATGAACTCACATAAACAAAATCACATGCAGAAATCAAAATCCCTAAATTTGGGGGAAACACAAAACATGTCCACCTATATTGAAACATAAATTGAGCAATTATGGAAATTTTGGAAATAACCAAACATATCAATAACTAAACTACATGATCATTAACTAAAACAAAATTCAAAACCCAGAAATCCAAAAATAGAAACATTATACCCCAATCTACAACACACATGCAAAACCCAAAAAGGCAAGAGTTTTATCAACAAAAACACAAAATAACCATCAAAGATCAAATTTTTCCAAACAAAAATCAAAACCCACCATTGGAACATCTTCATGAGCAAAAAAGAACACAACCCAGATGAAATTAGAGAGAGAAAGTTATAGAGAGAGAGAGAGAAAAAGGATGGACCTTTTGAGCTATATCTTCTTCTTCTTGAACACACTTTCTCTCACTAAAAAAATGAAAAATAATCACTTCTTTTATTTTTCTTTAATCTGTCTTTTGGTTAATGGCTTTAAATGTATTGATGATGTATTTTTTTTATTTTTTTATTTTTAAAAACAATGATAATATATATCTCTCCTTTTCACCATTACTATCTCCACTCTTCTTCTCTGCATTTTTTTATGATTTTGGGAAAATTTTATAATAATATTTTAGGATCATAATTTGGTAATTTAAGGAGTTTGATTATTTGTCGTTTAGTGTTGGTGTTCTTCCTTCTGTAATGAATTCTTTCTCTATTTTTAAATGTTTTAACTGATAAATTTTCTGAATATTTTTGGTGTTGGTTTCCTTAAATGCCCTCAGCCGCCCTTTTATTTACAGGTTTGTATTTCCCTGATTTCTAATGGCACACGCGCTTCCTACTTTTTTGTTTGTGTGCTTTTTTTTCCATTTTTTAAATAGATGAGCCTTATCCATTGCTTTTTTTAATGTCACTTTTTCTTATGATTATTTTTTTTAAGAAAATTTTCTTTTTATGAAAAAAAAATCGTATAAATTAAATTATTACACTCTTATATGGAAATAAACATATTGTTACTAATAATATTAAAAAAAAAACTCTAAAATGACTATTTATAGTTTATCGAATTTCGTTCAAAATTGGTCAGATATTTTATTGATTATCTAACCGCTAGAACTTTTCTTATCAATAAATGAAACTTTTACCACTTAAATTCGGTGTAGGCTATGGTCACTTTCTTTTTTGTTTACTTTGTTTTCACTTTGTTTTATTTACCATTAGATTAGTTTTTACTCCATGATCTAATGGTGGATAAAACAAAGTAATTGTTACTTTGTAAAAAACAAAGTAACCATAGAATTTCCCCTTAAATTCATATTAATTTGTTATTCAAAGTAATAATTAATTGTTCAAATATTGAGTGAACTATATACATGATTGATTATGAGTTTTATATATTTTGTGATGGGTGTTATTTTTTAAACTATTAGCATCATGGTAGAGATATAACCAAAAAGATAAAAATAAATAACAGTGCATTTTTGCAAAATTAATATTAAATGGATTGTTCGGTTAGTGATTAAAAATAAAGTAACACGAAATTATTTAATATGGATAAGTTTTTGTACCTACTCCCACTATATTGTTTGGTAAAATAGAAATTCACTTCTTCTTAAAAAAAGAAAATAGGGATGATTACAAATTTAGCTTCTTTCAATAGGCCATTCATATATGTAAACTAGGGGTGTTCATCGGTCGGTTCGGTCTGCAAACCGAATCGAACCGAATTGAACTAACCGAATTCCGTATAAGATCTAAAATTAAAATCGAATCGAATCGAAATAAATTACAAACCAAACCGAATTGAATTTTAGAATTCGGTTCGGTTCGGTTTTCGGTTTCAATATTTATAAAAAAAATTATTCTTAATTCTTGTTTCATACAAAGAACAAAAAAAAAATAAAAAATTTGCATGTATTATTCATTTTACGTAATGTATTGAAAGTTATATATACCTTTTCGTTAATAAAGCAAGAATTGGTAGCTTTTGAGTTTGAGTTACTACTTTTCTCTATTAAAAACATATTTTCATACATGTGTCATGACAAAACAAACAAAATAAACATTGTTTTCAAAAGAATAATATAATTAATACACAATAAATAGGAGTAAAAGTCTTATTATGGCATAAAATCTCATAAAATTTTATTTATTTGGTCGGTTCGGTTAATTCGGTTATTTTGACAAAACCGAACCGATTAGACCGAATACCGAAATATTGAAATATTTAGAACCGAAAACCGAACCGAAAAACCGAATTGCATCGGTTCGGTCGGTATTTCGGTCTGGTTCGGTTTTTAAACACCCCTAATGTAAACATATTTGCCTTACATTTATTAATATAGATCATGTAAGAGCGGACTTACATTTCGACTCAAGTGGGCGAGAGCCCTTACGGACTCCGGCACCACCCATGTGTATGGATGGTGCGATTTCAATGAACCCCCTAAATAACGTTTTTTTATATTAGTAGATACATATATTAGATAGAATTGATACGTAGAATAAATGGTTATGGAGTGAGTTCTCATGTTAAAGGTCATAAGCTCAATTTCACTCATTCGTATTTTATGTATCTTTTTCCTATCTTTTTTTAAGAGTATTATTTCTTTCTTAAAACCTATAATCCATTTTTCTATAAAAAAAAAAACCTATAATCCATTTCTCTTCAATATTTTTAATTCTTCAACTCTGATACTTCTCTATTTATAAAAAATTTCTTCAATAACTAATATTTCTTTTTTCTTTTGAGAAACCTATAATTAATATTTAAAAATTATACTTTTAAAAATATTATGGACTCATTTTATATTCTTTTCATGAGAAACTTAAAAAAAAAAATCTCTTCAACTTTTACGGCCTATTTTAAAAAGAGTTTTTCAATTTCTTAAACTAAATTTGTCGGTAATTAAGAACTTAACTCTCCAATTTTTTAGCTTTTTTTGAAACAATTAAAATTGTATATAATTTACTCTTAATTGTGTTTTACATATGTGAACAAAAAAACCGATATAAAGGGCTACAAATTAGCCCTCCTTAAACCTCAAAACTTGGGTCCGCCCCTGAGACTGTATTAGAATTTTAGGACAAAAATACCATTCCTTTTATGATAACCTAAATCCTTTACATAGTCATATCGTTCTATCAGCTTCAACTCATTCACTGCTTTTTTAACTCTCTTCTAATTTACATTCATGTACTCCTCCATGTTGCTCCTCTTTCTTCTTCCTCTTCATATCATTTGTTCATCTTCTTCATCTCCTTCAACTGTGAGCATGTCATCTCAATTCCATCTCTTTCATCTCCATAAACTCATAAATCTCAACCATGGCATTTCTAATGGTGAAGGCTTTGTCATTTTCCATCAATCGCTCAACTCTTCTTCATCTTGCATATCCTCATCGCAATCTGAAACCTTGGTGGTTTCTCTTCTTCATTCAACTCCACTCTCTTCCACTTCCGCTTCCCTTATTTTCATTCGGTAGTTGTTAGATGTGGCTCATAATATCTTAAGGGGCTTATTGTAACACCTAGACTCAATACCATGTTTATATTGTCCACTCTGATTCAAATTCATCACCATTGGCCCTCACGGCTTTAAAAACGCGTCATGCATGTATTGGATCCACATATCACTTATAAGCCCCAGTTCACTCCTCTCTATTTTCGATGTGGGATTCAGTTCATTCTTGCCCTCATCGTCATCCCTTACAGCCACTCCTTGTACATGTCTTCTCACCTAGACACCATATTTTCCAGACCAGGACGTTACAGGCCCACCAGCTTCCACCCAGTTCATCCCGAACCACACATCGTACAAAAAGAATATGCTTTAATACCAATTGCAACACTTAAATGCAATCCCATGTAGATTTTGTCTGCTCTGTCTAAATTGTCACCATTGGGCTCACGGCTTTAAAACGTGTCATTCATGTATCAGATTCACATATCACTTATACGCCCCAGTTCACTCCTCTCTATTTTCGATGTGGGTTTAGTTCATTCCTGCCCCCATCGGCCATCGTCATCCCTTAAAGTCGCTCCTTGTACAAGTCTTCTGACCTCGGCTCCACTCTCTGCGGGGTGGAGCGCATCAAGCGAACAAAGCTCAACTTCGGAAAACCCCATCTGGAACGACACATTGGGATTAATAGGTCGGAGTGGGGGGCGATATAATACAAGGTTATTTTCGCATTTTTATAAAGTAAGGTTTCTCGGGTTACTCTACATATAATTGTATTCTGTAACTTATTTTCTCACACAATCAATAAAAACAATCGCTCGTTACTCCTGAAGATGTATGCAATATTTGCCGAATTTCGTTAAATTCTATGTTTCATTTATCATTTTTTATATATTATCTATTAACTTGATCCTCGAGCATTAATATTAGAGCTCGTTAAAAAAATTATGTCAAAAGGTACGAAATTCAAATTTACGAATTTAACAAAACAACTGATATCATAGCTGAATTAATTATATTAAAAAAACACTCAACTAATTTAAAACAAAACATACGCAATATGTTTGTCCATTATATATACGTAATATGTTTGTCCATTTTATGATTTAACAGGAAAATAAATTGTAATATGAAAATGAAACATTATTAGATATGATGTAGTGTTTGATATAGTTAAATATATCATAGGCTGACTTTGTATACCATATAAGATGACTAATAGTTGTTAATATTTCTCTTAATTTTTGGGTCACATTCTTTTCGCAACTAGAGACATTTATAAAATTCGGGTGCAAAACTTGATCATTAAAAATTTAAAATAGAAAATCTAGGAAAAATTAAATAAAAATATAATTAATAAATTTAGTTTTTTTCTTTATTTTGTTTATTTATACAAATTTAATAACAAATAAAGTAGAAATAATAATCAATTAATTCAACAAAACTTAATTAAGTTTTAACAAATACAACTAGTGATTGCTGCAAAAAAAGGTAAAGTACAAAAAATTCCTATGATTTTATGTTTTTATAAAACAAATAAATTTATGGTTTGATTTAAAAAAAAAAATATATAGTTTAAGGTTCCATGAATTTAAAAACATAATAATTGGATTCTTTAGAAAAATAAGTATATTTTAAGCAATTTTTTAATTTTGAGGTCATCTAGGCAACGTTTGGTTAAGAGAGAAAGTAAATGTTAGAGAAAAAAAAAATTAAAACAAGGATTTTGAAAAATAAAAAACGTAGTTGCATAGAAAATGTGATTCTAAACAATGTTAATATTTTGAAAATTTCCACTTTGAAGTTGTTAAATAGTTATTTTAGACGTTTTAAATTGGCAAGTCGCCTTTTTGTTAAAATTTGAAATCACGGGTATTTCTTTTTAGAAAAATAAACCACATTAAACTTTTTGTAGTTTACCAAAAAAAATTTACTAGTAATGGAAGGTGTTACTTGAGTAAATAATAAATTTACTTGGCACAAAAGCTTCCTCTCTTGTATGATTAGTACTGTAGACTTTCATTCACAGAAAACCACACAAGCTATTCCAAAATAATCAAAATTATGGAAAATCTTCCTTTATTTCAACTTTCTATTTAGCGATTGCTCTCGAATTATGAAAGTTTTGTTTAAACAAAAATATTTTTGGTTAAACCGACCTACAAAGCCCTAATAGTTTGGCATATTCATACTTCAAGTGTATTACTCCGCCTTTTAATTTACGATGACTTGAGCATCAGAGTGAAGTCGTTGGTCAACAATCCGCTCCTCAACTTACGTTTTATATTTTGTAGGTATCTTTAAACTTACTATTATAGCTAGTGAAACAAAGTAGCATCATTAAAGAGTTTAAGAAGTATTACTTGGATTTTCTACTTTGTTTCAAGTAAGTGTTAAAAAAGGTTAGAATAAAATAAAATAGTATTTTAGTTTTTGCTAAAATGGGATTAGAAGCAATGATTAATGGAGAAATTGAAAGAAGATAATTTATGGAGACTGCCACAAGTCAAGTGAAAGGTCACTGAAATTGGCTTAAGAAAGAGAGCCCAATTTTGCTTCCCTAGAAGTTACAAGAATTTCAAGATTCTCTTTCCAATTTTGTCCTTCTATACATCATTTATTTACTCTCATACCACCAACTTTACTTTTGTTCCCAATTTTTCATCTTTTCATGTATTTTGCTTCTCAAATCCTTCCAAGTATAATATGGATTATGGCTCAAAATGGAGTCAAATTTAGACTTCAATCCACTTTTGGGCCTTAGTTAAATTTTATTCTAACTGATGGGTCTCTTTAATTGTCGGCTGATTAAGTTTTAAATTTTAATAATTTAAATTACCAACTGGAATTTAAACATGGAGATAAAAAAATATTCTTAATCCGAAGTATCATGTTATCCGTACTTCAAGGATATTTTAAAATTTCTTCATAAAATTAATGCTTAAAATATATTTCGTTTTACTAAAAAGAGGGCGCTAGGCTCGATTGAAAATATTATTTGTCCTAATTAATAAGGGTGGACAAATATCAACTGGTTTGGTCTTTCAATGAAACTAACTTATATCTTCCAAAAAGAAATGAAACTTATATTATGGTTTGATTTAAATCGGTTTGCATAAAATTAAAATCAAACAATTGCAATATATTGTACAAAGAAGTATAACATTCATCTATTTATAAATTGATAATGCCATAATTTTTTACTTTTTCTTTCTCTCAACATGAGATGCTCGTGAACTAAAATTTGATTCAATATTATAATTTGTGGTTCATGATTATTTTATCCAGTGTTTCACTATGTGAAACATTTTTTCTAATTAGAATAAGTTTTCATGATTTTAGGATGGTGTGATTAATTAGTATTTGACTTTTTTCTATTATTTCTTATTCTTGAAGGGTGTTGCAATCATTTGACTTATTTTGGGGAAATTAAAAATAGCTGAATAAAACATTCAGAAATTATCAATAAAACTATAAGCTTTGTATATCATTCAATTACTGAAATATATGATATATAATTTAATAATAAGATAGTAGTATATTATTATTACTTAAAACCCTTCTCTTTTTTTAAAACATAACCTGTCTGAATAACTAAACAATATCTACATGGATACAAACAAACTTTTTTTTTTTTATAGAGTCAACATACATAACTCAATCAAACTCATATATGTCACGTCATCCGCTTGATAATGGTCAAAACACTAGAGAATATCTCTTATCTCTGGATTTTATTTCTTACTTAGCAGTCTTTCTTGAATTAGAAAAGCTCTGATTAAACAAGAATCTCCTTAACCGGCATATTTAGAAATTTCTAATCAAATCCTAAATTAAGATTTTTGTCTCTTCTTATAATTAGTCTGATATATTTATACTTTCGGTTTCTCAAATTAATTTTCATTCAATCATTGATCCTTGTTGACTAAGCTATCGGAATAGGGTCGATGGCTAATGTCCCCTCCTTAATTTATGTTTGCAATTTTGCAGGAAACTTAAACATACGTGAAATAAGTTTGCTTTACGTCGTAACATAATTGATCTCTTGGAAAACGAAAAAAAGATCATCTGCAAAATCTGAATATCGAAGTATGGCTCAAACCAGTTGTGAGATCAAATGGATAAACTATTTACTTCAAGATTTTCAAGTTTCATATGAGAAGCCTATTACAATTTTATTGTGACGACTCTGCAGCTATAGCAATTGCCAAAACCCCGGTCTTTCATGATAAAATCGAGCATGTTGAGATAGACTGTCATGTGGTTAGATATCACATTTTTGATGGATTTATTCAAACACCTCATGTATACTTAGAGCCACAATTGGCAAACATCTTCGCAAAATCATTTAGTCATAAAACTATGTTACCTTCATTATCCAAGATTGGAATGGTACAACTCGGTGAAGTTTCATCGAGCGCGTGTGTGGCAAAGGGAGATTGCAGTTAAAAGTGTTCAAGATGAAACATAATAAGTTATAGGGACTAAAATGTAACTGAACAACTCATATGAGTCAGCTGAATTCAGTTGAGATTGGAAAGAAAGACTGTTAGCACAATCAACTTCTTATGTTAATAGTTTTAACTGTTTTTCCATCATTTTCTTCTCCGATTTCTTGTATAAATGTAACTAATTGTTTTTTTTCACAATCAATGAGAAATAATGATCTTCTTTCCCTCTCTTAATACTAGAGTGGAAAGTCACATCAAAATTCGTATATTTTAGTGTGGTAACATATAGTTTATACACAAAAGTGTGAATTAACCTGAAATCTGCACACCATATATGAAATTTATCCATAAAGATGTATTTGTATTTACTCGATTATTAATTCTTTAATAATAATAATTGTCTTAGCTAGCTATTTAATATTATTATTATTATTATTATTATTATAGAATATTTTATTATTAGATAACAACATTTTGTTCCGTAATTATTATTATTATTATTATTATAGAATATTTTATTATTAGATGGATTCAAAAAGTAACACTGTGATTTTAAATGATCTATGAATGTTTTGTGGGTCCTATAGTACTAAATTATAATTGATATAATATTAAGTGATGTTGATTTTAAAAGTGGTTCGTATGTACAAGAAAAAGAGAGTTTGAAGATTCTTTCTTTCGAAGAGAAAAGAGTTTGAGGATTAAATACTAAAAGTATTAATACCTTGAACAAAGAAATTTTTGATTCTAAAAGTAAGCTTGCCAAGTAATTAATCGAAACCAAATTTAGAAAGTGAATTTCTGCAATTAATTTTTTCAGACATCAATTCGGAGAAATTATAATTTATATCCAATTATTATTCATATATATCAAAGGAAAAGAAAGCTGACTTTTTCATTCTTTAATAAATTTTTATTGGATAAATTTACAATAATTTTATTTTCTTTTGTTTTGTTACCAATCCTTTTTTCTTTAATGGATAATATAACTAATTTTTGTCAACAAACATAGTATGTTGTGCAAAAGGAAACATGGAGTAGATTAGTAAAACATGATAAAAAAAAAATTCAGATATTTTCAATCGTTGAGTATTCAAAAAGAATGTTACAATTATGGACCACTTTTACTTCATTTCGAAGCAAGAAAAAAAAACTTAAGAAGCATCAATTCATATATTATTATTAATATGACACCCAACGGCAAACACGATATCAATAGAAGACAATTACTCCAATCCTGATTAGTTAAAATACAAATCACCTTTTCCCGATCAACATTAAACATGAAAAAAATGATCATTTAAATAAAGAAACTTCAATACAAAATGGAAGTAGTTTTTCTGAAAATACTAGAATTAGTAATAGAATAAGGCACAATGTGACATTACTTTTTTATAGGTTTTAGAGAAATTTTAAAATACTTATTCGATGACACATCACATATGTTAGTATTTAGTGTTTGATAATTTAAAGTCTAGGGTTGAGTTTTTAGGGTCTACGGTTTTTATTTTAGGGTCTAGAATTTTATATAAATTATGAACTAGAAAACAAATTTTTAATTAATTACACGTTGTCAAAATCTTATTCGTTGATGTAACATATATCAACCATTTATTGATTTAGAGTGCCACATCATCGTGCTTAAGGAGTATACTAAAATCTCTGCTAAAAGTAATTTTTTCAGCTAAAAGTAATGTTTAATAAATGTAAATGTTTTTTTAAGAAAGCCCACAATTTGTAATTTTAGGGAAAGTTATTGATAATTTTTAAAATAAAGTAACTCTTAACTTTCAATATTATTTAATAGTTTCATATTTTGATATTCTTTATTGTTACCAAACACTTCGATGTTTTTCACTGTTTTTTCCCCTAGCACGTCCCACCAACTGCTTCTCCATACAACAATTCAAGTTGGTTCTAAGTGACATTTTAGCACATAAAATACGATGATTAGAGTTTCAAATAGGGCTAGATGAAGGTAAGAACTGCTTCCTTTTCTTGGTAGAGCATAAGGTTCAGAATTTTATAGTCTATTACTCCGATTTTGTGGCATCTTTTTAGTGAAATTTTAAATGTTATCTTCAATAAAATTTGGAAAGCACAATTTATAAGACATTAATATAGTTCAAGAGAAATTATTGTTTCTGGATCTCAAAATGCATGAATAAAATATTTTAAGATCCAAAAGCTAATTTAAAAATTCAATTGAAATATGAATTGTCATTGCTCAGTGATAACACAAAACAAAGAAATATAAAAAATGAAGTTCTATTGCTGCTGTCAAAGCCACAGTTGTTGGACCAGTAACAAGGCATTTTCAGAGTTATATATTTATATCTTGCTAGTAATAAAAAAATAATTATATAATAAAGTCAACACTTCTCAACCATACAATAAACATTATAATATTTTCATTTTTTGGAATTCACAAATAGTTCCACTAACAATAAAAAAAATCAGTAATAGAATTTTGCAAACTATGGTTAACATTGTAATAATATTAGCACAAGCAATAGATGTGACTGATCCAAGGCACAAATCTATGCTAAATGATTGAAAAATTGAGATGAATAATTAAACACAACAATTAAAACCCGAATATAAAGCAAGCACAAATAAAATTATAAAGTGGCACTCAAAAGATTATTTTGAAAATAAATAAAACAGAAACGGTAAAATACAAGTTATAGGAAGGTACAGAAATTCAAATACAGGATGGTAAATTTACATCCCATAATTAGATAAACTTCCAGCCAGTGAGATGTGAGATGTATGCTTCAGGGCGGGTTGCGGGCTTGGATTTCCAGAAAATTGTTCCGAGCCGCCTCTCAGAAGTTTATTTGTTCCGTTTGTGAGCAGATAATACAATCAGTTGCTTAAAATTCTCGTCCTTTATATTGCATTTCCTGTGTTACAACAAAAGCAAACTCAAAAATAGTTCCATCTCCTGTCTGATCAGGTTGCTTTTATCGTCTTTTAACAAACCTCGAAGGTTAAATGATTAATCTTCAAAGTGTGCAAGTTTATGAAACAAGAAACAACTAACTAATCATGCTTTCAAATGTTGACAGGATTCAGAAAGTTGCCTGCTATTTCATTTTCAACATCAAGCAACAAAAGAAAAACGTAGCGATATAGCTTTCTTGTCCTACAAAGTGCAAATAAGTTCTCATATTCACAACCAAATATTTCAGGTAAATTGCATTGATCGTCCCTAAAGTTTGAGCATGTTCAGCAAAGGTCACTGAACTTCATTTTCTTTCAAGTTATTCCAGCTATTCCATATAGAGAATCCCAGTAGTGGTGGCGTGACAATTAGTTGGAAATGACCGACTTTTACATATGACATGACAATCACATGGTAACAAAAAAAGATATACTTCTGGTTGACACGTGACTGTCCTGTTATATATAAAATTACTTTCCCATAGACTTTTTCTGTCCGAGGTTGGAATGGCTTTTTTCAAATAGAAAAGAAAGTTAAATGATTTTATTGAAAGAAGATGAAGTTTAGCGACTTTTTTTCTGAATCAGACCGCAAACTTAAAGCACCGTATAGTTCTCATCGATCATATAAAGAGTAGATGGAGCATAGTTATTTTCATCCTAAGCATATTTAAAATTATTCATTGATTACCAAGTTTCTATCACTTTGATATATCATATCACAAATTAAGACAATAAGTAATCACTTACAGGTGGGTAGTACATGACTTGCCGAGGGTGGCTAACGAGTACCTGCTGTCCATACTGCAATCAGATGTAAATATGCAAATAAGGAATCCCGACTAGTATAAAAATGTCAATTACATTACAAGTTTCTAGAATATAGTACCTGAGGTCCACCTGGATGAAAATATGCTTGCTGAGTTTGCATCGACGCAACCTGTGGATTAAATATAACAGGCTGGTGACCAGCAAACGAGGGTCCAATCTGCAAAAATCCTTTTAAGAATTAGACAAAGCTGTAATAACCAAAACTAAGAAGACTTCTATGAGATAACCTCTATCATAAACTCAATACTCGTCTTTATATCACATAGAAAGATGCAAAGGACCACTCTTCTTGCAGCACATTTAGAACTGCTATGCTCATATATGTCTGCTAGAGCGAACACAAAATACAAGTAAAAAATGAATATTTAAATGCTGAGCCTATCAGTTTACCACTGGAATAAACACGAAAGAATGAAAATTAAAGAGCAAACGCACATAGGTTACATCTACTGATTTACTACTTACCCCATATCCCATTTGCATGCCGTGCATATGCGGTAAAGCAGGAACATTAGGTGGAACATAGAAGGAACCATCAGAGACTGGAGACGGTGGCCTAACAGGTGTTTGAATAGGTGTGAAGCTCTTGGCGTTGGGGTTAAGTCTGAATTCCTGTAACCAAATATGGAAAAAACAAAAGGAACCAAATACATTAGCGCTGTATGAGGCAGCTTTCTAGCACATGTACGCCATAATATCAAAGTTCCTATGTCTCCATCTATATAATAAACTATATCAGATTGTATTCACCTCTCACTGATAGGAAAAGCAAAAAATCACTAACTAGAAATCAAAACAAACCTTAGCATGGGGGTTCAATGTTGATTTCTCTGAAGCTAATGAACCCAGTGACGAGCTTGGTGATAAACCGCGACCATTGGAAACTGAGGACACACCTACACACTCGGAAGTTGTAGATGCCGAACTTCCAGGGCGTCCACGTAAATTTACAGATTGCAAATCTCCTTTGCCAGATGGTGCACCTTCTGACAGCTCAGCAGAAGAACTAGTCTTTTCATTACTGTTTAATGAAACGTTGGACGAAGGAGGAGCATAGGACGTCGCATCAGGAGATAGAGCCCCTTTATCAGAGCCATCTTTCTTGACATTTGAGGATGCCCGGGAATCTAAAAGACAATAGTTACCATCACATACCGTATAACATATGCACAATGCGAGCATTATAACATTTCATGCATAAAATTGCAAGGTACGTGTAGTAATATAATTAGAAGTTTATCCGTATGCATCATGCACATAAATATTCAACAGCAAGGGATGAAATTTTAATTGCAAAACTGACTGATTCACTTACCCTCACAAGTTCGCAATTGAGTATCCTCGGCCTGCAGCATCAAATGTAAACATAAAATGGAAAACATTGATATCAGCAATCACATAATCATACTTATGAAAGAAGCATAATATGTTTCCTCCACAAACTTTTCATGAGATTTGTGTTTGACTTACAGTTTGCACATTGACACATTCCTTTGTGTCTTCATTTGCTTCCCGTTCATTATAAAGTTTCTCTAGGATCCTATAATTGGAAAATGAGATACTCAGGAATTTTAACAAAGCAATTATCTATCTTCTCACTACAATCATCACAAAGTACAAAAAGATTAATGTTACCATAACATTCAAGCTAAAAATCAGCAGATATACGAACCTGCTTTTACTGCCCGAAGTGAATACATTTTTAGAGGGAAGTTCAGATGCTAATTGTCTAGCTTGTTCGTAAGAACCTGGCCGACCAAAATCAGAAATTGCACTTGAATGAGAAGTGTATGTCTCATCCTGTACAGACAACATGCAATTATTCCCAAGTACTACAATTAGCAGCAGATATTAGAAAAAGACCACATACATCACACGAAATGTAAAATTTATACAAGAGCAAGAAAACAAGGAAATCTAAAAATTTGAAACTCATAAACACTTGGATCAGAAAGTGTAGAAGGTAACACTGCC
This sequence comes from Euphorbia peplus, assembly GCA_028411795.1. Taxonomy (NCBI): domain Eukaryota; kingdom Viridiplantae; phylum Streptophyta; class Magnoliopsida; order Malpighiales; family Euphorbiaceae; genus Euphorbia; species Euphorbia peplus. The sequence continues at coordinate 4,921,827 of CP110843.1, read as the reverse complement.
ACAAAATATTGCCTTCAAAATACAAAGTGACAACATGCATCTCAATGTATTTTCAGTTGAGTTTTTACACAATGGCTTTTCATGCATATGGTTACCATCACAAACCTTTGCCTTTTCTCTATCCTTTCTAATAAATCAGAGATAGGTTCCATAAAGACGAGAACTATTAAAATTAATCAATTAAGGAAAGAATAATATAGACATGAATTAAGGGGAAAAACTGATCATTTTTCTTCAAGCACATGTATAACCCTAACTTCAGTAAACAAACTTGAAACCCAACAATCTTTTGAAAATGGAAAACGTGTAAAAGAGCAAACCGCCAACAATTTCTTGCTTTCAGAATATCTGAACTCTGAATGGCTTACAAAATAGTATTTTGGAAAAAATCAAAAATAAAGACCACCTCTAGCACACATGATTGCCTTACATTATACTAGGAAGAAGAAAAAAAGTTCCAATAATGTAATATTAAACACTCATGGCACAAATGAGGGCTCTTTCGCTTAAGAGAATTCGGGAATTTCTCAATGCATCCTTCAAGTTTAACACTTCAAATGCATTTGACATGCAAAAAAGCTTGCATATAGAACTTCAATACAAATTTAAATTAATGCAAAAGCTTGACTTGAAATAAACCTAGACATTAGAAAAGGGTTTATAAAGTGAGGCTTACCACATAAGAAGTTGACAAAGCTTGGTCTCCAATAGGTTCATCTCCAAAGGTTTCAGTATTGCGTGAATCCAACATTATGTCCTCAGTTTCCTCATATCCACTATCATCAACCGATATACCTCTGTAAACAGATGAAAATCTTGTTTCTTCATCAATATCAAAAGTTTCATCTAGGTGGATTCCTCTTTCCTGTTGCACAAATAGAAGACTGATTAGTAACTATACAACAACAGCATACCAATGACTAAAGATAAAATTGTTAAAAAGAAAACGACAATGACAGAAAGAGAGAAAACAAAAAAGGGATTGAGATAATCACCTCTGCTAAATGAAGGTCTTTTGTGTCCTCACCCTCAATTTCTTTAGCTATTCTCAAAGCTTGCCTCTCTAAGTCTCTCATTTGAGGACCCTTCTCCAGCTTCGTAGTGTAAAGCTCCTCATCAAAGGTGCTTTTAACTCCAAATAATGTTGCATTTATTTCAAATTGATCCCAACCCCTATAAGACGAATTCATAACTATATCATATCCATAAATTTTCAGAAGAAAATGTTCAAACACTCCCTATAGGTCAAGCTCCCACTGAAAAAGCTTATCCATACATTTATAAAAAAATTCCTCATACTTCAATCATTATTTCCAAGTTTCCAGCCCTCAAACCATAAGGGCGCAATATAGAATAATGCAGATGATAAGGCCACTCAGTGTCATACAAATCATATACCAGAAAAACAGCAGATATATTCATACGTACAATAACATACTGCTTGAGCAAACATATACAAGACCTAAGAAATTTAACCAGAGTCGTACATCCAAAACCTTAAGCAATATGCTGCAAAAAACAATTAAATTTCTCGGACTGTATCTTCAGTATGTCTGGTTCGAGATTCCACAAATTCATGTTTTCTTTTTTATTACATTGGTTCAAAAGAATCAAAGTAACCACAAAAAGAAAGCAGTGGATAGCTAGGATAGGCTCAGGTCCTAACCAAGTAGAGTAGTATTTCCAAACGGTACAAACACTACCAACCTATAGTGGATACAAACAAAAGCACATAAATACGAAACTATCCAAGATTACCTATTCCACTGGCCATCGAATATATTCTCTAGCTCAGGGCATTGCGGGTCATCTTCATCAGGGACCCAAGGTGCTAACTCTCTCTCCACTTCAGCATTACGGGTTTGGGATATATATGAATCTAGCAAAATCTCTTGCTGCTTTTCATGTTGGACTTCATTGGCAATCCCCTCCGCAGTAACACACACATCCTGAAACCATTATCAAATAACCAATTTAGAAACATCCAACTGGATTTTCTCACCACAATATTTAAGCACATAGTGCACTCGATTTATTTTCCCTGAGCTCATGCATTCCATTTAAATCATAAGTTAATAACTAAAAAGAAGTTTTGAAAGGCACTAATGCAATACTATGAAACAGAAAATACAGCAGACCTTTGCTAACACTTGAACAATGTCTTTTCCAGGAACAATCATAAATTTTGTAGGAGCTTTGCTAAGTTCTGTTCTCTGGCCACGAAAGGAAGCATCCTTTATCGTCCGAGCCATTTCCAGAGAAATTGCTGACAAGGACATGCAAGTTGGGATGTTAACAATATTACCGAAAACTCAAACAAGAATATTTGAACCAAACAATATCAACAATGAGAACACCAAAAATTAATCTTTTAAAAGGAACAAAGTCAGCATACCAAATTCCTTATCAATATTTGTTGTGTGAAATATGCCAGACAGTATGGATCCATTTTTTAGATGGACTTCCACAGTCTGCCCAATAAGACATGCCGATAAGTATATCAACCGATCACGGGCAGGACTCTCATGAACTCCAACTTTGCCACCAATCACTGCACCTAAATCCATTATGTCAGATAGAGAAAACGGAAGATATAGTTGGAATTGGAAAAAAGAAGAAGAAAGAAACACACTGGAGTTGCCAGATCTGTTCAGATTTGGTTTGCCAGATTGCAGCTTATTGTCCGATCTTGTCCCTCCATCCCTCTCGGTTCTTCGACGACCAAAACCATTGATGTAAGATTTGGACTGTGCAGCCTGTTGCAGACTCATGTTGACAGCAACAACACTCCACCCACAAAGAACAAGCTAAAAACAAGAAGATATAAGTTGTAAAGCAGAACGATGGACAACACATGCAAATATATTTGGACAGACTGCATTTTAAGTGACACGAAATTGCATTGCCAATAAGATTAAAAGAAAAAGGTACTACAGGAAAGAGAGAACCATAGTTATAAGAGGTGCATTAAAAAACCACAAGCAGCCATGGAGCCCTGGCACAAGACTCAGACGCGCGTCTAAACGACACAAGCGCACTAAAAGAACAAATATATACATAATCGAAAATGATAATATTAAAATATAAGAAACGATATATTCTATAATCAAAATGCAAGAAATACTAAATCATGGAAGCATTCTAAATCATAAATTTTAACTCACAATAAACCCCATATTCTAAAAGTTCAAGTGTTCAACTGATTAGTAAATTCTAAGCTGACTAATAGCTACTTTTCATCAAATGCCTCCAAATTCATCAATCATATCTTCCTCATATACAACATCATAAAATTCTTCTTCAGGAATCTGATCCTCTTTCATCCTCATCATACTCATCTACAAATCAGTTTTCCATTGTATATTTGTGTCTCTTCTTTTTCCCATTTTTATTGTTTATTTTGGACATTAGAGGTATCTAAAGATCTGATCCAACTGTGGATTTCAAACCTCTAAAAAATCCATGTCCATGTGACATATAGGCTCCATAGAACCTTTTATAACCATGGCCATGCCCATAAAGATGCAACTTTCTATCGCTTGTCAAAAGCACACGCCTTTGGAGTTGCTAGGGCGCTCGGCCTAGTGCCTTGTGCGCATGAAGCCTTAGGCCTTAACCATGGAGAGAGCATTAAAATACAAAAAGCGACAATGTGAAATGAAATATTTCTTCAAGAAGAGTAGAACATGGAGATGATTAATAGAGAAGAAGACGTTATAAGGAAAGAAAACCGAATGTGAAAGAGCATTGAGGTCTCCATGCTGTCCTGAATGGAGTATGAAAAAAAGGAGATCGATTATTTGGCCTACCTCAAATGATTTTGATATGTAAGGTAAAATAAAGTTCTATCGTGTGTATTACGAGTAAAATCATATCACCAGGTGGCTAAAGACAATTATAAAAGGTCAGCCCAAAATTAGTAGGTTCTTTTCATTCAGCAATACCAAGCACAATTATCACTTGACTCAATTTATACTATCCACCAGAGCTTGAGAGCCTAATGATTATCCAATAACATAATGCCAACTGTTACATGAACTTGTGGTGGGGGGGCGGGGGCATGTGGTCTTAATACAGCAAAAGAGGAATAGAGTGTGAAAATGCATTTCTACAACATGGCTTCTTGTCATTTGAGTACTCTCCATCTAACCCCAATAACTAGCACATCCAAATTTTCTTTAGCGTGCTAAACTTGTATCAGAAACTCAACGTTGAAATACAACAATGTAGAGTGTCAACAGACTTGGGTTATTCCAGTTTTTATTAGTAGAAACTCCTCTTAATTTAAGAACCTCATAATATCATTGTTCTCTCCCTCAACAATAATTCTTTCCACATTCCTTAGTTTTCCTTTTTCTTTTTCTAACATCATCAGTGTGAGAATCTTAGCATACTTATGTGTATTCTTAAGCACGAGTTTAAGAAACCGACGGCCCTGAAAAAATCCTGTTCCCATATTCTCAGTTCTTAGCAAATCTTTGTTTAATCTTTCACGTCTAATGCAACCAATCAAAGTGAAAACCTTATCCTTTTTTCTCTACTTCTAAGCTACATAACCTAATAATTAATTCTAAATGAATGCCATGCAAATCATAATTATAACTAGCATAAGGATCTAACAGAACAAAAGCCTTTCTACAGCTGCCATCCTTGCCCAAGTCAAATTCATAAGAATCTGCCTACCAAAACTCTAACTTAAAAAGCATTCAAAATATCATATACAGTGACTGAGAAAGCAACAGCACTCGGAAGTGTAAAGAAGGAAAACAGCTTTATGGGTAATGGGTTACACAAGAACAGTCAGCAGTTCTAGAGAACACAACTCCATTGTAGATAAGCTGGGCAACACAAAGCACACTAAAGGGTCCAAAAGATCGGGAGATACACTAGAACTGCACATTCACAAATATAACTGAGCGCACTTACATATTGATACTAAAGTAAATTCTGTTGCGGCACAAGCATGCGTGGTGAAGGTAATTACAGAACCTAGAACCAGCCAAAAACAACTAAAATGAGCAAAACTTGAAATCTCAAACCAAAAAGAACGAAATCAAGAAATCAACAACACCAGATAATTGAGAGGGGCAAAGATCAGAAGGACATTCATAGCCCAGTACTAACAAAATCGTCTATAACTAACAGACTCATTAAGGAAAAAACAAAATCAAGTAAACAAAAACAAAAATGCAGAGAGTAAGGCTGTACTTGTTTGGAGGTTAGAGGAGGTTCATTGAAGTATGGTTATTTAGCCAACCATGTTTGGATTGAAGGTTATTACAAGGTTCATTCAATGACCAAGCTTGGGAAGTGGGGGTTATTAAAAGGGGAGGGATTATGAAGGTTATTTGTAGGTTAGAAAACCTTTAAAAACATCTATTTTTAATCCGACCAATGAGGTGGGATCCGAAAGTTAAATATTTAACCTCACCTCCCTCCCTCCCCCCTTACATCCCCTTCCACCTTCCCTCCCTTCCCCTTAAGAGTTTGCTTGTTTTGAGGTTAGAGGAGGTTCAGTAAAGGGAGGGGAGGTTGAAGGTGGGGTTCAAAATTTAACCTTCGGATTCCACCAAATTGGTGAGACTAAAAGTGGAGGTTTTTAGAGGTTTTCCAATCTCTAAATAACCTTAAAAAAAACCTAATAACCCCCACTTCCAAGCATGGTTATTTAATGAGCCCATGAAATAACCCTTCAATCCAAGCATGATTAACTAAATAACCGTATCCTATAACCTCAAAACAAGCAAAATCTTAGCTATTCTTCGATTACTAAACTAAACCTTCTCGAATCTTCATCGAAGCAAACCCTAATAAAGTAGAGGCATTCATAAAAATTCCGAGTTCAGCTACAAAGAAAATGCAATTAACTCTACAACATCTGCACATGCAATCTGAAATTTAAACGACAAAAACCCCAAATAGGAAAGTAATGAGGTACAATAAATAACCCTAACCCAAATTGGCACAACTAAAATGAGCAAGCAAGTAATCAATATAAGAAATCAATAAAAATAAGAACATGATCCCTACCTTATAAAAAAGCACAGTTGAACCGCCTCGAAGCAGGTGAATTGAAGCAGTGAGAGGGGGTTAGGGTTAGGGTTAGGGTTTTATGGCATTAGGGCTCGGAAAGGGACGGGATCAACCACGAATCACTATTCACGAAGCTGGTGCGAAGTATAGATTGAGAGGTGCGCCGGCGAGGGGATGCGACGCCGTGATCGAGAGGAGGAAGATGACGTCAGGGTAATGGAGAGGTTTTTTCAGGGCAAATTTCAATTTCAATTGTGAAATTTTTTATCAACAAATTGAAAATTGTAATAACACCAAAGGGGATTATTGGGTGTGGATGGGTGTATTGTTTTTCTGATGTGGTTGCCTCACCGGTTTTTTTAACCGCCTTCCTTTTTTGGGTCAATTCAACGTTGTATTTCGTGTGTCGTTGAATTATAGTCAATTTATTATGGTGAAAAGTGAATTGGTAAATGAATCATTTTGAATGTTTTCAATTATTTTAGAGTAAAGTAGAAAAAAAAATAAAAAAAATCATGTGATTTAGAACTGTATAAATAAAGATATGTAGTTTGCACGATTTGTAAATAAGGTTTCAAGATATTAATATTGCTAAAATAAATGGTGTTACAATCGAAACTAAATGGTCAAAAGAAGCATTTTATAAATGTTATTTTTAATCATAAATTCTAGATAGTGGAAATCTCTTAAATCATGTTATATGTACCCAAAATTCATTATTAGAGCTCTTCAAAAGTACTTTCTGTATTTGTGACATGAATGCAATGCATTTTTAAGATTTTTAATTTGTAAGAAGAGGCTTATTAAGTTTTTCTTTTTGAAAAAAAAAGCAACTCAATTCATGAATAAAAATGTCAAAATTACTCATTTAACTCGATCTTTTCTAATAATGTTAATATTCTGGAACTTTGTTTGCAAAAAGCGCAAATCACATATCTTTATTTCTACAATTTTAAACAAGACCTTATTTACAAATGACCCAAACAATAAGAATTTTTTTTTTTACTTTAATTTTTTTTAATATGATTTAGGATTTATTTAATTCGCCTATAATTCTTCTTGATTTTTTTTCCTTTTCTGTTATTACTTTATTTTTTATAAAGTAACCATTTATTATAGGGCAACGTCCAAAAAAAAAACTCTTGTAATTTCACTTTTTTTTCAAATAAATGATTGTGGTTTACTATTACTCAAAAAAATGACTGTAGTTTCACACTTTTTTCAAAATTGTAAAATTCTAAGTTAATGACCTGAAAATGAACATTTTCAAGAATTAAAGTTGTTTAGTATCATGTTTATCATAAAATCACATTTATAATTTTCAAAAATCATCATTTTTTTAATTTTTTCTCTCTCTAAACATCGACTTTCACTCTCTTCATTAAACTCCATCTAAATGATCCCGAAATTAAAAAAAGTTGAAGCCTTAAAATTTCTTAAAACATTGTTATTTATTTGAATATGTCATTTTTGAAGTCGTCAGTACTGATTTTTATAATGTCAAACCAAAAACTCTTTTTTTTTGAAAAAAATGTGAAACCACAATTCTTTTTCTGAGTAATAGTAAACCACATTCCTTTAATTGGAAAAAAGTAAAACCATAAAAAGAATTTACTTTTTTAAAATAACCAAGTGGTAACCAAGAAAAATAAAAACAAAGTAATGTAAAAATTAAATAACTAGTTTACAACTGTTTCAAAAAAATGGTTCTCTCTCAATTATATTAACTACTTTTGTTCTCGTTTATTTTAAGCTTAGTAGGGTGTGTTTGGTGTTGGATTCTCAATTCTTCGTTCCCTTTGAATATCTCTTCTAATTCGTCAATGAATGTGATATGAATGCATACTTGTCGAGACTTGGAAGAGATGGACGCCCTATAAAACCAAGAGAATATTCTTTGGAGTTTGGATCCCATTTGAGAACATTAGATTACCTTATATTGGTTTGGGTAAATAGTAAATGAGCTAAACACCATTAAAACTTTAAAAGAGGTAGTTCACCCTTGGGCTTTCTTTAATGGTAATGGGCTTTAAACCGAGATGGCCCATCCATCTAAGCCTGTCTGAAACAAAAATGGCTTAGCAAAAATTATAAAAGAAATAATAATTTTTGTTTAAAGTTAGCCCTTTTTTATATATTTTTTAGCATCAAGTTAGCCTTGTTAAAAACCTTTACCGGAGATGGAATGTTAAACGTGCATCAAGTTGCTATATTGTTGATAGGCTTCAGAATCTCAAATGATATATTATCCATCTGAAAAGAATTTATTTAGGAAATATTCTTTTCGGGTCTACATATTAAATGTTTTGATTCCAATATGGGCACCCAGTATGTTTATCTCAATCATTCAACTTGGGGAGAAATACAAATTATTATATTATTTTGAGTAAAGTTAAAGCAATGTTCCACTGGGGAAAAAAAAGAAGTAAACTGAGGTTCATAATCAATAACTGTTAGTACAGAAATAGCAAACTTTACATTATACAGTTAGGCACAGCCACGGGCCAGGCCGAACGGGCTTGTATTTGAAGTGCCCTTATAACTTGCTGAGTCACACTTCAAACCAACACGAAAAGGGATACTCACACTAAAAGCATAAACATTACTAATGATGAGTATCAGTGCAACATAGCTATTCACTACTCGTTTAAATGGATAAAGATGGGATGTCTAAATTTCATTCTGAAGACGTAGTATAATACAGTTCCAAGATACATTGTTTTCATTTTGGGATTCCCAGCACGTAACAGTTACAAATAGAAACAAATAACTATGTAACAAATACAACACCTAATGCCCTGCAATTAATTTTTACATCAAATGAGTAACTCAATACGCTTTTTTACAGAGTGACCCTGGCAGCTTCGTCAAAAATTCCTCGCAACAGAAAGCAGAAAGCTTCGAAGCTTGACCCGCAGTCCCTGAATCATCTGTTCGGAACAAGCACAAGAAAACGAACACCAATTTGATCGATTTCCTCATATTCCCAGTCTAACTATTTGCAGAAAGCAGCAACAAGATATCATCAAAAAGGCAGTAAGAATGTATGTCCTAAACACAAGCAAAATGATTAATTGAACTACCTTGCAATCAAAGTGGTAAGTTGATCTTCTCAGCATACTTGAAGATGTCCGAGTAAACCCGATCTCCTCCCAACTCTTCTCCGGTCTCTCCAGCAGCTACCCTCATAACATCCTCGATTAGAGCGAAATTCCCCATTATATCAACATGAGCGCCACTTTGGGTGCCTCGACCCTCCAGCAAATTTGCTGGAGGAGAATGATCGTACTCCCTAACGTATGTTCGAATCCCTGACGGATTGAATCTCGTTTTCCCTCGCCAGCCTTTAGCACACATATACCCGGAACTTAAAACAGGAACTGTCTCATCCCCATCAACAGTATAGACTCCATCTTTCAGACAGCTATCTTCATCCCCCCCGACAGCTGATGTATCGATTTGAAACGGAATGTAACATTCAGCAGCAGGAGACAACCGATAAACATACGATCTTTCGGTTGGTATGCCGACTCCATACAAGGAATATATTTCCATGTCTGGGGCATTGGGTAACCTGTAAAAACCAGTTTCATTATCAAAAGCATTTACAAGAATGTTAAAAAAGAAAGACCAATGATGAGATTCTCACTTTGTCTCCAGCGGGTTTGACCAATATTTGTGGTCATTGTACTTTGGATCATCCAAATTGTCCGCGATTCCATACGAGAAATGAACACCGCCACGCTCCATCATTTTTGGGGCAACAAAATTTAGCAAGTCTACAACAGAACTAGCAGTATAAACCTTGTATTCTGCAACAGCTCTGATACCTCCAAATCCCATTTCATGGTATTCTGTCCATACATCAAGACAGGTATTGTTCGCGACACTTCGACCTTTAACTGCATCCTGTATATTAAGAAAATGAAGAGGATAAATAGCAAGACCAGTTTGTGAGGTAAATTAACACCCATGGTCCTCCAACTTAGGCTTTACTTTCTTTATGCCCCCTGAACTGTGAAGCCAGATGGGAAAGTCTAGAACTTTGCTCTTCCTTTACAAACATAAAAGTTCCTAATGAAAATAAAGGGACTTTAAAATGGAAAAGTCCAAGAATTAAAGTTGTTTGGAGTCCTAAATTTACCGTGTAACCACATTTTTTTATTTTCCCAAATCACCACTTTCAGAGCCTTCTCTCTCTAAACAACCATTTCACTCTCCTAACCAAACAACAACCTGAATGGCCTCAAATTAGAATATCATTTCCATCAGCTCTACAATAGACAGTTACCTATAACTAGAGTGGTCAAAGGTTAAGGGACTTTTATCTTAGTAAACGGCGAAGTCCATAGACTTTTGTCCAGCTTTGAATGTGAAGGCCATAAGGAAGGCCTAAGTTGAAGTGGGTGTATTTTATCTGAAATTTGCATAACTGAAATAGACTTGGAGAAAGAAAATAGACTAACCTTGAAGTCAATCCTCTCAATATCCGATGAAGGTGCCTCTGCTACATCTTTTCCAAATGACATCATTCTTCCATAATTGGTCTTTCTTTGGGAAGCATCATTTTCATTCCCATCTTGTTTGACATCATCGGTGCCATTGTTGACTTGCCTTTTCTTGCCAGGCATATAATTCTCTTCGGGTGCCCAATCAAGATCGCCCCAAATAGTTTCCCCACCTCTAGGTATCATAGACATGGTTGAATCCCAAGTACGAGACATTTTCATTACATGTTGCAATGTCTGAAGGCGAAATATATCATTATCCAAGAAACTCGGTGCAATGGCCCTGGAAATTGGGAACAACTTATAGCATCACGTAAATTCAGAAGAGGAAGTGTCTAGTGGGAAAAAAAAAATAGCATGCCTTATCGACTATCAGAAATTACCGAGTTTTTTTTTTTTCTAGAAGATAATATAAACATTATTTTACTGTTTGGCATTGTTGTTGCCAAAAGCTCTGCTTAACTTATAAGCTGGGAAAGTTGCTTTCCCAAAAAACTACAAATTGTAGCTTCTCCAAAAAGCAGCTATTACAGCTTTCCCAGCATATAAGGACAACAAATTACATTTGCCAAACACGGATTCCAACTTTCCCAACTTTCACAGCTTCTAAGGAAAGCAACTTTGCATTTACCAAATGCTACTATTATGTGGAAAAGCTGGGAAAGCTGCTATTAGCGCCTGGGAAAGCACTGTCAAACTTGCCCTAAATATGAAAAGCTGAGTTAGTATAGAGCAAAAGAGATATTCAAAGTCTATGCGCAGGCAGAAAAACGGACCATGAGCCTCTCGGAGGAGGAGGACACGGGTAATAACTTAATAACAAACCTGGCAACTGCAATATCCTTTGCCTCAGCTGAGAAAAGGCCAGCAATAGCTTTTGGAACACCTAAAAATGGCCCCCCAATATTCATCACTGCCTTGATATGCTTCGCGCACCAATCTGGCCCGCCTCCTCCACCCATTGGAGCAGGTGCCTCAACCCATTTCATGAAATGCAGAAAGTACAAAACACCCATAGAATGAGGAACAATAACTGCCTTATGACCACCACTGGTAGCAACCAACAGTTCTATACTGCTCTTCAGGCGGCTTAGTGTTTGATCACGGACCTGATTCACCAGGTTCAAAAGACGTGATTATTTCGACCATAAAATAGAAAGTACTTCAAAGTTAAATTCCACAATCGTTCACGGGTGAGTAGAAAAGAAATGACGAAAACCTCAGTGTTCTGGAACGAAAGTCTCCAGTCGTAAGAAGCCATGTACATTGATTTCTCCTCGTATCCAATTCGTGCCAAATTAGCAATTAGAACTGCCCACACAAAATAGCCAGGAGCAAAGTAATCAGCAGCCACAAGTCCAGAGACTGGCCTGACCCTTACACCAGGAGGATCTAATCCAGTTTCATTGTCTAGTGACATGTGCTCTACCCAACAAAGAGGCCTACAAAACATACGAGAAAACAATAGAGATACAGTCCAATGAAAACCACAAGTGACTAAAGGAATTAAAAACACTTTACACTCTTAAGAAGTAGAAAGTTGCCAGTGAAATCTAAACCAAAACCAGACATTTCTGAGTCCCTAAAAACATAGCTGATATTTGTTTTTGGCTTCCATTACAGTTGATAGATCAATGTCCCCTTGCAGAAATTATTCTCTATCTTTTTCAACAAAATCCTTTCCTCTTTTATGATATCTTGCAATCAAACTCAGAACAGAAACAGAGATAATCTATTGACATGTCAGGTCAATCCATTCATTTACACAAATGATGGGGATTTTAAGTATGGTCTACCAAAAACTTAGCTTTTGTGACCTAAAGCAGCTGCGTTCTGTGCCAGTTTAGTTAACTAGTGCACTACCTATTCTCCATTAACAACTAGAACAACAATGTCCAAAAAAAATCCATCTAGTTCAAATTTTATACAAGTTCTGGAAATTCAATAATCATAAAGTGATTATAAGAGCAGTGATAAAGGTATAAGCAGAATGTCGATTCGGGTTATCATGTTATCTACATTTCAAATTTTCAGTATTACTATATATGACATAAATGCAAGGAAGATAATAGTGTCAATCCTGTGTTGGGTCAATTGGGTGTCTTAAATGGAAACTCAAAGCACTCACATCAAGATTTTTAGGATTCAAACAAGGAAGGGAAATAAATACAACCAAGAAGAAGCAATGAGTTATCTTCCTTTCATCTATCCATATATATTCCAACACCTCATATCAAAGCTACTAAATTCTAAAAGAAGAAAGAAATCTAGAAAGATTTCTAACTGACTTTATACCCAAATTAATCAATTTTAGACATTTAAACATCCACGCATTCACAAATTCAATCAAAAACACCTACAAATATTCCCATTTCATCAAACATTTAAATTGCATAACAAAAACAAGCCAAAAATCCCCAAATTATCATACCTCTTATAAACTTCACCAAAAGTTCCACCCCAAAGCCGCTTCCGAAACAACCCATCAGCACACTGATGCCCCTCCCAAAGCTCAAGCCCGGCTGTAACAATCCCGGGCACAAAAACCACCGGATGCTTCGCTCTCAACCCCTCTTTACTCAATTTGACACCCGGGGGGTCGGGTAAAGGACCCGTTATAGCTTCTGTAACATACTGAGGCAAAGAAGCTGGCATTGCATTATAACTAAACAATAAAACCCACCAAGTTACACATATACATCCTACAAACCAGCAGCAAGAATCAATACAAGACCATTTGGGTTTCTTTAGGGTCTTATTTGGTACACCTTCTTCGTCCTTGAGCTTCTTTGGGTCTTTGATTTTAGTTTTTTCTTCTTCTTCTTCCTCCGACGTGGTGCTTTTGGTCGGTGGTTCAGAGGGTTTTTTCCGGCGAATCAGAGGCATGTTTGGGTGAAATCAAAAACAAAAACAAACCTCAGATACCCAATTGAAAACCCAATGAAAAGAAGCTAACTTTGGAGGTTTTTCGAATGAAAAATCAAAATTAGTGATTTGGGTTTTGAATTTTGGGAAAGATTAAAGAAGGCTAATTTCTAGAACATGTGTTGAATTAAGACAAATTAAAAACAGAGAAACAGAAGGGAAAGATTTGATTTGGATTTAAATTTAATTAAATAATAAAGAAATGGATGGAGTAGTTAAAGTCTAGAATAGAACATGATGACGGTGACCGTCGGGTCGGAAAGGAAGATGGACCATACGGTTGTAGGGTCCCCCCGTTCCGTTCCGATATCAACAACAACAAGAGGATGGAGAGGGGATGCTTTTGTGGAAATAAATATTTAATTAATAATATACACATTTTTTGTTTTAAATGATTTTTATTTTTGTTATGGTGTTTTATTTCTTTTTCTTAAATTAAAAGGAAACTGATATTAAATTTTTTTTGAAAATGACACTGAAATGAAACGTAAGCCACATAAAAGAAAGTATATAAGATAATATTTTTAGAAGTTTGTGTTTCGTGTTTCGTGTCTTATTGCCGTCTTTATTAAATATTTTTGTTATAATATAAAATGATTAATTTAGACATATTAAATTTTTTTATTTACGTAAAACACTAAAGATAATAAAGGAAAATAAGATCTGCAATTATTTCTTATCTATAAAGCAAAAGTCAATTTTTTCTAATGTTTAACCAAACACTAAAGTAACTGCTTTTTTTGAAGTGAAAAAACAAAATATAACAACAAAACAGAGAAACAAACGTCAGCTTATTTTACTTATTTCACATTTTTAAAATTTTTTTGTTGTTATTATTTTTTTTTCTTCTATTTTAGCTGTCCCACGTCTTTATTAATTCAAAGATTAAAAAAAAAATTGGATCACTTTTAGATGCACTAAGCAAAAATAAATAATTAAGTTTTAATTAAAAATTTAGAAGCTAACTGAAATCAGAATAGTTGGAGTGAATATGCTTTTTGCATGAATTCATTGCCTGAACCCATAATTCCATCCACCATCATTTAATATTTGAAGTTCAAACTTGTATAACGACTGGATAGTTATTATTATTATTGCTGTAGCCGGATTCATAAATAAATAAATAAAATCTTAATTTAAATATAATTTATCTTTAGCTTTTTTTCCTATTATTATTTTTTCAGAAAGAAAGAAGATTACTCCAAGCAATGTTTCGGTGGGTGGTTCCACTAAGCAGTATGAAATCATGGGTTCCAATTTCAATATTGTAGAAAAATGAACTTTAAAAAAAGAAGAAGCAAAAGTTCAACAACATAGGCGAAACAAAATGCGGAATAGAAATTAAAGTAAGTGGGAATAGTGTAAAGCCGGGATGACCGAGCGCAAGCATGAGCCACACTATTAGCTAATCGCTCGATGTAGCGGATCGAAAAACCGCTATGAAGAGTAAGGAGATAATTGCACTGGTTAATAATGTCTCCAAACTTGCTAAGATTTGTTGTTGTGTTGTTAATTGCGTTGCAAACTGTCAAAGCGTCGGATTCTATCACAACCTCACTAACACCTAGCTCCACCATTCACTGGACTGCCTACAAAACATCAAGACGTGCGTGAAATGCATCATTTATAAATTAATAACACGGTCCATTTAGTTGGCTTGTGCGAAGACATCTTCGTCAAAGTTTTTTCTAGTCTTGTGCTCGGTTAAGTCGAAATTCAGGAGAATTGATTGTTTCTTTAATTTTACAAACGATATATTTCACAATATCTTTTTGCTAAAAGAACAAAAATAACTATTTACGAAAATCTAAAACTATAAGATACTATTATAAAATTAACTCTTTAAATTAGTTTATATAATATATTAAAGGGTTAATTTCAAATAAGTGTCTTGTGCTTTTACGTTTTTGTGAATAAATGATTGTCGTTTGCATTTTTTGCAAAATATAGAAAATGATTAATTTTGTTGAATTAAACGAAGACATTTTTTGTTCAAAAAATGTTTCTGACCTTTAAACTTAACTCTTACATGACCGGTCAAAGGTTTGAAAAAGTATTTGGACAAAAAAGTTATCGTTTATGTCAACAAAATCGATCATTTCCTTAATTCTGCAAACAAAGTGAACCACAGTCTTTTTTTGCTCAAAGTCAAACTACAATCCTTTATTTATAAAAACGCGAAGGCACAAAACTCTTATTTGAAATTAACTTTATATCAAGTACAAAATGTGCATAAAGTAAAATTTGCGTAATGGGTTACATCGGCCCACAAAGCCCAACACATAAGAATGGACCGAATCTAACCTTGAAGTTGTGAGCTGAAGACCAACCTTTTAAGCCCACGGTATTTTTGTTTTTTTTTCACAGGTCTAACACTAAAGTTAACTTTTTTTTTCTATTGCTTGAAATTTGATAAAAGTTGTTTAAGCTCTTCCATTAAATGTTTAATGTATTTATTTTCTCTACCTGTAATTTCTTTTTCCATATAAAGCAATTCATTAATCGATATGGTGTCAACTTCTCACTCATTTAAACTTATCAAGAATATATGATCACACCAAACAATTTTGATATGTGCTTTGATAGATTAAGGAACTATCGTCTATATTTAAGCAAGTTGAATGAATGTGGTCTATCAAATTTCTGAATAGAGTGATGAATCAATCGGAAATATTCTAAATAAATTGAAAAAACTACCGATAAAACATAAAATTTCAGTAAATTAATCAAACTTTTTCAACAAATTAATAACACAGATACTCATTAGATGTAGTTCAATTAGTACAATTATCTATGTGTGAGTGAAGAGTTCATGATTTAGGGCCTGTTTGGTAAAGCGTTTCGTAGGAGCATATAGCATTTTTATTCCAATATGTTGTTATATAGGTGTTTGGTTAAAAAATTTAAACTACAGCATTTAGCGTTTTGGAAGCAAAACGGAGCGTTTCGCGAAAAGTTTCAAATTGGAGTTTTTCACGAAAAGTTTCAAATTGGAGTTTTTCACGAAAAGCTAATTTTAATTTTAAATCAGAAGTAGACTTTGACCAAATTACCCTAACTTATTATTATTATTATTATTTATTTATACTTATAAATGGTATATCCATATTAGTCTTTTCACATGTCAACAACTACTGTTTTTTTGTAAGTTTTCCAAACACTAATTATCCAACAGCTAAAAGCAAACAACAACAGCAAACGCAACAGCTAACCACAACAGCTAACAATAACAACTGCAAAACTAACAACAACGCTAAACAAGAATTCTGCTCTTTCCAAAATTTATAAAAAAAACAAAAGATATAGTAAAAAAACATTAGTAACACAAATGAAACTCATGATCCTAAAGTTTGCTACTTTTATTTTAATTTGTGAAAAAGAACTTCCATTTGATTTGTATTTAAAATTATTTAATGGGATGAAGAAATAAATAAGAAGGGGACAAAGGAGTGGGTTGGCCGGGTATTGTGGAGCCACTCGGTCTTCTCCAAAGAGCCAAACAAAATGCATATAAGGTGGAAAGAGGTGGGCCTTTTTATGGGAACTACTCTCAAATTGGCCCCCAAACATAATTAACACAACTACTTATATCTAATTTTTCCATTTTTATTTTATTTATGAAATTTAGTACAAACAATTTTATAATTTTATCCAACCTCAGTCCTAAGTCTTAATCTCACAATAATAATTCATAGCCTCATGACATAAAGAATGCTCATTATTGAATTGTTCCTACTTCTTACTTTTGAAGCTTATATTGTTTTGTAATGAGCCTTTTAAATAATCATTCTACTTTTAGTATTTTAATGAGTTACATTTGTTTTGTAAATATTGTATATGATATGTAGTCACGAGAACTTGGTATTAGCCTAATGTAATATAATATAAAAAAACAATTTTACATTTTTGATTTATTCATATGTACGTCTTTATATAAATAATCATAGATCGATTAGACACATTCACGCAAACTCATTGCACGAGGTTAATAAGTTGCAACTCTTAGGTGAAATATTTAAATTTATTTATAACATAGATAAAATGGTTCAATTAAGGACCCAATATTATCAAACATGGATAATATGGAAGTTGGTAGACTGTAGTGTAATATGAAAGTCTTGTAGATTCCATAAGTTAACACAACAAAATATGTACTAAAGTTGTGCATTCAATGTTATAGGTCAAGGAACAAAAGAATTTCAATACTCAAAAAAATTGGATTTGTTAACTATAATGTTGGTTGCTCATGGCGAGAGACAAATCCCATCACACGAGGGGACTTGACTCAGAAAAGTATAAGACAGTGAAAATGAGTCTCCACATGGGTCTATTAAGACATTATCAGACCATTGTGTTGGTGTGCCCTAGTTTATAGACATTGGTTCTAATATAGTCGTATAATACATCGAGCTTCTGATTTATATATACATTATATGTGTCACAATTATTAACAACATTAATCTATTGCATATATGTGGTACTTCTTAGTTATGCTAAATCCCCGTGTGGTGCCGAGACTCCTTCGAATCCACGACTAGCCAACCCACAACCAAGGGGTCTATCCCTAATAGTCGTCTCGTCAATCGCTCGTTGGCATTTTGTCCCTTATGTTTCCCTTATCTCAAACCCTCGACGATTTGAGGAGCACACATTGTGGATGTTGTTTGTCCACAATGTCCATCGAATCCACGACTAGGGTGGATCACTTAAGTCAACGTCAACATCTGACCTAGGGGCGGCGAATATCCTACGCCGAATATATGGAACTTTATCGTCGACATACCTCTCCCAAAGCTTCCTTGAAGTTCTGCAAATCCTTGGACTAAGAATGTCCACATGCGAACAAGCCCCCTAACATGATGCACATGGGCATCTGACGTATCTTGTGAGGGAGTATTCCCTGTCAAACCTTTTTAGTCTGTGGAAATTGAGCTGCCAATTTCGGGTTGATGATATCCAGACAAATTAGAATATTATTATCAATAATGATGACGAAGTTGTTCTCGCATCTCTATCAATTTAAGATTTTGGGTCAAACAACCTTGACTAATGTGTTGTAATCATAAATTCTCCAAGTATGTTATTGTTGGCCCTATCAAGAACAGAATCACCTAGAGGGGGGTGAATAGGTGTCAAAGTTGAAAACTGAAAATTTCTAAGTTTTTCGGGAAACTTAATTTTCAGAGTCAAATTTCCTCAGAGTCAGAAGCAAGCTTACAAAAGTTGCTTCTGAGGGAAATTCTGCCTAAACACAGTTAGACTGTTTTCAGCAACAGAAGTTCTGATTTGAGAACTTCTGGACAGTCTTCTGAACAAAGACAATGATATTTAGAGAAAATCTGTTTCAGCACTAAATATAAGCAAGTACACAGAAGCAAAAATAACAAGTATAAGAGGGAGAAAGAAGTTCAGGAGATCCTGATTGAACAATTCGATTTATCCAAGTTTGCCACAGAAGTCCTGTGACTACGTCTTGTCCCCTGAGGTCGCAGCCTTCAGAGATTTTATAAATCCACTATTCAGAACTTTTATGGCAAGTTCAGAAGCTCCTTTACATCAACAGAACTTAAGCTAATTTCTCACTTAGTTCTGACTAGCCTAAAAAGAGTTAAAGGATTTCCACCAGAACAACAATACTCTGTTTTCTGGATTTCTCACCCAACTCTAATCTCAACTAGATTTCTCTCTTTAAATCTAACTGAATATCACAAACGATATCAGTTTACAAGATTCCTATTATGAACTTGTTTTTCTTCACTCTCTCACTTAAACTTAAGTTATGCTAAGAAAGATTGAGAATGGAAAAAGGTGCTCTGTTTTTCTTGTTGAAACAGTGCGTTGAGATTTTGCTCGATTATCACACGTACATGATGCAGTGGAGCTTGGCTACTATTTATAGTGAATGAGGATGACCGTTGGGAAATTTGAATCTTCAATAGAGATGACATCAGTTGTAGTAGCCGTTAGTTTGTCAAGTCTTCAAACGGTCTTCAAACACTTTGATTCCGTTATCCTTGTTCTTTAACCAAATCCGGTAAGTGATTTAAAATTGAAGATAAGGTTGACCGGAAACATTCCTCAATAAGATCAACAAAGGGTAGACAAGGAAATTATGGTTTCACTTTGAGTAGACAAGCGCGCTCCATCAAAACAGCTTTTTGAACTTTTGGCGCCTTGCATTAAATGCACTTGTCAGAGCAATAAATGCTATCCAGAACCCGTGACTAAGCTTCTGATCAAATTGGTAGATGAACTTCTGATTGCAATGGACCTCTGAGGAGAGCTTCAACAAACTTCAATAGCTTCAGAGCGGAGCATCCAGCTTCTGAAATAATGAAACTCTGTCTTCAGCAATCGAGACTTCTGAGTACTTCAGGCAATCTAGAAATTCTTCATTCAGCACCTGTTGAGTAACTTACAGATAGACTAAGTAGAAAAATATTAGTCAACAATAAACTATATGTAAGAGAATGTTAAGTTTTCATCTTCTGAAACGTTTGGACATAATCAAAACACTTAGGGTTCATCATTCTCCCCCATTTTGGTTATGGACAAACCGTGGTCAGAAGGTAAAAGAAAATATAAGTTTTAGAAAATAACTTCCTGATACATATGTTTCATAACTTCTGAGTAAATTAACTCCCCCATTTTAGTGTAAATGGTGAACTTCAGCAATCTGTTTAAACTTAAAAAAAATGGCTTAAGATCAAGTTGTTAGATTTTAGTGAAGTATAATTTACTAAGTCAAAAAGAAACATAAGTAAAGTAAGTAATCAGAGACACAAGAGAGTATAAGAAGGATTCAGTGTATAAAATCGTCAGAAGAGAACATTCAAAACAAGATAATCAGAAGAGCAGATAAAGTCCTAAGACAACACTACCCGACCCAGAACCTAGCTAAGAAGCTTAAGTCCTAATGAGATTACAAGTTCCTAGATTTCTTCTGAGGAGGAGGAACACCACTAGATCCTTCAGCAGCACTCGGTCTCTTCATCGTCCGACCACTCTGCTGAGCAGACTTCTCCCCCGTTTGACCAGAACCAACAGGAATACCCAAAGCACCTTGAGAGTCCAATTTTTGCTGAACTTTCAGTGCAGTTTGATATTGTTGAGTAGTAGGTCTTACAGAGTTGACCAAATCCATACGCTTCCTAAAATCAGCATCAATGGTGCGCAAGTGGTCATAAGTCTGTCCATACAAAGGTCGTTGCCTGTGAACATCTTCTAGAAGGAGCTTGATTAACTGATTGTTAGCATACACAGCAGCAGTGAGATGCTCATTCTGAATATAAGTCTGTCCTCGAACAAACCTATAGCAATTGTGAAGAGCCTTGTCTTGTTCACGTGCTTGAGTGTGCATAACCTTCAGAAGTTCAGTGAGCTCAGCAATCTGGGCGCTCTAAGCAGTCACAACAGACTCAATGCTTGAGAGACGATTGTTGAGATCAGGAGTGATGTCATATACAATCTTTGCAGCCCCTGAAGATGATGAACCTTGAGCAGAAGATTTCACTTCTCTCAGAATATGGTTGGCAGTACTTTGCAGGTCATCAATCTTACTTGGGAGCATCTTCTCATGAGCCTCATAATGCTCGTTTGCTTCCTTGACTTCTTCTGTCAAAATCCCCAAATTCTCATTGACTTTCAGAGAAGAAGTAAGAGCAATATTGTCCAAGGTAGGAAGAGTCAGAGCTAATTCTCTCAATTTATACAGCTCATCATATGTAGCCAGATGAAGTGTAGAAAGATTGCGTGTGTAGACAGAAGGATCCTGCATTTGAAGCATAGTCATGAGCTGCAGGTTCTGAGCTTTCAAAGATTGAATTTCTTGCAGCACAATGCCCTGAGCAAACATGTCAGTAGCAAAAGACCTTTGCCCCACACCAGCAAATCTATTCAGCAATTCATCAGAGCCACTCTGACTCATTCTTCTCAACTCTTCAGCACTGGGAACACCACCAGCTTCGGATACACCAGAAGCTCTTCCCATGAAACCAAAACTACCAAATCTTATCTCCTGATCATCTCGATTCAAGTGATTGCGTAGGAAGTCATAGTTGGATGACAACCCAGCAAAACAGGAAGTGGCGGAGGAAGTAGTTAAGGGATCACACACAAGAGGTGCATGTCCAGAGGTTGAAAGACGAGGGATAGATGTGTTTGTGGAAGGGATGGTATGTGTGGATGAGGAAGAGAGAGTAGTGAGAAATGGATGGTAGTGAAAAGGAGGGAGCAGTAAATCCAATTGATGGAATTACAGAGGAAGATGATAGTGAGGAAGAAGTAGAAGTAGAAATGGAGTCTGTGAAAATGGGTCCAGAGGACAAATTCACTTCTGAATAGGATCCAGAAGGAAGAGTAGATGGAGGAGGTACAACCTCAGAGGTTGAAGTTGTAAGGGGAATGGAAGTATGAGATTCACTCACTTCTGTGACAGAAGGTAGTGAGGGAGATGGATGAGGAGTATGAGTGGGAGATGAGATAACCTGATCAGAAGAGTTAGGATCAAACATAGAAATGGGCCCAGCAAACACATGAGCCATTCTGATCAGCGTTTCAGAGGCATCCCTATCACCAGGGTTTCTTCCTTGGCCTAGAAGAATGTTGTCAATAGAGTTGTCATTATCAACATTCTCCACAAACTGTTGTGCATCCTGAAGAACCTTATCAACTTCTGGTTCACTCTCCTCTGATAGCTCTTCAACAAGAGGAGCATCAACATCCTCTTCAGCAGACATCTCCAACATGTCTTCGTCATCAGCAACTTCCTGTTCCTCAGTAACAGAATCCTCTAACTCAGCATTAGAAACAACATAGAAGTCTTTTTTCCTCAGAGACCTTCTATTTGCTACAGCTTTCGTTCTGATCCGAGTGGAGAGAGAGATATTCTCAAGGTCCTCTCCTTCTTCTGAAGCCTCAACATCCTTTGAGAACTCCACATTTTCAAGTTCAGCAGCACATGCAATAATTCTAGCATCGGCCTTAGCCTTTGCAGCAATTTCTCTCTCAGCTGCTAACTTATCTTCTGCTTCCTTCTTCTTTCTTTTCACATCAGCAAGAGCCACAACTCTTGCAACCTTTTCAGCTTCAGCAACCTTTTCTCTTTCAGCAAGGCGAGCGTCCTCAGCATCTTGAGCTTCCTTCTCAGAGGCGTCCTTAGGTTTCTCAGCAACGATCTTGCCAGAAGGTTCAACACTGATTGTTGTTTGAACCATAGTGGGAAGAGGTTCTGAGACAACCACCTTCTCAACAGTCAGGACCAACTTACTTGATCCTTTCTTACCTTTGCCCTTTCTGGCAGCTTTCTTACCTTTCTATACTGAATCATCCACAGTCTCCTTCTGAGCAATACTCACAGAGGAGCCCTTCTCATTCTTCTTTGGAGTCACACCAAAGTTAAGGTTCCTGAAGGTGTGCATCTTCAGAACCGTACTCCTGCTTGTTACACCATCTCCTGAGACAACCACAGAGGCAGCTTCAAACAGCCTCGTCAGGAGAGAACCATAAGCTAGGGCACTTACAGTAGTAACATTCTTCATCTGCCTTATCAGCATGGCAGGGAGATTGATTTTCTTCTGATTGACCAGGTGCCACATAAACACCCTTTCCCTGTTGGAAACACCATTAACTCCTCCGGCCTTCGGAAGGAACACATTTGTTGTTAGGTAATGTGCCCACCTCTGGTGCTGAGTGAGCCAAGTGGCATAAGTTTCCTTGGCACTAAGATCTGGTCTGGCCCAATTTGCTTCTGAAAACCCATCAGCTGAACCATCATCACCAATGATGATTCCTTCATCATCAATACCAATTGCTTGAGAAATAAAAGCCCTGCTGACCTCAATCTCAACTTCACCAACTTCCGAGTGAATAACATCCTCCTCATTAAAAAAGAAATGGAGGTTTTGATAGAATTCGGTGACTAACTTAGGGTAGATAAATTCATCGAGAGAAACGAATGAATTCCAGTTTTGAGCACTTAGCCATTTGGAGATAGGTTCAGTGGATTTTACTTTGTCATCTAGGAACCTAGAAGTGAATACCCTAGATTCACTAACTTTCTTCTTAGATTCAGTGGTAAAGATGTGAGTGACAGTGATTTCTTGAGCCATTGTAAGAAATAGGAAATTAGGTTAAGAATTTTGGGAGAAAGAAAACACAGAGAATCTATGGAAATTCTAATAGCAGTGAAAATGAAAGTAAAAAACTTCTAAGTATGGAAAACCCCTATTTATACCCAAACGAGTAAACCGTTCCAATTCAAAAAGTAAATACACACCGTTTAAAAGGGAACAGATAACCGTTAACCACAGAACAGCGCCGTAAAATGCAGTAGATAACGCATGCTTAAATGTCAAATCATGATTAGACTTAATTAACACTTTAATTATCTTAAACGATTAATCACTTAAGATAAACAGAAATAATTAAACTAAATTACTGAAGTGGATAAGTCATACCAATGCCTTCTCGCAAGCTGCTGAAAGAATTACCAGCCAGAGGCTTAGTAAACATGTCAGCAAGATTCTCTTCAGAGGGAACATGAGTAATGATAATATCCTTCTTCAGAACATGATCTCTCAGAAAGTGATGCCTAATATGAACATGCTTCATCCTGCTGTGCTGAATAGGATTCTTTGAAAGATCAATTGCACTCTTGTTATCACAGTAGATTGTAATTGTTCCAGGGATAACTCCATAGTCAGCAATTTGTTGCTTAATCTAGAGCATCTGAGAAACACAACTTCCAGCAGCAACATACTCAGCTTCAGCAGTTGAGAGAGCCACAGAGGTTTGCTTCTTGCTATGCCAGGAGACTAGGCACTCCCCCAGAAAATGACAACCACCAGAAGTGCTGACCCTTTTCAATTTATCTCTACCATAGTCAGAGTCTGTGTATCCTATAGGAGTGAAATCAGAACTACAGGGATACCACAAACCAGCTTCTGGTGTGCCTTTAAGATATCTGAGAATCCTTTTGACAGCAACATCATGAATCTCTCTAGGTTTAGACTGATATCTAGCACAAAAACACACAGCAAAATGTATATCTGGCCTGCTGGCTGTTAGATATAAAAGAGAACCAATCATACCTCTGTAGGTTTTTATATCTACAGGTTTACCAGCTTTCTCTTCATCATCAATGTCTTTGCTGACATCCATTGGGATATCAACAAGATTAGAGTCCATCATGCCAAATTTCTTCGGCACTTCTCTAGTGTACTTGGCTTGATTAATAAACACACCATCATTACTTTGCTTGATCTGAAGTCCTAAGAAGAAGGTTAATTCTCCCATCATAGACATTTCAAACTCAGCCTTCATGTGGTCACTGAACTCTCTGCACAAAGATTCATTAGTAGCACCAAATATAATATCATCAACATATACATGAGCTATAAGGATATCCTTGTTCTTCTTCAGAGTGAACAGAGTTGTATCAACACAGCCTCTGACAAATCCCTTAGACAGAAGGAACTTTGTCAGTCTCTCATACCAAGCTCTGGGAGCTTGTTTCAGTCCATACTAGGCTTTCTTCAGCTTGTACACATGATCAGGAAACTTAGGATCTTCAAAACCAGGAGGTTGAGACACATACACTTCCTCATCAATGTACCCATTCAAGAATGCACTTTTCACATCCATTTGAAATAGCTTAAAACCTTTGTATGATGCAAAAGCACATAAGATTCTAATGGCTTCTAATCTTGCAACAGGAGCAAAAGTTTCACCATAATCTATGCCTTCTTGCTGACTGTAACCTTGAGCAACAAGTCTTGCCTTGTTCCTCACAACATTTCCAAATTCATCAAGCTTGTTCTTCAGAACCCATCTAGTTCCAACAACCTTTATGTTGTTAGGTCTGGGAACCAAAGTCCAAACTTCTGACCTTTTGAACTGGTCAAGTTCTTCTTGCATTGCCATTAACCAGGAATCATCATCTGCAGCCTCATAGAAGTCCTTGGGTTCCAAAAGTGACACAAAAGCCACATTCCCCATGTATCTTCTGAGCTGAGCTCTGGTCATGACAGGATTGTGAACAGAGTCAATTATGTTCTCTAAGCAATGATTCCTATGAGCTCTAACTTCTCTTGGTACATCCAATGAGTCTTCTGAAACTTGTTCATCATTTGTTGAATCATATATAGGAGCATCTTCTGGAAGGAAGTTGACTTCTGGAGTAGGATTCTCTTCTTGAGCTTGTTCAGCAACAGGAGGAACTACTTCAGCAGCTCTGGGAGAAACATCTTCTTCTACAACAGGAGATGGTTCTTCAGGAGCTTGAACTACATCTTCTTCAGGAGCTCTACTATCTGCAGGGTTAGTCTCATCAAACTGTACATGAACAGATTCATCTAAAGTTTGAGTCCTCTTATTAAAAACCCTATATGCTTTACTATGTGTTGAGTAACCAAGAAAAATGGCCTCATCTGCCTTTGAATCAAATTTTGAAAGATATTCTTTTGTGTTCAAAACATAACACTTACAACCAAAGGTTCTGAAATAACCTATTTTAGGCTTTCGACCTTTCCAGAGTTCATAAGGGGTCTTGTTCAGAATGCTTCTGATTAGCACTCTATTCAGAACATAGCAAGCTGTGTTGACAGCTTCTCCCCAAAAATACTTTGGAAGCATTCTTTCATTGATCATAGTTCTGGCAATCTCAACCAGAGTTCTATTTTTCCTTTCAACTACCCCATTTTGTTGAGGAGTTCTGGGAGCAGAAAAGTTATGATCAATTCCCTTGGTTTCACAGAATTCTTCAAACATAAAGTTTTTGAACTCTCCACCATTATCACTTCTGATATGAACAACCTTTTCATTCCTTTCATTCTCAAGTTTCTTTATCAGAACTGAGAAACATCCAAGTGACTCATCTTTGCTAGACAACAAGATGACCCAAGTGAATCTTGAATAGTCATCTACTATGACAAAGGCATACTTCTTTCCACCCATGCTCATTGGTTGAACAGGGCCAAAGAGATCCATATGAAGTAATTCCAAAAGGTCTTTTAGTTGAAATGACTTTCTTAGTTTTAAAAGAGCTTCTGGATTGTTTACCAGATTGGCAAGCATTGCATAAATGGTTCTTTTTAAAACTAATTTCAGGCAGACCCTCAACCAATTGATTTCTAGCTACTTTGGCCAGAAGATCCATGCTCACATGAGCAAGTCTTCTATGCCAGAGCCAGGAGGTATCCTCTTTGGACATCAAGCATATATTTTTGCAAAGATTCTCAAGGTTCAGCATGAAAACATTTTCAACTCTAGGAGCAGTTAGAATAACTTCCCTTGACTTACTGTCCAAGATTTTACATCCAGAGGAGCTGAAGACAACATCTCTACCTTTATCACACAGTTGCGCAACACTCAGGAGATTGAACTTCAGGCCTCTGACTAGGGAGACATCTTCGATCGGAGGATTAGTTCCTATGGATCCAGAACCAAGTATCCTTCCTTTCTGAGCATCTCCAAAGCTGACTTTTCCACCTCTTTTAGGATCAAATGTGATGAATGCTTTTTCATCACCTGTCATATGCCTTGAGCACCCACTGTCAATGTACCACAGCTTTGACATTGATGGAGCACTCAGAGCCACCTGCAACACAATCAATTAGTGACAGGTACCCAATCCTTATTGGGTCCTTCATTGTTAGATTTCTCTTCAGCAGGTTTTAATGATATCTCAGATTGCAAGAGGTTTTTAATATGATACTTGCAATCCTTCAACCAATGACCATCACTCTTGCAAAGCTTGCAAAAGGGAGGGTTCTTGGATCTTTCCCTTTGCTTCTTGGGAGATTTCTTCTTCTTTTGAGAAGGTTCAACACCTTCAGAGGCTACAGCAGCACTCTCAGAGGTGCCAACATCAGGAGGAGAAGCTATCTCTTTCAGAAGAGAGGGAGTGACAAGTTTCTTCTTCTTTTGGGGTTTATCACTTCCCAGAGGCAGCTTTTCCTTGCCTTTGGCTTTAGGGCCATCAGCAGGAGTGCTGAACTGTTTACACAGCTTCTCTTCTAACATTTTCATGTCAGAATAAACTTGAGTAAACCTAAGAAACTTGTCAGCCTCACTCTTGTCCAATTTCCTTTTCAGGTACTTGAACATACTATAGAGTTCTTCAAGAGAATCAAAGATATCTAGTTCGTGAGAATTGTTTACCTCAGAGTCATATGTAGCTTCAGGAGGTGCGGAAGTTTCTCCTGTGACTCCTTCAGAAGTTGGCTCATCAATAGCCATAAAACAAATCTGAGCTTGCTCTTCCTTTTCTTCAGGATCACTGCTGGTCTCAGAGTCTGACCAAGCAGCCATCATAGCTTTCTTGAACTTTTTCTTATCTTTCTTCAGCTCCGGGCAGTTAGGCTTAATGTGCCCCGGTTGCTGACATCCATAGCACACAATAGGCTTGTTTGGATCTCTCTTGAACTTTTCACCAGAATTAGGAGTTTTCTTGTCAAAGCTCCTGAAAGGCTTCTTGTAGTTTCCACCTCTGCCTTTTCTGAAGGCTTTCTTGAACTTCCTGGTCAGCATAGCCAGTTCCTCATCTTCAGAGGATTCTTCAGAAGATTCTGCTTTCAGGACAACTCTTTTTCCTTCTGACCTTTCTCTTAGGTCATGATTCTTTAATGACATCTCATGAGTAATTAGAGACCCAATGAGCTCATCATACAGGTAATAGCTCAAATCCTGAACTTCTTCAATAGCAGTCTTCTTGGCTTGCCACGACCTTAGTAAGCTTCTGACAATCTTCTTCACTCGATCAGATTCTTCAATGTCTTTTCCTAAACTCTTTAAGTCATTGACTATCTTGGTGAATCTAGAGTTCATATCTGAAATAGATTCTTTATCAAGCATTTCAAATAACTCATATTCTCTCATGAGTTGGTTGACTTTTGATTGCTTCACCTTTCCAGTACCTTCATATGTGACTTCCAGCTTGTTCCAAATGTCCTGTGCAGTTTCACAAGAAGAAACTTTGTTATATTCAGTAGCTGTAAGTGCACAATGCAACATATTTATTGCTGAAGCATTAGTTTGGAGTTTTTTCAGAATGTCATCTGTGTATTCTCTCGGAGGAATAACAACATTCCCTAAACCTGGTTCCATTCTGGTAGGAATGAAATCACCATTAGTGATGACATACCAAGCACTCATGTTATGAGCTTGGATGAAGTACATCATCCTTTTCTTCCAGTATGAGTAGTTGTTGCCATTAAATAATGGAGGTCTAGCAGTGGAAGAACCTTCTGGAACTATGAAGTGAGAAGAATTCTCAGGCTGGTGTCTACTAGCCATCTCTATTGATTCTGATACGATCTTACACTTAGATTGTTAGATCTTTAGTAAATATGCGAAGTGACCTTCGCTATGATACCACTTGTTGGCCCTATCAAGAACAGAATCACCTAGAGGGGGGTGAATAGGTGTCAAAGTTGAAAACTGAAAATTTCTAAGTTTTTCGGGAAACTTAATTTTCAGAGTCAAATTTCCTCAGAGTCAGAAGCAAGCTTACATAAGTTGATTCTGAGGGAAATTCTGCCTAAACACAGTTAGACTGTTTTCAGCAACAGAAGTTCTGATTTGAGAACTTCTGGACAGTCTTCTGAACAAAGACAATGATATTTAGAGAAAATCTGTTTCAGCACTAAATATAAGCAAGTACACAGAAGCAAAAATAACAAGTATAAGAGGGAGAAAGAAGTTCAGGAGATCCTGATTGAACAATTCGATTTATCCAAGTTCGCCACAGAAGTCCTGTGACTACGTCTTGTCCCCTGAGGTCGCAGCCTTCAAAGATTTTATAAATCCACTATTCAGAACTTTTATGGCAAGTTCAGAAGCTCCTTTACATCAACAGAACTTAAGCTAATTTCTCACTTAGTTCTGACTAGCCTAAAAAGAGTCAAAGGATTTCCACCAGAACAACAATACTCTGTTTTCTGGATTTCTCACCCAATTCTAATCTCAACTAGATTTCTCTCTTTAAATCTAACTGAATATCACAAACGATATCAGTTTACAAGATTCCTATTATGAACTTGTTTTTCTTCACTCTCTCATTTAAACTTAAGCTATGCTAAGAAAGATTGAGAATGGAAAAAGGTGCTCTGTTTTTCTTGTTGAAACAGTGCGTTGAGATTTTGCTCGATTATCACACGTACATGATGCAGTGGAGCTTGGCTACTATTTATAGTGAATGAGGATGACCGTTGGGAAATTTGAATCTTCAATAGAGATGACATCAGTTGTAGTAGCCGTTAGTTTGTCAAGTCTTCAAACGGTCTTCAAACACTTTGATTCCGTTATCCTTGTTCTTTAACCAAACCCGGTAAGTGATTTGAAATTGAAGATAAGGTTGACCGGAAACATTCCTCAATAAGATCAACAAAGGGTAGACAAGGAAATTCTGGTTTCACTTTGAGTAGACAAGCGCGCTCCATCAAAACAGCTTTTTGAACTTTTGGCGCCTTGCATTAAATGCACTTGTCAGAGCAATAAATGCTATCCAGAACCCGTGACTAAGCTTCTGATCAAATTGGTAGATGAACTTCTGATTGCAATGGACCTCTGAGGAGAGCTTCAACAAACTTCAATAGCTTCAGAGCGGAACATCCAGCTTCTGAAATAATGAAACTCTGTCTTCAGCAATCGAGACTTCTGAGTACTTCAGGCAATCTAGAAATTCTTCATTCAGCACCTGTTGAGTAACTTACAAATAGACTAAGTAGAAAAATATTAGTCAACAATAAACTATATGTAAGAGAATGTTAAGTTTTCATCTTCTGAAACGTTTGGACATAATCAAAACACTTAGGGTTCATCAGTTATAATCATGAGAACGAATAACACAATAGACTTGTGTGTTTGACAGTTGTATGGTAGTTTAAATTACTAGCCATAGTACTAGATTGCTCAGCTGTAAACACAAGTATGTGCGGTTCACACAGGATTGGATCGATCTGGTACAAGAAAAGTCACATGGCTCGACGTGTCATAGAGCTTACTTTAGTAGACTCTACTATCTTTTGACCCGAGTGCATTATCATATTGATATGGAATCAGGTTCACTTCGACATGCGTCTAACCGATCTATAAAGGGAGTTGGGTGGATCAGTGAACATATTAGCATGGATAAAGGAGTGATGGGATTACCACTCATCTAATGATGATATGATATCACCGACCACTTTATCATGACTTGAAAATTTTATGACACTACCCCAATAATTTTGTACAGCTGGATCTGAATGATCAGTCTACTTAAGATCAAGAATCATATGAACATCATAGGGGATGATAGTCACCATGCCTCTAGTTCATCATGTAGATATAAGTTGGTAAAATATATTGAGAGTACACTACTAGGTTTTAGTTTCTAAAGAATGTTGAATATCTAATTCACTATTGGGTTTTACTCCGAGTTAGAGCTCATTTGATGAACTCGATTTTCGGGTTCCAAAATTGTAAAGGATAATCGTGAAGGGATACGTGAAAACGAAGTAAAAATTAGGATTAAAGAATTGCATTCTATTTAGGGTTAGAAGAATAAAATTCTAAAAGAAAATTTGGTTAGGCGAAACTGATTTGGGGTATAGATTAGGGATTGGGAAGAAAAGTTGAAGTTGTTTAAGGCATTATATACCCAATTTTTTTGCCCTTGAGCCACGTCAGCAAATTAACAGCCTCATCAATTGTTCTGTAAATTTAGTAACGGCGTAAAGCACAATTCTGTGTTTGAAAACAGTCACAGTCCTTTACTTATAAAAAAAATGTGAAACAATATAGTTTTTTCAAAACTTTGCCCTTTATTATAATAATTAAACCCTAAATTTTTAATTATTGTTTATTTCATTTTGTTTAAATAATTTTTTCTGACTTTTCCGAACTCCGATTTGAACTTTTTTTATACCGTTGGATTTGTTTTGACGAGACACTTATTTTGAGTACCATTGTTGTTAGGTAAAGTCGACGTTTTAACAATTTGAACATATGCGCCGTAATTTTGAACATGAATGTCAGTTGTAGTAAATTTGCATTTTTTCATTGTTAAAATGTTAAAAAAATTAAATTCAAATATTATTAAAATAAATAAAAAAAGTAAAATGAAAGAGATAAAACAATTGAAAAAGGGCAAAGTTAACATCAAATCAACTATTTTTTTTATATGAAAGAGTGATCATATCATTTGAATAATATAGAACAATTACAGCATGATGATAATCAAAAAAAATGAAGGAATTAAACCTCACAAAAATACAGGCAAAAGCCAGTATAGACCGTATAAAGGGTAAAGAAACTCTACAAAGAGCCTAAATACACCATAAAGGTACTAAAAAATGACATAATAAATCATATACTTCTCGAGATTCCGGATCTGCAGAAAAACAACCGAAACCCATTCTTCAACACCCATTCCCCTCTAGAAAATCGGATCTAAGTCCTTTCTGAAATTGCACTCCCGTAGATCTATAAATCTATGGATTAAATCAACCTTTTCCGCCCGTGCTAAATCTGAACGAGCTATAAATGAAGAAAATATAGATAACGGATCCAGATCTGATGACCAAATAATACTGTAGAAATATATGATGTTAAAAAAGAAGGATGAGAAGCAAGAAAAAAAGTAAATCGGATTCGGGGTTGGGAGGAGGAAGAAAGAAGCAAAACTTCCTTCTTCCTCTTCGAAATCAAGCTCAGAATGAGAGGTTTTTAAAATTAGGGTTTTGAGAGAGAACGACTGGAGAGAGTCGGCAACATAAAATCAACTGTTTAATTCTACTAGAAACATCAAAATTAAAGAACTACAAAATAGAGAATAAGAGTTCCGCCAAACTTTTTTAGCTAAACAAAGACCAAATTTATTTAAAGCATTCATACCCCATTTTTAAGAAAAATAAAATAATACATGATAAAGAAATTAATTACTTGATGTGGAGTGTTAGAAATCAAATTGGATTAAATGTTGCTGACACATGTAGTTCGAGCTCCTCACGTCGAGTCCATATATAGTTGGCTTTATTTTTAAGTTCGTTTTATGTTTTTCTTTTCTTTCTTTTTTCCTGTCCGGGGTTATAACTCCTCTGTTTCTCTAAAAAATTGTATTGTTATTCATTTTATTATAAAAGCATTATTATTTTTCTTCAAATTAATAAAAACATTATTATTATTATTATTATTATTATTATTATTATTAACTATTCCATGTGATATCAAAAACTTTCCAATTTGATTTGATAATTTTTGGCATTTGATCTTAATTTATTGTATCAAAATTTCTATTTGGTCATTATAATGTCATGTTAGTTGATTGTTTTTTGTATTCATTCGAGTTAAATGATAAAAATTTTAAAATATTATATTAGTTAAATGCCAACATTTTAAATAATCATAGGTTTACAGGGACAAATAGAACATTTTTTATTTTGTACCTAAAAATTAAAATAGTTGGTTGTTTGACAAGGAGAGTCAAGTTGTTTTTGTTTAATGGTACATATAAATATATGTAAAATAAATGAAACAACATTGTCCATGCAAACCTTATGATGTATTGTTAAAGTCAGTTTAAATCGATTAATAACTGTTCCTTACGAACTGATTTTGATGGCATGCATGCATGTTCAACAATTACGCGACAAAAATTTTAGAGAAAAAATAAATCTATATATGATTAAATATGATCCATGGGATGGGTTACTATCAATTATGTGACATAATCTATGACTAAACATATAAAGATTTAGAAAAATAAAAATAAAAATAAAAAGAACACAATGGGTTACTATCAATTACGTGATAAAATCTGCTATGATTAAATTGATGATGATTTCTTGAAAAAAAAAACACATATCATACTAATTTAAGAAAGTACAATCTTATTATAATTGCAGACTTAAATGCACAAACACACTGATTTTATTTTTTTTTTGACAAAATGTAAATATTGATTTTATAATACTACGTTGTTTTGTTTATTTTCAATGAAATAAAAGTTGGTTCAAATGGTAAGTTTATTTTTTGCTTAAAAGATTTGAAATTTGAGTTATCATTTTGTTAAAAATTGGCTATTATTAGTGGACAATCTGTAAATTTCATTTTAAACTTTATGGTTTGTCCTCATCTTGCCACTCGGTAGACAATCTATCATCTAAACATTTTGTTAAAAAGAAAAGATTAAAAACATCGTACTTTAGTACGAAAATAAAAACAGAATTCAACTGTATATCTATAATGTATATGAACAATAAACAAAACCATTTAAATCAAATAGATCCAATATAGAATTTGACTTAAACTCCAATGCAAGTTGTTTTGTTGACATTCATCGCGTGAGTCATATTTTTGTTATTCGGAATGGTTTTGGTCAGTTATTAGAAGTGATAATTAATTTACTGGAAGGTTTACTAAAAGTTAAAGTTTGCGAGACAATGCCAATGTTCAAGACTAACAGATTGTTCAAACCATTAATACCATGTAAAAGAAAAACCTTAGACCAAGCTTAAGGATGTGATTGGATTTGGATATTTTATTCAAACATGCAAATCTATACTTCTTCTAAATTTCCATAGTTTGCGATTTCCTTACTTCATGGTAAGCTGGTCCAAAATTACATTATGGTGAGCGAACTGCGGATATTGTGACCGCAATATAGTTCTCTTCGTGTTTAAGATATCTCTGGTAATGGGTTCATCATCAGCGACTTCCTCGAAGAACATATGACCGAGGTTTTTGGCGACTCCACCAACGTTGTCAAGAGTGGAGTTGGGGGTGCTGCTAGTAGCTGATGTCAACCGCCACTTTAGCCATGTCAACCGCCACTTTAGCATCATTGTCATTGGAATTTTGTGTTTGGGGGAGGAGGAAGAAAAAGATATTTCATGCTGAATGCAAATGTTTTGGTATTAGGATGGGGGTACTTTTTGTAGTCATGTGTGTGAGTGACTGTGTGATGGGTCTTAAGGAGAGTCCTACAAATTTCGTTGGTTTGAGCTCGCATGGGCCTGGGCTTAATATCTCAATGTCATCATCATTGCATAATCGGTAGGGCAAGCTCCTCTCAAAAGCGGAAAGAACTTTTGTTGACCAAATTATTCATGTTTACTGCATGGGTATGTTTAGGGTTATGTGATTAGCTTTAAGTTAAGGAAATGAAACAATTTTATGACCCTCCTTCGAAGAATGACCAACGTGACTTGTGGCATAAACCTCCACTGACTTTTTAAATGTGTAACACTCATGCTAGTTGTTTTGTAAACACGCATTGAGCCGATTATGGTTCTATTCTTTGAGATAGTTGTGGCCAGTTAGTGGAATCGATAATTAATTTGCTAAAAAGGTTACAAAGAATTAAAGATTGCAGTACTTGAGGCGTTAAAGTATGTTTCTTCTAGAAGATTTCGTAAAGTTACTTTCGAGACTCACACCCTGGTAGTTGTTTAAGCCATTAATTATTAGGTCAAGATGCAACTGAATTTGAAAGCCTTATTAACATGCAAATCTTTGCCACTTATAAATGATACTATATTCGTTTTGTTTAAGGACACCCTAACACATCAGTTTACGAGTTTGCTGAATCATCTCATTTCAATTCTCACCTCCATAGTATTAATATTGTTCAGAGTTTTATTAACCCTCTTAGGCTCATTAATATATCTTCCTTTGAAACAAAAGCCATATGGAAATCGAAATTAAAACCAAAGATAACATACTCGATCCATCAAAATCCAAATGAATCCCTTTTTCTTTCCATTTAAGAAACAAATGAACAAGTTAAAAAATTAAAATTTGGAAGTTACCTTTTTATGATTTACTACCTTTATGTCCAAATCCATCCTACAAAAGACACAGCCGAAACCCAAAAGGACACATCACATTCCCTCCTCCAAAATTTAAAGCTCAAAACTTTTCCATCTTCACCTCAAATTGTGCCACTTGCTCACTCGAATCTCCTTTAAAAAATTCCCATCTTTTCTTATGAGATTTATACAGACAAATGTGTTGTTCTTCCTTAGCTCTCACTCATTCTAACTGTCACTCATTTTAATTTCACAATTTGCTCAATACCCATCTCCTCATTCCTCCATTAACGCTCATTTCCATCTCTCTCTCTATTGCATTTATGGCTATGTAAATTCATTCATTCACTTGTAAAGCTCTAATCTTTCCTTCTTTTCTTCATTTGGGATCTCATTCCTTTTTCAATTTGCAATCAATTTGATCAATACCCTTTTGGGAATTTTAAATACCCATGTAAGCAATTTCATGTTTTGTTTTAGTATAATGTCTTCTTGGGTTTTTGGATTTGTTTGTTTCAATAGAGATTCTGATCTGGTTTTGGGTTTTTTGATTTGGGTTTAGAGAAGTGGAGAAGATGCTGACGTGTATAGATTGTTCCAAGCAGCTTAATAATGGATCTCTACACCAGAGAAATAGGGAAGAAGATGATGCTATTGAGACTCCGAGGACTCGGCACGCTATCAAAGCTATTACTGCTCAGGTAGATTTGCAATCTGTTTGTTTCCTGAGAAAATCGAGTGTGAGAATTTGGAGAAATTCTGTTATGTTACTGGTCCAATGTATCCGTATGCTTGCTAATTTTATTGGTCGGTTCCATTGCACCCGGTTCATAGTAAAAGTTCCCGAGTATTTGGAATCCGGGTGTTTTATGTTTTTGTTCTTTTCTGAGTGAAAGAAGCTGAGAAAGTGACTGGAATAGAAGTGGAAAAGGAAAAGTTTTTGATTATGCTGTGTGTTCTAATCTCATAATTTTGCTTTTACTTTTCATTTTTTGGATGATAAAACAAAAAACTCTTTAACTGTTTTTTGTTCTTTTCTTTTTGTCCTTTTTTTTCTTGGTAATCAAAAGAAGAGAGGGTAAGAATGTGATTTTAAAGTTGTGCAATTTCAAAATTCCTCTTTTTCCATCGCTTTCAAATGCTTAGTTTTGGGGATTATATATAAATTTAGCTGCGTAGTTGCTCGGGGGAAAGCGGAAAGGGTGCAACATTAAGCCTAACATTTACTTGACTGTGTAATTTCAAGCCTTGTTAGCGAAAGACTTGCAATTTCATAGTCCGGCCAGCCTCCGGCTCCCAACTTGAAATTTTACTTTTACATTTCTGTTGATGGGGCTTGAAACTGCAGTATGTGTAAACTTTCGAATCGGGGTTATGTTGTTTTCTATGTTGAAACTACATCCGCTATGCCCCGCTAACCATAGGAATATAACTGTACTTTTAGTGCTATGCTTAGAGGAAATGGTGCAATATTAAGCCTCACGTTTGCTGGACAGTGCAATTTCAAGTGTTGTTAGCGAAAGATGTGCAGTTTCATATTCAGTCCACCCTTCAACTTGAAATGCACTAACCATTAAACTCTAGACTTGGATTACACTGTTTTATGCATAGAGACTGAATCCACTCTCTCCTAACAGCCATGTGATTGAATTTGTACCTTATTCCTTAATTCTATGACGTCTTCAACTCCTTTGGCTTCAAATCAAATGACACAAAAATCCTTGTTTTGCAGATAAAAGATATAGCATTAAAAGCATCAGGGGCATATAAAAACTGCAAACCTTGTTCCAGGTCATCAAACAATGACCGAAAAGGGAACTATGTGGAATCTGACACTGCCTCAGACTCAGCAAGATTTCACTGTGCTTATCATAGAACAGGGAGTTCCAGTTCTACACCAAGAATATGGGGGAAAGAGATGGAAGCTAGACTAAAAGGGCTATCAAGTGGTGAAGGAACACCTCCTTCAGTTAGTGGAAGGACAGAATCTGTGGTGTTTATGGAGGAAGAAGATGAGCCAAAAGAGTGGGTTGCACAAGTTGAACCTGGTGTGCTCATTACTTTTGTTTCTTTGCCTCAAGGTGGGAACGATCTTAAAAGGATTCGCTTCAGGTAATAATTCTAGTACTTCTGTCAGTGACAGATCTAGAACTCACTAGCAGCGGATGCTTTCGATACTAAATTTATGTTCTTTGAGTGTTTTTTGAGTATAAAACTAAAGTTTTCGTACACAGTTTGTATATATTTTTTTTAGCATTTTCCAGTGATCAGTGAGTGTTCAAGCCCCCGCAAGCTCTCACTCCCCCTAGATCCGTCCCTGACTTATGTTTCTTTGTCCCTAAGCTGTTTACAGAAAGTTACGAGTGTAACTGGAGTTTGGTAAGCCATGATACATCAAGGCCTGTAATTGACAAAATAATCCGGTCCAACCCTGAACTTTGGAGAGTTCTAATTAGCTTGTGAAATTGCTTAAAGTGGTAAGATTAATCCCTTAAGTTCTACATGACCGAGCAAATTTGCACCTATCACTTTAAGCCAGTTAGAGGCCACTAGGTGATTTAAGCAAGTTCACAAGGCCACTAGGTGATTTAAGCAAGTTCACAAGGCCAATAGGTCACTTTAAGCAAGTTCAATGGGCTAATATTGCTTTAAGGACGTTGAAGGAGCCAATAGGTAACTTTGAGCAAGTGTAAGGGTCAAGATGTCACTTTAAGGAAGTTCATGAGGCTAATATATCACTTTAAGCAAGTCCAAAGGACCAGTAGGTCACTTAAAACAAGTTCAAGGGACCAATAGTTCAATTTAAGCAAGTTTAAAGAGCCAATACATCACTTTAAACAAGTTCAAGGACTACTGAGATATTCCTAAGTGATGGTACCCACACTTCTCTTTACTAGCCTACCCGTACTCGTATCCGACACTGTGTGCGTGACTGTCTCTATTTTCAGTTTAAGGCTATTCTATAAACGTTATATTTTAGAAATAACGTTTGCTCTGTCTGATTCACTGTGTGTGTCCGCATCCGGGCAACATAGCTCCAAAGTTCAGATGGTTCAATTGGATTATTTGGCTCCATGATGTATTAAGCCATTTGATAACATGTAGATTGGCCATTGCAGTTTGGATTACTTCTTATTATCTAGGGTATGCTCATTTATTTGCATGTGTTTGATTTTCCATTTGATTTGATGATGATGATGATGATGTTAATTGGAGTTAACACATTTGATATTGTGCTTGTCATTATGTTGGTTAGTTAGTCTATTCCCTTACTTTTGCATGTGGACTTGTACCTGGATCACATTGATACAAATCATTAGAATGACCTTCAAATATGGGCTGTGTGTAGGGTCTTTATTACTTTTATGGGTTCATTTCAGCCTTAATGCTTTACAGCTTTTGTTGCAGCAGAGGAAAAAAAAGTAGGCCTTGTCATTTTCCTTCAATTGTAAATCTGATGGAAGTACAATGATTAATCATTAGAATGGAACATTTTTCTTTTACTCAGCTTTTGCATGCTTGATTGAACAGTAAGATACCATATAGATTGTAATGATTTATTAAAGATTTGAGATGATTCAAAGTGAAAATTGTTGCATTTAACCATTTTTTTGGCAGTTAGATTTAGGATAGAAATGGTCAAGTCTTTGTCTGCTTTATATGTGAATGTGGATGTGGGAAACCACCATTCTTGAATGAAATTTTCAGGCAAAGTTTGAGATTACCGGGCCTAATACATCAATAGCCTCCTGTGTTTGTCTAGAAAGGTCAATTGCTCTTTTTATATTTTGGAATTATCCTATTTACTCCTTGAACTTGCTTAAACCGATCTATTATATGGTATACAAAGATGAGATTTTGGGCAAGTTAAAGTGCATATAACTTTAAGCACTTTCAGGGGGCTTATAGATCACTATAAGCAAGTTCAGGAGGCTAAGAGATTACTTTAACAAAGTTTAAGGAGTGAATAGGTCAGTTTAAGCAATTTGAGGTGTAAATATGATTATTTTTAAAGTACAAGGGGACATTTAACTTTTCTGGATAAATATAGGGTTCTGAGGATGTACTTTTCTAGACAAATGCAGGGGCTAAGGATGTATCAACCAGAATTTGAAAGTCTTCACTTCGTTGACCAAAAAAACTATAGAACTCTACACTATATTTTGTGCCGTTAGGAACTGTAGACTGGAAATTTCATTTCTCTATATAATGTTTTCTGGAATTTCCTTATGGTTTTCTTACAAGTCCTTGAGCATTTTACTAAGAACTTCTCGACCTTAGATGCATAGAATTTCAATTTAGTCGGACGATCGTTATGTCTAATTGTCGAAAGTGACAACCATACACAAACATGAATCTTCATTTTTGTTGTATGTTTTAGAACCTGAAAGATCATTGTGCTTATTGGTATAATTCGTGTAGCATTTGGTGTTTGAACATGTTTTTAGCACCTAGAAAGATTCCTGTGCTTGATTTTTGAGTGTGTTTGATTGAGCCATTTATACCAAAAACGTTATAACTTATAATGCTTACTGAAGATGAAATAATTTGAACTTAGTATCTGTAGTTCTCATGTTGAGTGGTTCAGAATTGTTTGTCGTTTGACGAAAAAGAGCAACACTTCAGTTCAGTACTATGAGAGTTGTACTGTTTTGATGTTTAATCTACTTTTAATATTTGTTTGTATGGGGTGAGAGAAACCTAGCCATGTCTAAACATGGACATAACGAGCTGTAAAAACTACAAAGTTATGGAGTTAATTTATCCGCTTTTTTCTTCACATCAATGTTTTCAACGACTTCTTATGTTTGAGGAAATATTTTCTTTTTCTTCTGTATTTATATGTTTTTGTTGATACCTTCATCAGCCGCGAAATGTTCAATAAATGGCAAGCTCAACGATGGTGGGGAGAGAACTACGACAAGGTCATGGAACTATACAACGTTCAACGGTTCAATCACCAAGCCGTCCCACTTCCAACTCCACCACGATCCGAAGATGAGGTAATATACTTTGCTTCCTCTGTTAGCACACCTCGATTTCGATCTTTCTACGGTGCTGTTTATAATCTAATCTTATACAGAGTCCAAAGCTGGAATCTGCCAAGGACAGCCCAGTAACTCCACCACTCGGGAAAGAACGCACTCCTCGCAACTTCTACCGTCCTACAGGATTGGGACATTCTCCATCAGAATCACTTGACCAACAACACCCTATGCAGTCCCGTCAATATTACGATTCAGCAGTCCCGGGTTCTACTCCCAAACTGTCGAGCATCAGTGGGGCCAAAACCGAGGAGGCCTCATCGATAGGGGAATCGTGTAGGAGTAGTTCATCAAGAGAGGTAGATCACTCAGGAGAACTTTCCATCAGCAATGCTAGTGATATGGAGACCGAATGGGTCGAGCAGGACGAACCGGGGGTGTACATCACGATTAGAGCACTCCCCGGTGGCACACGGGAACTTAGACGTGTCCGGTTCAGGTTAGTTTTGGTTGCATGAGTTGAATTTTGTTCTCTTAGAATGATTTTTAATGGTGTTTTTTTTGGCTTGGTGCAGCCGCGAAAAGTTTGGGGAAATGCATGCTAGGTTGTGGTGGGAGGAAAACAGAGCCAGGATTCAAGAACAATACTTGTGATTTCTAGTCCTTTTACTGATATAGATTGAGCAATTGTTAAATAATCAAGTTTTTTTTTAATTTTGTTTTTTTTTTTTAATTTTGATTTTAATACTTGTTAGATGAATGAATATGCAATTATTTTGAATTTGGCCAATTGATTCATAATTAGGAAAATATGGTGCAAAGTCTTGTAAATATTTTTTCATTTTCATTTACACTTATATATTATTCTTTTGCAGTCATGTTTTCATAAAGGATATAAAAACAAAATGAAAAAAGTATAAATGGGAAAATTTAACATTTGACATTACTAAAATTTGACTCTTTTTGTGGGGCTCTTTTGTAGCATAAATCAAGCCATGAAATAATGAGTAGAAACTTTCCTTAAATTTTTAATAATTGAATGCTTTAATTTAGTACACTTATCCATCCTTGCACTTAAAATGGAAATTTAGGGTGTAAGATTTAAATATAATTTGCATTGAATGCAATGAAAATATGTTAGTTTATCAAATCAGTTTAACCTCACTTATATTACCATAAACTCCATCCATTTCTCACAACTATCACACAAGCCAGCTCAAATTAATCAATATGAAAATTCTATTCTGTACAATTAATACTACCTATTCAAGAATTTCGATTGATTGATTTGATACGGGTGGATTTTATGTTACAACAAATAGATGAAATAATAGCCGGTCCAATAGCTGCTTCAAAGGCTGCGATAACAAAAATTGAAAAAATATTTCCTTTTAGTTGGCAACTATCAAAAAAATCTTACGAAATTTATATTAAGAGGATTCGGTACAAGTTCAAGACACATAAGGACATTTTGTAGTCATAATATATTAACAAATTGACTTTGTATATGTGATTAATTTGGAGTTGTTATAAATAAGATTGAATAATTTAAAAGTCTTCAACATTTTATATAATTTAGTCCTATTATTTTAAAAAATACTTTATAAAATTACTGTCTTTAGTCATAATTAATATTTATTTTTTTCTATTTTTTCGATTTTAACGTATTCATATTTTAACTTTCAAGACGTCTGTATTGATCTACAAAATGATTCTAACAGATTTTAAATGTCAGATAAGAATAAA
This sequence comes from Euphorbia peplus, assembly GCA_028411795.1. Classification (NCBI taxonomy): domain Eukaryota; kingdom Viridiplantae; phylum Streptophyta; class Magnoliopsida; order Malpighiales; family Euphorbiaceae; genus Euphorbia; species Euphorbia peplus. Next base: position 4,879,839 of record CP110843.1, on the reverse strand, counting down.
ACCGCTCTGAGAAATTTCAAGGAAAGTTGACCATGTCCCCTTTCTTTTTCATAAACCTATTGAAAATTGAATCCTTGATCATGTAACAAGATAACATTGTAATAAATACTTAAAAGCTGCAACGTAGTTAGGAATCGAAACAATTATTGCTATCAAAACCGACCAAACATTTTTAGCAGAATGATAATAACATTATTCAACAAAAGTCATCGCCTCTAATCCTCTTAACGCACGCCTGCAAGTACGACAAATGCAGGTCATAAAATTGATTCCTTGAGCAGAAAATTCTTCATTTTTCAAGCACTTCAATTTAGTATTCTAGTTCGTGACATGCCATATGACTTCTACTAACAGAGAAACAGAACCAAATATCACGCATGCCTGTATTTATCAGTATGCGTATAAAGGTTACATACATCTCATGGACTGAACTCATCTTAAATACCGCTATGCATAATCTACTCAGGAACTGATGGCTCTCCCCAGTTTCAGTTGATGAACATAATCAATGTCATCTGTGAAATCTATCAAAAAGCACAATACAGCTGCACATATGAATCCCATACTTATATGTGATTAAATGCCAAAATGAGTTGAAACATGCAACCATCTAAAGAAATCATAAAGTAAGTAACATATCGGTTTCTCAACAATACTTAAGTCGGCTAAAACTCCTACGGGAACCAAATCAGTTATGCATATACATTTCAGATAAGCTATGATAATCATAACAAACATAATAATGCTGTCTTATTCCAAGTCAGTACAATTCAGAAAATTGTACATATTTATAGCGGTCCATCAGTGATTTGAGAGAGAACTTGGGACAATCTTACATTGAACATTTCATAACTAAATGTCAAGACTAACACTGTTGTTGCTGAAAGCTCAAAAGTCCAACCATTACTATGGCATGAGCAATGACCTAAACTGAAATTATTCAAGCCCAATCTCATACGTGTCGAGTATTTAGATGAACAAAAGGTAGCTTGAGTCCTTCAGCATTTTTTAAATGAAGCAACTAAAGATTCCAAATTACACCTTGTATTCACAAGTTGCACTAAGCTGCTAGTCATAACATATTTTAAGAAACAGTATATGTTTCTTCCAGGGGATCAAAAGTCAATCTATTGAACCTACCAGTAAAGTTATCAATATATGGAGCAACAAAATAAAAGTATTACATTTCTTTCTCCAGTTGTTTCCGGATGAATTCCTTGCTATGTGCTGTCACTTTATCTGTCTTGTTGCAACAGATGAGTGGATTATTAGATTTACAAATAAGAGTGCTAAGGATAAAATAAGAGTGGATTATTAGATTTACAAATAAGATTTGATTTCATACATTTAATAGTTGTGGTAATCATCAAGTATGAGATGTAACAAACCAACACATTTCATATCTACATAGTATGACACATATTCATATAACAAATTCCTTTAAGATTTTCAAGGAAGTAAACAAGACACATAAGAGTCTTACTTGATAGAAAAGAATAGTTTGACCGCTCCCACTAAGTCCAGTGAGATATTCTGCGTTTAGATAAGCAAACTGCAAAAGAAGGAAGATTTATATTTCTAATATATATAAATAAAATGAATACATAATTAGAAATAACAGTTTGCAATCTTCCATACCTTCTTTGGTTTTACTTACTGATTAAGAGGAAAAGTGTGGAGAAAATCAAGAGAGCAGCAGCAATAAAGAGCTGATGTTGATTATTATTATTATTACACTTTCCCGGCTTAATACATCCAGACGCTCTCTCGCTTAATACATCTAATATAAAAATTTGATGATGTGTGGGCCGATTATTTCTCTAATTATTTTTTTATAACTACTATTAAATAAAGTTAATGAGAGTTTTTATATTTTAATGAAATACGGAGCTACCCATTACTAATTTTCATTCATCTATTCATAATTAACTTGAATTTTACTAATAAACTTAGAATTTATTTATTTTCATTATAGTGATGAAATTAAATTTGGATTTTGTTATTTCATTTTACTTTTTATTGAAATACATGGTTCCAGATTTTTCTATCTCCATACAACAATATCATTAACTATCATTAATTTATTTCTAATGAAATTAGAATTTGTATTTTGCTACTTTCTTTTTCATTTTGTTTTTTTAGTTTTTTATCCGGTTTTCGAACCCATATTGAGTCGACTAAACTGAAATACGGAGCACGTCCAAGGATTTACGGTATTTAAACCTCTTTCAGTCGCCGTTGTGGGAGATCGATCCGCAGACCTCCCTACGAAGCGTATCCTCATGCTACCATTGTGCCAATTAACGATTGGTTTTCATTTTTTCTATTGAAATCCTATTTCACATGCAAATATCAAGCCACAAGCCAATCTTTTATAGACTCTTACTACGCTAACCAATTGAAATAACCCCCACAATTTCTCTAATATTTTTCCTAATTAATTGACAATTATAATCCTTTTTGAAATTGTTACCAAAGTTTCTTTTTCAATTTACTCTATAGTAATCAGATCTCTTACGTTGTGGAATTATACAATAATGTAACCTTCAATTGTATGATATTTTTCTCAACATTGAAAACTATGGCTTCAATGTGTAATTATAATTGAACAAATTAGTCCTATTAAAAAATTTAAAAAATTTGAAATATTACAATAAAGATTATTCGATTATGAAAAATCTTTAACCATGGTGTTTTGGTCTCTTCTTGATAGTATTTAACCATGATAATTTAGTCGTTTCTCTATTATTTCTATTGAAGAGTATACAAGAGGACTATGTAAAGTTTTATTAATGAGCTAGAAGAAAGAAAAACTTATATGTTCGTAGATTTCAATGTAGTAGAAAATGGTAGGAGATATAAGGGACGAAAACAACGAGAAATAATAATGTCATTCAATGTACCGCAATATTCAAACGCTCGAACAATATATTGATGACACATCATATATTTTAGTACTTAGAGTTGATAAAATTAGTATTTAAAAATTATTTTTGACTATACATTGTATACAAATCATGTTTTTGCACGGGTGGCAATCTAGCAGGCGTTGAGGTCGAGGGAATATCCTATTTTGTAGTTATACAAATTACAATATCCATTCAAGTAGCCAAAAATACCAATTTTATGAAAGATCTCATACCGTCGCCCAACATTATGACAGACCAATCACAGGCAAGTTTTACTCACACCGTCAGTCAACTACAAAACAAACCTAAAGTTTCCCCCACCTTTTTTACCCTTATCCGCTCAACTACCCTGCAACGTCACAAGATAAGGGCATTTTCGGTACTCCCAACGGGGAACACAGCACACGAGAACCAAGGTGTGATACACATGTATTACAATACATCGAACCATATGTTTCGAAAGGTGTCTCATCAAAAAAGTCAATACCCTTAATCCATCACAGCCGTTGAAACAACATACTTAACTACATCACCGTGATTAACGGTCATGATGCTGTGATACGGGATAATACGGTACGAGTGGTAAAGTACGTAAAAGCATGGGACCTTGTATAGATAAGCTGATGATCATCATCACTTTTTACACAAGTCACTATAATTTTTTTTTCTCTGGTTTGATTTTATCGGGTTAGGATTCGTATTTCTCCTTTCGATTTCGCTGTAAGTGAAATCTAAAGCTCTTTAAGCTGTTATGATTCCATTTATGGAAGTTTTGAGCTCCGATTTACTGGTTTTTGTACTGTTTGGTTGAGTCTGTACATGTTGGTGTTTTTTTTTCGCTATTTTTGTTGTTTGTGGTGTATAATCTGTAATGTAGGATGTGATTTTGTGTGATGTTGATGACACTATTCTGTTGTTATATTGTAATGCTGGGTGGGATTTTGTCTGATTTTAGGGTTTTGTGATGCTTTTTTTAGAAATTGCAAGGTTTTGAGGTTTATATTCACGGATTTTTGATGTATGATGAAGCTGTTTTTGTTGTGATGGAACTTTTTCTAAGCTCTACTATTAGCAGACTCCAGATCATTTCGGAACTAAGGCTTAGTTGTTATTGTTGATGTTGGTGTTGTTATATTGTATGTGATTTTTTAGCTTGTTTTCTGTATGATGTTTTTGATATGTTTATTAAACATATTGTTGTATCGAAGTTATTTAGGTAAGATTGATGTTATGGTGGTATTGCATGTGGATGTTTTTCGAGGAAGGGAGTGCTTATTTTCTGATGTGTTTGATTTTGTCAGAGTTTTTTTAGCTTGAGAATTTTGTTTGATTTCACTAGGAGGGAGTGTTTATTTTCTGATTGCAATCAGTGTTTATTTTCTTATTCTACTCTAACTTGTGCATTAAGCTAGAATGAAATTACCAATTTAACCTAACTTTCCTTTTTTCTTTTTTCTCTCTGCACTGCAGTTCCTACTCTTGGCTTCCTCCCGATCATCATCAGTATTGTTCATTCCCAACTAATTGCTTCCTTAGAGCATCCTCAATGGATGAACCCATTTTTGTCCATCAAACACTATTCAAAGTACCCACCCTTTAATCCTTCAATTTTTTTACCAATGTGGAGCAGGTCCTTCAACAATAAATGTAGACCCCATGTGTCATAACCTTTTAATTATTCAAATACCCAAAATCATTAATTAAATCTTACAAATTCATATAATAATTACTTTAAACAATTAAATAACTATTAATTCAATATATTTATTTATAAAAATATGTAATTGATTTTAAATTAATTTAATTATTTCGTTTTAGAGTATTAAAAATTAGAGTCTTGAATTGTAATACAATAAATTTTTTTATTACGATAACAATAACAACACACGACAATTATTATAAAATTAAAATTACAACACACAACATTTAAAAAAAAACACCTTAAATGAAAAATACAAGAAAAAACGCCACATTGAAAAATAAGAAAATAACGCACTACCCATATGGTGCGTTTCCGGGGTTGTTGAGGTCCGGAGGTCCTGCAATATTCCATACATGCTCGACGAGATCGTTCCTTAGCATGTGATGATTTGTTCTATTACGAATTCGTAAATCTGGTTCGATACGGTCCTGAACACTATTAAGAGGTCGAGGCAAAACAACAAAATCATCAGGAACTATAGGTTCTTCTTCAGGATAGTTTCTTTGATAACCGCTTTGCTCAGCCTGAACAATCATGTTATGAAGGATTATACATGTGTCCATGATGTCATGAAGTTTATCTTGATCCCAAAACCTTGCAGGTCCCCGAATGATATTAAAACGGGATTGCAAAACCCTAAATGCCCGTTCCACATCCTTGCAAGCGCCCTCATGTTTAGTTTTGAACAATCTTTTCTTCGGCTCAATCGGATTCGAAAAACTTTTGACAAATGCAGCCCATTCGGGATATATACCGTCAACTAGGTAGTATCCCATGTTATAAATCTTATTGTTAAGAGAGTAGACCTCCTCTGAAGCTTGACCCCTTACTTTCTCACGAAACAAATGTGACCTGTTCATGACATTAATGTCGTTGTTTGTTCCAGCCATACCAAAAAATGCATGCCATATCCATAGGTCATGTGAAGCGACTGCTTCAAGCATGATTGTAGGAACACCCTGATCTCATCTAGTGTCATGTCCTTGCCAAGCAGTTGGATAGTTTTTCCACTCCCAGTGCATGCAATCAAGACTTCCTAGCATCCTTCGAAATCCGTGTATATCATTGTGCATTGCGAACAACCGTTTGACATCATTAGCATTGGGCTTCCTGAGGTATACTAATCAGAAGACCTCAATAACTGAGCGACAAAATAAAGATAGCCATTCCAATGTCATGCTCTCAGCGATCCTGAGATACTCGTTGTGAGCGCCCGGTACCGAGATTCGATATTTATTATATCAATTACAGCGTTTTATCTTGTTTTGCAATTTTAACAATATTGTGCCAGCGAAGGGCGTGGAAATCTCATTTGCTGAAACTTTGATTTTCTGTTTTTAGAGAGTCGTCACCCAATCCGTAGACTAAGAAAATTTGGTATAATGAGTAGAGCGTTCAACCCCACTATACCGTTCAGAGACAGGTTCGTGAATAATACTTACGTATCTCTAATACTCAAACTTGCTTTATTTTGTACTTGTTTTACTTTTGCAAACTCTTATTTTATTATTTTCACACAGATAATTAGTTTAGAGCACGACAGAAATAATTGACCTGCAAAATGAGAGTAAATGTCCATTAAGTTTACAAATACAATATAAATGATATTTTTATTATTTATATATTTTTTATTAATTTATATATAATGTTTCACACGTGTTTAGCGCTTTTTAGGAGGCATAGCCTCCTTGGCAAACGTGTACAAGTCATTTTCTTAATATGATAATAAAATAAAGATAAAAGATATATTTTCAATATTTGCGTACGGTAAAAAGTAAATTACATACCCGGCGTTACCGGGTCTGCGGTAAAAAGGTAAAAATGATAAGAAAGACAAAATTCATAATTCGTGTGCTCAGTATTATCGGGCGACTAAGCCTCACCACATTAAATATCCAACCCCACGGTAAAAAGTGAATAGTAAAAGTACGGTAAAATATGTAAAGCAGAATATAGCTCGTGTGTCCGGTATCAACGGGCGACTAAGCGTCACCACAGTAAGATACCCGACTCCACGGTAAAAAGTAAATGACGGTAAATAGTAAAAGTGCAGTAAAATAAGTACAGTAAAATATAGCTCGTGTGTCTGGTATCAACAGGCGACTAAGCGTCACCATAGTAAAATACCCGACTCCACGGTAAAAAGGTAAATGGCGGTAAATAGTAAAAATGCGGTAAAATAAATACAGTAAAATATAGCTCGTGTGTCCAGTATCAACGGGCGACTAAGCATCACCACAGTAAAATATCTCACTCCACGATAAAAAGTAAATGATGGTAAATAGTAAAAGTGCGGTAAAATAAGTACGGTAAAATATAACTCATATGTCCAGTATCAACGGGCGACTAAGCGTCACTACAGTAAAATATCTGACTCTACGATAAAAAGTAAATGACGGTAAATAGTAATAAAAGTAAAGTAATGTATGGATCGAGCATCCCCATGCGGTAATCCTCCTTAGGGAGCCACAAACCCACAGCGAATAAGCATAAAGTGAAATAATGGACCGGACGTCCCCAGGCGGTAATCCACCTTAGAGAGTCATAAGTCCACAGTAAATAAACATAAAGTGAAATAACCGTATGGACCAAGCATCCCCAGGCGGTAGTCCGCCTTAGGGAACGGTAAATCCACTTTAGTAATAATCGATAACAAGCCGGTGTGTCATTTGCATACGTCACTTTTGAATAGACAAAATACAAAACTAATTACTTTAGGATTAAACATATTTATACTTTAATAAAGGTAATGTTGGAATGAAACAAAATCATGACTAACACTTAAAAGACATAAAGTTTGAATAAAACAAGTTGATGAACTTTAATGTTTATGAACTTATGGAGTTATTTTTCTTTTCTTTTTGTTATGAATTCATGTTGAATCTACCCGAATTCACTACTAATCAACACGTGATTCTTATACCTCTCAGCGTGTTACCGTTAATTCATGATACTAGAGCATCATAGTGACACAAAAGAGAGATTACTTACCTTTTATATGCAAAGGAAGCTCCAAACAAATCCTCGGAAGTGACAACCCGAGCAACGTGGATAAAGTGGCAAAATCGACTCAAACCTTGATTTTAGGCACCAAAGTGGATCAAATGATGGAAGGGAAATGTTTGTGGGATGATATTTAGTATGTTTGTAACAAGAAACAACTTGAAAATACTTCATAAATGAAGATTGAAGGCCCTTTTTGAGTGTGTTCTTCAAACTTTTCACTTTTTACTCACTCACTTTTTATGGATTTTTGGGTGTTTGATCTTGCAAAATGAAGTGTTTGGGAGGTTTTGGGGTGTTTAGTAGATGTATTTCTGAAAGAGGGGGGGGGGGGGGGGGGTCTTATTTATAGGAAAAGTGTCCTTAAAGCATCCAAAATGCAATAGTGTCCCGGAATAGTGAAAAAACTATTTCCGAGACCCTTTCCCAGGCAAACTCAGCCGAGTTTGTTCATAGGAGGGACAAACTCGGTCGAGCTTATGCAAGCCTGGCCGATTTTGGTCCCCCCGATGGTGGAAAAACGGCCGTTTCGACCCCGTTCGACACCTTTGAGGTTCATGGAAGCTCCCTATTGTATACTAAGTCAACTAACAGCTTCCTTAGTGTTTTTAAGATAAGAATCGAAGTGTTTAAGTCAAGAAACAACAAGAAAATAATCTGAAAACGAGAGTCAGAGCTCATTCCGGAGCTGTTTTGGCTTGGTTCCCGAAGAAGAATTTTCTGATTCTTTGAGCTTTGATCTTGTGAAATGGGTGTTTTTAAGAGATTTATGGATGTTTATGAGTGTTTATTATGAAGGGAGAATGTCTCATTCATAGGTTATACTCATAAGAAAGCTTCGAAAATGCGTATGTCACCCGAAATAGTGAAAAAACGTCGTTTTCGGGCCCGTTTTCATGTAAACTCGGCCGAGTTTGTTCATGAGGGAGACAAACTCTAAACTCGGTCGAGGTTGTCTAAACCTGGCCGAGTTTAGTCACTTGGTGGTGGAGGATTGGTCGTTTCGGCTCCGTTTGTCACTTCCGAGGCTCCCCGAGACTTTCTAACGCATATTAGGTTAAGAAATGACTTCTCTAAATGTATAATCACGAGGTAAACACACTTTCATCATCGAGATCGGAAAAATCCATGCTCACACTCGTCTTCATGATCAGCCGCCTCTCCATAAGCAAGCATACGAATAGCTGAAGAGATTATTTTTTTGGAGACAAACCCAACCTCCCTGTTGCATCATGTCGCTGAGAAAAATGTGGCATGTGGACTTGCAAGTTATCGTGTATAAGCATGAAAACATCTATTTTCATGCGATACCGTCTAAGGAAAAACCCTTTACCGTACACCGGGTGATCTGCAAAATAATCTCTTTCCAACCGCTCTGCAACTTCTTCACGATTGCGATTGACATATTGTCTACGGCGAGTTCAAGTAGGAGGAGCTGTTTGATGAACCCTAAGTGTTTTGATTATGTCCAAACGTTTCAAAAGATGAAACTTAATACTCTCTTACATATAGTTTATTGTTGACTAATATTTTTTTACTTAGTCTATGTGTAAGTTACTCAGCAGGTGCTGAATGAAGATTTTTCATATTGCCTAAAGAACCTCAGAAGTCTCGATTGCTGAAGACAGAGTTTCATTATCAGAAGCTGGATGCTCCGCTCTGAAGATATTAAAGTCTGTTGAAGCTCTTCTCAGAGGTCATTTGCAATCAGAAGCTTTTTACCAATTTGATCAGAAGCTTAGTCACGGGTTCTGGATAGCATTTAATGCTCTGACAAGTGCATTTAATGCAAGGCGCCAAAAGTTCAAAAAGCTGTTTTGATGGAGCACGCTTGTCTGCTCAAGAGAAACCAGAATTTCCTTGTCTACCCTTTGTTGATCCAATTGAAGAATGATTCCAGTCAACCTCATCTTTGATTTCAAATCACTTACCGGATTTAGTTAAAGAACAAGGATAACGGAATCAAAGTGTTTGAAGACCATTTGAAGACTTGACAAATTAACGGCTACAACAACTGATGTCATCTCTATTGAAGATTCAAATTCACCAACGGTCATCCTCATTCACCATAAATAGTAGCCAAGCTCCAATGCATCAACTACGCATGATCATCGAGCAAAATCTCAACGCACTGTTTTAACAAGAAAAACAGAGCATTCCTTTCCATTCTCAATCTTTCTTAGCATAGCTTAAGTTTAAGTGAGAAGGTGAAGAAAAACAAGTTCATAATAGGATTCTTGTAAACTGATATCGTTTGTGATATTCAGTTAGATTTAAAGAGAGAAATCTAGTTGAGATTAGAGTTGGGTGACAAATCCAGAAAACAGAGTATTGTTTGTTCTGGTGGAAATCCTTTAACTCTTTTTAGGCTAGTCAGAACTAAGTGAGAAATTAGCTTAAGTTCTGTTGATGTAAAGGAGCTTCTGAACTTGCCATAAAAGTTCTGAATAGTGGATTTATAAAATCTCTGTAGGCTGCGACCTCAGGGGACAAGACGTAGTCACAGAACTTCTGTGGCGAACTTGGATAAATCGAATTGTTCAATCAGGATCTCCTGAACTTCTTTCTCCCTCTTATACTTGTTATTTTTGCTTCTGTGTACTTGCTTATATTTAGTGCTGAAACAGATTTTCTCTAAGTATCATTGTCTTTGTTCAGAAGACTGTCCAGAAGTTCTCAAATTAGAACTTCTGTTGCTGAAAACAGTCTAACTGTGTTTAGGCAGAATTTCCCTCAGAAGCAACTTCTGTAAGCTAGCTTCTGACTCTGAGGAAATTTGACTCTGAAAATTAAGTTTCCCGAAAAACTTAGAAATTTTCAGTTTTCAACTTTGACACCTATTCACCCCCCCTCTAGCTGATTCTGTTCTTGTTAGGGCCAACAAGTGGTATCAGAGCGAAGGTCACTTCGTATATTTACTAAAGATCTAACAATCTAAGTGTAAGATCCTATCAGAATCAATAGAGATGGCTAGTAGACACCAGCCTGAGAATTCTTCTCACTTCATAGTTCCAGAAGGTTCTTCCACTACTAGACCTCCATTATTTAATGGCAACAACTACTCATACTGGAAGAAAAGGATGATGTACTTCATCCAAGCTCAGAACATGAGTGCTTGGTATGTCATCACTGATGGTGATTTCATCCCAACAAGGATGGAAGCTGGTCTAGGGAATGTTGTTATTTCTCAGAGAGAATACACAGATGACATTCTGAAAAAACTCCAAACTAATGCTTCAGCAATAAATATGTTGCATTGTGCACTTACAGCTACTGAATATAACAAAGTTTCTTCTTGTGAAACTGCATAGGATATTTGGAACAAGCTGGAAGTCACATATGAAGGAACAGGAAAAGTGAAGCAATCTAAAGTCAACCAACTCATGAGAGAATATGAGTTATTTGAAATGCTTGATAAAGAATCTATTTCAGATATGAACTCTAGATTCACTAAGATAGTCAATGACTTGAAGAGTTTAGGAAAAGACATTGAAGAATCTGATCGAGTGAAGAAGATTGTCAGAAGCTTACCAAGGTCTTGGCAAGCCAAGAAGACTGCTATTGAAGAAGTTCAGGATTTAAGCTATTACTTGTATGATGAGCTCATTGGGTCTCTAATTACTCATGAGATGTCATTAAAGAATCATGACCTAAGAGAGAGGTCAGAAGGAAAAAGAGTAGTCCTGAAAGCAGAATCTTCTGAAGAATCCTCTGAAGATGAGGACTGGCTATGCTGACCAGGAAGTTCAAGAAGGCCTTTAGAAAAGGCAGAGGTGGTAACTACAAGAAGCCTTTCAGGAGCTTTGACAAGAAAACTCCTGATTCTGGTGAAAAGTTCAAGAGAGATCCAAATAAGCCAATTGTGTGCTATGGATGTCAGCAACCGGGGCACATTAAGCCTAACTGCCCGGAGCTGAAGAAAGATAAGAAAAAGTTCAAGAAAGCTATGATGGCTGCCTGGTCAGACTCTGAGACCAACAGTGATCCTGAAGAAAAGGAAGAGCAAGCTCAGATCTGTTTTATGGCTATTGATGAGCCAACTTCTGAAGATGTCACAAGAGAAACTTCCGCACCTCCTGAAGCTACATATGATTCCGAGGTAAACATATCTTCTGAACAAAATATCTTTGATTCTCTTGAAGAACTCTATAGTATGTTCAAGTACCTGAAAAGGAAATTGGACAAGAGTGAGGCTGACAAGTTTCTTAGGTTTACTCAAGTTTACTCTGACATGAAAGTGTTAGAAGAAAAGCTGTGTAAACAATTCAGCACTCCTGCTGATGGTTCCAAAGCCAAAGGCAAGGAAAAGCTGCCTCTGGGAAGTGATAAACCCCAGAAGAAGAAGAAACCTGTCACTCCCTCTCTTCTGAAAGAGATAGCTTCTCCTCCTGATGTCGGTACCTCTGAGAGTGCTGTTGTAGCCTCTGAAGATGTTAAACCTTCTCAGAAGAAGAAGAAATCTCCCAAGAAGCAAAGGGAAAGATCCAAGAACCCTCCCTTTTGCAAGCTTTGCAAGAGTGATGGTCATTGGTTGAAGGATTGCAAGTACCATATTAAAAACCTCTTGCAATCTGAGATATCATTAAAACCTGCTGAAGAAAAGTCTAACAATGAAGGACCCAATAAGGATTGGGTACCTGTCACTAATTGATTGTGTTGCAGGTGGCTCTGAGTGCTCCATCAATGTGAAAGCTGTGGTACATTGACAGTGGGTGCTCAAGGCATATGACAGGTGATGAAAAAGCATTCATCACATTTGATCCTAAAAGAGGTGGAAAAGTCAGCTTTGGAGATGCTCAGAAAGGAAGGATACTTGGTTCTGGATCCATAGGAACTAATCCTCCGATCGAAGATGTCTCCCTAGTCAGAGGCCTAAAGTTCAATCTCCTGAGTGTTGCACAATTGTATGATAAAGGTAAAGATGTTGTCTTCAGCTCCTCTGGATGTAAAATCTTGGACAGTAAGTCAAGGGAAGTTATTCTAACTGCTCCTAGAGTTGAAAATGTTTTCATGCTGAATCTTGAGAATCTTTGCAAAAATATATGCTTGATGTCCAAAGAGGATACCTCCTGGCTCTGGCATAGAAGACTTGCTCATGTGAGCATGGACCTTCTGGCCAAAGTAGCTAGAAATCAACTGGTTGAGGGTCTGCCTGAAATTAGTTTTAAAAAGAACCATTTATGCAATGCTTGCCAATCTGGTAAACAATCCAGAAGCTCTTTTAAAACTAAGAAAGTCATTTCAACTAAAAGACCTTTGGAATTACTTCATATGGATCTTTTTGGCCTTGTTCAACCAATGAGCATGGGTGGAAAGAAGTATGCCTTTGTCATTGTAGATGACTATTCAAGATTCACTTGGGTCATCCTGCTGTCTAGCAAAGATGAGTCACTTGGATGCTTCTCAGTTCTGATAAAGAAACTTGAGAATGAAAGGAATGAAAAGGTTGTTCATATCAGAAGTGATAATGGTGGAGAATTCAAAAACTTTAGGTTTGAAGAATTCTGTGAAACCAAGGGAATTGATCATAACTTTTCTGCTCCCAGAACTCCTCAACAAAATGGGGTAGTTGAAAGGAAGAATAGAACTCTGGTTGAGATTGCCAGAACTATGATCAATGAAAGAAGGCTTCCAAAGTACTTTTGGGGAGAAGCTGTTAACACAGCTTGCTATGTTCTGAATAGAGTGCTAATCAGAAGCATTCTGAACAAGACCTCTTATGAACTCTGGAAAGGTCGAAAGCCTAAAATAGGCTATTTCAGAACCTTTGGTTGTAAGTGTTATGTTTTGAATACAAAAGAATATCTTTCAAAGTTTGATTCAAAGGCAGATGAAGCCATTTTTCTTGGTTACTCAACACATAGTAAAGCATATAGGGTTTTTAATAAGAGGACTCAAACTTTAGATGAATCTGTTCATGTACAGTTTGATGAGACTAACCCTGCAGATAGTAGAGCTCCTGATGAAGATGAAGTTCATGCTCCTGAAGTTACATCTCCTGTTGAAAGACAAGATGTTTCCCCCAGAGCTGCTGAAGTAGATCCTCCTATTGCTGAACAAGCTCAAGAAGAATTTTCTACTCCAGAAGATGTTCCTATTTATGATTCAACAAATGATGAACAGGTTTCAGAAGACTCATTGGATGTACCAAGAGAAGTTAGAGCTCATAGGAATCATTCCTTAGAGAACATAATTGACTCTGTTCATAATCCTGTCATGACCAGAGCTCAGCTCAGAAGATACATGGGGAATGTGGCTTTTGTGTCACTTCTGGAACCCAAGGACTTCTATGAAGCTGCTGACGATGACTCCTGGTTAATGGCAATGCAAGAAGAACTTGACCAGTTCAAAAGGTCAGAAGTTTGGACTTTGGTTCCCAGACCTAACAACATAAAGGTTGTTGGAACTAGATGGGTTCTAAAGAACAAGCTTGATGAATTTGGAAATGTTGTGAGGAACAAGGCAAGACTTGTTGCTCAAGGTTACAGTCAGCAAGAAGGCATAGATTATGGTGAAACTTTTGCTCCTGTTGCAAGATTAGAAGCCATTAGAATCTTATGTGCTTTTGCATCATACAAAGGTTTTAAGCTTTTTCAAATGGATGTGAAAAGTGCATTCTTGAATGGTTACATTGATGAGGAAGTCTATGTGTCTCAACCTCCTGGTTTTGAAGATCCTAAGTTTCCTGATCATGTGTACAAGCTGAAGAAAGCTTTGTATGGACTGAAACAAGCTCCCAGAGCTTGGTATGAGAGACTGACAAAGTTCCTTCTGTCTAAGGGATTTGTCAGAGGCTGTGTTGATACAACTCTATTCACTCTGAAGAAGAACAAGGATATCCTTATAGCTCAGGTATATGTTGATGATATTATATTTGGTGCTACTAATGAATCTTTGTGCAGAGAGTTCAGTGACCACATGAAGGCTGAGTTTGAAATGTCTATGATGAGAGAATTAACCTTCTTCTTAGGACTTCAGATCAAGCAAAGTAATGATGGTGTGTTTATCAATCAAGCCAAGTACACTAGAGAAGTGCTGAAGAAATTTGGCATGATGGACTCTAATGCTGTTGATATTCCAATGGATGTCAGCAAAGACATTGATGATGAAGAGAAAGCTGGTAAACCTGTAGATATAAAAACCTACAGAGGTATGATTGGTTCTCTTTTATACCTAACAGCCAGCAGGCCAGATATACATTTTGTTGTGTGTTTTTGTGCTAGATATCAATCTAAACCCAGAGAGATTCATGATGTTGTTGTCAAAAGAATTCTCAGATATCTTAAAGGCACACCAGAAGCTGGTTTGTGGTATCCCTGTAGTTCTGATTTCACTCCTATAGGATACACAGACTCTGACTATGGTAGAGATAAATTGAAAAGGGTCAGCACTTCTGGTGGTTGTCATTTTCTGGGGGAGTGCCTAGTCTCCTGGCATAGTAAAAAACAAACCTCTGTGGCTCTCTCAACTGCTGAAGCTGAGTATGTTGCTGCTGGAAGTTGTGTTTCTCATATGCTCTGGATTAAGCAACAAATTGCTGACTATGGAGTCATCCCTGGAACAATTACAATCTACTGTGATAACAAGAGTGCAATTGATCTTTCAAAGAATCCAATTCAGCACAACAGGATGAAGCATGTTCATATTAGGCATCACTTTCTGAGAGATCATGTTCTGAAGAAGGATATTATCATTACTCATGTTCCCTCTGAAGAGAATCTTGCTGACATATTTACTAAGCCTCTGGCTGGTAATTCCTTCAGCAACTTACGAGAAGGCATTGGTATGACTTATCCACTTCAGTAATTTAGCTTAATTATATCTGTTTATCTTAAGTGATTTATCGTTTGAGATAATTAAAGTGTTAATTAAATCTAATCATGATTTTGATGAACCCTAAGTGTTTTGATTATGTCCAAACGTTTCAGAAGATGAAAACTTAATTCTATCTCACATATAGATTATTGTTGACTAATATTTTTGTTTTAGTCTATGTGTAAGTTACTCAGCAGGTGCTGAATGAATCATTTTCGGATTGCCTAAAGGACTCAGGAGTTTTGTTTGCTGAAGTCAGAGTTTCAACGATTCAGAAGCTGGAACTCCTCCGCTCTGAAGCCTAAGTCTGCTAAAGCTCTCCTCAGAAGTTCCTTGCAATCAGAAGTTATGCCAATTTGATCAGAAGTCTAGACAACTGGAAATAAGCTTCTGAAAGCTTAGTCACGGATTTGTTTGAGCATTTAATGCTCTGACACTTGCATTCATTGCAAGGCGCCAAAAGTTCAAAAAGCTGTTTTGATGGAGCGCGCTTGTCTGTTCAAGAGAAACCGGAATTTCCTTGTCTACCCTTTGTTGATCTAATTGAAGAATGATTATGTCATCCTCATCCTTGATTTCAAATCACTTACCGGATTTAGTTAAAGAACAAGGATAACGGAATCAAAGTGTTTGAAGACCGTTTGAAGACTTGACAAATTAACGGCTACAACAACTGATGTCATCTCCTTTGAAGTTTCAAACTCCACAACGGTCATCTTCAATCACTATAAATAGTAGCCAAGCTCCAATGCATCAGACGACGCATGATCATCGAGCAAAATCTTAACGCACTGTTTTAAACAAGAAAACAGAGCAACTTTTCCATTCTCAATCTTTCTTAGCATAGTCTTAGTAAAGTGAGAGAGTGAAGAAAAACAAGTTCATAATAGGAATCTTGTAAACTGAGATCGGTTGTGATCTTCAGTTAGATTTAAAGAGAGAAATCTAGTTGAGATTAGAGTTGGGTGAGAAATCCAGAAAACAGAGTATTGTTTTGTTCTGGTGGAAATCCTTTAACTCTTTTTAGACTAGTCAGAACTAAGTGAGAAATTAGCTTAAGTTCTGTTGATGTAAAGGAGCTTCTGAACTTGCCATAAAAGTTCTGAATAGTGGATTTATAAAATCTCTGAAGGCTGCGACCTCAGGGGACAAGACGTAGTCACAGGACTTCTGTGGCGAACTTGGATAAATCGAATTGTTCAATCAGGACCTCCTGAACTTCTTTCTCCCTCTTATACTTGTTATTATTGCTTCTGTGTACTTGCTTATATTTAGTGCTGAAACAGATTTTCTGTAAGTATCATTGTCTTTGTTCAGAAGACTGTCCAGAAGTTCTCTTACCGAACTTCTGTTGCTGAAAGCAGGCTAACTGTGTATAGGCAGAATTTTCCTCAGAAGCAAATTCTATAAACTTGCTTCTGACTCTGGAAAGTTTGACTCTGAAATTTAAGTTTCTTTAAAAACTTAGAAATAATTCAGTTTTCAACTTAGACACCTATTCACCCCCCTCTAGGTGATTATGTTCTTGTTAGGGCCAACAAGTGGTATCAGAGCGAAGGTCACTTCGCATATTTACTAAAGATCTAACAATCTAAGTGTAAGATCCTATCAGAATCAATAGAGATGGCTAGTAGACACCAGCCTGAGAATTCTTCTCACTTCATAGTTCCAGAAGGTTCTTCCACTACCAGACCTCCATTGTTTAATGGCAACAACTACTCATACTGGAAGAAAAGGATGATGTACTTCATCCAAGCTCAGAACATGAGTGCTTAGTATGTCATCACTAATGGTGATTTCATTCCTACCAGAATGGAACAAGGTTTAGGGGATGTTGTTATTCCTCAGAGAGAATATACAGATGACATTCTGAAAAAACTCCAAACTAATGCTTCAGCAATAAATATGTTGCATTGTGCACTTACAGCTACTGAATATAACAAAGTTTCCTCTTGTGAAACAGCACAGGATATTTGGAACAAGCTAGAAGTCACATATGAAGGAACAGGAAAAGTGAAGCAATCTAAAGTCAACCAACTCATGAGAGAATATGAGTTATTTGAAATGCTTGATAAAGAATCTATTTCAGATATGAATTCTAGATTCACCAAGATAGTCAATGACTTGAAGAGCTTAGGAAAAGACATTGAAGAATCTGATCGAGTGAAGAAGATTGTCAGAAGCTTACCAAGGTCTTGGCAAGCCAAGAAGACTGCTATTGAAGAAGTTCAGGACTTGAGCTATTACTTGTATGATGAACTCATTGGGTCCTTAATCACTCATGAGATGTCATTAAAGAATCATGACTTAAGAGAAAAGTCAGAAGGAAAAAGAGTTGTCCTGAAAGCAGAATCTTCTGAAGAATCCTCAGAAGATGAGGAACTGGCTATGCTGACCAGGAAGTTCAAGAAGGCCTTTAGGAAAGGCAGAGGTGGAAACTACAAGAAGCCTTTCAGGAGCTTTGATAAGAAAACTCCTGATTCTGGTGAAAAGTTCAAGAGAGATCCAAACAAGCCAATTGTGTGCTATGGATGTCAGCAACCGGGGCACATTAAGCCTAACTGCCCGGAGTTGAAGAAAGATAAGAAAAAGTTCAAGAAAGCTATGCTGGCTGCCTGGTCAGACTCTGAGACCAGCAGTGATCCTGAAGAAAAGGAAGAGCAAGCTCAGATTTGTTTTATGGCTATTGATGAGCCAACTTCTGAAGATGTCACAGGAGAAACTTCCGCACCTCCTGAAGTTACATATGATTCCGAGGTAAACATATCTTCTGAACAGAATATCTTTGATTCTCTTGAAGAACTCTATAGTATGTTCAAGTACCTGAAAAGGAAATTGGACAAGAGTGAGGCTGACAAGTTTCTTAGGTTTGCTCAAGTCTTTTCTGACATGAAAGTGTTAGAAGAGAAGCTGTGTAAACAGTTCAGCATTCCTGCTGATGGCTCTAAAGCCAAAGGCAAGAACAAGCTGCCTCTGGGAAGTGATAAACCCCAGAAGAAGAAGAAACCTGTCACTCCCTCTCTTCTGAAAGAGATAGCTTCTCCTCCTGATGTTGGTACCTCTGAGAGTGCTGTTATAGCCTCTGAAGATGTTGGTCCTTCTCAGAAGAAGAAGAAATCTCCCAAGAAGCAAAGGGAAAGATCCAAGAACCCTCCCTTTTGCAAGCTCTGTAAAAGTGATGGTCATTGGTTAAAGGATTGCAAGTACCACATTAAAAATCTCTTGCAATCTGAGATATCATTAAAACCTGCTGAAGAGAAATCTAACTCTGAAGGACCCAATAAGGATTGGGTACCTGTCACTAATTGATTGTGTTGCAGGTGGCTCTGAGTGCTCCATCAATGTCAAAGCTGTGGTACATTGACAGTGGGTGCTCAAGGCATATGACAGGTGATGAAAAAGCATTCATCACATTTGTTCCTAAAAGAGGTGGAAAAGTCAGCTTTGGAGATGCTCAGAAAGGAAGGATTCTTGGTTCTGGATCCATAGGAACCAACCCTCCGATCGAAGATGTCTCCCTAGTCAGAGGTCTAAAGTTCAATCTCCTGAGTGTTGCACAACTGTGTGATAAAGGTAGAGATGTTGTCTTCAGCTCCTCTGGATGTAAAATCTTGGACAGTAAGTCAAGGGAAGTTATTCTAACTGCTCCTAGAGTTGAAAATGTTTTCATGTTGAACCTTGAGAATCTTTGCAAAAATATATGTTTGATGTCCAAAGAGGATACCTCCTAGCTCTGGCATAGAAGACTTGCTCATGTGAGCATGGACCTTCTGGCCAAAGTTGCTAGAAATCAATTGGTTGAGGGTCTGCCTGAAATTAGTTTTAAAAAGAATCATTTGTGCAATGCTTGTCAATCTGGTAAACAATCCAGAAGCTCTTTTAAAACTAAGAAAGTCATTTCAACTAAAAGACCTTTGGAATTACTTCATATGGATCTTTTTGGCCCTGTTCAACCAATGAGCATGGGTGGAAAGAAGTATGCCTTTGTCAATATAGATGACTATTCAAGATTCACTTGGGTCATCTTGCTGTCTAGCAAAGATGAGTCACTTGGATGTTTCTCAGTTCTGATAAAGAAACTTGAGAATGAAAGGAATGAAAAGGTTGTCCATATCAGAAGTGATAATGGTGGAGAATTCAAAAACTTTAGGTTTGAAGAATTCTGTGAAACCAAGGGAATTGATCATAACTTTTCTGCTCCCAGAACTCCTCAACAAAATGGGGTGGTTGAAAGGAAGAATAGAACTCTGGTTGAGATAGCCAGAACTATGATCAATGAAAGAAGGCTTCCAAAGTACTTTTGGGGAGAAGCTGTGAACACAGCTTGCTATGTTCTGAATAGAGTGCTAATCAGAAGCATTCTGAACAAGACTCCTTATGAACTCTGGAAAGGTCGAAAGCCTAAAATAGGTTATTTCAGAACCTTTGGTTGTAAGTGTTATGTTTTGAATACAAAAGAATATCTTTCAAAGTTTGATTCAAAGGCAGATGAGGCCATTTTTCTTGGTTACTCAACACATAGTAAAGCATATAGGGTTTTTAATAAGAGGACTCAAACTTTAGATGAATCTGTTCATATACAGTTTGATGAGACTAACCCTGCAGATAGTAGAGCTCCTGATGAAGATGTAGTTCAAGCTCCTGAAGTAACATTTCCTGTTGAAGAAGAAGATGTTTCTCCCAGAGCTGCTGAAGTGGTTCCTCCTGTTGCTGAACAAGCTCAAGATGAGAATCCTACTCCAGAAGTCAACTTCCTTCCAGAAGATGCTCCTATATATGATTCAACAAATGATGAACAGGTTTCAGAAGACTCTTTGGATGTACCAAGAGAAGTTAGAACTCACAGGAATCATTCCTTAGAGAACATCATTGACTCTGTTCATAATCCTGTCATGACCAGAGCTCAGCTCAGAAGATACATGGGGAATGTGGCTTTTGTGTCACTTCTGGAACCCAAGGACTTCTATGAAGCTGCTGACGATGACTCCTGGTTGATGGCAATGCAAGAAGAACTTGACCAGTTCAAAAGGTCAGAAGTTTGGACTTTGGTTCCCAGACCTAACAACATAAAGGTTGTTGGAACTAGATGGGTTCCGAAGAACAAGCTTGATGAATTTGGAAATGTTGCGAGGAACAAGGCAAGACTTGTTGCTCAAGGTTACAGTCAGCAAGAAGGCATAGATTATGGTGAAACTTTTGCTCCTGTTGCAAGATTAGAAGCCATTAGAATCTTATGTGCTTTTGCATCATACAAAGGTTTCAAGCTCTTTCAAATGGATGTGAAAAGTGCATTCTTGAATGGTTACATTGATGAGGAAGTCTATGTGTCTCAACCTCCTGGTTTTGAAGATCCTAAGTTTCCTGATCATGTGTACAAGCTAAAGAAAGCCTTGTATGGACTGAAACAAGCTCCCAGAGCTTGGTATGAGAGGCTGACAAAGTTCCTTCTGTCTAAAGGATTTGTCAGAGGCTGTGTTGACACAACCCTGTTCACTCTGAAGAAGAACAAGGATATCCTTATAGCTCAGGTATATGTTGATGATATTATATTTGGTGCTACTAGCGAATCTTTGTGCAGAGAGTTCAGTGACCACATGAAGGCTGAGTTTGAAATGTCTATGATGGGAGAATTAACCTTCTTCCTAGGACTTCAGATCAAGCAAAGCAATGATGGGGTGTTTATCAATCAAGCTAAGTACACTAGAGAAGTGCTGAAGAAATTTGGCATGATGGATTCTAATGCTGTTGATATTCCAATGGATGTCAGCAAAGACATTGATGATGAAGAGAAAGCTGGTAAACCTGTAGATATAAAAACCTACAGAGGTATGATTGGCTCTCTTTTATACCTAACAGCCAGCAGGCCAGATATACATTTTGCTGTGTGTTTCTGTGCTAGATATCAGTCTAAACCAAGAGAGATTCATGATGTTGCTGTCAAAAGAATTCTCAGATATCTTAAAGGCACACCAGAAGCTGGTTTGTGGTATCCCTGTAGTTCTGATTTCACTCCTATAGGATACACAGACTCTGACTATGGTAGAGATAAATTGAAAAGGGTCAGCACTTCTGGTGGTTGTCATTTTCTGGGGGAGTGCCTAGTCTCCTGGCATAGCAAGAAGCAAACCTCTGTGGCTCTCTCAACTGCTGAAGCTGAGTATGTTGCTGCTGGAAGTTGTGTTTCTCAGATGCTCTGGATCAAGCAACAAATTGCTGACTATGGAGTCATCCCTGGAACAATTACAATTTACTGTGATAACAAAAGTGCTATTGATCTTTCAAAGAATCCTATTCAGCACAGCAGGATGAAGCATGTTCATATTAGACATCACTTTCTGAGAGATCATGTTCTGAAGAAGGATATTATCATTACTCATGTTTCCTCTGAAGAAAATCTTGCTGACATGTTTACTAAGCCTCTGGCTGGTATGTCTTTCAGCAACTTACGAGAAGGCATTGGTATGACTTATCCCCTTCAATAACTTAGACTAATTATTTCTGTATGTCTTAAGTGATTAATCGTTTGAGATAATTAAGTTATAATTAATTCTAATCATGATTTGACTTGTAAGCATGCGTTATCTACTGCCATTTTACGGCGCTGTTCTGTGTTTAACGGTTATCTGTTCCCTTTTAAACGGTGTTTACTTGCTTTTTGAATTGGAACGGTTTCTTGTTTGGGTATAAATAGAGGTTTTCCATACTTAGCATTTTTTTTACTTGCATTTTTTCATTACTATTAGAATCGCCATTGTTGTCTGTGCTTTTCTCCTCTCAAAATCTTAACCTAATTTCCTATTTCTCCTAAATGGCTCTAGAAATCACTGTCACTCATCTCTTCACTTCTGAGAGCAAAAAGAAAGTTAGCGAATCTAGGGTTTTCACTTCTAGGTTCCTAGATGACGAAGTTAAAACTACTGAACCTATCTCAAACTGGCTTAGTGCTCAAAACTGGAATTCATTCGTTTCTCTCGATGAATTCATTTACCCTAAGTTAGTCACCGAATTCTACCAAAACCTCCATTTCTTTTCTAATGAGGAGGATGTTCTTCACTCGGTTGTTGGGGATGTTGAGATTGAGGTCAGCAGGGCTTCTATCTCTCAAGCTATTGGTGTTGATGATGAAGGAATCATCGTTGGTGATGATGGTTCTGTTGATGGGTTTTCTGAAGTGAATTGGGCTAGACCAGATCTGAGTGCCAAGGAAACGTATGCAACGTGGCTCTCACAGCATCAGAGGTGGGCACATTATCTCACTACTAATGTGTTTCTTCCAAAGGCTGGAGGAGTCAACTGTGTTTCCAATAGAGAACGAGTTTTCATGTGGCATCTGGTCAACCAGAAGAAGATTAATCTCCCTGCCATGCTGATAAGGCAGATGAAGAATGTCACTACTTCTAGTGCTCTTGCCTATGGTTCCCTCCTGACGAGGCTCTTTGAAGCTGCCTCTGTGGTTATCTCAGGAGAAGGTGTAACCAGTAGAAGTACGGTTCTGAAGATGCATACCTTCAGGAACCTTTCCTTTGGTGTAACTCCAAAGAAGAAGGAGAATGCTCCCTCTGTGAGCGCTGCTCAGAAGGAGATTGTGAAGCCAAGTGTGCTGAAAGGAAAGGATGTTGCCAAGAAGGGCAAAGGAAAGAAAGGATCCAGCAGAGTGGTCCTAACTGTTGAGAAAGTGGTTGGTTCCGAACCAACGGTTGTTCCTGAAAAGGATGTTCAGGATGCTGAGGAAGCACGCCTTGCTGAGAAAGAGAAGGCTGCTGAAGCTGAAAAGGTTGCAAGAGTTGTGGCTCTTGCTGAAGAGAAAAGAAAGAAGAAGGAAGCAGAGGACAAGTTAGCTGCTGAGCAAGAAATTGCTGCAAAGGGTAAGGCCGATGCAAGACTTTTAGAATGCGCTGCTGAACTTGAGAATGCGGAGTTCTCAAAGGTAGTTGAGACTTCAGAGGAAGAAGGGAATCTTGAGAATGTCTCACTATCTTCTCGGATTGTTGAGAATGTCTCCCTTTCTACCAGAATTGGAAAGAAGACTGCTGCAAAACGAAGGGTTCTGAAGAAGAAGGACTTCGTTATTGCCTCAAGTGCTGAATTAGAGGAACCTGTCATTCAGGAACCGGAAAATGCTGATAAAGACTTATCAGAGATTTCTGATAAAGAGAATGTTGATGCTCCTCTGATTGAAGAGCTGTCAGAAGAGAGTGAACCAGAAGATGAAGAGGTTCTTCAAGGTGCTAAACAGTTTGTTGAGAATGTTGACGATGAACACTTCATTGACAACGTTCTTCTGAATCAAGGAAGAAACCCTGGTGATAGGGATGCCTCTGAAACGCTGTTCAGAATGGCTCATTTATATGCTGAGCCCATTTCAACTTTTGATCCTAATGCCTCTGAACAGGTTATCTCATCTCCTACTCTTACTCCTCATCCATCTCCCTCACTACCTTCTGTCACAGAAGTAAGTGAATCTCAGACTTTCATTCCTCCAACAACTTCAACATCTGAAGTTGTTCCTCCTCCATCTACTCTTCCTTCTGGATCCTATTCAGAAGTGAATCTGTCCTCTGGACCAATCTTCACTGATTCCATTTCTACTTCTACTACTTCTTCTCTATCATCTTCTGCTGTACTTCCATCAACTGGAATTACTGCTCCTCCCTTTTCAACACCTTTTTCAATTCCTTCAACCTTACCTCCCTGTACAAACACTTTCTCTTCCTCTTTCTCACATACAATTCCTTCCACACAAACTTTTGTTCCTCCTCTCTCAACCCCTGGACATACACCTCCTGTGTGTGATCCCTTAACTTCCTTCCCCACTCCTTCAGGTTTTGCTGGGTTGTCCTCCAACTATGACTTCCTGCGCAAACACTTGAATCGAGAAGATTTGGATAACAGGTTTGGAAGTTTTGGCTTCATGGGCAGAGCTTCTGGTATTTCCGAAGCTGGAGGTGCCCCCAGTGTTGAAGAATTGAGAAGAATGGGTCAGAGTGGCTCAGATGAACTGCTGAATAGATTTGCTGGTATAGGGCAAAGGACTTCTGCTGCTGACATGTATGCTCAGGGCATTGTGCTGCAAGAATTACATTCTTTGAAAGCTCAGAACCTGCAGCTCATGACTATGCTTCAAATGCAGGATCCTTCTGTTTATATACGCAATCTTTCTACACTTCATCTAGCTACATATGATGAGCTGTACAAATTGAGAGAATTAGCTCTGACTCTTCCTTCTCTGGACAATATTGCTCTTGCTTCTTCTCTGAAGGTCAATGAGAATTTGGAGATATTGACAGAAGAAGTCAAGGAAGCAAACGAGCATTATGAGGCTCATGAGA
Source organism: Euphorbia peplus (assembly GCA_028411795.1). Lineage (NCBI taxonomy): Eukaryota > Viridiplantae > Streptophyta > Magnoliopsida > Malpighiales > Euphorbiaceae > Euphorbia > Euphorbia peplus. The sequence continues at coordinate 4,855,081 of CP110843.1, read as the reverse complement.
AGATGCTCCCTAGTAAGATTGAAGACCTGCAAAGTACTGCAAATCACATTCTGAGAGAAGTGAAATCTTCTGCTCAAGGTTCTTCATCTTCAGGAGCTGCAAAGATTGTATATGACATCACTCCTGATCTCAACAATCGACTCTCCAACATTGAGTCCGCTGTAACTGCTCAGAATGCACAGATTGCTGAGCTCACTGAACTTCTGAAGGTTATGCACACTCAGGCACGTGAACAAGAAAAGACTCTTCACAATTGCTATAGGTTTGTTCGAGGACAGACTTATATTCAGAATGAGCACCTCACTGCTGCTGTGTATGCTAACAATAGGTTGATCAAGCTCCTTCTTGATGATGTTCAGAAACAGCGACCTATGTCTGGTCAGACCTTTGATCATATGAAGACCATTGATGATGACTTCAGAAGACGAATGGATATGATCAATACTGTGCGACCAACTCCTGTGCAATATCAGACTGCTCTGAATGTTCAACAAAAATTGAAGTCTCAGGGTGCTCTTGGTGTTGCTGTTGGTTCTGGTCAAACGGGGGAGAAGTCTGGTCAGAAGAGATCAAGTGCTGCTGAAGGTTCTAGTGATGTTCCTCCTCCTCAGAAGAAACCTAGGAACTTGTAATCGTTTAGGACTTAAGCTTCTTAGCTAGGTTCTGGGTTGGGTAGTTTGTGTCTTAGGACTTTTTCTGCTCTTCTGATTATTTTGCTTCTTATATTATCTTCTGAATGATCTTATATACACTGAATCTTTTCTATACTTTCTTGCATATCTGACTCTTTGCTTATGTTTCTTTTTAGCTTAGTAAATTACACTTCATTAAATCTAACAACTTGATCTTAAGTCTTATTAAGTTTATACAGATTGCTGAAGTTCACCATTTTCACTAAAATGGGGGAGTTAATTTACTCAGAAGTTTTTGAAACATGTGCATAAGGAAGTCTTTCTCTAAAACTCATGTTTTCTTTTACCTTCTGACCACGGTTTGTCCATAACCAAAATGGGGGAGAATGATGAACCCTAAGTGTTTTGATTATGTCCAAACGTTTCAGAAGATGAAAACTTAATTCTATCTCACATATAGATTATTGTTGACTAATATTTTTGTTTTAGTCTATGTGTAAGTTACTCAGCAGGTGCTGAATGAATCATTTTCGGATTGCCTAAAGGACTCAGGAGTTTTGTTTGCTGAAGTCAGAGTTTCAACGATTCAGAAGCTGGAACTCCTCCGCTCTGAAGCCTAAGTCTGCTAAAGCTCTCCTCAGAAGTTCCTTGCAATCAGAAGTTATGCCAATTTGATCAGAAGTCTAGACAACTGGAAATAAGCTTCTGAAAGCTTAGTCACGGATTTGTTTGAGCATTTAATGCTCTGACACTTGCATTCATTGCAAGGCGCCAAAAGTTCAAAAAGCTGTTTTGATGGAGCGCGCTTGTCTGTTCAAGAGAAACCGGAATTTCCTTGTCTACCCTTTGTTGATCTAATTGAAGAATGATTATGTCATCCTCATCCTTGATTTCAAATCACTTACCGGATTTAGTTAAAGAACAAGGATAACGGAATCAAAGTGTTTGAAGACCGTTTGAAGACTTGACAAATTAACGGCTACAACAACTGATGTCATCTCCTTTGAAGTTTCAAACTCCACAACGGTCATCTTCAATCACTATAAATAGTAGCCAAGCTCCAATGCATCAGACGACGCATGATCATCGAGCAAAATCTTAACGCACTGTTTTAAACAAGAAAACAGAGCAACTTTTCCATTCTCAATCTTTCTTAGCATAGTCTTAGTAAAGTGAGAGAGTGAAGAAAAACAAGTTCATAATAGGAATCTTGTAAACTGAGATCGGTTGTGATCTTCAGTTAGATTTAAAGAGAGAAATCTAGTTGAGATTAGAGTTGGGTGAGAAATCCAGAAAACAGAGTATTGTTTTGTTCTGGTGGAAATCCTTTAACTCTTTTTAGACTAGTCAGAACTAAGTGAGAAATTAGCTTAAGTTCTGTTGATGTAAAGGAGCTTCTGAACTTGCCATAAAAGTTCTGAATAGTGGATTTATAAAATCTCTGAAGGCTGCGACCTCAGGGGACAAGACGTAGTCACAGGACTTCTGTGGCGAACTTGGATAAATCGAATTGTTCAATCAGGACCTCCTGAACTTCTTTCTCCCTCTTATACTTGTTATTATTGCTTCTGTGTACTTGCTTATATTTAGTGCTGAAACAGATTTTCTGTAAGTATCATTGTCTTTGTTCAGAAGACTGTCCAGAAGTTCTCTTACCGAACTTCTGTTGCTGAAAGCAGGCTAACTGTGTATAGGCAGAATTTTCCTCAGAAGCAAATTCTATAAACTTGCTTCTGACTCTGGAAAGTTTGACTCTGAAATTTAAGTTTCTTTAAAAACTTAGAAATAATTCAGTTTTCAACTTAGACACCTATTCACCCCCCTCTAGGTGATTCTGTTCTTGTTAGGGCCAACAGATTTGACATCTAAGCATGCGTTATCTACTGCATTTTACGGCGCTGTTCTGTGGTTAACGGTTATCTGTTCCCTTTTAAACGGTGTGTATTTACTTTTTGAATTGGAACGGTTTCCTTGTTTGGGTATAAATAGGGGTTTTCCATACTTAGAAGTTTTTACTCTCATTTTTCATTGCTATTAGAATCTCCATAGATTTTCTGTGTTCTCTTCCTCTCAAAATTCTTAACCTAATTTCTTATATCTTCTACAATGGCTCAAAAAATCACTGTTACTCACATCTTTACCACTGAGAATAAGGAGAAAATTAGCGAATCTAGGGTATTCACTTCTAGGTTCCTAGATGATGAAGTTAAATCCACTGAACCTATCTCAAAATGGCTTAGCGCACAAAACTGGAATTCATTCGTTTCTCTCGATGAATTCATCTACCCTAAGTTAGTCACCGAATTCTACAAAAACATCCATTTCTTTTCTAATGAGGAGGACGTTATTCACTCAGAAGTCGGAGAAGTTGAGATTGAGGTCAGCAAGGCTTATATCTCTCAAGCAATCGGTATTGATGATGAAGGAATCATCATAGGTGATGATGGTTCAGCAGATGGCTTTTCAGAAGCAAATTGGGCTAGACCAGATCTTAGTGCCAAGGAAACTTATGCCACTTGGCTCACTCAGCACCAGAGGTGGGCACACTATCTTACAACTAATGTGTTCCTTCCGAAGGCTGGAGGGGTTAATGGTGTTTCCAACAGGAAAAGAGTTTTTATGTGGCATCTGGTCAATCAGAAGAAGATCAATCTCCCTGCCATGCTGATAAGGCAGATGAAAAATGTGACTACCGTGAGTGCATTAGCTTATGGCTCACTCCTGACTAGGTTGTTTGAGGCAGCCTCTGTGGTCGTCTCAGGAGAAGGTGTTACGAGTAGGAGTACGGTTCTGAAGATGCATACCTTCAGGAACCTTAACTTTGGTGTGACTCCGAAGAAGAATGAGAAGGGCTCCTCTGTGAGTATTACTCAGAAGGAGATTGTGGTTGACACTGCTCAGAAAGGAAAGAAAGCTGCTAGAAAGGGCAAAGGAAAGAAAGGGTCAAGTAAGTTGGTCCTGACCGTTGAGAAGGTGGTTGTTTCAGAACCTCTTCCCACGATGGTTCAAACTACTATTAGTGTTGGACCCTCTGGAAGGATCGTTGCTGAAAAACCAATGGATGCTACTGAGATAGCAAATCAAGAAGCTGAGGACGCACGTCTTGATGAAAGGGAAAAGGCTGCTGAAGCTGAAAAGATTGCAAGAGTTGTAGCTCTTGCTGAAGAGAAAAGATTGAGAAAGGAAGCTGAGGATAAGTTAGCAGCTGAAAGAGAAATTGCTGCAAAGGCTAAGGCCGATGCAAGACTTATAGCATGTGCTGCTGAACTTAAGGATGCGGAGTTCTCAAAGGATGTTGAGGCTTCAGAAGAAGGTGAGAAACTTGAGAATATCTCTCTTTCCACTCGGATACTTGAGAATATCTCTCTCTCCACCAGGATCGGAAAGAAGGCTGTAGCAAAACGAAGGTCTCTGAGGAAAAAGGACTTCGTTGTTGCTCCTAGTGCTGAATTAGAGGATCTTGTTGTTGAGGAACCGGAAGTTGCTGCTGATGAAGACATGTTGGAGATGTCTGCTGAAGAGGATGTTGATGCTCCTCTGATTGAAGAGTTGTCAGAAGAGAGTGAACCAGAAGATGAAGAGGTTCTTCAGGGTGCAAAACAGTTTGTTGAGAATGTTGATGATGAAAATTTCATTGACAACATTCTTCTGAATCAAGGAAGAAACCCTGGTGATAGGGATGCCTCTGAAACACTGATCAGAATGGCTCATATCTTTGCTGAGCCCATTTCTATGTTTGATCCAAACTCCTCTGAACAGGTTATCTCATCTCCCACTCATACTCCTCATCCATCTCCTTCACTACCTTTTGTCAGAGAAGTGAGTGAATCTCACACTTCCATTCCTCTTACAACTTCAACTTCTAAAGTTGTACCTCCTCAAATTATTCCTCCTTCTGGATCCTTTTCAGAAGTGAATCTAAACACTGCTCCCATTTTCACAGATTCCATAGCCACATCCACTACCTCCTCCATTCATACTTCCTCTGTAAGTCCATCAATTGGATTTACTGCTCCATCTTTCTCACTACCATCCACATTACCATCCATCTCAACTACCATTTCCTCCTCAACCACACATACAATCCCTTCCTCAAACACTCAATTTCCTCCACTCTCAACCTCTGGACATGCACCTCCTGTGTGTGATCCCTTAACTACCTCCTCCTCTACTTCCTGCTTTGCTGGGCTGTCATCCAATTATGACTTCCTACGCAAGCACATGAATCGAGATGATCTGGATAACAGATTCGGTAGTTTTGGTTTCATGGGCAGAGCTTCTGGTGTATCCGAAGCTGGTGGTGCTCCCAGTGTTGAGGAGTTGAGAAGAATGAGTCAGAGTGGCTCTGATGAATTGCTGAATAGATTTCCTGGTATGAGGCAAAGGACTTCTGCTGCTGACATGTATGCTCAGGGCATTGTGCTGCAAGAATTACAATCCTTGAAAGCTCAGAACCTGCAGCTCATAACTATGCTTCAAATGCAGGATCCTTCTGTCTACATACGCAATCTTTCTTCACTTCATCTAGCTACCTATGATGAGCTGTACAAGCTAAGAGAATTAGCTCTGACTCTTCCTTCATTGGACAACATTGCTCTTGCTTCTTCTCTGAAGGTCAATGAGAATTTGGAGATATTGACAGAAGAAGTCAAGGAAGCAAACGAGCATTATGAGGCTCATGAGAAGATGCTCCCAAGTAAGATTGATGACCTGCAAAGTACTGTCAATCACATTCTGAGAGAAGTGAAATCTTCTGCTCAAGGTTCATCATCTTCCGGGGCTGCTAAGATTGTATATGACATCACTCCTGATCTCAACAATCGACTCTCAAGCATTGAGTCTGCTGTATCTGCTCAGAGCGCACAGATTGCTGAGCTTACTGAACTTCTGAAAGTTATGCACACTCAAGCACGTGAACAAGAGAAGACTCTTCATAATTGCTATCGGTTTGTTCGAGGACAAACTTACATTCAGAATGAGCATTTCACTGCTGCTGTGTATGCTAACAATCGTTTGATTAAGCTCCTTCTGGAAGACGTTCAGAAACAGCGACCTATGTCTGGTCAGACTTTTGATCATATGAAGACCATTGATGCTGATTTCAGAAGAAGAATGGATATGATCAACACTGTGAGGCCAACTCCTCAGCAATATTCTACTACACTGAATGTTCAGCAAAAATTGAACTCTCAAGGTGCTCTGGGTGTTGCTCTTGGTTCTGGTCAAACGGGGGAGAAGTCTGGTCAGCAGAGTGGTCTCAATACTGGTGTTAAGAGACAGAGTGTTGCTGAAGGATCCAGTGGTGTTCCTCCTCCTCAGAAGAAACCTAGGAACTGGTAATCTCATTAGGACTTAAGCTTCTTAGCTAGGTTCTGGGTTGGGTAGTTTCTGTCTTAGGACTTTTTCTGCTCTTTTGATTATCTTGTTTCATATGTTCTCTTCTGATGATTTAATACACTGAATCTTTCTTATACATTACACTGAATCTTTCTTATACATTCTTGTGTCTCTGTTTACTTACTTGTTGCTTATGTTTCTTTTTAACTTAGTAAATTATTCTTCACTAAAATCTAACAACTTGATCTTAAGTCATTTCTAAGTTTATACAGATTGCTGAAGTTCACCATTTACACTAAAATGGGGGAGTTAATTTACTCAGAAGTTATGAAACATTTGCATCAGGAAGTCATTTTCTAAACCTCATGTTATCTTTTACCTTCTGACCACGGTTTGTCCATAACCAAAATGGGGGAGAATGATGAACCCTAAGTGTTTTGATTATGTCCAAACGTTTCAGAAGATGAAAACTTAATACTCTCTTACATATAGTTTATTGTTGACTAATATTTTTTTACTTAGTCTATGTGTAAGTTACTCAGCAGGTGCTGAATGAAGATTTTTCATATTGCCTAAAGAACCTCAGAAGTCTCGATTGCTGAAGACAGAGTTTCATTATCAGAAGCTGGATGCTCCGCTCTGAAGATATTAAAGTCTGTTGAAGCTCTTCTCAGAGGTCATTTGCAATCATAAGCTTTTTACCAATTTGATCAGAAGCTTAGTCACGGGTTCTGGATAGCATTTAATGCTCTGACAAGTGCATTTAATGCAAGGCGCCAAAAGTTCAAAAAGCTGTTTTGATGGAGCGCGCTTGTCTGCTCAAGAGAAACCAGAATTTCCTTGTCTACCCTTTGTTGATCCAATTGAAGAATGATTCCAGTCAACCTCATCTTTGATTTCAAATCACTTACCGGATTTAGTTAAAGAACAAGGATAACGGAATCAAAGTGTTTGAAGACCGTTTGAAGACTTGACAAATTAACGGCTACAACAACTGATGTCATCTCTATTGAAGATTCAAATTCACCAACGGTCATCCTCATTCACTATAAATAGTAGCCAAGCTCCAATGCATCAACTACGCATGATCATCGAGCAAAATCTCAACGCACTGTTTTAACAAGAAAAACAGAGCATTCCTTTCCATTCTCAATCTTTCTTAGCATAGCTTAAGTTTAAGTGAGAGAGTGAAGAAAAACAAGTTCATAATAGGATTCTTGTAAACTGATATCGTTTGTGATATTCAGTTAGATTTAAAGAGAGAAATCTAGTTGAGATTAGAGTTGGGTGACAAATCCAGAAAACAGAGTATTGTTTGTTCTGGTGGAAATCCTTTAACTCTTTTTAGGCTAGTCAGAACTAAGTGAGAAATTAGCTTAAGTTCTGTTGATGTAAAGGAGCTTCTGAACTTGCCATAAAAGTTCTGAATAGTGGATTTATAAAATCTCTGTAGGCTGCGACCTCAGGGGACAAGACGTAGTCACAGAACTTCTGTGGCGAACTTGGATAAATCGAATTGTTCAATCAGGATCTCCTGAACTTCTTTCTCCCTCTTATACTTGTTATTTTTGCTTCTGTGTACTTGCTTATATTTAGTGCTGAAACAGATTTTCTCTAAGTATCATTGTCTTTGTTCAGAAGACTGTCCAGAAGTTCTCAAATCAGAACTTCTGTTGCTGAAAACAGTCTAACTGTGTTTAGGCAGAATTTCCCTCAGAAGCAACTTCTGTAAGCTAGCTTCTGACTCTGAGGAAATTTGACTCTGAAAATTAAGTTTCCCGAAAAACTTAGAAATTTTCAGTTTTCAACTTTGACACCTATTCACCCCCCTCTAGGTGATTCTGTTCTTGTTAGGGCCAACACTGTTGTGACTTGTTGGATGAGAGCTTCATGAATAGCGTCATCAATTTCATCCCATAAGCTATAAACACCATTTCCTCGATTGAATTGTTCAAAATATGGATCAATTTAGACATTTTTTTGCTAGAGAATATTAGATGAGTAGTGGAGTGGTGTGAAGAATGGATTGAGAGGGTGTATTATTTATAATGCTGAGTGGTTGAGTATTAATTAGGGGTCAGTGGTTGAGTATTAATTGGGGGGTTAGTGGTTGAGTATTAACTCTGATACAGTTTTCGATAAACTCCAAACCGATAAAAATTCAGTGATTGTTGACACCGACAACTCATTCACGCGTTGCAAAAAAGACGCTCAGATAAATTTTTTGGTAAACTCCAAACCGACATAAATTAAGTGACTGTTGACACCGACACCACATTCACGCGTTTCAAAAAAGTAAGTCAGAGATTGTTTTCGCCGACACATCATTCACGCGTTTCTGTAATTTTGTGATAATAATTTCACATGGCTACAGTGATACTAATATGGCTATAAATTCGTGGTCATATAAGTGTAAATAACACACCATTGTATTATTAAAGAAAATGGCTTCTTCATCTAATAGTTCTACAAATTTTCCCCTTAAGAAATTGATAGTTTCCACACTTAGCAAAAAAGAATGCGTATCTGAACTAGTGGAGTGCCAATAGTTGCAAGTCTGTAGTGACAGTGAAACATATTTTGAACCAGCAATGTTTCATCCAGAAGCGCCATTCATGTCGTGCTTCAAGCTCCCAATAACAGGGGAGTTTCCTGCATACTCCCTACATATGTTGTGGTGGTTGTGCTATATGCATTTCATACTGTTCGAGTTTTCTCTAACTGAATGGTGTAACAGTTTGTCTGGTGGAGGTATTCCGGAACTCGTTCAAGAGTTTCTACAATGGTTTATGCCGTTGCATGAGTGGAAAAATATGTTCAGCAGGGAGTTATGGCACAACAGACGATCAAATGGAATCAAACATGAATTCAACTCCATCGTTTTTTCTAAAGTGGTCAGAGTCGAGTCCTTCGTATGAGCTATTCTGTATGTTTCCATTTTCTATCGTAGAAAACTGGAATATGCGACCATTGGAGGTTGATATACTTCAACAATTTAGTGCTAACCAGAATAATTACCGCGAGTTTAGCAGTGGGAACAGACACAACTCTAATGCTCCTTGGAAGATGTTCCCAGATTATTATATTAAAGTCGTTGAAGAGAGTAGAGAGATATGAGAACTATTGCAGAGCGATTCACCGGAATGGGAACGACAAGAAAGAGAAATGCGCGATTACGAGCAGTGGATGGAAAACGAGGATTTCGGCCCACACATGAACGATTCACTGGAAATCTAATTTTAGTGTGATATATTTGATTAAGTTTTTTAGTTAAGTGTGATGTATTTTTATTAAGTTTTTTATTTTAAGTCTAATGTATTTTGATCAACTTTTTTATTTTAAGTATGATGTATTTTTATTAAGTTTTTTATTTTAAGTGTGATGTATTTTTAATAATTAAGTGTAATGTTATTTTCAATTATTAAGTGATTGTTGTGCCGGCGCACAACTGTTGACAAAGACAATAGGTTCATGCATTTTACAGAGAATCAATAAGTGCTCTGAAAAATTGCACATTGTATAATTGATGCGTTCTGATAAAGTTTGCACAAAACTCTAAATGAAAAAAATAAAAATTCATGATAGTACATATAAAAAAACAATAAATATTAAAGACAATAATTGAAAACAACAAACATAAAAACATAAATAATACAAACAAAAAACAATAAAAATTAAAGACAATAATTGAAAAACAACAAAAATAAAAACATGAACATAACTAATTAATCTAACAGATCGGGATATTTTGCTCTAATTTTTGCGCAAAGTTTCTCATAATCCCTCATCTGAGATGGAGTAAAGCCTGAAGTATTCCTCATCAGTGTATCCATATCTTTCTACCTCATCAGCCGTTCGTTTTGTTTACATCTTTGTTGGTGCATTACTTCAATTCTATCCAAATCAAGGGGGGTAGCAGCAAATTTGCCCTTCTGTTTGCCTCTTAAGGCTGCCTTCGCCGCTTTTACTCCTTGAGGTCGCTCTCTGATAGCCGAATTTGCCTCACTAGAAGTATCACAACTGGACTCTTGAGCTTTTTTTGGCTTTCTTGTGCCATTCTTCCCATTTACTGTAATCATTTAGAATTCTCCAACAACCCTCATACACAAATTTCTTATTTTTTGAGTGCCTTTCCTTGAACATTGATTTCGCAACCTTTAATTGCTGAAAATCATCAAATCCACTCTTACACTGATCATCCATATCTTTCATACACCCGACAAATAAATTCACAGATGTGCTAATGGCTGAAAATTTTACCATCGTAGTACGAACCTTCGTAATCGGCGGTGTATTATTCGGCCTCCGCAGGTTAAATTGATCGACAATTTTTTACCAGAACGTTCCCCCGCTCTGATTTTTTCCCATAATGGAATTCTCAGAAACATCAATAAAAGATTTGCATAAAATTTCTTCAAGATCCGAATTAAACACATATGGTGGATCTGTTGCTCCTTTCTCCTTCGCCTTTCCATTCCCCTTATTTTGTGTCGCTACCACCATCTCCTCATTATCACCACTATCCGGTATTATACCTTCAGAATCAACCGGTCTAGAAGGTGGCGACTCCAAATTAATTGGAGCACCTCTATAATCAAATTTCGGTGCTTGATTTTGAAAATCATATGGGTTGGGGAACTGATTCCCAAAATTTTCCACAGGTTGACGAAAAGGCCCATAGTTATTGTAGAAATTTTGGTGGGGTGGGTAGTTCATCGGGACATTTGGGTTGAAAAATTGTGGTCTTTGAAAATCCGGAGACATTTGTGAATTTTCAGGGTTTTCATTGAGATTCTGAGAATTTTGAGAGTTTTGGTAAGAATATTGGTAATTATGGTTACTCGAATATTGACTATTCGGGTACTCGGAACCGTAAGAACCTTGATTTCTATCCATTCTTTTTTTGCTCAAAATAAGAAATTGGATTCAAAGATAGAAAAGAATGTGAGTTTAACACCCAGAAGCACCATATATATATACAACATTTTTTATTATCAATTTTAATTAAAAAAAATTAAAATCCTAACAGCTATAAAAAAACAGTAATAAGACATCGAAAGAAAACAAAAATCTATAAAAATATTACAGTTTATAAATGTATAAAATGTTATCTTTTAAAACAAAAAAAAATGAAATAAAACAAAAAAAAATGAGATAGTTTTTTGAAAGGAAAAGAAGTAAAAAATTGATTTTAAAAAAACATTATTTTTTAAATTTAATGGGGGTGGCTGACCGGTGGGACCCGCCGGGTCAGCCACCTCCCCTTTAATTGGGCGGTCAGACCCGCCAGAACAGGTGCGTGTTCGACACGCGCCTGTTCTGGCCAATCCTGGTCGTCCGTCCCCAATCCCCCCCTCTCACGTGATCTCAAGTGGTTCATATGAAGCACTTCCAATTTGAAGGACAATACAAACATATCTCCCACAATGTTCAAGCAATTGAAAGACTCATTTGAAGGACATGAAAAAGACCCCATTGGGGATGCTCATTTGTTATGTTTTCATCTTTCTTATATTGTACGTTTTGCAGGATTTATTCCCTCTACGAGATCAATCTTTCGTCCCTCTTTGTTGAGTCAACAAACATGTCATCCCCGTAAGTCTCTACCCACTTTTTACTTACTCACTGGTACCTACAATATTTTTCATCTCATTAACTGTGTCTATTTATGTCTTTTTTTTCTAAACTTTTTCCTACTTCAATTGCAGATCACATCACAACTTGAAACGCCCCTAATAAGCCCACCATATACTCTGCCGTCGAGATCTTTGCGCACCCACCTCCTACTCCATTTCCTTTGTTTTCTTTCTTCATTATTTTTCCCTTATTATGTCTTCTTTGTTATGTTAATCTAGCCATCATATGCTATATTTGATTCTATTTTAGCATACTCACCAGTATTTATTTCTTTACTAGTATTTATTAGTTCACAAACACTAATACTGCGGAGATAGGGAATGATGTACGTTGTGCATTTAAAACTTTTTCCTCTACTTCGGAGTTGCTTGTCGGTGCTAGAGTTGTAAAATTCTTTGAGAGAGTATTTCATTTCTCCCATTTTGAAATTGTTAAGCTCAATTATTTTTTTTAGAGGATTAATTTTTTGTTATTTCAATCAGGATGAAAATGTGGATTAGTATTGTTTGATCTTCTCACACGGTAACCCTTTCTTCTTTTTCTTTTCTTCTTTACATTTCTGTTTGTATGTTATTATTTTTACCCACAAGTTAAACTAATTTGAAATCACAAATATGCCATGTTGTTTTTCATAATTTATTAGATTACATTACATTTACACAAGTGTATTGATTCAATTTTCTTGCAGATTTTATAATGGTGAAGAAAGTTTGGTAGAAGAGGTTGCGTTCTAGTCTAGCTTCTTTCTAAATTTGTTGCTGGTAAATTACTAGTTTAAGTTATAACTACTTTTTACATCTAATATAGGTTGCTTCTCTCATCAATCCAAAAAGGAATTGGGAAAAAATGCACTACGTGGGAGTTTACTGTGATCCCACCATTGAGGCTTTAGATTGTTGGGAGAAATATAATTTCTCTCTCATCTTTGTCGGGCATTTAGTGGTAAAATCATACCTAATCTAATTTATTTATTTTCAGAAGATTTTGAATGATTTCATATTTTTTAAAATATTTCTTTAACTTGAATTTATCAGAAATTTGTTGGGCTTGAGGTTTGTGATGACTTCCTTATTTGTGTGTTATGGAACCGATTTTATACTTGAGGATGACAACAGTTGTGATTTGGCTGCTTTACAAGGAGGTAAGTTTGCATACTAAAACTAAATTTTTTTTTGCTTAAAACTCACTTATAACTACTTTATTAAAGCTATAATTATTAACTACAGTGTTGAGGTCTAAGTTTGTGATGCGTCTCTTGCAAATGACAGAATTGGATCATCTATTTGCATTGAGGTTAGAATTTGAATTTAGTTGTTATTGTTGTTAGTTATATATTACTATATTGACATTAAAAAATAAGTGATTTTATAGGGTGTAGGATATTAGAGAGCATCCCGTTAACCAATCGCTAGTTGGCGCAGTGGTAGCATGGGGATGTGCTTGGTAGGGAGGTTTGCGGATCGATCCTTCACAACCGTGACTGGGAGGAGTTTAAATACCATAATCCTTGGATCCGTCCCGAATTCAGATTAATCGGCCTAGTGTGGTTCGGAAACCGGATGGAAAACCAAAAAAGAGAGCACCCTGTTGGTTAACTTGGTTTCTCCTGTAAAGAGACTGTGGGCAAAAAAAGTCAATGGATGAGGGGAGAGCTGAAAGTTTTGCCAAATTCAAGGATTTCTCACATTATGAGTAAAGTAAACAAGTCAAATATATATTTATCTCTAATAGAAACCTCCTTTACTAAAACTCATATTTGAACCATATAAAATGAGTTGTTTGAATTAATAAAATGACTATATTAATAATGAGTTGTTTTTCTAATAAAATAACTACATTAATAATAAAACATTTGCTAATTTTGTTTAATCGTGGTTATTGTGGAAATGTTGATTGTAAAATAATTGGGTTGATTTTAACAATGACATTTTTCCAATAAATTAAAATATAACTGTGTATTAAATAGAACCTTGTGGCTATATTTATAGGATATAAGTAAGGCTGGGTAAGTAATCAGTTGAGTTATTCTCGCTGCTCCAGCCGACTGTGCGTGAGATCGGTTGAGTTATTCTCGGTCCGCCAGTCATTGGATTAAAGAGAGCCTTGTGGCTATATTTAAAGGATTGATAGGTGGGGTGTTGAGTTTAGGGTCCATCCCGTACTAAACCACGTATATATCTATTTATTTATAAAAATTGGTTTTGAGAAGAGCATATTCTGTGAATGCGTGTATATTATATATAGTATATATTATATTACTGTGTGCGGTTTGAATGCTAAATCATTCATGCATTGCATATAATTAATTCACTACGGGAGGTTTGACTCCCACTATTTTTCCAGGTGATCTAGAAGTTAGTTGCAGCCCAAGTTCTTCGTCCGGGCAGCATAGCTATTTTGCATACTTGTATCAAATATTATATCCTAGACCGCAGTACTAGTTCGAGAGTTCATATTATTATGTTTCAAATATGTTTTGTATATAAAATGTCCTATGATGATTTATATTGATGACAATTAAAGATGATTATTAAGGCTTGCTACGGGTTCCGGTGGCTTATGCTTACCCGTTCCCTAGCGTCGGTCTCGGTCCCGGGATGGGTCGTGACAATCCCACATTCTACAAGTGCAGCTCCTTGCATTTAGATCAACGACAACACTCTTTTCAAAACAGACAACCTCATACAACTTATCACCCGCTATAGTACTCGAACAATTTGTACTACTCATTTTTATTTTCTCTAATAAAACCTGATACTTGGGGCAAACATCTCCACTATAATTGCTCATACCGGTATACTTTATATACTATCTCGCCATCATTGCCTTCCTAATCCATTCTATTAAACTAAGTATTGGCAACTCCCTAGCATGCAATATGTATTTGTTAAAGGACTCACACATGTTGTTTTGAAGAGCATCACATTTAGTTTTGGGGTTGAAATGACATCTTGCCCATGTCTTGGGGTCATGTTCCATTACCCATTTATATGCTTCCTCGTCAAATGCTTTGAGCTTCTCCATATGATGTTCAAACAACTTCAACGTTTCTGCTGCAACTGCACTCCAGAGATGATCTTTATACTCAATCCCCTTAAACCTCAACTTCATGTTTTCATACATGTGCTTGATACAAAACTTGTATTCTACATCTGACATCAGTTCTTTAAATGCTTCCACCAATCCCTACATGTTTTAAAACAAACATAATAAATTAACAACATAAGCCAATATTAAATGTGAATGCAAAAAACATAAACATGAACTAATCACTAACCTTTTGCTGATCTGACATGAACACCCATCCAGTCTCCCTTACTGTGCCAAAATCATCTTATAACAGTCCCAAGAACCAAGACCAAGATTCCTTACATTCAGAATTAACAATAGTTATGGCAAGTAGAAACATGTTCTCATTTCCATCCCTTCCAATGGCACACAAGAGTTGTCCACCCATCATACCCTTCAAATGACATCCATCTAGGCAGACAATTGGCCTAAGGCCCGAGAAGAAACCTTGTCTTTGGGCAGCAAGTCTATAATACATGTATTGAAATACCACTATCTCCCTAGGCACCGATCCCCATTGTTCAAGTGTCAATTCTGTTTTAAATTTTACCATGCTACCAGGATTAGTCACCCTAATGGTTTCTGCATAATCATACAACCTTCTATATTGTTCCCTTTCTTCACCGCATATGATATTGATCCCTTTATCCTTAGCTCTATAACATTTGCGCAAAGAAACCTCATAACCAAACTCTCTATGTAATTTCTTTTGTATAGCACTCACCTTGATTGTGTTGTCATCCCTCAAGTCTTCCAGATATTTGGTAGAAAGGTAATCAACATTGACTAAACGTTGGTCAAAATTTTGAGGACATGTATGATTTGGCCTAAATGACTTTATCCTAAAGCTGGAAGTGTCCCCAACTTTACTTGCCCTGATCTAAAAAGCACAACTCTTTTCTTTGCATATTGCATAAATAACAGTTTTACAGTTCCTTCTATATTTGTATGGGTATCCACCCTCTATTGACATAGCCCTTAAGGCTTTCCTAAATTGTTTTCCATCCCTAAAATACATCCCTAGTGTCAAATTGTTATGATCAATACTATATTGTACATTTGGTACTTCCCTCTCACTATCGAAACCATGCAAGCTCCTCAACTCATCCTCCAAGTTAGGAGCATCCTCATCGAACTCTCTCATATCAATATCATTCATATTAGATGGACCTACATCAGAGATTTGTGGATTAGAAGGACCTTCACTTGGCATATGTTGGTTATAAAGACCCCTTTTCTCCATTACATTTGTGGAAAAAATGTCATCTTCATCTAAAGAAACCTCATCACTGTCTAATGCTTCAAGACCCTCATCAATATAGTTTGAATCTTCACTGTCATCATCAGAACCTATCCTAATGCCAATGTCTTCAGTATCATCATCAAATCCTACACTAACCTCACTATCTCCATTATGGTCAATAATTAGATTAACCTCTTCAAACATCTGATATCACAAAAACAATATATTATAAGCATAACAAAACACCAAAGTTTAATTGCATCAAATATCATACAAAATTGAAAGAAGAGCTATTGTGATTCACTTACCTTGGATGACACGCAACCCCTTGCTTTTACCTTTCTTTGAACTGCAACAATAGTTTGTCTTCACTCCTAGAACACACAGACGTTGACAGCAATGTTATTCTTCTTGTGGGTGTTTTTTCATTTTTGGCTTGATTCTTGGACTTTGGCAAGAGGAAGTAGAAGAGTCAGAATTTTCTGACCTAATTGTTCACTATATGATTGGAAAGCGTTAAATTATGGAAGAAAAACATTTTTATATCATAAAAAAATAAAATAAGACCAAAATACCCCTTGTCATGTCATCATATTTAACATAGTTAATGATTTATCCGCTTTTTGAGTAATGACGCTAAACATAATCCTTATTTTGTCAAAAAAAATAAACACAGACACTATTTTGACAAAATTGTTAAACACAGGGGTTTTTTTTGGAAATTACCTTTTTTTTATATGACGTTTTGGGTTTTTCAATTTGTTTTTTTTATGTGACGTTTTGCATTACCAATGCATTTTCGTCAATAGTTTTCCAAATATACCATTATTTATGATAAGAGAGATATTAAATATAAGGCTTAAATATTAAGGAGAGAGGAGATTTTGCATAGGAAATTGTGATTTGGAAGATAATTATTGAGGGTAAATTAATCATTTTATTACTATAATTAATGATTCTTTGGTTTTGATGAACAACCTTAAAAATCATATAAAAAAAGAATGGAGAGAGTATATTACAATTTAAAAGCGTGAATAATATATTATTTTCTTTAACATCTATGAATTTAGGTTAAACCCCGTCGAATCTTAAACATGAGCCTTTGCTTCTTTCAATTTTTTGACCTCTCCGATTTTGATAACTAGTATGATTTGAATGTAGTAAAACTTTAAATTTTATAAAGTTTGAACTTTGAATTTGAATCGTTAATTATTGATAACTGAATATAGTTTAAGACATCTTAATATTTATCAATATTAAATATTATTTATTTTTTTCACATTTTTTAACTTTATTAATGTAAGGTAAGATTTTACTATGTATTATAATGCAAAATGTCATAAAGTAACAAAATTATATATATTTTAATTAATAAACTGAACCCGATATCCACCAAGCAATGCTTTGGTGGTTATTGATAGAATATAATATAGAGAATAGCTTAGAGTATATTTGTAATTATCATATATGCTTGTATATATACCTTATCTATCAATACAATTAGAGATGTTGCTGCATTTCCATATGGTACCAGAGCCACACACCAAGCCCAACCCTAATTTTTGCCGCCGGTCCCCCCCTGCTTTCTAGCTTGCTGCCTCTTTCTTCAATGGCCGGCCAACCATTCTCTTTTTCCTCCTCCGATCACCAACTATGGAGTTTCACATCTCTTTCCAACACAAACACCCCAACCTCCACTCTTCCGCCCTCACCAGCTATTGCGCATACACCGAGCCTCCACTCCCTCATCACTGTCAAACTCGATTCCACCAATTACGTTTTGTGGCATGCTCAATTGCTTTCTGCTATTCGTGGGAGTGGCCTTGCTATTCATTTGGATCCTGATGTTATACCTCCCTCTCCATTGCTTGAGGATAATACTGTTAATCCCGCTTACTCGATTTGGTACCAACGTGATCAACAAGTCCTTAGTTGGCTTTTTGGCTCTGTATCCATCTCCTTATTACCTCACATAGCTACTGCTACCTCGGCTATTAAGGCTTGGAACAAATTATCAACTACTTATGCTTCGGGATCGCGATCCCGAATTCGAAATCTCAAAGATCAATTGATTCGAGTACAACAAGGTTCGGATGATATTTCTTCCTATGTGCTCAAGGTCCGTCATATTTATGATCAATTAACATCTTATAATCATATTATTCCTGATGATGATTTTGTCGATGCCTTAATTAATGGATTGAATCAGAAATTTGAACCGTTTGTTAGAAATATTCGGTTTCATGGGGATGTTGACTTTGATCATCTTTTTGGGTTATTGTTACATGAGGAACGTCAACTTCAAAGAAAAAATCCAACCCCACTGATTGAACCTACGACTTTAGTTGCATCTCGGAATAACTCCGGGTATTCTAATCGTCGCGGGCGTGGGCGCAATAATGGGGCTGGACGGGGCAGTTTTACAAATCAGGGTCGCGGGTCTAATTTGGGCAGCAATACATCACGTCAGTTCCAGCATCCCTAAAACAGTGGGTTCGATCACTTCCAACAGCCCCAAAACAGTGGATTCTCCTCGAGTTCTATTCCCCAATTTGCCGCAAACGGTCGAGAACATTTAACTTGCCACAATTGTCGTGGAATTGGGCATGTTGCGAGGAATTGTTCCTCTCCTCGCTTTAACCGGGATAACAATAACACTGCCCAATCCAACGTTGCATCTAGCCCTCTCAATCCTCAACCTTGGATCGTCGATTCGAGAGCAACTCATCACATTACTTCGGACCTGGGAAATCTGAACTTGCATTCTGAGTACTTTGGACCCGATGAGGTCACCATTGGTAATGGCTCTAAACTTTCCGTGTCTAAAATTGGTCATTCAATTGCCTCTGTTAATTCTGTTCCACTTGATTTAAGGAATATTTTACATGTTCCTAAATCGAATCATAATTTATTATCTGTTTATGCTCTCACTAATGCTAACCCTGTTTCAATTGAATTTTTCTCTGATCGTTTTCTTATCAAGGATTTGGAAACTGGGAACATCAAAGCTCAAGGCCGGAGTAATAATGGGCTCTACTCGCTATGTTTGTCCGCCTCTAATTTTAATAATTGTTCAGCAAATATTGCTACTTTAGCTACTTGGCATGTGTTGGCCCTAACAAGAACAGAATTACCTAGAGGGGGGTGAATAGGTGTCTATGTTGATAACTGAAAATTTCAAAGTTTTTAAGAAACTTAAATTTCAGAGTCAAATTTCCTCAGAGTCAGAGGCAAGCTTACAGAAGCAGCTTCTGAGGGAAATTCTGCCTAAACACAGTTAGACTGTTTTCAGCAGCAAAAGTTCTGAGTTTGAGAACTTCTGGACAGTCTTCTGAACAAAGACAATGCTAAAAAGAGTAAAGTCTGTTTCAGCACTAAATATAAGCAAGTACACAGAAGCAAATTAACAAGTATAAGGAAGGGAGAAAGAGATTCAGGAGGTCCTGATGAACAGTTCAATTTATCCAAGTTCGCCACAGAAGTCCTGTGACTACGTCTTGTCCCCTGTGGTCGCAGCCAACAGAGATTTTAAATCTACTATTCAGAACTTTTATGGCAAGTTCAGAAGCTCCTTTACATCAACAGAACTTAAGCTAATTTCTCACTTAGTTCTGATTAGCCCAAAAAAGAGTTAAAGGATTTCCACCAGAACAACAACACTCTGTTTTCTGGATTTCTCACCCAACTCTAATCTCAACTAGATTTCTCTCTTTAAATCTAACTGAATATCACAAACGATATCAGTTTACAAGATTCCTATTATGAACTTGTTTTTCTTCACTCTCTCACTTTAACTAAGGCTATGCTAAGAAAGATTGAGAATGGAAAATGGTGCTCTGTTTTTCTTGTTGAAACAGTGCGTTGAGATTTTGCTCAATAAATCATGCGTAGATGATGTAGTGGAGCTTGGCTACTATTTATAGTGGATGAAGATGACCGTTGGTGAATTTGAATCTTCAATGAGATGACATCAGTTGTTGTAGCCGTTAATTTGTCAAGTCTTCAAGCGGTCTTCAAACACTTTGATTCCGTTAACCTTGTTCTTTAACTAAATCCGGTAAGTGATTTGAAGTTGAAGATAAGGTTGACTGGAAACATTCTTCAATTGGATCAACAAAGGGTAGACAGGGAAATTCTGGTTTCGCTTTGAGTAGACAGGCGCGCTCCTTCAAAACAGCTTTTTGAACTTTTGGCGCCTTGCATTAAATGCAATTGTCAGAGCATTAAATGCTAACGGAACCCGTGACTTAGCTTCTGATAGCTAATTTCATTTGTCTAGGCTTCTGATCAAATTGGTATAACTTCTGATTGCAAGGAACCTCTGAGAAGAGCTTTAACAGACTTCATAGCATCGGAGCGGAGTATCCAGCTTCTGATCAATGAAACACTGTCTTCAGCTTTTGAAACTTCTGAGTCTTGCAGACAAATCAGAATTAATTCATTCAGCACCTACTGAGTAACTTACATACAAACTCAACGAAAACATTATTAGTCAGAACTAAACCGTATGTAAGGGAATTTTAATTTTTCATCTTCTGAAACGTTTGGACATAATCAAAACACTTAGGGTTCATCAGCATGATCGTTTAGGACATGCTTCTTTCCCAATTGTTAAATGTTTGCTTTCTCTGAATAAAATTTCAAGTTTGAATGACAATACATATTTGATTTGTTCATCATGTTGCATAGCTAAATCTCATAAATTACCTTTCTCGTATTCTGATCATAAATCATCTGCACCTCTGGAATTGATATGTTTTGATGTTTGGGGCCTTTCACATGTCATTTCTATCGATATGTACAAATATTACGTTGTTTTTGTGGATCATTTTATTAAATATAGCTGGGTATATTTTTTGAAGTGCAAATTTGATGTACATGATGTCTTTATTCAGTTTAAATCTCTTGTTGAAAACTTTTTCAAAACCACCATCAAATCCTTTCAATCTGATGGTGGTGGTGAATTTATTAAATTATCTGAACATTTTAGACTTCATGGTATAACCCATAGAATTTCATGTCCACATACCCCTAAACAAAACGGTATTGCTGAGCGAAAACATCGTCATATTACTGAACATGGTTTAGCATTATTGAATCGTGCTCAATTGCCTCATATGTTTTGGTCCTATGCTTTTGACACTGCAAATTATCTGATCAATAGGACACCAATTGCTTCTAATAGTTTTTCTAATCCTTTTCAATTATTATTTGGTGATACTCCGGACTATTATTTTCTACGTGTATTTGGTTGTTTGTGTTTTCCTTGGCTAAGACCTTATGCTCAGTCTAAACTTGATCCTCGTTCTCGTGCGTGTCTTTTCTTAGGCTATAGTCGTCTTCATAAGGGATACAAATGTTTTGATCCTAATTCTAATAAAATCTTTATCTCACGTCATGTTCTATTCAATGAACAGGTGTTTCCCGGTCCAACAATTTCGGATGAGTTGCTCCCACGCTCAACGACGCACCCCGCATCTCTTCCACTTGAAATACAATATCCACCGCCAGTTACTCCAACTCCTACACAATCAATCCCACTGCCCCTTCACCCAACGAACCCACTGCTACAACAAACATTCTTTTCCCAAAGCCCAAAAGCCCCACCCACATTGAATACCCAACAACCCATCCACGTCAATTCTCCTACTCCCTACTCCCCTACCATGCCGCTATCCCCCAAACAGCCCCCCCTCACCAACACGCCTCCACATACTGATCCCCACAGCCCCAGCTCCCCTACATCGCCATTCTCACAACCCCACCCCAGCTCCGGTACACAGCTCCCCCCCACGCTCACCCACACAACCCCTCTCCTACTCAAAACAGCTCCCATCCCACCTCTATTTCTCAAAACCAAACCCTCTGGCAGTTCTGTAATTGATTTGACCGGTTATCCTCCACCTTCTGGCAATACAGTGGGTTCCACTCATCCCATGGTTACCCGCTCCAAGACCGGGTCTCTCAAACCTAAAACCCCGTTTGCTCTTGTACATACTTTACCATCTATTTCAACATCGGTTTCTGAGGCTTTATCCACGCCGATTTGGAAACAAGCAATGCAAGCTGAATTCCATGCGCTTCAGAAACATGATACATGGACATTGGTTCCCTTTGATCCCACAGTGAACCTTGTCAAATGTCGATGGTTATGGGTTGTCAAGCAAAATCCAAATGGTTCTGTTGAATGTTGCAAGGCTCGACTTGTTGCCAAAGGATATAGTCAACGTCCTGGTATTGATTTCTTTGAGACTTACTGTCCGTTTGCTACTTGCTCTTGTTGTCTCTCTTGATTGGACTGTTACCCAGCTTGACATATCCAATGCATTTCTTCATGGTGATCTTGAAGAAGATGTTGACATGGCACAACCTCCAGGTTTCACTGATTCTCAATTTCCCAACCATATGTGTAAACTCAATAAGTCACTTTATGGTCTCAAACAGGCTCCTCGCCAGTGGCATAAGAGGCTTGCTGATGTATTATGCAAATTTCATTTTGAAGGATCGAAAGCTGACACTTCACTGTTCTATTATCGCCATGGTACTGATGTTATTTTCTGTCTCATTTATGTTGATGACATTATTATCATGGGATCCAATTCTCAGGCTATTCAATTTCTTGTTACTCAGTTAAAACAAGAATTTCATCTTCGTGATCTGGGTCGACTTAACTATTTTTTGGGAGTTGAGGCAACCTGGACCTCTTCTGGATTGTTGCTACATCAGAGTAAATACATTGATGAAGTCCTTCAGAAAGCTAAGATGGCTAAGTGTAATGGTATTTCTACACCTATGTGTACCAAAGAAAAGTTTCAACTAAATCTCGGTGATCCCTTTTCTGATCCAACCTTGTATCGAGGAATTGTTGGTAGCTTACAATATCTAGCTTTTCACACGACCTGATATCTCCTTATCTGTGAATCGCTTGGCTCAATTTATGCATGCCCCCATTACCATTCACTGGCAGGGAGTCAAGCGAATTCTCCGATATCTACAACACACCAAGTCTCATGGTATTTTTCTACATCGCAAATCTATAATTTACTTACATGGATACACTGATGCCGATTGGGCAGGAAATTTGGATGATAGAAAATCTACCACGGGTTATGCCTTATATCTGGGTCGTAGTCTTGTTTCCTGGACTTCTAAGAAGCAACAAATGGTTGCTCGGTCTTCTACGGAGGCTGAATATCGTGCTTTAGCCACTGATGCCTCTGAAATGGGGTGGCTTCAGATTGTTCTTCAAGAACTTGGTATACTGATATCTCGGCCTCCCCGGCTACTCTATGATAATTTGTTTGCAACCTATCTCACCCTCAATCCTATCTTTCATCATCGAAGCAAACACATTGAAGTTGATTTCTTTTTTGTCCGTGATCGGGCCTCCAAGAATCTTCTTCGTGTTAAATATGTTCCAACCTTGGAACAAGTTGCTGATATTCTTATAAAACCTTTATGTAAAGATAGGTTTATTTGGTTATGCTCCAAGTTGAGCATTTGTGCTACCCCTGCTCCACTTGAGGGAGGGTGATAAAATATAATATAGAGAATAGCTTAGGGTATATTTGTAATTATCATATATGTTTGTATATATACCTTATCTATCAATACAATTAGAGATGTTGATGCCTTTCCATAGTTATTACATTCCATTAGGGAGTGTGAGGTCATGGGTTCAAATCTCATGATTGTAAAAAGTGAATTCTCAAAAAAAAAAAACTGAACCCGGTTCGATCCGGTTGAACCCCAATCAGACCTCGGTTCATTGAACCAACACCTATACCGGTTTAATAGCCAATCCGATTCTGAAATCCATGAAAAATATAGTAAAGTACGAAAATATTAAAAGATTAAAAGTGTTAAAAAGTATGGAATTGTAGTAAAAAATAACTAAATGGTTGGAATGTCATTTTTTAATCTATCAGTTTCAGTATAAAACTCCATTAATAAAGCGATCTTCATTAATTTCATATGTATTTAAAATTTGTATTTTAACTTTTCAAAATATCATTTATATTCTTTTAAAAAAATATCATTTATATTTATAATAATATGGAAGTAGAAAAAGTTACAAAATCCTTAATTTATAAGCACGAGATTTTTGTGTTGAAATAAAAATCTTTCATTCCATCCAGGGTCGGCTCTAGGGGCAGACGGCATATGCGACTGCCTAAGGCCTTGAGTTCGAAAGGGCCTCCGATTAGAAGTGAAAGGTTGAAGGAAGATAACTCGTAGCTGGCGGCGAAAATGGTGGAACATAGATCTGCTAAACATTAGAATTAGATAAGAAGAAGAAGAAGAAGAAGAAGAAGAAGAAGAAGAAGAAGAAGAAGAAGAGTTGGGCTTCACTTTCCTATCTAAGTTTATGGGTCACGTTTCTTAACTTATCTAATAAAATTAGTTTTATTTTCTTTAACTAATTATTTACAACTAAAATATGGTGTAGGCTATGGTTACTTTGTTTTTTCCTCACTTTGTTTATACTTTGTCTTATTCACCATTAGATTAATTTTTAACCCATGATCCAATGGTTGACAAAACAAGGTAACCATAAAATGTCCCTTAAAATTAGGGGTGAGCAAATTCAAACCGAAATCCGAAATCCAAAAAAACCGAACCGAACCAATCCGAACCGTTCTTCATTTGGTTTGGTTAGGATTCTGTTTTTTAGGTATTTCGGATTTCAGTTTGGTTCGGTTTGGTTAGGATGAAAACCGAACAAACCGAAAACCGAATTACGTTATAGTAAATTATAATTATTCTGTTATTCAACTGTTCTTTTTATGATTTTAGATTATTTGTAATTCATATATTAGGTAATTGCCTAATTAGATTCATGACATGAGTTATTTATGAATGTAAAATTGTATTATACGGACGATCCTCTATTAATTATTTACAAAAAAAATAAATTAAACTTTTTTTAATTAATAAATAAATATTTCGGTTTTCATCCGAACCTATCCGAACCAAACCGAAATTAATTCGGATCGGATTGATCCGATCCGAATTAATTTCGGTTTGGATCGGATCACAAAAATATCTCTAGTTCGGTTCAGATGAGTTCGGATCGGATCGGTTTTTGATCCGAACCGGTCTATGCTCACCCCTACTTAAAATATTATTTATTTTTATCAAAAAAAATAAAAAATATATTATTTACTTACTTTTTCTATTATCATCTTTTGAAGTTTTTAAAAAATTTAAATAATATATCTTTTAACTAAAATTACAAAAATGATTTGGAACTATATTATCCATCTTTATTATAAATTCAAACTATTAAAACATAATTTTTTTTTTTAACAATTTTCACTAATAAACAAGAATAATATCCACCGAATTTTTATTTTAAGAAAATATTTGAGCCAAATTTCCTTAGAATCCTATTAATCTAATTTATTTTTTCAATTTAATAGAGATCTCAAATACTGAAAATTAATTTTAATGTTTTCAAATCATGCCCTTTTGTACAAATAAAATATATAGAAAATTGTAATGGAATATCTATGTAAAGTGCAAAAATCGTATAGTTCTATTTGCAAATTCTAAACAACGCTATTACATTTGTAAAAAGTTCCAACCATATGGTATTTTTGCAATAGCTTAACAATAATATAACTACAAACAAATACATCAATTATGATTTAAAAAAAAAAATTATGAATTGTTTAAAAGAAATTTGAATAATTTTATTTGACTTATTTTTTTACTCGTGCCTAGGGCCTCCAAAATGTTGGAGCCGGCCCTGATTCCATCAAATGAAACGTCAAAAATGTTATCCCAACTTATCTTTTTTAACTTCATTAATCTTCTAAGAACTTGTTTGCTAACAATTGATATTGTAGAGTTTCATTTATGTCATCTTAAACCACGTGACTTTTTGTGTAAATTGCGCAAAGCATATTAGTCCCTGTTTATTAAACTTGAAAAAAATTAAACAAAAGTGAATTGTATGTTGTTGAACTGGATTTAACTGAATACTGCTGAAATGAAATATAAGTACTAAAACAGAATCAAATTGAACTAATAATAATAAAAGTAATATAGAAGTATTTTTAGGTATGAATACATCAAATATGTTGTTGATGATCCTAACAAAAATCTAAATCCATTGTTCATCAAGAATAATATTTAATTAACAATAGTAAACAAAAGTAGAAATGTCGTTTAGAAAGTTAAAGAAAAGATGTAAGGTGCTCTACATTATGCCTTAAATATCACAAAATTATCAAATATTTCCACGCTTCATAATTTAATAAGATTGTGATTATCAAAACAAAAAGTAATAAAAGAAAAAGATTGTGCACGCTTGAGATACAAATTATACAACTGGGTCTAAATGTTAATAGACAAGTAGATTCATATATGTTTAATATAGATTATAAAAACGCGATGTTTGTAGTGCAAAATACTATAGCACAACAAATTTTTGGAATCTAACGAGCATAAAATGAAGATGTCGATGATGATTAGAGAAATGATAAATGCGAACAAATTAGACCTAATAGCTATAATAATAAAGAGTAAAAAAATAATATATAAAAAATTATAAAATTATTTTTTTATTAATAATTATAATAATCATAATAATAATTATGGTTGTGAAAACTGGATAGAACCGGCCGGTCCAACTGGAACCAGATCCATATTCGGTCTGAACGTGCCCGATTTTATCACTCTAAGAAAAACCGATCCGTTGGAGCCGACCGATCGAACCACGAACCAACGAACCAATCCGGTCCAACGGTCTGGTCAGGTTGTAACATCTACCAATTTTTAAAAGGAAAAAATGCAAATTTTACTTACAAGGAGAATTAAATTCTCCTCACTTGTTTGCAAGCCTTTATTACTAACCATTATACTACTCTTTAATTGCGACATGAAACTTCAACAATTATTTATATTTTAACATTAGAAGTTAAATAGTTCAAATTTTAATATTTCAATTTATACTAATAATTTTATTTAAAGATTTAAACATAAATTAAATTTAAAATTCATCTAATCTCTAAAACTTAAAATTCAATATAAAATATATATTATGTTACAATTCTTTATTTCTTTGAAGAGTTGATTATCAACCTTTAAAAATATATATATATATATATTTTCTAATTATATAATACTATATATTACTATATTTTTAATTTTTTTTATGTTAAATTATTAAATTATACATTATAATTTTATGAATGGTTATCAAAACTTTTTTCCAAAATTAAAAAGGGTAAATCCGTAATAAAGAAAAGGCCCAAATCGGCGAGCGAAGAAGAGAAGAGAAGAGAGTTGGGGGGTAAATACGTTTTGAAAACCCTCGTTTGTTTAGCAAAACCCCTTTCTTCTTCTTCTTCTTCTCCGCCTCAATCTTCATCTTCTTCTTCTTCTTTCTTCTCTATAAATGCAAACCCTAATCTTCCTGTCATATGTTTTCAGATTATAGAATTGGTACATATAACATATAAAGAAGCTATCTTTGATTTTGGAGCTATGGTGGCGCGTGGTGGAAACAACCCTAGTGGTGCGAGTCCTCAATCACAGTCACATACACTGTCTGCCGGAGTGAGGAAGACGATACAATCAATTAAAGAAATAGTGGGTAATTTCTCTGATGCTGATATTTATATGGCTCTTAAAGAGTATCATATGGATCCTAATGAGACTACCCAGAGATTGCTTCATCAAGGTTTG
Source organism: Euphorbia peplus (assembly GCA_028411795.1). Taxonomy (NCBI): domain Eukaryota; kingdom Viridiplantae; phylum Streptophyta; class Magnoliopsida; order Malpighiales; family Euphorbiaceae; genus Euphorbia; species Euphorbia peplus. The sequence continues at coordinate 4,827,469 of CP110843.1, read as the reverse complement.
CTTTTTACTGCTTCTTTTCTCTGCATTTCCCTTTTCCTTCTATCCTGCCAATTGGGTTTTCATTATTTCTCTTTTCGGGTTTCTCATGATTTTTTATTGCTGGGTATCTCTTGCTTTGCGCAATTTGCGAGCTTTTCAGGTTAGAAGGAAACAATGGGATTGGCAATGGAGTTTTTTATGCACTTAATAGGGTTTTAGGTTGCGGTCTGCATTTGGTTTCTCACTTGATTTGCTGTGTTATAGTGGTTAGGGTATGGTATTTAGTAGCTATTTCCGTAGTTGGGAAGTCGGTCTCCTCTCTCGCCTGAGCCCAAGGGAAGCTGCCAACGTCTTCCTATCTGGGCGGGTTGCCTTTTGTATTCTCATGCAATGTTTTTGAGTTTCTGAATGGGGTTTTTTCTTTTTTGAGGTTTGATTTTGATTATTTTCTGAGAGTTCTCTTATGGATTTTGGTTTCTTGGATTTCTTACGGTTTTGATTGGTGGGTATCTGTTGCTTTGTTCAATTTGTGAGTCTTTCACGTTAGAATCATTGGGTTTACCACCGAGGTCTTTTATTCATTTATTAGGGTTTAAGGTTAAGGTCTGCATTTGCTTTGCTCGGGTTCTCACTTCTTTTGCTACGTTCTAGTGTTTATTTGTTGTTTCTAATTGTTATTTAGTAACGATTTCTTTCAAATATAGTTTGAAAGCAACAAAATTTTCCCGGCAGTGGTTAATAACTTATTTTACCGCTTATTTTCTGTGCATTGCCATTTTCTTTGTAGTCGACCCAATTGGTGATCTCATGCGATGTTTTTGAGTTTTTGGAATGGGGCATCTCTTTTTTGAGGTTTGATTTTGAGTTTTCGGAATGGGGCATCTCTTTTTTTGAGTCTTTTTAGGTTAGAATTAATGGGAGTACCACTGAGGTTTTTAATGCCCTTAATAGGGTTTTAGGTTGCGATCTGCATTTGTTTTGCTCGGTTTCTCACTTCTTTGCTCTGTTCTAGTGTTTATTTAGTGTTTCTAATTGATATTTGGTAAAGAAATAATTAGGGTAAAATCAATGGGATTACCAATGTGGTCTTTTATGCATTTGATGGAGTTTAAGGTTACAGTCTGCATTTGCTTTTCTCGGTTTCTCACTTCATTTGCTAGTACTTGTGTTTATTGGTGTTTCTAACTGATATTCGGTAAAAGATAATCTGAAAGCAACTAAACTTTTATAGTAAATAAGTTGATTTATGCTTTTGGCTTTGGACTTATGTGCCTAAGAGCAATCATCAAGTTTTAGTGTCTTACAGGATTCAGGTGAACCATTTAATTTTTTTTCCTACTAGTTGTGTTTGGAAGTTGTCAGTAACCATTATTTTAGGGTGCTAATGGATGTCTGAAGGAATGGCTACTTTTATGTTGTGAAGTGTTTCACTGATTTTCTACTTCATAGTCCATTCAATTCACTTGGGTTATTGTAGTTGTTATGGATTTTCTTCCTTAAGAGGTGGAGCTGCGTATTAGCTGTTGGTTTGTGTTTTTTCTTCTGTCTTGCGAATTCTTTGTACTTTGGTTATAATTTTTGACAAAGCTTGATAAGCTGATTTATGGTCTATTTTGTACATTTGTTAGACCTTCTGTTAGTCCATATTGTATTTGGCTTCTGTTTGCTTGTTGGAAGGCAGCATAACTATGTTTTTATTTGTCTTGGGATGGGGGAGAAATCTCTTGAAGAAAAAAGCTTAGATTTATCAATGGATTTATGTATTTGCCATGTGAATTTGCCTCCCTGGACCTTCTGTTTTTCTTTATTTTTATCGGTGGGTAGCTTTTAGCCTGTAAAGATTGCAATTCTTATTTCAATTTTTTTTTTTTTTCACCAGATCCATATCATGAAGTGAAGAGTCGAAGAGACAAGAGAAAAGAGGTAATCTTGCACTAATTGTAACTTTGCTCTGGAGTGACCTCTCTCTCTCTCTCTCTCTCTCTCTCTTGCCTTTTGTCTCTTTGTTTAGGAACGGGTCCTTTGTGGATACATATGCTTTTGCTTATATTTATTTGTTGAATTTTACATTGATGGCTTAGACCTAGCATATTGAAGCTGTACGTCAATTGTTCCATAATCTTTCTGAGAAGTCTTTGTTCCATGAAGCTTGTCCACATTTTTCCTTATTACAGTTGAAAAGTTGTGACAAGAGTGATAATCAAGGAAGCTCGTATGTTCAGAAATTGTTTCCATGGTATAACAAATGGAATATGATTTGATTGCTAAACTCTGGTGGTTTATGACCCTTTCGACTATGATTCATTTTGTAATTTAGTCTTATTTAATTGAAGTTCAATTCTTTATGCATTGAACTGCTTTTTCTGAAAACTCATGCTTTTATCTAACATCCTTTGCGTGATTTTATCTGCTTATGGCCTCAGAGTATGGGTCACAGAGGTTCTGTGGATGCAACAAAAAAATCTGAGAATGTGGTCCCAGGGATAAAACATCGTGCCTTTTCAGATTCCAACTCGGAAAGAAAAGGACAATACAATGCTCGACAAGAAGTACACGCACGAAGTGCTGCACATGGCAATGCCAGAACTAATAGAGAGTTCCGTGTTGTGAGAGACAACAGGGTCAACCAAAATACAACGAGAGAACCAAAGCTTGCCTTGCAGCAAGGTTCAGTGTCCAGCAATGAGCATCGTGTTGCTGTTGTTACTGAAAAGGGGTACATAATTTGATCTTTCCCCATCTTAAAATCATCCATTTTTTTGGTGGCTGACAGGATTTTTTTTTTTTTTTGCGCTTCATGACACTAAGACATAAGTGAAAATTATTAGATTGAGATGTCAACTAATTGTGGTGCTTGAGACGGTTGATTTGCATGTAATTGTAGAACTGATACATTAACCCTTGCGTTTATTCTTATTATTGTCTCTTTTGTCCAATATTTCTTTGATTTCATGAAATAATTTTTTCCAACGCATGATTGATGGACTTTTTGCATTTCTTTGATAACCCAAAGCATATAACCCTTAGGGTATGCTGCATTGCAGCTAGCCGAGGAATCTTTTCTTGGGTCTTAATGATCTGGATCATAGTTTTGAAACTCCTGGAATTAGCTTAATTATAAAAGATTTCTTATCTTTGTTTGATGATTTGCAAACTTTTTTATTTCTCAACGGCTCTATTTCTTTCCACCTTTTTTCTTGCAATCAAATTGTCTCAGGAAGTTGTTTTGGTGTTTCTAGCTGGATTAGAATTCTTCATTGATTTTTTGCCATTGCCAGCATATTGATTGTTCTTAGTAAAATGGTAGCGGAATATCTTTTTCTAATTGATAACTTTTGTTATCTTGTAAGTTATTGAACCTTGCTTTTTCAGCATTGAATTGGTTCATTCCGAAGTTGAATTTGGTTTTTATATGCTTACAGAAGCTCATCAGGAATATCTGGCAGTGGAAAATCTGGTATTCGGAATTTGGCTCAACCTTCTAATGGGTCTAGTGACTTCCAAACTAGACACAGCCGAGATTCTATGTCAAATATCGCAGACAGGAAAGTAGCATCTGATGATAAGAGTGCTGTAATGTCAAATGTGGCAACACGGGTACATGTAATAAAATCAAATTCTCAACATCATTCTACACCACTGCCCTCCAGCAATTCCGTTGTTGGTGTATATTCCTCTTCAACAGATCCTGTTCATGTGCCATCTCCTGAATCCAGATCAATTGCTGCAGTTGGAACTATCAAGCGTGAGGTTGGGGTGGTTGGTGGTCGCAGGCATGCTTCTGAAAGTGCAGTCAAAAACACTTCTGCATCTAGTAGTTCTTTGACGAATGCAGCTCTAGGAAGGGATAGTTCTGAAACATTTCGAACTTTTCTAATTCCCAAGAGTGATGAAGTTACTCAAACTGTTGCAACCGAATCTGTTGTGCCCAATGTTTCCGTCAGCAGATCACTCTTGAGCAATCAGTATGGCAGGCCACATCAAGCAGCTGTGGGTCATCAAAAGGGTAATTTTTCTGGAATTTTTCCTCTGTGATAAATTAACCCAGTACATCGTTACTCCTTGGCCTTTTTTTTGTACCTCTTTTGTTTTGTTTGATATGAGACATCTCTTGTTTGCAACGCAGTTATAGTGTTTCGGTAAATGCCTTAATTCTTTCCCTTCCTAAACATGGTGTGTTTGATACAAATGCATGCGTGTAATTTTTCTAAGATGTTGACATTTAGTTCAGTTGTGGTTTTCCATTGGTTTTCTTTCATGTGAAGATTGATTTTGTTTCTGTGACCACATTTTTGTGGTGATGCATTGTTGAAGTATATCACATGTAGTTTTTACCATGCAATATTCTTGTTGGGTTACCATATCATTCTTGCTGTTCCTTTCGGGGTTTCTTTTTATTGTGCATGATAACTACAGTATAGTCGGGAGACTTTTTCAATTTTATTTTTATCTATTACAAATTTTTGGATAGTGGAAGTATGAATTTTGACTTGTAGTTGTGGTTTAATTGGCAAATAAATCTCTGATCGGTTCTTGTTCCTGGCATTTCTTAATCTATCCCCTTTGTGTTTTTTTTTTTTTATCGTCGATCCTAAAAGACCGTGTGTGATTTTTTTTGCAGCTTCTCAGCATAATAAAGAATGGAAACCAAAATCTAACCAGAAAACAAGCGTTGGTAGTCCTGGAGTGATTGGAACACCTACAAAATCTAACTCACCTCAAGCTGACAACTCTAAGGGCTTGGAGTCGGATGCAGCTGATTTGCAGGAGAAGCTTTCGCGAGTGAACATCTATGAAAACCAGAATGTAATTATAGCACAACATATTCGAGTTCCGGAAACTGAGAGGTGCAGACTAACCTTTGGAAGTTTCGGGGCAGATTTTGATTCTACCAGGAATATTGCTGCTGGGTTTCAAACCGTTAGTGTAACAGAAGATTCCACAGAGTCTACTGCAAGGTTCGTATTTGATATCATTTGGATGAATTGTGATAAAAATGCGGAACATTTGAACTTGAAGATTGAAGATTATAATATAGAAATCAAGTTCATAACTATTTGCAGCAGTCATGAACTCTGAGATAGAAAGGAATAAGATGAGTAATGCTATCAAAAGAGGCAAAATTAGAACCAATAGGATAGATAAAATTGTAACGTAATAAAACGAGTTTTGTAGAGAAAATGTAGGCTGAAATGGTAAAATGATTGTTCAGTTCTCAATTGATACAAGTCCTCTGCAATATGCTTATGCATCTTTGCGTTTGATTGGATATTGTAACTAAGTTAATGACAGTGTCATCTTAAATCTCATTTTATCTGAACTAAAAACCAAATGATAATGGCAGCTTGTCAGCATCTGTACCAGAGTCTTCCAGCGATGATTCTTCTGTCAAGAAGCAGGTAGAGCCAGTAGATGAACAAGTTAGAAGTTCAGATTCGGATTCACCGGCATCTGGTGTTGTTTCTGAGCATCAGTTACCTGAAAAAGCTACAAGTCCTCCAAATTTGGACAATTATGCTGATATTGGCTTAGTTCAGGATGATAGTCCATCATATACTCCTCCGGAGTCACAGCAGCATCAAGATCCTCGTGAATTACCTAGCTTTTCTGTGAGTTCATTTCTTCAATTGTTGAAAGTTTATTTGCTCTGTTAGATGCTTAAAAAGAATTCAAGCTTCTAGTTGAAATAAATATATGCATTTTATAGATGACCTGCTCGAAAACTAATTTTGATCATTTCTGATGTCTTTTCGTGTCCAAGCAGGCCTATGATCCTCAGACTGGTTATGACATGTCATATTTCAGACCGACAATGGATGAAGCTGTTCGAGGACAGGGTCTGCCGTCACCACATGAGGTAATTTCCTGGTGCATAGATATTTTTTTGTAGTTTACCGGCCATCCATTGTCTATGCAAGGATGGATAAAATAATGTGATTATCATTTATGGAATTTGATATCTTGTGGTTTCTATTGACAAATCTCGATGTTCATCCACAGGGCTTAACCTCACATACAGCCAACAGTATGCCAGCTTCATCAATACCCATGCTACAACAGCAGCAACAGCCACAGATGGCTCAGATGTACCCGCAAGTTCATGTTTCACATTTTGCTAATCTCATGCCTTATCGTCAGTTTCTTTCTCCAGTGTACGTCCCGCAGATGGCCATGCCTGGCTATTCTGGTAACCCTGCCTATCCACATCCGTCAAATGGTAGTAGTTACTTGCTGATGCCTGGAGGTAGTTCTCATCTTGGTGCAAATGGCCTGAAATATGGAATCCAGCAATTTAAGCCAGTTCCTGGTGGTAGTCCAAACGGATTTGGGAATTACACTAGTCCTACAGGGTATGCAATGAATGCTCCTGGTGTTGTTGGAAGTGCAACTGGCCTTGAAGAATCATCTCGAATGAAGTACAAAGATGGGAACCTCTATGTCCCTAATCCACAGGTAAACATCTCTTAAGTTGAACAACAATAAACTAACGTTTGCGCTTCCTAATTAGTTGAGTTGACATGATCACATTGAAAATTTGTTTGTTTAGCGAAAGATTGTGAATTATGTGAGTTCATCTAAAGTCAATGTGGACTAAATATGTTATTATAATGTAAAAATGATACTAAGAATGTACTCAAACCAGTATGAACTTGTTCAGTTCAGGTTGAAGATACCAGTAAATTGGGTTAACTTCAAAGGATTGTGGTTTGCCTTTGAACAAATAAAAGACTGTGGTTTGCTTTGTTTGCAGAGTTAAGAAAACTGTCAATTTTGTTGACGTAAATGAAGACATTTTTGGCCCAAAATGTTTTTCTGACCTTTGAGCTTAACTTGACTCGTCAAAGTTCAGAAAAACATTTCGGGCAAAAAATGTCTTCTCGGTTACATCAACAAAATCGATCATTTTCTTAATTTTGCAAACAATACAAATCACGAAACCACAGTGCACTTATTGAGATTAACCCTAGTAAATTCTAAACGGTCATTCAGCAACTATGGCCAATGCTATTGCCTTATTTGTTGACTTCTAAATGGTGAATAATATATTTTCCCTTCAATCTAAATGCAGGCCGAGACGTCTGAAATTTGGGTTCAAAATGCAAGGGAGCTTCAAAATTTACAGTCTGCTCAATACTACAACATGGCTGGGCAAACACCTCATGCTTACATGCCATCTCATGCCGGACACTCTTCATTTAATGCAGCTACGCAATCTTCTCACATGCAATTCCCGGGCTTATACCCACAGCCTCCTCCAACGCCTGCTGGAATGGCAAATCCACACCATTTAGGCCCAGTTATGGGTGGCAACGTTGGAGTTGGGGTTGCCCAAGCCGCACCGGGTGCCCAAGTTGGTGCTTACCAGCAGCCTCCATTGGGTCACTTCAACTGGACAACAAACTTCTGAAAACGTAAATGTGAAATCTAACCCCTTGTTTGTAAGGGACTCGAGTAGTAATACAAAGTTTTTAGCTTTCTTTTGAAAATGAGTAACCCACATAATCTTTTTCTATTCAATGCATATCCTATGTTCAGTTTTTGTTTTCTCGAACTTTACTGCTTACGTTTATCATCCTGTGTCCAAGTCCGTGCAACTTAATATCAGGTCTGTTAGAGTTCTGGTAACATAATGCTTGGATATACGAAACTAAAGGCAGACGACATATCGAACTCAGGTTCGATTACGTGTAATTAGGTAAGAAGAATATATGAATTTGAAATCGAATACCGGGTGTCCTGCAAAGTAAATTGATGATCAGATTTGCTTTATTCTTCTCTCTTTTATTATGTTGGAGTATATGAGAGACAAAGATGGTTTCTTTTTGGTGGGTAGTGGTGTTTCTCTTTTATCAGAGAAAGGAATGAATGTTTGTTCTCTTTAGAGATGAAAGTGCTTTTCGGCCTCGGGATCAACAGCACAGCACACCACATTTTGCTTTATCATGTTTCATGCTCTTGCTCAAGCACAAACAAGGTTTGGTTCCTCTTTCTACTTTCCTTAAAGCATTCATTCATTCATTCCTTCCTTTAATCTGATGATATCTTCGTCCTTTTTGTTGTGTCTACATCAAATCCAATGAGTCTTTAGCTCTATTTTGATCAGTTTAAGTTTCATGGTTGTTGCTAACTAACTTGAATTAGTTAAATTACAATGCTTTTGCTTTAAGTGATTTAAATTAAAGTATTGATCTGTCTATATTGTATAACTTTAAACTAGAGATTGATCACCAATAATTGGTAGCGTGAAAGACACTCTTGGCACCTCAACTTGAGATTGCTTTCCTTATGGTCCATGGATTTTAAATCCGTACATAAAAGGCCTTGAGTTTTTCCCTTTAGATCTTTCACCAAGGTAGTAGCAAACTTAAGCAGCTTGTGTTTTGAACTTTTTGTTTCGTGACCATTTGAGTGTTGTTTGGTTAGGAGAGAGAAAATGACTATCTAGAGAGAGAACATCTAAAATGGTTATTTGGAAAAATTTAAAACATGGGTTTTGTAGGAAATGCGATTTTGAGCAATTTTAATTGTTGAAATTTTGCATTTTGAGTTTATAAATGGTTATTTTGAGGGCGTTTAGTGCTGGACTTTTGGGTTAGTAAAAATTGAAAATTTAGCGGATTTTATGTATGGTTTTGAAGTTCATGGGGACTTTAAAAGAATGTAAGACCAAGTTGGTGGGTCGTAATCTACTTTTTTGTTTATATAGGCCTAGTTTAGTATTGTTGTTGCTGTTTAATTTATAAGCTGGGATACTACCTTTCCATAAAGCTGTAAAATGTAATTTCTCCAAAAACCCGTCTTTACAACTTTCCTTAGCTTATTAAATACCGCTTTCAAGTTTACCAGCTTTCAAGGAAAACAACTTTGTGTTTACCAAATACTTCATTTAGATGGAGAACTTCGGAAAACTGCTTTTAGGGCCTAAGAAACAATGCGAATCTTGCGGGTAGTAGATTAGGAGTCGTTGAAGTTTAATTAGTGTGAAGTAATGGTAGTGGGCGAGCAAGGTTGATAGAAGCAATGAAAAATGTGGTTGGAAACTTAAAAAAGAGGAACAACATCACCATGGTTATAAAAGTTGCACGTGTGAACATATGACAGATTGTCTGTCATTACTCGTGTGGTCCTCTGCTCTTGTTCTACTAGCTAGCATGCCTTCCTTTTTATGTATCTCTAGAAAAAGAGGAAAAAAAAGAAAGAAGAGAAAAGAACACTCGTGCAAGATTAGAATGGTGGGTTGTGATTGTGCCGTCTTGTTCATTATTTCATTGCCTTGGATTCAGTAACACTTTGATAGATAAGTAAGGACACAGTGGAGACATGAAAATGAACTATCCATCTTCACATTTCGACCCATTATTACATTCTTTTTTGTTTGCTTCAAAGTGACTAAGTAGTGAACATATTCGTTTCATCTTACCAATTGAATCTATATAGCATTTGGCGATATAGAAAATAGATTAAAAACTTAAATTTTCGACAAAAGATTAAAAACTTCTATTCATAAGTAACATCCATTATATTTAGACACTTTCCGTACTTGTTATAAGGGTAAAATGGAAAAAAAAACTACTTTAAAGATTTTGAATGATAAATATCAAAATGAAACGCATCTACCCTATGAAAATTATTTGGGACTTATAAAGTATTGCATAATAATATGTACTAGGTTGTTGCTCACGGGACAATACATGGTTGGTTTTTAAAAAGACCCGAGTTCTCTTACATGCGAAGAAAAATATGACTGTGATGATTTCTCGAATATAATAGACTTGAATGGTCTATTTGTTTAGAAAAGTCAACTGTCTCATTGTATTTTACAAACATTTCTTTGCTTTGTCACGTGGACTTTAGTAATTTCACAGTATAAGTTCTTTATAATCGAATCTTTAAAAATAAAAAGAACTCTCAACTTAGTTGTATTGGTAGTGTCCCACTATTCAAAATATGATGGATGCATAAGCATGGTCCTGATTATTCTTAACCATGATTCCTAATGCTTGAGGATTGAGCTAGCTTTGTTATTGAGAGGCCTATAGGCTAGGCATGCTAATTCTTTTCATTTATTTTTATTTTGTTTTGAAATCTGATAAAAAATTCATTTATTTATATTTAATTGTGGAAGCCACCAAATAAGCAATTGGAATAGACTAGTTTTGTGGCTGACCCATGGTTTCATGAGTAATCAAATCAAACCAAACATTGTCCATCACTTGGTGGTTTCATGACCTATATTGTTATGATTTCCAACTACTAGTTCTTTCCTAACTAATTATGTTTTTTCTCTCAGTCCATTGAAATTCTTGTTCATCTTGCATATTTAACTCGCATAAATATGGGAATCAAAATTCATATAGTTAGTGTTCAATAATCATAGTTTTCTAATAATATAAAACCCTTTATATATGTCCCTAGATAGATCTAATAGTGGTTGAACGCCTTTAGTTTTCTTTGAAGTTCGTTAATGACTCGAATTGAGGAGCGGTGCAACTGTTATTCCCTTCACGTTTATTGCAAATCGGATCATTCGAAATGTCACATCTCATATTTAGCATCTTCACAATTTTGAATTTGATAGTTTGTTATTTCTAGAATCTCTATTGAGTAGGAAAATGAATCTCCTTTCCACAATATATCTTTTCCTAATCAAAATTGCTTCGCAACATGCCAAGTGCCAATGCTAAATCTTCTCCAAATTAATCATAATTACCATGTTTACATAAATATAGAAATTTGTTTTTCTCATCAAAGATTCAAATCATGTATGTAGAAAAGATACCATAACAAAATTCATAACCATTTGGACAAATGCACTAATGGGGTAACAAATATATAGGTATATTTTCGAATATGTCAAATCTCAAAGGTATATATGTGGTGGAGGTATATACATCCCACTAATTAAAATCAATATGGTATCTTTTTTATTTCTTCTTATGAAGGATGATGGTAGTGGAGAAACTAAGTAAAAACAACTTTATATCTTGGTTAAGACTTGTCAAAATGTACATTAATTTAGGTGGCTTTTTGGGTCCCTAAATTTGTTATTCATTGATTTGAATGGAATCTTTAATTCTCTATTTCTCATTGACTCTCTCTAAGGAATCTCTTAATTTCTTCTCAATTATAGTCCTTACAATTTTATCTTAAAATGGCCAATTTTTCTTGGTGGTTCTCTTGGTTGAAATATTACTATATATTGCAAATATTATCTTTATAGAGCTATTGATGAGTGTAATTAGTGGAAATGAAGTTAATTAAGTTCAGTAATATACACAAAAAGAAACTTTAATTTGGAGATCTACAGTCTAAAAGATTCTACGAATCTAAATTGATTATATAAAATCTATTCATAAAATACTGTATAGATCACTATAAGAAAATAGAAGTTATTTTTTTTTATAAACTATATAGCTAATGGATTATTTATATTATAAAACTAAATTGAACTTATTATAACTCATTTAAGCCAAAATTTTGTAGCTCTCCACTTTAATTGTCATGGAATTTACGTTATGTTATTTTTGTCTTAAATTCAGTAAAATTCAGTTCATTTTATTCCAATTAAGTAAATTCAATAAAATTTATGAAACATTCAGTTAATAATTCAGTTCAACAGTTTAATTCAGTTATGTCAAAAGCAACAATTAGTTTTACTGGAACACGTTACATTGCACTCTTAAACAATATGCTATAGTACTCCTTTTCTTTTTGAAGGTATGCTAATGCTATAGTACTTATTATTCATCAATTGCATATACAATTATGAAAAATTATCTTGTGTTGGAAGGAAGATAAAAGCAAAAAAGAGAAGAAAAAAAGAAATAAAAAAATTAATCAAGAATTAGAAGATGAAGAATAAGGTTTAGGCTAGGCTTGCACACGCATGCATATATAACACTTTTTGAAGCTTTATCTTTATAATTACTACTTAATTAACTTTGCTTAAATTAATTGATTTAGTTTCCACTTAAAGGTGGTTCAAGTGGTAAAGGACCTATCTTTTGTATGAAAGATTTGAAATTTGAATTTCTGCCTTCGTCAAAATTTACCTTTTATTGATAGATAATTTGTAAACACTACTATAATTTTTTTATCAAAGCCCGTGATTTGTTACGAACATACAAATAGTAGGTGGAACTATCTTAGCTAAAACTTTTACTTATATGAAAAAGTTAATTGATTTAATCTCACTTTTCCTCTTTATAGCACACCAATTTCCTTGTCCTAATCCTTAGTTATATTCCATATATTAAACAAATTACATTGGTTTAATCTCAATCTCACTTTTATTCTTTTCCACATACTACTAATTAATATTCCATTGTCTTTATACTAATATTAAATTATTATGGAAATCACATTGATCTTAGTTTCTTTTTAGATTTGTTTATTTTTGTTGTTAGTTCAGTTTCCTCTCTTCTTCCCTTCAAAAAGTTTAATGGCCACGAGTGCAATCATTGTGAAAATAAGCACCTTCCCGTTATTATGAGCTTATTCGTTCATTCTTTTGTAAATTAGTAAACTGAATTTGGTCTATGTAAGCCCTGTTCTTTATGTCTTATTAGTAATCCAGTTCAGTTTATTAATTTTCTTCATTAAAATGCACTTCAATTCAGTTTAGTTCAGTAGGTTTTCAGTTCAATTCAATTCAGTTCAGTTCAATTCAGTCATAAAGAACAAGACCTAAGATTAGGATTTCTTGTAAAATATAAAACGTAAGCTAAGAAATGGCCGTTGACTAGGAACTCCAATGTGATATTTAAATTAGCGGAGATTAGAAAATCCTGAATATAAATTGAGATTATGCAGTAAGAGATAGGTTCATGTGAGACAAAATCATTATGGAGAGACTTTTTTTAGTGTGAGACAATTAAAAAGTGGTGGCAATTTTGAAATTTTAAAAACATGAAGGGGCATTATTGAGGTGATGTCATCGTTGATGTCAGCGTTGATGTCACATCTAGAGAGAGAAAAAGTTTTTATTATTTTATTTAAAATGCATTTTCCCGCTCTTTCCGAACTCATTTTTCAAAAAAAATTATACCACTGAACTCGTATTAATTAGGCGGTCATTTTGAGATCCATTGTTGTTATTTATAGACGATTTTTATTTTTTTTATTTTTGTTCCAAGTCGGATACTTGGTTGTTCCAACAGAATACTACATTTGTTCCACCAGACAACTCCAATTGTTCCAAAAAAATATTTTCATTATTTTTTTTTAAATGCACTCTGGGAGTGTAAAAAAATGTAGTATTCTGTTGGAACAATTAGAGTAGTCCGGTGGAACAATTATAAAAAAATAAAAATCGTGTATAAATAACAAAAATGGATCTCAAAATGACCACCTAATTAATACGAGTTCACTGGTATAATTTTTTTTGAAAAATGAGTTCGGAAAGAGCGGGAAAATGCATTTTAAATAAAATAATTAAAACTATTTCTCTCTCCAGAGGTGACATCAGCGGTGACATCATCGCTGACATCACCTCCTCTTCTTTCCCTTCAATTCACGCATGAGGGGTGTTCATTTAATTAAATGAGCACCCCTCATGCGTGAATTGAAGGGAAGGGAGAGGGGGGGTGATGTCATCGCTGATGTCACCTCTGGAGAGAGAAAGAGTTTTAATTATTTGATTTAAATTGTATTTTCCCGCTCTTTCCGAACTCATTTTTCAAAAAAAATTATACCAGCGAACTCGTATTAATTATGTGGTCATTTTAAGATCCATTTTTGTTATTTATAGACGATTTTTATTTTTTTTTTATTTTTTTATAATTGTTCCACCGGACTACTCTAATTGTTCCACAGGACTACTCTAATTGTTCCAACAGAATATTACATTTTTTTACACTCCCAGAGTGCATTTAAAAAAAAATAATGAAAATATTTTGCTGGAACAATTGGAGTAGTCTGGTGGAACAAATATAGTATTCTGTTGGAACAACAAAGTATCCGACTTGGAACAAAAATAAAAAAAATAAAAATCGTCTATAAATAACAACAATAGATCTCAAAATGACCGCCTAATTAATACGAGTTCAGTGGTATAATTTTTTTTGAAAATTGAGTTCGGAAAGAGCGGGAAAATGCATTTTAAATAAAATAATAAAAACTTTTTCTCTCTCCAGATGTGACATCAGCGCTGACATCACCCTCCCCCTCTTTCCCTTCTTCCACACGTTGACCATTTGTGTATTTATTTACAAGTTTGCCATCTTCCCCCTTTTTCTTACCAAAATGGTCAATGTCTCACCATAATATTTTGTCTCACTATAGTCTCCTTGTCTCACTCGAACCTATCTATATATATATATATATATATTTAAGTTACTGTCAATCGGAGACTTGGAGTTGACACTCACTACTATTAGTAAGGATTATCAATAGGAGTCTGAAGTCATGTCAATCAAATCCCAGATAATTACCAGTGAAATTAGGCGATTAAATTTCCCATCAAAGGATTAAACATTTACCCAACTGATCCATGAAATTTGACCTAAGAATTAACTAATCTACCAAACCATAGATGTGCTTTGATAATCTACCACCAACCTCCTGCCCTAACTGATAAGCTACTATTAATATGTAATGGCATCAAGGGTTCAATAGAGTTACGCTTTCTTCATTTTGGCTGAATTGAACTGAAATTTGTAGAACTGAATTAAAATTTGTGGAACTTAACTAAACTGAATTATTGACTGAATATGTAATGAATTTTACTGAAATTGAATTGAGTTTTTACTAAATTTAAACCAAAAAGAACAATTTTTTATAATGAAAAAAGAAATCTAATTAATTAGGTAATATTGTTCTAGGTTATGTAATTAGACAAGTAGATATGTTGAATCTTTTATAAATACTTATATTTTGATTCTTTCAAAGTACGCTTTAACTCACCGATACAATCGACTACGATTTGGTTACATATATTCATTTAGTTTGAGATTCAAATTACCTTGCTGACTGACATCGAAGAGGAGCTGCCTGTCAACAGTCTCAAGCCTAACTATTTTGTTGTTTTGTGGGTTAAATAGATCTCTTCGAAACCGTTAGATTAATTAGATTAGTTATGCTGCAATTAGGGGTGTTCAAAATTGGTTGGATTATTACAATCCATCCAATTTCAACTCATCCAATCCATGAAAGGTATATTGGATGGATTGTAATAATCCATCTAACAATCCATTTAATCCATCTAATCCATAGTTATTTGAAAAGTGTTGATAGTCTCTTGGAGAAATTAATAATAAATGCTTAGATTTGTGAAATTTTATTTCATACACACCACATTAACAAAACCATTATAATTCATCCAATCCATTTAAACCAACCATTCAATCCATCTTATATTTTCTTGACATGGATTGGACTGGATTCTAAACATAATCCAACCAATCCATGTTTGAACACCCCTAGCTGCAATCACAAAGCAAAATTAGAATACAAACATGTATCAAAATAAAGGGTAAATAATTTCATCTCAAATTTCGTATATTTCTAATTTGAGAAACACATTACGTGGTTCTTATCTTTTATGCTATAATTACACCTTTTAGTCTTCTTCTTTTATATCTTTTAAATTTTTAACGTAATATTTTAATTTTTAGGACATCTATCTATACTGCCATACATGATTCTGGAATTCTATTATATCCGTTATTATATGCTTATTTGATGTCAAAATGCAACGGTTATAAATTTGAAAGCATTCAGAAAAAAACTAAAGGATTAATTACGATAAAATCTAAAAAATTTATAATATATTTTTCAAACTAAAAAAACTAGACAGCATATTACGTAAAAGTTTGAAGAGTTTAAAATTATTTTCCCAATTCAAAGTTATAACAGTGTAATTTCAGAATTGTAAAACTGTGTGTGTGGGATCAATATACCAATAATAATAAAAAAGAATAATAATAAAAGAAAGAATAATTGCAAATCCAACCAAATGATTACTTTTATCTGCAACTCAAGTAGACTAGCACACAGTTAAGTTTATGAAAGTACACAAACACAAGTTCATCAATAGTGAAAAACATGACCATCAAAATTATATTATACACACGTACTTATCCTAATCAATTTCTCAGATTATATTCGACCCACCAATTAATCAATTAATTAAATGCACAAATGTGCACCATATCCACTGCATAATCATAAGATTTTATTTGTATATTTTTATATCTATTGCAACCATATTCATTACCTGTTCACCATATCAAGTGCATATTTACACACTTTGATTTGTCATCCACACACCCAACAATAATGCCAAATTTCTACAACATTAGAAAAAGAGTAGAGAAGGATGAACTCGACAGTAAATAAACTATTTCTCTTATCTATATTACTTCATTTGAGTTTGATATGGAGTTGAATGTGGAGGATGATAAAGGTTACTAGAAGGTTTGTCATCCCGGAACTCATGTGAAAAAGTAAAAGATAAATAAATTAAATTTGATGTTAAAAATTTCTAACGTTCCAGTTTGGTATCAGTGGCAAATGTTTAAGCATAATTATCCACATCCAATGTTTAGTCATTGACCCTCTAAATATATTTTGTTTACTCTACTATTGAATTGTCTTAAATTGGATCTAACTTATAAATGTTTCATTATCCATATAACTAGCTAATTAACGGGGGATATTTTACAGATTGAGTAATATCATGTAAATCCCTCTTACATGTGATACAACTCTTAGGCTTTTTTTTTAGCTTTGTATTGAAAATATTTCTGATACTAATTTGCTAAAAATAACATATTCAAACAGATCTAATGTTTATGGAGGTATCAATTTAGGCTCACAAATTTTATCCATGAAGTGGTATATATGGTATTTCAAATTTTGTTGCTAGAGCTTTTAATTGTACTATTTTATAAAGTTTGTGTCATGTTATAAACATTTAGTTTACACGTGTATAATTTATATATCGAGTCTAAACTGATATTTCTCTGCAAAACATTCTTATTTTTAAGCAACTAACCATTAATAATATAGTTGGTAAATTAATTATATTATCAATTTACATCACTATGGATTTCCTAATAGTTTCTTTTCTTTCAATCCCATACTGTTGTGATTCTTTCTTATTATTATTTTGTTAAATATGAACAAAGATATATTATACAAATATCATATCCACCTTCTACCAATTTAGTCAATCAATGTCAACAAACTTTTAATTTGTTGAATTTCAGAAGGGAAAACAAATTTGAAAAATGGGAAATAACTTTTAATTAATTACATAGAAAAAGGTTGCAATATGCAACATTATTGGTGTTCATTAGATTTGGTTGATTGTGTTACAAATCAAAGCATCCAATGAGCCGCATTAGTTGACTGTGCATGTTGTAATCTAAATTGAAGGTTATGGGATTTTAATTTAAATAACATTAAGCGATAGATAGAGCTCTTAGCAAAATTTAGCTAATTTTAAAAGATATTTTAAGAAGATAAGATTACTCGTGATATTTAAAGAATTATTTAAATTTTCAACTTATCAAACATTTAGTATGTCCATTTTACGTTTAATTTATTTAGTGCGTGATGTTAATTCAGTGAGGTTTTTTAATGTTGATGAATCATGCCTCTAATACCATCTTTAATTGAGTCTAACTCGTCATCAAAAGCCACCTTAAAGGTAAGATTGTTTGCTATATTTAAGGAGCTATTTGCATTCCAATCAATATGGTACATTTAGCAAACATGTCTATGCAACTCGGGCACCTTCCAAGCTCTTCCCAAACAATGTCTAAATAATTAAAAAACGGTTAGAGAGCCTGAAAAAGCCTAGAGTGCCTAAATGAACAAAAATAAGGATGAATTGCCGATCTTGAGCGTCTAAACGATCTTTGAACAATCGACGCGCTATTCCTTTACTCTACATTTTTAGAAATGATATCGTTTATTCCTTAAATTAAGTATATGGTCTCTTTTGTATCTCAACTTGTTGATCATCCTTTTAAAAGCAACACCACTCACGTACTTATCTGATATTATTTTTGAACATTAATAGTCAAAAGAGCTAGATAATATTTCAGTCTCTTTTATTAAATGTTCAATAAATTCTGCAGTTTATATGTTAGAGTTGTTAGTTCTGTATCTGTTTATTGATAATCACATTTTTTTTTATTGACGCTCTTTAGCTGATTTGGTATAATAAAATCGTGGTTTCTTAAACACAAAATTCAAATAAACAAAAATCTTGACACTCCTTTTAAATAATAAAACAATTAAGTTTCTTTATTTTATTTCTTTTGTCTTAATCTTTTTTTTCTTTTACTTATATTCATTCTTTTACTTATATTCATTAATTCATTAGATATTTAGTCATAAGTTAGTTCAGTTCAACTTGTTTCAGTTTAGTGCAGTTTATTAAAAAAGAACATACAATTAAACCTCGATGAAGTAATATTCGATAAAGTAATAACCTCGCTTAAGTAATAAATTTTGTCGGTCCCAACTTGGGCTAATGTCGTAAAGTAATATTCTCGCTAAAAGCATAAGATAATAAAAAATTTGAAAGTCCTGAAGGACCAAGTAATATGTAAAGTAATAATTCCAGAATTATACGTATATATAATATGTATGAGTTACAAATTCAATTTTTTTTAAATATGAATACATAATATCTTGTTTCTTCTTTCCACCAAAGCTAAAATTAACATCATCATTGACTTTACGTAAAGTTTAAATAACTCTTGGTATGTTTTGCTCGTGTTGTAACAAGTAATTGTTCAAAGAGTTGATTGTTTGAACTGCTTTCTTTAATGACAAGCTCGGGATGACATTGCTATCGTCTGGTTCAAGATCAGTATTTCACCAATGTTCATTACCGACTCAAAAATTTTGTTCATCCGTAGGTGATTCTATTACTATTGTCCGGTTTAGGACTAGTTTCTTTATCAGTGTTTATTATCGATAAAGTAATAAATTCGATAAAGTAATATTTTTTTCCGGTCCCAACAGTATTACTTTAAAGAGGTTTAACTGTAGTCTTATTTAATCCATATTTTTCATGGTTTACAAATTCTTTATACAATAAAAGATCTATAAATTTATGGTGAAAAATGAATGAAAATATTTAAAATTTAAAACTATATGAAATTGCAGATTTTATGAAATATGAACTTATTATCTTAAATAATGAGTTTATTGGACGCGATTATACCAGCACTAATGCACCGAATTCCATTAGAACTTTGAAGTTAAACGTGTTTAGGTGAGAGTAATATTAAGATGGATGACCTCCTGAGAAGTTCTTGTGCTGCACCTAGGGGTGCTAACGAGCCGAACCGAGACCGAACCCTGTCAGGCTCGGCTCGGCTCGAGAATGAATTTATTCGAGCTCGGCTCGAAGCTCGACGAGCCTAAAAGTTCCAGGCTCGACTCGAGCTCGACACAGATTCGGCTCGAGCTCGAATAGTTCGCGAGTCTGAAATTTTAGTCTTAGTCGAGCTTAACACATATCCGGCTCGAGAAAAGCTCGAAAGCTCGATTCGTTAAAGCTCACAAGCTCGATAATTTTTCATTTTAATTATTGTTTTTCACATTTTCTTAATTGATTTCAACATTTAAAGAGTTATAAACCAAATTTAAACTTTATAAAAAACCAAATGTATGTATAATAACCAATTTAAAAGAAATAATATACTTATGATATATAATTATTAGAAAATTCGAGCCTCTTTGCGAGCTTTCGAGCCGAACTTAAGAAATTTCAGTATTGGCTCGTTATATCTCGAGCCGATCTCGGTCTCGATCCGAGTCCTAACGAGCCGAGCTTTGACCGAGCTTTAATCGAGCCGAGTTCGAATAGTTTGCGAGTCATCTTGGCTCATTAACACCCCCTAATTGCACCCCAAACTTTTTCCCCTCCTTTTCACCGAAAAAAATAATGAGTTTATTTTTATAACTATTGTACCTGGACTCATTTTTATTTCTTCATTCATAAGATTGGGAGTTGAAATTTGAATATACGAAACTAATTGCTTAATTTACATATGGCATTCTACAATAAGCAACACTGAAAAATCACATAATCACATGTTACTCTCAAAAGAAAAAGAAAAAGAAAATCACATAATTGATTATAAACTCAATTAAGGGTATAATAACCGACTATATATCTTCTTCAATACTTAATAATTAAAATATTTCCGTAGGAAATTGATAATTAAGAAACAAATTATTATTTTTAGGAAATGCAAGAAAAAGCAAAGGATCTTATGTCACTTCACGTGAAGGATATTGCAAAGCGATCGAAATACAGTACAAAGATTAAAGAAAATTAAAAAAGTCATTTGCTAACAGTATGTTAATAATTAATAAATTGATTTGCCACGTCATAGCATTGCCTTGCCAACCTGGCACTATTTTTACTCTTATCGGACCCACTTTTACTATTATATTGGGGAAAAATTATTAAGAGCATCCAGATCTCTCTGTTGAAAAGATCCTTTATTGAATGTGTAACAAGTGTTAGAAGGGTGCACAATACTTTTGTATTTGTAAATCTCTTGTACACTTATCAAACATTTAACGAGAGAACCTTTAATTTTATTAAAGGTCTCGAACCTCACGATAATTTCCTTAAATTATAAAATGTTCCATAACTAGACATTGATTAATAATTGTTTAGTTGAGTTATTTCTCAATTAAAGTTTTATAATTCATACTTGAAGTTGGTTTGTTAAATATTGACTTAATAAGCGATATATAGTGATAATGCACAAACTAAGTGGCTTTGATCATATTAGTGAATGCGATTTAAGTAACCTATAAAAGAAGAAGGGTTAGGCTAAAGAGAGTTATTGAGCAACGACTTCATTATGATGTTTAAATCAGTTTAAAAACTTCACAATATGTAATAGAATTTAGATGGGAATTTGCGAGTAATTATATCTGGAAAAATTTATCTTACAAATCTAAATATATGATATTTTATTATTACTTTATTCGATCATATTTTATTTATACTTTATGATATTTACTACTTAAAACTTTAATCAATGAATATACTTGAACTTATATAATGTTCCATAAAACATTAAATCTGTGTCTAATTTAGTTGTTGCTACACTCTAAAGAAGAATAGAGTTGTAGCATCAAATCTCACAATCAATACAATCAAAATTTTAAAACATTAGACCTTAAATTTATTTAAAATATTCATGACCCGATTGGCTATATTGATACAAATGTGAAATTATGTTTAAATGCAGTTTGCAAACTAAAAAGATAGTTTATATCCTCTAAAAAAAGAAAGAAGAAGAAGATAGTTATAAGTTTAAGACCAAATTAGATATTTTGAACTAAACTCAAGGACTAATAATGTAGTTAACAATATAAGAACTTCATTTTTGCTTTTCCATCTGGTTTCTTAACCACATTGGGCCGGCTAATCCGAATACAGAGCGGGTTCAAGAATTATGGTATTTAAACCCCTTTCAATCGTCATTGTCGGGAATCGATCCACAGAGCTTCCTACCAAGCGCAGACCCATACTAGCACTGTGCCCGATTGGTAATATAAGAACTTTATGAAACCAAATAAAAAGCACATAAAAACTCCTACTCCCTTCTCCTTGTTCACAGGCGTGGCATTTGGCTTTCATTACAATCAAATGAAAATGTCTTCTTCTCTCTTTCTCCTTCTTCTTCTTCTTCTTTCTTACAATCAAATGAACAACAACAAAAGTACCCAAAAACTCCCACTCTTTGTCTGATTTTCACTTTCCTCAATCATTCTTCCTTCCATTCTTCTTCACTATTTCAACTAGACAAACAAACAAACCACAAATCATTCTTCTTGTTCTTCTTCTTGGTTTCTTGGTTTTCTTTCTCTTACATTTGTCCTTGTTCTTGTTTCTTGCTTTTCTTTAAATATGGATCACAAAATCCGCCGCCACAGCCAGCAACATTACCAACGAGAAATCGAAAATCCATCCTTCTCTTCGACCCTCCTTGACGCGATTTACCGTTCCATTGATGAATCCAACGGTACAATAGACGATGAAATGGTCTTTTACCACGGAGAGAAATCGAAGAAGACCAACAAGGGCATGATGATTGAGAAATGGATAGAGGAGAAAAATACCTACGAAAAAGTCTCAGTCCGTAGGAAATCCATGGCGGATTTCGATAGAAAGAGTATTACCAACCAAAAAAATTCTCATTCTCATTCTCGTCCTCAGCCCATGTTGCTTAACTCGAGCTCTAGTTCCTCGGAATCTAGCTGCGGGGGCGGGTTTTCTTCCTCGGAGTCAGAGTCCATTCGGCCTAAGCCTATAAGAACAAGTAACTCGGGTTTGGGTTGTTCAGACCGTGGTGAGCAAATTCGAGGTTATCGAAACTCGAACTATGGTGCACCACAATATGATGGGGTTACTAAATACGAGTCGGGTTTCATGAAAACGAAATCAAAGGCTATGAAGCTTTACGGCGACTTAAAGAAGGTGAAGCAGCCGATTTCTCCCGGTGGCCGCCTCGCCACGTTTCTTAACTCCATCTTCACGGCTGGGGCTCCCAAGAATGAGAAAAACTCCAAAAATGTGATCAAGAAACCAAAGATTTCATCATCCTATGACGACAGGAAAATCAAATCCGAGCAAAACTCTACTTGCTCTTCAGCTTCATCCTTCTCAAGATCTTGCCTCAGTAAAACACCATCTTGTCGGAACGGGAATAAAAGATCAGTCAGGTTTTTTCCGGTGAGTGTGATCGTGGGAGAGGATTCCCGCCCTTGCGGGCACAAAAATGTTTACGAGAATTCAATGTCTCATTCAAATTCAAATTCGGGTTCGAATATGAATTCGATAAACGAACAGCTAAAGTTTCGGGTGGTGAATGAGAGCCGGCGAGTAGAGGAGGTTGCAAGGGAGCTTCTGAAGAATTATCAGAAGAAGAAACAGGAGGAGGAGGAGGAAGATGATGACGTGGCAAGTTGTGCCAGCTCGGATTTATTTGAACTTGATAATCTTGCGGCAATTGGGATTAATGAGCAAAGGTATCGGGAAGAATTACCGGTTTATGAAACTACTAATCTTGGTACTAATCGAGCTATCGCTAATGGTTTATTTATGTAATTGTAATTGAAAAAAAAAATCTCTAATTAATTAGGTTTATTATAATTAATGAAATTGTGTGGGGGTTTACATGAAGAAAATAATTATTGTTTATCTTCTTTTGCTAATGATTCTTTATTTTTTGGTTTATTATTTGAAATGTTATGGTGACAAACGTTGATAGTTGCAGAACAAAATTTGCTAAACTACTAAAAGAAAAGAAGTTATCATCTCCTAATTTCCTAGGAAGAATTTGGGCTCGCCTACGGATAGCAAGACGTATGGTGAGTTCATGGAAGCGTGTCTTTTGTTACCTTAACTGAGTAAATTTTTTCAAAAAGAATACTTTTAAGCTATATTATATACTTCTTTAACTACAAAAGTAAGATTTTTTTTTTTATCCTTTTACATTATTAGTATCTATTGTATTTGTGATAGTGTGGTAAAAAATTTCCTCAATTATAATTTTCAACTTATACTAAGAATTGAACTCAAAGTCATAATTTAAACGGTTAAATTTTTTTACCATCATGTTTGTTAAATTTCATAAAATTCATTAAATTGAAAGATTACTATAATTATTTTTATTAAATAAAAAGGTTGGTGTATGTACAACTTCCAAAGGCATGGTCTATGTAATTAGAATATATATATTGAATTTGTCTTAATCGTTTCTCCAAATTTAATTTTTCGAGTTAGAAATGTAACTGTGGTAAAGTATTTGAAAGCTTTCTCTTTCTGAAAGAGATTATCTGATTCGAATCTGAATTAGTCTTAACCGTGAAAGATGGTTAGATGAAAAAACAATGAAAATTTGAATTAGTCATAACCGTGATATGGACAAGCATATTAAAGAAAGAGTATATTGTATATATGTAGAATTTAAAAAGTAATTAAAAGAAGTGTGTGAAAGATTCTCAAATCTTGTTCACACTCGGAACAGAAAAAAGATGGTGAAGAATATGATGAGGTTAAAGCAAAGGCAGATTTTCTATCCTCCTTATCATCCATGCCTTCACAAAGACAAACCTTTCTTTCCCTTTGTGTTTTTTTTATTATTATTATTTCTTCATTCTAATATTATTATGAAATATTGTCTTTCCCCCTCATGTGGGTTCCTTATTTGCTTCAACATAACACTACATTGAAACTACATTCTTTTCTTTTTGATTCAATTGATGCTTAATTAAAGTGAATTTATTAAAATGAAATTTGCTGAATTTTGAACTAAATTTTGTTGAATTTAAATAAAAAAATAACATAATCCATGAGATGTAGCTCAATGAGTTAAAACTGCACATAGGTGAGGAAATTTTTAGTTCAATTCTCTCTGAAATAGATATGTAAAGAGTGATGGAAAGCCTAAACTGTGAATAAACTTTGAACAATATTATTTCAATAAAAATACATGTTATTTAGAACCAAAAATATAATTTTATTTATGACATATCATCAAATATATTTTTTATGAGTTACATAAAGAAACAATTGACTGGTCCAGTTCAAATTTTTTATTTATTCTTTTGATATGGTGTCAAGATCATTTCTTCAAGTTATAATTGAGATTTCGAGTTTAACCCATTGATGGAAGAAATCTCAACACATGAGAATATATCTTAAGCACCGTTTATGCTAAGAGAGATTCGAATGGTATTTCAACTTTTCGATCTAGTATTTATTTAACTGACATGACATAAAATTCTTTTTATACTAAGGAAAATAATAAAAGTTTTTCCTAAACGTTGTGTATCAATTTTGTTACCATGCATGTCATATTTGATCCCAAAAACTTAAACGTATAATGACTTTTATATTAATCCACAGTACTAGTTTATGGATTGATTACCTTGCTATGTTGAGAAAATTTCGATTGAAACACATATCACTTTGACTAATTAAGTATAAGAGATTTATAAAAAGACATTTTAATCAGGTCTAATGGTTAAAAAGTCATTTCAAATAAGGTTATGTTTTTTACCAAAAAAAAATAAGGTTATGTTATTTTCGGTTTATTTTCAACCAAATTTAATTCAATTCAATTCGGTTTAACTATAAAAAGACGGAACCTGAGTTCATGAAAAGTCAATAGTTTCAATCAATTTTTCGGCAAAGTTCAGAGGATGTATTTACCAGTCATTAATTTTGGTTATTTATAAATATTAATAAGTTTCTTGGCCGGCCAGAAAATTATTTACCGGCGAGTGAGATGGTGATTTGATGATGGAAGTGGAATTGGAAAAGAGAAGAATGGTCCCTAAATATGTAGACAAAAGGATCTACACTTTGATCTTGTTAGAGTTTGATGTCAAATTTTGTTGGCTTTTAAGTTTTTCTTATGTCTTCCCACAATTTACTTAAGACAAACCAACATTTAATTTCAGTCACTAATTAATCACTAATTAGTTTATCTTAACAAACAACCCACTGTTTTCTTGTCAATTCTTGTATGTAACTCTCTTTCCTTGTCAACTTAAGAAAATTTGTTTTTGACCGGAAGGAAATGTAATGTAAAGTTGATATAAAAAATGTTGTTAGCTTTAGTTACGAGTTCGAGTTTTTCTTTTAGTCGGTTAAGTAATATAGTATTGGAGTATTTGCAATCGAAAATCCCTGGTTTGGTTCCTAGCGATCTCAATCTTTGTTCATTTAAAAACACGGTTGACCATGTGTTATGCACGATTCAAGTCTAAAGAACATTCCCGTGAGAGAGCGTATCAAAAATCAATTAAAATATTTTTGTTATCAGTTCATACTTTTGGTTCAATCTATTAAATAACAATCTATTACTCTAGAACAAATTTCATTATTAATCTCGACTAGCAAGAACCAAGCAAAACAAAGGGCCTATTATTAAAATAAAAGATACAAAAGTATAAATGAAAAAGAAAACCATCCAAATGTATAGAAAAAGTATAAAATAAATATAAAATAGAAATTTTGATTATTTTAATTTTTTTTACAGAAGAGTTATGGTATCTATAGAAAAATTACAGCACGGTGATAAAATGAGGAATTAAACCTCACAAAAATACAGGCAAAGCCAATATAAGCTGCATATAGGGCAAAAAAACGCTACAGAAAGCGTAAGACTCCATAAAGGTACTAAAAAAATCCGACATAATACATCATATATTTCTTGAGATTCCGGATCTGCAGAAAACAATTGAAAACCATTCTTCAACACCTATGCTCCTCCAGAAAATCGGATCTACTTCCTTCTTGAAATTGCACTCCCGTAGATCTACAGATGTATGGATTAAGTCAACCTTTTCCGCCTGTACTAAATCTGAACGAGCTATAAATAAAGAAAATATAGCTATCGGATGCAGATCCGATGAACAAAGAATACTGTTGAGATAAATGGCGCTAAACAAAAAGAGCGATGAAAAAAAGGAGAAAATTAAATCAAATTCGGGGTTGGGAGGAAGAAGAAAAAAGCAAAACTTCCTTCTTCCTCCTCGATTTCAAGCTCACCACAAGATGTTTTTAGAATTAAAGTTTTGGGAGAGAAGGGAGCTCGTACGGATGTCATTTAATATCTTAAATTGATAGTATAGATTACAACTTTGTTTTTTGTAATTGAAAAACTAAATTGAATTGATATTAATTATTAATAAAATATAGAAGATATGGTCCCAATTATCTTTAAAATGTCCACTAAGCAATGTTTTGGTGGTTATTCTACTGATGAGTGTGAGGTCATGAGTTCAAATTCTATAATTATATAAAATGAATGCTAAAATAAAATTATATTTGAAGGTGTTCACCTAATCGATAACTGAGCAAATATCATTTGTCCAATCACCATTAAAATAAAATATTTTAATTAACTAGGTGAGCACAACTGTTTGAAATAAATAGTCTTTTCTAAAGTATTTTAATTAGAGTTAGCATTTTCATTTTTAAAATACGATATCCAACTAAATTTATCCAATAGATAAAAGGAAATTAATTAAATATATCGGCTTTCCGGATTTTCTATGGTTAAAATGTAAGCTATGGACACTTTATTATTATTTTATCTTTTTCAAATTAAATTAGTCGTTGGAAAAACACAAAATAATTGTTAACTGATCATTAAAAATAAAACTCATTATTTACAATCACTTCATGACATTCCATCAAATAATCAATTGAAAAATTATATAAGAAAAATTAAACTTTTAATATAGTCACTATATAGGAGTATGCTTTAATACTGTGTGAACATGACCAGTAGAAAACTTGTAATAGCCCTTTAGATTACTTACTAAAGTCTTCTTTTCATATTTATATGGCTTAGGTTATTAAAGTTATTCAAAAAGTCATTTTAGTGACTTAATTTTGGGGACAATCTATTAGATCCTTTAACTATCAAAACGTGAATCTATTGAGTGTTTATTCGATAACGTGGCACTGAGTTGACATTAAAATTAATATTATTCACATTTGCCAACTTATTGCCACTTCATCGAATAAGAATTCAATAGATCGACATTTTGATAGTTGAAAGATTTAATAGGTCACATTTTAATAGTTGAAGGATCTAATAAGTATTTTTTAAAATTGAGAAACCAAAATAACATTTTTGAACAATTTTAACAAATTGTATATGATTCGGACATATTTATATTATTATATATAGATGGGAGTGTGAATTATTTAAAATTAATATAGGTGTTCGTACGACTAGTAACCTAGTTTGAAAGGATACAAGTCTTTAATTACATAGGAGTGGTTTGAAAATATCTTGTTCATAGTCAAATTAATGGCCTCCGGCCAAATTTCAAAACCAGAGTACATGCAAGGGACACAAATCAAATACTATATGCATTACATGGAATTTATTAGGTACTAATCATATCAACTTATGAATTTTATTTATTTAGTTTAAAAGAATATTTAGGGCCTCAAAATTCAGTTTTGTTATGTTCTAACAAACTAAAATTCATTTTTCTGATACACTCCGCTGATGGTTCCCACTGCGCTTTTTTCCCAATTACTATAATGTTTTGGGTTGTTTTTTGTTTGGAGTTTAAGGGTTCGCTTGAAATAATGTTGAATTGCTAATGTCATTTCAAAGTTGCTTAATTGTAATTGTGATTTGATATGTAAATTTTCGGTAGATTTATGTTTGGAGTTCAAGGGTTCTATTGGGATAATGCTGAATTGTTGATGTTCTTTGAAGTTGCTTAATTGCAATGTGATTTTTTGTACATTTGATTCTTTTAGGCCCTGTTCTTTTTGATTTAATTTCAACATATTTCAATTCAATTCAATTCAGTTCAATTCAATTCAATTCAATTCAGTTCAATTCAATTCAATTCAACATTTTTCAATAATTCAATTCAGTTCAGTAAATTCCATAAATATATTTTTTTAACCATTCTCTTCAATATCTTCATCATCTGATTGCTCTTCATTTTCCGCTAGCCGTCGTGATTGCCAAATTTGTTGCGCTATACCATTCCGTACTACTAACATGGCATTTTTTCGGTTTGTACTAAATATATCTGAATCTACTCTTCCATTGACATTTGGACCATATTGTGTAATTGGTATTCCAAGTGTACACAATCTTATAATGTCGAACATTACCTTAAAATAAGGCCAATAGCGTGAGTTGTTCGCTACTTCCGGAGGGATCTCTGACAAACCACGATGTGGCCTGATAATATCGAACGACAATATAACCAAAGCATCCAACGCCTTTTTAAAATACTTGCTTATTGTAGATATAGAATGCTTAAATTTATCGCCTGCACCGCGATAAGAATCTCCTTTGGCTAATATGTATAAACATATGCCAACTTGCTCTGCCACAGTTATATATTTACTATCCGCTAACAAATTTCTTTCAACCATTAAATTTACTAATCACATAAACATATCTTTATTAAGTCGTAGTTGCTCTTTACACCCCATAGGAGTTTCATTCAACAATCTATAGTTGCATTCAATGTGATTGAAAATAATGCATTCAAGGGAGTTGGGAGTTAATATGGGTTGTTAATATTAGTTAATTAACTCTTAGCTTAGAATTAGTTAAAACTTTATTAGGTGTTAATATTATTTAATTAATTCTTAGCTCAGAATCAGTTAAAACTTTATTAGGTGTTACAAATATTAAATTATAAAATTTTTGACTCTGCCAGCACAAAAATTATTCAGGCTCATATATAATACAATATTAAATTATAAATTTTTAACTCAGTCCAGTAAATTCAGTCCAGTAAATTCAGTTCAATAAATTCAGTTCAATTCAATTTATTTCAGTTCAATTCAATTCAATTCAATTCAATTCAGTTCAATTCAATTCAATTCAATTCAATAGCATTCAGTTCAATTCAATTCAATTCAATATCATTCAGTTCAATTCAATTCAATTCAATTCAATTCAGTTCAATTCAATTCAATTCAATAAAAAAGAACAGGGCCTAGTAGTTGAATGAGAGAAAGATCAAACCTTTTTTTACCCAGCACAACAACCATACAACATTGTCGTGTTGTTGCACTATCAAACGCCTATAAAGGTTACAAATATTGAGAAAAAGAGTTGTTGAGTTGTCGCGTTGTCGTTTTGTCGTGCTAATTGTCATGAAGTGTTACTTATACCAAATCGAAGAGAGACGTGTGAGGTGATAGTTTAAATAAGTTGATCTTCAACCTTGTTTTCATCACTTAAAGTTTTATCTTCTCCACTTTAATCAACATTTTCTCCTTCATTTGTGTTGTATATGGCTCATAATATACATGATTATTACTTAAAAAGGTCTTTGACGGAGCGGAGCGATAGGAGCCGAAGGCGGGAGGAGTTATGTTGGAATCAGGGGCGGACCCAGGATTTGGAGATCGGGGGGGCTAATTTTGGCTTTAGCGTAAAATTTTTTTTATATATGCGTGTATACAAAAATGAAGTAGAGTTGATAAAATTAGGAGAAATAAATTAATGATCTAATAAAAAATTGTTGATAAAATTATTAAAAATAGAAAGGAAAAACAAAAAAAAGTAGAGTTTTCGATCAAAATAACATTAAAAAACTAAAAATAGATGAAAAACATTAATAATGTTAGGGGAAAATATTGATGCAATTAATGTTAGGAGAAAAAAATTAGAAATTGATGAAAAACATTAATAATGTTAGGGGAAAAGAAATTGATGAAAAGCATTAATAATGT
Source organism: Euphorbia peplus (assembly GCA_028411795.1). Classification (NCBI taxonomy): domain Eukaryota; kingdom Viridiplantae; phylum Streptophyta; class Magnoliopsida; order Malpighiales; family Euphorbiaceae; genus Euphorbia; species Euphorbia peplus. Next base: position 4,797,255 of record CP110843.1, on the reverse strand, counting down.
TGGAAAGAAAAAAAATGTAGATGGTGGGATTTGAACCTTAGTCAACACATCTAAATACACCCCTTCTTACCAACTCTTCCACCCTTTCACTTCGTCTACCTTATCATCTTTATTTTTAATACACATTATTTTTGGGGGGGCTAGCCCGAACATATCGGTATATTCCTAAGGGTTGTGCCGGAACTGAGGGGGGCTCGAGCCCACCCGAGCCCCCCCCTGGGTCCGCCCCTGGTTGGAATGTTAGGATTTATTTTTGGAAGATTATACACTTGTTTTGGAATATTAGTGTGTCTGAACCACATATACAATATTTGTTGGAATATTTGAGTAAGAGAATGGTTTTGAAATAACAGAATGTTTTATTAGAATATTAGTGTTTGTACTAATGTATTTGTTTTGTTAGAACATTAAAAGTTGTTTTTGGAAGATTAGACACTATTTTGGAATATTAGGGTAATTGTAACTCACTAATGTTTCTATTATAGAGCTCCATTTAATAAACATAAGTGGAAATCTTGTGTTATTCCAACAAAATTCTTCTGTTCTTCCAAAACTCTTCCATATTATTCCAAAATTCTTCCCTATTCTTTCAAGGGAATTCTGCTACAGTGCTCCCGACGGTTTTAAAATTGTTCAATAATAAACAAAGGTTCTGCTTGAAACAAAACAAGTATTCTATTGGAAAAAATACATATTATGTCGTGAAAAATAAGCCTTTTGTTGGAATAAATATACTGTTGGAAGATTAGAGTATTCTTTTGAAACATTAAAAAACACTAATTTTAAAAAGCACTCTTACTTGATAATAATGAATCTCAAAATGACCGTCCAATTAATACGAGTCCGACAGTATAAAATTTTTCGAAAAATGAGTTCAGGAAGATCGGGAAAATATATGTTAAAGAAAAGATTTAAAACTTTTTTCTCTTTCCATCGATGACATCACATTCATCCTCCGTCTCTCCTTTCATGTGTGTCATCCTTTTCCATTTATTTACAAATTTGTCATATTTGTCTATTTAATTACTAAATTATCCTCTATTATCGCATCATAAAAATTATTTCACCAAAATTAATTTGTTACACCGATCTCTCCTCATATATACATTAAATTAGTGTTACAGTGAATATAAAATCTATTATTAGATACTGATTTTTGTTAAGTAGACCCTCAAAATGATTTCAGTGAAAACAATAGCACATGCATTGTTATGTAAAAAAGAGGCCTAGGCCTAGTGCTAATGCTGTAACGCAAACAATAATAAAATATTTGGATTAAACAAGATTTCAACATTAGGACCACTAAATCATAACAGTGTGATATGTTAATTAAACTATCATATTATTAATTCTTAATTTGCAGTTCTTATTAAAGCTTGGAGAGCCTTCAATTGTAGGAAAAGAAAAAGCTATATATGCCTATAGTCAAAAAGTATTTTTAGCTTCAAGATGCCCTATAGTTTTGGAATATATATAATAATAATTAATTTTTTGATAAAAATAATATTAATTTAAGAGTATATTCAAGAGTTTGACATTATGACTCATTTGCTTTTCAAATAATATAACTTACAAGAAACTCCATAAAAAAATATAATTTATAATAGCATCATTGGCTTGGAATTAGAAACTGATTAATGTACAGCCTTGATGAACTAATTAACAACAAATCATGCTTAATTTAAAAAAGGTGTAAATCATATAGGTGTCCTTAAAATTATCCATAAAAGTCATTTGGGTCCATTAACATTCGGAACGACTTATTGAGTTTCTTCACTATTAAAAAGTGAACATATTGAGTTCCTCCGTGCTGGCTTGGCACAAACATGTTTGATACATGGTTGTTGACTGTACAAAAATTACTATCACGTCACATATTTTGTGTGTAAAAAGGTCTAAATACCCCAATTAATGCGCGGGGGGGGGGGGGGGGATGGAGGCAGATGAATGAGGATATTTTGGTCATTTGCACACACAAAACATGACATGACAACATTTTGTACAGTCAACGAATTATTTGTCAAAAAACTTTCTGTCAAGTCAGCGCGAAGGGACTCAACAGGTTCGCTTTGTAATAGTTGATGGACTCAAAAAGTTGAGGTACAAAAGTAACTTTTATGGACAAATTTAAGAACATGTATATGCTTTATCCCTTTAAAAAATATGTACTTAGATGGAAGAATCGCTTTTTCTCCTAATGGTTTGATTAGATGGAGGATTTAGAAGAATTTAGAAGAGAAGAGTTTAAGAGGTTAAATAAAAACACATGCTTAGGAGGGCTATATATTTCAAAGATTAGAGGCAACACATATGCATAACATAACATTAAATGAGAGGGGTATGTTATGCATTACATGTTCTATAGAAAGAGATTAGAGGTAAACACATGCCCTTATTTACATTTGTGAGACAATTCTTTCTTTCTTTTTAAGCTTTGGAGTTAGGTACAAGTATCTCAACTAGACTGGTTCATGGATTGGATAGCTCGGTGTTGGGATTTCTCCCTAACTTCCACAATAGTTAAGAGTAATGTAAAGGGATGTGTGAATCCCACGTTATTTTACGAGTGTTTTAAAGGGACGTAAGAATCTCACATTGCTTAGAAAGATGTAAACGTCCTCCTATAAATATTCTTGGACTTTAGTTATTTCTAATTCACATCCTCAAAATTAGTTAACTAGGAGGTGTAGCTTGAGCTTTTGGCTTGTTTGAGTGAGAGGATTTTTTATTATAATTTGTCCCTCCAAAAATTATAATCCATTTCAGTGTAGATTTAAAAGGCTTATGAGTCTCGTGATTTACTCTTGTTAAATAAGTTTTCACGCTGAAATCTTGAGTGCACTTTTATTGGTAGTTTCTTCTATTATTTCGTTGTTTGGATGTGTAGTTGTGCGTTTATTCTCAACATGTGGAGTGGGTAGTGTCAGGCCCCAAAAAAGTGGTAAGAGCTGAGGTTTGGACCTTGAGGGTTTATAATAGAGGAAGAGCAGTCGAGTTGTAGAGAAGATGTCGTCTACGCATTCAAGCATGAGGTTTCGCTCTTTGATGGAAAGAGCAATTTCATGTTGTGAAAGAGCACGATTCAAGACTATTTGATGCAACATGGCATTGACATCACATTGGAGGAGAAACCCGACGATATGAAGGATGCAAATTTTAGTATGATTCCTAGTAAGGTTGTCAGCACTATTTTGCTCCCAAATTAAAATGATTGTGTTGAAAGAGACATTTCCTAGAGAATTATGGAAGAAGCTGGAGAACACTTAGTTATCGAAGTCGTTGGCTAGCCGATTGTGTCTGAAGATGGAGTTGTACACACTATGAATGAAGGATGAAGGTAACATTCTTGACCACATTAATAATTTTAATCAATTGGTGCGTCAGTTGTTAAGTATAGAAGAGAAGATTGAGGATGAAGAGAAGTCATTGCTCTTGTTAGCTTCTTTGCCTAAATCTTTTAAGCCATTCTTGCAAACGATGTTAGTCGAGAAGAACAAGCTGCAATTGAATGATGTTGTGACGACCTTAAAAGATAATGAGAAGATGATAGTGGTCCCAAAATACTAATAAATGGAGCAAGTGGAGAAAGAGAGAGGAATCATAGGAAGAGTATTGTTGAGTGTTTCTATTATGGTGGTATATCGAGATGTCGACAAGAGGATATGAGTATTGTTGAGTGTTTCTATTATGGTGAATCCAATCATTTACAATCTCATTGCCCACAATTTAGGGAGAACTTGAAGAGTCTACATAAGGGTAAGGGTAAATATGGCGAGTCCTCTGTTAATATGGTTGAAGAATATGATTTTATTTTGACTGTTGTAGATGATCTTGTTGAAGATTATTCTAATTGGGTGTTAGATTCTGCTTTTGATATTCATATTTGTAGAAATCGAGCTTGTTTGACACTTGACAGGTTGATGGAGATTTTGGCTACATATGGAGTGGGAGCAATTAGAAGATGAAGATTGAAGGCATTGGAAGAGTCAGTATAAAGCTCCACAATGGTGTTGTCTAGACACATGATGATGTGAAATTTGTGCCTAGCGCTAGAGCTAACATAATTTCTTTGGGAGCGTTAGCTTCATGTGAGTACAAGTATGTTGGAGCCAACAAGTTTTATAAGGTGTTCAAGGGTGATAGGTTGATATGTTAGTGTATGAAAAGAGGGAAACATATTTACTATCTGGATGGGTATTCCTTTAGCATAATGAAGGAAAAGAAGACTACAACGGGGATCAGTTTTCAGAAGATGTGGAGATATGTGGGATTTAGGTCGAGGGAGGATCTATTGGGATTTCTCCTCGAATCCCACATTAGTTAAAAGTAATATAAAGGGAGGTGTGAATCTCACATTACTTAAGAATGTTTTAAAGGGATGTAAGGATCTCACATTACTTAGAAATAAAGATGTAAATGAGGAGTCTTCCTATAAATAAGGCTGAGGTTATGTGATTGTAATCCATATTCTCAAAACTAGTTAACTATGAGGTGTAACTTGGGCTTTGGGATTGTGTGAGTCAGAGAGGGTTTTTTTGATTCAACTTTGTCCGTCCAAAAATTGTAATCATTTTTCTAGTGGAGATTTAAGAGGCCTAGGACTCTCGTGATTTTACTCTTATTGAATAAGTTTCATGCTAAAATCTTGAGTGTGTTTTTACTATTTCTTCTATCATTTCGTTATATGGGTGTGTTGTTGTGCGGTTGTTCCCAACATGTGGTTGTAAAGGGATGTAAGGATCTCACATTACTTAGAAATAAAGATGTAAATGGGAGTCCTCCTATAAATAAGGTTTGAGTTTTTGTAAATGGGAGTCCTCCTATAAATAAGGTTTGAGTTTTTGTAATTGTATCAAAACTAGTAAACTAGAAGGTGTAACTTGGCCTTTGGGCTTGTGAGAGTGAGCGCGAGTTTTTTGATACAATTTTGTTTGTTCAAAAATTGTAATCCTTTTTTAGTAGAGATTTAAGAGGCCTACGACTCTCGTGATTTAACTCTTATTGAAGAAGTTTCATGCTAAAATCTTTGAGTAAGTTTTTACTGTTTTCTTCTATTATTTCGTTATATGGGTGTGTAGTTGTGCGTTTGTTCCCAACATGTGGCATGGGTATCCATGGGCCCCAACACCCGTCCTCAACCTAACTTAATTTGACTTTAAACATAAATTTCTTGTCCAATCCAGTCTAACGTATACTATTTACTCATCGAGCTCTAATCAAGTTGAGTTAAAAAAATCAATATTCAGGACCAACCCAATCCGATCTGGTCAACTAAAATATGTATATTTTTGAGAAAAACTAATAAATTTACATTAATTAAATTAATTAATTAAAATTAAACTTTGATTATGTATAATCATTCAGCTAAACTTTTGTAAATTAATTCAATGAACCTTAACAACCATAATATTAAATTTTTGAAAAAAAAAACTTTTAACAATTAAAAAAAGGCTGAATACACAAATAACTCCTCGAACTTGGCTCAATGTTGCTATGACCCCCTCAACCTTCTATTGTAACAAATACCTCTCCAACTTTTCAATGCTAACAAATAACGCCATGAGCTTGACTCATTGTTGCTACTGACCCCCAAACTTTCGATTGTAACAAATATCCCCTCCAACTTTCTAAATGCTAACAAGTAACTCTGAATTACTGAAATAACAACAAATGTATGACTCAAACTCTCATAGTTGCGTAAATGGATTTAAAAAGAAGAAAAAATCAATTAAAAAAAATTAAAAACATAAAAAATAAGATAAAAAATTCAAATTTTTCTGGATAAGAGCTTACTATGGAATTTTTATTGTACTTAAAATTTAAGCATTTACAAAATTTCAATTTCATGTTTTGAATTGAGAATTTGATTCTTAAATGGGGAATTTGATTCTTGAGGAATTTTATTTTATTTTTTTTTTTCTGATAAATTTGTAAGGAGCAAGATTCAAATCCTGAACTCACACTCACACATTGGTGAGTGTACCAGTTGGGCTAAAGCCAATTGGTGAGGAATTTGATTTTTTTTTTTAGAAACAACAACGAACCAAGCTAAGGAGAAACAAACTCGTTACAAACTAGAGGCCACACTATTGCAGGACAATCTTCCATCAACACAATGGTGGACGATAAATCCTTGGCACATGATGCTAAACAATGAGCTACACTATTACCCTCTCTATACACAAAATTAAACGAACAAGTAGTAAATCTGAATGGGAAATTAATTACATCTTTGTAAGATTCATAAAGAGAAGCTAAAGGGAGGACTTTGATTTTTGAATTGGGATAAAAGGAATAAATGTAAGGTATTTTTTTGGCTTAATAGAATCCGCCCCCTCAGCTTAATTTTTTTCGTTAGGTTGGATTTTGAATCTACCTTGACGTTTTCATTTTAATTGATTTTTCTACTTTTTAAAGTCATTCACACTTATATGAGAGTTTGACTCACACATTTTGCTATCATCTCAGCAAAACATGGGTTATTTGTTAGCATTTAAAAAGTGGAGGGGGTATTTGTTACAATGAAAAGTTGAGGGGATCAGTAGCAACAATGAGCCAAGTTCAGGGGGGGGGGGGGGGTTATTTGTTAGCATTAAAAAGTTGGAGGGGGTATTTGTTACAATCGAAAGTTTAGGGGCTCACTAGCAACATTGAACAAAGTTCGGGGGGTTATTTGTATATTCATCCTTAAGAAAAACATATGGTACAAATCTCTCAAGGAAAAAGAAATATTGTACAAATATAATATAAGAGCCAAGTTCGGGTCAACTTGGACTTTTGAAATGAAGCCTAAAGCCAATCCAACATTAAATATGCATATAAACCAATCTATGAAAGGGCAGACTTAAGCTTATCAAACCGACCAAAACCGGTTCATAAACAAGTTTAAAGCCCTGTTATTTTTCACTGAATTGAACTTAACTTAACTGAAATTGCTGAATAGAACTGAAATTGTTGAACATAACTGAAATTTCTGAAGTAGATTGCTGAACTGAATTGAAATTGCTGAATAGAATTGAAATTGTTGAACTGAACTGAAATTTTTGAAATGTGATGAATATAAGTAAAAAAGAACAGAGTCTAACTTTCGCGTAATGTGATGTTTGTATAAGTAGTCCCTTTTTGAAGTACTAATTACCACATCCTAATTACAAATTAAATGAATTATGATATTTTCTTTTATCCCACACTTACCAATTAATATTCGTGCTTTTCTCAACTAACAAACTCTTGATATTTAATCAAGAAACAACTCTAGCTGACTGTTCAATTGCAAGTTTTTGGTTCGTATTTGTTTAGTTTTGTTTCAAGGTTTTAGCCTTCCTTGTATCACAAAAAAAAAAAAAAAAAAACAACTCTAACAAGATGATCTATAATTTCTTTCAACATGGAGAAAAACAAAACACGAGTAGCTTTCATAAACTTTATTGAAACATGCATGGGAGGGCAAGCAATGTGACTTACCAACAAATATAGCATAGTAATATGGCTATTTGGGTGTAGACAAATTTGGATTAGTGTTAAGTGTACACCACATATTAATTTTCATGATTACATGAGTGTCCTTACTAAAGGGTGCATTATGGGTCACATAATTAACAACCAGACATTAATTATTTCTTGTTTCCTTGATTTTTTCTTGCCAACTTTGAGCCTCAAATTAATTTTGTATTTTTGCTAGTCTAAATTGTTTGTACTTGTTGTATTTTTCCTATTAATTTGGAAATAAGGACAAACTGTGAAATTTAATCGATTCATCCATCAAATGTAAGTTAGAAATCTAGTCTAATTATGAATAACCCATCTGTTTAATTCATATATGATCATGTCAAATGAAATAATGTTTCTACTTGATAATTTTGATAGCAAGTGAAAGGGGTTATGGATCAATTATTGTGAAATTCACCATGGGTTTGAGATGTACATGGTAAACAAATAAGAGATTACGTTAAGGGAGGACCGTTGACCGACGACCTATAAGATTTCTGAGTTAGCAAGAAAACTTGACTAGAATTTGCTAATACTAATCTACAGTAGATTGTGTACGTGAGATATGTCTTGAGGCATGGGAATACACATAATCTATAGTGGATTTGGAAGAATACATATAATTTATAGAGGTGATCAGGACTCAACTAACCAGAATATTTTGGAGAATAAGACGAAAGACGTTGTTCGCGGTATTGATCTATCGACTTAGTAAATCGTTGTTCCAGAAAGATCCTTAATTAGTAGTCAAAGGCTAATTAGGAAGCGCGATCTTATATAGGAGATGAGGTGCACGAATAAACCATCTTAGCATGAATGTTTGGATGAACATCACATGTACGTTTTATTTACTTGAACATCAAGTAGCTTATTCCAGATTTGAAATGTGTACAACACATGTTCATCTTATTATGAAATTCCATCAATAAATATTATGTTACTGAAGAAAATGCAATTCTTCTTAACATAACAATGAGTACAGTGAGTTACAAGAGGCTATAACCAAACCCTAGCAATAATAATTACACTTATATCACAATTACATAATGTCTATTCTATCAGTTACCACAATATAAACTCTTGACTTTTTGACCCGAAAGATCACAAGTATTAACTTTAACATGAATGAGCAATTTTGTAATTCAATAAGTCAAAAGATTGGAATTTGTATCAATGAAACTTCAATTTTGCAATTTATCTATATCTCCTGAATCATATACATGTAGGGAAATTAGTTGATGATGAATCACAATCTAGCATCCCACTTAAGTTATGAAAAATTAAGACATTAAGTAAGTAGATAGGCGATTGCTTGAGAAATTAAATTAGGAATTGTAACAAGACATAAACTAAATCAGAAACATGAAGACAAAGGCAAATGTGGCAATTAAAACTGATATGTCTTATTCTTAAAATCATTATCCCACACATCCATCACATTAATCCACACGTTTGCTAGGTCCTTCTCTTATACATTATTAATTAAGATTTATACCCCACCCTTCACTGGTTTTATTGAGAGCCACAATAATAATTTTTCGGTTCAACCATTTTACGAACTTCACATTATTAAATATCGGCTAATTCAATTTGATAGATTTCAACTAGTTCAATTTGATTAAACGGTTTGTTGAAGTATGGTATCAAGCTCTCTCCCAATATTAGTAGTGAGACTCGAACCGTGATCCTATCTCTAGCTCAACCTCCCATAACGTTGAGTTACTACTAATCATTGCTAAAGCATAATAATAATAATAATAATAATAATAATAATAATAATAATAATAATATGTGAGGCAAAAACTCTATCTAAATATGTGAAGTGATTTCCTTATCTAGAAATGTTAAGTTCCTTGGACATTACTCAATTTAGGATGGAATGGAGTTATAGGCGTAAATTAACATTCATTAGTGTCAAAGTAAGGTCACATTCCAAAAACTAACCTCTTGTGGTTGAGTGATTCTAAGTTTTGGTCCAATTGACCTGAACCAATAGATTTGTGAGAATTATACAATTTTTTTTATTTACAACAATAATCTCTCATTGTGGTATGTATCTTAACTTTTATTGATCGAGTTCATTGCACTTAATCAATAATATAGGTTCCATTGTGGTTACAGTTTTTCAGAGTAACAACAAATGCTATCTTTTTTTCTATCAATTCAAAGATTATAGTTTTATATTGTTTTAAAATATACTTTTGAGTCAAAAATATCAAAACGACTGTTTATTACTTTCTAAAGTGAAAACTTCTAGAATTGATAATATTTGAACAATTTTAAATCTTCAAATATTTAATTTTAAGGTAATTTAAGTGTTGTTTGATGATAAGAGATAAAATAAATATTTAGAAAGAAAAGAAAACTTCTTTTTTTAAAAGAGAAATAAAAGAAAGCTTCAAAAAATGATTTCAAAAAATTGAAAGTGTTGGTTAATTAGAAAATGTTGCGCTAAACAACAATTTTTAAGTTTCATCATATAGATTTGGGGTTTTCTTCCGGCTTTTAGCCAGTAAATCAACTCTTACTCCTTTTGATTGAATAAAACTTTTAGTTTATTATGTGTGTTAGATTTGATAATTCCTCATTCATTCAAAGTGTTTGTTTTCTCTCTATTATGGAAGTTATCAAATTCTCTTTTATGGAATTACAAAAGAGATTTGTTTACCACCACATGGATCTGGCTCATTGAAAAATTATGAAGTCATTCTACCATAAAGGCTTTGAAGTCGATTCCAGGTGGAGTGTGTTTTCTGTCGTTGTGCCAAAAATAGTTAACAGAATGTCTACTATTTTTCTGTTACGATCTATGATTAGATTAAATCTCATCTTTTGCACTTCTCTGATTGTAATTCTTTTAATTACTTTTATCAAGATGTACTATTTTTTCGATGACTGAAACTATTTTTCTTTTGTAAAAAAAAACAATTTTAAAATTTTAATATTTTAAGGTTGTCAACGATCATTTTAATCATGTTAATTCCAAAAGTCATTATTACTGAAAAACCGTCGGAGGCTCGATTTGTCCATGTGTAAAAGGAAGAAAATTGTGCGGCCAATTGGATAGCAAATTTCGCAAGCAACGCTTCTTTGATTTTGTTCTAGAGATGTTTCTTAGGCTTAGTTGATTTTGTTTTTTTACTTGAATCCAATAAAATTCAGTTTAGTTCAGTAAATTCAGCAAAATTCATTAGGCATTCAGTCAAAAAGAACAGGCCCTACTTATATAAAGAAAAAGGTAAAGTACAAAAAAAACTTTATGATTTGAGCCATTTGCAGACAATCTTGTGATTTAAAAATTGTACAAATAATGGTATGTGGTTTCCACCATTTGCAAACAAGATCTCAAACTTCTAACATGTTAAAAAAGATGACGTTACAGTCAAAGCCAAAGAGTCAGAAGATGTAACTTTTAATAGTAATTTTTGAACGTAAAATTTAGTAAGTGGAGCTAAATCAAATTCTATTATATTCAAAATTCACAATTTTAACTGTTCAGCGATAGTTTTTGTATTTGTGCTTAAAACATGGTTAATGGAGAGCTCCAAAGTATAAATTTGTTAACTTCAAATAAAAAATTAGTGATTCATTTTTATCAAATGAAAGGTAAAAAATACTCATTTAAACTGTCTTTTTTAATAAGGTAACATTCTGAAACTTTATTTACAAATGTTGCAATACATAAATACTTAATTATACAAGTTTAATTCACATTGCTCTGTTAACAAATAGCTTAAAACACATATCTATTTTTTATAGTTTACCTAAAAAATTTAGCCATGCCTCTTCACTTCGTAACACAAGAATCACATCTTCTCATACTATGAAATTTGGAAACAAAAATTGCCCCCTTCACGTGTGTGGCCATCTCAGCTTTGCTCAAAAGAAAAATTCATGATGAATATTATTTTATGCTCATACAATTTATTTTGAATTGAAAATTTTCTTTTCATTTGGGTATCTAATAAAAAGATGAAAAAATATATAGGGAGGGAGACATTGCAGCTTTAGTAAAAGAAAAGAGTTATGTGGACTCTAAAACAAAAGAAAAAAAAGAAAGAGTTATGTGGACGTGTGGGGAAATATTGGAATTAAGACATTAACATAAAAAGTGAAAATAATAAAAAATTTGGTGATCCCAAGGAGATTATATTTTGTGGGGATCATTTAATTCTTTTAACTTTTTCTTTTAATTAATCTTTTCATTTTTTTTAATTTTCTTTTCAATATTAAATTGACAGATTGAGAGAGAAACAGCTAGAGAAGTGAGCTATATTCGAAATTAATTTGTAAAAAATCCTCAATAGCAATTGTTGTTAATTATTTACTCAGTTATACTTTTAAGAAAGTAAATTAGCACAATTATTTTGCTTGATAAGATGAATTGGAATATTACTTGATCAAATCTTGGTAGTTATCAGAGGCATATGTTATCAACGGGACAATTAGTATATTCGGAGGGTGATCAACAGTATTGTTCACCAACAGATTAATTATTAAACTATTTTTTAGTTATTAAACATTAAATAAAATTTTGTGTTTTATTTACCGTAAATAGTTTTGGTGTGAACCCGTCATCTTCTATATTTTCAAGAAGTACCATAATTCGAGAGCATTCTAGAATTATTTTTTTACTTAATTATAAAGTCGTATGATAAAATCTAATGCTTTATGACCAAATATATAAGGTATAAGTGAACATAACTGTAATGATCAATTAACTCATTTTTTAATAAGCTCACAAGGTAAATAATGTATTTACATATATATATATATATATATATATGCCGTATTTGTTAAGAAATTAAGTTAAGATATAATATATTATAATAAAGGGAGGGATCCAGTGTGACAAGGTCATTTGGAGTGACAGATTTTTATGGTGTGACAAAAGGCCCAACTAAAAACCCTCACAAAAAGTCCACCTCATCTAAAACCTACGCCTCATTCCTCCTTTCTCCACTTCTGCCTCCTTCACAGCCTCCATTTCCTTCCCTCATCTTACCAAAAATTCAAATCACTCATCGAGAAAGAGGTTTCAGGGCGCAACTACCGTGGTGATGTCTCCGCCGTTCAGTTTATGAAATTTGGGGTGGGGTAGATATTCCGGGCTGCTTATTCGTTATGGAATTTGGGGTGGGGTAGATATTCTGGGCTGCTTAATCGATGGATTGGAATTCATTCTAGTGTAGATTCTGCTTGTATTGTTTCACATTAATGACATTTATCAAATCATTTAGTAAGGCTGGAAACTACAGATGGCATATAGACAAAGCTTGGAATCTCTTAATATTTACAGTATGATTAAATTAAGAGGTGGGGATGATATAGTGTTGTGGATTTGATGATGATGATGATGATGATATTAAGGCTATGATTAAATTAGGGGGTGGGGATGAACAAAATGGTGTCGTTTTGTACAGTGAATTTGATTGGCGGAAATGATTCAGTTGATTGCCAATCCAAGCAGTACTTAACGATAGTGTTTATAGGAACAATTTTTGGAATATCGTTTTATAGTTTTGGAATATCGTTGAACAGTTTTGGAATATTGTGTGTACAGTTTTGGAATATCGTTCAACAGTTTTGGAATATCGTTGTATAGTTTTGGAATATCGTTGATAAATTTTGGAATATCGTTGAACAGTTTTGGAATATCGTTCATAAGTTTTGGAATATCGTTGATAAGTTTTTCACTGTAAAGTCATTACCAAAATATTCCAAAAGTCATAACCAAATATTCCAAATGAAAAAAAATCGTTTTTATTTGACCACAATGGATCTCAAAATGACCGGCTAATTAATACGAGTCCAACGGTATAAAAATATTCGAAAACCGAGTTCGGGATCATCGAGAAAATGTATTTTAATGAAAAGAAATAAAAGACTTTTCTCTCTCCTGCGATGACATCAGCGCTGACATCATCAGCCCCCTTCCCTCACCATACACGTGTATGCCCCTCAAATTATGACATCTTTTTTCATTTAATTACACAATTGCCACCTCTTGTCACACCATTAAAACCTTGTCACACCAACAAAAAATTTCATACCTGAACCTCCCCCTTATAATAATGGCTCAAAAATGTATAATATTTTTTCATAAAAGATAAATAAATAATGTATAATATTTATTGATTTAGGTTATTGAGATTTCGGTCCAAGCCTACTTAGACCTAAGATGCTCACTTAGACTAAGGGCCCACTTCAAGGTTGCCCAAGTTGACCGTTATATGGCAACACACGTTATGGGACAAGATATCTATGACCGACTCCGTTAGTCACGTAACCGAACTCTGTGATAGTGTTATAGTGGTCCTAGGTGCTAACGTGGCATGCCAACACTATATAAATACCCCTTTCATAATAAATGTTACGTACATTTTACATTCTCACTATCTTCTTTCTAGTTAGACTCTACACTTTATCTCTTTTAATCTATAATTGACTTGATCGTCGGAATGTCCTCAAGGGTCGAGCCCGCCAAATTATTAGGAGGATCACTCTTCTAGCCATCATTCTCAACAAGATCGTGATCTAAGCGGCATTTATATCCAATTTATCATCATTTGGTGCACTGAACGTGGATTACAAGTGTTTCCATTATATTAATAATGATTGATCCAACAGAGAAAACTCCCAATCTGAACCACGATAAAGCTTCATCCAATATGAAATCCCCTTTCCCTCCACCTCCTCCCCCAAATCTAGATGCAGATTTTCCCGCTAATGTAAAAGTCACGCCTCTGATCTCTCTACAGAGGGGGACACCCACTTCCACCATCTATAATGTTGCCGGCGAAAAACCGCTAAGAACTTAGATCCTATATTTATTGAAGAAATCCTTGATGATGAGCATACACCCATAAACATCTTGACCACCATGTGGTCCATATAGCGAGTTCAGTTCCATCAACTTGCCCAGCAGAGCACCCTTCTAGACAAACACCTTTCCATGATGGAAGAAAATAAAAAAAATTATGAAATTATTAATGGGAAGCTTTAAAAAAATCTATTGATCCACACTCATAGTCATCCCCGAACACAAAATGCCTCTCCCTAAAGTTACTTCTACCCTAGTCAAACAAATACGATCACAATGGTTACCCCGCCTTCCACCAGTTTATCGTTGGCTATTGCCTATGTCGCAATGTCTTCACTTTTTGAAATTAAAGAGGAGCTTGAGAGATGTTTCAAGCACTAGATGGAAAAGTGTGCTCTAGATGGCGTCATTCGGGCCTCAGTAGCCTCTAGCACTACTCCACTTACCGCTCGAATCATGGACACAGAATTCCCTCCCGAATGGAAGACACCGAGGCTCTTCGAGCAAAAATGAGTGGAGGATTCCGATGAGCATAATGCCTGATTCATGAGTCTGATTAATTTGTACACCATGGATGACCGCATCATGTGTAAAATATTTCTGACCACCTTGATCGGAGTGTCTCAAGAATGGTACCATCCTCTCACTCTTGTGTGAGTCGATTCTTTTGAACATCTGAAAACTTCTTTCGTTGCTGGATGCATGGCAACGGTTAAAGCCCATCGGATTACTACTGATCTCATTTTCCTAAAGAAGTGCTTGTTGGTGTGCCCTAGTCCAAGGGCATGTGTCAGGATATGATTTTGTATTAAACTTGATTTCCGTTTATTATCATATATACTGTTATTTCTTAAAGGCATTAATCTATTTCCCTTTATATCTTGTACTATAAATTGAAGTAGAGTATCCGATGATTGTTAATCATAAATGTCCCAAGTCTGTCTTAATCGTGGGAACGAATAGCACAATAGACTTATGTGTTTGATAGTTGTATGATAGTATGATTTACTAGCCATAGTATTAGGTTGCTCATCTATAAACACGGATACGTGTGGTACACATAGGAAAGTACCAATCCGCTACATGAAATTCACATGGTTAGAATGTCATAGATCTTTCTTGAGTAGGACTCTAGTGTCTTCCAACCTAAACGCATTATAGTATCAATATGAAATCTGGTTAACTTTAATGTGCGCCTAACATGTATGTAACAGGATGCCAAATACGGGTACGTTAGGTTAATCATTGAACATGTTAATACATATAAGTGAGTGATGGGATTACCACTCATCTAATGATGAGATGATATCACTGGCCACTGATAAGTGGAACTGAAAAGTACATGGCAATGCCTCTAGTACAACTTGGTCCATATTGTCCAGTTTAGTTTAGATCAAGAAACATATGAACAACATAGAGAATGACAGTAACCATGCCACTAGTTTATACTGTAGATATTAGGTGGTAAAAGATAGGTAGACGTCATTACTGGTTTTCACCTTCTACGAAATGGCGGAATTAACTGTTTCAAATGGGGATTGCAATGGCTTGCTAGAACCCGATTACACTCATTAAGTGGTCTTACAGCCACATGGTACCGGACCCTAAGGATGGTGCACATTGAATAAGTGAATTCGAATATGGGATATGAGATCACAAAAAATTGGATTGATAATTAATTCACATGAAACGTTAAGCTAATTGATCAATGCCGAATGAGTTCTTTTTACCGTGTCACTAATTAATTCGTTACAAGTATAACTAATTAATTGATTTATTGAATCAAGTAATTTAATTGATACAAGTAACTAATTGAGTAACATAAATACTAGAGTGAGCGGAAACGGATGCTTATAGCGGCTTTAGCCTTTTTTGACTAGAGTTGCCACCCGGTCGACCGGAAAAATGTATGAACTGGTTTATGTATCGATTGCTTTTGAAAACCAGAGATTCCATATACGTTCGTGGATACAACTTATTAGTTCCGACATTCTAGGCCCTAGAGAATCTTTAATGCAACCCAATTCATTATTGTCTTATATTTATGGTTATCACACAAAAATATTAAAATGCACAAATATTTGTACGGTAAACCGTTGGGTGACATGGTAAAAACCCTCAGAAGCTTACCATCGTAGTGTGTTAGTAGGATCCTTGCAAGCTAGTACTCATCGAGAACAGAGCTGGGTGGACAAAACTTCAGGGTCTGAGAGGTGTCGGGGAAGTACTTCTAACGGTAGATTTTAGACTTTGTGGTTCCGGGGGAACCTTGACTTGGATGACTTAGATGACTTGGATGCACCTATACTCGAGGAGGATGAAAGTGCCGAGATGACTTGGGTGCACTTGCCCTCGAGGAGGATGAAAGTGCCGAGATGACTTTGGCGATAGCTGGGACGTCGAGAGATTTGTGTCGTGAGGAATTTAGTGGGGATATATGACCAGAATATCGAGGATATTCGGGGAAGGGATGCTTGGAGCGATATGTGTGTCTTGAGGACTTTGAGGATCGAAATTTTTTATGGAGGAATTATAGTTAAGAACTTTGGAATTGAGCAATTCTTTATATTAGAGGCGACTTTTTAGGCAACTTTTATCAGAGGCAACTTTTCGGGTCTAGAATGCTCAAAACCGAGATAGAATGGGGGAGAGAAGGATGATGATTGGTGTCGAAATGAGGAATTTCGAACTCCTTATATAGATTTGTATGGAGACCATACGGTCTCCATAAGTCCCGTTTGAGATCTAGTTTTAAGTTGTATGTTTTTTAGCGACACGTGGCAGATAAGGATAAAGACTATACTGCCGTGTGTGGAGACCGTACGGTCTTGATGATGGTGACCGTGTGGTCCCTATTACTTTAGAGGAGACTATATGGTCACTGACAGGGAAAGTGGAGACCGTATGGTCTCAGACTTAGCCTAGTGTAGTCCTGTTTAGATAGACTTTAGTATTTTGGCCATAACTTCTTCACTAAAGCTCATTTAGAAAGCTAAGACTTAACTCTACAACTTTTATGTCTTAAGTTTTTCCTAATTCAAACACTAAAAGGGTCTAAATTGGTTTCCAAGTTAGACTATGTGCTGATTCTTGTGTGACAGAGTTTTATTTTGAACATAGTTGATTGGACCTTTAACTTGGAGACTTGAAAAACTATTTTACGTGTTGTCACGAGAAATACCTACGTGCTTTTTAGGGCAAGTATACATGTCGTGCAAGTAATAAAGTAGATTTCTTTCAACCCGAATATCGTACCCAATGGAATAGCTCAAATAATTTCACTAAGTTAAATCCTAAAAAGTCTAATTAAATCACAGATTTAGAAGATTCAAAATAACAACTAATAACTAAATGCAGGGTATGATAATAACAATAATAAAAGACACACAGGCTACAAGATCCAGGATCTGGACAGTAGGCTACTGGATCTGGGTTTCCATAAATGGTAATGACTATTTCAACACAAAAGGTTCGGCCTTTCCCACAAATATCTCTTCCTAGCTCGTTTCCAAGCCTAGGGGTTGATAACTTAGTAGATCTAGCAAAGTTATTTGATCTAGATCTACTAAGGAGTGTGTTTGTCTTAGGGTTTTACTACAAAGTTTCCTTAAATAGTAAATAACCAACATACAAATAAGGCAAGATTTCTCTAAATCACAAAAGCATGCATCTTTAGATCTAATCCATATAATAAACCAAAAGATAACTCATTTCTAAGCTCCACTAATGATTTAGGAGGTTTGTTTCGAACCAAACCTCACCTTAAGCATAGATCTAAGAAAACCGAGTAAGAAATGTTACCAGAAGTAGAAACTCTTCACCATACGCCTAAATCTGTCACCTTTCACTCATAACCCGTGCTAGGAGACTACTCACTCATGCTTGATGAACTTAAAATCTCCATTGAAGTGTAAAGATTAAAGCTTGAAATCATAAAGCTTAAGGAAGAAGAAGAGAGATTGGGATTTGGATCCCAATGTCTCAAAAAGCAAGAAGGAAAGCACTAAAATAAAATACCATAAATAGAACTAAGTAACTTTCAAGTTGTTGCAAAGTTAAGGGTATTAAGAGTCTACGGAAAAAGAAAAAGAAAACATTGCCTTTTATAGGGAGACAAAAGAGGCAACCCTAAAAGGCAAAAAGACTAAAATGACCCTCAAAGTAGAGGTCATAATACCCTTGACATAGAAATAAAATATATCCTTAATGTTGATAGTAATAACAGAATTGCCACTAGGGCAAGGTGGCATTCCACCCCTTCAACTCTTGCACAGCCTCCGTTGCTCTTTACTGCGGCCTGCATCTAACACCTCTGGAACACAGCCTGCATGCTCCAGCAGTCCAACAACAGCCTAAAACAGCTCAAAAGCTCCAAAAGGCCTCAAATGCCCAGATTCAACACTTGTTCGCACGTTTAAGCGAAATCTGCAATAAACCCTCATAAGAATGACTTTCAACCATAAAAACATGCAAGAATAGAGGCTAAAAAGAGTGGGAAAACACGTAATAATTAGGCCTATCACGTGTCATTGAGGGTGTCAATGACACGTGGGAGGAGTGAGTTATGATTCTGGAAAGTTGTTATGTTCCTTAACGAGTATTAGCGCTTGCTTCGGTTGGCAGTTCGAGGAGCTCAAAATAGCTTTCCTCATAGGGTTCGAAAACTAGTGCTTACAACTAATTGGGTCAATATGTAAATTATTTCTATTCTAATTATGTCTAAGTGGACTTTCTGAGTGGATTAGGTAGTATAGGGATTAGAAGATAAATTTACCAATTGGATTACAATATAAAAGAAATAGACCACAATCCTAAAGCCCATAAAACATATGATTCATTCTTCTCCACCTACATAAGGAGTATACTTGTACCTGGTGTGTGTGGAAATTGCGATCCCTTCGTCTAGCAATGATTCGTCTTCGTTACTTATTAGTGCACATGACTAGGAGATCCCCTCACTTGTGGATTCACTCAGCCCCTTGTTTTAACAAGGCTTAACTCGTAAGATTTAGTAACGCTTTATCTCATTAAATCAAAAATGTATGTTCTTATATTCTCTGAATTTCTGTTTACTTTTGTATGAATGGTATGACAATTGCAATATTATAAAATGAGTATTCTTCATATATGTTCATGTTATTGAATGATTAAATCATTCATTACTTACGTTTTATTAATCTAGGATAGGTCTAGTTAGTAAACCGTAATCAAATCTAACTTGTGTGATAATCATTAATCTAATAAGGTTGCCTAGGATAGGTCCAGTAATCTTGTTAAGTTAAGTCACATAAGGAGAACTCGATCGCAAGAACCGAGAGATCGGGTTAAGTTATATTCTAGAATTGGTTGAATATATATGAATAAATTGTCATTGTGATTATTGTGCTTAAATGAATCGTTGTCTCTGTTTGGATGATAAATGTTGGTTAAGAGTGTTAGTATAGGAATGAATGTTAGTTTATAATCAAAATCTTAATTATTGTTTTCCTATAAACCTCGAGAAAACAAATAAAGTAAAAAATGAATGTAAATGGATAATTAGTGTTTCCCTGTAGGATCAATATTTTATTACTACATGAGTGACTCCATGCACTTGTGGAAATCGCCCAATAATTTTTCTAGTCTCAATAAAGCATATCTTAAGGATTGTATCCTCTGTCTATTATTGACCAAATGGTCGATGGAACTCTCGGGTTTAAATTATGTCTTAGTTCGATTGCATTGCTTGTTTTTTATAAATTCCAATGTCCCCTGTGGGTGCCCACAAAACTACTTTCATTACTCACAAAGAAAATTTTGCTATAATGTGATGTCCTTCAGGCTGAAGAATACGAGCACAATATATCAACGTATGATGGATAAAATGTTTGAGGGTATCATCAACAATAAAAGACACATTTATATTGATGATATGATCGTCATCAACAAAACTGAGGAAAGAACATCCGTGCGACCTCGAACATGTCTTCAATATTTACGCTCGATACAATTTAAAGTTGAATCCAACGAAATGATTCTTCGGCATTCGTTTAGGGACGTTTCTTGGTTATGTCTTGTCAAAACAAGGAATTTCTCTGAATCCTAACAAGGTTGAAGCCATAACAATGACCCCTCCTGCCACCTTAAAGGAAGTCCAACGCATGAACAACCGCCTTATTTCCCTCGGAAACTTTATATTGTGCGCTTCTCAGAGATCTATATCTTTCTACTGTTTGCTAAAAATAGCATCATTTTCAATGGACGGCAAAGTACCAAGATGCTTTCGACCCAGTCAAAGCATTTTTATCCTCTCCTACAATTATGTCGAACCCTAAAAAGGGTAAAGATTTGGCTCTTTTTTTCACTATCTTGAAAGAAGCAATGACTATAGTTATTACCATGTATGACGAGTTGCAACTCCTCCCCATTGATTACCTCAGCAAGGTGTTGCGTGGTGCTAAAATTGGGTACTCTCATGCGAAGAAGGCCATGTTTCCATTATCTACCAACTGAGCGCCTTCAACCCTATTTTTAAGTGCATACAGTGGTCGTCCATACTGATCATCCACTCAATAAAGCCCTACAAAAATGCGAGGTATCCGAAAGAATTATGGATTGGTTTGTCCGACTATCTCAGTTTGACATCCCTTTCGACCACAAACCGCCATCAAAGCTCAAAGATCTCTCTAACTTTTGGTCTGAATTCACTGAAAAGCCCAACATTTCCCCAACAACAATAGTTGTTGTTCGAAACTCAATTTTATAAGTTTTGAAGAATGTCAAACTAGTATATGGAAAATGGTAATTATACTAATCATGCAAGAAGTTACTAACTGTTTACTGATGATAACACAATAGTAAGTACAAACTTTTATTGGAGTTCAGCACAAGACTCAGTATCAGAACTTGATACTGACTTGAAGTCTCAAGCCCAACAAGCCATTGATGTCATGCCTCGAAGAAACCAACACATCAGCCCAACAGAGTTGTGGTGTTGATCTGCCAAGATTAGCCAGCAGCGTCTTCGATGTTCTGAACCCAACATATATCCCTTGGATATTAGAAGGAAGTCTCCATTGAAGAACTCAAGTGAAAACTTCCCAAAATGGCTATATATTAAAGCTGTATGGAAAGTATGTCCTGATAGTAATTGAAAATGGATATTATCGTCTGCTACAAGTTTCTCTTTTCTGCAAACACAATTGAGGAAATCTTATCAACTCAAGCGCATTCCAAGATCATATTTGATACCTTAAAATGTTGTAACGACAACTTTTCTATCTCTAACGAAAAGATTTCAATCGGGAAGATTGAAGATCGAAGATTCAAATTGAAGATCAAGTCACAACGGCTAGCTCTTCTAATCCTCTATATAAGGAGAAGTTCGTGAAGAAGGAAGACACACCAACACAATGATTAGCACTCAAAGCAAGAACTAATTCTCAACTCTCATTCTTGAATAGTTTTGTAATAGCTCCTTAGTAAATTGTACACTTGTATTCATATTGTGTACTGAGTCAGAAAAGAGAGAAAAATAATTTAGATTCTATCTAAATCTTTACTGACTAGAAGACAACTACTTGGTGTAAGTAGTTGTGGAAGATAACGAGAGTAGATTGAGGAAGGTACTCAGTTGTACTGAGCTATTGTAAAAGACTGGTTTCTCATCATTGAAAGAGATATTTAGTGAATTCACAAATCTCAAGGGACGGTGCCTTGAGGACAAGACGTAGGCACAAAGAGTGACCCAACCCGGATAAATTGTTGATCTAGGCATCATTTGTATCTAACTTATCACCATTTATTATGATTTTTAACATACTACCTTACACAAAATGCCTTATAAAAATTAGGTCTTATTCTTTATAGCTGAATAAACTGAATAATACGAAAATTTGTTGAACTGAATAAAATTAAATTAAATTGAAGTACATTTTCAGAAGTGAAATCGCTGAATTAAACTGAAATTTTTAAAGTGAACTTATTTGAATTTTACTAAATTAAACCATACAGAACGAAACTTTAAAGTATGTATAAGATTATCTCATCCTATCAACTTATTAAACCCACAAATCCTAAATGTGTCTATTTGTATCCAAAATCATTATATTGTAATATAATGATCTCTCTATTTTTAATCCAATCTTCTGCTACAATGCAACTTATGTGCACATGTAATTAGATAAAGATACTAGAAATTCGAATTTCCTTGTGAGGATCAATATAACTTTAGATGGTGATGAAAGGTCGATATTGTGATTTGATAAAAGTTGAGGTATGAGTTGGCAAAAATTGAAGTTTGGGTTCAAAAACTGAGGCAAATGTGTGTGGAAAAAGCAAGCAGCACTTGGAAGAATCGTAGGTAGCCCTGCACCAAATCACATTCATTTACAAAGCTTTCTCTTCTTTTTATTATTTCTTACATATCTAATCTCATCTCATCTCATAAAAAACAAAGACAAAACAAAAGTACTTGTGAGTCTGTGTTTTCTTTCTTTCTTTCAGGCTCAGAAACTCAGTTTCCAAGTTTGTTTCATTCTTGATGTGATTGAATTTCTTACACTTTAAATATTTTATATTATCCAATCCAAATGTACTTCATGTTAGCCAATAATTTACATGTGTTATTTCCCATAGTTAAGGTTGTCTTGATTATTAAGAGCTTAAATTAGATCTCGGGCCAAACAAGTTAAGAAAATGATTGGGACACATATTTCATATATAAACTCAGGCCAAATATTTATAGATGAGGGTGAGTTTGGTATTATTATGGGGAGAAATAGTTGTTGTTAGGATAAGAGTTGTGAGGAAAACTAGTAAAAGTTGATAAGTGTTTGGTTAAATATATTTCAAAGGACATAAAAGTAAAAATGAAAATATGTAGTTACCAAAAAAAAAAATGAAAATTGTATTTATTTGCATGAGTTATAATAGTTGCTTCCTCCAAAAGCTACAAATTGTAGCTTTTACAGAAAGGAGAAATTTCTTTGCTTTCTCTGCTTTTCTAAAAAGTAGTTTTGTATTTATTAAACACTGTTTTTAGCTGCGAAAGCTGCTTTTCTGGAAAATCAATGTCAAACTGGGCCTAAGTTAGACCCGACAAAATGCTACACAACACAAACACGACACGAAATTTTCGTGTTCGTGTTTAGGTTTTTGTTACACGACACGACTTTGACACGAGAAAATTCGTGTCGTGCACGGGTCAACAGTAACACGAAGTTGACACAAAAATTTATATTAAATTACAAATTTAATGCATCTATTAAATGTTTTGAACTATTTTAATAGATTTGAAAGCTATTTTAGCTTGTTTGAAATAACTATTAACATATTTGGTTTTTTTAAAGAAAAACTTATGATTTTAAGCATATTTTAGAACATTTAGAAGGCTTTTTATTGTATCATAAATTCAGGTCGGGTCGTGTTAGCGAAACGTGTTCGTGTCGTTTTTAGGATTTTAAATAATCGAGTGAAATGTTTGTGTCGTGTCTTGTACGTGTTTCCATTTTTGACACGAAATCGTGTTCGTGGCATGTTTGTGTTTCATGTTTTGTGACACAACATGAACACGAAAATTGTCAGGTCTAGCCTAAGTGTCTATCTCAAACTTCTTTTATAAGTTGTTTTCACTTCTAACGACATTGCGTAAATTGATTGAGTTGATCATATGATTGAACGAGCTCCAAGTAGTAAGATGCTACCAAAGGAAAGTTAAGCTAAGAAGGGCTATTGACTGGTGACATATATTCAATGCTTAAATAAGTAAAAATTCTATAGATAAGAGAGTTTAGAGGAGAATATGTGATTTATTGTAATATTTATTGTTGATAACATCCAAATCCGCTTGAATGTCATCAACCCGCTACAGGCGAATCAGGGGCATGGGCTAAAGGCTTGGGGCTTATTTCTTGGCCCATTGGAGCTATCCCATAAGCTCAAAACAGAACAGAAGTC
The DNA here is from genome assembly GCA_028411795.1 of Euphorbia peplus. Classification (NCBI taxonomy): domain Eukaryota; kingdom Viridiplantae; phylum Streptophyta; class Magnoliopsida; order Malpighiales; family Euphorbiaceae; genus Euphorbia; species Euphorbia peplus. The sequence continues at coordinate 4,773,008 of CP110843.1, read as the reverse complement.
CAAGAGAGGTAGGCCCTCTGGAGAGCAAGATACACCTTAACGACATAGAGAAACTCGACTTCATCAAAGTCTTGATGTCTTATATGCGCCCGATATGGAAGCTACATTGAAGTATCTAAGATGCCATGATATAAAGACAAAGAAAGGTAAAAAGCACTATTTGGCTACTGAACAATCTAAAATTTGTGCATTTGACCACTGACGTTTTATTTAATCACATTTGGCTACTCACTTCTTGTAATTTGGTGAACTCTCACTCTTTATTATGTTTATTGACATTCCTATATTTGTATTATTTAGCAAATTTTTAGTTTTGGTATCAATTCTTTATTTGAATTAGAGTAATTTTAATGTTTAGCATTATAATCTCCTTTTAGTTTTGATCCAAAAAGTACGAAATTTCAATAAATTAGTAGATGAACGGTCACATAAGATTAAATTAAAAAAGATTAGTGGCTAAATATGATAAAATAAAAAATAAGTGACTAAAGGTATAAATTTGAGATAGATAAGTAGCAAAAATATTAATTTTTCCCGAGAAAGCCTCATCACATTAGAAATTCAGGGTAAAATTCTAAAATATAAAGAAAGATTTATTAGCAATTTTTGGAAGATAAAGACAATAAGAACTGCGCGGCATCTAACGAGTTGCATATGGTATATATGATTGATGAGGAAGGATCAAGTGAGAATACCTTCCATATGCGAGAACACTTTATATGTGAAAACACCTCCAAAACTACGTAGTTTTAGTAATGAGAGAGGGTTAAAAGGGAAATTTTTCATTTACTTTTATTAGACACGTATGGGATTTAAGAGCAGGAGAGAGAAACTTGTACTTTTTTTAATTATTGTTTATTTCATTTTGTTTAAATAATTTTTTCCGAATTTCCCGAACTCCGATTTGAAATTTTTTTATACCGTTGGATTTGTTTTGACGAGACGCTTATTTTGAGTACCATTGTCGTTAGGTAAAGTCGATATTTTAATAATTTGAACATATGTGCTGTAATTTTGAGCATGAGTATTTATTGTAGTTAATTTGCACTTTTTCATTGTTAAAATGTTAAAAAAACTAATATCATCACTAAAATTGGATAATTTTTTCATGTTTCGATCCTTAACTTTAACATATTATCACGAAAACTAGATAATTTCATGAAACATTATACTAATAATATTATTTTTCCATCAAAACTATCAATTGACACATGTTTAAAAACTTAAAAATTATGTTCAAAAAAATACTTCATATTTTCAAAAACTTAAAACGTATGCTCAAAAAAATAATCTGCATGTTCAAAAACTTAAAATTCATGTTTACAGCAGCAATAAAACTTAAAATTGTTATGTTCAAAAAACTATTTTGCGTGTTCAAAATTTTAAAAAATCGTTTTTACATGAGCATCATGGATCTTAAAATGAACATCTAAACGACACGAGTCCAACGGTATAATAATCGTCAAAATCGGAGTTTGAAAAAGTCGAGAAAATGTTTTTAAATAAAAATAAAATTAAATGAAAAGTTAACATCACCACATTTCTCTCTCCTCTCTCATGCGCAACAATGAATAAGAAGGCACAAAATTTCCTTTTGGTCCTCTATTATTAATAAAACTACGTAGTTTTGATGTGTTCTCACATATGGATGTGTTCTCACTTGATCCCTCCCCTATGATTGATTTTGCTAATTAATATTTATAACAAAGCTTTTCCTATCACGTTTCTCAAATAAAATAAAAAGAAATATATGGTTGAGTAGATTTGGTGGCATGACAACAACCATCAAACAATCATGATTAGTACAATTAGATTGATTCCTAAATATAATTAATTAAACACCACTAGAAAACCTTTCCATTAGGGACGTAATTAGATGTTATATAGTTGTTAATCAGAGATCTATTCTATACATAATGTCTCTAACCAACTATATATTTAGCTATATAGTTTCAAGATTCACTTTATCTTTTCGATTAAATTGATTAATCAAGAAAAAGAAAAGAAAAGAACATTAATATTAATATTAATAATAATATTAATTAACTAATTGCTTTTTCAAGATATTCGAAAAAGAAATCATTTTTATTGGTAAAATATTGGTGAGATTCCACATGGGTTTGATTTCAACTATAAAGTACTGTAGACAAGTCATGGCCATGACCAGGAAAAGTAAAGATCAATTAGGGCAAATTTAGGATCTTTACTTCAATATTTCTTTCAAATTTCACCATCTTCATATATTATCAAGGAACTAAAGCACTTTTAAAATGTTATCTTAGTTTCTGCTAGGGCTTCACACAACACAACCAAGGGGAAAACTGAAAAATCACTATCCATTATTTTATTTTGACAGGAAAAAACAAAGCTTTATTACTCAATAATCATTGAATTTTTACATAAAACATTGCTAATAAAAACCACTATCCATTATTTAATTAACATGTTTCTACTATTAAAAAAAATCAAAATTGAATTTTGCTATAATTATTAATTATAAGAATGAATCAAAATAAAATATACTAGTTAATTATTTCAACAACAAATTTAACAACATTATATTAAATAAATATAATGGTAAAAGATGATTAAAATAGCCCGTAAATTAATTATACTAGTTAGGGTTCAGGTTCAGCTCTTCATATCGAATTTTTTTATCCATAATGGTAAAAGATGATTAAAGCTAAATTATACATAATATTAATTGTATCAAAAAAAGCTAAAAAATTTGGAGAGTAAATTCTTAAACACCGATAAATTTAGTTTAAGAAATTGAAAATCGTTTTTAAAATAGCCCGTAAAAAGTTGAAGAATTTATTTTTTCATTTTTTAATGGAAAGAAAAGAAAATGAGTACATAATATTTTTAAAAATATAGATTTGAAAAATTAATTATAGGTTTCTCAAAAAAGTATTAAATCTTTTACTATCAAATTTGAAGAATTAAGAATTTTAAAAGAGAAAATGGCGATGCGTATCCTTTAGGTGAGACGGTTGATGATATAATGTTGTGATGACACCATATATGCATGGATAAACGGAAGAAGTTTTCATTATGTGTCAGGCGTGTGACTTCGGTCACGTGATTAACTCGTGATCTCGGTTATGATTTGCCTTGGTATGAAGGGCCAAACATCAAATCCACATGCTCAAATCCAACCAGCTCATTAATATGGACTTGACGGACCAAGCGGGTGGTATCATGTATGAACATAACACCAATTATTTGAGGTTGAAAACATTGTTCTTGTAAGATTAAAGTGAGCGAAATGTACTTTAATTAAGACTTGATTGAGACTGCAAATAACTAGCAAAGTTTGATTCAACCCAACTCATTAATTCGAAAGAATATGGAAAAATAAATAAATAAAAAACCATCAAAATGTGTTTATAAAGTACATATATTGCGGCTACTAATTTATTTTATTATAAAAAAATAGCTTAATGTACTTACAACCTTGAAATTGATAGAATTATAATTAAAAAATAATATGTCTTTCGAAATAAAAGACTGAAAAAATATATGGAACATGTACAAGAAATTAGGTAAGTTGAAGTCTTTATCAGATAATTATTTATTTTTGACACACTTTATCAGATAATTATTAATTCTATGGTAAAATACATGAGAAATTTGTAATTGTTAGGAAATTTATAGTGGGTCATTGACCTAAGAATAGTTAATTAATTTGATGTGAACCTCTTTTACTTTGAATTCAAAATTTGCTATCAATTTCATGAAAATGAAGTTTTTGGTATTGTGCTTGATAATGTGAACTTCTCACTGTAGCTTTTGCTGCTGTCCATATGTTGTTCAATTTCATACATTTATTGCAAACAAAAGAATTTTTCATTTCGATCCATTTATTGCAAACAAAATAATATATCAATATCAAATCTAATTTTGAGAAAATAAAATATATGGTCTTTTCAATATAAGAATAGGTGTCCTAATTGAATCTCAATTATTCATGTTGAATTTATTTGTTAAAGCTTTTCCATCATGGAATATAATACAAAATTAAAAAATAAAGTTTTTTTTTTCAAGAGAAAAGAGTAATATATATTAAAGATATGGGATATTCTATGGTCACTTTGTTTTTCATAAAGTAACCATTACTTTGTTTTGTCAATCATTAGATCATGGCTTAAAAGCTAATCTAATGGTGCATAAGACAAAGTATAAACAAAGTAAGAGAAAAACAAAGTAATCATAGCCTACACCTAAAGATATAAGTGGCAGTATCATAATAAAAATAAAAAAGACAAGCCAAATACCATAAGAAAATGTAACCCGGCTCACTGACCAGATATACAATGATATACTCGAAATACAAATATCGATTCGAATCTAAAACAAATTCACCAACCTAATACAAGATCACATATATAATAAGATTTATAAAATGCACCACGGAACCAATGCAATAAAGTGCTTTCTATGGTTACTTTGAAGTAACCACTACTTTGTTTTTATCACCATTTGATCACATCTCATACCATTAATCCAATGGTGATAATGGACAAAGTAATGGTTACTTTGTTTTTTACAAAGTGACCATAAAAAAACCCATGCAATAAAAGACAAAGTTATTTAGCTCTTTTTAGGCAATTTAATCCATAAATTGTATGAAAACATCCAATGCATTAGGTCGTTTGTTGGGCTTTCGAATTAGTGTTGTTAAGGGCCAGATATGGGCCTTGCAATATCATATGCACACATACACATATTACCAAGAAGTTTGTTAACAAAACAACATCAAATATTTCACTCTAATAAAATGTTAGAGAAGTGTTACGAGGAATAATGTATCAAATTAAAAATAACAGAAAATAAAACTATGATATAAGATTCGATGAGGAAGCTAGTTAGTAGGAGATTATAGTACCTACAGGCGACACAACACATTTGTGATGATCAAACGAAGTTCATGCGAAATCCGCCTTCCAATTAGCAATTCTATTAGATAGCAGTAAAAACCCTTCCGTCTTGACATAAAATATAAAAACACTTGTAAAAGAAAACAAACGACAACTCATGCAAAGAGACAAACCACAACCACTATATAAAGAGAAATATCTCTCGTATAAGAAGAACAAACAAAAAACTTCAAATAAAAGAGAAAATAATAACTTTACCATTGTTTTTATTGAAAGCGAACAAAAAAACAAAAATACAAAACAAATAAAAAGTTTATCTTTCGGCTTTTAGAAAATCTCAAAATCTGAATGATAAATAGACACTTTCCCAACGGCTAGAGTTTTCTTTGTTTTTCTTCTCTCTACTGCGCACAAGTGATATATATTAACTTTACTTTTTTAGTTGATTGCAGAATTCTAACTATAACATCACGCTTCCTCACTAAGCGTAATTTTTATTAATACTGTTTAAATTGATTAAATTAATTTTCACCCAGAGCTTTCAACCGCGAGCTTCTTTTTTTTTCCAACACTAAAAAAAAAAGCTAAAAACCATCAATCTACCAAATAAACAAATCAATAATATTTATTGATGTTATATATAACTTCCAAGGAGAAAAGTAGTACAAAACTTGATAATATGATAAAATAATTAATGAAATCAAACTCAAAATTTCTGAGCTACAAATGGAAAAACAGTGCCATCAGCATAATCACCACCAAAACCAAAATGATGATTAGCCATAATCATCAACTCACTAACCCTAGAATCAACATTCCTCTTCAACTCCTTCATTGCCTTTACACAGTCTTCAAGCTCCTCTAATCCAAAATCATCAATATTAATATCATCCCACCAAAATCCTCCTAAGTCGTGATGATTTTCTCTTATCGCGGCCAAAAACTTTTTCTCGTCTTCTAAATCCTTCACAGCTTCAACATACTCCGCGTTCCACTGCTTGATTGTCTGATCATCTTCTGATTGATGATTTTCATGATTTTGACTGAGATACTGATTGATTACGGAGTCAGCATTCGGGTGGCCAAAAGAGAATGCTTTATTGCCCGGAGAAAATGTTATAAGAGCAACATTAACACCGCAAAGAAGGCTAAGTTCACTTGCTTTCTTGATTAAACCATTACGTCGTTTTGAGAATGTTACCTGAAGGTTACTTTTTCCTTCGATCGGTTTTATTTCTATCTTTCTTCTTCCTTTTGTTTTCTTGATCGGGTCATTGCTAACGACGACCATTGTGAAGAAGATTGATGATGAACAAGAATTTACGTAGTGAGGATACTATATATAAGAGAAAAAGGTTTAGTCTCTAGGGGAAATTTGAAAATAATTTAGGAAGGTTTATGAGAATGGTGTCTCATAGCTAGCTAGCTATTTTATTCCTCAATTAGTGGCTTGCGAGGCAATTAACATTTGGTAAGATTACATATCATATTCTTATTTTATTTTTTTATATGGTATTTTCATATATCAAATGCTATATTTTTCTTTAAGTGATATTTTAGGTTTAATTTGATAGAAAACAAAAACGATAAATTGATCTTTTAACGAATTTCAGAGTTGACTTCGTCTACCAATTTGGTCATCTGGCTTTTCATCTTAATTTAAATTAGTGCAATGTATATGTGTTCACATTATAAAATTATTATGTTCCATTTGTTTTATTTTGGACTGATTTAAATGTTTGTAACAACTTAAGAAGAGAGAGACAATAAGCTCAATTATGAGATATGCAAATTTTTGATTCATTAATTTTGGGGATTTTGGATTGTTGCACCCTGAATGTTACTCTTTTCGTTTTCGAATATACCGTTTTAGGAGTTGTAAATTTTTCATTAATATATCATTTGAAATTAGTAGGCTAATTAACAAAAAAGAAAAATCTTAACAGTGTTAAAACGCCCAATTAATATTGTTGCTCATTTTCTATTTACCTTACAACTTGATAGAATGAATTCTATCCAACTCCCAAATGTCTATATATTGGAAAATAATAATTTCTTTCAACAAAAGCCCTACAAAATGGGCCTCCAAATGAAAAGTCAGGCCCAACTCAGCCCACATTGAAACTTCAATTGAAATATCAGAAATAAAAAGAAAAAAGAAAAGAAATTTTCCATTGAAGAAGAAGAAGAAGAAGAAGAAGAGGGAAAGATAGAGAAAGCAAAGATGAGTTTTCTGTTTGGGAAAAGGAAGACTCCAGCAGGTATATTTCATTATAAATTTGATTACTTTGATTTTGAAAATTGAAATTTGACTAGTTTTTCATATCAAGTGTGGTTTGAATTCCATAATGCGATTTAGGGTTTTAATTTGATGTTTATGTTTTGAATTGCAGAGCTTCTCAGGGAAAATAAGAGAATGATAGATAAGTCGATACGAGAAATCGAAAGGGAAAGACAAACTCTTCAAACTCAAGAGAAAAAACTTATTGCTGACATTAAGAAGAATGCTAAACAAGGCCAGATGGTAATCTTATCTTTCTTTCTAATCACAACAGGAAGGAAGCTTTCTAATACTCATGTGGATTATTTTATTTCAATCGGGAGCAAGGATATTTCCGTGTTCTAAACCATATTCATAGAAAGGGCCTAACTTTGCGAATTCACTAGTCTGGGAGTATTCTTTTTAAGTGAGAGATTGACTGACATCTACTAGCAGCTATATCGCATACCCGAGTTTGCAAAATTTTAAACCATATACCTGACTTTGCCAATTGACTAAACCACTTGTTCTTTTAACTTTTTCCTTTCCCTTGATATGGCTTTGAGTCACATTGCACTATCTGATTTATTTTGTTGTTCAACTAAGGCTTGCTCCTTCTTGTTGAAGTTTCTGCTTCTTTTGTGCTTTCTGGGTTAATGTCAGGAGATTTATTATTTGTAAGGTGAATATTAGCTTTCACCTGTCAAAAATTGTTGCTCTGGTATTAAAATATCATCAACGCTAGAGACGTTCTTTTGATAGTTGCGTCATTTCCTACTATTCTGTATTAATGCATGACTTGTGATTAGTAATTCAGTTCGTGATGGTGGTTCTGAATGATCTCTCGGTCATTCGTTCTTGAATATTGTATTTTCTTTTTGTAGGTTGAATGATGTTGGTGCCTTTTTTGCTCCCGAAACTTAATTGTAGTTTCTTTATCTGTAACTGTATCTAGACCTTTCTAGCTGCCAGAAAACTTTATCTCAATTAGTTAGCCATTGTGCTTTTATCTCAGGGAGCTGTGAAAGTGATGGCAAAAGATCTTATTCGAACACGACATCAAATTGAGAAATTTTATAAGCTTAAATCACAACTTCAGGGTGTGGCTTTAAGAATTCAGGTATTTTCTGCAAAAGCTTCTCTATTCTGTTTTTACATGTATTCAATGTTTCTTAACTATTTCATGACTGTGATTCTTGACCTCTTAGTTATTCTTATATAGGATCACATATTTCCATTTAAGATGGTATTCTTACTGTTGTATAATGCACCCAGCTTATGATTTTGTCCACGTTAGGTGCCCGCATTGTTGTCCATTTATTGGATGTTTTGAAATAAATAATTTTATGATATTTTGATTACCGTCCAGGCTTTATTAGATATATGTGTACGCTGAACACATGCTTGCTTACAAACTTCTAGATGTTAGAATTTCTTACCCAACTAATCCATGTTTGAAAATGATTTTTTTTTGTTTTTCTGCCTTAAGACGTTGAAATCAACTCAAGCAATGGGAGAGTCCATGAAAGGTGTCACAAAAGCAATGGGCCAAATGAATAGGCAGATGAACTTGCCATCGCTGCAAAAGATAATGATGGAGTTCGAGAGGCAGAACGAAAAGATGGAAATGGTTTCTGAAGTGATGGGGGATGCTATTGATGATGCTTTGGAAGGAGATGAAGAAGAGGAAGAAACAGAAGATCTTGTAAACCAGGTCCTTGATGAGATTGGAATCAATATCAACAATGAGGTATACTTTTTCTTGCGAATTATCACCTATATAAAGCAGATAGAACTTTATTCAATTTGCCATAATACATGTCAGATAGAACACTGATGTTTCGTTCGTCATGCAGCTGGTGAATGCACCTTCCGGGTCTGTTGCTGTACCAGCCACGAAGAACAAAGTAGCCCAAGCTGAATCAACTGGGACGCACGACGAGGGTGGAATAGATGATGATTTACAGGCAAGATTAGATAACCTAAGAAAAATGTGATTTGAAGATGATGTAGGGATAAACTTTGGTTGGCTATGTTTAACAAGATGGGCTATGTAAATCTTTGGTTTTCATTCTTAAAGTTTGTGCTTTCATGTGAAACTTATGTGGCCTGAAAAACAGGGAATATTGAATGTTAACGGTAATATTACATCTGTAAATTTCTTCTTATAAACTGTCTTAAACATGAAAGGTTCATGATTCAATGAAAACATAAAACATGCACTTTCTAGGAACTATAATCGCTTGTTATCTTGAAGTAGTCGGGTAAGAAACCAGGTAGAGGAGGAGGCTCAGAATGAAATTCTAATGTCTAGCTGGCTATCCATGGAGCTTCCCGCTGCCAACTTTGATGCTGATGCGACATCATCATAATCCATCCGGTGGATTGGTCTACGGCAAATTGGACAGTCGGAATGAGAGTAAAGCCACTTGTCAATACAAAGAGCATGAAAGGAATGCCTGCAGATCGGAAGTTGCCGAACATATTCTTCATCCTCAAATACCGACAAGCAGACGACACATTCAGTTCCATGAGCCGTTTGTGTTTCTGTATTCACTCTACCTTTCTTATACTTAAATGTTGAAGACGAGTATGGACTTAAGTTGAGTGAAACGCTGTTCTCCTCTGCAGGGAAGGTTGATCCTGGATCAGATAACTCAGGAAGGCAAGAACATCTTCCGAGCAATATGAGAGCATAGACAGTAAAGGCAACGGAAAGTATTCCAAACAGCACAAGACCAAACCAAAGGATAGACATGGTTTCCGAGTTATCGGTTTGAGAAGGTTGCAAACAGGGCTCGGAATGTGAAGAACAGAAGAATTTAAGCTGCTATGCCTGGTAAATTAATTCGCCATTCTGCTCATCTTGTTGTTGCTGTTACTAAAAACACATTCCTCCAATTCCAATCCTGCGTTGTTTCCAAAGGGCTTAGTACCAGAGATGATTTTGGAACATGGCTGGAAGCAATAGAGAGGACAAGGGAGATTCTCCTTATTTTATATAGCATGCCGTCTGAGATTCTTGAATCTATAGAATCCATAAGGCTGCAGGCTATTTCCAAGTGAGAGGTATGTCTTCAACACAGAACATAATTATATATATTCAATAGTGGAGCTAGAACCAAATACTCGTGGGGTCAATATATAAAACTTTATTAAAAATTGCAGATTATGTGTAACAGGTACACATAGGGGCTGATTTTGTGTTTTCTGTTAATCTATCTAAATCGAAGACTCTCTGTGATTAGGCTCGGGTTTTGACTTTGTCATTTTATTTTATTTTATTTTTATATATAAAAGGAGCTAATGGCTGCTAGGTAGTTTAGGGGGTTTTTTTTTTTACATATCATCCCCTTCTTTGTAAAGTTACTAAGAAACCCCAATAGTTTACATGTTTAACTCAGAATCTGTGTCCCTGAGGTGTCCCCACTCATTCGTGTCCCTGATGTGTCCGACACTCGCACATTAATCTCTTAGAAGTGTCGGTGCTTCGTAGGCAGCTGGTGAGTGCACCTTCTGAGTCTGTTTCTATACGAGCCACAAAGAACGAAGTAGCCCAAGCTGAATCAACCAGGACACACGATGAGGGTGGAATAGATGATGATTTACAGGCAAGATTAGATAATCTAAGAAAGATGTGATTTGGAGATTATAAGCTTTTGTTGACTATTATATAACAAGATGGGCTAATTAAAGCTGTGGTTTTCATTTTTAAGCTTTGTGCTTCTGTGTTGAACTTTCATGTGGCCCGGAAAACAGGGAATAATGAGTTGTAATGGTAATAATACTTCTGGAGATTACTTCTTACGTCTTAAACATGACAGGTTCATGATTCTATAAAAACATAAGAGATGCACTTTCCAGGAACTACAATCATTTGCTATCTTGAAGCAGTCAAGTAAGAAATTACACAGAGGAGAAGGATCGGGATGAAATTCTAATGTCTAGCCGGCCATCCATGGAGTTTCTTCGTGTTGCCAACTCTGATGTTGATGCAGCAGCATCAGAATCCAGCCGGTGGATTGCCGTACGACAAAGTGGACAGTCAGAATGAGAGTATAGCCACATGTCGATACAAGGAGCATGAAACGAATGTCTGCAGATAGAAAGTTGCCTAACATATTCTTCATCCTCGAATTCCGACAAGCAAACAACACACTCAGTTTCAGAAGGTCTTTCTATATTCTCGTCTGTATCTTTCTTATACTTAAATGTCGAAGATGGATACGGACTAAAGTTAAGTGAAACACTGTTCTTCTGTTGCTCTGCAAGGATGTTTGATCCCGGATCGGCTAATCCACGAAGGCAAGAGAACGGTCCCATCATTACCACAGCGTAGATAGTAAATGCAATGCCAAGTATTCCGAACAGCACGAGGCCAAACAAAAGGATAGGCATGGTTATGGATTATAAGTCATTGAGTTGAGAAGAAAAGATTTGAAGCTTGGTGGGCTGGTAAACTAATTCAGCATTATGATCATCTTGCTGTATTTTAGCTCTTGTTACTTAAAAAACATATTCCTTTATTCCAATCTTGCGGTGTTTCCAAAGTGCATAGCTTTGACATATTGGTACTTCTAATTTATGCTCACAGGTGATTAAATTTTTTTCGGGTTAAATACACTTATGGTCACTCAACTTTGACGGATAATAATGTTTTTCTGTTGGATTAATTTACCCAATTCACACAATTTAAAGGGGGCTATGTACCAAAGTATGTCAAATTTGAAGTGAAATTTAGCTAGAAATATGTTTGGGAGTATTTATTCAAAGTTGCCAAGTTAGGATTGAATTTTCGGCCTTGTCATTTATTTGTTCCTAGATAATTATGAAAATAGTTGGACTATGAAAAGAAAACAAAAATAGCATTAGCATATACCTTAAATTTTCTTATCAAAGGAATATCGCCTCTATAAGCAATATATTGTGTTCTATATTTTTGTATTTTGATACAAAAATAGGAATATCGCCTCTATTTTCATCATCATTAACCTTAATACTGTGTTCATTGCGTTGCATCCAATGAAGAAAATAAAAATATATTTTCTTGTGAATTGAATTAGTTGCCCCTTTAGTAGAGGCATATTGATTATTCAGCCATTTTCAAAGCAAAAAAAAAAAAGGATTGTTTTTTTAATGATGAAGTGTATCCTAACGTATACAAGATTGATTCTTTGGTCCTTAGTTGGTGAAAGGTGAGTTGGAATCTAACAACAACTTCAGTGTCCAAGTTATTACATTTCTAAAAAAGGAGAGCGCAAAATAGATAAAGTAGAGAGAAAAATTAAGAATATATCATCATTTGTTTTAGTGAAGGATATTTATAGTAGTAATTTTGCCACATTGGCAAGACGCACTCGGGTTGTTGACCTTTTGTGGGTCGGTCACAATGTTCGATCTCCAAGCTACGACTTGTCGGCATGCTTAAGCAGGGACATGGCAAAGATGTGTGCCAGGAAGTGGCACCCAAATGAAAGCGGTCACGCAGTGGTTGGCGCGAGGAATCGACTTATTAGCCTTTGCCTCGGATTCTCGCAATGTATATTGAGCTTGGACCTGCAATCCTCGTCACTTTTCTATCTTTGAATTATTATCTTCCATTTACAACCATATGATAATTTAATATTGTATGTAACTTCTAGTAATTATTTGTAGACAAATTAGTATTGCGTATGAAATTTAGCCGACTCATGTTATTTTATCTCATGAAACAAAAGCATCACATCAATTTAAACCATAATGTCCAACTATATAAATAAATAATTTAGTCCTTTAAAAAGAAAAAAGAAAGAATTTAAAATCCTTAGTGGTAAATTTTTCTTTGTCGGCACGAGTTAATTTGATCGATAGTTGATTAATAAGGAAATAATTGTATTTTTATTTTATCAAGCGTGTTCTCACTTTGAGAAGATATTTAAACAGTAACTTAAAAATTGAATTTATTGTATAATAATATTTTGGTTATATCATTTCTAGTTATAAATATCTGAGGAAACTCCCAACTTTTATTCACTCCTAGAGAAAACTAATCTCAATTACAGCCACAGTAACTCAAAAAATTACAGTGCAAGGCATACCTATTGGCTATTGCTATTCTAGGCATAAATTTTTTACTACTTGCACCTTATGATGAACAAGATATATAATTCTATCAAAATTACATCAGGAGCAATCAATTTTATCTAAACAAAGTCTCTCTAACTTTTCACTATCCATAAGCATCCTAAGACCAGATTTCAGTTCTGATACTCCTTCCTCCAACACAGCACACACCGGATATATCGGTACACCTATGACTCTGCTTTTCAATTCTTCATACACTTCTTCCGCATTCGCCTCATCGATCTTATTCGCTACGACTAAAGAGGGTTTATTGGAGAGGCCCTCTTGATGATGCTCAAGCTCTAATACTAAATCTTTCAGTTGTTCCCATGGTGGAATTCCTTTTCTGCCATCTAATCCAGCAACTAAGTCTACCACGTAAGCCAAAACCCGAGTCCTTTCTATGTGACGCAGGAAAGCGTGCCCGAGTCCACGATTTTCGTGAGCACCCTTTATAAGTCCCGGAATGTCTGCTACTGTGATTGAGAAGTCTTCAAACTTCAGTTTTCCTAAATTTGGTCTAAGAGTTGTGAAGGCATAATGACCTACCCTAGGTTTCGCCCTTGATAAAGCTCCTAAGAGTGTGCTTTTACCTGCATTCGGCATCCCGACAAGACCCACATCCGCAATGCTTTTCAGTTCCAATACCACTATGGCCTCGGAGCCAGGTGAACCGATGCTCGGAGAGGGCTTATTATCCTCACAAGATTCTGCTGGTTCACCGGTACTATCTTTTTTTATGCCAAGCTTAGTCCATTTAGTTTTAGGAACAGCCGGAAAAGCAATATTACCCAAACCACCCTCCCCTCCACAGGCAATGATTATTTGTTGACGGGGCTTTGTCAATTCCGCAACATTATATTGCATGACATCTGTGGAATCCTCTTGAGTCGCTAGGGTATTCGGTAATTCCTGTGAAGTTCCTTGATCTAGAGCTGATAAGGCAACAGTACTATCCAATGACTCCTCTTGAGAAGGTCGAGTATTGGGTAATTCCTGTGAAGTTCGTCGATCTAGATTCGACACGGCAACAGTACTATCCAATGATTCCTCTTGAGCAAGTGGAGTAGTCGGTAATTCCTGAGAAGTTCCTTCCTCATGATGCGATGAGGCAATACTACTATCTGATGACTCAACCTCCTCTCCAATGTACGTACTGTTCGAGACAGCCTGCTGACAAGATTCTAGTTGGTCAGTAAGAAGAGTGCCTGGAAGTTCCCAGGGTTCCAAGTCTGTTGCAGAACTACTTTGAACGGTGACTGTTGATGGAAGCTCGCCCTCTAAAAGATGAACTACAGTGCCGATAGGTACTCGGACAACCTACGAGACAAAAGCAATACTGAATAAACAACCTAACAGCAAATAGCAGCATAATATAATGATGTCTGCTACAACTTATAATTTATAAATAATAACCTTATCTTTCCCACGAGTTCCTACAATATTCTTGGAACCTCCATTACCCCCTTTGGCTGCACGCTACAGGATACAAACAGCACTTAGTTCTCATAATGCAACTACAGTTGGAAAGGCATCGAAAACACGAGAAGGAATACATACAACATGATGATTCAAACTGCTGAAGTCCCAGATTTCCGGAGAACACTCTAATATGACATCCCCACCCCTCCCACCATTTCCTCCTGCAATATAGAATCAGAGAAGCAACAGCACATAATCAACAAACCAGAGCAAAGATGGAGATAGTGGAGGAAAATCAAAGAAACTAACCATGAATTCTAATATTTTGATTGATGAAGTAATAATTTGAGAGGATTTCTAATATGAGAGGTTAATTGAACCTACCATCAGCTCGGCCGTATCGATCATGTCGACTACGACGGAGGCTGGAGCAACCACTGCCACCATCACCTCCCTTAGCATTGAGCATAAACTTATCCTTCATTCTGGTTTCCTATATATACAAAATTAGAAAAACCCTAAAACCCTATAGTAAGAATTAAGAAATGAATATATATTTAGATGACATTGAATTGCATAAAGAAGGAAAGCAGACCTGTAAAGGAGAAGCCTTTTTGGGTTTGGGGAGAGGAATGTCGGAACAGGAGAAGGAAGAAAGGAATATCCATGGTGATTTCGAAGATTTGTTCAAGTGGTGATAGGATTTTATACAATGCATCCACATCATCAGTGTTTATGTATCCATTATATTTGCTGCTCAAAATTACAGATTTCGAACATCTAGTAAACCAATTTAGAACATCACAAACCAAACACTTATTCCAATTCATAATTATGTTAAGCGCAAAAATAATAATACCTGATTTAGACTAACGCTCACAGCACCGGAGAAGTCAAAATGGCGCGGCTGCTGCTCTGGAGTTGCGATTTTGCTGCTATAGGGCTACCTAGGTCAAACCCATTTATTTTAAGATGGTTTAAAAAGGTGGTTTGTAGACCTACTTTGCTCTCTATTCGAATCTCATTGTTACAAATCACAGTCATTTTTTTTGCTAACTTTACGAAACTATAAAGTAATTATTTGAAGTTAACCTTAAAAAAAACTGTTACATAACGACTTTGTTAAAAATATATTTTTCTTGTCTTTGCAAGAATGTCCAAAAGTAGTTTCTGATCATTAAATCAAGTGTATATATATAAACCGAGCCAAATATGATGGAGCTTTTATGAACCACAATTAGAGTTGCATTTTCTACCGAATGCAAAATGTAGAATGAAAATAGAAGAGAAATCTTTAGAGAAGTGAGATGAATTTTGATTGAATGACCGAATTACAGAGGTTACAAGTTATTTCTAACTCGCATTACAATTCTACAGTGAAACCAATCTAAGAGCTAAGCTTATATACAAGTAGATGATTGCATAACAGATTCTGTTGGTGGGAGTTATATCAATTATTTCTAACAGCTGTTTTACTTTTACCGAGGTAAAAACAGCCATATTCAACTTGGTTGATCTTTACACATTTGGATGGGGATTCCCCATTTCCATAGGAGATCACTCGTATAACGAGGACGGGGGCAATTTTTTCTCCATATTTTCAACGGGGTTAGGGCCAGTAGCACGTGATGCAACCTGCGATCGGGAGAAAAATTGTTGATTGATGGTTGCAATGTAGAGAGAACTAGAAGAAAATATAGAATCATATAAGTTTAAAAGTGAGCAAAATATTTAACCCTTTCCATTCCACACACAATCTACTAATTCCTCATGTTGATTTATACAATATTTTGATTAGTGAGTTTGAACCTTGAACTTCCAGCTGGTTCGAACTGCCCTTGACGGATCTACCAATTGAACTATAAAAGCATTACAACAATGTCAATGGCTGTTTTCATCTAAATCCCAGTTTTAAAAATAATAATGATCAGTGTCTTGGTCTTGGTCTTCTATTATAGAAGATAACATTAATGAATATTTCATTATAATTCTAACAACTCAGATTAAACATCTAAGTTCATGTCTTCTTCATCTATGGACTATGCAACGGAATTAAGTAAAACACGAAAAAGAAGAGAAGCAATAATACGACTTCTGCAGAATCACTCAAAAATTACAAGTACAACACAAGTAGGAAACATGTATTATGTATCTACTCCTACATGTAAAAGAAATCCCTCAACAGAAAACAAGCATCAGAGGCTCATAATAATAATGCCGATTTGAATTGATGTTGTTATTGCCTCAATGGAGCTTTCTTCTCTCTGTCTGATATCCGAGCAGGTGCATTGGAATGCGATTTGAACCGACCCCTACCTCCTCCATCATCCTTCTCCTGGAAAATTGAAAAACCAGATTTTAGAAACACTACTAAAAAGGAGCATCCATGAATCGTATTGTAGAAAGATTCAGATTTGAATGTTTTCAAAACCTTCAACTTCTCAATGAAACTAAAAATGAAAAATCATACCACATATCTGCTAAATCTGAAGTTCAATGTATTTACATTTGACCAAAAAGTCGGGAAAATAGCAATTCAGACAACTGCAATTCGTTACCTTTTTCTTGACAATCTGGACTACATCCTCGTCTTGTAGAACATGACTAAGCCCGCAATGTTGAGGGTAGTGTCGCGCACTTATGCCCCACACCAGCACGTATTTCACATCCTTTATTAAACTCCTGTGTATGTGATTACAGAAGTCTTCAACTGAACAGCCACCTCTGTCCTATTATGGATGGCAACAGTTGGTTAAAACAAAAGCAAATCAAATAAACATGCAGATGAGTTAGCGAAGAAGTAAGGTATACAACGTACAGCTGAAAGAACAACAGGATCACCGAAATCAGGTTGCTGTCCTTGTGGTTTTGTGTAGACTCTTACTAACCCCATCTCTTCCCACATCTTTGCAAGTAGTCTGTCGAAGTTGAGCTGTTTAAAAATTTAGAAAAAAAGTCAAATCGTCACAACTAATGATAGATAGGGGCATTAAAGCTTGTGGCCAATCCGATGCTGCTTAGGATTAATGGTTCAATTCTCTTGCTGAGATGTGTACATATTAGAATTGCAAGTACTGAAATTAGACATGCCAAATAGCAAAACTTGCCTTAAGATTGCAACTAATGACAATAGAATTCGGTTGGCGAGCTAAGTTGTCCACGTCATCAATACCAATGACATCGATCTTGTTGTAAACATATATACACTTCATGTATTTGCGATTACCCTCAATCACATCAATCAAATCATCCACCGTAGCGTCCTCACGAAATAGAATCTACATCCAATTCATCATTATATCGGACTAATTAGTACCTCAAGGATATTTGTAATTGTGCACCACATGAATACATTGAAAGCACTTCAATGTTGCTTTCATGCATAAAATCCCAAAGTTAAGAAAAAAGAACAACCGACTTCAAAATAAAGAAGGCAGGGAAATCTAGAGAGAGAGAGAGAGAGAGTTTATTAGACATCAAAGGAAATTAGTCAATGCTATCAGTGGAAACTACCTCTGCATTGTGAATTTTGTATTCATGTAAAATCTGATAACAAAGCTTCTCATCTACGTGAGTTAGTTGCATGGTGCTGTTGAAGGAGATGCCACCAGTTTTTTTCTTCTTGAAGTATATCTGCCAAGAGAAATCAAAAGCCAACATTCAAAATAGCACATGCCAGCATTTATATTATCCTTATGATTTATCAGCGGCATTAGAATTGATCTCCATGATGACAGGTCAGATTTACAGGAAGTAAGCTATATTCTTAAGTTTGACTTGAGTCGTTACAAATAAACGGTTAGAAGAATATCTCAAGCCTCTACATTAATGATTATTTTATGTTCTAGTTAAATAATTTTATTACTTGACGACCCCTGTAGTAATACTAATCTATAATACTCAAATTCATAACCCCAAAATTCAAAAACTTACTTGAGGCGGTCTCTTGTTTAAGCGCAAGCCCACAGCTTCAAGTTCCTTTGTCAATATTTGACGATGTCCCTCACTCTATAATAATTTGCAGATAAATATTGATGTAAGCACATCAACGAAATAGTGAATGCAGCAAGAAGGAATAAATAGATGGCTAATTCTTTATAGTGTTGAGTAGGATGTAGAAAGAAAATTCATTTCCAGCAAGTAGCAAAGAACAAAGTAAACTGAAGATATACAATTTCTGTCTCATTAGAGGAAAATAAAATAAAATTAAACAGATCGGAATTCGATGTGAACATCTAACACAGAGGCTGAACATGTCAAACTTAAACGATTTCAGACGAAACTAAGATGAATTCAGGCAAATATGAATTAAGTCAGGCAGCCACACCAAGGTACGAGACGAGAAATATATCATGCACATAAGATCATTCTGGAAGAAATTCAGGGTTCATCAGAACAGAATTTCACAATTTTGTAGTAAATCCAAGGAAAATGAAATAGAGTCTTCACTTTCAGACCTGTCTTAACAGTCGCATCAAAGGATAACAAAAAACAATGAAAACATTTTATTGGTCAAAGAGTGAACTAAGCATAAAGCACAGGCTTACAATAAAATCCATTGTATTTAGTCACCAGCAGTAACCAAACAAAAAACACATATAGGCCACATAGATTCTTACTTTTGAGGCATCAAGAACCATCAATACGATGTCTGAAGACTTCGCAACAGCAATAACCTGAAAGGGAAAACATAAGGTTCTTTCATTCCATAGCATGCAACCACCAATGCAAGAAGATTATTCCATTCCACATATTAAATAATTTTCCGCAGCATACTATGAAATGAGAACTAGAAATGTTATGCATTCATACCTGTCTCCCACGCCCCTTGCCTTCTGAAGCACCTTCAATGATTCCAGGAAGATCAAGCAGTTGAATTTTAGTATCATTGTAGTGTATGATACCAGGAATACATGTGAGTGTGGTGAATTCATATGATGCAGCTTCTGAATGAGTTCCAGTTAACATTGTTAAGAGTGTAGACTTCCCCACACTGCCATCAAAATAGGGATCAAAAAGTCACTTAATGGCATAGCAATGACACGTGCACATTGAGGATCACCACTACGAATAGACATTAGATAATCACTATTATACTTACAAATCTGAGTATGGCAAATGTTTTCATATAGCAAGTAAATACTACAAGGAGGCAGACCACTGCATTGAATACACAGTATAAAGGTATATGTATATTTCAAAATTCACTAAGTTCAATGATTGATTTTGCACCTAAAGTTTATTGGGGAAGATTTATTTCACCCTTATCATAAGAAACAGTCCAATGTTTCCCCTATAATAGAAACATAGCTAAGTTTACCTTTCAAGGGATTCCATCAGTAATTTTCATCAGGATAACTTATAAAAGGGTAAAGTTAAGATAGGATTTCCACCGTAGGGACAACATTGGCTCATTTCATACGGTAAGGGTAAGACGGATCTTCCGAATAACTTAACGGAAAAATTGACCCTTATCCTTTCCTATTAACCCATTTCCTTGGCTTGCATGAGTGTGAGAACACATTAGACCAGTCACGGATAAAGACAGTATTGGCAAATCATAAAGTTGGCAGACCTTGGAAATCCAATCAGTGCAACACGACCATGTCCAAACTTTGTAACTTCAAAACCATCTCCACCTCCACTGGAACCCTAATTTGCAAAAGCAATCAAAGTCAAATCTTCAACAAGTATAAATAAATACTAAGCAAACCCTTTTCAATCAGCTAGACTGATCAAATCAAAAACAGAAAAGTTTAGGTAACCAGTTGGACCAAGATCCAACAAATTTAAGCATTTCCAGAAATCCCATCACAAATGTACTCCATTTTCCAGTAAAAGAATATTCAGCAACATACTGCCTACCCACTGACATCAATACAAGTCAACTGATGCATCCGAATCACACCTAAATTAGGGTACAGCTATTAATAAACTGTAACAAAATTACTCGGGAATAATACAACGGAAGGACATCACTGTCTAACATGAATTTGCATTCATTACTCTTATATAATAAACCGTAAGGCTGTTAAACAAGAGCATTTGGAAAAGAGATTAAAGTTTCTAGGAGGGAAGCACATTAAAAAGAGAGCTCGTTCCGACTAGAATTCGCAGAGATGAGCAACAAAAAATACATATCTACTACAGTTTTGCAAACGAGAAGTGCCGGTAATAATTCAAGTGCATATTATAAGAGATATAAGAAGGTAGGCAAGGCATGATACTTTAGGAGGCTCCAACAATTGGGTCCTGAGCTTTGCAATCTTAGCTTTGAGCTGACCAAGATGATACTCTGGAAATCATGCATGACACAGTAAGTATAATAAAAGTAGATGAATGAAAGAGATAGACAGTAAGTAAATGAGTAAAAGAAAGAACCTGTAGCTTTATTTTTCTGGGTGCGGGCCATCTCGGCCTCAATTTCCTTAATTCTCTCAATTATCCCCATCTTGGCCTGATTTCAACTTCCACCACCTTCATAAAAGGACATCAAAACCCCAAAAATGTGAGCTTTACATGAAAATTTCAACATTATTAAACCCAACAAACACACAAGCTTCGATATTCAAACACGATTGAAGTTGAGCTAATATCAACAAGAGTATAGATTCATACTTACCCAGAGAAATATGATGACTCACTCAACTCACCGGCCGATCCCGGACTACTCTACTCAGATGGGAAAAGACTATGCGATGATGATGATGATGATGCAGTGAACTCAAGATGTTTGATGAAACACCAAAAAAACTCGAGCATTCAACTTAAACCCCGTTACAATTCGAGGCCCACTTTAATTCTCAGGCCCATCTTTATCAATTTAACTTTAATCCCTGTTGTGATATTAAAATATAAAACCTAAAATATCGCTACTCACACATATTACTACTTAAAATACTCTTACCAACTGATATATATGCATACATAACAAATTTTCTTCCTTAAAATTTTCTTAAATTTTTTGAGCTTGAATGATGAAAGAATGAGAATGTAGAGATGAGAATAGAGAAAAAAAAAATATAAAAATAAAGTATTAGGGAAGAAAATTGGTTATGCATACATATATATCAGTGAGTAAGGGTATTTTAGGTACTAATATGTGTTAACATGTTGATTTTGACCAAAACCTGAGCTGACTAACAAAATTTGTATTTTAATATCACAATAGGAACTAAAGTGTTAATGGAGACAAAGGTCACGGACTAAGTAGTGAGTTTTTAAAAATACGGGGACCAAACAGTGAGTTTCTGCAAAACGTAAGGACTATTAAATTGTTTGCCCTTCATTTTTTAAAATTGCACGTTTTCATTTAATAATAATTTAGAAATTCTCTACTATGTTGTGTGAGGATCCTCTAGAGTTGTAATCAACTCCATCTTATAGAGTTTGGTAAATCAACTATCATGACTTGAACTTATGTCTTCTCACATGATCCATCAGGCTAAAACACTCATCTCACATGAAGGCTTTTATGCGTATGATTTTCCCTCAATTCATGATTTCTGCTCTGAAAATGGTTGATTGAAAAAGATTTGAAAGCTTTAAAATTTGGAAAATATTTGTATTATTTTAAAATTAGATATTTGTTAGTGAAGGGTGTAATAATATTTTAGTTGTGGGTGAGAAAGGTAAGTTGAAAATATCGTTTCACTAAAACATATACATAGTACTTTTCTCATTTTGTCAGTATTGTTATTATTATCACGTAGACGGAAAAAAAAATCTCAAAACATTATTTTAGTTCATTCCAAACCTATTTTTTAGTCCATTTTTTTTATTTTTAAATTTTTAAAGTAACATATTTTTAACTTTCTACACATTTATATTGTCATACAAAATGATTATGTGATTATGTTATATAATGCATTTATGTTCATGTCGAAATATAACGGTTACAATTCTAAAAAAAATAGACAACAGGATCAAAAGTTAACTATGACAAAAATAAGAACCTAAAAATGTGTTTTTCAAATAAAGAAACTGACCATTTGTTAGCAAAAACTAGAGGACTTTACAACTATTTACCTTTAATTCTTTAACATCTAAAATTAGCCCAAACTGATTTCATCAAATGCAACATCGACGAAGACTTGTTCCCTGCCTCTGGTTTTGCTGGCTTTGGAGCGGTGATTTGTGATTCTTTGGAGTCCTTTGTGGTGGCTAAAGTGAATCAACCCTGGTGTCTCTTGGATCCTCTATTTGTGGAAAGTTTAAGCATCCGGAAAACTCCAAGTTGGATAAAAGAGACGGGTCTTCGTAATGTCTCTGAAATGAATTCTCAGGTTATTGTGAATTTATTCCATAACCTATCGGTCTTCAATTCTTTGGTAAGCATGATCGTATCCGATTGTAAAGACATTCTTTCAGGTCTTAGGAACTGTTCTATCAATTTTGTCAAAAGATCAGCAAATCATATACCACATCTGTTGGCGTCAATTGTATCATTTATGATACTAAGAATAAAATGACAAGAGTTGGATTTTTTTTCTCTTTTTCAAAAGAAAGATACTTTTGTATCTCATTGCTAAGGAAATGGTGATATCTAAAAATTAGAGGATAGTACATTTATAAATACTCCGACTCCATTTCACTTCCTGTATATTTTGGAAAAGAAACTCGACGGTTTAGGATCTCATTTTATGAATTCTCAAGTCCTCTGATCTGTATCTCAATACATGGGTAGAAATTTTAACAGAGAAGGTAGTACCGGCAACAGAAATCGACCAACACAGCAATCCAAAAGAAAGCAATATAAAAGCAGATAACAACAAAGCCAGAAGAAATCCTTTAGTCTTATGTCTGCCCTCGGAAGGACCACCTATCCCAGGGCTTTTCCGGCAGGCTGGTGGTTCAGTGTACCCTCCCTGACCCTCCATAACCCAACCTTTGCAATGATTCTTAACTATCTTCTCATAGGATCACAATAATGTCCAAAACTCACCATAACAGGCAAACTTCAAATGTTTATCTAAATCGTATGAAGATGGCTACAAAATTTTCTTCTATCAAAGATGCAGTTAAAAATTCCTCAACTTTCCGTCTTCAGAATTTAGACCGTGTTATATTTGACTAGTGAGACGATCTATTTAGATATCCAAAATTACTGATATTAGTGTTAGTTGATAGATTGGTGTGCTTATTTAGGATTTATACAGCTAAAATCTACTAGTTACAACCGCTACAAGTAGCCTGATTTTTTCTCATGTACACTACCTCCAGTACTTCCAACCACCTTGGCCAAGCTTATATTTGGAATAGAAACCGACTGCATCTCCGCAAGCTCCCTAACTCTCAACAGAATTGCTTCTGGAATAGGCATTGTAGCATTATTTTTTCGGGAATTTATCTGCACGGTCAAATGCAAATATGTTAATAACATCATATATCTTGTATAACATCTCTATGAACCAATCGGTGAGTCATAGACTCGAAAATAATAGATGTAATGTGATTACTTACCCCTTTTTCAGAAGGTACTTGTGCAAAACTAGCTTTAAGTAGATTTCTCCACTTGTCCTAAAATAAATGTTATCAGCCATAACAATTAGATGGTTTATAATATGAACTAGACCGCCACGAAAGGCGTTAAAGAAATGCTAACTTATTTTTAGACATGAAACTCAATGGCCAGAGTGACAAACTTACCTTGAGATCTACGGAGGTGCGATATGAATAGGATGCAAATGCAAGCCGCTTGATTTCAGACCACCTGCCCGCTCCATATCTAGAAACACCATCAACTAGCTTCATAACCTCGGAGAGAGTCCAAGCACGATGATGCTTCCTTCTAATTCCACCTTTTGATGTTGGCACTGTGAGTATGTTGTCATCTGAATCCCCAGATGAATCCGCATTTTTAACCGGCTTGTGTTGTGCCGGTACAGCCACAGGCACTTCTATGAACTGTTCATCTTCGTCTGCTAAACCTAAAACCTGAGAGGAAAAAAAAAATATACTCAATTGGCATGTCTAGTGTGCAATCAGAGTTTACGTAGATAAGTTGGTGTTGCCCTCTCAATAGAGCATCTGATCCAGTTGTAAATCACAGACAAAAAAAAAAGCAATCAACATGACCATCACTAAACTCGAGTGCGTCATTAAAATAAAATAAGAACCATACACCAAACTCTACTGTTCTGGTGCTCATTTGACTTCAATTTGCAATACGAAATGTTTTGGTGTTGGCCTTTCAGATGTTAAATCCTAAAGGAAGTGTCAGACATGTAGGAAATGATACAAGTGAATTTAGACTTAGCATGACTGACAGAATGTAAATAGCACAATCACCATAAGCTTCTTTTCTTATGAAGCATAATGAAGACTACTTTTGGTCTACAACTAAGACTAATGTAAACTATTCCGAGTAAAATTTAACACCCGCCAACCCAATTTTCAGGCTTTTTTCTAATTTGTTTTTCTGTTATAAGCGGTAAATCTCCACCTAAGGAACATAATATGGTTGCCGAAGGAAAAAGCAAATCAAGAACCATATAGAATAACACAAACTTCTCAGATCTTTAATTCACTAAATTTAGGAGCTTTCTAAGAAAATCGAAAGCCAGAAATGGGTTCCTTGAGCAGACAATTAAGTGAGTAACTAGATTGCATAACAATCAAACCATAGAAAGCATAACAGTATACTTCCTTTTTCAAAGAATGTACAATAAAGGAATCATAAGAAATACAAAATATGATTAGATTTTTAATATACTAAAAGGAAAGCTAAATAGTGGACATCACACCAACCAAATCATAGACGGCACAATATACTATTTCATAATATACATTCAAGAGATGAAGGAGATGGTACATACAGATGGATCAGAACAGAAAGAAACAAAGAAATATCACAAGAGTATATATTTGCATGATAACGGCCAGACTGAGCTTAATTCATAACGGATCTTACCTGGGGCTGACTCAGTGGAGAGGCAGATAGAACTTCCATTTTGATGTCCCCATTCTCTTTATCGGATAGACAAGCATGTGCATCAAGTGCCTTCTGTACAATTGTAGCAGCCAAGCCCATGTCATCCGGATTGAACTTCTGCAGAATACCGTAGCATCAATACCCCCAAATATATGAAACGTGATACAGGGGAACTCAAAAACACACTGCAACTAGGAGAAAGCAGGAAACTAATATTTCCTGAAACGTAAGGGTAAAATCAAGAAAAAGCTGACACCTAGATCAAGCTTGCCAAAGCAAAAAAAAGTCATTTCCATTTTTGGCCTCCTTATCAAAGGTCCATTTAACAAGTTCAAGAAAGCAAAATCTTGCTCCATGCCAAGCCATGTTAATTCAACAGAATACACAAGTTTTTGCAAATCATTAGTCTTAACAAAAATCTTCTCATCCCTCGTGTTCCTAGCTTCTTTCTTTTGAAAATCATCTATGTACTAATTCCGGTGACAAATCATACTCAGTATCAAAAGCAAGTAATTGAAAAGGGAAAGATATTCACGCACCATAAGAGCCATCAAATTTTTTCTAGGACGACTCCTTCGAACACGAGAAACACATGGAATCTCAATACCAGATCCTCCAAGAGAATCCAACCTTGTGGTGACAGTTCTACCATCAGATGCAACATTTTTAATAGCTCGAACATGAGCATTTGACGGTATCTGTACAAGTTCAGCATCTTTTACAAAAGTCTTTAGCCTACTATTGAACTCTTTATCATCTACTTCTGATAGTTCTTCAATATATCGTTTTGTAGGCTTCCGTATTCGTTTTGCAACTCGTTCTTCTTGATTATCCTCACTTCCAGAATAGTAGCATAGACTGTAGTTTCTCTTGTCAGAAACAACTTGATGGTCTTCTAGTCGGCTCCCAGGGCTAACTTGTGCCTCTTCTTGAATTACTTCTGCTGTGCTAATTGTTGGATCATTAGCAACAGCAACATCTTCAGTTGTGCAATCTTCTTTGGCTGTCTTAACCAATTTGTTATCTTTAATTATGAAACTTTTTGTTGAAACATCGCAAGAATTAGTTAGTCCCATGGCAATCCTTCTCTTCAGCCACTGCTTGTCCTTCACATTGGTTTCTCTCCCAAATGTTGCTTTAAAAGTTTCATGAAGCTCTCTAATTGACAAATTATCCAAGCATATTTCCCCTCTCAACAAGGAAAAATCAGGTTGTGAAGAAGCAACAGTGGAAGAAATCAGCGATCCACTTTCTGTTAGTATTTCTGGAGGATTTTGGCACTCCACAATGTCTCCAAAGTTATGCATATGGCTTGCCCTCATACTTGGTGACGAGGATGGCACAGTTTCCTGCAAGGGAATTTCAGATTGGATCTTCTCATCAATAAAAGGCAATTTATCATGCTGATCAGTACACTGGCTGTCTACAATCACGTAAGCAGAAGAATAATCAGGAGATCCACGTGCTAAGCGGAGCCTCTCTTCCTCTTTCACCTTTTGCAGCATCTCCTCGATGTACTACAATAGATTTTGAAGGCCGAGATGGATCCAAGATAATTAGTAGTTCAATTAATACACAGATAAAACTATGATTAAAATGCATTTTTAAAAGTCCAAAAACTGTGCTAAAAATAAAAGTAAAAAACAGTTGGAGAAAACAAAGAATTTAGAGGGGGCAAAGATGGGTTCAAAAAAGGAGAACAAATCTGATATATAGTACACTGAAAATAGAATTTTAACTGGTGACAAAAAAAATTATATAAACAAACAGAAACTTGTCACCAGAATTATAAAATACACTCTCAGATAACAGTTTCCTGGAAACTTCAATGTACATTTTGATCCATCCATCAACAATTTCTATTCTGTGTACAAATAATAAACCGTATGCAAAAAAAAAAAGAATTTAACTGGTGGCAAAATCATTATTAATTAACATATTTTCAATACAGTCTCAAACACATGTGTCGTACACTTACTTCTTGAAAACTTCAATTTAAATTCCAACTATCTATCAAGAATTAAATTTTCCATGTCTTGTGTGATATCTTGAATTGATTATTAACTAGTGTAAGGTTGCACTGGGTAATGCATCCCTTGACCCATGCTTCATACTCATTAGGAGTATACTTTCTTCTATGTGCAACTGCACATGAAATAAAATTATTACAAGAAATGCATTACGCTTTGTTTTCTTCTTCTTTTTCCCTTCTTCGTCTATCAAACTAGTTTGCAACTTCGAATAACCAAGGCAAATTCCCAACTTATCTCATGACCATGAACAGCTCATTCTTCTTCATTTCACAAGTTTTAACAAAGGAAACATCAAATACTCAATAAGTTATGACACTTAATAAGGTTTTTTTATCTTTAGCTAAAGTTTAGGGGTTTCTATTCTATCAAATGTTTTAAATATATTACGAAGTTCATTCTTTAATATTAATATTATTCAGGGATTTTCACTGTTTAATTGTTTCAGCATCAAGGAAGTTCCATTATTTGGGAATTTTACTACTAATGATTTTTTTTCTATATAAGAATTCTTGTGCGCTTAGGATTCTTGTTTATTTAAAGGACAGGATCATATTGAACAAAAGTACTTAAACAAATTCCAAGTCAAAAAGAGAAGTAAGGGAGTTTGATTATCTCTTACAAGTTACAATTGCAAATCACCATTAAGCTTCAAGGACAGGAGGTTTAGGAGTCCTAGTACTTACAAAGTCTAATTATTGAAGAATTTTACTAAAGAACCTTTCTAAGCAAAAATTCTTATGTAATTAGAATTCTTGTCTATTCAAAGAAGAGGGTTATATCAACAAAACTAATTAAGAATTTTCCAAGTCAACAGTTAAGGGAGCTTGGTGATCTCTTACAAATCACTATTGGATAGGCAAATCGGAAAAAGAAAGTTACAGAAACCAGGAATTTTCATGTGAAAAGACCTGTGAGAAGACCCTATTTATGGGACCACAACACAATACTACAAGCTGGCAGAGTGAAATAGTTATTTTTTACATCATTACAACTAAATATGCATAAGCTTTATAATACATACAACTGATGTAATTGATCTAAATTGAACATAGCAGGTGCACTGCAAACACAATAACAACAAAAATGAAAAATGGCCAATAACTGATCACAAGAAAAAGCTAAAATAGAGATGCCCGAGAATATAAAACGCAAATTATGTTGCTCAGCTGATGTATAATTAACCCCTGACGGAGGGTTTACTTTCCTGAGCAGTAATCTACAAGTTCTTAAAAACAAACACAAAGGGGAATACCACCAGCATTACTTTAAAAAACAGAAAGTCTATGTAACAAATATACAATATACAACTGCACTTCCCTCAATACAAAATAAAAGTAAAATGAACTTCAAGACTTAACAAGAAAAGAAGGAAGCAATATATTTGAGAATTCCAGACATACCTCAAGTCGTGCATTTCGTTTGTCTTGATCAACCTCATTATTCTCAGAATTTGATAGACCTGGCATGCATTACTCATTCAGATATAGAGTAAATATGCATACATAATGAACGTTCAGAAGCTACATGGAATGAACTGAAATGCTGAATGTCAAATTGGATTAAATATAGAAAAATTGACTGGAGAACATTACAAGGACGAAAACAAAAAATTTAGAAAGACAAATGATTGTAAAAGAAAAGATTTAAGTGTTATGTGAACCAAACTGCAAAACTTTTAGGAAATGCAGCAAAAGAAGATAGTATCTCACAATGCTACTGAACGTTGGAGTATAAACTCAAAGAAATCACATTTGAGAAGTAGTAATACTCATCAAAATGATTTCCCAATGCAAAAGGGTAAGCACGCCCATTTGATGATTTGGACACTTATATGACATAAAATAAAGAAATAACCAGAATTAATGAGAGGAAGAAAAACCTTGTAAAGTTTCAAACTCGAGAAGCATGCCAGAGGAAGACCCTTCATTGGAAATATACCCACCAGCCTGCATAGTGTCAGCAACAATATGTGTTTCACTCTCCTCGTCATTAAGCATGCCCTCAACCTCCATAACTTCATCATCTGTTGCAGGGACTAATCTCCCATCTCCTTCCAACTATACATTATGAAGACATTCATACATCTCAAATTCACAACTTAGTTAAAGGTGCAATGCAAATTTATGTGACAGAAAATAAGGTTTGAAGAAGTTGCATGCTACGAGTACAGGTTTATCTACAGATTTAAATTCATTAACATGCTGCTTCTAATTGGTTCAAGAAAAAAATAAGGTTAACATAGAAAAGGCATTCTGCAGATATTGTTCGTCAGTAATATTTTCCGAAAGTAACATTGAATTTGAGATATTCCAACAATTTAGCACATCACCATGCAAATTGTTCGATGTCCATGGAGAATTCATAAATTTTCTTCCATTACGATATGAGATTAAGCAAAATCATTATCAAATATATAGATATTAGAAAATATACCCGAACAAGCTTATAGACAACAGGATCAGAGAGCTGCATGGTTGTAGTAGACAAAGAAGAGGGACTTTTCTCAAACCTAGTTTCCTCCAACTTTCCTTCGTCATTCCCCTCAACTCCAACCTCTGTTTCCATGGAAAATCCACCACATGCAACTCAAATACAAAAACTGAAAACCCCCAAAGAAGGACAAACAAAATACAATAAATAGTTAATCAAATAGTTAATCGCTTTCAGCAACTCCAAAAATCAAAATTTATAAAAATTCTCAATCTCCACCAAAAAAAGCCAAAACATCTCAAAAAAGAAAGCAATCTAAGCCTAAACTAATTTCACCCTAAATGAAATGTAGTATTAACTAACTAAACTTGAAATCATTAGCAGGTAACCTAACAATCAAGATTTCACCTACTTAATACTTATCATCCCTGATATCCAAATATAGGCTGCAACCCAAACTTGTCCCTCTATAAGTGTCAAGAAACCTACTGAATTATACCAGCTTAAGCTGACAATAGTTAAGATCCAACATCTTCTTTAATATCAATCCGCAACACACGCTCGCACACAAATGCCTTGTAAGTTTAAAGCGTATACAACAAAGGCGCAACGTATCATATGTTAAATTTAATCATAAAAAACGGCTATATTACTCTAGCATCACTAATATCCAAATGTTTGGATGCAGTCCAAATCTGGCCCCTACAAAGGAAGCGATTGAACTGTAGCTGATAGTTAAAGCCCAACAATATTCTTTTATACTCCACGTGCAAATGCCTTTCAGGTTCGAAGCGAATAAAAAAAGGCGCTATTTAACATGCGTTAAATTGAATCATCAAACAGGCTAAAAGCTAATAGTTAAGGCTCTAATAACATGTCAAGGAAGCGATTGAGCTAAAAGCTTAAGTTTAATCTAGTAGTTAACGCCAAGCAACTATCTTTTACACTAATCCTTAATGAAAAGAAACTAAATTTCCAAATAATCAACAAAATTGGCAATTCCCAATTACCCAAATCCCAGCAAAGCTAAAAATTCAGGTCATTACAAGAAACAACATTCTTTTATAGTCCACGCGTGAATGCCTTTCAGGTTTGAAGCATGTATAACAAAGGTGCACCTTAACATGTGTCAAATGTAATCATCAAAGGGGCTAAAAGGTAATAGTTGAGGTTCTAATAACATGCAAAGCTAAAAGCTTAAGCTTAATCTATTACTTAACACCAAGCAACTATCTTTCACACTAAACCGTAACAACAACAAACTAAATTTCCAAATAATGAACAAAATTAAAAATTTCGAGTTACCCAATTCCCAGAAAAGCTAAATAGAGGTGAAGAAGCTCATATTAGCATAAAGAAAACACGAGACAATAACAATAAAAAGCCACCAATAAGAGTCGATTTGCAGCTCAAAACAGTGATAGAACCACAGATACTGAAAAACCCAGATGATAAAATCTGTAATTAACAAAAAATGAAGAAAGGTGATAAAGAAAAAGGAGGTAAAACTCACTCACCATAGGAGATGTATTTTAGGGTATAAAAGTGAGTGCGCCTCAGTGAAGAAATTGACAGCTAAAGGGATTAAGGAATCGAGATTATAAAGAAGACGAAATGAAAGGGAAGAGTTTAGAGTCAAGACTGAATTTTTTCTGGTTTAGGGACTGTTTGGCTTTTCCAGTACGCTGTGTGTGTTTCCGGATTCCAAATTTGGTATGAACTATGGTTTATTCAAAGCGCGTGGGTTCCGGTTATGTTGCTCTTTTTCCACGCTCTCCCGGCACTCCGCTTTTGCCATCAACTACACTTCTCATTCTCACCCCTCTTCACAAGCCGGATCGGGTTTTAGACACTAAAAACTTTCCAAACAATTTCCAAATTTGCCCTCATTTCGTGAATAAAACATGTAAATTATGGCAAACTGTTACAACCACTTTTGTCTTCTCACACTCCTATCAATTTATTTTTATTGTGACATGCCGAATGGTGATCGACTTAGAGGATCAGCTCAGCTTATCTCAGTTAAGAATGATAAAAACTCAATGATTATCTATCGGGAGAGAACACTCACACTCGAGGTGCACTTTAATGCCCCGCCTTTACTAACCATGTTGCTAACTTCCCACTTGAGGATCACATAGACCATAATTTGGAGCATGTGTGTTAACTTCGAAAAAAATATTATCATCTGCTTAATATCAATCAAATGGTTGACGGTACGATTGGTTTTAAAATAATGTCACAGTTTGATTGTATCACGTGATTTCAGCAAATTCCTATGCGGCGAAAATTACGTTTATCACGAATAAATGCACCCTTTTCTACAATGTTGTTAGATTTGGGCAAAATAATTTGTATCATTTCTTATTCACAAGAGCACATATTTATACAAGAAATACAAAGCAAACTTATTCCAACTAGAAACTTTATTCGGTAAATAAAAAAAACATGAATAAACAAAACAATTCCTAATTAACACTAACTAGGAATCTTAACACACACACATACAAATACCCAACTTGTTCATTAAAAACTCAAAATTCGTTTTGCCCTGTGGGGACATATGAGGAAGAAATCACGTCATCCTGAATAGCATCAACAAAATGACAGTCGGCCTCAATATGCTTTGTACGCTAATGATCACAAAGAAGCCGTATTCCATGTGGATGCTCAACACGCAATTCCTTTAATAACTGACGTAACCATTTTGATTCACAAGTTATGGCCGCCATAAACCGATATTCTGCTTCAGTGGAAGAACGTGATACAGTATGTTGCTTCTTTGTTTTCCAAGACACAGGTGAGTACCAAGTAACACCAACCAACCGGTCAAAGAACGTTGGATAATTGGACAACTCGCCCAGTCAGAATCATACCAACCTATCGAACTCAAATTACTATCAGAATGAAGTAAAATGTCATGTCTATGTCGTTTCTTAAGATAACGCACAACTCGAAGAGCAGCCTCCCAATTCTCAACACGAGGCGCGTGGATAAAATATGCACCGCATACGCCAAATACGGTCTAGTGACAGAAAGGTATATCAAATGCCCAACCAATCTCCGAGACTGGGACACATCCTCCAACAATGCTCTGGTTGCACGACCCAATGTATGATTATGTTGCCTTCCTGATGGCTTGATGTCATTACCACTTTAAAGAATGGATTGCCTAAGCCGACCGACCATCCAAAAATGAATGTTTTGAAACATGTTCTTTGATATCCAAAACTAAAATAACCGGATTAGATTATTAAGTGAGATAGAGCGATACTTGGAAAGGACTGAGATAATGTGAAGGGACGGGATAGAGAAACCAATTTGAAGGCAACAACAAAGAGAACGATAAATACGATACGTTTCCCAAAACTAGATATAGAGCAAAAAAGAACAAATTAAGCTTGAAGCTGCAGGAAAAAAAAGCATATGACGCCATTAATAGAGTAATGAAACACAAACTAGTAGCTCAACCATGATTACTTCTTCTATCTAAGTTAAACAACACAGCAATAACAAATGGTAGTAGTTTTCCTTCATTTTTTTGGTCTTTCAATCGTCTTCTCCGACTGTGGATCAAAACATCTAGGTGAAATGAAAGATTCTATGTATGCAAATGTAGATAGAGATATAGTAGTAGCCACTATCTCGAACTGATGATAAGACATCATGCCTCGTATATATTCCCGAGTGGTTTTCTATATTTAAGTAGAGATATTTATTCATCGCCCAAATAGACCCGTCCCCTGATAGACATAACGAGCCATGGTGCTAAAACAAGAAAACATGATGGGGGCAGTTGACCAGCTTCACCTCATCTGGAAGCTCCGTGAAAGAACATATCTATTGTCCTAAATCAAAAGCAGCAAGTATTTAAGCAAGACACCAATGAAGAGCTCCATTAAAATGGAGACCTTTACATGTATTCATGTTAGAAGGGCATTCAAGAATCTTCCATGCATTTGTCGAAAGTGTTCACCCCAATCTGTAACAATTTTGTAATCATCCAAACAGGAGTTTTAGTGGAAGCCAAGTGACCCAAAACTAGCAGTTGGTATATGCACCTAACACTTTTTAATACATTGGCTACACAAATCAATCCATTGGTTGAACCTATGAGTTCACAGTCTACTTCAAACGACAAACTAATTTTGCAGGATTGATTTGACTTGATATTCAAAGAATGAAACGTACAATGCCGATTCTTGGAAGATTGTAGTTTCATATGCAAATTGGCAAATTTATCATCTTGAGAAAGTATGGAGTTCCAATTTTGGTAGTTGTTTTGAAGCCGTTTCAAATTTCGGTGTATTTATACTTACCTGTCCATGGCTTGGGTTGAGCTCAGACTGTAAATCAAATATGGAGCCTAACCCAAACATCAAGCCTTTCTCATAAATATGTGGGCTTTTGTAGACTCCAGCTGGTCTACATCTATGAGTAATTATTGGGTCCAGTTTTCTCACAACCCATGAAACGACATCGTTTGGTTGAGGATTTGGTAATTCTATATTACAATTCGACATAAGATATGTCAACAGTGTAGATATGTTCAAGAGCGAACCAATCTCCCAAATTGTACTTAACTACGGGCAGATCCAAGAAAGCACAAATGTCTAAATATTATAAGGAGACAGTGAAATGAGACAAATGGGTCGGGATGGATAAAATTTTCCTTAAATAATAGAGATAAACAATCAGTTAAAGAAATTAAAAAAACTGAATAAATTGACAAAAACACCATAATAAGGTGTTTAAGTAATTTATGTCGAGTCCATTGGATTAGAACTATAATAAAATTTAAGAAAAAAAATGTGTACAAGTGACACATATCTATTGGTACTTGTAGGGTCCATTGGACTGGAACTATAATAAAATTTCTCATAAAGTTAATATAATAATTCAAAAAATATGATCTTACAATTTGTTGCATAGCGCGGGCTCGATATAAATTGAAAAGAAAATGTAAAATAATTATATTGATAATAAAAACAAATGAAAATATCATTCATATTAACTATATTGGAATCGAAAAGTTTTAACAATACTGATTACACTTTCAATAGTGTGAGAGTTCAATGGAGGTTTCAAGTACATATTTTAAAAATTTAATTGGTCTTTTAAATTTTTAAATTTATATATTTGAAAGATGTAACAACTAGTTAGATAATAGTACTTCTACAGAATTAATAAAAAAACATTATAAAAAAGAAAAGTCAATTATTGAACAAGGCCTAATATCATTTAAACGGGCCTGCCTCAGGAAAATCTGGTTGATTAAATCTTCTAGTTGTACAAGACAAACAAGCATCTCACGAACTTGTGTTATACTTTCTTTTTATAGCTTGATTTTTTTTACTGTTGATCAATTCGTAATCTTCATTCCTTACTTTCACTTTAGTAATCTCCTAACATGATTTTCTCTATTCGCCCGCCGTCTTATGTGATGCATATATTACACATGATAGCTTAATAGTTGCACACAGACGACAAATAAATATGATGAGTTAAGTAAAAGTGAAACTTTTATCAACTGAAATCTTCAATGCCCTTCACCGAAGGATACGAATAAGTCACAAATCACAAAATCTTTGTAATAGAATGCTTAAAGCTACAAAATAACAGTTCACAATTGAGATAAAAAAAAAAATAGACAAGAAAGATGAAAATGAGTTTTATGGAACATGTGATTTCTTCAACTTATGTGGAATGAGTCTAAAGTATCATTTGTTAACATTCTCTCATTCCATGAACACGACTAATGGATTTGTCTTGAAATCGCAAAAATTCAAACCCGAACATTTGATTCGTTTGTAATTATATCTGACATATATATAATCTCAACTTACTAATGTTAGCTAAATGTAAATTTTTTTTATCATATGTTAGGCTGTAAATCTGTTGGGTCAAATTATACCTTAAAAATTATAGTAAGTAGCTGCATTACTTTATGTAATAAGGCTGCAGAATCTTCAGGTTTCATGAAAATAGGCCTGAATGATATGTCAGATACTTGTTTGAATTAATATAACACTATTTTGTTATGAAAGTAGGCCTAAATTAAGTCATGAAAATAAATGACTTTTAATATTTTCTTATATCTTTCTTCTGTGTACTATTTTTTTGGACTTGGCTCTCATTCAAAAAGTTTCAATCAGAACAAGTGAAGTTCTTCAACAATGGCTTCTTGTAGCTCCAGGAAGAACAAAAACAACCCAAGCATGTTTTGTAAAGCAGAAAGACCTTGTTTTTTCAAGATAATTCTTGAAAAAACCGCTCTTCAAATCAAAATGGTACGATATTTATTTCATTATATATTTCTAGTCTACCTTGATTAGTTTTTTTGTGTGTGTATGCTGATATGAATCATACAATTACAGGCCATTCCATGGAAGTTTGGGAGAAACTACGGAGATCATCTGTCAAGTCCCGTGATCTTGAAGGTCCCTAGCGGTGCAAAGTGGAGAGTAGACATTGTCAGAAGCGATGATGGTCGGATATGGTTCCAAAATGGATGGCCTCGATTCATTGAATATTACTCCATTTCTCGTGGATCTTTTCTAGTATTTCAATATGATAAGAGCAACGGTGAATTCAATGTTACGATATTTGATAGGACTGCCACTGAGATTCACTATCCTTTCAACAAGACTGGAATTCCTGATGAAATCTCAAGGAAAAGAAAAGAGAAATCACCGTTGTCGTCTTCTCAGCCTTATAAGAAGATGAAAAAGGCGGAGACTTTCACGGAGATAACAGGGAAAGGTATGTAATTCGACCGTGTTCTTGACTCTAATTTCAATCAATACACTCGAAATGATATCATGATTCACGATTATGATGAATTCGGGCTGTTGAATCGTAGGTACTTATGCTCAAGCCAAAAAAGAAAACCAAAGCTTGAGGTTTAGATCTGAGATTCCGACTTTTGAGATTAAAATGCCGCCATCATATGTTAATCATTGTAAGGGTAATCTGGTAAGAATTCTAGCCGATGTTCATATATTAATATTCTATTAATCTGAGCATATTAATATTTCTGCATAAATTTGTTCGCTAGACTATACCAGCGGGCTTTTGGAGGAAATATATGAAGAAGGAAGATGGTGATGCCTTGCTCGTTTTGAATGCGAGAACATGGTCGGTTAAGTACTACACTGCACTAGTTTCTGGATTTAAAAAAACAAGGTTTACGAATTACGGATGGAAAGTATTTGCACAGAAAAATCATTTAGAAGTCGGCGATGTCTGTAAATTCGAACTGATTGATCCTCACAAGACTCTATTCAGAGTAGTCATTTCGAGAAGTTCGTTAGGAGAAAATGCCGGTGAGGTACAATTCAATTTCTTCATTACTAACATTTCCTGATCAAGAAAGAAAAACTCACTCTTAACATGAATTCAGGTAGCAGCAAGAAGTTATTGGACATGAAAGAACATTTTCCAAAGCCTTCACTTTCAAATGACGAAATGGATTCCATGCTTCAAACTGGTAATGATATCAGGCCATCAGGAAGCCTTCATCTTCTTCTTTTTTCGTATATTTCCATGAATTTGGTGTTGTTCAGGTGATAGCGAGCAATCAAAAGAGAAAGAGATTTGCATCAAACATCCAAAGTTATCATCTGACTGTCCGAAACGTCGAAGTGTTGGAAGGCCTCGTAATATCAGTAATGCGAATCATACAAGGAAGACGATAAAGCTGCAACATTCTGTAGGACAAGTTGAAGGTATATATGTTGTTTACATTAACTAACACATATCCTGATTTCTAATCCTTTATTAATGGCTTTTCTTCCTTCTTTCATTACAAGGGAGGAAGAACAAGAAAGAAAGGTCTAATTTCATCTCAGGAAATCATACTTTCCAGATCGTAATGAAGCCATCACAAAAATACTCTCTGGTAATTAAGCATTTCAACTTTTGAAAGTTAGCTCTAGCAAACAATCTTAAAGCCCGATAATATTACACGAATTTGGAATTTGTCTTTCATTTATATATGTATAGATTTGATGAAATGAACTCAATCGAAAATTTACATAATCTATGCAGAATGTACCACGGAAGTTTGCGAAGATCATAGAGCAAGGAAGTCACCATGTGAAGTTACAGGTTGACAACAAATTGTGGTCGGTGAAGCTAAATAATTATCCATATGCAGGTGTATTTTGTGAAGGATGGATTGAGTTTGCAAGGCAAAATTCTCTCAAACTGGGAGATGTATGCACCTTCAAGCTGCTTAATAATACTGATCAAACTTTGCTGATGCATGTCTCCATTTTCCGGGGTTCGGGCAGATGTTTAATCCCTAATGGAGTTGATAGCGGGGTAGAACTCCAAGTGCCTAAGGTTGAAGAGACTACATTTGAAATTCTTGATGAAGACTTTGGTCAAATCTTGTCCTCAAGAAAACAAAAAGAGAAATCGACAATATCGTCTTTTCAGCCTGGTAAAAAGATAAATATGGTAGAAAATTAAGGTCTCCATTCTTCGGCAATAGCGCCTTTTCTGTTAGGATGATAATCATTTTGTGGTTGAAGCTAGCAACTTGTCTTGGCTGAATGGTAGAACACTTGAAGTAGTGATAATGTTTGTGGAACTTGCATGGATTATTCCATATAAAAGTTTGTGAAGATGTTCTGAATCGTACTAGATAATTCATGAGGATTCTAACTTGAACTATATCTCTTCTTCAACGTATGTAATCCTCTAATTTCAGCTATTTCCTTCATCCTGGATCATATTCATAAAAGGTTATATCCACAATACAATAAGCATTGTCCCATCCATTCTTGTCTCGCCTCGTCACTCTTCTAGTCAAGTCGCTTCATGTGCGCTTGTTTGTATCTTCACTATACGTTTGAATTCAGATAAGCATATCCCACTTTTGTTATCGTAGAATATATATCCGGAATTCCCCTTTCGCTAGTTTCTAACCAGAGGACCTTCACAACATGGTGTGAGGTACATTTATCATTTTTCTTGAAATGTTGGTCTCATATAGTGCATGACATTTGAGCTTCCTCTAGAAATAGCAATTTATCATTATTCTGCAAATGCTGGTGTCATCTTAGTTTAAAAAGTATTCCAGCTTGAACTCGATTGCATGGAGCTTCTGGGCTTATATCACAGAACCGACTTTTCTATCCCTTGGACTGTTCTTTGGATGTTGGACCAAATTTAACAACTTACTAGTAAGAATTGAGGAGGGGCTAAAGTATGATTTGTTGACACTCCCTCCTTCCAATCCATGAACGAAACTAAATGATTTGTCTTGAAATCTCAAAAACGCAAACCCGAATATTTGAGTTGTTCTGCAGCTATATCTGAAAAATAATCTCTAACTTACTAATGTTAGCTAAATTTAAATTTTTTATCACATGTTTGGTTCTAAATATGTAGGGTCAAATTTACACCTCAAAAAAATATGTTGATGTAACAATGTGCTGGCTGAAATAATACGATGAGTAGACTTAAAGGCAATGTGTGGAGATCACTATTGTGAACGAAGGCCGCCTAGCCGCTTAGACCCCGACTAAACGCTCAAGAATCCTATTCGGACTGACGGAATGTCTAAACCCGCCTAGGCGCTCCAAATCGGATTTTTCCCTGACCAGTTCCCCAACTAATCCTTGATAAGTGTCCCTGACTAGTGTCCAACGTCATTTACTACCGGAAGATAAATTCAACAGGAAGGAATATACAATATTTTCTGAACTTTAACCAATGGATAATTAGAAGAAAACACAGTGGATTACAAGTCTGATAACTTTATGGAATAAGGCAGCAAATTCAGTTTCATGAAAATAGCAACTTTTTCATCTGTTTGTTAACAAGGGTGATTATGAATTCCCAAAATAACTATTTACTTTTCTTGATTTTATTTCCCCAAAGGCTGAAACTTCATAGTACTAAAAAGTCCTTCTGCCGGTTTCTACCAAAAAAAAAAAAAAAAAAAGGTCCTTCTGCTGGTCAAATAAGAAGATAAAGCTAAAGGCTAGTACTAAAAAGTTGATTCTTTTCATCAACAATGGCTTCTTGTAGCTCCAAGAAGAACAAAAACAACCCAAGCTTGCTTTTAAAAGCAGAAAGACAACCTTGTTTCTAGAGAATACCAAAATTGATTCTATTGTTCAAAGTGGTAATGACATCAAGCCATTTGGAAGGCGATAGATGGTAAGGAACATTGGTTACTTTTTGTGAATTGAATTGAAGTGTTGAAGTTAATTAGATAACTTAATTTAAATTGAGATAATTAAAATGCAGATGCACAAGTTTAAGTATGCTAGATTTTCCCCTCTTCTTGGTGCCAGTAATAATCACTTGAAGCAACTTCTTATGATTAGGATTTGATTAGAATTATAATGTTCGACATCACATAAGTTCTTGGTTGTAAAATGGAATATCAATAATAAGATTGTTACAGTTTTGATGCCTTCCAGATGGCTTGATACCATTGCCACTTTGAAGAATGTATTCTCAGAGCCAAACATCCGAAAATGAAGGCTTAGGGACATGTTCTTTGATGTCGAATAATTGCTTTCTGCTACCTGATTTCATATTTGGGCGATTTCTGCTTTCTCATGCAGGAAACGGTAGTAATGAAGAACTAAAATTGTGTCTAACCAAGAATGGTTCATTTTGTACTTATTTAAATGAGCCTTCTGAATAGATTGTTGTGAGGATCCATCAGTTCGAATTTACAGACATCACCATTCTTCTTATCGTGTGCAAATACTATGAAAGATCCACAAGAAGTGGAATTTATTGATCATCGTGAATCTATTCAGGGTACTCATTTCAAGAAGTACAACAGGAGCAAATGCCGGTGAGATACATTTTCGTTTCTTCATACTTGCATTTGAACTCACCCTGCCCCTAATATGAATTCAGGTAGCACAAAGAAACTATTGGACATGAAAGAACATGTTCCAAAGCCTTCACTTTCGTATGTCGCAAGGTTCAACTAAGGAAACCCATTCTTCAAAGTGGCAGTGACATGAAGCCATCTGGAAAGATAGCGAAATGGTACGGATCCTGGGAAAACCGGCTATTATTTGTGAGCTGAACTGAATGAATTTGTGAAAAAGAATGTTTCATTTTGAATCTTAAGTAGATTGAGCAGCATCTACCAGATAAATTTCACTCTTCCAAATGAGTTTTAAGATAAAGGTTAGGGTGTAAATTGAGCTTTGGGCCTTAGAAGAGATTCTAAACTTTTTTCCTCATATCATCCTTCTGGTTAAAGACCACTGATCACATGGTAGAGTTGATTAAGGTATTGGATCAGCTTAACTGCTGAATCAGAAATTGAATCTTGAAAATGGAAATGCATCTATGATTAAAATACCTTGGTAGGAGAGATTTACCTCCCAAGATGTACTTTCCCGTATCAAATCTTGATTAGTCTCAAATATCGGCCTAGAATAATACCATAAGGTACAGATAAACAAGGTCATCATATAAACCGATATTCAAAGCCGTTGTATTAGCATCTTCAGTAATCCCCTTGCACCCGTTTGTGATAGTGCGTGCCCTAGCTAGATCAAATTAATCAATGGACATTAATCTAAATAATGGATGTTGTTTCTAACAATTTTTAGAGGCCGAACCAATTAGGCAAGTAAGACGGTCCAATCGGTGTCTACTGATCAGTGTCCACCACTAGATTGCAAAGTGAACCAACAGAGGTATTTTCTTCTGGAATACAAAAAACTTAACCAGATCCTAAATTCTAACGCTAAAAAACTGAACACGGACATTGTCAACTACAAAAACGCATGCATAAATCAAAGTTGCAACCACTAAGTATACGTCGACTAAAATAGTAAGGTGTGAGAATGAACACAAACTCAGTCGAGATAAAGCTTAACATGGATCCCATTATCAAGGAGGGACTGAACTACAGCTCTGATCTTCCCTTGAAACTTGTCTCTTTCTCTTGGAGTATTCGTCGAATTGCCAAGCAGGCGGGAATATCTGAGCGGGAGTTTAGTAGAGCTTTAATGTCTTTAGAATTGGTACCGGCAACTGCAACCTGCTTACTCGTTACTCTATGAGTAAGTGAGGCATAAACAAATCGCTTTGAGATAAAGACATCTAGTGTAAATGGCTCGATGTATGCTCTGGTTCTTTGCTTAAATGAGACATGCTTGGTGGGGTTTTTGGATTTCTTCTGTTTCTTGTAAGTGTAAGGCCTGCTATTTTCATCATCTACGAAATCTTCTACCCCAAAAAAACTTGTTGGTGCACAACTTGGGTGCAATAAGATAAGCATTTCTTATGAATTCCTCCCTATGTAAACTATAGAATAGAATTCCATAGAAAAGCAATGAGGTAGGTGTCCGTTGTGAAAGGCATTAGTGTGCAAATAAAAGAAACATCTTCCAAGCTTGGATTCTCCACTTCCGTTCAGAGGCTTCAACATATTTCACTTTACACAATCAATTGTTGAAATTGAATAGACGGCTTAGTGATAGGTTGTTTTTATAAACAGGCACTTCTCTACGAGAACACATAGATGTTATGTTTCATGTATATACAATAAATTGTTTTTTTGGTAATAAATTTCTCTAAGTAAAAGCAAGTCTATACATTCACAAAGTCATGACAAAGCACGATTATGAAGAGAGTTTACAGTGAAATCTACAAATAAACAATTAATAGAAATTAAAATTTGACGAGAGAATAACTCAAACTTCAAACCATTTTAAATAGAAGATTGAGTGTCCGATCACTTAAACCAACTTACAACTAAATTGATGAATAGATAAAAGTAGAAAAATAAACCCAAGATCGCGCATATACTCTCAAACATAAACCCCGCCCGTCGAGTAACGCCACCGCCTCCGTTTGAAATGTTAGCGGCGCTGCGATCTTCACCGTTGAATCGATCATGGAAGCTAAGGTTTTCAGGTTCGAATCACGCTTTCATTTCATCGTTAGTCGAATTAAACAGCACCGCTAAAGACTCTTTAGACCTAAATGAGGTCGTCAAGATTCTCACCGACGTTAAAGCCGACGACGTTAAAGTTATTCCGGTCGGAGACCGCTGTGCTTGGGCGGATCATATGGTGATTGCCACCGGTAGGTCCACCTGGCACGTCAAAAACATCGCTCAAGCGCTTCTTTACCAGGCAAGCTTCGTTAAAACCCTAAGTTGTCGTTTGGTTCACGGAATAGAATAGAATGGAATGGAATAGGAATTGATGAAATAGATATTCCGTCGCTGAAAACTCAATCATTTTGTATTGAGTAATGTCAAATTTAATTGGAATAGCTATAAGCTAGGAATAGGCAAGGGATGGCTATTCTATTCCTTGGCTATTTCGTGTACTAAACGACAACTTTCTATGTGATTCTCGAAAACTATGGTAACGGAATTGTGGATTTCTTTGGTGTAAAAACAGGCTAAAGAGAAGCAGAGAGGAGCTAAAAGGATGATGCTTCCTAGTGTGCAAGGGCAAGAGGGTGGAAAATGGATTGTTATAGACTCCGGTTTGTTCTTCATTCTATAATGTTATATATGCTAGAAGAACTGATTGATTGCTGATAATTTTCAATTTAGAATGTCTTGTTGAATTTTTTATAATTATCTTAATTTTGATGGAGTGAAATTTAATCGAATTTTCGGAACAATATCTAACTTTAGATGTTCTGATGAAAAAAATTGCGGTGGTACATTGTTGATTATCATTGTATTCGTCTGATATATGTTTTTTTTCTCCAGGTAAGGTGATAGTTCATGCTCTTGATGAGAATGCCAGAGCTTATTACAATTTGGAAAATCTTTGGAACTCAGATAGATTAGTGAATGATAACACTCAGGTAATTAATAACATTTCAGTTAATTACAGCTTTCGAAACTCACATTATAGTCTTTCTTTGATTTGTTGCATCAGATTCATTTTAAATCTCAGAATGAATAAATATAAATGGGATATGATGTTACAGTTTCTTCTAGCTTTTCTTGGGGTAGAAAATCTAGAGACACACTACTATACTAGACTTGGTAACTTTTAATTCGTATTTCAACTTTGTAATCTGTATGCAAATGTGGTCTTAGTTTTTGCTGATCTTTTGCTTTTTCTTTTTCATCGTAACTATTGATATAGTTATTATTTTATCTTATTAGAGCTTGCTTGAAAAGACTCTTGCCCTTTTCTTCCATGTACCTGATCCCTTAAATAATTGTCATCGCGTAATATGAAAAATGTGAAAATTTTGTCAAGAAGA
The DNA here is from genome assembly GCA_028411795.1 of Euphorbia peplus. Classification (NCBI taxonomy): domain Eukaryota; kingdom Viridiplantae; phylum Streptophyta; class Magnoliopsida; order Malpighiales; family Euphorbiaceae; genus Euphorbia; species Euphorbia peplus. The sequence continues at coordinate 4,728,716 of CP110843.1, read as the reverse complement.
GTATTTTTTTCTCTATGGCTGACAAGTTTCTAGTTTTTCTTGAATCCCATTGTTTCTGAGGTGATATTCCTTGATGCAATAAGATTTTGATACAACCAAAAACAGAACAAACAACAAATAGGGATGTACAATAGTATAATATATTGATAAGCTTGAACACCGAAATTGACAGAAACGGAAAGGCAATCTAAGCTGAGAAAGGTCTCAACTCCTACAGGATGAGACCTCCCTCTGCTCAAAGAACACAACAAAACACTGAAAAAGTGTTTACTAACATAGTTCTTCATAACCTCTGGACACATAGTTTATACCTCTATAGAGACAGACTAAACCACTCCCTCTTTTATAACTAACTCACACTTGGCTCCATATTGCATATCCGTAATTGCTCTATTCCCCTTTATTGTGATTAGCATATTCTCTATCAGGTCTCTTTGGCTAATATTTCCTGACAAGCATTTAGGTTAAGTGTTTGGTTATAGAGATTCAAGGTTCTTATTGTTAGATGTGTTACAAACATGGGCTTTGTTGTTTAAACGACCAAGCGTGGGTGTCCTGAAATAAACTCACCATTATTGTTTGTATTCATTTAATTTAGTCATGTATATGGAGTTTTCAATCTGCCAAAGGTCGCCAAACCTCCGTTTTTTCCTTAATAACTCAGGGAGATAGAGAACATTGCTGTTTTATCAATCAGACTGTTCGCATCTGATAAGTTTTTGTTATACAATGAGGATCGATGGAAATCCTTTTCTTAGAGTTTCATACTGTCTACTTTCAGATGAGCCTAACTCTGTCACGTATACGTAGAGTTGTGAATGATGAGAATTCCTCTTCTCAACTCTACGTATACGTGACAATCTCAAGTTACAAAATAGGTTTTAGTAAAATTCGTAAAACTGAAGATATTCGAAAAAATGTATCCTGCTTCTAGGTAATGTTAAATTCTCTTGGTTTTAAAAAGTAATGTATACATATCCAAAACTCCGTTGGACAAAAGTGTAAATTGCTTTGCTCTAGGATGAAGATGGGAATGCATACCATAGCGTTCCTTACTGATATTTTATCACAAAGGATAGCTGAAATAGACTGTGGATATTACTTCTCAGTTTCTGTGTCCCCTATGCTTTAGTTGAACCCCCCTCCCCCCTTAGAAACTGAAATTTTTTCATGTACTCATATATATTTGTTTTTCTGGTTTCAGGATTTAGAAAAAGCTTTTACAAAGATCCGTCCTAAAAATAATTCTAAAAGACCAGCAGGAAGACGTACATGAGTTGAATCGAATCTAATCATGCTATTTTAGTTTCAACCTGATGCTTTGGGGCTCGTTAAGTGAGGCTTGGTGTCTTCGAGCTTTTGTTCTTCGATGGCGTCTGATGTATTTTTACAGTGAGAACTTTTGTGTTGTATATTTGGAGGTCTATAATTGAATTAATGTGATTCTATGATTTGGCTTAAGAATTTAATAATGCAATCTAGGGGTTCCTTTCCCTGTCAGTTTAAATTGTTTGCATCTTCAGGAATTGGAATCTATTATTAGTTTATACAGATAGATGTATGATGAAGAAAATAAAAAATTAGGTTGTCCTAAAATCAATATTACAGATGTCCAAATATGTTTTGCTGAGTGCTATTGGTATAAATTGTCCAAACATGTATCGGCCGACTCTACTAAAGCCGAAGAAAAGAATTGACGTGACAAAGCTTTATTTGATCCAGTCATTTCCATTTTTTTTCTGCAGTTTTTAGTAGGGACCAAAGAGTATTCGTGTCTCTTGTAATTGTCTATATGAGGGTATTTGAATTTAGGCGAAATGGGTTGTTCTGAAATATGTGGCGCAAATAGAGTCCGTTTTCTTCAATGAGATTGGTGATCAGGATTTCATAACTAGACAATGGAAATTTAAAAGTTCTTTTCAAACTCATGATCAATACAAGGCATGTTAGGTCACTCAGGAGATTGTTGTGGCTGGCTATCCGGCACATATCCGGCGGATAGATGGTCCTGCAGGGTTGCCTACTGTTGTAGGCAGCTATAACTTCCATTTAACTCAAATTGATTTTGTCAGAAGGAAAGTTTGGCTAGTGCATATTCAAGGCTGGTCAAATGTATTGGCTTGTTAACCGTTAGGTTTTGTCGCTGTGAAGTTTCAACTATATCCCTTATTTTGGATGTTTGATGGTGAACTGGCCCGTCTTTGGTGGTGGGTGTTCTAGTGTCGCCTCAGTCATTTGTCGAAAGGAAAAGTGTAAGATAACCCTCAATGTCAAGCGTCTTCTGGGAGATTCTATACAAGAATAAGACTCTTAACTAATGATAAATTCTTGTTATGGGAGATTCCATGATGTAAAAAAATATAAATGCTATGTGGAAAACATAATATCAAATAGTGCTTTTGCTAAGAATTTTAGATAGCGAAAAGCACAAATTTTGGATCGGTTAACGATCATGTAGTGCTTTTGCCTAGAATTTAAGATCAAAAGTAAGAATTTTGTATTTCTTTTGTAAAAATGTTTTCGTCCATATCATCAAATGATGCATTTATGAAATTTAGTTAACCCAGAACAAATTAACCGCTAATGGCAACAATCTAGTACTTATTGATATATAGGGCTGGGACAAGGACAACCCCAACATTTATAGTGGTAACATTAGGTTAAAAGAGGTAATGGGCTGACCTTTTAAAGCCCAATCTCATGATATATGCAAATGTTTTTATTTCTTTTCTTTATTAGGACTACCAAATAATTTACTAGATTTCAAATTACTATAAACTATTTTATTTTGAACAGATTTTACTTATGTTATCAAAAAATTTAGATCTCATAAGAAAAAAAATTGTTTAAGTTTATTTATTGTAGCAAACGTCTTTAATTTATTAAATTTTTAGGTTAATTGAATATGCTTTCAAAACAAAAGAAGCAGATATGATATATTTATTTTTTTATTAATATTACGTGTTATTTATCTTAATCATATACAATAAATATAAAAATTCAAAGTTGTAGAGAAATATAAAAATTCAAATATTATAAAATTGGATTCAATAAGACGTATTCAGTATAAAAATCTAAAACATATGTTTTTTTCATTATCATTATGTATTAAAGAAATATATATAATAAAAATTTCCATATTAAATTTTACATATACCGACTGTGTATATGTGTGTCCTAATTATTTATGCGATCTCAAAAGTTGTTGGTCCCAGTTTTTTGACAACTTTATATGGACCAACCTAATTGATCCCTAATTTGTCTTTGCCTTCCAGCGATTGAGTTTTCTCCGCCTTCTCGAGGACTAGATCCCCTTCATTGATGACAACTCGCCTTATCTTTCTATCATGATAGCATTTGATTCGCTGGTGATACGCAACCATTCACATGTATGCTTTCTCCCTTCTTTCCTCAACATTGTCTAAGAAATTTCTGAGGGCGATTGGATTTTGTGAGTCGCAGTAATATATGACTCTGTCCGTTGGGGACTTGATTTCCACAGGTATGACAGCTTCCACTCCATATACTAAAGAGAATGGAGTCTCCCCAGTGGCAGTTTTAACTGATGTGGGATATGCCCACAACATGTTTGGAACTTCATTCGCCTAGCCTACTCTTTTAGGACCCAGCCTTTTCTTGATTCCCTGGATCATTGCTCTATTTGTCACTTTCGTCATGCCATTGAACTGCGGATGATTCACTGATGAGAAATGATTTTTGATCCCCATGCTCTCGCAATATTCTTTAAACTTTACACAATTGAATTGTGCCCCATTATCTGTAATTATCAATCTGGGGAAACCGAATCTCATGATTATGTTCTCTCTTACAAACTCTATCATTCGCTCAGGAGTTTGAGATGCAATTGCTTCTGCCTCAACCCATTTGCTAAAGTGATCAACCGCAACTACCAAGTACTTTCTCTTTCGTGTTGTCTCTAGGAACGGGCCAACCAAATCGATTCCCTAAGTGGCGAATGGCCACGCTTCTAGAATGGGAACTTGTTGTGATCCTGGAACATGCTTTTCATTACCATGGATTTGACAGTTGTGGCATTCCGCCACCATCTTTTTCGCATCTTCTTCCGTGCAAGGCCAATAATAGCCTCGTAACCTGGCTTTCCGCACAATTACAATTGATGCTTCATGTGCTCCACAAGTACCCTCATGTAATTCTCGCAGCACATAATCTCCCTCGTTTCGACTGATACATTTGAGCCATGGACAAGTAAATGACTTGCGGTATAAAGTTCCATCTCTCACGAAGTATCTGGCACATTGGCGAATGAGTTTTCTCGCCTGAACCTTATCCATGGGAAGATTTCCCAACTCCAAATACTGTCTTATCGGGATTCACCAATCTTCCTCATCTTGGAGTTCTTCAGTGAACATTATTTCTTCTATTGCGAATGCTGGAATTGTGTGAATTTCTAGATCGCACGCTTTTTGACTCCATGGTTCTTTGCTTGCTGCAGCTTTCGCCAATTCGTCCGCTTTTTCATTTTGTCCACAAGGTACATGAACCATTTCCCAGACGGCCCCTTAGGAACTCATTTATTATTATTTTTCATTTAAATTCAGCTGACCCAGTCATTGTCACTGCTCCCAAAAGATTATTTTTCTTTTAATTGGCCGCAACACTAAATAATTCTTTTTCCTCTTAATCTACGCGCCATAAGTATTGGAGAAAAAGTAAATCAAATTTTTCAACTAAAGGCCACTTTGGCATTGCTGTAGGAATAAGCAGTTGTTGTTGGAGAAAGTATTGTGGGGAAAAGTTGATGTTGGAAAAAGTAGGCAAAAGCTGTGCAGTATTTGGTAAACACATTTCAAAAGTTATAAAGTCAAAAAAATAAATAGAAAAATATGTATTTGTTAAAATATATTAAAAGTTAAGCCTATTTTAGTAAAAAAAATATCAATATCAGTTTTCAGCACAACTTCTAAAAGCTGCTTTTCCCAAATGCTACAAATTTCAGCTTTTGCTGAAAGCAGTTTTCCATGCTTGCCAACTTTCTCAGAAAGCAGTTTTGCATTTACCAAACACTGCTTTTAGTTGGGAAAAGCTGGGAAAGCAAGAAAAGTAGCTGGGAAAGCAATGTCAAATTGGGCCTAAAATACTTTGTGATAAGACGAATTAATTGGTGTATGCATTGGTTTTCTCATTAAATTGATTCAATGCTTAAGTAATGAATTAATTAATGTTTTATAATGTTAATTATTAATTATTAATTAACCTTATGCTTAATTTAAAACACATACTATAAAATTTTAGAAAATATATAATATCTATAACACCATGCTAAAAATAGATGAAATTAATTTGTGTCGTAAAATTTTAAACCGTGCTTTCGGAACACACGTTATGTAATTTTGAATCTACGTTGTGTTTTTTAGAACAAAGACTAAAACAAGCTGAAACAATACCATGTTCTACAATTTATATGTTCAGATTTTTCATAACGGAATATAATGGTTAAATTTCTGAACATGAGAGTTATTTATTTCTGAACATAAATTTTAATTTTCTGAACATGTGAAATATTTATTTTTAATGCTCCTAAAACTTTTATTCGTATATTTATTATGCTTTTTCAAAATAAAATTAAAGAAAAATGTCATTTCATATGTTCAAATATCTAAAATTTATGTTCAGAAGAATAAGAAAAAAACACAAAATAAAGAGAATGGTAGATGAATCCAGTAAATTGGCGTCATTTAATATACTATATAAAATAAAGATTTACACAAACGACAGCAACCAGTAGTGAGGTAGTGGTAAAGGTGTGTGCAGCGCGCCCCTTTCCGAACTGATGTGGGTTCAATTCCACTTGTTGGTATTTTCTTCCTTATTTCTTGATTAATTGTGATGCAGTGGTTATTTACCAAAATGCCACCGCGCGAATCAGCCCATCAACTATCAAAACTATGTGGTTTTGTGTGATTCTCACCTAAAATTGGTTCTGACATATGAGATTGGTTCTCACATGATCCTTCCTCATTTCCTATATATGGCAATGAAATATGAAATCATTGATGTTACGCTCCCAAGTCTCATGGTAATTTATTGAGTTTTAAAAATACTACGATTAGTGAAGGAAATATATAATACCTTCAAAATACGAGTATTTTCGAGGCATTGTACATATTTTGGAGAAGTTACATGCATTCTCCACTTATTTGTACTACACTAAAATCAGCACAATTGAATCATATGCTATAGTAAACCAGAAGTTTACTCATAATTCATATGCTACAGTAAACCAGAAGTTTACTCATAATTCATATGCTACAGTAAACCAGAAGTTTACTCATAATTCATATACTACAATAAACCAGAAGGTTACTTATAATTTTATTGTTTGGCATTACCGGGTAGGCCATCCTGGTTTTATAATGATGCGAAAAATAATCGAAAATTTGTGTGGACATTATTGAAGAACCAGAAGATTTTTCCTAATGACTTTTCATGTGTTGCTTGCTCATTAAAAAAGTTGATTGCTAGACTTTTACTTATAAAGTCTAAACTCACAATATTTGTTTAGGGACATTTTATATTACATGCAACAACATAATTCGCATAAGACCATTAATAATTAACAATTTTCTCCATTACAATTGGTTCTTGGTCAGAAACAAATATTTCTTATTTGAAAGTTTTTGGATATGTGGTATATTTCTAATTGCTCCACCACAACGCACTAAGATGGGTCCTCAAATGAGGAAGGGAATATATGTTGAATTTGAATCCCCATCAACCATTAAGTATCTAGAGCCAAATGTTGAAACTCTATTTAAGGCTCGATTTGCTGACTGTCACTTTAATGAGTTAGGTTTTCCAACATTAGGGGGGGAGAAAAGAAACAGCTGGAAAAAGAAATTAGTTGGAATGGATTATCTCTGTCTCATTTTGATCCTCTTACGAAAGAATATGAACCAAAAGTTCAAAAGATAATTCACTTAGAAAACTTAGCGAATCAATTGTCAGACGCATTTTCTGACCCAAGGAGGGTGACTAAGTCCTTGAAGGACAACTTTAAACTGCTAATGAGTCTCACACATGCCTGAAGCATGGTAGACCTATCGATTCTAAAGATAAGAATCATCGGAAATGAAAATGAGCATAAACTGACAATGGTTTTTCCGAGGAACAAAGAACAGTGAAGGATCTCCTGAAGAGACTATAAACATGACAAATAAAGAAATTCAGGTACCTGAGAATAATGAAGAAATCTCTATTAATTATGTCATGTTTGGAATAAAATGAAATTGAATTAAAATCGACGTTGATGAAATTTTTGCATGCAATGTAGCAGTTGATGTTATGGATAAAATGAGGATCATGAACCAAAATCCATTGAATTGTGTACACAAAGTAATAATTGGCCAAAATGGAAAGAAGCAATTGAGACATAATTGAAATCTCTTACAATGAGAGAAGTATTTGGACCTGAAGTCCATACACCTAAAGGTGTAAAACCAGTGGGACATAGATGAGTATTTGTGAGGAAAATGAATGAAAATGGTAAATGATGCGTGACTAGCACCACGTAATATCTAGACTACGCACATGTCATCAATTATAATATAAAACGGTAAGAACCGAGTATCGATCCACAGGAAAAATGGGTTAGATTGCTATAATTGTCTAGATCTAAAAGAGTCAAGGGTAACCAAATGTTTTAAAGCAAAAATTAACAATAAACGAGAAAACAAAGCAATAAAAACAATAAATCTAATGTAAGAGAACAGATCCAGAGCACAAGGCTAGAAATAGTCAAGTAAATCAATAAGAGGGGAAGCACATGGAACAAGCAAAGGTCCACTATGCACAGGTCTCTCAAATCCATATCTAAATCATACAATAACAAGGTTAAGTGGTTCAATGGTATCACTCTTCCACATTTCTATGATAAGAACGATAAAAGATAGATTAAAACAGTATTTCTACAAATTCTATCTATCATGCACATATCTACACACAGGAACATGTTGCTATGATTTCTCTTGAGCACAGTACACCCTTAAGCAAGATTAACAACCATTTCTAGCTAAATAGTTGCTTAATTTCTTAGTCTAGATCCAAAACTTATTTACTTCTTTTCAAAAGATAAGTAAACCAAGCATAAATATCACGACCTGTAACATATAATGAACAATGAAGCTTAGATCCAAGGATAACCAAGCAAAGCAAGCTCTAAACATACATAAATTACAGACTCATTTGTACCTTCCCAAGCTTATTCCATGTTAATGGACTACTCAGATCTCATAATGAAAGATCTAAGAGAGAATGATGAAGAAACCATGAAGATAATGCAAAATACTATATTAAAATGGACGAAAGAGTTTCTCCCTCTCCAATAGCGGAATTTACTAAGAAGAGGAAAAAGGAAACTCTTTTTCTAGCAACAAAGTTGTTATGATAAAGTTTGGTGATGCCTCAATGACAAGAAAACATTTGTCCTTTTATATGCAAACAAAGTGCAAAAAGGAAAACCCTAATGGGTAAGTAATACCCAAAATATTCCAACACAAAAGGATAAATTCTGGAAAAGTACTAAAAAACATAAAGGTGTCAGTCCTAATGATGTTACCCAAGCGACAAAGCTCTTCCTTTTCTTCTTTTAATGCCGGCACAGATCCCTGCCACGCATAGCTTGCTCCAGACAGCAGCACAATTACTAAAATCGTCTTTTTCAGCATAGCTTCTCTTTAGCAAGTATTTCAGGCCTGTTTTTAAACATTTATTAGAAAACGATTCAAGAAAGCAATAAACACAAGAATAAATGCAAGAAAACAACCCTAAAAACTATTAAAAACAAAGCACAGGTTGTGCACATCAACGAAATTGTGAGATAGAAAACATATTTAATTGCACAAGGATTCACACAAAGACTTGAAATTGATTATGAAAAAACATACTCTATTGTGGTTGATGCAACTACTTTTAGGTTTCTCATAAGTCTGGCAATTGAGCCACTTGATAATAACATCTATATGAAAGTCCCAGAAGGATTTAAACTGCCAGAAGCAGCTAGTTATCGAGAACATTCATGCATAAAATTAAATAGATCTATACATGGATTGAAACAATCATAGCGTATGTGGTATAATTGCCTTGGTGAAAATTTGCTAAGAGAAGGCCATAATAATGACCCTATCGTTCCATGCATTTTTATTAAGAAATTTGGGTCAAAATTTGTTATAATTGTTGTGTATGTTGATGATTTAGATATCATCGGGACTCCTGAGTAGATTTCACATATAATGAAATATTTGAAGAAAGAATTTGAGATGAACGATCTTGGAACGACAAAATTTTGCTTGGGATCGCAAATTGAACATCTTAAAGATGGAATACTTGTGCATCAAACAACATACATAGAAAATGTATTGAAAATGTTCTATTTTGATCAAGCACAATTGTTGAGTTGCATAATAATTGTAAGGTCTGTTGATGTGGATAAAGACCCCTTCCGTCATTGGAAAAACAAAGAAAAAAGAAGTACCATGCTTAAGTGCAATTGGGTCATTAATGTACTTTGTTAGTTATACAATACCTGACATATCATATTCTGTGAATTTGTTAGCAAGGTTTAGCTCATGTCTAAACCAAAGGCATTGGAATGGAATTAAATATGTACTTCGTTACCTCCAAGGATATTTGTTTGATCCCCATATTGATCGGCCACAAACGACATATCTATTTACATGTGGCGGTGTTGCTATTTCTTGGCGCTCAATGAAGCAAACCATAGAAGCTACTTCTTCTAATCTTGCAGAAATTTTAGGTATTCATTAAGCTAGTCTTGAATGTGTATGGTTATAGCATGTGACTCAACATATTCGAGAAGATTTTGGTTTATCCACGGGAAAAGAAGCTCCGAACAATTTTATATGAGAATAATGTTGTATGTATTGCACAGTTGAAGGAACGATACATTGAACGAGATAAAACAAAACACATCTCACCAAAATTCTTCTTCACCCATGATCTACAAAAGAATGATGATGTACAAGTTCAACAAATTCGTTCAAGTGACAATTTGACGGATTTATTTACCAAGCCGCTTCCAATTGCTACTTTCAAGAATTTAGTTTATCGCATTGGATTGCGTCGTTGTAAAGATTTTTAGTTATGTATTTATGAGGGGAAGTAAATGCGCACTCTTTTCCTTGATCATGATTTTTTTTCCACTGAGTTTTTCTGATAAGATTTTTAATGAGCCACTATGCTCAAACGAATTTACTTATTTTGTATAATGGACATCTAAAAAGGAATATTTTGAATTTAAATGGATCACCTCTATACCCTCGAACTATTCTCGATGTCTTGTTAAACTATTCTCCATGTTTTCTTCCCAAGCAAATTGTATCCTATATAAATAAGGTCTTAATATGAAATAAGATAAGAGATAAATGGACAGAAGATAGAGAGAAGAAGATAGAGATTAATGGCGAGCAGTGTTCCTTCAATTGGGGTATCCCAAGCTTCCTTCTCCTTCCCATCTCATAACCCCTCAACCTCCTCCTTCTTCTTCTCCTCCGGCCGCCCTCCTTTAATTCGGTGTTCCGCCAAGAACAAAATAGGCTTCTTCGATCAAATTCTGGACTACATTGAAGGTTTAATACCCCTTACTTACTTCATTTCATCATCACATTACAATCAAAATAAAAATGCTCTCTTTTTCCATTTCAGGCGGTCCCAAGCTCAGGAAATGGTATGGGGCACCTCAGTTGAACCCCAAAAATAATCCTAATTCTCAATATCAAGATGATTTTTCAGGTGTTTTTATCAATTCTCTTTCTTTCCTTATTCATTTACGCAGACTCGTTCTTTATGAATGAAAATTACTCACCCTTAGGAAAGTAGAAAAGAAACACCACCTTAATGTATTGAGAAAATGTGGCCTTATGTTTTAAATGCAGATGAAGATGGAGTAAGAGATACAATTTTGGTTACTGATGGAGATACTGAGGTTGCTCAGGTTTGTTTTGAAGTTGTTATGGGATACGGTGGACCAATTCTTCTGAGTTCATTAATCTGAGCCTTGGAATCTCTAGCTTTTGTAGATGGTAATATTGTCATTGATTGTGAAACGAGCTAAAATAAAGGCATTGGTGAAAGATAGGAGGAAAGCCATGGAAGCTTTTGGAACTTATGTTGAGGTAACTGTAATGTGCTTGAAATTTCAGGCTCTTATTATAACCTATTCAAATCTGTTTTTGCCTGTTTATCAGTTCAATTCTGTGTTGTTGAGATATACTAGCTGCTAATAAATTTTATTTTTCCCCGTTTGTGAAGTCTATAGCGGGAGATACAACTGACAAGCTACTCTTGAAGAAAGCTCTCAGAGGAGTTCGTGCAATTATATGCCCAAGTGTATGTGTTTCTGATAACACCCGTATAATTCTTCCATTTTACACTTTTATATGTTCAGTAGCAACATATATTTGAGTGGATATAAACCATAAAGGTTTTCTGCTAGTTGTTTTTCTTATCGAGACATTTATCTAGTAGTTTTCAAATTTTCATGTTCAAGGATGTTTGGTCATGGTGCGTTTTTGATAATTTACAAGGAAGACTTCTCCGTTTCAAAATCTTTCTGCATTCTAAGACACTTCCAGAAATGGTGTTTGATGAAATGCTTCTGTTATTCCACTATGAACTGATTACGGACTAATGAGCTTATATATTGCCCGGGTTTGGTTACAGATTTCTAAGTATTTTCCCGCCTGCTGTAACTAACTTCTAACAGCTTTAATAACGGTGCTTATACTCTACATTCTAGCTTACTGTGCTTATTATGTGCTACTTAGTTCCAACACCCACTCGAGTTGTGCATGGTAATTGGTAAAACACCAATCTCTACTTGGTTAAGCTAGGCTTCATTTGATTAGAACTCAATGGCTTTCTAAAAATATAAGCCAACTGTGTATTTGTTGAAATGTAGGGCGAAGGGATAAAACAATTAGCCATCCGATAAAAATTCTCTTACAGTATGGCAATCAATTGCTACGTGTTTTGTTGCTGACGAAACATTGGGTTAGATTAAAGGCCATATAGATGGCAGATCGATTATCATAATAGAATGGAATAGGCAATATAGGTTCCATACCAAACTCAGATAAAAAAATATACCTACCACTTTAATTCGCAAGCTGTAGTAGGCATGGCCACACATCTGCTTCTTCAGAAGATTTAGTCATTGTTCCTCATTTCTTGGATTTCCATGAACGGTAACGCACTTATTTGAAACTGTGAAATTAGATGGCTTTGTAACAATGCAAACATGTGCAAAATCACCTGGATTTTCAGACGTGTTTACTTCATTTTGTTTCTCTATGCAAAGTAACATGGAACATGCTCTATTCATGCTAGGGAAAGGATCCGTCAAACGTATCTGGTTCCTCACATGTTCGTATTTTACACTTAAGCCGCACAAAAATCTGCAATAGGTTATGTCGTCGCATAAATTCTTGATTATACCCCTAGGTCCTTCACATTGACAGTTAGGAATATGTTTAAGCACAAGAAGTTCATCCCACAACCTCTTCAATTTGTTGAACACATGGCCCTGAATTATAGATTTAAGCTCTGTTAAAAAACATGAATACAAAAATGTTCATCATTTTCCCTACATCTATGCTCTAGTTCTTTCCATAAAACCCTGGCTATAGGTGGAATTAGAATAGATGTATGACATGAAATGTAGTTACTTCCAATAAGAGGAGAACTAACCAAAACAGAACCTGGATTATCCGTATGTTGAACAACTTGAAAGTTTTCAAGCTGAGACTGATCTGACTTTCGTACTCTCTCCGGATGAACATTTTGATTGTGATTCTCTTTACGATTGTTGAGGTATGAGATTACTTGAAATCATGATTCAGATCAATTTCCTTCTTCAGCTTCTGATTCCGCAGATCTTCTCCTTCATGAGTTTGAACTACTTCTGCATAACTCTTCCTTGGTCTGGCCATTTGATACAACTTCTATTTGCCTCGAAGCTTTGATGCCGTTAGAAATTTGTGTGAATTGTATGCTTCTATTATTCTATTATGAACTATTTACAAAGGAATAGGCTTATATATATAGCTCGATTTTAGTTACAAAATTCTAAGTATTTTCCTGCCAGAACTAACTCCTAACAGCTTAATAACGGTGCTTATACTCTACATTCTATCCTACTGTACTCATAATATGCTGCATATAATTCCAACAATATTCCTGACCGTAAACCCTTATCTACTTCATCATTTCCTCTCTTGCAGGACGGCTTTCTGTCTAGTGTTGGAAGCTTGAAAGGTGTAAATCATGTAATCCTCTTGTCTCAGGTACGAGGTTTGTAATTTTTCGCCATTAGACCCTTGAACTTTCAATTTGATACAATTGGGTCATTCAAACCAATTGACAAAATAAGTTTACTTTCTTAATTAATTAATTGAAATGAATGTCTCCAGTTATATGCAAACCAATCTTTACAACCAACTTCCAATTTTATATACCTTTTGCTGTAACAAATGTTGGCAGAAAGCTAAAAAATGTCGATGTAGATGAGTACATTCTCACCAAGATAAGGTGGAATTATTAACCATTTTATTGAGATCTTGTGTTGACATGCTTAATGAGGGAAATCAATTAAGAATTGAGACTGAGGCTGTATTTTACCTTGCCAATTAGAATATTATTTTGGTTTAACAAAGTTGCAGTTGTCTGTTTATAGAGGTAGCGGTGGCATTGAAGCTCTCATGAAAAGCAATGCAAGAAAATTGGCCGAGCAAGATGAATCAGTGCTGATGGCTGCAGGAATTCCTTACACTATCATCAGAGTTGGCATGCTGGAAAACACTCCTGGTGGAACACAAGGTTTCAACTTTGAAAAGGTATCTTCATATCATGTCCGTATTCATAATTGAATTTTGTAATTAACTTTAGCTTGTGTGGAAAACTCGGCGTAACTCAGAGTTGCCTCACATATATAAATGAAGTTTATCTTTTATACTTAGTCTATGAGAGATCCTCAACACACTCCACACACCTAGGATTGGGCATCTAAAATATGAAGTTTGTAGGACTAAAATCAACGAGAGAACCAATGCTGGACGACCCAACGTTGAACCATACCTTGAAAGGGGACGGTTGCCTCAATATATAAATGACTATTAGTATTAGCCTTTGTAGTTAATCAATGTAGAATGCTTAACATTGCGTAAGTGTTTAAATAAAAATATAGCGGTACAACAGGGCCTGACTAGGCCAAGGGACGGATCTAAAGGCGGTCCACGGGGCTTGAGCACCCACTGATTGCCGGAAAACTATAGGAAATTCCATGAAAAATCGGTATTAATTTTAACTTTTTCTGCAAAACAACCTATAAAAAATCACTTGACTACCATTATGCCGGACTTCAAAGAACACGACTTCTCGTAACAGGGTTGTGCAGAGAAGGGAAGTCTAAGCAAAGAGGATGCTGCATTCATTTGTGTGGAAGCTCTTGACATAGTCCCACAAGGAGGATTCATATTTGAGGTTAGTGAAACATGAATAGTACAATCTGCTATTTCTGCATTTACCGATAAAAGCAGTGCTTTCTTTGTTTGTGCAAAATGTGGCTCTAGTAGCTTGTCTATATGCAACAGATAGTGTAGTACTGATTGAGTGGTATAGACAGAAGCAACTGAATATATAATTCAACTGCTCAGTTATGTGGAATCCTACTTTATTGGGAAAGAAAAGCCAAAGCATAAATTTTTTTGGAACATGAACATTGATTCCTTTATGAATATTCTTCTTTGTGGTCAGTCCATATAGTGCTTATGTACAGAAATTTTTCTTGGAAATGCAACGAAGTCATGATTTTGATTGATAACACACAATTCATGAAAGATAAATAGTAAATGAGGAACTTTTCTCAAAGAAAAATACAAAAACCTGTGGAAGGGCTCAACTCGAGACTTTGACGAGCCAATACCGAGCTAACCTAGGTCCGGTATCTGTTTGGTTCGTTGGCACCCCTATGTCTAACGTAGGCTACATGAGAACTGTAAAATCTTCTTTCACTTTGT
This sequence comes from Euphorbia peplus, assembly GCA_028411795.1. NCBI lineage: Eukaryota > Viridiplantae > Streptophyta > Magnoliopsida > Malpighiales > Euphorbiaceae > Euphorbia > Euphorbia peplus. The sequence continues at coordinate 4,713,645 of CP110843.1, read as the reverse complement.
TAAAAAAAGAATACAATTTTAGACGCAGATGAAATAAGTCACATACTCTAATCGGGTTTAGTGTTTCAACTTGAATGATTAATCAAGGGACTTAGGATGCTTGTTTCCTTATGTATTTATTCATTCTGTTGATCACATTGTGTACTCGTTTTCTTTTGTTGTGATTTTTTCTAGCAGCTGTCTGTATAATCCATATTCTAATTTGTGTTCTTAACAATAGGTGGTAAATGGAGAAGAAAAGATTTCAAATTGGAAAGATCATTTAGCTGGTTTGATGGAAAAAGCACAGCAATAGCTTCCTCGTATGTTTCATTAATGAGACAGTTATGTTATTGTAGATTCTTGCCTAAATTATACTTCTTGATCTTTTACAGTTATATGCAAACTTTGATAGTATTTAATGATAAAAAGTTGATACAAACTAGTCTTTCAGTGACTCGAAAGTGTAGTCGGACTCCTCTTGTGACTTTATGGGCCTTGAGAACACTATGAAGATCAAATCATTAAATATCTAGAGAGAGAGAGAGAGAGCTAGGAGTAAAATTAAATGAAATTATGTAACTGTACCATCATTTATAGATGGATTAAACATCTATTTGCCCCATGTGGTATCCAAAATTTTAGCTTTTGCCCCTTGTGGTATGATTTGGTAACATTTAGCCCTTATGGTATTCAATTTTGTCATTTTTGCCCCATGATAGATGTAAATTAGATAACTTCTATTACATAATGTCATTTCAAATTGTAAATTTAGCAAATTTGATGGCATGAATCTATGAAAATATGATAATTGAACTGATCGAGAAACTAAATTTTTCCATTTTTCATCCATCAGATTTTTCATCTATCAGGGGGCAAATGCCACCAATTTGCCCCCAAATTGGATACCACAAGGGGTAAATGTCACCAAATCATACCACAAGGGGCAGAAAACAAAATTTTGAATACCACAAGGAGCAATTAAGTGTTTAATCCTTTATAGATAAGACATAGGTCACGGTAGTTGAGATGCTTAGGTTATGATCTGGTTGTGAGCGTTGCCCATTCTAGGCCAGTCCTCTTGAGTCAGCTTGATTATTTGACCAAATTGTGGTGGTTTGACTCCGCATTGCATGACAAATTGAGTTGGTCTTGTGGGTCGGACCGAATCTCACAATTCTCATAAAGTAGTTAATTCCCCTTGCAGAGCTAATGAAAATGATAGCTCAATAAATTTTATTTCTTGAACATCTTGATTTGGTTTTTTCTATCCAATCTCCAAAGAAATTAAACCTAGAAAGTATGCTGTTTAGTAAAGAATAAAAATAAAATTGATCTCTAATTTCTGGGGTGAGCAGAGCAGCAAAGAGTTAAGTGCACCTATGTGTTGTAATAATTAGAAAATCAAGACAATGATGAAAAGTAGAGGGTCAATAATTGAGAATTGAGTAAATCATGAGAGCCAGAGGGGAGAATATAAAGTCAGATCTAGATATTGTTCCTTGATTGCATTGCAGTGTTCTCACCATTTGTTGGATTTCATTATTAGATAGTATATAAGTTTCAAATTTCCACCTATTTTTTAAAAAATAAAATAAAATCAGCTTGTATCTTTATGTTTAAAAATAGGGTAAAAATACCAAGGGGTGTTGGTTGCAGGTTTGAACTCCAAGGGTGAGAGTTTGATCTTTAGAGAAAGTATAAATTGACAACCTTTGACTTTAACCATTCTTGTATCGAGAATTGCAAGAAAAATCATTCTCACACTTTTAGTTACAAAGAAAAATAAGGTAAAAAAAGATTTGATATAGCTCAATTGAAATATTCATTAATGTATAATGGTCAGTTTAGGATTCGAATTATATCTTTTACAAACCAAAATTTTTGCTTTTTCGTGTTATGTGAGCAAGTTTTACATTTAGAACCTTAGTCATCACTTATAAGTATCATAACTATAAAATAAGACTTCTTTGATCAACGACGTAATCGCACTTATGCAATGTAGTTGTCCTAAGAGTTGATGACAAACCCAAAAAAGAATTAAGCGCTAGTTTGGAATTGCAGTGGGGAGAAGCAGTTGTTGTGTGTTTGGTAAACACATTTCAAATGTCATAAAAGTCAAGAAATAAACAGAAAAATATGTATTTATTCAAACGTATTGAAGGTTAAGCTTATTTTAGTAAAAACATATATCAATATCAACATTATGTACAAGTTTTAACAACTATTTTTTTCAAAAGTTATAAATTATAGCTTTTGCTGAAAGCATCTTATCATGTTTTTCCAGCTTTTCCAAAAAACAGTTTTGCATTTACCAAATGCTGCTTTTAGCTGAGAAGGCTGGGAAAGCAATGTCAAACTGGCCCTGAATCTCACATCGGAAATAAAGAGTGATTTGTTGGGGTTTAGCAATAAGATGTGAATCTAATACATGGATGACACGTTTTAAAGTTGTAATGTCTTATGATGATTGATTTAGATCGTGAATGACAATATCTGCATGAATGTGTTACAATTAACTGTTGAAAACTACATTTACTACAATGGTGAGATACCATTAGCTTCGAACTAATTTTTATTGACATACATCACATATCAAACTCGGATTTCCTTCATTTTTCCAGCATAATTCTTTAATTTAAACAACTTGATCATTCAAATCAATCTTATTCGGTTATTTTAACTGTTATAAGAGTTATCTAACACATTCCAAATAGAACATAATGATTATTAAAATTGGGTGAAAGAAAAGAGAGAAAAACACAATGATAATAAGATAGAAAAGAATAGAACAATAAACAAAATAAAAAAGACATAAGAGTACGGACAGAAACAATCTGACTGGCTATAAAAATGTCTGATTCTCCTAACCACTTCTTCATGTGGAGTATATTTTTAAACCCAAAAATGAAAATCTTTCTGCACCATTCTTTCCTTTTCAATGCTCTTGAGATTCCCCCCCACTATGGGGTCATTGTTATTTACTATTTTCAAAATTCAAATCACCACAACAAATACATGTTATTTTGTCCTTTTTTAAGATTATTTACCCCCACCACCTTTTTAACATCTTTTGCCTTGCAACTTGGTGATGCAATTGCAATGCCACCCTAAATTACATCATCCAATAAAATTTTACAATTCACATTGTTGCAAAATTTAAGTTTTTGATTCAGTGATAATGAGAAAGGAGAATAAGGTTCAAGTTTATTAATTTGTTGGGAAAAGCTACATATATACCCATAATGGATGGCAATTTGAAGTAATTTTGGATTTAGACGAGGAAAATTAATTTATTAGTCTTTATTATTTATCAAAATTTACTATTTAGTCTTCGTATTTTAAAATACAAGGTCTTCATTTTTTGTTATAATTAACTTTTTAGTCATTTTTGTCCATTTTTTATATTTGAAACACAATATATTTTAACTTTGAAAACATATGAAGACTTGTAGTGAGTTTTTCAAAATATGATGACCAAACAGTGAATTTTGACAAAAGTCAGGACTAATAAATCATTTTCCCTTCAGATAATGATACTTAAAGCAATTTTGAATATAGATAATATTCATAAGATGAGTGCGTCTTACCTAATCGTGATGACAAATGCGGTGAAGCTCAAGGGTATGCAAGCAACTCGACCTTAGGGAACCATGTCTTTTAGGATTTGTTAAATGGTGATTTCACCTTATTCACTCCCCGCTATTTTCTTTTGTGGGTTACTGATGATGTGCATTTTTCTGCTCTAGCTTTGACATGCACGACTTTAAAATGCGCCATGCATGTAATGAATTAACATCTTACTTATAAATCTCAATTCTCTTTTCTCTACTTTTTAATGTGAAATTCAATTTATTTCTTCTCTCATTGTCATCCTTTAGAACTGCTGCTTCTAAATGTTTTCCTACTCGAATATTGCCACTCTAGACCAAATCATCAAAAAAAATGTTAAGACGAGCTCAATGTGATCTAATATATCAAATTAAAACTTCAATAGCAAAATTCGAAAGGAATCAAGTGATCCCTTTTTAGGGATATAGGGTAGATAATTTTGTGCTTGAGTGGCTCAAAACACATGGGATAGAAGAAATATATTAAAACTTTCTAATCTAAATATTAATATAATTTTAGATAATCTGTTCTATTATTTATTCTTCCACTCTAGCAGTATCTAAATAATTGGTCATCCTCAATGCCTAAATAAAAAAATAGAACCTTAGCCATTTACATCAATCATCATTCACATGGTGTCCATTTATCCATATCGATATTACCAATCACTCGTTTAATCAATAATTCGGTAAACTTTAAAATAAAAAGTTTAGGTTCTGTTTAAGTTCAATTTCATTCAGTTCAGTTGGGTTAAGTTCAATTAAATATCACAAAATTTCTTCTTCATATAAACAAATTCGGCCAATTCAGTTAAACAAATTCAGTTCAGTCAAGTTCAACCAAAAAAACCGAAACCTTACTGATTCACAAAAGCAAACACCTTTTCAATTTAAATCTATGTTTTTGTCAAAAAATTTCTAAGTATCAACAAAGATTTTACCTTTTAATTTTTCACATGACGTCACGATTAAAAAATTTTGTAGACACTAATGAAAGCATCTTTTTCTATCATTTTTCTTTTCGTACACGGAGGATAAACAATGTTGACATGTTCGATGTTTAATACAACATTATTTAAAGAAAAACTTGTTAGACACAAATGACAGATCAAACATTCATTGACACGTGGTGCTTAGGGTATCCATTGGTGTTTGAGATTAATATGAAATAAGTTGTTAACCTTAACTATCCGTTTAAGCTTTTGGTTCAATCGGTTAAGTAATATGGTATCAGAGCCTTTATGATCGAACGATCTGAGTTCAATTCTTGGCAACTTCAATATTTGTTGAATTAAAAATGTTCTTAGCTATAGCTATTAGCTCAAATTTTTGTTTCAATTTTACAAACATGCTCAAACCATCCTAATCCCACCTTGAATTTGTCGCTGCTTAACAAGATTATCATTTCCTTGTTTCTAAATTATATGATATAGCCATTATCATTTTTAAAAATAATATATCCGCAATAGCCAATTAGCCCTTGTTCTCATACAAAGTAGCATCTTCTCTACATTGATGATAACTAAAATAATTGAGAAAGTTACAATTAATTAAGACAAGATTAGGCCAAAACAATTATGACCCATCATATGTGAGATTCTAAAGGTGAGGTCTTTGATCAAAATAGATCAAAATAAACTAATAAAAAGTAAGAAATTATCTAAAAGGCATCTTCTTCAACCCCCAAAAAGGACCAATAGTAGTATAATACTGAAAGGAAACAAGAAATCCATGTTCCCACTTCCCCACACAGTCAAAATGAGTAAACAAAATTAACAACACAAGGGCAAAATTGAAAAAGATTGGTAGTTTATTGGGATTTTTTGAAAGAAAATGAAAATAACAATAATAAAAAAAAAGACTTCCTCGCAGGTAATCTTGATCAAAGATGCAGACTTGATGAGGAAGATTTTGACAAAAATAGGAAAAGAATAAAATGAGTTGTTGAAAGTCCACATCAAAAAAACAAAAATAATTCATAGGATATCATGTGAAAATGGTGATAATCATCAATTAATACAGACAAATCATATTTGGCCATTTCTAACAAACTCTTAAAAGATTAGTGGTCTTTTTAAAAAATTTCAATATTTCTAATAATGACATTTTGAGTGATTAAAAAGCTTTGGTCAATCATTTAATTATGAAAGATCACACAAAGTACAAATAATGTGAATGATGTCAAAACAGTTTATCTTATCATAATTGTGTAAAGAAATCATTTGTTATACTTAATTATGGAATATAAAAGCAACAAAAATGATAATAGAAGTAAAGTTTAACGTTTATGAGATAGTATTGGTTGTGTAAAAACGAGGTAAAATTATGTTTCGTGTTAGATAAGAGTACATGGGGAATTTTGGCTCTATACAATAAAACTCATACAATGAGATACTTAGTTAGACCCAAACGTGGCGGAGACACGAGGCATGACTCACGAGAGTGCCAATGCACCTCTGGCTGTCTGAATCCGCCTCTACCCACTCCTCGATCTTTCATATGCAATGTGTTGATTATACACTTGTCATATAGAGTTCCCACACCAAAATATAGCTGTTTTTGCTTGGGTGGGAATACACTTGTGCGGATTACATTTAGTTATTACACTTCAAGCAGTCAAAGACCGATTCCACCGTAGCTTAAACCTAAATTTGCTCTACATTGAAAAAGTTCAAGACACAATTCTGCAATTTCTTAAGTAACGGGTGTATACCCCCTTCTCCGAAAACGTCTGGGGCCACATATTTAGACCTTATACCAATCAGAAACATGTCAAATGAGCAACTCCTGTCAGTTGAGTAGTTGGATTATCTCTTCTAAATCGTATTATCATATCAGAAGTTGATATTGACAGTACTAAATAACATATATCACAACCCAAAAACAAGTCATTAATAAATCTATCAATGAGGCAAGGAATATCAGAAAAATGTAATGACAGATTCATATTCAATTCAACAAGATAATAAGAGTTATACAAGCTTATGATGATACATTTGTTCTATTGTTTTTTCCAATGGATATGGTGAAAACTATACTAAACAAAGCTTAAAACTTTGAAGCAGAAAACTCATCAACAAAGTACATCAATTCTTTCTTATTCTACTATGAATCAAGAAAGTAACAGAAGCAATCAGAAATAATCAAGAAAAGCTTTACCCGGATCGAATCCTCTTCCCCTTTCCACTCGACCGCAAAATCCCACTTGATTCGCCTTCTGATGAAGCATCCATTGATCTAGTGAAATTGGTAGAAAGATCTGCATATAGATCAACCACTCTTCTAATGTTATTGTTGAGCTCTCGAATCAATCCCACATTTCGGGTCAAGTTATCCGGAATCTTTGACTCATGGTTCTGGTTTATCTCATTGATTAGCAATCTGTTTTGATCTAGAATGTCTTGAACTTGCATAAAACTCTTCTGAACTGTTTGTATAGACTTGTTATCTATTTGAGTTCCTGAAAATAAATTATCTTCCATCTCAACTTTTCGGGTTCACTCAATCAAACCCAGTCCTTCTCCTGCATAAAAAGTAATTGGGTTTTCTTTAAAATCAGAGTAAGCCTTGTGCTTTTCCTTCATTTTCTCAGGAAACAAACAGAAATGTCAAAGAATAGATTAAACATAGAGAGAAAAGGCAAAAAAGAGGTAAAAAAAACTGAAAACTTTATTGCATTACACAAAAAGGATAAAACTTTTCACATAGAAAGCAGCTTTTAGACTGAAAAAATGAACTTTTGGTAAATCCATTAGGATAATTAGCTGCAGATTAGGATTAAGATTCATATTTTTGATTCTTTCTAGGAAAAATCCTTCTAATTGATGAACCAAATTGAAGATTTTTCAATGTTAGAATCATAAATTTAGCATCTTTAAGAGAACAAAACCTCTTTCATTCTACAAAAACCACAAAATCTACACACTATCCCATCTTTTAAGGTAATAAAAAACATTGGAATTCAAAAAAACCCATAAAGAAGACACTAAAAAAGCTCATTCATTCAATTAAAAACCACAAAATCTACACATTATCTCATCTTTTAAGGTATTAAAAAGGCATTAAGATACCTTGGAATTCAAAACAACCCATGAAGGATAATAACACAAAGCACAACAAAAAAAAGAAAGACTAACCCATGAAGTCAAAATGATTGAGAAGAGGAAATCCCTAATCTGCAGAGCAACTCCCCTTGCAAAAATTGGAACATTTTAAGGAGGAAAGGGGGGCAGATAAGGGCAAAAAAGATTGAAACTTCGTTATTAAAAATTGAGTTGGAGAGGCGAAAGAATGGAAAATTGAGGGAGTAGAATGGAATTTTGCACTGAATTTCAACAGAAACCCTGAAATTATGACAAGGGTGAAGAAAGATAGAGAGAGAAAGTGAAGATTTGATGACAGAGAAGAGAGAGAGAGAGAGAGTGAGAAATAGAATTTACATAATCGTGTTCTATTAGCAACGTTTTTGAGTTTTGTTCTTTTCTTTCTTCTCTCTCTCTCTCTCTAAAGTCTTCTTCTTCTTCTTCTAATCTTTGTTTATTGCATCACCATTCACACTTCCATTAAAGTATGTTTTTAAGGAAAAAAAGAACAAGAAAGAAGCTATAACCACTCTATACTCTATAGCTATCCTCGTGTGTAGGCGCTTAAAATTGAAAATTTGATTTAATTAGACCATTTACGGTGCTGAAAATTTAATTTATTTTAGATTAATTTTTCAACTAACCGAAAATTAGTCCTCAATTTTGAAGGTCCCAAACAGTCCGATTAACATCTAACGTCATTTACTATACTGAAACACAGAAAATAATGTTTGGATTGATTTTAAAAATAAAATCGCTTAGTTTAAAATGATATAAATGAAGATAATAAAAAGATAGATAAAATCACAAATTTGGAAACTAGTCTTCAAATTTGAAAGTCCCAAGCAGTATGATTAGTACCTAACATCATTTACTATACTAAAATATGGAAAATAATGTTTGGATTGATTTGGAAATAAAATCGCTTAGTTTAAAATGGTATAAATGAGGATAAATAAATATTAACAAACGTTTTAAACGGTAAGAATATATAAATTGCCATAACAAAAAATAATAGTATCAATTATTTTAGAGTTAGACCTTAATTTCTAAATTATAAACTCTAAACCATGAACCCTATATCGAAAACCTACAAACGCTAAACCCTAAACCCCAAGTTGGTGAACCCGAAACACTAATGAACTGAAATTCTAATTATTAAACCTAAACTACATATTATAAAACCCTAACCCGAAATTGGTGAACCCGAGACCCTAATTATTGAACTTAAACTACATACACTAAACTCTAAACCCTAAATCCTAATTATTGAACTCTAAACCCGAGATCCTAAATCTTAAATTATTAAAATTTTAAACCTAAAATACTTGGTGCATATGTTAATTTTGGTAATTTAGATTGTATTAAATTTTTATAGATTTAGATTATTTTGTTAACATAAATAAATTTGAAACAGTTAGTTTAATAAATATACAAACATTAAATACAAGATAATATTCACTTTCATTTAATGCTTATATTCAGCTTTAAAGGTCGCATATATCAAAACTCATATTTAAAAAGTACATCTCTTTGATGGATGAGTCATTGTTTTTCTACCATCAAGTTCCACATACAAAAATTGCGTTTTAATATGAAACTTTTTGAATGTGTATAAAATTTAATAAAGATGTTTCGTTAATCAAATATTATGTTCAAAACCAACAAATCCAAAATATTCATATGACCATTTGACTTAATGCAACGTCATTTTTCTAATTGATATTTTAATTCCTTATTTGCTGAATAACTATAAAATTACTATAACATTCATCGATTTTTTTTCTTAAAGAGAGTTCATGGATCCTTGATAGATAAATTAAACAGAAAAATTTAGCTCAGAAAAACATAAAGGATGATAATCTAATATGTTAAAGTAAAAATTGGTGTCCAATCCATCAAATTCAGAATTATTCAAGGGCTTAAAACTCATTTTACCAAACAAATAAAATAAACTTGCCACGTACAATCCTATTCGTCATTCTAAACGACGTCGTATCCACATCATCTCTCTCCCTGGTCTTTTTTCCGCCGAGCAATTCCGTCGCGATACAAAATTTTCCCGGCAAATTTTCTCGGCAGCCAAACACATGCTCCGATCCCATGGACACTCTCATCTGCTCGGCACTAGAAGAAATCTGTAGCCGCGGCTCCTCCGGCCTTCCGCTTTCGTCACTATGTTCGAAACTAACTCCGATTCCTTCCGGTTCTCTGAAATCTTCTCTTTGGAACAATCTTCTCTCGGTACCTACGCTTCAGTTCATCGCTCCCGGTTACGACACTCCGTTGAACCCCGCCGACCCGGGAATTCAGCGTTTTGAAGACGCCGAGAAGCTCGGGTTGAAGATTGTGGGGAATGATCATCTTAGGGATTGTTTTGTTGGACTATATGATAATTCTGGTGTCAGCATTGCAACTCTTCAGCGTAAGACACTTGAACGCCTCGCTGTTGCTAGGTACGTGTTTTGATTATTCGCGTTTTGTGTAAATTGAAGGATATTGTTTGCTTATAAGTTGTTAAGTAGAGGTAATGATAATGGAATGTTCGTAGTGTGAGCTAATCCGAGTTAGGCGAGAGCGTATTGGTCCAATGTCTAGTCCGGGGTGTGTGATGTATCTCACATTGTGTAGCTATAATGGTAGTGAAACAATCCTTAACTTCAAGATGCTTTTGGGACGAGTTGGAAATTGGACATTTGTTAACTGTGGCTAGGTAAGTTTTGCTTATTCGCATTTTGTGTAAATTTAGGGGTATTGTTTGCTCTTAAGTAGATTAGATAGGTTGTTAAGCAGCTATAATGGTAATGAAACATTCTCAGGGTGAGCTAATCCGAGTTAGGCCAATCTAAGATGGTGTGAGGACCTATTAGTCAAATGTCGTGAAGCAGCGGATGTTAGTCCGGGGTGTGTTATGTATCTTATATTGGGTAGCTACAATGGTAATGAAACATTTACTTCAAGATGCTTGTGGGACGGGTTAGGCATTTGTTAGCATGGTGTCAGAGCCATGGATCAATGTTTGGAGTCGTTGTGACGATCACGTACCAAATGAAATGGGCGTGAGAGGCATGTTAAATGTCCCACAGTACTAAATTAGAATGCTAAATGGCTTCCAGGCAATCCTAACCATTTGAGTTACTTTTGGGTTAGCTAGGGGTTTGTTAATTTAAGTATGATGGTAATGGGTGCAGAGAAAACGGAGTCACGCAATATCAATTAGCTAAGGAATTTGGCATTGAAGGGAACAACTACTTTTACAGAGTGAAGAACCTTGAATGCCGGAAACTAGTTGTAAGACAGCCGGTTATTGTGAAGACAAAAGAAGCTGATGATGGAGACACTAAAATTATGAATACCAATTTGATATATCTATCTCGCTATGCGAAACAGTTGGATGGTCAACAAAGGTATGAGATTAACAAGGATAAACAGAATCTTGAGACTCCTGGGAATGTAGAGGAGAGTGATATAGAGGGAGAATGTTCTCAGAGAGAATCTTCAAAGGATGATATGCTTGTAAAAGATCATTTACCAGCAATGAGAGCCATTTGTGATAGACTTGAAGCTGCCAATGACAAGGTACACCTTGGTCTTAAGTTTTATAGATCATTAAAGTTAAAGCATTGGGGTAGTTTGTCTTGCATTCTTTCTATTTCCTTTACTTTTCCCAATCCTCTGTCTGGAATTGATTATTGTATCGATTTCTGATTGTTTGTTGAAAAAATCATTAGATTGTTCTAATCCAGTAAGGTCAAAACTGAAGTCCTGTAATTCATCCCTTCAATGAGGTTTTATAACAATTATGGAATCCAAACAATATGCAGATCATTGGCTTTTAATCGAATGAGCTCTGCGGATGATTTATTTAGTTTATTTTCTGGTGACTGTTAAGATTGTCAGGTTGGGGTTTTTGCATTTTACTGGTTTTTGAGATTTGGATTTTCATGAGTTGGTTCAATTTTAAAAAACATATACCTTTCTTACAACTTGCAACTTTTCCTCTAAGATTTCTCACGTAATAATTAACGCTTTCTTATCTAATAATATCAAATTAAACTTTATACTGTGGGTGCTAAGGAGCTTTAATTGCTTTCGTTTACCAATAAATGTTTAAAGAGTGATTACTGAAATTGAACTTAAGTGAGTGTGCAAACTATTGGTATCCACATTAAAGTTTATTTTGGCGGTGTAACATTTGAAAGCATGAAGTAATAATAATCTTTGTTACTGTTTAAGTTGTTGCTCTGTATATTAGTTAATGTAGTAAAGTATAAGTAGAGCTTGTGTTTGGAGTTTCTGCATAGTGGAAGCTGGGGTTTGGTTTATGATACGTTACTACCCTTTGTTTATGCTGCTCGAGTTTTGTTCTGATTAAACCATATTCCCTACTTTGCAAAAGTGTCAAAATCATAGTTTATTTTTCTTCTCTACTTCTCCTTAAAGCCTAAATTCAATCGTTTTCTCAAAATCCAAATAAGTGGGATAGGTTATTCTGTTTCCAGATTAGGAATTTCTTTATGCTTGTTCTGATGTTGATGTGGATATCAATTTTATTCGTTACAGGGCATACAAATTTACATTCAGAACTAGATGTGGAAGTTAAGGATAAATGTGTAGAATTAGGTCCTGTTGATTCAGTCAAGGTAACTTAAATTATTAGGCACTTGATGTTTTTCTAATTTGTGCCCTGCATATCCAGATAAAGATGACTGAGCATGTTTTTCATTTCTGAACATGTGATATAAACTACACATTTAGTCTCATCAGGCAGTAGCTGAAGCAAGTTTTGTAATGAATAATCGCGAGTCTAATGTAAAGGAGATCTACGGCTCCACAGATTTTCTGTTGTCTATGTAATTAACCTTGTGTCAACACTATTTTGAAGGGTCACTTCTGTGTTCTGTTGTAACCTCTAAATATTGATGCCTCACTCCAAAAATATGTACATATTGGTGATTCTTTGCACTTTTCACATCTAGGGTTGTCAAAACAGATTGTTGTATGATGTATTTATTTCACATGATTTTATTATATATGATATAAAATGACACAAAATTGGCAATCGTGTCAAACATTTTGTTGCTGTAAATCCTGTTGTTGTGTTAGATATTGACATCCATATTGACATCTCTTTTGTTGGCTTGAGAACTGAATGTTTTGATTTGATTCATGTTTATTATTATTTATTTATTTTCTAAGTGGAGCCCCTCTGAACTACAAATCCTGGTTCTGCCACTGACTATGCTGATCAATCATTTATTGAAGGTACTGATTGTCTCGGATATAAAAAAATCGCTTGGATATATCAAAATCAAAGGACACAAAGCTTGGAGATATGTGAGTATATACTAGCTTTTGTCTCTGGTTAAAAGTAGTTATCATCACCCAAATATTAAATGAAGATTCATTATAGCTGTAAAGCTTAATCTGTGCCAAAGAATTCGAAATGATCTTTTAAATTTCATGGAATGGCTAATTCCAGCTTACTCTTAACTGAATTGCTCACCCAACATCTAATGGACACTAACACTTGGTATTTAACAGTCGCTAGTGAGAATGTTGAAACCCAAATTTGGATAAATAGTTTTTCACATGCCCTGTAGAAATGTTTATTAGGAAGCTAGATCAACGTTTAGATTTTTGTGACATCTAATTCTAGTTCAGGGTTTTTGCGTATGAATTGAAATTTTGTGCTGTGATGGAACTACTTTCAGTGAATACTTTTAACCCCTTTTATCTATATGACATATTTGAATTCAGTATGCATGGTAGGATTTTCCTATTATTTTTGTTGTAATATGAACTCATCTTGTACTTTAGATATGTAAGAGGTTGAAAGATGCCGGCATCGTCGAAGAGTTCGATGCTAAAGTGAATGAGAAGGTGGGTTAAAGAATCTTTTGTTTAAGGAACATATCTACTGGCTATTTGTCTGAAACCTTCAGTTTATTTTATGGCTTCTCGCACATTTACTTTTCACAGATTGAACGATGTTTACGCTTGTTGAAGAAGTTACCTGAAAAGTATTTTGAGAGGAAACCTCTTGCACGTGGACACGATCCTGATAAAGAACAACTGGTCAAGTTTGGGAGGAGGTTCCAACAAACTGATCAACTTGTGGAACTTGATATCGACCATCAAATATATGATGCAATTGATGCTAAAAAAAGCGAGGGAGCTACTGTTTTGGAGGTCGGGATTCATTCTTATTGTATGCCACTATTTCTCTGCTACTTGTAATATTGAAATTCTAAATTTCCAAGTATATTTACCTTTGAGATAGAGGCTAAGCTGTATAGTGTCTTCCTATTGTTCAAGGAAAGAAATATTTTTGCTACCATACTTGTTTGGCCTTTGTTGCTACTTCAGTCTTCCAATGTGTTTTCATGCTTTATTTCTTCCTGGTATGCTATAGCTGTGTCAAATAATATCGTTGCGAGTTCCTGATTTCTGGTTGTTAATTTTTCTCTTTTTCTAACCTATATTTGTTTGAGCAGGTATGTGCGAGCCTTGGACTTGATAGGAAAAGAAACGATTCTCGTTTGCATAATGTGTTCTCTAGGTTTGGGATGCGTGTGCAGGCAGAAAACCATAAAAAAACAGTAGCATTTCGAGTTTGGTCTCGTGAGAATTCTAATCCTGATGAGTCAAACGCATTTTTGGAGAAGTCCAAAATTGAGATTGGTGGAAATAATATTTCTACTTCTAATTTAGAAAGTCATGATGTTATGGGCAGATCAAATGAAATCCTCCAAGAGTACAATCATTCAACTTCTGAAGTTGAATTTGCTACATCTGGAAATCTAAGTGATAAGGGAAATGTTCTGGAATTATGCTGTCTCTCCCCTGAGGATGGTCAAACCAATCATGTGTTCTCCTCTCCCACCAAGGTGTCAGCAGTTATTCAGGAGCCAACAAGCATTGCTTCTGATGCAAAACTAGTGAGTGTGGAAAAAGAGATGAATGCTGCTTCATCAGAGACAGCATTATTAAATTCACCCAAATGTGGGCCAAATCAGTTGCTTCCCTATCTTCCTTTAACTTCTGATGGTGTCCTGAGGGAGAAGAGGATTCTTGAACGGTTACAGGTGCTCTGTGCCATTCATTTTTTTGACTGGATACCTTGGAATTATCTATTGTATGTTTCTATATGATTTTTTCCTTTCATTTTCTAAGAAGCTTACCCTTTGGTTTTTCTTCTGTAGGATGAAAAGTTCATCTTAGAAATGGAGCTACGCAGGTGGCTTATGAGTCATGAGAATGGGAAGCGAACAGAAATTGATAGAAGAACAATCAGAAGAATATTAAACAAGCTTCAACAACAAGGACAATGCAAAATAGAGTCAATTTACCTTCCAGTCGTCACAAAATGTACCAGCGACCGTAAAGTTATTGTAGTTCTGCACCCGTCAGCTCAAGATATTCTTCCTGAATTAATGGATGACATAATTAAACGACATAGGTCTTTTCGTTCTGAGGGATCATCAAAAGTGAAACTTAACGAACCAATCCGTGTGTTAAATGATGTCACGAGAACTGAGACTTCTAAGGGCCCAAAATATAAAGCTGGTCTTTTAGATGCCATGCGTTCCAATGGTTTTATGCTGGCAAAAATGGTTCGTGCAAAGCTGCTACATACCTTTTTATGGGGTCACCTAAGTAGTTTTCCTGGATGGGATGATGCTTTATCAACTGGTTCACCTAAGCATTCTCACACGTTTCTTGAACTTGAATCAGCTATGAGGTTTATTTCGATCGAGATATTCCTGAAGGTGGTTGGAAGTAGTAAGAAAGGTGATGATATAGTTGAAAAGAGTCGGAGGGGTTTGCGTCTCTGTGATCTTCCTGTTGAAGAACAGAAACAACTGATGGATACTCTTGCGACTGGGAGACTATCACGTATAATTGACATTTTGCGAAGACTGAAGGTAGATGTTTTTTTTCTAATACATTTGAAATTACCGAAGAATGAATTTTTAGACCATTGTCTCTGATGTATGTATGGATATACAGATATCCCTGAGCCTTCAGCCTATGCTCCACATTATACCATTCAAAACTTGCACATTTCGATCTAGAATTAATTGTTCAGTCTTCTCTCGTGGTGCCTATTGTATTGTACTTCCATCCTTGCCTCTAAATAGTTATGAGCTCGCCGTGTGGTGTTTTTCTGTAGGACTTCATATAGTTACTTCAAAATTTATGCTATTCAGGAGCACATGCACTGGGTTTCTATTCTTTTGTTTATGTGTCAGCCTGTCAATGGGATTCAATCATTCTGTTCAAAAGCCAGTAGAGCTAATTATCCATGAATATCAAGAATTTTTTTTCTTTGGAGACGCATATGGCTAATTTGTTTCGTTGCTTCACTTGTTTGCATGTTGAACCTTAATAGGTTAGTCGTCAGGAGTATTATTGAACCTTAATAGCTGGTTCACTAGCAAGATTCGTATAATGTTAATGATGGTAAAATGATTCGGTTCTTTTATTGGTTGGTCAGTTTTAATTGTTTAGAGCTCCAGCAGTGTTACTTTGAGAAAGTTTTAGGGTATGGCTTTTATCTTTTTTCTTTTTGCATGGCCTTTTGGGTCATTTGTTCTCCGATTAAGTAAAACTACAGTCAGTTCAAAATTCAAATCAATGTAAACGAGGCACTTCTATCCCATTATATATCATGCCATTCCTCATAGTGTTCTCTATCCTGTAGCTGATTCGGTTGATACCGGGTGCGCATGCAGAGGATGGAGTGCACATGCCTCATAGTCCCATGTGTGTATTGGAGCTAAGACCTTATATGGAAGAACCTCCATCTATGATTGCAAAATCTAATCCAGGGCCTCCTGATCTTCGCCCCAGAATCAGGCATGATTTTATCCTGTCAAATAAAGAAGCTCTTGATGAATATTGGAACACTTTGGAGTATTGTTATGCTGCTGCTGATCCAACTGCAGCATTACACGCGTTCCCTGGATCTGTTGTTCCTGAGGTATGTGCTTTAATGTTTTGTTTGCTAAGTTGTTCCTAAAAAAATTGTGTCAGCAAGTTGCCACAGCAAATCATGATATTTAATAGAAACTCTCTATGATGCTTTTTGACATGATCCAGACACATTAATTGTGTGGCAGTTAAATCTAGTGGTTAGCTGTAACTCTTTTTATTTGTGGGCTTATCGAATCACTTCGAACTTGAGTTGAATCCGTATGATTGCGTTCCTTTTTCAGGTTTTCCACCCTCGTCGTTGGACCTCTGTACCAATTATGTCTACTCATCAACATGCTGAGCTCCGTCGACAAATTGTGAAGAATGGTTTTGACAAAAAGATTTCATGTGAAGAGTGTGCCAAGATTGCAAAAAATCTCAGTCTGTCCTTACAGCAGGTTATTATAGTTATATTGGCCTGTCTTTCTCTTTCTGATGATATCTAGCGTTGTTCTGAACTTGTTTTTTTAGCTTCACAACACATTAATGGGCTGAGGTACCTTTTGTTTATTACATAAATAGTTCGCATCTGATTGTTAGTCAACTGGAATACTTCTTGCAGGTTCTTTGTTCCTATTACAAGTATAGCCAAAAACATTTCAAAAAAGTTAAAAGAGTTGCAAATGCCAACGAACATCATCAAACACCAGATAGAAAATCCCCTTCTAAAAGAAAGAAATCTTCAGAATCAAGCTCCATAAAGCATAGAAGAGTTGATACTGTAAATGAACAGTTGGTTGACCAATTCATGGAGGATCAAGAATGTACTCCTGGAGAACTTCATGCAGCTCCTTTACCATCATCTTATGAGGATGATCATTCAGAATTTGTGGAAGAGCTAGGTTGTATCCCTGATAAGAAATCAAATTCGACAATCAATCAGTGCACAAAGCCTCTGCCATTGCGTGGAAGAAGGTTTGCTTGGACCGATGAAACTGACAGGTGAGGGTAAACTTGCATTTGGGTCGTACAAACAGTATGGAAAAATCAAGTCTGTGCAGTCAGTTAAATTTGGGATAGATAAT
This sequence comes from Euphorbia peplus, assembly GCA_028411795.1. Classification (NCBI taxonomy): domain Eukaryota; kingdom Viridiplantae; phylum Streptophyta; class Magnoliopsida; order Malpighiales; family Euphorbiaceae; genus Euphorbia; species Euphorbia peplus. The sequence continues at coordinate 4,695,969 of CP110843.1, read as the reverse complement.
TTATTAGTCCCATCTTTTTTTTCTAAACTCACTCTTTAGTCCCCACATTTTGAAAAACACATTACTAAATCCCCATCTTTTTCCATAATTAACTTTTTGGTCCTTTTTGTCTATCATTTTGGATTTTTAACTTAACATATTTGAACTTTCAAGACATCTATACTGTTGTACAAAATGACTCTATGATTTTGCTATGTCATGTAAGACTTTTATTATGAAATATAAAAGTTACAGATCTTAAGAATTAGACAGAAGGACAGAAAGAACTAAAGGGTTAATTATGACAAAAGATAGGGACCTTATAATGGTTTTTCAATTTAGAAGGACTAAATAGTGAGTTAGGTAAAAAGACACGGACTAATAAATTATGTGCCCTTAAATTTATGCAGTGTGCAAAAGTAGAAACTTTCTACGGGATAACTATTGCAAGGATGCCTTCCATAATGAAATTATCTACAATTCTCATTTTTTTAACTTTGTGGTTTGGTCATATGGAAAATCCAAGGATTTAGTTATTTTAGGAGAAACAACATTATGTTAGATATTCTGGTATGTTTTACTTCAATCTTAGTTTGTTATGTGTAGAACTATTTTTTTTCAGAGAAAAATAGAAGTTTGCTTTTTGTGTGTGTGTGAGCGTCTTTGTGTAGGGCATTTTTTTTACTTCTTTCCTCTTGACACTATTTTATGTTCATACAGGCAACTATTGAAACTATATACAAGGCAAGTGGCATTTCTTGGGCCAAATGGTCGCATGGACTGGGATGGAATTTCAGATCTACCAGCTTCTCGAGAAAAATGTGTTCGGAGAGTGTCAAAGTTAAAAAGGAATGCTAACTTCAGAAACGCCCTTAAAAAATTCTGTAACTTTCTCCAGCAAAGGTATATAAAGCACCTAGAGAAAACACAGAGTCCTTTGTTTAACAAGAAAGGCTACAGAAGTTTTGTAAGAGACCATACAAGCAATACTATTGACTCCAATGGTATTGGAGATGGTGGAAAAACTGGTTTTGAAGAAAATCAGTGGGATGATTTCAGTGAAACTAGTATTAGAAAAGCCTTTGAGAATTTGATTCTGTTCAAGCAAATGGCTAAAGTGCAAGCCTCTCAAGGAGCTTACTCTGAACAGTTGTCCAATTTAAACACAAATGTTGTAAGATATTTTCTTGTTTCATTCTTGCTATGTTCATTCCATCTGAAATATTAGGACTGAGTCATATTATTACAGGTTGCCTCTTAAGATTTTATACTTTGTTGCAGGTGTCTCCAATTTAATTTAGTAGTAGTGAATACTAGGGTTAATTTGGTCTATATATCGTCTTACAACTAGGTTTTCCTGCATGCATTGTGATGAAAAGATTCCCCATATCTGTTATGAGAATGTTAAAAGCTTTTGATTACTTTTGCAATATGGATGGCTAATTACTGTGTTTTCCTTCCAGAATTCCTTGGAAGAAAATGTTCATAAACATGACAATGGATCACGTAGAGATTCTCAACAAAGATCAAGGAACTACAGCTTTCATCAAAAGTTCATAAAGTGTTTGAGTGGAGGAACTTTTGTTAGTACACGTGTGCATAAATCTTTACCAGTTTCTAATGCTGTAGAGCTTTTGAAGCTTGTCTTTTTGAACACCTCAGCAGCACCTGAAGTGCAAAATCATCTAGCAGAAACCTTACGGCGTTATTCAGAACATGATCTCTTTGCAGCTTTTAGCTACCTCAGAGAGAAGAAATTTTTGGTAAAGTGTTTTCTTGAGTTCTTTGTTTTGTTACTGCCAATTATGAGAAGCTGTTTAATGGGGAGCAATGGTCTCTCATTAAAATTTACCAGGGACTTAAAAACTTCTCCAAAATCATTTAATTTTTGTTACTGATTAATTTATAATTCTAAGTTTGTCCTGTTCTCTGAAGCGGCTGGTCTTCCTTGTAATGGTTGTTCATTTTTGCTATTATATGGTAAAAATGCTACAACTTTTCCGGAATTTCACTAACTTTTTTTTTTTTCTACCTCTTTGAAAACTGCTATTAACTAAAATTGGATTTGCTGTGGACTAAGGACCATGGTTTATGAGTTTATTTTTGTTCCCCCATTAGCTGATAGTTTATTTGCGAATTTACTTTAAGACTACAAGTTTGAAGGTCTCAAATATATTAATATCTCATCTCTTGTATTATTTGTTTCACCAGATTCATGCCCTCCATTGTTGTGGTGGTTGAATCCACTATTATATGTCACCTTGTCTACTTCCTAGTCCATTTTAATATACTTGTATTGTTGACTCTTTTCTCATATGCCTTATTTCCCTTTCGCCAGATTGGTGGTGACGGGGATCAACCTTTTGTACTGTCTCAACAATTCTTGCAAAGTGTTTCTAAATCTTTCTTCCCATTTAATACTGGAAAAAGGGCTGCTAAATTTTCTGATTGGATACATGAAAGAGAAAAAGATTTGATGGAAGGGGAAATTATTCTCACTGAAGAATTGCAGTGTGGGGATATTTTTCAGTTGTTTGCACTTGTTTCTTCGGGTGAATTGTCCATTTCTCCTTCTGTGCCTGATGAAGGCGTGGGAGAAGTTGAAGACTCGAGAAATTCAAAGCGGAAGGCTGAGGATGAAGACGAACATTTCGATGGTGACAAGTCTAAGAGGATGAAAACTCTAGATGGTGAACTCATTTCTCGTAAAGAAAAGGGATTTCCTGGTATAGTGGTGCTTATGCACCGTTCAACATTTGATTCTGTACAGTTGTTGAACAATGAGGATCTTCATGTTCCTGAGGTTGATCAAAATGATAAATCCAGTGATGTTTTGGGTCGGAAAATCATATCTGAGTCATCTCAATGCAAAAGAATTCCTGAAACCCTCGATTTTGACAGCATTCATGTTCCCGAGGTTGATCAAAATGATAAATCCAGTGATGTTTTGGGTCGGAAAATCATATCTGAGTTATCTCAATGCGAAAGAATTCCAGAAACCCTCGATTTTGACAGCATCAATCCTACAACGAGATGTGCTGGTGATTCACCTTGGGAAGCAATGATGGACTATGCACAACTCATGTTGAAATCTGATTCTAAGAAACTGAGTTTGTTTAGTCCTGAAACTTTTAGGACCATTTATATGGCCATTCAGAAGGCTGGTGACCAAGGTTTGAGTTTAGAAGAGGTCTCGCAAGTTGTGGGTATGCACTCTATAAGCCTTTTTCTCTCCCCTCTTTCTGCTCTTGTCCTATTCCCAAGTTTAAAAGAAAAAAAAAAAGATTGCACTTCTTCCTGGATTTCACTATGTTTAATATTTCATTGTTTTGTTGCAGGAGAAAATATGCATGTCCATGTCATTGATATCCTCCAAGGATTTGGATATGTAATGAAGGTTAGTTTTATGCTTATTTCATAATTTATAGTATTCTAGTTAGAGAGATATCTTCAGTAAGGTATACCTGGATTGGTACCCTTGGTGCCCTACCTTTCGATATCTTATGTCGGGCCATCCTTTAACGTTGCTATTGTCTGTATCATATCTTCTTAATGTTTGATTAAGCATATTATCTAGGATATCACTCAAATTAGCTACTTTTTCTTAAACGATCATTCTTTCACGGAGAATATGAATCTGTATAATTTGATGATTGTAGTTTGAAGTGTCTTTCATGTCCATTATGGTATGAATTTTCTTGCATTTTTACTCAATAGAACATACTCCAGTCTCAATTGGAAAAAAATTCTTATACTTTCTTCTAATTGCACAGGTCAACACCTATGACTCTGTTCATGTTGTAGATTCTCTATTTCGTTCCAAGTACTTTTTGACTTCAGGCTCCCATCAAGAGCTTGGTCAACACTCGATAACAAAATTCTTCGAGAGTATTGCAGATTGTCATTCAGTGCCCCATTCTGAAATCTCCGACATATTTCGCAATAGTTCACACGGGACAGCAACCACCAGCCACAGAGTTACGATTCTTAATCGTCCTGAAGAGGTTGTACCTGATACAGAACCGCAGAGTAGCAATGCTCATGAGGGCTGCCCGCAAGAGAACGTATTTTTGCCTAAGCAGGATCACGATAGAAAAACCCTTGAATCATCCTCAAATTTCCTGCATGTGCCTATATTGCCATGGGTAAATGGAAATGGGAGCATCAATAGAGTTGTATACAACGGACTCGTACGCCGTGTTCTCAGTATTGTGATGCAAAATCCAGGGATACTAGAGGTACTTTCCTATTCTGAGCATTTAGAAGTAATAACGCATTTTCGTTAATTTGCGCTAGATTTTTCCGATGATATCTAAATTCTTGCTTTTGCAATGGAGAATTCTCGATTTCAACATAACTTCTGATTTGTGCAGAAACAAATTTGAAAATTATGAAAGCATTCTAGTTTCTTGCCAAGTTCTTTAATTTGAGTACTTATAATTGATAAAGATTCAGATCAAGCTTTTCTGAGTTTTTCTTAACCTCTTCTGGTTTTGTCATTTGTTGTTCAGGAAAACATTATCCAACAGATTGATGTATTGAATCCAGAGGTATGCTATTTTACTCCTTTATCTTCAAAATCTGATAGGCCAGTTTTGAAAGAATGCTTGTTTTTAGATTCTTGCAATTACAGTTCAAAATGATATGTGTTAGCATCAGAATTCATATGTTGGGAAACCAGAAATTAAAAGCGATACATGCCACTTTTATATAATACTGATCTCGCGTTGTGGGCTAATTCCATGACTAATAGTGTTTTGTGATCATTGTTACAGAGCTGCAGGGGTCTATTGGACTTGATGATTTTGGATAAAAACATTACAGTGAGAAAAATGCATCAATCAGTATCGAGTGGACCGCCTTCTTTGCTAGGAAGCCTATTTGAAAGCAGCTTGAAGAAGTCGAAATCGGTTTACCGTAACCACTTGTTTGCTAATCCAATGAGTGCATCTCTTCTGTAAGTTTCTTCACTTACTGTTAGTTGCAGATTAGATTAAGTTTTTGTAGAATTAGTAATTTAGATGTTTATTATGGTGCTAAAAGTGTGTATATTATGCAACTTTCCATCATTGACAACACTTGACATTGATCTGTAAATGTAACGAACATTTCGGTAATAGTAGTAGATACAATCAGATGAAGTGCGCAGTTAAAATTATGAAACATATGTTTATAACTGTTTTGAAAGGAGAATAGTTATCGGTCCGCACGAAATTGGCTGAATTTAATGTCTTAATACTAGGGTTGGGCACGGATCCCTTCGATTCAATCTTGGATCACATATTAAATGAAAAATATTCACATTTGTAACTGTTTTTGACCGAATTAGATACAATTTAGTCAAATCAAGTCAATAGTATAGTTAAATTCATAATCATTTTACTTAAATATTTGATCAAAAGGAATAAATTTACTATTCGTGCTCAGCCCTACTTAATACTAGACCTATTAAGTGTCCTTTTGTAGCTTTTTTTTCTTTGATATTTTATCTCTGATAGTGTGGATGAAGGAATAACCGATAATTTTCATATATTGAGAATAATTTTCATATATTGGGAATAAAATCAATTGCAATTTTTTTTAATATCAAAGGGTTAAATGATATATAAATTGGGAGAAATGAAGAATGCATTCTATAATTTCTTTGACATTACGCTAACTTTTTTTCCTTTAGCAAGCCTTAAGAAATAGCTCAGCCAAAAAAAAGGCAACCGGTCAAACATTGCAACGATAGAAATCACATTAAACTAATAATCTTAAGAAAATGAATAAGTTGTAGCTACCATTTCCAAATCACATTAAACTAATAATCTTAAGAAAATGAATAACTTGTAGCTACCATTTCCATCATGAAAAAGAGGATAACCTTAAAATGAAACTCAAAATAATACAACATATGTTTGTGGCAAGATGCACAATAAAGAACAACCTTATACTAGCTGTACAATAATTATAAAAAAAGTTTCGGACTTTTCCATTGCAATTTGCTAATCGAAATGACCAAGAACCCTTCCAATCTCGAATAAGAAACACAAGCTGAAGCTAAACATACATTATCTTTGCACGCACCATCAGAATTTAATTTTGACTCGATTTTGCTCCAATTTTCTCCAACTAATTCAAGTCAGAATTATCGAATGAAAAGGCGGGGTGACATCTATTGAATGTACCGGTAAACTCAATAGTTTGATGATGAATAAAATTCAAACTGTCAGCCCCTGAACTTGAGACTTTATAAACTCTCTCATTCCGCCACTTCCAAATCCACAACTGCCTCGTCCCAAAAATAATAGGCCAATGAACCCTTCAAACAAAAACAATAGATGTAATATGATAATTTGGCTTTTCAAATTTTCTTGGCTTGATCTCATTGGACCTATGAAAAGCAACTAGAGTTGAAATCTCTTGATGACACTCCGATGCCAAGTTAGTAAAATCTTGCCGAAGAGAGTAAACTTAAGTGACATGAGTATTTCTCATGTTACCTTAGTGTGGGATTTCTCCACTTTTACCTCCGGGCATAGTCTACAAAATTATCCACTCATTGGGCTTGGACCCAAAACAACCAAATCTCAATGTTATCTAGAAAAAAGTACAAATAAAACCTTTGTCCTTTTAAGGTTTTGCAAATAGATGAATGTGTTTTCATTTTTCGTAGATGAAACAAGTAGCCAATGTTTTAAAAACCGGACCGGAAGTTGAATCGGCGTAACAAATGGTTCAAGGTGTAATAGGTTCAACCGGTGGTTCAGGTGTGACAATGGGCTTATGGTGTGACAGCCCACTTATGGTGTGACAAGGGAAAGAGGTGGGGGTAATTTTGTAATTGAACAGGGGAAGGTGGCAAACTTGTAATTAAGAGAAAAAGCCTTATGCGTGGAAAATGGAGGGAATGAAGAGGAGGTGATGTCAGCGGTGATGTCACATCTGGAGAGAGAAAAAGTTTTAATTAGTTTCTTTAAAATGCATTTTCCCGCTCTTCCCGAACTCATTTTTCAAAAAAAAATTATACCATTGAACTCGTATTAATTAGGCGGTCATTTTGAGACCCATTGTTGCTATTTATAAGCAATTTTTATTTTATTTTATTTTTCTATGGTTGTTTCGAATTAATACTGGGTTGTTCCACCAGACTACTACATTTTTTTACACTCTCCGAGTATTCTGCTGGAACAAATGTAGTAGTCTGGTGGAACAAGTGTAGTATTCTGTTGGAACAAATGTAGTAGTCTGGGGGAACAAGTGTAGTATTCTGCTGAAACAAATGTAGTAGTCTGGCGGAACAAGTGTAGTATTCTGCTGGAACAAATGTAGTAGTCTGGGGGAACAAGTGTAGTATTCTGCTGAAACAAATGTAGTAGTCTGGCGGAACAAGTGTAGTATTCTGCTGAAACAAATGTAGTAGTCTGGCGGAACAAGTGTAGTATTCTGCTGAAACAAATGTAGTAGTCTGGCGGAACAAGTGTAGTATTCTGCTGAAACAAATGTAGTAGTCTGGCGGAACAAGTGTAGTATTTTGTTGTTCCGAATGAAATATTTTGTTGTTTCGAATTAATAGTCTGTTTGTTTCAAAATTATAGTCTGTTTGTTTCAAATTAATATTCTGTTGTTCCAACAAATCATTGTTCCTTAAACAATCTAATACACATATCACTCATCTGAAACACCTCGAAATGGACATCAACACCTCCATCCTCATTCACTTCCACATTCTCCAGCTTCACCAACGCAAATACATATATAATTCAAACTAAAAGGACCTACCCTTCATTTTTAATGAAAAATAAATGGTTTTTCTGCATAATGAAAAATAATTTGAGTTTTTATCATGAATCCCATTTTCTACTGAATTGTATTGGTCAAACCTTCAATCCAAGGTGGTGACAATACTAAAGATATTAAAAAATTAATAGATCAGAAAAGACAACAAAGGAGAAAAGAAATTGATAGATAAAAAAGACAACCAAAGGAGAAAATTTCAATGGTTGCACAACACCGCCATCTTCTACCTCTTTATTTTATTTCATTTGATTCAACACCAGGATGATAAGATGATGATAATTTCTCGCAGCAAACTGCTGAATTGACCAAAACTCATTTCACCAGATGATAGCAAACTCAAGATTTTCAGCTCGGAGGTTTCAAAAATGAAATCAGTTGAAGCAACAGATTCGAATGTCTCGGCCGATGACCCTAACTCGAGTCGGAGGAGACGGAGGCGGGAGGAGACAATTTCGGGAGGAGACGGAGGCGGGAGGAGATGGAGGCAGGAGGAGATCCGGATGAGTTTGCTGGAGAAAGAAAAACACGAAGAGAATTGGAAAAGTTACCTATTAAATACCTGATTAATTACACAATTGGTACCTGTCTCACCATAAGAGGGCTGTCACACCATAAGGGGGTATCTCACCTGAACTTGACTCTACATGTATATAATAAAATCCTATTTCAATTAAACATAAAATAAAAATTGGGATAAGTACAAATAAAACCCTTGTGGTTTCATGAATTTGCAATTAGAGGAATGTGGTTTCATTTTTTGCAAAAGGAGGCATGTGGTTTACAAAATTGACAATTAAAGGAATTTCATTTAAATTGTTAGTATTTGATGACATGTCATATTGACTTTGATGATGTGTCATGTTGACTTGTTGACGTGGCATAATAAACTATTAATTTTTTGATGACATGTCATGTGACTTGATGACGTGGCGGGTTGACTTGATGATGTGGCAAATGTTGTTAATCAATTTCCTTTATTTGTCAAATATCTAAAGCACATGCCTCCTTTTGCAAAAAATGAAACCACATCCCTCTATTTGGAAAACATTGAAACCACAAGGGTTTTATTTGTACTTTTCCCATAAAAATTCATATATCAAACAACACATAGTTAGAATACATATATAAAAATTTTTAAAGTTTTTTAATTTGATTTTTTATGAAAAACCGGAGTCAACCCGGTTTGGTTTAACCCGGTTTACTGGTCGAACTGGCCAGTTTACTGGTTCAGTCCGGTTTTTTGTTAACAAACCGTTTAGTATGAAACCGGACCGGACACCTAACCGGTTCGATCCGGTTTCTACATGTAGCTTACAAAGTTGACAAGTAGAAGATTGTGCCTAACACCATTTTGCCATATTATGAAGTCAATGTTCCACGTCATCAAGTCAACATGACACGTCATTAAAAAAATTAATATTTTATTATGCCCACTTCATCAAAGTCAACAGGTTAAAATGACACATTATTAAAGTCAATATGTCACATCATCATGTTACTCAAATTCTTTCACTTGTCAACATTGTAAACCACATACACCATTTTGCAAAAGATGAAACCACAATCCTCTTTTTACAACTCCATCAATATTATCTAATGTTATTGATGCAACTATTTACAAGATAGTTCAAAATTTTAAATGAATTGAAACTCGTCATTCTTGAAAAAAGGGTGAAGGCAGACTATCATTACACGATGGGAAGACTTGGACCAAATAGATTGTTATACACCGACTCCCGCTTTTGTTAAAAACCAACCTCGATCCACATTTTAAAAAGTAAAAAACTTTAATAATTCTAAACCTAAATCTAAAAGTTATATAAACGTAATAAAATAAGGACTTGATAAACACAAAACAAATAAATCGAAAGGTTATATATAAAATATAATTAGTTTAATATGATCTATTTTATTTATACTTTCTCCTATTTAACATAATAATTATTATGAACAAAACAATGTAATGTTAAAGAAAAAATAAACAAAACAAAATAAAATAAGCTTGATAATAAAAAAAATAAATCACGAAAACAACATTGTTTCAGAATCTCCAACAGAAGACACAAATATAAATTCAGCCCAATGAACAATATAAAACCCACGAAATCCAATGTAACTAAACAATTGTATCCAATCACAAAACGCCACCTCCCCTTTGACTAAAATCTGACCCCACCATCCACCTACACGTGTACGGCTCCGATCCGACCTCCCTTTTACTCTTCTCTCTTTCCCCGCTCTGCAAAAAATTTCCGATTAGCAGAGAAAAAAAATCTTGAATCAATGAAATTCTTCTTCCTTCCATTGATTTCAGCAATACCCAAATTCAAAAATATCTGAAGCAGCTTCTTCCTTCCATGGCAGAAATCACAGCTGCTTCTCCTAAAACAATCACTTCTCCTAACCCTATGGACCCTTCTTCTTTAACTCCGCCGTTACAACCACCGCCGCCGGCGGCGAATCAACTTCAGACGGCGGGTCAACCCATTTGTAACATAACCCAGAACCCACAAATTCAAATTGGTTCTCCTTCTTCTCTTGACCCTCAAATTTCATCTCCTCAGCAGCAGAATGTTGCTGCTGCGATGTCCAATTATCAGATTTCGCAGAGTCTTCAGCGATCTCCATCTATGTCGAGGTTGAGTCAGCAACAGCAGCAGCAGAATCAGTATGGGAGTGTTTTGAGGCAGCAGCAGGGGCAGGGGTTGTATGGGCAAGTTAATTTTGGTTCGATTCAGCAGAATTCGCAGAATCAGCAATTGGCTGGTGGCGGGAATTTGTCGAGGTCTCAGCTTCTTGGCCAGAGCAGTCATCTGCCTATGCTTAGTGGAGCTATGGCTGCTGCTGCGGCTGCTCAGTTGAACTTGCTTAGCTCGGTATGAATTGCATTCGTTTATTTACTCTTAGCTTGTGAGTGTTTAGTATTCACTATCGAAGTTTCGTTGATTGCAATCAAGTGCTCTTTTCGCGTTTGTTCATAATTGAACTTTAGGGTATCAAAGTTTTGTTTTTGAAAGTTCTAGGTTAGTGTAATACAGTTTCCTTGTGGTTCTTGGTGTTGTTTAAGGAAAAAAATATCTATTCTTTTTCCATCTTGAGTGACTGATATCTTGATATCTCTATTGACTAAGCGTACAAGGATTGAAGTTGTGTGATCTTTCATTTGATCTCTATAATCGGTATTCTTTAAAAGTAGCGAAACTCTTAAAACCGAAATGAATGCGTGATTATATGAGAGATATAATTTATGCTTGTGAAGTATCTTATAGTATGTTTGTAACCTCAGCAGTTAAGGTAGTAATGTCGTTTGTGATATCTATATTAATGAGGTTTTCTGGATGTAGCCGAGGCAGAAAGCTGGGTTAGTCCAAGGTTCTCAGTTCCATCCTGGTGCTTCTCCAGGGCAGCCTTTACAGAGCTTGCAGGCCATGGGAATGATGGGGTCACTCAATTTGACCTCGCAACTGAGGCCTAACGGGGTTGCTTATGGTCAACAGCGGATGAGTGCCGGACAAATGAGACAACAATTAGCACAACAAAATCCGCTTACGTCATCTCAGGTATTAATATTAAATACGGCCATTACTTCATTATGCTATATTTAGTGGATTTAGTGGATTTGGTAAGGTATGATATCCGTTAGTTTTCATCATTTAGCTGACAGAATTGATTGCATCTTTTATTACGGAATTGCTACGTGTTATAGTACGGAGGTCTTTAATATGGAAAGCTGCTTTTTCAAATATGTCCTCTCCTCTTTGATGCTCTGATCACACTCGTTCTTCTTGACACGTGTCATTCTTGAATAAATGTTCTTAAGCATATAATATTTAAGTTTGAGTCTAGTTCTAATGAGCTTGTTCTTTGCAATTTGTACTTGGTAATCAAAATGTTTTACTAGTTCGGATATTAGTTAACTTGTGGGTTCTGTTGACATTCAATTTTCGCTAACACACAGGATATTTGCTTACAAATAGATGGTATTTTCATTTGTCCCAGTTTTCCCATAATTTTAGTTCCCCACTAGCTTATCAGGTTTCAATGTCTGCTAATTTCGCATTTTACTCGTTCGAGTGGCCAATCCTGCAAGCGGGCATGCAATATGTAATGCAACATATGATGCAGCTAAAAAATCCTTGACTCAGAATATTGAAAAGAAAGGAACCACGGATCCAAAAAGTTAACCAAGCTACTGGGAATTTCTGCTTTTATTATTTAAATAACGGCTGAATAAACTTTAGACAATCTTTGCACCCCCACAAGTAGTACAAAACTCTAAAATAAAATGTCAAGAAAATGCTTACGTAATATAATCAGGCTTGCTTCACATCCTATCGAATTACAAGTCTACAATTAAGGAAAACTTCAGCTCATGCATCACATAAACATTTGTTAAAAACTGGTTTACGTGTCTTAGTTAGTTTGATTTTTATTCGTTCATGTTGAATGCTTTTAATGATTTCCACGAAAAAAATTGTTAGTTTCCCGCCCCTTTCCCCTCTTGCGTTGTACACTAAAAGTAAAAATCTTTTATTTAAATGTGGAATATTGACTTTACTATTGTAGCCTGGGAATATAAAGAAATGAACTTTATGTTTAACTGGCATGTCTATCTGGTTGCTTATGATACTAGTTTTCTCGGAATATTACAGGTCTCAAACCTATCAAAGGCATCATCATTGGCATTCATGAACCCTCAGCTGTCTGGGATAACTCAGAATGCACAATCATCTATGATGCAGAATTCTCTGTCTCCGCAGCAGTGGTTGAAGCAAATGCCTGCGATGTCTAATCCTGCTTCACCTTCATTTCGGCTTCAACAACAACAAAGGCAGTCACAAGTCCTTTTGCAGCAGCAATTGGCTACATCTTCTCAGTTGCACCAGAATTCTATGACATTAAACCCGCAGCAATTATCCCAGCTCGTACAGCAGCAGTCCTTGATTGGGCAGCAGCAATTGCACCAGCAACAGCAACAGCAGCAGCAGCAGCAACAACAACAGCCGCAGCAGGCGGCACAACAACAACAACAACAACAACAACAACAACAACAACAACAACAACAACAACAGCAGATGCAGCAACAGCTACTACAACAGCAACAATTACAGCAACAACTGTCCATGCATCAGCCGCAGCAACAGCAATCGCCAAGGATGCAAGGGCCAAACGGCCAGAAGACTCTTAGTTTGACCGGATCACAGCCAGATGCAACAGCATCTGGTACAACTACGCCGGGGGGAAGTTCTAGCCAAGGAACAGAAGCAACTAATCAACTACTTGGAAAGAGAAAGATACAGGATTTGGTTTCGCAGGTCTGTTTTTGCTGCGAAATCATTCTTGCTTTTGCTTTTTCTTTTCCATTTCCATTTGTTTCATTGACGCATGTCACACTGTTGGCCTTTTGAATGTACTTATAGGTGGATTCGCATGGAAAACTCGATCCTGAAGTTGAAGATCTTCTTCTGGAAATTGCTGATGAATTTGTTGATTCTGTGAGGCTCGCTATTCCTCCCAATTTACTTTTAGTCTTTTCGTTTGGAATTGCAACAAATTATATAAATGCAGTCTGGATATTTGTTTTCATCTTACACGCTTAGACCTAGTTGCAAGTGCATGTTTAGGCGCACTCAGTATAGACATTGCATGTATTTATGTGTATTTGTGTGGTTAGTGTTTTGCTTCTCAAACGTTAATTGCAATATGCTGTAAAGATCGAGTCAAACTTACGGAAACGTATGTAGTTAAGCATGTTCTTTGATCTTACAGTTGAGTATGGAGTATAAACAACAAATAAAGTTATCTTTTAACATCTTATGAAATGCAAGTGGTAACCATAACATAATATGAATTAAGATCTGTCGGAAGTTTCCTTGTGAGCTTTCTGAATGCTTTCCGTCAAAATAAGTGCTTTATTCTGTATGACGCTTTTTAATGCTTATTAATTGTTGAGCTTTTATCTGGTCAAATTGTAATCAGTAGGGAAAATATTAATGCTACTGATATAATCTAAAGATTCTTAGCTCCTGTACAGTGGTGGAATTCATCTGCTTGTACTTAATCTAAGTTTTACTTACGCGTCATGAACTATATTACTTCGTGTTTATACATTGATTTATTTTACTGCACCAAAATGCAGGTGACTTCATTTGCTTGCAATTTGGCAAAACATCGAAAATCCTCAACTTTGGAGTCCAAGGACTTGTTGCTGCACTTAGGTTTGTTTTGCTTATATATGCTCCTTCTTTTCAGTATTTTTCGTAATGAAGGCATTGGTATCCGCACATATGTTAATCTCTGATTTAATGGATACCATCTTTCAAGATTAGCAATAGAATTATTTGTATTGTCATGCTCAGTGTGCATTTTCTCAAACCAATCATTATAGTCTCTTTTTAGTCAAGTAGTAAGTGTAACATTTGATAGGCGGCTCTTAGTGATTATGGTGGGCAAAGTACGTTCATAAACTGATGGGTTAATCATATATATATGCAGAGAGAAACTGGCATCTGACGGTTCCTGGATATTCAACTGAAGAACGAAATTTGCAAAGAAAACCGGTAAGTATTGGACCCTTTCTAGTGACTTCTTGTATTTTATGTTATTTTGTTAGATTCTATAATAAGAAATGATTATATAGAGATGAAGTGAAGTGTCAACCAGATGTATTTGTTGGAAGTATCCGGTCCAAAATTTGTATTTAGCACTTACAATAATAATTAGTAGTATCCGTATGAAGCATGTAATACTCTATCATAGTTCATATGTTGGAAAACCATACTAATTTGGTTTTGATCCTTCATTCTTCCTTCCTAGGGCCATACTGTTAAAGTTATAACGATGACAAATTAATTAGAATTTTATAACCACGAATCGTATCAAGAAATGAAGTTTGATGTGTTTGAGTTCAAAATATGCAGTTATCCAGTGAGATTCACAAGAAACGTCTCGATATGGTAAACACAATCTCAGTCTCTTACTACAATTAGCATATTTTCGTCATGTGGCTATTGTCTATTTGACACCGTGCTGTGTTTACAGATTCGCGCAACGAGGGAAACCTCGCATACCGAAACAACTATCAACAACCCGATGATGATGAGACCAGCACTCGGCAACGGCAACAGCAACAGCAATAGCAACTCGTTGATAAGACCTTCACCGAGCTCAGAGCAGTTGGCATCCCAATCAACCCCTTCTCAAATGCTGCAGCAGATGACGCGATTTTAAATGACGATGCTGGTTCGTTGTCGGTCACTAGAAGCCGTAATACCTGTATGTTTTATGCAATTTCGATAGTAATAGAGACAGGAGTGTAATTATTTGGGAAAGTGGGATTAGAAGATGAAAGTGAGTGATAATCTAATTTATGATTTGATGTAGTTTAGTGAATAGAAGAACAAGAATATGTGTTATAAAAAGGGGAAAATTAAAAGGTATATTATATATATACTTGGGGGAGCTGAGTTGCAGGAGATCATAATAATGTGTCTCCAAGTTCAAGCTTTTCCAGCTTAAAATGAGAACTTACCTGGTGATGTAATCTCAGATATGTGTTTATTTTTTTAATTTTTATAATTATTCTAGTTTATTTTTATTTTCTCTTTTAGGTTTATGGACTTGGCTATTGTATCTCATAGGAATTTCAGTTTTTTTTAGATAACTGTAGTCACTAAATTATACCTTGGTAATTCTAAATTTTTATTTTATGAGTTTAATTTTGAGATTTTTACCTACAGTATATAAAAAAATTGCAACAATTTTATTTTTTTATCAGAATGGCAAGCATTTCAAAAGTTTTTTTTTTTTATTGAACTTGAGAATATCTGAAATAATAGAAATGTATTTCTAAAATACAACATTGTTATTTTATTTCTCGGTGCCCGCTATCCTCACTTGATTTCTAACAAAGTGTGTTTACTTTGTTTTTTAAGTCAATAACAAAAAGACACATCAATCTTATTTTATATTATTATTAATCTTTTAATTAAAACTAACACTTGTCAATTTACTATTGAATAGAAAAAATAAAGTAAATTTACTTTGTTTTAAACAAAGTGAGGATAGAAAACCCCTTATTTCTCTTTCCATTTATTGCATATAAGATATAAAGTTTATTTACGGGTTATAGTTGAGTTGACAACATTATAAAAATCTGTTCTTTTGTAATTGTTAAATATCAGATGTTGAAAGCTGTTTGTGAACTAATAATTCAAATTTTTAGAAAACTTATACATCCTAAAAACACAATTTTGTAATTGTTAAATATCAGATGTTGAAAGCTGTTTATATTGTACGGTGACAAAGAAAAAAGTAGATAAAAAAACTGTATAGGTTAAGTTAAGATAGCTAAAAATACCAAAATTATTACTTTATGTTTAGTTTTGCCCGTATTTGATCAAAATAGTTTAAAATTTTGATTATTTTTTTATTTATTAATACCTTATTCTTATTTTATTTAAAATAAATACATTAATTTTAGAAACACAATGTTACATAACAATAATTGTTTAGTTTAATTAAATTAAAGCAAACTTAATTGACCGTGCAACGAGCAATCAAAGTACCTAATTATGTTAATACTCAATAAATTAATCAACTCTTTAAAATTATCAATTTGTCAGGTCTCGATTTGGGCCAACAATACAAATTTACAAAAATCGATAAAAATAATAAAATAATAATTCTCCGAAAAACCATTCTATAAAAAAATGGGTGACAATTAATGTACCATAGGTGTGCAAATTTTTGCAAAATAAATATACTCCATCCGTCCCAAAACTATGTGCAAAATAACTAATTTTCTTGTCTCATAAAATGTGCACATAACTACCAACTAACCCTCACTCTACTAATATACCCCTATTTATTATGATTTAAGTTACTAAATATGGAATGTATTAAATGTTTTTTCATTAAAACACTATATTAATTGAGAACATATAAATAAAACAACAATAGTATGTAATGTTTTCTTATTTAGTGTGTCAACTCATTTGTGCACATAGTTGAATTAACCATGCATATTGCTGATAATAGTACATGACTACATCATCTCAACATCAACATTATGATGATGATCAACTTTATATCCCAAATAGATATTAGATACAATTTGGAGTTCTAGTAATTGTTTAAAATTAATAGGTGTAGTAACTGTTGAATCACCACTCCACAGAAGTTGAGATAAAATTAAGTTAGCTTGATCACCAGGATGATCTCCATCAAAATATACATACTCATTAGGATTACTACATAGCTCATATGGTTCTATTCCACAATCTGATGCATCATTTGTTCCACTGCCACAACAAGCAAAATCTGTAACCGTGAAACCTAAAAAAAAAAACATAAAAAGATTGGCAAATTGGGAAAATATTGTGAGAGATTTTCGTAAAAATTATCCCTTGAGGCTTAACTAGAAGTTAAAACTTTCAAAGTAATACATATATAACCCTTATATTGGAAAGATATTATCGAGCCCCTGTAAGGAATTTGTTGTTTTTCCTGAAATACGGCAAGAACAAGCACTAGTATGTTCTTTTTTAGTTCAAATTGTTTATTGACATTGATACGATAGTCTCCTAGATCAAGTGGTATAAAGTATGTATCTTTCAACCTCTAGACCAAAACCAAGTGTAACGTACGTACCGTATATTGAAGCGTTTTTGACAATGCTGTAGAGAGAAGAGAAGTAATCAAATATTAAAAAAGTGAAGCCTTGTAACTCATTCTCTAATGCATGAGCTGATTTGATGAATTCCTGATTATGTTGTCTGATAATGTCATTCATGAATTCATAACACTCATTGCTTGGAACATCATAGGATTGTAATGAACGTGGTGCGCAACCCATCGGTCCTATGTTTTGAATTGCAAATTTCCTACCTCCCATGTCATATATTTCCTGAAATTACAAACATCTCTTTATTTAGGTAAGGGTTTATATTTTGGGTTAATTTCAAATAGATAATTCCAATCATTTCATATTTTTGCATATAGGTGTTTATTTCTTTTGTATCAAAAAGAAGATTCAAGTAGTTTTCAAATTTTTTTTCTAAACAAATTAATGAGTTTCAAGTTGACAGCGTAAAAATGATCCTTGATTAACTTTAAATGAAAAATTTCAAGAATTAAAATTGGTTGGTACCACATTTATTATCAACCATTCGTTGAGTACATCACCGGTCATTTTTACATTAATTGTCAACCTAAAACCTTTGGTTTGCAAAAAACAGTGAGAACCGCGATCCTGTTTTTGACAAAAATAAAATTAAAAAACCACAATTATCTATTTACAAAAATGTGAATTCAAAACGATTATTTTAGAAATCAACCCTTCAATTTTTAAGCTAAAAACTTGGTGCAATCACACTTGGCTAGATTAACAGCAGATTGAACTTAGACTGGACTTGACTCAAGACCCGGTACGATCCGATCGTGACCTAGCCCAACAATTTTAGGCCAAAGCCTGCAAGACCGAGACGCATCCGATCCTGAGCCAGCCCGGCCCATTAAAAATAAAGGAGATGGAACTTACCATAATGACTTGGGTTATGTTGCCAATTACTAGGTCGATAAATTGTTGAATTTGAGTTGAATTTGGGTGATCATCTCCAATGAAGGTAGCAAAGTCATCCCCTCCAATGCTAGTCATGTAAACAGCTTCCATCAATATCTTCTTTGCCTCTTCCTCTCCTACTTCATTGCTCAATATTTTTGAAGCATTTTTGAAAAAACTTAGCTGTTCTTTCAGGTTTATCTGCAGCCGTAATGGTATTTTTAGAAACTTTAAATTAAGAAAATTGCATTTAATATTTTCACATGATTTAAGTCAGAAAACAGACATCATAAGCATACAAGGTACAAAAATAACATTCATGTTTTTCCTTAAAACGTATCGATTCATACTCCACTTGTGAAATGCTACTAGTTTATGCCATGTTCTTTACGATTGAAATTTACTAAACTGATTTGAAGTTCGTTTACTGAAGAAAAATTACTGATAAAGCATAAAGAACAGGGCCTTAGGCTCAACATTTAAAAAAAATTCCACTAAAAGAATTTGACATATGTACGTATATAGATACGATTTGTTAATTTTCGCAGAATAACCATATCTTATAAGCCATGTCGGACAGTGAAAGTGAGAGTGTTATCGAGAACTAAATTAGTACTATTAAAATGTAAATATTGAGCCTAAAATGATACCCTCCATTTTAAAATGTTAGTCGTTTTTGTAAAAGTATGAGAAATTAAGATTCTTTAGTTATAGCCTACAAAATCCTAATATATCCTCTTTTTAATTTCTCTTATGTCACTTGTTTCCTTAAAATTTTATAAGCATAAGAGCATAATTGAAAAACACTAATCATTATTACCATGAACGACAAAAAGGACCAACATTTATAGAAAAATTTATTTCTCAAAAACGACAAACATTTAAAAACAGAGGGAGTACCATGTTAGGCGCAAATTCTGATATTTTGTAATAAAATTTAGCATACATACCCATCCAGGATTATTTTCTGAAATAGCATGAGCTCCTCCTGCTGCAAAATTAGCTCCATGTCTGAAAGATTTTTGAGTACCATTTTGCTGCAGATAAGGCTTCCATGGTGGTAATGATGCATTCATGGCTGCACCCCATAAACCTCATTAATACACTTGGTGTTTTGGAAAAAAATAATTTATTTTTTTAAGACCGGCTTCAATACAATGTTGATGTTAACTTTATGTTGCGTTATTGTACATTATAAATTTAAAATGTTTCATTACTCTTCTCCTAAAATATTAATCCATGAGAATCATATTTTTCGAGTGTGCTAAATTTTAACTTCAAGTGATTACATGTCTTGTTGACTCATTTTCTTACATCAATCTTTTCTATTCTTTTGAGAATTAATCTTTATACTAATTTAGGGTGATTATTAGCCCATTGAACTTACTCGAATTTTGTGCATTTTACCTTATCAAAAGTCCTCATTTGTCAAGTCACGAGGATTTTAGTGTAAATATGTGACTTTAGGTAAATTCATGATATAATACATTGAATAGAACTTGTCCCAGAACTTTATATTAACAATTTCTTTAATTCTGCAAATAATACAAATCACAGTGTCTTTTATCTCAAAGACAAAACTATGATCATTTATTTGCAAAAACATGAAACCACAAGATACTTATTTGAAATTAATTATAAATAACTCATTAGTTTTGTTGAACTATACAAAAGATCCCTTATTCATGTCAAAAATTTACCAATGATCCCCCATTATTGTTTTATTTGCTCTAAATAACCACAAAATTGAATTAAAATGTTCCTATCAAATTTTGAGTATCCACCTATAACATGCATGAGCTTAAAAAAAAGAAAAAAACTTACCAATAAAATCAGGAATGATACGACCATCACAGTATCTGCCAGTAGAAAAATTGAAGAAAGTCTCTCCATAAGGCCAACGATCAGCCTTTGTAGCACTGCTCAAATTTATGAAATTATTGTTTCCTGGATCAAATATTGAATCCCCAAATACAAATATTGCCACATCATTTTCAGCATTAGAATACATTAGAATAGCCAAGCAGATCAAAAATATGATTTTCAACTTTGACATCTTGTAAATTTTGCTCTTCATTTTTCAAACTCATCCAAGTAGATTTAAACATATGTGGTAGATTTAAACATATGTGTATACAGTCGATAGCATTTAATTCCTCAACTGCATGAATAACTTTTCACGGCTCTTATTTGCTTAGAATTAATTTTTGGTTTCAAATTATGTCTATCAATTCATACCTAACTATCAAAGCCGGTTGGTTGATTACAAAACAAAATTCCATTACCATTCACAAGGGAAAACAAAAACAATTAAATCCGAACTACTCGGTTATAAAAGACCTACAAAATGTTTTGGATGACCATAAAACCCGAGAAATTCTACGATGGATACCCTTCATTCGTACTGGTCTCGGCTTATCAATTATAGAATTTTTCGTAAACATGTACACACTTTAAACATGCATCATAGCTCGGAAATTGGTGGTTGTGAAATGCTCATATTTGATCATTAAGGCAATATATTTATGACTGAACTGAACTGATTTGAATTGCATTTACCGAAGGAAACATAGATAAACCTGGAACACGGATAAACCCGGAACAAAAACCCGTACTTTTTCCATATAATTTTCTTCAGCAGCGCAGTGTTGGCAAATAATTCCAGTATACAAGTGAACAGAAAGGGAAATTGGGGAGACCACCAAGAGGCATTATAGTTGTCAGCTATCTCACTGGAAAGCATCTGCATCATTTAGAATACATGTGATCTTGATTCCGGATTCTTCAACAGCCATTTCGATTTTTCTTGTTAGAATTTCAGGAGCAGCATTTAAGAATTTCGCAAGAGAATCTCCAGTACTGAAGGGGTTGTCCAGGACATTGTAAATCTTGATATGGGGCGATGGCAAGTGAAGATCAGCAGAACATAGCAAGGAATCATTAGATTGAAGAGGTTTTTCGGGTGGCTTGAAAATGGGAAGGGAAGAATTAACTGCAACATGATCATGTTTCTGATTAATTTTATTATCATTTTCATCTTTCCAAAAATGAAAAAGAATTTCAGAGATAGATTGAATGGGACGTTGCATAATTCTTCAAACCCTACGTTCATTTTATCATTGTGACATTCTCACCAATACTTCTTCGGATAATTATTCTCTCAAGAGTGCAATCCCAAAATGGAGATTTTGAACAATTATATTGATTGACTTTGAAAATTCTCCATGACTAAAACCTAACTTTATTTCTCAATTAGTTAAACTATATTTTCATCCTTGGTCTTAAAAAGAAATGCATGCATGATTTCTTACAAGTTACAACTACGAAATTAAGAATCAAATATATAGAAACAAAAATAGATTCGGGTCCACAAATATATAAATTATTATAATCATATATTGGACTACTTAACGTCATGAAAAGAAATTTGATTTGATTTGAGTATAACTAAAGTTCACTGCATAACATTTATAAATGTCATTTTACGTAATAAATAAATAGACGAAACTTACATGCAAAAATGACAATGTGCAGAAGAAAAAGAGTTAATACTAAAGACTTGATTTTATACTTTGGGGATGCATCTGATATAACAAGCTAAATTGTTATTGAGCTTTCATACAAACTTTCCTCCATACCCAAGGCCCAAAAGGCACCCATAAGCGATCTACTACTCGGCAATAGCGAATTCAGAAATTCATATAAGGGGGCACGTTTCTAAGCAATTTTTTTTTTTGCCAAGCACTTCTTATTTTGCATAGAAAATACCAAAATTAATAATATATGACTCTAGTTTCATAGGAGATACCAAAATCAATCAATATTGAAAAAATATTAGTGACGCAAAATAATGGAATTGGAAGAAAAAAAAGAAAAAATATATAAATTTACATTTAAATTCAAGGAAAAAATAAAATTAATAGTAAGAATAATTGAAAAATATAGTAAAAAAAGAATAATAATGTGAAAGAAAAAGTGTACAATGTTAATACTAATGAGAGAAAGAAAATAGTTAAAATGGAAAAAAGAGATAAAAAGTATTAATGAGGGAATGTGGATTTGAACCCATGGCCTCTCAATTAAAATGTGAGAAGGCTAGCATCCTAACATCATCTCTGCTAGCTCCTTCTAATGTTTTTTATATACATTATATATCTATATAAAGTATTTAACGTTTTCCACACCGAAAAAGAATTATTTTGATTTTTGCATGAATTAGAAATAATTCAGACCAGGTAGTGTATTGGCTTTTAGCAATAGTAAGAACGGTTTTAATGGAGATGGAGATGTTGTGAACGGTGAGAGCGGGATGTAGAACCGAGGGGGGTTGGGAGGGTTCGGCCATGGTAGGATGATAGGTATTTCGGCTAGGGAAAAGGTTTGGCAGAGAAGAAGAAAAGAATTAGAGGAGAGAAATAAATCGATTGAGAAAGGATTAGGCTCTAATACCATGTTAGGAATGAATCCGTGACCTTTCTCATTAATCGATACAGTATAAATATACAAGAGAACTCTCCTGAATAGGGAAAGTATAATGACAAATAAATACAGAGATATCAGTTGACTGATTTAATTACAAAATCATATCGTGTACTATCTAATACAACCCCGTAGTCGAAACGGGAGGAAGCCGAACGTTGAGACTAGACCGAAAATCATCAAAGAGAACCTGCGGAAGTCCTTTTGTAAAAATATCGGCAATTTGGTGACGTGATGGAATATGAAGAACCCGAACCTCACCTTTGGCAACCTTTTTCGCGAACAAAGTTAATGTCCATTTCAATATGTTTGGTGCGTTGGTGTTGAACTGGGTTATCAGAAAGGTATACAACACTGACATTGTCACAATAGACCAAAGTAGATTTGCGAATAGGACAAAATAGTTCCAGTAAGAGATTCTGTATCCAACAAGTTTCGGCAACGACATTAGCTACACCACGATACTCTCCCTCGGCACTTGAGCGAGAGAGAGTAGCTTGTCGTTTTGCATACCATGAAAGCAAATTGTCGTCAAAGTAGACGCAATAACCAGAAGTAAAGCGTCGTGTATCCGAGCATCCGCCCCAATCGATGTCAGTATATGAAATCAAAGAATCAAGAGAGGAGGCGGTGAGTAGGAGACCGAGATCAAGTGTACCTTTAACGTAACGCATTATTCGTTTGAGAGCGGCCATGTGAGAAGTCTTGGGATCGTGCATGAACAAACAAACCTGCTGAACAGCATAAGCGATATCAAGTTGACTTAAAGTAAGATACTGCAAAGCCCCAGCGAGACTGCGGTATTCAGTCGGATTAGAATAAGGTGTACCAGAAGAAATACTGAGCTTTTGTTTGGTGTTGACTGGAGTGGCACTAGAGTTGGATGAAGACAGACCGACTTTTGCAATTATTTCGGAGGCATACTTCTTTTGTGAGAGAAAAATCGAGCTAGGAGAGTGAGTAACAGAGATGCCCAAGAAGAAATGCAGAATCCCCAAATCTTTCATGGCGAATTCAGAACTCAAGCGCTGAATAATAGAATCTCATAGATCAGTGGAGGATGCAGTGAGGACAATATCATCAACATATAGAAGTAAGTAAGCCACAGAAGAGCCATCCCGATAGACAAAGAGTGAGTGATCTGCCTTACTATGTGAAAAGCCCAATGTGGAAAGAAAAGTTGCAAACTGTTGGTACTAGACGCGAGGTGCTTGCTTCAACCCATATAAAGACTTCTTAAGAAGACAAACATGATTAGGATATTGAGGATCACGAAATCCTAATGGATGATGCATGTAAACCGTCTCATGAAGCTCTTCGTGCAAGAAAGCGTTCTTAACATCAAATTGATGTAAAGACCAGCCGCGTGATAAGGCAATGCTGAGTACAGCTCAGATAGTGGCCGGTTTGACAACAAGACTAAATGTCTCACCACAATCAACCCCAACAAGTTGATTAGCACCATTGCCGACCAAACGAGCTTTATGCCTCTCGAAACTCCCATCTGCATTTAATTTGTGCATGAAAATCCACCATCTACGTAGAATATTAGCATCAGAGGGACGAGGTACAAGGACCCACGTCTTATTTTCAATAAGAGCATTATATTCATCGGTCATGGCACTTTTCCAATTGGGATCATGCAAAGCGAGGGAAGGGTTAGAGGGGATGGGAGAGAGGGTAGATGCGGTAAGATTGAGTTTTTGTTGAGGTTTAAAAATACCTGCTTTGGCACGGGTGGTCATGGGGTGTATGGTGAGAGGAGGAGATTGACGTGGGTTAGGGAGGGGGGGGAGGTGAGGATGGCAGTGGTTGGGTGTGGGTTATGGGTTGGGTTGTAGTAAGGGGCGATGGAGGGGGGAGGCTGTTTGGGCCGGAATTGGGGAGATTGGTGCTGGTGGGTTGGGAGGCGGTGGGGGACAGTGGGCCTGATGGGATGAGGGCGTGGGAGAATGTGGATGAGGCGGTGGGACAGGGCTGGTTTGGACGGGTTGAGGCAGGTGGGCTTGGGCTGGGCTTTGGTGAGGGAAGGTTGGTGTAGGAAATAAATTACGAGGGGGCATGTCTGTATGGATAGGAGGCAGTGGGGTATTTTTCGTAGAAGAAGAAGGACTAAGGAGAGTGTATGAGGGAGAGTAAGGGAATTGGGTTTCATAAAAAACAACATGTCGGGATATTATAATTTTGCGTGTGGAAATGTCATAACATTTGTAGCCTCGATGGTTGGACGGATAACCGAGAAAGACACATGGGGATGAACGAGGTTGAAGTTAGTTACGAGAGACGGAGGGAATTAAAGGAAAACATAGACAACCGAAGATACGAAGATGAGAATAATGTGGAACTCGTTTATAAAGAAGTTGAGTAGGTGAGAAGTTGTGAAGATTTTTGTGTGGTTGAATATTGAGAAGATAAGTGGCATGTGCAAGAGCGTGTGGCCAAAAAGAGAGAGGAACACAAGAGTGGGAGAGAAGTGTTCGAATTATATTATTAATGCTTCGAATGGTACGTTCCGAGCGCCCGTTTTGAGATGAGGAGTGAGGACAAGAAAAACGAAATATCATACCATTGGATTTACATAATTCATGAAATCTAGCAGTATTATATTCTCCTCCATTGTCACATTGGAGTGTTTTAATTTCACAATTAAATTGTGTTTGGACCATGCGTCGGAATTGAAGAAACACGGAAAAGACTTGAGATTTTTGGGAAAGAGGAAAAGTCCATAAAAAGTTGGTGTGATTATCTAAGAACAATACATAATATCGAATGCCACCAGTACTTAATACAGGGGAAGTCCATACATCACTATGAATTAAATCAAAAGGCATGCTTGTAGAATTAAAAGAAGAATTGAAAGGTAGTTTCACTTGTTTTCCAAAAACACAATAAGAACAAACAGAAGTATCTGACAAATTATTACAAGCAATCAATTTACTTGTTCGTAGGGTACTCAAAACACTAGGTCCAGGATGACCCAAACGACTATGCTAGATAACAGAAGATAAAGCAGCAAAAGATGAAGGACTTGACGACGCTTGTCAAGAGGCAATTGGATATAAATCACTTGTGCTATCACATCTCATAATAGGGATCCCCGTGTGCAAATCCTTCACAGAGAAACCAAATGGATCAAATTCCACAGACACATGATTATCAATGTTAAACTTTCGAACATATATAAGGTTTTTGATCAATTTGGGTGCATGCAAGACATTGTTCAAGGCTAAAGGTTTATGGTTATTGTGTAAGATAGTGCTACCTAGGCAAACTATTGGAACACGAGTGTTATTTTCGACAATTATAGATTGATTTGTGCTCTTATTTAAATAGGACGTAAGCATACCTAGATCACCTGTCATGTGAGATGTCGCGCCGGTATCCATATGCCAATTGACAGACGGTGCCTCAAGGGTCATAGTGTGCATAGCCTGATTAATATCCGTTGGAGCGTCCTGTGTAATATAGGCATGATGATTAGGACGTGAACCAAGGATACCCGGCTGCCCAAAAGGAGCTCGATGCTGCTGAAAACGACCGGCGTTTGGCGTAGCTGCACTCCACTGCTGACCAACGACACCCCAAGAGGGGTAAGGGCAAGGTGGGCCGGCCCATGATTGTTGTGGCGCTGGGTTGAAATTAGAATACCTAGCGCCATAGTTGTTACGCCGGTTCCAGCGCCCTCCGCCGCGTTGGAACTGACCACGGCCTCGTCTGCCTCCTTGCCGGTCGCCGCAGTTCCAATTTTGTCCACGGTAAGTAGAAGGTTGTTCCGGCAGTGATGGCATCGGTGAGTTTCTAGTCCGTCCATCAACAACAAAGGCGGCAGATTCAATATTAGATTAATCGGATTTTTGTGCACGTGCCGTCTCTTCCAATACGAGCATTGATCGGGGTTTGTAAAAAGGTGGGAGAATATCACCGTGGCGAATTTGACTTCCAACCATGTCATGCGCATCCGTCAAACCAGATATCATTTGAAGAACAAGACGATCGTTGGACACCGGAGAACCAACATTCGATAATTGATCAGAAATAGATTTCAGTTCTTGGCAATAGGAAGAAACATCATTAAAAATTTCCATCTTCAGAGAAGAAAACTCTTGTTCAAGGAACAAAGCACGGGAGTTTTTGTTATCGGAAAAAATATTAGCCAATCGAGACCAGGCATCAGCAGCAGTTGTATTTTTGACAAGAATAGTTTCAACTAAATCATCATCAATAGTAGCATATATCCATAGAAGGACGATGACATCGATACGAGACCAAAGGCTGGGATTGGTACTTTTCAAAACGGAGGAGGATTGTGGAGATTTGTCATCATGATTAGGAATAAGAAAATCAAGAATCTGATAGGCTTTGGCATGAATCAGAAATAATTCAGACCATGTAGTGTATTGGCTTTTAGCAATAGTAAGAACGGTTTTAATGGAGGTGGAGATGTTGTGAACGGTGAGAGCGGGATGTAGAACCGAGGGGGGGTTGGGAGGGTTCGGCCATGGTAGGATGATAGGTATTTCGGTTAGGGAAAAGGTTTGGCAGAGAAGAAGAAAAGAATTAGAGGAGAGAAAGAAATCGATTGAGAAATGATTAGGCTTTAATACCATGTTAGGAATGAATTTGTGACATTTCTCATTAATCGATACAGTATAAATATACAAGAAAACTCTCCTGAATAGAAAATGTATAATGACAAATAAATACAGAGATATCAGTTGACTGATTTAATTACAAAATCATATCGTGTACTATCTAATAGAATTTACATAGCGTAATTTTTCACATACACTAATTTGAAAAACAGTAAAATTACAAGGATCCTTTTTGAAAATTTACCCTAATAGTAATATAGATGGAAGTATCCATCATTGAGAATTAAACGGTGCTATTCAAGTTGAAAATTATATACTTAATTATTATATACACTTAATATTATTGGTTCGTACGAAGATATACTTTTCTAATATTAGTTTTTGTCTTTCTAATTTAGTACATTTTTCAACAAACTTTCAAAAGGTAAACAGAGAAAGTTAGCTCCATAGATCTATTATGTTAATTTACATTATTATAAAAAAAGAGCAGCCACTTTCGTTACTGCCAAATTTTATTTTTATAAACCTACAAGTGATTAGTATGAAAAATCTCATCACTTAAATATTCGTTTGTGTTGTAATATTATAGAAGGCTGAAAATTAAGAAAATAACAAAAACTTACGTCCAATAATGCACTTAACTAGGCATAAAACTACAAATTAATAAATAATTAAGATTTAGTCAATGCATGCTTAATTATATTTTGGGTTGAGTTTTGCCAAACATACAAAGTTCGGTATGAAATTAATTACCTCAAATAATATAATTTTTGTTTAAGTAAAAGTCCACTTGTACAGGGTGTGTCAAATATAAATACATACAGAGTTAATTATAATTAATTTAATTTTTTGGATCAAATAGTTATCAATAGGATATCAAATTTCTTAGATCCAAAGGAAGATATTTTAAACCGACTCCACCAATAAGAAAATCATATCAATGTAATAATTGAACCGACCCGATAAGTATATCAATCGGGTCGGTTCTATATTGGACCGACCCCATTGATAAATATAAAATTTTTTTGCATGCAATATTATAAATTGAAATTAAAACTATTACATATTAAATGTTTAAATAAATTAATGTCGTTTCTCTTGTAACGACCTCATAAGTATATCAATTGGGTCGGTTTTCTCTAAAGCGAACCAAATAATCCTTAATAGGAACAGTTTCTATTCAAAACCGTCTTGACAATTAACAGGAAGGACATACGGCGTCCGTTTTAATGAAAATCGAACTGAATACTGGAACCTATGGGGACGTTTATGTGATTTGAACCATGGTGAATACTATTAGGGACAGTTTACATCGTTGAACCGACCCTAATGAGGCGTTGCAATTGGCCATTTTTGTACTAGTGTAACACACAAAAATAACCAAGATAAGATTCGAAGATCAGTAGCTCGAGTCCCATCAATATGTCACATCAACCGATTAGCACGCAACACGAGCTCTATTTGAGCCCTCGAAATAATAAAATTGGTTGATGTAAGCTTAACTGAGATGTTATAAGAGACCGAACCATGATTAAAACCCATAATAGGAGGATTTGACCCGAAGTTGGTGGAAAACATGGATCTAGCCGAGAAGGAATTGTTAATTTGAGTGGTCAGGAAAGAGAAGACATCAGAATTTATGAAGGAACTGGCTGAAACTGTATTGGAGGTGGTGGATGATATAGATGTGGATGAAGTATTTGGTGTGGTAGATGATTTTGTTGACATGATGAATATAACATAAGCTTTGAGAAAGAAAACAGAAAAATGGAACAAAGAGTAGCCAAACTTGCGGTTTCGGACTATAGAAGAAAAATAAAATTGAAGTCTTTAGTTAATTTAAAACACGTTTAACATTAGTACCATGTAAGTTTCGTAAAAATGACTTGATATTATTGAATGGAATACACATATTCACAAGCAAGTCTAACTACCAGAAGAATCATATACACGTGATAAAGAATACAACTAGCTAGATAATTTGATACACAAAAATCAAAGTCTAGAATTCACTAAAAGATGCATTCTTCTATTGATTTCTATCAAAAGTTGTACACAAGGGGGGTCATCCTACCATATATTTTTGATTCACAAATAAATGGAGTTCTCAAGACTTAAACTCATAACTTTTTGACAAAAGAAATTCTGATACATTAAAAATTAAGCTGATAGTTATGATATAACGACATCTTTTATATTAATTTGTGAGAATATATAATTAGGGATCTCAAAAGAATAAAAGTATCGGTATTTGGAAAATCACAACTTGTATTTTCACTACCTATTTAATTATTTTCTTCTGTTTCTTTCCAAAACGTTAACAATATTGATACATATCAATTTTATAAACATGAAAATTCAATAGCCGTCAGTTTACTGTCTTCTTTCTTCTCCAAAATCATATGTACATAATATATGACAACTTGTCATCTTAAAGTGTACTATATTTATTCTTTATTTATTATTTTTTATTATTATTCTTTAGTCTCGTGTTTCCAAATTGTTGCCTATATAATTATCGAAACAACTGATTGTCCTCTCACATAAAAACCAGCTTCTACTCATAAAATTATTCTCCACCTTCATTCCTCTATTTCCTAAATTATTTTCATTTGGAAAAGAAAAAAAAATAAAGAAAAAATAAAGAAATGGGAAGAAATCCATGCTGTTCAAAGCAAGAAATGAGCAAGGGAGCATGGACTTCCATGGAAGATCAGATTCTTAGAGATTACATCAAAATTCATGGTGAAGGCAAATGGAGAAACATACCCAAGAAAACAGGTAAATAAATCATTAAATGTTCGAATACTAATGTACGCAGTAAAACTTAATTGAAATACATATTAACCAAGAATTATCTGAGTTATCTCGAACCCGTTAATTTGAAAAAAAAAAACATTTTTTGGGTTAATTTTAGGAATACAATTTGATTTTAGGGTTTGATTTATTGATGAAGGTCTTAGAAGATGTGGGAAGAGCTGCAGGTTAAGATGGTTAAATTATTTGAGACCTGGAATCAAGAGAGGTAATATATCCAATGATGAAGAAGATCTCATCATTAGACTTCATAAACTTCTTGGTAACAGGTAATTCATTTAATAATTTAGTATTTCTTACATTCTTTATTTTCAAGATCAATTTTTATAAGGAAGAAAAGTTGTGAAAGTCAAAAATTCTGGTAAGAATACAAATTATAATATACTTATCTTGTAAAGGACATATCCATATGTATGATTTTAGTTTCTTGAAATTATATATTTCCCTCTTATGTTTCAAGTAAAATCAATTTTAAAACTAATTAAAGTTTCAAAAGACTAGATTGAAGGTCATTTGGTTGTTATATCAAACTTTTCAAAAACGTTTATTGATAATGTGGACATTTTGATAAGTATTCTGTAGCTGTATCGATAACAAAAAAACATTTTAGATATTTTGACTGTTATGTGTATATCTATCTGAACTTAATTTATTTTTTACATTTTGTTTTTCAATTGTATTATTAACGTAATGAATATCTTAAGTACATATAATTAATGATTGAAAGATACGTTACTTAAATTATGAACTAATTAATTCATTGAAATTTTCGTTACGTGAGATTTGCATTCTTTAAAAAAATTACAGATTTGTTTTTATCTTATGCTAAAGGACAAGTCTGAAATTTCGATTGATTTAACCTTCTTACCTATTATTTTGAAAATTAATTTTCACTTTCCTTCATTTACTTCATCCAACTATTATACTCTTTTGTTAGATTTTACTTAACTTTTGAAGGTCAAAAAGATGAAACACATGCGAATATTTAATATAATACGGACATTTGTACTAACTTTAAATGCATATTACCCGTCCTTAGTACATAATTCATCCATTTTCTCATAAAATATTAAATAGAGAGAAAATAAAATTGTATGAAAAAATGTAAATTACAAATTTGCAATTAAAGCTAGCTAGTATAGGATATCATATATTTCACATGTGTTTTGTCTTCATTGTCTAACAGTAAAATAGAACCAAAGTGAAAGTTAAAATTAGTTTACAGTAACATACTAACATACTTGATTAAAAATTAAAATTAAGACCAGAAAAATTTAAATTATTTACTGTAAATGTTTACTCTCTCAAGTTATTATAGTATTAAGGGTAATTTAAAGTTTGATACTAAAACTCTATTTTTTATGCCTGAATTATTATTTATTATTATTTAAAATAAAAATTGTGTCTGAATTTTATTTAATTTTTTTTTGTTTTACATACGGTATCCGAACCGACACTGGGCCGACTAATCCGAATTCAGGGCATTTGAATTTTATTTTTTAATACTAATAGTTTATGCTTTAATTTAATGCAGATGGTCTCTCATAGCAGGAAGGCTTCCCGGTCGAACAGATAATGAAATAAAAAATTATTGGAATACAATTATCGGCAAGAAATTACAAAACCAAAAAAATGAACTCCAACAATCAAAATCTCACGAGCCTCTTCCTCTTAACGATAATGATGCAACTCAACCACAAAATACTACTAATGTGGAGCTAATTATGGCCGTTTCATCACCGACAATCAGCTCGGAAAAGGAACAGTCATTAGAGTTGGAGGAAGGTAACAACAACAATGATTTATCAAACTTATTGTTAGATATTGAAATAGACGAGCAACTTTTATCCTACCTGCTCAACGCGGATTTTTCCGATAAATTAAACAATTATGAAGATGTTAATCATAATGCTGATCAATGCAATTATGAGTTAATATCTCCAAATTGTAATTTAAGTTTTCAGGATTCGGATGATTCAAGCCAAGGGTTAGGATTTCCACCTATAATTAGTCCTTTAATTAATGAGAATGGCGACTTTGATTGGCTTCAAGATTGAGCCAAAACAAATAAATAATAAAAGTATTGTTTTTTTTTTTAATAATTGTGGACATCATCATTTCAAGAAAAGTGGCATTGAGGATCTTTGTAGCTTGTCTCTTTGTATTCAAACAAGATCATATGTAATTAAATAAGTTAGCAATAATTGTTTCCAATATGAGCTAGCTAGGGAGTATTATGCCTTTCTATATTAGATGATCTCCATAATATTCATTTATCAACCTCTTTTATATTATACCTGATATACTCGTGAAAGTTTATTAAATTTGAAGCGTATACAATACAAACTCATTCTATCATGTATTTTTAATTCATCAATAAATAAAATTTAAGAAGTTGAACTTGTTTTATGAAACAAAAAAAAGTTGAACTCATAATCTTTCGATCATAGAAAATAATACTATATTAATTAACCGGCTGAACTAAAATCACAAACTAATAATCAAGGCTAACCATATATTTTAATTAATCTCTAATAACGACAAGCTTGGATGATACCTCCCACATCAACACATCAATCCCTATACTATAAAGACGATTTTCAATGCCTTTTGCATCCATCTCGATTAAAACAGTGTTAAGGCCCTCTTCTACCCAATGAAACACCTAAATTCGGACATAATGCCTTCGCACGCCACAAGCATCAATCATCTAGCCATAAGAAACCCGAGAACAACATGAGAGTTTGTTGACCTCATGATTGCGACAAACGAGGCTAAAACCCACCTGACTATAATCCTGATTGTCCATAGGTAGCTATATCAAAATTCACCTTAACCGAACTCTGTGCAGGAGGCTGCCCCCCAACACACACACCACTTTGCATTCTCTGGCCAATTGGTAACCTCAAGTCACGTTACAAAATATTTGATGCATAGGGGCAAAAGAGTTTGATTCCAGAATTTATTAATTGTTCTCAAACCTCGGACAGCATTATGCATAATTTCTCACGATCCTATCTAAAATATTTGTTGCATTGCTAATACAGTTATAAAAGATCGACCAAAATGTTGAAATATAGATTTATCCCGTGTAAGATATAATCACAACAAAAATGCATACAAAATATTTTTTTATGATAAAGCAATTATACATCATTTGCTTTCAATTAGATTTAAACTAATGATAAAGCAAAATAACAAATGTTTACCTACAGAGACCTATCAAATTTATAGTGTTGCTCACTTAGTCAATAACTGAGCAAATTGTATTTGGTCAATCACTATTAGATTAGAATCTAAGAGTGGAGATTAAAACTTAATGAAATCCGTTAAAGATGACCAGTTGATACGAGACTATTTAGGGTATAATAGAAAAGAGTCAAGTTCAAATGAGACAAGGGTTTAGGATGAGACTAGCTTTTATGATGAGACATGGGGTATTTTTGTAATTCAACAGGGGAAGGTGGCAAAATTGTAATTAAATGAGCACCCCTCATGCGTGAATTGAAGGGAAGGGAGAGGGGGGTGATGTCATCGCTGATGTCACCTCTGGAGAGAGAAAGAGTTTTAATTATTTGATTTAAATTGTATTTTCCCGCTCTTTCCGAACTCATTTTTCAAAAAAAATTATACCAGCGAACTCGTATTAATTATGTGGTCATTTTGAGATCCATTTTTGTTATATATAGACGATTTTTATTTTTTTTTTATTTTTTTATAATTGTTCCACCGGACTACTCTAATTGTTCCACAGGACTACTCTAATTGTTCCAACAGAATATTACATTTTTTTACACTCCCAGAGTGCATTTAAAAAAAAATAATGAAAATATTTTGCTGGAACAATTGGAGTAGTCTGGTGGAACAAATATAGTATTCTGTTGGAACAACCAAGTATCCGACTTGGAACAAAAATAAAAAAAATAAAAATCGTCTATAAATAACAACAATGGATCTCAAAATGACCGCCTAATTAATACGAGTTCAGTGGTATAATTTTTTTTGAAAATTGAGTTCGGAAAGAGCGGGAAAATGCATTTTAAATAAAATAATAAAAACTTTTTCTCTCTCCAGATGTGACATCAGCGCTGACATCACCCTCCCCCTCTTTCCCTTCTTCCTCACGTTGACCATTTGTGTATTTATTTACAAGTTTGCCATCTTCCTCCTTTTTCTTACCAAAATGGTCAATGTCTCACCATAATATTTTGTCTCACTATAGTCTCCTTGTCTCACTTGAACCTATCTCTAGTAGAAAAATAAAAAACACTATTTATAGTTAAAATAGAATATATGATTTCATTAGATTTTAATTTCCACTCTTAAATTCTAATCTAATAGTAATTGACCAAATTGTATTTAGTCATATCGATTAGGAAAACACCACTCATCAAATCTAATTAGAACACTACTGTGAAAATTTACATCATGTTACATTTTCTAAATCAAATTAATGTCTTATTAACATAATAAAATAATGAACCAAAACGTCATCATCACATTGTTTGTTCTACAGATCTATAGAATCTTCATACAATAACATTCACGTTCTCAGTCATCATCGTGCACAAAAGTTAAGAAAATAATTAAATATTTTTAGCTTTATTAGTTGATTTGAAACAATTTTAATCGTTGTTTATTCATTCTATATACTGTAATAAATTTATAAATTTAATCCACTAAACAATGTGTTTTGGTGGTTATTACATTCCACTAGAGAGTGTGAGGTCATGGATTCAAATTTTATGATTGAAGAAAGTGAACTCTAAAAAGAAAATGAACTTATAAACTTAATCTCTTTACTAATATGTTGACATTTTTTGCAGTTTAACTTCTCATGTTTAACGATTTCATTTTAACTTCTTAATTCGAAAAAATAAGTCAATTTAACTATTTTGAGGTGAGAACCAGTTTCACCTGAGATGAGTGCAATACACTCGCCAGTAAATATCAATTTCGATCCTTCTACCTTTTTTCTTTCTTTCTTCATTCCTTTTCTTTTCCATCAAGTTCCACCGGATTTCTGGTATTTCCACAAATTTGGGATTTCCAAATTTCAGAAAATTTCCAAATATATGGAATCTGGAATTTTCCAAAAATCTGAAATTCTAGAAATTTAGAATCTGGAATTTTTCAGATTACTGGAACTCTTGAATTTCTGGAAAAATTTCAAAAATCTAAAATTTTCCAAAAATTTGGAATCTGGAATTTTCCAAAAATTTAAAAATTTCAAAAATCTGAAAATTCTAGATATCAAAGTTTCGGATTTTCCAGAAATTCCATATTTCTGGATTTGGAATTGCAAAAAAAAAAAGAGAAAGAAGAAGAAAAAAGAAAGAAAAAACATTTACGGATCATTTTGAAATTGTAAAAATGTGAAAAATTTAAATTTGCCTCTTCACTCTTCTGATTTTGCCACGTATACGCTACATAGGCTGAGGGAGTTTAACATGACCTGATTTTTAAGTTTAGGAGTCAAAGTGGAAAAAGCTAAACTTGAGGAGTTAAAGTGAAAAAATTAACCAACTTTAGAGATCAATAGAAAATTTAATTCCAAATAATAAATGTAACCATGTGAATCAAGAGAAAAATTAGACTCCCTCATAAACAAGATTAATCTGCCCTAAAGTTGCATCACATGCACTAAAAAAAATTACACAAAACAGTTAGTATATAAGCCTTTGTTTGGGAGTTGAGAGGTTAATGGAGGTGAGAGTTAGAGGAGGTTAACGAGGGTAGCGGAACGGAAAGGAAAGTGACAGAAATGAAAGTTAAATGTTAACCTTATTTGAGAGTTGGTGGAATTGAATTGGAGGTTAATGAATGTAAATTAGTTAAAATGTTTACGTTACTTCCATTAACCCCCGATTTGGAGGTTAAGGTTTCGAGGTTAATGGAAGTAAAATGTTAACTCTCATTAACCTTTATTTAATCTTTTACAAAACTCTCAAACGAGGTTAACTAAAAAGTTTACATTTCGTTACTCTCGTTAACCTTCATTAACCTCCTCCCAAACAAGGCCTAAAGAAATATATAAAATTAGGAATTATGAAGGAAAAAAAAGGAATTGTCCTAATACATACATAACTAGTGCACTTTAGTTATCTTCCTAAACTTTTAAAGTTTACAAATGATCTTTAGTAATTGGTAATAGTTCAATCACTTTTAGGCTTGTATGAGAAGTGATTCAGCCATCACTTCACTTCAGAATTGACAACCAAGCCCTTCATCATTCTCTTGGTGTAGGATATATTATTTTTTATTTACTTTGTTTATATTCTGTCTTATTTACCATTAGATTAGTTTTTACTCGATGATCTAAGGGTAAACAAAACAAAGTAAAATAACCATAAAATTTCAACATTCTCTTTACCTCACAAGTTCATCATACTCCTATATGAAGTACTTTTATTTTTGTGTGTGGATATATTCAGCTAGTCATTACTAACTCCTCAGGCTAGAAAGACAAAAATACCTTTGACGTATTTCAATTTTATTTTTTTAAAAAAAAAATCAAATACAGTCAAATCGTCTGAAAGCAAAAAGAACTCCCTTGAATTCTAAATCCAAATCCGGCCAAGAGATGAACGACGGAAGAGGTGATTGGGGTGAAGATCGAGTAAAAGCTTATGAGGTTAGTGTTTTTATAGCGATTGGATGTTATTTTTCAAATTTTTGGTGAAAATGGGTAACTCCGGTGAATGAATCCTTAATCATTACTCCCGTTGTTCATCTCTTGGTCGAATTTGAATTTAAGATTCAAGGGTTTTTTTTTTCTTTGAAAAGCCTTGAGAGGATTTGAAAGTTTTCTGTGTGCCACCACGTCATGACACTTAACCAATTTTTGAGCAGCTTTGTGGCGGCACAATAATTGATTCTGGATACACACAGAAAATGTGGAAAATGTTTTACTTTTGAAGAAAGAGCATCAAATTTTCTTAAATATGGAACTCTATTTTCAAGAAAATAATCTGTTGTCCTGGATTTCCTATTCCATTTTCATGTCCCTCTATAAATTTTGGCTTAATGCATATGCATCCCCATGTACTTGGTCAAAAAAGTCACTTTCCTCCTTTTCATCAATATTCACTCTCATAGGGAGAGTGAACTACACTCTCCTGAAAATTACAAAACCAATCCTTACAAAAATTACAAAATCGGTCTTTTATTTTCTCTTATTTTTTTTCTTTTTGCATCTCTTTTTTCTTCCTTCTTTTTCTTCATTTTCCATTCGAAATTTCGGAATCCGTTCGCCGAAAATACGAAATCTAGCGGCTAGATTCTGGAATTCCATAATGTGGCGGCTAGATTTCGGTGGCCGAAATTTGAAATTCTAGAATTTGATTGATGGATTTTGAAATTTTCGGCGACTGTAGTCTGGAATTTCAGAATTCGACTATCAGAATGGTTTTTATTTTTTTTTAAAGAAAAGAAAGAAAGAGAGAAAGAAAATGTAGATGAAAAATTAAAGAAAATAAAATTTAGGGGATTTTTTTGATATTTTCTTTATTTTTTTCACTCTCCACTCTCTTTTCAATTTTAATATTTTTGCCACATCATCGCCACATAGGACATGAGGGGCTAAGTGCATCATTTTATACAAGTTGATGGGGCTAAGTATATCACTTTTCACAAATTGAGGGGGCTAATAGGACGTTCCAGAAGTTGAGAGAGTAAAATGACTTTTTTTTACCAAGTTTAGGGGGCTGCATATGGTTTAAGCCATAAATTTTTGACATGTGTAAAACAGATTTTACGACGCGTTGATTCGGGGACTATTTAGGGTATAATAAAAAAACATTAAATTTTTTTTACATATATCAAAATTTTATAGGAGGACATGAAAATGGAATAGAAAGTCAGGGACAATAGATTTTCTTCCCTATTTTCACGATACGATTGCCGTTCTTTTTTTTTCCTTCCACTTTAATTACAAAAACATATTTTCTGATTTTTTCTTTTAAGGGTTACACTTTTATCGATCTTGAAATTTGAATTCAAAACCCTATAATTCTTTTTAAAGCATAGTTGCCACTAAGATATCGGTTGATGGGTTTATTTTGTGATATTAATTTATAACGAAACATAAAAAAAAGTTCCAACAGAAAATTGTTAAGAGTTTTTCTTTGGGTTAACTTCAAATAAGTGCCTTGTAGTTTTGCAAATAAAGAACTGTGGTTTGCCTTTGAGCAAATAAATGATTACTGGTTTCGATTGTTTGCAGAATTAAGGAAATTGTCGATTTTGTGGACGTAAACGAGGACATTTTTTGCCCGAAATGTTTTTCTGACCTTTGAGCTTAACTCTAACTTGACTCGTCAAAGGTCAGAAAACATTGCGGACAAAAAATGTCCTCGTTTACGTTAAAAAAATCTACTATTTCCTTAATTCTGCAAACAACGCAAACTACAGTCTTTTTTTTGCTCAAAGGCAAACCACAGTCCTTTATTTATAAAATCGCAGAAGCACAAAGCACTTATTTGAAGTTAACCTTTTTTTTTTTTGCAAACAAGGAATGAGTAATTTACTAGTCCAATATGGATTGAAGCCCATTACAAATCGGCAGCCCAACTTCATCAGCTGGTAGGAGAAATCCCAAATCAATTCGGGAAATTCCAAATTTGTCCTCCTTGTTCTTCTTCTCAACGACAGCAGGATTTTCCCCGCGAGAATGGCTGGTGAATCGCCGAGTTCCGGTCGAAAAGGTTAGCTGATTGATGAATTAATGAAGCTTTTTTCAATTCTTGATCTTGAATTTGACTGATTCTAATCTATTTTTCTTGATTTTTTTTTATGAAGTGATCGTTCAATTGAAAGCAACTGCTGATGCTCCTATACTCAAGCAGAACAAGTTTAAGGTATCTTCATCATCACTAATTCTCTATATTTCTATCTATTTCTCAATTTTCTGTTGCTTTTTCGTAATCTAGGTAGTCGATTAGGGTTTAATCTTGATAATATATGTACATTGAGTTCTATTTTGTGAAAAGATGAATGAAATTATTAGTATGGAAGTAGGAGTTACATCGCATGTATTGAGAATAATCGACTAAGGCCATTTAAAAACAAGGGTGAGTGATGCCTCGGTCAGAACGCTTGAAAAGTGGCAAGAGGAGGAAACTGTGAGCGGTACTAAGAAAACTTGGAAGAGAGTGATTGGGAGTGATATGCGTTTATTAGGGATTCAGGAAACTATGGTGGTAGATAGTATGGAGTGGCGGGAGAGAATTTATGTCACTGACGCGACTTGAGTTTTATGGTTATTTATGATGGTTCATGTTAGCTGGCCCTGAATCATTGTTGTTGTTGTATTACGATGCGGTTGTAGGTTAGTATGTTAATTATTAGCTATTCCGTGCAACATGGCATACCTTCAACTTCAATTGTTTGTTTCAGTTATCTTGTAGAGTGGGAATTATGTTGATGATATGCTCTATGCACCTTTTTTATAAGAATATTGGATGATAACTGTGGAATCATGTGGATGTATTGAACAAAAGGAACATAATCAATCACCAAAAGACAGTTTTTGATGCATTTTAGAGTGGCAATGATCTATGCATTTTCCTCGCTCCATATCCAACACAACACGACACGACACTATGGTTTACTTTTTTCTGCTATTCTTTTCGTATTGTGATGCGATGTTCGGTTAGTTTGTTACTTATTAGCTAATCAGTGCAATATTGCATACCTTCAGCTTCAATTGCTTCAGTTACCTTGTAGAATTGGAAATTGTGATTATATACTTAATTCTCCTTTTTTAAAAGCACATTTCATGATAAGTGCGAATGTATTGAACAAAAGGAACATAATCAATCATGGGTTTTTGCAAATTGTGCGTTTTAGAGTGGCAATGATCTTTGCATCGTCCTTGCTCCACAACAGAACCCAAAACATGGTTTACTTTTCTTTGATTTGTGGTATAGAAGCTTCCTTTTCCGTTTCTTAACTGTGATTTTTAATGTGCCAGATAGATGCAACTGATAAATTTGCTAAGGTGATTGACTTTTTGCGGAGACAACTTCATCGAGAGACAGTGGTAGCTTTTCATTGATGCTATTCATTTTTTCGTTTTCTCTGGAATGTTTTACTATTATAGGCTTCACAATACTGATATATGTATGTTTTTTCCCTTTGCTGTTTTGTAGTTTGTGTATATCAACAGTGCATTTTCACCAAACCCTGATGAATTAGTTAGTGATCTATTCAATGTAAGTTCTTTTTCTGTTATTTTGATTGTAAGTTTTGTGGTCTATTTGTTTGCTTTCATTGATGCATGTTCCCCTTGAAGTTGTGAGCCTGTGCCTCCGTAGAGAAAATTACCTTACAGGAAAATGGTACTATTATTTCATGTGTAGTCATGTACTAAATAATTTCCCTTCCTTCATATGTTGTTGACAAATGTACTTGATTAAAGCATTCTGTTCATGAAAAATATGTAAACCAACTAACTACTATTGTACATACTCCATTCTTTTATTCTGTGATCCGTTTGCTAGTTGAGATTTGTCTATTTGTTCACTTTGTTTCGTTGAGGAAATACTTTTTGATAACATATGCTTGCTTTCAAGCATGAATTTTTTGCTAGTCAAGCTGTTTACTTGTACACAAATCTATTTGAGAAATAGATTCCGTCTGACATTATCTGTGAAATATACATTTGATTGTCTGTATTCTATTTGTAAACACTTGTTTCGTTGCATGTTTTACATCAAGAATCTTGTAATTAATTCACGTGTGTTTCAGATTAAGGGTTTCTATTAATTTTACTTAAAGCAGAAGTCGAGATCTTTTTTGTTGGTTGATTTATTTGATAATGCTCTTCAACTAGGCGGAGTTTCGACTTACTATGATGATGCTAACTGAAATGAAATTGGAAATTGTATTATATTGTGCCTGGTAAAATTACTAGTTCATCGCAATTGGTGCAGAATTTTGGTGTTGATGGCAAACTGCTGGTTAATTATGCTTGTACCATGGCATGGGGCTAACTACGAAATCTGGCTTTGCCGTTACTGCACTGTTAATACTGTAAGAGCATTCGCCATTCCTCTAACCACTCGTACTCTTTCTCCTTATCTCTTAATGAGTACTAATTCCCGGCGATGTTGCTTTTCACAGGTTTCTTCTTACATGGATACATGATTTGTGGATATGACTGATTTTAACAACGCCGAATACTGGAGCAGAAAACTCTCAAGTACTTGCCTGGAACTTTTCTGTAATTACCCTTGCCTGTTCTTTTTCATGTTGTTACCATTCCCTCAATTCTGCCAATACGTATTGATTGAATTTTACTTCAACATTAGCTTGATTTGAGCGGACAAAACCTGTATGTATTCACAAATTTCACATGGTTCTCAAAAAGATCATCTGAATTCAACTTCTGAATGCAATCGGTCAAAATGATTTACTTTTTTTTATGTCCTTTTTTTCAATGTTTAATTGACTTGGAACCGTTGGATTGTTGGGTGCTACATCTATCACTTGATCTAAATGCTTATGTTGATTGACTAGCAAACGTCAGTTGTAGGTAGATCTAAATTATTCTTATTTTGGGTGCATTGCATTAGATATTTGTGATGCAATTATTTACATATTTATGGAAGACAAAGAATAATAATTAAGCTTGTGGGTTCCATGGTTACAATCTGACAATTTCAGTTTTTTTTTTGGGGGGGGTCAGTTGGTTGTTGAATACATTAAAATCCATCTTTATGCTCCATAAATTGTTGTTTAGTATGTATTTTGTACAATGTGACAAATTCTGAAACAGTTGATGAAATATAGATTAGACAAATGGGCATTAAAGAATTTAGAAGCAAGGGTACTAGAGAATACAAAATGCACTAATTCTAATCTGTATGTATGTAATATGACCTCTTCTTTCTGGCTGGACCACTCAGCCTTTTTGCCCTCATGAGATCATATAATTTGTTCATCTGTTTAATATTCACGGATTCAACTGCTATTTTGGATGGTTTGAGCTGCTGCTTCTTGTGTGTCTATAATGAAATTAGAGAAGTATACAATCTCATTGGCAGATAATTGGTGTAAGAAATGTGTGCAAGTGGCAAATTTTTATCGGGATGATAATAGAATTTCTCGTCTATATAATATTGACAAGGCAAAGAATTTATTAGATGATGTTTTAAAAGAAAGAGAAATCTTCAAAAAATAGGTGAATTGGAAGGAAAAAAAAAACAGTTTTAAACAATTTTAAATCTCAAATTTCTCCATTTAAGGAGATCGTTAAGAATTATTTCGGAATCATTTACTTCCATATGAGATCTTTATACTAATAAAGAAAAAGTTTAGCTGGGTATGTCCCGTTTTGAAGTTCAAGACCATAAAGAAAGTAAAAGTAAAGCTCTCATCATTGTACCTTACCCTTTGTAGTAGAAATTC
This sequence comes from Euphorbia peplus, assembly GCA_028411795.1. Taxonomy (NCBI): domain Eukaryota; kingdom Viridiplantae; phylum Streptophyta; class Magnoliopsida; order Malpighiales; family Euphorbiaceae; genus Euphorbia; species Euphorbia peplus. The sequence goes on along the minus strand of CP110843.1, from coordinate 4,653,348 downwards.
TCTTATATAGGTCTAATTACTCATTTCAAGGTTGATAATATCTTATAAATGAGATCAAGATCCCTCTTTAACTGAAGTTTCATATGTATATTTGAAATTGAGTTTCAGATCTAGCTCGAGCGGTTAAAACTTACCAATATTTTCAATTTTGATGGTAAAAGAAAGAGTGCTTGAATTATATAGTTTGCAAGTACTATTATCATTGAATGGTGGGAAACACCTAAAACATTGAGTATGTTAGGTATGGTCATCCAGTCATTTTGCGGCCGTATAATGTGGTGGCAGTTTCACAATTCAAGTTCGGTGTAATTGCATGAATGAATGGGAATAATAATAATAATAATAATAATAATAATAATAATAATAATAATGATGGTAAATTACATCCATACTCTTCCTATTCATGATTTACTCACCTAAACAGATAATTAATGTAGTAAAAGCTGCTATACGTTAGTTGGACGGTTGAGGTCCTTTGAGGACTAATCGGGGAAAGTCAAAAAATTATTCGAGATAAGTCAATCAGATTTTGATTGCCTATGCAGGTTTATACGGTCAAGTCGGTCCAAATCGGATACTTGATTTTTGAATGCTTAGGCGGTCTTCGTTTACAATAGTGCAGATAATAGATAAGTCAATAAACTTTACACTTTTAATATGAAAGTAACTCAATCTTGCCACCTCGATCTATAGTATAAAGCAGGTAAAAATGAGTCCACCTCTATAACCATAAATTATTCGTTATAAACCTGATAAAAATGATATTTTAAATAATTCTAACTTTTAAACTTGTTGGTTTTAATGTGTTTGAAGTGTTAGTTTGATTATGAAAGAAAAAAAAATGAATGTTTAGAGAGAATTCTGAAAATAATTGTAAATAATTGAAAATGTAATTACATGGTGTTTGCGGCTTCAAGTAATTCTAATTTTTGTGGTTGTTTATTATGACAGAGGGCTACTGGTTATAATGATGAAAGAATGTACAAAAAAGAACTAGTGATTTTTATTAGTTTTGTAGACAAAAGCTACTGCCTAGGCCACATCAAGGAGCTCAAAATCAAGAACATGACTGAATCAACTAAACCATCTATACTCGTCTAGGTGTTCAAAATCCGCTTCTTTCACTAATTACCCAAATAGTTTTCAAAGATTTACAACCACTTAATCCTAAAATCTCTTGCTATATTAACTTTAATGTTCTATTGTGAAATTTCACTGTCATAATATTAGTAGGTTTGTGTAAATTTCATTGTAACAAAAAATATCAAATCACATATTCAATCATGAAGTTATCAGAATATTGCGTGCTGTCATATCCGGTCAATTGCTACTAAACAAAATCAGATTTCATTGGCAGCTGCCAATTTACCTTTAAAACTTTTGGGTCTTTAGATCCATTGATTCTGAATGAACTTTTCATACTTTTCTTTTACAAACAATTGTAATTGTGAGAAAATGATTTTAATTTTTTTATTTTTCTGAAACCAGAAAATGATTTTAATTAGGGTTGATAAAGAAAGTAGGATTAAAACATCCTATATTCATCATTAATTAAAGATAATGATATGTTTCAAAAAAAAAAAAAGATAATAACAAAGAAAAAATAAAAGTATATCCTCTTCACACTACAAATTGTCACATTAAATCCAACCCAAAGGTATCAACCAAAACTTATTACCCTAAGAAAGTTTTCTTAAAAAAGGAAAAAACTTAACATGAAAAGTTATCCTATTTCTATAACTTTTGGCATCTTGAAAATGATGTCAAAAGTTTGTTAAAATTCTTTCAGTTTCCTTGAAAACCCTGAACTTTAATTTTCACCAAATTAATGACCATATGATTGATTTTATAGTATAGTTTGATGCTATATGGGTTCCAATCACAGATATTTGAGTTTGTTGTGAATATAATATTTTCCTTTGAGAGTTAATAATAATGTTGACGATTTTGAATTCCAATTAATACTGAGAAAATTTGTAGGAGATTTTTGAACAATACTATGCGGATAAAAAGTTTAGAACATCGTTGAACTATTGATTGATTTTTTATTTTTTTTAGAGTTGACCCTTGTGAAAATTAGATCTTCTCCCAGCAAATGAAGGTGAGTCAATCTCTTTTTGGCTTCAGACAACCACTTTTGTTTTCTGAGCGAGCTTTCTGAATTTCTTTTAATAATTAAGACATTTTTTTTAATTAAAAGCAGGAGATGGAGAAAAATTCGAACTCAAAAAATACAAAACAAAAGAAAAATCAAATCAAAATAAAAAATAAAACTAAAAAGAAACCAAAAAGAACAAAGAACAAAAAGTAAAGAAAACTAAGTCAAGGTCGGAAGCGTACGGATTCCGTACTTGTCTTGGTTTGAAATTGTTTAGACACCCTAATTGGTCTCAATTTCAAAGGAGATTTTCTCTACGCACTAGCTAGAAATTAAATTTGAGACCTTAGTTTAAACAATTAGAAGCCCGTATCAACTTTCACGATTGGGTATAATTCTAAAGTTTTTTTTTCAATCTAGATCGGAGCTAACCAATGTCACCCGAGTTTCTCCTACTACTTTCCTATATATGAACAAAAGAAATCAAATGTAGCATGATGAAGATTCACATTTAAACAATTTGTACCCTTCTTTTTTCTGTTGTCAAAAAAACTTGGTACTCCATCATTTGTCTATAATGTTGTAGACATGTCTTCTTCCTTTTTTCTCTCAATTTAATCATTTTCCAATTCTTTCCATATTTACACCATAATTTTGCATCATTAAAGAATCTACACAATCTTTCAAGAACTAAAATCCAAAAATGTTCACTTAAATGCCTTGGCCCATGGGTTGCAGATCTTGTACTAGGCTGCACCTCAAGTTTTATTATATTTTTCATGGGCTGGTCCCTAATGATAATTCTTTTATTATTATTATTTTTATTTAACAATGGCTGGTCCCTAATGATTAATATACACAAAGAAGAAAAAAAACTCGGTTGTAATTCAGTTGGTAACGCAAACACAAGTGCTTGAAGAGTTTATAGTGTTTTTTGGTGTGTAAAAATGTGTAACGTCTGGTATTTAATTTTATTTTTCTATTGAAACCGAACCGAAACATGTGCATGAGAGATATGTATTTGTTTATATATTGATAAGAGATGTATGGATTCTCGAGAGGAGCCATGGTGGTCCGTTGGACTGCTTGGGTTCTCCTAGTGAATAGCAAATTGGATCTAGATTGGTTTCAAGCCCCACGTTGAATATGAGTAGTACGTCGTCATGCTAATGTGCCTTGGATGACCCACATTTCTAGTCAGGCTTTAATGATGTAACAATTTAAATGGTGATTTCCATTTCGAAACAGTATATGACACGAAATTACATCTCAATAATAAGCCTCACTCCTATATTTTGATGTGCATTAAGTTCATTTTTGCCTTCATGAACATCCCTAAAGTTGTTTTTTACTCGTGCAGTTTACCTCGACGCCACTCAACTTCACACTTGGTCATATCAAGTTCACTAGCTTTCAGATGGTTTGCCTTTGTACCATACATTGTCCGCAGAGAGTCTGATTTGATACCAACTGTAATTAATATTGTCTAGTGTGATCTATATCGTTCGTTTCCATTCAAATCCAACTTCTTCGTCCTTATAGGTATAAAATGCATGTGCATATATATTAAGTACCATAGGCACCTAGCTAATAAGTATCAACCTCCATTTTCGATATAGGACTCAGTTTATTCATACCTCCATTTTCATTCCTTAGAGCCGCTCCAAGCTTACATTCTTATTCTGGCCACATCCACTCTAAATCAGAGTCATTGCGGATAATGAGGAGTTTGTGACTAAGCTTCAAACAGGTTTATCAATGTGACTCATGCATATATAAAAGACACAAAATACACAAACCCCATGCAAAATGAAATGAATAGATTACAAAAGGTGAAACTTACAACTCACCATGATAATATAATGATTGAAATTGAACACATAAAAAAAAAAGCAGAACATTAAGTAATTTTTATTTTTATTTTATGACATGGCAGTTTCTAATTGAAGAAACTGATTTACCCAATCCAAATTCAAAGGATCTTCATTGGAGAAATCAAAGAAATCATCCACATTAAAACTACTATTACTACTACTTGAATCTTCACTTCTACTATTATTATTACATGATCTCTCCTCCACTTTCCTCACTTTCTCTGCTCTTCTTTTCTCATCATCTTCTGATCTTTCCCTTTTCATACCTCCATTTTGTTTCTCTTTTGGGTTTATTTTCTTGCTCAAATGAGAGTTCCAGTAGTTTTTTATCTCGTTATCCGTTCGGCCTGGCAATCTTCCCGCAATCAAGGACCATCTATAACATATATAAACAAGCATTAAAGATTAAGATAAATAATCAAATTAATTGGGAAATTCTATATCAATGATAATTTAGTAATCAAGATATTTTTGCTCTAGAAAGGTGGCCTGGCAGTAAATATTAGTTGATGTTTACAATTAGACTTTCACGTTTGAGGTAGCAGGGGAAAAAATATTTGACTTTAGTCCACTCTCCTACTTTGAAAAAAAAGAACAAAAAAAAGATATTTTCATATTATATAATTAAGGGATAAAATCTAAATTTGTTCTTAACTCATTTGAAGACGGGTTGATGTACCCCTAACATAGGAAGTGTAACAATTTTGTCATTGCAGTTGCAAACTATGGAGCGATTTTGAATCCAGGTTACACACTAAAACGAGAATTGCCTCAGTCTAGAGGCGGAAAAAAGGGCACAACGTACCCGTTGGAGGGATGGATGTACCCGTTGGAGGGATGGTTCCATTTTTGCTCATCCCTCCATCTCCATTTGCAACGTATTGATTGCACCTCACAGATAAGGAAAAAAATATAGACCAAATTTATATGGGCAATTTAGTTTTTATACTCCAAACATTAATACGACGGTCACTGTTTAGCTTCAAAATTGCTCCATATCGATAAAATTGACAACAAAACTTTAACATTTCTTACGTTAGAGGTATATATACTCCCGAAAAAAATTTAAATCAAATTGACAAACCTGTTTCCTAGAAGTCTGTGAAGCCTAAGAATCAAATCCTCTTCTTGATCTGAAATATTTCCTCTCTTTATATTTGGTCTTAAATAATTCAACCACCTTAGCCTGCAACTCTTCCCACACCTATTAAGGCCTGCACCAAAAAAAAAGTATTCAAAATTACTTAATCTTTTCTTAGTTACAAATTTTAATATAACTAACAATACTACATGAAAATTACTAGCCATATAGTTCAGGTGGTTAAGATACAGAATCGGTTTAATCATTCAATCATGATTCAAATTCTATAACAGTAAAAAAAGTCATCCCAGAGAGACATACCAAACTTGGATCAGTCTGGATTATTAATCGAGAATTTGTCCAAGATATACTCAGACTCGAATCTAGATTAGTCTAGATTATCAATCGAGGATTCGTCCGAGAGATATATACCTGACTCGATCTAGATTAGTCTGAATTATTAGTCGGGATGCTTAGACTAACCTGCTTTGGCTGCAATAGTCTTCCATCTTTTGGCACCATGAGAAGCAATAACCTCAGCCAATTTTCTATCCTCTTCAGGAGCCCAAGGTCCCCTACTAAAGATCACTTCTTTATTCTTTGTAGGACTTCTTGTCATAATTGAGCCTTAAATTTTTCTTCTAATTATATTGTCTCTTAATTGGGTGAAAAGAGAGAGATATATATGACTTGGCCTTGTTTTAAGGAAGAAGATGATAGCTCAACTAACACCTATATATACATACAACCATGTGAAGATTAATTAATTTAACTAACCAATATTCTAAATATTAATTGATTTTAAGGTTTTATTTGATGATTATGTAATTATGAGAGTGCTATAAAGTTATCCTATACCTACCTCTTCTATATACATTGATGAGGATTATGAGAACCCCAAATATAATAACAAATATACTAAGTCCATTTTCAGCCTTCGTCTTCGTCTCAGTTGGACACGTTAACATACCCGAAATAGTTGGAACGAGCTCCAATACTATGTCACATCTCCCCTATCTTGTAGGCGTTCACAAAAGATGGAACTTTGATGAATAAGCTACCCGCTTGCGTCTTTCTAGCTTGCAAAATCATTAATATAAATAGTTCGACTATAATAAATAATAGTACATTCACAACTTGTCTTTGTACTCTTATTTACTTTTACTCTCTCTCTAGAAACATATTAATTTGGCCGGAAGATGTTGTTACGGCCAGTCCACTTTTTACAATAGGAGACCGACAACTCAAGATCCGTGACCGAGTCAAACTCGAAGGTCCATTTATATCCACTAATTACCATTACAATACATTATATAAATTTAATTTAATTAATTGCTATATACTGCAATAACTACTACTAGTACTGGTGAGGTGTTAATTATTAATATATATATTATCGTACACAGGCTGCTAAAAATAATGATGTTTATAGTAGTAAGTGGGCATATACCTACATAAGCTTGGGGCTAAAAGGTTAATTAGTGATGAGATTAGTAGTATTATTTTTCTTAATCTTGTGTATTTTTTTATTGGGATTAATGTGCATGTGATTAAACTATAGAATTCATGAAAGCATGCAATTTGGTATGTTGCTAAAAGGATTGATACCAAAAAAAGTTAAAAACATTATATAATAATTGTCCAATAGAATTAAAAAGTTGGTTTAGGTAGTAGCATAGGGGAGGGAGGGGCATGGGCTGCCGGTAGAAATAATGAATAATTACAGAGGGGTTTTAGAATATGGTGTGCGTTCATTTGTAAATAACATCTATAACTTTTATTATATACTCAATAATCCTTGCATCAACCATTTTAATTTCATGTAATGAGTAGGGTTGGGCAAAATTTTGGAGAACCGAATTGGACCGAATATCCGATTGAAAATATCCGAGATTGAACCGAATTGTTGACTTTTTAAAAAAAAACCGAACCGAACTGGACCGTTGACTTTTAGTCAACAGACTGGACCGAACTGGACCGAAACTTATCCGAACTGGACCGAAAACCGGATTGGATTGGACTGGACCGAATTGGATTGAAATAACCGATGATTTATTGGTATTAAATTTATGTTTTAATATTTGTTTCTCCTATAAGATTGAGGGGTTAAAAACCAATTCATATTTTAATATATAACTCCATAGTTTAATATAATAATAGCACTCTATACGTATGTATATAATCATATTACCAAAATTTTAAATGCCTATATTATACTTTTTAGAATTTAGTCAAATATAAAGGTTGGATACATTAGTGTATTAACGTTTTTATTTTTCTATATTCTTAGATTTTCTCCAAGTTTACACCTATATTTGTCCTTAATAATATAATAAAAAATCTTTATATTATAATACATTTCTATCGTTTCCCACTCTTAACCTCTCTTATTACTGAAAAAAGTCTTAGCCTCTCTTTCTACATTTCTATAACCCTAATTCTATATAAAAGTCGCTACTCACCAAGGGAATGAGACTGTTAAGTTACTATTATATTTGATTTATCATCATTTAATACTTAGATGTTATCAAAACAAATGAGTTTTATAGAATTTTCGTATTAAATTTGTAAGTTTGGATTGAGAAGCCCGACAATATTTATATCGGAGTGAGTTTTTCAAGTGCATATCTTTTTTATCCATTCATTTTTACCGCTTTTCCACTCTTTTTATGTCTCCCCTATCCTTTTTTTTTCTGCCTCCACCTTAGTATAATGTGTATTGATATCTATTTTCATTCTGTTGAGATAACCGAGTTCCATCATTTATTTTCCTTCAAATCCTCAAAACATATATTTGTTTTAGAATTTGCAAATTTTGTCATCTCGGGTTATTCTTGTTTGGGGTTGGAATTATTTATTGTCGTATTTCAATTGAAAACTAATGCAGTATTAGTGAAAATCTATTTTAGACCGGTTGCAATGGACTCACATGAGAACATGACAATTGTTTTTTTTTTCTTTACACCAAATTAATGAGGTGTCATGCATCTTATTTTTTATTGGTCGAGTTCATTGCAACCAGTTTATAGTAGAATTTTTCATGGTGTTCTAAACAAAAGTTATTTATTTTTGCTAAGAATTTATATTTTCCTAAAATAAGTTGACATTTTATATCTATAAATTTATTAATTTATAAATTTTTTATAATTTTTATCCGAATAACCGTATTGGATTGAACCGGATTGGACCGAAACTGAATCTCCGAACCTCCGAACTGGACCGAACCGAAATTTTTGGGACAATCCAATCTTGGAGATTTTATATTTCAATCCAATCCTGGAGATTTCCATTTAGTAATACCCGAACTTCAATCCAATCTTGGAGATTTCTAAATCTCCGGATTGGACCGGACCGTGCCCAGCCCTAGTAATGAGAGAATAATGTACTTTAAAGGTGATCTGAAATTTTCTATAGAATATTGTAACCTTTTTTTTTTAACATTGAATAAATTTGCCGAAGCCATAAATCAGGATCATTAGGTTTTAAACCTTTTTCTGACTCTTTGTTTCTGTAATAAAAGGTTTACGTAAGAGTAGGTCTATCCCTTTGCAAAACCAATGCAAACAACAGACCTCGATGAGGGTTTGTAACGAAATTTACAAATTGTCTACCAGTAAGAGCTAAATTTTGACGAAGTGAACACTCGAATCTCAAACCTTTTAAGTAGAAGATGAAGTGTCTTACCACCTGGATCAACTCTTATTGATACCATATAAAAGTCTCATACTAGGAAATACAACTCGGCTAAAAATATTATTAAAACAATAGTATCAAATCCTATATAGTCTATAATTCTTATTTATCATTACTTTCTTTACAAATAGGTAGTTCTTTCATGTCTTAAGACTTCGATTTCACGTGTTGAACTACGATGCTACACAGTCCAAGATTTGGTATCTTTTTGTATTTTTTAGTACATGTCAAAACTTTTAGTTTGGATATGAAAAATAAAACAAGTTAAAACGACGCAATCTAAACTAAGAAAAACTGGTGGAATCGATATGTTGTTGTGCACGCTTGAAACTCAATGGGTATTCACCTGAAAAAATATATTAAAGATTAGTATATAAATTATAATTTTAACCTTAACTATGGACTGGTTTTTTTTTTTATATAGGTTTATGAATACAATGTATTCCGAATCCTTAGGGTAATTTTATTTCTGTTTACTTAACTGTCAATTATTTTTGGTGTAGGTTATGGTCATTTTGTTTTTCCCTTACTTTGTCTATACTTTGTCTTTTTCACTATTGGATTAGTTTTTAACCCATGATCCAATAGTTGACAAAACAAAGTAATGATTACTTTGTGAAAAACAAAGTAACCATAGAATATCCCATTATTTTTTGTTCTAATAGTAATATTTATGCTCATTTTATAAAACTTTCATTCATTCTCAAATTCAAAAATGTCTGCCACTTTACATGTACAACATCATTGTCCAATGATTTCTTCACGAATTCATCTTCCCTTTCTATAATCAATTTATAAAATGCATAACACCTTGTTCTCTGATCTTTTAGCAACAAGGTAAAATAGTTTATTCTCATTTTTCGATTTGAGACGTTATGACATCTTGTAGGTAGATATTGTCTCAATAATAGTTTATGCATAAATTAGAAATCAGACTCCGGATTTCAACTTAAACAACCAAGTTGTATTTTAAGATTTAGGATCCAAGAATAAATAGTTACTACAGTTTAGTTGGAAACCACATTTGACATTACTTTTGATTGAATGGTATGTCAAATTTTTAATATAAAATATATTTTATTTTTATTTGACAGTTTAATATTTTAGTTAAATAGTTCGTTGTTAGAGTCTGTTGAACCAAATGGTTGAGTATTTCACTCTGGACAACATCATTTATTCGTGGAATTTAAAACACATGAAACGATGAGTTGTGTTGTACATGTTTCAAATTTAATGAGAATTCATGTGAAGAGTGTCACCCATATATATATTAGAGATGTGCTTAGCTAATCAATTTAACATTTCTATTTCAAATGATTCTTGACACATCAATGCGTAATTTTCACTGTTGTAAAGAAGGACTGCTCGGCCTAGACTTTCAGAATCGAGAATCTAATTTGGACCAAATAGACTGCATAGATTACCTAAAAGCTCAAAATCTGATTCATAATCCTCAGACTAATCCCTCATTAGACCTTGTTCTTTTTTATTTCAATTTGATAATTCCACTTTAATGAATACACTACTTCAGTTCAATCAAAATTCAATCTCTTTCAATAAAAATGAATAATAACTTTTAATTTTCAAAAGTTTTTAATTGCCAACTAGCGTCTTTTGATGTTTTACAGAACATATATTATATGAGGTGAAACTATTACTTGTAATTATAAGATAAAAATTTGGGAAAAGATAGAAAAAATAGTTCCTCCTCAAACAACTCTGGTCAAAATTTGCAACTCTACTATGTAAGTCAAACTTAATAAGTGATCTACAGAACATAATTTATGTTTAAGGACAAATTCTGAAGCAAATTATTTTGTCTTATATCTCAAGAACAAAGCATAAGTCTTGAAAATATCCAACTGATCCCCACTTAATCGCCTATTCTAATTACTAATTACCCTAAATTCATTAATTAAGGGTATCTTTATTGGCATTATGCTGACTCATCTTTCTTAAAATTGTCTTTTTTTGCCCGTTAATCACATTCTCTTGTTTTTTTAAGGAATTTTATATATTATTTTGAAATTCGCATAATTTGTCAGATCATAACATGTGATCTTTCTTTGATTCAGTGTCGGTTAATTAAAATGGCACCAACATTTAATTTCTAAAAAATAAAATAAAAAGAACATGGATTTCAGACATTAAAATCACACAATTTAATTCTGCAGATCAAACAATATACTATAGTAGTATAGTATATAATGTAAGAAAGGAATGAATGTTTAGATGAAGAACAAGACAGGTATTAGGTGAATTTATTTTGATTAATAAAATGAATATTTAATAGAATTTTTTTAATTTATTAATCATGATAATTAGTAGTGTTTAATTGCCAGGTTAGTCAGATTTTTTATTGGGTAATTTCTACCAAATCCTTAATTAACACATACTTTAGACCTAATCTTTACTTTTTATTAAGTAATTAATCCATTCTTTCTTCATGTTAGCTTTGTTATAAATAATACCATGCTTAATTTTATTAATTTGGGCAGCAACAAATACATATATCAATTTGAAGTATAAAATTTGTATTAGTGTAATTATATGTTAGGTTGCATATAAAATATATATGTTTTGGCTGTTATATTTGGCTTAAATTTTCATTATGGACCTTTGAAACTTTTATTTAGTAGGATTCAGATTTTTCAACTTTTGATTTTCTTTTTTAAATGTAGTTGTTATGGACGAACTTGTCATGTTTGGTATTCACGAAACCTTTGCTTTTTCTGTTGTTTAATAGTATGTCATTGTAGCTATTTGATTTTAATTCTTAAAAGTTATTTCTCTCTTTAAATTCATAAAGTATTTTGTTAATTCTATAAATTTATAAATTTATAGTGTATATTCAAATAATTTGATTATATATCTTTCATGTATAAGGTTCATTCATGGTCGACTCTTGTCAGAATTTTATATAAAAAATACCGCTGGCTACTTATGAGCTTAAACTATTAGTTCAAACGGTTCCCTAATATTGGTATCAAAACCTTTGCCGCTAAATGATTTTGAATCTGAATCCTGGCATCTCTATCTATTGTTTAATTATAAACACATGGTAATATAGTCTTATTTTGTGCACGTTTCAAGTCTAATTGGCATTCACATGAAGAGCATGTCAAAGATTAATATAAAAGATATTGTTGGGTCTTAACTATCAACTTAAGCTTTCGGTTCAATTTGTTCATTAACATGCTACAATCACTATTACAAATCTAGTTTCACATGAGAAAATAAAACATGTTCACATTGACTTTCACGTAGTGAGGGATCACATCTAAGCTGGTTTTATGCATACTCCTCACAACTACACAAAATTTCAAATAGCATATTGTTTTACAAAAGCTTTAAGCAAAATGCCATGCTTCTTTTCATGATTCAAATGGGAATGGTTAATATTACAAAATCTTCATCTTGTAGGGGGGAGTATTGAGATTGAAGATTTGCAACATGAAGATTCTAGAACTAGAACCAACTGTACCATTGATGATTCTACAGTAACTAACTAAGAAGTTGTTATAATTTACAAGGCTGTCGATAGCAGTTAGTTTGGCGCCAAGAATTGTTTGAACGTTATTGATTGTATAAACTCAAGTGTATCTTACTATAATGAGCTTGCTAGCAGCTCCTTATGTGTAATGAGTAACTAATTTAGTAATAAAAAAAATTCTTCTTCCTCCATTATTGAATACATACGCGTGAGGAGGTGTGCGCCGAATATTAATATAAAAGACGTCGGTCGGCCTTAACTATCCAAACTTTTGGTTGAATTGGTTCATTAACATGATATTAGAGCCTCTACAATCAATGGTTCTGAGTTTTTGTTTTGTCAACTCCATTCACATCAGAATGTGCGTCAGAAATTAATATGAAGAATGACCTTAATTAACTATCAACTTTTAAGCTATGATTCAAAAGTCTCCTTAGCACTCCACATTTAGGAAGACATAAAGTAACTTCTTCATTTAGACCTATTGAAAATTATATAATTCATAAGAAGTTTAAACTTTAAAGTTTTATTATATGCAATTTAATTTTCAGAGTTAGTAGTAAATGAAAAGCTATGTTTCCTTTTCACTTAGATTCAGTTCAGTTCGTTAAACTTTTAATCAATAATTTAATTCAGTTCAATTTAATTCGGTAAAAAAATAAGAATTAACAATACATATTGGTTTGATTCTAAAATAATTCACAGTTCATTCGAATTCGAAATCTTTTCTTTTTTTCAAATCAACCTATCAATAATATCAATAAATGTATTACATAAAATTATTGAACAAATATTTAAATATGAATGCTATAACTATAGTGTATGGAGGTAACATAAAACAACATGCAAAGGGTTATGGAGGGAAAGATTAAAAAAATGGGAATGACACGTGATTAGAGATACATAAAATCCAAACCCTAATTGTAATTTTCTTCAGAACGTAGAGTACTTTGTAGGGTATGGAATAAATTGGGAAGGGTATGTAGGACAAATTTTAGAGGTGCATAAGGGCCAAATTATAAGACGTAGGCATAATTATAAGTATTGATTCCTTTCTGAAAGTATCTTAGGAGGCATTTCATGGTGTCTCTTATCTTTTTTTACGCAAATTTATAAGGACAACTTTCATATTATGTCTATAATTTATGACTACATATCTTTTTTGTTTTCTTTCATCATTATTGTCTTGCATACTCGTATCTATGCATGGAAATGCATCACGAGCTTTTTGATTTTTGTTGATTAGTATTAGATATACGTTCCAATTATGATTAACTACATTTGTTAATTAAGTGACACGATGAATTTATGTTATATAAATTTCAAGTCTGAATAAAATTTACGTGAATGATGTGCTAAAGGATTAAAATAAAGATATTAGTTTTACTTCAATTTGTTTCTTAATAATAAGCACAGTCTAATATATTCAAAATTAACTAACAGTGTTTGAAGTGATATCTCATAATTTTTGATACTGTTTATAGCTGATTTGGTTGCTAATTACAAGAAAAAAATAATTAAAACTCATATTTACTTCTTCTTCTTTTTTCCGATTTTGTTATATATAACATCTATCACAGATAATTAATGATATTAGTGTAATTGTTTCAAAATCGGTAATGTGAGAGATTATAGTAGAACTTAAGGTAATTTTCAAAAAAAACTCTTGTGTTTATCAATTTTGTCAAAAAGATGTATGTGTTTATTTTTTTGACAAAATGAGGATTGTGTTTATCTACGTTAACCAAAAAGCAGAAAAATCATTAACGGTGTTAAATGTGATGACATGGCAAGGGGTATTTTGGTCTTAGTTTATGGGTTATGATATAAAAAATTCATTTCTCGCACTTTAAAGTTGTAAACGCATGAATATTTAAAAAATTTAAGGGTTTTCGGTCTTTATTTATTGATAAATTTCTTAAACACTCATGCGTTTACAACTTTAAAGTGCGAGAAATGACTTTTTTATATCACAATCCATAAATAAAGACCAAAATACCCCTTACCACGTCATCACATTTAACACCGTTAATGATTTTTTTCGCTTTTTGGTTAACAGAGATAAACACAATCCTCATTTTGTCAAAAAAATAAACACAGACATCTTTTTGACAAAATTGATAAACACAAGGATTTTTTTCGAAAATTAGCCTAGAACTTATTATTGAGTTTTAAGTAACATTTTAAACTTTTTACTAAATTAGTATTTTAGCTCGCTGGAGAAATCTTATGACCAATATTGATTTAGGCTTCCAATCTTTACAACCTCATGTATTGTATAATTTTACCATATATTAAATTAAATAAGTCATTTTTGTGCACACTTCAAATTCAAATTTTTTAGGATGCAGTGAAGGTTTCTCTAATATCGAGTTTGATCCGAATATTCATGCTATTAAAGCTTGGATGAAATGGGTTACCGTGAATGCAACCTTTGAACGTCCAGGATACGAGTTTTTGGGTTGCAATTCAAGCTTTAAACGTCGACCCATGGCTGTAGATTTGGGTTGTGTTATGTCCATGTCATGTGGGAGATATCGGTCGACCACTATAAGTTCTCACCAAATATTGGATCCGACCAAACTACTAGGGGTGTGGACTAGGCTGCATTTTTTATGGTTGAACTGAACTGAACTTGAATGAAAATGATGAATTGAATTTTGTTGAAAAAGAAAAAAAGAAGAATAGATGTTTAACTTTGTTCTTTTATTACTTACTAGAAGAGTCACCCTCGCGTTGCTTCGGTAACACTTTTTCTGAACTGTTTTTTTTAAATTGTTTATTAGTTGGTATATGTGTAAGTTATTCTTAATATGATTTGTTAATTCCTCTAAAAGGAACTTTTTTAGATCATTGCTTTTTTTGAATCTCATGTGTTAACAAAGACCTAACTAACTCCAAAAATTAATTTAAAAGTATCTTATATTAAAAAGTCATTGAGTTTTCCCTTTCGAGGATGTGTGATATTTTAATAAGTCCCTTGTATGCCTAATTGATGGAATGTTCGTTATTTTAAAAAACTACATTGTAAAAACTACCTTGTGTGATATTTTAATAAGTCTCTTGTATGCCTAATTTTTTTTTTGAGAATTTACTGTCTACAATCATGAGATTTGAACCCATGTATTGTTACAAAAGATCAAAATCAGTATTATCAAACTACATATTCTTTATTATCATTTATAAGAGATTCTAGAGTACACTTAGTGTATGATGACGTGGTACACCAAACGAATAAATGATTAATATTTATAACTTCAACCAATCAAATTTTTACACCGCGTAAATAATTAATAGTATATTTTGTAGTTAATCATTTATATAAAAAATTTAGATGGCACAATAAAAACTCTAGACCATTGAAAATGAACTCGAAACCCTAAATTATAAACCCTAAACTCTATTAATTATGACATTTTACTAAATTATTGATCCGATATACGGATGACATGATACACCGAATATATTCTAGAAATTCTCTATCTAAGAGATTCTAGAATGCGAAAATTAATTTAATATTCATATCATTTGCCCAAAAGATTAATAAACTAAAATTATATATCAAATGTGGTGTTGAGTAAAGAATTTAATAACACTATCAAAAGAAAAGAAAATTTAATAAAAATAATCCTATCAAATGGGTTGACCAATGCTCAATTTTGACCCAATTCAATTGAGCACTGTTCAACCCATTCAATTTTATATATATACATAATTTTCCGTAAAAAAAATTAAACATTTAATCAATTTATTTTAATAAATTCTATTTTGATAAGTTCAGTTGATCTATAAAAGACACAAGTTGACTTGCAATAGGGTGGATCCAACTATAATCTTTAATGCCAACATTGAGTGTAGACGTTGTAAAAAAAAAGTGACCTAAATAACATGTCATTGGGCCTATCTTTTTTATGGGCTTCAAGGTGAAAAATAAGGTTGAAAGGAAGTGAGTGCAAAGACGAATATATTGTAGTAATTTTATTCATTGAATATGAAACTTTATTTGTATCTACTAATGGGAGGACTATAAGTATACATCATAAATTAATTATATATGTATTTTTTTTAACAATTATATATGTATTAAAATTAGAACTGAAGCTGACTATGAGGATGTTGTTTGCTGGTCCAATAGCAGAAATAAATATATTAACAAAAAGAAGTTAACATCATAATCACTAATAATTGAGACGCAAAGAAAAACAGTAATTAATTAGGAGCCCGCAATTAAGACTTTTGGAAAGTTGATGTGGAGTTATGATATTAAATTTAAAGTGGATAAAATTAACATTCTTTTTTAGTTTGATTAATGAAAGATCGTATATGACTGATATGGAAAGTTTTGGATTTTACAATTATTCTCCATACTGTATATTTAGATGATTGAAATGGAAAGTTTTGGCTTCTTTTTTTTTCACATTGTTTTTAGGGTGAATTCTTTCTAAAAGGTTACAAGGTTTTACTTATTGTTCGATTAAATACTTTTTTTTAAAAAATTATTTAGACGGTGTTTGATGAAGACGGAGAAAGTTAATATTCAGAGAAAGAAATATACAAAGATTGATAGTTTTCGAAAACTAAAAATATAATTTTATAGTAAATATGATATAAACAACTTTTGTTCTTCAAAATTTTTCATTATCATGTCGTTAATAGAGAATTTTATAACAATAGACCAAAATGTCAGTTTTTTAAAATAAAAGTGTGAAATTTAAATCTTTATTTTTACAAAATAAATAAATAAAGCACAATCTTTTATCTGAAATTAATGAAATCACATAAATTTTATTGAAGAAATTATTCTTACTTTTAATTAGCCTATTAGATTAAGAATTTTGATATATGCAGCCCTTAGGGCTGCATATAAGCATTAAATGCAAGTGAATATTAACTTGTATTTAATGCTTGTATATTTATAAAACTATAACAAAATAATCTAAATCTATAAAAATTTAATACAATCTAAATTACCAAAATGAACATATGCACTTAAAATTTTAATAATATATGATTTAGGATCTTGGGTTTAGGGTTCAATAATTATGACTTAGGATTCAGTTAGGGTGTAGGGTTTAGTGTATGTAGTTTAAGTTCAATAATTAGGGTCTCGGGTTCACCAATTTCGGGTTAGGGTTTTATAGTATGTAGTTTAGGTTTAATAATTAGAATTTCAGTTCATTAGTGTTTCGAGTTCACCAATTTGGGGTGTAGGGTTTAGAGTTTTAAGGTTTTGGGTATAGGTTCATGGTTTAGGGTCTATAATATAGAAATAGGGTCTAACTCTAAAATAATTGATACTTTTATTTTCTATTATGACAATTTATATATACCATATTTTTATTATATTCTTACTGTAAATAGATTTGGAAATAATAGTTTTATAAATGAAAAACTGCAAAATACAAATATAAATTCACTTGTATTTAATGCTTATATGCAGCCCTTAGGGCTGCATATATCGGGACCGTTAAATTAATTCAATTGATCAATTAGTTTTATTTTCAATTTGCAAAAGATGTAACAGTATATTGGCTTATCATAGTTAAATAAATATTAATTGATTAACACTTTTAATCTCTTTCATTGACCATTAAAAAGATCACTAATAGGAAATATGAGATGTTATCTTTAACGGTGCACCCTCTTTAGGGAGACTAACACATTGCATAAGAAACTTCTAATTTAGTTGTACATCTATCATACGCTTGATGTGAAATCTTGACAGATTTGCATCGACCATCATCCGATACTTCCATAATTGTTTCTCGAATTGTTGGAGCTGAATTTGAGACCCGACAGAAGTCTAAGAAACTTTTTTTATCGGAGACCACCCGCACAAATGTTTTATATATATATAATATTAGACAAAGGTTTTGAAGAGTTCACTTTCTACAATCATGAAATTTGAATCCATGACCTTACACTTCCTAGTGAAATGTAATAACCACCAAAACTTTGCTTGGTGGGTATTAGACAAAGGCTTTTTGTTCCTTTCTATTTTGTAGTAATTATTTGCTTAAAAAGGACTCCAAACTAATATCTTTGTATTTTTACTTTTGCATTGACGTTTAAAAACTAGAGGTTAAAAATGGCCCACATTACTGAAGGCCTAATCCCATCAACTAATGTGGGAAAAGTTTACATTCCTGGCCCAACCCCATAATTCTCTCTAATTGGGGCTGCCGATTGCGTTTGTTTTGCTTGGGCTTGAAAAAATGAAGATTTTCAGTTGTGGAAAAAAATATCTGTAAATTAGAAAAATTAAAAAAAAAAAATTAGATTTTGTTAGTTTTTCTTATTTAATTGTAAACTTGATTGTTAAAGAAGTTCTATAGTACACTGAGAGTATACACATGATCAACTAAAAGAGCAATATCTATTAATTTATGGGAGATGATTTATGTTAAGAAATAAATTTTATGGGTGTTTGATAGTGTAACAGAAAAAGGAATAAAAATATGAATTACTCTAAAATATCCAGTGTTTTGAAAATCGGTTAAGGCGGCCGCTTAGGCGCCCATTTTTCATAACACCGCCGCGATTTATGAGTTTAGGCGGTATAAGGCGGTGGACCGATTTATTTCCGCCTGGGCAGACCAAGGCGGCTCAAGGCGGACCTAGGCGGCCTAAGTCGGCAACTATTATGATTTTTTCAACTTAAATGATCTCAAAATTGAAAAGTTCAAGAATTAAAATTGTTTCAAATCTCCTTATTTTTTGGAAGGTGTCATTTTTTAAGTCATTAAAGGTTATTTTTATATTCATGTAACTTCTTGGTCATTCGCAAGTACTAATTTATAAAAACATGAAATTTAAGAGATTATTTTATACTCTACCATTCCTACATATAACAATTAATAAAGATTTTATGTTTTTCTATCATAAAAGTTTATTATTATGCTTTTATATTATTTTGTTACGGTATAATTCACATTTTAATTGTATTTATATATTTAATGTATTTAATAAGTATTAGAAATATAGAAAAATGCAAATCCGACTAGTCCCCGCCTAGACATTTGGAGGCTCCGCCGCCCTGGTACCGCCTAGCGATTTTAAAACACTGAAAATATCTTATTTGTTGTGTTATGAGGTTTGAGAGATAAATAATTAAACAAGAACAACGAAACACATATTTAACGTAGTTCACCAACACTATGTTGGCTACATCTACTGGTAGAACGGAACATATTTTATTTAAGAGCCAGAAAATAGATTACAATATAGGTTAACATGAGAGAATATTGAAAGTATTCAATAACCCAAATCAGACTTAAACCCCAAAACACCATATCCAAATAGAAAACACAAAGCCAGTACTAATCCAATTAGGATTCAAGGCAATTACGACAAATCTCCACCTTGACTTGAATCCTCCTGACAAGTATAATAGTCGCACCCATGTGATAGTGTCAGATAAACATACTTCTCCCTCGGCCTCATAGTTGCCTGCAAGGCAACTAGTAATCTCTGATAGTTAGCAAGTCAAAACAGTGTTGAAACTTGCTCTATGGAACATTATCAGTGGCGGAGCCAAGACCTAGATATCGAGGGGGCTAATTTTAGCCCGAACGTAAAAAAAAAAAAAAGAAAAAGAAATCAGCACAATCAGAAACTAAAATTAAACCATATGTAAATTCTAAATTTATTAATTTTAAAATGCTAACATAGTTCTCTATATAAGCATTATACCGAAAGTATCATGATTTTTTGACAACATATGAACACTGACGATTCGGAATCTATTCTCCTGAAACTGGATTAGTTAGCATCTAATGCGGTATTCGGAAACCAGTTGCATAAAAAAAATTCATACTAATAATAATGGAAAATATTAATTTTAATACTACTAAATATAATGGAGGAAACAATTAAAATTGAATAGTAAAATTAAATTAAAAAGTAGTTGATAAAAAAATGAGAATGGAGAAAAAAAATACTAAAAGTAATTAAAATTTACTCCCTCCATTATGAAATAAAAGTCTTTCTAGATCATAAAAGAAATTTTGAATTAAAAGTCATTTTGACTTATTTTCCTCTTTTTTATCCATTTTAACATTGGCTGAATTTAGGTACATTAAATATGAAAATGAATAATTAATAAGGGTAAAATTGTACTTTTAAGCCTCTCTTATTTCTTTTTCTTTTTTTATCTAAAAAGACATTCATTTCAGAATGGAGTGAGTACTTGATAACAAAAGAAAAAGAAGAAGAATTTAGGAAATATAATAATATTAGGAAGAATTCAGGCTCGAGGTTGTCTCCGCCCCTTACATGATTGGTAAACATGCTAACATGATTATCAATAGTGTCTACCTTCTTCACCTTGATCCTTTTATTACTTCTCAGAAAATGATACCTTACTGATAATCAAAAGTCGTTGGCCAGCGATCCACCACCTCATAGCACTCTGACGATCAAGTTAGTAAAGCTTGAGAGATAAAAAAAAAAATAAAGAGAAAATAATGCAAGAAGGAGAGAATATTTGGGGAACATAAAGTGTACACTTTTCCTTTTCATTTAGGTATTTATAGTGATATCACCTTAACCCTAAATGGAAGGTGAATTCCTCAAAATACCATTTTCTTGGTGACCAAGAGAATATCTTTTTGGGTGGATCTTCCGTACGGATGTACGAAGATTCGTTTGATGCCATCCCTCTTAATCTTTTACAATGTGGGAATGACGGGCGGCTCGAGTCATCTCGACGGGGCGCGTCGAGCTCGATGACGGTGCCTTCCCCCTTATCGTGTGGCCTGTTCGTCCCGCCCCTTCGACGTGTTTCCCTTTGGTCGAGCCTTATGCTAGGCGGATCCGTCCATTGAGGGAGAGCGGAGTTGTACCTCTACGAGGGCAAGTCCAACCTTCCTCCTCTCTGGTGGGTCAGATGTGTTTTGCGCTTTGGGCTTGTCTTTCCTCAACCCATGCTCCATTCGTCGACCCATTAAAGACTCGCCAGAGGCCCGAGATGATGTTAGATACTAATTTGGTTGTTATCACTTACATATATATGATTTGTCCTCTCATAATGAACTTGATCCTTGGGTAAACAGATCGCACTTAAGTTGTCACAATACACAATAGTCTGATAATGATGTAGACTAAGTTCACTAACCAGTCCTTTACAACAAATCCCCTCCTTAACAACTTCTCTAGTGCCATATACTCTATTTTCGTTGTAGAAAAGTCATTCTATGCTGCAAAGTAGCTTAGTTTCCAATTGACAACAGAACCACCAAGAGTGAAAGCATAATCTGCCAAAAATCTTATATTGTCAACATCTCAAGAGAAATTAATGAAAGTCTGAAAAACCTGCCACCAAACACTCTATATCACCTTGATAAATAAGACCAACATCATATGTACCTCTTAGATACCGAAAAAAAAACCTCTTCACGAGTTGCCAATGCTTCTTGCTAAGATCACCCATAACCTACTAACAACAATAACAAATTGTGTAAGATATGGTCTAGTGCAGACCATAGCATACATCAAGCTTCCCAGTGAACAAGCATTGGGAACTCGA
Source organism: Euphorbia peplus (assembly GCA_028411795.1). NCBI lineage: Eukaryota > Viridiplantae > Streptophyta > Magnoliopsida > Malpighiales > Euphorbiaceae > Euphorbia > Euphorbia peplus. The sequence goes on along the minus strand of CP110843.1, from coordinate 4,631,583 downwards.
GACATGTACTCCTTCTCTTCAACAGACTTGGGTGCAAAAACAATAAATAAACATGCATTTGTAACACTAGGAGTATCTATAGGCTTTACGATAAACATGCCAACTCTTGACAAAATCTTCTGAATACAACATTTATGTGACAAGAAGAGCTTCCTTTTGCTTTTATCCACTATAAATCTTCATTCCCTGAAGTTTTCGAGGTGCATCCAAATCTTTCATCTCAAATTCAGTGCTGAGAAGGCCCTTCAACTTTTGAATGTCATGCTTCTTCCTTGCAACATGTCATATGCCTACAACACTAGATAAATAAAGGACTCATCTTCTAGGTTTTTGTAATAGACGCAACAATTATATGAGCTACACTAACTTCATCATGCAGCTGTAAAACCTATATGGTATTGGAATCCTCTAGGGTTGTAATTAACTCTACCTTGTAGAGTTTAGTAAATCAACGGTCATGATTTACTTGCATAAACGACATTTTCTCTCTCTTATTTTCCCCATACCATCTATATTCGTCGATTACAACTCTAGAGGATCTTGACACATGCCTAGGAGATTGTTTAAGTCCATACAAGGACAATTTAAACTTGCAAACATAATTCCCCTTGCGAGGAACCTGAAACCATTTTTTTGGGTCATGTATATCTGATGCAAACCAATCAGAAGCAATGGCGATTTCGTATGTGTCAGTTCTGGATGCTCCTATTTGAATGATTTTGGTGTGTATTTTCATTAGAAACGGGCCAATAAACAGAACTCATGGCTTCTTCAGAAGCCATATGTTGTATGTCGTGTTTGCCAACAAAGATCGTGTAGGGCTTCAAAATTAGAATTTATGTTTACTTACAAATTTTTCTTGATCTTTTTTCCTTTTTAGTTTTGTTTTCTAATTAGGATTATTGTATCGTATTTTATGTATGTTTCCGGTTTAAGTTTTGACTATTTAATGACTTTATTTTCATATGTAATATGTAGCTTTTTATCAATCAAATAAAAGTTATCTTTGCTTTTCATTAATTTTATGAACTTAGATTTTAAACATTTTTTCATTCACGATCAATTGTTTAGAACGCAAATTATACAGCACGATTAGAAGCAATGGTGGTTTTCATATACAATTTTTGCACAAACAATGCTTAAAACCTTCAAACACTCCAAATTTTTTCTTACTTGTACATAAATTCATATAAATTTAAAATCTCAACTAGATATATCACAAATGTTTTTTTGAGAATTTTATTGTTTTGCAGTTTTAATAACAACATCAATAATATTTACAATAATTATTCAAATAATCGATGATGGAGTGATGGCGACCCCCTCTGAGAAAAGGAAAGGCAGGCACAAAACCCAAAGCACAAATTAGCAAAACAGATAGAGATATGCAGAATATAAGACGAAACATGGCCCCTTTTTCTTCACCATTTTTTTGAAGTTTGAGCTTTCATAAAACAACAAATTTACACATTTACATTACACCATATATACACACTGTTTTTTACAGACAAAAACACTATTTTCACACCCAACATTATGATGAGCAATTGGCTTGGCTTTTCTAGTTCATCTTCACACCTCACAAACACTAACATTGATCAAGATCAAGAAAATGAACCCTTTAATCCTTCTCTTAATCACAATCATAATCTCAATCATGATCATATTTCCGTAATGCCGTTACGTTCCGATGGCTCTCTTTGTGTCATTGATCCTTTCAGACGCTCTTCCAATGCTGTTTCTCAAGGTACATATACTATTTTTTCATATAAGAAACTTTTTTCATTTTAGTGAAAGTCAGGTGAAAGTGAGTGAATTCAGGTGAAAGTGGGGTGAAATTGAGTGAAATTGTTTTTATTTTTTATTTTTTGTAGATTGGAGATATGAAAACACAATGGATTCAACAAGTGCAAGTGAAGAAGGACCAAAGCTAGAAGATTTCTTAGGTTGTTGTTACTCAAACTCACCCGATCCATCCGATGAAACTCAAAATAACATTAACATTAACAGATCAATCAATGTTAATGTTCCTCCAAGCTTCAACACGGACATTAACACGAACCCATCATCGTCTTCACTAATCCAATCTTATCATCATAATTACAATGATACGCCACAAACCCTAATCCCGAACGAACATAATATGATCCAACATTATCACGTCCCATTCGAAACAGCCACATCCGTTTCGGGTTTCAAATCTTGGTTAAGACAAACCCCATTTTCAAGTGATAATAACAAAACCTCAAATGAAACTAACAATTGCACTACATTTCAGCCACTTTCACTCACAATGAGTCCATCAGAAACCCGTAAGAGACCCGTCGGGAAATCTCTTACAACAAGAGAACCAATCCCTCGGAAATCAATCGACACTTTCGGGCAACGAACTTCACAATACCGAGGCGTTACAAGGTACTATTTGCTTACAACGTACATTTATCATAATCATTCATACCGATATTTGTATACTTATTTACGGAGTAAAACACCCGATTTTTTTATTTTCGTGTACTTAGGCATAGATGGACTGGGAGATATGAGGCACATTTGTGGGACAATAGTTGTAGAAAAGAAGGACAAACAAGAAAAGGAAGGCAAGGTGTGGAAAAAATTCAATTAATAAGCATTTATTACTTATTTTTTATTTTATTTGGATATGTACCAATTTTATTTTTTTATTTGACAAAAGAATATACTATATACTATACTAACGGTTGTTTTTTAATTTGTTTCATGTACTTTTTGGTGGTTATATTTGATCACTGGCCATATATCATATGTCAACGTTGAATAGTTTACCTTGGTAGGTGAAATTAAATTACCCATCTTGGTTTGTTTTATCTCAAGTTTTTATTTTCTTTGTGACATTTCTTTTTATTTGTTTATATAAGAACATTGGATAGTGTGCATGTTATTTCTCCTTCATTCTTTTTGTTTATTTTTTGAAAAATCAGGTGGGTATGATAAAGAAGAGAAAGCAGCAAGGGCTTATGATTTAGCTGCCTTGAAATATTGGGGACCAACAACTCACATAAATTTCCCTGTAAGTTCCTTAAATCACCTTCATTTTATATTGTTAAATACATTTTGGGTCCTTTTTATTGTATATTTTTATCCAATTGCCCCAAAACTTTGGAGATACTTTCTTACAAGTCCTCTTCATTCTACTTACAATGGCCTATAATCCTCTATATGTGTTTAAATTGACATGTTACTAACTCCCTGAGTGGTTACACTAATCAATTTATTAGCCCTACAATTAGTTAAAGTGATACACATTTTAATTTCTCTGATGTTATCAATGCCACCTGAACTTTTGAGGATCGAAGATATAATTTGAGCAATTAGAGGCTTCGCAATATGCATAAGGTCTTATTGGCTAAATGCATTTTGGGTCCTTTTTATTTTCGAAGTTTATTTGATTGTCCTAAAACTTTTGAGATATTACAAGATCCTCTTAATTTAGTTAATGACATGTAACCCCCTAAAGTACTCGTTAAGGTATGAAATTAAAGTGATACACATTTAACTTGTCTAAAACTCTCGTTGTTGTCCTACTAACTAGACTTTAGGGAGTTGATAACATAGTTTAAGCAAATTCATAGGCTAACTCTATATCTTCAACATTTAGGGGGATTTATCAAATATGTAAAAAGAGCTATTAATGCCAATGATTTCATAAATTTAAAGGGTGTTCTCTACTATTAATGTCATTTAATGCTTTTTTCTATATAGTTGAGTACATATCACAAGGAGCTTGAAGAAATGAAGAACATGACAAGGCAAGAATTTGTAGCCAATTTAAGAAGGTATAATACAATATACACACACACATTTTTACTTTGGAATCTCAAATTTCAAAAAGAAAATCATATTGGGAAAGAAAAAAAAGATTAATATCTTTGTAAAACTTTTGCAGAAAAAGCAGTGGGTTTTCAAGAGGAGCTTCTGTGTACAGAGGAGTCACAAGGTGCAAGAAAGTGACTTCAATCATATAAAAAAAAAATTATCTCTTTTTATTTCATTATTTACTGTGTTTTTTGCAGGCTTTTAAATTATTCATTTCCTTTTGTTTGCTAATTTTTATTTATTTTATAGGCATCATCAGCATGGAAGATGGCAAGCTAGAATAGGGAGGGTTGCTGGAAACAAGGACTTGTACCTTGGAACATTTAGTAAGCCAATTCCAATTTCAAATTGTTTCATTTTTTTAGACAATGTCTTAATTGGTTCCTTACATTTATAATTAAAGTCCCCCATCAATAGGACAATGCAATCTTTCTTTAGATTTTTGTGGTCCTATTTGCTCTTATTACCAATATTGAGAGATTGCCTATATATTAATTGTACTTTTAGTAGTAACAACAATATTTAAAAAAAACATTTAAAGATTAAGTATTTACCCTATGTCCGTGATGCGATTTGATTTCACGGTTTATTATGACGGTTTAGGTTAGCCGTCCCCAAATCATTTTGAAAATAAAATTTTGTTGTTGTAGTGTAAAACTTAGCAAACGGATACATCACATTATATCTTATAGAAAACATACGAGAGTATTGTCGTCTTTTTCATTTTCTTATAATTTTGAACACTTTTGAGGATGCAATTTAAAATTTTAATTATACTCTTAACATTTGTAAGTTTATGGTTTCACTGTAAAAATATTTTCTCCAGTTCACTTTTGCGCGTTTTTAGTAGCTTTCGGTAAATTTATTTAGCAATTTGGTTATCGACCAAAATTTATAGATAATTTCTATTAGTAGTTAATGAAAACGAAATTATTTGAAATGCGCAACACTATAATAATATTGTGAAAAATATATACGACATTATATGATTTTGAAGCGATAACATGAAACTGTCCAAATTTTCTCATCAAATTTTCTAATATATGTTTTATTGTTTGGTGTTTATAGGCACACAAGAAGAGGCAGCTGAGGCCTATGACATTGCAGCCATCAAATTTAGGGGAACAAGTGCCGTCACAAATTTTGATATAAGTAGATATGATGTCAAAAGGATTTGCTCAAGCTCTACTCTCATTGCAAGTGACCTTGCTAAACGTTCATCAAAAGATCTCCCTCCAGGTTATGAGGATGAAAACTCAAGTGCATCTTCCACATCTCCCCAAGCACTTCTCGCTATAACAACCGGATCAGAAGCGGCCTCCGACGAGTTCACTGACATCGTTTGGCCGCCTAGTACAACATCGATTACAAATGAACAACATCATCAACACCCTCAAAGCTCAAACAACAATATTACTATATCTAGTGATCTTGGGAATCCAAAAAGTTCGGCTGGGGAGTTGGGGATCGGTGGGGGAGATTACGGACTGGGTTATTCGTCGAAATGTGAGGAGGGAAATGGTGGAAGTAACAATAGGATTAGCAGTTTGGGGTTGGGTCATCAAGTTCCAATGTTTGCTTTGTGGAATGACTAGTAGTACATTAATGGTTATTGATGTGGGATTTAGGTGATTAATTAGGTTTAATTAAATATAAATTGGGAATACTCAATAGGAAAATGGAGAATTTAAAGAAACAACAAAAAGGGTAGATAGGCAAGGTAATTTAGGGATTTTAAGGAGACAATTTGAAATTCTTGAAACATTAATGTGTTAATTAGTTAATTTTAAGTTGGTATTATTTATTGAATACTGTTTCGTGTTGAATGTTGGATCTAAGGGTACACTATAATCATTTTGCTTGGTTGGAGGGATCATGGTTAAATTTCAATGAAATGATAGTACTCTATTGTAGAGTACTCAAATTAGGGTTGCATAAAACCTACCAACTAAACTGAACCAATTGGTTCTTTGTTTCGGTTCCGACTTCACAAAGGACAAAAAAAGATGTAAAATTATTTGCGAGTAGAGCAATTAACTCTCTCTATATATTAAGAATTTAATATACATGGATGGTGGACAAATTGATACTTACATTTTTTACGTTCAATACCACCGTAATTTTATTTTTTGTCTCCAATCCCATGTTTAAATACGAATCAGAAAACAAGAAATTTCTCCAGGGACTACTATTTGGATTAAATAGGAGTTCCTTCTAATGAAATATGTTATCAACTTTCCTTGCCTCAACTTTTAACTAAAAAAATCCGTTATTAAAACCTAAAAATTATTTGTAACATATGAAGTCAGTTGATCAATGTATTACTAAAAATTCCGGTAACATTAAGGATTGTCAGAGATTAATTTAAATAATGGTACAAGTCTTGTTGTGCAAGTTTCAAGCCCAACAACATGTATTTAATGCAAACCTTACCAACGAACCCGAGCAACTCCCTCTTTATTCGCCTCCTCTTTAGACCGCTATTTGTACAAGCTTTTCCACTTTACATGGTCTACTCCACATCGGGTCGTTACAATTAATCTATTAAACTTGGACATTGGGGGTTGATTGTATTCATTTGGTTTGAGGACATAATAAGATTTGCTTGGCCTGGTCTAGTTTGATACAATTATCTATAGAGTTCAGAAAGATTGATTAGAGCCGCGCAGCGGAAGCAGCGAACAAATTAGTTGAACGGAGAGTTCGATCTTACCTGAACTAGTTTGTAATTGATCTAAATCTTTAAGCCTCAGTTAAATTTTAACAAAACTGTTATCTTAATCTAAGAATTAAGAAACCTACTTGGATATCCCTCTTGGGATAGACGAGAGCCCCGAACGTTGCCCCTCCTAGTTCATGTGCAGACACGAGTAAGAACATCGGCTTACTCCAAGAACGCGAAAAACGAGGAACAAAATCGACGGAGAATCCCCTACAGAGGTTTGGCCGAATTCAGTAAGGAGGGAGGCTAGGGTTTTCGATTTTCAGTCCTGTTTAGTGAATTAACAATTCACTTAAATAGTGCAATTTAATTAACTTTCAGTTAATTATTAATTTGACTTCTAAATAATTAAACTAATCAATGAAACATTTAAGTATTAAATTGATTCAATTAACATCAATTAGGTTAAATTTATACTACACTTTAACCCGTAAACAATTAATTGTTTAATTAAATTAACCCGATTAATTAATTAGCCTTTCCAAAAATTAATTAACTTGTTACATAACAAATAATTAATATGTTCTTCAAATAATCAATTCATCAACTGATTATTTAATCTTGAACTTAATTAATATAATTCATGTATCAATTAATCTTTCTCGATTATCGTGTTGCACGATCCTTAGAGTTTGGAATCAATAAGTTGTGAATTAACAATTCACTGATTGACAGAGGGTCCTAATAAACCATGTCAATCACATATTGATTACAGATGAATGTTATCCATATCAGACAGAAAACCATGTATGATGATCTTCTCATCTCTTACCAAAAGCATATCGATTAATCAAGCTGGAGGCATTGTGTAGTCATCCTCTATTGCTAGATTAATTTCTTAACCATCGAGTATAACTGACAAACAAACAAGTCACCTGCTCGTTTCAGTATGGCCGTACATTTCTCAGATAATATTGATCAAGTGATATGTGATATCAATTCACTTAAACAGTGAATTATAATTCCATCACTTTAACTATCTGCAGCCATAAGTTCAGAGATTGAACCAGTGTGTATGCATATTTGGCATCCTATGGCAGACCTGTTAGAAATACACCAAATTCAATCTGATTCCTTACTGACTGCTATACTAAAATCAGGTCAGGAGATAAAGAGAGATCTACATTGTTAGAAAACTTAATGACTCTACCACGATGTGCTTTCTAAAGCGAATCGACTAAGTCTCGTGTAACGCACACGCACTTACATTCATATTCACATACACTAAGCAACCTAAATACTATCATGTGAATCCTAAATATAAAAACCTTATGACATAATCATTTTTCATGACTGTAAGTGACCTCTGACATACTTTATAACATATGATATAATCATCCCCAAGTATAATGTTATAAAACAATGCCTTCGATCTAGGGCACACCGACAATCCTGCTCCATAATAGTAAGTCAAAAGGAGTTTGACTCTAGAGAATCTAAGGGAAGCAAACCCTAGGATAGGAAAAGAAAGGGTGTAAAAATATAAGTCTTAAATTGCGTGCCCTTTAATTAGCTTTATATGCCTCCCTGATCTCTTGCAGTCTTTTTTATTGCTTTTTTTCTGTGCCTTCATTTCTTTACTCTTCCTTTACCCCGCGTGTGTTTCAATCGCCTCTTGTCCTCTTTTTATTAAGTACTAATTACTAAAAATTCATTACCATGGAAACTTTTTCCATCTCATGATCATTATTTATCAAAAATTAGAATGCAATGTATTAAAAATCGTTAGATATTAGTAGAGTGATTGATAATCTTTAAAACCTAATGAGAATATATACTAGTTGGATTTTTAAGTACTTAAATACTCTTATTGGTAGAGTCGGAATTCATTTTGATTGCTTAAACGAGTCTGTCTTTCGTTTAAAATAGTGTTTGATATTGGCTCAACTACAAGAAAGTTAATCTATAATGAGAGTAAATCTCGTCGTTAAAGTCTGGCACACCTTCGTTGATGACTTACAGAGTGGCTAGTATATCTCCCCTATAACTTATAGTGTTTTATTAGCTCTTTCGACTTGCTGAAAATGGTTTATTTGTCACTTATTTGAACTCATATATTTGCTCCTATCGAAGTTGTATAAAATGATATATTTTACAATTTTTCTTAATCCACTTTAGATATGCCACATGTCTTAGCAAGGCCTAAGTAATCTTAGTTGTCACTTTAAAATGATAAGATTGCTTGTTATTTTTAAAGAGTTATATAGCTTCTCAATTTATCAATGTCATGTGAAAGTTTTAACAACTTGGACTTAAGAAATTAATTATATCGCTTCAAACAAATTGAAAAAGTTAACAGAATACTCTATGATAAGCTTTTTGCGACTGAGTTCAAACAGTTCATGATGTATTAAGCCTTTACTCTAAAGTAAATAAGCATGATCATCTCTCCTAAAAAAGAAAAAAAAAAAACAAACAAGCATGATGATGATGATGAGTTGTGAATAAAAGAAAACTATTTATCTTACTTTTTATGTTGACAAAAGCATCTCATAAATGGGAACAAGTACGAAATAGAGCTGGCATGGCACTTGGCAGGATGAAAATATAGAGATAGATTCGAATGCAGAAGAAGGCATCAAGTGCTGCTGCAGCAATCAGCCTAGCTATCTACACTCATAGACACTTGTTTTTTGCAGTAAAAAACCTGCCTTCCACTGCCCAGACCAGACCCCCTTCTAAAATAACTATCTATTCTATCCATTGCAATCTTATCTTCCATAGATCATCTCATTATCCATTGTGTAAATAACATAGTTTATAGTATTAAACACATTTCTCAATCAATAGCTATATGTATATGTGCTGTCCTATACTATATACTATATATCTAGAAAGGTTTAGCAGGGATTCTAGGGATAATTAATTAGTTTGATTAATTTCTAGGGTTTTTAATTTTTGTGTTTTTGTTCAAATTTGCATGGTTTGGGATTCAGTCAAACTACTAGGTTTGGGTATTATACTATTACATGCTTTGTGCTTTTGCTTTGTCTGCTTCTGTTTAGGCATATAACTCTTGTCATTAATTTACTTTCAATCATGTATTGAAACTTGAAGCTCACCATCAAATGATGACATAATTATAAAGGTTACTGTTGAGGTAAGATAAACATTTAGCCTACTGATTATTTACACTATATTAACAGATGAAAATATGAGTTTTTATCATGTGTAAGTCAGCCTATAAATCACACACGCAAACAAAGTACAAATAGAACGATAAGAAACTCAAAACATATTTTTCTAAAAATTGAAGTTGTTTAATGTTATATTTTTTTTTGAAAAAACTTCTATGTTTTTGAAATTATAATTTGAAAGTTTTATCTCATTAATAAAGATCAATTCCCCTTTTCTATTCAAAATCTAAATTTAGATATAAATAATATCTAAATGACTTTAAAATTAAAAAGTCAAAGAATTAAAGTTGATTTATAGATAATTCTTAGCATCTTTAAGGTTAATACCGATAATTATTTGTAATATAAACAAAAAAATCTCCAATTGAGAAAACCTTGTAACCGATTAATTTTTTAAAAAATAATCCATGATATCACTTTCAAAATCCCACCAAAGATGTGTTTGAAAGCAAAAATTGCAATGAAGAGATTGGGGGCAAAATAGGATCCCAAAAGGAATAAATAATAGTGGCATGCACTAAAACAAAACAAAGCAACAATTTCCAAGGCATTTTACATACACCTCATATATGTATCTAACTACTTTACCCTTTTCTTCAACATGAAGTATATATTTGGCTTGGCCCATCCCCTCCATTTTTATTCTTCTTTCTTTTACTGCATCTCATCTCAGATAAAAGTTAAAACTGTCAACTATCCTCACATGACATGTAAGACAAACAATCTAGTGATTTGGAGTTCTTGGTTTCTGGACATATGAAGGCTATATGCTGTCACATAATTGTTTAATCCAAAATCTTGTATTGCTATCTAAGGCATAAAACTAACTTCTATTTAATAGATTTAAATATTAATTTAGTTCATTCTATTAGAGATTAATGTTAAAAGATCTCATGCGTTTATTCTACACTAATTCTGTTAGTATATCTTGTATATGAATATATATTTGGGGAGATTTTAGTATACTGAAACATAGTGATATGCCAGTACTCCTAATTAATAAATAATTGACATATGTCATATTTACCAATAAAATTTTGACAATCTGTGATTAACTAAAAAAAAATTAGTTAATAATTTATATAAAATTCTAGACCCTAAAATAAAAATTCTAGACTCTAAAAACTAAACTCTAACCCTAAATCATCAACCCTTGATACTAACATATGTTACTTGTCATCGAATTACTGGTTCAGAGTACCATGTTGTGAGTGGAAGCGGGCGCTCATAGCGGCTTTAGCCTTCTTTAACTATAAAGTCACCACCCGGCCGACCGAAAAAATGTATGAACCGGTTTATGTACCGATTGTGTTTGGAAACCAGAGATTCCATATACGTTCGTGGATACAACGTTGTCGATGACGTACTTCTAACCGTAGACCTTTAGACTTCGTGGTTCTTGGGAACCTTGACTTGGATGACTTGGATGCACCTATCCTCGAGGAGGATGAAAGTGCCGAGATTACTTAGGAGCACTTATCATCGAGGAGGATGAACCTTGACTTGGATGACTTGGATGCACCTATCCTCGAGGAGGATGAAAGTGTCGAGATTACTTAGGAGCACTTATCATCGAGGAGGATGAAAGTGCCGAGATGACTTAGGAGCACTAATCCTCGAGGAGGATGAAAGTGCCAAGATGATTTAGGCGATACCCGGGACGTCGGGAGATTTGTCTCGTGATGACTTTGGAGGAGGGATGCGATTTAGCAAGGGAAATGGACTTTCAGGGAGCTCAAAATTGCTTTTCTCATAGGGTTTGAAAACCAGTGCTTACACACGTCATCCGTACTCCTACAGTATTTTAAAATTTCTCTATGTATTTGATTGATTTGTAATCCATAAATCATAGGGTTTGTATATTTGTACAAGTACTCTCGTTTAGTTAATAAGAAATCAATAGCTCAAACTCTTTTATGGTATCACGAGCTTAAACCTACCAAACCCTAGTCGTCCTACCTTCTCTTTGTTTCTTCCCGATTTCTTGTTCTGCCGATTTCTTCTCTATCACTGTCGGAAAAATCTGACCCTCTTCCCTCTTCTTCCACACCTATTCACCATGCTCTAGTTGTCTCTAACATCTTCACTTTTATCAAAATCACTCTTAATACTGAAAAAGGTCTTTACACCACATAGGCATAAATGTATAAGATCCATGCCAAGGCATTCAAATTGATTCCTCCAACAACTAGTGGAAAATTTCCTCTCTCTTTGCAAGACATTGATCATGATCTTTGGTCCCCATATCGATGCTATTGTGTTGCAATGGATCTTTAGCACTCTATCTCTCGATTTTCTTGAAACAGTTATATCTACTGATTCGACTGCAGCTCGAGCTTGGCTTCGTTTGCGCGATATTTTTTGCGGTAATAAAAACTCTCATACTTTGTTTCTTGAACAAGAGTTTTCTAAACTCAAGATGGAAAATTGTAATGATGTTTCCTCTTACTACCGCCAGTTGAAATCCTTGTCTGATCAATTGTCCAACATTGGAGCTTCTGTATCAAACGATTGCATTGTTCTACAAGTTATATTTGGTTTAATTAATGCCTATGATACGGTCAGAACTCAAATTCAACACGAGGATCGCTTACATCCATTTTATAAGGCACTATCGATGTTAGTGCTTTTTTTATAGACGATCGATGTTAGTGCTTAAAGAAATTGCTCGAAATTAGAAATCTTCTCCAGTTGTATCTTCTTCTCTTTCTGTTGCTTTGTCGGCGTCATATAATGATGCCTCGTCCACTCCGACGCAATTCCAACCCTATCGCTCGCCCTTCCAACAAAACCATCCATGGAACGACCGCGGGAACTCGAACCACCGGTCAAGCAGATCGGCGGCCAAAATTTTAGAGGCCGCGACAGTCGTTTTGGTGGTCAGTTCTCCTTTGCGCCTTACTTCCATCATTTAGCATCACAAGTTGCCTATCCCCAGACTTAGGCCTCGACGCAACTGTGGGCTACTCCACCATGCCCTTATCCGACTATGTCTTGGCCTTCTCCAAATAATCAGTACCCTCGCTTATCTTAGCCAGGGATTTTGGGGTCTCGTCTTGCCGTGCATCTTGCTCGATCAATCTGATCAAAAAAAATTACCCATAGACATCGCCGAAAGAATGCACATTATGACCCTTGCTCCTCCTTCGAAGACATGGCTGGATACTGGTGCAACGTCTCACATGTCAACCAATGGAGGTAATCTCTCGTCTTATTTCAATTGGCACAATCGTGGACATCTCATTTGTTCTTATAAAAAGGGTTTAACAAGCTTTTCCTCCATTCCAATGACATTTTGCTTCTCCAAATTTTGTCGAAGAAAGTTGTAAACCACTCAATCCTTTTTTTCCCCCAAGCACCTCCAAATCTCAACAGGGATGTTATCAGGTCCTACTGATTTCATCGACGCCATCCTTTTTAATGTCATTCCAACTTTTCCCTTTTGAATTCTCCACATACAATCACGATTTATCATATCTTGAAGGATGCTTATATCTCCTCTTGGCCTCAGTCTCTATTAAATAGGTTATCAAAATATGACCTTCATCGTTCCTTGATATCCTTATCTCCAAGTAGGACCATTTGGTGTATATCCTTCACATTTAACTTTGTCGAGATCATGTGTCTTCCTATCTCTCATGGGGAATTCTATATATGTCTTTATCCCCCTTCTTCATATCCAATCTTGCATACAGATCCTGATTCACCTTTGTTATAGCCTCTCGTATTACCTTATTTACTTCCCTCTTAGCCTCTTTATACGTCTTATAGTTCTCAACGCTCCTACTTTTCCCTAAAAGTCTATAACATTCTCGCTTATTCTTCAATGCTTGTCGCACGTCTTCGTTCCACTTGAATGTGTCATTACTTGGTGGCATCCTACCTGTAGATTCTCCTAAAATCTCCTTCACTATGTCTTTTACACTATGCTCCATCTTAATCCACACTTAATCTATATCTAAATCCATGTTACTAGACCACATATCTTAATTTTGTGGTCATCTTATCCGCAAAATTTTGTTGGTTCTCTTTTGTAGTTTCCACCACTTGATCTTAGTCTCCACTTCTGGTATTTGCTTTTTGGTACATTTCCTACTTTAGAAATCAAGCACCGCGACTCTATGTTGAGTTATTGTACTCTCACTATGGGTCACCTTCATAACTCTTTCTCCAAGCATTTCTAGTCAGTTTTGCTCACTTTACCGCCACTCTAATAAGTTACTACGTGGAAGGTTCTTTTCATAAACCAGGTGTTCATGATACTCAAGTCATAAGTCAATGCATAATCTAGAATATCATTACCTGCTCGATTCATATCCCCGAAACCAAAACCTCCATGGACGCTCTCAAATCAATCACGTCTAGAGCCCACATGTCCATTGAGATCACCACCTAGGATTAATTATCTTCTCCTCCCTAGGCATCTGTTGCACCACTTCCTCCGAATCATCCTAAAAAGCTTGTTTTATAAATACATCTAATCTTATTTGTGGTGCATACGGACTTATGATATTCACCACATCATCTTGCATCACAAGAATAACACTCATAATTCGATCGCACTTTCTAGATACCGCGATTACATCATCAATATGCTTCTTATCCATTAGAATACACACTCCATTTTTACACTTACCTTACCCTCAACACCAAAGCTTATAGCCTCAAGGAGCTATCTCTCTGGCTTTGGTGCCAATCCACTCACTTTCTTGAAGACACATAATGTTTATTCTCCTCCTTAAGTCGTTGTCCCTTTGTTCCTTGTCCTCAATTTTAACCTAATACTACCCTTATCCTGAAGTCATTGTCCCTTTGTTCCTTGTCCACTTACTAATCTAGCCGTCAGAAAGCCAATGTTCCTTGTCTTCAATTTTAACCTAATACTACCCCTATCCTTATCGTGACCATGGACTAGCTTCTTTATCCGCACCGATCCATTATGTGGGAACCTTTTCACATTTGACACCACCCTTAGGCATCAAGGTGGCGTGCCACTTCGGGATGACAACCTATAACCTTTGCACATCTATCACTAGATCCGGGCCTATAAAGTGCAATGCGTTGCTGAGTAGGCAACATCGACCCTACAATATAAATATTTTTTGTTCATGTCATAAAATGTAATTATGTTTCACATTAGCAGCCACAAACCTACTGCAATCCTCCTCCTTTGTCCGGATTTGGGACCCATTGCAAATGCCATTAGGTGAGACTCACACGCAGAGTTATTTTTTGGAATACTATGTTTATGAAATTGTAGGATTCAAATATTTGGTTACTTGTAGTTTAAAATTAAATTAGTCTGTTTCCTTAAACATAATTTATTTCAATTGTGTCATAAGTAATCTTTAGTTGTCCATGTCAACTTATAAAAAGTAAACGAAGGAAATAGAAAAATGATCCCATAAACATCACTTTCTTAGCTTGGTGTTTACTTGTAGCTAGCCTACTGCGTACTTCTTTTGTTTTATTATAAAAATTTAATTAGGAAACAAACAAAGAAATTTAGTTTATCAAGACCTATTTCTCATTTACTTCAAGATTGAAATTCATATTTAGTCTTGGTAGGAGAGCTGTCTTAAGTGTAATAATGATGGGACAAGAGAAGGAAACCATAGTGTTTTGTCCTTGGATGTTACTACTGTTTTATTTTATAACTAATTTAAATTTTTTATTCAATTGTTTTCTTTATTATTATGACTAAGCTATTTTAAGTTCGAATTTATAAGACCTGCATTTAGTCGAACAAAAAACACAATGGCAGTACAAGAAGAATAAAGATATATGTTGTTGATGGCCGTAGATTAATGTGAAAGATGTCAAATTTTAATTATTAATTTAAATTTTTGGTTCAAACAAATTTATTAAGTGTTCTATTGAATATCTATATGAGTGGTGAATCATTTGCAAGTGTGACAATCTTCTCATTTTAAGGTGTCTTTTATGAAATGAGTTATGCCAAATTTAAAATAGTATCAGAACTTACTAGTCCAACGCTGGAAAACCGATTGTTGACACCACCTGTAAATGTCCCGTCTTACAAACTTCACGTTCCTGATGTATTTTCCTAAGCGTGAGGGGATGTGCTTAAGCATTCCACATTTAATTGCTATATGAGTAAATAAAACATTTATAAAGTATGTGGCAATCATCTCTATCTAAGGTGGATTTTGATGTTTATTGTTAAATAAGAACTTATGGTATCATGGACCTAAGTTGTGCACACTCAAACCCTAGAGAATTCTTGTGAATTGAAGTGTATGTCAAAAATAAATAGGAAAAATCGTTGATCTTAATTATCAACTTAAGCGTCTAGTTTAATCGGCGCATTTGCTTACTATAGGTTATGGATGGGCCTAGGCCAAACCTAATCCATTACGGTCCATTCTTAATCATGATCTATAAATAGATAAAGAGACTAAACCAAATAGAACTGTTTAGTGAATCTAGAGAAATCAATTAATCCCAAGATCACCTTGTCTCTAACTCCCTCTTAAGTCGTTGTTCCTTTGTTCCGTCTTGGTGTGTGTTCTTAGTTCGAAGAAAAATGTTGATCGCAAGGAGCAATCATGTTGACACTAAGTTCCGATTTCGAACTTCCACTGCATAACTATGCTTCAAAATGTAAAACTTAATCGTCGTTTATATTTTATAGATTCAGATTCCTTACAGCTGTCATCAAGAGAAAAGAAAAAAACAATTCTATTACAATTACTTGCAACATGTAGCAACAAGAAATTTGGACAGTAGTGACAGGATGAAGCCAAACATGCTTCTTGCTCCAATCTGTCTCCATTGATGTTTTTTATTTCCTTTTCCTTTACCTAATACATGTCATATTTTAGTGGTTCTTTTCTAACTTAGGTCATCTCCAACCTTAATAACTTGTTTTTAGAGTCAGTTTAAGTACTCTAAAATCTTATTTTGAAAAATAGAGTATAGGTTTAGTGCTTTATATATAAGTATCAAAATACATTGCTTTATTTTTATTTTTTTGATAACACATTGCTTTATTTTTAAAGTAAGGTTTAATAATTGTTTATTGATATTTTTAATGATAAAAGCAGTACTTGATAATATTTAATAATTATTTATTGAATTTTTTGAGTTTTGAAGTCATAAATAGAGTAGATGGTTGGAGAAATTATATTGTAGCAATATATAATTGAAGATAGAGTATAGAAAAAAATTAAGTAAATGAAAGAGAGTGGAGGGTTGGAGATGGTTTTATAGTGCATAACTTCATAAATTTGGTAGTGTCTAATTATTTACTAAAAGATTTACTTATGTTTTGTAATAATTCTTCTTTTCATTTTTCCATTATGAGAATAATTGATGTAACGCATTAAACCCATATATAGGGTGATATCTAGTGAAGTTTAGATCTCCCGAGCCATAGTCCATGCCAGAATCTACAAAACAAGGGACTCACGTTCAATGTAAGTACTCCGATAAGGGATATTACACATTTTGCAACTGTGTATTTAGACATATCTCATGGTTTCATTAAATTAACCTTTTATTTCATCATCTTTAGTCGTGCAAGTCTTTGAAGATCCTGCAAATAGCCCAACAGCCGTATGCATTATTTTCACGCTCCTATCATCATAAGGTAAATTGTACCTAGGGCAAAGCTAGCCCGTGGGTTTTAGCCTTTATCAAATTTAATCCAGAGGTGGCAAGAGATAATTCTACCACAGGTGAAGCCCGGATCCCGGCAAATCGGGTGATCGACGCCACTTAAACAGTATTTGATGTGACAGCTTCTTACTGGGTGGGATCCTAGCCGATAATTGGGATAATTTTAAATACGTGTTGCATAATTGGAATTCAAACCATAATGAATTTTTTCAACAAACGTGTGTTGACATAATTAAAATTCAAATCGTAATGAATTATTTTCAACAACTGATGACCAAAAAAGGTAAATCATGGGCCAGAAATAAGGATAAAAGTAGCAAAATTTTAACAGCAGTGGAAAGTCAAAATTTTAGGTTGTCTGGTCTCAAAACATTATCTCAATCAAAGCCCATATTCAGTTTTCAACGGTCAATTCTCGTACCAATAAATTCAAATTGAAATTAGTGGGCCCTTAACTAACCCTATATAAAGGAAGAATTGAATTACATGGGCCCAAATGTGTCCCCATTTTCGATAGATATTTACTCAATGGGCCCCCAATTATCTTACAGGTGGGCTTTAGGTCAACACACAACCTTAATCACCTCGGGTCAATTACACCCATAGCCCCTTAACTTTTTCTTTATTTTATTATGGCCACAATATTTTAAAATCGGACTTCATAAACCCAAGTTTGCATTTGCACTTTAGTAACGTGATGGCTTTTTTATTGTTTATCAAGATGACAACTCTAATGCTTATAATTCTCTATTATAAAGCTAATGAAATTATATTTAAGCAAATCTAATTTTTGAATTTCTGATTTAAGATGGATTAAAAGTAGTTGGATAGAGAGCAAATTCATTTTACTAATACTAAATTCATCATACAACAACAGTAATGCACTCACCAATTGAACGAGGAATATACGACTTCATAACCGTTATTGATATTTAGAATTAAATGTGTCGACGTCAATTAGTTGGTCAAGTGTATTACTATCAGGATACAAGAGAACTTTTTACTAATATAATGGTCTTTTTTTTAATATTTGTCAAGATGACAACTCTATAACCGAAGTGAATGTCATTTAACAATGTAGAGCCAAGAGAAATTATATCAGGAACCATCTTAGTTTTTAAACTCGTTGTGGATGTCATGACGATACTATAAAAGAAAATGTGGTCGTTTTAAGAGGGAAAGTAAGAAATTATATGAAACATAGAAGAAAAATGAGTTTTCATTTAAATATAATTCTTAACAAATTTAATTATTAAACTAGATTGTTGCCTGCAAAATGTCACGGACACAATTCGTAGGCTAAGATGTTTCCCAATTGTCGACCGTGCGGCCTAGCAATATTCCCCACAGTTGCTAGTAAGCCTTAACTCCGAACAAGCTAAGCAAGAATGCTAGCAAGTAAACGAACAAAGAACGCACAAGCGGAAGTGAGGAAAAACTCCTTTATATTGATAAAAACCTCTTACAACACTCTAAGGCACTTTACAAGGCGTTAAAACACTCAAAGACTCTCTAAGACACTCTAAGATACTCAAGGATACTCAAAGATACATTTACAAGTGACCCCTAATGGTGTTTATAGTGTTACAACCGACCTAAATGGAGAATTCTAGAGAAAACTAGGAAAAACTACGTTCCGGAAGGTTCCGAGCTGTTCTAGGCGCTGCTGGGCGGAGAACCTCGGAGCTGGGCCTGCTGGTAGGCCAATCTGGCTGCGGGCTGGGCCCGACGGAAAATCTTGTAGTCAATTCTCCCAATCCGTTGGACTTTTCCCGCACTATCTTTTGGCCCAACACTTTATTATACATATAAGGACTACCCATAAAGTTTCATAGCTATTGAACTTACGTACTATGATTTATGATATTTGCGAGGGATGAATGCGGTAAGTGACAAAAAGCACGGTTTGCATTTGGTGTTGTTATATTTCAAATTCTTACTAAAGAAACAACATGTCTTTTGTTTATAAAATTTAAGTGTTTTTTTACAGTACTAGAATCAAATCGAGTGAAATCACCAGATATATAATTTTGAAAAGAAAGCTAAGCAGGAGATTTGTAGATTTGAGAGCGTTGAGTACGTACTCCCTTAGTTATAAATAAAGTTATATATTTTTTTATTATATCTATAAAAAGTTTCCGTATCAATTTGTTTACCTTTACATAGAAGAAGAGACAATACCTTTCATGATTATATGAGATTCACATCCATACCAATTTGAAGTCACCCCTTCACAACAAAAAAAACAAAAGCGATCCACGTTGTTTTAATTTATAGTGAACTCAAATTGATATAGAAATCAAATTCTAGTTCAACTATATTACAATATGAATCCCCTCTGCACTTAATAGAAAAATAAATGGAAATTTAATAGCAAAATAAAAATAATACATTAATAAAAAAATAAAGATAAATTAATTAATTTGAAATGAGAGTGGTGCTCACCTAGTCGATAACTGATCACATACAATTTGGTCAATCACCATTAGATTAGAATTTAAAGGTGGAGATTAAAATCTAATGAGATCACTTTAATCATAAACAATGTTTTTTGTTTTTTTATTATACTCTATATGGTCCCGCATCAACCCGTCGTTTTTAGATGATCTCATTAAGTTTTAATCTTCACCCTTAGATTCTAATCTAACGGTTGTTAACCAATTTATATTTGGTCAGTTATTAACTAGGTGAACACCGCTGTTTGAAATGATAATACATTAATAAACAAAGAGATGTATAATTTTATTCAAATTAAAATAGAGTTTGTAAGAATTTTAATAGAAATAGCCGTAACAATTAATTTTAAGAATTATATATAGGAAATATGGGGAGGGATCAAGTGTGACAAGGTCATTTGGAGTGACAACTTTTATGGTGTGACAATAGGAACAATTTAGTAATTGATTAGGGGAAGGTGGCAAACTTGTAAATATATAAAAAAGCCTTATACGAATGAAAAAAGGGAGGAGGAGGAGGAAGGTGACGTCAGCGCTGATGTCATCACAAGAGAGAGTAAAAAGTTTTATTTGTTTTATTTAAAATACATTTTCCCGATGATTCCGAACTCGGTTTTCGAAATTTTTTATACCGTTGGATTCGTATTAATTAGCCGGTCATTTTCAGATCCATTGTGTTCAAATAAATGTCTCAAAGGAAAACTATAATCCAAAAAACATGTTGATATCAGAATACACTAATATTCCAAAACAAAACATGCGGATATTCCAAAAGTCATTACCAAATATTCCAAAATGAAAAAAATCGTTTTTATTTGACCACAATGGATCTCAAATCGTTGATAACTTTTGGAATATCGGTGATAAGTTTTGGAATATCGTACTATACTTTTTGGAATATTATGGTATGTATTTTGGAATAATCCAAAATGAAAAAATCGTTTTTATTTGACCATAATGGATCTCAAATCGTTTTTGTTTGTGTTTTTTGTTTTTTTTATTATACTCTAGGTAGTCTTGTATCAACCCGTCGTGTTTAGGAGTGTTTTTTGTTTTTTTTATTATACCCTAGGTAGTATCGTATCAACCCGTTGTGTTTAGGAGTGTTTTTTGTTTGATGTGGTTTTATGTTATGTTTGGAATATTGTAGTATGCGTTTTGGAATATTCTGGTCTGTATTTTGGAATATTCCAAAAAAAATCGTTTTTATTTGACCACAATGGATCTCAAAATGACCGGCTAATTAATACGAGTCCAACGGTATAAAAATTTTCAAAAACCGAGTTCAGGATCATCGGGAAAATGTATTTTAAAGAAAAGAAATAAAAGACTTTTCTCTCTCCTGTGATGACATCAGTGCTGACATCATCAGCCCCCTTCACTCACCATACACGTGTATGCCCCTCATATTATGTCATCTTTTTCCATTTAATTACACAATTGCCACATGTTGTCACACACTAAAATGCTTGTCACACCACCTCTAAAGTGCCACACCTGAACCCCTCCCTAGGAAATATTTAATTTTAATTCTAAAAGAAATTAATACTACTCAAAAAATTCCTACGACGACACATCATCAATGTTTCTCAAGACTTTAATATAGTATAATAGATTTTTTTTTAATAAGAAGTTATGAACCTCGGGAAACTGGAAAAGAAGCACAAAAAATAATCAAGAAAACTATAACAAACAAATTCGGCGAGAAAAGTTTGAACCACATGCAGTTAGAAAGAAATCTTGGAGGCATACATGCGACACAACATACTCGTGATGACCTAAGGAAGTTCCTGCGAAATTCATCGCCCATTCAACAACTTTATTTGATAGCAACAAAAATCTTTTCGTCTTTCACGCGATAAAACATATAAACCATCATAAAATGAGACAAAGCCATAGCTCCTCATACAGAGAGACAAATCACAACCACCATATATATAGCGAGAAAAATCTCTCATATAGGGAGAACAAATAAAAATACAAAAAAATAAAAATAAAAAACCCTGCGATGATTTTTATCAAAACACGGCAAAGTAACGAATGAGTTTAACTTCCGGCCTTTAACTAGAAGAAAGCACCAACATCGAATGAACGAAAGCTTTTCTCAATAGCTAGGATTTTTTCCCTTCCGCGGCTGCGCTCCATGTTAGTTATTATTGTGATTTCTAAATATAGTTTATTGTTGAATTATTATAAGATATTCAAAAAGGAGAGAGCAAAACTGATACGATTCTTCTTAGAAATCAATCAAGATGGTTCGTTTTCGGGTGGAAACGACCTGAAACACCTATTACACCTTTGTACCAAGTGTTGTTGAAGTTTTTATTAATATTTTGCTTAACCAAAAACAAAGAAATAAAGAACGCAAGGCATATATATAGCCAAAAGAAAAGTAATCCTAACAGTTGATGGAATTCTAAACTAAGAAGAAATAATAACAATTGAATAAGGCTAATAACAATTAAACAAAGCTAAAAGAGATCTCTTAAATAACATACGAATCAGTCCATGCAGGTTACTTCCTAATTTGAGTAGAATGACGAACGTTTGATTGCAATTCCTGAACAGCTTCAATCGGCTTGTTTGTTGCATCCAGGGTTGTATCAAAAACCTTAATTGTGAAGAACTATATCGATATTTCATTTAGAGTTCGAGTCTTTTGATTTTTATCCAAAATCTTATAATTATTCTTAAATTGTTTTGTCTTTTTATGTCTTGATTTGACCAAAAATTATGATAAATTTTTTTCTTTATTTTGAATTTTTTTTCTCACTATATGAGAAGTCTTTCTTTCTACACAAATAGTATGGATTCTACATAAATGGCCTTAGTTTATTTGCCTCTATACGAGTGATTTGTGTTGTATATGGCTCATAATATACATTTTCCTAGTTAATTAGGATTTCGGATTCCCTATTATAAATACATGTAATCTATATTTTTGGTACTCATTTGATTCATAAATAAAAATCGCTCAATCGTTCATGGAGACGTAGGCAAATTGCCGAACTTCGTTAATAAATCTTTGTCGTTTTCTTGCTTTATATTTTGTGTGATTTAACTTGTTTGTCAACAATTTGTCTCCTTATATTTGTACTATCGGCTTTTATTTTACGAAAAAACATTAAAAAATTATTTTCTATTACATAAATCAATTTTAGATCAATTGTGTTTTCTACTCTCTTGTGACAAAAATGAGTCTCAAACACACAATATAATATCATTCTAGTATTGTTCATAATCATTATTGATTATATTTACCTTGTCGATGTTAGGTGGTACTTGAATATTTCTAAAGTGTACAGTCTGATTATTATAATCAATTCTATAAAACACGTTAAGTGTTAGTCAAACGATTGAGAACCTTTTGAGAACTATTTGTGCACCTATTAATTTTGTGGGTCTAGACGAGGCTTATAGAGTACACGCAACATTCATTACAACATCGATTATAATGTTGAAAGTGTAGAATAAAAATAGTAGCAAAATTAAATGACTACAAGTGTAATTTAACCTTAACAATCTTTGTGTCCCATTGTCAAGATTAACAACAAGTAACAAAACAAGCTCTTTCCCTAGATTCCCTTGTGTAGCTAAATTTATCCCCCAAATTTAGCCTCCCTCTTTCACAACCGTTGAACCTCCGCCTACTTTAGCCTCCCTCCTTCCTTCTCACCTCTCTCTTCTTTCTTCCATCTCCCTTTCTTGATTTTCCGACCAAAAATATCCCCGACATAACAGACTAAAAAGCATCTTGTTTTCTTGATTTCTTTTTGGAATCAAAGAATGGAAATTCTACATGATCATCATGCATGAATCTTCATTCAATCGATTTCAACTCTTGAGTCTTCCCCCTATTTGACTCATTTTCTTCCCCAAGTCTGAATCTCCGGCGACCCTTTCGTATGCCGGTTGGATTAATTCTTGATTCGAAAAGAAAGGAGGATTGAAGAAGAAAAAGAAAGTGGGTTTTGATTCTTGGATACCAATCTTGAGGAACCCAAGTTCTTGAACAAGATTTGATAAAATTATTCAAGAATTTGGGTTCGTTTTGCAGATGCTGAAATCAATCTTTTTCTTCTGATATTTGATTGATTGATGATCGATGGAAACTCGATTATCAATCTCGATCTTTCTAATTTTAGGGTTTCTCTCTAATTTCTTTGCTGATTTCGTCAAATCCCAACCCCCAAATGTTAATTTCACGCCGCCGGCATCTCCTCCGCCGCCGTCACCTCCTCCACCGTCCCCTCCACCACCGCCACCACCTCCATCTCCCCCTCCCCCATCTCCGCCCCCTCCTCCTCCTCCACCTCCACCGCCGCCGCCACTAACCCCTCCTCCCCCTCAATCACCTGCCCCACCAACGCCTCCCCCACCATCCACAAACAGCACATCGCCTCCTCCTCCTCCGAAGAACTCCTCAGGGATCAGCCCCGAGAGCTCCCCCGCGGCCACGGAGGTATCGAGTAATGAAACGATGAACACCGGGAAGAAAATTGGGCTGCTGTTTGTGGGAATTGCAGCAATTTTACAGATTGGGGTCGCCGGATTCTTGATTTATAAAAGAAAGCAGCTGCTTTTTGAACAGAGATATTGAAATTCTTTGCAATTGATTGATTGATTATCAATGGTGGTTTTAGAAAGAATGTGCTTGTGCTGATTCATTATTCATTAATTTGATTAGAGAGCTTGCGGCGAGGCGGGGGGAGAAGATTCTCCGGTTGAGGTCTCTCTGGCCGGCGGGCGAGGCATTCGGGTCTTCTGTAAATGGGTATTTATTTGTTGATTTGGTTTTTAATTTAATGTAGATTGATCTACACGGATTATGATTCATAGAAGAGATGAACCAATGTTCTTCTTTTATCTTTTTACAGTTAATTTTTTTTTTTGTGCTAACATTACATGTAAACTATGCCTGAAATCATCAAAAAATTGGAAAGATTGCAATGAAAAATTTCTAGTTCATTTCAAAGTTGGAAAGATTGTTCTTCAGATCATTCTAATTTACGGATTTATTTGAATGTGCATTAGTATAGGGATTTTAGCAATTCATCTGTTTTTTTGTGTTAGCCTATCTATTAGGATTCACTTGCTTTGTGTTTCAATAGTCGATGATGGATTACACAGATGTTTTGATGTTTATGGGTTCTTAATTGGAATTTTACGATGTTCGCTAGGTAGAAAAACAATTTCAAATGGATATGTAGCCAAGGATGGATTCGGGCAGGGTCGTAGCCAGGGGTGGTCTGGACTCTTGGAGAGTCTTGGCCCTCTGGCTGATTAAGGATTCGCCAAAAATGTGTTTCAAAACTATTAATGGGTGCTTAATTGAAATTTTGTTGTGTGTTTAGAAGAAGAGCAATTTCAAAGGATTTATTTCGGAGGTATGACGATCAATGTGTTCGCAAACCCTCCTCCGACCCTCTAAATCCATCCTTTCTTGGACCAGCTATATAGAGATTTTGTATTTTTGGAGAATTTTCCAATACATTTACTCAATTCCATCGAGAGATTGTAGTATGTTCAACAATTTTGGATCACTTGAGATCATAATATCAAGACCGGATCTAATCCAAATAGTTCCGATCAAGATTGGTCTTGGATCTCCAGTTTTGAATCACTTACGAGCGTTGACACATCAGTTGTGGATTTGAATAGTTCGGGAAGCGATTGGTCTTAGACCTTTGTAGAATTTTTTTGGAAGATTCGTTCTACTAAAATTAAGCTTAAAGATCTAAGCTTTGGTCTCAGGTTGATTTTTTCAAATCCTGTGTTTTCCTTTTATGGAAAATTTTACGTTAGCCATTTTCCTCTTAGCTTTTAATTTTTTTTAGTTGACTAATAAGCTATTAAGTTCAATTTCATAGAGAATTTTTTTTAGTTACTATAAATACATGCACATATTGACTCTTTTACTAACAACAGTCTATAGGTATATCATAGATTTACTACCTTACAGTCAAATTTTTAAAAATGCATTGTCGAATAGAGATGAAACGAGTAATGTACTTAAAGTTTGATGTTTACGACTAAATCTCTTGTTAATAAGGAGCCATAATGTTTTCGTATGGATAAAAATTTGGTTAGTCTTGCTAATTGTTGTTAGCTGTAAATTCAATGATTTTAGGAGTTAAATATTCAAAAAAAAATTTCCTTTTCCTAAAGAATTTATTTTTAAGATTTCTTATTCAAGTAGGTTTAGTATCTTAGTTGTCTTAATTCTTTAATTACCTAATTTTTCCTGTCCTGGCTGGCTGAGCTTGAAAGCAGGATTTAGTCTTAAGGTATTTTTCTTCTTAAAAAAAACGAGAGAAGAAAAGATCATACCATGTCAACTTTGTCCAATATGAATATTCAATTAAAAAAGTATAGATTTGTTATTACCAAAATTGAAAAATAAAAAATTAAGATACAGAATTCAAAAATAAAATAAAATAATCTGATTAGTCATCTGAATTTTCAAAATATTTAATTATTTGAAATTTATTTAAAGTTATATGTCCATTTGTTTAGTAAGGAGGGTAAACTCAAACAAACATAAAGAAAGGAAAGAAAACAAAATAAACTAGCACCACACTCTATGCATAAAACTTGTGTCATTGAAGTTCGCAAGGAGAACATTATGGATACTTGCATGAAGTACACCACACTCGTGATGATCCAAGTAAAAAGATCCTGCAAAATTCGCCTTTCAGTCTGCTGCTTTATTACCTTCTCGATAAACATGTAAAATTTGAACATCCCAGCTTTGTGTTAACAAATTCTTACACTCATCAATGATCTAATGATATCTGTGAAATATACCGATCTTTGATCTCTGCACAAGTTTCACCAAAATCTGAGAATCAACCTCTCGACAACCACCTTCCAAACTCAAACCAAAAGATAGACCCCAGAGTTTTGAAAGAACAATCGTGCAAACACCCAGATTACAAAGAAAGCCTCCTCACAATTTTCACGCTTTCATGTTTCATTCCGAATCAACCCACCATCAGAAGAGGGACATGAATTACCTTTGCTAGCCCTGTCACAATTAACTTTGACCCACCCATCAACGAGAGGCGTCCAACCAATCCGAATAATAGAGAGAACTCTTGGCTTATGCGAATCCAAAAGATTTGTTATCAACCCAAACTCCTTAGCTTGCTCTATAATGAATTTGACCTTATTGAGCCTTTGGCCCATCTCGGAATCAAAGGCAAAAGCATCCCGCCATCTCCACAACTACAAACAAATAATAACCAACAAAATTGGTCGACTATGTCATTTATAACGATCCATAGATGACAAGTTCATAGTAAACCACCCGTTAAGATCTCCTGAGTAGAACTCGTGCCTCATCCATGGAGGAATAAATTCATTCCAAACTGACCGAGCTTTGGAACAATCTCGCAACACATGAATAGTATATAATTCTAAACCACAAAAAATACACACAACCAACATATGACTATTAAGGGGAAAATGTAAACAAGTTAAAGTTCGTATTACTTTAAACAATTTAATGAACTAATATTGAGAAGGGAGATGTGGATTTTGCGTGTTTCGTGATGCTTGAAGACATATAAAATTGGATGCCAACTTTCTCATCATTTCGGTGAATTATATTTGTAAAATGGCAAATGCGTCACGAAGTTGCAAATTGAGTATCTCTCTTTCTGATTCGACTCCACTAATCGGAGAAATTTATCCATTTTTTACTGCTTTCATTTTTATTGATAAATGTAATCTTCTTGTTTTTAATGACTTTGCAAATGAATATGCCTATCATTAATTAGTTAAACTTTATGTAAAAAAAAAAAAAACTTAATAAAATCTTTTCAAAAGCTCTAATGCGACATTATTGTGCAAGAATACTGGAGAGAAATTCTAAATTTAATATGGGAATTCTGCTGACCAATCGAATTATTTGTCAAATACAGGGGCAATATATTTAGCCAAATAAAACAGATTGCACCATATATTAAAGTTTAATAATTTATTGGACTAGATTTTATGTTAGAACAATCTTGGAACACAAATATGCTAATACTTAAAAATAAATATTGGCATTTTCATATGATTTGGATCTTGATTTACCATGAAAAAATATTTAGGTAGGACATGGTAATTTGTATCTTATATCATCTCAAGTTAACGTGTGTTGATGTGCATCTATTACTTTTTATATACACAGGTTGCAAAGGGACAAAAAATAATCGAATAAAAACTCCAATTTTATTAATATATTTTTCTAAAAGATAATTAATTAATATTTATTACTATAAGACCCCAAGTGCCGGCCATAATCTTGTTTTAATATTTGCTTAATACTTTTGTACAGTAATGCTCAAGTGGTCCTTAATGTCCAAATTGAATTTGGACATTGACCATTAGATTTACTAATTTCGTTCACATGCACATTAAAAACTAAACCCTAGACACTAAAAACTAAACCTTAGACCCTAAATCATCGACCCTAGATACTAACATGTGACGTATCATTGAATTATTAGTTCGGAGTACCACGTCATCTAGGGTCGATGATTCGATGATTTAAGGTCTAGAGTTTAGTTTTTAGTGTCTAGGATCGATGATTTAGGGTTTAAGGTTTAGTTTTTAGTGTCTAGAGTTTAGTTTTTAATGTGTATGTGAACGAAATTGGTAGATATAATGGTCAATGTCTAAATTCAATTTGGACATTTAAGGACCACTTGAACATTACTGTACTTTTGTAATTATCTATATTTTCACTTGACTCTCTCAACTTAGAAAACACAGTAATGTTCAAGTGATCCTTCAATGTCCAAATTCAATTTGGACATTGACTCTAAATTTAATAATTTCGTTCATATGCACATTAAAAACTAAACCCTAGACACTAAAAACTAAATCCTAGACCCTAAATCATCGACCCTAGACACTAAAAACTAAACCCTAAACCCTAAATCATCAACCCTAGATACTAACATGTGACGTATCACATCATCTAGGGTCGATGATTTAGGGTCTAGGGTTTAGTTTCTAGTGTCTAGGGTCGATGATTTAGGGTCTAGGGTTTAGTTTTTAGTGTCTAAGATTTAGTTTTTAATGTGAATATAATCGGAATTGTTAGATCTAATGGTCAATATCCAAATTCAATTTGAACATTCAAAGACCACTTGAACATTACTGTAGAGAACATTCTATTAGCCGTCTCAACTGCTCTCCTTTTTGCCACTTAAACCAATCAACTCATTAAAGATAACACACTTTGTTCATCTTTACTAATATGGCATTACATGACATAAATTACCACTTATATGATGGCATCAAGCCATGTTAATGGAAGAGAGGCGAAATGTATTAATTTATAAAATTAAGGAGGTTAAGCGAATGAAAGTTACACGTTTTAATATTTAATAACTTGTTCTATAATTCAGAAGTTAAAGTAAAAAAATAGTAAATTTAGCCTTTGTTTGGAAGAAGGTTAATGGAGGTTAACGGTAGTAATGGAATTTAAGATTTCCACTTAATCTTATTTAAGAATTTTTTTTAGAAAATAAATGAGAGTTAGTGGAGGTTAACATTTTACTTCCATTAACCTCGAAACATTAACCTTCAAATCCAGGGTTAGAGAAGTAACGTAAACTTTTTAACTAATTTACATTCATTCATCTCTATTCAATTCCATAAACTCTCAAACAAGGTTACTTTTATTTCCGTTACTTTTATTAACCTTTTTTAACTCTCGCTTTTATTAAGCTCTCAACTTTCAAACAAAAATTTAAGTGGCGTGACATGTATTAAGCTTTTAATATTCTATAAACTATTCTAATGTGCCCAGTAGTATTTGATTGTTTTTATACAACATGGTGGCGTAATCAAGATCATAAGGAATATATGGAAAACAAATACTAATATTTCCACATCTATTCCTACTAGTATATGTAATGTGCTTTATTCTCTAATTTCCTCTAATCTAATTGGAAGTAATTAAGTCAACTGTATCTGATGTAATTAGTAGCCTTTTAAAATCAACTTTTTATATCCTCAATTCCATTGCGTACAGGAAATAAAAACATCCTTTGAGTCCTTGATCTTGTCAAATTTTATTAAATTAAGCTTTTAATCTTTCTAAAATTTATCCAATAATTCTTCTCAAATCAATTTGAAAGAGATTAATGATAACAGAATCATCGTTACTAAATTATTGAATAACAATTATATCATGATATAAAATGTCTTATCGCGATTGTTTTGATTATTTGAATGTCGAAGTCAGATTTAATTTGATTAAACAAGATAAATGGAAATTATGCGATTTTGATATTGAAATAAAGTTGTGGTATTAAGTCTAAACTTCTGGAAATCAAATTGAATTTGATTTAGTAATTTTTAAATAAAAAATAAATAAAGGTGAATAATTTAAAGGTCCCTAACGTTTTGCGAAACACACTATTTAGTCCCATCATTTTCAAAAACACACAAATAGGTCTCTAACGTTTTGCGAAACACACTGTTTAGTCCTTCCGTCTATTTCTCGTGACCAATCTGTTAGTCAAAATGTATTTCAGTCAACATCCAATGAAGGTGTTATTCACACGGTACCAATTATTTTTAAATTGGATGTTGACTGAAGTACATTTCGACTAACAGATTGATCACCAGAAACAGACGGAAGGACTAAACAGTATGTTTCGCAAAACATTAAGGACCTATTCGTGTATTTTTGAAAATGATGAGACTAAACAGTGTGTTTCGCAAAACGTTAGAGACCTTTAAATTATTCACTCTTGATTATATCTTGATTATATCTTGTGTGTCTTTAGTTATGTTTTACATCTTCTTTATGTGATTTTACGCTTTTTCTTTGTTTGGTGTGCTTAGTTGATTTCATGTGGTTCCGGTTTGATTGTTTCAATTTGAGGCTTTAGCGGTTGAACCGAGAGCTTAGTTAAGCGCTTATAAGCATCATCATTGTCTCGTCGAGATCTTTTGCTTGTTTCGACGAGACAGTATCGTGGATCTCGGCAAGATAACGGAGTAACTTACACCAGCGATACCCGAACTATACCCATTTTCCTAAAGTGATACCCAAACAAAAAAATTTCTCAAACTCGTACCTAAACTATTCATGACCTCCCATCCAAGTCCAAATTACCTCTTACAATGCGGTCAACGCAAATTTGACCAAATTGACCTTTCCTTCACCCTACTACCTTCTCTCTCCTTATTTTCTCTCACATCTCTTCCACCATTACTCCTCTCTCCTCCCCCTTCTTCTTCTTTCTCCTCCTCCTCCTTTTTCTTTTTCTTTCTTCTTCTTCTCTCCTCCTCATATCCTCCCCCTTTTTCTTTTTCTTCTTATTTTTCTTTTTTCTTCTCTCCTCCTCCTTCTTTCCCCCTTTTTTCACCGTAGAACCAAATTCTGAAATCTGGACGCGCCGAAATCTGGAAAAATCCAGAACTGGCCAGAACCCGGAAAAATCCAGAACTGGCTAGAATCTGGAAAAATTCAAAACCAGCCAGAATCTGGAAAAATCCAAAACCATCTAGAATTTAGAATTTTCCAGATTTTGGCCCATTCTAGAATTGGAATATGAAAAGTTTCAAATTTCGGCGGCTATCCCCTGGAATCTAGGGTGAAGAAGAAGGAGGAGAAAGAAAAAGAAAGAAAAAGAAGAAGGAGAAGAGAAGAAGAAGAAGAAGAGATCTCTAATGGTGGAAGACACGGTGAGAGAAAATGAGGTGAGAGAATGTAGTAGAAAAGAGGAAGAAGGAGAAGGTTAATTTAGTCACTTTGTATAGGTAAGTCAACATGCTCAACAAATTTTTTGCGTTGACCAAAGTTGATCACGTGTTGACTGGTTATATGGGGTAATAAGAACTTAGTTTGGGAGGTCACAGATAGTTTAGGTACGATTTTGGGACAAAATTTTATTTGGGTACCACTTTGAAAAAATGAGTATAGTTTGAGTACTGCTGGTGTAATTTGTCCCAAGATAGCATGACGGAGGGAGTTTGGACACATTTCAGTAATTTGGGCATAATTTTGTCATATAGACCCCCAATTAACCTAACCCGACTTGAATGCCTGAGTCATTAGGACACCCACATCACAGTACCAGCTGACAAGCCAGGGGCGAACCCAGGATTTGAAGATCGGGGGGGGGGGGGGGGGGGGGGGGCTAATTTTGGCTCTAGCATAAATTTTTTTTTATGTATGCGTGTATACAAAAATAAAATAGAGTTGATAAAATTAGGAGAAACAAATTAATGATCTAAGAAAAAATTGTTGATAAAATTATAAAAAAAAAAGAAAGAAAGGAAAAACAAAAAAAGTAGAGTTTTTTATCAAAATAACATTAAAAAATTAAAAATTGATGAAAATCATTAATAATGTTAGGGGAAAAAATTTGTAGATAGTGAGATTTGAACCTTATTCTACACATCTAAACACACCATTCTTACCAACTCTCCCACTCTTTCACTTTGTCCATTTTATCATATTTACTATTAATATACATTATTTTGAGGGGGGCTAGCCGGAACATACCACTATTCTTTTAAGGGTTGCGCCGGAACTGAGGGGGGCTCGAGCCCACCCGAGCCACCCCCTGGGTCCGCCCCTGTGACAAGCACGCTTCTCTTACTTTATCTCTCTACTTTACTGACGCACTTTGTGATTTGCATTGACTTGATTGTTGAAGTGTCTTCAAGCACCCAACTCGATTCATAGGTGTTTGACACCACAAACTCAAGAACCAGAGGTCACCCAAATTACTTGATTGCATCCACTTTATCATTAGTACGCGAAAGGACAATGAAATTGTTAATATTACATATTTACGAATGTAACTTAGATTTATAATATAAAAATAATGTTTTTATACATTGAAATGGACTATTGGAAAATAATGGAATATATATATGTAGATGGAAGTGCAAGTGAGATGGGCTTATAATAAAGAGTTGGGCTGTGTCAGTGAGAGAGTTTTAACAGAAGAAGAAGAAGAAGAAAGCTGAGAGATTCTTTGTGATGTTTAGTCTTATCACCAAAAAGTCTGTGCTTTCGATGGCTCTGATCTCAGCCCCTCCATCATTGACTTTTTCGTTGACTGCCTCTCTACATTTTTATGATGTGAACCCATCATTATCCTATTTTCTTTATTCTATTTTTGTAAATTGTATGTAAAATCCAAATAGCCAAAAGCCCAATTGCCCCTAAAAATAAACTTATCAATGAAATGCGGGTTGCTTTTGGAAATACCAGGTGCTAACTAAGTTGGTACCAAATTGAGGCCTCACTTGATTTCTATCTCTAATAGCAACTCCAACGCTACGAGCTAGTTGACTCTTTAAAAAATTATAAAATATTAACTAGTTAAAATTTGGTTAGCTAAATTTATGTTTTGCTCCAACCATGCTAGCCATTTGACTCTCTATATTATTATTTTATCATTAAACTAAGTAAAAAAGAAAAGTAAAAAAGAAAAAGAAAATAAAACAAACAAAAAAGAAAGAGAAAGAATGATTAAATAACACAAATAGCTAGCCAAATTTAGCTAGTCAAATTGGCTAGCTAAAAAAATATAAAGAGTCATGTCACCTTGTTGGAGTGCATCCTAGCTATCCAACTGGCTAAATATGACTTAATAGTTGTTTAGTTAATTGTGTTGAAGATGCTCTAACTATTTAACACGGACTTCTAATTTCCTCAATCCTTATAAAATGTTGAGATTTGTCTAATACACTTTCATAGAGTGCATCCTAATTATCCAACTAGCTAAATATGACTTAATAGATGTTTAGCTAGTTGTGTTGGAGATGCTCTAACTATTTAACACAGACTTCTAATTTCCTCAATCCTTATAAAAGGTTGAGATTTGTCTAATACACTCTCATAGAGATCTATCACTTTGGATAACAATTAAACCTTTTGGTAGGTTTTTTAGTGTGAGCGATTTAGTTTATTAGTAAAGACTATATTGTTATGGATAAACCGTTGCATAAACTTTCATTTTATTGGTTACTCATGACGTGACGTAACTTTATCTGTGCGATATCCTTCAAATTTTTCCACATTAAAGATATTAAATTAAAATTAATTATTTTCTAAAGGGAGACTTAGAAGCTGTAAGTAGTTATCTCTAAAAGGAAGTCTTTCTCAAAATTTAGTACTGAGAATGATGTTTTCGAAAAAAGCTTTTGAAAAATCAGCATTACAACTTGTTCAAAAGATTAAGATTGATATTTTTTTATTCAAATAACCAAACTTTTAATCTAATTTAATAATTGTATTAACTCTTTTAGGATTCTCTATAGTTACTTGTACAAGGAAGGATATTTCTTCTCTATGAAACAATTCTAAACTGATCCTAATTTATAATGTTGGAGTATCTACCATCATTACCATTTTAAACCATTTTTCATTTCACTTAATCAAGCCATTCAAATTCAATTTATTTTCTCCACCTTTTTGAACAATTTGCAGTGTAATAAAGGACAAGGTGATGTCATCCATATTCCATGACAGACCACTTGAAGTTCAACCATTAATGACAATAATGTACACCAATTAACATAAATTATTATTGTAAGTTTGACTTGATACATAACACCATTAAATTAAATAATTGATTAATTTCAATTGGATGATATATGGTCCATATATATGTTGTAGTGCTATATTGCAAAAGATGATGTGGTAGTACTGTTTTATCTCACTTTATTAGAAGGAATCTATGAGACAGAGTAACAGAGATTTTTAACTAAAGTCTAGGAATTCAGTGTGTTGTAAATAATAACTGACTATTCAAACTCACAAATATCTGAAAAATCAAAAAAGTCCTCTTCATATTTCTCTAGTGAAAGCTGTCAAACTACCAGCATTACTTTTCAATTCCATGAAAAAAAAGAAAAAAGGATAGAAAGCTATTTTCAAAAGCTTATCCTTCAAATTATAAATAAGATAGGGTATTATATATGCTGGAAACCACCACTAATAGGACTGATCCGAGCGGTTAGGTAAGCCGACGGATGCCTTTACTTATCCGCCAAGATACGGTGGTAATGAGGTAGCGGATACTCTAGAGTTAATCTCATATTCTTCACGTGTAATATTTTCAACATTGTACTACATTTTTAAATCAAGCTAGGGTAGATCTATTAGAATCAGAGAGTATTGGGTATTCAGAGATACTATATCCATAACTGTGCCTAGGGGACACTACAATGGAAGACTTAAACAAGGGATGACCTTAAGAAAATGATATAGATGCACACTAGAATAAATTAACTTGCATATAAAAAATAGATAGGGAGCGACACAGCTACGTTACGTCCTCGTGTTTCAAAACCGTATAAGCCTAAAGAATAAGACTTGAATGTGTTGATATCAAGTATAAAATGTGATCATATCTATATGGTGTTAGACCAAACTATTAAAATTGGTTTTGCAGCCCATCGTCTATGGTCAATGTGTAAGACACACCCGGTTAAGACTTTTTTTTGGTCTTGAGAGGGTAGCATCGGGATGCAAAGAGTAGCCTAAAGAACTTTGGTTAAACATGAATGAACTAAACCACATTGGAAATGTACCGAAGTGGATTTTCAATACATATAAAAGTAGTTAAGAAATTTAGATCAAATCGAACAATATCTAATAAATACATTCTACAAAGCATCACATCATGTTCAAGTCAAGAAGCTTCCTTTCCCCATCTGTTCAATACCATCTCCTCAAGACCGGATCGTTTATTTCTCTAATCATTTGAGTTATATTTGAACCTAATCCCAAACAACCATTAACAACAAACCTAGATTCAATCAACTTAACTTCAATTTGTCTGTCCTAATTTACATTAAACACACAATCAGCTAAATTTTCCTCTTAAAAAATTTCCCAAACTGGCAAGATATTCCAGACACAGAATCTTAAACCAAATACTATTACAATTACTTATTATAGCCTTACTAGTAGACTTGGAAACACTTAAGAAATTTCAAGAAAAACTCAAATTCCATCAAATCAAAATAAATTTATGCTTGATTGATAGGGTTATAGTCTCCCTTAATTAGGTAGGATATTTTTGGGGCAGATAAGGCTCCCCCAAAAGTTGATAAAAAGCACAAAAATGAGCAAAAGATAAAATTGAATCTGTTAGAGCCATGTGGCACATATTGATGAAAATAGTGGACTATATAGGATAAGATTTAGATGTTACAATGTAAAAGAGAAAAATGCTTGATATAATGGAGCCACAGGAGCATAGGATATAAAGATGCTACCAGTCAATGAAGCAAGAGAACAAATATCCCAAAACATGTTTCTTTTAAAGAAGAAAATAGATAGATAGATAGATATGATATTAAATAAAATATATAATTTTTAATGATTAAGAAAGCTTAAAGGACATGAATCTTAGCTAGCTCTCTCATATATCATTCATTTCATATATGACCCTACATTTATTAATCCCACAAAAACAAACAAACAAACAAGAGTTTCCCTAGCCACAAATTTTCATCTTCTCACACATTGACCCACCAAACTTCTAGTACTCTTTTGTTTTGTCCTCAAACATGGTGGTGATGAAAGTAGATGAAAGATGATGAAAATCCATTCCATTATTGATGTCTCAACTCAACCATCTGCAAATTTAAAATAAAATATCTAATGTTAGTTAATGGGGACAAAAAACACTAGTACAATGCAACAGTAACGGATACAGGATTGGAATCTTGGAGGGTCAATTTACCCCTATATATACAGAAAAATGGAAGTATTTTTGGTGCATATTAGGGGGAAAATGAATATTCCCGACGGAATTTTTCCCGACATTATTGGTACATCTCGATAAAATTTAACAAATTTCAAACAAATTATCATCGAAAATCTCGTCATAAATCAGCATCTGCAGGCAAAGGGGAGGGCTGAAAGCACAACTTGAAAAGGGTTCCAGCGTACGGGAATCGGAACCATACCCCTCTGTAGGCCAGGTGCCCCAAAACCCCTAAATACGCCCCTAGGACGTAACATATACGTGTGATGTTAAATAAAATTAATTAGTCATCGGCTAATTGCAAATATAACATCTATTTATCAACTGTTTTTGTAAAATGTTGATAATGTAATATAAAAGTTTCTAGTTAACCGCGTTTGTAGCAAAGAAATCCGAAAAGAATCTACTTGTAAATCATAAACCGGCGAAACCATAGAGTTATATTTGAAATCTAATGTCAATAACCGATATTGCCTATCAAAAAGTACTAAGTTTTGCTACCCGCGAGGACACCCCAATAACCCATTTGTAGATCCGTGACCCGCAAAACTATAGGTGTTATATTTGAGCATATATAATAATTATAAACTTACCAGTTTGGAGTCTTGATGCACTAGAAGAAAGATCCAGCCAAGATTCTGAATTTTTGGGAGGCCATTCACCAAAGAAATGGTGCAAGGATTTTTGGGTTTGATGATCAGAATGATCTTTTTCTAATTTGATTTGTCTATTTGATGATGATAATAATGGTGACTTGAAATCAGTTCCCAAGACAAAACAAGGTTGTTGATTATGATGATCATGATCATCATCATCTTGATTTTGATGTTGTTTTGAAGTTGCTTCAGCTGCTAAGCTCTCAAATTGAGATTGTGAGAAGCTTTTGTAAGAACCTCCACTCATTCCTAAGTTGTTATATGAATCTTGGAAGCTTCTTATGGTTCCTGATGATGATGATTCCGGAAAGAAGGATTTCTCATCCGATCCTTCTCTCATTCCATGAAAATACCTGCGAAATTTGTAACTATTAGTTTAAACTTTTAATTTTATCCGTGACATTGGTTACTTAACATAAATCAAACCATTTACTTTGTAGGCTTTAAACACTATTTAGAGTCTTAACATATCAAAGGTTCGAGTCTGATCCCTGATCTATTACTTGGTATCATTGATCCATCACGAATCAAAATGTACAAGTAACATTTTTTTTGGTTCAATGCAAGTAACATTTTGACCCTTGAAGCATAGTAATTAGTCACATTTCGTGTGTAATTTAGACGAAAATTAGTACATGTTTGCTAATCACGATACAACTGTTCCTATTTCACACCCGAAAACAACTTGTTTTCTGTTTCTACAACCTCGAAAAAAGACATCATTTCTTCTCTGCCGATTAGCAATGATCTCGGGTAAGATTTAACGGGTCTTCTTTAATACGCGCTAATTCTCATATAAGTTGAACTAAATGTCTAATTGATACACCTAATAATCAATGTCATAGAATAGGTGTCCAAAGCATTTAATAGCCAGATAATACTACTAAGTCTAACTAAAGAGACATTTTAGAACGCCGAATACATATTCCTTTAGTTATAAATAAAGCGCCAGAAGCGCGTTAATTAACAGAACTATAAATGTTTTTTGAGATAGACAGACCTGTAATCCTTGTCAACATGAGCAGAATTGCCAGAATCCAGAAAGAGATTATGAGAAGCAGAAGATCTAGAAGATGAATGAGGATAAAGAAAAGGTGTACGGACAGTGTTCTGATTTGAATGGAACAATTCAGATTCAACAGTAGGAGATGAATTAGAAAGAGGTGAAAATGAATAAGGAGAAGTAGAAACACAAGGTGAAGAAGAAGAAGAAGAACACGAAACGTTTCGATGATTAATCGATCCGGTAGGACTCAAATTAGCTTGATTCATCACAGAACTAGTTGTTGAAGATGATGTGTTCATTTGTTGTTGTTGTTGTTGTTGTTGTTGTTGTTCCACAGGCTTTCTTGAACGGTTTCTGCCTCTATGCATATGTCTTTCACAGTATTTTGAATCCGGATAAGCTTCTTTCGAGCACCTCCATTTCTTCCCATCTGTTCTTCTGCATCTCCCCGGTTCCGGGTCCGCCTTTCTCCCAAAACCCACCTGAAAACACCCCCATCCAACTGCAAAAACACCCATTTTCACTCACTTTCACATGAATTTCACTTTCAAGAAAATGAAAAAGAAACAAACTTTAAACCATTTTAAAAGACTTACTTGATTGATGAGGAAAGATTCTTGATGACAAAGAAGATTCCAAGCTTCTTTTAACAGAAAAGATGAGTTCAGATGGAATTGGAACACCAGAAACCATGTATTTGTAAATTAAAGCTTGATGTTCAAGCTCCTGCCATTGAATTGCAGTGAATGGAGAAGAAGAAGATGATGAAAATGACCTATTTGACCTTGCATTATTCAACATCCTTCAATGGGAGAAGAAGATCAAGAAAGAAAAAACCTAGGTTGAGTGGAATCTTGTATGCATGGACAAAAACTAAGTATAAAAATTAAAGTTTGGTGCTGCAAAATTTAAATTTTTCTAGTGATGAGTTTTAGTCTGCTCTTTATAATGACAGTACCTAGCTCTGTTGCTTCTGCTGCTTCTTGCTGCTATTGTCCCTGACATCTTTACATATATCCATAAAACTACTGTGCTAATTAAGTAAATAAAATATATTTTAGGCTTTTATTTTTTTGAGAGGATATTTTAGGTTTAATATATAAGAGTTTTCTCAACTTTGTCAACAAATATTTTTTTGTCAACAAATAGACTGGCTTCTTAAATGTACAGCGCGTCTCACCCCATTGTTTTAAACGAATGACAGTTTGAGCGCTTAGACCTAGCTTGTGTGTTCAAAATCAAACTTGTCCATCACCAATGATATTTAATATACGGCTTACTACACTTGTTTAAAGTAGCATAATATTTGAGTATTTATACAAGTGAAGTACAAGATTTTCTCGAAATAATGGGCACGGATGGAACTAGGGAAAATTGTTGAAAACGGAAAAATTTATAAAATATTTTGTTTGAATTTACGTATTACATATAAAAAAACGCTCGGAAAACATAAAGTGTGCTAGTGAATTGTAAATCTGAAGAAGTTTTTTGTTTTATATAATTAATTAAATGAAAATTTAGGGTTAGCTAGTTTGTTCCTTTGTTGGAAGTATGTGTTCAGTTCATGATTTGGCTCCACATAATAGAGACTTGGGAATGAGTGCCATGTCATTATTTGAAGCTTTGTAATGTTTGCAGCTAGGGAGGTGGATCAGGATCATGGAGGAGGATGTACCCCATCTTTTTCATTTATTTTCACCAAATTATTACTTCTTACAAGTTTTTGTAAGGATAGTAAGTTCAGGTTATTTTAGGAAAAGGAATCCAAAATTTTTACTCTATGCTACTTTTCATTGACCAGAACAACAAAATTCAAAGGGACTGTATTGTGAGTGCATTAAAAGAACAAAATACAAACAAAAATACGTTGCTAGTCGAACGGTGGAAAAATAGTAATTGTAATGGGATCATGATCAAATTGATCATGATCATAGTCTCGATTTTGAGAATTTAGAAAGACCTTATATGATAACACGCTTAGAATGGCGAGTATTGTAATGCAACTTATTCGGGATATTGGACTTCTCTCTGTAATTCTTCCCTTTCTTTTACAGAAACATTCTTTTATGTTTTGATGTTTGATTTTTTTAGACTTAAAAGATTGTTTTGACATTAAAAATCGGTTAAGAGCACAATTCTATATATCTCAAATATATATGTTTAACAATATCAAACGAAATTTTGAATTAGTGATGTGATTATAAAAGAAGTAAAAACTTCATTTTCAACTATGAAAGTTTTTATCCATGATGAAGATTAAAAGGCGTTTGCATTTTTACTGAACTAAATGTTAAAATTATCTAAGTTGACAATCATATACTTTATGTGGTAGAAAAGTAAATGGTTATACGATGAGATAACGTAGTTGGGGTGTTCGCTCTTCTCATCCGGAGTCCCATTTTCATTTAAAAAATATTTATATTTTTTCAACAACAATAAATGATAATAAAATCTGGTTTGCTAAAATGAAGAAGTTGTTATACTTTTTTTTTCTTTATATTGATAAAATTCATGAATAATTTTTTCTCTAGATGGTTTGGTACTACCATATAGTCATAGGACTGAAATTGATTGTCTTTAATAACTTAGGACAAAGTTGACAACTATTCCTTATATTAATTTATAAGGTAATGATTTTGAAACAGAAATTAATAATTATCCTGATTTATATTAATATACAGTATTCAGATAACTAAAAAATTTCATATCTGTCAATTTGAATCACCTGAAACGATATTTTACTGATTTGGGTAAAAGTGGT
Organism: Euphorbia peplus; assembly: GCA_028411795.1. Taxonomy (NCBI): domain Eukaryota; kingdom Viridiplantae; phylum Streptophyta; class Magnoliopsida; order Malpighiales; family Euphorbiaceae; genus Euphorbia; species Euphorbia peplus. The sequence goes on along the minus strand of CP110843.1, from coordinate 4,590,604 downwards.
GCACAAATTAGAGCCAGATATGGTAGTAAAAAAAGTGGAGTTTTGGTGAAAGAAGGTGAAAATGAATGCAAAAGTGCCTTAAAATTGCATAAATTGGATTGATGAAACTGACATGTTTGATCTAACAAAATATATACTGTACTTATATAAAAATAATGACAGTTGCTTCACCTGGCCTGTTACAGCACAGTAAAACACCAAAGTATCATCCAATGTTGGCAATTCAGGGACTGTTTTCTTGTTTCACTAAAATATATCTGCAATAATTATCACTATATTTATGTAGTATTTATAACAATAAGTTGAATTTTTTTTGTTTAAAGTGCGATAATTAGCTTTTCGTATTGGTTTTGTTAGATGGAAATCTCTTCAAATTGATTGGATGAAGTTTAACACAAATAGTTCTATTTTAGAGATTCCAGGTCCAAAAGGGGCGAGCGATAAATTTCGAAATTACAGGAGTTTCTCATATGGTGCTTTCTGTTTTCCAATTGTTTCAACCTTTGTTCACATTGCGAAATTGAAAGCGGCAATCATGGCTATTCGTATTGCTCAGGATGATAACTAGACAAATGTTTGGCCTGAATGTGATTTTTTGTATTGGTCAACTTGTTTTGTGAGTGTTATACAAATGTCCCTTGGATGGCCAAGTAGGTCTGCTTCAGTGTTTTCGTATAGTTTTATGAACATTTTTTGTTTCTCATATTTTTCGTGAAGACAATGGTGCAGCTAATGTTTTTGTTAGTTTTGGTAGAAATAGTTCTATTCCTTATTGGTGGCCTTCGCATCTCGAGTTTTGTAGTGTTCTTTTATCATATCATTTTTTTGGTAGAGAGAATTTCAGTTTCCTTTAATTACCTAATTAGAAAGTATGGTTTCTAGAGCTACTATTGCCTTAGCTTTCAATAAAAGAATCTCTTGTAATGTAATAATAATATATTTTGAGAAATTGTGAAGTATATAACTTTTTGCAGATTTAAGATACGAGTATATTAATTTAAACAAATTTGAGCAGTCAATAAATTATTTTAAATAAATTTAAATTACAGATAATTCATTTTGTACAAGTTCAACTTCAGAGATCTAACGAGACACTTTGTAAGTCTATCGAAATTATCATTTTAAATACTCGTTTCAAGTTAAAACCCTTAAGTTGAAGAACAAATATCTCTTATATCCAAGATTGATTTTTATAATTTAAATAAGGGTAATTTCTTGAAAAATTTCCCTGTGTTTATCTATTCTATCAAAATGGTGTTCGTGTTTATTTTTTTGACAAAATGAGGATTGTGTTTATCACCATTACACAAAAAGCGGAAAAATCATTCATGGTGTTAAATGTGATGATGTGGCAAAGAGTTTTTGGTCTTTATTTATTGATAAATTTCTTAAACATCCGTGTGTTTACAACTTTAAAGTGTGAGAAATGAGTTTTCTACATCATAATTCATAAATTAAGACCTAAATACCTCTTGTCACGTCATATTTAATACCGTTAATGATTTTTCCGCTTTTTAGTTAAAAGGAGTTAAACACACTCCTTATCTGTTAAGAAAATAAACACATACCTTATATTAACAAAATTGGTAAATTCAGAAAAAAAAAAATTAAAAATTACCTTTTAAATAAAAAAACTAAAATTGTTTAACTTTTATGATATTTTAATATAAAATCTAACAGTGATTGTTATGATTTTGTCGTTGTTAGCTAGCTGCATTGCGAAACGCAGATATTTTCTTCTATGCCTTGTTAATAGAAAGTAGAATTATTTTATAATATTATTTTCTAATAAAAACATAACTTTTTTTTAATAAAAATAGAAAACAGTAGAAATTAAGAAAAAGACCATTGGGTAGAGAGAGGTCTAAAGTTGTCTGGTAGCAATCAAAAGCTAATTTTCTTCCGTTGCCAGTAAAACTGTCAGAAAAAACTGCAACCTACTCAGAAAATTTAAAATTAAAAAATAAAAAATATCAAAAAAGTGAAAAATTGATGAGGTGTGATGAGATTATATCTATCCAATTAACTAGTCTAGTCTAGGGGCGGTTCTTTTTATTTTTTACTTTTTTATTTTTTCTCTTTTTCTTGTAAAATTATTTTTTTTCTGACCCAAAACCACATGGTTTTATCTCCCATTATTGTGCTTTCAACTAACTCAGCTTTTCATTCAATACCCCTTTGTACTATTCCAATTTTTATTCATAACATCTCTTTCCATATTTAGTCTTTTCTATTTTCTCTTTTTTACAGTTTCACTAATTTACCCACTTCTTTTATCTTCACTATATGTTGTTGTTTCCGTCTTTTTGTTTTCTGAAATGAGTGTGCTTGAGATTTTGTAGAAAAACTCCAAAAGTTCTAAATTCTTAAAAAGATTGTGTAAAAGCTAAAAAGACTTAAAAGCTTAAAGTTTGCAATTAATTCTAACGAATGATATTAATTGAATTAGCAATGCACTAAAAGATAACAGAAATTTGAAATTTAAAAAAATATTGAAGCTAGAGAAACTCGAAGGAATTGGATAAACTTAAAAGAACTAGAGAATCTTAAAAACAAACTGGAGAATTTTAAAACTTACTGAAATAGCAAAGCAAATTGTTCTTTAAAATTAAAATGAACGACAATGAAAACGATTTTGAATTGAAATTGCTAAGATTTTGAGTTTGCTCTTGAGTTCAGTTTTGTGATTTGTTGTGTGTCATTCTCTGTCCATCCAATCTTCCATTTATATTGTGGATGCTTGGCTAGTAACTGCTTGCCAACTTCTCCATAACACGATCTTTTGAGATGCTCTTCATTCTCTTTAGCTGCAACTCTAACTTGCCACGTTGAGCTCTCCTCAATAACTCTGTGCTTCCACTTTCAGACATTCTGCCTTCTCTCAAAATCAATTACACATCATCTTTGTACCAATCTATTTTCACGCGCTCTTTTAATTAAATTAACTAGCCTAACATAATAATTAATCAATTAATGACTAATTAATATAATTAATCAAAAATCAATTAATTAATCATAAACTAATTAATTTAACTAAATTATTTAATTAGGCCAAACAAATAGATCTTTATAAAATTGGCCCATTTAAATTACGGGTGTAACAGTTGTATTGTATAGTATACATCTGAGTTGAATGTTAGAAGATTTGAGCAAGTAGACTAACGAAATAACGGTTCCTGTTTGCCAGATTTCGTCATTGCCACCAACTCCAACAATCGTTTTGTTGGAGCAAACTTGTGCCCATTACCACCATTAAGGCCTCCATTCCGACCCATCGGTCCTCCTCCACGCCCAATTCCTCTACCACTGTGTGGTCTATCTCCCCACCAATCTGAAAAGCCAATAAGCTGAAAAAAAAATTCCCTTCATCATGTCCATCACTATTAAAGTGATGACAAATTTTCTTCAAATATGAGATGATTTAAATCTTCCATTCTGTGCATCATACTGAATTTTAAACGCCATAGGCTGATCACGATAATCTTTAGAGATATTATTTTTCCTTTAATCAAACATTCCTCTTAAATTACACAAGCACAAACTCTATCAATTTCAGGCAAAGTATCAAGAGAAAGTAAATTTGACCGTATCGTTCCATAAAGAGTGGAATTCAATCCGAGCAAAAAGTGATGCATATCTTTTTCTTGAATTTTCAAAACTTGGGACTTCATATCACAGTCAAAAATTTCACACTTACACACTGACAATTTCACTTATGTAATTAGATCATCCCATATTTTGTAAAAGCGACCAAAATATATTGCAACATCTTTTGACTTCCCTCGCAACATCTTCCGACTTCCCTCGTTTACATTCTCCAAGAGAAGATTTCAGCTAACAATTTTTTGTGCAATTCACAACACAAAATTTGTTATTCAAGTATTTCCATGAAGAATCTGCTTCACTATTATAAGGTAAAGTCGACCTTATTTTTGGCTCAGTTGTATTAAGCAACCAACGTTGAGTGTATTACACTCCAATCTTCGGGCTTCTCCTCGTTCATCAGTTTAGGAATTATCCCCTCTACAAAACCAAATTTACGTTTGGCCTTTAATGATGTCTGAATAGCTCTAGGCCACTGATCATAATTTTCTCCACCTAATTGAACCAGAGTAATCAAATTACACGAATCATCATTTGATCCAAGATGGTATATATTATAGTGGGAAGGAAGATGGTTGTAACTCAATTTTAGGATTGGCAAAATACGAGAGTTCTTCATTTTTGAACAACAACCAATCAGATTCCAAATCTTTAGAGTACATCATACCCCCAATTGCTCTTATGGCTAAAGGGACTCCACAACATTTGGCTACAATTTCCCTTCCTAGTAGATATCCATCTTCTTGTTTCCACCCACCTTTAAATCTCTTCGTCAACCATGTCTACAAACAACAGTAAATGAAAATTACCTCAAAATCACAAAGCCAAACTCTCGGCTCCTAACTGTCATTGAAATTTGTGTTCCTTAATCCTTGCTTGTAATAATACTTCTGATATTAAAGAAGTGAAAGATTTTTTGCAAAAATGTTTTAGCATTAAGGACTTAGGAACGTACACTTTAAAGTTTATATTAGGATTAGAAGTAGCATGAACTAAAGTAGGGATTGATGTATATCAACAAAAATATACTTTAGATCTTTTAGCAGAAAACGGATTTCTTTAATCCAAATCATGCTCTACACATGTGTATGCGGATGGTATTGATTTTGCAGGTTCAAAACTATTAACAAATATTACTAGCTATAGAAAGCTGGTAGACAAGTTATTATATTTGACGAATATTATTTGTTGTGCATCAATTATCTCAGTCACTTGACCAACCCACTGAGAAACATTTACAAGCTGCACATCAAATTTTGAGGTATCTTTTCATCCAGCACAAGGAATTTTCTTTCCAGCAAAATCCAAATTACATCTACAAGCATACACGAATTCTGATTGGGCAAATTACAAAGAGACAAGGAAGTCTATAACATGCTATTGTGTGTTCTTAGACAATTCTTTGATTTCATGGAAATCTAAGAAACAAAGCACGGTTAGTAGGTAATCTTCAGAGGTTGAATATCGAGCAATGACACCTACAACTAGTGAACTACAATGGTTTTTGTATATATTTAAAGAACTACATATTAAACATTCTCAACCTACTTTGTTGTTCTGTGATAACTTATTTGTCATTCAAAATAGCCAAGAATGAAGTTTTTCACGAAAAAACAAAGCATATAGAGATAGACTGCCACATTATTAGGGAGAACCTTTAATCTGGCAAGGTTCATTTACTTCCTCCTTCTTCAACAGATCAATTAGCCGACGATTTACAAAAGCATGTCGTTCAACTCATTTCTTACATCGATTAGGCATCTTGAATATTCGTCTTCCTAGCTTGAGTCGGGTATGAACCATATAAATAAACTAGTTGGTTAGTTTTAACTTTTACATATCAACGCTCTCAGGATAAGATTAGGTAGTTATAACGGATAGTTTGAAGACTATCATTCTTTAACATATCATTCAATCTGTAACTTGTGCTTCTCCTTCTTCTGCAGAGTCTATCTAATACATTTCTTCTTATATGTCTACAATCTTTCATTGCAATACTTAAGAGGATGAGCTTCCCACAATCTAAAATGATGTCATAAGTCTCTAATGAAATCCTCTCCCTTTAAAATGCATTTTAAAACGAGTTAGACCCAATTTAAAAGACAGTCTTCTTCAGAAGTGATTTCCGATAAATTGAGATGCAATTAGGAATATTACTTGTTTTCTGATCATCTTTAAAACTGTTCACTCGAATATGAGAACTATGAAGCCGTGCTAAATTAATATGAATAGAGTTGTCAACGGGTCGGATCAGGTCGGGTTGTACAGAAACCAAATCCGATCCGTTAGATAATTGGGTATACTCAAACCCGACCCGCAGGTAGTACCCGAACCCGTTGGTTATCCAATTACCCGAATATTTTATTTTTTTATTATTTTTTAATAGAAATTTTAATTATAAAGTGTATTTTCGATAAAATAAAAATAAAAATACACGAGTATCAAATCATAATAATTAATCCATAATTCTACATAGATATTCAAAAACAATAATCCATAATCCAAACACAATAATTAAAATAGCAATTCATAATTTCAAATACAATAATAAAAAAAGAGTTGTAAACGGGTTTATATTCAGGTATCCGATCGGGTTTAGATAACCGAACCCGATCCGAATTAGATTGTCAGGTATGAAAAAAAAAATCATATCCGATCCGCATGCATTTTAATCTAGGATTTTGCGATCCTAGCGGATCAGATACCCTACGAGTACGAATTTTGCGACTCTAGCGGATCGGATACCATACGGGTACGGGTTTGTCCCCGACCAATCGAAAACCCTGAATATAAATCTTAATTGGTGACATTATTTTGCTTTACTTCGTTTAGTTTTAAAGGTAAGTGACTAAATTGGACATACAATTAGGGCTGGGCACGGATCCCTGCGATTCAATATTGGATCAAATATTAAAATAAAAATATTTACATTTGTAACTATTTTTGACCGAATTTGACCGAATTTAGTCAAACCAAGTCAATAGTATACTTAAATTCAGGATCATTTTACTTAAATATTTGATCAAAATGAATAAATTTAGTATCTGTATCCAGTCATACATACAATCTCATAATAAGAGATTAATAATGAAGGATATAATACTAAATCAAGAAAAGCTAACTATAAAGAGAATTCAGGGGTTCAAAAATCTGTTACAGCTCGTGTAACCAAAAACCTATCTTTTATACCGCACGAGATTCGATGGAAGTAGGGATTTGACAGGTTCCTTCAACTATCTATTTATAAATATCATATAGTGATAGTTGAGATCACTGCAGCATTGGATTGATTACAAGTAGGCTAGATTATGGGAACCAATCTAAAGATCGAGGCTAAGATGATTCCTAAGTTAGGGGTTTCGGTCCATATTACAGCGATCGGCTCAACCCTTACTTAGGGTCCTAGTACACCTAGGAGTAAAGGTATGATCGACTGAGAGATTCGGAGGCGCTCATTAGTAAGGGGAGGGGGGTCAATTGAGTTCAATTTAACAGGTACTTTGGAAGGGAGAAGGCAAGTGCAGATGATAGAAGAATGAACAAAGAATTCAGGCACGACTCCAATGCTTGACGGATAGAAGCAATCTTCCCCACTCGGGACTGGATGACTTGAGCACTGAATCTTATTCATATAAGAGATTTTACTTCTTCCTAGAGTACTGGATCGTGATCCAATCCGGTTATTGGCATGAAACGTAAAAGATTCTGTTTATAGAAGAAGCTGCTAATCTTTCTCCTTTATCTGACCACAGAACTAATCAATCAACCTTGACATGGACTTCCCATCTTCCCCACTTGATTCAGCTTGAAAGTGGAAAAGAAGCGACTTGAACACATCCTTCAGCAGGAAGCCCGATGGAATCTTCCTTCCTCCCGTCTTGCTAGATCATGTACCTGATCATCACTCTGCTCTTGGTAAAGGGGACTTTAGTCTCGGAAGCGCTTGATTGGAACATTGGAGTTTTATCTCTCAGTCATTCATTGTTCAAGGCATAATCTTTCGGTGACAAGCGGAAGACGGAGGAGCAGGCAACAAGAGCAAGTAGAGTGAAAGTATCCTCATGGGCCAAACAAACATAATCTTACAAACAATGTCAGTTCTGAGTCTATTTGTGGAGGGTGAGCATATCCACCTCCATTTCTTATCGATGCTCTTTTAGCCAATTTTGCATTGTAAATAAATTTTGTTTATTTTTTTAAAAAGTGGTAATAAGATTACATATATTATGTAAATAACACGATTAGCGTGATAATGACAAAATTGACCTTCAAATCTTCTAAAAAAACAAATTTCTGTAGGTTTTTTTTTTTCTCAAACTGTTTTTGAGGCCTCAGACATCAGTTTGGAGCGATTCTACGAATCTCAACCTATCTTTCCTAAATATTTCTAAGGTAAAATGTGTAGAATGTTATTTGCTTCACGCATTTTATAAAGGAAATAATGTTATTTTAAGCTTGTTAGATAGAAGACAACAATTTTTTATTCTCATTAAAAGGGAATAAAACATTATGAAGTATAACCTGAAAATCGATTATAATTTTTATGGTACTCCAACTCGTGTCCTTAATCTACCGTGAACCACAATTTCGTTCATTTAATTATCCTTGTAATATAGCTAATTGTATTTCGCCTTTGTTATTTTAAATTATTTTCTTTTTCAACCTTTAGAAGCTATTAGATTTGCATTCAACTTTTTAAAAGAGCTAGTTATGCAATTTTGTCTATAGAGTAAGAGACAAGAGCCTTAATTTTAAGACAAAAGTATGTAATTATGGAGTGGTGTTGTCATTTTCTTGGATGTTAATATTGCTTCTCCTTAACTGATAATCCATCCGAATTAAAATACCAAGTAAGTTGGATAAAACCCACAGCTACAGTAACCTTATCCTTGGCGACATTTGAGGCGATTTCGCCGATGACACCACCGCCTCCCCTGAACTCCTCCTCCTTCCCCCACTTAATGTCGCCGCTGGTCCCGCCTGCCTGCCATCCAATCCTTCCAACACCCAGTTTCTACAAACGAGCTGTCACAGGTGGGGAATCACAGATGCAGCTAGAGCGAAAGTCCCTGTGGATCTCCGAGAGACGGGCATGGGGAAAATTGAGTACATTGATGGGAATCCCCTCCTTCCGAACATCACCATTGCTCCTCAACTCGTTGAAGAATGGTCTCAAACCTGGTATGATACTCTCATTGTTAAGATTCTTGGCAGAAATGTTGGCTATGTTGCGCTTAAAAAGAGAGCATTGGAATTGTGGAAACCAATAGGGGAAGTTGTTTTTGTGGACCTTGGACATGGTTTTCACCTTGTGAAATTTGCAAATTTAATTGACAGAGATCGTGTCATCAATGACGGACCTTGGATGGTACAAGGGCACTATCTCACGGTCCGGACATGGAGTCCATCCTTCTCCTATACGGAAGCTACTGTCGACTCTACCCTTGTTTGGGCACGCTTTCCGGGACTTCCCTTTCAATTCTACAAAGAGGATGGGCTTATGCTTATTGGGAACTCTTTTGGGAAGGCTATCAAAGTCGATAAAAACACTGCTGAAGCATCCCGTGGAAAATTCGCACGGGTTTGTGTCGAAATCAACCTCTCTTCACCTCTGGTTGCACAATTCTTCCTTAATGGAGTTTGCTATCATATTGAATATGAGGGTCTATATGTGGCGTGCACGAACTATGGAAGATACGGCCATACCAGGGACCATTGTACCCACCCTAGTGCCATCCCATGTGTTGAAATTCCTAGCTCTGATGTAAATGAGACAGATATGGTGGCTGCTGATGTTTTGATCAATGAAGCTAATGTGGAGAAGCCTAGTAATACCCTTGCCTAGAATTCCCCCCCAAAGAGAAATATGTACGCATCATAGGTTGTTGTTCCAAAGAGGAATTATAATGCTAAACCCAAACTTGATCCAAACCCCCATATAACTTCAAAGCACAATCCTGGTACTGCTCACACTAAGGCTTCTAGTACGGACCGTAACACTCGTGACCCCAAAGGCAAACAACATGCCTCTACATCAGCAAACTCCAATCCTATCTTTAAATTTGGCACCTCTCCTAGTGGGGGCATAACAGCTCTGAGAATGAAGTTTGATGGTCCGTCCCATTTTCCGGATTTAAATTCGCACAATATTTTCTCCGATCTTGTTACTGATGCGGATGACCCAAGTATGGATGTTGATAAGGCTAACTTGGACAAAGAAAATGCAATAGCTAGGGAGGATTCCCCTGGATGCAGCAAACGCAGTAGAGCAGGCCAACGAATCACTGAACCCTTGGCTGATCGAGATTTGAATATGGTACATGTTTCTGATGAGCAAGTCTCTGCTTGCAATCAGTAGCTTCTCCGAGTTCTCCCCCGTATCCCGTTCTTCTATTCCTACCATGAAAATTGTCTCTTGGAATTGCTTTGGAGCCGGAGGTAAGGAGTTTCATCGGGCACTCCGTCATCTGATCTCAATCCATCATCCTGACATTTTGGTCCTTCTTGAACCTCGGCTTCCCTCCAGTCGTGCAGTTGAAATGTGTAATAAGTTAGGCTTTTCTCATATTGAAACTATTGATACCGAAGGGTTCAGTGGAGGTATTTGGGTTTTCTAGAATGTTGATGTGGTTTCAATTTATGTCCTACACTGCAACCGACAGTTCCTCCATACTCAAGTTACTATGTACAGGGGTGCACTTCATGGCACTATTTTCTACGCTTCTTTTATTTATGTTCGTCCTCAACTTGCCTTTAAACGCCTTTTTATGACTGAGTTATCTGATTTAAAGAAGCATGTTGCAGGGCCTTGGTTAACTATTGGTGATTTTAATTGCATAAAATCTCTTGATGAAAAGCAGGATGGTTCAATGAGCATTCTGGATCGGTGTGCCATGTTCTCTAATTGGATTAACGACATGAATTTTGTTGACATGGGTTTCTCAGGTCCTTGTTTCACGTGGTACAAAGGTTCGACTACTCGCACCCGCACCGCCTGCAGACTTGACCGAGCCCTCTGTGACACCAGGTTTCGTTCTCTCTTTCCTAAAGCCTTTGTGAGGCACCTTCCCAGAAACCAGTCTGATCATGTCCCAGTCTTGTTGCACCTTATTCGTGATTCTCCCGGACCTGCTAATAAACCTTTCCGTTTTGAGGCTGCTTGGCTGCATCATGAAAATTTCATGTCATTCTTTGACTTGGCTTGGGATCGCACCATTAATATTTCTGAATGTCTTCTCAAGCTTACTCCAAATCTTATAAACTGGAACAGAGAAGTCTTTGGCAATATTTTTCATCGGAAAAAAAGGGTGTTGCGCAGACTTGAAGGAGTCCAACTTAGTCTTAGTAACAACATCACTAGCGGGCTCCTCCGACTTGAACAAAACTTGCTCAAGGAACTGAATGACATTTTACTCCATGAGGAAGTGCTGTGGTACCAAAAATTGAGAGTCAAGTGGTTGTGTTTTGGCGACAGGAACACTTCTTTCTTCCACACCTCTACGTTGATTCGACGTCGGCATAATAAAATTGCTGGTCTTTGAGATGAAAATGGGATATGGGTTTGGGACACTACCGGTCTTAAGGTGTTAGTATTGGAGTATTTCAGAAAGTTATACACAGAGGAAGACAACTCTCGACCTAAATTGCTCTCCAATTTCACTTTTCCCTCTCTTGACACTCGTGCCTCCCCTACCCCCGATGTTTTCTTTACTGCCGATGAGATTCGTGTTGCTCTTTTTGGTATGAGTCCTTTTAAAGCGCCAGGCCCCGATGGTTTCCAAGCGGGATTCTTTCAAAAACTTTGGCCTAAATTAGGTGCTCAGATTTGTGCTTCAATATCCCAAATTTGTGTTTCAGGAGTTTTCCCCTCAGATTGGAATGACACGTTGATTACGGTAATCCCCAAGCTCGTCAACCCCGATTCAATCTCTCAATTCCGACCGATAAGCCTCTGCAATACTCTTTATAAGGTGCTCTCTAAGTGCATTGTTAATCGTCTGAAACCGTTCCTTAAGCGGGTTGTGGGTCCCACGCAGAGCAGCTTTGTCCCGGGCAGGCAGATTTCTGATAATGTCATTTTGCTTCAGGAAACCATTCATTCCTTTGGTAAGAAGACTGGGCGAGTTGGGCACATGGTTATGAAATTAGACCTGGAAAAAGCTTACGATAGAGTTTCATGGGTTTTTCTCCGAGACACTTTGACAGAACTGGGGATTGGAGCTCAACTCATAGAGCTAATTATGAATTGTGTAACTAGGGTGAATATGAATATTCTTTGGAACGGAGAAAAATTGCAGCAGATTCATCCTTCCAGAGGGCTTCGTCAGGGAGACCCGCTCTCTCCATACCTCTTTGTGTTGTGTCTTGAAAGGCTTAACCATCTTATTACTGAAGCTATCCATGAAAAAAAGATGGAAACCTATAAAAATTTCGAAAAGAGGTCCGAAGCTTTCTCATATATTTTTTGCAGACGATATTGTCTTGTTATCTGAAGCTACTATTTCTCAAGCCTCAGTGATTCGGGATGTTCTTCACCATTTTTGTCAGAGCTCAGGACAACGGCTCAGCCTCCCTAAGTCGAGAGTCTTTTTCTCAAAGAATGTTACTGATGCAGCTAGTGTGGGGATTTGAGATGTCTTCGGATTCCAACAAACCATGAATTTGGGGATGCCTCTCCTCCACCAACGGGTTACTAAGGAAACTTATAAACATACCGTGGATCGTATTTTTGCTAAACTTGCAGGTTGGAAAGCTAAGTGTCTTAATTTTGCAGGTAGACTTACTCTTGTCAAGTCTGTTATCGCTGTTGTCCCGAGCTACTCGATGCAAACGACTCTTCTTCCCCGGTCTGTTTGTAACATCATTGATTCCTGTTGTAGAAAATTCCTATGGGGCTCAACATCCTCTCAAAAAAAGATTCATATGATTAACTGGTCCATGGTGTGCAAGAGGAAGCAAGAAGGTGGTCTTGGTATAAAGTCTGCGAGAAGTTTTAACCTTGCCATGATTGCTAAATTAAGCTGGAATCTTCTAACTCACCAAGACTCTCTCTGGTGTAATGTCATTAGAGCTAAGTACGGAGCTTCTCGAGAGGGCCTGGATATTTTTCAATCTAAACCAGCTCATTCATACACATGGAAAAGTATTGTTGCAGGAAGTGAAGTCATCAAAAAAGGGGTGGGAAAACTTATTTTCAACGGAACTTCTACTCGATTCTGGACCGATGTGTGGTGTGGCAATGCTCCTCTTCTTTCCCTAACAACCAGTCCCCCTCCGGTGGAGAACTTTCAAGCTATGGTTGGAGATTTATGGGATCCTGGGACATGTTGGCGCTGGAGTTGTTTCAATTCTCATCTTAATAATTCTTCCATTTTGAAAATTGCAGCTGTAGCTGTTAGCCCCACAAGTCTTCAAGAAGATGTTTGGTCTTAGAATGCTAATTCTACGGGATCGTACTCTGTCCGATCGGGATATGATTTGATTAGAGAACAAGTGCAAGGCATTATCTCCCATATTTGGAAGCTCTTGTGGACCACGATTGTCCCTGAAAAAATTAAATGTTTTATTTGGTTGGTCTGTCATGATAGCATACTGTGCAATGCTAACAGACATCGTCGCCATCTTTCGCCAACTAATCTTTGCTCAAGCTGCAGCAATATTGAGTACACACTTCACGTTATTCAAGATTGCATTTGTGCCCGTCGAATTTGGAACCTTTTTGTCCCGAGTCACCTACACTTTGATTTCTACTCAGGTAACATTCATCAATGGTTGTCTAAAAATCTGAATTTCCATGGGGAGTACGAGGGGGTCCCTTGGCCTACTTTCTTCTCTAACTGTGCTTGGTGGATTTGGAAGTGGCGAAATGACTGGGTCTTTAATAAAAACAAGTTAATGGTGATGCCTCAATTTTTTTGATCTCGAGTGCTAAAGAAATGGTGGCTGCCCACCAGCTTATGTGTAATGTTTCTTCTCTTCTCCCTAGAACCATTTGGATTGCGTGGAAACCGCCTGAGCTTGGTTGGGTAAAATTAAATACAGATGGAGCTTGTAAGGGAAATCCGGGTTTTGCTTCGGCTGGGGGTCTTATCCGAGACTGTAATGGCAAGTGGTGTGGAGGTTTTGGGGTGAATATTGGGTTTTGTACTTCTTCTCTTGCTGAACTTTGGGGTGTTTATTTTGGCCTCAGATTAGCGTGGGACAAAGGTTACAGAAAAGTGATTGTCGAAATGGATTCTAAAGTGGTGATGAATTGGATTACCAATCCTACTGATGTGCACCACCCCTTTTCTTGGTTGATTGAGCGATGCCTTCACTTCAAAGATAATGAGTGGGATATTCGAGTTATTCACTCGTATCGAGAGGGCAATAGAGCTGTTGACTGGTTAACGAATTTCGCAGGTTCATGTCCTTTAGGTTACCATGAGTTTGGTGTGCCTCCTGCAGGCCTCCAGGTTATTCTGACGGAAGATTTCTTCGGATTTGTCCGTAGTAGAATAGTTTGTTTTTAGTTCTGTTTTTTGTTTTTGCTTTTCGGGCTCTTTGAGCCCTCCACTATACAAAAAAAAAAATAAAAAATCCATCCGAAAATCCATTTGTTACCCTGTTTCTTTTTACTTAAATAGACAATCCTGCTACACCTCAGATGGGTTCTCATATTATACATCATCCTTCACTAACATTTATCACTGGCTTTCGCCAATTAAGTGGCTGTAACTCTTCGGTATGATTATAGGAGCAAGAAGACCATGATCGATTAGCATAGGGTGTTTCGATAGAGTTTTTTTCTTTTTCTTTTAGTATTTACTTTCTACAGTTATAGAATTTGAACCCATAATCTTACACTCAGCTGCGGAATGTAATAAACACCAAAAACATTGCTTGGTTGGTGGTGTTTCGAGAGTTATGATTAAAAAAAAAAAAAAACTAATAAAAAAGGATACTAAAGAGTACTAAATTTAAATTTTGGTCCAATACATATAAAATACAGGATACTATTTTTAATTGTACACACACAATCTCTAGTATGTTAAACGTTGAATGAGTGTAGCAGCACATAATCTTACAAACACTGTCAGTTCTGAGTCTATTTGTGGAGGATGAGCATATCCACCTCCATTTCTTATCGATGCTCTTTTAGCCAATTTTGCATTGTAAATAAATTTTGTTTATTTTTTAAAAAAGTGGTATTACAATTACATATATTATGTAAATAACACGATTAGCGTAATAATGACAAAATTGACCTTCAAATCCTCTAAAAAAACAAATTTCTGTAGGTTTTTTTTTTTCTCAAACTGTTTTTGAGGCCTCAGACATCAGTTTAGAGATCAAAAGTTCAAAATCAGACTGAAACTAGGCCCAATTATTAAATTAAAACAACCTTTGTTTGGTTCACTACTCAGGCCCATATTCTTCAACAAGGCCCATCGTTTTGGGCTCAATGAATACAAGAATAGAAAATCACCAATTTACGAGAAATATCATTTTTTTTACACCAATTTTTGTGAGTTTTAATACTGTCCAATTTCTCCATAGCTTAACACAAACTACATTGGTGTATATTAACATAATTTAAATTAAATAATAAATTAAATTTGATTTTTTTTGTTTGCGTGGCTAAAAGCATCATGTACGTTTAAGCTTGTTTTGTAAGAAGCCGAAATGTTTCTTCCCAGTTTTCAAAATAGCTCAAGTTTTCATATCTAGGCTTATTTTGTTAAAAGCCCAGACAAAGATAAATCTATTTTTGTGCCATTCATCTGCTACGAATAAATACATTAGTCCAAATGATGCTTAAGCTAGTGGAAAACGAAAGCTGACTGTTTATTTGATCGTAACGCTGAATAGTGAACTTACCATTTTGAGACAAGAGGTGTATTCTTTTAGAGTAAGTTGGTGCATGTGTCTCGTCATTGACTCTAACAGTTGTGACTGTTGTTGCCAATTGTCACAATTTAGAAACATGTGTTTCGTGTGACTTGCATAGTCATCTTTTATTCTTATTGATCGGTTTATTTAGCATTGGTAGTAATGGAAGCGACACATGCATGTTTTTAGGGTTGATGTGTGCCGTAATACATATAAGACTGAAATATAGTGTTGGTCTTAACTATCAGCTCAAGAAACATGGTATCATAGCTTCTGAGATCTAGTGGTCCAAGGTTCGAATTGTAGTAGCCTCCATTTGTGATAAAATTTAACATATGGTAAGTTGGACTTCTTCAAGCCAAGAAGAAATTTGTGTATATGAGCGTGTTAAGTTAAAAAAAATGTCGTTAAGTTTTAACAATCAACTTGAACTTTTAGTTTACCCGATTAAGCAACACTGACAAACCACATATTATGTGGTATTTTCAGGACGTCTAGAAGGCAATCAGATTTTTTTTTTTTTTATCACAAATCAACCAATCACGGACCAATAAATTATAAAGCTCTAAAAATAAAATCCGTAGAAGACTTTAGGAGTCAAGTTAGGTCTCGTTCTTTTGAACTGAAAAAATCTGAACTGAACTGAACGATGTTGAACTGAATTTTGCTGAAACTGAAAAATAAATATTGAAACTGTTTTGAATAAATAATAATAATGATATTAGTTTTTAATAATACATGTAATAAGAAAATTAAAAATATAATAATAATAATAATAATAATAATAATAATAATAAATAAGGTTGTGCACGCTTGAGATACCAATTATACAACATGGTCTGAATGTTAATGGAAGATAGATTCAGTTATGTTTAGTACAAATCGTAAAAACGCTATGTTTGCAGTGCGAAATACTATAGCACACCAAATTTTGGAATTGGAGGGAGAGGGGGATGACAATAATGACGATGAGGCAGAAGAAAATGATGAGATCATGGGTCATATGGAAGAATATGATTAGAAAAATAGAATGAGATGATACTAATTAGTGAATTTTTGAATTTGCTAATTTTAATTTCTTTTACAATATTTTTGAATTTCTTCTAATTTATGATTATTTGCTCCTAATATTATAGAAAGTGACTATTACATGATTTTTGAATTTCTTTAATTGATGCTAAGTTGCTCCTAATACTACAAAACATTGTTACAAGATTTTTGAATTTCTTATTACAATACATAAGCAAAATCGGAAAGTTTGGTATATTAAATCTAAATTTATATAGTATAAATTATTAAGTTGGTAGAACATTGTAATGTATATTGATAATAATATTTACTTATATCTAGCAACTTTTGCAAACAAATTGGACCAAATAGTTATAATTATAATAAATATTAACATATCATGTCCTCCCTTCGTCCCAAAATGATTGACGTTTTAGGCAAGTATGCTTGTCCCATTTTGTTTGACGTTTTCATACTTCCAAGAAATATTAATTGCTTGAATAACATGTACTCTCCAATATACCCCTAATTAATGTTATACTTAGTTCATTCATAGTTTTGCATATATAAAACAACGGTTCCGATATATGTAGCCCTAAGGGCTGCATATAAGCATTAAATACAAATGAATTTATATTTGTATTTTGTAGTTTTCCATTTATAAAACTATTATTTTCAAAAAGAATATAATAAAAATCTGATATATATAAATTGACCTAACAAGAAATTAAAACATCAATTATTTTAGAGTTAGACCCTAATTTCTAAATTATAGACCCTAAACCATGGATCTTATACCGGAAACCTACAAACTCTATACCCTAAACCCCAAATTGGTGAACCCGAAACACTAATGAACTGAAATTCTAATTATTAAACATAAACTACATACTATAAAACCCTAACCCAAAATTGATGAACCCGAGACCCTAATTATTGAACTTAAACTACATACAATAAACCCTAAACCCTAACTGAACCCTAAGTCCTAATTATTGAACCCTAAACCCGAGATTTTAAATCCTAAATTATTGAAATTTTAAGCCTAAAATACTTAGTGGATATGTTAATTTTGGTAATTTAGATTGTATTAAATTTTTGTAGATTTAGATTATTTTATTAACATAAATAAATTTGAAACAAATAGTTTAATAAATATACAAGCATTAAATATAAGGTAATATTCACTTGCATTTAATGCTTATATGCAGCCCTAAGGGCTGCATATATCAAAACTCATAAAACAAAAGTATATTAATATGGGGGTAAAAATGTATTTTTCTTTATAAAACAACATCATTAATTAACTTTCTTAATCTATGTGTAATGTCTTAAACGACAAATATTTTGGGACGGAGGGAGTATAAGTAATATAAATAATAAATTTTTATTAATAATTTATTAACCTGACATAATTGAATGTTGTTGAATTGAACTGAACTGAATGCTACTGGAATGAATGCTACTGAAAACTGAACTTAATATTGTTGAACTGAACTGAACTGAATGTTGCTAAACTGAACTGAATTTAACTTAAAATAAGTAGTGATAAGTTCAATAGTACATTACCTTACTTATCTCAATTCATTCACGAGCCACTTATGCTTAAACCCTTTGATATACCCAAAAAAGACTAGTATGTGAAGACTTTTTGCAGGCGTTTTGTTGTTCTCATACAGCTCATTTTTTCAACTTTTTCTCTAAATAATATGTAAAGTGTTTGGTTAATATCAGCAGAAATACTGATTTAACTATTTTCAAAAGAAACTTGATAACATCCAAAAATATAGTTGGGCCCAATAAGGTCCAATAGGCTGTCATCTAGTAAAAGCCCACGAAAGTCCCGAGGTAGCGGGACCTGCCACCCGCTTCTGCCTCCAGGCCATGTCCGCTCATAATAAAGGCGGAAACGGTCTTAGGCAAGTGGTCTCCCGTTTAGAAGGATAATATATGTCTACGGGCTCCATAAGTCAGAAAAGGACAGATATGGTTGTGATTTCTGTTATTTCTTGGGCTCCAATTCTAAGGATATAACAGGAAACGACCTCATTAATTTGGGCAACATTCTCCTAATGAGGTATAAATACACCCTACATTATTATTAAAAATGTATCTTTATACATACTATACTTGTCATTCCAGTTTTATTATTATTCTTCACTAATATAGTTACTAACTTGACCGTCGGAGGTAAAACGGGCGTCCCAACACCGACTTTTCACAGGTTTTTGATGACTAAGCACTCAATTTTAGAAGTAAGAATATCAAAACTGTTTAATAAATACCAACGATAACATTTGAGAATCGAATCAAATAGACTTTTATATATTGCAAAACCATAGAGATTCTTGAATCATAATAAGATATCCAGATAAAACGATTTAGAGTTGGATTGAATTGTTGACTTTTTCTTTAGAAGAACCAATCCGTTGACTTTGGCTAAAATACATACGATTCTGGAGATTATCAAATTCATAATATTACAGACAAATATATTGGAGAATTTTAAACTGGATTGAATATCTGAAAAAGAAGAAGATACTTACAGATTAAACTCTTCACTTTTCATTAGGAACGTACGGAATTGCCATATTCACTAGTACAAAAATGACATTTCGGGTCAGTTATTGTGGGCCTTTTGAGTCTGTTTGAACCGATCCTTAAAGTAGGGGTCACGAAAGCCTTCGTGTCGTTTTCAGAACCGACACCAACAGGGTCAATGAGTCAGTTTTTGGGGCAAAACTGACTCCATTGTCCGAACCAATAGGGAAAAGTCCCAAATGCGCTTCGAATGGGGCAGTTTGGATTATATATATTAACTCTATTAAGTACAATTCGGAAAGTTTTTAAATCGATGCACTTCCAATGAAGACAGTTTGGACTATATTAACTTTGTTCAGCACAATTCGTAAAGTTTTTAAATCGTGAATTGGACCGAACTGATCTAACCCGATACTCATTAACACAAGTAAACCAAGGAATTGCAAATGAATAAGAATCCGTACGTGGAGCAAAAATCTTTCCAGAAGGGGAATTGTTAAGCACCACAAAAAGAATCCATGGTTGTGATTTGAGGGACAAAAAAGCAAAGATCGATGCCCTTAAGGATCTTAGCTGTATTTAGATTGTCTTCATAGAGTCCTCCAATCTTCTTCCCATGTGCTACTTTTGGACCACTCTCTTTGATTATTTCCTAATGATATCTTCATGGATTTCCCCATTCATTTCTTTTCCAACTCATCATTACTCACTCTTTGTAAAGCTGTTATTTGTAATTACTCAACTTGAGAATGTCTCTTAATTAGAAAGAGTGTCAAAACCACCGATCACGGAGTTTAGGTGACTAAGTTACTGAATGGGTTTAACTATTCAATCAAAGATTAAATTCTAGACGGAAGGATGTAGTTGTGGTTCAAATAGTTAATGCGAGAATCAATAAGAGTTGGTTTAAGTGGTAAAGACACTTTATTTTTTGTTTGAAAAGTTTGCGGTTCGAGTTTTCAATTCGTCAAAATTTATCTTTTATTGATAGGCAATCTGTAAACTCCACTATAAACTCTCATCGAGGTTTGTGATTTGCTCGGATCTTACGACTGGATAGGCCTACTAAACTTTTTGTAATAAAAAAAAAGTGAGAGTTTTGTCTTATGAGGTGGACCTTATCCGGCTTAAATCTAGATTTGTTTGGACTATTGATCTAAGATATTGGATAGTCGAACACAATATCGTAAATACATTTCAGTACATTTGTCAATCTTAATTGTATGGTTTGTAATGAGGAAGTTTTCTTAATAAAATCCATGTAGTTTTGATTAGAGCTGAGCGTAGATCTCAGAGATTCTTGAACCCAACTGAATACCCGAAAAAAATAATTCAGAATTGTAGTGAACCTTTGACTTTTACTTTAAGATCGGACCGAGTTTTACCGTTGATCTTTATGGATACAGTTCTAGAGATTTTCAATTATCTAAAATTACTGAGTAAATGTAACGGAGATTCTAGAACCGGACCAAATACCCGAATAAAAAGATCCAGAACCGAATTGAACCGTTGACTATTTCCTAAGAACCGAACCGTATTGTACCATTGACTTCTACCAATACAATCCCGAAAATTTTTAAATACCCGAATTGAAAGATCTGTAGTCACTCCTAATTTTAATGTTTCAAATAAAAAAAATGTAATATTTTATTTTTGCAAAAAAAGGTAGATACTTTACACAATAAAAAAACAAAATTTGATTGAAATGTGATCGACACATTATCAATTCAACATTTCACATCATCAACTCAACGTGTCATGTCATCAAAGTTAATCAATATGTTTTATGCAACGTCACCAAAGTCAAGCCAACTCGACTTTCATCGAAGTCAATGTGTTATATTATTTGCGTAACACCATCTATGGAATTCTTTTTTTTTTCTTCTGATATATGTATATATAAACAAAATTACTACCACATTTTTCTATTAGCAAATCTTTTGTATTGGGCCTAACTCATTCCCAAACTGCAGTTTTAATGGAGAGTATTGTCATACACGTATAAAAGTTTCATTATCCATGTAGTTAACTAATGTGGAATACTTTAAAACATAAATATGGAGCGTGAAACTTGCAACATAAGACATCTGTGGGTGACACAAACAATGAGCTTCCTATTATTAAACTAGTAGGCTTTGATAACATTTTAGATTGCACCTAACTCATCTATACATTGCACTTTAAATCACACACTTATAAATTTTTCATTAGCCATATTAGTTAGCCATTTTAAGATACTTATTAATATTGAATAATGTTTTAAGTGAAAATTGAGAGTCTATATTACTTTTACATGTTTGACTAGCAAAACATCTAATAAGGGGTGTCTAAATTGTGTTAGGTCCGTTCTTTTTTGCCGAACTGAACTAAATTTGCTGAATTTTGTTGAACGAATAAGAAATATTGCTGAAATTTGTTGAACAGAATTTTGCTGAACTGAAATAAACTGAATAAAAATGAACTGAACTGAATTTTGCTGAAATTAAGTAAAAAAGAACATGACATTGGAACAAAATGTCTAAAATTGTCTTCAAACTTTATTTCTTATTAGGATATAGGTATGCCTTGTTTGAAAAGGGGTATTCTACTCTCCATAAACACTTAGTGTTCATTTAATGAAGGTTTGGTTGTTAATGTTAGATTTATGTAATGGTTTATTGGTCCCAACTTCAAAAAGTGCACACATCAGCATCAACAACAACGAATCCTGCTTTTTTGTGGGGTATTATTTAGTTAGAATTTAGTAGTCTAGTTGCACTAGATATTTTTTATCAACAAATAAAACATCTTAACCAAAAAAATTCATCCTGACAAATTAAAAAAAAATAAAATATACATTATACGAATGACGTGGTATATCAAACTAATGATTAAATGATTGTTTTTTGTGACTTCAACCAACAAAATTTGTAGATTGTGTAATTATCTAATAATATATGTTTTAATTAAGGATTTATATATAATTATGGATCCTAAAAGCAAATTTTAGACCCTAAAATATAAAATTTTAACCCATAAACCCTCGATGCTAACATATATGATTTGTCATCAAATTATTAATCTGTAGTACAAATGGATTACATGGTACACCATGTGTATTCTAGAAATTTTCCAACTATATGAGAAATTAATGATTTATATATAATTAATGCATTGTGCTAAGAATATCGTGTGATCAGATCAAAATGATGAAAAATCTCTTCAATTTTCCACTTATTTATGGACTGCTGTTTTGTGATTCCATTGTCTGTTTTTTCTTGAGAAAATTTAGAATACATGAATGCATGCACCACACCTAAATATTAACATATATAATTTGTCATCAAATTATTCTAGAGTATAGATGATGTGGTATACGGGGTGTATTCTAGAGTTTTTCCTACCATGTGAGAAATTAACAATTATAATTAGTACTCAATGCAAAGGATAGGGCGCGATCAAAATAATTATAATTAGTTTTAAATAAAATCTCTTCAATTTTCCACTTATTTATGCACTACTCTTTTGTGATTCCATTTTGTGGTTTTTCTTGAGAAAATTTATAACACATGAGTGCACCACATCATTGATATACTAAACCAATATTTTGTATTCATGAATGTTTTGATTTTTTTTACAAATAAATATAGAGAGAAACAAATAGGATGAATATGATGGTCAAGAGTGTCAATAAACCGGTTAAATTAAAAAGTTAAATTTGGTAATTCACATTTTACGACATCAAGATATATGAAAATTTCACCAGAATCAAACTATTCACATCAAATTATTAACTTACATATAACGTGATGCATATATATATATATATATATATATATATATATATATATATATATATATATATATATATATATATATATATATATAATAATAATAATAATAATAATATTTTTTCCCTTTTTCCACATACATATATTAACTCAATGTAATTATCTGTTTTTTTTTTTTTTTTAGAGGAAGGGCTAGGCCCCGAGAACAAAAAGAAAGGAAAGGAAAACAAATAAAAGAAAACAAAAGACTACAAACGAATAGCCCGAGACGTGCCAATGCCGCACTTGTTCGCTTGCAGAATATCCAGGAGGTCTGCAGGGGGTCCATCACACGCGTGATAACTCAAGGAAAGACTTCCTGCGAAATTTGCCAACCAGTCAGCAGCCTGATTACCTTTCCGAAGCGTATGCTTTACACAAACGACCCAACTACGCTTCAAAAGCGTCCTACACCCCTCAATAAGCCAGAAATATCTATTAAACGACCTACTAGATTCCGCCACAAGTTGAATAACAACCTGAGAATCCAGCTCCACATCAACCTGACTCAATCCCAACTTGCAAGCTAAATTAAGCCCGAAATACAACCCCCAAAGCTCTGCTAATACTGCAGTACAAATGCCGAGATTACAAGCAAAACCACTAATCCAGCAACCCTCCGTCGAACGAATGAGACCACCAGCCGAACCTGGCCCCGGGTTACCAGTAATTATCCGTTTATTAGAATTGTGTATTCTAAAATTATTTGAACAATTATTCTACAATACCAATTGGGTCCATTACATGAGAACCAATCACTATAACAACATCCCAACTTGTATATATATACACATCAAGTACCAACTAAATTGAAGACCTCACTTTAAACTAGAAGCAAAGATGTTTCACATTATCTTCCTATTTGCTCTCTTATCTTTCCCAACCTCTCAAGCCGCAGATTTTTGTGTAGCCAAGCTAAAAGGATCAGGCAGCACTTCGGGTTACGCCTGCCGAAACCCGGCCAATGTCACCGCCGACGACTTTGTCTTCACAGGACTCGGCGTAGCCGGAAACACAACAAACATCATAAGTGCCGCGGTAACTCCGGCATTTGTGCAACAATTCCCGGCTTTAAACGGTCTCGGGCTCTCGACTGCCCGTCTAGACCTTGCACCGGGGGGAGTCGTGCCGTTGCATACTCACCCTGCTGCTAATGAGATACTTTTCGTCACGTCGGGAAAAGTGACAGCCGGGTTTGTTTCGACGGCAAATGTTGCGTATATTAAGACACTTAAAAAAGGAGATGTTATGATTTTTCCACAAGGGTTGCTTCATTTTCAGCTTAATGCTGGCGGAACACCTGCCGTCGCTATTGCTACATTTAATAGTCCTGAACCAGGTCTACAAATTCTCGATTTTGCATTGTTCGGTAGCGATTTTCCGACTCCATTGGTGGTGAAAACTACTTTTCTTGATGCTACTATAGTGAAGAAGCTCAAGGGTGTTCTTGGTGGTACTGGTTAATAATTAAGGAGTTAATTGAATTTTTTTTAATTAAGTTTGTTAATTTTGTGTTTAATTTATTGTATGTATGGGGGTTGGGTTATTAATTTCTTTTTGGATTGACATTTTGTATGTTAATCTTTGAGGTGTGGTTGGGTTTTAATTTTTATTGTCAATGTCTTACAATTATTTATATTTTTCCTTTTGTGAAATCTCTAGTTCATTATGTATTATAATTTGTATTTATTTATTTTACAATTTTAGAGTTATTTTGGTGTGAAGTACTTTACGCTCTGAAATTTTTTTAGCATATGCACGGAATACCACGTCATCCTATATGCACCCTATAATATGATGACATGTTATATATATATATATATATATATATATATTAACATTTCGGGTTCATGATTCAACGTTTAGGATTACTTTCTAGGGTTTTTATTTTAGGGTCTACAATTTTTTTATAAATTTTTAACTAAACAACTTAATTACTACTCCCTCCGATTATAAATGTTAATTGATTTTATAAAAATACGACAAATTAAAATATCATTAATTATTATAGCATACAAAATACTAAACTATCCTGCTTTTAATTTCTTTTGTGTTACTTATTTTTTTTTAAAACTCTATAATCATAGGGATATAAATGAAAAAACACTAACTCTTATTACCATAAATGACAAAAACGATCAACATTTATGAAAATTTACTTCCCAAAAACGACCAACATTTAAAAATGAAGGGAGTAATTAATTATACAGTGTTAAATTGTTATTAATTAAGATATTATGTGTCAGTAAATTATAGGTTTATTATTACCACGTCATGCATATATACCAGGCATATATCAAAATTTCTCTTAAACTCGGATAACAAAAAACTTGTGTTTCATTGTTGTTATTTTACATATGTAGAGCACACAATTTATTTGCATCGCAGATTTTGATATTTTAATGACGAATGATATAATAATAAAACTGGTGAAAGTTATCAACACTAGTATAAAGTCTTCAATTATACTAATTACGATATTAAAAGTAAAATTGCTTTTCTTATAGCAAGAATTCCATGCATAGAATTACGTTTGTACCTTAATTACAATATTCTCAATAAAATTTTGCATGTAATTTATACATAAATTTGGATATATTAGAATTAGGAATATTAATCAGTTTCATGAAAATGTAATAGTTTGTATAGAATTTCATGAAATATATAAAAGTAAAAAACTAGATTTTATATTTTAGAAAACTTTAATTTTAAAAAATGAAAGTTAAAAAGTGTAATAATATCATTTAATAAGTATTCTCTAAAAGTATTGAAATGTTAGCCCCATTCACATAAAGGGAACTTGAAATGTGAAAATAAATACAACATATATAATATATAATGCTACCACATATATATTATCTTATTATCTCTTTCCTATGTCTCATATTTGTTTCATAGGGAACAAAAAGAAAAAAAATTTAAATAAAAAGGGGAAGCTAATGAGGAAACTCTGTCACGATCGAATATCCCAATTAGATTGGCATTCTCGAAAACAAGTTTCACGCTAGATCCAAATCAAATAAAAGGAGAATGTAAATTTAATATAAAGAGTTCTAAAGAAAAATAAAAAGAAAACCCTCAACATAGTTAAAATCATCCTGAATATAATTATTGCAGAACAAATGAGCTAAATCCTACCATTGAAACTCTGGAGGTGAAACACCAAATCGAGTTAAAGCATCTGCAACTCCATTTCCCTTTTGGTACATACGAGAAACGACAAACGACATCTTTTAAAATTTGATCCAAGCAGCGTAACCAATCCTGTCTCACAATCCAAAGAACCATCTGAGAATGCTGCTTTAAAGCATAACCACATTCATCGAATCACACTTCAAGCATATTCATGCTCTGTTTTGCAATCTCGACTTTGCGCCATTTTAGTTGGGATTAAGTTACTCCCATTAAAGTTTTGCAACCCGCTTTTACACAAAAATATTAAAATAATAACATGGAGGTCAACTAACCTGAGTTTCTTTAATAATTAGTTTTGATGGTTTCCTTTTTTATCTTAACTAATCATTGTCAACTCCTTGTCCCATGTTAATTATTCGTATCCACCAACAGCTTTATTTCGTTTATTGATTGTTTTTGTATAATCACACGATATATCATATCTCTATGGGAAACATTTTAAAATCGTGTTACAGAAATATTAATTACCGTTCATGAAGAAAAGATTTATTAAAAAATTAAACTGATGACCAAGGTAATACCTTCATATTAAAATATTAATTGTTGTTCTTTTAACCTAGTTATTCGTCCTCACATTCGTTTTCTTGTCGCTACTGTTGTTTGCTTGTCGTGGATTATAGATGAAAACCGGGAACACTGGAAGAGCAATCAAGGTTACAAGAACGCGAAAGCATAAAGTTAGAAAAGCGAGGAAAGTCAAGGAGCGTGGAACAATTTTGTTAAGTTTTTAAAAAGGAATATTTTTGTCCAAAAATCTTGAAAATGTCTAGTTTTGTAAACATACATCAAAGTAGTCTAGATATATAAACGACATACGAAGAGTAGCTTAGAAGGGGGGCTTATTTTTGTCCAAAATCCTTGAAAGTGTCTAGTTTTGTAAACGTAAAGTAAAGCAGTCTGAATATAAACGACCTATAGAGAGTAGCCTAGTTTTGTAATTATCGAATAATGCTAATTAATTTATTTTTTCTCATCTAATTGTTTAAATTACATACCTCCTTTTGAAATTAAAAAGAAAAGCAAAAAAGATAAAGAAACATTTCTGTATTTGCAAATTGGTAAAAGCAAAAAGGTTTTATTTTTAACTTTCCCATTAAAGTAAATATATAAATACATAAAGAGATTCTTCTTTTTCCTAAAAAAAATACATAAAGACAAATTATTAGAAAAATACTGAAGATATATGATATATACTTTTCAAACTTATAAATAATTTCGAAGAAATTACTTAGTTGAAATTAAAGGATTATTTCGTGGAGGACGAAAAATGCTAGGTCCAAATGTGGAGTAGACAATTTGAATCAAAAGTGGAAACTGAAGCATCGCAAATAAGGTAACTGGCACCAAAGTTAAACCACCAATTGGAACCCAACTTCTCTTTACGCGATGAGAAACAAGTATATCCACCGATGAAGTAAACGCTATTAGCATAGAGGCAATCGACACAAATAGGCTAACAAGGCCAATACACAACCTCATTGGCAAAGCAAAAAGGAAATCTTCCTCGGCATAGCGAGATGTGAGTATCCCTAGAAACATTAGCAATGATGTGGATGACGAAAAAAGGGCAAAGGTATTCGATACGATAAAGACCAAAAAAGATGTTTCTTTCAAAAAGTTTGGGATCCCATCATTGTCTTCATCGCCTGGTGCACTGAATACTGCTGCAAATGTAACGGTGACAACAAGCGCCGCTACAAGTGCACATGATTCGGCAGTTTTTTTCATCCATTTCTCACCTTCCTCTACCAGTTTCTCGTGCTCTTTAGTGAACAACATACTTGGAGTTTTTTCTTCCTTGTTTTTTATTTCTTTGTATGATGGTGGAACAACTTTTTCGACCTCCTGTGCACAAAGTTTAGAAGCAAATAAATAAAAGAAAAGTAGAGGAATCATTGAGACATTTAACTAATCACGAAGCAGATAGAATTGGAAGCTATATAGCTAGAGTCAAAAGTCGAGACATCCAACTAATTAAATTAACAGCTCAGGAACTCATCATATCTCAAACAAGGTCCGAATTTATTAAAAAACAATAAAATTTGTAAGAGAACTCAAACAAAAAGAAACTGTTCTATACGGATATGTTCTTTTTGACTTAATTTCAGTAAAATTCAGTTTAGTTCAGCCAAATTAAATTCAGCGGCCCAATCTTTTATTAAAAGGATTGAGCCAAATAAATTCAGCAAAATTCATGTTTCATTCAACCAAAATCAATCAATTCAGCTGATGCAGTTCATTAAATGTAGTTAAGTTCAATTCAATTTAATTCAGTTTCATTCAGTTCGGCCATAAAAAACAGGGCTAACAATCATCACAATCTTGTGTTTTGTAAATTATCATAATTGAAGAATTTTATTGGTAGTTTAGTTCTCCATAAGTACCATCATAACCCCAAAATAGATTATTTAATAAATGTGAAGGTAAATTGCAAAATATAACCCTTCCTGGTACACTGTTTTTGAAAATTACACTTTGTGGTATATAAATTCTCAAATTGAGATACTTAAAAGCAAATAGATTTTCTAACAACTAAAGTTATTTAGTACCTCATTTTATTTTTCAAAATTGCCATTTCAAAATTTTATCTTTTTAAATGTTTGATTTTTCTCCTTTTATGAGACAACATCTATATGACCTCAAAAGTAAAAATTAAAGAGTTAAAGTTGCTTTGAATATCATCAAAACATAGCATTGTTCACTTTTTAAGTTATTAACGGTCATTTGATGATATTAGCAAAAAAAGTTCTAAATTTGAGAATCCCATAAACATAGTGGTAAAATAGTGTAACCTCAAGTTTGTTTTTTCTAGAATCTGCCCTAAATTGTAGTTTGATTGTTACCTTGAACCATTGTAACTCTCGTTGCATTTGCAAAGCCGCACCAGAAATCTTACTTGAGGGTTGCAACTTTCCAGCTAAATGTAGCAAGTTGTTATCAAATGCATCACTTAATTGGGCAACAAAATTCTTAAATAAGCTCATTTGGCACAAAATATTGAACACTTTTTCCTGACGATTTAATACTGCAAGATGTAACACTTTTCTCTTATCCGATACATTGCCCAACCAAGCCGCATTAGGGAACGCGACAATAATTTCAGCGACGAACTCATGAATCCCCATTGTAGCAGCAAGTCGCACAGAAGGTCCTATAATTTCACAAGCATCATCGTAATTGCAAGTTTTTACAACTTGAGAAATAATAAGTTTAAGTAGCTCGAGCACTTGCATATGCATCGACTTTGTATTGTATGTATGTCGGAGAAATCTAAAGTGTTGTTTGGTTTCCATTATATGATCCTCTGAAGATCCGCGTGGATTTTCCACATCTTGCTTTCGAGGACTCATTTCTCTACTTTTTGAAACATTGGGAATCACTGCATGATAATATCAAACTCTTTACCATCGTTAATAGGATACTAAAAATTGAGGTTGTTAAAAAACTTGTCGTTACATGTTTTCTCAAATAAAGGTGGACAAGTTTATGTACAAAATTGTGTATTCGATGAACTTAATGTTGAAATGAAGGATATATTAGATTAGCATAATCATAATGACGGTTAACAATCTTAAAAGTTGAAAATTTTAATAATTTGTGATATTTTAAGAAAATTTTATTCTTCAACCTTTTTAAAGATGCTACATATGATTAGGAATGTCATGAGTTCGAATCACACCAGAAATTTGAGTTTTCCTTTATTATTTGTTATAAGCGCAACTGCGTAATTTTTATAGAAAAAATTTGTTGTTTTGTGAAGAGAAAGAAAGAGGGAAAACTTCACAAATATTGCTTTTGGAAAATTGAAAATGTTTTTCGTACTCTATACGATATTAAACAATTTTAATTTTTAAGTGTTTTATGGCAATTGCTATATGCACCCAAATTTTACTCTCTATCGCCTTCCTTTTACATTTTTGTCCTTTTTAACTTCATAGCTCCTTTTTTTTTTTGGTAAGAACTTCATAGCTCCCTTTCTCTCTCCCTTTCTTCTTCTTTCTTAGTGTTTAATGTTTTCTTTGGATTTTAGAATTAGTGTCAATTTAGTCTAAAGGTAAAAAAACTTGGGAAAAACTCAGGTTTTCGAATCTAAATACAATAAAGTCAAAATTTGGATTTTTTTCACAAAATAAAAACCTTATTTACGTCGAAGATTGTTTCTGATAGACGGACACAAATGAGGTTCAAAAATCAGCAAATTTTAAATTCATTTGCGTTGATTCTAAAAAGCAACTGACACAAATAAGGTTGTGTATGGTGCCAAAACTGAATCCTAACCGAACCCTAGTGTTTTCGGGATCTAGTTTAGGCAATGGTTCAGCAAGAAAGAGATTTGAAGCCCAACCATTGTCGGCTGGACCCAAATCCCTCAAACATGATTCTGGCTGTGAGCTGGCGCAAACAAACCTCATTTGCAGCAGTTCAGTCGTAAGGACCGACGCAGATAAGGTTATAAAAATCTCTAACATACGTGATAGTGAGTAAGACGGCAGCAATATATAGTAATTTTATTATCATTATTATAAGTTGTGAACTGTCATTTTGAAAATGCTAAACTTGAAATATCTTTATTTCTTATAATGTCAAATCTTTTTTTGGTTACAATTATAATATGTCAAACCTAATATCTTTGTTTTGAGAATAAATTTTACCACAAACACCACTTTTTTTTAAAACAAGCCACTTTTTATTTTATTTTTTATTTTGATAAATTACGAGGATTAAAATCATTACGAGGATTAAAATTATGGTGTTCTCACTCACAATTTTTATTTAATAAGACTAGTCACTACAGTAGTTTTTTTCCCATAACTATCATATCAATTAAAAATGGTAGTAGTAAAAAACTGACCAAATACAATTTGATCAATTATCATTAGATTAGAATTTAAGAGTAGAGATTAAAACTTAATAAAATCACCTAAAGACGATGGGTTGATACGAGATTATCTAAGACATAAAAATAACAACAAACACTTTATAATTAAAGCAGTTATTAACTTCATTCCATTAAAAAATGGTGGGTGACTTCATTAGGTTTTAGTATCCATCATTAAATTCCAATCTAATAGTGATTGACCAAATTATTTGGTCAGTTATTGACTAGGTGAATACAACTCATCAATCAATTAATGTAATATTTATAGAATTTGAAAGGGAGAAAATGAATATGGGACTAACAATGATAAAGCAGTCGTTGGCAACATCCCATATTACTTCCACTTGGAAATGATTTCCACTTCTGAGCCAATGTTTTTAAAGCCGTTACTCCGTCTAGATCTCTTCCCACAGCTAAGTCGGGATACAACTTTAATAGATAGAGGGCAAATTCTGTGACATGAAGACATAACAACATGAGAAGAAAGAATTGTATTGACAATGTAATTAACTCAATATCCAGTTAAATAAATACTAATATTTAACATATTTCAAGTATCCCATACATAATGTTTTAATTAGTGAGTTATAGTACCTTTGATCCTTAGATATTGATATTGCATCGTGTTATGGAGGATGAAACTAAATTTATGATCATACGATACGTAGATTCCTATTATGTAGGATTTAAATGAAAGCTAATTTACTTTGTGTGTAGGATTTTAGTAAAAGCAAATATTCATAAGTTGGCTATCGAAAGTGCAGTTAGCTACCGCTATGTCAATAATAGAGTACGTAGTAGTTACATAAGTTAGTAAATAAGCAATGTAGTTAAAAGAAAACACATTTTTGTTTCATGATTGTCAAAGCGCCTTGCATCTTGAAAGGAATTCGTCCTTTAATTTGATGAGAAAACACATGATTTGAGTTTAGGAAAGTGGAAGGATGATCCTACGGATTTGCTAATTAAGGATCAAATTGACGATATAGGATTCTACTTATGGTTATATATGCATGGTTTCCATTCTTATGTGCCCTAACAGAAACATAACCAATATTGGATGAAAAAAGAGAAAGATGATTTGAAACTCTAGGACTGATATTCACATTCAAATATTCAAGTGAGACAATACTTAGAGACAATTGTTTGAGAGATTTCTCTTCCATTGGAAAATAATTAGAGACACTGTTTTCTCGTGTTGTAGATATATGTTGCAAATCTCAAAGTTTTTCATATAGTTGATGAATTTTTCCCAATGCGTTAGGTTTTTCATGTAAATCTGCATATTATGTTTTTATTCAATTTATTTTCTCAAGTACTTCATCGTTGTTAATACTCTTAACCTCAAAAGTTTTAATGAAGGGCTACGAGGTTATAATACCCTCATTATAAGTTTATAACAACAAAAATTTAACATCATTAAAGATAACATTTACTCTACTTATAAAGCGAATTTTTCGTATTGCACATAGTTTGAATTTTAAAAATAAAATATTTTTGAGAATAAAAGCAAACCGTGGTAATCCGCAGTGATGAGATCATTGAGAAGTTGAACACCAAGTTTACCGGCAAAAGGACTTGGATCCTCATCTCTTGTGACTTGTAAAAGAACAGAAACACATTCTTTTTGAGCATACCAAGCAGCATAATGAAGTGGTGTTCTACCTGACTCTTTATTACCCATTTGCGTCAGTCTTTTACTCTTTGCGACTAACAGTTTTATTGCTTGTACATTTCCAGCAATAGCAGCATAATGAAGAGGAGTTTCTTTATTATCATTTGCCACTCCCAATAAATCTTCTGGCGTCATCTCGATAAGTTTACGCACCATTTCATTGCAGTGTCCTGTGCTGACTGCAGCATGAAGAACAGCTTGTCCTGATCCTGAAAGTTTTGCAGTCAATGCGGATTTATCGATTGTGATAATTAGCTCTGCACTCTTCCAATCGCCCTTCAATGCTGCTTTATATAATGGTAAGTATTTCATTAATTTTTCATCTTCCTTCTCCACATCTGCAATATAATATATATGTAAGGATTAATATTAAAAATGTTCAGCAAAAATCACTTTATTAGCTAATTGCTTTATAAATATTATTACCAGCTTGGTTATCATTGTCACCTGGTTGATCTTTATTACCAGCTTGGTGATCATTGTCAGCTTGGTCATCTTTGTTTCCATCTTGGTGATCATTATCAGATGAATTAGTAACAACATTCTCCGACATGTTTGTATATTTGATTGTGCATATGTTAATTTATCAGTCTTAGTTCATGAATTTATATAAAGTGAGGTTGAGTGATGTAGAAGAATTAAATGGAATCATAAAAATTAATATTATAAGAGTTGTGGGCAAGTAATGAATGTATTCCACTAGCTTTAGTTAAATCTTTATTTCAGATTCTTGAAGTAAAATTGGAGAAAATATTTGTTTTACCTTTTTGTCATGTGCCATTAATTGAACAAATACTTTTTCAATCTCGTGATTTTCATGTTATAAATTTCGTGGGATAAGTTTTTAAAATATTTGAGTTTGTGAGATAGGTTCATAGGAGACAAAACCATTATGGAGAGACTTTTTTTTTAGTGTGAGACAATTAAAAAGTGGTGGCAATTTTGAAATTTTAAAAACATAAAGGGGCATTATTGAGGTGATGTCATCGCTGATGTCAGCGCTGATGTTACATCTGGGGAGAGAAAAAGTTTTTATTATTTTATTTAAAATGTATTTTCCCGCTCTTTCCGAACTCATTTTTCAAAAAAAATTATACCACTGAACTCGTATTAATTAGGCGGTCATTTTGAGATCCATTGTTGTTATTTATAGACGATTTTTATTTTTTTTATTTTTGTTCCAAGTCGGATACTTGGTTGTTCTAACAGAATACTACATTTGTTCCACCAGACAACTCCAATTGTTCCAGCAAAATATTTTCATTATTTTTTTTTTAAATGCACTCTGGGAGTGTAAAAAAATGTAGTATTCTGTTGGAACAATTAGAGTAGTCCGGTGGAACAATTATAAAAAAATAAAATAAAATAAAAATCGTCTATAAATAACAAAAATGGATCTCAAAATGACCACCTAATTAATACGAGTTCACTGGTATAATTTTTTTTGAAAAATGAGTTCGAAAAGAGCGGGAAAATGCATTTTAAATAAAATAATTAAAACTATTTCTCTCTCCAGAGGTGACATCAGCGCTGACATCACCTCCTCTCCCTTCCCTTCAATTCACGCATGAGGGGTGTTCATTTAATTACAAGTTTGCCACCTTCCCCTATTGAATTACAAAAATACCCCTTGTCTCATCATAAAAACTAGTCTCATCTTAAACCCTTGTCTCATTTGAACTTGACTCTTGAGTTTGTAGGGATAAATCTTCAAGTTCCGTTCCTACTAAATGCAATTGCATGGAGAATTTGGAGAGGGCTTTCTTTTTGAAAGAATTTGAAGAGGGCTTATGTTTTAATTTGACATTGCTTTTCCAACTGCTAAAATTACTTTTTCGACTAAAAACAACGTTTGACAACTACAAAATTGCTTTTTGGAAAACATGAAAAAGTAGGAAAAGCTGCTTTCAGCAAAAGCTATAAATTGTAGCTTTTGCTGGAAACAAACTGTTACAACTTATGCAAAAAAATTTATATTAATATTTTTTAATTAAAATAGATTTAAGGGTAATTTTCAAAAAAAAAACCCATGTGTTTATCAATTTTGTCAAAAAGGTGTCTGTGTTTATTTTTTTGACAAAATGAGGATTGTGTTTATCTCCGTTAACCAAAAAGCGGAAAAATCATTAACGGTGTTAAATGTGATGACGTGACAAGGGGTATTTTGGTCTTTATTTATGGGTTATGATATAAAAAAGTCATTTCTCGCACTTTAAAGTTGTAAACACATGAATGTTTAAGAAATTTATCAATAGATAAAGACCGAAAACCCTTAAATTTCTTAAACATTCATGTGTTTACAACTTTAAAATATGAGAAATGAATTTTTTATATCATAACCATAAATTAAGACCAAAATACCCCTTGCCACCTCATCACATTTAACACTGTTAATGATTTTTCCGCTTTTTGGCTAACGGAGATAAACACAATCCTTATTTTGTCAAAAAAATAAACACAGACACATTTTTGACAAAATTGATAAACACGGGTTTTTTTTTGGAAATTACCCTAGATTTAACTTTAATATATTAAATACATATTTTTCTTTTTATTTATTGACTCTTAAGACCTTTGAAATATATTTACCGAACATCTTTCAGCTTTTACCTGTTTTTCTTGATAACACTTTCTACAGTAATGTCGAACGTGTGAGTAAGCACTTTGCAAAATGTTCTGAATGAGATATATACATGTAATTTATAAAAAGAATAAAAAGAAATATGTAGTTTCTATCACCTATAATTATTCGTGATTAAAAGTGCAATTAAATAATATTTTTAGGTCGAAGTTAAATTACTAACTTAGTTTTTGTAATCAATTTATTAGCTAATTGGTTATATGGAATAGATATTGACAAACCCTATGTGTTTTGGTTAGTCCAAACAGTTTCAGAAAATCATAAATACATCAAGGTTTTTATACATTTGTTTATTGGTTAACAATTTTCTTGAAGTGTTGTATAAGTCTTTTTCAGCAAGTGTTATTTACTCCTTCAGATGATGGAAGACTCCAGGAGGAAATATGCTCAGAAGTTGAAGACTAAGGAGTGTGATGCTGGAAGAACAAATGACTTCCTGAAGATTTGACTCAAAAGATAAAGCTTCATCAATTCAGAAGATTGTATCTCAGAAGCTAGAAGCTCGGTTCTGAAGATATCTCTCAGAAGAAAGGGCAAGCTACTCTCAGAAGTTCAAGTCTCAGAAGCCAGTCATTGGAGACAACATGAATCTTGGTGATAATGTTTCAGAGGACATATCATATATGTCCTAGAGCATTTAATGCACATGTCAACTGCATTTACCGCTAAGCATCAAAGTTCAAAAAGCTGCAATTAGCGCGCATGTACTGTTCACTAAAGAACTAACTATGTTTCTTCTCTGTCTGCCTTGGTTCAACTTAATGAATTTTTTTTATCAATCCTTATCTTCAAATTCAAATAAGATATGTGATTTGGATTAAAGGAGAAAGTTGATGGTCGTCAAAGCCTCTACTTGAATATCGTTTGAAGAAGAAGACATAGTAACAGCTACACCTCTATCTCTCCTCAAATTCAAGATTCAAATTGAAGAAACGGTCATCCACAAGTTCAATAATAGTAGCCATGCTCAACCAAGTGTTAACACGCGAGTTTTGAGCATTCTTAATGCAATGCAATCTTTAGAGCAAAACAGAGCATTCCATTCTTTCTCTTTTCTTATTCTATATTTGTAAAAGTGAGAGAGTGAAGAAAATAAAAGTTCTTAATATATTTGTAAACTGATATCGTTTGTGATATTCAGTTAGTTGAGAGAAATCCAATGAGAAATCCAAAAAACATGGTATAAGTTTTTTGGTGAAAATCCTTTAACTCATTCTAGAGTGGTAAGGACTTAGTGAAAAATTAGCTAAGTCACCGCTGAATGTAAAGGAGCTTCTAAACTTCCCATAAAAGTACTGATTAGTGAATTTGAAATCTCTGTTGAGTGATCTCACAGGAGACAGGACGTGGCTACAAGACTTCCGTAGTGAACTTGCATAAATCGACTGAGTTTTCTTTGATCTTCTGAACCTTTTCTCTCTTATCTACCTACTTGTTATATTTGCTTTTGTGTAATGTGCAATTTCTCTAAGTGCTAAAACAGTCTGTCTGATTATTCTAAGTCTTTGTTCAGAAGATGCTCATATAAAGAGGAATTGTCTCACAGAACCTCCGTTGTTGAAAGACATCAACTGTCTTAAGGAAGAATCCCTCACAGAACTGTTTCTGTGAAGCTAGCTTCCGAAAGAAGAGATTGAATTTTGTCCAAGTTTTGTTAAACTTGAATTAGGACGAAAAACATATTCCCCCCCTCTAGGTGATTATGATCTTGTTTGGGCCAACAGATCTAACTCTGAATGATCAAGTTATCTATTTTCAAAGAAAAATGTACTATTTGGCTACATGCCTATTTAAAATTTGTATTTTTTAGCACTATTTATTATTTAATTGGTCACTTTTAATCATTCATCTATTGATTTGGTGAACACCTTTTGTATCTAAAATAGTTTTGTTTGTTTAATACTTTTTTCTCGTCTTAATTTTGCTCCTAAAAGGGTGCAGTTTCACCGAATTAGTAAGTTAGTAGCCAAACCTAACCAATTTAGGTCCTTCAGTGGGCGAAATTGATCAAATAATAGGTGAATGGCTAAAAGTACAACTTTTGAATAGATTATAGCGGCCATATAGTGATTTTTACCTATATTTAGTGACATATGTGTATAAAGAAAATGAGTGAGGATAATAATAGGCAAATGGCATTATTTGGCAACTGATGTATCACATATTTGTGAATTTGGTCACTAGCATTTTATTTAGTCACATTTAGCCACTCACTTTTATAATTTGATCTTGGTTGGCCATTGATATACCAATTGAGTGAAATCTCACCTTTCTTGGATCAAAATCTTTTTGATAACTTCTTGGATTAAAGTTAAACATTAAAATTTCGGCATTTCAAATAAAAAAAATATATTAACAAGTATACAAATGTTGGGATAGGTCGAAGTGCTTTTACAAGTGGATTAGGCCTATATTTTATTAGGAGAAGCTCAATAGCACAAGTTAGTCGGCTTCTTGTTTATTGAGCCCATATAGTATGGACCATATATTGATTTATGGGCCCCGTTTGATAACTTAAAAAGCCACTTAAAACTTGTAAGAAAAAAAAAAACCACTTAAAACTCAATGTATTAAGCACTTATTTAAATTAAGTGTTATTTTGTCCATTTTTTGGTTAGCCAGTTAAATTAATAAATTAACTTTTTTTTGGATTGAATTAAATTAATTTGTTTACAGTTAAAATATTAACTTAAATTTTGAAGTTTAACATTATTGGATGATTTTAAATTTAGTATTTATTTTTTTTTTTGAAAGAAAATTTAGTATTTATTTTATTTATGCTATTTGACATTTTCTTTTATGAGATGCTATTTAACACTTTTAGCATTTATAGTTTAGTGTTGAAATTTTACATTTATATTTTCAACAATTTTAAGTTTATCTCACACGAAAAAAATAAACATTTAAATATTAATATTCCAACACAAATGCCCAAATCAACAAATATCATCCCTCCTCAATTTGTCAAACAAACAAAACCCAAGTGATTCATACAATATTAAAATATGCAAAATAAGAAGTCAATTTTGATGTCTTCAAGAAGCCAAAATATTCCATATTTCATCTTGCCCAATGCCATCTCTTTTGCATACCTTTATTGACCCTGCATTACCACTTCCATTACTCAAGGCCCAATTCTTAGTTTCTTCTTGCGTAAATGTTCAATAAAAGTTAAAACATGTAATATTTTTGTTACAGTTTTTTTTAATTATAAATTTGTTAGGGGCATTCGGACCCTGAACTTCACACTCATACATAGGTGAATGTACCAATTGGACTAAATCCAATTGGTTTACCTATTTATACTTACTGTTTGTTGTTACTCATAAATTATAAAATTCCATTGATTTTCTTTCTAAGATTTACTAACAATTGTTTCTTAATCTTAAACAAATATTTTCTATTTATTGTTTAGAGTGAACGAACAAAAATAAACTACAAAAAAAGAAAATCAAATAGATGCTAATTGTCCATAAATCATATATTGGTTTTATTTTTTATATTGATTCATAGTTATAAATAGCAAGTTCAAGTACAAGGAATCATCTAATTGAATCCAAACTATTATTCTGAAAAAGAATTAAACATATTCTTCCAAGCAACATATGCATAAATGAAATCTCCATTCAAATCTTTGGAGGGAATTAAGCTGAAAAAAATAGAAAATGAAGAAAAAATAGCAAAAGAATCAGAATATTATCAAGTACATGTGCGGGGTGATGCAAGCAGGCAATAAAAATAACAAAACAAACAATGCAAAAGTCAAACTAAAAATGGATTGGTTTGTGATTTGGGGTCCATTTCAGGGTGTCTAAAACAAGAGCTTAATTATAATCAAATCACACCTAATTCATATTATTAAAAATTGGAAAAAAGCATTATTTGGACATATGTATTTGGCATCTTCTGCAAATTTAAAGAAATAATAAATTGTGTTACATAATTCTACTCTCCAAAAACAAAGCCTCGAGGTACTAGGAATATAGCCTACTATTCAATTATTCACGCATTTTTTTTTATCTATGTATAGTTAAGTTATATCATATGATAATGAAGATGAATGATTTAATAAAATCATGCCGGTTTTTTCATAGAATAGTATAGGATTTGGATCAATTGTCATTGTTAAATTCAATTATTTATGCCTTTTAATTCAGTAAATTGTGTCTAATTTAGTTCAGTTTAGTAATTTTAGTAATTTTTGTTCACCAAATGCACTTTAGTTTAGTAAATTCCAATAAAAAACATGGCCTTAATTGTTGAATGATAATTATTTGATTTTGTTGGTAATTAGTAATTATTCACTTGTATTCTATAAATATGAGGAACTACTTTCTATTAAGATTCCCCCAGTCGAACTCTCTCTATTGTATGATAAAAATGGAGTTGAAATGGGGTAATGTGAAGATTAAGGGAAGTAGAAAAGGAGGCCCTTGTAGGTATTCTAAATCTAGCAAAGACAATGATAAATTGGTTCGATACTTCAATTGAAGAAGCGATCGGTTGGTTCAACACTACCAATCCAACATCACACGTTTTTTCTAGATTTCATTGGATCTAGTTCTCAACTACTTAAACCTTTTGGAATTGTGATATCGGAACAGAGACATAAATCGTCGTTAAACCACCTTGATCAAAAAAACAACATTATAAAATCAAACTGCCTCATGACTTGAAAGAACTCACACGTAGCTAACAAGTTTTCAAAGTGAAAAAATAAAAGTATCTAAATGGACAGTAAGAACATGTTTAGTTCAACTATTCGTATCTAATGTTGGTTGTTATTGCTAATTGCTTAGAACTCGTCATTTCAATTGTTCATATTTACTTTTTGTTGCTATTATTAGATATTTACTGTCACACATAACCAAACACTTGTATTAAACTATTTGTAGTAAGAAAAAATGAACAATAAAAATAACGCTTACTAGCAATTACATAGTTTTGCATATAAAATGTCTCTTAACGCTATAAATTCTAATCAAGAACTTATATTCTAGTGTTTAGAGTGAAAACTCAGAAACTATTTCTTTCAAAAATAATAATAATAATAATAACTAAGTCCATCTCAATCCTAATCTAGAGATTCAAACCTTAATACAGATAAATAAAATATCAACAAAATAGAGTATCTAAAGGGAGACAAAGCATAATCAAACAAAGAAATGGTATAAAATTTCAATTAAGTAAACAAAGTTTTGCCGGCTTTTGACCATTCTAATCCAAACTCTATCACCATCCTTAACTTCTCTCTCTAAACCTTATTTGTACATTTCAACAACTATGTCATATACAAGAAAAACAACAACTTACTAACCCAAATTACTAAATTAAAATAAACCTTATAGAAAACATCATATCCTCCAAATAAACAGCACATCATACTTAAAATATGCTCTAAATTGTCTCCATTCATTATTTTATTCACAAACTCAAAGAAAATTTAAGTTTAAGGCCCCAAAACTTCACTCTTTTGGTCAAATAAGTACCTTAAAAGTTTAAGTTTGTTCTTCTATTTAAGTTTCAAACTTTGTGTTACCCATTGCTCAAAAATGACAATTGAAGAACCAGAACCAACCCGGATTTCGGATCATATCTTGGATTGGCTTGAAGATTCTGTATCATTCCTTCCATCTTTCTTGGATGATCCTTATAATCCTTATGATTTTAGTAACTGTCAATGGTGGCAAAATGAAGATCAAGATCAATTCAATCAACTCCCAATTGACAACACTACTCCGAGTTTTACGACTACAACAACTACTTCGAGTCTAGTAGTTCCAACGACGTATGATGATCAACCCGTCTTGGATCATCCTCAGCCGTCTAGGAAAAGGGAAGCTGTTGATGATCCGGTGCCCGAGCCATCACAGAAGAAGAAACAAAACACTAAAGTGCTAGAAGGGGAGCAAGTAGTTGAAGTTGTTGCGGGTAAAAGATCGAACGGAAGCAAGAAAAACAACATGAAAAACGCTGCAAGTAATGGTAACAAAAAGGAAGGAAGGTGGGCAGAACATTTGCTTAATCCGTGTGCATCCGCTATCACAACGGGGAACTTGTCCCGTGTTCAACACCTTATCTATGTTCTTCATGAGTTAGCCTCATCGACTGGTGATGCTAACCATCGGTTAGCTTTTTACGGGCTTCGTGCCATAACTCATCATCTTTCTTCTTCAACAACAAATTCAGCCTCAGTAGGGCCTTTATGTTTCGCTTCAACGGAGCCAAAATTCTTCCAAAGATCATTGATAAAGTTCTATGAGGTTAGTCCTTGGTTTGCCTTCCCTAACAACATAGCTAATACTTCAATTCTTCAAATTCTTGGTCAACAAAAAAAGAGCCTTCATATTGTTGACATTGGAGTTTCTCATGGCGTGCAATGGCCTACGCTTCTCGAGGCCTTGACTCGTCGTTCGGGCGGACCACCTTCTTTAGTACGCATCACAGTGGTCACTGCCACCGGAGAGAATGATCCAAACGTGGAAACCCCTTTTTCAGTTGGACCTCCGGAAGACAATTTCTCCTCAAGATTACTTGGTTTTGCCAAGTCCATGAACATCAATTTGCAGATCGATAGACTTGATAACCACCCTTTACAAAATCTTAATGCACAAGCTATCAACGCCAATCCTGAAGAGACTTTAGTAGTTTGTGCTCAATTTAGACTCCATCATCTGAATCACAACAACCCAGACGAAAGAACTGAGTTCTTGAAAATCTTGAGAGGTTTAGACCCTTCAGGAGTGATACTAAGCGAAAATAATTTAGATTGTAGCTGCACGGGTTGTGGCGATTTTGCAACGGTGTTCTCAAGGAGAGTAGATCACTTGTGGAAGTTTTTGGACTCAACAAGCTCGGCTTTCAAAGGTCGAGAATGCGAGGAACGAAGAGTGATGGAAGGAGAGGCAGCAAGGGCATTGACGAACCGGAAAGAGATGAATGATGGGAAAGAAAAATGGTGCGAAAGGATGAAGGATGTCGGGTTTGTAGGTGAGGTTTTCGGTGAAGACGCTGTTGATGGAGCTAAAGCTTTGTTAAGGAAGTATGACAATAACTGGGAGATGAAAACGGACGAGAAAGATAGTTGTATCGGGTTATGGTGGAAAGGGCAGCCTGTTTCTTTCTGCTCATTGTGGAAGCCATCAGATACTAAGGGAAATCACAGTTAACAAAAGCAGAACAGTTGCAATTTTCTTGTAATGTGAAATCTAGTGAAAGTATAGTTGAACTCTACAGTATTCCTAGATCACAACCGGCCAGTTAATGGATGCGACATATGCGTTCCTCTTTTCATTAGTCGGGTGTATTGCTTCAAGAGTACAGTAGAAGTTCTCCTGTAGATGCTGGTTTTGACAGTTCTCTGTTTTTGTAATGCTTGATTTTGTAGGAAAATATATAATGAGAGGTTTGATTTTGTAGCAGATATATTAATATTACATTGTGCTGTAGTGAATGACAGAAATTCTACAATCTACTGCTGTTTTTCTGGACACAAAAGCTTATATGAACATCAATGTGTTTCACCTCCAAGCTTAGGTTTATTAAACCTAAACCTCATTTATCCCGAACAGTGTTCCATACAATTCGAATATTCTCATCAGTCATCAATTAGTACTAGATACCCGCAAAACTCATAGCGGTTTTCGTCCTACTTGAGGTTTCTAAGCTTTTAATACTTTTTTTTTTCAATAAACCGAAAAAGCTAACAACACTTAGGTCCTGTTCTTTTGGACTTATTAGAACTTAATTTAAGTTCA
This sequence comes from Euphorbia peplus, assembly GCA_028411795.1. Classification (NCBI taxonomy): domain Eukaryota; kingdom Viridiplantae; phylum Streptophyta; class Magnoliopsida; order Malpighiales; family Euphorbiaceae; genus Euphorbia; species Euphorbia peplus. The sequence goes on along the minus strand of CP110843.1, from coordinate 4,547,625 downwards.
GTTCAGCAACATTCAATTCAGTTCAGTTCAGCAACATTTAGTAAAATTTTCAGTAGCATTTAATTTAGTTCATTTCAGTAACATTCAGTTCAGTTTTGTTCAGTTCAATTCAACAACAATTCAGGTTAATAAATTACAAATAAATATTTATTTTATTTAAATATAATATGTTAATAGTTATTATAATTTTAATGTAAGTAAATATTATTACCAATATACATTACAATGTTCTACCAACTTAATAATTTCTACTATATAAATTTGGATTTAATATACAAAAAATTTCGATTTTGCTTATGTATTGTAATAAGAAATTTAAAAATCTTGTCACGGGTGTTGTGTAGTATTAGGAGAAAATTAGCATCAATTAAAAAAAATTCAAAAATCTCGTAAAAGAAATTAAAATCAGCAAATTATGAGCAAATTCAAAAATTCACTAATACCATCATCTCATTTTATTTTTCTAATCATCTTCTTCCATATGATCCATGATCTCGTCATTTTGTTCAGCTTCATCATCATTATTGTCATCCTTCTCTCCCTGCAATTCCCAAATTTGGTATGATATAGCATTCTGCATTGCAAACATGACGTTTTTACAATATGTATTAAACATATCTGAATCTACCATTTCATTAACATTCAGACCATAATGTATAATTGGTATCTCAAGCGTGCACAATTTTATTATTATTAATTATTATTATTATTATTATTATTTATTCAATTCAGTTTCAATATTTATTTTCAGTTTTAGCAAAATTCAGTTCAGTTCAATTCAATTCAGCAACATTCAGTTCAGTTCAATTCAGATTTTTTCAATCCAAAAGAACGAGCCTTTAAACTTCCTATATTTTCAACTAATAATAGAGATTTCATCTTTATAATAGTCCATGTTAGCCGACCCCAAAATTAACTACCCCAAAATTAACTAAGACTTTGTTGTTGTATAGAAATTTCACCAATTGACTTTAGCACAATCGGCATTGGTGAGTGAGAAATTCAGGGGTCGAGTCCTACTCCTTACAAATTTATCAAATAGAAATTTCAAGAAAATTTACATTTGTCATCAAAATGTTGAGTCAGACATCAGACAATAAGAAGGGAGCTGAAAACTAGGGGAATGGAAATTCTAGCAAGTGACAAGGAGCTGCATATTTACTACTAATAAACAATATCTTATCCATGCAAATAATCCACAACAATGTGTATATACATATATGATTTCCAAAATTACTGTCCCTAGTTCCTCAACACGAGAAATTCTACAAAACTCCCGGAGCAATAGACACAATCAATTAATAGTACCACCTTTGCATGTTTATATCTCAATACCAATCATCGACTGGGTGTATTAGTCTAGGAGTAGAGTATAAATTCTCCCTCAGCACTCAAATATTCTTATGGAAGTTCGCACATCCTGCCGACAAAGAGGGCACTTGGGTGATACCTCGCGTTCAACTGAAATGGAACAGAGTTGGCAACAAACAAGGTGCCCACACGGGACAAATGCAGAACGCCTTCTCCTCATCAAGCAAATTACACATAATTGACCATCAGGAACATCTCCTGTCTCGTCCTCGTCAGCAATTCGAGCGATCTCTGCATCATCAATTGCTTGGCTCTGTACCTGGGATTGTCTCCGTTGCCGCGATGCCTTCCATCTATTCCAATTCCTGAAGAAAAAGATGTGCAAGTGAATACTGTTATTACATAGAATGGAAGCGAAGAACATATTGCAGCTAAGGATTCCTTATGTGTTTCTTTTTCTAATTGTTTCGGGAAGATTGTATGAAAATGAACCAAATTTTAGATCAAGACATCTCAGAAGCAGAAACTGACACAAAAGCTTATAGAACTAACCTCTTGAAAGCATAGCCAAGGATACCAATTGATACTGAACCAAGAATAATGCCACTCCACAACAATAGTTTTGACCTGAAGGCTAGATCCACCACCATTTGATCCTTTGTCATGTCCGACCTGCAACAACACCCCGAAGGAAACTTACGGCAAGTTACAACACAGTTAAATGACAGAATAAGTCGATGAACAGATAACATTCAGCTCACTTAAGGTTATCACATTATATGTTCATAATAACGCAGCATTCAAGGTATTATATCATATACTATAGATCAAACCTCCAAAAACAAGATCTCTTGGTAACATATAAATGTACATGCCAAGTGGCTAAGATAATTGTACTAGGTGAAGCGTATGTCATAAAAAGAACGAGTTCTTTTAAGCCTATGAAATATCAGTATATATGATCAGAATATGAACCATTGAAGCCAAGGCCTCCATTTTCCTAAAAGCTCCCTCAAATATTCCATTCAGAATAAGGAATTAACTAACTTTGTTAGCGTCATATGAAACACACCCGAGCAATATGTTGACAAATGAGAAGTTCCCAACATTCAAACAGAAGATAATGGCAACTCCTGAACAAGAAAAATAACAGCAAGCAAAACAAAGCAAGATGCGGAACTTCTATGATCCCATGCTGGTGCCGCAAGATAAATAATGAGCTACCCAAATGTTCCGCCAGAAATTTACAGAGTGCTGTAATGAATTTTACTAGCATGTCTAATTAAACAATCGTATGTATCAAATGCGAACTTAAACAGATATTTTAAAGTTCATAGAATGAGCATCCTTACAGAAAATAGGGAAGATCCTTGCAAGACTTTATCTCATGTATTCCATTATCATTACTCAAAATGCCAACTACATTAATTTCCTGCCCTAATGGAAGGATTTTCTCCTCATCAAGCAGACCAACCTAAAATAACAGAACAAATTAGTTATGTCAGGCCTAACAAATATATTAGTGGAAATAGAAGGAAGCATGTGTTCACTGTGCATTAAATCATACAAGGCTGCATAGAACTTACAGGGTATTCATGACCAAAAAGTGCCTGAAGAAATGTATATGGAGAAGCATCAATAGGTTTCAAGTGATGATAAACTGTTGTAAGAGGCAGAGGATGTTTTGAGCCTTCCATATTCACAATTAGAAAATCTGTTGACGGCCATCGACCTCCGTCAACAAGAACAAAAGGAATCTGTCAAATACAAACAAAGAAATGATCAGGTCCTTCAAATCACATCCATCAAAATAATCAATAGGGAACACTCTCAGCTTCATTGAACAAAAAAAAAGGTAGAATCGCCCAAGGGAAAATGCACTGTCAACGGTAAAAATTATAGTGGCAACTAAAAAAAAGATACACTCGTGACTCGGTCCTATTTTTCATAAGCAACTGAGCTCAAAAAAGCCATGACAGCAACATTAGAGTAATAGCCCGACCAGCCCCGATCAGGTTTCTAATGTCACTTCAACGAAATAAGTAAAAACCAAAAATAGACAGGGAGAATTGTATAACTTCCAATTATTGTGAACCATAGGATTTGTTTCTCCCCATTCAACTTTTAGTAGAATGTCCAATTACTTTGCTGAACTTGTGGAACGAAAAAGGAAATAGCCATTGACAATGTCGAAGAGTCCGATTATTTCAGCTCTTCTTCTACAAACATATGATAAATTCCAGAGGAAGAATCAAATTCAAGCACAGACATTTGAGCAACGTATTTAATTGGAATCAGATTCCACTTATGAACACAAATCTTATGTTGTATGACATGAAAGCCAAATCATAAGATTAATATAAATGTACTCACAAGAATGCCAATTTCTTATCAGTTTGTGGTGTACACAAAATGGATGCTAAAGAGAAGCACTGAGATTGTAAATTACATTCCAATATAGAATTTTAACGAACAGAAAAACATATATTTAAAACAAATAGAATAACTACTAGTTTTTAGATTTCACTATGGCACTCTCATATTCAATTAAAACGACTAAACAAGATCAAGTTCCATAGTTATTTTTTTTCAGGAAATAGTATCAAGAGTGACAAATATCTGCTAAACAACAAAAAGAAGTAATGAATTCACCATTCGCACTGTCTTTGATTTTTGTTCTCTCCAAGATCTGCCAAAGATAGCTCGTATATCCGAAGTCCATCCAAAGAAGCCCTTCCATTCATTGTATATACACTTCACAACACAAAAACCACAAATCAGAAAGCAGAACCACTTCACAACTTGAGAATCAATCATGAAGCAGCCAGATAAGATTCAAAAGAATAATCAGTACTAGCTCCTGAAATTTAAGTCCTTCACAAAAGGATAGCCTATTTATGGTTTGTTTTATTCGTAGACAAGCTAACATGGTTGCTCATACTTTACTAGTCGTTTTCTTTGTCAAGAAACTCTTGACTTTGTGGGTGATCTCTTGCATTCTGATATTTCTACTCAATGCAATGGCTAGCACTCTTTTTCATTCCCTAGCCTAATCCAACATTAATCACAAGCTAAATTTGTAACTTAAGCCATACATAATCGTCATTTTCATGACTAATATTCGTAAATTTCTTTCTTTTTCCTTAATTACGAATCAGCGATCATATAACTAAGGTTATTGCAAATACTCAATTCCGTAAATTTAGAAAAATAGTTGATTCAGTAAATTCGGTCAAATTCAGTCAAAAACAAGAGGGCATACCGTCTGAGTTGCCTGCACAATAACGGCCTTATCACCAGATTCATGAGCAATCAACACATTAGGTCTCAAGCTCCTCCAATTACTATCAACAGCATCCTTGGCCTCCACGTGGCCACGAACAATAACAAACTTCTGAGACGACGACGACGATCTTTCATCTCCGTTAATATTCGGTCTCCGATTATCATCAGACGGCTGAGGAACGTCAAGAACAGAACGGAGATCAGAGACTCTAACGGATGGAGCCTTGCGGATTTTTCCAAGCGCTTTGGAGATGGAAGTGAAACCGAGAAGAGAACGGACGGCGGCGTAAGCGAGAACGACGCCGAGAACTGCTCCGTCGAAGGAGAAGGCAAGTTGAGAGACTACAGAAGCTAGGGCTTGCTCTTGTGACGACATTTTTACGGTTAGGGTTAGGGTTTCATGGCCGCCGTCGGGGAGGGATTTTACGGGCACGGCTGAGGGGAAAACGGAATGACAAGGGTATGGGAAGTAAATATTTTGCGAGTTGTGGCGGTTTTGGTAAATGCTAAATACGATTTATGTTGGTAGGTAAATATTCAACTATGATCCCGGTTCGGTGGCGAATTGCTTCTCTATTTTTATTGATTGTATGAATTGCACCACTTTATAATAAAATGAGAATCTCTCCATTGTAGAGTGACAAAAATATATATACGTACATATTTAGTTATTCGGTGAAAGCTAAAAATCACAAATACGTGGTCGGATTTCGACAATAACATTTAACCGAACTAAATCTTGAGAGATCAGACTATAAATCGGATGCAATAGACCTTACTAATAAAAGTAGAGAAGCATACCACTTCATTTATAAATAATTGGTGTAAAAAAAAATAATGTACAACTGTCATATCTCTATTCGGTCGGAATCACTAACTATAATATATAATCAATGTGATACTATATTTGTAACAAATTGTACATATTTTAAATAGAAGAGTATCTATAGGGGATAATATTTTCTATTACCAATCATAAATGGAAGAATTAGGCTGTATTCATTGAACTGTGATGCTTCGTTTAGAGAAAATGGTGACTATTGTGTTGTAGGGTTTATTGCTAGAAATGAATTGGGAAAGGTCTTAATGTCAGGTGCATGTCCGGTTGGAAATTGTTCTCAGCATGCAACACTGACCAACAATTTCCAACCGGACATGCACCTGACATTAAGACCTTTCCCAATTCATTTCTAGCAATAAACCCTACAGCACAATAGTCACCATTTTCTCTAAACGAAGCATCACAGTTCAATGAATACAGCCTAATTCTTCTATTTATAATTGATAATTGCCCACAATTAGGAATTAATGAATCACCCATCAAGCCCAACCCACATATCCTTGAACAAAATACCCAACCAAATGGCTCATTCCCCTCTATGACCCTACCCCTCAATGATAATCCACAAGCCCACTTGAACCAAAATAATCCCAAGAAGAATTATACCAGGAAGAGTGCGACACACCACCCCTCCAACCCCATCAACCCAAGTGCTCCACAAAATAACTCCTTACAAAATCCAAGTGCCCCTTTAACAATTGAAGCAGATGATCGAAGAGGTCCAATTAGTGGAAAAGGAAGATGGAAAAATCAAGCAAGAGAAGCACCCACTCTAATTACTCCATTAAACTCAGATTTTGAAACCCCTCTGATTGAATTCATAGGGGAGAAGCGCAAAAACAGAAGTAAAGATGGGAAAAATAGCAATAACGACTCAGGTACAACCTCTTTGCCTAAGAAACCTCGAGATGGCATTGACGAGTATCACGATTCTGTACATGCGAGGACTGGCTCCCAGTCCCGCCTACAGCAATGAAAATCTTAGCTTGGAACGTTCGGGGAATGGCAATCCCCGATCGGTTCGCTCCCTTACACGTGTTGTAAGGAAAAATTGCCCTAGTCTTGTGTTTATATCTGAAACAAGACTACATAAGAAAGAGGTTGAGAAGCTTAGATGGAGATTTACAAACTATAATTTCTTCTCTGTGGATGCTGTGGGTCGATCCGGCGGTTTGATGTTAATGTGGTGTAAAGAATTTGATCTGGCTATATTGTGGTTTTGTGACCATTGTATTCACTTCGGAATCCTTAATTCTGATGGGGTTATGTTTTGGCGAGGAACTGGAATTTATGGTTGGCCCCAAAAAGTCAATAAGTTCAAAACTTGGGAGATGATGAGAGATCTACACTAGCGAGAAAAAGTTCCATGGGTTTGTTTTGGCGATTTCAACGAAGTAATGTATAGTTCAGAGAAGAAATGTGGTACCGATTTAAGCGAGAATGCACAACACTTGTTTAGAATGTGCCTCCTTGATTGTGATTTGTTTGACATTATTTTCAAAGGGTCTGCCTATACTTGGTGTAATGGAAGAAAGGGCCATGAAGCTATCTCGGAGAGGTTAGATCGATTCGTTCGTACTGTTGATTGGGATATTCTTTTCCCAAATTCAGTTGTGTTCCATCTTCACAAAGGTACCTCAGATCACGCCCCTTTACTGTTGGACACTGACGGAGTAAGAAAGGATCATTTCAGACCCTTCCGATTCGAAGCAATGTGGATCAAGGAAGGGAGATGTAAAGATATTGTTGATTCAGCATGGAAGGGTAATGGGTTTACAACTGCAAGCTCTGTTATGGATAAAATTTCAAAGTGTGCTACTAGCCTTAAAGCTTGGAATAGAGATGTGGTTGGCAACCTGGGAACTCAAATTCGTACTTTGACTGAGAGACTTGAATCCATCGAAGTGAGGAAAGGTTGTGCTATAACCGACAAGGAAATCTCTGAAATCGAATCACAATTGATAAGATTACAAGAAAAAGAAGAGATCAAGTGGCATCAACGTTCTAGAATATCGTGGCTTAAGGAAGGGGACCGTAACACCAAGTTTTTCCACAACAAAGCAAGCACAAGGAGGAAAATCAACAGCTTAACGATGTTGAAAAATGAAGCAGGCATTTGGTGTGAGGATGAACAGGAGATCGAATCCATTGTTACTAAGTACTACAACTCGCTTTTTACAACCACCAATCCGAGGAGTAATGACATGATTGAAGCTGCCATTGAGTCCAGACTCTCTCTAGATGACATCTCCCTGCTCTCGAATCCTTATACAAAGGAGGAAGTCAAGGCAGCCTTGGACCAAATGCACCCTACCAAATCCCCGGGACCCGATGGTATGCCAGCGCTGTTCTATTCAACCTTTTGGGACTCCATTGGAGAAGATGTTGATGAACCCTAAGTGTTTTGATTATGTCCAAACGTTTCAGAAGATGAAAATGAAAATTAACTTATATACTTTTCAATATTGACTAACAATTTTTTGTTAAGTATTGTATAAGTTTTCTCAGCAGATGCTGAATGAAGAATTCCTGCTTGCCTATTGAACTCAGAAGATCAAAAAGCTGAAGACTGAAGCACTTTCTCAGAAGCTGGATGAACCGCTCTGAAGTCTTGATTGTCTGCCTAAAGCTTTTATCAGAAGTTCTCTTATGCGATCAGAAGACTAAGGTTGTTTTAGTTCAGAAGCGCTAAGAAGAAATACGAACATCAGAAGTTCGTTATCACGGGTTTGGTTAAGCATTTAATGCTTTGTCAGTTGCATTTAATGCAAGGCGCCAAAAGTTCAAAAAGCTGTTTGAAGGACGCGCCTGTTCACAACAAACAAAACCTGCTTTCTTACCGTTTCCCTCTAAATCAATCTCCAAGTTCAGTCAACTCCATCACCTTATCTTAATCCCATACCGGATTAGGTTAAAGTACAAAGTTGACAGAGTTGAGTGTTTTGAGACCGTTCGAAGAAGTTGACAAGATTAACGGCTACTTTCAACCTTGTCATCCTTGAAGATTCAAATATCCTCAACGGTTATCTACTCAACACTATAAATAGTAGGAAAGCTCCACTGCATCAACTACGTGTGTGATCATAGAGCAAAAATCTCAACGCACTGTTATATCAAGAAAACAGAGCACACTTTCCATTCTCAATCTTTTCTTAGCTTAGACTTTGTAATTGTGAGAGAGTGAAGAAAAACAAGTTCATAATAGAAATCTTGTAAACTGAGATCGGTTGTGATCTTCAGTTAGATTTAAAAGAGAGAAATCTAGTTGAGATTTGAGTTGGGTGAGAAATCCAGAAAACAGAGTATTGTTGTTCTGGTGAAAATCCTTTAACTCATTTTAGGCTAGTCAGAACTAAGTGAGAAATTAGCTTAAGTTCTGTTGATGTAAAGGAGCTTCTGAACTTGCCATAAAAGTTCTGAATAGTGGATTTATAAAATCTCTGGAGGCTGCGACCTCAGAGGACAAGACGTAGTCACAGGAACTCTGTGGCGAACTTGGATAAATTGAACTGTTCATCAGGACCTCCTGAATCTCTTTCTCCCTTCTTTATACTTGTCAATTGCTTCTGTGTACTTGTATCATATTAGTGCTGAAACAGATTTCCTCTTAAAAAATCACAAGTCTGTGTTCAGAAGACTGTCCAGAAGTTCTTTACTCAGAACTTCTGTTGCTGAAAAGATAGAACCTGTCTTAAAGCAGATTATCCCTCTGAGGCTACTTCAATAAGCTTGCCTCTGACTCTGAGGATTATTGACTCTGAAAATTGAGTTTTCATTAAATCTTTGAAATTATCAGTTTTCGTTTGAAACACCTATTCACCCCCCTCTAGGTGATTCTGATCTTGTTAGGGCCAACAAGTGGTATCAGAGCGAAGGTCACTTCGTATATTTACTAAAGATCTAACAATCTAAGTGTAAGATCCTATCAGAATCAATAGAGATGGCTAGTAGACACCAGCCTGAGAATTCTTCTCACTTCATTGTCCCAGAGGGATCCTCTACAACTAGACCTCCATTATTCAATGGTGACAATTACTCCTACTGGAAAAAGAGAATGATGTATTTCATTCAAGCTCAGAACATGAGTGCTTGGTTTGTCATCACAGATGGAGATTTCATTCCTACCAGAATGGAACCAGGTCTAGGGAATGTCATTATCCCTCAGAGAGAATATTCAGATGAAATTCTGAAAAAGCTCCAAACAAATGCTTCAGCAATAAATATGTTGCATTGTGCACTTACAGCCACTGAATATAACAAAGTTTCTTCTTGTGAAACTGCACAGGATATATGGAACAAGCTGGAAGTCACATATGAAGGAACAGGAAAAGTGAAGCAGTCCAAAGTCAACCAACTCATGAGAGAATATGAGTTATTTGAAATGCTTGACAAAGAATCTATTTCAGAAATGAATTCTAGATTCACCAAGATAGTCAATGACTTAAAGAGTTTGGGCAGAGACATTGAAGAGTCTGAAAGAGTAAAGAAGATTGTCAGAAGCTTACCAAGGTCTTGGCAAGCCAAGAAGACTGCCATTGAAGAAGTTCAGGACTTGAGCTTTTACTTGTATGATGAACTCATTGGGTCCCTAATCACCCATGAGATGTCACTAAAAAATCATGACCTAAGAGAAAGGTCAGAAGGAAAGAGACAAGTAGTCCTGAAGGCAGAGTCTTCTGAAGAATCATCAGAAGATGAAGAATTGGCCATGCTGACCAGGAAGTTCAAAAGAGCTTTTAGAAAAGGCAAAGGTGGAAACTACAAGAAGCCATTCAGAAGTTTTGAGAAGAAGACTTCTGACTTCGGTGATAAAACCAAGAGAGATCCAAACAAGCCCATTGTGTGCTATGGATGTCAGCAACCTGGGCACATTAAGCCTAACTGCCCAGAGCTGAAGAAAGATAAGAAAAAGTTCAAGAAAGCTATGCTGGCTGCTTGGTCAGACTCTGAGACCAGCAGTGATCCTGAAGAGAAGGAAGAGCAAGCACAGATATGTTTCATGGCTATTGATGAGCCATCCTCTGAAGATATTACAGGAGAAACTTCCGCACCTCCTGAAGCAAACTATGACTCCGAGGTAAACATATCATCTGAACAAAATATCTTTGATTCTCTTGAAGAATTGTACAGCATGTTCAAGTACCTAAAAAGGAAGTTGGACAAAAGCGAGGCTGACAAATTTCTTAGGTTTACTCAAGTTTATGCTAATATGAAAATATTGGAAGATAAACTAAGTAAACAATTCAGTTCTTCCTCCGATGACTCAAAAGTCAAAGGTAAAGAAAAACTGCCTCTGAGAAATGATAAACCTCAGAAGAAGAAATCTGTCACTCCCTCTCTTCTGAAAGAGATCTCTTCTCCTCCTAAAGTGGGAACCTCTAAGAGTGCTAATGCCTCTGAAGAAGTAGTACCTTCCCAGAAGAAGAAGAATGCTCCTAAGAAGCAAAGGGAAAGATCCAAGAATCCTCCTTCTTGCAAACTGTGTAAGAAAGATGGACATTGGTTGAAAGATTGCAAGTACCACATTAAGAACCTCTTGCAATCTGAAGTATCAGAAAAACCTGTAGAAGCTAAATCTAACTCTGAAGGACCCAATAAGGATTGGGTACCTATCACTAATTGATTGTGTTGCAGGTTGCTCTGAGTGCTCCATCAATGTCAAAGATGTGGTACATTGACAGTGGGTGCTCAAGGCATATGACAGGTGATGAAAAGGCATTCATCACATTTGTACCTAAAAGAGGTGGTAAAGTCAGCTTTGGAGATGCTCAGAAAGGAAGAATTCTTGGTTCTGGATCCATTGGAACCAATCCTCCGATCGAAGATGTCTCCCTAGTCAGAGGTCTGAAGTTCAATCTCCTGAGTGTTGCACAACTGTGTGATAAAGGCAGAGATGTTATCTTCAGCACCTCTGGATGTAAAATCTTGGACAGTAAGTCAAGGGAAGTTATTCTAACTGCTCCTAGAGTTGAAAATGTTTTCATGCTGAATCTTGAGAATCTTTGCAAAAATATATGCTTGATGTCCAAAGAGGATACCTCCTGGCTCTGGCATAGAAGACTTGCTCATGTTAGCATGGATCTTCTGGCCAAAGTAGCTAGATATCAATTGGTTGAGGGTCTGCCTGAAATTAGTTTTAAAAAGAACCATTTATGCAATGCTTGCCAATCTGGTAAACAATCCAGAAGCTCTTTTAAAACTAAGAAAGTCATTTCAACTAAAAGACCTTTGGAATTACTTCATATGGATCTTTTTGGTCCTGTTCAACCAATGAGCATGGGTGGAAAGAAGTATGCCTTTGTCATAGTAGATGACTATTCAAGATTCACTTGGGTCATCTTGCTCTCTAGCAAAGATGAGTCACTTGGATGCTTCTCAGTTCTGATTAAGAAACTTGAGAATGAAAGGAATGAAAAGGTTGTCCATATCAGAAGTGATAATGGTGGAGAATTCAAAAACTTTAGGTTTGAAGAATTCTGTGAAATCAAGGGAATTGATCATAACTTTTCTGCTCCCAGAACTCCTCAACAAAATGGGGTAGTTGAAAGGAAGAATAGAACTCTGGTTGAAATAGCCAGAACCATGATCAATGAAAGAAGGCTTCCAAAGTACTTTTGGGGAGAAGCTGTGAACACAGCTTGCTATGTTCTGAATAGAGTGCTAATCAGAAGCATTCTGAACAAGACTCCTTATGAACTCTGGAAAGGTCGAAAGCCTAAAATAGGTTACTTCAGAACCTTTGGTTGTAAATGTTATGTTTTGAATACAAAAGAATATCTTTCAAAGTTTGATTCAAAGGCAGATGAAGCTATTTTTCTTGGCTACTCAACACATAGTAAAGCATATAGGGTTTTTAATAAGAGGACTCAAACTTTAGATGAATCCATTCATGTAAAGTTTGATGAGACTAACCCTGCAGATAGTAAAGCCTCTGAAGAAGATGAAGTTCAAGCTCCTGAAATACCATCTCCTCCTGTTGAAGATGTTATTCCTAAAGCTGCTGAAGTTGATTCTCCTGTTGAACTTGCTCCAGAAGAACATCCAACTACAGAAGTTAACTCTCTTCCAGAAGATGCTCCTATATATGATTCAACAAATGATGAACAGGTTTCAGAAGACTCATTGGATCTACCAAGAGAAGTTAGAGCTCATAGGAATCATTCCTTAGAGAACATCATTGACTCTGTTCATAATCCTGTCATGACCAGAGCTCAGCTCAGAAGATATATGGGGAATGTGGCTTTTGTGTCACTTCTGGAACCCAAGGACTTCTATGAAGCAGCTGATGATGACTCCTGGTTAATGGCAATGCAAGAAGAACTTGACCAGTTCAAAAGGTCAGAAGTTTGGATTTTAGTTCCCAGACCTAACAACAAGAAGGTTGTTGGTACAAGATGGGTTCTGAAAAACAAGCTTGATGAATTTGGAAATGTTGTGAGGAACAAGGCTAGACTTGTTGCTCAAGGTTACAGTCAGCAAGAAGGCATAGATTATGGTGAAACTTTTGCTCCTGTTGCAAGATTAGAAGCCATTAGAATCTTATGTGCTTTTGCATCATACAAAGGTTTCAAGCTCTTTCAAATGGATGTGAAAAGTGCATTCCTGAATGGTTACATTGATGAGGAAGTTTATGTATCTCAACCTCCTGGTTTTGAAGATCCTAAGTTTCCTGATCATGTGTACAAGCTAAAGAAAGCCTTGTATGGACTGAAACAAGCTCCCAGAGCTTGGTATGAGAGACTGACAAAGTTCCTTCTGTCTAAGGGATTTGTCAGAGGCTGTGTTGATACAACTCTGTTCACTCTGAAGAAGAACAAGGATATCCTTATAGCTCAGGTATATGTTGATGATATTATATTTGGTGCTACTAATGAATCTTTGTGCAGAGAGTTCAGTGACCACATGAAGGCTGAGTTTGAGATGTCTATGATGGGAGAATTAACCTTCTTCTTAGGACTTCAGATCAAGCAAAGTAATGATGGTGTGTTTATCAATCAAGCCAAGTACACTAGAGAAGTGCTGAAGAAATTTGGCATGATGGACTCTAATGCTGTTGATATTCCAATGGATGTCAGCAAAGACATTGATGATGAAGAGAAAGCTGGTAAACCTGTAGATATAAAAACCTACAGAGGTATGATTGGTTCTCTTTTATACCTAACAGCCAGCAGGCCAGATATACATTTTGCTGTGTGTTTTTGTGCTAGATATCAGTCTAAACCAAGAGAAATTCATGATGTTGCTGTCAAGAGAATTCTCAGATATCTTAAAGGCACACCAAAAGCTGGTTTGTGGTATCCCTGTAGTTCTGATTTCACTCCTATAGGATACACAGACTCTGACTATGGTAGAGATAAATTGAAAAGGGTCAGCACTTCTGGTGGTTGTCATTTTCTGGGGGAGTGCCTAGTCTCCTGGCATAGCAAGAAGCAAACCTCTGTGGCTCTCTCAACTGCTGAAGCTGAGTATGTTGCTGCTGGAAGTTGTGTTTCTCAGATGCTCTGGATTAAGCAACAAATTGCTGACTATGGAGTCATCCCTGGAACAATTACAATCTACTGTGATAACAAGAGTGCTATTGATCTTTCAAAGAATCCTATTCAGCACAGCAGGATGAAGCATGTTCATATTAGGCATCACTTTCTGAGAGATCATGTTCTGAAGAAGGATATTATCATTACTCATGTTCCCTCTGAAGAAAATCTTGCTGACATGTTTACTAAGCCTCTGGCTGGTATGTCTTTCAGCAACTTACGAGAAGGCATTGGTATGACTTATCCCCTTCAATAACTTAGAATTATTGTCTCTGAGTATCTTAAGTGTTTGATCGTTTAAGATAATTTAGTTATAATAAATTCTAATCATGATTTGACTTGAAAGCATGCGTTATTTACTGCTTATTACGGCGCTGTTCTGTGGTTAACGGTTATCTGTTCCCTTTTAAACGGTGTGAAGTTACTTTTTGAATTGGAACGGTTTCTGTGTTTGGGTATAAATAGGGGTTTTCCATACTTAGAAGTTTTTTACTTTCACTCTCTTTGCCATTAGAATTTCCATAGCTTTTTCTGTGTTCTTATATTTCTCAGAAATCTTAACCTAAGTTCCCATTTTCTCAAATGGCTCAAGAAATCACTGTCACCCACATCTTTTCCGATGATTCACGAAAGAAAGTTAGCCAATCTAGGGTTTTTACCTCTAGATTTTTAGATGACGAAGTCAAATCAACTGAACCTATCTCTCTTTGGGTTAGTGCTCAAAACTGGAATTCTTTCGTCTCTCTCGAAGAATTCATCTACCCTAACTTAGTTACAGAATTTTATAAGAACCTCCATTTCTTTTCTAATGAGGAGGATGTGCTTCATTCTGTGGTCGGGGAAGTTGAAATCGAAGTCAGCAGGGCTTCCATTTCTCAAGTGATAGGAATTGATGATGAAGGAATCATCATTGGAGATGATGGTTCAGCAGAAGGGTTTTCAGAAGCCAACTGGGCTAGGCCAGATCTAAGTGCCAAGGAAACTTATGCCACCTGGTTGAGTCAGCACCAGAGGTGGGCACATTATTTGACTACGAATGTCTTTCTTCCGAAGGCTGGAGGAGTCAACTGTGTTTCCAACAGAGAAAGGGTATTTATGTGGCATCTGGTCCACCAGAAGAAGATAAATCTGCCTGCCATGCTGATAAGGCAGATGAAGAATGTAACTACTGTGAGTGCATTAGCTTATGGCTCACTCCTGACAAGGCTGTTTGAGGCAGCCTCTGTTGTTATGTCAGGAGAAGGCGTTACAAGTAGGAGTACGGTTCTGAAGATGCATACCTTCAGAAACCTCAGTTTTGATGTTACTCCAAAGAAGAATGAGAAGGGCTCCTCTGTGAGTATTGCTCAGAAGGAGATTATGGATGCAACGGTTCAGAAAGGAAAGAATGCTGCCAAGAAGGGCAAGGGAAAGAAAGGATCAAGCAAGTTGGTCCTGAATGTTGAGAAGGTTGCTGTCTCAGAACCTCTTCCCACGTTGGTTCAAACAAAGATCAATGTTGAACCTTCTGGCAAGATTATTGCTGAGAAGCCAAAGGATGTCCTTGAGAAAGAAGCTCAGGATGCTGAGGAAGCACGCCTTGCTGAGAAAGAGAAGGCTGCTGAAGCTGAAAAAGTTGCAAGAGTTGTGGCTCTTGCTGAAGAGAAAAGGAAGAAGAAAGAAGCTGAAGATAAGTTAGCTGCTGAGCGTGAAATCGCTGCAAAGGCTAAGGCTGATGCAAAACTTTTGGAAAGTGCTGCTAATCTGGAGGGTGCTGAGTTCTCCAAGGTAGGTGAGACTTCAGAGGAAGAAGACAATGTTGCTCTGTCCTCTCGAATTGCTGAGACTGTCACTCTCACTACCAGAATTGGGAAGAAGGCTGTGGCAAAATGAAGGGTTCTGAGAAAGAAGGACTTCGTTATTGCTCCAAGTGCTGAATTGGAGGAACCTGCTACTCAGGAACCAGAAACTGCTGAGAAAGAGCTGTCAGAGATTTCTGATAAAGAGGATGTTGAAGCTCCTCTGATTGAAGAGCTATCTGAGGTTAGTGAACCAGAAGATGAAGAGGTTCTTGAAGAAGCTAAACAATTTGTTGAGAATGTTGACAATGAGAACTTCATTGACAATGTTCTTCTGAATCAAGGAAGAAACCCTGGTGAAAGGGATGCCTCAGAAACGCTGTTCAGGATGGCTCATTTATATGCTGAGCCGATCTCATCTTTTGATCCAAATGCCTCTGAACAGGTTATCTCATCTCCTGTTTTTACTCCTCATCCATCTCCTTCACTTCCTTCTGTCACAGAAGTAAGTGAATCTCAGAATTCCATTCCTCTGACAACTTCAACATCTGAGGTTGTCCCTCCTCCATCTACTCTTCCTTCTGGATCCTATTCAGAAGTGAATCTGTCCTCTGGACCAATTTTCACAGACTCCATTTCTACTTCCACTACTTCTTCTCTATCATCTTCTGCCGTTTTTCCATCAATTGGGATTACTGCTCCTTCTCTTTCCATACCTTTGTCAATACCTTTTTCAATTCCTTCAACTTTACCTTCCTGTACAAATTCTTTTTCCTTCTCTTCTCCACAAATTTTCTCTTCTCCTCCAACTTCTGTCCCTCCTCTTTCAACCTCTGGACATACACCTCCTGTGTGTGATCCCTTAACTACCTCCTCCACTCCTTCAGGTTTTGCTGGATTGTCATCCAATTATGACTTTCTACGCAAACACTTGAATCGTGAAGATCTGGATAACAGATTTGGAAGTTTTGGCTTCATGGGCAGAGCTTCTGGTATTTCCGAAGCTGGAGGTGCCCCAAGTGTTGAAGAGTTGAGAAGAATGGGTCAGAGTGGCTCAGATGACCTGCTGAATAGGTTTGCTGGTATAGGACAAAGAAGTTCTGCTGCTGACATGTATGCTCAGGGCATTGTGCTGCAAGAATTACACTCTCTGAAAGCTCAGAACCTGCAGCTCATGACCATGCTCCAAATGCAGGATCCTTCTGTGTATATACGCAACCTTTCTACACTTCATCTAGCCACTTATGATGAGCTGTATAAATTGAGGGAATTAGCTCTGACCCTTCCCTCTCTGGATAATATTGCTCTTGCTTCTTCTCTGAAGGTCAATGAAAATTTGGAAATATTGACAGAAGAAGTCAAGGAAGCAAACGAGCATTATGAGGCTCATGAGAAGATGCTTCCTAGTAAGATTGAAGACCTGCAAAGTACTGCAAATCACATTCTGAGAGAAGTGAAATCTTCTGCTCAAGGTTCTTCATCTTCAGGAGCTGCCAAGATTGTATATGACATCACTCCTGATCTCAACAACCGACTCTCCAACATTGAGTCTGCTGTATCTGCTCAGAATGCACAGATTGCTGAGCTCTCTGAACTCCTGAAAGTTATGCATAATCAAGCTCGTGAACAAGAGAAGACTCTTCACAATTGCTATAGGTTTGTCCGAGGACAGACTTATCTTCAGAATGAGCATCTCACGGCTGCTGTGTATGCTAACAACAGGCTGATCAAGCTCCTTCTGGAAGATGTTCAGAAACAGAGACCTATGTCTGGTCAGACCTTCGATCATATGAAGACCATTGATGATGACTTCAGAAGAAGAATGGATTTGATCAATACTGTGCGACCAACTCCTGTGCAATATCAGACTGCTCTGAATGTTCAACAAAAATTGAAGTCTCAGGGAGCTCTTGGTGTTGCTGTTGGTTCTGGTCAAACGGGGGAGAAGTCTGGTCAGAAGAGATCAAGTGCTGCTGGAGGTTCCAGTGTTGTTCCTCCTCCTCAGAAGAAATCTAGGAACCTGTAATCGTTTAGGACTTAAGCTTCTTAGCTAGGTTCTGGGTTGGGTAGTCTATGTCTTAGGACTTTTTTCTGCTCCTCTGATTATTCTGTTTCCTATGTTATCTTCTGAATGATCATATATACACTGAATCTTTTCTATACTGTCTTGCATATCTGACTTCTTAAATGTTTGCCTATGTTTCTTTTTAACTCAGTAAATTACACTTCATTATCTAACAACTTGATCTTAAGTCTTATTAAGTTTATACAGATTGCTGAAGTTCTTCATTTATACTAAAATGGGGGAGTTAATTTACTCAGAAGTAATGAAATATTTGCATCAGGAAGTCACTCTCTAATCCTCATGTTTCTTTCTTACCTTCTGACCACGGTTTGTCCATAACCAAAATGGGGGAGAATGATGAACCCTAAGTGTTTTGATTATGTCCAAACGTTTCAGAAGATGAAAATGAAAATTAACTTATATACTTTTCAATATTGACTAACAATTTTTTGTTAAGTATTGTATAAGTTTTCTCAGCAGATGCTGAATGAAGAATTCCTGCTTGCCTATTGAACTCAGAAGATCAAAAAGCTGAAGACTGAAGCACTTTCTCAGAAGCTGGATGAACCGCTCTGAAGTCTTGATTGTCTGCCTAAAGCTTTTATCAGAAGTTCTCTTATGCGATCAGAAGACTAAGGTTGTTTTAGTTCAGAAGCGCTAAGAAGAAATACGAACATCAGAAGTTCGTTATCACGGGTTTGGTTAAGCATTTAATGCTTTGTCAGTTGCATTTAATGCAAGGCGCCAAAAGTTCAAAAAGCTGTTTGAAGGACGCGCCTGTTCACAACAAACAAAACCTGCTTTCTTACCGTTTCCCTCTAAATCAATCTCCAAGTTCAGTCAACTCCATCACCTTATCTTAATCCCATACCGGATTAGGTTAAAGTACAAAGTTGACAGAGTTGAGTGTTTTGAGACCGTTCGAAGAAGTTGACAAGATTAACGGCTACTTTCAACCTTGTCATCCTTGAAGATTCAAATATCCTCAACGGTTATCTACTCAACACTATAAATAGTAGGAAAGCTCCACTGCATCAACTACGTGTGTGATCATAGAGCAAAAATCTCAACGCACTGTTATATCAAGAAAACAGAGCACACTTTCCATTCTCAATCTTTTCTTAGCTTAGACTTTGTAATTGTGAGAGAGTGAAGAAAAACAAGTTCATAATAGAAATCTTGTAAACTGAGATCGGTTGTGATCTTCAGTTAGATTTAAAAGAGAGAAATCTAGTTGAGATTTGAGTTGGGTGAGAAATCCAGAAAACAGAGTATTGTTGTTCTGGTGAAAATCCTTTAACTCATTTTAGGCTAGTCAGAACTAAGTGAGAAATTAGCTTAAGTTCTGTTGATGTAAAGGAGCTTCTGAACTTGCCATAAAAGTTCTGAATAGTGGATTTATAAAATCTCTGGAGGCTGCGACCTCAGAGGACAAGACGTAGTCACAGGAACTCTGTGGCGAACTTGGATAAATTGAACTGTTCATCAGGACCTCCTGAATCTCTTTCTCCCTTCTTTATACTTGTCAATTGCTTCTGTGTACTTGTATCATATTAGTGCTGAAACAGATTTCCTCTTAAAAAATCACAAGTCTGTGTTCAGAAGACTGTCCAGAAGTTCTTTACTCAGAACTTCTGTTGCTGAAAAGATAGAACCTGTCTTAAAGCAGATTATCCCTCTGAGGCTACTTCAATAAGCTTGCCTCTGACTCTGAGGATTATTGACTCTGAAAATTGAGTTTTCATTAAATCTTTGAAATTATCAGTTTTCGTTTGAAACACCTATTCACCCCCCTCTAGGTGATTCTGATCTTGTTAGGGCCAACAGATGTCACCAAGTTTGTGCTCTCAATACTTCAAGGTAAAATATTCCCAAACTCTCTTAATCATACTTTTATCACTCTCATCCCCAAAATAAATTCCCCTTGCACAATGAAAGACCTCCGTCCCATAAGCCTTTGTAATGTCCTCTACAAACTCATCTCCAAAGTCCTAGCCAATAGAATGAAAGTAGTCTTAAACAAGCTGATCAGCCCTACCCAAAGTGCATTTGTCCCTGGCCGCCTAATAACCGATAATGCTCTCATTGCTTTTGAAATGTTCCATACCATGAAGTATAAATGTATGAAAAAAGAGGGCTATTGTGCTTTGAAACTTGACATGAGCAAAGCATATGACATGCTTGAATGGTCCCTGATTGAAACCACAATGAAAACGATGGGATTCCCCGATCCATACACCAAACTCATTATGAATTGCATCACAACTACCTCTTTTTCCTTCCTCATAAATGGGGTTCCTAAAGACTTTGTAAAGCCAAGTCAGGGTCTCTGTCAAGGAGATCCCATCTCACCTTATTTATTTCTGTTGAGTGCAGAAGTTCTTTCAGGTTTAATAAGGAAAGCGGTAGCAGATGATGCTTTACATGGAATCCAAATTGGCGACATGGGCCCTTCAATATCTCATCTGTTCTTCGCAGATGACTCCCTCATGTTTTTCAAAGCCTCTCATGACGAAGCTGATGTGATCAAAAGAGTAATTGTTCATTATGAAGAAGCTTCAGGCCAATGCATAAACTTCGACAAATCGGAGATTAGTTTCAGTGCCAAGGTTCCGGATGCCACTAAATGTCTGATTCGTACTCTCCTCAAAGTCAAAGCTGTTGAAAGTTTTCCCAAATATTTGGGAATGCCGACCATAATAGGGAAGTCCAAAAAAGTCGTTTTCAACTTTCTTAGGGAGCGTCTTCTTAAAAGGATCGACGGATGGAATGAAAAATGGCTATCTAGAGCTGGTAAAGAAGTTCTGATTAAAGCAATTGCTCAAGTTGTCCCCCAATATATCATGAGCTGCTTTCAACTCCCGAAAACTTTCTGCGAAGAATTTCAAGCTATCATTGCGTCTTTCTGGTGGGATAAGAAAAACAACAACAAAAGCATCCATTGGAAGAGATGGACTAAGTTGTGTGTTCCTAAAAGCGACGGAGATCTCGGATTCAGACACATACTCTCTTTCAATCAAGCCCTCCTCACCAAGCAACTTTGGAGAATCATATCGGATCCTAATTTGTTATGCTCCCGGGTCTTCTCGGCAAAATATCTCCAAAATGAATCTATCTTTGATATCACTCCTAGCAGCAAATTCAACTTTGTCTGGCGAAGTCTCCTCGGAGCCAGAAATATACTCTTAGAGGGAGGAATGTGGCGGGTTGCCGTCGGAACCGGCATCAAAATCTTAAAATCCAGATGGGTGCCTTCGATCCCTGGAGGTAGGCCTTTAATTCTTCGGAACCATCCCCCTTCTGACTATGTTAATTGCCTCATTGATTCTGCCTCGCAAAATTGGAACGTTGAATTGGTTAATCACTGCTTTCTTCCTGATGATGCTAAAGCTATTCTCAGTCTTCCAATTAGACATAACTCAGGATCAGACAAACTTTTTTGGTCCGAGTCTCGAAATGGCGTCTATTCGGTTAAACTGGGGTACGAAATAGCCTTGTCTCACAATGGCATTTACTCAGAGATGACTAGCTCCTCCGTTGGCCCTAACTTAATGTGGAAAGATCTTTGGAAACTTGACCTTCCCCCAAAAATTATCCATTTCTTATGGGGCTGCTGCCACAACATATTGCCTTGTCCGGATAACCTTTCTCGTCGAAAAATCCCAACCCCAAACACTTGTGTCTTCTGTGGCGGTGAGGGCAGCTCTTTAATTCACATTCTCAAGCAGTGCCGCAAAGCGAAAAGAAGATGGAAGTTAATTGATCTTTCCTCCAAACCTTACAAGATTGAAGACAACACCCCTTTAGAGTGGATCACTGCGGTGTTTCACGAGCTCTCGAAATCAGAATTTTCTCTCTTCTCCTCTGCGATTTGGATGATGTGGTTTAATCATAACCAGGTTCGACACGGGGAACACCCTATGGAGGATTCAACTATCATTAGAGGGGCGAATAAGGCTATTGAGAAACCTTTCAATCCTCCCAACTCTCCAAACGAAAAGGTGAACAATGTCTTAAAATGGACTCCCCCTCCTGCAGGTTATGTTAAGTTGAACTGTGATGCTTCGTTTAGAGAAAATGGTGACTATTGTGCTGTAGGGTTTATTGCTAGAAATGAATTGGAAAAGGTCTTAATGTCAGGTGCATGTCCGGTTGGAAATTGTTGGTCAGTGTTGCATGCTGAGCTGCTGGCCATTTTAAATGGGGTCTATTTTGCGATGGAGAGCGGATTTCACAACCTCTTGGTGGCGTCTGATTGTAAACAAGCTGTTGATTCCATCCTGATTAAGAATGATGATAGCTACGTGGATGTGGTGGCTTAGTATATTAGAAATTTCAAGCCTTATTTTAAGAGCCTTAGTTTTGTCTTTGAAGGTAGAGAGGCCAATTGTGTTGCTCATGATTTAGCCAATTGGGGGTATTACTCTTTCTTCCCCTCAAATCCTATTAGAGGATTCTCCTGCTTTTCTTTCATCTTGTATTCAGCTGGATTGTTCTTTTTAATACAAGTTGTTTCTTCCCTTAAAAAAAAAAAAAAAATTATAATTCCATAATATAAATTTGCTTTCCTACAGTGAATATACCAGCTTTAGGGGATGTTTGGATTGTATGAGCATTTAGCATTTTTGCTTCAAAATGCAGGAAAAAACATTTGTTTCTTTTTTTCTTAAAGGATCAAGTTTGTAGAAAAACAACATTAGGAATTTCTTTTTCTTTATGTAAATCGAAACAGTTTTTAGCATTTTTCTTTTATAATTGAAAAGTACAATTAGAATTTTCTCAAAAAAAAAAAGAAAAGAAAAGTACGATTAGAAATATTTTTGACAACAAATGAAAATTGAATTAAAGTAAATCAGAGGACAATACATCGATAAGGAACGATGGTGGACATGCCCACACACCACGAACAGACCTAGAACTAACAGCTTTTGCTAACAAATGAGCTGCACAATTCGATGAACGTTTTACAAAGGAGATAGAACAATAGTTCATATCTCGGAGAAGAGAACAACAATCACTAATAACATCTGAGAGATACGAAAAGTTAGTAACACGATGTTGAATAACTTGCACCACATTGAGACAGTCTGACCGGATCTCTACTCGAGTATAACCCAACGTTTTAATCCAACTCAAAGCCTGTTTAATAGCTAACGCCTCAGCCATAGAAGGATCAATAACATCAGCAACTAGAGCATGCCTAGCAAACAAACAAGAGCCGTTATGGTCTCGAATTATCATTCCGAATGAGCAATAGGAATCATTAACATTAATTCCAGCATCTACATTACAAACCAGCAGCCCCTCTATGGGTTTCATCCACTTAGAAGGCGCCAAAGAAGAAGCAGCAATAGGAATGAATCTAGAGACTTGAGCTAACTTCCAAGAATTCCAATAAGACATTGCATTGCTAAGGATCACCTCTAGGACATCAAATTTCTTTTCCCAAACAATAGAGTTCCTATATTTCCAAATATACCAAAGAATGACAGCAAAAATCTCAGCAGTTGATGGGGAGTTGGCAAGAGCATTAGCAAACCAAGTACTGAAATCATGAACCGAGTCCATGCGATTGTCCGAGAAGAAAAGTCCCCAAACTTGTTTGCTAAAAAAACACGAGATAAAAATGTGACTTTCATCCTCCCCAACCTGATTGCAAATAGGATAGAGATTCACTAAAGAAGAACATTTGGAAGTTAGATTAGACAAAGTAGGCAGACAATGAGAAAGAGCCCGCCAGAGGCAATGCTTAATTTTAGGCGCAACGTTGAGCTTCCACAGGAGATTCCAATTGACAAAGGCGGAGTGAGTAGGAGCAATTAATCGAGACTCCACTGCTAAACGATACCCACTTTTGACGGAGTAAGCACCAGAAATATCCCGGATCCACATCCAAGAATCTTGAATGCCACAATGACGCTTCGGAATGGAAAGAATCAACTTACTATTCCTGTCATTGAAAGATGAAAGAATAACATCTCTTCGCCAATTACCGTTAGAATCTAACAAATCATTAACCAAACCTGAGGTAATTGAATTGGAATCACTAGTTATAAAAGGATTGTGAGCATCTCGTAACCAGGGCCTGCCACAGATAGCAATAGAAGAACCAGAACCCACTTTACAACGTAACCCTTCAACTAAAAGCTCTCTACCAGCAAGGATACTTCGCCAAATCAAAGACGGATTATGACCCAACGAAGCTTGGAGAAAGTCCTCATCCTTAAAGTAACGAGCCTTTAGAACTTTAGAAACCAAAGAAGCGGGGTCTTGAAGAATGCGCCAGCTTTGTTTAGCTAATAAAGCAAGGTTGAAAAGATGGATATCTCTAAAACCCATGCCACCATTAGATTTAGGATGACAGAGCTTATCCCAACTCTTCCAATGGATTGCGGAAGGAGAATCACCCAAAGATTTCCACCAAAACCGATTTAAAAGCTTATTGATATCTTCACACAAGGTTAGGGGCATAAGGAAAATACTCATTAGATAAGTTGGAATGGATTGAAGCACAGGCTTGATGAGAACTTCTTTTCTTGCCCGAGACAAAAACTTCTCCTTCCAATTGTTTATACGCCTCCAAATTCTATCTTTCAGAAAACCAAACAAATGCAACTTACTTCTACCAACTGAAATAGGAGCGCCAAGGTAGAAACCTAAGTCATCAACCTCCTGAACCCCAAGCTCATGGCACACGTCTGACCGATCTCTAAAAGTAGCAGCTTTGCTGATGAAGACGGAAGACTTCTGAAAATTGATACACTGACTAGAGGCTTTTTCATAAATTTTTAAACAATTTTGAATTGCTTTTGCTTCTACTTTATTAGCTTGAAAGAAAAGAAAGCTATCATCCACAAAAAATAAGTGTGAGATCTTAGGAGCATTCTGAGCAACTTGGAAACCGTGAATACGCCTAAAAGGAGAAAAGAGAGTATGGGCCCCCATTTGTTGAGGGCTCCAGGCAATGGGCTTGGGGACATGGCCAAGCGTCCCTTGTTTTGGTTGGTCTTCCCGTTTAATAAATTAGTTCAGCCTTTCTTTTTTTTTTTGAAAACATTAGTTTAGCCTTTCTAAATTCCATTCCGAATTTTATTTCGCATATGTTTTTGGATATCACTATTTACAGTTCACTTTTTTTTGAACTACAACCCATTTTGACAAATTTACTCATTTCATTATAGAGAAGTTATAAAAAATAAAAGTTAAAATCTCTAAAAAAAAACCTATTTTTGAAACTCGAATATTAAAAATCCGGAATTTGAGATGTCAAATGATCCAACAAATCCGAAATGGAATAGTGACGATCAATTATTAGAGAACGAGATACTCGAACATTAAATAACACATGAAAAAATATAAAAATTGAAATTTTCCAGGCAACGGCCGATTCTCCATGGGCGTTTCTCCGTATGGAACGTCCTCCATCGGCGTTTCTCCGTATGGAACGTCCTCCATGGGCGTTTCTCCATATGGAGGAACGGCCACAAAAGTCGTTTCTCCATACGAATAGACGTTTTTCCGTGTGGAGAAACGACTTCCGAAACCGAAAATGTTATCTTTTTTGGAATTTTATACAAAATTAACTATTTTCAAGTATGTTTTTCAAAAATTGCGTACTTTATTCGTAATTTTGTCCATAATCATGAGCAATAAGTGTGATTTTGGAGTTAGAAAGTTCAATTTTGGAAAAGAGTTTTGAGAGGTCTTAGAATTTCAAAATGAGAGATGAAATTATGGCAAGGGTATTTTGAAAAAAAATTGGCTGTAGTTCGAAAAAAGTGGGTTATAAATAGCAATCTACTTTTAATTTACCCAATTAAAATTGTTAGTTGATTTCTATTATAAAAAAAAGGAAGTGATCCATCTTATTTTGCTGTTCTGAACTTCATAACATGCCAACCTTATTAAAGGGATAAGTAAAACAAAAGTTGTAACTTAGCCGATTTGCTAACGGATATCAAATTGCACCGTTAATTTTTTGTAACTAACAATTGAATACATGAGTGCAGTTCAAATGAGACAATGGTTTAAAATGAGACTAGTTTTTATGGTGAGACAAACCCTTTAAGGTGTGAAAAGAGAAATAGGTGGAGGTATTTTTGTAATTCAACAGGGAAAGGTGGCAAACTTGTAATTAAAGGAAAACTCTTCATGCGTGGAATTGGAGAGAATGAAGATGAGGTGATGTCAGCACTGATGTCATCTCTGGAGAGAGAAAGAGTTTTAATTATTTTCTTTAAAATGCATTTTTCCGCTCTTCCCGAACTCATTTTTCAAAAAAATTTCTACCATTGAACTCGTATTAATTAGGCGGTCATTTTGAGATCCATTGTTGTTATTTATACACGATTTTTATTTATTTTATTTTTTTATGGTTGTTCCAAATTGAATACTCGGTTGTTCCAGCAGAATAGTACATTTGTCCACCGGAGTACTACATATGTTCCAGCAGAATACTTTGGGAGTGTAAAAAACTTAAAAATCGTTTTTACCTAACAACAATGGATCTCAAAATGACTGTCTAATATGCACATATATATTTCAGCAGAGTACTACATTTGTTCCGACAAATACTACATTTGTTCCACTAGAGTACTACATTTGTTCTAACAGAATATTCTGAGAGTGTAAAAAAATTAAAAATCGTCTATAAATAACAACAATGGATCTTAAAATGATTGTCTAATCAAGACAAGACCAATGGTGTAATTTTTTTTGAAAAACGAGTTCGGAATAATCGAGAAAATGTATTTTAATGAAAAGAAATAAAACAATTTTCTCTCTTATGTGATGATGTCAGCGCTGACATCACCTTCATCCTACTTCCACTCATTTCATACATTGACATATTATGCACTTATTTACAAGTTTGCCATCTTCCTCTTTCTAGTTATCAAATTGGTCAATGTCTGGGTAAATTACACCACATGTACCTAAACTATGCCCATTTTTCCAAATAGGTACCTAAAAACTATTTTTTCACATCTTAGTACCCAAACTATCGATGACCTCCCAAATTGGTACCTAGTGACCTCTTATAGCAGGTTTCTCATAAGTCAACGCCAAGTCAAGAAAAGTCAATGAAAATTTAGTTGACTTCTTTCACTAATTGAGCAAAATGTCTAAATTGCCCCTCCACCTTCATCTTCTTCCTCCTCCTTTCTTCCTTTTCTTTTTTTTTTTTTGTTTCTCCAATTTTTTTTTCTTTTCTTCCTCTTTTCCTCTTTTTCTAATTAATTTTAAAACCTGGCAAAGGACGGTGTGGAATCTGAAAATCCAGATTCCGACGGCAACCAAATTTCGGTCGCCGTCGGGATCTGAATTTCCAAATCCCGGACCAACCAGGGATCTGAAAATCCTAGGTCCCCGCCGGTCTGGAATTACCGGCGGCGACCCGGGATTTCCAGATTCCAGGTCGCGCTGGGATCTGGAAATCCCAGCGCCGCCGGTCTGAAAAATCAGTGGTGGCGACCTGGGATTTCCAGATCCCAGCGGCGACCCGCCGGAATCTGAATTTCCCAGATTTCGGCGGGTCGCCTTCCTACCTATGATCGTTTTTTTTTTGAGAAATTGAAAAGAAAAAAGAAGGAAAAAAAATAAAGAAGGAGAAAGAAAATAGGTTATGGTGATAAGAGAGAGAAAAATTGGATGAAGGAAGAAGATGGAGGAGAAAGAAAGCTTGAATGGAGGTGGAGGAAGAAGATGAAGGAGGAGAGAGAAATGTTAAATGGAGGAAGAAGAAGATGGAGCGCAAATTGATCTTTTTTATAATTCGGTCAACTGAGTCAACTAAAAATTTGGTCAAACATGCGTTGACTTCCGTTGACCAGCGTTGACTTGAGGTAAACATGCTATATGAGGTCACTATGTACTAATTTTAAAGGTAATCGTTAGTTTGGGTACTTAGATGTGAAAAAATAAGTTTTAGGTACCTGTTTGGGAAAATAGACATAGTTTAGATACCTGTGGTGTAATTTACCCGTCAATGTCTCACCATAAAAACTTATCTCGCCATAAGACCATTGTCTCACCTGAACCTATCTTTATTTATACTTTCTAATCACATAACTACCTCCAAAAAAACACGTTTTTAAGCTACATTACCATTCTATAGTGTGTATTTGAATATCATATGAAGCTATAGATAGCATTCGGATTTTGTTGGCTTCAATGACTTTAAAATTAATAAATACTATAGGTTTATTTCACCAATTTAAATTTCAATATACATATATACTTATGAAAAGACAAAGTTATTAAAACTTACATTTGATTCTTTTAGCGATTTTTATTCATTATCTTTATTTTTCCTTTTGACGGAATTCATTATCTTTCTTGTTTAAAAAAAATTATTATTTTTCTACTTTTATCGATTTTAGAGTAAATTTATATATTGCCACACTCATCTTGGTCATTGTACATATTAATAACAATAGATAATTATAAAACAATAATAATCAAACAACAACCACAACAAATTTATCATACGCACCCTTAATTTAAGATTGAACACCTAGAATAAATGATGTTATTAAATTATTCAGAGCATCAGGAGATTCAATATTTGCAGCATGCCCTGCATCCTTGATTATTTCCACCCTTGATTTAGGTCCCAAGTGCCTGATTTATTTATTAAAAAGGAAACTGTTAATTACTATAATCAATTAAATTAAATTAAATAATTACTGAATGCAAATTTTTAGTTTATGAAACTTACCTGTGCAATCGATGGGCCAAAAAGACTGGAAAGATATTATCCTGGTCTCCCCATATTAGTAGTGTTTCCTTCACTCCAATGAAATATTATTCATATGAGACTACAATAACCCAATGTCGTGCGGATATACCCCTAACATAAAGGGATCATATGAAACTATTTTGGACACAGACAATAACAAACTCGATTTGGGATTCTCTTTTTGTTTCGAAGGTGCCAATCTAGTTAGAATTCTCGTTTCTAAAGAAGCTTTCTTACCTCAGCTTTTAATTAAAAAAGAAAATGACAAACTCACCTTTTATTGCTTGAGGACAAAAACTAAATCAGTCATGTCAGTTGGACTCAAAAATTTTTTTAAGGTTAATCGGATAAACTATGTTATTTTAAGCTGAGTTGAGGCAAAAGAAAAAAATGATTCAGTGTCCTTCATCTAGACGGGTGGAATCCACCGTCTAAATTGTCTTTCTTTAGGTGGGGTTAAATCAACAACACCGTACATATGAAGATAGACGGGTGATTAGGGACAGAGCTACTCGTTAATTATACTTTAAAGTGGCTCTTGACCATTGGAACCGTGTCGTGCCTTTATCTTGTTCTAAGTTTAAAATAGGGATAAGATATCAAAATGGATTTAATGTTTGCAGAAAAGTACCAAAATAAGTCTTACGTATAAAATGATATCAAATTAGACTCAACGTTTAGAAAATTGCACTAATTTAGACCCGACGTTTACAAAAAATCACTATTTTAGACTTCTATAACAAAATTTGACACGTCATATATAAACAGTTGACGGAGATAATTTGTCAGTTTTCTTACAATAAGTATATACTGGAAGTAATATGATTAACAATGTAAACTGGAGTATCAAATTTCGTTACTAAATTCTAATTTGGTAGATTTTCCTAATGTTGAACCTAAATTAATACCATTTTACACGTTAACCCTATTTTAATACTTTTCTGCAAACATTAAATCTGTTTTGATACCTTATCCCTTTAAAATATATAAAAAATCTTACCATTACAGTCATAAGGGATCCTAGATCCAAAAAGATTCCAAGTGCCCTGGGTCCTGTGAACCACCCCCATTCGTTTTTGTTATAATGAGTGGTTTTGATTTCTCGGCTTGAGAAATTCATTGATCAAAATTCATTAATTACCAATCACAAATTTGTCAAAAAAAATAAAATAATGTAGAAATATGTCGTTTTAAAAAATTTCCAATTTCGAAAAGTTTGAAGGGTATGATTAACAATGATAATAGGGAATATAAAATTATCAGGGACCACCAGATTGAAGAATTTATTTTTGTTTTCCTTTATCTGGGGGCCATATTTTATGTAATTACTTCATTTCACTAAAAAAGAAAATAGAAAGACATTGATAATATCGTCAATCATGACAACACAACACATGCAATATTTTTATGTACTTAGAGATAGAATAATATTTGCTCAAAGAATAAAAGAATAATACGTAATGTTTCTGAAGAAAAAACCCAGCATATACCTGAGTTAGAATAGAGAGCTTAGCTTCTTCTTTTTTACTGAGCAAGTGTTCTAGTAGCCCTACTTTCTCCTTCCTCCGATGATTATTCATAGCCTACAAAAATCAAATAATAATAACGTGGTTGTTATACCAGAAGAAGTCAACTTTGATCATTAACTTAATCAGATGTGATAGCCACTGAGACACCGTACATGATTGTTGTCAAGTGTCATTGATTTCTATTTCTATTAAGTTGAATAACCATTAAGATATATAGCACCATATACTTGGATTAAACCTTTTCAACTGATACTTTTAGATAAAATGAATAGATTATGCATTCCAAATGTATAATACACCTATTTAAATGAAAATTTCTACTCTTTTGATATTTTTTTTTTCTTGCGTGTTTATTCCTCCTTTCAAAGTGTCCATTCTTTCTATATTTAATGATTAGTTGGTGACTTTTAGGCGTTTAGCTAGTTTAAGTTTACGGCACATATAATGTATTAAGCCAAGTTCACCGATGATTGAGCGTTTTGTTCACTAATCTATATTATACGGACACGAAAAACAAAAAAACATGAGTATGAAAAACGGTGTCTTGAAAATATAACTTTCGTAAAATAGCGGATAAATTTAAACAAACTCACATTGATAAATTCTTGAAGGAAGAAATCGGGCAGAAACCTTAAAGGATCACCCTTAAAAGTGGACAACCTCACTAACAACCTCAAATCCTGAGGATTAGAAGGTAACAATATTTCCATAGGATCTTTCCCAGCTTTCCTAATCTGATCAACAATCTCATCATCATCACTCCACCCGACCCCACTACTAACAATCACCAACTTTTCCATCTCCTCCTGACAAATCTCAGCCATCCGATATGCCACGTACCCGCCGTAACTAATCGAGTACACGGAGAACCTCTCCACACCCAATCTCTTCAACCCGCGGGCCAAACACTCCGCTTGAAACCCGAACCCCCGGTCCGACCGGGCCGAGTAGGACTTCCCGAAAAATAGTAAATCAGGCAGGATGAGATTAAATTTTTTAGCGAGGGAGGGGAATTGGAAGAGGAATTGCCAGCGGGAATCACCTCCGAACCCGTGGATGAGGAGGAGGTTGGGTTTGTTGAATCTCCGATGACCGGAGACCCAGAAATGTAGGGTGGTTTCGGGGTCAAGATCAATGGTGATGGGCTGGAGGCCGTGGAATCTGTAGTAGAGGGAGAAGAGGGTGTCGGTGAGAATGAAAAGGAGTTTCGGGGGGTTGAAGTTTAAGGTGAAGATGAATTTGAGGGCTGATGAGAGGTAGAAGATGATGGTGTTTAGGAGCTTTGATGAGGTCGCCATTGATGGAGATTTCAGGGTAACGAATGCGATCATACGAATGTAGAATTCACTGATAACAAGTGCTGATAACAAGTGCTTTCGATGCGAAATTTATAATTGTTTTTTTTAGTACTTTTCGTATAAACTAAAGTTGGATTATAACAGATGGGATCAGGGACATTTATGGAGGACAAGACATGAGATCAATGAGATGTGTTGTTTGTCGAGTACGATGAGGAAGAATAAAAAGAAAGTGAGGAGGAGGATTTAATTTGATTATATTAATGTTGTTGGGTGTGTGATTTTGAGTGTAGTTTGTGTTGGGAGAGAAAGGAAGTTAATTTTTTATTATGGAGTTTAGGAAATTGAAATTATTGTGTAACATGTAGCAAGATGATCGGCAAGATGAATCTATACATGTCAATCACTCCTCAAACTAGTTTTTCCCGATAAATATGTATTTTTAAACAACATAACTTCGACTCAGTCTAGAGTATTTTTGGATCTTATTTTATCATGATTTATATATAAAAGTATTTTTATTTTATTGATATTTAAATTTTATATTAGTTTCTGACATTCTCATTATACATTTATCCTTTCAAATTTGAAACATACTCAATACAACCTTTTCTTTTCAAGATCTTTCGATAGTAGATGCTTTAATATCATATTATTTAATTGATTGGTTTCTAAAATGGAGATTTTTTTTTTATCAATATGCTCAAAATAACGTATGATATTAAAAAAATATTACAAAGATAAATAATATTTTTAATTTTTCCAAAATTTTCGTTTTAATATTAATACTACGTTACAAGATCAACACTGGTTCAATTCTTAAGATTACTTTATATATTTGATCCATTTGCTCAATATTTATAAATATTCGACACTTTAAAGTCTTTTGGACAAAAGTGGTCTTATGATACCGATAGTGTTGGTAGTCATTGTCGTGCTCATATTGCACGTCATGTCTGCATTGCTCTTAGTACATGCGTTCCTATTGTGTTTGTAGTGCTTGTATTGCATGTAGTGTCTGTCATGCTCATCGTGCTTGTAGTGATCATAGGGCTAGTTTTTTGTCCAAGCACGACAAACACAATAAACACGACAAGCACAAAAAGCACTATTAAAAGTGTCTAGTTTTATAAATGTTAACTGAAGTGGATCATATATGTAAAAAAACTCTAAAAAATAAGGTAAAATTTGTAATTGAACTAATAAAATAACCATTAATCAGTTAGAGAGAGGTTCAGGTGAGACAATGTCACTATGGCGAAACTGATTTTTAGTGTGAGACAATTAAAAAGTGGTGGCAATTTTGAAAATTTGAAAACATGGAGGGCATTATTGAAGGGAAGAGGAGGTGATGTCAGCGCTGATGTCACCTCTGGAGAGAGAAAATGTTTTCATTATTTTATTTAAAATGCATTTTCCCGCTCTTTCCGAACTCATTTTTCAAAAAAAAATTATACCACTGAACTCGTATTAATTAGGCGGTCATTTTGAGATCCATTGTTGTTATTTATAGACGATTTTTATTTTTTTATGGTTGTTCCAAATTGGATACTTGGTTATTCCAGCAGAATACTACATTTGTTCCACCAGACTACTACATTTGTTCCAGCAGAATATTTTCATTATTTTATTTAAAATACATTTTCCCGCTCTTTCCGAACTCATTTTTTTAAAAAAATTATACCACTGAACTCGTATTAATTAGGCGGTCATTTCGAGATCCATTGTTGTTATTTATAGACGATTTTTATTTTTTAATGGTTGTTTCAAATTGGATACTCGGTTGTTCCAGCAGAATACTACATTTGTTCCACCAGACTACTACATTTGTTCCAGCAGAATACTCTGGGAGTGTAAAAAAATGTAGTATTCTGGTGGAACAAATGTAGTATTCTGCTGGAACAACCGAGTATCCAATTTTGAACAACCATAAAAAAATAAAAAAAATTAAAATTGTCTATAAATAACAACAATGGATCTCAAAATGACCGCCTAATTAATACGAGTTCAGTGGTATAATTTTTTTTGAAAAATGAGTTCGGGAAGAGCGGAAAAATGCATTTTAAAATAAAAATAATTAAAACTTTTTCACTCTCCAGAAGTGACATCAGCGCTGACATCACCTCCTCTTCTTTCCCTCCAATTCCACGCATGAGGAGGTTTCCTTTAATTACAAGTTTGCCACCTTCCCTTGTCTCACCATAAAAACTAGTCTCATCTTAAACTCTAGTCTCATTTGAACTTGACTTTAATCAGTTAATGTTTATTGTAATTCAACTTTAATATTTATCTCAATTAAGTCAATATAATAAATTGAACACCTAAAAGTGTGAATAAAAGACAAAAAATTTAACTTCTACAAACGAGGTAGCCAAGTTACCTTTCTGATATTCAACTATTTTTTAAATTAAAGTGATATAATTGAGATAAAATATAAAATAATTATTTAAGTTCATTAAAATAAATTGAAAGTTTAGTAGAGATTTTCAACAACAATCAAAATTATACATTTTAAACGCTACTTTAAGCCTTTTAATTGCAAATTTTTAGAGCTTAAATAATTCTAATGAATTTCTCAAAATCAGTAGTTAATGTATCAACGAGTTTAGTTGCTTTCTTTTCCTTTAAGGAAATTCATAAATATTAAATCGTTACGTTAAAAAGATGACACTTTTACATACTTTAAAGTCTCATATGAATCCATGGAATTTTCTTAAAAGAGGAAAAGATATTATCTTCGGACTACTCATCTTTTAGATTTCCACGCATTAAACTTCATTGTATGTCAAACTCCATTTCATTTGCATCAACATGACATTAATTTGACACAAACATTTTCTGAGTTCAAATTCAGGTTTTATTATGTCCAGAAGAAGCGATAAAAGAGTTTTCCTCTATTTGACATGTTTACGAGACCGCTCACCTGCCTAGTCCATCCTTCCACGGATCGTGTTTGTTTATTATTTGACGTTTTGGTCCGGCCTGAACCTGCATTAGTCAGTGAATGAATGGGTTGGAATTGGGATTTGTCTCGAGTCCGGCCCGTTTTTCGGCGAATTCGGTTGGGATACTGATCCGGCTCGAGCCCGCAATGAGTCAGAAAATGAAATATGGGTTAATTTATGATCTGGTCTCTAAAGTTGGAGCCCATGAATCCTGCTCCAGCTTAAGCCCACATAAGTCAGAAATGAATGAGTCGAGCTCCAGCCCAACCTGTTCCATCCTTTCATATTTTTTTTCATATTAGAGCAGAACTCTGCATTGCTTCGAGAAATTTCAATATATAAATTAAACAAAAAAATAAAAATCATCGAAACACATGCATTATAAAAACAATATATAGTTCTGAGTGATAACAACAAAAGAATTTGAAAAGTTATAACAAGTCGTATTTGTTTATTATTTAACAGAGAACGAAAAATTACCTCCTTACGTTTACCCCTGTTTATAGCATACTCATTATGGATTAGGTCTGGATGGTACATGGTCTCATCAAGAATGAGTGAGATTCGCGTTTTAACACAAAATTAGTATCGAAAAGACGAAGAGCATCCGAAATCATATGGTATATTGCTGCATGTATTTATGTAATGAGCAAGTATCTTCCATGGATATTGGTGCTTAGTTAGGACAGACCTATATAATTAATTAAGAAGCAAACAAACGGAACTCTCATAATTTTGTGGTATCCTTTGTGGTCGGATAATCATTTATTTAGAAAACCAATGAGCCCAACATCAATTGCATACAGCTAGCTACTACCATTATACATGACATTTGTTAAAGTTAAATGGTCATTTTTTTTTATTTGGTAAGGAAAAAGTTTGAAGGCCCATTAACTTACTATTGCTTTTCTTGATGTTTGATATGAACATATTAAACAAATGGCTCATGTATGAACACATTCAACATCATGACTCAGAGCCAATGATCCAACAAATGGGTCCCTAAACTTATAAAAGAATTGTTGCCTCTTAAATTTTTGTAAAGTGATAGAAATAACCCTCTATGTCTATATGACATATCAAAGGGATTGAGATGATATTAAAATTTGATTTTCCTAAGTTGAGTTTGGTTGCTAACTTTAGGAGTCATTCTAACTCTCTCAATTCAATTTAAGATAGAAAAAACAATTTGAGGTTGTTAATCGTTTTGATTTTGGCAAATTGAAACTCACTTTGATCTTCATTTTAATACATTAAATTCTCGATTTTTTTTACACGTTATGCCTTTTGCCATAAAATCCAATGTAAAACATAAAATTTTATCAACAAAATCTTATTTATTTTATATGTGTTCAAAAATCACATTTTTATCGATTAAAAAATATCATTTTTATATACTATAGAAAAATTGTAAGTACATCATTTCAAATTAGAAAAACTAAAATTTTAAACACAGATGAAATAAGTTGTTTTAATTGATTTAAACACTGATAACTGATCTGTACTCCCCAACGTTTCTTGTAATGAGTTGATTTGTTTTTCGTAATAATATTGTTTCTTTTGTCAAAAGAAAAAACACTGATAACTGACAAACTAACTAATTTTACAAATTAAGAATTTAATATGTTAAAATAAAAATGATCAAGAAATTCTGCTTTTTGGCAAAAGGTTTTTAGGGACGGTTAACTAACAAACAATTGTTTTTGCTCATGTATGTATGCACATAAAACATATGAAAAAAATTCATACAATACTACAAGTAACATATAAATTTTTCTTTTCAGTATAAACTTTATATATGTCTTTAAACTTATCCATAAACGTCACTTAGTCTCTCAATTTTCGAGCGACCTATTAAGTCTTTCAACTATTAAAAAGTGTACTTATTGAGTCTCTTTATGCTGACTTTGCAGAGAGTTGTTTGATATATGATTCTCTAAATACTAGCATGTCACATTCCCCATTCATTTGCCTTCATCTCCCCCTTTAATGTGTTGGTTTTTCTGCATAAAAAATATGTGACACGACAGTATTTTGTACAATCAGTAATCATGTGTCAAACATGTTTGTGCCAAGTCAGAGCGGAGGGACTCAATAGGCTCACTTTTTAATAGTTGATGGACGGACTCAAAAAGTTGTCCCGAATGTTAAAGGATTCAAGTGACTTTTATGAACAAAGATTGGCTTAGTCTTCAGTGTACTTACTTAAATTGCTAGGAAAGAGCTTCTTATTTTTAAGATCCCTTATATGGTTTATGCCTTTTTCTTCTTTAGAATTGTCATGAGTTTGATGTACCATTTGCAGGCCTTCAAGTTCTTCGTGTTGTAGATACTAATGAAGTTGGGATTCCTTATTCAATTCATGTCTAGCTTGTTCTGGTGTTCATTTCTTTTTCTCTCTTATTTTTTTTTTTTCCTTAAACCCCTTCTTATCATCAAAATAGCCAGCTTAATATGAACAATTAAGAATTTAATATGGTAAAGTAAAAAAAATCATGGAACTATGCTTTTTTGGCAATATGTTTTTAGGGGAAATTAACTAACAAATGCTTTTGCTTTTGTTCATATGAACATAAAGCATTTAAAAATATGAAGATACCTTACTTCCAAAGTTGCTCAAGTCATCCTTTCTTTGCACTTTATGGATTGGACGGTTGTAAAAATAGACAATTGGTCCTTGTCTAGTCATTCTATAGCTGTATCCCTTTTTCTTCCCTTCTATAATTCCACTATTTATCACATAATTACCTTCTCAAAAATCAGAATTCTAAGCAGAGGATCTTCTCAAAACATTCATCAATGGACACATATTCTAGCACAACCCACCATTACTCATCTCAAAGAGGAGTAGCCATGGTTCTAGCTCTAGTTTCAGCAATAGTTTTATCACCACTCTATGTTACCCCAAGAAGAAGACCATCATATGATCATCATTATAGCACCATTTTCTATGATATCAAATGGAGCTCTGGTTTTGTTCTTCCTATGTTTCTTGTTAGCTTAATATTTGCCATCAAAACGACGTCTTCGTCCTCGAGAAGACCAGGAGTTCATGATGGAGTGTCATTCATGGGTTCTTGTGATGATGATCATCATCCTTGTTGGGTTCTTAGAATTGGGAGTTCAACTTGGGGACTTGCTGGGGTTTTGGTTATGCTTCTTCTTGTTCTTTCTTGGCAAGAATCTGTTCAGCATTTCTTTTGGAGATAATTGGAGAATGTGTACAATCTATGTTGCCCCAACACGGAAACGGATAGCCTTAAAATGGAGTCAGACACGGACACGAACACATGTTGGACACAGATACAGCTGCACTTGTAGGAGAAGTGTCCATGTAACTTAATGTTGAATGATGATTTGTATTGGTCTCGTTTACATATTAATTAAATGGTGACAATTTTTGGTTGGTATATATAATTGAAATTTGGTTCATAGTTATGTATTAGTATCATGCGCAAACTAATAGCAATATATAGATAATCACACTCGAGGAAATGGATTCTCATTATGTAATATCTGAGTAGCCGTATTGAGGTTACAGCTATTGTACCAGTCTGGCTTAACCAGATCGCTGAATCCGTATAAGTCCTGTACATTGATACCCAAGTAGAAACAAAGGGTAGAGAAATAAAGTAGAGATCAAGAAAGGTCTTTCCTTGTGGGAAGGTTTCCCCTGTACTTATAGAGATGAAGTTCTGTGAAGTCTCTAATATACCATTTTTCCGGGTGGTCATGTCGTGTCGCTGAAGTAAGCCGAATAATCTCAAAATGTCAAGTTCAAGTTCTAATTTTTTTAAATACGCAAGTGTCAAAATAAGATCATAATACCATTACTAAGAATAACAGAAGAAACTTGCACTAAAATGTGAATCTTTTTTCCTTTTTTCTAAACATAGTTAAATGGTTCCTCTACCAGAACCATAAGTAGTGTTCTGTACAAACATAACTATATACAAAGAACAAACCATTTGCCATTAAATGATACGATAATATAGTGATCACGAAGCATCATAATCAAATCGGTCGATCATCAATTTCTCCACCCGACCATCTCACTAGCTGCCGGTGCAGTGCTCGAGGCAGTCGCCATTCCACGGCCACGTATCCGGTCATACCGGTCATACATACGCTGTATCTCCTCCCTGCACTCCACCAATGATTTGTCTGGAATAGCCGGAGTTAGCTCCACCACATCCCCCATCTTCAACTTGCATGTGGGATCAGACAATGGCTTGTGATTCAACCTCGGCCTCAGCTCTTCCTTCACTGGAAACCCGTAAAGGGACCACCTTGAGCTTCCCCACCCCGTTCTTTGTAGCAAATCCATCACCGTTGAATTCGCAGGAAACTCTTGCACTGACATCTGCAACATTCATAAAACAGAGATCTTAGCCGAATTAAACTACTCAGATATAACATCAAATTACGCCAAATGAGGGGGAAACAAACCTTGTCGTTCTCAATCATGATGATGAACACTGGTCCATCCTGGTCGGACTCGGGTTTATAGGAATACGGGCAACCATCGGCATGAGTAGGAAATGCACAAGGAGACTTTATGGAATCATCGAAGAGAACTGAAGACCGATCCTTGCTCATTGCCTCGCATTGCCAGGAGAGAATCCAACGCGCATACTCGACCATCTGAAGAACAAATGAGGAATGTTTGCAATCGTGCTCCTTGTATCTCCAATGAGCTGCGAATCCATACTCAGCTTGCAAATGCATATCCTTTGTGCGGATTTGAACCTCAAGCGGCGCTGTGCCTTCAGCCCTTACAACCGTGTGGAGAGATTGATACCTACAAATCCAATCTCACCTAAATTAGAGTTGAGAAAAAAAAAAAAAATTGATTAAGTCAACCTCATCCTACTAATAAGTCAAACCTACCCATTGAATTTGGGATGAATTATGTAATCTTTGAATTTTCCAGGTACTTCAGACCATAACTGGTGAACAACTTTTAACGCCCGATAACAGTCTTCCTGATTTTCGACAATCAGGCGTAACCCGTGGATATCATGAATCTCGTCCATGTTGAGCTTCTTCCTGCAAAAAGATGAAACCCGTTGGATCAGTATGAGAACACTGAATTCGATTTTTATTTTTATCGGGCACTGACAGGCGAACATGTGATTTTCATAACAAACTGAATTCGGTTAAGAAACAGAGTGGTATGAACTCAATGCTAGAGCGAGACAAAACTTACTTCAACATTTTACAATGTATGCTGTACAAGCTCTTATGCCTCCCGGAAAGAACGTGATATGACATGCCATCATCCTCAAGAGCTTTTCCCAATTTCTCTGTTGCAGAAGCAATCATTGCTTCGTCAAAAGACGACACGAGTTTAGAGGACAGATCTCTGTGCTGCTCCGGGTTAAGATACTTAAAACACAAGTTCTCTAATTGTTCTTTCCAACTAGATATTCCCAGACGATTTGCCAATGGCACAAATATCTCCAAAGTTTCCTTGGCAAATCTCTGCTGTTTGACCGGAGGTAATGCGTCTAGTGTCATCATATTATGTAACCGATCTGCCAATTTTATTAGAACAGCCCTAGCATCTGCCATGGCAAGGAACATAGTGTGCAAGCGATCTGCTTCGGTGGTCTTGTCTGCTGTATTGTTATCACGTGCGAGCTTACTCAAGTGACTAAGCTTGGAGACCTGAATTCAATGTCAAATGCAATAAGATTAGAAGCTTCAAATACACCCCGATCAAAGAAATACAACAAAGATCTCAAACAGATAAAATCTATTTCAATAATTCTTAGAAGCCTCAACAAGCAACCTGATCAAATTTTATGCAAGTTGACATTTTAAGGTCGATAATGTTTATATAAACAAGCATCACTTAAAAAGCCCGATCAACGGAAAACTGTAAATACTTTGAGATCAAGTTTCGATCAGAAGATATGAGAAATTTGTTTACCAATTTGACAAAAAGAAATGCTAATTTAAACTAGAGCAAAAATCCAACATTAATCAAGCTTGAAAATGCGAACCACCTCCAAAGCTGATGCTTAGTGTCCTTTGACACACGTTTAGCATATAAAACATTGAGATCAAGATCTCAGCCAAATTAACTGTACCATATCTTTAGCTGAATCATAATATAGTTCATGCAAACTTAACACTTTAAAAAGAGCTATTGCGATTTCACTGGGAAACACTGCCCCGAAAGGCCAGAAATCAACATATATATGGCAAGCAAGCTAACATTTCCTTCCATAATAACCAGATCTGAAATTCTTACCCCTTCCACCAAATCAGCAACCCCGGCTCCAAAGGTCTTGAATATGTAGTCATAGCAAATGAAAGCATCATCAAGAGTATCATGTAAGAGCCCTGCTGCAACCACGGTAGAGTTAGCCCCGATCAACGCTAGCATAACCGCAGTCTCCACACAATGCTGCAAATAAGGATCCCCGCTTGCCCGCATCTATACCAAGCAAAAGATCAAAACTTTTCAATCACAGATAACAATTAAGGAATAGCAAAACTCGATCAAATCCACAAACTTATGTTACCTGTCCTCTATGAGCTTTCTCAGCTTCATAAAACGCCTTGATCACGAAATCTTCACAGAAGATTTTGTGCCTCAATTGTGCTTTTAATAACAATTCTTTCGCATAAGGCTCATCATTTGCCTCCAAGAAAGATTCCTCCATATTGAATGTCAATTCATCAACCGCAACCGAGGAAGAACCCAAATCCGCCTCAACGCTATCAATCTCAAAAGTAGGCGAATCATAATCAACACACGATCCCAACGCATGCCTCACAAATCCATTCAACAACCCACTAGCTCCCCCACGAATCGACCCATGAATCGAGCTCTGAGAAATCCTCATAGGAGGACTAGTAGAACACGAAACCGGACCCTGCAACACTGAAATCGGACTCTGATCTCTCTTAAGAGAAGATCCCCCGAGATATTTACTGCTCGAATACCGAAATGAACTGCTCAATTCCTTCAAATCATCTCCTCTATCATGCCATAGAGACCCCAATTCCTCCCTCTCACCCGAAAACGAAGAATGCTTCGTTGCTGAAGACGAAAACAAGCTCGACAACCCACCAGCCACCGATTTCTGAGACGTACCCGCGCTGGAGGAAGCTGCCGAGGAACATCTAGGGTTCAATTCAAAATCATACGTCGAATGCCCATTGATCTGACTCGGATGTGGCGCTGAACATACACTGCTAGGCGGACTCGCGTATAAAGCAATCGTCGAAACCGCCATGGATGATCAATCAAACACAAACCCAACTCTGATTCAGATCACAAACCCTAAAAACACCCAAATGAAACCCCTATGAAATTCTACCAAAAACCCCCAAACTTTGCAATTGAATTGAAATGAATCAACAAAATTCAAAACCCTAGATGACCCAATACAGAATTATACTTGAATTGAACACGCAAATTAATAAAGAAAGCAAAAGGGTATCAGATTCTAGGGAGCTTTTGTGAAATTGAAGCTAGAAAAAGGAAGAAGAAAGGAGATTATATTATTTTATACAAGTAAAGGAAGGGTTTTTAATTGACTTTTAAGAAATTAAGGAAGGGGCTAGAGAGAATTTACAGAAATTAAACCTATAATTGAAGAAAAAGAAGAGTCAAAGATGGTTTGATTTTTTTGTGTTTTTGCAAATCTTCTTCTTCTTCTTCTTGATTGATATTTGATCTCTGCTCTTTAATTTGCTTGGCGGCCATGGAAAGGAATAGTGAAAGTACTCTATTGTCCTTCTGAGGTAACAGAATAACTGTATTGTGCAACTTGATTTTTTTCATGTTACTATTATTTTTTATTTTATGCAAACAAGAAAAAACTGCATTTTTTTTCCTTATTTTCGTTTTTAGTCCTTGCTTATTTTATATTTAGAAATTTCTTTCTGGAAGTATTGACATTTATATACTTGCAATAATTAATTTTAGATTAATAAATTTGTATTAATGTATAAATGTCTACTTTTAGTTGATTATTGTATTTATTTGATGCGTAGTTAGTTTCATTAGGTGTTTTTAAATATTTATTTTATCATAATTTGAAATTTTTCTATTATGATATTAATAAGTTAAAATGTAGCTAATCAATTAGCTGGCTTTCTAAATGTTGATTCAACTACTTACCTTTTTTATGATAAAATTTACAATTGTATTTATTTTTTCAATAAAAAGAAAAGAAAATAGTAAAATGTAAAAACCTCACCAATGAATAAAAAAAAATTTAAGGAACCAATATATAAATTGTATCACAAAATAATATCGTATATATAAAGTTATTGAAGTTTAATTGACAATATTGTACAGGAAAAAAATCAAGATAAAATCCTACTAAATACATCCATGGAAAATAGGGTTAGAAACTTCGAGTGAAAAAATACTAACTACTTTTCAATTTGGATTAACCAAATAAATATAATGTTATTAGTTATATTTTTGATATAGTATTAAAATTACATTATTTAGCATGATTCTAATTACAATGTATAATAATAATAATAATAATAATAATAATTATTATTATTATTATTATGAGGTTCAAACTATATGTAAGTTTTTAAAGTTGTTTAAAAAGATCATTCTTTAACTTTAAGAACGACCTATTGAGTCATTCAACTATCAAAAGGTGAACTATTAAGTTTTTCAATTATCAAAATGTGAACTTACTGAGTCTTTATTTGATGGCGTGGTACTGAATTGGCAAATGTAATTTCACTCAATAAAACGTTTTCAAAGTTAAAGAACTTAAATAACTCTTTTAGACAATTTTAAGTATTTACAATAATAATAATATTATTATTATTATTATTATTATTATTATTATTATTATTATGTAGACACTCATTAGGCATTACTTCTAGAAAGATAACTTTTATAAACATTATTAATTTAAATATATACTGTTTGAGCCTTTGTCAAACCTAGAGAGCTAAAATATCATCTTCAATTTTTTTAAGTTAAATTTAATTTAACAATTAATAAATTGAGTAGACATTCATCAATAATACATCTTTAAAAAGAATTGACTCATGTATAGAGTCATTTTAGTTTAATTATTAGATTTCTTTTACTTGTAAATTAATAGAGTTAGATTTAAGTACTTTTATATCATCACACCTCTACATTCTTTCGGAGGGAGATTTTAGTATACTCCTGGAGCACGATGACGTGGTACTCCAAGCCAATAAATAGTAGACATGTGTCTCATTAACCAATAAGATTTTTACAATGTGTAATTAATTAAAATGTAATTCTTAGTTAATTATTTATATAAAATTCTAGATCCAAAAAATAAAAACTCTAGACCCCAAAAAATAAACCCTAGACCCTAAATGATGAACCCTAGATACTAACCGATATAACGTGTCATCGAATTATAGGTCCGGAGTACCACGTCACCCGTACTCCAGGAGTATTCTAAAATTTCTCTCTTTCGGAATGTATGAATGACTTGAAAAAATTGCAAGAGAGCATCTTTGATTTCAGTCATAGATATGGTTGTACATCAGTACAAGCTAGTATATATTTTGCAATGATATTTTTCCTCTTTTGCCATTCTCGGAAAGCAAATAACAATTTCCTCACAATTCTATATTTGTACAAAGAAATGATGATGTAGTATATGGTCTAAAAGATGTATTATATCGACTTTAAAGAGATCATCTATATGTAATGGTGCCCCATTAATTAAGGATCTTATGGCTAGATTGTCGAAGAACTCGTGCATGATACCCTTCATGGATACCGTAATTGCTAAAAATATACATTGTAAGTCTATTTTCAACTATGTACTTTATTCTGCCTACTCTAACTTTAATTTTCTCTACTTTATCTTTATATATATAGAAGTGCTATAATATCCATTTCTAATTTTAAAATAATATTTTAGATTAACTAAAAAGAAAAGTAAAAAAAGAAGAAAAGAGGATTTCAAGAAAATACGAGGCATAAAAGAAAAGTAAAAGAAAAAGTAAATCCATCTATTATTATTTTAATTGAAATGAAGGAAAATGAACCTACTCTATTGAGTAGGCATTTGAAGTGCCGTTGGAAAACATTTTCTAAGGAAACTCTTAAGATAGAGTAGTTTTTTTTTTTTTTTTTGAGAACACTTAAGATAGAGTAGCTTTGAAGATGATCTAAATACATATAAAATTAACATTTTAGTTGTTGATAAAAAGAAGGGTTGATAAATAATGATATGCTAAAATGGGGAACAAAATCACAACAATGA
Organism: Euphorbia peplus; assembly: GCA_028411795.1. NCBI lineage: Eukaryota > Viridiplantae > Streptophyta > Magnoliopsida > Malpighiales > Euphorbiaceae > Euphorbia > Euphorbia peplus. Next base: position 4,503,054 of record CP110843.1, on the reverse strand, counting down.
TCAAAGGTGAGCATGCTACTTGCCATATATAAGGGTCCACATGTTAGATATTTAGAAATAACTTACTTTAAATAATTGGTTTTCTTTTTCTTGGCTTATTATTGGCTTTGGGACCTTGGGGGAGTGGAATCAATTTGTGGATAAGGAATCCATTGAATCTGTTCATAAATTTTTATTTTTGGTTAGAAAAATTTCATAGGTGTAAGTTAATTTATATAAAAAAATATAGCTAAAGCTTCACTAGTTAGAGATAATCAACAAATTATGTGCTACTGCAGTGCATCAATAAATTTGTTTGAAATATTCGACATATAGTCTATAGTGCAATAGAAAATTGTCCATGCTTCTAGTTTTTACAAGAGCAATTGAAAAGTTGATAAATCCTGACTAAACCAGGCAAATATAAAAGAAATTTAAGTAGTTTTCATGGGAAAGAAATTGCAGCAGTTAGAATAGATTAAAAAAATATCTAGTTAATTAGTCTGTGCAAAAAAATTCTATTAAATGAGATTAAAATTGATATTATTCTGAAAGAAGATAATTACATTATTTCACACGCTAAGACTAATGTATTAAAAAGTGCTAGGTGTTAGTAGAACGATTGAAAACTTTTAGAGCCTCGTCGGAAGTATATTTAGGAATAAGTCGGGAACTAATTGGATTTTTAGTACTTAAACAAAGACAATATAATCAGAGTTTTTGTTTTAAGTGTTAAATAGTTTGTCCTTACCTTGCGAGTGCATATGAACCCTTAGCTAAATTTGTCAGTCACCAAAAATTAAAACATCTCTCATTTAAAGAGTGACTAAAATTAGATTCGCATTACCAAACAAACGAGTTAAAAGTTTGATCCTTAACCTATTACTTTTCGCCAAAACATAATGAATATGAACTCCAATTAAACAAAAGAACCATCTTTACTATTAATATTCTTTATTTTCATTATTCAATTGGTTTTTAGATCATATTAAATATCGATTAATTCAATTTTGAAGAAACAATTTAATGAATTATAATATTAAATGTCTTTTTAATATTAATAATAAAACAACATTTGAGCTACCGGTGATTATTATTATTTTTACTATTATTATTTGGGGTGAAAATTGGTTATATTTTGGAAAAATAAAAAGGGCAAAAGAGAGAAATGGAAGAAAGCTGAGAAGTCACTCCACTACCTTAAAGAGTATCTCATTCTCTCTCTACCAATGGAAGGAATCTGTGGTTGTATTGTTGTGGTACACATAACTTCCACGAAATTGGTAAGAATATCCACGTGTCATTCAACTAGCACCAAACATCCCCACGTGGTCAACTCATGCCTACTACACTTGTCCAATCGCACACCTGTTTGGTGCGGGTTATGTACAGCCATGTCACTCTCACTGCACCCGTTTTCTTCTACTTACCGACTCACCTCCCAACTTTTGAGTTCACTTGAGCCGCTTGATCTTTCTTCGTTTCATTAAGTCTTATGTGAAAACGAATCTGGACCGTTGATTAGTGTGGATTCAGTTTTACGAATTCTGTGTAATGTCTAGATGAATCTACCTAACTGGAATTATATGAACAAAGCAAAAATAACATTTGAAAATGGAATTATATATTTTCTCAAATAAAATAAACTGCCTGATTTTTGCAGAAACAATTTAGATTTCTTAGTTTCCATGTTTTTTTTTAAACAAAAAAACATGCTCACATGGTCAACAATTTGGTCAATCACCGTTAGATCAGAATTTAAAGGTGGAGATTAGTTTGGTGATTTCATTAGTAACTAATATCCACCGTTAGATTCTGATCTAACGGTGATTGACCAAATTATATTTGATCAATCATTGACCATGTGAGCACAACTGTCTTTATTAACAAAAATATCGAGTTGTATTATAATCTAAATTAAATATTTTTTTGCAGAGATGAAAGTTGGTTGAATTCTAATTTATGAGCTGGGCAAAATTTTGTCAAAACATAAAATTAGAAGATTTTCGTTTAAATGTAAAATTAAAATTATAGAAAAAAAGTTTTAGAGAGGTAAATTAACCCTAAAAAAAATAATAAGAAGTGATGAGGATAGTAAGAACCTACTAGGCTCATCAAAATCATCACTGACTCGCCTCGATCTAAACCTATTTTTGACTTATTTTTAGTTTGATTAATCAAATGATCGTAGACATCTGACATATAGGCAGATCATTGCGCGATACCGTAATACTAGATATTTGCACGAACTAACGTCAATCATGATGGTTCAAGCATAGTGACCAACATAGTCGTGTTGCAAACGTCATGTCATGACCGCCCCACAAATATCCTTACCTATTACCCCTCCCCCTCTCTCTAAATATTCACTAGTTTGGAAGTTGGAGTGTCCTTCGGCCCAACCTACCTCCCACGGGACCAATTCCATGATGATGTCCTACCCAAGTTCTAAAGTCTGTTTATATCTATTTTATAATTAACGAGTTTTATTGATGTTACCATGCTATGTTTTACAATGTCCAAAGGGCCAATGAGAACGCTTCTTAATGACACTTCGATATACGCGATTTTGACAATAACATGTCATGCCACCAGAGTTGAATAGTCAAAACTTCTAAAAGGTTCTCTCTCATATGTGGACTCTACCTCCTATCTAGTAACCTATTTCGAATAGGAAAAGTTTTACTAGTCGGAAACATCTTCTTAACTGACCTCGATAAGACATCCTAAACAATCCTCTATTCTTCTCCTACAAATAGATAAATATATTCATATCTCAAGGTACGTTCACTATACTCAATTTCTTGAGTACATTCTTCATTGGTCACAAGTTCTATACTAATTTAAGTATCAGAGTGGATTCACCGGTCAACAACTTCTCCTTAACTTATGTTTATTATTTTGCAAATTTTTACCAGCATACGTGGACGTCGAGATTAGTTCACACTGTAATAATTAGAAAAAAGTAGTATGCCTTAATTATAGTGATTACAACAACCATCAAGTAAATGAAAGTGTACGAAATTGTTAAAAGAAAGTTCAAAATTCAAATGTGTTTCCTTTTGCCTAATTAATTTGTCTATATACATTGTCTATAATAATGTATTATATGTCTTCACCTGGATTAACCTTTCATAAAAGCTAAAAAACAATTGCTTGCTTTTAATTGGTTTAAAATATCTCAATTTGAAGAAGCTTCTAATTGAAAAGGAAAGCATCTCTGATTTTTTATTACAGAAATAGAAACAATAATCATAAATTAAATTATCCTAAGTATGACAAACATATAGTTCTAGAAATGAAAAATGATTAAATTAATAAACTAGAAATAAAAAAATGGTGTCACAATCATTGATTAGATAAATATTGTCTAGGTCTAAGATTCTAATTCATCAACTTATTTCAACCACTCTCCTCTAGTTAATCATTAATCATTATGTAACTTCACTAATTATTAATAGCCTGAAGCAAATTATATAAACTTGTACTAAATTGGGCATGGACTAAACTTTTGGATCGAAATTGATTCTTTGTTCCTAATGAGCAATCAATCGAAAATGGTCTCAGAGAATGTTAAGAAGGTATTGTTTAACTTAAAACATCATATTTATTCAAAAGGCAGTTAATGACATACATGTGAAGGGTTGTCGTCGGTGTGCTCGGATATTTGGCGGTCTTTTCTTTTTTAAGAAAAAAAAGTGAAATGCATAAGATATACGTAACATGCAAAGATGTAGTTAGCTTAAAAGCAATAACTACAATATAACAGTTATTTTCACTTGGTTAGTAACTGACTATGTTAATTTGGTCAATCACCAAATTAATGGTGATTGATCAAATTAGCATGGTCAGTCACTGACCAAGTGAAAATTACTCTAACTATAAAATGTTTATCTTTTATTAAATTGAGTTTTTAATTTTATTTAATTGCTATGTATTAACAGTTGAACCAAATGATTTATGGTTTGTATCTCAACAATTATAATTATTAGTAAATTTAAAAACATATGTTAAATATTAAGTATATATGCAGCACGTGTCAAATCTAATGAGCATATGTATACAAATTAACGTAAAAAATATCATATAATTTTAACTATCAATTCAAACTTTTAACTTAATTGATTATTTAAATTTAGAAAATATCTAAAAAGGATCATGCGTGAGAAAATAGTAATGAAAAGTTAAAAATATACTTCCTGCATTTTCAAATGTTAGTTGCTTTTATAAAAATGTGATGAATTAAGGTGTCATTAATTATAACATGTGAAATACTAATTTGTCCTCCTTTTTTAATTTTTCTTGTCATGCTTGTTTCCTTAAAACTATATAAACATAGGGAGATAAATGATAAAACCATAGTTTTCAGAACCGGACCGGCCATTAAACCGGTGAAGGTACCGGTTCAATGAACCGGGGTCTGACCGGAGTTCAATCGGGATCGAACCAGGTTCAATCTATTAACTAAAATATATAGAATTTTTTATTTTATAACATTTTACATTTTGATACATACTAAAATCTTACATCATATTAATAAAGTTATCTATTTTGGAAAAAAAAAGTAATAGTTAATATTTGAAAACTATTAAAATGTCATAAAATAGTTTCAATTATCAATTACCAATTGTTCAAATTCATAGTTCCTAAAACTAGAATGCATAATTTAATAATTTAACATGATAAAGTTTAAAGCTCACTATATTAATATCATAATTATCAAAATCGGACAAGTCAAAGAGTTAAAAACTCTACTTGAGTTCATATATCTAAAAGAAAATAGTATATTATTCGTGTTTTTAAATTAAAATGTAGTAAACTAATAACAACATAATAAAAATGTATTGATAAAAATATTTGTTACACTTTTAAATATTATATATAATTTAACATATAAAAAATAAAAAAATGTAGTAATATATAATACATAATTAGAAAATATAAATATATATTTTTGAGGGTGGATAGTAACTCTTCGAGAAAAAATAGTTAGTAGTAATAATATATATTTTATCTTGAACTTTAAATTTTATAGATTACATGATTTTTAAATTTAGTTTATGTTTGATGTTTAAATGAAATTTATTAGTATAAATTTCAATATTAAAATTTGAAACCATTATATAATTTAAATATTGAACTTTTAATGTTAAATATAAATAATTAATGAAGTTGAATAGCATAATTAAGGGAGTAGCATGGTGGTTATCAATAAATGTTTGTAGTTAAATGACCAAGATTCAATTCCCCTTGTAAGCAAAATTTGCATTTTTATTCCTAATAAATTTGAAATATCTTATAACCAAACCAGACCGTCGAACCGAACTGGTTCGTGGTTTACGGTTCGACCGTTCGGTTCCAGCGGTTTTGGCCGGTTTTCTTAGAGTTGTAGAACCGGCCACTTTTAGACCGGAACTGGGTCCGCTTCCGGTTGAACCCGGTCAAACCGGCCGGTCCGGTCCGATTTTTACAACTATGGATAAAACAATAACCCTTATTTCCATAAATGACAAAAACGACTAACATTTGTGAAACTCTTGACTCGCACTTAAACATTAATGAATGTACTAATTAAACTACAACAACAATGGATATACTTTTTATTTTTTGAAAGAAGTTAAACACTACACTAAGATATTAATTGTGTCTTTAATTGGTTCTTAGATAAAAATAAAAATATCTTAATTAAAGCTTATCAATGTAAACCAGCTTTTTATTTGAAAGAATAAAGCTCATCAATGCACGAGGATTGCGTAGAAGATTTAGGGAGAAACGTGCAAGCCAAAATCATGCACGAGTTTGGAACGTGATATCATCCCTTTCCCCTAAGCATCAACATATCTACATATTTCATGTTATTAATGTCTAATATCCTACCATAAAAGTTAAGGGCTATATATATCTTTTAAAATTAATTTAAACTAAATTAAATTGAATCGAAGTGCATTAAATTTATCGAAAAAAAATTATTGAATTGAATTAAACTGAACTGAAATAAATTACTGCTACGACATAAAGAACATGACCTTAGTTCAAAATATAAGTGTAAGTTTGGTAAAATCTACTTGAATATTGTATATAATTATGATTTTGTATTTTGTTTCCATTCCATATAAAGACTCTCGCTTATACTCTTTTTTCATTATTGTTTGAAAATACTTGAAAACTTACCAGTTATGTCTGACTAATAACAGGTTTTTATGTTTTTAGGTGTATAAGAAATCAAACCTGGTGTAAACAGCGGATGTATGGGATGATATTTGGCTCTATCATAATCACATATGGCCATTGAAGATCAAGGATGCATAATTAACTTATCTATTTTTCTTCGTAAACGGAATCACGTTGATTACATTCTTACTTTTTTGTATTGATTGACTAATAATGAAATTTTATATGTTAACTAACTTACCTCAATGATATTTGATTTTTAATTTGGGTTATGAATTTATATAGCAGAGCTCTATTCGATCTAAATTATTATTTTTTATTTTTTTTAATTAAAAACACAGTAACGACAACGTTACTTTTTAAAACCGACCTCAATGTAAACACCTTTAGCGTATGTTTTAACAGTAATGGCAACAAATGGAGTCCATTTTAAGTTATTGCAGACACACTATATGATCAAATGGTGTTAGTTCTTTTATAAAAAAACTGACACCATTGATCAACTTTTCGCTTCTGAAACTGACCCAATGTCAATGGCAACGCTATGTATTGGGGTCAGATCAAAATCAACCCTAAAAGCAAAAAAGGACCGACTCCATTGTCAACTTTTCAGTAGTGACGTACATCATATAGCTTTGGCCTTGGCAGTGTTAAAAACTAACAAACGAAAAGGTGATCTTGGTTTTCTCTAGTGATTTGGGTAAGGATGGTCATGTGATGAATAGAGGATAAGTAATGATTTAAACAAAATACCTACTCATTAAAGAGAACATGGCGTGTGTAAGCACTGGTTTTCGAACCCAATGATGAAAGCATATTCCGAGCTCCTCGTTCTGCCAGTCGCGCAGTGCCAGTACTCGCTAAGGAACATACCGACTCTCAAGAGTCATAACTCCCTCTATCTGCACCCCGGGAACACAAGATTGACACCCTGAAACTTGTGACAAATTCCTCTTCCACAAACACCGCACCTTACGATCTTGGCATGTTGTGACTTGTCCTCGGGCAGTTTTCCTTCGTACAAATATTCAAACATCGGCCAATACCACTCTGCCGCTCGATATGTGAATAAGAGTTCTTGAGAATCGATACTTGCATTCGGGATCACCTGCACATCACACATGCACAACTTGGGGTTTTTAACGTCTGAAGCTAACTTTGCCAGGTGGTCAGCCTCCATATTTTCTTCTCGAGGGATCTGAATTATCTCTATCTTGCAGCCCATGGACTCACACTCTGCTACTAACCTCTTGACCAGCTCGTGATACTTCTTCATGTGAGCATGCCTGGTGTTGAACGAATTGCTAATTTGATTCGTAGGGAGGCCCGAGTCACTTTTGATCAATGCCTTGTCTGCCCTTATAGCCTTTACGATTCATAATTCGAGGATTGTAGCCTCGTACTCTACTGCATTATTCGATGAGTCAAATCCCAAAGTTGTTGCATGTCTAAAAACCAGACCATCTGGACTTCGAGTAAATACTCCTAGCCCCGAAGACTCATTGTTCGAGCTCATATCTATGAAGATCTCCCAAGTATTTGGTACTTCCTCCGTTTCCTCCTCGGGTGGAACTTCAACGAGGAAATCTGCAAGAATCTGGGCTTTCTTTGATGGCCTTGGTTCGAAACGCACATCAAACTCCGTTAGCTTGATTGCCCATTCAGTCAGTCTCCCCGAGGCCTTAGGTCAAGAAAGTATCTTCCTGAGTGGGGTGTCTGTTCGGACAACAATTACATAGCTCAATAAATAATGCCTTAGCTTTTGAGATGCTACATAAACTCCAGAAGCTAATTTCTCCATCTTAGGGTACCTTGATTCTGCTCCTCGTAGTACCCTACTCAAATAGTAGACTGGAAACTGAATCTTTCCTTCGTCTCGTACCAGTACCATGCCAATGCATTCTTCACCTACACTGATGTATAGATACAATTGTTCACCTTGAACTGGCTGGCTCAGCAAAGGAGTTGAAGCTAAGAATGTTTTGAGGTCCTCGAAAGAAGCTTGACACTCCTTTATCCATTCGAAGTCCTTCACTCCTTTGAGACTCTTGTAAAAAGGCATACATCGCTTTGCCGAGTATGATATAAACCGGTCCAAAGCATTAATATTTCCATTCAATACCTGCACATCTCGAACGCTTCGAGGTGGTTTCATGTCAATAATAGCCTTGATGTTATCTAGGTTTGCTTCTACGCCTCGCTCTGAAATCATGAAACCCAGGAACTTTCCTGAATTTATTCCAAAGGTGTATTTTTTTGGCTTAAGCTTTAGGTTATAGTCTCTCAAGATCTTGAAAACTGCCTCGAGATCTAGGGCGTGATCTTCTGCTCGTTTACTCTTGACTATCATATCGTCAACATAGATTTCAACATTCTTACCCAACATGTCTTTGAACATTTTGTTGACTAAATGCTGTTATGTTGCCTCTGCATTCTTTAGTCCGAAAGGCATAACCTTGTAACAATAAGTGCCTTCTGGGGTGATAAAGCTTGTTTTCTCCATTGTTGTTTAGGATATTTTATTTAGAATAAAGAATGTATAAACTATTGATTTTATGAAAGGCTTTTATCTTTTATCTTATATATGTTACGTTGTAATTATTAGTTAAAAGAAATCCATAGTTTATATTGATAATCTTAAAGTGTTCATACAAGATGAAGTGAGACAATACTTTAATGATTAAATAAACTTAAAATATCCCAATTCGAGTATTGTATTATTGGATTGATATATATATATATATACTGTTGAGACTTGCATATAATATATCCCTTATTCATGAATAAGAAGTTGATCTCACGAACTTAGATCATACGAGATATCTGGATAATAATATGGATATGTATAATGATATATATAATGGAGACCCCGCTTTGAGTTACTAGTATAGAATAAATACATAAATGTCAACTAGCTTTAACTCATATGTGGTAATAGATATAAAGTAGTCATAGAACTCAAATACTCATTCATGTGACTTTGAATTATGGTGTGTATTACTTTGATTATACTATCTGTGCGATCCAGTATTCGGGTGTCCTTTGGGTAGATATTGGGTAACACATAAAATAATTGGAAAACAGTTAATGTTAGATTGAGGATATCATCACTTCTGCATTACAGAAGATTTATCTTGGGCCTCTTGTAAATAAATATTTCTAAATCCTTGCGCGAGGTAATATTGATAAATTGGAAATGGTTTTCAATTTATGGAGAATACTTATTTGAGCATAAGTAAATTAATAATGAATTATATGATTGACTTTTCTGTGATCATAATTCATTAAAGATAATATTGATGAGGGACCGAATTATATTGCAACTATCACTGACAGGTAAAAGAAGTCAACTGTCAATCTTGACTCCTTATGACTCCGGGTTAGAAAAGTATCTCCATAATTGAGTACGCTCTTCTATGTTATATTAATTAATAGAGATTAGATTAATATAGGACCGTTGTGGTAAAGACCTAGTGGGTCACACACTAAGAGTATTGAATGATAAAATGGTAAATTGACAAATATACCAAATATGTATATTTGGTAGTAGAGGCCGAATTATATATAGTGTTGATATATATAATTTAATGTGTTAAATTAAATTAAATTATAATGTGTTATAATGTTAATTAATTAAATCCTACTAGTATAATAATTGAGATTATTAATTAATTAATTGAGTAATTTAATAAATATAGATTTATATAAATTACTAGTTTAACTAAATAGGAATACTAGTGTGAATATAATTATTTTATTAATTTAATAAGAGTTCACTTAGTCCATTTGGGAGTAGGATTCTTATTTAGAAGAAACAATTCAAAACACTATAAATACAACCCTTAGGGGGTATTCTGCCTACACAATTAATTCTCTCTAGAGGAGCCGAAATTCCTAGATAAAAAATTAGGGTTTCGATTTACCGTTTTATTCGTTCTTGCTCGTATGTACTTAACGCTAGAGGTGTTCTACTTTGGACACTCGCGAGATTAAATTAAAGAAGACTTCTGGGCGCGACAACAACGTTAGATAGTAATCTCCTAGAGGTATTTTATCTAACCAATCTTTTTAATTGTTATTCAATAAGCTAACGGATTTTGGTTTAAGAAATTGAAATTTTGTAATTCCGCTACGAACGTCGTAAATCTTCAATTTCCAACATTGTCTTTCGAACTGTCTGGAAGAGGTCCTTGAATGTCTTGAAGGTTTGGTATTGGATCACCTCTCTGATACAAGGTAGTGCTCCACTGGCTAAGCATTCGATCAGGTCACCTTCTGATGGTTTGACAGCCAATTTTCCCGCCACTGGTAACCATCGGTTGTCATAGTAGGAATCAAATCTTTCTCCCACATTTTGCTTAAGGGCAGCAAGGTCGGCCCACGTGTACTTCTGTAGGGTGTTGATCTCGTGTTGATCTCATATTGCTTGGTGAAAGCTGCCACCAGCTCATCCCAGTTTTCTTGTATACTAAACTTTAAACCGTTGTACCATTCTAAGGCATTGCCATCGAGTGAGACAACAAATAGTCATGTCGCCTGTTTTAGGTCCAAGGGAGACAGGCTGGAACGACGAAACCATGAGGAAGCCCTTGTCCGTTGGGTTTCAGATAAGACGCCAACGTTTTGCTGGTTAGAGTGGCGACGCTCCCTTCCTTGCTTTCGAGGTGCTCTATGATGTAATTCAATTTTTCATCCGAACCAGCTCGTTTTCGTGACTTCTCTAGCCCCTGTGACCCCCCTGACTTTGACTCAAGATTTCTCTGGGTTTTCTAGGTGTTTGGCCAAGACGTTCTGCCACCCTTTTTCGATGGCTTGGTCCATCATCATCCGATCTTCTGGTGATTGCAGCATGGATGCCAAAGCCTTGGCGATCTCAATGACAACATCTAAAGCGGCATTTGGTCCTGCCATATGTTCTTCCTCTGAGTCGGACGAGCTCGTAATACAGAATCCTTTCTGGTTCGACGACCAGTTCTGCCCTAACCAACCTTTGGTTCGTCCTTGTCCACTGTCGTTCTATATAGGCGAAGATCGTACGAGTCCTCCATTTTTTTTCGGTCCGTATGATGTATGTATGCATGAACGTAGAAGTCCTTTTTCCGCTTTTCGGCTTATTGGACCAAATTTAGAAGTATTACCTCATGAATGCACAATAGAGGTAATGCATCTAAATAGGGTTTTGAACTTTTGTGAACGTGAGGAGTCGAGTCACTGTATAATTTTTATGAGGATTTGATTCTGACAGTGAGTTGTCTCTTCGCGTTTTATTAGCCGGTATATTCTAGTTTGGGCATGTGTTCGATTTAGATCAGTACCCTGTTGCGTCCTTCGAAACCATTCCTCTATTTTCAGAAGTGGACGTTTGTGACAACATTCTTTGTCAGGTTGCAACAAGATAGTTTTCTGAATCGAAGAGATGTCTAGACATCGGTCTTTGGACTTTCTATGCTTGAGTATGCATGGATCATTAGTTAGTGAACCATCAACATGCAATTGTCACTCCCTCTCAATCTTCACATGGTATAGTCCCTGCCCTAGGTGAGTTTCTTTTGACATCTTTCCTTTCAAAGTCAAGACGCTCTCATAGACGTGATTTATTTCATGTTTGGGGGTAATTGCTAGGGGAAATATCTAAGCTGACTATATGAGGCTTCGGTCTCGTTGATAGTACAAAAGGGTTCCCATAGCAAAATATACCTAGCACCTCCCCATTTAAGGGTTTTGAGCAGCGTGTCGACAGTACAGGGCTATAGGTGGTGTTACAGATCAACTTATGCGTCCCTTAAAGGAAACAATAGTTAGGGCGACCCGGAACACACGTTGATAGTTTGAGATTTTTCTTTTATGCAGCATGATACTCACACACCCAAAAAGCAGTAACTCTGTATATAGCCATAAACTGTCACAACACTTCGGTTGTATCCCAATTTTTACTTTTCATAAAATAATTTAAGAATTTTTTTTATAAAAAGTGAAAACCAAATATACATCCTTCTATCTATAAATCAACTTCAAGAAACCGTACGTTGAAGCTAACTTAATAACAGTAGAATATATTTTTGGTCCCCAGCAGAGTCGCCACTGTGAGCGGACTCGGGCGCTCATAGCTTCTTTGACTAGAGTCGTCACCCGACCGACCGAGAAAATGTACGAACGGGTGCATGTACCGATTGTTTTGAAAACCAAAGATTTTATATACGTTCGTGGACACAACTTATTAGTTCCAACATTTTAGGCCCTAGATGATCTTTAATACAACCTAATTCATGATTGTCTTGTATTTATTGTTACCACTCAAAATATTTAAAATAAACAAACATTTGTACAGTAAACCGCCAGGTGACACGGTAAAAAACCCTCAGAAGCTTACCCTCGTTACGTGTTAGTGGGATGCTTGCAAGCTAGTACTCGTTGAAGAACGGAGCCGGAGAGAGGAACTTTGCGGCCGGAGATGCTTGGGGCATACTCCTGGTGACTGATAGGAAGGATTCCGGGGGAATTCTTCGGACTTCGGGAGACAGTGTATACTTTTTGCGGGGGCGAAAGAGCAGTATTGGAATCTAGACTTTTAGTAGTAGGAAATGAGTGGACTTATGGATATTGGATTATAATGAGGGTATTTTAATGTCGTGAGGACTTTAGGGAGCGGGGATATTTTATGGAGGCAGAACTTCGGACTTCGAACGATTTTTTTTTATCAAAGGCGACTTAAGGCAACTTTTATCAGAGGAAACTTATCGGATCAAAAACCGCTCGGAATCCGAGAGAGAAAAGGGAGAAGGGAAGGAATTATTGATGATCAAATGAGAAATTTCGGACTCCTTATATAGATTTGTATGGAGACCGCACGGTCTCCATATGTCCCGTCTGAGATCTAGTTTTAGATCTCAGACGGGCCTTGAGAAAGGCCCGACCGAAGGTTTGAAGTCGTTTGGCTTTTAGCGACACGTGGCAGATAAGGACCGTACTGCCACGTGTGGAGACCGTATAGTCTTGATAATGGTGACCGTACGGTCTCTGTCACTGTAGAGGAGACCGTACGGTCACTGACTGGGGAAGTGGTGACCATAGCAGGATCCCTCAAGCCGAGTTAGTTGATGATGCCACCTCATCACAGTTTTCTAAAAGGTGCAAAGTGCCTCTTGGCATCGAAGAAGGAGGCAAAGGATCTTGCGAAGTTCAATTATCAGAAATCAAATTCTTTCTCTTTCATCTTCTCTCTTTGTCTCTCTCATATAGGTAAGCTAGAACACGCTTCATACCAACTCTCACATTCACTCATTTTCTTCTAAAATTCTTGCACAAAATGTTCATGTTGTCTCTTTTAACAGCTTGTCCACAAGCTTTTGTCATCAGCATTTTCTCGGTTGTTGAACGAATCAGTCCTACAATTATTCAATGATTTTTCATTTGGGAATCTTGACTTAAATTCATCACTTGCCTGGCAAGATTCTAAACACAGTTGAGAGCTTACAAATGTCTGTTTCAGGAAGTCAACTGCTTGTTCAAATCAACAAGCCTCTGAAGAGCCATAACATGGAATAAATAAACCACTTCCACGAACATGGACGTCAGAGACATATTTTATAACAAAAAGAGAGGCAGAAGGTTGACCAACACAGGAAAAATATTCTTCATTTATCCATTCAGTTCTCTTCTCTCAATTAAATCTTCTACAGAGTAAGCGACCAGCCTTTGTAAAGAGGTGAATGCACAAGGGTTGCTTTTGGCGTCAACCTCTAGAGAGGAGAAGCAGGGTTGCTTTTGGCTTCGAACAGGAAGCAACGAGGTCAGGGTTGTCAGGGTGCTTTTGGCGTCGGCATCTAAAGAGGGCCGAAGCACTAGGGTTGCTTTTGGAATCGGCTATGGAAAGAACAAAAGCAAAACGATGCTTTTGGCATCAGATGATAAGGACGGAAGCAACAGGGTAGCTTTTTTGTAGAGAACTGAAGGAAGAGGGCTCACTTTTGGCATTGGCTGATGAAAATGACAGAAGCACCATCGCTACTTTCATTACACCATAGATAACTTATGGTAACTGCAACTTTGAAATTGTTGCTATAAAAGCATTGCCTTAGCTAGCTTCAGATGAATTTTACTATTCATATATAATAAGGCAACAAATTTTGCAATTGTGTTGCTTTTGATGTATTTTGGTCTTCTTTTTATAATAATAAAGGTAACAACTTTGATAATTTCTATTTATTGTTGCATTTGACTTCATAGTTAGCTAAGACAATTATAATTTATTTGACTGACATAATTATAAATATCTATATATCTATGTAAAAGTGGAGCTAAAATAAAACTTTCACAAGCTGCCACCTCACCAAAAAATGAGGTGTCAACACCACAATTTTTTACAATTTTATATATATAAAAATAAAAGTTTAACTTTTCTTGTTTTGGTATTGATAATTCTCTAAAACCTTTTAAACTTCTCTAACATCTTTTTTACTCTTATTTATATATGGTGTTACAAATAATTAGAAGTAATAAACTTTAAATAAGACTTGAATGCATAGACAATAAGTATTCCTATAAAAAAAATGTTTTTCACCCCAAAACTCTCAATTGCCACAAAATGATGATGGATGGGGTTTAAGTTGATTTTAGAGAGAGAGAGTAAAAGTTGACTTGATAAAAGCAAGATCCTGAATATGGATGAGGTTCAAGTTAACTTTAGAGATTGAGTTGTTAAAGAGGAGATAACGGTTAGGCCTACGTCTTCACCAAGCAATTTATGTAGTTTCATCAACTGAAACTGTAAGTAGAGGTGGAAATCGACATTTTTATTTTACTTTTTATTTTCAATTATACAAAGTAGGTTATCTATGAAAATGATGAGAATAGCTTGCATAATTGGGTCCATGGATGCTTGATAAGTGGTTTGGTGGTGGCCGAGGAGTTTAAGAGTTGTATTATTATTTGTTTATTTTAGACAAAACATATGAATTTACTGTTATTAGTATAATATAGAGACCAAACGGTCATGTAAATATTTTAAGAATAAAGGAAAAATGACAAAAAAAAAGGTGAAGATATCACAAAGCGATGGAATGAAATTATATTTCTCATTCTGAATATTATTGTGCTAATATTTAAGGAACTTACTCTTAAGAAGAGTAGAAAGTATAGTATATCAAATATTTCACAACTCCACTTTTGAGAGATTATATATGTATTTCAAAGGTGAGATATTAAACATATTGTCAATAATTTATATTGATTTTATCATCAAGTGTATGATATTTTACTCTATTGCAAAATGTTATATTTATATTATAGGGTCTTGTATTCATGAAAGTTTATTTGAAACTTTCTTGAATTGTTGTTTAGTTCACTAATATTTCGATTTGTTGTTGAAAACACTCTGAACGCAGTAAAAGTGTCATGGTGGCATCATATAATTTGAAAAAAAAATAATGCTTAGGATTTGATACATCTCAACCATTAGTAAAATGAATGGTTGAAATTTATTGCTCAACAAATGAAAAAATAATTACGAGGTTTATCAATAAAATCTCTATGTAACTAATATCTGAAATATGAAGTTGAGTAATTTGAGAGAAATTGAACTCGAGAGAGTTTTTTTTTTTAATTCACATTCTATCTAACACATATGAGGTTATTCTCTATTTTTTTTCTTATTTATTTATTTGGTCAATTACACTATTTTTATATTTTTTCAATCATATTGCATGTTTGATTCATAAAATTTGTATCTAATTATGTCTTTTAGGCTTTTACTTCATAAAATTGGTTGGATATAACAATATCCGCACAATGCGCTGGACATCGAATAGTTATATGAAATAACTACTCCAAATTATGTATCTACTTAAATATCAAGAAGTGTAGTTTTTTGTTTTGAAAATAGTAATATCTTCAAATGTTTTATTTAATAATAATTAATTATAATTTCTGAAGAAAAAGGTAAAATTCATTTTATACCTAATACAGTCCAATACTTAAAAGTTAGCTATAACTATATTTATAAGGTATCATATTTTAATTTTACAAAATAAGAAATATAACTTTTTTGGTAGCAAATAAGAAATATAATAAAACTAACTTTTTTTATACAATTATAATTATGAGGAGAAATGTAAAACGAACATTAATAATTAAATATTTAATTTGATAAATTTTTTTAAAAAACTCTTGTCATCTATTGTAAAGGACAAACAAATTTGAGGTTTGTCCCAAAATATTTAGGCGGTGAAATTGAATAAAAATGAGAAATATTAAAGTAAATATAAGAAAAGTAAAATAGTAAAAGAAAGTGAGTAAGCGCTTGATGAGTTCCTCTTTCATAATTTCTAACCTAGCCGCTGCAAATCTGAGATCGATGAAAGATGGTGGTTGTCTCTAAAGCCTGATATTACAACCCTACCCTTTAGATTTGAAAACAAACAGGTAAGCATGCTAGGGTTAGGGTTCCTTCTTCTCTTTTAATTATCATCTCTGGTTTTTGAATCTAACTAATCATGCTACAAATTGTAGTTGTCAATAACTAAAAATTGATTCTTATATAGGAAAACACAATCGAAGATGACGGATTTTCCTAGGAAGGTAATTAATTTAGTCTTGATATTTTTACCATATTATGATATTGGATTCTGAAATGCCAACTCTGCAGATTCTTTCAAGTATTACAGAATCAAAGAACCACCATAACAGATCCTAAAGATACTCAAATTGAAGTTTCTCTTCACAAAGGTGGTTTGCATCCGCTCTCTTTTTTAATCTTGTCTCAGCTATTAATCTTGGATTGTTTTCTTTCTGTATGTGCCTATGTTAAGTGAGATGGTAATCCTAGCTTGACATATTACCATTTGAACAGGAACTGTATTGCAATCAGTAGTTAGACTCCTTACTTAATCCGACGAATGTGATTGGATATCTAATCGTGATCTTTTGTTGTTATAGCTTTCATTACATTGACAAAATCAGTATTTTGCTTTTTATTGCTTAATTGGCAAGACCAATTCCGAGTTCTTTGTTTACAATTTTCTTGCTTTCAAATTTAGTAGTGGTTGGATTATCTCTTTTCACTTTTGGCTATGTTTTTCTATAAAGTAAAATGATTGGTGGTATCTCTTTTCACTTTTTGGTTATGTTTTTTCTATAATGTAAAATTGTGTTTGTAGTAAGCTATCAATTTCTGAGTATAATTACTCTAGATGAATTTAGTATTTGGATTCTTATATGGATTAGTTTGATTAAAAATCTTATGTAAAATTAAATTCTCTAGACTTAAAATGTGATGGACATATTCGACCGTTGATAGATTTTTGCTTGGATCAGTGACATACTAGCCTTTTTGTTATTTTATCACTTTTTGATTCACCCTTATCTATTTACATGTATGGATAACTAGCTTTGTTTCTATTTTTTCATCAGTTAACTGTGGTCCTATTATTTCTGTTTTGAAATTGAAGCACAAGTGTCAAAAAATTTATGCTCATGGTCTATGAATTGATCTCGATCTTTTGGATTTGATGTGGATCACTCAGTGGTTGCTAGATTTTTATGAAGGAACTGGCCGTTAGAGCTGATCTGAGCATGATTGAAAAATTTGGTGTTGGTTTCTATTGAGCTCAGGTTTGGTGTCAACCTTTTAATGCACTAGTAGCTAAGTTGTTTCTAAGTCATATTGTAGATGCAACATTCCATGTCATCACCTGTATGCATCTTATACTCTTACCATTTTCGTCTCATGCTTATTTGGCTCTCTAGTTGGTTTATTGATCTATAGGGTTTGTATTTTATGTATTTTCTTTTTATCTTTTGTCTCTATAGTTACTTCTTAAAATATTGAATCATGTGTCCTATTATTTGAGTAAATTATTGAGCACTCTAACTGTGGACTGCAGTGTGCCATTCTGTTCTTGTTTAATCATGATTTAATTCAAGTTTTATTTTGTTCTTGTATAGAGAAAGAGTTCCCTTCAATCTAAATAAATTATAAGCATGCAATAAATTTTGGGAATCAATCACCGATGAAAACTAGTTGGAATCTATCAACGAATATTGATAAAATCTGTAGGCAATTGGTTTTATTGTTTGTTAAAAATCGTTGTCTTCGCTAGAAAAAGTGTTGCCTTTTGTTAAAATAAGGCAACTTTCTGTGTTGCTCTTGAGTTTTTGTTGCAATTACCACCTAAGCATCGGCCCTTTGAAAGGATTGCAGCACTAGGGTTGCCTTTAGCATGATCAGGGGTGAGCTGACGGATCCAGAAAATTTTTGCATCGGCTTTTTTTAAAGGCCCGATGCATAAGGGTAGATTTTGGAATCTCTAGGGGTTTAGAGTCAGGGATGTTTTTGCATCGGCTGATTAAAAGGTCCGAAGCAAAAGGGAAACGTTTTGCGTCACCGCTGCGAGGGAGCGATGCAAAAACGAAGCTTTTGGCCTCGGCTCTTTGCAAGAAACGCAGCACCAGGGTTGCTTTTGGCATCGACAGAAGGTTAGGGTTGTCAGGGGTGTCTTTTGCATCGGCTAATAAAAGGACCGAAGCACCAGGGTTGCTTTTGGCAGCGAAAGAGGGCTAGGGAAAAGGGTCAGGGCTCTCTTTTGCATCGCCTATTAAAAGGACCGAAGCACCAGCATAGCTTTTTGCGTCGATGCAGGGTTAGGGTCAGGGCTGTTGTTTGCATCGGCTAGCTAAAGGACCGAAGCACCAGGGTTCCTTTTTGTGTCAAGGTCTGCGGGCCGATGCAAAACAGCTTTTGGCATCGGCTTTTGGGAAGGAATGCAGCACTAGGGTTTCTTTTGGCATCGGCTAAATGGAGGGACCGAAGCACCAGGGTAACGTTTTGCGTCTAAAGAGGGTTAGGGTAAAGGGTCAGGGCTTACTTTGCATCGGCTGGTTAAAAGGACCGAAGCAGCAGGGTAGCATATTGCGTCGATGCAGGGTTAGGGTCAGGGTATTTTTGCATCGGCTAAGTAAAAGGACCGAAGCACCGTGGTTACTTTTTGTGTCGACGTCCGCGGAAGCCGATGCAAAAGTGAAGCTTTTGGCCTCGGCTAGCTACAAGGACTGAAGCATCTGGCAAGTTTTTGGCATCGATAGAGGGTTAGGGTCAGGGCTGTTGTTTGCATCGGCTGTGTTGAAGGACCGAAGCATCAGAGTTTATGTTTTCGTCGACGATTGCAAAGAATCGATGCACAAGGAAAGCATCGAACACAAGAAAACAAGTTATTAGGGACGAATCTGTTTGTCCCAGAATAATTGCTAAACACATGTTGGGACTGAAAATCAGTTGTTTGCAACAAAATCGCTTCTGTTGGTAAATCATGCAACGTCATTCATTTGTCCCAACGTTTTTGTTGCTAAATTTTGCAACCGACTATCTGCAACAATTTGTTACTTGCTAAATGGAGTACATATTTCTACCTTGTTTACCAATGGATTTACACTATATTGGGTAAAAACTTTATTATTCAATTTTATTATTATACTATTAATTAAATTCAATAACAATAATAATTATTAAATATACTTTCTATTAATAAACTGCTGAATACCCAAAAACAAACAAGTTTTTATACATTTCAATATTAAAAACATGAAATTCAACTTAAGCAAAAACTAAGTACATAAAAATTCTAGAATTCAGTTCATCTTAGCAACAAAATGCATGATTCCTAAAACTCTCAGAATATTAAAACATCTATGAAATCCAAAAAAATCTAAACAGATTTGGACCTTGGAGTTCCATCTCCTAATACAGTACCAAAAATCTATACAGAATATGAAAGATATCTAAGGCATAAACTCTACATATTAGGTTCCATCTCTTCAGACTGAAGGCGATTGATAACGTGTTGTACCTGAGTTATCATCAGGCCCTTTTGCTTCTCTAGATTTGACAGTCCTGAGCCACCAAACATTAAGGCTCGACAGAGTGCTCCAACTGTTCTTGTCGACCATCCATCCACTCTAGATGTTCCAAAACATGGGCCCTATCAGCATTGAAAGCATCCAAACTTTGTTGTATACTTTAGAATGTGATTCTATGCCCCACAGTTTGCAGCACCATCACTTGAGATAGAAAAAGTGAACGACAACAATTTGATAAGGAAAACATGAACTTTCACACCCAAGAAGTGAAACAGGAAACGAGATTCACTTGCTTCTCCAGCATGTTCCAAAATATAAATTTCCGTAAGGTTCTTGATTCTCAATAAACGACAACAAAGTAAAAACCTGCTAAGGAAAACTTTGACGCACCTGTGAACCGCATAAGTCTAAAAACTCAGAAGGGAAAGATTTGATATCTTCTTGTAAGCTTTGTCAGTCAACCTGAAAGGATGTAAAGACAAACTCCCATAATTGGAAATACATATATGGAAATTACAAAACAAAATTTTTATATCAGTACCGACATAGAAAGGGCATAAAGGTTTGAACTCCTCAAAGAAAGAACACTTGGACAATACTTGTTGCAAGCCACCATCTGTAAGCTTCACACACACCTATGAAGATAGAGATTATTAGAAGATGAATGCCACTTCATCAGATCAGTGCTAAAGTATCAAATTTAACCCTTCAAACTGTGAGAACAAGTGAAAACAAAATACAACCTCCATTGTACCTTGCGCCACTCAAGTTCAAATCAAACGTTTGCAGCACTCCACCAAATTAGAGACGGTATTATTGAACTTCAAAAATATTAAGTCACATGATCAATAAAAATTAATCTAATCTTCAGTCCATAAGATTTTAAATCAACATGATTTTGTCACATGAAAATTTCAAACTTTATGCCTTTGTCTCATCATCTAAACAAACCACCATGTCACGACAAATTTCAAACTTTCATCTCCATAATATTAATACCCTAAAATTAAGAAACTAAGAAATGTTATCATCATAGTTCAAAACAGCAAAATCACAATCCATCACTACTACTTAAGGATAATCACAAGGCACAATGTGCATCGATGAGCCTTTCGCCATTCTAATTTTATGCTCTGTTCACAATTCAGAAGTAGTGTAAAAAAATCACCTGAATCAGTTTCGCTTAACTTCAATTTCTTCAATACACTAAAATCTTTGAACACCTCTTTCCCCATCCTCTTTAAGCTTACTTCTTCACATCCTGCACAATCAAAAATCAAACATCAACTCAACTGTAGTAGTCTTGAGCAAGAGACTAAGCAGATGAATGGTGTCGGTTGTACAGATTCACAAAGCATTATGCATAACATTTCTAGATTGCCACGAACTTTATTTATGCTGTAACTATCATGTGAATAGGACACAAAATATTTTGCTAGCTTGACTGCCACAAAACACACTATACAACTGATGTGCTGGTAGAGGTTCACTCAACTTCTTTATCATTATAGCATCTAGGAGAAGTTCATCTAACCTTCGTAAATGTACCTTTGGCTGATATGCTGGTAGACCATATCCTGATCCAAATCTAGGGATTGTAAAAATTAAATGAAACAAGTACTTAAGGAAACGAGAATAATTAGAGCAATAGATAGAATTGCTTATCAAACTAATATGAGTTATATGTTGTGAGTTTCTCTGAGCATGACAGATCAACTATTGACCATCTTCTTTTCGCATGTCTCTTTAATTGAGATATTTGGGAGCAGGTGGGTGGTCACTCCTTACTATTATCACTTATTAAATTCATAAGCTGTTGAATTCCTTATTTTCATGATACCAAGACAACACAAATCACATTATCAGCAAACTTGAATTCAAATAGTTCAAACAAAAGGAATTCATATGATCATTTTTCAGTTTTCTTTTATTTTGCAGACACTCTTAAATCAAAAAGAAAACAGAGCAAATGACACTTTCACAGTTGAAAGAATTTGAAACAATTCTAGAAGGGCTAACCTGGAATTGAACAAAGTGCGAAAGGCAAAACCTTGCTCATCGAATCATGGTAGTTTTGGAACCTACAGAGATGTTGAAATTCAAGGAACATTGCTAGCTTGTTAGATGAACTCCATTTTAAGAACTTAGAATCAAATGAACATAAATGAAACCGTACAGTTAACCGCACGATAAGCAAAAAAAATTGAAGCCTATAATAGGAACAATCCATACAATCAGAAACAATTTCATTTTGTAGGAGTTTTCGACACTTGATGGCCACTGGTCTGTAGTTAGTGACTCTTAAATATAATTTTTGTGACATAAAACTAATTAAATCTGTTGAAAAAATATATGAAATAATTACCTAAACAAGTTTGACTAAGGCTCCTAGGTTTTCCATTATATCTTTCAAGACCAAACCTTCCAAATATGGATTGGTTACAATTCACATTAGCATATTCAGATTAATAGAATAAATTTCTTACCCAAGGATGCTCTTCTGTTTGGATAGTGAATCTTTAGAGGAAAACATCCGATGCGGCACAACTCAAATTGCAACTTGGAGAACTTGACACACCTGCAGAGATGAGTATCACTGAATACGAAATAAAGGCAAAATAATTAGAACCTCAAGAGAATTTCACAACAAAGCATAATTCTGAGTCCGAGAAATAAAGTCTAAGAAGCTTATATTATAATCAATAACTTGATGGACAACAACCATTTCAGAGAGATCAGGGAAGAACATCCACAACTCCAACTGGCGATTTGAGGGAACAAGGAAATGGGCCATGTGGCGGCATGGGTGGAGAAAATTAGGGTTACAGGAGGAAGAAGAAGAAGAAAAGAAAGTGTTTGGGCAACAAAGGCTAGGGAAAATACAATAAGGAGCTAATTTACGAAAAAGTCCCTCAAATTTTTTATATTTTTATTCAGCAAATTACAATTTAGTTGGTAAACATTATAAGCGTTGCAGAAATTTTTACATGCCCCGTTTGCTACAGAATACGGGAAATAGGGACATTATGCCGTTTTGTCCAAAATCTTGTCCCTAAATCATCATTTTCATAAGCACCAGGGATGCTTTTGACGTCGGCTAGTGGAAAGGACCAAAGCACCATGGTAACTTTCAACATAAAGGTTCAAGGTATCTTTTGGCAACGGGTTTTGATTGGGTCGAAGCAAAAAGTCTCACTTATGACGTCTACTATTGTCAGGAACCGAATAACTAGAGAAGGTTTTTGGCATCGACTTCCATGGGGCCAAAGCAAGGGGTTTAGGGGTTGGCGTCGACGATCGAGTCTTGCTTCGAGCTTTTGCATTTGGCACGGAACCGAATTGACGTATATTGGGACTACATTTTCCGTCGCTAAACTGAATAAAATTTATTATTCAAAATTAATTAATATTTTACAGATTTAAAATCAAATTTGGATTTAAGAGAGTTCTTTCGATCCTTCCACTGGCATTAGTGTCATTCAAAGCAAGATAAAAAAATATGCTCAAAAGCTATTGATTGTAATCAAAGTTTGAAATAACACGAGTTCACAAATGCTTGAAATGCCATAATAAGGTAACTATAAGAATTAATCTATCAATTATGCCTGATAGAATTGGGAATTCAATCTGTTACCTTTCTCATTAATCTTTAGTCAATATATACAAAGGAATAATAACTATCCTACTTTAAAAGACATTTGACTGAATAATTACATTTACACTATACATAAATGATAATCTATTCTAATACTTCCCCGCAGTCGAAGCTGGAGAAGGACGAACGCTGAGGCTGTTTCGAAATTCCTCAAATAAGACCAATGGTAAGCTCTTGGTAAAAATGTCAGCAATCTGGTAGCGAGATGGGATATGAAGGACTCGAACAAGGCCGCATGCCACCTTTTCACGGACAAATTGGATATTCATCTCAATATGTTTAGTACGTTGGTGTTGAACATGATTTTCCGATAAATAGATAGCGCTTACACTGTCACAATAAACCAAAGTGGCTTTACCAATTGGACAATGAAGCTCAAGTAACAAGTTGCAGAGCCAACATGATTCAACTACTACATTAGCTACCCCGTGATACTCGGCCTCGGCACTAGAGCGTGATAAAGTGGGTTGGCGTTTGGCCGACCACAAAATAAGATTATCACCAAGATAGACACAATACCCAGAAGTGGACCACCGTGTATCGGGGCAGCCCCCCCCAATCGACATCGGTGTAAGACAAAAGAGTCGTGGCAGGGGAACGGTCTAAGTGAATGCTGAAGTGTTTGGTACCTTGGAGATAGCGGATTATCTGTTTGATAGCGGCCGACATATGAATCTCTCGCGGGTCATGCATAAAAAGGCACACTTGCTGTACGACAAAAGATATATTCGGTCTAGTAAAGGTGAGATACTGAAGGGCAACGACTAAGATGCGATACAAAGACGGGTCAGAGAATGGTGGACTAGTCGTGGCACTGAGCTTGGGTTTGGTGTCAACTAGAGTAGCAGATGGCTTGCAAGATCACATGCCAACACGTTCAATGATGTCAGAGGCATACTTCTTTTGTGTCAGAAAAAGTCCCTGAGGGTGATGAGTGACCGAGATACTCATAAACGAACTGAGGGGACCCAAATCCTTCATAGCAAATTCGGAACCCAAGAGAGAGATGAGTTTGGAGCAAAGGTGGTCAGAAGATGTCGTAAGGATAATATCATCAACATAGAGGAGAAGATAAGCCATGTGAGATCCCTACTTATAAACAAAAAGAGAGTGGTCTGAAACGATGTGAGCGAACCCAACGGAAGAGACATAGTCAGCAAACCGAGTATACCACGCCCGCAGAGCTTGTTTGAGACCATAGAGAGATTTCTTAAGTAAGCACACAAAATCCGGATGAGTTTTGTCCCGAAAACCCATGGGTTGATGCATATACACAGTCTCTTTGAGTTCCCCATGAAGAAAAGCATTCTTGACATCCAATTGTCTGATGGACCAAGAAATAGAAAGTGATGGACTTAGAACAGTGCGAATAGTAGCCGGTTTCACCATTAGACTGAAAGTTTCTCCACAATCGATGCCACTATTAGAGTTTGATCAACGATCAGAGACGCGCAGCTGAAGTGGAAAAACATTTAATGCGTTGATCAGAAAACTGATCTTGATCAAAACCTCAACATATTTGTTAACGTGATAAAACTGATAAATCACTCACATGGAATCCCTCTGTGAGAGATAGACGAACCGCACGATCGGTGGCTCCTCCAAAATCACATGCACGACACCTCCAGACGACGAGTACTCGAGTCAGGCACGAAGAACGATGAACGAAGACCTCTGAAATCCTCCTACAGGGGTTCGGCCGGCCCAAGGGGTAGAGGGATTAGGGTTTTCACTTTTTCCTGTGTCTGAAAGTCTAGAGTTTCACTAATCCGAGATTAATTTATAGTGTGTCAATTAATTACTGTTTTAGTACATTTATTAATTTAATTAATCTAATTGTACCCCAATAGAATACAATAGATTCAACTAACATCAATTATGTAATAATTAAACACACACTGACCCTTAAAGAAAATATAATTAATCAATTGCTTAATTTATTAACCGGATTGAATAATTAATCCCTCTAAACAATTAATTAACTTGTTTCAATCAAAACAAATAATCCATTAATCATCATTAGTTAACAACTAATAATAAGTTCTTCATTAATACAATACATGTATTTATTCTTTGAGTGCTAGTCTCAGTGTCTAGTCTGCATGATCCTATGAGCCATAATCAATTAGCTCTATGACTGACAGAGAGTTGCCTAGACCATATCAATAACTAATTGATTACAGTGTAAAGCTATCTCATACAGACAAATACCCTTGTCGAATTCTTAGATATCTCTTACCATGCATATCAATATATCAAGCATGAGGCACGGTGGAAGTCATCCTCTACAGCTTGAGATATTTCTCGATCTTGAGTTAAACTGAAGAACAGACAAGTAACCAACTTATCTGAGTGTGGCCACACATTTCTCAGTTCAACTCATCGAGTGGCCTAGTGATATCATCTCACTAATAGAGTGAGTGGTAATCCCTTCACTTCAACTATCTGTATGAACGAGTTCACCGATTAAACAATCATACCCGTACTTGGCATCCTTTAACAGACATGTTAGGCGTATGTCAAATCTAATCAGATTCCTCATTCAATACTATAATGAAATCAGGTCGACAGATAAAAGAGATCTACATTGATAAAAGGGTAATGACACTCCCACCATGTGCCTTCTAAAGCGGATCGACCAAGTCCCGTATTGGTCATACGTACCTACAAACATATCTTGTACACGTGTACATATCCTATTTGTAAAAGCCTTACGTTCTATTCATTCCCATGAGTAGAACTAGCCTCTCGCAGTTTGTGATATACAATCAACGGATAATTCAAACAGCGCATATAATACAAGATAAATCAACTGAATGAATTAATGCCTTTATTCCATAAATCAAAGTATCCAGTACAATAAACAAAAGTACAGTACAATGACATATAACTATGCCTAAGAACTAGGGCACACCAACAGCCAACCCTCTGAGTTTTACCATCACCTACAATACGGGCTTTATGCCTCTCAAAAGAACCATTAACACAAAATTTATGAGTCAAAATCCACATATACCTCATTATATTAGCATTAGAAGGACGTAGTACCGACACCCAAGTCTTATTTTTAATAAGAGCTTGATATTCGTCGTCCATGGCAATTTTCCAATTAGGGTCACGGAGGGCACTAATAGGATCTTTTGGAATGGGGGAGGGTGTATGTTGAACATGAAGATTAAACGGAACATTTTGTTTAAAAATTCTGCGTTGACTTCGTGTGATGGGGCGTGGAGGAGGAGGAGGGGGTGGGGTGGGGTGGGTACGACTACTGTGGATGGGGTGGAGGCTGTGGTAAAATAGTGGGCCGGCTGGGTGGCTACGACCTGGGAAGAAAAGGGAGAAGAGGGGGACTGGATTTGGGCCGACGGTGGGACTGCAGCTTGGGTTGGTGGGAGAGGCGTGGGAGTTAGTGGGCTGGGTGGTGGGTCGTTGGGCTGCTGGTGAGAAATGGGGCAGACAAGTAAGGGGTGAAGGAGAGGAAATAATGGGGTTTGGGCCAGGTGGATGTGGGTCGGCGGGATGGTGAAGGAAATTCTTTAGATAGGTATTGGGGTCACTAACTAGGAAGTCATAGGTCGGGAAGGGTGTTTGTTCGGAAAAAGGGAATTTAATCTCATAAAAAATGACGTGGCGACACACAATAATTTTCTTGGAAAGCATATCATAACATTTATAGCCGTGATGGTTATCCGGAAACCCCAAAAAGACACATGGTTTTGAACGGGCTTGTAATTTGTGAAGTGTGGTAGAGGATAGTAAATGATAACATAGACACCCGAAAACCCGAAGATGAGATAAAGTGGGAAGGGTATGATATAACTTGGTGAGAGGGGTTTGAAAGTGAAGGACTTTACTCGAGAGGGCATTATGAAGGTAAGTAGCCATACTCAAAGCATAAGGCCAAAACGATGAGGGAATGGAAGCATGAGACAAAAGGGTTCGAATGACATTGTTTAGAGACCAAATTTTGCGTTCGGCCTTACCATTTTGTGAAGAAGTGTAAGGACAAGAAAACTGTATAGCTAACCCATTTTTATTACAAAAAATTCGGACATTAGAATTATCAAATTCTTTGCCATTATCGCATTGTAAATTTTTGATATCCTGCTCAAATTTAGTATGAATAAAGCATGAAATTTGACAAAAATGGAAAACACATCAGATTTTCTTGAAAAGGATAGGCCCATACAAAATTGGTAAAATCATACAAAAACACGTCATAATAACGAAAACCCAAATTACTCATTACTAGAGAAGTCCACAAATCACAATGAATAATGTTAAACGGAGAAATAGTATTATTAGGAGAAGCATGAAATGGCAACTTGATTTACCCAACACACATGAACGACATAGAGACAAAGTTTTATTGCGACCACAAGTAATCAAATTATTTTTGCAAAGAGAATCAAAAACCGGGGAGCCCGGGTGACCTAGTCTATCATGCCATAAGGAAGAATTGATAACTGCAAAACTAGAATGTTCCACATTTGATAAAGACGCCTTGGAAGTGACATGATAGAGGTCGCCAGAACTATCACATCTCATTATAGGTTTCCCCGTCCGAAAATCCTTCACAAGAAATCCAAAAGGGTCAAATTCAACCGAAACAGAATTATCAGTAGTGAATTTTCTGACGGACACTAAGTTTTTGATTATATGGGGTGCATTCAAAACATTATTTAAAGCCAAAGGTGGGTGTGGATGAGTTAATTGTGTGTGTCCATAACCATGAATTGGAATATAGTGTCCATTTCTGACTAAAATACCATTAGATTTGCTCAAATTAAAAATAGACGAGAGCGTACCTTTCTCCGAGGTGACATGGGAGGATGCTCCGGTATCCATAACCCAAGGATTCTGTGGAGGATTAAGGCTCATTTTATACATGGCGGACTCTATATCCGTAGGAGCATAATCCGACGAAGAGGAAGCAGTGTAAGCTTGTTGTTGGACGCTCTTGGGATGTTGCCCTAAAAGCCCATCCTGCTGCTTGGAAGGAAATGGAGCTGAAGAAAGCGCAGCAGGCCTGGTCCATGGTGATGAAGGAAAAGGGCAGGGAGGGATGGCCAATGGAGGGAACCAAGCTCCATTTTGCCAATAATTCCAAGGAGGAACTGCACCTCCACTATAGCGCTGCCCCTCACCAGAACACTGCCGGCCACCGCCCTGCTGGCTGCCGTGACCCGAATCGCCGCCGGAGTTGCCGCTTCGACCGCTGGACCTGTTTGACCGGTTCTGACAGTGATCACTAGGAGGATGCTACCCACCGTTTCCTCCATCAACCTGCCGAGTCATGCCAAAATTAGGACTAGGGGAATCCGACGAGTTAGAGGCCACAAATGCAATGTTCGAGACCGTGGCGACTTTCTTTGCTAAACCGGATTCCTCAAGAGTGAGCATCGAACGCGCTTGGTGAAACATGGGTAAAGGATTGCTTTGACGCAAGAAAGTCCCGACGCCATTAAAAGCATCAGTTAAACCGAAGACTATTTGAAGAACCAACCTATCATTCGAGATCGGAGCTCCGACATTGTGAAGTTGATCAAAAAGTTCTTTAAGGTGTTGGCAATAAGCCGTGACATTCGGAAAATATGCCATAACGATACGGGAGAAGTCTTGCTCGAGGGAGACGGCCTGGGAATGCTTATTATCCTCGAACATATCACGAATCTGATTCCATGTTTCCATAGTCGTGGATCAAGGAACCATAACCATAGTAATCAAATCCCGAGATATGGTGGAATAAATCCATCCCAAAACCGTAGAATCCAAGGTGTCCCAAAGGGCATCCGCGTCCACCTCCTTTGGACTAGATGTAGCGGCGGCTTAGGTGGGTGGAATGATGTGAGCGAGTACTTGATGAGAATGTGCACAAATCATGAAGAGTTCGGCCAATGTGAGGTACTGAACATTGGTTAATTCCAGAATAATGGGGATGTGATTCCGGATATTAGACACCCCGAGGGCAAGATGAAATTTGGTGGTCATGGCGAGAAAATCACACAAATAGATTGGGAGGAGAGGAGGCTACGGTCGTGGGGCTGCCGGAGAGGAAGAACAGAGAGAAAAAGAAGTGGAAGAGAATTTGGATCGAGATGAGGAAGATACCATGATAGAATTGGGAATTCAATATGTTACATTTCTCATTAATCTTTAGTCAATATATACAAAGGAATAATAACTATCCTACCATAAAAGACACTTGACTGAATAATTACATTTACACTATACATAAATGATAATATATTCTAATAATGTCATAATCCAACCTTAGTTTTACAATTGCATACATAAACATAACCCATGTAAGAAAAATGAAGAAAAATGAACTTATAATTAATACTTCTAACAAAAAAATACACAAGGCAATGAACTTGAAAAATTTGAGAAAGTAATATCGTTCAAGAACTTGTTTAAATATCAAAATTTTGAGGAGCTTTAAAACATATACGGATAGAGATAGAAATTGAAAATTCCGAAGTAGATAGTGTAAAATTCCGAAGAACTCGTGAAGAGATGTGAATCAGAAGTAAGTTTGCAAACTTGGCTAAATGAATCACATATAGATATCAAAACCCATGAAATTACACAAGTACATGCATATCCAGATCAACAAGATGGCGTATAGGAGATCAAGAGTAATAATTAACCCATGAAATTATACAAGTAGGACATGCATATCCAGAGAAACATGGAATATTTAAATTATCATCAAATCTCATTAATAATTTACGAAACTTGTTCGTGAATTATAAAAAGATATTAAAAATCTATAAATTAAAAGTCATTTGGGCATGATATAGTAGTAGATAGAAAACTGAAATGCAACTATATGTAAAACTCACAAAGTATCAAAAATATACCAACCAAAAGTATCAAATTGAAGTTCAAGGGTGAAAATAAAATGCAGCTAAATGTACCAAGTTAAAATATAGACCTATTAATGAGCGAAGTTATTTAGCATTCCTCAAATGGAGGTGGAGCTCACTTCCAATGGAATCATCCTCGCAGGTACTACCATACCCTTCAAGATTCGATTTTGTCATCTGAACTGCATCCACAGAGGATATTGCATTAAGAAATTGAACAGCCTGCTTGTTGCCAAAAACCAAGTTTTAAGGCTTAAACATAATGAACAATTTAATTGAGTAGTGGTCACCTAGTCAAGGATTGACCAAATACCATTCGACCAAATACAATTTAGCTTTTAGATCATTTCGAGTCTCGGTTCCACTAGTATTTATTTATAATTTGAGAATAAATATTAAGATACTTTTATTAGAAATTTGGGAAAAGTTAAAAAAAAATGTCCGTGGTTTCCAACTTTTGCAAATGAAGGTCTGTGGTTTCAGTGTTTGCAAATAAAGGTACGATGTTTCATTCCGTTAGCAAATAAAGGTACGGTCACTAACACCGTTTATTTTCGGTGACGTGGCACTTTGACCACAGTTTGACCAAAGGTTAATTTCGTCATTAATAAAAAAATAAAAAAATGTTTGTGGTTTGATTTTTTTGCAAACAACAGCCCGTGGTTTGATATTTTATTTAAAAAAAGGTACGGGGTTTGATTTAATTACCAAATATGGTTTTAGACTAATTTATAAATTAAAAACTACCAACAAAAATTCTTGTAAAAAACAAAACAACAAATTGTAAGACTAGTACTTAAAAAGTTGATCCATTTATACCAAATCTTAATTTTAACGATGATTTAAAAAATTATAATTCAAAATAATAAATTGATTATAAGGTTAATAATGAAGTTTCAGTATTCATGTTTCAATGTTAATGTTCATTCAAACAAATTAAAATTTCTTCAAAAAAAAGAAAATATCCAAATTCATGAAAATTCTATGAATCAAAATACCCGAAAACATTATAAAAAAATTTGTTGTCTTGTTTTTTGCAATAATATTTGTTGGTAATTTTTAATTTGTTGTTTTGGTAATTAAATCAAACCTCGTACCTCTTTTTTAATAAAATATCAAATCACGGGCTGTTATTTGCAAAAAAACCAAACCACAAACATTTTTTTTACTTTTATTTTTTTATCAATGACGAAATTACCCTTTGGTTAAACTGTGGTCAAAGTGCCACGTCGTACCTTTATTTTGATAACTGAATGAAACCTCGTACCTTTATTTGCAAACAATAAAACCACACACCTTCATTTGCAAAAGTTGAAAACCACGAGCATTTTTTTAAAACTTTTTCCTAGAAATTTTGTACAAACTAATTAGTCTCCATTGTCCCAATTTAATAGTTTCATATATCAAAATCTAATAAATATCTTCTTAGAAAATTTTCAAATTATAATCATCTGTTATAGAATTGCATTTTTTATCTTAAAAAAAAGTACCATGGTTGATTAATATCCAAAAAATATTTTTTTTTACTTGGTAATTAGCTAATTGTCGTCAGGACATCGAAATGAGATTGTATTTACAAAATGGTCAAACCATATTTCTTTTGTATTTTATTCTAACAATAATAATTGATAAATTGTTCGATATCAACAAATTGTCGCAAACATCTCAATTTTTTATGCACCGCCTAGGGCCTTTGGATTGCTGGAGCTGACCCTGATTCCTTTCAATTAATCGAGTGTCTAGACATTTAGAGATCTGATTAGAACTATTGGCTCTATAGACTGTTTCCCTGTAGGTTCGACTCATATTTACGTACTTTATTACTTGTTGCGATAGGATACATTTGTCTTAGAGTTTATGCTATATGTTTAAAGAGCATCATAAGGCTATATATGTTCTATTTTACTAAGAAAAACTGAACTAAAAAAATCTGAGTGAAACAAACAAAACCGAACTGAACTCAATTATTAGTGGAATAACTAATGAATTTAACTTAAAAAAAATAGCAAAGTTTGACTCTCATTAATTAGGGTGCAACTACACATTCTCAATCTCCTTAATAGAGTGATTGGTGATATATGCTCCAAGTATCTCACTCAGCAATTCCCTCAGTTTACTCATTGCTCCTCATCATGATTCAGAGAATCTCAATCATACGAGTAAGTGGGACGCATGTTAATGTTTTCTATTGAAAGGCAAAATAACAAGACGCATGTTAATGTTTAATGTGTCTTATTTGGGTTCCGGAACAAATCGAGTCTAATTAATTAGGACTTAAAAACGTATCTTCTTTTAGATATTCTGTAATATTTTTACTGGTGATAGCGCTTTAGTCACGAAATTCTAAATACCACAAGTATTGTTTTTGTGGTAAAATGTATAAATTCACCGCAAATATATTATTATGTTGCCGCGAATTTATAAAATCTCCATTATCATACAATATTTGTGGCACTTTTGCAAATCCCTGTAGATATATTTGTTTTATGGATTTTATATTTGCATACATTAAACATTAAATGGATTCCTTATTTTCAATGTATATATTTAATTAGTCTTTTCTTTTACTAAAATAATTAATTATTTGTCCACATTCTCTCTCATCTCTTTTCCTCATTTTTTTCTAAAGAAAAAACGTTGCTCATAAATCTCATTTTATAAGATTTTTTTTTAATATAAATTGAAATTTGTATTTTTTTATGATACCCTAAATAGTATTATGATGAACCCGTTGCACATGTCTTTTAATTTTTCTCCCGATGTAAAACAGGAAATTTTTTTAAAAAAATACCGGAAGTATGGTGCTCTATGGAAATTTTTAAAAAATACCGGAAGTATGCATATGTATTTTTCATAGAGCACCATACTTCCGGTAATTTTTTTAAAAAAAATTTCCGTTTTACATCGAGAGAAAAATTAAAAGAAATGTGCAACGAGTTCATCCTAGTACTATTTAGGGTATCATAAAAAATATAAATTTCAATTTATATTAAAAAAACTTCTTACAATATGAGATTTATGAGCAACGTTTTTTTTTAGAAGAGAATGAGGAAAAGAGATGAGAGAGAATGTGGACAAATAATTAATTAATTAAGTATATACATTAGGCATAAGGAGCCCATTTAATGTTTAATGTATGCAAATATAACCTTTATGGGCACATGATAGAAAAACCCTTGGTTTATATGGGAAACAAATTTCATCACTAATCCAAATTAAATTGAAAGTGAAATTCAGGTATTTTTTTTTTGGAATCAAAAGAAAAAACAGAAGAATGGATTTTTATCAATATAATATACTCTCATTATGAGAAATAACAAGATTACAGTTCTTTTCCACCAGAAATACTATTCTTTATAAGATCTAACTACAAATGAAGTCATTGTTGTAGCATGGATTGTAGATGGTCTATATCTACCAGACTCTAGTTATTTCTCAGTTACTATGGTTCAAAAAGTGCAATAATTTATAGTGTTGTTGAACATACAACTCCATTAGTGATGTTTGTTATCAAAGGCTTGGTTCCCTTGATGCATTAAGCCATATTCCAGACAACCAAGTCGCTATTATTTGTGATTATGAAGATTATTCAATATGTCATATGAGAAAGCAATACATATTACCTTTCAGCAGAAGTCAAATCAAAACGGGTAACAAATTTGAGATGGTACATGTTGACTTATGGGGCCCTTATAAAGAAAAGTCTCACACAAATCCCAGTATTTCCTGGGTTTAGTTGATGAATTCACTAGAGTCACTTAGGGTTGTATTACTTCAGTATAAGTCTCAAACAAGATCAGGTTTGCAATAGTTTTTCAACATGGTCTAGAATCACCATGCTAACTTCATCAAAAGAACCCCAAAGCAATAAAAAAGAAACAAAGAATAATTGAATGGTAGTACTTAGTTTTAGTGGACTGCACACAGATGACATGATTTGCATTTGTATGTTGAAGCTGAGATGGATACTACAATAACCATTTCTATATTTCTTTTTATAATATCATTTCAATGGATCCTATATATATATATGCTGCTACTGGTTTTCATTTGTTAATTTGTCATGAAAATTCAATTTTTCATATGCTTT
Source organism: Euphorbia peplus (assembly GCA_028411795.1). NCBI lineage: Eukaryota > Viridiplantae > Streptophyta > Magnoliopsida > Malpighiales > Euphorbiaceae > Euphorbia > Euphorbia peplus. Next base: position 4,468,439 of record CP110843.1, on the reverse strand, counting down.
GCATGGTAGTTTTATTAATGTTCATGTCACTAAGCTAATTCATCTAAAACTCATCTAATAATTTGGTCTTTTATCAAGATTAAATACCTCAAGCTCGGCTTCAAGCTGCTCCCTTTCATGGTGCTTTAGTCTGCAGCTTGTAAGGTCATATTTCATTCGGAACAACATAATATTAATTTGAAACAACATAGTATTAATTTGAAACAACCGAGTATTCAATTTGAAATAACCATAGAAAAAATAAAAATCGCTTATGAATAGCAACGGTGGATCTCAAAATGACCGCCTAATTAATATGAGTTCAGTGGTATAATTTTTTTAAAGAAACGAGTTCGGGAAGAGCGGGAAAATGCATTTTAAAGAAAATAATTAAATCTTTTTCTCTCTCCAGAGTGACATCAGCGCTGACATCACCTCATTTTCCTTCCTTCCATTACCCATGCACAAGCATTTTTTATTTAATTACAAATTTGCCACATTTTCCTGTTCAATTACAAAAATGTCCCACCTTTTCCTCTTGTCACACTATAACTGGGCTATCACACCATAAGTCATTGTCACATCTGAGCCTTTCTCTTAATAATGATACTTATTGTTGAAGTGAAACAAAACTCTGAAATAAAAATTAATAAAAAACAAATATGTGTTAAACATTTTATGTTCTTACGTGGAGTTTTCTTAAAATTAATAATCTTAAAGAAATAAGTTTAGAGAAATTTGCTACTATAAAATTGAAATGATATATTCATGATGGAAATTACATGGAATGAAGCAAAATACATGAATTTTGTCTTATCTCTTTGTGATTGTTGTTTTTTGCTTTAAAAAGAGTTCATAAAGATTGCACAACAATTATTTGAAGAAAATTTTCAATGTTTTATCTCATGCTAACCTAGAATTGATAAATTATATGGATAATTTATGAATGATTAATGATTAATATACATACAAAGAAAAAAATATGTATAAATCAATTTCTTAACGGAAGTAAGTGAAGACAAAGTGAAACAATCATTTACGGTTTAAAGTTAGTATTGAAACCTTTAAATTAACAATTGGTCATTAAGAGAAGTATTTAAGAAATTAAATTGACAATAAATAAGAAACTAAAAGTTAGTATTTAAACTTTAAAATAATAGTAATAATTTGTAACAGTTGTGCAATAATTAAACTTTAGGCAATAGAAGATGAAAGTTTAAAAGATGTACAGATATATAGAAAATTTAGAAAATAGCTTGAAAGAACTGTAGAGTGTCAGGGTGTAAAAAAAAAGAAATAGAACAATATAGTGAATACTATTATTAATATGAAAAATTACAATAAAGTCATGAGAGATACAAAAATTAAAACGGAATACATGATAAAGCTTCATTGAAATAGAAATTTGAACAATAATTTTGAGATTTGTGTGAACAATATCTTCAAAACATATAGATTTTGTTGCTATTAACGATTGTCAACCAGAATACAATAGAAACATCGAGACAAGCACGAACCGTGTACATACATGATGAATGAAAGAAAATTAATTTTGAGAAAAGCAGAGAGGAAATTGAACTTGAGGAAAGCAAAGAGGATGAAAAACTACTCTTTTATTTTATTGATAACAGGAATTTGTTTATTTCTTCCGTAGAAAATAATTTTCTTCTTTGAAATTCGTTTTTTTTTTGTTACAAAGTGAAAAAGAAAGAATAACAAACAGAGAAAAGAAAAAGAAGAAAAACAGGTTACATTAAGCAGCTACTGTACGAGGGAGGGAAACTCCATAGTAATCTTTTTTAAGCAGCTCTAAAAGATTTTGGGGCGCATCAAACAGTTGCACAATCACAATGGGCAGGTTGGCTGATTCGTTTGCGAGGAAATCCGCGCATCGATTCATCTCTCGGTAAACATGAGAGACCTTGAAATAATCAAGCTTAGATAGTAATTGTTGAATTGAACGGATGAGGGCTTGCACCGGATGATGAACCAGACACGTTGTATTGATGAAGAGACCACTTTTGGGCAATCCGTCTCCACTTCCAATCTACGAGCTCCGACATTCATAGCACTATTAATCCCGGTAATTAGGCCCCATAATTCAACTTCAAAAGAACTACCCGCACCAATATTATGCATAAAACCACAGACCCATCTTCCGTTCTCGTCCCGGATCAAGCTGCCAGCCGATATGAGATTTAATTCTCCCCTTCGTGACCCATCTGTGTTTAATTTCCAACAGTTAGCTTCTGCTCTACGCCAATGCAGCCAGGTCTCGGTCTTGACTTTGACCTGACGATTCACTACCATGGATTGCCAACACATACTATTCTCAGCAAGTTTTCGATTAATAATCTCTCCTTTGCACTGTGGGACAACAAAATCCTCCTGGAACAACTCTTTGTTGCGCTAATCTCAAATGGTTGAAGCTGCAATTAAGAAAACAACCTGCCAATTATTTAAACCAAAGGAGCAATTGGGCAAATTAAAGCAATTCAAGAACCAGTTCTCTTCTTGAATTCCAAAAGAGGAGTCCCAATGTATTTGGGGAATGATCTCTTGCCAAGTGAGCTTGCTATTATGATAGTCACGCAAAGTATGGCTAATGGATTCTTCTGAATTACCACACCTGGTACATATAGCATCCAGAGTAAGGTGTCTTCTCCTCCTTTCGATGTTAGTTAGAATTTTCCCATGTAGGCAGAGCCAACCGAAAGTTTTATATTGTTGAGGAACTTTCAATTTCCACAGTTGGGAGAAGGCTGAGGGCACCAGATCGTCACCATTAGTCTGCACAATGTAATCGTGAGCAGCTTTGCACGAAAAAATCCCATTAGTCGCATTCCGCCATCTAGGCATGTCTCGAATGTCAAGCTCTTGAAAAGCCAAGATGGCATGGAGGCGCAACAAGATAGGTTCCCCAAAATATTGTTCAAGAATATCCCAACGCCAACCCATTTGAATATCAAAGAAATTTGCAACTTTGGAATCCCTAATGGACTCCTCAATAGGCCGGGTGGTTTCATCTCGAAGCATCAGATTATCCAACCATCTGCCATTCCAAAAAGAAACTGTTTTACCATCTCCAATCGTCGAAAATAGAGTTAATACTTTTCCACAAATGGGATATGTTTCTGGCTATTCTATCCTCTCCGCCAAATATAACATCTTTTCGGTACTTAGCAACCAAAATGGTGACCCAAAAAGAACTCGCCTCTTTCCAAATCTTCCACAACAACTTCATAAGAAACACTTTGTTCGTATCCCTGGCTTTTTCTAATACCGGTCCCACCTTCTCTTTTTGACCTACAAACATTGTCCCAATTGAGCAAATGCATTTTATTTTGGTTATCAGTGCTCCCCCAGATGAAGCTCTGATTGAGCTTATCTAACTTGTCAATCGCACCAGATGGCAGTAGATTAGTTTGCATAATGTGATTGGGGGTGGAAGAGGTAACAGAGTTAACCATGGTAATCCGGCCATCGAGCGAAAGTGAGCTAGATTTCCAGGAACTCAGTTTGGATTGAACTCTGTTAACAGTTTCAGTGAAGGTAAGAGCAGTGATTCTATCGTAAAGGAGAGGGACTCCTAGATATTTGCCCAAGCATTTGGTAAGAGAAATGTTGCATGCGTGACTCAGCTCTCGAGCTCGGGAATCGGTAACATTTTTTAATACACATATTTTCGACTTGTGTAAGTTCAGTTTTTGACCGGAGGCGTGGCAAAATTCTTCCATAATAGCCATGAAGTTATTCACTTGATTTACCTCAGCTTCCAGGAACACGAAGAGGTTGTCTGCAAAAAATAAATGGCTAATCGGTGGACTGTTACTACAGAGCTTGATAGTTCGGATCTTTTCCAGTTGAATAGCATCTCGAATCATGTGGTCAAGTCTTTCCATGCAAAGAACTAAGAGATAAGGGGACATGGGGTCCCCCTGGCGAACACCTCTAGAAGGATGGAAAATATCAGATTCCTCTCCGTTGATTAGAACCTGCATCAAGCTAAAACTGAGACAGTTATTAACAATTCTCCTCCAAGCTGTAGGTACCCCTGCGAGTTGAAGAATATCATTGATGAAGTCCTACCTCAGCCTGTCATACGCCTTTTCCATATCAATTTTAATAGCCACAAATCCCACCATACCCTTCTTGATCCACATCGAGTGAATGACTTCCTGAGCAACAATAATATTATCTATGATTTGTCTTCCAGGAACAAAGCTTGACTGATTAGGAGAAATAATGCTAGGAAAAAGCAGTTGAAACCGATTTGCAATGACTTTAGTCACTATTTTGTAAACCATATTGCAGAGACTTATTGGTCTGAATTGAGCAAACGTGTTTGGGCTTTGGACTTTCGGGATGAGTACAAGGAGTGTTTGATTTATGGCATCAATAGCCTCGGTTCCTGCAAATTTTTTCAAGATATAATCAATAAGGTTAGTCTTGACAGTATCCTAATGCTTTTGGTAAAAGAAAGCTGGAAGACCGTCAATTCCAGGTGCCTTGCTGGGCGCCATATCGAAAAGAGCTGCTCGAATACTACTTCGGGGCATCTTTCTTTCCAATGACCGTATTTGCCACATTCAAAACATATAGAGTGAAGGCCTTCATACTTAATACATTTTGTTCTCCTCCGAGTTTTGTATTTCACAAGCAATGGTTGATTAAGGTCCACTTCAACACAAACCCTCGCAAATTTGCCTCTTTCCGCATCTAGGGATTTCTTGTCAATGTACTTTACCTTACCAACTTTCGAAGCCAATTTATGGAGGAACAACTGGTTGTAATACTCAATTGGTAAATCTGGAAAGCGAACCCAGGTGAGGATGTGTTTCACTTCAGCATCAAAGGGGTCAAAATTGGGTTTCCATGGTTGAATTGAAAGGACATGGTCTGCAATCAAATAAGGACCCCTCGTAATGGCATTCCAATAATCCTTTTCGTTGGGGAATTTTGCAATGTAAAAGTCGTTAGCAAGATCAATAAGATTCACTACCCCTTCCTTTACCCAGAATGATTGGATCTTTTGTTTAAGGAAATGGAAACCAACTCCCTTACCTAAGACTTTCACAATTAGAGAGGTGCTCCATGGCTTACAGAGGGTTTTTTTTCGGCAGCAGAGAGGCGAATGTTGGGGCATAGAGGGCCTTCGTCCTCCTTTGAGTCTTCATCAGAATCAAAACCAGCTTTTTCTTTCGGGATAAGGTCGTCATCCTCTTCAATCGGAGTTGTAGCCATTTCGGTGGCCTGCCTCCCTATGAGCGAGTCCTTATAACTCCCTATTCTTTTCTCCGGTGATTGGAACTTCTCGAGTTGGTCAGTACTTTTTGGGTTCCCATCCGCACTCTTTAAAATTCGTTTGAGTCAAGCATAGAACCAAAACATACATAAGCATAATTGATGTGGAACCATTTTTTGGAAAATTAAAAAGCCATTAAACTTTAATACCATTAAGCCAAAAAATTCAAAACGTTTTTAGCCATTAATCATAAAAATTAATAATAAATGGAATTAATGTTGGTAGGTAACTTAAATTTTTTAAGAGTCCCGAAAATTTTCTTACAACTACATCTCAATGAAAGAGAGAGAGTCTCTAGAAAAAAAATGCCAAAAAAATAAAATCTAAAATACCACATCACCCTCTAAGTCATCCTTTATATTATTCAGTGATTTTATTGACCAAATTTACATGGTCAGTCACTCACCAAGTGAAAATTACTCTACATTATTACATAGATTGATTTCGTACGTTGAGAGGCTGTATATTAGTTTGGGCCTCAACTTTGTATCCTTATTAATATGCGACTCATTATTTGAATTTGGAAGCCCATTTCATTTTACATACACTTATAAGAAGCTAGAATTATTATTAAGGCACATTTCAAAACAATTTGTATAGTGAGAAAGGCTCATGTGTGACAATGGGCTTATGGTGTGACAAGGGAAAGAGGTGGGGGTAATTTTGTAATTGATCATGGGAAGGTGGCAAACTTGTAATTAAGAGAAAAAGCCTTATGCGTGGAAAATTGAGGGAATGAAGAGGAGGTGATGTCAGCGCTGATGTCACCTCTGGAGAGAGAAAAAGTTTTAATTAGTTTCTTTAAAATGCATTTTCCCGCTCTTCCCGAACTCATTTTTCAAAAAAAAAATTATACCACTGAACTCGTATTAATTAGGCGGTCATTTTGAGATCCATTGTTGCTATTTATAAGCAATTTTTATTTTTTTTTTATTTTTCTATGGTTGTTTCGAATTAATACTCGGTTGTTCCAGCAGAATACTACACTTGTTTCACCAGACTACTACATTTGTTCCACCAGAAAACTACATTTTTTTACACTCTCCAAGTATTCTGCTGGAACAAATGTAGCAGTTTGGTGGAACAAGTGTAATATTCTGCTGAAACAAATGTAGTAGTTTGGTGGAACAAGTGTAATATTCTACTGAAACAAATGTAGTAGTCTAGTGAAACAAGTGTAGTATTCTGCTGAAACAAATGTAGTAGTCTGGTGGAACAAGTGTAGTATTCTGCTGAAACAAATGTAGTAGTCTGGTGGAACAAGTGTAGTATTCTGCTGGAACAAGTGTAGAATTCTGTCTAAATTAGTATTTTGAAACAACACAATATTGTTTTGAAACAACACGGTAATGTTTTGAAACAACACAATATGTTTTGAAACAACACAATATGTCTTGAATTCTGTCTAAATTACATGAATGTTGCACAACACATTTTAAGGTACTTGAAGGGGACAGAAGTAAGGGGTATTTTTTAATCATTACACAACTTAATAGCCCACTTGGTTTTGGTTGGAGCTGCATACAAAGGAATGTGGGCTCTAGCTCATGCTGCTGGACCGACACATAGGAAGTTCAATTTTGATGGAGATGAAACATGGAGTGAGAATCCAGGACCAAATGAAGTTGACTTGGAATATGTAGCAGTTCATGAAATAGGGCATCTACTTGGTCTTAATCATAGTAAAGATCCAAATGCTATAAGGTTTGCTTAGTTTAATTACGGTATTACCAAAAGGGATTTGGCTACTGATGATATTCAAGGAATACGTGCTCTATATGGCCTGCAATAATTCAAAGAATGCCTTTTTCCTTTCTTTACCCATCAAGAAATTAATTGTGTTCCCAAATATATGAAAATCGGAGTCATAACATTTTACAATCTTATATTACTTCGATACTATAATACCTAAAAACTAAATCTTTTGCCATGAAATAAAGGGAAAAAGTTAATCTTACAAAGTATGCCCAATATTCAAGAGAGTAGGCTTGTGAAAAATCAATCAATTTACAATTAGTATGATTCAATTTGCAGTATTCAACTTTTAATTCCTTCAATTGAATCATACTTTTGGTGAAGGAGGAGGATAAGATGGGTTTGGAGCGGCGCTGGTAGTCGAGTTTTTTGGCAGTGATGATGGTGAGTGTTTCTTGGAGAGCCCATTTGCCTTTTCTGTATCCACAGTGGCCGGAGGTGGCGGAGAAGGGGAGGGTGGTGGTGGTTGGGAGGAGGAGGAAGGAGGATAAGGGAAGAACGGAGGAGATGTGGCGGTGGAGGCAAAAAAGTGCTTTTGAACAGAAAATTGGAAAACTATGTTTAGAAACCTAAAAAATTACACAATTGGTACCTATCTCACTATAAAAAGCTGTCACACCATAGAGGAGGTGTCTCACCTGAACTTGACTCTTTGTATAGTTACATTTTTTTCAAATAAATTATGCTTAGAAGAAGAAGAAGAAGTTAGGAACATTTTGGCATTTTCAAATTTAGTTATGATTTTTTGTGTTGAGTAACGGAATTTATGCATAAAGACTAATGAGTTTATCAGAATCAAAAGCTAAAAACTTTATAATTATTTTGAAAAACGTAATGAATAAATAATTGCCCAAGTAAAACTAGAAGAATCAAATAATTGATTAACTAGATAAAACTATAACTTGAGTTTTAGTAGAATTAATTGGGAACAAGTACAAATGACAATAATTACATTAAAATATATATAAAAAAGAACATGTAATATTTGAAAATTTGGTTGAAAACTTGCGAGGAGAAATTTTAAAATACTTCTGGAGTACGGATGACGTGGTACTCCGGACTAATAATTCGATGACACGTCATATATGTTAGAAACTAAGGTCGATGATTTAGGGTCTAGAGTTTAGTTTTTAAGGTCTAGAGTTTTTATTTTAGGGTCTAGAATTTTATATAATTATTAACTAAAAATAGATTTTTAATTAATTACACGTTGTCAAAATTTTATTGGTTGATGTAACATATTGATACAACCCGGATACTACAATCTGAGATTAGTTATTGTCTATTTAGGAGTCTTTTTGTTATTAATGTTATAAGAATAGTTTAATTGTTTTAGAAGTATTAGGTCTCTAATATTTTATTTAGTTAGTATTTCCTTATTAGTAGAATTAGGTTTATTGGTTTGCTATTTAAAGGCTTCCAACTTATGTAATTCAATCAATCAATCAATTCAGAAGTTAATAATATTTCAGTTTGCGCTAACTAGAAAAGTGAAGTGGTGTTTTAGGTCGTTTCCACCCCAAAATGATCCCTCTTGATCGATTTCCAAGATAGGGTCGTATCAACTGATGCATTCATTGAGAGTTTTCTACCCACCATTATTTTCATTGAGAGTTTTATCCCCATCTTTCATTTTTTTTTTTCTATCCATCTTTCATTGTTTTGTTTTTACCCATATTAGATTGTCCTCCATGATTGACGCAATCCGTGTCGAGTTTGCTAACCACAAAGAGGCCCTTGAGTTATCTATTAAACAATCCCTCGATGCTTGTGTTCAACGGTTGCGCGCTCAAATACAACCACAACACTCAATGGTCGATAACTCCAACAATAATAATGATGACATCCCCAAAAAATACAATGAATCTTTCATGAGGTACAACACAAGGCTTAGGCAACTCAAAAATAGAAATATCAAATTTTCCAAATTGACTGCCACATCTCCTAGAAAGCACAACGGAAGTCACTGCCTCAAATTGGTTGATAATTATAGGACTAATTCCAAAATCCAACCCTGAATTAAAAACTTCAATAAAATCATTCCCAGGAACACTCCTCCCATAATCATTAATGGAAGTATAAACAATAAGAGTGATGGCGTTGACCATGGCTGTAGACCCAATACCATGCATAATAATCTTCTCTTCTGTAGTTTTTTGCTCAAACGGAAACGCAAGTTCGGGACTAGGTTGTTGGTGGAGATTGTCTGAAACCTTGATGAAATCATAAGCAACAGTTGAAACTAGAGATTCATCCGAAAAAACTTGAGACTCAAATTCCGTAGTCACTTGAGAAGCTCCAATTTGTAAAGAGCAAAATCGTTCTTTAATCTGCACCAAAAAATCATTCCAATCGTGAAACATGTCGTTAGTTTGCATTTGACGATACCACACATACACGCCGCCTTCTAAATAGAGAGCGACAATGTTCAAATGTTTCGCTGCGCTTGTATTATAAAAATCAAAGTATTCTTCAATTTTCGAGCACCAAACATGTGGATCTTTACCTGTAAATCGAGGAGGTTGTTGTAAAGAACGAAATAAAAAAGTGTTACCGTCAATGTTATTGGAGTCATTGCTCGGTTGTTCTGGTTGGTTTTGAGTGTTTAACTTATGAATACAAGCATCAAGTGATTGTTTAATGGATAGTTGGAGGGAGTTTTGAAGGTCGGCAAATCCAGCACGAAGTATGTCGCGTAGTGTGTCGTTCATGGTGGCGAATCGGATATGGGGTAAAAAAAAAATATGGATAGAAAAAAACAATGAAAGATGTGGGTAGAAAACTCTCAATGAAAATAATGATGGTACAAAACTCTCAATGAAAATAACGATGGGTACAAAACTCTCAATGAAAGCACCAGTTGATACGACCCTATCTTTGGAATCGATCAAGAGGGATCGTTTTGGGGTGGAAACGACCTAAAACACCACTTCGCTTTTCTAGTTAGCGCAAACTGAAATATTATTAACTTCTGAATTGATTGATTGATTGAATTACATCAGTTGGAAGCCTTTAAATAGCAAACCAATAAAACTAATTCTACTAATAAAGAAATACTAACTAAATAGAATATTAGAGACCTAATACTTCTAAAACAATTAAACTACTCATATAACATTAATAACAAAAAGACTCCTAAATAGACAATAACTAATCTCGGATTGTAGTATCCGGGTTGTATCACATATGTCAACCATTTATTGATTTGGAGTATCACGTCATCGTACTTCAGGAGTATACTAAAGTCTCTCACTTGCAGATACTTACTTTTTTTTTTAACAAGGAAACAAAGTGAATTAGATAAAGATATTAGTAAAATGCTACAGGTGGATAAAAAAAGAAATACAAGCATTACATAAATGTCTCGTACCACATAGCTAAATGTCCGTTTTGATCCAAACCTCACTCTTTTGGGCTTCATGGTTTTAATGTGTTATCTATTTTTTTTTCTTTTTCTCGGTAATAAAGAGGATTTAAACTAACTTCGAACACAAAACATTTTTATTAGAAACACACATTATAAATATAGCTCAATCATTCTTTCTCAATTTCTAGCGTGAGATTCAATTTACGATACAAGATAATCATCGTTTAGGGTCACTCTGTAATTAGGATCCAAACTTTAACTCTTTTGCACCGGATCATTACACAAAATGAAGTCTCGAGCCTCTGAACTTCTCGAGAGTGATTTGGTCAATTCTTTTTGCCATTTCAGACGTTAAATGATTTTTCCAATCTCCAACTATCCCTTTTCTGAAAAATGCTTTATTTCCAGGTGCCAAGGTATTATCTAATTGTTTGCTTGCAGTATTATTCACTTCTAATTTGCTCAAATCGAAACTACACAATTGAACAATCTTTTGCACCATACCTTGTTCCTCTTCATCCACAGAAAAACCACAACCCATGTGTTCAGCCATTTTCTTCACATAGAAGCAAGTATCATTCTTGAGTTCTTCATATCTCAAAAACATTACTCTATCAGGAAACTCCAAGCTCGCCTTCCAATACCCTAAAACATGATCCCAAAATGGTCCACAGTTTGAAACTCCGTTGCAGAATTTTTCATACACCTCTTGGAAAGGTAAGAGCTCGCTAAATTTAGATGAAAAGAGAAAGTTAGAGACAAGAAGATCCTTCGGATCCCGACATAAATAAATGATCTTGCAACTGGAATTCAGAACAGATTCAGGCAAGGAATGAAAAGTAACATGAGTAGTAAGTAATGGATTTTCAGGGTCTCTTTTGACGCCAAAAGAGTAAACGAATTCTATCAAAGGAAGGATACGATGTGGAAGTTGAGAGAGTAATGGGGAATCATGGTCTGAATCACCATTAATATACCGAGTTCTTGTATGAATGGCGAAAGCTAAAGCCTTCAGCCAAGTTGACCCGGATTTCGGAATGGTGGCTAGGAAAAAGTCAGTTGGTTTAGGTACGAAGTTTTTCTGAAACATAAGGACACCTTTCAGGAAAAAATCGTAGTACCAAAAATGTTGGTATTTGTATAAATTTGCTGAGACTTTCCAGCCTGGTTTTTGGGAAAGCTTCGAGATGTCGATTTCTCCGGTGACCGCATTACCAAGATCTGTTGATTTATCCGGTTCCATCATCAAGTGTTGCTGTACTATGGACTTTCTTCAAGCAAATAACAATGACTATATTTTTTGGTAACAATAGCAATGACTATATTCACACACATATATGGAAAGTTTTAACTATTATTAATATATTTTCAATTAATAATATATAATTAAAAAGTAATGAAAAAAAAGGAAAATAAATGGCAAATGAAAAAGATGTGGTAGCAAATGAAAATGTGTACATGAGTGATTGGTATGGTTCACATTTAATGTAATTGAATTATTGCATTTGGATTATCTGAAAATGGGTGATGGTCCCTATTTGGATTATTGAATTTGGAGCATTTGAGTGTCATTAAAAAGAAAAAAAAGGTGAGGTAGGGAAAGAAAGAAAAGGGAACCCGAGGAGTGATAAGTAACTAAAGAGGGGATTGGATAGGTGGTTTTGCAGGCATTCTTGGCTTTTTTTTGCTGTGAATATTTCGATTTGCAGATTGTGTTGTTGAAAGGGTATAAGAAAATCATGTTAGAGATGGATTCAAGTTCGGCTTTGAGATTACGGAAGAGTCAAGTTGGTATTCATCATTTACTTGGCTAGATTATTAAACGTTGTCATAAGTTTTGGGATAGGAATTGGAATGTGTGTTTCCTTCATGTTTATTGAGAGGGAAATTTAGCAACTAATTAAATGGCAAATTTTGTAGTCTTGGTCATCACGAGTGTGGTGTGCCTCAACTAATTCTTTTTTTTTTTCGAAATAGTGTGCCTCAACTAATTCTAGTCACTCATTATATGGAATTATGATAAATAACTATTTTCTTTTCTTTTACTTATTTCTGTTCCCGATTATTGTAACAATTTAATTCAACATATTAAAATTAAAGTAATTTTATTGAGATAAATTTAACATTTCTGACCATTTGAGGATATTGTTGAAATTTTAATTTGTGAATACCGATGCCAATATCTATTAGTTTTTAAAAAAAGTGTCATGTTACGTGGCTCTATGACTTAACATTGAGGTTGCGGTGAATACAAAACTTAAACATTAGGGAGGCCGAATTTCCACCTGAGTTTTCAAGAGGCTGAAGTCATTGGAACAACCCTTGGTACACTTGGTAGGGGTGGTTTAGACGACCAGGATTGAGGAACGCTAAGCCTCTTCGTGCCTCCTTCACCCCTGCTTTAAGTATAGTGTCAATATCATCAACGTTGAAATTTGTTGGAAACAGTTAAAAATTGTTATATTGGAAAAAATCAAACTTTAATGATTTTGTTAACGCAAATTAAATATTTGTTGTCTCCATTTGGGAACATGATTGAACTTCTGTGACCCTCATTACTCATTAACGAGGATATAAGAAATCACATAATTTGATAAAATTACACTTATCATGTATAGGCCTTAAAGTTGATTCCGTTAAGAGGCAGGCGTATAGTTTTGGGCCTGAACGTTGAGGCCTTTTTAATATCTGATCCATTATTTGAATTTGGAGGCCCATTTCATTTAATATATTTTGGTATACACGTTCTAGAAAGTCAATTTTTATTTGTTTAGAGTAGAAAGATTAATAGCCAATTATATATACTTTTATTTATTTTTTTATAAATTTTTTAGGAGTGGATTTCAAATTCTGAACTTCTCACTAGCGCATTGATGAGTTTACACAAATAGTTACATTATTTAAAAAAAGTGATTCCTAAAAATAAAATAAAATAAATATATAGTTTTGTTGAGTATTAGAGATTCTATTCTCTCAAAAGAATATTGGTTAAATTGCACCGCATGTTCCTAAACTATGTCCCTTTTCTCAAACAGGTACCCAAATACTTTTCCTTCACATTCAAGTACCCAAACTTTCGATGACTTCCCAAATTAGTACCTAGTAACTTGCTATAGCTAGTTTCCCCCAAGTCAACGCGGGTCAACGGAAGTCAACACATGTTTGACCAATTTTTTAGTTGACTCGATTAACCAAATTATGAAAAAGACCAATTTGAACTCCATCTTCTTCCTCCTCTTTCTTTATTCCTTCATCTTCTTCCTCCATTCAACCTTCTCTCTCCTCCTTCATCTTCCTCCTTTTAATATTCTCTCTCCTTCTCACACTCTTCCATAGGATTGTCAATCGATCGGGTACAAATCCGTACCCGTAGGGTATCCGACCCGCTAGGGTTGCAAAATAACCGATTAAAATGACCGCGGATCGGGTATGGTTTTTTTTCATAGCCAACAATCGGGTTCGGATCTGGTTTGGTTATCTATATAAACCCGAACTCGTAACTGCGAAACCCGAATATTAAACCCGATCGGATACCCGAATATAAACCCGTTTATATCCCTTTTTTATTATTATATTCAAAATTATGGATTGTTGTTTTAATTACTGTGTATGAAATTATGGATTATTGTTTTGATATTGTGTTTGAATATTTATTTAGAATTATAAATTAATTATTGTGATTTGATATTCATGTATTTTTATTTTATTTTTATTGAAAATACAGTTTATAATTAGAATTTGTATAAAAAACTAAAAAATAAAAAGAAAATATTCGGGTATTCGGATAACCGACGGGTTCGGGTATTACCCGCGGGTCAGATTCGGGTATGGATTTTAAATCCATTTAATAATCGGGTTCGGGTTCAGATATACCCGAATATCTGACGGATCGGGTTTGGTTTCTGTTAAATCCGACCCAACCCGACCTGTTGACAACCCTACTCTTCCACCAACTCATAACTCATCTATATTTTTTTTTTCCTTTTTTTTTCTTCTTCTTTAACCAAAAAAACAAAATAGATAAAATCCAATGGATTACGTCAACCCCGCCAGAATCCAAAATTTCCAGATCCCGGTGGCGATAGGCCGGAATCTGGTGAGATGACCAGATCGTAGCGCCACCGAGGATCTGGATTCCCGTGTGGCGCTGGGATTTGGAACCCAGATCCCGACAGCGACCTGGGATCTGGATTCCAAATCCCAAGTCGCCTCCGAGATCTGTGTTCCAGATCCCAGCCCCACGGGGAATCTGGAGCCCAGATTCCGACGGCGAGGGAATCTGGAAATTTCAAATTCCGGACGTCGACCTCGGAATCTGAATTTCCAAGTTACGGCGCTCGCCGTCCGGAATTTGGAATTTCCAGACTCCGACGAAGACCCGCCCTTAGGATTGGATATTTTTTTATTTTTTTTTTGTTAGGAATTGAATATTTTGTTAATTGAATTAAAAAAAAAGAAGAAGAGAAAGAAGGAATAAGAAAAATAAAATGAAAAGAGAACAAAGGAGGAAAGAAGATGAAGGTGGAGGGGTAATTTGGACATTTTGCTTAGGGGAGTGAAAGAAGTCAGCTAAATTCGCGTTGACTTTCGTTGACTTGAGGTCATCGATAGTTTGAATACTTAGCTGTGAAGAAAAAGTTTCTGGATACATGTTTGGAAAAAGCTGACATAATTTAAAAATTTGTAGTGCAATTTATCCAAAGAATATTAGAAATTTAATTGAAGCTATTTTTTATTTAACAGTACTAAGTCCTAATATATTAGGATTGGTAAAAGTTCTAGGGGCCCTAATTTTGGTATTTCTGTTATGTCTCTCATTTAATTTGTGACACGTTACAGATTAATTCTATTAGTTATAGTTAAATTTTATTAAATTTCGTAGTTAGCTTGCCGCAAATCAAAAACTTGAGCAGGAAACGTGACAAACTATGTACAATTTGAGACAACGGATTTAAATCTACAATTAAAATTTTTGCTATGAAACATATCCTAAAAACAAATAAATTTAATTTTTTATTTTTATATAAATAGAAAGAAAAAGATTCAAAAATAATTATAAATCTACGATTAAGAAATTTATCAAAAACAATAAAACCTACGATTAAGAAAGGAAGAAAATAAAATTTTTCCAATAAATAATCCGATTAGAGAACAGAGAAATTTTAGGGCAGTGGAATAAAATTTAGTGAATGATGAGCATGTGGCATAAAATTTTGTACCAAATATATATTGAATGGCGTCGTAGCTAGAGTAGGTCATAATGAACTCATAAAGCTACAAAGATAGACTGACAGCACAAAGCATCATTGCCTACGTACCTTTAAAGTTAGTAAAATTTTTCATTTTAATCTTTAAAGTTTTGCACTTCTCACTTTAACCCTTTAACTCTAAAAAACAGGTCAACTTAACCTTTAAAGTTTTGCATTTTCCACTTTAACCCATTAACTCTAAAAAACAAGTCAACTTAACCCTCCGGCACATGGAATCTTGAATTTTGTCAAATTGAACTCACCCCATAATTTGGGCATCCAAAAATTTTCTCCCGTAATTTCCAGGTTTCCAACATACTTTAACCGGAGTAAATTCACTGCAAAAACACATTCTAGGTTGCGATTCCATGAACTATGGATGCAAAACGATTAACGATAAGTCGAAGAACACAAATCATGTATAATAGGAAATTGGAGGGAGAAATCTAACAACACATCTGTAATTTTAAATACCCAGAATATCAAATCAACGCCATTTACAAATTCGCGGAAGAAGAGGAGAAGAATTACACGAATCAAGAACCAGACCTAGAAATCGAATTTGTAAGCGCCACATTATATTGAGAGGTTAAGTTGACATGTTTTTTAGAGTTAAGGGGTTAAAGTGGGAAGTGCATAACTTTAAAGGTTAAGTTGACCTGTTTTTTAGAGTTAAAGGGTTAAAGTGGAAAGTGTAGAACTTAAAAGGTTAAAGTGAAAATTTTTGCTAACTTTAGGGGTCTGCAAGGTTGTTAGCCTTATTTAAAATTCTAAAGAGAATAAAAGTGCATTAAAACAGTTCTTGTTAAATGTATAGTAATTTCTTTTTTGGGTGACAAAATGATAAAATAGAATAGAAGTGATAAGATTGGAAAATATGTTTATTTCATTTGAGTGAAGCCTCATTCTTTTGTCAAAAACTTTCTGTGTAAGGTTATAATAAAAAAGAAAACTTTTTGTGCAAGGCCCATAAAATAAATAAATAAAAAACTTTCTGTGCAAAGAAAGGATTTTTATATTTTTAAGATTTTTTGGTATTTATTTATTGAAGAAAATAAGTGAAATGAAAATATTATGTTACTCAACTCAACACACTTAATTGTATATCGAAAAACAAATGAAAAACCAAAAAGAAAAAAATTGTATAATTTTCCTCAAGTTTTACAACCCTAACTCAACTATCCAAACCAACACAAAACTTTCGGGTATTTGGTCATGCACAAAAATATATTACACTTTTAACTAAAAACTCTACTTTCACACAATATTTTCTTATTGAAGCAACGAAATATAATCAATGTATTTTATAGTTATTTTTTACGGTAATAAAAAATATAGTTAAAGGTAGACTTACTTTATCGCAAAATTAAGGCAAATCATAAATACAACTAATATTTATACAATTAATTCAAACCATATATTTTATTATACATTTATGTGCATTAGGAGCATATAGTATTGAGAAAAGTACAAATAAAACCTTTGTGTTTTCATGATTTGCAAATAGATGAATGTGGTTTCATTTTTGTGCAAAATGAGGCATCTAGTTTACAAAATGGACAAGTAAATGAACTTGAATAAATGTGTTAGTATTTGATGACGTGCCACGTTGACTTTAATGATGTGGCATGTTGACTTGGATGACGTGGCACGATAAAGTATTAATTTTTTTGATGACGTGAAGAGTTGACTTGATGATGTGGCAAATGTTGCTAATCAATTTCCTTTATTTATCAACTTTGAAAACCACGTGCCTTTTTTTGCAAAAAAAAAAATGAAACTACATTTCTCTATTTGCAAAACATTAAAACTAGAAGAGTTTTATTTATACTTTTTCCCACACTATTCACCTACATTAATTACTAATACTCACCTTCTTGTAAAAGAGCTTTTTTTTACCATCAGCTTCAACTATTCAAAACTTTCTCTCATTCGCATTTAAATTTTCGTAATTTTAATTTCAAATTAACAATAACCATAAATGGCGAGAACTCCGAAAATGGATGATAACGAGTTGTCGAAATCTAACGAGACAAAGAATTTCAAAAAGTTAATTTTTTTTATTGAGACATCCTCCACCTAGATGTGGATGCGCGCTTCATCTCCGATTCATCACTGAATTAAGTAATTATACCATTTATTTATGATAACATCGAGAATTGTACTTAACCTTTATGCGTCCCATGAAGGATGGAGGGCCAACATGCTTAGGATAAGCCACTCTTATAACGACTTTCATCTGACTAGGGCAACCATTCACCTAGGGGATGTGGCTCGCACAGTTGACATGATTTGCCAAATGATCCGCAGTTTAGGAGAGCAAAGGTGTAAAGTTGTCGACTTCCGGAAAAAGAATAAATTATCGTTATGATTTTGTTTCTATGGAGACCATGCTGATGACATAAAGGAAACATTCTCAACTAGGGCATTAATTCCCCAAAATTCTAGTAAATATCTTCTTTTGTCATTAGTACGTATACAATCAATAACAAATATTTTGACATTCTTATTTACTTACTTTTTAAGGTTTTCAATCTAAGAATTTATACTGACTTGATCGTCAGAATGTCACATAAAATTTTTTAATGCCATTCACAAGTTCGGCGAACCATCATCAAGAAGATTTAAAACACAAGATATCAATTTAATTTGAGATTTGTTAGATATATTTTAAGTACATGAGCCACATTAATCAGCAGCTCATGCAAGCACATGAGCCACACGATTAACATACCTCTTACAAAACAAAACATTAGTGCAACCTAACAAATGAATTACAACTTTACAATCATCAACAAGAATGTCAAAAGGAAAAAACAAATCAACTAAAACTAATAAGACTAGAAGTTGCAAACCCAACTCTAATTGAACATAAAGAAACATCATTCTTGTAAGTCAACTCAATGCTTCACGAAATCTTTAAATCGAACATCTAACAATTAAAAATTTCTAACATTCAAAACCTTAAAGTAAACGACTTGAAATCTTCAACCGCTAAACCCGACATTTCTTAGATAATCTTTCCAATAACATGAAGAAGATCATAAATAATATACCATCCTTAAAAAAATCTAAGAATCTTGCAAGTGTCAATAACCAAAACAAGTAAAAATATTCCCATTATAAATAAACGAGGGGTAATAAAGTAATTCCTGAACGCAGACAGACGCCTCTCTTCTTCTACCTCTCGTCTTCTCCTCCTGCGGTTCCACCTGTTTTCCTCTGTGAAGTCGCTAAACTATAAATTAAATCCCAAATCCAAAATTAGGGTTTTTTCAATCTCCTCCGCATATCTCGTAAACCCTAAACCCCCAAATCTCATTCCCCATTACATTAAAAGATCCGCCAAATTGAGGTAAGTAAGCTTTTTCTAAACCCCTAAACCCCAGAACAGCAAAATCAATTAAACCCTAACCCTAACCCTAAACCCTATCTTTATCAGTAACGATCAAAGGGGTTTTGACGTTTTAAGTGGTTAATTGAGCAATGGATGATATCGAAAAAGCAATCTTAATAAGTTTTGATGAATCGGGTTCTATCGATTCGTCGCTGAAATCACAAGCTGTGTCTTACTGTCAGCAAATTAAAGAAACCCCTGCAATTTGTAGGATTTGTATTGAGAAATTGTGTTTTTGCAGCATCGTTCAAGTTCAGTTTTGGTGCTTGCAGACTTTACATGAAGTTATTAGGGTTAAGTATGGTTTGTTGAGTTCCGACGAGAAGGGTTTTATTAGGAAGTCCGTGTTTTCGTTGTGTTGTTATGATGATAGTAATGCCGCGAAAGTTTTAGAGGGTCCTGCGTTTATTAAGAACAAGCTTGCTCAGGTTTTGGTTACTTTTATTTATTTTGAGTACCCTTTGGTTTGGTCTTCGGTGTTTGTTGATTTTTTGCTGTATTTGAGTAAGGGGCCGATTGTTATTGATATGTTCTGTCGGGTTTTGAATGCGCTTGATGATGAATTGATTAGTTTGGATTATCCTCGGACTACGGAGGAGTCAGGGGTGGCTGGTCAGGTTAAGGATGCAATGAGACAGCAATGTATATGTCAGATTGTGAGAGCGTGGTACGACATTGTATCTATGTATAGAAAGTCTGATGCTGAACTTTGTTCAACTGTGTTAGATTCGTCGAGGAGGTATATTTCGTGGATTGATATTGGGTTGATTGTGAATGATGCGTTTATGCCGTTGTTGTTTGAGTTGATGCTGCTTGATGGAGAATCTGAGCAACTTCGGGGTGCGGCTGCTGGGTGTGTTTTGGCTGCAGTTTCTAAGAGGATGGATCATCAATCCAAGTTAAAGTTATTGCAGAGTCTTCAGATAAGTAGAGTATTTCCGCTAGTAACTGGGGATAGCGACTCTGAGTTGACAGAAAAAATAGCTGCATTGGTTACAGGGTATGCTGTGGAGATTTTGGAATGCTATAAACGGGTGACTACTGAGGATGCTAAGGGGGCTTCACTTGATCTTTTGAATGAGGTCTTACCCTCGGTTTTTTATGTAATGCAGAACTGTGAGGTAGATACTGCGTTTAGCATTGTACAATTTCTTTCAGGTTATGTTGCCACCATGAAAACCTTTTCTCCTCTGAGAGAGAAACAAGTGCACTATGTGGGTCAGATATTGGAAATCATTCGCTCACAAATTTGTTATGATCCTATGTATCGGGATAATCTTGACATGCTGGATAAGATTGGAAGTGAAGAGGAAGATAGAATGATTGAATTTAGAAAAGATTTATTTGTGTTGCTTCGCAGTGTAGGTCGTGTGGCTCCTGACGTTACCCAAGTATTTATACGAAATTCTCTAGTTAATGCCGTTTCCTCGAGATCAGAAAGTAACGTTGAAGAGGTAGAAGCTGCACTTTCTCTTTTGTATGCACTTGGAGAATCATTGAGCGATGAAGCCTTGAGAAATGGAAGTGGGTTGTTGGGTGAATTAGTGTCGATGCTTCTTTCGACAAGGTTTCCATGCCATTCTAAACGGCTGGTTGCCCTTGTATACTTGGAGACAATGACTAGATATATGAAGTATGTTCAGGAGAACACACAATATGTTCCAATGGTTCTTGCTGCGTTTTTGGATGAGAGAGGAATACGCCATCAAAACATCCATGTGAGCCGTAGAGCAAGTTATCTGTTCATGAGGGTTGTAAAATTACTAAAAGCAAACCTTGTTCCTTTTATAGAGACTATTTTGCAGGTACTGAGTAAATCATCTATTTGCTTTCTAGTTACTTTTCCTTAGTGTTAGTTTCTGGCATTTCTTAATTGTTGCTGTGACTCAGAGCCTCCAAGATACAGTTGCTCGGTTTACAAGTATGGATTATACAACAAATGAATTTTCAGGATCTGAAGATGGCAGCCATATATTTGAGGTCCCTGCTTGCTTCCTCTATCCTTTTTCCATTTTTCCTATTTAACTTACATTTGGAATTAAATGTAGAGGCCAATTAAATTGAGGGATATATTTTCATTAAGAAATATGCTTAGGTCAATTAAATATACTTCATTTATTTTAATGGTTATGTTGACTACTTGCAGGCAATCAGTTTGCTGATTGGTACGGAAGATGTACCTCTGGAAAAACAAGCTGATTACCTTTCTTCACTGCTAACTCCTCTTTGTCAGCAGGTTAAAACCATTTTTATGTATATGTGTGTGTGTAGCTTGCATATTTGTATTTTTTTTAATGCAAACCGTGCTGGCATTAAAAAACAATCTAAATTCTGTGTTATACAGGTTGAGATTTTGCTTATGAATGCCAAAGTGCAAAGTTCAGAGGAGTCTCCAGCTAAAATCGCAATTATTCAACAAATAATCATCGCGATTAATGCCCTTAGCAAGGTTCTTTTCCTGTCTGATGCCCAAATCTCCTTTTAGCTGCTAAATATAGATAATATTCAAAACAGATCAAGTATTTGCCAAACAGCTTGTTATAATTTTAGTTTGATAGATATGTCTGGTAGGTTCACCATTTTAACCTTTCATGGCAGTTTAACCATTTTAACCTTCTATTTTCAGGCTCTGCTGGTACAGTAGAAGTACATAATGATTTTTTGTTTTTATCTTTAATTGCATGTATGCAGCGTCCTCACAGTTTCTTATGATTGCATCAGAGATTATGATTGTATGTAAATGCAGTTTCCTCACAATTTCTATTTGTTATTCAGGGCTTTAGCGAACGCCTTGTAACTGCTAGCCGTCCGGCAATAGGTCTCATGTTTAAGCAGGTTAGTGCTGGATACCCTTCATTTTATGTTTTATTCGCAACATACAACATATGGGATTTTTTGTGTGCATCTGAAGTAAAACCTGAGGAGTAATCAATTATCTGACTCAATCTTCATATGATTTTCATTTTTTTTATGAAAGGGCTGTTGCTGATACATTGTCCTGTTGATTTTTGTGTATGATATTTCATCATTTTCGTGGTTATGGATTGGCATTCATCATTTTTTTTTAAATGATTTTGGAAAAGGAGGTGGGATTTTGAATGGACCCTGGGGCTTCCTTTGGTATCCAATGGATCTGACTGCTAAAAAAGTGATGCGGATCTTTTTATCGCTTAATATCAATGTTTTCATGTATTTGTTTAAATGATGTTTTGTCATTGGTCTGTTCTACCTCCATAGAATTCCTTAGCTCCCATCAAAATGATGTCATAATATTCGTCATGGAATAATTGCTACCTTTTTTTTTCTTTTTCCCTTTTCTTAAAAATTGACCCAAGTTCCCCAATATCTTGTGGTTCTGATGACAAGTTTGTTACTGCAATTGGTTTCATTTGTATCAATTGTGCGCTAATATTTTTATTTCATCATTTTGGTATCCAGACACTTGATGTTCTTCTGCAAATACTTGTTGTTTTTCCAAAGATTGAGCCTCTTCGGAGCAAGGTAAGCCGTAAACATGGAGCCATGAGAAAAAATCAGGTTTGATATATTATTGGTGATTATACATGTTGCCTAAACTTAGAATGTGGTATCCAGGTGACATCCTTCATACATCGGATGGTGGACACTTTAGGAGCATCCGTATTTCCTTATCTTCCAAAGGCATTGGGGCAATTGCTTGCAGAATCTGAGGTGCAGTAAGAGATTCCTGTCAAGTTATTCTATAACCTATATGAGAAATAGAATTTATTTTTTGTCCAAGTATCACTGAATGGACTTTGGCATGATAATGAAATGAGTTATATGCCGTGTCCCTCCCAGCCCTTGTATGGTTAGTGGCAGCTGGTGTAACTGTCTGTGGTGCAATGTGTGTTATTTTATCTACACATGAGCTTGATCTGTATTATTTTACTTGTGGAGTTTGATCAGTAAACTAAACAGACACATTTCATTCTTTTGTATTACTTTACTTGAGGAGTTTGATCTGTAAATGAATTAAATGTTGCCTTTTGTTCAAGTTAGTGGCTGAACTTTGGAGGAAATTGTCGTGGACTTCTCGTGAAATCTGATACTTCGTTGATTTCATATTCCCGTATTATATTGTGATATAAGTACCTGATTATGGAATATGTTATTCCATTGCAGCCAAAGGAAATGGTTGGTTTTATTGTGCTCCTCAATCAACTTATCTGCAAATTCAGCACCTCAATTCGTGACATAGTGGAGGAAGTTTTTCCAGCCATTGCTAGCAGGGTTTTAAGTGTTCTACCAAAAAATGGATTTCCTTCAGGACCTGGAACCAATACCGAGGTACGAATAAATAAATCCTACTTCTTTTCTGAACTCATGCAGTATAGTTCGCCTTCTAGCTTTTTTTGTTATGGATTTGCTTATGCTTAGTGTTCAGTAGCTTGGTGGCTAACAACTCCAAAAAGAAACATGGGGCTTCAATTCCCCCTATTAATGCATCGCGTAAAGTATCAAATATGCTATTTTCAATGTTACTTCTAAGTCTGTTTGCTGACTCTTGGTTTTTTGCAGGAAATCCGCGAATTACAAGAACTTCAGAAAACATTGTACACATTCCTTCTTGTGATAGCTACACATGATCTATCTTCTGTCCTCCTTTCACCCAAAAGCAGGGGATTTCTGGATTCATTGATGCAGTTGTTACTGTCCGCAGCTTGTAACCACAAGGATATTACTGTAAGAAAGGTAAGCTCGGCCCTCAAAAATGTAACTTTAAGTAGCAGGAATCTTTGGTAGTCTGTTTTGTTACAGAGGTGTTGTGCATTTAATATCTGTGTCCTCTGTAATTCAGACATGTGTACAGATATTCACGAGATTAATAAAAGATTGGGGCGCCAAACCTTATGGTGAAGAAAAGGTTTGTCTGCTCTTTAATATCTACTCAATCCTTACTGGTCTTCTCTTTTGAGGATTATTGCTCTAATGGACTTAAAAACATATTCAGGTACCGGGTTTCCAGAGTTTTGTGATCGAGGCTTTTGGGACAAATTGTTGTCTGTATAGCGTACTCGATAAATCCTTTGAGTTCCAAGATGCAAATACTGTGAGTAATGTGCAATACACTTTTTCATAAAGTATTTTGCAATTTTATTTTGATTCACTTTTGATGTTCTGACTGTAGATTACAAGATGCTGACATAATAATTGAAGGTGGATAATTAAGTGATAAATTTTTATTCTCTATGCTCTTAGGGAAGGTCATAATTGTGGTGACATAAGGTTCGAGCGAGGAATTGAGTGAAAATACGATAATCTAGATACTAGAAAACCTTTTAACTTTTAGTTTATTTAGTTATATCTAGGTTGCTATTTTATTGGTTTATGGGCCATTAACAATTGAAGGTTGATTTGAGAAACTTGGGAACTGTAAAAGGTAAAATAACAAGCTTGCTTGGTAGATGATCCTTTTATTGTTAATGTTAATTGGGAATTTATATGACACTGCGGCATTTCTCTGTCCTAGTGCTATCTTTTTGGCTTGGCACTTACATAAAAGCATGATCCGTTACACTATTTTGCAGTCCTCTATTGGTGGATTTGATAGACATGTTAACATTTTACAACTGATAGTTTAATTCATTTTCTCCCATCTTTATTGGGTTAAGGAACCTCTCTGAGAGTACCTTAAAGTTGCGCCTTTTTTCTTTTACTCAAGTGGTGAAAATTTATCTGGTTCTTTAATGGCAGCTTGTTCTGTTCGGAGAAATTGTACAAGCCCAGAAGATAATGTATGAGAAGTTCGGTGATGCTTTCCTAATGCATTTGTTATCTAAAGGACTTCCGTCTGCACATTGCCCTCAAGAATTGGCACAACAATACTGCCAAAAGTTGCAGGTAAATGATGGCGCTGTTGCTCCTTTGTGCTTGTATGCGTATTACTTGATTTGATCCTGGAGATCTTATTGTATGCATGATTATGTGTTTTACAATTTCTTTCTCAGCATCTTGCTCTCGTTATAACTGTAGTAATTTTGGATGCATATTGATGTTTGCCGTTGCAGGGTAACGATTTCAAGGGATTGAAGTCATTTTATCAATCACTGATTGAAAGTTTGAGGCTCCAACAAAATGGAAGCCTTGTCTTCAGATAGCAGGATTAAAGATGAAACCTTTTTGTGTTGTATTTCGGCTTAGAATCCGGGTGAATTCTCTGTTTTATGTGGCTATCCAGTCTGGTTTTGCGAAGGTGTGTATATAACATACTAACTTTTTTTCTTTTGTTGTTTATAACATTTAAAATATACCATTGAACTCTTCTTAATGCATATAGTTTGCTCCAACCATTCAATTTTGCAGGATTTTCTGTGTACATATTATGTTTATCTCGAGGTATACGATTATAATTTCTTTGTTTTCTTTGGTTTTCTTTCAAACGATTCAAGGATTTAATGTCTTTTTTTCTTTTTACTGCAGCTGTAAATTTTTCCGGCATCAAGGTTTTTTTTTTTTTTTTTTTTTTGGCAGTAGCAGGCTGGTTGCAGAAAAGCACACTATTTATTTTCTCAATATTTCTTTTTGATGGTTGTATAAAAAAATTATAGGTAGTTAGAAAGGGAAGTTTCAAAAGTGAAATATGGCTAGAGTTTTTTGGTTGGGCCATTTGGGGAAAAAAAAGTGAAGTAAAATACAAATATTACTGTGTTCTCATAACTTAATTATTTCCCTTTAAAGTGATAAATGTGTTTTCCATTTGGAAAATTGATTTCTTAGGAGTATATTTTTACTTAATCGAAAGAAAATTCATCTAAAAAGGTATTTATCGAGTCCCGAATTCATTTTACTCACCCAATCATTGTTTACTACGGTTAACCAATAGATGAAATTTATATGGTGTTTTATTTTAGGATTTTCAGGTGATCTAACCTCGTCTTTTTAACTACTTGTTAACTTGTGTATATTCGTAGTGGTAATTATTTGAACTACGTTTTTTATGTTTTATCAAATTCATGCAAGCTCTACCCTACACGTCTTTGAATTGAAGGAGTCTCAAAATCTATCTCACCTACCCTATATATCTTATATATAAAAGAATATCTTTTATTAATAAATGATTCCTAATTCCCTTTTGTTTATGCTTTCAGAGAATTATATCCAAAAACAGTACCATTTATGTCTTTAACCTATGGCGAGACTGATTTTTAGTGTAAGACAATTAAAAGATATTGACAATTTTGAAATTTTAAAAATATGGAGGGGCATTATTGAAGGGAAGAGGAGGTGATGTCAGCGCTGATCAGCGCTGATGTCATCTCTGGAGAGAGAAAAAGTTTTCATTATTTTATTTAAAATGTATTTTCCCGCTCTTTCCGTACTCATTTTTCAAAAAAAATTATATCGCTGAACTCGTATTAATTAGGCGGTCATTTTGAGATTCATTGTTGTTATTTATAGACGATTTTTTTTATGGTTGTTCCAAATTGAATACTCGGTTGTTCCATCAGAATACTACATTTGTTCCACCAGAATACTACATTTGTTCCACCAGAATATTTTCATTATTTTTTTTAAAATGCACTCTTAGAGTGTAAAAAAATGTAGTATTCTGGTGGAACAAATGTAGTAGTTTGGTGGAACAAATGTAGTATTCTGCTGGAACAACCGAGTATCCAATTTGGAACAACCATAAAAAAAAATCGTCTATAAATAACAACAATGGATCTCAAAATGACCGCCTAATTAATACGAGTTCATTAGTATAATTTCTTTTGAAAAATGAGTTCGGAAAGAGCGGGAAAATGCATTTTAAATAAAATAATTAAAACTCTTTCTCTCTCCAGATCTGACATCAGCGCTGACATCACCTTCTCTCCCTTCCTTCCAATTCCACGCATGAGAGGTTTCTTTTAATTACAAGTTTGTCACCTTCCCTTGTCTCACCCTAAGAACTAGTCTCATCTTAAACTCTTGTCTTATTTGAACTTGACTCTACTTAATATTATACTTCTATAAATAGTAGAAAAATACATATACAACTAGATTATAGTTTTGTAAAACCATTAGATTGGGGTATTGTTGGGGTATTGTTAGATAAAAGATACTATTTTGTTCTTTGATTCTTATTTTTTCTACTTTTGTATTTTTGAAATACAATTCTTCTTCTAAAAAACTCAAAATCATGAAGCTTTCGGTAAATGACGGATCCGAAGTTCAGCCAAGGGGGTGCTCATGAGTATTACATTTATATTTTATTTTTTTGGTAACGTATTACATTTATATTTCTTGTGTGTTTATACATACAAACAGAGAAGTCACATATTTTTCTAGCAATGTTTAAATTCCCTTAAATAAAAAGATACCCTTATTAGTTATTATTATATGTAGTTGGATATGGTCTTACCTTTATTTTAGTGACACATAGATGGTCCCTATTAAAGTTATCTAATGCTTGTCTGATACAACCTCAATAATTCGATCGCGGCTTAGACGTTGTCTAATTAGGAGTCTTTTTATTATTAATATTATAAGAGTGGTTTTATTGTTTTAGAAGTATTAGGTCTCTAATATTCTATTTAGTTAGTATTCCTTTATTAGTAGAATTAGGTTTATTGGTTTGCTATTTAAAGGCTCTCGAGTTATGTAATCAATCAATCAATTCAGAAGTTAATAATATTTCAGTTTGCGCTAACTAGAAAAGCGAAGTGGTGTTTTAGGTCGTTTCCACCCCAAAACGATCCCTCTTGATCGATTCCCAAGATAGGGTCGTATCATTGTCTTTTTGCATAATGTCTTTTTATTATTATTGTTATTATTATTTATTTGTTTATTAGGTGGAGTTCTCTATTCTTTTAATTATTCAAATTTGATATCTTAATCAGAAAAATAAAAATAATAAATTTCAAAACCCATCATTATGGATTTGCAATTTATGAAATAAAAATATTGGAGGAGAAAAACGAGTAGGAATTAATCAAGATAAGTGAATTTTATTGTTTTGGTTATTATTTGGACCTAAAAGAATACATACACGAGCTTACGTTTTCACACATAATATTGCATAACAAAATGCTTAGGTCAAAAGATGTCGTCACGAAAAATCTAGCTCAATTTGGAAATTGAAAGATTTCATTTAATGGAAGTTTGGTTGTCACAAAAAGTTACATCAAAGGAGGACTTTGATTTGAATATTTTAGAAACCTTTAATATATTTTCTTTGATCTTCATAATTACCCGTCAAGTAAGGCTATTTAATTTTGAATTTTAGGCAAATTTGAGTTGACTCCTATTTAATTACTGTTTTCTTAATCCTAATTATCTTATTATATCCAATTGTTTTGTGTTCACTAAGTTACTTTTTCCCTAAAAGACTTATTATTTTTGGCTTATTTGAAGCACATATCAACTTATTTCAACAATTTCAGTTTCGTTCAATTATTTTATTTTTTTTTCAGCAATTTTAATTTTAATAACATTATTTTTAAATTAGAAGTATTGGTAAAATTAATTTAATTTATAATGAAATTTCTAATTATAAATAATTAAATATCAATCTTAACTTTTAAATTTGGAGTAGCGTGCATCATTTATTATTAACTAAAATTAATGGATTTGTTTTAACCATTGATTTCAAAATGGAGAGTTGTGATGGATTAATTTTTAAAGAGTAAAAATATTTTATTAATAATTTAGTGGGAGTGTGTATTTTTGTTTACAGTACAATTTCTCTATCGTAGCATTTGATGTGATTATTACAACCGTCGGATTCTATATGATTTTCTTTTGAATAAAGTTAAAAAAAACCTTTGTGGTTCCACTTATTTTCACAGAAGGGACTGTGGTTTACTTTTTGTCAAAACGAGGACTGAGATTTCATATTTTTCTAAAAAAATGACGTTTTAGTTTGACCATATAAAACTCATGGCTAACGGCCTTAAACAGAAAAATGTCAAGAATTAAAGTTGTTTAATACCATAATCTTCATGGAACCACATTTTCAATTTTTGAAAATCATGGTTTTTTAATCTTTCTCTCTCTAAACTTTGACTTCTCCTCACTAAACACCATCTAGAAGATCACAAAATAAAAAAGTTGAAGAATTAAAGTTTAATATTATATAATCGATATAATAAGTTATGTTTTTCCAAAGAAAATGACAACTAATATTTTTTTAAGCGGTAATGAAACTTCAATAGTAAAATGATTTAAGAAATTATACCTATTTATTTACTATTATAGTTTTAGTATTAATTTATTTTAGATTGATAAATTTAATTTAACTATATTCAATTCAATAAATTCAATTCAATTCAGCATTTTCAGTTCAATTCAACAATTTTAGCAAGTTCAGCTTTTTGTAGCAATTTCAGTTCAGTTCAACAATTTCAGTTTTATTCAACAATTTCAGTTCAGTTCAGCTTTATTCAGCTAAAAAGAACAGGGCCTAAGCATGTACATAATATGATTTTTCTGTTAAGACACATATGATTTCTAATTGTATACTCCTTAATTACATCGAAACATCAAAATCATCGTATGAAGAATATTATCATATTAGTCCATAACCAAGCTTTCTCAAGTCTGTTATCTGAGCAAACAGTTTAAACAAAGAGGTACATTTGTATGAATTCTTGATCTTGAAGCATGTAAGACCACACATAGGCATATAATATAATATTAAAATTTCACCGATAAATAAAATTACTAGAATTTCAATTATCGAGAACTTGATTTACAAGGCTTGATAAGAAAATAAAAGTTTAGATTTATCCAATAGTAATATTTATTATTCAATCTGGTATCAATAATCTAATTAACGGTTGAGAGCTCCGACTAGTTAAATGTTTGAAGTGACTTTAAAGGTATGTTCAGTAGGAATTGAATAGCAAAATGTAATTCCCAAAAATGAAACAAACTAATGCTAATCAAATAGAAAATCCCATCAAAATTCGATTTTCTTTTACCAGTAAACTTGATTTATTGTTTTCAGAATTTGCCTAATATTATATTTTCTTCAGAATTTATGCATTTCAATATCATGTAATAGAAAAGATACAAAAAGTAAAATAAATAGTATATAAAAAATATCATCATTGCAATGACAAACATGCCTTTTTAGATTATTGTTTTATTGGAGAGAAAAAGAAGAATAAAGAAATCAAATCATGTGAACTACTCCATATAAAGTAAGTTGGTCATCTCGTATTTTGTAGGTCAATTATAAAAAAAAATCTCTGAATTAAATTGTTTCATTTATGAAAATTATAAATTTTTATGACCAAATTCTTTTGATATTAATTAAAAAGAATAATTAGTCCTTTTTGCCGCTTAAACTCTCTTGTATCAAATTAATTCCAAGATCATGATTAATTACTATTGATTTTCATGATTACACTTAACCTTAATTTAATCCCTCGTTTGTTTACACTCATTCCGACTTTGTAGTTTTAGAACTATTGGTCATA
Source organism: Euphorbia peplus (assembly GCA_028411795.1). NCBI lineage: Eukaryota > Viridiplantae > Streptophyta > Magnoliopsida > Malpighiales > Euphorbiaceae > Euphorbia > Euphorbia peplus. The sequence continues at coordinate 4,437,961 of CP110843.1, read as the reverse complement.
TGACCGGCATTGATTTGATTCATTTTGAGTCTTTGATTCTGTGAGGGAGGCATTTTGTTATTGCCACGAAATTCGGTATGTGACAAGCTTAGGTTGGGATTGTGTATTTTGGGTCCAATTCGGAAATTTGAAAATCTCCAAAGCTCTATCTAATAACAGTCAATTTTTTACGACTTCAAATTTTGATGAAAAGAAATGCGATGCGATACAATTCTACAATTCTACATAACAATTCTACTATATGTGAGACATAATTTTTCATTTAATTAGTAATACTAAAACCCTGTTATTTATGACTAAACTGAACTAAATTTAACAATAATGATAATATTTGACTTGTAAACAATAATAATTAAAATAAATAAGGTTAAATAATAATAATGACAATTTTTTAAATAACTTTTCATTGTTTTAAAAATCGCTATGCGGCCACGGCACGGTCAGTGACCCAAACGATGAATCGGGAATTAATTGGTTTTGTATTTTTCTGTTTTTTAGTTATTTTAAATAAGTTATATAAATATATTTTTGTTTTTTTAGGGAATATAAATATATTTTAAAAAGACATAAAAATCCATGTTAGAAAACAAAAGATATTGACCAAACTACCTAAAAATAATAACTATTTTTGTCCAAAATGATAATTATAAATATGACAAAATGTCGACAGACATAAATATTTCGATGTTTATTACATGAATATTTAAAAAAAAAACAATTACCAACAAATTAACGTAACATACTTAGATGCTCTTATTCAACTAATTTGTTTTCCAAATTCATAATCTTCAAGTACTTTCTCGTTTTTTTCCTCAAACTCATAGTTTATATCTTCATCTTCTTCCTCGTCTTCATCCGACACAAAATCTTCTCCAAGTTCTCTTATTTCTTCATCGGACACTCTTCATCTCCACCTTCAACAAACCAATCTTGTGCACCACTAGCTTCATTTGAAAGAAGAACATCCACGTTTTTCTTAAGTTGTCTTTTCTTTTTATTCAAAATTTTAGCATTAACGACGAAGAATGCAAACGATCGGCAGCTCGGTACGGAGGATGGAGATACAAGACGACAACAACGGAGGATGAGAGTAATTTAGCTTTTTTTTTTAATTTGCTGCTGGTTAAACTGAGTATTTTCCGAATTTTTATTTTATTTTGTTATTTTTAAAAATTAATTATTTAATTAAAATCATATGGACCATTTTTATTTGGATCAATTTTTTTTAATTGGGCTAATTTTTCTGAATCGGTCATAAAACGGTTGACCGATTCAAAATGACCTATTTACAAAAATCAGTACGATATTCTCAATTTTACCCGTTTAATAGCCGATGAATCGGTCAACTCGGCCGATTTTTAGAACACTATTTTATTAAATCTAAAATAACTCAATGTTACAACAATTCAAGGTATGGTGAAAATAAGAATTTAAAATTCTATAATATAAGACCTATGAAATACGATATACGTTATACATTAATAATTCTTACTGAAATAAAAAAACTCAAATAAAGACATATTAGTAATAACTTCAACTTGTGATCAAAAAAATGTTATACGACACAATTCTACTATATGTGAGACATACTTTTTATTTAATTATTAATACTAAATATCTTTTTTTTGATAAATTGCAAGGAGCATGATTTAAACCATGGTCTCCCACTCACACATATTGAGTGTACCAATTGGGCTACAACTAATTGGTTAGTAATACTAAATATCTAAAATTAGTAAAATTGAAATTGTAAAGACATAGTATTGTTAATATATGTGAGACATACTTTTTATTTAATTAAGACTATCATACGTTTATCATGAAGTATATAAATAATTAAAGTGTAACAAATTTCTTATCATATGATATTTTGTTTTATTGATAAACTAATTATTTTTAAAATAGATTAAACTTAGATCTTAATCTCGTTTATAATTCAATTTAGTATATATAAATAATTATTAGTTATTGGATTAAATTTATTGAAAATTACTTAACTGAACTAAATACTACTGAATTGAACTGAAATAAATTACTGATAATGCATAAAAAACATGACCTAAATATCTAAAATTGGATTTATAAAGATATGATATTGTTAATATATGTGAGACATACTTTTTATTCAGGTTCAAATACCTTGTTAACCCCTAAAGTTGACAACTTTTTTCAATTTAATCTTTTATGTTGTTCGCTTCCCATTTTAACCAATCAACTCAAAAGAACAGGCCACTTTAACCCTTTGGTCCTATGTGGCGCCTACGTGGCAAGAGCAAGTGAGTGGAGGGGCAAATTTGAAACTTTTTCATTTTTGTAAATTACAAAATGACACCTTAAATTTATTTTTCTTTCTTTTTCATCTCTTCTTCTTCTTCTTCTTTCTTTTTTTTTTTCAATTCCAAATTTTTCCAGATTTCTGAAATTTTTCCAGAAATCTAGAAATTTCCAGAATTCTGGAAAGAAGGATTTGGGAAAAGAAGAAGAAGAAGAATGAGGGACCGAAAAAAAGAAAAAAGTATCAAGGGTCAAAACGATATTTTACCATACACTCCCCTTAGGTGCAACTGGTCATGTGTCGAAAAGGGTTTAAATGACTTGTTTTTTTGAGTTGAGGGGTTAAAATGGGAAGCGAAGAGCATAAGAGGTTAAACTGAAAAAAATTGTTAACTTTAAGGGTTAGCAGAGTAGTTAAGCCTTTTATTTAATTAAGACTATCAAACGTTCATCACGAAGTATACAAATTATTAAAGTGTAACAAATTTCTCATCATATGATATTTTGTTTTATTGATGAATTAATTACTTTTTAAATAGATTAAACTTGATCTAATTTAGTTTATAATTTAATTTAGTATATATAAATAATGGTTAGTTATTGAATTAAATTAATTTAATAAATTTACTGAAAATTACTGAACTGAGTACTACTGAACTAAAATAAATTACTAATAAAGAATAAAAAATAGGGCCTCAATAGTAAAATTCGGTTTAGGACTTTTTATTCGAATGTTTGATTCATGTTTAGGATCTCAAATATATTTACTAATTAATATTAGAAATTTGGAAACATCCGAATTGTACTTAAGATAAGCAATTGTATACTTAGTTTCAATTGCTTAATCGAATTCCAAATCTTTTTATTCAAAATATTTGATCTAATTCAAGAAATTTTAAGATCTACGCTCAAATAAGTTCTAGATGATGACATTTGAGGTTTAACCGAGAATAAAAAGTTTATATGAGATTGGACCTACTAGTATTGAGTTGACCCATTATTTAATTAATTACTTTTTTTAGGCCATGTCTTATTTTTTTTTATATTAAGTACATTTGATTAGTTCAATAGTTTCAGTTTCATACAGTTTTTTTTTTTGGTAAATCTGGAAAGAAAACAAAAGAAGGGAAAAACAAAAACAAAAGAAAAGAAAACAAGGTTACATTATGTAGCATTAAAACGGGGGACAATAGTCCTTATTAAATTATTTCTCAGCAGAGACAGAAGCTTAAAAGGCGTTTGCAGGATATCATGGAAGCCAATAGAAATCATTTAGTTTATGAGTTCGGCAAACTTAATAAAATTTATTAAACATTCAATTAATAATTAAGTTTAATTGAGTTTTTCCACTTACGTTCAACTTTTTTTCCAAAGAACAAGGCCTCAATTTCTTGTTGATCCTTATTAATTAGTATTATATCTTATTGTTTTGTATTCACCAAGTTAATTACTTGTTGCTTAAGCTTGTATACATAATAATATACATATATGGTATGTGTAACTTTCAACATGACTATTTTTTCACCAAAACATCAAAATCATCATTCCTAAGGTACCATGTTATATTCCTCAACTATATGTCTTTTTTTCTAACTCCAAATCATAAATATGTGTTGTTTAATTAATTATTATATTTTATACTTTTTTTCAACTTCCATATAACTTAGTTTCTTTATTTTGGCATTTCTTTTATTATACACCTATTTTTTATATGGATTCGCCTCTGTATTAATCTATTATCAGATGATATGAGTCCGATGCAGCGAGCCGTTTTGTGCCACCTCCACAAACTGTTAGTTTAAAGTATTTTTATATAATGTTTAGAAGTATAAAGACATATACCCTGTTCTTTTTGTCTTATCAATAATTTGTTTCAGCTCAGTTCAATAGTTTTTAGTTAAATTTAGTAATTTCTCATCAGTAAATGCACTTCAGTTCAGTTTAATTCAATTTAGTTCAGTTCGATTATAAAGACAGAGCCATATTAGAACGTTAAACAAAAACAAAGTAAATTCGCGTTGGGGTCGAAATATACATGTTAACCCAATAAAAGAAAGTAATGATCATTATGGCAATGACAGAAATGCCTTTTTAGAATATTGAATTATTGGAAGAAAGAAAGAAAGTAAAGTAGGTCATTCTTGTGTTTTGTAGGTCAATTGGAGAAGGCTTTGCTTGATTTGTGAAGCTTATAAAGTTTTAATAGACCCCAAAAAGGAGATATGAACTCAAATGTTTCAGTTGTCCACACCATACCATCATCACTCACACTATTTAGGAGGCAGTAGTCCTTTTTGCCGACTTGGAAATTAAAAATTTCATTATCAAATTAATTTACCATCCAATTCAATCTCATGATTACTATGAATCTTACTTCAATCCTTGTTTTAATAATTACAACCATTCTCAGTTTTCTACCTTGAGATTTTTTTGGTCTTGACCTAGACAAGGTTGTGGATTCGTTTTGATTTGGCTTGACAGACACTTTGTTATTTCCAAGAAATTTGGTATGTGATGAGGGGTCGCGAATTCAGAGTTGGAATGTCGAGGTGTTTTATATTTAAGTATATAAAACAAATTCCGAAGAAAATTTTCTCTTTATAGCGTTTCAAGTTAGTAATGGAAGACAATTGAACTTCTTTCACTGATAAGTAATACCATATTAACAAAAGTCTAACTAATACCAAAAGTTATTTTAAGATAATTGTCTTACATATTTAAGAAGCTAAATAGTAATATGGGATAATTTGACAAAATATTAACACCAATTGGTTGTCAAAAAAAAAAATTGTATTTGGGAAAATATTGATACCGAAAGGTCAAATGAGGAAGTCTAGTCGATCCCTCAAGGTTAACACAAAACATGAATATGAATTTCTTTCTTAAATATGAATTTCTTTCTAAGTTTTTAAGTGGAATAAATAGTAACACAAAACATATCTCTTTAGACAGAGCATATTTCTAACAAATATATCGCAGCCTAGCCTGACTCATGCAGTAAATCTATCTATATCACACAGATGAAACACTTGGAAATGAAAATAAATCTTTATGTAGGTAATTCATAACATATATAAATTAGTATAATAGAATGTTTCCCCCAAACAACAACATTGTTCACTCTTGTTCTCTTTACAAAGGCCTATTGCTAACACATATCTGACACCTCCATAGGTCATCTAACCCATGTACTATTACATATGGTTTAATATTGAATTTCAAAAATCACTTTTTGTTATTAAACGTTTTAAATTGTCACACTTTGAAAATGACAAAAAGAGAGATAATAGTAATAATAAAAATTGATTGTACAATATTTACCAGCTAAGGCTGCTTAATAAGATAATTAAATTATTTTGGATAACTGAATGTAAAATATGAAGTTGTTACTTTAGGGATAATACCTAAGCATTATGTAATGAAATCTTAGGATCATAATTAAACGAGGCTAAGTGCTAGCGGACAGTCGAGGATTTTTGAAGACTAATCAGAAATTAGTCAGAAAACTTATTTGATAACTAGTCAAATTTTGAGCATTTAAATCAAACATGCCATCATAATCGAGTGTGTCCAAATGAAATACTCAATTTTAAACGCTAATTCGGTCAATAATATTTCGTTTACTGCATCTAATTACAATCTAATGGTTAGATTTTGTGCTTGTAATGTTCTTTTTCTTATTTGGACAAAAGAAAAAGTACCAAACAAACCCACTAATCAGTTTTTTCATTGGCTATTTCTATTGCTCTTATCTGCCGTCAGACTTGCTCGATTTTCTGAATTAATTAGTCATTAACCCCTCAGTTTTTTTTGTTTTTTTTTTAGGAAATTCGCCCTCAATTTTTAAATATTTTCCTAATCAAATTTTTTCTATATGATACATAATCTCATCAACAACAACATCATCATCACCATCATTTGCGCCTTACCAAATTTATTGTGCTATAACATTCCGCACTGCAGAGTTTTATGATCGGTTTTAAACATTTGAATCTACATTTCCATTAACATTAAGATCATATTGTATAATTGTTATTCCAAGCGTGTATAAAACATGAAAGTATAAACATTAATCAACATTTGGTACTTTTGTGACATTTGACACATATTGTAGAGCACTTTTCTCATTTTTTTAACTATTCAAACGTCATTTCTACTTTTATTCTCAATGATGAATGTAAATCGTTGTAATGTTTTTCCATTCCCTTGATTTTTTCACGCCTAAACTCTGACATATGACATCTAATTCTATGTTCTCTAATTGGAGACAAATATCCAAGAATATTTGGGGCGGCTATTGCATGCCGTAATTTTATTTTCTCTTATTATTATTATTATTATTATTATTATTATTATTATTCGAATAGTTATTATTTATAAGCAACATTATTATAATTATTTGTTAAATTTAGTTTCAGTATTTATTTTTCAATTTAGTTCAGTTAAACAAAATTAAGTTTAGTTCAATTTAGTTCACAATCATTCAGTTCAGTTCAGCAAAATTAAGTTCAGTTTAATTTAGTTCACAATCATTCAGTTCAGTTCAATTCAACATCATTCAGTTCATTTCAGCTCAGAAAAGTTCAGCTTTTTTTAGTTAAAAAAAAATAGAGCATGTTTCTCTTAACATCTTCATTTGGGGAAATTATTAGCTAGGGGTCAAAAGACCCTCCATTAGATCTTTGACAAGTGTAATATATCCCACTAAATTTTTTACACCTATAGGCTACGGGTACACTTATCAAACATTTAATAGGGAGTTTTTTTACTTTACTTAAGCACCACAATACCCTAATAATTTCTTCTTCATTTATGGCTTAGGTTTCCCCAACCATAAATTTTTATAGTAGGCTAGGTCCACCATTTGATAATAATCCTTCCTAATAGTGATTTGACACATCTGGATTTCTGTGTTGTTTGAATTATACTCCCTCCGGTCCATATTATTTGTCACATTTGAAGAAACAGTCTTGTTCCATATTATTTGTCATGTTATGTTTCCAATGTAAACTTTTCCCACTATACCCCTATTATTTGTATGTTAGCTTTTCAATGTAAATTTTTTCCTCTTAATTAATAAGGGTATTCTAGTCCAATTTACATTTATTTAATGCAAACCAATCATTTTCTTAATACCCGTGATTTAGTCAAATGTGACAAATAATATGGACCGGAGGGAGTATTTTACAAGTTCTTTATATATCTGCCAAAATACTAATAAGGAGGGAGTATTAATGGTGAACTTGATCAATGATTGGTTTCTTAAAAAAAGAAAAAAGAGAGAAAACGAAAATCAGGCTGTCAAAAAAAAAAAAACCGAAAATCATATGTGAGAATTAGAATGACATCATTTTGATCTAGGTAGGAACAAATCTTTTAAGTGTAGCTCAATCCAACAATTATAAAATTTAGGCATATTTAGTAAAAGACGATAAGCGCTAGTCAGTCAACTGAAGACCTTTGAGGATAAATATGAGATTCATTAGAAAAGTAGTTGGAGATAAGTCGGATTTTACGCGTTTAGGCGGTCTAGACGGTCCAATTTGTCTAAATTGAATTCTTGATTTTGAGCGTTGATACGGAACTTGAGCGTTCAGGCGGCCATCGGTTACAATAGTGGTTCTGTTATTGTGAAAATTCAAATTGCTACTTATTGAGGATACGAGATTGACATTATATGTATATATATATATATATATATAAGAGTACATATACACACTCAGCCCGTGTTCTTTGTTACTGAAATTTACTGAACCGTATTCAATTGAACTATACTACTGAACTAAATTGAATTGAAATAATTTACTGAAGAAAAATTGATGAACTGAACTTAATTAAGCTGATTTAAAGTAAATCCTACTTAACTGAACTGACTTGGAATCAAATCAATTAATGATAAGACATGAAAAACGAGGCCTGAAAAAATATCCCGATCAATAATTTGATTAATTAAATCGGAAAGAAATTATTGAAGGAAGAAGAATTCACATATATTTAGCCAAAACAAGTTATCACCAAAAACATATAAGAATAAGTGATAATTAGTCCGCAAAAAGCATAATGAAGCCCTTGAACTTTTCTGGTTTTAAGAATTAAACTCTCGATCAATTATTTTTTCACATTGAGCCCCTAATCATTGTATTCGTTATGGATCCGTCCCTTTTATAGCTATTCCGTTAAGTTTTCCGTTAAATCTCATACAAACTGCTTCTTCCAAAATCGTTTCACAATCTACTTCATCCACCCTATTACATGTCAAAATCTTTCTTCCCTAATATTATGATCGATCTTGTCCAACACACAAAATCGGAACCCTAATCAAATCACACACCCGTCCTTTTCAATAACATCAAAATGGTTTTGTTCCATCCAATTTAAGCATCCAAATATGAAACAATAGAAATCTACCTTCAACGACGTTGGTGGTTGTCATCAGAAAACAGAGATGGAAAAAAAAAATCACATTTACCTCGGTAATCTTTTCAATTTTAGGATATATGGTAGTTGATTTGCAGAACTTTGAGTTACTATGGTAGGTAATGTAATGAAGAAACTAATTGATATTTTCTGTAATGACTTGGAAAAGATAATCGTGTTAAGGTTTTTGGAGGAGAAAAAAAAGGCTTGGATAGAAGAATTATTGAAGTTAACACTCTACAAGCTGAAGTTAATAAAGATTAGGGAGTTAAGTTGTTATTTGACATTGTAAAACAAACTAAATGCTGAGTCAACATTAGTCTGTTATCATTCATAGAAGCAGTTACAACTGCTAATAGATTCCATCTTCTTCCCCGAGCTATATATGCTCTTCTTGTATTCTTCTTTCTTCAATTCAATCAGAATATTTTCTCTTCTCTCTTTCTATCGAACATGGTATCAGAGCTATGGCGAAACGTCGAAGCAAGAATCGGGAACGACGTCTGAGATCAAGAATCATTGATTTGACTCCGGTTGAATTCTCTGATCAAGAAGAAGAAGACATTGAATTTGATCCTGAATTCATCTAGTCTCCACTACTACTGAACCTTCAAATCGAAGTTCAGAAGATCAGAGACCTGAAGTTTTTATCAATCTCAACTCAAACGCAGAAGAAGAAGTGATGGAGCATAACAATGGTGGAAGTGACAATCCAGGAGTTGTTATTGTGAGCATCTTGCTTACTAACATGAACTACTTTACCTGGAAACACGCAATGATTCGAGCTCTAACGATCAAGAAGAAGCTCAAATACATTGACTGCGATCTTGATGAAATCCTACCAAGAAGAGGATCTCCAGGCTATCAATCTTGGAAGGAAGGTGACTGTTTAGTAACTGCCTGGATTCTCAATTCAATTCACAATGATTTCTCAAAATCTTTCATGCTTGCTGATTCCTCAAGAGATCTTTGGCTTGAACTTGCACAAAGATTTGGCACCAAGAATTCTCCTATGTTGTTCAAGATCAAACAGCAGCTTAGTCAAATCTCACAAGTAACTATTCAATTTGTACTTATTTCACCAATTTGAAGAAGCTTTGGAATGAAATGAGCTTACTTAGGCCTCTGCCTGACTGTAATTGTGGAGTTTCAAAAGACTGTATGTGCAATGCTTTCAAAAGAATCAAAGATATAAAAGAGGAGGATAGGCTAATGCAGTTCTTAAGTGGATTAAATGAGGGGTTTGAACATGTTACTAATCAGATCTTGATCACTGAGCCACTTCCAAATCTCAACACTACTTTTTCTGTGGTGCTTAAGTTTGAGCAGCAAAGAGAAAATTGCATGCATCAAAGCATATAATTTGCTAATTATGATGCTCCTCAAAACAAGTTCAATTCTGAGAAATCCAATAAAAGTTTCTCTAACAATTCTGATAAGAAATGTGATCATTGTCACAAGACTGGACATGTGAAAGCTAATGTTTCAAGATTGTGGGGTATCTTGAGTGGTTTAGAGGCAGAAACAACAAGGGAAAAAGCAACTCCAATCACAGGGCTAATGTTGTTCAAGAGCCACAGAGAAATCCAATTGATGATGATATGGAGACAGATAATGAGGGCCCGAATTTGGAGAGTATGAACTATGTCATTCAAGAAATGTACAAAATGATGAAAGGCAAGCAACAACAACCACAACAATATAATGATCTTTCAGCATTTGCAGGTTTCTCTGGTTTTTCTGGTAATGTCATTCTTCAATCTTGTTTTTCTGCTATTAATGGTGTGTTCTGGATAATTGATAGTGGAGCTACAAGTCATATGACACCACATATATCAATTTTTAGTAACTTTCACTTAGCAACTCAAAGAAAACCAGTATTGATGCCAAATGAGAGTTCAAAACCTGTAATGCACATAGGAGATGTCCAATTGTCTACTTCTCTAGTATTGAAAGATGTGTTGCATATACCATCTTTTCAATATAACTTGCTATTAGTTGGTCAACTGCTAAGACAGTCCAGTGTTGAGGTTATTTTCCACTCTCAGAAGTGTTATTTGCAGGACCTTCACACTCATAAGTGCATTGCTGCTGGAAGGTTCATTCAAGGCCTCTACATTCTGTCAAAGGACTCATTCTCACTCTCCTCTCTCCCACAGTCACAACTCTCACTCACTGATGAAACAAGGGTCTACTACTCACAAGCCGATCTCACTCCAGCAGACATATGGCATATGAAGTTAGGCCATGCTTCTGCAGCTGCTTTATCTCATATCACAGATTTTCCAAAGAATTTCAATTCTGAACTTTGTACTGTTTGTCCAAAAGCTAAACAACATAGGTTTTCTTTTGGCTTAAGTGACATCTCAACTACTTGTAGATTACAGTTACTTCATTTGGATCTTTGGGGTCCTTATAAACAACCTTCTTGTTCTGGTGCAAATTACTTTCTTACAATAGTTGATGATTTCACAAGATTAACATGGGTGATATTGATTCAAAACAAGCTGCAGGTGTACAAAGCAATTGAGAGCTTTATTGTTGGTGTTGAAACACAGTATAATGCAAGAATCCAAACTATCAGAAGTGATAATGGTACTGAGTTTGTTAATAACCAATGTACTTCACTCTTCCAGTCAAAAGGCATCTTGCATCAAAAATCTTGTCCTTATACTCCCCAACATAATGGGGTAGTAGAGAGAAAACACAAAAAACTCCTCAACATAGCAAGAGCTTTGATCTTTCAATCTTCTATGCCAACCAAATATTGGGGTGAAGCCATCCTTCTAGCTATTGCTATCACAAATGTCCTTCCCACCAAAGTACTAAACTGGAAATCTCCTCATGAGGTTTCTTTCAACCAAAAACCAGATTACAATAGCTTTCATACCTTTGGCAGTTTGTGTCATTATACCAACACATCTCCACATAAACAAAAGTTTGATCCCAGATCTTTTCCTGTTGTTTTCATTGGTTTTTCACCAGGCCAAAAGGGTTTTAGATTACTTGATCTTCAATCTCACAAATTTCTAGTTTCCAGAGATGTGAAATTCCTTGAAACTACCTTTCCCTTCCAATCTCACTCATCACCTCAAACACCTGAACACACTATAACACTGCCACAACCCATTTCCAACTTACAAAATACTCCCATACCACCTATTCCTTCCTCACTTCCTAACTCCTCTATTCCTATCCCCAAATCCACAAGAACTAAACAGTCACCCTCATGGATGAAAGACTATATCTGCTACAATGCAAGTGAAGATAGTCTATAATGTATTTATATGCCAAAAGAATATGCAGAGTTTGTTGCAAACATTACAACTACTTCTGAACCTAAGAACTACACAGAAGCTAGTAAAGATCCAAGATGGGTGAAAGCCATGGATGCTGAGTATGAAGCTTTGGAAGCTAACAATACATGGGAATTTTGCAAGTTACCTTATGGCAGGAGAACTATCAAGTGTTTTTGGGTGTTCAGAATCAAATATCATGCCAATGGTGAGGTTGACAGATTCAAAGCTAGATTGGTTGCAAAGGGTTACAATCAACTACCAGGAGTGGATTTTCATGAATCCTTTAGTCCTGTAGCAAGAAGTGTTACAGTCAGACTCTTGTTAGCCATTGCAGCAGCCAAAGATTGGGACATACATCAGATAGATGTCAATAATGCATACTTGCATGGATTTCTAGATGAAGACATATACTTGGAACCTCCACCAGGCTATACCAGATGTCCAAAAGGTCAGGTATGTCACTTGATCAAGTCACTTTATGGACTCAAACAAGCTGGTAGACAATGCATAAGGAAATCTCTACAAAACTACAAGCTTTTGGTTTTGAGAAATCCAGCAATGATCATTGCCTTTTCATTAAGAGAAATCCAGATGAGAGCTCTACATATGTTGTTATCTATGTGGATGATATCCTTATTACCTGTTCTATTGTTCAACACATCAAAGATTAAGTCTTACTTACATGACTTATTCACTATCAAAGATCTTGGAGATGTAAAATACTTTTTTGGTATTGAAATCACAAGAACAGCAAATGGGATTGCCTTATCTCAGAGAAAGTACATCAAGGACATTCTAAAGGATGTTGGTTTAGAGAATGCTAAAGCTGCTTCCAGTCCTTTGACTTCCGGAATCATTTTATCAGATTCAAGTTCAATATATGAAGATTCTGACCAGTATAGAAGGATAGTAGGAAGACTCCTATATCTAAATTTCACAAGACTAGATATTGCATATGTCACTCAACAGTTATCCCAATTCATGCAAAAGCCAGAAATGCATCATTTTCAAGCTGCAATGAATGTGTTGAGATATCTAAAAGGCACAGCCAATTATGGATTATTTTATCCTAAGCAACACAGTGATGTTGAAAAGTTACAAGTCACAGGATTCTGTGCAGCAGGATATCCAATCCAAACTGAAAATGATGACATGAAGGTGACTGGTTTCTGTGATGCTGACTAGGGAGCTTGCAGAATCACAAGAAGATCCTTAACATGATTTTGTGTTTCTGTTGGAGCTTCATTGATATCTTGGAAGACTAAAAAGCAAGCTGTAGCAAGTAGATCTTCTGCTGAATCAGAATATAGAAGCATGGCTCAAATCAGCTGTGAGTTAAAATGGATTAGTTATCTGTTAAAAGACTTTCAGATAGTATTTGATCAACCAATCCACTTATATTGTGACAACTCTGCTGCAATAGCCATTGCAAAGAATCCTGTGTTTCATGAAAAGATAAAGCATGTGGAAATTGAATGCCATGTGATTAGAGATCATATTTCGAGTGGTTTTATACAGACTTCACATGTTTATTCTGACGTTCAACTTGCAGACATCTTTACAAAGTCACTGAGTTTTGAAGCAATGCTACCATCATTAATCAGAATGGGGATGATTCAAATCGATGAGAGTTCAGCTTGTGGGGGGCGTATTGAAGTTAACACTCTACAAGCTGAAGTTAATAAAGATTAGGGAGTTAAGTTGTTATTTGACATTGTAAAACAGACTAAATGCTGAGTCAGCATTAGTCTGTTATCATTCATAGAAGCAAATACAACTGCTAACAGATTCCATCTTCTTCCCCGAGCTATATATGCTCTTCTTGTATTCTTCTTTCTTCAATTCAATCAGAATATTTTCTCTTCTCTCTTTCTATCGAACAAGAATCAAATTAGAGATTAGGGCATACAAAATCGAATTTGGGTGATTTTAATTTTCAATTTTGGCCCTTAACGGAAAACGTGACGGAACCGTTAGAAAAGGATTACTGGATTCATAACGAATGTAATGATTAAGGGCTTCATATGGAAAAATAATTGTTCAGGGACTTAATATTTAAAATCAATAAAGTTCGAGAACTTAATTATGCTTTTTACCTAATTAGTTTATACATTCACCAAAAGATGTTGAAAACCAAACAATTATTACATGTGCTTGTCATGCTCTTTTTTGCTCCAGTGCATTAAATCTGATCAAACTAGAGTGCAATTAATAGAGGATATTTTCCTTCAAAAAAAAAAAAGAAAAATAGTGGATATTTTTTTCATTTTCTTCATACTCCTTTAAAAGACCTCAACAAATGAAACCACCAAGAATTTTCACATTAATTGATAACAAGTATGAAATTAATTAAATCCACAAAACACTTTAAGGAGTAGTAATTTTTTTTGTGGGGTTCATGAAGAAAGTCCAAAAATTATTTTCCAATATTCAAAGTCAAGGAAGGGAAGGGACCATGAAGAATCTTAACTCATTCACGATGTCCTAGTTTCATTCTAGCCAGTATAAGAAAGACTTGAATCTATTTAAAATTTTCAAGGAAAAATAAAGGTATAACGATTAAGATTATACTCCACTAACCTGTGTTATACATTTTATACGTTTATAGATCCTATGTTATGGATATTAAAGAGAAATTACTAGAGAACTGAGGTTCTCAAACTTCACTTGAGATAGGACCGTAAAGAAGCTAAGTTTAACCTGCTCGTACTAGGCTCGCTAGAATATAACACAAGCTCGAGTCTAAGCCAAGCTTTGGCCGCTCATGCTTAGCACGACTGATTAAAAATTAACGTGCACAAGCCAATCTTCAAGCTCCTAAATTTTGTATAAACTTTGTTTACAACCTTTTTTTTTTTTTTCAATTGTGAGCTATTTGTTATCGATTTCGTGACTTATGTTGATAGATTTTTCTTTTGAATATCTCATAATTATATTTATAAGATAGTTCATAGGCAAGTTCGGGATTTAATAAAGCAACTGCATACGAGTTACCCATTTATTGTGTTCAAACATAATAAATAAAATATTACTATTAAGTTAATAAGACGTATGCGTACTAACACAAAGCTATATACTTTTAAAATTTGTAGCCTACAAACCTAAAATTTTTTCATGAACTTTCTAATCGAGCTTGTTCGTGAGCTCCGAGTGGAGCTTTGGCCTACTCAAACTCGACTCGTCTATGAAGCAAGCCTCAAAATTGTGTTAGTAAGCAACTCATTTACAAATTGGGTGGAGCCAAGTCGAGCCAAATTTTTATTGAGCCGGATACGAAACTGGCTCATGGGCGGCTCGACTCATTTACAATCCTAACTTGAGCACCCGTTAAATATTTGACATATGGCATATACGTCCTATCATGCTAAATGTCAAATATCCAAAGAGTCTTAAATATTACTTAAGGACCTTAACTCCTGATAATTTCCCATATTTTAAACCCATGTCCTAATCAAAATATATGCTAATTGAAATTCCATTCCTTCTAGAGCAAGAAGATTTCCATGTACTTAACCCATTAATGCTTTTCTAATAGAAGGGAAAGGATGTGATTGGTTGAGACTTATCATTAGATCTTTTTATTTTAGTTTATTTTGTGAAATTCTTTCTTCAATCTTCTAACTACCAAACCACTTTTGGTATAGATATATCTCTCTAAACTCTATAATGGTCTAGATTTCTTTTATTAGTTTGGTCAATGTCATCCAATCTATATAGAATTATTACAAGAGTACGCTTGCAAAATAAACCCATAAGTTTTTATTTTTTTAGAGATTAATTATTTTAGATAAATAAGACCTAATTAAGATGTAATGCATCTATCAACTTTTCTTGTGTCTACATTTAATTTACGGTAAAATAGATTTACAATGCATGAACCATAAAATTTATGAACTTAAATTTTCCATTCTGATATAAAATTTGTTGAGATGTGCTAAGTGAAACAAAATTAGCTTAAAAAATACGAAAAGTTTATATTAACATTTCAAACTAACATATCATATCATGTTAATAAAATCAACAAATCACTATGCCGTATTATTAAATTGAACAAATCTCGCAATAAATAGTTGACATCTAGAGTAATTCTTTTCATTCTTTTAAACTTTATAAAACACATATTCAATAGAAAAAATATATGAAATTTTTTACAATTCATCAATAAATATGATTGTTAGCACTCGAATTCTAGTAGTTTCGACATCATAAACAATTGTATTAGAAAATCAAGCTCATAATTAAAACTTAAATTATATTTTTATATTAATCTCTCCGTTAATATTAACCTTTTTTTATGGCCGGTTCACATAGTTTCTTTCTAGTTTCTACTCAAATTTCGGCTATTAAAAATCATTATTAAAATGACCACTTAACTACCACTAGACCTCAATTTTCCCCTCTATAAATATTCAACCAAAGCTAGAATTAATTAAACCTTGATCAGATATCTTAACTATTATCTCCAATGGGTGCTAAGAAATTTGATTGGAAATTATTTTTCCCAGGTTGTCTGAAAACACCCAACAAATTTCCAAAATCAAAAATCCATAATTCCAATCAAATCAAGATTCATTCCCAGAGATTTTCTTTATCAGAATTGAGCAATCCAGGGTCTCCTTTATCTGTTAGTGATTTATCAAATTCAATATTCAATCTCCATGTTTTCACTCTCAAAGAATTAGAAATGGTGACCCATAAATTTTCAAAGAGTAATTATCTTGGAGAAGGTGGATTTGGGACTGTTTTTAAAGGCTTCATTACTGAGAAGCTTAGGCCTGGATTAATGGCTCAGCCTGTTGCCATTAAAGCCTTGGATTTAGATGGATCTCAAGGTCATAGAGAATGGCTGGTAAGTATCAATAATAAAATAACGGTTAACTCTTTTAAAAAAAAATAAAAAATTACGGTTAATTTCATATTAGTGTCTCTTGTTTTGTTTTTTTTTTTTTTTTAAATGAGTCATCATGCTTTGTTTTTGAGTAAAAAGAGGACTATGAAATGCAAACTTGGATGAAAGTATTGAGAAATTGAGGAAATAATCAATTCTGCTAATATGAATGAAAGCATTTTTGTCCAAATTTCTTTTTCAGATTTCGTTTGGACAAAACTGCACTCCCCTACGCTAGCAGATCTGACCATTTTCGTAATTCTGAAAGAAAATGCATTTCACGATTTTTTTTCTTAAAAACAAACCACAGTACTAATATGAAAATTAACCCTTCAATTAATTAGAGTGGTAATTTGATTTGATTAATTAATTGATTAATTGCAGGCTGAAGTGATATTTCTTGGGCAATTAAAGCATCCACATCTTGTGAATTTGATTGGGTATTGCTGTGAGGATGAGCATAGACTTTTGGTTTATGAGTATATGGAGAGAGGGAATTTGGAAACCCAGTTGTTCAAAAGTATGAATTTTTTTTATTTTTTTTCGGGTTTTTTTTACCGTTCGAGTATTTGGTTCGAGTATTTGGTTCTAGCTCTGTCACGGGTGATTGACTGATGATGGTTGATAAATTAACTAATGCAGGTTACTCTGGAGTTTTACCGTGGTTAACGAGGTTAAAAATTGCGTTAGGAGCAGCTAAAGGACTTAACTTTTTACACGAGGAAGGAAAGCCGGTTATTTACCGGGATTTCAAGGCTTCTAATGTGTTATTAGATGCGGTAATTAAAGTCGTGTTTGTTTATTAATCATATCTTCTTATCATTGGCTTGCTTATACGAATCTGAAATATGTTTCGTTATGGTTTCCAGGATTTCAATGCAAAGCTTTCCGATTTTGGGCTGGCTACAGATGGTCCACAAGGGGATGAGTCGCACATTACAACTCGTGTTATGGGTACTGAAGGCTACGCTGCTCCCGAGTATATAATGACGGGTAATTTAACTCAACTCCATTATCAATCAAGTCTTTTTCTCAATTTTGATCGCTTAAAAATAGATATAAAATGTTTAGTTGAGATGGTAAAATTACTATGATGCAAAACCAATTAATTTTAGACTATTCAAGTTGAGACATATCAACCATATATCATTTACAATAGGACGCTTCAATAATAAAACTGATATGTCACCATCTGAATGATCCAAACCGAATCTGGCTTTTTTTAAACGGATGAGATAATCGACTTTCTAACTTTATCGATCTCTTTAAAAAATTACTTTAAGACACTTTCAAATATTCGGAGAGAAGATTATTTTTTTTTTCTTTGATAATGGAGAGAAGATTCTTAAATATTCCTGCTTAGGATTTTAAAAAAATACAAGTCAAATATAACCTAACAAAACTTCATCATATTTTGTTGAAAACAATGTACATTAGATATCACAAATTGAAAAATTAGGTATGAAATGAAACTTATAAAACTTGGATCAGATTGAGTGTTCAATTTAGTCTTTGTAATTGCTTTAAATTGAAAGAAAGAAGGTCAATGTTGAAGAATACCATTAGTTTCAATCTATTTAGAATCAGTAACGAATTTAATATATGTGCTTCATTGATCACTCAAGTATTTTGTTTTCCCTCCTCTTAATTAGCAAGTGTTTAAAGGACTCTGTAATTTATACAGGACATCTAACGACACAGAGCGATGTGTTCAGTTTTGGAGTAGTACTCGTAGAGCTGTTAACGGGTCGTAGATCAGTGGACAAAAACCGTCCATCAAGAGAACAAAACTTGGTAAAATGGGCAAGACCATCTTTAAAAGACCATCATAAACTTTACCAAATAATGGACCCGAGACTCGAAGGTCAATATTCAGCAGAAGGTGCAAGAAAGGCTGCGGCTTTGGCTTACCAATGCTTAAGCCACCATTGCAAGTCTAGACCAACCATGGCCAATGTGGTTAAGACCTTGGAATCTCTACTGGACTTCAATGATATTCCGGTCGGTCCTTTTGTTTATGTCGTTCCTGATAGTGATGAGAAGACAAAGCAGAACCAAATTGAGAAATCGGACAAGCAAACGGAAGTGAAAGAAGTTATTCGAGATCGGAGACAAAAAGGTCACCGACAAAGAAAGAAAATGAAGGCATTTAGGTCTAGAGCTGTTTATTCTGATACTGCTCTATATAAAACTTTAGGTACCGATTTGTACTCGAGAAGCTCTATAGTGGACAAAGTCTACTAAACAAACACGAAATGCATATCATAAGAAATGATTTGTACAAAGAACAATTTAGTTGGGATTCCATGTCTAAGTTATTTCCAATCGTCCTCACCTTTTCAATTAAAAAAGAAGATTTGTACAAAATCAAAATTATATAATTGTCTTACTTTTATTGGTGAGAATAATGTGAAAATCTGAATCGTCGTAGGATATCGTATACTCGCCTATCGATATCAGATTAGGCTAGTAATGTATTATAGTTGTTTATTACTTTTAGGGAAAAGTTTTGGAAGGCCACCTATAATTTGTGTTGTAATATTTGCTAGATCAAGTTTTCTACAGAAATTTTTTAAGAAATAGTATTGGAATTTTCAGCCTAATTTGTTGACTTTGAAGATATTAATTTACCAGATTATTGCAAAATTTGGAAAAAAGTTGACCAAACTAATGCTATTTATCAAAATGTTTGGACAAAATAATACATAGGGAAAATATATATTAACATAAATAGATACATAGATAAGTTCCCATCAAGTATATAATTATCTAGATTGTTTGGATTTTGTTATATTAAAGCCTGTTATCAGTAATTTATTTCAGTTCAGTTCAATAATATTCATTTAAGTTCTATTTTGTTTAGTAGTATTTAATGCAGTTCAATAATTTTCAATAATTTAATAAATTAATTTAATTCAATAACTAATCATTATATATATATGTATATATATATGTATATATATATATACACACATACGAAATCGAGATTAAAAAATAAATTAAGATCAAGTTTAATCTATTTAAAAAATAATTAATTCATCATAAAATAAAATATCATACGATGAGAAACTTGTTACATTACATCTTAATAATTTATATATTTCATGATGAACGTTTGATAGTTTTAATTAAATAAAAAGTTTGTCTCACATATATTAACAATATCATATCTTCATAATTCCAATTTTATATATTTAGTATTACTAATTTTAAATATTTAGTATTACTAATTAAACGAAAAGTATGTCTCATATATAGTAGAATTGTGTCATCTAACTTTTTTTTTTCATTAAAAGTTAAAGTTATTACAAATATGTTTTTATTTTATTTAATAAGAATTGTTAATGTATGACGTATATCGTATTTCATAGGTCTTATATTATAGTATTTTCATATTCTCATTTTCATCATACCTTAAATTGTTGTAATATTGAGTTATTTTAGATTTAAATAAATTTATTTAAAAAATTGCTATTAGTATTATTTAACCTTATTTATTTTAATTATTGTGGTTAAATCTAATATTATCATTATTGTTAAGTTTACTTTAGTTTAGTTCAGTTCAATAGTATTCAATTCAGTTCGAGTTCAGTTCAATCATAAAGAACATGACCTAAGTGATTGATATTTTATTTCTTTTATTTTTTTTGAAAGGGATATTTTCTTTCTAATATATGAGTATATTATGTTTTTGTTATTTGGCACATCAAAATCTTAATAATTAAAAAAGTCAACTTTTTTTTCAAAGAAAGAAAATAAATAAAAGAAAGGCTTAATAGTGTATTACCTCCTGAACTTGTCTCCAATTAACAAGTGACACCCCCAACTTTAAAACGTTACAAAAATTCTCCTAAACTTGCTTAATTGTATAAACTAACCACAAATTGCTGACATGGCAGGGAGAGTGAGATTCAAACTCTTAGGGGCGCGTGAAAGGGTTAAAAAACCGAAAAAAAACAATTAAAAAAATTAAAAAAACATAAAAAAATTAAAAAATAATTAACTCTTCATTTTATCTCTCATGTTCTTAATTTTTCATCTTGTTCTTCATTTTTTTTCTTTCTTTTTCTTTTTTTTCTTCTTCCTTTTTTTCTTCTTCTTCTTCTTCTTCTTCTTCTTCTTTCCTTTTCCTTTTTCTTTGTTTCCAGATTCGGAAATCTGGAAAATCTGGAAAATTTCCAGATTTTCGACAGAATCTAGAATTTCTGGGAATTTCCAGATTTTCGAATCTGGAATGTTTCCAGATTTCCGAGTAAAAGAAAAAGGAAAGAAAAAGAAGAAGAAGAAAAAGAAGAAGAAAAAGAAGAAAAAAAAAAAGAAAAAAAAAAGAAAAATAAAGCAAAGGAATTTTAATGGATATAGAAAAAGAAAAAAAAAAAAAGAAAGAATCAAAATGAAGAAAAAAAAATGAAAATGAAGAACAAGAACATATGAAGAAGAAGAAGAAATATTAATTTTTGTTTAATTCTTTTTTTTTTAATTTTTTTTATACATGTGGCATTTGACAACCAATGATATGCTGCCACATGTCGCGAGTGTAGTTCACTCTCTAGGTGCAATTAGACCTTGTCGGATATGGGGGTTAATTGTTACAATTGAGAGTTTTTACGGGGTTAGGTCATACAATTAAGCAAGTTTAAGGGAATTTTTGTAACGTTTCAAAGTTCGGGGTGTCACTTGTTAATTGGAGACAAGTTTGGGGGTAATACCCTATTAAGCCTAAAAGAAACTTCATTTGTACTATAAAAAATATAATTTCAAATATACATAGAATCACTTCATAAAATTTTAATGAATGTGACACTGGTTTTTCTATTTTTTTTAAAGTCATAAAATTTAAATTTAGTAAACTTTTAAATGAATCATCATATATTTAGAAACCAAATGATTCAATAATTGATATACCAGAAATCTTCTATTCAATTCTGGATTAACTTCTGAGTTAGAGCCCTCTTTAAGTAAATTAGATGTTTACATGTAACTAATTTGGTAAGTATATGTTATTAAATATGATAAGTTTAAAAGAAAAGATCAAGAGTACTATTAAAGGACCCAACCAAATTGGATGAGTTGGTTGAGACTGGACCATCTTTTGTAAGGGGTTTGGGTTCGATTCCCTTGGCAATCAATGCGAGGGCAGGTTATGATGGCATACAGGATTTCACCTGCCGGCTTCGCGGCCGGATGACCGGAAAAAACCTGCATTCCCTGCCGGGTGGGGGACCGGATCCCAACCCAATTCTTTTTGTTACCAAAAAATTAAAAATTAGAGATTGAATGTAATATAATCGGAATCATGAAGAGATTCAATATGCTTATTACCCAGACTACATACATATGAAATGTGGTATGAGTGGAGAGATATCTATGAGGTTCCAAGTAAAAATCTACACATAAGAATAAGAGAGAAAATTGAGGAAAGGCGTCCTTAACAGGCGACCTCGCGCTGTGCAAGGAGGGTGTTGTATAAAGAAGATGAATAGTAAATCATTTACCCCATTTGGTTGGTGATTTGTACCTTTCATAGTCTTTAAAAGAGTTGCGCTAGACATATGTCTGTTTGTAATTGCCTTATGCCGAGTCTAGCGGCTAGGAAAATAACTTGAAAGTTTCCTCGCACGTGTTGTCCACATAGCTCGAATGTGTGATTACTCCACGTGTTTTATTGGTTATTCATTCTACCTTAGAGGTGAAATGAGTCCAATTACATCATTCTCTATTATGCGCAATGAGATAGTGATATGATGAACTAAATGTTTTGATATTTACAAAACTATTCAAAAGTGAAACATAGAGGTTAAAGCTTATACTTAAAATCTTAAAGACTAATATTTTCTTTTAAGTATAACTCTTAACATCAGCAGTCATAAGGATTATGACCAAATAGAAGGAAGAAGACTTTAGAGAAAGTCATCCAACAGTGTGGTTGAAGCTTAGAAAACAGACATCCAGAAGCGCGTTGTATTCTGATTAAGAAGGATACTATACAGAAGAAGAAAAGAGCACTCAGTAGACAATGCTAAACTTCAGAAGCGTGAAGATAGAACATTTAGTGAAGTGGCCCTCAAAATAAGATGAAGACAAATGGGATAGCATACTAAGGAAAAATTTGAAGTATTACGCGCCGTGAGTTGTCTCCCTGAGTTTTGCCTAAAATGGCAATTTGCACGAACAGTTAAACTTGCGAACTAATTTCAACTCTCAAGAAAGTTATAATTGGCTAAATCAAATCCCTACAGATAATTGTCATGCATATACAGGCTAACAAACAAGATTAATGAGATTAATCTTTCTTGGATTTGGAAAAATGGCGAGATGTAGAGACCCCCAAAAACAAAAGAGCATACATGCTTGAAGATGTAAGGGGTAAATTACACCAATGGTGTACCAACTTTGACCCTAATCACAAATTAGTATATGAACTTCAGTTTTGCACATAAAAGTGTACCAACTTTAAGACGACGTCTCATCAAAGTACACGGCGAGAAAAACATGCCGGTCAACATGTCACGTCATCAACTTTTAATCCACCTCTTTAAAAAATGAAACCCATTACATTCACAATTCCCTTATTACCCTTATTATTTTTTTTGTAAAATTGAATTACTTTTTATTTGTTAATTTGCACCTGCTATTTCAGTTAGGAATAACGAAAAAAATACAAATGGAAGAGAGAGAGAAAGACATGTACAAAAATGGAGAAAAGAAAGAAGCAAAAGAGAGGATAGATGAATACGTGGTGGGAGAGGAGAAAGATTATTTATATGGAAAGTGATATTTAGTTGGGAAAAATTAATAAGGGTAATAAGGTAATTGTAAATATAGTGGGTTCCATTTTTAAAGAGGTAGATTAAAAGTTGATGATGTGGCATGTTGACCGGCATGTTTTTCCCGCCGTGTACTTTGATGAGACGTCATCTTAAAGTTGGTACACTTTTATGTGCAAAACTGAAGTTCATATACTAATGTGTAATTAGGGTCAAAGTTGGTACACCACTGATGTAATTTACCCAAGATGTAAGAGATGGATTTATCAAATAAATGTAACCATTCAAATAGAGTAACAATCATCTTTGAAGCTTGTAAAAGGAAGAAGACTTCAAAAAGCATATACAAGAGCTTACACGAGAAAAACATAGTGTTAAAAGTAAAAAAAGGTTTCACTATATTAATTTTATCGAGGTTATTAATTTATCGAATATTAATTTATAAAGGTTTTATTGTAATTGGTTAAAGTGAAAAGCAAAGAACATAAAAGCTTAAAATAAAAAAAATTTGCAACTTTTAGAGTTCCATAAAGAGATTAAATCATGTTCTTAATAACAGTATCTTAATCCCTTAAAAAAATAAAAAATTATAAAATAACAGCATCTTAAAAAATAAGAACAAATGATTTTGTTTATTTATTTATTCCAAGTGCAAAATAAAGAATTATTTTCAATTCCATGTTCAAATGAATTCCATATGGACCAAGAGATTTCTCCTTAGAGAAGCCAAATAATTAAAATTGGCTTAAGCTTGTCAATTCAAGTAATCATCTTCTTCTTTTATTATAATTTTTTTTTTTAATTAAAAGCGAGGAAGGGGGAGAATCCCAAACCTAAGGAATACAAAATTAAAAAAAAAACAAAAACAACTAAAAGGAAACAATGAAAAAAAGAGAAAAAAATAAAAGAAAATCAAGTCAGGGTGAAAAGCGTCTAGGAATCCGAATTTGTCTTTTGAAACCAATCTGAAAGTACGTACGGGTATTTTGAGTTACTGGTGGCTCTAACTGACTTACTGGGGTATATTTATTTTTTCGTCTTTTCACATTATACCATCCTTCAGGATCAGAATTTATGTCACGAAACTCCTCAGACAAGCTGGTTTGCTTTCTATTTGAGCGCCACAATTCTTCAATTTTCTCTGTATCAATCTCCTCATTCTCCTGTTCCGAATCAGATCCGAATTGATCTGCCAGCCACTTGTTGTAGAATAGGGGAATCATATGAGACTTTGAGAGGCCTTATATCAATTGGTGAACTATGCAAAATTGAAGCATTAAGATGTACCACAATTGCATTGTTGTCATCCAATTTTTCCAATAAATCAAATCTGTTTCCAATATAATTTTTTTTTCGAAAGACCTTTTTTTTTTGATAGAAGAGTTATCATATCATTGAATAATATAGAAAAATTACAGCACGATGATAATCGAAGGAAAAGAGAGGAACTAAACCTCACAAAGATACAGACAAAAGCCCGTATAAACCGCATATAGGGCAAATAAACGCTACAGAGAGCCTATGACACCATAAAGGTACTAAAAAAACGACATAGCACATCATATATTTCTTGAGATTCTGGATCTGCAGGAAAACAATCGAAAACCATTCTTCAACACCTATGGTTCTCCAGAAAATCGGATCTATATTCTTCTTGAAATTGCACTCCCGTAGATCTACAGATCTATGGATTAAGTCAACATTTTCCGCCCGTGCTAAATCTGAACGATCTATAAATGAAGAAAATATAGCTATCAGATGCAGATCTGATGACCAAAGAATACTGTTGAGATATATGATGCTAAACAAAGGGAGCATTCAGAAGAATAAGAAAAGTAAATCAAATTCGAGGTTGGGAGGAGGAAGAAAGAAGCAAAACTTACTTCTTCCTCCTCGATTTCAAGCTCAAAACAAAAGGTTTTTAGAATGAGGATTTTGAGAAAAAACGAGGCTAGGTTTAAAATCAAAATTATGCGCTTAAATTGTTCGAAATATTAATTTATGCTCCACCAAATATTATCATAGTCTTTTTTATTTTTTGAGCCACCTATGAAACTATTCAGATATCCACAATCTAAATATTTCAATTTTTGAAATGGTCCATTTATAATGATTTAATTATTTTCAATCTAAAGATATTTCAGACCACTATAATGATGATATGTGGTTGAATTAAATATTATTCTACACCATAATATTCATATTGATTCTTAATGTAAAGAAATTAAGGAACATTATATTTTCTAACTTGGAATATAAGATTTTCTTGAACATAAATTGACTGAAAATTAATGTTAAAAGGGACCTTAATTGTAATTGAAACTGCAAATGTGCCAACTTTTCTGGAGAATTAAATATTGATTAAACATTATTTATGCAGTAATTGATACTCAATGAGTTTCTTTCTACAGTCAAATATTCATAGTCATAATTCATGATATCCCCATTTTATAATTTTGAGATCAAATTTCTTCGGTTGCAAAAATTCTGAATTTTGTAATTCAAGGCATAATCTCCACCCACCCACTCAAATTGCCATTGAATATACTTTATTTCAAGGTATTTTTTTACTGCTCTTTTATTGAATTATATTTTTCAATTTTAGGCATATAGGATCGATATACATATTACACTAAAAAAAAAAAAAAACTAAGCTATATTTTTAGAACGAACTTCTAATATCAATGGTTGTAATCTAATTGGTACACTTACCAATATGTGAGTAGAAAGACCAATGTTCGAATCCCTCCTTGCAATTTATATAAAAAAAGAAAAAAGAAACTCCTATTAATGCTAAAACCAGGTTGACACTAGAGTTTAATTAATTAATGTCAGAAATGTTCTATTCCATTAAAATCTCCTAAAAACATAATAAAAGCAAAACTCTGAATGAAAATTATTAAGACCATATCATAATTTCGTAAAATGGTAACTGAATTAAGCTCGAGCACACATAGACTCATCCAACCACATGTTTTTAATTCAACCATATTAAAGTACAACGGACTTGAATTGAAGACCTTTTAATTGTAGAGGCACTAATACAATGTCGATGATCGATTGAATTAAAAGCTTGAATTGATCATTGGAGGCTAATTATACATCGTATTAATCACTCCAAACTCACTTTATTAAGCAATCTGCTGGATATCTAACAAAAACTCCAATATATTGGGTGTAGACTATGTCCTTTGTTTTATTTTATTTTTGAAGATTTAAGCCCTTTATTTAAAACTTTTTTAATAAATAACTTAAATGTTGCATAGATGATATCATATAGTATGATGAATTGCTGCATGATTAAATGGAATATTACGAGACCCATTCTCTTTGACCAGGTACCCACATGTGCAAACAAGTTTAGTGAAGATCCATATACTTAATGGAATTAATAACAAGCCCATTATATTATTATCAGAAATATAAATTAATTGTTTCTTTGTAATTTTGCCAATTTGTTGCCTACAACTGCAAATTCTTTAATATAATAAGCCCATTAAATATGTAATTTTCTATTAAGATTTTAAAGCTTCATTGTAAATTTATAGTTTTAAACCACTAACGGTAATTCCAACATATACTTCTTAAGTTTTTGGTTCATGGCTAATTTTATATTATTATTTTTTGTTGAAATCCATTGCTAATTTTATATGAAATTTCATAATGCTACTAGTACAATACATCTACAACAACAATAATAATAATAATAATAATAATAATAATAATAAAAAGATATTGTTGATTATCTATTGCGGGAGATTCAACTGATGTCGGGAAAAGTGTTATAAAAAAAAATTGCAATGAGGAAAAGCAGGTATATTTAGTAAGAGTATCTTGAACAAGAATAGCTAAATAAATTTTGAGTTAAATTTAACTAGTTGAATAGTTAGGATGCACTTCAACACAGTGACATGACTTTTTAAATTTGTTAGTTATTTAATTTGACTAACTAAATTTAACTAGTTGACTAGCTATTTGTATATTTTAATAATTCTTTCTATTCCTTTTTTGTTTGTTTTTTTTTTCTTTTTCATTTATTTTAGTAATAAAACAGAGGTCCAAATGGTTAGTATGGTTGGAGCAAAACAAAAATGTAGCTAACTAAATTTTAATTAGTTATATTTTGGGAAAAGTTTAAAAATAATGCTTGTGCTTAGCAACTTTTGCAAATAGCAGTATGTGCTTTCAACGTTTACAATTAAATGTATGAGGTTTCATCTCGTTAGCCAAAAAAGATCTTTCCACTAACACCGTTTATTATTGGTGACGTGACACTTTGACCACAATTTGACCAGAGGGCAATTTTATCTTTAAAAACATAAAGTTTGTGGTTTGAGTTTTTTTTTTTTTTTTGCAAATACAGACATGTAGTTTAATATTTTATTAAAAAAAAAGGTACGAGGTTTGATTTAATCACCAAATACGGTTTTTACATTTGGCTAAATAATTTAATAGTCCATATTGTATGACAAACAACACTGTTTAGTTCTTTGTTTCAATAATATATTACATGGTCCTTAAAATAAAACTGAATTTATTTATTAAAATTCATATGAGGCTAATTTCCTAAAAAAAAAATCCTTGTGTTCACCGATTTTTTCAAAATGACGTTTGTGTTTATTTTTTTGACAAAATGAGAATTGTGCTTAACTCTGTGACCCAAAAGAAGTTAGAAAAATCATTAATAGTGTTAAATATGATGACAATGCGAGGATTTTTTTAGGCTTAATTTATTGGTAAATTTAAACAAAATTTAGGCGTTTACAACTGTAAAGTGTGGGAAATGAGCATTTTATATCTTAATCAATAAATTAAGACCAAAATACTTTTTGAGTAATGGAGCTAAACACAATCCTTATTTTGTCAATATAATAAACACAAATTCCTTTTTGACAAATTTAGTAAACACAGTGGTTTTTTTAGAAAATTACCCTATTGATAATAATATATTTTACATCTAGAATTGTTATTCTACAGAAATAAATCTTGAAATTATTTAATAAAATAAAATTGAAAATTCATATGTCTTTCTCTATTATATAGTATAATTTTTAAAAAAACAAATGTAAAATAATTTCGATTAGAATAAAAATGAATAATATAAAATAATTAGTTTGAAGTAAATATAAATTTTAGGTATTAAAATGTAAACATGTAAACGTTCATGCATGAAAATGTAATTTGCACATAATATGTAAAGGGTAAATCAGTAATTTAAATGATTGGAGAGACTACATTGTTGCATAAATCAAACCTTAAGAACCTTGTAATGCATTATTAGAAACATGAGAACTAAACAGTACTACTATCAATATTTTTTTGTAATTAAAATTAAGATTATACAAATTTTTAGTACTACTCTTACATTACCGTTAGCAATTTATTGTTTTGTTTTTTGAAAAAAAATGCTTGTTGGTAATTTTTAATTTATAAAAATATAAAAAACGCATTTGGTATAAATCAAACTTTATATTTCTTTAAAAAAATATTAAACCACAAGATGATATTTGCAAATAACCAGAAACATTTTTTTTTTTACTTTCTATTTTTATTTTTTTAAAGACAAAAATATCCTTTGATCAAATTGTGGTCAAAGTGCGACATCGGCAATAATAAACGGTGTTAGTGGAAATACTCTTTTTTGCTAACAGAATGAAAACTTCATATCTTTTTTTGCAAACACTTAAACCACATACTTCTATTTGCAAAAATTGTAAACTACAAGCATTGTTTTTGAAACTTTTTCCTAATATTTTATACTAGTAGTTTAGAGAGCCAAATAGCTAATATTTGGAGTTGCTATATATAAGAAAAAGTACATTAAAGCTCCGGTAATAGCTACATGGCCCGTCTACTCTAATAATGGAAATCTAATCAATTCGTCAATACATTCTTTACTTAATAATTAGAGAAGCATGCTTGCAACATTAATAATTAACAAACTGGTTTCATACTTCAGCAGTATATATATTATTTTTTAAAAAATCTTAATGAGGCAACTTGTATGTATTATAAAACTCAAAACAAATTGTACGAAAACTCTTCCTTTAAATTGAAGTATCAAATCTTTATTTTGAGTTTTATAATACATACTTTTGAAGTATCAGATCTTTATTTTGAGTTTTATAATACATACAAATTGTACAACAACTCATCCTTTTTCAAAGATTCATTTTTTTGTCTCTAACCAACATTACCTAAACAACCTAAATATCAAAAGTATGAATAGAAGTTGCTTATAATATAATTTTTGTCAAATTTACAATAGAGGGTTAACATCGATGTAGCCATTATAAGAGTAAAATTCAGTAGCCATTAGTTAAATTTACCTTTTTATTTTCCTCACCTTATATTAAAAACAAATTGACACAAGTAAAATGCTTTCTATACTTTCTACGTAATTTTATTGGTTTAGAGAGCCCACTCACCCACATTTTCGAGATGAGGCCCAATCCAATCCATTTAATTAAGCATATGATTAAACCCACCCCATTTTGATTGAAGGCTTTGAATATATCAATGGGTGTTATTTTCATTTTGGTATTCACAAGAAATTCTAGAGCTTTCGGAGGAGTATGGTGCTCCTTAAAAATATAATGGACAACAAATTCATACGAGCATTATTTAAAGTATAATAAAAAAAAATGAAGCTATATTTATAACTAAAGGAGTATGTACTCCGAGAGCGCTCTAGAATATCTCGCGTATATGCATGTAAGAAACAAAAAAAACATGAAAAAGTAAGCTAAAGAATTTTCATTTTACGTACAGATTTTAATGCAAAACTTTCAGATTTTGAACTGGGTGTGCAAGGAGCACACTGAAAGGCTGGCTATATGCTGCACCCAAAATACAAAATGGCAGCTAATAATAGCCTCATGGAAACACCACAGGCAAAGAATATCTATCTTTAACAATGCAGTCAAAATTGATCTATCTATAAGCCTCAATTAGATTAGTGGTGATTGTGAGTATATCAAAGAACAAAACTCCGATAACCAACGGAGACAAATATGCAGGCAGATGAAGTAGTGCTTCTTCTACTTGTTCTTCTTTCCACCAGCGAGAATACGTTGGATTTGAAGGCCTCGGCTGAATGCTTGGTTGAATAGAAGTCTGGTTTGGAACTCTGAGACAAATGGGAACCAAGCTAGTACAGCCACCGGGGTAAAAATGGCTATCCCCATCATGTATTCATACCCTCTGGCTAGAGCCTTAACTGAGCCCCACATTTTTATAGCTTTTATCAGTGGCCTGCATGCTTGTGCTACCTACTCATACAAACCATAATGATATTAACCATAGTTGTTTCTTAAAAAATTTTTGAAGATGAAAAGTTATATGATTAATCAAAATTGAAACTAATGATGACTAATGTTCTTAAAATCTGTTAGAAGATTGTATGCCTGACTTTCAACAGGACATAAGATCCAAGTTGTAAATCCAAATCTTTTAAGGGAGTGGTATATTCCTCCTTGATCATGTGTTGTCTACAGGTGTGAATATGGGGTATCGTGTTATGTGATCGGATTATTTCACATGCAAAATGCTAATCTTGTCAGACGCTCAATATTGACAGCCCTAATATTTTGACCGCATCTAAGAAATTAATGGAAAAATCATATTATTTAGCTTCTGCATTTACCCAAACTTTGATATGTGAGATTTAGCCCCTGAACTTTGATTTTTGTTAAAATGTAGTCTTTACGAACGAAATAATCATTCTTGGTATTCACAAAAATGTTTTCATTAATGGACAAAGCTTTAGTTTTTTTTTTTTTATTGTGAACTAATGGTTCTATCCACAAGGGCTGCATTGTAGCAAAAACCATAGTTAAGGAGCTAATACTGACTAGACCAAACTATAGGGTATATTGTCTTTTCCGGAAAATAAATATTAGAAGTGATCCATCATAAGGTAAGAAGATGTACCTGCAGAATTGCCCATCCAGTTGGTAGAAAAGCCAGAAGACTTTGGAAGATGTCTCCTACTGTGAGATGAAGGGTGGTAAACAAAATAACAAGCGTGGCCACACACCCTATGAATAGGAATAGCTTGAGAAGTCTAAACATCAGCTGGAAATCTGCACTGAATTTTTTTCTACCCTTGGAAACAATCTGCAGTTTAACAGCATGTTTAAATTGTCAACCAAAGCCATCCAAATTTCGGACAAGTCGTAAATCACGAAGCACTGACCTTTAATAGGAACATCAGAGCAACAATTACTAGCCAGGATAGACCATAAACCTGAAATCACCAAACCAGATTAGAAGATGCATCAGGAATTTATTCAGACCAACATGCTTCAATTACGAGAAACTCTACAATTAGATAAAGAATAATGTACTCACAGCAATGCTCCGGGATCTACCAGATGGACTTTCTCTTGTCACATGTAACTGATAAACAATACCATACTGAAATAGAAAGAAGCGGAATGCAAGAATTATTTCACACACCCTTCCTATAAACCCAGTATACTGTAAATGCTCTTGTTCCTCGTCCCACCATGACTCCCAGCTCTTGTTTGCTGGTACACCAATACCTCCCTGGTTGCTTATCCACTTTGCCCAATCTTCCCAATCATCCACAGTCTTTTGCCATTCAAATCCCGATGGATTAAAAAGGAAAGGAGCAAACAACCAAGACACCACCAAAAACCACATCGATGCTGTGAGAAATAGAAAAGCCATATCATCCATGTTTGTGGACCCATATATTTGATAACAAATAAGAAGTATCATAAGTTCCAATCCTTTTGTGAAGTGGCTCCTAGAATACATCCTATAATTTTCAGCAAATTTTTCATGTCGGACCACAAAACCACGCCCGGTAGCTCTGTATTTCGCCCCACCATGCAAGATAGTCCGTCCATAATAATGAGCCTTTGTTCCAAGCGAGAAAGTGAAGAAGACAGAACAAAGTTGAAGCTGCATGATGATTATATCACCTAATGCTGTTCGGAACCCTCTCTCCAGTCCTATCTCCATGACCATGGGCAAGGCCATTAAAAGACCAAGTTGTACAACAGACTGAGAAGCCATGGCAGCTTTCAGCGAATCATTCCCCTTCCTCTTGGCAACCTTCATTATTGAACTCTCTAATCCACTCAAAGATAGGTAAAGCTTTCCATACAAATATACATAGACGGTAAGAACAACCAACTGCATTATAGAATAAGGATATAGTCAGCTGAACCTCCTAATCACGTGCATACCTCCTTGTACACTTCCATATGTAAGGTTAAGAACTCATACATATTTGCATTATAGATCAAAGTAACATATGTATAAACATTTTTTTACTTCTCACTTTGAATCTGAGTATTTTCAGTTCAAATGAAAAGAGAATTCGGCTTCCAGACACCACTAATACAATTTGAATTATGCAATTGAAATGAATTACCATTGCACTAACGTAAAATCCAATCGTCGTGAAGTAGCAGGAAAGCATGCGGAAGAAGTCAAAACGATGACCCAATCGATAGATATCCCTACTAAGGGTCTGCTCCCCATTACCACACGCTACCTTTGCTTCAAAAAGCGAGATTTGATTGAGACCAACATCTCGACCTTTTCCCACTTGAATATACTCATGGTGAGTAACATTCCCTCGCCTTAATGTTGAGTTGAAGCCTACAAAGGAAAATGATTTGGAAAGTAAATGAAATTGTTTACTTGCAGGAATACTATTGTTGCAATGTTTTCTTTCATAAACATAATCTTTACCCGCAAAAATGTCCTCGCTCAAATTGATGCCACGGGAAGCCTTGCTCATGCCTCCACGGGTGATGTGAAAGATCCTATCGAACACATCCGGGTGCCCGTAATGGAACCGGATCCTAGAACCAACCATCAGAAATTTAGTGTAAAGTAGTAACTAGATAACAACACAGTAACAAAGCCACCTATATACTTAACAAGAACACATTTGGTGATAACAAGGCTTAGCTAATGAAGGATTGCTCTTCAATACAGTATAGTTCCCTTCAATTCAATATTGAACAAAAGTAAAGGTGAAAAAAAGAGCAACGTACTTCAACGGTCTTGCAAGAACTCTTTGACCAATGGTGACAAAGCTTGTTTCTTGATTTGACATGAACCATGCCAAAGAAGAGACACTGTAGCAAATCGGTTATGAAATATGAGGGATATGGGACAAAAGTTTAACATAACACCAAGAGATATTGTATTCAAAACCAAGCCAAAGATGAGACACAACAGAGACGAAATTCTGATGAAACATTTAATAAGAGATCTTTATTCAACCTTCCAGTGAAGATATGTTCACGAACACCTAAAATAGTAGGTGGACGGACTCCATGATCCTCGTGGAACTCTTGCAACAGGTTCCGCATTTTGAATGCTTCTTCTAAGTAATTGTCCTATAATAAATTAAGGCAACATATTATCAGGATTTCCATATAATTT
This sequence comes from Euphorbia peplus, assembly GCA_028411795.1. Lineage (NCBI taxonomy): Eukaryota > Viridiplantae > Streptophyta > Magnoliopsida > Malpighiales > Euphorbiaceae > Euphorbia > Euphorbia peplus. Next base: position 4,403,885 of record CP110843.1, on the reverse strand, counting down.
ATGAGACAATCATAAGGATCTTATTTTGTCACTATTTACCTGATTCATGTCAATGGCTTGAAGAGCTTCTCCTCGAGTGAATATTACAGCATGGTTCTGATTTTCAGGCTTTCCTTCTCCCAATTTGGCTGAACCCGGCAATTTTATGCGATAAATTTCCTTTGGGAAAGAAAAAGAATAACAAACATGTTTATTACACTTAGCATGGAAAGTGTCAGTTAGTTTGATGAATAATTACCTGATCGAGATTGTCTAGAGCTTTGATTAAAACAGAATAGTAAACCTTCTGTACTTTACCCGCTTCTCCTTCCTCCATTTCATCAATGTATGCAACACGTAGAGAGGGATTGCTATAGAGAAGTTAGCAGGGATTGTCAAATGAACTCAGCAGTGAAAAAGTTCTCAAGAAATTTAACAGCATCAAAGGCAGAACATACTTAACCATCAAATTCAGGATGTCTGTTGCATGGCGATCTCCACTCCGCTTCTGGTTTCCATAATTTTGGCAAGTAGCAACGTACGTGAATTTCAAATCAGCCATTGCATCTAGTCGAGCATATGTTGATCTTTGACTTTTCTTATCTTCCTCAGATGGAATGGACATTTCTTTGTAGCCTTTAAGTATCTCTGCATCAAAAATAAAAATAAAAAGTCAGAAGCAAACATCTACCCCATAGATGGAAAAGTACATTCAAAATAGTACATTGACAAAGAAACACAGGTTTAATTTTCGAAGTGATCGTCTTAGACATTCAATGGATTACTTTATAAAGAAGAAGTTTCCAGTGTCTCATGATAATGGTCAAATCTTTGGATTTATTCTAAATGTTTTGTCAAACGTGAATAATTTTCCTACCCTCAGCTCCATAATAGACAGTTTTAAATGAAAATTGTAGAGAAAAAGGACTCATTCTGTTTACCTTCTTCATTAGCCATATCAAGAAATGCCTGAAGTTTCAGAGCTCGTCGGTAATACATCATTCCCCTAACTGCAACATGTATAATTATAAGTAATGGAACAAAAAGTTGAGAAAACAGTAGAAACAGGAAGAATCAGTCACCTGTGCGGGACAGAGTTTGACCCCTTAACGAGGCCCAGTAACGTATCTGCAAGATGTTTTCTTCATTTCCCCAAAGCTCACCCTCCGTCTTACAATTGAGCCTTTCCATGAAATTAGTCCATTCATCTAAAAGTTGTATTGGTAGTAGGTATATAAATTATGAAAATGGATCCATTCAAAAAATAGACAAGTTAAAGAAACATGCACTCTGTGAGTTTGAAAAGTTTATTTTACCTGGATAGATTTTTTGCAAGTAGAATATGATAGATACACCATCTTCATTGTCTATTTCAAGGTCGGTCTTAGAATAAACAGTCTCTTCACTATAGTATGGGGTCATGACACTGCCAGGACCAAAAACTGTTCTTGATTAACATAAAGTTGATTTCGTTCTCATTTGTACTTGTTTCAAAATATAAAGAAAACTCCAACTCCTTGGTAACTCTAAACAAATTCAATATCTATAGCTTATAGAAGTAAAAAATATTTCCAACAAAACACCATCCATGCACATAAACTAATTCTGTGATAATTAGGAACGTCAACTGGGCAGAGGACACTTTTGTCCTTATAAAAAAATGATGCAGATTAACTTTTGAAGACAGTATGCCAATTTGTAAAAAATAACCACACCTGAATGAGAGCATTTTACGGACTGTAGGAGCACGTGGTATATCCATAAACAAGGAGTTCGTGAAGAATGAAATCCTCCTGCGAGCTTCAAGGTTTGTGGGTACATCCATAGCAGATTCTTTGACAGTCAAAAGAAGATGAAGCCGCCTTATCTATAAGACATAAAGAACATTTCATAAATGCTTTCTTAGATGGTGAATGTCAATTTTAGTCACGTGATTGTTTTAGTTAAACTACACCATTTTATACGACGGTTTCTTTTTGTATTTTGGCAGCTGGCATTATTCTGTTTTGTCGTTATTCCAAACGGTATATGAATACCGGTTGTAGTTCTTTGCTTTGCTTAATGAAAATCTGATATCTTCTCCAAATTCTCTCAAATTATCATGGTATCAGAGCCATGGTTTAGCAATGTGGGAGCCCCGCTATATTGGCGTCACGCACCATATGATTTAGGCGTGAAGGGGGCGTGTTGAATGTCCCACATTGCTAACTTAAAAGCTATATTGGCTTCTAAAATATAGCAAACAATCCTATCCCCTTAAGAGTGAAATACCAATATGTGTTTTCTAACATTTGAAAATCACCGAGCCGATACAAACCTGTTCTTCCCACTGTGCAGTCACTGGAGGAGGGAACATTATAGCAGGTCTTGTGTCAGTTCCAGCAAAGAGTTGCCTTCCAGAATCCTTTCCACCATGTCCAAGGTCCGTCAATTCCCTATATTATCATGCATAAAATAATATCGTTATTTTGTATGATAAACAAATGATAGTAACACACCCCCAACAGAACGCAGCAAGGTTTTCTAACCGGTTCTCATTCACCATCATATCCCGAGTGACTACTTCTAACATGTCCTGCAGAAGTAAGGTAACATTATCCCTTTTGGATGGATCGCCATCTTTCTGCAACATGCAAAGATCTGGTAAGTATCCGCGTACAATTCAAACTGTTTGAAATTGGAAGATTAAACTGCAGCCATCATTAGTATAAAAATAAATGACTCACCAAAATCTCAACAAGCTCCACGAATTTCTTACAAAGAATAGGCAAGGGGCCCATTCTGAAATTTATAAGGAACGTATTCTTCGAAATGCTATTTTCAACTTCTTTTATGATGGCAGCAATTATCCTGTAACATTGCAAATAAAAATTCTTCTTAGTTGGTTATGATGAGAATCATAAAAGGAATTACATGAAAATACAGATGACTAGAAAGTAAAGGAAAACAATGCTAAAGTCCAAAGCTGATCACAGTCTCTATCAGGCTTCATGTTCAATCATGCTTTTTGAAAGTATAAGTTAACTCGGTTTAACATAATTTGCTGGAAAAGTTAAAAAAAATAAACAAGTGAGAAAAACCAAACGAAATTCATGTAGTTTAGATAAGAGCAACTATCTTTGTTTTATAATAAAAGAAATGGAGGACACACATCATCTTAAGCTAAAGAAGAACACAAAATGTCAAGTATTACAACTATACTAAATTTACCACTTGGAAGGTGCTCAAAATCTTCATCTAATAAAATATGAAGACCATAATATGGATGGTGAGAATCTCATTACATTTGACTTGATGGATAGAGAAAAACGACGAATGATAGGGAAAACAACAAGGATACTTAATATCATAAGAGACCCTGGTTTTACCTTTGAACAACTTTGAGAAATCACTGCGATTGAAAACCAGAAACTAGGGGGCAGTACCAACTGAAACTTGGTGGTCTTATTACTCATATAAAACCTTAAGCTTGGATCAAAGCATAAGAGACAGAAAATTCAAAGCATAATCATAGAATAAGCAAACTACCAAGACCAACCTTTTTTCATTTTCTCCAATCACCAGAATCTTCAGCACATGTTTAAAGGATTCATAACATTCTATAACAGCACATTTCATGTAGTCATCAGCACATACACGTTTCCAGAGGTCAGCATCCCTTGACCAGGATTGAATTGCCATATCCAAAGCTATTGGAATCTGCAAATGTAGACAGATTATAAAGTGAACCAACATGTGCCAACATTTTCAGAGGAAAATTTACAGACCTTGCTTGCAAGCAAAAAAGGTGGCCATTGAATTAATCTCAGGCTAGGATCTGACGAATAAGGAACTAGCAGCAGGTCCATCTCTCTGGATTAGAAAACAACTATATTAGTCTTAATAGGTTGAAAAAAAATAGAAATAAGTTTTGTTTTCTAAAATATGTTGTTGCTCCAGGGCCTTTCCTGTCACTGATCAGATCTTCTTCACGGAAACAACATATTATTTCATTCCATAACTGAGCAAACTTCGCAGCCTCAGTTCTCTTGCTTGCAGATACCTGCATATGCATTAGGAAAAAATTTACTTTTTTATTTGCACATATGCACGAAATTGTTCTCATAAACATTTCAAAAGATGAGTGCAGACCTCATGAAATCTCTTCGATAAAGAGAAACCCTTCTTCCTTGTTCTGTCAGAAGGTACCAAATACGTGTTAAATGCGCCAGGTAAGGATTGAAATCGTGATCTTAGCATTCCTAATGTTCGTATCTGTAGAATAGAAAAAGAAAGAAAAAGTGAAAAAAAGTAAGCAAACATCTGAAACGAAAGTGGACTGTTGTACTAACTAATCACATTGCATTGGTCATCCCAAATTATTTTTGTAATGTTCAAATGATTTCAAAATGGATTGTCATTGAAAAAACAGGGGCCAATTTATGTCTTCCGTTACTGAAACAAACATGCATGAAGAATTGCCTATTAGACCTCATAAGAAATAAATGTCTGATCCATCACGGTATTAGGCGCAATGTGAAACAATGTTTACCTCTCCTAGGCGATCCAAAGCACCAATAAAGCCACCATATATGGTTGAGAGAACAGCATACCAAATTTGACTATCCATGAAATAGACCTGCATTACATTGTAGATACATCATATTAATATACTAGCATGAAGGACCTAATTCATATGCTTGTAAAGAAGATTAAGAAACACTATATTGAGCATATTAGTCCTATACATGAGACACACCAAGATCACCGGTGCCCAGAGAGTCAAAACTGCTCCATAGTTATTTTTTGCTGCATTCACAAGATAATAATTAGCATATATTGGTTTTTCTGTTGGAAGCATGAAACAAAATTACGTGCAGTCAGATACCATCTGGGAAAAATTCATGCCACTTGTAATCTACAAGTTTAATACTCATAATTTCTTTAGTCGGCTTTACTAGAGGCTTTATCTGCAGAAAGAACAGAGGTGTCATATACCATTTAGGAGGTCACATTTATGGGATGATGATGACAACATTGACAATATCAAGTGAAGCCAACCTGAAGAAAGTAGCTGAACGCAATCTTTGAAACCAAAAGTAGCACCCAGAAAAAGGTATACCTGGAACAATGAGTTGATTTAAACAAAAAAAATTCATGAATAGGAAAGAAAAGGAAAAAAAACACGAATGCTTCTGTAACTTACTTTATTAATGAAAACTGACTTTCATGCATTCCTCTCCCAACATAAATTCTTGGCTGCGGACAAGTAAATGAAATAAGTCAAGAGATAAGGTGAGGGAAAAAAAGTCTATAGAGGAAGTAAATACTTTAGGCATAGTCGCCACAAAAACCAGTACCAAATTTTATACCAAATCTAGTTTCAAGAGAAAGAAAAAGGACTGCAGGTGACGTTAGCTTCTGTTATGACACAATTTGCTTGAAAGAACATTTAAAAACTTGAGAAATGGAGTAGCATAGAGGAAGGAATAAAATATAACAATATTCATACCTGTGACCACCATAGAAGAAATCTGATAACAACCCAGTCTGAGTTTTCAATCCATCTCCGAAACATTGGGAAGATGAACAAAGCAGCAGCCAGTATATTTGGGACTAGATAGATAACCACTGCTAAAATGTATAATGGAGGAATGGATTTTACTTCTGAAAGGAATTTAAATGAAGTTTTTAAGCTGCTACTGGAATCCTTGAATGCCTGAAAATAACAAAGTGGAAGCACGATTGCCCATGCTACACTAACAACTATCTTGAGAATGTTACGCAACACATCAGTGAATTTCCATCTGTGAAACCCCGGGAAGTTAAGAATAAAGTCCAGTATACCTGAAAAGAAATGGCAATGCAGAAATGAGATGAAAAGAAGCCTTGAAATGACACTTCTCTTTCAGCAAAACAATAGTGTTTTACCAAAAATGGACCAAGCAAAAAAAGGGCTCAAACAGCATATTTTATGCAAAGAGAAAAAAATGAAAGATTAATATATAAGTGTCTAATTTCTAATACTAGTTGGTTGCTTTTGTTCCCTTTCAAGTCAAATAACAAGCTTATTTATACATTATCAGAGGGTGAAGTAAGAGATGAATGCATCACATACGTTTCGTTATCAAAATCAAAGTTGGGGAACAGAAATGTCGGGACAAAGACATTCACCAGTCAGAACCATTTCAATTTATCAAAGAAACTAATAAGATGCGATAAGGATTGAAAAAAAAAACACTACTACGGACATAGAACTTTCACTTTGTACTTCTAATTACTGAACCTTCTCTCGTACCAAATAATCAGGAAACAGACTCTACTAAAATATTATAACAAGGTCATGCCTTTTACAGTTTGAATTTTAGTTAGTACAAGTGCTCTATAAAAACAGAACCAACTTTGAAAGATTAGCATGTCCTACCATATTTGCAAAAGTAGGGGGGGACAGTAACCATACCCTCCTTGATGAGTATTAGTCCACAACTGATGGTGTGGTAATTCGAAAACGTCTATCCTTTATCAACTTAAATATTTCAAATATGTGAAGTGAACAACGTAATCTTTGTTAATTATGGTTCGAGAAGAAACATAAATCTTTGGGAATGCTAAAGAGATCTGAATGCTTAAAAATGACGTGCATGTAACACAAGCAATGTCATAAGAAAACATTAGAGAAAAGAAATATAAACGAGAAATTTATTACTCTGAAGAACTCGAAGAAAAGCTGCTGTGATAAAGATGGAGGACAATTTATATAAGACATCCTTCCGCGTAATAGTTGAAATTGAGGCTCCACTCCATGCGAAGATGACCATTGCCTGTCACGAACAGTTCACGAATTAATCACACTACCCCCCTGATCGTCTAATTTATTGGCAAAACAATGAAAATTAGGATATCTAATCTGTCATGTTGAATACCTGAAGAGCTAGAATATAGAAGGTCCACAGCCGGTCAAAACTGCGAAAGATGTGCCAAAAGGTCCGAGTTTCAACAAAATATGATTTTCCTGTGCTAGCAGATGCCCTTGGAGAAGCCTTTTTTCCCTTCAACAGCAGTTAAATTGTACATAGATCAAAAGATTAATTCAAGAGAAGTAATAGTAGCATCTGGAAAGGATATTAAAAGTAAAGTACCATATTATGTGTTGATTTGAAAAAAGATCCATCATCACGCATAGGCCAGCCAAGGGAAAAGCAATCAGTTGACCTGAATAGTAGTACATAGCAAAACAAAGAATTGACCATGTAAAGTAATCTAGAAAATAATGATTGTTTCAATAATTAATACGAACTCTATTTTAAATACAAACTAACCAGAAATATTCATTTAAATCATCGTAATTGCACCATGCTGTGTGAGAAGCTTTTCCATTTTGGCACTTATTGGCTTCCTGGAGCAATTGAAGCACGAATTTCAGATAGAACTAGAAAATTCTCATGAATCCTAAAAGAACTAAAATATGGTCTAAGCATGCCAACCTGTTTAATTACACAGTAAATTGGTGTTATGACCTTCCTCAAGAATGCCTCATCATCACCACCATAAGAAGGCTTAATGTTTTCTCCTGTGACTATGCTAACATTTCCAGCCAACAGGCCATGAAGTTCATATGCCATCTGAAATATACATATAGAAGAGCTTTCATGTATAAAAGTATTCATAGAAATAATGGTCACTGAATAAAAAAAAAGAAGTTTAATCATATCATAATGATACTCACATTGTGAAAAATGTAGCACAAACATTCTGGCATGAAACGCACATTTGCTGCTTCTCCCCAGATAAGGAGATATAGGCCCATGTACAGAATTTTTCTCTGTTGTATCTCAGGCTGACCTTGAGGAAGGCTATAAGGAATGGCATATTGATGTTTATACTATGAGTTCCAGATATGTTAAAGATGATTTCTTAAATACAACCATAGTAAATGTGTCTGAACACAAATGGGGAGAAGCAAACTTGTTATATCTCACCGTAAACTGTGTTTCCGTCCTAAAAACTTGCACCAGTTCTTATAATTCTTGAAAAGCTTTTGCATAACCGCATCGACCGCTCGCTCATCAAGCTGCATTCACATAATGGTTTAAGTATTACTCAACAAATAATATGGAAACGTGTTCAAATAAATGATATATCGAGATACATCCCCAGCAAGATATAATGTATTCAGATCAGCAAAAACTTAAAAATATATAGATACATCTCATATGCTTCAGTCATCTAGCTTTTGCACAACAAAAATATTCCCCAAAATAATAAAATCATGGACGAAGAAAAGAATATGCCTTGTTGAGAGGCTCAGGCTTCGGATTGAGCCTTGTATGATTGTTGGCAAGCAGCAAAATCAAATGCTCCCTCTGGTTCCTGACATTATCCCTCTGCAATCACCAAAATAATTAAAAATGATGTTTTACTTTCTGAAGACCGTGAAGTAAATTTAAACTGTTAAGATATATTTATTTGTTTGGGGTTAAAGACATGCCTGGAAACCAAACATGGCCCGCAGCCAATCGAGAATGTCCAAATCCCCAGCTTGCTGCCTTTGCTGCTCAAATGCTTGAGGCCAGGTCAAGCCACGAGTGTTCCACAGTGCACCGACAGCAGCCTTTACCTGTTACACAAGGAATGCTTAAACAAGAAATTAATGACACAATGTAATACCTTGTACTCTTGACTCACACATGCAGAAAGAGGGAGATATCTTATGGCCTTGCCTCCTCAAGTTGCATGATAGACTGGGATGCCCCATCTTTATCTAGGGGAAGAATGTTGTATGGTGAATAAATTTCAATTCTTTCTTGAACATCTCTAGCGGCAGCTATAATCTGCTCAATAAGAAATAAAAGAACCATACTTAAATAAACCATCAATATGAAAATGGAAAGTGATAAATGCAGCAGAAAGTCTACAACCTTGTGTTGAAAAATAATAAACACAAACTAACCTCCGGAGCAACTTCTTCAACTTTCTCTGTCTTGTTTACAGCGCAAAGAACTTCGAAAAGAACTCCTGCGGTCTGATAGGCCTTCCCAAGTTGAGCTCTGTGTAGAAATTTGCCAAGATGAAGTAAAATAACAATATCAATAGTAATATTGATTCAAACATCAATAGGCAAGTTCAAAATAACAAGGGAGGAAAATGAGAGCAAGATGTCAATAATTATGCAATTACCTATCTGCCTGATCTCCCTGGTCAAGCGATCTAACATATTGTTCATAGTACTGCTGATAAAAGCTCTCAATTTCCCTTGCATCAGTCTTTTTAATCCGAGAAGAAAGACTGGATGCATTGTCCTGAATAAAATTAAATGAGGTTTGAATATTGTAATGTTGCCAAACAAGCACAAATCAAGTTGTGAAAATTGTAATGATCCTTCTGATTATCAATAAGAAAGCCAAATTTGATTTGAGTTAGGCAAGTACAATAGACTTTTTGGTATATAAGGAGGAATTCAATATACTCATGAATTAAGAAGATATAGTAACAAATTAGATTCTGTTCTATTTTAAGGTGATAAGTAATTATTACTCTTTTCTTGTTTCATTTTAAGAGGAATAGCAAAGGGAAACACTTGTATACAGGAGTATGCTACAATGGAATTAGCTCAAGAAATAAACGAAACAAAAAAGATCAAAAGTTGCAGTAAGAAGATGTTTTTTTTGTTGCCATCCAGAATTCTTCCGCTCCTCCATATAAACATAAGAAAAAAAGTACTTAATATCATTTTGTACTTTTCTATATTTCAAGTCTATAAAGAAACAGATAAAAGTATTAAGGCCAAGCTTAAGAATACAAGGAAGAGCAGTCATTTGATTTATTGATAATTAACTCTACTTTAATTATCTAAAAGAAAGCTTATCCAAATAAGTCAAAAGAGCATGATGCTCTGTATCAAAAAAAATTCTATATATGATCGAATTTTTTTCAAACATCTAGAGTTTTTCTCGTCCTCCATAAGAGAAGCATTACACTTGAACTTCGCAACTTTCACCTCTTTATCTCACCAACAAAAATGTCTCTTAACTCGTAAATTTCCCGGTTATTATAGCATTTTCATACTTCCAAAGTTACCTTATAAGCAGGAAACAGCCAAAGTGCATAAATATTATAAACCAAAAAAGGAAAAAGCATATTATAAAACAAACACAGCATATATATAACCAATCTTGTGGGATGCCCAATCAACAATGAGATAATTATTGACTAATACAAACAACACTACATATATAGGCCAGGGAAGCAATAAATTGAATGATTTATAGAAAATTACCCTTTCTAACCTACATGTAAGCATAAATTCAATAATTTATAGAAAATTACACTTTCTAACCTACAAGTAAGCATAAATTCAATGATTTATAGAAAATTACACTTTCTAACCTACATGTAAAGCATAAATTCAATAATTTATAGAAAATTAGACTTTCTAACCTACATGTAAGCATAAATTCAATAATTTATAGAAAATTACACTTCCTAACCTACATGTAAGCAATAAATTATAGAAAATTACCCTTTCTAATCTCTGCAGCAAGGATGTCTTGAACTGTCTAACACCTCGTCCAGTAGAGCTCACATCCAATCTATGCGCCTTCTCAAACGCATAAAACCGACCTATTCGCCGGAAAAAGTAACGATTAACAAAATCAGAGCCATAAAATTCCGCCGGAAAAAGTAACGATTAAGCAAATCACAGCTAGTCTGATTAAACGACGGAGAAATGACATAAGTAAGTAAGGTACGAACATAGATAGGCAACGCGAGGACGCTCATGTTCGATCTCATTAGCGATGCGGAGAATCGGCGCGATGGAATTCAGAGAGGACGGTACAACTTCGTTATCGAAAACCTCTGTAGAAAACGTAGTTGTGGCGGCGCTGCGCGACGGCCTCCGCGTCAGCGTATGCTGGCCTGATTCCAGAGCCGACATTGTCAATCAATTGCTAGCTCGTGAGCTAGCGCTCGATCTATCCGCAACTCTAGCAACCTCTCTATCTACGTCTTTATCACCTTCTTCCCTGCGCAACAAATCATGAAATCGATTATAAATTCAGCTTCCAGATACTGTTTGGAACCTCAGAAAATCAAGAAAAGAAAATCGGAGCAAAAATAGACAAGAATCATGAAATCGATTATAAATTCAGCTTCCGGATACTGTTTCAAAGCTTATAAAATCATGAAAAATGCAGAAAATCGGAGCAATAAAAACAAGAAACGTGAAATCGATTATGAATTCAGCTTCCGGAGACTGTTCGTAGCTCAGAAAATCATGAAAAATGCAGAAAAACGGAGGACGCAAAGAAGAATCATGAAATCGATTATGATTACAGCTTCCGGATACTGTTTGGAAGCTGAGAAAATGAAGAGAATCGGCAGAAAAAACAGTAATCTTACGAGAAATCAAAGAGACATTGCATGAAATTAGAGAGTAGTTTTGGATGATGTGAATGGAAAGTTGATGATGGTAATGGAGAGGGAGGGTGATTTGGAATGGAGAGTATTGTTAGCATGCAGAGCGTCTAACGGTTTTTGCATGAGTGTAGGGAACACGGACACAGCAAAATAAGGAGCACAGACAAAAAAGGACGGCCTATCATTTTCATTCACTAAAATCCATCTCATGCGTTTTCTCACAACATCACAAAATCTTCTCCTTTTTGGAAATTAGGCCCCGTTTGGTAAAGCGTTTCGTGGGAGCATATAGCGTTTCGTAGGAGCATATTGCATTTTTGTTCCAATATGCTCACAAATAGGTGTTTGGTTATATTTTTGGAACTACAGCATTTAGAGTTTTGGAACCAAAACGGAGCGTTTCGTGAAAAGCTCCAATTTGGAGCTTTTCGTGAAACGCTAGTTTGTATTTTAAACCACAAGTAGACTTTGACAAAACTACCCCAACTTATTTTTTTAATTTATATTATTATTAATTTATATTGGTAAATAGTATACCCGTATAAGTCTTTTCACATGTCAACAGCAACTGTTTTTATAATTCTTCCAAACACTAATTATCCAACAACTATTAGCAAACAGCAACAGCTAACCGCAACAGCTAACAGCAACAGCTAACCACAACATCTAACCGCAACATCTAACAGCAACCGCAACACCAAACGGAGCCTTAGTCTTTTCATTTTTTATGTTTTTTATCATTTTATTTTTAATAAATGTGTATTTTATATTAATAAATTGAGATTTTAATGGATTGCATAGACTTATTTGACTTACTTTATATTAATAAATTTAGATTTTAATGGATTACATATTAAGTAACTTAGTTTCTATTAATAAATTGAGACTTTCCATAAAAAAAAATGAGTATTTTTTTTAAAAAACTATGCATTTGCAATCTCATTCAATTGGTCAGTGATTGATCAACTTTTAGTTAACTGTTAGATTTTAATCTAAAAGTCTAAAAGAGATTGGATTCATTAACTGAATTTCTTTTAGACTCTTAGATTAAAATTTAATATAAGTTGATTAATCATTGACTAAAGGATTGGAACTCTATGCATATGATGTGTTTTAGAAGAAAATGTTATTGTAAAAGTGAATTTCTAATATAGATAAAAAAAGTTACTAATTAACTAGAAGATTTAAGTGTTAAAAGATTAAGAAATAATTGAATTTATGTGAAGGAGTTAGTTAATTACTCTTTTCATTCTATAATATTTGACGTGTTTGGAGAAAATTTTTTGTCCCAAGATATTTGATGTTCACGTTTGAATAAGCATTGAATTTAGTTCTTTCTTAAAACTTTGTTTTGATCGTGATGGAAGACTAAGAAATTGTAGATTAATTTAAAGTATTAATTATAAGAGTGTAATTGCTTTAATTTTATGTATTTTTTTGTTACAGTGTAATAATGATAAATGTCAAACTATTTTTAACGTTAACTAATAGGTTTCTTAATATGAAAATCTTAAACGATAAATATTATTGAACTAATGGTACGATTTATTATTATGTAAGAACAATTACCATGGATTAGAAGAACATTCGGGAAGCTTATGATATAAAAGTTAGTTTATATTTTGAAGAATAATTGATGGGATTGGAAGTTAGTTTATCTTTTGAAGAATAATCGGACTAGGCTTGAGGCGGTGATCCGGTCATCGAATGAACATTTTACTAGTGCTCGGGTTTGTCGTTTAGAGGGGCTGCTGGAGGTCAAGGAAGGCGAGGCTATGGCTGTGTTGGAAGCTCTGGTTGGCTGGTTTCGCAAGGGTGGGAGCGCGTGGTGGTGGAATCGGATTCTCTTTCTGTTGTTTCCGCAATCAATTCTCTGATCAATGATGTTAGCGAATTCGGTGATCTCATAGCTCAATGTCAAGCCGTTCTTGGTGTTAATAACGGGTATTTGGTCCATTTTGTTCGTCGTTTAGCTAACGGTTTAGCTGATGTTTTTACTCGGTCATCTCGTTTATATGCTATTCCTACTATTATTGATGTTTTACCGAGTAGTTTTCATTCTAGCTTGTTGCACATTTGCCCATTAGTAGCCCATTAGTTCCTTTCTCTTTCAAAAAAATAAAAATAAAATTGATGGGATTGGACATGATCGACATCTACGAATAATATTCCCAAATTCAAAGCGATCTTCCTCTCGTAAGTAGATAATTTACATCCACACCGTCTTAGCCTCCACTGAAAAGTAACTGCTAGTTGATATCCTCGGTCCATAACCCACAGAATCTTCAGCATTGTAACAAACTTTAAAATTGGATTACAATTATTTTGAGCCTATTAATTAGTTGAACTTATTTTATTTATAATTGAAATTTTATTTTTATTCTGCATTTTGCATTTTTCTTATGAACATATAAATTTATAAAAGATGTTTTTGGATGATTAAAAATATAATGAGAAATGTTGATGAATAACATAATTTTAAGATGAGTTTGGCATTATTGCAAGAAGTAGTTGATGGAGAGTGAGTAATTCAAGAAAAACGGTATGAAAAGCTAATAAGTATTTGCTAAATGAATTAATAAAAATTTTAAAGGTGATAAATAAAAAAAAACTAAATTTTATTAATTTATATTAAAAATTAGAGTTATTAATATAAGTAAAAAAGAGTCGATATTTTCAAATAAGTCGTGACAGTTTTTCTTTCCAAAGAAATACAAGTTGTAGTTTTTACTCAAGGTAAATTCTGCAGAAAAATACTTTTGCTGAAAGATGCTTTGAAGTTCTGAAAAAACAAAATATCAAACGAGATCAACCAAATATAATATCATTTTATCTTGGTTTTAAAGAAATAAAATGTGACTACTAAACTTTGACGATGGCTTTGGAAAAGTTACTTAATTTTAATATATCTCGATAAAGTGTTCTAATTTTATATTTTGTTTTAAATAAGTTACTTGATTAATTTGGACAATGAAAATAGGACATGATATCGAAAATCAACAAAAATCAATTTTGATTCTCACATGCCAGTCACATACACGCTATTTGTCATGAGTTTTTATTAAAATAATTTTTGTTAAAAATTGAGGATGAGGTATCTAGGTACTTGCCAACTCATTATGTTCCAACTCATATATAGAGGTATAACTTCTAAATGTGAGAGTTGAATAATATATAACAATTAACAATTGGAAGGTTATTCTTAATTACAATCGGTCCAAAATTTTCTAATCGGTCCAAAATTTTCTAATAACAAAATACAGAAGTTATTCCTATATTAAACATTCAATGGGTAAATTACACCATTGGTACCTAAACTATATCCTCTTTCCAAAACTGGTATCTAAACAAATTATTTTCCCATTCAAGTACCTCAACTAACGGTGACTTTCCATTAAGGTCCAAATGACCGGTTGGTGAGGAGTCAACGGTCGTTTGACCTAATTTGACCAAGTCAAACCTAATTTAAAAAATCCATTGACTTGAAATGTCTATTTTACCAATTTTTTTAACTTTTTCCACCAACCATTTTCATTCTCTCTCCTCCTCCTTCATTTTTTTTTTTTTGAATTAGAAAGATGTAGTCAGAACTACATGATACAAAATCTGGGGAAGGATATTCCCATATTATCTTGAACAACAATAGAACAGACACCAGCAAGTGCATGAGTAAACAGATGTAATCCGAGGGGCAACGTATCGCCTAAATTCGCCATCCAGTCCGCACTTCTATTCGCCTCCCTGTAGATATGACAAACATTGATTTCCCAGCTTCTTCCTATGTACTCTTGAATTTCCATAATCAAAACTAATTATATCTCTTTTATTTTCTTATTCATCTTTCTACATATTTCTTTTTCTTCTTCTTCTTCTTCTTCTTCTTCTTCTTCTTCTTCTTCTTCTTCTTCTTCTCTCCTTCCTCTACTTCTTTCTTTCTACTTCTCTTCTCTCATTTTTTTCTACTCTTTTTTTTTTCAAAAAAAACAACCGGCGGAATTCCAAAAACCGGTGGCCGGAATCTGGAATTTCTAGAAACCGGCGACTGGTTTCTGGAACTCCAGAAATGGTCCCGTTTCTGGAGTCCAGAAACCAGTCGCCGATTTTTGGAATCCAGAATTCGACAGACCGAAATCTGAAATCAGTACCGGCGACTGGTTTTTGAAGACCAGAAATTGGCGACCGTTTCTGGAGTCCAGAATCCGGCAGACCGAAATATGGAACCCCACAAACATGCGACCGTTTCTGGACTCAAGAAACCAGTCACCGGTTTCTGGAATCCAGATTCCGAACTCCAGAAACGGGCTATCGTCGGTTTTTGAAAATTTCCGGCGACTAGGTGTGGAGTGGAGGTGAGAGAGAAAGGGAGGAGAGAGAAGGGAGGTCAACATTAATAATTTAATTTTTTTGACAATTGTCACTTTTTTAATGGTTGGGTTAAAATAAAAAGAATGAAAAGGAAAAGAAAAAGGATAGTGTAAAAGAGTAGAAAATTTTAAGGGCATAATTGTCATTTCATATAGGATACTCAAATGGTCAACAAAAAGGATGGGTAACCTGCTGGTGACCGGTCATTTGGACCTTAATGGGAAGTCATCGTTAGTTGAGATACTTAGATGGAAAAAAAATTTGTTTAGGTACCAGTTTGGGTAGGAGGGTATAGTTTGGGTACCAATGGTGTAATTTACCCAACACTCAATCTACGGTATTACTTTTGAAAATGAAATTATTTTGTCGAGGTCTGTGGATCCATCTCCGCAACGACGACTGCGAGGAGTTTAAATACCATAATCCTTGTACTCTCTCCCAATCCGGATTAGTCGGCTTTAGTGTGCGTTATAAAAAAAAAGTTATATAATCGCGGAAGAGAATGACAGGCCGTCCTTTTTTTCTCCACATTCCATTTTCGGTTAGTGTCTGTTTATTCCTTGCTCCCTATATTCCCGCAGAAACCGTTAGGCGCGCTCACTCTGGTAAAAATACACTCCAATCCAAATTGAATCTTTTTGCATGCATTTCATCAACAAACCAGAGGTTGTTTTTCACATCATACCAAGAAAATGCTTAATGCATCTTTCATTTCTTGCTTTTCTCTTCATTTTCTCTTGTTTTCTTAGCATCCAAACACTCTCAAAACCGAATTTAACACTCGATTTCCTCCTACATTACGCACATAAGCTGATTACTAATTACTACGTAGAGCTTTAAAATATCGGAAATACAGGTTTGATTAAGAAAATGCTTTCTTGCATTTCTATTCATTTTCTTTCGTTTTCTGAACTTCCAAACAGTCTCCAAAAGCTAACTTTAACAACCGATTTCATCATACATTACGCAGGTGAGCTAATAACTACAATGTCGGTTTTCGATAACGAAGTTGTACCGTCTTCTCTGAGTTCCATTGCACCGATTCTCCGCATAGCTGATGAGATTGAATACGAGTCTCCTCGCGTGGCCTATCTATGTTTGTATCTTTTCAATTTATTATTTTTATTATGTTTTTTTGCCTTTGTTAAACGAATCTGTAATTCGGAACAATCAAGTAGCTGTGATTTGTTTAACGGTTTATTTTTTCCCGGGCGGATTAGGTCGGTTTTATGCCTTTGAGTTAGCGAAGAGGTCTGGACCAGGCGAGGGAATGTTGAAGAAAAACTTTCTGCTAAGATTAGAAAGGGTACATTTCTTAATCTTGCTCACATTCATCTATTTTCGGTTCTGTTAGTCAATCATTGAGAGAGATTTTACCATATACTTGTCGGTGAGCTGAGCCAATTATTTGATGATGCTATATTACGTGTCTGTCTACCTGTCATCATATTATTAGTCCAATATTCTGATGACATGGTACGTCGGACTTATACTATTATATAAGATAATTTGGAAGTCTGCAAAATGCCTAAATAATCAGAAATTTGTCCAATTTTAGCTTGAGTGGCGAACAGATATTTTATTGGTCAGAAAAACTGAAGATGTTTGAAAAAATTTCAACCATACAGATAAAATTTTATATAGACTTATTTAATTAGCTTTTTCTTTGAGATAATTAAAATAGAGTTTTGTCTAGAAGCTTGTTGCTGAAGGTTAATGTTTATAATGGACAACATAGCCACAGAATTATGTATCCAAGGTACCAAAATTGAAGAACGGTATCATAATTGTAGATGATTGTAAATAAATCAAATTAGTAGGTACAAAGATCAGCTCATGTAGGTATCTGCAATATATAAAGAAGTATTATAATGGGATTAAGTAGTTTTCTCTTCTGTTCATTTATATGGGGGAGCAGCAGAATTTGGAATGAAAACAAAGAATTTCTACTAACGAATATTACAAATACATTTTAGAGGAATTTCTGCTAGCGAAATAGAAAAAGAGTAAATAATTACTTATCACCTTTTTTAATATTGTTAATCCATGTGTGTGATGAATGCCTTATACCAATTAGTCTATACTCTATTGTACTTACCTAACACAAATCCATTTTGGCTTTCTTAATGATAATCAGGATCATTACAATTTTCACAACTTGCTTTCTATTTGTTTCGCAACGTTACAATTTTCAAACATCAAACATTTTATTCAGGACCATGTATCCAGTCTACCTTCTCGGTTTGAAAAGACTGATGCAAGGGAAATGGAGAGCTTTCATCAGCAGTACTACGAACAGTATGTTCAATCGCTTGACTATGGAGATTATGCAGATAGGTAATCGCATAATTATTGACATTTTGCTCTAATTTTCCTCCCACATTATCATTGACTTGCCTAGTGATGCTTGAATTGATAGTACAATTAATATGGTCATTTTACTGAATCTTGGCTAATTTCTTCCCAGAGATCAGCTTGGAAAGGCATATCAGACAGCCGGAGTTCTTTTTGAAGTTCTGTGCTTTGTATACAAGATTCAGGAAGTTGAAGTAGTTCCTCCCAAGGTTAGTTTTATCTATAATTTTTCAACTTTAATGTTGTAGACTTTCTACTGCATTTGTCATTTATCATTTTCGTATTGATGGTTCATTTAAGTCTGGTTGTTCGATTTGTCATTGAGCAGATCATAGCTGCAGCTAGAGATGTTCAAGAAAAACTTGAAAGTTATGCACCATACAACATTCTTCCCCTAGTTTCTGCTCGGGCATCCAAGTCCATCATGCAACTTGAGGAGGCAGGCCTATAAAATTTCTCCCTCTTTTTGCATGTGTGAGTCAAGCGTATGAGTTATTACATTGTGTCATTAATATGTTGTTTAAGCACTCCTTGAGTAACAGGAAACGGCTGCTGTTGGTGTTGTTGTAACTTCTTCTCTGAGTTCCATCTTGCCAATTCTCCACATTGCAAATGCGATCGAACATGAGCGTCCTCGCGTTGCATATCTCTGTTCGTACCTGGCAATTTGTTACTTAATTATGTCATTTTGTCGTTCTTTAATCTGAATCACAACTTCGGAAAAATAGAATATCCGTGATTTGTTTAATCGTTATTTTTTATTTTCTGGTGGAATAGGTCGGTTTTATGCAATTAAGAAGGCGCACAGATTGGATGAGAGCTTTATTGGAAGACGTGTGAGACAGTTTAAGATGTCCGCGCTGCAGAGATTAGAAAGAGTAAACTTCTGTATCATTTAATTTAATCCCTTGCTCACATGGCCTACTTGAAATGTCTGATTCTATAAGTCGATCTTTATGTCATTGTCTGATCCCACAGATTTGATTACCAACAATTAATTACTTTTCTATTTTTATAAAATAGCTGTTTATAATATACATATATATATATGCATTCCATGTATGTTTCCTTTTTATAAGGTACCTTGGAAGTATGCAAATGCTAAACACGTTTAAATAATCTCGAAATTTGTCCAGTTTCTAGCTTGAGCGTGAAAGAGATATTTTGTTGGTCGGAAGTTCAAATCTGATTATTCTCTAATCAATGGTGTGACAAAATTGAGATGTTTGAAATACTTAATCATATAGAGGAATTTTGATACAGAGCATCATGCTTTTATTTGGATAGCTTCACATTGAGATGATTAAAATAGAGTTTTGTTCAGAAGTTTGTGGTTGAAATGTTAATGCTAACCTCACAGATAAAAAGATAGCCTTGGTTTGACAATGAACAACACAGCCGCGCAATTAGATACTCAAGCTACCAAAATTAATGAACTGTACCACTTCCATATATACTCAGATGCTCTTGCTTCTACTTCTTAAACTAAGCCTAATTAACTTTTATCTGTCTCTTTGTATATTTGAAATATAAAAAAGTACTATGATGGAAACCAGAAAAATGAACATAGGTAGGAAGAAATAAACCTTATATTAATGATAATAGAGAAATTCAAGACTGCAGAACTAAGGAGAGAAACTATCTTTCCAAGACAAACGGACGATTCCCACAATAAATATCCAAATTCCCCTTCCATTCCCCCCATTGGTCTATTTATAAATTCTAATATAACAACCCTAGCTATCCTAATCCACAGCTCCCATATTGCCCTTAATTCTCTAATTATCACGTTCTTCATCATACGGATTAAGTACTTTTTTCTTCTGCTTATGATTACAATTTTCACTACTTGACTACTTGCTTTGTGCTTGTTTGGCAACATTAGAATTTTAAAACTCCTGTAATTTTGTTCAGGAAAATGCATCTAGTCTTCCTTCTCGGATTAAAAATACTGATGCAGAGGAAATTGACAGCTTTTATCGTCAGTACTATGAACAATATGTTAGATTGCTTGACCAGGGAGATCAGGGAGATCTGGAAGATTGGTAATTGCATTATTATTGACATCTTGCTCTCATTTTCCTCCCACATTATTTTGAAGTTATCTATTGATGTTTGAATCAATATTATTATTGATATTGTTATTTTACTGCATCTTGGCTAATTTCTACACAGGGTTCAACTTGGGAAGGCTCATCAGACCGCAGGAGTTCTTTTTGAAGTTCTTTGCGCTGTAAACAAGACAGAGAAAGTTGAAAAAGTTGCTACCCTTTCTGCTGAATTTATCATTTATCTCATCTCATCTCAATGCTTTATTTAAGTATGGTTCTTCTGTTTCTTATTGAGCAGGCAATACTTGCAGCTAGAGACATTCATCCCCTAGATTCTGCTGAGGCATCGCAGTCCATCTTGACACTTGAGGAGGCAAGGCCGTTAGATATCTTCATCTTCCTGCATGTGTGAGTCAAGAGTACAAGGTATTACACTATGTCATTTACAAGGTATTTGTTTAGTAACAGGTCAAAGCTTCTGTTGGTGCACTGTTATGCAACACTCGTGGCTTGGCCTGGCCTACAGCATCTGAGCGGCACAGGCAGCAAGCTGGGGATTTGGACATTTTCGATTGGCTGCAGGCTATGTTTGGCTTCCAGGCATGTCTTTGACCCCAAAGAGAAATTAATAGAGTAAAACAAAAACAAAAAGACATCTTTGCCGTTTAGAATTACTTCATGTTCTTCAGAAAGTAAAACACCATTTTTAATATTTTGGTGATTGCAGAGGGCTAATGTCAGGAACCAGAGAGAGTATTTGATTTCGCGACTTGCCGACAATCATAAAAGGCTTTGTCTGAAGCCTGGGCCTCTCCACCAGGCATTTCCTTTCCTCCATCCATGCTTTTTATCATTTTGAAGAACATTTTTGCTGGGCAAACTCTTGATGGCTGAAGCATATGTAATGTATCTATATGTCTTGACTTTTTTATTTTTGTTATGTGAGTTCATTATATTAGGATGTATCTATGCATGGATATATCATTTATTTGAACATGTTTCTGAAACTATCTAGTCAATTTCATTTATTTGACTTTTCATTGTCATTTTCTATTGATCATTCTTTATTTTTGTGTGTGTTCCTGGCATGAAATCTTTGCTGCTTATGTAATTATTCTTTTTCATAATGCGTTCTGTATCAGAATTTTTCTTGCATATTTGAAAAGATGCTATGTGTTGAGTAATGCTTAAACCATTATGTGAATACAGCTTGATGAACGAGCCGTTGCTGCTTTTATGCACAAGCTTTTCATGAAATATAAAGAATGGTGCGCGCATTTAGGACAAAAACACAGTTTATGGTGAGATATAACTATTTTGCTTCTACTTATTTGTGTTCAGACATCCAGTATGTTTTCTTTTAAATAAAGCATCTTTAACATAATCCAGAACTCATAGTATAAACATCAATATGTCATTTCTTCTAGCCTTCCTCAAGGTCTGCCAGAGATACAACAGAGAGAAATTCTGTACATGGGCCTATATCTCCTTGTCCGGGGAGAAGCAGCAAATGTCCGTGATATACCACAATGTTTGTACTACATTTTTCACAATGTGAGTCTCATTACGATTTGATTAAACTTTGTTCTTTGTTTATTCAGTGACAGCTATTTGTATGAATTGTGTTATACATGAAAGCACTTCTATATGTATATTTCAGATGGCATGTGAACTTGATGTCCTGTTGGCTGCAAACGTTAGCATTGCCGTAAAAGAAAACATTAAATCTTCTTATGGTTGTGATGATGAGGCATTCTTGAGGAAGGTCATCACACCAATTTACCTTGTAGTAAAAAAGGTTAGACCATGTTTTAGTTCTTTTACAACACATGCGATCTTTCTAGTTCTATCTGAAATTTGTGCTGCGCTGCAATTGTTCCAGGAAGCCTGGAATTACGATAATTTGAATGCATATTTCGGGTTAGTTTGTCTTTTAAAATAAACTTGTTATTGATGATTAAAAAAGACTATTTTACATGGTTAATTCTTTTTTTGGCTATTTACTTCTTATATATTCAGGTCAACTGATTGCTTTTCCCTTGGCTGGCCTATACGTGACCGATGGTTTTCCAGAGGATGTCGGCGTTGGTTGTCTCAAATTTTTGCAATCTTCAAAAGCTAAATCTTCGGATTTGTTTGTTGCCTTGAAATTTTGGGGATTTATAAGTGATTTTTTTTTTCATTCTATTTTCAAGATGTGGTATACTTGTTTTGTGGGTTTATTCCCATTCTGGTGTATGCTTTAGTGATTGCTATTTTGATAACATGAGACAATTAGCAGGCTAATCAGCCACCTTTAAACTCCAAGAAACGAATTGGATTTTTCGACGAAATACAATGTGCTATGACGATGCATTTAGACAAATATTGAATGAAAAATGTAATTAGAACTTGCAGATAAGATTTCATTGATCATGTGGTTTTATTTATCAACAGAAAGATAATTGCATATGTAGAACAAGAAAAAAAAATGTCTATTTAGATCCTGGTGCATTTATTTTTCTTATGTCACTGCCAGTTGCCACCAGATTTATAATCTGGAATCTCGATAGTATCTGTTACATAAAAAACAGAGCATATGAGCATTGATAATAAAAGTACAAATGAAAATACATCTGATTTATCCGGTTTGTAAATGTATAAAATTTCATGATTTAGGAGGTAGCAATTATCGAATTGGATTCAAGATTTTATTGTACACCCTGACGTATGGAAGAATATCGTGCTACGCCGGTCAATTAATATTTATCACGTAATAAAACAACTAAGGACATTTCAATATATGAACTTTAGATGCTAACAAATGATGTATTATTAAATTATTAGTCCGTCGTATGGATGATGGGATGCCTTAAAAGTGAAAATGATATATATAGATAGTGTTAAATTATTATGCTAATATAAGTTGATACACCTACTTCCATACACAAACAGTCATTTAAATGGGTTAATGTTTTTTTTCTGGAAAAAAAGTGGGTTAGTGTTAATTATATTGTTTTACCACCTAATGCAAGGGTAATATTAAAATGATATAAGAAACAAAATAATACATATAAATATCAATCTGCTAAATTATATTAATATGTTAATATCATAAAATTTAAAATAGATCAAAGCTAATTCCACTATAAAACTTGCATGTCTATTTGGTATATAAGAATCCATTGAATTCATGTTAGGTTCATATTGAACTAACGGATATGAAATTATTGATTGACTACCATTCTGGAGTGCAACTATAAGCCGGGCCAACGGGAGTATCGCACAACTTTCACAAAGGGTGAATAGTGGGGCTTGATTTGGGTTGCATTTCGCACAATTAAGAATCCGTTTTTGAAATGAGCACTTAAGAGTGCGAAAATGCAAATTAAAAAAGAAAATACAATTTTAAAGAAGTTGAGTTAATTTAGTCTACATGTTTGAGTACTATCAAACTAATAATTCGTTAATGACCAAAATATTGCAACTGAGAACAAAGAAAGAATACAACTAAATCCTATAAAGTAGAGGGTATCAAAGTTGAAGGAGTTACAAGGTAAATCTCACAAGTTAAAATACTAAAGGGGATATTTTTCCAACTAAAGATGAGTCAGCAAAATCAGTTGGATTTGGGCGGGAAAGATGTTAAGCGCGTTTCTTTCTCTTTTTCTTTTGATAACGCGCCTTTCTTTCTCTAGCTTCCAAATCGTTTTTTTGATTCAGTATCCGAGTTCCAACTGATCAATTAATTCGGATATAGAGCAGATTCAAGAATTATGATATTTAGAATCCTTCTAGTTGTTATTGTGAGGATTGATTTGCAAATCGCTCTACCAAAAGTAGCTCCATGACGACATTGTCTCAATCAACGATTAATTTTTTCTTTTGACAAGTATTAAAGGACTTCTGTAATATTTTTCAATTTAATAAATATCTTTTTTCTCCGCTAAGCATATATCTAAGGAATTGATGGGCCTGCACAAGCACTGGAGCATGTGGTTCAATTCGATGCGAATTAAAGAACCTTACCAAGAGTCATCTTTACAAGTTTAATCATTCAAAAAAGGACATTATTTTAACATTAGCAGAAGTAAACTTTGAGTGTTAATTTCAATTGCCATTTGACAGTCATCTAAATGTCACGTGTTACTTTATTAAAAATTATTTTAATAAAAATTGGTGAAATATGGTACTTAAGTGGATGCTCCGTAGTAATTAAAGTTAACTCGTGTTAACGTAGTAATCGCATCATTTTTTCAATGTTTAATTTCTCTTAAAGCTGTAAGAATAAAAATTTAAAAATTCAACGATTTTATTGAAAATTCAGCAACCATCCATGCATTTAACCCAAATTTTGAAATCTCAATTAAGACATGTTTTTATATTTTCTTAAAATAATAAAATAATAGAAAGTGTAAAATTACTAAAAGTTTAGCGCAACTTATTTTTAGAAAACAGTAATGTTCAAGTGTTCCTTTAATGTCCAAATTGAATTTGGACATTGACCCTAAATTTAACAATTTCGATTATATTCACATTAAAAACTAAACTCTAGACACTAAAAACTAAACCCTAGACCCTAAATCATCGACCCTAGACATTAAAAACTAAACCCTAGACCCTAAATCATCGACTCTAGATGATGTGATACTCCGGACTAATAATTCGATGACACGTCACATATTAGTATCTAGGGTTGATGATTTAGGGTCTAGGGTTTAGTTTTTAGTGTCTAGGGTCGATGATTTAGAGTCTAGGATTTAGTTTTTAGTGTCTAGAGTTTAGTTTTTAATGTGAATATAATCGAAATTGTTAGATCTAATGGTCAATGTCCAAATTCAATTTGGACATTCAAGGACCACTTGAACATTACTGTTTTAGAAAATATTTTGTCATCTTTTGTTTGTCCTATAGTCATGCAAAAACCGTTACGCGCTCTACTAGTTGGTTAATTCCTCAGAATTCCATCATTTTCTCTCATTTTCTCAGCATCCAAACACTCTCCAAACGCACATTCCACAATCGATTTCATCCTACCTTACGCACATAAGCTAATAACTACATAGATTAACTTTCCGAGAGCTTGCAATCTATTACCAATGGCTGAACTGCTTTTCGATAACGAAGTTGCACCGTCTTCTCTGGCTTCCATCGCACCGATTCTCCGCATCGCTAATCAGATCGAATACGACGGTCATCCTCGCGTTCGCGTATCTCTGTTCGTAATTTGCAATTTGTTATCTAATTCCGTCTTTTTGTCGTTGTTTGATCTATATTATAGCTTCGGAAATATCTATTAGCTGTGATTTGCTTAATCGGTGCTTTTTTTTCGGGCCGAACAGGTCGGTTTTATGCGTTGCAGAAGGCGCATAGATTTGATAGGAGCAATACTGGAATAGGTGTGGGAGAGTTCAAGATATCGTTGCTGAAGAGATTAGAAAGAGTAAATTTCATAATCACTGAATTTATTGCCTCTTTGTGTACAAATGATAAGGCGCGTAGATCATTACGATTTTTTTGAGCAACATTACGATTTCCAAACCTCGATTTTCAGGACAATGCGTCCAGTTTACGTTCTCGGATTAAAAAGACTGATGCGGAGGAAATCGCGAGCTTTTATCTCCAGCACTATGAACAGTATGTTAGACCGATTTACCATGGAGATCAGGCTGATAGGTAACTGCTTAATTATGGACATCTTGATCTTATTTCACTCTCGCGTTATTCGGACTTGCGTTTTGATGTTCAAATTGATATTACTATATTAGTATTGTTATTTAACTGAATCTTGGATGATTTCATCACAGAGCTAGACTTGGAAGGGCCTATCAGGTAGCAGGAGTTCTTTTCGAAGTTCTGTGCTCGGTGTACAAGAGCGAGAAAGTTGAAGAAGTTGCTCCCAAGGTTAGTTTCATCTATAAGTTTTCAACCTAATGTTGTAGCTTTTCTGCTGCATTTATCATTTATCGTCTTTGTACAGATGACGCATTTAAGTATGTTGTTTTTGTTTCTTATTGAGCAGATTATAGCTGCAGCTAGATATGTTCAAGATAGAGTTGAATTTTATGCACCATACAACATTCATCCCCTAGATTTCCCATTGGCATCCCCGTCAACCATCATGCAACGTGATGAGGCAATTCCATAAGATATCTCTCTTTCTGTATGCGTGAATAAGCGTATGAGGTATTACATTGTGTCATTGCATACGCTGTTTAAGTATTCCTTCCATAACAGGTAAAGGCTGTTGTTGGTGCACTGTGTAACACTCGTGGCTTGACCTGGCCTGTAGCATTTGAGCAGCACATGCAGCAAGCTGGGAATTTGGACATTCTCGACTGGCTGCGGGCCGTGTTTGACTTCCAGGCATGTCTTTGACCCCAACAGAAAAATTAATTAAAAGATATCTTTGCAGTTTAGAATTACTACATTGTCTTCGGAAAGTAAAACATCATTTCTGATATTGTTTTTGGTGATTGCAGAGGGATAATGTCAGGAACCAGCGGGAGCATTTGATTTTGTTACTTGAAATCAATCGGATTATGCTTAGACCGAAGCCCGAGCCTCTCAACGAGGCATGTCCTTTCTTCATCCATTCTTTTATCATTTTGGAAAACATTTTTGTTGTGCAAACACTTGATAGCTGAAGCATACAAAATCTATCTATATTTATAGTTTTTGTTCATTTTATTTTTGCTGAGGATGTATCAGTATATGGATACATCATTGATTTGATTTTATTTTTTTGTCCTTTCATTGTCGTTTTCGGTTCATCCTACTACATTTTTGTATGTGTTCCTGGCATAAAATGTTTGCTGCTTTATGTAATAATTCTTTTTCATTTCCGTTCTGTGACGGAGATGTAGTTGCACATTTGGAAAGATGTTTATTTGTTGAGTAATACTTAAAACCATTTTGTGAATGCAGCTTGATGAACGAGCCGTTGACGCTGTTATGCACAAGCTCTTCATGAACTATAGGAATTGGTGCAAATGCTTAGGACAAAAACACAGTTTACGGTGAGTTATAGCAATTTTGGCTTCTCCCCATTTGCGTTCAAACCTTTTCAGTACATTTATATCTAACAAAACATCTTTACTATAACCTGGAACTCATATTATAAACATTAATATGTCATTTTTTATAGCCTCCCTCAAGGTCAGCCAGAGATGCAACAGAGGAAAATTCTGTACATTGGCCTATATCTTCTTATATGGGGAGAAGCATCAAATGTCCGTTTTATGCCACAATGTATATGCTACATTTTCCACAATGTGAGTCTCATTATGATATGGTTAACACTTAAAGTTTCTTCTTCGTTTATTCAGTGACCAAGATTTGTATGCATTTTTGCTGGACATAAAAGCTCTTTCATATGCATATTTCAGATGGCATGTGAACTTGACGCGCTGTTTCCTGGAAATGTTAGCATAGTCATAGGAGAAAACACTGCACCTTCTTATGGTGGTGGTGATGAGTCATTCTTGAGGAAGGTCATAACACTGATTTACCGTGCAATAGAACAGGTTAGATTATGTTTGAGTTCATTTAAATAAGATAATACATGAGATGTCTCTAGTTCTATCTGAAATTTGTGCTGCAATTGTTTCAGGAAGGCAGCAATTACGATGATTTGAATGAATATTTCAGGTTAGTTTGTATTTAAAGTATAGTTCTTATTGATGATTCAGAAAGTTCATTTTTCCAGACTACTTTACACGGTTAATTCTTTGTTTGCTATTAACTACTATTCAGGTCAACCGATTGCCTTTCCCTTGGCTGGTCGATGCGTGATGACGGACCTGTTTCAGATAATGTTGATGTAACTGGCAGAAAGTCTCAAAAATGCATAGGTTGGAGCAGGTTTTCAAAATTTTTTACAGGTTCTAGAAGCTAGATCTTCGGATTGGTTTGCTGCATTGAAATTTTTGAATTCGTTTGTGATTTTTTTGTTTCTTTCTAATTTCGAGTTGTGGTAGATTTGATTTTCGGGTTTATTACCACTCTCCTGTATGCTCTGATAATTGCAGCTTTTATGTTTAGTTTGGATTGGATGAGATGAGACAATTTACGAGGCCAATCAGACAATTTCAGGAAACGAATTGGATCGTTTGAACAAATACAATGTGCTATGATGCATTTAGCCGAAAGTGAAAGAAAAATGCTGAAAATAAGATTTCATTGATCTTGTGGTTTTATTATTAATAGAAAGATATTTACAGTTGTAGAATGAGAAAATAAAATAATTCCTGTTTGTGAATTAAATGGTACATATCCAGAAAGAACATATACTTAGATATTCCTGGTGCATTTGTTATGCTTATAACAATCTGCCACCAGATTTACAATCTGGATAGGATCTGTTACAACAAAAACAATGTTTTAAAAACAGAATATATGAAGATTGATAATAAATAATTAAATAACATGCAGGTTTTATTCAATTTGTCAATACAGTTTCGTGGTATAAAAATTACATAAAAACATGTGAGGCCCATTGCAGAAAATTCTGAGTTAAATATCGAATGAAATTCTAAGATTATGGTTAATATTATATCCGTATGTAAGAATATGGAAAGATTCATTATTTTTTAATAGATGTAACTCTAACTCCACCTAAAAATTTATACTATATATTATGTTTCAGTTTCCTAAACATAGAGATTGGGGGTAAAGAAAATGCAATAGCTTGTGAATTTCGTATAAAAAAATTAATAAAAAAATCGAATTAGCTATTTAATAAAATAGGAATTCACTAAATTCATTTTACACTCATATGGTGTTATTAATTTGTTTATGCAATTGCGTACCTAAATTGGAACCGACTGATATGAAATCGTTTACTATCATCCGGGCACAATCTTGAGTGCAACTGTAGGCCGAACCAGCAGGAGCAGCACAAAGACTTGCACAAAGGGCGAACAACGGGGCTCGATTTGGGTCGCATTTTGAACAATCAAGAATCAGTGCTTAGCTAGTAACCCAAGCCATTATCATCAATATTGTTACTACTACCAAGATTTTTCTCTTCTCCATTTGTTCTTCTTTTGTTTACAGATAACAAATTTTGTTTGTGAGAGTCAATTCTAGCACATCGTCCTTTTATTACACAGATCATCTTTAAGAAGTAATGCTTTAATTGTGAATAATCAGGATGTATGCGAATCTGAAATAAATTAGGATGTTTTTAATTTCATTAATTCCTAATCTAGTTATGTATGATTAATTTTATTCTATTACTTTCCGATTCTATACAGATTTTTTTCTGTTTTTCAACAGTCACCATTCCTTGAACTTCAGGGTTATATGTATTGGAACTATCAGTTTGGCTAAAGCGCCAGCAACCCGATTCTCTTCCCAATAAATATGATTCGACTTTAAGCAAATTCAATGGATATATCACTTTAAAAATCAAATTTAAATTCTAATGATAATACTACCAATTTGTGATACAACAACAATACCATTTACATAAACAAAGTATCCCTTGTGCTAATATTCCTACAAATTTTTGGACGACTTGCTAATCCAAAAAAAAAGATATCAATGTTTCCAACTAAAAGGTAAGATGACACTTCTTTAACCTTGAAAACAGACTTTTGACATGATCTTGTATACACTTATCCACAACTCAAAATGGACTCGAAACGATTCAGACTCTCAATAGACTCGAAACAAATCGCACTGTCGGAGGAAATGTATCTAAATGAGGTTCCTAAAAAACCCTAGTCTATAATGTATATGCTAACAAGCTTAAGCAATCTTCACTTTGAGAAGATTAATCAAAAGCATCAAGATCAGGTAAATGGATAACATTGCAACAAAGATGCCTAATCATCCTCCCAAAACAGAAACTCTACCGACTAACCTCCGAAAATCTCTTGGCTCAGCTGTTGATCTCTTCAATCAACTGAAGAACTTCCCCTTCAATTCCGCCCAGCTTTCTTTGCATTGTTTGTATTCATACATTTGCCATCAATTCCATCCCTGAGCCAGTTCTTATGGTACTTGTCATCATAGGGAGCAACCTTCCCATCAATAAAAGGTTCTCCTGTAAGAAAACAACAACTATTTCAACGAAAACAGAAGACCTGAAACCGTGTCTTGCCCAAGTTACTTGAAGATTTGGAGCGGAATCTTGTCTTATTTAGGAATCGAATTTCAAAAATTATTCCTAAGCAAATAATAAGGATGATCCAATCACACTCTTTAAACAGCAAAACATACCAATATACCTCTAAATCATTTAAATTTCAATGCATTTAAACAATAAAGTAGCTAAACAAGCAAATAAATGATACCTCTGTAGCAATTTTCACCATAACATAAATATGAATCTGGTAAAACCCATTTTACATCCGGAAGAGCTGCAAAAGAAATGAAACATCATCATAACTTTAAACATAATTATATAACCAGAGCACCTAAAAAGGAGGACAAAAGAAAAATCACATTTGATTCTGTAAGTGAGAATTTCTGGCACATTGCAACCAAACGCATAGTAATACTTCGTGGAAACAGAGTATATTGATTTCTTAGCTTCCCCTTCACTGCAATTCACTCAAAATTGTCACTAAAAAATGCTATGAACTGACCAAATTGCACAAAACTAAGCTTGATTCTTAATCCATAATTAAAGTGACCAAATTCGGGGTTAAGAGCTAACAAATAAGTGGGGTTCACTGCAGGAAACTAAAATTGTCACTAAAAATTGCATAATGAACCGATAAAATTGCCCGAAATTAAGTTTCATTCCTCTATAATCCATGGTTAAAATGATCAAATTTGGGGTCAAGAGCTAACAAATAAGTTGGGTTCACTACAAGTAACTAAAATCGTCACTAAAAAAGCATAATAAACTGAGTAAATTGGGCTAAATTAAGTTCAATTCCTCTGCAATCCATTATTAAAGAGACCAAATTCAAGGTTAAGAGCTAATAAATAAGTCGGGGTTCACTTTAAGTAACTAATTGTCATGAACAGAGCAAATTGGGCAAAATTAAGCTTAATTCTTCTATAATCCATGATTAAAGAGACCAAAGTCGGGGTTCAATGTAAGTAACTAAAATTGGCACTAAAAATGCATAATGAAGTTAATAAATTAGGCAAAATTAGGCTTAGTTGTTCCATAATCCATGATTAAATTGACCAAATATAGGAGTTTAGAGGTAACAAAAAGTAGGGAATTATACGAGGGCAATGCCATAGCAAGCGTATTGACATAGCGATTGATGATCTGATCTCGAGTGGGATAGTCCTTCGGAGCCTCCATCATCACCACCCAATGCTCATAATCGCAACCTTCTAATATTTTTGGCAACCTAATCAGCTCCGATGCTGGAGGTTCCGGCGAGTTGTCTGCGGCGGAGGTGGTAGAAATTAAGGCTTTCGAGATCAATGATGATGCCGCCGGTGAACGCCGACATAAAGTGGCAGTTAAACAGAACGGGATTTTTACAAGGTTTTCAAGCATTTTGGCAGACGTGGACACGGTTCCTAAGGACGATAAGTTTTAAGAAATCTTGAAGCTAAGCTTAAATCTTACCCAGTAGGTTTGACTAGGGCTCGCACGGTCCGGTCCAGTCCAATCCGCATATTTATGAATCTTCGGGATTGGATTGAAGTTCGAAGATTTTCAAAGTGAAATATTCAGGATTGGATTGAAATGTCCAGTCCGGTCCAGTTTGGAGATTCGGAAATTCGGTTCGATCCAATCTGGGGTTTCGGAGAAATTTTCAGCAAATATTCGTTTAAATCTCACATATTTATATTGTACATTTTCGGTCATCCGTCAAAATCAAGCCTACCATGTTGATAAGAAAATCTCATACCGTATATAGATTCGATTTTTCATGTACTCTTAGCTACTATGAAGCAATTTTTATTACATTTTACCGGTCGAAATAGAATTATGTAATTATAACATAAATTAAACGATACTTTTAATATTTAATTAAATTAAATTTCATAATAAGAACTAAAAAGTCAATAAAAATTAACTAAGACATTATATATCTATTTATAAAAAGACGTGTTATTGTTGTGTGAAACAAAAAATATGTAATACTAGTTTAGTTTTATATTTTGTTAATTGGATCTAATTTAATGTATATTTTATTACATAAAGTATAAAGTTTGATAAATATACCGGTAAATGTTCGGTTCTTTCAATCCAGTTCAGCCAATCCAATCCAATTTGATTATCGGTTCGGTTCTGGATAATTTCGGTCCAGTTCGGTCCGGTTCTTTGACAAAAAGTCAATGGTCCAGTTCGGTCCAGTTCTCTAAAAAAAGTCAACAGTTCAGTCCAATTCTGGATCTTTTTCCTCGAATATTCGGTCCGGTTCAGTATCTTCAAGATCCGTACCCAGCCCTATGTTTGACCACTTT
The DNA here is from genome assembly GCA_028411795.1 of Euphorbia peplus. NCBI lineage: Eukaryota > Viridiplantae > Streptophyta > Magnoliopsida > Malpighiales > Euphorbiaceae > Euphorbia > Euphorbia peplus. Next base: position 4,371,369 of record CP110843.1, on the reverse strand, counting down.
AATCTGTTAAAGTTAAAGTTAATGTTCAAACCTTCTATTTAAATTTTATTTATATTAATAATTTATATACATAAATATCATATAAACGTATATACAATGCAATATAAATTTGTAAAATTAAACTACACCTAATATCACATATCATTTTAAAATTATATAAAATAAATTTACATAATTTATTATAAATATAATAAACTAAAACTAAAATGGTTTTAATTTTATTAAACATTTAAAAAATAAAATAAAAAGCTTGACTGATCCGATTAGGTTCGGTTTACCCGATTTAGGTTGGCCATGTCTACATTTGGTTGTCTATGAGAAGAAGAAAACCACTGTTGTAAAGCCAAGGCCACCTGTCTGCTAGGCACTCAAAGTCGAGCATCTGATTTGAATGGAATCAACTGTTTATGCTTGCTAGATGCTTAAAATCCATTTTATTCTCGAATAATTTTTCGACTAATTTCTGATTAGTTTTATAAGCTTCTCATCTGACAAGCGTCTAGGTATTTAATTTCAAAAGGCTTATTTAGTCATTTAACTATTTAAAACGTGTGTTTTTAGTCATGGGGGGTTCTCTTAGTGGATTCAATCCATGGGTGGATTAAGATTTATTTAACCTATAGTCTAACCCATGTTAAAAAAATACCTCTCTCCTCATTAAATGGTCTCAGCAATAGAGGGCAAACACTGGTATATCAATTTCTCGTAGTCTCTGGATGTTGACTAGAGGATGAGGGATGTTATGAGCTGGGATAGATGAGACATGATAACCTTTGGTTGATGGGATATTTTTCCAGTGGTTGGAGGAACATATGGGTTCAATTCTTGAGTAGGAAAGGCACTAACGTTCTGTGGTATAATTTTTTTTTGAAAAATGAGTTCGAGAAGAGCGGGAAAATGCATTTTAAAGAAAATAATTAAAACTTTTTCTCTCTCTAGATGTGACATCAGCGCTGACATCACCTCCTCTTCCTTCCCTCCATTTTCCACGCATAAGGCTTTTTCTTTTAATTACAAGTTTGCCATCTTTCCATGTTCAATTACAACATTACCCCCACCTTTTTCTCTTGTCACACCATAACTGAGCTGTCACACCATAAGCCCATTGTCTCACCTGAGCCTTTCTCTTAATCTTTAAAGGTAATAATCATTTTGTACTAAGGGTCCGTTTGGTGCACCTGTTCCTATTTCCTGTTCCTGTTTCTTGTTTCCTGTTCCTTGTTCCTGTTTCCTGTTCCGATTTTCTCTTTGATGTTTCCTGTTTCAAGATAAGTGTTTGGAAATTTTGTAATTGCTTTTTGATGTTAGTATGTAAAATGACTAAAATGTACATGTTTTAAACCACTAAATAAATTTAATTCTAAAGTGAACATAAATTGAAAAATAATGAAATAAAAGTTGCAAAATATAAGTATTTTACATTGAAATTTAAATTGCTAAATAAGGTTATGTAAAAAAATATTGCTTAATAAGGGTGATATTAAGAGAAAAAACGCCAAAACTTAGAGAGCAACAGAAAAAACGCCAAAGCTTAGAAGAGATTTTTTTTTAACGTGAAGTGTTTAGGGGTATTTAAGAGAAAAAATAAATTAACGTAGAGAGGGTGTAGGAAAAGCAGCAAAATAATGCTTTTTAGAAAAAGCACTTGTTTCCTTGTCAAACGGGAAAAGGAGATGTTTTTTATTCCTAACCAAACACTTAAATATCTCTTGTTTAGAAGCAAAAAGCAGTAAAACAAATGCCCCCTAAGTTTGGTTCAGTGGGCAACTCAGTAGGTGTTGAAATTGGTTCTTCTTCTTTTTTGCTCACATTATCTGCATATAGTTATTTTCATCGAATTCTACATTATAAATTCTGCTAGCATTAAAGTTCGTAATAGACAATTAACTACTAACATGGTTGGAACTCTATTATTGATATGGGGTTGGCAAATTACAAGATAATTGAATCTAAGTACTTTCATTTCAACAAATAGTACAAACACATATATCCAATTTGTCCTTCATAGCTAAATACAAAGATGTCCATTGTCATTGTGACAAGTCACAATTATAAAATAGTACTTAAATTAGCAATTGATTTGTGACATCAAATTACCCAAACTATTATTAGGTAGTAATCTCATGATTAAGAGCCCCACCTATTTTTTACTTATTGAAAATTGACCAAAAAGAAAATTGAGGATTTTTTAAATTAAGCTTTCTTTTTAGACCTTTGAAAAGAAATCAAATAGAGTAAACATGGGAAGGAAGGCGAGCTTGAGCAACAACAACAAGAGGAAATTTCTTAGGAGTAGAAAGTCCAAATATTTCCTCCATATTCAAGTCTTTTTGAGTCACACCACTAGGCAATTCCCAATTAAACCCATGTAAAAGATTAGCCAAACTTGATTGAATAACCTTAACACCCAAAGGATAACCCGGACACATTCTCCTTCCAGCACCGAACGGTAGCAGCTCAAAATCGTGACCTTTGACATCAATGTCCTTGCCGATGAATCTTTCAGGGCAAAACTCATCAGGGTTCTCCCAAATTGTAGGATCTCTCCCGATTGTCCACACATTGACAAGGGCACGAGTGCCTTTTTGAATGTCGTAATTTCCTATTTTTGTGTCTTCACGACATAGTCTAGGTACTAACATTGGTGCTACGGGGTGTAATCTCATTGTTTCTTTTGCGATTGCATTGACATATGGTAGGTTGACTATGTCTTTCTCCTCTACCCATCTTTCTCTTCCGACAACTCTGTCTAGTTCTTCTGTTGCCTTTTTGAAAACCTCTGGCTTTTTTACGAGTTCTGATATTGCCCATTCTACTGTTACAGCCGAGCTTTCTGTTCCTCCAGCAATCATATCCTGTAGATGCATAATGCACAAAATATTTAGCATTGATTTGATTGAATTACTTGTTTCTTTGCATGCACTGTCAAGGTCTTCAAAAGTTAAAAACACCATATATTTTTAAGGTTGCTACTGAATTTGTATTCTGTTATTTTAATTTTTCAAAATTATAAAATTATTGTACACATGTTAACATTGACTTTTATATTAGATTCAATATATTGTAAGGCTCCTACTTAAATATTGGATTCAGTATCTTTGGGAAATACTATAGTACATGCACAGTTAGCATTGACTTTCCTATAAATAAAAAATCAATAATTGGGTTTAGTATGTTTCTAAGAACTCCCTTTATATATAAGATATGTATAATTTTATTTTATTTTTTGTTACTATTATATATGGTTCTTTGGTTACTATATAGTGTGGCACTCCCTCCTTCTTAAAAGCATATCATATAATGAAAAATGTTATATTTTTGAAAGGATTTTATTTTACAATATTAAAAGAAATTATTAATTTTTTTTTTCAAATTTACTTATAGTTTTAATCAACTTTTCCATAAGAATTATTTGATTCTCTCGGAAAATACATAGATAGCATGTAAATTTTAATTTTTTCTTAATTACATACCTGCGTAAAAGCTTTGACTCCAATACGTTCAAGTTTGACTTCATTATGAGGATTATCAGCAAGTTGCAAAAGAACATCCACCATATCCTTTGCTTGATAATTCTGAATCGTCTTCCTCCTCCGATCATGTTCATCCACAACATGATCCAAAAACCGATCAAATTTCTTACTCACCGCCTTCATTCTCTTTATATTCCCCTGCAAATCCATAAAACTCAACCACGGTATCGAATCTCCGATATCCAATACTCCGTTCAGCAAAAAAAGTTCATCCAACATCTCCTTAAACTCCTCCGGCGTCACAATCTCCTCCTCTTCGTCGCTCCTCACCGTGTATTTCTTCCCCAAAACCATCCGACTAATCACATTCAAACTAAGATCTGAAAGACGATCTTTCAAATCTATTGGAGATCCTTGCGATTCAAACATGGATCGCAGCACGGACCTGAGCTCCTCATTCCGGATGTACTCATAAGAATCCACGCGTTTCGCGCTGAACAGCTCCATCACGCACATCTTACGCGCTTGTCTCCAGTACGCGCCGTACGGGGACCACGTGATGTCGGAGTAGTTGTAGGTGGTGTATTTTCCGGCGGCGGTTTTGGGGCGGCCGACGAAGGTTAAGTCTTGTGTTTTGAGGATTTCTTTGGCGGTTTCGACGGAGGAGGCGACGATCACCGGGAAGGAGCCGAACTGAAGTTGCATAATGTGGCCGTATTTTTGGGAGAGGGAGTGGAGGGAACGGTGAGGGAGAGAGCCGATGAGGTTGAGGTTTCCGATGATCGGCCAGGGTTTGGGACCTGGTGGAAGGTTGAGTTTGCGGCGGCGGAGACGGCGGGTGAGGAGGATTACGGCGAGGGTGGCGAGCCAGGCGGCGGCGTAGATGATCGGAGTTGGAGGTTCCATTTATTTGGAGGGGAATTTGAATTTGGGGTGTTGGAAATGGAGATTTGAGTGATTGAAAATGGAAATTGGTTAGTGTTATTTATAGTGGGAAAGAAGAAAATAAGTTTTTTTTTTTACAATAAAGAAGAAAATAAGTTGAGTGTTGAGCTGACCACAAATAAACATTCTTTTTCTTGGAAGAAGGATAAGATGGTGAAATAAAGTAATGTTTTCTCACCACTGCTTAATTTTAATTTGTTTTTTCTTTAAAAGAATAGCACGAATGTTATATTAGTAACTACTCCCTTCGGCTTAAATATCATAAAATTCGAATTAGTCGATCTAGTATGAGTTTCCAAACCGAATGAGAAACCAAAAAGTAGCTATTCCTTCCGTTTTTAAATATTAATCGCTTTTGTAAAAATATGAGAAATTACTAAAATATCTTCCTTTTAATTTTTCCTGTGTTACTCGTTTCCTTAAAACTTTATAAGCATAGGGACATACTTGACAAAACACTAACTCTTATTACTATAAATGACAAAAACAACCAATATTTATAGAAAAATTCACTCCCAAAAAACTACCAACATTTAAAAATGGATGGAGTATTCTTTTTGCTTTTAGAAATAAAAATATTTGAACAGAGACGACTAAAATCTCAAACTCTTTAATCAGACATAAATTGGTCGCTTTATTTAAAATAAATTCTTACATTTAGGCTCTAATCTCTATGATTGAACTGAACAGAATTGAACTTAATGAAATTAAAATAAAGTGAACTGAATTTGTTGAATTAAATTGCTTGAATTTGACTGAATGAAGAATGAATCGTGCTAAAATTGGTTGAACAAACTAAACCGAATTCTACTGAAATTAAGAAAAAAAAACAGAGTCATAACTATTTTGTAAATGTTAGTATGTCAATTTTACGAACATTTAGATATATTTTTTCTCTTTTGAAGAACATTTAGATATAAAATAAGGTTATCACCAAAAAGAAGATATATAATACTGTTAGTGTAATTATTTAACTACTTGATAGTTTTGCATCATGGTCCAAATATGTTTTATTATCTAACATATCTCAGTGGTTTTTTTGACAACAACATATCTCAGTGGTTAGTGAAAATTTTCTCCTCAATATACTTGTTACAACATTTTTCTTCAAAAGTTAACAAATCTTTTACTGATAAAGATAATTTGTAAGAAATATATGTAAAAGTTCGTCCATCCTACTTTTATATTTATTTTATTCTTTTTTATAACTCCTACTTTTATATTTATAGGTGTTTGCAAAACCTCGGTTTTGAACGCACATCTCTCCTATCAAAGCTCAACAAGGGTTTATTGGAATCCAACTACAATAGTAAAAGTATTATCCAAGTTCTGTCTGGTATAGCTGGTGATTATCAATTGTCACTATTTGTTATTGTTATTTCATATTTGTTATTAAATACTCCGTGAATAATATTTTTTAAAATTATGATGAATTGTTGTTGTTAATGGATAAAATGTCGAAAATGGTGTTATCAAAAAAAATATAATATCGAGAATGGACCTATTTTAAATATATCAATATAAAATCTTAAACTTAAGCCTCATAATTTCACATATTTACAAATTCATGTTTACGTCTTTGTTTTTGGAAAAATCGTCAAAGAAAACTGTTTTTTATATATAAGTTTATATTATTTGTTTTGACACTTGATAAATTTTTTTTTTTAGTATCGAGGTTATTTAGGGGTTTTTATTAGTAGAGAGAATGTACATATTAAAGGAGGCTTCTAAAAATTTTGATCTTGAAAGATTAGAACAGTAATATCATATGATCAATATCACTAGATAAATTTTAATTCTCGGAATTTTTACTTTAAGGACTAGAGTAAAAAAATGATAAAAGGTCTTAATTTTGCCAATGTCAATGACATCGTTTATACTTTTGCACTATAAAAAATTCATAACGTACGTAAGCGACTAGAATCCCATAGTTATATGTCGTATCTGTAGGATAAAAAAGTATATTCTAAAAATTACTTTTTTTTTCAGAAATTATATTAAATATTTAAAAATATCATAAAAAACAATAATCGAATAACTACAAACAACTTTTCACGAAAAGTTCCAAATTGGTGTTATTTGCATAAAAAAAATTTTAAATGCTCCTATTATATAAACCTAACCAAAACACAATTTTTTTATGCATTTTAAAATGCAACGTTATATGCTCTCACGAAATGCAATATCAAACACCCTTTTAAACTTAGGTTTAACTTTATTCTTTTTATAAATTAAAATAATAAATCTTGCCTTGCGTTTATGTTCTGGGATGCTAACCTAGCTGGAATATCAAGTCGCGTTTTTCCATTTGCTTGCTACTTGTTTTTTTTTTTTTTTGGAAGACTTGCTACCTGCTTTCTATTCAGAATAGAATAATAAGTGGAGACCTAGATGCCTTCTAAAAATAAAACTGCATTATAATCACACGCTAACTGCAACTTTCAAAGTCTTAATTCCATATAGTTAGTTAGAATTAGTCATTGAATAGAAAAATTATGAAATTGATGACCGAAATTCTTTATTCTTTTCCACAATTTGATTGATTGATACATTAATTGAGAAAAATTAGATAAAAATTGTTAGTTGGTAAATATGGTTAATCATTTCTGAATCTACCACTTCCAGATAGTATATGCATCACGATGATAAACAAAATTGTTAGTTGTTCTTTATAAAAAGGCTTAACTCCACTTGAGACCCTTAAAGTTGACAATTATTTTCACTTAGACACATGAACTTTGAGGTTTTTCACATAAATACTTAAACTCTATAGAAACAAACCACTTAAACACATTTTGCCTATGTGGCACCATGTTGGTAACACCAACATAATAAGGAGAGTGAAAAAGATTAAAATGGTAAAAAACTTATGGTGAATTACAAAAACACACCTTATTAATTTCATTATTCTTTTTCCTCTTCTCTTTCTTCCCTCTTCTTCTTTCTCTTTTTTTTTTTCTAATTCTAATCTGAAATTTCTAGATAATAAAATCTGGAATTTCCATATCATAAATTTTGGAAAATTCTCGATTTGAAATCTGGAATTTCGAGATTTTATGATCTGGAAATTCAAATCTAGAAGAACTCAGGAATTTTTCGGATTTGAAATATAGATAAAATCTGAAATTCTAAATTTTGTATTAGAAAATAAAGAAGAAGAAGAAGAAGAAGAGAAAAGTGGGAGACTAAAAATGTAAAAATTTTAAGCGAGTGTATAACACTCTCTCTAGTGAAAGTGAGATTTGGTGCAAAATGGACTATATGTATGTGAAAAGCCAAGTTGAGTGGGCTAAGTGAAAAACCCCAAAGTTCATGTATCTAAATGAAAAAATGTGCCAACTTGAAGGGTATGAAGTGAGGTTAAGCCTTAAAAAAAAGAATTTTTTTGAAAAGAACAAAACAATTGGTTAGTTAACAACTGTTAAATTTGATTAAGATTAATATTTTCCTGTGCAAATGTTAGAGGCTTGGATAATTAATTAATTAATCTATAGCTTCATTGTTGAACTGGTTTTGGTTATAGTATTAGAGATAAAAAAATTATTTAAATAAATCCAATTGATATAATTTGAAGTGAGAGAGCTACAGTGTAATAAAAGACACTAAACATTAGTGGGAGTTCAAAGTCCTTTGAGGATCTTTTAAGAATTCGCATAAACCATATTCTGGTGATTTAACTTGTTCAAAAAAATCATTTTACTCCTATAATCTAATGAATAAGGATTTCATAGCTTCGCTTTTTAATAGTTGAGAGACTTAAGTTATTTTTTACTTAATTTCAGCAAAATTCAGTTCAATTCAATTTCATTCAGTATATTTAAATTCAGTTCAGTCAAATTTAACAAATTCCTTCTTCATTCAGCCAAATTCAGTCAATTTAGTTCAGTTTAGCCACAAAGAACATGGACTTAATAGGTCGTTGCCAAAGTTAAAAGTGTAAAATGATTTTTTTTGGACAAATTAAAGGACTTGGATATGGTTTACGTCTTAAGAATTAGTCGAGAAATAATTTCAAGATAAGTCAAGTTCTGAACGTCTAGGCAAGTCCCCTTACAAGTCGGTCCAAATTGGATACTTGATTTTGAACACCTAGACTGTGAAGCAGCTTTCAATTAATATAGTGCAGTCCTAGAATTTACTAACAACCGATGCTTTTGGTGCTAAATTTGCATTTTGTGTTTCTTTTTTATATAAAACTGGATTGTTGTTACCTATGCATATGCACGGTTTGCATTTGATATCGTTATATTTTTTTTTTTGAAAGGAATATTGTTATATTTTAAATTCTTACTAAAGAAATAACATGTTTTTTGTTTATAAAATTTAAGTGTTTTTTTATCGTATTTTGTTTTTCATACAAACAATTTATTATTTTATATATTTTACTAATTTATTATATATATAAATTTGATTTAATGTGACCAAATTAAATAATTGTTATTCTAAAGTAATTATAGAAATTATTACTAAACTGTGCTTTTTTACTTGAGAAAACAAATAAAGCACCTAGAATTTACATTAAAGTAAAACATGTATCTTTTTTTTTTCAATACTGCATGTATGAAAAGTCATATCAAATTATGTTCAAAAAATAATAAGAAAATCGTCCAATTAAATCAGAACTACAAACAACTGAGAAACATAAGTATTTACCAGTATGACAATCATATGAAAATTGAGGAGATGAATTATTAAGTTAAAAACAGGTGAAGATGAGAGAATAGCAAAACTTGTGGTTGTCATTCATGTAAATGTATTATGTCGAATGATCATATGGAGAAGTTAGACCAATATTTATATATAAACCAGAAGGACGTAAAATTACGCTGTAAATTGGATGTTCAACGAAGACGGTTTCCACATAAAATAACATAGAGAAGTGATAATACCTTTCATGGTTATATGAGATTCACATCCATACCAATCTGAAATCACCCCTGCATAACCAAAACTAAAAAAAGACAGTTCCAACCATTTGAAACCACAATTTAAAAGCATGTTGTTCGAATTTATAGTGAACTCAAATTGATATAGAAATCAAATTCTAGTTCAACTATATCACATGAATCCCCTCTACACTTAATAGAAAAATAAAATGCAATAAGAAGAAATTTAATAGCGAAAAAATAGGAATAAAATAATACATTAAGAAAAAAATAAGATAAAAGTAATTAATTTGAAATGATAATATTATATTTAATAAAAAAATAAAAATACATTAATTAATTGTTATCTACAGAAATTTTTAGATTTACGTTGGGTTTCTAGAGATGTAGGGGGCGTTTGTTTTACTACTTTTCAACTGCTTTTTGCCTTTTGCTCATAAACATGAGATATTTAAGGGTTTGGTTAGGAATAAAAAACATCTCATTTTCCTGTTTGACAAAGAAATAGCTGCTTTTTCTAAAAAGCAGTATTTTACTGCTTTTCTTTCTCTCTCAACGTTTATTTATTTGTTCTCTTAAATACCCCTAAACGTTCACGTTAAAAAAAAAATCTCTCTTCTAAGCTTTAGCGTTTTCTCTATTGCTCTATAAGCTTTGGCGTTTTTTTCGTTTTTCTCTTCATGGCAACACCATCTTCACAAACAGGTTTGAATCCTCTCATCTTCGAGTTTAACATTTTTTTCGTTATTGTTATAGCTTGAAATATCGAAATTATATGAATTATGAAATAAGCAACAGGAAGGGAACAACCTCCATACTATTATTGTGTCATAAGCTTTTTTAGCACTTAAGGTTGGTAAATTGCCGCCTAGGGTTTATTTTTTGGTGTTTAGGGTTTTTATTTGACTAAGTTGTATCTTTGATTATATCGTTGCTGTGGTTGGGCCAAAAATCTTGCTCCTTTTTCTGTTTGAACTAATTTATTTGGAAAGTTTTCTACTGAATAGATGTTTATTTGCATAGTAAACTAGTATTAGTGAACTCATTCAACAATATGTTTTCCTCATAAAAGCAAGAATAAGTGAGTCTTAGCCTATTTGTACTGGAAAAAGATAGTCAAGTGAATAGCAGAAGGTTCAGTTGAAGATTCACCATGATCGCGAGCTACATAATGACATATTTCCAAACTCAGATGGCTATGATAAAAATAGGATTAAAATATTTACGTTTTGCATTTTTTATTTTATTATTTTTTAATTTATGTTCACTTTAGAATTAAATTTATTTAGTGATTTAAAATATGTACATTTTTAGTCCTTTTACATAATCAATTACAAAATTACCAAACACTTATCTTGAAACAGGAAACAGGAAACCGTAACAGGAAACAGGAACATGAAACAAGAAACAAGAAACCGAAACAGATGCACCAAACGGACCCGTAGTATGTTTCAAACTGAATTTAAATATTTTAATGATTAATTGAATATAGTTTGTAAGAATTATATAAAACAAAGAGATATATAGTTTTATTCAAATTAAAATAGTGTATGTAAGAGTTTTTATAGAAATAGACGTAATATTTAATTTTAAGAAAGATATATAGAATATATTTAATTTTAATCTAAAAGAAATTAATACTAATTTTTAATTTTCAAAAAATTCTTACGACGACACATTATCAATTTTTCCCCAGATTTTAATACAGTAATAGATAGATTAAAAGTTTCGAACACAATTTTCATATATTTTTTAAGCATTTTTAACAATCAATGTTGTTATTTTACCGATCGAACCAAAAGCTCGAGCTGATAGTTAAAGCTAATAACATTTTTTATATTAATGTCAAATGTGTACTCCAACCACCAAAAATCTATCTCTAAATTCATTACTTGTATATATTTTGTTTTTATTTGAAAACAAATAAATAAATAATTTTTATTGATTGAAAAATATATATCATGTATGAAAATGTAAAGGAATTAGTTGGTTAGTATGAATGAGAAGAAGAAGGAAAAAGGTAATTTAAAAGCATGACCATTGACTTCAACTTTAGAAAGTCAGTCGTTTCAAACAAAACAACTTTTGTATGAAATTTGATGGAAAATGTCTCAAAGGAGTTTACTTTAGTCAAGGTAGCCGATGGCTGCTATGATATGGCTCCTTGGCTTGACTCGGCTCGGCTCCACCCTTGCAAGTTGTTGAAAGTACCACTACCAACGTGTTTCTCATCTTCCGCGCTAAAATGCACTCTTTTATTTTAGTGTTTAAATTTAGCGCCTGGTTTGAGTCTCTGCCAAAGGTTCTCATGGAAGTAGCCGAGTAAAAAATAAAAAATGGAAGAAGAGGTTGATGTTTAATGAAGGAAGAAGAATGGAGGAAGAAGAAATTAATGTTAATGGAGGAAGAAGGAGAGATTTTAGTATACTCCTGAAGTACGATGACGTGGTATTTCAAACTAATAAATGGTTGGAATATGTTACATCAACCAATAAGATTTTGACAACGTGTAATTAATTAAAAATTAATTTTTTAGTTAATAATTTATATAAAATTATAGACTCTAAAATAAAAATCTTAGACCTAAAAACTAAACCCTAGACCCTAAATCATCAACTCTAGATACTAACATATATTACATGTCATCGAATTATTAGTTCAAAATACTACATCATCCGTACTCCAAAAGTATTTTATAATTTCTCAAGAAGATGTTGATTTTGTGTTTTTTTTATGGTACACAGACAACATATAATAAAATTAATTATATTTTTTTGAAGAAAAAAGGAAATATAAAGCAATCACGCGCCACCTATAATTTTGTTATTCTAAAATGTACAGTGGTTCATTTTTTGTAAGTTAAAGAAAGTTAATAAGTTGTCTCTAGAGTTGAGGAGGTTAAATGACTAAAATGAACAAGTTAAGGGGTTGTATAGGTGTTAAGCCAAAAAATAAAAATAACTGTTATACCGAATATCTAAACAGAGTCAGGTTCAGGTGAGACACTTCCCTTACTGTGAGACAAGATGCTTAAGGTGAAACAGGGATCAATTTTGTAATTAACCTACTATGTAAATGCAATCTTCCCAATTATGTTTGTTGTTTTCCAAAGCAACTCTTCTTCTTCTTCTTCTTCTTCTTCGTTAATCTCCTCCTCACCAAAAAAAACTCAGATCCCATCCCCGCATAGTCTTCATTGGCTAGCCGTATCAGTTTGCTGCATGTATTCATCTTTACCGCGACATCCTTCCTAATTACAAGCAGCGACTTCTCTCGGCGGTTCAAACCACATCTCAGTCGTGTTCCTCAATTGGCCTCTCTTCCTCGTTGCATTCACAATCGCCAAAAAGACCTCTTTGTGTTATTTTTACTCATTTTTGCTGTGATTTTGATGGTGTTCAAGTTTGATTCGATTCCATTTTGGGGGTTTTTTTAGGTGTATTTTTTGTTGGTGATTTGAGATTGAACACAAGCCGTTTGATGTTTTGTTTGAATGTCATAAAAGGTGCTGCAAGTTCTTAGACTACTACTTGTCTAATGAAACTAAATAGCAGGAACAATTGGACAAGAGGAACTCAAACATATATATAGCCAACATTTGAAAATTGAGGACGATAGAGGAAGGAAATGGATAGATGTTGTTGCTTTGTTTATTCTAATGACTTTTTTTTGTCTACTCCGTCAGGTTGGGTGTTTCTTGGATGTACTGCTATATATTCATGGATTTTAGGGATTTTTTTGTTGTTATTGTGAATGATTTGTTTGGGAGTTTTGGTGGAATTTGTTGAAACTTGTCCATTTTGTTGAATGAAGAAACTCTTACTGGTTTGATGATTTGAGTGGAAAATTATGAAATTTTGAATGGAATTAACAGATGACTTATGCACAATTGGAGTTGCTTTTGTAAGTAATTGGTACAATACAAATATTACAGAGCTTAGTTTAATCCAAAGTATTAATTATTAGCATATGGAACAACATAAAAGTTCATATGGAACAACATAACGTTCATATGGAACAATTTCATAATCCATTTGTAACAACCAATTAATTCAGTTGAAACAACACAATATTATTCTGATGAACAATATAGCATATGGAACAACAGAAAGTTCATATGGAACAACTAAATATTTCATTTGGAACAACACAATATTCTGTTGAAACAATATAACATATGGAACAACAAAATATTTCATTTAGAAACAAAATATTTCATTCGGAACAACACAATATTAATTTGGAACAACACAATATTAATTTGGAGCAACATAGTATTCTGTTGAAACAACATAGCATATAGAACAACATAATATTTCATTTGGAACAACAAAATATTAATTTGGAACAATGGAGTAATCTATTGAAACAATATAACATATGGAACAACAGAATATTTCATTTCGAACAACCATAGAAAAATAAAATAAAAATAAAAAATCAATCATAAATAACAACAATTAATCTCAAAAGGACCGCATAATTAATATGAGTTCAATGGTATAATTTTTTTCGAAAAATGAGTTTAGGAAGAGCGGGAAAATGTATTTTAAAGAAAACAATTAAAACATTTTTTCTCTCCAGTGATGACATCAACTCTTCTTCCTCCCCTCTATTTACTGCGTATGAATATTTTTCATTTATTTACAAGTTTGTTATCTTCCCCTATTTAATTACAAAAATGCCCCAACTTGCTTCTCTTGTCACACTTTAAGGAGTTTGTTTCACAATAAGCTCATTGTCATTCGTGAGCCCTTCTCTATTTAAACAAATTGGAACCGAATCCTTTCTTGTAGGGATTAAACAGGAGAAGATCTATTTCCATGGTCTAATTTTTGGAATCGAAAAATTAGAAAAAATTCAGTTGCATATTTAATTCATTATTTACACATTTTAGTTTTTAATTGATTGATGTGTCACATGTGGTAGTAGCACAATTGGTACACTTACAAATGCGTGAATGGGAAGACCAGGATTTGAATCCTACTCCTTACAATTTATATATATATATAAAAAAAATCAAAGCGAGTTCAACACGCGGATGATACGGTGAACATACAAGAAAACATTTTCCTTTTCTAGCAGATTTTTCATCATCACTAAAGCTAGAAAATTTTGTATATCTCTATATGCTAAGAAGGTATGTCTTGGTAGTCATAAAGGTTAAATAAATACATGATGTCTTTCACATTGGTGGGCTTAATTCTTATTTTTTATATATCAAAACAAGTAAATCTATTCTGAAAATGTCAATTATGAAGTGCAAGGAGAAGCTTGAAAAATAAATTCAAGCCTAGAAAATGGGGAATTATGAAGTTTACAAATCAATTTAAACTTTAAACTCTTTGTTAATGTTTACAAATTAATTTATCGCTCAACAAATTAATTTGATTCAACCAACTATTGATGCTGAGGATTTTTGTGTTTGGACAGTTTCTCATTCTGGCACTTTCACAGTTAAAGCTTTATATGTTTCGTTGCTCACTCCTCGCCCGGTTAAGAAATGGAATTCTTTCATTTGGCAATCTTATATTCCTCCTTCTCGGTCTATGGTCAGTTGGCGGCTCCTTCATGATGCCATCCCAACTCATGAAAATCTTCAACGTCGCGGACACCAATTAGCTTCAATTTGTTACCTTTGTAAGTGTCACTCCGAGACCTCAAACCATCTTTTTATTAGCTGCAATTTTGCAGCAACGATTTGGAATGCTGTTATGGGTCTTTTTAGCTCTAGAATCAATTTGACGGATAACTTCAATTGTTTAATTCTTGATGCGATGAATGGAAGCTTTAGTCCTCAGATTCGTGCTCTTTGGACTGCTGCCATTGTTTACATCCCTTGGTTGATTTGGAAAGCCAGGAACCTTGCAATTTTTGAAGGAATTAATCATAACATCACGATTCTTCTTCGTCAGCTTTGGTTTTTTTTGCGTGAAGTTCATTTTTGCAACAAAGGGACAACTTCTAACAGCCTCAAGGATTTACATATTCTTCATCAATTACATCTTTCGACTCGCCCTCCTAAGGCTCAGATTATCGTTAGCATTCGGTGGCAGGCCCCGCCTCCAAACTGGATAAAAGTTAATACAGATGGCTCAGCTCTTGGTGCTCCAGGTGCAGCTGGATCGGGTGGTGTTTTTCGGACTCCTCGAGGTTTCCCTCGAGGTGCCTTTGCTTCTCCGATTGGTTCGTCTTTTGCTTTTATTGCAGAACTTAGAGCAGCTATCTTAGCATTGCAAATTGCTTGGCAGAAAGGATGGCATCATTTGTGGTTGGAGTGTGATTCGATGAATGTGGTTATGCTTTTAAAACAGCGTTCTCAGATGGTTCCTTGGATTGTGAGACAAGATTGGTTACGTTGCTTGGATCAAATTTCAAAGATGTCGTTTGTAGTTTCTCACATGTACCGGGAGGGGAATGGAGTTGCGGATGCTTTAGCTCGATTTGGTGTTTCAGCTCCGGAGTTTCAATGGTGGGACTCAGCTCCTTCGTTCTGCAATAGTTATATTCAGGATGATTTTAACCATATTGAGCGTTTTCGCTTTGTTTAATTTCTTTTTGTTTCTTTTCTTTAAAACTCTTTGTATACATTTTATATTCTCCTTTTATTTGATTTGGGCCTAGCGTGGTTCCTGTTCTCGGGAGTGCCAACCTAGTTGGGATGTCCGTGACAGAGTTTTTCCCGTTAGCTTCCCGTTTTTATTTTAAAAAAACTTTACCTTTCGATTTCACTTGTTGGCAGTCCAATTTTGACAAAATACGAAAGGACCTCGTATGTCGAAATAAATTAAAACTAAAATAGAACATCAACTCATTTATTCATGTGAGGAGATAAGAGACTCCTCCATGGTGTTTTGCTAATTGACAATATTCACAACTAACTTCGTTTCATGCTTAAGACTAGGACATATTTACTCTAATATCTTTAGAGGAGGGTGACCAAACCGACCATGAGGTCTAAAAAGATTTGCAGAGGTACTAGCATTACTCATCCTTTATCGTTTCCCCAGTGCAGTAGTCGGGAAAGAAAAAGGCACAACAATATTTAAAGCCTTTGGTAAGTTTCGTAACAAAATCATAAATTAAATGGAAGCCGTGAAACGCATAAAACAGAATAGTTTAGAGACTGAGCAGGGTAATTAAGTTGTTCCGCACTCAATTACCGAAGCGATAGAGCCATTAACAAGTGTAACATGAGGCAAAGAAGATGAAAATTTCAAGTCTATAAAATACCAAAATTGTCTGTCATATAATTAATGGTACCAAAATCAATCGCCCAAACAATGGAAAAACATTGAAAATGAAGCAATAAAATTCGCTGTATCGCCCAACTATATTTGAGCATGCAAACTAGAAACTATATAATTAAGCTAAACCTCGGTTCAAGATCATCCTTAATTTCAAGAATAGGAACATGCAAAAAACAGAACTAATAAAAAATAAAAAATGCCAATTTAAACAACACCATGGTACGGAGTAGGATGTTTCCTAGCACGTTTGGTCCGCCTCAGTTCAAGATCCTCCTCCTTCTCTACTTGGTGGCCCTGAGCAATCTCAAGGTGTGTAATATCAACATCCACATTGTCTTCTTTATCAAGTAAAACAAGGCTAGGTACATATTTATGGACACATGGATCACTTAGTACGAGTGGACTATGTATGCTTATTCAGCTTCAAGAATAACTTGTTTTCTGAATAGATTTGTTCGTAAAATTTAGTCAACACTTCATCTGTATGTATGAACCCCAACACTTGTGTGTTTGTTTGTATAACCCTTACCCATGATTCCACTGAACCATATTCTTTCATCGCCCATAAAGAATAACACCCGTAAAATTTCTCTTTCTCAATAACGGCAATTGATGATTCCCCAAACTCTGTAATCCTTAACACATTTGCTTTCTCAAGCTGTGAGTTTGCCAAATGTTTGGGCAACGGAACTTGGCCAAAAGTCTCACCCTTGGCATCAAACACCATAATATAATTATAAAATGGGGTCACGCCAGCCTTATGACCGGAAATCCAATGAATACGACCATTCACAAAAACGGTTGAATTGCAGTAGTAATAATACCAAGAGGGGTCGAGAACGGAAAGAAGATTTATAATTAGCCTCCTCCAAGAATTTGAATTAAGTGAATATAAAAAACAGTCCCTTTGCACAATGAATAAGATTTTATAATCCTGCGTCGTTTCGTCAAACCCTAACCCCTTAACAGTCGGAAGGACGTTAAATGAGTTTGATGGTGGAGGAATTGTAACTGATCTTCTGATTGAAGGGTTAAAGAGCACCAAGTTATCACTGTGATTAATCCGACCAATACGACGTAGACCAATAGAGATACAGATTAAACCGTTGACAGATCCGACCATATGTTTCCAGATAAACTGATCATGAAGACGAAGAAAAATGCGATGGATTGAGCAATCTTGATTAATACTATCAAAATGCAGTACGCACCTTCCCCCTCTATCTGTAAAACGAAGAAATATTAGGGTATTTTTAGGTTCAGTATCGTTGCGAAGTTGTGTTAAAATGAAATTAGAACATGTAACGAGAGAACGCCATGATTTACAGACGCAACTGCACTGCATAACTGACTTTGCCGGCAGCCTCGAAAATATATTCTGTGTCAACACTCCATCTGGTAAACGATCCAACATCCTAGCCTCCCACTAATCAAACTTAGGCTCCGTTTGGTGTTGCGGTTGCTGTTAGCTGTTGCGGTTAGATGTTGCTGTTAGCTGTTGCGGTTAGCTGTTGCTGTTTGTTGTTGCTGTTTGCTAATAGTTGGATAATTAGTGTTTGGAAGAATTATAAAAACAGTTGCTGTTGACATGTGAAAAGACTTATACGGGTATACTATTTACCAATATAAATTAATAATAATATAAATTAAAAAAATAAGTTGGGGTAGTTTTGTCAAAGTCTACTTGTGGTTTAAAATACAAACTAGCGTTTCACGAAAAGCTCCAAATTGGAGCTTTTCACGAAACGCTCCGTTTTGGTTCCAAAACTCTAAATGCTGTAGTTCCAAAAATATAACCAAACACCTATTTGTGAGCATATTGGAACAAAAATGCAATATGCTCCTACGAAACGCTATATGCTCCCACGAAACGCTTTACCAAACGGGGCCTTAACATTTATTTTTATTTTTTTGAGAGTAATCAAACTTAATATTAATAGCTAGGTTTTGTTACAAAATAAGCTGTGTATTTACTTCTGTTTATTTATAAGAGGGGCTTGGCGGTGGATATAAAATACTAGCAAGTTTAAACTTTGGAAAACTCTCAACTAATTCTACTACTCCCTCTCTCCGATACTAATTTGTGATTAAAAAAGTTAATTTTATCCCAAATTATTTGACCGTTTTACATTTCTAATAAATATTAAATGATTTTTCTTTCCAAATTTACCTTTATGATGAGTGGATAGAAATTTGTAAACAATTTTAATCCTTAATTACAATAGAGCAATATTGTAATGTTAATTAATGAGTTTCTTAATATTTGTATAGGAATCTCAAAAGCCAAATGATATGAGACAGAAAGAATAGTTTTTTGGATTTTATGTCGGCTATAAAATTCTATTCTCAGGGGTGCAACCACCCTCAGAGAGTGGCGGTAATGTTCCAGCCAGTTTTCCTGAATAAAAAGATCCAGAATCGGATTGAATCGTTGAATTTTTCCTAGAAACCGAACCGTATTGAACCGTTAACTTTTACCGATACAATCCCAAAAAGTTTTAAATACCCGAATTAAAAGACTCGTACTCACCCCTAAGTAGAATGCGATTTGAATCATCTTTTTCAATATCATCAAAACTTTTAGATTTTTCGGTGTTATTTTCATCCAAAATTCAATATTTATTTCTTTTCAAATATTTTATTTTTAATTATTTTCTTCATGGTTCCGCCTTTGTCCTATTTCGTACACATATTTGGTAAACTGCATTACTTATCCATTCAGTGCAGTTCAGTTCAACTTAATTCTGTTAAAAAGAACAGAGTAAAAAAGACAAGTATCCATTCTTGGGTAGTTCGATCAAAGGTCGGCTTGACTCGAGTTTGAGATCAACTCGATCATGAACCCCAGCTCCTTTAAGTTCAACTTAAAAGCTCGTAAACAGATTCGGTTTATTTTAAATTTCTATTTAAACTTTTAGCAATTTTAAATTTTTTAACTTTTTCATATTCAATATTTTATAACATTTTTATTTGAAACCCAATATTTTATATCTCAAATCTACATGATATAATCAATTTCAGTTCATTTTAGTTCAGTTTATTTATTTTCAGTAATTTCACATCTTTCACATAAGTAAATGCACTTTAGTTAAATAAATTTCAGTAATAAATAGCAATGTCTAACCGTGCTAAATAAATAAATTAGAAATATATTTAAAGTGTTATGTTTATGTACTAAAGTACTAAATTATAAATAAATTTAAAGTGTTATGTTTACCAAATTAGAAATAAAAGCTCGGTTCGATCAAAGTTTGATAAAGCTCGGTCAAACTCGACTACGTCAAAGTCTATCAAAAATCGCTCGAGAGGGCTCGGCACGAGACACTCTAACGAGCAAATACTGCGCTAACCTAGGTTCAACTTGTTAGCACCTCTCTCTATATAAGTGTTCATGGTATGTTCCCATTACACCACCAAAAGGAATATTCAACATTCTTTCAATCTCTTGACAGAGACCAAGCAGAATTGAGAAAACGTTCATGGAATACATAGGCACTGCTTGTGCCACAGTCTTGAGGATGTATCTCTTTACCGGCTCTTGACAAAATTTTAGAACGCTTGCAATCTACTCCAGGTCCGTATTTGATAAAACGGAGCACTTCAGTTTCATTATTACTAATCAAAGAAGGCAATCTCAGGTAACGGCCAACAAAACAAAGGTTGAAGATTTTGATCAACAAAACAAATCTTACGACGAATATACTTCATTTCAACATTTCGTGTATTGTTTTTATTGTATTAATATTATAGCAGCAATTAATGTTCCATCAATGTGGTAGTTTTACTCTGGTACTAGCACCACTCATAATTTTATCGTTCCCCTATCAAGAACTTTTTCGTCTCAAGCTCATGACAAATGTGGTAGTCGGGAAAGAAAAAGGCACAACAATTTAAGTTTAATTAGTAACAAATGATAAATCAAATAGATGACATACAATAGAAGATAGTTTAAAGACCGGGTAGGGTAGTTATTCTGTACCAAATTACCGAAAACAAAAATACAAAAATTGTTCGTCGTATAAATAGTGGCACCAAAGTTAATCACCCAAAAATGAAAAAACATTGAAAATGAAGCAATAAGATTAGTTGTATTGCCCAACATATATAGTAGTCGATGTATTCCACCAAAAATTATTTCCACTAGGGAAAACCATCCCATAGGAACTAATTAAGCTAAATCTCAGTTCAAGATCCTCCTTAATTTCAAGTTTTCAACAATAAAAACATGCGAAAAAATAGAACTAATGAAAAAAAAATAAAAATACTCCAGTTTAAACAATATCTGGGTACCGAGCAAGAGCTTTCCTAGCATGTTTGGTCCGCCTCAGTTCAACCTTCTCGTCCTCTACTTGGTCGCTCTGAGTAATCTCAACGTGTGTTACTTTAGCAACTGCACCATCAACATTGTTTTCTTTATCAAGTAAAACAAATAGGCACATATTTATGCACATTGTAGATACGAGTGGACTATATATAATCTATACTTATCCAGCTGGAGCTATATCCGCAATATTATTGTGAAGAATACAAAATGAGTTATAAAATAAGGTATGTATTTACTATTTATAAGAGGGTTTCGGCGGTGGATATAAATAGCAAGTTTAAATTTGGCAAAACTCGTTACTTATTCTACATAGGAGAGATGTTCATGGTATGTCTACTATTGGGCCTCATAATGGGCTTATCATGTAATTTTTAATTGGGCTTTTTAGAAGTCTTAGGAATCTTTATGGGCTATTTACGTATTCTATTCTACGAGGCTTCGCTTGAAGAAGCTTGGATGCGGTTAGAGAAGTTTCATTAAATAACTTGAAAAGAAACTCTATTACTTGGGTTTTTTATTTAATTAATTTACCTTAACTTTTTTAAAATTGAAACTTGAAGCATAATGTTGTAAATTTTTTATCTAAAAATTTGTGTTTGTTGTATCAATATGTTTTATTCTTAGCATAGCAATTATTGCTTATCCTTTTTAACTTAGATTCTCCATACTTAATTTTTCATTTTATCAAATTAGCCTCCTATAAAGCATTCATAACTTTTTATAATGCTCTCATAACTTTTTATTTGGGTAATTAAGAGATCTCTTTATCACTCTTTAAATAATACCCTAATAACAGTTCAAGAACTTATCTATTTTATCGCCTCTCTTGCCTTTTATGAAATCTTTTTCTTTCACATTTTAACTTTTGTATTGATCCTCACCTAAATATGGATATCATTTCAGAATTCTTTTCTGTACGATTTGCATCCATCCATAATTTTTTCATTTGTTCCTTTTCGAGTTTTAAAGGAGCAAAAACAATTAGACAATTCGTGATCAATACTTTGTGATCGATGATGATTCTTTTATCTCAAAGGATTTTGATGATGGTACTAAGATTGTAGTTGCATTTATTCAAAGTTTTTGGAAACCTTAGTACTTTAATTTGTTAGTCCATTTCAATTCATTCTTTTATGGATTTTCCTAAACTAAATTTTCCTTTCGTTTAATTTAACTCATTCATTATTGGGCCTAGTTTTTGTTCGGTGTTTGATGGATGCGGACCCAGCTGAAATGTCTCTACCGGAACATTTTATATACTTGCTTCCCGTTTTATTTAAAAATAATAATATCACTCAAGTCTTCTTTTTTTTTTGGTACGGAGGAAAAAAAAGAAAACAGGAAAGCTAACTACCAGCAAGGCCACAGTTTCCAGCAATGAAACGGGGGAAGAAACTCCTGAACTATCATCTTGGAGAAGCTGAACAATATACGGGGGAGCTTGGTCTAAAATGGTGACTCCTAAAGGGGCTAGGAAGGCACCCTTAGCAAGAGCATCAGCGCACTGATTCCGTTCCCAAAACATGGATAACATTAGCAGCTTCAAACCCATCCAACGGTAACTGAATGCTACGAATAAGCGAGCGAGACGGATGGGTTGTTGATGAACTTGACAGCTTCAACACAGTCTAATTCAATTTCCAGTCTTGTAGCCCCTTTATTAAAAGCCAAAGTAAGCCCTGAGAGAATACCCCAAAGTTCTGCCTCGAACGAGCTTCCTTTGCCAATGTTGTGCAAAAAACCGCTGATCCACATACCATTACTGTCGTGGATGATCCCACCAGCCGAAATTCGACTATTGTCTTCTTTACAAGAGCCGTTAGTATTGAGTTTCCAGGACAAGGAATCCGGTTTGAACCAGCCGAGCCAACATATAATTTTCTGCATTTTGACCTGCGAACATTTAATAGACTCCCAACAGTGCATATTTTCTTCAAACTTTGCCCAGATTAATTCATCACGACGATAAGGAAGGACAAAATTAAGATCAAATGAAACCTTGTTCCTCCAAGACCGAAGAACGCCACTTGCAAGAATAAATAATTGCTTCCAATTACTAAAGCCAAACGAATCATCTGGTTTGCTAAGGCAATTAGAAAACCAATTATCATCAGCGATAGAAAAGAACACAGTCCAACACCGACGCGGAATGAGATCTTTCCAGGTATCAACACTGATTTTACAATCCCGTAAGGCATGACAAGTAGTTTCTGAGTGGAGTTAACATCGAGAGCAAGAATTATGATCAATCATGTGTCAGCAATTTCTTTCGACATTAGTCAGCAGCCAGTTGTGCAAGCATAGCCAAGCAAAGTGTTTTCTTCGATGAGGAATTTTGAGTTTCCACATCGAATTGAAAAAGGGAGGGGTGTGCGCATTTCTTTTCCGATCAACAAGCATGGTGTAGGCTGCTTTACAAGAGAAAGAACCGTTAGTAGCTCTATTCCAGAATGGCAATGTCACCAATTTCTGAAGCTTTAGTAGCAATAATAGCGTACATCCTGAGGAGGACATCCTCATCAAAATAAGATTCTAGAATACCCCACTTCCAGCCTGTATTCTCATCAAACAGGTCTGCAACTTTTCAGGAAGAGTGAGATTCCTCCACCGACCTAGTGGTCTCATTCCTAAGCACCCGGTTGTCGAGCCATTTATCGTCCAAGAATGAAGTAAGACGACCATTCCCAGTGCTCTAAGAGAGACCTGAAAAAAAAGTCATCAAAGATTTCAGGGATGCTCTTCCAAAGGTGGGAGCGGTTTTTAGCAATTCGGTCTTGACCCTCAAAAATCACGTCTTTCCCGTACTTGGAAGCAAGAATAGATGCCGATAGAGAATTAGGCTCTTTCTAGAGACGCCACAACTACTTCATAAGATAAGTACGATTGATGTCCTTAGCTTTTCTGATGCCTAAACCTCCATTTTTTTTAGGTAGGCACACTGAATCCCAGGGAACCAGATGCAACTTCTTTCCATTTGCATTGTTGCGCTAGAGAACCTCTATTTAACTTATCAAGGTTCTCAAGAACTCCATTAGGAAGAATGTTGTTGCATAGTGTGGCCAGGGACAGCAGAAGTGACCGACTGAATTATAGTGGCTCTACCTGCCATTGAGAGAGAATTGATCTTCCAAGAACTGAGTTTAGTTTGAACATTATTCACTGTATCGTAAAAAGTGAGTTTCATTACTCTATGGTGGAGCAAAGGAACCCCCAAGTACTTACCCAAACACTTGGTTAGGGGAATCTTGCAGGCATGACTCAAAGCGTGGGTAAGGCTATCCGAGACGTTTCTTCAAACACAAAGCTTGGATTTTTGGAGATTGACTTTCTGACCTGAGTGCATGCAGAAAATGTCTGGAATCGTCATGAAATTATTGACCTACTGCAAATCAACTTTGAAGAAAACAAAAAGATCGTCAGCAAAGAATAAGTGACTAACACCGGGTCCGTTTTGAGAAAGCTGAATAGGTGAATATTTGTTTGCAGCAATGGCATCCTCAAGAAGATGGTCCAATCGCTCCATACACAGGACAAACAAGTAGGAGGATATAGGATCGCCCTGACGAACTCCTCTGGAAGGGACGAAGCTATTTGACGCTTCACCATTAACCATAACTTGCATAGTTGAGGAAGATAAACAACTATTAATGATATTTGTCCAGTTCTTGGGGATCCCAGCCTTCAACATAGTGTCAACAACAAAGTCCCATCTAAGTTTGTCATACACTTTTTCCATATCGATTTTAATAGCCACGAACCCTGGTTTGCCTTTTCTGATTCTCATAGAATGAATGACCTCTTGAGCTACAATAATGTTATCCACAATCTGCCTCCCCGATACAAAAACTGGTTGAGTGGGAGCAATAATATCACGGAAAAGTAATTTGAAACGATTAGCAATAATCTTAGTAATGATTTTGTATGTCACGTTGCAAAGGCTGATGGGGCGATACTGAGACAGCGAAATTGGGTTCGGCACTTTAGGGATAAGGACAATAAGAGTTTGGTTCAGGGCATTGACCGAATCTGTGCCGACAAAAACTTTGAGGATGAAGTTACAGATGCTTGGTTTCACTTCCTTCCAATCGTTTTGGAAAAAGAGTGCCGGAAGACCATCAATTCTCGGCGCCTTCGTTGGAGCCATATCCAAAACAGCCCTATGAATATCCATAGAATCAACCTGTTTAAAGATGTCGTTCATTTTAGCAATATCAACATATGGGAAGGACGTTATTGTGACAAGAGGGGTAGCAGACTGGTTAGGATCGCATTTGTAAAGTGTAGAATAGAAAAATTTAGCGTGGTCCTGGATATCCTCCAAGTTATACAACCAGTTTCCGGACTCATCTTGGATAGCTTCAATTTTGTTGCTTTTCCTGCGAATAACAGTAGACAAGTGATAGTAATGAGTATTTTGGTCTCCCTCGGCAAGCCACTTATTTCGAGATATTTGGAACCAGAGTAGCTACTCTTGTCTCAACACCGCTGTTAGCTCATTTAAAAGAGATCTTTCCAGTTGTTTGTAGCTTTCCTCGTTGGAGTAGATCCAAAGCTTCTGGACCCCAGCTAACCGGCTCAAAATTCTGTTCTTTCTACTGAGAATATTCCCGAAAGTTTGCTTATTCCAGACAGAGGCTTTAAGTTTGAAGTCCGTAACAACAATGCTAGGATGAATGTGTCTTGTCCAACTTTCTTTAACTATTCTTCTGAAATCACTACGCTCTTCCCAAGACATTAAGTATCGGAACGGGCGTCTTTCTTTAGAGCCGACCAGACCTTGCATTTTGAAAAGAACTGGAGCGTGATCTGAGTGTCTAAATTGGAAGTTTATTACAGTAGCTTCAGGAAAGCCCATACGGCTAGCATCATTCCCATACACCCTATCCACCCTAACAGCAAGAAGTGGACGCCGCCAAGTGAACCGAGCCCTTGAAAAACCAAAGTCAAGAATACCACAAGCATTTATTTGAGCATTATGATAAATAGAACATGATCTGTAGCTAGAGCTATCACCCCGTTGATCATCCAAGCAAGCAATATCGTTAAAGTCTCCTATGAGAACCCAAGGGTCCGAAAGAGATCTGCTAAGAGTAATTAAATTATCCCACATAATATTTCTGTCGTTCTGGCAAGGTGAGGATACACCACTGTGAGAATGTAGATAAGTCTGTTATTTTTTCGGACTTCACAATGCATGAATTGGTGGTGAGTCTGCAGCACTATAATATCAAAGTAGCTACTTTTCCAAAAAATCCATATACCTCCTGCTCGGCCTTGTGCTTCAGAACAAACACAATCCCAACCTCTGTATTTAGCCACGATGCGATCCGCTATTGGACCACTGCATTTTCTTTCAAGCAAAGCAAAAAGAGCAGGCTTATGAAGCCTTAGTAAATCTTTCAGGTGAAGGCGAGTCTTCTTGTTCGCTGCACCTCTTACATTCCAAAATAAACAATCCATAAAAAGATGGAATAAAGGGAGAGAACCCCACCTAAGAGGTCGAGAGAGCTGTGAAGCTCGATTTACCCGAACTTGAATTCGGCGTATAGTTCTTGTGAGGTTCCCCGATCAGCTTTTGATTCTCTGTCTGCTTTTTCCCCCCTTGAGATTTTTTCGAGTTTGAAGTGTGTTTACCAGGCTTTGTTTGTTGCTTTTCAGAGCGGGTGTCGTCACTGTGATTCTCTGCTTTTCGTTGGGTTCCATCATGATCATCTTTGCTCACACAGCCTTGGGTTGTTCCGTCCTGGTGTCATTGACCAAAATTGTATCAGCTGTATCATTGTCCTGTATAAACAAAGGATTCAGTTCACCCACTTTTATCACATCTTTGCTTCCCTTGTTCTTAGTCTTGCCCTCTTTAATCCATTTAGGCTCGTCCTGGTGATCGTCGGTCAGTTCAATGCTTAGAACCCCAAATCGTGATCCTAATAGCATTGGTGTGCTTATGATATCTTGGATTTGATCCAATTCATGATGTTGGGGTGCAAGCCATTTCGATGTTTCATTGCCTACTTGAAACTGATCAGAAATGTGTGGCTCTGCGATACTTGGGTTAGTATTATTGCTTCCTTTTCTCGTTGGTCGTGTTACCAACATCCATGACCCGTAGTTGCTTAAGACTTCGGCTCTAATTCGAGTTCCAACAGCTGCCCTGTTTTCAAAAATTGGATATCCTCTTCGATACATTATGTAAGCCTTCATACTCAACACGGTAAACACGGCGACGGAGTATGTACTTTGATAGGAGGGGTTTAGATAGGTCAATTTCTAGACATGCTCGAGCAAATTTTCCTCTCTGCTCCCACTGTTTCTTGTCAACATGCCGAACTTTACCGACTAGTCCACCAAGGCGAATGGTAAACATTTCGTTGTAATATTTCAAAGGGATGTAGGCTATGGTTACTTTGTTTTTCCTTTACTTTATTTACCATTAGATTAGTTTTTAACCCATGATCTAATGGTGGACAAAACAAAGTAACCATAGAATTTTCCTTCCAAAGTTTATTTCATAAAACATTTTTTTTTAGTAAAACAATTTATTTTTTAACTAAAAACTCCCACTATTAGTAATTGGCAAGCATATGAAAATGGTAACATTATAATACAATTCTATGCTTATTCCACTCTATTTGCATATACAATTCTATGTTATAATAAGCCTCTAGATAAACAAAATATGTTGGTACAAATTTTACTAGAATGGTCCTCTCTGTGTATACATATCTAACGACTTTTTTGTTTTTGCATCCATGGTCCTCTATCTTTTTTTATTAATCATATAGACACACTATTTGGTACTCCTCTACATGTCACTCCAGGTTCTGAGCTAGGTGCTAGCAATTCATATGGCATAACTCCTGCACCACACCTATTTCTAAGGTTAGGATCTTTATTTCTCCTATCAATCTCCTTCTCTACCCGTCCCATCTCCGCCTTGAACGCGTAAGATGACTGGATCATCTCCGAATCACCTGTCCAAACCGACGCTTGTTGCCGCTCGCCTAAGTACTCCTCATCGGGCGAGTGTGTGGACAACGTGTCGACCACAGCCATAAATTTTGTTGCTTGTAACAAACTAGGCAATGCCGAAAGGAAATACTTTTGTGGGTCATCCATAAAACTTTGGTACGCAGCGCAGTTTTCATCCGGGATTAGTCTTCTCATCAAGGGTGGTCTGTTAGGCACGTAACCACCGTACGGGTACTGCCCGAAATTGAGCGCTGCGTGCTGAGCAGACGCGAGCCAAATGAGGGTTGTGAGGATCGAGGTGAGATCATCAGCGGTAGCTAAGGTGGGCCACCAGTCAGCGTGGCGGAGATCTGCGTGGCCTACATTTACTGACTCGGCGTACCAAGATTGTAGCTCTCTGTCATGACAAATGAGGCTTGAATCGGGGTAGTAGCGGTTCACGTAGGTTCGGACCCAGTCCTCGATTCCGTACCAGATTAGGAGCCCGTCTTGAGCATACGGGTAGTCCTCAATTAGTAGCTTTAAGCCATGTGGTTGTGTAGGGTCAGAAACAGCCATGCCCCTGCAAAAAATAACAAGGACCATTATTAAGATACACTAAAATGTCCTAACAAAAGTTTACTTTCAAAAAGAACCTAAGATCCTTGTGTCTCTATATTTTCTATGGTCCCTATTGCCCCGTCTCGATATTTTATTTTCTTCCCCTAATTTACATACTCAAGCCTATATTGCACGCAAACTCCTTTCAGTAGCATTTCTGTATTTTGATTCTGTTTAACTATGTTTTGGAAATAACGTTTCTACTGTTTGTTTTCATGTTACATGGATTCGAGCTATTTAATATGACACTTTTGGGGGGATAGATAGATACCTGCGGATGAGATCAGCGGGAAGGCCTTCCATGTCGAATCGCCAAAAGTTCTTATAAGCAGCAGCACTGATCTCCATGCAATAGCGCCCGGGCGTGAAACAAGACTCGATAACACCATCAGCGTTGATTAGGCTTTGGCGAGCTAACCCGTTGATCTCTAACGTATATCTCATGTGTGGATCCAATAGCTTATATATCGGATGCATTGCACTTAAATGTCTATGTGCTGCTAATATAAATGGCTCCATGCACGCATGTGTTCGCAGCCTATTGTCATCACCAAAACAATTCAACAATGAATTAGGCACAAGGAACCGAAAAGGATCAAATTCGTTGAATTCACTTTTATATCTAGCTAGCTTACCAATGATTAACTAGCTGATGAACCCCGGCATCATTGGAGCAAACATGAGCCTTGGCCAGCTGCCACATCCAGTTGGATGTTGCGTCAACCGGAGGTGTAACAACTCGGTTCACATGACAAGTTTTTCCGGATGGTGGAAGACTAAGCTCTATGGCAACGGGCTTAAGTGTTCCAACAGGAGTCAAGAAAAATAGAGTACGAGTAGCATATGATTTTCTACCATCAAGGGAGTTAATCCGGTCCAAAAATGGGATATACACATCATGATAATCGACCATAAACAGTTTATTTTGCTCCAAGGCCTGGAAATAATAAATGATGTGATTACATTTCGGCTTAATTAGTAAGATATTGAATTATTTGGCCATAAGATAATCTGACAATGATATTACCTCTTGAATGGACATGCCATTTAAATGACCTATAATATGCTCTTCTTTAATAGCAGATTCCTGAGGACCATAGATTTCGGGATCAAGCTTGCTTTTCGGCGGAAAAGCCTTCAGCTTTTCGATGTTGACAGGGTTAACTCCTGCAATTGCTTGGCGGGCAAATTCGTCATCTCGCAACCAGGCAAATTTGTCCCCTGCACATGAGAATCACATGTACAATTAGCAAAAGTTATATTAGGATTTTAGTTAACTTATAATATACCATCATAATGGAAAATGACAAGAGCAAAGTGAATTATAAACTCATGACAAACACATTAATCCGAAAAATATCCGAATTTGGAAGCAGACAACATATGGTGGATGTTATTTTCTCTCATAATAATTCACCTAATGATGGACATTTCATATTCTTCTTTTTAAATGTTACGAAAGTAACTTGAGAGTTTTATTCTTCTAAAGATTTATAGATGACTAGGAAGCCATTCATGATAGTGGACCACAAAAGAAGTTTTAGATGCTATAAATGTGTAGTGTCCACTTGAGATAGTGAGAATTTATCAGAAAAAAAGTGTAAATGAACAGCAAGTTGAATTTTGCTATCGAAAAACACGTAAAACGGAGAAAAGATTGAAACTTTACTCACTTGAAA
This sequence comes from Euphorbia peplus, assembly GCA_028411795.1. Taxonomy (NCBI): domain Eukaryota; kingdom Viridiplantae; phylum Streptophyta; class Magnoliopsida; order Malpighiales; family Euphorbiaceae; genus Euphorbia; species Euphorbia peplus. The sequence continues at coordinate 4,341,243 of CP110843.1, read as the reverse complement.
GTATCTTAGGTGTGTCATATCTGAGAAGCCCCTCGCTAGATTCTGTTAAATTGGTAACCATCTTTGGAATTGGTAACAGTCTCCAGATTTCATCTTGAATTCCGATTTTAAGAAGCAACCCTTCTCGGTAAAGTATGTCAATGTCAGCAAATGCGCTAAAATCATGATTCTCTTCTGAAATGCTGGCCTTTAACGATGGAATAAGAGCATGGAGCGTCCCCTTTAGCCTCGCGTTTGAGAATGTGTTTTGCTTTGACTCCTCAAATTGTTCGTCTCTTGGTACATACGTTGGCATTGGCTTCTCTACACGACTCTCCGCGTTTACATCTGGAAGCATTATAAAAAAAAATTAGTAACTCAGTACATTCACATCGTAGACGAACATTTTCCAAAACTATGTCATGTAAAACAAGAATCTAACCCGAATTTGTTGGAACACGGCCGGTGCGACAACGTCTTGGATAAGGCGCATTTTTACCACCGAGTTTCGGCCTAGCGTAATCAATACCCCTATCCGGGTTCCCCAAGTCATTGTACACGTCGTAATCGTAGACGCGGTCCGATAATTTTCGGATTCCTTTGCCATCACCTCTAAGCTCTTTTAGTTCCTTTTCTCTTAATGCTCTCAATCCAGCTGGTGTCTCATTTGGTAAATATGGCTGCTCAAACAACATTATAATAAATTAAAACTTAGATGATAATCAAATAATATCATTAAGATTAAGATGCTAATTAAAAATTTATTCTATTACTAACTCATTTATGATTGTAACAATAATCACAACAAGAAACAAACAACTTGGACAATATATATTGTAGTTTAATGGAGGAATGTGACCCATATTGGAATCTCAATAAATTATGGCCTCAAAATTTTGTTGTCTTCTCTTTGTCAATGTCTACTGATTGAAAAGTTGCACATGAAGCAGTTTGGTACATGTGATCATCAATCTAAATTACCATAAATATTTACCATTTAAGTAAAATATACTATTACTTCAACAATCGAAACTAATGTCATTTTTCGGGTTATGTGTCAAAATCGTTATATGTTACATACATGCTTCAAATGGTTATGTATGATATAAATGGTGTGTACATTGAGTTGTGGTGGCAAAAAATGGTACCATTCAAGTACATATTCTATTACTTCAACTATCGAAACGAATGGCAATTTCCAAAATCGTTATGATGTTGCATACATGTTTCAAATAGTTAAGTATGATATAAATGCCGTGTTTGTTGAGCTGTTGTGGCAGAAAATGTTACCGTTATCCCCGGATTATAGGCATTGAATGGTTTCAACTGACTAATTTGTCATTTGCAGAGAATTCAAAACAAAAATTCTATCAAGTAAGTAACATATACTATTACTAATCGAAACGGATGCAAATTTCGGGTTTTGTGTCAATATAACATATACTATTAGTTCAACAATCGAAACGAATGGCAATTTCGGATTTTGCGTCAAAATTGTTATCATGTTACATACATGTTTCAAATGGTTATGTATGATATAAATGCAGTATTCGTTGAGCTGTCGTGTCAGAAATTGTTACCGGTATTAAATGGTTTCAACGGACTAATTTGTCATTTGCAAAGAATTCAAAACCAAAAAACCTATCAAGTTTGACCATTTTGAAATAGTTTTTGTTGAGCAAGAACATGGAAATTCAATCTGGCAGGCTGCTAAAAAGTCTTGAAATAGACAAAAGAGGACCAAATGAAGAAAAATAGTACCTCATTGGAGAAGAATATCCTTTTCTGAGGATGATCTTTCTTAGATTGTACCCAGGAATTACAAGGAAAATGCACTGGACCACAGGCAAAACCTTCAATTGTAATAGTCTCCAAAAAAAACTCTTTCTGATGCTTGTTGATTACTGTGATTGCTCCAGGCAATCCAAAATTTGAATCAACTATGAATTCAGCTGTGTAATGGACCTTCTCTGTTTTAACATTTAGCTTCTTGGACCAGTCTTTCAACACTGCTTCTTTGCTCTTCTTTGGGGCATTAGTTCCTGCAACAACCAAAGAAATTAACTACAATCATCCCAAAAATTTGTACATATTCGGGGTCGGCTAACATGAACCGACAGAGTGAACCGTGAAATTTTTTACCAAAATCAGCCATTAAAAGGTGAAAAAGGGGAGAAAAGAGAAAATCCCCAAAAGTATTATAGAAAAATGTTTAGGACCCAGAAATATTAATCAAAAGTTTAAAACTAATCATAGAAAATATTTATGACCCAAATAAAAAAAATCAAAACTTTGACATTAATCATAGGAAATGCTTATGACCCAGATAGAAAAATCAAAACTTTGACATCAATCATAGAAAATGTTCAGGACCCAGAAATAAAAATCAAAACTTTGACATTAATCATAGAACACCCAGATATAGAAATGACACTAATCATAGAAAATGTTTAGGACCCAGACATAAAGATATAGAATGTTTATGACCAAGAAACAGAAATCAAAACTTTAACCTTAATCAAAGAAAATGATAAGGAACCAGAAACAAAAATAAAAATTTCTAGCATTATTCAAAAACCAAGAAAGAAAGGCTGAAAAAGAAGGCTTACTTGGATCAAGTTCAGTGCTAATGAGCTCCAAAACAACATTCCTCCCAATTCTCTCAGCAAAAGCATCAAAATGTTTAGCAATAGTGTCCTTAAAATCCTCCTTGTTCTTATTTCTAACAGTAACAACAGCTCTAATCTTGAATTTTAATGGGATTTTTGGGACACTTGTGTCCTTATTGTTATTGCTATTAGCCCTTACCAGATCTTCACTAATTGCTGCCACTGGACCCTTATGATCAACACCTCTCTTAAAAATCTTCCTCTGTTTCACAGGCATAGAAATTGGAGTGACAAAAAAGAGATTATTGTTTATATTTGTTGATACAAATGATGATTTCTGAATCAAACAAGCACCCATGATTTCTTTGCTCAGTGCCATACTGTTTTTTTCTTTTTTTCTTTTTTGCCCCCCTCTGAGTAAAATCAAAGTAATTTAAATTAAAAACCTTTGATTTGCTTATTAATGGGAGGAAAAAAAAAGATGATAAGCACTAAAATGTGCTGCTGCTCTGTATCTGTTTCTGACTTGCCAAATTACTCCTGTGGGTGTTTATATATATTATGATGAATATATATGAGAGAGATGTAGAAAGTTGAGAGAAAAATATGGTTGACTGAATGGGGAAGATCTCCACCGTCCGTCTACACGTTTTTCAGTCTTTTTATTTGGTTATTTAGTAATTTACACTAATGGACCCTTAACTTAATACTTCTTAACAAGATGCCCATTGGATTTCAAAACTTAACATTATGATATTTGAATCGAATCTAAAATAATGGCGTGTTGAGTACAAAACGACTGCTAGTGAATGCCTAACACATGATCAAAATTAATACTCTAGTGAATGTCTAACACAGAGTCAAAATCGTTTCTGTTATACTTACAAAAGGAAGCCAACATGTACAGTTTTATATAATTTATTGGGAAAATAGGTTGTCCCTTAAGTTCGAGTGTAAAATGACCAAAACGGACAAATTTAGGGGATTGAGTATGGTTTAGATTAGGCCGATGTAGAAGAAGTATAATAAGTAAAGTGTAAAGTACATAAAACAAACTGTTAAATTTTAAAATTTTGGAGGTCATTATGTTAGTAGTTAGAAAGTTAAGGAGCATGTGTGTAGATTACCTTTTACTTATTTGTTTAAATTGTGTTTTCTTTTATGAAAATAGAAAAATAAAAAAGTAAAAGTAAAAACGGCTGCTGAGTCAAAGGTGAGTTTCCGAGTCAAGGACGCGTTTGGAATGGAGGAAGGATGGAAGGAATGTGCGTGAAGGGGGAAATATTTTGTTTTAAAGGAAAGGACATAAATAGCCTTCTTTGAAATTGAATTTTCAATAATGTAGGCATGAATCAACTATAGTAAATTCTACAATATTTTGGCAATAATATATCATTCTATTTATGATTTACATAAATTTATTTTAGAATTTAATATATTTCCTTTTATTGAATGGATATGTTACTCCATTTGTAAACGACATTCAAAGAATCAATCGACTAACCTTGCTAAAAATTTTAAAACTGAGATGTCGATTCAAATTTTCCTCATGCAGTAATTTGAAAGGTTTTTGAACCGATGAGTGGTATCTAGGCTGCCTAGGTTATTTTAGAAAACAAAAGACATTTTGTATACATTATCGTAGTTTACTTATTGTTATGCAAAAAGAAGATTAATTGTATTTAGTATTTTTCACATATATGTTTTTGAATTGTTTTCAAGATATTTCTTAAGATTTTAAAGAACTAGTCTTATAAATATTTTGTGAATGATAGGATAAAAATTTTTCTTATATTGATTATTTCAATGAGATAACTATATATTGAATATAGTTGATATATTTTTTGTATATACTAATATACCATTTTTTAAACTAGAATGGATGATTAAAACACATTTATATTTTAATATAAATTACTAAGTAGTTTTTTTAAGACATAATTATTTTGTCCTTCATTTTAGTCTTGCCAACTTTTTAGTCCTTATATTTGAGTCAGTGCTCAAAATATAAATTATATATAATATCAAAATTACTTTAAATTATAAGTTCTACTACTAATAATAATAAATCTACCCTTCAAAAAATTAATAAATCTATATATATATTATAACAAAAATCTGTCTTCCTAAAAAAGAAAGTAAAACATTTGTCCATCGATTTTTTTGAACGTTTTTGTTTTAGAAAATCTGTTGTATGTAACGTTTCTTTTATGTACCAACAATATCATAATCTCTATAATATTTTGTTAATAAGTTACTAATGTTTATGTTATTCCGAAACTCGAATTTAGTTGTGCACAATATATGATTTTTTGTTTTAGGATGGATAATATGAACCAGGGATGTACATGAGGACGTCTGGAATTTTTTGGCCCCAAGAGTTCAAATTTCCAGTGCTAAATTATTTTTTTTGTAATGAGTAAATGGTCTTATTTTGATATTATAGCTCACATGTGGTGATTTTTTTTTTTTTATTCAACAAAATTTTGGGGCCCCCTTGAAAACTTTGGTGGAGGAATACCAAGTTTTGAAATTTTTTGTTAACCATTGATGACCAAAAAAAAAAGTACACGGGCCTCCAAAGCTCAGAGACGGGCCTTGATGGATTTGAAAGATATAATGCAATGGGTGTTACCATATTTTTGCTTTCAATGTGAGACATTGAGCTCAATTTCTCTCAAGTAATTCATAACATATTTTCGTTTTTTGATATACTTTTTTCCACGAATTTCATAATGTATTTTGTTTTTTTAGTAAATGAAAAACAGAAATGAATTAAGATATATTAATTAATAATTTCCTGATTAAAATATGTATTATTGGTATTTTTATATGTTTACAGTCAAATGAAAAACAGTAGGTAGTAGTTGACAAATTTAGACCCTATAAGTTATAGGTTACCCCCACCTTTATATGAGATAGTGAAACATTGGGGAGCCGTAAAAGAAAATAGAATTGGAGGGCAAATATGTAAAACAATAAAAATAAAGCTGAAAAAAGAAATTTTTATAACGTTCTGAAATTCTTTAAAATCCCCTTTGTTTATTCCTCATTCTTGCTTAACTCACGTGCTCACTTTTCGGCTGCCAAACTATATTTAGCTTTTTTCCATTTTTGCATCATATTATTCTTATCCTTACAATTACATTGACATCACATATGCAATTCCATTATAAATTATCATTTTAATTGTTAATTTACTTTCAGTTTATATATAATTTAAACTCATGCATACATTTTTCTTAATTAGTTCTCATTTAATTTGTTAATATGTACTTACCATTTAAATACTCGTTTATCCATCTATTGTTGTTGTTAATTATTTATAACAGTAATGTTCAAGTGGTCCTTGAATGTCCAAATTGAATTTGGACATTGACCATTAGATCTAACAATTTCGATTATATTCACATTAAAAACTAAACCCTAGACACTAAAAACTAAACCCTAGACCCTAAATCATCAACCCTAGACACTAAAAACTAAACCCTAGACCCTAAATCATCGATCCTAGATGATGTGATACTCCGGACTAATAATTCGCATGTTAGTATCTAGGGTTGATGATTTAGGGTCTAGGGTTTAGTTTTTAGTGTCTAGGGTCGATGATTTAGGGTCTAGAGTTTAGTTTTTAGTGTCTAGGGTTTAGTTTTTAATGTGCATATGAACGGAATTGTTAAATTTAGAGTCAATGTCCAAATTCAATTTAGACATTCAAGAACCACTTGAACATTACTGTTATTTATAATTTATTGCATAATCATCACCATCATTTACTAACTTTGCAGAAATTACTTAGTAAAAAACAATAAACAATAAGAATAACATGTTGCTATGAGTATAGAGAAAGAAAAATATAAAATAAGCCAAAATTTATAATAATATTTTATACATAGTAAACATATCAAATGAAATATGTTAAGTGAAAAATAAACCCGAATTTACAATTTTATCTTTAGAAAAATTTGTATTGATTTGTATATAATAACTGCACCGAACGAAATTTAAAAAGAAAAAATGAACGAATAAATTTACGAATTAATTACCATTCAACTAAATATTATTATGTGTAATAATTTATATATGATAACTACACTGAACGATAGTTAAAAAGAGAAAAAAACAAATACATTTACGGCTCCACTACTACAAAATCAAATAAATTTTTTAATTAACAAAAACAATTAGAAAAGGAGGTAAAAAAAGAGGTAAGATGACTCTATACTGGAAGAAATAAAATAAGATTTTAATAAAATAAATAAATAATTATTTTTAAAAAAATAGAAATAGACACATAAGAAAAGAAAAAAGAAATGTCCTTGAAATTAGGAAAGAGTTACACAACATATATTATTTATTTATAAAAAAAATTGTATATTATTAGTGATTTAATATATATACACATTCTTATGATTACAGAGTTATATGGAGTTTTATATAATATTCTTATCTCTTCACCTATCTATGTATTTATTCATATTAGTATGAATCATTAAATACAAATAGTGTTTTTTTTTTGAAAAAATTAAGTAAAATTAGTTAATTTTAAGCTATTTTTGAAAATATATTAACTTAAAAATATACTCCATAAAATGATGTGTTGGGAAGTTGAATTTAATATATAGTGTAACTTGTAAATAAGAAAAATATCTAATAAGATAATAATTTTTATTTTTATTTTTTTATAGCTAAAAAACTTCATCAAGAAACAACGAGATTACAATTGTCCGCTAAAATGAAGCTAGATAGAAAAGAAGGACACGAATGAAAGCTTGTAAACGAATCTTGAAGCAAAGCTCCCCACTTAGCCATTTCATGAGCTACTATATTGGCAATTCTCCGCACATAACACACCTTCGAGACTGAGAAATGAGATCGCCAATAAATACTATCCTCCAAAAGAATAGCAGAACAAAAGTCAAGAGTACCTCGCCCATTTAACGCATTTGCAATACCAAGAGTATTCGTTTCAATAATAATCCTCGAGCATCCTCCATTCCACACTGATTCTAATCCCAATAGAATTGCCATAATTTCTGCAATTTCCCAGCGATTGAAGGCCCTAAAAGAGCAGCAGCAACAATCACTACATCTCCCACCTCATCACGAACCACAACCCCTATTCCACCCGAAACATCCTTTTTCCAAGTTGCATCAGATTTTATTTTCACCCATCCCCTCTCCAGTGGCTGCCAAGAAGCTCTCGGTCTCCTAGCAACAATTTCATTCTCTAGCAGACCCATAGTCACGCTCCAATCGTTCAACCATTTTTCAACGTTAAGGTTAAAAACATCAACCGACCACCCAACTCAAACTCAAAATCAGATAAAAAACGGTCAAGCCTTTCTATGACTTCCTCTCCTTCCCCCCGACCATTAGTCCATGTAAAACAAGGCCCCGTAAAACCTAAGTCCCTCAAACCACAATCAGAAAAACAATCCCCAAACTGCTGCATGTTAAACCATGCCTTTTCCTGACCTCCTTCCTTTTCTGAAAAGAGTAAGATCTCATTAAAGTCACCAAAAGCAAGCAACGAAAACGTGTGGAGTTCTGACAAATGTCTGAGTTACTCCCACGTCAAATGCTTATTAGAATCTTCCGACCATCCATAACACCCAATGCCTCTCCACAAAACAACTTTCTCGGGATTCTTCAACATAAAATAAATGCAGTGCGCACTAAAATGATAAACTTCAACATCCAAATCTTTCTTCCAATCCAAGATCAATCCCCCTCGTCTACCAGAAGATTGAACACTAAACAAATTATAATTCACACACGCATTTCTAATATTTCTTAATTCCGAATCAAACAACTTAGTCTCCATTAGAAAGAACAAATTCGGGTCATGCAACCTGAGCAGTTGCTTCAGAGCTTGGAATGTTCGGGTATTGCCCAGACCTCGAACATTCCAACTACAAATTTTCATAATGTAGGATGGGGCCGAGCCTCGACCACCATCCTCTAGGAATCACCAAACATGGTCTTTTTAACCGGCAAACCACCAACTCTATCCTTCATCACAAGATCATCATCCCTACCCCTCTTGGAGCTTTCCATTAAACCATTCACTGTGTCATTCAAACCCCGAGCAAGCTCAACACCCTCCACCCCCGAGTGGGCCAGCCTTTTCATTTTAACTTTCCTTAGACCAGACCCCTTTGAGCTAAATACACCCGACTCCTGAATAGCTTTTTTCCCCAACAAAACCTCTTTTGGAACATTAATAGGCTCCATAATCACTTATTCCTCCACCCTCGCTACCACCATCACCGGGGCAGCTCTCGACTTCTCCTCCCCACCAGATTTCTCCACCGTCTCCTGAACAACATTAACCGATGTTGAATCACCAGTTGACTCAGACTCAACACATTCATTATCAAACAATCTCCTTCTCGTCTCCAAAGTCTTCCTAATAGAAGAGGAATGCTCACTAATAAATTCCTTAGCACTACTCTTTTCATTAAAACCAAAACTAAAAGAGCGTTGCTTCTTAGGGGAAGCTCTAAGACTAGAATGGAACCCGACCAGCTCATCATGAATTTCCTCCTCACAGTCTTCATGCACATGTCCAATCACTGCACATGAATAACAATAATTTGGAAGTTTTTCATAACGACACTCCAACCCCATAGTTTTCCCTTCCCCATTCTTTCCTTTCACCACCAATTTTATCTTCGGCATCAAGGGTTGAGCAACCTCGATATCAATTCTAACTCTCACTGACGAAGCCCACTGCTTCAAATTATATTTATCAACTTCTAAGACCGGTCCTAACTTGCTCGCAATTTTGGTGATCTCTCCAACACTTCGACAACTCGTTGGAACACCAGAAATTTGAACCCATAAAGGACAACGGTCTAAGTCAATCTCATCGGGCTTGTCCACTCCCAGTATGTCTTTGAGAATCGGCAAATGTTTGTCATAATGCCAAGGGCCCCCTTCCAAAACCTTAATCTTATCTCGTTCTGATTCAAACTCAACCATAAACCTCCCTTTGTCACATTCCATAGACTTATACCCCTTATTCGTTCTCCAAATAGTCACAAAAGCATTCGCCATACATTTGGCACATCTTTTCTAATCCTTCAGTCATTAGATTGTCACCTAAAAATCCAAAATAAACAAAAAATACCACTCTCGGCGCAAAACCCTAACGAGTAGGCTCATTAAATCGGTAAATGAATTTTTAAATAATTCTTTTTTTGAAATAAAATAAAATAAAATTGATATTCTATGTCTATCTATGAAAATGAAAATTGTATAGGATGCATTATGGTCAAAAGATTAGGCATGCAAAATTAAAATACGAAAAGTATGTATAAAAAATTAACATTTTGAAGACAAATGAAGTGAATGGAATAGACATCCATATCATGGATTTTTGGGGACCATTTTGATAATTCCTAATTTTTATTAAGAATCAACTTAGATTTTTAAGCTTATTATAATCAATTGTTTACATAAAATAGAATTGATCGTGTATAATAATATAAGGTCTTGTTCTTTTGGACTTATTAGCACTTATTTTAAGTTCAGTTCAGTTCAGTTCATTTCAGCAACATTCAGTTCAGTTCAGTTCAGTTTGACAACATTCAGTTCAATTTTTAGTAGCATTTAATTTAGTTCATTTCAGTAATATTCAGTTCAGCAACGGTTCAAGTTAATAAATTAAAAATAAATATTTTTTTTATTTAAATATAATATGTTAATGTTTATTATAATTTTAACTAGTTGATCCAATTTGTTTGCAAAAATTGCTGGATGTAAGTAAATATTATTACCAATATATGTTACAATGTCCTACCAACTTAATAATTTCTACTATATAAATTTGGATTTAATATACAAAAATTTCCGATTTTGCTTATGTATTGTAATAAGAAATTCAAAAATCTTGTAATAGTGGTGTGTAGTATTAGGAGAAAATTAGCATCAATTAAAGAAATTTAAAAATCTTATTATAAAAATAATAGTCAGTTATATAATATTAGGAGCAAATTAGCATCAATTAAAAAAAAATTCAAAAATCTCGTAAAAGAAATTAAAATTAGCAAATTAGGAGCAAATTTAAAAATTCACTAAAACCATTATCTCATTTTATTTTTCTAATCATCTTCTTCTATATGATCCATGATCTCATCATTTTGTCCACCTTCATCATCATTATTGTCATCCTCATCTCCCTGCAATTCCTAAATTTGGTGTGCTATAGCATTCCGCACTGCAAACATGACGTTTTTACGATCTGTATTAAACATATCTTAATCTACCATTCCATTAACATTCAGACCATGATGTATCGGTATCTCAAACGTGCACAATCTTATTATTATTATATTTTTTATTTTTTTACTATAGTTATTATTAAAAATTAATATTATTATTATTTATTCAATTTAGTTTCGATATTTATTTTTCAGTTTTAGCAAAATTCAGTTCAGTTCAGCATCGTTCAGTTCATTTCAGTTCAGTTCAGATTTTTTCAGTCCAAAAGAACGGAGCCTAAGTCTAACAAACTATATTTAGTTTTGATATCTAAACATGACTAATTAACCTTTCAGAAAAAAATGACTAATTAAAGTATCTTCAAAAGACTTTTTATTAGGAGATATCGATAACTAGTTAGAGTTAATATTTTGTAAGGAGTCAATAAATTTGAAGTAAGAAGACGATATATAAATGTTAAATTCAAGAGAATGATTTCAAAATATATCAAGATAATAACTAATGTGAAAACATTAAAGTGGATTGCTATTTACAGACCACTTTTTCCGAACCACAACCCACTTTTTCCCAAAATACATTGTCATAATTTCCTCTTTTATTTTGAAATTCTAAAACCTCTCAAAACACTCTTTCAAAACCATCTTTGTAGCGTTTCTTTGCCCTATATGCGGTTTATACTGGCTTTTGACTGTATCTTTGTGAGGTTTAGTTCCTCCTTTTTCTTTGATTATCATCGTGCTGTAATTTTTTATATTTTTTAATGATATGATAACTCTTCTATCAAAAAAAAAAAAAACCATTTTTTCCAAAATTGAACTTTCTAACTCCAAAATCACACTTTTGTACACGAATCACGATTATGGACAAAATCACGAATAAAGTACGCAATTTTTGAAAAACATACTCGAAAATAGTTAATTTTGTAAAAAGTTCCAAAAAAAGAGCATTTTCGGTCTCGGAGGGTGTTTCTCCATATGGAGAAACGGCCACCGTGGACGTTTCAGCCGTTTCCCGGAAAATTTCAATTTTTATATTTTTTTCATGTGTTTTTAATGTTCGAGTACCTCGTCCTCTAATAATTGATCGTCACCTATTCCATTCCGGATTTGCTAGCTCATTTGACATCTCAAATTATGGATTTTTATTGTTCGAGTTTCAAAAATAGGTTTTTTTTGAGAGATTTTAACTTTTTTTTTATGACTTGTCTATAATGAAAATGACAATTTTGTCAAAATGAGCTGTAATTCGAAAAAAGTGGACTGTGAATGGTGACAATCATAAATATTTCAAAAACATTAATTACTTAAATAATTCTTTTCTATTTTTCTTTGATTCAAAATAATTCTTTTGTATTTAACATGGTTCTGAAAACCGGACCGGACCGGCCGGTCGGACCGGGTTCGACCGGAACCGGTGCCCTATCCGGTCGGTTTCTAGCCGGTTTTCTCAGCAACTCAAAACCGCCCAAGAACCGGCGAACCGGCCGGTCGAACCGGCGAACCGGTCCGGTTATTGAATCTCTCAAATTTTAAATAGAAAAAATGCAACTTTTGCTTGGAAGGGGAATTGAACCCTAGTCATTGAATTACAAGCCTTTATTGCTAACCACCATGCTACTCCTTTATTTTGATATATAACTTTAATAATTATTTATATTTATTATTAAAAGTAAACATTTAAACCATTATATTAGTTATATTTCAATTTATACTAATAAAAATTTAAAAGTATTAACCTATATTATATATTACTATATTTGTAAAAAAAATGTGTCAAATGATAATATTTAATACTTTTTAACTAGTATGTAACAAATATTTTTATTAGTATATTTTTATTACGTTGTTATTAATTTACTTTATTTTAATTTTAAAACATGAATTTTAAACTCTTGACTATTTTTAGTCTTTTGATATGTACGATTTTGATAACTATGATTTTAATATAGTGAACTTTAAACTTTATCACGTCTTCTAATTTTATGAACTTTGAATTTGAACTGTTAATTATTGTAATTGAATCTATTTAGGGACATTTTAATAGTTATCAAATATTAACTATTACTTTTTTTTCCAAAATTGATAATTTCACTAATACAATGTAAGATTTTAGTATGTATCAAAATGTAAAATGTTACAAAATAATAAAAATCTATATATTTCAGTTAATATACTGAACCCGGTTCGACTCCGGTTGAACCCCGGTCAGACCCCGGTTCATTGAACCGGCACCTTTACCGGTCTAATGACCGGTCCGGTTCTGAAAACCATGGTATTTAATACTTGTAAAAATTGCATATGTCAAAATTGTTATAATTGTGGTGGTAGAAACTACGTTGTATTTTTCTTTTAATTTTAGGGTTAATTTCATATAAGTGCTTTGTGGTTTTGCATTTTTGTAAATAAAGGACTGTGATTTGACTCTGAGCGAATAAAAGATTGTGGTTTACTTTGTTTACAGAGTTAAGGAAATGAATGATTTTGTTGACGTAAACGAGGACTTTTTCTACTCAAATATTTTTTCAAACCTTTGACCGGTCATGTAAGAGTTAAGTTCAATGGTCAGAAACATTTTCTAGACAAAAAATGTCTTCGTTTACGTCAACAAAATCAATTGTTTCCTTAATTTTGCAAACAATACAAATCACAGTCCTTTATTTGCAAAAACGTTAAACTACATGACACTTAATATATTTCGGATGAAATAATTTTCTTAGTGTCTTGATTGAGATGGGGTGGGGTGTCGATCTACATAGAATACTAGACTCTTTAAGAGTAAGTTCGACGGTTAGAGTTTTTCACTGTTCTTAACTTTTAAAGTATATGACCTATATAATAAAAAGAAAATAAACACTTAAAAATATTGTTATTTAAATATTATTTTATAGTTATATATTATCTCAATATATTATAAAGTTGTGTTTTATTGATAAAGGGTGAGTAATTTAAAAGTTTCCAACGTTTTACATAACACATTGTTTAGTCCCACTATTTTGAAAAATACACTATAAATTCCCTATTTTTTGTCATAATTAACCATTTGGTCATTTTGTCTATTTTTTTAGAGTCGTAACAATTGTATTTTAGAATGAATATGCAGACAGAGCATAACAGAACCACATAATCATTTTGTATGACAGAATAGATGTCTTGAAAGTTAAAATATGTTACGTTAAAAATCTAAAAAATAGCAAAAAAATTATTTATGACAAAAGACAAGGACCTTATTTTTTCAAATAGTGGAACTAAACAGTGTGTTATGTAAAATGTCGGTGACCTTTAAATTGTTCACCCTTGAAAAAAAGTTGAAAAGTAGTAGTTGAGACCCAAATATAATACTAAAATATGTTCTACTATTCAAATGCTTGTTCTTAATTCTAAGAATTTCGCTCTTAAAGAACAATCAAAGTATAAATCATTGAAGTGTTTTTCATCTCTTCAAATAGTATAAGAACAAAGAAAATAGAGCCATTAGAGATACTCTAAGTTCTCCCCTTCTTCCCTTTTATATTCAAAAAGGAATATCAATTAGTCACCACAACTAAATATTTTCTGTTAATTCAAACTATTGAATTTGACAAATAAAATATAAATGATGAATTATGCATCTTCGTTAGCAAACAATTTATATAACAGGAAGCTACATACGCAAGGACATATTAATTTATTTCTTAGTCTTCAACGTACAAAAATTGACCTTAATTTGATTTGAATATTAAACTTACACTAGTAAATTGTTTGACGGATATGTAGCAATTTGGATTTTAATTTACAAAATAATATTCAAACTCGTATGTAGGGTGCTACTATTATACTTTGATAATAAAGTTAGTAACTTTATATATAAAAAAAGGTAAACTTTATATGTATAAAAAAAGTAAAATGAGGCAAGCAAATAAAGTTCATAATGTTTAGAATCATATACATTTAAAGTGATATTATTTGAATATTTTTAATAATCGAGGATTATTTTCCTGAAGAAGGTCACCATTCCTTATTTCCCCTTAACTTAGAGGGCAAGATAATGACGATTTTGCATATTTTTCATACTAAGATACGCTGATGTAATTACTGCCACATTGGTATTTCTGTCTTTTAGCGAAACGAAACAACTATAACGTCATAGTTTTTCTCGAGTCTCTGGCCCTTTGGCGCATCATAAACTTACAAAGGGATCAATGCACCCTTAGCACTATCGGGCGCATCTTACCCTCAATATCGTCCTTCTCTAGACTTGCATTTTTCATGGGTTGCTCATAGTGAGACGAAGGATTGAGCCTACGACTTTTGACTTATTTTTATGGCACATTTGAAATAAGTTGATGACATCCAGGTAAATCTATGTTTCAATGTGAATTATGTTTGATCAGAAAATGTGAAAGGTGTAACATAATTTGATAAACAAAAAAAAATGGAAAGCCATGTTCTTTTTTACTTATATTCAGCACATTTCAGCAATTTTAGTTCAGTTAAGCAATTTCAGAGTTATTCAACAATTTCATTCAGAAATTTCAGTTCAGTTCAACAATTTCAGTTCCATTCAGCAGTTTCAGTTCAGTTCAATAGTTTCATTTCAGTTCAGCAATTTCAGTTCAGTTCAGTTTTTCTTAGTTCAGCCAAAAAGAACAGGGCCTAAGAAAACTCAAACTAAACCACTCCTGACTTGTAGATATTTTAACTCCCTATTTTTTATGACAAAACATAATTAAATTGAACTGAACTGAACTGAAAATTACTAAACTGAACTAAAATTTACTTATTTAAATTAAAATTAATTATTACTAAGATTTAAAAAAGGCTCTAGATTGGAAAACAGAAAATTGTGGAATCCGTAACGGATAAAGCATATGTATTGATATTTTTTTTGATAAAAGAGTAGTCATATCATTGAATAATATTGAAAATTACAGCACGATGATAATCGAAGAAAAATCGAGGAATTAAACCTCATAAAAATACAGGCAAAAGCCAGTATAACCGCATAAAGGGCAAAGAAACGCTACAAATAGCCTAAATACCATAAATGTACTAAAAACGACATAATAAATTATATATTTCTTGAGATTCCGGATATGCAAAAAAACAATTGAAAACCATTCTTCAACATCCATGTTCCTCCAAAAAATCGGATCTAAGTCCTTCCTGAAATTGCACTCCCGTAGATCTACAAATCTATAGATTAAGCCAACCTTTTCCACCCATACTAAATCTAAACGAGCTATAAATGAAGAAAATATATGCAAATCTAACGACCTAAGAATACTGTTGAAATTTATGATGCTAGACAAAAAGAGGGATGAGAAGAAAGAAAAAAGTAAATCAGATTCATGATTGGGAGAAGGAAGATAGAAACAAAGCTTAGTCTTCCTCTCGAAATCAAGTTCAAAACAAGAGAATTTTTCAAAACAAGAGAATTTTAGAACTAAGATGGTGAGAAAGGGAGATATAATTATCATATGTATTGATATTGAAACTATATATGGCTTTGTCAAATTTTAAATATTTATTACTGAGTAGTTGACCCATATAATCTATGAAAAGAATTACACGAACGATTTATAATTTTAAACATTTTTGTATTTCATATTTACTATCCAAGAGATAGGTTCATGTGAGACAAAGTCAGATAATTAAAAAGTGGTGGCAATTTTGAAATTTTAAAAACATGGAGGGGCATTATTGAGGTGATGTCATCGCTGATGTCACATCTGGAGAGAGAAAAAGTTTTTATTATTTTATTTAAAATGCATTTTCGCGCTCTTTTCGAACTCATTTTTCAAAAAACATTATACCACTAAACTCGTATTAATTAGGCGGTCATTTTGAGATCCATTGTTGTTATTTATAGACGATTTTTATTTTTTTTATTTTAGTTTCAAGTCGGATACTTGGTTGTTCGAACAGAATACTACATTTGTTCCACCAGACAACTCCAATTGTTCCAGCAAAATATTTTCATTATTTTTTTCAAAATGCACTCTGGGAGTGTAAAAAAATGTAGTTTTCTGTTGGAACAATTAGAGTAGTCCGGTGGAACAATTATAAAAAAATAAAAATCGTCTATAAATAACAAAAATGGATCTCAAAATGACCACCTAATTAATACGAGTTCACTGGTATAATTTTTTTTGAAAAATGAGTTCGGAAAGAGCGGGAAAATGCATTTTAAATAAAATAATTAAAATTATTTCTCTCTCCAGAGGTGACATCAGCGCTGACATCACCTCCTCTTCCTTCCCTTCAATTCACGCATGAGGGGTGTTCATTTAATTACAAGTTTGCCACCTTCCCCTATTGAATTATAAAAATACCCATTGTCTCATCAGAAAAACTAGTCGCATCCTAAACCCTTGTCTCATTTGAACTTGATTCTACTATCCAAAAGACAAAAGAATAATCATATCTTCAAGTTCACAATTTATATGTGCTTCGTCAACAGAAATTTTTATTTTTCAAAAAAATATTTGGCGCAATGAGCAGGTCTCTTACTAGTTTAAAACAAAAACATATACAAGTAAAGAAAAGCAATTAGGTGTGACGAATAATTTTTTGTAAGACAATTTTTGGTGGAGTGATAATGATAGCAATTTTGAATTAAATGAGGGAAGTTGGCATAATTGTAAATAAATTAAAGAGTCCATGCACGTGAAAGAGAAAGTGATGAGACTGATGATGTCAACGATGATGCCATTATGAGAAAGAGAAAAATATTTTATTTCTTTTCTTTAAAATACATTTTCTCGATATTCAAACCTCATTTTTCAAAAAAAATTGTACTACCGGACTGGTCTTTTTTACACAGCTATTTTGAGATCTATTGTTGTTAGTGAAAAATAATATTTTTTATTTTCTTAGTACACATATATGGTGAAAAATAATAATAATAATTAATGAAAAAATTATCAAAATGGTTAATACATATATTCTTAAATCCTTATGAATATATTTTTGTGTATTTATTTTTCAGATTCATTTTTGCAAGGATTCCATCGGAAGGATTAAGTATTACTTTGGAATATTAGAGTATTCTTTTTGAAAGGTTAGAAGTACCTATTGGAATTTGGAACAATATAAAATTGTTGTACTGAATTTTTCTATTTAATGTTTATAGATATTGTATATATTAATGACTATGTTTATACTGCCAGAATATTTTATTAGAACAATATAAAGTATACTTTAATTAATATTCTGTTAGAAGAAATAAGTATTCTTTTTGGAAGAATATAGTATACTTTTAAAAGAATAAAGTTACTTTTAGAAGAAAAACTAGAAAAACATTAATATTCTTTTTTGAAGAAATGAGTATTCTTTTGGTAGCAGAATTAGAGAAACGTAATATTCTGTTGGAAGAAATGAGTTTACTTTTTGGAATGATAGAATGGTCTTTTGGAATATTAGAGTATTCATTTTGGAAGATTAGAAATAACTATTGGAACAATATAAAATTATTGTAATGGATTTTTCTATTTAATGTTTACAGATTTTGTATATATTCATGATTATGTTTATACTGCCAGAATATTCTGTTAGAACAATATAGAGTATACTTAAATTAATATTTTGTTGGAAGAAATAAGTATTCTCTTTGGAAGAATAGAATTTTTTGGAAGAATAGAGTAAACTTTTGGAAGAAATGAGTATTGTTTTGGAAGAAAAACTGGAGAAACATTAGTATTTTTTTTTTGAAGAATTGATTATTCTTTTGGAAGAATGGAGTATTCTTTCAAAGAAGAACTAGAGAAACATAGTATTATGTTGGAAGAAATGAGTATTCTTTTCTGAAAGAATAGAGTATACTTTTGGAAGAATATAGTATTCTTTTGGAGAGTGTTTTTCGGTGAATTTCAATAATCGCCCAGAAAATTCCAAGAGATGTATATTGTAATTCTAAGAAACTTTAATTCTTAGGTTAAAGCCAAATTCCGCACTATTTAGTCCCAATAAATTATGAAAGTTGTTAAATGGATAAAAATTAAAGAAATTTCAAAAATCGCCCAGTAAATTCTAAAAAAAATCCAAGAGATGTATATCGTAATTCTAAGAAACTTTAATTCTTAGGTTAAAACCAAATTACTCATAGTTTGTCCCAATAAATTACGAACGTGGTTAAATGGATATAAATTAAAGAAATGTCAAAAGTAGTTTTTATTAACAACAATGGATCTCAAATTGACCGCCTAATTAATACGAGTCCAACGATATAAAAAATTTCGAAAAATTAGTTTGGGAACATCGAGAAAATGTATTTTAAAGAAAAGAATTAAATTCTTTTTCTCTCTCTAGCGAAGACATCAGCACCGACGTCACCATCATCCTACTTCAATCTTTCATGCGTATCATCATTTTCCATTTATTTATAAGTCTGCCACCTTCTCCTACTTAATTACTAAATTGTCTCCCATTGTCACACCATAAAAATTGTCACATTGAAACACATTAGCCCTATTTGGCAAAGAGCCGATTGAGCTCAAATTAGCAGATTTGACCACTTTTGGAGGTTTTGACCACTTAAACCTCTAATTTAGTGTTTGGTGAAGAGAGGTTTAAAAGAGAGAATTGAGCTCAAAAAGTTCATTTTAGGAGCTTTTTCAATTAGAGGTTTGACAATTTATCATTAATGGACTTTTATACTCCTAACTAATCTCTTACGTCAATTTATCCTTTTTCTTGGAATAAATTGTACCAACTTAATTAGCATGATTCTATTCTAATTTTTTTCAGTTACATATTAAACTTCATAAATTACATATTTAATAATGTTGGATTTGGTTTATGGGTATCTTTTTATGTATATTAACAAAGAACTTATATGACGTGTTTATATGAATAATTTTTATAGTATGAATAAAAATTGACATATTAAACACTAATATATAGCAAAAAATAATCTTAAATTCTATTACCAAATATAACTATTTATCGACTTAAGTGTATTTTATAATTAGCGGCTCATTTAAACGTGAAGTGTTTACAAAATATTAACCATAAAAGTTAATGTTCTTTTTCGTCATTTTACACAAACAACTATTAACAATCAGC
This sequence comes from Euphorbia peplus, assembly GCA_028411795.1. NCBI lineage: Eukaryota > Viridiplantae > Streptophyta > Magnoliopsida > Malpighiales > Euphorbiaceae > Euphorbia > Euphorbia peplus. Next base: position 4,321,385 of record CP110843.1, on the reverse strand, counting down.
TTAATTTTACCAAAAATGTTAATAAAATAAATAGTCAAATCAGTTAAAGCTAACAGCTAATGTAATCGGCTAACAGCTAACCCCTAACTGAAAGACATAGTCCTAAAATACTTAAAACTGCCTTTAATTGCAAGGAAGTAATATAAGGTGCGGGAACCTCCACGATAACAAAGATGGGGCCAACCTATCACCGTCCTACACTACAAGTTATTTTCATCGACAAAGATTTGATATGATATGATATAATTTTTGGCAGAATTAATGGCCACAAATACATAATTTCAATTATTCTTTTATTCGTTAGGCGATATATTTTTCGACTTATCAACATTTATTTTCAGCGATATTCAATTCAATTTTGCTTAGTTCAGTTCAATAATATTAAGTTCAATGTAACAACATTCAGTTTAGTTCAATTCAGCAACATCAAATTCAATTCAGTCTTAATTTATTATTATTGTTAATAGATTATTAATAAATATTTATTATTTATATAAAATCTATTAATCTTTATTATGATTATAACTATTTATTTCAATTTGTTTACAAAATTTACTAGATATAAATAAATAATATTATCAATTTATGTGTATAATGTTCTACCAACTTAATAATTTTACTACATTTTATTTTTCTAATAATTTTCTTCCATATGATACATGATCTCATCATAATTATCATCATTATCATCATCATTTGCACCCAATAATTCTCAAATTTATTGTGCTATACCATTCCGCACTGCAAACATGTCGGTTTTATGACATGTATTAAACATATTTGAATATATCCTTCCATTAATATTCAGACCATATTGTATAATTGGTATTACAAACGTGTATAAAGCGTAAAAGTAGAAACAATAATTGACATTTGATACTTTTATGACATTTGAGGCATATTGTAGAGCACTTTCCACATTTTTTTTTAACTATACAAACGTCATTTTTACTTTCCTTCTCAATTATGAATATAAATCGTTGTAATGTTATTCCATTTCCCTAAGTTTTTCCGCCTAAACTTTAGCATATGACATGTTCTCTAATTAGAGACAAATATCCAAGAGTATTTGAAGCGGCTATTGCATGACGTGATCTTATTATTATTATAATAATTATTATTATCTTAATTTTATTTTTTTATTATAGTTATTATTTATAATGCAACATTATTATTATAGTTATTATTTATAATGCAACAATATTATTATTTGTTAAATTTAGTTTTGGTATTTATTTTCAATTCAGTTCAGCAAAATTAGTTTCAGTTCAGTTCAGTTTAGCAAAAAAAGTTCAGTTGAGTTCAGTTCAATTCTACATCATTCCTTTTAATTTAGTTCAATTCAGTTCAACATTATTCAGTTTAGTTAAAAACAGTTCAAAGTCTTTTCAGTTCAAAATAACAATACCTTATTTCCTTCTGCCCAAACAAGAGGAGCCCAATTAATTCAATGACATGTTAATTCATCGCCAATTATTTGAATAAGAAAACGAATATTAATTAAGAAATATTATATTAAAAATAAATAAATTTAGTAGTAGTTGAAATGGAAGGGTATATGTGTTTAATATGTAAGTGTCAGATTGTGAGTAACACTAAAACTGAAAAGTAAGAAAAAAAATAACAAAAATAAACCTTGTGGTTTCTGAGATTTGCAAACATAATTTATGTGGTTTGAAAATTTGTAAACAGGTACCATGAGGTTTGAACCGTTAGCAAAGTCAGTCTAATTTTCAAAATAATGTTAAAATTTGTCGTTGTGGCAAAACGAGTGATATTTCATGGAAGGTATTTTTGTCCGTTGAAACTCATAAAACGTTACGTATTCTCTCTTCGCATCCCTCTATTCTCTCAAAGATCGTTCAAAGTTTGAAATTTTTTGTAAATCAAAAATACAAAATTCAGTACGTCAACAAGTTTCTGAACAATTTCATATGAAATTTTCGAATAAAAAAAGAAAATCACATAGAATGGACAAAAATACTCCTCTAGGAAATATTAATTTTTTTGCCATGCCGACAAATTTTAACACCGTTTGGAAATTAGACTATTTTTGCTAACAGTTCAAAACTCATGGTACCTGTTTGCAAATTTTCAAACCACATAGATTATGTTTGCAAATTGCCGGAACCACAAGATTTATTTTTGTACTTTTCCCAAAAAAGAAGGGTCAGGTTTTGAGGGTGGTAACTTTGTTAGATTGTTCGAGCCTTGTTTCTTCTAACCTCAGTATTTTTATTGGAGATCCGTATAATGTCTATCTACTTTCGATCTTTTTTATATGCATTTGACTTAAACCATATACAAGTTTTTAAAATCGTTCAAAAAGGTCATTTTAGTCCCTTAATTTTAGAGACGACCAATTGAATCATTCAACTATCAAAATGTGCACTTATTGAGTGATTATTTAATGACATGACACTTAGTTGGCATTAAAGTTACTATTATTCATGTTTGTTAACTTAGTGCATTGTCGTCGAATAAGAACTCAGTAGATCCACATTTTGATAATTGAGAGACTCGGTAAAACTTTCCTAATTGAGAAACTAGAATGACATTTTTAGACAATTTTAAGAAATTACATATGTTTTAAGCATATGTATTTTGTGTATAAAAGTTTGACTAATCCTTTCTAACATAAACACCCTACAAAAATACATCCATATATATGCTCTCAATTCTAGTGGGCGGTGGGTATAAAAGGAAATGAAATTGTGAACGAAACGGGGCCGCTTTAGAACAATGATTTAAAATCAATTCACACTTGCTTAATTGTTAAGACCATCTCAATCTTATTGTCAAAAAAGACCATCTCAATCTCAATCTCACTATCATTTTCCTTTGAAAATTATAAATGTTTAATTTGTTCGTTAGTTTCATCCCACACAATCCAACCAAATGCTGAACTTGTTTGCATTTATTAATTTGGACGGCAATCATAATTAATTTTCAATAATAATAGTTATAATTATAATGAACCCTTAAATTGTTATAGCTAGTTAACCGACATATGAGCAATTCGATAAGGTGAAACTCTCTTAAAAAAGATATTATTGCGATGACTTTTTTTAATAAATTATTTTATGTTACAAATAAATTAATAAGCATTTATGAATTACCATAAAGTTAACTATTTTAACTCCTACTTATCTATTACATGTAACATAAACCTTTAATCTTACAGATAACTTATCTTTCCTAAAACCTATAAATATATGTTTATTCTATGTAATATACGTAACTAAGAAATACATAAGAAAAATACATCTTAGTTCTCTACATTGCTCTTATTTAATTTATAATATTATTCTTCTTTGATAACACGTTATCAGCACGAGTCCGCTCAACGAGTTGAATGAATATCTCTAATTCAATGATTGAGCCTATAATTGACGATGGAGATATATGTTTTGTTGATAGTGCTACAACACATACCATATTGAAAAGTAAAAAGTTTTTCTACAATTTAACATTAAAATATGCTAATGTTAATATTATATCAGGTAATACTAAGCTAATTGAAGGCTCTGGAAGAGCTACTGTATTATTACCCAACGATACAAAACTTATCATAAATGATGCATTATTTTCTTCCAAGTCTCGAAGAAATTTATTAAGTTTCACAGATATTCGTATCAACGGATACCATATTGAGACTGAAAATGAAAAAGGTATTGAATATTTATATATTACAAATAATGCATTTGGTAGAAAATGTGTTTTAGAAAGACTGCCAACATTATCATTTAGCTTATATTATACTAAGGTTAACTCAGTCGAGTCATATGCTACTGTAAACCAGAAGTTTACTGATCCGAAAATATTTATAATTTGGCATGACCGGTTAGGCCATCTTGGTTCAACAATGATGCATAAAATTATTGAGAATTCACAAAGACATCCACTAAAGAACCAGAAGATTCTTCAGTTTAAAGAATTCTCATGTGCTACTTGTTCTCAAGATAAATTGATTGTTAAACCCTCACTGGCTAAAATTGGACCTGAATTTCCTATGGTTTTAGAACGTATTCAGGTTGATATTTGTGGGCCTATTCATCCACCATGTGGACCATTAAAGTATTTTATGGTATTGTTGGGTGATTTTTGCAAGTGTACGGAATCACTCATGTAGTAATAAAAAGATCGAACCCACAGAGAAACGCTAATTACTCAATTATGTTAATCGTTTACTTTATTCGTTTTCTCGAGGTTTATAGAAAAGCGATAATTTGGATTGTTGTTGATTAAACTAAACTAATTCTTAAACTAACATTTATTCTGACATTAACATCTTCAACCAACATTCGTAGGATTTTCACCCTTGGCTTCCCTAACCCCTCAGAGACCATAGATTCCAATTTATCAATTAACTGAGAAATGAATTAAATTATTTTAGTAGTACATTTTCTTTTGGTATGTAAGGTTGTTTACCATCGACCGTAATGACTAATCTCTTTCGTCAATAGTTTTGCACTTCTATAGATTGAACTGATTACGAAATTTCATTGTAAGTTTAGAAGTGAGAATTTAACTCTGAAACTTTATTAAGGCAAAAAGAGATTTGACCACAAATCAATTCACTTTATGATTGTATTAATAATGAATCCTTTTTTTTTTTTTGGTAACACGGAGGGGCTAAACCCCAGAACAAAAAACAAGGAAAGGAAAAGAACAAAACAAAGAAAATTACACTCGAACAACACGAGGAACACCCTCTCCATTAATATCCGCCGCTAGTAAAAACTGGAGGCCTGCAGGAGGTGCATCAAATTCATGATGACCTAAATCAGAAGTGCCTGCGAAGTTCGCCAACCAATCCGCAACCCGATTGCCCTCACGGAACTGATGTTGCACTTTAATCTCCCAATCATGCTTCATAAACAGCTTACAACCCTCAATCAACCAGTAATATCTATGGAAGACCATCTCCCCATCCATCACTAACTTAAGCACAATAAGCGAATCAATCTCAACAATCACTCGACGGTATCCCTTCTTCCACGCCATCTCAAGCCCGTAATAAAGACCCCATAACTCAGCTAACAAAGCCGTGCAAACGCCCAAATTACACATAAAACCACATAACCACATACCATTCGAATCTCGAATCAATCCTCCCGTACCAGAGATCCCCGGGTTGCCTTTGCTCATTCCATCCGTGTTAAGCTTAACCCAACCTACATCCGGACAATTCCAACTAATAATCCGAGAATGTAAAGACCCACCCCCGACTTTCCTAACATTAATCGTTGCTTTAAAAAATTCTTCAAGACGATTACTAATGAATTGGACCTGATCAAAAACCCCACTATTTCCACCATTAAAAATCAGATTATTTCTCCACTTCCATAACCACCAGCAAATCATAGAGAACACAGTAGACCAAGCAAACTCCTTCCAATTTAATTGCAAAGTTAGATTTCCCACCATCCAGACATGAAAATCTACACTAAAAAATAAACTCCATTGAGATTGAGGGACAAACCGACGCCACAGGACCTTAGTTTGAGGACAATCCCGCAAGAGATGCAAAATAGACTCCGAACCTGAGCAGCTCGGGCATTTATCGGAGGTGCCAATTCTTCTTCTCACCCGATTGACATTAACAAGAATCCCGTTGTGAAAAACAAGCCAGAGAAAACACCGAATACGCTCAGTTGAATTTAAATTCCAAACACAATCCCAGTTAACCAGAGTATTAGGATGCGTAGTACCAGCAATCTCCGATTGGATTAAGTAAGCAGATTTAACGCTGAAATTTCCAGACGGAGAGGCATTCCAATACCAGCCATCTTCTTCGCCAATCTCACTAAGAATAACATACGAAGCAAGTTTAAGGATAATTGAATTAGGTAGAAAAACCCCAATCCGAAGCCAATCCCAAGATTTATTAGGAATCCAGTAATCCTTCACCTTCAATTGCAATTGATCACTTGGAATTTGTTGCACCACCATATCACAAAGTCTAAAGTCATCGACCCATTTATCGAGCCAAAAACGCGTGGTATACCCAGACCTTATAATTCTGCTCAAACCCTTCACAAGGATCGGACTACTAGCAACTATGGCCTTCCAAGTATGACTTTGCTTCGGCTTAGGCGTAAACACAGGAACATCATCAGGATTAAACCCATACTTACTTCGCAAAACAGTAACCCAAAGAGCTTGGGGTTCTGTAATTATGCGCCAACCGAGCTTAGAGAGAAGCGCAAGATTCATGTTATGAGCTCCTTTAATGCCAAGCCCACCGTCTCTTCGACTTTGGCAAATCGAGTCCCATTTAACTAGACTCATTCTTCGTTCTCCATCTTTAGCACCCCAAAGAAATTGTCTATTAAGCCCATCCAACACCTTACAAGTACTCAGCGGGAGCAAAACTGACTGCATCGTATAAGTAGGTAAAGCAGAAAGGACAGAACGAACTAACGTAGTACGCCCCGCAAAAGAGAGGCATTTAGCCTTCCAACCCGCCAATCGACCTTTCACTCTATCAATCACAAAACGGTGGGTCACTTTGGTAACTCTATCATGGACAATCGGAACTCCAAGATATTTCCCCAGGTCATCAGTTTTAGAGACACCAAGCTCCTCACAAATAAAATCTTGAACCGAATCATTAGTATTTCCAGAAAAGAAAACACGAGATTTTGAGAAGCTAACCTTTTGACCAGAACAAGAACAAAAATAGTCGAGGACACTCTTAATAACTTGCGCTTGACGAACCGAGGCCTCCGCCAATAGAACAATGTCATCCGCGAAGAAAATGTGAGAAATCTTAGGACCAGATTGGGATAAACGAACAGGTTTCCACTCTCGAGCATTAATAGAATCGATGATCAAATGATTTAGCCTTTCCATACATAGAACAAATAAGTAAGGGGAGAGAGGGTCACCTTGCCGTAGACCACGAGACGGGGTAAAGCCATGGGTCGGTTCCCCATTCCAAAGAATGCGAAGATGAGAAGTAGACACACACGTCATGATTACCTCAATTAAACTTGTAGGCAGCCCCAAAACACTCAGAGTATCCCGTAAAAAATCCCAACTAATACGGTCATAAGCCTTTTTTTAAATCAAGTTTCAGAATCATGCCTCCCGTTACGCCCGTTTTCTTCTTAAAAGAAGCCACAGCTTCCTGCATAATGATGATATTATCCGTGATTTGTCTTCCCGGGACAAAGCTACTTTGAATCGGACTGACAACACTTCGTAAAATTGGCTTTAACCGAGCTACAATACATTTAGCAATAGCTTTGTACGCTACATTACAAAGACCAATAGGACGAAAGTGAGTGAATGTCTCTGGACTACCAATTTTAGGAATAAGAGCAATATGAGTATCATTAATGTGCTCTTCAAAGATATTACGGTTGAGAGCATTAAGAGTGCTAGTACAAAGAGAAGCTTCCACCATAGACCAACACTTTTGAAAGAAGCTCGCATGAAAGCCATCCGGACCCGGCGCTTTGAAAGCCGCCATACTAAAAACTGCTGCTTTCACCTCAGTAGAACTGAAAACACGGCACAACCCATCAAACTCAGACTCAGAAATAGAGGGGAACAAACACCGAGAAATCAACTGAGGCCGAGAGGGACAATCCTCTGTATACAATTTCAAGAAAAATCTCACTGCTATATTTTTCAATTCTAGTTGATCCCAAACCCAAATCCCATCCTCGTTTTGCAGACCCTCAACTTTGTTCCTTCGTCTACGAATAATAGTTGAAGTATGGAAAAAAGTGGTGTTTCTATCTCCAAACAACAACCACTGCACACGAGATTTCTGAAACCAAATCATTTCTTCTTGCCGAAGCACCTCATTGAGCTCCTCAAGAATTTTACGCTCCAATTTCAAAAGACCTCCAGTACAACATTGTGCCAATCTAGCTTGAACACCACCTAGCCGATTATAGAGTCTCCTTTTTCGGTAGAACACATTACCAAACACCTGAATATTCCAATCCCGAAGAGTAGAAGAAAGCTCTCCAAGACCCTCCATCAAGCCTTTTCCTGAAGACCACGTCGGTGAAATAACATTATGAAAATCCGGATGAGTTAACCAAGCAGCTTGGAATCTAAACGGAGTGGCAACAGGCTGACTAGAATTATTATTCAATTTAATTAACAAAGGCACATGATCCGATTTATTTCTCGGCAAATGTCTCACAATAGCTTCCGGATAAAGTAATCGCCAATCAGTATTACTAAGAGCTCTATCAAGGCGACACGTAACTCTAGTACGCGGAGTTACACCCCGAAACCAAGTAAATTGAGGACCCACAAAACCAAGATCCACAAACTGAAGATCATTAATCCAGTTCGCGAAAGAGGCACATCTATCCAAAGTTTTCCAAGAACCCCCCCTTTTCTCTTCCGAGGTTTTAATACAGTTAAAATCACCTGCAATAAGCCACGGGATAGTAACCGAATTATGAAGCCCACGGATATCATCAAAAAACAATTTCTTATTAGCCTGCTGTGGACGAACATAAACAGCAGTAAGAAGCCAAGGACAACTACCAAGACCTGTACTAGTCATAGTAACTTGAGCGTGAAGATATTGTTTATTATGGAGAAGAATGTCAATTTTGATAGCACTTGAATTCCAAAACATCCAAATCCCTCCACTAAACCCCTCTGCTTCAACCACATCAACATTAGAAAAATTCAGAGATTGCCCAAGAGCCATTGCACGAGAACCCGGGACACGGGTTTCAATTAAAATTAAAATCAGCGGATTATGAACACGGACTAAATGTCTTAAAGCACGTTGAAATTCAGCACCACCGGCACCGAAACAATTCCAAATAATGAAAGACATAACAAAAATGGAAAAAAATAGAAGCAAGGACCCCAATTAAACAACAGGAGACGACTCCTCTTGAACGCGCTGATGCGATGTCGGAGCATCAACCTGCTCAACTTCTTTCTCAATACTACTTGGTACAAATTCCACATCATCTATAGAATTTGAGACCTCAATGCGGCTACGCTTCCCTCTACCCAGCGTTTCCTTTAGCTTTTTTTGCATTAAAGCAAATTCCGTGTCAACATCCATACCCTCATCAGAATCCAAAGCTGAAAAAATATTATGAGAGAACACATCGGTTCTCGGTCTCGGGCCAGCAGTACCACCAGAGATAGATTTACCCTTATGCCCTCCTCTACGCACCAGTGTAAACCCGCCTCTACTTGTCTGAGCTTTACCTTTCCCAAAGCCCTCAAACCCTTGCATCTTCTGAACAAAACTAGTTGCCTCTCCCTTCTCAGAGAAGGGGTTCTCGGTTGTATCATAATTTTGCGCTGGACGGGCTTGAATACTCCGGCCTGTACCCCGACCCTTGGTTGGAAATTTACGTCTTGGTACAATCATTTGAGACCCATACTCCAACACAGGCAGCTGGATTACTTCCCCAATAGGTTGTGCACCATTCTCTTCTCCTGACACTTCATGTTGAATCGGGGGTTGGTCATTAACAAGCTTTCCCTCGTCCGTGTTCATTGGAGCAGCCTTTTCAACATGCCCTATCAAAATACTAGGAGCACTACACGCCTCCTTCGTATGACCATAGCAACCGCAATTAGTACAAGCAATGTACAAACTCTCATACTCAATTCTTTGAATCCTACCATCAAGAACAATTTCAGCAAGTAGAGGCTTTTGTAAATCCATTTCAACGCAAACTCTTGCAAACTTTCCTCGAACAGCATTCATCGTATTCTCATCAACTTTAACCGGTTTACCCACCGATTGAGCAATCGCAAGTAACATGGATTCCTTGTAAAACCACACTGGAATTTCCGGAAACCGAATCCATAGCATAGTCGATTGAACCACAGCATCAGAAGGATTGAAATCCGCTGACCACATTCGAATAGTTAAGTAATTACCCTGGACTAGCCAAGGTCCATCATTAATCACATGTTGCCTATCAATATCTTCCTGGAATTGCACCAAGTAATATCCATGCCCTAGGTCCATCATGGTAAATCCCGCAACAGTTTTCCACAAATCAGTAACACGCTTCTCCAACGCAATATAGCCAAGGTTTCGGCCCAACAACTTAATCACCAGTGCCTTTTCCCATGGTGAGATCAGTTGATTCTTAAACTCAGGATCAATGGAAACCCTAGGTTTCAGAGGATCATTATTCACCAGGTCAATAGTAACTTTCCCACTAGCACAAAGATCTTCCACCACCCTAGGCGTAGTCGATATGCCCTTCTCCTTAGCAACATCAACCCAAGATTTGTACCCTACCGTACTACCAGTCCCACCAGCAGCACCTCCGCCCTTATCCGGCGGAATCCGGGGTAAAGGTTTGGGGCGCGGGGAAACCCTACCAGAGCTCATGGATATAAGATTTTTTTTGCCTTTTTGAAACTTTTTATTAATAATAATGAATCCTTAACTTCCAATTTAAGTTGGAAAGTTTGTAATATAGTGTACATGTGTATAGTGCATAATAAACTTTGTTTGGATCTTACCATTTACATTTAAAAGTATTGTGGACCGCTTCCCAACCATTATATGGATTGCAAAGTTTAGGACCTGTATATTATTTAATTATTACTTCACAAAAGAAAATTTAATTGCAAATTCCTTGGTCATATACAAAGGAAAAGATTAAATATTTTTACATTCATTCTGGTTCCACTTTGTCCAACATTAAACATTGTCTACCCTAATTTTAAAGATCTGTAACAAGTTTTTAATAGTTAATTAATTCAGATTTTCAATAGTATATATAGATTTTATGTTGTTCATGTCTTACATTATTTAGAGTGGGTAATAAAGTGGCAGAAATTTTAGCATGCTTTGGTCAGTCTCCCACAATTTTCAAATGGAGATCTTTTTCGAATCTTTTTGCAATATTTTCATTTTTGATGATTTAGTTCAGTCGAGCAATTTCGCTTTGTAATCTTTTTCTTTCCTTATTTTAGTAATTGGATTTGCAGAGTTAAATTGTGTTGTGGGTGTCAACCTATCTAGTTAAGAAGCTCAACCATTTTTTCCCCTCCAGCTTCCTTTTTTCATTTAAAAATATAAGCTTAAACCATACGTTTGATTTCTCTCATACGTAGGTCCTTAAAATTGTCTAAAAAAGTTATTGTAGCCTCTCAATTTTGGGGACGACTTATTGGATCCTTCAACTATCAAAAAGTGGACCTATTGAGTCCTTATTCGATAACGTGACACAAAGTTGACATTAAAATTAATATTCTTCACATTTGCCAACTCAGTGCCACGTCTTCGAATAAAGACTCAATAGGTCCACATTTTGATTGTTGAGGAACTTCATATGTCACATTTTGATAGTTGAGTGACCTAATAGGTCTTTCTCAAAGTTGAGAGACTAAAATGATATTTTTCAACAATTTTAGGGACTTGCTATGATTTAGGCCAAAAATATATTAGATTTTATGTTGCAAAAAGAAAAGGAACAATAGTGTAGGAAACACAACTTCTGATCACTAATGAATATTTATATAATCCACTTCTTTTTGAAAGAATTCATATAATCCACTTAGTTGTATCAAAGCATATTGATTATTGAATTAGTTTAAAAGCACAATAAATAATTGATATTAATTAGGTTAATCACGTATCCATCATTCAACAAACAATTAAATTGGAACAACGTTTTTAATGTTTGAATATTCTAATATGAATCATAAAAATAAGCTTAACTTTCCATTCATGGATTACTGTTATTCTAAATTATTCATCAATGAAATATTAAATTCAAGCAGAAAGATCCCAGAAAATAAATATTTCAAGGTGGTTAAAAGAATAGTTAATAAATTAATGAACATAGAAAACCTTTAATTTTACTTTTTTTAAAAATAAAAAATGGGACGACAATAAAATCATTTTTTTTTTGTAACAATAATAAAATCATACTGATAACTCCATAACATCTCACAGAATATGAAGTTATTTTTTGAGATCTATGACAAATCTTTATGTTTCATAAAAGAAGCTTATAAGAGTAACATAATATAAAAGTAAATTAATAATGAATAGGGAAATAAGAAGGATAATGAGTTCCAAAACAATTGATGCAACAATTCCATGTGCTAAGAAAACAAAAGTAGTGGGATATATAGATAAATATTTTTATTCTGTTTTTAGGAAATTATATTATTTTTCTTAGTCAACTATGACTAAAATAATAAGTAATGGTGATTCTGGATGATGATCTCAAATCTCAAAGTAATGATTTGTTGTATTTTATTTTTGGCCGTCAAAAATTCAACTGTATATCATCAGTTATTTCATTTTCAAATGCATAGGCTTATTTATTTTCATCTAAAATTTTCTCAACCAAAAATTTCAGGTAGTTTTTACGTAAATTGGTGAATAAATCTTACCGCTCTTAAATCTTATGCATGCATGCAATACACATATATCTCACAACTTTTAATTTTGAATCATGTATAATACAATTTCATCTCATTGCGAGTAATCAATTGGATTTATAATTTCCGTTTGATTTAAGAATCTCTCATACTTTGTGAAAACCCCATTTCAGAATAAATCCCCAATGTTTACTTTTAAAAGGCCCAGTTTCCAGAGAAGAGTTCCGTTGGGCTTGGGCCTCCTGCAAGCCATTGGTTCGCATGGACCTGATGGGCCTTGTTTTCAGAAAAGGCTTAGGAGTTCAATTAAAAACCTTTCAAAAAAAAAAAAAAACAAAAAGCTCAATTTGGCCACGGACTTATGCAAAATTTGTGTATTTGACTAGTTACATTTTATTTGGTTACATTTGGCCACTAACCTTTGTAATTTGGTGAAATCTCACCCTTATTATGTTAATTTACATTCATGCTTTTATATAATTTAGCAATTTTTAGTTTTAGTATCAATTTTTTATTTGAAACAGAAGAAATTTTAATGTTTAACATTCTTATCTCATTTTAATTTTGATCAAAAAAGTGTGAAATTTCACTAAATCGATAGATTAATGGCCAAATATAACCAAATTACATAAGTCGGTGACCAAATAAAAGGTTAGTGGCCAAATGCACAAATTTTACATAGGTCAGTGGCCAAATAATGTCTTTTGCCCAAAAAAAAAAAAACCGTATAGCAAGAAACTTTTGCAAAGTACACTTAAACCTTTTTAAAGTAATATCCTTGAGACTGGAAAAAAAATATTACTTTAACAAATTTATTACTTTATCGATATAATAAATATCAGTGTTCTAAAAATCGGCCGAGTTGACCGATTTATCGGCGATTAATCGGTAAAATCGAGTATACCGTACCGATATAAGTAAATAGGTCGTTTTAAATCGGTCAACCGATTTATGACCGATTTATAACCGATTCAGAAAAAATTAGCCCAATTTAGAAAATTTTGGTCCAAATAAAAATGTCTCATACAATTTTAATTAAATAATTAATTTTTAAAAATAACAAAATAAACAAAAATCCCAAAAATACTCAGACCACAGACATTTTAACTAGCAACAAATTGAAAATTATGAAATTGGTGAACAAGATATGGTTGAATAAGAGCATCTAAATATGTTACGTTAATTTGTTGGTAATTGTTTTTTTTAGAATATTAATGTAATAAATATCGAAATATTTATGTTTGTCGACATTTTGGTATATTTATTATTATCATTTTGGACAAAAGTAGTTATTATTTTTAGGTAGTTTGGTCAATATTTTTTGTTTTCTAACATAGATTTTTATGTTTTTCTAAAAAATATTTATATAATTTATTTAAAATAATTAAAAAATAAAAAAAATACAAAACCGATTAATCCCCGATTCATTCCCGATTAATCCCCGATTCATCGTTTGGGTCATTGACCGCGCCGCGGCCGCATAGCGATTTTTAGAACACTGATAAATATTTTAAAGTAATACAGTTTTATGTTTACGTAATACGATACATAATACATTATGTTTAAAAACAAGATTCAATCACATGCAATGTATTTGATCTAAAATTACTTTTGTTTTGCTTAATTATATCTAACAACTAGATTCATACATATAAAAAATTGCACCAGATACAGTATACATGTAACGTGTGTTGTCTACATCGTATAGAAACTCAATTATCTAAAGTTTATTGTAATTCTAAATTATAAATTCATGAACATACAACGTACAATATAGATTCATATTTTTTAAAAAAAAACTGAATTTTGTAACTCATATATATTATATACATATAATTCTGAAATTATTACTTTACATATTACTTGGACCGTTAATGACTTTCTAATTTTTTATTATCTTATGCTTTTAGCGAGAATATTACTTTACAACATTTGCTCAAGTTGAGACGGACGAAATGTATTACTCCCTCCATTCTGAAATAAAAGTCTTCTTAGACAAAAATATCTGAAATAAGAAATACTTAAAAGTATCATTATACCTTTATTAATTACTCATTTCATATGGAATGTACCTATTATTCTTTCCATTATTACTAATTACAAAAATATATTTACCATATCTCAAGATTCTCGATTTCTTAATAAGAAAATGATAAAAAAAAAATTAGAAAAGACGTCATTTAATTTAGACAAGGTTAGAATGGGTAATAAAAAAGGAAAATAGTCAAAACGACTTTTAATTCAAAATTTCTTTCATTGTCTAAAAAGACTTTTATTTCAGAACGGAGATAATACTTAAACGAGATTATTATTTTATCAGATATTATTTAATCGAGGTTTAACTGCACGGGTGTAATTCAAGACATAAGGGACTACACCATCATTTACCTCCAATTAGCATTGACAGTCTGCTAAAGGTTGCGACTCAACAATAACAACTGAATAGGAAAGTTGCGCCAACTACGAGACTTAACCCAACTATTACAGCATATACTTATTGTTATTTTCATGTTCGTCCATTAATATCAGAACACAATAAATAGACCCAAATCAAAATTCAGCATACATGATTCTTTATAAGTTTTCTCTACTTAAATCTGTGGAATAGATATAACAAGATTTTGTGAAAATAATTAAATCAAGATTAGTTATAATTATCATTCTCCACCTCACAGTTTTATCATATTTTTATGGTTTAATTATGAATATGTTGAGATGTAGCAATCGGATACAATGTTCTAAGCTATTTTGTGTTCCTTTAATTATTTTTATGCGTTTAATAAAATTATAATTAGATTATTACAATTAAAATATCCACTATTCTTTTGTCTTACGTGATGAATGTAAAGTGATACATCACATGATGTTTATTTTATTTTCTGATGTCTGTATTCAATTATTAACATGTAAGAAATAATATGTGTAAACAACACATAAATTTTAAAAAAATCCCCAGCTCTTAGTTGTCAAATTTGAACATTAGTTCTTTTTGTTTCTTTAATTCAACATTAGTTATTACATGTAATATATTAGTTTAATTAAAGTTAAATTACAAAAGAAATCCTCTAATTATATTGGTTTTGAAAAATGAATACCCGTGACTTCTAAAAAAAATAAAATAAATTCATGTATTTATGTGCTTTTTCAAAATAATACCTTTTAGATTTGATTTTACAAAAAAAGAGCGTTAACGATCTTAAAATCAAATTTTTCTTGAATTAGAATTGTTTAGTATCACAGAGTCAAGTTCAGGTGAGACACCCCCTTATGGTGTGACAACTCTCTTATGGTGTGACAGGTACCGATTGTGTAATTAATTAGGTAGTAAAAGGTAACTTTTTTATCAACCCAATCAGAAATGCCACGATTGCTCTCAGCATCTCCCATCTGATGATGACTTTTCCGATCTCGATCTCTTGCAATTCTTCCGCCTTTAGGGTTCCGATAAGTCTGGCAATCGCATCTTTCGCATCGTCGACAGGTAATTCCCCGGTAATGAAGATGAGCCGCCGAGGAGGACTGGTTATGGAAGGCATGAGGAGGATAGTGAGAGGCCGTCTTATCAGAAGCGTCGCTATGATGATGATGATAATAATGAATGGTCTGGGAGGAAGAAGTATGGGTATGGTGATGATGAGGGATCTGGAAGGAAGAAGTATGGTTATGAAGATGATGATGAAGGTTGGGGCCGCAAGAAATATTTAAGCATTTGTGAAGTTGAAGATCTTTTTTAATTCTTCTGTTTGTGCTTCCATTTTTTACATGAATTTTGAAGTATTTTTCATTTTTTGATCTCGCGTGTGTTTATGTTAGTGATATGTTTCTTTTGATTCCCCATTTATAATCAGAAACTTGTCTTCAGATTGCAAGTAACATTTGATGAAAAAAACTGCAGAAGATTTGTCAAGTCCATGAATAACACCCAGATGGAATCTGATGTTCCTAATGCATCAGTATTTGGAAATTAGATGGAGTGGATTCAATTAATTAATTGAAACAAACAGACTATTAATTTGAAACAAACAGAATATTATTTCGGAATAACCGAGTATTAATTTGGAACAACAAAATATTAATTCGGAACAACCGAGTATTAATTCGGAACAACCGAGTATTAATTTGGAACAACCATAGAAAAAATAAAAAAAATAAAAATCGCTTATAAATAGCAACAATAAATCTCAAAATGACCGCCTAATTAATACGAGTTCAGTGGTATATTTTTTTTTTTGAAAAATGCGTTCGAGAAGAGCGGGAAAATGAATTTTAAAGAAAATAATTAAAACTTTTTCTCTCTCCAGAGGTGACATCAGCGCTGACATCACCTCCTCTTCCTTCCCTTCATTTTCCACGCATAAGGTTTTTTCTCTTAATTACAAGTTTGCCACATTCCCCTGTTCAATTGCAAAATTACCCTCACCTTTTTCTCTTGTCACACCATAACTGGGCTGTCACATCATAAGCCCATTGTCACACCTAAGCCTTTCTCTAGTATCACATTTACTACATAACAATAATTTTGATTGTTCAATATCATCATTTTAAAGTTTTCTCTCATCACAAAACAACACGTAAACAACTTCATAATTGAAAAATGAGAAATCTATGAAGTTGTGTTTAGACCATTATCAATACTTAGAATATGTTGTTTTTTAGGTAATTATCAGATTATATGATGTAAACCATAGATATCCTCATGTTGAGAAGTTATAAAACTAGAAGGATTAATTTTGAAAGAAAAAAACATACATTATTTTGAAAATTTGTATGACCACAAAGGTCTTTCATCATAATTTATCCTTTAATGAATTCATATATATTAGGGGCGTTTGTTTTACTACTTTTCAACTGTCTTTTGCCTTTTGCTCCTAAACAGGAGATATTTAAGTGTTTGGTTAGGAATAAAAAAACATCTCATTTTCCTGTTTGACAAGGAAACAACTGCTTTTTCTAAAAAGCAGTATTTTACTGCTTTTCCTACTTTTTCTCTACGTTTATTTATTTTTTCTCTTAAATACCCCTAAACGCTCACCTTAAATTTATTTAGTGGTTTAAAACATGTACATTTTAGTCCTTTTACATACTAACAGCAAAAAGCAATTACAAAATTACCAAACACTTATCTTGAAACAAGAAACAGGAAACAGGAGACCGGAACATGAAACAGGAACAGGAAACAGGAAACCGGAACAGGAAACAAGAACAGGTGCACCAAACGGACCTTATTCAAGGACTTCAAAGCTGCTTTGAAGTTGGCCCTCGCAGTCTGGTTCGGAAGCTACTTTAAATTTTGAGAACATAACATAAGTGAAAAAGTAATTAGTATCATTTCAAAATTAGAAAAAATTAATAACTCTGATTTTTAGGAAAATTCTATGGTCACTTTGTGTTTCACAAAATGACCATGACTTTGTTTTGTCCACCATTAGATCATGGGTTAAAACCTAATCCAATGATAAATAGAACAAAGTACAAACAAAGTAGAGAAAAAATAAAGTAACCATAGCCTACACCTGATTTTTATTGTAAAGAATGTGAAGTAGATAGTCTATCTATAGACATTCACTTTACAGCTCAAAATTAAAATGTTAGAAAACTTAGCTTACAGTGTCATTAGTTTTTGAAATATTTAAAATATCATAAATAAAAGTTTGAACAGTAGCAACCTCAACAGTCTCTATTTTTCTAAAAATTAAATTAATACTTCAATCTCATTTTACAAAAAATATATCAGTCATCTATCTACAAACTAATGTAACTACACTACACGAGTTCTTGAGTGCCATAGGTATTGAAACCCTTAATAAATAAAAACTTAACTTTCTTTTTTTTTTGGCAAAAGGAAGGCACAAGGCCCGGGACAGGAAAGAAAACAAAAACAAACTAAACAGAAATAAATCTTTCTATCGAACGACCATCACGATCATCGTCAAGAAGCTCCTGGAGGCCTGCAGGAGGCACACCACACTCGTGATGACCCAAGGCAAGAGAGCCTGCGAAATTCGTCATCCAGTCAGCAACACGGTTTCCTTCGCGGTAAACATGAAGAAAACGAATGTCCCAATTCCTCCTCATAATCTCCCGACACTGTCTGATAATCCATCCATGAAGATGATGGACACCAATATGACCTTGAACCAGCAATAAGACAGCTTGAGAATCCATTTCCATGACCACTTGTCTATGCCCCTTCATCCAAGTTATGGAGAGGCCAAAATACAACCCCCATAATTCCGCAAGGAACGCAGAACAAATACCAAGATTAGCTGCAAAACCACCTAACCAATCCCCGTGAGAATCTCGTATCACTCCCCCAGCCATCGCTAAGCTAAAAACTTAACTTTCTAAGTCATTGTTAATTCATTAAATTGACATTTTAACTTCACTTGTATGAAATGTCTAATATTGTTGAATTAACTTTTTCAACTGTTCATTTCTCCTGATGTGAGATATTGATTTCACAATGTGTCAAGCAATATTAATGAGACTTAATGTTTATAATAAAAAACAAAACAAAACAACTTTGGCAAATTCTTACCATTTTTTCACGAATCATCCAAATCATAACTTGTAACCATTATACAAAAGGTACTATATATACAATCGCTATCTAAAACATTTTTATCCCTCTCCATCTCAAATAGAAACAAATGATTCGACAACATCATCGATAATTCTTTTAGAAATTCCTTATCGTGCCCGGAAGAAACTCGAGTAGAAATCATAATCTATTGCTTCTTTTAGAAAGTTGTCTCAATCTCAACCCTCAAATAAACAGAACAACTAAAAGAATCTCATTACCCAAAAAACATTCAACTATTCACAAAAAAATACAAGTAACTTGTCTCAATCGAGTTTCCATCCATCGTAATACTTTTTTTTCATAGATATTTTCTAAATTTGAATCCTCAACCTTCAGTTTGTATCTATCATCCTATTCCCTTAATCGTTATCCTACCTTTCAATTAAAACAACTTGTATCTATCACATTAATTTTAACTTAAAGATCCAAAACATCAATAACAATAAATAACGCTAAAAAGAAAATCTCATTCACATACGAAAACAAAACAATAACATTTATATGGATTTTCCTATATGAACTTGATTTTATTTAACTTCATTATATTATAGAACAAATTAAGATCCTGATTAAGGAGATAATTAGATAAAATTCAAGAAAAAAAAAATAAAAAATTACATGAATCTTGGACGATCATAAGCAGTCATGGAAGAATGATAACCAGAAAAAGAAAGACCCATAACAGGAACAGCAATACTTGCCTCCATTACAAGCCTTTGTTGATAAGCTTCAAAACTACCTCCTGCTTCAAATATTTCCTTAATCAAATTCCGATAATATGCCTTAAGCCTCCTTAACATAGATGAGTAGTGTAATTTCATCCATCTTAATCTCATCTTCCTCAACATTTTCACTATAAAATACCCTCTTTTTGGCTTTTTGTCCCCTCCGCCGAGTCGTAGGACGGGTAGTTTTCGCCTCCGGAGGGACATTCTCCGACGGGAGGGGTACCGGGTTGTAGTGGTGGTTTGTTTAGGGGTTTCTTCCATTTTTGAGTTGTGAGAGAGATGTGGGAATGTGGAGGCTTTTTTATGTTTATATTGAGTGAAATGAAATAGAGATGAAAGTTGACTATGTAGAGACAAAGGCATCTTTTGGGTGTATGGGTTAAAATAGCAAAATAAGGCATGTAGAATTTAATTTTGAATAAAAGGTCCACATGGGGATTTTGTCATTTCTAGGCAAACAATAAATAAATTGTTTAGTTTTACAAAATAAATATCAAAATAGCCCCAAGGTTTTTGAGAGTATCAATTTAGTGCTAATATATAAAATAATATCAATTGAACTTTTAACGTTTATGCAATAGTAGTACTTTAAATGATGGTAATGTAATTTTGACTTTGTGACTTGCACCAATAATTATATTTCTTCAAATTTATAGTTGTTGTACGAAAATAAACAAATCATTTTTATCAACTATATATATGACATATATGCCATGTCAAATTTCGTTACCGATGTATTTAATTATATTATTTTATAAACATTAGCCTTTAATCATGCTTTTTTGGTACGTTATATGACCTTCTAATGTAACAAGTCGCGTCACTTTTTATGTTGAGGTTCTCAGTTTTTAAGTAAAAACGAAAAGCTAATGCAGAAATCTGAAGATGAACATTCTAATTAGATTGTCTCCTTCAAAATAGAATAAAACTTCCGCTATATTAAGAGTTAATAACTTCTCTTTTAAATTGAGTGTCAAAAGTAAAAAATAAGTCTAAATTAATAGGAAAGGAGCTAATAACTTAAGTCTAAAGACAGGAATTTTTATATTTTTTTGAAAATATTTTATTCTAAAGGAATATATTGTTAATATTGTTGACCGTATCCTTGAATTAAGCAACAAACAAATCATCCATTACAAAATAAAAATAATCATATTTTGCAATATCTTCGATTTTTATTTCCTGTCATTTATTTGAAGGTATTTTAATAGATTTATTAATAGACCAATTTTAGATGACCTCATGTTCAACTAATCTGAAAGTAACTGACACAAAGTCTAATCTAATTAAATTGCTTGTTTCCAATTTTAACTTTACCAGTTTATTCTGAATTAATGTACAGTTAGATGGGAAATTATTGTAGGATTTAGGCATTCTTACCGAAACTAAAAATTGTGCAGTTTAGTTATTAGCATGAAAAACAGTGTCAAATATTTTTATTGTTATTTGATATTGGACAATACGATCTAAAATCACGTAGAACAATTGCAGAACACATTACGATAACTATAATATCATTTCACCATATGACTCAATTCAATAACATGATTGATTCATTAGATTTCTTAGATCTTAACATTAACTAGATTACACATTCAAATACGAGATGTTCTATTAATGAGAAGACAGGAGAAGATGTCACATTTTGAGTCAAATTTTAAGGTTTCCACTATTCTAGGCTCATTTCAATATGTTATAAAGTAAAATGAGATGAATACTAGATAGATATTTCAATTTATTAGCTCTTTTCTTATATTTTTAATTTATTTAATTATATTGTTACATATTAGTCAGTCGGATATTTTTAAATTTTGTTTTAGTTAAGATCATCGAGATTTATCCACGTTTTTTTTCTTTTATAATGATTTGTGTATATAAATATTTACAAATTAGAACAATTTTTTTTTATCAAATTTCAAACCAATTTTCAATAATTATTAACCAAATACTTTATTAATCATAAATGTTGCTATACATAATCCACATTACCACTATATTGAAGATACTTTTGTATATTTTTTTCTATTTCTTTAGGAGATATGTTGTACTATCATTTGTATATTTAAATTATAAGTTTGATTTATTGGGTATCACATGAATATATGCATTGCTCTCAGTGCTGAATTGCTGCAAATAAACAATAGCCATGTGACGACGTGAAGAATGGAAGTTGCTAAATTATTAATACCCATTTTGTTTCATTTAATTTCCACATTTATCAATAAAATATTTATTTTATATATTCAGATTGGTCCTTAATAATAACAATAAAAGTTTTAAGGACTTGATATACATTGTGCAGTACAGCCAATTCGAGGTGGGATAGTCTAGTCAGCATTTTTTTATAAGAAATTAAATTACAACTTTCATTAAGCATCCTCAATTGGGCCGTATTGGGCCGGAATCGGATTGAGCCCATTTCGTTACACTATAGTCAGCCTAATTCAAACATTTGTGATTGAAACAGGTTGCAGGTTTCAACAAATGTTATAGAACCAGATCGGTTGGCGACCCAGATTTCTAAGTGAGATGAAGGTCATTCGGACTCGGTTCAATTAAATGGCCCGAATTGCTTGGACCGGATGACGTAAATTGAAACTTTAATCAACACAGTGAACCACTATATATCATAGGTTACATCTAAAGCTTTTTCTGGTGTTTTTTCAAGAAAAAGTTCATTCGTAATTAATGGTCTATGTTGCCCGGGCACTGTGTAAGAGATGGAAACAGGAAACATTATTTCTAAAACACAACCTTTATAAAATAGCCTTGAAATGGGAACAGACATGGACATGATGTGTTCAACATATGTGTTCAACATAGATACGGGTACGCTTGTAAAGAGAAGGTGTTCGCATAGCATAGATGACAGTCATGATCAGAGAATTGTTTTAGCACCATAACTATTAACACAACAAATACAAAGGAATTGAATTGATACATACATTTTATATAAAATAAACACTTTTAATATGACCAAATATAAGTTGGGTTACAGATATCAGAAGACAAAGCTTCCTAAAAATACAGAAGCAAGTGAAACTGTGAGATTGTCATCAAGCTTAGTACTTACAGGCAGTGATTCAACAACGGCTGAAGCAACGGAGACAACAGCGAAACCTGCTACCATTTCCCAGCTTTTCTCAACATATCCAAACAACGAAAAATAATGCATGTACCTAACATAAAATTTTACGTATCCCTATCAGAACCGGCACATTGAAAGGCGGCATAAAATAAACGGGGACGCAACTTACATGAGAGATGCCAAAAACCCGCCAAGTGCCATCGCAACACTACCGGCTATAGACTTGTTTCGGTTGTGTGGAAGTTTCTGACTGCCAAATCGCCTCCCAATAATATCTGCAATTCCTGAAAATAAAACTGTAGTTTTAGTATCATAGCAATGCAGAAACGGAACCCGTAAATGGTCTTCTTTATGCAAGCATTGAAGTTTTAGATAGGAAGATCCGATATAAGTTCAAATGCTCGTAAAGTATTGAACGTGTGCAACAATAATCTCTCGGTTTTTGGTCTTGGTCTAGTTCAGTTTGCCATTTTCTAAACACTTGCGAATGGATTTTAAGGCGGAGTCTCTTAAAAGAGGGCGACATTGAGTTCGATGAGAGTAACATTGCATCCTTGAAAAGGACTTGATCGTGCACACGCAAATACGGTAGGATACAAAAGAAAAATGACCATAAACCTAATAAAACGTGTAGATGTAAGTACCATCTCCAGCACACAAGTTACAAATTGCTGCAATTGCGATCGGGGAAGTCCTCCAATAGATTGCACAAGCCATGGTTACGGTTAAAGCGTAGTAAAGCGGTCCTTTAAGAAGTTCCCTGATGCATAGAGAAGTAGGGATTATTGTCAAGTCACAACGAGCATTATCTAAAGAAAGAAGATCACAATCATAATTCTATTCTTTGCTCAATCTACCTCATCAGATAAAAATGTAGCAAACAAGCGTTGTTTTAACAACGTACTAGAAAAAACGATAATCGCGGAAGAGGCGAAATTATCCACAAGGAACCCTACATTATGTGTGTGCCGGACTATGGGATAATACTGAATTTTTTGACATGTATAGCCGAAATTCAGTTTATAATAACAAGTTAAAACCTGTGATCGCCGGATCTGCTCATTGATTTTACTGTTGCTTCATCCTTCCATATGCCTGACCCCAAAAGAAGCATTCGGAATATGTTGATGCCTGGAGTTAATGATGCCAAAATTGCACCGCGATGTCCTGAACTGTAACAGGGAGGAATAGAATAGACATTTGTTAACCGAAAAAGTAGTAAATTGGGGGAAGTTTAGTTAGACAAGAGATTACCTGAACAAGGGCCAGCAAAGCATGAAAACTAGTCCAATGCTTATGTGAATAAGCTTTCTAATCAGTTTCTAATAATAATAAGCAACCTTTAGCACAAAGAAGAGAAGATAAACAAAAAAGAAGATATTATTTACATGTCCATTCCTTTGAAGATGTTAATAACATTCTTATATATGCAATGGTCAATTAACTGACGCTGCGGGGATTTTCCCCTGTAAGCGTTCCGTCAATTCCTTAATCCACTTCCAAATATCGACTCACTAGATTCCCTTAAAACCCCTACTCTCTACATCTCTATCACAAGGCTGGATCTTCTAGTCCTCGGTGTACTAGGGTAGATCACTTAAGCTTAACTAGTGCAGATTCACTAGCCTAGAGGTTGGAGATCCCACACTCACAAGTCTTTGTCACCTATAGTAATGCTTATATAAACTTGGGGTCTATGATACGAGGAACAATTATTGATATGTTTCATTCACCGCTTTGTGTTGAAACCTCCTCAGACCCTTTGCCTTGCTTGGGTCATTAGATTAACCATAATATATTCAACTAAATTTGGGAATATGTAACAATGTAGGTGCTTTAAATGTACCCTACCCGAACCCGAAAGGACGATATCTGGATGAAATGTCTGAGCAAGGAGTGGCACAAACCCTACAGGCAGTAACCGATCCAGGATTCACTGGCCAGGGTGGTTATGACTTATGTGTGCTAAATTTATATTTTAAGCCTTTAGTTAATTTCCATGGATTCGTCAAGTTTTTCAACGACTAGTGGTTGCTCAAGCCTCTATAGATTTGTCCATGCTAACAGGGATGTGAATGAACTATAATTCACATTGAAATGGAGACGGAATACAATATATTATATGAATTTTGTCCATGCTCTGTTCTGTATGAATTTTCAGTTAATTTCAATTTAGTTCAGTAATTTCACTTTAGTAAATGTGAAATTTAATTTAGTTCAATTTATTTTTCTTTTCATTCATAAATAACAGTGTCTTACTATTATTAGTCGAGCTGACTGCCGATAAGCCATATTAGTAAATAGACTTTCCAATACATGTAGATGCGTTTTAAAACCGTGAAAACTTAGAGCCACAAATTGTACAAAAACAATGAAACAGGAGAATGTAAGTCAAACCTGGTCAAAGATGCGTCGAGTAGCGATTTCCCCCCAGAATCGAAGAACTAAGAGAATGATAGAAGTGGATATGACAGCGGCATAGAGGTCGGAAACCACTGGATTTTCATGGAGCATTGTGGTGGCGTTGACTTTATTGACCGGAGAATATTATGGAACTTTAGATTTATGTTGTCCTGGTGGTGTAGCAAATGAATTTTAAAGAATAGATAATGAATTTGACTTATGAATTGGCCAGTGAGGAAGAAGGAAATGACGACGACAAAGACCAGATGGATTTAATTTGCTAGGGTGGCGCGCGGTCCATGTCACAACTTCATAACATCATTTAGGTATCTCTAAATTAAACCAATTAGAATTCATTTTGGCTAATTTTGAAGAGAATTTGTACATGTTATTGAGTTATGCAACCCTTTTAGTTGATTTTGAGGATAATTTGCATAGGTTATTAGTTATATAACTCGTTTATTGGATTTTAATAAAAAGTAACTACAATTATTCATACTCACCAAACAATGTTTTAGTGGTTTTTACATTCCATTAAGAAGTGTAAGATTATGAGTTCAAATTTCATGATTATAGAAAGTTAATGCTAAAAAATTCATATAACACATTTTATTTTTATATAAGAAGAGATGTTGCAAGGGATAAAAAAGAAAGAGATTAAGGGCTAGTTTGACATTGCCGTAGGAATAAGCAATTGTTGTCCAAAAAGGCAAGCAAAAGCTGTGAATAAACACATTTCAAAAGTTATAAAGTCAAAAAAATAAATAGAATACAACTTTTAACAACTGCATTTACCAAACACTGCTTTTAGCTGGAGAAAGCTAGAAAAGCAAGGAAAGCAGCTGAGAAAACAATGCCAAACTGGACCTAAGAGAGAATAAACTATCGAAGCTGGCTAACCAATTCACACATTTATTCACCTATCTATACACATATGGATGAACATAACAAATTGTTATGTTGATTAGTGCATAATCTTAATCACCATAAAAGCATTCTTAGTACGTAGAAATTGAACAAACTTGATAAATGAGTGTAAAGTATCTGTGGGGAAAATAATCTCAAGTATATTCATAACGATCAATGATACATGTATATATACATAAGTATTAGTGCTCCTAATTAGTGTAGAAAACTAATCTTCCTAAACAACATAATTCCTATTCAAACAATACAAGGAAAGAACTTGAATCTGAAGATACTAAACCAGAAGTATCCTATTCAGTTATCACCCCCCCTCAAGCTGAGCAGGACGGGAACGAACGGTCAGCTTGTCCCGCAAAAACTGGAACCGTCCACGTGACAAAGGCTTAGTGAAAACATCCGCTGTTTGATCCTCCGTGCTAATATAGCGAACAACTAAGACCTTAGACTTCACCTTATCCCGAACAAAGTAAAAGTCAATTTCGAGATGCTTACTTGACTCATGAAACACCGGGTTCGCTGTGAGATAAACCGCACTCAAATTGTCACACCATAAAATCGGGGGAGAAGAAAGATTAAAACCAATTTCACGAAGCAGCATTTGAACCCAACTGAGTTCTGATGTGGCAGTAGCAAGAGAACGATATTCGGCCTCAGTAGAGGAGCGAGACACCGTCTTTTGTTTTCGAGCCGACCATGAAACAAGCGAAGTGCCCAAGAATACTGCAAAACCACTAGTCGACTTACGATCATCACGATCGCCTCCCCAATCAGCATCTGAAAAGCAATGTAACCGCGAAGAAGAACCGCGTTGGAAGTGAAGTCCAAACGAAGGTGAACCATTCAAGTAACGTAAAATTCTTTTAACCGCCCCCCAATGTAACTCTGTGGGGGAATGCATAAACTGAGACACTTTGTTGACGACAAAGGCAATATCAGGCCGGGTGAAAGTCAAATATTGGAGGCTTCCCACTATACTTCGATATAATGTGACATCATGAAACGGATCTCCCTCGCCTGACTTCAATTTTTCCGCCGGATTGGTTGGACTTGTGACGGGTCGAGAATCTTGCATCTTGGCCTTAGCAATAACAGAAAGACAGTACTTTGTTTGATGAAGAAACAGACCAGAAGGAATCCAATCGACCTCAATACCAAGAAAGTAATGAACCTTCCCCAAATTTCGAATCGAAAAATTGCCTTCCAAAAAAGCAACCAATTTCTGAATAAGCGTCGGAGAGCTCCCTGTCACCAATAAGTCATCAACATAAATCAAGCAATAAAGTTTAACCGAATCAGCCACATAATAGTAAAGAGAGCAATCCGTCTTGGAGCCCTTAAAACCAAACTGTAGAAGCTTAGAGGTAAGCTTCTCATGCCACATTCGCGGAGACTGCTTCAAGCCATAGAGCGACTTTCTCAATTTACAAACAAAATGCGGACGCATAGGATCCTCAAATCCAGGCGGTTGAACCATATACACATCCTCATGAAGATCCCCATGTAAAAACGCATTGGACACATCAAGTTGTAATACTGACCAATTATGAGACACAACAAGAGTAAGAATGAGACGGATAGTTGTAGGTTTAACAACCGGACTAAATGTTTCAGTGAAATCAATCCCAGGTCGTTGATGAAATCCCTTCGCAACTAAACGTGCCTTATAGCGCTCAACCGAGCCGTCAGCCTGTGTTTTCACTTTGAACAACCACCGACATTCAATCAGATTGGCATCATCGGGTAACTGAACTAGCTCCCACGTTCCATTAGAAATTAGTGCGTTATATTCCTCAGACATGGCAGCGCGCCATTCCGGGACCTTTGATGCTTGAAGAAAAGTATGAGGTTCCGGGGCATGAGTGGCGAGCAACACTTTTGGTTTGAAAATACCACGTTGCGATCTAGTAACCATTCGTCGGGGGGGATCTGGATTTTGTAAAGCTTGAACAATTGGTGATGAAGAGGGTTCCAGCAAAGATGGAGGCTGCTGGTCCGTGGTCTGTCCCGAGGAGTCACCAAAATTGAGGGGGACTGGACTGACGGGGACCGCATGAACCGGAGGTGCGGACACGGACGTCGGTGGCGTTTTGGGGGCAGCCGACGTACTGGACTGAACTGCAGTTGGCGAGGAGTGCCCCGAGGTACCGGAATCGGCTGACGGCAATAAAAGAGATCGAGAGCCCTGACCAGAATGAGTGGATTTTTGTTGCTGGTTGGGAGCACGGGATGTATGCTCGGCAGGTCTGGTCGGTGATGTATGCATAGCCGGCGACGGGCTGAGCAACGGCACCGTAATCAATGGTGGCGGCAGTAGCGCTGGGAGTGAGTTATGGACAGAATGAAGCTTTCTCAGAACCAATTTTTCGAATGGAAACTCCTGTTCATCAAAAAGCACGTGACGTGAGTAATAAATTTTTCGAGACACGGGATCAAAACACCTAAACCCTTTATGCAATTTACTGTAACCCAGAAAAATACATTTGGTTGACCGAGGGGCCAATTTGTGTGGGGCATAAGGACGCAACCACGGATAGCACAAACAACCAAAAATACGCAGTTCGGTGTAATCAGGCATTTTATTAAACAAAACACGAAATGGAATATCAAATTTAATTGACGAACACGGTAAACGATTAATCAAATACACTGCAGTTTCAAATGCATAGGACCAATAAGTTGCAGGTAAATGAGCATGATTAAGTAATGATAAACCTGTTTCCACGATATGTCTATGCTTACGCTCGGCACATCCATTCTGTTCGGGAGTATATGGACACGAAGACCGTTGTTCAATACCATTATCCGACAGATATTTGGTTAATGCCTGAAATTCCCCTCCCCAATCTGATTGAAACGATTTAATGGGCAAAGCAAAGAATTTTTCCACAATGGCACGAAACCGGACAAAAACTTCAAAGACTTCCGACTTCTTTTTAAGAAAGTACACCCACGAATATTTTGTATAATGGTCAAAAAATAAGACATAATAAGAATAACCATCATGTGACTTAATCTTAGCCGGTCCCCATACATCAGAACAAATCAATTGTAA
The DNA here is from genome assembly GCA_028411795.1 of Euphorbia peplus. Classification (NCBI taxonomy): domain Eukaryota; kingdom Viridiplantae; phylum Streptophyta; class Magnoliopsida; order Malpighiales; family Euphorbiaceae; genus Euphorbia; species Euphorbia peplus. Next base: position 4,292,241 of record CP110843.1, on the reverse strand, counting down.
TGGTTGAGAAGCAATAAAAGAAGACTTTGGAAAAGGTAAACGATGAATTTTACTAACACAACACGCATCACACAAAGAAACTTGTTTATCGTCTTTTGCTAAGATAACATTGGAATTTAATAAACGCCTAACTACTGGGATAGAAGCATGGCCCAAACGAGCATGCCATGTTGACAAAGCGGCAAAATTAATCTGAACTGGATCGGAAGATTGCACCGGGAGATAGTACAACCCATCTTTACTCTGGCCCTTGAGGATGATTGCCTTCGTTGCCAAATCCTTAATAATAAAAGAATCAGCAAAAAATTCAACAGAAATTTGATTAGATGCGGTTAGTGAACGAATAGACACAAGATTACGTGAAGCTGAGGGGACAAATAGGACATCACGAAAACGAATGTTTTTGCCGTTCAAATCACATGAAAAAGAACCAACAGAGTGTATAGGAATTTGAGAACCATTACCAAGTGTGACTTGTTCGGGACCCTGATACTCAGAATGAAGCTGGAGATTTTCCAAATCCGAAGTGAGGTGATGAGTAGCTCCTGTGTCCATAACCCACGGCTGACCAGACGATGAAGCAGCAAAGTTATTCATAGGACGCGGGACATTGTTGTGCTCACGGGGAAACTTTTGAGAAGAACACTTATTTGCATAATGTCCACGCCCTTTGCAATTGTAACACAGCACATTTGAGAGATCCGGTGTTGAAAATTGTGCACCCCCAGTCCAAGTGTTGCGAGGAGATTGGGACCGAGGACCAGTAGGAGTACGTCCACCCCTCATAGGGCGACCACGACCCCGTCCACGAGGTGGAGTGTTACTGCCAGCAACATAGTGTGCGGAAGGAGGCACAACTATCTTACTCTTGCTCTGATTAAGCTGCAATTCTTCATTCAACAACAATCCATACAATAAATCAAAATTCATAGAAAATTGATTAAGACGAAGAGTCCGAACAAATGGCTTATAATCTTGGCCTAAACCAGCCACAATAAGATCACAAAAATCTTCTTGTCCTATCGGCGCACCGAGGACTGCTAATTGATCAAACCAGATCTTAGCCTGCTGCAAATAATTAATAATATTATCAGAATCATGTTTCATGTTACTCAATTTGTGTTTGACATGGCGAACTTGGGGACGAGAACCCTGTGCGAAAGCAGTATGGAGTTTCTGCCAAGCATCACGAGCACTAACAGAACCAATTAGTTGAGGTAATAGATTATCAGAAACACAATTGAATAACCAGGACAAAATTTGCAAATCTTCGTGCTCATATTGAGCATATTCAGCACTATCATGTGCCGGGGGAGGAGTCGCATCAACATGATGCATAAACTTACTAGCACGCAGCACCAGCTCTACCTGAGCTTTCCAGATTAAAAAATTCTGAGACGTCAATTTGCTCGAAATTCCATGAGCTATTGAACCTGCTTGATAAGAAATAAAAGGGTTATTGTTCAATCCGAAGGGACGAATTGAACCAGAAGAAAAACTTCCCATTGACTGAGTAGAGTGAGAGGAGATGGTAGGGGATGAAAAAGACCCAGCAGTACTCGAGTTGGTACTGCCGGAGGAGAAGGAACTGGAGGACGATACAGTGTTAGAAGAAACTGTATCAGAGGTAGCCATTGAGGGAGGGGGCTGGTTAATTTTTCGGAAATAATAGGAAGGGAAAAGAAAATTTGGTTGATTTAAAACCTTAATAAAGCTCTGTATACCATGTAAAGTATCTGTGGGGAAAATAATCTCAAGTATATTCATAACGATCAATGATACATGTATATATACATAAGTATTAGTGCTCCTAATTAGTGTAGAAAACTAATCTTCCTAAACAACATAATTCCTATTCAAACAATACAAGGAAAGAACTTGAATCTGAAGATACTAAACCAGAAGTATCCTATTCAGTTATCAATGAGAACTCTACACAAGTCTTATTGTCAACTTCAAGCATAGCTCGTCAAGCTCCAAAAATCCGACCTAGTCTAATATGCTCCCCAAGGATACTTTAGAGTTACCATGACCGCCAACCAAATACACACAACTAGTAACGAAATTAGCAATTCGTCCTTAAAATTGTATTTAGATGATTTTCTCAATACACATTGTTAGTAAATTGCATGAACAATATAATAGAAGTCAACTTTTTATATTATGTGGTCATTATGTTCTCACTGGTGGTTAATTACGGCTAGGTATTTAATTTACTCACAGTTTAACCCTTGCCTTACATAAGTCGGTAGTGACTCCGAATCCTAACTCTCACAGGACTCAAAATTGCGCAAACAAATAAAAATCAATAACTCTTAACGTAATTATCCAAAACATCAAGGACTCAATATAAAAACAACTAAAAAATTTAATTTGTGTATTTATATTCTATTAAAGCACTCAAAATTAGCTCGCTCTTCTATTCGTCTACCCTTCGCATCGCTTACTGCTATAGGGTAACAAGATTCCGAAATCTCTCTGAAATTACCAAAAAACCTCCGGCGGCTATCCCTAATCGGAGCTCCGATGGATACAGACGTGACAATGGTTCCCGCCGGCGAAGGAAGCTCCAGCGTCGCCGGACCTTCTTCTTCCTCGAAGAAACCGAAGCGTTTTGAGATCAAGAAGTGGAACGCCGTCGCTCTATGGGCCTGGGGTTTGTTCCGAACTTTTCTATGTTGTTTATGTTTCAGATTCGTCGACTTTTCAACTTTTGTTCGGATTTTGTGGTCTGATTGTTCTTTTTGTTGTTGATGTTTTGCAGATATTGTTGTGGATAACTGCGCAATCTGTAGGAATCATATTATGGATCTTTGTGAGTATTATCGGGGTTTTCGCTTGTTGTTTATGTCGATTTTTGAGTATTTAGGGTTTGTGGTAAATTTTCGCTGATAGATTTTGATTTTTAATGCTTTGATTGTGTTTTCTTATAGGCATTGAGTGTCAGGCTAATCAAGCTAGTGCTACTAGTGAGGAATGCACCGTGGCTTGGGGTATGTTCATGCTTCTTTTAAACCCTAACCCTAATTTTTTGAATTAGGGGTTTTGTTCGTGAATAACGATTGCTTTCTGTTTATGTTGATTGTGTATCGTTCTTTGATTTTGTTCGGAACATTGAATTCTTTCTATTGGGATATGTTTTTGTTAGTCTTGTTTGGATTAATGCTTTGCTTTGGTTTTCATATTCTTTTCGTTTAGTTTTTCTGATGCGTTAGATTAAATAAGAATTTGATATGCGTAATTAGACTTTGGCTGTGTTATATATTTGCTTCGAATGTTAAGTAGAGGAGTTGTTTCAATGTTGGCAGTTCCCTATGGTTCCTGTGACCTTTTTTTGGTCAAATTAGCTTTTTGAAATTTAGCTTAAGCTCTATCTTTAGGAGCAGGACTCAAAGAAAGTTCAGATTATTGCTTAGGTTAGCGCTGAACATTGTTGTTCGTCTGAGGTAGATACATTAATGAGAGAGTGATATACTTTAGGCAGACCTAAATGTGTGTTGGGGCTTTTGAATTTTATCTGCTCGTTCTATAGTAACAATGATCAAGGAAAGTTCAGATTATTGCTTAGTTCAGAGCTTATTGTTCATCGGAGGTTAGATACATTAATGAGAGGGCTATACTTTAGATAGACAGGAATCTGTGTTGGGTAATGGTTGAAGATTTGGTTGACCTTCCTTGGTTCACTTTTTAGTTTTAGTACACGGGAATATGTGGGCTTTCTGATCCATGCGGAAAAGCTTATAGAGCATAGCACATGCAGTTACCAATTTGTAGTTCTATGCTTTTAAGATTTTCATCTAAATGTATGTTGGGGCTTTTGAGTGTTAACTTATGTTGGGGCTTTTGAGTGTTAACTTATGTTGGGGCTTATTGTTCATCTGAGGTAGATACATTCATGAGAGGGCTATACTTTAGACAGACCTAAATGTGTGTTTGGCAATGCTGAACTTTTGCTTGACCTTGCTATAGGTTAATTTTGTAAGTTTTCTGACATGGGAATATGGGCTTTCTGATCCATGCGGAAAAGCTTATAGAGCATAGTACATGCAATAACCAATTTGTAGTTCTATATTTTTAAGATTTTCATAAAGGCTTTTTATCATGGAGGTTTTCAACTGCTTTTTGTTCCAGCTGTCAAACTAAGATAGAAGTTCGAACTGGTTTTGTTGAGAAACTTACAGTTGTAGTCGATGGTTCCAACGCTTCTATATTTTTTAGCATTGCCTTTTGTTTACTATCTGTGTTGGCTTGCATACTAGCTTCTTTTGTTTTATCTTTTGTGCAAGACACTGACAGATGTTTCGCTTAGCTCTCAATACCACATTTAGCTAGCTTACCCGTGCAAGAAGATGCAAGTCCGATGCCGAATATTTTTGTTAGTTTATGCTTCGTGCTTGATTAACTGTTCAGTCTTCACTTCTTTTATAAGCTTGCTTTTTTTATTTATATTGTCAACCTGAAACACATTTGCTTTTTGTACGCCCAGGTGTTTGCAATCATGCTTTCCATTTCCACTGCATCAGCAGATGGCTGAAAACCCGTCAAGTCTGCCCTCTTGGTATACTTTTTTACAAATTCAGTTACGTGTTATATTTGTAACTATATTCTGTAATCTTTTGTGGGCCTTCTTATCTTACAGATAATAGTGAGTGGGAATTCCAGAAGTATGGCCACTAGAGTCTATGGGAGCAAAGGGGACAGCTGGGTGGGATTTGAAGTAGTGTAAAGCAAACCCTGGAATGAAGGATTACAAAGCAGAGATGCTTAGTTCGGTGACAAAACATTATAGTAGATGCTTATAAGTAGTGGTATTTGGACAAATTTGTGTTTGTTTATGCTTTGACCTAGCTGTGTTTCGCCCATTGGTAGATGTGCTCTTCCATTTAGTTTTTTGTGATGCAACGTGAATCCAAATTTGTGATTACTTAATGGGTGGAGCTAATTATCTCTTTGCCAATGAATTCAGTTGTCAAATCCTTGTGTCATTAACAGTGAGATTAATGATGCTTATTCTTCTGGCAGTTTGGGATGTTCGGTTATGTATTTTGCTTGGTTTATATCATGTTGTTTTGTATTGTTGATGAGCAATACTTGAATGGAGTGACATGCAAAGCTAAATGCTCACCAGGTTTCTTGACAGGTATTCTTAATAACAGAGCTTGCGAAGTGTGTTTAGATCTGACATGGTGATTATAGCCAAGTATATCGATCTCTCGAATTTGGGAGATTCGTATTAGCTCATTGGCTTTACTTGAAGTGACATTAATCACTTCAATTTATTTTAGTGATTATTGTTCTTCCTTTTGAATCAAAGAGGTGTATTGTCATCCACAGTTGCGTGTTTTAGTTTGTTCAAATTTTGATTAATGCTGTCACACAACAATACGAGTTTAATGATACTTGTTCAATTTTCTTTTTAATGTTGTCACACAACAATTCGTTATAATTTTTAAAGCAATCTGATCGCTTAATAGTTGAGAAACATAATTATCAGTACGTTTATTATACTTTTACATGTTATATCTATCGGATATAGTATGTGTTTTATGATTGCTAGGAGAACCAAATATGTCCCATGTTAGGTTATGTTATATTTGTCTTGTGACTAATTGACACTAATTTGATAATGACACGAATTTTTTCTGCGGTAAGGTTAAAAGTTGATATGTTATTCAGACATGATTCATTAGGTAGACTTGTTTGTTGTTTATGTATATTAGCTTATTTTTCTTTCAAATAGATATCAATAGTTGTTTCTCAATCATAACCAAACACTTTATATCTACGGTCTCAAAAAAATAGCAAAAAGAACAATTAAACAAACTATTAGACTTGTTTTGTTCAACTAGTATTGTTTGTTGCTTCTTATTGTTTATAGCTACTAGATATTATTATTAATTATTTTTTTCTTTTTGTAAAGAGTAATCGTTTTCGGTTCTTACCAAACAATTCGTATATCTTATTTGGAATAGACAAAAAATAGCTTCGAAAAAAGATCCAACCATGAGCTTTCCTCAATTATCAACACGATACGAACCCGATTCACGAAATCCTAATTTCTTGGCAACGACACATCAGGTAAAGAAAAGAAGAATATTGACCTTGTAAATTGTTCATGGGAGAATGTGTTCTTTATAGCTTCATCAGGTTCCGATATCTAATACAGATAATGGTAACATTCACGGCCCATGGGTTCAAATTCAAAGCATGAAAATAAAAAAAGGATGAAAATATAAAATACGACGCCTGAGAGATTCGAACTCTCGCGGGGAGACCCCATGTACTTAGCAGGCACACGCCTTAACCACTCGGCCAAAGCGTCTTTTTTGATATATACTTGAATCTTATGCTATATTATAGATACAATGAAACTGGTCCTACTAATTATGACTCGTGATGATTAATTGATAAATTGTAATTTTATATGATCCGAAATTAATATGTTTGACATGTCATAAATCATAAACTATTACAATTTCAAACCCCAAAGTTTGTACTAAAAGAGAAAGCACACCAAATTCAAATAAATTGTGATTTTGATTTCAAAATTTATTGGTGTAAAAAGTGTGTAAAATAATTGTTAACTTTTGTTAGTAATTCGGACATTTAATAGATTTTTCGGTTAGACATCGATATCAAAACTATCAAAATTTTTTCTCTTGACAATGTTTCATTTTGAATTGTTTAACCATTTGTGATTATACTCTTTTTTTTTTATTACACGGGGGAGATAAGACTCCTAAATTTTAAGGTTTGCACGGCGATATTTGTGGAGCTTTGCAGACTCTTTTGGACTCGGTCATCCTTGAAAGGAAGGATTTTGGAAGGCAGAGATCATTGGGTTGCTCTTGTTGGCATCACAATTTTACTCATTAGATTTGCATTTTAAATGTTTATCATAAAAACAATCAAGCTGCGGATTACGAAAAATTCCTTAGAATTTAATTCTTGGAATCATCGTGAGTGTAATGTACTTTCTGTGGAGACCTAATATATATTGATGACTTTTCAAGTTATAGTTTTACTCGGTTAACTAGACTGTAATCTTTTTTTTTCGTTAACTTAATATATTAGATAACTTAAATATAAAGTCAATACTCCACTTGTTCCCGGGATGAAACTTTAAATAGTTGTTACCCCAATAAGTTTTATGTTGCAATATAGCAAAGTAGCGGAATGAACTAAAATCACTGTCATAATAAGCAAATTTAAGACAAGCTTATCATTTAGCAAAACATAAAACCTGTAATGTATTATCACCGTTTTAAATGAATGACGCCTTGACTGTTTAACCTCCAGTTAGACGCTAAAAATAGAGACTCCAATTGAATTGATTAGATCACCTAGGTGCTCAAAACACGACTAGTCTTCGACTAATCCCCGAATATAGTTCGAGTAGGCTTCAAAGGTCCTCAACAGCTCTATGAACGTCTAACGCTTTTTAATACATCGTGTATTATGACTCTAATTTTTAAACAAACACAACAAGAATGTACTCCGGACGTTAACAATGACTTTTTCTCCTATATCTAATTATCCCATTACAGAGTGAACATTTATTTCATTTGAATATATCAACAAAAATCCTTTCTACATCAGATCTTTAATGATGATTCAATTTTGTACAAACATACAAATTGCACTCACATATCTATTAACATAAACCAAACATCTCAACACATAAACATCAACAACTCAAAAAGAAGCCATAGATACTCCTCCTCCTTGTTGCCACTTAACAGCAATAGGACTCCTAACTAGATGACTTCCATCACTCCATTCAATCGACCCAAAACTCGCCGAGCCACTGCTAGTCAAACCCGACTTCAAAGTGCTCGAAAACGTAATCTCATACCCCAACTCCTCATTCTCCTTACTAAACACAAGCTTAGTAGGTGACACTTTCACATCAACATTTTCAGGAGCATTCACCTTCACTTCATAAACCGCATCAGCTGAACTCCCCACATTCTTCACTACCCTCTTATGCGCAACAGCAGAGGCGTTCGCCTCGAAAACAACACTGAATGACGGGTAGTTCAGATCACCCGGGCTGCTCAGTTTCTTATCACATATATCTGCACTTGCAGGCTCTTTGAGGAACACTGCAATTCGTTCTGAGTCGTAACCAATTGCACAGAGAAACGAGACATAGTCGTTAGTGTCTATGTCATAGATTAGTCCAGGGTCAAGCGCGGTGTTTGGATCAACGTGTCCTGCTCCACGAACAAAGGGTGTTGATTCTTTTCCAGTAGCAAGATCAAATATGGTTCCTCCGGAATTGTCCACATTATAAGCAGTAGTAACTAGAGCGGATTTTATAGCTGCAGGCGACCAATTCGGGTATGCCTTTCGAAGCAAGGCCGCAATTCCACTAACGTGAGGACATGACATTGATGTGCCCGAAATTATGTTAAACTGAACTCTTCTAGGATCAATTTCTAAATCCGTTGGAGATGAAGCTCCAGTCCAACCAGCAAGGATGTTGACCCCAGGTGCTATAACATCCGGTTTTAGGATCTCTGCGGTCAAATGGTTCGGTCCACGGCTCGAAAAAGATGCAACTTTAGGAGCTGGTGGTGAATTCCCAATTACAGTTCCTCGGAATACAATAGTTGCAGTAGGAGACGGGTCCGTTTTGATGTAATTTCGGATCTGATCAGCAGCATTCGCGCCAACCATGGTAGCTGGCACGAGATGAGAATCAGCGATGAGTTCTTCGCCACTTTCTGCTGTGTTAGCCATTACCATCCCGAGCCCTCCGGCTTCTTTCACTGCACTACCTTTCTCTACCCTAGCATTGCCTCCGCGGTCACAAACAACGATTTTACCTGTAACTTTGGATGAATTCAAACTACCCATAAAACAATAGCTACTCCCAACATCACCAGCATACACCAAAGGCAGCTTTTCATCACCTAAACCCTCACCCGAATAGAGCGAAACTCCCCCTAGAATCCTCCCATCTCCAAGCACAACATCAGCGGGAAACTCCCTGTCAATCGTGGAAGCACCAACAGTGAGAATCCACGGAGCAATGTTAACAGCAGTATAAGGACCTGGACCCGAATTCCCAGCAGAACAAGACACAACAATCCCGTGTTGTGCTGCTCCGAACGCCCCAATTGCAATCGAATCTTGATCATACTGAGGAGCATAACCAGTAGCACCAACGGACAACGAAATCACATGAACACCATCTTCAATTGCTTGATCCATAGCTGCTAGAATATCAGAATCAAAACAACCAATCTCCCAACAGATCTTATAAGCAGCAATTCGCGCCTTGGACGCCATACCTCGAGCTTCCCCTTTTGCATAATCGAACAACCCCGCATCCTTAACAAAATTCCCAGCAGCAGTAGACGCTGTATGCGTCCCGTGTCCCTCAGTGTCCCTCGGAGAAGCTGAATTCGGCTCTACGGACCCCAATTCCCCGCGAAACGCAACAACCCCTTGATAAAACGCTCTCGCCCCGATCAATTTCTTGTTACAACACGAAGAATTGAAATCAGGCGATGTCTGGCAAACCCCTTTCCAATTCACCGGCACAGACGATAACCCATTGTCGGAAAAACTCGGATGCTCCGGCCAGATTCCGGTATCAAGAACACCAACAATTACATCTTCCCCGTAATACCCATTTGGCCAGAGACCATACCCAGATGAAAGGCATAGAAATTGAGGGGTATGAGTGGTGTGCAAGCGCCGAATTTGATCAGGGATGACGGAGACGACGCCGGGGACACGGAGGATTGAAGAGGCTTGATCGGAGGAGAGGTGGGCGGAGAAGCCGGCGGCGGCGCGTGAGTAAGTGTAGAGGATTCTGGGGGAGTGGGGTGATGGAGGGAGGGTTTTGAGAATGTGGGAATACCAGTCATGGTGGGAGGAGAAGAGGGAGGGCTTGTGAGATTTTGACACGTGGATGATGAAGGTTTGTGGACGGTGAGATGAGGGTAAGGAGGAGGAGAGAGAAGTTAGAGAGAGAAAGAGGAGGAGAGGGAGAGAGAAAGATGAAATCGCCATTGGAGAGGTTCCTGAGAAGATGGAAATTGATGGAAGGTGTTTTTTTATTGGGGAAGAAGATGGGTGTGTTATTGGTCCACGTCAGCATAGGTCCAATTTGTGTGGGGGTTCTTTTAATTTTATAAGTTACTTACTTAAATGTGGAAAATCATTTTCTTGATTGAATTGTTTATGGACGGATGTACTAAAAGGGGCTAGCGCTACATAATTGATAGAGATTTTGGGGTTGGGGGCTAGACACGGTGCGATTCAATTCGGAGATTTAAATCTCCAGAATTGGATTAAAGTTTAAAAATTTTCAAAATAAAATATTAAAGATTGAATTGAAATATTCGGTCTAGTTCAATATAGAAATTCGAAATTTCGGTTCTTTCTAATTTGGGGTTTCAGAGAAATTTTCAGCTAATATTTGATTAAATCTCACGTATTTATATGGTACATTTTTGGTCATCCGTCGAAATTTTACTACATTTTATCCGTCGAAATAGAATTATGTAACTAAAATAAAGATTAAATGATACTTTTAATATTTAATTAAATTAAATTTCATAATAAGAGCTAAAGAGTCAATAAAATAATTAAATAAAATATTATATATTTATTTATAAAAAAACGTGTAATTATTATGTGAACTAAAAATATGTAGTACTACTAGTTTAATTTTATATTTTTGTAATTGGATCTAATTTAATGTACACTTTATTACATAAAGTATAAAGTTTGATAAATAAAATATAACTTTAATACTAATAAATATTCGGTTCTTTTAATTTAGTTCGGTCCAACCCAATCCAATTCAGTTATTGGTCCGGTTTTAGATAATTTTGGTCCAGTTCGGTCTGATTCTTTGACAAAAAATCAATAGTCCAATTCGGTTCAATTTTAGATCTTTTTCATCCGATATTCGATTTGGTCCAGTATCTTCAAAATCTGTGGCTAGTCCTACTTACTAATCAAGAAGTTACGAATTTTGAACGTTTAAGTTCAACAGAATAAAATTGAATTATTAATTTTGAGTAATGTTTTAAAAATGAGAGACATTGAACTAGCATGATAAATGGGGTTTAAGTTTTAATTGTTCACCTGAATGAGGTCATAAATATTAGGTGTAGGCTATGGTGACTTTGTTTTTGAGTTACTTTGTTTGTACTTTGCTTTATTCACCATTAGATCACTTTTCACCCCATGATCTAATGGTGGACAAAACAAAGTAATGCTTACTTTGTCAAAAACAAAGTGACCATAGAATTTCCCTAAATATTATATATTCATAAGTAATAAAATATTATCAATTTGAAACAAAAAAAAATCCACAACTCCGAAAATAAATCAATAGTTTAATTTTAGATTAATTTCAGATAAGTGATTGTGGTTTCACGTTTTTGTAATAAAAGATTGTGGTTCGACTTTGAGCAAATAAAAAACTATGATTTTCATTGTTTGCAGAATTAAAGAAATGATCGATTTTGTTGATGTGAACAATGACATTTTTTATATAAATATTTTTTTAAACTTTGAACTGTTATGTAAAAGTTGAGGTCAAAGGTCAGAAAACATTTTTGGACAAAAATGGGTCCCGTTCACATCATCAAAATTAATCATTTCTTTAATTATGCAAAGAAGGTAAACTACATTTCTTTGTTTACTCAAAGGCAAATTAAATGTCTTTATTTACAAAACGACAAAGCCACGAAACACTTATTTGAAATTAATCTTTTAATGTAATATAAATTCACATATTCAAAAGGCAAATGTAGATAGTTTAATTTGTTTAAAATTTTCAAAAAAGTATTCACATGTTCTCTTTACATGAAACTTATAAGCCAAAGAGAAAACATCAGTAAACAAAAAGTTTTAACTTATCTTAATAGCAATTATGTAAATTTTCAAATATTAGTAGCTCATAATTAGTAAAATCAACCTTTTTTTTGGTATACGTTAAAGGACAATGATATATTAGTTGTTAAGTTTTATCAAAACTCACTGTTTGGTTTATATATTTTGAAAAATTCACTATAAGGTTTCTATATTTTGTCATAATTAATTTTTTAGATCTTTTGTCAATTTTTTAGATTTTAAACATAATATTTAACTGTCAAGACATTCATACTGCAATACAAAATGACCTTATGATTCTGTTATGTCTTGTCTATCTAACTATCCCAAATATAAAAGTTGCAGATCTAAAAGAAATGGACAGAAGAACCAAAAAGTTAATTATAATAAAATATGAAAATTTTATAGTGAGTTTTTCAAAATATAAAACCAAACAATAAATTTTGACAAAAGTTAAAAACTAATAAATCATTTGTCCTATTTTTAAATGATTAACTTTGTTTTCTTCTTATTAAGATGATCCATGTTTGTATTTATGAGTCTAGTTTAAATGATTTTGAACTGATTTAACATGTTATTTATAAAACTGTTTTTCCAAATCTAATGGATAGGTGCGAGTTTAGCAGAGGGGATCTAGATTTTTTTTCCTTTTTTGAAACGGAAGAGCTAAAACACTCCGAGCAAAAAACAAGAAAAAAGAAAAAGCGTGAAACTAGCAATTAACAATTCATGGAAGAGAAGAACTACATTGATCTGAGAATAATAGCTCATGGTCATGAATGCCTGCAGGAGGCACATTAAACTCATGACGATCCAAAAACAAATGTCCTGCGAAGTTTGTCATCCAATGCGCTTATGATACCAAACTATACATATGATACATGCATGTAATTTTTTTTAAACCAAGAAAAAATTATTAAGATAAAAAATGCAAAAGTGATAAGTAAATAAAGTTGGGGAGTTATACATAACCACTCATTTCGATAATTAGAAATACAATGCTAGCAAACAAATGAGGGACAACATTAGTAGAGCATTTAACAAATGCAATAAAGCGAGTGGAAAGCTCGTTAAACCACGACCTACAATATTTGACTATGTCGTTAAAAGTTGAAGAAACCTCTAACGGGCGGTCATTAACTACACAACTATCAAAGAATCTGATGCAACTGTAACATTACTTGTGTTACAGTCCTTTGATCCAACTAAGAGATTCTTGAAGAGAAAAAACTTTAATCAAGATCGTATTCAAACCAAACACACTCCTAGAGAGAGAAACTGGGGTTAAAAGCTGATTCCAAGATCCCATTTGTTTTTCCCATCCATCCAATTATAGTCCTTGATCTAGCTAAGGGCTTACCGAACAGGAAAAACTTCAATCAAGTTTGGATTTGATTCGTATCAAACACACATTCGTGGAGGGAGAAATCGAGGGAATGTCAGTTCCAAGATCTCATCCGTCAACCCCATCTCTACATCAACAAAAAAGTAAACCAACATCGACAATACAATAATGAAATCATGAAAAAAAGAAAACGATCGACCAGATAAAGGTGACTTAAATAACTTAATCTTAACTCCTTATACGAGAGACATATATTCTTACTTAACAATCCTAACTCCTCATACGAGATATTTTAAACAATAAAATCTTAGTAGTGCATAATCAAGAGAACATTGGCGCCAAGATGTAATAACCAAATCGCTAGAAAATATGGAAGTGAAGAGGAGGGAGAGTTGCGGCTCTTGAAACCCTAACCCATAAAGCGGTTCTAATTTTGATTAAATGTCTAAAGTGGTTTTATATAAAATGTGAAAACAAATTATTATTTTATCATAATGTTTTTTCTTATTAAGATAATTGAAGATAATATCCAAAACTTAGATAACAATGTCCATAAAAAAAAAAAAAAACTTAGATAACAATCACTTGAGATTTCCAAAAAATTGACCCTAAAATAGAAGGAAAATTTCCAACAATCAAGGGATGGGTTCTAAAAAAGGGCAATGGGTTACCATGCTTAGAAATCACTCTTTTTTATTAAAAAAAAATGATAAAATGAAAGGAAAAATACATAAATAAATCATGTGATTTTGACTATTTTTAAACATAATATTCGTAGTTTGAACTTTTGTAAATATGTACCTTATGGTTTTCGAATGTTAGTAATTAGAGGGTGTTCAGATGACAATGTAAACTTTTGCTCACAAATAATCGTTCCTTTTAGTCTCATGAGCTCATTTTAAATCTAATTTACTTCTGTCGTCGAAACCTTTGACAGATAATAATGTTGACAATTGTGGTTGATTGATGCTTTGCTGCATTATTTTTCTCTTTGTTATAAGTTATTTTATAGTTATTAAAAAATTGCATCGCTTAAATGACAATTCGATTTAAAATTGATAGTGATTTTTAACTTCCAAAAACTTAATTATATGCCAGCGAAAGTTTACATTGTTATCCAACTAGTCTTTCATTGCTAATAATCAAAATTATGGTAACTATTTGCAAAAATTTAAACCACAAAATTTTATTTTTTTTTAAAAAAAAGTGTTAATTTGATATTTAAAATGGGTGTGGAGAGAGGCTCCCATGCATGTTTTACACTCCATGCTAAATAATTCAAAATAATGATGCTTTTTATTGACAAAATGACAAACAAGGATATAGATATCAACTTTTATTGATTTTGTTACGTCAATCCAATACACATAGCTTTTAATTGCTCATCATTTATGTGTGTACACAATGTTTCAAGAAATCGAAATTGAAATAGATTATATTTGATGACTGACAAATTAATCTAATTAAAAAAGTTTACACTAATTTGTAGAAGAGTCAACAGAGCGAGTTGGAGCGGATATCACGATAATCATTCGTCTCATGAGTAATTGGGAAATATTCATCCCAGTTTCGCGAACTAAACGGGAATGAAATTCTAACCATCTCCGTTCCCATGGAGAATTTGGGTTTCCACAGGAATTCTATTTCCTGCAAAAATTATTTAAATTTCTTTGAGCTTCTACTTTCTACAATCATGGGATTTGAATCCATGAAAAATCAACAAAAATTAGTAATAATAAATATCAACGAAACGTATTAAGAGAATTAATAATAATTAAATGATAATGTGAGAGGGAAGAAAAAAAAAATTTCTATATTTAATGAGAAATTTTAAAATACTCTTGGAGTACGGATAACGTGGTACTCCGGACTAATAATTTCATGATACCTACATATGTTAGTATCTAGGGTCCATGATTTAGAGTCTAGAATTTTATATAAATTATTAACTAAAAATAAACTTCTAATTAATTACACGTTGTCAAAATCTTATTGGTTGATGTAATATATGTCAACCATTTATTAGTTTGGAGTACCACGTCATCGTACTCCAGGAGTATACTAAAACCTTTAATATTTAAGCTTTAATTGCATATTATATGAATTTGACAAAAAACACTATTTAGCCACTTGTCTATCCAAAATTTGTACATTTGGCCACTGACTTTTTATTTAGTCACATTTGACCATTAACCTTTTGTAATTTAGTCATATTTGACCATTGATCTATCAATTTAGTGAAATTTCACCATGTTGGATCAAAATTAAAAAGAGATTATAAACTTAAACATTAAAATTAGTCTATTTCAAATAAGGAATTGAAAATAAAACCAAAAAATTGTTAAATAATACAATTGTAGGAATGTCAATAAACATAATAAGGGTGAAACTTTACCAAATTACAAAAGGACAGTGGCCAAATATGACTAAATAAAACGTCAATGGCCAAATGCACAAATTTTGGATAGTTTAGTGGCCAAATAATGCTTTATGCCTATTAATTTTAGTCATAGTTATTAATTATATATAAAATATTTCACATGGAAATTAATGCGGGGATTTGGCGGGGGCGAGGATGGGGATTCGCGGGACGGGGAAATACATAACCATCCCCGTCCCATCCCCACTATCGGGAGAACAAAAAGAACCATCCCCACCCCGCGGAGATGTTAATCGGAGTTTCTCTGTCCCCATCGAAGCGGATCCCCGCTCCACTGACACCCCTACTAATCGGTTGTTCAATTTGTTACAAATGAGCACTATATATTTTGTGTAATATTGGAGAAATCAATTAGACACGTGCTGACGTTTGATAATATAGTCATGAAGTTTGGACACTTAAGGCGTTTATAATTTGGCCCCAAAGTTATTCAAGTGGTGCAATTTCCGTTAGCGGGGGTTAAAATTGTACCGTTTGGAAAACATTGAGGGCAATTAGGACCATTTTATGCTTTGGGGTTAAATCGATTCGCCCCTAAAAATGGATTTTTTTTATACTTCAGTTTATAAAATATACAAATTCAGTTTATGATTTTATAGACAGGACTTGCATAGAGAAAAACATGCTAAAAAACTTAACATCTCGAGATATTGTATTTTGAGATAGGATCAGGTGAGACAAGGTTATTATGGAGAGACTTTTTTTAGTGTAAGACAATTAAAAAGTGGTGGCATTTTTGAAATTTTAAAAACATGGAGGGACATTATTGAAGGGAAGAGGATGTGATGTCAGCGCTGATGTCACATCTGGAGAGAGAAAAAGTTTTTATTATTTTATTTAAAATGCATTTTCTCGCTCTTTCCGAACTCATTTTTCAAAAAAAATTATACCACTGAACTCGTATTAATTAGACGGTCATTTTGAGATCCATTGTTGTTATTTATAGACGATTTTTATTTTTTTTATTTTTGTTCCAAATTGGATACTCGGTTGTTCCAACAGAATACTACATTTGTTCCACCAGACTACTACATTTGTTCCAGCAGAATATTTTCATTATTTTTTTTTAAATGCACTCTGGAAGTGTAAAAAAAATGTAGTATTCTGGTGGAACAATTGGAGTAGTCCGGTGGAACAAATATAGTATTCTGTTGGAACAATTATAAAAAATAAAAAATAAATAAAAATCGTCTATAAATAACAAAAATGGATTTCAAAATGACCCCCTAATTAATACGAGTTCACTGGTATAATTTTTTTAAAAAAACGAGTTCGAAAAGAGCGGGAAAATGCATTTTAAAGAAAATAATTAAAATTCTTTCTCTCTCCAAAGGTGACATCAGCGCTGACATCACCTCCTCTTCCTTCCCTTCAATTCACGCATGAGGGGTGTTCCTTTAATTACAAGTTTGCCATCTTCCCCTATTAAATTACAAAAATACCACTTGTCTCACCATAAAAGCTAGTCTCATCCTAAACCCTTGTCTCATTTGAACTTGACTCATTGTATCTTTTATCAAATATATAATTTCTATAATGCTCGTGTTGTTTCCCTACAGATGGGAGCTAAGTATTACATGTAGTTATAAAGTCTTCTATTTTGCCTGTGACGCTCAGTATTCCAGATCATAGACTCATTGATCTAGGATGGGCCTTCTGCAACTACTTTTAAGTGGGCAAACATTTATGGTTTGGATGTGGCTGATGGACATGATGCTCATTATGCACATAGTGTGATGATTTGTGGTGTCGTAGGATATTGATATGTTGATGATGGGTGGTGGATCGGATAGTTCAGATTTTAGAGCAGTGAGGGATATACCACGTATGATTGGGGATATGGATGGGCCGACTTTGATAAAATTGGTGAAGTTTTAATTCCTACTAGTCGATAACATGCGCGATACGCAAAGTTAACCAAAATGCGATTGTAGATTTATCTATATATATTATAACCAAAATTTATTTATTGAATTTTATTTGATAATATTGAAAAAATTGAATACTAAATTTAGAATCTCAATTTCATATCTATTTGTGAACATATACCTATCAAGTTATATTCAGTTGATAAATTTACTTCTTGTAAATTCTTTTAACTTTATGATGGATTAATTTTGTTTTATATTTCATCATGTTTCTTATATAAATTTAATGATAACATTAGAACAAACAAATCTCAGAAATAAATAAATAGTATATTATAGAAAATAAAATTTAAAAGTCAAATATCTTGAGTTGTTTGTTATTGTTAGGATTGAACTAATTATTATTTGTATTCCATGGATTTAAAAGAAAAAGTAGAAATATAAGTAATTTGTTAATTATAAGTTTTGCAGTTAAGAATATACTCAAATCACCAATATTAGAATATATTTTTTAAAACTTCAAATAAATACTGGGATATCTTTTTTAAGTTGTAGCCAAACGTATTTTATTTCCTGTGTAAAATATTTTCCTCGTCGGAATATTTACCTGCAAGCAATTGGGGTTTAGAGATAGGAAAAGGTGAGACAATGCATTATGGAGAGACTTTTTTTAGTGTGAGACAATTAAAAATTGGTGGCATTTTGAAATTTTAAAAACATGGAGGGGCATTATTGAAGGGAAGAGAAGGTGATGTCAGCGCTGATGTCACATCTGGAGAGAGAAAAAGTTTTTATTATTTTATTTAAAATGCATTTTCCCGCTCTTTCTGAACTCATTTTTCAAAAAAAAATTATACCACTGAATTCGTATTAATTAGGCGGTCATTTTGAGATCCATTGTTATTCATAGACGATTTTTATTTTTTTTATTTTTGTTCCAAATTGGATACTCGGTTGTTCCAGCAGAATACTACATTTGTTCCACCAGACTACTACATTTGTTCCAGCAGAATATTTTCATTATTTTTTTTAAATGCACTCTGGGAGTGTAAAAAAATGTAGTATTCTGGTGGAACAATTGGAGTAGTCCAGTGGAACAAATATAGTATTCTGCTGGAACAATCATAAAAAAATAAAAAAAAACGTCTATAAATAACAAAAATGGATCTCAAAATGACCGCCTAATTAATACGAGTTCACTGGTATAAACTTTTTTTGAAAAATGAGTTCGGGAAGAGCGGGAAAATGCATTTTAAAGAAAATAATTAAAACTCTTTCTCTCTCCGGAGGTGACATCAGCGATGACATCACCTCATCTTCCTTCCCTTCAATTCACGCATGAGGGGTGTTTTTTTAATTACAAGTTTGCCACCTTCCCCTATTGAATTACAAAAATACCCATTGTCTCATCCTAAACCCTTGTCTCATTTGAACTTCACTCTTGGGGTGTATTGTAGATTTTTTAATATTTTTTTTTGCTCACTCGAGCAGGTAACTAGTAAAAATGTTATTGTGTAATTTGTTCCTTTTTATATATCTTTTGTTTTGCTTATTTAGCGTCGACCCTCTTCCTTGTATGTAGATTTTTTAATATATTTTTTTTGCTCACTCGAGCAGGTAACTAGTAAAAATGTTATTGTGTAATTTGTTCCTTTTTATATATCTTTTGTTTTGCTTATTTAGCGTCGAACCTCTTCCTTGTATAATATAAAAAATCAAATTCCAAATTCCTAGTTTACACTATTTCGAGGCTTAACCTCTTAATCTTATCTTAAATTGATAAGATATCTTTAGTCTATTTTTTAATAAAAGAGTTATCATATCATTGAATAATATAAAAAAATTACATCACGATAATAATTAAAGAAAAATGAAGGAATTAAACCTCACAAAAATACAGGCAAAAGATAGGATAAACCGCATAAAGGGCAAAGAAACGCTACAAAGAGCCTAAATACACCATAAAGGTACTAAAATACGACATAATAAATCATATACTTCTCGAGATTCCGGATCTGCAGAAAAACAACCGAAACTCATTCTTCAATACTCATGCCCCTCCAGAAAAGCGGATCTAAGTCCTTCCTAAAATTGCACTCCCGTAGATCTATAGATTTATGGATTAAGTCAACATTTTCCGCCCGTGCTAAATCTGAATGAACTATAAATGAAGAACATATAGATAACGGATTCAAATCTGATGACTAAAGAATATTGTAGAAATATATGAAGTTAGAAAAGAGGGATGAGAAGCAGGAAAAAAGTAAATTGGATTCGGATTGGGAGGAGGAAGAAAGAAGCAAAACTTCCTTCTTCCTCCTCGAAATCAAGCTCAGAATAAAAAGTTTTTAGAATTAGGGTTTTGAGAGAGAACGGCTAGAGAGAGGAATTAACTAATATCTTTTTTTTGGTAACCGGGAGAGGTCAAAAGGCCTCAGAAAACAAAGAAAGAACAAATAAAAAAGAACGAATTACATACTAACTCGTCGGGAAGAATTAACTAATATCTTTAGTATATTAATCTTAGATTTTCATTTGAATTTTTTTTTTTTGTACGATTAATTTGAATTTTTTAATGTATAGATTTATGATTTCAAGAAAGACCTACTAACTATATGATTGTTTAGTGTAATATTTATTAATCGTGTAAAACTGGAAAAGGAGTATTAATTTATTTTAATTTTTAAATTTCACAACATGAAGGGAAACAAACATGTACATATAAAAGAATTTGTATTATTGACTCCCATCTTTCTTTTAAGTAAGAGAATCATAGAAAAAAAGGAGAAGTTTTATTATGGACCAATATAATATGAGTATAATCAATAACAGAATGAGATGTATAATATTTTACTAGGAAATGATTAATGTAAATAAAATAGATAAAGATAGATTAGTTACTTCAAAAGTATATTAGAAATTTTTCTTTCCGTGAATACAATTTGTTGAATTGAATATAAGAACTCTTTCAATCTATGTTGCATATTGAACTGCAACCGTTAGATATTTCTCTATTATTTAACAAACAATAAATAAGTCGCACAATAAAAGCATACTTCATCTCGATAATGATCTACCTGTACTATTGAAGCTCTTAGTACTTATAAATACATTATATACTAACCATTGAGAATCTACAAGAACAACTTCAAACATGGCTAATTCATATGTCTCCATTGTTGTTCATCTCATCTTCTTCCTTCCTTTAGCCTCTAAATTTTTGTCCTCACCATTATCTAATCACCCTCAAACATTCATAGTTTTCATGTCCAAATCACACAAGCCTACCCTCTACTCCTCCCATCACCATTGGTACTCCTCTATCGTCAACTCCCTTCCTCCATCTCTTCACTCTCCCGAGATCCTTTACACTTATCCCCAATCCATTAGTGGTTTCTCGGCCCGAATCACTCCCGATCAAGCCGAAGCATTAAGCCGACTTCGTGGTGTAATCAGTGTGGTGTCATCCCGGATAAGATTCATCGACTCCATACCACTCGTACCCCTCTAACTTTAGGCCTTTCTTCTGGCTCGGGGCTTTGGCCCCATGGTGATTATGGTGATGACATTATCATTGGTGTCCTTGACTCCGGAGTATGGCCAGGACATCCGAGTTTTTCAGACTCCGGTATATGTCTGATGTTCCGGCCAGTTGAAAAGATAGCTGCGAAGTAAAGGATGATTTTCCTTCTTCCGTGTGCAACAAGAAACTAATAGGCGCGAAAGCATTCTATCTTGGTTTTAATGCATCAAAAGATCCACATTCTCCTAAGGACATACAAGGCCATGGCACTCATACAGCGTCCACTGCGGGTGGCTCGTTGGTCCGAAATGCGAGCTTTTACCAATACGCAAACGGTGATGCTCGTGGTATGGCCTCGAAGGCGCGAATTGCTGTTTTAAGGTTTGTTGGACGGATGGTTGCTCGTCCGCTGATATTCTGTTGGCCTTTGGTGAAGCTATTGAAGATGATGTCCATGTGATCTCTTTATCTGTTGGTTCCACAAGTTTAGCTTCTCCATATTTCAAGATGTAACAGCAATTGCGGCATTTGTAGCATCAGCTCAATATGGTATTATTGTGTCATGTTCTGCGGGGAATTCGGGTCCTGGTGCATACACTGCTGGTAACATCGCCCCTTGGATTCTAACTGTAGGAGCCTCCACCATTGATAGGGAGTATCGAGGGGATGTTATGCTTGGCGATGGGACAAATTTTCGAGGGGTAACACTCTATGCGGGTGAGCCTTTAACCGATGAAATGCTTCCATTAGTTTATGCTGGTGACATTGGAAGTAGCATTTGTACCGTGGGGAGTTTGGATTCGTCAAAAGTTCAAGGTAAAATTGTTCTTTGCGACAACGGACAAATTCAAAGAACGGAAAAAGGTATTGAAATAAAGCTTGCGGGTGGGGTTGGAATGATAGTTCGTAGTGCGACAGAATAAGATCAAACGCTTGCTGCTGATGCTTATTTTCTTACACCGGCTACCACGGTTAGCTTAATTAATGGAACAAAGATTCTATACTACATCATGTCAAACGATTCTCCTAAAGCAAAAATCGTCTTCCATGGATCAGTAATTGGGAACTCGCCAACAGCTCCTAAAGTTCCATCATTTTCGAGTCGGGGTCCAAATTATATAACATCAGAAATCCTAAAACCTGATGTTATAGCCCCGGGTGTTATGGTTTTGACTGGTTGGATCGGTGCCCGTAATTAGATGTTAACCCTATATGAGTCGAGTTTATGCTCGTTTCAGGTACATCAATGGCTTGTCCTCACGTGAGTGGACTTGCAGCTTTGCTGCGAAAAGCACATCCAAATTGGTCGCCAGCAGCTATCAAATCCGCTCTAATGACTACTGCTTATAATCTCGATAATTCTCAAGAAACCATTGGTGATATTGCTACTGCCAGAGCTTCGACACCCTTTGATCGTGGATCTGGACATGTCGATCCTAATACTACGCTTGATCCCGGACTAGTCTACGACATTGATCAAGATGAGTATATCTCATTTCTTTGTGCAATTGGTTAAACTACGGAGCAAATTTCTGTAATTACACTAAAGAATCAGTCTGAAGATATATGTGCATATGGGCAATCCGGGAAATCTCAACTACCCATCATTTTCGGTAGTTTTTGGGGATACCTCGCCTGTGGTAACATATAGGGAGGACAATGAAGAATGTGGGAAGTTCTGCTAATGCAACTTATGTAGTGTACGTGGATGCTCCTGCGAATGTAGATGTCGATGTCTCCCCAAAAATATTAGAGTTCAACGAAACGGATGTGAGCTTATCGTACGGAATAACATTCTCAAGTTTGACGAGCAATAACCACAAAGTTTTGGATTAATTGCATGGAGTGATGGAATTTACATTGTTGGTAGTCCCATAGCTGTTGTTTGGAATAAAGGAGTGTCCATGGCTTCCATTTGAGACTGATTGCTATTAAATCTTTGTTTAATTTCTACCATTAGTACATAAATGTATGCAATCTAAATTATCATATGCAATAAAACAAGACATGTTTACATGTCTAATTTATAATTTTGTATCTAGGCTTAAACTTAAAGTGTTTTTTCACGTGGAGACTAATCCGCACTTATCTAATAAACATACGGCTAAATTTGTACATCATATCGCTTAAAAGAAATTAAGTGCGTACATATATAGTTGTAAGCAGATTACATACAACATGTTTTACAGCAAGGTTTTGAGGAATTACAACAAAAATTAACATTTTTACAGTTGCAGATGGATGAATTGAAACAGCAGAACAGACATGAAACTCCACATGTAGATTTGCAAGAATTCTTGCAACATCTGCATAACTTGAAGTTGCAGCTACAGCATTTTGGGGTTTTAAAACCACTGAAACACCAAGTCCATGGATAACTGAATAAACAATTAATTTATGTTAAATATGACTTAATTTTGCACTCATATTATTTGTTTAAAGATGTATTACTTAGGTACCAAGCTCAGATTGGGCCCTATCCGAGCCCAATATGGCCCAGCCCATGAAGATATTTACTATATTTTGGACCTTAAAATCCCAAATTCTTAAAAATTCTAAAACATCACAAACTGGTTAAATGGACCATTAAACATTGAACTTGAAGGTTGCCTCTCAATATCAGTTATGTCAATAAAGTCGTTTAATTTTGGCTTTTATTCCAATTAAGTCACTTTTGTCAATTTGGACCGGAAAAAAATTGCGTAGATATCACATCAACAAAATTCAATTTTGACTAGGACTTTTATTGACACGTGATAGCCACTTAAAGCTAAATGTCACCATTATCTCTAGAAAATTATAAATGAAGTTGGTGACATGTGGCAGTTAAATTTAATTTTTATGCGCTAGGCATATCACTTTTCCGTTATTTAATATTTATTTAAGTCGTTGAAGTGACTTAATTCAGACAAAGTTTAAAGTTGAAAGCTACTGAAACAAAAGTAATAAAAGAAAGAGTACCAAAACATCTTCCAGCAAAAATTTGATTTAGGGGTCTCTTCATTTCTGCATCAAGAAAAGATGAAAAACGAACATTTAAAATAATCCGATTAACCTCTTGAATGTTGAAAATTTAACTCTGTTGATTTTCAAACTCGTATAAAATGACTTTAAAGTGACATATTCAAAGCTAACTTGATTCAGCTTGTTCATATCAACACATTTCTTTACCACGTATGTAACATTTTAAGCAAATTCAATAAGCTAATATAAAACACTTTTGAAATTTACGAGATCAATCCGATTATTTAACCAATACGGCCTCTAATATATTCACAAAAATAACAATTAAGTTAACCAAGAAGAAGAAGGTACGTACAGTGCCATGAAAGGATCCATTTTTGCTGCTACAAAATCATCAAGCCTGCTAATTAAAATGTCTGAATTAATTAGATTATATATGATTTTAAAATATTTCATTTAATTAATGTATTGAAGAGCATATATAAATATAAATATACTTTTATTATGCAAGTAAAAAAATGTAGAAGAAAAAGCATACTCTTTGCAACATCTGGAAGCAGGTTGAAGTTCATCAATAGATTTTAACTCTTCCTGTTCACAATTAACGAAATCTTCTAAACATCAGTTCTTAATTATCTAGAACAAAATTAAATGAATTGATAAAATCTTTCAATTTCACTTCATGTATTAGATCTAGGAAATGGAAAAAGAAAATATATAAATATTTGAGCCACATATTTAAATTTCAAAACATTAACATAAAACTCTCTTATATTAAAATCACTATACTGATCTTCAGAATAATTGTTCATAATATGGAAATGGTAAAGTTATAGAATTAAAATTGTTTACCTATTAAATTTAGTAGTCAATTTAGTAAAATTTATGAATAATAGTGTAACTTATTTTACCCATAGTGAAAACATAGAAAAAGGAAAAGTTGATGATGATGATGATAATCTTTGTTTTATTTTTGGCTTAATATATCATAATATATTTGAACAACCAAATCGATTCCCTGAATTTATAGAACGTTACGCTTAGCTCTCTAAATTTACCTAAGAATGAGAAGAAAAAAAACCTGAAGAAGGCCAATTTCACGCTCCAAAATCTGAATCTTAAGAAGATGTCTTCTCTTGGCATACAAATCCAAAACATTTCCATTTGCATCAAACGGCGTCGGAGCAG
This sequence comes from Euphorbia peplus, assembly GCA_028411795.1. Lineage (NCBI taxonomy): Eukaryota > Viridiplantae > Streptophyta > Magnoliopsida > Malpighiales > Euphorbiaceae > Euphorbia > Euphorbia peplus. The sequence goes on along the minus strand of CP110843.1, from coordinate 4,267,051 downwards.
TCAAAGTCAAAGAATTAGAAGAGGAAGAAGAAGAATTAGAAGAAGATGAACAACAAGACTTCTCCATCAAAACAAAACCAACATTAATCAAAACCAAACCAACTTACTTTTCTCTTAATTATCTGGCAACTCACACACACACCTTCAGTTTATGCTATTGCTTCTACTGCTAACTTGTTTGCAGTCCGCACGTGACTGCAATTAATTTATTAATTAATGTTATTTTAAATTAAAATTGTTGTTTTTATTTTGCTTCTGTTTGTTTTGCAATTACTGCACATGGGGTATGTGTTTATATATTTGGCAATATTCAGCGTCTATTTTATTTATTTGGCCCTACTAATTTAATATCTTTTCTTTCAACGTTACTTATTACTTTTTCATTATTACTATAGACCACCTTACAAATATTATTCAAATAGTAGATACATTGATATTAAGGGTCGAGCTAGAGACCTCAACCAGAAAGTTTATTATTGTAAATATTGATATTTACATTTCATTTTATTTGTTGATTTTTTAACAAAATCCATATCTTATTTTAATTTCTTTTTTAATCCCTTATTTGAGAGGAGGTTAATAGGAGTAAATGGATGTAAAATCTTCAATTAACCTTGTTTGGGAGTTTTTTAAAATCTTAAATGAAGGTTAATAATATTTTACTTCCATTAACCTCGAAACTTTAACCTCTAAATTGAGGGTTAATGGAAGTAACATAAACTTTTTAACTAATTTACACCCATTAACCTTACAATTAATTCCACCAACTTCCAAACAATGTTAATATAACTTTTATTTCTGTCACTTTCTTTTTCGTTCCGTTACTATTATTAACCTTCTCCAACTCTCACTTTTGTTAACCTCTCAACTCTCAAACAAAGGTTAAAGGTTAAATTTTATAAAAAAAAAAAGTGGTTTCTTGAATTATCAAATAAGTGATTATAAATTTATTTTGAAATCACGAAGTGATGGGGTTTTCTTGTTTACCAAAAAAAATGATTTTTTTTATTAACACTGTTAAAATGACCATCGACTTCATAAAATATAAAAAACATAAAAAAAAAATAGAACTTTTCTAATCAACTTTAATTTTTTCATTTTTTAATTTTAAAATCATTTAGATAATTTCTAATTCAAAATGGTTAGTTGTCAAATAAAAGATACATTTTTTACTAAAAAAAACATACAATTATTTTTTACACAATCACTTTATTTAATAATTTGTGTAACACATAAGTTAGTTTTGGAATTTTTTTTTAAATTTATCCTTATATTTTTTTAAGCTAATTTATCCTTATACTAGGACTTACCTTTTGTATTAAATTCATTGTACAAAAGCAAATAGATTTAAATTTATGAATTAAATAACTCTGAGCAACAATTAAATTTAATAAAGAAGATGTTGTGTAACAATGTGGAGCAAAGCCTAAGAACAATTGGATCTTCAATGTTTATAAAACATCTATAAAAGAAATATGTAGTTATTTTATATTATTTTATTCAATCGAGTACTTCAAAATTGAATTGTTAATTAAGTAGTAGTATATAATATCAGTTATGCATCTCATCACAATATGACAGATTAGTTCATGAATCATGAACACAGAAAATGAGATTCCTACTCTACAGATTATAGTAATTTTTAATTTCTGAATAAATCCCATCATTAAATAAATGGATTCGGTAGAAATGGGAACTCTAAATTATATTTTTTTGTGCTGAATTTGTTTTTCTTTCTTGACAATTGTTTGTTTATTGGATTTGGATGTGAAAGGTTCTGTTCCTATATTTTCTACTTTCATAATCTTCTTGACTTAATCTGGTCAACCTATTCGTAAAGGATAAAATGCGATTTTGACCCCTCTACTTTGATTATATTTGGCACCTGATCTAGGTAAAATGGTTATTGAATTGACCTTATATTGGAAAGAACTTAGAGTCAAGTTACTTTAAGTTTAAACAATATGTAAATGTTGAAGGTAATGTGTAAATTTTCTCTTAATGTCTTGAAAATTTTAAATATGAACCCCGAAAATTGTAAATATGAACCCCAATGCGAATCGTCCTCTTTCAATAAATCTCAAACATACCCTAGATGTAGGCATTGATTTCACAGGCCTGGATCCATATAGGACCTTATACAATTTTTCTTATTCAAATTCAGTCCATTGGATGTTGGCCTAAACAGACCGAGAAGATACCTAGACTCGTGAACAAATCTAATCATAATTGTATAAAATATGTAAATAACACGAGACAATTGTAGCACGATAATCCGAATCATAAGTGTGACCCTTAGTTGCTTCCACCATATTGTAACCTTGCGCAGAACCTGCTATATTACACAGCCCATTTGGCAACGTGCTCACAGAGAACTCAGAAAAGGAACTCCATTAACAAAAGCATTCTAGCAAGTAGCAACTCCATCAACAAAGACAACAACTTTACTACCCGATTGCAGAGAACTCAGGAAGGAAACTAGAGTTGCAATATTCGAACACCACAAATCAAATCTGCTGACACAAAATTGAACACAATAAAACAAAAATGAAACGCACACGGAAACTACTAAAAGGAGTGTCCATGCAATGTAGTAGATCAATAATGATGCTCGAGTTTCTGGTAAAAGATGAATGTAATTTCTGCAAACACCGAATAATAAGAATCATCATTTTACCATGATTGATAACAGTTGTATTATTGGTATGTAACCCTGTTTTTATGGGGATCGATCCTCAATATCTAAGTACTAAAAACAATCCTAACAATACAAATGCTGTAAAACCGCCATTTTTTAACAATCGAGCGAGTGCTAAGAGGATAACAGCAGTTTTGAAAGACTAACTATACAGATCCATTTGATCATAACCAAATCAAATTGATGGATTTCCTACATATCCCATGGCAATTGTCATTCTTACAGAAAGAAAAATGAAGTATAAGGATATAAGACCGACACCTAATGTCTTGCTCGGACGCATATCTTTACGAGGGAGTGTAATAAGTGCCCAGATTAATCCGGTTGTGAGAAATCCCATAGTGTAAAACAAGCTACTATCATTAGGAACCGTGTATACACCGTTGCTTTCTGACCAGGCTCCTAGAAGCATTGATATTCCCAATCCGACAAGTGTGTTGAACATAGGACCTGCATAACATCCCGAGAAGGCAATCTGCAAACTGTCACCACCGTTCATAGCAAGAGCAATGTTTGATACTAGATCACCCATTGAGTTTCCCCATGCTAATACAGTTAACCCGAGGATTGATGGATTAATACCCAAGACCACGCCAAATGCTACGAGTAAAGCAACGAGCTCATTCGCTATCATGTAGAACCACACAATACTCATCACAAACCCCCCCAAAACCCAGGCAATCAAGAACCTTTGAGGCGGATGATTAGGCAACGTATAGCGATGTGCAAGAAAACCAAGACCGCAACCAACTGTGACGCCGATAAAGTATACTACGATTCTACTTTGAGGACCCACGTCATCCTGGCCGTTCCACAAGAATGCCAAGAGAATAGGCGAGATTGCGGCACTGGCTACAGCGTATGGTTTTGACCATGTTGCTTCATCAACTAACGGAATTGTTAACCTTCTTGGTATCGTCAATGGCATTTCAATTAGTGAAAACAATTTTGAATACGAGAAAGATGAGCTATTGACATCAAGTTCCCCGTCAACCCATCCCCAAGGAGGCCGTTCTTCATCTTGCGCATTAGCTTTGGACAAGTGATTGGAGTATATTGCCACGTTTGATGCCCACATCCATGATGGCAAGGAAGGAGGCAGATGAGGTACATCACTGTCACTCTCAACAAGCAGAGAACTATACACGCTCGAATCATCTCCATAACTTCCTTGTACAGGAATCAATGGTGTTATAACATCCAGTTTAAACATACGTTTATGTTTCCTGAAGATCTCACCAGCAGCAACAGAGATCCCATAAACTACATAAATCAAGACAAAAGCAATTGCCCCTCCAACGCTCACCTTTCCGATCATCAAAATCACCGATAACGAAAATATCGTGAAGAGGAAGAAACAGATATCTCTGATGAAGCTTCTCTTATCAACCTGAACTCCCTTCTCTGCTACACATAACGAAACTGCCCCGACAACAACACACGTAACGAAAACAGCACCACCCAACACACTATTAAGACCCACATCTCCCGCATCCTTGCCAACAAACGCAGCAATGCTCGCAAATACATCTGGTGCTCCATTCCCGAGAGGAAGAAGAGCAACACCAGCCACCGTAGGAGGCAGCTTTAAAAGATTAGACAACTTCTCCAACGAGCAACAAAAGTAATCTGCCGCAGTATTCCCCAACAAATAAAACAATGCAAGCAGCCAAACACCCAAAATCACACAGCCAAGCCCTCTAAAATCACTGAGATCGCAGTACAAAAACTTGATATAATCAAAGAACCCACCAGACGAACAACCCGGGTATGCTTTCAAGTACTCGCACGAGTTCTCATAACCCTTATGATCAATCAAACCACCACAAATTGAAGGGTTTTGCAACCTCACATCATTCTCAGCATTCGTCACATTCGCTAAAGACGACGAATTCGCATCAAATTCGATCATTCGCCTATGAATCGAAGCTCCCGGGGTTAAATTTCCCCCAATAAAGGGCTCTCGAAAGACATCTACCCGGTTATAGAACAAAAACAATAGAATAACACTACATACTCCATTAAAAACCCCTTTCAATTGGGTATTTTTAGAACTATACAAGCTACGAAACAACTTCATCTCCGACAATTCAGTCCACGAATTCTCAACAATTCATAATATCTATACGATTAAGCATAAAAAAAAACGAACCCATCTAGGGTTTCATTGCTGAAACCCTAAAATTCAATAAAAATTGAATCTTTACCCAGAATCGGAGGTTTGGGAAATTGAAAAGTTTGCAGGGCTTACCGTTGAATTGGGAAAGATGAAGTGATTTTCGGACAATGATTACCAAGTTTGAAGATTGGGAGCTCTAATTAAGTAGAAATTGGGGGAAATTTGGTTAGGTTGATTTTGAATTTTTAGGGTTTCTGATTATTTTTAATTTTTTTTTTGTGATTTTAGATGTTTGTGTTTGATTGTGGTTTTGGGTTTTTGTGTTTCTTAGTAACCGTCGGTCTTGGTTTGTTGGGTCGGGTGTACCAAAATAGACCGTATTGTTTAGTGCACCTGCTGGCAATAATCGGTTTGGGTTTCGGAGTTGTGATTGAAGTTTGTTAGTATTATTTTTGAAAAAGCGTGTATACTTGAAGAACATTTTTTACAAAATACAATAAAACTGTTAAGTGAAAAATTATCGTATTTAATTTACGGATGTATTGTTAACATTTTTAATAAAAAAATTTACATTAAGCGTATCATATTTGATTTAAATATATATAATACTTCAGGCAGAGTCGAGCTGAGTTCGAACTTATTTTACAAAACTTAAGTCATGCGTATAAATATGTAGACTTTGGAGGCTCGGCATGGCATATGAGCATTTTTAGTGTCCAAAACCGTCTATTTTGATGCGTTCCAAGCAGGTATCGTGGTTCATGGATATGTTCGGTTTGAAAGTATAACTTCTTAATTTGAGGGTGGTGTCATTAATTTGGGATTTTTAATTAGCTTCCTTATGTTTTATTTGTAGGTATTAACTTGATGATGGACCTCACTATAATGTGTGGAGAAATACCTGACATAGCATTATTAAGGTATCTAGATGTTTGATGTACATACATTGTGCAGAGAAATAATTGTCAGATTCAATGTCATTGATTTAGGATTTCAAATTTCTCTAGATCTTAATATTTTGTTTGAATGTATAACTTATTTGATAGTGGACGTCAATGAAGTATGCAGAAAAATAATTGATAGGTTGAATAACGTTATAAAAAATAGAGATTTAAAATTTTTGTGGAGGAAATATATAAATTGTCATAACGTGGCATTGCGACATAAATAGAACGAAACTCAACAAAAACATTACACCCATTTCGCTTATCTTCAATATTGTACTTCTAAATATTAGTTTTCATAAACTTGTACATAATGATGGGTAATCGATGGTAGTTTCGCTAATGAAGAGGATGTTACAATAGCCACTTATATGGCAATATCACAGGACATCAATATTACACGGAGAAATCAAACCTTAGAACAATATTGTTGAGTATCCGGTCTTTATAAGACTCCAAGAGATCCTTCGAGATACGAATGATGGTGCATCATTGAATAATAGATTTCAAATAACGGGAAAGCTATCAAAAACTTCAAATGATGTATCAAATTGAGTGAATGCAGCAAATTGGTGCTAACGGGATTGATATGTAAGCTTTTTTATTTAAAATAACATCTCAGCTAAATTTGAAGTCGTTTTGATATGTTCTTGATGAATTGTGATGACTTGCAAATGAATCAAGAGAAATAACTTATGAAGACGTATTCAAAATTCCTTGTTGAATTCTATATTGTTCTTGGAAGTGGGATGGAAAAACCTACATGTTTATTTTGTGTAAAGTTACCTACATGTTTATTTTGTCTAAAGTTACTCAACACAATCTCATTATGAAGGTGGGCTTAGGCCAAACATGTCTCGGCCTTAAACAATCAAATTCCATTACTCTTTCAAATAAACTCGACTAGATAATATATATCCACTTAAAAAAGTGCTCCACAAATTTTGAACGGAAAAAATTAACAAAATTTGTAAAAAACATAATATATAATTTATTATATGGTCACTTTGTTTTTCCTCTACTTTGTTTGTACTTTGTCCTATCCACCATTAGATCACTTTTCAACCCATAATCTAATGGTGGACAAAACAAAGTAATGGTTACTTTATTTTTCCCTATAATAATTTAATACTCTGTCCCTCCAAAAATACTCTGACCCTAGAATTTCCCCATAATAATTTAATACTCTGTCCCTCCAAAAATAATAAGTAATGGATAAGTTTTGTTGTACAATAACATTATTATTTTTTTTAATTGATATTTCGTATCAAATAATTTAAAATATATTTTAAAAGGAATTAAGAAAATTTGTAATAATATATATATATATAAATTATAATATTAATTAACATAAAGTTTTTTTTTATGCAAAAGAGATATAAAAATATTAATAATTTTAATATTTTGTCCCTCTCAAAATAATAGGTAATGGACCAATTTTGTTGTATAATGACATAGTAATTTTTTGTTTAATTGATATTTGGTGTCAAATAATTTAGAGTATGACTTGTCATTGATATTATTGGCTTATTGATGGGTGTAAAAAGTTGATGAACAAACAATGGGAGATTAGTATTCATCATTCTTATAGGGAATGTAATAAAGCGGCGGACTGGTTGGCGAACTTCGCAGGAACTCTTTCTTTGGGTTATCACGAATGTGACGGGCCCCTTGCAGACCTCCAGGACGTTCTTGTTGCGGATAGATGTGGCATTGGCACTCCTCGTTATGTCCGTAAGTAGTTCTTTTGCCTTTCTCTCTTTCTTTTCTTGTTGGGATTTTGCACTTCCCAAAAAAAAAAACTATTTGACACTTAATTATCAATTAAAACAAAAAAATGACTATGACATTCTATAAAGGCTTAATTCCTCTACTCATCCCGAAAGTTGGCACTTTTTTTTCAGTTTAACCCCTTATGTTCAGCGTTTTTCACTTAACCCTTTAACTTGAAAAAACAAGTCAGTTTAACCCTTCTCAGGTGATGATCAGTCTCACCTAAGGTGAGTGTAATACACTCTCCGATCAATATCAATTTTGATGCTTATTTTATTTTTGCCATTTTTCTTTTCTTTCTTTCCTTCCTTATTTTCTTTCTTTCTTCTTTCATTTTATTTTCATGACTTTCCGACGGATTTTTGGAATTTTCAGAAATTTAAGATTTCCAAATTTATAGAAAATTCCAGAATTCTTCTAGAATTTCAGAAATTTCGAAATTTTCAGGAAAACTCATGAAATTTCCAGATTTATGGAATGTTCGAATGTTTGGAAAATTCCAGTAATCTTGAAATTTCAGGAAAAATCTGAAATTTTCAGATTTATGGACATCTTGGAAAAATTGCAAAAATCTGGAATATTGCAGAAATTTTCAAAAATAAATTTTTGGGATTTCCAGGAAAATTACATAAATTTTCAGATTTCTGGAATTTTCTAGAAAAATTTGAAAATTTTAAGATTTTTAGAATTTTCGTTCCAGAAATCTAGAATCTTGAATTTTCCAAAAATCATGAATTTCTGGAGTTTTTTGAAAATTTGGAAATTTCTAGTTTCTTTTCTGAAAATTTTCAGATTTCTGGAGAAAATGAGAAAGAAGAAGAAAATAAAGAAAGAAGGAGAAAGAAAAAAAAGAAAGAAAAAAGATGAAAAAGAAAGAAAAATAATAATTTAGGGGTCATTTTGTAAATTGGCAAAATGAAAAATTTTTAAATTTTTTCCTCCACTCTTCTTATTTTGCCACATAGAACTCATGGATCAAAATGACATATTTTTTAAAGTTCAAGAGTTAAAGTGGAACATATGTTTAGTCTAAAGACGTATTAAACCATCTATAAATAAAATTGAATATTGCTTATAATTTTTTAATTAAATGAGTTGTGATAAATAAACTTGTACTATATTTTTTTTTAAAGAAAACTTATACTATTTAATAAATTTCAAGTCCTCTTTGTAAATAAATAAAACTTTTTCTATAGTAAAAACTTTGTTCATTAGAGCAACCAAATCCTAGCCGTCATAAGGTTTCTTCTCTTCTTTATTCAGGTTTTAGGGTTTTCTAGTGGCTTTTAGTTGGAAGATAAGCCTCTTCTTCACCTTTATTTTGCTTTCTATTTGTCCAATAAAACTTTTATTTCATTTCTTGTTATGGTTAAATTGATAGTTTTTTTGTTGTTTGTTCACCTTTATGAGTAGTTTTGGTATCTCCACCTTATGAGTGGTATTGTTTTGTCCACCATTATGAGTGGTTTGTCATATCTTCTTAGAAGATTCGGTTCCTTTGACGACAGTTCTTTCCATCTCAAAAGTGCTTAATTGGATCACAATGGTTGGTCTGATGTTCAAGTTGAAGCGGACTCTTAGATTCTGATTCAATCAATGGCTCACACACCAGAGGTTTCTACGCCTTATGTTGTCATGGTCAAAGAGTGTAGGGTTATGCATAAAGATATTTCTAACAACTCCTTAGTTTATGTTAAGAGATCTATTCATGTAACAGACACATATTGTGGCCAAATCAATATCTTATAATGCTCTTGAAGTTTTTTCTTAATTAATATATTTCTCATTATTGTAAAAAAAAAAAGGGTAAATTATAAAAACATGACCTGTGGTTTCAAGTTCTTACAAAAACATGACTTGTGGTTTCAATTTAGTAAAAAAAATACCTGTGGTTTACAACGTTATCAAAATTAAGGAAAATCAACTAACACCGTTAAGTGTGCTGACGTGGCATGGGCAAAATGGTCCAAAAATTATGGTGGCAAAATAAAAGCTCGGGTAATTCAAGTTTTTACAAAAAAAGGACTTGTGGTTTCAAGTTTTTATAAAAACATGACCTGTGGTTTCAATTTAGTAAAAAAAAATACATGTGGTTTACAATGCTATCAAAATTAAGGAAAAAGCTACTAACATCGTGGTTTACGACGTTATCAAAGTTAAAGAAAAGCTACTAACATTGTGGTTTACGGCGTTATCAAAATTAAGGAAAAGCTACTAACACTGTGCTGACGTGGCCATAAACAAAATGGTCCAAAATTTATGATGGTTGAATAAAAGCTCCTTCATTTTTGGACCATATTGCCCATGGTCACGTCAGTACACTTAACAGTGTTAGTAGCTTTTCTTTAACTTTGGTAACGTCGTAAGCCACAATGTTAGTAGCTTTTCCTTAATTTTGATAATATCGTAAACCACATGTATTTTTTTTTTAGTAAATTGAAACCACAGGTCATGTTTTTGTAAAAACTTGAAACCACAAGTCCTTTTTTTGTAAAAACTTGAATTACCCGAACTTTTATTTTGTCACCATAATTTTTGGACCATTTTGCCCATGCCACGTCAGCACACTTAACGGTGTTAGTTGATTTTCCTTAATTTTGATAACGTTGTAAACCACAGGTATTTTTTTTACTAAATTGAAACCATAGGTCATGTTTTTGTAAAAATTTGAAACCATAGGTCATGTTTTTGTAATTTACCCAAAAAAAAATCCTCTTTATAAATAAACAACTTTTAATAAAGCTAAACTAGTCTAAGATTTTATTTTTCTTATTCAAACACGGTCTATATAACACAGATCTGAATGGACTGATTATACAGACTCATTTTGATTTTTAAAAGTAATTTATTTAGTGGTTGAAGAGTTGCATGCAATGTCCAATCTCGAAAACATTAAAAAAAAATATTAACTTTTAAAGTTTTCCCTTCAAAAAAGTCATTTGAAGATGTCAACTAATGAGTTAGACAAAGATAATGAGATCTTGGCGTAAGTCCAATATGTTCATAAAAACGTCATCCGTTGCACCACCAGACGAAATGACCGACAAGTTCAGACTCAACTACTTTATCATGATGTTCAAGCCATTTAAGGACTTCACCGTGCGGGGCAACAAGTAAACAACATTTTACTTTATAAATAACTCCGTTGCAATAAACGATTATTACAATTATGTTCTCTATCTATTTCGTTTATTTTATAATCTCTCTACAACATCACTAACTTGATCATCATACTGTTCTCCACACTCCTTCCACTTTATAAAAGGAGCCTGACGCATGATGTTCACTAAGCTAAAGCTGTCTAAAACTCTTATTCGTAACCGCTTTATCATTTGGGTCTAAATTTGAATTAATAAAAACTTATTATAGGATAATGCAGCCACTCATGATTGAGCAGAACAAATATTAAACTATGATGACAGTTACAAAATAGTCATTGTCTGTATCCTAATCCATCCCTATCAAAACATGGAAACACTTGGCTTCATACTCCACGTCTCTATGTCTCTCTAATCTATACACCTTCCTATAAAACCTTTCTCTCCCCATTCCCCAATCATCTCCATCTCAAAACCCAACTTCAGATCACGGTATTCTCGTCTTCTCCGTCATCAAACATCTCTTTTTTACTTTCTTTTCTTCCAAATTTTGAATTTTTACCTCATTTTCTTTCTGGGATTTCATTATTTTGATTCTTTACCTCATTCTCTTTCTGGGTTTTCATAATCTTGATCTCTTGTTGGGTATTTTGCTTGTTTTGATACTGAAATTTATCTTTTTTGACACTGTTTTTTCCCTTTTGGTGTCAAAGATTTGATCTTTTTCATGGACTCAATATTATGATTTTGCTTTTGTTTGATGGATTGAAGTGTTGTTTATGTGTAGGTACAGATGGGTTTCGCAAAGAAAGAGTATGAATTTTTGAGCGAGATTGGTTTGAGCGATCGTAACTTGGGGTGTTATGTCAATGGTACCTGGAAAGCTAATGGTCCTGTGGTCACCACTTCGAATCCTGCCAACAACCAGGTAATTTATGTTTTTTTATTAATTGTGCAAATGGATTTTTGATTTGTTAAATGTGTGATTTGAGTGTGTGAATTTGATGTCAATGTCATACATCACAGATTGAACACCTACTCGGGTAACTAGTTGGGAACAAGTTCGATTTTGAGCACCTAGTCCGATCTAGGTGGTCCAATCAGTATATGCTATATTCTCAATTTTGAGTGTCTAGGTGGCCGGGTGTTTTTTTATTTAAAACAGTGATATAGGGTCACTCAATATTGACCACTCTGATGTTAGTTAGCCCTCCATTGTAAGAGCTAATTGAAATGACATTGCAAGTTGAATTTTTGGTTTTGGGCTTTGAGGTCATTTGGGTGTGTTTAAATGTTGTTTGGTCGGTAGGAAGAAAGTGGCTGTTTAGAGTGGAAAATAGAAAATGTGGTTTTCTGGTAATTCGTAAATGGATTCTAGAAGACTTCAATTCTCATAGTTTTGTATTTTGAAGTCTTTAGCATTCATTTTCAGGCCTTTTTACTTTCATTAAGAAGTTCATAATGTTAGTAAAGGGAAAATTTGAGTGGCTTTATATCTCAGGTTTTGAAGTTGTGTGGTAATGTTAGTAAAGGAGAGTTTAGCGGCCAAGGGTGTAATTACCCTTTTATTTGTGAAAGAGCTATATTTGTTATGGTGCAAAGTTAGTTAAAAATCACGGTGAGACCATTGTTTACAGATAGTTTGTTGATGATTCTGTGCATTGCAATTTTTTCGAGTTATCTTTTCAATTTTCATATCCAGTTGATAGTTGTTGATGGCATTGTGTTATTGCTCAGGCAATAGCTGAAGTTGTGGAGGGTTCGATTGAAGATTATGAAGAAGGCATGAAAGCATGCAATGAAGCAGCAAAGATATGGATGCAGGTGAGGATACGCTTTTTTTTCCTCGATTTATTTTGTTTTCTATTTACTGACTATTAAAAATGTCCATGTTCTAAATTTGCAGGTTCCTGCTCCCAAGAGAGGTGATATTGTTAGACAGATTGGTGATGCACTAAGAGGAAAGCTTGAGCACCTTGGTCGCCTGGTCTCTCTTGAGATGGGGAAAATACTTGCTGAAGGCATCGGTGAAGTTCAAGTATGCGGTCTTACTTCAAATTTTGATACTTTTGCCTCTGAAAATCGGATATTCATAATTTCATATCACAAAACAACCTTAATGATTCAATACAACCTTAGTGTTACTTGCGATATCATCATATGATGTTTTGCTATGCTACTGTTATTTTTGTCATGAAGTTAAGGTTATAACGTGTTGTTGCCTGCTTATGTAATTGCAGGAAATCATTGACATGTGTGATTTTTGTGTTGGATTAAGCCGACAGCTAAATGGGTCTATTATACCATCAGAACGTGAGTTTTACATATTGCCCCCTTGCCCCCTTGCTTACATGGTTTTGTTTTTTGCCTTTTTGTTTGGTATTTCTTTGATCTCTGCCACTATTAATTTTTTTCCAGTAATAATAATAATTATTACTCGTTAACAGGTCCAAATCACGCAATGTTGGAGGTATTTTTCTCGCCCGTGCTCTTGAATTGGGATTGTCTATAATTTATTTTACATTCGTAAAACAATTGCTGCACATGTTTACAGATGTGGAATCCTCTAGGGATTGTTGGTGTTATAACGGCTTTCAACTTCCCGTGTGCTGTTCTTGGTGAGGGTTTCTGTTTCAAAAATTATCAGTCTTACTGGTTCTGATTTTATTTTCTAAATAGCAAATGTTTTGGGACGTAACTTTAGCCTACCATTTGTTAGCTCGCATGCCCCGTTAAATTACATGTTTCTTACATAGCATTAAATAGGAAGATGAATGCAAAATATCATTCTTGTATTCATATGGTGCGTTAACACGTCTAGATATACACAAGCGAGCTGAATGATTGCACTTAATTACGTGTATTTTATGATCCCTATGATTAAGGGATTCGCTCCATGCTTATAAATTTATTTCTTCCACTCGTGCCCCTGAATTTATGTGAGATATTTGCAGGGTGGAACGCATGCATAGCACTGGTCTGCGGCAATTGTGTTGTTTGGTGAGTTATAAATTTATAATAATTAATCTGATTAGTGCGTTAAAGTTTCTTATTCTAGGACAATGCAGACTGTATTTAGGCTTTAGTGAGAGCAATTTTAATATTTAAGTGCCAATTTCCGTCTTGTAAATATTCAGTGGAATTTCATTGTTTCCCTCATCTTCATTAATTTTTTAAACTTGTTACAGGAAAGGTGCACCAACGACACCTTTAATCACCATAGCTACGACAAAGCTGGTAGCTGAGGTGTTAGAGAGGAACAACTTGCCGCCGGCAATTTTTACATCCTTCTGCGGTGGTGCTGATATTGGCCAAGCAATTGCAAAGGACACTCGCATTCCTTTGGTATCATTCACCGGGAGTTCAAAGGTGCTTTAATCTTTTGCCAAAACAGGAATTATTTACTTTCTAATCTCGTAAGAGATAATGATTCTGATATGAAAGCTACTTTTGTGATGAACATGTCAAATCTATTTCTCAGTTTTGACAAAGGAATCATTTGATTGACTTCTTCTTGGGACATAATTTATGTTTTGCAGGTGGGCCTTATGGTTCAACAAACAGTGAATCAGAGATTCGGTAAATGCTTGCTAGAATTAAGTGGAAACAATGCAATAATAGTGATGGATGACGCTGATGTCCCTCTAGCTGCCCGTTCAATTCTGTTTGCTGCTGTTGGGACAGCTGGACAGCGGTGCACAACCTGCCGTAGGCTGGTAAATAGGACATTTGTAATATTCTTTTATAAAATATAGGGGGATTGGAGATAAATTGTTCTAAAATAATTGCATGTTTGTGTTGAAAGATCCTTCATGAGAAGATATACGACACAGTACTTGATCAACTATTGAAATCATACAAACAAGTTAAGATCGGAGATCCGTTGGAGAAGGGTACTTTGCTTGGTCCAGTGCATACTGCTGAATCAAGGAAGAATTTCGAGAAGGGGATAGAGCTAATTAAGTCCCAGGTATTTGCTGGTTGTCATTTTTTTGCACCGAGTCAAATTGTGATTTCAATATTCCGTACATGTGCCTTACCCTTATTTGACGGTTAGAGCATTGTTGATCATACATGATTGTTTATGATTGACATTTTCCTGAGTATGTTTAGAAACCATCTTATTTATTATTTGTTATTGTGCAGGGAGGGAAGATTCTAACAGGTGGTTCGGTTATAGAGTCTGAAGGGAATTATGTACAGCCGACAATAGTTGAGATATCTTCAAAAGCCGAAGTTGTCAAGGAAGAGTTATTTGCTCCCGTTCTTTATGTTATGAAATTTAAGGTAACTTATTTACTCACGTATTATTTATAACGGTTCTTATTGAGTATGTCTGGTTGTGACTACTCGCCTGTTCATATTTACAGACTTTAGAAGAAGCCATTGAGATCAATAATTCAGTGCCTCAAGGATTGAGTAGTTCCATCTTCACTCGTAGACCTGATGTTATCTTCAAGTGGCTTGGGTGAGTATTTCTCGGCAATGAATGTTGGTGTATAATGGCTTTATGCCTCTTTTTAGAAGCTTTTGGAATTTGATTTTGACCCGGTTAACTGTGTTTCAGGCCACATGGAAGTGATTGTGGTATTGTGAATGTAAATATACCGACAAATGGTGCTGAAATTGGTGGTGCTTTTGGTGGAGAGAAGGCTACTGGTGGCGGCCGTGAAGCAGGAAGTGACTCGTGGAAGCAGTACATGCGACGCTCCACATGGTAAATTGATTTAAACACTGATTTACTTTCTTTGCCAGATCATCCTTGGTGTCAAAATGCTATGTCCTCGTTCAACATGTCGGATTCCTGCACTAACGAAATTTGTTGCTTCTCATTTGACAGCACAATCAACTATGGGAGTGAATTACCGCTAGCACAAGGCATTAACTTCGGCTAGTCGATAGAATACACAAAGGTGAAGCATCTTAAGATCCATATTCACAGTGGAGTTTTGGATGGGGAGTAAATGTGCTAAGCTTTAAGCTAATAAACAATAATAAACAAAGATTAAATGGGTAAAAGTACTTTTTACCATTACTGTATTGTAATGGTAACTGCAAAAATATCATTCAATCAAGAGAATGAAATTGTCCTTGTGGGCACTTTATTGTTCCATAATAGTTTCTCTTTTGCTTACATATTTACGGAAGGAGTATCTCATTAAATCTCGAATTGATCTGATTCTATCCAAAACATGAGTAATTTAATAACACACCCCACGTAGCATGTCATTTGTAATCCGGACCAATAACAAATAATTACGTGACATAAATATTAGGATTTTAGGTTTATCATTTGTTGCAAGTGGAGTGATTTATGGTTGGAGTTTTGGGTGCATATATGGGTTGATTACAGTCCCATTCAAATGGTGAGTACTCTCCAAATTTAATTTAGAGAGTCACTCTTAGATTAAAGATTTTTCAATCCTATAGGGTATAACAAGTCTAATTGTAACCCTAAACTCGAACCCTAATCCTAAATTCCAACCCTAACTCTAATTTTAAACCCTAAATTCTAACCCTAATCCTAAACTTGAACCCGAACCTTAAACCCCATCGCTAAAATTATTGTCAACGGCGTTGATTTGGGTTCGGGTTTGGGTAGGTTTGGATTTAGGATTATGGTTAGGGTTGGGTTTAAGATTATGATTGTTATACACCCTAGGATTGAAAAATATTTAATTTAAGGGTGATTTCGCTAAAATTATTGTCAACAGCGTTGATTTGAGTTCGGGTTTGGGTAGGTTTGGGTTTAGGATTAGGGTTATGGTTGGGTTTAAGATTATGATTGTTATACACCCTAGGATTGAAAAATCTTTAATTTAAGGGTGACTCTTCAAATTAAATTTTGAGAGTGCTCACCATGTGAATGAGACTCGGGTTGATAATTATTGTTATGAGCTTATCATCACTACCATTATTCAGGCCCAATAGAAAATCAGATACAGAGAAGGGAAACGTAAAGATAGATTATATTAAGGCCCAATAGATCTGTTAAAAAGGACCAATAGACATAATAATAATAATGTTATAAATTCTGACATAGAAAGAGAATTTAATATTTTTTTAAATAATGTAAAATTTATTTCTACAGTTTCAATAGTGTCCTGGAATATGATACTCTCTTGAAATTATATAGCATGACGAGTTGATACGAGAGCTATTTAGAATATAATAAAAAATATAATAACAATATTAATTACGACGGGTTGATACGAGATTTAGGATATAATAAAAAACATAAAATTCAATTTACAACTAAAGAAGTACTAATTCCGTGAGCGATTAGCACTCTAGAATCTTTCTATTGAGCAAGAGAGAATTTTTTTTTATCGAAAAAGGAAGAGCGAATTTAGTTTTTATAAATAATGGAGTTTTAGTTACTGATACTTTAGAAAAAATCGCTTAAACCAATTCAATCTTAACCCGTTTTTCTTTTCAAAATTAATTATACAAATTAAAACTATGAGAAAAATTATCTACCAAACTAGGTTGTAAAAGATGGTAGGTTTTTTATTTATTTATGAAATGTAAGGAGCACGATTTGAATCTTGGACTCTTCATTTACATATATATGGGTGAGTGTACCAATTAGACTACAACTAACTAGTAAAAGACGGTAGGCTTTAATCATGGAATGGGGTTCTCAAATATTAGTTGAAGCCTTAATTGACTTTGTATTTTATTATGTTTATAGACTTTGTATTTTATTATGTGTATACTTATGGATAAGTAAATTATTATACAAATGATTCTAATATATATTTTATAAGCTAAATATAATAATATAAAAGTTACTATAGCAATATTATTGAGGAACCAAACACAATGAAGTAATATCCTCAAACGTTATAAATTTTTATTTTGAATATCGTTCATCCATATTTCTAGATGGCCCTGGTGGTAAAGCAAGGGCCAAGGAGCTTAGGTGAAAAAGACTTAACAGATTTTCTATATGGGATATAATTGAAACCACATTGTTGTCACAATGTGAATTATCTTAATAGAAATCAAATTAAATTTCACAAAACAGAAGCCAAATTTTCATGAAACCTTTTTGACTAATTGGCACAACTAGATATTATTAAATACGTTGCCGTATTCGTGCTCTAATATATAGAACCTTGCTAGCTAGGTTACTAGGTAGCTAGTTTCATTAAAAGTCTCAACATATGATTGGTAAATTTAATCTAATAATTGGTCATACATTGGATTTTAATAACTGCAATCATTGAACTTATTCAACTAAACAATAGCCTCATATAATAGGACAAAATATGCTTCATCTTTCCTATAAACATGTTTAGTTAGTACTCTCTAATGTCAGTGGCTTTGTAAAAATATGAGAAATTAAGATATCATTAATTAAAACATACAAAATACTACTTTATTCTATTTTTAGTTTTTTTCGTTTTACTTATTTTTTTATAAACTCTGCAAGTATAAGGGCATGATTGACAGAATACTAACCCTTATTACCATAAATGATAAAAACGACCAGCATTTGTGGAAAAATTTACTTTCCAAAAACGACCAACATCTAAAAGCGGAAAGAGTATTATATTATTAACTGATGTTTATTGATGAACTCTTAATTGACTCCATTATTCATCAAGTATTACCACTAAACTTTTGATTTTTCGGCCCATTTATGCTTAAATGTGTATATAGTATACCTTATAAAGGTTATATTTCAGGTTAGTGGAAGATGACATAAGTATTGTATCCTTGTGTAGAAACAGCGAAACAGCCAAATTGTCATGCAAATGGAGCCAAAAAGTAGACTCTTGACTTAGCCAAGTGGAGAAGGAGGAGGAGCTGACCAGAAATGAAGAAGGAAATGTGGGACAAACTCACATTGACTTCAGAAATCACCACCCAATGCATGTACATGCAAGGAATCTTTGACTACCTCACATTTTTTTCCCAAAACTGCAGAACAGTTTGTTTCTAGCTGTTAACTAGTTAATTTAGGACTTTGTTTGTATCTCTGAATTTTCCCTTCAAATAATGAGGTGGGGATTCATTTTGAACACACCTTAACAATCCTAAGTCAACTTCTATCTTCTGAAATTTTACATTTTCGTTCAAAACTCTATTCTGGAGGGAGTTAGCTTCACTTTTGAGGTTGTTCCTTCATGTAAATGATGGACTAGTCATCTTAGCAAGTCTTGCTAGCCTAGGCTGGTAGTTGTAGGTGTCTTTTGTTGTTTATAAATGAATGTTATCTCTTCAATGGGTGTTTAATGATATCACTTGCCATATCTTAGTGTCAATATTTGATGGGGAACGATTATATTACACTTAAATATCATTATGCATGCAAGATCATGGTTGGGGACAAGATCTTAATATCAAGGGTTTTCATCTTTATTGAAATGCTACTCGAGTTTGATGCAAGAAAGAACCCACTTCAAAGACGTTTAAAAGTGCTAGTACATCTTAGGATCTTGAGAACACACGAGAGTTGACTCAAGTGAAGTGCATAGTAGAGACCTTGACCCATAACATATAACATTCATGAATAAATAGAGAAAAGATAATTGCAACTGCTTGTTCTTGATGCGCTTAGCTTGTTTCTTCAAATACTGCGATAAATATTTGTATTTATTTGCTTGCTTCTACAGATCAGGGCCGATCCTGAGGTTTCGGGGGCCCTGGGCGAAGTTTCAATTATGGGCCCTAATAAACAAGTGGAAGAAAAAAAACACGACTAATTAAAAAAGATATTTTTATTTATTACATATTGAATTTTTCATACAAAACGATGTCTACGAGCATTTTTAGATGCAAAATCACTAACCATAGTGTCTATATCAATATGCTCTAACATATGTCTCTCGATACATAAAGTGGCTAAGCCATTCAACCTTTCTTGCGACATTGATGATCTCAAATAATTTTTCAGTAACTTCAACTTCGAAAAACTTCTTTCAGCAGATGCAACAGTCACTGGCATAGTTAGAAGAATTCGAAGAGCTATAGAAACATTTGGAAAACAATCTGCTCTTTTGACAAACTCCAAAATTTCAAGGGCCGACTTCAAGTCATTTGGCAAAGTTGATTGCAACACTTTCAATTCTGAAAAAAAATCATCTGCATCAACATCCGAACAATCATTATAAGAAAATGTAGTCACAAAATGTGTGCATGAGTTTCTTAATTCATCATTATCCAATGATTTCAACCTCTTTGAATCACATAAGAAACCAAAAATACTTTCAAATATTTCTAATTGTTCAAATCTATCTTGCAAAGAAACTATGGCTTTATCAACAACAAAAAGAAAATATTTTACTCTAAAAGATTCTTCGGCTGACTGTTCTTCTTCATCATTATCATTATCACTATCACTCTCATCAAATTGCTTTTTCCTAGAAACACGACGCTTTGTTGGAAATGTTGGCTCTATTTTCATATCAAGTGCAAGAGATTTGGCAATATTCATAGAAGATTCAAACCCTTCATCTCTATATTTTTTAAAGTATAGCATCACGTCTTCTATTTCCTTCTTTGTGGTGTCAATGCACATGGATTTAGATTGTAGCTTTTTACTCACCATGTTTATTGTAAATAAAATTTCATGCCAAATAACCATACCAAGTAAAAAAGTAAAGCTTTTAATAGCGTTACCCAAACTTTTTGCTTCACTTTTTGACTTGGCATCATCACAACTCTTACACAATTCAGACAAAGCTAACTTTATTTGGGGTATTTGATATCTTATGGCTTTAACACTTTTAATTCGACTTTCCCATCGAGTATTACACAAAGATTTCATTGTTAACCCCGGAACATTATCAACTAAAACTTTCCATCTTTTAGTAGAACTAGCAAATAGTGAATATAAACGTTGCACAATTCCAAAAAATGAAATAGCACTGGGGCATGAATGAGCCATATCTGATACAGTAAGATTAAGACTATGACAAACACATGGCATATATAAAGCCCTAGGATTTATTTCAAGCAATCTTTTTTGAACCCCTTGATTTTTTCCTTTCATATTAGAGCCATTATCGTAACCTTGACCCCTAACATCGTCAATATTTAAATCAAGAGACTTGCATGCATTTAACAACTCATTAAAAAGTCCCAAACCAGAAGTATCATCTACTTTTAAGAACTCTAAAAAAAACTCTTCTATTTTAATCTTGTCACTTGACATATTCACACAACGTACAATCAAAGTCATTTGTTCTTCATGGCTCACGTCCGGGGTACAATCAAGAATTATAGAAAAATATTTTGCCTCCTTCACAATTTCTATTATAGAAGTTCTAACATTATGGGCTAACAGACAAATCAATTCATTTTGAATACTAGGACCAAGATAGTGATGGTGAATTTCTTGATTTTGGATACGTCTAACATGATCTTGCATAACCAAATCAAATTCAGCAATCATTTCAATTAATCCCAAAAAATTACCATTACTATCCTCATAAAGTTTCGCACAAGATCCTCGAAAAGCTAAATTGTGTTTTGCTAGACATTTTACAACAGAAATTATTCTAGTCAGAACTTGTCTCCATCGTTCTTTTTCCTTTGACATTCCTATTTGTAAATCTTTATCAATGCCTTGATCATTTTGTAATCTTAATCTTGCTTCAGTCCAAGCACTCATATTAGTCATATGCTCACCACTATTCTCATGTTGGTTAAGTCTCTCACTAATATGTTTCCAATCATCCACTCCATCATTTGCTAAAAGACTTCTATTGTGCAATGTGAATAATTTGCAGCAAAAACAATAGACTTTATTTGCAAGTTTTGAGTAAACCAACCACTTTCTATCACTAGTCTCTCCATTACTCAATTTTCGAAAATAATGAGCACATGAAAAATGTCTAGAAACAGTATCTAAAGGAAACACAACATTTAAATCTCTTATAGGTCCTTTTTCAACTAATATATCCCTAGTTTTATTGTCAAGATTACCCCAATTTTTTGGATCATAAATATCCAAACAAGGAGGGACAAAGTGTTCATCAATTTCAACATCAACCTCCTGCACATTTGGTATATTGTCATGGTCATTCAAATTAGTAGCATCCATATTTTCATGGTCATTAAAAGTAGTAGCAGCCACATTATCATGGTGATTCAAATTACTGGAATCATCAATTCCAGTAACATTCTCTGTATCCAAACCATTAGAACACTCTTCAACTTTTTTAGAAAAAAATTTATCCATAGCTCCCTTTTGTGATTCTACAAGCTCTTGTGTTCGTTTTCTTTTTTTTCTTTTTTCATAACCAGATAAATGCTTTTTCGATAACATTATATATAAAATAAAATCTACAGAGCAACAAAGTTTTAGATTAAGAGTAAAGTAAAGAACAATTGCACCTGGGTAATGCGTTTGCCATAGATTATGAAAACGGGACCGTTAAGATCGTAGTTTGAAAAAGCCTCGAATTTGAACTTCGTATCTTGACTGAATGATGCCTAAGAATGAGATGAAGATAATAATTTAGTAATTGAGCAATTGGGGAATTGATGGAGATAAAAAGTGGAGAAATATGAGTATATATAATTAGTATTGTAATCTAATAAAAGAAGAAGACCGTTTGTTTGAAGAGTCCCTTTGGATTAATTGATTTTGAGAATTTCTAAACATTAAGAATTCCATTAACTCTTAATTACTTTTGACTTGATTATTGAATACTAAGTTACCGTTTACAATTAGTGACCCTTTCTAATTAATTGGCGTAAATTATGTATTTTAATTTAAATTTTATCATGTTTCCAAAAAATTATTAATGCAATTATATTAATTAGATGACATTTATCTTCAAAAAAATAAAATAATTACATGACATTTAAAATATTAGGAATTATATATATATATACATATAGGTAACATATATATATATGGGGCCCCAGAATATTCGGGGCCCTGGGCGACCGCCCCTCTCGCCCGTGCCCAGAGACGGCCCTGCTACAGATCCACTCTTTTTATATTGATTCTCTGTAATATTGTATGCAATCAATCTCAAGCCTTACAAAGATTATGATTTCACCCCAAATAAGTTGTTTTATAGTGTTTTCATTATAACTTTGCTTCAATCCCTGTAGAAATGACACTTGCATCTTACCACTACTACATGCAGACCTAATGCACTTGCTAGTAAGTTATATAAGTGGACAACACTTATAGAAACAAGTATGGTTGAAATAATAAAACAAAATATTAGGTTAAGTTTTAACATCAGGAAATATAAAGTGTATTAAAAGTCGCTAGGTATTAGTAGGGTAGTCGAAGACCATTGAGAATATGTAGGAGATCACTAGAGTGACAATGAGGCGGGGAAATCCGAAACCCGCGGGTATCTGACTTGATGTGGGTACGGGGAGCCGAATTTTTTGGGTGCGGGGATGAGTGTGAATGTGATTTTACACTCGAAAGATAATTTTGGACGGGTGCATGTGTTGATATACCGACTCGTGGGGATACCCGATCCGACCCCGAATAAACCCTATCGAAAATCCCGTAAATAACTCGCAGGAATCTCTAAAAAATTTATAAATCCATATGTAATTATATGCATATCGATATATATATATATATATATATATATATATATATATATATATATATATATATAATACATTATAAAGTATTTTGATAACAAAATTACTTTTTGTGTCAATTTGGATTATTTTGAGTGATATTTCACTTTTTACATTGATTATTCGTTTAAAGTATTTTAGATTTTGTACTTTTTATTTGTTTGTTTTGTAGTGATTTTTTTATGAACATTTTGTAGTGATTTTACAGGGTTAATTTCACCATAGGTTCCTAAACTATGCCCATTTTCCCAAACTGGTACCTAAAAAACTATTTTGCACATCTAAGCACCCAAACTATCGATGACTTTCCAAATTGGTACCTAGTGACCTGATATAGCAGGTTTAGCCCAAGTCAACGGAAGTCAACGCAAATTTAGTTGACTTCTTTCACTCTCATACGTAAAATGTCTAAATTACTCTTCCTTCTTCTTCTTTCTCCACCTCCATTCTACTTTCTCACTCCTCTTTCTCTCTCTTTTCACCATAACTTATTTTCTTTCTTCTTTTTTTTCTTTATTCTTTTTCTTTCTTCTTTTGTTTTCACCATAACGATCCAGAGGAAGGCGACCCGTCGGAATCTAGGAAATCCAGATTCCGTTGAGAAATCCAGATTCAGCCCTGGCCGGAATCTGGATTTCCCAGATTCCGACGGGTCGCCGCTGGTTTATAGACCGACGACGACCTAGGATTTTCAGATCCCAGAGATTTCCTCATACGTAAAATGTCTAAATTACTCTTCCTTCTTCTTCTTTCTCCACCTCCATTCTACTTTCTCACTCCTCTTTCTCTCTCTTTTCACCATAACTTATTTTCTTTCTTCTTTTTTTTCTTTATTCTTTTTCTTTCTTCTTTTTTTTTTCATTTTTTTTCACCATAACGATCCAGAGGAAGGCGACCCGTCGGAATCTAGGAAATCCAGATTCCGTTGAGAAATCCAGATTCAGCCCTGGCCGGAATCTGGATTTCCCAGATTCCGACGGGTCGCCGCTGGTTTCTAGACCGACGACGACCTAGGATTTTCAGATCCCAGAGATTTCCAGCATGGATTCTGAAAATCCTAGGTCACCGCCGGTCTAGAAACCAGCGGCGGTGCTGGGATTTCCAGATCCCAACGCGACCTAGGATCTGGAAATCCCAAGTCGCCGCCGGTAATTCCAGACCGGCGTTGACCTGGGATTTCCAGATCCCTGGTCGCTCCAGGATCTGGAAATTGAGAACTTGACGACGACCAGAATCTGGTTGCCGTCAGAATCTGGATTTTCAGATTTCGGACCGACCTTTGCGGGTCTGAGAATTAATTAGAAAAGAAAAGGAGAGAAAAATAGGAAGAAGAGAAAAAAAAACTGAAGGAGAAAGAAAAAAAAGAAAAAGAAGAAGGGAGGGTTAATGGAGGAAGAAGATGAAGGAGGAGGTAGAAGGTTGAATGGAGGAAGAAGATGAAGGAGGAGAGAGAGAAGGAAGAAGATGATGGAGGGATAATTGGTCTTTTTCATAATTTGGTCAACTGAGTCAACTAAAAAATTGGTCAAATATGCGTCGACTTCTGTTGACCAGCGTTGACTTGAGGTAAACCTACTATAGGAGGTCAATAGGTACCATTTTGGGAGGTCATCGATAGTTTGGGTACTTAGATGTGCAAAATAGTATTTTAGGTACCATTTTGAAAAAATGAACATAGTTTATGAACCTATGGTGTAATTTACCCTGATTTTATAACTTAATTCTATAAGTAAAATTGTTGATTTCTCCATTTTATTATTATTACTATTATTATTATTATTATGTATAAATCAATAATTTTAATGTTTAAATTAGAAAGTGTATGAGAAAGTGTTTTAATATTATGGGTGATGGGGAATACCCAAAACTCGTGGTTACACGTTTCAGGCGAGTGTGTGCGCAAAAACAAACCCGAACTTTTGGATATTCCCCAAACCAGGACCCGAAATTTTTGGGTGGGGAATGGGGGATGCATACCTTCCCCAAATTCGGCCGGTTGCCACCCCTAGAGATCACTAGCCAAGAAAACGAGAACAAATCAAATTTTGAGTGTCTAGAAGGGTTTAGACGGTCCAATCAGTCCAAATCGGATTCTCGATTTTAAACACCTAGACGACAAAGAGATTTTCGATGAAAACAATCATCATAACACACACATCATTCTATTTCATATTTGTAATATTCAATATAGTCCTTATTGTAATCCTTTGAGGACCTTTCCATGCTCAAACCTTCTAGCTCAGCATTACACATTCCAAAATGGGCCATTACAAACCCATGCACAGAGATTTGACTCTGATATTGTCTGCTTTGATGCAAATTCTACACATCAAATTTCATAATTCTAAAATACATATACATATACCTCATAAATAAATCTTTCTAACAATAAGTTTCCATCTTTTTTTATTTATTGTGAGATTCAATTTATTTTTAAAAGAAAGTGGATTTTTTCAGACTTGTTTTCTTATTATTACATCTTTTTTGCAGAAAATTTTATTATTATAATTCTCTCCATCACTCAACTTTTGTTTTCCCGAGTCTTCCACCCATTTTGTGATGATTGTAAGTCATGTGCTATGAAAGTCTAGTGTGGATAAGTTAATCTATCCTAATTAGCCCTAAAGTAATGCACTTGCTTGCATGTTTCGTCTATTCTTTTCGCTCCATTGCCTTAAATACAAACTGCGGCATCATAAAGTTCCTCGCTGACCAATGAAAGTAATTAAACGCAAAAAAGAAGAGATCCGGCCAATGAAAATCTACCATATCATTTATTTTTCTTACTAATTAGATTTATATTATACTATATTATGTTTATATTCACGTAAAAGTTAATTATGGTGTCAAATTGTGGTAGATCTATCCCACTTTCTTTTTATCTCGAGAAATTAAACTGCATAATATAGTAATACACTAACAATTAATTGGTATTAGTTTAACTTCAAATAAGTATTCTATAGTTTCGGAGTTTTGCAAATAAAAGACTGTGGTTTGTTTTTGAGCAAATAGAAGACTGTGGTTTGCATTGTTTGATGAATTAAAAAGATTGTCGATTTTTTTTTATGTAAAACGAGGACATTTTTTGCCTGAAATATTTTTCTAACCTTTGAGCTTAACTCTAACTTGACTCGTCAAATGTCAGAAAAACATTTCGGGTAAAAAATGTCCTCGTTTACATCAACGAAATCGATCATTTACTTAATTCTGCAAACAATGCAAATTACAGTTCCAAATGCAAACCACAGTAATTTGTTTGAAAAAACACGAAACCACATAACACTTATTTAAAATTAACATGTTTTATATACGTTTAATTAATACAAAACATTATTTGGTTATCGAAGATTTCAATGTTTTAGGTAGGAGTATCATGCCTAAAATATATTGTCAATATCTTGGGCACGTGTTAGTTTGATTGTTAATTGTTTATGAAGCCTCAAATCTCCATGATCGTATATAATTATGGATACTTCTAATTTATTAATCGGCTTCTGATTTATTAAAAGTGTGTAATCTTTTGATTTGATTATAAAAAATCATCAACAATCTTGCTTACTCCACGTTTAGCAAATTAAAAATTGATCCATAACTTCGATTCTCAAATTAATTAGTTGCCGTATATTATTACAAGTTGAAAGGGTTAGTTGTAACGTTTTTAAGTTGATGCCAAAATTTAGACCGTGAGCTCAGCCCATCCAAGTTGGGTCAACTGCTTTGGGCCTTGTAGCTCATTTGCTTTCCACGTATCTCTCTCTCTTCTCAATTGATTTGTAACCGAAAGCTTTGGGCTCTAATATCCTAAGGGTCAGATATCACCATTTTCTGACTATTCGCATGCACAGTGCCCACTTGACTTCCCGAGCTGGACCACATGTTCCCTATATCTCAAGTATAATAAATGCACGGGGCATAACAATTCTCTCTTCTCTCTCACTACTTTATTGACTAGATCTTCGGAGTGTTTATGAGGAGGAGTCCGATAAGTCCACAATATCTTTATAAGATTCAAAAATCCAAAATCAACTCTCTTCAAAAAACTCTTTTTGTATCCACATTGTCATTACTTTCTATTTAAACTTTGATTTTACTTTTTTATCCTGCTAATTTTTGTCAACATTTGTTCAGATATTGATAAAAGGTTAAACTAAAATGTGCATCACATGAAATTATGAGAATCACTCAATTGCCCTTTCTATAATAGACTATTTCATACAACTAGATTTTCTCTACCCAAAGAAAAATACAACTAGATTTTCTTGATGGCCATACAGCTAGATTTTCTCATAAACTTAGATAGAAAATTTACAGTCCTTATCCCGAAAAAATATGCAACCAGCCGAAATTGGGATAACTTTACAAAAAAAAAAATACTTCTAATACTTGTGTGAATTCTCCAAGCAATCTCCTATTCTCGTAACCTACAAAACAAGACCGGCGACGGTATCGCCGAGTAATTCTTCGATGTCTAAGTCAGTTACTTAATTGAGGATTGTATTGCAAGTAATGAATAAGTTGAATGAATTATACCGTACTTGGGGGTTTATATACCCAACAATAGAGTTTTACTCCCATTAGGTCTTGGACTCCGTTTGCTAGTGCAATTAGGAGAAGTCTTAACAAGAGGTCGGTTTCTTTTACGGGCCCAGAGACCATCCGCCGCATCAAGCCTTTAGTTGAGGCGGTAGATGGGCTTGTAGACAGTAATAATGGGATGGGCCTGTTTGAGATATATGTTAGAGATATATGTTAGGCCTGATAACAAGATTATGCTTGTTATCAACTTCACATAAAAAAAACTTAATTTTAAATAAATGCATGTAATTTTGCAAATAATTTTTTTTTACCTTTAGTAAATAAAGGACTGTGATTTCTATTTTTGTAAATTTAATTAAGAAAATAGTCAATTTTGTTGACGTGAACTGTTAAGATTCCTAGTTAGGGTTAATTAGGAATTGTATTGTCTTTTCTATTTAATTATATAAGCCGAACTAGGAGTTCTTGTTGGACTAGATTTATTTTGTATCTCTTGTATAAATATGTGTGTTGATGAATAAGAATCAATACATAATTATTTGCCCAAAATTTGTCATGGACGAAGAAATGTTTTGCCAATTTTTTCTAATCTTTGAGCTTAACTCTTATATAAGCAGTCAAAGCTATGGAAAAATATTTGGCAAAAAATGTTCTCGTCTACCTCAACAAAATCAATCATTTCAAACTATAATCATTTGTTTGTTCAAAAGCAAACTATAATCTTTTAGGTCACTTATTTAAAATTAACACATTTTTTAAATTGTTAAAAATAGCATACTCCGGCTGTCAAATCCAAAATAATTGAGCAAATTATGATTTTTTTTTTGTTTTTATATAAATATCAAATTATGGGCTTAGTCAGTGCAGTTCACATATCTTTGTTATTGCACATCTCATTATTATCATGCTCAATCTAATTTAATTTGATTTTATCACATAAGCTCTAAAATTAATCAATTTAGTGTCAATTCTTGACCCCCTAGCTAGCTTCCAATTTTTTTTCCATGATGTTATTATACAATACCAATAAAATGACTAACCACTTGAAGTAGAAAAATTTTAAAATACTCTTGGAGTATGGATAACGTGGTACTCCAGACTTATAATTTAATGATATGTCACATATGTTAGTATTTAGAGTCGATAGTTTAGGTCTAGGGTTTAGTTTTTGAAGTCTAGAGTTTTATTTTAGGGTCTAAAATTTTATATAAATTATTAACTAAAAATAAATTTTTAATAAATTACACATTATCAAAATCTCATTGATAACATATGCCAAGTATTTGAAGTACCACCCATCGTATTTCAAGAGTATATACTAAAATCTCTCCTTAAAGTAATATTGCAATTTTTTCTTCATAATTCCATGCACCTGAAATGTGCTAATTGACCCAGCTACATAAAATTATTAAAATAAAATTATATTGTCTGACATAATATTTTACCATTTAAGTGCACTTAATATTATAAAGAAATTTGTTTTAAAAGAAATAATTACTACATGTATGATTTACATGGCCTCTAATATATATATTTTTTTTTTGGTAACACATGGCCTCTAATATTTCATTTGTCTAAAATACTCCTTAAAATTGTCATCTGATTTGTGCATTTCTAAGTAACATGATATTTATCTGTTTCAGGTGAAAAAGGAATCTATTGACAAACATTACTTTGTACTATTACTTTAATATTCCATCAAATCATATTAGTACCTTACGTAAAAGTAAATTAGGAAAATTGTGTAAAAAATTGTCTTTCAACTATTTAAAACCACGTAAAGGCATAAAGTGCATGCTTTTACCTTTTTGGGACAATAGGATGAAGATAAATTATACTCTAGGACAAAAAGAAAAGGATTGAACCATTTGACCATTTGAGTTATATCTATTGACAACTAATTTTATTTTTGGTCTAACCATAAATTAAAATTACTCTATGAGGAATTCTTGAGAAAGAAAGTCATAAACAAATAATTAACTAGTGGAAGAATGTAGATGGGTTAAGTAGTTTAATTTGGTAAAGTATATTATTATTTTTTTGGTAATGATAAAGTATATTATTAGGAAGCTAATTAATCACCATTTTCCCTCCATATAAATTATATAAATTCACCATCATCCTAGCTGGCAAGAATATCTTCTCCTACTCCACCATCTTAGAGAGTTCTTGTCATTTTTTCAAATAATAACAAAAAATTAGGAAGATCTGTTTATTGATTTTTTAAGCTATATGGGGAAGTCATCAGTTAAATTAATGAGCTTAAAATTACAAAGATCTATTATTAATACTAACAGAAAAATAATTATTTTTTGGATAATAGACCCCTTAGGTTTACTTCAGAATGAAACACGCTATATATTAAGAAAAAACAAATCACTCATATTATATGAATTCCAATGATGTATAGATATTAAATTATATGTAGATGCATTTCTACTAATTATATGAGTTGAGTCATGAATTTTCATTTTAATAAATTAAGCTACTTATTTTTATTTTTTTTAAAGAATCTTCTATAGTATCATATTAAGCTTGATGATAGAGCCACATTTGAATCCAAAACATGGTTAATCGAAATTAATCATTTAATCAAACGTCTAAGGTATTTATTCAAAATGAGTTTCTTTATTTTTATTTTCTTTTGATAGAAAAAATGAGAAATTAATCAATCTTTAGTTCGAACGGTAAACAATTATAATTTCACATGCAAATGAATTAAATTTTCATAGCTAACTAATTTATTGAACATAAACTTAATGTGTGACAAAAATATATGATAAAGATTTGACGTTATAAAAAAAAATGTACGAAAAATATGTAATAATAGAAGAGTTCGAGATGCTTTTTGGGTTTTTAAGTTTCGGCAGTGCAGTAAAAGACGCTAAACGCTAGTTAGGTGATTGAAGTTCTTTGAAGATAAATTAAAGATTAGTCGAAAAATTATTCAAAAATTTGAGTGCCTATGCAGTTAAATCGGTCAAATCGAATACTCCATTTTGGGTGCTTAAGCGGGTCTTTGCTAGAACAATGAGTTTAGGCATTTATGTTGTAGGATGTTAATGCTGATAAGGTTGGAAAAACAAAGCTACTAAGTTAAATAAAACATATAATAAGAAAAGGTTAAGAAGTAATTAATGAAAGAAAATTACATAACATGGTTGAGATAAGAGTTAGTTGTCATATAGTGAACAAATTGGAGAAGACAAGACTCATAATGAATACTACTACATGATACATATACATATATGCACTAAAAATAAGACATTTTACCAAACTTAATTAGACTTATATTATATGCGTTGATTTTAGGTGGTCCAGAAGAGAACATGTACACAACAAACAAGTAAGTGAGTCAAGTCAGCAGCCAATTGAGCAAGATGTGGCAATTCCAATTGGGAGTATGCAATACAATGCTAAGTAGTTCAGTTGCAGCTGTCTGAGTCTCCCATTTGTCTCTTTGATTGTTGAGATCTAATCTACAAGTGTTGAGTTTCACAGGTGGACCTGTCTACTGTCTATTGTCTATTCTTCATCTACACCTTCAATTATTCGACTCTCAATCATCATACTTTTTTTGGGTCTTCTCTTGTGCTTTTGTTCTTCTATTTATACCTTAGACATGAAGTTTTTGATGACTCATCTGAATTTTTTTAAATAAATCTAGCATTGTCACGTTATCTACACTCAAAGAATAATTGAATGACACGTCATATCACTACGCTAAATACTCCTTGAGATAATGGGCAAAGATTGTCATGCGAAAAAAAAAAATTGACCGTCATGGAGCTTAGAGTCATTTGTCGAGGTTTCAAGCGACAGTCAAAATCTATCGTGTGAATATAGTTCCCATGACAGCTCTGGTGTAAGACATGAGTTTTTGATCGATGAACGAAAACGCAAAATTAAAATGAAGGAATCAACAAAAACGAAAATTGGAATCAAAGAAACGCAAAATTAAGCGCTGATACCATATCACATTCAGAGATTGAGGAGATTGAAGAGAGAAAGAAGAAAGGAATTTCATTTGATTAGTTTCTAAGAGATACATACAATTGACAATATATAGGACCTCTTGTTACATATGAAGCGACCATTATTATGTTACCTCTAACTAACAATTAACTCTATTTATATGGAAGTAATAATGGCAACTTTATTATTAATCACAACAATGCTAAACTAAACCTAGATATGTAAATTCATATATAAACAATTTTTCAATCCAAAAGATAGAAGCTTTATCATGCTTTAACACATATTTATATACTAATCTATTTTTTCTTCTTTGTTTAAAATCTGGATTTGGTAACAAGCAAGTTTAATTTGTAGTGCACTTCTCACCAATGACAAATGGTAGGACCAAAAAGAAAACACAAATCAAGATGATGTTTTGAAGTGGGGGGATTATAAATTTTATAATTAATAATTAAGGAAATTGAGATCTTTAGATATACATTGAACAAAGAAAAGAATTTCATTAATTTCATAAGATATATTCTCTCTACAAACTTTAAATTTCCAAAAAAGATAAAAAGACCAGTCAGTCACATAGAGAATCCATGGTGATAAAAAGTACAAAATTAAATCATAAAATAAGAAGATGGAATAGAAGAGAAAGAGCCAAGATTTAGAAGGACAAATAAGAACAAATCCAGCAAATTCAAGGTTCATAGAATAAAGACACACAAGTGGACAACATTTTAATCATATTTGCCACGTATTTATGTATTTATAGTATGCTAATGGAATAGTTCATCCGTGATAGATAGATTCTTCGCTTTTCTTAGAGAATCATCATTATTTGAAAATAAAATGGCATTATTAATATATTTATTTTCAAAAATAATATGAAATTTGGCACTATTAAATAAATGGCATCTTTACACTTGATCAAGAGGGAAGACTTAACAAGAATCAATAATTAGATACCTCTCCACCATTAAATTATTTCATTGTCATCTCACTCCCCTTTTATAATTGAGGTTTAACTTGGGTTGAAAGGAGTTATCTAGTTTTATCATTATTGTTCCCTAAATGCTTTAATTGGGAGAACATTTCATTGAAAGAATTTTTAATCAATTTGGATGAGCTTGTTCATCCGAATTTGATATCATATGTAATTAATTATATTATTGCACGCATTCTAATGTTTTCTTATTCACTTACACATAAATTACGCTTATAGAGTTTTTGTACACCATATATGTCAAATTAACCGCCATTTTATATGTCTCAATAAGCCCAAAAAGAAGCATAGAACTGCTGGCAATCTAACATATTAGAGGGGGCTACGATATCATAATGACTCGAATCCTTATATAAGAGTATCTACATGTCAATATACATATTAATCTCTTTAGACATTCCTCATTTAAACCATCATCTCAACTTCAATGCACTAACTTATCATTTATGCATTAGAGTGCAAGCACCGAATACCGATCCTCATTCAACCTATAGTTTGCCTCTCTTGCTCGAAATTAATACATTCGAGACACATCAAACCTCTTTACTAGTCCTTCCCATGTCAAAAAAATTAAGCTTGGACATCCTTTTTTAGACATGAATGTTCCCATTAATAAGTAGAAGGGGACATGAGGTGATATCACACTCCAAACCACTAGAAACTACTCTTTTCAATAATGTCACTTTCCTATCTGACTTGGCCTTGTAATTTTATCCATCGAGATAAAATTCACCCATTAGTAGATGAAGAACAAAATGTACAAACCTTTAGAGACCACACATTCTTTTATTTCCAAATCAAAACGGTGTTGTTTCGCCTTGGTCATGGCAAAACAACTCGATATTTTGTCTCGAGTTAAGCAAATTTGGTTTTAAGTCAAACCTATACGAATTAGGCTAATTGTTGCACCCTTGTATATCCAATTTGACTTCCCCTAATGAAACTTATAATCAATCTTTCAAGAAACATGAAGTTTAAGTGAAAAGATATACAAAGATACAACTGAAACACAATTAGAGTTCCAGGAAAAACATCATATGATCATCAAATTCTGAACAAACATCTGTATTCAACAACTAAATTTACTACATTAAGCACCATATCTAACCCCAAATTTTTTTCCATGTTCTCAATTTCATCAAACAAATTTCCCCCTCCATTATTACTCATAACCTCCATAAAACTCAACCAGACAAAGTAGGAAAACAGCTCTCAGATCTTGTAAGAACGGCCCCTCGAATCTGAACGTTATTATTCGGACTAGTAGGTGTTGACCTTGGACTACTTGCTCGAGGAGAATCCAAACTCCTCCTAAGAATCTGTCTCATTGCTGAAATTAAATGAATGGTTGGGTCTTGATGATTAGGAGGACCAGAAGACACAAATTTTTTGCAGAAATTCATGTGTCTTGTCATGGCTTCTTCTGTGCTTATCATCTTCTTCAAACTTTGATCGGTAGTTGCTCGTATAATCTCGTCTTTAACGGCTTCTGCACATAACCCACAAATCCATTTTCCGTAGTATCGTTCCCGGATTCTTGAAATGTATGCTGGTGTGCATTCTTCTGTTAGTCCACAGCATTCGCATTTTGCGGATTCAAGTTCTTCGGTTAAGTTTGATGGTGGTGGTTGTTGAGTTTCTGGTGTGATCAGGACTGTGTCACTGATTATTGTTGCTGACATTTTGCCAAATTTTCCTGTGAAGGTTGAAATTATTAGTTTATGGTAATTTGTATTTTAATGAGAAATAAGTGTTCAAGTCGAGTCAGTAACGGATACAGGATTCAATAACATGAGTGTTTGGAATTTTCATCCAGAATTTATGAGCGTTACATTGATTTTCACGGGTGTTTCTAAAAAAAAAGTAACATTAAAATGTTTTTTTACTATGTTTCAATAGAGTTTTCTACTATTCCCAACGTTGTTAGGAAGGAAAATATGGACACGGACACTCATACTAAAAAATCATCTCTAAAATATAACTTCATAGGAACAAAATGGACACGAAGTGTCCATGCAACATAAGTCATTTCCACGCGACCAGTAAGTGCTTAAACCTCTAAAATCGGTTCATAAGAGGCTAGAATGTTGAAAAATTTGATGATGTTTGTGTCCCGACCTTTGACCGTTCAAAACGGATATACAATATTTATTGAGCATCCAAAGATCAACAAAGACAATTCTAAATATACCTATTAATAGATATCAGATCCATTTATTGGCGAAAGACGAGCTAAAAGTTGTCGAACTTGTCTAAGGTGTTATAATTTTTCTAACAAAAACATTGAAAAATAATCAATTGAATACCCCGAGGATCCTCAAACAACCTCTATCAGTGAATCCTGGATCTATGTCTCTACTCCCGACAACATTTGAACAATCTCGAACCTATTAATCTCAACTACTTAATAACGTACCTTTAAATCGGTCACCAAAAAACAGTTTTCTTGTACTAAAAAATTGTATTTTACTCTGTTTCAATAAGAAAACAGAACAAGAAAAAAAAATAAAAACAGAGGAAGAAGATAATTACCAGCAGAAGCAGATCAAAATGAAGAAGAGTATATAGACTTTGTAAGTGTATATATATACAGAAGATATCTATATATATAAATATTGGTCTACTTCTGCTTTTTTTGGCTTGAAAATAATGTTATCTTTCTTTTTCCCACTCTCCATCTTCATTCACTTTCTCTTCTTCTTTAAATTGAACCTCCCCATTCATTTTCACACACAAACCCCCTCTTCTTCTCCTCGTTAATCCGCTACTATTTTAAACCACGAGACCCTGTTTGCAAATACCTGAGCCCGAGCAATCAAATCTTTTTTTCTTGTACAAAACAAAGATTCGCTACTCCTTTTAAACCACAAGACCCTGTTTGCAAATACGTAAAACTCGAGCAATCAAATCTTTTTTTCTAGTACAAAACAAAGATTATCTTTTTTTTTTCTTTCTTCTTGTGAGCACAAACTTCTGCAACTCAAAGCATATATATGATATGAAGAAGTAGAGAGAGAAAGAGAGAGAGGGAGGGAGGAAGAGATGGAGGAGAGAGAGAGCCAATGATTGAGGCTTTAAAGAGGAGAATCCACGTAGGATGATGATGCTGTCAATTAATATCAACCGTTGATTTTATTGGATAGCCAGCTAAGCATTTGTTAGCCAATATTTGCTGTGTTTTCTCATTGCGTTTTTTTCTCCTCTACTCTTAACCAATTTGTGGACGCCACGTGTGCTATGTAAAACGTGTAAGGTACACCATAACATATTTTTTTAATTTTTTTACTTGTAAATTAGTTTTCAGTTGCTTATTCTTTTCCATGTTTGTATTGGATTTATATAATTTCCAACTAAATAGCTCCACAAATTTATACCTGTAAAATACGCGTAAGTTACACCTTCTATTGCTAAAAATTTGTTAAAATCCAATTATAAGAGGAAAAAAAATGGCCGGTTTGGCGCTTTGAGAGAAACAGTTGTTGTGGATGAAAATGCAGTTAAAGAAAGTGCTATTAGGAAAAGCATGCGAAATAGGAGAAGTGTTTAATAAAACCATAAAAAAAAATACCAATATGAGAGTCGATGATCGGTGACCTCTCTTAGTGCCTAAATCAATTATATGAATTGGAAACATGAAATTAATAAGCAATGGAGAGAGAGTAGGGCGATTATCTTTCCCTAGTATTATTGAGTTGTTCAGATATAATAGACTAGTTAAAAATTCTCTTATTCAGGAATCATAACCGATATAAGAAAGTTGTATGGAAAAAATATTAGCTAGTTGATACAAACTAGATCATTCTGATTCTTTTACTTAACTAGATTCATAGTCCAATCAAGAATGTTTCGCATCAAAAGGAAAGAGATTCAGTTTCTTGAGATTGCATTATACAATACATATGGTCATGCCATGTATTATACTTCGTGTTGTGCGAGAATTCACCAGATGAGATTTGATTAAGTAAATTTTTATGCTAAATTGAATTATTCAATTCTATATTTTGTATTTGTATTGATAAAGTAATTTACATATGATTGTATCTTTTTTTAATGTAAGAAAATATGTTATTGTGGTATTTTATTGTATTTTTTCTATGGTACGTGTTTGGTAAGTGGTTCCGAGCCTATACAAAGGTCCCGTTCTTTTGACTGGAAAAATCTGAACTGAACTGAACGATGCTGAACTGAATATTGCTGAACTGAACTGAACTGAATAAAAAATAATAATAATATTAGTTTTTAATAATAACTATAGTAAAAAAATTAAAAATATAATAATAATAATAATGATAATAATTAATAATAATAAGATTGTGCACGTTTGAGATACCGATTATACATCATGGTCTGAATGTTAATGGAATGGTAGATTCAGATATGTTTAATACATATCGTAAAAACGTCATGTTTGCAGTGCGGAATGCTATAGCACACCAAATCTGGGAATTGCAGGGAGAGGAGGATGACAATAATGATGATGAAGCTGAACAAAATGATGAGATCATGGATCATATGGAAGAAGATGATTAGAAAAATAAAATGAGACGCTGGTATTAGTGAATGTTTGAATTTGCTCCTAATTTGCTAATTTTAATTTTTTTTACGAAATTTTTGAATTTTTTTTAATTGATGCTAATTTGCTCCTAATATTATATAACTGATTATTATAAGATTTTTAACACAATACTGTTAAAAGATTTTTGAATTTCTTATTACAATACATAAGCAAAATCGGATATTTTTGTATATAAAATCCAAATTTATATAGTAGAAATTATGAAGTTGGTAGAACATTGTAACGTATATTGGTAATAATATTTACTTACATTAAAATTATAATAAATATTAACATATTATATTTAAATAAAATAAATATTTATTTGTAATTTATTAACCTGAACCGTTGCTGAACTGAACTGAATATTACTGAAATGAACTAAATTAAATGCTACTGAAAATTGAACTAAATGTTGTTGAACTGAACTGAACTGAACTGAATGTTGCTGAACTGAACTGAACTTAAAATAAGTTCTAATAAGTCCAAAAGTCCAAAACAACAAGGCGAAATTCTTTATGATCCTACATATATTTATCAAAGAAAAGAAAAACTTATATATTATTTTTACTTTGCAAATAATGTTGAAAGTAATGAGAAACCTCATCATAAATTGATTGCTATGGCCAGCATGATTTCATTGAATTTCCGAAGCTATTATTAATTTCTAAGAGATGTGTATGAAGTTAAAATCCCTGTGAATAATTATTTTTTCTTTTTTAATAATAATTATTTATTTTCTGAACTTTTATGCATGTGATGTGTATTTTCAGAATGAAACTCCAACCACCTAATAATGGAACGAGTTTCATTATGTCTCATAAAATATTAAGTTGTTGTATAGATCACCAATCTGAACAAGAGATTTTAATTCCCAATAATATTATTTTTCTACATATATGAGATTTTATTTAATATAAAATTCATATAAATACTAGTATGACAGACAATTGATCGACCAATTTTGTAATTGCTTTTCAGTATTTGTATTTATTTTCTATTATGAATCTCAAGCATTCGAGATAGATATTAGTAATTATTATGTGTGTCTTACATTTGAATCTCAAATTTTCAAGCTTCTTCAACTATCTTTATAAATTTCAAATTATTTAATATGCAATTCACATTATTGATAAAACTTGCCTAAATAATTAAGATTAAGGATATCTACAAACTCAGAAGAAACTATCTGTGTTCAATAGGGATATACATTTGGAGAGACACTATTATGAATTCCCAAAATTTCCTATAGTACGATGACTGATAATTTTTTATTTTCAATATTCGAGTGGAAATTAGAAATTGTAAATAAAGACTCAATTCATCTCAAAAGTACCTTGAAGGATGATAATTGCTTCACATAAATAATGAATCACATTGCTCTTTAGTGAAATATGACTAAATTATTTGGAGTATTAGACGCAGATATTTAAATAAGGTTTTGATACCATATAAATAAATAACTAAATTATTATGGAAAACATCTTGAACCATGATTATTATCTCACATATATAAGGAGAACTCATATAACTTTCTAATCAAGCAATGTGCTTCCTTGTCCGGATTCAATCTCTAATTTACTAGGTTTTCTGAAATTGTTAACAAAATTACATTTCTTTTATATTTAATAAATACAATTATACACTTAAGTAGAAAAAACAATATAACTAATATTAAATTAAGAAAATTTAATTCCACTAAAAAATTGAACTCTTTTGATTTTGCACTCGTTATTTTTATTTTTATTTTGGCACTCAATAATCAACTTTCATAAGTTGATAGATACATTATTAAAAAAAAAATCAAATAATAACAAGAAGTTCTGAATTGTAAAAAAGTCCGCCCGGTCCTTATTAATTGGGAGAAACTGGACCACCCTGTTGGTAAAACTCCACATGTGAATCCTCAATTCCAAAGAACTGAATCAAAGATTTTTACTAAAATTGTTTTCTTTTTTTCCATGTAATATCAAAGGAATTGGCACTACCATGTAGGATGAAATAATCATAAGACCGAGAAATATAGTGCAACAATCATTATTTGAAGGATGATAGATTTACATGCATATGTGTTTTTTTTTTGTGTATATGAGAATACTTTTGAAACTATTTTTAATAATACTAGAGGATTAATAGAGAAATTTGTCCCTTTTTATTGGTTATGTAGGAGATAGGGAGAAAATGTGTTCTTGATGAGTCACGATTTAACTATTTTTTTTATTCAAAATCATTTTTCCGAGTTTCTCGAACTCCGATTTTAATTTTTTTTATCGTTGAATTCTTGTCGACTAGATGTTCATTTTAAGATCCGTGATGCTTAGGTAGAAACAAGTTTTTTTAAAATTTTGAACATATGAGGTATTTTTTTGAAAATGTATTTTCTAAGTTTCTGACATGTTTTAATTTTTGATACTGTTCTGAATTTAATTTGTTGTTTTTGAACATGTGAGTTATTTTTTAAAAAATAATTTTTAAGTTTTTGAGCGTGTGAAGTATATTTTTGAACATAAGTATTGAAATATATACAGGTTAGCTACAATTAACACTTGTGTTCAAAATTATAACACTTATGTTCAAAATGTTAAAACATCGACTTTACCTAACAACAATGATACTCTAAATAAGCGTCTCGTCAAAACAAATTCAATGGTGTAAGAAAAGTTAAAATCGGAGTTCGGGAAAGTCGGGAAAATTTATTTAAACAAAATGAAATAAACAATAATTAAAAAAGTACTAATTTCTCTCTCCTACTCTACCATCTATACATGTCAATTAAAAGAAAAATGACAAATTTCCCTTTTAACCATCTCTCATTAATAAAACTAGTAGTTTTGGAGGTGTTCTCATATATAAAGTGTTTTCGCATATGGAAGGTGTTCTCACCTGATCCTATATATATATATATACGTCTTAATGATCAATACAATCTATGTTATCTCGTATTCTTCATGGTATTAGAGTAAAGTTCTCAAACCCTGGCATGCTAAAATTTTCGACTTCTATTCTTTATGGCTTCATCGCCAACTGCTTCTTCTTCCTCCTTTGGTACCACTGGCAGCTTCAATTCGAGATCTAATCCCGTCGACCAGCCTTTTTACTTCAACAATCCTTTCTCCAACGATTTTTGTATTCTCTTTCACTTCATCCACCATGTCTTCCTCTCAAAATTCCCTACCTCTTTTCACTCAAAATTGTGATCCCCATGTAGACTCATGCTCCTCACAAACAATTAACGGTTAACTGACCTATGCTAATTTTTTTTCTTTCGCGTGCACAAGTTGTTTCTGCTGTCCGAGGAAGTGGATTAGCAAAACATCTTCATGCTTCGATTATTCCCTCATCAAAATTGCTAGATGATAATTCGATGAATCATGCTTTTGCTGCTTAGGATAAAAAACATCAACAAGTTCTGGATGTTTTGCTTAGTTTCGTCTCGAAGTCGTTCTTACCTCATACTGCTTCGGCTACAACAACCCTAAACCATGAAATTGCCTAATTACTACTCACTCGTCTGGTGCTCCGTCTCAGATTCGCAATCTAAAGGTTGAACTGGAAAGTCTTGTTAAAAGGAATGATGATATTTCCACCACTGTTCTAAAAACCGGCCGACGTAATCGATTAATCAATAAAATCTAGAAGCCCGTGTCGATTTTCGTTATTAAGGCGTTTTCAAATCAGTCAACCGATTTAAGATCGATTAATCGCCCCAAAATAGAGAAAATCATCCTAAACCAAAAAAAAATCGACTCAATAAAATATTGGCCCATATATTTTTGAGTTAGATTATAAATTTTAATAAATAACAGAATAAACATGAAATATTTATGTTTATTTAATATTGACACTTGTTTTTAACATGGGTCTATAGGTTAAATTTATGCTTGTCTACCAAGGGATTGTACTCGTTCTACTTGTCTGCACCAACTAAAAATTTCTGCTCAAGTTGCTAGTTTAAATGTTTGGCACGATCATTTACATGCTTCTTTTGATCTTGTTAAATTATGTTATCTTTGAATAATATTGTTATTTTGAATAATAAAGGAAATTCTTTGTGTTCTTCTTGTTGTGTCTCGAAAAGTCATAAATTACTGTTTAGTTTGTCTTCTCGTGCTTCTTGTGCACCTCTTAATTAATTTGTGCGGATGCTTGGGGTCTTGCACCTATTGTGTGGGTTGATGTCAAATATTATGTTCTTTTTCATAATTATTTTACTAAATATAGTTGCATGTATTTCTCAAACCAAAAATATGATTTGTTCAGCTTCATACCATCATAGAAAAATTCTTTAGCAAACAAATCATAACGTTTCAAAGTGATGGGGGGTGGTGAAATCATTAAACTCATGGATTATTTTCGCACTCATGGAATATATTGTATGTCATGTCCATATAGACCTAAACAAAATGGTATAGCTAAACGAAAGTATAGGCATATATATCGTTGTACATGGTCTTGCTTTGTTAAAACGTGCTTTTTTACCTTTTAAAATTTGGACATATGCTTTTGATACATCGGTATATTTGATTACCGTACCCCATATGTCTTTCTTTATTTTGCCAATCATTTCACGTTGTTATTTGGCGATTCTATTGATTATCATTTTCTTCGCATCTTTGGTTGCTTGTGTTTTCCTTGGCTTCGCCATATACTCGCTCTAAATTTGAGGATCGGTTCACAAGGGATATAAATGTTTTGATTCGACTACATCCAAAATTTGTATCTCATGTCATGTGTTGTTTGATGAGCAGGTGTTCCCAGGTCAAAGTTTTGATGGTGTTAAATCTTCTATAACTCCTCTGCCATCCACATCTCTTATTATCCTTCCTAAGTAGTCGACCCCACAGCTACCCGAACCTCTTGTCATCCTAATTCCAACCAAATCCCTTATCTCACCTAACCTATTATTATCGCCAGCCTCCCTAATTAAATCACCCAATACCGAACACCATTCCTCCACTGACAATCTACCAATTCCACTTTTACACGCCTATCTCATCCTATACATCCCAACAGCCCTCCTTCCACTTACTCCATGCCTTCCCATCCTACAAATGACCCACCACATGCATTCTCATGCATTAACCACTTCACCCAATTCCCCACCCTCTGTATGCCTTCTCAACCTGCTTCTTTACCCGAATTGGGAGTTGATTAAACAAAGTCTAACACCTTACCCCCTCCACCTACCAACCAACACCTCGTGCTAATAAGGTCAAAAATAGGTTCTCTTCGGACCAAGAAACCTTATGCTCTTGTTTCGGCGGTCCTTCCAAGCCGACCTCTTATGATGTTGCTTCTTAAGTTCCTGAATGTCACAAGGTCATGTCAGAATAATATGACACACTTTGTAAAAGTAACACATGGTCCTTAGTTTCTCGTCCTTTTGGTGTAAATGTTCTGAAGTGTATGTGAGTTTTCAAAGTGAAACAAGATCCCAACAGTTCTGTGGAGCTCTATAAAGCACGTCTTGTCGCTAAAGACTACACTCAATGTTCAAGGGTTGATTATTTTGAGACTTATAGCCATGTGGTCAAATCGGCGACTGTCTGGTTTCTTCTTGCTCTTATGGATTCCTTGAACTGGACTGCAGCTCAACTTGACAATTCTAATGCCTTCTTGCATGATAATTTTGATGAAGTGGTCTTTATGGACCAACCACCTGGGTGTGCAAATCCTGAATGGCCTGGGTACGTTTGTCGTCTTCATAAGTCACTATATGTTCTTAAGCATGCACCACGGATGTGGCATAAGCGGTTGACCAATGTCTTACGCCTCTTGGGTTTCTCTGGTTCGAAATCTAATACTTCACTTTATTATTTTCGAACTCCAAAGGTCATTATCTTTTGCCTTCTCTATGTTGACAACATTGTGGTTTGTTGGTTCTTATTCCTTTATGGTGCGCAATTGATAAGCCCAGATTGTGCTCGTGTTTTATGGGTTTATTTCATCGAGTTTGAACCTAAAAGAAGGGGAATTGTGCTTAATTGGGATATTTATTGAAGATTTGTGCAGATTGTTCTGTTTGTAGAGAACAAGCGCTTCTGGCTGTTCTTCAGCCTTTTTTCAGCTGTCCTGGTGAAGGATTTTCGAGAAGGGTATTCTTGTCAGCGATTTGTTTGAGGAAAGTTGAAGTTTGGCAAGTGGAGCTGTAGAGTATGGGTTGACTTGTTGAGTGAAAGTGATAAGTCCATTATTTACGTGTTTCTAGCATGCATTTCATGTTTGTTTATCTTTGATTATTTGTGTTTTACTTGTTTTATCATTACTTTTGTATGTTTTTACTTGTTGTTTGCTTATTTGTGTGTTAGGACTTGATCCTTGGCAATTCGAAATGATTTGGAGCGAAACCGAGCTTGGAAACAAGCAAGTCAAGTGAAGAACAAAGTTCTGCCACCACTAGCTGGCGCGAGCCACAACCTCGCGGGCGCGAGTCACTATTTCGCAGACACAAGCTAGGGATGCAAAATCCCTGCCTTCACTAGCGGGCGCGAGCCTGGACCTCGCGGGCACGACCCTGGGAAGTTATTGCGCGAATCTTTGCATCTTTTCGTGCTT
The DNA here is from genome assembly GCA_028411795.1 of Euphorbia peplus. Taxonomy (NCBI): domain Eukaryota; kingdom Viridiplantae; phylum Streptophyta; class Magnoliopsida; order Malpighiales; family Euphorbiaceae; genus Euphorbia; species Euphorbia peplus. The sequence goes on along the minus strand of CP110843.1, from coordinate 4,223,231 downwards.
TTATCGCAACCCCTCGCCACCTTGTCATCCGAATTTCTCCCAAGCATTGTGTCTCTTCACTTATGGATATAAGCAACTCTTCATTAAGGATAAAGACAACACTTCAAGAGGATAGAAGCATCCCTTCACCAAAGATTGCAACTCTCCATAACATACCTCTTAGAGAATTATAAATAGGATGCTTGTATCATCGTTTAGAGGGTTGTTGAACATATGAGAATATTTTGACATACAAATCTATTCTATTTCAAGTAGTTTATCTTTGTTTTTATTAAGTGTATCAAAGTTGATCCGAAAGGATAACTTATCGTAGACAAACGACGAGAAGGTGCAAGCGATAGCGACTTGAGGATTGACAAACCTCCAAGGAAGAGTAAAAGGATTCACAACCCCGACCCCCTTCTTTGCTTTGCATTTTCAATTGTATCGTTCTTGTTGAACTCGGTTATTTATGTATTGAATTTGAATCGTAAATCAATGAATGATTTCTGTTATGCTTCACATGATTTCTATTTTAAGTTTGCTTCTAAAGAAGACTCTTTTAGTATTTAATTGTGGCGATTATCTAAGTTCGATTGACGTAAAGAGATTTGGGAATCAAATTAGATAAACTTTGGTAATCGACTCAAGTAAACTTGGTTTTTACTCTAACTCGTGCTTTAACTTGACTAGTTGGTTTAAGAATTAATTTCGCTTAAGTTTCTAACTCAGAATGTAACAATTAGATTAGATTGATTACTATCTTAGAAGAAACACTTTGATTTAACTATTTGAATATTTACTTAGATATTTGTGTTCAAAGTCGTATCTTTATTGGTACATTAGATATTAACCAGGTTAGTCTATTTGTTAGTAGTTTAGTTTAGATTAGAATTCAAACCCAACTTGATAATTGAATTAACTATAGACTTAAGAGAAAACGAATTTGTAATTCGACTAAGTAAGATATTGCGTGTTAATAATGTTTTGTTCCCTGTGGGATCGATAATCTTTTATAACTACAAAGCAGACACCGTACACTTGCGGATTTCGCCTAACAGAAAGCTTAGTGTGAAGTGAAAGGAGAGGAGAAGAAAGCACTTTTACTTTATTGCTTTTTCTGAGTAGAGAACAGTTGAGTCACTGTTCACCTTTTGTACCTTCCCTTGTACTTGCTTTGATCTGGTCCGTTTATTTTCTTCTCCAATTTCCAAGAGGGTCTGACCTTCGGCGAAAGTAGTTGTTTAGGGAAGATAAAGGGGAAAGATCAGAGTGAGTGGAAGTAGATTGTAGTAGTTAACTTTTATTTTGTAACTTTAGTTTTAGAGAGAGAAGTGGTAATTTGTAGTAGTAGTTCTTCCTTCTCTCTTCTTGTATTCAAGTTTGAAACTCTTCTGGGAATTAATTCCAGCCTCAATCTACTGCATTTATTCATCATCTCCTTAAATGTTTGCATTAAAGTCTATGGAATTTATTGTGAGAACAACCAGGGCGATGAGTGAGTAGTCTGTTTACAGGCTAAGGCCAGCCTAAGAGCTGGTGAAAGTAAGTTCGTTCCTCTCTTTCTGTTAACATGAAAATGCTTGTTGGTTATTAAATGGAGAAATATTGCATCTAAGGCTTTGCTAACCTTAGTATTCAGTGGATTAATTAGGATACCTCCGAAGTTATGAAGCGGATCTACCATTTAATGCATGTTTTGTCTCAGACCTAAGCTTAACATGTTAGGGGTTTATATTCTTTTGATATATAATGTTTTCCTATGCCTAATGCTTAGATGTATGCTAGAAGTAAACCGCAGGTATCATGCATCTATAAAACTCAAGGAAGTGACCTTCTGACTTGAGTGTGCTGAAGAGGAAAGAGACCCTAAATCTATGAAATCAAGACTTCATGTATGTTAGAGAGAGAGAACAATTACTTTTGCTTGTTCTGGTTGTGCCTTTGCCTGTTCTTTAAGTGATTGGAGTTCATTCTTGCTTATTTTAGTCATCTCAGTTTTAGTTGCTCGTTATTACTGTTCACTGTTAGAATTAGTGTAAAAATCTCTCATTTACTGGTTATCCAATTGAAAGTTGACTGTACTTTAACATTAGAACAACTGTGGATCGTTTTTATTCTCTGTGGAATACGATAATTTACTTTTGCTGTGCTATTTGCGACCTGGTCCTCTTGCCAGAGTGTCCTCATCACAATTTGACACGACAGCAATATTGTTAATCAGTTGAAGACTCACTTTGATCTTCGGGACCTTAGGCGTTTACGTTATTTTTTGGGGTTGAGACCGCATGGACCTCCAATGGTCTTTTTCTCCATCAATCAAAATATATTTGTAACTCTTGAAGAGCCCTTTTCTGATTCTTTTTTGTATCATGGTGTTCTTTGGAGTTTGAAATATTTATTTTTTACACAGCCTGACATATCTTTTGATGTTAATAAGCTTGCTCAGTTTATGCATGCTCATATTACGGTTCATTGGTAGGTTGTCAAGTGGTTACTTGTAATTATCAGCTTACTAAGTCTCATGGTTTGTTTTTTCACCGCCAATCTCCCTTCTTTCTTAACGGATACATTGATGAGGATTGGGCCGGTTCTTTGGGTGATATGAGTTTGACTACTGGTTATACCATTTTCCTTGGTTGTTCTCTAGTGTCATGGGATTCGAGGAAACAATGTTCTGTTGCTCCTTCTTCTACTGAGGCTGAGTATCATGCTCTTGCCACTGGTGCGTCGAAAATTGGGTGGTTTCAAATTCTGCTTCAGGAAATTGGTCAAAATATCTTTGGGCAACTTATCTTACTCTTAATCCAATTTTTCATCACTGGAGCAAGCATATTGAAGTAGATTTTTATTTTGTTCCCGATCGAGTCACCAAACGTCTTCAACGTGTGCAATATATTCCCTCTTTGGATCACATCGCAAATCTTTTGACCAAACCATTGTCCAAGGAACACTTTCTAATATTGTTTTCCCACTTTGGATCAAGTTGCAAATTTAGTCACATATATATAACTCCAAGAGTCACTTTGATCAATACAATCTACGTTGTCTCGTATTCTTCACTGAGTCCTAAGTTTTTTAATGATTTAATTACATATTTTCGATCATATGACTATAGATGTATAAAAAAAAACAAATCAAAGCACGCACGACACCTTGTTCAAGTGTCTAAAATTACATCATGTTGTTTATAATTATGTTGACACTTAATCCAACAATAACACGACACAGGTTAAGACACACTGGCTAATTCAGTTACAAATAGAGTGATAGTATGTAGGAATTATAAACCAACTCGAAATACAAAACTTATTTGAATATCCGAATTAGCAGAATATCATATTTATATTTCTAGCTAGATGTAACATTTCATTGTCTACCAAGCAAGCATAGATGGCAAATTATATAGCATGAAAAAGTTAATAATAATTCATGAGTTGATAGAAAAGTGTAACACAAGCAAGAAATTATTAGTTAAACTATATAAATAAATAAAAAACTTTGGAGAAAATACGAAAAATTAATGAGAGCCCACATAATAATTGACATAGAAGCACGAGCATATACCCTATTGGTGATTCCTCAAGGATCCTATTAATGGTTGGTTCATAGACCAAACATGTCATATTCAATTACTCTTGTTTAATTAATTTATTTTGATTATTTATGGCCCAAATAGACTCAAATTATTATCATTAGGCATCAATTGCGAGAGCGACATCCACTTGTATATAAAACGACAACTCATTCTATTTCTTCTACATATTGCCTTTCCTTTCTATACATTAATTCAAGATTTGTTTTGCTCGGAGGATGTTTACTTAATTAACTCCAAAAAGCTAACCAAAAACGTAATGGAAATAGAATTTTTGTAGTTTTATAATTGCAAATAGAAAAATGTGTTTTTTTTTTTTTTAGAAAAAGTATGTGGTTATAGTATTGACAAGTGAAGGATCTTGACTAACATGATAACATGTTATATTGACTTTGATGATGTGACATGTTGACTTCTTGACTTTGATGATGTAGCACAATAAAATATTAATTATTTTGTTGATGTGTCATATTGACTTGATGATGTGGCAAATGGTATTAGTCAAACTCATTTATTTGTCAACTTTGTAAACCACATGCCTTTATTTGCAATAAATGAAACCACGTTCTTCTATTTGTAAAATCCTGAAACTACAAGTGTTTTATTTGTACTTTCTCCAAATATAAATACATGGAACATGAGATAATTGGGAATTTTTGCAATTCACCAAAACTTGCTACATCTCATGTGATTATTGAGAAATTTTAGTATGGTATCATACAATTTTATATTTAGAGTTTATAAATAAGTATGATCAATCTTTTATTGAGTTTCTCTTACACCAACTTGCAGTGTGATGGATCCATAAATTCATATAAGGGAAGACACATACAAATTTATATCACCTATAGTTTTACATAGAAAATACAAAAATAAATTTTATGCGATTTTAGTTCCACTTGAAATAGCAAAATTAATTAACATAAAAAAAACATTAATGAGAAAAGATAATAGAATTATTAAAAAAAAAAGGGGGAAAGGTATATAAATTTACATTTGAATTTTAGAAAAAAATAAAATTATTATTAAGAATAATTGTAAAAATAGAATATAATAATAATGTAAAAGAGAAAATATAAATGTGGAATTCATGGTTTTATGAATTCAAGACCCTTTACTTGAATGTAGGAAGCTAATCATCTTGCCAATAATGTTTATTATATAGAGAATTTAATTAAGTGTCGTTTATTTAATCATGTTGATTGTTGATGGCATAACTCAAAATTTCTTGCTTATGAGCATAAATTTTTTTCTATGGGAGCAACAATCATCAACTCCTCTTAGATTTTTATCTCTATTACAAGAAAACGAATTATCGATATTTTAGTGAAGTTTAATGTATCTTTTGTTAGTAGACACATTTAGAGCACTGATTAGTCCGATATTTCTAACCCCTTCAATTTTTATGGTGGTTTCACGGTAGTGATAAATTTTGTATTGTTTAATATACTTTTAATATGATTTTGATGACCGTAACTTTTTGTTTCTACTTTAATAATATTTTAATTTAAATTTTTTATAGAAGTAAACTGAAGATGTCAATTTAGTAAAAATGTTTCATTCTTTTAAATTTTTGTTAATATATTTTGAATTGGGTGTGGTTAGTTGATAGGGAGTGGTCAATTTGATTAAGTCAAAGAGAACCAACTTGAAACCCACATATACGTAAAGTTGGAAAAGAAAAGTTTCATAATTGTAATATAGTATTTTTTTTTCTCTTTTATGACACATAATTTTATACATACTTTCAAGTGTCAAAGAGGTGACATATGCAATAATTTTAAAATAGTTTTGACATGGCACTTACGTGGCCAACACTAACACTTTTTGATTCTTAATCGAGTGGTAAAATAAAGCTTTCATATTCCACATCATTTTAGTATATGCCTTTATTATCTATATACATGATTAATTCATTACTCACCAAAATAACCCTTTTCTTCTTTCTTTTTTTCTGCTTTACAAAGATAGAATTTGCAAATACTAATTTTTAAAAAATAAAAAATAAAATAGATATAAAAATCTGTCAAACTATATATGGTTGACTAGAAATTGGACATAAATAGAAGACATGGCACATACTAAAACTATTTATGTATTTTCTTATTTTTTCCCTTGGAAGCTAGTATATGGTATAACACAAATTCTGGAAATTGTTCAGTGATATAATCCAGATTATTCTTAAATATAATAATAATAATAATAATAATAATAATAATAATAATACCAGTTGGTTGTAGTCCAATTGATACACTCACCAATGTGTGAGTGCGGAATCCAAGGTTCAAATTCTGATCCTTGCAATTTATTAAAAAAAATAACAATAATAATAAATTTTACATTTTCTTCCCCAATTTTAAGTAATTGTATTATTGAGAATACATCCTCTAAACCTTATTTTTTTCTTTTCAATTTCGCTTTCAACAATTTCAACCTATAATCAAAAATTCATCGGCAAAATTATTAGTAATTAAATAAACAAAATATCTGAAAGATTATGAGCAAAAACAATGTATTATGAGAAAGAGTATACATTTTCTGAGGTTGTTAAAAGTTATAATCAGTACAGTTAATCATGATATTGTTAATCATTTAATTAATTGGTAAAGCAACAATCCTTGGTGCGTGGAATATATAATTATAAAATAATTAAGTAATACTTTATATTATTGAGATAAGTTTTTGATTTTGATTGATGGAACCATGTAATTATAGAATTGGAATACCCATAATATCACAGCATTTAGATAAATATTCTTTATTTATATAAATTATTGGACATTAATTTTCCTTCAGTTATTGACTTGTAAACTCTCATCGAAGTCTGTGGTTTGCCCTGGCCTTGCGAGTGGGTAGGCCTACCCTTAGCTAAACTTTCTTCTTACCAAAAAAAATAAAAATAAATAAATAAATTCTCAACATTTTTTTTTATAAAAATAAATTATCAATATTTTTTCAATATTAAATACAAAAAAATGTACAAGAAAAATATTTTTTAAAAAGAAAGGGACTCATTTTTAAATATTATTTCTGAAATTATTTTAGTTTTATCTAAAATAGATAAAAAGATCATTTACAAAAATTATGTCTGAACTAAAATTTTATGTATTACAGGATTTAATTGTTTTCTTATTTTCAGTTCAATGCTATATTAAAATTGAAATTCAGAAACAGAACATGTGCGTAAATAGAGAAATAAAATGATTTTGATCTTTACGTGTACTGATATTTGCAGTGTAAACGTGGACTAAAAATTGCAAAGATAATTTTGAAAAATTTAAACGTGATACACACCTCTAAAAATAGATTTAAGTTGATTTAGCAATTCATAGTTTTGTTTGACTTCTAAATGAGAAAAAAAATTAAAAATATAAATAGAGGCTGCAATTATTTATATAATTAATAAAATGTGATCACATTTTCCTTGAAGAATTTGTATTCCTTATCTCCATTTGTTTGGAGTTAAATGGACTTTTTCTCCTTATCTACCACCAAGAGTAAATCTGTTCAACAAATGTTTTTCATCTCAGGATAAGGAATGATGCTTCTCATCTACCCAATTTTGAGCGTTATTAAAAAAGGACATTGATTTTGTTTGCTGTAGATTAGAACCTAATGAAATCACCAAACTAATCTTTACCCTCAGATTTAATCTAAGAGTATTTAGTCAATTATTGACTATGTGAGCACCACTCTGTTGTTTGGCATGTGAATTAGTGAAAAAATAAAATGAAGGGCAAATAGGGGAAACTATCCAGCTTGGACCTAATTGCCCTTGGCTACATGTATGAAGGTGAGGGATAAATTTGTAATGTTCAAAATTCTTTGATATTTAAAGTGTAGTTTTTTTAGTTTTCCCTCAACAAAATTTGAGTTAGTTAATTTTGGATATATAGTATCTTACAAATCAATTTATGATAGATCCAAGAAGATCTAGAGATCTCAATACCCATAAATAAAATGGGATGCTCCATCCTCAGATGTCATGTATATTTATGAAACATAGCCCTACAAAATAAGGGGTATTTAAAGTGACATAAATTTAATGAAGTCTCATTTTAAACATGCACTTTTATAAATGTGAATAGGCAAATGTATAATTATTGATGTTATAGATAGTGAAAGAAACAATTAATAAATGACATTTTCTCTAGGTATTGTCACATTGATGCTTCATGTTTACTTGGTTTTCATATGGCCCATAAAAGATAAAGCTTGGGACCAATTCTTGTGTGTTAAGACGAATCACAAACAAAACAAAGTACATTTTGTTCTAATTTCATTCTATATAGAGATATTTTTAAAATTCAATATCTGCTTGGTCCTAATCTTCATTGTTTAACAAACCGGAAAGCTAATGTCGCTGGTAACAACTGTTTAACCAAAGAACTGTTTAACTGAAGAGACTCTCAAAAGGAGTAATACATCCTGAAAAGAACAGGCAGTCTTCTGCTAGAATTCCATCCAGCTAAAACCAGTTCCCTATTGCTTTTTACATTCCAGACCTGCTCGTCGCTCTATATCGTGAAACGCTCAGCGAATAGGACTGTCGAGTTGTTAGCAAAAGCTTTTTATTCTAGGACTGCAGTTACTATATGGATCTCCCATCCGGATTTCCTTCAAATTCACTATTGAATCCAAATTCAACTTGCCACTCTCATGACTTCAAATTCACTGTTAGCTATTCTTTAAATTAGAAAATTTAATCTCAATTATACAGATCAGTAATCCAAAATCTTCAAAAATGATCGAAAAGACAAACAAGAAAGGTCATCAATTATGTACAACCCAACTTAATTAGTTCAAAAATAAACTTAAACGAGCAAAATGACCCAAAAATGTGTCAAGTTTCTTCTATAGCACACTAATCTTCTCACTATAATTATTGTTATCATCAGCCTCTTGCTGTTCAAGTTCCTTAATTAGTTGTTCAATTTTTCTTCTATAGACAGGCATAAAGTGATCATTTACCATCATCTGAGAGAGCCTCAGTTTACTATAGAGTGATCTTGGAGTGAGAAAAATCCCGACTTTAGCCTCGCTAACTGCCTCACCACTGTCTGCTTCACTGCTCAAAGACGAGGTAGTCTCAAGCTCTTCGCGATCGAATTGAAGCGTAACGATGTGCATGATCTTTCCCGGAGGGAAGAATCGGTGTACTTCCTTTGTATGTGGTGACCCAATTTCGGGTTGGCTCTCCCCAACCTCTGCCATTGCTTCTGCTTCTTCTTCTCTTATTTCCTTCATTGTATTGGCATCCTCGCTATTTGTCCTATCGTAAAGCTCGTGCTCAAGTTGTTGCCACAACTCTACTTCATTCATTTGATCTTCGTGTACATCACTTCCAGTATCATCATTATCATCAAGATTACTGGGATCTTGTCTATTAATATCATCTGAAATATTGGTTTCAGAAATCCATTCTGCGTCTCCGGAACATACGGGGAGGTCAATGGTTTCTATGGTGTTTGTGGTGCTTTTGGGGGTTACGAGTGGCTCTGAAGCTTCTTCTCTGAGAGTTTTTGGGGAGCTTATATCGGATGAGTTCGAAGATGCTGATGTGGCTCGATGACGGGGACCTATGCATGAAAGTGAAGCAAGGCGAATAGAAGGACGGGTAGTCCAAGCTGCATGAGCCATGCTCTGGGCCCTCTTCATTACAACCTGTGAACATTAAAACCAGAACCAACACATTTTCACATACCGAGTTTAACAATAACCACAATTACCGCAATATTCTAACATAGAAGAGCTCTCACCTGGGTACCACTGGAAACTGGACGTAGAATTGCCCCGGCCCCAGCAACCTTTGCTTTAGCACTAGCTATTGATGGAAGACGAGAACCTAATGCTGATGCAGATCGATACACAGTACTAAGAATTCTTGTGCGCTCAATCTGATTTCTTAAATCATTTATCCACGCAGAAGCTGTCACCTGCATGAGAAAACACAAGTCAAGCTGCAGAACAGGAAAGAGTAAAAAAAGCAGCAGACTGTAACTTGGAAAATATTGCCCCCTCAGGATGAATGGATAAAATATTATGTACCCTTAAGTCCTTTCATAGGCAAGCAACAATTTTAATTTTCACAAGAACTTAAAGGAAATAACCTCTGCACGCAAGTCATCAACAGAGGCAGCTGAAAAAGTAGGCACCAAATCTGCTCCGTTGATTACCGAAATAATGAAATCGGTGCCTGATTCAGCCAACTCCCATGTCATACAAGCACCTGCAGAAAAAACATATCACATAAACATCCATCTCAATCTAAATCTTCTTGGATCATATAAACATATGAAAAGGAGGAGGAGAAAACACTTGATAAGCATAATGAAGATGCCATAGAAAGATCATGGATAATACAGAGATTTTAATGAGAACAAACCAGGAGCGAATGTAACACAACTAGACGTTGATAATTCCTTCTGTTCCCGCAACACATATGTCAAAAGAGCTGCAGTTCCTCCACCCAGAGAGTGTCCTACAATCTTTTAGATAAAAAAAAATGATTTTACAAAATCTTGTTATAAGCACAATAGTAGGGTACAAACATTCAACGGATGTTAAAGAAGCATTTCAACTTGGTCAAAAACGTTGGACAAAGGAAAACGTCTCCTGTTTACATGAATGGAAGGAAGTCGTGGACAAAAGTATGGTCATATTTTTACCTTGAGTTTATAATCAGGATATTGCTGTAGAGCCTTCTTAAGACAAGGTGTTGCAAGTTTTGCAATCCATCGAGCAGCCGCCACCATCCCACAATGGGCATAACCTAGTACTAAGTTACTCACTCCTCCCTCATTTACAACGGTATGGTGAAATGGTACGACAGCTCCTGTTGCAGCTGTCAACGTATCTTTGATACTATGTGTCCCACGAATAAGTAAGAGAAAATGTTTTGTACTGTGATCAACCAAAATTGTGAAAGCCGGCTTCAATATCTGCATCATAAAGATGTACATATCAATTAAACAACGTGTGCATACATCATATATCATGATCTTGAAGAACAACATCACATATCAGAAAAATCGATAACATTATTCAAGTTCAAAATGACTTACTCCAGCTTTAGGTTCTTGAAGAAGAACATCTTCTTCAGCATATCCCGTCTCTTCTAAAAATAAAGGAAACGGTTTTTTGGAGAAATGCCAACACAGTGTGAGCAAATTTAAGAGATACCTAAGCTCAGATATTATTTCTGTTCCCGTCAACCGTATACTATCTTTACCACCAAATACGCTGTGAACATGCAAGTTTCCCTGGGATTGTAAAGACGAGGTCATTCGCTCGGTAAAAATTAAATAAACTTAAATGCATCAAAGGTTAAGCATGGATGACAACACACATAATAGGAATAATGTCTTAACGCACAGTATGAAACAGACAATTAAGATAAGGCTTATGCATATGTTCCTGGTAAGTAACAGAGGAAACATGATGACAAATCATGGTAATGAGTTCCGAACACCCGTGCAACAGTTACAGAATTCTTTAGAGAGTACATTTTCTCAATCAAGCAAAAAATTTAAAAAAATCCATTGGACGAGGGAAAAATCATATACGAAATTTCCCACCCTACACTAAATATGTTCACGTGCTCCAAGGAAACGAGAAAATGCTTCATACACCACCAAAAGCAAACAGGAGAGAGACCGTGATGTAATAATGTTAGTAGTATACATGGATAAAACAGTGAACTTTCGGAAACCAAAACCCAGACATATCAATGAACCCATCATATGCAACTTTATCTTCCACGTTATCTACCGGCGTAGTATTTTCTTTCTGTGGACAAACCGAAATGCAAACTAAAAGAAAATTGCTTGAACAAACTTCACTTGCAAAACTGGCAATGCGAATGCAATTTCTCGAACTATAGAGCCTATAATGATGTTGATTCTATATAAACATTAGTACTAAAAATAAAGAGAAGTGCTTACCTGCCTCTTCAATAGAAAATTGATCCCAAACGCCAAATCCCCAATGGGCCATTTTCCCAGAGTCTCAGAGTAAGTAAACCTAAGAGTCTCTGCCAACGTCGAAATCGTCTCCAACCACGTAGCCGGAGCTTGAATTAACCTATGTGATACACGTTCATTTCCCAACGGAATGTTCACATCAACATCATCATCATCTTGAGATGCATCCGGATGTAACTTCCGGTTAAATGTATAGTACAAAAGAGCAGCTGCTCCCGCAGCAGTAGCCATTGTAGCCGTCGCCATAACTGTACCCCTAATTTCAACAACAACAAAACCCCCAAAAGTTAGCTTACTCAATGTCTTCCTAACATAACATCATCTTCAAAAGTATAGAAATTATCATAATTAAGCATAAAAACAGTTCAATCACGGGCGTAGCTAGAGGGGGCCCGGGGGGCCAGCTCCCGGAACCACCCCTACTAGAGGTGGTTCTCGGCCTCCCTTCCGTTGAAATTACGCCTATAATAAGTGGTTTCAGCCCCCCGGTTACTGTAAAAGCTGATTTTCGATGATAAATTTACATAAATCAAGCCAAAGATTCAAAATTTCCCCAAATTAGCAATACCCAATTGAATTTTAATCTAAAACAAACTCAAAATTGAACGAAACGATAGAATTTGGAGATTAAAAAAAAGGTGCAAACCTAAACATGATTAAGGGAACAAAAAAGAGATAATAGGAAGTGAAATTAAGAACCTGATTAAGCTTAATTATAGGTGGATTTATGATTATTGTGATTAGAGCTATGGGCTTCGTTGAGGAGAATCGAAAAATCATATACTATAGAATCTTGGGAGATTGTTTTGTTTACTTCTTCTTGGGTTTTAGAGTTGAATTTAAGATAATCTGGTTTTATCATGGACACGTGGATATTGGATTGGGTTGCCACGTAGGAAAATCTAGAGAGATGTGGTGAAGATTGACCTCAGGGTGATCCTGGCCGTTGGTTGTACACGTTTGCTTAATCTGAGAATGTTGTGCCAGGCTACTAGCAGACAGACAGACAATATCTTGCCTGAACTCAAACTAGATCATTCAATTTTATTTATATTTTCATGGGACCTTATTTATTTCTCATTTTTCTTATAGAATATTTCTCATTAATTCTTTTCCATATCTAGATTAATGTTGCTTTTTTCTAAAATGTGCCCAAATGACACACGTTAAGCTTTATTGTTATACACAATAACATTTAATGATGCTATTTGGGTATTTATTATCTTTCCTTAATTAGTGAGATTCTCTTTTAAGATAATAACATTAAATGTAATTGTATGCAATAATAAATCTTAATGTGTGCCTTTAGGCTCATTTTAAAAATTCGTTATCAATTTTAGCTAATAATATACGCATTTGTCATTATTGATAAATTTAAATGTAAAAATTTAATATATTATTTTTAATTAGAACAAATTTGTCTAAGACCTTTCAAAATGGTGGAGACGGTCTTGCCCATTGTCCTTTATATTTTCAAGAATTACCATAATTTGAGAACATTACAAATTTTGTTTTTGCTTAATTATAAGGTCGGATGATGAAATCTAATGCAAAATTATCAAATATAATTTGGCCATTAAGGTGTTGGTGGATGTTTTTGAAATATGGTATGTGTTAATGTTGTATAAACAAGAAACATTATTCTCTATTGTTTATTAAATTTCATTGGATTAAAAGAGTATAAAATAAATTAGGAAAATAACTAATTCACTCTTAATTTTTCTTCCCCAAAAACTTTATTTTTCATACTAAATTCTTATTTTTAGTTTAATTCTTTACCCTAATAATAAACATTTCACTTATTAAGTTATTATTAAGGGTAAATTCACAAAAATTAAATTTATCAAAATCATATTAAAGTAGAAAAGAAAAATGAATAAGTATATTAATTGGATGACATGCCACTTAATCTTTAATGTTAGGGTAGTGATAATAAAAGATTAATTTGAAGGTGAAAATTAGAATTCAAGTATCAAGAATATTTTAGCACACGATTAAGATTCAAACGACTTAGACTTTTCAATGCCTTGATAAGGATAATTAAGAGCTCATAAGTTAAGAAGAAGCTTTTAGTTTGAAAAAGTCATTTACGAATATGGAATGTTGAAAAGTCATTTGCACAGCATAAATAAGAAAACTAAAACTCTGTTTAAGGAACATTGTTTACTGTTAACCAGCAGATTCAGTTGAAGTAAAAGTTCACACAAACAAACGAGCTTTTTCCGGGAAGGATAAGTTCAATTTATGGAATCCTAAAACATGAATACACGCCTAATCGCTCCGTCAAGCTCATCCTTGAGTGCTTTTCGGGGGGAATCTTCATCTGCATCTGGCTTCCATTAACGGGTGATCACATTTAATCTCGTTCACTTATAGCAGTCAAGTGCTCATCAATTTCATCAGTGGACAATACTCTGAAGACTGGATTTTCAGTCCTAACAACTCCAACCTGCACAAAAGTATTACTCAGTATCATCATTTATAGTTGTCCATCATTTCAAAGACATAATGTTCTCAATCAACCCAGAGCATAAACGCATACTATATTCCTACGGAACATGTATTTCTATTTTCTAAGCAAGAGCCTGCACATACACAACTAAAAAACCGACAGCATATAAGCTAAACAAGTTTATGACAGATGCAAGATGTGGAGCGCCATACATAGTTGTCCTGTGGATCCAAATTAAGTGAGAAACATATCACCTAGAGATGATAGGGTCTTCTCAATCAACCCAGAGCATAAACGCATACTATATTCCTACGGAACATGTATTTCTATTTTCTAAGCAAGAGCCTGCACATACACAACTAAAAAACCGACAGCATATAAGCTAAACAAGTTTATGACAGATGCAAGATGTGGAGCGCCATACATAGTTGTCCTGTGGATCCAAATTAAGTGAGAAACATATCACCTAGAGATGATAGGGTCTTACACAGTACAGACACGTTGTCGGACACGGATACGAAAACTTTCTTCTCTTAAACATAATTTTCACAAAATAGCCTTAAAAAGGAAACAGACACGGGTACCCTGGGGTAAAGAGAAGTGTCCGTGTAACATAGAACATAATAGATTCAGATCTGTTCATGGCAGTAAAACAATAGCAAACATTTAAACTAATTAAGAAGGGATAGTTAAAAACCTCAATCTCAGTGGCCTTAAAGTCTTCCTGTAGTACTGATTGCAGGGCAGAAATTGCAGTCTACACACAGAAGTAGGATTGTTATGTTTAACTTGAACGAAAAAGGATAATACAAACAAAATGAGGTTAATTAATTTGCTTAACAGAGTAATTTAAGATACATTCTGTCAACCAGCTAATTTATAGGATACATGGATTTCAATGGGAAACTTAATGCAGCATGCAAAGATAAATTCCCACTAAATGATATTGATATGCAAATGTGCATATGTAACACGTATATGAATGCCTACACATTAAAAGTTTAGCAACCCAATAGAAGACAGTGGGAATGGTAAACATAAAAGTAAACTAAAACAGAAGCAAGTCATGAAAAACATTTTCAGATGACAGTTATTCACCTTGGCTGAACTTGCTCATTTCAAGTTTCATAACCAGATTTGGGTCATGCTTTTTAATATCAAGCATTGAAACAAGAAAACAAATAAACAGCTGGACTAGCAATTTGATAAAACTGCACTAACATACCCACATACCAAACCAGTATTATATATGACTCCCTAAATTTAATTAAACCATCTCCTATTCAAAACCTTATTCCAGGTAAGAATACGTGCATTTCAAATATCATTTTTGCTAAATGCTTGGCCAAACATGTATTACTTAGTCATCTGGTATATTCTCATAGCCCATGTCAGACGGGATTTGCAGGTTTCTCATAATAAGTTACATGATTTATTTATATCTGAAAAAGGATCTTTGCTTAATTTTTGTATACATAGAAGGCCGAAATAAAGCAATTAAAAACTTCGATCCACCAAAGGTCATAAGAGCGAAAATTTCAACCAATACATTCTGCACTACACTAGGTCAGACAGGATATTTAATAGGGGTTTTTTAGAAACAAGGTTATAGCTCAAAATGCATTTTTGCTCAAAATTTTCATAGAAGGTTTGGCAAGCAAAAAACTTCAATGCAATCATAAAAGCAAAAACTTCTGCACCATAAGCCATGATTCTATAGAATTAATAGTGTTATTATAACCTACCTGCACCGTTTCCTCATAGGTGAATGCTGGATCGTTCTTCATTTTCTTCTCCAAGAAATTAATTGCTTCTTGTTCCTTCAATCCAGCACTAGTAGCCTAAAAATTTATCAAACTAACTCTTAGAAATGAAATACTACTTCCGCTTGATAAACAAAAAGGTTAAAGGAGAAAGAGGGAATCTGCAATAACATTTCAAAGCCAATGCAATATGCTGGACACATAATAATATAGTTACCAACAACTCTCCAAAATATCAGAAGTCAAACACTCATATTCTTCGTAAAGTGAGAATTACTGTGTTGATATGGGGTCTTAACTGACAGGCATGCGATTGTAACCTTTTTATAATTTATTTCTGAGCAATAGATATCCACTCAGTTTTATGCCACTCAAGGAAGTACATATATAATAGAAAAACAATGAATTGAGTATAACCTGAAAAGATGTTTTTCTAGTTAAATATGCTCTAGAATTTCTGCATGCAGCATGTGCAAGTTCTGGAACATGCTTGAATGTTTGCCTTTCAGAAACAGATTCATATCAAGCATATAATACTAAAAAATTGTACATGGCATAAAGGATATGTTTGGTCGATTCCAGTATTGGGAAAAAAATGCATTACACCCAGAGTACACAGTGGAAGGACTTGAGTATTTCCAGAGGAAAAAAAAGTAGCTAGTGGTAGTAATCAATTGACAAATAAGAGATAAATTGGCAAAAACTTTTCCATGCTAAGTTAGAGAACACAACACAACACAACAATTTACCATAACATAACACAGGAAGAAAACTTCCATCTACCTTGTGGCCAAAGAAGTGGCCAGCTGGGTCACACTTATAGAGTCTAGGTCCATACTCGTCATCTATTCCCAAGACCATAGCAACTGCAAAAAGGAAGCATAGAAAAAATAAAATCATGGCGATTAATTGATGGATGTTATATATTAAAAGAGACGAAATCTAAGCAGGAGGTAAGGAATGAAAATTACCTACTCCAAGAGGTCTCATATAAGCATGCTGAGTATAAACTTGTGATTTGTCTGCTATCCTGTCCATAAACAGCATTTCAGCATATGTTGACTTCATGGTAAATCATTTAATCAAGTTAAGGTAAAAGATAAGAGCAGAAACAACAAGGTTACCAAATTTTTAGGAAAACATTTGGCAAATTGGTAAAATATGTCAAGAAAAATAAAAAAGGCAAGTGCTAATAATGTGGCATCACATGATATACAAGGTCCCTATTAATAACCATTGTTGCAATTCCCGTGAGTTACTACGTGGTTGCACCCAGAAACACCAAAGTTACCAAATGTTTATGCAATCATTTTGAACGCTGCGAAAGACAATAACAAAACAACCATAGTTGTTAATAGCGAAAGGCGCACCAAGGACGCAAAGGGCTCCTGAAGCCTTGACTCAAGGCGTAGCACAAGGCGCATTCCCCCCGCAAAAAAATATAATCAATTCCTACTAATACATGTATCAATATTTAAGTCAATTTCAAACATAAACTGAAAAAACACTATTGTAACCACATAAATAAGACCAAATCACATAAAACATGAAGCTAAATGTCAAAAACACCAAGTTAAGTACCAATTACCAAACCAATTCTACACTAAAATATACAGGCGTGTATATTTCTTGTTGCTCCTCTGCTTAATTGTTCTTTTTCTGTCCAACGTATCTATCTGATAGTCTTTCTGATTGTCTTTTCTCTCTCTAGTGACTTGATATTTCAATGGTTGAGATTCAGCCCTACTTAAACTAGACTAATGGTTGGCATTAATCAGCAGTTTTTGAAAACATAAAAGACTAAAAAACCCTAATAAAACCCTTACGGTTCATAAGGCACGCCTTAGCCCAAGGCTCCAAAGCCCACAAGGCGCACAAAGGCGCTCACCTTTGTGACAGAGCCACGCCTTGGCTCTAAAAGGCTCAGAGGAGTGAGCCTTGGCCAAGGCGCGCCTTTAACAACTATAAAAACAACAGGGAAAGGGACGTGCTGATAATGTGGCAGCACATAGACAAGGTCCCTATGAATAACAATTGCATCATGGCCATGAGGTACTAAGTGTTTGCACCTTCCTGCATACAATGCATAACCCTTGATATGTAGACTAACAGATACGTAAAAAACCTCAGCAAAGGGTTACAATGACATTTGGATCTAGAAGTTTCCATTTTTAATTTCTTTTTAAAAAAATGCAACCTTAAATGGCCTAGATTTATAAAGAAAGCACAATTGGAATGCATATCAATCTAATGATATCACTTCATTAGAAGAACAATATAGAATTAATTCACCATAAATTTAATTCTCTCTCCATTTTCTTTCCTTCTTTAATTTAATCTACCCTTTTATTATAGGATGTAGCTGATTTAATCTGTGAAAAAGAACTCTGACTACTACTTAGGTTCTACTGAAAAAGCAACAATGACTGAAACACAATTAAGGGATGTGAAAGTCAATGTGTGTTACCGTAAGCTAAAATAGGGAAGGCAAATGAATTGTAAATAACAAGTTTGCCTATCTTTTGAGTGGTTTCAATCGAACCATGCCATAAACATGGAGAATGAATCAAACATCTAGCTTACAAATACAACATAAACACTTGCTTTATCATCTATTATAGCTTGAGGAAAATACCATTTAGCCAAAACATCCACGGGCATTTCGTATCCATATTTAAAGCGAAACTCAGCTGCTTCATTCCTAGCTTGTTGAACCAATGTCCTCGAATCAGCTGGAAAATCAAACGTTCAACAGACTTTAGATCACACTAATATTTATATGATTCAAATTAAATGATGCAAATCTAATCCTAAATAGCAATTCTTAAAGACATAGCTCAGTCATGCCATCTTCAAGAACAAAAGCTCTTCAATTAACAAGAAACCCCATTTATTGTGTTCATATGAGAGGACAGGAAAGACTAAACAGGGTCAAGAACATAATTGACTAATTTTATCTGCTCAAGACTGGACCTGGTTCAAATCTTAATCATTCTTCATATCCAGAATTCATGATAGGTTGTTGATTAACTTCAGCACTTCATTTGTGGAATATTGCAAAACTAATGCGATCAACAACAACAACAACAACGCCTTAGTCCCGAAATGATTCGGGGTCAGCTAATATGAACCATCATAAAGAACTATAAAGCTCAAGTCACATCGGCGACATATATTCTCTCCGGCCAATCTGTCCTATCTACCACCATATTCATGTATGTAGGTTTTTAATGAGATCTATAAAAATATACTGGTACCTTTATTTTCCAATAAGCAATTATGACCACATAAACTAGCAATTAAGAATATGTTCAACAAGAAACATAATATCTCAAGTCATTAGCTTTCACACCACAGTTCCATATCATAGAGTTAAAAACACAAGATCGAACCTGTCATGCCAGTGGCAAGCAAGCCAAGGTACTTTGTAATGGGGAAAAGATGTGACACACTGGTATGATCCAGAAGCTTGTCCTGCAATCCAGTATCAGAAAATTGTTCAATTCAATGGAAATGGAGCGCCGAACCAAACTTTTAGCACTACTAATAAACAAACACTCACAGGTACTTTCTTCTGAGTCACCACACAGACGGAATCCTTCCCACGAACAGCAATCGATGTGATCCCAGACGCCTTCACAGCCTTAAACGCATATTCTGAACGACAAACCCATTGTAAATTAAACATTCTAGTAAAATCTTAGCAAAGTTAGTAAACTACTAAATGCTCGGACTTAACCGATTGATCTAAAAGCTCGAGCTGAAATAATTTTAATATAAATCGAACAATTATACCGAGAGACATGGATGGAATGTGACAAGGTTAAAAAATACGTACCGACTTGAAAAAGACGGCCTTCCGGTGAGAAAATTGTGATGTGACGATCGTATCCTCCTCCGCTTCCTCTGCTCATTTTACCTTGATTTGATAATCTTCAATCTCGATCTTCTGTTTTGAATTTCTAGGGTTTTTGTGCGTTTTGTATGCAGAAAACTGATAGAGAAAGCTTCGTGCGGAAGAAGAAAGGGAACAAATGAAAGGAGATCGACAACGACATCGTTTTAATGTGATCACAGGAAATTGTGGGTGCGCTCGTAATGGGCTTTGGCTAAGAGCCTGGATTGGGCTCGATCCGATATAATTGAAATTTCAGTGTGGCCTCAGAGTCTCATTCATGAGTAATTTTAGAATACGTTTGGCTTACCACGTCATTCATATGTCAATTTTATAATTTGATAACACAATATATATGTTATCATTTCAGTTTCATGATTTAAGGTCTAGAATTTATTTTATACGGTCTAGAATTTATAATAATTAACTAGAAAATTAATTGTTAATTAATTAACAATGTTAAATTGTTATTAGTTGAATGATACGTGATAAAAAATTATAGGTTTAATATACCACGTCATCCATATGTCTGGTATATTGTTAGCGTGCGGTGCGGAACTCGAGCCGAAAGCGTACAACGAATCGTAGCTTTTCTTTGGAAGCCTTTGTGACAAGGGGCTCACGAGTGTGTGGAAAGTCTCAGTTGCCGAAACTCAATTTCCTGTGTATTTATATTGATTTTATTTATCATGTTGTGGTATTATTTTAGAGTCACCACCCGGTATCCAAAACCGAGAAATATGGTATATGGAGTAGAACCTGCAAGATTGAGAAAAATGTTAATAAAAAGAAGTAAAGTTAGACAAATTGGTTATTACTATCATTATTGTTATATTTTTTAGATATTTTAATTATAACGGCGCTATTTCAAGTGATGGGGTTCCAGCTCAGGAGTCGGCGAATCTGCAGTATTTAAAGACATAAATTATAACGACATTCTCGGGTGACTGAGCGTTACCACTGAAAATGATGGGTCCCGATTATTTATATATTTATATTTATGTATGATATATTTAGGGGGTTACTATTTCCAGCCATGGATTACTAATATTGACGTAGTAAAAGACAGTTATACCCTTTTAAAAAAAAATTCGAAAAAAAAAAAAACGAAACTCACATGGTTCACGCCCCACCACACGGCTGGGCGGAAACCGTGTGAGTTTCCACAATAAAAAAAAAAAAAAAAACTCTAATCCTAATCTTAACCCTAATCCTAACCCTTTAACATTAAAATTAAATCAAATTAGATTAAACCATACATTAACAATGAATATTACATAACGAAATTGAAATCAAATTAGCAAATTAATTAAATAGTACCCCGAACGTGAAACTAGAAATTACACAGAAAATAAATGGAGGGACTCATGAATATTGAGTCTCACCATGTGGTCGGACTCATGATTATTGAGTCCCACCATGTGGTCGGACTCAATATTCATGAGTCCCACCATGTGGTCGGACTCAATATTCATGAGTCCTTCCATTTGGTAAAACTCAATATTTATGAGTTCCTTCCCGACATGATTTGAGCTCCGTAAATGTACTCGCCGGAAAATGTTTTCTGCCGGAATTGTTGGTGGTCGCCGGAATATATGGTGTTGCGCCGGAGACTCTTGCTCGCCGGATAGTGTGTTATGGTTGGGTTAAACAAACTTTGGGTGGAAGATGGTTTGGTTTAGTTTGGGTTTGATAAATATGGGTAGAGGTATTATAGACTTTTACTATGTCAAGTAGGATAAAAGTATGGCTGGAAATAGCCTATCACTATATTTATATATGGGTTAGCTACAGATAATATAATATGAGCTTTACGTTGACAGATGACTTAGCCTCATTAGAATTTATGTGTCACAGATTAACAAGAGGCGAGCCTCATTGGAAAATCAAACTCATGTTTAGCATATAATAATTAAGTTAGAAGTCAGCTTATATTATTTTGTGCGTCGAAGATTAACAGAAGACGAGCCTTCTTGAAAAATTAAAACCCGTGTTTAACATATAATAATTAAGTTAGAGATCAGTTTATATTATTTTGTGTGTAGAAGAGTAACATATAATGCGTTTTCTTACCGCCCCTACACATGATTTAGGATTGCATTTTTTGAACTATAGAGGGATTAAAACCACCCCTAATTGTGATTAACTTTTTTTCTTTATATATTTTAATGATACAAATCGGACCTGATTGATTGGTACTCAAATGTAAGTACTACACTTTTTTTATAACAAAATGTAACTACATAAATCATATGAAAAGGAGCACAAGAAATCAAAATATTCAAACTTTTAATACATTGGAAGCCTCTGAAACCTCTATTTTTTTTGGTAGTGAATAATATACATACTATGTGGATAAATCTACTTTATCCTTAGAAACACACTCTAAACTTTAGTGATCATGCAGTAATACACATTGAGGGGTGAAAAGTGAATTCTAAGGAATTACCATTTGGATTTGAAAGGAAAACAAAAAGTTATAGTTAAGTGGTTGTCTTTTTCAAAACTTCTAATATCTCACCACATAAACAAATAATAAGACCCCTTGTGCACATATATTTACTGTTTCACCGACAAAAAAAAGTTGATAGTTGCTTATATATTTTGTTCATTGATCAATTTTGTGTTAGTTAGAATTAAGTGTCCAATATGTAAAAAAATTCTTGGTTTTCTTTGTGGCATGGTCACCTCAATCTGCAAAGCCTCCAAAATCATCGTAATTTTTGTTAACAAAAAATTGAATAAATTAGGAAAAATACGTGTATTGCAAGAGTGGGATTCAGTCGTCCGACTATTCATCCACATATTAATGAATGTACGAGTTGGATTAACTCCAATTAATAAAATACACATATTTTTATGACATTAATTCATCTATTTATTTATTTTGGCATGCATAAAAGTGCTTATATGAGAAGAAAATAAAGCCAGGGATTGGATTTTGCCCCAAGAGGTTTAGGCTTCAACCAATTTAAAGTCTCCAATTAATTATCAACATTACTTTATCAGTTAGATTGTTTAATTAATAGTATAGTTATACTTAAACCCTACTAGGGTCAACTCCACCCATATTCTTGTCAAATTAAATTAGAAAAGATGCAATTGTGAGGTATGAGATGCTACCTTATTGCGTAGGAAATCTTTTCTTTTTTTATATGGACAAGAAGGCTAAACGCCAGATACACAAACGAAAGGAAAAGAAGAAAATTAAGTACAAACAACTTGATTGAGGCTCAAATTACAGTTATCTTTGATATCGAGAATTGAATATCGGATTTTGGGTAGATTATAATCGCCAAGTCCATGATAAAAGGCCAATAAAGAATTTGTTCGTCATTCGACATCCGCATTGGTTTTATTCGCCAAAGGATGGGATCCACCTTGGGCGCAGTCCGCTTTTTGACATCTTCCTAATCTAAAAGATATCGCTCAAATATAGTGAATCCCAAAATTAAGGGAATATGACTCCAGATATGATTTTGTTTCCTTACAAGAGAGGTTATCCATTAAATAGGAATAAGTCCTTAAAGCACGAATTCTTATGAAGCATCTATATATATGGCCTCCGGAGGGATGAATCCGCCCTTTGTTGGCTCGACCATGGTTTCAGTCATATCTTCTACAACACCCATCTTGATCCTCAATAATACAAGCCCCATACTCGAGCCACATGTCCAAGATGAATCTGAATTACCATATGTAGAGTTTTTTCAAGGAGTCAGACATGCCCTCGTCACCAATATGAGCCAGGTAGTGAGTGATCGTTTGATCGTGTTGATTACCAGCTTAACAAACAAGTCTGATGCGGCTGATATCTCTTATGAGCAGTTCGTTACACCTAGCTAGCTGCCTCAACTTACCAGTATTTTTGTTGTAGTTGGTGTTCAACCTAGACAGTTATTCCCGATATTGGACAAACAAGCTGTTGATCGAGGTTTAAGCATGTCAGAGTAACTTTGATATGTCTTTTAGTTCAGTGACTCATGAACAGCTATACTGGAAGATGCATGTGAGACCTAGTTATTCGTCCCTACAAGAATACGTGCAGCCTCATTTTAACTCTAGAGTCGCAACCCCCACCATGGTCACAATAGCGGTGGAAAGTGACCATGTGTTACCTGCCCAGACATGGTTATTCTATCCATTCACATGTTAGCGTCTAGTGCAAGAACCTCTTGTTCAGGATATGGTTTGCCATACTTTTGCCCCCCGTGCCAAGCGACTACAACCCCATCGGGACACGAAATGGAGAAATAACTCCAAGTTATGCTCGACATAATGGGGTATGTCCTCGAGGAGAAAGAGGTTCCCTAAAGCGACTTGACTTTCTCTCAGAATGTCCATGAATATAAGGCAGATCACAAATACAAAAGCTTTGAACTTCCCAAAATATTATGGAGATCTCGATTCCAATCCAGATGTCATGTTTGCAATTATAACGAGCTTATAAATATCAACGGCGCGAGTAAAAGCATCATTTACCGTCTCTTCTCTACTACGTTGGGTGGAGCGACATTTTAATAGTTTAAATCTCTCCACTCTGGGTCCACTAGGAGTTGAAAGCAATACAGTCAAGACTTATGAGCAAAGTTTGTCAGATGCAAACCAGTGGATTTCTCTAGCCGCCATTTGAAAGAAATCAAACAGTGGGACTTGTGATCTCTATGAGAATATGTGGCGGTCTTTAATAAAGTATTGGTGTGGCTTATAGATCCAGATATAGTATACATCTGCAATACAATGCTAGATGGATCAACCAATTGAAGTATGTGTGTAGAAATTAGACCTGACCATGGGCCGGGCTGACTGGGCTTTTTTAAATAAATCTTTTGCCCAAGCCCGTTTTAGCCCTTGGTAAATTAAGCGGGCTTGGGCCGGGCTCGGGCTTCAAATCAAGTCCCAAGCCCGTCCATAAAAGCCCACCTGCATTAAAAAAAATGGAATTATATATTTAGTTTTTGAGAAATATGTATATTGCAAAACATTTTTAACAAAATTACAATAAAAATAAAAGAGCACCATTCCACTTTACATAAATTTGACAAAAAATAATATCAATAAAAGTTTAATGACAATATATATCATTAAATAAGGAATGGTTATCATCAATTTTAATTTGTCCACTTTAAAAATGTTTAAGACCAATTCAACTATTATGTAGTAGCCTTCATTAGTGGACCAAACTCCAAAATATTAAACAAATTAATTAACAAGTTTCGACATACACAAAAATTAAACAACTAGAAAAGTCTAAAATTCAAATTACAAACAAACTACAATATCCAATTCCAAAATACATAATACTTAAAAGCCTAAACAAACTCAAATATTCAAACCAAACTCAAATCTTACCTAGTGTAAGACAATAAAGTTCATATTTTTTACAACTCTTCAAGTGTCTAACCAGACAACTGGTGCCATTTCCAGATAACGCAATCAGAGACACACCACACCATTTACATACTACTCTAGATTGTGTAGGATACATACTTTTAGTAAAGTGATCCCACACCCATGATTTTGGTACTTTCTTTTTATTAGTAATCTCTAAATTACTAGGTATGAGTACATTATTCGTAGGCTGAGACGAATCAATTGAACTAGAAACAATTATGTTAACAATCTCTCTATCTCCGCCGTTGTTTGACATCTGAAAATGATAACATAAAAAAACTCAGCAAACATAAACAAACTCATAATAGCAAAAACAAACTCATAATAGCAAACATCAACTCATAATAACAGATGACGGGAGTAACCGGTGCTCTAGTGAACGAGCGGTAACGGGAGTAATCGGTGCTTTAGTGTAGACGACGATGAAATCAAGAGTAATAGTGAACTAGTTGATCGAAGCAAAGGAAACCTAAAAAATTAAGCGCACAAAATCGTGGGAATAGAAGAAGAGAAAGGCTCCGTCAAAAAAAAAAAAAAAAAGAAGAGAAGGGCGGCATAAATGGTGGCTAGGGTTTGTTAAAATGAGTTTATATATATACATGGATAATAGAGAATATTGTGTTGCTGCAAGTTATTTTTTATATTTTATTGCCTAATATTTATAATAGTAAATCTAAATACATATTCATATAAGATATTATACTTCGGGCCGGGCCGGGCTGGCCCATATTTATTTTATGAAACCCAAGCCCGCCCAGAAATATGCGGGCTTTATGCGGGCTCGGGTCGGGCTGGGCCTATGAGCAATTTTAGTGTCCAAGCCCGCCCATTTTGATGCGGGCCTGGGCGGGTACCCAGGCCCATGGTCAGGTCTAGTAGAAATTATTCGCAATAAACCAAAATAGTAATTGAATTGATGGCCATAGCTAAAGAATTTATGGAGGTAGATGATGCTAACAGGGAAAAGAATGCATAAAATCAATAAAAGCGGGAACCTGGAAGAAATGACTACATACATGCCGATCGATGGAGTATTAATCATTTGAACGCTAGCCGACAGGAGATGCTCATATGGATCTAGAAAAACCTGATCAAGAGAGAAGTAAACTTTTCGAATGCAAGAGGAAGAAGCAGTTTGAGGTAGAATACCAACAGATATTGTCGCTTCCACAAACTACAAGGTCATGATACAAATGACTGTTTTGAACTAAAAAAGAGAGATAGAAAAACTGATTGAGCGCGAGAACTTAGATCAGTTTGTTAAGAAAGAGGATAATAAGGCTGACGAAAAAAGGGAAGTACCTCAACAAAATACAGCGAAACCAAATAACAAGGAGTAGAAAAAGGGTGTAATCAACATGAGAATTGGCAGAGTATACGAACCACCCGCCAAGAAAGCTCGCCCTAAACAGCGAAAAAGCAACACCAAAAAGGGGGATGAGATTAACTACCACTTCATAAGAATTAGCAAACCTCATATTAACTTGTTTGTGGTTACTATTTCTATGGAAGGATTGAATTTCAAGCGGGTGTTGATAGATATAAGAAGCTTCCGCAATATAATAACTCAATTTGAATTCAATTAGTTGGGAACACTTATATGGATGTATATAGATTCAGTGGGCATTCCTTACAGAATAATTCCTAGATAGTCCTTGAGATGCAGATGGAAGACATTGGTCTTAAATGGCGAGGTGATTAGGAGTTTTCAATCATCAATGTACCGCTAGCCTATAACGTGATTTTGAGTTGCCCCTTCTTAGTAGAAATAGAGTCGATGATATACATGAAGCATTTTGCATTATATTTGCATGCTCATCAAGGGGGAGTGATTGTTAAAGGCGATCATACATTATCCCAGTCAACTTATTTGACCTTGTTGGAGATGCGCCAAGAGGAGGAAAAGGAAAAACTTCCCACCGAGGTGCTTGGTGATTCAAAACTCTAAGCTATAATTGCTGAAAAAAGAGTGCAAATGGCGACAAGGTTAACCTCAAAAATATGCAAAGCCATTATGGACATTTTAACTCAATGTGAATCTGTTTTGTAAGGGTGGATGAAATATTGCAAGGAATAAGCCTAAAGATAGCAATCCACTAACTAAATGTTGATTATAATCCAACCCGGGTGTAATAGAAGAAAAGATGCCATGCGCCAGATAGGTAGAAGTCGATTGAAGAAGTGGTAGATGGGCTTCTTATCCGGAGTGTCTGGAGAATGTGGTGCTGGTGAAAAAGCCAGCTTAGTCATATCGAATGTGTGTTGATTTCGACAATCTCAACAAAGCATGCACTAACGATATGTACTCGTTGCCCAACATTGACTTACTTGTGGATGACACAACCGGGTATAATACGCTCTACGTCACGGATTTAAAGTCAAGCTACCATCAGATTCCTATGGAGATGATCGACTAGATCAAAACCTCATTCATAACTCATCAAAAAGCCTACTACGTTAAGGTGATGTCGTTTAGGTTAAAGAATGTGAGAGCCACGTGCTATCAAATGATGAACAAGATATTCTCCAATAAGGAAGGAGACAACTTCTCCATCTATGTTGATGATATGAACATCACGCTAATGAAGTGCTACATGTCCTAATGAAGTACAACATCAAGCTAAATCCAGAAAAGTGTACTTTTGGTGCAAGATCCGATAAGTTTTTGGGTTTTGTCATCAGTGAGAATGGAGTGGAATAAAACCCTGACAAAGTTAAGGTGGTCATGAAAATGAAGACCTCGCGTAATGTGTGGGAGGTACAAAGGTTGAATGGGCTTGGGAAGATTTATATCTTGTTCGACATGAGGATGTTTACCCTTCTACGCTGAGATCAAAAAGTCCAAATCATTTGAGTGGACCCAATTGCCATGAGGCTTTTGAAGGGATAAGGTGATTGTTGTGTTACCCGCCACTTATGAGAAGACATGTCCCATCAGATGATATGTACATATATGTATCTGTAATGGATACAACTTTTTGCACAGTGATGATGCAAGAAGAAGAAGGGCAACAGTTTCCAATATACTATATGAGAAAGGTGTTCAAATATGTTGAGACTCGCTATTCAAAAACTCGACAAGATGGCTTTACTGGTTGTAACTATTGTAACACACCTAAAGCCATACTTTCAGGCACACACCATTATAGTACGAATCCAAATGCAAGTATTACAAAAGCCAAACACCTTTGGAAAACTCATGGAGCGGTCCATCGGCCTAGGAGAATTTGTTATCAGATATGAAGGAAGACCATCATTGAAGAGCCAAATTCTGGCAGATTTTGTGATCGAGTTCACCTAGAATGAGGAAGAATTGCCTCAAATCTAGAGAGAGGGATGGAGAATGTACACAGATGTAGCCTTGTCAGCAAATGAAACAGGTATAAGGGTAGTGATGGAAGGCTCCGATCATCCGCTTATAAAACGACAAATAACGATGTATAATATGAAGAAATGATATGCAGGTTAAAGCTGATAAGAGAGATACCTCCAAAAAGAGTGGTGATCTATAACGACTCTAAGCTTATGGTGAATCAAATCGCCAAAAACTTCATCGTGAAAGAGGAAAATATTATCTGGCACATAAAGGAGATACAGAAGATCCTTGTGGAACTAGAAGCTAAAGGTGTCAAGTGGGAAGTAGAACATGTACCTAGAGGGCATAATACTAGCTAATTAATTGGGAAAGTGGCTGCCAACAGGGATCCAAGTGATAAAGCCGCGTGCAAGTTAAGAATTCGGTGTCGAAAGAGGGATATTCAATTGCCACGTTGTTTAACCAAGCATGATTTGCCTTTTAACGAATCGATCTCTATAATAGAGATGGTAGAGGCAATCTATGAAGGAACCTTGGCACCCTCCATTTTCTGGTAAAGGTTGGATGAGAAATTGCAAAAAGATGGGAGTTTGAGGAATAAAAGCAGGTAAAGGTTCTAGTGTGTGAAATTGTGTCATTTATAGTGAGAGACGAGAAGATGAATGATCTATTTCTCCCAACGATCGGATTGGACTTCCTTTACGCCACGTGTCTACTCTGAAGCGTTGGATCGTTTGGAGATTGGTGATTTACTTAAACACATTGTCATTTCATTTACAATTGGATAACAGAGTGATATGACTTTGACCTTCGGTGACGTCGTTTCATTCAAAATCCCTGATTCAAACGGTGTCTATTATAGCTAATGACGGATCTGAATTGGTTCATACCTCTAAAGATTCTATTGTTAACATTAGGGGGAACAAAATACTGCTCAGATTTGGATTCCCTAAATCAAGTTGTAACCGCGCGTTATGCGAGACTTTCCTTATATGGCTCAGATTACGTGGCTTGTGACTCCTAGTTAGTCTCTAATTGTTCTAATAGTCCTACTTTTACCTGAATAAGGTCACCGCGTATATTTCATGTATATACGACAGTTCCTAGGTGGCATACGGTACACAACAACTCTTACTCACCTTACATTCTTTCATTAGTTCTTTGCTTTCAGTTTCTCTCGTATTCCGTTATTGACTTAGGCGTCGGAGAAGGGTCACCACAAACAGAGCCTCGGGCCTAACAGTTTTCATGTTTTGCAGATTATGATAAGACTTCTTAGACGTGCGATAGCTCTATTTTATTTTCAAGCTATCACCTAAAGTCCATATGATTTTTCCCTTGAATGTTTCTTCACTCTTGCTGGGGTTTTTCAAGTTTAGTATTCTTCTTTTCAGTTTGTAGGTGGGAGCTATGGTCATCCGGTGATCGTTGACCTCCTCTTAGATTGTCTTATTTGGTCGTTCTGAGCTGATCCGCCGTGATGCCATTTGTCGAAATGTTTGAACCAACAGGATTGTCCAGAATAAATAAAAGGTTCGGGTCGCCAACATTATACTTTTTACAACCATCATAAATAGTATAATTAAGCTTGCGAGTCTTAAAAAGAAAAGTAATATTTCAAATAAATAAATAAAACTTGCGCGTTTAATAAAATGTATAAAAATAGATATAGATGTGAAACCCACCAAAAATATGGTCACATTTTAAGCACACAGTTTGTCAAAGGAAAAACCTCCCCTAGTCAAAAGTTTGTATCAAATGGGAAATTATTCTCCATTCTCACTTGATGTTTCGCTCAAATAAATAATTTTTTAAGCTTTTAATTTTACAATTTTACCCTTTCTAATTTGAAGAAAGAGAAGTTTTATTGTCGTTCTGATCCAGTGGACACGATCGATAGACATGTGATAAGTGTAGGGTTTCAGAAAGATCGATCAGAGCCGCGCAGCGGAAGCAGCGAACTTATTAGTTAAACGGTGAATTCGATCTAACCTGAACCAATTGTCCCATTGATCTTAATCTTTAAACCTCAGTTAAATTTTAACAAAACAGTTATCTTAAAATATGGATTAAGAAAACCTACTTGGATATCTTTTCAAGGATAGACGAGAGCCTCAGATGTTGCTCCTCCTAGATCACGTGCAGACACGAGCAAGAACCGAGATCAGCTACTAGTCGGCTTACTCCAAGAACGCGAAGAACGAGGAACGAATTCGCCGGAATCCTCTAGGGAGGGGTTCGGCCGAATCTCAACTAATAGGAGGCTAGGGTTTTAATTATCCGATGCTGAATAATGAATTGACAATTCACTTATATAGTGCAATTAATTAACTTTCAGTTAATTATTAATTTGACCCTTAATTAATTTAATTTTATCAATTAAACACCGTAGTATTAAATCGATTCAATTAACATCAATTAAGTTAAATTAATATTGCACTTTAATCCATAAACAATTAATCGCTTAATTAAATTAACCCGATTAATTAATTAGCCGTTCCAATTATTAATTAACTTGTCACATAACAAATAATCAATACGCTCTTCAAATAATCAATTCATCAATTGATCATTTAATCTTGGAATTAATTAACACAATTCATGTATCAATTAATCTTCTCGGTTACCGTGTTGCACGATCCTTAGGGTCTGAAATCAATAAGCTGTGAATTAACAATTCACTGATCGACAGAGGGTCCTAGTAAACCATGTCAATCACATATTGATTACAGATGAATGCTATCCATGTCAGACAGAAAACCCTGTATGATACTCTACTTATCTCTTACCAAAAGCATATCTATTAATCAAGCTGGAGGCATGGTGCAGTCATCCTCTATTGCTAGATTAATTTCTTGATCATCGAGTATTACTGACAAACAAACAAGTCACCTGCTTGTTTCAGTACGGCCGTACATTTCTCAGCTAATACTCATCAAATGGCCCATGATATCAACTCACTTAAACAGTGAGTGGTAATTCCATCACTTCAGCTATCCGCAGTAATATAGATTGAACCAGTGTATCCATATTTGGCATCCTCTGGCGAACCTGTTAGAAATACACCAAATTCAATCTGATTCCTTATTGACTGCTATACTGAAATCAGGTCAGGAGATAAAAGAGATATACATTATTAGAAAGCTTAATGACTCTACCACCATGAACTTTCTAAAGCGGATCGACCAAGTCTCGTGTAACGTACACGCACCTATATCCATATTCACATACACTAAGCAACCTACAGAGTGTCATGTGAATCCTAGATATAAAAGCTTATGCCATAATCATTCACATGACTATGACTCACTTCTGGTATACTTTATGATATACAATCAATGGATACTTCATTTAGTTACTATAGTACAAGATATATAACTCAAATGAATTAATGCCTTTATTCATAAAACACCAATAACATAGTATGTAGTCGTCATCAAATACAATGTCATAAAACAACGCCTAGGGTCTAGGGCACACCAACAATAAGTGTATAACGTTTTTTTTTACATCAATCATTTTTTAACGGAATAATATGCTTCTCAATTTTTATTGGTTATGTCCATTTTCATGGAGATCTCTAGTTTCTTGTCGTAATCATCTTTCATTAATTAATATGAATTATTTCATTGGCATATATGTGAAATGACATGCATGTAAAATCTCATGACCTAATTTTTTTTACAAAACTGACTTAGGATGCTTACAAAATTAAGGTATCAAATATATGTTTGTGACTCTCATCCATCAAACTGTTCTCATCAAATTGAATTAATTGATATCTAATATAGTATTCGGAAACATGTCTAAAAATAAAAAAATAGGTGTACATGAAAAGATGTTCATGCTTAAATTAGGAATGCGATTATCAATAAAATAACAAAAGGAAAGAAAAGACATCCATTGCATGTTTTATGATGTAAGGACCTCATACTCAATCGAGTGTGTTTTCATTTTCAATGGACTCATCACCATCACATAGGTGTTGCAATTCTTAATTAGGGGACCATAAATATAATCCAACGGTTGAGATCAAAACAAGTACATATCATTGAAACCACACATCTTCAATAAATAAATAAGATCAAAGACCATGACTTAATTAACATGGATAAATCTACCAAAAAAATTAACATGGATAAATTAGGATTATAGTATTTAATTAATAGGAGACATCAATCAATAATGCTGTTGACAGTGCTACTTTTAATTGATAGTGCTTACTTTCTTCACCTAACCATTAAAATATTAGATTTATCCAATTAGTAGTATTATGACAGATTATTTACTTGTGTGCATCAAAAATCATATATACATGTTCAGAGTTTTATTCCTCTGGTTAATATCGGTCGACTTGTAGTTGATCAGTCACAATTTGATCTTAATTTAAAAGTCTAATAGAAAGTGGATCCATTAATTAAATATTTTTTAGTCCTTTAGATTAAGATCTAATGGTTACTGATCAACTTGTAGTTGATCAATCATTGATCAACTGAATAGAACTATGCATGTTAATGTATTTTCTGTGAAAATTTTGCATAAATATTAGAGTGATAGAAAACAGAAAAGGTTCAAAATAGACAAAATAAAAAAAATAGAAACGAAAAGGATACATTATGAAATTAGAGGCTAAATTGTAAAACAAATTTCTGTGTTTATACAATGATTTTTGAAAAAAAATTCTTGTGGTTATAGAATTTCTTAGAAAGAGGGTTTATTTGGTTAATATCACTAGAATTATCAGTAATGATTCAGAGTTGAAAGTTTAAAAATTTAATAATATTAAGTAACTTTAATTATTTCAACTTATAATTTCAAAACTATTTCAGTATTATTCGGCGATGAGAGAGAAATTGACATTTAAAGATATAAAGTTCTTTAATAATAATTTAAAAAAATGTAAGCATTTTTCAAAACAGAAAATGTAGTACTAAACTTGTTGATTTCGAAAATAGTAATCGTAAGCGTTTTAAAAGGTTTTATAAATTTGTTGATTTCACAATCATGATTGAAATGTATTGAATTTTATTATATGTTGCCTGTCCAATTTAATGGTGAAATGAAATCAATTGAATAATAAATAAACCTGCCATGTACCCTCAATCAGGCAATCACAACTCAAAAAATACATAAATTTGTCTATATCCTACAATGTTTTTTTTTGTCCGGTGGTGAGAAATGTTTTCTTCATTGAAAAGCAGATATAAATATCAATTAATTAAATAATCAAACAGTTTCATATACTTTAATTCAGTGGTTGACATAATAAATCTACTAAACTATTCTAACATTATGAACTCTCAATTTTCTTGTACCTTTAACACTTAATAAATTCTCCCAATTCATTACTCAATAAATTCTCAAATTCATTTTCTCTTAATTTCATTGTAAACTTTCATCGAGATTCGTAGTTTATTCTAACTTCACGAGTAGCTCAACTATTTGTAACAAAAATACTTCTCCCAGTCCATTTCTCCTCTCCGTCCGATCAAATTTCCATCTCCGGCAACACTATGGCCGCCGAATTCGAGTCCTGTGTCGCCGGCGGATTAGATCTTTCAAGGAGAATTTACTACGGCAAGGAGTTGCCGGCGCCGGTGCCGGAACCGGCAATGTCAAAGTCGAATCAGGAGAGTTACTTGCCGACGGCGGTGATGGTTTATGCGGTGGTTTATGAGCCGGAGGCGGTGGATAATCCCGACGTGCCGAGTTATCAGCCGTATGTTCACGGACGGTGTGAGCCGCCGGCGTTAATTCCGTTGCAGATGAATGAAGTTGCTATGGAAGTTGATTGCTGTTTGGATTGTGCAACCGTTAGTTTTAGCGGGAAGTGGCGCGTGCATTGTATTAAGACTAGCCGCAAGTGTGATTGTCGCATTGCCGTTCCCATGGGCGACCAGGTATTTTTCTTTAGCGACGAGAACAGTTTTTGGCTTTTTTTTTTTTCTTTGCACGATTTTAAATGAATGATGCTTTGACTATTTAGGCTGATAATGAGGAATTAAAGATAGTAATGTTGGGGTTAGTTTTACATTTAAGTATGTAAAAAGAATTTTTGAGGATAAATTTTCACTATAACACATATTGATGAAAATGTAAATTTTAGACAAGAATTTATAAATTTTGGATAAAAAAATTCAGATTTCCAACAAAATTTAATGTTGTACGACACTATTTTACAAATTTCCATAGTTGGAAATCATCTCTTTCTAGTAAACTTTTCATGCCGGAGGGCCGAAACACTTATTGTAGGGATGGTTTTAACGAAAATGGGTACCTAAACCACCCTTGATAGGTGTGGTTACGAGGGTCGGAGCTCTAGTTACGCCCCTTCGCTTTAAATGGAGTCCCGGTGGATTGAACAAACTACTTAGATGTTCAAAATTTAATTAGTTCCTAACTAATTTTTGAATATATCCCAACTAAGCGTTGAAGGCTCTAGTAATGTGTAGCTTTTTGAAAACACTGGTTTTTTTTAACTAACATTTTCTACTTTGTAAAATGTGTTGTAGAATATTTGTCTCAAGTACTATTTACTTGTAGAAAAATTATTGAGGAATTTGTACTATAAATAGACACACAGACATTTTTATGACAGTGCTAGATAATATGGGCTGCTTTATAAGAAAGGACTGATATTTTACCCAAAAAAGGAAAGGACTAATATTAAGCTTTTCCAGGTGAAATTGGGACTTGTGTCTTATTTTCTGGCCTTAATGTAAGTTGTTTTTGGAAGAGCCGATTGGGTGATTAAAATTGAAAATTTGATTTGAAAATCTATTGAACCGTGTAGATTTGATCAAGTGTTCAAATTTCGATTGTTTTTAATAATTCTTCAACTAATCATCAAAAGCCTCCGATTGTACTAGCTTTAATAGTGTCTAGCGCTTTTTATTATACTAATATTATTAGCTCTAAACTTAATTAATAACAATTAGTTCTCAGTAAATCTCTTTAAATTATCGTAAGATAAAAATAAAATAAATCTTGAATGTTACAATTTTACATTCAGTTGATGGTTTTAGATGAAGTATAAAAAATAAAAATATGTGCCAGAACGAATTTTATTTATTTAGGAACTGCGCCAGATGAAATTTTACTCCAAGTAGAAATGATACTTTCATTTGCATAAGATTTTATTGGTGAGGAGGTTCATTTACATAATTAATTCATGTTACTCTTATCATGTAAGTGTGCCATGTTATATATATATGATATAAAATAAAATAAAAAACAAAATATGGTCTCCATATGTTTTTTCTTTAAAGAGTTTGGTCTCCATTTGTTTGGGAAATATGATCCTAAATATTAATTGCTTATAAAGACATTCTATCTCCAAATCTATTATGAAATCAAGAAAACAACAAATAATTTTTTTAATAATTTAAAATTGACTTAAAATGTCAATGCTAAACCTCTAATTGTACCATTGATGATCTTAAGAGTAAAATGGTTTTATTGAAAGAGACAATGAGGGTATGGTAATTTGCTCAAATGGGTAGAAATAAATAACTCATTAATGTGAACAAATACTTTTTGATGTTGTTTGTTGAAGTTATTTATTGAATATATATGATTGAACTTGTAACTACAGGAAAGGAGGTGATATTAATTAGAAATTATCATATGTCCAATGAATTCGATCAATGAAATTTAAAAAGCATACAATCTTTTTAAGAGATGATTATATTAGTGTATAGAAAAAACGGTGTATAAGTGACATATGTCTATCGCCCGTCCTTTCTCCCATATCTACTTGCTCTTGCTAAAAAAATTAAATTGTTTTAGTTTTTAATTTCTAATAACCTCTGTTGAGTTCTCAAGAAAAGCATGATTTGGCTAACAGGGTTCAATTCTAGGTCTAGAGGTTGACATTACTGGAAAATCATACCATAGCCAATTGATCATACCAAAAGAAGAAGCCAAAAATAAAGACAATCAACCCAAAATTGGAGATGGAAATGATCTCAAAGGCTACATTTACACCTTCAAAATCCCTCAGGTACAAGTTAATTTCTTGCAAAATTTCACCATAATTTCAATTCATATATTGACACACTTTGACCTTTCTAGGTTGGTGGAGGAACAACAATTTCAGTGAAAGTAACTTGGTCTCAGAAATTGGATTATAATGAAGGTCAATTTTGTCTCAATGTGCCATTTAATTTTCCAGCATATGTGAATCCTGTTAGCAAGAAGATTTCAAAGAGGGAAAAAGTATCAATAAATGTGAATTCAGGGACTGGGAAAGAAATTATCCGCAAGAGTAATAGCCATGGATTGAAGGTATGCAATTATGATAGCATTTTTATGATATGATTTTAGAAACATGAAATGAAGTTGACATTTATGATATGGTTTTTATTTTGTTACAGGAGATAAGAAGAGAAATTGGTAAGTTGGGGTTCTTGTATGAAGCTCAAGTGCCAACTTGGTCAAGTTCAGACTTCACTTTTTCATTTTCTGTAAGTTCTAACTTTTCTTTATATATAGATAAGATACAAATTTAGGGCTATGGTTATTTGGGGAAAGACGTATAAAACCGTGGAATAATGTTACTAATGTTTTATAGATGGAGTAGTTTAAGACCTCTATCAATGACGAATCTAGTAGAAGTCAATTTTTTTAGTAAGTTGGTTTTACGCTAGTGTCACATAAGGTATGGTTTAATCCTATGGTTGTTAAAAGAGATTAAATGTAGACTCGAGGTATAAAAATGTTAAATGTTGACACTAATTTTGGTTAATGCTAGTGGAGCTTATGTGGCATAGATATGAAAGTGGTTCGACATTGTCCAGTTTTGTGCGTAGAGTGTAAATCTGTTCTCATCTCTCGATAGCAAGAGAAATTATACCATGCTCTCATAAGTGGACATCCTACTTGGAACTAACAACCAATGAGGTTGCTCCGTTTATGGGCACCGCTTGTAAGATATGGGAGTACATGTTATTTTAACTATGTGTTACGAACATTCTCGTTGGTTGTTAGTTCTAAGTAGGATGTCCACTTAAAAGTATGAGAGCATGTTATAATTTCTCAATAACCATAGTACTAATTTTATAATCCATCTCTACTTTATATATTGTAAGAAGGTATACGAGCCAAATAGTTATAAGTGTGTGGGGAAAGTGCAATTGTGCTTTAAACGTAGGCTTGCCAGTGAGGTGGATAATATCCATACTCATTCAATCTCCCCGTTCGGGTCAGGGAATGACCAATGAGGAGACAAATTATCCCTATTCTCGGGGATGGATTAGGGACGGTAATAACTATCCCCCAACAGGATCCCCAACTCATCATCCCATAATAAAAGCATATGTATGACAGTAAAAGATCCTTGATGCCAATTTTGTTCCTTTTTTCTTCTCAACAGGTAGCTTTCAATGACATTTTTGGTGGTGTGCTGTTACAATCTCCTATTTTACGAGACTTCGATGACAGACAAATGTTCTGCTTCTATCTTTTCCCGGGAACTAACCAAAGTACCAAGGTTAATAACAAATTAATGTTTTATATTTCCATTAATCTGAAATTATCCATGGTTTAAACATATATACAAATCTTATTAGGCTTTCAGAAAAGATGTGATCTTTATAATTGACATCAGTGGAAGCATGAAAGGACAACCTCTAGAGAATGCTAAGACTGCAACAATTTCATCGTTATCTAAGCTCGATTCTGAAGATTCGTTCAATATCATTGCTTTCAATGGAGAGAGCTTCCTGTTTTCATCATTAATGGAGCCTGCAACTAGGGATTCAATAACAAGAGCTACTCAATGGCTCAATGATAATCTAACACCCGATGGCAGAACAAACATTTTGGTCCCTCTTAAACAGGTGTCTGAATTGACTTGCTGTTTTGTTTTCAATCTGAAAGCAGTCCTACAAGCTTTGTTTCGTAAAATCGAGTTCGATTTGATGTGCATTTATGTTAGGCTATGAAGCTGTTGGCTGAAACAACTGAGTCAATCCCGCTTATTTTACTCGTCACCGATGGGGCTGTTGAAGATGAGAGAGATATCTGCAGCTTTGTTAAAGATAGTCTTAAAAGCGGAGGACCAGTTTCTCCTCGGATATGTACATTGGGCATTGGTAAGGCTTTGGCATTCTAGTTATATGCTTCTGTTGTACACATGAGTAAAATTACGTGAAAGTGAGTGAAATTGGTTTGTTGAAACTCGAATATAATTTGGTGAAACCTCGGAGTTAATGTTTCACCACAGTTTTCATCAGTTTTACATGAATTTCACGAGTTTGACCTGTTTTGGTCTGCAGTTCTATTGTTGTAGAACTGAATGCTGCAACTACTTAATCCAAAACGATCAAACAAAAAAAAGAACGATTGCATCCAACACGTGTTCATATGCTAAGGATGTTTCTTTACACACTGCATACCTGAAGCATTCAGGTTTTTAAGTCATTGAAAATTTCTTTCAGGTGCTTATTGCAACCATTATTTCCTGCAAATGCTGGCACAAATAGGAAGAGGCTATTTCGATACAGCTTATGATGCAGGTTGGTTCTGTTCATTTTAAACAATGGTAACTTAAAAGCACAAAGAACTCATCATCATTCTACTTCCAGATTCGATCGATTCTCGTATGCAGCGGTTATTTACAACTGCTTCTTCACTTGTTCTTGCCAATATAACAGTTGATTCCTTTGAACAAGTTGATTCACTTGAGGTACACTAGTTCTCTTGCTGAGACGCTATATTGTTTTACATTATGCTTTACCCGAAAGACTCTAGTTTTCTTGATTCCATTGCAGCTTCTTCCGTTTAATATTCCAGACCTATCAAGTGGTAGTCCATTAATTGTATCAGGTAAGTATAATGGAAACTTCCCAGATTCCCTTCAAGTTAATGGCATATTGGCAGATATGACCAGTTTCACAATAGAACTGAACACAAGAAGGGCGAAGGACGTGCAACTTGATAAAGTAATGTTCTTTTTCGTGGCTTAATCTTAGTCGCTATTCGTAGGTTGTAAAAGAACAAGAATCATATTATTGTGCTCTGTAGATTCTTGCAAGGAGACAGATTGATTTACTTACATCTAAAGCCTGGTTATCTGGAAGCAAAGAAATTGAGCATCAGGTCTTTATTATTAACTATTAATTCTTGGTTAGTCGATATGCCATCAGA
The DNA here is from genome assembly GCA_028411795.1 of Euphorbia peplus. Classification (NCBI taxonomy): domain Eukaryota; kingdom Viridiplantae; phylum Streptophyta; class Magnoliopsida; order Malpighiales; family Euphorbiaceae; genus Euphorbia; species Euphorbia peplus. The sequence goes on along the minus strand of CP110843.1, from coordinate 4,183,707 downwards.
TCCAATTCCTAATGCATAATAGTTCATTTGGATTTTCTTAGGTTGCGAAAATGAGCATACAGACAGGGGTTCCCTCTGAATATACACAGATGGTTTTGCATCTGACTCACAACGAAGAGAAAGCTGCTGAAACAGTTCTGGTGCAGGAGGTATGAATATTGCCTCACATTGAACTTGTATATTTATCAAACAAATGACTTATAAAAAGAAAATTTAGCTCTTATAAGACATTTTGTTTGCAATATATTACAGCACCGGGGATGATTGATTGGTGGTAAGAAATAAATATGTGCAAGTAATGTCAATTCATTAATTGTATGTGTTGCTCCGCTAGTATAATAAAATTTCTCCGAGCAGTGTTATGCCTAAACAACAGTTCCGTGTTATAGTTTCTAACTTTCTATTAACCTATACCGAAATTACTCGATGGACTATTGTATAGTTACACTTCTCCAAAAACATTATGCCAAATTTGCACCTTTGTCCGTTTTGATTATACATTCCTAAAAACCATAACGTGTGCAATTGTGCAAACAGGTATTCAACAAAATAAATGTACTGAAACAAGTGGAATCAGATAGCCCCAAGAAGATCTTACTAGGGAGCCTAGGTGTTGGGTTCGGGGACATGAGTGCCACATCAGCGAACATTCCTCCCGGAACAGGCGAACTAAAGTCACCTGAAGCAACAGAAATGTTGGTAAAAGCAGCTTCAAATTGTTGCAGTAAGATGACAGATAGGTTGTGTTGCTTGTGCTTCATCCAGACATGTTCACATATGAATAATCAATGTTCTGTTGTTCTTACTCAACTTTGTGCTGCTCTTTCTTGCTTTGGTTGTTTTAGCTGTTGCTTTGAGCTTTTTTCTTAATTAATTGGCATGTAAGTTGTGTTGTTATTAGTGTAAAGATTATAACTATGACTCGGTTAATAAGAGACTAATTGAAGTGTCAATCTCTTATTTTTGTTCCATATTCACCATTTCGTTAGTTTTGTAACGCTGTGACAACTTGGCAAGGACTCCCCTTACTACAAAAATTGATCATATCTCTGTCCAAAACTGAATTAACTTGAGCGTTGAAATGTCCAAAAAACTTGAATCCATAATTTTACAAGAAGTGACCAACTAGAGCTAAATCATTCCAAATAAAGTCAACGTCCCATTTATATTCACTCTGTCATTATATAATTAGAGCGTGAATTGAGTTTTTTATTTTTAGATAAATTTCAACTCTAACTTATTCTATAAGCAAGTTTGTATAGGTTAAATTCGAATTGTCAAACAAATACACAAAACGGGTTAGGTGGACCAATAGTCACTAAAAGTTTGTTTTAGAGTCTCCTAAATGGGTATTAGCCCCGCCATAATTATAATTTTATTGACCCTAGAGTCGGTCAACGTGCTAGTATACTCTTCACCTTTCCCTTTTCCCGCCATTCTTCACAATAATAATTTCTGTTCAATCCCATCCCAAATCATCAAAATTAAACCTAATTAGATTCCTAATCTCTATTTTCTCCCCCAAATTTTGCCCTAATCAGGAAAATCTCCAGTAATTTAAGGGTTTCAATTGCGATTTCTGCAGTGTTTATTCAATGTTTACTCGATCTATCTTCTTCTCCTTCTTGCTTTTGCTCGATGTATCCGTCTCTATCAGGTAATCGCTTACCTAGGTTTAATTTTAGATGTTTAATTATTGTGATTGAAAAATCTAATTAGTTAGATATATTGCAATTAATTATCCCCAAATAGGTTTCATGATCTCTTATGTTCAATTATTTTATGGAATGTACATTTTCAGCAATGGAAGTGAGGAGGAAACTTTAGCTATGATAAAGCCCGATGGATTGTTCGGTAACCACACTGACACGATAAAAAAGGTTATCGTGGAGTCCGGTTTCAGTATCTACAAAGAGATAATCACTCAGCTTGATCAAGAACGCGCTTCTACCTTTTACGCTGAGCATTCTTCGAGAGGCTTCTTTCCGGATCTTATCAAATACATGACAAGGTATATATCTTTACTTAATCCTTTTTAAGTGTTAACTTATTATATCAATGTTTAATTTAGAATACTTTTTCTTTTTCATGCTTGTTAGTTTGTAATTAGATTGTTAGCAACATGCTTATAAACATCTGCGTCACTGAATGGAAACGCACAAAATCGTCAGTTAATTAACACTCATGGAGCTATGTAAATCGTGTGTTCTTCGGAATCCCATTGAATGGTTGAAACACATCTATTATATGTTTCTAGTGCTAGGCCATTTTTTTGCTATATGTCATCCAGTAGAAGTTTAGATTCGATCGATGCTTTGAATGAAGAATATTAAGCCTTCATCTATTATAGTTTAGACATTTATGGCAACTAAGTCAATCTTCTGATTTACCACCTGAAAACGAACGACATTAGTGAGATATCCTTGTGCCGTTTTACTATTGTGTAATATGAAGTGAAGTGACAAATATACAGCTTTTCTTTATCAGTGGTCCAGTGTTGGCTATGGTATTGAAGAAGGAAAACGCAGTTTCTGATTGGCGTACTTTAATTGGCCCTACTGACTCGCTTAAAGCTAAGACTACTCACCCACACAGGTTTTAATTGCTTTCACATTGTTATATTTCAACTCTTGTCTCATTTCAGGATCTTCTAATATTGGGTTTCCCTATCTCTGTTCTTTATCTTCGTGCATTACATATATCTTCTTTCTCTTTGGTTTTTCTCAGTATCAGAGCAATGTGCGGGCTGGATTCAGAAAAGAATTGTGTTCATGGTTCAGACTCTCTTCAATCAGCTCAAAGGGAAATCTCGTTTTTCTTTGGAGATAGTTCCGCAGGTGAATTCTCACTTGTTACCCTCTTTTTGTTCTAAAGTTGGTTTTAGAACATAGGTATAAGATGGTGCATATCACTGGTGTGTTACAGCGTACTCATAGAGTTTACACATGGTAAAATTCACGATAAATCTATTTTTAAATAATGCTTGTTTATGATGATATATTATTTTTCCATAGCTTATTCTCGGAAAAGATGCATCTATTCTTAAATAATGCTTGTTTCTGATGAAATATTATTTTTCTAGGGGAAGCAGTTGAGATGCATGATGAATTGTAGAATGGAAGTCGATACTCATCTTTTTCACGCGGTTTATGTTGAAACAAAGATCTTTTTGCATTCAACCTCAACAAAATACTATGTGGGATTGGTATAATGTAAATTAGGGAGAACATTTATGTAAAATTTGTAGTGTTCACTCTATGTTAAACATCTCACAAGAAGTCGGACCAACTTCAAGTAATCTAATTAGTGTTTAACTTAAACATATTTGTTTGTAGCATAGCATTTAGAATATAATTTTTGGTTTAAACTTATAGATACTTGTAATGACTATTTGATTATTGTTTAGGCCGTCTTAAAAGAATTTAAGTTTGTTAATCACAATGGTGATTGAAAACGTGGTTCTTATAAACAAAATAATGTAAGCTTGAAATTTGGAGTTGGTATATTTCATGTAGACAGAGTAAGTTTTTGCAATGGCTTTCCCTAATATAAAAATCTTTGCCACTATTTGCGACAAGACAACTAAGTTAATTTGCCGTAAATGTACGAGGTTAGGATGGGTTGAGTACCACAGAAAATGCAGATTTGATCAAGCTGTTGCGGACCGTTTGCTTCTAACAAGGACCATTCCACATATCGAAGATGCAGCCTTGTCAAAATAAACACAATATCTTCAAGAATTGTCAAAATAAACACAATGTCTTCAAGAATAATTCAAAAGTGTTTGTCAATAAGAAAAAAGCAACAATAAATTATTAATAAAGTAAGAAAACAAAACTTTAGAATGTTAATTAGTAAGAAGGTTGAATGTTAATTATTCTCATTTTCACTGAAATTTTAGAATGTTTTAGTGTGGATTTCAAATTTTAGGATAAATATTGAAACAATGAAACATAGGCTGCACTAGGCAGCAGTTAGACGGGGGATAGCAACTCTCATGATATCGTTGTCGATTGTCAAGATTCCTAGCTAGTGTTAATTAGAAATTGTATTGTTTTTCTTATTTACTTGTATAGGCCGAATCTGTGTTCTTGCGTGGTAGGAGCCGAGTGTTCGGTTAGGGCATTGACAACAACTGAGAGTTCGGTTTTGCGATTTTGAGGTTTTTTGTTTAAATGTCAAAAATTTTCGTTTACTCTTTAGAGACATGGGTGACGAAGAGAATTCGAAGGCGGGTGGAACTAAGAAGATGATATCTACCATCTTGGATCGAATGATAATCCGGTTTATGTGATTACTCTGGTTCAGTTACGTGGAGGTCGTGGTAGATGAGGTAATGGACATCCAGTTCGTACAAACAAAGCTGTTGTTGGTGGCAATGGCAGTGGCGTAAACGGAACTACTGGTACTGTTGGTGGTGACCCCGAAGCAGCGGGATTTTCTGGAATCTGTTGGCCCTAACAAGATCAGAATGCATGACAACTTCTTACTGTTTCTCCATCTCGACTGATCCTTGGCTCCACAAATTCAACGCCAACAAGTTCCAAAGATGTGATATCTTGACTGATCGTTGTTCAAGTGGTAGATTAAGGTCAATTTAGTATACTCAAAACCCTAATTCTTTCAGTATTTGCACTTAAACCCTAAATTCGTTTTTAGGAGTTATTTTTAGCTATTAACGTTGTTTAATTTGCATTAAGGATTAGCTAGGGTTCTATGAAATAGCATGGAGGAAGTTTCTTCAAAATCGTGGAATAGATAACATCCTGCTTGAACCAAATCTCTAGTGTCTGAAACAATGGTGGATGTGGCTTAGGTATTGTTAAAAGTACGGATTGGAGATGAAATTGCCGGACGCAATGTATTTCTTTAGAAATATATGAGTTGTTTGAGTAGATTAATTGAGATTTGATGTCGAAATGAGTTTGTTAACATAGCTTGAAATCATTTGAGTTCTTTGTATATTTTTCATTAAATTTTTTTTTATAATGAATAAAAAATGAAAGTGTTGCAAATGATTTTACCAATTAACTTTATGTCAACTCTTGAAGTTTTCAAGTTTGTAACAACATCATAATGAGATCTATATATTTTCATTACTTTTCGAGTTTACTAGTTATGATATTTCTTTTCTAAGAAACCACAAATACTTATTTGGACTAGTTTTGCCATTTAATTTTATCGATAGGCAAAAAATTGTAAAAATAAGTTAGAAGTAGGACTAGTTTTGTAATTATCTTATATTTCTTTAATAAAATACTAAATGTACGGACAAACTTTTACAGAAGCTGCAACGTGCTACAAAATGGCGCCCAAACACTGAACAAGCTTCCATAGTCTTCTTTCTACGTTCTTCATTCTTCCTCATTTTTTTTGTTTCGAAGTTAGATTTGTGATCTGCATTAAGGCAAAAACTTGGAGATAAAAGGCGGTCAAAAATCAAAGCTTGAAGTAGGGTGAGTTTATCTTTATATCTTCGTTATTTTTCCATATAATCACGTACTTTCCATCATTTTTAATGCCTAAATTTGTTTATTTGCAGTAAAGGATGAACCTTGAATGCAAAATCTTGACAAAAATCAAAATTTGAGGAGACATTGCTCCTTGTGTACGTCAATGTTTATGTTTCCTTTCTATTTCGGTTTGTTTCTGTGTTTTACATCTTTTCCATCTACGACATTTGATTTTTTCCACTAAAGGAGTAATCTTGGAGGAGAAAGCTCTAAAAACGCAGACAAACCGCTTTATTGGTAAGTTTTTTTTGTGTTTCTTAGGTTTTTTTTGTTGTTATTACCATTTTCTTTTTTTGAAGAGTTGTGGTATTTGTTCCTTTAAGATTGTTGGATACATATATTCATCTCCAATTTATTTTATTTTTATAAAATAGTAGATGAGATGGGATGGTTATGGATAGGAGATCGAAGATGTTTGTTAAACCTGTTGAAGGCATTTAGGTAGGGGTGGGCAAAAAATCCGCCCAAACCGGTATCCGATCCGGTATCCGACTATTCTAACCGAAAAATTAGGATAACCAAACCGACGGTTTAGGATAAAGATTTAATTTTCCAATATCTGTAGATTTAGGATCGGTTACGGTTTTCAATTATAAAAACCCGCGGGTAACGGTTTGTTTGCAGCATAGCATTTAGAATATAATTTTTGGTTTAAGCTTATAGATACGCGTAATGACTATTTGATTATTTGCAACAAGACAACTAAGTTAATTTGCCGTAAACGTATGAGGTTAGGATGGATTGAGTACCACAGAAAATGCAGATTTGATCAAGCTGTTGCGGACCGTTTGCTTCTAACAAGGACCATTCCACATATCGAAGATGCAGCCTTGTCAAAATAAACACAATATCTTCAAGAATAATTCAAAAGTGTTTGTCAATAAGAAAAAAGCAACAATAAATTATTAATAAAGTAAGAAAACAAAACTTAAATAAGAAAAAAGGAAACAAAAACATCGCAAGGAAAGAGGATAGGACAATACCTAAAATTAGTAATAAGGTTGAATGTTGATTATTCTCCTTTTCACTGAAATTTTAGCATGTTTTAGTATGGATTTCAAATTTTAGGATAAATATTGAAACAATGAAACATATTTTATTTTTTACATAAGCAAAGGAAAAAAGAAGAAGACAGGTTGCACAAGGCAGCAGTAAGACGGGGGATTGCAACTCTCATGATATCGTTGTTAATTGTTAAGATTCATAGTAAGTGTTAATTAGGAATTGTATTGTCTTTCCTATTTAACTGTATAGGCCGAATTAGTGTCCTTGTTGGACTAGGTTTATTATGTTTCTCTTGTATAAATATGGGCACTTGTGAATAATAAACGATACGAAATTATTTTGTCCAATATTTATTATGGCATCAGAGCCAGTCTAAGGGAGAAAAATGAAAATTTCTTGCGTGGTAGGAGCCGGGTGTTCGGTTAGGGCATTGACAAAAACCGAGAGTTCGGTTTTGTGATTTTGAGGTTTTTTGTTTAAATATCAAAAAATTTCGTTTACTCTTTGGAGACATGGGTGACGAAGAGAATTCGAAGGCGGGTGGAACTAAGAAAATGGATATCTACCATCTTGGATCGAATGATAATCCGGGTAATGTGATTACTCCGGTTCAATTACGTGGAGGTCGTGGTAGAGGAGGTAATGGACATCCAGTTCATACAAACAAAGTTGTTGGTGGCAGTGGCAGTGGCAGTGGCAGTGGCGGAAATGGAACTATTGGAACTGTTGGTGGTGACCCCGAAGCAACGGGATTTTCTGGAATCTGTTGGCCCTAACAAGATTAGAATGCGTAGAGGGGGTGAATAGGTTTTCTTGTCCAAAATCAAGTTTTAGGAAAGCTTGGACAAAATCAAATTTCTTCTATTCAGAAGTTAGCTTCTGGGAAGCACTTCTGAAAGAAATCCTGCTTTAAGACACATCTTGTCTTTTCAGCAACAGAAGTTCTGTTGACAGATCATCTGGATAGTTTGTCTTTTGAACAAAGACTGAGATAGAGAGACAATCTGTTTCAGCACTTAGACTAAGTTACATAGTACATAAGCAAATATAACAAGTAAATAGAAGGGAGAAAAGAGTTCAGAAGATCCTGTAGACAGTCGATTTATCCAGGTTCGCCACATAAGTCATGTGACTACGTCTTGTCCCTGTGAGTGCCTCAACAGAGATTTAAATCCACTATTCAGTACTTTTATGGCAAGTACAAAAGCTCCTTTATATAAACAGAACTTTAGCTAATTTCTCACTAAGTTCTTACCACTCTAGAATGAGTTAAATGATTTTCTCCAGAACAAACAACAACCCTGTTTTTTTGGATTTCTCACCCTACTCAAACCTCAAATGGTTTTTTCTCAATATAACTGAATATCACAAACGATATCAGTTTACAATTTCTATTATGAACTTGTATTTTCTTCACTCTCTCACTTTTACAAATTGGAAATAAGAAAAGAGAAAGAATGGAATGCTCTGTTTTTCAATCAAAATAACACTCCATTAAGATAGCTCAAACACTCGCATGCGAGCACAAGGTTGAACTAAGGCTACTATTTAAATGGAGCTTGAAGATGACCGTTGCTTTAATTTGAATTTTGAACATGTTGTAGCCGTTTCTCTGTCTTGTTCTTGAAACGGTCTTCAAGTACAATTGATTCTGTTATCCTTGTCTTTTAATCCAGATTGTACACCAGATTTGAATTTAAGATGAGGATGACTGGAATGTTTCTTCATTTAGTTAAGCAAAGGGTAGATCATGAACAAACATGGTTTGTTTGTTAGTGAATAGTACGGGCGCGCAAAAAGAAGCTTTTTGAATCTTGGCGCTTAGCATTAAATGCTCCAGGACATAAGTGATTTGTCCTCTGAAACTGTTAACACTTAATGTCCTTTATGTCTCTTCTGAAAGAACCTTTCATAACTAAACGGAATGCTTGCTTCTGAGTCTTGAACCTCTGTGATGAAGCTTGATCAACTTCTGAGACGAGTCTTCAGAACTTTGCTTGACGCTTCTGAGAGTGGTCTTCTGGTTGACTTAGCTCTATCTTCTGAGACGACTTCAATCACCTAACATGATTTCATTCAGCACATGCTGAGAAACTTATACAGAACTTAACAAAAATTGTTAGTCAATAATCATTAAGTATATAAGTGTATGTATTTAAATATCTTCTGAAAGACTTTGGACTAACCAAAACTCATAGGGTTCATCATTCTCCCCCATTTTGGTTATGGACAAACGTGGTTCAGAAAGGTTAGTTACTTAAACAAATACATAAGTTTTGAAAGTAACTCCCTTAGATTTATGTTTTTAGAGCCTCTAAGATGACTTAACTCTCCTATTTTGGTATAAATGGAGAACTTCTGAATCTGTCTAACTTAGTCAAAAAGCTTAAGATCAAGTTATTAGATTCCCATGAGTTATCAGTCAATAGGCAAATTCATAAACATATTCAGCACAAAGTAAAAATTGGAACAAAAGTGAATCAAGAAACCACAAATCATCATATTAGTAAATGAGACGCCATTACAAAAGAAGAAATGAATAAAGAGAATAAATCATATGAACAAAAAACATAAGTAGAATAACAAGTCCTATGACAAGCTACCCAACCCAGAACCTACAGGCTAAGAACCTATTGGTCATGTTTGTGTTTCTTCCTAGATTCTTCTTCAGCAAATTTCTTCTGTTGCTCAGGAGTCCATTGACTTTTTGGAATAGATCCTCTAGGGTCAGAAGTACCAGTTAGGCCACTAGGATTGGTTTCAGGACCTCTTTTTAAACCACCCTGCTCTCCAGTACCAACAAACTTCTCCCCTATTTGTCCAGAACGAATCAAACCAGCAGCTCTCAACCTTTGATCCTGATCTCTTGCAACTCGAAGTTGAGCCTCAGTATGTCTGAGGGAAGCAATCTCATTCATTCTTTTCCTCAAAGCTTCATCAATCTGAGTTAACCTCTTGAGTGATGGAGTTGTGATAGGAAAGACTTTATGATGCTCTTCCGGCAGAACCTTAACTGCATTGGTTGAGTAGATAGCCCCAGTAACAGCTTCATTCTGAAGATAACACTGCCCTCTAATGAATTTGACACAGTTAGCCAAATTAGTTTCTTGTTTGTGCACATAGGTATGTACATCTTTCAGTAGACTTGTTAGCTCTTCTAAAGCAGCACCCTGAACAACTTGGGTGTTTTCAATTGAAGCAAGTCTCTGAGACAAGGCAGGAGGCATCTTAAAAGTGAGCCTTGCAGACCCAGAAGATGAAGAAGGAGCAGAGGATTTTACCTCTCTCAGGACTTGGTTTGTCAAAGAAGTCAAGTCATCAATCTTCTGGGGGAGCTCCACCCTCTGAACTTTAAAATGTTCATTGGCTTCATTGACCTCAATCGCCAGGTTCTCCAAAGTAGGAGTCACCCTTTTGGTGGCAGCAACTGCAATTAATTTTAACTCAGTCCGTCTAACTAATTAATTTTATATTAAAGAAAAATCCATAATAAGATTAAACTGCTACTATGAACTATGAACATGCAGCAAATTAAAATGCAGTTGATCCTTAACAAAACTCAAAGTAATCTTAAATGAAGAAAAATGTTGAGCACAATCACAAGAAACCAAATCTAGGTGCAAACAAAATATCCCGGCTTGGGAGAGATTATCAACGTTGAGGCCAAAGAAATTTTGGTTGTTGCAATGGTGGGGAAAGGAACACCCATGTATCCGGTAGACGTGCAAGAAGCCAAGGTAATCGATCCAATATTGGTCTTTACTATGGTCTTGGGTTAAATCACCTAAATAAGTTGAGGTCGGACCAAATACTTGTTGGTGTGCCCTAGGCCCTAGGCGTTGTTTTATGACATTGTATTTGATGATGATTACATACTATGTTATTGGTGTTTTATGAATAAAGGCATTAATTCATTTGAGTTATATATCTTGTACTATAGTAACTAAATGAAGTATCCATTGATTGTATATCATAAAGTATACCAGAAGTGAGTCATAGTCATGGGAATGATTATGGCATAAGCTTTTATATCTAGGATTCACATGACACTCTGTAGGTTGCATAGTGTATGTGAATATGGATATAGGTGCGTGTGCGTTACACGAGACTTGGTCGATCCGCTTTAGAAAGTTCATGGTGGTAGAGTCATTAAGCTTTCTAATAATGTAGATCTCTTTTATCTCCTGACCTGATTTCAGTATAGCAGTCAATAAGGAATCAGATTGAATTTGGTGTATTTCTAACAGGTCCGCCAGAGGATGCCAAATATGGATACACTGGTTCAATCTCTGAACTTATTACTGCGGATAGCTGAAGTGATGGAATTACCACTCACTGTTTAAGTGAGTTGATATCATGGGCCACTTGATGAGTATTAGCTGAGAAATGTACGGCCGTACTGAAACAAGCAGGTGACTTGTTTGTTTGTCAGTAATACTCGATTATCAAGAAAATAATTTAGCAATAGAGGATGACTGCACCATGCCTCCAGCTTGATTAATAGATATGCTTTTGGTAAGAGATAAGTAGAGTATCATACAGGGTTTTCTGTCTGACATGGATAGCATTCATCTGTAATCAATATGTGATTGACATGGTTTACTAGGACCCTCTGTCGAACAGTGAATTGTTAATTCACAGCTTATTGATTTCAGACCCTAAGGATCGTGCAACACGGTAATCGAGAAGATTAATTGATACATGAATTGTGTTAATTAATTCCAAGATTAAATGATCAATTGATGAATTGATTATTTGAAGAACGTATTAATTATTTGTTATGTGACAAGTTAATTAATAATTGGAACGGGCTAATTAATTGATCGGGTTAATTTAATTAAGCGATTAATTGTTTATGGGTTAAAGTGTAATATTAATTTAACCTAATTGATGTTAATTGAATCGATTTAATACTACGGTGTTTAATTGATAAAATTAAATTAATTAATGGTCAAATTAATAATTAACTGAAAGTTAATTAATTGCACTATATAAGTGAATTGTCAATTCATTATTCGGATCGGAAATTGAAAATCCTAGCCTCCATTAGCTGAATTCGACCGAACCCCTCTCTAGAGGATTCCGGTGAATTTGTTCCTCGTTCTTCGCGTTCTTGGAGTAAGCCGACTAGTAGCTGATCTCGGTTCTTGCTCGTGTCTGCACGTGAACTAGGAGGAGCAACATCTGAGGCTCTCGTCTATCCTTGAAAGGATATCCAAGTAGGTTTTTCTTAATCCATAGATTAAGATAACAGTTTTGTTAAAATTTAACTGAGGTTTAAAGATTAAGATCAATGGGACAATTGGTTCAGGTTAGATCGAATTCACCGTTTAATTAAAAGTTAGCTGCTTTCGCTGCGCGGCTCTGATCGATCTTTCTGAAACCCTACAATACTGAATATGCATATTCAAATTCAACCCGTAAAAAGTAAAGTTGGACAAGCAGAGTGGATCAACGGGGTAACGAGCATGTCTAAGACTCTAAAATAGACAGTAATTAGGAGTCATCACTTAGTCGAACTTTCTTTTCTTGAATACTGCATTTTTAGTTCAATGGAGTATGCTCTCTAAGATGCAAATGTTCTCCAACAGCTTTACCACATATGCTAATCCATCCTAATGTTTGCTAATCAGAACCATAATATAGATAACCATTGTGCTCGACAAACTCAAGCTCTTTTAGGACGGCTTAAACAATAATCAAAGAGTCATTACAAGTATTTATAAGCTTAAACCAAAATCAGATTCTAGATGTCATCTATTGAGTTAAATGCTAGCTAGATTACTTGAAGATGACAAGTTAACTTAGCTGCCTTGGTACAAAAAGTGTCAGAATTTGAAGCTTTCATCATGCATGCCAACTGCTTTACCTAGCACAATGACATATAATTCGATTCCTGTATTATTTAAAAAAACAAATGTATCTTTTTAAACAATAATTACTCAACGCATTATAAAACAATTGTATTCATTACGTTTCAGGATAATGCAATTGGACCGGTCTTAAATGAACAAGATACTGATTGCCTTGCTAAAAAGGATCTTAGTTAGTAATTGCTGAAACAAGTTACATAATCATGCATTTTCTAAGTTGAAATTTTAAGTAGAAAAGTAGAATAATTCACCATATCTTCAAACAGAAGGTGTAGTTATAACCCATTCCTGAAATTGAGAAAAGGTGATTGTCAAAAAATTTGTAATAAAAAGATAGTATAATTTTAAATTGGGAATTAAGAATTACCCTTGGCATCCAATATCGCTTAAACAATGATACGTCACTGTTTCTGGAGCATCCATAAAATACGCCCATAGCCGCCATCACTCGAATTGGGTCCATATGAGTTCCGAATTTTCTAGTAATGGATAGGTTCATCATCTTCATCATAAGTACTTCCATACCCTATTATAACAATGGCATGTAGCCTTTGTAATGTTGTATACTCCACCTCTTTAGTCCTCGCTTGTTCGGCCTTAGTCTTCGCCTTAGCTTTTGCGATCGCCTTTGCACCCCTTTTTCTTTCCCTCCAATTACCCCTCTCATGCTAAGAAAGGGTCTCCTGAAGGTAGGAATAGTTGAGGAGGACATTTGTTATGATTTGGAAAGTTGAGGGGGTATTTGTTATAATTGAAAGTTGGGATGGTCATTAGCAACATTGAAACAAGATCAAATGATATTTGTATATTCAACCTACTTTGTAACTTTTCTTTTCTCTCCTTTCTCTTTTTCATCTTTTCTTCATCGGGCGAAATCTCCTTCCGACGATGATACAACCGTCTTCTCCACTTCTTACTAGTTATTTGATGTCAACTCTTGAACTTTTCAAGTTTGTAAAAACATCATAATGACATCCATATATTTCCATTAGTCTTTGAGTTTACTTTATTATGATAGTGATTATTACATATGTTAAAAAAAATTTCTAAAAATTGTTGAAAAATTTATTTGATTCCATCGTTGTCATAAGAAACATTCACTTTATATACCGAGAGAAATATGTTAGAAAATATCGATATATACACTATATTTAGTTATTTTGTATTTTAAAAATGCTCGAATAAATTATATTGTATAAAAAAACTCGGTAGTCAAATAAAACGTACCGATTCCTTTGAGGGAAAAGTTAACAAGCACCAAGAAAATCAAAACAAGGAAAATGGGGAACAAGACTTGAGGAAGGGTTCGATGACTCTGGCTCCAAATTTGTAAATTCAATGATGGATCATGCACCACCGACCTTTTCTAAGGCCGACCATTTCTTGAAAGATGAGGGGATATGTGAGGAAACATATTGTCCGTTTGGAGGAGGAATCATCGGTGAAGGTCGTAGTGAGCATTCTCGTGTTGTCCAACTAACTTGGTGATCGTAGTTATATATGTGTGTATTATATAAATAGGCAACTATATATTTTATAATCCCGTTGTTAATATTGTATTATCTACCGGTTGATAAAATTGTTAAGCCTTTAAAATTAACGGAATCGTTTTAGACGGAAGAGATAAATGAGTCAGATATGATCCTTAAGCTCCAGAAGGGACCGATAACTGCAGTACTAGATTCCACACCACAGTTCCAAACCCTAGGACGGGAGGTGAGAAAGTTATTTTGATTTTCGATTTTTATTTTTATTGTTGATCAAATAATAACTGTTGTATGCAGCAGGTATATGAGCCAAAAGATAATGAGGAACATGAAGAGAAAAAGAACACATCGTAAGGAGGAAAATGGTCAGGGAGCGCTAACGACGCAATCAAAAAAGCAAACAATAAGGCGAAGGAAAAAGAGACAAAGGCAAAAGAGGTGGAGCGTCCAAGTAAAGTAAAGCCGCATGTGAATGCGGAACTGATGTCAATGATGATAATAAGAAAACACATTATTGGAAAATTCGAAATTCATATGGAACCAAATGGGGTAATGGCGGTTATGGGGGTGTTGTACGACAATGCTCTAACAAGAGTGGTAAATCATTATTTTTGAGATGTTGGGTGACGAAGGTAATTCTGAATTTCTATTTAAAATTATTTGTTATCATTTTATTTCCATTTTCTTTACGCCAATATTTTTATAATTTCAGGAATGGTTCAGAGAGTCGTAGCCACAACATCCAAATTCTACCTCAGAAACAGAATGTGTAATTGCTAGAATGTAAGCTAGATAGAAGTAGGTTTGCTGCTCTTCTCTTCTTCAAATGTTGCAAACATCTTTATCCTTGAAAACTGGTATCCGAAACGATTTCATAATCACTATGTGGGCTTTTCTTTAACTTGACCCTGATAGAGAGATTTCCTTATTTTCATATCCTTCACAAGAAAAGAATTTGGTAAGAATTCAATAGATGCATCATTATCAGCACATAATTGAGAGATAAATATAATGTTTCGTGAGATTGATGGTACATATATAACATTATTTAGTTTGAGGGGAGATGAAAAATTAGAAAAAGTAAGAGAACCAATATGGGAGATATGTAAACTAGTACCATCACCAATAATTAACTCTTTAGTGCCATCATAAGGAGAATGCAGAGCCAAATTCTGAAGATCATTAGTAACGTGATGTGATGCTCCACTATCAAGCAGCCAGGTTGAAGCAGAAGATGGAGTGAGAGTGTGGGCAACATGTGCTTGAGGGGAACTAGTTTTGGAGTTAGAATAGGAAGCTCGATTATTATTGAAAGGATTGGGTGGTGTTGCATTTGGGAATTGTGGAGTGAAAAGGGAGCATCGAGATACCACATGTCTCTAGGTTCCACACCACTGACATTTGCCCAAGAAAGGGCGAGGCTGCCTAGTGTTATTCATGCCAGGAGTTGGAAGGATGCCAACAGATTTAGCGCGAAACGAATTTCTATTTTGTTGACGAGATGCTGCATCAAGCACAGTGGCATGGAGATTTGAGTCATGGTGGTTTTGTTTGATAGTGATTTCTCGGTTAATCAACCGTTCATGCAGTTCTTCAAAGGAAATAGGTATGTCTCTAGCATTCACAGAGTCAATTACAGAGGTATATCGAGAATCAAGACCAAGATGGACTCTCGATCAACTAAGTCTTCATGGTCAATAGATTTTCCCAAGGAAGCAAGCTGATCTGCACAAGATTTGAGGGCTTTCATATTTTCAGTGATGGTGTTGGTTCCTTTGGAGATTCGGTGAAATTGATATTTCAATTGCTTAATATGACCCCTGCTAGGTTTGGCATAAGTGTTCGCAAGAATATCCCAGATATCTTTGGTAGTTTTGGCATTAGAGATTAATGGAATAAGAGATTGGGAAAGAGAACCAACTAAAGCACAGAATAACAACTTATCAATAGTGATGGTGGCTGCGGGAGGGGAAAGGGTACCATCAACGAATTGATAGAGATCATGGCCTATAAGAATATCTTGAATTTGCAATTTCCAGGAAAGATAAGTTGTAGAGTTGACTTTGATTGTGTTGGGGATGGTTATGAAGGTGAAGGGCTTGGTGGGATCATCTTTGTTTGGAATTTGAGAGGGGGAGCCATTGTTAGCCATGGTACAGGAAGGGAACGTGACAGGGAAAGAGGAAGAAGAAGTTTTGAATAGAGAGAGAGGATCGAAGAAATCTGATACCATATAGAGAATTGAAAGCTTAAATTATATTGGATTGTAAGCACAATATATATAAGAATACAGAATTAGAAAGTTAAGGAAATATACTACAGCTAATCATAGTACAGAAAAGATCAGATATTGACAATATAGTAACAGATATATGAAGATCAGAGTTGACTGAATTAATTTCATTCTTTAACAATGTGTGTATTTATTTTTGGGAAAAATACAAATTAAACCCTTGTGATTTCATGGATTTGTTAATAGAGAAATGTGGTTTCATTTTTTGCAAAAAAAAATGCATGTGGCTTACAAAATTGACAATTAAAGAATTTTAACTTAAAGTGTTAGTACTTGATGAAGTGTTATATTGACTTTGATTAAGTGTTATGTTGACTTGTTGACTTTGATGACATGACACATAAAATATTAATTTTTTGATGACACGACATGTTGATTTTATGACATGGAGGGTTGACTTGATGATGTGGCAATTGTTGTTAGTCAATTTCATTTATTAGTCAATTATGTAAATCACATATCTCCTTTTATAAAAAATAAATTATGTTCCACTATTTGCAAGACACCGAAACCACAAGGGATTTATTTGTAATTTCCTCCTTTATTTTTATAGTTATCAAATAAACGCTAAACATATAAATTGTTCGTTGGCCCATAAGTTTTTTGGGCCCAGCTTGCAAAGCCGAAGAAGAAAAGGAATTGGCGGGATCAACTATTTAAATCCGTTACTTGTATGATTTGAAACTGATACGAGAAGCTGAGTTTTTAGGGTTTTGATTCTGATTCTGATTCGCAATTTCACAATGGGCGGAGAAGAGGAGAAGAAGAAGCTGAATTCTGAGGAGAATCCCGTCCCGGTCCCGAATTTTGATGATCAAAGAGATGTATACCGATTTTCTTATGTTCAACAACCTCTCCATTCTGATTTTGAATGCAACTTTTATTTCTCTGCCTACCAAAACTTCGCCAAAGAGCACAATGATTCCATGGTATTTATGTATTGATTTATGTATGTAATGTATGCATGTATTTATGTATGTATGTATCCTCTAATTCATGCTCCTTCGTCTCCAGGGTTTTAATGTCCAACATTTTTTCCCGAAACGACTTGACAATTTGCTTAGTATGAAGTCTGTTCCTCTATATCCCCCACTGATGGTTTTTGAGGCGTGCGAGATGGCCGTAAAAACTGTTCTTGACAATCTAGATAAAATGGTATTTGTAAATTAAAACCTACCTTAATTAGTTGAAACTATTTTACTGCTTAATTTGACTCTTTTTGTTGTTGTTGTTGTGGTTGCAGAATGAGCTCAGCTTGTCACTTGTCAGAATTGTCACGGCTAATTATCGATCAGATTCTTTATTTTTTGTCACCTTTGAAGCCAAAACTAAGGTTGAAGGACTAATCGAGGAGTATCAGTCTGTCATCTTTCGCCATTTGGATCATGATCATATCGTTCTTCATATGTTCACGAAAGTAGGAGGTAACTTACTGCTTCAATTGTTTGTTTGTGTTAATGTACGTTTCCTGTCTCTCTGTTTTTCTTAATTGTCTCAAAAACTCGAATCATTTTTTTTTGCTCATTATAGATGTTAAAGGCGCGGTTCAGTATGATCGTAGAGAAATGTACAAATTTGATAAAATTGGAGGGGTTAATAGAAGTGATTTCAAAAGCCATGATGACTACATTGCATACCGGAAATATGCAAAAGAGCATGATGTTAGCGAGGTGGATTTTTTTTTTTTATTCAATTTCCAATTTGTAACTCATAATTATGCATACTGATCCCTAACTCCTTCCTTCCTCTGTCAGGGTTTTGATATCAAACATTTTCCGCTACAACCAGATTGCAAGAAGGCTCTTCTTAAACATCTTTGTACACGTGACAAAACCCTTTTTCAGGATTGCAAGGTAGCTGTTGAATGTGTTCTTGAATATCTGGAAACTAAGGTATGTAATTGTTTAAAATCCATCTTTTTCTATATAAACACTGTTGTAAAATATAGGCACATAGGATTTTTTAGCATATAAATGACATTAATCCCCTCCTACTATAATTGAAACCAACCTTGCAAGTATTCTATTCCTTGACCTTTTTGCCTTTCAGGATGAGGACCGTTTGGAACTTGTCAGAGTTATCAAGGCAAATTATACATTTAATTATCTTTTTTTTGTCACCTTTGAGGCCAGACATAAGGGTTCAGCAAAACTTGACGAGTATCAGTCTGTCATCTTTTGCCATCGTGGTAAACTTGACCTTCGTCTATTCAGGAAAAAAGGGGGTAATTTACTATTTCAATTGATTGTTACTCCTTATGACAACTTGTGCTCTCATATTTATCAAATTGAACTTCCCTCCCTTAATTGTCTCAAAAATTAAAATCATATTTTGTGTTCATCATAGATGTTAAAGGTGTGGTTAAGCATGACGCTAGAGATAATTACAATTTTATTCCAATTGGAGAGGGAAGGGAAAGTGATTTCAAAAGAAAGGCTGATTTCAATGAGTACCGGCTATATGCGAAAGACCATAATGATAGTGAGGTAGCTTTTGTTTCCAATTTGTATTTGTTAGATCACAATTATCCATCAACCGATATGATTCTCCTGTCTTTCCTTCTTTCTCAGGGTTTTGATATTGAACATCCTATTCTCCGTCTATCGTGTGGTGTGATGGGGGCTCTTCATCCTGTTGAAGACACTTCGATGTTGGAGTATTGCGAGACGGCTGTAAAAAATGTTCTCAAGTACTTGGAAAGAAAGGTATGTATTTGCTGAAGACACCATCTGACTAATTGCTTGTGCTAATGTCTTAGCTAGGAGTGTTAATGAGCTAGGTCTGCAAAAATTCCTTTTTATTTTTGGCTAAGCTTGAGGGTTTGAGGCTGATTCATTGGCTTGATTAAGCTCGACAAGCTTTGAGCTCGAGCCGAGATTGAAAATTTAAGGTTCTATGACCCTGGAGCTGAAGCCGAGTTTTCATAATTTCGAGGCAAGCCGAACCTACCTTGGTTCGATCCTGGTTTGGCTTGCTAACATCCCTTGTCTTAGCATATGAATGACATTTTTCCTTTTTTATTATTGAAACCAACCTTGCAGCCATTTTATTCTGTAACCTTTTTGTTTTGCAGAAGGAGCGCACTTTGGAATTTAAGAAAGTTATCAAGGCAAATTATACCCCAGCTTATCTTTTTTATGTCACCTTTGTGGCCAAGGTTACGACTAAGGTTAAGAAAGGGAAAGAGAAAGGAGAAGAGAAGGAGAATGAGTATCAGGCTGTCCTCTACTGGCAATATACTAATGGTGAAATTTGCCTTCATATGTTCAGGAAAAAAGGAGGTAATTTACTGTTTCGGTTGTCATCTCTTTTTATCATATTTACATTCTCTCAATGATTTTTAGTCATTTTCTCGAAAATTCAAATCCTCTTTGGGTTTCATAATGCTACCTCTGTACGCGTAATGATAGTGTTTTCTTTTCCGAACAGTTATAACAAGTGCATAACATAAGCAAGTCCGAAATGCTACAAAAAAATTTAAAAATGGGAATGGAGAAATTTGAGATAGGAGAAGGAATGTTTTTATGTTTGTATATATATTAATTAATTAATTTTAGATGAGCTTCTACTTGTTGGTTGAGTTAAGGTTTTATGCTGATTGCCATTTAATTTTTGTCAATGAATTGAGAAGAGAAGCTGAAGCCGAAGGTTGCCAAACCTGTTGTCGATGTAAGAGACGAGTATGAATTTGCTCGAGCTACTCAGTTACCTAGCTCCAAATTTGAAGACCTCAGTGAATACTGTAACCATGTACAATATGTGAAAGAGCATGATAGCAGTGAGGTACTTTCTTTCTATTTTGTAGAAGTAGATCACAATTAAATAATTAATGTTTGTGTATATGCTTGGATTCATGTCTCTCTCCTTCCTCAGGGTTTCGATATTGAAACTTTTTTTAGCGGTAATGCTTTTCGGCGACTTTATAAAGCGGATACCGATCGTTTAGAGCATTGCAAGGTGGCTGCAGAACGCGCCCTTGACTATCTCAGGTCACAGGTGAGTGTAATTTGCTTAAAATCCTTCTTCCTTTATTCTTTTTTCTTTGTATAGATGTCTATCTAATTGCTTATTCTAAAGTAATGGGATAAGAAAAAAATAGTACACTGAATTTTTCGATTGTCTTACTCCATAAATACGATATTGTATGCTAGTATGGTAACATACAAATAACTTTCCTTTTTAAATTGGAACCAACCTTGCAAGTTGCAACTATTTTATTCGTTGACCTTTTTGTGTTGTGAATTTTGCAGTATGAGGAAAACTTGGAGCTTGTCGAAATTACCAAGGCAAATTATAGATTACGCAATGTGTATTTTGTCACCTTGAAGGCCAAAAACAAGGATTCGGGAGAAATCAATGAGTATCAGTCCGTCATTAAGTACACAAATACTGATTGGGTTTATCTCGAAAAATTCAGAAAAAAGGAGGTAAATATACTGCTTTGAATGTTAATTTATGTGAGTGTGACAAATTCAAATGATGCTATGTTGGTGATGTTACATTGTTTTGTATGTGTTGCCAAAGGATCTAATTGAATAGTTAACTGTGTGTCATTTGCAGAGCCGGGTGCAAAGCGGTTGAATTTCTCAACGTTCCTCCTTCCCATCCCAGTTCAATGTTAATTATTATTAACTTAGGTTCTAGTCAGTGGAAAATGGAACTAGTGTTGTGAATTTATGTGGATATTAAAATGTTATGTTATATATAAACTCTATGAATGATGTCATGTAAGTTGTAAAATACATTAGTTAATTATCAGTATATTACTTTTTCTTGAAATACTTAGTAATATTCTTCTGAACTCAGCATTTCAATGGCTATTTTTCTTTTGGACACAACAGATGCAACCGCCACATGAGAAACTTCTCCCTTTCTCCATTGTCGTCTCAAATGATCCCACTTCCAAGTGGCATCATAATTTACGAGAGGCGGAACCAGGACCTCAACTGTGAGCGAATCTAAACAACAAAAAATTCAAAGAGCTGAAAAAACTGAAAAATACCAATTTGATTTTAGAAGTTACAAAATTGCAATATGCATTGTCAAAACCTTATAATCCAGCCCATGAAGATTTTATGCAATTATAAACCCAAATGTAAACCAATCAAGAGCTTATGTATGACATGTGAGGAATAAAGATAATCTAAACTATTTTATTTTCTTCAAAGTTTCAAACAAAACCCAACCAAATGAACAACAAGATATGTGATAGATCTTTGATTAGTTACAAGTTACTGGCAAGTTTAAATACCAAAATTGCAACTTGCAGCAAGCCTATGACAAGGAGAGAAAGGAACAAAATATGAAGAAATTATAACACCAAAAAGAAAATTTAATGACCCTTATTAGCAGAATTATAATGACCCTTATTAGCAGAATTATAATGACCCTTCTCAACCTTTTGAATGTCCATGAAACAAGGGAGGGGGCTAGGTTCCAGCCAAGTGTAAATTGTAGTAGATATTTCATAAGCAAATCTCAGTCCTTACAGCATCTTTTTGAAACACTGTTACTTGTGTCAAAGAACGACTGAACAACACAACTTATATTACATTTTTACGGACATATCGGAAAAACTTTATTCGCTGTAGAATTTCTTGTTTGGAAAAATTCTCGGCCACTGACATGATACATGCCAGCAAAATCTATTTACAGAACTTCTCCCTGTCGTGAGGCGACGCAAAGTTGATGTCCGGGCCAAGAGGAATGATTCCAAATGGATTTATAGAAGGATGACTTCCATAGTAATGGCGTTTGATATGTGCCATATTCACAGAGCTATTCATCCCGGGAATTTGGAAAACATCTTTGGTGTAGTTGAACAGATTCGGGAACTCTCTTAGGAG
Source organism: Euphorbia peplus (assembly GCA_028411795.1). Classification (NCBI taxonomy): domain Eukaryota; kingdom Viridiplantae; phylum Streptophyta; class Magnoliopsida; order Malpighiales; family Euphorbiaceae; genus Euphorbia; species Euphorbia peplus. The sequence goes on along the minus strand of CP110843.1, from coordinate 4,161,690 downwards.
TTTTTTGTTGCACTTGAAGTGAACCGCATAAACCTGTATCAAAAACAAAACGAAATTCACAAGGCATTTGCAGAATATTCGCTCCCTTTTGAAGAAAATGTGGCATAACTAGTACCTACTAACAAGTAGACTCAAACTAACGTTTTCAGGTGAATGGACCATTGAGTTTACTAATCCAGGACAAGGGACAGTGAGTTAAGAAAAACACGAACGTTGGTTTCGGAGTCGCTCTTGGATTGCTGGGTGTAAAAGTAAGCCCACCCAAAGAAGGTTGCACTTAAAAAACGGAATTTCAGATAAACTGGACCCAATTCTTAAAGCTCTTATATGAAAGAAAAATGAAGCTCCTATGTTCTAATAGTTAGTTGAATCAAATTAGACCCGACCCCTCAATAAGGTAATCATGAAATTGTAACCAAAGCCCCTTGCGGCTTGTATGGTTTGTTGCCCATAATTCATGAACCTAGTTACCGCGAAATCTTAACTTAGGGGTGGGACAAGATCTTCTATTCTGGTTCGTGCTTTCTTTTGGCTATACGGTTACTAAGTATCGTTTTTCTCTGGGCGGCTTATATTTTGTTTCGCCAACCCAAGCGTTGCACCACCAATAGATGAAATTGCAGTGTTAAGATAGGGGAACCAGCCGGGGGTGCCCCGACACACCCCATGCGCCCCTTTCTGCCTCCACCTATAATACCGAGCAATACATACGCCAGTAACATAACATGTGACGGACAATTGCAGGCATCCTCATTTTTCTTGACCACTCAATAAGTTTGAGAATCTAATTGGAAAAGAAGCAGTACCTCATCAAATCTTATAAGAGTGACGAACAATCGGATATCAGCTTCGGAGACAGTTTCTCCACATATATACCGTTGCTTCCCGAGTATGTTCTCACACTTATCTAGAGCTTCATACAACTGAGTCATTGCCTGCAGAAATACAAAAAAAGACAAATAGAAGATTTCAAACATTGATAGATCAATAGTTTGTTTGAATATACTTGTCTCAATTTGATTGATTGCAGTATTCAGTCCCTCTAATTGGTGTGATTCGCCAATGATCCCTAAACTTTATTCTCACCTAGTCCATGTACTTGGTGACACTTGTCAGTACGGCCGTGTGCGCCTTTCTGATGGCACGATCATTCATACATTACCAAATTGACAAATTGCGTGAAGTACTGAAACTGAACGTGCCACAGTTGAAATTTAGGGATCAAATTGACAAAGCTAAGATCAAATTTTATCAATTTCTGCCATTATCAATTTCCCAAAATCAATATTGAATCAACTCTTACCTCCTCATATGGCTCTTGCTTCCTGGCAAAACCGCATTTATAAACACCATTGTTTATCCCACTGTAAATCCATTCATTGGTTTCATCAATTTGAGTTCTCAATTGGGGAGGATATAAATCCAGAGCTGGATTCTCAGCTATATCATTAAATTCCGTGTTAAACATGCGGATTATGTCTGAACTCTCATTATTAACGATTGTCTTAAGCTTCTTATCCCAAAGTACCTATCATTAAACCAAAACTAGCTTATTCTTCAAGAGATATAACAACATAAATACTAAAAAGAAAGGTAATTACACATCAAAAGTTATCACCTTTTGTTGTTTGTCACCTTGAACTTATACTTGGATGTATCACACACCTAAACTCGTCAATTTTGGACCTCCAGCATCTTATAAGTCATTTGGTAGATTTGGCAGTTAACATAGCACGGCCGACGTTAAACTTTAACCTAAATACGTTCTCTGCTATGTCAGCAAATGAGAATTCCGGAGGTTCAAAACGACAAGTTATGTGTATGATAGGTCTAACTACAAGCCAAGGGTGTGAAACGGCAAAAACTAACAACTTTAGGTTTTGTAATTCTGTATTTAAATCTGAAAAGAAACGGGGTTTTGGAAAAGGACATACAGGCACAGTGTATTTTCCAGTGTAATTAGAGCTTGCAAGCTCATAAAGATCTCTTATACTCTTTGCCCCATTCAACACATCAGGGTGAGCGTCTGGTTCCTCTGTATCCGAGGCAGGAAAAATCCATCCCATATGTTCATCACTCTCCTTGGTTCTTCCCCATATCGGTTTCACAGACTGATCAAAGCAATAAACATTGCAAGTGTTAGGAATTAGATCACAAGAACAAGAAAAATTATTTGGTTCGGCTATATTTAGCTACATCCATGGGCGAAGAGAAACACATATTTAATAGTAATCGGCAAATTGGCATAACAGCAAGGAAATTTTATGATTCACCTAGTTCCCTAACTCTCCACACAGATATATAAGCCTACAACCTATGGTTAGGCTTCTATGTTCAGTGGCGAATACAGAACTCCTACACTGGAACAGGGGGACAGTTATACACTCGGGCTACTGAACCTCTCAATCTTCAAGATTCAAGGGTGGCCAAAACCACTCATAATAGTAGTGGTTTCGGTGGTTGGGGCCCCAGTCTCCCTCTGTCTTCACCCTTGTTGTTGCACGGAGGCAAAAACGTAAAGGACATGAAATGGAAACGTTATTTCTAATACACAACTTTATAAACTGACCTTCAAATAAATAAAAAATCAGACACGGATACTAATACAGAGACGAAACTACATGAAACACGAAATAGCTACTGCTGATAATTGTCCATGCAACATATACTAGGCTGACAAGTATCATACATAGGATTCCTGATAGGATGCACTTTAAAGTAAGTATTTTTATGCCTTCAAATAAAAAACCAATTGGACACGGGTACAAATACAAATACAGACACCAAATGCAGAAACGCTGCTGACATAAGTGTACGTGCAACTTAGATTAGGCCTACAAATATAATACTAAGAATTCATAATAGGATGCACTTGAAAGTAAGTTTCTTTATTTTTCAATTCATAATAGTAAGCCATTGTTTGAAAGTAGCTTAACCGAGGTGTGTCTTTTAAGGAGTAGACTAACATTTACTTCCACTGATGTCGGAAATTTAACCTCCAAATCAGGAGTTAATAAGAGTAAAGTAAAACTGTTTAACGAATTTCCATCCATTTCTTCTTTGTTTTATTTCATAAACTCCTAAACGAGGTTAACCTTTACCTTTCATTTCCATCACTTCCATTACCATTTTAACTATCACCTCAATTGAACCTCTAACTCGCAAAATGTTGCTTAACCGATTGAACTAAAAGTGTGAGCCGATAGTTAAGTCCCAACAACAACAACTTATAATCTAATAAACCTTGCAAGCGAATGCCCTCTAGGTAAGCGTGTCCAACACAAACCCACCATAACTTACCATGTTTTAAATTAATCACAAAGGGGACAAAGACTCTCATACCATGTTGCTTAACCGATTGAACCAGAGGCTCGATTCCATGTTTCTTAACCGATGGAACCAAAAGCTCAAGCTGATGGTTAAGCTCAAACAACAACTTTTAATCTAGTACAAACAAAAGCTAAAAAAACCAAATGGTAAGAAAATGGCAACAAACAAAATCTGACAATCTAAACCCAAATGTGCAACTAGAAAACAAAAGAGAGAAGATGATACCGTGAAAGAGATGGCTTGATCAAGGCCTTTGATCTTCAAGTAAGCAAGACACCTGGAAGCCCAAGGACAAGCATAAGAAATGTAAAGATGGTACCTTCCTGATTCAGGTGGGAAGTGAGAATGAGGTTGTTTTGAGATCAAATTACGAAATGTTGAAGCACTTCTCATGAATGCTCCTGACTTTGACATTTCGTCCAGCGCTGATCTTGCCATCGATGGATGATTTCTAAATTCAATTGTCAGATGTCAAGATTCAAACTTTGAGGTGGAGGATGAAGATGAAGATGAAGATGAAGATGGTGGTCAAATACAGTAGTTGAGTGGGTTGTTGTTCTTATTCTTAGCAGCCAACATACTAATATTTTCTTTCTCCTTCTTTCTCCTCATTTCATCACCTTCTTTTCAACATACTATCCAAGTCGATTAGTTGAATACATTTATGTATTAGTCATTAGTTATAAAATTAGTCGGGATAAATCGAGTTTTGAGCCATAAATTTGTAAAATTTTGGATATTATTGAGGGATTAATGGAAAAACTAATCACAAATAAATTGGATTTAAACATCTAGACAAATCAAGACGGTCCAATCGATTTAAATCAAGTTTTTGATTTTCAATGTCTAAAAAAATCGAAATGACTTTCAATTCTTTGATAAAATGCGGTAAAAGGAAAGAGAACTGCGGACGGACCACATAGTCTCTATCTCGTAGGAACTACTAAAACACTTCAATGACATTTTTGACATTTAAGGGTCACAGATCAACCATAAAATCATGTCCTACAAGTGGAACACAACAATTGTACGCGCTCATAAAGCGCTACAAGGGTCAGAGAAGCATAACCACTTAATCATACAAGAGGGAGCTCTTCGCTTTTGGGTTTCTTGTAGCTAGATCTAACATAATCCAAATAATCTTTAGTTAATTATGATAAGACTCAAACTCAACACTTTTTGAGATTTAAGACTAGCTCTTTAAATATCATAGTACAATGAAAGTTGTAAATTATTTTCTGACAAAATGTAATTTTTGTAATTGATCCGACAATAAGCATTATTTTTAAATTGAAATTTTTTTAATGTATTTTTATTTCATAAAGAATTAGTTATATGACTTTCTATTCACTGGAAATATTTTAGGTCAAATTTGAAAAATTGGATAACTATATCTTCAAAAATGTTCGCCCTTAATTCTAAAATACAAATATATCTATTAAATTATTAATATATTTTATTTCTTTTTTTTACAGAAACATATTTCATTTTCAAATTGTGGATGAAAATTGCTTCAACATAATGCATCATCATGTTTATGAGCCAGGCCCTTATCTTAATGGGCCTTGAGAATGATGATGATGATGATGATGATAGTGGCTAAAGGGGCTTTTAGCGACGCCAGTTTATGATAGAGTTGGGTTAGGTTCCATTGGGCCTACAATTAAAGCCCATAACTCAGCTCCAATCCACACTTAATAACTTACATTGGGTACAATTTGCATGGCGGTAACATGTTCGTGTCATGTTGATTATCGAGTTGGTGTTTATAACCCATCAAATATCCATTATTTTGTTACATTGGAGTCGTTATCGACTTTGTGTTTAATGAGTTAGCTATATTTCGATTTGAAGCACGTGAAAACTACTTGAGTGAAAATAAATCTATTTACTTCAACATGAGTCAATTAAATAAAGTATAGAACATAAGAACTAAATTTGTTAAATACCAAAACTCTAGGTACCTAATACTGCATTTTGCCAATAAGCAATGAGCAATTTATGCCTGAATTGACGGTGACTGTTAAAGCAACAAACACAGTCAAGTTGTCGATAATGCAACCCAATAAAATAAGTAAATAATTTTTTTTGTTTTTTTTTATAACAAATAATTAATAATTTTAATCTCTTTTCCAATGAATTTTTTTGAACTAAAGAAGAAATTTTTTATGTGGTAAATTTTTTGGTGATATTACATAGTGATAACTGCGTGAATCCGGATGATGACTTGGGAGGTCTTGTAACTTAATTCAATAGCAGATGTGAACTAAATAGGATAGGTAACCGCCGCTCACACTTGAACGCTCAAGTAAAGAGAGTATAAACGAAAACGATAACAATTTAAATGAAGAAAAAAGATATGAATAGTGAATTTTTCTTTTAGGAGATAACCCTTGCCTAACATAAGAGTATAAGGGTTGCCCTAATCATATATTAACGTGTGATTGGTCACTGAAGTGTTGGCGTTATGAAAATTTCCTAGAATATTCCATGCGTATGTTGAGCACGCGTCTACATGAGTGATGGTGACACGCGTTTTTGATGATGATATTGGTGGTTTTAATTGTTAGAGCCTACTTATGTGAAGCGCATAATATCAAGTCTAGGTATCAAAATGTTTTAACTTGTTACAAGGAAAAGTTTCTATTCAAAATAATGAAATTCACTAATTGTAATGCGTTAGAAATGATATGAATTTACATGGTTTTTCTACTAAAGAAACATTTCAATCCGTACCAACTATTTTCTTTCTCATGTTTTGAATTGGTAATGCAACTCCAAAATGAAATCAATTAGGCCATATTTTTTTCATTTAAGTTCAATAAAACTTAATTCGGTTTAATTTTTTTCTGTAAAAAAAAGAACGGGTTGACATCTCTAGAGCCTGTTTGATAACCTAATTTTTCACTTAATTGAATTATTTAAGCACTTAAATGATTTAAGTGTGTTTGATAACTAATTAGAGTGCACCACTTAAATTAATCCATTAAGTTAAAATTAGCTTTATTTGGTTCAGTTGTGCTCACATGGTCAATGATTGACCGACCGTTAGATCAAAATGTGAGGGTTGAGATTAGTTTGGTGGTTTCATTAGTATCTAATCTCCATCCTTAGATTTTGATCTAATGGTGATTGACCAAATAAGTACCACTCTGATTGGGTAAGTAGAAAATTCTGACTTTTTTTTGTCCACTAAATACGTTCACTTTGCATAGGTTAATTGTATTTACTTTTATATCCTCATATTTCAAGGGCTTCCTTCTCTCTCCTCTCCATCTTTACCTCTTTGTTTTTCTCAACTCTTTGCAATCTTCAAATATTATCTAGATAGACTCACAAAATTAGTTTGGATTTTAGATACCAGACCATTATTCACAATCAATTTTGAAAGATCTGCAAATAATCCTTCACTAAGTGCCGAAAATACATTGCATAGACAAATTGCTAAATTAATTATTTAGAGTTTGATTATTTTTTACGTTTCTTAATTTTTATTTTGGAGATTTGTAACGTCCATTAAATTTATAATGCATATGCATTTAATAAATTATATTTTTTTTTCTTTCCAATTAGTTGAACTAGAGTTAAGAGGATATAATTGTCATATTTCTTAATTTATCATTTTTCGTGCACTTAATTTTCAATAGCAATCAAACAGTTTATATTTCACTATTTTCAGCTATTAAAATATTCAACACTTAAAATTCAGCACTTAATTTTCAGTTTTATCAAACAACCCCTGAATTTAGAATTATACATATGTCACTCAAACTATAAGCAAATAGGCAGCTCAGTTGGTAAAGAAGATGACTGCAAGTTGGGGACAAGGCATCATCTTATTCGTTCGAACCTCTTCTTCATAGTTCTAATGTAAACGAAAAGAAGGTGAACGTTGAATATACGTACCTTATTAAGAGATTATTTCTTGCCTTTTATAGTGAATTGATGTGTGCTCTTGATACGTGCCTATGTCTTAGAACTGAAGGGTGTGGCGTTATAAAAAATATCTTAGAAATTCCGACCCATGCACTTGGTAAGCTCCCTAGCACTAGATTAAAACCATGTGTCCCAAGTGACTCCTCTTTTGATACGGTGATTGAGCTTACGCCACATGAAAGTAGGATGTCTTTCTTAGTAGGATGGTGTTGCATCTACATAGGAATAACCTCCAAATTGTTATACAAATAGCTCGATCTTAAGTGTTGAGAATCTTTGTTGTTTTAGCCTCTATTTAATAATAACCTCCATATTGTAATGCAAATTGTTCGACCCTTAGTGGATTACTTGTATCTAAGGATTTGCGTAATATCTTCTCATGCGCTCTCTCTCGAGAGTTTAGCAACTTAAAGTTCAATATAACATTGCTTTCGAATCTACTAAAAGTAGCTTTCCTAGCTTTCTCAGTTAAAAGCAACCTTGGTAAATGCAAAACTGCTTCATGGGAAAACATGGAAAGAACCTGTTTTCAACAAAATCTATAATTTGTAGTTTTTGCATAAAATAATTGTTATTTTTTATAAAAAAACTGATATTGATATTGTTTAACTAAAATAAGTTTATCTGTCAATATATTTTAAGAAAAAATATAAATAAAACCTTTTGTGATTTTATGAATTTGTAAATAGAGGAATGCGATTTTATTTTTTGCAAAATGAGGTATATAGTTTACAAAATTGACAATTAAAGGAATTTCACTTAAAGTGTTAGTATTTGATGACGTGTCATATTGACTTTGATGATGTGTCATGTTAACTTGTTGAATTTGATGACACGGCACAATAAAATATTAATTTTTTGATGACATGTTATGTTGACTTGATGACGTGGATGATTGACTTGATGATATGACACAAATTGTTAGTCAGTTTCATTTATTTGTCAAATATATAGACCACCTACCTTTTTCTGCAAAAGAAAATGCAAGTACATTTTTCTATTTGCAAAACATTGAAACCACAATAGTTTTATTTGTAATTTTCCTTATATTTTAATAAATGTATATTTCTTAACTTTTAAAACATTTAAAATGTATTTATCGTACACTTACCAACTTTTGACTGTTTTCTCCAACGATACTTTTTCCTACAACTTCTTTTTTCCCCACCAGTAACATTCTCTCCCACGCCAAACTGGTCCTTAGGAGGCCAAATAGAATTCCATGCTCATCCCTATGATATTTCTAACCAGAGTAATAACGAGCTTTTAGAACACAAACGACTGGGTTGATTAAGCAAAAATTAATGTTTAGTTTACCATATTTGAAGTGTAGAGTAGATCTGAAAGTTGTTGTCAGCTAAATTCTTTCCATCCGTGAGCTCTCTTTCACAGAAAATTAGCCTCTGATGGCTTGGGAATATGCCCTCAATAGCCTGGACTTTGGCCTTCACATTGTCAATTGAGTCATGTCTTCTCAACTTCAAAGGAGATAGTCTTGTGGGTAGGGGTCTCAACAAAAACTTGGTACATATCGCCTCTCCGAGGCAAAAGAGCAAGGTGGTCGTGAGCAGACGGTTTGTCCCCTTTCTGATCTTGCTTCGGCCATGTAAGATCGACTTTCCTGCATGCATCAAATGATTGTACCTTGAATTTCAGATACAAGGTGAACAGAAGTGGTCCGATTATCATCCTCTTCACTCACAAATATGTCCATATGCTTCTCATACGAGGTCTCGACCACATATAGAAGGAGGACCGAGCATAATTACCTTCCCGTGTAAATTGATTAATAAAGTATAAGTATCAGTAGATGGTGGGCAGTAATTTTGTTTCATTCTCTGAAAGATCTCGACTGCTCTTCGAGAGTTTCCGCCCTTCATTAGCCCATCAATATAGGCATTGTATACAATGGCACCGACATAAAACAAGGGACCAAGCAAATTCACATCTTACACACACTTAACAATAAGTAACAGATACTTGTCACAGTGTCATCAATAGCCTGGAGGCGGACGCCTTAGCGCCCAGGTGAGACAAGGACTAGGACATACAGACGGTCGGACAAGACACAAATTCGTGGAGCAATACAATTCTTGACGTACAGAAAGGTAATTGTGTAAAATCTATCACAATGACACTCTTCAGTAATCGAAGTGTTATCAGACAAGTCATAAACCATTATGTTAATTATTAACACATAATTTTTTGGACTGATTCGACTATGAGTACCGATATGCATGACTAAATTGCATCTAATGATTCGTTTTAGAACAAATTGACCGTTACAAACCAATTGAAGGACCGAATTAACATTTATCTATTGTATTAATGTCCATATAGTTCTCCTTTTTTTACCTTCTTTTTACTGTTTTACCCCCAAATGTAAATATAATGTGTTGGTTTAACATAGAAAAACAACTGTGGATAGCTATTCTTGGAGAATTTCAACGACGCTCCCATAATACATCAATCCAAAAAGATCCGCATACCACTTTTTGGGAGATAGATGATTGGTGTGAGGAAATAAACATATGTAATTGACATCAATTGTTTCGCTGGGAGTATTATATGAATTCTCCTATTTTGGAAGGAAAATCAATACCTATTGTTCACTAGCAACAACAAACCGTAAACAACAATAGCTGAACTAAACATGCACAAAACTTGGATAAATAACAACTTCAAGGATCCATTAGTATGAGAACATTAATAAACAATTTCATGAGCTTTGAATCTAAAACTGCTAAACCCAATTTCTGAAAAATTCTTACAGCAACATTAAAAACAGAGAAAATACACGATTCTTACCAACAAAACAGAAATAAATTGGACACTGGAAAAGTGCCACGACCACCACATCAGCATATGTCAACTTTGACCATTAAGTTGACAAACATGTGGCAGCCAAATAAACGCAACATGGCTACCACGTGTCACCGGATTTAATGAAAGGTTGAATGATCATTTTGAAACAACCATGAAAGTTCAACGACCAACGTGCATTTAACCCCGTAACAGGCAGAAAGAAAAACGAAGATTCTTACTTACCAACAAAAGCTGATCTCAAAGTTTATTCATTCTGAGTTTAACAACAACATTAATAAGATCATCCCAAATTTCATGAGTTGCAAGAAGAGAATCAAGAGCTGCCCAAACAGTTTTAGAATCCACTTTTTCCTTTTGTATGTAATCAAGAATCTCCTGAGCAGTTGAACTCAACACTGGGAATATTCCATCCACAAATCCAGATCCATATTTCCATCCTTGTCCCCTTAAAGATCCGCCTGCACAATTTACAATACCACGATTTACTGAGACAATCTAATGTCATGATTATCATTTTTCCTGCACTTATATAATATTATAAAATACATATAGATCGTATAACACAACTTTGACACCATAACCCAAATTTGAAGTCTTAGATATAATCCATCAATGATAACATGTGAGTGAGTGTTATCATTTGGTCTGGCTTGCAAGTCTATATTCAAACTCTCCATCCAGACTGAATACATGGATCCTAGGGATGATTCTGTCCTATTCAAGATAATATAACACGAATTTGACACAATAACAATCTTGGAAGCCGTAGACACAATTCATCAATGACAACATGTGAGTGTTATATTATTATCCGGTCTGGCTTGTAAGTCTATACGGAACCTCTCCATCCGGACTGAATATGTGATGTGGATCCTACTAATGATTCTATCCTATTCAAGATCATATAACACGAATTTGACACGATAACTCAAATTTGCAAGCATGAGACATAATTTATATATGATAACATGTGAGTGTCATACTATCATCTAGTCTGGTTAGTAAGTACTCCCTCCGTTCCTTAAAATAAGGCCTTTTGACTTTTCTACTTTTTCCAAAATATAAGGCCTTTTGGTCATAAAAGGAATGATTATTAGAGGAATTTCCATCACTATCCTTTTCATTTAAGGAATAGTATATTATTAGAGAGAATGATGGAAATATTTTCAGCACATTAATTAAGGGTAAATTAGTATTTGCACTAGCATTCTTAATCTTACTCAAAATGGCAAAAAAATCTTATATTATGGAACAGAGGGAGTATATACGTAACCTCTCCATCTGGATTGAATATGTGAGAATTCTATCATATAACAGGATTTTGACACAATAGCCTGAATTTCATCAAGTTCCATGATTGAATGTATACCAATTATTCTACCATTCATGAAAGACAGACAAAATATCGATTTGATCCCTCAACTTTGGCTTTTATTTCAGTTCAGTCCAAAATGAATTTTTTAAGTACCAATTTGGCCTCAAATTGAAATATATTGACTTAAAAAGAGTTTCACAAATGTCAAAACACCACCTAACATGTGTTTAACATTTGTTAAATTTGGACTATAAATAATGGAAAAATTGGATACTAAAGTTCATTTTGAGCCAAATCAACCCTTGAAAACAAGTTTATGACCCGGATTGCCCCTTCATCTAAGGCTCAATACATCAGAAGCTCTTAAACTTGACTCGACAAGCGGATTGGCTCCTTGAACTTATAAAGTGTCTCGTTAACTTCCTCAACTTACTTAAATTGCTCAATTTGCCACTTGAATTAGTTTAAAATAACATGTTTGCCTCCCAAACTTGTTAAAATTAATATATTCGCTCCTTGAAGTTGTATAAAGTGGTATACTTTACAACTTCTCAAAATCCATTCATTTTCTTTTACATGGACTTAAGTAGCTAATTATGCAACTTTAAGCAAAATGTAACGAGACATTCTATAAGTTAAGAGAATCAATCTACTTTCATACTGAATCCAATCAACTTCGCTTTCATCTAAAGTTAACAAATTGACCAAAGTAGATGAGTGAAATGCAATAAGGACCAAATTGGAAGGTTAAGAAAAGAAAAAGGAGCAATTTTGAAGGTACACACATCGTTTTTTGGACAACTTCTTGCGTTTAAAGCTTCTCCATCTGCCATGTTTATCAATAAAAAGAGCATCTAGTTTGTAGTTGTCAACATTGGAGGTGTTTGCTTTGCTGCATCTCAAGTAATTTTGAAAGCCTCTTCTCTGTTCTATAAGTATAAAACCATTCACTTTGCATAAAACAATCAACCTGTCAAAATTAATTTCAACAAAAAATCACAATTCAAAGCCAAAATGCACAAGAAAATCAATTTGGATTTGGACTTACATGAACAAAATTATATGATAGAATTATTAAATCACCAACAAAATTACATGAAAATCAATTCTAAATTATTAAAATTTTAAGTGCATATGCTAATTATAGTAATTTAGATCGTATTAAATCACCATCAAAATTCCCAAATCAAAATCCACCTTCTCTTTCAAAACCCCAGCAAACATGTTCGCTTCCATTTTCAGCCGACGGCTTCTTCTTCCTTCAGCTTGTTTATTTCATCGTATTATTATTATTATGTCTGGTTTTCATACTACAGTTTGTGCTTCCTCCAAAGAAGAAGTTGTGTCTTCCTTTCATCACCTTCTTCGTCTCAACCCTCCACCTTCTTCTGTCAGTCCATTCAACAAATTGATGTCTTCACTCGTCAGGATCAAACATTTTGAGACTGCCATTTCTTTGTCCCACCAGCTTCATTTGGTTAGAGTTAAGCCTGATCTTTTTACTTTTAACATCTCAATCAATTGTTTCTGTCATCTAGGTCGTGTTGATTTGGGATTCTCTCTTTTAGCTAAACTATTCAAGCTTGGTTTTCACCCTGATATTATAACCTTCAATACTTTGATCAATGGCCTGTCTAAGTGTGGCAAACTTGATGATGCAATCGATTTGTTTGATAAGATTTTTGCTTTAGGTTATCAACCCGATGTATACACTTACAATGTGATTATAGATGGCTTGTGTAAAATTGGAAATATGCATCTCGCTATCCATTTGCTCAAACAAATGACTACAATGGGCTGTCAGCCTGATCTAGTCACATATACTTCTATTATCAACGGTTTTTGCAAGTCCAATTTAATTGCAGAAGCAATTGATCTTTTCTTCAGAATCAAGAATCTAGGCATTTTACCTACTGTTGTCACCTATAATTCTTTGCTTCATGCTCTCTGCTGTGCTACCAAGTGGGAGGAAGCTTGGATGTTGCTTAATGAAATGTTTCATAGGAATGTACCTACTGATGCTTTTACTTCAAACATATTGGTCCATCAACTTTTTAAACAAGGATGTATAGTGAAGGCTCATTGTATGGTTAGCATTATGATTCGATGGGGTATTGAGCCTAATGTTGTTACCTATAACATCTTGATTAGTTGTTATTGTAAGTCTGAACGGGTAGATTTGGCAGTGGAACTTCCTGAAAAAATGCTTCTGAAAGGTTTGATTCCGGACAATCATACTTATAATTCCCTTATCCACGGCTTGTGCCTTTCAAGCTACCCTTGGGAAGCCTTGAAGATTTTTGAGTGCATGTCTGCACGTGCTTGTCCTCCAAATGTAGTAACCTACAACACTTTGATAGATGGCTTGTGTAAATGTGGAGAGCTTGCTGTTGCATTGAACATATTTCAACAAATGAAAATGAGCAATGTGAAACCTGATATAGTCACGTACAATTCTATAATTGATGGCTTGTTCAAAGCTAGAAGGTTCAAAGATGCAATGGACTTGCTTTCAAGGCTTTCTCTTGATGGGTTGCAACCTAATGTCTACACATATAGTATAAGAATTGCTGGACTATGCAAAGCAGGATACTTGGGTAAAGCATACGAAGTCTTCAGAAGCATGGAAGAAATTGGCATCTCACCGAATAGTTACTCGTACAATATCATCATTCATGGCTTTATATGCCACAAGTATGTGTCAAGGGCAGCAGACCTCATTCGAGAAATGTATGATCAGGGTTTCTCGGCAGACGACACCACTATAGCTCTTTTAATGGGGAAAGATGACATTATGAAATCATTAAATTTGTCTTGATGGATATCATGGGACAGTTGTTCTAATTTCTTTCTTTGTTAATGTTTATTTATCTACCGTTTATTTCCTTCATCTTTAGTTTTTAATTTATGTTAGTGTTCCTTTATCAATTGTTTGTTTCTTTCATTGTGGAATCAAAGGTATTATCAAATATTCTTTGCTTTCACAGCCTCTATTGATATTGTTCTGTGAAAACTACAAATTTTTTGCTCAATTTTTTGCATAGTCATTTTTGTTCATTCCATTATTGAAAGCAGTTTGTTGTCTATTGTTTTTGTTTTGTCCATTGCTCTACTCCTTTCAACTGATTGGTATTGTTGTCCTCCTGCCATTTTAGGAACTAATTTCGAAGTTTGTTTACGCATTCAATCCTCTGGGTATTATAGCTGCAAATGGATTCAATTTATGTGCCTAGAAAAATTAATTAAAAATCTATAGCCTGGACTTTGGACTTTGGCCTTGGCATTTGGCTAGTGTGGTTTCGGTTCTTGAGCCGATTTACGGGCTTGCTGCTATGAAAAAGAGCTATGAGTTGCTTAATGGGAGGACCCGTATGGCGGTTGTTCTTGTTTTCGGGTATTTAGGGATTTGTGGGATAATTACGGGGATATTCGCTTCTGTGGTTGTTCATGGTGGTGATAAATATGGTGGCTTTACGAGGATTGTTGTTGGCGGATTTTTGGTTGGGTTTTGGTGATTGTTAATCTTGTTGGGTTGTTGGTTCAGAGTGTGTTTTATTATCTTGCCAAGAGTTATCATCATCAGGGTATTGATAAGAGTGCTTTACACGAACATCTTGGTGGTTATATGGGAGAATACGTGCCTTTGAAGAGTAACATTCAGATGGAGGATATCTCAAGGCCTGGGGGCTTGAATAAATGAAGAAATTTCATCACTTGTAAGTCTCTGTGTATGTAATCTTTGGTACAATTATGTTTGCTGAATTTCGGCTTTTCGAATAAAATGTTGGAGAAGTACTTAATTTTGAATGTACCTTCTATTTGTTGAGTTTTAGGTGTTGTATTCTCTAAAGTTTTTGTTCATGAGTGCGGTATATATGGGATTACTGTTTCAAACATGGATCTAATTATCTATCATATAAGTAGTTTATGGTCATTTATGCTGAGTTTTAGGTGTTGTGTTCTCTGAAGTGCCCAAGTTTTTGTTTGTGGGTGCAGTATACGTCGGGTTACTGTCTCAAACATCAATCTAATTATCGGTCATTTATGCTAAGTTTGTTGTTTTGAAATGGTCATTTATGCTAAGTTTGTTGTCTTGATCAACATTATGTTTTTATCTTCTGTGGTAATGAAATTGATTTATCTGTTCTTCTTTGGAAGTCTCTCAGTCAATTAATTATGCTATTAACTAGAGAGAGAATGGATTGTAATTTGTCTATGAGTTTAGCTGAAGAATTAATTAGCTACTTAAATTGGATGAATAATGCAGTTTCCTTTCTTGAGTGTGATTACCTTTTATGCGTCTGTTATGAAGTTCTGTTCGAGGAAGATAACTCGCTGTACAAACATAGGCACATAAATTATAGTCTAGACATGTAGGTAGTGTTTGATCTATGTATCCTCGGTGTCAAAACGGGTAGTCGTGCCGTTTTCGTGTTATATGATCTACATATGATATATATGGAACATAAATGATATTTATTTCAAACGGATTGTGTTAAGCTAGTTCTCTCTATAAATGGTGTTAATTTGTGTCAGAGATTAACAGCCCTAATTAGATCCTGGCTCGACTTTATTTGGCCTCTTGATTGCTTTTCTGCTATTGCGTCTAGATAGAGAAACATATACCTCATCATCTGCCTAAAGAAAGATATGAACCCATTGTCTATGATGTCCAGAACATATACAGCTGTTGAAATCGGATGTAGAGATAAGCCATAAGATTTTCTCTTGAATGCTCTGTTATATTCCCAATTACTGTCTATTTAACTGGTAGCGTATTCTATATTCGATAATTCTGTGTCTTTCCGGGATAAGTAAAGATTAAGTTTTGATGTTTAGAAAATCTAGAGAAACAGTAGTCTGCATCAAACTGAAAAAATTAAATTAAAAGCCTCAACGGTGACTAATGAAGTGGTTTAGCAGTCTGCAGTCCTGGTCTTGGCTTGAATAAACTTTTAGATATCAAGCCTTTTTTGTTGTACTTTCAAGATGCAGATAAGTATTAAGATCTTTGCATGTAGGCAAATATATTAAGTTAAACATACAAATATGAGCTCGAATGAATCCTGTTCCTGTACGCATAGGCATCCATTTCGAATGTTGATTTAGTCTTGCTTTTTCTTGATTAGTTTGCAGCATGTCATAGGATTGCGAAAAGGTTCAGGTTCGGGTTCTCTCAACAAGTTCAGTTGTTTAAAGGTTAATATTCTGCTCGAATGACTGAATCTGGGCTGTAATCTTACATTAGTGCCATCATTGAAATCTTATTGTAATAGTGAAGTTGTAGAAACAACATTTATTGAGACTGGGTGGTTTCTTCTGGGGTTCTGCATATGTAGTAAAATAAACTGCTGGTTTGGTCTCAAACCAATAATAATCTCACCAGGCTAGTCGGTTTGACTTGGTTGTTTAACCAGAATCAAAGTCGTGTTCTGTCCCAGAGACATAATAATCTCTTACAAGTTCAACAACTACCTTTGACTCTGTTAACTGGTCGGTCCAACCTTGAAATTCGTTTTTGACCAACTCTTATACCAGGTGGTCCAACCAACTGGTTTTGGTGTGGGGAAGAGAACATTTGACCTGTAAATTTAAATGACTTGAAGAGATATGAGAATGGTAGATAGTCTTGTGAGTAGGGGTCTCAACAAAAACTTGGTACATATCGCCTCTCCGAGGCAAAAGAGCAAGGTGGTCGTGAGCAGACGGTTTGTGCCCTTTCTGATCTTGCTTCAGCTTTTTGTAGGAACTATTTTCAACTGATTTTGCTCCTGTGAAATTTGTCTCAACATTGGTCTTATTTGAAGCGAGGTGATCCTCTTCTAACTCTAGGTGGCGAGCAACATCCTCAAAAGTACTTATACTTTCTGTATTGATTAGGTGCATCCTCACATGGTCCCAACTGTCTGGTAAAGAACGAATTACAGCTTGGATCTTCTGCTCTTCACTCATTTTCTGTCCGGCATCACTAAGCTCATCCATCATGTTAGACATTTCTTTTAAATGCATCTTCATGGTATGACTACAATGCATCTTATAAGTATCAAATTTAAATGCTAGGGAACGAGCCTTTATTAGAGACGCATCATCTTCAAACTTGTGTTTTAGTGCGATCAACAGATCCACTGCATTGTCATAAATGTGGAATTGTATAGCAATGTCATCATCCATTGCACTAAGTAGTATCATGAAAGCAGTGGAGTTTTTCTTCCTCCATGCCATATAGGTCTCTAGGCCGCTTTTGTATTATCGACGTAGAAATATCAGAAGAGCAATGGTAGACTGGTTTAGAATGTTGTAGAAGGCTAAAGTCCTTTTACCATCGAGATGCGCTCCATCAAAGATCAGCCTATATCCATATGCGGGTATATCCCAAATCGCCCGGAGTTTGTTCGTCAAATTATCAATAGTGTCATTGCTCTCAACTTCCAAGGTGGTTGTCTTGCTTTCCACGTGAACCTGCATACCACTTATCCGACCAAAAACAAGGTGGTCACGAGCAGACGACTTTGGAAGTGTGCACTCATTTGGATGATGCCCTTTCTGGTCACAATTGGAGCACTTAACTAGTGATTTATTCACTTTTAGTTTGTTCGACGGTTTGTCCCCTTCCTGTTCATGTTTCGCCTTTTTAGGCTCTTGAGCCTACTCTTTGTCATCGTCATCAAAACAACTACGATTATTGGCATTCCTATTGGAACAATTTTCAACAGATGCTGTTCCAGTGAAATGTGCTTCAACATCAATCCTTACTGATGTGAGGCAATACTCTTCTAACAGTAGATGTCGAGCAGCATCCTCAAAGGTCCTTATATCTTCGGTAAGCATTAGGTGCGTCCTCATATGGTCCCATTTGTCTGCCAAAGAACGAACAAATAGCTTGGACCTTCTGCTCTTCAGTCATTTTCTGACCGGCATCACTAAGCTCATTGATCATGTTAGATATTTCTTTTAAATGCATCTTCATCATACTATCATAGCACATCTTATAAGTATCAAATCTGAGAGCCATAAAATGGAGTTTTGCTAGAGACACCTCCATACTTTTGTGTCAATGCGATCCATAGATCCATCGTGTTGTCATAAATGTTAAATTCCTTAGCAATGTCATCATCCATCGCACTAAGTAGAATCATGCGAGCAGTGGAGCTTTTCTTCCTACAGGCCATATAGGTCTCTAGGTCCTTTTTATGTTGGGATGTAGGTTTAGCCATAATGGAATTCAACAAAACAAGAATCTCTCAGTCTTTTAGCAACTTCCTAATTTTCAAGCTCCATGCCACATAGTTTTCCCCATTCAACTTGAGATCTTTTTTGGATTCAGCAACAGCCGAAGCCATCGAACGCGAGTTTAATGATCTACAAGAAATCATAGCGTGAGCGCAGGTGATAAGTAGTAACTATTTTATGAATAACTTCAAGAAATAAATGCAGATGACCATATCAACTACACCCTCACTAAATCAAAATATTCTTTAGTTGTTTCAGGAATCAAAATTATCAATCGAGCACTTAATGGAATTACATAGAATTACTACTAAATAGGAGCATCGGTGCAACTTAGATTAAGCCAACTTATAAATTTCCCGCCGTCTAGTGATTCTTCACTGTATTGATCACGGTAAGGTAATTAAGCTCGGTTATCTTCTGTGGTAAGAGCAAGAGCAAAAGTTGAACTAAATATGTCGTCAAGACCTTATAGGGGAAGCATCTATATAGACATGTTTCATAAGTCAAGAAAATGATAAGAAGGAATGCAGCTTGAGGATGTTATGTAAGGATGCTATCAAATCTCGCAATCACAAGACCGTCCATCTGATGATGATCAGTATTTGAGCATTTATTCTCCATACACCGTTTCAGATGAACAAACTGTATTCGAAGAGATGAAACAACTCGGAATTACCCTAAAATTGAAATAACATATGATGCTTCTATCTGCCTACTCACCACAACCACATTACAACATCAATCTATAAACAGAAATATAAGGCGTTTTTCGATCACTGCTGAACGTTCCACCGACAGACGTCAATAAATATACCTATCACAAAGTTGCTGCATTTGAATTATCATCCACAATCAATACAAAAATTCACATAGAAAACAATTCTAAATCATACATATATAACATATTAACATTTTGGTATCTAATGAAAATTGAAAATTTAACATCTGTTCTTTAAACTATATAATTGCTCCAATTACTCAATATTTAAACTATAGTTAACGTCCAATTACTACCTATGGTTCTGATTAATAATGCAGTAAAGATAAATGGTATCCTGGTTTTGAATGTTGTAGTCGGATATAGTGCAACCATCTCGTAGTTGTTCACCTTCAAAAATCAGACTCTGCTGGCATATGGTTAGGCCTTCAATAGACTGGATTTTGGCCTTCAAATCACCAATAGTGTTACTGCTCTCAACTTTTAAGGTTTTTATCCAGCCAGTAAGACCAGTAAGACCTTTCACGTGAACCTGCATACCACTGCAGTCGCGAGTAGATGACTCATGAATGTTGGAGTTTGGAAGTGTGCATTCATTTGCACAATGCCCTTTCTGGTTACACTTGGAGCACTTTTCTCGTGACATGTTGACCTTTCTTTTGTTGATAGACAGTTTGTCCCCTTCCTGATCATGTTTCGCCTTTTTAGGCTCTTGAGCCTGCTTTTTTCCATCGTGATCGAAAAGACCACGCTTGTTGGCATTGTTGTTGAAACTATCTTCAACTGATGTTGTTCTAGTGAAATGCGCCTCAACATTAATCTTGATCAATGTGAGACGATCCTCTTCCAATTCAAGATGGCGAGCAGCATCCTCAAAAGTCCTTATACTTTCAGTACGGATTAGGTGCATCCTAATATGGTCCCAACTGTCTGGTAAAGAACGAATAACAGCTTGGACCTTCGGTTCTTCGGTCATTATCTGACCAGCATCACTAATCTCACGCATCATGTTAGACATTTCTTTTAAATGTATCTTGATGGTGTGATCATTAAGCATGTTATAAGTATCAAATTTGAAAGCCAAGGAACGAGCTTTTGGTATAGACACACCTCCAAACTTTTGTTTCAATGCGATCCATAGATCCATCGCGTTGTCATAAATGCGGAATTGCTTGGCAATCTCATCATCCATTGCATTGAGAAGAATGAGGCGAGCAGTGGAGCTCATCTTCTTCCAAGCCATATAGGCCTCTAGGTCCCTTACATGTTGGGATGTAGTACCTTCCTCGGGTTTAGCAATAACAGAACTCAAAGAATCAAGAACATCTTGGTCTTCTAGCAATTTCTGGATTTTCTCACTCCATAGCTCGTAGTTTTTCCCATTAAACTTGAGATCTCTATTGAGTTCAGGAGTGGTGCTCGAGTTTGAATCCGAAGCCATCGATGATGATTTCAGTGATCTGCAAACACACAGTTCACTATCAGAAAAGGAAACAGAGCGTATGAGGAACATATAGCATTGCAAAACAAACAGAACACTTTTCAGAAAATAAGAAGACAAAAAAAGGAATTTGTTACTTATTGTTAAATCTATATGTTTGGCAAGTGAAGTTTGTAAACTTGCTTGGACCATTATTGTTGTGGTAATGAACGGTGAAAACCCTTGAAGAGCAATCCAGACTCTTAACGGAATTGCTTACCACATTAATCTACCGATACTTGCACTCCATTTGGGAAGTTAATTAAACGCGATCATCCACCAATGACAAGTGTCCAAAATATGAGATATAACATGTTTCGTGAGCAAAGAGGATATAGTCCGACCACTTCCATTCAACTTGTGTCTGAAATTCAAAGGTGCAACCTCTGAAGCGTGCAAGAAAATCGATCTTATCCATGGCCGAACTGATATCCGCCATATGCTGTTGAGAACAAAAGGGTCCAGTTCGAGCCTTAATTTGTTACCTCGTCCACTATGTACTGTTCGCACTTAGCTACATTTCCAACTTTTAAATACAAGTCCTTCATGAGCAAATGCATATTCACAAGAGTGGTGTCTGACCGAAATTAATTACCTTGCACGCATCACTAAAGAGACGACTGTCCTTACAACATAAAAAATAACAAAAAGAAGTATAAAGAACCAAAGGTAGGAAGAGAGAACACAAGAAGAAACTTCAAACTATGCCCATTTTGCATCCGTCAATAGAGCTTTGCATAACAAAGATACTCGCACTTGCAAACTCGAGAGACACCGAATGGGACACAATTTAACAATGTTTCATATTCATCAAACAGTACTAGTAGTCCCAACGATAAAAGAAGAAGAAAAGAAGACTTGTGATGAATGGAAACAGACACCAAAACGTAATAGTGTTTAAAATGTAAGCTTCATAAGGACACGAAATGAGCACAAATATGAAACATGGAAAGCTGCTAAAGAGATTTTACTGCATTCCACTGAATATATTATCCAAGTAACATTAAATAGACAGATCATAACAAAATTGCTTATAAGTTCATACCAGATTCTGCAAAAATTCATAAAAATCTATCACTATTCCAACTGGAAAATATTGTAAACAAAAAATTCAATAGCAGTCACATTTTTGCCACTGATTGTACGGGTGAATATGCCCTCTATAACTGAGATTTTGTCTTCACATATTCTTGTCAGTTCATGTCTCCGGTAGTGGATTCTTTCTCAAAATTCAAATCCGAAATCGTGCACTCAGTTGAAAAATGCTCCTTTCGGCAACAGATTAAGCATCTCGAAACATTCAGTTTTCGTTACTCATCAGCCCTTTGCAATTCTTGTTTCGGCTTTTTAGGCTCTCAAGCCTGCTGTTTTTCATAGTCTTTATCATGTCCATCCTTGGCCTTTTCAGGCTCTCAACCCTACTCTTTACCATAGTCATGTGCATGTCCCTGCTTCGCCTCAAGCTCTCGAGCCTGCTCTTCATAATAGCCTCTTTCACGATCCTCTTTCGTTTTTCCAAGCTCTCACGCCTGCTCTTCATCATAGCCTCCTTCATGTCCCTCCTTGGACTATTCAGGCTTTTGCTTGTGTTTATCGACGTGAGGCGATTCTGTCCTACCTCGAGATGGCGAGCAACATCCCCAAAAGTCCTCTTAATTTCATTACGGATTAGATTCATCTGCATATCATCCAAAATCCAACTGTTTGGTAAAGAGCGAAAAACCGCTTGAACCTTGTGCTCTCCCGTCATCTTCCAACCAAGATCACTAAGCTCCCTCATCATATTACTCATTACACTTAAATGCACCTTAATCATATGATTATAAGGCATCTTATAACTATCGAATTTTAAAACCAAGGCACGGAGCTTCATCAGAGATACATCTCCAAACTTTCGCTTCAGCGCAATCTTTCCACATCCATCACATTCTCATATCTATTTATTTCCGTTACTTGTATGATTTGAAACTGAGTTAGGGTTTTGATTTCACAATGGGCAGAGAAGAGGAGAAGAAGAAGCTGAATTCGGAGCAGAAGCTCGTCCCGGACCCGAAAGAGATGGATGAAGAGCCTCTCCAATCTCATTTTGAAACCAACTTTTACTTCACAATTCGCCAAAGAACATAATGATGGCATGGTATTTTTAATTTTGATTTTGATTTTATAGATCATAATAATTTATGTATATATGACTTGATCGATCCTCAAAATCCTGTTCCTTCCTCAGGGGTTTAATTTGCTGAGTCTTTTCCTCTAATTCGCTCATTGATAGCTTTTGAGAAACAATCTTCTTGAGTATCTACATAAAAAGGTATCCCTAAATTTTACAATCAGCTCAGCTTGTCACTTGTCAGAATTGTCAAGGCTAATTATCGTTCGGATTCTCTATTTTTTGTCACCTTTGATGCCATAACTAAGGATCAAAGGACTAATCGAGGAGTATCAGTCTGTCACTTTTCGCCACTTGCATCATTACGAAATCCTTCTTCATATGTTCACCAAAGTAGGAGCTGACTTACGGCTTCAATTATTTATTTATGTTAATAGACGTTCTCTGTCTCCGTGTTTTTCTTAATCTACGAATAAGTTTTTGTGCTCATTATAGCTGGTAAAAGTGCGGTTCAGTACGATCTTAGAGAAAACTACAAATTTGATAAAATTGGAGTGGTTAAGAGAAGTGATTTCAAAAGCCATGATGACTACATTGCATACCGGAAATATGGAAAAGAGCATGATGCTAGCGAGGTGGCTTTTTTTTTCTTTCAATTTTCGATTGGTAGATCATAATTATGCAATACCGATCTCTCTCTCCTTTCTTCCTTTGTCAGGGTTTTGATATCAAACATTTTCCGCGACAGCTGGATTCCAAGAAGACTCTTCAACATCTTTGTACAAGTGACAAACCACTTTTGCAGGCTTGCGAGGTAGCCGTACGAGGTGTTCTTCAATATCTGGAAATCAAGGTATGTATTTGTTTAAACTCCATGTTTATCAATATAAACATTGTTGTGATATAGAGGCACACAGGATTTTTTAGCAGATAAGTGACATTGATTCCCTGTTATAATTGAAACCAACCTTGCAACTAATTTATTCCTTGCCCTTTTTGCCTTGCAGAATGAGGACCGTTTGGTACTTGTCAGAGTTATCAAGGCAAATTATAACTCAAATTTTCGTTTTTATGTCACCTTCGAGGCCAGAAGTCAGCAAAGATTAACGAGTATCAGTCTGTCATCTTTCGTCATCGTTGTAAACTTGATCTTCATGTATTCAGGAAAAAAGGAGGTAATTTACTATGACAATTTGTGCTCTCATTTATATCAGATTGAACTTCTCTCTATCTCATAATTGTCTCAAAACTTCAAATCATATTTTGTGTTTGTCATAGATGTTAGAGGTGTGGTTAAGTGCGACTGTAGAGATAGTTACGAATTTATTCCAATTGCTATGGGAAGGGAAAGTAATTTCAAAAGCCAGGCTGATTTCAATGCGTACCGGATATATTCAAAAGAGTATAATGATAGTGAGGTAGCTTTTGTTTCCAATTTGTATTTGGTAGATCATAAGTAATCATCCACCAACTGAAATGTTTCTTCTTTCTCAGGGTTTTGATATCGAACATTCTGATCCCTGTGCTGTGATGGGGGCTCTTCATCCTGTTGAAGACACTTCCATTTTGGAGCGTTGCGAGACGGCTGTAAAAAATGTTCTCAACTATTTGGAAAGAAAGGTATTTGCTGAAGACACCATTTGTCTAATTGCTTGTGTTAATGTCTTAGCATATGAATGAAATTTATTCCACTTCGATAAATGAAACCAACCTTGCAGCCGCTTTATTCTGTAACCTTTTTGTTTTGCAGGAGGTGTTCAAGTTGGAATTTCAGAAGTTATCAAGGCAAATTACAGCCCGGGGTATCTTTTTTATGTCACCTTTGTGGCCAAGATTACGATTAAGATTACGAAAGGCAAAGAGAAAGGGAACGTGAAAAGTGAAAGAGAATGAGTATCAGTCTGTCCTCTACAGCCATTGTACTGATGGTGAAGTTGCTCTTCATATGTTCAGGAGAAAAGAGGTAATTTACTTTTTTAATTGTTTATTTATGCTCCTATAGTAACTTCTGCTCTCATTTTTATCATATTTACGTTCTCTCACTGATTTTTAAGTATTGTCTCGAAAATTCAAATCTTTTTTGGTTTTCTTACTGCTACCTCTATATGTGTAATGATAGATTTTCTTTTGAGAATTGTTAGGACGAATGCATATGATAAGGAAGTCTGAAATGCTACAGAAATTGATAAGTGGGAATGGAGAAATTTGAGATAGGAGAGGGAATGTTTTTGATGTTTGTATATATATAATTTATTTATTTTATTTGAGTTTCTAGTTGTTCGTTGAGTTAAGGTTTGATGCTGATTGGCTAATTAATTTTTGTCAATGAATTGAGAAGAGAAGCTGAAGCCGAAGGTTGCCAAACCTGTTGTGGATGCAAGAGACGATTATGAATTTCTTCCAGCTACACAGTTATCTAGCTCGGAATTTGAAGATCACAGTGAATACTGTAACTATGAAAAATATGTGAAAGAGCATGATGTTAGTGAGGTACATTCTTTTTTTCATACTATTATTATTTTGTAGATCACAATTAATGTTTGTGGACATGCATAGATTCATCCCTCTCTCCTTCCTCAGGGTTTTGATATCGGAACTTTTTTTACTTGTCCTGCTTTTCGTCGACTTTATAAAGCGGAATACAACCGTCTAGAGCATTGCAAGGTGGCTGTAGAACGTGTCGTTGACTATCTCAGATCACAGGTGAGTGTAATCAATAAATACAATATGATTGTATGCTACTATGGTAGCATACAAATGACTTCCCTTGGAACCGACCTTGCAACTATTTTATTCCTCCTTTCTTTGTGTTGTGAATTTTGCAGTATGAGGAAAACTTGAAGCTTGTCAAAATTACGAAGGCAAATTATAGATTAGACAATACGTATTTTGTCACCTTTAAGGCCAAAGACAAGGTTTCAGGACAAATCAATGCTAATCAGTCCATCATGGAGTACGCAAATACTGGTTGGATTTATCTTGATATGTTCAGAAAAAAGGAGGTAATAGGCCTTGTTCTTTATAACTGAACTGAATTGAATACTACTGAATTGAACTGGACTAAACTGGATACTACTGAATTGAACTGAAATAAATTAGTGATAAGCATAAAGAACAGAGCCATATACTGCCTCGAAATTCTCAGTTAATTAACCCTCAAGGAGCTATAAACCATGTATTCTTCCGCATACCATTGAATGTCTGAAAGACGTCTATTATATTCTTCTGGTGTAGGCCAAAATGAACATATTTTTCTGCTATACATGTCATCCAGCAGAAATTTAGTTTGGATGCTTTAAATGAAGAATTTTAAGCCTTCATCGATTACAATTTAACTTTAGACATAGATCGCAGCTAAGTCAACGTTCTCCTTTACTTCCTAGAAAGATAAATTGGTTAAGTGAATAAGTCCTTAGTGAGATTTTGACAGCAGATATGATTAGTCATCGTTGCTTTGCAAAAACATAATTTCTCTGAAGATTTTGAAAGGTTGAAACAAGTTATAGTGTCATAGCCATGTTATAAATGACATAAATATGATAATCATGTCAATTGGGCTGTCCCTACAAATCTCGTTGTTATACTAGCTCTATCGCAAACTGGGTAGAACATTACAAAACTATCCGAGTCATGGTTATTCTCTGAAAATCATCTATTTTTAAATAATGCTTGTTTCTGATGCTGTGTCATTTTGCTAGGTGAAGAAGTTGAGATGCATGATGAATTTATAAGCAGTTGCCGTCGGGTATAATGCAGGTTCTTACTCTTTCTTTACCGTAAGTGTTGTAACAAATGCCTTCTTTTCAACCTCAGAAAATACTGTATGTAAGGGCTAGTGTAAATAACAAAGAAGATTTCTGTGAAATTCTTAGTAGAAATTGGGCAAACTCCAACCAATTTAAGAAAGTAACTTAGAATACTTATTGTCATTGAGACCAACTTCAAAAGCAATCTTAGGAGCAAGCAACTTAATATATCTGTAGAATAACATCTCGAATCTGATTTTATTCGGGAAAAAAGATAGGAACTCTGTGAAAATAAAGTTATGTACCTTGGTGTTTATATTTTCGTTTAAGCTTATAGGTACTTGTATGGTTAGTTGATTGGTTATGCTGTTGGTGTTTAATGTTACTGCTCATAATTTACTTTAGTTCAGGCTGAGTTAATATGGATTTTATATGGGTAAAAGGTTTGTTATTTTCATTGGCTCAGAAGCCAAAATATTACGGCTATACAAGTCTTAAGAGCTAAATTTTGACGAAATAGAGACTCGAACCTCGAGCATTTCAAATTGATAATGAATATCCTTACCATTTGAACAAACTTTTATAAGCGGAAGCAACCTAGGAAATTAGGATGGATTGAGTACCAAAGGAATGCATTTTGGTAAAGCTGCTACAGAAACTTTGCATCAAACCAAGGTTGTATAGTTACACCATTGAATTAAAATGTACTGGTGCACGATGTGTTTTTTTTTTTTTACAAGGGTCTAGACGGTCCCAAGCCAAAGAAAAAAGAGAACCAAAAAGAAACAAAGAAAACTAATGACTGACTCTCCACGAAAAGCTTGTGCCACTCAAATCTTTAAAGAGAATATCTCAGATGGGTGCCAGTGGCACACCATTTAATCCCCTCACTATCTGAATGATGAGAAATGATGGCTAAGTGTTTAATCTTTTTAGGTCTGTTCATGACCCATTGGCAATGTCTAATTAGTTCAAGTCCGCCCTCTCTGGGGTTGGGCTTGTAGCCTAAGTTCACACATAAAATGAGTTGAATTTGAAATTTGTCTTGAAGGTCCGAGTTTTTTTTGTTCAGGTCCAAGTTAGGTATTTGGGAGTATCATGGATCATTGTTTATTGTTTTCAACCAAGGATGCCTTGACCTCCTAGGTCTTGCCTATGCACTCATCAATGTAGAGACTTCGATTAGATCGATTTAACTGTATAGGTGCTCAAAATTCGACTCCCTGACTAATCCTCGAATATACCTCGACCAGGTTCTGAAGGTTCTCAGCTGCTCTACTAACACCTAGTGCTTTTTAATACACCAATCAAAATCAGACGCATTGTAATGCTATGGTCATATACCATAAGCCTTTGTCGTCTTTCGCCCTTTTCCAATATTATGGGCTTATGAGCCAGTTTAGGTGGGCTGAGGAATTAGACTTTAGTTTAAAGATTTGAGAATTGATGATATCCAGACGTATTTAAATGTTATCACTAATTAACTAATAATAATTACAATTACACAAACCTTAACCAAGCGACACATCAATGCATGGTTATTTAGAACTGTGTTACCAAACAAACTCCTAATTAATGGCCAAGATTAAAGGATTAAAATCACTTATTGTCTCAGTAAAACAAACTCACAAATCTTGAATAACTCAATGAAAAATTAGTTTATTAGTAAGCTTGAGATCCAATGAAATCAAAGAAGTGTTTAGTCAAATAATAATGATGAACACACCACTCCTCCATATTTAAACTAGAGACTTCCACACCATATTTTCAAATTCAAACATTCCCAAATTAGCAAAATTTGCAGTTTTAGGCAAGTTTTACAAACCCTAGACATCTACCAGATGCGATTGCTCACATGCTCCTGCATCTAAATTAATTAGTTTTATTTTTCTTGATTTTCTCTTCTCTAAACTTGAATCTCGAGGTGTATTACTTTATTAGAAATTAATTAATTAAAAGGTTAATTACAAATTGGACTCATGTGGTTATATAAACTTGCATATTAGTGTCTTTGGTTTATTTTTTTTACAATTTAGTGACTTGTAATTAGTAAAAGATTGAGGATGTCATTAATGACATGGACATGAGTATATTGGTCTCAAACTTATGACGACCTATAAAATGCTTTTTCCTTGAGATATTTGCAAATTATTTTTGTGTAACCCATTGAATTTGAAGTTCTCATTCGAGGGATGCAATTTGTGTATTAGGATTTTGAAAAAAAAAAAAAGAAATCAATCAAATTGGAGGAGAACATAAACTATAAATTTGGCAAAGTAAGAGTGTTTTATATGTCAACCGAAAAATTGAGACATTTTTACCTTTATCCATATCATCAAAATTAATAGGATCTTCAACTTTTGAGTAATTTGGTCTGTTTGAACCACAAATCACTCAATTGTGTAAAAAATAAATCATAAACACTAATCTGAAAGTCAATATACTATAGGTATCCAATTTGTAATTAACCCTTAATTAGAAATCTTGAGGTTTATAAGAGTTGAAGTGACGAATTCAGTGACGATCATGATATGTAAAACTGATAACCAGAGTATTTCAAAAAAAAATAAAAATTCGATAACCAGAGAAAATCCGACACATATCACTCTCTAATTAATTAGTGATAATTGAGCTTATTGTGTACTTAAATTTTGCTTAATTGTAATCATAATTTACGTACAATTATGGAGTTTTTTTAAGTAGCCAATTACGTAAGACCATACGAACCACAGAGTGATTGTTAATTAATTACTTAATTAATTAATGTGCTAATCACCTTGCTTAAAGGCTGCACATTCTCAAGTGGTCCAACTTAACATTCGTGTCTACTTTGCATTTTCTTGAAAGAAAAATAAGCTTTCTTGGTCTTAATCTTTTCAATTTATACACATTGTTTTCAATTTATACACATTGTGTTGGGTAAAATCAGTGTAGTTAAAGATGTTAGGTACTAGTAGGATGGTTGAGGTTCTTTGTTGAACTAATCGAGAAATTATTTAGAGATAAGTCGGATTTTAAGCGCCTAGTATTCTTATTGGAATATCAGAGTATTATTTTGGAATATCACAGTATTATTTTTGGTATATCAGAGTATTCTTTGAGCATTCCAAAAGAATACTCTGATATTCTAAAATAATACTCTATTCCAAAAATTGTCCAGAAAATTCTGGAAAAATTCCAAGAGGATGTATATCGTAATTCTAATAAATTGTAGTTCTTGGTTTAAAGCCAAATTACACACAGTTTAGTCCCAATAAATTATAAAAGTGGTTAAATTGATAAAAATTATAAAAAAAAAAAAAAAAAAACTCAAAAATCTCCTAGAAAATTGTGGGTGAATTTCAAAAAATGTATATTGTAATTTTAAGAAACTTTAGTTCTCGGGCTAAAACTAAATTTCGCACAGTTTAGTCCCAATAAATTATGAAAGTGATTAAATGGATAAAAATCAAAGAAATTTGAAATTTTTTTACCACAATGGATCTCAAAATGACACGCCTAATTAATACGAGACCAACAGTATAAAACTTTTCGAAAAATGAGTTCGGGATCATCGGAGAAATGTATTTTAAATAAGAAAATTAAAACTTTTTTCTCTCTCATGTGATGACATCAATGCTGACATCATCCTCCTCCTTCTTTCTTTTTCATGTATGACATGCTTCTTTTTTTATTTACAAGTTTGTCACATTCTCCTAATTAATTACTAAATTGACCCCATTGTCGCACCATAAAAGTTGTCACATCGAAACACCTCGTCACACTTGATCCATCCCCTATAAAAATAAATGATATTCTTAATATATGTGAGACATACTTTTTATTTAATTAAGACTATCAAACGTTCATTATGAACTATATAAATTATTAAAGTATATCAAGTTTCTCATGATATTTTGTTTTATGGATAAATTAATTATTTTTTAATGGATTAAACTTGATCTTAATTTAGTTTATAATTTAATTTAGTGTATATAAATAATGATTCGTTATTGAATTAAATTAATTTATTAAATTTATTGAAGTTTACTGAAAATTACTGAACTGAACTGAAATAAATTGCTGATAAAGGATAAAGAACATGACCTTACAACTGTAGGTAAAACCTACTTTTGGCTCATGTTGTAACACAATATATTTCAATGGTAAAATATTGTCCACTTTAACTCAATTCAACACCTTAAGCCTCACAATTTTATAGAACGTGGCATGCATGTATTGAAACCATATCTTACTAATAAGCCTTAATTGTCCTCTTTTTATTCCTAATGTGAAACTCGGTTTATGACTACTCCCATCGTTATTCCTTAAGTACGATCCTTGCTCGGGCCTTTTGATGAAATTATGGAGGCTTGGAAATTTGGTTATCTAAAGTAGTAGTTGTTAATTTGGATTCTATTGTTACCATTTTATTCAGGATTTGAATTGTTCTCTTCTTCGTTATTACTGGATTCATGAGCTTTTGTTTGCTGACATTTGTAGTATTGGTGCTCCAAAGATGATTCATGGGCAGTATTTGCTTTTTTGTTTTCCTCTCTAACTTTATGTTTTCTGTTTTTTTTTTCTTTTTTTTTCTTTTCTTTCTTTTCTTTTGAATGCTTAAGGACTTAGCCACTCTTTGTAACAAAAAAATATGGCTTGATGATAAATAGGTACTTTTGGCAACTTTTAGCCTTTGTGTTTTCATCTCTATTTTGATTGGAAACAGGCCATTGATCAAGATCCATTTCCTTTCCATGACATATGTTTCTTTTCAGCCATACATTTAGTGCTTAAAATATGTGGGTTTACTAGCTACTTTTCCTTTTTTTGAGTTTTTTCTTTTATAATTTTCTGTTTGTTTCCTTTTTCAATTTAGAGTCGATTTCTAGGGTTTTGTGTTAGTTATCTAAACAACAATTGAGGCTTATAACATTCACGTGACGAGTTGAGTGACGATAATTTGTATAAGTGATTGTCAAAGACGAATATCCAACACATTTTACACTTTAACTACTGATAACTGAACTCGTTGTACTTAAATTTGTTTAATTGTAATCTTAAAATTAACCTACAATTATATAAGTATCAACTAGTTAGGTAACTACGTATGATCATAAGAACCACATAATGCTAATTAATTAATTAATACTGTGCATAATCACCTTGCTTAATTAAAAAGGGTGCACATGATTTCTCAAGTGGTCCAAATATTTGTGTCTGCTTTGCATTATGTTGAAAGGAAAATAAGTGTTATGGGTCTTAACTTTTTTATTTCTTCACATTTTGATACATTAGTTTAGCTTCTTCTTTTTTTAAGGTAAAAGCATGTTACAGACTAAGGTTGAAGTGCGGACAAATTTGATCCATTCTGCTTTTGTCAAGAAAATGAGTAAAATTCAATTAGAAATATTCAAATTAATTGATGTTAATTGGCTTCAAATGCTAACAATATGAAACCACATACTTTATGTTTGTACTAATTTAAATTACGTGCATATATTTGGAAATAGCCGAAATGACAGAATTTAGTTTATTTATAGTATTGTAAGGAGTAATTAACTGGATTGTGTTCAGATGGTACGCCCTACTACGCGTTTGAAATTCATCTCCTACTAAAATGATATCTTATAACAATTAATAATGAGATTTTTATTTTTTATAACTGAAAATTGCTACACTTAATTGAAGTACACTTACTGAAGTAAAATTACTGAACTGAAATAAAATAGACTACTGTTAAGACATAAAAAACAAAATTTAAGGAGTAAATTTTTTTTACTGTAGTTAATAATTTTATTTTATTTTTTTGTTAATTTGTGTCTTAAATAAAATTTGAAAATATGTGGAGTATGACTTACCAGATTGGTGGATTAGATGTTGTCAAAAACCTAAAGATTTTAAATAAAATTTCCCAATAATTTTTCTAAAAACAGTGGAAGCACACTTTTTTTTTCATTTTTTTCCTTGCTTTTTTTAAATGTTTTTCTTTTGTGACTTTCTTTTCTTCTTTTTTTTATTTCCAAATACTAGGGTGTGATATCCAATCACGTGGTAAATAGAAGCAACTAGTTATGGCTTTTTTAGTGAGGAATTTAAGAAAGAATTTTGAAAGAGATTGAATTAATTTGGGTTGGAAATGGCATCATCATGCGAGAAGAAAATAAAAGGAAAAAGTCAACCCGACCTCTTTGGTACACGTGTTGATCCGACAGGAGATCGTGGAATGTAGTTTGTCGTGACACGTACCCATCTGTCTTAACCTAACCCCCCAAGGCAGGCCCCAATCACAAAGGCTAAGGTTGTATATGGACCCACCTAAGTGGAGCATTGACATGCGAGATTGGCGTCTAACTATTGCACCAATCAATATTCTTTTTATACTCCTTAAAATGTTTCCTGCCATATAAAAAAAGTTACATTTTTTAAGCACTTTATAATACTCTAATTTACTTTGTTTGTAAATAAAAGTTTATGGTATTGGGTTTGTTTGGTTCAGATGTTTTTCTTTGTTGTTTGTAGTTCATGTTTGCTGTTTATTGTTTTTGTTTACGGTTTGCTGTTTCATTTTGATGTTTGCGGTTTGCTGTTTGATAATTGGTGTTTGGTAAAATCATAATTATTTATTGTTGTTAGCATGTAAAATGACTAATATGGGCATAATTAAAAATTTTAAATGTAAAATGCAAAGGACAATAAAGGAAATTAAAATCCGTAGAGATTCTTTTGTAGTTGCCTCTCACCTAAAAAGCAATAAGCATCATTTTCTAATTCCTAACCAAACACTTAATTAACTGCTTTTTAGATCGGAAAAGCAAAAAGCAGTTGGGAAACGGTGAAACAAACACCCTCTAAGAATGGTAGATAGATGTGAAGCGTTTTTTTGCAAAATAAAATTTTCTAAATTACAACATTTTAATGACAACAGTATATTCCGTGTTAAGAAAATTTACATTTATACATCGTTATAACATAGCATTCAACGACACTATACACCATAAAATTGAAATCATAAATCATAATATGGACGTTTTACATTTTTTTTTCTTTTTTGTAAATTTTAAGGTTTACGAATTAAATTGGTGTTTAAGTTCATTTTACTAATCCGCAATTCAATTAGTTGAAGTAATATTTTGTCAATTTTGTCAATATATATAAGTTGTTAAAATATAAAAATATCACAAAAACTCAATAATGAGATTTAAGATACTCTGTTTTGTAAAAATATTCATATAACATATCTTTATTTGCCAAAAAAAATAAAATCCATACCACATACCTCGATTTATAATTTGTTAAACTACAAACTTCTATTTAAAAATTGAATATACTACAAACATTATTTTTAAACTTTTACTTTTAATTTATTTCGAGATCTTATTATATAGTTTTCTCATTTTTTTTGCCTCTCTTTTGAGAGAAAAACTGAATAGAGTTTCAAATTGTGAGTTTCTATTCTGCGTTTATGAATGTGTTAATGACAATTAATCAATATTATTTAAATGGGTATAGACTTACCGCTTGTAATGCGGAAATTATTGAATTTTATGCAACAAAATAAAGTTCGACACCACAATTTACATATCACCAATCACGCTTCATATACTCTGATGAGTCATGAGATGAAGACGATTGATTCACAAAAAATGCGATGACGATGAATAGAAAGAGAAGGGCTACACCACATATAGTGAATGAATAGGGGTGGCAATGGGGTGGGGAAAATTCGAAAATTGCGGGTATCCGAACCGATGTGAGCAGGGAATAACCGAATTATTTGGGTGTGGGGGTGTCCTGAATCGTGATGATCCCCGAACTGTCACCGAAAGTAAACCCGCCGAGATCCCTAAAAAATACCGAAACCATATAATGAAATTATATATATAAATTTATACATGTAACAAAATTTATTATAATTAAGGGGAGAGTACAAATAAAATCTTTGTGGTTTTAATGTTTGCAAATAGAGGAATGTGGTTTCATTTTTTGCAAAATGAGGCATGTGATTTACATATTTGACAAATAAGGAAAATTGACTCATAACATTTGCCACATCATCAAGTCAGCCCTCCACGTCATCAAGTCAACATGACATGTCATTAAAAAATTAATATTTTATTATGTCACGTCACCAAAGTCAACAAGTCAACATGACATCATCAAAGTAAATATCACATGTCATCAAATACTAACACCTTAAGTGAAATTCTTTTAATTGTAAATTTTGTAAAACACATGCCTCCTTTTGCAAAAATGAAACCACATTCCTCTATTTGCAAAACATTGAAACCACGAAGGTTTTATTTGCACTTTTCCCTATAATTAAATCTTGCTTTTTTTATTAAATACCTAAATAATTTCGATAACCTCCTAGTATTATAAACATGCTTTTGAGTTTTCAAATTGGTTGATATTTTTAGTTTTCGCCACAAACATCATATTCATATTTGTTCGTCCTTGACAATTTTCATTTGGTTTTTCTTTTGTTCTGGATTTTTGGACGTATTTCACAAATAATTGTGTTAATCGAGAGATAGTTATAAACATGTAATTTTATTCATTAAATTTGGGTATTTCAATCTTGAATTTTTTTGGATGTTGGGGTTCTCCGAAAACCGTGGGTAACCGCACAAACGGGTGTGGGGATAAAAAAAATTACCAAACCTCTTTTAAGGAATTAACCGAAACCGTCACTGAAAAAATTGGATGCTGAATGGGAAACTCATTCCCGCCCGAACCGCACCATTGTGACCCCTATGTATGAGGAAGACAAAGTATGTCTCAACTATCTAATTCTATTTTCTTGATGGTATATATTCTCCCCTTATTCATAGTACACTAAGCTGATAACATCTATTAGTTTCAATCTCTAGTACACCCTCAAGCACAAGCGTGTGTAAATACATGTCCATGTGTTAAATTTAATCAACAAAATTAAGGCTACTTAGGATTTGAAACCTTAAACCATTTTTCATAGTCTGTGATACCATGTCAAGAAACTTTATATTAACCGATCTCTAACATCTTTCATGGATGAGCATTAAACAATGGCACTCACACTGCCCAAACAAATTTATTACATTTTGATGAAACTGTTAGATAACTGTTTATGTAAATACCAAATCTAATTTTCTCTCTTGTTAAGAAAGATATCAAAGACAAGATTTTCAAAGAAAATGAAGAACATTTTGGAAGGAAGATGGAAGATTCGGCTTAGCAGGAGATTTTCTTTGCTATATTATGTTTAATGACGAGCACATGACCATGATCTTGAAATTTTTCATTGGGAGACAACTAAATCTTAATTTCTCATTGAGTATCATTCATAGGAAAAATAATATTGGCTAGCTGGTTTGATAAAAGAATTTGTGGATTTTGTTCTAAAATATGTAGATTTAATTAACTTTTAACTACGTTACCAGAAAAAATTTAACTTTTAACTACTTTATTTATTTCCTTTATAGAACCAGAAAGTATAAAGTTTATGATTCCCTTTTTTGGTAAAACAATAATTAAAATTTGCCTTAATATATGGAATGCATTCTGTTTTGTTTTATATATTTGTGAGAAAATTAAGTGCTTTACAACTAGCACTTAAATTGAGTTCAGGAGCCAATTGTATTATGTGATAGGGGACATTTCCATGCATCACTATGTTGTACTTGTTTTGTTGCATTTTATAATATGATAAAAATATAAATTTACGATAATGCCAGCTAAAAATAATATCGCTAAAATGTCTGGTTGCTTGTTTTGGAGTCGGCACAAAGTATGTTAGTTAAGGGGTAGACTCTCTGACTAGAGGTGAACCAAAGATTTTAAATTTAGAGGGACCAGTATATTAAAAACTTATACAAAATAAAAGTTAAATATCTCTGTGCTACAAAATATTGATGATCATTCTTCAGTAAGCATAAAAAAAAATATAACTGTTTTTTATGATCCTTTATGTCTTGATAAGGAATAAATTAACTTGATTGTCAATAATATCAAATATTATCATTTTTAATACATGTGATCAAGCAATCAAATATCCATTTTTATCCGGCTCATTTTGTTATATTCACAAATTTCAAAACAGAAAATGCCTTTTCAACTATATAGCAATTGTAACTCGTAGAATAAGTGCTAGAGTGCTATAAGTCTATACACCATTCATATATACAATTGTCACTTCAAGTATCTCCTAAAGAAATTTTTAATCCTCTAAACAATTGCTTATCTTTTGTATTTTCATTCTTGTCTTCTTGACATGAATTATAAGAGTTGGTTTTGTAGGGCTAGCTAGTTGCCATTTGTTGGATTAATTTGGAAGGAATAAGGTTCAATGAATTTTGTGAGCTACAAGTTCCCAATAAAGGTAAAGTTTATAGGAGGATGTATTTAGTGTCAACTTTATTTCAATTGCAAGAGTTTGATTGGTCAATGTAAATATAAAGAACTTGTGTTTTTTAATTACTTTTTCATAAATCTGCCCAAAAGAATTACTTTTTCATAAATTGCTTTATTAAAGACAATAAATAAAGGAGTACACAAAATTTCATACAGATCATGCATACGCATATAATAATGGCCGTACAGATATGTACATCTTTTTTTTTCGAAAGAAGTATATACACTTCTAAATTAAACCAATTTAAACTATTGATGTAGATTATGGTTACTTTATTTTTCTTTTACTTTGTTTTTACTTTACTTTGTTCTATTTATTATTAGATTAGTTTTTAACCCATGATCTAATGGTGTACAAAACAAAATAATGGTTATTTTGTGAATACAGAAAAAATGCGATTTTTTTTAAAATTTGATTAATCCCATGATTACTTCGTGACTAATCTCCTATATTAATCTCTAAAGAATTTATGCACCCAACTAGTACCTAATATAGTAAAAGACATTAGGTTGTTAGGCCGTCAGGTGATAGTCGGGCAGTCAGAGACATCCATCGAGGATTAGTTGGGGATAAGTCGAGTTGGAGCGCCTAGACGGATCTAGATGGTTTAATCGGTCCACATCGAATTCTCGTATTGAGAGCCTAGGCGAGGTCGGAGCGGGTAGACTACCTTCATCTACAACACTATAGTGCTAGCACCTAACATCTTTTACAACCTTGAGTAGTGATATCAAGTCCTTAATTATCTCTCCCATAACTGGATTTTAACTATTAGCTCATGCTTTTAGTTGAATCAGTTAAGTAACTGGTATCAGAGCATCTGTGATCGAAAAGTCCTAGTTTTGATTCCCGACAACTTCAATATTTGTTGAATTAAAAACACATGTGTATTACCCTGTGGTATGCACACTTCAAGCCCAAGGGCATTCGCGTGAGCGGGTGGTTAACCTTAACTATCAACTCGAGATTTTAGTTTCGTTGGTTAAGTAACATGCATGTATTAGAGCCGTTGTGATCATGGTTGTCAAACCCGACCCATTCAAAGACCCGAAAAAGCTAAAGGTCGAGGGTTTAAGGTTCAACTAGGGGTCAATAACTATAGTAAAAACCTAATAATTTGAATTTTATATTTGACCTTCAAACACAATTATAAAAGTATAAATCTAATTCAACAATAAAAGAATGTAAACTTTATCAAATGATCAAATAAGTATATACAAAAATTTATGATCGACTCTTACTTACTTGGGATTCAATTGTCCTTGAAGACTTTCTTATTTGATGAGGAGAATAAAAATAGGGATGGAAAAGATGATTTTGAAAGAAAACCTAAAAAATTAGGCGTATAGGAGGTTCATAAAGTAGATAAGAATTCAAATTAGAAAGGATTCTTTTTGCGAAAATAAGGCTATTAAAATTCCTGATTACTAATTGGGTTTTTCTATGATTATTTTATTTTTTACAAAGTAACCATCACTTTATCCACGATCACAATTAGATGAAGGTAGTGGATTTTGATCTATTGGTGATGAAGACAGAGTAATAATTACTTCAAAGTGATCGTAACCTACCCCTTATTAATACTTAATGTATTAAATGATGATAGTGGCTAAATCAACATATTTGACTATTTTGTCGTTTTAATTAAGCTAATTTAGGAGACAACAATAAATTATGGCAGCTTAAGTTTTGACCCGTTTGGACCGATGAACCGTGACCGATTTTTTAGGTTGGTGGTTCAACCGGTCGGTTCACCGATATTTTAGCGGGTTTTAGCTTTGAAAAATAATAGCTACATTCGGCAATGTTTACCTTTCGGGTTTGGGTCAACCTGGTTAAACCGACCGAGCCGGACCTGATTTATTAACTATGGCTGTGATCGAAAGATCCTGAGTTCGATTCCTGACAACCTTAATATTTGTTAAATTAAAAACACATAGTAGGTTAACCTGTGTTGTGTACGCTTCAAACTCAATGGACATTCGCGTGAGGGAGTACATCAGAGAATATTAATATTTAAATCATAATTGGATCTTAACTATTAGCCCGAGCTTTTGATTGAAGGTGTAGGCTATGGTCACTTTGTTTTTCCCTTACTTTGTCTATACTTTGTTTTTTTCACCATTGGATTAGTTTTTAACCCATGATCCAATGGTTGACAAAACAAAGTAATGGTTACTTTGTGAAAAACAAAGTGACCATAGAATATCCCTTGATTGAATTATCAAGAATTAAATTGATTTTTAAAACTAATCCTATTAATTAAAGCATATAAACCCTCAAAATCTACCGTAATACTCTATGTGTCACTCTTGTGAGGGTTAGATCACAAGTTCATATAGAGATTTGCACACAAATATTTTCTTGTAATTATTTTCATTATACTCCAATGGACAACATTAGTGCCACGAAGCAAATTATCAAAATCCACCAATTTTTAAATCCCCACTTCCACCCCATTGGCCCATTGTTCACTTTTATCATAACCATGTGCTTAATATAATAAAATAAATAAAGGACAAGAAGAAGAATGAATGTCTTTGAGTGGGATATATATATGGAAGTAGCTGTATATTTTAGGGAATAATATTTAAACAAATATAAAGATCCAAATTTAAATTAGTTGGGAACTTGAACCATAAAAATTTCATGAAGGTTCATAAAAATCGGCCATCAAATTCACCAATCAACAAACATTATCCCAATTTTTTCTTCTTCTTTTGCTGATTTCGAAGCTTAATTTTCGTTCTTAATTTCAAGATTTTTGTCCTTTTCCTTGCTTAAAATTGCCTTAAATATATCTCCCATTTAGATCACTAAGAAAAGCCCAGAAGAATCAAATTCAACATGAAGGTAAGTTCATCTTAGTAATTTACAGAGATATAATTAATATTAATGCATTAATTTAGTTCTTAATTTCAAGAGTTTTGTGTTTTTGGGTGCAGCTTTTCAGTTGGATGCATAATAAGATTAATGGCAATAAACAAGTCATTAATAACAAATCAACAAATTCTGTTGTTTCTTCTTCCTCTCGTAAGCATTCTTCGCAAGCTCTTTTTTTGAGTTTTGACCTCGGTCTTTGATCATTCTGATTTTGGTGATCGAGTTTCCGACCTTTCATCTTACTATTATCACTTACTCAGCATTTAGACATTTTTTTGCTAAATTAATTAATTACGAACATTTAGTCTAGTTGAAAAAAAGTATTATTTGTATCATGAAAAAAATTCAGGATTTGACATAAAAAGAAGAAGAACGAATGTAGTTATTAAAGTCAAAACTATCAAATCAAAATTGATATGTTTGAGTCAAGAAAAAGTCAACCGTTAATACATATAAAAAAAAATATGGAAGTTAAGGTCAAAATATACTTTAAGCTATGATTAGTTTAGCCGA
Organism: Euphorbia peplus; assembly: GCA_028411795.1. NCBI lineage: Eukaryota > Viridiplantae > Streptophyta > Magnoliopsida > Malpighiales > Euphorbiaceae > Euphorbia > Euphorbia peplus. The sequence goes on along the minus strand of CP110843.1, from coordinate 4,121,231 downwards.
AATGTTATGAAATTTATAACATTTAACAATTCAGTCAAAATTAGACAATTTTTTCGATCCTAAAATTGATTGTATTTGAGTTAATTTGTTAAATATTAGTATAATATTATTTGAATTTTGCTCTTTATAATTTATAAAAAGAAATTAATTGATTTTCTGTATGCAGATCATGTGAAATTACAAGAATCTAGAGAAGAATTCAGTGATTGGCCACACAGTTTATTAACAATTGGAACTTTTGGCAATAACGGAATCAGATCATCATCATCATTATCATCATCATCACAAAATCATGAAATTATAAATAATATTCATCAAAATCAAGAATTAGAAGAAGAAGAAGAAGAAGAAATTTTAGAAGCTTCTTCATCCCCAGATGACCTTCCAGATTTCACAGAAGAAGAAATTGGGAAATTACAAAAAGAATTAACAAAGCTCTTATCCAAAAAACCAACTTCTGATGATCATAAAAATCTTCCATTGGATAGATTCCTAAATTGCCCTTCAAGTTTGGAAGTAGATAGAAGGCTAAGTAACACAATTAAGAATGATATTGAGGAGAATAATGAAGAAGATATTGAGAGGACTATAAGTGTAATTTTGGGGAGATGTAAGGACATACGTGAGAAGAAAAATAAGAAGACAATTGGGAAAAAATCAATTTCTTTTCTATTCAAGAAAATGTTTGTTTGTTCAAGTGGATTTGCTCCTCAACCAAGTTTGAGGGATACTCTTCAAGAATCAAGAATGGAAAAGGTATGTACTTATTCTCATTTTCTCAAATTCGTTTTTCGGTATTGTGTTGTTCGGATTGCAAACAGGCTGGGAATTATCAATCACTAACTAAGATCCACTTTGTTAGAGACGATAAGAATGGAAAAATGTATTCCTCCGCGGACAAGATTGGGATGAGAGCATGGAGATCTCTATCCCAATAACTTGATCTATTTATATAACCATGTTATAAAATTATATTTATTCCGATGATGATATCTGGCATAATAGGTTCATTTTCGTAAATATTTCACACAATTTGATGCTTTTGCCTCAGACATGCATGCGTGCGCATGAGGACATGACTATAAATTTGTCTCTATTGTGTCAAAAATTTCGATATAACATTATGCCAAAAATCACCATCATTTTATGAATAATAGTTTTCATCCAATCAGATAATTATTTAATTTTATGAAATGAGTATGGAGATTCTTTATTTGAACGAAGGCGGAGGTGAGGGAAACATTTCTCACCCCAATCCCGTCCTATTTGCAATGCTATACTTCATGTATAATCAAAGGTTGAAAGGTTTGTAAATTTGAGTCCCCGACTAAGAGGTTTGAAATAGAGTTATTTATGACTTGAATTAAATCAAGTCCGTCAAAGCCATATTTCAGGCCCAACCTAGCTTATTAGATAATCTGATTACAAGTTGGCTGCAGTTTATATAAAATCTCAAGCCCAATCCACAAATTTAATTGGGCCTGGGCCGGACTACATAAGATAAACTGGGTAACCAAGCCCGGTTTTTGTTTATATTTTAGTACAAGTTTATATGAACGTAATTAGTAAAGAAATATATGCATTAACTAAGAATTAAGTGCTAATTAATTTTTTTTTTATAATGCAGCTTTTGAGAATGATGCTTCAAAGGAAGATAAACCCTCAGAACACTTCTCGAACATCTTCAATGAAGAAATATCTCGAGGATAATAAGAGTGTGTCTTGCAGAAAAGAAAACGAAAACGAAAAATTAGAAAAAGAAAAAGAAAAGATTTGTGATGGCAATAAATGGGTCAAAACAGATTCTGAATGTAAGTTTATTTTCTCCATTTTTGTTTTAATGGATTAACTTAGTTAACCCTAATATTAATGAATAATCTCATCTTATGTTAATTGCAGATATTGTTCTAGAGATTTAACTTTTTCATCAAACAAGTCATATCCTAGTAAGTGTTTTCCTCTCTTAATTTATGCATTTTTTCCAATATATATAATTAATTACAAACTTTTAATTAATTAGGATGTTGAATTTACCTTCATGGTTTTAAAGGAAGGCGCCTAGCTATTTGGGTCCTGTCTAGGCATTCATAATTAAAGTATCCAATTTTGACTAAGCTTTCAAAACTCGACTTATTTTCAAATAGTTCATCGACTTATTCCCAATTGGTCCTTAAAGGATTTTGGCCGCTCAACTAGCATCTCACGTCTTTAATACAATGTTTAGCTTACAATTTTTTATGTTTATTTTTGCAGATGGAAATATGGAGATTGAATCCAATTGGAATGCCTAGCTTGTGGATTATAATTATAAATTTTTTTTGGTAACGATTATAATTATAAATTAAGGATTAGCTGAATAATATAATTAAATGAAATAGTAATTTACAAAAATGGGACCTCTTTTTTCATGGTTGCATGATCTTATTGCAATACATGTTATGAATCATCACAAATTGTTGTTATATAGAGGAGAAGGATTGATTTGTGTAGTTTGTCGTAGCGAAATTAAGCTGAGACAATTTTTGTCATGTTTTACATGTTTTTTTTTTTTTTTTCTCAAGTTTGTAATACATATATCTTTAATAATATTACCTATAGTGGCACATATTGATACATAAATTTAATATGCTATAATTCAGGCTACACTTTTGGTATGAATAATTATATTGTACAAGTAAGATAATTTAAAATATTCGCTAACATAAATACAATATTTATCACACTCCACGGTTGCAGCAGAGACTTCCGAACGTTTAGATTATCCTTAAAATCATCAAATAAAACGTGTCGAAGTAAGATCCGCCAGTTTAATAATGGACGATACATGTAAAACAAGAACTTGGCTACGAGCCACTTTTTACGGACAAAGAGAATGCCCCATGTCAATATGATTAGTGCCTTGGTGTTGGATGGGGTTACTGGAGAGGTAAGTAGCATTAATATGATCACAATAGACCAAAGATGTCATTTGAGTAGGATCATGAAGCTCTAAGAGGAGATTGTGACACCGATAAGATTCAGAGATCACATTTATCATCCTTACGTATTCAGTTTTAGCACTGGGGTGAGAAAGAGTAGCTTGATCTTTGGAAGGCCAAAAAATAAGATTGTCGCCAATGAAGATACAATAATCAGAGGAAAACATGAAAGTTTGTTAGCTTTGTTGTATAATAATTATATTGACCTGGTAAAACAAATATTGTCACATCCCGCATTACTCCCTCGCAAATGGCATAGCCATATCGGGCCTGTAGCCGTTGATTATTGAGCAGATTCCTACTCACCCCCAATAGTACTCTTAACGCTTAATTGGAAGCAAGTGGAGTAGATATTGATATGTTCTATCGGGTACTACGACATAACTTACGGTACGTGTTTCCAATGAGGTTGAATTTTTCAGGGTAGTCTTTTCAAACATAAAGGAATGCAGAGACAAAAGATAGTGCGAGAAAAGTCGCTTGGATTGGGAGCATCGACATAGCATTTTTCTGTCGGGCCCAAACTGCGCCCAGTGAACCTCAAGATGGCATGGCAGACAAGCTATGTGCGCCCAGCGGGTCCAACTTCAAGGTTTCTCACTAGATGAACCTCGATTGGCCTAGAAACATGCCCAAAGAACCTTGGTTTTGCAGCTAAAATTTCTCGGAGAGCGCCGGAAGCTTCTAGAAAGTGTCTAGAACATAGTTTTAGCAAGATTTCTCACCTTAGGTATGTTGTAACATTATAATAGGCCTTAAGATCATTTGTAAACTCACTTGTATACACATTAGAGTTTTGTAAAGTGCCTTAGAGTGTTGTAAAGCTTTCTTTATCAATACAAATGACAATTCCTCACTTCCGCGTGTGCATTCTTTGTCTGTGTACTGTTAGATGTGGCACATATAATCTAAGCAATTTAACAGAGACAAACAAAATGTATATATTATTAATCAAAATAAGAGAAATATATATAAATAAACTAAATCGAATTACGTAACAAATACCAGTTTCCCGAATATAGTTAATCCGAGGCCCTTTCAGTTTCCTGAAGACTATATTCACCCAGTGTTGGTAATAGTCTCCCATGATACAACGGATTACGGAGGCAAACTCTAACCGCGTGCGATCGTTGTCACTGGAACCAAATGGACGAAATAAGAACTGAAATTCTCAAAATCGTTGAAACCAAAATGCTTGGAAATTCAAAAGAAATACTCTGCTATCTAGTTCTCCAATACAAATCATAATGTATAAGAGCTAGCACAAAAACGTAAGCAAGGAAAAAACCTTAAAACCAAAATTCAATAAATAAAAATTAACTTTAGTTTTTTTTAATAGTTTAAGTACTTGGTATAAAATTAACTACAACTCTTATTTTATTATTTTTAAAACTCTTAGCTATACGTTTAAACATATGTATGATATACTTGTTTGAATTAAAGTTTGTTTAAAAAAGTGCGATTTTTTTTATATACGCATGCCAATTGTGAGTTTCATGCAACTTACCCTTTTTATGTTTGCAATTCGTATGTGAGTTTTTGGCAGTTCCGAATGTCTTGAAGGCTGCCATAATAAGCGCAAAGGAGATAAAAATCGAGCGAAACCTGATAAAGGACTTGTTGGTTGTCCTTAACTCCAAACCACTTAATTCAAGAAGTTTTTTCGCATAAACGAAAGGTTGGAACAATCTTTATGGATCACTCACAAAATTTGTACTCCAAAATCAACCATTTGGAAAAGTATTTCCCATACAAGAGAGGAGTTTTTGATTCTAAATCAAATGAGATATATATATTTTATCGGAGTTTTTATTGTCATTGTATAATTTGATTTTTACTTGTTAATTTTTTTCAGTAGAATTCTAAATCTGCTAATTTGCTACAATTAACCGGATCACTGGAGACTAATGATATAAATGAGGATCTATCTTAAGAAGGGATCCATCACTGTTGTGCTTGATCCCACAACAAAATTCAAGAAGTGGAAGAAATACCGGTAGAAAAGAAGTTGTTGCATGTTGTTGTGGTTACTGGATATGGCAGTACAAACGGTTCAAATCCGAAACACTTCTGGAGGATTTGAAACTCTTATGGTATCCAATGGGGTGATGCTAAATACGGGCACATCCTAAGAAAATGCAGCCATATGAGAGTAAGATCATTATTCTACAAATATTGTATGCCAAATGTAACTTTTAGGTTTAATGTTTTGCATGCTATTATTATTTTTATAACTTGTAAAATTCTTTTCGATATATATATATTTTGTTATCCCATGAATGAGCTATGAAATTATACGCACAACCTTGTTTGAAGATACTTGGCAGATTTGGTTGGTTAGATTAAGGATTGACTTGCGTTGGAGATATGTAGGGTAAATGTATATGGTTAAGATTGTTGATATTTGTAGCTTGATTACATATTTTGTTACACTATGGTTCACTCTTTAGTTACAATTGTTGTTATTTGGAAGTGTTATTCAAATGAGACATGAAATATGTATTCTAAAAAAATACATAGTATATATTAAAATTTAGATACCTCTTAACTTTAGCTGTACTATCTTTATGGACCTTAAATTTCAAACCAAAGCATAAAATCTCTAAAATTTACATTTTACGAATACAAAACTGTGACATTTTCCAACTTGTTTAAAGTTACATAAAATCTCTATTCGATTTCAACTTGCTTATAACGATCTATTGACTCATTGGATTCTTCATTTTTTTCATGTTATTGGATAAATTTTCTTAATAAGTTTTATTGTTTTTGGTTTTCCATCCGGTTTCCGAACCACATTGGGCCGACTAATCCGGACTCAGAGCGGGTCCAAGGATTCGGGGCGGGCCAACTAAAATTAAGTTTTATTTTCTTAATAAGTTTTATGATTTACTTAAATGAGGTTTTTTAGTGGTTTTTTAAGTAAATGAGTCAATTTTATTTAAAATGGGTTATTTTAGTATTTGCTTTATGTAGGTAAAAAATGCTTAATTTTTTTTCTATTGTTTGTAGCCCTACAAATCGAGGATAGAGTAAACACAAAAATAATAAATCGGCAGAATCGAGCTACGGTATTGAATTATTATTACTGTTATTATTGCTACTATTATTATTTACCAATCTTTTGTAGTTTTGTATTCCAACTCAATTTTGAACAAATGTATGCTAGGATCTACCCGAGGGGGTACCGAGTGATCTCGATTTGGCAGGATATATTGAATCAGAAATAAAATTGCAAAAAACAAGTATGTATAGTAATAAATTGGTAGATTATTTTCATTTTATTTATCTCCTTTATTTATTTGAGAGATGTAGATTAATGTCAATTGCTAAATACTTAGTATACAACTAGCTTCAAATCGAGATATTTGTAATGTCAATTGTTAATGTCTATTTGTTTTATGTTTGCAGGATGTATGTTGGGCCTCGGGCATGTTTGAATGCTTTGAAGGGTGCCACAATAAGCACCAAGAAAGTGAAAACAGAGCTGAACTCGAAGAAGGCATTTCTGCTGAAGAAGAAAAGAAGGCTTTGAAGAAGGGTTGGTTGTTTTTGTCCCCAAACCACCTAATTCAAGAAGTATTTTCCCATAAAAAGAAAGGTTGGTACCGTGTTTATGAATCATGTACCACATACATTCTCAAGAATTGACCGGTTTTTGAGAAATACCGGAATTTGTGAGGAAAAACATTGCACATACGATGGGAGAATCCTTGTATATAAACCAAAGAAGGTACTATTTTATTACAGTTTTTTATTGTAATTGTGATATTATTTGATTATTGTTTGTAATTTTTTTTAGATTCCTAAAAAGGCCAAGTTCTTAAAATTAATGGGTACATAATCATTGCGGGCGCATCTGAAGAAAATGCAGCCTTAGGAGTGGGAGATCACTGTTCTACAAATATTGGATGCCAAAGGTAACTTTTAACTTTTAATAATATGTTATTGTTATTTCGTAACTTTTAAATTTATTTTTGAAAAATGTACTTTGTTATCTTAGGAGTGGTCTAAGGAATTATAGGTCGAAGATGCTCGGGCGACTTGGTTGGTTAGATTAGGGTTTTGGTAAGTGCTCGGGAGACTTGGTTGGTTAGATTAGGGTTTTGGTAGCGTTGGAAATATGTCGAGCAAATGTATAGATATAGACACGTCAGTTAGACAAGTTGGAACTTTTAAATATGTTGGATATAACACATGGACTTGCAGAATATTTTCTTGTATGATGCATCTTCATTGCCACATTAACATTACATCTCTTCTCAGAACAACTAAATTCTTACATGGAGTCTGAACTGTTGATTTTGGCATTGGTGTTTATGATTTGGGAAAATCATTACATAAGAGTTTCATGTATACCATCCTACTGCAACTTGGATTCCAATTTATAAGAGGAAAAGAACAAACTATAAATATGTGATGAGATTTTGATTCGTCTTTGGTAGTAAATATTGGGTCGAGAAGAGGAGCATAAACTGAAGTCGAAAGAGACGGTAGTACCGAAACCAAAGTTTGAAGATGAAAGAGATGGATACAGTTTTTCTAATGTTGAAGAGCCTCGTGAAACTGATTTTGAATGCAACTTTTATTTCCATGCATACCAGAAATTTGCCAAAGAGCATTAAGTACTCTTAATTTTGATTTGATGTTCTAGATCATAAATTATGTATGTATGTATGCAAGCAACCGTTTTGATTTTGATTTTATAGATCATATTTTCAATAACCATAGTACTGTTGTTTTTAATTTTAGTGTTAATTTTGATTTTATACATTCATACGATGGTATCATTATGCTCTTTCGCGAATTTTGGTATGTAGAGAAAAAAAAGTTGCATTCGAAATCAGTTTCGTGAGGCTCCTTAACATAAGAAAAGTTGTACCCATCTCTTTATTCTTCAAAAGTCGGGGCAGCGACGAGCTTCTCCTCCACTTCTCGACCCATCACTAGAAACTAATCGTCGCAAATTAATCTGAATGTTCGTCCCATATATATAGCTTGTTCCTAATTTTTATATTTAGGGTGTTTCAAAAAGGGCTCCAAAATTATTTAGTGTAAATTTGCAATTAAATTCAAAGAAAAAAATGTGAATTTACATTTAAATTCTAGGAAAAAATAAAATTAATAGGAAAAAAAAAATAATGTGAAAGAAAATGTATAAAATGTGATAATACTAATGAGAGAAATAAAATAGCTAAAATGGGAGAAATAAATAAAAAATATTAATGATGAAATGAGGATTTGAACCCAAGACCTCTCAACTAAAATGTGAGAAACATTACATCCTAACACCATCTTTGCTAGCTCATTCTAATGTTGTCTACTCACATTTTATATTTATAAAAATCATTTAAAGCTTCCACATGGAATTTTTATTTTTTTTTGCATTTTTCTTGGGGCGAGGGGGGAGGGCACGTGCCCCCCCTGGTTCCCACTACTTTGTACACTACCACCATTATTGTATGTGTAGGATCTAATGGTAGTAGAGTCAACGACCCTATTTTTTTTTTTTGCTGAACTGAATTGAAATTGTTAAACTGATGTAAAATTTCTGAACTGAGATTGCTGAAACTAAAGCTTTCACCTTATTATAAATATTTATATTAGTCGCTTACAATAAGATGAGTGCATTAAATTGAAGTAAACAAATATTTTATTGGTTGAGGGGTTAATGGAGATGTAAGTTAGAAGTTGTTGGAGTTTATGAAAAGGTAAATTAGTTTTTTTTGTTTTGTTTTTTTGAAACAATGAAAATGTAAATTAGTTAAAAGTTTAATGTTAATCTCAATAACATTCGGTTACAAAAGTTCACATCAATTCCATTAATTTCGTTAACCTCCTTCCAAGCAACCTCTTAGGTAGAGGTGGAAATTTCGTGTTTTGTGTTATGTCAAAACTCTAAACACAAACGTGACACGAAACCTATTTCATGTCGAAATTTCAAACTCAAACACGACATGCTCTTAACACTAGCAACATAACACGAAAATTACAAAGTAATAAGAAACGTGTCAATTTAATGTGACCCAACTTGTTGACATGGTCTATATAGAGAATTCAATAAAAAAAATGATAGATTACCTATCATGCTCCACACAAAAATGGAAAAATGTGTGTGATGTTTGTGTGATGTTCAGTATTTCAGTTCGTTTTATGATTTCATGTTGAGACGAGGAACTGAATTAGGGTTTTGATTCTGATTTTGATTTTGGCAGTTTGATAATGGGCGGAGAAGAGGAGAAGAAGAATCTGAAATTGGAGGAGATTGTTGAACATGAAAGAGATTGCTACGAATTTTATTTTATTGAAATGCCTGAAGAAACTGTTTTTGAAACCAACTTTTACTTGTCTGAGTACCGAAAATTCATTAGAGAGCATAACCAAAGAATGGTATTGTAGTTGATTTTCTATGTATGTATGTATGTATGTATGTATGTATGTATGTATGTATGTATGTATGTACCCACTAAATCATGTTCCTTGCTCAGGGTTTTAATGAGGAACATTTTTTTCCGAAACGATTTGACAATTTGCTGAGTCTGAAGTTTGTTCTAGACTTAAAGATAGTTTTTGAAGCGTGCAAAGCGACTGTGAACATTGTCCTTGACTATCTAGATGGAAAGGTATGTATAAAGTCCCTAATTTTATAGTTCAAACTTACCTCAATTGCAATTTGACCTTTTTTGTGTTGCAGAATGAGCACATCTTGTTACTTGTCAGAATTCTGAAGGCTAATTATCGATCAGATTTTCGACTTTTTGTCACCGTTGAGGCCAGAACTAAGGATAAAGGCGAAATCGAGGAGTATCAGTTTGTCATCTTCCGCCATGTCCTCCTTCCTGTAGATATTTGGATCCCTCTTGAATAGTCACTTTGTACATAACTTTTTTTTAGTGTAATTAAACTTTTTGCGTCTAATTCTCGTTGAGAAAATATAATACTAAGGTCAAATTTATATATTCTACTAGTTTTGGGCTCGTGCAATGCGCTGGACATATTAATCATTTTACATAATTATGATTTTATTAACATTTCAATATAATAAGTAAATAAACCGACGGTTGTTATTTTCTTGAGGTTATCGAGGCAATGTCCATTTCTGGAGCATTATTATGGATAAAAGAGGCGGTTATGCAAATGTGGATGACACTCGAATTGTTTGGCCCTGGTTCAAGCAATAGCTCACCCCATTCCCAATCTCTCCTATCTGTATGACATTATTTCTCATTGTGTTATGTTACTTAGCCAGTTAGATAATTGTTCGATCTTGCAATGTATTGTTCCTTGACTTTTTTTATGTTGTGAATTTTGCAGTACGAGGAAAACTTGGAACTTGTCGAAATTACCAAGGCAAATTATAGATTGAATTATTTGTTCTTTGTCACATTTTTGGCCAAAGACAAGGTCTCAGAACAAATCACTACTTATCAGTCTTCCATCTTTCACAGTACTCGTGGTTTGATTGAACTTAATATGTTTAGGAAAAAATGAGGTATTTACTGATTTGAATGTTTATTTATGTTCTTATGACAATTTCTCTCAATTTGTTCATACTGCTTTTTTTGTTACGTGTGAAGTTTATGTTCAAAACAATTATGGTATGAATGATTAATTTACCTATTTTGTGTCCTTTGTAGAGATAAGTGCATATCGGTTGAACTTTCCAAAGTTTGATCAGATTGCATATGGGACTTTGTGAGGCATGGTGAATATAAAACAACTCAGCATTATGCCAACGGCATGTCATCTTGATACTAAACCTCAGTGATAACAACAACCGGCCATCAGTGAACCACCGAGACCAATAAATCATAACTTGACCTTGGGAATTCTGTAAAATACATCCAAAACCCACACGTCTAGTCGGAGCTTGGAAGGCCACGTTTGTAAACCAGAAAACCAAAAACTAAGTTGAATAAACTGAAAAGCTTAAAATTCATTACATGAAACAAGGTACATATAAGCTTACAAAAGGATTGTTGTCCAGCAGTCAACTAAAACTAACAAAAAGCCTACAACAACATTTAAAGTCTCAATAACTCAAGTACTTATAAACTGAAACTAATAAAACAAAAAGTCACATGAACTATTAAAACAAAATATCACATGCTAAGACATCGATAGTGACAAACACTTAACACTCCTCATTGACACTTTGGCTGCAAACTCCAAGCTCCTTCCTAAGCTGCTCAAACCTCTCAGTTGGCAATGTTTTAGTAAATATATCTGCAATCTGAAATTCTGAGTTGCAATGAACCAATTTGACTATCCCATCACTTTCAGCTTCCTTCATAAAGTGGAAATTAATCTTTATATGCTTTGTCATATCATTAAAAACTGGATCCTTTGCAATTGCTACTGCAGATTAATTATCACAAAATATTGTTGTAGCTTCACTTTGTTTCATCTTCAAATCCTCCAACAGCTTTTGGAGCCAAATTGCTTGATTAACAGCAACTGAAGCAACAATATACTCAGCTTCGGCTGTTGATTGAGAAACTATACACTGTTTTTTTGATCTCCAGCAGAAAAATCCACTTCCAAGTGTGAAAGCATAGCCTGATGTAGATTTTGAATCATCGCTGGAACCTGCCCAATCACTATCAGTGAACCCAATTAACTTAACTTCATCCCATTTCTTGAATTGAACGCCAAAATTTGCAGTTCCTTTGACATATCTAAGAAGCCTTTTAGCAGCCTTTAGGTGAAATTCACTTAGAGCTTGCATAAATCTTGATAACAAACTTGCAACATACATAATATCTGGCCTAGAAGCTGTAAGGTATAAAAGGCAACCAACCATACTTCTGTACAAAGTGGAATTAACCTTATCAGTGCCATCATCCAGACATAACTTTTCACCTTTAACTAGAGGATTGCTGACTGATTTGCACTCATTCATGTCGAACTTCTTTAAGATTTCACCAACATACTTCTATTGACATATGAATATCCCTTTTTGAGTTTGGGATATTTCCATGCCCCCAAGAAAGTAAGACATTAATCCCATATCTGTCATCTCAAAAGCATTTTGCATTTCTTTTTTGAATTTCTCAATCTGATTGTTTATGTTCCTTTCACCAAGATATCCTCCACATAGAGAGAAACTATGAGCAACTCCTCCTCAACTTGCTTCACATACAAAGTTGATTCACTGAGACTTCTTTTGAACCCAAAATTCAGCAGATATTTATTGATTCTGTTGTACCAAGCTCGAGGAGCCTGCTTTAAGCCATACAAAGCTTTCTTTAGCAAGCACACTTTATCTTCACTCCCTTCAACATCAAAGCCTTCAGGTTGCTCGATAAAAATCTCTTCCTCCAGATAACCATTGAGGAAGGCTGATTTCACATCCATTTGGTGCAATTGCCATCCGAGTTGAGTTGCAAGTGAAATCAGTAGTTTGATCATATCGAACCTTGCAACCGGTGCAAATGTGTTTAGGAAATCAACGCCAAACTCTTGTGAATACCCTTTGACTACTAATCTTGCCTTGAATTTGTTGATGGAACCATCAACATTTAATTTGGTCCTATAAACCCATTGAACTCCAATGAGTTTTCGATCTTTGGGCCTATCAACAAGCTACCATGTCTCATTTTTCTCTATGACTCTCATCTCTTCCTTCATTGCTTCCATCTAACCAGGTGCATTTTGTGCTTCTTTAAAGTTAACCGGATCCAAGAGTACCATATTACAGCTCCTGTAAATTTCACTTAGTGATCTGGTACCTCTAACACCAATTTCATTTTCATCATCGTCCTCGTCATGGTCATCTTCCGCTTCTACAATCGGTTGTGCTCGTGCTTTACTTGAATTTGGTTCAGCAACTGCAATAGCATCTTTCTCCCAATTCCAAGCCGCATTCTCAGAAAATCTGACATCTCTACTTAATACCACCTTCTTGCTATTGACATCAAAAATTATGTATGCCTTTGAATGACTGTTGTAGCCAACGAACACACCTATAGACGCCTTTAGATCCAACTTGTCTCTTTGAATCTTAGGAACATTGACATAGCATATGGAACCAAATATCCTGAGATGTTCAAGAGTTGGATCATCACCATTCCACACTTGAAAAGGAGACTTTCCTTAAAGAGAACTCGTTGGAAGTTTGTTTTGTAAATATGCAGCAGTATGAACTGCTTCAGCCCAAAAACTCTTGGGTAACTCCTTCTCGATCATCATGCATCTGCCCATTTCCACTAGGGTTTGATTTTTTCTTTCACTTACTCCATTTTGCTGCGGAGTATATGGTGTTGTAAGTTGGTGATGAATGCCGCTTGCCTTGAGGACATCATCAAATTCTTTGGAAATGAATTCGCCCTCCGTTATCAGATCTAAGCATTCTAATTTAATGCCAAGATTACTTTTCAACCCACACCTTGAACTCCTTAAACACATGGAGAGCTTCAGATTTCAGCTTCAAAAAATAAACCCAACACCATCTACTGTAGTCACCAATAAATGTTATGAAATACTTGCTTCCATTTAAAGATTGAATGCTCATTGGACCACATATATCCGTGTGGATCAGCTGAAGTTTTTCTCGAGCTCTCCAAGCTTGATTAGTTGGAAAAGGTAATTTGGTTTGCTTCCCCATCTGACAAGTACCACAAAGTTCCTCCCTCAAATTGATATTATCAAATTTGATTGCTGCTCCAAGTTTTAACTTCTTAAGGCTCTCACAATTAACATGACCGAACCTTTTGTGCCAAGTATGTTGATCGGTTGCAGCAGCAATTGACACTTGACATTGCACCGAATTCCAATTTATTGGAAAGTTCCTATTTCTCATTTTCACAGTAAGAAATTCGCCACCAGAAGGATCAAGTATAACACAAGCTTGATCTTTGAAGTGCATAGAATAATTTTTCTCAAGCATTTGCCCAACACTAAGCAAGTTGTGACTAATTTTAGGAACTAAAAGTACATCAAAAATTATCTTTGTACCTTCGGGTGTTTGCACAACAACATTTCCTTGCCCCTTCACTTTCAGCAGCTTCCCATCTCCAATTTGCACATTCATTATGCTTGAACTTTTCAAATCATGAAAGTTCTCTCTATTTGAAGACATATGATGTGAACAACCACTATCAACTAGCCATTCGTCTTTGCAATTTGCTGCAACATAACACGTAGCCACGAACACATTTCCTTCTTGAGTAGTCTCCACTTGCTCCTCAACTACATATGCTTGTAAATTTGCTTGATTAAACTTGTTTCTGTATATCCTCTCCACATGTCCATATTGTTTGCAAGCCTTGCATTGAACTCCTGGCCTAACCCAACAATATCTCTCTGAGTGGTCAGTCTCTTACAATAAGAACATGGAGGAAAAACTCGTTTCTTGCCCGTAGATTCAGTCTTCTCCTTATCCTTCTTGTCATTATAAAATTTCTTCTTGAAATTCACTTGAGCTTTACCCTTTTGCTTGGCGAAAAAGGCTGCCTATGTACTTTCTTCTTCACGAATCATTCTTCTTTGCTCAAGAGCTTGCAAGGAACTGACAAGCTCAGCCAAAGAAATTTTGCTGAGGTCTTTCGAGTCTTCAAGAGAAGAAATCTTAGCTTCAAACTTCTCCGGAAGACTTACAAGAACTTTCTCAACAACTCTTGAATCAGGTAAGTCTTCTCCTAGCAACCTGATTTGATTGACAGTGTTGGATATCCTATCAGCATAGTCTTTGATAGTTTCCACATCTTTCATTTTCAAGTTTTCAAACGCCCTTCTTAAGTTGAGAACATGAATTTGCTTGGTTTTGTCACTCCCTTGAAAATCATCTCTCAATCTGTCCCAAGCTTCCTTTGCTGTTTCACAAGCCATGATTCTTGTGAACACAACATCTGTTACAGCAGAATGGATAGCAGACAAGGCTTTGAACTTCTTTGCAACCTCCTCTTTATGAAGTTTGATTTGAGCTATGGTAGGATCCCTACTTAACGGAGCATGATCTGTTCCTGTTTCCACAGCTTCCCAAATATCAAAAGCCCTTAAATAAGCTTTCATTTTCACAGCCTAAATTTGATAGTTTTCACCAGAAAATGGTGGAGGTGAAGAGGCTGAATAGCTACTTGAAGCCATGTAGGCAATAAAGAGCTCACACAAATTTGGTTTAGTGAAGGGTTCCTTTCTTGTTTTCTCTCACCCAACTCACAATCACTCACAGTCCCTTTAAATCAACAGCTCTGGTACCATTTGTAAACCAGAAAACCAAAGACTAAAGTTGAATAAACTGAAAAGCTTAAAATTCATTAGATGAAACAAGGTACTTATAAGCTTACAAAAGGATTGTTGTCCAGCAGTCAACTAAAACTAACAAAAAGCCTATGACAACATTTAAAGTCCCAATAACTCAAGTACCTATAAACTGAAACTAATAAAACAAAAAGTCACATAAACTATTAAAACAAAACTAGTCGCATACCCGTGCATCGCATGAGAGCTTTTTCTTTTGTTTTATACATATAACATATCATTGTTTCTATTTTTTTGGTAAAATATCATTTGTTTCTATTAGTTAATACATATTGACATGAGTGAACTTTGTCTTGTTATCAAAAGAAATTATCTTAAGATATTATCTTAAATGTTCTTTGGTTCCTTACAAACATAACAATCTCATTCTCTTGGTGAGTAGTCCTAACCTTAACCACATCGCTAAAATTATTGTCATCGGCTTTGCTTTGGGTTCGGGTTCATGTTTGCATTTAAGATTATGGTTAGAATTAGAGTTGTTATACAGTATTGGATTAAATTATCATTAATCCAATGGTGACTCGCCAAATTAAATTTAGAGAGTACTCACCAAAAGTATGAAACTGACAAACATAATCATAAATACTGGTATTTGAAAATCTTTAAAGACAGAAGAGCTAATAGCCTATGAAACAATTTATGTTGAACTTTCGGTACTAATCCAATTCCATGATCAAGTTTCTTATGTCAGAGCTTAGAGGTTAACTTTCTGACATTGCAACTATAATGACCCACATAATTTCTAAAGTTGATATTGCATGTAGTAAAGAAAAGAGAGAAAAATTCAATAGAAGTAAGGACTACCTTGCTATCCTGTAAAAAAAGAAGATTACCTTGCATATTCTAGTTTTTTCTTTTTTCGAAACAAAGAGACCTTGCATATTCTAGTTAAAGCGCTATATAACTAAAAAGCTTAAATACACCAGTTACCAAAGCTTTAATCTACAGTTATGTACAATATATAAATTTAAAGCACATCAATGTAAGTAATTATATAGTTACAAAATAAAATGTAGTTTCACAAATTTATTTTCCTCTAATTAACCTTGAATCAGAATAATTAGGACCCAACTCATCAATTACATAAAACGTAGAAACGCCATTAGAATAAAGCTTTGCTGAAGGATCTCGCAAAGCCCTGAAAGCGGAACCTTATCGAAAAAGGATGACAGAAAAATAATCTTTATCCTCAAGATCGAGTCTCTTTATCCTCTTCCAAATGTCATTCTTCAAAACACAGTCATACCTCGTTCACAGGTTAAGAAATACATTTATATATCTGAAATCAAAAGTGAAACCTAGCAAATAAAAGTTAAAATTAATAAAAATATTTTCAAAGAAGAAAGACCGAACAAATAGAAGAACATCTATCTAAAGTTTTCATGAGGTTAGCCTGACTTCATCACTGTTGAATTTGTCAGTTGTTCTCCTTTTCGACTTCTCTTGGTTGGTGACGTCTATGGAATCCACTTTGATTGCTATTTTGGATTTGCAATCTAACTGAAGAGAAGGTAGAGAGTTTCTCTGGAGGGGAAAATCAAGTGTTTATGATGCTTTTATGGCAATTAATTAACAAAGAATTGAAGTTTTGCAATATATAGTAGTAATTCAAAAGTCTGTATCATTATGTTTTCGAAAAAAGAAAAAGAATGTAATTTGTAGAGTTTGACACCTCAGCATAATTGCTTAGTTGGCAGCAATTTAGAGAGGCTCAAGTCCCTGCTTTTAAATAGATATCATATGCTAAGACGGCCATAATGACAAACACTTAACAACGTCTAGGTTGATTTTAAGCATTCCGTTCGATAGTGGGATCCAGCGAACATCAGCGGACCTGAGCATCACCACTAGAAATATTAGGTCGAGAATTCACATTTTGATAAGTGGATATAATCCAAAGCTAACTTGACAAGAAGACGCATTACTTTCTCTTCGTTGTGCTAGACCTGCTGGTTTATTTGCTTCCAAATCGATAAACATAGCACATAAATTCTCTTTATACTTCTTGGAGGGGGACTGAAGACATAACAACTGAAACTGCAGTTGCTTCCAACTTTCTTTTGCAAAGTTGGGATCGATGAAATGTGAACAGAACTTCTGTTCAATTTAGAATACGTACGAGAGCATTTTTAGATCAGTAAATATTTGCTTTGAAACTATAGAAATTAATAACAATTCAATGATAGATAATATAGAGCATAAAATATTGTTCTTTTGCTTTAGGCGCTCACTCCGTTGCTTGTTTGCTCCGGAGATTTGGCTTTGGCTAGCTAGCTGCGGTTTCACTCTCTTATATAGGGATGGCATTCCTGTTCCAAATCGAGTTTCATATTCAGTAGTAGACTTGCTTTTAGGAAAGCATACGGCACTTTTCGACTATCGATATAGTGTAATGAAATTTCAACAAATTGAATAGACAGAATGCCAAAAGTGATCAAATAAGATGTTTTAGCCAAAAGCACAAATTTTGGACAAATCAATGGTTAAATAATGTTTGGCTAAAATATATATGCTCACACTTAAAAGGTAAATGTATAAAAAAAACACTTTGACATGATACCTTGATTGCTTTCACAAAACTTTTGTAGCCCGTACAAAGAAATCTTATGTAAACATGTCTCGTTTCATCAAATAAACTACATTCTAAGTTTGAAGTCTTTCCAATTAATCATCGAAAGCTATGAGTAAATTATAGACAAAAATTATCAAGTTGGTTGGAGTGAGTGGTTAGGCACTCTCATCCTTAAGAGATGTCTGAAAGTCGATCTCCGCTCTCATATGTAACAATCCAATTTGACCAACATTTATATCACTTCTAAGAGCATTCTCGATGAGTGCAAATCAATGCATTGTGTCAAGAATGCCACGTCGAACAAAAAAAATAATAGACAAAAATAGTTGGTCGGGCCATATAAAAGCCCAAAAGATTAGAGTTTAGTGGGCTGAAATGTTTGGATTAGTTGTATTATTTAAACATTTTCCTGAGACGAAGCTCAGTTATGGCTTCGACTCTGAAAGAATGGGTGGAGAAGAAGAGGAGCAGCAGCAGCTCATCCCTCTCCCGAATTTCGACGATCAAAGAGATGAATACAGATTTACTTCTGTCGAAATTCCCGACGAAAGTATTTTTGAAGGCAACTTTTTTTTCACTGCATACCAAAGATTCGCCAATGAGCATAATCATACCATGGTATGTATGTATGTATGTATGTATGTATGTATGTATGTATGTAATGTTATGTAACGTAATCTAATGTACTTATGTATCTACTAAATCATGTTCCTTGTGCTCCAGGGTTTTAATGTGGAACATTTTTTCCCGAAACGAGTTGATAAATTGCTGAGACTTAAGTCTGTTCCTCTATCTGACGACTCAAAAGTTTTTGAGGCGTGCAAGACGGCCGTAAAAACTGTTCTTGAGTATCTACATAAAAAGGTATCTGTATACTCCCTCAATTTTATAATTGCACCTGTCTTATTGCTTAATTTGACCTTTTTTGTGTTCCAGAATGAGCACAGTTTGTTACTTGTCAGAATTGTCAAGGCTAATTATCGATCAGATTCTCTATTTTTTGTCACATTTGAAGCCAAAACTAAGGCTGAAGGCGAAATCGAGGAATATCAGTCTGTCATGTTTCGCCAGTTGGATCATGACGAAATTGTGCTTCATATGTTCACGAAAGTCGGAGGTAATTTACAGCTTCATTTTGTTTATTTATGTCCCTTTTAGCAAATTCAAATAGATGTTCTGTGTTTTTCTTAATCGTCTCGACAAATTCGAACCATGTTTTACGCTCATTATAGCTGTCAAAGGTGCGGTTCAGTATGATTGTAGAGAAATATACAAATTTGAAACAATTGGAAAGGTTGACAAAAGTGATTTCAAAAACCGTCAGCAGTTCATTGCATACTGTAAATATGCAAAAGAGCACGATGTTAGCGAGGTGGGTGGCTTTTTCTTTACTCGTTCGTTTTGCATTTGGTAGATTGTAATTATGCAACTGATCCCTTTCTCCTTTCTTCCTTTGTCAGGGTTTTGGTATCCAACATTTTCCGCAGAAAGTGGATGGGAAGAAGACTCTTCAACGTCTTCGTCGTGCACTTGACGAAACCCTTTTTGAGGACTGCAAGATGGCTGTACAAGATGTTTTTCAATATCTGGAAACTAACGTATGTATTTATTTAAAATCCATCTTTTTGAATATAAACGCCGTCACCGTTGTCTAACTCTAATTGCTTATGTTAAAGAAATGAACAAAAGTAAAATATAAGTAAACATGATTTTTTGAGCAT
This sequence comes from Euphorbia peplus, assembly GCA_028411795.1. Lineage (NCBI taxonomy): Eukaryota > Viridiplantae > Streptophyta > Magnoliopsida > Malpighiales > Euphorbiaceae > Euphorbia > Euphorbia peplus. Next base: position 4,101,699 of record CP110843.1, on the reverse strand, counting down.
AGAAATGACATTAATTGAAGTACACTGGAACTTTTTGCTTATAATACACATTAATCTCCCCTGTTATAAGCAAAACCAATTTTGCAAGTATTTTATTCCTTGACCTTTTTGTCTTGCAGAAGGAGCATTTTTTGGTACTTGTCAGAGTTATCAAGGCAAATTATCGTGAACTGGAGAGCTCCGCTTTTGGGAATGTGGACCACAGGTTCACAAAAACCAATGCTCTAAATTGCAGGCAAATTTTTCTATTTTTGGTCACCTTTGAGGCCAGAAATAAGCGTTTAGGAGAAATCAAGGAGTATCAAACTGTCATCTTGCGCGAATGTTCTCATGGTAAACTTGCTCTTCATATGTTCAGGAAAAAAAGAGGTAATTTACTATTCAATTATTTATTTATTACCATGACAACTTGTGCTCTCATTTTTTTTTATCAAATTAAACTTCTCTCTATCTCTCTTAATTGTCTTCAAAACACAGATAAAAGAAAGGTGTGGTTACGCACCTTTCAAGACACAGATGCTAAAGGTGTGGTTACGCACGATTGGAGAGAAAATTACTATTTCAGTCCAATGGGATTGGCAAGGGAAAGTGAGGTACCTTTTTTTCCAATTTTTATTTGGTATATCATAATTATCCATCTACTGATATGTTTCTCTTTCTCTCCTTCTTTCTCAGGATTTTGACATCGAACATTATTATGATCATCCTGTTTATGATGGTGATTCTACTTGGGAGCGTTGCAAGACAAGTCTACAAAATGTTCTGAAGTATTTGGAAAGCAAGGTATGTATTTGCTTAAAGATACCATCTGTCTAATTGCTTATGCTATAGAAATTGGAAAGTAATCAAGATGTTTTAGCATATGAATGACAATAACTCCACTTCTATAATTGAAGCCAACCTTGCAGCCATTTTATTCTGTAACCTTTTCGTTTTGCAGGAGGAGTGCACTTTGAAATATAAGAAAGTTGTCAAGGCAAATTACAACGCAGCATATCAATTTTTTGTTACCTTTCTGGCTGAAGATGAGTCAGGGGAGGAGAACGAGTATCAGTCTATCTTCTACAACCAACATACTAATGGTGAAATTTGCCTTCATATGTTCAGGAGAAAAGGAGGTAATTTTATGTTTCAATTGTTTATTTATGCTTCTATTATAACTTCTTTATCATATTTAGGTTCTCCCACTTTTTTTCAGTTATAGTCTCGAAAATTCAAATCCTCTGTTGTGTTCATACTACTACCTCACTTTGTGTAATGATAGATTTTCTTTTCCGAACAATTAGAACTAGTGCGTAACATAAATGGGAATGGGGAAATTTAATATGTTTCATGATATAGTGCACGTCTACATTTTGGTGTTTGTGCAATTTATGCGTATAACACATAATATTTATTCTTATTTCCTCTAGTTGGCTTGCACTCATATGAAGCTGTGAAGCTATCGAACATCTTTCTAAACAAGTAACTAATCCTAAAAACAAGAAAGAGAATGGATAGGATCATAACTTCTTGTTTTTAGATGAGTTACAGTGTCTCTTTGTTCGTTGAGTTAAGGTTTGATGCTGATTGACAATTAATTTTTGTCAATGAATTTAGAAGACAAGCATAATGATAAGGTTGCCCAACCTATTTTCGATGTAAGAGACGAGTATGAATTTTATCCAGCTTTTAGCTTGGATTTTCACGATTCCCCTGATTATGATAGCAATGAAACATATGCAAAAGAGCATGATGAAAGCGAGGTATTTTAATTATATTTTACTTTTTTTTCTTTTTGATTTTACAATCCCAGTGTTTTTGTACATGCATCGATTAATCCCTCTCTCCTTCCTCAGGGTTTTGATATTAAAACTTTTATCAGTCATCCTTCTAAATATCTACTTTATCAAGGTGATGACAATGTTCTCGAGGATTGCAAGGTCGCTGTAGAACATGTTCTTGACTATCTCAGGTCACAGGCGAGTGTGACTTGCTTAAAATCCCTCTTCCTTGATGTCTAGTGTTTTCTTTTTGTTTCTTTAGGATTTTTCAATTGCCTTACTCGTAAAAGCTTCACTTATATACGATATCGTATCGTAGTATGGTAGCATACAAATGACTTCCCTATCAAAATAGAAACCAACCTTGCAACTATTTTATTCCTTGTCCTTTTTGTGCTGTCAATTTTGCAGTATGAGGAAAACTTGAAACTTGTCGAAATTACCAAGGCCAATTATACATCAAGCGATGATATGTATTTTGTCACCTTTAAGGCTAAAAACAAGGTTTCAAGACAAATCAATGATTATCAATCCGTCATTTCACTCAATAGTAATCGTTGGATCGATCTTCATATGTTTCGGAAAAAAGGAGGTAATTTATTTATGTCTGTGTGTTCTTACTACTACTCTGTTTATTTTGTGTATAATTTATGTTGCGAAACAATTATACTATGATTAATTTAGTTGTTTTGTGCCACTTGCAGATCCGGTGCATAGGTTAAATGTTTCAGAACTCGCAAAGTAGTTTATAGTAATTCAAGGCCGACTTTAGTGAGGATCATAGAAACCACAAAATTTATTATCTGATATGTTGATTATTATTGAAATACTATCCTAATAGTTCAACACAATCCCAGATGTATTACTATTTTTTTTTATGTCTACTAGTTTGTGTTATATATCCTTACACTACTAGAAAAAGCGCTATCACCTACACATTTTACCTACGCAGAGATTTGGGTCGGTAACACCGACGAAACACCGACCAATATTGTACGTAGGAGTTCTCCTACACGTTCACCGACTCATTTTTAGATTGGGTAGGTGATTATTGGCGGGATCAATCCCGCCCCAAGTACCGACACTTATGGTAGGTGAATATAAACGTCGGTGATGACACCGACAAAACTTCCCTTATGGGCCTACAAAAAATGTGTAGGTTAATTTTATAGTTGAAAGAAATAAAAATATCTGTTAATATATAATTAAAATAAAAATAAAAATAAAAAATTGATAATTATATAAGTTCATTTGGGTTCCTCTAGACTTAATTTCCCCCTGCCTCCATTCAAATCGAAACCCTATCTCTTCGAGTGTGCCACCAACAACGGCACCGCTCGTCTGCTCTTCCTCTCTCCGGCGCCGGTCACCTGCTCTTTTTCTCATCGGCGCCGCTCCTTTGTTCTTTCCCTTACCGGCACCGCTCACCTTCTATTCGTTTCATTAGCACCACTGTTCTGGTATACATTATTCCCTCTTTTACATCACTTAGCCAGCTTCAATATGAATACACATCCTCTGCTCTTTATTTACTTGTTAATTTTGTATCTTTAATATACTGATTTTGAACTCTTTATATTCCATCAATCCAGCTAGATCTTGTTCAGTTCCATCCAAGCGAAGAAGCTGCTACTTGTCTAGTTATTTTGTCTAACAGAAGAGGTTGGACGCGATCGTTCGACGTCATTCCCCTGATCTTGTCTTTAGGTCAGTATATTAGTTGATTGGTCAATACTGTTTCACTTAGCTAGGCCATTGTAAGCTTCAATTGCTTGCTTAATTCATTGCTTCAGAATATGAATATATAGATAGTGAATTCAGACCTATAATTTGCTTTGCTAGCTCAATATTTACTTTGTTAATTTTGTATCCTAATATAATGAGTTTGAACTCTTTTTTCTCATATAGCTGTATCTCATAATTTGGTTTGATTTAATAAAGTTTTGTTTGCTTATTGTTTCACTATCGTGCCTTCAAGATCTGTGTCCTAGGTTAGTAAACTGAAATTGTAAATCTGTGATATATATATGCTATGATGATTTTATTTATGTAATTGGGGGTTTTTATTAAAGGTGGATTGGGTATGGAATTGGTTTAACAAAGCATTAGCTTACTGATATGGGGATAAAGACAAGCTTGGAGTTATATTATATATTAGTTTTCTGTGTAGTTTGATGTTTGTAAATGTATGAAGGTATACCTTCTTCTAAGTCATTTTTAACAAATAAAATAGCTCAAAGTTTTCTGTGTAGTCTACCGTTCTTATAAGAAGAAGATATCATTACGTCAGCAAGCTAGAAAAAATAGACGAAAAGGGAAAGGAAGAGAACCAGCTAGAGCTAGGCACACTAGTGGATCGATATCTCATGGGAGAACTTGTGAGCGACTAGTAAGTTTACAACTCTTTATTAATCATTTCTATTTATTCTATATCAATTTGTCCCTTTGTTTTACATATTGTCTTGGTATGATTGTTATATTTTTTTACAACAATGGAAGTTTCATGACCTCATCTCTCGTTGAGCTTGCTCAACCTCTTGTTGGAATCTTATGACTTATTCTTCTACTGCCTTTTTAAGTCAAGGATGATGTAATTATTTTTGGTTTGCCTTCTATCCAAGTTTCGTCATTAATAGAATTCCTCTTAGGTTGTTGTTGTCTCGTAACTTGTAACAGTTATGTAGTTGCAATTAGTTTAGTTTAATGTCTAGAATAGGGCTTCGGATAATTTTTTGAGATTGAATCTGCAGTTTGGTGGTGTTCTGATTATTTATAAATTATAGTAGGAATTAGAGGATAATTGAGATTGAATCTGCAGTTTGGTGGTGTTCTGATTTCCTTAATAGATTAACCTTATACTTGTTTAAATACATTAAAGTTTAAATGACTTGCTTTTATTTATAGACCGCACACCATGGAAGAACACTGGATCCACGGGAATTGCTCATGTATAAGCACACACGTCGACATGACGACAGTTCTTCGATTGATCACCATGCCCAAGATGTTGGGTGCTGCAGGACGATTTTTCAGTTCGACTTCTTCATCTTCATCAAACAACATCATCTGATCTGCCATTGCATATGCAGTCTCAGCTTAATTGATTGCAATCAAAAGTTCATGAACTTGTAGTTTTGCAGCAGCGACGTCGAGAATAGGAGGGGTATAATAATGTTGATCGGCTAAATCTTGGCACGACTTCTTCTCAAGTTGTAGTTAGGGTAAAGTTTCTTAGTTAGTGAATTGCTTCAATAGGGCCAAGTTTTTTTTGTTTATGCTATATTAGTAAGTTGTAGTTAGGGTAGTTTCTTTTTGTTTATACCCTATGTATTCATTAACTGATTGCATTTTGTAGCCAATAGATGTTTGACTCCATCTTTTATAATATAAACATTAATTATTATTATATATTTATCTGATTTATATTCAAATATAAATTTCGAGAACAAAAATGGAAAAATTTTAGGGTACAAATAATATATTTTTAATATGAAAATTGTGATACCGACACAAAGTAGTAAGTGTTTGGGTGTGTTGCCTACACATTTCACCAACACAGAAATGTGTAGGAGTCACACACTACACCGACACGCTATGTGTCGGTGACTTTCCCGACACCACACAAAAATTGTCGTAACGACCTCCCTACAAGCTCTATACCGGCACACGTAAATGTGTCGGTATTCTGTCGGTGACTGCGATTACAGACACAAATTAGCTATTTACCGACGGAAACTTGTGTCCGTGATACGGTTTTTTCTTGTAGTGTTACACCAAAGCTGTAGTCGGTGGTGTACAAGAAACTCTTATATAGTCTTCAATTTAGGAGATAATAAATTTTAGAAGTGCTATTATATAATAATGTAGTTTGGGGAAAAGAAAAGTTATCGAACTTGTTTAGAAAAAAGAGCTGAAAATCGTTAAACTGCTTTTTTTTAATCAAATATATTGTACTTAAAAGAAAACTTGACTTGACTCGTGTATATTCATAGCATCCCAATTTAGCAAGATTCTTTTTCGATCAAATTTTTTATTTTGAAATTATAGAAATTAGGTTAAAGTTTTAAAAAAATTATGTGGTTCCACTTATTTTAATAAAAAGGATTATGGTTTACTTTTTGTTAAAATGAGAAATGTACTATATATTACTAAGGTCAAAATATAATACTAAGGTCAAATTTATATATTCTACTAGTTTTGGGCTCGTGCAATGCGTTGGACAAATTTATTTTCTTGAGGTTGTCGAGGCAATGTCCATTTCTGGAGCATTATCATGGATAAAAGAGGCGGTTATTGTTGAAAATTAACTATTAATTTAAAACAATAAAATAAATAAGTTAAATGAATTAAATATGTTGGTCTAGAAAATTAAAGAAGAATCTAGCTAGAACAAGTAAAGGAAAAATCTAGAATTCATTAGATTAAATATCATAAATTTTTTGCATAAATTTTGTGGCTATTATTCATCAAGTAACCAACATTAATAAATATAAATAGGATAGTTGAGATGGAGAGTTAGGAGTGAGAGTAGAAAAAATGTGAGAAGAAAATTGAGTGTTGTAGTGCTACTAAATGTAGCAAATATAGAGAGTTATGTATGTGTATGAGTGTTATGGTGAGGTTTGTAATAATAATATTTGATCAATAAAAGTTAGTTCGTGTTTTAGTCGAGTTCTTCAATAGTCTACACTGAGTTCGATCTTTGATTTCCTAACAGTTATGCAAATGTGGATGACGCTCGAATTGTTTGGCCCTGGTTCAAGCAATAGCTCACCCCGTGCCCGATCTCTCCTATCTTTATGACATTATTTCTCATTGTGTTATGTTATTTAGCCAATTAGATAATTGTTCGATCTTGCAATGTATTGTTCCTTGACACCTTTTGTGTTGTGAATTTTGCAGTACGAGGAAAACTTGGAACTTGTCAAAATTACCAAGGGAAATTATAGATTGAATTATTTGTTTCTTTGTCACATTTTTGGCCAAAGACAAGGTCTCAAAACAAATCAGTACTTATCAGTCTTCCATCTTTCACAGTACTTGTGGTTTGATTGAACTTAATATGTTCAGGAAAAAAGGAGGTATTTACTGATTTGAATGTTTATTTATGTTCTTATGACAATTTCTCTCAATTTGTTCATACTGCTTTTTTTTTCTGTTACGTGTGAAGTTTATGTTCGAAACAATTATGGTATGAATGATTAATTTACCTGTTTTGTGTCCTTTGTAGAGAGAAGTGCATAGTGGTTGAACTTTCCAAAGTTTGATCAGATTGCGTATGCGACTTTATGAGGCATGGTGAATATAAAACAACTAACTCAGCATTATGCCAACGGCATGTCATCTTAATACAAAACCTCAGTGATAACAACAACCGGCCAGCAGTGAACCACCGAGACCAATAAATCAGAACTTGACCTTGGGATTCATTAAAATGCATCCAAAACCCACAAGTCTAGTCGGAGCTTGGAAGGCCACGTCTAGGTTGATTTGAAGCATTCCGTTAGATGGTGGGATCCAGCGGACCTGAGCGTCACCTTGAGAAATATTAGGTCGAGAATTCACATTTTGGTAAGTGGATATAATCCAAAGCTAACTTGACAGGAAAGCGCACTACTTTCTCTTCGTTGTGCTAGACCCGCTGGTTTCTTTGCTTCCAAATCGATAAACATAGCACATAAGTTCTCTTTTATACTTCTTTGAGGGGGGTTGAAGACATATATCAGAGACCCAATCATCAAACCGATTAAACGAGTGGTAACAAGTGAAACTGCAGTGCTTCCAACTTTCTTTTGGAAAGTTGGGATGAATGAAATGTGAACAGAACTTCTGTTCAAACTTGTTTTAGCAATATGAGATCATTTTTCAATCAGTAAATATTTACTTTGAAACTATAGAAACTACAACAATTCAATGATAGATGATATAGAGCATAAAATAATGTTCTTTTGCTTTAGGCACTCAGTCCGTTGCTTGTTAGCTCCGGAGATTTGGCTTTGGCTAGCTAGCTGCGGTTTCACTCTCTCGTATAGGGATGACATTCCTGTTCCAAGTCGAGTTTCAAATTCAGTAGTAGACTTACTTTTAGGAAAGTGGATGGCACTTTTCGACTATCGGTATAGTGTAGTGAGTGCTCCGGCTTCTTGCTTCTTACGTTCCATCTCCGTGCAAGATTTGAAGTAATTTCCTTAAATGGAAAAAATGGCCCGCATTTCTCATTGAATCTATTTTTTAATTCACTAACAATCAAATAAAAAAGAAAAAATATGATAACCGAGTTCACTAAGACCACCAAGCTTAGATATTGGAAAAATCCAAAGGCCTCGCCAATGGATTTTTGATGCTCCAAAAGAGGACTTCTCTATGTGAAGCTGCTTTGGTTCTATCTTCGCAATGGGTAGACTTGATATTTTGGATCTAAAATGATAGATAAAAAGTAATTTAGATTTCGATTAGTCACAATTTGGCTACTAATCTATTCAAAATATATGTTTTTAGCCATCGATATTATTTGATTATTTTTAGCCATGACCTATCTAATCCGGTTATATCTAGCTATGGTCTATTAATTTGGCGAAATCTAACCCTTCTTGAAGCAGTAAAAACGTTAAACAATAAGTATTTCTCTATTTCAAATAATAAAGTTATACTAAAATTAAAAATTGTCAACTAATATGAATACAAGAATGTCAATTAACACAAAAAAATCATATCGAATTGACGAATGACCAAAATTGATCAAATAATAGGTTTTAGCCAAAAAAAAAACACAAATTTTAAATAAATTGAAGGCCAATAATACTTTTTGCCTAATATATGTGCCCATAAGGCAAATGTATAAAAAAAAACATTTACCATGAATACCTTGATTGCTTTCAGAAATGTTTTTTAACCTTGCAAAGAAACCATATCGTTTCATTACATAAACTACGTTCTAAGTTTGAAGTTCTTCCAATTAATCATCGAAAGCTGTGAGAAAATTATAGACACTCTCGTACTTTAAGAGAGATGTGGAATTTGATCCTCGCTCTCTTATACGACAGTCCAATTTAATTAGCATTTATATTACCTATAAATGAATACAAATTAATTGCGCCAAATAGTGTCTAGTCAGACAACAAAACTTGTAGAGAAAAATTGTTGTTGGGGCTATATAAAAGCCCAAAAGAACTAGAATTTAGTGGGCTAAAATTAGTTGTATTATTTAAACATTTTCCTGAGAGGAGAGCTCAGTTATGGCTCCGATTCTGATTCTGAAAGAATGGATGGAGAAGAAGACAAGCAGCAGCAGCTCATCCCTGTCCCGGATTTCGACGATCGAAGAAGTGAATACAGATTTATTTCCGTCGAAACACCCGACGAAAGTATTTTTGAAGGAAACTTTTTTTTCACTGCATACCAAAGATTCGCCAATGAGCATAATCATACCATGGTAATGCTACCTTCTCTTAATCTTCATTTTAATTTTGATTGTATGTATGTATTTATGTATGTAACGTAACGTAACCTAATGTAATGTATCCTCTAATTCATGTTCCTTACTCTTCCTCAGGGTTTTAATGTGGAACATTTTTTTCCGAAACGAGTTGATAAATTGCTCAGGCTTAAGTCTGTTCCTCTATTTCACTCTGAGATAGCTTATAACGCGTGCGAGGTGGCTGTAAACACTGTTCTTGAGTATCTACATAAAAAGGTATCTATAGTAAACTCCCTATTTTTTATAATTGCTACTATTTTATTGCTTCATTTGACATTTTTTGTGTTGCAGAATGAGCACAGCTTGTCACTTGTCAGAATTCTCAAGGTTAATCATTGTTCAGATTCTCTATTTTTTGTCACCTTTGAGGCTAAAACTAAGGCGGAAGGCGAAATCGAGGATTATCAGTCTGTCTTCTTTCACCAGTTGGATCATGATGAAATCGTTCTTCATATGTTCACGAAAGTCGGAGGTAATTTACTGCTTCATTTATTTATCTATGTCCCTATTATCAAATTCAAATAGATGCTCTGTATTTTTCTTAATCATCTCAACAAATTCGAATCATGGTTTATGCTCATTATAGCTGTCAAAGGTGCGGTTCAGTATGATTGTAGAGAAAACTACAATTTTGTTACAATTGGAAAGGTTGACAAAAGTGATTTTAAAAACCGTCAACAGTTCATTGCATACTGTAAATATGCAAAAGAGCACGATGTTAGCGAGGTGGGTGTTTATTATTTCGTTTTGCATTTGGTAGATTGTAATTATGCAACTGATCCCTTTCTCCTTTATTCCCTTGTCAGGGTTTTGATATCAAACACTTTCCGCAGAAAGTGGATGGGAAGAAGACTCTTCAACGTCTTCGTCGTGCACTTGACGAAACCCTTTTTCAGGACTGCAAGGTGGCTGTACAAGATGTTTTTCAATATTTGGAAACTAAGGTATGTATTTATTTAAAATCCATCTTTTTGAATATAAACGATGTCACCTTCTGTCTAACTCTAATTGCATATGTTAAAGAAATGGACTAAAGTAAAATATAAGTAAACATGTTTTTTTGAGCATAAAAATGACATTAATTGAAGTACACTGGAACTTTTAGCTTATAATACACATGAATCCCTTGTTGTAATCAAAACCAACCTTGCCACTATTTTATTCCTTGACCTTTTTGTCTTGCAGAAGGAGCATTTTTTGGAACTTGTCAGAGTTATCAAAGCAAATTATCGTGAACTGGAGAGCTCGGCTTTTGGGGATGTGGACCACAGGTTCACAAAAATCAATGCTCTAAATTGCAGACAAATTTTTCTATTTTTGGTCACCTTTGAAGCTAGAAATAAGTATTCAGGAGAAATCAAGGAGTATCAATCTGTCGTCTTGCGCGAATGTTCTCATCGTAAACTTGCCCTTCATATGTTCAGGAAAAAAGGAGGTCATTTACTATTCAATTGTTTATTTATTACCATGACAACTTCTGCTCTCATTTTTTTTTTTTATCAAATTGATCTCCTCTCTATCTCTCTTAATTGTCTTCAAACCATAGATGTTAAAGGTGCGGTTAAGACCGATCGAAGAGAAAGTTACTATTGTAGTCCAATGGGATTAGCAAGGAAAAGTGATTTCGAAAGCCAGGTGTATTTCCAGATGTATGCGCTAGAGCATGATGATAGTGAGGTAGCTTTTTTTCCAATTTTTATTTCGTAGATATCATAATTATCCATCTACCGACATGTTTCTCTTTCTCTCCTTCTTTCTCAGGGTTTTAACTTCGAACATTATTATCATCCTGTTTATGATGGTCATTCGACTTGGGAGCGTTGCAAGACGGGTGTACAAAATGTTCTGAAGTATTTGGAAAGCAAGGTATGCTTGCTTAAGACACCATCTGTCTAATTGCTTATGCTACAGAAATGGGAAAGTAAACCTTGCAGCCATATAAATGACATTAACTCCACTTCTATAATAGAAGCCAACCTTGCAGCAAGTTTATTCTGTATCTTTTTCGTTTTGCAGGAGGAGTGCACTTTGAAATATAAGAAAGTTATCAAGGCTAATGAATGCGCAGCTTATCAATTGTCTGTTACCTTTCTGGCTGAAGATGAGTTAGGGGAGGAGAACGAGTATCAGTCTGTCTTCTACAGCCAGTGTACTAATGGTAAAATTTGCCTTCATATATTGAGGAGAAAAGGAGGTAATTTTATATTTCAATTGTTTAACGAGTATCACTTCTTTATCATATTTAGGTTCTCCCACTGTTTTTCAGTTATTGTCTCCAAAATTCAAATCCTCTGTTGCATTCATACTACTACCTCACTTTGTGTAATGATAGATTTTCTTTTCCGAACAATTAGAACTAGTGCGTAACATAAATGGGAATGAAGAAATTTGATATGTGTTTCATCATATAGTGCACCTCTACATTTTGGTCTTTGTGCAATTTATGCGTATAATACATAATATTTATTCTTATTTCCTCTATTTGTATTGCACTCATATGAAGCTGTGATGATACGAACATCTTTCTAAACAAGTAACTAATCCCAAAAACAAGAAAGAGAATGGATAGGATCATAACTTCTTGTTTTTAGATGAGTTACGGTGTCTCTTTGTTGGTTGAGTTAAGGTTTGATGCTGATTGGCAATTAATTTTTGTCAATGAATTTAGAAGGCAAGTATAATGACGAGGTTGCCCGACCTATTTTCGATGCAAGAGACAAGTATGAATTTTATCCAGCTTTTAGCTTGGATGACGATTCCACTGACTATGATAAGTATGAGTTAACATATGCGAAAGAGCATGATGAAAGCGAGGTATTTTGTTTCTATTTTCTTTTTTTCTTTTTGATTTTACAATCTTAGTGTTTATGTACATGCTTCGATTCATCCCTCTCTCCTTCCTCAGGGTTTTGATATTGAAACTTTTGTCAATCATCCTTCTAGACTGCTACTTTCTCAAGGTGATGACAGTGTTCTCGAGGATTGCAAGGTGGCTGTAGAACATGTTCTTGACTATCTCAGGTCACAGGCGAGTGTGACTTGCTTAAAATCCCTCTTCCTTGATCTGTAGTGTTTTCTTTTTGTTTCTTTAGGATTTTTTGTATGGCAGCATACAAATGACTTCCCTTTCAAAATAGAAACAAACCTTGCAACTATTTTATTCCTTGTCCTTTTTGTGTTGTCAATTTTGCAGTATGAGGAAAACTTGAAACTTGTGGAAATTACCAAGGCCAATTATACATCAAGAGATGATATGTATTTTGTCACCTTTAAGGCCAAAAACAAGGTTTCAAGACAAATCAATGATTATCAATCCGTCATTTCACTCAATAGTGATCGTTGGATCGATCTTCATATGTTTCGGAAAAAAGGAGGTAATTTATTTATGTTTGTGTGTTCTTACTACTATGTTTATTTTGTGCATAGTTTATGTTGCGAAACAATTATACTATGATTAATTTAGTTGTTTTATGTCATTTGCAGATCCGGTGCATAGGGTTAAATGTTCCAGAACTTTCAAAGTAGTTTATAGTAGTTCAAGGCCGACTTTAGTGAGGATCATAGAAACCACAAAATTTATTACCTGATATTTTGATTATTATTGAAATACTATCCTAATAGTTCAACACAATCCCTGATGTATTACTATTTTTTGTGTTATATATCCGTACACCAAAGCTGTAGTCGGATGGTGTACAAGAAACTCTTATATAGTCTTCAATTCAGGAGATAATAAATTTTAGAAGTGCTATTATATAATAGTTTATTTTGGGGAAAAAGAAAAGTTATCGAACTTGTTTAGAAAAAAGAGCTGAAAATCGTTAAACTGCTTTTTTTTAATCAAATATATCGTACTTAAAAGAAAACTTGTCGTGTGTATACTCATAGCATCCCAATTTAGTAAGATTCTTTTTCGATCAAATTTTTATTTTGACACCATAGAAATTAGGTTAAAGTTTTAAAAAATCATGTGGTTTTACTTATTTTAATATAAAGGATTATGGTTTACTTTTTGTTAAAATGAGAAATGAGGTATCACACTTCAATAAAAATGAGGAATTTGTTTATTTGTACTATTAAAAGCATCGTTGATGACTTCGAAAATGATATTATCTTAAGAAATAGTGTTAATTTAAGAAACATTAATTCTTTAACTTTTTCTATTTTGTAATCATTTAGATAGTGTTTGGTGAGAAGAGAGAAAATTAATGTTTAGAAAGACAAAATATCCAAAAATGATGATTTCTAAAAAAAAAATTGTACTTTTTTCTTCATTTTTTCGATAAAATGTACGAGTTACAATAGATTTTTTTACTCTAGAAAGAAAAATTGTTAATTATAAAAAAAAAATAAAAATTATTTGGGCCATTTAAAAGCCCAAAAGAAACAGGATTAGTGGGCTGAAATATTTGAATTACCGCTACTATTTAAACTCTTTGATGAGATGAGCAAGCTCAGTGATGGCTTTGATTTTGCGTATGCATGTATGTATGTATGTATGTATGTAATATATGTATATAATGTATCTATGTATATATATTTGTGTAATGTATGTATGCATGTAATGTATGTGACGTATCTCTAAATCATGTTCCTTGTTGTCCAGGGTTTTAATATGGAACATTTTTTCCCTAAACCTGTTGATAAATTGCTTAGTCTTAAGTCTGTAATTCTATCTGACGACTTAAAGATAGCTTTTACGGCGTGCAAGAAGGCCGTAAATACTGTTCTTGAGTATCTACATAAATAGGTATCTATAGTAAGCTCCCTCATTTTTATAATTTAAATTATTTTATTGCTTCATTTGACCTTTCTTGTGTTGCAGAATGAGCACAGTTTGTCACTAATCAGAATTGTCACGGCTAATTATCGATCAGATTCTCTATTTTTTATCACCTTTGATGCCAAAACTAAGGCTGAAGGACTACTTGAGGAGTATCAGTCTGTCATCTTTCGCCATTTAGATCATCATCAAATCGTTCTTCATATGTTCAGGAAAGTCGGAGGTAATAATTTTCAGTTACACTTTAATAGTTTAGTTATATATGTGACTATTATTACTGTCTCAAGAAATTCAGTTCACATTTTGTGTTCGTAATAGCTGTTGAAGGCGCGGTTCAGTATGATTGTAGAGAAATGTACAAATTTGTTACAATTGGAAAGGTTGACAAAAGTGATTTCGAAAGCCGTCAGCAGTTCATTACATACTGTAAATATGCAAAAGAGCATGATGTTAGTGAGGTGGGTGGTTTTTCCTTTTTTCTTTCGTTTTGCATTTGGTAAATCGTAGTTATGCGACTGATACCTTTCTCCTTTCATCCTTTGTCAGGGTTTTGATATCAAACATTTTCCGCGGAAAATGGATGGAAAGAAGACTCTTCAACGTCTTCGTCGTGCACTTGACAAAACCCTTTTTCAGGACTGCAAGGTGGCTGTACAAGATGTTCTTCAATATCTGGAAACTAAGGTGTGTCTCGCTCCAATTGCTTATGCTAAAGAAACAGGACAACAGTCTAAACATGATTTTTTAGCATATGAATGACATTTATCCCCTGTTAATAATCAAAACCAATTATGTCACTATTTTATTCATTGACCTTTTTGTCTTGCAGCCGGAGAACTATTTGGAACTACTCAGAGTTGTCAAGGCAAATTATTGTGAACCGGAGAGCTCGGTTTCTCTTTTTTATGTCACCTTTGAGACTTTGTATCAGCATTCAAGAGTAATTGATGAGTATCAGTCTGTAATCTTGCGTGAATGTTCTAATGGTGCACTGACTCTTCAAAGGTTCAGGAAAAAAAAAGGTAATTTACTGTTTCAATTGTTTATTCATCACCATGACAACTTGTGCTCTCATTTTTTTTTTATCAAATTATAAACTTCTCTCTTAATTGTTTTCAAATCATATTTTGTGTTCATCACAGATGTTATAGATGAGGTTAAGGACTTTCAGAAAAGTTACCATTATTATCCAATGGGATTGGCACGTGAAAGTGATGTCGATGACAAGGCGGATTTCGATAACTACCAGATGTATTCGGAGGACTATGATAACAGTGAGGTAGCTTTTTTTTTGATCCAATTTTTACTTGGTAGATCATAATTATCCATCTTATGGATATGTTATTTCTTTCCTTCTTTCGCAGGGTTTTGATATTAAAAATCATTATAATCCACCACCGGGTTGGGGGGCTCTGGTTCTTTATCTTGTTAATAGCAAAGCTACTAGGAAGCGTTGCGACAATGGTGTAGTAGGTTTTCTGCAGTATTTAAAAAGCAAGGTATTTTTTTTGCTTAAGACACCATCTGTCTAATTGCTTATGCTATAGAATAATGGGAAAGTAAACAAGATGTTTAGAATATGAATGACTTCAACTCCATTTTATTCTATAACCTGTTTTGTTTTGCAGAAAGAGTGCACTTTAAAATATAAGGGAATTATCAAGGCACAATACGACGCAGCTAATTTATTTCATGTTACCTTTCGGGGTGAAGATGAGTTAGGGTGCGTGAACGATTACCAGTCTGTCTTTCATGTCCAATTTAGTAATAGGAATGTTTGGCTTCATATGTTCAGTAGAAAAGGAGGTAATTTCCTGTTTCAATTGTTTATTTATGCTCCTATGATAACTTTTTTATGATAATTAGGTTCTCCATCTAATATAGTCTCTTAAATTTGAATCCTCTTTTGTGTTCATACTACTACCTCTATTTGTGTAATGATAGATTTTCTTTTGCGAAAAATTAGGGGGCGTTCTGTGCGTAATATAAATGGGAATCTATAAACTTGATTTGTGTTTCATGATATATTGCACCTCTACATTTTGTTGTTTGTACAATTTATATGTATAATAGATAATATTTACTCTTATTTCCTCTATTTGGCTTGCACTCATCTTGTTAGATTACATATCACAATTGCATGCTTAGCTAATGAAGCTTTGATGATATGCACATCTTTTTAAACAAGTAACTAATCCCAAAAACAAGAACAAAGAATGGATGCGATCATAACGAGATCCAGCTACTATTTTGATAATTTCTTGTTTATAGACAAGTTTCTCTTTGCTTGTTGAGTTTAGGTTTGATGCTTATTGCCAATTAATTTTGACATTGAATTTAGAAAAGCATAATGATAAGGTTGCCCGACCTATTTTCGATGTAAGGGAGGAGTATGATTTTTTCCAGCAGTAGAGATGCGCAGCTTAGATTTCGACAGTATCCTTGAGCAGGATAACTATAAAAAATATATGAAAGAACATAAAGAAAGCCTGGTATTTTATTTTTCTTTTGATTTGTCCATCATGGTCCGTGTTTTTGTACATGCATTGATTCATCCCTCTCTCCTTCAGGGTTTTGATATCGAAACTTTTGTTAGTCATCCTGATCCACGGAAAGTTTGTCAAGGTAATTACTATATTTTCAGGAATTGCAAGGTGGCTGTAGAACATGTTCTTGACTATCTCAGATCACAGGTGAGTGTCATTTGCTTAAAATCCCTCTTCATGTTTTCTTTTTGTTTCTCTAGAATTTTTCGATTGCCTTACTCGATAAAAAGTTCATTTATATACGATATTGTATTGTAGTATGGTAGCATACAAATGACTACCCTTTTAAAATAGAAACCAACCTTGCAACTATTTTATTCCTTGTCCTTATTGTGTTATCAATTTTGCAATGTGAGGAAAACTTGGAACTTTTCGAAATTACCAAGGTGAATTATGACTTGGACGATATGTTTTTTGTCACCTTTGAGGCTAGAAACAGAGTTTCAAAACAAAGCAATGATTATCAGTCTGTCATCTCACGCAATATTGATGGTTCGATTGATCTTCATATGTTTCGGAAAAAAGGAGGTAATTTACTGCTTCGATGTCTATTAATGTCTGTGTAGTCGTACTACTACTACTCTGTTTAGTTTGTGCAAGTTTATGTTGCTAAACAATTATACTATGACTAATTTAGTTGTTTTGTTTCATTTGCAGACCAAGCCTAAGGTTAAAGTTGCCAAACCGCGAAGATTAATTTACAAATCATGAATCTGTAAAAGTGATTACCAGAGAATGTTTATCGACACTTATCACACTCTAATTAATTTAGTGATAATTTAGCTCATATTATGTACTTCAAAACTTTGCTTAATTGTAATGATATTTGACGTACAATTACGGAGTTTTTGAAGTAGCTAATTACATAAGATCATGAAACTGTTTCCGTTGTAGCAATTAAACTGTCCCGATTTGCCCCCGCAATGGGGTGACATGGCGGTAACTAGCTAATGTGTTAGCATGTGCTACTCGTTTGAACTACAATCAAAAAGTTAATACACTAATATCTTTCAATTTATGCATTGTTACACATAATTGGGTGAACACATACTTTTCATTTGATAGATCGTTTGAAACACCTCTATTTTTAATTTGATAGATTGTATAATCCTAGATTCAAAAGTCATCAGGCACTCTTTAAATGGACATCTCCAAATTAAAAAATTTATTATTCACAACCCGTTGTATTACTTTTGTATTTGATTTTCTTGGATCATATTGCAATGAACATTTTAATACTTTGTCATTATGATTAATTTATACGTAATAGACTTGTTTGCAGATAGACATAATTGTTTTGTTATTGTACTATCTATTGATGCTTGTAAAATCTCATATTACAATTAAATTACGATGAAACCACACTGTTCAAATATTCCATTACGCAAATAGTCTGTGAAATTCAAATTTCTAACATATTAGAAGACATATGAATACGATTCTCAAATTACCATTCCAAAAAAAAAAATAAGAATGTCAAAAAAGCATTTTCATTATATACCATAATAGCATTCTATACAGTAAAGCAACTTAATTCTATTTCCACCTATGTTTCTCCAACCAATATTGTTAACCGCATTTCGATCAATCTTGAACCGAATTCTCCATCACTAACCTTCAGCATTTCCGACAACGGAAGCTTAAACCCGTAATTTACCAACATTCTATGCCTCGGCTTTATCTTCCGTTCCAAGCTGAATGAAAAATACTGCGGAAACTTTTTCAATTCCTCCAAATCACCCTTCATTTCCCCTAAAAAGTATTCTACTTTCGGTTCCAAATTATTCTCAATGCTTAACGTCAAGAGTCCCGGGGACCTTACCACCATTTGTTTAACTTCGCTATGTTCAAACCCCAAACTCATCAAGAATTCAATCTTAGAAGTTAAACTATATTCAACATTATATACAAGCAACATTGCAGTCTGAGAATTGATAGTGTTGCGCCCCACAAACCCCAGGTTACGGAGGAAGATGAGTGTGGGACGCATTTGGTTAGGTACATTGGAGACTAATAGCCTAGGGCATCGAGAGATGGACTTGGCAATGTCGGGAAATGGGATGCCAACTTCATTGAGTAGGAAATCAAAGATTGGGTAGAGATAGAGATCTGGGTCAGAAGTAAGAACGATAGGGTACATATCGAGGACACGGCCGATGGTGGGACGGGAAAGGCCCATGGAAGAGAGGCAACGGTGGACAGAATGGAGAGAAGAGACAGGAGTGGAGCGGAGATTTGGGTTTAGAGAGAGAGCTTTTTGGGTATTGATGTTGAGAGCAGCAAGGTAGAGGAGCTTTTCACGGAAGAGAAGACCAGAGTCTATCGAAGTGGTGACGACGGAGGAGGTAGTTGGAAGGCAATTGAGGGATTTAGAGAGTACAAGAGAATGCAATAAAGGGAAATGAAGGAATGCTTTGGCTGTGATATTCATGGTGGAGCATGCTATACAACTCCTTGTTTCCACCACCAGATTAGCGATAAATATCGGTTTTGCTATATCGGATGTATGACTTCTCTTGCAACATCTCCCGATTACACAAGTTAAGCATAAATATTACCAAGCATTTGGGTCATCATCCCTTGGCATTGACAGAAACATCTTCTATCTTTTTAGCCTCAAACTCTGAATCAACATCAGCACACAACAAAGTGATAATTAAGATAACAAAACCCGAATCATATGAAACACAAAATACTCAAAAATCTGGAAGAAACAGTAAAATCCAGATGTACATAGGTTACAACTTACAACAGATTCAACTTCAAACAATTATCAGATTATCCGAAACTCCCTAGAGATTATAAACAAGCAAAACAAGAACAAAGACCTTATTTGGTGCGTAGGGCGACGTCTTTCCGAACGAGTAATTGTTCTAGTTCAACTATGATCATAGTTTACTCTAACCTAACGAGTCTTGTTGACCATACAGGTTCCAGAGTCATAAAGAAACATAACAAGAACAAAGTTGTTGACAGAATGAACTGAACCACTGCTTACAAAATATCACATTTTCAACTTCAACGTTTGTCAAATGGCACAATTAAAGCCTCCTGTAACAGAAATTGACACATCATATGGCGGCATTTATCGTGATGTTGTAAACCGAAATATATGACGCCTGGAGGGATTGACAGAACAATCATTTGTGTCAATTTCTAGTAGTGAGATACTTAACTGTAACATTTGATAAGCGTTAGAACCCGAATAGTGTTGATTTATTCGTGGAGCCTAAATTTAGTTTCTCCAATTAGTGATAGGCACTGTTTTAAACTAAGGTTACCTGGCCACCTAGAATCCGATTTGGACCGATTAGACGTGCTCAAAATCTGACTTGTTCCGTCTCGGGCCGCCCTAATAGAGGCTAGGGATTTTTATTACTGTGGTCATAGATACCAAATATGAAATGCATAGCATTGTCTTAATCTAACCGAAATTCTGAAATTAATTGAACAAAAAACATGAAATAAAGTAGTAAAAGAATGAAAATTGAAAAGCAACAGCATAAAAAATTACCGGAGTCTTGTTCAAATCTGAAGCCTTCCCATTCCGATTGTTCTCGCCGGCGCCAAAATATTGTTAGACAAGGATGAACAACATAGAGAAGAAGATAAATGGATATCAATTTTATTTTAATTATTTAAGTTTATACAAACTTATTAATGGGTTGGGCTTCATTTTAAGCCCAGCCCGTAAATCAAATATCTTTTTCTTCTTTTTGGCTTAAACCACATGCAAAGTTGTCTAAAAAAAATCATTTTAGTCCATTAATTTTGAGGATGATCTATTAAGTTTTTCAACTATCAAAATGTGGATCTATTGAGTATTTATTCGATGACATGACACTGAGTAGACAATAAAATTATTATTCTTCAGATTTGTCAACTCAGTACATGTAATCAAATAAGGAATCAGTAGGTCCACATTCTGATAGTTGAGGGACTCAATAGGTCACATTTTGATAGTTGAGGGACTCAATAGGTCGTTCCCAAAGTTGAGGGACTAAAATGAACTTTTTTAAACAACTTTAAAGACTTGCGTATAGTTTAGTCTTTTTTTTTTTAGAAAACCAAGAGATTCATTAACTAGAAAATGATCTACAAACTGTAAGAAACTTTGTAAAACGCATGCTACAAAAGCATTAGTATTGGAATAAGCACTCCTAACTAAAGTATAAGCCACTTTATTCCTAAACTTAGGACAAAAAAAATAACCTAGAAATCAAGTCTTCTACTTAAGATCTCGTTGCATTCTTGGATAAACGTATCAAATTTGGTAGTATTGTCTCCAACTTGAAATAGCATCAATAACAAAAAATTGCATTCTGTTTGAAAAATAACATTCCGAATATTTAGTTCAAGCACCCACTTCAAACCCTAGAGCAAGGCTAGGGACTCCAACTTTTTAGTTGCATGACTACCGGATGACCCCAGGTAACAAGCCATGAAATTAGGGGAGTCAAAACGGGTTGGCGGGTCATAAACGGGTCGTGTCAACCTACTCTGGTGACCCGTTTAGGCCAACCCTGACCCGACCCGTTTAATAAACGAGTCGTGTCGTGTCAACCCGTTTAATAAACGGATTGACACGGTTAACCCGTTTAAGTTTATAAGTAACAAACGGGTCAAATGACACGACCCATTAACCCACTAACCCACTAACCCTTTTAAATTTTCACATCAAAATATCAAAAATTAAACATAGAGTCTAACTCTAATAAAATTCAAACCATTACGATCCAATAAATATCAAACAATTCAAATTCAAATTCACAAACATCCAATTCAAATTCACAAAAAAACCGAGAAGAAAAGACCGGCGAGCGGCATAGGGTTTAAGGAGGCGGGCGGCAGATATGTGGTATTGTGATTGTGAATCTGTGATTTACATAAACCTAGAATGATATATATATATGATGTTTTACATTTACTAAAATACCCCCAATAATATATAATATTTACATCTAAACGGGTTAAATGGGTCAAATGTGTCGGGTTAAATGGGTTCACGGGTCGGGTTGACACGACCCGCTAACCCGTCTAACTTTAAACGGGTTACAACGAATTCACGGGTCACCCCGCGACCCGACACGTTTACTAAACGGGTTAAACGGGTTGACCCGTTTATGACCCGTGACCCATTTATCCCAACCCTAACCCGCTTTATTTTTGTGTTACGCGAATCGTGTTATCGTGTCGTGACGCATATTGACACCCCTACATGAAATTGCCACTATCGTCTTGAACTATCGAACCCCACCATAACGTTAGCTGCAGAAAACACTAAGGCGTTTATTGAACCCTTACCTTGGTTATGATGCTAATTTGATAAAATTTACTCCCTCCATTTCATGGATAGTATTAAAAAAATAAAAAAAAGTTCTATTTCACTCTAAATGAAATTAAATACTTTCCTTTTAAAAAAATTAGTGGCGGCAAAAAAAATAAAATCACGAAACATTGCAATTTTGTAATTAATGTATAAACTGATAGTTATGGACTGGTTACAAAAAATATTTAATAGACCGATTAATCGAATCGTGTCCACATCTATCCTAAGTTGTTATATCCTTTATAATACCTCAAGTATTTATGTACAATGCAAAAACAGACAAATCATCCATGTATATATAAGATATATCAAGTGTTGTTATTGCGACCTATACAAAATAAAACCTAATTTTCTTGCAATTGATGAAATAAAGCGCTTTTATATTTAAAAATTCATTTTCATTAATTATAAGATTCGAAACCACAACCTCACAACGTTAAAAGAGACTTTTAACTTTTGTTTGAAGAGGTTAAAAGCCTTTGGTAAAGAGAAGAGGTCAAATACCCTAAAACAACAAAACAAAAAAAAAGAAAGAAAAATAAAAAAACTAGCATCAAACTCTTTGCATAAAACTCTTACCACTCAAGTCTAAAGAAAATATGTAGAAGATTAAAAGCCTTTTAAGTACGAACAAATGAAGACTTGTATCCTAAAAAAACTTAAACATGCAAAACATAAAG
Source organism: Euphorbia peplus (assembly GCA_028411795.1). Taxonomy (NCBI): domain Eukaryota; kingdom Viridiplantae; phylum Streptophyta; class Magnoliopsida; order Malpighiales; family Euphorbiaceae; genus Euphorbia; species Euphorbia peplus. The sequence goes on along the minus strand of CP110843.1, from coordinate 4,079,121 downwards.
CCTAATAAAACTTAATTTGCAATCCAACCCCTCTCCGCAATAATTCTCCTTACATTTCTACCACAATTGTTTTCTCTTTTTTATATCCTTACTCGTCTTCGAAATCTCTTCCGGTGCGACTGGATCTGAGTGAACTATTTTATTAATTCTCACCTGGTTCATTCAATCCGGAAGAGAAACTCCAAATTCCCTAACCCTTTACCCCTATTCGATCCGCTCGGCGATTCAATTAGGGTTTTCTGAATTGTGTGCAGCAATTTGACTTTTGGTGTTCTTTTGTGATTTGGGGTTTGGGTTTTCTCTATTGGGTTCATTCTTGTTTGGTTCAAACTCAATTGCAAGTTTCCGAGCAGCCAATGCCATATTTTTTTCATTGCTGTTCGACAAATTTCCAAGGTGGATTTTTTTTCACTTAAACCATCCGATTATCAATGTCTTGGGCTGGCCCGGAAGACGTTTACCTTTCTACTTCTCTCGCTAGCTATCTTGATAGTAAGCTTTCATCTTTATACTCACTCTGAGTGTGGATTATAAGCTTGTTAAAGATTCAGTTTTTCACTTGTATATTGATTAACAGTACTCTGTGATTGCAAGGTTTTTTTTTTCTGAAGTTTTTAGTGTACCCAATTGCATTTTATGACATAAAGTTAATTCTTGGATGGAGTTAAGATGTTGGGTTCATGTGAATTTTGTTAAAGATATGGTTTTTCTGGAATCATGATTGTTTGGTCTAAAACTTTACTTTATCTTTCAGAGAAGCTGCTAGTGCTTCTTCGAGATGGACGTAAGCTAATGGGGATACTTCGTTCTTTTGATCAATTTGGTATGTTTTTCTTCCCCTTCTATGTCGTTTCACATACTATTATACTCCTTGATCTTCTGATGGAGATGAGTGCCTTTTATGTGCAGCCAATGCTGTTCTTGAGGGTGCATGTGAAAGAGTAATTGTTGGTGATTTGTATTGTGATATTCCGTTGGGGCTCTATGTTATCCGGGGTGAAAATGTTGTTTTAATCGGAGAGCTGGTATGGAATAATTTGTATTGATGCTTGTAAATTTGTTAGTTGATATCATGCTTTCTACTTATGAAGTTTCATTTTCTGTTAGGATTTGGAGAGGGAGGAACTACCGCAACATATGACTCGTGTTTCACCAGCAGAAATTAAAAGGGTAAGTAGAATCATCGCTTGCTATAATTGAAATAAATAACATGTTCAATTCCTATATGAATCACTTTGTGATATCTTGTCATCTTGCACCTACTGTCCATGTTCTAAAAGTGTCTGCTGAATAACTTCCGGCAGTTCATAGACATGCTAATAACTTTTCTGGTTTGATATGGTCAAATTGGTAAAATCTAAAAAAGTTATGAACATTGAACACATCATTTGTTTCAAAGAAATAGTCAGGAAACGATTTGCTTGTGTTAGAATAATGTTCACTTGCATGAAAATTAGGCATCTCAATTTTGAATTTTTGATATCTACTGTATGCATTTAGTGCTCTCTCTCAGACACAGGTTTACACAAATTGATGTGTTAACCTGCTTAAAGTAGTTTACGATATTGTGGTATTCATTTCTAAAGAAGTGCAAAGAAAAATGTCATACAATAGAATGTCACATCCATAAATCGGATTATTTTTCTGTGTAGGTATTGGTATTTGAAAGTTCCTCTGATGTCTAGTTGATGATGTCATACAATCTTCTAACTTCTAAGAGATGCATCATGTAGTTTTGATACTTCGGTGTCGGTAATTTATGGTCAAAGCTGTTTACGAAGAGTATTAGCTTTGTTTTTTGAACATAAACGATTCTTTTCAAATATTATGGTGTGGTGGAAGTCGGCATTCAATCAATTCCGCTGGTGAATTGCGAAGTTGCTCTTGTGAATTTGGAGTTCTATGGTCTTGTGAATGCTATAACATATTGAGGCTTTACTTCATAATATATTAGGGTAAAATATGTCCACGGCCATTAAATTATAGAACTAGTAACATGGAAACTCTTTAACTTTGTTTCATGACATAAAAGTCCTTGAACTATTCATTAAACTAGCATTGTAGTCCAAGTCAAAGAAAATGCATTAAACTTTTACCAAAATTTTGACTTGGAAATAGGGTATGTATCCATAGATTATGGTGATGTTGATAAAAAATAGTCAATGAGGTGGTCAAACTTGTCCGCTTAATTTTTTAAATGAATTTTCTTTGATTTGGATTATAGGGTTTGTTTAAGGACTTCTATGTCCTGAAATAAAGTTTAAGGACCATAATGTTAGTAGAGGTATAGTGTATAGTTCAGTGGACATGAATGTATTTAATCGGCTTCTATTATTGCTTCTAGTGTTGAATTTAGTTTGGATATTAGTTCAGTGGCCATGAATGTATTTAACCTGCTTCTATTATTGCTTCTAGGGTTGAATTTAGTTATGATATTAGATTGACTGCGGTGCTCACTTTGCTAGTAAGTAGCTTAGCTATGTGATTCAGCAGCTATTTATGAACATCGGTAGCAACAGCTGAGTAGCTTCTAAATATGGTTGTGTTTCGTCATTTGTCTGTGCCTTTATCATAGAGAAACTTTCCTAATTGTGGAAATTCTATTCCCATTACTAATTTAGTTCGGTATATAATGCTATAACTGGGAAAAAAATGTTTACACATGAAATGCACAGGCCAGTCATATTGTTGTGATCTGTAACAAACTTTTGCAATTGATAAAAGAAAGTGTAAAGTGCACCCATGGTCTCTCAGCTTGCGCATTTCTAACATGTTGTCTCTACTAAACTTCAAAACCGGACATAAAAGTCTCTGAACTTTGACATGCTCAGCACAAAAAAGTCCTAGTGACTTGTTGACCAGTGTGATTTCCAGAGTTTTACCCATAAAAGAAATACTTGTGTGAATGGGCGGTGATGTCGGTCGAACCTTTTTTTTTTTTTTACAATGGTTTGTTTGAAACTTGCCACTTTTGAATAATTCTATCTTGAAATTTTGCAGGCACAGAAAGCCGAAAGGGAAGCTAGTGATCTAAAGGGTACAATGAGGAAGAGAATGGAGTTCCTTGATTTGGATTAGGACATGTTGGTCGAAAAACAGTTGATGCGCACATATTTTAGCGCGGTCATTTGATGTAGGTTTATGATGATTTAGGTTTGGTGGTCACTCCTTTTTGTGTTAACATTTCCCCGGAGAAATGCAGGTTTATAATTGTTCTGTGTTCAAGGTTTAGCAGTTTACATGTTCCATTTATTGTATTGGATTTCTAAGTTGTAATGTACAATCCTGAAATATTAGAATTGCACGCATTGTTAGATTTAAAAGCTTTTATTTTACTTCTTGAAAATGGTTTTTTTCTTTTAAAAAATTATATAAATAGTTGAAAAATAATCTTGAATTGTCAATTTTTTTTTTCAGATGCAATCATGCAATGATCCTTGTAAGTATTGATTTGTTCTGCATTTAGGGGCGTATCTGGAGGGGGTTTGGGGCTCTCGGTCCCCCATCCTTCAGAACTGCTCATATCAGAAGTAGTTTTAGTTTTCTTATCCACAGAGATTGCCTCTATTGTTGGTGGTTTCGGCCTCATGGATTGAGAAATTTACTAGTATAAATTGATTTTCCAAAATAAATTCATCTCTAATCTTAGATTCGCGAGGGTATGGGGAGAGTCGGAAGTTATCTATCAAAGTATTCTACTTTTGAGTTCTGTTCAGATATAGGACAATTATAATAATTATTATTATTATTATTATTATTATTATTATTTATTTTGATGTGCAGGTCTTTATCAACTTTGATTCATGGGGGATATATCAAAATCACCTCAACTGAAATCGAGGTGGGAGATAAATTTAAGAAGTTCGTGAGGTCAAATCAGAGTTTAATTTAAATCAGGGGGTCACATATGTAAGCATCTATAATAGTCAATAATAGCATATGAGAGTGATACTTGATAGGGCCATTTCCATGGCCCATATTAGGGAATAGAAAAGCCCACAATTTTATTAATAGAACAAAAAATAGGCTTCAACAAATCTTCTCCCGTTGTGGTGTTTAAAATGTTGTCATTTGCATTTAATGATACTATTTCGTCATATTTATCCACCATAATATCTTAAATCACATAATTTTCCCTTTGAATAGATGAAAGGATAAAAAAAATTGTTACATATATATACTTATGTCACTATTTTGACATGTGGACATATCACGTTACATCTAATTTAATTTTGCAATAAATTGAGATGTTAATTGATAACATGATTGGCAGCATAATTACAGATTGGTGGTTTCAACCTTCGTTTTATTGGTAGAGAAGCTAATAGAATAGCTCATTGTTTAGCTAGAGCATACGTTACTATTTCGTTTTAACCTACTGATCCTCCTTTCTTTAAATTAATGAAGTAGTTTTTCGTCTACAGTAATATCTAATTAATTACTACAGTAGATATTTACAAAACAACCATTCTCCTCCGAAAGTGAAATGAAAATTCTGAAAAAAGCTGTAATCTTGTACACCCACCAACGCACTCTAAAACAAATGAGAACCGCACATCCAATCGTGACATCAGATGAAACCAATCAGACGGTGATGAGTGCCCACCGTCAGGAAATTATAAAATATTTAGTTTTTAAAATTACAAGGCTCGATTTGAATTCCAGTGTTTGTGATCTGAAGTCGCAGATCCAGTTGAACTAAGATGAAGCATTCAATGTCAATTCCCTGTTTTGTTATGCTCATATTGATGTTGTTGTGTATAGTAGTAGAAGGGTCAGTACATGAGTACAGAGGAGATAGATTCGTCGCTAAAGGTAATGCCTTTGTTGTTCATGGCGGTAACGAAGGCATTTACTCTTCCCCTGTCGGGAATTTCAATGAGACTGCTGAAATATCTTCCAATCGCGACTCTTTTATACGGTAACTCTTCTTTTTTTACTAGATCCATCTCCAGTTTTATGGATTTTAAGGATTCCCTTCTATTCGTGCCCGGAATTCAACTTCAATTTCCCTCAATTACACATTTCTTACTGTATGTATTTTGTCATAGATTCATATATAAACCATAACCGACCCTTATCCACCAGCTTGACTTTTTAGTTAACTAACATCATCATATCAGAGCTTCTGCGACCAACGTGTTAGGAGTGTGTCATACATAAAACATAATTCAGCTTTAACTATCACCTCCAGCATTTACTTCAATCACTTACGCCACAACCTTCAGGATCCTTAACAAGCTCAAATTTAGCAACTCAAGCTCAAATTTAGTAGCATTTTTTATTGCAAAGTTCTAGATCATAGCATGTTCAAAGTTTACGTTTCGAATTGTCCCCCAAAGTTTAATTTGGAATTGTATAGCTTGTAGGTTTGTTCTCTGTCATTGTTCTTTTTTGTTATATCAAACTTCTGCTTATGTGAAATTGTGGATTTTGCTAACTGTATAGCATCTCACTTCCTTCTATATCCATTATCGGAAGGTCTCGATTCGTCCTACTTAACCTACTTTTCTAGCTTTAGTAATTGTGGATTCATATTTTATGTTTATCGGTTTTGAAAAGATAACATTTACAATCAATTGCAAGTGAATTTGGTTGCTGAATTTGACAATTTAGGGATGTGTTCAGTAGTATAGCATATCCAGAGTTGAAAATTAGCAAAGTTAAGTTTGAAATTCTATAGCTTGTAGATTTGTTTCTGTGATTGTTTATGTTGTATCAAACGTTTGCTTATGTACTGAAACGGTGGATTTTGCTACCTGTATAGCATCTCGATTCCTCCAATATAAATTCTCAGATGGTTCTGATTCATTAGGCTTAATGTAGTTTTCCATTTTATTAATGCTGGATTCATTATATTTTATCAGTTTTGAGAAGATAACATTCCGGAGAAGTGAGGAATCTTCTAACGTGTCCTCAGGGCCAATCCAAGTAGTGATTTTTGAGGTAGAAGATAGAGAGACAATAGGAGGTTCAGCTTATGGTGGTCAAAGAGCTATTTGTTGCACAGGTGATCTTGCTAAATTGGGCGTGTGTACACAAGGAGAGATCATTCATCGACCTTCGATGAATGATCCTAGTTGGCCTCATGTCTTTGGTGTTTCCTTTGGAGTCGATGAACTGGTTACTACTTTGCGATCAAGAGCCATACAGATCACTAAAACTGGCATGTATAATTTGTATTTCATGCACTGCGACCCCAATCTCAAGGATGTGGTTGTAGAGGGGAAAACTATATGGAAAAATCCTACTGGCTATTTACCCGGTAGAATGGCACCATTGATGAACTTCTATGGGTTCATGTCACTTGCTTTCGTCTTACTCGGAGTTTTCTGGTTTTATCAATATGCTAGATTCTGGAAGGAAGTATTTCCCTTGTTAAATTGCATAACAATGGTGATTACACTAGGCATGTTCGAAATGGCTTTTTGGTATTTTGATTACGTTGAATTCAATGAAACTGGAGTTAGGCCAACTGGGATCACAATATGGGCTGTTACTTTTGGTTCAATTAAACGCACAGTGGCTCGTCTCTTAATTCTTATGGTGTCAATGGGGTATGGTGTTGTCCGGCCTACCTTAGGTGGTCTCACATCAAAGGTGCTCATGCTTGGGGTGACATTCTTTCTGGCTTCTGAGGTGCTTGAATTAGTTGAGAATGTGGGTGCTGTCAGTGATCTTTCTGGGAAAGCAAGGCTCTTCTTGGTTCTTCCTGTGGCGATCTTGGATGCGTTTTTCATTCTGTGGATATTCAAGTCACTCTCTGCCACTTTAAATAAACTTCAGGTACTAGTCTGCAATTCTGGAGTGAGATCTGTTTGCATATTTTCATTGATGAATATAATGAATTTCTTTACCCTTGCGGAATATTGTAAATGATTAAGCTATTTGAAGCACAAAAGAAAGCAATCTCTTCGTTTGAAAAATCTAGGCACTTAATTCGTATAATGAATAAATTAGATTGGTTACACGTCGAAGTGAGTGGAAGGAAGATGATGTCTTAGACTTAGAATTAGAAGATGAAGATGAATTAGAGTTGTACAAATTGAAGTGAACACAAACTTAGGATTATTACAGAAGTGGAAGGCATATGTTTTAGACTTTAGGATTGTCAAAGCCGGTAAGGTATTGCAGTATAGGAGTGGTCGAATGAGGTACTTCTTTTGAGCAGAGAGGAGACACTACATGTCTCCTTCAAATCCATATGCTGCATGGACACGTCATTGTCGCTAAGGAAAATCGCAAGGATGATTCTGACTTCTAAGGATTATAATATAATGTATGGTCGCAATTGCTCCACTAACATTATAGATAAGGTCATTGTGATGCATTTTATATAGCATTATGTTTTGTCCATCTCCATTATTCTGGTGTAAACCCACTTACAAAAACTAGCAAATAACTTTCATGCTGCTTGATTTGACAGGCTAGGCGGATGATGGTCAAGCTAGATATATACCGGAAATTCACAAATGCTTTGGCAGTAGCAGTTATTGTATCAGTGGGTTGGATATGCTATGAGGTAATTTTTGTTGTATTTATTAAATCATTGATCTCTGTCGTAGTTCATTACATTACAACCTTGTCAACAGACAAACATTTCAAAACATTTTACTGAAATAGCATGACTTGTTGCATGTCTAAAGACTTCATCTAACCTTGTCACAAGCTAAATCTCAAGTAGCATTCGTGTGCAAATTAAAATACAGACTATTTAAACCCTTGTAGAGCAGCGTATGAGCTTTGGTACTTGAAATTAGTGCATCCATTTGAAATTTGATTAACTGAGTCTAGTGGCATGGCAATTAGTAAAATTCCATCATGTTATCGATTATCAGTTATATGACATCTACGGGCACAGGTTTCAAAAGGAAAAGCCTACCAAATAAACAATTTTGGAATTATATATGGAGTAGCATGCAGACATCGTGAAGTTTTTCGTGTGAATTGACATTTTTACTCTTTCTTTCTTAAATCAATAATGGTATCAAACAGGGAGTACCTCATATCATTATTAAAGAAAAAAGCCTTGCTGACTTTTGTTGATTAAGTCTCTAATCTTCTAATTTGACCCATGCAACCCTCGATCAATTATAATTGTACATATTAAACCTCTCGTGACCAAAAAAGTTAGCTTTGAACATAAAACTCGGTCGTTAAGATGCTCTTTTCCTTGTTTATTTCTACTCTGCTCTCTATTTCCTGAACAAAGCTTCTAATTTTGTTATTGCAGTTGTATTTCAAGGCGAATGATGTCTACAACGAGCAGTGGCAAAATGCGTGGATCATACCAGCTTTCTGGCAGTTCCTTTCTTTCTCTCTTCTATGTGTGATTTGTGCACTTTGGGCTCCTTCTCAGAACTCAATGCGGTAAGACTTTGCTTCTTTCCCGAACTTTTTAACCTTTTTGTTTCAACTTCGGTCTACACATCGAGTTTATCATATCATATCTGTTTTACCTGATAATCAAATCCTTCTTTGTCAACAGGTATGCTTATTCTGATGATGGTGAAGAGTTCGACAGAGATGAAAGTTCATTGACACTCATTAAACCAGCAGCAATGCCTTCGAAGGATGTTAGAATTTCAACGGAAACTAGACCGGTACAGAGTAACAATGATTCATCTAATGGTGATGTTGAAGAAGACAAGACAGAGTAAAGTATATTCCAGAGATTTTATTTGTAGCTTAATTTATCTCATTTACCGCTTTGTTACTGGTGTAGTAAATTTTTTTCAGGTGCCTATATATATTGAGAATTTTTTTATGCCTTTTAGCAGGAAAAAAGTTAATTTAGGTTCAATTTTTAAAATTGTTTTAGTTGGTGAAACAAAGACAGAAAAATTATTTCGGTTCTGTGGTTCTTCTTAGGCCTCAATGGGTGTCAACTTAATTGAAATACTCGTATTCTAGGTCTTTCCGGATCCTAATCTTTTAATTTTATATATAAAAAAAAAAGACTCTGCGGGAACTAATCTTTTAATTTTATCAAAAAAAAGACGACTAATTTTTTAATGTTGCTTGTGGAAGAGTATATGTTCGGAGAAATTCTAATTGAAAAATGGAGAATTTTGTATACCTGAATTTGAAAGGTCATAAATTCATATTAGCCGTCTGGCCTTTGACTTTAAAGTCCTAAAATATTTTTCTTCAAAATCCACCACTTGAATCCTGAAAAGTCTCACATCATGACCCAATCTTTGTTGCTTGGAAATTAAGCTCATATAATTATCAACTAATTTATGTCAAAACGTTTTCCACATCCCCTTTTTTATAGTGCCAATTTGTATTCGTAATTATAAACTAGTACTTCCAATCATATTTATGTAGTAAAATCCCACTATCATCTCTTTAAACTTTTCAATTTCATATTTTGTAGTTCCTAAAATAATCAATCTTCTTTATCTTGTTTATTGAATAATTTGTTTGGTTCAACCACTCTATGTTAAGTTTGACCGTTTATTCTTTAGTTAAAATTCATATTGCTTTCTCTTTATTACTGTCATAAAAAGGCGCTAACCGGATGGTTGGGAAAATTCGAGAACTAATTGAAGATAAGTAAAAGACAATAGGTCCTAGTTCAGCGACCTAGGACTATGCCCCTGACTAATTTTGAGTTCTGAGCACCTAGACTGTCTAGTCGCTCTAATCGGTATAAATAGGATTCTCGATTTTAAGCGCTTAAACAACCTTTGTTTACAACCGTGCGTGATCATAAAATGATTTTTACGAAAATAAAGGCTCTATTTGGTGGAACGTGTTTCCCACCATTATGCTAAAAGCAATTGAAAAACTATTTGTTATGTTTTTATTACGGTGTGTGAATTTAGAAATTGTAGCTTTGAGGGCTCTTCTTGGATTATAATATTTTTAATTAATTTTATTAATATCCATAAATAAAACTATCATATTTTTAGTTAATTTTGTAAATAAATGAAAGAAAAATTGTAAGTTTCTTGCCATGTCAAATTTTCAAGATGTTTTTATATTAATTTGACACATTAAATTATACACACTTTTTGCCCCTATATATAGACACATGATATTATGAACACTTTTGCCCCTACATATACCATAATTAGATAGAAAAAAAATGGTTAAGAAAAGAGTACACTCAGTAGAATTAGTCCTTAGTTTCTTACATTGGACCAATGCATGCATGTCTTAATGACTTAATTAATTTTTACCATATTTAATCTATGGTTTTGTTTCCTCATTTTTTGAAAGAACTGTAAATTAATTCTCTAAATATAATCTTGTTAGAGACTTAGAGTTGACATTAACATAAAATGTTTCCAAGCAAGTAGCAAAAGATTCAGCCTCCACCCTCTAGTGCATAGACCAATTCTCAACTTATTACAAGAAATTCAACAATTAATTAAGTCAAAGACAAATCATAAATGGCCAAAACACATCTTTCAGCTCTTAAAAATGAAATTGCATACGAAAGAAGCCAATTAAAGAGGTTACATGCACCATTGGTTGCCAAAACTTTAACGATCATCACGTATAGAATAAAGTCAACAGTCAAAATTGAGTTATCAAATTGACTTAATTGAGAGAAAATTCAAAATTAAGTATCGATATACTCTATATTGAAACAAACTAATAAGTTGAAAGACCATCTTAAAGCAACCATTAAGACTTAGTGGTACTTTTAACACCAAATAGAGCTCACAAACAAAATATATAAATACATTTTACCTCAACAAGGCTCCATCATTTCAGGAAAGAACTTTTTTCTTATATTTTGCTATTTATATCTCAAAGGGAAACCAATCAAAGGAAAATAATTCCTTAGTTAAAGAAAAATCTTTTAAAAATGAAATAAAATAAAGTTATAACCAAGTATTCTATAAATGTGAACTGCATATTTTTAAAATAAGAAATTCTACTGTATATCGAGGTTTCAGCTGTGGACTGAGATCGGTACGGGTGCCGGATAAGCTGACATTGCATCATCTGTTTGTATGGAACCAGTCCGAAGCCCGTCCTGTCATCAAGACTAACGAGTTCTAGACCACTTAGAAAGTTGGACATTATAAGTAGTGTCAAAAGTGTCAAAATGGTCCCTTACAAATTGTGTGTTGCCAATTTCGTCCAATGATAGTGCTTTAAATTCCAAAATATATGTGCACATCCTTCTCCAATACCTACTATGTCCATGAAGTGGTACTAGAAAGTGTTTCTAATAGCTATTGCTATTCTAATAATGGATATTACTATTTTTCATTGCTTTTCTTTTCTTCCAACAACACAGTTTTGTAGCTACAAATACCATTATTTTCATCCCATTTTTATCATCAAATGATTAGTATGAACATGTAAGTCAGCAGACTTTTCATGGACACTATGTTTTTTTGTTAAGTTCTGATATTGGATGCCGACGACTTAAAGCGTAAAGCGTGGTTTTATCCTAGCTTAACCCGCCATCTATCGCTGAACTAACAGTCACTCGTATGGACACTATATTTTTTATATATGATGTTAAACTAACAAAAATTACTATTGTGTTTAACATGTCAGTTGGATTGTCTCTGTAAATCGTATGATCATTATCAGAAATTGCTACATTTTCTCATTTGAGTTGGTCAAAATTTCAACATCAAACAAACTCACCCCAATGCCTGAGAAAAAGATTACATAAAGCAATTTTAACTTGAAAATCTGCTTCTTCATATGATAAATATTAAGAAAAATCACACATAAACCAATTCCCATATGAACAAATGTAAGAAAGAAGAAAAAAAATAATCATAATAATCTAGAATGTGGTAACAAGGCAAACAGCATGCTTACAGTGAGGAAGTATTCGGGTTTAGAGAATACTGGTTATCCTGTTGAGAGACACCCGATCATCCCGAACCAACTCGAGACTCCTTTCGATCTGCAGAACATTAACGGGTGATGCTTACAAGCACATATCCGAGAGCACAGGGCAGCCCCCTAGTCCCAATGACCAGCACCACATCCACCCGAATACCCCCACAAAAAAATTCAAAGAATGTTTCCTAGTTGATCATAAGCTGGCAAAACTCGTAATTCGCACTCATTTTTCTTCACTGTGATCTCCTCCTCAAATGCTGAGAAACCGGATAACCTTCGAAGAAATCCAACACAGCATTCTCCAAATCCTCGACCGAGTACTTCATATAGTTCTCCGGATGCCTTCCACTCTCTATGTGACTCCTAAACCTCCCAAGAAAGGATCGGTAAGCAGGGATTAACTTCTCCGAAATGGAGATTCGAAGCTCCTCTCGGAGTTGATTATCCGGTATTAACCATGTAGCTTGAGTCCTATGAACATCTTCAAACATAGCATTGAAGTTCTTAAACCTCTCTCTCAAAGCACTTTTCGATACCCCAGATGAGAAACTACCACTCACGTGTAATCCCTCATCTCGTAAGCAATATAAAACACGAACCCAAGTTGCCCGTTGGTAGCTAATCGCTGCCTGTCTGAACTTCCCGGTTAACTTCCTTAAGTAATCATCACCGATCATTTCTCTCAACTCGGGTGACCCTTTAACCTTTTGAACAATATAATGAACATTGTTCATCATAAAAAGATGAGCTAAAGCTGCATCCTTGTAATGCTTAGACTTGCCTTCTAAATTGAATTGCAAAATCACAATAATCCAAATCAAATGAAGAGCTAGCGGCGTTTTCCCTTCTAACTCAGCAAACTCCATATCTGGGGTAGTAGCATCACCCGAATACCTCGAACCAGTCGAGGGTTTCGACATAATAAGCTCAATCAACGTCTGTTTATAATCCGAAATCAAGCTAATGTAGTTCATCACATACCTTGTTAACGGATGAATAGTCCCTCCTGGCACCGGAACCAATGAAGGTTCCCTTAGAACAGCATTCTCAAACTCGGATAAAATCCCCCGTGCAGCCTCCGCTAATCTCGACAAAATCTCTGCTGCCTGAACCCGAATAGACTCAGCTGATTTAGACTCAAACACAAGCTCGATATCCGGCATTAAGTCCATTAAAGCATCATGTAAATCAAGAATCTTGAACATTTTCTCAGGCGATCTCCGGCTAATGCTAATAGCTTCCGCGAAATTAAAGAGCTGAATTGCTGGACCTTTAACCGTCTCCATGAAACAAGCATCATCAACAGAAGATCCTATCTCGTCGAAAATCTGCTCACAGAGTCTCTTTTCGCTCGCAAAAAGGATTCTGATGCAGACTTTCGCCGCCCTAATCCACCTTCGAATCTTCGTCTCCAACGCATCCCATTCGAGTCTCTGGATATCTCCGATGCTCAATTTCTCAATCCCTAATCTCTTGAAGTTCGCATCCACGGCGGATTTCCGCACACTTCCATACACCTGAATACACTCCCGTAAGTATCCGGCGGAGATCATCCGTTTCGCGATGGATTCCAAATCGGAAACGGCCTCCGGCGGAATCAGATCGATCTCCCGGATACTACTGGTGGAACGGTAGCTCGTGCTGCTATTACTCGCCGTCGAATCAGCTCTCCGTATCGGATCTTGTTCATCGGCGGCGGAAACGGGGAGTTGATCTTGATCTTGATCTTCCTCTTCGTAGCCGCCACCTCCGGATGAGTGGACGGAATCGGCGGCGGCGGCGAGTGAGTCTAGCTCGACCGGAGTTGTGTGGTTGAGGAGGATGTTACGGAACTCATCTTCAAGTCTAGCCATGGCGATCTGGATGGTGGAGGAGTTGACTTTGTCTTCACTCTCGTCGGAGCCGTCGCCGGCGACGGATATGGAGGTGGAGGAGATTGTTTTCTGAAGCTCGTCTACTGCTTTCAAGTATCGATCTACTTCTTCTCTATCCCCTTCGAAGATCATCCTCTCTCTTGCTTCCTCCGACGCCGTTGAGTCCCACCGGAGAATTATCTTCTGTGCATCTTCGAAAACCACCGCAGCGCCACCGCAGGTCTCCGGTGGTTCCATGGTCGGAGACAACTTTACACAACTTGACAACGTAGCTTTATCCAAGAATCTTGAGCTTTATCGCCGCCGGAAAATCAAGAAACATTAAAGATTAACCTCCCAAGAAATTCAAGATTAGAAAATTCTTGATTAAAGTGAATAATAGATTTTTGATTATAAAAGAAACTTTTCCTTTTATAAAGAAAAGGAAAAGTTTGATCTGGAAATCTTTTAAAGAGTATCTATCCAAGAGCTGAAAATTGGCGGCGGCGGTCGGAATGGCGGCGGCGGTGGCGGTGGTGGTGGTGGGGAAGTGAGATATAGTGAAAAGAAAGAGGATATAGGACAGAGGAAGTTTGATTGGGGATGAGGTTGTCTAAAAATTGCGCGGTGGTGGTCTTGTTAAGGCAGCTCAGAGATTTTTGTCCGAATTTCGTTTTTAAATATTTTATATTGGAAGACAATTTATACGTGAAATACAAATAAAAACAAATTAAGACATGCAATTTTGACCATTTGGCTTCCTCGCCGGAGATAGAATCTTGGTGGAATATACCGGACAACTTTGGATTTTGATTTTACTACGGTATAAACTCTTTGAACTATGCCGAAACAACAAGTTGACTTCCTAAATTTAGAAATTGTTTCGTTTGCTTCTTAAACTTGCTAAAAGTTTTCTATTTGTCATTTACATTTATAAAAATGATGTATGGACTTCTCAAACTTGTTATATTGATATACGCGTTTTTTAAACCTGTATATAGTGTTTTATGTAAAAGTTTTCAAAATTCACTCTTGTTTTGTCATGTGGATTTAGTGAGCTAATTATGTCACTCTAAGTAAGTTTATGGAGTTAACAATACGCTCTAGAAGTTTCAAGAGTCAATCTATTTTTTCGGGCAAGTTCATAAAATTTCTAATATATTAAGCCTATTAAAGGATAAGGTTCGAGTTTGGTCCTAATATGGGGTGTTATGTTTTTGGATGAGTGTGTATGTATACTCTTAATACAATAAAACATCTATATAGTAATACACTTGAAACCGAACTATTTGTATGACAATTGGAATGTTATTTCTATATAGAGATTAATATAACAAAGATTCTCAGCACTTGGAACCGATTATTTGTACAACAATTAGGAGGTTATTCTTATATAGAGTATTTCTATATAGAGATTTCACTGTATAAAGAATGTTAAATTATAGCTTTCAGCAATTATAGCATGGAGCAATTTTGTACCAAAGTAATTACAGATATAATCTGAAAAATAAATTCATTCGGTATAGATTGAACTTTAATTTTGTTTGTTTTGATTGAAGTACAGACCATATTATTTTGGTCTAAAATGCACTAAAACAAACAAACAATTCATTATTTACTAAAATTTTCAACACCACAAAGTTAAAGATGTAAAGGCAAATACAGTAAAAAGTTGTTTTAGATGATTGGAAGTGCATTCAGTGTCATAAACGACTATTTCTAGCTGCCCAAACACTCAGCATTAGAAATATGATTTGAATTTATTAGAATGTTTAAGTTCGCCTAGGCACTTAAAATCTGATTTATAGCATACTAGTTATCGACGAATCCCATATTAGTTAACAAAGGTTATCAACCGTTCGATTATAAAATGAAGATTCACTATTTTTAGTTGAGAAATAAAAAATTAATCAATAAAAACTTAACAATTTATAAGCTTTTGTGTATTTTTATTTGATTTTGTATGATTCTTTTGGCGATCTAAATAAACTTTTCATATGTAATTGTCGTTATCATGAGCCCAAATGTGATGGGTCAACCAATCATGTTACAATCCAAGCCCATTTATTTTCCTTTCTTAAATATTATTAATTACAATTTTTAAGAAAAATTTAAGTTTAGATAAAGACTTCAACTGTCTATTTCCCTATAGCAGCCTAGCATGCCAAATTACAAAAGCTTGATGCTAATTTTTATTTTATTTTTTTGAAGGAAGCTTGATGATAATTTGATTAATTTCCATATTTACTTCTTCCTTGTCGTGCGAGAATTCCACACATTTGGTAACCCAGGGGTTAAAAAAAAAAACAAATTAAATCCGTAGAAGCTGAGAAACACCTACTCTATCAGCGTCTATAATTAGTTTATTGATTTTACTATAATTAATATTAGATGTGATGATATGTTACTTGAAAAACTTATCAATATTATTCTGATTATCTAATAATAAATATTTTTTAAATGATACTCCATCCGTTTCAAATGTTAGTCCCTTTGTAAAAACTAGTTTTTGGTCCGTGCTATGCACGGATTGTGAGAACATATTTTTTTCTTTTAAGTATTATTTTAACTTTATAAGAAAATTTATTACGGTTCTAGTCTAATTGACTCGACCAATAGACATGAATCGCTTCAACACTTTCTTTTATTTTACCTATCATCTTCCAATTAAATGATATATTTCTCTAATGTCATTTGATCAAATTTATTGCATCTGGTGAATAGTAGAATTTCTTCAAATTTATTACTTCTTTAACATAGACCACTTTTATTACCTAAATATCATATTGTAGACAATATAAAATAAATTCAAAATGCATATGTAATAGATAAATATTACTCATAGTTTACAAAAATTATAATGTCAATTGTTTAGTATTAAATTATTTTTATTCTATAAATGGTTAACAACTTTACAATTTCCAAAAAAAACTTGAAACATGATTAGCATCAATTTTGCATTCTGCTTTGTAAACATATATATTTAACAATTAAATTTTTCTATAGTCAAATTTAAATTAAATCACTACTTTCAATATTGTGTAATAGCTTAAATCAGACGGTAAGGAAAAAATTTCTCAAAAATGAACAAATATCTTACCCAAATTTAACGATACATTTTCGCAAAATTGGGAGCAAAGAAACTGTAGAGAAAAAAAATCAAAATCTTCATTTCAGAATACAAATCAAATGCCCCCGATAACCATTACAAATCAAAAGTTTGAATCGGATGAGAAAATCCAAATGAGAATTGATAATGTGAAAAAAGCAGCGAAATATAATTTAGAATATTAACGCAATATTACCTTATTCAGAATCCCAAAACAAATTTCCTTAAAAATTTATATCTTAACAATTTCTTAGTGTTTATTTTTATTTCAAAACTGAATATCATTCTAAAAGAGAAAAAAAAATGACTCTTCATTCACTCCAAATTTATACTTCCCAAATTTATACTCCAAAATTATCCTTAGCTAAATTTTTTATTTTAAAAAAAAAATTAGCACAACCACCCACTTTTTCCATATAAATAGGGAATCTAACATCATGAAAAAGACATACAACTACACTTAATACTTTCTGTCCTTATTATTTATTCCTTATATACAATTGATTAACTTAGGTATCCAAGAGGGGTCGCTGATCAGGGGATCCGAACCTGATAATTTGTTGTCATGCAACTTACATGGAATAATTTTAGCCCTGAATTAAGCTTGAATGAGTTTCATAGACTATCAGATAGCTATATATCCTAACATTTTCCTATTACAGTAAAACCTCTATAAATTAATACTCGATAAATTAATATTTCGATAAAATTAATAATTTGTTCGGTCCCAACTTGGGACCAGTATAAAATTGGACCTCAATCGATAAAATAATAAGATAATAACTTTTTTGAAATTTCAGTGTATATATATTGGTCCCAACGAAACTATAAATTAATAAATTACTAAAAGATTTAATGTATATATGTGACGCACCTCAAAATTCTAAGATTGTCTAGTAAAAAATGAAACTATAGTCACTTATGTTTTTTTGTTGAACTTCAAATCTATATTAATTTCATCTTTAAATCTCCTCATTGCACTAAATCTCCTCATTGCACTTAAGAGTTAGGACATTGTCTTCTCGTATTGGAACAAAAAGTTGTTAAGAGTTGTTGCCACTTGCAATACTTCTTTCCGAGTGACCGGTTCCAAAGCTATTGAATCATCCTCAACTTTGTTATCGACCGGATTTTGAATATTTGTCACAATTGCTTTAATACTTTGAATCTCGTAACATATATTATTTTCATCTCTGACTAATATACATTGTAACTAGTATACTGGACTTGAAAATTTAAAGATCATACGTAAACCTCTTTAAATTAATAAATTATTAAATTATCGATATAATAATATCTCGCTAAATTAATGAAATACCCCCGTCCCGACATTATTAACTTATAGAGGTTTTACTGTAGTAAAGTTTCATTAATTAAAGTTATTGGTTTCTAATTAATTTGATTGCTCGGTTTAAGGTAGTTCAATTACCTTTGAGAAGACTACGCTCTCAGCAAAAATATTCTATATTCATTAGACATCAAAACCATAACCTTACTTTAAGCGATCGAACACCCTTAACACTTTGTAATTGTAATTTATTGTTTACATGCTTTTTTATATTAAGATTTTAACATTAAAAAGGTTAAAATTATGAATCACTGTTATAAATTATGAATCACTATTATAAATAAAGGTTGTATAAATATCATTTAGGTGCTTAAAATTGAATATTAGCTTTGTATTTGACTTGATAATCTAAGCGTTTTTTAATAGGTATAAACACATATTTGCCCCTTGTGGTATTCAAAATGTTGTCATTTGTCTCCTGTGGTATTATTTTGTTACATTTGCCTCTTGTGGTATCCTAATTCGTTACATTTAGTCCTTGAATGGACGGAAAGATAAAAAAATTGTTATCTATTGGCACATGTCACTATTTGACATGTGGACATACCACGTAACAACACAATTTGATTTATTTTTTGATAATTTGCAATGAATCTTAAACAAATAGATATGTCAATTGAAAATACACTAAGATTTTTGTTAGAATTAAATAGGTCAAGTGGCATGTTCCTATGTCAAAATAGTGGCACGTAACAATAAGTGTCAGAATTACTATATTTTCATTTGATGAAGGACCAAAAGTGACGAATTAGAATATCACAAGGGGCAAATATTACGAATTGAGATACCACATAGGGCAAATGTGACAAAATAATAACACAGAGGGCAAATGACAACATTTTGAATACTACGGGGCAAGAGGTGTTTAATCCTTTTTAATACAATGATATAATATGCAATCTGGTTCCAATGTGAAAAGGACAAAAGCAAAAGCAAAATTTTGTCTTGTCCTAGAGCAATGAGATTTAGAAAGCAAATTATTACACAACTGTTAAAGCACAGCTAGCCAAGCAATAGCATGAGCTTAATATATGTGCTGGCTAACCTTGATTTCTGATTAATTATCACTAATTAACCACATGTATTATAATAATTAACCCCAAATTTTCTAGATTTTGTTCATCAAGTCAATTAACCTTCTGCTAATTTAGGCAGACATTCACGTGTGCATACAAATTTATTTCATGCCAAATAAAAATGTAACAATCTGACAACAAGGGCTGGTGTTCAAGGATGATAATATTTGAGTAAGGAGATAAGGGTAAAAAAAGGATCAATTATATCTATAGTCCTCTAACTATTAAAAATAGAGCAATAATGTCACAAAATTTAATTCTTTTTTTTCCTCTTGATTGCAGTGGTTATTACATTGGTTGAGAGATATTCCAGCGTCGAAAATCATATTCTGATCAGTATAATGTATTATCAGATTCTTTTTTCGTTTTTATGTCTATGTTAAATTGGTTGAGATCTAAAGAGATGTATATATGATCAAACAAACAATTTGTAAAATCACATGGAAAAGTTTATCAAACTCAATAGTTGAAAATATTAGAAAGTATAATTTCATTTTTTTTTCCTTCCATAGATTATAAAAGCTAGAGTTGCACCAAAGAAAGCAAAGAACAACATTGGTCTCTTTCTAAGACAAATATTTTTGAGTCTTTTCCCACTCTTTCTATTTCTATATTAAAAATTCTCGCAACCAATTATACCTTTTCACATTGAGAAATTTCTATTATGAATCTTTAATATTCACTGGTGATATATGTTCATTCCTCTCCCTCTGTTGGTAGGCTCTCTGCTAAATACAGGTGTTATCTCTTGTCATAGTTATTTATTCTTTGTAATTTTATGTAATTTAGTTTTTATTTGATTTCATATATATGCAATGCAAAACTTCAATATTTATCTAATTACAGGTTTTGGACCGTGTTTTGCTCCATTTTACGTCTTCTTTTTTTTTGGGTTTTCTTTTTATATATATTTCATCCATGATTCTACAGTACATAGCATGTACAGTTATATACTACAAAAAAAATCATTTTGCTTCTTACTAAATTTTGTTCGGTCCTACTTTAATTTTTATTTTTTTCAATTTGTTTTGATGATTTTTTTTTTCAATAATACTCTCATTCTCTCTTATATTTTTTTCTTTATTCTCTTCCTCCACAATCAAAATCACAAGCACCAACAATATCCTCTTCCTCTTCATCCAATTTCTTCTCTCATTCTCCTTTCTTATTTTTTCCTCATCTATTTTCCACTTCTCTGCTTTTTATTTTTCACACAAATGAGTCAAAAATTCATTGAAACTTCTGAAGATATTGATTTTTTTGAGATTCAATCTCAAAGAAAATGGCTCCCTATTCTATTTTAAAATTTCCTCCTTGCCTTTCTCATAATATCATATTTCAATTACTCAAAATTAACATTGACATGATTTTACTTATTTAATTGAGATTGATTTGGATTTAAATGAATTGTTGTTGTTTTCTTTTTATTTGGCTTCATTGAAATATGATGGGGTGGAAGGAGAGAAGAAATTGGATGAAGAGGAAGAGGGTATTGTTAGTGCCTGTGATTTTGATGGTGGGTGAAGAGAATAAAGAAAACAAAGTAAGAGAGAATGAAGATATTATTGAAAAAAAAAATCATCAAAACAAATTGAAATAAAAAATAAAACTTAAAGTAGGGCTGAACAAAATTTACTAAAGAGCAAAATGAATTTTTCTATAATGCATGTACTGTAGAATTATTGATATTTCATACGCATAATAAGAGCATATTTAAGGCAATGGAGTCAATTTGAATTCATGGATGAGATTTCTAATTTTTATTTTGGTTTATGGTAATGAAGACTTTTCTTTCATGAATACCATGTCCGAAGGCAGTTGGACCTAAGCATGGAAAATAGAAAATAAGAACACTTTGCAATTGTTAGACACATTTTATAACGTTAAAATTTGTAACAATTATAGATCTCTTACTTCTTTTTAGTTTCAAATTATTTTATTTAAATTGTGTAAGTATGTGTATATCATGTTAGTATTTTGATTTTTAATGTTAGTTTTTTAAATTTTTTTACCTCTATTTCGGAATTGAAGCCACAATTTATGAGTTTCCATATGATAACAGGGTATAGGCTATGGTCACTTTGTTTTTCCTCTACTTTGTTTGTACTTTGTCCTATCCACCATTAGATTAGGTTTTAACCCATGATCTAATGATGGACAAAACAAAGTAATGGTTACTTTGTGAAAAACAAAATGACCATAGAATTTCCCATGATAACAGTATTTAGAGTTCTTTCCACGCTAAAAACATACATTATAGTTTTCTTAAGTCAATTCTTTTAGTTCAATTTATAAAAAAAGTTCTATAATTTTAAAAATTATTTGACCACAAATAAAAGATACAAACTAACACCAATCTTTATCATCAAATTTAAATCAGAAAATTAAATAATTTATATTAAATTTGTATAACAAAATTACGTATCCCGCGCCTATACAACTAGTATATTTTAATAAATACAATTTTTTGCCATTTATTTCATGAGTTTTAGAACTTTTGAAATGTGTTTACTAAACACTTCACAGCTTTTGTCCGCTCTCGCAGACATTATTTTCCCCTACAAAACTTTTCCCAACAACAACTGCTTGTTCCTACAACAATCTCAAACTGGCCTTTAGTAGCGTTTATAAGTTTCTTATGTTTGGACCTCAAATCTTTCTTTTTGTCCCATTATTTTTCTATAAAATAAGAGAGGCATTGAAGGCCACTGCAGACGTTAAGCTTGTTCAAATCTTAAAAATAGTGAAAAATGGAGAAGATTATGTTTTTTAAACAACATAGAATTTTCACTAACATAGATAAAAATTTCATTAAACTCTTGTTAAAGGGCAACTGCTTATGTGTCTGTTCCATTTATTGTACTTTTTTCAGATGTACTTCCTTGTGCGAATTTCAGTCATTCTACTTCGTGCGGATGTTGATAGGTCCCTTGTCAACTTACATCTGAATGTTCAACTTATCTAAAACGCTCAAATGTCCGTTAATTCGTCAATCTGTACATCTGCCCTTGGCTTCTCACATGAACCCAAATGATTAATAGTTGCATATATTAACCAAAATAAATACAAATTTCCTATGAATTTATTTTCGAAATCAACTTGGATTAGTGAATTTTTTTTAAATTAGGGGACATAAGCACCAATTGTAGGGGCAGTTCAACGAATGGAAAGACTAAAATCGAGGCCTCCATGTTCCCTCTAGAATCGCCCATGCTTGTTAATTTATATCCAAACGCTCAAATTATGAATCGAAGATTCGGACATCCGCCCTTGGCTTCTCCCCCAAATTGTAATGATCAAATATTAACCAAAACAAACACTTAAATTGAATTATTAATCATTGATTTTGCATTGGATGACAAAATGATTATATGAGTCCTAAACTATAAATGATGAAATGCATATGATTCTCGAATCTCATTAATTGCAACTTGATTTGGTGCAACATGGTGGGGGTGTCTTTCAGAATTAGTTACCTACTCCTAATTAAACTATACAATTAACAACAATCTAGAGGACAAAAAAACACTATTAAAATGAAGTTGCACGAGTGGTGCACAGAATTTTTATTTTTATTTTTATTTGATTATGAATCTTCTCTTAATAAAATTAAACTAAGTAAATTTCCTGACAAAAAAATTAAATAAAATTAAATTAATTGGATCTCCAGAATGATCTAATTAATTAGAAAATGAGCTGTCCAAATGCTTTCTCGATCTCAACTGTTTATCAATCCAAGAATTTGTTAACTGTTTTAATTAGTTACAATACCCGAATGACTGTCCTCATTCAACGTCATAAACTACATTGAAATATGCAAAAAAATTATAAAAAGAAATTCAAGAAATTATATGGATTAATGTGTGATTGTTGTATGCCAGGTTAGATTAGGATTTGCTTAATTAATTTTAACTTCAAAAAAATTGGTATCTCCAGCTGTGGTGAGCTAGCTATCACTGTTAGTTAAGTACAAAAAATGGGTTGACAATCATTTGTGTTTTTAAATTCTGTCAATGAGTTGTAACTTAATTTAGACTCCCAATGGGATTCTTCAGCTATTGTCCATTAAAATTTCCATCACCTCCATTAATTAGCTTTTTTTAGTTACCACAATGCAAGACTTTCCGAACAATGATGAAATAGAAATGAGTTAAATCACACATGAGAAATGAAAAGATGGGCTGGAGTTGGATAATATGATGTACATAAAAGCATTTAAAGCTGGGAGGCCTGAAAATTGAGATTTAGAACAAAATGAACAATACTTGTGTCATACAAAACCAAACTAGTACACTAACATGTTACTAATATTATGCTTTAAAACCTCAAATAAAATTCTATTTAGCTCATAAACTATGTAACTAAAGTCGGGTAGTCGGCTTGTTTGGAGACTATATTACAAGGAAAATGAGCTTTGGAGTACATTATTATGGTAGCCGGAACGGTAAATTCTTCGGCTTTATAACAGCAGGTCAGGCTGAATATTTTATGTCTTATGAACCATACTTACTAATAATTTATGATGTCGCGAAATGTATCCTCTAATTAAGTTAGACTTCAAGTTTGATGTTTAAACGTACACAATACATCTCAATAGAAGAAAAAAAAAGAACATATAATCAACACGAACCGAACCCACTAATCCAATTCACATGGTAAAACAATTTCATTTTTTAACTCTTGAAAAATTGAATGATTATGTACAATCTATTTGTTAGTCTAGTGGCTGTAGCTACCAGAATCATGTACATTATATACAAGAAAAAAATATTAATCTGAAAGTTCAAAGATCGTTAGATGATTGACATGATAATTTAAGTCTACTGCATTATATATTCTACTACTGGATCTTTATGTTCATGATCTTTCTTTCGGGGCGAAATCCCCGAGCGTTATGCTCTCTAATCCTGTTGCTGCATAAACAGATTCATATGAACATTTGTGCAAAAACAGAAACCCCATATGTTAGTTCTCAAAAATCGAATTAGGAGACGCGAAAGAAAATTGTGAACTATGATCTGTCATGCCACTCGATACGCGTCCCCTTCTCATGTTTTCGCTTTCAACTCTACTAGTCCAATCGACTTGAGGGGCATCACCGTAGCCATCTCGTAGAGATGGTACATGCATTGTTTTCGAAACTGCACCATCACTCTCTTTCTTAAGATTGTCTATCCTTTCAATAGCTTCTCCTAGTTCTAACCGTTTTCCAGGAATGCTATTACAACAATCAACACCTATGTTTAGAAGCACCTTCATTTGTTCAACTACATCAGATGACACTGCGATTTCTGGATCGAACAATTCGTATTCATTTGCTTGAGATCTCGCATTTTCCACCCAATGGACTAAATCGATTCCTTCTACGCCATTGTCAATTAACACTGTAGGATATCTTCCGGTTAGTACTTCAAACATTATGACTCCTAAACAGTATACGTCGCAGTTAGGTGAAATTATGAATTGTGCAGCTTCGGGTGCCTTGTAGCCTAATAGAACTCGTTTTGCAACTGATAAGTTGAGAAAGGTATTAAATCCGAATTCCGAAATCAATGCCTCGTTGTTTGAATCAACAAAAACATTGCTTGATTTGAGATTTCCATGAGGCAAATTCGACCAAACAAGCTCGGTGTGAACATAACTCAATCCTCTAGCAATTCCTTGAACAATCTTGAGTCTAGCGTACCAATCAAGTTGATAATGAAACTTTCCGCTATCACCTGATGGTGAAATAAGGCGAAAATATGATATCAGATTCAAAATTCATGTAAAGGAACAAATCAATGAAGAGAAAAACTCATTTTATAATTTCATACCGTGCAATAGATGAAACAAACTTCCTTTTGGTATGTATTCATATATCAGTAACTTCTCCTCGGTCCGAAAATGATAAGCTAGAGGTCCTAAAACATTAGGATGATAAACATTTCCAAGCTTTCTCATTTCCGCCCCGAACCCGTCGCGTGTTAGTGCATTCATATCTCTCAATCTCTTAACAACAACTACTACACTATTCGACATCAACACTTTATACGAAGATCCTAATCCGCCATTTCCAAGCAGTTCAGCTGCAGCTTTCAGCAAATCCGACATTCCAAAAATACCCTTTTCTTCATTAACCATTATCAAGTCGTCTACCTCGGTCCTGACAGGAGGAACGAACGCTCCTCGATGGCTTACATCAGACTTTCTACTTAATTCCGGCACGGAAACCTCAACATCATTAGAGTCTACCATTCGCTCCTTAAAACTCGTCTCCAAGCTCTCTTCTTTTCGCGTTAGCCTTAGTATGATCACCGCCAAGACAGACAACATCATCGCTCCCAACATTATAATCCCTGCGCCTCTTGCCTTTACATTATCCTTCTCACCGTGATTAAGAGCTTCAGATTCAATCTGAGCCTCCTCTAACAAGTTTGGCGAGATACTACATTGTTTTCCAATCACTTCCCCACAAAGATCACTATTCCCGGTGAAGCAAGTCGGGCTAAATCTCGACAAAGCAGGCGGTATTTCCCCCCTAAGTTTATTATTCGACACATTAAACATCGTCAATTTTGTGTGCTTGATTGACGGGATGTTCCCTGTAAACTGATTGTTTTCGAGGCGCAATTCCATCAGGTTATACAAAAGCAACAATGAAGTCGGGATCTCCCCCGAAAATTTGTTATCAGACAACCAAAGTTTTTTCAGCTTGACCATTTTCAGGAAAAACGAAGACTGAATCCGCCCTGAAAACTGATTCCCTGTCAGGTAAATTGCCTTTAGGTTTTCTAACCGATGAAAATCAGGTACCAAATCTGTAAACGAATTATATGCAAAGCTCAAACTTCTCAATCCAGGAATCTTAACCAATGCATCGACATCAATCTTTCCCGATAACCCCATCCTTTCGAGACGAACACCGATCACAACTTCATTGTCACAAATGACACCTTGCCAGGGAGCTTTTTTACCACAGGGGTCAGATCCAGGGATCCAAGAATTGAGAGAAGAAGAATTTCCGAATGATTTTTTCAATGTGATGAGGGATTCAGAATCTGACATTGAGAATGAAAATGTGGATGGGATTCCGAGGAGGAAGAAGATGAAGACGATGAACAAACGGGGTTCAAAGATTTGTCGGGAAGGCGAATCCAAGGCCATAATTTGGAAGACGATGGATTGAAATTAGACATTGAAAATGTAATTTTGGCGCTAAATTTTTTGTGGAAGTTGATGTTGATTGCTTTTTTTTGTCGGTTGTTTGGTCGTTTGATGAATGTATGTTTTGAGTGGAAGAGAGGCTTTGGGAATGTATGAATCTGTAATGTATGGTAGTTATAACAGTTAGTTAGTTGTTAATTGTGATTTGCTTGAGGAAATTTATAATCTATAAATATACTTAAATCTACTTACAAAATGGTGATGTGTAATTCTAGGAAAAATTGTAATGTTGATATGTTTTTTTCTGCCTTTGATTTATTATTTTTCTTGGCCTTATGAACTGCAATTCTTTGCATGCTAATTAAGTCTTATTCTCTCTTTCTAACTGAGGGGTTTAATTGGTTGAGTATATTAGCTTTCCATTGTGCTCAATATTTTCAGTTGTGACTTTCTTTATTCTTGGTTTCTAGGTTTTGAAATGGTTCTCTGGGCTTATTCTTCAGGTTTGATGCTCCATGATTATGTTTTTTATGTTTGGACTGAGAGCAGAAACATGAGAAAATAGATTGAAATTGTATGTGCAAAATACTCTCATCCGTCGCGCTCTTTGATAATCTTCTCCAAGTAATTTGATTCGTCCTTTTCATCCTCCATCTATTTATGATTTTATGTTTTGCCTTTTTAGATTGAATATCGTTTGTTAATTTTAAGTTGTGTGATTACAATCATGTGGATTTCTGGCAGGTTTTTCCTTTTTGTAGGGTGAATGATATTGAATTTGAGAATGCCTTTTTTTTATTAACTAATCTCAAGAATTTGTAGGTATTCTATTCTTTTGTTTGTTGAATTGTTTTGGAGTAATTGCACAACAATTTACGAGTTTGCATTATCTATTTTGTATTCAATTTGGAGACGTATCCTATGAGGCAATTCCCATCACTGGTTAAACTATTTGAAGGTATTTTACAAAGCTGAACATTTTTGTCATTTATGCATAAGAGTTTCTCTTAATTGGTTTGTTTGTAATCTGAGGACTCCTACAACTGAAAATTTAAGATTTGAGATAAAGGTTCACTAGATATCATGTTATTAACTCATGATTGTCCTGCTTAATCCATTGATATCCAGTTTGATTCTTGGCACTTAGTTATTTTTTTGCACTCTTTAGTTATATATTATATTGATAGAAGATTCTAAATTATAATTAACCCATTTTTCTACTGTGTATATATAATGAATGGCAATCCTATGGCATATAAACTTGCTCTTTTAATTTGTTATCATTGAAGAGGAAAAGCTTTTCTTTTTGTTTCTACCTTCCTCTGTTTTCGTAATTGAAACTTATTTGTTCATAGATTGTGGATTTGATTGAAGTACCTTAATTGAGTAAAACGAATTTTGCAAATTCTAAACAACATGCTCACCTCTCAACCTTCTGATGATTAAGGCTATATTAAAGTGAAATTTCAAACGGAAAATTGAAGAATGATTGTTTAGGTAGGCATATTTCAATAGATTATAAAGTTAATGGCTTCGTATTCATTTGGTTCCCTGTTATTTATTTGAATATAAGTATATTTTACTATATTTCAGTAAGTAGATACTCTTTAATATATTTTTCCTATATAAATGTCTCATGCTTCTTCCTCTCTTAATCATATGGACACATAACTTTTATTTCCTTAATTAAATTTGCAATCACCTAAAATTTGCCTACGAACTATTACCGATCCACATGTTTTCTCTTCTTTTACCTCATTGTTTTTTTGTTACTCAATTGGTTCTCCTTACAGGTTCAATTTGCTAAACTGCATCTGAGAACGATGAGGAGTTTTGGCACAAAATGAGAGATGGGGCTATAACTTATTATAGAAGCAAGAATTAGAGTTGATAATTTGATTTACATTTTAGCTCAGCTCATTCTTATTTTGAGATTTGATTAATTTAGTAGCAGGGGTTATCATTTCATATAAGTTCAGTAAGTTGTTTACATGCAGTGCTCAACTGCTCTATTTTGGTAAAATATGTATTTGCTTTCAAATTTAGTGTCAATATGAGTGTTATGAACATGGTGATTACGATGAGTATAAAACCTCAAAGTTACATATATGTTTAACGAACTGAAAGTTGATTTCTATACTATAAAATTCAATAATGTAATATGCCGACTATTCTGATGACTTGCAGCTTTTGAAATAGTTTTTCTTTAAGATGGACTACTGCCTTAGTCTTTTGTTAGCTTCTGATGTCCTCAAGTGAAACTATGTTTTTTTTATAGAATAATTTAAGTATGTCAATTCTTTTGGGTTTTTTTGCTCTTTCCTAAAATTTTAGATGCACAGAGCGCATATACCTCTCATCCATCTATATACAGATCAGCGAATAAATAGGTCATTTCTTTTGATTTTCCTATCTTGCTTAGAATTTTAGATGCATAGATCAATGTATATACCTTTAATTAATATATAGAGTAGTGCATAATTCTCTTTTGGATCTGTCACTCAGTTGCATGTTTGAATCTCTTTTATTCTACTTGAGATCTGTTTTGTGGATGTATCTGTTGATTAGAACATATAAACTATCATTAGTATCTTTTCCATATTTGGTTCCAATTTTTGAAGTGTTAATATTTTTGAGAGTTCATGATTTGAAGAAATATAATTATCTTATTTAATTAGGAACTTATTACTTTTTTTGTTGGTTGCTATATCCTTAAATAGTTATAGGTTTTCTTAACGTTATTAATCACTAATTGTTTTTGTTAATTTCCTTTTGTTTAATTTGAAAATAGGTCAAAAATATATATTATTACTAAGAAATTTAATAATACTTTTATATAAAAATATTTTAACAACATAATATAAAAATCAAAATGCATTCCATGCATTGCACCAGTCTTTCAATAGTAATTGTTTAAAAGAACAACACTACTTAAAGTAATCAAATAATTACAATCAAAACATACATCAGAAAAGCTTGAATATGCATCTTCAACTAACATCGGTTCGTGTTCTATAGTTTATCATAAGTTAGACTTTTATTTTCGGTATCGAATTTTTTTTTAAATAAAAATATATATCACTTTAAGCAAATTCGAAAGGCTAATGGATCACTTTAAGAGAGTTTAAGATGATAAGTTGAAGGATCTATATTAAGGTGAAACTAATATTTTCAATAGATCAAATGGCACTTAGAATAGGTATAACTCATCTACAAAAAGCAGTTTGTGAAGAAATTATTGTTACATATTTATAAATGTTATTACCATAATGACTAGCGAATGTATGATACTTAACACACATCACATACTCAAAAATAGACCTTTGAAGCTTGAAGTTTATAGGAATAGACATCTACAGGTGGTGCCAAATAGATTTTGCAACGTTAAATAGATTTTGCAACCTTGTACTAGAAAGACTCTTTTTAGGATATCATTTTAAATGTCCTGGTCTTCATAAAAAACATTTTGAATGCAGAAAATTGTCACACAGTTATAAATGTCTTATTAGCGTCCTAAATAGAGACTTGCACAGCTACAAGTAGGGGACAATATCCTGCAATCAAAACACCCTAAATTAAGCTGTGGAAGCCTTCATTCCACAGCTTAAAAAATGAAGGCTTGTTAAGCCCATATAAAGCCCGATATGAACCCAGTGCAACTGATATTGGCTAGAACGGGCTTGGGCTAAGTTTTCTTTTCCGTTTCGTATTGATAGTTTATCTACCCGTCACTATAATATAATCTTAAACAGAGTCTAACGTAAATTAAAATTTCAATATAATTCAATGCTCAATACAAATTTTATGAATTTAAATGTTGAAAATACATGTTTATGATTATTCTTAGTTTGCAAAATATTTATTTTTTTAAGTTTGGATAGACTGAAATTTCAAAGTAATTGTAAGAAATTCATTTTCAAAAATATGGATAAACTGAATTTTAGTTTGCTTAAGCTGAATATCTATATGTGATGTTAGAAATTCTATTTTTTACATAATAGTAAAGGTTTAAAACAAGTCGATGTTATAGGAAACTCTTAGTTATGCACGGGTGTCAATCTAGTTACTATTAAAAGTTATAGAATAGTAGTTGAAGAAGTTTTATTCGTACACGGTAACACGAGTAGTTTGGTCGCTAAGAAATTACTCTAAACTCTCAAGTTAAATTGCAAATTTCTCAATCTAGGCCCATATAGATCTTTTGGCATGTTAGCCCTTCTAGTTTTAGGCCCAAAATGAAAATCACAAAAGATTAGCCTGGCTCATTAAAAGTAAACACACATAGGCCCTATTTTGTTGTGGTAAAGGCGATTTTAGTCCAAAAGTTATCAATGGATAAAAAAATTACAATCAAAAAATTAAGGGTTGATTTTATACAAGTGTCTTGTAATTTCACGTTTTTGTAAATAAAGTACTGTGGTTTGTTTTTAGCAAATAAAAGATCGTGATTTGCATTATCTGCAGAATTAATGAAACGTCGATTTTGTTACCATAAACGAGGATGTTTTTAACCCAAAAAATATTAAATCATGCAATGTGACAATAATGTTTTATAGATAGATCAATTTTCGAACAAATATCAATAATTTGTCTATCAGAAGTTAATTATTTATGTCTGCATCACTTTAACCAATTGAATAAAAAATTTAATATTGATTTCAAATACATCCCTCACATGAGTTCTCCATGAACGACAACACATGTTCATCTTACAATATGTCGATATTTAATCAACAAATAACGTCAGAAACCCTCATTTAAGGGGTCCTACCATCATGTTAAGGGATTAGTCAAACTAAAATTTTGAACTGATAATTAATGCTTTGTTCTTTATGCTTATCAATAATTTGAGTTTAGTGAATTCAGTTTGTTTCATTTCAGTAATTTTCAGTTCAGTAAAAATCGGTCATAAAGTACATGGCCTAGTTTAATATTAGTTTTTATCCTATTTTTTGAAGTCATCTTATCTCCAGTGACGTTTGTGCCACCTTATCATATGATGCTAGATTGCTAGTCATTTGCTTTTATGTTATTATTGATATTACAATTATCTTACCACTCTATCAAAAACGAATTCCATGCATTTGATAATGGCTTTTTACAAAACCTTTTGAACTTCTTTGGATGATTGTCTTCATTATATGTAACATTTGAACATGATATAATCCTTTTGGAAAAATTTCCAACTACTTCAATCAATAATCTATTAAAAAAATTTGAATTTGTTGATAATATGATGGAATAATTGAGAGTTCCAATATAATAATAATAATAGCTAGAGAAGTGAAATGCAACATGTAATACACAATGAATTATTATAAGATAGTTAAAGGTTTGACTCTTATAACAAAAAGAAGAAGAAAAAGAAATTCATTTGAGTGAAGGAAAATGCTTGACATTTTCTTAATTGTTTTGTAGGGTTTAAATTTAAGCATATATATGAAATTTCCCACGAGTTTAAAACCAAATTAATTAATTGATTTTTCAATGATGAAGGCCAGCTATTGTTTGTCAGCTTTGATGCATTATTTATTTTTAATTGTAAAGTGATTGATAACAACATTAAAAAAAAATTGGGTCTTGTAAACATATTTTTGGTGATACTTTGCCATTTGGCCTTGTCTAGGTTCTCTTCATCTTTTAGCTTTCTACCACATTTATTTAGACTTGCCATGCCTTCCTCTTCAAGCAACATTATATAGACCATGTTAATTTGGGTTCTTTAACTTTATGTGAAGATTTCCTTTTAGATATTTGATATGTGATGGATGACTCATTAAATGGATCAGCAATTCAAAGACCCATTTGAGAGTCTTTTGAGGATTAGAATAGTGAATTCTATGATACTCCTTTGTTGCATATATACTTAAATACAGGCTCGTTTTAAACTTTTGGAGGTCTTTAGTTATACTAAATTTTATATAATCATCAATACTTAATATAATTTTCTAAATGTAAGTATACTCATTGGAGATTTCAATTAGATGCTCCGAAATATGAATGAGTAAAAAATTATTAGCTACAAACTAAAAACAAACCAATTATTCAAAAGAATTTTCAATTTAATATTATGAACCAAATCTCTTTTGAGTCCTTGAAAAGTCTTGAGGCTATGTACAATCCTGCTTAAATATGTAACAAACATCATGTTTTTTGAAAGAAGTATTTTTTTAGCTTCAACAATTAACAATTTAGTTAATATTTATAAAATAGTAAAATCGAAGGCCTTGATAACATGATTTGACGCATTATGTGTAGATAGTTGTTGGAAATGATGTGTGTTTTCTTCGAGTAAATCATTTGGTGGAAGTATTACAGATGATGCTATAGTGTCAAATCTCATATTAGAAGACTTAATTATATTATTTTATAATTGTTGAGTCGAAGTTGATCATGTCATTTTATATGTTGAATCTAATGGACACTTCTTCAAAAACCTTAAACTTGTTTCACTACTTTGTCCTATATATTATCGTCGTTTGATAAGATCACTCATTTTTTTTAATGGTTTTACATGTAGTAACCTACTCTGAATGAGTCATTACATGCCCACTAACCTCCATCTTATTTATTCCTGAATAAGCATATTGTATTGCAGATATTCGGTTCTAAAATCAATTGATATAGTCTTGTTCATTAATAGCATGGAGATGTTATTCATTTTTATTCAAATCCAATATTGTGGATATCACGATCATACAATGCATCAACATGTATTATAAATCATGCTTACTTAAGTGTATTTCACTAATTAATGTTATTGTTTGTTTTGGAATCAAATCCAAAATCATCAATTTAATGTAACACTACCCCCTTTCTTTCTAATTATACATATTCTCTCTCCAATTCCGAAACTGATGCAATTTATTTGAGTTTCTATAACTATATATTTTATTAAGTCGCTTTTTTCTCAAGCTTTCCATCTCGACGCTACCCATTATAGCCTATATTGTTAGTAGGGATGTCAACGGGATGATGGAATCCCCGTCCATGATAGAGACCCGTTTCGATGGGGACGGAGAATCCCAGTGAAAAATCTCCATGGAACGGGGATGGAAAAGTTTATGTACATGCAGTGGAGATGGGTGGGGATGGGAAGAGGCATCCCCGCCTCATGGGGATCCTCATCCGCGCCTCGTTATCCCTCGCAGGGATCCTCGATGAATTCCTCATTTAACCCTCATTGAACTTTATTTAATTATTATTTTTATTTTATAAAAATAACCAAATATAATATATACATTATAAAAATGATAATTTAGATAAAACATAGTAAAGAAAAGAAAAGAATTTGAGGAATTCTTAGCAATATATATACTTAAATTAAGAACAAAGAAAAATAGATCTAATTTATTTTGTTTGGTGTCGTTGTCATTTGAGATTGGTGGTGATTTTATTATTGCATGTCATCTAGAGAGCTAATAATATTATTATTTTTCACAACAAAAAAATGGAGGATGAGGAATCCCCCGGAACGAGAATGGGGACAAAATTGTCCCTATTTAATTCACGGGCGGGATGGAGAATCCCCATTATATAACAGAATGAAAATGGTAAACGTGATTCCCGCTTCGCCTGTCCCATTAACATCCCTAATTGTTAGGTTCAATTTGGTTCAAGTTGTTGTGGTTGGATGATAGCTTGTAGATTATTGCTATTATTAGATTATAGTTGATCATAATAGAATGTGTTGTCCTCGTCTCGTCTTAGTGTTGCTATTAGATATTAATCTTAATATCAAATATTTTAATCTTGATCAATTTAATTAGTTAATTAAGTAATCACTCCATCTTCATGTTGGTCATTAGAGCGCATATTGTATCTCATCTTGCAAAAATGCCGACAATGTTAGAATTGGTCATTGAATTAAGAGCATATACTGAAACTAATTTATTAGTACTAAACATCACTTTAAAATGTTTACCAAAAAGTCAGCAGTCAACCATAGTTTTGATTTACATAATTAAGCCACGTAATAGATGACTAACTTATCAAGGGCCGCGATCTAGTTAGTTGTCAAATTCTAGACTCTTTCTTTGTTTATAATGAAACTATATTTTTTTGAAGCATAACGAAACTATATTAGTCAATAATAATTACATTAGATCAACGTGTTCTGATTTATTTGTTTTTATTGACTTTTTTGTGATTTTTTGGAAATAAAAATAAAAATTGAACCTATTAGGCTAGATAGAGTAGTTAAGCTGTTTAAATCAGATCTTGAAATCAGTCATAATGTATGTAAAGAAAAATATTATTTGCACAAAAAATAATTGTATGCTCAAATGGACGTAATATTCTGAAAAATTCTCTCATTGTACTTTTATTCATGAGGGAAACTATGGAGGAAGTAATGTTTAAAGGAAAATTTTCTTTGAAAAATCATTTTAGGAAAATTTTCTTTTAAAAGAGTCTTTTAGGAAACGTTTTTCTCGAAAGTTCATATTTGGAAACTTTCTTGATATGGTTTTCTAACACACTTTTTCTCGTCTGATGCACCTTTTTACTTAAAGGATGGAACCATGAAGTGCACCTAGAGGAATCACTATGAGATCTAGAATGTGGTGCACTTGAAGGAAATCATTTTTAGATCTAGAAATGAGGTGCTCCGATGGGAACCATGAGATGACTAGCAGGGAATCACTATCAAATTTAGAAATGAAGTGCACCCAGAGATTCACGAGACCGTTTATTGTTTGATGCGTGTTTTGTGGTGAGTCAATCAATAAATAGGAACCAATGACACTATGGTGATTCAAAGTCATTAATTTAGAAGATCATGGGGAGTTGACGGTCTTAAGTGGAGAGAAGTTATTGAACTTGACATTGGTGAATTCAAGTGTTATTAGAAGCAGTTATCCATCACAAGCAGTTACTCCCTTTGCCTATAAATACTAGAAAGATCAATGAAAATGCTCAGCCAAATTGCCAATCAAATCAGAGCAAAACTCTAACAAATTTCCTTTAGACTTCAACAATTTTAATTATAGACTTCAGTAGAATTTTTTTTAGATTTCAAAGTTTATAGATTCAGGATTCTACATTTAATAGAAATGCTAAAAGTATTAAATCATATACGAATACAATTCTTTTAGTAAAATATTTTTTTTATTAAACATTTTGACTTAATGAAATAAATTGTTTATTTTTTGGTGTACGCTGGTTGCGTTGTTTTTCTTTACTTTGTTTCTACTTTATCCTATTTATCATTAAATTAGGTTTTAATTCATGATCTAATGATTGACAAAACAAAGTAATAATTATTTTATGAAAAATAAAGTAATCATAAAATTTCATTTTATATATACATATAAATAAACTTTTAACCTTTTTGTGAATTAAATAATTTAAAAAATCTTTAATGTATTGAAGATGCTTCTTGGTCAGCCCCAAGAAATTTCTACACCAAATGCCAACAATTACAAAACAGATTAATATTTTATTTAAATTTTTTGTTAATATTAGTGCAATACGATCGATTTACAATTGTGCCCTTTCCACTGAATTCTGGTAATACAACCAAGCTCCCACGTTTATTATGTGGTTCCTAGTAACTTCCTTCAAATTCTTTAATTTTAAATAGTCTTATTAAAATATTAAATCATTTACCTGTTTCTTTATTTTCCGAAAGAATTATTTATTTATCTGTTATGTATTGTAATTCTGCCTCCCAACAAATTCAAATTTAAAGATACATTTCACAATAATATGAAACATCGTGTGATGCCGAGTGATCCATATTAAAACTCAACAGACGAAACAAATAAATATCAGCGGTGTTATTATATTTTGTAGTATTGACATAGGGTTATTTTATATGAATACACGTGACAAAATCAAATTTGTAACCCAACAATCTTTTACATTGGATCATATTTGAATGTGTAATTTTCATGCTTTTCGACGGGACAGTGAGACTAGTAAACTGTTGCCATAATGTAGCTGCAAATCTCTAAAATATGACAAACAAGTGATGGATAAAATCATAGCTCATTTTCTCATATCTATACAATAAAACTTCCATATAAAAATACACTTGAGATCAGACTATTTGTATGATAATTGGGAGGTTATTTTTTATATAAAGGTTGATACAACAAAGACTTTCACGAGGTGTTTGGTTCAAATTGGGGATGAGATGAGATGGAGTTGGAGGTTGAGATGAGATGAAAAAAGTTGAGATGAGATTAAAAAGGTAAATGGAAATTAATAGGGGGTTGTTTGTTTGGTGGGGTGAAAAAAAAGGGATGAAAGTTAATGAGATGGAAATAACTAAGTAACCCTTAAGTTCAAAATAAAAATAAAAGAAAGAGTGGGCCAGGGGAGGGGTTACTTAGTCATTTCCATCACCCCTCCTTCCCATCTCATCCCACATTTCCTAGAACACCCCCCCTAGGTACGAAAATTGAGGGCTGAGATGGAAAAAAAATTCCATCTTCCCCTCCCATCCCCCAAACAAACATGGTCTAGTCCTTCCCTCCCCCTCCCATCTCATCTCACCCCCTCATGGACCTCCAAACAAACGCCCCGTCAATACTTGGGATCAAGCTTTTATATATAACAATAAACGTTATTCTTATATAATATTTATATACAAAGGTCCTACTCGATATTGTATATGAAAATTTACAAAGATTCAACCACGTAAATTAATTATTTTAGTACACCTCATGAAACGACAATATCCTTTATAAAAAAGAAAATGAAACAATATACAATATTGCACTAAACCATAAAGTTTTATTTTTCTATATATAAAAAGTACTGAGGAATTTACATGGAAACTCATGTATTTCAATTAATTTTTAACTATGAAAGGCATATTTATTCTTTCTATCAAGCCATGATTTGTTTTTTATAAAATCAACCCAAGAGTATTTGATCGTTGTAGTAAAAAGCTCAATATTTGTAATAAAGTTTTCTTAAATACTCCAATACGTGAATGAGGAGTATCTGCCAAAAACATTGTTAACGATTTGGCTCATACTTGTATGGTTAAGACTCGTTAATGAATTTCTTATAGAAAAAAATAAATTTATAACATCTAAAAACTAAACCTTTTTCCACTTTGTTTTAATAAAATAAGAAAATTAAGGAGGAAAACTGTCGAGAGAAAAGGGGCGGTTCTAATTTTTTTAGCATAAAAGATCCTCTAGCTATTTTCATAGTCTTTGGCACATGTTTTGAATTTGAAGATATTCTAAAGTCGGATATAGTCCGTTCTGTAAAAATTTGATTAGAATGTGTTGCTATTTTCTATCAGATATTTTTAACTATTTACTTTTCGTAACAAAATATTTAGATAAAGTCAAATTAAGTTAGTATATTTCGATTTGAATGATATGAATTTAACAGATTGTTTACAAATAAGAGTTAAATTTTTGACAAGCGACGATTCGAATCTCAAACCTTTTAAGTAGAAAATGAGTAAACTTACTCAGCATATTAAAAAGTGTTAGACGCTAATAATTCGACTGATGACATTCAAAGCTTTAACATATATTCGAAAATTAGTTGAAGACTAGTGAAAATTTAAATACCTAAATAATTTAATCAGTTTTATCATTTCATTTTGAACGTTTAAATGTCTCCTAAGCATTTAAGATATCAGACGTACCACTTGAACTTTTAAATTATAAACAATTTCGAACGCGGATTCTTAATCTAGTATAGTGTGATAATTAGTTAGAGGTTAATTTAATTTATTGAATTAATATTAGTTGACTACATAACTCATGAAATACGTGATGGTGATTCTGATGGTGACACGTGTTGACTCCTGGTTGCAAAATGACGAAAATAACCCGGCATGGAGAATTGTTTATCACGTGTTGAATTTGAAGGTGCCTATTCTTTAGGAATACGATAACGAGTCAAAAGTTGGAATAAAAGGGAGAAAAACTTGGGAAATGAAATACCTAAATTGCCCCTAATCGAGATTTAGTTTCCTTATATATCCTTGTCGGCACAAAATTACAAGTACAACCCCTGTTCACCTAATTCACACTGTTAATTCACGTTCCTAATTTCTTAGCACCGTTGTAATTACTAATTACTTAAAAGGACAACGCGTTTCTTGTTAATTAAATATTAATACCAAAGAAAACGTTATATTTTCCATATAAAATATTAGTTTTTTTTTTTGGGATAGAATTCCATAAAAAATTAGTTGATACATACTAGAATGGCCATTAAAGTTCTGTCAAAAAAGAGTGGCCATTAAAATTGTTTTGAATGGCTAGATGTCAAGTCGTTTAAGTTAGGTTAAAGTGTGAATTTTGGAAACTTTTAAACTGAATTATAGCGCCGAATAAAATTCGAAATTGAATAGAATCATTGATTTTTTAATAGAACCGTATCGAATCGAACAATTGATTTTGTTTTGGTACAATTCTGAAAATTTAATGATACCTTTATTGAAAATCTGGAAGAATCGAACTAAATTGTATTCCACCTAAAACCAAACATTTTTAGCTATTTTATTATTTATTTATATTTTATTCTTTAAAATGGTATATAAATACATTTTAATGGTATGTACTGATTATTTATTTACATATTTTCATTTTTAAGCTTAAATATATTTTTATTAGTTATATGTTACTTTTTTTAGAATATTAAAAATATGTTAGTCGGTAATGTATAATTACATATAAGTGACTTGAAAAAAATTTATATTTTTTTATTTAATTTAATTAAGTTTGAATCTTTGAATATTTGAGCCACCGTCTTGAAGTTCTCCGAGAATTCAAGACAATTCAATCCAGAGAATTTTATATTTTGATTTGGTTACGTAAATTGAATAGGGTGATGAGACTATAAGAATCGCTTCTTTATTGTTGAGTAGAGCTTTCTAGGCATTAAAGATACCATAACTATGATATATAAACATCACATTAAATCTAAATTAATGTATATAAATTTTGTCGATTTCTCAATTTGAAACTTACACCCTTTAAATAAAAATTTTTTCAATTAAAGTTTTCTATGTATATCAAACTAAAACAAGAACTCACTTAAAAAATTCAAAGATTTTAACCAATCAAGTTAACCTAATTGATATTAGCTTTACATACATGCTAAAAAATGCTTTAACTGTTATAAAAAAAAAAAAAAAAACTAACAAAACGAGTGGCATGGGGTAATATAGTAATTGTAAGCAGCTAGTGAGCAATTGTTGAAAGAGTCTTCATCACCAATCTATTCCACTTGTACTTTTCTTAATTTAGTAGAGCAAATAAAACGTGCTCCAAAATAATTTTTTAATTTTTTAATTTTAAAAAATACAGCTCACCCTCAAAATTAGGTTCAAAGAACATGTTAAAAAACAACCCACCTTCTCATATATATATATATTATCCATCTCTCTTACCCTACCCTTAACATTCACATCCAACAAAATCAATCTTACAAAATCATAATCAAAACCTTCATTTTATACAAGATTTACATCTTATTCTTCATATCATCTTATGGCAAGCATGGCACACAGATATTCCGGTAAGTCCGCCTCGCCGGAGAAGTCAAACTTCGCTCAAACTTGCAATCTTTTGAGCCAATATTTGAAGGAAAGAGGCTCCATTGGCGATATTAGCCGAAAACTCGAAACTACTACTGGTAATTTATCTATTTTTGAAGAGATAATAATAAAAGTTATTCTTAAATCTATTTTTTTTTAATCGAGAACGAAGAGATTTTTATTTGTTATTAATTATGAAATTACAATCTTTCAGGTCAAGAAACACCAAGAACAACATTAAATCTATTGCCAAACATGGAGAATTCTGAGAAATCTATGGATTTGTTATTTCCTTCATCAGATCTTCTATCTCGGGCGACCCCAGCCACTCCGGGGACTCCTCAGATGACCATATTTTACGCCGGAAAAGTGATTGTGTTAGATGACATTCCGGCTGACAAGGCGGAGGAGATCATGGCTTTTGCTAACACTTCTGCTGTCCGTGCTGCATCTAAAAATCCTTCACCACAAGAACTGAACTTTTTAGGTAATTACACATTTACAACTAATTAGATAAAATTAAGATAAATTAATTAGACATTTTAATATTTAACTAATTAATTTATTTTGTGTTGTTGATTATAGATTTGCCAATTGCTAGAAGAGCTTCACTTCACCGGTTCTTTGAGAAAAGAAGAGACAGGATGGTAGCAAGAGCACCATATCAATTACACAACCCATCGAAAGTTGTCGCTTCAAAGCCTGAAGAAATGACCCCGTGGTTCGACTTAGAAGCACGATTATCGTCGAGACAACTTGAGCTTAAATTATAGAAAAAAAATTATTATGCGTTTGACGCACCATACATTACTCATACAACAAGCTATATAGAAGATTTTTATTTAGTCTATATTTTAATTCAATTCATCTTAATTAGATAATATTGTTATGGTTAATTAGTGAGATTTTTATTAATTAGTCTTTTCCTAACTATTCTTGTTAGGTTAATTATGAATAGTTTTACTCTTTTGATGAATTTTGGGGGAATTGGAGAAAGTCCAGGATTGAAGGACTCTCAAATTTCTTGTTTGTAGTCATTTAATTTTTGTAATGAATTTATTCCTCCAAGATTTTTTTTTTTTTTTCAGGCTATATAGTCAGTATTAATGGAGGCATTCTTCTTTAATAAAATAACAAAACTGAATAGTGTCACTCATGATTCATCTTTTAATATTTGTTAAGTGGTGTTTGTTTTAGCATTTTACAGCAACTTAATTTTAATCTACAATGTTTACTTTATTTTTATTTTAATTTGTAATATTTATAATTAGATTAATTTTGACACAATCCTCTAATGAAAACAAAGTAATAGTTACTTTGTAAAAAATAAATTAACCATAAAGTTTACTTCAACAGTTATGATGCTTGATTAAACGTTGTATGGTAACATTTAATATTTGTTTTAATGTAAAACAACATCACTTCACTTTGGAGTTTATAGTGAAAAGTTGTTTGTTGATGTTAATAAAACTATCCTTCACAATTCGATCTCCCACAACGGCGATTGTGAGAGATTTAAATACCATAATTCTTAAATTCGCTCCAAATTAGTCAGTCCAATGTGGTTCGAAAACCGGATGGAAAACCAAAAGAAAAACTATCATTCACAAAGTTGAATAAAATTGCTTGTAGTTGTGTCAAAGGAAACCGATCTAAAAATTACCTTTCAAAAAGTTATCTTTCGACTTTATTTTTATCTCTGTAATACTATTTCCAAAATAACAAGTTGTTGAAAAGTTATTATTTTAATAATTGTTTAGAATTATATTTAGATTTATTTATATTAAATTAGATTACATAATTTCTATTTAAAAACATTGCATAATTTACCGGACAAATTAACTTTTAATAAATCTTGTGGTTTATGCGATTTACATATATATGTTTGTGGATCTTCTATCGCATTAAGTGAACCGAAGTCTCCAACGTTTTTTGATGATGATAGCTTAATTCAAACAGTCTTAATTTAAGAAATTTCTAACGAATTTGCATTAAAAAGTTACAAGCACCAAATTCGAAAATGAATAAACAACAAGATCTAGTTGATAGTAACTGTAATTTTAGGATGATTTTACAGTATATTGCAATGCACTGCAATGTACCGTAGATTAAAAAATAAATAAATTATTAATGGTTAAAAACCTATAACAGCAAGACACTTGTTAAACATAAACAATAATTTTATAAGTTAAATATACCAAAAAGAGGAGGGTAAAGTAAATAAAACCTCCGGAGGTTCAAGTTTTTACAAAAAAAATCCCTATAGTCTATTTTTCTCAAAACAAATACTTGGTGTTTCGAATTTTAACAAAAATGTGATTTGCCAATTTAAAACGCCCAAAATAACCATTTAACGACTTCAAGTGAAAAATTCAAAATATTAACGTTGTTTAGAATCACATTTGCTACGCAACTGCGTTTTTTATTTTTCAAAATCATCATTTTAATTTTTTATTTCTCAAACGTTTACTTTCTCTCGCTCAACCAAACGTCGCCTAAATCATCTCGAGATGGAAAGGTTGAAGAATTAAAGTTGCTTAAAACATACTTATTTCTCTGAAAAATGTATTTTTTATGTTTTTAACGGTTATTTTTTGAATTTATGGAGTCTCAAACTTTTTTTTGATAAAGCTTGAAAACCAAGTATTTTTTTTTTTAAAAAAAAAAAATCACAATGAGTTTTTTTGGTATGAAGATGAAACCACATGCCCAAAAAAGAAAGAATGTCTCATTCGTTCCACTTTCCTCCACCAAAATCTTCAACTGATCTTCATTTTCTTTTTTCATTCATTTCTTTCTAATAAGTCCAATTGCATACTCTCCTGCATTCAATTTGTTTTACCATAAAATTCCTAAAATTATAAATCTGGTGGTGGCGTTGCTAGTTAATTAAACCATGAAATCAAAAACTTAGAAAGGAAAAAGCTAAATACAGTTAAGTTAAATACAGTTGCTAGCCCAATTTGTCCAATCAAAATTTCAACCTTTCAATTCATCAATAATATTGACGAGCTTCTCTAATAGTGAATTAATAAACTAACCAAAACATAAGATACTGGAAATTAGATTTTAGGAATTTCAATTAATTGTGAGTTTTTTCCAATGAAGCTTTGAATAAAAGTTCAGATCCACATAATAGTAAATTTTCTTTGGTCCTCTAACTATAAATGGAGAAGTATGACCCGGTGGAAAACGTGAAAAGGATAAGAATGTTGGATGGCAGAAGAAGAAAAAAATATGGTGGAAAAAAAAATAGATACACACATTTAGTACATATGCAAATGATTATAAGAACAACAACCATAATCTATACTAAATATAAAACCTAAGCCCTCCAAAACCATGTAGTGTTGCCACATCAGCTTTTTAAGCAATTATATTCACTTTGCATTTGAGTTCTTTTTTAATCTTTTAATTTATTTTAACTGTTGAGAAATATTTAATTCACTTTACGGCTCATTATTTGTTTTAAAGGTTTTGCATTTCAGTTTCTAAAAATGAAATAAACACTCATCATTTTACTGCTGAAACTCTATTATGCTATAATTAAAATGTAACTGTTGTATTATTCTTTTCTCTCTTCTCTACACTTCACCTAAATTAGATGTTTCATATTTATCCAAACGTTTCAAATTTCAATATTAAGTTCTGTTTACATTTTGAAAGTAACAGTTCTTTTATTTAGTAGTATACTTGAATGCTACTTGAGGATAACCAGGGATAACCATGTATAAAAACCACCAAAATCATAGTGCAAAAACTCACAATTTGACTAATACATCTTTTATTCTTTTGTATATATATGTAATGTAGAGAAATATCAGAATTTGATTTAATTGAAGAAGTAATACGTGTTGCAGAATCGATGAGGTAAGCCTATATATGGTCGATCAGACGAATGTTTTTGTATGTCAAGATATAGATATTTAAATTGAGAATTTTAATTATTATCATCCATATATTCATCATTCAGTAAAATGTTAGTGATAAAACTCAATTCTTTTAATATATAGTTTATGAAAATAATAGTCTAAGAAAATTTTATTTTTTATTTTTAAATGTTTTAGTTTAATGGTAATTTAGATTAGGAGAGAAAATGGTTGATTGTGGAGAGAAAGTTTCGAAAATGATGATTCGAAAATCCAAAATTATGGTTCAATAGATTTCGTTCTTCTAAGCATGAACTCCTATTTTTACACTTTTCATTATCAAATCAATGTAAAATTTTGTTATTTTTGTTTGATCAATGGTAGAAAAGGAGCAAATTTTGTTAGTGCAATATGAAATTTTTGTTCCATAATGTTAAGGTTTGAAGTTCAACAACAATCATGTTAGTAACTCCAAAACTAATTGATGAGACGATGGCAGCGGTGTACTCAAAATTAGCTTCTTTGCATAACTCTATACAATTTCTATTATTGTTCATCAGCTACAAAGAATGGATGGTTGGAAGTAACAAGCAATGAGGAGTGTCGCGCCATGAAAATCGCCGGGCGCGAGGCCGTGCTCGCTCTTAATGGTTTGGGAGCGGAAACACCACTTATAGAGGCATTATCCGCTAATTAGGAGTCGAGTCGCCACCAATTATCTTGTACGGTGTAATTGGATAACCGCTATGTTGTTTGACTCTGTTATTGTGTTTATTGGATAAGTAACTGGTTTAGAGATTCTTCGGTTCTATGTATTTTCTTATATTGCTTATATATTGTTAAAAGTTATGACATAACCTTGTTCTGATTAAAGTATTAACGTGTAATTATTACATAATTACACGTGTTGAAATTGTAATGTTTT
The DNA here is from genome assembly GCA_028411795.1 of Euphorbia peplus. Taxonomy (NCBI): domain Eukaryota; kingdom Viridiplantae; phylum Streptophyta; class Magnoliopsida; order Malpighiales; family Euphorbiaceae; genus Euphorbia; species Euphorbia peplus. The sequence continues at coordinate 4,034,450 of CP110843.1, read as the reverse complement.
GAAATACTGTTCTTTAATGCTTTGAAAAACGCGTTTATAGTTATCGCATAACTATTCGTATGTTCAGGAGTATAACATAACTCTTGTGCAGTGTGTGAAAGAGTATATAATTATCACATAACTATTTGTTTAATCGATTTAGACGTTTACACGGCTATTACATAGCCATTTTGAGAAGTGATAAATTTTATGAAGCACGATTATTACATAGTCGTGAATCGAACGTTTTGACTCGATGAGAATTAGTAATATTTTACAAAAGCTAACAGGATTAAAAATCCCGTTCTTCGTGTAAATTTCACATATATCACATATCTATGAATGATTTTGACTCGATAAAAATTAACGATATTTGTATTTAACGTGGTTTAATTTACGTGTATCACATATACGTAAACGTACCATTTTTGTATTTAGAAAACGGTTTTTAAAACAGAGTTTGAGTTTTACGTGTATGACATACATGTGGTATTGTAAAGTTTATATTTTGTTTAAAGTTTTCAAACATTAATAATTAATGATAATAAATAATATAATAAAAATAATAAATATTAATAATAAGTAGTATTAATACTAAGTAATAATAATAATATATTAATAAATATTAATAAATAATAATAATAATAATAATAAATAATATAATAATGATAATAATAATAATAATAATAAATAATAATAATTCTAAATTATGAAGATAATAAATAGTAAAAATGGCAACTAAGTCTGATTGGATAATTGGGGGTTAATTTGTTAGTATTTACACAAGTTGCTATGCTCGAATTTCTATACATAATAGTGAAGTCAACTGAGATTTTCTAATCGATGCAATTGGACTAATCAAAATTGAAAATAATAAATTAACTAATTTATTTATACTAATGTGCATGAATATTGAGTGTGTATGAAAATTATAAAAATTAAACAGTTAAAGCTAAATCAAATTACGAGTATGCTAATTTCAAATGGAGAATTGCATCTAGTTAATTTATACATCAACTATATAGCATGTTAGAACGTATGTCATTATCAGAATTAACATTACACTAATCACAAATTAACATAATATAACTATGCATTTATCAATAAATAAGGTAATTGGGTTAGATATTTACCTGGGCTGGATGAAGGGCGAAATGGGCTTGAGCTCGTAGACTTGGGTTTTAAAATAAGCGGGCAGACGGGTTGCATTCGGGTTCTGGGTCGGTTAGATCCATTTAGTTGATAAACGGGTTATGAAGTGGTATAAATATTGAAACCCTAATTGTGCTTAACATTTCATCTTCTTCCTCCTTCTCACAAACAAAAAGCCGCTCCCTTCAAAACCTCATCACCTTCTTCTCCGGCCACCTCTTCTTCTCTTCTTTCTGCCACTCCGGCGGCCTCAAGATGATGGCGGCGGTGCCAGCGGCGGCGAGGCAAGGTTTCTTATTTCCCTTCTATTTTTGTTTCTGTTTCGGTTTCGGGTTCATGTTTGTTTCGATTTGAATCTAGATCCGTGGATCTATTTGGCTGATATTAGATTGATTGTTGATGATTTTTTTTTGTGTTTCAGGTGATCTCGGAGCATTTTCCGGCGATTGGACGCCGGCAGAGGTGGACGGAGGTGACTGGAATTGAGGCAGGAGGGCGACGTCGACTGGAGGAGGTCTCCGGCGACAGCGACTGCGAGAGTGGTGGTTCTGGAGGTGGTTAACGGTTTCTGTATCAGTTTCCGGTGGAGCAGCGACGGTGACGGCGGCGGCGACGGTCTGAATCGCTCCGGCAGTGAGTCAGGGTACCTGCAGGGGTGAAAAGGGAAAAGCAAAGACAAGTAGAAAATTACAGTTTTAATGGTTAATTGTTAGATTAGATGCTAGATTAGGAATTTGCTAATTTCAGATGATTGTAAAATTAATTAGATTAGGATAAGAACTAGTTATGATTTGTAAACTGTAATGACACGATATATAATGAAAATGATGATCCGAGAGAGATCAGCGAGGGTCCGAATAAGATTTGTGTGTGACTTGGGAGAGAAATGTGAGAGTTCGAATTTGATATCGAATCACAACATTTTCCGGGTCAAAACCTTTTTGAGTCTATTTGAATCTGAAAATCAGTTCTATTTCCAACTAAAAATGGATTTTGATACTAGGAGAGAAAAACATCATTGATAATATAAGTAGATGAGTAACTTTAATAGAACTAGAAGAACGAGCATTTAGAACTGATAACACTCAATATTAAAAGGAAATAGAAGTAGAACACTAATTATTTCTGTAAGTAAAATGAAATAACAGACTTTGAGTCTAGAAAATTTAGTGTATATTAGAGGTAAAGAATGATGAGTTCCCAGAATTGGAGAACTGATTTACAAATGGTAAGAAACACCCTTTTATAGGCAATTTCAGCTTAAAGGTTAAGCAAACAATCTAGTATAGATTTGGGAGATCAAAATCAAATCCAATTCAAAATAAAATCAAATCAAATCTCTTCAAAATCTACTCAAAATCAGATTTAAATTTGATATGATTTCCCAAATTTGTATCTACAAAATATCTTGTGATGGGCTTCCTTCAATCCAGAATGGGCCTACTGAAACGTGTAGATGGGCCTCGCGAGTTGAAATGGGCCTGATGAAATTGATTGGGCCTTTGCTTGTGTTCGGCTTGAATCTGTTGATGAGTGGGACTTTCATATCAAATTTGACATAACCCGAGCTGAAATGGAGTTGAATTAATCTTGGGACTTGAACTTGGAATTGAATGATGACTTGAATTTAAATTGAACGTCTTCTTGGATCTTGACTGCTCGGCTCACTTCGAGACTCGAACATTTGCTTTGGAGTTCTGTTTGCAGATTAAACAGCTGTACCTGTCAAAAATTAAACGTAGATATAAAATAGATACAATTGATAGCTAAACATTATTAAGATGAAAATAATGTTATAAGTTGAGAAATGTGTGCTAATGAAATTTTCATTATAAGTTGATACGTCTATCGATTATTCGTCAAAATATGATAAATCGAAGTTAAAAGTACTATTTAAGTTAAGTTTCATATTTTAAAAAAGTTCTAGAATATGTTCAAAATTTTAAGCTTATTTATTAAACGGATAAAAATTAAGGGCACAAAAGTTCATTTTTACAGAAAAAGATGTTTTTCGAGCCGGTCAAAAATGGGTGCTAACAGCTGCCCCCCTTTGTATATCTCCATTGAAAAGGGAGTATACAAAGCACAATAAAGGCGACCATTTTTGGCCGAGTCATAATGTAACTAGAATTAAATGGAAATTGATGTAAATTAGATGTAATGTAATTGAAATTAAAAGAAAGTGACAGAAGTTGGTTGAATGTTTTTCACTGAGCATTCTCCAGGATGAAATTGTTGTTGAAGAGTTGGATTGCAAATGAGTCGCGCATCCGTCGGGTTGAAGAGGTAGTGGATTGCAAATGATTCGCAAATCCGTCGAATAAGTTGTAGTAGATTGCAAATTAACCGCGCATCCATCGGTTTGAAGAGGTATTGGATTGCAAATGAGTCGCGCATCCGTCGAGTTGAAGTGGTAGTGGATTGCAAATGAGTCGTGCATCCGTCGGGTTTAAGTGGTATTGGATTGCAAATGAGTCGTGCATCCGCCGAGTAAGTGGTAGTGGATTGAAAATTAACCGCGCATCCGTCGGGTTGAAGTGGTATTGGATTGCAAATGAGTCGGGCATCCGTCGAGTTGAAGTGGTATTGGATTGCAAATGAGTCGCGCATCCGCCGAGTTGAATAGGTATGAGTATCATGGCTCCCCATCATTTGAGTTATTAGGGTGGCTCCCCACCATGAATAAATCTGCAAAACTGAATAATTGGGTAAGTGGTAAAGGTTATAAGTGATATTCAAATGAGGTGATTCCTTTGTCTTGGAAAATAGGGACCGAAGTTGGAAAGTTTGTGATGTGATTTTTTTTGAAAATAATTAAACTGTGGCACTTGATCTTAGGGAAATCTATGGAGGCAAATTCAGGGAATTCTAAAGATGCGATTTATGAGAATTGATCTCAGGGAATTCTAAAGATGCGAATTCAGGAAATTCTAAAGATGCAAATTATGAGAATTGATCTCAAGGAATTCTAAAGATGTGAATTCAGGGAATTCTAAGGATGCGAATTATGAGAATTGATCTCAGGGAATTCTAAAGATGCGAATTATGAGAATTGATCTCAGGGAATTCTAAAGGTGCGAATTATGAGAGTTGATCTCAGGGAATTCTAAGGATGCGAACTATGAGAATTGATCTCAGGGAATTCTAAAGATGCGAATTATGAGACCTAATCTCAGGGAATTCAAAAGGGTAAGTCCTATGGAAGTGGAAGTGAACTATGAGACTTAATCACATGGAATTGAAAAGGTCTACCGACTAGTATGATGAAGTTCAAGTTGACTGAAATAACAATTTTTGTTGAGTTTTGTGGCTCCCCACCATTTGAGTGATTAAGGTAGCTCCCCGCCGCTGAACTATTTGTCGGAATGAGTTTTTATCGTGGCTCTCCACTGCAGGAATATGTGATGGATTTTATTTCTATAAAGACTTGGTGATATATGTAATGAATATTTAACAGTGATTCCTTTACCTTTGAGAAGATGAATCAAATTTGGATATTTTTGGATATATTTATTTTTTTTAGAAAAGTTGTGATAAGGGCAGACTCTACTGGGGATTCGTCAGAAATTTTGTTTTGTTGAAAAAGGTTTTGAAAGCATGCAAATGAGAAAAGTATGGAAAGATCCATTTATTAACTGCTGGGGAAATTAATGCAAAATACTCAAATGTTTTGAAGGTAATGTAAGATAACATGTAATAATGCATGATGATAGAACGATTATTTTGAAAAGAAGAATCTAAATTGTTTATTTAAAATTCTATTTTGGATATGGTGATGCATGATGAATGAATTATGGTAATATCTAGAGAATGCATAATGAATTGACAAGTGAATATGTGATAAAAGTGATTATGAAGATATGCATTTGTATAAGAAGTAATTAAGATTTTATACGCAAAGATGAGAATATGATTTATCAACAAGATTAAAACTAAATTGACATCTGTACAAGTTGTTCTAAACATATTAAGTGAATAACTTTGTCTAAGGAAGTGATAATGTTGAGAAAATGTGAATGAAAAATTATAAAAATGTCCAAGGTAGATTCATGTAATCAAGATGTTCTTGTGATGTTAAAAGAGTTTATTTGGTAAATTTTTTTGAAAATTCATTTAAGGATAAAAGAATATTAACTTATTTGAAAAAGTTGTAATGGAAACATCAATGTGATATGACAAAAATATTAATGAATGACAATTTATCATTAAGAGATGTGATAAAAAGAAATTGTATGAATCATGATGATATAAACATTAAATTTGATCTAAGGTGAAAATTGACGGGAAACAAGATGAAAATAAAATTGAATGTGATTTAATGTAAAAATTAAAGAGAGATAAAATGGTGAAAATTGTATAAAATTTAATAATTGGAATAACAAAACGATTTATGGTGAAAAATGTATGAAACATGATGATGTGAACTAATGACATTTAATTTGATGGCAACATTTTATCTGGATTATTTACAGCAAATTTTAACAAATGAATGAGCATACATTTCTATATGCAATGTGAAATGATTATGGATATATATATATGTACGTATTTATCATGGAATATCTACAACAGAATCAATAAATGAATGAAAGGATATATATTTTTTTTTTACAGGTACCACAAAATGATCAAGAGAAAATTCATGAAAGCTATACTTATGATGTAAAATAACATGGATATCTATATACATATTGGAAAGAGTATCTAAGACTCATAACTCAATAAGGACAAACAGATTAATCGACAGACAAAAATAAGACCAAATGACCCATGTACATGATGCAAAATAAGTCAATGGATATCTATATGCTTATAAGAAGGAGTATATAGGCCTCATAACTTAATAAAGAAAAATGGATTTATTAACTGACAAGAGTGAGACTAAACTGTCCTATGTACAGGTTTATTCTAAACTTGGATACCTACGTACCTATAAAAAGAAGCAACTAAGATTTATAACTTGATGATGACAAAATGATTTTGTCGACAAATAAGAATGAGTCTAAACTAACCTATGTACAGGTTGTAAAGCGATTCATGAATATGTATATGCTTATGAGAAAGAGTGTCTAGGACTCATAACTTGATAAAAGATAAGATTGAGACAAATAGTTTACTCTAAACATGACGAATGGGATGGCATGTTATATGGAGAAAATGGAGAAATGTATGAACACACTATGACAGTGCCTAAAGAAGACTTGTTTAATGACGATATGCTGGGGGAAAATGCAGCTAATTATATGCGAAAAGGATATTTGATTGATTATATGATTATTTTCTTTTTCATGTTGAGTAATAGCTTATTCATTTGGCTTATGGAATGAAGAGATCAAAACTACTTCATAGGAATCTTATTTAATTTGACCAGAATTTGAGGATGCTGATTTGGTTGGCAAACTGTCATTCAGATGTATCTTGGCTCGTTCTTGCGTGAGAAGTTGATCAATCTTTTTGCGACTTGGCTAATGATGATCCTCAAGACTTCTGAAAATTATGGTTCTGTATAATGTCTTTCCGACATTCATTCTGTGAGAAGAGATGTTCTTGCAATTTCTCCCAACTTCTGCTTCAAAGTAGTTGATGAATAGATTTGATGCTGGAATTCAACCATGTTGCCCCCAAGCTTGTTGATGTCTTTATGTTAATGTTCGAAAGAGTCAATCATATTGCCCCCTGGCTTGTTGATATTTCAATTATGGCACATCAAATGTTGAGGGAGTCAATTATATTGCATCCAAGTAGTCCAATGTTCATTAATAGCTTCATCTTGCTTGTCTTTGGATTTTTCAATTTGATGTCATGCAAATGGGATGGCTCATTAGCCTTTATAATTGCCCTCAATCTTCTCAATTAAGTGCATATTTATTCATGTTGAAGAAACCTTCACAACTGTTTGGCCTTGTTGAATCGACTTAAGCATGACTGATATGTTGTTGGTGGGAAGATGGACCTTGATGCCCTCGCTTTTCTAAGTGTATTCAGAGTGATATTCGAAGCGATTCTGCTTTTGCAAGAGTTTTAAGCTGAGATTGTCTTGAGCGATACCATTGAGGTTTCTTGACACATTTCATTTATTTACTCTAATTGTTGCCTAGATTTCCCTTTGCGGGTTTCAAACTAGCGGATTTTCTTTGCCTTAATTGTTGCCTAGATCGCCCTTTGCGGGTTTTCAACCTAGCAGGCTTTTTATTGTTTAAAGTTGCTGATGGGGTAGAAGATTTCTGTTGATGTCGTTCTGATTGTCTTTTCAACCTTCTTAGAATGGGATTATGAACACCGCTTCCTTGGTGGCATTTTTGCATTTGCCCCCAAATCGTGCTCATCTCAATGCAGATTCATGTTGGCCTGAGTGAATTCTGCTGAAAAGGTCAATTTTGACTACCCTGACTTCTCAACATATTTTCTTTGAAGTTTGAAAGGCATCTATAAGAAGATTCATTATGCTTGTGAGGAAATTCCTGGATACTTTCCCTTTTATCTGCTTCGAAAATGTTCTGGCTTCAACTGTCCTGGTTCAAGCATGATTGATCTTATGATTCTAGGAGACAACTCTGGAATCCCCCGGTCGTCATTTTTGTGTTCAAATGATGCCATAAACCAAGTGATCTCCGCTGATGGCCTTCAATGTTGTTGATTTCTGCTTAAAATTAGCCATATATTGAATGATGTTCATTGATGACATTCTGATTCCCCCTAAATCTCATATCTTCGATCTATGATGATTTTGTGAACATGCTTTCTTGGTGACATTTCTGCATTTCCCCCCAAATTGTGCTCATTTTGGTGTGGATTTAATCATTTTGGAGAGTGTTCCAACTTAAATTGTGTCAGTTTGGACACACATTTTGTTATGAATCATGATGATCTGAATCTTCTCAGTGAAATGGCTTCTCTAAAACGTGGCTAACTGTTCATTTTCGAAGCAAATTCAAGTTTTCCGTAATCACTTCTATCAATGACGATTTTGCATGGATTATCTCATGACAAACCCATAACTGATAATACTCTAGTGGCTTTCTTTGGAGATTGAGTATTCATAAAGCAATCCTTGATGCTTTTGCCGAAGCCTTCCAGAACTCTTAACATTAATGTGACTGCTCCGGTCCTTCTTTCATATATTCACCTGAGTATTCTGCTGACACTCCCAAAATTTGCTGAGATTAAGGATGATGCATAAGAGATTTTCAACAAATTGACTACTCCAGCATCACAAATGGCATTGAAAGTGATAAGTCTTGATGAGCTCGACTTTTCTGATACTCGGAGTATTTCCTTCGAAGATTCAGAAGGCATATGTTGATGTAGCAAACAATCCTCTGATGGCTTCAAACCTGTTCGTGGTGACCAACTGATATGTCGAAGAAATTAACCATTATGCAAGTTAATTGGGTTTACTCATCTTCACATTATGAGATCCTCACAGAACTTTGATAACTTCGAACATGAAGTTCGTTTGATCATCTTAAGAGAAACATCATCTGCTAGTCCATGTGTTTGTTTAAGGCCAAGTAGTACCCATAACTGAATGTATTTCCAAACTACCATAAGCTTATTCTTCGTATTCATCTCCACTAATGTAGATTAATTCATGACTATGGATCGAAAGGTCTTTCGGGATTTTTGGGTTAATATGGGTGTGGAAACCAGTTGAATTGGATGGCCTTCGGCTAATGGTCTTCTGGATATCTTCTTGTTTCAGTACCGTTGTCCGGGTAATTTTATTGATTTGTTTTAACTTGTATTTCTTTTTCAATTTATGGGGGCTTTTTATTCAATCTCTCTTTTTTCTCACTTTTCTTTTTCACTCTTTTCGCTCAGTAACATTCTCTCATTTTTTTTATCTTGCTCACTTTCGTTTAAATTTTTTTTCTTTTTTTTTTTTTTGCCCCCTGCCTGGTATCTAGGCCGCCCTTTACGGGTTTTCAACCTAGCAGACTTCATTATGGATATTAGCTGCTTTAATTGACATGATGCAACATCTTGGAATTAATTTGACCTTGTTCGGGTCCTTTTTGCTTTTATTTGGGAAATGGACTTCTTTGGTCCAATTCTGACTTTTTGGTCAGTTCTTGATTTTTGACCGATTCTTGATTTTTGGTCAATTTTTGATCGTTCTTGTTCTTCGGGCAACTGGTTTCCTTTGGTGACTGACAACCAGACTAGGTGACACGAAAGAAAATATCGTCGGCTCAAAAGTGGATGACTAGGGAATATACTTGAATGGTAGGTAGGGCTAAATAGGCTATCCTAAGGGTGCCTTAGTCACTTCCTAATCATGAGTTAATCAGATATTTCGCCTCGATGAATACTCAAATAAGTTCTAGAGTTCTCAGTGAAAGCAACAAGTTCATTCATCAATTTATTCTCGTGGAATACATTCGTTTCGTGATTCTCAAACAACCACATAATTCATTAACAGTACCATTAACTCATGCATACGTGTTAAAAATAGAGCTCATCTTCAATCATTGTCGTCATTCCAGAGCGACTTTATGAGCATTCCAAGCAGATGGCAACATGTGAGAAATAGATCTATCAGTATAAATTTTTCCGCTACTGAGGGATATCTGGAAATCTTCCAAAAAGATAAACTAGGCTGCAAATCATCAAAATCTCTGGCTCAGGTGAAACCCAACTCTCCAGCTTCTATTATTTGCTTGATGAATAGTTTAAAAGTTTGGCATAGATTCAATGATTGCCTGACAAACTCTTGAACTGAATTCACACCGACCTCAGGATCATACCACTTTGGATACGACGATTACAATGGCTCAACATATCAAGGGGATTTCTGCTAGCTTTGAAGCAACTGAGAAAAATATCGAAGTATAAGGTAATGACACTGGATCATTAAAGGCCCTCCTTATCTTCCTTCCATGGAGTTGTGATCCTTCATGCATCATATGATCAAATGGTCAAGGTATCATCAATGGCAGCCAGAGGACAATATTCTTCGCATTTTCCCTCATTTCTGACTGCTCTAAACCTCTGCTTAATTCTGCACTACGGCTAAATCTGAAAAATTCTTCACGGGCCTTGCCCTTATCAAATTGGTATATGGAAGGGTTTTCAACATGTGTAGGAATACTCTGCCTTTTCTTCCTCTGTCATTGTCAGATTAAATTGAACTGCCATGATTGATCATCTTTCAATATCTGATTCATATCTTCTTCAGTATGTGCATCATGAAAGCATATGCTCAATTTTCATATTTTCGAGCACAAGTTTGATGTGATTGTGAGTAATATTCCAAGGATAGAACTTCTAAGATTTTCTGAGAAAATTTATATCATGGCTTTATCATCATCATCATCATCATCATCATCATTGTCATCATGATAGATCTTCATTTGTGCTCGAGGGCAAAGAAAACAAAATTCGGAAGACAAAATTGAGATTTGAACCACACTTAGCAAATTGGATCATTTCATTCGAATCTTCGACAATTTCAAGGTTTTTTTCAACAACCCAATTCTTCATATCAGATGGGAGATTTATATTCCATTATCAATGTTCTCGATTATGATCTGTTTTCAGGGCCTTATATTGTCTAGGCATGATATATAGGAACAAATCTTTGTGGGAGTTAACACTTGAGTCTTCATACTCGAGGGTTTAAATGCATCATCTTTCAATTGTTTAGTCTTCATTTTCCTCTGACATCTGAGAGAACTGCTCCTCTGGTTGGTAGACTTCATCTTCTCAAATCCTCACAAGTCTGGTACTAAATGAATTTTTATCCCTTTTGAAGCTTTCTCTTTTATAAGCCAAATAGACAAGTCATTATTCATTTTTATTAATTTTATCATGTTTAACTTTGGCGTGATATGGAAATATGTGAAAATACGGATGACTGTGACAACACGGTGTGTGCATGAGAAAGTTGACACAAAATGAGAAAACTACTTTATGAATGATTATGAATGGATAACTAGACGGAACTAGAAAACATTGTATGAGATAAGATGATAAAAATCCTAGGATATGCAAAGACACAAAATAGGAAAACTAGACTATGGATGATAATAGATAAAAAACCAGATAAAATTGTGGAATAAAAATCCTAGAATATGCAAGGACACTATATGGTGACGACATGTTTATGCATGACATAGTTGACACAAAATGGGAAATCAGATGAACGAACACCTAAGTGGAACTAGGTTATCGAAATGTTTTTGACAAATATGATGGATTTTAGAAGAAACTATATGTTATAAACAATGATAGCTACGAAACAATTATGCATGCAAAAGATGGAGAAGCTAGACTATGAAGGATAACTAGCAAAGACCTAAACAAAATTAGGTTATAGGAATATACATATACATGTTGATTTAAGGAAAAAAAAATAGCTATTGTTAAGACACAATTTATGCATGAAGAATGGTATACAAATAGAATGGTACACAATAGATGATGATCATTGAACACCTATACGAGACTAAGCTATCAAGAGGATGAAAAAAATGAATCTTAGACTGTACAATGAGACTAGATCCTAATACGTTCAACATTTTATTAACTTTCCTAAGATGTTAATATTTTTTATTTTCAAAGTAAGGATGTAATATGATCACAAATAAACATGGATAAGTTCAAGATATATAAGAGGCACATCATGATATAATAATGCATGAGGAAATCCTAAAGGGTGGGTACCTGCACAAAAGGGCTATCTTCTAGTGGGGTAATTTTAGTTCTAAGCAGCAGTTTCCGATTTCCTTATCCCACCAAAGTTGTGAGAGATCAGTCCTCGGGTTGAGTACGTTTCAGGATCCTTTTCCCGCATTCGAGAGGTATCCATACTTTGCCTCGTCCTATATCTCCTAAAGGGTAGATCATAGCATGACCTTTTGGGTGTAAGTGTGGGTCCGTGTAGATTTATGATGAGACAATTTTAAAATGCAACATTTATATACAATATACAAACATACAAATAAGCAATATAAAAATAAAATAAAAAGTTAATAATATTTTTTCGAAAATACGAATTTCCCCAGCAGAGTCGCCAGCTGTCGCGCCATGAAAATCGCCGGGCGCGAGGCCGTGCTCGCTCTTAATGGTTTGGGAGCGGAAACACCACTTATAGAGGCATTATCCGCTAATTAGGAGTCGAGTCGCCACCAATTATCTTGTACGGTGTAATTGGATAACCGCTATGTTGTTTGACTCTGTTATTGTGTTTATTGGATAAGTAACTGGTTTAGAGATTCTTCGGTTCTATGTATTTTCTTATATTGCTTATATATTGTTAAAAGTTATGACATAACCTTGTTCTGATTAAAGTATTAACGTGTAATTATTACATAATTACACGTGTTGAAATTGTAATGTTTTGAAATACTGTTCTTTAATGCTTTGAAAAACGCGTTTATAGTTATCGCATAACTATTCGTATGTTCAGGAGTATAACATAACTCTTGTGCAGTGTGTGAAAGAGTATATAATTATCACATAACTATTTGTTTAATCGATTTAGACGTTTACACGGCTATTACATAGCCATTTTGAGAAGTGATAAATTTTATGAAGCACGATTATTACATAGTCGTGAATCGAACGTTTTGACTCGATGAGAATTAGTAATATTTTACAAAAGCTAACAGGATTAAAAATCCCGTTCTTCGTGTAAATTTCACATATATCACATATCTATGAATGATTTTGACTCGATAAAAATTAACGATATTTGTATTTAACGTGGTTTAATTTACGTGTATCACATATACGTAAACGTACCATTTTTGTATTTAGAAAACGGTTTTTAAAACAGAGTTTGAGTTTTACGTGTATGACATACATGTGGTATTGTAAAGTTTATATTTTGTTTAAAGTTTTCAAACATTAATAATTAATGATAATAAATAATATAATAAAAATAATAAATATTAATAATAAGTAGTATTAATACTAAGTAATAATAATAATATATTAATAAATATTAATAAATAATAATAATAATAATAATAAATAATATAATAATGATAATAATAATAATAATAATAAATAATAATAATTCTAAATTATGAAGATAATAAATAGTAAAAATGGCAACTAAGTCTGATTGGATAATTGGGGGTTAATTTGTTAGTATTTACACAAGTTGCTATGCTCGAATTTCTATACATAATAGTGAAGTCAACTGAGATTTTCTAATCGATGCAATTGGACTAATCAAAATTGAAAATAATAAATTAACTAATTTATTTATACTAATGTGCATGAATATTGAGTGTGTATGAAAATTATAAAAATTAAACAGTTAAAGCTAAATCAAATTACGAGTATGCTAATTTCAAATGGAGAATTGCATCTAGTTAATTTATACATCAACTATATAGCATGTTAGAACGTATGTCATTATCAGAATTAACATTACACTAATCACAAATTAACATAATATAACTATGCATTTATCAATAAATAAGGTAATTGGGTTAGATATTTACCTGGGCTGGATGAAGGGCGAAATGGGCTTGAGCTCGTAGACTTGGGTTTTAAAATAAGCGGGCAGACGGGTTGCATTCGGGTTCTGGGTCGGTTAGATCCATTTAGTTGATAAACGGGTTATGAAGTGGTATAAATATTGAAACCCTAATTGTGCTTAACATTTCATCTTCTTCCTCCTTCTCACAAACAAAAAGCCGCTCCCTTCAAAACCTCATCACCTTCTTCTCCGGCCACCTCTTCTTCTCTTCTTTCTGCCACTCCGGCGGCCTCAAGATGATGGCGGCGGTGCCAGCGGCGGCGAGGCAAGGTTTCTTATTTCCCTTCTATTTTTGTTTCTGTTTCGGTTTCGGGTTCATGTTTGTTTCGATTTGAATCTAGATCCGTGGATCTATTTGGCTGATATTAGATTGATTGTTGATGATTTTTTTTTGTGTTTCAGGTGATCTCGGAGCATTTTCCGGCGATTGGACGCCGGCAGAGGTGGACGGAGGTGACTGGAATTGAGGCAGGAGGGCGACGTCGACTGGAGGAGGTCTCCGGCGACAGCGACTGCGAGAGTGGTGGTTCTGGAGGTGGTTAACGGTTTCTGTATCAGTTTCCGGTGGAGCAGCGACGGTGACGGCGGCGGCGACGGTCTGAATCGCTCCGGCAGTGAGTCAGGGTACCTGCAGGGGTGAAAAGGGAAAAGCAAAGACAAGTAGAAAATTACAGTTTTAATGGTTAATTGTTAGATTAGATGCTAGATTAGGAATTTGCTAATTTCAGATGATTGTAAAATTAATTAGATTAGGATAAGAACTAGTTATGATTTGTAAACTGTAATGACACGATATATAATGAAAATGATGATCCGAGAGAGATCAGCGAGGGTCCGAATAAGATTTGTGTGTGACTTGGGAGAGAAATGTGAGAGTTCGAATTTGATATCGAATCACAACATTTTCCGGGTCAAAACCTTTTTGAGTCTATTTGAATCTGAAAATCAGTTCTATTTCCAACTAAAAATGGATTTTGATACTAGGAGAGAAAAACATCATTGATAATATAAGTAGATGAGTAACTTTAATAGAACTAGAAGAACGAGCATTTAGAACTGATAACACTCAATATTAAAAGGAAATAGAAGTAGAACACTAATTATTTCTGTAAGTAAAATGAAATAACAGACTTTGAGTCTAGAAAATTTAGTGTATATTAGAGGTAAAGAATGATGAGTTCCCAGAATTGGAGAACTGATTTACAAATGGTAAGAAACACCCTTTTATAGGCAATTTCAGCTTAAAGGTTAAGCAAACAATCTAGTATAGATTTGGGAGATCAAAATCAAATCCAATTCAAAATAAAATCAAATCAAATCTCTTCAAAATCTACTCAAAATCAGATTTAAATTTGATATGATTTCCCAAATTTGTATCTACAAAATATCTTGTGATGGGCTTCCTTCAATCCAGAATGGGCCTGCTGAAACGTGTAGATGGGCCTCGCGAGTTGAAATGGGCCTGATGAAATTGATTGGGCCTTTGCTTGTGTTCGGCTTGAATCTGTTGATGAGTGGGACTTTCATATCAAATTTGACATAACCCGAGCTGAAATGGAGTTGAATTAATCTTGGGACTTGAACTTGGAATTGAATGATGACTTGAATTTAAATTGAACGTCTTCTTGGATCTTGACTGCTCGGCTCACTTCGAGACTCGAACATTTGCTTTGGAGTTCTGTTTGCAGATTAAACAGCTGTACCTGTCAAAAATTAAACGTAGATATAAAATAGATACAATTGATAGCTAAACATTATTAAGATGAAAATAATGTTATAAGTTGAGAAATGTGTGCTAATGAAATTTTCATTATAAGTTGATACGTCTATCGATTATTCGTCAAAATATGATAAATCGAAGTTAAAAGTACTATTTAAGTTAAGTTTCATATTTTAAAAAAGTTCTAAAATATGTTCAAAATTTTAAGCTTATTTATTAAACGGATAAAAATTAAGGGCACAAAAGTTCATTTTTACAGAAAAAGATGTTTTTCGAGCCGGTCAAAAATGGGTGCTAACAAGGAGCTAATTATATATATTGAAATAGTACGAAATAAAACACTTACCATTTTGGTTATGATTATAGTCATGACTCAGCTGAAAGAACAATGTGTTTCATAATTTTCAAGTTCGATGATGTAAATTTCTGCTAAATTTTGCTTTGTAAGAATTTTATCATTTTATTGTTGGCGCAATTATTGTCTACAAGTTTATTTTATTTATTTATTTCCAATTATTCAACTTAATAAGAAAATAGCTTAAATATTACGGCCTCCGGTCCATATTATTTGTCACATAGAGAAAAAAAGTTTTGTTCCATATTATTTGTCATGTTAGGTTTCCAATGTAAATTTTTCCCTCTTAATTAATAAAGGTATTCTAGTCCAATTTACATATATTTAATGCAAATCAATCATTTCCTTAATACCCGTGATTTAGTCAAATGTGACAAATAATATGGACCGGAGGGAGTATTATATATCCGTGCAACGCGCGGGTGTTAGCCTAGTTGAAAATAAAAAGAAAAAAGAACTATTTGATATACGGGGGACGGGTTCAGGTATGATGGGGTCATTTGGTGTGATAATTTCTTATTGTGTGACAATGACAAAGCCCAATTAAAAAGCCTTACAAAAAGCCCTCTTCATCTCCTTCCGATCGCAGATTCAGCTTTTTCTGTCATTAATGCGTGTTATTCACATCATCTCCTACCCTTCCTCCACTCTCGATCTCCGATAACCACTAGATCTGACCTCGCAATCAAAGAGAAACAAAGAAGATTCATCTCACAAAAACCTAAATAAATCTATTGATCTAAACCTCATAGACAACCAAACAATCCAAACAACTAATAAGAACCCTTACCAGAAACTTTAATTCTTGGACTAAATCCAAATACCGCACAATTTAGTCCCAATAAATTATGAAAGTGATTAAATGGATAAAAATCAAAAAAATTTGAAAAAAAATCGTTTTTATTTGACCACAATGGATCTCAAAATGAACGGCTAATTAATACAAGACCAACGGTATAAAAAATTTCGAAAATCGAGTTCAGGATCATCGAAAAAATGTATTTTAAAGAAAAGAAATAAAAGACTTTTTTTTTTCCTGCGATTACATCAGCGCTGACATCATCAGCCCCCCTTCCCTCACCATACACGTGTATGCTCTCAAATTATCCCATCATTTTTCATTTAATTACACAATTGCCACCTATTGTCACACAATAAAAATCAGTCTCACAATAACATAAGTGTCACACCTGATCTTTCCTCCATATTTAATATGATAAAACCAAAGAAGCTTATACGTTTGCTATCTTATTTGTTGTTTTTACGTGAAAGATATATTATTGTTCATCATACCATGCTTTTTTTTCTTTTGTTTTTGTTTCATTCCCTGACACATGAGTCTCTAACATTTTGCATATAAAATTTCTTATTTTTAGCTTTATGTAACTTTATTTATAGCTTTTTTTAATTAAAAGTTGAGGTATGGTGACTCCTTATTTATAGCTTAATTTATCTCTTTCTTAGTGACATGTAAATATAAAAACATTAAAAATAATTTAATTTAAAAACTTAAAGATTTTATGATATAGAATTTAGAATCGTATTTATATAACTATACATTATAAAAATTCAAGTCGTCTCACTTTATTTTTGGTGTAGGCTATGGTGACTTTGTTTTTGAGTTACTTTATTTGTACTTTGCTTTATTCACCATTAGATCACTTTTCACCCCATGATCTAATGGTGGACAAAACAAAGTAATGGTTACTTTGTCAAAAACAAAGTGACCATAGAATTTCCCTTTATTTTTTGGTAACATATAATTTTTTTTGGTAACAAGTGGTCTCACTTTATAATGTTGCATTAATTTATTCTTTCCAAACAACATGTTGCATTAATTTATATGGTATAATATTATTTTGAAATGAAGATTAAAACAAGAAAATTGTCAAAAAAAAAAAAAGATTAAAAAAAGAAAAATAAATAAGAAGAAATAATAGTACATGGGCTCAATGAAAAACTGATCTTCTAGAAGTTTTTCAAATTTGGGCCTTAAGCCTCATAACACTGTTTTGCTATTGGGCCATTTTTTTGTATCCAGTTTAAGAAATATAAATGAAAAATTGAAAACTCAACCAAAAGATCAATGCAAGTAATTATAAAAGATTAATCTTTGCCTAAAATATTGTCATGTGTCCATGTTAATGGTTTTCTTAAAAGTATGTTGTTGATTAGAAGAAGTCACACAAGAGGTGCTGATAAAATCACAAACAATGTGACAATCTATTTTTCTATACGTTTTATTTTTTCGTGAAATATAAGTTTGCAGTAGAGATATATTGTAGTTTGGTTGTCACGTATAAGTTGGATTGGAAGATGAGTCCAAAACTAAATTTCACTTAGTAAATGAGCTAATAATTTCAATTAGCATGAAGTTGTGCTCATCATGGCTCTATATTCAACCTTATTCTGAAATTTTACTAATTCTAGGAGTTCTATTTTAATTTTCAATACAAAACAAGACACGATAAACCAAATCAAGTTACTTGCTTTATGGCCAGATTACATCTTTCCAATTCTGAATCAATCCTTTTATTATTTGATATCGCTTTGAACGATATAGAACAACGCCGAAACACATATTTTCCCTAACAAATATTTTACCAAGGGTTTTGCTGTTAGAGTTTAAACACTTAATGAATTTTGTTTTATGGTTTATGTTTGACATTATTGAGATTTCGGCCCAGGCCTATCATGAGCCCAAGATCACTCGCTTGAGAATAGGCCCACCGCATAGTTGACCAAGTTGACTGAGAGTTGACCAACCTAGTTGGGGACATTCCTCTAGGAATCTAGCAGCACACGCTTTGGTGCAAGATATCTCTGACCGACTCCTCGAAACTCAAAGTTGGACCTTAGATGCTAACATGGGTATAATGACACTATAAATACTCCCCCCATAATAAATATCCAATATACTTTTACATTCTCTCTCTACTTACTTACTGTCTTTAGCTTCTCTCTTTAGAACTTAAACTCACTTAACCGTTAGAGTGTCTGCAGGGTCCAAGTCGCCTTTTCCACAGGAGGAGCACATTATTCCGATCATCTCCTCAACTGAACCCATTTGTATCCATTTTATCATTATTTGGTGCGGTGAGCGTGGATTACAACTGAATATTGACCCTTTGTATATTGAGGAAATCCCTAATGACGAACCTATATCTAGAGATATCCGACCATCATTCGGACCATGCAGCAAGCCCAATCCTAGCAACTCGCCCAACAGAATGCCATCAGGAAATCTAGAAGTTTTTGATTGAAAACTCCAAGGATCCCAAGCATAGAGGAAGATAGGATCCCAATGAGCAATGTGCTCGATTCATGAGGTTTATCAATTTATACAGCTTAGACAATCGTATCATGTGCAAGGTCTTCTCAACCATTGATCGCATTTCTCAAGAATGGTATCGTGCTCTCCCGACCGAATCAATAAACTCTTTGAACAATTGAAGACTGCTTTCATCGCTCGATTCATAGGAGCAACTAAAGCTCGGAAAATCAACATTGATCTGACTTTTTTGAAGCAACAATCAACATAGTCCTTGCAAGATTACTTATATCGTTTCCAACTGATGGCATCACAAGTGAAAGATTTAAATGTAGAGATAGCAAGCAATGCAATAGCCCTAAGCACTACTTGTCCCAACATAAAATTAAAGTTGATGATAAAGCCTCTCATGAAGTTCGAAGTGTTCCTGTCTTTTTTTTAAGAAAGAAAAAAAGCACAGTAATAGTCTTAATAATGAAGATATAAACAAAATGTTAGAAGAAAAGAGCTGATGGAAATCGTCTAGAGTCATGTTCAGCTAGACAACAATATCAGACCAACGACTATGAAGAATTAGAGGTTGATAAGACCGAAAAGGAGAATATCAAGGTAGAGCGACCAAAGTCAAACCCCATTCCAAGAGAGATAGTTTTTCCTTGAAAGGAAAAGGCCCTCATCCCTTACCAACCCAGGCATGAAGATCGTGACCGTTGGACCGATTGTCGCGCAAAGGTATATTACTCCCATCGTCCTTACCAAATCCATGACTCGTGTCCGGTAGATCGAAGGTCGTGCTTGATAGTCGCTCATAGTGAACTAAATAGACATGAACAAATTTTGTAAGTGTCACAACGAGCTTGGGCACTCTACGAACAACTATTTTGGAGTCAAAACTGAAATGAATCAGGTCATAGAAAGAGGTGTGCTGCCAAGCCCGAGAAAGCTTGACCAGCATCCAAGAGCCCCTAGGCTGAATAAATATGACGTGAAGCATTCGTGCTTTCAGGGTGTAATCCATGTCATTTAAGAAGGTGCCCTGGTCCCAGACAACAAACACCATAAAGGTATTACAGGAGAAACTCTAGTCGTTCAGTCATTACTCCATACTCACTATTCAGGAGCCCTCTTGATTTCCTTGATCGTGGGACCTTTCAATGTTTATTGCATCCGCATTGACACTGGAAGTTTAGTCAATCTCCTAACTTGGCAGGACCTCGAGGCAATGAAGGTGGAACCGAGCCAACTAAGAGCATGATATTTCCCCTTAATTGGGCTCGCAGACATTGAAGTCCTAGTCATGGGCATGATGCGATCCTGGGGCATTCGTTAGTTATGAAGTTAGGCAGCGTTATTTGTAACATCCCTAAACCCTAACCTATAGATTTGTTAGATATATATTTACACTTCTCCATAAGACTACATTTAGATTCATTTCAATTACAAACAAGTTTTACACACGAACAACGTTTAAGGTACGATTAGTAGGCGATTAGCGATGTGTTAAGCCGTAATGAATGGTTAGTGAGAGTAAGTTGAATTATTACACATATCAATTGAAGAAAAATGGACTCAAGTGATTCAATTAGAAGTATGGAGGGTTGCTTGTGAAGTTTGGAAGCAAGCACCTCACTTAAGCATGAGGTGTCACTTCTTATAATACAAAAACCACCTCTTTTCTTTATAAAGATGTAAACAAGCTCCTTGTTTCGTTCAGCAACAAATCTGAACCCAAAACATCTCTTAACCTTCCATATTCAGACCCTAAGAACCCCAAACGAAATCTCATTCAATTCCAACCATTTTCAAGGCAAGCAAGTGGAGATAGGTAGCATAGCAAAGGAAAGGCATCAAGTTAAGGTTTGTAAGTTGTTTTAGCATAGTTTCCATGGATTTGAAGTTCTGAAAACCCTAAGTATAGTGATGGGATTGATTATAAATGAGTTATGGTGATTTTTGTGGTGGCTTGGTGTTGTTTGAATTGGTTATGTGTTGTTTTAGTGAAAGGTATGCATAAGGTGTCATAGGCTGAATTGTAGGCAGTTCTCTTCAGTCACCTTATGGCCTCGTTTTCATCATGATAGAGATCGAATTGGCAAAAACACAAAGAAGCAACCATTTAACCCTATATGTTGTCTACATTCCTGTAAAATATGGGTCTCTAATTCATTGTGTGGAAGAAGTTAGCTTGGTGTGAACATGACTGCCTCGAAATGGAATTGTATGTGAGGCAGAAATCTTGTGATGCTCATTTGAGGCTCTTAAGCTCATATTTATGGAATCCATATTCTTACAAAGTTGTTTATAACATGTGGAAGTATGTCCCTGTCAAATTGTTTGTGTAGAAAGTGTGTGGTTTGAGAGAACCATTGACATTACCATGTGCGATGGAAAGCTGACTAGTCTGTTTTCTTGCTAGAATTAGAACACAATCGTTTGGCTTGTCATTTATGATCCAGAGATGCTATGAATGCGAATTTTGGATATGTTTAACATATATATGTCTAGTTTCAGTAGCAACAAGAATCAGGGTATTTGTGTACGTATTGAGAGAGTTATGGCAGAATCTAGGCACATAGGTCATATGAACAACTAAGACCAAAGAATGAAGTTTAGTCTATAATGTGAAGCTAGTGAGTTGTGAGAATCATATGTCATGCATGAGCATACATTTCCATATAGTTTAATTGAGTCTAATTGTATGATTTTATGTGATATTAGGAGGACAAGGTGCAAGTGAAAGAGCACCCGAGCGTGTTGAATAGATCTCGTCGAGTGAACGGTCAGCATAGTGCTTATATGTGTGTATAAATGTGATGTGATTGGAACTTGTTGAGTATGGAACATGATTGATTCTGATGTGAATATGTGATATATGATATGTGTTGGTTTGTGAAATGTTGTGATGATTATGAAATGTTGTGATGGTTGTGAAATGTGGAGATGGAACTATTGGTGACATTGTGAGCTGTATGATTGATGTGTGGATGGGATAATGAGTAATGAGAAAGGATTGTGAGCATGCTTAAGTGAAATATGTTAAATGGTCCATGTTGTTGAGAGTGCTATCCGAAATTTGGAGCCGGAAGCACAGTGTTGAGATATATCCGTAGCGGACTGCGTGAGTTGAGTTTTACTCCTCCACAGGTGATTGTATTCCGATATGTGAGACGGAATACAGAGTGGGCCCACGGACCATTTTACATATGTCATTTAAGTATAGCAGGGCCCTAATTGATTAAATAATGATGAGCATAATAAATGAATTGTGCGTGTGACTGTGTAGTGTGATTTATATGCAATTAAATTAATATTGATGATATAACTCTACTCGTATTCTTTCATGTTATATTTGTATACATATATGGCTATATGTTTATTGAGTAGGCAGCTCACCCCTTGCCACCATTTTTCAGGATAGTGGAGTTCTTTTTGTTAGGATCGCACCGGCAGCGATAGTCCGTTCTCACCTATGCATTTTGGAGCATTTTGAGTGTATTTTATTTTGTATATTTCATGTATAAACTAATGACTTAAATATGTATTGTAAATGACAAATGATGTATATAGTTTGATATGTAAAGAATGATGTGTATTTATATGATATTAACTATCTACGTGATTTCTTTTATTAAATATAAGATTAAAATTAAGATTTCAATGGAAATTTGAGATCATTATTTTATATGAAAATGACTGAGACTTGAATGTATACGTGGAATTGTTGTTATGTGACACGTAATGTGATCCCAGTGAGGGGGTTACATTATTGTTCTAGAAGACCAGTTGGTCTCAATTAAGAATGTGAAAAACCCAATCATTATTCACGGGAACTACCGGCTCGCCCAAGAGATTCATTGGAATGCCTCTGCTCATGTGCTGCCAACTATGTTGATTAATTTCCCTTTGGAAGATTACAAGGGTTATGCCCCACAGCCAGTTGAAGAGCTGGTCGACTTCGTCATATTAGATAGCCACACAGTGAAGATCATGGAAAAGTTAAATGACACATTAAAGGGAACGGTTGAGAAAATCATCTCTCAGAACGAGAGCGAGTTTTTCTGATTGACTCGGGACATTACTGACATCTCCTTTACTTAAGCCATGATCAACCCTTTGAGTTTTGGTATGCCTAAACAGTTTCAGAATATGATAAATACTTTACGGCTTACATACTTATGATTATTGACTAACAATTTTCGTTGAGTTTCGTATAACTCTTTTTCAGCAGATGTTAACTCACTCGTTCAAAAGATGGAAGATTACAGTAGGTAATCTTCTCAGAAGCTGAAATCCAAGAGTGGTGCTAAAAGAATCAAGACTTCTTGTAGACTAGTCTCCTCAATCAGAAGATTGTATCACAGAAATTGGAATCCCAGTTTTGAAAGTATCTCTCCGAAGTTGATCAAGCTGCATCTTAGAAGGTTCAAGTCACAAAAGCCAGTCTTGCCATTGAGTTGATCGTGAAAGGAATTCACATTGAAGACAAAAGGAATCTCAGAATTAAACAGTTTCAGAGGGTAGATCATATATCTCCTAGAGCATTTAATGTGTATCTCACAAGAACATTTATGCTAGGCGCCAAAGTACAAAAAGTTTGCAGATGCACGCTTGGACTGTTCACTAGAGGTCAAGGTATTTCTTTTTTGTCTGCCTTTGGTTCAACTTAATGAAGAGTTTTTCAACCATCCTTATCTTGAATTTCAAATATATTACGAGATTTGGATTAAAGGACAAGGTTAACGAGCATCAAAACTGTACTTGAAGACCGTTTGAAGAAGACGGCAGAGGAACAGCTACTTTCCTTATCTCTCATCAAATTAAAGATTCAAATTGATCAACAATCATCTCCAAGTCCTTATAAATAGTAGCATAGCTCAACTTGAAGGACACACGCGAGTTTTAAGCTGACTTAACACACTATTGTTTGAAAAGCAAAAACAAAGAATTTCATTCTTTCTTCTTTTCTAATTCTATTTGTAAAGTGAGAGAGAGAGAGAGAGAGAGAGAGAGAGAGAGAGTGAAGAAAATAAAAGTTCTTTATAGATTTGTAAACTGATATCGCTTGTGATAATCACTGAGTTGAGAGGAATCCATTTGAGGTTTGAGTTGGGTGAGAATTCCATAAAACAAAGTCTAAGTTTTTCTGGTGAAAATCATTTAACTCATTCTAGAGTGGTGTTGCAATTGTAGGCTGTAGGGGTAATCAGTTTCTTAGTGAGAAATTAGCTAGTAGTTGCTGAATGTAAATGAGCTTTTGTGTTTGCCATAAAAACACACTTAGTGGATTTAAATCTCTGTGAGTGATCTCATAGGAGATAAGACGTAGCTACAAGACTTCTATAGTGAACCTGGATAAATTGCCAAGTCTTGCTCGACCTTCTGAACCTTCTATCTTTATCTATTACTTGTTATATTTGCTTGTATGCTGTGAAACATATTATGTGCTGAAACAGTCTATCTTAATTCATTCTATCGTTGTTTAGAAGACAAAACTATCCAGAGCTTGTCTCACAGAATCTTTATTGCTAAAAGTCATATCCTAACTAAAATCAAAATCTCCCACAAAACTACTTATGTAAGCTAGCTTCTGAAAGAAGAGATTGGATCTTGTCCAAGTCTTATAAACTTGATTTTGGACGAAATACATATTCACCCCCTCCCTCTAAGTGTATTCTGCCATATGCTCTCTAAACATCGAACCCACTCATATCCCTCACAAGAAGAGACAATGTCCCAAATGCCCTCGACAAGCAAGCAACTATAGAGGAGGAGGAGCTTAACAAACTAGTATCTATAAATTTTATCAAGTCGTCCACTATCCTGACTGGCTCACCAATGTTGTTTTCATAGCAAAAGCCAACGGGAAGTACAACATGTGTGTTGACTTTTTGGATCTTAGTAAAGCGTGTCCTAAAGATTGTTATCCTTTACCTAATATCGACCAAATGGTCGATGGTACAGTCGGGTTTAAAACTATATCTCAATTTGATCATATCACTAGTTTTCAGTAGATCTAAATGTCTCCAAAAGACGCCGAAAAAACTACTTTGATTACTCGCATAGGAACCTTCTACTATAACGTGATGCCTCTTGGGATGAAAAATACAAACGCAGCGTATCAAAGAATCTTGGATAAAATGTTCGAGGGACCCATAGACCACAAGTTACACATATATATGGATTATATGATCGTGATCAATAAAACTGAGGATGAACACCCCTTTGACCTTGAACAACTTTTCCATATCTTCGCCCAATACAACTTGAAGCTTAATCTGGAAAAGTGCTTTTTTGGCATTCGCTCAGGGAAGTTTCTCGGTTATAATGTCTTCGAAAAAGGAATTTTTCCCAACCCAAGCAAGGTAGAGGCCTTTATGACAAATAACCCCACCAACCACCTTAAAGAAGCACAATGCCTCAACGACCTCCTCATTTCTCTCAGACGCTTCATCTCCTACTCCGCTCAATGGTGCATCCCTTTCTATAAATTGTTGAAGAAAGAACATCCTTTCTAGTGGACTATTGAGTGCTAATAAGCTTTTGACGTATTTAAATTTTTTCTATCCTCCCCACCAATAATGTTGATGCCAAAAGAGGCAGAGAACTTGGCTTTATATTTCACCATTTCTAATAAGATGGTATCACCAGTATTGACTAGATCCAGGGGGTCATAAGTTCTCTCAATCTATTATTTGAGCAAGGTTCTGAGGAGCTGAAGACAGATACTCTCGTACAGAAAATGCATTGCTTCCTATCATTTGTGCGATTGAACGTCTCTAGACACACTTTCAAGCACATACAATATTTATCCACGTCGACAATCCACTAAATAAGTGCCTCCACAACTGCGAAGTGCCCGACATAAGAATTGAATGGTATGTTTGTTTATCTTAGTTCGACATCAGGTTTCGATCGCGGACCACCATCAAGGCTCGATCTCTCTCTGATTTTTAATCAGAGTTCATTGTCAAGATAGTTGTGTCCCTCGTAGCAACCATTAAAACACATGACTCTGGGATATGAGTGTTGATGGATTTATTGCATCTGATCGTATATGTGCTGACACGGTTGTGAGCGTAAGTGGTCGCTCATAGCGGCTTTAGCCTTCTTTGACTAGAGTCGCCACCCGGCCGACCGGGAAAATGTATGAACCGGTGTTTGTAACGATTGTTTTGAAAACCAGAGATTCTATATACGTTCGTGGATACAACTTATTAATTCCGACATTCCAAAACCCAGAGGATCTTTTAATGCAACCTAACAGCTTATTGTCTTCATATTTATGATTTTCACACAAGAATAAGTAAATGCGCAAGTATTTGTGCGGTAAACCGCTGGGTGACACGGTACTAAACCCTCAGAAGCTTACCCTCGTTGCGTGCCAGTGATTGCTCGCGAACTGATGCTCGTTGGAGAACGGAGACCTTTTTTGGGAGGAACCTCGAGGAACCGGAATTGCGTGTGCATTCTCCGGTGTGGTAGCTGGAAACAGGACTTAGTCGACCCTAGCGAGACTGCGAGTGATGCCTGGATTGGAAACTCTTGATAATAGGGGTAGTGTTTTTGGTAGTCAGGAAGATCTTTTCTGAGAATATTTGAAGAAAGTACTCTCAAGCTCGGACTCTAGCAATTCTTTTCTGTATCAGAGGCAACTTTAGGCAACTCGGAGGCAACTTTATCAGAGGCAACTTATATCGGGTCAAGAATCACTTTAGAACGAGCTAGAGAGAGAAGAAAATGAGTGTTTGTTGGTGAATTGAATGAGAAATCCGGAGGGTTTATATAGGTTTCCTTGTGACCGTACGGTCATTGGCTTCGCCCGTCTCAGATATAAATTTGGATCTGAGCCGGACGTTACCCGACACCCGGCCAATGTCGTTTGGAAGCTTGTACACGTGTCACTTTCTCATTGGACCGCCCAGCCACGTGGCAGATAAGGATTGGGTCGCTATCTGCCACGTGGCAGTGACCATACGGTCAGATGTATGTGACCGTACGGTCTCAACCAATAGTGTTGTGACCATACGGTCTTTGATGAATAGTGCTTGTGACCGTATATTCTTTTGTGATCAAGGATTTTCTCATAAGCATGAAAGTGCCACACTCATGGTCCCGAGGAGCGGGCGGAAGAGGTTATGGTCCCGAAAAGGCGATCCGTTCTACGACGAGCATCAGTATTTGAGCAGCCGGCGCGACGAGGAGCTCATAGTTTGCTTTCATCATCGGGTTCGAAAACCAATGCTCACAGTTTGCCCCTCGCTTCTTTGGGAGTGCCTAAGGTGGTTACATTGTCTTGTAAGACCCGTCAGACAGTCTCAATGAAGCGAAACGAGTCATACTGCGTGTGTGCTAGTGTTTTTAAAGTGGGTTTAGAGAACTTACCTGTAGTTCTGGCCTACGGCATCGGATCTTCTATAATCTTTCAGTAAGGCCGGCTAACTGTTTTTCTGTAGCCTTTAATCGCGCCTCGAGCATGACTTGAGGACTTTTTGGTAGCTTCCGTAGTTCTGCCGTGACGCCTCGGGGGTGACCCGGGGATTTTGGTATCCTTTTGTAGTTCTTCTTCATAGTACCTCGGGCACGACCCGAGGGTTAGTAACTTCTTGTAGCTCTATTTGTCGACCCTTCTTTCTTTAGATGATTTTGAGCATTTTGTCCTACCAGTCTTATCTGAATGCTGATAGTCCTGTCCTAGGGCCGGTCTGTTGCGTCCCAGTATCTTTTCTCTTCCGCTCTTGATCAGTGGCTGACCTAGGAGCCCCTGGCGGCATTCTTCCTTGACCTGAGTCGTGCCCCATTCTGGTATTGCCCCAGTGGAGTTCTTAGTTCCTAGTATTTTGATGAGTCCAGGGGTGCCCCGGCGTGCCAGTGATCTGATATTGCCCCAGTACACCGTTTTTGTGGTCGCTGGTTATTCTCCTGTGTCTTTCTTAGCCTCCCGGGGTCTGTCCTGATTTGTTCTGTGGGTCTTTTATCTAAACATATGCGTGTATGTGTACGTGCATGTATGCATGTATGAGTGTTCGTGTGCGTATGTGTATGCGTGCCTACCTTTCGTTTTGTGCTTCTTCGCGCGTGGGGTGTTACGCCATCCCTAGAAGATATCCGAGTGACATCTCGATGCTTTGAAATGGCCACCTGCTAGTCGACTATTCTAATGATGAGGAAATATTATCAATGGGTCCTGCGTGCCTTAGAGGGATGAGGAGATCAAGGTTCCTTTTTCGTGACTTTCGTTATGGTGACTAATGCACTTTGTTATTGGCTTTCTTCTTCGCTTTTCCAATGTCTCTTGTGAAGGATGCCACGATACATTTTTATTTCACTTTACTACAGCAATAACATAAATAACATTCGTCTTACAACATGTCCTAACTGAGGATGAACCAAGATCTTACCCTAGGAACAAACTTCTAGGTTTGTATTCTCTCAGTCATACATGGAAATACCGGAGCCTATCTATATTGATTGGCACTGCTAATTCCATTCCTTCCATGTCGGTTAGCTTGACTCCTCCACGCGAGTACATTCTTTTGACAACGAAAGGCCCTTCCCATTTTGGTTGGAATTTTCCTCGGCGATCGACGGTCGAGTGCCGCAATTGTTTGAGTACTAGGTCACCTTCTTTTATAGGTCGGGACACAGTTCTTACCTTCTTATTGTACATGTGTGCCAATCTCTGCTGGTACATTTGTAGCTGATCCAGGGCCCTAAGTCGCTTTTCGTCCAACAGGTCCAGCTGGCCGACCCTGTCTCTTACCCACTCCGTTTCGGGAATGTGTTCCTCTAGGACCACCCGCAAAGATCGCATCTCTATTTCTCCTGGTAATACTGCGTCCATTCCGTAAACCAAGGAATATGGTGTCGCCCCCGTCGGCGTGCGGATAGTTGTTCGATATCCCCAGATTGCAAAGGGTAGTTTCTCCGCCCAATCCCTACTCCTATCTGACATCTTCGTGAGCATCTGCTTGATTGTTTTGTTAGCGGCCTCAACTGCCCCGTTTGACTGAGGCCTGTACGGGGACGAACGGTGATGTTCTATTTGGTGTTTCGCCAGCATTTCCCGGGTAGCTCCTTGGAATTGTACTCCGTTGTCGATGATCACATGATGGGGTATCCCATATCGACATATGATATTCCTCTCTATGAATCTCGCCATGGTACGTGCCGTGACTGTCGTGAAGGATTCAACTTCTACCCACTTCGAGAAGTAGTCTATGGCCACCACGATGAAACGATGGCCATTGGATGCGGGGGGTCTATTTCACCTATCATGTCTATGCCTCATGCGGCGAACGGCCATGGCGTGGCTAGATTGTGCAATTATGTGGGTGGTATATGGACATGATCGGCGTGGAATTGACATTGGAGGCACCTTTTCGTCTATTTATAGCAATCATCTCTCATGGTAGGCCACCAAAATCCTTGCCTCGTGATTTTCTTGGCCATGGAATCTACGTTCATGTGTGGCCCACAGATCCCTCGGTGTATTTCTTCCATGGTTTTCCTTGCCTCGCCTTCAGATAGGCATCTTAGTAGTACACCACTGGCGGATCTTCGGTATAACACCCCTCCTACTTCTCGACATTTAGATGCCAGCCTCCTGATGACCAGCTTGTCACTTTTTGTCGCCTCTGACGGGTATGTGCCATTTGTTACAAATTGATGGATGTCTATGTACCATGGTTCTGTGTTGTGGGTGTGAAGTACATACTCTTCTAGGTGAATCGGAAAGTGGGATGATGTCATAACCAGTGGCTTCATGGGCGCTGCTTGCATCCCTTTCCAGTTTGATGCTAGCGTGGCTAATGCATCTGCCGTTTGATTTTCTTCTCGTGGTATATGGTGGAACGTACATGTGTCAAAATTCCGGATCATTGCGCGTAGCTTTTTGACGTAAGGTCGCAAGCGTTCCTCCCGTAACCCCCATTCTCCAGTCGCATGACATAACACTAGTAGCGAATCTCCAGTGATCTCTACTTCACGTGTCCCTAGGCTTATCAACGCTTCTATTTCGAAGAGACAAGCCTCATACTCTGCCGCGTTGTTTGTAGCCTTGAATTGTAGTCTTTTCGCTAGTGGTATAGTCATTCCCGTCGGTGAAGCTAACACCACTCCTGCTCCCGCCCCGTTCCTATTCTGGGCTCCGTCGAAGTGCATTCTCCATCCTTGAATAGTGATCACCCCTAAGTTTTCATCTGGGAACTCAAAGTGCCACGGTTCGTTTTCGGCTTCGGGCAATGGTTGTCGGGCAAGAAATTCAGCAACGGCCTTGCCTTTGACTACTTTTGAGTTTACAAACTTGATGTCGAATTCGGATAACAACAATGCCCACCGAGCGAGTTTACCTACTAACGTGGGTGCCGTGGCGAGGTGTTTCATGGGATCTACTTTAGAGACAACTAGAACTTCGTAGGATTGAAAGTAGTGTCGCAGCTTTCGAGTGATCCAGATCATAGCAACACAAGTTCGTTCTAGCAAGTCATATTTACATTCATACTGGAGTAACTTCTTGCTGAGGTAATAGATAGGATGTTCTACTCCGTCATCTTGTGTCTGGACTAGCATCGCCCCTATCGACGCATCTTCCATGGCCAGATATAGTGTAAGGGGGATCCCGAGTCGCGGCGGTTTCAACACGGGCGCGCTTGCCAGGCATTTCTTGATTTTATCAAACGCGAGTTGGCAATTATCATTCCATTGGTTCGTCTCATCTTTCCTAAGCAACTTGAAGATGGGTTCGCACACTGTTGTGAGTTTTGCTATAAAGCGACTAACATACTGGACACTTCCGAGGAATGCCCGGACTTCCTTCTCTGTTTTTGGGGGCGGCATCTCAGTGATAGCTTTAACCTTCTTAGGATCAATCTCGATGCCTTTGTCGCTGACGATGTGTCCTAGCAATTTCCCAGAGGTTACCCCAAACACGCATTTCTTTGGATTGAGCCTTAAGTTATACTTCTCTATCCGCGTCAAGAACTTTTCTAATGCTGCGGGATGTCCCTCCCTCGTATCCGATTTTACCAGCATATCGTCCACGTAAACTTCCACCTCTTTATGGATCATATCGTGCAATAATGTCGTTGCGGCCCTTTGGTAAGTTGCCCCTGCGTTCTTCAACCTGAATGGCATCACCTTGTAGCAGTATGTTCCCCACTCCGTGATGAATGAGGTTTTGACTTTATCAGCTATCTTCATGAGGATTTGATTGTGCCCCGAGAAACCGTCCATAAGAGAATACATTACAGCCGATCCGGCGCTGTCTACTAGCACGTCAATGTGTGGTAGCGGAAAATTGTCTTTTGGTCATGCCCGGTTGAGATCTCGATAGTCCACACACACCCGTACCTTTCCGTCCTTTTTTCCTACGGGAACCACATTTGCTACCCATTCCACGTAATCAACCACTTTGAGAAATTTTGACTTGATCTGCTTTGTTATCTCGTCCTTGACCAGTTGGGCCCATTCTGGTCTTAGCCTCCTTAATTTCTGTCTAACTGGCACTGCTCCAGGTTTTAAAGGGATGGCGTGCTCGGCTATGGAGGGTTCTACTCCTGGCATGTCCTCATACGACCAAGCGAAGACCTTTTGATGTCGTCTTAAGACTGCCTCAATCTGACTATGCTCCACGGGGGATAAGTCGGGAGAAATTGGTACTAATCTTGGTTCATCTTTCGTTCCTAGGTTAACATGATGTAATGCGGTGTTATGTATGCTAATTGCGATAGTTAAATGATCTAATGAATGCATGGTGCCATCTTCTGAAAAGTCACACAAGTAAGCAAAGTGGGATTTCATTGCGTCATGTTTTAAAGTGAATACATCATTTTGGAACATGAAATCACAATTATACACAACATCATCGTCGTGTAGAACTGAATCTGGTAGGGTCACCAGATCCGGGTCTTCTTGCATGGTTCCTTCCTTGGTTTCGTGGGTGGTCCCTATGCTCTCTTCATCTTCATGGGGTATCTTCGTGCTTTCGCTTTGCTTCCCTCTCATGATTTCTTCAAACACTCGTTTTGCAGCTTCCCTCATTTTGACCTCCATCTCTCCCTCGTTGACCCTCATCTTGGCCAGTTCATCTGCGAGGTCTTGGACGCGCCTTTCCGGGGTCGGGGCTGGCGCATTTATCTTGGCCGTGTGAGTTTTCTGCCATTTCGTCATGTCGGGTTCTCTCCCAGTTCCCTCCTCAGTTTCTTCTAGTCCTTTCTTTGGGGCGACCCACTTCGTTTCTCTAAACGCACCCACGTCTTTGTTTGCAGAATATCCTAACCCCTCTCTCCCTCTTTTGGCTTCGCAAGGGATGTTGAAGGTTGGCGGCCCCTGTTGGTTTACCCCTAGGCCCATCCCTGGCATAAAGCGCATCTTTCTTAGCGAGTTTGCGACTGATGCCGGCATTTCTTCTTCGTATATCATGGCTGCTTGGAATCACCCTCGGGGAGGGAAGTCCGAGGTGATTATGGCCACCATAAGGTCGTCATGAGCAGGGATGGTGACGACTTTATCTCCCATTGGGAACTTGATCTGCTGGTGTAGGGTGGATGGGACTCCTCCCAAGGGATGGAACCATTGTCGTCCGAGTAGCAAGGCGAAAGTGACAGGTATATCCATTACCACAAACTCTACTGTGGACCTGATGGGCCCAGTTACGACTTCCGCTTCGAAGACGCCCAACACTTCTCTCTTGGAATCATCATAGGCTCGGATAACCATCTCTGTGGGTCTGATATCT
Organism: Euphorbia peplus; assembly: GCA_028411795.1. Taxonomy (NCBI): domain Eukaryota; kingdom Viridiplantae; phylum Streptophyta; class Magnoliopsida; order Malpighiales; family Euphorbiaceae; genus Euphorbia; species Euphorbia peplus. The sequence goes on along the minus strand of CP110843.1, from coordinate 4,001,745 downwards.
TCCATTGTCAGCCCGAGCCGTCCCAACATTTTCTTGGGGCATATGTTGAGGGCCGACCCATCATCTACCATAACGCATGACAGAGGCCTTCCTTTGATCTCTACTTGTATGAATAAGGCTTTGTTGTGGGCTGCTCCTTCAGCGGGAAGATCTTCTTTTGTGAAAGATACTTCGGCCACGGGCTTCCGCATTCCTTGCACTATGCAGCATAGCTCGCTTGGGGTTATTGTTGCTATTGTAGGCACGGCTGAGAGATTTTCAATTAACGCGTCTCGGTGTTCCCTGGATGATACCAGGAGTTCCCATACGGACATTTGCATTGGGGTCTTTGCCAGTTGCTTTGCCACCATCCCTTTTTCGTTAGAATCTGGGCCATTTTCATCTCTCCCGTTCATGGTTGGCCCTGACTCTTGCGTCCTAGGCGTGGGTTGAAATACCCGTCCTGATCTGGTGACATGGTTTATTGTGGTCATGGCTTGTTCTTCTGTTGGCTCATCATCCGACGAGTCTGACCACCAATTATTGGCTTCGTCCGGAGACCTCCTGATTCTTCCTCCGAGACAGGCCATAATCTGAGCCGGGGTACACCCTGAGTGCATCATGTTGACTGAAAGACACGGGGAGAAATGATCCACCTGGGTGTGCACTCTCGGGGTTCTATCGACGTTTTTCAGGATTTCTCTTTCAGTGAATCCTGAGTTGATCATCATGGTTCGAGGGGGAGGAACGTTGCGGTAGTATGGTAAGGGGTTTTGCTTGGTGCTTGGGGCCTTAGGAGCTTCTATCTCTCATTCTTCGATCATTCTCATGATTTCTTTGTGCAGAGCTTCACACTTGGAGGTAGGGTGTGTGAAGACCTGATGATAGTCACAGAACTTTTCCAGATTATCGCTTGGCTTGATAATTATGGGCGCCCTAACAGGAACAATTTTCCCCTCGTGAGCTAGGCGGTCGAACGCCTTTTTGAGATTAACGTTTAAGTGGATAGCGTTGACTCCGGAGGGGGATCCTCGGTATTCAATGGATTGGGTCCCCCGCACCCCGGAAGTTTGTTCTGGTTCGCTGCCCCGCGTGTTGTTCCCCCTTCCATGTGTGGCTCTGGGAACTTGGTTAATGACCTGCCTTTCGATTTTTCGGACCGTCTGGAACAGATCCTCAAATGTCTTGAAAGTTTGATACTGAATTACTTCCCTGACTCTGGGCAATGTTCCGCTGGCTAGGCATTCTATCAAATCACTTTCTGGAGGCTTAACAGCCAGCTTTCCAGCTACCGGCAACCACTGTTGTCATAGTAGGCGTCGAATCTTTCCCCCACATTCTGCTTGAGGGCTGCCAAATACGCCCACGTGTACTTTTGCAGGGTGTTGATTTCGTATTGCTTGGTGAATGCAGCCACTAGTTCGTCCCAATTTCCTTGGACACTGAACCTCAATCCATTGTACCATTCCAAGGCATTGGCCTCGAGCGAGAAGGCGAACAAACCAGTTGCTTGTTTCATGTCCAAGGGGGACAGGTTCATAAGGTTAGCGAAGTGTTTGATGTGTCCAGCGAGATCTCCTTTTCCACTGAACCGGATAAATGCTGGGATCACAAACCCTAGGGGAAGCCCTTGCCCGTTGGGCCTCAGATAAGATGCCAACGTTTTGCTGGTCGGGGTAGCGGTGCTCCCAGCCTTACTTTCCAGGTGTCCGATGATGTAGTCCAACTTCCCTTCTGAATCATTCGGGTCTTTTGGCTTCTCCATCCCATGAGATCCTCCCGATTCAGACTCAGGCTTTTCTCCGTTTTCCAAGTGTTTCGCCAAGACCTTCTGGCATCCTTTCTCGATGGCCAAGTCCATCATCATTTGGTATTCGGGGGACTGGAGCATGGCCGCCAACGCTTTGGCGATCTCAGTAGCGGCGTCGGGGATATGATTTGGCTCTGCCATGTCTTCTTCTGAATCGGACGCGCTTTCAACTAATACTTCTTCGGGCTCCGTGATTGGGTCTGCCATAACCAACCTTCGATTTGCCCTCGTCCACGGTCGCTCTATACGGGGAAAGATGGCATGAGTTTCCCGTTATCCTTAGCCCGTGTATGTATGCATGCGTGGTCCTATTGATCCCTTTTTGCTCTGGTTTGTTAGACTCCGTTCAAGGGTATTACCTCATGAATGCATGATGGTGGAGGTAATATCCTTGAGCGGGGTCTTTGGCTTGTGTAGATACGAAAGGTCGCATCATGGCTTGTTTTATGAGTTTTTATTTCAGCCACGGGTCGTTCTTTCGCTTCTCTTTTAGCCAATTCTCACTGGTCCGGACGTTCCTCTGATTCAAATTGCACCCCGTTTCGATCTCAGCAATCCTTTCCTTATTCGGGATGGACATTTGTGACAATGCTATTTGCAGGATTGCGACAGAGTGCCTTTTTGAATCGAAGGGACGTCCGGGGTGGCAGAATTCGGACCTTCTATATGCCTTTTATGTATGATCAATCCACCAAACAAGTTTATCGACACACAAAGTCGTCACTCACTCTCCTTCTTCGCGAGGTGCGTCTCTGTCATAGGTGGGTTTTTCCGACATCTTTCCTTTCGACGTCGGAACGCTCTCGACAGACGTAATTTTAAAAGATGTTTGGGGGTAGTTCCTAGTGGAGATATCTAGGCTGACTATATGAGGCTTCGGTCTCGTTTGATAGTGCAAAAGGGTTCCCACAGCAAGATATACCTAGCGCCTCCCCATTTAAGGGTTTTGAGCAGTGTGTCGACGGTACAAGGCTGTGGGTGGTGTTACAGATCGACCTATGCGTCCCTTAAAGGAAACGACAGTAAGCGCGACCCATAACACACGTTGATCATTCGGGATTTTTCTCTTATGCAGTATGAGAAAGCAATAACTCTGTAGTACAGAACTAGACTGTCAGAATGCTTCAGTTGTATCCCATTTTCTCTTTTATAAAATATTTTAAGAAATAATTTTACAAAATAGTGAAAACCAAACCTACATCCTTCTATTAATAAATTAACTTCAAGAAAATCGTACGTTGAAGTTAACTTACAATAGTAGAATATATTTTTGGTCCCCAGCAGAGTCGCCACTGTGAGCGTAAGTGGTCGCTCATAGCGGCTTTAGCCTTCTTTGACTAGAGTCGCCACCCGGCCGACCGGGAAAATGTATGAACCGGTGTTTGTACCGATTGTTTTGAAAACCAGAGATTTTATATACGTTCGTGGATACAACTTATTAATTCCGACATTCCAGAACCCAAAGGATCTTTTAATGCAACCTAACAACTTATTGTCTTCATATTTATGATTTTCACACAAGAATAAGTAAATGCGCAAGTATTTGTGCGGTAAACCGCTGGGTGACACGGTACTAAACCCTCATAAGCTTACCCTCGTCGCGTGCCAGTGATTGCTCGCGAACTGATGCTCGTTGGAGAACGGAGACCTTTTTTGGGAGGAACCTCGAGGAACCGGAATTGCGTGTGCGTTCTCCGGTGTGGTAGCTGGAAACAGGACTTAGTCGACCCTAGCGAGACTGCGAGTGATGCCTGGATTGGAAACTCTTGATAATAGGGGTAGTGTTTTTGGTGGTCAGGAAGACCTTTTCTGAGAATATTTGAAGAAAGTACTCTCAAGCTCGGACTCTAGCAATTCTTTTCTGTATCAGAGGCAACTTTAGGCAACTCGGAGGCAACTTTATCAGAGGCAACTTATATCGGGTCAAGAATCACTTTAAAACGAGTTAGAGAGAGAGGAGAATGAGTGTTTGTTGGTGAATTGAATGAGAAATCCGGAGGGTTTATATAGGTTTCCTTGTGACCGTACGGTCACAAGGTTGTGACCGTATGGTCACTGTTTAGTGATCGTACGGTCACTGGCTTCGCCCGTCTCAGATCTAAATTTGGATCTGAGCCGGACGTTACCCGACACCCGGCCAATGTCGTTCGGAAGCTTGTACACGTGTCACTTTCTCATTGGACCGCCCAACCACGTGGCAGATAAGGATTGGGTCGCTATCTGCCACGTGGCAGTGACCGTACGGTCAGATGTATGTGACCGTACGGTCTCAACCAATAGTGTTGTGACCGTACGGTCTTTGATGAATAGTGCTTGTTGTTGGTGAAATGGCTTTTAGCCTTGTTAGTGAAAATAGCTTTTAAGCTTTTTGCTTTAGTTCACAATCCCATTAAAAGAGTTTATAAAGGCTTTGGGCCTTATGAGTTTATAAAAGGCTTTGGCTTAATTTTTCACGTATTATTCTGACCAAGTCTAAATTAGTTTTTAGTCAAACCTTTTTGTTTCCTGGTTTTGCTCCACTACTCCACGTTTTTCTCATAACGTTCGGATTAGTTAGCTACTATAAACCAATTCCTTTTTCATCTTTGTATACAAAGTTTTTCTACAATATCTTTTCTTATAGCTTTTCTGGGTATTGACTATTGTTGTTCCAAACTTCCGACTTGGAATACACCGATTCGGAGGTTGACTGTGTTAACCTTGGGGAGAGACTGGATTCCAGATTGTACCGTGTCTGCCGAAATCGCTTTCAAGGCAGTGGCCTCGCCACGGCACAGACATTTCTAATCGATAAGTTTTCTGTTACCAACTCTTAATTTCCAACATTTTGAAAGCGATTTTGTTTGTTACCATGTCGTCTCTGGTTGCTAAAACTTTTCCTGATCTCTCAAAATTAGAACCTTTAGACGGCCTCAATTACAAACGCTGGTCACAGAAAATTCTCATCTTCTTTGAACAGCTTGAACTCGATTATATTGTTGTTCAAGATCCACCCCTTGATCCAAATGGCCCTGCCATGTCCTTAATTGCTCAACAGTATGATACTCAGACTGTCAAATATGAAAAAGATAACAAAACTGTTAGGGGTCACCTCCTAAACCATATGTCCAACCCACTGTTTGACATTTTTGTCAACAAAAAATCCGCAAAAGAAATCTGGACTGTTCTTAAAGAAAAATATGGTTCTGATGATGCTGGTAAACGAAAGTATGTTGTTGGCAGGTGGTTGCATTTCCAAATGGTTGATGAAAAACCAATCATTGACCAGGTTCATGAGTACAAAAATCTTGTAGCTGAAGTTCTCACTGAAGGAATGAACATGTGTGATATGCTCCAGGCCAACGTTCTGCTCGAAAAATTTCCTCCGTCCTGGAGTGATTTTCGAACCACCTAAAGCATAAGAAGAAGGATTTCACCCTCCAGGAGCTCATCAGTCACATGAGAACTGAGGAAGCTAACAGGATGAAAGATAAGCAGTTATCCACTAATTCTGTTTCTATTAATGCTAATATTGTTGAATCTGCTGTGATTCCTCAAGACAGGTCCAAGGGTCAGCAAAACAAGTTTCAGAAAGGCTCTAATCAGAACAAGCCATTCAAGAAGAGTGGAAAGATTCAGAAGAAGAAAGTGGAATGTTTCGTGTGTGGGAAACCAGGCCACAAAGCTTTTCAATGTTATCAAAGGAAGAATCCTCAAAACTCAAATCAGAAACCAAACTCGAATGCAAGGGCTGCTCCACCTGCTCCACAATCCAATTTAGTGGAAAATGGAGAAATTATTGTTGCAGTTGTGGTAGAGGCGAACCTAGTGGAGAACAAGACAGATTGGGTGTTGGATACGGGAGCTACTAGACACCTATGTTCAAATAAAGAGTTGTTCAACAAATTTGAAGATGCAACTGATGGCGAGTGTGTCTGTATGGGCAACACCACAACTGCTGGAGTCCTTGGTAAAGGAACAATTTTAATTAAACTAACCTCTGGCAAGATTTTATCTTTAAGTAATGTGATGTATGTGTCTGCTCTTCGTAGGAACCTTATTTCTGGTAGTTTATTAAACAAGGCTGGTTTAAAAATTTGTTTTGAGGCTGAAAAGGTTATCCTCACTAGGAATGGGACTTTGTTGGCCCTAACAAGAACAGAATCACCTAGAGGGGGGTGAATAGGTGTCTAAGTTGTAAACTGAAGATTTCTAAATTTTTTAAGAAACTTAAAATTCAGAGTCAAATTTCCTCAGAGTCAGAAGCTATCTTAAGGAAGTTGCTTCTGAGGGAAATTCTGCCTAAACACAGTTAGACTGTTTTCAGCAACAGAAGTTCTGATTTGAGAACTTCTGGACAGTCTCCTGAACAAAGACAATGATATTTTTAGAGAAAATCTGTTTCAGCACTAAATATGAACAAGTACACAGAAGCAGAAATAACAAGTATAAGAGGGAGAAAGAAGTTCAGGAGATCCTGAGTGAACAATTCGATTTATCCAAGTTCGCCACAGAAGTCCTGTGACTACGTCTTGTCCCCTGAGGTCGCAGCCTACAGAGATTTTATAAATCCACTATTCAGAACTTTTATGGCAAGTTCAGAAGCTCCTTTACATCAACAGAACTTAAGCTAATTTCTCACTTAGTTCTGACTAGCCTAAAAAGAGTTAAAGGATTTCCACCAGAACAAACAATACTCTGTTTTCTGGATTTCTCACCCAACTCTAATCTCAACTAGATTTCTCTCTTTAAATCTAACTGAAGATCACAAACGATCTCAGTTTACAAGATTCCTATTATGAACTTGTTTTTCTTCACTCTCTCACTTTACTAAGACTATGCTAAGAAAGATTGAGAATGGAAAAGTTGCTCTGTTTTCTTGTTTAAAACAGTGCGTTAAGATTTTGCTCGATGATCATGCGTGTGTTGATGCATTGGAGCTTGGCTACTATTTATAGTGATTGAAGATGACCGTTGTGGAGTTTGAAACTTCAAAGAAGATGACATCAGTTGTTGTAGCCGTTAATTTGTCAAGTCTTCAAACGGTCTTCAAACACTTTGATTCCGTTATCCTTGTTCTTTAACTAAATCCGGTAAGTGATTTGAAATCAAGGATGAGGATGACAGAATCATTCTTCAATTGGATCAACAAAGGGTAGACAAGGGATTTCTGGTTTCTTTTGAACAGACAAGCGCGCTCCATTAAAACAGCTTTTGAACTTTTGGCGCCTTGCATTGAATGCAAGTGTCAGAGCATTAAATGCTCAAACAGAACCCGTGACTTAGCTTTCAGAAGCTAACTTCCAGATGTCTAGACTTCTGATCACAATTGGCAAAGCTTCTGAATGCAAAGAACTTCTGAGGAGAGCTTTAGCAGACTTCGGCTTCAGAGCGGAATATCCAGCTTCTGAGCAAAAGAAACTCTGACTTCAGCAAACCGATCTTCTGAGTTCTTTAGGCAATCCAGAAATGATTCATTCAGCACCTGCTGAGCAACTTACACAAAGACTAAGAAAAAAAAATTATTAGTCAATAGAAAACTATATGTAAGGTACTGTTGAGTTTTCATCTTCTGAAACGTTTGAACATAATCAAAATACTTAGGGTTCATCATTCTCCCCCATTTTGGTTATGGACAAACCGTGGTCAGAAGGTAAAAAGAAAACATGAGGTTTAGAAAAAGAACTTCCTGATGCAAATGTTTCATAACTTCTGAGTAAATTAACTCCCCATTTTAGTGTAAATGGTGAACTTCAGCAATCTGTGGAGACTTAAAAAGACTTAAGATCAAGTTGTTAGATTTAATGAAGTGTAATTTACTAAGTCAAAACAGAAACAAAAGCAAGAAGTAAGAAGTCAGAGGCATAAGAAAGTATAATGAAGATTCAGTGTATATAATTTAATTCAGAAGACAACATAAGACACAGGATAATCAGAAGAGCAGAAAAAGTCCTAAGACAAAGACTACCCAACCCAGAACCTAGCTAAGAAGCTTGAGTCCTATAGATTACATGTTCCTAGGTTTCTTCTGAGGAGGAGCAACACTGGAACCTTCAGCACCACTAGCTCTTTTCTGACCAGACTTCTCCCCCGTTTGACCAGAACCAAGAGCAACACCAAGAGCACCCTGAGACTTCAACTTTTGCTGAACATTCAGAGAAGTCTGATATTGCTGAGGAGTTGGTCTCACAGTATTGATCATATCCATTCGTCTTCTGAAGTCATCATCAATGGTCTTCATATGATCAAAGGTCTGACCAGACATAGGTCTCTGTCTCTGAACATCATCCAGAAGGAGCTTGATCAACCTGTTGTTAGCATACACAGCAGCAGTGAGATGCTCATTCTGAATATAAGTCTGTCCTCGAACAAACCTATAGCAGTTGTGAAGAGTCTTTTCTTGTTCACGTGCTTGAGTGTGCATAACCTTCAGAAGTTCAGTAAGCTCAGCAATCTGTGCATTCTGAGCAGATACAGCAGACTCAATGTTGGAGAGTCGGTTGTTGAGATCAGGAGTGATGTCGTATACAATCTTGGCAGCTCCTGAAGATGAAGAACCTTGAGCAGAAGATTTCACTTCTCTCAGAATGTGATTTGCAGTACTTTGCAGGTCTTCAATCTTACTAGGGAGCATCTTCTCATGAGCCTCATAATGCTCGTTTGCTTCCTTGACTTCTTCTGTCAATATCTCCAAATTCTCATTGACCTTCAGAGAAGAAGCAAGAGCAATGTTATCCAGAGAGGGAAGAGTCAGAGCTAATTCTCTCAATTTGTACAGCTCTTCATACGTAGCTAGATGAAGTGTAGAAAGATTGCGTATGTAGACAGAGGGATCCTGCATTTGGAGCATAGTCATGAGCTGCAGGTTCTGAGCTTTCAAAGAATGTAATTCTTGCAGCACAATGCCCTGAGCATACATGTCAGCAGCAGAAGTCCTTTGCCCTATACCAGCAAATCTATTCAGCAGTTCATCTGAGCCACTCTGACTCATTCGTCTCAACTCCTCAACACTAGGGGCACCTCCAGCTTCGGAAATACCAGAAGCTCTGCCCATGAAACCAAAACTTCCAAATCTGGTGTCCAGATCTTCCCGATTCAGGTGTTTGCGTAGGAAGTCATAGTTTGATGACAACCCAGCAAATCCTGAAGGAGTGGAGGAGGTAGTTAAGGGATCACACACAGGAGGTGTATGTCCAGAGGTTGAAGGAGGAGGGACAGAAGTTTGAGGAGAAGGAATAGAATGTGGAGAGGAGGAAGAAACAGGATTTGTACAAGGAGGTAAAGTTGAAGGAATGGAAGAAGGTATAGACAAAGGTATGGAAAGAGGAGGAGCAGTAATTCCAGAAGTTGGAAAAACGGCAGAAAAAGATAGAGAAGAAGTAGTTGAAGTAGAAATGGAATCAGTGAAAATTGGTCCAGAGGACAGATTCACTTCTGAATAGGATCCAGAAGGAAGAGTAGATGGAGGAGGGACAACCTCAGATGTTGAAGTTGTCAGAGGAATGAAAGTCTGAGATTCACTAACTTCTGTGACAGAAGGTAGTGAGGGAGTAAGAATGGGAGATGAGATAACCTGTTCAGAGGCATTAGGATCAAACGATGAAATCGGCTCAGCATATAAATGAGCCATTCTGAACAGCGTTTCAGAGGCATCCCTTTCACCAGGGTTTCTTCCTTGATTCAGAAGAACATTGTCAATGAAGTGTTCATTGTCAACATTCTCAACAAACTGTTTAGCACCTTCAAGAACCTCTTCATCATCTGGTTCACTCTCTTCTGACAGCTCTTTAATCGTAGGAGCGTCAACATCCTCTTCATCAGAAATCTCTGACAGCTCTTTATCAGCAGTTTCTGGTTCCTGAGTAACAGGATCCTCCAATTCAGTACTTGAGGCAACAACGAAGTCCTTCTTCTTCAGAACCCTTCGTCTTGCCACAGCCTTCTTCCCAATTCTGGTAGTGAGAGTGACATTCTCAATAATTCGAGAGGACAGAGAGACATTATCAAGATTCTCTTCTTCCTCTGAAGTCTCAACTACCTTTGAGAACTCAGCATTCTCAAGATTAGCAGCACATTCTAAAAGTTTGGCATCGGCCTTAGCCTTTGCAGCAATTTCTCGCTCAGCAGCTAACTTGTCTTCAGCTTCTTTCTTCCTTCTTTTCTCTTCAGCAAGAGCCAGAACTCTTGCAACCTTTTCATCTTCAGCAGCCTTCTCTTTCTCAGCAAGGCGTGCTTCCTCAGCATCCTGAGCTTCCTTTTCAGGAACATCCTTAGGTTTCTCAGCAACGATCTTACCAGAGGGTTCAACACTGATTGTTGTTTGAACCATCGTGGGAAGAGGTTCTGAGATAACCACCTTCTCAACATTCAGGACCAACTTACTTGATCCCTTCTTTCCCTTGCCCTTCTTGGCAGCAATCTTTCCTTTCTGAACAGATGCATCCACAATTTCCTTCTGAGCAATACTCACAGAGGAGCCCTTCTCATTCTTCTTCGGAGTAACACCAAAACTCAGGTTCCTGAAGGTATGCATCTTCAGAACCGTACTCCTACTAGTAACACCTTCTCCTGAAATAACCACAGAGGCTGCCTCAAACAACCTTGTCAGGAGTGAGCCATATGCTAATGCACTCACGGTCGTTACATTCTTCATCTGCCTTATCAGCATGGCAGGCAAATTGATCTTCTTCTGGTTGACCAGATGCCACATAAATACTCTTTCTCTATTGGAAACACAATTGACTCCTCCAGCCTTTGGAAGAAAAACATTCGTAGTCAAATAGTGTGCCCACCTCTGGTGCTGAGTCAACCAGGTGGCATAAGTTTCCTTGGCACTTAGATCTGGCCTAGCCCAGTTGGCTTCTGAAAAACCATCTGCTGAACCATCATCTCCAATGATGATTCCTTCATCATCAATCCCTATCACTTGAGAAATGGAAGCCCTGCTGACTTCGATTTCAACTTCCCCAACCACAGAGTGAAGAACATCCTCCTCATTAGAAAAGAAATGGAGGTTCTTATAGAATTCTGTAACTAACTTAGGATAAATGAATTCTTCGAGAGAAACGAAAGAATTCCAGTTTTGAGCGCTAAGCCAGTGAGAGATTGGTTCAGTTGATTTGACAGCATCATCTAGGAACCTAGAGGTGAAAACCCTAGATTCACTAACTTTCTTTCGTGATTCATCAGAGAAGATGTGTGTGACAGTGATTTCTTGAGCCATTTCGAAGAAATGCGAAATTAGGTTAAGATTTTTAGAGAGAAGGGAACACAGAAAAATCTATGGAAGTTCTAATGGCAAAGAAAATGAGAGTAAAAAGTTCTAAGTATGAAAATCCCTTATTTATACCCAAACACAGAAACCGTTCCAATTCAAAAAGCAAATACACACCGTTTAAAAGGGAACAGATAACCGTTAACCACAGAACAGCGCCGTAATAAGCAGTAAATAACGCATGCTTTCAAGTCAAATCATGATTAGAATTTATTATAACTAAATCATCTTAAACGATCAAACACTTAAGATACTCAGAGACAATAATTCTAAGTTATTGAAGGGGATAAGTCATACCAATGCCTTCTCGTAAGTTGCTGAAAGACATACCAGCCAGAGGCTTAGTAAACATGTCAGCAAGATTTTCTTCAGAGGGAACATGAGTAATGATAATATCCTTCTTCAGAACATGATCTCTTAAGAAGTGATGCCTAATATGAACATGCTTCATCCTGCTGTGCTGAATAGGATTCTTTGACAGATCAATTGCACTTTTGTTATCACAGTAGATTGTAATTGTTCCAGGAATGACTCCATAGTCAGCAATTTGTTGCTTGATCCAGAGCATCTGAGAAACACAACTTCCAGCAGCAACATACTCAGCTTCAGCAGTTGAGAGAGCCACAGAGGTTTGTTTCTTGCTATGCCAGGAGACTAGGCACTCCCCCAGAAAATGACAACCACCAGAAGTGCTGACCCTTTTCAATTTATCTCTACCATAGTCAGAGTCTGTGTATCCTATAGGAGTGAAATCAGAACTACAGGGATACCACAAACCAGCTTCTGGTGTGCCTTTAAGATATCTGAGAATTCTTTTGACAGCAACATCATGAATCTCTCTTGGTTTAGACTGATATCTAGCACAAAAACACACAGCAAAATGTATATCTGGCCTGCTGGCGGTTAGGTATAAAAGAGAACCAATCATACCTCTGTAGGTTTTTATATCTACAGGTTTACCAGCTTTCTCTTCATCATCAATGTCTTTGCTGACATCCATTGGGATATCAACAGCATTAGAGTCCATCATGCCAAATTTCTTCAGCACTTCTCTAGTGTACTTGGCTTGATTGATAAACACACCATCATTACTTTGCTTGATCTGAAGTCCTAAGAAGAAGGTTAATTCTCCCATCATAGACATTTCAAACTCAGCCTTCATGTGGTCACTGAACTCTCTGCACAAAGATTCATTAGTAGCACCAAATATAATATCATCAACATATACCTGAGCTATAAGGATATCCTTGTTCTTCTTCAGAGTGAACAGAGTTGTATCAACACAACCTCTGACAAAACCCTTAGACAGAAGGAACTTTGTCAGTCTCTCATACCAAGCTCTGGGAGCTTGTTTCAGTCCATACAAAGCTTTCTTCAGCTTGTACACATGATCAGGAAACTTAGGATCTTCAAAACCAGGGGGTTGAGACACATAGACTTCCTCATCAATGTAACCATTCAAGAATGCACTTTTCACATCCATTTGAAAGAGCTTGAAACCTTTGTATGATGCAAAAGCACATAAGATTCTAATGGCTTCTAATCTTGCAACAGGAGCAAAAGTTTCACCATAATCTATGCCTTCTTGCTGACTGTAACCTTGAGCAACAAGTCTTGCCTTGTTCCTCACAACATTTCCAAATTCATCAAGCTTGTTCTTCAGAACCCATCTAGTTCCAACAACCTTTATGTTGTTAGGTCTGGGAACCAAAGTCCAAACTTCTGACCTTTTGAACTGGTCAAGTTCTTCTTGCATTGCCATTAACCAAGAGTCATCGTCAGCAGCTTCATAGAAGTCCTTGGGTTCCAGAAGTGACACAAAAGCCACATTCCACATGTATCTTCTGAGCTGAGCTCTGGTCATGACAGGATTATGAACAGAGTCAATTATGTTCTCTAAGGAATGATTCCTATGAGCTCTAACTTCTCTTGGTACATCCAATGAGTCTTCTGAAACCTGTTCATCATTTGTTGAATCATAAATAGGAGCATCTTCTGGAAGGAAGTTGACTTCTGGAGTAGGATTCTCTTCTTGAGCTTGTTCAGCAACAGGAGGAACCACTTCAGCAGCTCTGGGAGAAACATCTTCTTCTTCAACAGGAGATGTAACTTCAGGAGCTTGAACTACATCTTCATCAGGAGCTCTACTATCTGCAGGGTTAGTCTCATCAAACTGTACATGAACAGATTCATCTAAAGTTTGAGTCCTCTTATTAAAAACCCTATATGCTTTACTATGTGTTGAGTAACCAAGAAAAATGGCCTCATCTGCCTTTGAATCAAACTTTGAAAGATATTCTTTTGTATTCAAAACATAACACTTACAACCAAAGGTTCTGAAATAACCTATTTTAGGCTTTCGACCTTTCCAGAGTTCATAAGGGGTCTTGTTCAGAATGCTTCTGATTAGCACTCTATTCAGAACATAGCAAGCTGTGTTCACAGCTTCTCCCCAAAAGTACTTAGGAAGCTTTCTTTCATTGATCATAGTTCTGGCTATCTCAACCAGAGTTCTATTCTTCCTTTCAACTACCCCATTTTGTTGAGGAGTTCTGGGAGCAGAAAAGTTATGGTCAATTCCCTTGGTTTCACAGAATTCTTCAAACCTAAAGTTTTTGAATTCTCCACCATTATCACTTCTGATATGGACAACCTTATCATTCCTTTCATTCTCAAGTTTCTTTATCAGAACTGAGAAACATCCAAGTGATTCATCTTTGCTAGACAGGAAGATGACCCAAGTGAATCTTGAATAGTCATCTACAATGACAAAGGCATACTTCTTTCCACCCATGCTCATTGGTTGAACAGGACCAAAAAGATCCATATGAAGTAGTTCCAAAGGTCTTTTAGTTGAAATGACTTTCTTAGTTTTAAAAGAGCTTCTGGATTGTTTACCAGATTGGCAAGCATTGCATAAATGGTTCTTTTTAAAACTAATTTCAGGCAGACCCTCAACCAATTGATTTCTAGCTACTTTGGCCAGAAGATCCATGCTAACATGAGCAAGTCTTCTATGCCAGAGCCAGGAGGTATCCTCTTTGGACATCAAGCATATATTTTTGCAAAGATTCTCAAGATTCAGCATGAAAACATTTTCAACTCTAGGAGCAGTTAGAATAACTTCCCTTGACTTACTGTCCAAAATTTTACATCCAGAGGAGCTGAAGACAACATCTCTACCTTTATCACACAGTTGTGCAACACTCAGGAGATTGAACTTCAGGCCTCTGACTAGGGAGACATCTTCGATCGGAGGGTTGGTTCCTATGGATCCAGAACCAAGTATCCTTCCTTTCTGAGCATCTCCAAAGCTGACTTTTCCACCTCTTTTAGGATCAAATGTGATGAATGCTTTTTCATCACCTGTCATATGCCTTGAGCACCCACTGTCAATGTACCACAGCTTTGACATTGATGGAGCACTCAGAGCCACCTGCAACACAATCAATTAGTGACAGGTACCCAATCCTTATTGGGTCCTTCAGAGTTAGATTTTTCTTCAGCAGGTTTTAATGATATCTTAGATTGCAAGAGGTTTTTAATGTGGTACTTGCAATCCTTTAACCAGTGACCATCACTCTTGCAGAGCTTGCAAAAGGGAGGGTTCTTGGATCTTTCCCTTTGCTTCCTGGGAGATTTCTTCTTCTTCTGAGAAGGTCCAACATCTTCAGAGGCTATACCAGCACTCTCAGAGGTTCCAACATCAGGAGGAGAAGCTATCTCTTTCAGAAGAGAGGGAGTGACAGGTTTCTTCTTCTTCTGGGGTTTATCACTTCCCAGAGGCAGCTTTTCTTTGCCTTTGACCTTAGAGTCATTAGCAGGAGTGCTGAACTGTTTACACAGTTTTTCTTCTAACACTTTCATGTCAGAATAAACTTGAGTAAACCTAAGAAACTTGTCAGCCTTACTCTTGTCCAATTTCCTTTTCAGGTACTTGAACATACTATAGAGTTCTTCAAGAGAATCAAAGATATTTTGTTCAGAAGATATGTTTACCTCAGAATCATAGGTAGCTTTAGGAGGTGCGGAAGTTTCTCCTGTGACATCTTCAGAGGTTGGCTCATCAATAGCCATAAAACAGATCTGAGCTTGCTCTTCCTTTTCTTCAGGATCACTGCTGGTCTCAGAGTCTGACCAAGCAGCCAGCATAGCTTTCTTGAACTTCTTCTTATCTTTCTTCAGCTCCGGACAGTTAGGCTTAATGTGCCCCGGTTGCTGACATCCATAGCACACAATAGGCTTATTTGGATCTCTCTTGCACTTTTCACCAGAATCAGGAGTTTTCTTATCAAAGCTCCTGAAAGGCTTCTTGTAGTTTCCACCTCTGCCTTTTCTAAAGGCCTTCTTGAACTTCCTGGTCAGCATAGCCAGTTCCTCATCTTCAGAGGATTCATCAGAAGATTCTGCTTTAAGGACTACTCTTTTTCCTTCTGACCTTTCTCTCAGGTCATGATTCTTGATTGCCATCTCATGAGTAATCAATGAGCCAATGAGTTCATCATACTCATAGAAGCTTAAGTCCTGAACTTCTTCGATAGCAGTCTTCTTGGCTTGCCACGACCTTGGTAAGCTTCTGAGAATCTTCCTTACTTTTTCAGATTCTTCAATGTCCTTTCCCAAACTCTTCAAGTCATTGACAATCTTGGTGAACCTAGAATTCATACTTGAGATGGATTCTTTGTCAAGCATTTCAAATAACTCGTAGTCTCTCATCAACTGATTGACTTTAGATTGCTTCACTTTTCCTGTTCCTTCGTAAGTGACTTCTAGCTTGTTCCAAATATCCTTTGCTGTTTCACAAGAAGACACTTTGTTATACTCAGTAGCAGAAAGTGCACAATGCAGCATATTTATTGCTGAAGCATTCGTTTGGAGTTTTTTAAGGATTTCATCTGTATATTCCACTTGAGGGATAACAACATGTCCTAAACCAGCTTCCATCCTAGTTGGGATGAAATCACCATTAGTGATAACTATCCAAGCACTCATATTCTGAGCTTGGATAAAATACATCATTCTCTTTTTCCAGTAAGAGTAGTTATCACCATTAAATAGTGGAGGTCTAGTTGTGGAGGAACCCTCTGGAACAATGAAATGAGAGGAATTCTCAGGTTGGTGTCTACTAGCCATCTCTATTGATTCTGATAGGATCTTACACTTAGATTGTTAGATCTTTAGTAAATATACGAAGTGACCTTCGCTCTGATACCACTTGTTGGCCCTAACAAGAACAGAATCACCTAGAGGGGGGTGAATAGGTGTCTAAGTTGTAAACTGAAGATTTCTAAATTTTTTAAGAAACTTAAAATTCAGAGTCAAATTTCCTCAGAGTCAGAAGCTATCTTAAGGAAGTTGCTTCTGAGGGAAATTCTGCCTAAACACAGTTAGACTGTTTTCAGCAACAGAAGTTCTGATTTGAGAACTTCTGGACAGTCTCCTGAACAAAGACAATGATATTTTTAGAGAAAATCTGTTTCAGCACTAAATATGAACAAGTACACAGAAGCAGAAATAACAAGTATAAGAGGGAGAAAGAAGTTCAGGAGATCCTGAGTGAACAATTCGATTTATCCAAGTTCGCCACAGAAGTCCTGTGACTACGTCTTGTCCCCTGAGGTCGCAGCCTACAGAGATTTTATAAATCCACTATTCAGAACTTTTATGGCAAGTTCAGAAGCTCCTTTACATCAACAGAACTTAAGCTAATTTCTCACTTAGTTCTGACTAGCCTAAAAAGAGTTAAAGGATTTCCACCAGAACAAACAATACTCTGTTTTCTGGATTTCTCACCCAACTCTAATCTCAACTAGATTTCTCTCTTTAAATCTAACTGAAGATCACAAACGATCTCAGTTTACAAGATTCCTATTATGAACTTGTTTTTCTTCACTCTCTCACTTTACTAAGACTATGCTAAGAAAGATTGAGAATGGAAAAGTTGCTCTGTTTTCTTGTTTAAAACAGTGCGTTAAGATTTTGCTCGATGATCATGCGTGTGTTGATGCATTGGAGCTTGGCTACTATTTATAGTGATTGAAGATGACCGTTGTGGAGTTTGAAACTTCAAAGAAGATGACATCAGTTGTTGTAGCCGTTAATTTGTCAAGTCTTCAAACGGTCTTCAAACACTTTGATTCCGTTATCCTTGTTCTTTAACTAAATCCGGTAAGTGATTTGAAATCAAGGATGAGGATGACAGAATCATTCTTCAATTGGATCAACAAAGGGTAGACAAGGGATTTCTGGTTTCTTTTGAACAGACAAGCGCGCTCCATTAAAACAGCTTTTGAACTTTTGGCGCCTTGCATTGAATGCAAGTGTCAGAGCATTAAATGCTCAAACAGAACCCGTGACTTAGCTTTCAGAAGCTAACTTCCAGATGTCTAGACTTCTGATCACAATTGGCAAAGCTTCTGAATGCAAAGAACTTCTGAGGAGAGCTTTAGCAGACTTCGGCTTCAGAGCGGAATATCCAGCTTCTGAGCAAAAGAAACTCTGACTTCAGCAAACCGATCTTCTGAGTTCTTTAGGCAATCCAGAAATGATTCATTCAGCACCTGCTGAGCAACTTACACAAAGACTAAGAAAAAAAAATTATTAGTCAATAGAAAACTATATGTAAGGTACTGTTGAGTTTTCATCTTCTGAAACGTTTGAACATAATCAAAATACTTAGGGTTCATCAGACTTTTGTGGGGAAAGGGTACCTAGTTGATGGCCTTTTTGTTATGAACACTCTTTTCGTTGAAAATAATGCAAGTACCTCTGCTTCTGCTTACTTATGTGAATCTTTTGATGTTTGGCATGGTAGATTAGGACACGTAAATTTTGCTTCCATAAAAAGGCTGAAAAATATGCATGCTATTAATGTTAATAACGCTAGAGATGAGTTGAAATGTTCTGTATGTGTGGAAGCAAAATTTGCAAAGAAACCTTTTATGCATGTTGAGAGTAGAAGTACAAAATTGCTTGGTTTAATTCATTCTGACTTGGCTGTTTTCAAAGATTATGTTAGTAAAGGTGGGAAGAGATACTACATGACTTTTGTTGATGATTTTTCTAGATATACTAAGGTATATCTGCTAAAATCAAAAAATGAGGCTGAACAAATGTTTCTTAAGTTTAAAACTGAAGTAGAAAATCAGCTTGATAGGAAAATAAAAAGGCTCAGGTCAGATAGAGGAGGAGAGTACAGTACTAATTTCCTCAAGACCTTTTGTGAGGACAACGAGATTATACATGAAACGACTGCACCCTATACACCTCAACAAAATGGTATAGCTGAAAGGAAAAATAGGACTCTCAAAGAAATGATGAATGCCATGTTGATTAGTTCTGGTTTATCTGATAATATGTGGGGGGAAGCTGTTTTATCTGCATGTTATATTTTGAATCGGGTTCCTCACAAAAAACTAGATAAGACTCCTTACGAGCTTTGGAAGGGTTTTCCACCTAATTTGAGTTTTTTAAAAGTTTGGGGTTGTCTTGCTAAAGTTGCTTTTCCATCTTTCAAAAAACCAAGTATAGGATCCAAGACTTTTGATTGTGTTTTCATTGGTTATGCCTCAAGCAGTGTTGCATATAGATTCATGACTTTAAGTGATTATACTATTTGTGAATCTAGAGATGTTGAATTTTTTGAGAATGTCTTTCCTTCGAAAAAAGATAAAACATGTGATGTTGCTAGTGGTTCTGTTTCTCTTCCTGCTGCTACTCCTATTGCTACGTGTTCATCTCAACTTCAAGTTGTAAGTAAAAATGTTTGTGAACCTAGGAGAGGTAAAAGGAAAAGAGTGGAAACCAGTTTTGGACTAGATTTTATTTCAGCTTTTCTATTAGAAAATCCATATGCAATAAATGACGAGTTTGTGTCTGCTTATCTAATAGAAGAAGATCCTAAAACATATAAAGAAGCTATTTCCTCTACAGATGCTAATTTTTGGAAAGAAGCAATTAAAAGTGAATTAGATTCCATTATGACAAATCATACATGGGATCTAGTTGACTTGCCAAAATGATCTAGACCTATAAAGTGCAGATGGATTTTTAAACGAAAGTTAAGACCTGATGGTTCCATTGAAAAGTTTAAGGCTAGATTAGTTGTAGTCGGTTCTAGTTAAAAGAAAGGAATTGACTATTTTGATACTTATTCTCATGTTACTAAAATGTCTACCATTAGAGTTTTGATTGCAATTGCAGCAGTTCATAACCTTGTGATACATCAAATGGATGTAAAGACGGCATTCCTAAATGGTGATTTAGAAGAGGAGATCTACATACAACAACCGGAAGGGCATGTTGTATCTGGACAGGAAGACAAAGTA
Source organism: Euphorbia peplus (assembly GCA_028411795.1). NCBI lineage: Eukaryota > Viridiplantae > Streptophyta > Magnoliopsida > Malpighiales > Euphorbiaceae > Euphorbia > Euphorbia peplus. The sequence goes on along the minus strand of CP110843.1, from coordinate 3,982,376 downwards.
TGTAAGTTGAGGAAATCTCTATATGGGTTGAAACAAGAACCCAAGCAATGGTATGAAAAATTTAATAGCGTTTTACTTTCTAACGGCTTTGTTGCTAATGGGTCAGATACATGTGTCTACACTAAGTCTTTTGGATCAGATTGTGTGATTTTATGTTTATATGTAGATGACATGCTTATCTTTGGCACTAAGTTAGAAGTGATAAATTACACTAAATCGTTTTTATCCTCTCACTTTGATATGAAAGATATGGGAGAAACAGATGTGATTCTTGGTGTAAAAATTACTAAAAGGGAAAATGGCTTTTCATTAGGACAATCACATTATGTTGAAAAATTGTTGAGAAAGTTTAATAGTTTTGATGTGATTCTAGTGCGAACTCCTTATGATCCTAGCATAAATCTCAAAAGTAATAAGGGAGGAATTAGTGTTTCCCAAGAGGAATATGCTAAGATCATAGGTAGTGTTATGTTCCTAATGAACCATACTAGACCAGATATAGCTTATGCTGTTAGTAGGTTGAGTAGATATACTCATTGTCCGAATAATACACATTGGGATGCACTTTATCACTTACTTCAATATCTAAAAGGCACTATGAATTATTGTTTGCATTTTAATAAATTTCCTGCTGTTTTAGAAGGATATACTGATGCAAATTGGGTGTCTAAAAATGAAAAAGTGTGCTCCACTAGTGGTTATGTTTTTGTTCTAGGTGGTGGTGCCGTTTCTTGGAAATCTACCAAGCAAACTTGTATTGCCCGCTCAACCATGGAATCCGAGTTTATAGCACTTAAGTTAGCGAGTCAAGAAGCTGATTGGTTGAGGGTTTTACTAGCCGACATTCCATTGTGGGGAAGTTCTTCTGCGCCTGTTTCGATGCATTGTGATTGTCAAGCAGCTATTGGAGTTGCGAAAAATAGTGTCTATAATGGGAAGAAAAGGCACATTCGCATTCGACACGGTGCAATTAAACAACTGTTGAAAAATGGAGTGATTGCCTTAGATTATATAAGATCTAAAAAGAATTTAGCAGATCCTTTTACAAAGGGGTTACCAAGAAGAGTTATTCTTGATTCGTCGAGGGGAATGGGATTAAGGCCCGTCGTTTAAAGGAAATATGGCTGAAACCATTCGTGGTCTAACGAAACTATATTATCCTTTATATGCACTGTATTTTCCATTCCTATGATGCATGACAATGTTTGCGCAATCCATAGCCTATAGTGTGGTGGTTCATGTTGATGAACTTGATGGATGTGTTTATGTATAGGATGAGTTATGAGAAACTCTTAATAGTCTCATATTGAGATTACCTAAGTGAGTGTGAAGGTGGGACGCCTTCTATGAAAGACATGGGCTGTTTTTCTAGAGCACTCATGAGACCCAAGGTATATGCGCATGGCCATTAAAGGCGCTAAATTATATTAATCGCGGAACAGCAAAGTTTTAAAGGTTTTTACGTGTTGTGGGGGTCTCAAATATAATTACACAAGAGTTCAAGATCAATTCACTCTTACTAATTATATTTGTTGCCTTATTTCACTACGTGTCAATTCAATCGAAAGACATTGATACTTAAGTTTTTTAAATCTTCTTACCCAGAAAAGTTTTTTCTTTCAAAATTATGTTTCTTAAAAGTTTTGCTATAAAGCCATTGTGGGGGATTGTTGGTGAAATGGCTTTTAGCCTTGTTAGTGAAAATAGCTTTTAAGCTTTTTGCTTTAGTTCACAATCCCATTAAAAGAGTTTATAAAGGCTTTGGGCCTTATGAGTTTATAAAAGGCTTTGGCTTAATTTTCCACGTATTATTCTGACAAAGTCTAAATTAGTTTTTAGTCAAACCTTTTTGTTTCCTGGTTTTGCTCTACTACTCCACGTTTTTCTCATAACGTTCGGATTAGTTAGCTACTATAAACCAATTCCTTTTTCATCTTTGTATACAGAGTTTTTCTACAATATCTCTTCTTATAGCTTTTCTGGGTATTGACTATTGTTGTTCCAAACTTCCGACTTGGAGTACACCGATTCGGAGGTTGACTGTGTTAACCTTGGGGAGCGATCGGATTCCAGATTGTACAGTGTCTGCCGAAATCGCTTTCAAGGCAGTGGCCTCGCCACGGCACAGACATTTCTAATCGATAAGTTTTCTGCTACCAACTCTTAATTTCCAACACTTGTGACCGTATATTCTTTTGTGATCAAGGATTTTCTCATAAGCATGAAAGTGCCACACTCATGGTCCCGAGGAGCGGGCGGAAGAGGTTATGGTCCCGAAAAGGCGATCCGTTCTACGACGAGCATCAGTATTTGAGCAGCCGGCACGACGAGGAGCTCATAGTTTGCTTTCATCATCGGGTTTGAAAACCAGTGCTCACAACGGTAATCTTTGATCCCCATAATGTTCACCTTAACTATGCTTTTCAGCTCTCATTAAAAACAACGAACAACCAAGCATAGTAAGAGGCCATCATCATCAATTCACGCCTCACTAACTTGATGGTGTCTAGCCATTTGATTGTCTACACCAAATCTAAGCTGGTAGCCAACCACATCTTTTAGAGACTACCAAGCTAGGGACCCGATTATGATATGATATCTCGCAAAAGCAAAATCCCTAATCCACCAGTTGAAGTAGAAGGGCATACTTTTCGCCATACACTTGGTCTGTCGCAAATAAAATGAAGAGGTCAATGCTATTACAACCCTCACAATAGGCGAGCAGACTTACAAGCCAGATATTATGGTCGACCACTCTACGACACCGACTATTACCGAGGAACTTGTTATGGCCATTGACCCGACTGATTATCGACTCAATGGTTGGATGAAACCCATTTTCTTTACTTAAAAGAAGGAACCCTTTTAGAAGATAAACTCGAGGCTAAGCTAATCGTATGTCGTTCCTGGAATTATGCAATCTCGAATGTCGTTTTATATAAAAAGTCAGCCATTGAGTCTTGGCTAAAGTCTAACCCCAAAGATGAGGGCCACCATTTTCTTCAGGAAATCCAAGATGGTGTCTCTGGGTCTCATCAGGGAGTAAAGGCAATTTTTTGAAACGACACGACTATAAGGGTTATACTAGCAGTCCATGGATGAGGACGCAACCAAGCTCGTTACAAAATGCGAAAGGTGACAAATACATGCTAACAACATGAGAATCTCGAGGTATAAATTCAAGGGTATGATCACACCTTGGCCCTTTGTGCAATAGGGCATTAACTTGCTTGGTCCTTTTCCGTTGGCCATAGAGGAGCGATGGTCATAATCTTGGCAATCTACCGCTTTACAAAGTGTGCGGAAGCAACATCAATAGCCAAAATCACTGCTACCAGTGGCATTAAATTTATCAAGAGTCGTTTCAGAATTCCAAACTCTTTCCTTACAGACAACGGTAAATAGTTTGATTGCAATGAGTTTGAGAATTTTTACAGTAAATGGGGAATTCAGCAAAAATTCACATAGGTGGCTCACCCACATGCAAATGTTCTTACTGAGGTAACTAATCAAACAATCTTAGAAGGGCTTAAAGTTCACCTTTATTCTCATGAAAGCTCTTGGTCCGACCATTTACATGCGGTACTATGGTCATATCAAATATTTGAATATACTGCAGCAAAACAAACATTTTTTTTTCTTGAAATATTGGGCCGAATGCATAGCTCCCACCGAAGTCATTCTTCGCTCCATATAGTATGACACTATGATGAGAACTCCAATAGATGCTTAGGAGGGATTGGAAGAAGAGCGCCTCATGCCTCAAACATCAAAGCGGACCTTAGATGCTGACATGACATTAATGACACTATAAATACCCCCCCTCCCCCCTCCCAATAATAAATGTCAAGTACACTTTTACATTTTCTTTCTACTTACTCTAATCTCTTTAGCTTCTCTTCTAGAACTTAAATTGACTTGATCACCAATGTGTCTTCAAGGTCAGAGCTTGTCTTTTCCATATGAGGAGCAAATTATTCCGCATGTCTCCTCAAATGAACTCAAACCATTTAATATGTGTCATGAATAACTTATATTTGAGATGAAGAGAGTATGATTTGTTCTTTAAACTTATCAACACTTATTTGAATTTTAATTTTGTTCAGTTCAGTAACATTTAAAATTCAGCAATATTCAATTAAGTTCAGTTTTAATTTATTATTATTAGTGCTATTATCAACAAAATTTTGATAAATATTTATTATTTATATATAATCTATTAATATTTCTTAAATCTTTAAAAGTTGAGAAACAACTCAGCTAAATTGCTGAGGTGTCAACATATAAAAAGATCTCTTTCTTGTACAATTCTCACATTTTTTTGTTTTTTTTTCTCACTCAGGAAGTGCAAGTTGATATAAACAATTGAGGCTTATAGGAAGAGCATCGGTGTGGATTTTATTGATTTTAGGTTTTCCTCAGTGATGCTGGAAGTATTTGCTTTCTGATTTCAAGGCCATCTTAATTATTGTTCATGGACTTAATTAGCACATGTATTTTGTGGATTCGGTTTTCTTCTCAATGTCAGTGCTGATAATGTTCATGGTTCATCGGTTAGCATTGTCTTCCCTTCTTATTCTGTTCAAGTCTTGCCGATCGAAATTCTAAAACTTCAATTTTTTTCAGACATAGTTCCTCTTACGCAAAAATTCTGAGTGAACAGAACTTCATAAATGCTGGAAAAGTAACCGTTGATGTGATATTACCTGAATCTTACCTGGAATTCAAATTGTGATGTAAGAATGATCCTTAGCCTCATGTTTCTGATTACAATTTAAGCAAACTTGTGAATTTTATTATTTTTGCAGGTGCTCTTAGATGGTCCATCATATCTTCAAGCTTCTTCTATACGCGTCATCAGACCTTACTTGCATTGTAGACTACACCTAATCTTTTCGGTTACGATTTTATATGGGCTAGAGATTGTTAGACTGGTGGAAGGCTTTTGTGCCGACAAGGCTGGAAACAGTTTCAAGAGAATGAACATTCCATCATAGCTATATTTACTTTGGTGACTTACCATTTTTACTTCAATTCTGACCTTAGATAGAAGACTGGTGTTAGTAGATTTATGGATTGTTGATAAACAAGCTAATTCAAAAAAGATATAAAGCAAGAAAACGACATACAATTTGTTAACGAAGTTCTGCCAATTATGCCAGTTTCATCATATGTTTTAGAGATCGGTGCGCACCAAAAACTGTTCTTGCTACTAACAAGATGGAGGACTTGAACATTTACGTGGGCTTCAACATTCCCATTATCAATTCAACACGAGAACTTCTTAGTGTTTACATGTTAATTCAGGCAATATATTACCTACTCCGAGCACAAACCATGGACATCAGATATTTGTATTTCATGTAAGCAGTGTGCTTTAACAAGAATGATATTTGGATACTACTTGAAACTCAATTTCATATTTTAATTAGAATACTTTTCATTTGTAGCTTAAGAATGTAGCAGAAACCGAAATTATCAATGTTGAACTAGAGGGTGGATTTGTAATTGGCAGGACATGCACTCCAGTCTATCCTCAAGCATCAGTTACAGTACTCTTGGGTATGCTATTTCACAGGTTTTCGTTATTTATAATTTTGGTATAATTCTATGGTTCATACACATATCTCAGTTTATTCTTATTCATATTTTTGGTAGTTCCTCCATCAATGTTAGATGCTTGCTACACTCTTTGAGTGGTATTTATTTTTGTGATTTTCACTACAAGAATACAAAATATTAACTTCATCAAATTGCGTGCTTCTAGAATAAAATATTCTTCACGGTTTGTTGTATGTGCTCTATTTTTTTAGTAGAAGATATGTGTGAAAAGCAACTAAGCTCTTGCAAATTTAGAGTTATGCAATAGATTGGATATATAAGTAATTTTTTTTTAAAGATGAATATGGCTTCTTTTGTGTTGATGTGTTCTTCATTATTTATTTTGAAGCATCTTTTACACAATTTATTGCCTGCTTAGCAATTGTGCTTGCTGGCTTTTTTTAATGGTGTTATAGTTCGTGTGATGAGTTGCTTGCATGAAAATGAGATAAAGCCGCTCACTTTCTCACTCATATTTTTCCATTCTATCTCCATTAGTTTATAAAGCATTGAGGCTTCGGTTTCTTTACAATTTGGAAATCGAAGGTTAAGGCTTCGGTTTACGTTAACTTGTGTCAGAAAAAATAAGCATTACCCTGAGCAATATTTTTAACCAGGCTGCTTTAACGTGATATTTTTGGCTTTTGGCATTTTTTGGAGCCATTATCCCTTAACGTTCGCCTTTATTCTCATGAAAGCTCTTGGTCCGACCATTTACATGCGGTACTTTGGTCATATCAAATATTTGAATATACTGTAGCAAAACAAACACTTTTTTTTCTTCAAATATTGGGCCGAATGCATGGCTCCCATCGAAGTCATTCTTCGCTCCATATAGTATGACACTATGATGAGAACTCCAATAGATGCTTAGGAGGGATTGGAAGAAGAGCGCCTCATGCCTCACACATTAAAGTGGACCTTATATGCTGACATGACATTAATGACACTATAAATACCCCCCACCCCCCAATAATAAATGCCAAGTACACTTTTACATTTTCTCCCTACTTACTCTAATCTCTTTAGCTTCTCTTCTAGAACTTAAACTGACTTGATCGCCAATGTGTCTCCAAGGTCGGAGCCTGTCTTTTCCATATGAGGAGCAAATTATTCCGCTCGTCTCCTCAAATGAACTCAGACATTTATATCATTTCATCATTAGCATATGATGGACAATCTGTCGTGTTGTTTTTAGATTGATTTTGTCCTGCAATCGGATTTCATTCAAGATACAGAGATTAGAGCTGTTCCTACGATAATTTGGTTTTTGATCTTTGAGATTTACTATTTCTACCTAACTTTGACATCCTCTTCATCATACGTCTTTATTTTGAAGGATCCAGAAAGAAGGAAATGGGAAGAAGAAAGCAATTTTGTTTAAGTAAAGGAAGGACCATTTTGGTTAAAATATATCTAACATTATTTAAAATATATTTTTTTTCCCTTTATTGTCACTTTAATAATTATTAAAACGGTTAATTTTAATTAAGTATTTTATGGTTTCGCATAAAGAATTGTGATTTGACTTTGAGCAAATAAATGATTGTGGTTTGCACTGCTTGCATAATTAAGGAAATGATCGATTTTGTTAACATGAACGAGTACATTTTTTGCTCAAATAACTTTTCAAACTTTTGACCAATTATGTAAGAGTTAAGTTCAAAAGTTATAAATATTTTTTGGACAAAAATTATCTTCGTTCACGTCAACAAAATCGATCATTTCCTTAATTCTGCAAATAATGCAAACCACAGTTCTTTATTTGCAAAAACGCGAAACTACAAGACACTTATTTGAACCCTATTAAAATATGTCTAGCATTTATGGTAAGTTATGGCTTTTCACATATTCATTTTTTTAAAAGAACAACATATTCATTAATAGAGTCAAAGTTAATTTTAATAATTTGATTTCACAATAGTATGTATCTCCCTTCGGAAAAAATAAATAATATGTATTTTAATATGTGCTAGAATAACTTATATTTGAGATGAAGAGAGTATGCTTTGTTCTTTATACTTATCAACACTTATTTGAATTTTAATTTTGTTCAGTTCAATTAAGTTTAGCAATATTCAGTTCAGTAAAATTCAGCAATATTCAGTTAAGTTCAGTTTTAATTTATTATTATTAGTGCTATTATCAATAAATTTTTAATAAATATTTATTATTTATATATAATCTATTAATATTTATTTTAATTATAACTATTTTTGGTACACTTTGTTTGCAAAAATTGCTCTATGTAAATAAATATTATTATCAATAGAAGTTATAATGTTCTGTCAACTTAATAATTTTATTACATCCTATTTTTCTAATCATCTTCTTGCATATGATCTACGATCTCATCGTTTTCTTCAACTTTATCATCATCATCTTCATCCTTCGCTTCCTGTAATTCCTAAATTTATTGTGTTATAGCATTCTGCATTGCAAACATGACATTTTTACGATTTGTATTGGACATGTTTGAATCTACCTTTCCACTAACATACAGAACATGTTGTACAATTGGTATCCCAAGCGTGCACAGTCTTATAAAATTATGAAGAGTGAAAGTAGAAACAATGATCAAGATTTGAAATTTTTGCGACATTGACACATATTTTAGAGCACTTTTCACCTTTTTTAACTATCCAAATATTATTTTTACTTTCATTCTCAATGATGAATGTAAATGGTTGTAATGTTCTTTTATTCCCTTAGAATTGATTTCACACTTAAATTTTGACATATGACATCTAATTCTCTACTCTCTAATTGGAGACAAACATCCAAAAATATTTGAGACGGCTACTTTGGTGATTTTTTCGGATCATCAAATATTATTATTATTATTATTATTATTATTATTATCATCATCATCATCATCTTAATTTTTATTTTTTGCTATAATTATTATTGAAAATCTATCTGTTAAATTCATTTTTAGTATTTACTTTTCAGTTTAATTTAACAAATTCAGTTCAATTCATTTCTTAAAAAAAAAACAGACCTTACTTACGAATATAATACATTATATTTTCTATTGTGTACTAATTGGATATCAAATATGCAAAATACATCTTTTTATTTTTTTTGAAATGAAAAAAATATCATTTTCAAAAGATTAGCATCTCAACCCCTTTCAAAAAAAAAATAAAATCTACTTAATTTGTTTAGAAAAGTTTTGAAAAATTGTTTATCATTTTTTGAAAATGAAAAAACATTTTTCAAGTACTTTTTTTTGGAAAGAAATTTTCAAGTACTTAATAATTGTTTTTTCATTTTCAAAAAATATTCTTCTCTTGAGAAAAAAAATCTAAAGCTAGATTGTTGCACCCTATCACTTACTTAACCCAATAATAAGCTCACACGTCTCGACCCGAGAACCCCGAATTACCATGGTACCCCAAACACACCGCCACGTCCCCTCTTCGAATTCGTCCGTCATCTAATCTTCGTCACAAGCCCAGTAATTTTATCAAAAACATGGAGGTATAAATAGATTTCTTGAGCCACTCATTCCTCAGAGGCCCTCTGTTCTCTCTTTGATTTCCAAACTTCTCTCTTTATTTTCTTCCCTGAGGTCCCATTTTTTCTTCATCATCTTCTTCTTCCCCAAAACCCTAAATTAATTTGGGAAAATTCATAATTTTTCTCGGGAAACAAACACTATACACCCGATAGTACCCTGAAAAAATGCAGCAGCAGCAGAGGCTTACCATTAAACAGCAGCAACAAGCTCTGATGCAGCATGCTCTGATGCAACAACAGAATCTTTATCACCCTGGACTTCTCGCTCCCCCTCAGGTTTGTTTGGCATTTTCTAAAGTGGTTTTTTTTTATGGTTTGATCACTCCAATTTGAGGTTTTTCGGACCGGGTTTTGGTTTGATTGAGTTGCTGCTTCTGGGTTTGGTTGTTTGGTTGTTGCTGCTTATGGGTTTTTGATTTCGGGGGTTTTTGTTGGGTTACTAGTTTTGGGGTTGTTGCTTGCTACTGTCATCATCATTGGAAGATTAGGGTTTTTGAATTTTGTGTTGGATTAAAAATGTTGTTGGGAGTTAAGTGTTAGCTCGAGGTTTTAGTTCAACCGGTTGAGTAACATGGTATTAGAGCGTTTTTGATCGAGTGATCCAGGTTTGAATGTGTTGTGCACACTTCAAGCATGGGAGGCATTCGTGTGCGGGTGTGTGTTAGATTAAAAGATGTTGTCGGGCCTTAACTATAAGCTCAAGCTTTTAGTTCAACCGATTAAGTAACATGGTATTAGAGTGATCCAGGTTTGAATGTGCTGTACAGACTTCAAGCCTAGAGGCATTCGTGTGTGCGGGCGCGTGTTAGATTAAAAGATGCTGTCAGGCCTTAACTCTAGCTCGAGCTTTTAGTTTAATCGGCTAAGCAACATTTTGTATTTGCTGATTTCTCGTCTTTGCATTGCAATTCTCTCTCTATATGTATTGGGGATTCTTGCTAATCGCTGTTCTTTTTTGCTTCCGTGTCTTTTTTCTTTTTGATTTGCTTCGGTGTACTTTTATAGCTATCTTTCTAAGCTTTAGTTAACTCTGTGACCACTTGTTACACATTTCTATGTATGCATTTGTCTCTTTTTGGTAATATTTTGGGGACTCGTTACATGCTTTAGTACTTGTACATTAATCACACTTGAATGCTGCTATGAAATCTGCAAATCTATTTGAATATCCTTAAAGTTTTGTACTTCTCTAATAATAACTGCAAAAGTTGGGTGGCTTTTTTTTTTTCACTTCCACTAAAATTTGAACCCGTGGGAGTTTTTAAAGCTGTTGGATCACATGGATGATGGGTAAATTTTGAGTGTGTAGTAACATGGAAACTGCATTGACACATGTTTCCTTGTTTTATGAACACATAAGAGCATCACGCTTTTCATATTACGACTTCTCTAATAGAAAAGTGAAGGCAGTTGTTATTTTTTTGTCCTTTGCACTTTGGAAGTTCCTCTAGAAAAGCAGAATCATCTGTATGCTTAGGCTTATTATGTTTTAGCATCTCAAGCTTCAAGTTTCTCTTCCTCCACCTCTGATTGAGTTGCACAATTTCTTATGCGAATGCTGTTGTTTTCTTATTCAGCTTTTTCTGATTTGCAATATAATCATTTAGTACATTTGCTCTGTTTTGTTTTGAAGTGCATTAGACTGGGATAGGTTAAGAAGTGTTTTTTTCCTTGTTGTCCCTTTTATTTTATTTTCTTTTCTTTTTTACATTTTTACTTTTGCAGATTGAGCCAATTCCCAGTGGAAATCTGCCTCCCGGTTTTGATCCTAGCACTTGCCGCAGTGTGTGAGTGTTTGGCCAAAGAATTTTCCTTTTTTATTTTTTTCTTCATGTTTCCTGTTGTGTTGATCATCCACATCCTTATGCTACCCATGCTGTTAATTTTTATTTTTTTTTGTCTATAAACCAATACTTCTTTTCATTCAATCTAGTTGTTTTGTCTAAAGGATTCTGTAGGCTAAGCATTAGGTAGCAGCACTGAGACTTGCATATAAATAAGATAGTTACACGTGACATATTTACTGTTTTTGGTTTTTGGATGAGGTCACTTGTGAGTTATGAGTCTATTTTCTTTTTGTTAACTTCTTGTTTTATTTGTAAAATTACAGCTATGTGGGAAATATCCACACACAGGTAACTGAACCACTTCTTCAAGAAGTTTTTGCGAGTACAGGTCCTGTTGAAGGCTGTAAGCTTATTAGAAAGGAAAAGGTATATATATGTTTAAACTGGTATTATATTACATTATATGGAAACTTTATTCAATAATTTTGACATTTCTGTTGCAGTCATCATATGGATTTATTCACTACTTCGATCGTAGATCGGCTGCTCTTGCCATACTGTCTCTTAATGGAAGGCATCTGTATGTAGCTTCGTTGTTCCTCTTGATTGACTTGCTATTATGTTGGTTCAGCTTTTCATCTTGCTGTAACGATAATCATGATTTACAGATTTGGGCAACCCATCAAAGTTAATTGGGCGTATGCTAGTGGTCAGCGGGAAGATACATCAGGTTTGTTCTTGATTGAGTTTGAACTTCTTGAAGTTTTCTCTTCCTATGATTTGTTGTACTAAGGACTTAATTGTGATTTTTAGGCCATTTCAACATATTTGTTGGAGATCTGAGTCCTGAGGTTACTGATTCAACACTGTTTGCGTGCTTTTCGGTGTATTCTACTTGCTCGTAAGTGTTCTTCTTCCTCATCATACATGCTTGTTTGATTGGGGGATTTTATGGAATTGTGAAATTCCATCACACATGCTTTGAATTATATATATGCTGCAATTTATTTTACAATTATAGTTGGTGTTTCAATGTCAAGAACCATGCCTGACCTTGTACTGGTTTCAGAGATGCTAGGGTTATGTGGGATCAGAAAACTGGACGTTCAAGAGGGTTTGGGTTTGTTTCTTTCCGAAATCAACAGGTATTGCATTTGACATTTTCATTCTGGTCTATATCAAATATGACTCTATCAGGACTCTGACATTCTCATTTTCTTTCCAGGATGCCCAAAGCGCAATAAATGACTTAACAGGTATGATGATGCAGATTACTAAAATTGCTTAATAGCTTCCGGATTATCATAGTTTAAAAGTCCAAAGATGAAGTGCCGATTCATGTTAAAGAATTCTAAGGAGATTTTCTTTTTTTCTCCCCCCTACTTAATCATATAGATATTTTGAAACTTGTAATGTCTAATATCACATGGAAAATATTGAAATTGATATTAAGTTTGACCATGACCTGTCTTTTCTTTTTCTATCAACATGTAGTGTTCAGATGATTGATTATATGATGTGGTGGATTTATCAGTTCATGCTCCATTTCTGTTTGGTATTGTACTTGGACCTAATTTGTGTGGACATAATTTTTTTTTTCCTAGGGAAGTGGCTTGGGAGTAGACAGATTCGGTGCAACTGGGCTACAAAAGGTGCTATTAACAATGATGATAAGCAGAGTACTGATGGCAAAAGCGTTGTGGAACTAACAAATGGCTCATCAGGTTAGTAATACTGGATTTGAGTGATGATAATGCTATAGTTATAGCTAGCCGCTTTGTCGATAACATGTCGGGGTCTTTATCTTTGGAGATGGCCTCCATAGTTCAATTGAGGAATTCGGCTTTATCTGTTTGCTTGTCGAGTCATGAATGCAATTGTTGTTAATCTGTTTTCTTGGTGAAAACTTTTTTTTTCTTGTCTGCTTTTTTTGTTTTATTATTTTAGAGTGGAGTTAGGTTATCTGGTTTACTCCTAGGCGACAAGTAGAACTAGGTTTATGAGAATCTAACTTGCATATCTTTCCCCCTTATTGTGCAGAAGATGGAAAGGAGACAGCAAGTAACGAGGCTCCTGAAAATAATCCCCAGTACACGACTGTTTATGTTGGCAATCTTGCTCCCGAGGTAAGAAACTTTACTTCCTAAGGGTCTGTAATGCTTATCTACTGTGGGGGTATTTTTATTTTTAAGGAGAATTATATTGCTGTGATGAATGCTTGTAGGAGTTGGCAGGCTGTCTGAAACGTTATAAAGTTTCGGTTCTATTGAACCTTGTGACAAATTGTTACATTTCCCCTCTGGCAGGTTACCCAACTCGATTTACACCGCCATTTTCATTCTATTGGTGCCGGAGTCATTGAGGAGGTTCGAGTCCAGCGAGACAAAGGATTTGGTTTTGTGAGATACAGTACCCATTCTGAGGCAGCTCTAGCTATTCAAATGGGAAATGCCCCTTCGCTTCTTTGTGGCAAACAAATAAAGGTTTGTGAAACTAATTTGAAAGACCCTTCATTGTTTTTCCTTTTTTGCTTATGTAACTGACTTTTAATTGTTTTGTGGTGCATGTATAGTGCTCATGGGGTAGCAAGCCAACCCCACCAGGAACCAGTTCAAACCCACTCCCACCTCCTGCAGCCGCTGCACCATTGCCAGGCCTCTCAGCCACGGATTTCATCTATGAGCGGCAACTAACAATGCAGAAAATGGGTGGTGTCCATGCCTTAATGCACCCACAAGGGCAGCATCTCCCTCTTAAACAAGCAGCCATGGGAATGGGTGCAGGAGCAAGCCAAGCAATATATGATGGAGGTTTCCAGAATGTTGCGGCGGCCCAGCAGCTCATGTATTATCAGTGATCATGATAAGTTAATGCAATAGCTTCTTTATTTCCTGCTCTTTGCAGGTTTTTATTAGGAAGTCTTCTTTTCTTGTCGCATGCGGGGAAGTCATCCACCGCATGTATGCTAAATATGTTTGCCATTTGTATGGATGTATACATGTTTATTTTTTTTTTTTCTTTTCCGGTCTGTTGTTTTCTACCCCCCAATTAGGAAGGTGTTATAATAGGGATGAGTGGGTTGTGAGGAAGAGCTTTGTCTAGCCATGAATACTAGTTTGCTTTTAACTATCTTGATGTTTCTCTGTTGTATGAGAATTTTATGAAGAGTTCTGCATTATGTATGTTCTTATTTAGTCCCTCCATTTCGTAATCTTTTCGATCCGTATGTTGATAAAATGTTAATTTGACGAGCAAATTTGAATCACAAATCACCCTTCCATTTGTTCTGTTGAATTGTTCTAATATACATCTAAACCAGCAATTCTGTTGACAGGTTGATGTAATGATAAAGAAAAAACAAAATTACTGAATTGACATGAACTGAGACGTACGTCATTGGGGAGGACAGATCCGATTACAGAATAGTCAAGATACAAAACTGCAAAAACTCATCAATGCTTATACAAAATCTTAAAACAACAAATTATATCCGTAGGGATTACTAGAATTTAAGCGTGGAAAATGATCAGTCAGTTTCCAGCCTTGCAATGTACTGGTCGTAGAACTTCCCGGCTCGCTCTAGATCTCCAAGTTCAGTATAACAGTCAGCTATAGCGCCATAAGCCTCCGTATTTCCCGAATCCATCCCTTGTCGTTCAGAGATCGCAAGAACCATTGAGTGATATTTAATGGCTTCATAATACTTACCCTGCCTTTGCAGTGAGGCCCCTAAACAAAGCATGTTAAGGTTAGAATGAAGAATGGGTTGCGTAAGGATATCGAATGTTGTACATATCACAAGACGAAACAATGAAACACACCTAATCCTCTTGCAGCTTTTTTCTCTGCTGTATGATCCTTCAGAGCCTGAGCAAGCTCAAGAGCTGCCTTAAACTCCTCATATGCTTTCTCCGGGTCTTGAATTCTCAGAAAATTCTTTCCAGTTTTTAGCCGAGTCATCAATTCCTGCTTTCTTGGATCAACAATCACTTCATCTTGTACTCTGCTGCCAACGGGAGCATAACTCAAGCTGGGGGCGTAGGACTCGATTTTAGCTTGCCTTCTTAGAGCAGCATTGATTTGACGCAGTTGTTCATTCAACCGCTTCAATTCCCCCTTTCTCTGTCGTGCAAGCAGCCCTAGCATTTAAGCAGTCAGTTATTAGGGCAAGGATTATGAGGATTCAGAAGCTCTTTCTTAAGTAAATATTGCAAAACGTACGGCATCTCTACAAAATAGAATTGAAGGCATTAATGCAAGAACGGGAGTGTGGAAGAACTCAGGACATTTCCGCAATAATATTGTATGTAGATATATCAGTGTAAGACTTGCACAACAGCGCATCACAAAATTGTACATGAGGCACTCATACTCACATCAAAAGCACCATACCTCCAACAGTGGCGCCTACAAGAGCCACCAAAAGCAGTAGAGGCATGTTGAGGAAGTTGGTATCAACCTCACATGTGGTCTCAGCTAAAGCTTCAAAAGGCGTATTCCACATCAAGGCATTAGTAAGAAGAAAAGTTATTGCGGAGGATCTGAGTTTTAGTTTGTCCTGCAAAGAGAATACCGTATCATCCAATAACACAGAAATGCGACTGGGATAGGAGAAACATAAGTCTTGTTAAAAGAAAAGAACATGAAGCACTCACCATCATACCTGATGAGCTGCCAATTTTGGAAAGAAGTTTCCATGCATAATGAGCTTACGCGCTCCGATTTGACAGATTGAATGTAAGGTTTTGTCCCGAGTACACTTGGAACGGAAGAGTGATGATAGTGCAATTGAAGCATCTCCATCTCCAAGTGGTGATGAAAACTTGTCTACTCTAAACATCACTGAATCTAACTTCCCTGTAAAAGAACGAGTGAATGAAAGTAAAGAAGTATGGAAATGTGATATTAAAGATAAGATTTTTAGTTTAGCACTGACCGAGCTTGCCGGAGATGATGTGATCGGACGGCGGAGAACATCGGATTATGCCTGCCATTGCCATTTCTTTTTTACTACTACTCTTAAGGATAACAACATTTTTAGCTCTTTTCTATATTATCAAACGGAAATCTCCAACTCCATTTTCAGATAAGGAGACGTGGCACCCAACCCAACGACGTCGTTTTATATTGGGCCGATGAGGCCCATAAACATGCCCAATTCCATTTAACAAGCATCGGCGTGTGTTTGATTTGTTGTTAAAAATTGAAGTTCCGTCTGCAAGTTGATCGTCGTGTATAGTATAGTATAGGGTTTTGTTTTAGAATTCCCGCGCTGAAGCATCACATGAAGTGCTTTTAGGGTTTTAGCTCTCTCTACTCGCCGGAAAATGGAGCTTCAAATGGATACTTCTCCTTCTCCTAGCTATTTTGATCCCCAAGTTCTCACTTCAAGAGAACAGTTTCGCCGTTACGGGTACCATTTCTGCTCTCTACTTTTTTTTATCTGTTTTTGCGAAACACTGAAAATCTTCTACCGGTCAACTGTGGACTATGCAACATTTTGTTATTAAGGTTAGGGTTTATTACTTTCTCATCATCAGAATTTGGGGGAGCTTACTGCATTCTAATTCTTGTAAATCAAAATCATCAATACCGCTTCAATTTCAAAATTTTAAGAAATTATGCTTCCTAATGATTACTATTTTCAGAAGTTAAGGCGTTTAGCCGGTTAGAATGTAAACCACGGACTAGTACAAACAATGGGATTACGGGATGGAACTAATTAAATTATAGAAAGGGTTGCCATACTGAACTATTTGTGTTATTTTTTCTTTACTTAATTTTCCAATTTGTTGAGTTATTTTTGGTTTACTGTGAGTGTTTTTGTTTGTACTGCAGTCATTATTGTTGTGTATTTTGGGTGTTTAATACCCTCTTGTATTATGTGCAGAAAAAGGCACTCTGTGTCTAGTGTATCACCCCATGAAGACACTTCACTGTCCAAGTTTAAGGAGTCCAGGTTATTTTATGAGGGCCAGAGCATCCACAGCCCGACAAATGCTCAACTTCTTCTTGAGAATATCAAACAAGAGGCTGATAGCATTGATGCTGATCGTTTTGAAGGTACACCTGCAAGAACATTCTCTGCTTCTAAAAGAAGATTGTCTGTTGATAATAGTGGTATATCAGGAGTTGATCTTGGTTTTGATTCAATACGACGACTTGGAAGTGAATCTCTTAAAGCTTGCAAGATTGAGGATGAGTCACTCACAGACAGTGGAGAGGCAGTTTTTGGTCTATTTGCTTCTCTTCTTGATTCTGGTATTCAAGGTATTTATCATAAATCTATTCTTATCTACTTTTGCCTTTTTGGTAGATCATGTTGTTATGATAGGGGAAATCTTATAGCGAAAGCAACAGTAATCTAGACAAATTCATCCTTAGAAAAGGTATCGTTTGTTAGGTCTATGATAATGGATAAGGAGATAGTTCAGGTTATACTTTCTTTACTCATTAACATCACAGTTGAAGGATGGATATTATTGGTACAAACATTACATATGTTAGCATGGTGGAGGGAAACTATTCAAAGCAGTAATCATGTTAGAAGTTTAGATAAGCTTGTTGTCGTAGTATTCTTTTTTATCGGATATAACATAAAGACTTCAGGTGTTTATGAAGGAAATGAGGGAGAAAAACACTGATAGTGCAGAACTTCACTTCACTTTCAAGACATTTTTTTTATGTTGCTAATTTTATTGCCCTATATTTCTATTTTCCATTCAGTTAGTCATGCTAACCATTTGTATTTCTTCTTTTACTCTCACTTTTATGATGTTTGAATTTTGTCAACAATAACCAAACTCAAGATTTGGAATGAATATTTGTTAATAAACTTTCCCCCTGTTGCTAGGTTCAGGACTCCAAACAAAATAAAATTTGAGAAGCTAAAAAAAATTAAAGAATGAGATGAATAAAATGGATGATTCTGCTTTTACAGGGGACAAAACCTATCTGAAAGCTTACAAGCAGAAATTCTACTAAGAAAAAATATTCAAAAGCTACCTGTTTCTCTTTAAACAGCTAACATACATAATGAACCTCACTCATTATTATTCCACAAGCCCAAATCAATGCATGGCTAACTAGTATAGTTAGCCACATGCTTGTCCCCTTTTTTTCCCTTCATAAAGTTTCCACGTCGGCCCGTGAAATAATTCATCCAACAACTTGCCTTTTCCCCTTACATCTCATCCTTTACCTGTCACGTTTCAGTAGTTGAAATGTCAATCGGCTAGGAATTGTTTGCTACAGCACCAGCCCTTTCCTGTTGAGGGATATAATATTAGGAATTGATAAGGCAAGTAAACTTGTTTAACTTTCAAGTTTGTAAACTCCAATATTTTGTTAATTAGGAGTGCAGTATGAGAAATTCACTCATAGGAGGAAGGCCTTAAGAACAGAAATCATACGATTCAGAAAGAGTGTCAGATGTGCATATTCTTATTGTTTTTATGATGTTTATTTTACTATCAACCTGCTCCAATCTTGAAGAGCATTCATGATTTCAATTATTTATCCCATTTTCCATTTCTCTTTGCAGGCTTGATGCCTATCCCTGATTTGATTCTACAATTTGAGAAATCATGCAGAAATGTTTCAGAATCCATCAGGTGTGTTGTGCTTTTGCAGAATCTTTTAAATTGTATTTGTTGCCATAAAATCTATTATGATTACTCAACTGTTTATATCTGAAAGACTTTACTTTGGTCTGGTGTACTTAGTTTGGAATTATCATTATGTTTCTTTAGTTTTCTTATGCTATTAAAACTATGATTTCAAATGAATAGTTATTGTTACTGATCTTTCTTTCTTTGGAGAAAAACTATAAGTTATGATCAGTATTTGTCTATTTTTTGGATATTAGGGGAGCTTGTCATGCATGTACTTGTTAAATGTTCTCCTAATTTATGTGATATATAAGTTCTTAAATGGGTTTCCTAGTTACAACATTTTTCCACATCTTCCTAGGTATGGGCCCAACATACGGCATCGAGTCGTGGAGGACAGATTAATGAGGCAGAAGGCTCAGCTATTGCTTGATGAGGCTGCTACCTGGTCTCTTCTTTGGTATCTCTACGGGAAAGGCAATCCATCTTTGTCCTATAGTGTTTTCACTTATTGTTGATGGATTTGGATGGTTGGATGTGCTTTTCGTAAGCCTGAAGGCTTCTGTTTTCTCTCCCACTTAACCCTTCCTGGGGCTCTTAGTATGAAAATGGAGAGACACAGAGATAGATCAGATGGTGTTAGTTGCTTAGGCATTTGAAGTTTTACAAATTATACTGATAGGATCAGTTTATTTAAGAGGGAAAAGTAGTTCGTTGAAATCTATCCTCACCTAAATTTGCTTAGTGTTTTCAAAAGGCCGGTGCCACTTAATTCTTTCGTTTTTTCTATGCAAACTGCAAAATGGTGTATTTTTCTGTTGATGTTTGATGCTTCATGATATTTTGATAAATTTACTTTCTATGTTGGATTGATCTCCTTTATAGCATCTGATTTCATTTCCATCAGTTGCATGTCGAATCTACTTATTTGTTGCAGTTTCTTGGATTCTGCTTTAGTCAATCTTGATAACTGAGCTCCTGGTTAATAATGATTTTGCATGCTTGCAGTGACAGAGGAACCCCCTGAAGAGTGTATTATGGTACTTCCTTAAAGTTCAGTGTGTTACATTAGTAGGAAAATTAATATTTGTTGTCATCTCATCTAAAATTATTGTGTACCTTGGCTTGACATAGTTCAAAGTGTACCTTCTCATCTAAGTTTAATTGGCTTATGTCAGTCACCCTCAACATCACATATAGAAGCTTGCCAATTTGTTGTGAATGATCATACAGCACAATTGTGCCTCCGAATTGTTCAGTGGCTCGAAGGATTAGCCTCCAAAGCTCTTGATTTGGAAAGCAAGGTGAAGTCTTGATGTTTATTGTCATCCTATTATTGTCCTTATTTATTCATTCTTTTACATTTGCTTGATCTTAAGTAGTAAATGGAGTATTGTTTTCAGGCATACTTGTATTTAGAATATCTTTTGATGGTGGAGAAAGGGTTGTTGTCTTGAGTGGGTTGAGGGCACTTCTTTGGCCTTCCGTATAATTTTCAATACTATGATACAAACTTTATTTCTTTTTGTGTTCTTTATTTGGTATGGGATGCTATTTACAAATGATGTGGAAGTTAAAAACGTGATTATAAGGTGATGAAAGCATATTAATAAAGCAGTGGAATCATATTATGAGAGAAGCCAGAAGCGATCTAATGCACTTGCATATCCTGACCTGTTACTTTATATTATGATACTTAAAATTGTCTTTTTGTGATATAATTTGTCATAGTCCAGGTTGGCTTGGTCAATGTTTAATTCTAATTTAAACTTCAGGGGGTTCGTAGGCTAGCAATCACATAATTGTTGTGTCCAGGTCCATTCACTTGCTGTGATTTCTGTTTTAGTGTTGAGTCTACTGATCTAATGCCATGTAAAGTTAGTTCATCTGCCTTAGCAAACTATTTGTGATGCTACCACTTGTAGTCAAGGAGAGCCTGTGAATTGGAAGAGGACATAAGATTTGATAAGAAAGGGCTCAGCATTATTTTTTCGATGTCAACTTGAACATGACACATTTACTTGTTATGACTGCTTAACGTCAAGTCCTTGGCAAAAGTCATCCTTCTCATCTTTCTATGTCAAATCAGTCTACATTGTTATGGTTAGATAAATTGTGGATTTCAGGGCAAATTTGAGAGCCATGTACTTTAAGACCGCAAAATCGGCTGTATAGTTTATGGCCGAAAATCAGTATGCTAATGCTTAGCTTACAATTGCATGAAAGAGCTAAAATGGCTAGTTGTATTATTTAGTCTAGCACTGATAATTATTTTGAATCATACTGTTCCTGTGGCATTATTCGATAACTATACATGCAAAGAATGTCTTTCAGAATTTGTATTGGAAATGTGTCAATTCCATCTCCTTAAGCTTGTTTTATATGGATATGTGTTGGACGTTATTCACGATTTTCCATTTATTTTGCATGTTTTCCTCTTTTCCCTTCCCCTCCTCCCTAAAAAAACTGGAAGTATATTAGTGTCCATATTATTTCACCAAAATTTTGATATTTTTTGCGGGTTCTTATTTGAAGGATTTCCTTTTAAATATTTCACAGTGGCAACTTTTAACACCTGTGAAATGTTCAAGACATGGAAGACAACCAACTTTAGTTTTAAAATTGTTATCATATTGGGGAAAGATGCAGTTGAAAAAGTAGATATTTGCTTGATTGCACACACACATGACTTGCTTCAAATTCAGCAGTCTACAATTCTGTCATTTTGATGGATGCTATATGTCAAATTTGGTCTTGAGTTATTGAGCAACCTCAGGTTTTGTATGAACATAGTTACCATCAGATGCATCAAAGACTAAGAGTTCGTGAGTCATTCTTGACACGTTTATTCAATGATTCTGCAGATTCGAGGATCTCATGTTGGCACTTATCTCCCAAATTCTGGCATTTGGCATCATACTCAACGTTTTTTGAAGAAAGGCACTTTAAGTACTGATACCGTTCACCACTTGGATTTTGATGCTCCCACACGTGAAAATGCTCATCAGTTACCAGATGATGAAGTAATGTTTCATGCACAGATGCTAGCAATATATTTCTTAACTGTGCACTGTTTGCTATTAGCTAATTATGATATCTTTTACTTAAGTGCTTGTATGTTGATGTTATTTTGGTTATGAAATACTATAGTAAAGTTAATTTGGCTTATGTCGCTTTAATATGTGAACATGCTCTACAAATGCCTAAATTATAGCACTCTGCAGAAGCAAGATGAGTCTCTTCTAGAAGATGTTTGGACTCTATTGAGGGCAGGGAGATTGGACGAGGCTTGTGACCTTTGCCGCTCTGCTGGACAGGTATTCGAAGTTTTATAAGTTTGAGTTTGTGGAATAGTTCAGTGATTCTACTTCCTACTTTTATGTTTTTTATTTGTCCATTCTTGATATGCTTCTTTGTTGGCAGCCATGGAGAGCTGCAACTTTATGTCCTTTTGGAGGGCTTGACCTGACTCCTTCTGTTGAAGCCTTGGTGAAGAATGGGAAGAATAGAACCTTGCAAGCAGTTGAGTTAGAAAGTGGCATTGGTTACCAATGGCGTCTATGGAAATGGGCTTCTTATTGTGCATCAAAGGTAAGATCTAAGGAGTATATACAGAAAATTCTCTTTCCTCTTTGCACTGAATCTGTAATATATCATAACTATTTATGTTGATCGTTATTTTCATTATAAACAAAATCCTTTATGGGTATTCATTTATTTTATGCACAGTTCCAAATTTCTCAATGAAGATTTTCTGCAGACAGTTTTTACTATAAAATTGCTGTTCGTAGTCTAATGCCTATTTGATTAGATCTTTGCCACTGTAGAGATTAATGAGACTCATTTTTCCTCCACTCTGTTTCTGAAGAAAATTGCAGAGCAAAATGGTGGAAAGTTTGAAGTAGCCGTATATGCATCACAATGCAGTGATTTAAAGCGCATGCTTCCAATCTGCACTGACTGGGAGGTATCTTTCTTCTTTTCTGTTATGGAATCTGGGAATATCCTTTCTAATGATGTATGATGAGTATTGTCAGTACAAGCCTTGGCAAATTGGTATGTCAAGTTCATAATTATAACAGAAATAGCCTTCTTACAATAAGGCACTAGAAAGGCTATGTACAATGGATGATCCTACCCTGAGTATACAGATGATGGGGATGTAGGAAAATATTTTGGTCCAGAAGCTGTTTTTTCAGGGTTATGCACAAATATGCTCTCTGGTTTCATACTTCGCACATAGATGGTGAAGACCTGTTTGCTGTTTCTCACTTGCTTCAGAGCTTCCTGCTTTTTTTTTCTTGTGCTTTATTTCTTGGAATTCTGGTCTAACTAGGAATTCTAGTCTCATTTACTTATGCAGTTTCATGGTTTGCCAATGAGACCTGTAAATAATGTTCTTTGATGCTCTAGCTAGTTGCATAAAGTTTTAAATCCTTGAAATTTTTGCCATTTAGTTGCCCTTCTTCCCTTCATGTATATCAGCCTGAGTTTAATATCCAGACTGCTTTTGATAACAACATACTATCTGCAGTCAGCTTGCTGGGCAATGGCAAAGTCTTGGCTTGATGTTCAGGTGGATTTCGAGCTAGCTCGTTCACAACCTGGGAGGATGGAACAGCTTAAAAGCTCTGGAAACTTTATGGATGGAAGTCCAGAAAAATTTGAGAATGTCTCTCATACTTCCTCTGGGCCAGAAAGTTGGCCACTCCAAGTTCTGAACCAGCAACCACGGAACTTTTCTGCTCTTCTCCAGAAACTTCATTCAGGGTATCTTTAGCAATTTACATTTTTATTTTTCATTCTAGTGCATTAAATTTTTTGGTTGTGCTGATTTGTGTATATCCACATCTTATGCTGTATAGGGAAATGGTAGCTGAATCTGTTACCCGAGGGTGCAAGGAGCAGCAACGGCAAATTGAGGTAGCATCTTTATATACTTTCTCATTTCATTGTCACTGTTAAGAACAGTTTTTCTCTTTACTCGATTGCTTGACTCCATTGTAACTTTCTTTCATCTCAAAGCACATATTTTTTTTTTTGTTAGATGGATCTTATGTTGGGTAACATACCAGACCTGCTAGACATGATCTGGTCGTGGATAGCACCTTCAGATGATGATGAACACGTTTTCAGGTGAAGTGTCACAGTTAGATAAGTCACTTTCAGTTGGCAGCATATTCCTTACAACTTTGTGCTCTGAAATAGTTATTCCCTTCTCGTTTTTATCATTACAACTCAGTTTGTCATTTTCTTTTCTGCCAGGCCACATGGTGATCCTCAAATGATCAGATTTGGTGCTCATCTAGTGCTTGTACTTAGGTATTTACTTGCAGATAATGTGAAGGATTCTTTTAGAGAGAAGCTTATGAACGTTGGCGATCTTATTCTCCATATGTGAGTACCTCAAATTTTCTGTTTTATGATTATTCTATGTTAGACTTTGCTCAAGGGAATTCGCTTATCCTATTTTGTTTTAAAGTTTCGGTAAAAGATCTCAATAGGATAACAATGAAGATGATAGATGGAAATATGTGCAAAAGGTGCACACGTTAAGAACCCACATAACACCCAACAAGTGGTTGTGATAAAGCTGCTGTTATACAGTGTTTGAACATTCTTTTTGCCCATGTGATTCATCCATCTAGAATACAGCACTTTGCTGGGCACT
Organism: Euphorbia peplus; assembly: GCA_028411795.1. Classification (NCBI taxonomy): domain Eukaryota; kingdom Viridiplantae; phylum Streptophyta; class Magnoliopsida; order Malpighiales; family Euphorbiaceae; genus Euphorbia; species Euphorbia peplus. The sequence continues at coordinate 3,958,185 of CP110843.1, read as the reverse complement.
CACACACACCCACCACTCATCAGGCTATGAAACGTCCAACATATGCATTTGATGAGGGCATGGCTCTCGTTCTAGGAGTTGGTTTTTGTCACTTCATCTGTATGTTTCTATTTTGAAACCGAGGCTTCTTGTACTGGCTATCTTTGTTGTTTTTTTCTTTCGGTTTGAGGCTTGTATTGCTGACAATCTGAGTTGTTTTGCTCATCACTTATTCTTTTTGCAAATCCAAATCTCAGGTATGTGATGTTTTTGTTCTCGAAGCAACACGAGGAATTGGTTGGCATTTATGCTTCTCAGCTTGCACATCACCGTTGCATTGACATTTTTGTGCACATGATGGAACTAAGGCTAAATAGCAGGTAATATTTGTAGGCCAGTAAGGTTGTGAAGCAAAAAAGAAGAAACAAGAAAGTAAACTTCCTTTCTTTTGTTTCCAAAAAATTATATTTCCTTGTAATCTCCAATTCCTTGATTTTAGTAGAATGTTATCACAAAAGTCGGATACCTGGGATTTTCATCTTATGGAGTGGTGATACTAATACACAATTTTATGTTCACCTCTTCACAAATGAACTTGCCAAATCAATTTCTTTGACTGAGACTTGAAGGTATTTAGATGATAATCACGAGACTGATGCAGGATTTGTTCCTCATCTGTGTTTACACGGACATTTCTCTTTACCAGTGTATCCATACCCGTATTTGTGTCCGTGTCTGTTTTCATTCTAAGGCTATTTTATGAAGGTAATGCTTTAGAAATAACGTTTCTCGTCTCTGTGTCCAGGCAGCATAAAGTAATTCCATGATCTAATGGCATGCCTTTATTTTATAGGCTGCATATAAACATGCCAAACTGAAATAGAACTTACTTTAGTTGTCTTTTTTGTCGGATCCTCCATTTGTCAACCATATCAATGTGCTAATTCTGTCCCCTGTTCCCAACAAACAGTGTTCATGTGAAGTACAAGATTTTCCTTTCTGCAATGGAATACTTGCCATTTTCTTCAGACAACGATTCAAAAGGCAGTTTTGAAGAAATCATAGAGAGGTACTTTTAAGACATGTTTTTCTTAATTCTGAGAAGAACAAGTCCAAACAAGTTAATATTTGCTGCATTTTAATCAAAATTTCTATAATAGGGTTCTTTCAAGATCTCGGGAAACCAAAGCTGAAAAATATGATAATTCATCAGAAGTTGCAGAGCAGCATCGTTTGCAGAGTCTTCAAAAGGCAATGGTGATCCAGTGGCTTTGCTTTACACCACCCTCTACAATTACAAATGTTAAAGATGTTAGCTTCAAACTTCTTCTACGGGCTTTGATGCACAGGTAATGGTTCAATAGAGTGAGTGTAAAATGGGTTTCTTTGGAATAGAATTGTCGAGGAAAGCATTTGTTTCTGCCTGCTAGTTTATTTGTGATGTTTGACCTTTAGTGAATGTTGGTAAGTAATTTTCATGACTATGTTATTATTGGTGTTTTTTTTATTTTCACGGACAATGTTTAGCTAGTCATTGAACTGTGCATTGTATGGGTCGCCTGCCTCTTGCTTTTCTTTATACTCCTTTTTTGTAGAAAAGTTGTTTCCACAGATCGTATTTATGACCTTTGTCAAAACATTGCAACCTTAACTTGCACCCAATACGTTCATTTTCTGCCTGATAAAAGTACAATCTGTCATTTTAAATTGCTGCCGAAGTATTTTCAAAATGAGTACCCTCTTTGCTTTTCTAGTCCTTTTGGCATTGCTGCTATTCGTCTAAACATAACCTCTTGTTTCTTCTACAGCAATATACTGTTTAGAGAATTTGCTCTGATTTCTATGTGGAGAGTGCCAGCAATGCCTATTGGTGCACATGCTTTGCTTAGTTTACTTGCTGAGCCATTGAAGCAGCTTTCAGAAATACCTGATACTGTTGATGATTATGTTTCTGAGAACTTGACAGAGTTTCAGGACTGGGTATGCAGGATATCAATCTGTCTTTGTTCTGTTCTTTTTCTCTCGTTTGTTCTGACTATTTTCTTTGTTTTACATTTTAACCTTCGTATCTGCTCGATTAGAGAGAGTATTACTCTTGTGATGCAACATACCGCAATTGGCTCAAAATTGACCTAGAGAATGCGGAGCTGCCTCCACATGAACTGTCAATGGATGAAAAAACAAGAGCCATTACAGCAGCGAATGAAGCATTGAGTTCCTCACTGTCATTGCTATTAAGTAAGCATTGAGTTCCTCACTGGCTATGCTAGCTGATTGATCTTCAGCTAGTCTCTGAGATCACAAACTTCTGCTGGAAATACTAATGACTCCATATCTCCTCTTGTCATGCCATTTACAGGGAAGGAAAACCCTTGGTTGGCTTGTGCTGAAGATCATGCATATGAATCAACCACAACTGTATTTCTTGAGCTGCATGCCACTGCTATGCTCTGTCTGCCTTCTGGTGAATGCATGTGTCCAGATGCCACCATTTGTACTACATTGATGAGCGCTCTTTACTCTTCAGTTAGTGAGGAAATGGTGTTACACCGCCAGTTAATGGTAGGTTTTCATTTTTATCTTGGTTATCACTCACGAGATAACAATATATACTGAATGTGGAAGCCGAATAGTTTTAAAAAGGTTAGATGCTGGATATGCAATGATGATTAACTTTGAACGTCAAATACTACTAACTCTAATTTAAGTTCAATTCTAAATTTCAATGATATGTTCCTAACTCTTGGGACTGATGCATGAGCGTGAACCCCCTTGGTTGTGTGATAATCTCAGAAACTTTGATGCCTGAAGCAGGAATTTTTTCGAGGTAGAGGATTAGAGTTATAATTGATTTGATTGATTGTGGCTGGGCGGGGCTGCATTGTGGTCGTGTAATTATGTATCATGTGGACAGCATATCACTTTTGATTTTTCTGGAGGAGTTCAGGAGTATAATATTCAGATGCAAATGGCAATTAAATAAAAAATCCAGACCCTAGAAAGATATGTTCATGTTGTTTTGACCAAGGGAAGCAGACTTCCATATAAATATTTCTCTATTATATCTTGACCTTGTCATCAATCTTATTGAGCAGGTGAATGTTGCTATTTCACCGAGGGACAAATACTGCATCGAGGTCGTTCTTCGCTGTTTAGCTGTTGAGGGGGATGGACTTGGGTCACACCAAGCTAATGATGGTGGACTTCTTGGTGCAGTCATGGCAGCTGGATTTAAAGGTGAAGAGAAAAATTTCATCTCAATCATTTTGGGTTGCATTTGTTCTTTGATTTAAAAGGCGATCGCCTGGGTTTCATGCATAAAAACCGATATCTGTAAGGACACTAGTGTTTTTTCAGTAGTGCTGATAAGATTTGAAATATATAATACAGGGGAGCTTATTAGGTTTCAGGAAGGAGTAACATTGGAAATATCCAGATTAGATGCTTGGTATTCAACCCCAGATGGCTCTTTGGATGGGCCGGCTACTTATATTGTGCAGGGTCTTTGTCGTAGATGTTGTCTGCCTGAGGTCATACTTCGATGTATGCAGGTATTTGTTACATATGTGCTGAGTGATCTAATCCTTGTGCAGTTCAGTTTGTGTCAGACTTCACATTCTGACACTTTGACATTGACCAAATAATATTCCGCCTAATGCTATTTAATATTTATGTGATTCTGCATGCACATAATACTATTTTTTGAAACTTTTATGCATTTAATTGTAATGATGTTTCTCAGGTTTCTGTTTCATTGACGGAGTCGGGTAATCCACCAGAGAACCATGATGAGTTGATTGAGCTTGTTGCTTGTCCGGAAACTGGGTTCATCCATTTGTTTAGTCAGCAACAGCTCCAGGTTAGTGAATGCTCAAATTTTTGAAAACAAGGAAAAAAATACAAGCTGGAAGCTAATACACGCAGCAGTATTTCCTTTTATCATGTCATGTGGTTTCATTGTAATTGTTAATGTATGGATGCCGTTGTCGGTTGTGCAATATCTTCATATGCACGAATAATGATTGAAGGCCGATTTTCGTAATTCACAGCTGAAATTTCTTCAGAAACCATCATTTCCTTGGTTGCATTTTGTGGATCATTTCATATAGTGCCATAGTTGTAGAACACTCGAGTTTAATGAATTTTCTCATGCATTTTTAAGGTGGCGCTGTTTTAATCCATAGAACTGGAAGGTGAAATCCCTCTCGGAATGTCGGTGTGTTAAATTAGGATTCAGCTGACTGTTTTATTGCTGTCTATTTTACAGGAATTTCTGTTATTTGAGAGAGAGATTACGATATGCAAAATGGAGCTTGAAGAACCCCAATGAACTTGAGTCGTTTAATTTAACAATATCTTGAGATCCTCGGAAGCTTAGTTCCATTCAATATGGGAATCCTGCTTCACAATGATCTTATTCAGCTTCCCCTGGTAGCCTGTTTCCTTGTTGACGTCAAATTTTTCCACCAGAAAAGGTTGAATTTGCTCCTCTTCCAGTTTCCTGACATCGACGCTTGTGTTTTGAATTGCTTTTAAATGCTCTTAACGTATCCCTTCGAGTATTTAAGCAGTCATCGTACCGAGTCTTCTAATGTAAAGGTCGATATGTTGACATTAACTAATACAAAAGTGTATATTTCTCGTCTTATTGAGCAGTTGTTTCTTCGGTTTTGATGTTAAGTGTGGCTCAAAACAAACTGAGTCGAGATATGTGTGCTTACTTGATGAGATGAAATGTAGCCTATTTATCCATATGGATATTGCTGTACGGAAAGTATGAAAATGAATACAAAACAAATGAAGTTTTGCAAGTTGTATTTTGTAAACTCTTCAGCACTTGTAGATTATCATGTTAAAAGTATAAATCTTAGTTTTTGGGGTTCAAATTTTTCAGATTAAATTACGAAGCTTTTACTATTTTAAGGATGAAGTCTCTATAACGCTCATGAAAATTTGGTTATTCATCTATAAATTTTAGTTCATTAAAATAATTTTTAATGAGTTGACATAAAAATGATCACTCATGGGCTAAGTGAACAAGATTGCTAACTTTCACAAATTGGACTTCTCATTAATGGGCAGGTGAAAATAGGCGAAAACGAAATACTACACTAAAATTAAGAAAAAAGTAATTTATTAATTCTAAAATACAAAAGAATAAAAAGAAAATACAAAAAAACTCATTGAAATGTTATGTTAAAAATTAATAAAAATAATAGAGTCAATGAGCGAAGAATTAGGGTTTGAATCATGCACTTTACAAATTTATGATTTCAACCTAACCATGTGGTGAGACGTCTAAATGGTGGAGGCGTCAAGTTCAGATGCATGCACCATGGCGAAGGTGTAAACAACAGACGCCTCATTCCAACGATTTCAAATTCTAGATTCATTAATTAACATTTAATTTTTTGAAAAATTTAGCAAAATTTTGAAAGGAATTCCATCTTCAATTCATGATTTCTACTCAGGATTTAGATGACAAAAGATTTGAATCTGTTTAAGTTTGAGAGAGCTTTGAAATATTTTAAAAATTAAAGATTCTGTAGTAAAGGAAACAATATTTTTTTGGATTAAACACTTAATTGCCCCTTGTGGTAGTCAAAATTTTGTTTTTTGCCCTTGTGGTATGGTTTGGTGACATTTGCCCCTTGTGGTATCCAATTTGGTAGCATTTGCTCCCTGATGGATGAAAAATTGAAAAATTTAGTTTCTCGATCAGTTCAATTATCATATTTTCATAGATTCATGCCATCAAATTTGCTAAATTTACAATTTGAAATGACATTATGTAATAGAAGTTATCTAATTTTCATCCATCATGGGGCAAAAATGACAAAATTGGATACTATAGGGAGCAAATGTTACCAAATCATACCACAAGGGGCAAAAGCTAAAATTTTGGATACCACAGGGAGCAAATAGATGTTTAATCCTATTTTTTTTCCCGGATGTTATGGTAAGTGAGTTGCAAATATCCATTCACGAAATAATCTATTAATTTTGCCAACGATGTAAAACGCGTGTCTTCTGGCATTTCTATATTTGCAAACCAATAAAATAAACAACTATAATACATTACACCCATAACTCTTGAATTTGCATTCACTAACATGATAGTCCGTGAACTTCAAAACTTGACATTATAGTGCTTGAACTTTACATTTTACTAACATAATGACTCTTTTAGTATAAATAAAAATGACCGCTTTAATAGTTGGTAACCCTTTACCGTAAGATTTAAGAAAATGACATTTTAAGAAAATTTAATTTTTGAATTTGTTAGAGTTGAGGCTATTTATCTGTTGTTCTTTTAAGAGAGAAAATAATTATTTTGAAAGAAAAAGTAATTTATAAAATCTAAATTTATGATTCAATGAAAAATAATTTCTAAACAATTTTAATTTTTTCACTTTTTCATTTTCAGATTACCATTTGTTATTTTCACTTAGCCAATAATTAAAGGAGCCATTATATTAGTGAAATGTAAAGTTCAAGTACCATAATATCAAATCGTAAAATTGAGGAACATCATATTACTAATTGCAAAGTTTAAGGTCATGAGTGTAAGTCACCCTAACTAATCTTTCTTTTTTCTTATAATCACATGCTATATGCACAATGCTAGACTAATGCGCACTCACATTGGAAACATCCCTATAAGTCATATAAGTGACGGCTCCATTTAAGAGGGGGAATCGAACTTCACATATTTTCTTAAATGAAATTGTCCAACCACTCACACCAACTAGCTTAATTGATTATTTTATTTATATTATTATTATTATATTTAATTTAAACTCAAAATCTATAAAATTCAATATAAATAAAAGTAAACAAATATAAAAGGGTTGGAGTGGCGTCGGAAACCAAAGAAGAAGACACAACTACATAAGTGACCACCGGTCCGGTCTTAAAATCTCTCTTTTCATACCTTCTTCTTCTTCTTCTTCTTCTTCTTATTATTATTATAATAATAATAATAATAATCATTAGATTCATAACTAAGGTTTCATTATCCTTGTTCAGATCTTTCAATTTTCTCAGCTTCCAAACACTCTCTCAATCCCCAATTCCCAATTGACCTTCTTGCTATAACGACTCTCTAGTTTTTACACTTTCCTTGTTATTTTTCTCGGCATCCAAACACCAATTTCATTAACCCTTTTGGTAATTACCTCAATTGAGCCCCTTAAACCTCTATTTCAATTGGGTTTTCTTTTTTTCCCCCAAAAGGAGCTTGCTTTCTCTTAATTTTCTGATGATCCAAACACTAAAATAATTGTGAAAAAAAGGTTCCTTTCCTTATGGGGGTCTCCTTTAAGGTGTCCAAAACTGGTAAACGCTTTCGAGCTAAACCTCTTATTCTAAAAGACCCTGATGCTGCTGATGAGGACAGCTCGTTGATCGAGTCGAAAAATGTATCCTCTGCTAAAAAGATTCAGGTAATCTTGGATTTTTTTTATTGTTGTTCTAGTCTCAATTTAGTTTTCTTCAATGAGTTTTACTGCTGTTTTGCCTAGAAGTTAGACTAGAAATTCAATTATTCCCATTGACTTGCTGATTTTGAGGAGCAGTTTCGCCGTTTTTATGTATTGGAATGTGCATAGTTATTGTGATTTTGGTTTCGATGAGCGAAATAAGCTGAATGGTGGAATGGTGGAAAACGAGAGTTACTTGTCAAGTGCCAATCATAAATTAAGTAGCTTACTGCTGTTGTTCTGCTTGCTCTGCTTAGTTTATATTGTCATTTACGAGAAACAATGGATTTTGATTTTGTCTCCTACCGTGATTGTCTGTTACTGACAGGTTACATAACTTTGACGATTTGGATAATTCGATTCAGATTTTTGTCAAAACTTGGTGGTTTTTCCTTGAAAGTTTGAAATTTTTGTACCTAGTTTAGAGGGCTGAAGCGGAAGATTAAGAATTATATTACCATTTTCCCATTCATTAGAGTGTCATAAATTTGCCTACATTTTTCTTCTTTATGTTGTTGTTTTGTCTTTTCCGTTGAAGTTAACGGTCTTCAATGTTCTTATGCATCTGGTGCAAATATCATCAGTTATGTTTAGTTTCTGTTATAATTTGGTTTTCTTTGTTCGCATTAGGGTGACGTCATTGAGGGCAGTGAGAGTGTCTCTGCTGTCACATCAATTTCTGGTAAGAGATTTATCGCACACGCTTGGATTGACAATACTTTGGTTAATAGTTTCTTCTTTTATATTAATATTCATTTTTTTTTTCTTTTGCTGCTCTTGACAGAACATGAAGTTTCATTCACATTGAACCTCTACCCAGATGGATATACGATTGTGAAGCCTTCAGAGGTTTGTTAGAATAACATTTTATCTTCTTATGTAAAGCAATAGAAGTGAATCGAAATTAGCCGTATCGAATAGTCATTTTTTCTGTGCTGATTTTGAAACTTTTTGCTTATCAATTTTCAGAATGCGGGAGCACAGCAGAGTATGCTTCAAGATTCTTCAAAATTGTTGCATCCATATGATAAAACTTCTGAAACTCTCTTTTCGGTAAATATTAATGGCTTTCCTTATCTCTGAAATTTTGCCAATGGTTTATTCAGCTTAGGGCTTACAGTTACTTTTACTGCGACATGAGATATTGTCTTCGTGCATCACCAAGAATGGGCATGTTTTGCGGCCACATGTTTGAGCTTATGTTTTCACAGTTTTCAAGAGAAGTTATGCTGTAATTGGTGGCTTAACTTATAGAAGGTTTATTCAGGCAAAGATTCATGATTAAGATTGTGATTACGCTATTAATGCCAAGTCTGTTCTTTGGAACATGTCTTCTTTTGGATTCTTTTTGCGCTTTAATAGTGTTAAGCTATATGATCTCCATTATGGTCTCTGAGATTTATTACCTATTTCACTTAAGTTCCTTCGCCTGAATTTTTTGTTCTTATTTGTGCATGTAATCTGGAGGCTATTGAGTCCGGCCGGCTTCCTGGAGATATTTTGGATGATATACCGTGCAAATATGTCAATGGCACACTCATGTGTGAGGTAAGTGCTTGAAATTTGAATCTTTTCCCTAGTAAACATGAAGAAATAATAAGTAGAACACTATGAGAATTTACCTAATGTATGTGTGCGATCATGCGGACCATGTGTCCGGGGAAGGAATGCAAAAAGTAATTGAGGCTGAGATATTTTCTGTGATTTTTCTAAGTGCCAATTCTAAAACTCTTTCAGGTACGAGATTACCGAAAATGTGTTTCAGAGCAAGGTAATATTCCCTCTGTGCTTCCTGTTGTGAATAGAGTACGCCTCAGGATGTCATTGGAGAATGTAGTGAAGGATATTCCGTTGATCTCAGATGTTTCTTGGACTTACGGTGATCTAATGGTGTGTATTCGCTCATCTTATGCTTAGAAAATGAAAAATTGCTCTGCTTTTGTTTTTTTATTTAGTAGGTTGCCTTCTTATTTTCTTTGTTTTATAGGAAGTGGAATCCCGGATATTGAAAGCCTTGCAACCACAACTTTGTCTAGATCCTACTCCCAAATTGGATAGGCTTTCTAATGACCCTGCTTCGACAAAGGTAATAAATTTGGGAATTCGCATGTTATATCGGGAGGAAGAACTAATATATATTCAATAACTTCGTTGTGTATCATTTGCAGCTCAATTTAGGTCTCAGCAGTTTAAGGAGAAAAAGATTAAGGCAGATGCCTGAAGTTACTGTCACATCCAGTAGCAGAATCAATGGGAAGAAAGTTTGCATAGATAGAGTACCAGAAAGCTCCAACAGCCGGTTACCAGATTCATCAATCATTTCCGGGAACATGATGCCACAGAGCATCCAGGACAATCAGACTACACAAAGTGCTGCTCAAAGCAACATTTTTTCTCTAGGAGGAAGAACCTTTGTGCCAGACAGCAATGTCGGTGCACTACCATATATATCACAACAACAAAGGTATCAAATGGCGGCTTCTGCTCGAAATATGCAAGATCAAGGTTCGGGATCGCTTGCTAGCATTTCCGCAGCTTCCCTGTCTGGGCAGGACATTCTTGCATACGGGGACGGTATAAATTCTGGTGCTTCATTACATGCTAAAAGGGAGAATCATGATGGACCTATGTCACCTTTAACCGGTTTAAATAAGAGAGGGAGGGTCAACCAGGTGGGTCCGGATGGGATTCCACAGCAGCAAGTAGGAGCACACATTGATGGCCTTCATGCATCGGATATGAACTGGAAGAGTTCTCTAGTACAGAATCAAATGGCACGCGGAATTCATTATTCTAATGCAGGAATTCAGAAGTATCCCCAGCAGATTTTTGACGGTATGAATCAGAGCTCGGTGCCAGCATCGTTTTCTGCTGGACAGTCCGGTGTAAGATTCGCTCCGAAAGAAGAACAGTTTGAAACAGATAACGTTTCCGATCTTACTCATGTTAAAAGTAATATCCATCTAATGGAGACCGAAACAGGCCATCTGGACCCGCAGATGTCCCGTCTACAGCAACGATTACCGCCACATATCATGAGATCTAATTTCCCTCAGGCGTGGAACAATCTCATCCAAGATCCAAGGAAGGAGGAACAGCTCCAGAAGAGGAAATCTGTGCAAAGTCCACGCTTATCTGCTGGGGCATTGCCTCAGTCACCGTTATCATCTAAATCTGGAGAATTTTCAAGTGGTTCAGCTGGGGCCCACTTTGGAGTTGCGGGAACTGGTGCTCTTGGGTCTTCACATAAGGAGAAGTCCGTTGTCACCTCGGTTCTTGATGTTGGTGGAGCCCCATCTTTGACTTCGAGTGCTAATGAATTTCAACGGCAACATGCCCATGCTGCTGTAAAGCGGAGATCGAATTCCGTCCCGAAAAGTCAGGCAATGAGTGGTGTCGGTTCCCCTGTTAGTGTTAGTAATATAAATGTCCCACTAAATGCAAATAGTCCTTCTGTTGGAACTCCGCCTATTGCTGATCAAACCATGATCGAGAGGTTCTCAAAGATCGAGAATGTGGCAACGAGGTAAAGTGACCACTAAAATATTAGGAAATTGGAGTTTTATTTCTATGCTTCTCTTTTTCTTTTCCTTCATCTTCTTGTTATTCATTCTCCTGGGTGCTTTTTTGCAGGCATCAACTCAAAAACAAGAAAGTTAAAGTTGAAGAATATGCTATGAGGAGCAACACATATTCTCATCAAAATTTGATGAACTGTCTCTCTAGTTTACCGAATAATGAGGATTTCAAAGATGATGATAAACCATTATCGAAGTCAGTTATAGGCGGCAGCATGAACATAAGCAAGATTAGAATTATAAATTTTATGCAGGCAGATAGAGTTTCTCAAGGTTTGTAGTGCTATCCATAGAATTACAGGAATTACTACGTTTTATAACTTTTTGTTTTTACCTTAACCGTAGTGCTTCTGTTTTATACAGGAAACGGTTTCTCTTTTCCTCGGCTGAGGGATAGAATGATCATGTCAGAGAAGCCGAATGATGGTACTGTAGCGATGCAATATGGAGAAGCAGAGGATGGTGATTATCTATCGGTGGAGGATTTACTTCCTACTTTGCCCAATACTGTAAGTTCCCCATATTGCCTTGTTAAATTTTGCTTATACGTGATTTTTCGTGTTCCTTACGTGCTGTTCTGTTTACATATCTGCCTAAATTCTTTTGCAGCACTTCGCGGATTTGCTTGCATCACAATTTTGTTCCCTGGTACGTTCCTGCGAGAAGGAATCTTCTTAGAACTTGAAAATTCTTGCTCGGTAGTTTTGTGATTCGTATTGAGTAACACAATTTGCTTATGCAGATGGTACGTGAAGGATATCTTATGGAAGATAGTATTCAACCGAAGCCTACCCGTTTGAATATCGCCACAAATGTTCAACAAAATACTGCTGGAACCCCTCCTAATAATTCATCAGTTGATGCACAACAGCAGGCATACAATGAGGGAGTTACGGGTCAGGCATCTCAGGATGTTAAGCCAAGTCTTAGTGGTAATGGATCTATGAATTCGCCACAGAATATCATGAATTCTAGAATGCTACCTCCTGGAAATCCTCAATTACCAATGTCTCAAGGTCTCGTGTCCGGAGGTCCAATGTCTGTGAGATCCCAACAGCTTGACCAACAATCATCTCTGCAGCAGCAGCAGCAATCACAGCAACAGCAACAGCCACAGCAGCAACAAAATCAAAATCCGTTGATGCAGCAGCATTCTCAGTTCCAGAGGTCACAAATGGTGCTTCCGTCGAATACACTCTCTCACTTGAGCGCGGCTCTCGGGCAGAATACGAACATGCAGTTAGGCAATCAATTTGTCAACAAGCCGCCCCATCTCCAGCTTCAACTTCTACAACAACAACAACAACAGCAGCAGCAGCAGCAGCAACAGCAACAGCAACAGCCGCAGATGCAACAGCAGAGGAAAATGATGATGGGGATCGGTGCGATGGGAATGGGAAATATTGGGAACAATATGGTTGGATTAGGAGGCCTGGGAAATACTATGGGTATTGGTGGTGCAAGGGGATTGGGAGCATCTGGAATCTCGGGACCGATGGCATCTTTATCTGGTATGAATTCCGTGGGTCAGAATTCGGTGAATCTAGGTGCAACTAATTTCAGCAATGCTATAAGCCAGCAGATCCGTGCAGGACAAATGACTCCGGCACAAGCTGCTTTACTGACTTCAAGACTTCGGCAGAGCCGAAGTATGGTCGGGACTCCTCAGTCTGGTATGACGGGAATGGCGGGCACCAGACAGATGCAACCAGGGTCTGCGAGTATTTCTATGCTCGGCCAATCTTTGAACCGAGCTAACATGAACTCAATGGCTCAACGCACGGGAATGGGGCCTATGGGTCCACCAAAATTAATGGCCGGAATGAATCTGTTTATGAACCAACAACAACAACAGCAGCAGCCGCAGCAGCAGCAACTGCAATTACAACCACAACAATTTCAGCAGCAGCAGCAGCAGCAGCAGCAACAACAGCAACTGCAATTACAACAGCAACAATTTCAGCAGCAGCAAGATCCGTCTTCAACGCTGCAGGCTGTCGTTTCTCCACAACAAGTAGGCTCGCCTTCGACAATGGGAATTCCGCAACTGAACCAACAAACATCACAGCAACCCCAGCAACAGCCGAGTCCACAGCAAATGAACCAACGGACCCCGATGAGCCCGCAATTGAGTTCAGGAGCAATTCATGCTGCCATGAGTGCTGGTAATCCAGAGGTGTGTCCTGCAAGTCCCCTTGGTTCTGTAGGGAGCATTACAAATTCGCCGATGGAGCTTCAAGGCGTGAACAAAAGCAACTCCGTTAATAATGCATGAGAAAGTTCATAAGCATGTCCAGTAACTACCTCCGCCGAAGAAAGAAGCCAGAGTCGGGGTTCGGTCCATCAAACTAAGGGTAGCTAAAAGAAGAAAAATATTGTTCATAGTCGCCTTAGTTATGATAAAAAAAAAGAGGCTTCAAATTACAGTTTGATGGCTGTTAGCTTCTCATCAGCAGGAATTTTCTGTTTGTCTCGAAAGTAACTTGTATATTTCATGACATTTTTCCTATGTATCAGTCCATTAGAAGAATACTTGTTTGTGTTTTTTTTTACATAGGATTGTTTTAGGATTTAATGTAATGTGTTCGTTTTCTTTTTGTACTTTGGAATACAATTGAGCAAGAGTAAATTACGCACACAGATCCAAAATCACGAGTTCACTCTCTAAGCAGCCACATTATCTCTCTTAACCATAGGGCCAAATGACCACAAACCACTTCCATCAGCAGGATAGTCATAGCCTAAGCTCAAGAATTCTTTTTGTCGGGAATTGGAGTTCGAGAATCATAAAGAAAGAAGAAACCCTTTGTGTGGTTTACCCAATTATGCAATTTAAGGAAATTAGAATCTTGTGTCCATTAATAAGATGCATTTTCACACGTAGATCGAGCCCTTAGTTGCCGAACAGAAAAAACATAATCACGAAAGCAACATAAAAAGCAAACAACATTGTCTCTAGGAAGTAACAGATGTATTAAATACATAGTTAATGATGACTTGATAGATCATTTGAATTCGACAAGCTGCTATAGCATGGATTGAAGCATCTCTCTCTCAGTTCTGACATGACGCCTCGTAACATCTTTGAGCATCGGACAGCCGGAAAGTGCCATGGAAAGCTCAAGTTCATCCTTGAGCATTTCAATTACCCTTTTAACTCCATATTCTCCCTTGGCTGCTAACCCGAACACCACCGGTCTTCCCACCTGCAATCATATAATGCGAAAAACCCACAAACTTCAACAAACATAATATTTTGGGTAATATTGACAAAGTCATGTTATAGTATCTATATATTTCGTGTGCTATAAAAATGATTATCATGTCATGTCAGTCGGATTGTGTCTGTAAGTCATGTTATTGTGTCGGAAATTGACAAACATATAAAAGAAAGATGAACAGTTGGAATATATGAGCTCACAAGAACAGCTTGTGCGCCAAGGGATAGTGCTTTGAAGACATCAGTTCCTCTCCGAACTCCTCCGTCAAAAAGAACAGGAATTTTCCCTCCAACAGCATGAACCACCTGCAAGCCCAAAATTTTATGTCCTCAAAAAGCATTTCTACAATGTTTTGGAAGCGATCTATGACAGGTCATGGTCAAACAACTAGTATTTTCAGTCATTTTTCTAAGACGATGTCCATATCACGATACTTGGTGTAATGTTCTCTACACTCTGCATTGAAAAATTAATGGAACAGTGGATTTTACCTCCTCCAAAACAGAGATAGTGGCTGGACTGTAGTCCAGCTGGCGAGCTCCGTGATTCGAGACAACAATTCCAGAAACGCCTACTTCTACTGCCTTAATTGCTGAAAATACAGGCGGAACAAATGAGATTCGAGTAACGTTTTTGTCTATAAAAATGTTGCAAATAGAAGTGAAAGAGAAAAGACAGAACCTTGGTCTTACCATCTTCACGGGTTAGTATGCCCTTAATAAGAACTGGCAATTTTGTAATGGATCTTAACCAGTCGATGTCCTGCAGATGTTATGAACGGATCAAATCATTACAACAATAAGAAAACATAACTCTAATTGGCAGACAAGCCACCTAAAGAGTGTTTGAACAACCTCGATATTTGAGTAAAAGTAAGATTACTCGATAATTTCAGACTACAGACTACTGAAGCAAATACCTTCCATGAAAAAGATGCATCGAAGGCATTTTTGGCGAAAGCCTCCAGATTTGAACCTTCATCCTGCCAAAGTCTCATACTTTAGTAAAGTACTTGAAAATAATAAAACACAAAGAAAAGAACGAGTAAACGGACTACTCGACTCACCGAGGTAACTTCCGTTGATATGAGTCCTTCGAAGTTTTTCAATTGTGGTGCAACCATCCTGCAAAAGTTAAAACATGTGCATATGAACCGCCATATTATAGTGTTTTGAAAAGAATGAAGATGTAAAATCTTTTACTTGTTTCTGATATCGGCTTCCCTTCGACCGAATCTTGGAGCATCCACTGTTAGTACAATAGCCTTAAATCCATTTCTTTCAGCTCTCTGCACTAGCTGGGCGGATATATCTCGTCTCTTGTACATCTATACAGAAAAATAATCTAGCTAAAGGACTAACTAAAAAAAAACTGAAGATAAATATATTAGAGAATCTGAAAAGTAAGGTGAAGAATTACGTATAGCTGGTAAAATCGAATGGCATTGCAGCTGTTGGCGACTTCCTCAATCGTGCAGGAAGACATGTATGATAAAATCTGCATTTAATGGTTACTCGTAGAGTTAGACTTGTAAAATGAGAAAATAAACTTGATATTTCATTATTTTTTTCGTTACCATGATTGTGTTACATGAAGCTGCTGCTCTAGCAGTGGCAACTTCACCTGGGAAAAACGTTGAAAGCAAGTTAAATACGAGTTTTTACGTGGCAAAAGTCATCCTGAGCCACTTGATCATCCCGACTTGGGTCTAAATTATGTGATGATGCTCCTTTGTGCCGAGCCATTTGATTTGAACCTGTCGTATAACAGGTAAATTGCCACGAGCTTGATTGTACCAACTCTCCATCCGGTTACAAAGTTTTATTAGATGGCTTGGCTCCAAGGAGATTTATCACATGACTTAGATCACTCGACACCATTTTGACACGAGTGAGTTAGAGAGTGAATAAAAGTGTGGAGAGGCTTGTGTGACAAAAAAAAAAATGTAATAAAATGAAAGATCAAGCACTCAATCCATCAAACTCGGAATGCTCAAGGGTCGTAGGATACTTTTTGCCTTTTTTTACATTATATCAAATGACAAATCTTCCATGACATTTTGAACCTTGAGGGTTAGCAAGCTTATGAAAAGCAGTTGGAGCAAGCAATATAGGGGCAGATATTTTGTAACCCAACACAGAAGTTGACATATCTATTCGACTAACATCTACAAGAACTCGAGGCCGAATTCTGAAAAAACAAAGGTAATAAGTTTACTACATCTTGAATTCACAATAGAAAAGGAGAACAGTTCAATTCAATTACGTGATCCGGCGAAAAGCTTCAAGATTTTCCTTTAGAGTGTGCTGATCTTCAGCTCCTCCAGCATAATAGTCATAATACATTTTCGGGAGCAATTTCTTAGCTAACTCTTGAAACTCAATCACATTAACAGGTTCAGAACTCCCCATTTCTCCTAAGTAATCAAAATCAAATATCAAATATAAGCACAAAGATGTTCTAAAAATGTATCAGAAGTATTGAAAATTCCTAAATAGATAGATGATCAAGCTCAATGGATGAATCCTAAGTCAAAAGATCAAGAAGCTAGAATTTGATCATGGTACTTCAAATAAAAAAGTTGCTTCAATATCATAAAACAACAACAAAGCATTAGTCCTTAAATGATTCGGGGTCGACTAACATCAACTTGCAAACATAAATCATAAAAAATCACTAAAAAAGATGATGGAAACAAAGAATGTTTTGATCATATAAAGGCATAAACTGAAGTAGTTTACCTGATTGAATTGAGCTAAACAGGAATAGAGATATTCAGTCAAAAGTTCTGCTGATACTTATATTAATGTATAATAAATTGATTTTAATATTGTCATGTTTTATATTATTAGATTCAATTTTGGGTTTTGAAACTATACTTTTTACTTGGTGATATTTGCATTCTTTTTCTTTTCCTGTAGCATAATTTTTGCATTCATTAATATACAATAATGGTATTATGTTTATTTAAAAAATAAATAATTGGAATGTGCTTTTATTATTGTGAAACAGGTCCATTCTTAGCTCTCCAAAGTTAATTTTGTCCCCCTTTAATTAATGATAATTCAATCCAATGATGTATAACAATCCTAACACTAATCCTAATCCTAATTCTAATTTTAAACCCGAACCCTAACTCTAAACTTCAATCCCAACCATAATCCTATTCCTAACCCTAATCTTAACTCTGACCCCATTGCCGGAATTATTGTCAATGGCCTTGCTTCGGGTTTAGGTTCGGGTATGAGTTCAAGTTTGGATTTATGACTAGGGTTAGGGTTAGAGTTAGTATTAAGATTAAGATTGTTATGCACTATTAATTGAATTATCATTAATCCAATGGTGACTCTCCAAAATAAATTTGGAGAACTACCCTCCAAGAGAATGAGCCTGTATTATGAAATAAACTCATATAATATACCCCACCATTTTGAATTAAATGTCTTTTTAGACAATGGGTGAAATTCTAAATTAAAAGTTGTTTTGAGTTTTTTTTTTTTTTTTTTCTCCAGCTCACCTAATATGTATATAAAATAAGGATATATTGATACTTTCAAGCCTCTTTTATGTTTTTTTTTTTTTTGTCTAAAAAGACATTTAATTTAGAATAGAGAGATTATAAATTATTCATACAAAATTTTTGCTAACACATACTACGCTAAACAATGCATTGCACTTTAAAATAGTGTGCATCATGATTAAAGTTCATTTGAAAGAACCTCATATATTTGAAACTAAGAGAATTCCTCGCGTTGCTTAAAAATTAAAATTTACTAGTGAACACTAAAATTGTGAGCTCTAAGCAATAACTAAAATTACGGATGATTTATGTATTAAATACCAAATAAGAAAAACAAACAAAATCATATAGAAGAAACGTAGATAAACTCGCATTTCTTGCACATAAATGTTTAAAAATGCAAAAAGCATAACATTAATAATGAAAAAGAAAACCAAAGTTACAGCATCCATATACATTATGAAAAATAAACAAAACATAACCAATCTTTCCATTCTAGTATAGATACTTCTTTTCATAATTCTCAGATCCACAAAAATCTCAAGTCCAACACTTTTAAGGAAAATGTTTTCTGAAAAAAAAGAGAGGCAAAAGTCTCCCAAACTACGCAGGAGGAATAAATCCTTGATTAAACATAAGAGATTCAAAAATAACTATAAAGTTCTTCTACTCTTAATCGCTTCACACAACATAAAAAAACATCAGCAGAGATGCTTCATATATTTGCAAAGAACACCAAATGGAAAAGATGTACACTCTTCAAAAGCTAAACAATATTACCATGACTCTTAAAGATGCACAACATTTTGCTTCCAACGACTCAAAATAACACATCTTTGAGGATGAGCAAACCCATTGCAAGCTTGCAAATTTTCACTTCAACCTGAAAAGACACTTATTTATTCCTTCTCCAAAATCTGTAATCAAATCCAAATATATATCATCAAGGCATACATTATGAGTCAATACCAGATCATGAAAAAGAGTGAGGATTTACTTAAAATCTAAAACATCTAAAAAAACATGTTCCAAATGCCGCTTCAACACTTAGAGAAAAAATCTCCAATTTATTGTCTGTTTCTTCAGCAATTAGTCCCTAGAATCCGATGTTTGCATGGTAAGACCTGTTGAGTTATTGGGGTCTCTCAGATCTCTCCTCTAATCTTACCATTACTTATGTTTGCTTGCATAGATTATTTTGAATACAGGAAAATGAAGCATATTAAATCGAAATCTGTTGAACTTTTTTTAGAGTTTTGTGATGGAATTCTGTAAGAATAAGAGACTCAACTGCAAAACATGTGATCCATATAACAAATAACCAAGATGACATTGTCGCTTGCTAACAATCCTTGGAGTCCTAAGTTAGGTCAGGACTCCACCGCTTCGCCTGGCTACACGACACGACGCTTGTATTGCTCTCCACAACCCCGTTTTGAAAAAGAACTTTTTCTCCTACATTTGGTGGCCTATTTAGCGTAGCGTAAATGCAATTAAATCATAAGCTTTCACGAAACTGAACATCAAATTATAAATGAATAGATTACATAGGGAGAAACATCAAGTAAAACACATATAACTTAATTAGGACTACAAAAATTTAGTTAACTAATATATTATATGTGAACAAATTAAAAGATTAAAGAGCACAATAAAACAAACTCTTACCTGCAAAACATCACTTGATGTATGGAAATTTCTTGTAATCTCTGGTAAAAATGAACATGAAAAAGAAAATCAAAATGAGTGACCGAAAGAAATGAAAAGGAAAAAGAAACAATTCTACAAATAGAGCAACATCACCATTTAGAGCATGGACGAACATGAATAAAACATGGACATTAATCATAATTGGTCATTAGATTTGTAAAATAGAGAATCAATATAAGAAAGGGTTTTTTACAAGACTAGCCCACTTACATTAGGCCCATTACATATATAACCAACTTCATGTTTCACATACTAAACTAACCACTCTCATTTTTTCTAGACAAAAAAACCCCCACATTTTAAACTTAAAGAAACCGTTCCATATATAACCAACCCACTTCGCTCCCTCGTTTTTGCTTTCTTCTTTCCCGTTAGCAGCGAGCAGCTATCTCTCGATTCCATCGTTTTCCATTTTCTGGAATCCACAACAAGATTTCCGGCAAGAGTGTAAACGGAGGAGACGTTGACAACAAGTAGCGGTGACCCACTAAGCAACAACTTCGAATTTTTGTATATTCGATCTAAAAATGGCAGAGGAAAGCACATCGATGAAGGTACATGCAACTTTGATACTTCATCTTTCAACCTTTGTTTCATGCATGCATTGTATTATGTATTTTGTTTGTAAAATTGGATTGCATGTTATTTTCTTTATGAAATTAGGTATGTAGGTCGTTTGCTGATTAGGTGATATTTGTAGGTTTAAGTCGTTTCATTGTTTTGTTTTTTGTTGTCCTTCTGTCGTGCTATTATATCTATAGTTTAATGAGAAAATGCAGTTTGAGTTATGGGTAGTTGAAGAGTTTCGTTTTGTCGTGTTGTCGTGATGTTAAATGTATGATGTGTGGAAAAAAGAAGTATCTCGTGCTGTCGTGCTGTCTTAATTGTGTGTGGTTTAACTGTGAAGAACATTCGAATTTCATGTATGAAGCTACTATTGGTTCAGAATCACATACATCAACGCGTTTTTGTAGAGAAAGTGGAATCTTGATCGGCAAAACATTGACAGAGAGTCAACTAACCAAGTTTAAAGGTACCTTTTTTGGACAGTTCTTGGGTATGTTGATGTCGGCCTATTCTGGATCAGTAGCCCATAGTATAAATCCAAGACAAGTTAGGAAAGAGGAGGATCCTAATGAGTCAGAACTGTGGTATAATATTGGAGGTGTTGACCTCAAATTTGGTGAATGGGAATTTGGTTTATTGTCTGGGCTAAGGTTCGAGAATCTAGCAACATGGAAGCAGGAAGTAAAGAATCTTGAGAAGCTTAATCAGTTGAGAAACACTTATTTTTCTAGATTCAGGACCGTTGACAATAAAACCTTGAAGGCAGTTTTCTTCAAGGTGGATTGGTCCCAAGAAAATGATGATGATGTAGTGGCAATGACAATGTTATATTTTGTCTGCAATGTTATACTTGATAACAGTAGAAAGGAGCCTCAAGGGTTGGATGTTGGACCTTGCAGATTATCCACCTTTATTTAGTGCCTTTCCATGGGAAAATTATGCTTGGAAGAAGACTGAAAAGTGCTTGAAGCGATTTGTGAAAGAAAAGCTGAATTGTTTGTCAGGAGTGCACAATCCAATACAGGTCGTGTACCGAATCATATAATTGGTTTTCCACTAGCTTTCCAGGTATGATATTACATGTCATGAATCATTTTGTATCTTAGAATTCAATTAGAATTCAAAAACAATACAGTTAAACTTTTATTTTTTTACTCATTTGTCAGGCTTGGATTCTTGAGGTGTGTTTGGAAGCCCGATGTTTTTATAATTACAGCAAATATTTCCTCCCACGTTTTGATAGGTGGGAGTTGAAAGAGTATGTTAATTCACATACTGCTAATGACACAGCAAAGGTAAGACACATAATGTTATGCACGACATCACGACACATTATATTTTCTATCACACATTAACTTTTTGTTGTATATTTCAGGATGCTTCAGCACCTTCAATTACAGAATTGAAAGCTGAAGCTGGTGAAAAGAAATGTAGGTGGTATAGCCATCTGATGAGGTATATTAAAGGCAAGGAAGACAAGTTGCTCATTCTACTAAAGGTAGAGAAAGAATTTCAAAGGTTGGAAAAGGTAAGGAATACCAGCACGACAACACGACAATAACACTTATACTTGACTTCTTTGGGCTTGTAGGATGAAGATGATGAAGATTCTGTTGGTGGAGAAGATCCAGTCGAGGAGGAAGAGCAGGAAGAGCAGGAAAAGCAGGAAGAGGAGGAAGAGACGGAAGCACATAATGAAATGGTAAGGAATACATCAACTTTATTTTAAGCCCGACAGCACGAAAATAACACTTATACTTGACTTCTTTGTCTTGTAGGATGAAGATGATGAAGATTATGTTGGTGGAGAAGATCCGGTCGAGGAGGAAGAGAATGAAGCACATAATGAAATGGTAAGGAACACATCAACTTTATTTTATGCATGAAAGCACGACAGCACGACATCACGACTAACACGACAAGAACACTTATACTTGACTTCTTTTGTCTTGTAGGACGTAGATGTTGTAGATGTTGCTGGTGGAGAAGTTCCGTTTGAGAAGGAACATGCTGAAGATGCTAATACGGTAGGTATAGAAGATGAGGATTTTCTAGAGAATGAAACGGTAAGGAAGACTTCAACTGTATTTTAAGCACGACAGCACGACTTATGTTTCACTTTTTTATCCGTGCGAGCAGGATGAAGCTGTTGTACATGCTGAACATGAAACCTTGGCAAGATATTTTCACTATATGTGAAATGTTGCTGGTAGTCAGTACAGATTTCGACAATCCAAGCCTGACATAGCAATGCAAAACCAACAGTTACTAAGTATTATAGATTAATAAATTATGTAAAACAACAAGATATATCCAGAATATTATACCAGGAAAGCTGGTGGGAAACCTAGCAGTTGATAAGACACGCAATCTCTCTCGCCTTGTATATTTTCTTCACAGGCTGTCTGCCTTTCTTTAACGCCTTTCTTTAACACCTTTCTTCATGGACTTGATTAACTTCTTCAATGCAAACACACCCCACGGGAAGGCACTAAATAATTCAGACCGATTTGCGAGCTCTATCATCCAATCCTTTATATTCCTTCTGATAGTGTTGTCAAAAATAGTTTGGGAAACAAACAAAGCATGGCCATTCCCACTACATCATCATCATCATCTTCCTTATCCCAATTCAGCTCTTCAAACTTATCCAACAACATATTGTTCTTAATTGCCTTTGCTTTCGGGAAAAACTTATCCTTCAACCTACGAGTCTACTTTAATTTAGCAATCTTCAGCTTCCATTCTGCATAATCTCCAAACCTCAGCCCACTAAGTAACCCGAATGCCCATTCCCCAAATTTCACATCAGTCCCTCCAATATTAAACCAGATCTCTACCTTACTATTTTCACTTATGTTGACTTCTCTTGTAAGGACACTGTGGACTATGCTTCCAAAATGGTTAGACAGCTCCATGCCCAAAAACTGTCCAAAATGTGTCTTCTTAAACTTTTTCTTTTGTCTCTTGCTCAATTTTTTTTCAATCGTAACCTCGGCGACTGTTGAACAACGCATTGTTACATGTGCTTCCGAACCAATACATGATTCATACAAGAATTCTGATGCCACCTTCCTTCTTTTATCATTCTACAAAAGATAAACATAAATTAAGCATGACAGCACGACATTACCTATGTGTCTTCTCTTAATCCAAATACTTAGGACATATTGAAAAACAACAGCACGACAGCACCTATGTGTCTTCTCTTAATCCAAATACTCAGGACATATTGAAAAACAACAGCACCACAGCACCTATGTGTCTTCTCTTAATCCAAATACTCAGGACATATTGAAAAACAACAGCACGACAGCACCTATGTGTCTTCTCTTAATCCAAATACTCAGGACATATTGAAAAACAACAGCACGACAACACCTATGTGTCTTATCTTAATCCAAATACTCAGGACATATTGAAAAACAACAGCACGACAACACCTATGTGTCTTCTCTTAATCCAAATACTCAGGACATATTGAAAAACAACAACATGATAGCACGACAGCACGGTAGAGACATCACTTATGTTGGCTGCTCTTAATTCAAATACTCAGAACGTATTGAAAAACAACAACACGACAACACCTATGTTGTCTGCTCTTAATCCAAATACTCAGGACATAATGAAAAAAAAAAAAACTGGACGAAAGCACGATAGCATGACAAAAATACAAGTTGCCTGCTATTTTTTGTATTTTACCCAATATCGAAGCAGAAATTAAAAAACAAAGCACGACAGTGAGAAATATGCATTATGTACGTGCTCTTTACTAAAAACGCAAGCATATATTGATCAACAATGAACATCAGAACGACAAAACGATAGCATATATATGCAATTTCTCTCTTGCCCAATACAAAATCAGAAAATTTTCAGCATATATTAAATCCCTATTAGACAAAAATGTCAATTTAAAAACAATGGAAGAACTAACAGTTGAATGTACCTTCTTCTTTGACCTTTCTTCTCAAATTTGATCTGGTACCACTTCTTGTCTTTGTCTTTTCTTCTGAATTCCACTTTTAACCATTTTACCCAATTGTCGCAACTTTTCGCCTCTTTTCGTCACGTCAACAGCCGACTTCGCCTCTCTCTTTCCGTCAACGCCTCTCTCAAACGCCGGTTGAAAGTATACGATCAAATGGAAACCGTTGTCGTGTTAGAAGGAGAAGTGAAATAAGTGGGAAACCAAAAGGTGGAACAGTTTCTTTAATTTTAAAAGGTGGGGGTATTTTTGTCCAGAAAAATTGAGAGTGGTTAGTTTGGTATAGAAAACATGAATTGAGTTATAAATGTAATGGGCCTAATGTAAATGGGCTAGTCTTGTAAAAAAAACCCTATAGGAAAAGCTTCAAACATAATAATAATAATAGAGTTCAGCTTGCGTTTCAAATGGAAAGGAGAGTTCAGCTTGCATTTCAGAAAGAATAGAAAGAGAGAGAACGAACAAAACTTGCGCCTACCACAACTTGCATTTCAGAATCAGAGCTTTCACACAATTTTGAAATCCAAATTTCCTCATGATCAACAAATATTTTTGCAAGAATATCCGTCAATAGAAATAAAATTAAGGTCATATTTCTAATTCTTCTTCAGAATATATAATCAAAGCTAATGAAAATGATAGAAGCACCCATAATTAACAAATCAAATGCTGACAACATTACTAAATTACAAACTAACTACAATTGTTAAAAAAGTATAAAAAAACGGAAAATAATCTGTTGTCCTGGACTTCTTATACATTTTCTTGTCCATTTATAAATTTTTGACATGTGTAAAAAAGATTCTACGAGGGGTTGATTCGGGGACTATTTAGGGTATAATAAAAAATATTAGATTCGTTTTTCAACATGTCAAAAATGTATAGGGAGACAGGAAAATGGAATAGGAATTTCGGGACATCAGATTTTCTTCCTAAAAAAACAGATCAAAATATCAAAATACAATATCCTCAATGTACTAACTGAGAAAGTAGGGAAAGAAAAGTTATAGTAGACTTGACTCACCAGCATAGAAACACAGATGCCATATGGCAACATCGAGATCGACGGAGGCCTGAAATTAAAAAAAATGAACGTGTAACTCGCAAGATCTGAAGGAAAATAAGAAAAAAAATGCAAATTGAAAATAAGTAAAGTATTATCTTATGAAAAGAAATTAACTGCTTGTTCTCATTAATTTCATTTCATAAGTAGCAACATAAATAAATGCCTACAAACTTGTAACTTATTTCTTCAATTAGGACAAAGTATGACCCAAATTGTTCTTTATATTTAGACAGAGATATACATATCATAATGTTGCTGATATGTTTCAGTTTATAATACAATAATGTTAATGTTTTTATCTAGCTTGACCTTGGCAGATATATCTAATAGAAACTTTGGCAGAGAAGTGATTCGATGGTGAATTTCTAGGTAACTAAATTACCATGAACCTCATTTTTACATACGAGTATATTAGAGCATAATTTGTAAACTGGAAGAGAATTTTCTATTTTCAAACTTTACTTGGTATGAGCAAGTCTTTATCTATGCTATGCTATTAAATGCTTAATAGATGTCCAATAATTACAAAAGTTTGTTCTTCATTTGTCCAGATGTATGTTGGTCCTCTGGTAGCTCGGAGTGTATGGAAGGTAGACATAACAAGCAAAGGGAAGATGAGAATAGAAAAGCCGTAGTTGGAGAACCAACCATAAGTGTTATAAGTTTCACTAATTTTCTCCCAACATATTAAGTCTAGACAGGTCGTTCCTGACATTTTAGAGGCCCGTGACGAGATGAAATATTTGGGCCCTTTTATATATACATTTTAATTTGTCTTTTTTATTATAAATTATAGGCTAGATGAAAAAAATGTTATCGAACATCCTAACTAGGGCTGGACACGAATACTAAATTTATTCATTTTGATTAAATATTTAAGTAAAATGATCATGAATTTAACTATACTATTGACTTGGTTTGACTGAATTCGGTCAAAGATAGTTACAAATGTGAATATTTTTCTTTTCATATGGATCCGCTTCTCGAATTTTTGGGTGTTGACATAAGGGATAAAAGTGAGGAGGAAGGGATGGTTGAAAGTGAGGAGGCAGAGATCGTTGAAAACAGGGAGGAGATCATTGAAATTGAGCATATGATAGTAAGAGATGAGGATACTCGGATTGAAGTTACTTTAGTTATTGATTGTTGTGTTTCATTTTTCTTTCTAAATAAATAATGAAATATTCTTGTTTATGTCACAGAGTTGGATTAAAAACAAACTGAGGTCGGTTACCAAACTTGATGGAGGGTATGACGCAATAATGAAAACTCGATTGAGCACCATATCCATGAGCTTGTTGTGTTTCATTTTTCTTTCTAAATAAATAATGAAATATTCCTGTTTATGTCACATAGTTGGATTAAAAACAAACTGGGCTCGGTTACCGAACTTGATGTAGGGTATGACGACAATGATAAAAACTCGATTGAGCACCATATTCATGAGCTGTGGGCGGTCCATTTGTGGGCTATTATACGCAGAAAACTAGCCACCAAGTATCTACTGATGTATCCCAAAGAGATGATAAGTCTCTGCTAGATAAAAATAGGGATGAATGTAATCATTCTATTGTGATCACCGACATCGAGAGTTGGTAGGATAGCAATAACGTACTTAGAGAACGTCGGCAGTTTCTGAATAATTTTGGGCCAAGATGGGAAGACATGGGTTTGGAATGATTGCTTTTGATACAGTGGAACTAGTGCCGATCCTGAGGTTTCGAGGGTCTAGGGCCAAAAAGCTAAATATGGGCCCTCATAAATTTATTAACGATGAAAATTTTTTTCATGAGAAAACAAACATTATATTTGACTACCGTTTTTTTTATACAAAATAATCTATTCGAGCATTTACATATGTTGGAATGTCATACTACAGTCAACAATTTCGTCATTTTTAATTCAGATTTTCATTAGTTAATAATATTTGCAACTTCTACGCACTCTATTTATCAGTTATACATTAGTTTTTTTTTTTATAATTATTTGCAGCTACCAAACGGTATAACACTGGTTCATTTAACCAAACCTGAAGAGACTGAGGAAATAGATGAATCTATATTGTTAAATGCTCTTCCAGATAGGTCTATCGCTGAAGAGACTGAGGAAATAGATGAATCTGTATTGTTAAATGTTCTTCCGGGTGGGTCTATCACTGCGGTAATTGTTCTTACTTATGTCTTCCGAAATTTGGGTGCTAAGGTTAGTATGAACGTTATATTTTTTGCTTACTCATTTCTTTCATTTTCTTCTTTGTTTCTTCTGAATTCTTGTACCATTTATCAAGTTTCGCTAATCTTTTACTTACACTTTTCACGAAATTTATAAAGGGCAAGTAGATGATGAGGAAGAACAAAAAAAGAAGAAAGCAAAAGGAAAAGAGAAACAATGGCAGTAATAACCGAAGAAGGGTCGTCCCTGGGCATGGGCAGGAGGGGCGTGTGCATAGGGTCCAAAAGTAATAGGAGCCCCAATTTGTTTGTCTATTACGCTCTTTTAATTTTTCATCAATCACATCCGGAGTTTTCATGTAATTCAAAAAGGTTGAAGTCATTTGAATTCTTTGCATATATTTCATTAAAAAAAATTTGTAATGAATAAAAAATGAAAGTGTTTGCAAAAGATTTTATCAAATAACTTGATTTAAACTCGTGAAGTGTTCAAGTTTGTCAAAACATCATAATGAAATCAAAATATTTCATTTACTCATCGAGTTTACTTTATTATCAAAATCTATCTGAAGTACCACAAGAAGAAAACAACAATCGTACAGAAGGAAGAACATAAGTTCGAATTCTCTCTTCCTGGAGAGCGATGGAATCCAAGGCGGGGTTTCCCTGGCGTTTCGTGATCTTGAATATGATTATTACCGTATAAGTTGCCATGAGAACTATTCGATCCTGAGATGAATTGAAGCCCTGAGAACATTTCGTTTTAATTATTTCTTCTTGGTTTTTGTGGTGATACGCAACCGATGGATATTTTTGAAGGGACCTCTCAAGTATTGGGTTTGGGAACTTCTCAAAAAAAAGAAAGTATTGGGCATGACTTAATGTTTCTTTTTTTTCTAAATTTTTAAAGTTTATTGGATATTTGTAAGTGAAAGAGATTAATTAGGACTCTATCGAACTATATGCTTTTTTCTAAAACGACTATCCAATAGTTTAGGCTTTTATGGAGAAAAAGAAGTTTAATCTTAAATTTTAGACAAAAATTCGGTAGGTATACAATTAAGTAGCAAATCTGAATACCCATTTTCATGGAGGATCGAATCACGGTTCATATGTAAAACCTTAGTTGGATTGATGTGGTGGTTGGTTACATTCTAAATTCTTGCTCCATTTATCAAGTTTCGCTAATCTTTTGCTTACACTTTTCACGAAATTTATAAAGGGCAAGTAGATGATGAGGAAGAACAACAAAAGAAGAAAGGAAAAGCAAAAGCAAAAAGAAAAGAGAAACAGTGGCAGAAACAACCAAAGAATGGCCGTTCCTAGGCATGGGCAGGAGGGGCGTCTGCATAGGGTCCAAAAATAATAGGAGCCCCAATTTTTCTGTGTATTACGCTCTTTTAATTTTTCATCACTCACATGCGGAGTTTTCATGTAATTCAAAAAGGTTGAAGTCATTTGAATTCTTTGCATATATTTCATTAAAAAAAATTTGTAATGAATAAAAAATGAAAGTGTTTGCAAAAGATTTTATCAAATAACTTGATTTAAACTCGTGAAGTGTTCAAGTTTGTCAAAACATCATAATGAAATCCAAATATTTCATTTACTTTTCGAGTTTACTTTATTATTAAAATCTATCTGTGAAGTACCACAAGAAGAAAACAACAATCGTACAGAAGGAAGAACATAAGTTCGAATTCTCTCTCTTCCTGGAGAGCGATGGAATCCAAGGCGGGGTTTCCCTGGCGTTTCGTGATCTAGAATATGATTATTACCGTATAAGTTTCCATGAGAACTATTCGATCCTGAGATGAATTGAAGCCCTGACAACATTTCGTTTTAATTATTTCTTCTTGGTTTTTGTGGTGATACGCAACCGATGGATATTTTTGAAGGGACCTCTCAAGTATTGGGTTTGGGAACTTCTCAAAAAAAAAGAAAGTATTGGGCATGATTTGATGTTTCTTTTTTTTCTAAATTTTTAAAGTTTATTGGATATTTGTAAGTGAAAGATATTAATTAGGACTCTATCGAACTATATGTTTTTTTCTAAAACGACTATCCAATAGTTTAGGCTTTTATGGAGAAAAAGAAGTTTAATCTTAAATTTTAGAAAAAAATTCAGTATGTATACAATTAAGTAGCAAATCTGAATACCCATTTTCATGGAGGATCGAATCACGGTTCATATGTAAAACCTTAATTGGATTGATGTGGTGGTTGGTTACATTCTAAATTCTTGCTCCATTTATCAAGTTTCGCTAATCTTTTGCTTACACACAAAAATTATAAAGGGCAAGTAGATGATGAGGAAGAACAACAAAAGAAGAAAGCAATAGCAAAAGCAAAAAGAAAAGAGAAACAGTGGCAGAAACAACCGAAGAAAGGCCGTCCCTGGGCATGGGCAGGAGGGGCGTCTGCATAGGGTCCAAAAATAATAGGAGCCCCAATTTGTCTGTGTATTACGCTCTTTTAATTTTTCATCACTCACATGCGGAGTTTTCATGTAATTCAAAAAGGTTGAAGTCATTTGAATTCTTTGCATATATTTCATTAAAAAAAATTTGTAATGAATAAAAAATGAAAGTGTTTGCAAAAGATTTTATCAAATAAATTGATTTAAACTCGTGAAGTGTTCAAGTTAGTCAAAACATCATAATGAAATCTAAATATTTCATTTACTCTTCAAGTTTACTTTATTATCAAAATCTATCTGTGAAAACAACAATCGTACAGAAGCAAGAACATAAGTTTGAATTCTATCTCTTCCTAGAGAGCGATGGAATCCAAGGCGGGGTTTCCCTGACGTTTCGCGATCTTGAATACGATTATTACCATATAAGTTGCCATGAGAACTATTCGATCCTGAGATGAATTGAAGCCCTGAGAACATTTCGTTTTAATTATTTCTTCTTGGTTGTTGTGGTGATAGGCAACCGATGGATATTTTTGAAAGGACCTCTCAAGTATCGTGTAGTATACATTGGCCAATATGGAGTTTAAACAAACACCACGAATCGTCACATTATTTTTTAGAGATATATCATATATGAATATGAAGTCTAGTACATTCATGATGGTTTATATCTAATGTCAAATGTTTTTACCTCTTGCTTTAACATGGATGGGAACTCTAACTTCGTGGTATTAGACTCTAACTTCATTCTGTAGATTTGGGGATAATGCAGATTGTAGAGCCATACCCTCTTTATCTAGTTCATTCTGGATTTTGTACAGGACTACAATCCTTCCTAATCAACTTTAGCCAAATTTGATTATTCTTTCTTTTTAAAAACAATGTGATAAATGTTTGTCAAATTTGATTCATAAAGTTCAACATGTCAAATGTGGTTCCTTATGTCATCCTTGTTGTCTTCTTAGTAGGTTAATTCAATAAAGCAAGAAGCATATGATGCTGAAGCTGATCGAACTGTTAAAGACAGTTCTCATTCTATTTTTAAAAAAGAGGTGAAGCAATTGATACTGTGGAATGCTCTTTGGAAGTTCTCTACATAAGCTAAAGATATCGAATTGACAGGCTAGGTGATAAAAAAACTTTGTGTGTGCTTGTCTTGCTCCTGGTGAACTTTTTTCTGGAGATGATTAGATCAATAAAATTGCAGTCATATACAGCGTCTTGGAACCCCCTTTACCTGGTCTTAAGCCCTGTATCTTGATTGTTGTTACTTTGATTTAGCCCGGAGTTCATGCATTCGGCAGATGGTGTCCAAGCCTCATCCAAACAAATATTAAGTTCAATGGTTTTAAGAATACTAAAGATATAATCTTATTTTGGTTATTTGATATTGTTTTCAAGACAGTGATATACATATCATGAGATAGGATCAGGTGAGACAAGTGGCAATTTTGCAATTTGAAAAACACGGAGGGGTATTATTGTCTTTTTACCTGTGGAGTATTTAAGGATTTTTATTTTTTTTTTTGCAATTTTCCATCATTCTCTTCCTCCCTCTTTTCCGTCTGGAACCGTTTTCTTAGGAACGATTTTTCTGATCGTGGTTATTTTGAGTTTTTGTTGTGCTCGAACGTGTTGATTTACAGGTTTTGTTGTCGTCGATCGTGGCTGAAGTAGTTTTTCTGTGTTTGATCGTAAGTTTTTGTGTATATATTTCTTCCTCTTCTTTCTTTTTTGTGCTCTTGTAATTTTATGCGTTTTTGTTTGCTTTGATTCTTCGATTTTGAAGTTGCTCTGTTTGTTTTCGTTGTTTTTCTTCCTCTTCTTTCTTTTTTGTTTAATTTTTCTTATGTTTCGATTTTCATGCGATTTTCATGTTTCTAAGTATTTCTAGGGTTTTGTTTTGCAGAATTTATTGTTCAATGACTAAAAGGAGTTCGGATCATGTTGTTGATCCCAAATTGCTGGATGATATAAACTCTCAGTACCTTGAAGACAATTCAAAGAGGTTTTTTGTTTGCGGAACATTTGGTTTTGTTTGTTGGAACAATTCAATTTTTATGCTGCAGTAGTATATTATATGTTTGTTATCAACTATGTATGTACTCTGTTTTGTTAGTGTTGTTTTGTAATTGTGTTTTTTTTTTGTTTTGTTCTGTTTTTTAGGGATGTTTCATATAGGAAACGTACTTTGCGAAGTCATAAGTTGAATGTTGCTGATGACGATGATGTTGCTGATGACGATGATCTTTCTGATTTTATTTTAAAGAAGAGGAAAGATTTATCTTCTCGTGGTGATACAGCTGGTGATGATGGTGAAAGCAGTTCAGATAATAGAAGTGAAAGTGAAGACGATAGTGGGGAAGATGATGATGGGGACAGCGAAGATGATAGTGGGGAGGATGATGATGATGATGATGAGGATTGTGATGCAGATCCTAATTTTGTGTTTAGTGCAAGTTCACCAGTATGTGGAGAGGGAAGTGATGATAGTGATAATGATATTGTTGCTGATTGTAAGAAAATTGTAAAAGCTGTTGGAAAGTCTTTGACTGGTTCTAGGTCTAAGAAGTAGGTTGTTGGAGTGTCTGTTGTTAAGCCTAAGTCTGTTCTTCCTAATAGGAATAAGGGCAACAAGAAGTCTGCAGAGGAATGTTTAAATTAGAGAATTAGGCCAATGGTTCTGATGGATTTTTTGAAGAGAATGCTTGATTCTCATAAAGGTGTTATTAGAGATATTGGTTTTGGTGGTTTTTTA
The DNA here is from genome assembly GCA_028411795.1 of Euphorbia peplus. Lineage (NCBI taxonomy): Eukaryota > Viridiplantae > Streptophyta > Magnoliopsida > Malpighiales > Euphorbiaceae > Euphorbia > Euphorbia peplus. Next base: position 3,925,724 of record CP110843.1, on the reverse strand, counting down.
CACCTAGATATTGGGAAGCACAATGCATCTTTTTGTGCAAAACTTGTTCGTAGTATTGATGTGGATAGATGTTGTTTTCTGCTTCCTTCTGGTGAGAAAATAAACATAAGTGAAGAAGATGTGAATGTTGTTTATGGGGGGATAGTTCTGGAAGGTGGATTAGATTTTTGAAGGAGTTTAGGAAGGGTTATGATCTTAGGATAGGTAGTCCTCATGATACTACTATTATGCAAAAGCTTGATACTCTGGTGAAAGAACCTGTTTCTGATGAGTTCATTTGAAATTTTTTGCTTATTGTTGTGAACTCTTGCATTTATTCTACAAATAATAGGCAACTGTACCTCAAGTTTTTGTATAGCTGCATGAATGTAGGACAAATTAAGAATCTTAATTGGTGTGGTTTCGTGTTTAAATCTTTGCTGAAGTGTGTTCGTGATTACAAGGATCGTGTTTCTTTTTTTTGTGGGCCATTACCTTTTGTTCTGGTAAGTATTTTTGTTGGAACAAAAGGTTTGTTTGTGTGGAACAAAAGGATATCTGGTTTGGAACATTTTTTATACTTGTGTTATAACTTGAGATTTTGCTTTTTTTTTTCATTGCAGATATGTTATTTTGACCGTTTACAACGTTCAAATCATGTGATGCCCAAACAAATTCCTCTAACTTCTGTGTGGGGTGACAAACAAGTCTCGGATAGAATTGCTTTTGAAGAGAAGTATGGTTTTGGTAATGGAATTGTTTTGGCAAGAGTGTTTGATGTGGAAGAAAAGATGAAGAAGAAAGAAGCAAAGAAGCGGAAACGAGAAGAAAGGAATAATAAAGAAGATTCCAAGAAGAAGTTGCGAGCTGAAGAAGGAAGTGGGAAAAAAGAAGAACAAGTAAAACAGAAGTGTGGAGAAGAAGTTCCATCGAATCCTACTGATTTGGTGGTATGTTTGTTGTTTTTTGCTTCCTTCACAATATCTTGTTCTGTTTTAGTACTTCTTTAATAGTTTTATGAATATTTAATTTTATTCTCTGTATTTTTTCAAAGTTTTGTGATGAAATTTAAGGATTTGGCTACTAAATTAGCTGGAAATGTTGCTGAAATGTCTGTGGTTTTAGACCAAGCTGGTATGATGTTTGAAGAAAAGGACTTGTCTATGCAGATGGCTAACCTTATTGATAACATATGGAGTAAATATAGGATTCCTAAAGAAGTTAGGGTTAGCCAGCGTTCAGAGCAAGGAGAAGGAGTAGCAGAAGGAGTTATTTCAGGTGTTTTTAGCCATGATGATTACTTTGATCAACCTGAGTTCTTGGCAGCTTTATCAGCACTTTGTTCACAATTTGATCCTGTAGTTAAAAAGGATGTAAATGCCACACAAAAAGATAAAAGGATATACGTCGCCTACTTTTGATTTGTTGAGCGAGTCTTTTTGTTCGTTGGAAGGTGAAGACAAAATGTAAGTGTTTTGTCTATCTCTTTGTTGTTTTTTTCATTTTTAAATTTCTGTGTTTGACTACATTTTTATAGTATATATTATTGTTGGAACAACATGATTTATTGTGTGGAACAATATATTATTGGTGTTGGAACATAATCATTTTTTGAGTTTTTTTTTTTGTTTTTGGTTTTATCTAGCCATGATAATCTTGCTAGTGATGAGAATGTTGACAAAGATGCTGATGTGAAAGATGATGATAAAAGAAGTGATGAATTTGATGCTGGTTTGGATCTTGGTGATGCTAATGTTGGGCAGGATGATTGTGTAAAAGATGAGCTTAAAAAGGGTAATGTTGATGTTGTTCCTGCTGTTCAGATAACGTAAGTTATACTAATTTTTCTATTTGGTCTGGAACAAATGTTTTGGTATGTGTTTTTTTGATTTTTGTTAGTTGTTTAATATTTTTACAGGGTGTTAGATGATGGTCCAGTTGATGGACTTGAAAAAGAGTCTTATTTTAATACTGATGATTTGAAGTCGTTGCCAGAGGACATTCCAGATGAATTACCAGGACTGTGCAATTGGGCTTGTTCAAATCTAATTGATAATAGGACAATTTTTAGTCGTTTAGAGAAAGAGGTTTTTGTTCATGAGGTGAATGCAGTAGTTATGCGTTCTGATATACGCGCAGTAGTAGATATGTCAGAGATTGGTTGTGGGACAATTGTTTTTTATATGAAGTACGTTCATAACCTACCATTTTTTTAAAATATGACAATTGTTATAGATTGTTGCTTAACTGTTTATTTGTTCTACAGATTCCTTTATGACTATCTAAGTGATTTTGAAATCAAAGGGAATTTGTGTTTTATTGATCCAAACCGGACCTGTGAAAACAAAAAGACAACGCTAGATGAAAAAGCTTTGGTGTTGAAAGCTAGATTTGATGCTTGTGGGAAGAAGAATATATATTTGGTTCCTCAAAACACAAGGTACTAATTTATTTTCAGTTTATGTTATTATCTGTTATTGTAATATTTCGTTTTTTTGTTTTTGTTCAGGAGACATTGGACTTTAACTGTGATTGAGCTTGAGAAGAAAAAGGTTTATTGGTTTGATCCAGCAAAGTCTCGTTTGTTACCTGATGATGATGAATGGAAGATTGTTGTGAATAAGTATGTTTTTTAAACTTTGTTTTTATTAATTAACAGTTTAATGGTTATTGAATTGTTTGTTATATGTGTATTTAAACTTGTAGATCTATTACATCTTTCTACGTTGAGGCTGGAGCGAAAAATTTGAAGGTTAATTGGAATTGCCCTCCTGTAAGTTTAGATAATGCATTTGTTTTGTGTTTTACATTTTTTATTTGCAATCTTTTTTTAATTCACTTGTATTATTGCTTTGTAGGGTTATCCTAGGCAATCAGATGATACGAGTTGTGGTTATTTCGTATTGAAATTTATGCATGATATTGTATGTCATTCTAATTTCAACATGTCAACTCTGGTAAAATCGAAATCTTTTTTGTTTTGAATTATAATTATGTTTAACTTGTATTTTTCAAAATGAAATTTGTTTTTAATTTGTTCTTTAGTGGAAAAAGATGCAAAGGAAGCCATTCAGTAAAGAAGAGATTGATGAAGTTATTTCTGAATGGGCGAGTATTGTTGCGGAGTATGGTTTTGCTCAGCATTGTGAGAAAAGTTTGTATGTATTTCTCCTTCTCTGTGTTTTATAATCCTTTTTTGCATTTGTTGGAACAAGATGATTGGCTTTGTGGAACATAGTGTTTTCTCTGTTGGAACAATTTTTTTATGTTAAGTTTTTTATTGTTTTTTTACAGACTTAATTCTGGAGAAGAAGCTAGAGTTGTGGAAGGGGAGGAGGATGTTGTAAACAGGAATGAAGAAGCTGGAAAAGGGCGTGCAAAGAGGGATGTTAAGGTTTCAAAATTTTTACGTTCTCCGTTTCTTGCAAACAATGATGATTTGCTGTTATCTATGGATAATAAGAAGAGGAGAATTGTTGAGTTTGCTCTCCGCCCTTTGATTAAATGGTAAGAAAATGAACATTTGGTGTTAAATTGATTATAAATGTATAACTTATTTACAGTAATTTTTTGTTTGTTTTTGAAGTGAGGATTTGCTGTATAATGATGGGCAGACCATCATTAATCAGAATGATTTTTTGAGTCTTGATACTAAGAAGATGGTTCTTAGTAATGTTGTTGATGCATGGTCTGCTATTTTAAATGTTGAGGAGAGTAAAAGGAATTGTGCAGGAGTTAAGAGATTTTTCTTCACTGCTTATCCCTTTGTATGTTTCTTAACTTTTTTCAATAACTTTGTTTTTTCTTTTTGTTGTTTTTAAATCAAGTGTTTTTGTGAACTGATTTGTTTGATGATTTTTTGTAGTTTTTATTATGTTCTGATGATGGTAAGAGTGGTTGCAAGACAAAAAGTGAGAAGAAGATGAGCTTTATGACAAGGTTGCAAAGTGAACTGGATTTTGCAGGTGTTAAGAGTTTGCTTGGTTACGAATTGGTAAGTTATACTCTTGGAACAATATCATTGTCTTGGTGGAACATATTGTTTTGTGTGTTGGAACAATTCTTTTTTTATTGTTTTCTGTAATTATGAATTGTCTGTTTTATTAGGTATTTTTTCCAGTTTGTCACGGTGCACACTATTATGTCTTAGTTATCAACAATTTGACGAAGAGAGTGGAAATAATTGATAATCGTCTTATTCCTGCTGGTTTGGAAGAGAACCATAAGTATTTGGGTTTCCCAGAATATATTGTAAGTTTTACTCTTGGAACAATATCATTGTCTTGGTGGAACATATTGTTTTGTGTGTTGGAACAATTCTGTTTTTTTGTTACAACAGTTTGTTTTGATCTTTGTTGTAAGTTGCTTGTGTTGCTGAATTTTTGTATAGTGATGATCATGTTTCATTGAAAGAATTGTCTCGTTACAAACTAAAGTTAATAAAGATGAAATGGAGAAATAACAATAATCTTATTGATTGTGGCGTTTACATGTTGAAGCATATGGAAAGTTATACAGGGCAGTGTGCAAAGGATTGGGATATTGGTCTTTTCGATACTGATGAGGTATGTGTTGTACAATTTTCTTTTTACTTATTCTTTGTTGTTTATTTTAATACTGTTTTTTTTGTGTAGGATGTATTCATTAAATAGTTGCGAATTGAGTATTGCTATAAGATTTTGATGCATCCTATTAATAGTTTGTTTGAAGAAGTGGATAAAGAAGCAACAAAATTCTCAAGATGTGCTGGATTGAAGTTAGATTTTGATTAGTTTAGTTTAATTTCCTTTTCAATATGGTTTAGGACAAGTATTTTAATGTTTTTTTAGATTGTGATTTGTTTTAAATAGCATATTATTTTCATCAGTAATGTTCAAGTGGTCCTTGAATGTCCAAATTGAATTTGGACATTGACCCTAAATTTAACAATTTCGTTCATATGCACATTAAAAACTAAACTCTAGACACTAAAAACTAAACCCTAGACCCTAAATCATCGACCCTAGACACTAAAAACTAAACCCTAGACCCTAAATCATCAACCCTAGATACTAATATGTGACATGTCATCGAATTATTAGTCCGGAGTATCACATCATCTAGGGTCGATGATTTAGGGTCTAGGGTTTAGTTTTTAGTGTCTAGGGTCGATGATTTAGGGTCTAGAGTTTAGTTTTTAGTGTCTACGGTTTAGTTTTTAATGTGAACATAATCGAAATTGTTAGATCTAATGGTCAACGTCCAAATTTAATTTGGACATTCAAGGACCACTTGAACATTACTGTTATTTTCATTTTTTATAGCAATATTCTTTTTACTTGTAATTATTAGTTTTTATATTAATAGCTTTGAACAGTACATAGAAAGTGTTATTTGATTTTGTTGGAACAAACAGATAGTTCGGTTGGAACAATATTAGAGTTCGGTTGGAACAATATTAGAGTTCTGTTGGAACAATTTCAGAACTTTGTTGAGATAATAGTAGAATATAGTTTTATTGAATGTATGACAAGATGAAAATAGATTATATTATTTTGCAAGATAATACAACAGGTTGATACGGGACAACATTGTTTTCCGGTATAATAAAAATGGGTTGTCACACTTGGATTCTCCTCTGAACTGATAGTTGTGTTTTGTGAATGTATAACAACATTTAATGACTGATATGGAACAATAATAGAATTTTGAAAGTATAATAATTTCTTTGGAACAAAACACCTATCATGTTGGAACAAAAAACAAATATCAATTTTTCGTTTATATCAAGAATAAAAATTGATAACAACTCCTATGTAACTGTCCACTTCATAGATCATGCGCCAGTTGATTGTCCACTTGCTTTTGCTGCTTCTTGTTCCTAAAAAATAGCAAATTGGATAAGTTAATAAAATAAATTAATATAATCCACTACTTCATCCATAACTGCTATTTGGCAGTTTATTTTTGTAACTGCAGTGTCTAGTTTTTCTAAAAATAACTTCTTTAAACACTCAGATTTCATATCACTTTTTTTTGTTGTTGTAAACAATCTAAAAAATGAGAGGAAGTGGTAGTTCTGGTAAGAGGAAGAAGAGAGATTTATCTCCACGACGTAGTCCAACCAAGGAATTTAAAGCAACACTGGTGGAGAAGCCCGAATCTATTCAAAGAATAAATGACAAACTTGAAATTCCAAGGGAGTTTGTTTCTGTGATTCGAGATGTTCAGCGAGCATTTCGAATCAAGGATAAGGATGAAATCATGAGAAAGTTAAAAGGTATGAAGGCAACTATGTCGTTTTTCTGTGATGAAATGCAGATTTATCTTGAGAAGGTGTGGGATGAAGAACATGATCTTGTTGAAGAACTTCAGGAAACAGAGGAAAAACTGGAAGCCAAAACAAAGGCTTATATGGAAGATATTCTGGATGCTTACTAGTTTGTTGTTTGTTTTGTTGTTTTGTTGTTTATTGTTGCTTTTCTGTTTTTTTTTTTAAATGATGTATGTTTGTTTTACATTCCTACAGATTGTAATTGTTTTCTAATTTTATAAAAAATTTGTTATGCACAATGTTATAGATTTGTTGGAACAACATTGTTTAACGGTTGGAACATAACATGTATTTGGTTGGAACATAACATGTATTTGGTTGGAACAATTTATGATTTAAGAAAAAGTAAGAAAAGGTAAATTTAAGACAGTAAACTTATATGGCTGTTATTTTTGCACAGTTTCTCTGATCATGTGTGCACAGTTTTCCACAACCCTTACAATTCCTCATCCTTTTGTTGTTCTTCTCAATTGCTTTCTCTTTTCCTGACTTCAACCTTTTTTCACTTTTTGTAAGTTGAACTCCACTTCCTTTATTCTTTGCAATTTTTGGTTCTTTTACTATAATTTCAGTAGGCAAGGTTGTCCCCATGAGCATCTCGATGTCTTGTATCTTTCTTGATGTAGTTACACTGCTGCAAATTTTTGCCTTCTTCCTTGCTTCCAATTCAGTCCTCAATTCTTTCATTTTTTTATGAGATCAGTGAGGTTATCTTCGTCATCTTCAACCAATGTGACACACAAGTGAAGTTCAGACCATAAACTATTCAACATTCTTTCTTATCTAATGTTCTAGCACATTCTTCAATGATAGTGTTGTCTAAGAAAAGAGTTGACTGTTTTGCCGCTGGAATTGTCCACCTATTTAGGATATACTTCTCAGGAAACTTTGTCATTAACTTTTCTTTCCATACTAGTATCATATGTCTACAAGGAACTCCTGCTCTGTTGAACTTCTTGCAATTGCAGACAGTTTCCTTGTTCAGGGAGTTATAGACAACTTTATTCTCTACTGTTTCACACCCTTCATGTGTCTCAAATCTTTCTTCAACTGTTATTGTGTGTTTTTCATTGTCAATTTCCATATTCTTTACTCCACAAAAGAACGAAGCATCAACAATCTGTTTTTGAACCTCATAAAACAGTGTTCTTGTAAACATTTCAGATGCATGCATTTCCATTTTGAGTGGAGTCTTACACGTAGGTTTTGAGTATTTGGAGTCGGTGTCATTCTGACCTTGAGCATGTCTTTGTCCATCGAGTGCAGTCTCAAATCGCATATTAAATTCAACAAGTGTTAAGTGTGCATTGGTGAAACTAGTGAAAAAGTGATTTTCACTTTCTAACCTTGAAGTCGTTCTCATTAATCCTGCTAGGAAACAGTCGCGGAAATATGTCGGTATCCACATTGTTCTTTTCTCGTACAATGACGCCAACCAAGTATGTTGTTGTAAATTGTATTCTGAAATAACATGTTTCCATTCTGATTCAAATTCTTCTGGCTTTGTTTCTACGTTCCACACGCATCTGTTTATCTTGTTGAGAAACTCATCTTTGTCTTTCAAATGATTTCCTGTTGTTTTTACATGACAATAATAACTGTAAGCATTCTTGGAACAACATAGTAATCCTGTTGGAACAAAATATAACAGTTTGATTTTGTTACCTAATTTTTCTGGAAATTTCTTCATAATATGCCACATGCATAGCCTATGTTCTGTCTTTTTGAAAACTTTTCTTATAGCACTTAGCATTGCTCCATCTTGGTCTGTGATATTGCATGTCGGTTCATTGTTTTGCATGGCTTTGAGGAATGTTTTGAATACCCACTCAAATGAGACAATATCTTTATTAGATAGTAAACAGGCTGCAAATGTAATACAACGTTTGTGGTTGTCTATTCCAGTAAATGGCCCAAAAACCATCTTATACATGTTCATTAATCATCCCAATAAGAATCGTAGAACAACATATTCACATACTTTGAACAATTTTATTTCAAGTAAAGTATTTTGAATTACCTGTTTGTGTTGTATGCTTGTCTAAAAGTTTTGACTGGTCCAACATTTACCTGTTTAATCATACCATAAATATTAATTAGATTATTTATGAAAATACAAGTATTGCAGCAAGTATGTGCTTGTGGAACAGTAAATAAATTACCTTGGTATTATCGAATATCATTTTTTTGTGTATCAGACTTATGTTTCTAGCCTCCTTTTGATACTGTGCACAACTTGGAGTGTAAAGTGGATGGCTATGTTCTTCTTTGAACTTGACAATCTCATATTTCCCATCATCAAAAAGTCTTAAGATCATCATAGCCCTGCATCCAACACGAGTATTTGATCTTTTCCTCCGTTTTTTGTCACTGGATGTTGCTGCTTTTTTGTGTTCTTTGTACCCTTGTTTATTACACAAAAAAAACTGTTCTCTTATAATATCTTCATCTTTTTTCTTTCTTAATGTTGATTTCCTACAAGAAAACCCACCAACAAGTGCATATGACCTATAAAATTCAAAACCTATATCTATACTGTCAAATGTCATTCCTAATTCTGGTTTTAATTCAATTGAACAACTTGGCAACCATTCTCTTGTTCCATTAAGTGTCTGAATTGGTGTTATTTCTGGTGTAGCTAGTACAATTGCTGTAGAAGTGCAATTGTTTTGTTCTTCAGTGGTAGATAAACCTAGAATCATTATATAAGAGTGTTATTATAAGTTAAAGTTGTTGGAACAAATGTATTATTGGCTTGGAACAAATGCTTTAAGTGTATGGAACATTTGCATTTCAGTGGTGGAACAAAAATCATTCTAAAGTACTGATAATAAAGTACCTGTAGAAGGTGATAGAACATCTGAGTGTTGTTCTTCTTCTGTATGACTCATAGTTTGATCTTATGTATCCATAGTATCTTATTTTTTGTATAAAAAACTCGATTTCAGCTGAAGAATATTAAATCGAAATCAGTTTAGATGCATATCAATGAGATCAAAGACATAGAACTTGTGATTATATGCAGATGAAGCTTAGGTTAAATTCATCAAGATCAAAGAAGATAAGATCTGTAAATTAGATCTTCAAATTTGTTTTCAACTAGATTTTAATGAATATTACATTACAAAACTTCTGATTATAAGCAGAAGAAGCTTAGATCTAATCGTTCACGATCACAGAAGCTAATAGATGTAAAATACCTCGTTTTTTTGTGTAAATTAGATCAGAGAAGTTGTGATGAGTTGCAGATGAAGGTTAGATCAAAATTTTGCAGATCAAAATCGATTTCAGCTCGATTTTGTTGAAAATTAGATCGAAAAGATTGTGTTGACTTGCTGAATCGCGTGATTGTTCGTAGATTGAAGAAAATCAGATCGAGCGGAGCTCGATCTATAAAAAATCTCAGTCTTTGTTGAAGAACTGGAGATTTTTGAGAAGAAGCAGAGATTGTGGGAGGCACAGTAATGAACAGTGCGTTTTTTTGGTAAACGCGCTTCTGCGTTTTTGGTCCAAAACGGTGCCGTTTTTGGTGTGTCTCACCATAAAATTTTATCTCATCTTAAAGGCTTGTCTCATTTGAACTTGACTCTACATATCATATCATATGTTTCAGCTTATAATACAATAATGTTACTCTATCTGTCTAGCTTGACCTTGGTCGTCTTCCTCAGATATATCTAATAGAAACTTTGGCAGAAAAGTGATTCAATGGTGAATTTTCAGAGGACCAACACACTCATGAGAATTGGCCTCAAATAACTAAAGTACCACGAACCTCATCGGTTTTGGTCTTTGTTTTACCCAATATTTTCAATTGTACTGCAATGAAAAGGAATAGAAGGCACAGAGACGTAACAATTCCCAGATTCAAATATAAATAGTGGTGAGTAATTAACTCACAACGGTAAGGTTAACATAATATTATACCTTTACAATAATTCTTAGCTTTTCAATATCCACCTAAATTCCCTAGACTATTTCCATTCCCCGCTAAATTAAAACACCCTAATAACTAAATTAATAATTAGGACTTGGGCTATCTGTTAAACTTTGGAAAGTTGAACCACTATGTCGATTTTGTGCGTCGAGCTCTGCAAATGACACAAAACAAAACAGGTAAATCGGATGCATAAAGTCATCATATATCATACCAACTAGTTCTAATAAACAGTTGAAGCAGTAAATTACCTCCTCTTTTTCCTGAACAAGTTCAGTTCAGCCAAACGACCATTGTAAGAGATGACAGATTGATAAACATTGACCTTTCCTGTATCCTTGTTTTTGGCCTTAAAGGTGATAAAAAACACAAAAGGTTCTTTATAATTTGCTCTGATAACTCTCACGAGTTCCAAGTTTTCCTCATTCTGCAACACAATAAGGTCAACGAATCAAACAGCTGCAACGTTGGTTTTGATCATAAAAGGGGAGGTCCAATTATATGCTACCGTTCCCGATACAATATCATTTAAGACAATCAACAAATCCTGTTTACTTCCGTTTGTCTCATTACTTACTTCAGACTAAGCAATTAGACAAGACAGCGGAAAAAAGGGAGAGAAGAAAAAAAACTAAAGATTAAGGAAGAGGGATTTCAAACAAATTTCACAAACCATTGAATAAAGATGGTGAAGAACAATTTCTACAGCCTTCTCGCAATGTCTAAAAGTGGGTGTGTCGGATACTTGAACAGGCATAAGCGTCCGTGAACAATCACCATCGAGGAAACCAATAACAGTTTTGATATCAAAACCCTGAGGAAGGAATCAGAGAGGCATTTATGTACACAGACATTAATAATTGTGATCCGTAAAGTAGAAAGGCAAGGAAGTACCTCGCTTTCATTATGCTCTTTCACATATTTTTCATAACGACAGAAATCATCAAAATTTTCAAAATCGTCATTGGTACAATTTCTAACTTCCACAAATTCATACTCGTCTCTTTCATCATCAAAAGCTGGGAGAACCTCTTCTTCATTCAGCTTCTCTGCTCAATCCATTGGCAAAGATTAACTGTCAATCAGCATTCACCCATTCTATCTTACCCACTAAGAATTATTAACTAAAACAGTTGGATCCCCTTATGAGAGCTCATCCATTCAACCAACATTCTATTGCTATTTTTATTTCTTTTTTTAATGAAAGATTTGGGTGTTAATTAGCAAATCTACCTCACAAATTGGAACTATGAATATTATGATACAGTTAACAACAAATAAGGAGTTCAACTACGCGTGCAATTGACTAGACAATATCCATATTATGATAAATATGATCTGAATTTTTGCGACAGTTTAAGAATAAAGAACTAACATGTCAATTTGACAAAAAAAAAATATTAAAAGCAGAAATCGTCATAAGAATATAAGTGAACAATTGAAACAGTAAATTACCTCCTTTTATCCTGAACATTTGAAGACAAGTTTCACCAGTTTTGCCATAAAAACTATTGTGATAGATGACAGACTGATACACCTCAGGTTCTCGTGAATCCTTACTTTTGGCCTCAAAGGTGACATAAAATAGATAATTTGCGCAATAGTTTGCCTTGATAAAATTGACAAGTTCCAAACTTTTCTCATCCTGCAAGACAAAAAGATCAAAGAATAAAATAGTTGCAAAGTTGGTTTCATTTATAAATGGAAATATTATCATTTTATATGCTAAAAGATCTTCCATCCTTCTACTTTATTTTTGTCGCATTTCTTTAGTAAAATCAATTAGACATACCTTTATTTTCAGATATTCAAGAACATTTTGGATGGCAGTTTTGCACTCCTCAAAAAGGAGTGTTTCAGATTTACGAACAGGCAAAAGAATCGACCACAAGCCACCCGAAAGTGCAGAAACAAAATGTTTGATATCAAAACCCTGATAAGGAAGGAGGAAGGGATCAGCCAATGCAATAACTATGAGCCGGTACCAAATAACAGTTGAGAAAAAAAAGCTACCTCACTATCATCATGCTCTTTCGCATATCTCTGATAGGCAATGAAAGCCTCATTGCTTTTGAAATCACTTTCCACAGCCCCTCCAATTCTACAAAAATTGTAACCTCCTGCTCTCCAATCGTACTTAACCGCACCTTTAACATCTGCGATGAATAAAAAATATGATTCAAAATTTTGAAAGAGAGGTCTAATTTGATAAAAATGAGAGCATAAGCTGTCATGGGGTCATTAAATGAACAATTGAAAAAATAAATTACCTCCTTTTTTCCTGAACATATGAAGAGCGATTTTACCATGCATATGATGGTGATCAAAGACAGACTGATACTCCATGATTTCTCCTTTAACAAAAGCTTTGGCCTCAAAGGTGACAAAAAAACGAAAATCTGATCTATAATTTGCCTTGAGAATTCTGATAAGTACCAAGTCGCGCTCATTCTGCAAGACAAAAAAAGGTCAAGGAATATGATTGTTGCAAGGTTGCTTTCATTTATTTGCTAAAATCCTGTTTACTTCTATTTTGTTTTTGTCTCATTTGTTTAGCATAAGAGGGACGGTGTTTGCATGGAAAAAGAGAGACTTTAAACAAATGCATACCTTAGTTTTCAGATATTCAAGAATTTTTTGTATGGCCATCTTGCAATCCTCAAAAAGGGAAGAGTTAAATTTACGAACAGGCTTAAGCATCATTGGCAAATCACCAAATAGTCGAGGAAAATATTTGATATCAAAACCCTGAGAATGAAGGAGAAAAGGATCAGTCTGATGCATAATAATGTAGAACCAAATAAAAACTGAAAGATTAAACATAACCTCACTATCATCATGCTCTTTGGCATATTTCCGATATTCAATGAAAGCATCCTTGCTTTCGAACTCACTTTCCTTGGCGCCTCCAATTGAATCAAAACAGTACTTTTCTCTACAATCGTACTTAACCGCACCTTTAACAGCTACAATGAACACAAAATAAGGTTTGAATGTTTTTGAGACAATTAAGAAAAACAGAAAGACAGAGAACATTTATATGATATAAATTAAACAATTGAAGCAGTAAATTACCTCCTTTTTTCCTGAACATATGAAGAGCGGTTTGATCATGATCTAACTGGTGGAAGATGACAGACTGATACTCCTCGATTAGTCCTTCATCCTTAGTTTTGGCCTCAAAAGTGACAAAAAACCGAAAGTCGGATCGATAATTAGCCTTAACGATTCTGACAAGTAACAAGCTGTGCTCATTCTGCAACAGAATAAAAAAGCTCAAATTAAGGAACAAAATAGCTAATTTAGGGCATTATGAATACATACACTCATACCTTTTCGTCGAGATAGTGAAGAACACTCTGTAGGGCAGTCCTGCACACCTCGAAAAGTTTCTTAGACGGAGATAAAATAACAGGCTTAACACTCAGCAACTTGCCAACTTGTTTCGGAAAAAAATGTTCCACATCAAAACCCTGAGAAAAAGGAACAAACTTTATGTTGTAAATTAAAAAAGGAACAAAATTTATGTTGTAAATTAACATACATTATGATCCAAAATCAAAATAAACATTACCATGCTATCATTATGCTCTTTGGCGAATTTTCGGTACGCAGTGAAGTAAAAGTTGGTTTCAAAAACACCTACTTCAGGAACTTGAACATGAGAAAATCGGAATCCCTCTCTTTGATCTTCGAAATTGGGAACATTCTCCTCTGAACTTGGAACGTTCTTCTTCTGCTCTTCTGGACACAACATTATGATTAAGGATCAAAAGTCAGAATGAAAGCGCGAACCCTAACTAATATAACTGATTCGAAGTAGTTCAGTTCTATATATACTACTTTTTCTGTTTGGGCTTTTCTGTTAGCCCACTATAATATCTGGCCCAACTAACAATTTATATCTCTACACTTCAACTAATATTTTTGTCTTGTTAAATACATATATATGCAGGGGAGGGGAGGAGGCATCAGTTAGGACAAGCAAAATATATGAGACAAGAAGTTAACGTGAGACATGTGGCAATTTTGTAATTAAGTAGATACTAAAACGGAATGCGGCAAACTTGTAAATAAAAGGGAAAGAAACAAAAAATCGGTTAAGATATGTTTATTAGAAGCATGAGATTGTACATTTGAACCCTACAGATTGCATTTTTGTGTATTTAGTTTTACATTCATTTATTTCTGATAACAACAAGAAACACACATGAGAAAAATCACATTCATACCAATGATAAAACCCCTAGCTGCACTAGTTTGTTATCTATGATCCTCTCACTCACATGGTTGCATTTTTCTAAAGGAATATGACCCACCGAGAAGACACATATCCCTTTAATAATTTTATTTTATTTTAGAAACTGGGCAATGTACGACAACACTAAAAAAAAAATACAAAAATCAAAATTAAAGGATATTTTAAATTATGAAGCAGCCATAAATATATACCGTGCGGTGTATATAATATTTTTAAAGCACTAATTTTTGTTTTAAAAGAACACAGCTATATAAAATTTAGATGAAAGCTACTTTAAAATAATCATTATATAATTATTATTTTACTCTTAGTATTATAAGATCAGAATTTATATTTCTATCCTTTATAAATGAACAAAGTATTTATAAAAAAAATAGAAAATCTGTATACGATATATAAATGGGTGTTGTTAATCGCAGCCCACTTTTGGGTAAATACAGCCCACTTTTTCCAAAAATGCCCTTTTCATTTGGATATGGATTTAAGACAAAACCAAACTCATTCTCAAACTCTCTCAAAACTAATATAAGAAATTAAATTCAAAAACTACAAAAAAACTCATGTCGATGCCGTTTAATTCTCCGGAACGGGACAATAACGAAGATTCATCGGATAACGACGTAAGAAAAATGAAATTACGTAAAAAATAATAATTCCACCAATCGTTTACTCTAATCGGTTTTCAAAAACGTTTGGGCCATGGTCGAAACGTTTTTGAAAAACGATTGAGCCATGGTGGAAGCGGTTCTGAGAACCATTTCAACCTGGGTTGAAGCGTTTCTCAGAACCACTTCAGCCATGGTCGAAATGGTTCTCAGAACCGCTTCCACCATGGTTCAGGCGGTTTTCAAAACCGTTTCGACCATGGTCCAAACGGTTTTGAAAACCGATCACCTTTAAAAAAAAATTAGTTCAATTAATTATTATTATTATATTATTGTTTTATTTTCAGGTTCCATTAGAAAGTGCAAATGCAAATTTCACCTTTAAAAAAAAATTAGTTCAATTAATTATTATTATTATTATTATATTATTGTTTTATTGGACGACGCCTTATGCCGGAAATCAAAAACGAAATCTTGCAAGTGCAAATTTCGGTTAAAGGCAAAACAATTTCACGATGGTTGGGAAATCTTGCAAGCACTGACTCATGTTTTTATGGCTCATCCCGAAGCGGTGGAAGTGTTGCGTACATATCCATGGTTGTTACTAATTGCACACTTACATATTTGATCGCACGGATTTGAATTAATAAAGTACTATTTGAGTTTTGAATCGCACTTACTTGAATTATACAAATGCGATGCGTTTTCCAAGTATAATGTTTTTCACATTGCATCGCACAGAAGGAATTCGATCGCGTGCGATGCCTCCAAAACTGACTGTTTCTTCTAGAAATCGCACGGCATCGAATTCCCTCAGTGCGATGAATTCTGAAACTTTGCTGTTTTTCCTCTATGAAACCAAAACTCATCGCATTGTAGGAATTCGATCGCGTGCGATGCCTCAAAAACTGACTGTTTCTTCGAGAAATCGCACGGCATCGAATTCCCTCAGTGCGATAATTCTAAAACTTTGCTATTTTCCTCTATGGAACCAAAACTCATCGCATTGTAGGAATTCGACCGCGTGCGATGCCTCCAAAACTAGTATATTTTACTCGGGTACGTATATATACCACTTAAATTAAATAAATTTCAATTTTTTTTTGTTCTAATCGGATCTCAGATCCGTTTCTACCAAGGTGGAAGCGGATCTCAGATCCGGTTCCACCTAGGTGGAATCGGATCTCAGATCCTTTTCCACCATGGTGGAAGTGGTTCTCAGAACCGCTTCCACCACGGCGGAATCGGATCTCAGATCCGATTCCACCAATTCTGGGCGGGGAAATTCAATTTTATTTTTTTAAATGCTTTTAATTGATTCTCGTACCTTTTTCTTGCAAACCTTGTCGTGTTTTCTCGAGTTCGTATTTCTCTCCATGTTTCTGAATGTGAGAAGGAAAAAAAAAAGAGTTGTGGGAGTTTTTTCAAATTTAGAGGTTGGAGGTATGGTTTCAAATGAAAAGGGCAAAATTGGAAAAAGTGGGCTGTATTTACCCAAAAGTGGGCTGCGAATAGCTCTTCACTATATAAATATCAAGTTTGCAACTAATTTATTGCAATATAAGCTTAGCATTACGCCTAAAGATTAATGAATAATTCATATCATTTACTAATGTTTCGGACAATTGAAGTTCATGAATATGAATCAATGTTGTCTAGTAACTTGACGATCCAAAGTTTTAGATGTTGGATCATTATTTGATTCCTTGAGATAGTTTTAAAATTTCTTGCCTCGCAGACTCATCATTTTGTTAAGGAAAAAATTTAAAAATAATGTTTGTGGTTTACTGAATTTTTAAATAGGGATATGTGGTTTAGCAGTTTGCAAATAAAGGTTTGTGATATGATTCTTTTTGTAATTAGGAGTATGTGTTATGAATATTTTTAGAAAACAAAGTATTATGAATCACATTATTGAGTTCTGATATTTTTATATTCTAAACAACTTATATCTATATATTACAAAATATTGATCCCCCAAATCGGAGTGTAGATTTGTAAAATGGACTTAAACATCAATTTAGTCCGTAAACCGTCAAATTATAAAGAAAGTAAAATGTCCATAATAATGGTTTATGATTTTGATTTGAGGGTAGAAAATGCCACTAATGGATATATTTCATCGATATGTAAATGTAATTTTTCTTAAACAATGAGAAATGTATTTCGTTGTTATTAAAACGTAAAGTGATAGTTTAAGATACCTTATTTTGCAAAAAACTTCATACCACGTACCTTTATTTGCAAAATGTTAAATCACATACCTTTATTTGCAAATTGTGTAAAACATGAGCATTATTTTTGAACTGATCCCTTTTGTTAATGATATGTCAAATTAGTCTAATTTATCAACATTAACCCGTAAATTACGCCATAAATAATAAAACTTGAATTGTTATGAACCATTAAAACAAGGAAAATAATTGTTCAAGAAACATTCACGGTACTACTTCACATTATATGTGTGTGTAAGAGCTCAGTCCTTCAACAAAGTCTATTGAATGCTCTATAACCGGCTTATGAGCCTCGTTTTCCATCACAACTTGAGCTAAAGCATCCTTCAATTCTCCGAGATCACACTCAATCTTGCGAAATTGATAACGATTATAACAATAAGGCTTTCTCTGAGCCACAACTCTTTCTTTGAACATGCTGTTTTTGCCGAGTTCATCACATAATACTTGAGCAACATCCTCAAATTCTCTCCCTATCATATGATTTTAAGCGTCATTCATTTCATCTATACTAAAGAATGCACTTTTAACCACTTAAAGTAGATTTTTGTTTCAATATCTGATGTATTGAATTGTTAAAAATACATTCAAAATATGTAAAATGAGAAGAAGTAGTGCTTACTTTGGTAATACCGGGAAAACGTTGTGTCGGCTGCAATAAAAATCAAACAGATCAGGAACATATATATTTTTAACAATAAACACTTAGGACTAACATATATATCAATTATTACCTAGGACGTATTGATCGAATATCCTGAGGATTTGAAAAGCATTTTGCCATTCTTGGAGCGTGGTGTTGCATTTCATGAGACCACCAATCTTAACCAATGCTTCCGGTAAACCTTGGCATAGTAGCACGATTTCGGCAGCAAAACTAGAAATCTCGGGATTTTGTAGTATAAGTTGGCCAATATGGAGTTTAAACAAACACCACGAATCGTCCCATTCCAAAGGCTCTAGCTTTAAGGGGACACTTTTGGGACAATTATAACCCCATAAAAGTTCGTAAAAGAAGATTATTTTGCACTCGTTTTGCAATGGTAATCCCAACCTCGACTTAGCAAGAACATCAACGTCCGCGCTAAAATAAAAATCATCAATTAAGATGGCATATCTCTTACCGGACAATAAAGTAGAGATGGATTTTCTTTTCTCATCATCAGTACGTTTCTGATTCCATCCCGGATCACCAATTTGTTTAGCAATTTGGGATAGTAAAGAAGAGAGTGTCAAAAATCTTGACCCGTAAATGGAGATGACGAGATCGTAGGAATTATGAAGAAATTTATTGTTGAGGTAGGCGAGGAGTGTAGTCTTAGGAGGACACACAATTACAATACTTTTCTCAGGCTGTGGCTTTGGCTTTGGCTTTGGCTTTGAGAAACACCCTAACCAATTACAAGATTTACCCTTTTCCTCATCCATACTTTTCTCTTCTGCCAAAATAAAACCCTAGACTTCTTATATTTATATACTTTGTTTATAAGCCAGATCTCTATTTATCATGTCAATATCTCAGATTATAAAAAACATGACATGTACCACATGTAAGTGTAAGTAAACGTAAATATTTGAATTACATAAATAAATTAAAGGAGATTTTACTATGTGTTTAGTGTAAGGATGATATAGTATTTCAAATCTATAATTTGTTAACACGTAACGCTTCAACAAATAACAATTTGACATTATGTAATTGATTAATAACTACACTAAAATAAAAATTCTAAATATTAAATCATGAACTCAAAATGCTAATATATATAATGTGTCAAAAAATTATAGAGTTGACATATGGATGACGTAGATCTCATAAACTAATGTTGATAAAGGATATATGTAATTGTGATATTATTTGTTTATAATATAAGTTTGTTTCCTAAGGAACATGTAAAGATAACTGTTTGTATTTTGAATTCAATCTATATATATATATATAAAAGGGGAACTAAAACCCCTTCACCACATGATGCCACCTCACCAAAATCTTAGGTGTCACTCTCTCATTTTTTTGAGATTTTTAATTTATTTCTTTCAAATTTTAATTTATATATTTATTTTTATTTTTATTTTTGTTTATTGCTCTTTAATTGAATAAGTTATAACTTCCATTGTAAAACTCCTTCACCACATGATGCCACCTCACCAAAATCTTAGGTGTCACTCTCTCATTTTTTTGAGATTTTTAATTTATTTCTTTCAAATTTTAATTTATATATTTATTTTTATTTTTATTTTTGTTTATTGCTCTTTAATTGAATAAGTTATAACTCCCATTGTCTCCTTAATAACTTGTGACCTCTAGACTTTCATAACATTTTTTGTTTTCAATTCTAATTAAGAATAGTAAATGATAATTGAAATCTACAATTAGTGAACTCTAATATATAGATTGTGATTGTGGAACCAAAAGAAGCCTATTTCATTTTCTCACCCCAATAAAAATTGTATGATAGAAGTTGTATAGTTGAATTAGATCTTAGTTTTGAATAATGTGTTACATTAGTCGTATAATTTAAAAGAAAATGAGTTTATGTGGAGTTTTTTAGACAAGCCTTCAGTTTTTCATGAAATTTAGGGTACTCAAATATTTGTTATTGAAAGAAGGGACTGCAGGAACATAAAGTCATAAACCTACGAGAGAACTTACATACAAACTTTCATAAGTGTAAGTAAGCATTGTTGTAATATAGTTGTTGTTGTTGTTATTATTATTATTATTATTATTGTTCTTATTCTTATTTTTTTTATTATTATTATTATTATTATTATTATGCAGTTCTATCATCTGTTAGAAATTGAAAATCAAATTTGGTGATTGAATTATGTTGTATGTACCATATTAAAATTTGAGTTTATACATAGTATTTTGTTCTTAGAGATAGGTTCAAGTGAGACAAGGAGACTATAGTGAGACAAAATATTATGGTGAGACATTGACCATTTTGGTAAGAAAAAGGGGGAAGATGGCAAACTTGTAAATAAATACACAAATGGTCAACGTGAGGAAGAAGGGAAAGAGGGGGAGGGTGATGTCAGCGCTGATGTCACATCTGGAGAGAGAAAAAGTTTTTATTATTTTATTTAAAATGCATTTTCCCGCTCTTTCCGAACTCAATTTTCAAAAAAAATTATACCACTGAACTCGTATTAATTAGGCGGTCATTTTGAGATCCATTGTTGTTATTTATAGACGATTTTTATTTTTTTTTATTTTTGTTCCAAGTCGGATACTTGGTTGTTCCAACAGAATACTATATTTGTTCCACCAGACTACTCCAATTGTTCCAGCAAAATATTTTCATTATTTTTTTAAAAATGCACTCTGGGAGTGTAAAAAAATGTAATATTCTGTTGGAACAATTAGAGTAGTCCTGTGGAACAATTAGAGTAGTCCGGTGGAACAATTATAAAAAAATAAAAAAAAAAATAAAAATCGTCTATAAATAACAAAAATGGATCTCAAAATGACCACATAATTAATACGAGTTCGCTGGTATAATTTTTTTTGAAAAATGAGTTCGGAAAGAGCGGGAAAATACAATTTAAATCAAATAATTAAAACTCTTTCTCTCTCCAGAGGTGACATCAGCGATGACATCACCCCCCCCTCCCTTCCCTTCAATTCACGCATGAGGGGTGCTCATTTAATTACGATTTTGCCATCTTCCCCTGTTGAATTACAAAAATACCCCATGTCTCATCATAAAAACTAGTCTCATCCTAAACCCTTGTCTCATTTGAACTTGACTCTTTGTTCTTAATATACAAATCACTTTATCCTAAGAATTTTATCCTTATTGTGCATTATGATGATATTCTTATAACATGTAATTTCAATGCTAATTATTCATTTCTTTTTGAGATATAGTCCTTATTGTGCATTATGATGATATTCTTATAACATGTAATTTCAATGCTAATTATTCTTTTCTTTTTGAGATATGGAGTTTTTCTATGTTTTTGTTTTTCATTAACTATATATAATATAATATATATGCTAAATTAAAGCCAAAATTGTCATTCCGACTTTTAATTGATTTTGTATAGAGTTTAATGTTTAATGTAAAAATAACTTTTTACTGATCCAATCTTCAATCTTTCTCGAATTCTGAGATTTTCATCTTGATGAAAGTTCTAACTTGAGTAAAGAATAACTTATATATCTTGGAACCTAACTTTAAATAATAGTTCGTTACTTTGGGTCAACTCATTTGAAAATATTAACAGTTATAAAGTTATACCTAAAAACATATACCTATAAGTGAGATTTAATTAAAAACATTTTAATTGTGATTTGGAAAGAAGTTCAACAAAATTTTTTTAAGAAAATAATAAGAACCGCGCATAGCGCGGGTTTGTGACTAGTTTGTTGTAAAAGTAAACCCTTGTGCATCTTATTTAACTAGCATATTTGCAAAGTCCTGAGTTTTTTTAACTCTAAAAGATAAATTGACAATTACACATCAACACCATCGAATCTGAATCTTCTAGAGTTGTAATCAACTTCACTTTGTAGAGTTGTGTTTAAAGTATGATCGTTGAGTAAAAAACATTTATTCAAGTAAAGCATGATTGTTGCCGTTGATTTACTCAACTCTAAAAAGTGGAGTCAATTACAACTCTAAAAGATCTCAACACCATCCAGAAAATTGTACTAACACATTGCAACTTATTACAATGTATTGTAAGTTTATGCATTACTAATAAAAAAATAAATAAATCCAAAAACTCTTAAAGATAATATCATTATTTTACGTTTATTAAATCTCTCCATGGCAACTATAACCATTAATTAAAAATATATTATAAGATTTTTATCTTTTGTCAGGTTATGAAGTTCAAATTCTATGATTATAGAAAGTAAAATCTCAAAAAGAAAAAAATAATTCAGATTGTAAAATCAGATATAATCATGTTTCTCTTTCTTCTAAATTTCAGACGATTGAATAAATATGTGGATTCAATAGTTTGTTCCAACTCACCCTATTGACAAGCCTACTTAATAGGGAATCTCATAGATCCTAATCATATTCAACATGAACATTTTATTATTTGTAACTCTTTTTTTTTCTGAATTATAGTTATGGGTAAAAATGTAATTGTCTTACAAATAAATATAGTCTAGGGCTGCCGATGTTTCAAATATTTTTCGATCTCTTATCCCCTCCCTAATTTTACTACCCAAAAAAGTAAAGGATGAATCTGTTTGGTTGTTTCTCTAAGCCTAAACCGGAGCCGGAGCCGGAGCCAGAGCCCGAAAAACCAATTCAGAAAGGTTGTGAAAGACAATTGCCAACGAAATTGGTAGGAAAACAGTGTGAAAACATATGGGATACTGTAGTGAACACTGACACTAGTGGTTATATTAGTATACAAGGCCGGATCGGAATCGGTAAAACAACAATCTTGAACTATCTCAACAATCAATTTCTTAAGCGATCTTACAATTTCGTGGTATTTGTAGCTCTCAGTTCAAACCTTTGGTCATTGCTAGAAGAGATTGCTACACAAATCGGCCTATTAGATACTGATCCTAGATGGAGCCAGAAAGGAATTGATGAGAGAAGGGCAGCCATTTTCAGCATTTTGGTTGGGAAGAGATATGCAATCTTGATTGATGATTTACCGGTCATAAAAGACGGTTTTGGTGATATTCAGGAATTAGGGTTACCTCATCCAAATAGCGCAAACCAGAGCAAAATAATATTTGCGAGCAGCGAATTCGACCTTAATCATAATAGTAGTATTGCAGTTCATACGAGTATCATCCAAGTGACCCCTTTGCCATGGGAGGATGCTTGGAGTTTGTTTACACACGAGATTGGTGGACTCTCGGTACATTCAAGGTTTTCTAGCTTAGTTGTGAAAGTCGCGCTACTTTGCCAAGGTTTACCTAAAGCAATTGTTAAGATTGGTCGTCTCATGCAAGACAATAAGACCCTTGAGGAATGGCAGCGTGCTAGTCTAATCTACGTGCTAGGTAAAACCATTACTTATATTGTACTTTTAACTAACACTCGTGTTCTTTATGATTTATGAGAGTTCATTTCATTTTAGTTCTGTAATTTCACGCCTAAAACTTTTTTATGTTCAAAGCTTCGATTATCCAATGTGTGTTTTTTTTTAAAACCCGACCCGATGATAATCATATGTTTGTTGATATCTATATGTAGGAAGTGAATTGGAGAATGATGTGTCATGTGATGCCCTCAGTAGAAACAGTTTGTTCCATGAAGGAGTACTTATGGTTCAGACTAACGAGCCTCCAATTAATTGTTATGATCATAATCAGTTGTGCAAGATTGCGCGTGGCCTCGGTGAATTGAAGGAGACTTTAGCTGTGCTTAATTTAACCGGTACTGGTAACAAAAGCGAGAGGATTGTTGACGAATTGATTTCGTATATATGTAATTAGTCTTAATTAGTTGTCTTTGCTATGTCACATTAAAATATTTAGTACGTTATTATCTCGTACTGTGACTAGCAATTGATATATGGTAGTCAATTAAATGTTCACCTTTGATCGATCTATAGTTTTGAAATTAATGTCATGGGTGATTTTGTCAAAAATAGATTTTATTATATGAATGTGTTTATAAGCTTGCTCAATTTTTTTATGGAGGACTAAAGCACGGTTTTTTTGCGCCTAAACTAAACTGAATAAAATTGAACTGAACTGAATTTGTTTAGCTGAATGAAAAATTTTTTTTGCTGAATTTGGCCGAACTAATTAGACTGAACTGATA
This sequence comes from Euphorbia peplus, assembly GCA_028411795.1. Taxonomy (NCBI): domain Eukaryota; kingdom Viridiplantae; phylum Streptophyta; class Magnoliopsida; order Malpighiales; family Euphorbiaceae; genus Euphorbia; species Euphorbia peplus. Next base: position 3,901,643 of record CP110843.1, on the reverse strand, counting down.
ACCGAATAAAATTGATCTAAATTTTGCTGAAATAGAATATGATCCAAATGCAAACCGCTTTTACCCAAGTCCTCAAAATACCCTAAAAAATCATTTGTTTCCAACGTCCTGTCTCATTTTCTTGTACCCCTATCAACTGTCAAACTTATCCTAGTCATATTAAATTTGGTAACCATACTTACTTCTGATTATCTTAACATCTTAATTTATCATCACCGACTTATGACATAGATTATTCTAGAGTTTAATAATTTAGATCAAGAAATTAGTCATATTCTATCTAGAATAAGCTAGATATTATGAACCGACATTTAGGATTAGAATAAAACAAATTGAAAGAAATCTCTAGAACTAAGAGAACTGTGTAGATATTGTTCAATAACCGACATAACATTAGTAGAGGATGGGTCATGTAATTCAAGGTATGCAGCAAAATAGAAAGTGAGCTTGAGTGAGGGTGTGTGCTAAGTCAGTGATGAAATAAAGCTTGCTTAATTAAGTCCTCCAATATTTAACATAATTAACGTCTATGGACGTCTCTCTTTCTCTCTCATACAATTCCATTTTTTTGTTCTTCATTTTTTTGAACGAGAACTAAGATTTCTACAAATGTGAAAAAATGTGTTGTAAAATGTGATAAAATGTGAAACATTAAATTGCATAAGGTCAACAACAAACTTTGAGACCTTAGAATGAAGATAAATCTCAAAGAAAATATAACATGTTGTGCAAATGAAGATGAGGAAATTAAAAGCCTTGATCACCATTTATAAAATGATTAGGGCAGCCTCGTGAAATTAAGCGTCTTGATCTTCGATTCCTTTTCGGGAATTCTATAAACAAGTTGAAATCAACATTAATTCTTGTTATCTTCTACAAATGGGGTTTCAGCAAATGAATTAGAGAAATTGAAGGTAGGGATTCACACTACTGATGCAAACACCAAGGCAGTAGTATTAAAACAACAAATTTTCTTCATTATAGGAATAGTTAAACAAATTAAGCATGATTAACTGATTTCATATGACAAGGATAAATGCCAATTCTATATTTTTCCTCATTAATTTTTAAGCTCCCCATTCCTCCCAAGTAATCAAAATCATATACTCCCTTCATTCTAAATTAAATGTTTATTTAGACAATGAGTGAAATTCTAAATTAAAAGTCTTTTTGGTATTTTTTTTTATATTTTTTTCCATTTTAACTTACTTGATATGGTAAATATATTTTGCATTATTTTAATAATAATGGAAAGAATAGTAGGTATATTAAATATCAAATGAGTAATTAATAAAAATATAATAATATTATTTTTTTTTAAAAAGGGATATAATAATATAGTTTCAAATCTTTTTTATTTTAAACTTTTTTGTCTTAAAAGACATTTAATTTAAAACAGTCCGGCTAACTTATGCCATTTGGCATAGGTTAAGAAGTATTTAATGTTTATATATTTATTAGAGATTATCTTGAAACTTTAAACTTCATTAAATACATTTAAATAGAAAATGATTTTTCTATCATTTTTTCACACTAATTAATTTTGTCTTATTTATTAAATTACCAAAATGTTAATTATCTTTGTTTAATATTTTTCTAAAATCCTAACCCGAACATGAATCCAAACTCTTAAATTCTAACCCTAACCCTAACCCTAAACTCTAACCTAAACCATAATCTTAACCTTAACCCTAACCCTTGACCTTGAACCCGAACCCAAACCCGAACCCAAACCTCAATCTGAGTACTAACCATAACCCGAACCCAAAGTTCTAACCCTTAATTGTAACAAAATTCTAAACCCCAAACCCTAACCCTAACTTTTAATAGTATCAAGATTCTAACGCTTAAACCTTACTAGTATAAAACGATAAACTCTAAACCGTAACCCATAGTACCAAACCCCTAAATTCTAACTCATAACTTCTTAAACCGAAAGATTCTAACGTTTCCGGAGTACAATATACTTTTTGTTTTAAATAGAGTTTTATATTTTTTATTATACCCTAAAGAGCACTTGTATCAACCCGTCGTCTTTTATATTTTCAAGGGGTCATACTTCAAAACCGAAATTTTCTAAATATATTATAAATTTAAAATTAATTTTATAGATAAATTTAAATAAATTTAAATTCATATGTATTATGTATTTGAAAGTGTAATAAATCATTTAAATTGATAAATGCATTTAATGTTGCATTAGTTAATTTTACATAAAATAATAATTAATATCCCATGGATAATTATGTCCTTTCATTCTAACCTGTGCCTTAATAGCACAGGTTAGCTTTTCCGAATTTAAAATGGAGGGAGTATAAGATTTACAACTAGTCAAAACAGCTAATGCAAAAAGGTAAACAACTAACAACTAATTCAAACAGCTAATAGCTAACAGCTCGTTCCCAAACAAGGCCACATGTTTAACTCAATAATAATTTCACAACACGGTGTAATTATAATAAATTAAGGGGGCGCTTGTTTGGTTAGGAATAGGTAAATGCTGCTTTTTTCTTTTTAGTTAAAAAGCATCTGCTTTTTCAAGAAGCAGTAGAATACTGCTTTTCCACATAAAAAGATACTGCAGATTTTATTTTACTTTATTATCCTTTGTGTTGTACATTAATAAAAAAATTCAATATGTCCAAATTAGTCAATTTATATTCTAACCGCAAGCATGAACAACAAACAGCAACCATGAACATCAAACAACAAACAGAAACAGCTGCACCAAACGGGCCCTAACATTGGTCTTCACACCATTTTGTAAAAATCTTAAATGTCAAATTTACTTTATCTTATATGCATGGGTTCCAAAATGAGCCAGTAATACATCTCTGCCTCTACGATATCGTTTAATCTTCGTCTCCTTTGAAACAATGAAAATTCCAAAATCTGAAAGCGAATCCCCACCGTTGGAATTTAAACACCATCAACCAAATCAATCATAGCCGTCAACTTTAAAATCCCGCCTTCCCCAAAATTTTCAAAATTCAAATTCCATAACCGTTAGCCTTGTTTAAAATCACACGCTCTCTCCATCGTCTTCCTCATTTCATCGATCTGAGTTTCACTAGACACCATCTCTGTGTCTTTCTTTACTCTGCCGAAACCCTAATTCTCATTTCATCTTCCCAAAACGCCACCTCATCTCTTTCTCAGAGATCAAAACCGCATTTCCAAACCCTAACCCTAACCATGACAGAACCCGTGCCACTAACAACCAGCAACATCGCGAACATTGGACCCCGCGGAAAGACCATCGAAGAAGTATACCAGAAGAAGAGTCAATTGGAGCACATCCTGCTCCGACCCGACACCTACATTGGGTCAATCGAGAAGCATACTCAGACTCTATGGGTTTATGAGGATGAGAAGATGGTGAATCGCGCGATCTCGTATGTTCCGGGTCTTTACAAGATCTTCGATGAGATCTTGGTCAATGCTGCGGATAATAAGCAGAGGGATCCGAGTATGGATTCGTTGAAGGTTGTGATTGATGTGGAGGATAATTTGATTAGCGTTTATAATAATGGGAATGGAGTTCCGATTGAGGTGCATAAGGAGGAAGGGGTTTATGTTCCGGAGCTGATTTTTGGGCATTTGTTGACGAGTAGTAATTATGATGATACCGAGAAGAAGACTACTGGTGGGAGGAATGGGTATGGTGCTAAGCTTACTAATATTTTCAGTACGGAGTTTGTTATCGAGACTGCTGATGGGAGTCGGTTGAAGAAGTATAAGCAGGTAATTTGTGTTCTGTTTGTTGATAATCGTTGTTTATGGCTGTGTTTATATGTTTTGTTTCATAGTAGTTGCTTTTGAATATTGATCTTGAGAACTGTGTTGCACGATAGAAGCTGTTTTGAATATCAGTCTCGAGTAATGTTAGGCGAGATTGCTTTGTTGATTTGATGTTAATGTTAATGTCTTAGCTTGTGGTTAATGAATGATGATTTGATGCTAATTTTAATGTTTAGCTTCTGATTAACGAACGATGATGATTTGATGTTAATGTTAATGTTTAGCTTCTGGTTTAACGAATGATGATTTGACATAAATGATCGTCTCAGCCTTGAATTTGCACAGTCTCGGAATTGTTAGGCAAGATTGCTTTGTTTATATATGGATACTAAATCTGCCTTTCTATAATCACATTGAAAAATTTGTAACTTGACATTTTACTTATAAAAATAGCTTCTCATTAGATAATATATACCTCTACTTTCGAGATACCACAAACTGTCTTTAGAGGTGTGTTTTACTTGTGACTGTGCTGGTAAATCAAGTCATATCTGTTTATAGAGGACATGGTTGGGAGATGCTTTTGAAAATTATACCTCAATAGTATTCTTCCTTAGTTTACAGCTTAGTTTACTGCATCTCATGTGCATATAATTTAGCTCTGTTTATTTATTCTTAGGTCTTCTCAAACAATATGGGGAAGAAATCTGAACCAGACATATCAAAGTGCAAGAAAGGTGAGAACTGGACAAAGGTTTCATACAAGCCGGATTTGGCAAAATTTGGCATGGTTATGCTCGAAGATGACGTGGTTGCTCTAATGAGGAAGCGAGTGATTGACATGGCTGGCTGTCTTGGTCAATCTGTGAAGGTTGAGCTGAATGGAAAGCGGGTTCCTATTAAATCCTTTCAGGATTATGTTAAATTGTTCCTTGTTCCGGACTCAGAATCTGCAGAAGCTCCTAAAAGGTTAAATCACATTAATGAACTATCCCAATTAACTGTCTTTTGTGAAGTGTTGTCATATATATTATGCTAATATGATATTCTAATTTGTCTGTGCAGCTTCTACCAAAAGGTAGGCGACAGGTGGGAGATATGTGTGAGTACTACTGAGGGCCAGTTTCAACAGGTGATTGTGAAGCTCTTTTAATCCTTGAGATATCTTTACTTGCAGAAGCGGTATGCCTTAAGCTTAAATCGCTTTTCTTTGTTTAACAGGTCAGCTTTGTCAATTCGATCGCGACAATCAAGGGTGGAACTCACGTTGACTACATAACTAATCAGATATCTAACTATGTCGTGGGTGTTGTAAAGAAGAAGAGCAAGAATGCCAACATCAAACCACACAATGTGAAGAACTACTTGTGGGTTTTTGTCAATGCTCTCATTGATAATCCTGCTTTTGATTCTCAAACTAAAGAAACTCTGACTCTTCGCCAGAGTAATTTTGGATCTAAATGTGAACTTCCTGAAGATTTTCTGAAGAAAGGTCTTGCACATCATCTGATTGCGTTTAAGATAAAAATCTGTAGATCACTATAGTTTGATACTAATGTTTCTTTGATGATTGTACTGCAGTAGCAAAGTCTGACATTGTGGAAAATCTACTTTCGTGGGCAAAATTCAAACTGGACAAAGATCTTAAGAAAACTGACGGGTCAAAAAGAGGAAGGGTGAATATTCCAAAGCTTGAGGATGCTAATGAGGCTGGAACCAAAAATTCTCACAAGTGTACATTGATCTTAACTGAAGGAGATTCAGCAAAAACACTTGCAGTAAGTTCTAACCTTAAATCTAGTCCATTTGGGCAGTAATATTATATACTTGATTACTTAATGCCTGGATGTATACAGATATCTGGCTTAGGTGCTCTGCCTCAAGATATCCGTGATCTCTATGGCGTGTTTCCTCTGAGAGGTAAATTACTCAATGTGCGGGAAGCCACCGCTAAACAGCTGAACGAGAATAAGGAAATTGAGAGTATCAAAAAGATTCTTGGTTTACAGCAAAATAAGCAGTACGATAGTGTCAAGCAATTGAGATATGGTCACCTGATGATCATGACTGATCAGGTTTAGACTCTATATCTAATTGATGCTTTGTTAATAGCTAATACTTACCACTGAGAGTAACTGACAAGAAATAATCCTGCAGGATTATGATGGCTCCCACATCAAGGGTTTGCTGATCAACTTCATGTATTATTTCTGGCCATCATTACTCAAAGTTCCATCTTTTATGGTTGAGTTTATAACTCCTATTGTGAAGGTCGGTTGGTCTACTTTGTTCATTGGTCCATAACTCTATTAGAATCATGGTTTAACTTTTGGTTCTCTTTCATTAGGCTACACATAACAATGGAAGAGTTTTAGCTTTTTATACCATGCCTGAGTATCAGTCATGGAAAGAAAGCTTAAATGGAAATGCAAGTGGCTGGACAATCAAGTATTATAAGGTTGGTATTGATTAGGATAGCGGTGATTAATACTGTATTTCTAAATACTGTTTGTGTTTGTGCTTTACTAAAAGGAATTGATTATCTGTTATATAGGGGTTGGGAACAAATGATAAACGAGAAGCAAAAGAGTACTTCACGAACATTGGCATGCACCAGAAAGATTTTGCATGGGTAGATGATCAAGATGGCAATGCTATAGAGCTTGCATTCAGTAAGAAGAAGATTGAAGACAGAAAGAACTGGTTGCGTCAATTTGAGGTGAGAGGACCAGTTTATGTGCTTTTACTACATGTATTTTTCTTTTTCCATTTCTTCATGCCTTTTGTTCTAATTATTAATACTTGCTTTATTCTGTTTTGCAGCCTGGCACTCACCTTGATCAGACCATGAAGCTTATAAAATACAGTGACTTTATCAACAAGGAGCTAATTTTGTTTTCTGTGGCAGATCTTCAGAGATCAATTCCTTGCATGGTTGACGGCCTAAAGCCATCGCAAAGGAAGATCCTTTTCAGTTGTTTCAAGAGAAACTTGGTCAAAGACATCAAAGTTAGCCAGTTTCAAGGTTATGTTTCCGAGAAATCTGCTTACCACCACGGTGAGCAAAGTCTCAATACTACAATCGTAGGAATGGCTCAGAATTTTGTCGGGAGCAATAACATCAACCTTCTTGCGCCGAAAGGACAATTTGGCACACGTTGCATGGTATTATCTAAGTCATGTTACAAAATTCAACCAAATTGTACTTCAGACTTATTTCGTTTGGAAGATGGGAAATATCAATAATCTTTTGTGTATGAACCATTTCTTTTACAGGGAGGCAAAGACCATGCAAGCCCACGTTATATTTTTACTTGTCTTTCCCCTATTACAAGGTGCCTGTTCCCCAAGGATGATGACCGTCTCTTGGACTACTTGGAAGAAGATGGCCTTTCTATTGAACCAACTTGGTAACTGTTTCTTTCCACTGTTTTTAAGGAATCGAATTGTAATGTAGTTTAAGTGAAAGTGGTGGAAGTCATCTAATATTTTTCCTATGTAGGTATGCTCCAATCATACCGATGGTTCTTGTGAACGGTTCTGAAGGAATTGGAACTGGGTGGAGCACTAACATTCCCAATTACAACCCAAGAGATATTGTTGCAAACTTGAGGCGTCTACTGAACAATGAAGAGATGGAGCGTATGCATCCTTGGTATAGAGGATTCAGAGGAACAATTGAATTAGGTGCTGCAAAGGAAACTGGTTTTAGCTATACTGCAAATGGAATCATTGAGGAATTAAGTGAGACAACTGTCAGGATCACAGAACTGCCAGTCCGTAGGTGGACTGAAGACTATAAAGATTTTCTAAATTCTGTCACGGAAGGTTTTAGAGATGAAAAGGGAAACTTACCGAAAGATGCTTTTGTCATGGTATATACTTGTGTCCTGTAAATTGGTTTTGTAGTAATTCCATTGAACTTCCTCTTACTCGCGATGTTTTTCTGATTGCAGGATTTTAAGAAGTACGGAGATGATGTTAGTGTATGTTTTGAAGTCCTCTTGTCAGAGGAGAAGATGAAAGAAGCCAAGCAAGAGGGTTTGCTAAAGAAGTTCAGATTAAGTACTACTATTAACACTAGTAACATGCACCTCTTCGATCCAAAAGGCATCATTAAGAGATATGGAAGCCCAGAAGAAAGTACGAGTTTTCTATTTCGAATCAGTTTTTATGGTCTCATTTATGGTAGATTAGAGAGCTGTTTCTTATTACTACATGTTTTTATCTGCAGTTCTTGAAGAATTTTTTCACTTGAGGTTTGAATGTTATGAGAAGCGGAAGGTAACTGCATTTTTTCGGTTCTTTTAGTACCTCCAAGTGAGGAGCAGGTGCTAATTATGTAATGCTTTCTTGCAGAAATTAAAGCTTTCAGAACTTGAAATGGAGGCATTGATATTGGAAAACAAAGTGAGATTTATCCTTGGGGTGGTAAGGGGGGAAATTATTGTGAACAACAGAAAGAGAGCTGATCTGTTCTTGGAGTTGCATCAGAAAGGTTTCACGCCTGTCCCGAAAAAGAAATCTATTGAATCAGTGGTTGTTGGGGCAACTGATGATACAGAAGAGGCTGAAGAGAGAGATGAAGCGACGGTAAATTCCAATGGAGTACGGGCCAGCGATTATGATTATTTACTATCTATGCCCATTGGAAGCTTGACACTTGAGAGGGTTCAGAAATTGTGCGAAGACCAGAATAAAATCAATCAAGACCTCGACAAGTTGAGAAATACGAGTCCTAAAGATCTATGGTTATCAGATCTTGACGCGTTGGAGCTTGAACTTGACGTATGGACTGTGAAATTTACTTCTTTTGTTTCACTTTCTGTTTAGTTTCCATCTAACTTGTGTAGAAATAAATCTGTATTTGTTCCTAATTCTCGCTTCATTTCAGAAACTGGATGCTGAGGAAGGAAACGAGAGAAAGAGATCAGAAAGTCGAATAAATGGTCAAGGTGGGTTCAAAGTTTCGAAACAAGCACCCAAACAACCAAGGAAGGGCAAGGCAGCTTCGGAGACGACGGAAAAGCCATCCAGTTCTGCAATGGAAACAGGTTAATCTTTACGTTCTACTAAGAGATCTTTTGGGCATATAATATAATACATGTAAATGCTAAGTTAAAAATCATTTTGATTGTCAGAAACTGTCCCTGAGGTAGTGAAACCGAAAGGAAGAGCAGGTCCAAAGAAAGCTCCTGCTGCCAAGGTACATCTGGGTTCTCTTTCATTTTCCATGTTTAATTTGTTTGCCTTAACATAACTGATATTTGGTCATCTGTATGTTTGCAGAAGAAAGTCATTTCCGATTCAGATGATGAAGTGGAAGCATTGAAAGATAGACTTAAGGCGTATAAACTTGATTCATCGCCTGAACAACCAACAGAAGATATGACTGATGTGCCCGAAAAGCCTGCCAGGAAAGGCCCAATCAAAAGGGCTGCTGCTTCAAAGAAGGCTGTGAAAACTGTTCTTTCGGATTTATCCGACAGTGAAAATGATGTTGTAGACCTGAATGAAGATTCCGATGTAGAAGTGGTGCCTGCCGCAGAAGCCAAAAAGAAGGGAGGAAGAAAACCTGCTGCAAAACCGAGGGCAACTAAGCCCCCTGCAGGTGGCGCAAAGAAAAGGGGGAAGTCTCAGGATCAGAAGCTCATAACGGAAATGCTGAAACCTGCTGAGGATTCAGGAATATCACCAGAGAAGAAAGTGAGGAAAATGAGAGAATCCCCGTTCAATAAGAAGAGTGGTTCAATTCTCGGAAGGGTACTTAACAAGGAGAATGAAGAGGGTGGTAGTTCCGGATCTGGTAACTTGGAAGAAATGCCAGCAAAAGCTAGACCAAAGAGGGGGAACCGTACACAGGCTAAGTATGTGATAAGCGACTCAGATAGCGAAGAGGAGGATACTATTGAACTATCTGACGGAAGTGAAGTAGATCTTGAGGACATCAGTGAAGATGACGAGTGAGTGTGACATGACAATTATTTTTAGAATGCTAATGAAAATCTGAAACATGAAGCTTTTATTTTTAGCTTGTGTTCAGTTTAGTATTTGTAAAAAGTCTGTACGTACTGTTTTTCTCCTTAATCTGATCTTACATTCCAAATATTTTAGCTTATGAATTTGAGAATCTTACTATAAAATAATAATCCAGCCAATGCCTTATTATATTTCTAGGGCCTTATAGCTTATTATAATCAAAGAACTAACACAGTCAACTTTCAAAGGTTCATTGCATGACCGGGGGTTGCAATCTGCCTTATGAGTTACAAGACAGAATTAGAGCATAGAACAGAATTTATCTTGCAGGGTCCTTGTATGATTCCTCGTGATGTGTTCGAGAGTAGGACAACCCGAAAGAGTCATATTGACTTCAAGTTCATTCTTCAGCATCTCAATCACTTTTGTAACTCCATATCTCGCCTTATACACCTAATTAGACATCAATAACTATCTGTGGGTCATTTCTTTCAAGGATATAAGAAAATTCGAGAACGAGTAAACCCTAGAAGAGTTTAAGGTCAAGTACATATAACTGAAAAAAACGAACAACATTACAACAAGCAGCAACCTCCTCTAAACTGCACGAAGACAACATGGAAACAACCTGAAAATTTCAAAAATAACAAGTCATTATAATGTCCTTGAGCACAAAAATACCATTTCAGAATAATTACCATTATGGTGTTGCAGGAAGCTGCTGCTCTAGCAGTAGCAATCTCTCCTGTGGCAACCAGAAAAGGCGGTAGTGAATTTGAACAAACAACGCAAATGATTATAATTAAATTTAGAGATCTTAAAGAGAGAATTTAAAATCTTGAGGATGTGCTAGCTTATGCATAGCAGTTGGAGCTATTATGAGACGGTGTGACCCAAAATATAATTACGCAATTATTGATTATTTATGTGTCAAAAGTTCTGATGTTCCAATTACAAGTAGTGATATCAAAGGAAACATAAACAAGATTTAGGAACCATAATGCTAGCTGTGCTACAGTTCACGGGCCGACAGAGTATTTTATCGTGTATTGCAATCAATTAGGACTACTGGTTTGAATTTTCTTCAAAACTATGCAACTTTGTGTGCTTATATGTAGACAAAGTATTCAATCACATCTGTGAAAATTTACTTATTTTGTTTTACTTTCTGATCTGATGTTCCAAATATTTTAGCTTATGAATTCCAACATCTTAAGTTACATAAAATAATAGTAACAATAAGAGTATCAACAACAACAATAATAATAAAACCAATATAATCCAGCAAATGTTTATTATATCTCTAGCGCCATTGCATCAGCACCCTCTATCTGTATGAAGGGCTCGCCTGATGATCGAGCGGAGTCCTTATGTGGTTCGTCGTGATGTGTTCGAGAGTAGGACAACCCGAAAGTGCCATGGTGAGTTCAAACTCATCCTTGAGCATCTCAATCACTTTTTGAACTCCATTTTCTCCCTGCGCTGCCAGCCCATACATCACAGGTCTACCAACCTGTAGAAAACCGAGTTAGAAAAGTGGTTTCAGAGAGGTTAAGGGTAATACACATGAAACTAATCAAAACTTACTAGAACTGCTTTAGCACCAAGGGCTAGAACCTTGAAAACATCAGTTCCACGTCGCACTCCTCCATCATCGAGAACCGGAACATTCCCTCCAACAGCATCTACAACCTCCCATCACAAATTCTAACTCATCAAACGAGTATATATTAATATTATCAAATGCGGTAAAACCAAGAACCAAGTTACCTCTTCAAGGACAAAAATAGTTGCAGGAGTATAATCGCTGCCGACCTCCGTGATTCGAGACTATAATTCCTCCAACACCTACTTCCATTGCTTTTATGGCTGTTCAATAATAGTAAAGCCATAAACAATTTGTATAAACATATGGACCAAAGAGATGAACACGGATTTGATTTTACCGTCTTCACGAGTGAGTATTCCCTTCAGCAGAATTGGCAAGCTTGTTGTACATTTTAACCATGCTATATCCTGCATTCCACAATCCATTAACAAAAACGAAATCAGAACAATGAGAAGTCTCGGCATGTTTTATGTCGGTATAAGAACTTAGTTACCTATCAAAGATGCATCAAAAGCCGCATTGGCATAAGCATCTACCTTTGAACTATTCTCCTGCATATAAGTTGTAGCGAAAAATAAAAGTTTAATGCTTTTTCTTTAGAAAAGCCAAATTTTGCCCTTTTACTTCAAGCACTCGACTCACTGATGCAAAATCAATTGAAAAGAGACCCTCCAAATTCTTCCGCTGAGGCACAATCCTTCGACCATCATACCTTGACACTAGAGGAACTCGGTTTACAAAGTCCAAAGTAAAAAACCTGAAAAAAAAAGCATGTCCACCTGTGTTTTATGTCTGATTCTCTTCGTCCGAGTCTCGGAGCATCAACTGTTAGGACAATAGCCTTATAATCATTCCTTTCAGCTCTCTCCACTAACTTAGCTGCTATTTCGCGCCTTTTATACACCTAATTCGACATCAATAACTACTACCCGTGGTTCATTTCTTTCAAAGATATAAGATAATTTGAGAATGAGTAAAGATGAAAGGAATTTAAGGTCAAGTACATATAGTTGAAAGAACCGAACAGCATTGCAACTAGAAGCAACCTCCTCTAAACTGCACGAAGCAGACATAGAAACAACCTGAATTTTTTTTTTAAAAGTCATTACAAATTTCCTTGAGCACGAAAATACTATTTCAAAATGAATACCATTATGGTGTTGCAGGCAGCTGCTCCTCTAGCAGTAGCAATCTATCCTGTGAAAAGGCGGTAAATATGGTAAATTAGAGAATATATAACACACATATATGATTAGGATTTAGAATATTTAAGTGAGATTTTTTAAAACCTTGAGGATGTGCTAGCTTATGCATAGACGTAGCTATCAGTATAGGTGTTGAAATGGTGTGACCCAAAATGGTTGTAGACATGGATTTGTTCTAATATCCACGAGAAAACGAGGCCGAAACCTGAAGTATCAAAGAGTATGTTTACTGAAATTGAGACACCAAATTTTCTAAGTTAATGAACATAAGTATTTAAAGTGCGTATTACGTGATTCTTTGAAATGCTTCAACGTTTTCTTTGAGTGCATGCTCGGTAGAAGTCATGGTAAACTTTCGGAAGAACTTGCTTAGCCAGAACTTGAAAATCATTTGCATTAACTGCCTTATCTGCCATTTTACCTGATACATGCACATCAAAAGCACAAGCCGGAGAATGTTTATGTTCTGCTGTTCAAACCGGATAATAAGTAAACAAAAAGAGAGGAAATCGAAAATCGAAACTTCAGTCTCAGAAGAAGAAGTCTAAAACTTGCAGTCAGATTGTTTTTTTTTTCCTATCTAATCCCCATTCTTTTTAAACCATGTAGATCTTGCCCGCTTTGACCCAATTCACAGTCCGGCTTTAATGGAAACATGTGGTAATAAACAAGAGTGTTCAGCAGCATAAAAAAACATGAAAAATGAAAAGAAGTACCTGTGAGAGAAGAAAAATCTATATAATATTGTTTATCGAACACTTTCAATTTGATGTGTTTGTTAAGTTGAATTCAGATACATACTTTATTATATAGACTGCAAATTTCGAGTCTCGTTAAAGAAAATGATTTTTTTTCTAATCGTACACAATTTTGTGTTCTGGTCACCTTTCGACCTCCAACATTGTGTTCTGATGATCCAATAAGAATTGAAAATGATTTGATAATTACATAGCTTTTTCAACTTTTCTTGAAATAGTTACATAATGATTGATTACTTATGTGTGAAAAGTACTGATATTACAATTATTAGTAGTGATATCAAAGGAAATATTACGAGTAAACGTGGCACACCAAGCTACATACGATGAGATAATCATGAGGCCTAGACACCAGAAGTGATGGTCAGAATTCTGTATATTGATTCAGTCTGCTTTCTCCCATTTTCCAGTATAACTTGATTGAAAGAGTGGGGTTGCTGATGAATGCCCCCTCCTAGATCACCCATCTTTGCCTTATTTCAGGCACGCATCAACCGAGGTCCAACTAAGAAGGCGAACCCTTGATTCATCCACATTAATCGGCTTATGGTTTCTAACAACATAAGTAACATAAGATTAATAATAATATGGAATAATATTTTACCCGATGTTTTATTCGGTATACATTAGTTTTTGTATCTTTATTGCTTACTTACTCCCGGAGCCGGGGGAGGATCTCAAATTCGGGGGGTGCAAATATTGCAGCACCCCTAGACTCTTTGCCTAGATGAAGGGACGTCTCAAACAACCTCTTTCAGGATGGATTCTGGCAATCGGGGGTACAATGGACCCTCCGTGCACTAAATGGTACAAATAGATACAGACTGCTACCTTAATTTAGTTCAATGCAGGGTACACATTTTACAGCAGGTCATAACTTATAAAAACTAGAGCATAGATTGGAATGTGTCGTAGCGAGTCCTGATATGGTTCCTCGTGATATGCTTGAGAGAAGGACACCCCGAAAGTGCCATGGTTAGTTCAAGCTCATTTTTTAGCATCTCAATAACTTTTGTAACTCCATTTTCTCCATTCACTGCCAGTCCGTAGATCACAGGCCTACCAACCTGAAAAATATTAGTTGCATTCTTTCTTTTGATCAAACCGCGGATATCAAATTTGATTACAGTTAAGTTTACGTGCTTACAAGAACTGCTTTAGCACCAAGGGCTAGAGCCTTGAAAACATCTGTTCCTCGGCGCACTCCTCCATCAAGGAGAACCGGAACTTTCCCCCCAACAGCATCAACAACCTTCAATCCCGAGAATCATAAACATTAGCCAAATCAAATCAGTATATCATCTTAGGAAAACATTTTGGTTTGTGTAATATTGAGTGACCTCTTCCAAGGCAGAAATAGTAGCAGGAGAATAATCTAGCTGCCGAGCTCCGTGATTCGAGACTATAATTCCTCCAACGCCTACTTCCACGGCTTTTATGGCTGTTAAAAAGTAGTAAACCAGTAAAAGATTTGTATGAAACATGTACCAAAAAGATAATAAACACATATTTTATTTTACCGTCTTCGCGAGTGAGTATTCCCTTGATTAGAATTGGCAAATTTGTTATAGATTTTAACCATGTTACATCCTGCAATGCATTATGCATTACTAAAACAAATTCGTTCCATGATTTCCGAATTCAAGTAATGATGAATTTATGGGTTTATTTATACCTTCCAACTCAAAGTTGCATCAAAAGTTTCATTAGCATAAGCTTCTAACTTTGAACCCTTTTCCTGTACAGAAAAAGCAACACTTGTTATTCACATTTCTCAACGGATAAGCAAGCACTCGAAAAAACCGGATGAAGCATGATATGTAGTAAATTCTTCGAAATATGATGCTGATTTTGACATGCTTACTCCCCATTTCAAGCATGCTACTCACAGATTCAACTTCAATTGAAAACAGACCCTCCAGATTCTTCAGCTGAGGTACAATCATTCTGCGAAAGTTGTCACAGATCGATGCGTTTTTTATGAGATGAACTTGGCCTCATAAGAACACAAATAAATATGTCACAGCTTAGATCAATTTGTGTCTTAACAAGAGTATTTCTTAGAATGAAATATGAAAAAATAGCATCCGTCCACCTGTTCTTTATGTCTGCTTCTCTTCGCCCGAGTCTCGGAGTATCAGCTGTTAAAACAATAGCCTTATAACCATTCCTTTCAGCTCTCTGCACTAACTTAGTCGCTATATCGCGCCTTTTATACACCTAGACAAATAAATATCTGTGTTTTGATTCTTTCAAGGACATAAAAATGAGTAAAACCTAAGAGAATTCAAGTGATGTCAAGTACATATAGCTGAAAAAACCTAACAGCGTTGCAGCTAGCAGCAACCTCCTCCAAACTACAGGACGACGAGAAGGATAAAACCTGAAATTTTTGGAAAAAATAAGTAATTATCAATCGCCTCGAGCACGAAAGTACTATTTCGAATGATTACCATTATGGTCTTGCAGGCAGCTGCTGCTTTAGCAGTAGCAGTCTCTCCTGTAGAAACCAAAAAAGGCGGTGAATTCGAACAAACAACACATATGATTAGAAATCTTCAAGAGAGAATTCAAAACCTTGAGGATGTGCTAGCTTATGCATAGCAGTTGGAGCTATCATTATAGGTGATGAAATCGTGTGTCCCAAAATGGTCGTAGACATTGATATCGTGCTAACATCCACGAGAACTCGAGGTCGAAACCTGAGGTATCAAAATAGTATGTTTACTGAGATTGAGACAGATATTTTTGACATTAATGATCATCAGTTTTGAAGACATGTTACGTGATTCTTTGAAACGCTTCAACGTTTTCTTTGAGTGTATGTTCATCTTCTGCTCCGCCAGTGTAGAAATCGTAGTACATTTTGGGCAGAACTTGCTTGGCTAGAACTTGAAAATCCTTCACATTAACTGCTTCATCTGCCATTTTATCTGAAACATACACATCAGGCTATAATCTGTTTTTTCTCAGCTAAATAGCATTAGAAAATTGCTAAGTTGCACGGAAACGGATACTGGGACCGTTATTTCTAAAAAGACATAGCTAGGAAATGGAATTGGTAATAAGAAAAGCTGAAACGGAAACACACGGTTGAACTATTTCGGGACATAGAAGTCATTGAAGTCTATATTAAACTCCAAATGAAAGAAAATCAATCAGAACAAAACAATGACCACAACTGATCGTGATCAAAACCCGAAAAATAAGTAATATACAAGTATTTTATCATATCAGAGAAACTACAATCAATGTTTGTCAAGCAGTTATGTTCTTTCTTCAGCATAATTCAGACAGTAAAAACTAACCAAGAAATTGACATTCAGCAACATCAAAAACATCTAAAAAGGCATTGAAAAATGTTACTAAAACAATATAAATAATAAAGCAAAAATACCAGTAAAAGGAGAGAACCTTCAGAGACTTGTACAAGATAGTTTTTTTTTTTTTTTTTTTTTTAAGATGTCAATGAGAAATAAATATTAGTAGATCATTAGACTAAAAGTAAAAAAAAGAAAGAAAAAACAAAAAGAAAAATGGAGTTGCGTGATGTATTTTGGTTACTGGTATTATAATTATTGTCTTTGTCTGCTTTTTTTAGATTTAGTCACGGTTTCAATTGTCACATATTAGTTATTTGTAATCTTATCCTAAAATGTCACATATTATTAAATTCAGTAACATGTATATATTAAGCAATATATGTGTGAGCCATAATCATATTGTATCTTCATAATACAAACATTTGATCCTTGTTTTTACCTCAGTTGGTGGAATATAGATGAACGAGACTTTTTTTAGTGTGAGACAATTAAAAGTTGGTGGCATTTTTGAAATTTTAAAAACATAGAGGGGCATTATTGAAAGGGAGAGGAGGTGATGTCAGTGCTGATGTCACATCTGGAGAGAGAAAAAGTTTTTATTGTTTTATTTAAAATGCATTTTCCCGCTCTTTCCGAACTCATTTTTCAAAAAAAACTATACCACTGAACTCGTATTAATTAGGCGGTCATTTTGAGATCCATTTTAGTTATTTATAGACGATTTTTATTTTTTTTATTTTTGTTCCAAATTGGATACTAGGTTGTTCAGTAGAATACTACATTTGTTCCAGCAGAATATTTTCATTATTGTTTTTTAAATGCACTCTGGGAGTGTAAAAAAATGTAGTATTCTGGTGGAACAATTGGAGTAGTCCGGTGGAAAAAATATAGTATTCTATTGGTACAACCATAAAAAAAAAAAAAAATCGTCTATAAATAACAAAAATGGATCTCAAAATGACCGCCTAATTAATACGAGTTCACTGGTATAATTTTTTTTGAAAAATGAGTTCGGAAAGAGCGGGAAAATGCATTTTAAAGAAAATAATTAAAACTTTTTCTCTCTCCAGATGTGACATCAGCGGTGACATCACCTCCTCTTCCTTCCCTTCAATTCACGAATGAGAGGTGTTCATTTAATTACAAGTTTGTCACCTTCCCCTATTGAATTACAAAAATACCCCTTGTCTCACCATAAAAAATAGCCTCATCCTAAACACTTGTCTCATTTGAACTTGACTTTATCTTACACACATATCTATAGAATTATAGAGATAGGTTCATGTGAGACAAAGTCATTATGGAGAGACTTTTTTTAGTGTGAGACAATTAAAAAGTGGTGGCATTTTTGAAATTTTAAAAACATGGAGGGGCATTATTGAGGTGATGTTATCGCTGATGTCAGTGTTGATGTCACATCTGGAGAGAGAAAATGTTTTTATTATTTTATTTAAAATGCATTTTCCTGCTCTTTCCGAACTCATTTTTCAAAAAAAATTATACCACTGAACTCGTATTAATTAGGCGGTCATTTTGAGATCCATTGTTGTTATTTATAGACGATTTTTATTTTTTTTATTTTTGTTTCAAGTCGGATACTTGGTTGTTCCAACAGAATACTACATTTGTTCCACCAGACAACTCCAATTGTTCCAGCAAAATATTTTCATTATTTTTTTTTAAATGCACTCTGGGAGTGTAAAAAAATGTAGTATTCTGTTGGAACAATTAGAGTAGTCCGGTGGAACAATTAGAGTAGTCCGGTGGAACAATTATAAAAGAATAAAAAAAATAAAAATCGTCTATAAATAACAAAAATGGATCTCAAAATGACCACCTAATTAATACGAGTTCACTGGTATAATTTTTTTTGAAAAATGAGTTCGGAAAGAGCGGGAAAATGCATTTTAAATAAAATAATTAAAACTATTTCTCTCTCCAGAGGTGACGTCAGCGCTAACATCACCGGAAAACCCTCTGAAATTACTAAACACAAATAAGAATCACAAAAACACGAATTGAACCAAAAACCTAAATAGATCTACCGATCTAAACCTCATAGACAACCAAACAATCCAAACAACTAATGAGAACCCTTACCAGAAACTGAACCGCCGCCGGTATCTTCAGATTCGCTGCAGTTCCGCCTGTCACCGCCGAAAACCACCTCCATAACCTATAGAAACACCAAAAAAATAAAATCAAGAACCAATCTAATAAGAAGTAAATAGATCGACGGATCTGAATACAAATCGAAACAGAAACAGAAACAGAAATAGAAGAAGGGAAATATGAACATTACCTCGCCGGCGCCGGAAATAGAATGAGAGGAGGGTGTCGGCAATTAGGGTTTGCTTGGATTGAGGGGTGGGGAGATTCATTAAAGGGAGGGGAGGGGATGGGAGGGGAGGGGAGGTTCAGTCCCACCAATTTGGTGGGACTCAATTTGGGTGTAAATCATGGTTTTATAACCACCATTTAACCCTCATTTAACTTTTAAACTCCTATCCAAGCATGGTTATAAAATTAACCTCACTTTAATGAACCTCTAATAACCATGATCCAAGCAAACCCTTAAGGGTTCCAAAAATGAAAAAAATTGAGAAGAAAGGAGAAGATGAAATTGTGATGATGATATTAGGCCCAACCCAATTCATGTATTCGTTTCATAAAACATAAAAGCCCAATAGGCCCATGACTTATTTTCTAATGTTTTTCTTCTCATCTTCACCAATTAGTGGTTGCATACATTCTAAATAATAGACCACCAAAATCCCGATTATAAGTTATAACAAGCTTGATAATTTTGTCCTCATATACAGGCGAACAGAAGCACATCATTCATTAGCAATCGATATTTTCAGTGTACCGATTCTTATTTTTTTAATAAATTTGTACATCTCAAAACTCACGAGACCCGTAATAAGCGATTTAGTTTAGACATGGATAATGTATTGCCAAGGTTTGTTTCTAAGACATAAAAGCCCAATGGGCCCATGACTTATTTTCTAATATTTGTCTTTGATCAAAGATCAATTAGTGTTTCCATGCATTCGAAAACATAAATCACCATAACATTAACGTACATGATTAATATAAGCAGAGCCTCATCAATGAGTATTATAGATCACAAATTTCCCATTTCAAATAAGGGGAAACGAAAATCTCCGGCTACCAGGCGATGAAAAAGCAATGTATAGAATCTAAAGCAACGTCCCGAAATTCAAGCCTATTTAAACTTTCTGTATTGACAGTGCTAGTATTGGCCTCTTCCAAACCTGCTCACTCTTCTCTCATTTTGGCTGCAAATTTTGTCCGTGATCGTGCAGAAATTTGCAGTTGTCGCCATAATAACACCTGCCTTGAGGATAGTACTTGCACTGCTGCTGCTGTTTTTTGTTGAAGCTTTGTCTATTTAACAGGATAGGATGGAAATCATTCCCCCTTGTCAATCGTGGACGGTACTTTTCTTTGAATACCTTTTCCCTAGTGGTGCCAGGGAGAGGGACCGTTGGATGGAAACTATTCATGCTTGTCAACGGTTGTCTATTTGAAGGGATTGGATAGAAATCATTCCGGCTTGTCAATTGTGGACGATACTTTTCTTTGAACACGTTTTCCCTAATGGTTTCAGGGAAAGGAACCGTTGGATGGAAACTATTCATGCTTGTCAACGGCTGTCTATGATGCATTTCCAGGAACCTATTTTCCACAGTTGTCGCGGGGTTGATAGCGACAGGAGGATTATTTGCTGGTTTAGGAACTCCAATTGTTTGCTTAGCTACGTTAAAATATGAACCGGAATTATGCATCGATAAAGCTGACATTTGAGGTTCAGGAGCTGCTTTCTGCAAATGGACTGAAGAACTTGACTGCTGCTGCATTTGAATTCCTTGATTTGATTTTGACTGAGGTCCTTTCCTGTTTCTCTCTTTCTTCAAGCCCCTGACATAATAGAGAACTTTTCAGCATTAAACAATACAAGAACATAAATTGAACAGAAAGTAAACAATAAGTTCAATTACTTGTTTTCTCGAAGTGTTTTCTTCGCTTGTTTATCCTGGATTCGGGATTCTCTAGCAGACCTTGCCAGCGAACCCCTTGAGTGCTTGTCCAACAAAACTTTCTGCCTCTCGCCTTCATCATCCCATTTCTGAATGAATTATATATTAGTAATTTAAGGCGTTATTCAATGAATTAGATGAAAGCACAGATGATAAGGAAAGGATATCATCTACTCGTAACAAACCTGTCTCAAAGTCTTCAATCGGTAGAGATTCCGACCCTTTATTAGCAGAGGATGAAGAGGAGGGAGTGGTTTCTCCCCCTTACTCCAAAGAACTTCTATCTGTTCATGAAGCCAAAAGTTAACATTTTCTTCACGAAACATACATTGCATTTACAGACGGTTCTCTCTTCGAAACAAACAAACAGATGAAAACGCATAAATGTAACATATTCCATTCCTTTATCTCTATGACAACTCAAAAAAACGATCAGTTACATTGTCGATCCATCTATCTTATAACAGTTAGAGGTTGGATTCGTATGCTCATTGGTTCATTCCATCATGGTAAGTTAGTAGGGTTTACTCACTGTAAAAGTGTGTTGTTGTTTGGCAGCACCATAGCTTTCCTTCACTATTCGACCAACTATAATCCTTGTGCCAATAGGAGGACCACTAGCACTCCGTGATGCGATGCTGAACCTGAAAAACTGTAAACAATAAGCAACAAAAACGGAACCGAATCAAGTAGAACTAATTAAAAAAAAATTACAGCATCTTCTCTTTCAGAAAACGATTAAAGGTGCTGAAACCTGAATGCAGAAAACATAGACTTACATTTCATAAACATTCTGTTCAAACATGACAACATCACCAGTACATGCATCGCCTGAAAAACGGAAAATCATTATTTTACGTGTATTAGCATCAGGAAATATTGAAAATATAATCAAACGTGCTGAAACCTAAATGCAGAAATGATACTTGTAAGAACCAATTATGGATGAGAGTGAAAAATCACTGCTTTTTTTGTAATATAATCATATAGAATGAAAGGAAATCCCGATTATCCATCTTTCGTTATCTATTTTTCTAGTAAATTTCCTCAAACATGAGTAAATTCATTAATCAAGGATGTTGTGATCACATATCTCCTAGTAAAGCAATCAAGCCTGCTAATCATGAAGGCAAGTTTATTGAATTGCCCTCCAAAAATGGACACAAGAAAACACTAATTTTCAAACAGAGCCGTCAGACAGAAATGGAAACTGAAAGAGATAGCGACACAAACACGAAACGGTTGAAAAGTTAATCCACAAAACAAGCAGTTCAATAGCCTATGACATATTTTTCTGATATGAAGCCTCAAAAACAGAATTGAATTTACAGCCACAGGTACTAAGTTTACCTTTACAATTCAAAACGAAGCTAGATACCGGATACTTTTTCTCCCCTCTACCATTTGAAATCCTAAATAACAGCAAAAGAAATGTAGATATTTATAGAGATAATAAAACAATAGTAATAATCAGTATCACGATAGTAATAGAAAAAAAGAAGTTACTCTTGATGCTCCTTTATACGCAGGATGAGTGTTTCTTTATTTCC
Source organism: Euphorbia peplus (assembly GCA_028411795.1). Classification (NCBI taxonomy): domain Eukaryota; kingdom Viridiplantae; phylum Streptophyta; class Magnoliopsida; order Malpighiales; family Euphorbiaceae; genus Euphorbia; species Euphorbia peplus. The sequence goes on along the minus strand of CP110843.1, from coordinate 3,879,414 downwards.
TGTCAACCTCAGTCCGTATTTCCTCAAATACACCTTTGATTGCTCCATTTTTAGCTTCTCTATCTCATCAGCTATCACCATACAGTGGCCCAAAAAACCACATTTCAATCACGCATTTTCTCATTCAATTTGTTGATTCAAGCTAAAATCATCAAATGTACGGTTTGGTTTCACTTACCTGCTATGATCTTCTGAACTTCTTCAAAACTTTTTTCATCCACTTCTTCCACATTCATGTCCACAGTTTCTGGGTTGCTCTCGAAACCCTCATCCAATTCTTTACACATTCTACACAAAATAAACATAACTATTAATCACTGACCACAAGATCAAATATTTTTCCTGTTTCTAAAACTAACCGTGATATTGATTTTTTCTTTATAGAGAGATTTGGGAGATGGCCTTGAGTGTCTCCAAGAGTGCTGAAACCTGAATGCAGAGGAAATGGTACTCGTAAGAGTCAACTATGGATGAAAGTGAAAAATTATGGCCTTTCTGTAATATAATCATATTAAATGAGGGAAAAATTATCCCGTAAGGATCAAGGGGGAAGTTCTATACTGAGATTTTAGAACTTCCATTATCTATTTTCTAATAATTTCTTCGAACATTAGTAAATTCATTAGCCAAGCATCATAAAGCAGCTTGATCACTTATCTCCTAGTAAAGCGATTAAGCCTGCCAATCATTAAGGTTAGACTTAATGAATATGTCTCTAATCCACCACAAGCCATGTTGCACAGGAGATGGAAATGGACACCGGAAACGTTATTTCTAAACATAGCCTTTAAGCAGATATGAAATGGATATATAAAGACAGACATAGAAATGCTAATTAAGAGGAGTCCTTGCGACATAGACCACAAGTATATAATTCAACAAAGAAACCATGCAATATTTAGTCTACAAAAGCAGCTGTTCAATACACTATGACACATTTTTCTGGTAATAAAGCTGAAAAAAAGAATTTTATTTAAAAAAGGTAAATTCATTAGCCTATGATAAATAAACCGTCTTGATCACATATCTCCTAGTTAAGCAATTAACTCTCTGAATCACGAAGGTAAGTCATAATAAATATGACTCTATCCACCACAAGCTATGTTGCACAGACACCGAAACAAACACTGAGAAACAGTATTTCTAAAACATAGCCTTCAAACTGAAACAGAAAATATACAGAAACAAAACCTATAAATGCTACTACAAAGGAATCCTTAGACAACAAGTATATCAACCAATGAAGACACCGTGGAATACTTGATCTACATAATCAGCTGTTCAATACGGTACGACACATTTTACTAATACAAAGCCTCAAAAACGGACTTGAATACCGAAAGAAAAATTTACCTTTACAATTCGAAACGAAGCTAGATACCGGATACTTTTTCTCACCGCTACCATTCAAACTCCTAAAATAACAGGAACCAAAATGCAAATATCTAATTAACAGAGAAATGATTCAAACAATCATTAGAATAAATCACCATGGAAATTGAAAAAAACTTACTCTTGATGCTCCTTTATCCGCAGGATTAGCGTCTCTTTATTTCCAGTCAATCTCAAACCATTTTTCCTCAAATACACCTTACATTGCTCCACTTTCAGCTTCTCTACCTCACCCGCTATCGAAAAACCACATTCAATCACATAATTTATCATTCATTTCATTGTTTCAAGCTACAAATTATCCAATATATTCAATTTTGCTTACCTTGTATGATCTTCTGAACTTGTTCAACACTATTTTTATCCCTATCCGTGTCGCTCTTGAAACCCTCATCCATTATTTTACAAATTCTACACAAAATAAACAAAACCCATTAACAATAACACCTAAAAATCCAATAAAAAGACTTCATTTTTATAGTTTGGAAGAGTAACCGCGATATCGAGTTTGTCTTAATAGAGAGATTTGAGAGGTGCCCTTGAGTTTCTTCAATATCCCAATCAGAATCGGAATCGGACCCTCCGGTTTCAGGGTAATCAACATCATCATCGTCGTCTTCTTCGTGATATAGATGGGGGTTTTGTTGATTGAGAGCTTCCATGGATGTGATGCTTCCGATTCTACGAGATAGCGCTATGAGGAAAACTTTTGTGGGCGGGTCATATATGTAAATGTCTGAAAACGGAAATTTCAAAAATTGTAGCCGTTGATAAACCCTTAGGGGGAACAAAATAAATACTAATTGATGTTGGGTTAAAATGCAAAAATTGTTAAGTATAGGGAAATTTGGAGAGCTATTAAGAAACCAATGGATGGAAAATGAAAAAATTAGGCTTGGCTAAGACTCATTTTAGCTCCTCCTCGGTTATAATTTATTGGGTCATGATATATGCGGCTATAGGGTTGTATATGACCGAAGTAGGAATTTAATGTACTACTGCATTAATATTAAACTTAGAGGTCCAAAGCAATCTTATTAATACTTTGAAAAGAATAAAACTAAAATTTTGCTTAAATATAACAAGAAAATTAATAAATTGTAGTAATAACATTGAGGAAATATAAATATTTCTTGTATATTTTTAAAGTAATAAATATTTATTCTAAATCAATAAAATGTTTTTATTGGAAATATAAGAACTATTGGGGAGCATTAATGCTTATATACAGCCCTTTGGGCTGTATATATCATTTGCGTAATTTATTTGACTTATTTTTTTCACTTGAAATTGGGCTCAACTTTTTTCGTCCAATTTCAAATTCACTCGGGAAATGGAAAGTTTAATGTATATACACTCATGTATAAAGTGATTTGTTCGCTCTCTATCTATTTTTCTTTTCTATGGTTACTTTGTAATTAATAAAGTAACCATTATTTTGTTCACTATCACCATTGGATGAGGGTAGTGGATTTACTCCAATGGTGATGAAAAGAAAGTAACAGTTGCTTCGAAGTAATCATTCCCTGTGACCTATTCTTCTTTATGGTTTTCTTTCTTTGTCGAAACGTTTTTACAATTTGTCAAAAAAGAAGAAAAATTGCTTATTTTTCTTTCTTCTACGTCCCCTCACTTTTCCACATTAACGTCTTGTAATGTGCTGAATTGTAAATTAATTGTTAAGTATAGAGGGTTGAGTGGTTGACCATAAAGTTAAGCGTTCAAGTAGAAAATAGGTACTCTTTTTTTTTGTTACAATAGAAAATGAATACAATACAACAGAAAAGTTATACTTTTGAGACGTTCTCGGAACTGCCGTAAACAGTTTTTGAATTCGATCGCCTCCACGATTTTGTATTACCCGGCACAGACTACACTCATATTGCTCAGTATCAGAATTAGGTTTTTGTGATGTAAAAGCGTATCATTAAACTGTATCAACACCAACACAACCCAGCTCGGTCGGCGCGCGTGTAGGGTAGTGGTCAAGTAGGTCCTTTCCCCTTTACAAAAGTGGGGTACCCCTTGTGCTAATTAACACCTTATAAACCCTTCAAAACACTACCATCTTAGCAATGTGGGATAGAGTTCTCAAACTAAAGGGAGAGGAAGTACATGGACCTAATTTCAAGTATTCTAACAAAGGCTAAAGCCCAACACAAAATGAGCATTATTGTCATCTAAAAGTGGACATGTCTTTCTCTTTGAATGTATTTTTGTTTTTTTTTATTTTATAGAAAAAGCTAATATCATTTTGTACTAATCCTTAACTTAAAAGCGGTGTAAGATCTACAAAGGAAAGGAAAAAAACTCGCATAACGAATAATAATAAGCATAAAAGAAGTTAAAATTGAAACAATAAAAATTGAAAATTATATATTCCTTGTAAGTCCAAATATGCACAGTAATCTTCTCATCTAGAACCTTTTAGATGATCGAATCTGAGTCATTTCTATTGTAACCACGTAAATTTAGTACTCTATCGATGAAATAAAAATTCTTTCGCATTTGCTAAACTCGGAAAAATGTAAAAATGGTAGAACTATAGATGATAATTGGACGAAAAAAATAAAGTTGATTATGTATATGATCAGCTTCGAAAATAATTACAAATAAAGAAAAAAAAAAGCTAAAAGTGTAGAGATAGCCAATATAGATGGGTCCCTTTTTTTCTCCTCAAACAAGGAGCATATAGGGTTTCTTTCAATTAGAAGCGGCCTGAAATTTCTATTTTGATAGAAGTAACAATTTATTCTTTATCTAGTTTAATAATTAAAAAAGTTAACCTGATTTTTAATGTTTGCAGGCTATCCAATGAATAACTCTCAAGTAAATACATAAGATTTTGTTTTTTTAATTATATTCTGCACATTTCAACAATTTCACTTCAGTTTAGCAATTTCAGCTCTATTCATCAATTTTAGTTTAGAAATTTCACTTAAATGAGGAATTTCAATTTTATTCAGCAATTTCAATTTAGTTCAGTAATTTCAGTTTTATTCAGCAATTTCAATTCACTTCAGTTCAGCTTATAATTCAGTTCAACAAAAAAGAACAAAGCCCTAGTGTTTACATTAACTTTAACTTTAATTTTTCTAATGATAGTTAACTCGATCTAATTTTCATAAAATATTATCTAATTAATTTACTTAGCAACTGATATTGAGTTGAGCCAATTTTTATGCAAATGATTTCATTTTCTAAGACAGCAATATTATTCCATTAGCCTGCATGGAATATTCCTTCAATAAGTTCCAAAATTCCTCATGTAAATTATATATTTAATTCACATACTATGGTACACATCGAATTCTCCAAGAAACATGGAATCCATAAGCAGTATATATATATACTTATGCCTGCTGCATAGATTATAATATCCTCTAATTTGGATTTTTCTATTCATTTTTTATGTTGTAGTGGTACATCCGAGCGTATTCTAACATAGCTAATCAAATTTTAATGACTTTTTAATTATAATTAATGTAATTATCAAATGAAGCATCAACAAACCAAAAAAAATAATAAAAAAATAGCATAACAAACCAAAGGAAAACATAAAGTTAGGGTACATTAAAAGAATATATTCCAAATGTATGACAAACGTGATAATTCCAAATTCTTTTATTAAATAATTCCCTATTAAATTAAATAAAATAAAATTTAGATTACCAAATCTCACTAAATCAGGGCATGCAAAACTAAAATTAAAGTTTAACAAAGTATAGGAGCCAAAATCGGTCTTTTCTTTTTACCAATTTAATAAGTAAAACATTTGTAAATTTAAAATGAGTTAATGGAATAAAAAATAATTACCTTAAAAAACTAATGAAAGCTTATTTTTCAAGTTCATTATATTATTCTTGATTTTTTGTTATTAACTATTAGCGATACTCACCTACACTTTAATGACTAAATATTTGGTCATTAAACATTAAATTTTATCATATAACTTATAATTAAGAAAAAAAAGTCTAATTGTCCTTGAATTATGGTACTTTTTGGAAATATAATACGAAAACTATTTAAAGTATAATAAAAAACATAAATCCATATTTAATGCTTAATAACCCAAATATAGTTTGTCATTGAGGTGTACATGAGCCAAACTATAGTAGCTATAAATATTATTATTATTATATTGTATTTATTTTTATTATTCATAGAATATTATTAAAGTCTAAGATTTTCATTTTAATTCAGTTCAAAATTTTCCAAATCTTTAATTTTTTTGTCAAAATATAACAATAGCAAAGTTTAACATAATTCCCCAAAGTTACAAAACTAATAAATTAGATTTTACAAAGTGACCAACCACATGCAAATGCAATGATTTCTTCTGCTCTCCTAAAAAAAGTCAACATAAAAAGTTAAAATATCAAATTTATTCAAGTAACAAAGTATATGGCTGAATGCATGAAAGCTTCACCCTATAAGGAATTAGAAACTGCAGAATTTAAAAAAGAATATTACTCAATCAGATTTCCCAAATCAACTAAAAAAGAGTATTAATAATTGGATAAAAACAGCATATGCTCTTTAATTTCCCCCTCATAAAAATTAAAAACCCTTGTAATAAATTCTGAAACACCATATGTTTTACACTGAAAAAATCAACATTAATATATAATTCTTTCAAATTTCAATTCTTGTGCAATTTTTTTGCTTGATCATCAATGACTATATCTTCTTCAATATCTTCACCTTTCTGCACTTGGTTTCTAGCTACATATATGGCCGTCGGCCACGAGAAGAGCCCTCCATCAAAGCTATCTTTATTTGACTATTATTCAAAGAGATTAACTCGGATAGCCAGGCGAAAGAAGGATCTACTAAAATGTAGTTCAACCAAAGGTTTCAAGTTTTCTGTAACTTTTATTATTGTCATTATTAATTTTGTTATTCCAAATTGTTAATACTAATAATTTTATGCCCGCTTAACAGATGGTGCCGCAAGTTATTCAATCTCATCCTTGTATGGATCAGGTTGGCAAAGTTTGATGAACTGTTGCCAATCCTTAGAGCCATGTGAGCACTTCTACAATAATAACGTTTTCGGACTCTTTGCATCAAAGTCGCCTTCGACTAATTGGAGGAACAGGCACAGGAATGCTGCAGCTGTTTGCTCAGGTAATTGATCATGTTAACAAAAAAAATCCTCATTTTGAGAAATCGTGTATATATATTAAAAAGAAAATCGCGTGTACTTTTTCCAGAATCGTTAGCTATGCTGTTAAACTAACTCGATAATGATTGTACTTTAGCAGTGGCGGTTGAACCTGAGAAGGAAGTGATATTGAAGAAGACACCTCTTACAAAGCACCGAAGAGTGGTGGTCACCGGAGTGTCAGTGGTAACATCAATAGGAGAAGATGCTGATACATTTTACAATAATCTGCTTGATGGTGTTAGTGGCATCAGTCAAATTCAGGCTTTTGACTGTTCCCAGTTTCCTACTGTAAGCATTAATTCTGTATTTCGTGTCCGTGTCCGTTTGCGTTTCCATTACCGTTTCCTAACTGTATTTTTTCACAAAACATTTTCGGCTGTCTGTTTCCGTGCAACATAGACTAATGGTATATAATTATGACAGAAAATTGCAGGTGAAATCAAATCTTTCTCCCCAAACGGATGGATCTCGCCCAAGCTCTCAAAAAGGGCAGACAAATTCGTGCTGTACTTGCTTACTGCAGGCAAGAAAGCCTTGGCGGACGGTAGAATTACAGAACAAGTAATGAAGAAGTTGGATAAACTTAGATGTGGTGTTATAGTTGGCTCTGCACTTGGAGGCATTAATGTACTAATTACTTTCTATCACCATTTTCATTCATATACCATAACTCTATGAATTCTTAGAATCGGTGACAAATCCAGGATTCGCTGACAAGGTTTTCGGGGTGCTCCCGCTGGGGGTGGGGACCTGTCAGTAATTCGAACAGAACGTTTTTTTGTTGTCTCTTGTTGGTTACAAAATCATAATCATTTTTTTTTTGTCAGGTTTTTAGTAATGGAGTAGAAGCATTGAGGGTTTCATACAAAAAGATGAATCCTTTTTGTGTACCTTTTGCGACGACTAATGTGGGTTCTGCTATGCTAGCAATGGATTTGGTATGCCGGCGAATTCTTTAACATTATAAACAAAAGAAAAAAGTATCCTGAGCCGTCTGACCATTCTGATTTTTATGGATCGAGCTCCTAACATTTTACTTCAATGCAATAGAACCGTGTTAAAAATGAGAATGTCGAACGCAAAACGGTCTGTTATTAGATATATATGTTCAAAATTGGCTTTTCTATTCATCGTGATCAGGGGGCTTCATGTGTTGAAATAAAAGATCCGGGGCTCAGTCGACCAAAATCAGAATAATGAGGAACCTTGTTATGCTTTTTCCCGAGATTGTATAGATGAATGTTGATGCATAATCAAGAAATTTACAAGTGTTCCAAATTGCAGGGATGGATGGGACCTAGTTACTCAATCTCTTCTGCTTGTGCAACCAGCAATTCTTGTATACTCAATGCTGCAAACCATATCACTAGAGGTGAAACTGTAAGTTCTTCTCTTTCGTCTCAGAAACCGAAACTATGAGTATATCGTTTTCATTTAAGAATTAATGAACACCAAAAAACTACAGGATATGATGCTTTGTGGTGGTTCTGATGCACCGATTATTCCGATAGGTAAATTATCTCTTCTGCTTTCTGTTTCCGTTATAGCATGTTACATTAAACGGACACTTATCTTTAGCAGCTTTTCTCTGCATTCGAGTCCATTTATGTTTCTGTTGCAAGGCTATGTTTTAGAGCTAACTTTCGTGTCCATGCAATATTTCAAATCTAATAACTCACCACATTCTGCTTTTATCATTGGGTTTTCAGGCTTAGGAGGTTTTGTTGCTTGCAGAGCTCTTTCAGAAAGGAATACCGATCCAACCAAAGCTTCGCGCCCCTGGGACACGGTAATGCTTCTAGCTATTCATTCCTGTTTCTTCTCAAAGTTTCGACCTTCGAAATTAGAATACGACTTACAAATCTCGAACATACGTCAGGCTGTATGCTCCCTGCTCAAGTTAGCAGTAAAACTGGCTATGTTCTAATAAACATTCTACTTGAAATCAATGAACGTCCTAATAACTTCTATGTCAGGATTCTCAATGTGGCACATAAGTTCTTAGTCTAGTTCTTGACAGATACTAAAGTTGAAATGCAATCCTTTGTTCAAGCAGGGTCGTGATGGCTTCGTTCTGGGAGAAGGAGCAGGCGTTTTACTTTTGGAGGAACTCGAGCATGCTAAGGTAAACTTCCCGCAGATCACGTTATACATATTCCATGAAGTAGCAGTTTCCGTTCCCTAATATTATCATCTCGTTGACAGAGGAGGGGAGCTAAGATTTATGCAGAATTCCTTGGTGGAAGTTTTACTAGTGATGCTTATCATCTCACCGAGCCTCATCCTGACGGTGAGGAACAAGAATCTCAAAACACATATTGTTGTTTTATTGCTCTTGATACTCACATTTTCATGTCTGAAATTCAGGGATGGGAGTAGAACTTTGTATGGAACAAGCATTGGCTCAATCCGGTGTGTCCAAGGAAGACGTGAACTACATAAATGCACACGCAACATCAACGCAAACTGGTGATCTTAGAGAATTCCAAGCTCTAGTCCGATGTTTCGGTATGAATCCAGAGGTAAAGGAGAGAGAGTCTTTACAATTGTTTTATGATGTTTACTTATAAATCACTATTCATTTCACCTATTTTTGGATTCAAAAACAAAATCAGCTGAAAGTGAACTCCACAAAATCGATGATTGGGCACTTACTAGGAGCTTCGGGTGCTGTGGAAGCTGTGGCAACAGTTAAGGTAAGCAACTTCTGCTTTCAATGTTGGCACAATTTATCCCGGTAGAGGGGTAAGGCGTGACAGAGGACCCATTGACATTTGGTAGAAAGAAAAAAAAACTACTACTGAAACTCTTGTCATACGTGTATAATTTCTGTCTATAATTCCACTCCATACATGTAACTGATTTGATATTACTGACGAGATGACAGAATACCTGTTCAACATGCTTTATACACTTTTTTGTGTCTCATTTTGTAATTAATTCGAGATTCTCTGTGTTTCAACAGGCAATAGAAACAGGATGGATCCATCCTAACATCAATCTCGAAAATCCGGATGAAGGCATGGTAAGTTAACCCTTGAGCTATACTTGACAGTTTTCCATGTATTCTTCAATTAATTTTCTAGCATTTTCCGTATAAATGATGCTCAAATACAACGAATTATATTCAGGACACAAGTATACTCGTCGGTGCAAGAAAAGAACGCATGGAAATAAAGGTGGCATTGTCCAATTCATTCGGGTTTGGTGGGCACAATTCTTCCATATTATTTGCACCTTTTAAATGAACCAAGAGCATGAGCATATATAGCAGTGCCTACTCGCAGGATCCGTCTCTTTTTCATCGACAGAAACAAACACCAAGGCACGCAGTTAAAGTATAGAAGGGAAAATAGATTGAGTTCGAAGTGTAGAAAACTTGTGAACATTAAGCTTCAGAACAGCAACATATATATTTCGGAAAGTGCAACAAATTGACTGTTGCATTTAGCATTTTTTTGTTGAATCCCATCGCTTGAATATCATGATTTTGTTTTAATAATTTGATCTAGAATAATTAGCAGAAGAAGTTCAGTATTCATCAAAAAATAATTAAGCTTCTAAAAACAATAAGTTCAACGCATTCATATGATAGACATGCTAATATCCTACTAAATGTTATAGACATAACCGACGTCTCATAAGATGGGACATAGCAAAGACGACTAATTAAGACTTACATACATAAGAAATGAGTCCGTTAACAAGGTCTAATATTGACTGCTTTAAAGCCCTCTCGTTTTCGTCACCACTGTCTGTCCTAAGTATATTTAAAATATCCTTCAATTCACCGAGACCACGCCCAATCTTGCACAAACGATCATGATAATAACAATTAATTGCAGGCTCAATCATCCGAGCCACAAACATATTGTTTCTACCGAGGGCATCGCATAATATTTCAGCAACATCATCCTCAAATTCACTTCCTACACATAGATGTCAACACACATGTTAAGTCATATGAGAATATAGATGAAAATTAAAATCTCTCATTTTTTTATTTTTCGAGCATTGTTCATTTAGTGGTGTTACAATTTGTAATTTTAGTTGTTGAAAAGTAGTTTTTTTTCCTAATGTGACTGTAAAACCTGTTTCAGACAGTTAAAAACACAATTTAAACCACGTAATGAGTAACCTCAAAGGAATTAGATGTTCATGGTAATCGGTTTTACCTGCCATGCATTTATCGAGGATTTCGCTTGCAGTTTGCCATTGATAGCGGAATTCATTGTCTTGCATGAATCGACCAATTTTAACAATAGCTTTAGGTAAACCTTGGCATAGTACCGCAACTTTCGCAACTAAGCTAGAATACTTCGAATGTACTGCGGGTCCACCAATCTCGTGGTTAAACAAAATCCAAGCATCCTCCCATGGCAAAGGCGTCACTTGGATGATACTCGTATCAGAACCAAAACTACTATTATGATGAAGATTGTATTCGCTGCTCGCAAATACTATTTTACACTGGTTTTTGCTACTTGGATGAGGTAACCCTAATCCCCGAATTTCTCCAAAACCGCCTTTTATGACCGGTAAATCATCAATCAAGATGGCATATCTTTTCCCAGACAAAAAATTTAAAATGGCTGCACTTTTCTCTTCTATTCCTTTCCGATTCAATCCCGGATGAGTAGCTGATAGACCGATTTGTGTAGCGATTTCGTCTAGCAATGCCCAAAGGTTTGAACTTAGGGCTACGAATACCACGAAATCGTAGGATAGCTTAACAAATTGATTGTTGAGATAGTTCAAGACTGTCGTTTTACCAACTCCGATCCGGCCATGTAGACCGATAAAAAGACTGTCAGTCTTCATTACAGTAGCCCATATGTTTTCACATTGGTTTCCTACCAATTTCGTCGGCATTTGCCTTTCACAGCCTTTCTGAATTGGTTTTTTAGGCTCTGGTTGCAGTTCCGGCTCCAGTTTCAGCTCCGGCTCCGGTTGCTGATCCGGTTTAGGCTTAGATAAACACCCAAACAAATTCATCCTTTTCTTGTTTGGATAGGATTAGGGGGGAATAAGAGAAAAAATAGAAACATCGGCAAACCCTAGACTATATATATTTGTAAGTCAGGCATACCGCATCATCTCGTATGCTAACCCTATAATTCGATGACACGTCACTTATTAGTATATAGGGTTCATGAGCTAGGGTCTAGAATTCAGTTTTTAGTGTCTAAGATTTTTATCTTTATTGTAGGGTCTAGAAATTTTTATAAATTATTAAGTACATAAATTTTATACTTAATAAGGTAAGGATGAAATTATCTCCGTACAAAAAGGATGGGTTGGAGTGTTATTGAATTGTGGTATAAATAGGTATCTCCATCTCACTCATAATTATATATTAAGTTTTTGTTTAAATCATTTGAGGAGATAAAAACTAATTATGATAAATATCAAATCATAATTAGTTTTTGTTATTTGACTAAATTCGATTATTTGAGAATTGAAATTCAAATGTAAAAAATACCAAAGCATATGTACTTATCTTCGTATCTTCTCTTCAAACTGAAGTTCTTTTCTTTGTACGTTTTACGAAAACAATAGAATGGATGAAGAAAATGGTCAATCTTCATCATGCTTTTTTGGGTGTTTTACGAAGCCAAACTCAAACCCTAACCTTAAGAAAAGTGATGAACTTCAGCCTGAGAAACGTGTTGATCAGAAAGGGTGTCAAATGCAATTACCGGCAAAACTTGTCGGAAAAAGGTACTATGACGAAATCTGGGCTACTATAATGCAGGAAGGCAATAAACAATTCAATATATATGGCCGGACCGGGGTTGGTAAAACGACACTTCTCGCTTACCTCAACAATCAATTCCTTCTCCATTCCTACGATTTCGTCATCTTCGTTTCCCGTTCAAGGTTTTTGACAACATCTTATTTACTAGCCGAAATTGCTAAACAAATCGGCCTATTGAATACTGACCTGGGATGGAACCAGAAACCGATTAATAAGAAAAGAGAAGCCATCTCTAGTTTCTTGTCCGGTAAGAGATACGCAATCTTGATTGATGATTTTTATTTTCGATACGACCTTGATTTTTACTCAAGTTTGGGATTATTGGAAAACGAGTGCAAAATAGTATTTGCTTATGAACTCAATTCAAGACTAAATTGGCTAAAAAATATCCAATTAGAGCCTTTGGAATGGGAAGATTCGTGGTGTTTGTTTAAGCACCACACTGGTGAATTTATGTTACATGATCCTGAGATTTCTAGTTTAGCTGCAAAAATTGCGCTATTATGCCAAGGTTTACCGGAAGCATTAGTTAAGATTGGTCGTCTCATGAATTCCAACAACACACTCGAAGAATGGCAGAATGCTTTTGAGATCCTCAAGAAATTTGATAAATCCGCGACAGGTATACAGTTAACCGATTTCATATTTTTATGTATGTAATCCTAAATGTATATATATGTTTGTGATCTGTTTGATTAATTGCAGGGACTCCATTTTCTCTGGAATTTCCAAGTAAGTCACACTTCTTCTTCTTTTATATATGTGTCTTTCGAGAAGGTTAGTGTCTGATATGGATTTAAAACATATCGAATTCATTTTTTACCGTTCAAAATAAGATATATAGCCATATCGGACATAAACTAACATAAACGTAAAGCTACTATAAGTTGTTAAAATTGCATTTTTTTTGGTAGAGATTAAATGAATGATTGATAATCGGTTAATGGAGTATTATATGTTACGTCAAAAAGCTTCAATTAATGTATCAAGTTTATTCATGTGTAGGGAGCAAGTTTGAGGATGTTGCTGAAATATTATGTGATGAACTTGGTAAAAATAGTATGTTTAAAGCAAGAGTTATGGTTCAGACAAAGCCTTTTTATGATTTTGATGGTAAATTTCGCAAGATTAGGAGTGATCTAGGTGAATTGAAGGATGCTTTAACTCGACTTGGAACAGACACTGAGGAATATCGTCATCGACAGGTTATAAAGCTTTCAATAGATTTTATTGACGGGTTGAAGTCTTACGCGTAATTAATGTAACGTGAGACTTATGCGTAATTAAACTAACATTGAATATTATTATGAATTTGTTTAGTAGTTTTTTTAAATGGTTATATTTTATTCATCTTATCGAAAAAATTTATTTCATGGATGAGTAACCTGAATGGTGATGTATTTAATGATCTTAAATGACAAATTAGAAATATTCTGCTCTTGAAAAAAAGAAAAGAAATACTCTACAATTTTAACATGTGCCAAAAGCTTTAATTATAGTCTTAATTCTTCCTTTTAAAAAAAAGAAGTGAATATTAATTCTTCCATCTCGACAACTCTTGCCTCCATCATCCTCGCCTGATATATTGTTGTTTTTTTAGTTTGACTTACTTTATAAGTTTAGGTGTATTTAATTTGGAATTATAAAGACTCCCTCAAGATTTAGAGGTATTGAATTGAGATTTTAGAAGACTTTAATTTTGTCAATAAAAATCATGATGTATTCAATTACTAACTTTTAAAAAATCTATAAAAGTATATATGTGTATTCAGAAAGTCATTGAATTTCATTAAATATAAATTTATATGGATTTTGGATGATTTTTGCACTTATTTAGAAATAAAATTTCTTCAAAATTGTCTAGTTTTCCCCCTCAAGATTTCATAGGAGTTCTTACATTATGTTTTTCTCTTATGTACTACGGCTACGGCTATGGTTATTCGACCTCTATTTTCTCTCGAAGGATTTTCTCTATGTTTTTTCCGACCTCTATATGCCTTTTTCATGCAATCTAACCTTTGTTCCTATACAAAATATTTTATTTGTTTTTTATTCACATCCTTTTTATATATTCCGTTCAAATTATTATTTTTAAAATCTGCACATATATTAATTATTTGTTCGAATAATTTTATTTGTTTTGCTACATAATTTCATCTCTAGTCTATTTTTGCTCTTGAATTGCAATTAATTGTGTAATGTAATTTAAAGGTGTCATGCTATAGTTATAGTTATGTACATAGTTTGAAAGAAAAAAATGTTGCTATTAAAAGAAAATAGTTTTAGTTTTATTTCAGTACGGAGTATTTAGAAATTTACAAGTGTCATTTGGATTAGAGTTTGTACAAAATTTATTTGGAGAAAAGCAAGTTGGGGTTAGTGATAATTGAAATGTTATTGTCTTGGCAATTTTTACTACTAATTACGGGATAAATGTATATTGAGGATGTGGTAACATTGAGAAGAAGCGTTGGAGTTTAGGTGTTATGGTAAATAAAATGTTAATTTATTAATATCAATGAAAGTTTAAAATGTCCATAAAATCTATAAAAGTTTATAAAAGTCATTTGAATTGAACTTTATGAAAGTCATTTATAATTTTCTAAAATCTAAAAGACTCTTCAAAACTCCATTAAAGTCCTTAAAAATCATTCAATTTAAAAAGTCTCCAAAACTCTTTTAAAATTCTAATAGAATATTAATGTTAATACTGGTACTAACATGTAACGCTATATACCAAAGAAAAATCCATTGTGTTATTTGGAAAATATTATACAACCTTTCATTTATTTTTAAGAAAAGTTTAAGAAAAATGTTCGTTTTTCAACTTTTGTAAATAAAGATATGTAGTTTCATTGTTTGCAAAAAAATGTACGAAGTTTCATTCCGTTAAATGGTATTATTATTAACACCGTTTATTACTGCTGACGTAACACTTTGACCATAATTTGACCAAAAAGCAATTTTATCTTTACAAAAAATAAGAAAAAGTAAAAAAGAAGATGTCTGTGGTTTGGTGACATTTTTTGCAAATGTCTTTAGAACATTTTTTGGTAACTTTTAAGGGATAAGTTTAAAAACAATATTCGTGGTTTCGTGAATTTGCAATTAGAGGTATGTGGTTTAATAATTTGCATATAAAGGTATGTGGTATGAAGTTTTTTGCAAAATAAGATATCATAAATTACAATTTTACGTTTCAATGCGATTGAAGTATATTTCGTATTTTTTAAGAAAATGTACATTTACATATCGATAAAACGTACCATTTAATGACATTTCCCACTCTCAAATCGAAATCATAAATCATATTATAGACGTTTTACGTTCTTTTATAATTTGATGATTTACAGACTATTTTGACGTTTAAGTCCATTTACAACTTGCAGTTCGATTTGAAGGATCAATATTTTGTCAATGCAAAGATATAAGTCGTTTAAAAGATAAAAAATATCATCAAAACTTGATAATGTGATTTCGGATATTCTGCTTTGTAAAAATATTCATACCACATACCTCTATTTGCAAAACAATCATACCACGTACCTCTGTTTGCAAACTGTTAAACCACAGACTCATATTTGAAAATTGAGTAAACCACGAGCATTATTTTTGAACTTATCTCAACTTTTAATTTATAAATTAGTCTAAAACCGTATTTGGTATTTAAATAACAAATTGATAATAAAACTAAAAATTGCTAAATAATACAAATGTAGGAATGTCAATTAACATAATAAGAGTGAGATTCCACCAAATTACAAAAGTCGAATGCACAAATCTTACATAAGTCAGTGGTTAAATAGTACTTTTAACCATATTAAAAAAAAAGTGAATTTTAATGACATTATTATTAAGGCAAAAGCTAACGGACGCCCCCAGTGCACTAAATAAGCTATATATTTTATTATTTTTACATGATATACATTAAATGGTTTAACACAAATTACTTAATAATTGTGCCAAAATGAATTAAAAGCTAATAGTTTAAATAATTGTGCTTAAATAAGTGTGCCAAACTTAATTAAAGTAAGTGAAGTAATTATAAGTTAATTATTTAATATTTTTTTATGGTAATTATTATGGATTTTTGGGGTTTATGATTAGGTTCGATAGGGTTTAAGTTTGGCTTCATGGGTTAGGTTCGGGTATAGGGTTTGGGTTTAGTAGGGTTAGGGTTTGAATTTGGATTTGGGTTTCGGGTTAGGGTCAGGGTTAGGGTCAGGGGTTAGGGTTAAGGTTTTCCGGTTTATATGTTGGTTTGGGTTAATTTTATGGGTTTAGGTCTGGGTTGATGATTTAGGTTCGGGTTTAGATTTGGATTTGGATTTCGGGTTTATATGTTTGTTTCGCTTAATATTTATGGTTTTGGGTTCATGTTGATGATTTAGAGTCGGGTTTGAAGATAATGTTTAAGGTTTAGGTTCGAGTTTAGATTTATGTTTAGGTTCGGGCTTAGGTTTATGTTTAGGTAACTAAATTAATTAAAAAGAAGAATAAAAATTTCAAATTAGAAACGTTGTGCATAGAGAGAAGAAGTAGATTGTCCCAATACAAACTATTTAATGCATAGAATTTACTAATTACAATGCAAACCATTAATGAAATCTTATCATTTTCCAATACAAACTACTTAATGTGTGTTATACAAAAAATAATAAAATATATTCCTTATCTAGTGCTCCGGGGCATCCGTTAGCGGGATCGTATTATTAAATATAAACGTATTTTCTTTGAATATCAATTATAGTCATTATGTATTGTCCTTTTTACTAATTTGACCGGTTAAATGAATATTGGGACAACAACATTACCAAACATCTAATGATATGCTTTTCAATATTTTCCCACACAATAACTTAGCCATAACAATGTTAAACTGACCCAAAATCATCTTGTGATTCTCGGTGGATTGTTTTTTCCAGTTTTAATTCATGTGTTTACAAAGTTTTTTAAAGAGAAAACGGATAAGTTTGACTTTATAAAAATGACTGTTAACAACTTCAAAACAAATTTTTTCAAGAACTAAAGTTATTTAGTACCACATTTTCTGTTGAAAAAACAATTTCGACTTTTCAAAATCAACGTTCAAAAACTCTCTATACATCAATTCCTCTCTTCTCACCCAATAATACTAAAATTACATTAAAATGAAAAAGTAAAAGAATTAAAATTGCTTGAAATATTATTAATTCTTATAATCCTCGATTTTTTGTTTGATAATACTAACAAAAAATCAGAAATATATATAACCACCAAGGGCGGACCCAGGGGGTGGCTCGGGTGGGCTCGAGCCCTCCTCAGTTTCGGCGCAACCCTTAGAGGAATAGCGGTATGTTCCGGTTAGCCCCCAAAATAATGTATATTAACAGTAGAGATGATAAAATAGACAAAGTGAAAGAGTAGGAGAGTTGGTAATTAAGAAGAGTGTGTTTAAATGTGAAGAATAAAGTTCAAATCACACCATCTACAATTTTTTTTTCTCCCAACATTATTAATGTTTTTCATCAATTTTTTCCCCCCTAACATTATTAATGATTTTCATCAATTTTTAATTTTTTAATGTTACTTTGATCGAAAACTCTACTTTTTTTTTTTATATATAATTTTATGAACAATTTTTTATTAGATCATTAATTTGCTTATCCTAATTTTATCAACTCTACTTCATTTTTGTATACACACATATATTAAAAAGATTTTACACTAGAGCCAAAATTAGCCCCCCGATCTTCAAATCCTGGGTCCACCCCTGATAACCACATCGGTTTAAATTGAAAAAAATAATTACAAGAGGTTTTCTTTAAAAAAAACCACTTTGTGGCTACATATTTTTTCCGTGGTTTACCCTTAAAACTCATAAAAAACAAGCTTAATTTTATATAAATACTCTCAATTTTTCAGGTTTTTGCAAATAAAGTATTATGGTTTGACTTAAAGCAAATAAATATTATAAATTTTATTATTTGTAGAATTAAGAAAATGATTAATTTTATTGACGTAAATGAGAATATTTTTTGTCCAAATACTTTTTCAAACTTTTGATCGGTTAAGTTAAAACATTAGAATTCAGCTCAAAGATCAGAAAAAAATTTAGACATAAAATGTACTCGTTCACGTCAAGAGAATATCATTTTTTTAATCTGCAAACAATACAAATTACCAGTTGTGCTCACCTAGTCAATAACTAACCAAATAAAATTAGGTTAATCACCACATTAGATTATAATATAAAGGTGAAGATTAAAACATAATAAAATCACTTAAAGACGACGAGTTGATACATAACTATTTAGGGTATACTAAAAGTATAAAAAATACCATTTATAATGAAAGTAAAATAAGTGATTTCATTAGTTTTTAATCTCCACCATTAAGTTCTAAAATATTGGTGAATTACTAAATTTTATTTAATCCATTATCGACTAGGTGAGTAACACCTACAAACCACAAGAAATGACAACCCATAAAGTTGCATCTTCCATATAAATATACGCAAGACGAAAGCTTTGTTGTTAATCTATATCATTCTCATAAACCCTTCAAAAGGGTCTTTCCAATTTCTTAATATCGTTTCCCGCCAAAACATAACTCGATCATGAATCTCCGGGGCGGCCGCCATGTTAGTATATCTTCCCCTCTCTCAATTTCCGTCGCTATGGTTCATGTTAATTAGCCGACCCGGAATCATTTCGGGATTAAGGTTTTGTTGTTGCTGTTGTTTTGTTGCCTCTTCTCAGATTAGCCGACCCCGAATCATTTCAGCACTAAGGCTTTGTTGTTGTTGATGATGTTGTGGCCTCTTCTCGGATTAGGCAGAACCATGAAATTTGTTCCTTTTTGTTCTTGGCTATATGATAGTTATTACTGATTGAATTATATGATCTCATGTTGATGATAAAAGGTGAATACTAGTAATTTTTAGAGTTTGTTTTAATTTGTGATATGGCCTTTCAGATGACTGGTGCGGATGGGATTTATTCTGATGAATCTTTCAGCAGTAGAGATGGAAGGTCGCGTGGGAGAAGGCCGCCAGCGAGTTTTCAGCATCACTCGAATACTGAACCCAAACCGGTTCAGGAGTATCGCGTAAAGAAACCTAAAGATGAGACTGCTGTTGATACGGTTCTTGGCTATCTAAGCACTGTTCATACTGAATCTCATCTTCTGCAGCTTGTTGGTGCAAATCAGCTGTCTCGAGAACAATCTGCTAAGAGTATTAGAAGCCCTGGTGATCCAGAGCTTTCAGATCAGTCAAAACAATCACGTAGTTCTGTGCCTTTCGATTCTGCCAAGTCTTTATCTCCTTTTAATCCCAAGAACAATGTGCTAAGAGTGTTGGACGCCCTGGTGATCCAGGACATTCAGATAATCAGCCAGCAATTAAACGTTTTGATATTTGCCTTCCCAAGATTGAAGGAGCTATTGTGCTAAAACCTAGTTTGTATTCAATATATAGAGAAAATATGAATGCTGGTAAACGTGCTTTAGAAGGACAAGGAGAAATATTGGAACAAGGAATGGTACTTCTAAAGGGTTACTTATCCGTGGATGATCAGGTTTTGCTTCATTCTATATTGTCAATTGATTAGACTTGCTAGTTTGCTTTGTATGAAATATTGGTGTGCACTTTGCTTGCTCTTGGTGTTTTTAATTTATGTTGCTCTCTGATTTGATTCTAGGTTAGAATTGTGAAGCAATGCCGACAACTTGGGTTAGGTATTGGGGGTTTCTATCAACCCGGTTACCATAATGATGCCAAACTAAACTTGAAAATGATGTGCCTCGGTAAGAATTGGGACTGCAACATAGGTAGGTCAGTATGGAGAACGTCGGCCAGATGATGGTGAAAAACCACCTCCTATCCCTGTTAACTTCCGACAGTTGGTTGAACGAGCTATGAAAGATTCCCGTGCTCCTGTGGAAAGAAACTCGAAAGGAAGCAATGTTGAAAATGTTATCCCACGGATGTCGCCTGACATCTGTATCGTTAATTTCTACTCAAAAAGTGGCCGCCTTGGCCTCCATCAGGTTTGTGATGAAAATGACTTACTGTTAATCTCTACTAATGAATCCCTTCCGCTGCTGAAAATTGGTGATTGTGCAGGATAAAGGTGAAAGTGAAGCAAGTTTGAAGAAAGGATTGCCTATTGTATCTTTTTCAATTGGAGACACCGGAGAGTTCCTATATGGAGACAGTAGAGATGAAAAGAATGCTAAAAAGGTCTTGCTCGAATCAGGAGACATTCTGATTTTTGGTGGAAAATCTAGACATATGTTTCACGGTATACGTTCAGTTGACTGTTACACTGCCGCTAAGTCTTTGCTTCTTGAAACTAATCTTCGCTCGGGCCGTCTTAATCTGACTTTCAGACAGTACTGAACATCATGAATGCACTAGAATACACTCTCAAGTGATTGTAAATGCTTAGGTATCTATCCTAGCTTTGTTGTGAACACACATGTTGCGGACGATCATTTTGATCTGTCTGTAAGCTATTATATAATATTTCTATTCAAATCTACTCAAAGTTTGCTCTCTCATTTAGGAAGAAAAAATGGGTTTTTCTAATCACTATGTTGTGATATTTTTGTTGCATTTAATAAACTCAATCATCTTAATAATTAGAACAAAAATTCCAATTCTGATGCACATGGTTGTAGATGTATATATTATATACCAATTGGAGATTCTTGGTTGCATATATAATATAAATTTGGCTAAACAATTATCCAGTCCTTATAGTTTTCCTTGACACATTAATACTCCTTATGTTTTAAAAAATAATTATATAGTCCTCTAGTTTTGGTTCTGTTAAATATTTTTATCCTTCCGTACGTCATACTTCCATCCACATTGCTAATTAATAATGTAATAATATTGAGTTAAATTTAAAAAATGGCAGATCTTCTTCTTCTTCTTCTTCTTCTTCTTCTTCTTCTTCTTCATTCATATACAACTAATTAAATTTAAAAATTTTAAGTCTCAGATTTTGAATTTCAATTTGGTGATCAATTTTAGAATTTCTACTTCAATTATGAAATAGATAATAAAATTGGAAAAACAAACATCATATCTTCTTTTTCTTTTCTCTTCTATTAATTATAATTGGAATCTCCCCCGCTTTGTTCTTCATGGCAGCAATTTCTTGAATTTCGGATTTGTTTTCTTGAATGATTTGGAGGTGCTCGAAATATGGTGAGAAGAAAACAGGAAGCTAGTCGAGTGCAAAATCAAATCAAATTAGAAGAGTAACTAAAACTAAATTTCAAAGAAGAAATAACAAAAGATGAAGAAGTAGCAGTAAAAGAAGGAACAAGTAAAATAATGGCAAAGACTTATTTGGAACAAGACGAAGGAAGAAGGAAAAGGTGGTATTTTAGTCTTTCAGGGACCTTTAACTGATATTTCTAACAGATGGACCTGAAAGAGATTAATCTGTTGACCACTCCATTCTATCTTTGGTGTATAAATATACAAGTATAACATAAATTAAGGAGACAAATAATCTACCTACCATAATTACATAATTGACTAAATCAATTACACTAATTACGATATATTCTCTAACACTCCCCCACAGTGGAAGCGGGAGAAGGACGGACGCATAGACTGGATCGAAAGTCTTCAAACAAAACAAGAGGCAAGTCTTTGGTGAAGATGTCTGCAATCTGATAGCAAGATGGAACATGGAGAACCCGAACTTGACCACGGGAGACCTTTTCGCGCACGAAATGAATATCCATCTTGATGTGTTTCGTCCGTTGATGTTGAATCGGGTTACCAGATAGGTAGATTGCACTTACATTGTCACAATAAACCAAAGTGGCTTTCTGGATAGGACATTGAAGCTCGAGTAACAAATTACGTAACCAACAGGATTCGGCCACAGCGTTGGCCACGCCTCGGTATTTGGCCTCGGCGCTAGAGCGGGACAATGTCGGCTGGTGCTTCGCGAACCAGGAGATTAAGTTGTCACCGAGGTAAACACAGTAACCAGAAGTCGAACGACGAGTATCTGGGTAGCCACCCCAGTCAGATTCAGTGTAAGAAGTCAAACTCGAAACTGAAGACCGAGTCAAATGGAGACCATAGGATATAGTGCCCTGAACATTCCGAATGAGACGTTTCAGAGCAGCAAGGTGGACTTCTCGGGGATCATGCATATAGAGACAAATCTGCTGGACTGCATAAGAGATGTCAGGCCGGGTGAAAGTGAGATACTGAAGAGCACCGGTGAGACTGCGATACGTGGATGGATCAGAAATTGGTGGACTAGTATCAGCTCCGAACTTGGGTTTCAGATCAACCGGAGTAGAAGAAGGCTTACATGAAGACATACCGGCACGGTCAATAATTTCTGAAGCATACTTTTTTTGTGAGAGAAACATACCATCGGAATGATGTGTAGCGGAGATCCCCAAAAACGAACTCAAATGACCAAGATCCTTCATTGCAAATTCCGAACCAAGTTGTGAAATAATTTTCTTACAAAGTTGGTCAGAAGAAGCTGTGAGGATAATATCATCGATATATAACAATAAATTATAAATGTAAAAACTGAAGGACTTTGTTGTTAATCGATTGACTAAATAATGAATTAGGTAAGAGTTCAAGGACAATAATTGTTTATATAATAAATTGTATAATACATGCGTCTAGAGAGAGTTGACAGTTTATGTGTTCAATTGAGCATTGGACGCTCTTTGACACTTCGGTTTTGACAACTAATATTTATTATTTTGCACTTATAATATAAAGTGACATAAATTATGGACACTCAAGCAAGCCAAGGTGTAAAGAATAAAACGGAAAGAAAGAGGAGCAATTTCACGTAATATTATCTCAAATCTTACAAGAATGTTTAATTAAAATTGAATTTTAAATAAAATATGTTATTAAATATAAATGTTCTTTTCTTCAAATATTAATTATAAGTCATTATCTATTGTCCTTCGACATGTTAAATGAATATTAGAACAACAATATTTTTAAACATTTAATAATATGCTTTTCCAACAATATTTTTCTACACAATAATGCTAAAACGATCCAAAATGATTACGTGATTTTATGTTGGTTTTTTCTTCCAATTTTAATTCATGTGCTTACAAAATTACTGAAAAAAAGATTTTTAAGCTTGACCTTATTCAAATGACCGTTAACGACCTCAAAACAAAATTTCTAAAAGTTGAAGTTATCTAGTACTATATTTTCTGCTGAAAAAACATATCAATTTTTCAAAAATCATCATTGAAAAGCTCTCTTTAAATGTCAATTTCTCTCTCCTCACCGAATAATACCAAGATCGTCTTAAAATGAAAAATTGTAAAAATCAAAGTTCCTCGAGATATTATTAATTCTTAAATACTCTATTTTTTTAAGACCATTAATAATAATTTGGATAATATGAAAAAAAGAAAAACTTTTATTCAAAATCTCTATAACTATAGGGTGTTTTTTTGTAGTTTTTACACACCCTCAAAAAGAGAAACCCAAAAGGCAGAAATGAGAAGCCATAAAGTTGCATCTTCCTCCCTCCATATAAAAACACGCAAGACGAAACCTCAAAAGGGTCTTTTCAATTTCTCTGATTAGGTCAAATCTTGTTTCCCGCCAAAACCTTAAATCGATCATGAATCGCGGCCGTCGAGATTCCGGTAACCGCCACGTAAGTTTATATCTTCCCCTCTCTCAATTTCCGTCGCTATAGTTTTCAATTTGATAAATTCAACGCTCATACGCTTGATTGATTTTGTTTACTTATATAAAGATCAGTTTTTTATGAACCAAATAATTATAACCAAACTGGGAGCTAGGGTATTCAGAATAAGATGACGGAAAATCGACTAAGGTCGTAATGAAGTAATTTTTATAGTTTGTTTTAATTTGTGATATGGCCTTTCAGATGACTGGTGCGGATGGCATTTATTCGGATGAATCTTTCAGCAGTAGAGGTGGAAGGTCACGTGGGAGAAGGCCGCCAGGGAGTTTTCAGCATCACTCCAATACTGGACCCAAACCGGTTCAGGAGTATCGCGTAAAGAAGCCTAAAGATGAGACTGCTGTTGATACGGGACATAATCAAAATGCTTCAAATGTCAGTGATGGTGATTTAAAACAATTAGAGAGTTCTGCGGCTTTAGATTCTGCAATGTCGTCAGCGTCTTTGAATTCCAAGGAGAGTCAACTTGATGAAACGGAAGTTGGGTCATTTGCTTGTTCCAATTCCAAGGTGAGACAAGTTGATAAAACAGAAGCTCATATGGTAAAGGCCGCTCTGGATCGTAGTACATTGAATCTTGATGTTTCATCAAAATATATAAGCACTGTTCATACTGAATCTCATCTTGTGCAGCTTGTTGGTGCAAATCAGCCGTGTCGAGAACAATCTGCTAAGAGTATTGGAAGCCCTGGTGATCCAGAGCATTCAGATCAGTCAAAACAATTACTTAGTTCTGTGGCTTTAGATTCTGCAGACACATTATCTCCTTTTAATCCCAAGGAGAGACAACTTGATGAAAAAGGAGTTCATATCGACAAAATGGTGGTAAACGGGGATTCAGATCAGCTGTCCCTAGAACAATGTGTTAAGAGTGTTGGATGCCCTGGTGATCCAGGACATTCAGATAATCAGCCAGCAATTAAACGTTTTGACATTTGCCCTCCCACGACTAGAGGAGCGATTGTGCTAAAACCTTCTTTGCACTCAATAAATAGAGAGAGGAGGAATGCTGATAAACGTGCTTCGGAAGGACAAGGAGAAATATTGGAACAAGGAATAGTTCTTCTAAAGGGTTACTTATCTGTGGATGATCAGGTTTTGCTTCGTTCTCTCTTGTCAATTGATTATAGTTAGCTTGCTTTCTATGAAATATCGGTGTAGATCCCAGGTTCTATTGCTCTTTTTAATTTATGTTGCTCTCTAACGTGATTCTAGGTTAGAATTGTGAAGCAATGCCGACAACTTGGGTTAGGTATTGGGGGTTTCTATCAACCCGGTTACCGTGATGGTGCAAAACTAAACTTGAAAATGATGTGCCTCGGTAAGAATTGGGACCCCAATACCAGTCGGTATGGAGAACGTCGGCCAGATGATGGTGAAAAACCACCTCTTATCCCTGATGAATTTCGTCAGTTGGTTGAACGGGCTGTGAAAGATTCCCGTTCTCTCGTGGAAAGAAACTCGAAAGGAAGCAATGTAGAAAAAGTTATCCCATGGATGTCACCAGACATTTGCATCGTTAATTTCTACTCAAAAAGTGGTCACCTTGGCCTCCATCAGGTTTGTGATGAAAATGACTTGCAGTTATTCTCTACTAATATCTGTTTCGCTGCTGAAAATCGGTGATTGTGCAGGATAAAGATGAAAGCGAAGAAAGTCTGAAGGAAGGATTACCCGTGGTATCTTTTTCAATTGGAGACACCGGAGAGTTCCTGTATGGAGACAGTAGAGATGAAAATAATGCAAAGAAAGTCTTGCTCGAATCAGGAGACGTTCTGATTTTTGGTGGAAAATCTAGACATATTTTTCACGGTGTACGGTCAGTTGACCCTGAGACTGCCCCTAAGTCTTTGCTTCTTAAAACTAATATTCGCACCGGCCGTCTGAATCTGACTTTCAGACAGTACTGAAAATCGTGAATGCTCTAGAATCTGTTTCAAATGATTGTAAATGCTCTAGAATCTGTTTCAAATGATTGTAAATGCTTAGGTAGCTATCGCAGTTTTGTTGTGAACACACATGTTGCAGATGATCATTTTGATCCGTCTATAAGCCACTGAATGATATTATCAAAAGAAGGCTGTTCCTATATTCGTTATTGTTCTGTTCCTATATTAAATTGTTCCGGAAAAAAGGTTTCCTATATGGTTCTTTTAGATCATCTTCTAGCTAATGGTGGGTGGGCTGCCATAGATTATGAGAAGGCTGTTTTCTTTTGAAATTTGGCAGCCTAACTTCAACAAAATGCTCATAAAGAACATTTGTTGCACCCAAAATTAGCTTTTCTCATATTCAAACAACATATATAATAACCGTATCAAGCTCATTAAGTAAATCATCAATTAGTAAAGTTTACAAATTGCGTTCAACTGGAAATGGAAGAAGTGCAGGGGTTGAGTCAAAGCTGGAGAAGCAGGGCACTTGCTAAATAAATCAGCGTTAAGTCTGAAAATTTTGCAGGTGTCCTGACTCTCCATCTTGGACTTCATCTCTCAAGAACGGTTATCATTCGGGTTATCGTGTCAGTTTCATGTTGTGTTATCTATATATTCTATATATTTTTATATTTGATATGGATGCAAGAAATTGATAATTGTGTGAATTGTGTCATGTTAGTCGGGCTGTCTGATAATTGTGCTATCTGTGAAAATATTGCATGTCCAGGTATCCTAAACAAGTTTAGCCTTTTAATGCATTAGTACAGAATCAATGTTCGAATATGTTCGGCCAAACTAGATAAGTTATTTTATTGACAATCGAACTTAGCATAAACCAAAGACATTCTTTCCGTTTCAATTTTCAAAATCGATCAGATCGATTCTCTAGGGCTGATGCTGCTGAATCAACATGAGCAAGTAAACAAACATAAAGCTTTTGTTTCAACCGGTCAATAGTCTCTGTTAATCCATTATCTTTTTCCAAATTCAAATTGTTTCTTAGTTTATCTAACCACTCATTTGCATGCTTAAGCTGAGACAATGTGACAGCAATATGGTTGTTCTCTGGCTCCGTTCGTCGCCCAGCAATGTCCTTACCCTTTTTCTCATGAACAGCAACATGAAATCCACTATCCAGTGCTCCTTCCAAGAATTTCAAGAACCAGGTGGTGGTTTCACTCAATAAAATCTCCTTTACTTCTCTCATTTCGTTTATACTGTCTCCTTTTGCCCACTCTAGCTTCTCTGCTGCACTTAAATCTATCAAAGTCTTCGTAGATTTTAACGTGTTAGCGTTGCTAAGACTAGTCTTTTTGGTTTGTTGGTCAGTGTCTGGCGATTGAAGTGATTTGACCTTTAATGGACCTGTTGTTTTCGGTTGGTCGATTAGCTGTTGCAGAGTGAAGAACTTGGTGAGAGAGATATGAGGGTTCTCTAGTGAGGCAGAGGACCGGATATCTGCGAACATACTAAAACAAATTACAGAAAAAAAGCTCATCAGAAATTTTTGAACATTTGGTTGTTCGACTTTCTTTAAAAAGTTGTTATAGCATCGAAAATCATGTTCTTAC
This sequence comes from Euphorbia peplus, assembly GCA_028411795.1. NCBI lineage: Eukaryota > Viridiplantae > Streptophyta > Magnoliopsida > Malpighiales > Euphorbiaceae > Euphorbia > Euphorbia peplus. The sequence continues at coordinate 3,851,860 of CP110843.1, read as the reverse complement.
TTGAGCCATTTGATAAGAGTTGCAGCAGTAGCTGCTTCCTTCTGAGCTTCTGCTGCTACCACGGAAGCTAAATATCTTCTCTTTAGAATCCCCTAGAAGACGATAAATCAATGAACATCGAGTAGTGAAAAGATACAGTAGTTTCAATCTTTTATATTATGAAATATTTAGGCATGAAACACACCTTTCCGTGCTTCATAAGGCTGGCAGGCAGAGAAGTCCACGGCGTTGTATCAGGCAAAAATGTTTTATCCGAATTTTCCTGTTTCTTTGATGATGATTTTGCAAAAGTGCTCTTGGAAGGCATCGGGGTTTCCTTTCCACTAGGTACAGATACCCAGTCGGGTCGATTAACAATAGTTTTTGGGGCTTCCTGCAATGCTAATTAATGTCAATATTTGGGTATCTTTCTATGAAAAGAAAATGTCTGTCAAGCAAGATTTTCATACCTGACCTTTATTTTCTTGCTGCTTTCCTTTCATTAACACGTTCTTCTTATTAGCCACTCCATTTATCTCGGGTTCCGTCGGACTTACTTTCGGACTGACAGGCAAAACGCCCTTCATATACCTCGATGCAACAGCAACTTTTTCCTCCTTGATAACAAACTTCTGTCTCGAATTCTCCTCTTTCCTTTCAACTAATTCTCTCATCTTGGAACCGTTGATCTTTTCATTATCAACAGCTATCGAAGCCTCAGATGGCGACAACATATGCATCAAATCTTTCGGGTTCCCCATGAACGGATTCCGACCAGGAATAGGTCTAACCCCAACCAAGACTGGAACAGGGGTTCCAGGTTCCATCTTATCAACATAAAAGAATTGCCCAAGTTGTAACTTGTTATTCAAAATCAACTCATTATCTTCCTTGGAGAGTGAAGCATAAGTCGAATGCGAAGAATCAGAAACTTTTACGAAGAAACCTTGATTAGGCCATAGCTCCGAGCCTGTCAAAGCAGGCACAATGCTGATAACTTGTAGCAGAACAGACCGATATTCGCCTCGTACTTTTACATTAGAGTTCATACTCTGAAGAAGCTTTAGCAAAACTCCTGGTATTAGAGATGCCATTTCTTTTTATTCCTCTTCTTCCCCAAATCTTTTCTTTATCCAAAATTCTGTGAATTCAATGATTATGCAATTCCTGTGAAACATTTTTCCGTTAATATTATTACAAGCTGGATAAACTTAATCTAGTATCTTATTCATTGTAATCAAAATAATGGTTTGAATATCCTTAGAGGCGTAAAAGTAGCCCGACTAACGGGCTAGGAAACTTTTATGTTTGTTGGTCCTACTTAGGCCAAAACGATATCATTTGGGGTAGAGAGGACGAATAAATGTCCAGCCAATCAAGATATTGGGCTCTTTTTTACCGACTTTGGGTGCAATTTATACTAGCTACCCTGGCAAGGGTTGTCGAACCAGAGGTCAAGGTGCTTTGGTACCTAGTCTCTAACAGTGGCCGAACAGAAACTCTGAGAGTGCTCTATCATCTGAAATAATAATAAAAAAGAAATAACTATAGCAAACTAAGGCACGGCACAATTCGGAAAAGTTTGAAGACACTCAAGCTCTTCAGGATCTGCCCGTGGTTATGTTATAAGCGAATGTGAAGAATAAGAAAATGCAAAGATATGGAGATATGAAAGGAATACCTTAGAAAAAGAAACAAATAAGTGGAAACTCCAAGAATGAAAATTACAAGTTTTTTTGAGGATTGAAGTGGGGAAGATAGAGATTGTTGGACAAGTACAAGTAAAGATGCAAACTTGTTTTGGTGGAACAACATATTAACAAACAAGAAGGCCCAAAATCTATCTATAACTTTGCATGCCAGGCAAGTAATAATCAACTTCACTTGGCTTTAAAGCCAAGATATGGTTCTGCTAATCATGTTTGTGAAATGACTAAACTATCCTCTTGAGTGCATCATTTGTAATAATAGAAGCATGGATATTTTGGTCCATGAGTTGTGGGTTTCAATGTGGTCACATTTCCCTTTTGGAGGTAGAGGGAGTGGAGTTTTTAATAAGGTGGGGAATAATTGATGTTTATATTCTCTTATTATCTTATTTGGTGCATGCAAACATTTAATCATAATTACCTAAGACAATTATGTATTCTTTAGAGTTCTTACTTTATTATTCTGATCATGCTTGTCAACCTTAAAAATTGATGTGTACACAAAATTAGAGACAGTAATTATATACATGTTTGATAAAAATATATTAAATCCAAACCTATAAACTAATTCTTCACAACATCAAAAATTGATGGGTATATATAAAAAAAATTAGAAAATGACAAACCAAACCCAGATTGGTGTTTCATTAACTAGCTAATGGGTTATTTTTGAATTGACACAAACATTTTTTAATCAGATTAGATTTGACATGTTAATTCAAAAATAATAAGTACTCAAAATATTGCTAGATTTTATGTTTCTGATCTATCTGTTTTGTGTCATTTGCAGAGCCAGACGCACGAAAACCTGATAGTGGTTCAACTTAATTTTCAAAGTTGTGAAAAGATAGGTCTTTTCAAAGTCTTAGGTGTCGTTTCGTTCGTGTAATAGAATAGAATAGCTAGTCCATGAATATAATAGAGAAAATTTAGAATACACCGGGTGTACGGTGCTCCTTTTACTCTACTTTTCCATTGCAACGAAATTGAAAATTCAGTCTCTGGATTAGAATTTCAGGTAAAAAATGACACAATATTCTAAACAAAGACAAAACGGATACATAAACAAACTTGATATAAGTAACTTATCCAAAACCCTTGATTGGCTCTCCTGGACTTTTATATTATGATGGCCATCTAATATCAACAATTAACTTTTTTTCCAAAATTTACTCATACTCATACTCATACTCAAGATGTTATGAACTCATTCATCCACCCAAAACAGATATAGATTTACCAATACAATAATGAATTAATACCATAACAACAGTGTATAGTGATCAAGCAAATGCAGTAGCTTCAGTTTCAGCTCTAACTAAGGTAGCGTAAACACCGTTAAGATGAGAATTCAAAAGGGAATCGTGGCTTCCATATTCTACTACCTGTCCATCTTTTACGACTGCTATCATATCGGCTTCTCTTATTGTTGATAATCTGTGAGCTACGACAACGGTTGTTGCTTGTTTTGTGACCTTTTTCAGTGCTTTTTGGACATGTTTTTCTGATTCTAAATCCAGTGCACTGCTTGCTTCATCTAGGAGTAGAATCTTTGATTTCTTTAGTATTGCTCTTGCTATTGCTAGTCTCTGTTTTTGTCCTCCTGAGAGTTGAACTCCACTCTCCCCAACCTGGAAAACGCCACAAAGATTGCAGCGTCGAAGTTAAATTAATGGTTGAACATGTTTTTAATAGTAAAACTGAGTGTCCGGTTAGTTCTTGCAAGGGTTTTGTTAAGAATACAAGTGTTTTGTTAGAATCAAGAAACAACTGTATAACTATGTCGGAACCAAATTAACAATATGTTACTAATAACAAGGATAATATATACTTAGGTTCCTCGACTTTTCTCCTACTTTCTCGATGGTCTATGAACTTCAAACCGGACATAAAAGCTCCAAACTTTACACTTCACTTCCTATAGGACCCTTTTTATTATTAACTAATGTAACCACTCAAACAGTAAGCAGCCCTCTATTATGGAGTGATAGAAATGATATTTTAAACAAATTAACTCTTGAAGTTTGGTGTCGTACGGTTAGAAGAGAAAAAACGTCCGAAAATTGGGATTCGGAGAGTAGACAAGGTTGATCTAAACAACTTTGCTCTTTTCTTTTTTTACGAATGACCATCTGATAGAAAGTAACTCTCCGATTGTTGAGTGATTGAAATTATATTCTATGCAGATTTTAATTCTTTAAGTTTTCAGTTTCGAAGACATTTAAGTGTTTTAGAGGAAAAGCATACAAAATGGTGATCTCAAAGAAAAAAAAATGTGGCTTTAAACTACTTCAAATCTTGAAAATTTTCTATCTTAAGAACGTCAACGGGCATTTGGATGTTGTCAACTGTCAAAAGGGGCCATAAAAAAGTAATAGGCAAAAGTTGACGAGCTTTTGTGTCCGGTTTTAAAGTTTATAACCATGAGTTAAGGTGAAAATTGTGTTTTGGCCTAGATTCTAATATGCACATTGTGGAAATTCAATGAAACAATTTAAGAATATTTATATATATAAATACCTGAGTTTCATAGCCCTGAGGAAGGCTACTGATGAACTTATGAATATAAGCTTCCATGGCAGCTTCTTCAACCTCAGACCATGAAGCTTGTGGATTACCAAATGCAATATTTTCTCGTATACTTCCTGCGAAAAGTGCCGGTTCTTGACTCACTAAAGCTATCTGTCTCCTTAACCCTTTCACATTAACATCTCTCAAATCTGTTCCTCCCACCAACACCTTCCCTTGATTAGGATCATAAAACCTTTGAATCAACCACACAACCGTTGATTTGCCCGAACCACTTCCGCCTACTAATGCCACCATGTTTCCCCCTTTCACCTTCAATGAAAAGTCCCTCAGAACAACTATCTCAGGCCTTGATGGGTATGCAAATGTTACCTTCCTGAATTCGATGTCCATCGGTTGTGTTTTGTCGAGTTTTCGGCCTTTTTCTCTCCCGTTGCTTATCAACGGTTTGCGGTAAATGATGTCGAAGATCGAAGGAATTGCTGTCCTTGCCATGGTTGTATCTGGTGCTAGGCCTGCGAGTTGTCCGACCGAAAATGAACTCAGGACTAGAATGAGGAAGATTTTGTATACGTCTCCAAAGGTCGTCTCATTTTTTTTTACGAGGTATGCACCAAACCATAGGGTTAAGGTGTATGCTGCATACATTGCTCCTTGTGATAAACCGAGTACTACTCCAAGGATTTGTGATCTTTTGACTGAGTTCTTCTTCGGTTCTTCTAACGCGTTGTCGAAGGAACGGACGATCTGTTCGTGAGCAGAGAATGTTGTTACTGTCCTTATGTTTGAGACTGCACCGGCAGCAATGCTGCTAGCTTTAGCATAAGCTGTGTTGTCTAACTTCGGGCCGACGTTTATGATCAAACTTAGGTAGCTAGCTCCGAGAGTGAACGGAGTTAAGGCGGTTGCTAAAAGGGCTAGTCTCCATTCGAGGTAAAACGACACTCCGAGACCAACTGCAGCTGAACAAAAACCCATAAACAATACGGATAATCTATCTCCGAGAACAGACCGAAAACTTATGCAATCAATTGATAGCTTTGAAACGAGTACTCCGGTGGAGTTATCATCAAAATCAAACCAACCCGGTTCTTGTTTTAGAATAGATTGAAATAAAAGGTCTCGAACTCGCATTGTTAGTCTAGTTCCTGCCCATCCGCAGAAACCTTGTTGTCCTGTCATAGCAAGAATGCAGCCTACACCAAGGCCAAGAAGTGCTAAACAGATGTTTCCTACACTTTTCTTCAATTTCGTAGGATCCGCCAAATCATCAAAGTAGATTTGAAGGGCTAGACCGAGAAGGAATGGAAAGACGGATAGAATTGCACCTGCAACCATACCCAAAAGGAAGCCTAGAAGTAGTACGATCATTTCCGGTCTTTGGAAATTCCATATTTCAGACAATTTGTAACTTTTCGGGTTCAGTCTTTCCTCCATTTCCTCTCCTCGCATAGATCTCAAGTCGACTGATCTCGAAATCTCCTCTACATGCTTTGATCTGGGATCATGACTTGATTTTCCATGTACTTGATATTCAGTTGCCTTATGGGTTTCAACTTCTTCCCCTGTAGATTTCGAAACTGCCTCGGAGGCTAGCTTGACAAGGTCATAATAAGTACCAGATTTTTCCATTAGCTGACGATGGTTACCGATCTCTACGACAGATCCCTGATCAAGTACAACAATGATGTTGGCATTTCGAACTGTGGCTAGCCTGTGAGCAATAACAATGGTTGTTCTGCCTGCTGAGATCTTATCAATGGCTTGTTGGACAATAGACTCGGACTCTGCGTCCAACGCACTAGTGGGCTCATCTAAAAGAAGAATATGAGGATCCTTAATCATGGCACGAGCCAGCGCAATTCGCTGCTTTTGCCCACCCGATAGTTGGGTTCCCCGGTCACCAACCTGCCAATAAAATAGCAAGAATCAACCTACATGAACATATAGTCCATAGATATGTCGGAAAAGACGCGAGAATTTTTTTACAGTACCTGAGTGTCATAGCCATAAGGAAGGCCCGAAATGAAGCTGTGAGCATTCGCTGCAATGCATGCGTTGATTGCTTCCTTCTTTGAGGCATTTTCTTTTCCCATCAGCACGTTTTCGAGTATGCTAGTGGCAAAAAGAACTGGCTCCTGCCCAACCATACCGATCTGACCTCTTAACCACTTCACTTGCAATGTCTTCAAGTCATGACCATCTAAGTTAATTGATCCTGCAATGTCAAAAACCCGAAAAATTAATACACATTCGATATAATTTCAAGCATACAAGTGGAATTCATGTAGACAACGAAAAATTACCCTTGAGAGGATCGTAGAACCTCTCTATCAGAGCGAAAATTGTTGATTTTCCGCCTCCACTAGCACCAACCAATGCAAGTGTCTTGGAAGACGGAATAACCAAGTTGAGAGAGCGGAGAATTAATGAATCAGGACGAGATGGGTAAGCAAAAGTAACATTTTTGAACTCGATCCTTCCACGAACACTTGGCAGTGACCTTCCGGACGAACTGTAAGGATCTATATCGGGAATTCGGTCTATCACATCGTACACCCTGCTCGCTGCTACAGTTCCTTGTGCGAACTGAGCAAAATATGTCAACGACAATGCTAATCCCCTGTCGACAAAGATGAAAAAAGATAAGTTTCAATGGACAGAATGATAAAATTGTGAGAGAAAGCAACCAATCATACCTTCCTCCGACGTTGACTCCGAAGAAACAAGCAATGGCATCGCCTCCTTTGATTTCTCTGTTCGAAACCAAGATAGAACCGTACCAGAAGGCCAATGCCCATGTTGCATATGTAACCAAGTAAATAACTCCCATTCCTGCACCCTTAGCAAACCCGACTTTCAATCCAATAGGGACTGATTTCATCAAGAGATCAGCATATTTCTCAGCCAAACTATCCTCGGCCACGAAAGAAAACACAGTTCGAATCGAACTAATTGCTTGCTCAGCAATTCCACCAGCTTTCCTGTACGAGGCCTTCAATCACAAGAATCCCAAAGGTCAAACAATCTTAAAAAACAAGCATAAAATGCAAACCAAAATCTCATAATATTACTCAGTTTCCCACCTCTTCTTTCGTAGCTAGACCAACATATATCGCCTTATAAGCAATGCCACAAATCATCATCAATGGTGTCACCGAGAATACTACTAATGATATCTTCCATGATCTTATAAACCCAACAGCATAACCACAAATGAAAGTACATATCTGATGCACGAAATGCGCCATCTGTTACACCCCGAAAGAAAACAATCATACAAGTTATTGAGAGTGGACATACACAAATTTCACTATTAGGCTAGAAAATACCGAAAGTCGAAAATAACTAATAAAGTATTGACCTTTTCACCCATAACTTCTTGGATTTGTGCAACATCACTTGAAATTCCATGCATAACATCACCAGTGCTCACTTCCGTATCATAAAAACTGATATCTTGCCTTAAAACTGCTCTTAAGTACATAGTTCTTATCCGATGAGCCGATCGTTCCCCGACCAATCTCCAACATGTAATTTCTGTTTCATACGACATAAAATTTCTAATTCTATACAAAATCACCAAATGTAAGAAACCAAGATAGAAACTTTTCTCACCTAAGTATGCTCCAACCACTACTATTGCTGTTAATATAGTCATTTGTTGACAAATCTATAATTAACAAAGATAAACCGTATAATTAAGCAAATTAAACAAAATCTCAACACAATTTGAGGGTTTGAGATGAAATTAATACCTGGTTTACATCCTTCATAATCTGGCTATTGCTATCTTTAGCAATCTGATTAACAAAATTACCGAAAAAATACGAAAACCATGGAAGAGCACCACCATTGATGAGAGCTCCAATACAACCCAAAAACACAAGCAAAAGATCCAACTTTGTTGAATACTTAAACAGACCAAAGAGTCCAACTTGCCTAGGTGGTTCTTCTTCATCTTCCTCCTCGTCCTCTTCGTCATAATCTTCATCAGTAAACCGCGATTTTCGATCAATTTCACCATGATGGCTAAACTGATCACTGTGGTTCCGGCTAGGCGTGTATTGATAAGCCTCATTATGTTTCATATGATGTTGTTGAACATGATGATCATGTTGATGAACATGTTCAACATCAGCATAAGCATGAGTAACCGAATGCCAACGAGATTGCTGATCGAAATTCGAAGGATCGTGATCAATTTCAGACACTCCTGGAACATCTGATTCATCCAATACATCCAAAGATTGAAACTTTTTGTTCTGATCATCCAATTTTGAGTATCGATTAGGGGATTTTCGACTCGAATCATAGTTCTTAACATGAACAATCAAGCTTTGATCTTGATCTCTCTGAGCTAAGCTCTGAAGCTCAAGTCTTCTAGGACCGGCATTCCGGCTAAAACTAGCATTAGAAGGATCAAAATACGGATTAACAAAGTTTCTAAACCCTCCATAAGTATGCCCCAAGTAAAAATCATTCGCCGATCTTCTAAACACTCGAGAATTGTTCGCTGGAGTACCTGCCGGAGTTCCTCCGGTGGCCGTCCACGGGCTAAAAACACCACCTAAAAAGTTGTTATCCTGCCACCCAGATGGCTGAAACTGCCAGGAAAGCTCACCCTGCCATGAAATATCATCGTCGGCGGCGAAAGGGGTGGTCGGAAGTAGATTCCGGCGAGGTCTCCGGGGAGTGAAATTGAGGGAGGATTCAGTTGAGGTGAAGTTTGTGAATGATTGTGATGTGAAGTGGGAGCTTGCCGGAGTAGTTGGGTGGCGGTTGGGGTGGTTCCGGCGGTGGTGGCGGCGAGGACGGTTTCCGGAGTAGGAATTGTCGATTTCCAAGGAGGATTCGGACATTTTAGGAGATGGGGGTGAAGATGATTAGGATTTAATTAAGGTGTGATTAAGAAATAATTAAGAGAAGTGATTTTAACTTAGTGATGAACGATGCATGAGCTGTGATTAAGGTTGTTAAGAACAATGAGGATGAGATAATTAAGTTAAATAAGCATTAATTACTCCGCCGGAAGCATTGTTTAGTGAAGATTTGATCAGAGATGGGATGGGTTTAAGGAAGGAATTTCATGTTTAAATGCTGTTTAAATGACTTCACAGTTCGGATTTAACTGAAAAAACAGAATCCTTAAGTTATCGTTAATTACAATAACTTAAAAGATGACAACACTAATAAAATCAAACAAAAAGGTACAAATGTTCAATTAAGTGGGTAAATTGCAATTATGGTCACTAGAGTTTTGAGATAGGTTTAAAAATATCCCTGAAATTTATTTTGTTTCAACAAAAAATTATAAGAACAGTGGTGTGACGACCGGGTGAAAAAAAACATACTTTCACATTCAACATGTTATGCTTTCACTTGCTACGATGACATTTTTAAGTAGTTGAATTGGCTAAATAATGTGACGTTTTATTATCATATCATATGGTTATCATATAGTAAGAGTTAGTCACTTAGGCTACTACAGAGAAGCATATTCTCCGGCAAAGGATGGTTCATGATTGGTAGAGATAATATTGTGGGATATTAATCCGTTGTTTTATGCTCCTTTTATTTACGATAACTACAATAGTATTGAGCAGTTTCGTTTTGCTTTATTTTCTTGTTGGTTTTTTTCTTTTTCTTTGTATTAACATTTTCGTTTGCCATTTAATATATTCGGGTCGGCTGCGTGATTGGTTGTTTGTGGTGTCAGCAGAGTTGGAATGTCTGTCTCCCTTCCTTCATAGTTGGTACCTCGCTTTTATTCAGAAAATGGGTGAGAGTTAGTCACTGCCAAAGTGATTATCATGTCATTATTACAATTATTGTTTTTTATCTGAATTTGACGGAATAGTTTTATTATAGTGAAAAGAAAGTTTAATGACTTTATTAAAACAAATTAAGTTAAGTGGTCTTTTTAAACTAACTCCAAACATTAGTGACCATCCATGCAATCTGCTATGAGTTAAGTTACATGCCTTAAATTAATAAGTGAACTTTTTAAAACTAACCCCAAAACTTCATGACCATAAAATAGAAATCCAAGGGGTAGAAACATAGTGATTCAATCCATCAAAATCAAAACAACCAAAACCTCAAGCTGCTTTTATATCTTATACTTGAAAAAAGAAAAATTTAACCTTTTCGAATCTCTAATATTGGCAATTTGGCATTGTATCGTACGTACAAACAAAATAACTTCCAAAGCTGCCTTGTGTTTTTCTTTTTTCTTTTTTCCAAGTGAAGATATACTAGTAGTTTTTAGTTTTTACTCCACTCCAATTAATTTAGAATCGAATAATAAAAATGGGGATACACATATAACTTAAGTACTTGATAGGAAAGTTTTTGTCTTACGATAGAGACATTCTCAACTCAAATCTAGATTAGTGTAGATTATCGACCGACGATATCAGATTATCAGAAGAAGAAAAAAACACAAGATATCATTTATAAAAGTGATGACGAAAATGATAAAGATCCTACTTAAACATAAATGAATTATTCATTTCTATTATTTAATCTTTGTCTATAAGATAGATTTGGAGTTTGAGTTTAGAAAAATAGATCTACTCAAACTCTTAATATATATTTATTTTTAAATCATAACAAGACTATAATTGAAGTAAATAATAAACATTTAAGTGCAAAATATAGATATTGGTCAAAGTATACACAAGGAAGATGGCAAATGGACAATGTCTAAACCAGAAGTAGAAGGCTTAAGGCCGGCCATTGACAAGCATTGCAGAATGAAGCCATCTACTTAAAATCAAGTCTTTCTCAAATTAATATACAAAACAAATATTATATTTTCATTTACTAACTTCATATTTTTTTTAAAGGTTTATTTTTAGCAAATTGTCCAAATATGGTTAAAATGGTAATGAACTTCTAGTTGCTTGCTCCACTTGTCCATACAAGATGCTAATCAACCCTACTAAAATCTACTTTGTTGACCATTTATATGGAATTTTTGGAACTTAAGTAATAACTCTTTCCGTAACATATAAATTAATAAAGGCATAAATCAAATCATATCTAACTTACAAAAAAATCTCATCATGAGAAGCGGTTGTTGAGAGAAGAAGTTCATTAACTTGTATCAAATCAGTTGATAACTGAATTAACCGATGCTGACATCACTTCGTCACATGCAGCTCACAACTTAGAGCACACACTTCCATAAGCTTCCAGATGGTCAAAGAAGACAATTATGTAATCAACCGTTAACTCAATCTATTAAACTGTTAGTTGATTTGGGCGCCAATTATCCCCTTTGGCATGCCAAGTAGAAGATTTTTTACCAAGTTATCTTAACATAATCCGATTTACTAATAAAAGATGTTAGATGTAAATTTCTTAATCATTTTATCTCAATCATTATATTTCATGTCCTCAAAATAGATTTTCACATGGGTATATAAAAATTGTTAAAACCTCGTTCGTAATTGCAAACAAATGTAATTTTACAGGCATGATCTAATCAAAGATTTTAACATTTACAATTATGATTAGTCGAAAGCTCAACGTATCAAAATATAATATTAGAAGCTTAATCAACAAAAAAAAAATCAAGCATCTCATTTGCTTTTTGCCTTTTGTAAATATCAAGTCATTGATGGTTCATGAACTTGGGGAAGATTTATTATTAAGGCCCATAAATGATGAAAGAGCTCAACCTGCTTAAAATTTCAGAAACTACACCTACATGGATAGAAAGGTTAATATACACAACACTGATTTACCCCCTTACTAATTTAACACCCATATACATGGATCCGACGTGGCGAGCCGTTTTGTGCTACCTCTATAAGACTATAAACCATTAGTTTGTGATATTTTTGTATAACATTAGAAATATAAGTGCATATTAAGGCGTTTAAATTAATTAAAGGCATTTCCGCATTGCATGAAAATACAAGAGCAAATGTGTGTTTTAACCTAGAATAAATAGTAAAATTGAGGAATCTAAGCATCCTCCACTTGTTAATTAATTTCTCTTTTTCTATAAAAGTGAGTAAAAGGTTTTTCTTAGTCATGCACATATTTTTACATTGCTCCCGATGTATAGCAGAATTTCTCGTAGTTTATAGCAGAATTTCTTGTAGTTTCTTCAAGCTAGACGTATATCAAATGATATTAGGTAGGAAATATTTTGTAATTATGCACTCTTTAAAGACATTTTGATACTTATAGGACAACACAATTTACCGAAACAACTAGCTTACTTTTATTGCATTTACATAATCACATAACATTATTATGACAAAATAACACGCTTTAACAGCCCTACTTTTGCAGGTTTCTCGTGTTAAGTACACCAATTATGTAGTCTAAACATGTACACTATCTGAGAAGAAAAACTCATCGAAGTTCATCACTCCAAACTCCTCAGACATGGACATCTTTACTCAAAATCACAAAAATATGTATTACGGTAGGAAAAAGATAAAGAAAAACAAGGGAACTGAGATTTTATCAACAATCAACAACTACAAAGGATCCGTTCGCCGTCTTTTAGCAGAAAGAAAAGCACAAGTCTCATGATATCAATAGCAAAGCACGAGAACAAAAAAAAGGCAGCAGAAAGATACATCAAAGAAGATGATATAAGAAAAGTAGTAAACTGTTTACATGCTTCTATTACTCCTCGTAATCACATCACTCTTCTTTAAACCGTCACCAACTCTATTTCTCCCTAGAGTCTGGTTTGCTCATATGCATCACACAAATGCTACATCGAAAAAACAACGGAAAAAAGAATGCTCCTAGACTACCAAAATCACAATGGCGCCAATAGGCGGATTTGGTTCAATACAATATACAACATATTTCAGCAGCACAACCATTTTGTATCTCCTATATATCTGCTTTACATCCTATCATACCAGATATTCCAAGTGGTAGCTCTAATCGACTAATTACCTCAGCTTTGATTCACTTCCCTTGCTTCGGAATGATGAGAGAGAGAAGAACGATGACCTTGGAGCTGAAAAAATTATAAATATGCCATCTTAGCAACAATCACTTTAAACAAACCGAGGCAATTGACAGATCGTCAGTTTACGAAGTCCTTAATCGGTCATACAGCTCCCATTTTTACATCCTAACATATATATGAATTTAGGATTAATAAAAACATTGCAATTGAACGGAAAAAGAATCACCTTTTATGGAGCTTCCAGACATATGATCATCTCTTAATTTGAAATTTGCTGGAGGTGCTGGTATGGAGCTATGAATAGCTTGAACTGTAAGGAAGGAGAAGCATTGTCATGTACCGAAAAATCAATGGTACAACCGAAATATATGCACCAATATTAAGCGTTATAAAGATTATAAATTAGTTGTTTACTTCCCCATTAACGAAAAAGAAATAGCATATTTTGGTTAAGCATATAACTTTTAAGTGTTCAAAGAACTGGCAAACTATTTTAATTAACAAGCAAGAAAAAAATATGGTTACCATCATTGAACAGCTCGCTATCGTGGAAGCCATCATCAGAAGCATGACTCTGAGAGAATCCCATTCTCGACTTCCTCAAGTCATCTGATGACCGATTGGCCGGATCTCTCCCATCTTCTGTGTCATCATCTCCTTCAGAAGTTGTAGCAGAAATCCAATCAACCAAAGAATCTGTCCCGCGGCTTTTCCTTCCAAATTTTAACAAACGTTTGAACCCTTTTGTGACATCCTTTCGGGGCTGATTATGGGATGAATTAGCAACCAGAAAAGGTTTCTGAGCACTCCCCCACTTCTTCCTCATTCGAGCTGCATCAGCTTCTGTTTGGGCAAGAGAGTGAGAATTCCAAGCAGGGCTCCCGATTGGAGAGTCAACAGAAGCGTCAATGTCCGAAATCTCATGTGGGTAGGAAAATGGATTGTGCAATCGGGAGTTCCATGAAACCGGGCTTTCACTAGGAGAGTCCTGCACGTGAAATGTCGGAGGAATAGAGGAGGGAAGTTCAGCAACGGAAGAAGGATCAACTTGAGAGAGAAATCTTTGGGAATCCCCGTTATCGGATTCCGACATCTTATCAGACTCCTGGCTAAGTCTTGGCTTCCCGTTTTCGTTGCTAGCGTAATCTTCAACCTCTATTGGGTCAAGCTCATCTTCCTCGTCTTCAGCTTCTTCTTCTTTTGCTACATTGACCGGATCTTCTACCTCAAAAGCTGATTTTTCAAATTCTTCTTCATTTTTTAGCACATCGGATGACATTGAAGCTTTCAATTTAGCAGTCCCAGCTCCAGGACCTAGGCCACTACCCTTCCGAAGGAAAGGCTTTGAATCTGCATTCCTCGAAACTTTTTCATACTCCGTTTGTTCTTTATCAAACTTCAATGGCGCCAAGACAATATCATTAGAGTTCAAAGGAGGAATATCCTTAAATTCAGCAGGACCAGCAGAGCTTTTCCTCAATGACTGAGAACGCCTATGCTTTTCTTCCTTGATAAGAGCTGCCTCTTCAGTGGTACTCTTGCTACGAGCATAGGGTCTTGCATGTGCACGATTTGCTGTTTTACTGATCCCTGAAGACGGCTTTGTGTTCTCTTTTCTGAAATCAGAAAAGTTTGGAACTGATTGGGCAAGAGGATTTTCTGATTGCACTCTCCGCCTGGGATTGGAGATTTTGGCTGATGATCTTGGAACTGGAGCTGCAGCTGTACGGGGAGTGGACGTCGATGTGTTTCTGTTCTGGATCATCTTCTTGTTCTGGGAGCTTCTAGAATATTTATGCTCCAATGATTCAGAAGGATCTTCATCTTCTTCACTCTGAATAATATCCACCAAATGCTGTAAAAGAACCTTATAAAATGAGGAAGCTCCAAAGTTCAAATAAAAACTAGACAGAGAAGTTAGAAAAGGGCATAATCAAAACCTAAAGCTCAAGAATTATATACCTGCCCTCTTTTCATGCTTGAGCGCGAATGATAAAGCCTGAGCTTTTCTGCACGTTGATGAGCACTAGAAGCTGTATCTAATCTGTCTGCAGAACCAGAAAACGTCGCCTTCAATTCAGCTCTACTCCGCTCAAGGCTATCCTGCATAGACCTCAACTTAGCTTCCTTCTCGGCTCTTTTTGTTCCCCACTCTTCTTTCAGTTTTGCATCTCTTCTCTGCATGTATTTCTCGTAACATTTCCCCCTAGAATCATCCGACAGGCTAAGCTCGGAGAAATTCTGTCTCACAGCACTGCCAAAGTCATGATGATCTACCTTCATAGATGGGGGCGTGCTAAACATTGCATTATCGCTAGCATTTGTAATTACTTCAACCGCAGTCTTTTTATCTTGAACTGGTGCTGCAGGATGAATCTCCATTTCAACTGGTTTTTTGTACTGTGAACTTATGGCCTGTTCTACCTGTGACTCAGCAGCCTTGCTTCTCCTAGTAGAATTAGATTGATCTCCAGGAACTCGAAGCTTGTGCTCCGCAAAAAGCTTTTCAAGTTCATTGGCCTTCATTTTTAGCTCGTCATTGAGTCCTTGATTCCCCTTTGACTGCCTTGCTCTCTGAACTTGCTCCGTTGATGATCCTGGCACAATGCTAAAGCTGTCTTGATCCTCGGAAGCCTTCATGCTAGGACCACCAAGCTTGTTCTTTGCATACATAGAACCGGAATCTTCTCTTCTACCTTGCATCTTTAACATCTGTTCTGGACCAGGAGAAAGTGGTTTCTGGACCTTCCTTTTCGGAATTTCAAGATCTCCCACTCTCGTTGGTTCCTTTGCAGACACTGCCACAACCTTCCTAACTTGCTCAATTTCTCCTGATATAGCTGGCTGATCAACCCCAGTCTCCTTGTATGACACTTCCTTAACTTTTATTCCATAACCACCTTCAAACTGCCCCGAAAAAGATCGGGAATGAGTCTGGGGTCCTCTGGACCGTGACTGGTTAGGTAGCTGCTCCTTTATTTTAGCATCCTCAGCTCTATTCCCAACTTCAACATCCCCCACCCTCCTAGCCTGACTGTTCGCTCCAAGAGTCTCCCCTCTATCGAAATTACCAATCAATTTTCCCTCAAAATCCGCTTGATCTTTCACTCCACTACTTCTCTCATCCCCGCCCGAATTACCCTTGTTAAATTTCTCCTCTTTAACCCCCTGATCACCTATACCAGCAAATGGCTTCAACTGTGACTGTGGCCCTACCTTATCTATAGACCCTGAACCTGCAGTATCATTCAACCCCCCTTGGTCTTTATCATCTACCAATGAACCCGAAAACACATTACTGTTACTTCTCGGTATAGAAGATGAAGGTGTTACTAAAGGGCTATCTATACCGTTATTCTCCTTCTTATCATTACCCAAATCAATGCTCATATCACTTGCGCCACTCCATCTCCTCAGAACAGCCCTGTCAGCAGCCGCTGCAGAAGATACATCTGACGAGAGTCTCCTCAGTTCAGCGGGTTTCGTTACAGGAACAGTCTTACCACCTGAGCTCTCCTTCTGCTTATTCTCAAAGAGGTTGATCCTGTCCTGCACACTAAGTCTTCTAGAAGGCTGACTAGATTGAATAGGTAATGGCTCAACAGAAGACTCTTCTTGCTTCTTCTCTTCCTCCTTGCCGTCGGGCAGGGCAGAATTCTGATTAAAGTTTGAACCTTTGGATTGATTAAGGTGATTTTGGATTTGGGTTTGGGTTAAATCTCGTTGTAGTTGTTCTTGGCCGGCTTGATGTTTGTTCTGATTATGGGACCCACTTGGTTCTCCTGGGGGGTCATCAAGTGACATGTCAGATCCCCATGAAGCCCGGACCAATTGATCTTCGACACCTGGCTTCCATGGAGTAATCAAGTCTGGTCTTCTTCCGCAGAGTGAGATAAATTTGGTACAAGCTTCACTGCACGAATATGTATCTCTTTAATTAATTATTCCAAAACAAGAAAACGCGTGCCTGAAAAGAAAAAGAACTAGAAAAAGAAACAAGAAGAGAAAATAAAGAAAAATAATAAAGAAAGAAGGTAACAAGTATTAAAAAAGATGGCACCTGAAAGAAAGGAGAAAATAACTCTATAACCACTAAACCTGCCATACTGTGACAGGGAAAGGTGAGATGACGATGAAGGGAAATTTAACATTTTCTTTATCTATCTAATTGTTTCCGGAACCCCGGGATTAGTAAAGTCTCTTCTTTCCTTAATCAAAGGTCCGGGGTTCAATCCTCACTGCTATTGGCGGTAGATACCGAGACAAAAATAAAATCGGGATCTGGTATCTATCAACTATTTGTTCTCTTAATTTCTATCATCAGCTTTGGACATGGGAGGGCATTAGAATCTTTTCTTCAGCTAATTTTGTTCTTAGAAAGGTACCTACTCTGTCCTATGTGGTGGGGAGTCAACTAGGAATATTTGGAAATATGTTTACTAAGAAACCAGATGTGTACAGCATATGGGTTTACAATAAATAATGAAGGACAGGCTCCGCATGATTCATTAACAACACAATCATGAGAAGTTCCAAGAATCCTGGATAAAATTCTACCAGACCCCGCTATGGCCCACATGGACGGACCCCAATGGTCACCAAAATTATAAACAAACATTTATCTTAGACTTAATATAGGACCCTTGAACTTGGCTAAGTAATCCCGATTGGTCCCGCAATTGGGATGTCTCATTAGCTCTGAACTTACTTAGAATGACATGATTAACCCCGCAAGTGCAACGTGATAGAGAAAAGTGGTGTTCCGGACAAGTTAGAGCACATGTCATTTTAAGCAGGTTCAGGGGCAAATAGATCACCTTAAGTAGACCAATAGATGACTTTAAGCAAGTTCAAAGGGCTAATTAGATATCTCCAAAGTTCGAGAGGCAATTGGATTACTGGCCAAATAAAGTGGCTTTTGATGAATTTGAGCCGTTATCAGAACTTATACTAATTTAAAACAGGTTGACTAACAAATGAGATTATGAATAAATTGCTTCTTTTTTTGTTAACTTAACCAATACAAATCAACTCCACCTGTAAAAAAGCTGGTGAAAAATATTATCTTCTACTAAGTAGCGAGTGAAGGCTCCTCACAATTTTGGGAAAGAACAACACATCATTATCCACCAAAACATAGTATTTCGCAATCTATGCCTTCCTAATCATAAATCTCATATGACATGCTAAATCCTACATCTTTGTCAGGCCAACTCACAAAGTATTTTACACTCAAATATAATTAAATTATTAAGTACAATGGTGAGATTTCAGTATCTGAGCAGTTAACCAATCAAAATGATGCATTATTCCATTTATTTCCAGGTGAAATTATGGATCCAAAACTAGAAGCTGAAGCTCGATTTTATTCATAAGAACTTTAAGATGCAAGACTAGTGGGATATTTTTTGCATCATGTAGCATATCTAAGTTTTTCACTTGTCTAACCAGTAAATAGAGATGCATATGGTTATTTGGTTGTCTTCGTTGGACATCATTAATACAATTATAGAAGGGTTAGATATGTATATCAGTTATGAAGGTTGAAATCCCCCCGTTAAACCTTTTAGGTTAATGAATTTCACTTCCAAGTTCTCGTGCCACAGCAAATGAATTGCCCTTTAGAAAGGTAGACAGTATAGTAAAAAGAAGATTTAGCTTTGCTAAACTTCAGCCTAGGCTTTGTGGTAATGAAATACATATATGCTGCGAACATCATTCGCTGCTTTCTTCTAGGAACTTAAACCTGTGACCTCTTGAGACTAGACTTGACCTTAATCTTAATAGCCATTATTATACAGCTAAAGTTTCCACCATAAAGAGCCAGTGGAAACGAGCGCAGGAAAACCAACGCCCTTTTATTACTCATCAGACTATGCTCCACGAAAACTAAGAAATGAAGTTCTAAAAGAATTTTCCCTTTGTGCAAGTAATTCAACCAACCCAAATAAGCACTCTGTTCTCCTACAACTACCAGAGTCGTCCCAAGTTATTAATGAGGCGAAGCAACAGATAGAAATATAATATTGAAGCCACAAAAATATACAAGGGGTGTAAGATATGTCTGCTAATCAAAGATTAGTGGTATTAAGGCTTAAGATTTGCCAGTGTGCTTACTTCAAGCGATGGGCACCAAAGCAATCTGAAAAAAGCTGGAGATCAGATACACTCTCAGGGTTAAAACCTGCAGCTGCTGCACGAGCATAGGCCCCAGTTAAATCCTGCCTAACTGCAGTAAGTCTTACATCAATTGCCCGCAGAAGCTCCTTCCTAAACAGTAACAAGAATAAAAAAAATATCAGAAAGATGTTTTGAGAGAGAGAGATATATCCGTGTATCATGCATTAAAACAATGTATATTTGTGATTATTTTGCACACTTGGACTACTATAGTCATCATAAACAATCAATCTTCATCATAAGCCACATTTCACTTCATGTCTATTATTTTATATCCAATTTGGCCTTATGTAAGTTCTAACAAAGGAATTACCATATCGATCAAATAACACAGAAATACTAAAAGAAAAGTGGCTGTAACTTGGCATTTCATTTGACAACCAAATTGCTTACTGCATGCAGCTAAATTCTACATAAATGTCCAAGTTCAACAACGTAAGCCCCATCCTTAAGCAATTTGCTCTATAACATCATACAGAATACTCTAAAATTCATGTTTTAAAGATGATGAGCCGGTAGCGCAAATAGAATTGAACTCTTTAAAATCGTAAAAAAATGAATTTTAGTCGAGCATGTTCAATCATATATATAGAGGTCTCAATCCCCTCCCAAAAATAAAAGGAACTTTACTGTGTTGTATCACTGCAGGCCCCCATTGCTCTTCCATCCCCACCTGAAGCAAGTTATCCAAACCCTGAGTCAGTATATGAGCAATACATACTTTATTAGGTTTACAGAAACAATTCCAATGTGTTGCATTGAGGTACTCATTAACCAAGAAGCATAAGTTTGCAAATTTTGAGAAAAGGGTGTGATTTCATACATAATCAGCATTGATCGGCCTGTGAGATTCCAGTATCTTTTCATTAGTGTCCAACGTAATAGAGTTTATATGACTACTTTCTACAGTTCTACTCCATCTTATTTGTATATCAATAAAAGCAAAGCCATATATATCGGGGAAATTTTGAAGTTTGAGTAGCTTGTTGCTTTTTCACGTATCTTTTTTGCTGTTCATAAAGAGGAAAGCATATATAAACATGGTCCTCATTTCATCAGCTTCCAAGTAACAACAGTAAAATAAATTTCCACCAGTTCTTCCAAATTCCAATCATCAGAATTATTCACAAATGAAATATATACGGCATATATTAGACTACGATCCCCATTGACATTTGTAATAGTAGAACAGCTTCTCTCTCTCTCTCTCTCTCTCTCTCTCTCTCTCTCTCTCTCTCTCTCTCTCTCTCTCTACATGTGTCTTGATCTTAAACAATCTTACTCAACATTACATGTGACTTGACCTTAAATAATCTGACCAGCACTACAGATTGCAGTAGAGATATGCATATCCACTCAGAAAACGAATTTGACATAGAAATGTAAAATATGATTGAGGTAGGTGAAAAGTGATCTAGATTAACAACAAAGTGTTGCTTTTATATTTCAAGCCTACAATGGATCGCAACTATGTGCTTAGGACATATGCTCATCGAAATGAGAAATGTACAATGTCCAGAAAATTTATACAGACAAATCTGATCTCAAGGGGAAAAAGACATTTAAGGACGGGTTAGTTCAGTACTAATTTACAAATTCTTCACAGATTAGTGGGCACCTATAACTCCAAATCCTTCATTTTAATGAAAAAGAAATATTAATTATTCTATATCATAAATATATTGGCCTCCCTCATCAATTCTACGTTACATCTTTTCTCATGTTATAGTTAACCACCTCATCACTAACCAAATAACGCCAGTTGAGGAAACATAAACCAACCATCCTTCTTCATCAAAAAAAATAAAAAATAAACCAACCATCCTTGCACCATGAATCTTTTGATTAACAGGTCAGCACAATGGCATTCACCGGAATAAGGATAACCTTAGTCCATATGAAAAATTTAGCATGGTTCCAAAAAATTTGCAAATTGATTAACAGTGTTGTCAGATGGAAATGCAGATTGTTAAACTAAAAAATATATAGTATAACCATCATGCAGAAGGCAAATTTGTAATTTGTTAAACAAAGACATGTAAAGCTTGCAATCAGTTTTATTATCATGAACTTAGCAGCAAGATTAGGACAAACATGCTCTTCTGTTTTGCAAATGTTGTGGACAGCGAGGGCATTTCCATATTTGTAATTTTATATTTCCACAAATGTTCTGTTTTCTATCATTACAAGAGGACGAGCAATCAGCAAGGATTTAAGGAAATATTTATGCAAACTGTTAGAAACCTAAAGACAAACTCAAGTTGTAATAAATAGAATTTAGAATATTCAGAGTATCTTTAAGCCATTTATGAACTTTATTTTATATATATAACCAAAAATGTTTAACATTCACACAGCTATATCTGGCTACAGTGTTTTTTTACTTTGTAATGCAAACAGCATACCAGATGAAATAAGTACGAGAAGTCAGAATTAGAGTATTTAGTTTTAAGATAGAAAGTTGAGTGCAATTAATATTGATTTTACATTTGTTGCATTCATAAAACCAACATAAAAGAGCATAGTTAACTGCCTATGAAAAAAGAAACAGTAGCTTACCTAAAGCACCAGGAAGTCGTTCTCTGGTCCCCTGAATGAATGAGTTTTCAAATTCAGTAATAGTTGCAATTACTACTCTAGTTGAATTTGCTCGTAGATAAAATCACAGCATTACCTGAGAGTATAATTTTCGAGCTGATTCTAACTGAGACATCTCAGTATCATACGTATTAACCATCTCCAAAACCTCAGGTGTACTAACAAATCGTACAAACCTAAGGACGAAAACACCCAATCATATTAAAATATGTACTGACATTAGATGGTTCTTCTTACAGCAAAGATGTATAAGCTCAGAGGCGTAGTAATTAACCTCTCAAGTGTTCCTTTCGTGAACCAAGTCCCGCCATTTCTGTTTCGGTCAACATCAAGCTTAATTGACCTAACTGCCTGGGCAACCTGCTCTTCAGCAACCTTCAAATGAGCCACAAATGGTTTTACTAGTCCCGAAGCAAGTTTCTCCGTACTTCCATTACTTGACACGTACAATTCACATCTGGAAAAACGAACACGAAATGAATAAGTGAAATAACAGAAGCTACACCTTAGAACAATAGTTACAAAAAATATAGAACCAGACAAGTTTCCTCACCTTGAATGCCTCGGTGACAATTGAAACACAGCATAATCAAGAGGCGCACCGGATTTCATATTTTCAGTACTATATTTACACTATATCCTTTTCTCTAACCTCCTCATATAACCAAATATCTAGATGTTATTTGATTAACTAAAACCCGGAAGCAGCAGCCCTTCAATCAACACTCGAATTCTGAGGACAAACGAAGGAAGAAGAATAAACAATGAACTGATTAAAGTGCTGTTGAAGTCTAAAAAAAATCAAAAGTAAACAAAAACAAAAACTCTAATAATCCAATTGTAAATCCAAATTAGAGCAAGTATAATAAATTAAGTAAGCATATAAGTAGAAAGTAGTAAAGACTACTAACTTGAAATACATCCAAAATTAAAAAAGTTAACCACGGATCTCCATTCCAAAATCTCACCCAAATACAAAAATGCCAAAACAGAAAAAAAATAAAATAAAAAAAATTGAAACTTTACATAAAGTAATGAAACAAAACCCAGATCTGAGATGACCCAAATGCAAAATCAGACAAAACCCAGAATCCAAAACACACAATGTAGTGAAATTTCTTGCAAAAATCCAAAAACCCTAACATTGAATCCACAAATTGGGGGAAATGCAGGTTAGATCATACCTTGGAAATCAATCAGTAAGATCTCCAATGGATGAACAAGATACAATCTTTAAGTTGATGAATAAAAGCACCTGCATTTGGGTCTTATCTACTGAAATTTGTAAAGATTGAGTTTTTATGAAGGTTGAAGAATGAGGGGGGAGATGGGTTTTGCTTTACTCATTCATTTCTCAAATACCCAACTTTTTTTTTTTCTTTTTCTTCTCTTTATATCTCAAATTTCTTTGCTTTCTCTCTCTACACTCTTCTTGCTGCTCATTAGTAGAGAGAGAAAGTGAGAGACTACTGTGTTTTTTGTTGTTTCAGACAAAACAAGTTTTGTAAATTTGAGTGATTTTAACTACATTCAATTCAAAGAAATTGCAGCTCTTACTGTTTCAAATTACCAAAAGCCGCTCAACATACTTCATGTCAAATTACAATATTGTCCTTCGTGGAATTTTTTTGCTTGTTTAAATTTTGAAATTTGGATGATGAGTTTGACTTTAGGATAAGCTGATTAGTTTTTTTTTTTTTTTTTCAGCAATATTAGTGGATGAAAAAGATTACTAAATTTAATGTGCCTTTACTTAAGGCTAAATGCGAAATCTAACAAATTCGAGTTGGTGTTGATTTTTTGGGCAATGCATCCAACTTCTTTTTATTTTACGGTTATATTTTATAGTATAAGGTAAAGCAATCTCGCTCATTTACACTTTATTAGTTATTGTTCTTTATATTTTTGAGAAATAGAATTTTTATTTCCTTAAAACAAAAAGCTTATTTAGGCCCCTAATCAATTCAATTTTTCTTGATTAAGCCCTTGATCATTTAAATAGAAAGATTAGACCCTTGATCAATGATTTTTGATTTCTTTAGACCCTTTTTTGATGTTTCAGTTATATATGTCCGTAAATGTCACGTCACCCACCACATATTCCGCCACATCACATATACTTTTCCTAACAACATGCCACATCATCCCTCAACTAATTGATCAATCTTCTCCGAAAAAACCCTAATTTATTTTGTTGACGGCACGTAGAGCCGTCTTCCTTCCGAAAAAATAAATTTAGAGAAAATTAGCTTACTGTCTCCTTCAATTACAAATCCATTGACTCGAGTATGTGATTTCAATTCCTATACTTTTTTCTTTCTCTATCAAAAATTGTTTATTTTTGTTTCTTGTGATTAATGGAAGGTTTCAAGTCGGTTTATTTTTGTTTCTTATTATAATTGTATTTTCCAAGTTTTGTTCATATATTCAGACTTGGATATATGGAGATTGAAATACCAATTCTTCTCTTTTACAATTGTAATAGATTGTTCCTACAAAATCGAACCAGAAAAGAAAGATGAAGAGACTAGCAGACCAAACAAGACAAGTTGTGGAATCAAATCGAAAAAACAAGGGGAAATCAAAAGAAACCCAAGAAAATGAAAGAAGGGTTCATGAACTTACTAACACATATGCACCCAAGACAAGCAGATTTTGAGATAATACTTGAATTTTGAGATATCTATTGAGAAATATACATGAATTTCATTACATGTTCATATAGAAATATTTTCTTGATAAGCAGATTTCAATAGGGCCACGATGAGATTCAAAAATTTTTGAGTATTTAGGGCTTTTTGGGTATGAAGGTTAAATTAGTTGAGGAATTAATGTGATATAAAATTATGTGAGGGATGACGTGTCATTTTGATAGGAAAAATATAGGTGATGTGGCGGTATATGTGACGGGTGACGTAGCATTTAACGGACTTATATAATTGAGACATCCAAAAAGGTTCTAAAGAAATCAAAAATCATTGATCAATGGCCTAATCTATCTATTTAAATGATCAAGGGCTTAATCAAGAAAAATTGAATTGATCAAGGGCTTAAATATGCTTTTTTCCTTTCCTTAATTATGAAGTCTTAGAATGAAATTTAATGCTCAATGACCAAATATATTTTAGTCATGAAGGTGTAAGTGAGCATGGTTATAAGGTAAAAATGTCAAGAGTGCAAAATAATTATAAAGTGTGCATGTTGCAAAAATTTAGAAGCATCGTAGTGCTATATACCAACACGTTAATGTAAAATTGTCGAACTGTGTAAAACAATTACAAAATACTCACGTTGTAAAAATTTAAAAGACACATTATAGCGCTCATATAGGTGTGAGAATGGGAGAAATAGGTGGGGTAGCGGTGGTGTGAAGGTTTAAGAGACGACAAGATTTACAAATTTTGGTTTGAGCACGAGTGGTCATACGATGTGATGTGGTGACAGAAGGAATAGTATGGGCGGTAGGGGTTGTATGTGGGGGGAGGACAGTGTTGGGTAAAGGAGTAGAAGGTTAGTGGGGAGGGTGGGAGAGGAAGAGTCATTGGGTGAGTGAACAATTGTGAGAATTGGTATCTCTTGGGGATATGGGAGTGGTGTGATAAAGGGGATTAGGGTGCGGTGGTAGTAGTAGGCGAAAAGGACATGGAGGGATGTGGTGAAACATATGAATTAAAAATGGGAGCTGATTTGGGGTGTTGGGAATAGGAGGCGTGGGCTGAGGATTCATTTTCATCAAATATTACGTGCTTGGACATAATGATTTTGTAGCTTTTTAAATCGAAACATTTATAATCACAATGATTTGAGGGGTAGCCGAAGAAAGTACATGGAAATGAGCGGAGTTGCAATTTATTACAGGACGTGGAAGGGATTAGGGGAAAACATAAACAACCAAAAGTGCGTAAATGAGAATAACTAGGGTCACATTGGTAAAGAATTTTGGTGAGAGATTGGAAGTTAAGAATTTTATGACGGTAGATATCGAGGAGATAGGTAGCATGTTCGAGTGCATGAGTCCAAAAATGGAATAGGATAGACTCATGATTTAGAATAGTGCGAATAACATTATTGATAGTGAGAATGGTGCATCCGAATTTGTTGTTTTGAGAAAATGTATGGGGATAAGGCAAACGAAATTTCATGCCATGAGTTTGACAAAATTGAGTATTATTATATTCACCACCATTATCACATTGACAAGTTTTGATGCCGCGTTTTAATTGTAACACACATGCCCAATACCATGCAGATATTGTTCGCCCTGGCCCAAATCCGGCACCATTAGGCCGGACGGCTTTAAAATATGTTATGCATGTATTAAGTGCACATATCACTTATAAGCCTCAGTTGTCTCCTTTCCATTTCCGATGTAGGATTCAATTAGTTCATGTCCCTATCGTCATACCTTAGGGCCGCTCCTTGTACAAGCGTGAGAACCCCGACGCCACCCCTTATATACCGGTTCGTTCCAAGCCTACTAGCGTTCGCCTGGTTCGTCCACGAACCATACATCATATGTAGAGAGCCGGCTCTGATACCAATTGTAACACTCGTGCCAGGCCAGTACCATGCAGATATTATCCACTCTTCCCCAAATCTGACATTATTGGGCTGCACGGCTTTAAAGCGAGTCATGCATATGTATTTGGTCTACATATCACTTATAAGCTTGAGCTCTCTCCTCTCTATTTTCGATGTGGAATTCAATTCATTCATATCTCTATCTCCATCCCTTAGGATCGTTCCTTGTACAAGCCTTCTCACCCCGACGCCGCCCCCGTTGGACCAGGTCGTTACACAAATTGTGGGCGAACGAATGTAAGGAATGATAGAAAAGTAGAATATTAGACTTGAGATTTGTTGGCTAAGGGAAATTTCCATAGAAAGTTCATATAATTATCAAGAAAAAGAACATAATAACGATCACCACTAGAGCTTACAACATGTGACATGCAAATATCACTAGGAACAATAGTGAAAGGCATGCAAGTTTAACTAGTAAACGTGATAAACGACAATTTTATTTGTTTCTCATAAACACAAGAAAAACAAACTTAATAATTTAAATTCTTAATACAAGAATTAAATTATTATTCTTAAGCGTGCTTAAAACACTAACCTTTGGATGTCCCGAACGATTCTGCCAAATTGTAGGAGATAAAACAGTAAAAGCAGAAGGATAAGATAAAGTCGAAGCAAAACTAGGTGTCACATGATAGATATCACCCCGACTGTTATATCTCATAATAATCCTTTTTTGCAAATGGATCAAATTCCACAAATACATGATTGTTATTGGTGATTTACGAACAAAAATAAGTTAACTAGAAAGCATACAAAACATTATTGATTATCAAATGGGTGTTGGAACAAGGTAAACATGGATTTTCATAACCATAAATTAGAACATTTTAACCATTACCAACAAATTCAAACTCATTAAAATAAAATGTGTCTTGTTTGTCCGAACCAAATTTAATTCGGTTTGGTTCGGATTGCAAAAATGTGTCTTGTTTGGTTCAGATTAGTTCGGTTCAGTTTAGTTTTTTATTCGAACCAGACCATGCTCACCCCTAGCTGAAATATGTCATCATTAACTGTTATCTTCCAACGACAAGTGATTTGAATATGTTGTCAGGTATTGTTAGTTGCTAAAATCATCCGTTGACGATTGTTGTGACCGAAATCTTAGACATTTTACTTCCACATATATAACATCATATTCTTAAATTAAATAACTAGAAAAATATATTTAAATATTATATGTTAGGAATAAATCTATTCTTGCATGTTAGTAGCAATTTTTTTCCAAAAAACAGTGACATATTTATTTAATCAGTAAAATTTATTAAATATTTAATCAACAATTCAATAACTAAACTTTATCTTGATTTCTCTTTGTTTTGCACGGTGGGTAGAAGCAACTTAATCCTAAAGGGCAATGTTAAATTGAAGGGTATAGTCGTCCATTGACAAGGGAGCCATACTTTATCAAGGGTATTTTAGACAATTGAAATAGAAAAGTCGGAATTAAGGTCATTATTTATATTTTCTGGTAATTAAATATATAGAATAAGATTCTAAAATATAACGGTTCTCTTTATAAAAAAAGTTTTGACAGGGATATATGAGGATGGAGCATATCTTGTAATCAAGCACTAAATACTAAAATATTTTCTTTCAAAAAAATAATAAAATATTTACACTTTTATTATTACCACTCTAAATTAGTTTTTGAAATTTACAGAACTGCCCTTTTTTGAACCCACTTTGCATTTTTCTCAGTAAATATTAGAGTTTTATCACCTCTAATTGAATATTTACATCTGCTAATCAGCAATTAGACTATTTGAAACTTTCAATCTATTTTGTTTGATAGCTAATTTCTGAAAAGCACTAATATACTCAAAAGAAAAAGGAGAAATTTTATCACAACACACCAAAATAACACCAAATCAATCAATCCAAAGTTATACAATGAATATAATTTTAGCATCGCATAATCCAACTTACATGCGGGATAATAGGTGGAGCTCAAACAATACTTTTTTTTTTTTAGATCAAACAGTACTTTATAATTAAATGATTTTATAAATGTTAAGTTAAATTAATAATATTTTTTACGTGATACTCAAATGGATACTTTTATAATAATTTTCAAATCATTTCGTTACTTTTAATCTAATGTACATGTAACTATTTCTTCTCATCTATTAATAAATTGGATCTATAAACAACAGTTGTGCTCACATGGTCAATGATTGACCAAATACAATTTGGTCAATCAACGTTAGATCAAAATTTAAGGGTTAAAATTAGTTTGGTGGTTTCATTAGTATCTAATCTCCACCCTCAAATTTTGATCTGATGGTGATTGACCAAATTATGTTTGGTCAATCATTGACCATGTGAGCACCACTCATATAAACAATATGTTCTTCATAAAAGACTTCCCTTATAAATAAATTAGATCTGAGATAAAATAATAAATAGATCATATCAAACAATGAATTTCACAATTTCTTTATTAGGGACAATAAATATAACACACCAACACCATCTCATACGCTCTCTCTCAACAAATTTTAGGAAGACGGACTAGTTTGTCGAAGTGTTTATGGTGAACTCAGTACATTCTTTAATAATGTGATGATATATAAAACTGACTCATACATTTATAACATTAAAAGTGATTTGAAAGTAAACTGAATTAACGTAGTTTCACTTGGTATGTATTTTCATTACAAAAACCATCTAATTTTTGGTAATTAATCGGATTATTTGGTTTGAAATCTTGAAACAACTCTTATCTATTAAAAAAATTTCACTCTTTTGTTATTGGTTAAAGAGTTAAAATCTGAATTCTTAATTCGTGAGAAAAAGCAAGACAAAAGCCATCTTTTTCAATGAAATCAAAGCCATCCAATTCCAACTACAAATTTGGATAGTTGCTCATGAAATAAACAAAATTCTTTGGTCACATGCTCCATTTGTTGACAAAAAGAAACTAATATATAACTACATATAATGACCATATCAATATTGCTTATTTTACTTCACATGGTAGGACAATGGGACCATTTCAATTCTTCCTTTTTGCTGATTTTTTTTGCTCAAGGCAACATTTCTCTAAAATCTTTATTAGATAAATAAAAAATTTTCATAAAAAATACGTGGTATTAATTTAATTGATGTACAAAGTTATTTTAACATAGACATGGATTTTATATAATGGAGGAGAAGGAGAAGATCGTTTTAAATTATAACGATTTGTATGCAATGCATCACTAAGACAGATTCATATTTGGGGGCTCATATATAACATTAACCTCCGATTGGTGCAATTGTTCATGTTTGATGTTTACTATTTCTGGTTGATGTTTGTTGTTCATGTTTACAGTTTGCTTTTTCGTTTTGTTGTTTGCTGTTTGATCATTAGTGTTTGGTAAAATTATAACTAAGAGGGTGTTTGTTTCACCGTTTCCCATCTGCTTTTTGCTTTTTCGATCTAAAAGCAGTTAATTGGGTGTTTGGTTAGGAATTAGAAAATGATGTTGGTTGCTTTTTACCTGAAAGGCAACTGCTTTTTCAAGAAGCAGTAAAATACTGCTTTTTCTAAAAAAAATCTCTACGAATTTTAGTTTCATTTATTGTCCTTTGCATTCTACATTTACAAAATTTAATTATGCCCATATTAGTCATTTTACATGCTAACAACAATAAATAATTATGATTTTACCAAACACCAATTATCAAACATCAAACCACAAACAGCAATCAGGAACAGATGTACCAAACAGACCCTAAGTGTTGCTGTTAAAATATAAAAGGACTAATTTGGACATATTGAATTTTTTTATTAATGTAAAATATAAAGGATAATAATGGAAAATAAGTTTTGTAGTATTTTTTTTAGAAAAACATTATTTTGCTGCTTTTTGAAAAAGCAGTTGATTCTTACCTAAAAAGCAAAAAGCAACTTCTCTAAATTTCTAACCATACACAAAAGCAACCGTGTTTTTGGAGTGAAAATGCAAAAAGGCAAAGTAATCCGTTGAGTTTTACTTTCGGAACTAGTATAACTAAACCTAAGTCATACTCGTAAGTCCCTTTTTTTTAACTGAATTTTTTTGAACTGAATCGAATGGAGATGAAGTGAAATTACTCAATTTAAGTAAAAGAGAATAGGACATAAGTGAAACTAAATACTGTTTTACAAAATTCTCATATGTGTCAAACCTCAATCTTCCTAGAACCACTCTAATGACAAAATGAGTACAAATGAGTCAATTAAACAATTTTTGAAGATGAAAGTTGAGATATCAGGCTCCTCCTGTGAGTCGGGCAAGGCCCATAAAGCACTTAGCAAGTTAGTAGAATTACAGAGGAAAAGTCTAAAGTAGAGAGAGTGTTGAGAGACCAATATGTACCATCAATTATTATACTTTGGGTATTTAGAGTTTGTAATGATTGATTTATAACACTTTTAATACTTATAAACCTAACCAACCCTATACATGTACACTAGATTTTATATGGTGAACCCAATCCTCTCAAAAATACCTATATAAATCTAACACGTACTCTAAATGAAATTGTTTTATACAAGTGTTAGATTTTACGAAGAGGTCTCATCCTCACATTTTTCTCTATTCATAATGCTCATCAAATTCCTTATTTCTTAAATTGAGTCTAACTCATACCTAAAATTTACATTGTGTATAAAAATGGTTGTCTCACAATTATAAATATTCAATTACCATTACAACGAGCTAATATATGACACTCACACTTACAACTAAACATTTGGAGCCTAAAATTTACATGTTAAATATCTATAGGTGACAACAATGGGTTTTTCAATATTGATTGAATTAGTATGTTTTGATACCATTCTAACATAAGAGATAGGATCTGGTAAGACAAGGTCATTATGGAGAGACTAAATTTAGTGCGAGACAATTAAAAAGTGGTGGCATTTTTGAAATTTTAAAAACATGGAGGGGCATTATTAAAGGGAAGAAGAGGTGATGTCAGCGCTGATGTCACATCTGGAGAGAGAAAAAGTTTTTATTATTTTATTTAAAATGCATTTTTCCGCTCTTTCCGAACTCATTTTTCAAAAATAATTATACCACTAAACTCGTATTGGTTAGGCGGTCATTTTGAGATGCATTGTTGTTATTTATAGACGATTTTTATTTTTTTTATTTTTGTTCCAAATTGGATACTCGGTTGTTCCAGCAGAATACTACAATTGTTCCACCAGACTACTACATTTGTTCCAACAGAATATTTTCATTTTTTTTTTAAATGCACTCTGGGAGTGTAAAAAAATGTAGTATTATGGTGGAACAATTGGAGTAGTTCGGTGGAACAACCATAAAAAATAAATAAAAAAAAAATCGTCCATAAATAACAAAAATGGATCTCAAAATGACCACCTAATTAATACGAGTTCACTGGTATAGTTTTTTTTGAAAAATGAGTTCGAAAAGAGCGGGAAAATGCATTTTAAAGAAAATAATTAAAACTCGTTCTCTCTCTAGCAGTGACATCAGCGCTGACATCACCTCCTCTTCCTTCCCTTCAATTCACGCATGACAAGTGTTCCTTTAATTACAAGTTTGCCACATTCCCCTATTGAATTACATTAATACCCCTTGTCTCACCATAAAAACTAGTCTCATCCTAAACCATTGTCTTATTTGAACTTGACTCCCTAACATAATTCGCACCTTTACCAAATTAATTTTGAATTATGAATATAATTATCATCACCTGATTGAGATTAATTAGCGAGAATAAACTACATTAGCAAGATTGGAGATTCTCCTAGTTCATCCCGCGCCAATTCTTTTTGTTTTTGGGCTTCTCAATTGGCCCACCAAAATATGGCCCACATAACAATGTATATAGTTCATACAATTTATTCATGAGTACCTAAACTATTCTTTACTTCAATTTGATACATATAGATACTTTCCATCTGTAGATACATCTTAAAATAGTATGATACAGTTTATTTCTAAATTATCATATAAAGTATACGTAGGCCCATTGTGAAAGGGATTAACCAAAGTCCACTGTCATTATAAACTGGATTATGTGGCGCTTACTTCTCACTTTGAAAATAAGAGGAGGAGGGATTATAGATCACATTGTTTGCAATTACTACACATATTGACTCAGTTGTATTATTATTTTTTATTTTCGAAACCGCTCAATTATATATTATATCTGAAAAATTTATAGTGCAAGCATCCTAACAAGTATCGTAAGTGTTGGATATTTTGGGCGGGTCACCTTTTGATGTGGTGAATGTCTTAGCCTAATGATTAAGATTCTTTTTACCACTATTTATGAGTTCAAACCACACACACTAAGGTAATTTATATTCATATTTTATTTTTAATTTATTGGTGTTTATATTCAATTATTCTTTACAATATTTCATTGCTTTAAGAAAAAGAGAAATAATAAGATTTTTTATTTATTTTGATTTAAACCAATCAAGTCATAAAGGATCCATCACTAATCATAGAGTTGTGTATCACCATTATGAAGACGCATATCACAAGTCTACAAGGATTAAGGATCATGATGTTTGGTCTGGATAGGCGTCACTGATATACTTTTTATATAAGTTACTACTAACAGGTGAATCAATAAGCACCAGTGGTCTAGTGGTAGAATAGTACCCTGCCACGGTACAGACCCGGGTTCGATTCCCGGCTGGTGCATATGTAAATGTGGAGAGCTGTGATGATTAACTTGAATCACTTGTGATATTGGGTTTATCATTGGCTTCTGATTTCAGATGATAAAAGTGCAACTGAGCTCTATTTTTTTTATTTTCTTTTCTTTTCTGCTACTAGAAAGCCCAATGGGCCTTCCATCCATAATCAATAGAAAAAAAAAAGGCTGTAAATTCAAATTCATAAACAAAATTTAAAATTTTCATCCATGTTAGCATTCTCGATTATTGCATAAATGTCACACTCTAAAACTTTATCTTCAAAATGTCATATAGTTGTAAGTTAAAAACCACCGAATATTGACGTTTTAATGTATTACTTTAATATTTCTTAGAACTTTTGAGAGATTGTTATGTATGCATATTTCCATTTTAGCATACACAAACTTAGCTTCAGTGTCTCACAAGTTAAGAGAAATTGGTTGAAGATTTTGTCATTTTATGGTTACAATTGCAACTTCAACAAGTATACTTGTCCCCGTTCAAAAGCTACCTTTTCCGAGTTTAATCTTCACTTGAAGATGATCAAAACGTAAATGAACTCATTGATTGATGGCCTTTGATTGAGCATATACTTCCCAACGGGTGATCGGGTATTAACCAAATAAGTGTTTTTGGGGTTAGTCAGAGTGCAAACGTCTTGGTTGAATTATGACCAACTTTATAACTACATGTTTTTTGAGGTTGGTCGAGTTGAGTTGTTTTTGCTTTGGGTCAAATTTTTATAGTTTTTTGTACTGTTTCAATTCACGATAAAACAAATCTTTATAATTGTTTTGAAATACAAACAACGGGCTAAATAAATGCATTAATGGATCAAATCAGGTGGCAGACACATAACAACTAAAATTTGCTTAATTGAAGCCATATCATGTTTCCGGTCGCCATTTTTTCAAGTCACCAGTTCATTAAGACAAAACTCAAAATCGGACAAGGGTGTCCAGGTATTTACCACATACGTAATTTCGGGGATAGTCAAGTCGAGCTGTTTGCACCTCGGTAAGTTCTTTTACCATCTTTAATCTACAAAAACAATTTCTTCTAACTATTTTGAAATACACCAATGGATCAAATCACGTGGCAGACACACTAACAGTCAGTTAAAATCTGCTGAAATTGAAGACACATGTTTCTCATAGTCCATTTGGTTTGGTTTCACCAGTTCATTAAGACAAAAAATCAAAATTGGATGACTTTATGGAGATAAATCGAACCAAATTTTGAGACAAAACTCCGAACTCCACGAACCAACAGTGCATTTTACCCGCAAAAACGTTCACCTATCGCATGCGAGCAAAACAACAAATAGATCCTAATTATTTCAAAAGGCTCTCGAGTTCTTAAGCATCAACATATTAAAGACTATCAATTAATCAATAAAGCATAGCAACATTATTTAGCAAATTCACAAAATTAACAATCACCTCATTCATCCTAGGAATAAGCAGTTTTAACTGAAACCTATTTCAAACAGCATAGAACAAGACATCACCTTAGACAACATAAAACCTAATAATACCCCATAATCAGTCCCAACATTTTTGGAAAAACTGCAAACAAATTAAACTTACACATGCTGCAAGAAAACTGTAATCCTATGTTAGAAGCTCGGTCACCGACACGCATAACATTATTTCTAAAACATAACCTCCATAGAATAGCCTACCAATAGGGAAAAAAGGAAATGGGCACATATACACATACACATTTAAAAAACAGTCGAATGCTAATGATAAATTAAGATACACCCAATTACTCAAACACTACAAATTACAGTCTCCAAGTTGAAGTTTTTCGCATAATCAATCAGATTTCTATGTGTTCTTAATCTTAACCAGCTAAACTCCACAATAATCTCAATGTGAAACCTCTAAATCCAACTATAATCCACAACTTCTAACCTTAATTATCACTATCACTATGGTTATTTTTAGCAACAACAACATTATTACCATGATGATGATGATGAGAATGATGATTGTTACTACCCCCATTGCCTCCTCCTCCTCCTCTTCTCCTCTTCAACTGAGAAATCTCCATCTGCGTCTTCATGAAGAATTGCATCCGCTGCAACTCGAGCTCCTTGGCAAACTTCATCCTCGTCTTCTCCATCTCCACCACTTGCTGCAGCTTAGCACTCTCCGCCTGCTCATAAGCCTCCCCGAATTTCAGAATCGCTTGTGTCAACATCCTCATCGAATTCCCCCAATTCTTCCTCTCCTTAACCGGTTTCGTTCCCACTGTTGGCGCCACTCCTCTCGGTAACATAACCCTCGGTTTCTTCTCCTGTGGCGGAGGCACATCGTCCTCCTCTTCCGATTCGAGGAAATTATCGTTATCATTATCATCCTCGTCGTCTGAAGACGACTCGGTCTCGACCGGACCACGTTTTCTAGGGTTTGATTTGGGGGTTTGGGTTGGAATCTTCGGAGTCTGATTAGTTTTCGATTGATGCTTTCCGTGTTGATACTGATACGAATTGGAGCCGCTACCGCGGACTCCAACGGGGATCCCTACTGGGACTTTGTTCGCCCCCGCGGGGGTGTTAGGGATCTTAGCGGTGGGACCGATTAAGTGATCTAACCGGTGATAAAACGACCACTTACTCGGTCCACCACCCGCGGCGATCTTCGCCTTCTCCAATTTATACTTCTTCTTAACCGTATCGATACGATTCTTGCACTGAATATCAGTTTTAGGGACCTTATTGTAATCTTCTCTGCTGCAAACAACATCAGCAACTTCTTTCCAGTGTTTCTGCTTCAGATTTCCTCTGCTCAGCTCCAGATATCGCTCCCCCCACGCCTCGATAAGCACCGCGGTAGCCGCCTCGCTCCAGCAATCCTCCCGCCCCCCGCCGTTCACGCTCTTCGGCTGGTGGATCGGAACCATCGCTAAAGAATTACTGTTCTGCTGTTGCTGCGGCGGAGGCGGAGGACCGGCGGCGACGGTGACGGTGATTCTTCCGTTCGGTGGCGACGGCGAGGGGGATCCAGATCCGGTGGCCGCCGATGTGTGTGAGTGGATCTCATCATCATCGTCCATCGGAAAAAGTAAAATCAACGGCTGAGATCTGAGGATTTTTTGGAGAGAATAATTAGAAAGACGGTGAAGGAAAGAGAGGGGTAAAAATAAAAAATATAAATACAAGAAACGTTGACGGAGAAGGAGAAGGTGAGGGTACGGAAGGACACGTGGAGGAAGGGGGGTGAGGTGGAGGGATGTGATTGGTTGGCGTTGAGATTTCCGTCACCGGTGGGGTGCCGGCTAGAGAGATGGGAGAGAGTTTGGTTAAGCTGAAAAAGTGAATTGACGGAAAACACCATTGTGTTAAAGAGGTATTCACGGGAAAACCTGACTCCCAGTTTCCGGTAAGATGTATTGACTAAATTACCCCTCGACTGCTGAGAATTTGAGACAACACTCCTGTGGTGGACTGTAAAATTTGCTCAACCACCGGACCTACATTTTGTTTTGGAAAAATTTTAATTTGTTTTTTTAATTGTTATTTCTTAATAAATAAAACAAAATGTTAAAATTATTGTTGTTAAATGATAAGAGCAACTAGCATGTGTATATTAAAAGAATATGACTTCAAAACAAAAATAAATGTCAAAAAGATAAACAAAATAAATATAAAAATATTCTATGAAAATCAATTTTTAAAGTGAGAGTGTGTCTAAAAGAGTTTTCTAGCAATATATACTTAAGGTTCTTTAATTATTATTTTTGAAGTGAGAGTGTGTTAAAGGAGTTTTCTAGCAATATATACTTAAGGTTCTTTAATTATTTATGCTACCAAAAAGATGTTAGCAAATGTAGAAAATTTTTTCTTTTCATAAGATTCTTTACTTGAACATAATTGTAAAATAAGGCGATTTGACTGTTATTGTTTCGCTAAATGTTTAGAATTGAGAATTTGATTTTCTTAAAATCTAGCTGATTAAACTCAAATTAGTCTCTAAAAATGTCTGATCGACTAGCGCCCCTCGTCTTTTATTACACTGATTATGAATAAGAAAAATTTGCGGGTCTTTTCAACTCAATGCAAATTAAACAAGATAGTGAAATTGCAAAAATATTAATTTTATTTACACTCTCACTATATAATATTCTTTTACGATGGAGAAGATAATTATGTCAAGCTCCAAATGAAGACAACATATCTTAAGCCCATGATAAAGATTACCATGCGTTCCAATGTGATCAATTCTATAAAAATGTCATAGCAAATAGTGACGGATTTAGGACCCACCATAACGGGTGTTTTTTTATGTTACATTTATAAATTTTTGTTGTAATTTACATATAATTTTTTATTATTATTTTTCAACGATCAGTGGATACTGAAACCCCGCTAGCTCTCATATATATCCGTTCATCGTAACAAATATCAACATTGCCAATAAAACAAGCAATGACATGTCCTTGGGCAAAGCTTTGATCATACCGGCTCAACATAGTAAGACTCTGCTTGTGAACATGTATACATAATAGGTTGAATGCACTCTACATGAGACCTAATGTGCTCCGACGTAATCTATTTAAAGGAGTGTGCCTTACTCATTGTTGAACACACTCTCTCGTTGTCCCATTCTAAATATATTTTCTCATTTGCTCTTGCTAACTTGGGTATCAAAGTACGTATATGAAATAAAAAAAAAAACCTCGCAAATTGAATTGTGCCACATTGAGGACATTCGCTCAGTGATGGATTCAGAAATTACTGACAGCGAGTGCTTTTAATACTAAAGTTATATTTGGTTTTGTACTTTTGCATATAATTTAAAGTTTCGTACATAATTTCCATAGATTTTTCAACATATTTCAACGACTAGGGGGTTCTCAAAAACCCGTTAAATCCTCTTCGAATCCTGTTATCTTAAGAAAGGAAAGTGCACTTCACGAGCTCTCCTTCAAATAATCCAAGCTGGAAACGGAGGATCCCAACGGGAGACATAGCTAAAAGAGGAATCTCTCTCTTTATGCATTTCTTTCTGCCTGGCCGTCTTAGATCTATCCCTGTTCGCTCACTTTGTTGCCAGAACCCACATTCACATTATTAGTTTTTGTATAACTTTTCATATTTACATTAGTTTATAAATAATCTTTTAATTTGCCTAGTATACCTAATTTGAATGTGTGTATCTTTTCCCATAAAAATAAAATAAAAATGTGTGTATCTTTTTCTCTTACATATTAATTTTAATCTTGAACGGTAAACTTACATGTAAGAAATTTAAATGCAAAGACTCAATACATATTTGGTTGCTAAACGTTTTTTATAATATAAATTGTACGGAACAAAATTCAAAACTTAAACTCTCTATTCACCTTATTCATATATTGATGAATATATCAATTAAACTAACCTGAATTAACAGGTTAGATCCTTCTTAAATCTACTATATTCCATAGAATTTTAACTCTAACATTTCTAACTAAAAATTTGAGACATTTACAATTTAGACTAACACATACTAAGTAGGTTGAGTTACCAAAAAAAAAAAATAAGTAGGTTGAGAAAAAAACAAGGATTTGTGGATTATGTATTCCCACCACTAACTTTTGTGTTATTTACGGTCCAGAATATCATATATTATAATTATAGTCAATTAAAAGTGGTAAATAATGATTTTACTGTTTTACAAATGGCAGGGGCAGTATGGTCATACAGAGAGGTTAAACTTGTTACGACTTGCGAACTAACTCCGATGACTTAAAGTTAACGCAAGGGTGACGTGTCGGACGACGGAACAAACAGTGTAACTGAAAAGTAACCAGCAGGTGACGTTAACCTAAGACCGATGAACGGGAACCGAGAGTGCCGGTGAACAAGTGTAAATAGAGGTCACGTGGAAGGGAGGGTGCCAATTTGACGGACAATTGCACGGCGGTAAGACGGGAAATGCTTTTGGTTTGAAGATGACGTTATGTTGCCGGTAATTCATAACCGTCTACTTTCTTTTGGTAGGTTAGGTGCATTTTTTATGACCTTATCAAATATTCATCATCCTAAATTCCAAATTATACAATTCTTTTAAGGAATATGGATACATCAATTTTTATTTTAATTTCTTTCAAGAGTTGAACGTGTAATAGATAATTTGATTTTGCTCTCATCACCAAATTTTTAATTCGTTGCAATTTTATACTTAGCTTTAGTTTGCATATTTGCATGGAAAATTAAACTAAATAAGTTCTAGAGCTAAAAAAAGTTTCAAATTGGGGAAAACACAATATGACCATCGTTAATCTAAAATTGTTTGGTGATCACTATATTATGTGGTTTTATTTGGTCATTCATCTATCTATTCAATTAAGTTGTATGTGACTACTTATTTATCGAATTTGGTGAAATTTCACTCTATCTGACCAACATTGAAGGTAGAAAAAATATTGAACGACGATACTTTTTTTAAAAAAAAAGTTTAATTAACTCGAATATAAAAATAACAATTATATATTTCAATTTATGTCAGAGACTGAAAAAAAAATCAAATTAATAACACAACCTATTGATTTAAAAGAGTAAAGTACAATTGATTACATCATTATATATGACGAGTTATATGGGTTTGAGAGTCCATGACAAAGCCCATAAACTAAATGGGCCAAATGAAAGACCTACAAACCTTGCAAACAAGTCATTTCACTACTACGGCATATTGATAAGCTAACCAAGGCAATTAACGGGGCGTTTGGTTCGTGGGAGTAGTAGAGATTAGGAGGGATGAGACTAAAAAAAGTGGCTAAGCTCAACTACTCCCTAGTTTGTTTGGGGGGCTGAAATTTGAGCTTAGTGCTCTAGTCTCAAAATTGGGGCTGGACTTGTACCTGGGGGGGGGTGTCTTTAATTTGTGAGATGGGGCTTGGAGTCATTTAAGTATGGAAATGACTAAGTAACCCTCAAACAAATAAAAGAATTCTCATCATGTCCCCTTATCTAATATAACCCAACAACTATATCCTCCTTCCTTCTTCGTTCATCTTCTTCCCCTTTGCCGTTCATCTTCTTCCCCTCCGCCGTTCATCGTCGCCGGTCAAACGTGCCACATCGGGTCGGGAAAAGATACGGGTCTCGCCGAGGACGAGATGATGTGTGTAAGGAATAGGAAGGAGAAAGGGAGAAGATGGAGATGAGAGAGAAGACGAAGGTGACGAGCATTATAGAGAGAGTGGTTTTGGTGTTGTCTTTAAGAAGTGTCGCCGATGAAGAC
The DNA here is from genome assembly GCA_028411795.1 of Euphorbia peplus. Classification (NCBI taxonomy): domain Eukaryota; kingdom Viridiplantae; phylum Streptophyta; class Magnoliopsida; order Malpighiales; family Euphorbiaceae; genus Euphorbia; species Euphorbia peplus. Next base: position 3,811,438 of record CP110843.1, on the reverse strand, counting down.
AAGGCGGCGGCGACCACGGTGGTTTGTGAAAGCTGCATTTTTGTTAATGATGATAATAATAAGTTGAAATTTGTGTTTGATGATGATGATGAGATGATGGAGTGATGATGATGGAGCTTCATTCAATCCAAATTTTACATTTTGTATGTTATTGGGAATGATATTTTGTATGCAATGTTTGTAGATTCTTGTTTTGTACTTGTGATTAGGGAATTTGTGTTTAATTGTAATCCATCTTGTTTTTTTAACTGTTTTTTTAAATTGCATATGTTATGTTTGATAAAATGCACCACAGAAAAACTCATTGCATTTGTGGAATTCGACCGCGTGCGATGCCTCCAAATCTGTCTGTTTCTTCTAGAAATCGCACGGAATCGAATTCCTCAAACGCGACAATTCTGAAACTTTAATGTGAAACCAAAACTCATCGAATTTGTGGAATTCGACCGCGTGCGATGCCTCCAAATCTGTCTGTTTCTTCTAGAAATCGCACGGAATCGAATTCCTCAAACGCGACAATTCTGAAACTTTAATGTGAAACCAAAACTCATCGAATTTGTGGAATTCGACCGCGTGCGATGCCTCCAAATCTGTCTGTTTCTTCCAGAAATCGCACGGAATCGAATTTCTCAAATGCTATGAACTCTGAAATTTTAATATGAAACCAAAACTCATCGCATTTATGGAATTCGTCCGCGTGCGATGCCTCCAAACTTGCTGTTTTTTCGAGAAATCGGACGAAATCGAATTCCTTAACTGCGATGTATTCTTAAACTTTAATTTGAAATGAAAAGGCATCACACATCATCGAATTCCTTTCGTGCGATGTAATGTGAAAACTTTTTACTTTGAAAATAACTACCAACTGGAAACGAGGCGTTGTCGCCGTTCTTGCTGCCGCCGATATCAATCGGAGATGGTGATATAGAATCGCCGATGGTCGTTTTGTATGGAAGAAAATTGAGCGTTGTGTTTTTTTGAGAGGAAGTGGTAACGGTTGTGGGAGGGGTTTTGTTTTATGGAAAATCAATTAAGAATGATGAGGGCAAAACTGACATTTACTTGTTTCAAATAAAATCTAATCTCTACTACTCCCTTCAAACAAACATGGTCTTACCCAACCCTAACTTAAAAAATGAAGCTAAGCTAATCTCATCTCATCTCAAAAATGGGGCTGAGCTAATCTCATCTCATCCTCAATATTTGCCAAACGCCCCGTAAGAGTATAATGGAAACTCAATTATCCTCTATTTCTATAAGTAGAGGTAAAAAATACTATAAAATTTAGGTTGCATATCTCTCTTAGTTTAATTTTATACCTCTTACTCATATGCATCCTATGCGGTCTACTAACTTTAGCATGAGAGTGTTCACAAGAGCCACTATTAAAACATGTCTGACAATTATAAGTAGAAGTCAGCCTCCAGTCATACTCGAGAAATAAACGGCTTTCTCATTAATATACATAGGCTAATTTTACATTGCGATTATATAATATACCAAGAACTTTTCAATAATCAAATGCACAATTAACCTTTAAAAACTAAAGTTACCCTTTCAACCACATTTCATCCTAACTCTATTAAACTAATCCACATTGTTGATTTCATATGGTTTCCCTCTAGTTGTTTCCTCATATCCGCCCTTTCATGGTTTTGCTCATATCTCCTTATAATTATTCTCAAATGTTTTCCCCCTTGTTGTTCCCTTGTGATGGTTTATTTTGAATATTTTACCCTGTAGTTTCCATATGGTTACCTTCAAAACCATTTCCTCAATTAGTTTTCTTTTATACTATTTGGTGGTTTCTAATGCACTAGTATACATTTTTAGTGTAGTAAAAGACATTAGACGCTAGTCCGGTGGCAAAGGATTTTTGAAAACTAATTAATCGGAGACAAATTGAATTTAAGCGTCTAAACAGACCTAAACGATTATGTCAGTCCAAATAAATGTTCGATCTAAAGCATCTAGACAATACCTAAGAAGTCAAACGGTCTTCATTTACAACATTGTGCATTTCAATCTCCCCATATGAATACATATCATGTAGCTCTTGGTATTTGAACATACCCCAAAACAAGAAAATTCTCAAGCTTCAAATATAATATACTTGATAGAGGATCTATAATTACAGGGATTATATGTACAAGAAACATAAAAACCAAGATTACAAATCCAAGAAGAAACCAAATAATATATACACCATATTTACAATTAATTACGGCATATATACATTACATACAATACAAATACAACAAAAAAGGGAAAAAAGAAAAGAAAAACACCCCAACAAACATATAAATATATACATATAATATATATTTATATACAGAAAGTAGCTCTCAGATTCAAATCGGAGCCGGTTTTTTCCTACTTCGGTTATTCCTCTTAGTTATGAGCATAATCCTTCAAAAATTAAACTCCATTAATCTTGTCTTTTAATTTTTGCTGCCGATTTCTCTCTCATTTTTATGTCCTTCTTCAACGATCCAATGCACTTATCACAATCCTGCAATTTACTTGTACAATTAACTCCTCAAACATGGAAAAAAAATCCGAAGCTTAACACATAAGTTTGCTCTCTTGACTTGTTGCGACATTTTAGCCGTATATCGGTGAGTTTTTAAAAATTACAAATGATCCTTCATTATTGTCTATTACAAAAGATATTGATTTATAATAGTAAAAGTAAAAAAATTTGGAACTGATACCATCTATATAGTTTATACATTTGATCCACCAATTTTGAAATAATGAGCTTTAGCAAGAGCAATTTGACAAAAATAGGTGGTATTTGTAAATATATTGTGGTTATATATTTGAAATTGGAAGTAGTTTTCATTTTTTAAATAATTTTATTTGATAAAGGATTGACAAAGTTTTTAGCTTAATAGTTTGAGATTTTGTGATCTTACGATTATAGATTCGAGCCACATAGAGATGACTATGGAATAAAAATTTATCTTTATATTTAATATAAGCATAGCTGAGTAATTTTTTAAATAAAAAAGATTCAATACTTGAATTTATTATTACTCAACTAATTTAAAAAGATGTTGATACTAGTACTTGAATTTGTTAAGTATTAGTTTAAAAAAAGGTGGTGTCACACGATATTGATATGTGTTAAAATAATCACAAATCCTCCTATTTGCATTAATATTTCAAAATACATTTTATTCACTAAAAATTACCCAAGTTAGATCGGAAAAGTCAAATTAGGAGAGGAGGAACGTTCACGGAAATTCCATTGACCCCTCATTTTAAGGAGATACGAGGAAAAAAAAGCATAATTAGCGACGAAAAGCAGCAAATATATAATCTTTGCCAGCAATTCATTATTATTCGTCGCCAATACTAGTTTCAACAAAAGTACCTACTTTGTAAAACATTTTTTTTTTGACAGGACTTCGTAACACATTTGATCCCGTGGTTTTGTTTGTAGTCATGCCTACAAAGCTCAAATTCATTTATTTCATAAGTTTTATATTTTTATCAGTTCAGAACAAGTTCTAACTTTTTAAGTATAATATTACCACAATAAAACACGAAAAACTTAATGCGAAAATGAAAGATCGCAAAAGAACTAAAACCAACCCGAGTCATCAACGATTTAGGTTTTCTCTTCACAAAAATCTTTGAAATCGAAACAAAAATAAAAGGCAAGAAAGCTAAATAAATTACCAGTCATAAACAGTAGGAGTTCTAGGCTCGGCACGATCAGCAATTTCACCCGAGGATTTCCTCCATGTCAACCTCTGTATTTGATCCCCCGGAGTTCCAGCTTTTTACATTATAAACAGAAAAAGTTAGGGTTTCTCTACCGAGAAAATAAGAGAAAAACAAGAATAACCTAGCAAAACTCACGAGTAAAAGGCGTGGAGGAGGTAGAAGAAAGAGGAGAATCGGGGACCGAACCAGAAGTAGTATCAACAGAAAGATTCTTAAACCTAGGATTATTGTTCTTAAGAACAGTAATACTTCGAGAAATACCAATATTATGACCATCATCATCATCAGGAACAACAAAAGCAGAAGAATGAGAAGAACCATTCATCGAATAAAACTTTCGTAATTTGCCTAATCCATTATCAGGCGTTGGCCCCGCCAGCGTTTCGTCCCACAGCTTATGCAGAATTCCCATTCTTATCAAGATTAATCTAACCAAATATAATAATCTCAATTTATAATATTTTTCCTCCTCTAACAATCCGTAAATTTTACAAAAAAAAGATAGAAAGAAGTGTTTTTTTTTATTTTTAATGTTTGGTCGGGAAGTTTTTATTGGCGACCTTAAAATTCACGAGTGTTACGAAATGAGGAGGAAGGAGAAGGGGGCGAAACGCAGAGAGAAGATGGAAGAACGGAGGTTGAAGGAGGTGTTTTTATTTTTTTTTTATTAATTAATATTCATTTGTAAGGGAAAATGAGGAGGGTAAGGTGGTCTTTTATAGAGGATATTTCAGATGGCTATTATTATTATGGTCTTTTGGAGCCGTTGAATTTGCTCTAATATTTTTGTGGAATTATTATATTTAGATTTTATTTATATATTTTGGAATTTTTATATTCATGTTATTTTTATTGTTTTTGTTGTTGTTGATTGATTTAACTGAATGCTTTGTAGATTAATTGTCGGTTTACTCATTTTTAGGATTTTTATTGACTCGTTTTTCAACAAATCAACTGCTTTTTTAGTTGTGATTAATATTGATTAAATCAGCATAAGTAGATAATGTTTATTTTATGTTCTCCTTATTATTATTTTTATAAAATAAGAAGTAATTTCTTACTTTTATACCATTAAATGATTTATATGAAAGTTGATCAATCTACCTTTAAAAATATACAATAATTTCAAATAAAATGATCTAACTTAGGTTTTCTTTAATGAATTGTGATTTATAGTGTAGTCTTCACTTTATTAGGATGTTATTTTTATAGAATTCAACTTTCCTCAGTTACAAAATTTTACTAAACAGATAATTTCTTCATTACAGGTAGATCATAAAGAATTCAATCTACTTCACCAAGCGAATAGTAGAATATTCTGCCTTTATGTAAGCTTCTCACATCTGCTTTAGCTTCCTAACAAAAAACTCATTATTAGTTTTATATTTCTTGTAGCTAAGTTTATTTAAGCACGACAAATCATCCTATTTTTCAGAATCATACATCTTAAGAGTTATGATTAAATATGATATGTTCTGTCTTTTATCACTTATTATTTATTATAGAGTTATTGACTTAAGGATCGGAAAAGATTCATCGATCAGCATTTTCGACTCAAACAAGATCATGTTTTCCAATTAACGTGATCGTTACTCTCAATCAAACTTGGATCAGTTCACAAAATTAAAATACTTCTTACAAATTTTATCTATGAATATAATGTTAACTACAATGTATTACCCAAATAAGTGATATTAGTTAGTATGTCACATTTTTTAAAAAATGAAAAATAAAACATAAAACTCACCAAACAATGTCTTCGTGATTATTACATTCCGTAAAAAGAGTGTAAATTCTAATCCCATAATTACAAAAAGCAAAAACTTAACTAAATTGAGTTTAATTAGTCCTTTAAAATTGAGTTTAATTAGTGAAGTGACTAGAGTGGAAGAAATTTAATGGTAGATGACAAAAGGAGGTGGATGACTTGGTCAACTATATACTGTACTAGATAAGCAAGACATGTGGACCCTCTATATTACACGTCAGCTAGATAACCTTTTTATTTTAGATCTACCAAACCAATACTATTTCAATTTCTAACGCACACAAATTTGCTCAAACAATTTTTTTTGTTTTATACGCCTAAACATCTATGGAGTAATCATTTGAAATTAAATTATTTATATTTATATAATAATTAAGGAGTTTTTTTTTATAAAATTTGTTACAACAAAGATTTTCTACATTTCAAATTGACAATTAATCAATTATTAATATACAATTCTGCCTATATAGAGATTCTACTATCATATAGTATAAATTTTTAAACCGAACCAAATGTCTAAAATATTGTGTTGAGTTATTAACTTTTTCGTTAAAACCGTACCAAATTGTACCATTAACTCTTATAGCTCTGTTTAAAAGAATTAAAATTGTTCATTATTATTAATCGAGTGTTTAGGGGGTACAAGGTGGAGACTAGTCTAGAGTATAGAAAGTGAATCTTCATATTTAAGCAGTGTCCTTAATCTTACAACTCTTTCATTAGATACACTCTCAAAAGATTCATATAAAGAATACCTTTAGAATTTAACTATCAGTTAGGTACAAAAAGGACGCGTGTCATTTCTTTTGAAATCACAATTTAAATTTTTGTATTAATTCTGAAATACACATCTAACTAAATCTAAATTTGTACTCCCTCCGTTCCATATTATAAGACTTTTTGGCTTTTCTACTTTTTCTAAAATATAAGGCCTTTTGGCCATAAAATGAATAATTATTGAAAGAATTTCCATCACTACCCTTTTCATTTAAAGAATAATATATTATTAGAGAGAATGATAGAGATATTTTCATCACATTAATTAGGGGTAAATTAGTATTTGAATTGACATTCTTATTCTTACTCTAAATGGCAAAAAACCCTTATATTATGGAACGGAATGAGCATGTCGGTATTGTTATTTAAATGTAGAGATAATTACTTTAACGAAATAACTTAATAAAGATATATAGGACCCCGACAATGGTGGGTCTACTAATCTCAACTTAAATCAATATGCATGTCCTTACTAGAAAGATCACTTAATTGATAAGTTAAGATACGAATATTTAAAATTTTGAGATGATGATTATAGAAAAACAAAATTCAGATCCTTTAAATAAAAATTAATTTATCTGCTCTCTTCAAAATATCTATAACCATTTCTCGCTACATTTTCAAATATAAAAATTGCTAATACGTATTTTTAAGTTAAATACTTTATTACTTTTATCAAATAATTTATTTACTCTATCTGATTGTTTGGGTCGTTTGAAATAAAGCCTTTTTATTGGGGATTTTTTTTTATATATATATAAAAAAGAGAGTTGAACTCCTCTATCCCAAATTCTCTATCCACTTCTCTATCTCTCTCACATAAAATTTACTTTTTTAATGAGTGAGTTAATAGGGTCCACATAATATATTATTTTTAGTAAATATAATCCAATTTATGTGAGGAGATAGAGGAGGGGATATGAAATTTGGAATAGAAAATTTGAACTCAAAAAAGAATAAGCTAACCCCAACCATACTCTTTATTTCACTCTTTAAAATATTAATAAAATAATACATTTTTCAAATTAACCATCTCAAATTCCGTGCATGCTTCAACTATTCTTCCCATCTCACTCTCTATTTCATTAATTTATTAATAAAAAATATTATATATTAGATGAAAATGGAAAGAGAGAGCCGAATGAGTGGGAAAGAGAGAGAAAGAGAAAATTATATCATTAAAAGAATGAACAATGAGCCTTTTTCTCTCCTCAAATTCGAAGAGCTAAAATGACATCCCTAAAAATATAAAAGGAGCCATCTCACCCCTTTGAAATGATATCATCTCTATCTTACTCCCTAAATTTAAATAAAAATATAATATAGAGAGCCCATTGGAGATACTTATATTAGCTGAGAGATAACAATACAAAACATTTTTATTGATAAATACTGATAGAGAGAGAAAGTCACCATCAACCCCCCTCCCTCGCTCCCTCCCTCCCTCCTGGATTCAACTCCGGCCATTGGCCGCTGTTGAAATTTACCGGTGAGGTCTCCCACCAACTCGCTCCAACTCTGCCTGGATCCACTTCTTCCGGTGACCCAATAGGTGTTAAGATAAGTGATGAAACAATCGTATCTGGAACCGTCTCGATGGTGGAGGACGCTCCCAACCTCTCCCTTGCGCCCTACAAAGCCAAACTATTGAACTCCGGATCTGGTGCTATGGAAACTGAAACTGAAGGGGAATAAGAGCTACAAAATGATGGTGCCTCCCTCGATAAAAGCTGGCTAGTACCAAAGGTAACCTTCTCTCCCCGAACTCATGAACGTCTTGCTAAAAATATGCATTGTACAGCCTTGGTGCGCTTTATGGGGAGAAATATTGGGTACAAAAGCTTACAATTCCATATCATTCGCCTTTGGAATCATGTGGGAGTTTTTCATTTGGTTGAATTGGGTAACAATTGGTTTTTGGTTAGATTTGAATGTCAGGAGGATTATATAAAATCCTTAACTCAAGGTCATTGGATGTTATTCGGTCTTTATTTGACGGTGCAACCTTGGACACCTTTTTTTCATCCCGAATCTACTACAATCTCTTCAATTGTTGCTTGGATTCGCTTCCCAAACCTTCTGATCCTGTATTATCATAATGGGGTTCTTAAGTTCATTGCGGAAGCTGTCGGGAAGGTGTACAAAATCGACTGTAATACTTCTAGTCACGAGAGGGGTAAATATGTTGGTTTTGTTGTGGGTATAGACTTGACCAAACCTTTGTTAACTCATATTGAAATTGATGGCAAGAATCAACGAGTTGAATATGAGGGTCTTCCTAAGATATGTTTTCATTGCAAAACTTATGGTCACATTATTCAAAATTTTCCAGAGGCTCCTAATGCTCAATTGCAGTCCGTTAATGTGGTTCAACAAAAGGTGCAAAATATATAGCATGGACCGAAATCTTAATCCGACCAATATGGGAGGATCTAAAATGTTTGCTGAGAAAGGTGGCCGGAAATCGGGTTCCGTTAGAAAATCTCAACCTATTAAGCAAGACAATTGTTTAGGCAAAAAGGTCAGTGGGTCCCGGTTTGATGTCTTGAGAGAGGAAAATAATGTTGAGGCACATAAGAGCATCCTCAATAGATGCACTTAAGTTTGTCCTTCATTTACTATTGCAAGCACTCCATCTTTTGTCCTTCAAATTTCAACCATTGTGGATCAAGTTCTTCAACAAAAAATGTGGACTCACATGTCATAACCATATAATTATTAAAAAACTAAAAATTATTAAATAAATCTTATAAATTCATATAATAATTACCTTAAACAATTAAATAACTATTAATTCAATATATTTATTTATAAAATATTTAATTGAATTAATTTAATTATTTTATTTTAGAATATTAAAAATCGAAATCTCAAATTACAATATAATAAAATTTTATTACGATAAATTGAATAAGCTACAAACTAAAACATTACAGTTTTTCTTTAATATATGTTATCGTTTTTCTTTAATAAAATAAAAATAAGTTGACTAAAATATTAAAGTCTCAAAAAACATCAAAGAAGACAACCAAAATTGAACAAAACCAATAAAAAATACCCAAAAGAAATGCCCAGGTTTTTACAGAACTAAAATAACATTGTTTAAAAAAAATTAAAGGGAGGTGGCTGACCGGTGGGACCCTTGGTCAGCCACCTCCCAAAGAAATTAAATCTGGACCGTCCATTTTCTTTGAGATCAGACTTTTTTTGGCCCTTTCTCCCTTTTTTGAAGTGCTTCAACTCAAGAACAACCAAATTCAAGAACCTCTCATGCACCTCTCCTACAATAGTGAAGCACTCATTTTTAGATTTGATGGACTCCTCCAAGCACTCGATTGGAGTTGTTCTAAGGCCACAAAAAATAATACAAATGTTGGGGAGAAGGCACTAGAAGACATGGATCTTGTGGAAGCCTCATGTGAAAGAGGGGTGAAGTCAATGATCATGGGAAATGGTAAGGATAAAAAAGTCTTTCTCCCTTGTCTTTACCCAATTTCAAAAATGAAAAGCCCTCTAGTTCACATGTTGGTAAGGAAGCTAAATTGAAGAAGCTTTCTAGGGACCCGTTGGGTTCCATCCCGCAAAATAAAAGAACTTTAGACCCGACCAAGCACAAGGTTTCGATTATTACCCGATGACAAAATTCATTATGGGATGCCCGATTCAGTCTACTTGTTTCCAAATGTAGATGTTGTCCTTGATAAAGAGAACATCTGACGCCATGGTCCAGATAGAGGCAGACCTAAAGGTGTTTTGCTGGCTCAAAATGTGCAAAAAAGCCTAAAAGTGAAGAAAGCAAAAACTAGCTCAAGTTATCCTCAATCGGAGATGGGGAAAACGGCTCTTTTAGAATCTATGGAGAGTGAAGTTAATGTTTCTAGTGATTAAAAGTGGTCCTAATTTCGTTTTAGTCTTTGTTTTGTTGAGTGCCTAAGTGCCTTATTTGTATTTTGTTGTTTCTGCCTCTTTTGGCTTGTTTTGCTGCTTTTATGCGGCATTTTTCCAATAAAAAAATGAGATAACAATACAAATCCGTATGGATCCTGGTGTGTAGATTTTAGGACTAACAATGAGTTACCAAGTATATTATTCTTCGGACTCTATGGTATTTTATGAGTATGTCTATCGCTATAGTCGTAAATCAATTGTTTAGTTGTTTATCTGTTCATGTTTTCCAACATATATAATCTTTTAATGTAATAAAAGAACCATTTAACTCTTAGAATTTCAACTATTTCCCAATTATTTTTAAAAAACCGTTTGTCAATTAAATTTTGGGGTTAGATATCTTTTTTTATGCTTATACTCTTCATTATGAAATGTATGTCTTCTCAGTAAATAATGTTTGAATTAAGGAGCGAGTCACTAAATGAAGGTTAAACATACAATTTTACCCTTATTAATATATTTGATTTTTCGTTAAGTACACCACATTTGCTTTATTATCTTACCAATATTCTCCCAATTTAATCTTGAAAACAATCATATTTAACGAGGATTTAAAGGAATGACAAAACTGAAAAAACGTGACCAAATTTATTAAAATGACATATATTTCAAAATATTACCTCATCTTTTAAACAACACATATTTCAGAATGGATGAAATTTCATTTTTAAGTAAAAAATAGAAACCATTTTATATATGCGTGGTTCACATATAACTAAAAATACGATAGTTGATCCTTTTCAAATACTACAATGATAAGTACAATTTTCATTCACAAAAATCAATTATTGCAAATTTTTTAAATTTGAATTTTTCTTTAATTTGTGAGGCAATGGCTCACACTAAATTAAATTATTGGACTATAATTCAATCAATTTCAGTGCAGCTAATAAATTGCCATCGCATTTGGTAAAAGACCCTACAATTAGATTTAAGACCTCATTTCAATAATATGTCCAATTACTTATATAGGAACTTGTCTTTGCTTATAGTTGAACCCAATTAATAAATTCAATATAGTTAGGTATATGATAGTGATAGAAAAAATAAATCCAGTTTTTTCCTTTATTAATTACTAGGATCATATTCTATTTTGTGATGTATATAATAGCATTATAATATCAACAATTGTTCAATGCTAATTATCTGTTTGCAATGTTGTGAGGAAATATATACTACCTGTATATCAAAATGAAAAACAAGTAGAAAATTCATGACAATTTCATATACAATGATAGAGATAAGAGGATATATATTTTATAATTCATCATATGATAAATAAGTTTGTTAAACAATATGTTATTATATTATTAATTTACTAGTAGTTTGAATGAAAGATTTTACGTCATGTTGGAATTTTCAACTTTCATGTTGTATGCTTTAAATTCATTTGTTTTTTTTATTTAAGTTATATAAATTAAGTGAAGCAAAATGATTAAAAACATCAAGCAGAATACAAACAGTTTATTAGCTTAAATGTCCCCTTTTATCTTCCTCATATTACTAAGAACTTCTTTAAGAAAAAAAAATATCAATCTACAAATTAGTAACTTTTTCTTTACGGGGCGTTTGTTTAGAATTAGGGATGAGAAGAGATTAAATTTGGAGTTGAGATGAGTGAGTTGAGATGAAATTGAAAAAAATGGATTGGTAAGCTCTTGTTTGTTTAGGAAGAAGAATGAGAATTAATGAGATGAAAATAACTAAGTAGCCATAGATTTTTTTTAAAATAAAGAAGAAAAAGTAAGTTAGAGAGGGAGTAACTTAGTCATTTCCATCCCTTCATTCTCCCATTTCATTCCCCTATTCCTCGGACACCCCCTCTCTTCTTAATTTTGGGGGATGAGAAGAAGCAACAAAGACCAAAGGCAAATACATTTGCCGATGGTCGGGTAACAAAGTCAAATAGTTCAACTTCTCGCTTTGTAAAGTGAGCAGTTGACCATCCCCTCCAACTATTTATCTCAATGCTTAGGTAGTTCTCGACGAACATGTGTCGTCGCGCTTGGTCGATTTTGTCATTTATAGTAATAAAGTTTAGTGTTCTCTCCATTATGCCCACATACTTATAGAGTTTTAAGGAAACAAGTAACACAAGAACAATTAAAACTACGATATATTAGTATTTTGTATGCTATAATTAATGATATCTTAATTTCTCATATTTTTACAAAAGCGATTAACATTTAAAAGCGAATGGAGCTTAATTTTTAGGAACAAGTACAAATAAAACCCTTGTGGAACCGAAAATGTCCACGAAGAGGCCCAATTTGACTAACACCATTTTGTTATAAATTTTTTGACGGTTATTTTAATTAAAAAAGAACTGAAAATGTCTCTCAAGGAAGCCCTTATAGGTCATTTTGTTATAATTTTTAAACACATTATGTAGGATAAATTGCACCACACATACTTAAATTATGCTCATTTTTCCAAACTGGTACCTAAAAAATTATTTTGCACATCTGATACCCAAATTATCGACGACCTTCCAAATTTGTACCTAGTGACCTCCTATAGCAAGTTTCCTCCAAGTCAACGCTAGTCAACAGAAGTCAACGCTGGTTCACCCATCTTTGACCTGGTCAGACCAAAATATAAAAAACCTATAAATGAAAATGACCATTTTACCCCTATTTGTTCTTCCTCCTCTTCTATCTCCTTCATCTTCCTCCTCCCCTCTCCCCTTCATCTTCCTTTTTCCCTTTACCTTCACATTCCTCCTTTCTTCCACAACCATATATATTCTTCTTTTTTTTCCTTCCTCTTTCTCCTCCTTCTTCCTCCTCCTTCCCTTCCTTCTTCTTTTTTTTTTAAAAAAATAAAATTAGGTGTCCGGAATCTGGTTCCAGATTTCGGCCATAGCTATATTGGCTGGTACCGGCCTGGATCCAGCCGCGGCCGGATCTGGATACCGGTTCCAGCCAGGGCAGCCACGGTCGAAATCTATTTCGGAGAGAAGGAGAAGAAGGAAAAGAAGAAAAACAGAAGAAGAAGAAGAAGAAGAAGAAGAAAAAACGGGGAGAAAGAGAGGATGAAGAAAAAAGAAAAAAGAATGAGAGGGAGAAAGAATTATGGTGAAGATGGAGAAAAAGAAGATGAAGGAGAGAGGGAGAAAATTTTGGGTAAAATGGACATTTCCATTTTTTGATTTTTTTAGTTATGGACTGACCATGTCAAAGTTGAGCGAACCAGAGTTGACTTTCGCTGACCGGCGTTGACTTGGGTGAAACTGGCTATAGGAGGTCATTAGGTACCAATTTGGAAGGTCATTGATAGTTTGGGTACTTAGATGTGCAAAATAGTTTTATAGGTACCAGTTAGAAAAATGAGCATAATTTAGATACCTGTGGTGCAATTTACCCATCATATAGTGTTTACGTCTATCGAATTCAAGCCTGAAAAAGGAAAAAATACTCTTGAGCTCTGGGTGTTTGAAACGCCCCCTTAGAATTGTGCCATGTGACACAGTGGCACAAAAGTGCCACATGGCATAATCCTTAGGTTGATGTTTCAAAACACCCGAATTCCCAAAAAAAAAATCCCAAAAAAGAAATTAAAGCGCAATTTTAGTTCATTCCATGAAAGTGGAACTGAAAATGTCCACAAGGAGGCCCAATTTGAAATTAACACATTTTATGGGCCAAATATTTGTCGATTAACCCATGATGAAATGAGAAACTAAAGTATTTCTATGATATGCTTCTTAAAACAATTTTATTTTTCAATTAGATGCTCGACCTCTGATTTTATCACTGTTTGATCATATATAAGATAATAATAATATAAATGTTTGTTCGGGTACAATTGCAAGGTGTTGGACCATGCTTGATTCTCACTGGTGTACGCTGGAATGGATCTTATGGATACACTTCAATGATAAAATTATAAAATAAATAAGTGATGAAATAGTAAGAAGAGAGAATAAGAGTTATTGTATCACCTATCAAAATTAGACCTATGTATATATCAGGTTGGACCGACTTCAAGCCAAGCCCCACGAGATTTTAAATTTAAATGTATATCACTATTAATTTAGGCAAGTTGGGCTAGATTTGGTTCCCAATAAAAAAATCTTTAGAACGTTATTCACAAGAATAAATAATTTATTGTTTCTTGAATTTTATATTTCGGCATAGACAGACAAGTCATAACAGAATCAGAAAGTCATTTTGTATTTCAACATGGATGTTTTGAAAGTTCAAATATATTATGTTTAAAATTTAAAAAATGGACAAAATGAGTAAAGAGTTAATTATGACAAAAGATGAAAACTTTGTAGTGAGTTTTTCAAAATATGAGGACCAAACAGTGAGTTTTGACAAAAGTTAGAGACAAATAAATCTACTGACAATGATAGTGTGTTTAAGATTATAAGAAAAACAACAAACCCTTATTTGAGAAAACATGTTACCATGAGGTTTTTCCTTTTTGAATTTACCATAAAAAGAAATGAAGTTGATGGGAAATTGCACAACTTAGTGTATGAGGGGAGAAATATGGAAAATATGGAAAAAAGAGGGGTTATAGAGCAAAAGTGGAACACCACAAGTTTATGGCAACCTGCGATTGGAGAAAGTAGGGCCCAAGCCTTGAAAGCCGAAAGTTGGATTCACTAAAATCATAAATATGTTTTAGGTTTTGTGGCTCTCTTCATTTCTTTTTTTATTATTTTCAACAATGTTTTACTTTACCTAACATCAAGCCCACGTGATTTTGGGCCCACTTTCACCTTATTGCATTCTTCTCAAATTAATAAACAAAAACTAAATTCTATGAGATTAGTGATGGCCTTAGTTAATCCATTGGATTGAAAGGTTGTGTTAAGTGACCGATCCAGAAATGACTTATAGGGGGTGCTCCAATCTCGAGTGTTTGAATTTTTTTACAGCTTTATCGTAGCTAAAAATTATATTTATATACATAGGTTAATAAATTTAATTTTTCGATAATTCACTCTCTTACATATTATCACGAATTCCAAAAATTCTCAATTGATTGCAAACGAAAAGAACACCTTAAATTACCGACCATATATTGTCAAGCAAAAAAATAAAATTAAAAAAAGGTAAAAATATTAATGCTGTTCAAAGAACATTGTAAATATTTTATTTATTAAAGGCTAAACATCATCATTTTGAAATCGTGTTTAAAGACAAGTTGGACTTTTAAAATATAATAGATGAACTTTTTTTTATGAAAGATAAGTGGGCTTTTAAAAAGAATTAAATATAATAAAACAAGATAGTAGATAATGGTCGTCTTCTTCCTTTACATTGTTTTATGGTAAGTTCGATCTAAAGCCTAGCCACAAAAAATTGAATGCCAAATCTTGAACAGTGGCCGCTCTTGTTATCTGGACGCCATTTCTCGTTCTTCCTTGATGTTTTAATGGGATGTATGGGTGCTCAAATGGTTATTTTTGGGTGCTTTCGTCAATAAAATTAAAGTTTCACCCATAGCTTCTAGGTAGTTTTCTGGCAGCATTGGGTGCTCGAGCCCCCCTGGCACTCCCCTAGATCCATCCCTGGTTGTGTTGATAGTTAAGCATTAATTATTGTTTATAGAGAATTTTATAGATATGATCCATTTGAAAGACTCATTAATATAATTGTTGTATTTTCTATTTCATTTACTTATCTAATGTTATTGATATTTGAACAAAAATACTTTCATCTTCTACATGAAATCATAATTTCACTTATTCATTTTTTTTTTCTGAAATATAACCATGAAACTGTTCCAATCTTTTAGCTATTTGGGTGCAATTTAGATAGATTTTTGTGCGATTTATGGCATTTCACGGCGATTACAAGTTCCAGCAACGAACAAAATTTCCATATTATAATGGGTAAATTAAAAACGAGTCAAAAATCGAAGTTAATTCCTCACTTGTGTGATTTCATTGTTATTTTACTTCAAAATTAGAGTTTAAGTGCTAAAAGCGAAGTTATTGATGCATATATGTGGAAATTATATAATTTACAGTCAAAGAGCTTGATGATACAATAACGGCAAACTTGTAGCTTTCAAGAAAACGCTACAAAACGCGGCATGGTCTGGTGGCGTTCATGTAGCGTTTACCAAAATGCTACAAAATGCGACCAGATCTTGTCAGCATTCTTATTGTTTTCAATCTTTAAAAATGTAACGTTTCTGGTGATATAGTCTCGAGAATACATTGCGAGGAACACTTCTTGAATGCTCATGCTTCAGTATATTGCTTTATTTCAAGTTATTTCACTTTAAACTTGAAACCGTTTGAAAACAAACGACCTACAATCTTAAGGAAAACTAAAAGTGCTATATTTAAGCATATATCTGTTTAGGTTGCGACTATTTTGTCCGACTTGATTGCAATAACGACTAGTTTTGAAGTGAAATAACATTGAAATCACATAAGTGATGAATTAACTTTGGTTTTTGACTCGTTTTTCAGTTTACCCATTATAATGGAGCTTTAGCTCATTGCCAGAACTTGTAATCGGGCAAAAATCCTCTCCAAACTTGCACCCAAATAGCTAAGAAAGTCGAACGGTTTCACGTTTTCTATTTCGAAAAAGAAATGAGAAAGTGAAGTCATGGTATAACGTAGAAAATGAGGATATATTTGTCCAAAAAGGATATACACCACTTGTTATGTAAGAAAGATAAAAAAACACATCAAATATGTTAAGGGGCCTCTCAAATGGGTCAGATCTGTAAAACCCCTTTTAATATACCTCCTCATATGAATGCTCTTTACTTTAAGTGGGCACAACGTAGACTCATCTCGTGATCGGGTTGTAAGGTTTTGGAACTCAAACCTTTCGATCATAGAGGATATGATACCATAATCAAAACATGAAAGTTCAACTAGAGAGCTCCATTTACGTAGTAATTCCTTTTTCAACTTGAGTAATAAAAATATAAATTTACATTATATTGTACGAGATAATAAAGACTTTATGCTCTTAATCAAAAGTTCAGAGTTCGATCCTCAACTTTGCGAATGGAAAGAATTTTTGTGGCCATCAATTGTACCTATAAAAGTGCAAACCGTTTAGTAAAGCAAATAACCATTATTATCGGAAATGAATAACCTTATGGAAAAAAAAAATCTTAGTTACTCGGAATTGTCTTATTGATTGAAACTGTATCAAATCCCAAGTTTTTGTAGTTAGGAGAGCTTTAATACATTAAATAGAAATCTTCGTCACAAGGTATAAGTAATAAGAAATTAGAACATGCGACTCTTTCACGCATAAAGAGTAACAAATCAAATTATGATGAGTTTGAGAGCACATAAGTTATAATGACGAAAGACTCTTATGATCTTGTCTTCTATTAAGTCGTTACATACTTTTCCTCTCTCATTCTGATTGTTCTTGAATTCTAAACTATTATTTTTACAACTGAGTTTTAGTTATGATTAGAGTTCGATTTCTAGCCATTTTTTCGGCTCTCTAGTTAGTATATCATAATAATTATTTTCCAATTTATTTGAGGGGAGAAAAATGCGAAACATACTTTTTTAAGGAAGGTATTTGTTTTCTCTTCATTTTTTTTCTAATATTAGTATTTCAACAATATAAAGATAACGACATAAAGATAGGATAGATATTGATTGAAAAATCATACAAGACTTGAGTCATTGTCAAAAAATTACATTGGTCATGACACTTCTTTGTTGTTCTTTGTCTAAGTAAGTCTTGCCAATTGGTTGAATTGGCTCGCAAAAACTTCTAGGTCACCTCATACCGGTCCCCGACTTTGCTAGAATATAGGCGAGCACATTGAGATTCATGAACCCGAAAAGCGATTGCCCACATTAGAGGATACATCGATCAATGCCATATGACACCCTTTTGTTGGCCACTATTTCTCTGTCGATTACCGCCTCCGATGACTCCTTGAATTCCTCTTCTTGCTCTTCTCCCCTTCTTGAAACTCCGTTGCTGGTCCACCTGACTTCATGTTCATCAATCACAAACAAATTGATTCAATGAACAAAATGCCATTTCATATCACTAATGTCACAATTAGGAATATATTTTACTCACCCCTAAACAAAACTTTTGGGTGTGACAAGCGAAGCTAGAAGAATTGTCCGCCTTGTTTCCCCCAAAATTAATCCCTGTCGAGTTCTGATTGCTACTCGAGCTTGAACTTCCACTGTAAGAACATGTATCGGAAGCTGGAAAACCGCTTGCAAACGAATCGATGTCATCATGAAACATTTCTTCAAATAATTCTTGTAACTCCTCAAAACTCTCATCCCCGTTTTCCTGTCAAATTCACATATTCATTATCAGCTTTATCATATTATCAATCTCTACATCGCTAGCTCCAACCAATCAAACAACATCAGATATCATCTAAGTACATTTTTCATACGATTACAATTTCTAACACTATATAATATTACAGTCAACTCTTTTTCAATGGGGTCCATTTATATCTAGAGTTGGATTGGATTTCATGAAAATGAACAAGTTAGTTAATCATGTCACCATGAATGCATCAAAAAGGATTCTTATTTAATATTAATTTCATACAGTGAGGTGAGTCCCACCCTACATTGTATGGACCTGCCAAAATTATGACACTAATTAATTTCAATTATAAGGGCCTAAAATTGCAAATTAAATGGCGTAATCATGATTATTTTTCATCCCAAGAAAAAAAATCCACTTCAATTGGTCCCTCCATTCTCCTTCCTCAACTAAAACAAAAGTTCCCCTAGGGTTTCCTCAACAAAATGTCTTTCTTTTAAGGGTAATTCTATCATTGTTCCGAATTTAATAGTAAAAACTCGATGCTTCAATCACCGAGTTTAGCATAAATGTACTTTTGACCTCTAATCAAATGTCAAATTAAACATCAAGCATTTGTACCGACTACTAAGCGGATCGCAAATTGTTCACGTTTTAGAATGGTGTTTAAAACACTATTTTGTACGTCATCTAACAAAGTTAAAAGTAACTTTGAAATTAACGATATTCTAAGAAAAATTCACTTCTTAGAAGACTTACATTAGGCTTTGTTTGACTCATCATCACTGCCATTTCGTTGAGAAAATCTCCCATCCCCTGCGCATACTAATTAAAATTTATAACTTGAATTTCTTTATCCTTAAAAATAAAATAATGGCAACTAATTGAGTACAATAGTTGTATAAAAAAGGTTTAGAAGTTCAAACTAACAAAAAAAAAAAAGTGAAAATTTCTATCATACTCTCAAAAACAATACATCGAATTAATCTAAAGAGAAAAACATATCATTTTACAAAAGAGAATTCCATAACATCGAATGATCAGTCGGGCACCGCGTAAAAATGAAATTCCTCCCCAATTAGATCCAAAATAATTAAAAAAATAAACCTGAAAGAAATGTATGTTTTTTTATAAAAAATGTATGTTAAAACTTAAAACCCAAACTTTGAAACAATCCCACGAGCTATAGATACAATTATTTCCTAAAAAAAAAAACTAAAAAACAAAGCGAAGATGCACAAAATAATACATTTATTTATGTGGGCACGTTTAATTTTTAAACAATTCTGAAAAAACATATTTAAAGTAATAAAATAAATAAAGGGAAATGCTTGCAAAATCCAAGAAAAAGATAATACATTTTCGTCGTCATCACTGTCATAAACACCTACATCGTACAGGAACCTCTTGTTGTCGTCAGAAAGAACTGTTCAGAAAGTAGAACAGAACTCAAAATTAATAAAGAAAAAATAGTAATAATTTCAATAAAATAATAATAATTCTTTTTTTAATAATACATCCATACAAGAGATTAATT
Organism: Euphorbia peplus; assembly: GCA_028411795.1. Classification (NCBI taxonomy): domain Eukaryota; kingdom Viridiplantae; phylum Streptophyta; class Magnoliopsida; order Malpighiales; family Euphorbiaceae; genus Euphorbia; species Euphorbia peplus. The sequence continues at coordinate 3,791,418 of CP110843.1, read as the reverse complement.
AATTAATCTAGCACAATACATGCATCTAGCAAACCCCGATTTAAAAATCCTAAGTTGCGTATTTTTTATAATTTGTTTCATATTAATAATGCAAACCTAGGCAATTAAAAAAGATTTTTAATCAAAATTACCAGAATAGGCATGCTGTATTGCCTGAAAATTCTGCTTTGCTTCCTCTTCAAAATTTGAACTCCCTGATGCTGCTGCACACCGATCTGGGTGCCATCTCTATACCCATAAACACACAAATATATGTTACACTTTGAATTACATTTAATTTCCGACCCGATAACACGAGATATGCAAATTTGCATATCAGGACACTTCTACACTATATAATCATATCAAATACGTATTGATAACGCCTAGTAAGCCAGGATCACAGTAGAAATTTATTCTGAAATAACACTATAACCCGTTTTGACACCATTTTTTAAGTCCGAATTGAGGTTTTGGAACTCTTTTAAAGCAAAAAAAGTTCTGTTTTTCTTGTAAAAACAGAGCAAACCCATGATTAGTATCAACTTAAAGATTCTGAATTGATCTAAAACAAAATACAGGAATTGAAAAAAAATTAAGAGTTATTAATTAATTGAGAAGGGCTAACCAGAGCAAGTTTCTTATAAGCAATCCTGAGCTCAGATGTAGAACATTCCTTTTTTAACCCCAAAACTTCATAAAAGTTTCTGGTTTTATCTTCTCCACTTGCCATTATTGTTCTAAATGAATCAAACACAAAAACTAACTCAAACCCAAAAATCAGTGTAAAAATCCTTGATTTGTCGACAAATTTAGACCTTGAAGAAGGCAAAAGACTAAAGAGTAAAGACTAAGTCTTTTTTTATGTGTAGTAGGAAGAGAAAAGAGAAAAGATGACATCTTTAAATTGAAGGGGGGAATTGAGGGATTGATTACGTGAGGGTAAAGAAGGAAGAGAATAAATGATGGTAAATGGTTTTTTTTTTTCTTTTTTTTTTCTGATTTAGCTTCATAGTTGGCCTAGACCTCAGGAAGCGTCCAGAAGGCAATTTGTAGACTTTGAGGGTGTTTGGCAAAGAGCTTTTTGGCCTAAAAAGAGCTTTTTGAGCTCAATTAGCATTTTGAACCATTTGTATGGTGTTTGGCAAAGAGCTTTTTGGGAGAGCTTTTTGAGCCCAAAAAGCTCTTTTTAAGAAAGCTCCTAAATGGAGCTTTTTGAATTAGCTTTTTCTCCTACTTTTTATAAATGGCTAAAATGCCCTCATTTACCCTTTTAATTTTACATCTCTATTTAATATTTTTTACAACTTCTCTATTTAATATTTTTTACAACTTTATTTTACAACTTCTCTATTTAATATTTTTTGAAAATTAGCTATTTCCACTATTTCTTGAAGTTACTAGATTTAATATTTTTTAGCAACTTTTATGACTTTTTAAAAAAAAAAAACATGTATTAATATTTTGTTTATGGATTAATGATATAATTATGTAACTTTATTATTATTTGAAATGTGGTTTGTAAGCTACAATTATGTAATTTAATATGAATTGGTTATTTATTTCCTATTTTTTCTTTTATTTTTCTATATTATTAAAGACTTTATAATATTTGTTAAGCTTTTAACTACATATATTATACAATAATATCAATGTCCTTAGTTGTCATTTTACCCAAACAGCTAATTTACAAACAGCTAAATTTTACCAAACGTGTTTACAAACAGCTAGTCAAAACAGCTAGTCAAAACAGCTAATGCAAAAAGGTAAACAGCTAACAGCTAACCGCTCGTTCCCAAACAAGGCCTTTGTTAAATATTTACACTTAATAAATAATGAGTAGCGCCGAATTTGGCCTAGACAAAATTCATTTCGATATGTAAATTAATAAAGTATTTATTAAATTTTGGGATTGGAGTGGAGTGGGGAAACTCCTCATTTCATCAAAAGTTCAGAAGTTCAGAGCTCAATCTCCACTTTTATGAATGAAAATAACATTTTTGGTTAGCAATTCCTCATATTATTTACGAGGGATTAGTCATTGCCGGAAAGTTGTCTGCGTCCAAATTTTTCTATTTTTACATAAGCTTGTTTTGATTTTTAATTAACTTTTTTATCAATTTAGATTCGTGAGTTTTCAATGAATTTGACCCTTTTATTTTTAAGTTTTATGTCATTTTTAAGTGTAATTAGTACCTACTTTGTTTGGGGAGGGCCTCTAGTCACATAATCTAGATCTCATATTTGATTCTTTACCTATAAAATTATAATGGTAAATGGACCTCCGAAACAATGAACTAAGTAACCTCAAATCAATTATTTAAATAAATCACCCAAATGTAATTGATGTTATTTTTATTTTTTTCACTTGTAGTTTATTTAGTGGGATTTTTTTCCTTCGACCTTCAAAATTAGAATAGTCCCTCCATAGTACAATAAATAAATAATGTAGGAATAAGCAAGTTTTTCTTAAGGTTAATTTCAAATAAAATGTATTGTGGTTTCGCCTTTTTTTCTAAATAAACGATTGGGGTTTGTGTTTGAGCAAATAGAAGACCATGATTTGCATTGTTTGCAGAATTGAGGAAATGGTCGATTTTGTTGACACGAATGAAGACCGTTTTTCTTTAAAAAAATTCTCTAACTTTTGAACTTAACTCTTACATAACCAAAATTATTTTGACAAAAATTGTCACCATTTACGTCAATAAATTTATCATTTCCTTAATTTTATAAACAATGCAAACCATGATCCTCTATTTATTTTAAATGCAAATTACAATTTTTGTAAAAATAAAAATACTTAATTACATAACACTTATTCGAAATTAATTTTTTTTTTTAAGTGATTATTGCATCCGTTTTTTGACCAACATATAGAATACTAATATTTAATGATTTAAAAAGGTAAAGTAGTAAATAAGAAGAGAAATATCTGAGGGATAAGGTGGAATTCTTGTGGACGGCAGAGATTGGATGGTGATGGGATATTTTCTGTGGAGTGTCCAGAAGCTTCTTCCTCTTCTATTCTATTCGTCATCACATAATAATCAATGGTCCCTCTTTTATTTATTTAATGCTTTTACCAATTTATTCTCTTTAATTTTCTATATATTTAATTAACAAAAATAATATTTGGTCATTTGCTTTAGGAATTGGACCTTTTTTGGAAACTTGCAATATTACCATTTTGAGATATTTTGTCAACTAATTTGTATTTTCCATTTTCATTTTGGTAGCTGTTTTCTTGATTAAGAAAGTTTTTTAATTAGTATATTTTTTTTACGAATAAGAAAGTTGTTAAGTGGCTTATACTGTTGTGTTGCATTATTTATATACTTGTATGTATCAATGGTAGTTCTGAGATAAGAAAATGACCATGGTTCAAGTTCTATTAGTATCATTGAAAGAGAGTTTAATATTATAATTTACCAAAATGTTCTCTCAAAATTGGATTAGTCAACATTAAATGTGTTGTTCGAAAATTAATTAAATAACTAAGGTTTAATATATACACAGTTTATTAAACTTGTCTATTTTTTTCACTTAGCCTCTTTAACTTAAGGGTAAACTTATTAGTCACCTGAACTTGTAATTTTTTCTACTTAGCCCCTTTAAATTGTAAACTTTTTCCACTTTGCCCCCTTAACTTGTCAAATGTGATTCAATTTGCATCTTTTGTGCTGATGTGACATGAATTTTTTATTATCACTTATATTACGACACGTCAGCATAAAATGGCCAACTGAGTCATATTTGACAAGTTGAGGGGGCTAAGTGGGAAAAAAAATACAAATTCAGATGATTTATTGTTCTTTAAATTGAAGAGACTAACTGAAATTTTTTGACAAGTTTAAGAAGCTGCATATGTGTTAAGCCAATAATTAATTGTTTTTAAATAATATAATTATATTTTACTGAATTTATTTTTCCTTTCTCGACAGCTACTTTCAGAAAACTCTTTTTTCTTTTGAGAGAGAAGTCACAAAGCTCTTTTAGTAACAATTTATTAAATTGATAAAGTTATGTGAAAATAGTAAAGCAATTTTTGTCAAAAACAAATGAATTTTGACAACATTTTGTGGAAAAAAAAATTCAAAAAAAGAAGTAATGTGTGCATAAGCTTAAATTTTTTGATGTTGATATTAATATAATTTAATTAAAATAACCTTTAGCTTTCAATATAAATATAAATATAGGGAAATTCTATGGTCACTTTGTTTTTTACAAAGTAACCATTACTTTGTTTTGTCCACCATTAGATCATGGGGTGAAAAGTGATCTAATGGTGAATAAAGCAAAGTACAAACAAAGTAACTCAAAAACAAAGTCACCATAGCCTACACCATAAATATATATTTTGTTTTAATTTTTATTTTTAAGACTTTTATAATTATAATATACTAGTAATTAACACTCCTCAACTTCTACCTGTGTTTTTTTTTTCCTTTTTTAACAACAATTATTTGTTCCTGAAAAAATGTCAAACTGACCAATAAAAAATTGTACTCTCTTTTATCGGTTACATACAAGTTGTTCTCTAAAATATAAATAAAATTCATATCTTTCTTTTATTTACACCCATAAATTTGTACCAAAATGAGAAGAAACATATTGGAAGAATAACTTAGCATCTACAACTACTTTGCTTTAAACTAGTATTTTTTTTTTAACTTTCTTTTCATGGAATGGATCAAACTAGTATTTAACAAACTAAGGAGCTTTCGAAAAAGTATATCAAACTTATCTATTAATTTGCATTCTATACATTTTTTCTTTTTCAATTAAATGTTTACAAAGATCGATCACAAACTTTATATATTATTTCACCAATAAATATACATATGTCCAGGTTCTAGGTTTAATGCACCTCCTTCTCGAATTTTATTAATGAAAGAATATACGAAAAATGATGGGATTTTTCATTTATGATATTATTAACTACTGTATATAATTTGTATGATTCACTTCAATCCATAAAAGCTCTCGATATCATCTCTTAACATTTTATACATTATTTAATTTCTTATGATTTATGATTATCTTAATATCTACGGTTGTCTCGACTTACATTATTAATCATGGATATATTAAACGTATTTTTTTTAAGGAAATATTTATATGTATAATATTTTCAATCTTTTGATACATCTGATAAATACAAAAAGATGATGTTTTGCGACTATGGAAAAATTAATGAGAAAAAATAATCCCGGGACCAGCGATCTTTCTCTCTTTTTTCTTTATATATTAAGCCTTCAATTTTCACTCCAAACATATGAAATTTTCTGTATTTTTTATTTTGTTTCAAATTAGCTAGTTGTTGTAATATATCACAAATTATCACCAGCTAGTTGTTGTAATATATAATTCAGTTGAAATAAATATACACTTTATGTGAATTTGCACTGCGTTTTCTATGACACATCTTTTCAAATTGTTAAAATACAAAATTTGAATGTAGTATAAAAGAATATATTACACTATGACGACGGATATGAGATGTCGGCCTAAGCCCGTAAAACCTATCCAATGGCCCAATATCTTGCTCAGGCGTTGTGCACGATTATGATTGGGCTTTCTCGAACTTATAGTCCGACTCATAGAAGGATATAAATGCCATTGGGTCCTTCTGATGCTCACAGTTGGCAGCATTCAACGCCAATAAATACTCAAAGTATAAATGATGATGCATGAAGCTCTGTCCAAGTATATTTTAAAGGTTATGTCTCACTCACAAAGAGACTCCGACGACTCAACATTATCTTTAAAAGATCTCTCGATTAACTCATTTGTATTCACTTTATGTACTAACCGAACTCCATGTTTAAAGCCAACTAAATAATCATCAAAGATATAATGTAAAAAAAAAATAAAAATCTAACACCTCAATATACCAAAATTTTAAAGAGGATGTCCTCCAACATGAATTGATTAAAGATTGAGAAGTAACCATGACAAGCACCGAGTGGATGAGGGCCCATATAAAGAGGGGATGAAAAAGGCCACGTGAAAATGCAATAGAAAGAGCTCGAAAGCACGTGCTGAGTGTACGTACACTTGGTTGCAGTTAACCAGAACCTCCAACTTCATTTCCTTCCTCTATTGTGTAGAAGATGATGCATGGCAATGGCATGGCATGTTAGGCATTCTTTTGTTTGCTTAGGCCTTCTTCACCTTTCTTCATTCTTCATCTATTAATAGGATATCATTGTCATTTGTATACACATTATAATGATTCCACTATCAAATGTTGACATGTCACCGCTATTGGACTGATGTGTCATTATTTGATTCAATATGATCGGTATTGATTTTAATTTATAAGCATCTTTCTATAACAAGTGACACGAGAGTATACAATTACGAAAACGAAATTAATTATGAACATTTTTCTATAATAAGTCCATTTATGACTAACACAAATTACAAAGATAATTTGGAACTAAATCTAACTAACAAGAATCTACAAATTAGGTAGTCTTTGAATCACCTACACTCTCTATATTCATATTCGATTGTAAATTCATAGGAAAATTCAGAAGAAAATACCTATAGCAAACAACATATGTCTAAAGACACATCTTTTAAATTAAATTTGAAACGATAGATAATACACACACAATCAAAAATATATTTTAGAAATATATTCGATGGAGAATGGAGATAGGGAGCTAGAACTACATCGATCCGCAAATAATTTTCTCTTGTAATATTCGTTCTGGTGATGAGTTAGACTTTTAGTCACATGCTATTAATGTTTTATATTCATCTAACACATAACATTGTTGATTGTATTAAAAATGCTCTCCACTATGAGCTTAAACTTTTATCCAAAATCAATTTATTGATGTGGATCATATCTTTCTAAACAAAGTTGTTGAGAGTTCTAATTTTAGTACCTTCTGATTGACCAGTTTGAACAAATGACAAAATAAATTATATGTTGAATACACTTTAATTTTTAGAGAGCAATTACCTGATGGTATACGTTAGTAATAACAGTAAAAGTTATTCTTGAACATTCACTTCCAGTTTAAGTTATTGGCTCAATTCTTCATAAACGAATATATTAACATTATCTGTACATACAAATGGACCAATAAAAACGTTAATTTAAACAAAAATATCTTAACAAAGAACTTATCAACCATACAATAATTTAAAAGTGAATAATTAATAAAAACAATAAAATATTTTTTTTGGTAACAAACAATAAAATATTTTTTTAAATCATCATTTTTTTGTTCAAGTTGGCCAAGCAAGAGTTTTTATTAAGCCAGATTATTTAGCCGTTTGACAATCCAGTACTTTTATTGCTCTTTATTAAATACTTTGTTAATCCTTAAATTTAACAATTTTTTTCATTTTAACCTCTCAACTCAAAGAAAATGCCACTTTAACCTTTTTCGACACATGATAGTTGCACCTAAAGGGAGTGTAATACACTCTCTGATAAAATATCGTTTTGACCCTTGATACTTTTTTTTTTTTTTTTTCGGTCTCTCATTCTTCTTCTTCTTCTTCTTCTTCTTCTTCTTCCAAATCTTTCTTTCTAGAATTCTGAAAATTCTCCAGATATCGGGAAGAAATATGAAAATTTCCAAATTTCTAAAAAAATTCCAGAAATTTTCAGAAATCTGGAAATTTCCAAAATTATGGAATTTCTGGAAAAATTTGGAATTGAAAAAAAAAGAGAGAAAGAAGAAAGGAGAAGAATAATAATAATAATAATAATAATAATAATAATAAGAAGAAGAAGAAGAAGAAGAAGAGATGGAAAAAAAAGAAAAATAAAATTTAGGGGTCATTTTGTAATTAATAAAAATGAAAAAAGTTTCAAATTTGCTCCTCCACTCTCTTGCGCTTGCCACGTAGGCGCCACATAGAACCAAGGGGTTAAAGTGACCTGTTGTTTTGAGTTGAGGGTTAAAATGGAAAGCGAAGAACATAAAAGACTAAACTAAAAAAAGTTGTCAACTTTAGGAGTTAACAAAGTATTTAAGCCTTTAATAAATAACCCCCACTATAAGAAAAAGCATGATCACCGACACACGATTCCGTCGGTAAATAGCTGTTTTGTGTCAGCAATCGTCATCACCGACACAATACCGACAAAAATTCGTGTGTCGTATAGAGCTTGTAGGGAGGCCGCTGCGACACGAACGCCGTTGTGTTGGTGTTGTCACCGACACATTTTCGTGTCGGTCGTTGTGTAGGTATGACCGACACTTTCACTGACAACGCTGCGTCGGAAGTGCCGACACAAACTCCTACAAAATTGGGTCGGTATCTGAATTTTCGTACAATTAATTATCTCATTTTACCAACCAACAATGTGTAGGAAATTGAGTCGGTATTTATAAATTACATTTTTTAATATTGGAATTTTCCATATATATATATATATATATATTACATTTTTATAATACATTTTAATAATATATTGAATCTACCCACAAATTATAACAAACAAATATATAATAAGAAGTAATATTTATATCATTCATCCTTAAGATACAAAATGATCTGTTAGCTATTAACAGAGTATAAACAAAAAGAACTTTCTCCCTAGCTAACTGCAACTAGCCTCCATCTACAAAATGATTCCTTAGCTATTAACAGGGTATAAACAAAAAGAACCTCACCATAGCTAACTGCAACTATGTGCTCCCTTTGCTACAAAATGCAATCTACTAATAGGGCATGTACAAAAAGAACTTCTACCCTAACTGCAATTCAGCCTAACTGCAACCTACTATAATAGGGCATAAACAAAAAATCTCAGCCCTATTGAAGCAATACACTATCTGCTTCCATCCTACATATCCTACCAAAATATGCTAACCAAAGTATTTCAACAGGTTAATAGATACATACTAGCATAGTTCTTCTTCCTCTGATGCATCACCAGGTTCCAACTTGTCAATTTGTTGTTGCATTCTAACAATGCTACTTTGCAAAGCTGCAATATGATCTCTCATTTGAATTTGAAATTCTTCAAACCTTTCTTGAACATCCTGAACTTGAGATGAAGTCGTGCCAAGATTTAACCGATCAGAATTATTATGCCCCTCACCTTGTCCACGTCGTTGTTGCAAAGCTATAAGTTCATCAACTGTTGATTGCAATCGGTCAAGCTGAGACTGCATATGCAAACGCGGATCGAATGATGTTGTAGAAGAAGATTCTCCATTCGTTCCTGAAGAAGATGAAGAACTCGAATCGAAAAATCGAGATCCTGCAGCACCCAACCCATAAATCCTATTTTTGTTACTTGCACCTCCAACAGCCTGGAAAAAGGCTTGCAATTCATCTGCACGGTTTTGTTGACTTTCGATCTCAGCAACTATCCGTGCATACTCCTCCTACATATATTCAACTTTAAAGATTAAGATTCCGGAATACAATATAAATGAGAATAAGTAGGATTGCAAGAACTTTTTGATTACCTCAACATCCTGGGCATGCTGATCAATCCAAGAACTGCCGTCATGTTTACGTGTGTGCGTATACATAAACAGTTCATGTGGAGTCAGTGCTCGGCCAAGGTGTGCGCTCTACAAATAAAAGCATTGAAAGAATTTATTTAAATGAGCTATTAATTAATATAACATGCGAACAATTGCAAAGTAAAAACCACATTGATGCAACAAAAGTCTAGATTCTTTACTAGTCTTTGAAATAACAGCAATCTTAGATCGATTAATAACAAGGCTGAGTCATTTAAACTTTAAACGATAACATAGTAAAGCTAAGCCATACGAGATATCAGGCACCCTATATGGTAAAATATTGATATCTTGGCCTATATGGTAAAACAGTTAATCAAATCAGAACTTTGAACATTTGAAGCTTATAATTGAGGCAATACACAGTGGAAGCAAAACAATCATGAATAAAGAGATGTATACTTACTAATCGCGCAAAAGTTTCCTCATGAGATATCGATCCACTTGTGTGCGTAGCTCCAGCCGGTTCTCTTTCTTTACCTTTTCGTCTATTCTTTCTAGCTTGCTCGCGGTTTTCTTTTGTATTCAGGACTATTCCAAGCATCAAGCCACTCCTTCCATATAGCCTCGGTCACGTACCCAGGACGTTGACCGGTATTTCGAAGATCACTCATGTAGTCTGAATATCGTAATGATATCTTCTTCTTATAAGCACGGTAAACTTGATCCTTACTATACTTGTTGGTGTCCCAATAGCATTTTTTCTGAAAAACGAACTAGGATATTGAGAATTTTCAAAACAATATAATAACCATAACATGCTGGAATTTGAAGGAAAAAAAAAGAAAGAAATGCACACAAAAGCCATGAATATTCCATGTGACCTGAAATTCTTTCCAATAGACATTTTGCATGTCTCGAGGAACTCTTGACCAAGTATATCCTAATCCATGAGGATGCGACTGAAAGCAACGCCGACATATTGCAGAGACCTTTTGACTATCCAAACTGAAATTAGAAACAATACATTACTTCAACAACATTACAAAACATAAACATAACTTGAAATATTTGTTGATAATTGCCTTCCATTTGCAGTAAGAGTTATAAGAATCCGTCCATCACTTGTTGTATGTTCCTCGTTCGGGCTCCCAGAATTACTAGATGTACCTGCGACATAGTTATATGTATAAGAATATAAGGTACTTGGTGGCTCTAGGAGAAAACAAAAATCTGATCCCTTGTACAAATATTATAACTGGTCAAGGAGACTCTTATTTGAACCAAATGGAGTGCAAAAATTTGTGATATGTTTCAACTTTCAACAGTTTGTTGTAGGGATCTAAGCAACATTCAATATAGAAGATATTAGCTTAGGAATAAAACACTTACTTAATTTACTCAATGATAACATAAAAATAGCACACTAAGACATATACCATGAATGGGCATACCATTTTGAGAAGCAGATTCAGATGTTGGAGCAGTAGACCTCGGAGATGGAATCAAAGGAATGGAAGAAGAACTCGGGACATCTGTGGAAGCAGGTCTCATAGAGGATGCAGCAGGTCTGCTGGACAAGGCAGGTGATGGAAAAGATCTAGGAGATAAGGTAGTAGGTCTGAAAGATGATAGAGAAGGCATGGATGGAGGGGCAACATCTCTAACTGAAGGATCAGCAGGACTTGAGGAAGATGGCATTTCAGTTAAGGCATGCAACCATTTTCAGTGTTAGAAAAATTCAAAAAATGAAATAACATGCCAAGAAATGAAACTGATACTTTACATAGTATGGGAGAGGTAGGTAGTAATGCATCTTGTACCCCAGGCAAAGTTGCTTGGGGACTATTCGGAACTGATGAATCTACTGATGGAGCAGTTGACCGTCTAGTCATCCAATGAGGTATGAAAACCCGTGAAGAAGGTATCCGTGAACGGTGCGATGATCCACCATTCTGAATAGGATTATCAGGTCGAGAATCACTTGGGTCTGACATCAAAACAACTTCAGTTCTGTAGAAACAAGCAAGACACTAATTAGATCAAACATGTCAAACTTTCATCAATAGTGTTAAATATTCCAAAAGCACAAACATATTATGAACAAACTATGTTACACATCACAGCCAGATTTGGTTATACAATATAAGAACAAACACATCACGGACAGATTAGGTTACACAACATAATAACAAACAGTGCATAATATCAATTAGGTTACACAATAGATCCACATCACAATCCACAAAGTTTAAAGTATAAATATAACTTGATACATAATACATGCAAGAACTTAATCACTATCATCATATTCAATAAGGTCCTCGTCGTTCAATCTGTCCTCATCAGAATCGGTGATGAACTCAAAATCCTCTTCCTCCTCAATTTCTTCTTCTGGAAAATCGACCAAATCGTTGTCTGGATCATTAAGGTTATGAAGATCATCTGCATCAGAGATATCAATTGCAACTGGTTGCACATTATCTTCTTGGAATGCCTCTGCTTCAGGGTTTAAGACCACTTTATTATTGGGTATGTCAAAGATTCCTCTAGCCTTTACACCACATGCTACAATCCAATCGATTTTGTCACGCTTCAGACTTGGATATGGCACATAATAAACTTGTGTGGACTGCAAAGCTAGGATAAATGGTTCAAATTTGTTGAATCTCCGCTTTTTATTTACTTCAACAATGTTGTAACGCGGATGTATCCTTACTCCAATGTTCGGTGTGGGATCATACCATAAGCATTTGAACAACACAGTCCGCTTTAATGGCAAACCGCTGTACTCTACTTGAATAATCTCTTCTATAACTCCATAATATTCATAACCATCTCCTTTTACACAAACTCCGCTGTTCGAGGTTGATCGATCGCCGCCATAACTATTTGTGTGAAATTTGTATCCATTGGTGAAATAAATTGGGAATGATTGAACACCTCTTGCTGGACCATAGATCAGATCACGTACACACGAGTGCTCGATTGTATTATTTTGACCCTAATCATAAATAGAAACAATTTTAGTTATGTAGATATGAAGGGTTGAATTTACAAGGTTTAGAACAAACTTACATAGTTCAAAAACCACGATGCAAAGTACTCCTCAACATCTGATTGAATTATTGAATCACTTGCTTCAGGATTAAGTTCACGTAAATGAGTCATGAACATACTGAAAATTTGATTGAAATTAATGTTATACATTAATGAGATATTAACAGTTAAAACATTGATAATAATTTCAGAATTATAGAAGAGAACTTACTCCACATATGGTTTAACCTCCGGACAATTGAGTAGGATGTAAGTATGGGCTGCTTTATATTCCTCATCATCCAACCACCTTAATTTTGTGCGACCGTGTGCTCGACCATTGCGAGAGAAAACTATCAATTTTGTTCCTCCTTCACCATCTCTATCACCTCCATCATCATTTCGAGGAACTTTTCGATAGCGAGAATATACTTGTCGCTCAAAGTAGAAGGAACAAAATTTGGATGCCTCTTCTACTAAGTATGCATTGCATATGGATCCTTCAACTTGAGCTTTATTTTTCACGTTTTTTTTCAAGTGTCGCAAGTATCTAGCAATGCAGACAATGAAAACAGAACAATAAGCATTTATTTTATAATATAAAAAAACTGATTTCTAAATAAATAAATAGTTACCTTTCAAATGGATACATCCATCGGTATTGGACTGGACCAGCAATTTTAGCTTCATATGCAAGATGTACAGGCAGGTGTTCTATAGAGTCAAAGAATCCTGGAGGAAATATGGTTTCCAACTTGCAAAGAATGACAGGAATCTCTTCCTCTAGTCGTGCCATGTCATCAACTGTTATAACATTTGCAGATAAATTTTTGAAGAATAGACACAACTCCGTAATTGCTTCCCAAATTTGCTTTGGTAACAACTCACGCAAGGCAATCGGGAGCAAACGTTGCATGAAAACGTGACAATCATGACTCTTCATGCCAAAAAGCTTGTATTTTTGCATATCAACACACCTGCCTAAATTAGAAACATAACCATCTGGAAATTTAAGGAGTTTGACCCACTCACACAATAACTTTTTCTGCCTCTGGTCTAACGAGTAGCAAGCCTTAGGATATTTCTTAGCTTGAGGGTCCTTTGCAAGTTCAGGTCTTCTACAAAACAACTTAAGATCCTCTCGAGCTTTGGAATTATCTTTCGTCTTGCCTTGTATGTCCATCACAGTATTGAACAAATTATCGAATACATTCTTTTCTACGTGCATCACATCTAAGTTGTGACGGACCAAATTAGTACTCCAATAAGGCAAATCCCAGAATATACTCCTTTTCTTTCAACCACAGTCTTCCCTACAAACTTGCCTGTTCACATTTGCACTTCCAGAATCAGTAACCCTCATTAAGCCCAATTCATCTATTTTTCCCAATATCTCTTCACCGGTTTTGATAGGTGGAGGAGGTATTTTCTCAACATGGTTCACTCTGAATTTGGTCTTGTTCCTTCTATATGTATGATCTAAAGGCAGAAATTTTCGATGATTATCAAACCAAGATGTTTTATGACCGTTGGGCAAATAGAAAGCTTGCGAATTCTCCATACAATATGGACAAGCAAGCTTGCCGGCTGTACTCCAACCAGACAACATTGAGTAAGCCGGGAAGTCACTAATAGTCCACATCAAAGCAGCTCGGAGATTGAAGTTTTGTTTTCGGGAAACATCATAAGCATCAATTCCATGTTCCCAAAGATGTATCAATTCAGCTATCAATGGTTGTAAGAACACGTCTATTTTGTGCTTTGGATCATTCGGACCAGGAACAAGAATAGTTAAAAACATGTACTCCTCTTTCATACAACTTGATGGAGGTAAATTGTAAGGAGTGAGAATTACAGGCCAACACGAGTATTGCTGCCCAGATTGGCCAAACGGTTGAAACCCGTCAGTAGATAATCCTAATCTAATATTACGAGGCTCTGAAGCAAACAAAGTGTTGGTATTGTTGAAGTGTTTCCATGCCTCTGAATTGCAAGGATGACACATTGTCCCCTCGTCACAAACATGTTCATGGTGCCATGTCATATGACCAGCGGTCGCCTTAGAAGCATACAATCTTCTTAGCCTTGGAGTCAGAGGAAAGTAGAACATTCTTCTATAAGGAATTGGCTTCTGTTTACCCAAACCTCTACTTGGTTTGTACCTTGATTGTTTACAAAACTTGCAAGTAGATAACTCACTATCTTCTCGCCAGTACAACATGCATCCTTGTGAACAACAGTCAATTTTTTCAACCGGTAAACCAAGACCATGAACCAACTTTTTTGTCTCATAGAAACTACTCGACAATTTGTTATTAGGCGGTAATGCTTCCTTCATCGCAGCAAGAAACGAGTCAAAACATTTTTCGGATAAATGGTATTCTGACTTTATGCTTAGCAAACGAGCCATTATTGACAACTCCGAATGGTTTTGGCACCCAGGCCATAATTCCTCATCCAATGAGTTAAGCAAGTCAAAGAAAAACTTTGATTCAGGATTAGGCTCCTCCGGCTCCTCCATTACGTGTCTCTCAAATTCTGGCCCTGCACCATCGTATATCATCTGACGTAATGGACTAATTGGTTCTGCACGCTGATAAAAATCTCTATGATCCGCACACTCTTGATCTTCTATACAACAACTACTATCATAAGGTTCGCCATGGTGGATCCATTCGAAGTAATCCGGAACAAAACCATTTTTTAACAAGTGCTCCTCAACATCACGCACCTGTTTGAATGACAGGTTTTGGCATTTCTTACAAGGACATCGAATCTCTTGATCATTCATAAAAGCAGGCTTGCTGATTGCAAACGTAACAAATTCTTTAACCCCTTTGGCAAATCGTTTGTCAATAAGCCCATCCGGCTTATGTCTATTGTACATCCAAGATCTATCTAACCCATTCATCATTGTAAACCTATATATAGACTGAAATATTATATAGCATTGCATAAACATAATAATAAAAAGCTTTTTTAGCTATTCATATCAACATTATTGCATTTAAAAAACTAATTATCACAATTGCATGTCAAACTTAACAGATTTATGCCATGTATTATATATTACACACTATTCATGCTCATTTATTAACAACCATCAAGAAATCATTTCATTCAAGAATTCATATAACCAAACCGAGGAAAACATTATTGTTTTCTTTCTTATATTAAAATTAGCAATTTAGGCCCTACTCATTAAGATCCACAACATGCAAATTCGGCTCACTAATGCAAGTTCAAATTACACTTGCTGCAACCAAATTTTTAACATCTCCTGCATCCTAAATTTCTAACTCAGACACATCATATCCTTGCAATGACTTGAAGATTTAATGAAACTTTCAGAAGGCTCACAAGGGTCAACTGATTTTAATTATGAAGATACAAGTTGCTACAAAGAATTTCCATGTATCTTATATTTTCTACCCTCAAAAGAAACTTCAATAGAGAGGACAAACCATATGTAATTGATAGTATCACAAAAAAAATATAGTAATAATAACACTTGCAACTTCAAACTCTATCACAAATAACATTGGAATAAGTAATAACTACCTAAACACAGACACAACCAATTCCATGCATAGGCATTTAATGATTACAATGAATCACCTGGAAAAAACAGAAAGACCTTACCTAGAAATCCACAGGTCGACTTGGGCAAGACAATGTCAACATTTGGCCTCACACAGTATTTCTTAGGGGAAGTCGTCTTAATATGCCAACATCAAGTGAGAATCGTATAGGTAATCTGGTATTATATATTTTTACATACACACCGACAGTAAAACTACATACTACACTGATGAAAGTTGAGAGATGGATTTCATACCTTGAAAGCTACAGTATGAAAGGTGTTATTGGTAAGACGTACTTCACATATGCTCTGTTTCTTCACCTCGACTACAAAATGACAATATCATGACCATTGAGATTTAGAAAGGCAAATCTAAACTACAAAACAAATTTCTGTATACTAATAAAAAAACTATCCAGATCATTGCAAAGAATATTAAGAACTTTCAATGTTTTAGCCCTCTAAAAGCGAAGCAAAGAAAATATTTTACGATTCTAGAAATTCTGGGGCCAGCTATAGCTTTTGTGTTGTTTTCCCTCTTTATGTCATCCCAAAAGCAAAAGAAATCAAAAACCTAATTTCTTAATCCAATTTATTAGAAACCTAATCTTCAAGTTCAAACTACACTTGAAGATTAGACAGCCAATTCATCGATTTTCTAGGCAGCCAAACAACACGGTACAAGAAAATAACAGATCATATAATCAGAGAAAGAAGACGAGGGATGAAATGAAGATCTGGAGAGAAGAGAAAGAAACCTAAGCAAGGTCGCCTCCAAAGGGGTGAGGGTTCAAAATCAATTGTAAAAACTCTAATTGAAACCCTCAAATAAAATCAAACTCTAAACAAAACCCTCAAATAAAATCAAACAGCTGAATGAATTCATTATATCAGTGAATGAAGAGAGGTTTTCAAAGAAAAATACCTAAAGAGAGAGATCGAGCAAAACGCAAATCCAAGTGTTAGTGCGACTTGAGGTCTCTGGGCGGTGGGTATTTGCTTAACGACGCCGGCATTGGTGGCAACCGGCGCCGGTGAAAGATGAATGCGACTTGAAGCGGTGGGTATTTGCTGAGAAAGTAAAAAATTAGGTTAGGATGATAATAATTTGGTGGGTGAGATTTTATATTTTAGGCAATTTTTTTATTATATATTTTATATTATTTTGTATGTTTTATTATTTTTTACATTTTAGTAAACTCCTACACTAAATTAGGTCGGTTCATAAAATAATTGTTGGTGATATTTCCTACACTGAAAATCACCTACTAAATGTGTAGGTATTGTAGGCGGGACACATCCCGCCAAATTTTCCCTACACAATATAAAGATGTGTAAGTGACTGTGTAGGAAAATACCTACACGTCGTATTTGTCGGTGTTCCGTCGGAATTACCGACCCAAAATGTACGCGTCGGTGAGATCCGTAGGTGATCATGCTTTTTCTTGTAGTGCCCACTCTTTGCAGTAAGAAACAAAGCAACTAATGGAACTTTGAAACATGCAATAATTTGTCCTTTCAAATTTTCACCAGTGTGAATGAACTTCCAATAACGTCTAAATTATCGTGTTTGAAGATTTCGATATATTCTCTCTAATACTTGTAATCACACCCTTATACATGACTTCTGTAGCGAAATCGGGATCTCAAATGCATTAACTCTTTTCGGAAACTAAACAAAGCAACTGATTAAATTACAGAATAGGTAGAAATTTATTATTTTGGTCTTCACAGGTGTGTATGAACCACCAAGATACATCCAAGTTATCATGTTTGAAGATCTATGTGGTATTTATCGAATATTGACTACCTAAAGTGCATGTTTGGAAACTATTTGTCCACGTCAACTCCCACTTTTTAACATTACAATCCAAAATTTTACATATCAAATCAAGCCCATACTTCACCAAATAGCAACAAATTCAATTTATTTATTTATATATACTCAAATCAAGCTGTAAAGTCTCAAGTCTTAGTGTCAATTGAAGGGTAATTAATTATATTCAACTAATTAAGTTAAGAGCTTTTTATACCACTTGACAAGTCGAAAAGTTGTTAACATTGTGCATTACAGCATGTGTTTATAATTCATAAACCTATAATTTCACAAATTGAGTGATATCAAATCATAGGGAAAAGAGAATTCAAAATTGTTAGATTAAACCCCTTGAATTGGATAAGGTGTTAATATAATATTGGTTTTTGAAATAGCAGCATGAACAAAGAATTATGGTCCAAGTGAGTTGTCTATTTTAATTAAAATCTTGTTTTAGATTCATAGTCCTTCTTTACAAAATAAATGCAACTACCCATCAATTCACCTAAATAGCCTTAATTAATGGTTTTCAATATTTGAATACTTATCTATCAAAAAGAAAAGAAAATATTTGAATACTTAGGATTTTTATTTTAGATAATGTTTTTCTCAGAAATTCCTTAAATAAGTTTTATTTAAAAATATTTGTATATCTTTTTTTAATTAAAAGCTGGAGACGAAGACAATTATATAAGAAATTTTGTTCAGCCTTACGGTTGTGTAAAGTCAATGTTTAAAACATCAAAAATAAAAAAACGATTTCAAATGTAAAGAATTTGGTGATTTAATTCTTATTTTTGATTACTTTTTATTTTGAAGATTGCGGGAGTTATAGATTTTAAAATCAATGTTTAAAACACTGATTTTAAATGTAAAAATCCATATAAAAACTAAATTTATGTCTTATCGTTGTTCTCACATATTATGAGGGAAAATCCATCTTAAATCAAATCAGTATTTAATAGGTTAAATTTTGCAACATCTACATGTGAATGGAATGCTCTACCCAAAAAAGTTTTTTTTTTCTTTTTTTTTTTTCTAAAAAAAAAAAGAAAACTTTTACAAGAAACCAGCTAACCTACAAGTTGCATTAATGAAAGGATATTTTAACAGTCATGTGTGGTTGCAAAGGGATTCAATAAAGAGATGGATGTTGTGATCTTAATTAACTGCACAAATTTTGAAGGATCACTTTCAAAATATTTGCACTAAAAAAAATCAAGAATATTTATTTGTGGGTTCAAAAACGAGTTGATCTGAGTTGAGTTGGCTGCTTTCATGACTCGGACTCACTCACTTTAATGTTTTAATTTCAAGCATGAATCATTGTCTTTGTCTCACTTTATTATTGTGTTTCTTAACCACTTGTGCAACCTCACGAAGAAAATAGAATGATATAGTAATAATTAGAAGAATGCAATTGAGAAAGTGATACAAAAATATTTCTGGATGACAATAAAATCAACAATTGGCTTATATATTCATCCCCACTTGTCTATATTGACCCCAACTAGCCGTTGAACGGGCACAAGCCGACTTGTCTTGGAACAGTTACAAGCCAATCTGCCAGTTGATATTCTATTGAATGGTCACAAGCCGACATGCCGAAAGAGAATGGACTCCCACTAGCTAGTGAACAGTCGTTTGCCGATCGAAGACAAAGAGAATGGACTGATGTAGATTGAAGCCGCAGCCCAGGTCGTCACAGTGATAGCGGAAACCAGTGCATTGCATGGCCCAATACATGCACGCTCCTAGTGTCGATTAGTGGGCTTCACATTCAGCTTGTCTTGAAACATGAACCTTGTCATATAGGATCAATTTTTTTCGAAGTAAACTTTAGGTGTCAACTTGAAATTTTAAATCATCAAAGTCTAAAGTGACATGCATCGACACTAGAAACTAACACGTGCAAATTTACCATCTCTCATATAATGATACAAGAAATTTACACGTGCCCAACCATCAGTCATCGATCGTATAATCATACATGTCATGTTTAGACTCATTTGACTAAAAGAACATAACTAATACCCGACACTTATGTCGAAACAAAATGATATTTGAAACAGGTTGAAGGGTTTAAATAACTTGTTGTCATGCATGAATAATTTCAAATTAAAGGGGAAGGAATTGTTCTGATTCTGAGACAATTTGTGAAAGATTATGTGAAAAACTTGTCCATACTTCAGACCGAATTTCCTGACAACACGAGATCAATTACAGAAGCAAAAATATGAAATTAGCCTCTAATTGTTTAACAAAACGCCTGTTCTTATTTTTTTTATATGTTAGACAATTATGTTCGAGATGTAATTGTAATGAAGGATCCTAAGCCTTCCCGTAGGTGTGTTTAGTTCAGGATAATACCTGAGAGTTCTTCTCATAAACTCAGTCTATGTTATCAACTAAGACACGGCAGATACATTCATAAGCAATTCTCGTAGACTTGATCTGTTCTTAGGCCTTTTATCCAATCAATCTCGAGTCTGAAACCACCTGGCCTGGATTTAGCACCTTGAACGTGGCCGGATCCTGCGTTAACAGATAGGGACATGCCAAGAATACGAGATGGCATCATTTCCATATTCAAATCTATAATATTTCCTCTCCATGTTGGCAGGCATCGCGCTAGTGGAATCTGTAAATTTAACTAGTAATTAGATGTCTTATAATAGACACTAGAAGAAAAAACCGAATTTTAGCAAAGGAGCCATAAAATGAACACAGTAGTTTACTCGAAACCAGGTGAATGTTTACGAGGAAACGGGACTTGCCTTTGCAATATACCAGTGATCTTTGGGTACGAAAATGAAAGCTTGCCACGAGTTATCTTCCATATGTCCAGGCAAATTAGCTCAATTCTCTGTATAAATCTGCATTATGTTTAGACATCAAAAGGCTACAGCAATTGCAATTACACGAACGAAGATGAGAAAAGCTCACAGTAGATATGTAGCATCTTCCATCACCTTTAATCTTCATCGCTATTGTATCATATGTATTTAAATCAATGAAACCATCAAACTGCAGGGAACACACGTTGACAAGTTACATCTTATAATAAGAAACTCAGATACGCTGATGCTTTGTATCTTAATGGATAAAATACAGTCACCTTCTTTGACCGCATTGCATAGCAACCGCTTCGAGTTATATTCCACTTTGAGTCCTCAGAGAAGTCTAGTGATAGATTCCCAGAGAAAACCCCTAAGAAACAATTCAAATGTTAAATTAACGAGACTGAAGAATGCTCGAACAGATAAAATAAGATCTTTTCCGCTACTTCTTACAAAGATACATGTTCCATTAGTTATTAAACAAAGGTATAGACAGCTATGATCAAGTAGTGTAAGTGAAAGAAAAAACATTTCATAAAATAGCAAGGAAAAAGGGAACAATGTGATCATAATAACAAATTCAAAAAACAGTAGTTTCCCTAAGAACTTCAGCAAGAAGCAAAATTGTCATGCGAACTTATTGACACTCCGTTTTAAGGTATTTAGGCGTTCTTATCTCATTACACTTATCATCATAAACAGGGTAGGACCAGTACCTTTTAGTCCGTTTCCAGCATCTTTGATCTCCAAGGAAGCTGAGGATAATCCTAGCAAAGAAACAGTAAATTATACAATCATTTTGATTATAAGAATGTATTTCTAGCACTTATTTTCTGCTCTTAGACTGCATATATCAACCCCCTGACACCGTGTACTGCGACAATATTTCTTTATAAAGAAATGATGATCAAAATAGGAGGTACACCCACGAAATCTCTGCGTCAGGCAAAGAACTAGAAGAACGAGCTAACAGGTACGCCACAAAAGCCTAAAATAAATTCAACTAAAATGGAGGTGGCAGCAAATTAAACTATCCATATCCTATCAATATTTGTATCTATTGCACAATGACATACTTTTCTCGTGTCAAAATGTCTCGGTAAACAAAAGAAGTATCATTTATAGTTGAATCTCAATATAGATTCCACTTTTTTAGCTTGTCCTTTGAATCGAAGTTAAAAATGACCCTCTCAGCCGGGAGCATAAAACCTTCAACATTCCATGTGAGAGTGAGAGCTACAAGGATGTTAAAGGGAAAATAAGTATCTGAAGATACAAGTATTGATCATGTGCGTCAATAAACAAATAACAAAAAGAACCAGAGCATAATAATGCACGGTGCAACGATGAATATCCTTATAACATATAACTTAATTAACAAAAGAAAAGGAGATCCTCGTTGGCCTTTGTAGAATATAACGGAATATATAGCAGAATGGGATCGAGGAACACAAGGAAACCATCAATTAACTACATTTCCCTTCACTGCTTGTTCACCACTAAAATAGACGTTACACTCAATGATATTGTGATGGATTTACCAAATTAGTACCTCACAAACCGCTAAGTGAAAAGTTCCACATAAGCTATTTTTCTCCTATCCCAACAATTTTATCTTCTAAAATGCAAGATCAGACAGAAACACAGCTTGAACACAGTAGTAATCGTTTGACGCTGGTACAAAACGTTTGCATAGCCAGCTCATTAAGTCCCTTCCCAAATTCGTCCATCGTATTTTGCAATACTACTAAAAGATAAAAATATACGATCTTTAAATCATAATCAGTTCTTAAGGAACATTCACCTATTAATCCCGGGGTTTCCATATCAACATTCCATGTAAATCCGCCCCTAATTGTCAGGGCACAACATAAACCAATCAAAGTTTTATGTACATTTCTAGTTTCTAAACAACAAAAGTAAAAACCGGAAGCAGAAACATCTGATTATACAATTCGATTCAAAATATAGTGAACTTGGCAATAAAAATAACCGTCAAATAACTCGCTTGGTTGCATTCAAAGAAGCTTGCCAGAGCGCTCGAATCCTGGACATTACATTTCCACCAAGAAATCCTAAGAAAAAGGAGTAATAATGTTTAAAACAACTCCATTTACTCGAGAAGAAGAGAATTTTGAGCTGAAACTTGAAAATTCGAACTAGTTCTACTCTCAGAAATTTTGCATCCGAGCATTTAATTGAGACAAGAAAATTTTCATTTGATTCACAGATTTCTTTGGGGGTGGTAAGGAGGGGCAGTGTAAACTGCATCTTGTCGCTTGGGATGATGTCTGCAAACCCAAATCTCAGGGCATTCGTAAATCGGATGACAACAATAGAGCTATGCTTATGAAATTAATTTGGCGAATGTGGCAAGAACCAGGAGCTCTTTGGGTTCAGATTCTCCATGGTAAATATAGAAAAGATGAAGTTTTCACCGGTCATAATGGTAGAGTCAAAAACTGCTCGTTCTGGTGGAAAGGGATCCATTCTTTATTTGGTAAATTTTGTGATGGAATCTCGTGGCAAATTGGTAATGGTAATGCCATACGTTTTTGGCTCGATAAGTGGCTAGACAATTATACTCTCGTAGATGTAGCATCTCGTCGTCCGCCGGATCCTATGTTGACTAACACTATTACTGATATGGTGGACGCTAATGGGACCTGGAGATGGGATATTTTTTATGATCTTTTAGATATTCCTTGGAGCTGCGGATCAGAAATGTCCACATCAGCAAGGAGGGCTCTGACTTTGATATGAGATGTTGGGGTCTCACTAGTAATGGGAGATTCTCTTGCAAGTCTGCGTTCCAAATGATTAGTGCGACCTACCCTGTCACCAGTACCCTTTTCGGAAGAAGATTTGGAACTTGCAAGTTCCTAATCGAGTTAGAAGCTTCGTCTGGCTTTGCTACCATAATAAGCTTCTCACCGATGAAGATGAATCCTCCCTACATGCTCTAAGAGACTGTTCTCTTAGCCTTTCTGTTTGGAAGTGTATTATTCCCTTTCGGTACCAATCAGACTTCTTTAGCAAAACTTCGGAGGAGTGGTTTGAATGGTGCCTCGTCGATGATCGTTTTCAGATGGATAATTGGCCTCAAATTTTTATCACGACTTGTTGGTTACTTGGGAAGTGGCGCAACTTAGAAATTTTCGAGGATAAAGATGAGATCCCCTTCCAACCCTCTACTCTGGTCCTTCGCACAGTCCGTGAATTTAAAGATGCTTGGTCTACTCTTGACTCTCTGATCCTTACTAGAAGGATGTCTATTGAACTCTTTGGTTGGGGTCGACCCAAACAGTTTTGGTGCAAGCTAAACACTGATGGCTCTAGAAAATCGTGTGTCTAACCTCGGCAGGTGATATCATTCGTAATTCAGATGGAGAGTGGGTGGCGGGTTTCATTCACAACATTGATATAGGATCCTCGTTTGAAGCGGAGCTTTGGGGTCTTTTCTCCGGAATTGGCTTAGCGGTCATGCTTAATATTCGTCTGCTCCAAGTAGAATCAGATAATAAAGAAGCTGTGGACTTCGTCTCACGAGTGGATCATCTCCCCGGAAGAGCCAGGAACCTTGTTCTTCATATTAGGCGAATGTTGGTCAAATTTGATGCTGTTGAAATTGTTCACGTCTATCGGGAACAAAATAGCCGATCATCTCGCTGCTATGGCCCATGAAGCTCCCCTTGGCTGCCAAATTCTGGAAAGTCCTCCTGCTATTGCTGCTAATTTAATTCAATATGATTTGTTAGGTGTTTCTTTTGCTACGTCTGTTCCAGGCTAGCTTTTTTGTTTACCTTGTTAGTTCATCAAAAAAAAAAAGAATGAGGAAACAGATCATTAATCCCCCAATTCCAAGTGTTAAAAAAACAACTACAAAGCATATATACATACCTTCCATGATTTTGGTTCTAATTGTAGGACTAATCAAAGATAAATTGGATTTTAAGCACCTAAATTGATCTAAACGGTTTAAACGTTCCGAATTAGATTTTTGATTTTGAGCGTTTATTATTTTGAACTACAAAATATACAACAAATTGTGTTTGTTAAAATGATAGAAAATATCAGTTAAACATAGGCTTTGTTCTTTATTTTTTGTCTGTAGTTTATGTCAGTTTAGTAATTTTTAAATAACTACTTCCGATAAATTAATAGTATTCCAACATCATACAAACATGTGTCTGCTAACTAGTTGTAAGTAAGCTGAAGCATCCTAAGCAGTTGCGTATTATTAGGTATTTGTTTTTATGTCTAGCTGAGCTTTAAACCATGTTTTCATTTTAAACCTTCACAATTGTCTTCTCAAAATGGTAATATTAGGACCTGAATTGACCAACTTTGTAAAATAAGTGTACTGGTGAGTGTCATTGATTCTTGTTCCAGTTGAAACATGAAAAAGAAACCAATGAAGAAGGAATCTTTAGCCCATATGGCTTCTTTAGCAAACATTTGTAGTGTCTGAAAATGTATTCTAATTTGATTCAGACATTTTGGTTTGGGATATATATTAGCAATATCAGCTTCAAATTGGATTGTGAGCTGCTGCAATCTTGCAACAGAAATAACATATCCGTAAATTCATGTTAATGTATCTTTGAATGAGATGATTTCTCATTTCTTTCAGGCCGATGACAAAATTCTACAACAGCGAATGATGAGGCTGCAAATTATCTTTAGCACCAGTGAATGGAATAAAAGACTTGAGCACAGTTTCAGCTGTGCTTTGAATGACGAGCCAGCAACAGATAGGCGGTAACTTGGTCAAATGAACCTGATGGAAAACCACACTATAAATCTGTTGTTCACATTGCAGGTGGTTCCGCTTACCTTGGCTAAGAAAATTTAAGGAGCTAGAATTACAGATCAAATCTAGCTCTGAGTTTTGATGTTTCTTTCGTCGTGGAACTGCATCATATATCACCCTCAGAAGCTGTTGCAAAAGCGAATTATTGTGAAGCATGCAAATGTGATGAAGGTAAATCAAAGAAAAGTCTTGATGTAGCTTTACCTAATTTAGAATCTGTATTTTCTGCTGTTTGTTTCAATTTTAATAGAATCTGTATTTTCTGCTGTTTGTTTCAATTTTAATAGAATCTGAATAATCTTTCTTGTTTTTCAATGCTGTTCAAAGAATCTGTATAATCGTATTCTGTTTGTAATGAATCTAGTGCAAGATATTTATTTGTACATGAACAAGCACGCTCCCTTTTCTCAATTATTGCGATAAAACCAGAATACTAGAGACAGTGATAATCAAAAATCAGAAAATATAGCAAGTGTTAAAACTAGCAAGTGTCAAAAGATGATTCATGCTATAAGCTCCTTAGGCTGAAATTCAGTTCAATCTTGGTAAAGTTTGAAATCTGTGTTGTTCATTACTATTCTGTATGCCAATTACATGTCTTCCTTTGATCTATACCTTCATCTTTTGAACTCCTTGTTGTTAATATATGCTTCAAATTTGGCTGAGATTCTCGTTGGAAGATTCAATAGTGAATACTGTTGTTTGTTTAGGTTGGAGGAGAACCGAAAACCTGGTGGATACCTTTCATGCTCTAATCTTATACCGGAATAGATGATAAAGCCTCGCAGCATGTGTTTCTAAATTAGCTTGTCGAAATGAGTAAACATTGTCAAGCTGTTTCTCTATAGCTTTTCATACCTGTTTATTGTATGCTTCTGATATTAATCTCAGAATATTTGATATGCTGACCATATTCAAGCTGTTTTTCTTTTTTCTTTCTCCTGCTTTCTGTAGAATCCGTTTCCATCGCATCTCAAGCTGCATTTCAGTTTTAGCCACCACAAAGATGCAATTATGATTCAGTTTGACTTGGTAAAGGATGCAGTGGTAGACCGACAGATAATATCTATGTAACACTGTGCTATAAATGTGTTTTTTAATCAATCAAATACTTAATAGAGTTCGTCACAAGTTCAATTGACATGAATCTCTATAATGTGCGTCCTGTGGAGAGGGTCCTGAATTGCTAACACTCAAAACCGCAAAGGTACTTCTTCTTTTTTTGTAAAAAGTTAAACTTCAGACTGCGTTTGAAAATAACTGAAACTAGGAGATTTATTTTGGAAATTTCCCATGTTTTGATAAATAAGTTTATTAAGCATTTAAATAACTTGGCCACTAAGTTAATGTTGGAAGATGGAATTAAAAAATTACAAAGATGGAACCAAACAACAACCTGGTAATTCCCTTGTCTATTTCAAAGTCAACTGCTTCAGATTGTTCAGCTTGTCTTAAAATATTAACTTTTTTTCCTGTAAAAGTGGATCAGCCAGCAGGAAATGAAATAAACAACCTCCACTATCATTTTGCTAGTCAACTCTCTTTGGCATCAAATTCAGAATTGATAAATCTGAGTTCTCTCTTTTCTATCTCTCCTTTGTGTTAATGTCTTGAAATCATCCCATTTTACAGCTCTTGAAGAATGGCAGAAGCAATCCTTTCTGACATAGCTGTTGAATTGATTCTGAAGTTGGGATCTTCTGTGCTGAAGGAGATAGGGCTGTGGTGGGGTCTCACTGATGAGCTTCACAAACTCCAGCAAACTGTTTCCACAATCCAAGCTGTGCTTCTTGATGCGGAGGAGAAGTCCATGGAGAATCATCAAGTCAAAAATTGGCTTGGATTGCTCAGTGAAGCCATGTATGATGCTGATGACTTGCTCGATGAGTTTTCAACTGAGTCGCTGCGTCAGCAAGTTGCCAGTGGCTCTAAAACTGCCAGAAAGGTGCGTGTTTTCCTCTCTAGTTCCAACCAGTTTGCTTTTGGTCTCAAAATGGGTCATAAAGTTAATGCACTTAGAGAGAGATTAGATGAAATTGCTTCTAATAGAAAGTTCCACTTAGAGGAGCGTTTTGTGGAGAGAGTTTCAGTTGCTAAGGGGAGGGACCAAACTCATTCCTCTCCTCCTGAAGTTGTTATCGGTAGAGATGGTGAAAAGGAGGCAATCATAGAACATTTACTCTCTTCTGATTACCAAGAGAATGTTTCCGTTGTTCCCATTGTTGGTATTGGAGGTTTGGGGAAGACTACACTTGCTCAACTGGTTTATAATGATGACATGGTGCAAAAGCATTTCGAGTTTAAGATGTGGGTTTGTGTGTCGGAGGATTTTAATGTGCAGTTATTAGTGAAAAAAGTCATAGAATCTGCAACTGGAGAGACACCTAATGTTGCTGAGATGGATCCATTGAAGTCTCGCCTCCATGAAAAGATTAATGGGAGAAAGTATCTGCTAGTTTTGGATGATGTGTGGAATACGGATAAGACTAAATGGGACAACTTAAAAGACTTGTTAGTTGGTGGTGCAAGAGGAAGTAAGATTGTGCTTACTACACGTCTTCCAGAGGTTGCAAAGATGAGTCGGCCAATCTATGTACATGAACTAAGAGGTCTCTCTGAAGATGAGGGCTGGTCATTGTTCAAACAGATGGCATTCAAGCAGGGGCAGCTGGTGAATCCAAGCCATGAAGCTATAGGAAGAGAAATTGTAGCGAAGTGTTATGGAGTTCCTTTAGCCATTAGATCAATAGGGGGTATGATGTACTCTAAAGATTTTGAGTCTGAATGGTTGTTGTTCAAAAAAGAAGAGCTCTCAAAGATGGATATTTACATGAAAGATATTTTACCAATTCTGAAACTGAGTTACAACAATCTTCCTTCCCTATATAAGCATTGTTTTGCTTATTGTAGCTTGTATCCCAAAGACCATACAATTGATGTAGAAGAACTGATACATTTTTGGAAGGCACAAGGATATCTCAAGTCAACAGATTCAAATAAGTGTCTTCAAGATGTTGGCATTGGATATTTCATGGATCTTTTTCGGTTGTCGTTCTTTCAAGACGCAGAAAAGGATTATTTTGGTAAGATTACTGCATGCAAAATGCATGATCTTGCCATTTCAGTTGCGGGGGACAATTTCTCAGCATCACTTTCTAGAACAACAAGTGTTAAGGAAAAAACTCGGCATATCTTATTTCAGGTTGATCAGTACTCTAGTTCGCATGATTTTTCTTCATTGTGGAAGGCAAAAAAGATAAGAACAGTTTTCTTTTCAACTGCCAATGAAGACATAGTTGATATCCAAAGTGAAGCACTTGATGTCGTGTTTTGTAATTTGAGGTGTTTGAGAGTGCTCACTTTATCTTCTTTCAGATTTAAAATATTGCCAAGTTCGATTTATAAATTAAAGCATCTAAGACATCTTGATCTCTCTTATAATGAAGATATTGAGAAACTTCCGGATTCAATCACCGATCTACAGAACTTACAAGTGTTGATATTACGTTGTTGTATGAATCTGAAGCAACTGCCGGATGATATCACAAAATTGGTCAATCTTACAAAGCTTGTCAATGACGCATGTTATGGGTTGACTCATATGCCACGGGGTATTGGAAAAATGACAAGTCTTGAGAAATTATCTTTATTTGTAAAAGGTGAGAATAATACTACCTTCTCTAAGCATAACAGTCGGCTTGACGGGCTACATGCTTTAAACAATTTGAGAGGTTCATTGGAAATCTTCAACTTGAAATGTTTGAAAAATTCAGCTATTGAATTTAGAGCAGCTAATTTAAATGAGAAGGAAAAACTTGAAAATTTGACATTGTATTGGAAGGATGAATATGGTCCAAGCGATGGTAATGGAGGTAATGATGAAATGGGATTAGAAGCACTCCGCCCACACCAAAATTTGAGAGAATTGTCAATCAACTATTATGGAGGAGTGACGCTCCCAATCTGGCTACCGTCGCTTACTAATTTGGTCTCCCTTGAGTTTCAGGAATGCAGAAGCATACAGTGGCTCCCACCATTAAATCAGCTGCCGCATCTCAGAAAGTTATGGGTTGATTCTTTAACTAAGCTGGAGTATATTGATGTGGATGTGAATTACGAAAACATAGCATCTTCGACATTCTTTCCTTCCCTAACAAATCTTGTTCTGATGGACTGCCCCAATCTGAAGGGATTTGTGAGAGGCGGCAAGACTGATGATGTTGGAACGAAGCCATCATCATCGATATCAATGGAAGTTCTGCCCTGCTTTCCTTGTCTTTCTCTTTCTGGGTTGGCAATTCAAGGATGCCCTAACCTGACTTGCATGCCACTTTTTCCGAAGCTTAAAACACTGCAGTCGGAAACAACCAAGTAAATTCCCTGATGGAGGTACAGAAGTAAATATGCTTCTTCTAATCATTTCCTTAAAAACTGTATTTTTGAGTTTTCATGTGTCTACATGGATACTTATTTTTGTAATATATACTAATGTTGCCTAATCCTCTGCAGCGCTGAAGGAAATTAAAAACCTTGTTTTCACTATGAATCAAAGCCCCTTACTTATTGTCGTACAAACCATAGGGAACTTGACAGGGTCAGTTATGAATCTAAGCCCCCCTTTTCGTTTCAATTAAATCATTTCTCACCCACGCATATGCCAAGGTCTATTCGTTCAGTTTTTGCGCTCCTTGATATATTATGCTTTCAATTTGATTATGTAATAAAGATTGCTACTTCACTGTGAATGTAGTAGATAGTTGTAATGCAAAATGATCCAAGGGTTCAAAATAAACCAATTCAGAATAATAGTGGGAACTTGCTCCGGCTGATATATTAATGTTTCAAATTCAGTTTATGCTTTTTACATGAAAATGATGAATAGGCTTCTTATACTTATGCGTAGTGGCAATACAAGGGGTTTCACTTGTTAACGTGTAGTCGAAATTATTTCAAATTCTCAAGCCTTATTGCAGTTTTGGTCACCAGATAGACGTGGTAATAATAAATGAACCGGACTTTGGTTTTGGATTGTTTGTAATCATTATTCCAATGTTATTTTGAGATTTTTTATATTGCCAAACAAGAAATGTGTAAGTAATTATGATTTGTAATGTAATGTAATGCAGAAGATCTTCGTTTGCTGTGGGCTGTAGATCAGAGCTCGTGCCGGTCTTCTAACCAATCAGGTATTTATTTACCTCATTTTCTTATAATCACATAAACTTTGGAAATCGGAATTTCATTATTGAATCAGACATGTTTTGGTTTTGGATCATTTCAGTGAACATTCAGTTTCGCTTGGATTCCAGGAGAAAGCAGAAGCAAGGATCATTAATGTCTGCTCTTTTCTGTAAGGGCTTATCAGTTTACTGAGATTTTCGATTTTGACAAACAAGAAATTTGCATGTAATTATGTCATGTAACATAATGCAGAAGAGCATTGATTGCTGTGGGCTATGGCTAGCGACATCAGAACCGGTGGTTGTCTTCATGCTAATCTGGTATCAATGTGATCCATTGCCTCTATGCTCTTAATTTTGTTACGAATAGGTAACTTTGTAAATTGGAATATAAAAATCTGAACCAAACATTTTGATTTGAGATCATTTCAGAGAAATGCCTCAAAAAATATTCTGCAGTATCAAATGTCAAACTGGAATAATGTGAATAATTGCCTGAAATTTCCATATTCAATTCAACACACTTGAGAATCATCCCTCTCCTCTTTCAATAACAAGATTCGGTAAGTTCATTTGTTTGTATCTTTCAGTGATGATTGCAAATTGATCCAATATCTTCTGTTAATGTGAAAGTCTCGTTAACAGGTGATGCTGAGATGAAATTCTACTATGGCAAAGTTCACAATGTCAATGACTCTTCTTTCAAAATGCTAGAGAAGCACACTCGAGAACCACCTGTCTTGCTTCGAATATCAACCTCAGTAAGTTAATCATGATCTATAGCATCTTTTACCGAAAAGTTTGCTTGCTCATTAATCCAGTTTCTATTTGGCACTGTGAAACCATTCATTTCCTTATCCGATTTCTTACTGCTGTTGATGTGGAAGTCTGGTATAACAGGTGCGGAGAAATAGAGCCAGATGGGAAAGAGAGCTTTAAGGGAACAACTAATAGAATCCCCAAAATACTGTTTACAGTAATTTGGGGATTCTATTAACAACAAATCATGAATGAAAGATTTCGTAATTTAATTTCCTTATGAAGATCAATGCCAAAGAAAAACTGCAGTATAACTTTCTCATAGTAGTTGAGATTTCATCCTGCTTAACAATGTCAATAACTCAATGTCAGCGACCCTTATTTCTTTGAAGATGCTAGAGAAGAAGCACACTCGAGGATCACCCGTCTTGTCTTTTCGAAGACCTATCTCAGTAAGTTGATCATCTGAAATATATCTTGATATGTTTTCAATACCAGTTCATATAGTTTATTATTTGCATATGATATTAATATCATAGTATTTGATTTGAGTTTTATGTACCATATGAGCTGTTTTTCGTTCTTGGTTTGTCGAAAATTTATTTAAATCACATCTCAAGCGTTATTTCAGTAGTAATTCAGCTTTGCTTTTTATCCGCTTTCACTAGGGATTTAATGCTCCAATGCTGTTTTCATTTATCTTTCTTTGAGATTTCTGATTTTGACGAACAAGAAGTTTGAATGTCATTATGTCCTGCAATGTAATGCAGACGACTGTTGATTGCTGTGGGCTGTGGATAGCGACATCAGAGCTCATGGTGGTTCAAACTAATCTGGTATTAAGGCAATCTGAATAAAGCATAATTTGGTCTTCAAACTAATCTGTTTTTCTTCTTTGGCTTTTCTTAAAATAGTTTCATTTACTTTCATATCTGAGATTTTGGATTTTGCAGTGATATGGCAATTCTCAAACAAATACACAAACTAGTGTTCTTCTTCCGTGCATCAACAAAGGCCTTATTGAGCAATCATGTCAGCACTTGTCCCTTGGAGTGGTAAAGGAACTACAATTTTGTTTGAGTCTGAAACAGGATGGCTGACATGTTATGTTGATGTGAACTTCTCCCTTATCTGTCCTACACATGGTATGGAGTTGACAAGGTCTGCTCTGAACTCCTTGCTATCATATGATTCTGAAGTAAATGTGTTGTCAACCGCTTTCCTATACGTACAAAAGATTGATTCCAGTCTCGTTTTCATTCTTTGTGTGCTATAATTTGCAATATAATCAAGTGCAGCAAAAGAATGCAGTGGATAGTGCATTGTTGGGAACTGTGGTTGGTGATGTTGGAACTCGTCGTGGTCTATTGAAGATGAAATTTGAAGCAGCCATATTTGCTTGTGATCATTTCCAGGCAATTTTTCTAAAGGTTCACCAATTTCAACTTCAAATTGGATTCTGAGCGTCTGCATATCATGTTTGAAGATCAATGCCAAAGCACAATAGTGGTCTTTTGCATCAGTGACCGAAATCAAAGACATGACAGTTTCAGCTCTTGTGTGAAGTGTTGATATGTTCCTTCTCCACCTGCATTTTGCTTTCTGACAGTGGAGCGACAACTTATTGGTGAGGGAAAGTCACCGGTACTGTTACAAAAGTGAGTTTCCCAGTTAAGCAAATGTTAGCCAACAATTTGAATAGATGCATGGACTCTGTCAAACGCATCAGTTCTTGAATGGATGAAACTTACATGGATGATTGACATGTGGTGAAAAGATGTCAACCAAACAAGCTTTCAAGGTGATTCTCTTGCTTTCTGTTAAAGGTTCATAAGATTTTTATCATTTCTTCTGATGTTGGACCAGGTATGAGTTGTTTTTCATTCTTTCGTATTCTATAACTCATTTCAATCACATATCAAGCTTCAGTTCAATTTTGGACACCAGATTGATGCAGTAACAATTTGGTTCGGCTTGTAGTGAGGATCAACACACCTCTACTAATTTCTGAAGGTTTCATCAGTTTCCACAAGGGATTAATGCTCCACTGCTTTTGATATAATGCTGTTTTCATTTTTCAATTATCTGCCTTGAGATTCTTGATTGATTTGAATGATTATTGAATCGGTGTGCGTTGTGGCTAGCGACGTCAG
The DNA here is from genome assembly GCA_028411795.1 of Euphorbia peplus. Lineage (NCBI taxonomy): Eukaryota > Viridiplantae > Streptophyta > Magnoliopsida > Malpighiales > Euphorbiaceae > Euphorbia > Euphorbia peplus. The sequence goes on along the minus strand of CP110843.1, from coordinate 3,757,804 downwards.
AGCTTGTGGTGGTCTTCATTATAATCTGAATTTCAGATTTGAATCACACATATTTCAGGGCATCGCCTCAAAAAGGTTCTCGATGTGAACAGCACATTGGATTCTGAGCTTATCTTGCAACTCAAACATCATGTAAGTAAGTTCATTATATTTGTATCTTAGAATGAGATGTTTCCTCGTTTATCTAATTTCTACGTTGGACTTTAATTAAACATGTAAAGAATAAAAAGGATTCATTTCTTTTTGTTGTGATGTGAAATTTGGTTTTACAGGTCGAGGAACGAAGGCCACAAACATGAGGCTGCTATTCATTTTCACTACTTTCTTTAGAACAAAGGCTTAGACTTTACAGTTTCAGCTCATGATGACTGTAACTGTGGTAAGTTCCTGCTTCACCTACAATTTGAATGACAAGTCAGCAACTCATATGCTGTGACCTTTCTAAATGAACCTGTACTATAAATCAGCTTACGTTTCCAGAGGGTCCAGTAATGTTCTTCTGGCTAAGCCAAGAAAGATGTAGTTGTGAGTTTCAAAGTTCGATTCCCCGTGGAATTGCATCAAAGCCTTTATTTATTTTATCGGATGTCTCCAGTTTCAGACAATCTATACATAGAAGCAAATAAATCAAACATTATGCTAAAAAACAAGTGCTAAAGTTGCTTTTGTATATGTAATCAATGAGAGTTTCATCTGCTTGAGAATTTTAGCCAAAGAACAAACCAACGCTGTGATGTGGTTCCTTTCTCAAAATTTTCATTGAAAATGTAATGTTTGTGATTCTTCGAACATTATACTTGCAATGAGTTGGTGAATGGAAAAATTCTTTGGATGAGTAAATCACAAAACAATAGCTTAATGGCTACTGTACTTCAAAAGACAATCTGAGCTCCTCGGTTCGAATCCTATATTGAGAAAAAAAATTAAAAAAAAAAGAAAACCAAACGATGAAATTGCATATTCATTTTCAAGATGTACTTTATTTTGCTCTGTAATTTTAAGTTTTTAATTCGTCTTTCATGTCATGTAATACATACAAGTTGAACTAAAATTGTTATTTGACATCTTATTGAATTTAGTATAGGTGGGAAGAACATATTGCAATTTGTTAAACTATTACAATATATTGATTGAACAACCTTTAGACAAGCTTACAAAAAAAAAAAAACAAAAAAAACCAATCAAATTAGAGTAATATTCAAATTAGAAATCGTCCTTGAATATCTTTTTAATTAGTATAGTAATCATAACCCGCACAAGTGTGAGTATTTGACTAGTATTCATAACCCGCGCAAGGGCTCGATCCAATTCATGGTCGTCACCTGAAATAAGCAGGCATCTATGTATATAGATATATATTTATTTTCAAGCATGAATCATTGTCTTTGTCTCACTTTATGATGTCTGTTGCTTTAACCACTTGAACATCCTGACAATATAAGAAGAATACAATGGAGAAAGTGATTGAAAAATATTTCTTGATGACAATAAAAGCAACCATTGGAGAGTATATTCATCCCCACTTGTGCATACTGACCCCGATGGCTCTCGAACAGTCACAAGCCGATCGACATTATGCTGAATGGTCACAAGCCAATATGCCAATCGATGAAGTGAACACACCCTAAGGAGCTATTGAACAGTCAAGAGCCAATCGGCAGATCAACAGAGAATGAACTAAATAAATGTAGATTGAAGCAGCAGTCTAAGCCCAAGCTTTGAAAACACCGAGGGAAATACTGTCGCAGTGATCATGGAAAGCATTTCATGACCTAATTCGTGCATGCTTCTGGCATCGATAGCGGGCTTCCTAAATAGCCTGAGTTGAAAAAATGAACCATGTCTCGCAGGATCAATTTGTGTTATACTAAACTTTAGGCAATAACATTTTTTTTTATTGACGTCCAAAATTACAAGCATTGACACTAGAGATTTACGCGTGCCAATAAACCACCAATCTTATAATCATACTTACCACGTTTAGACTAATTTGACTAAAGAACATAACTAATACCCTAAACTTATTTTGGAACAAAATCATCTTCCAAACAGGTTGAAGGGTTTAAATAACTTGTTGTCATGCGAGAATAATTTCGAATTGAAGGGGAAGGAAGTATTCTGATTCGGGGTACAATTTGAGAAAAATGATGTGGACAACTTGTCCATACTTCAGAAGGAAATTTCCTGACAACATGAAATCCATTACAGAAGCGAAAATATGAAATCAGCATCTAATTGTCTAACAAAAACGCCTGTTCTTATTTTTCATATATGTAGGACAATTCTGTTCAAGACGTAGTGTCAGTAAAGGGTCTGAACCCTTCCCGTAGGTGTGTTTAGTTCAGGATAATACCTGAGAGTTCTTCTCATAAACTCGGTCTATGTTATCAACTAAGACACAACAGATACATTCATAAGCAATTCTCGTAGACTTGGTCTGTTCTTAGGCCTTTTATCCAATCAATCTCGAGTCTGAAATCACCTGGCCCGGATTTAGCACCTTGAACGTGGCCGGTTCCTGCATTAACAGATAGGGACATGCCAAGAATACGAGATGGGTTCATTTCCATATTTGAATCTATAATATTTCCTCTCCATGTTGGCAGGTATCGCGCTAGTGGAATCTGAAATTTTCAACTAGTAATTAGATGTCTTATAATAGACACTAGAAGAAAAAACTGAAATTTTAACAGATCAGAATAATACACACCATAATTCATTACAGAAGGTATAAAATGAACACAGTCGAAAAAGGATGAACGAATTCGAGGAAAACGGGACTTGCCTTTGCAATATACCACTGATCTTTGGGTACAAAAACAAAAGCTTGCCACGAGTTATCTTCCATCTGTCCAGGCGAATTAACCCAATTCTCTGTATAAATCTGCATTAGCAAATACGGATGAATGTCAAGACATCAAAAGGCTACAGCAATCGCAATTACGCGAACGAAGATGAAAAATGCTCACAGTAGTTATGTAGCATCTTCCATCACCTTTAATCTTCATCGCTATTGTATCATATGGATCTAAATCAATGAAACCATCAAACTGCAGGAAATACACATTGACAAGTTACATCTTATTATACGAACACAGATACACTCATGATTTGTGCATCCTTGAAAATACTTCACCTTCTTAGACCGCATCCCAGAGAAACCACTTCGCGTTATATTCCACTTTGAGTCCTCGGACAAGTCTAGTGATAGATTCCCAGCAAAAACCCCTATGAAATAATTCAAATATTAAAGTAGTGTAAGTGAAAGAAAAAAAAACATTCCATATCAAGGAAACAAAAAGAACAATGTGATCATAATCACAAATTTCATTAACCTTAGTTTCCCTAAGAATTTCAGCAAGAAATAAACTTCTCCTTGCCAACTTATTAAACACTCCATTTTTGAGGTATTTAGGTGTTCTTATCTCGTCAGACTTATCATCATAACAGTACCTTTTAGTCCGTTTCCGGGGTCTTTGATCTCCAAGGAAGCTGAGGATAATCCTGGAAACACAAAGAAACAATAAAATCATACAAGTCTTTTAATTATAGGAATGTATTTCTAACACACGTATTTTCTGCTCTTAGACTGCATATATCAACCCCCTGACATCGTGTATTGCGACATTATATCTTCATAAAGAAATGATGATCATGATCAAAATAGGAAGTACATCCAATGAAATCTCTCCATCAAGCGAAAAACTAGAAGAACGAGCTAACAGGTATGCCACCAAGGCCTGAAATAAATTCAACTAAAAAAGAGGTTGCAGCAAATTAAACTATCCATATCCATCAATATTTCTATCATTGCACAATGACAAATTTCTCGTGTCAAAATGTCCCGGTAAACAAATGAAGTATCATTTATAGTTGACATTAAATGAAAATGGACATACCTCCATACTCAGAATCTGAATACAGATGCCACTTTTTGAGCTCGTCCTTTGAATTGAAGTTAAAAATGACCCTCTCAGCTGGGGGCATAAAATCTTCAACATTCCATGTGAGAGCTATAAGGATGTTAATGGAAAAATAAGTATCCGAAGCGTATAAGCAATGATCACGTATAAACTGTTAACAATAAACAAACAACAAAAAGAACCACAACATAATTATGCAGGGTACAACGATGAATATCATTATAACACATAATTTAACAACAAAAATGGAGATTTCTGTTCGCCTTTGTACACTATAATGAGATCGAGGAACCATCAATAAGTACATTTCGCTTCACTGCCTATTCGCTACTAATATAGACGACCGGCACTCAATTTTACGTACATTTCTAGTTTCTACACAAGAAAACGGAAAGCAGAAACATCTGATTACACAAATTGATTGAAAATTGGGAATAAAAATAAGCGTTAAATACCTCGCTTAGTTGCGCTCAAAGAAGCTTGCCAGAGCGCTCGAATCCTCGACATTACAATTATTCTACCAGAAAATCCTAATAAAAAGGAGTAATTCCGTTAACATAACAGAATTCAGCATAAATGAGCACGAAAATAACAGAATTTTGAGCTGAAACTTCAAAAATTGAAAATAATTTACAAATAGCGGGGCCGGTTGCATCAATTTTGCAACCGAGCATTCAATCAATTGAGACTTAAAGATTAACTCAGATATGAACACAAAAAAAGAAGACATTTTGAAGAATGATAAGTCTATCTACAGCCTATGTTTTCACTATTTGAAGCTTAAAGCTTCATGTTAAGAAGATCGGAAGAGAAGACCTTACTTCTGCCGTTATTGGAAGCGCCGCCGCTCACCGCCGCGATATTTTAGAAAGCGGAAGGGAAGATCATCGCTTTCTGTATTTTTGGTGAGCTGATTTTAGTCTTCGATGCTTTAAACGTTGTCGTTTTCACAAAACTACAATCCATTATCCTATCTATGCGAAATGCGGCGTCGTTTTAACCGCCGTAGCAGGTATGTAGAGTTCAGGAGTAAAGAAATGGGCTGAAAGGTTTGAGTGACACATAAATTTAGCCCAAAATAGAAGGTTAAAAACTTTTCTCTGTTTGGGTGTGTTTAAATCACTGTTCATAAACAAAAGTAGGTGTTTGAAATCAAGTATTGGATTTTGACCAACTTGACCGACTAACCCTATTTACACGCTCACAATTCAAATTATTTTCGAAAAAATCTCTAGCTAATTCTCGATTACTACTCGAAGGACCTCGGCCAACAGACTAGCGCTCGCCTAGCGTCTTTGCTACATTGGTTTAAATTCAACTCGATTGAGCTTGGTTCAATTACAGGGTTCAATGGTGAATATGCTCCTTTAATTCTCAATTTACCGGATATATTTTGTTATCTTTTAATTCAAAAGTAAAATAATTGATGACCATTGTGTAAAAGTGAGTAATAGTATCAGTCTCTTACTTCACTAGTTCAACCTCACAATATCCATTAAACCCACTTAATCATATCCATAAAGTTCTTCAAAATTTGGTAACAATTTAGAAGACTCAACTCAAGACAAAAATAAATCAATACCAAACATAAGGTTTAGTGTAGGTTTAGTTCGTCGATTCCACTAGTATTAAATCAATCTAGCACTTAACGGTATCCAACAAATCAACTCAAATTAAGTGAGACAACTCCTTGTAATACTTTCAATTTAGTTGGCTAATTCAATCTTTGTTTCCTCTTAAGAAAAAGTGAGACAAACAAAATACAAAGTCTTTAAATCGCAAGGGTGAAAGACATGCTATATATATATCTAGTTATTATTTTATTGATATTTAACATAACTTTTTCGGTTAAAGGTTGAGGACGGAGGGATTTAAGCTGCACATTCCAATTAGGTAATTGATGTTTGAATTAAGACCGGACGTGGTTATGTTTTGGGGCCGACATTAGACCTAGATGCTCTATGTTAGGTAGGGTTGTCAATGGGTCGGATCGGGTCGGGTTTAATATAAAGCAAACCCGATCCATCAGATATTCGGGTATATTCGAACCCGAACCCGATTATTAAATGGATTTAAAATCCGTATCCGAACCCGACTCGCGGGTAATACTTGAACACGTCGGTTACCCGATTACCAAATATTTTCTTTTTATTTTTTAATACAAATTCTAATTATAAATTATATTTTCGATAAAAAAATACATGAATATCAAATCACAATAATTAATTTATAATTTTAAAAAATATTCAAACACAATGGCCCCGTTTGGTAAACAGTTTTTTGAGGGATAATTAGAGGTTTTTGATTTAAAAATGAAAATAATATTTATAAATAATGAATGTCTTTATTTGTCATTTTGCACAACTATTTACAATCAGCTAAGTTTTACCAAACAAGTTTTTACAAATAGCTAATCAAATCAGCTAACAGCTGATTACCAAACAGGCCATATCAAAATAATAATTCATAATCTCAAACATAATAATTAAAACAACAATTCATAATTTTAAATACAACAATAAAAAATGGGTTATAAACGGGTTTACATTCGGATACCGATCGGGTTTAATATTCGGATTTCGTGGTTATGGGTTCAGGTACTCGATCGGGTTTATATAGATAACTAAACCCGATCCGAACCCGATTGTTGGGTATGAAAATAAAAACTATACCCAATAAATCCGCGGGCATTTTAATCAGAGATTTTGCAACCTTACGGTGCCCGACCAATTGACAACCCTAATGTTGTTTTGAAATGGCTCATTCCATATCACTTATCTATCACACTTTTGTAGGGAGGAGAGGAGGAAAGTTTTGAAGTTTTAATTTAATGAATAAATATAATAATATTATAAGAAAAACCAGAAATTAGGGAACAAAAAGGTAGGTAATTTGAAGGAACTGGGTGAATAAGTAAAAGAATAATATTAGATTAGATTAGCCTCTGATCATTTCTTCCACGGAGATGTACAAAAATACGAACATAATTAGTACATTAATTAACAAATATTAGGAATCAAACAAAACTGGATAAAATTATCAAAAAAAGGCAAACCACCCTTCTAGTTCTTTTCATTATTATTTTATTTTATTCTGATTTGTAAACCCAGTCTTTAGTTAACACAAAATTTCAAACAAAAAAAAAAAGCAAAAATAAGAGTAATATTGAATGATCAAATTTATATGACAATCTACTTTACTAAGATGAGATTAATTACTTATTTCCAAAGCCATCAAAATTTAAATTGTTTATTACCGAAGAAAAATATTTGAATTCTCTAATACAAATAATAGAAATTAATTAAAATAGAAAATTAATTTGAAAATTCTAGGTTTGCAGATCGCCATCAAAAAACAACAAACGTGCATTAAATTCCAGGAAAAAAGATGCTAAGCATACGGAAGATTCATGAAAGTACCAAGTACGTACAAAATATACATTACAAACAACTAGCCTTACTTTAATTTTTTATTAATAAATTTCATAAATAATTAATAAACTATGGTATATAGGTGTATCAACCTAATTGTCACGACAAGTAATTAATTAAAATTTCCAATCACTATCGCCCAAATCCCAAAAAATATCCATAACCAATCAACACGTAGTGAAATATAAATGCCATGACTAATTGCAAGAATTGAAATATTCAGGTAACTAAAATGGGAGCAACATCAAGTAAATTGGGGAAAATAATTGGAGCTAAATCAGTGATTAAGAAGAGATTATCTGCATCTTCATCATCATCATCAGCACCAAAAGGTTATGTGCCCATTTGTGTAGGGATTAACGATGATATCAAGCGATTTGTTGTTCATACAAAAGCACTTCGAGATGCCGAGTTTTTACAGCTTCTTCGCAAGTCTGCTGAAGAATATGGGTTCAGAAACGACGGGGTTTTACGGATACCGTACGAGGCGAATGATTTCGAGGAGTGGATCATCCGGAAAGCTACATTCAAGATCATTAGTGTTAAGCCGATGGAAGATAAATGAGAGCTAATTAAGAGATTAGTGTAAATATTCATGCATATATATACCATCTTTGTCAAGTTTTTAATAAAATTGTGATTAGTCATAAATTGAAGTATACTATAATGATGGATTTATTATTGACTGTGATATTTATCCAACTGGATTCTTAAATTTCTTGATTGGTTTTTCCTTAAGTTCGTTTCGATTTTAGCTGAAATTAAAGTCATTGAGCAATTGGCCAGCTATAGTTAAGTTCGATTTCAATCTATGCTTTCTTCCAAGGTATGTCCAATAGATTCGTTCACGGGTCCGAATATCGGCCCATTCTTGCATTTGATAGGCCAAGTTCACACATATATCTCTAGTTTATTAACGATATTGTCGTACGTAAACATAATTGATATGTCATGAGAGTTTTCCAATCATACGCTCAAAATAGACAAATGGTGAATGAAAAAATAGATGCTCACAGTAGATACTTGAATGTTTTTTTAAAAGGTTGAAAGGTAAATAAGAATGTAGTTCCTTCCCACGTACGAAAAATTGAATAATTTTCCTATTTTTGCAATTAAAAAACGTGATAAGATGGTTTACATTTCAACATTGAAAACGTTTTAGTGATTTAAATTGACTTATTAATGATGAAATTAATCTTTAAACTAATTCAAAATCTTTTCCAACAATTTCTTATTTGAATAAGATTGTTCCAGTTTGTCCTTAAACAATAGGGATTGCAACTCTAAATTTTCGTCAATAGTAGAAGCCTTAGTTCGATCTTGGGTGCCTCACATTTTGCCTCCACTGATAATATGACATGCAATTATAGCTCGGTGATGGAGTTTTGTTTGTATCATGGGAAACAATCACCTATTTCAATAAAATTTATCTTAAGGAAACTGATTTTAAATCCCATATTTCACCTTCAGCTTTTTCAATTGGGTAACATCATTCAATTTCTAGTACTTACCGTCGAATTTAATTATACATTTAGAAACTTATGCACATTCGAGTCGCCTCTTTAAAACCTTTTCTCAAATTAAACCCGTATACCGCTAAAACCTCATTAAATAATTAATACATCTCCTTGCATTCACATTACATTTGTTTTCATACTTCTCTCCTAATAAGAACACACCATCATAAGATAAAATAAAAAATATCTTAAGTAACAAAAGTACAAAAGATATGAACATCACACCCATATTGAGCTGGCACTTGGCAGGCCACTAAACATCAAATTGAGCTGCTGATCATGAATACAAATTATAGGATGTGCCCAATCCAGCACACACAATAATTAAAAGCAAAATTCCCAAAAATCCAAAGAAATGTCCTAATGTTGTTGCCAACTAGGAGGCAAAAAGGGACATTGTGGGTAAGGCCCATAGTTAAGTTATAGGGCACATTGGACTGCCAATTTTTGGTGCTTTGAGCCCCTTGACTTGGCTACTCAGACAAAAGTATAGACCCATATCTCTATTTAAATTGCATTCATGTACCTTACAAGATATGGTCATTTAACCCAATAAGAATAATATCATATATATCTTGGATCTCTCTTCCTTTATTTTGTTTTATACCAAATTGATTTTTTTTTAAGTATCACAAATAATGTCCTAGCATGGAGTTTCTGATTGGGTATATAATCATTAAGAAGCTACTAAAATGGAAAAGAAAAAAGAAAAAAGAGTAGGTGAAGATAAACATTTTATCTCCCACTTGTTAGTAATTGAACCAATTGAGTTTTTGTTGGGTTTGAACCCAAAATATATAGTTTATTAGAACATTAACTCATTAATATGTAAAATGAGAAGGGCAAGGATTGTAACTATAATACTAACTATATTGTAACTGATGCTATATTTTGTGGATGCTATATTTTGTGGAAAGGGGGAATGATTTTGCTGTTATCACTTAAAGTTGTTGATTGGATGATGAATTTCGCAAAAATTCCTGAATCTCACAAGTGTGTTGTGTCGCATGTAGGCCTCTAAAATTTCCTTCTAGTTGATATATGTAGTTCAAGCACCTCTAGCCGTGTCCGTATGTCGTAATTTTGTTTTGTTGTTTTTTCTTTTCTTATTTCTCGAGGCTTGTAACCCCTCATGTTAAAAAAGATATATATTAGTAGTAAAAACAAAATTAACAAGGGGATGTTCTAACATTATTTATGTGGAAAAACCCAACAATCTTCATCTCACGTTCGAATCAAGGTCAGAACAACTACAACCTTTTTAATAGAGTAGAGATAGTTCGAGATCAAGGCTCTCATAATGTTTGGTATACTATTGGATATTGGTGACAAAAATCTATTGCTCCAATCCTTTGTTCGCTTACATTCCTTTAGATTTGTTTATGGGTTGGGTTTGATGGGACTTTGATCGAGTCCAATGAATTTTCTTTTGAAAATATTTAATTCAATATGCTCTAGTTTAACCCGATCTACTATCATTTTAGACGAGCTTGGGTCGGGTTGGGCTTGAATTTAAAAATCAAAATTACAAAGTTAGCTCATATAAGTTTACCGAATAATAAATATATGTAGTTTTTCTATAAATAAAAATCAAATATATACTTATTAACAAAAATTAATATTTCAATTGTCAATATAATAAAGTATAGAAGTATGGGTTGGATCACTTTGTGCTACTTTTTAACGAATCTCAAGTCCACCTTAATTAAATATTGAGCTGGATTTTGTAGATATATGAATGATCGAGTCTAATTAAGATCATTTTTTTTGTCGTAGCCGATCCATTTATGTGGGTCTCGAGAAGCCATGCATGTGTCAGGCCTATGAACAAATATATACTCTCTCTTATTTAGTTATTTTTATAACCAATGTGATCACTTAAATCTTTCAGATATTTCTATCGCGAAACAAATTCAAATGTTAATTGTCACGCCGGTATATTGGATGTGGGCCTGAATAATCCATGCATAAACATTACTCAAATTTAAGGCTTTTCTTTCGTACTTATCGATTAACCCATTCGTTCCATGACCAATTAATGTGGAAAAACTCAGATTAGCACCCACATATAAATCAATGACCAATTGATGCCTTTACAAATATAAATAATTAACTATATGTCATTCAAATTTGTGAGAGTTGTAGCTGATAATAATGGTTTTCAGTTTGTGAAGGTTGTCACTAGATTTAATCAATATATTGTCTTGCTTAAAAAAAAAACTACATGAACTTCAAATTGGACATGCATTATCAATATAATTGGAAAAGTTGACCCAAATATCAACTAATGTAGTAAATACGAATGAGAGAATAATTTAAATCAACAAATAATGGACTTTGACTATATATGTAAAGAAAAGAATATCAAGCCAACTCACTATTAATACCTTTTCATTAACACAATTTATTAATTGTTTTTCCTACTTTTTCATTCTATACCTTTATGAAATTTTGGATTAGTCTTTGTCTCCAAGCAACTTTTGATCATAAAATATACATCACCAACCACATAAAATACTTAATATATAATAACAACAAAAAAATAATAATAACTGATCAAAACAATAATAATAATAATAATGTTTGAAATGCTTAATTTCATGCTAAGAATCATCTCTAACCACTCAATCATTAATTAGCACTGAAATTATGTATTTCCCAACTCTGTTTGTAGGGTACTTTTTTAATAATTAATAATAAAAAAAAGTCTAACTTCTACTCAACAAATTAAGCTTAGTTTTAAATTCACCTAAACTTAGTACTTAATTTATCAGTTCATTATCTAATTTATAGTCCTCCATTTTTGTCCTTTTTCTCCTAACATGAATATTTTATACATTCAGTGGTTAATTTATTGGTTTTGATGACCTATTTTATACTAAATAATTAATTAAGCTGCCAACTGGTGTATTATGGGGTAATTAAGTTTAATCATTTTTTAAAGGATGGAAGGGCCAATAAGAAAAATCCAAAATTACGAGCTCACACTACTAACGAAAGAATGATGAGCGCCAATCTCAAGTTTATCTGTAAGTAAGATATGTTGGAGGTTTGCAAAAGATCAATCGCATTCGTGATAACCCAAAGAATGACTTCCTGTGAAATTCACCATTCATTACCTTATTACTTTTTCAATGTGTATGGTACAAATGAACCTCCCAATATAAATAAATTTAATCATTTTTTAAAGGATGGTAGAGCTAATAAAAAAAATCCAAAACTACGAGCTCACACTACTCACGAAAGAATGAGGAGTGTCAATCTCAAGTCTATCTGTAAGTAAGATATGTTGGAGGCCTGCAGAGGACAATCGCACTCGTGATAACCCAAAAAATGACTTCCTGCAAAATTTGTCATCAAATACTTTATTACTTTCTGAATGTGTATGATACAAATGAACCTTCCAATGTCGCTTCACTAGAGTCTTGCACCAATCAATAAGCCAAATTGTCTATGGAAAATTCTGCTAGGCTCGAAAACGAGCCTAAGGGCCAATTTAGCATTGTTGTGGGAAAAAACGGCTATTGTTAGGAAAAGTGTTGTCAGGGAAACCTGACAAAAGCTAACACATTTCAAAAGTTCTAAAAGTCAATAAATAAATAAAAATTACGTACATTTATTAAATTCTATTTGAAAGTTGAAATTATTTAAGAAAAAGGTTTATCAATATCAGTTTCTTGCACTAGTTTAACATGTGCTTTTTCCAAAAGCTACAAATTGCAGTAGCTTTTGCTGAAAGCAACTTTTTGGATTTTCCGAACTTTATCAAAAAGCAGCTTCACATTTTCAAAACATTGCTTTTAGATGAGAAAGTTGTTAAGAAAACAATGTCAAACTGTGCCTAATAAAAACCTGCAAACCAAGTTCCATTTAATAAGTTTGAAAACCATCTTCCAAGCCAATTCAAAATCAAAATATAAATCTCAAAACTTTGCTAAAACAAGAGAACAAAGCCCGTGATTACATACAAACACTCTCAACCAACAACCATCATTAGCACGAACGACATCCTCAAAATGACATCTTTAGCCGAAGCATGTCTTGAATTACCTTTACTTGCTCTATCACAATACAGTTACTCCCATCCTTCCGATGGAGCCTTCCCACATCACAATTAAGTTTAATCATTAAAAGGATGAAGACAATATTTTTATTCTTTTCCTGATTACTCATAATTAACTCTTAGCTGTATATAGTTGGGATAAGAGTACAACAATAAGCTATTGATTATATTCTGTTGGTTAAATTTTTTTATAATTGCAAAAGTACTGTTCATAAAAATAGAAATTTTAAATCAGTACATGTGAAGGAACATTTTAATTCTTCATAGGAATTAGTGAAAAAAGGAAAAGATTTTATACATTTTGTATATATAGTTTGGTAGCAAACAGCTCATGTGATTGTTGTACTAATTATTATGAATTGGATTAAAAAACTTTAACTATTTTGTTGGGACCAAAAATAGTTAAAGTTCTTGAATGAAACAATTTTGTACACTTGTAAATTAAAGAGTACTGATACATACTTAATAGATTGTCTCCTCTTGAATATGTAGCTTCCGTATCTCCTGTTTTAGGGCCGTAAATGCATAAAATGAGGTGGCCGGTGGGTTGGAGATCGTTTTCTCTATCCCGATTCAAAATAGTCGAGGGTATTCTCATTTCCAGTTTTCTTTTTTATATGTAACTTGAAAATAAATTTCTTTCCGTGGTTTAAGTTATTTTATTTTACGTTTACTAAATTTTTTTTATATAAAACTAAATATCAAATTGATGATTGAAAATACCGTACAAAAATCTAATATTATAATGAAGTTTATTAAGTATAAAATTAATATTATATATACAATTCTAGTAATGAATTAGAGATAAAAGTTTTTCATTCCCGTCATATGAGGAACTTTTTCGCGAGTGCCCGTGAGTCTTTATTGGATGGATTTGCCAACTAAGATAGAACCGTTCCGCTACATTGATGACCTTATTCACTTTTTTATATCCGACAAAAAACATATATCCTTTCTCAAGTTACCATTTAAAATAACACAAGAAAAATTAAATATCATAAAATATTTTATAACCATACTCAACTCAATTATTGTAACTATCATAAAAATTAAATCTGTCCATTCTTTTTATGGTATTTTTAAGGTTAATCTATGTGAAATTGTGAAGAAAATTTTATAGGTCTAATTTTTATTGTATGTCGTTTACCAAATTTTGGGCAATCTGGTTTTTGGGGTCCAAAGAGATCTTTATATTGATTTCATTTCATTTGACAACCTGTAATATGGTGGCATTTAAATTTTAAAAGTATTGTGTTCAGCTTGACCAAAAAGCATAAAAATACATAAATTTGGCAAAAATAAAATAAAAAATATAGTGATCTTTTTTCAGTTACAAATAGATAGTGAAATCAATTAATAGAGTTTAAACTATTCCTAAAAAGTTATGTTTAAGTATGTTTGATTCAACCATTTATTAATTATGAAGGGTTTGTTATTGGTGGTAGCTGGTAAAAGTTTCTCTTCCAAATTAGTTATCAATAGTAATTTCTCAATCATATACGTACTATCAAACCATTGTTATTATATTATTATTTTTCTCGATCATCAAAATTCTGTAGAATATCGTAAGACGGATAAACAATGTAAAAAAAAGTAGATATAATATTTTCATTTAATAGTTAAATATTGATAATAATCCTAGTAACTGCATTAGAAAAGATGAAAATAAAAAATAGTCATTGATTAACATCCACCATTAAACAAAATCAATGGGTTAACCTCACCATCCATAATTAGTCTCACTTCAAACATAAAACACCTACTTAATTAATCAATCTTTTACAAACCTTATAATTAATGATGACAATTAATTCCCGACCTAGTGGGGATGTCCAGCCTCGATTTTACTCAGTCCTCAGCTTTCTTTGATGATGATGATTAATTTTATAATTAGGAAGTGTAGTAAAATTCAGCAAGCTCTTCCATAGAACCCATTTGGTTGCTACCACTTTCAAGCATCCATAGCAAATGTTCAAACAAAACAACTTCACAAGAAACAACAACATCTCCTCCGTCATCAAACCCGCCCGACTTCTCAATCAGTTCTTGAAAGAGAGGGTGGCACATTGTGTTTGAGCTTAGAAGGTACCGCCGGCGAGATTTCCCGACATAAACAGCATGAAGTTCCTTGGTGGAATCCAGGATGTCGGTAGCCGCATTGATGGAGCTGTTTGTCCTAACTAGCTTGGTGAATGAAGGCAATCTTTTGATTGCTGATTTGAGTTTTGTTAGCTTCCCTGCTGTCTTGGCCATGAAGTGAAATTCAAAAAAGATTTTGAGGAGGTGGTGAGTATGAATATGAGGGTTTTGGAAGGAAAAGAGAAAGATATATATAGAGGGGGAAAGGGATGGCCCAATGTTTGATACATACCAGCTAAGAGAGAGACACTTAACTTTGCAAAACCACTTGCTACTTCATTTTGGTCCCTATATTGGGTGGCTATTTTTGTTTTTTGTTTTTAATCTCTTATTCTTTTACAAATGCTAGAAATTATTATTAAGTTTTTTGCTTAATCACATATTGATAGTATAAAAGTTATTCCGACACTTGTTAAATTTTTTAGTTAAGTGATTCATCGTATCGATTATTAGAAAGCTCTTAGATCAAGTTGTTGATCGATCAAATTTTAATAATTCTGTTTTTTAATGGAATGTCAATATGTAGAAAAATGAGTTTGTATTATGTGTACTTCTAGATAGGAAGAATTCAAGTGGAGATACTACCAAAACTCGTAATAAAAAAATTTAATTTTAACTTTTAGTATCAGGCTATATTGAGTTTAATGATTTCTTTCAATAGAAAAATTATACAATTAATTATGCGAAATATAATATAAATGTTAGCTCAATGTTTCCTTTGTGTTTATTTTATTCTGAGGGTAATTTTCGAAAAAAAATCATGTGTTTATCGATTTTATTAAAAAGGTGTTTGTATTTATTTTATTGACAAAATGAGGATTGTATTTATCTCCGTTAATCAAAAAGCAGAAAAATCATTAACGGTGTTAAATATGATGACGTGACAAGGGGTATTTTGGTCTTAATTTATGGGTTATGATATGAAAAACTCATTTCTCACACTTTAAAGTTGTAAACACATGAATGTTTAAGAAATTTATCAATAAACAAAGACCAAAACTCATTGCCACATCATCACATTTAACACCGTTAATTATTTTTCCGCCTTTTAAATAATGCTGATAAACATAATCCTCATTTTATCAAAAAAAATAAAATAAACACGGACACTTTTTTGACAAAATCAATAAACACATAATAATTTTTTTTCTGAAATTACCCTTATTCTTATTCTTATTTTATTTTTTTTAATGTTTATTTCACTTTTAAAAATCAATACAGATCATAAGCTTTTCTTTTAGTTTGATTTACACATACTGTTCAATAAAACCATTTTTTATTCTACATTCTACAAACGTAGCATGAGTGGTAATGGTTTATCTAGATCACTCATAATCCGATCGACATAAATAATTACATCTATTTGATTTTACAATGAACCTTTCCAGAAGGATTTCAACCATGAAGCTCAGAGTGTAAGATTTCAGGTGCTACGCTAATTAAGAACTTTCTGATATGCTCTATATATGTTCTATCAGAATATTTTCTTTAAATATTACCCATATGGACTCAATGTAAATGTAAAAATGATGTTGTAATACTATTATACAAATTAATTTTAAGAAGTAATTGTAAAATTCTAGAAACAATTTTTTTAACAGAATAGTTAAACTTCAATTATTGATTTTATAACTACGTTAGACAGATGAAATTATTAAGTACAAGATTATTAAGTTTCAATTATACGTCATATCATGAAAACAATTGCTTAGTCTTTTCTCCTTAATTAGTATAAAAATACTATGATTTATTTATTTCTAACAAAAAACATGATGGCAAGTGTATTATCATGACAAATCTCTTAATATTTTTTATGTTGTCAAGTTGTGTTCATCCAGCAAATTAATTTCAATTTTTCAGTATGTCATGTCCAAATCTCTCTAGCTAATTGATTAAATTAACGCTATATATTTAGCTAATTAATTTGATTGATATTTTAGTGGTAGCTAGTGATTGTAGTGACCTCACCACATGAACTAATTAGATTAATTAAAATCTTCAATGAGAGGGATATTGCAGGTGCAACCCACGTGATTAAAATCTCACCCAATTAAATTTTTTCGTCAAAAATCATATTATTAATTTTGCTCTTATCTTTTTTTCAAAAAAAATTGCTCTTATCATATAATGGATAATGCTAGCCTATGCTACATAGAATATGCCTATTCGCATGAATTAAAGGACATATATTTGTGTTCCAAATTTATGTATTAAAAACGACAACTTCTTCCAACTAATAATAATTGAGGTAATTCCACCAGAGGTCATAAAAGTTTGCTTAATTTTCATGAAGGGTCACAAAACTTCAATTTGTTCCAGTAAAATCATAAAACTTTAATTTTGTCCCAACTAAGTCACAATGGCCATTTTCCGGCAAATGTTTCGCCGAGGATGATGGCGTGATATCATTTTTCAAATCTTTATAATACCTTAGCGTCATGACATTGTCACATAGCAAATTTTCGAACAAATAAAGGTGCAAAACGTTTTTTATTTGATTATAATTGTGTTAGTTTTCGGGTTAAAATTGATTTAGGTTACTTTAATTTTAATTTTAATTTTTTAGTCCAATATTTGGCAATGAGATAGCGATGAAGTGTCATAAAACTTTGAAAAATAATGCCACATCATTATCTCCAGCGAGAAATTAGCCGGAAAATGGTCATTGTGACTTTACTGGGATAAAATCAAAGTTTTATGATTTTACTATGACAAATTAAAGTTTTGTGACCATTCATGGGAATTAGGCAAACTTTTATGACCGCTGGTGGAATTAACCCAATAATAATTAGACTAAGTCAAACTAGAGGATTAGTATACAAATGCTAGCAAAATTATAATGCCAAAGCTAATTAATCCATTTTATATGTATGCTAAAATTATTGGGACAATGATAGTTATATATAGAGCAAAAGAAATATTATTTGTCTATTGTAAAATTGGAATTTAAGGGCCACATCATTTTTCTAATCAATATGAGATGTCTAATGTATTAAGCGTATTTAGAATTTATCATCGTCATTGATTTTACTTGAGACATGCACTGTGGATGTAACATTCACATTATTTTTCCATTGTTCAAATTAACCAAAAGTGATTTAGTTGAGACACAATAAAGTTAAGTACTCCTTTCGTTCCATAATATTTGACGTTTTAGAAAGTTAATTGTGTCTCAAATTATTTGATGTTTTACATTTCCAATAAGCATTAAATGTGGTTTTTCCAACCTCACCCTTATGATGTGTGGATAGAAAGTGGTAGAGAATTTTAAGTATTATAAGAGGGTAATGTAGTAATGTTAAAGCAGTTTTAATGCTAAGTAATGAGTTTCTTAATCTTTGTGTAGAAACTTCAAACGACAAAAATTATGAAACGGATGGAGTAACTTTTTTGAGACAACCATCCATTTTCAGTGACATGAATGCATTTAACTCTACATTCAAAGCTTTAAATTGCAAATGTATACTTGGGGTAAATTACACCATAGGTACCCAAATTATATGATGTTTCTCAAACTAATACCTAAAAATAATTTTCGTCCATCCAGCTACCCAAACTATCGATAACCTCCCAAACTTGTATTTAACTACTTGCTATAACCAGTCACCACCAAGTCAACGCTCGGTCAACGAAAATCGACGCAAAGTTGACCAATTTTTGTTAACTCAATTGACTTCCTTATGTGAAAAGACCAAACTATCATTTTTTCTTCTTTCATCTTCTTCATCTCTCTCTTCCACCATTGTCACTTTCCTCTCCTCATTTTTTCCACTCTCTCTCCCAACATAACACATTCATCTCATCTCATCTTCTTTTTTTCTTCCTTCTTCTTTCTCATTCTTCTTCTTCTTCTTCTTCTTTATCCTCTTTCTTCCTTTAAAAAAACTTAAACTCCAGATTCTAGCCGATCCATCCTCGACAGAATCTAGAATTCCAAATTATAGAGGTGACTGGTCGGAAGTCGAAATTTGGAAATTCCAGATTCCGAGAAGGGCTGGACCTGGCCAGATCTGGAAATTCCAGATTCCGATCGGTCGCTAGCCGGAATCTGGAATTTTCAGATTTTGGCCAAGCTGGACCGATCGAAATCTAGAAATTCCAGATCCGGCCAGAATCTATGTATTTTTTTAGAAAATAAAAATAAGAAGACAGAGAAGGAAGAAGAAGAAGAAGAAGAAGAAGAAGAAGAAGAAAGAAGAAAAAAAGAAAAAACAAAAAGATAAAAGAGAGATAAATGTTATGATGGTGGAGAGACAGGAAAAAAATGAGTAGAGAGAAGTGATAATGGTGGAAGAGAAAGATGAAGATGAGATGAAGAAGATGAAGAGGAAGATGAAGAAAAAAAATGGATACTTGATCTTTTCACACAGAGGAGGAAACTAAGTCAAAAAAAATTGGTCAACTTGCGTTGACCGAGCGTTGGCTTGGTGGTGATCGAGTATAGCAAACAGTCAGGTACTAGTTTGAGAGGTCATTAATAGTTTGGGTATCTGGATAGACAAAAATTCTTTTTAGGTACAAATTTAGGAAACATCATATATTCAATGGGTATCTGGATAGACAAAAATTCTTTTTAGGTACCAATTTAAGAAACATCATACAGTTTGAATACTAATGGCGTAATTTATCATGTATACTTGGTACTCCAACTCACGTTGGATGGAAATGCTTTTAGAACAATTTTTGAAACTATATAATGAAGTTCGGGCCTTGGGCTTTAGGCCTAATCAACCCATAGTTTATTTTCTCTAATTTGTAAGGTTGACATCTCAATTTATCTTTCATTACTAAAATACATATTTACTAATGTTAGAGATAAGTAATATTGGTCGAACCTTGTTAAATTTTTCATTTTCTCTTCCGCTTTGTTGACGGGATAAATTAGGTGAAAAGGAATATTAATGATGAAAAGAGTTATTGGAAATGGAATTGTATAATTAGTAGCAAAAAAAGTTGTTGGTGGGTGAAGAGAGGGGTTGGGTTAACATTTATGCATTTCCAAAGCATATAAAGCAACCCAACAAACCACCCAAACAACAAGCTTTGGCTTCTAATCTCTTTCATTGTGCGTTACAAAACATTCTAATTATTAATTAATGCTTATCTTCATTACCAAACAAATCTCCCTTTGGATTTTTCATATATGCATTTATTAATTAATGGTTGCATATTTCATTAAATAATACCTTCAAAAAGATTCCCCATAAAGCCATTCAGCCAACAACATTAAATAATTAATTAAAAAGTTCATGATTATTACTTGTTATTAACAACAATATATAAAACAACATGAACATAAGTAGCTAGCTCAATCATGGGTACTCATCACCTATAACATTGCCAAAGACTTTTTCTTCCTTTCATTCTTTTATCGTCAGTTATATTCTAGATTTTTAGGTTTTTTCTAAATTATTATCGAGATATTTGATTTGTCTTATATAATTTACCATATAATCTAAATTCGCGTAAATAAGATTTCTAAAAATACTTGAATATTATTAATCAGGAAAAAGTTATATCTAGAAGAGAAGTTTAAATGGAAACAAAATTACTCATCCCTTCTTTCTCAACACCATTTACCTATATATCCAACATTAGCTTTGTGTTAGATCAAAACTTAGAGCTGACATGTCATATGGGTAACTAGCAGGTAGTAGGTAATATAGGAGTCTGTAACTAATTATCGAGAAAAACTAGTAACATATTTACATCAGTAAAAAGAATATTAAGACGACTTTAATTATGCGGTTCAGTACACTCACCTAGACTCAATAACAAATGTCTTGTGAAGTTTACCATCAAGTGAGTAGCACAATTACCTTCGGTGTAGATATGCACCAACTTCACTTCTAAATCCCTTTAAACATTGTCCGAACATTGCCAAATAAACCAGAAGTGCATGTGTCTACTCTAAACGCTCTCTTTGATAAGATAAGATAAGACTACAAGAATCCAACCAAAACACCACCTTGCAAATATTGTATCAAGTAGTACTGGTTATCAAGAAACATGTGCTAGCTTTTTCAGAGTGATTAAGAGAAAATCAAACATAAATTCAGGGAATAATAATGTACTATGCATGTGCACTAATTGAAATTTGAAAACAAAAATATACTTAAGAAATTAATTATACATAGACATGGAGGATTTATGTCATGTGCAGTTGAAGATATGAACTAAACTAATCATACTTAGTTCATTATATATATGCTGCCTACTTAAAGTTGATTTGAATTAATTAATTTTTAATTAGAACAAGAACAAGAAAATCAAAAGAATTTGTTATGTTTCTATGCTTGAGAGATTGCAGACAGATTGTTTGATTTCTTCCCTAAAGATAATGCATGGTAAAGTTCATGAAATTAGAAGAAATTTTATGGTGTGCCGAGATCAAATATTGGTCTCGTCAGATACCGACAAATCAGTAGTTCTTACTGACGTATGACTAGGACTAGGACTGGGGTAGACTTGGAAATAAGAACATATGGTGAGCTAAATGCGACCCGTGACTACATTCTGACGCTTAAGTTAGAGATAGAAATGGTAATGGTGGTGCTGATGTAAGGATAAATGTTGATCAACACTAGATATATCCCAATAATTTGAATAATATTAATGACTAAATAGAGGTTTCTTAAACAAATAGTCCTGAGATTCAACTCAAATAACCAAACCTGTGCAAAAAGAAAAACACAAGGCGTGAATGTTAGTTTTTCAATTAATTAATTCTCATATCAATGATATATATGTTACTTGGCAAAAGAAAAGTTAATATATGTGTTGTTTTATGTAAATTTCGCAATAAACCTTCACCGAAGTCTATGGTTTTCCTTGACCATATTAAGTGGATAGTTCTATCCTTAGCTACACTTTTTTATTCGAAAAAAAATACATATGTTTTGCTAATAAATCCTTCCGCGCCCACAGTACAACACGAAGGTAACAGTTTCTTTAAGTGAAGTGATGTCGTTCTACTTGAATCCAAACGACGTCGATTACTTTAAAGTAAATTTAACTAAACCGAATTTTATTTCTTCTACCGTTGGCATCCAAATGCTAGCACGCAGCAGCAATCCGCCATTGCCAATGAGGGCAAACCTTATAAGTTCCAAATTATGTTAAGAGGAGGCCCAAAAATTCCTAGATCTCAGCGGTAGAAAGTGCTCCCATTACTCTCACTGTAAATCCGCCCTTGATGATACGGTCATCAAGACGATACCACATGGACAAAGAACATGACGAGATGCTTACACATGCCTTGTTATATTTCCACATAGATAACAAAATATAATTTGGTTATTAAGATATAGTTCAAATGTTGAACTCTTTGGATTTCTAGACATGTTGGACATTAAAACCTTTTATTGGGCTGTTGACTAATGGGGTCGAATATGAATTGTATCTCTTTCCAATAATATTTAGGAAAAAGTTTAAAGTTTGTGGTTTACTTAATTTTTCAAGTAGATGTATGTGGTTTAATAGTTTGTAAATAGAGGTATGTGGTATGGATACTTTTACAAACTAGAGTATCCGAAATAATATTTTTATCTTTTAAATTACCTTTATCTATATATTGACATCATATTGATATCCAGATCGAATTGTAAATTTGTAAAATGGACGTAAACCTTAATTTAGCCTGTAAACTGTCAAATTATAAAAAAACGTAAAACGTCAATAATATGGGTTATGATTTCGATTTAGGAGCGGTAATGTCATTAAAGGATATGTTTTAACGATATGTAAATGTATTTTTTCCTAAAAGATACGAAATGTACTTTATTGTCGTTAAAACGTAAAACTTATTTTGTAAAAAATATCATACCACATACCTTTTTTGCAAACTGTTAAACCACATACGTTCATTTGCAAATTAAACAAACCACGAACATTATTTTTAAATTTATCCGTAATATTTAGGTACCACTTTTCTCTAGAATATATAAAATATCATTTTTTTTTAGCACATACTTTCACCAAGATTTTACAGAGTTTTATCTAGGTATCGAAAAAGTTTCATGAGCCGAGAATGTTCTCAAGCAATCTTATTATCTTTATAATTTTAAGGAGTGTTGAACATCGAGAATGCTCTGAATTTTTTCTATTAAGTTGAAAGTCGTCATATGAAATTGGACTATAGTAACAAGAGTTGAAATGAAACCATCTCGGAGAGGGAGAAAATTCAGAGCGCTCCCGGAGTTTGGTGCTCCTTTGAAGAGTTATTTAAGTTGAAATTCGCACAAGAAAACAACAACTCAAAAGAAGTAAGAACATGATACTCATAGTTATATAAGTTGAACAATAGAACACACAGTTTGTATGATGGTGAGTCCGAGGAGAATAATAGCAGCAATAACAGAGAGAGCTTTCCATGGATTACTGAAATAATTTCTCTTTAAATCCATCTTCCATTCAAAAAGAAATGTTGACTTCCACTTGATCCAGCTTTTCTTGCAATATGCATTCAAATCTTCAACAAGATCAGAGTAATAGAAATCGGGGCGCACATCAATGTTCATACCGAGCTCATTGATTAAACTTGATGCAACTTCCTCATCTTTAACAAAATTTTCTACAATACCATTACGAACTAGTAATTGAACATCTTTAGGACGATCAATCAGATAATCTATCATTGAAACATAATCAGTAACATAACAATCTCTACCTTTGCATAGTTCCAAGGCCATGAGATTTGCAAACAAACCTGATGTGTTATCATCTATATTCAACGGTGGAATTTCAAGAACACCACGTCGAAATCTTATATCAAAATGACTTCTCGAGTTGCTGATACGTCGGAACTTCACCCCATCGGTGAAGTTCTGAAATTGTAGGACATGATGGTAAGGATAGAGTTTTTGAACCATCATTGTTTATTGCTATTCGTGGTCTCGCTTTTTGTGGCTTTATAAGATTCCATACACTATCGAGAAGGTGATATCCTAGATTGGTGTCAAAATCGATTTTATCATAATATGGAAAGGTTTCGCGGAAGAAATCCTTGAGCAACCCTTTCATTAATCCTTCGAAATCCTGAACACGTAATAGTTTTCTGAGCACATGATACGGGACTTGGTTCTCCATCAACAACAAATCAGAGAGAATATTCTTCCACTTTTTGTGAGACATGCGATCAATTTCTTCGTACTCTTTCTTATTTAGCCGAAGTAAGAACTCACTTAGAAAACAACAATCAATCAATATTATCTTCACAAACTCGTCGCTCGGAATCTCAGATGAATCTATTGCATAGTCATTACGAAGAAGATGTTCAGATTTACCTATATCATCAAGACAATAATCGATGCTTAATCCAAACCGCTCAATTATAAACTTTGCAGTGTACCTTCTTTTGAACTCTTCCATTGCTTGAAATTCAGGTAGTCCATGATATATCGGGCCAATGGAAATTAAGGTAGGCTTATATAACTTAGGATTCAACCGTTTTATATTCTCTGGAACTCTATGGACACCCGTGCTGATGACGCGTGGTGGATAACAAATGATTTCCAGCTCTCTTCTTATGGACTCTGCCAATTCCTGATGCCGACGTTCTTCCACAGTTTCCTATATACACGTGCTAAACCATTGATCAGTATACAATCATTCTTATATGGTATTAGAGTCTAATTATTTTGAATCGTCAAAAAGTGAGTATACCACTACCACGTGTGCCTCCTTCTTGGTGAAAGCTTCATCTGTTACGTAGCCCATGGCGAGCTCTTCATCCGTTACACTGTCCATGGTCGGGTACATTAGACTACAAACTGCTTTAGCACTGTGGAACGAAAAGATCATCAAATGTTATCACTGTGGCAATTCCAATTTACAAATACATAAATAAATAAATAAAATAGTGGCAGTAACATTTTTTGAAGGCAGAACAAATGTCACTTTAGGTGTACAAAAAATGAAAAATCAAACTTTTATAACATATGGAATTCAATAAGTGATTCATATTGCATGTCATCATAAACAAAAATTAATCATACTACGAAACAAGACATTATATTCGATATTAAAAAAAATATAGACATTATGAGTGTAGTTTAGACAAAATAAAATTGCAGATGTATAACAAAAATCAGCCAAAGTTCTTTAACTTATCTACGTAGAGTCCGAGACCCTAATAGAAAAACACGATTTTAATGTGTGACTAGAATTTGATTATTAAGTGTTAGATATAGTTTTATTGAAAGTTTATTCTATTAAGTATTAGGCCTACTATTTTAAATAGAACTAAATCTAACCGTAACTCACCAAACCCATTAATTAATGATCATGTGAATTATGCACAAAATGTGTGGATTATGCACTAAATTTTACTTACAGTAAAGAAATAGAAACAAAAGTATACCTGCAATCTTCTGAGAATTGCTTGTTCACTTCCGTTTCTTATCGATTAACTTAATAAAATTTGCTTCTTTCAAAAAGAAAGAGGATAAAGTCGAGTTGAGTCAAGGACGAGATGCATCTTCTTCATAACTCAGTTTACATGCCCAGATTGAGGAGGAACATGAAATAGAAGATGGCATAGTTTGGTCAGTCACGAGTTGTTGGAGTCAATCTTCAATAATGGTGATGAGAATAAAACCAAGTCGTGTAGGTCTATGACTTTCTATGTGTCATCTTTAGATGTCCTATGCTTTGACGAACAAGGCGGCAGGAATGAAACTCGTCGCCCTTTCTATGGAAACCTTTGCCTGGAGTCAAATAATGTGTCTCATCCTCCAAAATTTTAAATTATCCTATGTTGAAGTTACATATTGTGTTTTTAGTTTAAAATCTATTTTTTCTTTCAATATAGGATCCAAAATATTTATCGAACTAATGGAGTGTTTTGAAGATACATTTTGGAGGTTAAAG
Source organism: Euphorbia peplus (assembly GCA_028411795.1). Taxonomy (NCBI): domain Eukaryota; kingdom Viridiplantae; phylum Streptophyta; class Magnoliopsida; order Malpighiales; family Euphorbiaceae; genus Euphorbia; species Euphorbia peplus. The sequence goes on along the minus strand of CP110843.1, from coordinate 3,731,862 downwards.
TTCTTCACTATTGAAAAAGTGATACTTTAAAAGTTAACTGCTTGAATTGAAGGACTTGAAAGTCATAACCCATGAAATCCCTTAACAATTTTGAAGCCCTTTAAAATTAGGACACATGGAATCCTGTAGTTTTGAATATTTGAATAATTAAGTAAATATGACAGATGAGATCCATAATTTTCGTTGAAGGACTTAAAGTAGTAAACTAAATTGATAGTGTTTTGAATAATATTTGAAGAGCTAAATTTAATCCTTAACAAGTAAAATCTTTCCAGAAAATTATCAATTTAAGCGTCCATGTACAGTAGTAATGATTTAAATACCACATTTAGAAAATATCAAATTTTACACTAAAATGGTTTTAATATATTACAACTAAAGACCTTAATAATAAAAGAAAATTTTAAAATATATCAAATATACCACATCATTGAAATTAATAATCTAATTACATTATTATCCTTCACAATTATACATAAATTATCAACTACAAAACAAAATACATATATCAATCATCTATTAATTGAATGTACCATATCAGCCATATACTGAATGCACAGTACGATCTTCTCATAGAATATACAAATAGAATGATTTGTTTATTTTTTCGCAATAAGCAAACAATGTTCAACAGTTAAAACATCTAACTCCATTATTAGGTACCTATTTTATATCATTCCAAGTATGTAACGGATACCCATGTTGAATTGTTGTTCCTATATTTTTATCTTATTTTTAAAAAGGAGTTAAAATCTAAATTGTTGTTCTTACTTAACTTACTTTTATTATTTGTTTTCATTTCAAAATTAATTAAAATGCATGAATTCATCAAAATATTAATAAGTTTCTCATATTCTATAAATGAATCAAGACAAGTTAAACTTTAAAAATTTTACTCCATAACTAAATTCTTAAGAAACTAGTTACATTCCTGAAAAACTATCAGCAGATCGCTCTTCCTAATAAAACGTTCTTAAAGAGATTGATTCACATCAAAATAGCCAAGTCCTAAAATCAAATTTAACCCTTTTCAATAAATACACTAATGTCATCCTTTCATATCGACACTATTATTACATCTTCACGAGCGTACAACTTGTACATTTTCTACTATTTGTGTTATTTTTCATATTTCATTCATGCTATAAGCATCAAGCGAGGATCGCCATAAATGCTTCATCCATATTTACCAGGGGCATATCAATTAGCAACATCATCAGATTAAGATTCATAACTGGACAACCACTAGCCACAAACTCCCAAGTAGCACAACTCATCAGTTAAATCATAGAACAACAAAAATTGACTAGGTAGTCATATCTTAACTACACCTTTTAAACCAAACTACAACATCACCCAAACCCCTACAACATTACAATCTAACCTTCTTGCTTTCTAAGACGCCACAACCTCCACTTTTTTGGGCTTAGGTGGAGGAGGAAGCTTCTCAACAACAACAGTCAGAACCCCACTTTCACACTTAGCAGAGATTGCAGCTACATTTGCATTTTCAGGCAACCTGAATTTCCTCATCAGCTTCTGACTTGTCCGTCTCTCAAGCCGTATATACTTGCACCCTTCTTCTTCCCCATCTTCCCTCTTCCTCTTCCCTCCTCCACTTTTTATCACCAGTGTTCTCTCATCTTCAACGTTCACCTGCATCATTTGGTCCAAAAACAGAGCAGGAAACAGAGGAGTTTGTAAGAACAAAGCAAAAAGCAGAATATTTTGCAAACACAGAGGAATTTCAAATCTATATCAATGTCATAATTGAATTGTTGTAGGTAGCAACATTGGATTTCTAGTAACGTTGGATTTCGTGATCGTGTATTTGTTCATATGTACATGTGTCTAGTAGGACAATCGGGTATCTATCTTTAAGGACTAGTCGAGGAATCAATCTGAAACAAATCGTATTTCAAGTGCATAAACAAGCATAGGCAGTCAACAAATCAAAGCAGATAACTAATCTATCAGAGACTAATACAAAAATTGTCGTTAGGCCTTAACTACCAACTTGAACTTGTAATTCGATCGATTCTTAGACACGTTATCAAACCCTCTGCAGGTGAGGGTTACTGAGGGCTGACAATTTCATGTATTAGTAAATTAAAAACACAGGATGCAATGCATAACTTATAATTGTGCATGCCTTCGAGTCCTAAAAGCATTCACGTGAGGGTGTATTAGATGTTAATATAAGAGATGGCGTAGAAATTTAACTACTAACTCGAACTTTTTAATTTAATCTGCTCTTTCACAAAAAGGTAGGAGCATTTCAACGCACAGCAAAAGATGAGAGGAAGGTTGTGATGATTAACCACATACCTGAATATCAGACTTGGATAATCCAGGAACATCTATGTAAAAAACATATTCTTTAGGGGTATCCAAAATATCAACAGGGATGCTTCCAAATCCTTTGTTCTCAGCCGTCTGATCAGTTGACCGAGAATGGATGATGAACTTTTCCAGACTTTCAGGGATACCCAACAAATGGATCATTGCATCCAACACATTCACTTCTCCTCCTCTGTTCATCTTCTCAAACCTTCCAAATTAGCTCAATAAAATGCTCCTAATTCACACAATAACGACAAAACCTTAGTCCCGAAATGATTCAGGTTCGGATAATTCAACATTGGCAAGAAAATTAGTTCAACTTGCAAGAAAAAAATTAAAATTTTACCTGAAATGGAAGTAGCAACTTTGATTGCACGTAAATTTGAAGAGGTGGAGGGCTACTGAACATATATTAAAGGGGGGGAAAGGAAAGTTCGAGAGGGATTTAAGGAACAATCTGGAAGAGTCTTTAGTCCTGTGGATGAATCTTGTATCCTTTGGTTTATGCTACGTGGCAGCATGTATGGGTGCCACGTCTTTGATTGTTGTAATTTTGTAACTTCTGTTTAATCCTATGATTTTCTTGATAAACTAGTTTATACATGTTAGTGTAATGTTCTGCTGTCAAAAAAAAAATAAAAGTTGTAGATAAAGATAGAACAAAAATGTGTTGTGTGTATATATGTGGAAGTTTCTCCAAAAAATGCGCAATTAAATTACTGTAATTAATAGTAGAGAAAAACTCAATTTAATTCAAATGTGGTTTGACCTCATTACCACTCTAATTACAAGAAAGGTCTCAACTATTAGACTAAAATTATAATCTATAAATATTACCCGTTAAGCTTTAAATTTTATAACTGTAAATAGAATATGAACTTAAAGAAGGCTATTTCTTTCCTCCCCATGCAAGTCAACATGTACTCGTTGGTCTTGATAAAATCTTGTGGTGGATGTTAAATATCACAATAAGATCAAGTGTTGTATGCATAAGTTAAGATAAGTGTTCAATTAATGAAATCAAAATTTTTAGAATCAGTTACAAACGAATTATACGAAACTAGTACTTTTTTACTTTTAGTAAAATCAGCAATTAGATGTTTTTTTTTTTTTTAAGTTCACTTTCTATAATCATGGAATTTGAACTCATGACCTCACACTCCCTAGTATAATGTAATAACCACCAAGGCATTGCTTGGTGGAATAGCAATTAGATGTTTCTGATCACGATTCATCATAAAAAATATTATACATATGTGTAGATACACATTTTCCATTTGTGTGAGCTTTCTATCATAAACCCAATTCTATAAATTATACTCCAATGTATTAAATTAGAACTGAGATTTAATTAAAATATCACATTATATTCAATACATAATTTGATAAATTTAGAATATGATTTGTAGAGATAGGTTCATGTGAGACAAAACCATTATGGAGAGACTTTTTTTAGTGTGAGACAATTAAAAAGTGGTGGCAATTTTGAAATTTTAAAAACATGGAGGGGCATTATTGAGGTGATGTCATCGCTGATGTCAGCGCTGATGTCACATCTGGAGATAGAAAAAGTTTTTATTATTTTATTTAAAATGCATTTTCCCGCTCTTTCCGAACTCATTTTTCAAAAAAAATTATACCACTGAACTCGTATTAATTAGGCGGTCATTTTGAGATCCATTGTTGTTATTTATAGACGATTTTTATTTTTTTTATTTTTTTTCCAAGTCGGATACTTGGTTGTTCCAACAGAATACTACATTTGTTCCACCAGACAATTCCAATTGTTCCAGCAAAATATTTTCATTATTTTTTTTTAAATGCACTCTGGGAGTGTAAAAAAATGTAGTATTCTGTTGGAACAATTAGAGTAGTCCGGTGGAACAATTATAAAAAAAAAATAAAAATAAAAATCGTCTATAAATAACAAAAATGGATCTCAAAATGACCACCTAATTAATACGAGTTCACTGGTATAATTTTTTTTGAAAAATGAGTTCGGAAAGAGCGGGAAAATGCTTTTTAAATAAAATAATTAAAACTATTTTTCTCTCCAGAGGTGACATTAGCGGTGACATCAGCGCTGACATCACCTCCTCTTCCTTCCCTTCAATTCACGCATGAGGGGTGTTCATTTAATTACAAGTTTGCCACCTTCCCCTATTGAATTACAAAAATACCCCTTGTCTCATCATAAAAACTAGTCTCATCATAAACCCTTGTCTCATTTGAACTTGACTCATGATTTGTATTATTAACTAAATTTACAATTATATCTTCTAACTAAATTTCCTTTTAAATTGTAGGATATTATACTCTATGACCTAAAAGATAAAAGCTCAGTGTCCAATTAATCCAAAATCCAAGTCAGTGTCTAAGAAGATATATCCATATCAGAATTGGGGTTAAAAATCCGGTTCAATTCGAATCAATTAAAAACTACTATAGTGATTTTGATTTAGGCCTAAATCGACATCAAACGATTCAGGTCCAATTCAAGTATACAGTCAATGGATCAACATTCATCTCAAGTCCAATTTCAATCCAAGTTCGTAGAAATCAAGAATGCAATTCTTATTAGCTAAGTTATTTTTTTGTTACATATTTTGAAATAGAAAATCTAAACTTATGCATACAGAGATGGAGGAAACCAGGGTACAGAGTAGGCACGAGGAATTAGCAAACTCAATAACACGAGAGCTATTCCTTCGTGATAACGAGGAATCTGAACACCTTCTTCGTAATGTTTATGGAAAAGTTTCAGATCGGTTTTCCAGCCAAGAGTTTATGAAAATAATGGAAATCGATTTTGCTTTTCTGTTAGAGTTCATAATTTGACTATTTCATAGCCAATACCAAGAAATTGATCGCAAGTCTCACAAAAAATGGAATAGTATTGCTTCTGATTTGTTGTTGCTTCAGAATCAAATTCCACTTCATTTTCTCCACAAAGAAACTATAAGATTTCGCCGATCGTATTCAATCGTATTTTCCAAAATGCGATAAGCAATTCCAAACAAACTACAATCAGTGATCGTAATCAGTCCCATTTTTCAGAATGGGATAAGAAAGAAAAAGAAAGTACAAAAAATCCTACTTATAACAATTAAATACACATTTCATTTAATCTTACAAATCTTAAATAATTACAATGCCAAAGTTAGTCAGCCACAAAGTTTTTTACAAATCATTTTCCAATAGAAGGTGTGGCAAATAAACAAAAACAAAAAAGATCATTACTTGCCACTTCACAAACATTCACAAACATAGCTAGACATGGCCAAGTTCTTGTGCCACAAAGATCAATTTGGACTCATCATCCGACATTGAATAAAAGAGGGCGACTTTTGCTGGATGTTGTGAAATCAAACGCGTGGCCTTGATGACATCGGCCCTAGACAATGTCCCCCCGAGTGCTTCAATAATCGAGTACAAATTTTCTAATCGACGCGTATTTTGGTCACTCACTACGAAATCCTGCTCCCAAGAATTCTTCAAATTGCTGAAAGAACATGTATTCGCTTTCTCCTCTTCAAAAAAGGATGCAACCATCTTTGAAAGAACCCTCAGATCTTCTTCGATTGGATAACCCTCAGGTGCTTTTCTTTTGAGGGATTGTCCGGAGCTTTGACTAGTGGACTTGATCATCTTACGTGCACGTTTACGACTCCTAATATAAATCATCATAATATGCAAATACGACGCGAGAACAAGAAATATCACTCTACGTTGTCTCAGTGAATTGGAGATGATTATAAGCTTTAGTTTAGATGTTGGACGAGCCATTGCTGTAAATGAAAATTATAAAATAGATAAATAAATGTACAACGCATAGAGCATTCAAAATTCCCATGTATACACCCGACAAGCATTCCAAACATAACCACAAAAAAACACTACAAATCAAGTAATTTAACACGTAGTACATACAAACATTTTCACATTTAACATCAGTTACAAGCATTACATAAGTGTAAAGTAGTAAAACTCGGGATGAGATAATATCTATACATTATTTCCATTGTGATGTACGTTCAGGTTCAATCGACTGACCATTATCTATAAACATCATCAAACATGTAGTTTGACAAGCTTTTATTCATACATCATTACAAAACATATGGCATACCATAATATAAAACGAATTTCACTATATCGGTGGATATCCATAACATTTCATATCAATTCCAATTACTTTACCCTAAACTATTTGCAGATATGAGAATGTGGATAAATTAACATGGCATAACCTAACATTTTGCATTCAATCGTATTGTAAACTCTAATCACACATAAAACACATGTAACCCCAAATAAAGAAGAGATTAGGGGATGATAGCTTATAAATTCCACCCTTTAAGCTTAAACTGAACCTCAAAACCCGAACCATAATGATAAAAAGGACAAAAAATTAAATGAATACCTAGCAAGGAGTTGCAGATTAGGGTTGCAAAAATCGGTCACAGTGATCAAGAGAAGGTGGTGGAGAAGGTTTTTATTGCATGTGGAATAAGTTCGGAAGAAGGGCTGTTTAGTCATTTATCTGAAGCCCAAACACGGCCCAATAAAGTATAAGTGGGCCTTAAAAACCCTAGGTCAAAATCTGAATTAAAAGAAAACCCTAGCTTCGTCTCTCATCTTTCTTGCATTCTTTCTTCTTGCCCGTCACTCTCAAACCTCCGTTGAAGTAATCATGGCGACGGGAACAGCGGCGGCGCCGGCGAGGAGTTTGTCGCAGAAGGAACTTGATATACAGATAATGCTTGCTGCCGAAGTCCACCTCGGCACCAAAAACTGCAATTTTCAGATGGAGCGTTACGTTTTTAAGCGCCGCAACGATGGTATTGTGTTGCGTTTTGTTCCTTATTTTGTGCGTTTTGATATTGTATAATGGAGTTTGAGATTGAATCGTCTGGAGATCTAGATCTGTTGTGTATCAACTATTTTGTTGAGCTAATTATGTTTTTGTTTCATTATTTAAGTGTATCAAATTTTCGTGATTTATGTCGTCGACACGACTTGAGCTTTATGGTTCCGAATCATTTCGGAACTAATGCTTTGTTGTTGTTGTTGTTGTTGTGATTTGAAGGTGCATCTGTTGGATGATTTTTAGCATTTGATACTATTTCTATGCGTGATCGGGAGTGATATGAGTTTGTTAGGGATTGAGGAAACTATGGCAGTAGATAGGACGGGGTGGAGGGAGAGAATTTTGTGATTTCACCATTCATTGTGATGGTTCATGTTAGCTGATCCGGGATCATTTTGGGACTAAGTCTTTGTTGTTGTTGTTGTTGTTGTTGTTGTTGTTGTATTTATGTGCATTTGTGTTCTTAATTATGTTACATTTCTTTGGAATAGAGTGTATTGTTCATGATTTCTGAGGGAAGAGATGTATGATTTGATTTCATATTGGTACACCAGAAATGTAGCATTTGGTTATTTGAAGGTGATTGTAAGTTTTAATTGAAACGTTGCTTGTTTCTGTTGTTCACACAAGAATTGTTGTTATGCGTAAATGTGCTTGAGTCGGTTTTAGTTATTTGTAGGATCAATGTTGATGATCGGAGAAGCATTTTTATATTGTTGTTGGTTTTTCCTCTGCTTGCTAATTGAAATGCTGAAGTTTGTCGTGCTTTTGATGTGATTTGGATGATGTTCTAATCACTTGATGTTAATTTTGTAGGTATTTATATCATCAATCTTGGGAAGACTTGGGAGAAACTTCATATGGCTGCAAGAGTGATTGCTGCAATTGAGAACCCTAAGGACATCATTGTCCAATCTGCAAGACCCTATGGTCAAAGAGCTGTCCTCAAATTCGCCCAGTACACTGGTGTGAATGCCATTGCCGGGAGGCACACCCCTGGTACATTCACTAACCAGCTCCAAACTTCGTTCAGTGAGCCTAGTCTCTTGATTCTCACTGACCCGAGAACTGATCACCAGGTGATTACACTTTATTGGTGACCTTAAGCTTAGTATCTTCTCAATTTTGGACTTCATTGGTTAATTGCTGTTGTTTCATTTTGCAGCCTATCAAGGAATCTGCACTTGGAAATATTCCAACCATTGCTTTCTGTGATACTGATTCGCCTATGGGGTATGTGGATATTGGTATTCCAGCCAATAACAAAGGGAAACACAGCATCGGTTGCCTCTTTTGGCTCTTGGCAAGGATGGTTTTGCAGATGCGTGGCACTATTCCTCAGGGTCACAAGTGGGATATCATGGTATTGAAATGTTTTTGGATATGTGTAATTCTTTGTTTGAATGCTTAGGCATGTTCTTCATGAATTCACTTTGATAATGATGATTTACTCTTTCTGCAGGTTGACTTGTTTTTCTACAGGGAGCCTGAAGAAGCCAAACAACCGGAAGAGGATGAAGCAGTACCAATCGCAGACTATCAAATTGCCGCTGCCGATTTCACCAATACTGACTGGGGTGACGCAATTCCTGATAGTCAATGGACTGCCGATGCAGCTCAACCACCTATTGCGGCTGCTCCCGCTGCTGCCTTCTTGCCTGAAGAAGGTAAGGAACAAACAAATTATTGATCTCTGAGAGGCTTCCTTCATTTACTTTTTGTGTACTATAAAACGCCAAGTTCACGGTTTTATTCTAAAGACGCTATATTCAATCAATGTTTACATACTCGTATTATTCTACATTTGCATGTTACTCTTTATCCGTTCTTCTGATATATCCTTCTTTATAAACCTTAGGTGCAGTTGCTACCGAGTGGGATGTTGTAGCTCCACCACCACAACTTGTAGCTGCCCCGGCTGCTGCACCCGCTGCTACTGGGTGGGATTAAAGCATTAAAAAGTAATATTACTTCATCTTTTGCATATCTACTATGATGGTAAGCTGTTTTTGAGGGATTTATTGACATCTAAGTGGAAAGCAGACTTTTTTTTGTTCTTACCATTGTTTCAGTCATAGTTAGTTTCAGACCTTGGATTTGAAACAGTTTTGACTTTATTGTAGTGCAAGTAATGCTATATGTTGGGTTTTTTTCAGTGTTTTCTTTAGCGGCTAATGTTTCAGTAATTTTATTCTTTACAAGTCCCTCGTGCTAAATACTTCGGTTGGTTCTTTGCGTTGTTTACCTATTGTTGTGATGATGTTTATTATAGGACATTTTTGGGGACAAAAATGACATTCCCCCGTATGAAGGTCCTTGTGAATACTGAGTTTGTAATATAAGGCGCATCTGACCGGGGTTTCACATGTAAGCTAAATGGTGCTGTATATGTACAATTTACCTTCATAATTGTTTTTTGATTTCCTCAATAATGGTTTCCTTCCTCCCATTTGTACCACGTCTACGTCCAACCGACAAAAAGAAAAAGGTTGACAATAAACAATGAAAGAACAACAGACAGATTTATCAGGTTACTTTTAATTTCTAAAATAATACACCCGATCCATCAGAAGATCAGAAGAGGGTTGTACATCACTCTGTGTTCTGTCAATAAGTATTGTAGATAGAATTTTAAAGTGCTGCAAGTGACTGACAAAAATGTTTTCTTGACAAAAAAGATAGAGCTATTTATTACCGTAGTTAAGTTGGATCATTGAATTGACTTATATTGTTTTCATATTGAACTAAACCACTGTAATTATGTTGGAAGTTTCTTCTGTGAATCTTTTTTGTAAATTTACTTCTGCGGCTGCAAAGCACTTTAAAATATGCTCCGCGTTATTTTTTATTATTATTGTTTGATTTGATATAATTAATAAACTTTTCTTCTTTATTGTCATTCAAAAAGGTTAAATATCTTGAGATGTGCACTTTGAATATTTTTTATTTGATGTAGTGTATGAGTTTTTCTTTTTTTTTGTCATTCAAAAGTTGCAAATCCATGTGTTGGATACGAAGACCATCGATTTCTCAGTTCCGAGACTGTTTTTTTAATTTGTCAAAGAACTCTATATACATACAATTGCTTACCATTTCTAGGTGCTTCTTAGTATTTTGTGTAGTTCTTTTATTACAAATGATCAAAATGGGAACAGTTAATATAATGAAATATTAAGATACAATCATGTACTAGTTAAAATCATCAGAGGAAAAAATAAATAAAAAGGAGTTACGTGAATCTGTTACTTAATCAACGCAGAATCAATCTACTTAATCTTCCACATTTGATATTTTTAATGAGGAAGATCAGATTAACATCCTGCGTGAATTTGTCTTCAAGCAATTCAGATTTTTGGTTCTGGCTTCAGGAACACAACGGAGAGTACTCAGGTTCTTCCCACTTCAGATTGTTTAGGTGATGAAATCAGCGGGTTTGGAACCACATAGCAACTCAAGCGGATGTTTTTCTGCATATGGTTCATTCAATACTGAAAAGTCGGGAAGATGCTCAATTTCAAAGTGTTAATATTTAAAGCAGCTGAGTACTACTGTGAATTAAGTTGGTGAGCAGATGCATAGTTCTCGGTGGATTAAACCTGCCACAAATTGATCGTGAGAGCCGTGCTTATTGCAGGGTCTAATAGTTTTTGGCACTGGGGGTTATTCAACACAGTTTTGGCAACTTCTGTCATGCTTTTCGAATAAGGATACTAGGGAATTTCAATGTGTATGAAGGAGAGGCCATAAGTATAAGAGAAGCTTTGCATCCATAGAGTTTCAGCTTTACCTTGGAAGCTGTTGCTGCAACTGTGTTCAACCAGATTTACCAAAATTCTTTTCCTTCCTACAGTTTGGTGATTGATAATTGTAGACATCTTTCTTGTTTCGATAACGTCTCAGTCGAGCATAGCAGACTTTCTGCAAACAAGGTCTTCATTGTCCAGCTACAGCCACCTTTTCCATGTCCGACTTGTGGATTGGTTGTTGGGACCTTCACATTTTGTTTTACCAGATTTCCTGTGTAGAACGGCACTCTAACTATCCTCTTATAATACAAACTAGAGTTTCTGAGTTGAGTGCAATATCATACTATTTTGTACCATAAATATAAAAATAATCTTCTTCAAAAAATCTAATCGACCTTTGTCCCGCTCATTTATAGACATTAAACTAAAAACCTAGTATAATCCAAACCTCAAAAGACTAATTCGACTGTTTATTGTAGATTATGGCTCTCTAATCTGCAAACACTTATAAAAATATTTACAAGGTGTTGAAATCTGGTTTACAAACCTAAAGTTGGAGGACCATGGAGCTCCAAATAAGTTAGCCATATAGGTTATAGCTGTATTTTGTTTTACCCTTTTGTGTTTGTGCTTCCTCTATCATAGCCTTTTCAACTCTGGAGGTGCACAAATTTGAACAGCACGCCGTAGCCCTTGCACGGCCTGAGGTTTACTTTTTTGCTTCTCGAATCGTTATCTCCTTTTTATTCATATGTATAAGTAATCCACATCCTTCGGATGAGAATTACAAAGAGAATAATTGCTCTGAATAAATAGTATGTGGTCAGAAAACTTCTCAGGTAAACAACTTATCATTAGAAAAGCGTCTCCCCGTGTGTTACCCACTGCGCGAACCGCTCCGAGAATCCGCACATCAGATCATCAGAGGATAGGTCAGCCCCAGTTTGACTTCTTCCCTGGACAGTAAAAGATTGTAGAGTTTATAACAACAGTAAATAAATGCATCAACAGAAGCTTTTCACAGCGGTGAAACATAAGATACGGACCTTTAAGCTAGATCCAGATTCGCTAGCAGATGTTTCGCTTTTCAGTTCATTTGCTAGATATTCGGATGATAAGCCAGCGATTGATCTGCAAATGTAAAGCCGTTAATATAGACGAAGAATTGAATTTAGCCACTGTAAAACTAGATAAACCATAAAACTTACCTATCAAATGGATCTTCTTCACAAGAATTCCCTGATGAAGAAAGCCAATCTAAATCAAGAAAATTTGAGCAGCTGCACGCCTCACCATGTTCATCATAACATATATGGTTGCTTTCAGAGAAATCCTGCTCCTCGATGTCTTTGAAAAGCTGTCTCCGAGGCATTGTCGGAGTATACCTGAAATGAAATTGAACATTTAATGAGTTGGAATGCAGAAAAAAGTATCAACACAAAAGGTAGAATCAAATTTTACAATCTTTTTAACAAGGCAGACCAAAACCAACATTCAAATTTGAACACTCAAATAACAGCTATGCAATTAATAGCAGCAGAATACTTTAATCACAGGCTTTACTATGCTTATCGTATTCCTAAAGATGTCAAGTATGGGAAGTGATTCAAGCATACCTAGAATAGGACATATCACTTTCACAGGTTGAAATCTCTGGAGTAGACTCTGAAAGAACCTTGTTAGCTACTTCATCTTTTTCTGCAAAAGGATTATTATGGCCAAAACCAGTAGCTGCTGCAAGTGACTCACTTTCTTCTCCAGCAAGATTGCCTTCTGATAGTGATCTTTTGACGAATGACCTGTAAACAATACGGATATACCATTATTATTATTATTATTTTTTATCAGAACAGGTAAAATCTATATCTAAAAGATTATTAGTATGATCATCCATTCATCATCGTCAAAGATGGTAACCTTGAACTCGCATAAGGTTATATTTTATCAGACAGATCGGACTCGAAAACATGCACGCCAAAAGATCAAATCTTAACTACACGAGACTGTCATGCATTACAAATAATAAAGCATCATTCTACTATCTCCTAAGTTTTTTATATCTTCATGACCGTAGCAATATGTCCACACATTGATATAAGTAGAATTTCTTACTATTCGTGCAACCAAATAGCAAATTTAAACAAAGCACTGTTCAACACTAGACAATAAATAGCTTGGTAGTAATGAGGCAAATAGTACCGAGTATCCCCGTCAACTGAAAAAGAGGCACGCCCTTTAATGTTATGATATTGATCTGAATCCAGTTCCCATAATGCTGGCTTTCCCTGTTGTGGGTGGAAGTGACCTAAGAACCTGATAAAAGGTAAAAACCAGATGTCACCAGTGACTAAAACCAAAGAACACAATTGAGGGCTCTTCAAGTTCCACTCTAGAATTGCTCACTTTCGAGAATTGGCTTTTCAACTTACACATTAATGGCAGCTTGTTTCTCAGCATCCATGTAAGCATTGCTGTAGTAACGTTGTAGAGTTCTAAAAAATTCTTGGGACTGAGTTGCAGCTTTCCATTGACCTCTCCTCTGAGAAAATATCTGTGAAGCATTGTTACAAACAAGCAAGAAGTCAGCAACAGGAAGTTCTCGTAAGAGAAATAAAAAGCTAAACAGAAAGGAACATGTGATCCATTAAACCGTAGGTGCATTCATACTGGCAACTTTCCATTGTAGCAGTTCCTAAATACCTAAGACGAGCATAACTAGGAAAGCACATTTATTTTGTAGAACATACTCTAAGGTTACAGATAAATCAACTATTTTGAGAGGAGAAAATAGGAGCAAAGTTAAGATTAGTTTGGCAGTCAGCCCCCAATCTTTCAATTTGACACATTGAGCCTCGATTAATTAGAATTACACACGTTAAGAAGATCACTATTATTTTATGTGCGATTGAAATTGCAGTTTTTAAAATTCTAAAGCAGCTTTGTACATGTGTTGTGCTATAGAAAAACTGTAGACATAATTTTGAACATTAAAAAGCGTAAAACTAGTGAATCATCTTAGCGGTGGACTTAAACTGGTCTTTTGCATCAATTTGGAATTCATTAATTAATTCTGTAGCATAATTACTTCAGGATTCCAGATCCCGGCCATAAGAAATCATTTACATTTAGCAAACAGAAACAAGATGATAGCTATCCCACAGGCAAAGGAATTGGAGGGAAACAAACTATACTCAAAATAGTTCCATTAATCATATCTAGAAATTAGGAACTCCACTTTACTCCAAAAACTATTACCTTATTGTGTGCCGCAGATCCACCATACTGAAGTGCGAGCGTGTCACCCATTGTCTCATAAATCCGCATTAAATCCTCCGCCAGTGGATTATCTAGATCAATAAGTGGGGATTCTATAAATCCAAGAGCATGCAATTGGCGGCCAAGAGCCACCAAACCATATGCATATTGCGCAACATTTGTGCGATCTAAACAATCTATGCAATTAGTCCTTAGAACCCCCTTTTGAAACATTGGGGCCTTGATACTCTGATTTACATTACTCTCTGAATCAACATTGTCAATTCCCAAATCTGAACTCCTTCCCAAGTCATTTTCATCAGAAGAAATTTTGAGAGAGCACTCATCATCCTCATTCCTGGAAAAAATTTGCATTGCCAACAGCATAAGAAGTTAGTAGGAAATAGGCAGAGAAAAGAAAAGAAAATTATGGAAAATAATGGAGAAGTTGCTTATTGAATGTAATTTTCCAATAGCAACTCCTCCAAGAACTTTATTCTCCTTAAGTCTCTTTTCCCTATCTTCCAAAGCGATTTAAGATTTGCATTTAACATGTTGCTCAAGCCTAGTTATGGAAACTATATCACAATTAGGGGAAGAATCCTCAAGCCATTAGATATTCAACAAGAATTAAGAACATGAAATGCAGCATTACATGATATACTGAAATTGACAACAAAACCTATGCAAAAAGATCATATGAGAGCAGGAAAATGGGTGCTCCAAGCAATTTGCAACTTTGGAAAAAAGGCAAAATGGGGTCTGAAACTGTTGGAAGAAAAAGTATCCACTTACTCAGAGTACGAAGAATTGTAAAATCCTATGGGCCTTAAGCCTGGATTGACTTGGCAATGAAAGATGCCAGTTAAGTTCACTGCGTATTCAGCCACTTTACCGAGAAGCAACAACACATTAGAAGCTCTGTACAGAAAAGAAAAGAAAATGCCATTTACATTAACAATACTAGAGATAGTGAGGAATAAAATTTATGAGACTAAAGGCAAGCAATGTACTTTCTAGATTGTCTATTTAAATCCCAGTGAAGGAACCTGAGGCGATTCTCTTCAGATAAGCCTTTGTTTATATGTCTGATAGCATGAGCAAACTCGGCACGGAGTATACTTTCTCGAGGCTTCTTTTCATGAGTCTGTCAACCATTAAAACATAACAACCATAAGATGATGAAAACAACAACAAAAAACATACATCCAAATTCATCAGAAGGAACATAGACAAAACTGTGACTTATGCATACATAATAGTTTATTATAAGATACAGAAGCATACCTTTATTAAATTTAGAATAATTATCGGATTTCCATATCTCTTCACAAGATTTTCAAAATGAAGTCTTGTGGCCTCATAGTTTTGATCCTTCCTTGATACTAAACCAGAAAAATAAATAAGCATATAATTATGAGAGGTATATATAAAAAGACTACAGATTAATGTGTTAAAAACATACACATTATGTCTGGTTTAATATTCAATCTCGAAGTTTCTTGGGACCAGAAAAGTGGGATTGAACCCCGGTGCTGCACGACAGAACTAATTTGCACCGGATATTCATCTGGGACATCTTCAAACACAATCTGTTCTGTCTCAACATCATTAGCTACCCTGCCCTTCTCATTCACACCGCGTCGCAAGTACCTATACAAGACAAGATAAATAAATTTAACAAAAAAAATCAGAGAAAAAATTTTCAACTTAATAACAGTAGCACCATATGAGAGAGAACAGACAGTTCACATATAAGATCGTGCAACTTTTGGTGCTTATAAAATACCGAAGCACAATATAGTAGCTGAGGTTATTTAAGCAATTGAGAACCAAGTTGTTCAAAGTGAGAAGCCTCAGTACCTTGTGCCAGCGTAATGCCGTGATCGTCTGGCAATGAGGGTCAACTTGAAGTCCCTATCAGATACTGAAAGTTTGACCTGGATAACAGCACAGATAAATCAAAAGAAAATTAAAACTTGCATGAATTTTACACTACAGTTTGCATAGATTTTAATCCTAATGATTGTGAATGCATATGAACATACAACTGTTTTTCATAAAAGGAAAATTGTTCTTCATTACAACAGTAACAAAATATCAAATAGCCACCATATGCAACAAATATTGAAGATTGCAACCTAAGCAAGTTCCTACTGAACATATGAACATACAACTGTTTTCTTAATGCTAACAAGATGGCTCAACTAATAATACAAAAAAAAAGTCATAAAAACTGAACCTGTTTAAAGAATCCATATACTAATGCCACTGTCCATACAGTATTCTTGAGGTTATTCCGCATTCCTCGTGTCAAGAATTCATTCCACACAAACATTGTTTCGTAATGAAGGTTCCCTGTCACATTATTTTTCAAATTCCTTTGAAGACAATGCATAACATGGTACGAATAGCTGAAAAAGAAGTCCCTGGTAAGATCCACTGTGCACAGAAGCTTCTTGTATCTACATCATCATAATCAAGAAAACAAACTGGAAAGTTAGTGCATTTCTAAACTGGAAATTTATCGGCCGAATAATATTGAAATAAGTGTCGACGAAAAAGATTTAAATCGTGAAGCTAAAAGGAAGAAAATAAGAAACGGAAAACTGAAAGAATGGAAGTGACTTCACCCCCATAAACCCTGGTGATACCTTGTCTCATTCAACATGTTATACTAACATCATCACAACGGCAATGAAGTTTTGCCCCTGTACATATGCAGGAAATGAACTGGAAATAGCCATGACACAACATTATGAAGTTCAAAGGATGCAGCATTAACATGTACTAATTATAGAACTAAAGTAGATGCTCTACTAGTCAATTCACAGAAAAGAAAAAGAAAAAAAAATGAAAATGAAACAAAGAAATTGCACCAGAACAGATTGTCAATTAGCACTGTGGGGTGTATTGACAAAAACAGCACAGGCAATACCTCCACAGTGTTGAACTTTTCTACTTTTAATAAGGATAAACAACTCAAGTTATTAATCCAAAAAAAAACAATTGTAACAAGAAAATTCGAATCATGAAAAATCCTCTTCTAGTTACAAATGAACATTGAGCGACCACCATATCTAATCTCATGGGTCTCTTTAGAAGTACCAAGTACATTTTACATTTACATGCAGAATAAATAAAAGACCTGTTCTCGTCCTTAGAATTAGTCATATTGGACAGCACAGAAGAATGTGGAACAGGAATCATCGAACTCTTGCTAATGGCATATATTGCATGGCCACAAATTGCTCCAAGTTTCCTTCGCTTTGTTATCAGCAGCATGTAATAGGGTCCCAAGAATTTAATAAAACCTAGTTTAGAAGAAAAACAAACCGATGAGTTTTCTGGTGAAGTGGATGTAATATATTTACACAGAGGATCTTAAATGCAACACATACCAACTATTCCATAGCAAGTCGTCATAAATTTAAGTCCGCCTGTTGACTTGTTCCCCTCATGGATTCGCTTCAGCAGATCACAGCATTCACTTTCCGTGTATGTTGTATTATCTTCAAGAATATTCAGTTCAGATGGCTCCAATCGATCAATCTTCAAAACCCTCCAAAAGGTTCTATTCTTGTCTCTTCCTATCATATAGAAATTCTGTTGCACACAAATTGTAAAAAAGAGAATCAATATTGGCAGAAGCCTTATGAAAGTTGAGATTAATGAAACAGTAATAATTGCGTAAAATGCAGATAAAATTTGTAGCCATTGTTAAACTGCTATATAGCTGGAAAAAGAAACACTATATCCCAAATATTGAAAAAAGGAGAATTGCTTATTACAATCATGATCACCAAAAACTCTAGACAGAAGTGAATAATCCAAACGAGTCCAAATCCAAGACCACCTAAAATAAATCCATATATACTAAATTTAGCAAGGAAATAGAGAAAGAAAACAAATCACACAGAAGTCGACAGATATCCATTAACGCGCTCTTCATTAATAAAATCCTGCACACGGAAAATCAGCAATCCAATACAAGTAATCTTTCCATAACCTAAAATTACAGTTAGATCCTTCTCAACACAAACCAAGCCATTACAATTCAAAACAAAACAATGAATCTATCGACACGTGGAAGCAAACAAGCAGCAAATACGAATCATTATTCGCACACATAGGCAAACCACCGGAAAACAGGAAATTCAAACGAAAATCAGCAATCCGATACAAGTAATGCTCCCATAACCTAAAGTTACATAGATCCTTCTCAACACAAACCGAGCCATTACAAAATTCAATCTCAATCTTGAATTCAAAACAAAACAATGAATCTATCAACACGTGGAAGCAAACACAATACGCACAACAAGAATTCAAACGAGATAATCGGATAC
Organism: Euphorbia peplus; assembly: GCA_028411795.1. NCBI lineage: Eukaryota > Viridiplantae > Streptophyta > Magnoliopsida > Malpighiales > Euphorbiaceae > Euphorbia > Euphorbia peplus. Next base: position 3,713,299 of record CP110843.1, on the reverse strand, counting down.
AATAAATGCTTCCATAACCTAAAATTACATAGATCCTTGTCAGCACAAAATTCAATCTCAATCTGAAATTCAAAACAAAACAATGAATCTATCAACACGATACGCACAACAAGAATTCAAACGAGATAATCAAAATCAAAAACAGTAACGAACAATACCGCGCGAGTCTCATAGAGGCGGAACTTCTGCAAGTAAGAAGAATTGAGGAGTCCAGGCTTCACAGCATCAAAATTAGTAACCATATCCATTTCCAGATCTATCTATCTATCTATCTATCTATATATCTTCCCCGAGCAGAGAGCAAATCCTCGGCTCGGGTCAACTCACTCGTACCGAGACAACAAAACCTCTATTTCTCAAATCTAAACACATCTAATACACTCTAAAACAAGCTTAATTTCCTCTATATCTCCGTAATACTTCATTTCAACTACAAAATATCGCAAACTATAACACTACAAATCAATTCAAAACCTCAAAGAAATAAACACACAGCACCGATCTCGGAGGAGGAAGTCGCCGGAGAAGCTGCCGGAGAACGGAGAGGATGAAATTGGAAGAAGCAGAGACCACACAGAGAAAAGAAAAAAAGTTAGTGCAAAAGAGAGAGAAAATCAGCTGGTTTTATTTATATTAAATGATTAATCATTATTATTATTTTGATTTTTTTAACGGAAATAATAATGGGAATATAGGATTTTTATTTGGAATCATTCGCGGAATTTATCTATCTATGTGAATATTTTCTTTCTTTCTAAAAAAAATTAATTAACACGTAGCCGCGGTTTTTTTTATTGTTTTTACAGGCGCCGTAAGTTTTTTTGTTTAAATAACTACCTGACTTTTTCCTAACGACCTGAGTTTTAGTATGTCATCACGCGCCGAGTGGTTCAAAGTTAGTGGAAAGTTCTGGCCGGTTAAATGTACTATTAGTCCTCAATGTTGGTAGTTATTTCAAAATGTTCATGAAGTTTAATTTGTTTCAAAAGCGCTCAATTTTTTTATTTTGTCCTCAATGTTGGGGAATGGTAAAGTTCTCTTTCTAATATATTTAAATATAAAATATAATATAGTTCTGAAAGTAATAAACTACCGCCAAAATTAAATGTAATTTTATTCTCATATATTTGGTCTTTATGGAAAAAATAGAAAAAAAAAAACTAAAGCTAAGAAGTTAGTATTTTGTATGTGCATAATCTATAATTACATTACTGATTACGTAATCTAATTCAACTAAAATTTTTTCTTCAATAGACAACATAAACAAACCGTTCAACCTCTCTTATGATTTGTTGATCGAAGATAATTCTTTATTAACTTCAGATTTGAAAAACTTACAAATAAACAATTAACATTATTAGAAATATATTATATTTAATTTAGAAGATTAAAAAGTATATTATATTTAAAACTTGAGGCATCATTGGAATTGAATAATAAAAAGATAATTCATATTTAAATTCTCAACATGTTTTATTTTGTAGTCACAACTAAAACGGAATTTTTATTAATAATATTTTTTTTGGTAACATTAATAATATTAACAAATAGAAAGTTACAAATAAAAAGGTTAAACTCATTTTATAAAAATTTAAAAATTTGAGGTCCTATAATTCATGAGGCCCTAGGCGCGGGCTTAGGTTGCCTCCCCCTGGAGCCGGCTCTGCTTTAGATGTATATAAGATTTGTAATCAAGGCAAAGAGGATATTCAACACCTATTCTTCAAGTGTACTGAAACTAAGAAAGTCTGGGAGTATGTGGCTGGTTTTATATGAGACCAGCAATTCATTTGACCTAGAGAAGGATTATCAGCTGGTTGGAACGTAGAGTTTCTGAAAATTCTAAGTTGGGTTGTCTCAGGAGAGTTGTTTTCACTACAACCATTTATCAAATCTGTTTGGCAAGAAACAAAGTCTATTTCCAGCAAATTCACCTTGATAGTGCTGCTGTAATTAGAAATGTTAACTACTTCATTTGATTGAGAGATGTTTGAGAGGTGGTTCTTTTTATGTTTTCATGTATTGATTCTTTGAGTGTTTGAGAGTCATTTCCCTATTTGTATATGCTGCAGTTTTTCCTTTTATTGAGAATTTTTTATTGATGAAAAAAAAGGTGACATGACTATCGTATTAACAAAATCCACCCTTAAACGTTGACTTGGATTGCCAAATTGATGACATACGTTGCTATTTTTTATTAATAACAATTGGTAGCACGTGATATCTAGGTGGTTGTCACAGTTGGTGAAAGTGAATGGTTAAAGTTGACTTTTGTTAATGTGATAGTCATGTCATTTTTCCGATGACCAAATTAACAGAAATGAATTCATTGAGATAAAATAGGAAGTTGAGTGGTTATTTTGAGACAACGATCAAAGTTCAAAGACCAACAAAAAGAATTTATTAATTAAGATGATAAATCCTTACAAATAGAGGCCTTATGCCAAACATGAATAGAATAAGAAGTAAAACAATTAGCATTCAACAGTGCATGTCTTGCTAAAACATGTGTTGCTTTATTAGATAAACGAGGAACAAATGAGACTTTAAAGTCTAAATTATGTTGCATGATCTATCGACAGTCATGAATGATACCTCCAAGTTCGGACAAATCTTTTTGTGAAGAATAGAGCTTATCTACAACATGCTTTGTTTAAGCACCACAACTTCGATTATACCCGAATCAAAGACACCATAATAAGCAAGTCATAAAAGAACCAACATAGCTTGAACAACAACACCATAGCCACATTTATTCTCTTTAACAAAGATCAAACCATCTATGTTGCATTTCAACCACCCAACTTGAGGCTTGGCCCATTTCACTTCGCTGTTTGGACTGCTAATTTGATGCAACACAAAACCACCACCGCACCTCCCTTTTGCCTCTTGCCAATATTTGTGACTAGAGGTGCATGGTTAACTTGTTGCAAGTCAGTGATAAACATATATGAGAGGTTCGTCTTTGTCTCCAATATGTTTCGAACGTGAGATTTCTTGTTTTCCATATTTACCGTGGAAAATTCTAGTTACAACAATATTATTGTAGATCAATTCACTTTTTTCAATCCTTGCAGTGAAGTCGGCTACTTCAGATTTATAAGAGTTTGGTTCGATTGTTAGACAATGTCGTTTACTTCTTTATGAGTTAAAAATTCTTGTTAAATTTATTTTACTTATAGGTAAGTGAACTTGGTAACTCATTGTATACTAAGGGCATCAAAAGCTACGCTAGCTTCAAAATCCCCAATTTTTTGTGGATTTTCTTCTATAATTGTAACATTAATGCTATTCAATAAACTGTTAGCGCAATTTTTTCTTTATCGAATGATAAAAGTTATTTTAATGAGAGTAACTTTTTTAAAAAAATCTTGAAATTTTATTAGGATTTATGTATTCTTGTTTGTATATGACAACATCTAATTTTAAAAATATTTCACAAAGGAGCATTCCCTAAAAATTAAAAGTTCAATCAATAATAAAATTTAGGTCATTAATTCACATATTTGATAGAATCAACAATTTATAAATTACTTTAATTCCTATGAGAAAAATGATGAATATTTTATATTATAATTACATATTATGATGTTCTATGAAATTAATTACTGGTATGTTCAATGGGATAATAATATAAGGAGCAATTGGTTATAGTTCAATGGGTACATCCATTAATATATGAGTGTGAACGAATTTCGCTCCTTATAAGTTATAAAAAAATAATGTGGAAGAATTCAAACAAAATAAAAAAATTTAAATCTTATTTAGGGCATGTATTCAGAATTGAAATTGACATGTCTCTTTTATAACATAAATGAAAGAAAATTCTAAATTATTATAAAACTTAAAAAACATAAAAATTAATATTAAGTACGTGTACACAATTATGCTCACCTAGTCAATAACTGACCAAATACAATTTGGTCAATCACCATTAGATTAGAATCTAAGGATGGAGATTAAAACATCATGAAATCACCTAAAGACGACGGATTGATATGGGACTATCTAGAGTGTAGTAAAAAAATAAAAAACACTATTTTATAATTAATGTAAAATAGGTAATTTCATTAGACTTTAACCTCCGCTCTTAAATTCTAATTATCTAATAGTGATTGACCAAATTTTATTTGTTCAATTATCGACTAGGTGAGCATCACTCTGTGTACCTAACGTTATGGACATTGCAAATTGTAAGTTATTATATTTAATCTGAAGTTTATGATTTATATTTATTTTTGCTTTGTTATTCTATATTTTTATACTACTAGGTGACTTTTATGAAGGTGAAGTTAATCAAAGAAAATATAAAGAGTGACTTTAAAATAAATAACCATTGTATACATCGTAATTTGATATTTATAATTTGTTTTTACTCGTTAGCTAAAATATGGTGAAAGTTCCGGTTACTTTGTTTGTTATTTTGTTTTTTTATCATTATATTAGTTTTTTGAGAAATTCTATGGTTACTGTTTCCACCAAAAATAAATTTCTGCTTAAATTGGCGTGTTGCTTGGAAGTTTTCTTCCATGGTGCTTTTATTCACAAGGAAAACTATGGAGGAAACAATGTTTAAAGGAAACTTTCCTTTGAAAAACCATTTTAGGAAACTTTTCTTCGAAAAAAGTTCATTTAGGAAACTTTTTTCTCAAAAGTTCATATTTGGAAACTTTTTTGATATGGTTTTCTGATGCACCATTTTTCTCGTCTGATGCGTCTTTTTACTTAAAGGAGGGAACCATGAGCTGCACTTGGAGGAAATCATTTTTAGATCTAGAAATGAGGTTCTCTGGGGGAAATCTTGGAGGGAATCACTTTTAGATCTAGAAATGAAGTATTCTGGGGGGAACCATGAGGTGACCGATGGGAATCACTTAATCTAGAAATGAGGTACTCTGGGGGCAACTATGGAGGGAATCAGTTTTAGATCTAGAAATGAGGTTCTCTAGGGAGAACCATGGGGAAATCAGTTTTAGATCTAGAAATGAGGTGCACTTAGGGGATTCAGGAGACCGTTTATTTTATTTGACACGTGATTTTTATGTGCCAATTAAAGAGCAGGAAAATCAAAGATACGACTCAATCAATTATCAAATATCGTGATAGTGGAGAGCAGTTTCTCTTGAGGAAATCATGGAGAAGGTGGATCAAGTGGATGAAGCGGTTACTTCAAGCGCCTATAAATACAAGAAATCACGATGGAAAAAAGCCCAACTAAATCGCCAATCAAACCAGAGCAAAACTCTAGCAAATTTCCTTTAGACTTAAGCAATTTCCAGTTTAGACATCTTCAGTTTTTAGATTTCATACTTTAGATTTCGACGTCAGTTCTCTTAGTTGTAATCACTTTCATTCAGTTTCAATACAAATTCACAAATTCCTTTCAATTCTAGTCTACATTTATTTTATTTGTTCATCAATCTTTTTCTTAAGGTGGTATCGTTTTGATTACAGAACCTTTGGAAGTTTAGGTCTCTTTTATTCCGCACAGTCGTTTGATTTAGAAGTTAGTAACGCAATTTCAACCCTAGTTCGAGAAAACTATAATTCTCTGGCACGCCCGCGCACACCCCACTAAAAAGAGCCGAAAAAACAAAAATTGGCACTCCCAATGGGACGCCAATCACAATGTCGCCAAAGGAAAAATATGAGAACAAGAACATATCTTGTAGCAAACTCTGAAGAAGAGAGGTCATGGCAACAAGGAGGGTTCATCAACTGGATGAACAAATTGAAGGGATGAAGAACCGTAGCCCTAGAAGAGAATCATGGTTCTCCGTGGAGATCCAAAACTCACCATTTTTTGAGAGGCCCTTCAATTCCATTGAGAAGAATGTGGAGGCTCTAAGGAATGACATAGATCTAAAGATGGATAAGATACTCCAGATGTTGTCAGAACCGGGAGTCATCGAAAATGAAGGGAGCCATGTTTCTCCAAGTTCCTTGAATTCTAATGAAAGACATGGGGCATATGACACTGAGAATTACTTAGCCCCATCTTTGATAGATGAGGGTGTCATGGTGTCAAAGGCCTCTACCTCAGTAGCAGGCCGAAGGAATGTTGGTGAGTCACATACTCTTGCATTTTTTCCAAATACTAACCCAACCTCCCATATATCTTCATATTATGAGGAGGCAGGTGGTCACTTAATCAACATTAGGGATATCAGAGGCGACTTCAGAGGAAATGGGAGGAATGCTAGAACTCATCACATGCCATACGTTCAACATACTGATATCCCTCACCAAGTTCCTCAATTTACCATGGAGGCAGTCAAAGAAGATGTCCAAGAGTTGTATGGACCCGACCTTTGTCAAGTCGGAAGCTCTGAGTTTCACAAGTCTCGTCCTACTGATAATGCCTCAAAGTTAGACTTTGATACATCTGAAATTGATGCTCACTTTGATTCTCTCCTAGAGAAAAAGTGTATTACTTTGGCTGCAGGTCATAAACTAGGTGCAAAGGAGGAAACCATGGAGAAGTCATATTGTAAGTATCATGATTCTTGGAATCATTCCACCAATGGATTCTTTGGCTTTGAGAAGGCTGACCATGAGAGAATCGACGAAGGAATCCTCAAATTCTCTGAGAAGAAGAAACTCATGTTGGTTGATGAAGATCATTTTCCACTAGCGGTCACTATGAACATGGTGGAGGTAGACATGAGAGACGTCATCAATCGAAAAAAAGAAGATATCCATGTGAGACTTGTAGATTCTAAGAAGGAGAAGAGGAAGAGATACCACACCTGGATCCCCAAAGAGTACCTCAGAGGTCACAATGAACATGGATCTAGCAATAGAATTCAAAGGGGGCATCCATCCACAATTCGGGTAGAAGTGAAGAGAATCAAAAGGAATCATCATGAAAGAGAAGTTCAAGTGAGGGCATATGCAAGACCTTCAAGAAGTGAAGTTCGAATTACCACAAGAACTCAACAGAGGCCTCATTTTGTGGTACCTCAGGTAAAAAATTATAATAACCAATGGCAGGTGGTGCACCACAAGAAGTTTCCCTAAGCTCTTACCAGAATTCAGAAGAGACGGTTGCAACACAAAAGGGAAATCAAGAGGAATCATTTTGAGAAAGAGGTAGTGGAGGAGTCCAAGGTGAAAGAAGAAACTCATAAAGAAGATCCACATGCGAAGCCTAAAAATCCTAAGAAGAAGAAAAGCAAGATTTGGCATACTTGGATCCCCAAAGAATACCTCAAATATCATCGTGAACATCAACATATCAAGCACGGGAGGCAGAGATCATGCATTCAAGTGGAAGTAACTCATGGTGGAAGAAGAGGTCAACTAAGGGAGAATCAAAAGCCACCAACATCTGAAGTTCACAGAAATCCAGAAATTATTCCCTCATCAACTCCTCAAAGGTGGCCTCGGTTTGTTGTGCCTTTAACATCAGCAAGATCCCAGACTAAGGGAGAAGTAGGAGCACAATATGAAGGGAGATCTGATCCAAAAGTGGTGATCAAGGTGGGAGATTTCAAAATAATCATCAGGCCATCTCAAAGGCCGATGAGCATTCCTCAAAAGAAATAAGATTTTACTTGTCATAAGGCCGACTCCACGGCCTACTTTTGTGTGTCACTTAACAAAAAGATCTTGCGACACAATAGAAGCTGACACCACGGCTTTTGAATAATCAAGCATGAACTTTACATCCTTCAAATTCATGCTTGAGGGGGGCATTTGTTTCCACCAAAAATAAATTTCTGCTCAAATTAGCGTGTTGCTTGGAAGTTTTCTCTCATGGTGCTTTTATTCACAAGGAAAACTATGGAGGAAACAATGTTTAAAGGAAACTTTCCTTTGAAAAACCATTTTAGGAAACTTTTCTTCGAAAAAAGTTCATTTAGGAAACTTTTTTCTCAAAAGTTCATATTTGGAAACTTTTTTCTCAAAAGTTCATATTTGGAAACTTTTTTGATATGGTTTTCTGATGCACCATTTTTCTCGTCTGATGCGTCTTTTTACTTAAAGGAGGGAACCATGAGGTGCACTTGGAGGAAATCATTTTTAGATCTAGAAATGAGGTTCTCTGGGGGGGAAACCTTGGAGGGAATCACTTTTAGATCTAGAAATGAAGTATTCTGGGGGGAACCATGAGGTGACTGATAGGGATGAAATATCCCTATCTTTTCGGGTTATTTACGATGTAATTAAATGTTATTTTATTACTTTTAGTATAGTTTTAAGTCTTTTTATTGTACTTTGTGAACAAATTAATTCTCAATCACTTAGTTTGAATTTATCTCCGTAAAAGCACTATTTTCACCGGAAATCGTCAAAGTAACTCATGTTTATTTTGTTTATAGGTTTTACTTCAAAGATAAAAATTATCCATGGTGAAAGACAACTTCCAGACATGATTAGAGGTGTTTTTGTGCTAATAAAGAGCTAAGAGACAAGGAGTTTTGCAAATAATTCAAGGAAAAATCAATCTGCCCAGAAATTACTCTTGACACGACCCGTGTCAAAGTTCCACACGGTCCGTGTCAGGACAAAGATGGTCCACACGGTTTGATTTCAAGGGCGTGTAAACTGGTGTTCACACTTATATTGAAGGACACGACCCCGTGTCCAAAGGGACACGATCCGTGTCACAAAGGAGACATTTAATTTGCGCGGCATTTTAATTAGCAAAAATCCAACTTGTCGAGTAATTAATGCGACACGACCCCGTGTCAAGGGACACGCCCAAGGACACGCCTGAGCTGATTAAAGTCATTTTAATGCATTTTTGCCTTGACACGGCGTGTCAAGTGGCCCACACGACCCGTGTCAAGCTTTATTCTGCACTTCGATGAGATTTTCAAGCATGTGTTTTGAGGATTCACACTTGTTCACAAAGCCAACTTTTCTGTATAAATATGGGGGTTATCTAGCCAGGAAGAGGATCCCTCTCCACTTGTGTTTAATCCCTCTTTACCTGTATTAATTTTTCATTTAGTTGTAATTCTCTCCATTTAGTTGTTTAAAGAGGTGATCCGAGTACAATCCGTATTCCATTTCCCCTCTTTGTAAACTTGTAATCCATTTTCATTCCATTAATACAAAGTTACTTATTATTTCCTTCATCTCCATCCATTCTATTCAAATCTTCAAGTTGGCAAAGAGATCCTCTCCGAGGACATAAGCGACGATCGTGTGTCCGGTGTAGTGCGATAAAAGGGAGTAGCTAAACTTTTATCTTGCTAAACTAGTTGTGACCCGTCTATGTGCTAGACTCGGTAGTATCATATTGTTTCCTTACATAGTTTATACAATAGTTTTGTATAAATTAGTATATTTGATTCATCATCATCATATGCTTCTCTTATGTTTATTTATGAATACTTGATATGAACTTGACATTTCTACTGGATTTATATAGGTGTTGCCCCCATCGGAAGTGACGAGCCGGAAACCGTAGATATTGACGACATCACGGAACTTAAAGGGCCCTAGTTTCTAAGTCCATTGGAGACACTTAACCTTGAAATTATAGGATTAATTAAGTGTGTACCTACGAGTTTATACGTGTTGATAAAACATCATAAAAGCTAGCTATGATAGTTTGAGTAATCTTAAGGCTATTTTATCTTTATTATTGTATAAAACTTACCATCACCATTTCATGCTAAGGAATATGGAAAGTATTTGTGTGTTGTAGTATAGGAGTAGTTAATTAATAAACCCAACACTCTAAAGTATAAATTCGCTTAGATAACAAGCCGAGACCGAGTAGTTTGATACTTATTGGTATAAATCCCGTGGATTCGATACCCAGACTTAACCCCCGGATTATTACTTGATAACGATAGGATACACTTGTCCTCTAATTGTAGGCCTTTTTGTAGCACTAGCTCGAGGCCGCATCAGTGACCGGTGGGAATCACTTAATCTAGAAATGAGGTACTCTGGGGGGAACTATGGAGGGAATTACTTTTAGATCTAGAAATGAGGTTCTCTAGGGAGAACCATGGGGGAATCAGTTTTAGATCTAGAAATGAGGTGCACTTAGGGGATTCAGGAGACCGTTTATTTTATTTGACACGTGATTTTTATGTGCCAATTAAAGAGCAGGAAAATCAAAGATACGACTCAATCAATTATCAAATATCGTGATAGTGGAGAGCAGTTTCTCTTGAGGAAATCATGGAGAAGGTGGATCAAGTGGATGAAGCGGTTACTTCAAGCGCCTATAAATACAAGAAATCACGATGGAAAAAAGCCCAACTAAATCGCCAATCAAACCAGAGCAAAACTCTAGCAAATTTCCTTTAGACTTAAGCAATTTCCAGTTTAGACATCTTCAGTTTTTAGATTTCATACTTTAGATTTCGACGTCAGTTCTCTTAGTTGTAATCACTTTCATTCAGTTTCAATACAAATTCACAAATTCCTTTCAATTCTAGTCTACATTTATTTTATTTGTTCATCAATCTTTTCCTTAAGGTGGTATCGTTTTGATTACAGAACCTTTGGAATTTTAGGTCTCTTTTATTCCGCACAGTAGTTTGATTTAGAAGTTAGTAGCGCAATTTCAACCCTAGTTCGAGAAAACTATAATTCTCTGGCACATTCGCGCACACCCCACTAAAAAGAGCCGAAACAGTTACTTTGTTTTTTACAAAGTAATCATTACTTTATTTTCTCCACCATTAGATCATGGATTCAAAACTAATCTACTGGTGAACAAAACAAAGTGGACATAAAAGAAAGTAACTACAGCCTACACCTAACTTTTTACAAACTATCTAACTGTGAAAAAAGACAAAGTAATGGTTATTTGTAAAAAAAAAAATAATCATAGAATTTCCCTTAAAATATATACTAAACTAAATTATTTAGAAAAAATATAATAAGAATATAAATACTTAATAGTAAAATTAATTTGATCAAAAGAAATAAAGAGGACCTAATGGCAATAATTCACTACTAATATAATAATTATAATAATAATAATATATTGAATCAGAAAACAACACTTAGATTAATTAAATTAATTCATGCCATGGTGAATAAGAATATGCTTTTATGCCTTCCTTTGCACAACTAGCTTCTAAACATAAAATATATCATATATTCAAAGTTCAATTGAAAATTGTAAAGGTAATTTTCTATACAATTTTTATCAAAATAGTATTTATATTTATATTTATTTTTATTTTAAAACAAGGTTTGTGAAAGATTGTATTGATGATTAATTTCAAATAGGTGTTTTGTGGTTTCGTGATTTTTCAAATAAAAAACTATGATTTGCCTTTGAGAAAAAAAGACTGTAATTTGCAATGTTTGCAGAATTAATGAAATGGTCGATTTTATTAACGTAAAAGAGGATATTTTTGGCCCGAAATTTTTTTCTGACCTTGACGATTCAAGTTAGAGTTAAACTCAAAAGTCAGAAAACATTTTGGGCCAAACATGTCCTCATTACGTCAACAAAATTGATAATTTCCTTCATTTGCTCAAACAATGCAAACCACAGTCATTAAACTACAGGATACTTATTTGAAGTTAACCCTTGTATTTAACCATGTTACACAAGAAAAAACGAAAAATTCATTAACGGTGTTAAATGGGGTGACGTTGCAAATGGTTTTATTGGTAAATTTCTAAAAGTTCATGTATTTACAATTTTTGTCAAATGTACATGTGTTATGTTTTTTTGATTACAAATGTGATTATTGTCGTTACGCAAAAAGTGAATAAACTAAACATTCGCAATGATCAAAATGACGTAACAAGCTATTTTTATATACAAATTAATAGCAGAAGAGGGAAATGATTATAAGTATATATTGTCATTTTTACAACGTTTATGAACTAACTTTTTCAACTTCAAGTGTTTGCAAAATCAAGAATTTTTTTTATTATAGTTCGTTTTTAAATATAGATAGCATAAGAAAATAATTCATAATAATAATAAATAATAAATAATTTGTTATGACTGTAAATAATGGTACATAATTTTGAAGATTTAGGAGGGTTGGTTGACAACTCTCTAATAATTTCACCTAAAAGATAGAAAACTTAAACCTCATATAAAATTATTAAGAACAGTACCTAATACTATAGGAGTATAATATTTATAGTCTAGCTATTTAAGTTTTCCAATTTTCTAAGAAGTTGATACTCACATTTTTGTTTTAATAATCATGTGCACATATCATTTAATTAGTATACTGGAGTGATGCAAACCTTCTAGCTTAATATCTGAATAGCTTTTTTATATTTTTTTCCAAGGATTTGTTCTATGAACTTTTAGAAGTTGCAAGTGATTTTTATATTTATTAAAAAGTAACAAAATGACTCTTTGATTTTGAAATTGATTTATATTAAAATGTACAAGTAATATATGAATACTATATGTGTAAACCAGATACAGATGGTCAAATTTTTTGTAAATAATAGTATGTATCTTATTCACATTTGTATACGATAAATTTTTTTAATAAAAAAGTCACTGAAAACAACTACTCAGACAAAAAATAATCATTTGTAACTTCCAAATATAAATTGAACAAAAATATGAAAATACAAAAAATTGTTTATAACATTTGAAAATTTTAAAAAATATAAATCTTTAGAACAAGTTAAGAAAGTAACATAATATTATACCTAACTCTAAATTCATATGATTTTGCAATTTATAATTCAATAATAATAATCGGTGGCCGTACTGAAATTAATTTGATTATTTTGTTGAAAAAACAAAGAAAAATGTTATCTAACTTACTTATGGGATAAATTTCGGATTGTTAATTAATCCTGTCACGTCATTTGTCAACATGGAATGTTGACAAAATTAATAGTGTATTTTTTTCTCATTTACTTTTCCTTTTTAAAATATATATTCATTCACGGGTGAAAATAAATCACATATTTTGTTGAGAATTTGTAAAAAAGTTATTTTTAACAAAATAAACTCGAACTTTAAACATTCAAGATAAGAGATATTCAAGATAAGAGATGAGTGTTTTACCATTTAAATCAAGTTTTATTGGCTTTTCTCTCATTTACTAATTCCATAAACAAATGTTACCAACTTCAAATACAAAAGAAATTTACAAACTGCAACCAATTATCACCAATTAAGGTTGATTTGAGTGAAACATTAAGCTGAAATAAGAATACAAGTTAGAATACTGTGTAAAGTGGAATATCATATTGTGGTTCAATGTTTAGCTCACACATTAAAGACGTCATTGTGGTTTTTTTTTATGCCACTATATCGAAGATTTTATGGTAGTAGTGTTTAGTCAATGGTTCCCAATTAGATTTATCCTCTTTTAATGGCATGTTCAAGAATGGTTTTGTCATACAATATAGAGCATCTCCAGAGCCTCTCAGTAACTTCTCTAAAAATAATATAAAATATTGACTCTTAGTCATTTAGAGAGGCTCTAAATTGTGTCTTCTCCAATAATGCTCTTAATTCTAACTTTTTAGTTATTTTTTATGATTAAAGTTATTCCTTCTCATTTTGTTTGCCAATAGGAAGAAAAGAGATATTACATCATCATAAAATATCAATACAAAATAAGTTAGGAGGAAGAGAGAAGCTCTTAAATTTGAGGAGAGATATTGTGCCTCCTAGTGATTTGAGGAGTGACTATGAGACTCTTGGAGTTGGATTTTTATCCAAACTCCTCAAATTTTAACTTGAGAGTCTTTTGGAGATGCTCTAATGAGTTTATAATAGCTCTATTTTCTCTCAAGTGTTCTTAATGAGTTTACAAAAGCATGGAAATAACGATGTCCATGATTTACCTAAAAGTGTTCTTAATTCTGTTACTCGGAGTGTATGGTTTTGTATATACTCCAATTTCTTTGGTCAAATGCATTCATGATCACTGAAGTAGAAACTACATGCACCTATGATTACTAAAATACATTATGAGCCAATAAAGTCACAGAAATAATATATATCCGTCAATAAAGTCAATATTATCGAATCTAGCCACCAATATCACCAGATTGATGATGTTAACACCACATCACAACACTAATGAGAAAATATTGGTCATGTGGCAACCGTGTGTCACCCGCAGGCTGTCATGTGCCATTAAAAATATTTGGTAGCTCGCATAAAAGACACGGGTGCCAATTTTTTCTTATTAACAACATGTCGTGATGTTGATATCATCATTTCGGTAGTGTTTGTGGTTGAATTCGATAACAATAACTTTATTGACGGATATATATTACTTTAATGACGTTATTAGCTCAAAATGTACTTAAGCGATTATAATTACACATAATCTCTACTTAATGACCATGAGTACATTTAACCCCTATTTGTTTTATGTATATAAGAAAAGAGTAAAGGCTAAGCAACAATAATTTTGAAGTACCTAGTAGCCCCAAATATAATGTGAACTAGATGATAAATTAGATGCATATGTAAAACACACCTCCCCACCCACCAATGACCCAACTTACCGAACTCTATAATATTGACTTTCTAAGGTTCCAAATCTTCTTTTTTGTTTTAAATATATTATCAATTTCAACTTTATAAATATATTAATCTTTTCTAATGTAATGTAATTCACATTTTCCACAATAATTAAATAATAATAATAATAATAATAATAATAATGTACATAACACATATGTTGACTTAATAATTCAGTTTTTTTGAGACCATGAGTTGTTTAATATGATATAAGCCGTCCACTATATAATAAAACTCAATTCTAATTCTTTTCAAACTATTTATATAAGCTTTATCATCACAAAGATATTACATTAATGAACTTAGAATTATAACTTAGATTTTCTTTTAGTTTTTGATTGAAAGCAAGTATTTATACATCACATTAAAGAAATAATGGGAAGGCAGGAACTAATCACACATAAGTTTAGGGCGAAGCTAAATTTATTAATCACACAAAGAAATTATTTATTCTAGATAATGGTGTTTTATACTGTTGCTTTGTTCAATGGTTAGTTTATATTTATTATTATATTAGATTCTTAACAGTTATATAATAGTGAAAATATATAAAATAATATGATAACTCTTCAATTCTTAATTCTTTTTTCGTGGTATATTATTATAATTTTGTATTTTTTTTTATATTATTCAATGATAATATAATAACTCTTTCATAAAAAAAA
Source organism: Euphorbia peplus (assembly GCA_028411795.1). Lineage (NCBI taxonomy): Eukaryota > Viridiplantae > Streptophyta > Magnoliopsida > Malpighiales > Euphorbiaceae > Euphorbia > Euphorbia peplus. The sequence continues at coordinate 3,698,182 of CP110843.1, read as the reverse complement.
TAGTGAAAATATATAAAATAATAGCTTTTATTTTTTTGAGTATTCACATTCTACAATAATGAGATTTGAACTCATGACTTCACACTTTTTAGTGAAATGTAATACATAATTAGTAAATTAAAATAAGTGAAATATAAACAAATTTGGGGTAACCGGAAATCAATTACTTCGAGTAACAGGATAAGAAGTATTTTTAACTAAAACATGCGCAATGTTATTCACAACAATTACTACTAAAGAAAATAGAGTTATTTTTAAACTTGTTAAGTAAAGCATAATAATTTATGACTATGTCATTAAAAGCGGATAAAATCTATAATACGTGAACTATTGGTCAAAATACTACAATGAAATCTCCGACTATGACATCTACGTGGATTTGTTGTTGTATGTGAAATATGATATTTGATTAAGACCTTTTTTTATGACTAAAATTTATTTAACTTAACTTAATTAAAACTATTGAAATTATGAACTGAAATTATTGATAAGCCATAAAAAAATAGTGTTTAATAAATTATTTGATAAGTAAATGAATTAAATTTAGATTTTTTTATGATTACTTTGTTTTTTACAAAGTAACTATTTACTTTGTCCACTATCACCATTAAATTAGTAGATAAAATTTAACTTAATGGTAATAAAAACAAAGTAAAGATTACTTCAAGTAACTATAAAAAAACACCTTAAATTTGAGAAGTTTGTTACATTTTGAGATGAAAAAAAGAAATAAAATAAAATAATGTGTAGATGTTAATGAATATATGCGTATTTGAACGTGGCCAGATATAAGGGGTTAAGCTGGAGCTAGCTGGCAAGATGACGTGGAATTATGAGGACGTCTAGTCTTGGCAACCACGTGAAACGTGATGTCCAAAACTCAAACATTTTGCTTAAGCCGACAGTGAAGCCACGTGTCCTGTCTCTAATTGGCTCCTAGATCGTATGCAGGAGTGGGCCCTTTTAACTCTTGTTCTGTTCTACTCTCATCTACAGCTACTCGCTCCCATTTGCTGACGTCTGCCTTTTATTTTCATCTTACAGATAAATAAATTAGATTCCTTCAAAATATTAGATTCCTTCATCTCTCACTATTTTCAACTATGTTTCAATTTCATTTTAAGCTCCTTTTTTACTTCTATTTTATTTCCTTAAAACACAAAAGCAGAAAGACAGACAACAGAAAACAAGAACTACACACAAAAATATAATAAACACCAAATTTTTGAGCATTAGCAGGAAGGGAAATTCGAAAGTTTACATCAGCACTATCAAACTCTTAATGGTACTAAATAAACAAATCTTGCAAAATTTGTTAACCAATTACCCGTACAATTATCTTAAATTTTAGTTATTATTTCTTTTTATAATGAAACTGAACTGAATTGATAAAATTTTGGAGAATGTTTAAGAAATTTTGTTGAACAAATTTTGCCTAAACTAAATTGAATTTTAGAGAAAATAAACTAAAAATAGAGGAGCTTTAGTGACTTATGGCTTCACTATTTTACAAATAAGTCACTGCTATCTTTTTTGGCAAAAATATTGTAAGTAATGTAATTTGTGACCTTTTTCATTCATTTGGAATATTATATACGATATGAGTGGTGTTCACCTAGTCGATAACTGACAAAATACAATTTGGTCAGTCACCATTAGATTTTAGAATTTAAGGGTGAAGATTAAAATATAATGAAATCAACTATTTCAATAGGTTTTAATCTCCACTCTTAAATTCTAATCTAATGACTATTAACCAAATTGTATTTAGTCAGTTATTGACTAGGTGAACATAACTGTATACTATATTTACAAGCCAAATTGCTTAATCTAAAGCTATACAATAGGTAATAAAATCATACAACTAATCTAGCTATTAATTACAAGATAATCACAAGAACAATAATAATAACAAATATATACTCTTAACACTCCCGCAGTAACAACGGGGGACCACAAATGTTGATATTGGTTCAAAGCTCCTCAAATAAAAAAAGGGAGTCCTTTTGTGAAGATATCAGCTATATGGTGACACAATGGAACATGCAAAACACGTACCTATCCACGAGCCACCTTCTCACATCCAAGCGTGCTTGGTTTTGCTCAAACAAATCACATTTCATTAAAAACTTAAATATGAATAATGAATCTTTATCTTCCGAAGCATGAATCCATATCTATTGTTCGTCGCTCAACTTTGCTGGTTATTTCAAAATAGTCACTCAATTATTTTAATGTAAAATCATTCAACTTTGAGTTTGATCTCTATTAGGTCATCAATCAATTTAGACACCAAAAAATTAATGTGTTTGTAATGTCAACTATATTTAAACTTATAACTTTAACCGCCACATGACAGCTACGTACTTAGGGCTAAGTGGCTGCCATATGACGGTCAAAATCAGAAATCTAAAGTTGACTTCTACTAATATGATAGCCACATCACTCTTTTAATGTCTAATTTATTTTTAAATTTACAAAATGATTTAGAGACAAATTAAAATTAAGTAGTTTTATTAAAACAATTAATGTTAAGTAACTGTCTTAAAATAAGTAACAAAAACCATAGTTAGACAGTGAAGGAAATGTAACCTCGTGTCACACTGTTGGTGTACAAACCACGTTTAACTTACCTCTCTAAACTTCTAAACTAAATAAATTGATAAAATATCATTGTTTAAATTATTAAAATATTATGGTTTCCATCTTGTTCCATCCTGAAATTTATACAGTATGTGTTCTAGAAAATCATGAACTAGACACGTGTCCAGTAATAAGTGGTCGGAATTTTGTTATTGTTAGCATTATAATTCAACACTATATTGACTGTGTCCTTTAGTGAAAGAGAGCAATAATTGAGAACGTGATGCGTATGACAAATGCAATTTAGAAATTGTCAAACAATACTTTTCAATGATTCTAAATCAATTCTAATCATTTTACATATTATCGTGAATACAAAAATTCCATATCTAAATCATTTTTGCACATTTATATATATATATATATATATATAAATAACTTCTTGAGTGCTCGAGTTCTCTAATATGTAAAATGTAGGAATAATTGGTGTCCTCTAAATCGTTCACGTTTTTAGATTGAATAGTAACATAAAAGATATTTGACATTAATTAAACAATTAAAAACTTTTGAGGATTAGCTAAAATTAAATGACCGACGATAAGTCCATTTTTGATCGTCTTAATATATTAAATAATCCAATCAATTTATAAAATTATTAACTTTGGGGTATAAATAAAATCTAGCCATTCAAATAGATTTTTATTTACAACACTATCTTTATGTTTGGGTAACTTAATTTCATGTTCTTGGATTCTTTATTTCCCAACTCCCCCCTTCCCCTTTTTCCGTTTCTTATCAAACGAGTTTCCCTAATTTTCAAACTTTCTTGAGAAAAGAATATTTTTGATCTTATCTATCACAAAAAGTTACATTAAATTAAATATATATAAATAGATTGTTTTCCACTTTGTGGCTATTACTATTTTATACCCTTTTCATATCATGTACATAACAACAAAATTGGTCTTTCAATGGCAACAATAATTGAAGCAAATTATTTGTGCCCATTTTGTCAATTCTCGTTTCCTTTACTGGTTTATCTACTTTCAACTTTGTGGTTTATATTATACCCTCTAATATAATCCAACACTTGGCTATTATAAGCATCCTTACACTTCCCCTGATTCTAAAATGACATTTTATTTCTAAAGATTTGAATTTTTTTTTTAATCTATGCAACTTTACTATGGATGAGAACAGTATTGCAAATTGTAATGTATGAGATAGGCGTAAATGGATTGCATAATATATATTTTTGGCTCGATTAAATACTTACAACAAACTAATTTAAGCTCAACAGGATAGAAAAAAATATAACAACATGCGATGTAATCAATGCCATATGTATAGATTAAAAAGCATATATAAGATCTTTTCGATATCGTCATGTGGTACGATTTTAATGATACGTCATATTATACATAATGAGACTGTTACTTCCAAGATCACCACAAACCCCACTATCAATACAATCACCAATACAATCACAAGTTTAGATACCTTATTCATTCCCACGCTATAATAGTACGACATGACAAATCAATTAATCACATGTGCCAGACCAAATTCTAATGTTTATATCACTTCTAATTCACCTTAATATACTATAAATAAAATGAAACAAACTCAAGGCACACATTCAATCATTAGCTCATTTTCTACGGCTCTTTAATTCATTGACGTGTTCATCCTTCACAGTCCACCAAACTTACTTAGAATTATAATGAATACTTATCAACTGTTTCCCCTTAGATAATTTTCCTACAATTTTACGAAAATTCAACCACATCAATATTAATCTAACATGGTTTATTTTTTCATACCTTTACTATTGATTTTGGACTTTTTTTTTTTTTTTTTGATAAAGATTGATTTTGGACTTCTTTTGCTCACACGTTATGTACTAACAATATCTAGTTATTGCTTTCACTTTTCATGTAACTATTTCATGTGTTACTTCAAAGTTTCTATCAATGTAATCTCTCTCAATTTTATTTTATTTTGACTTAACAATTAACATTAGTATAAAAACCACCTTTTGTGGTTAAAATCCTAGTGCCTAGCTAATCCCATAGGTTTGGTTTTTCCCCAAATTGTTAAAATTATTTGTCTTCTTTAGGATTTTAATCCAATGTACACTTTTAATTTTTTGTGCAAACATGTGTCAAAAACTCAACTAATTTTATCAGCAATACTTGTGGAATTCATACATAAATTTAGTCTACTACTAAATATGGATTTTTGTTGTCATTCTCAAGGAGGAAAATCTAATCCACCTTTTGGTTTTTTGAGGAGACAAGTTCTAAATGAAATTAAATATCACTTAAAAAAAATGTTTTTATTATTTTATTATTTTAAAATGTGAGTCTGTTACCAAAAGCAAAGATATTAAATTGGGCTTAGAATAAACAGAAAGACTGGGCCTGGGATAAATAGGTAATTTCTTGAAGTTAAAAGCATAATAATCTCTCAGTTGTAGAAAATTTTATACCGCTTTGTAGTACCGTGCTACACAGAAAAACGAGTTGATACCAGAGTTATTTAGGTTATAATAAAAAATATAAATTATAATTTATAATTGTTAGAGTATGCACTTCAAGAGCGCTATAGAATTTCTCCGCACTTGTGGCAAAAACATTAATATAATTGAGACACGTTTGGAGTGTTACACCAAACTAAGAGAATGTAAAGCACTTCTGGAGTACAGTACTCAAAAGTGCCTAACATATTAGTGGGAGATGATAAAGTTAAGGAAAAAAAAGTATAGATGACACCAATTGATTGATAGGATGTATTGCTGCTCTAAGACTACACTAAAATTTCTTTCTAAGTTTGTCTAATCAATCCCAATACGATTAACATAAAAAGGAAAATAGATAAAACCTCTCATAAGTATGCATTATGTATACCAACGAAAGTAAAAGGACCTCTAGCTCATAGTTCAACTGGACATGTAGGTTATTCCCTCTCATTGATGGAGCGATGCGAGCCAGGCTATTCTTCTGTCGTGCAACCCGGCGGCTTATGTGCAACGACAAATAGAAAAGGATCTTACCACTACAACCGATACAAGTATATCCTTATTATTGATAGCACAAGGAAGAAAAAACTCAGCCTTAATAAGCTATTTTAGTCGCGAAGATGTATTTAGTGGAAATTGAATATAATTTTTTCCTTACAAATTCAATTTGCATTATCATTTGAGCTAATTCATGTAAGTTGGTCTTTGATAACTAGTTGATTCAACTTTGTAGTTCGACAAGATTTGATAATTACTTTATAACTTGAATGAGCACAAGAACATTACAAAAGAAAAAAAGAAGAAGATGAAACTACCTTACGAGAATGACAATTATTGGAATAATAATAAGATTTACATGAACAACCATACTGATACATACGAACTTGTTTAATGCAGTTACTGTTTCTGGTGCCTTCATAAAATATACAATTGCGCGAAACATATAAATAACATAACATGCCTACGAGTTTTTTCAACCCGAATTACCACCTATAAACCCAAATCTAAGTAAACATCAAACTAACTACACAACAACCTATGAATGTTCAAAGAGTTGTTTCATATTACAAGGCCTTGTAACACTAGCATGTCCACTCCATAGTAGCTCAGCTAATTGTTTGTTAGCCATTTCAGTAGTATGTGCACCATCAAACCACACATACTCACTTGGATTTCTACATACTTCATATTCTTCTCCATTTGGTCCTCCACATCCAAATGCTCTATATGCTCCTGAGCCACAACACGCAACTTTTCCATCCTCGAATCCTACACAAATACAAAAATATCGTCACTAGTTCATACATTCTAAATTTGATATGGCGTTTTATAGATATTGGAGAATTTTTATTTTGTCGAAAATCAACTTTTTCTATAAAATGTTGAAAAGATGGGACCAGAACCATCCTTGGTAGGGGTGATTCAGACGGCCGGGCCCCCACTGATTTCACCCCTAATCGTGGTTATGAAAAAGAGGAAAAATGATAGATGACTTACCATATTTCGACGGATTATTCACTCTATCGAGGAGAGAATTGTAGTAGTCGAAGATTGCGTGTTTGAATCCTGGCAACTCTGTTTCTAACTTGGCAAGACTGATGGATAAGTACTCATTGTGTAATTTTGCTAGTGCCAATGGTTGTTCTAAGCATTTGCTGCCAAGCTCTGGATTCATTGATTCCATTACAGGGACACAACCCAATGGTCCTGCATTTTGAAATGCAATCTTTCTTGCTCCTAAGTTATATAATTCCTGCCATGGATCAACATAACATAAACAATATCAGATAGATGGATTGCATAGCTCTAACGGAAAGACCAAAATCCCGACTAGAATGGCACCAAGCCAAGACCGAATAGCGGGTATAATTGACCCTTTATAATACTCAATTTTAGTAGAAAAGATCGATAAGATGTTCTTACTTGGAGCACCAATGTCAAGTTGCCAACCACCATTTGTACATAAGCTCTTTGATTGGATAGAGTGGCATTAGGATTTGAAGTATAGAAGTCAAAATAGTCATTGCCACCAATACTAAATAAATAAACAGCTCTTCTTAAGAATTTCTCAGCTTCTACTCCATTTAATTGCTGTCTTAATGACTTCTTCACAGTCTTGAAATACTCTAGCTGCTTTCTTATATGTACCTGCAAAAAAGAAAAGAGTGATAAAAGAACAACATATTTAATCAAATTAATTTGATTGATATTGTTAGAGCCAATTTGTAAGTGGAGTTGCAATGGGTAAAAAATGAACCAAATCCCACATTAGAACTGGTGAAAGTCGTCACATGGCTAAATCAGCAAGTGTGTTTTCTATGCGTGTGAATATATTCGGCGAGTGATATATATATGGTATTGTATTAGACTATTTATACTTGAACCTCGATATTGAAAGCTGAAATTCTAACAACTTCATTTTGTGATAATATTTCAACACATATTAGAGTGAGCATTGTATTTTACACCTTTTAAAGCCTAGAAGGCCTTCACAAGTGTGAATGAGATAAGTGGCACAAGCAAAATGTAGCAATCCAATCCCGAAAGGGTGGAGTCAGGGTAGGAAGGTTTGTACAGAAAGTAGCTCTAAGGATGACCAAGGGTACGGGAATAAGCAGAATCTCACATCGGAAATAGGGAGGATATACTGCTGAAACTTATAAGTAAGATGTGTTTCCAATACATGCCTGATGCATTATAAAGCCGTGAGGCCCAATGGTATGGATTTGAGCGAAAGCAGACAAGATTTGCATTGTATTGGACCCGAATGTTACACAAAAGGAGGATTGGGGAGTGTCGGAAAATCCCCAATTGGCGGGATATTGTCGATTCATTACTAAGTTAATCTAATATTCTACATTCCATTACTCACACGAACCTCCTCTAACTCTCTCGGAAAAGGGCACTTTGGTTCAAAATGGTTCATTTACAGTTAGTAATCAAATTAACATCATTTTATTCCTACCATAAGGAATGCTATCTAATCATGATCACAATAACATTAACTAAATATTAGTTTAAGAAAAAAAAATAGATGTACATACAGTTCCAGGATGAGTTCCAGCAAGAACACCAGCACCAGCTGAAGCAAAATTAGCTCCATCACTCAATGGGTGACCACTTGGTTCAAGGTATGGTGGAATTAGAGCCAAATTAGCAAATTGTGCTGCAAAAATGCGAGAGATTATAGTAAAAGTTATTATTAAGTCTTAACTTTCCACTTAACTTTGTAGATTAAGTGTTCGAGCATTCGAATCCTAAAAACCCATGCCTGTATATTAGTAACATGGGAAATTCTATGGTCACTTTGTTTTTCACAAAGTAACCATTACTTTGTTTTGTCCACCATTAGATCATGGGGTGAAAAGTGATCTAATGGTGAATAAAGCAAAGTACAAACAAAGTAACTCAAAAACAAAGTCACCATAGCCTACACCTAGTAACATATATGGTAGCATAAGTCACTTCAAACCTATCGAGCTGAGCTGAAACTTGGCATACTCATGCTTGGCTCCTTAGAAAATTAGCGAACTCGAGCTGAGCTACTAGTTTGGTTCCAGCTCAAAATCACGTTCTCGAGTAGCTCAGCAACAAAAATATTTGTTCACGAGCAACTCGTCTATACTTATGAGTTTTGTTCGTGAGCAGCTTGTTAATTTGTTCATGAACTTTGCTAGCTAGTAGCTCGTTAATCATGTGCATGAACTTCGCTCGTAACAACTCATTAGTTATGTACTCATGAGCAAAGCTCGTAAAAAGTAAACAAGTTGCTTGGGAGTAGTTTGTTTATTACTAACCCTCAAACAGTCAAGTTTTTATCTGACCAAACCAACGGCTGGACTCATCTACAATAGATTGCATTGAAAAAGTCATGAATTAGTAGTAGCATCTTACCAATGAAATCGGGGACAATCCGGCCATCAGAAAGTCTACCGGTGGGATGGTCAAAGAAAGATTGACCATAAGGCCAAGAAGTAGCTTGAGATCCTTCATCAGTAGAGCCATTAAGATACTGATTATTCCCAGGATCAAACAATGAATCTCCAAAAATAAACAAGGCCTTATGTTCTTCTTCTTTTATTTTTTCATAGCAAACACTAGGATTCTTCAAGCTTACACACAAATTTACCACACACAACACATATCTCACCAAATTTTCCATTACCAAACAATCTTTAAATTAATCCGAAGCTCGTTAGACACCTTTTAAGTAGATTCTTTCCGAATTGAAGTTTGTTGCGTTTAAGTTTGGTAAGAAAATAAATAAACTCTGCTTTTGGGAGTGAAGCAGAGTCAATTTTAGCACGAGACTTTTGGTGTTGTAACTAAAATAATAAAGAAAGCATGGGACTTGGCGCTGATAATTGAACGAATCACGACCGTTGGATTATATTTTGATTTGGAAAGGTAACGGTTGAGATTACATTTCGGCTTAAGATTGTGTTTATTGATTTGTCGGTATACTTGTCGTTTTTAGTCACATGTTATTCTTCATTTTTATGTTCACTTTTTGTCCTTATTGGCTTATAGGCTGGCTAATGGACCCTTCGTAAAGCCCATTTAACCATCTCATCCTCTCAACCTGGTTTGTGTATAATAAGAAACCAAAATATAAAATCTTTTCTTCCATTTCAAAATAAGTGTCTTGTAATTTTGTAGTTTTACAAATAAAGAATTGTGGTTTGACTTCAAGCAAATAAATTACTGTAATTTACATTATTTGCAGAATTAAGGAAATTGTCGATTTTGTTGACGCAAATGACGGCATTTTTTGCCTAAATATTTTTTCAAACATTTAATCGATTATGTAAGAGTTAAGATCAAAGGACAAATTTTTTTTTTGGGCAAAAACGGTCATCATTCACGTGAAAAAAATTGACCCTTTCCTTAATTCTGTAAAAAATGCAAAACACAGTCATTTATTTATTCAAACGCAAACAATTGAACTTTGTTTAGAAAAATGCGAAACCATAAGTAACTTATTTAAAACTAATCCTAAATTCTTTTAAAAAGTATATAGATAATTTCTTATTTTAGCATTTAGAATATCATTATTGGTGATATATAATTTTTCTTGTTAGATTAAAAAGTTATTTATCTTAATTTAATCTAGTTGTTGTATAAAAAACTGAAAAGTTATATTTCTTTATAGTAATTTTCTAATTTATCAAACATCCTATCAAAGCTAAAATCTTAGAGTTTTTTTATGTTCACTTTATTTAATAAAATAATTCACTACTTTGTCCATTATTACTATTAGATGAATGAGATGAAAGTTGATCAAATGATGAAAAAGAAAAGAAAAAAAATAAAAAAATGATGAAAAAACAAAATAAGCAAAACCAAGTAACCATAACCTTCACTCTAAAATCACAATCTAAATAATAATAATCTAAAAATATTATTTACTAATACATACTATACTAGAGGAAAAATACATCACTGCCAAAATGACTACGTCTAGTGATTAACTAATGAATTAAACAATAAATAAGATCAAATTACATTAAAATGGAAATATGATGAAACACTAATTAACTAAGCAAATTCAAACAATTGCTTCATGTTATAAGGTCCAGTCATTTTTGGCAGTCCAGTCCATAACAATTGTGCAAGTTGCTGATTAGTCCTTTGAGTATGATGTGCTCCATCAAATAGTACATATTCATTGGGATTTTTGCATAGATTGCAACCTTTTTCCCCACACCCTCTTCCATTGTACATCCCACTTTCACAACATGCATTTTCTCCATCTTTGAACCCTTCAAACATCATTAATACAAGGTTTTAGTTCATAAAACAAGGTAACTAAGAATCATGCTGTTAATTGTATTTTACGATATGATAAAAACGCTATTAATTGATCTTAACTATAAGTTTAAACTTCGGTTTAATTAGTTTCTTTTATATCGCACCAGAGCATCTAGGACTAGACCGGTCTATGAGTCGGGCCTGGCCCAACAGAATACTGGCCTGACCCAACCCTCATGTTAGTTTCAGCAGGCTTTGATCCCGTTGAGCTTGGGTTTGAAAATCAAATTGGAAACCTGGCCATATATTCCCATTTAAAAAATATGTATATTTAAGGTAAAAAAAATACTATTTAGCCATTGTCTTATTCCAAATTAGTGCATTTGGTGATTGACATTTTATTTGGTCACATTTAGCCATTCACTTTTATAAATTTGATGAAATCGCACCATTATTTTGTTAATTGACATTCATACATTTGTAATATTTAGCAAAATTTTAGTTTTATTTGCAATTTCTTATTTGAAATAGAAGAACTTTAATGTTTAACATTTTAATCTCCGTTTAATTTTGATCCAAGAATGACGAAATTTCACTAAATTGATAGATTAATGGCCAAATATAACCAAATTTACAAAGGTTAGTGGCCAAATGCATAAATTTAAGATAGGTCATTGATCAAATAGTGTCTTTTGCCTATATTTAATAGAAAAGTTAATGTATTACCTAAAAACAAATATTTAAATATACTAGATAATATTTACCAGGTGGGCTGGTTTGTGCCAGATTGGGCTCATTTTATAAATCTCAAGCCCACCCAAAAAATAAATAAGCTTTAGCATGCTTGGGCCGGGCCGGAATAAAGTCTAATTTTCAGTATCCCACCCCAGCGACTCGGATTAAATATCATTTAAAAAAATGTTTATTATTTTATTGTTGTCATTCATACATAAATTTAGTCTACTACTATGTTTTTATTAAATATCCCAGAGACAAGTTCTAATGAAATTAAGAGTTTTTATATGGTTACTTTGTAAAAAATAAAGTAACTATTATTTTGTCCATTATCACCATTAGATTAGTGGTATGAGATGTGATTCAATAGTGATAAAAAAAAATAGTGGTTACTTAAGTAACCATAGAAAACACATGAAATTAAATATCACTTTGAAAAAATGTTTCTATTATTTTATTATTTTAAAATGTGGGTCTGTTACCAAAAGCAAAGATATTAAATTGGGCTTAGAATAAACAGAAAGACTGGGCCTGGGATAAAAGGCTTAAGCTACGTAGTTCATACTTCATTCTGGAGTTTAGTTTGGCAAATAGGTAATTTCTTGAAGTTAAAAGCATAATAATCTGTCGGTTGTGGAAAATTCTAAAGCGCTTTGTAATACCGTACATTTTAAAAATACAGTAATGTCCGAATGCTCCTTGAATATCTAAATTGAATTTGGACATTGACCCTAGATCTAACAATTTCGTTCATATGCACATTAAAAATTAAACTCTAGTCACTAAAAACTAAACTCTAGACCCTAAATCATCGACCCTAGACACTAAAAATTAAATCCTAGACCCTAAATCATCGACCCTAGATACTAACATGTGACGTGTCATCGAGTTATTAGTCCGGAGTATCACGTCATCTAGGGTCGATGATTTAGGGTCTAGGGTTTAATTTTTAGTGTCTAGGGTCGATTATTTACGGTCTAGGGTTTAGTTTTTAGTGTCTAGGGTTTAGTTTTTAATGTGAATGTAAACGGAATTGTTAGATTTAATGGTCAATGTCAAAATTCAATTTGGACATTCAAGGACCACTTGAACATTACTGTTTAAAAATATACAGCGAAACGGGATGATATTGGAGTTATTTAGGTTATAATAAAAAATATAAATTATAATTTATAACTATTAGAGTACTTCAAGAGCGCTCTAGAATTTCTCCGTAGTTATGGCAAAAACATCAATATAATTGATACATGTTTGGAGTACTACACCAAATTAAAAGAATGTAAAGCACTTCTAGAGTATGGTACTTAAAAGTACCCAACATATAATGTTAAGAAAAAAAAAAAAGTATAAATGACACCAATTGATTGATAGGATGTATTTCTGCTCTAAGACTACACTAAAATTTCTTTCTAAAGTTTGTCTAATCAAATCTCAATACGATTAATACAAAAAGGAAAATAAATGTTATTAGAAAAAGGGAAAATAAATAAAACTTCCCATAAGTATGTATTATGTATACCAACGAAAGTAAAAAGACTTCTAGTTCATAGTTTTATTGGACATGTAGGTTATTTCCCTTCATTGATGGAGCCACGCGAGCCAGGCTAATTCTGTCGTGCGACCCATCGGCTTATGTGCGATAACAAATAGAAAAGGATTTTACCACTACAACCGATACAAGTATGTCCTTTTTATTGAGAACACAAGAAAGAAAAAACTCAGCCTTAATAAGCTATTTTTTTTTTACAACCTTAATAAGCTATTTTAGTCGGGAAGATGTATTTAATGGAAATTGAATATAATTTTTTCCTTACAAATTCAATTTGCATTGTCATTTGAGCTAATTCATGTAAGTTGGTCTTTGATAACTAGTTGATTCAACTTTATAGTTCGACAAGATTTGATAATTACTTTATAACTTGAATGAGCACAAGAACATTACAGAAGAAAAAATAAGATGAAACTACCTTACAAGAATGACAATTAATGACATAATAATAAGATTTACATGAACAACCATACTGATACATATGAACTACATATGAACTTCTTTAATGCAGTTATTGTTGTTTCTCGTGCCTTCATAAAATATACGATTGCGCGAAACATATAAATAATATAACATGGGTACAAATTTTTTCAACCCGAATTATCACCTATAAACCCAAATCTAAGTAAAAATCAAACTAACTACACAACAACCTATGAATGTTCAAAGAGTTGTTTCATATTATAAGGCCTTGTAACACTAGCATCTCCACTCCATAGTAGCTCAGCTAATTGTTTGTTAGCCATTTCAGTAGTATGTGCACCATCAAACCACACATACTCACTTGGATTTCTACATACTTCATATTCTTCTCCATTTGGTCCTCCACATCCAAATGCTCTATATGCTCCCGAGCCACAACACGCAACTTTTCCATCCTTGAATCCTACACAAATACGAAAATATCGTCACTAGTTCATACATTCTAAATTTGATATGGCGTTTAATAGATATTGGAGAATTTTTTTTTTTTGTCGGAAATCAACTTTTTCTATAAAATGTTGAAAAGATGGGACCAGAACCATCCTGGGTAGGGGTGACTCAGACGGCCGGCCCTCCACTGATTTCACCCCTAATCGTGGTTATGAAAAAGAGGAAAAATGATAGATGACTTACCATATTTCGACGGATTATTCACTCTATCGAGGAGAGAATTGTAGTAGTCAAAGATTGCGTGTTTGAATCCTGGCAACTCTGTTTCTAACTTGGCAAGACCGATGGATAAGTACTCATTGTGTAATTTTGCTAGCGCCAATGGTTGTTCTAAGCATTTGCTGCCAAGCTCTGGATTCATTGATTCCATTACAGGGACACAACCCAATGGTCCTGCATTTTGAAATGCAATCTTTCTTGCTCCTAAGTTATATAATTCCTGCCATGGATCAACATAACATAAACAATATCAGATAGATGGATTGCATAGCTCTAACGGAAAGACCAAAATCCCGACTAGAATGGCACCAAGCCAAGACCGAATAGCGGGTATAATTGACCCTTTATAATACTCAATTTTAGTAGAAAAGATCGATAAGATGTTCTTACTTGGAGCACCAATGTCAAGTTGCCAACCACCATTTGTACATAAGCTCTTTGATTGGATAGAGTGGCATTAGGATTTGAAGTATAGAAGTCAAAATAGTCATTGCCACCAATACTAAATAAATAAACAGCTCTTCTTAAGAATTTCTCAGCTTCTACTCCATTTAATTGCTGTCTTAATGACTTCTTCACAGTCTTGAAATACTCTAGCTGCTTTCTTATATGTACCTGCAAAAAAGAAAAGAGTGATAAAAGAACAACATATTTAATCAAATTAATTTGATTGATATTGTTAGAGCCAATTTGTAAGCCGGTCCGGGTAGACACTCTATACAAGAAGCAGTTTATGATGAGGGCAGAAATGAACTAAATCTCACCTTAGAAAAGTTGCAAGTCACGAGGCTAAATTAGTAAGTGTATTTTTAAATATGTGAATGCATTTCAAAACCGCGTGTTACAAGGAAAGGGACATGGGCGAAAGTGATTAATATCAACATGGTGTTGGATCAGAATATTAATACTTAATCAAAGGTTGAAATTCTGAAGACTCTATTTAGTGATAATATTTCAACACATATTAGAGTGAGCATTGTATTATACACATTTCAAAGCCTCACATGTGATAAAATGAGATCAGTGGAAGAAGCAAAATGTAGCAATCTAGTCACAAGAGGGCGGCGTTAGGATAGTAAGGCATGTACAAGAAACTGACTTTAAGGGATGGCTTTGGAGACGAGAACAAGCCGAATCCCAAGTTGGAAACAGTGGGGATATGTTGTTGAGCTTATAAGTAAAATATGGATGCAATACATGATTTAAAGCCGTGAGGCACAATGATAATGAATGTAGGTGAGGGGGCAATATCTGAGCTGTATTGGGCTCGAATATTACACAAAAGGGAGGATTGAGGAGTGCTAGAGAATCCCCAATTGGCGGGAACCATTGCTCTCAAGGATGGTCCAAATGCTGTCTATTCATTTACTAATAAGTTAATCTAATATTTTACGTTCCATTACTCACGTGAACTCCTCTGACTCCCTCTCGAAAAAGGGCATTTTGGTCCAAAATGGTTCATTTGCAATTAGTACTCAAATGAACAACATATTGATCCTATCATAAGGAATACTACCTAGCTAATCAGGATCACATTAACATTAACCAAATATTAGCTTAAGACAAAAATTAGATGTACATACAGTTCCAGGATGAGTTCCAGCAAGAACACCAGCCCCAGCTGAGGCAAAATTAGCTCCATCTCTCAATGGATGACCACTTGGTTCAAGGTATGGTGGAATTAGAGCCAAATTAGCAAATTGTGCTGCAAAAAGTGTTAGAAATTATAATAAAAGCTATTATTACGTCTTAACTTTCAGCTTAAATTTATAGATTAAGTGATCGAGCATTCAAATCCTAACAAACTAAGGCTATGTATTAGTGAAATTTCTACATATATGGTAGGATAAGTCACAATCAAACCTATCGAGCTGAATTTTGGCTCCTTAGACAATTAAGGAACTCGAGCCTAGCTACTAGTTTGGTTCGAGCTCAAAATCATGTTTACGAGCAACTCATTAAGAAAAATATTTGTTAGTGAGCAACTCGTTTTTATGTTCACGTGCTTTGCTCGCGAGCAATTTGTTAATTTTGTTCATGAACTTTCACAGTACCTGGTTAATTTCGCGAACGACCCATTTATTATGTACTAATAAACAAGCTAAAGAGAAAATAAACAAGTTGCTCGCGAATATTTTGTGTACTACTGTTGTTACGGAAAGCTAACTTATTATTAAGTTTGCACACATCTAATTGTTAGACAGACATAATTAATCTCCGTAGCACAAAGCTAAAGTTTGTTCGTGACTTTCATGGATTCGTTCACGACTCACGAGAGGTCGAAAATGATCATGAACACTATGAACCAAAGCTCAAGCAGTCATGTTCAAGCGGCTTGGCTCATTTACACTCCTAGATTATTCTATATCACATATTATTACAAAAGCAAAAGCCTAATCTATCATACTATGATTGCATTGAAAAAGTCATGAATGAGTAAGTTACCAATAAAATCGGGGACAATCCGGCCATCGGAAAGTCTACCGGTGGGATGGTCAAAGAAAGATTGACCATAAGGCCAAGAAGTAGCTTGAGATCCTTCATCAGTAGAGCCATTAAGATACTGATTATTCCCAGGATCAAACAGTGAATCACCAAAAACAAACAAGGCCATATGTTCTTCTTCTTCCTTAAATTTTTCATAGCAAACACTAGGATTCTTGAAGCTCATACATAAATTTACCACACACAACATCAATTTCAGTAATTTTTCCATTACCTAACAGTCAAAATCAACCCTTGGAAGCTCTTAAGTTTGGTAAGAAATTGAGAAACTCTGCCTCTTAAAGATGAGCAGCAATTCTTAAATTAATATCAATTAATGTCAATTTTTACATGTGACTTTCTTGTTGATTATTAAATGATGATCGAGCCAGGATAATGGAGTAACATGTGGCAATTAAATATTTAGATTGTCCTTTTTAAAACATTTGATTTGGTATAATTGTTTTTGAATTCATCGGTAAAGTCACATGTTAATCTTGTGCACTTTTTGTCTTGGCTGGCTGGCTGGCTGGCTGAGATGCACTAGAGTTGAGGAAATTTAGACTCCTTTTCAAGGGACAAAATTGAATTAAATTAAAATAAATTACATTAATTTTCAATTTCCTCATTTTCTCTTCTTTTAATATGGTTCCAAATCTTCTTTCACTCTTTCATTCCCATCCACTTTTTAGCTGCCGAACTCTAGCCACCATCACACTTAAATGCTCCTTTTTGAGGGTTTAGAATTAAAATTATCCTTTGGGTTTAGAATTAGGATTTAAGGTTTGGATTTAGAAATAACATTTAGGGTTAGAATTAGGGTTTAAAGTTTGAGTTTAGAATTAAAATTTCGGGCTTGAGTTTAGGATTAGAAAGTTCATATAATTAATTTTTTAATTTCGTTTAATCTCATCACTTGATTTAAATGGAAGTTTTAACTCTACTTTGTAAAATCTTGCCCAAATCAAAAGGATCCGGACGCTTTTTTTATTTTTAAATGAATTTCGGCCTTGTGTACGAGTTTTCTTGTTTGAGGTTCATGGGCTTCTCGTTTTTCCATTAACTTTGGAGTTTTTATTTTTGTTCCATTAATTTTAGATTTTCAAAATCAACAAATAAATAAAGTGGGAGATAATGATAATCACTCAATCGGATAATTAGAATTATAAAAATTGCTAGCAAATAAATAAATAACAATATTAATTGAGCGTTAAATAAACGCAATAAAACAATTAGAAAGCTCGTTAAGTAATAACCTACAATCTTCGACTATGCCGTAAAAATGTGAAGAAACCTCTAACAGACGGACCATCAATTACACAACTATTCAACTGCAACATTACTCCAAATATTGTTCTTGATCGAGCTGAGAGCTTATTGAGAAAAACCTACAACCATGATCGATCAGAACCAAACATACACTTTCGGAGTAGGAAATTGAGGTTGAAAGTGAATTTCAAGATTTTAACTATGGACCCCATATAATTACAGTCTTTGATCCAACTAAGGGTTTCCCTAACGAAAAATGTTTCAATTAAATTCAGATCTGAACCAAACACACACATATAGAGAGGAAACATAGGGTGAACTCTGATTCTAAGATATCATCAATTTCTTCTGTCACAACAGTAGCAACAAATCAAATCAACGAATAACACAACATTTCAATCAAAAAAACAAACGATTAAACAAGGTAAAAACGGCTTAAGAAACCCTAACTCCTCATATGGGAGACATTCTTACTCCTCATACGGAAGACATTCTTGTTGAACAAAAAACAACTGATAGAACTCAACGGATGTGCTTAACAACAAGATGGTGGTCTCATTCAAAATTGTACTAGTGACTGGTTGGGTGGTTTCACTGTTAATTTGGGGATTTGTACTGCATTTATGGCCGAGATTTGGGGATTGTATTTTGGTCTTCTTTTGGCATGGAATCAAGGATATCGTAAAGTGTTAATTGAAATGGATTCAAGTTTTGTGCTCACTCTGGTCCAGGGTCGGGTGGGAGGACACCACCCCCTTGGTTGGTTAATTAAACACTGTTAGGATCTTCGAGATAGGGATTGGGAAGTGAAGTTCCTTCATGACTATAGAGAGGGTAACCGGGCAACTAACTGGTTAGCGAATTCACAAGCAATCTTGCCTTAGGTCATCACAAGTGTAATGTGCCTCCTGCAGACCTCCATGAGATTCTTCTCGATGATCGAGCTAGTCGGTGACTCGGTCGACTAGAAGAGTTATTTATTGTTAATTTTTAGTTTCTTTCTTTTCGTTCCGGTTTTGTGCCGTCTCCTCTACCAAAAAAAAACTAGCTCTCTTAGTTTTAGTTGTGGTAAAGAAACACCGTATAAAAAACTGTTGTATTTGACTCATAATATCAATGGTGTTTTTCTCATCGCGGAGTGGAGTGGAGCGAGAGGAACGAAAAAACTAAAACAACAAATCTAAATATATAATAATATTATAAAAATGTTATTTACTAATACATACTAGAAGAAAAATACATCACTGCTAAAATGAGTAAATCTAGTGATTAATTAATACATTAAACTATAAATAAGATCAAATTACACTAAAGTGGAAATAAGATGAAACTCAAATTAATTAAGCAAATTGAAACAATTGCTTCATGTTATAAGGTCCAGTCATCTTTGGCACTCCAGTCCATAACAATAGCGCAAGTTGCTGATTAGTCCTTTGAGTATGATGTGCTCCATCAAATAGCACATATTCATTGGGATTTTTGCATAGATTGCAACCTTTATCCCCACACCCTCTTCCATTATACATCCCACTTCCACAACATGCATCTTCTCCATCTTTGAACCCTTCAAACATCATTAATACAAGGTTTTAGTTCATAAAACAAGGTAACTAAGAATTGTGTTTGTATATTATGATATGATAAAAATGCTATTCATTGACCCTAACTATAAGTTTAAACTTCGGTTTAGTTAGGATTTTTATATCGCACCATAGCACCTAGGACTAGACCGGTCTATGAGTCGGGCCTGGCCCAACAGAATATTGATATGAACATTTACTTCAAGCCCAACTCGACCCTCATGTTATTTTAAGCAAGCTCGGATCCCGTTGAGCTTGGGTTTGAAAATCAAATTGGAAACCTGGCCATATATTCCCACTTGAAAAATATGTATACTTAATATAAAAATTAATGTTTTACCTAAAAACAAGTATTTAAATATACTAGATAATATACTAGATAATATTTACCAGGTGGGCTCGTTTGGGCCAGATTGGGCTCATTTTATAAATCTCAAGGCCCACCCAAAAAATAAATAAGCTTTAGCATGCTTGGGCCGGGCCAGGAGCGTAAAGTCAAATTTTCATTATCCAACCCCAGTGACTCGGGCTTCGGCGGACCGGTTGGGTACCGGGGTGTGTGGACTGGTCTAGGACCGAGAGTGGTCGAGAGGTGAGGTTAACCTTTATAGTAAAGTTGGGTGCAATTTGAGTCTTATCCCTTACCTGAATGACTTATTTATGCTGAATATGATAATGTGTATAATTAAGATGCATACCATATTTAGTTGGGTGCTGAATTCTAGCAGCAAGAGCATGAAAATAATCAAAAATAGAGTATTTGAATCCTGGTAATTGAGTCGCCAATTTCTTCATGGCTTGAGATAGAGCTTTATTGTGTAGAGCTGCATTTTCTAAGAAGTTTCTAACACATGTTTCATTGTTTTGAGGAGACATTGATCTGACTGTCGGGTAGCAACCTAATGGTCCAACATTTTGAATTGCTAATTTTCTCAACCCACTTTCATACAGTTCCTGATCATCAACAAAATCAACAAATAAAAGTATAAATTAAATCTATAGATTTAGCAGTTACATATTTTTTTTTTGATAAGTTATCATTTATAGAAACGTAGCGACACGATCCTAAAAGGGTTGCGCCAGAATGAAATACCTAAGTAAAGAGTGATACGCTAAAGTGCAACAACGATATACAAAATAATAAACTAGATGTTACATTGAAAATAAAAAGAGTGACCGAGTTACTATTAGTAAAGTATGTTTCTAACGAGTAGTTGTGTTCAAAATCCCAAGGTATTAAGAAATGAAACTTGAACTAAATTAGACAATGTCTATATGGCATTATACTAGGTATGAGTTGTAACAGATTAGTCGCCGATGCAGATTGAGTTTGTAAGAAGAGATCTCATGTTCAATTCTCACAATGCGTAAAAAGGGATGATGAGTGTTATCTGTGACTAGGATCCGACAAGGATTATCTCAACATGGATAGTGGTCTAGACCAGAGTACAAGTTTATTACCACACAAAAACGGAATAGGTCTGGAGGGAGTAGTGTCGGGATGGAATACATGAACAAAAATAAGTCTTAAATTATGGCAATGAAGCAATTATGAACAAAATTCTATATTGAAAATGAAGAGACGAGACTATATATATGTAAGGTGTGTTCCTAATAAGTGTAGCCCGAATTTTCAACTATAAGAAATAAAATTTGGACAAATATATGTTTCAAGAAATGTGAATCTTACCTTGATTCCATTAGTTAAATTGGCAATGACCATATTGACATAAGTGGTTCTTTGAGCAGTAGTAGCATTTGGGTAACTTGTGCTGAAGCTGAAGTAATCATTTCCACCAAGGCTTAACAAGAATACAGATCTCATTACTGTCTTTTTAGCTTCTCTTTCACCCACTTTCTTCTCTAATGAACTTAACACTTTCTTGAAATTGCTGATTTGGATTTTAAGATTCATCTAGTAAAAAATAAAATTCAAACAACATTTTAAAATTAAAATAATCATGAGAATCAAGAAAATGCATCATATAAACACAATTTATAATATTATACCACTTCACTGTGAGATTCAAGAACACCAGCTCCAGCTGAAGCAAAGTTGACTCCATCACTGAAATTAGCACCTGGTTTTAGGAATGGAGGAGGGAGATTCATCCCTGCATGTTGTGCTGTTCAAACAATGTAGATTCCTTATTAGTGCTAATTATTTTCGGATAAGGATCGATTTGATTAGCTTAGCATAGATGGTTAATTTGTCACAAACAAAAAGGTAATAAGCTATATAGACATGACTCAACTTTGTTCTTATTATCATTGTATTCTCAACTTTTAAAACTAGACTTCATGTCTGCATTTTATGTTTTCCTAAAATAATAGCTGATTTTACTATCGATCAAGATATGTAATCAACTTTAATTCTTGAATTTTTGTAGTAGTTTAGCTTCGAAGAGAGATAGGTTAGCGACAATCATACATTGTTAATAAGAGAAAATTTGAGTGGTCATTCGTGAGTATATCAAATCTAAATACTTCATAGCTACTTTTAAAGAAAATAAGTTAACCTCTAACAACAACAAAAAGTAAACAGCAGTAACTGAAGTAAACAAGCTTAAAGAACGGGAAATGCACGGAAATGACATACCGATAAAATCAGGGACAATGAGGCCGTCACACAATCTACCAGTAGAATGGTTGTTAAAGCTCATTCCATAAGGATAAGTAGTACCAGGAGCATGAACTGTGCCATTGAGATACTGATTATTCCCGGGATCGAAAAGTGAATCTCCCAACACAAACAAGAGCTTCTTCTCTGCATTCTGCTGCATGGAATAGCACCCTATTGGACTCACAATTGCTAAACAGAAAATTGCAAGAAGCATCTTGTTCATGCTCACAATATTATAAACTGCCATTCTTTAATTAACAAGCCAAACTTGAGTTAATCTTTTTTTTTTCTTGAGTTATTCTGTTTATGTTGTTTTGAGTTTAATATTATGAATTTGAAGTAGTGATACTTATAGGGGGAGATCTGAACTAGTTCATATTAATGTCTGTGTGTTTTTGTAGTGTTTTTGAGGATGGATGTCTGTGTGTTGACGCGTCTCGCACGTGTGAATAAAGTTTTAAGTGTTCAGACTGAACCACAAAAAATAAAATAAAATCACTATTTAAAAAGGAACTTACGAAGAAAGAAACATGAGTGGAATTAAAGTAGGATATATCATGGTCGACCTTATAACCCAGAAAATATCATCATCCACTAGTGGTTAAATGACAGTTTGGCTAGATTTTGTTTTTCTTCTCTTCTTATTTTTAGATCAAAATTTGAATTTAGAAGTGTAATAAAAGAACGCAAGCGCTAGTCGAGGTTTGTCAACTTTCAAGGAGTAGATTGAAAAATAGAGTGGTGCTCACCTAGTCGATAACTAACCAAATAAAAAAAAATTTGGTCAATCATCATCAGATTGGGATCTAAGGATGAAAATTAAAACTTATAATAAAATAGTCTATTTTACTTTAATTATAAATAATGTTTTTTATTTTTTTATTATACCCTAAATAGTTTCGTATCAAACCGTCGTCTTTAGGTGATTTTATTATATTTTAATCTTCACTATTAGATTCTAATCTAATGGTAATCACGACCAAATTGTATTTGGTCAGTTATTAACTAGGTGAGCACAACTGTAGAAAAATAATAAATAACAAGTCGAATTTTGAGAGCTTAAATAGATCTAAATCAGTCCAAATTAAATGTCAAGGGATCAGACTGCCTCAAAACAAAATTAGTAGCACTATTAATTTTTGATAAATTGTACTTGTGACTTATATTTTGTACTACTAACGTGATTGTTTTCAAACTTAACGTAAAACTTTTTATGGATGATCAATTGGTTGTATCCCAATTAATACACTTATCAATGTATATGTAGAGAGTTCAAAATTCGAATCCTGTCCCCTTGCAAAATTTATCAAAAAGAAAAAAAAGATTTATACAAGAATAACCTACTCATTGTTATATAAATAGTCCAGTTTCAAATGTTGAAAATCGTTGTTATACCAAACTCTATTTAGGATGAACTCCAAAATTTTATTTATGTATTATATAGAAGTTTTACTATACTAAAATATTGATCGTTTTTCGAAGAAGTAAAAATGAAAAAAAGAACAAAATTCAAAAACTAAGAAAGGTTTAAGAATTGAACCTGTTTATAAATTTCGTTAGTAAACCATTTTCTGCATTTTCTCTTTTTAAAAGTAATAACTTTTATTTTTTTTATGAATCAAATAATATGTAAATTTAAATAACGATAAAAAATAAAATAAAAATTAAAAATAAATTTTTATCGGATGATCATTTTGATCAAAAGAAGCTATTATATTAATAAAGCCTCACTTCAGACCCTTAAAGTTGGCACTTATTTTTATTTAGACACATAAATTTTAGGGTTTTTCACATATATACTTAAACTCTATAGAAACACACCACTTAAATACATTTTGCCCATTTACCAACATAATCAGGAGAGTGAAAATGACTAAAATGGTAAAAAAAACTTATGATAAATTACAAAAACACACATAATTAATTTCATTCGTCTTCTTTCTTCTCTCCTTCTTCCCTCTTCTTCTTTCTCTTTCTTTTTTTCTAATTTTAATTTGGAATTCAGGAAAATCTGGAATTTCCAGATTATAAAATGTGGAAGAAATCATGAATTTTTCGGATTTGAAATATGGATAAAAGTTGAAATTCTAAATTTTGTATTACAAAAAGAAAAAGAGAAAGAAGGGAAAAGAGAAAGAAGGGACCAAAAATGTAATTTTTTAAGCGAACATATTACACTCTCTTTAGTGAAAGTGAGATTGGGTGCAAAAGCGCCAAATGCATGTGAAAAGCCAAGTTGAGTGGGCTAAGTGAAAAACCACAAAGTTCATGTGTATAAATGAAAAAAAGTGCCAACTTGAAGGGTCTAGGTGAGGTTAAGTCTATTAGTAAAGTGTGGAGCTCTTTAGTTCAGGTACATTCTTTTAAAAAAATTTGTGCAATTACACTTACATTGAACAACAAAGGAAAATCTCCATCCTACATGTACTTAATATTAACACATTAATAATTACCAATTAATGTAATTATAATTTATCCATTCTAAATAATCGATACACATATGTATTAGCTAGGACCATTTGGATCTATAGAACATGCGAAAAATTAATGACATTTTAATTTTTTTGGTGAGATTGATGACATTTATAATTTGACTCACCTATATATGTGAAAAGTTATATTAATAAACATAATTTGACTCTCAGCTGTACCAAATCTTGACTTACATAAAAGTCATATTGATCAGTAGGTGTAGGCTATAGTTACTTTGTTTTTCCTTTACTTTGTTTGTACTTTGTCCTATTTACCATTAGATTAGGTTTTAACCCATGATCTAATGGTGGACAAAACAAAGTAATGGTTACTTTGTGAAAAACAAAGTGACCATAGAATCTCCCTGATCAGTATATACAACATATGAATAGAAACTTTAATGGGCCCCGAGATAATAAAGTGGAGGCCTACGAACTTGCAGACTTTTTAATTTCTAGTGACAACTCATGACATAATCAAAGGCAAAATATCTGAATATGAATTTGGTGTATATAAATACATAAATTTTTCCATAAAAGTCAAATGAGTCCCGTTACTATAAAAAAGTGAATCTATTACGTATCTTTATGCAGATATTATAAAAAGTTATTTGACTCGCTGACTGTACAAAATACTGTCACTAAAGCAAATGACCAAAATACTTTCATTCATCTGCCTCTTCTGCACCCCTCATTAATGAGAGTATTTTGGTCTTTTTGCATAAAAAAATGTGATATGACAATATTTTGTAACAATGTATTAAGCAATTTTACGCCAAGTCAGCGCGCATGAACACGATACCTTTTAATAGTTGAAAAATTCAATAGGTCATCTCAAAAGTTGATCTCAAGTAACATATTTGAATAATTTAAGTACTTATATATGCCATAATCTTAATATTGTATGGAGTTTGTATTGTTTGTGTTATGTATTATGCTCAACAGAATGGAAAGATAATTAAAAAAATCTTAGTCAACCATGAGTATTTATGTCATTAAGGTTTAGCGCAAGTTGTAACCTTAACAATTAAGAGTAATTTTACTAAATTCGACTGTTCCTTGTAATTTATCAATAAAAGCCTTAGTTATAAATTCAACGGTTTTCGATATGGATATTATTAAACTTCAGAATGATACCGAAACAAAGTCGACGATTCGGTTTAATACGGTTCCTTCAAAAAGTTAACAATTCATCCAGTTTGATTTTTTTTGATGGTTCTGTTCGTTTCAAGAATCTTCGAGATCCATGCTCAGCCTTAATATATGCACATCATTTACGATAGCTGTTCATACGCATATTTACACTCAATTAATTCTAGGGTAAATTTCAAAAATAAAACTCATATGGCTAGAAAATTATAAAAAAATGATTGTGATTTACCTTGTGACAAAAAGGTGACTGTGATTTTTATATTTGCCAAGAGAATGATCTTTTATTTAAATAACATAAGAATGATTGCTAGACCTTAAACGTGTGACATTTCAAGAATTGATAATATCCTGTAAGAAATTTTAATTCTTTAACTTTTTAATTTTAAGACCGCTTAGATGGTGATTAGTGTCGAGAGAGAAAGTGGATATATATATGTAGTGGGAGAATTCCGAAAATGATAATTCTAAAAAATAAAAAAGATATGGTTCTAAAGTAAATAATGAACTAAACAATTTTAATCCTTTCAATTTTGAGGACGTTAACGGTGATTTTTATAATAATATCCAAATAAAGATTTTCTTTTGACAAAATATAAAAACTATTACACAGCTTTCTTACAAACTCTACTTACTATTCGTAAACTTAGACATTTTAACATCGACTGGAATGTTTTAAGCATGAACTAAAAGTGAGTTTCACTTATCTTACATAAGAAGAAACAGAAGAAGAAAACTTAGACTTTTTAACATCGACTGGAATGTTTTAAGCATGAACTCATAAGAATGATGCAGGAAGATGGAATGGAAAATTTCTTATTCACATTACTCAAAACAGAAAACAGAGGGCAACATAAATAGGCTGAGCCTTACAAGTAAACAAAACAATGCAAAGAAACAAAAGAGCTAGAAAACAGGAAAGGAAAGAAAACAATAAGGTAAAAGACAAAGGTTGTTAGGGGAATTGTAGCTAAGCTGTGATAATCCAAACAGTAACTCTTGGAAGCCAAGGTGAGGATGAGGACAAAGAGAGGGAAAGCATCTGGTGAGGGAGATGAGTGAAACGCACCGTTTGAGGGAGTGACGGAAACGGTGCGTTTTGGGGATAAAATGAAATTAGGTTAAAGTTGGGATTTGGGGGTTACTGTTGGAATCAATTTGACTGTTATTACTCCCCCTCAAACTTAACTTGGTACAAATTTAGTAAGCCAAGTTTGGAAAGGAGAAATCGAAGATGGGGAGAGTGCTGGGCTTTGGTGAATAGGTCTGCTAGTTGTAGAGAAGAGGCGATGGGCATGAGGCGAAGCAATCCCCATTTGACTCGTTCACGAACAACATGACAATCAATGTCAATGTGTTTAGTTCGCTCGTGGAATACAGGATTGTGGGCGATGTGAAGAGCCGAAACATTGTCACAAAACAAAAGTGCAGATGTTCGAGGAGGGCAAGTGATGTCTTTAAGGAGGTTTGTTAACCAATGAAGCTCACAAGAGGTGGATGCTAGAGCTCTGTACTCTGCTTCTGAAGATGATCGGGTGACGGTGCTCTGCTTTTTGGATCGCCAGGAGATGATAGTATTTCCAAGGAAGACGATATATCCAGTTATCGAACGACGTGATTCTGGACAAGATGCCCAATCAGAATCAGAAAAAGCTTGAAGTTGCAGGTTGTTTGTGGCTGGGAAAAACAAGCCGAGGCCAATGGTTCCTTTTAAATAGCGAAGTATTCTGTGAGCTCGAGTTAGGTCATCGGTGGTTGGCTTATTTAGGCGTTGAGAGAGGTGATTGACAATGTATGATAGCTCGGGACGAGTGTGGGTTATGTATAACAACTTGCCAATAAGTTGTCTATAGGAAGTAATGTTGGATAAGGGTGTGGTACTTGGAGAAGGCTTGTGATTTGGGAGAGCAGGTGTTGAAGCAGGTTTGCAATTGAGGAAGTCAAGGTCTTGGAGCAGTTCAAGAATGTATTTTCTTTGACACATGTGAAGGCCTCTCGAGCTTCTGGAGAACTCGAAACCAAGGAAATATTGCAATTGGCCGAAGTCCTTGATACTGAACAACTTGTCCAAGTGTGCTTTAGCATCTCTAATAGAATGAGCATCATTCCCAAATAGTATCACATCATCAACATAGACCAAGATGGCACTAAACATGGATAAATTTTGTTTGGTAAATAGAGATGGGTCAGCAGCTGATTGTCGAAATCCAATTGATTTGATGGCTTGTGTGAGTTTCAAATTCCACTGCCGACCAACCTGTTTCAACCCATACAGAGACTTTTTCAATTTGCACACTTGATTTGGAGCAGTGGCTGTGACTCCAGGAGGTAAGGTCATGTAGACTTCTTCATCGAGGTCACTGTGAAGGTAAGCATTGTTAATGTCAAGTTGTTGAACATCACATCCCCTTGCAATTGCAACTGCTAACAGTGTTCGAATGGTTGTGAACTTTGCCACAGGTGCAAAGATGGCAGTATAGTCAATTCCCTCTTGTTGAGTGAATCCTCTTGCTACGAGCCTGGCCTTGAACCTAGCAATACTCCCATCTGTTTTGTACTTGATTCGAAAGATCCATCTGCAAGTGATTGGCTTTTTCCCATTAGGTAATGTGACAAGTTCCCATGTGTTATTCGACTCAAGTGCCAATAGCTCCTCATTCATTGCTTGCTGCCACTCAACTTCTTGTTTTGCTTTGTGATAAGACTTTGGTTCTTGATGACAGGTTATGTTTATGGAGAAAATTTGTTTGGTTTTGGATAATTTTGAGTAGGAGAGGTGTTTGGATAAAAGGTGAGGTGTGTTTGATAATGGTGAAGGTGTGATACCTTGTGTGAGTGCCAAATGGTAGTCTTTTAGATAGTTGGGGGCTTGTTTTGCTCTAGTTGATTTTCTGGTGCCAATAGGTTCATGTTGCTCTTCTGTGTTGTCATTTTGTTCTGTATCATCAATGTCATTGGTAGGAATGATAATAGGGTGTTCCAGTGGTTCATCAACATGATCATTTGCATCCTCATCTTTTCATGCATTGGAAGTGCATCATGTATAGTGTCAAGTTCTTCATCACTACAAAACTTGCCAGAATTTGATAATTCTGCCTCTTGAAATGGAAACACATCCTCATAAAATTTGACATTCCTGGAAAAGAAAATGACATTAGTGGTTAAGTTCATTAATTTGAATCCTTTTGTACCGGTTTTGTACCCCAGAAAAATGCATTTGACTGCTCTGTCAGTGAACTTGTCTTTATTTCTGCTGAGGGTAGATGCATAAGCAAGGCAACCAAACACTCTTAGGTGCTCCAAACCAGGCTTCTCACCATATATTTTCTGATAGGGTGTTGAATTCCCAATGGCAATTGATGGTAACCTGTTCATGATATGTACAACATGAATGACATCATCTGGCCAATATGACTTAGGCATAAAACTCTGCAACATGATAGCTCTTGTAATGTTCATGATCTCCTGATGCTTTCTTTCAACTCTGCCATTCTGTTGAGGTGTTTCTGGACATGATGTCTGGTGAACTATACCCTCCTTGATGTAGTATTCTTTCATTATAAATTCTTGCCCGTTATCAGATCTTATAATCCTCACTCTTCTGTCAAACTGCCTGTGCACATAAGTGCAGAATTGCTGTAACAATTCTCGTGCTTCACCCTTAGTTTGCATTAGTGAGATCCATGTGTATCTACTTTGGTCATCTACTATGGTAAGGAAATAGTGTTTTTCATTGTAAGACTCTCTCATAGGCCCCCAAATGTCAACATGAATTAAGTCAAAAGAGTTTTTAGCATTACTTTCACTTAATGGAAAAGGGAGTTTCTTTTGCTTAGCTCTTTGACAAATGTCACAAGGCTTTTCATTCATTGAATTTAAATCATTACAAGATATCTTGAGCTTTTTAAGTCTCTCAAGTGAAGAGTGTCCTAATCTAGCATGCCAAGTGTTGGCTTTGATTGAAAAAGAAAAAACATTACAACTCTTAGAAAAGGGTAAAGGGTACTCTAGATAATATAGACCTCCTATTTCCTTAGCCAAGCCAATCTTCTCCCAATTTGTAGTTGCCTGTAACATACACATGGATCCTGTTATCACTATGCAAACCTCATTTGATTGTATAAGCTTACTAGTTGATATGAGATTGTACTCAAAACTAGGAATGCACAAAACATCATACAAAATCAATTTATCACTGAGCTTGACTGTTCCTGTATAGACAGCTTTCACAACATTTCCATTTGGCAAATTTATACTGCAATCATCAATCTTATCATAAGTGCTGTAAAACTTAGGGTCACATATGATATGATCAGTGACTCCTGAATCAATTATCCAATGAGGTTTATCAAGTTTAGTATTAGTGAGGTTTAGAGTGATACCATTGCTTTCATTCTTAGTGAAGGTGTTCACACTGTTGTTTGAGCTGGATGCTTTGTTGCTGAAGTCGTGTGGTAGTAAGGCCACCAGTTTTTGATATTTCTCTCTTGACAGTGTAAACCTTTCACTTTGATTGGTTGTTACCTCTTCCTCACCAGAATCTGTGTCCTCCCTGTCTTGCTTGTGATTGACTGCATTGTTTGCCCTGGATTGATTGTTTCTGTAGCTGTTGCCTCCTCTTCCACCTCTATTTCCATGGCTAGGAGGGTAGCCATGCTTTTTGAAACATATGTCCTCAGTGTGACCTGTATTTCCACAATATGTGCAAGTAGCCTGATTTCGATTCCATCCCTTCTTGCCTGAGTTCCTCTGGTTATTGTTTCGACTGTTAACATTACTGCTTGGCTTTGGTTGATTATTGAATGCAGATCCAGCAAAAATGACTCCCTCTTGGCTGATTTCAGATCTATTTGCATCAAGACCAAGCTGTCTCTCATGTTGAATAGATAGAGCAAAAGCTTGATTCAATGTGGGAAAAGGGTTCATCAATAGAACATGAGAACAAACGCTGCTGTATTTCTCACTTAGACCTTGCAGAAATGTCATAACTTGATCAGAATCTTGTTGGCTCCTCACAAGTTTGAGAGCATCACAGCTACAGGCAGGATTGCAACTGCATTTGGGTATGGGCCTCAAGTTCAGCAACTCATCATATAAGATTTTCAGGTTGGTGTAGTAGTCTGTTACATTGCTTGCTCCCTGTTTGAAACTATGTATTTCTCTCCTCAGCTCCAAGATCCTCAAGGAATCAGTCTGGGAGAACCTTTCTCTCAAATCCTCCCATATGGCATAGGCCTTGTCAAACCACATGATGCTCTTAGCTATGGATGGAGACACAACATGATGGATCCAAGACATCACCATGTTATTACATCTCTCCCACTGGCTGCTCATCGGATCTCCGGCCGCCGGCGCCTGAATCGTCCCATCAACAAAGGCGTATTTGTTCTTAGATAAAAGAGCCACCTTTACTATTCTCGACCATTGATGATAGTTTGATCCTATGAGAGGCTGAGTGACTAGAGATAATGCTGGAGTTTCATTTGGGGATAAGTGATAAGGACTAGTGAAAGCAATGGCGTTATTGTTTGCCATTAAAGCTGATATTTTTTTAGAGCTAGAGCAGAATTTGCTCTGATACCATCATAAGAATGATGCAGGAAGATGGAATGGAAAATTTCTTATTCACATTACTCAAAACAGAAAACAGAGGGCAACATAAATAGGCTGAGCCTTACAAGAAAACAAAACAATGCAAAGAAACAAAAGAGCTAGAAAACAGGAAAGGAAAGAAAACAATAAGGTAAAAGACAAAGGTTGTTAGGGGAATTGTAGCTGAGCTGTGATAATCCAAACAGTAACTCTTGGAAGCCAAGGTGAGGATGAGGACAAAGAGAGGGAAAGCATATGGTGAGGGAGATGAGTGAAACGCACCGTTTGAGGGAGTGACGGAAACGGTGCGTTTTTGGGATAAAATGAAATTAGGTTAAAGTTGGGATTTGGGGGTTACTGTTGGAATCAATTTGACTGTTATTATGAACTAAAAGTGAGTTTCACTTATCTTACATAAGAAGAAACAGAAGAAGAAAGAAAGACACAGCGAACGGGTTACGTACTCTTAACGGTCAAAGCGAACCCTTTTTTTCTTTTCGGAATTCTTTAATTTGGAATGAAGAGTTGCATCGAGTTGAGCTTGGAAACCGGCAAGTTTATAGCTGCCAGATAAGTTGTATAAAGAGAAATCAGGCAAAGAAAGAATCGATAGCGACAACACTATAGAGAAGGTTCAGGCCACTACCCTATGCCGGTTTCTTGCTTGTCGGACGTTCTCGTATGATTTTGCTCTTATAAGCATCCCAATAATTCACATCCGCTTTCAACTTCCTCAAAATCTTCACTATCAGCAGTATCCTCAATAGCTGGTAATACAGCAAAGAAGATCGGATCTAGCTATCCCGTACATACAACCCTCACTAACTAACTTCGAGCTTTAGAGATTCATCAGGAATTCTAGACTTCCCTCACTATTAACTAACTACAATCATTATGTCAACAATTTTTATAACTAATTTTATTTTATTTTTTATTTTTGAAATTTAACCTTAATTTATTATAAAAAAATTCAAAACAATACAATTTCTTTTAGTACCAAATCATACGCATACAAGAATAAAATATGTTTAAAGTTGACTTAATCGGTTAATATTGGAACTGAAATAATGGAGAGTATGATTAAGAGTTCAGATGTCAAGGAACATATATGTTAGAGAAAGTTTTCATGCTTGCTTGTTCATAAAAAGAAAAGTTAACAAAGCTCGAGCCAAAATCTCAGTCTAATTACTCTCATATATGGAAATTTTATGTTTGTTAGTTGCATCCGAGCATTTTATTTGTTTTGTTTCACGAGTTTTGCTCGCAAGAAGTAACACGGCAAGAAAATAATGCTAAAATCAAATATGTTTATTGAACTGAGGCAAAACTACAGATCAAAATCAAAGCATTATAAAAGAAACTATATAATTAGTAAACTAATCACTAAATTAATTAACTAATTAAATTGAAACAATTGTTTCATGTTGTACGGTCCAGTCATTTTTGGAATTCCACTCCACAATAGCTCAGCTAATTGCTTATTAGTCCTCTGAGTATGGTGTCCTCCGTCAAATAACACATACTCTTTTGGGTCACTGCACAGACTGTACTTTTTATCTCCGCCGCACCCGCTTCCGCAGCATGCGCTTAGCCCCACTTTAAACCCTTCATATAATCAAACCGCGTAATTAATTAGAAGTTGTGATTAAATTAATGTATTATAGATTCTTTTTAACATATAACTAAGAGAGTACATACTCTGAAAGCAATCTATAACCTAACGTTAACTAATTGATTACCGTATCTGGTTGGATTGTGAATTCTAGCCGAAAGTGCGTGAAAGTAGTCGAAGATCGAGTATTTGAATCCCGGTAATTGTGTCTGTAGCTTTTTCATGGCTTCAGACAGAGCTTTGTTGTGTTGTGAAGCATGTGTCTGAAGACTCTTCACGCAGGTTCCGTTGACCAGTTCTGGATGTTCTGCTCTTGTTCCTGGATAGCAACCTAATGGCCCAACGTTCTGAATTGCTATTTTCCTCAATCCGACGTCGTATAGTTCCTGTGGACCACATCATTCAAGTCATTGACTTATAGATTAGAGGTGGAGAGACATGTAAATCATTTATAAGTCTCTGAACTTGTTAAAAATATTCATACAACCTCTGCACTTGCATAAAAACGTTATCTACTGATCTTTACAAATAAAAGGCATAGACTTCACTCGGCAGGTGCAATACACACGCCAAAATTAAAATTTCAATTCCTTTGAATTTTCTTTGACGTATTTATTACTTCTTCAAGATGCAGAATTGAGTGCGTTTTATGCAAGAACATGAGGCAAAGTGAACGTTTTCAAGATTTCATCTGAATACTAGCTTGGATGTTCAGAGGGAAAATAATGCAATACGCCTATAAAAAATGCAATGTAGAAAAAGAAGCTAAATACTAGTCAGGCGGCCGAGGTCCTTTCAGGACTAATCAGAGAACGCTCAGGCATAAGTGGAATTTTGAGCACGCGCTCAAGGCAGTCCAAATTGGATACTCGATTTTTAAAGTCTAGCAGCTAGGAGGCGACCTACGTACGTTTTCAACAGTGAAAAAAAAGGTTTCTTTTCTACCTTGATTCCAGTGGTTATTTTGGAAATGACAAAATTGACATGCTGGATAGTTTGAGCTCGAGTAGCATTTGGGTATTTAGAGTTGAAGCTGAAATAATCATTGCCACCAAGGCTGAACAAGAACACTGATTTCATCACTCTCTTCTTAGCTTCTGCCTCTCCAACTTCTTTCACCATTGAACTTAACACCTTCTTGAAATCATTCATTTGTGTTCTATAATCAATCTGAATGTTCACACACACAAAAAATACATAACGTTAAGACGAAACAGACATTTAAAAAAATGCTTAATACATTAGAAACTCTATAAACTTGGTCTAAAAAAGAGATTGGCTCCTCGAACTTACACAATATCTTGTTAGCTTCATGAACTTGCTTAAAGTGATATAATTAACTCCTTAAGTTGACGTGACAAAACATAAGTGGTTTTGGACGAATTGTGGAGACGCCACTTTATGCAAGTTTAAGGGTCGAAAAATATGAGTATAAACAAGTTTAGGAGGCTAATGGAATCTTTTAAACAAATTCAGATAGCCAATATATGGATTAAATAAAGTATAAGGAGCAACTATTTTTATGTCAAGTAACTCAAGTTCAGTGTGCTCCTGATATATAAAGACTCTCATAAACCTTCCAACTTAGATTACAATAACCTATCGACTTTTTGAAATTGTGATACGATAACTCTTTGAACTTGATAACTCTCTGAACTTACTTAAATGATTTTAATGTAACCTCTCATAAATTCGGAAAATAGTAAGGATGAATAAATCACTGATTAAATTACAACGTACCGGTCCATTCTTTTGAGTTTGATCAAGTACCCCTGCTCCACCGGAAGCAAAATTAGCTCCACCGGAGAATTTGACACCCGGTTTTCTGAACGGTCGAAGGATGCTTAAATTCGCATATAGAGCTGCAATCAATTAGAATATATTGAGTTAGTAATCTGGCTTTCCTCTGCAAATTATGAACATAAATGTCAAGTTGGGGGAGAAATTCTTTTATTACCGACGAAATCAGGGACAACAAGTCCGTCTGAAAATCTTCCTGTGGAATGGTTGTTGAGGCTCATTCCGTAGGGAAAAGATGAAGTCGAAAATTGAACAGAGCTAATGTACTGGTTGTTGCCTGGATCGAAAAGTGAGTCCCCGAGCACGAATAACAGCTTGTGATCTTCTCGCTCAGCATAGCTGCCGCCGATGAGGTTGAATGCCGCTACACATAAGATCCCCAGAAGAAAGGTTTGAATCCCCATTGAAGCTTTGAAATGTGAAGCTTTTTGAATACTGTTTCTCTTTATAATTTGGAAATGGTGTTGTGTGTTGCTTTTAAAGTGAGATGTTGTTTGTTATTTATAGCTTTAAATATCAGCTATTTCTGTTATTTTGATTCCTTTTCTCAACTTATATTCTACGGTTCCGATTAGCATGAAAAATTGTGGAGCGTTTCCGGAGTACGATACTTCCTTTAGAATATAAAGCATGACGGGTTGATACGAGAGCTATTTAGGAGATAATGAAAAATAAAAAATTATATTTATAACTAAGAGAGTATTGTACTCTAAGAGCGCTCTAGAATCTCTTGATTAACACGTGTTGGAGATTTTTCTTGGAACAAAATATTCCAATAAATCCGAAATTAGACTATTTATCTTTTAGATCCAATATAAACAATTGACTTAGGTTTTCCATTTTTTACAGAAGTGAACTCAATTTTATTACATTTAATTAAAAAATTAGTATAATTTTGGAGACTTTCAAATTTCATCTATTACTAAGTGATGATAAATTGAAAACAAATCGGTTCTAGATTGAAATCTGGTTGAAGATTAGCGGGAACAGTGAGCTCCTCCTATGTAAATGGATGGCTTGAGCATGTGGATATCCGACAATCAAATCAATGCAATGGTATAGAGAGATAAATTTAAGATAGAAAAAAAGTGAGAGAGATATATAAACGTATACATGTGGAAATTTAAATATGGAAGAAATCATGAATTTTCTGGATTTGAAATATGGATAAAATTTGAAATTCTAAATTTTGTATAAAAAAAAAGAAAGAAGGGAAAATTGGGGACCAAAAATGTAATTTTTTAAACGAGTGTATTACACTCTCTCTAGTGAAAGTGAGATTGGGTGCAAAATGAGCCAAATGTATGTAAAAAAAATCAAGTTGAGTGAGCTAAGTGAAAAACCATAAAATTCATTTGTCTAAATGAAAAAAAATGTCAACTTAAAAGATCTAAAGTTTAGTTAAGCCTATTAGTGAAGTGTGGAGCTCTCTATGTAATATTAAATTTTCATTAGTTAAAAAGACACACATCAACAAAGTATAGACACTAGTCATCCGTATGCCTGTAATTTCTCACATACAACATATCAATGGAAACTTTAATGGGGCCTGAAATAATAAAGTGGAGGCCAGACTTTTTAATTTCTAGTGACGCAACTCATGACATAATCAAAAGGCAAAATACCTGTATATGAATAACCTGCATACAAATGCTTAAATTTGTCTATATAAAAGTCAAATGAGTCTTGTGATTATAGAAGGAAGTGAACCTATTAAGTATCTAAAAAGTTGTTTGACTCGTCGACTGTATAAAATATTGTGCAAATGATCAAAATACTCCCGTTTATCTGCCTTCGTATTCCTCATTAATGGGGTATTGGTCTTTTTGCATAAAAAATATGACGTGGCAATATTTTGTACTGTCATCAACAATATATTAAGCAATTTTGCACCAAGTCAGCGCGCATGGATACAATACTTTTTAATAGTAGAGAAATTTAATAAGTCGTTTCGAAAGTTGAGGTACTCAAGTGACGTATTTGAACAAACTTAAGTACTTATATATGCCATAATTTTAATATTGTATAGAGTTTGTATTGTTTGTGTTATGTATGTATTATGCTCAACAGAACGGAAAGATAATGAAAAGCTCAAAATATAGAATCTTAGTCAACCATGAGTATTTATGTCATTAAGGTTTAGCGTAAGTTGTAACCTTAACACTTTTTGAGTAATTTTACTAAATTCGACAGTTCCTTGTAATTTATCAATGAAAGCCCTAGTTATAAATTTGAGGACGGTTTTCAATATGGATATTATTAAACTTCAGAATGGTACCGAAACAAATTCGATGATTTGGTTCAATACGATTCCTTCAAAAAGTCAACAGTTCAATTCAGTTTGAAATTTTTTTTCGATCATTCTGTTCGTTTCAAGAATCTTCGAGATCCATGCTCAGCTTTAATATATGCACATCATTTACGATAGTTGTTCATAAGCATATTTACACTCAGTTAAATTCAAGGGTAAATTTGAAAAATAAAACTCATATGGTTAGAAAAATTATAAAAAAATGATTGTGATTTACTTTGTGATAAAAAAAGTGACTGTAATTTTTATATTTGCTAAGAAAATGATCTTTTATTTAAATAACAAAAGAATGATTGCTAGAGACCTCAAACATGTGACATTTCAAGAATTGATAATATTCTATAAAAAACTTTAATTCTTTAACTTTTTAATTTTAAAGCCGTTTAGGTGGTGATTAGTATCGAGAGAGAAAATGGATATGTAGAGGGAGAATTCCGAAAATGTTGATTCTAAAAAATAAAAAAGATATGGTTCTAAAGTAAATAATGAACTAAACAATATTAATCCTTTCAATTTTAAGGACGTTAGCGGTGATTTTTATAATAATATCTAAATACTGATTCTTCTTTTGACAAAATATAAAAACTACTTACACAACTTTCTCACAAACTCTACTTACTATTCGTAAACTTAGACTTTTTAACATCGACTGGAATGTGTTAAGCATGAACTAAAAGTAAGTTTCACTTATCTTATAGAAGAAGAAAGAAAGACACACGGAACGGGTTACCTACTCTTAACGGTCAAAGCGAACCCTTTTTTTCTTTTCCGAAATCTTTCATTAATGAAGAGTTGCATCGAGTTGAGCTTGGAAACCGGCAAGTTTATAGCTGCCAGATAAGTTGTATAAAGAGAAATCAGGCAAAGAAAGAAGCGATAGCGACAACACTATAGAGAGGGGTCAGGCCACTACCCTATGCCGGTTTCTTGCTTGTCGGACGTTGGCGACCACACGTATGATCTTGCTCTTATATAAGCATCCCGATAATTCACATCCGCTTATTCAACTTCGTCGACATCCTCACTATCAGCGGTATCCTCAATAGCTGGTAATACAGCAAAGAAGATCGGATCTAGCTATCCCGTACATACAACCCTCACTAACTAACTTCGAGCTTTAGAGATTCGTCAAGAATTCTAGACTTCCCTCACTATTAACTAACCGGTTTGGAAATGCTCTCTACTACTTTTGAGGGCCAAACTATAATCATTATGTCAACAATTTTTATAACTAATTTTATTTTATTTTTTATTTTTGAAATTTAACCTTAATTTATTATAAAAAAATTCAAAACAATACAATTTCTTTTAGTACCAAATCATACGCATACAAGAATAAAATATGTTTAAAGTTGACTTAATCGGTTAATATTGGAACTGAAATTGCTTTGACCTGTCAATATGGAGAGTATGATTAACAGTCAGATGTTAAGGAACATATATGTTAGAGAAAGTTTTCATGCATGCTTTTGTTCTAAAAAAAGAAAAAAGTTAACAAGCTCGAGCCAAGTATCGAGCTCAAAATCTCGTTTAATTAATCTCATATGTGGAAATTTTATGTTTGTTAATTGCATCCGAGCATTTTATTTGTTTTGTTTCACGAGTTCTCGCAAGCATCTCATTTAGTTTTATTTATGAATTTTGCATACGAACAACTTATAATTATGCTCATTAATTATTACCTCATGAATTTTTGTTTCATTTTGGTTAATGAGGAATCTTTTTTTTTTTCTTTTCCGTGACATACAATTGTGTATTTTGATATTATAGCAGAACACCAAGAAGTAATCAACACAGCAAGAAAATAATGCTGAAATCAAATATATATTGAATTCTCTGAGGCAAAACTACAGATCAAAATCAGAGCATTATTATAGAAAAAACTATATAATTAGTAAACTAATCACTTATAATTAATTATCTAATTAAATTGAAACAATTGTTTCATGTTGTACGGTCCAGTCATTTTTGGAATTCCACTCCACAATAACTCAGCTAATTGCTTATTAGTCCTCTGAGTATGGTGTCCTCCGTCAAATAACACATACTCTTTTGGATCACTGCACAGGCTGTACTTTTTATCTCCGCCGCACCGTCCGGCACCGTTATATAACCCGCTTCCGCAGCATGCGCTTAGCCCCACTTTAAACCCTTCATATAATCAAACAAAGTAATTAATTAGAAGAAGTTGTGATTAATTAACGTATTATCGATTTCTTTTAATATATAACTAAGAGAGTACATACTCTCAAAGCTATCCATAATCTAACATTAACAACTAATTGATTACCGTATCTGGTTGGATTGTGAATTCTAGCTGAAAGTGCATGAAAGTAGTCGAAGATCGAGTATTTGAATCCTGGTAATTGTGTCTGTAACTTTTTCATGGCTTCAGACAGAGCTTTGTTGTGTTGTGAAGCATGTGTTTGAAGACTTTTCACGCAGGTTCCGTTGACCAGTTCTGGATGTTCTGCTCTTGTTCCTGGATAGCAACCTAATGGTCCAACGTTCTGAATTGCTATTTTCCTCAATCCGACGTCGTATAGGTCCTGTTGGCCACATCATTCAAGTCATTGACTTATAGATTAGAGGTGGAGCGACATGTAAAAGCATCCATTTATAGCTCACTTGTTAAAAACATCCATACAATCTCTGCACTTGCATAAAACGTTATCTACTGATCTTTACAAATAAAAGGCATAGACTTCACTCGGAAGGTGCAATACACACGCCAAAATGAAAATGACGTATTTATTACTTCTTCAAGATGCAGAATTGAGTACATTTTAGGCAAGAACATGAGGCAAAGTGAACGTTTTCAAGATGTCATCTGACTACTTGGATGTTTAGAGGGAAAATAATGCATTACGCCTATAAAAAATGCAATGTAGAAAAAGAAGCTAAACACTAGTCGGGTGGCTGAGGTTCTTTCAGGACTAATCAGAGAACGGTGAAGACATAAGTGGAATTTTGAGCACCTACAAGCTCAAGGTAGTCCAAATTGGATACTCGATTTTTAGCATCTAGCAGCTAGGAGGCGACCTACGTTTACAACAGTGAAAAAAACAAGTCTTTGTTTTTACCTTGATTCCAATGATTATTTTGGAAACGACCAAATTGACATGCTGGATAGTTTGAGCTCGAGTAGCATTTGGGTATTTAGAGTTGAAGCTGAAATAATCATTGCCACCAAGGCTAAATAAGAACACTGATTTCATCACTCTCTTCTTAGCTTCTGCTTCTCCAACTTCTTTCACCATTGAACTTAACACCTTCTTGAAATCATTCATTTGTGTTCTATAATCAATCTGAATGTTCACACAAAAAGAAAATACATAGCTTTAATTAAACGGACATTTTAAAAAATGCTTAATACATTAAAAACTCTATAAACTTGGTCTAAAAAGAGATTGACTCCTCGAACTTACTCTGTATCTTGTTAGCTTCATGAACTTGCATAAAGTGACATAATTAACTCCTTAAGTCGACCTGACAAAACATAAGTGGTTTTTGACAAATTGTGGAGACACCACTTTAAGCAAGTTTAAGGGTCGAAAAATATGAATATAAACAAGTTTAGGAGGCTAATGGAATGTTTTAAACAAATTCAAATAGCCAATAAATCAATCACTATTTTTGTGTCAAGTAACTCAAGTTCAATGTGCTCCTCATATATAAAGACTAATAAACCTTCCAACTTAGATTACAATAACCTATCTGACTCTTTGAATTTGTGATACGATAACTCTTTGAACTTACTTAAATGTACACATTTTAATTTAACATCTCATAAATTCGGAAAATAGTAAGGATCAATATATCACTTTAATCAAAATTACAACATACCGGTCCATTCTTTTGAATTTGATCAAGTACACCAGCTCCACCAGAAGCAAAATTAGCTCCACCGGAGAATTTGACACCCGGTTTTCTGAACGGTCGAAGGATGCTTAAATTCGCATATAGAGCTGCAATCAATTAGAATATATTGAGTTAGTAATCTGGTTTTCCTCTGCAAATTATGAACATAAATGTCAAGTTGGGGGAGAAATTCTTCTATTACCGACGAAATCAGGGACAACAAGTCCGTCAGAAAATCTTCCTGTGGAATGGTTGTTGAGGCTCATTCCGTAGGGAAAAGATGAAGTCGAAAATTGTACAGAGCTAATGTACTGGTTGTTGCCGGGGTCGAAAAGCGAGTCCCCGAGCACGAATAACAGCTTGTGATCTTCTCGCTCGGCGTAGCTGAGGCCGATGAGGGTGAATGCTGCTGCACATAAGATCGCCAGAAGAAAGGTTTGAATCGCCATTGAAGGTTTGAAATGTGAAGCTTTTTGGATACTGTTTCTGTTTATAATTTGGAAATGGTGTTGTGTGTTGTTTTTAAAGTGAGATGTTGTTTGTTATTTATAGCTTTAAATATCAGGCATTTCTGTTCATTTTGATTCCTTTTCTCAACTAATATTCTACCGTTACGGGTTCTAAAGCGTTTTCGGAGTACGATACTCCCTTGAGAATATAAAACATGACGAAGTGATACAAGAGCTATTTAAAGTAAAATATAAAAAATACAAAATTACATTTATAACTAACGGAATACTGTACTCCATCAGCGCTCTAAATCTCAATTAACACGTATTAGATATTTTTCTTGGGACAAAATATTCGAATAAATCCGAAATTAGACTATTTATCTTTTAGACCCAATATGAACGATTGTCTTGGACTTTGCATTTTTTATTCAACTGAAGTAAATTTTATTACATTTATGTAAAAAAGAAAAAAAAAATTGGAGACTTTCAAATTTCATTTATTACTAAGTGATGATAAATTGGATGTAAATTGGTTCTAGATTGAGATCTGGTTGAAGATTAGCGGGAACATACCTCCACCTATATAAAGTGCTGCCTTGAGCACTGTGAATACTCTGACGATCAAATCAGTGCAATGGTATGAAGAGATAAATCTAAGATAGTAAAGAAGAATGAGAGAGAAATAAACGTATACATGTGTCTTTATCTTATGAAGTGACCTAAGACTGGTGGGGAAAGGGCAGGTGCCCAAAGGTCTCGAGCTTTGGACGGGGCCTATCTCTTCGTCCTTTTCTGTTAGCGTATTGGACTGAGATCTCAATATTATCATTAAATAATATATTATAGATTTTGAATGTGAATGTTATTTTTTTTCCTCAATAAAAAATCTTGAACTCGACTTTTTTTAGTATTAGAATAGAATAAAATCGGAGAATCTCAGAGATTTTTATTTTTTTTGCAAAATTATATTTTAGATTTGAAACTTTCTTTTAGTTTTCAATTGACGTCAAATAAATTTCAGGGTTTTTCTATGGTTACTTTGTTTTTGACAAAGTAACCATCACTTTGTCCATTATCACCATCAGATTAATAGGGTGAAATTTGATCCAGTGGTGAAAGG
Organism: Euphorbia peplus; assembly: GCA_028411795.1. Lineage (NCBI taxonomy): Eukaryota > Viridiplantae > Streptophyta > Magnoliopsida > Malpighiales > Euphorbiaceae > Euphorbia > Euphorbia peplus. The sequence goes on along the minus strand of CP110843.1, from coordinate 3,655,567 downwards.
AACAAAGTAACAAAAAAAACAAAGTGACCATAGCCTTCACCTAAATTTCAATTAAGTGTTTTGATATTTGTTCGAGTTTGTTTTTAATCTCCATTGACACTTTTTAGTATTTAATCTTCAAACTCTTTTACATATATGACATAATAGTTTGAAATCGACCTTACTTAGTATTTGTTTTATTTTTTGGTTTGTAATTTAAAATAAAGATATATAAATATTGGATTTTTACCACTAGCATGTTATTAAGATATAAAAGGATGAGTGTTCTTTGTTCTTTTCTAAACTTTGTATAAGTTTTAGTTTGTTTTGAATACGTTAACATAGATTTATAGCATGTTCGGTGCAGCTATTTATTGACAATTGATGTTTGTTATTGCAGTTTGCTACTTTATGTTTTTGTTTTTTTTGCTGTTATCAATTAGTTGTTCAATATTAGTAAAATTATGATTAACAGTTTCAATTAGCGTGTCAAATATCGAATAAGGATATATTTTCAAATGAATCAATAAATAAGTTATATGGTAAATTACAAAAATAACTTCTATGGTTTTAGGAATTCTGAGAAAAAAAATACTTGTGCTTTTTTTTCCAAAATTAATCCATGTGGTTACAAAATTTCTCCAAAATAGGTCTTTTAAGTTTGACTTTATGAAATTGACCTTTAACGACTTTAAAACAGATTTTTTTATTAAAGTTGTTTAATACACGTTTTATGTTAAGAAATGCTTTTTAATTTTTCAAAGTCACCATTCAAGAGCTTTATCGATTGAAACATGAATTTTTCTCTCCTCACAGAGAAATACTAAATTGACCTCAAAATTAGAAAGTAAAACAGTTAAAATTGCTCGGAAAATCGTTAATTCTTAGAAATAAATCTATTTTGAGGTCGTTAATAATCACTATAATAAGTTAGAACTTAAAAGTGAAATTTTGTAACCACGTGAATTTGATTTCGAATAAAAAAAGAGTAACCATAGCTTTCACCATTGTAACCAACAATTTACCTTATTTTTTTTATAAAATAAAATTTACCTTATTATTAATTATTTTATTAACATGTACATAATATATTTTAAATAAAAGGAATTAAGAATTTATTTAGAAACCATTTGTATACTTTGGATTTGATACATCATTAAAAAGTTTGATTTTAAAACAGTTATGTTTTTAATTCTTAGAAAACTAAAATTGAAATTTAACTAGAATGTTGAAGGTGGCTATGGAAGAGAAAAAAAAAGAAAAAACACAAAGAGAAAAATAGAAAGGGATGTAGGCTATATATATAAGGAAGATAAAGACCAAAATGACAATTATAACGGAAAATAATCTGTTGTCTCGAACTTCTTATTCCATTTTCCTGTCCTTTATAACTTTTTGATATGTCTAAAAAAGATTTTATGACGGGTTGATTCGGGGACTATTTAGGGTATAATAAAAAAACATTAAATTCTTTTTTACACATGTCAAAAATATATAGGGAGACAGAAAAATGGAATAAAAAATCTGAAATAACAAATTTTCTTCCAATTATAACTCATTAAAAAACATTAAAAGTAGAGGAGGCGTGGATAAATTTAGTTAAATAGTTATTATCTATTACAATAAAAATCTATTAAAAAGCTTTCCTAAATTAAAAATTGTTTTAAATCCTATAGATGCGGGTACTGCAGAATTTTCGTTTTTTGTTTTATAACTTAAAAAATAAATTTGGATCTCATCTTTAATTCTTCCAAAGAAAATGGAACTTAGTGTAGTTGACCAATGACATAACTCGTGACATAAGGCATCATAAAAATTTAAGTATTCTAAATAATCATTTATTATTTTTAGGACACTGTTTAAATGGATTTTTAAATTTTACTAAAAAATAAGTGTGAACCCGACAGAATTAAAATAACAGGATAGGGACCATTCACATCTATGAAAATAAAAGCAGATTTGCCAACAACACGGTTGTAAGATACTAGGACCCCTATGGACTCGGACTTTCAATTTCTTACCGACTTAAACTTCAGGGCCATGACAGAAGCTCGACTGAAAAGCTCGTAAATATATACTCTATAAAAGTTTATTAAAATTTGTTGATAAGCGATTTCAGTTATATATATATATAGGGAAGGGATCAAGTGAGAACACTCTCATATGTGAGAACACTTTTATATGTGAGAACATATTCAAAACTACGTAGTTTTAATAATGAGTGAGGACCAAAAGGAAAATTTGTTCCTTCTTGTTATGTTGCGCAGGGGAGGGGGAGAGAGAATGTGGTGTTGATGACTAATCATTTAATTTTTTGTAGTTCAAAATCATTTTCTCGGCTTTCTCGAACTCTAACTTTAATAAAAAATTTACCGGTAGACTTGTGTCGACTAGATGTTCATTTTGAGATCCATGGTACTTAGGTAAAAATGACTTTTAAAATTTTTAAACACGTTAGGTATTGTTTTGAACATAAGTTTTTTTAAAGTTTTTAAACACGTCACTTTAAAAGTTTGAACATGTGATGTACTTTTTTGAAAATGTGAGGTATGTTTTTTGAAAATGGCGATTTAGCCTTCTGCCTTCTGTATTAGCCTAGACACTTGAAGTATGGAGGCATTCCATGATATCTTTTCCTACCCTTTCATGATAATTGATAAGGATTTTCTTCCAACCAGAGATGATACATATAATGAAAGGTTTAGACTTAAACAACTAATTTTTATGAAATGTACTCTATGAAATGGGTTTAGTCTTCATTTGAGACTAATGAAATGTACTCTGCATCTTTAAATCCATTGCAAATAAGGAGGGCATCTGGATTTCCCTTGCACAAACCGTTCATAGCCAACAACAGCTCTGGTTTAGACCCGACCTCCAAGCCGAACCAGAATGGAGATCCAAATCTAACAATATCCTCAACAACAAAATGAGAAATGGGGCGACCGGAGAGCTCGAGCTCGAGCTATCCCCGGGATGAAAAGCGGACAGAAAGGACCAATTATTTCTTGACTTGAATTTAAAGATGAACAACAAGAAACAATATTTGAAGGAATTGAAGAGAACTTGAAATAAATGTGACATAGCAGCATCAAGAATGGAAATAAGAGAGGGTAAGTAGTAGATCTGAATTAGCAAACCTCTGATTATATCATGAGAGAAGAAGAAACGATGGGGGATCTAGAAGATGAAGAAGAGTGGTTATCTTTGAATAACATGTTTTAAATTTTCATACTGTTTTGGATTTAATTTTTTGTTTTTGAACATGTGAATTACTTTTTTGAAAATAAGTTTTAAGTTTTTAAGCGTGTGAAGTATATTTTTGAACATAAGTATTGAAATATATACAAGTCAGCTATAATTAACGTTTGTGTTCAAAATTATAACAATTATGTTCAAAATGTTAAAACGTCGACTTTACCTAACAACAATGGTACTCAAAATAAACGTCTCTTCAAAACCAATCCAATGGTATAAAAAAAGTTAAAATCGGAGTTCGGAAAAGTCGGGAAATTTTATTTAAACAAAATGAAATAAATAATAATTAAAAGAAAATTCAGTTTCTCTCTCCTGTATTCCATGTATGTGTGACATCTAAAAGAAAAGGGATAAATTTCTTTTTTAACCTTCCATTATTAATAAAACTACGTAGTTTTATAAAAGGGATAAATTTCTTTTTTAACCTCTTAAGGTGTTCTCACATATAAAAGTATTCTCGCATATGAAAGGTGTTCTCCCACCTGATCCTTTATATATATATATATAGGGGAGGGATCCAGTGAGAACCCACCCCCTATGTGAGAACCATTTTTATGGTATGAACCATATGAAACGACGCCGTTTTGTAGCTTTAAGCACGCGGTGGCAAATTGGTAATTAACCAGTATGCCATATTTAATCAAGGATTAAGTCTCCAAAATGGAGGAGTCACGGATCGCACGCTGGGCTGTTGGGAAGGGGAGCGCTTGCCTAACCGCTGGGACACTTGCTTCTCTTGGTAAGCAACGTGTCTGTCAATAATTTTAAACCTTTAATTAATGGATTCCAGAATTTATGATTTTAAAAGCTATAGGCATCAACCAAAATAAAATAACAATTAATCATAATTTACTCTCCCCATTTTACTTTGTAATTTCCTTGTAATTTCCCAATGCATTCTTCTATGTTAATAAATTATAAATTAAATTTTTAATTATCTTTATTATACTTTAATTTATATTTAATTCTTTTCAACAAAATTCTTATTATTTTACTCTAACTCTAAAATCTATGTAAAAATAATTCTACAAAATTTAAAACATTTCTAACATTTTAGTTTATGTAAAAATATACAAATGAAAGCTACATAGTGATTGCATTTCATGATAGACATACCCATCCACTTGATACTCCTATTTGTGCAAAATTTCCAAAGCAAGACAAAAAGATCAACATAATGTAAAAAAAGATTATTATTATTGACAATGCAAAGGTTAGTTATTTTGGAACACACTAACAGTATTACAGAACACATTATTAGTATTATAGAACATGCTGTTAGTATTACAGAACATACTGTTACTATTTTAGAACATGCATATCTTCTCCCTCCTTTCTTAAACCTCATTCTTAATCTCAACTCGAACCCCAACTCTAAACAATATTAAAATTATAATTTACATTTTAATTATGTGTATTGAGTTCATATTATTATTGTTATTATTGTATGACTTAGTTTTTAGAAATTAGTTTTTAGTTTTTAGAACATTGTGCTTAACTCTTTAAAGAGTATTCTACTTCACTTTTCAAAACAGAGACTATTATTTTTCGAACACATCTAATATTATAGAACACAAACTATAAAATTTCGAACACATGTAACGTTATTTAGTAAACATGTACATTAGCTTTAAATTATGAGTCGCAAATTCAATATATCATAAAATAACAATGCAAATATGTTATAGATATCAACTAATATCTTTTAGACCATTATGTTGAACTCTTAGAATACAGTATACAAGGTTTAGAAGGTTTATAATATTATTTAAAACAACAGAATTAAAAAAGACGAAACCAGACCGCATGTTCTAAAATTAAAGCTGTATGTTCTAAAATTGAAAACGTCGTTTTTACCCGGGCTTCATGGATCTTAAAATGAGCGTCTCGTCAATACGAGTTCATCCATATAAAAATATTCGAAATCAGAGTTCGGAAAGCGGGAAAACATTTTTTAATAAAGAAGAAACAAATGATGACTCATCACTACCCTCTTTTCTCTCTCCTGGATTTTTAATTAAAATAAAAGGGATAAATGCCCTTTGGTCCTTAATGAAACTACGTAGTTTAGGGGGGTTCTCACCATAAGATTGGTTCTCACATAAGTGGGAGGGTTCTCACCGGATCCTCTCCCTATATATATATATGTATATATATATATATATATATATAGAAAAGGGATCAAGTGAGAACACCTCTCATATATGAGAACACTTTGTATGTGAGAACACCTCCAAAACTACGTAGTTTTATTAATAAGAGAGGGTTAAAAGGGGAATTTGTCATTTTTTTTTATGGACACGTATGGGATGTAAGAGCAGGAGAGAGAAATTAGTACTTTTTTTAATTATTGTTTATTTCATTTTGTTTAAATAAATTTTCCCGACTTTCCCGAACTCCGATTTGAACTTTTTTTATACCGTTGGATTTGTTTTGACGAGACGCTTATTTTGAGTACCATTGTTGTTAGGTAAAGTTGACGTTTTAACAATTTGAACATACGTGTTGTAACTTTGAACATGAGTGTCAATTGTAGTTAATTTGCATTTTTTCATTGTTAAAATGTTAAAAAAACTAATATTATCACTAAGATTTGATAATTTTTCATGTTTTGATGCTTAATTTGAACGTATTATCACTAAAACTAGATAATTTCACAAAACATTATACTAATATTATTTTTTCCCATCAAAACTATCAATTGACACATGTTTAAGAACTTAAAAAAGTATGTTCAAAAAAATACTTCATATTTTCAAAAACTTAAAACGTATGCTCAAAAGAATAACCTGCATGTTCAAAAACTTAAAATTATTGGTTACATCAGCAATTGAAACTTGAAAATGTTATGTTCAAATAAATATTCTGCGTGTTCAAAATAATAAAAAATCGTTTTTACATAAGCATCATGGATCTTAAAATGAACCTCTAGACGACACGAGTCTAATGATATAAAAAAATTTGAAATCGGAGTTCGAAAAACTTGGGAAAATGATTTTAAATAAAAAAAAGTTAAATTTTTACTCATCACTAACACCTTCTCTCTCCTTTATCTCCTGCGCAACATAATAAAAGGGACAAATTTCCCTTTTGGTCCTACCTCATTATTAAAACTACGTAGTTTTGAAGGTGTTCTCACATATAAAAGTGTTCTTACATATGAGGGTGTTCTCACCTGATCCCTTCCCTCTATATATATATATATATATATATATATATATATATATATATATATATATATATATATATATATAACAAATAAACAATAAACCATTTTTGCTCTTCGGCCAATATGAATTTTAAGAAATCTTTTGAACATGTTGTTAGATTTATTATGTCAATATGTCTAGTTCTAGTTATTGTGACCATTTGAACTTAATTAGAGCTACGCCAAATGGATGTAAGAATTTTATTTTTTGAAAGGAGAATTAGACATGGACAATAATATTATCTTCAATTTCACAAATGAGTTGATATTGAATGACTTCAATTTTGAGGAATACCATTATGCTCTCGAAGTAAATTTGACATTTTGTCATCATATGTTGATGACATCCTCATAAGTTTGTATTGGCATTGGATATCTAAACCAAGTCAAAATGTGTTTTAAATGAAGTTTTGAAATAATTCTTAATGTTGAATTGTGTCCCTTAACACAATAAAAAATTGAACATATAAGCCATGTTCCCTATATACTAGTATTTGGGATAATAAATGCTATGATGCGTATAAGACCCGATATCTATCACACCATTGGGATAGTGAGTAGATATAAGTCCAAAAAATGGACGAGCACATTAGATTTTTATAATAAGGAAGATATTATGATATCTTGAGGTTAATTGTAGATTACTCTTTGTGTTATCTAAAATGGATCTACATTAGATTGGGCCGGAGATGTGGATGTGAGAGATCCATATCTACCTATGTTTTCTCTTTAGGCTAAATTGCCATACTTGCACAGTAACGCGAAAATATGTTGTTCCCTATTTACCATAGGAGTTGAGTATAAGATCTTTTTCTTTTTAGTTGAACTGCACTGAAATAAATAAAACTTAATTGAACCTAAATTGCTGAATAGAAGTGAAATTGTTGAACTGAACTAAACTAAAATTGTTGAACTGAACTGAAATTCCTGTATAGAATAGAAATTGCTGAAGTGAACTGAAATTGCTAAACCAAACTGAATTTATTGAATTGAATATAATTAAATAAATTGTATCAATCTATAATAAATTAATAAGATATATAAATAAATAAATAGGTATAATTGAAGATATGTTAGAATAAGTGAATTTAAACTAAAACATAAACAATTTCCTTGAGAATATTATTCATACACTTTTCGTAGGAGATATATTACATTAAAACTCATACTACGTATACGCACACTCGCAATATAATTTAAAAGAGTTTAGCTTAATTTATATAGAGAAAATGTTTCTCATAAAAAAAATAGAGATAAATGTAAATAAATAAATAAAGTGACGGAATTAATAAAACGAGCGGAAAATAAAGATGGCTATAATGATGAAGTTGAAAAAGATAATTAAAAAAAAATTATAATGTATTCGAGACAATTAATTTATAAATTGTTATTAATATAATATTTATTTATTAGTGTAAATCATTTATTATTATTTAAAAATTAAAAAGTAATTAGATAAAATTTATAGTTTAATGAGATACTCGATCATTATATGTTATTATGTTTAAAAGTAGGCATAGACCATACTTATGTGTTTAAACTTGTCTAAAAAAGTCATTTTATTCTCTTAACTTTGGGGACGACTTATTAAGTCTTTCAGTTAGTAAAATGTGGACCGATTGAGTCTCTCAGCGTGACTAGGCAATAAATATTTTGACACGACGGTTGCAGACTCATTAAAATATTGTCACATCACAATTTTTTGTCCAAAAGACCAAAATACCCTCTATTCATCATCTTCCTTCATCCATCTTCAAACCAAAAGACTAAATATCTCCAATGAGTATGTCCTAAGTTTCATACATGCACATTGAGCAACTTTATATCTCCAACGAGTATATAACATTAGAGTTCTCGATAGTATGTCGGTTGCATGAACTATTTGCAAATGCAAGATAAGAGATTGAGATGAGACTTGGATTTTAATCCATTCCGTGCGAGTGAGAGATGTTAGAAATGTTTAATGAGTCAAATATAATATGCTCGTAAGTGGAATGAGCTGGATATGGGTTAATAGGTTATTAGGATTAAGACTCAATTAATTCTTGTAAATACATAGCCTCATAGCCCTAATAGACTAATGATGAGAACAGCTACTATAAGGATTAGAGAGAGCCACGCCTTTTCTTCCTCTCGTATGCCGACGCTCCCTCTCCTCTCTCTCTTGTTCTTCGCGCTCTTAGTTCGTGGACTATCATTATCAGCTCCCGACTAACGTTGGCGTGATTGATTCATGACCGGTGATACGAGATCGTGGTGATTCGATATTCTGTTGTTCATCTGTTGTTCTTCTGCTGTAAATCAAGTCGACGAGTTTGACGTTACAAGAGCTAACCCAATAATCTGACTTTTATTTTTGGATTTTATTATGATTTCATATTCTTAAGGGAGCACCGTACTCCAGGAGCGCTCTAGAACTTTTTCATTTTTACCAAATCTTAAAAAATGTCTTTAAGAAATTCTAAAAAGTTAGTTTATCTCTTTAAGTTTTGGATTAATACATTATTATTATTACTTTTTTCGTCTTAGACACAAATATGCATTTTAATGTTATTTAGCAGAACACCAAGAAGTAATACAGCAAGAAAATAATGCTGAAATTAAATATCTCTTTAGTAAACTCTGAGGCAAAACTACAGATCAAAATCAAATTATTATGGAAAAAAATAATACAAAAGTAAGAAATTGCTAGAAAGAACTAATTAGTAAACCTGACCATTTAACTAACTAAATTGAAACAATTGTTTCATGTTGTACGGTCCAGTCATTTTTGGAATTCCACTCCACAATAACTCAGCTAATTGCTTATTAGTCCTCTGAGTATGGTGTGCTCCGTCAAATAACACATACTCTTTTGGGTCACTGCACAGGCTGTACTTTTTATCTCCGCCGCACCGTCCGGCGCCATTATATAACCCGCTTCCGCAGCATGCGCTTAGCCCCACTTTAAACCCTTCATATAATCAAACCGAGTAATTAATTAGAAGAAGTTGCGATTAATTAACGTATTATAGATTTTTTTTAATATATAACTAAGAGAGTACATACTTTGAAAGCTATGTATATCTAACATTAACTAATTGATTACCGTATCTGGTTGGATTGTGAATTCTAGCCGAAAGTGCGTGAAAGTAATCGAAGATCGAGTATTTGAATCCTGGTAATTGTGTCTGCAACTTTTTCATGGCTTCAGACAGAGCTTTGTTGTGTTGTGAAGCATGTGTTTGAAGACTTTTCACGCAGGTTCCGTTGACCAATTCAGGATGTTGTGCTCTTGTTCCTGGATAGCAACCTAATGGCCCAACGTTCTGAATTGCTATTTTCCTCAATCCGATGTCGTATAGGTCCTGTTGACCACATCATTCAAGTCATTGACTTATAGATTAGAGGTGGAGCGACATGTAAATCATTTATAGCTCTCTGAACTTGTTAAAAATATTCATACAACCTCTGCACTTTCATACAACGTTATCTGCTGATGTTTACAACTAAAAGGTATATACTGCATCCCGAAGGTGTAATACACACGCTAAAAGAGAAAATTTTAATTCTTATGAATTTTCTTTGGCATGTTTAGTCGGTTGGCCGAGGTCTTTTAGGAATTAATTGGGATACTATTCATAATAAGTCGGATTTTGAACGGCTAAACGAACTTTTGTGCTCAGTTCGGTTCAAATCAAATACTCGATTTTGAGCGTGTAGGCAGCTTGACGGTCTTCCTTTACTATAGTGAAAAAAATAAGAGTTTTTTTTACCTTGATTCCAGTTGTTAGTTTGGAAATGACCAAATTGACATGCTGGATAGTTTGAGCTCGAGTAGCATTTGGGTATTTGGAGTTAAAGCCGAAGTAATCATTGCCACCAAGGCTAAATAAGAACACTGATTTCATCACTCTCTTCTTAGCTTCTGCTTCTCCAACTTCTTTCACCATTGAACGTACCACTTTCTTGAAATCAATCATTTGTGTTCTATAATCCATCTGAATGTTCATACGGTAAAAAAAACCTTTTAGAAACACAACATTAAAATGAAAATGAACATTTTGAAAAATGCTAAATACATCATAAATTCCTTAAACTTAGTTCAAAAAATATAGTGGCTCCTCGAACTTACATAATATTTAGCTAGGTTACTGAATTTACTTAAAGTAACATAATTAACTCCTCAAGTCCACACCACTTTATGCAAGTTTAAGAGTAAAATATATGAACATTAATAAGTTTAGGAGGCTAATGAATTTTTTTTTTTAATAAATTTTGATGATTTATAAATCACTTAAAGCAAGTTAAAAAGCTCCGTAAATTAATCGGTTTTTCATTTGCGCCAAGTTTAATGTAAACCTTGCATATAAAGCCTCTACAAAACGTACCAACTTAGACTAGAAATTTACAATAACCTATTGAATTTTTGAAAATGCGATATGGTAACTCTTCAAACTTACTTAAACTGCATGTATTACAATATTCGGGAAATGAATTGTAAGGATAAATAAATCACTTTAATCAAAATTACAACATACCGGTCCATTCTTTTGAATTTGATCAAGTACCCCTGCTCCACCAGAAGCAAAATTAGCTCCACCGGAGAATTTGACACCCGGTTTCCTGTACGGTCGAAGGATGCTCAAATTCGCATATAGAGCTGCAATCAATTAGAATATATTGAGTTAGTAATCTGGCTTTCCTCTATAAATTTTAAACATAAAATGTCAATTTGGGATAGAAATTCTTTTATTACCGATGAAATCAGGGACAATAAGTCCGTCGGAAATTCTTCCTGTGGAATGGTTGTTGAGGCTCATTCCGTAGGGAAAAAATGAACTCGAAGATTGAAAAGAGTTAATGTACTGGTTGTTGCCCGGGTCGAAAAGCGAGTCCCCGAGCACGAATAACAGCTTGTGGTCTTCTCGGTTGCCGTAGCTGTCGCCTAATAGGTTGAATGCTGCTGCACATAAGATTGCCAGAACAAAGTTTTGAATCGCCATTGAAGCTTTCAATTATGAAGATTTTTTGGATGCTGCTTCTGTTTATTGGAAATGATGTTCTATGTTATTTTTTTAAGTGAGATATAGTATGTAATTTATAGCTTCAAATATCTGTTACTCCTTTTCATTTTCACTCCTTTTCCCACTTGAGATTTTTTTTATTAGAAATTAATGTTCGAATAAGAAGATTTAAATTTATAAAGTAAAACTTTTATATATGAATATTTTACATAAGAATTAATTCTCAATTGTTATACAAATAATCAGTTTGAAGTATTAAGAGCTTTTGTTGCACTAACTATAGTTCAGTTTCAAATGTATTACTATATAGAGATTTTATTGTATAAACCTGTTAGATTTTTTTTAAATCCAACTCTAACATAATTGACTCAAAGTAGATATGATTTGGAGATATTTTAACGTCCACTAATATATTAGAGAGTTTTGAATTTAATTGAATTCTTCAATAAAAAGATTTCTATTAAATTTGCGAAGTTAATTTTTTTTTCGTAGAACATTGGTCTTGATGATTTTTAAAGTTAATTATACCAGTTTACATGCTATGATACCTCTTCAAATCTCTACTAAAAGAAATAAAAATAAAATTCAACCTTAATTTTTCTAAAAGAATGGACTCTTTTTGACCAGTGACGTAAGTAATGACATAGGACATTATTTGTTTTTCTCTAATATAAATGGAGTAGATTATGGACAAATGTTTAAGTGGAGTTTTTTATTATTATGTTTAAGAAATATAATTCAGTATATGTGTGTGGCATAGTGTAAACTCGACAAAATTAAATAACATATTGGGGACCATTCACATCTCTTACAATAAATACAGATTTGTCAACACGGTTTACCGTTACCTCGTAAGATAAGATCAGTTTTCCTCGAGGATTATTTAACGAACCTTTGTAAGAAAAAAGGTACAAAATTAGGATGGTCCTGAATCTAATTTCAGAATTTGTAATCATTATTTAGTTACAGATATAGTAATTGTCCTCAGGATTATGCTTTAAACTTAATTCATATCCTAAATTAGCACGGTTCAAAAATAAAATTTAAACATGTTAGAAATTTATCTTCAGAACTCACAAACATGATTGGATGTATGTTTACTAATAAATATAATAAATATATGAGCAAGCGTATAAACAAACTCGATTATAGTAAACGTGTCTGATTATAATCGGTTTTTCCTTTTTGTATGCAGTTCAAATGCGATATACTGCAACTTGTGAAACAATTCTTGCATGACACAAATACAAACTTGGAAATTTTTTTTCTCTTTTATTAAAGTTCAAAACTATAAAACATTTTTATCTTTTCCTTTAAAAAATTTCTAATCGCATTTACATTAAATTCAAAAAAAATAACTTCATCATTGATTTGAACCCATAACCTCGCTAATTATAGTAAAAGTCTCCGATCGCTAGGTTAAAAACTTTACCACCAAATTTTAAAATCATTTTCGAACTAGCATTTATGTTTTTCCCCTTTTTAGGTACTATAACATCTAAACATGTTACCATTTTTATCTAGACGGGCTCGTATACAAACACAACAAATAAGCAATAGGCAAACTTTTCACAAACTTATGAACATAACTAATAAGCTTTTCAAACTAGATAAACAGACTTAACAGTTACTTGAAAGCAAAGCTCTGGAACAAATAAACAACCTGCTCATGAGCAACTCACAGGCAAATAATTTTCGTGTCAAACCGAGCTCGAGCTCGAGCTCATCCATTTTCTACGACCTTAACATGAGCAGGGTAGAACTCCACTCAGCTAAGCTCGTCTTGATGACAGTGCTATCTAAAAGAAAAGGCATTCTCCAGATCCTCATTCATTAAGATGAACTAAATTGTCATTAAGTTTCCGCAACTGGGTTACTAGTATAAACATTCTTGAGACCATAGGGATCAAAATGAAGCAGTTGCTTCAAGTTATTTGGATATACAATTTCGGGCCCTCCGCTCCATAGTAGTTCACTTAACTGCCTGTTGAGCTCGTCGGTGTTATGGCCATCATCGAAGAAGACATACTCTGAAGTGTTACTGCAGAGCTCACCAGGAAACTCAGAATTAGTCCCTCTTGAATCAGTGCAATTGTAATCAGTTGGTCCTATCTTCCACTCGGCGTGATTGTTGTAACATTCTTCATCCCCTACCTTAAAACCTACATAACACAAAAATTAATCCCACAAATCAGAAAAATTCATGTCATCAAATCATTAATTGAAATTCATATCTTGTTTTGGCCATCCGCACTAAAAATTATACTTTTGATGGCATAAATGTATACTCACCGTAGTCTGCAGGACGTCGGATTCTATCTTCAAGGAAAGTGTAGAAGTCAAAGACAGAGTAAAGAAAACCCGAGTATTCAGAAGAGTTCTGAATGGACTCAGTCAATTCATATAGAGCATTGTTGTGAAGGGTTGCAAGTGTTAAAGGTGGTGCTGCACATCCGTCCGAGAGCTTGAATAAATGACTTCGAATCATAGGAATGCAACCGAGCGGTCCAACGCTCTGAAACACAAACTTCCTTGCTCCCATCTTATACATGTTCTGTCAAATAATCAATCAACCCAAACATATGAAATATTCATAAGATCAATAGTTTATTTTTGTATGGACTATGTCTCTAACACATGTTCGGGTGTTGTGTAAATGTCATTAATTGATTAAACAATCATACCTTGATGACTTTTGACAATACTGAAATAACTTGTTGAACATAACCTTGGAATTCTCTGAAGCTGGCATGAGGGTTGTCTGTGGCATAGGAAAAATACTCGTTTCCACCTATGCATAAAAGATAAACAGCCTGCATTAACCTCTTTCTGGCTTCGTCTTCACCCAGCGTGTCTTCCCACTTCTGAGCAACATTCGTGAAGTTCGCAAACTGTGCTTCAAGGTTCATCTGCAATACAAATGGTATGTACAAAAAAGATAAATTATTAGCGTTCTCTGCTTCAATAAGTTCTTAGACTCAGTCTTGTGAATGACAACAGGACCACTCTTCCTGAAAAGTTTTCGCAGCTCAAATTTGTCCGAAACAAGATGGTGTAAAAGAATTAAACGAGTTTGATTAGTAATGGATGGCTTACACAGCGTGGATGGATATCGAGAATACCAGAACCAGCAGAAGCGAAATTGGCACCATATGAGAAACTTGCTTTTTCATCTAAAATTGGTGGGAGAAAAGGTATGCCCAACTTGCTAGCTACAATAAGGAAATATCTGATATGAAATATCAATTAGCTACTATAGATTATGCAGAGAGATATTCCCGTTAGTTACATACCTATAAAGTCAGGAACAATACGACCATCAGAAAATCGCCCAGTAGCCTCATTGAAGAAAGTCATGCCATAAGGACAGTTGGAAGAAGGCATACCGGGGTCGATCCTTATGTTGTTTCCAGGGTCATATAGAGAGTCCCCGAAAACAAACATGCACGATTCTGCAGCATTGCACCTAAGTGGATTCATCATATATATAAGGCTTACACTTAAAGCACAAACAAAATAGCCTACACCTTTTGCCATTGTTGTATAATACATATCCCTTTCGCTGCCTAATTCTGAATACAATTGTTTGCTATTTATAACACTGAGAAGTTTTATCGTATTACACGTGTAATCTAATGATTGAAAAAAGAAACGACGCATGCGATATCATAATATTAGAAAGCATAATAATGCTGTACGAATGGAGTATCTTTTACGTTACAAGATTACTAAAAGCGTGTGTCTACATAGGAAATCGACCGTAATACTATAACCCAAACACTCTCTCCATTTTCGACGTGAGGCTCAATTCATTAGTTGTTAATACCTTTAATCCCTTCTTATATAGATGAATAATTGAATCATTTTCTTCATATGATTAAAGTAATATATGAAAGAGCTTAGAGCTCACATTATTTATTGGTTGCTTTTCACTTTCAAGAAACAATAAACAATAAACGTATTTTGCTTCTCTGAGAAAGCAACGGAAAGTTGACAAACAGGAAAGTATTTATCATTTTCAAATTTGTAAAAGGAAAAAAGCAAACTTTGATATAAAGAAACATGGATGTCATCAGAATTATTTATCTAGAGTCACTACATTGCATAATTGAGGGCAGAAATAAAACTTTGATTAAAGAAACAGTCGTCCGCGTTTTTCCTCAACGACAAGTACAGCCAATTCTACAAGTTATGAAGAAAACGTTTACCACTTGGTTCTCATTAGATATTTGATTATAAAATTGAAATTATGGCAGAAAATCATATAAACACGAGAGCCATAGAAGTGATCCCTCCCATTTTGAAACTGTTCAGGGGATGGCATTTTGGGATTATGCTGGCCGTGATCTTAAGCTCAACAATCTATGGTTAGAGACTATAAAATGAATAACGGAATAAACGAAACCAAAAGATCACAAGTCATGCAGAAAATGTCGTACCTGCACATTGAACAAAAGATGTGCTTGCTTTCTTGGATAAATATGGCTCATCATGTTGCATCTCAACTTCATTCAGGAATAGCGAATTGAAGGCTGGAATTACATTTGATAACTCAAATCAGTTGCTACCTTCAACTAGAGCAAATTGCCACAGCTACCAAATTGGATTCGGATGGATGTTTATTTCGTTCTTTCTACTTTTGTAGATTGCCTTGCATGAGAAAGACTCAACTTCTGGTTGTACATCATCAAATAAAGAGGTTCCTCGAAACAATCCACATACTTTTCCAGAAAATACATCTCCGTACACTTGAACATCCTAGTTACACTCAAATCCAACTTAATCCGACCTTTAGATGCTAGAAACCGGACAACTTCACCTCTCAAAATTAGCCTCTTCTTCAAACTTAGTCCATCCAACAAAGGACAATTCACAAAAACAGAACAGTCTAAACCCAATTTATTAACATAAAAATCCATCACACCTATTAGGTTATCCTCTGATATCCCTCATCATTTGCTAATCGTTAATGCTGCAATCGCTGCAACGAACTATGAGTTCATAGGACTCAACCCCATTTCCTCCAAAATCTCTCTACATTTTACTGGATTTGTCATAACAGATCGCCAACGATAACAGACCAGAGAAAAAGTAGTTGTTGCAGCCCTCTGGCACTTACAAGGCCAAGACTCAAGATGGGACGACAACTAAATAGTATGTACTCTTAATTAATGCTAATCTCGCACCTCATTAAGTGTTCTAATTAGGCATCAGATACTACTCGAGGCGGTTCGGGGAGCTAGTTTAACAGCTTCAATGGCATTAAATTCGGATTGGAACAATCTATATATATATATATATATATATATATATAAAAGGGGAACTAAAACTCATTCACCACATGATGCCACCTCACCAAAATCTTAGGTGTCATCCTCTCATTTTTTTGAGATTTTTAATTTATTTCTTTCAAATTTTAATTTATATATCTATATATTTATTTTTATTTTTATTTATTGCTCTTTAATTGTATAAGTTATAATTCTCATTGTCTCCTTAATAACTTATGACCTTTACACTTCCATAACATTTTTTGTTTTGAATTCTAATTAAGAATAGTAAATGATAATTGAAATCTACAATTAGTGAACTCTTATATATAGGTTGTGATTGTGGAACCAAAAGGAGCCTATTTCATTCTCTCACCCAATAGAAATTGTCCGATAACAGTTGTATAGTTGTTTGTGCTTGAATTAGATCTTAGTTTGGAATAATGTGTTACATTAGTCGTTTAATGAGTTAAAAGTCACATAAAGCTATGGGAGAACTTACATACAAACTTTCACAAGTGCAAGTAAGCATTATTGTAATATAGTTGTTGTTGTTATTATTATTATTATTATTTTTTTTTTTTGAAAGAAATTATTATTATTATTATTATTATTATTATTATTATTATTATTATTATTATGTAGTTCTATCATTTGTTAGAAATTGAAATCAATTTTGGTGATTGAATTATGTTGTATGTATCATATTAAAATTTGAGTTTATACATAGTTTTTTGTTCTTAATGTACAAATCACCTTATCCTAAGAATTTAATCCTTATTGTGCATTATGATAATATTCTTATAACATGTAATTTCAATGCTAATTATTCATTTCTTTTTGAGATATGGAGTTTTCTATGTTTTTGTTTTTCATTAACTATATATAATATAATATATATGCTAAATTAAAGCTAAAATTATCATTCCGACTTTTAATTGATTTTGTATAGAATTCAATGTTTAATGTAAAAATAATTTTCCACTGATTCAATCTCCAATCTATTTCGAATTCTGAGATTCTCATCTTAATGAAAAATCTACCTTGAGTAAAGAATAACTTATATATCTTGGAACCCTAACTTTAAATAATAGTTCATTACTTTGGATCACCTCATTTGGAAATATTAACAGTTATAAAGTTATACCTAAAAACATATACCTATAAGTAAGCATTTAATTAAAAACATTTTAATTGTGATTTGGAAAGAAGTTCAACAAATTTTATTTAACAAAATAATAAGAACCGCGCATAGCGCGGGTTTGTGACTAGTTAAACTAAAAAATTCAAAGAAAGAACCGAAAGCAGAACGGTCTATAATAATTACTAGTACGTGTTAGTTGGAGTACCGGAACAACCTAGATTGGATTCCAGACCCGGACATATTTAAAGAGAATCTCAATTGGTGGAAGAAAAAGTTTACCTAGAGTAGCACAAGCCAAGCTGAGGGAGATTCTCAGATTCATACAACGAGCCGAGCCGAGCTGAGCTTTGCGCTCGAGCATCAGTTTGAGCTCAAAGTATTGTTCAAGCTTCCCACGTTAAGCAGCTTGTTTCACGAGCGATTTATTTAGTTGTCGAGCTTTGAGATTAATGAAACAATTAGTGTTGCAACAAAGCTCCAACCAAACTTTGGATGAAGCAATTTATCAATGACTTAGTTTGTTGTTGTTTACTTTGACAGAAAAATAAAATAAAATAACAGGAGAATAATAAATTAGAATTTGCAGCTTAAGAAAAATCAGTCGATAGAAATTGTGAAAATTTAGTATTGATAAAAATATTTTAATAAATATAATGTTTCTATTTATTTACTTTTGGGATAAAATATCAAAATAGGCTTAATTTGCAAAAAGAATATTAAATTAGGCGTAACGTATAAAATGGTACTAAATTAAGCTCAACGTTTAAAAGTTGGCACGAATTTATGTCCAATATTTACAAAAAGGCATAAGTTTAGGCTCAGTAATAAAATTTGACACGTCATATATAAACAGCTGATGAAGATAAATTGTCATTTTCGTATAGTAAGTGTATACTGGAAGTAATATGATTGACAGTGGAAGCTGGAGCATCAAATTTCGTTACTGAGTTCTAGCTAATTTGGTACATTTTTCTAACGTTGAGTCTAATTTAGTACCGCTTATACATTAAGTCTATTTTGATACTTTTCTGCAAACGCTAAGCTTATTTTAGTACCTTATCTTTTTACTTTTAGAACTTTTGAAATGTACAACAAACATTTCAAAACTTTTAGCTTCTTCTTCCGAAAATATTTGTTCTCAGAACACATAAATGCCAAACTGACCTTATACATTTTTCATTTAAAGACTTACGTCACTATAGATTGAAAATTCACAAGCTTTTAGTCAAACTTGTTCACGAGCCTATAATCAAGCTTGCTGACGAGCTTTCAAGCCGAGTTTTGACTTGATCAAGCTTGGCTTGTTTACGAACCGAGCTTCTAAATGAGTAGCTCAATTGACCTAAACACCGAGTTTCTAATGAGCAACTCGCCTCATTTACAACCCTATACGCGTGAGAGGAAGAGAGATGAAAAATGATGTCCTTTGTTAACCTGCCTGCCCTAGTAATGGGCTGACCAACAACTGGACTCTTTTGTTGTTTGGTTTAGAAATTGGCCCACTGGAATTCTACAATTGGTATATGCAAGTTTTGTTGTTATTCTTTATTGTTTTGTTTTGTTACTAAAGATAATACCTTCATAATTAATTCATTAATTTATTTTGCTTAAAACTATGCCAAGTTGAAGTTTTGCATATTTTAAAAATTAATATAATTAATAACTTGAAATTGTGTGACATTCCATGAGATATTCATCAAAACTAGTTTGTCTATTGAAGTTATATTCCAAAGATGAGTTTTCCCGTTTCAAAAATTCATCAGAGAACAACAAAATTGTGAAGGATATTCTATGGTGAACCTCTGCTCCTTCTTTCTACACTAATTATGTTATTGATAATTTTAGTTTGATCGAGCAATATAGTTTTATATAAATTTTTGGATTCTTATTTTATTATCTTTTTGTATTAAGCATTTTGGCAAGTTTTCTAAGAGTGCAACTAATTGGGTATATCTTGGTCTTTGTTGTTTGCCATCTTTTGAAAAAGAACATAATTATTAATTAATAGAGTAGTTATTTTTCACCGGTTAATGACTGACAAATTAAAATTTAGTGGGTTGCTATTGGTATGGACTTTTTTAAATCAAAGGATGGAGATTTAATGACATGAATTTAATTAAAAATTGTCCTTCTCAATTTAATAATCCATTAACATTTAATTAATTTCTTTGAACGATCGGCGTAATCGAGAGATTGTAGAACACTTTCAGAGTACATATTTCATGAGTTATAAATTTAAATTTAAATTTTTTATTATATCCTAAAGAGTGCTCGTATCAACTCAAAGTCACAAGACGTATCGTACTCTTTCAGGAGCGCTCTAGAGTTTCTCATAGTCATTTTTCTACCAATTTTATGAGTGCTGATAAAAACGATAAACTCTATGTTTTTTTTTCTTTCACATAAATGAAAATTATGATATTTTAGTTATTTTTTTTCTTTTAGAGAGATATTTTAGTTTCTCTTTCATCAATTAATTAATAATTAATCAATTTTTAAAAGAATAATAACAATTTTTAATTAATTCATTTTTTTTTTGGTAGAATTTTTAATTAATTAATGTTATTAAATTTTTACTCTTTAATTCAAAGAATTTATATTTATGTAACCAAAAAATAAAATTTATATTTAACGGTGATTAATTAAATGGTAATTGAACAAATAACACTTAACAACCTAATAAAAATTATTGTTAATTAATATTTTGTTCATGTTATATATTCGAGAAGGGACCCATAAGACAAAAATAGATAGATAGATAGTCACTCAAATCACTGCCTGCAGTAATATGTATGCATATAATTCATAAACAAACAAATTAATAATAAATGTCCTCTCCTTAATTAATTAAGGCTAGCTTGGATTTTCTGTTTGGCTGATATAAACCACTATATATTACATAATTCAATCTTTAGCCTTAATGTTTGTTTATTTATTTAGAAAATAATCATAGTATATTATTCTTCCGGCGATGAAGGACAAATTTGGCTTTTCGATTTGTCTTAATAGGTGTTACTTGTTACTCTAAAAAATGGTATGAGCAATTTAATTTTTCGACATGGCCGTTTTAGATAATTAGTATAGATAAATCACAATAATAACAAAATAAACAACTGTTGCAATTTAACTCGTATCAGTTGTGCTCATTTAGTCAATAATTGATTAAGTACAATTTGGTCAATCACCATTTAATTAGAATCTAAAAGTGGAGATTTAAACATAGTAAAATTACCTAAAGACGACAGTTGATACAATGACTATATTGGGTATAGTAAAAGAACAAAAAACACTATTTATAATTAAAGTAAAATAGGTGAATTCATTAGTTTTTAATCTCATCCCTTAAATTCTAATCTAATAATGATTGACCAAATTCTATATGGTCACTTATCGACTAGGTGAGCACCACTCCAATCCGTATATGTATCATTCGGACTAATATAGAATGTTTATAAATTTTTACATGGCTTAATACACAAAAAAACCCCTTAAACTTGGTCAAATGTTGCAGTTGTCCCCCCGAACTTTCAATTGTAACAAATTACCCTCTAAACTTGGTAAATAGTAACAAATTACTCCCTGAACTTGGTAAATTGTAACAAATTACCCCCAATAATGCATGAATTTTTAAACACCCTATAAGAACATGCCATGTGGCATTTTGACTTTTCAAACACCCTATAGAATCATGACACGTGGCACTTTGACTTTTCAAATATTGAATAAGGGCATGACACGTGGCATTTGACTTTTCATACTCAAAGTATGGGATTATTTGTTACGATTTGTCAAGTTCAGGGGGTAATTTGTTACAATTGCAAGTTCGGGGAGACAATTGCAACATTTGACCAAGTTTAGGGGTTTTTTTGAGTATTAAGCCGTTATACATAGGCTTTATTGGTTTTTTTTTTATATTTATAGAAAGAATCAGTTCATTAAACAACGAAATGATTACATCTTTCAGCTAAAAATAAATCGGCAACACAACTAGGAATAAGGTGAGAAAGAATAGTCGGACGAGGTAATGATTGGCCCCATTTAGCTAGACCCAGCGCAACTTCATTCGCAATTCTCCTGACATACCCCACCTTGCATGACTTAAAACAACCTATCCACTTCTGCAAATCTAAAAAGTTATTGAACCTGAGAACGCCACCATTCCATTACCATTGACAACATTAACAATACCGAGATTATCCGATTCAAGAATTACTTCCATCCGACCACCATTCCAAGCCGTTTTGAGGCCCAAGATCATCGCCAGCATCTCCACTACCTCATCAGAACTCGTCGGAGCAATAAGAGTTGCACTCGAGAACACCACTTCCCCATCATGATCCCGAATGATCATCCCTATTCCTCCCAGATAGTCGAGCTTCCATGTCGCGTATGAGTTTATTTGGCAAGCATTTTAAAGGAGGGCAACTCCATAAGTAAAACATGAGAAACGAGTGAAACGAGATTTCAGGAATGGCGATGGAGGAACCATTTCATGTCCGGCCTTTTGAAATCCTAGTTGCTTTTGTTTATGCACAACAAGTTTAAACTTTTAAGTTAACTTCTTATTAAACCATTATTTTAACTTTATAATGTGCTATATAGTTTATAGCAAAAAAAAAAAAAAAAAATTTATTACTTCGGTTATTTTCAAACACATATCATGTATTTACATTCGTTATCAAACACAATCTAAGATGGACAAACAATGTTAAATTTGGTGACATGACAAAATGTCACATCACTAGATTTAATGTGGGTTGTCCATTTCGAACTGTCTTTACTAAAGGATGTAAACACACATATGTGATACCCTTTTGTCACATTTTGAAAGACGGGGTTGTGCTTAAAAATAATCGAAACCATGAGGTTTACTTTTGTGTTTTTCTTTAGTTTATAATTAATTAATGAGATGCATAACCTACTACGGCTTCATCTTGTTGTGTTTTTTTGCGCTAAACATGATCTAAAACTGTATATTTCAATCTCAATATTTAAGCTAATATCTTGAATATTTTGTCATGTACCTTTCAACTTCATTTTCAAGCCATTAAGTACATATTATTGAGTTTTGCTTAGCTAAACTATCAAACATTAGAAAAATTGCCGGCCATTTATGTTTGCTAACTCAAAATGATAATTTGCACTATCTTTTTGTCTTTACCTTGCAACATTATTCTTTCCTTCTTCAATTTAACCAATTTCTTCTCCATAACAAAATCATCAAAATCACTAAATAGTTCATAATGATTTCTAATTCTCTCTTCCTCTTCGTACATTTTCTTCTTTTAATCCCTTCACTATATTCACTTCCTCACCAATTATCATTTTGCTTAACTCAAAATCTTGTAACAAACTTCTCTATATTCCCTACGAAAGGAACCGATTCTACGAATTACTACAATTTGCTTGAATTCTCTGTTCAAAACCTTCGTTTTTCAGACCAGAACATTGCTAAGCCACTAGCCATTGTTCTTCCAGAAAGCATAGAGCAGTTAGGGAAGACTATCTCATGTTGTCGAGAAGTAAAATTCGAAATTAGGGTAAGATGTGGTGGACATAGCTACGAAGGGACTTCCGTCGCTGTTACCAACGAAAATCCTTTCGTCATTATTGACATGATGAAATTGAACAATGTTTTAGTAGATGTAGAAGCTGAAACCGCCATAGTAGAAGGTGGTGCGACGCTCGGCGAAACATATTCAGCAATTGCTGAAGCAAGTGATGCGTATGGCTTCACGGCTGGATCGTGCCCTACCGTCGGAGTTGGTGGACATATCGGTGGCGGAGGATTCGGGCTTTTGTCACGAAAACATGGACTTGCGGCTGATAATGTTGTTGACGCCATAATTGTTGATGCCAATGGAAATTTTCTCGATCGGAAAGCGATGGGCGAAGACGTTTTTTGGGCGATTCGAGGCGGTGGCGGAGGAATTTGGGGTGTAGTTTACTCTTGGAAGATTAAGCTCTTAAAAGTGCCTAAAATAGTTACAGGATTTGTGGTTTCACGACCCGGCACAAAAGACCATATTGTGAATTTGGTAAATAAATGGCAACATATTGCACCCAAGTTACCCGATAAATTCTACTTGTCATGTTTTGTTGGAGCGGGTTTGCCGGAGTCTAAAACCCTAGGCATATCAACAACATTTAAAGGGTTTTACTTAGGTCCAAAAACCAAAGTTGTTTCTATACTAAACAATATTTTCCCCGAATTGGGTATCATAGGAGATGATTGCAAAGAAATGACATGGATTGACTCCGTCCTATTCTTCTCCGGGTTAGGAAACAAGAGCTCCATATTGGACTTGAAAAACCGGTATGCAGAAAAACATTACTTCAAGGCGAAATCGGATTATGTAAGAAGCGAAATTTCGCTATCGGGAATAAAGGGTGCAATTGAAATTCTTGAAAAAGAGCCAAAAGGGTATGTTATTTTAGACCCATACGGAGGAGTTATGAACAAAATAAGTAGTGACAAAATTGCATTTCCACACCGAAAAGGGAATCTTTTTGCAATTCAGTACCTAGTTGAATGGAAAGACAGAGATAACAACAAAAGTGAGGAGTATATGAATTGGATTAGAGATTTTTATAATTTTATGACACCGTATGTGTCTTGGGGTCCTAGGGCTGCTTATATAAATTACATTGACTTTGACCTTGGTGTGATGAGCAGGATAAAGTCAACGGTCGACCCTTTTGGAGATGAGGTTGAAAATGCTAGGGTTTGGGGTGAAAAGTATTTTTTGAATAATTTTGATAGGTTGGTTAGAGCTAAGACATTGATTGATCCTCAAAATGTTTTCACTAATCAACAAGGTATTCCTCCCATGTCTACTTTATTAGCTTCTAATTAAAGACATGTTTTAAAGAGGATTGATTTGTATTTTTGATACATTTTTGTTGATGACTTTATGCAATTTATTTTAGAAATTAATATAAAAAGTGTTGTTGGGTTTTAAATATTAGTTTGAGTTTTTGGTTTTATCGACTTTTTAACATGGTATCAGAATATTTGTAATCGAAATGTCATGAGCAACAAATGATGGAATGCGCATATGTTGTGTACGCTTCAAACCCAAGGAAGATTCATATGAGGATCAAAGATTAATATAAAAGATAGCTTTAGGTCTTAATTTTTAATTAGCTCGAGTTTTTGGTTCGATCGATTCCTTGACACTTTAATCATTACATTTTTGTTTAAAGGTAAAAAACACTACTTGGTCATTAACTAAATCTTAAATTTGTCCATTTGACACTGACTTTTTATTTGGACACACTTGACAACCCACATTTATAATTTTGTCATATTTGACCATTGATCTATAATTTTAGTAAAATTTCAACATTCTTAAATCAAATTTAAAAGGACATAAAAATGTTATAATATTTCTCTATTACAAATAAATTTTTTAAAGTAAAAATAGAAATTGTTAAATAATATGAATGTAGGAATGTCAATTAAAATAATGAGGGTGAAAACATCAAATTACAAAGGTGAATAGCCAACTATTACTAAATAAAAAGTCAGTATCTAAATATACAAATTTGAAATAAGCTGGCCAAATAATATGTTTTGGGTTGTTTAAAAGATTTTTCTTCTTGGTGACTTTGTCTTTGTCGAACTAATTGTGTAACAAGTCCAAACAACCATAAGGCTTTTTTCCTAACCCGATAAATGAATCCCATTTCTGACTTGTGTATTGAAAAGCCCAATTATACTCTTCTCGGGCCCAATCATTGTAACTAAGCATTCTACTTGAATTACATATTGAATCAAATGTATCCTTATTTTTGGGATGCCAATTTGCATGTGCCTCGCTCCCTTTTTATGCTCAACCATTCCTCTTAAAAGCGGTTTCCAAAAAATGACATGGAGAGCATTTTAGACTGTCTCCACTTTATCTCCTAATACGATTACATTGAATCAAACAAATTTTCTTAAAATACAAAGTAGGAAGAAATAAAATTAAAATTTTGAGCATTACTAAGAATATAAATCCACTAAATAGAAATGTTGAAGAATTCGAGATATTAGATGCAATTGAACATCTCCACATTGTTAACCAATGAGCTTCAATGGGTCATAAAAGCTACATATGTACGCATTTCGATCTCTGTTATTATCATTAATTTGGAGTTCATATAAATCTTTGAGGTTACGTGGCATTACAAGTGTTGAGTTTCCATTCCATAGGAATTGTGCCAATAATAAATAGGTGGCGATACAAGTGAGCATTTCTGTACCACGGGTGCAAATGTGACGAAATAATATCACAAAAGGTAAATGACAACATTTTGAATACCACAGAAAGGACAGAGGGCAAAAAGATGATTAAGCCAAAAAAATAAAAATAACCAACTTGTGCTTAATTTTAGTGCAAACTTAAATGAAATGCTCACCTTAGTTACATGAGTTAAGTTGCCAATAACCATGTTCACAGTATTAGGCCGAATTGGAGGAAGAAAGTTTTTGGGAGCTAGGTTTTTCTAGGTTGATTGGGATTCCTCGGGTGCTTAGGTTTAATATGAGTATAAATATGTCTCTTATACATGTGATTTATATTCTAGTCATCATGGTAAATATCTTGGCTTGGTCGTGTCCCAAACGTAGTTATTCACATTGAGTGACGAACTGAGTAAATAATTCTTGTGCGTTTTGTTTGATTTTGTTTATCGTAATTGCATTAGATTCTAACACGAATGAGAGTTCACAAATCAAACATTTAGTGTTATAATTGCTTCAAATACGGACATTATGCAGTAGTATATTAGAGTCCTCCAAAAGGGTAGATGAGACAACCAAGACAAGGAAGTAATAGTCACAATGTTACTTACCTACTTACCTACAAAGGGAAAGATAATTGCAAAAACAACATATGACATCTAGATAATGCAATAAATAACTATATGCGTGGTGACAAGAAAATGTTCGTGGAGCTCAATGAATCCGTTCGCGGTAATGTCATATTCGGAGATTCCTCAAAGGTTCCTATAACATGTAAAGGAACCATCCTAATTCGGTTAAAAAATGGTGCTTGCCAGTTTATTGAAAATGTTTATTAATTATGTTTCGTATATGAAAAGTAATATTTTGAGTGAAGACAATTACTAGAAAATTTTTTTTGAAGTTCATATGACGAACTGAAAATTACTCGTGCTAAATCAGAACAAGAAGTTGATTGCTCGACTACTGATATCAAAGAATAGAATGTTCACAATTAGCATTCAAACCACAATTAACATTCAAAGAATAGAATTAATGTTTGAAAGCTTGTGTCAATAGTTTCCCTTGGCTTTGATATTTACAGTATGAACATCTCAATTTCAGAGGTCTTAAATGCTCACTACAAAAAAAAGGTAGATAAGGACACTTAAATTCATGGTCTAACGACGCTTTTCGGTGTCGTCAAGCACTTACCTACACTTTTTATAGTGTCGCCACAAATGTCGCCGAATCGCGTGTCATCCTTTTTAACGACACATAACTGTTTGTGTGGGTACATTTCAGCTGACGACATTTTGCGCATAAGCGTTGACATATTACCGACACTTACTTTTCTAGTGTCGTGATTTTTTATTCTATTACTTTATTATAATTTCTTTAATTTTTTTGACGCTTTATTAAAACGTCTAAAATTGAGGACACTTAAACTTTGGTATGTCATTATTTCACTACAGAAAATAATTATTGTGTCTTACATATACGACGCTTAAATTTGAAAGCATCTCCAAAATTACGACATATGGTTATTTAATTGTCTACATATGGAGACACTGCAAAACTATTATGTCTCAAATATAAGACGTTTTTGATAAACAAAATGTCTCTATATTATGGCACATAAATGTTATTATGTCCCTATATAATGACACTTTCAACTAAAAAATTGTCTCTAAACTGTGATACATAAATGGTATTACGTCCTCAATATTATGTCACCTTTTCATCATTAAATGTATCCAAATCAAGACGCATAAATATTATAGTGTGCTCAATATAACATTTCATAAATAAAGGTCTTGAATTCGATTAAAAAAATTCTCCAAATCTATTGTACACAATTACATAAGTGTCTACTACGAGTATCAAATTATAAAATTAGTTACAAAAAATGAAATAAATACAAGAAATTATAACTACAAGGCAGTAAACTGTCAATGGTTGCTTTCCTAATAGCAAAATAAACTGTATTGTCTCTACAGACAAAATCCCATAAGACACTGACTTCTCGCATCAAACTTGAAACTGCCCTTGCAACCTTTTTCATGTTGTAAAATCTGCAAACAAGATATCAAATCCAAGATGTAGTTTTAAGTTGTGTAATAGAATTATCAATTCTGAAACTGGAATTCTAGTTATGGTTTAATGAAATTGCATTTACAAAACTAGAATACAGTTGTGCACAAAATTATCAGTACTGAAACAGATCTGAAACTGGAACTGAAACCACAACTGGGAATTGGAAGTGCACTTCTAACAGAACAAAACAGAATTGCATGTCTGAAACTAGAAGTGCAATTTCAGTTCTGTAACTGAAATTGCACTTCTAAAACAAAAATGCACTTCCAGTACTGCAAATCTGAAACCTAAAGAAAAGAAACAATTCAGCAAAGAAAAACCATAGGAGTTCAAGATGACACTGAACTGATTACAAAAGCAGTTTCCCTTCAATAACCATTTAATAGATCGTAATTAAGAACAAAAACAATAATCCAAAGAACATCAAAACAAGATCAAGTTGGAATTGGGATTTTTATTTTATCTTGTAATGCCTATAAGCAAATTTACTAAACCAAAAGACTAGAAACACTAACAAGATTGATAACGTTGGAGCACTGAACCCATTTCATACAATAACATAAAAGAAGCTTCTACCAATTTCACACAATAACAATGGAGCACTTAACCATGAAAAATAATAGCATATACCAATAATTACCAGCAAGAAGGCATACAATAATAGAAATCAACTTTCCGAGTCATGTAAGCATACATTAAGAGATGCTACAGAAGTAGACAACGTATTAATTGGTAGCAAAGATCAAATTTTTACGTTTAGAAGTAGAAGCGTTACAGAACTAGCATATACTTAATATAATAGTTTTAAACTAAGGACAATGTACCCATACAATCTCTAATCAATTGCTATTAGAGATTGTATGGGTAGACTGTCCTTAAGAGAAGAGAAAAAAGATATAAGATTTCATATTCAAATCAGTTCAACAATTGCTATTAGCAAAAGAATTGTTAGAGCCTAGAGGAGATAGATCAAATCAATCAATATCCATTAAAGTAGAGATAAGACCAACCAAATTGTACCCATCTGGCTGCTGTATCCATTTAAAGTTTGCATCCATTATAGGATACATGGCCACATGCTAGAAACTTCTCACTCTCCACATCCTCAAAGGAATAGAAGCTCAATTAGTTTAAGCCCAATTATCTTCAATATAGCAAACCATGATAGAACTGGAATTCCAGTTTTGTAACCTTAACAGAACTGGAATTCCAGTTCCAATTCTGAAATAGAACTTGAACTGGGATTCCATTTCTGTTAACAGAATTGGAATCCCATACATAAGATGTGATACAAAAAATTTAACTAAGGCTATCTCAGCTGATGTCTCACAAGAATGCCTAAAACTAAGGGTAAAAATCTCCCTCAGAGTTATGCACATGAAATCTTCACCGTTTAAGACACCATTAGACAATATTAGCATAACACAATCTGATTATTTGCATTTCCATAACTGGGATGAAGTTCACATTAGAGCAAATTGATTCCAAGAAGTTCCCCACATTAGAGAATACATATATTTACAGGAATATAACTAGTCATGATACACAATTAGAGAAGAGTCGTGAAATCAGAAAAACATAAACAATGAAATCATGAATCATGATGTAAATAGAGTCACGTAAGCAAATAAACAGAAGAACCATTTGAATAGAAAGGTTGAAGCTGGTATTTACTTAATGCAATTACCTTCCAACTTTTTGATTGGTGATTTAAAATGAGCAAATCCGTCACTCAATGATCATAGCTTGACATACTTTCTCCTTCCTTGTGAGATCAACGCCTTTTCCAATTCCAACATCTTGTATATTTCTTACAGGTTTTGTTCTTAAAACCTATCAAAAAATGTAACAGTCATTTAGTAAAAGATGAGGCATGTATCAAGTAAGAATGATAATTACATAGAATCCCATCTATCAAGTAAGAATGAGGGCATCTAACATCTTGATTTTATGAAATTGCAAAAATAATTGATTCTAAAAAATCATGGAAATTTCATCCCCAAATCCCTGAGACAGACACAAATAAGAATCTCACATACAAGAACAAATAGAGACTAACCTCAAAATTCTTCAGATTGCGGTTTTCTGAAGCAGTAGCAAGCTAAGTTAGAGTGTTGCTAAAAACTTCCAAAATCAACAAAGAGAAAAGAACCCTAGTCCAATTAAACAACATAAGAGAGAAAAAGAGCCATTTTAGGAAATTACAAACCCTAACATTGAATTCGCGATCCTCTCCTCTGTCTTTAGGATTCAAAATTTTGCAGAGGCTTGAGGTTTCCGTTCCTTTTGATCCCAAGAAGATGGAAGGGAGAAAAATATTTTGAGGGCATAAAGTTACAAGGGATATAATAAGTCTTTAGTTTTGTCCAATGCACTTCTTAAGGATTTTTTAAAAGTGTAGTTAATATTAGTGTTTAGTTAAAAAAATTGCCGATGCTATTTTCAAAAGTATAGTTAATTTTTTAAACGTGTCTACATATAATTTAAAGCGTCATTAGATAGCGACATAATTATAACGCTAACATTTTTTAAAATGTATGGTTAATTTTGTTAATATGGGGACAAATACAAAAAAATGTCTTAAGTGAGTACATATAAAAAAAATGTGGTTAATTTTTTTTAATATATGGACATACAAAAAGAATGTCTTCAGTAGAGACACTTGTTTGAGACGCAAAATGAATATTGTCTTTAAATTTTCAAAAATGTCAACACTTAACATAAAAGTGTTGTTAAGATTTTTAAATACGAGGACATATGTAAAAATGTCTTCAATAGTGACACTTTTTATAGACGCAAATTGAAAATGTCTTTAGCTTACAAAAAATACCAACACTTTTTTCAAAAGTGTAGTTGTTTTTTTTTAAATGACGACATATAACTAGAAGTGTCATTAAATGGCTATAACAAATGACACAATTTCAAAAGTGTGGTTAGCTTTAAGAATATAAAGACACATACTAATAGTGTCGCTAAAAAAGTGTAGTCAGCTACCTTTTTTTTTGTAGTGGCTGATGGGTTAGAAGTAGATGGTAAATTCCTTACCTCGTCAATCCTTCACAAAGTTGACGAGACTCAGTTATTTTCCATGTAGAAAAACATAACATCCATGCAGACATATAAATCATAATGCTCTATATAATAACAAAAATAATGATAGAGCAACCAAACATTTTATTCAATACATAAGAATACAGAAGGAGCTTTATCTACCTATTAAAACTTGAAAAAAATGATAGCCAACCAAGTAATAGCTTAATGACTATTTCCTTGTTGAAGGAGTGTGAAGTCCTGAATTGAATCCCGTGATTGATAAAAAGTGAATTCTAAAAGAAAACTTGAAACAATTATCAGGATTCACTATAAGCTATTGATACACTTATTAATACGTGAGTGGAGAGTCTAGAATCTGAATCCCACTTATTACAGTATTAATTAAAAAGAAAAACAAACATTGCGGGGGCTTGGTGTCAGATTAAATTAATGAGGAAATTACGATGTACATCAAGTATAAATAAGATTTTACAATTAACTCAGACCATATATTCTATTCTTTATCCATGACTCAAGCTTTTTTATAATTTTGTCAAGTTTGGCAGGTAAGAGATATCACATCCTATTTTATAGGCTTCAATTTAGTAACTACTTCTATCTCTGATCTTTTTCTTTATTTTGTTCTTTCTTTTTCCTCCCAAATAATTAGCCTAATATTTGATCCCTAACGTTTTGAATTTTTTTTTTCTAATTCATAATTGCTATGCCAATATCAAAATTTAATATTCTATGCTTATTTCCTTCATTATCTGTTTTTTTTCAAGTTTTAACTTCTATATATGTGTTTTGCTTTCTTTTTTGTCTTTTTGATATATTTTTCTCCCAATTTCTTTCCAAATTTTCTGTTTTATGGTTCAATTATTTTCTCCAAATTAAGGAATCTAGAACGCAAATGTAAGTATAAAATAAAAAATAGACAAAAATATAAAAGAAACGTAAACAATTGCTGGGAACTTTTTAATGTATGGAGAATCTTCGACCAACAAACATTTAATACATGAACAATAATAATGTTTGTTAAAAATACCAGAATTTGAGAGGATAAGAAAGAGAATGACGAATATATAAATTGATATTCATAAAATGTATAAGTTAGAATTCAAAGCTTATTCGTTTAATTGTCTTTACGTATTTAATATATTTTTTAAAGAATGGCAATATACTCGAAAATTGTATTATTCGTGGCAATTTAGAATATGAATTTGAAAAACGCCATTAACTTCTGAAGATTTGAGTTTCATATACGAAGAGCATAAAAATGAAAATTTGATCCCATGAAAAAGAAGAAAAATCAATTCCGCATATATGAAAGGATGTTTAAAAAAAAGAAAGAACATGAAAAGCATATTTTTATTTCAATTGACAATATAATTATCTAAAAGAGGTTAACAAATACTACACCCTAATTTTTAGGATGTGGGAGTCGTGCATTTGTAGGTTTTACTTGACATTCTTTGAATAAATTTTAGTGGTCTCACAAAATAAGAATTAATTCTACTTATTGGAGAGTCTTGTATTTAATTAACTCAATTGTGAGTTATATGTAACTAACCCCTATTAATAGTGTCAAAAGCCCAAACTACAATAAGTGAATAAGGCTTTTCCGGGCCCAATAAGTAAAGCTGTTTAGCCAAAATCTACTCTTTTGAAGCCCATAATCACTTATAAGGGGTCATATAAAAGCTACACCATCAGCTCCATTGTTACTTGTAATTTGGAGTTCATACAAATCTTTGAGACTGCATGGCGTGACACGTGTTGAATTCCCATTCCACATAATTTGAGCCAATAACAAATTGGTGGCATCACCGGGATGAGCTCCATCAAAAAACACATATTCACTTGGACTACTACATAACTCATATGGTTCTATTCCACAATAAAGTCCTCTGTTTGCCCCATTTCCACAACAAGCAACATCTGCCACTTTGAAACCTACATTAGAAATATCATATATGCTCCAATTATTTAACGAAAAAGTACTATAAGCAATTTGAGGCCTAAATTTGTACAAATCATTCTAGAAAAGTGTATATCTATCTCCACTAAAGCTGAATAATGGGTGACAAAACAAATTTCAACAGTGAAGTGCAAAAATAAACGCAACTCTCAATTTTAAATTCTTTTAATGATGTGTAGGAGATTGGAACATAAAAACAAAACACAATTTATCATTTATTATGGTGCAATGTCATGACTTCACAAATAAACATAGAGATATAGACAAAGGAGAACCACCTTTATAAAGAGTGTTTATCTGATCGATGATTGGGGCACATTGGCATCCCAATGCACCTCGACCTCCCGTCACCTCAGTCTCATTTTATCTGTTTTAATACTATACATCAAGAAATTGCTCCATGTACCAAAATTATGATCAAGGCATGAGTGACATACGTACCATAGTTAGAAGGATTTTGGATAATTTCATAAAGAGAAGTGTAATAATCAAAAAGAGAGTATTTGAATTCTTGTAATTGGCTCTCCAAATCTTCAACTGCTTTCAGTAATTCATCATTATGGAGCTCTATAATGTTTTGTAGTTGTTCTTGACACGTGTCACCACTCAGTCCATATTTCTGTTTAGAGACTGGTATGCATCCCATTGGTCCAATATTCTGAAACACGAATTTCCTTCCTCCTATTTCATATATTTCCTATATCAAAACAATTTCTAGACATATTTAAGCATGAATTCACTTTCTATATATCTTTATGAAATCATAATAATGACAGAATAATTTATCTTATCCTATAATTTAGAGCATATAATTTAGTAAATAATGAAATCTTTTACCTTAATTACATCAGTTAAGTTGCCAATAACCATGTTGACAAAATATTGGGAGTGTGATTGAGTGATGTTGGGGTAATCTTGAATTAAGGTTGCATAATCATTTCCTCCAATGCTATTGATATAAATTGCTTCCATAAGCATCTTATTTGACTCTTCTTCACCAATTTCTGCTCTCAACTGGTAGGCCACTTCTTTGAAGAAAGTTAGCTGTTCTTCGAGATCTATCTAGGGTACAAAATATTAAATAAAATAATTAATAATGTACAAAATAAAATATTACATTGCTGATCCGTTCGAGTTATGACAATCCCATTAACTATTGAATTAAAAACATAAGCCCAAAAGGGCATTCGCATGCAAGTGTACTTAGAAATCGTAATAAAAGGTATGGTCGAACTTTAACTTTGCCAGTAAGAAACGCACCGTGTTTAAACTAGTTCCAGGAAGAACACCGGCCTCACCGGATGCAAAGTTGGCACCATTAGTGAAGTTCTTAAGGTCAGCAGGGTCTGAATCCAGGTAAGCTTTCCAAATGGGTAAGTTTGCATATGTAGCTGCAACCAAAGGTCAAATTATTAATTAAAAGTCGTTATATTGTGAAATTATTTGGAAAGCCTATTAATTAAGAAGTCGAATGAATAATTAAAAGAAAAAGCCTATTAGTTGCCACTAATTTCTTTTTCTTTCTACTTCTTATGTTTTAGCTGTTTTCTTCCTCTATCTGCAGTGTCTGAGTGCCACATGCAGGGTCGGATCTGGATTCCATGTCCGGATCCACGTCATGTCGTGTCGACACAGGTGTGGCTGAACTTTAGAAGAGTTCGACAGTATCATAGATCACGAGACAAAACTCTCCAACGACAATGTATTAATTAAGAAGCTGTTTCATTATCTTAACCATCTGGACCCTGATTGGTAGCAAGCTGTATTTTTATTAGTTGCGGCACACCACGTCATGACACGACTCACATTAACAATGTACATATCTAGCATCTATATGCTAGCTGTATTAATGACACACATACGGATTTGGATTTGGGCACAAACACAAACATGAAAATTCATATCACAAAACGTCGTACATTAAAACATAAATTTCACAAGATAGTCAAATTATACAAAGCGAACGCGGATGAAATCTTACCAATGAAGTCAGAGACAACACGACCATCGCAAAATCTACCGGTTGAGTAATTGAAAAAAGTCTCCCCATAAGGCCAATAATTAGCCTTTGCTGTAATGCTTAGATTAAGGTAATTGTTGTTGCCTGGATCATATAATGAATCTCCAAACACAAACATGGCGACATGATTTTGACGTTGATTTGAAGATCGTACTAACACCAAAACAGAAGAAGAGATTAACAAGAAAACTAAAAGAAAGCTTAGGTTTGACATAGACATTAATTAAGTTGGCCAAATTAATAATGTCATGTTTTCTAGGACGAAAATGAACAAATTTAATAATGTCATGTTTCTTTAATTTCTACCAAAACTTCTTAAGTTATAAGGATTAAAGTATTTATTAATGGAAAGGCTGGTGAAATCTTACTTTCTTTATTTCTACATTTTGTTAGGTAGATGTATCATTTTACAAACTTCAATCACATTATATATTCAACTTAACAAAAGTGCAAATTTGTCTCGCAACTAATTCTTTCTCAAAATTCATTGAATTACTAAAGAAAATTTCTACTAATGGTCTCAATTGATGAAAATAAGAGGAGTACATTTCATTGGAAAATGAATAGTATAAAAAATATAAAATAAACGTACAATTTTCAATTGTCTATTGAACGGATTTATTGGATCATGACGATGATAGAATTTCTCATCACTAACAACATGTTTAGTAAACCAACTTAAACTGAGTCACATATGCTTATAATAAATTAAAATTCCGTGATTGCCTTTTCCATATTTATAAAGTTTGACTAACAGATTCTTCAAAAAAATTTAATGGGATGGACTAAAGTGTTAATTGTAACAAAAACTCAAAGATGTAATAGTGTATTTTAAAAATACAAAAACTAAATAATATGTTTTGTCATAACTTAAAAACTAATAAATTATTTACCCTCTAAATAAACTCAAAAATGTTTCCATAAAAAAAAAAATAAACTCAAAAAGAATATAAATTCCACCTTTTATTAATTGGTAGCTGTCCACCAAATGGTGGTTACTTTTCTATTGCCTTTTAGTTTGTCACTTCAAACAATGGGATGCGAATTGAATGTTACATATGGATGCCCTTTTTTAGTCAATTTTAGATGCCATTAATACTGTTATCACGTAATATTAAAGATGACACGTGGCCCAATGGGAATGTTTAATATTGCCACATTGGGTTTGCGTTGAATAGTCAAGACTGAGAGAATCCTTCTTCCACGTAGATTGTATTACGAAACCACTCCTAGTCTGATTAGGAGAGTTCAAGCTAATTAGGATTATGGTTATGAGCCTAATTAGGCGGGATTTATGGTATGTCCTAATACCACTAGGATTCGAATACAAGATACACTACTATAAATACATGGGATTTTCTACAATCTAAGGTACATTATTCTGACTCAAGCTCTGAGTTAATTACTTTCCGATCACAAGTTCTCTACTGACTTTAGCATCGGAGAGGGGTCGCCGATCAGCGGCCTCCTTTAGGCTAACGTTTGCTATTTTTCAGGAAGCTTGGCTTACGTGGATTCAAGTTACGGTTTTACGGTAACAAATTGGTGCGGTGAGCGTGGAAGCAAAAGCGACCTTTCGATCTTTTGGTTGATATAAGTCCACGCATAAACAAAACTCATGAGGCCATAACTTCGTAATATTGGCAGGATCTCTTACTTTGATCACATAATACAATTAGCAATGTGAAAAGTTGCATGACTTTCATGCGAATGTGGTGTGGTGTTTTACCATATTTATTAAACTGAAACTATATAGCTACAGTATTTGCGGGAGCATGATTTAATATGATTATGTTACTTTTTGTTTGCTTACATCAGCCTTCTCAAGCATGAAAAGTTTAAATCATATTATTTCGAGACAAATACTGCAACATGAATTCGAGCCCTGTAAAATATGGGTCGAGATCTCATGGCGACTCTTTCGTAGAAAGATTTATTTTATTAATATTTAATTGATTCGATCTGACCAACGGATATGGCTTGTTACGAGGTTTGATTGAAACGTTAAAGCCACCTGAAATCGGGGAAGAAAAATCCCTTGCTTCTCAGGATCTCCTCGAGCGCACACTAGAAGCAAAAATATCTATCAAGGACAAGAATCTTCCTCTGTGCACGATGATCGTAAGCGAGCTAATGTCATCTTGTTGAGCCTCGGGATAGCAAATTAATCCTCGATTAAGGTCGTATGTTTCTTTTCCTTTATTTAAATCCAACTAAATATGGAGTTTGCTTGCATCTCGTGGCCTTGAATTCATGATAAATTTTATCGAGATTATGCATTGGTTTGTGGAGGCTCTCTTAATCCAATTTTTAGCAATTTATTATGCCTCCCTTGAATCATGTCTCTAGGCGGTTGTCTTTGTTTGTACGATCAAGCCTCGCTCTCTACACAATCACTTTGACTGGTTCGATCGATTTTCGAGTAGTCCTTTACATATCCTTTACCTTCGGGGAGACCCTATGCGTGCCCAAGGTTAAACGTGCATATCGCAGGAAAACACTCCAGACAAAGCTTCGAACCAAATAAGTATTGTGCTAGAGAAATAAGTTTGATTATATAATTGGAATATTCGACCCACATAGACATGTGATTCGATACAAAATTTGACGATTTTCATGCCTTAATGACAATGACGAAATCACATGTGGTATGGGATGAGCATCAAGCTGAGGTTTAGTTCTGTTTTCCATCCTCGAACGAATGGAATGACTGAGAGGACTAATCGAACGTTTATGGAAGGAATCAAGAAGCGTTTAACGCATCTCGATGAGTTAAACAAATTGGGTCGAGGAGCTGTATCATGTGTTGTGGTCGTCTCAAACAACACCAAAGACAGCTATCGGAGAAACCCCTTTTTCGTTAACTTATGGGACAGAAGCCTTTATTCCGGTCGAGATTAAGGCATGAACAAAGAGAATCTATGATAAAGGGGTAAGGCCTCGGCAGTATTTTAAAAGAGATTTTGTCCTGCGTAGTACGGCAGCCTCGAGCACGAGGCAAGGCAAAGGCAAATTGGGAATTAAGTGGGAAAGACCATATCATATCGTAGAATGCGTCGGAACATACACTTATTGTTTGCAGCAGCTCGATGGAATTGAGGTCCCGAGGACCTGGAATGCAGTATCTCTCAGGAAATATTATTTTTAGATTCTGTTTATTTTCTTTGAGGACATGTAACTCAGAATCCAACTTAGGAGTGATTTTAAAAGGCTCTCGAGGCATCGTTTTCATCTATGACTTTTAATTCAGATATTACTTAGGAATTATTTGCTTATGAAAATGCTCGAAACACGGTTAACCTTACATAGATTTATTTTGAAACTTGTTCTAAGTATTCGACACCGGACATTTTGGTTCATTTTAAAAATCAAGCTTATTGCATGCTAGAAAGCTTCGATTATAACCAATTCTATGTACGTCGTGGTAAGAATCCACCCTACAAGAGTTAGCCCGACCAGAAATAAAGGGGGGGCAACTACGAGGGCTGCGAACAAACATAGTTGAAATATAATACATTAGCAAGGTATCAGTTGATCTAGGCATCGAATATAAAAGGTTTGAATAAACTTCAAAGTTCTATAAAGACTACTTGTACAATGAATATTAGACGTAATATCGAGAACAAGTAAACGATAGAAAAAGTTTTTCATTGATCAAAGCACAGGATACAGAGATACAAGAAATAAATAGATTAAACCTAATCTAAATTATAGGGCTTTATAGGTGATGAAATATTTTTTGAAAGAAAGACTCTTCATTTGCTTGGAGGGAGTTTTAATGGGGATCACGCCTGTTGCCACGTGTGTTTGCTTTAGAGGTGGCGTGCAATGAAAGTGGTTGAACTTGAATGCATGGGCTGGTAAGTTCGGCATTTTGGGCCTGTTTCATGAGCTTGGCGCATATACGGGTTTTGTTCGTGTAATTTGAAGTCCAAGCCCTGAAGGAGCTTGCTTATACTTTGGGGGGGCTTCTGTTATCACGTAATATTAAATATGACACGTGGCCCAATGGGAATGTTTAATATTGCCACATTCGGTTTGCGTTGAATAGTCAAGACTGGGAGAATCCTTCTTCCACGTAGATTGTATTACGAAACCAGTCTCCTAGTCTGATTAGGAGAGTTCAAGCTAATTAGGATTATGGTTATGAGCCTAATTAGGCGGGATTTATTGTATGTCCTAATACCACTAGGATTCGAATACAAGATACACTACTATAAATACATGGGATTTTCTACAATCTAAGGTACATTATTCTGACTCAAGCTCTGAGTTAATTACTTTCCGATCACAAGTTCTCTACTGACTTTAGCATCGGAGAGGGGTCGCCGATCAGCGGCCTCCTTTAGGCTAACGTTTGCTATTTTTCAGGAAGCTTGGCTTACGTGGATTCAAGTTACGGTTTTACGGTAACAAATACAATTCTATTTCTTCAATAATGAATTCTGTTATTTTATTTCACATATACTCTTATGTTACGGTACGAGATTTTACTATATGTCTGGTACACGGATAATATGGTATGTCAAACCTATATCACTATAAAAATAAATCAGCTTACATGTGACCACAATTCGCAAACAAAATGAGAAATTTACGTACCATAATTAATTAGAAGGATTTTGGATAATCTCATGAAGTAAAGTGTAATAATAAAAAGTGAATATTTGAATCCTTGTAATTTTCCCTCCAAATCTTCAGCTTTCAGTAATTCATCATTGTGTAGCTTCATAATCCTTTATAATCCTTTGTAGTTGTTGGCACCCCGATCAAATGGCGAACACATGAACCCGATAAATTTATATTAAACTAAGAAAAAAAAAATTACAATAGGAGGAAAAAGTTACAAAGTAAACAGCACAAGTCTTGACCTTTTAAGTTATCAGAATAAAAGCTAACACAAAAAAGGGAACACGATCTCACCAAATTATATTATTACTAACGACCAAAACTAGCTAAAACATCAGCAATTTGATTGCTACAAAAATCAATCTTACATTTTAATCGCTGAAAATCCATTCGTAGCTCCAACATTCTTCTTTAAATTCTGGAGATGAGAATCATATATAATCTGAATAAACATTGGATATATTTTCAAGTTCAAACAATTGTTTAAAATTATAAGGTATTGAAAATGTAGGATCACCACTCCACATAAGGTTAGATAAAAGCATATTGACAGCTTGGGTAGGATGAGCATTATCAAAATATACATATTCACTTGTATTATTGCATAACTCGTATGGTTCTATTCCACAACGTCCACTACAACAACTCGCGTTTCCTACCATAAAACCTGAAAAATCGAGAAAATTTATTATATGTTAGCCGGGCACATCACATCATCTAAATGTAATAACTGATCGATCAATGGATATACCGTATTTGGAGGGGTTTTGAATAATGTCATAAAGTGAAGTGTAGTAATCAAAGACCGAATATTTGAATCCTTGTAATTCTATCTCTAACTCTTTAATTGTACCGAGAAGAAGCTTGTTATGTAGTCTAGGTAACTCCATAAGTTGTTCGAGGCAGTCGTCGTTAGTTAGATTATAATTTGTCCTCATGGCTGGCAAGCAACCCATAGGTCCCACATTTTGGAAGGCAAACTTTCGTCCTCCCATTTCATATATTTCCTGATAAAATAAAACATATCTTTTAAATAAAGTCGATTGCACAATTCAACGGAGCAGATTAACTACACATGTAAATTACATCTAATTATATATAAATAGTGTTACCTTAATAACTTGTGTTAAATTGCCAAGTACCACTTGAACGAATTCTTCACGCTCGGATAGTGTTGTGTTAGGGTAGTTAGAAACAAAGTAAACATAGTCGTCACCTCCAATGCTAGATAAATATATTGAATCCATCAATACATTTTCTGCCTCTTTTTTGCCTAATTCTTCCTCTAATTGGGAGGCTACCTTTTGGAAGAAAGTCATTTGAAGCATCAAGCTAATCTGCAGAACCAAAACAGGGTCAGTGGCTATAAATTTTAGTATTGAAAACAATTCTTTTATTTTCAGCGACAGAAAATTCGTATGTATTGATATCTAATATTTTTATTATTTTCTCTTGTATTTATTTCCTTATCAAAACGAACTCTTTTTCATGAATCCCAAAAGAAGCTCATGTATATAGTTTCTTTTTTAACAAAAATATTAGTGGCAAAAAATCTGGTATGGAAAACAATTTTAAAAATTAATCTGTTGCTAATAACACTGAGTTTGTCTAAATTTCTAGAAATATAGAAGACGGTTGCTTTGATTTTTGGCGACAGAAACTTCATCTATACACCTTTGTTATTTTCCCTCTTGTAGAATCAAAATAAAATAAGGATTCCTGTTTTTCATAATTCCAGAACTGGCTGAATGTAGCTTTTTTTGGTTTTTTGCTACAAAATTTTTAAGAGTAGGGGCCATATCTGTTGGGAGTAGATTAAATTAACTTGCCCACAATTTATTATACATGTATCTAATTAAGTATGTAGAAGTTTCTAATAAATAAGTATTTTGGCTCATGTAAGATACTAGAAACATAAAAGTCTATATTTAATATGTATTGAAACGTTAGGCTATAAATATGGATTGTAAAGGTTTAAAGAAATGTAATTCAAAAAGTTTAATTTCCCAATTCTAACCCTTTTACTATTACAATATCGAGCTCAGGCCATGGAAAACCTCAAGGTCAAAATAGTGGATATATATACCGTAACTCCTGGATTTGTTTCGGGAAGAACACCATCATTACTAGCAGCAAAATTTGCACCATGAGTGAAGTTTTGATTTTCAGGTCCCAAATATGGTTTCCACCATGGTAGATTTGCTTCCATGGCTGTAACCAACAGAGAAAAGTATTTTCTTTTTTTAAATGAAAAATAAAACGCCACAAGACCAAAAGAAAAAAAAAAAAAGACCCTCATAAACTTAAATTTATCTGGTTGTGGATTGTAACTCTATAATTACTTTCATCAAGATGAAATATCTTTTTTCTGTGAGTAAAATTACTATATTCCTTTCAAACAACAAATAAAATTAACAGATTACAATTGAAATTTAGGTCCTATATAATTTAGGTACTACCTAGAGTACTTCAGGAGCAATGACAGATTCATGATTCACAGATAAGGGGTGTTTCAAGGCAAGTGAGTGCTCAATTGAAACTTTTTGAATGTCTTTAATCTAAAATTTCAAGTTCCATAAAAAGATCTACAAAGGTTTTGCTACGACCAGTGGGTGCTCGAGCCCCGCCGATCCCTTGCCTGGATCCACACTTGCTGGTGTTCTGCCTAGTGATCTATGTATTAATGCCAAATTGATAACTTTTTTTTAAATAAAAGATAGGGAAGCGATCTAAGGTAAATGGAATACGGGGATAGGTTGGCACTCTAGAACCAAAAAGTTATGAAAAAGCAAAGAATTTTTTTCTAAGTAAAAGCAGAGAACATAATAGCTATTAAGGGCGGACATTCCAACTAGATAAAAATAGATCTTACCAATCAAGTCGGGAATAATGAGCCCATCACAAAATCGGCCGGTAGAGAAGTTGAAAAATGTCTCTCCATAAGGCCAAAAGTTAGCCTTTTCTTCTACACTTATGTTGAGGTCATTCAAATTTCCAGGATCATATAATGAATCTCCAAACACAAATATTGATGTTTGCTTGCTCTTAGATAATAACTGACAGTTTACAGGTATATTTATAAAAAGCCAAACACAGCCTAACAGAAAGTTGCTAGTAAGCGTTGACATGGAAGCTAGCTTTATAAGCTTTGATGTGAATTTTTTTTTTTTTTTATGGCGCTTTGATGTGAGTTTTTAATTCATATATAGCAATATTATACATTTAAAATGTTTCAGCCATTCAATTTTCAATTAATTATTTTAGAATAGCACGTGGTACCTATAATTAATTTCGTCTTACCTAACTAATTTCCAGACAACAAGAAGTATTCATGTGGCTTGTAAGTCCATTTATATGTATTTTACCTCCAAGGCTAAGTTTCCAATGGGTGGAAGAAAGAATTCCACCCTTAGATCCAACGGTGAGATGGGAAGAAAGGTGATCGGCTGACGTGTCAGTATCTCTTAAGTCTGGTTAGGAGATAAAAAATTTAATTAACTCCTTTTCTACCTCTTTATACTCAAAAACATACAGTGTACATTAATTTAGATTATTTGTGGCTCTTAATTTGGGATTTACGTATTAGAGCATGGTATACATAGATTATTTGGGTAAAGTATAAAAAAAGTCAAGTGGTTTGAATCATTTGCAAATAAGTTTTGTGATTTTAAATTGTAAAAATAAGTGTATTGTAGTTTGCACCATTTGCAAACAAGGTCTCAGACTGTTAACCTGTTAACCTGTTAAAAAAGATTGCATTGCAGTCAAAATTAAAGAGTCATATATAACAAGTATTTTTAATTGTGATTTTCAAACATAAAACCTAGTTAGTGGATAACTCCTTCAAAATTCACATTTTTAACTATTCAAAAGCAAATTTTGTATTTGTGATGTCACTACAACTGATTTTTTCAGATTTTTAATTGTAAGCAGAGGTTATTAACTTCAAATACAAATATTACTGACTCATTTTACAAATGAAATGTTAAAAATACATATTTAACTCGTCTTTTTTAACACTACTAATAGTTTCGGACTTTATTTGCAAATGATACAAACAACAATACTATTATTTGTACAATTTAAAATCATAAGATCCTGGCTTAACCACAAGCACCTTTTTTTACTTTACCCTAAATTATTTGTAGCTCTTAATTTAGGATT
The DNA here is from genome assembly GCA_028411795.1 of Euphorbia peplus. Lineage (NCBI taxonomy): Eukaryota > Viridiplantae > Streptophyta > Magnoliopsida > Malpighiales > Euphorbiaceae > Euphorbia > Euphorbia peplus. The sequence continues at coordinate 3,611,572 of CP110843.1, read as the reverse complement.
TAGGGTTTTAAATATTGAATCCCCAAGTAGAAAAATTGCCAGATCATTTTCAGCCTTCCACTAGAATTTCCAAGAAACTCAAAAAAATGATTTTCAGTTTCCAAAAATCTTATAGATTCTTTTATATATCTTTCAAACAGTTGGAGTACATTTACATAACTGTTCTGATACCCTTAGGGCTACATATAAACATTGAATATAAGAGAATATACGTTTCTATTTAATGCTTTAACATTTATTAAACTATTAAATCCAAATCAATTTATGCTAAAGAGAATAAAAATTTTGTAAAATTTAATACATATAAATTACCATAACAAAAAATAATTCATTAATTATAAACTCTAACTTATTAAAGAACTTAAATTATGGATCCTATGCCCTAAACTCATAATTTATAAATCCTAAACCCAAATTTGAACCCAAACCCTAAATCGTAAAATCTAAATCCTAAAATTGAAGTCTAAACTACAAACTTTAAATCCGAAACCAAAATTGGTGGACCCGAAAGCTTAAATTGAAACCTAAACTAGAAATTCTAAACGTTAAACCCCAAATTATTGATTTTTTTAAATCCTTAACTCTAATTCCTGAAATGCGTAATACATCTATTAATTTTGGTAATTTAATTAGATTATATTAAATTTTCTTAGATTTAGACTATTTTATTAGCATAAATAAATATAAATTATGGAGGGATCGAGTGTGACAAAATATTTAAATGTGACTACTTTTATAATGTGACAATGAGGGACAATTTAGTAATTAATTAGGGAAATGTGGCAAAATTGTAAATAAAAAGAGAAGCATGCCACACATGAAAATAAAGGAGGAGGATGGTGATGTCAGCGCTGATGTCATTACAGGAGGGAGAGAAAAGTTTTATTTTTTTATTTAGAATACATTTTCCCGATGATCCCGAACTCATTTTTCTAAAATTTTTATACCGTTGGACTCGTATTAATCAGGCGGTCAATTTTAGATCCATTGTGGTCAAATAAAAACAATTATTTTTTAAATTTCTTTGATTTTTATCCATTTAATCACTTTCATAATTGATTGGTACTAAACTGTGCGGAATTTGGCTTTAGCCCGAGAATTAAAGTTTCTTAGAATCACAATACACATTTTCAGAAAATTTTCCAGAATTTTCTGGGCGACTTTTGAATTTTTTTTAAAATTTTATCCATTTAATCACTTTAATAATTTATTGGGACTAAAATGTGCGAAATTTGGATTTAAACCAATAATTAAAATTTATTAGAATTACGATATACATCCTCCTGAAAAAAAATTTTAGAATTTTCTGGACAATTTTTGGAATAGAGTTTTCTTGTTGGAATATCAAAGTATTATTTTGAAATATCACTGTATTCTTTTTGGAATATCAGAGTATTCTTTTGGAATACTCTCCTCTTCCAAAAGAACACTCTGATATTCTAATCTTCCAAGAAGAATAATGTGATATTCCAAAATAATACTCTGTGATTCCAACAAGAATACTCTGATATTCCAAAAAGAATACTCTAATCTTCCAAATGAACTTTGATATTCCAACAAGAATACTCTGATATTCCAACAAGGATACTTTGATATTTCCAGATAATACTCTGATATTCCAACAAGAATACTCTGATATTCCAAAATATTACTTTGATATTCCAACAAGAATACTTTGATATTCCAAAATAATACTCTGCTATTTCAACAAGAATACTCTGATATTCCCAAAGAATACTCTAATATTCCAACAAAAATACTCTAATATTCCAAGATAATATTCTGGTATTCCAACAAGAATACTCTGATATTCCAAAATAATACTATGATATTCCAAAATAATACTCTATTCCAAAAATCGCCCAGAAAATTCTTGAAAAATTTCAGGAGATGTAAATTGTAATTCTAAGATATTGTAATTCTCGGTTTAAAGCCAAATTCCGCTCAGTTTAGTCCCAATAAATTATGAAAGTGGTTGAATGGATAAAAATTAAAAAAAAAAAATCAAAAGTCGCCAGAAAATTCTGGAAAAATTCTAGGAGATGTATATCGTAATTCTAAGAAACTTAAATTTTCGGGCTAAAGCCAAATTCCGTGCACTTTAATCCCAATAAATTATTAAAGTGATTAAATGGATAAAAATCAAAGAAAAATCGTTTTTTTCTAACAACAATGGATCTCAAAATGACCGCCTAATTAATATGAGTCCAAGGGCATAAATTTTTCTGAAAAATGAGTTCGGGAACATCGAGAAAATGTATTTTAAAGAAACGAATTAAAAGACTATTCTCTCCCAAGTGATGACATCATCAGTCCCCCACCATCTCCTTATGCGCATGGGCCCTTCCAAAATCTTTACAATTATGTCATCTTTCATCATTTAATTACAAAATTGCTACCATTTTCACACCACAACAGTTGTCAAACCAAACTTAATGTGTCACAGTTGATCATTCCCCTATAAAATAAATAGTTTAACAAGTATGAATACAAGATTATATTCTCTTGTATTTAATGCTTATATACAACTCTTATGGTTGCACATATCAAAACTCTATAAACATATATGTATATATATGGGCTCCTTTGATGCCATACCTTACCTTCTCTTTGATCCACTACCTAGTAACCAACCATTGAAGCATATCCTTGACGCCAAACCTTGGTAACTAGCCTTTCCTTAGGCACCTTCTCTACACAGCCTTACATATAGGACCTTATATGTTAGATTATACATGTGTTGTACTATGTTGTACTATGTTGTCACTCTAATATGCATTACCTTTCTACGATGTTACAATAAAGTAACAATTACTAAAATTATCGGTTAAAATTGGTAAAAGTGTCGCATCACCTATTTTCTCTATTGCCTTTAAAAAATGTGATTACTACGTCATCATTTCTTTTTATGTTTTCCTTAAAAAATAAAGTCTAAGTAATTGGTGATTTTTAATGCTTGTTTATTTTATTGTGATTTTTAGTGCTAATATAATTTTTTGTGGTGGATGAGGCGTGGCGGCGGTTCAAGATTTGAAGCATGAATAGTTGGTTTTGTTGTGGTAATTTTTGGTAGATCATTAAGGTTGTAATAATTTAAATGACTAATAAAAAAATGATTTAAGTCTGACAAAAATATTCTTTTAAAAAAAACAATTAAGAGCAGGGCAATGAAATTGGATATCTCAACTAAATTTACACTTTAGTTAGTTGTAATATCCACACAGGGGAGGATCAAGTGAGACAAAGTCCTTAGGTGTGACAATAGGGACAATTTAGTAATTGACTAGAGGAAGGTAGCAAAGTTGTAAATATATAGAAAAGCCTTACACGCATGAAAAGGGAGGAGGAGGAAGGTGATGTCAGCACTGATGTCATCACAGGAGAGAGAAAAAAGTTTTATTTCTTTTATTTAAAATACATTTTTCCGATGATCTCGAACTCGGTTTTCGAAAAATTTTATACCGTTGAATTCGTATTAATTAGCCGGTCATTTTGAGATCCATTGTGACCCTAACCCAAACAAAACATGTTGATATTCCAAAAGTCATTACCAAATATTCTAAAAGTCATTACCAAATATTCCAAAATGAAAAAATCGTTTTTATTTGACTACAATGGATCTCAAAATGACCGGCTAATTAATACGAGTCCAACGGTATAAAAATTTTCGAAAACCAAGTTCGGGATCATCGGGAAAATGTATTTTAAAGAAAAGAAATAAAAGACTTTTCTCTCTCCTGCAATGACATCGGCGCTGACATCATCAGCCCCCTTCCCTCAAATTATGCCATCCTTTTCCATTTAATTACACAGTTGCCACCTATTGTCACACAATACAAATCAGTCTTACAATAACATAAGTGTCACACCTGATCCTTCCTCTACCCAGACATATTCGAAATATTAATTATGTTTAATATATTCAATCATTCATATATTTCAAAAATATCTACCAAATTACAAACAACTATAAGTCTGTTGATTATAAATTAATCACAAAAGAATGTTTTTGTCCAAAATATTTTTAAAATGTAATTGCCAGTAACTAGTAAAAAATGTACGAAACTACTGCAAGTTATCGAAAATATTAGAGAGATAATTTGCACCATATACGTTATGCACTGAAGAAGACTTTGAAGTCAGATTCTAGGCGGAGTGCATCTCAACATTGTGCCAAAAATAGTTTTAGGCGTTGTTTACCCTTGCTCTTTTACGGTCTATAATATCAAAGATGCAAATTTAAAATTGTCTATTTTACTTCCAAATTTTAAATTTTTTAAATATGTATATCAAAATATACTATTTTTCACGTCTATATCCAAAAAGCCTAAGCCTACGAAAATTGGTTCTTAAAGCCCATAAAACTTAGAAATTAAATTTAGACAAAAACAAAAATTTATTTGAAGTACTATTGTCAGTTATGCCTAACCTAAAAAGACTAGTGCTCACATGGTTAATGATTGAGCAAATACAATTTGGTCAATCACCGTTAGATCAGAATTTAACGGTGGAGATTAGCTTGGTGATTTCATTAGTAACTAATTTCCACCGTTAGCTTCAGATCTAACGATGATTGACCAAATTGTATTTGGTCTATCATTGACCATGTGAGCACAACTGAATCTAACAAACCCAAAATAAGTCCTTAAAAGACCCAATGAGATAACTTTTCAAAAATGCCCAATAAAACAAAAAATGAAATTAATTAGAGCATACTTCAGTTCATCAAAAAACATAGGGCATAAACATTAGTGTTGTCATCGATGACTGCTGAATAGATTGTAAAGGACGGTACAAGGACAAGAGACTACATACCATACTTTGAAGCTAATTGTTATCATTCAAAGTCCTTGTAGAGAAATCGAAATGTGAAATATTGAAACTCGTCGAACTTTCCTAAGCATCTCAGAAAGTTCGATGTTCATATTTTCTATTATGAACTTTCAAGCGTTATAAATAATTAAGCAAGCAGTGTCTTGAGATTGTAAGGCCAAACAAGATTAGGACATCCCTCCCACATAATCATTGAGAGTTGATTGTAAGCTTTTTGAGTGAGATGAACAGCATCAAAAAATAAATAATCACTTGGACTTTCACACAATTCATATTGATCTTTTCCTCCACAGTTTAAAATTCCCCTGAATGCCCCTGATCCACAGCATGCTGTTTTGCCCTCCTTAAAACCTTCATAAATTTAATTAACTAAGTTATACTAATTGAACCCATACAATAGGTTGAATTACATTTATGGCCCTTAGTTTTACAAATATACATTTACTTTTATTATGATCCATGAACTTTAAATTCAGATATTATGACTCCTTAATTTTACATTTTATTAACATAATAACCGATTTTACTGTTAACCAAGTAAAAATTATTGACAGTGGTCTCAAAATGGAATTTCAGAGAATTTAAGTTATTTATAACAATATTTCTCATGTAATTGTTGTTTTCAATTTTAAAAATCACTTTCTCTCTCTAAACAACCCGTTTCGATCTCTTATTCAAACAATCCTTAATTGACCTTAAAATCAAGGAGTTTAGATTTAGAATAGATGGTTATATATTGGAATGAGCCTTACCAAAAGTGCAAAATTCAGGGATCATATGTTCGAGTTTGAAGTTCCACATGGTAACAAAAATAAGGGCAAAGTGCAGGACAATATGGGTGTAATTTTATGGGTATCAGATTTCCTATATTGCCCAACACAGATACGGATACAGTGTCGAACACAGACAAGGACACGAGAAACGTTGTTTCTAAAACACAACTTTTACAAAATAAGCCTAAAATGAAAACGGGAAAAAACATCAGACACATACATGGGTACAAATACCTAATAATTAGAAGTGTCCTCGTAACATATGACCATAAATAACAAGGTAAATAACAAAAACATGAAGAAGGCTTACCATATTTAGAAGGATTGTTTATTCTTTCACTTAACAAAGTGTAAAAATCAAGAACTGAGAATTCAAATCCTTTGAGCTCTTTCTGAAGGTCTCTGAGAAGATTAGAAAGTGCAGTGTTGTGAAGTTTGATTAGAACAGTCAATTGTTCAAAACAACCACCACTATTATTTTGAGCTCTCATGAATGGTGCACAACCATAATCCCCAATATTTACTATTCCAAATCTCCTCCCTCCACTCTTGTAAATTTCCTGAAAACACCATAATTAAGTTAAACATTAACCTCTCAATTTCAGGTAAATTACACCGATGGTCCTCCAACATTGATCTTACTTTCATTATAGACGCTCTGACTTTAAAATTGGATATTGTGACCCATTTAATTGTTATACTAATTGCCTTTTTCTTTTTCTTTTTTTTGCATACCTGACCAAGTTAAAGTGGCTGATGATGACCTCAAACTGGAAATCTCCTAGAATCAAATGTGTTTGTAATCATATTTCCTATGGAACCATTATTTTTATTTTCAAAATCATACAATTTCAGAATTTTGATTTTCTAAACAACCATATATCACGACAAGCTTCCATAATGAGACCAAACTATCTTACATCCAACATATCACTTTAATAAGCTGCTGCAACCAAGCTGGAATCGGTTCCAAGTGTAACATCTAAAAGGTTCCGGTCTTGAAGCCATGAGAGTTGAGTTGCTTAAAAAATCATTTCAGTTTTTGAAATGGCCATCTTGATTGATGGTAAAAAGTACAATATAAAATTCAATTAAGGGTCATAATGTCAATTTTTGAAGTTGAAGGGTCATAATGAAATTAAAAAAAAAGTTGAAAGACATACGTGTATATACCCCTCAAGTTTTGGAAGACTTGTAATATAAATTGACAAATTAGTTAAATTTCAATATACTTTGATAGCATAAGTGAAGTTGCCAATGACAATGTCCACGAATTCTTGAGCAGTATAGGACTGAAATTCACTTGAAGATTTGGAGAAAGCATAATCATTGCCACCAACACTAAATAAGAAAAGGGATTTTGAAATTAATGAGTTAGTTCCTTTATCACCTAATTTCTGACACATTTCTTTAATTGCATTCCTGAAATAGCCAATCTGAGTTTTAAGGTCCACCACCTGAGAAAGAGACATAAAAGGGGTAAAAACATTTATAATAAGTGTATTTTTTTTTTCATCCGGTATATATCCGAATCTTCACTAGACTAGTTTGTAGTTTAGTTAATTTGCAAACTTGAACCTCATATATAACCCTTAAACACATGAATGTTTAAATTTTTTATCAATAAATAAATACCGAAAACCCTTAAATTTCTTAAACATTCATGTGTTTGCAACTTTAAAATGTGAGAAATGAATTTTTTATATCATAACCCATAAATAAAGACCAAAATACCCCTTGCCACGTCATCACATTTAACACCGTTAATGATTTTTCCGCTTTTTGGTTAACGGAGACAAACACAATCCTCATTTTGTCAAAAAAATAAAGACAGACACCTTTTTGACAAAATTGATAAACACATGAATTTTTTTTGAAAATTACCCTTTTTTTTATCCGGTATATATCCGAATCTTCACTACTAGACCGACTAGTTTGTAGTTTAGTTAATTTGCAAATTTGAACCTCATATATGAGATTATTTGAAAAGTTTGACAATTTATATTTCTCCAAATTATCTCTTCTTTTTTTCTCCAGATAATAGGCCCGACATTTTTGAAAAAAAAATTGAGTTTTAAAATTTAACAGACCACGAATCCATGTTTGTAATTGCTAAACTGCAAGTATAATTGCAAAAATGTCTAATTACTTTCTTTTATTTATTTTACCCTAACAGTAAAATAGTTTTATATATTTGTTTCTCTACAAACTATCCTAAAAGTTTGATAATCATTTGTTATTTTTGGTACGGTGTCTAGCTAAGGCTTGCAAAATGCTAGAGCAGACTCTAACTCGAGCTAATAGTTAAGGCCGAACAAATATATATATTTTATATTAATCTCTGACACACTTCTTCACGCGATTGTTCCTTGGGCGTGAAGCCTACACAACACAAAGTTTATCCAACCATGTCTTTATCCAACACAGAACCTTTCGATCACAAGTTTTGTTATCATGTTACTTAACTGATTAAACTAAAAGCTCGAACTGATAGTTAAGACCCAACAATATGTTTTGTATTAATTTATGACATTCTTAATATATTATCAAATCCTCAAGCTGTCATGAGTTCGATTCTAATAACTCATTTATTGAAGATTTAAAAACACATAACAATATGGTGTAGGTGCACTTCAAATCGTAAGGACATTTTTGTGAGTGAGTGTTCTGGAGATTATAATATAAAACCAATTCTTAATAGAAGTTCCAAACGAGCGCTCATACTCCTACATACTTCTGTCTAGGAATTGATTGAACTAAAAGTTTATACTAGTTAAGGGTTTTGATACCATGTATAGGAATCAATTAACTTTAGCTCATTGATTAAAGATGTTGTCACGACTTGAACTCAGGACTTTTTGATCTCACGGGCTCCAATATCATGTAAAGGAATCAACTGAATGATAAGCTACTAGCTTGGAGTTTTTATTATATTAATCTATAATAAAACTAAAGAATAGTTTTTAGATTAATCTATAAGAAAGAAGAATATATGTTATCCAACATACCGTTCCTTCAAGAGTTTCAAGTAGAGCACCAGCTCCAGCAGATGCAAAATTTACTCCATATTCATAATATTTCTTCCCAGGCTTCAGAAATGGAGGAACCAGTGGCAATTTTTGATACTCAGCTACAATAAACAAAAAATGCAAATAAGTTCCATTTTCAATTATCAAATATTCAACAATTGATGAAAATTACAATAAAAGAATTCATAATTTTACGTACCAATAAAATCAGGAATAATTCGACCATCGGAAAATCTCCCCGTAGGATACATGAAAAATGATTCACCGTAGGGCCAAATATTTGCCTTAAAAGTAGCACTTTTTATGTAATTATTATTTCCTGCATCAAAAAGTGAATCTCCAAATATGAATAGAGCTGAAGATTTGTTTGGATGACATAGATGCCCAGCTTGGCTGCTGATAAAAATTGAACAAAAAATAATGAAATGAAAAAGAGTTCTCAATTTTTCCATAATAAAATGAAATAGGCGAAGTATGAAGTATATGTCTAGTCAAGCTAGTTGTTATATAGTAGTTTGTTTCAGATGTGAATATGATTAATTACACGGCATAATCTTTATGATTAAATACTATTGAACTGAAGTAAAGTGTATTTGGTGAAGAGAAATTACTAAATAGAACTGAACTCAAATAAATTACCGATAAGACACAAAGAACATAGTCTTATAGTCAGCCAACTATCCGAAATGAAACAAAATATAATACAGTTGTGCTCATCTAGTCAATAACTGACAAAATATAATTTAGTCAATCACCATTAGATTATAATCTAAGGGTGAAAATTAAAAACTAATGAAATCACTTAAAAACGACAGGTTGATACGTGACTATATAATGTATAATAAAAAATAAAAAACACTATTTATAATTAAAGTAAAACAGGTGATTTCATTAAATTTTAATCCTGACCTTTGATTTTTAATTTAATAGTGATTAACTAAATTGTATTTAGTTAATTATCGACTAAGTGAGGACCATTCTATTATGATATAAGTCAACTTTTAACTCTTACTTCAATTATCACGTGTTTATATTTATTACGTGAAATGAATATGATTTTTTTTTTCTAATGAGGTTATGACGAAATTTAATTTAATTATTTATAAAAAAATATATTTAATTTAATTAATAATTTTATTATAATCTAAGTCAACTTTTGATTTTTACCTCACGTGTTTGTATTTATTACTCGTTAGTTTACCAAAATTAATAAAAAATTTCAACTATAGATTTTTAAATTGTGAATGTGGTTCCCACTTAGTACCTTCCTACTCTAAGAAGTTCACTACTCAATTAAAAATAGGTAAAACAACTTTTCTTTTCTTTTGTCTTAAAGTTTAGCCACAAATTTTTTTGGAAGAAAATAATTAGCCACAATTTAGCATTATTACTGAAAAATCTCTAATTATATAGCAGATGAAGTTTGAATCTCTTCAACCAATTAGAGTTGGTATTGATCTTTCAATAAATTATTTAATCAAGAATGTATTATTGATATTATTTTTCGTTATCGACTGCGTAATGGATCTCTCCTATTTTCTTTTTCAAACAATCAGTCGCTTTTAGGTGAAATTATTTGGGGCTTCGGGAGTTACAATCTCCGCTTTTAGAGAGAATTTGTGAAGTATACTATCTCCAAAATGACTTGATAGCAGCTCTCATGTAATTGGCTACATATTTTCCTTTCTGTAATATATCAAACAACAAGTCGTTGTTACCATCCTTGATGTAGGCATCCCAACTTAATTGGAATTCTTCTATTTGGTTTATGTCAAAGGAATTTTCCATTTCAATCGCATCTCTCGCTTGCTTTGTACTAGGACTATAGAACGGGAGGTTAAAATTGTCCAATGTCAATTCTAGAATCATATCGTGTTACAAATTTGGCGAAGAATCTTATTATACGAAAATTTGAAATAATCCATATTAACATTTTAAAAGAATTGCGATAAATGAAAAAAGAAAAAACAAGTATCAAGAAGGAAAAAAACTATTACCTCAGATGGTTAACCATTTCTCTTAGACAACTATGAATTAATTGCAACTGATTCTCGCAGAACATTTCAATGCACTGTGATTTCAAGAACTTCGTAAAATCCTTTCCAAATTGAGCGCGATATGCTTTCTGAACGCTTGTTGGGATTGATTCGGTTACATGAATAATACTGCGCGCCTTTGCTAAATTAGTGGAATTCCAGATTCAGTTACAAGCCCTTAAGGAACCTGTTCGAATAACAATTATAAATTTCTAACACACGATTTATAAAGACAACTGGCTGAAAGAAGAGTTTATGTTAGAATCTGAGAAAACCAATGGAGACTCGAAGACGACTGAAAGTATAGAGAATTTGGGGGAAACAGCTTTCCATAAAAATTTCCAGGCATTGCACACCTATTAAGCAATGTGCAAACTTAGTGCCTTATTCTAATCCCATTCAGAAATTGTTGAAATTCTAAGGCGCGTGACAATTTCTCGGTGATTTTGGTGTGATTTCAAGTTCCGGCAACTGCGTTCAACAATTTCCACAAATTCAAGCTCCGTTATGATGCGTAAATCGGAGAAGTCAAGAATAAAACAAAAGATAAGTAATCTTTTCATCTCGTTTCATCCAAAGTATGGTACATTGATGTATATTTTTATATAATTTTATCTTCCAAATTAGATAATAATTGATGAATACCAAATTTAGATGCTGACATGTCCAAATCGGACAATTTACAAATGTCGTGTTGGTTTGTCGCGACAACAATAACTGCCAGTCGCTTTAGAGTCAACGTGATGAACTTGACAACCATTTCTGAATGCAGAAACCTCTGTGGTGTCACCACAACAACCATGACAAAGTATATTTTGTATACTCTGTCTCGCTCTATCGTGCTGAAGGCGAACATGACAAGTTCAAGAACATACTATGCCGAGTTGGCTCTGAGTATGATACACGCGAGAAGTTCATGCTCTGAAACTTGTCGCGTTGGAACTATTACTAATATGTAAATTAGCTTTTAGAATGGGCCAAGTTTGTAAATGTGCTTTCAAAATTGGCCAAATTTTCAAAAAGCGAGGCAACTATCCAATATATAAATAGGATTTTAAAAAGGCTCAGATTTGTAATTAATCCAATTAAACAAGGAGTTGTTGAAGTACCTATTTTCTCCTTGTCCACGAATCATGCGGTGAACTTGTACTTGAACTTGCATTTTTTGTATAACTTGAAATTGATCCAGATATGTTTACTTCTTTATATATCTAAATAAAGTGGCCAAAAATAATATTTATCAATCTTTATATAAGCAATCGAATAAATGCATCATAAGAGTTTGTGAAGAAACTGATAAAAGAATAAAACATTAAATTCAATTTAGTGCATCTTATTGTGGCAAAATTTAATTTATACAAGCCACATGCTAGAGATGTGGTTGTCTTCTACTCTATAGCTACATGATCTTGTTGGACAAACTATATCATGCTGTCTAGTTCGAAGTGAGCAATCTACTTCGAACTAACAAAGGACATGTAATTTCTGCGCCCATATTAATGTGCATTTCGATCCACTAGTTTGCGTTTGCATCGTAGGTAAAATAAGTGAACTGGAGGAACAGGTCCATCTTTGAAGTATAATGATGCGAATCGATTTAAAATTCTGTTTTTCTAGTAGAAAGATCTTTTATCTAATACGTCTTTTTATTCACCTTTTCTTCGCGGGGCAACCTGTAGAATGTATCGCAAGACAACCCGAGGCAGAGGGAAAAATACGAGGTACTTTATTGCTTAGTCTTCATTCTAGCCATGAACAATCTATAATAATTCGCGATTTTTACCTGATCTAGGATGTGTGATGTATATGTCATTCCAAAAGGTCTCAGACGACCTCAAGAAGCGCTTGATCATCTTTTATTTTAGCCATACTTGTCCAGTTTTATTGATTCCTACTTATTGGATCAAAAACAATTTTTGAATGAGGTATTCAACTTCAGGGATGCCTCTATAAGGGAAAAAGAAAATTAATAAACCGGCGGCTATCGGTAAAACTACAAATATTGTTAACCAATAAGGAAAAGAATTCGTGGTAAAGACAAGATACACTTAAACTATGTCGATCGTCAACCTCTGATGAAAAAGATATACCATCAACATATTTTTTAATTAAATTTAAAAACAATTGTGTAAGCCCATTGATTGCTAGCAAGATGCGGAAGAACAATGTTCATTTTGGTTATAAGTTTCAACTAAATTGTCAGGTTGGAATTACCATAACATAGGCTTTGTTTTTATATCATTTGTACTTATTGTAGTGCAGTTTAATTTAGTCATTTCACTTCACTAAACGCCTTTTAATTCAGTTCAATAATTTCAATTATGTTGTAGTATAATTTCTCTTTTTTTTTTCTTTTGATAATTCTATGGTTTTTACTCTTAGCAATTCTAATTATCTATTTGTTGATTTAACTTTTATCTGTTTTGTTGTTAAGAATTTTAATTCTATTAAAAAGAATTTAGGGTAAATAATTATAAAATTCCTATGTTTTTACATATTCTATATTATAAGGTCTTTCATATCACTATGAGTTCCCTAAGTTTTGTTTAAATCAATTGTTTAGTCATTTTGTACATAAAAGTACAATAATGCTCCTAGTTATAAAAATATATAAAATTACTTACAAAAAAGAAAGTTATATAATTATATAAAATAAATAAATCAATTAATTTTTCTAAAAGATACATTTACTCAATAGTATAAAGATTGTATTCATATCTGGAAAAAAAATTGTAAAAAATACACGCTTTTAATTAAAACTAAGGTTTGTTTCTCTTTAGATAAAAGACAGAGGACCGGAAACGACACCAACTACATTGGCACACCAAAGCCGCAAAGCCGCACACCGGAACCCAAATATTATTAATAAAGAACGAAAACAAAATTAAGTAACCCGATATAAGGTACTTCCGCTGAAGTTATCAACGAATAAAGCTAGTTTTTATATTAAAATTTTATCTAGTGTAGTTTAACATTGACTAAATCACAAGAAATTATTGAACTAAAAAACGAAGGATTATATAATTCGTTTTAAAAATAGTGACTTACTATGTCATGTAGGCATTTAATTTTTTTATAATTTTTTACCTTATTTTTATATAGAATTTATGGATAAAAATGGTATGCTAAAAATGATTTTGTAATTTTTTTACTATATTTTTAAAAATATTAAATACTAAATAAAAATGAAAATAAAAATAAAAAATTAAGTTATATATTTTTAATATATACAAGTATTAGACTTATTTGATACATATTATTAAAGTTTTTTTTTGGTTACATAAAGGTTTTTTTTTTTTATCAACTTTAACAAATTATATAAGATAAATATTATATACTTTTATAATTTGGAGAATTATTGTACTTTTATGTATGAAAAAGACTAAACAATTAATTTAAGAACCTTATAATATAATAGATAAAAAGACACGAACTTATAATTGTTTACTCAAGAATCTAACGTTATTTGTTTCTAGGAATTTTAGCCAATAAGAGGTCCATACCACTTCAAAGGCCCATAGTAAATACATGTTAGCATTTTTAAAAGCTAATTAAACTTAAATGACCCGTCGCGTTCACCTATACCTTAATGAGCAAAATATTTTGGTCATAAAACATTCAAGAAAAAATAGTGTTTTTTATTCTACTTTAAATAGTCTTCGTACAAATTCGTCGTTCTTTATATTTTCAAAAAGTACCATAATTCAAGAGCATTTTAGATTTATTTCCTTAAATATAAGGTCGTAGGATGAAATCTAATGCTTAATGACCAAATATAATTTAGTCATTATCGTATAAGTGAGCGTATATGTAGCTTTTGATTTTTACATTTATAAAAAAGTGTCCCAAACAGAAAAAAAGAATTATATTTTATTTTTCCCCTGTATTTAAATAACACAATATGAAACAAAATTGATAGAGTAAAAAAGTTTTTCTTTATATGTATAAATAACTGTCATTACAACCGTTCTTTCCTAACTAAAACTAGAGGCATATCACAATCACAAAGAAAAATACTATAGAATATTAGTGCTAGTGTATCATACTTCTTAATAACATAAAATGTTTCTTTCAAAAAAAAATAATAACATAAAATGTTAAATGAAACAAATACTACAAAATAAAGAAACTTGGTACTGTCAATTATTTAACATGAGCCACTTGTTAAGACAATATTCTTTTTTACTTTTCTTTTCATAGAAATCACAAGAAACTTGCTCAATCCTATTCTTTTGCCCAAATAATCAATCACTTTCAAGGAGAATCTACGAAATAAATCATCAATAATGGCATCCCCAAAATGACTTGATAGCATCGTTTCTGTAACAGCTCTCATGTAATTAGCAACATATTTCCCTCTCTCTAATATATTAAACGATGATTCATTGTTACCATCTTTGATATTTGCATCCCAACTTATTTCAAATTCTCTTATTCCTTCTATTTTGAACAAATTTTCCTTTTCAATCACATTTTTCACTTCTCCTGCAGAAGGACTATAAAATGGAATGTTGAAATTATCCATCGTTGATTCTTTGATCATACCCTGTCATAAGTTAATGATAATAGTACGAAAAAAACAAAAAACAAGTTATGTACGTAATAAAAGTTTTAGAAGTCAAGAAATGATAATAATAAATAAATGTATCTATCTATCTATTGTTTACCTCGTGAACCATCTCTTTCAATGAATCCTGAATTATCTGCAATTCACTTCTAACACTTTTAGCTAGCAATGTTATCACCATATGACCACCACACACCATCTCCGACGATCGCGATTTCAAGAATTTCGTAAGATCCTTCTGAAATCGATCTAGATATGCTTTCCGTACGCTTGCAGGGCTTGATTCGGTTACATAAAAAATACCACCTTTGTTGAGAGGAATTCCACATTCACTCACAAGTCCTTCAGGAATCTGTTTGATCAATTGGAGTTATCAATTTGTGATATGACAATGCAATTTAAAATTATAATTTATATTTCTCACCTGAGAACTCCAATGGAGGCTGAAAGAAGAGTGAACAAAATGTAGAGAATCCGATGGAAACAACCTTCCATAGAAATTTCCAGGCATTGCACCTACCAAGCAATGTTCAAACTTCTTGCCTTTCGCTTTCTCTAATCTCCGATGAAAATTGGGAACTAATGATCTGAAAATGGTGTTAAAATCATTCCCTGGAAGATCATTTAAGATATACTGAAGATTTGGCAATTTCTTATTCAATTTAGTACAAGTTGAATCAATTGTTTCAATGATTTCCCAAAGGGGTAGAAGTGTATTGGGTCCTGAAGAACACCCGAAATCCGCCATTGTTAGACAGTCAGGCAAGTTTTTCTGAGATACGAATTCTGAAATGCTTTCTTCCAGGATCGGCTTTGCTGTTAGAATTACTTTCTTCTGCATCAGATTAATTAAGAAACATAGGATTAAGCTATCAAATTAATTAAATAATGGAGTAATTAAACCGTTATTCTAAATGGCGGTGAGAGTGGTAACACTCCGGCACTACTTATGTGGAACCCAAAATGTAAGTATATATAAGTATAACTCGTGCGCATGTATAATAATAATAATAATTACGGAGAGAGTGCCAAAATTTGTTTGACATATTTCAGACGGATATTTATCACTACGCTTAATTAAATAACCAAAGTAATCTTACATATATATACCTGAAACAAGGAGTTCACGAAGTAGCTATTGTCTCCTTGTCCACCATTCATGTGATGAACTTGTACTTGAATTGGCATATCTGTTATATTGTAATAACTAGTTGCATTGATGGATTTGTTTTGGAATTTTTGATGTTATGTTACCATGTTTATCTTTATATATACTAAGTTCTGATCGGTGGGGTGAGAAATGTCCAAAATAGTCTTCCATAAATATATCAACTTAATTTGTAAGATCACGGGTTGACTGGTTGTGAGGAGGGGGAATATCGAGGGCCAGGCCAGTCATCTCAATTAAGTTTGCTCCCCTGGAATCAAGCAGTGCACCCATTTAAGTTAATTATAGATAATACAATTTTATTTGCATTTTTTTTTGAAATGGAAGAACGATATTATTACGAAGAAACTAGCAAAGCATTACAAAGAAATCAGGAGGGATATTATACCACTCACCCCGACAATTAACATCTATAACACATCTAGCTAAGAAGTGAGCAACTTTATTAGCCGACCGACGAACAAAAGACATAGAGCAAAAAGAGAGCTCGTTGAAAATATCCTTACAATCTAAGACCATGACATTAAAAGGTGAAACCACCTCTAATTGGCAAGCCACAGATTGAGTAAAAACAAGAGAATCAGTTTCAATCCTTTAGTATAATTTTATTTATTTCTTGAATTATAGCTTGTTTAATTTAACTTTTGAGTAATTGTTATAAGATGATAAATTGAGTTATAACGACTCAACGGGTTTAACGCAGAGTATATGGTGTCGATACATATATCAAAGTTGTGTCAATAATTGAGTCTTAACAAGGCACCAGAGTAAAACGGACGTTGTATGTATGCTATTTCTTTATCATCTGTGAATTACAATCCTAATCCATCATTTTTTGAAATAAAACGGAAATTTGATTCCAAAATTTCTCATATGTATTTTCACAATTATTGAAAAGCCGAATTGATAAATTATCATCCCTGTCAGCTATGCTGATAGATTTTATTTTTGTTTTTATGCTAGAGAAGATAAATTATACGTGAAAAAGAATTGAACCACGTCCTCACTCTTAATCCTGGATAGAAAAAGTATTGTATGTTGAAGGGAATATTGAACCACGTTGCACTGGATTTTAAGATTTTGTAGTATATTACCGTTATATGTTTCTTTCTTTTTTCTTTAAGCAAACCATTATATATATTTTTTACTCCGTATATATGACCAATTCATTAAATATGACCAACGCCAATCGATAGTTGGCGCAGTGGTAACATGAGGCTGCGCTTGGTAGAAAGGTATGTGGATTGATTCTCTACAACCGCGACTGGGAGGGATTTAAATACCATAATCCTTGGACCCGCCCCGAATCCGGATTAGTCGGCCTATGTGGTTCGGAAACCGGATGGAAAAACCAAAAATTAAATATGACCAACCTTATGAGAAATTGAAAAATATTTTTGGAGTACGGATGACGTGGTATTTCGACTAATAATTCGATGACACGTTATATATGTTAATTTCTAGGATTAATGATTTAGAATTTAGAGTTTTTATTTTAGGGTCTAGAATTTTATATAAATTACTAACTAAAAAATAAATTTTTAATTAATTACACGTTCTCAAAACCTTATTGATTGATGTAACATATATGTCAACCATTTATTAGTTTGGAGTACCACGTCATCATGCTCCAGAAGTATACTAAAATCTCTTCCAATATTGTAGTATTAAATATTTTAGTTTAGGTGATTTTATTAACATTTCTGAGCGAAGAAAACCAAAATTTTCGGTGATGGATAACATAATTTTAAGAGAAAAGGTAACAAATATGCTTAATGTTTGTTTGTATAAAAATATCAAAATAAACTTCACCTATAAAATGGTATAATTCAACGTTTTGAAAATGGTATCAATTTACAACTAGTAACAAAACTTCATGCACTTGACTTACACTGTCAGTTATATTACTTTCAGTAAGTATCTTATACTTACTGTGTGAAAGCAGGTAAATTATCTTCATTAACTGTGTAGGTATTGCATGTCAAATTTTGTTACGAAAACCTAAATTGGTATCATTTTGTAAACGTTAAATCTAAATTAGTGCCATTTTCTAGAAGTTGAGTCTAAATTAATATCATTTTATATGTTAAATTTATTTTAATATTTTCATAAAAACTTTAACAGTTGTGCTCACCTAATTAATAACTGATCAAATAAAATTTGGTCAATCAGCATTAGATTAGAATCCAATGGTGGAGATTAAAACATAATGAAATCACCTAAATACGACGAGTTGATACAAAATTATCTAGGGTTTAGTAAAAAACAAAAAACACTATTTTATAATTAAAGTAAAATAGGTGATTTCATTAGATTTTAATCTCCACCCTTGAATTTTAATTTAATGGTGATTGACCAAATTTTATTCGGTCAATTATCGATTAGGTGAGCACCACTCAAAATGTTAAACATATATTTTATTTTATATTTTTGGTTACATAATATGAAACATATTTTAGTAATGTATTCCTAATTTTAAAAGGAAATCTAATCTGCCTTATCAGTATCCTATCCAATTGCAGCTCCTAGCAATTATAGTTTTATGAAATTTGAACTCCTAACATATATAGCTTTTTTTAGTTAATTTTGTTGATGAAAAGTGTAAGAATTAAAATTGTGAAGATCATATTTTTTGTGGGATCAGTACGTTATTTTTTTTTGATAACTGATAGTTAAAGTTGAACTATATTTTTTATTAATCACACATTTTTTCATATGAATATTTTTTAAACTTGAGGTGTGCATAATAACTTAAAACTGTTTGATTGTAATTTATTTGATACCATACGAATGAATGTTATTTAATTATAATTGTTAAAAATATTTTATTTTTACAGAGACGGCAAACCAAACAAAAAGGATTCAAAAATCAAGTTGTATAGAATACACTTTCCAGCTGGTGCACATTAGGTTATTTTATTGTGAATTCAGGATCAAATAATTTCCTGTTCTGAATTTCAGAGACCCCTACCAAAGTAAAACAAAATTGAGGATATAAGTGTAATTTACCCCAAACTTTCTGGAAGACGTTGTATTAAGTTTGAGTTGGTCCAAATAGTAAAGCACTTCATCTTTGACTTGAAAGGTTTGAGTTTTGGGTTTTCATTTCATAAAAAATTTAACTTTTAAACAATTTGTAAATTTCACTATAAATCTTAATCGAAATATGTGATTTGTTTTGATTTGTGAGTAGGTAGGCCTACCTTTAGCTAAACTTTCTTTATGAAAAAGTTTAAATACTTTGATAACACAGTGAAGTTTTTAATGACAATCCCCATTAAGACTTGAATTGTCAACTTTTCTTTTATGAACTTTGAAAAGTTCAGTTCAAATTTGTGTGAATGAAAAAAATTGAAAAAAGTACAAATAAAATCCTTGTGGTTTTAATGTTTTGCGTATAGAGTAATGTAGTTTCATTTTTTGCAAAATGAAGCATGTGGTTTACAAAATTGACAATTAAAGGAATTTCACTTAAAGTGTTAGCATTTGATGACATGTGATATTGACTTTGATGATAAGTCATGTGGGCTTGTTAACTTTGATCACGTGACATAATAAAATATTAATTTTTTGATGACATGTCATGTTGACTTGATGACGTGGCGAGTTGACTTGATGATGTGGCAAATGGTGTGAGTCAATTTCCTTTATTTGTCAAATATGTAAACCATATGCCTTATTTTGCAAAAAATAAAAGCACATTCTTCTATTTGCGAAACATTGAAATCACATGAGTTTTATTTATACTTTTCAAAAAAAAGAAATTCAATAATATGATAACATAAAGTCAATAGCAAAATTTACCCTCTTTCTCCCTGTGAGACAAGAGGGGGACATAAAAATTATAATTGTAATAAAAGAGTGTAAAAATTATAATCGTAATAAAAAAGTGTAAAGGGCTAATAAAAATCTTTTAAAGTTTGATAGGAATTAGCGAAAAACTATTCGGAGATAAGTGGAATTTAGGGTTTTCTACAAGACTAGCCCACTTTCAATAGGCCCATTACATTAGTAACCACTTTTATGTTTCACATACTAAACTAACCACTCTCACCTTTTCTGGACAAAAATACCCTCAACTAACCACTCTCCCTCATTTATGCTTTCTTCTTTCCCTTTAGCATTAGCAGCTCTCTCTTCAATCACAACAAAATTTCCTCCGTCCAGATTTCCTTCGTTTTTCAATTTATTTGCTCTCAAATCCATAACAAGAGTACCGTCGTTGTCAATTTCTTCGCTCTTTTCCAGTTTCCGGCGTCGACAACAAGTAGCGGTGACCAAGAACTTGGCAGCTATCTCTCGATTCTTTCCTCCATCGTTTTTGCTTTCTTCTTTCGCGTTCTTCCCATTGGCAGCTATCTCTCGATTCTTCCCTCCATCGTTTTTGCTTTCTTCTTTCCCGTTCTTCCCATTGGCAATTATCTCTTGATTCTTCCCTCCATCGTTTTTGCTTTCTTCTTTCTCGTTCTTCCCATTGGCAGCTATCTCTCGATTCCATCGTTTTCCATTCATTTATTCGCTCTTTTCCATTTTCTGGAATTGACAGCAAGAAAACGGCAAGAGTGTCGTGCTGTCGTGCTAGTTGATGTGGTGCTGTTGTTTTTTCACTTACATAGTGCATATTTCTCACTGTCGTGCTAGTTGATGTCGTGCTGTCGTGCTGCTGTTTTTTCAAGTATATAGTGCATATTTCTCACTGTCGTGCTGTCGTGCAGGTTTATGTCGTGCATTTTCTCGTTAAACTATAGATATAACATCACGACATAAGGACAACGAAACGACTTAAACGTACAAATATCACTTGATCAGCAAACAACCTACATACCTAATTCCATAAAGAAAATAACATGCAATCAAATTTTACAAACAAAATACATAATACAATGCATGCATATGAAAACAAGGTTGAAAGATGAATGGAAAACGTCGGAATCGAAGTTGTTGCTTAGTGAGGTCACCTCTACTTGCTGAGGATTCCAGAAAATGGAAAGGAGCGAAGAAATGAATTGAATCGAGATAGCTGCTAATGGGAAAGAAGAAAGAAAAAACGAGGGAGAAGTTAATGGCGCATGCATTGAACGGTTTCACTTGCTGTCAACGTTAGTTGCCGTTTTCTCGCCCTGGAATTCAGAAAATGGAAAAAGAGCGAACAAATGATTGGGAACCGAAGGAATCAAGTGATAGTCGTTAACAGGAAAAGAAGAAAGCAAAACGAGGGAGGGGATAGAAGGAAAGAAGAAAGAACGGTTATATCTAATAAGAGAAAGTAAAAATAAAGGAGGGGTATTTTTGTGAAGAAAAATTGAGAGTGGTTATTTAGTATGTGAAACATAAAAGTGATTACTAATGTAATGGGCCTATTGAAAGTGGGCTAGTCTTGTAAAAAATCTTGGAATTTAATAGCTTAAACAGACATAGGCTTGCAGTAAATTCTATCTAAATGAAATACTTAATTTTAAGCATTCTATAAGAAGAAGCAGCTTTCATTTACAACAATGGTTTCAAGAGTATATGCCAGCGTGAAGCCTAGAGCCAGAGTGAGCCACATATGAATTAAATTACTTTCTCTATAGGATAAATTAAATCTTTTTTTTTCTTTATATACATGATTCCCCTCAATTAATTTCTTTTACAGTTTTATTTGTTTTCCTAAGTCTGCAATTACGTCTGGCATATCTATATATTGTTCCTCTTCCCCAATTTTGCTTCTCTAAATAGTTTTTTCTCTGTTTCTCTATCTATTATCCTCAACTTCTTCATTTTACGACATTAAGATAAAATTTT
This sequence comes from Euphorbia peplus, assembly GCA_028411795.1. Taxonomy (NCBI): domain Eukaryota; kingdom Viridiplantae; phylum Streptophyta; class Magnoliopsida; order Malpighiales; family Euphorbiaceae; genus Euphorbia; species Euphorbia peplus. Next base: position 3,589,382 of record CP110843.1, on the reverse strand, counting down.
ATTTATAATATCCAGATGTATGTTTCAGGTTTTCCATAATTTTCTTTTATTAAAAAGTCTCGATTGCTTATTTCACCTAGGACCTCTGAAATGTTAGGACCACCCTGAGTGCAAGTTGCTATCACTTATCTTTTTTGATTGAAAAATATTGAGTACCAATTAAAGAAAGAAATATAACATAAATGTTTCCTGTTAATCTTCTCTTGACTCGAATGTCCAAAACTAATAAGCAATTTTCCATACTACAATATGTAACTAAAAACGCCAAGAATCAATTAAGATTGGCTTGAGTGATTGAGGGCATAAAGCCAGTTAACAAAAAAACTTCAAGTTGATAACAAAATGACAATATAAAAGGTTTTCGATATACATTAAATTAGAGGCACTGAACAACTTATAATCTTGTATACCTCATTAAAATGCATGGAAAATAAAATGAAATCACAAAATACGAGAAAACCACAAAACCAATAGTTTTCTTCAATTTACGAAATTACCTCTACAAGCTCTAACCCGGTTCCGTGGTTGAAAATGAAGAACTAAATGTAGAAACCTCTAGGAAAAAAAAATCCAACAATTCAACTAAACTTCTTCACAAACCCATTAGTTTTGTAATTAATTAATGATTAAAACTACAACTCGATTCTTACATTAAAATTCAATTCGAGAAATTCCTAATCTATTTTTCTTCACCAAGGAAACGACCATATACTTGGTCAATCCGATTTTTTTCTTCAAAAAATCGATCACCTTCAACGAGAACCTATGAAATAAATTATCAACAATGGAGTCTCCAAAATAACTTGATAGCATGGTTTCCGTAACAGCTCTCATATAATTGGCGACATATTTCCCTCTCTGTAATATATCAAACGACAAAGTTTTGTTACGATCCTGAATGTTGGCATCCCAACTTAGTTCGAATTCTTCTATTTGGTGAATGACAAAGGAATTTTCCCTTTCTATCACATCTCTCACTTGTTCTGCACTAGGACTATAAAACGGAACGTTGAAATTGTCCAACATTGATTGTAGGATCCTACCCTGTCACAAATTTATTCATATAAATAGTTGAAATAATTCAGTATGTACACATTTGAGAAAAAAAAGAGTCTAACGAACTATTACCTCGTCAACCATCTCTTTGAGAGAATCTTCAATTAACAGCAACTGGATTTTGTCACTTTTAGCTATAAAAGTTAACACCATATGACCACCGGAGACCATCTCAACCGATCGCAATTTCAAGAATTTTGTAAAATCTTTCTTGAATTGATCTCGATATGCTTTCTGAACGCTTACCGGGCTTAACTCAGTCACATAAAATACACCTCCTTTGTTCAGTGGAATTCCTGAGTCACTTACAAGCCCTTCAGGAACCTGAGACAACCAATGGAGACTTGAAGACGAGTGAACAAAGTGAAGAGAATTTGGGGGGAACAACCTTCCATAGAAATTTCCAGGCATTGCACCTATCAAGCAATGTTCAAACTTGCTGCCTTTTTCTTTCTCTAAATTTTGATGAAAATCGGGTATTAACGATGTAAAAATGGTGTTAAAATCGTTCCCAGGAAGATCATTCAGAAAATACTGCAGATTTGGGGGTTTCTTATTGAATTTAGTACATGTTGAATCAATTGTTTCAATGATTTCCCAGAGGGGTAGAAGTGTGTTGGGTCCGGAAGAACATCCGAAATCCGCCAATGTTAGACATTCAGGCAAGCTTTTTTGAGATACTAAATCTGCAATGCTTTCTTCCAGGATCGGCTTGGCAGTTAAAATTACTTTCTTCTGCGTAATCAGATTATTAAGAAATAATTTGGTTAATTAATTTTCTTAATGCATTAAATAAGCAATAAAACTAATTTAATAAGGTGAAACCTCGTATAAAGAGTTGTTGAAGTAGCTATTTTCTCCTTGTCCTCCGTTCATGTGATGAACCTGTACACGAACTTGCATTCTTAATTGACAATACAAGGCAAATAATTGATACACAGTGTAAGGCAAATAATTTTAACTTGGTTGAGAGAAAGAAATAAAAAGTGTTTTTTGATAATTAAACTAAAGATGTGGTGTGACATGTGGATAGCATGCATATCTTGAAGTATGGTTTAAATGACAAATGTTTTACTAACTCTTCACAATTGTAAGAAAAATTTGATGGAGTAAGATGTCAAGAAGCCAAAAACATTGTAGAGGCAACAAAATAAAGAAAAATGGACAAATAGACCCACTTTATTTTCTTCCCCTCTACGCCTCCCTCCTCCTTCACTCTCTCATTTTTTTTTTAATTTTAGTTTCCTATAGAAATTTAAAATTTCATTCATAGCATTTATTTGAAGAAAAGTAATCCATCAACTCAAGTTTTAGGGATTTATGGATTTAGCACTTAAAGGTCTAGTCCGGCAAATCTTGAAAAAAAGTTGGATAGAAAATCACCATAGATGAGTTTCTTATAGTGGCTTGAATCGACTTCAGTCGATCGAATATGTCGGAGCTTTCTGGTGACCGACGATGGACTCCTGGCAATGATACTTCAGACAAATTTATTTCTAAACGGTTTAGGTATGGCTTTTAAGTAAGTTAAAGTCTAGTAATGTGACCAAATTTGTAGGATAAATTACCATCATTCTACGAAGTTTATAGCTGCATGTCTTTAGATTCGGTTATTCTTGAGATGTCTTTGAGGTGAATGTTCTTGGGGTGTTTTATTATAACTAAGTTAATTACAAAGACTTATATCCACTGATTTTAATTGATAGTTTTACCAAAAATAATTTGGTGTATGTCAAGAGTTATGGGAAATTAATACGAGATACATTTGGGGGAATTTGGATCGATTATGACTGAATTTATATAACCTGGAAATTATTATAGTATTTTGTAATTTATCATATGTGCTTATTTATAGTGAAAATAGATTTATTATATGATTCTGAATAGTTTATGGAAATGAATTAGATCGGATCTTATGAGCTTATGTATTATATTTGCACATATATTTTAAGTTAGGATAGGAACATGATAGATGAAAGACTTAGTATTGTAAATTTGTTAGTTGGATATTATGAATATTCTTATTGTCACACCAATTAAAGAAGAAAGAACAAGTTATATAAAACTAAATATGATTATTATTGTGTTTGATGGGTATAAACTTATATTGTAAGGGTAAGAGAGTCAAGTTCAGGTGAGACACCCCCTTTATGGTGTGACAGGTATCTATTTTGTAATTAACCTAATAATATTCTTCCAAAAGCAATCAGCGCTTTTCATCTCGCCGTTTCTCTTCAATCCATCCTTCCCCTTCTTGACCTTGCTGGCCACCACCATCTCCACCTCGACCTCCACGCTCAGGCGCTGAACTTCTCCTTCGGCTAGGCCTTTATTTCTCTATCTTTCTCTATTTGGCGGAAACATCATGGAACGACTATTCCACTCTTTGATTCGCGTCCTATGCGGCTGTAGCTAAGGAGTACAAGCAGATCATTGAAGATTTGGGGGTATCGCTTCCTATGAAGCAGTACCTCAGAGGCACGGAACACGGCTTCTTCCTGCTTAATTTCTGTTGGGTACAAAGTTCTAACTCTTCCATGTTTTAGAGAGAATGAAGATAGAAAGAAATACCCAATGATGATGATGATGATGATGATGATGATGATGATGATGATGATGATGATGATGACCAATTTTAATTGGGTATTTTACAATACTTCTACAAGATGCTCAAGCTGCACTCCATTCAATTTGTTTCTTATGTTAAGCTTCCAAAACTAAGATAAAGTTATAATGGTTATGGATTTCATGGGATTTGAAGACAGCAGTGTTCATATCCAAAGAAGTGATAAAAAATTGTGTTTTTTTAATTTTTCTAAGTTGTTTCAAATTAATATTCGGTTGTTTCAAATTAATAGTGTGTTGTTTCAAAATAATATTCTGTTGTTTCGAATGAAATATTCAGTTGATCCATATGCTATATTGTTTCAACAGAATACTTGGTTGTTTCAAATTATTACTCTGTTGTTTCAAAATAATACTCGGTTGTTCCAGGAACTCAGTATTATTTTCTATGATTAAAACCAATGTTTAATTAACATCACCAACCCACTGAATATTTCATTCGAAACAACAGAATATTATTTTGAAACAACACAGTATTAATTTGAAACAGCCGAATATTAATTTGAAACAACCATAGAAAAATTAAAAAAATTAAAAATCGTTTATAAATAACAAAAATGGATCTCAAAATGACGGCCTAATTAATACGAGTTCAGTGATATAATTTTTTTTTAAAAAACGAGTTCGGGAAGAGCGGGAAAATGCATTTTAAAGAAAATAATTAAAACCTTTTCTCTCTCCAGGGGTGACATCAGCGCTGACATCACCCCCTCTTCCTTCCCTCCATTTTAAACGTATAAGACTTTTTCTCTTAATTACAAGTTTTCCACCTTCCCATGTTCAATTACAACATTACCCAACCTTTTTCCCTTGCCACACCATAAGTGGGTTGTCACACCATAAGCCCATTGTCACACCTGATCCTTTCTCAAGGGTAAGAATTAGAATGTAACGTAAAAAAAGATTATTCATATTGTGTTGTTAAATAATTAAATTACATGTGATTCTATAATGGTTCTTTCTTAAATAAAAGAAGGCATGTATATTTGAACACCATGAGTTAGGATGTATTGATAGATTTCTAAGATCAAAAGCGTAGAACCACGTGGCTTTGGTTCTCGGTTGGAGATAACGGGATACGTAGGAAGTTTGATAATTAATATTATCGGGTTCAAGCCAATTCAGATGAAATAGGTTAGAGAGTTTCGAACTATTTGATAGTTTGTAATACTCGAGTGCGGGTGTAACATTAAATATCGACTGTCTCCTATTTGCTTACATTTGTAATTTTCTATTTCAATTACAGGTAGGTTTATTTATAGGATGAGTTTTGGAGGCATGTCAAGATTTGTTTTTAAAGGAGGTCAAGATTGTTATGCTGTGACTTTTAAAGGAGGTGGTAATTATTTATGCTCATATGATAGGTTAATTCTGTTGAAATAATATAGCATATGGAACAACATAAAGTTTATATGAAACAAGAGAATATTTCATTTGGAACAATTTCATAATCCATTTAGCAACCAGTTAATTCAGTTGGAACAACACTGTATTATGTCGAACAATATAGCATATGGAACAACAGAAAGTTCATATGGAACAACATAAAATTTCATTTAGAACAATTTTATAACTTTTTTAGAACAATAGAATGTCGGACTCTTGACTATTCCTAGGTTAAGATTAAGTCTTAATGTATGTACAAGTAGAGGTAAACAATCAAACAGTTAATATAAACATTAATGAGTACACGACACTCCCTTACAGTCTTCACGTGGTAAAGTCTCTGCCCTAGGTGGGTTTCTATTGACATCTTTCCTTTCAAAGTCAAAATGCTCTCAAAAAGTTGTTTGGGATAGTTCCTAAGGAAGATTTCTAGGCTGACTATATGAGGCTTCGGTCTCGTTGAAAGAGTTTCCATAGCAAGATATACCTAGCGCCTTCCCATTTAAGGGTTTTCAGCAGCGTGTCGATGGTACGGTGCTATAGGTGGTGTTACAGAAAGACTTATGCGTCCCTTAAAGGAAAACAGTAAGCACGATTTGCGACACACGTTGATAGTTGAGATTTCTCTTTTATGCAGCATGATACTCACACACCCATAAAACAGTAACTCCGTATATAGCCATAGACTGTCAGAGCGCTTCGGTTGTATCCGAATTTTTACTTTTCATAAAATAATTTAAGAAATATTTTTATAAAAAGTGAAAACCAAATATACACTATTCCATAAATAAACCAACTTCAAGAAATTGTACGTTGAAGCTAACTTAATATTAGTAAAATATATTTTTGGTTCCCAGCGGAGTCACCACTGTGAGCGGAAACGGGCGCTCATAGCGGCTTTAGCCTTTAGGCATATGTTTCATGCAGGAAATAAGGCAGCTGATTGGATGGTGAGTTTCGCAGGAAACTTTCCTTTGAGATATCACGAGTATGATAGGCTCTCTGCAGGCCTTCAGGACACTCTGCTTACAGATAGGTGTTGGAGTTGACAATCTCCGTTTTGTTAGACAATAGGTTTAGCTTAGTGCGTTGTTCTTCTTTTCTTTTCTTTTTTTTCTTTTTTGGTTCCTCGGGCTTTGCCATTCCCCTGTACCAAAAACAATATACATATATCTTAAAATTGTTTTTCTTCTCTACTTTTTATAATTCTAATAGAACCACTAATAGAATATCATATTTAACATAAGTTTTTTTATGGTTATTTAGCGTTTTAACAAAGAAATCATTACTTTAACAAAGAAATCATTACTTTGTCTACTATCACCATTAAATGAGGGATATAAATCTTGAATCAATAATTTGCTGAAGAGTTAAGAGTGTGTTGGGTCATAAACATTACCCAATTCCCCCATTGTTCGACATTCTGGCAAGCTCTTTTGAGATACTAAAGCTTCAATACTTTCTTCCAGGTTGGGCTTGGTTGTTAAAATCACTTTCTTCTGCATAATCAAATTCATTAATTAGAAAATTGATTGAGTTATTAATAACCTCACTTAATGAAATATTAGAGAAATAGATAGACAAAATTAGGACACTTTTATTCCATAAAACAACAACTATGCAAATATTGCAAATATTCACTCTCCGCACACTTCAACTTAAAACATTCAACTTTCTCACCCAATAAACTTACAATTGAAACATATATATAGGCACATGTATACATACATAAATGACGAATAAAAACCACATAATTTAAGCCTAGTTTACTCATACAACCCGAATACTACGGTCCGAGATTGGTTATTATCTAAATAGGAGCCTTATTATCATTTAGTTATATTTATATTGTTATACTACCAATAGTCAAGTTCAAATGAGACAAGGGTTTAAGATGAGACTAGTTTTTCTGGTGAGATAAGGGAAGGTGGCAAACTTGTAATTAAAGGAAACCTCCTCATGCGTGGAATTGGAGGGAAGGAAGAGGAGGTGATGTCAGCGATGATGTCACTCCTGGAGAGAGAAAGAGTTTTAATTATTATTTTTTAAAAATGCATTTTTCCGCTCTTCCCGAACTCATTTTTCAAAAAAAATTATACCACTGAACTCGTATTAATTAGGCGGTCATTTTGAGATCCATTGTTGTTATTTATAGACGATTTTTTATTTTTTATCGTTGTTCCAAATTGGATACTCGGTTGTTCCAGCAGAATACTACATTTGTTCCACCAGAATACTACATTTTTTTACACTCCCAGAGTATTCTCCTGGAACAAATGTAGTTGTCTGGTGGAACAAATGTAGTATTCTGCTGGCACAACCGAGTATCCAATTTGGAACAACGATAAAAAATAAAAAATCGTCTATAAATAACAACAATGGATCTCAAAATGACCGTCTAATTAATACGAGTTCAGTGGTATAATTTTTTTTGAAAAATGAGTTCGGAAAGAGCGGGAAAATGCATTTTAAATAAAATAATGAAAATATTCTGCTGGAAAAAATGTAGTAGTCTGGTGGAACAAATGTAGTATTTTGCTGGAACAACTGAGTATCCAATTTGGAACAACCATAAAAAAAATAGAAAATCGTCTATAAATAACAACAATGGGTCTCAAAATGACCGCCTAATTAATACGAGTTCAGTGTTATAATTTTTTTTGAAAAATGAGTTCGGAAAGAGCGGAAAAATGCATTTTAAATAAAATAATGAAACTTTTTCTTTCTCTAGAGGTAACATCAGCGCTGACATCACATCCTCTTCCCTTCAATAATGCCCCTCCATGTTTTTAAAATTTCAAAATTGCCACCACTTTTTAATTGTCTTACACTAAAAATCAGTCTCGCCATAGTGACATTGTCTCACCTGAACCTCTCTCATAGTACCAATAGGTTTATAGAGATAGGATCAGGTGAGACAGGGTCATTAAGGAGAGACTTTTTTTAGTGTGAGACAATTAAAAAGTGGTGTTATTTTTGAAATTTTTAAAAAAATGGAGGGGCATTATTGAAGGGAAGAGGAGGTCATGTCAGCGCTGATGTCACATATGGAGAGAGAAAATTTTTTTATTATTTTATTTAAAATGCATTTTCCCGCTCTTTCCAAACTCATTTTTCAAAAAAAAAATTATACCACTGAACTCTTATTAATTAGGCGGTCATTTTGAGATCCATTGTTGTTATTTATAGACGATTTTTATTTTTTTTATTTTTGTTCCAAATTGGATACTCGGTTGTTCCAGCAGAATACTACATTTGTTCCACCAGACTACTACATTTGTTCTAGCAGAATATTTTCATTATTTTTTTTTAAATGCACTCTGGGAGTGTAAAAAAATGTAGTATTCTGGTGGAACAATTGGAGTATTCCGGTGGAACAAATATAGTATTCTGTTGGAACAACCATAAAAAAATAAAAATCGTCTATAAATAACAAAAATGGATCTCAAAATGACCGTCTAATTAATACGAGTTCAGTGGTATAATTTTTTTTTTGAAAAATGAGTTTGGAAAGAGCGGGAAAATGCATTTTAAATAAAATAATAAAAAAATTTTCTCTCTCCAGATGTGACATCAGCGCTGACATCACCTCCTCCAAAAATGCATTTTAAAGAAAATAATTAAAACTCTTTCTCTCTCCAGAGGTGACATCACCTCCTCTTCTTTCCATTCAATTCACGCATGAGGGGTGTTCCTTTAATTACAAGTTTGCCACCTTCCCCTATTGAATTACAAAAATACCCATTGTCTCACCATAAAAACTAGTCTCATCCTAAACCCTTGTCTCATTTGAACTTGACTCTAGGTTTATAATTCTTATTTAGTTAGTCTTCTTATTTTGGTATGATAGTATTTCCTATTTTATTAGTTAAGGTTAGTTAATTATCTATTTAAAGGCTTTCGATTTATGTAGTCAACCAATTAAAAAGAATAATAATATTTCAGTTTGCGCTAACTAGAAAAGCGAAGTGGTGTTTTAGGTCGTTTCCACCCCAAAACGATCCCTCTTGATCGATTTCCAAGTTCGTATCATTTACATCCACAAATATGAGATTCTCTTATCTTGTTTTTGGGCACAATATGAGATTTTCATGATCAATATTGATGTGGCTTATTTCTCTGTTTCTCAATTGTTTAACCTTCAATTTATTATCTTCACATGCAAGTGTTTCTTCCAAGTGGCATTATGTGTTATGTATTCAACCAACTCATAAATTCTCCATTCTTTTATTTTCTATTTTTTGTTACCTTGACAAAATTAAGTTTAGTAACTTAACATGCCTCTGTAAACTTAATTTTTCGTGATTCCCAACTGAGCTCTCAACTGACTGAACACATCGTACTTCAATGGCTTTGTAAAAATATCGACAAGCTGATCTTGAGTTTTCACATATTTCAGCTTCACCTCTTTTTGCTCAATGCACTCCTGAATAAAATGATACCTCGTATCAATGTGCTTACTCCAATCATGAAACACTGGATTTTTTGCTAAAGCCAGTGCAGATTTATTATTGATAAAAATCTCTACTGGATCACTTTGAGTCATCTAAAATTCTTTGAGCAATTTTTTGACCCAAATAGCATGACACACACATGATGTTGCTGCGACATATTCCGCTTCACAAGTTAACAACGTCACAATCGCTTGTTTCTTCGAACTCCACGTAACTGCAGTATCACCCAGAAAAAAATACAAAACCAGTTGTACTTTTTCGGTCATCCTTGTCACCGACCCAATCACTATCACAATATCCAACTAATTTGAAATCGTCAGATTTTCAACAAAGTAATCGACTTACTAAGCCAACTGCAAAGTGAATATCTGGTCTTGTACACGTCAGATATCTGAGACTTCCGACCAAGCTTCGGAATAGTGTCAGATTAACTTTGTTTCATCCTCCATCTTTGGTCAACTTGATTCCACAATCAACTGCTGTGCTGACGGAATTGAAATTTTTCATCTTGAACTTTTTCAAGATCTCCTTTGCAAAGCCACTTTGAGAAATAAGTATTCCGTCGTCATTCTGCTTCACTTCAATGCCAAGATAATATGACATTAGACCAATGTCAGTCATCTCAAATTCATGAGCCATTGTCTCCTTAAACTCCTCAAGCATCTTTGGATTATTCACTGTAAAAATGAGATCATCCATATACAAACAAACAAGTAACATGTCTCCATTTTTTACTTTTGCATACATGGCATATTCATGTGGGAATTTGACAAAACCATTTTCTTGAAAATATTTGTCAATGTGATTGATCTAGGCTCGTGGTGCTTTCTTGAGACCATAAAGTGCCTTTTTGAACTTAAGCACTTTATTTTCTTGACCTTCGACAATATACCCAGGTGGCTGCTGGATATAAATTTCCTCCTCCAAGTAACCGTTGAGAAATGCTGATTTGACATCCCTCTGATTAATTTTCCATCTGTGCAGAGCAGCTAGTGAAATCACCAGTCTGATACTCTCCATTCTAGCAATTGGAGCAAAAACTTCATTGTAGTCAATTTCGGGTCGTTGAGTAAAACCTTTCGCCACCAATCTTGCTTTGTGTTGGACAATTTCGCCATTTGCATCTTTCTTTGCTTTGAACACCCATTTAACTCCGATGGGTTTTTGACCGGCTGAAAGTGATGTCAGCTCCCAAGTTTTGTTTTTCTCAATGGAATGAATCTCCTCTTCCATGGCCTTTCTCCATTTTTCATCTTTTATGGCCTCCTCTGGATCTGTGGGTTCATCATTAACAAAATGACAATACAAGGTTAGCTCATCATTAACATTTCCTATTACATCATAAAGTTCATCAAAACATCTGAATTTTTTCGGTCTCTCCCTAAAGGAAATTCGTCTGAACTTTCTTCTCCTCGAGAAGAAATTCTCAAACTAGATGAGCTTGCTGATGTCGAAGTGGATGTTGGTGTTGTGGTTGAGACTAGTTCTTCCTCATCATTGTTTTCATCCATGAAAGGATAAAACCTATAATTGTTTTTTTTTCAATCGGTCCAATCTGCTTTTTTGTCAAAAGTGACATCTCTGCTCATGATGATTTTCTGCATCAACGGATCAATTATTTTGTAATCTTTGGATTGTTCTGAGTAACCCACGAACATGTACTTTTTGCTTTTGTCGTCTAGTTTCCTTTGTTCTTCATCTGGTACATGGACATGAGCAACACTGCCAAAAACACGCAAATGATGAATACTTGGTTTAATTTCGCTCCATGCTTCTTGTGGCATTTGGTCCCAAACACTAGCAGTTGGTGATCGGTTCAATAGGTAGACAATGTTGGCCCTATCAGAAACAGAATCACCTAGAGGGGGGTGAATAGGTGTCAAAGTTGAAAACTGAAAATTTCTAAGTTTTTCGAGAAACTTAATTTTCAGAGTCAAATTTCCTCAGAGTCAGAAGCTAGCTTACAGAAGTTGCTTCTGAGGGAAATTCTGCCTAAACACAGTTAGACTGTTTTCAGCAACAGAAGTTCTGATTTGAGAACTTCTGGACAGTCTTCTGAACAAAGACAATGATACTTTAGAGAAAATCTGTTTCAGCACTAAATATAAGCAAGTACACAGAGGCAAAAATAACAAGTATAAGAGGGAGAAAGAAGTTCAGGAGATCCTGATTGAACAATTCGATTTATCCAAGTTCGCCACAGAAGTCCTGTGACTACGTCTTGTCCCCTGAGGTCGCAGCCTACAGAGATTTTATAAATCCACTATTCAGAACTTTTATGGCAAGTTCAGAAGCTTCTTTACATCAACAGAACTTAAGCTAATTTCTCACTTAATTCTGACTAGCCTAAAAAGAGTTAAAGGATTTCCACCAGAACAAACAATACTTTGTTTTCTGGATTTCTCACCCAACTCTAATCTCAACTAGATTTCTCTCTTTAAATCTAACTGAAGATCACAAACGATCTCAGTTTACAAGATTCCTATTATGAACTTGTTTTTCTTCACTCTCTCACTTTACTAAGACTATGCTAAGAAAGATTGAGAATGGAAGGAGTTGCTCTGTTTTTCTTGTTAGAACAGTGCGTTGAGATTTTGCTCGATGATCACGCGTGTTGATGCTTTGGAGCTTGGCTACTATTTATAGTGAATGAAGATGACCGTTGGTGAGTTTGAATCTTCAAAGGAGATGACATTAGTTGTTGTAGCCGTTAATTTGTCAAATCTTCAAACGGTCTTCAAACACTTTGATTCCGTTATCCTTGTTCTTTAACTCAATCCGGTAAGTGATTTGAAATCAAAGATGAGGTTGACTAGAATCATTCTTCAATTGGATCAACAAAGGGTAGACAAGGAAATTCTGGTTTCTTTTGAACAGACAAGCGCGCTCCATTAGAACAACTTTTTGAACTTTTGGCGCCTTGCATTGAATGCAAGTGTCAGAGCATTAAATGCTCAAACAGAACCCGTGACTTAGCTTTCAAAAGCTGATTTCCAGTTGTCTAGACTTCTGATCAAAATTGGCAAACCTTCTGATTGCAAAGAGCTTCTGAGGAGAGCTTTAGCAGACTTCGGCTTCAGAGCGGAGTATCCAGCTTCTGAGTTAATGAAACTCTGACTTCAGCAAACTGATCTTCTGAGTTCTTTAGGCAATCCAGAAATGATTCATTCAGCACCTGCTGAGTAACTTACACATAGACTATGTAAACAAAAATTATTAGTCAATAGTAAACTATATGTAAGGGAATATTAAATTTTCATCTTCTGAAACGTTTGGACATAATCAAAACACATAGGGTTCATCATTCTCCCCCATTTTGGTTATGGACAAACCGTGGTCAGAAGGTAACAGAAAACATGAGGTTTAGAAAAAGACTTCCTGATACATATGTTTCAAAACTGCTGAGTAAATTAACTCCCCCATTTTAGTGTAAATGGTGAACTCCATCAATCTGTAAAGACTTAGAAAAGACTTAAGATCAAGTTGTTAGATTTCAGTGAAGTATAATTTACTAAGTCAAAAAGAAACATAAGCAAAAAGTAAGAAGTCAGAGACACAAGAAAGTATAAGAAAGATTCAGTGTATATAAGTTCATTTAGAAGACAACATATGAAACAAGATAATCAGAAGAGCAGAAAAAGTCCTAAGACAAAAACTACCCAACCCAGAACCTAGCTAAGAAGCTTAAGTCCTAAAAGATTACAAGTTCCTAGGTTTCTTCTAAGGAGGAGGAACACCACTAGAACCTTCAGCAGCACTTGATCTCTTCTGACCAGACTTCTCCCCTGTTTGACCAGAACCAAGAGCAACACCCAAAGCACCCTGAGATTTCAATTTTTGCTGAACATTCAGTGCAGTCTGATATTGCTGAGGAGTTGGTCTCACAGTGTTGATCATATCCATTCTTCTTCTGAAGTCATCATCAATGGTCTTCATATGATCAAAAGTCTGTCCAGACATAGGTCGCTGTCTCTGAACGTCGTCCAGAAGGAGCTTGATCAACCGATTGTTAGCATACACAGCAGCAGTAAGATGCTCATTCTGAATATAAGTCTGTCCTCGAACAAACCTATAACAATTGTGAAGAGTCTTCTCTTGTTCTCGTGCTTGAGTGTGCATAACCTTCAGAAGTTCAGTAAGCTCAGCAATCTGTGCGTTCTGAGCAGATACAGCAGACTCAATGTTGGAGAGTCGATTGTTGAGATCAGGAGTGATGTCATATACAATCTTAGCAGCCCCGGAAGATGATGAACCTTGAGCAGAAGATTTCACTTCTCTCAGAATGTGATTGGCAGTACTTTGCAGGTCATCAATCTTACTTGGGAGCAACTTCTCATGAGCCTCATAATGCTCGTTTGCTTCCTTGACTTCTTCTGTCAATATCTCCAAATTCTCATTGACCTTCAGAGAAGAAGCAAGAGCAATGTTATCCAGTGAAGGAAGAGTCAGAGCTAATTCTCTCAACTTGTACAGCTCTTCATAGGTAGCTAGATGAAGTGTAGAAAGTTTGCGTATGTAGACAGAAGGGTCCTGCATTTGAAGCATCGTCATGAGCTGCAGGTTCTGAGCTTTCAAAGAATGTAATTCTTGCAGCACAATGCCCTGAGCATATATGTCAGCAGCAGAAGTCCTTTGCCCCATACCAGCAAATCTATTCAGCAGTTCATCAGAGCCACTCTGACTCATTCTTCTCAACTCCTCAACACTAGGAGCACCACCAGCTTCGGATACACCAGAAGCTCTGCCCATGAAGCCAAAACTGCCAAACCTGGTATCCAGATCATCCCGATTCATGTGTTTGCGCAGGAAGTCATAGTTGGATGACAACCCAGCAAAACAAGAAGTAGTGGAGGAGGTAGTTAAGGGATCACACACAGGAGGTGCATGTCCAGAGGTTGAGGAATGAGGAAATGAAGTGGTTGAGGTAGGGATAGTATGAGTGGTTGAGATGGGAGGAAGTGTGGATGGTAGTGAGAAAGATGGAGCAGTAAATCCAATTGATGGACTTACAGAGGAAGTAGTGGATGTGGCTATGGAATCTGTGAAGATGGGAGCAGTGTTTAGATTCACTTCTGAAAAGGATCCAGAAGGAGGAATAATTGGTGGAGGTACAACCTCAGAAGTTGAAGTTGTAGGAGGAATGGAAGTGTGAGAATCACCAACTTCTGTGACAGAAGGTAGTGAAGGAGATGGATGAGGAGTACGAGGAGAGGATGGATGAGAAGTATGGAGTGGAGATGGAATAACCTGTTCAGAGAGATTTGGATCATATGTGGAAATGGGCTCAGCAAAGATATGAGCCATTCTGAACAGCGTTTCAGAAGCATCTCTTTCACCAGGATTTCTCCCTTGACCCAGAAGAACGTTATCTAGAAAATCATCAGTGTTGATGTTTTCAGGAAAATTCATAGCATTCTGAATGATAGTATCAGGCTCTTGATCACTATCTTCAGCCAGTTCTTCAATAATAGGAGCATCAGCATCCTTTTCAACAGACATATCCATCATGTCTTCGTCATCAACCAAGTCCTCTTTTTTCGGAATTGATTCTTCCAGTTCAGTACTCGAAGCAATATAGAAGTCCTTTTTGATCAGAGACCTTCTCTTTGCTGACATCTTCTTCTTTGGGATTCTTCTGGAGAGAGGAATATCTTCAGAGTCCTCATCCTCTTCAGTAGCCTTTGAGCTAATCCGAGTAGAGAGAGAGAGAGATATTCTCAAGCTCTTCTCCTTCCTCTGAAGCCTCAACATTCTTTGAGAACTCCACATTCTCAAGTTCAGCAGCACATGCCATGATTCTTGCATCAGCCTTAGCCTTTGCAGCAATTTCTCTTTCAGCTGCTAACTTGTCTTCTGCTTCCTTCTGCTTTCTCTTCTTATCAGCAAGAGCCACAACCCTTGCAACCTTCTCAGCTTCAGCAGCCTTCTCTCTTTCAGCAAGGCGTGCGTCCTCAGCATCTTGAGCTTCCTTCTCAGGAACATCCTTTGGCTTCTCAGCAACAATCTTGCCAGAGGGTTCAACACTGATTGTTGTTTGAACCATCGTGGGAAGAGGTTCTGAGACAACCACCTTCTCAACAGTCAGGACCAACTTACTTGATCCCTTCTTTCCCTTGCCCTTCTTGGCAGCATGCTTTCCTTTCTGAACAACGGCCTCAACACTTTCCTTCTGAGCAATACTCACAGAGGAGCCCTTCTCATTCTTCTTCGGAGTCACACCAAAGCTAAGGTTCCTGAAGGTATGCATCTTCAGAACCGTACTCCTACTTGTAACACCTTCTCCTGAAACCACAACAGAGGCTGCCTCAAACAACCTAGTCAGGAGTGAGCCATATGCTAATGCACTTACGGTAGTTACATTCTTCATCTGCCTTATCAGCATGGCAGGTAAGTTGATCTTCTTCTGGTTGACCAAATGCCACATAAACACCCTTTCCCTGTTGGAAACACCATTAACTCCTCCAGCCTTCGGAAGGAAAACATTGGTTGTCAAATAGTGTGCCCACCTCTGGTGCTGAGTGAGCCAGGTGGCATATGTTTCCTTGGCACTTAGATCTGGTCTAGCCCAGTTTGCTTCTGTAAAACCATCTGCTGAACCATCATCACCAATGATGATTCCTTCATCATTAATACCAATCACTTGAGAAATAGAAGCCCTGCTGACCTCAATCTCAACTTCCCCGACTACTGAGTGTAGAACATCCTCCTCATTTGAAAAGAAATGGAGGTTCTGATAGAATTCGGTGACTAACTTAGGATAGATAAGTTCATCGAGAGAAACGAATGAATTCCAGTTTTGAGCACTAATCCATTTGGAGATAGGTTCAGTGGATTTAACTTCATCATCTAGGAACCTAGAGGTGAATACCCTAGATTCGCTAACTTTCTTTTTGGATTCAGTGGTAAAGATGTGAGTGACAGTGATTTCTTGAGCCATTTTTGAAGATATAAGAAATTAGGTTAAGAATCTAGAGAGAAGAGAACAAAGAAAATCTATGGAAATTCTAATTGCAATGAAAACGAGAGTAAAAACTTCTAAGTATGGAAAACCCCTATTTATACCCAAACAATAAACCGTTCCAATTCAAAAAGCAAATAAACACCGTTTAAAAGGGAACAAATAACCGTTAACCACAGAACAGCGCCGTAAAATGCAGTAGATAACGCATGCTTAGATGTCAAATCATGATTAGAGTTAATTATCACTTAATTATCTTAAACGATTAATCACTTAAGATACACAGAAATAATTAAACTAAGTTATTGAAGTGGATAAGTCATACCAATGCCTTCTCGTAAGTTGCTGAAAGAGTTACCAGCCAGAGGCTTAGTAAACATGTCAGCAAGGTTCTCTTCAGAGGGAACATGAGTAATGATAATATCCTTCTTCAGAACATGATCTCTTAAAAAGTGATGCCTAATATGAACATGCTTCATCCTGCTGTGCTGAATAGGATTCTTTGAAAGATCAATTGCACTCTTGTTATCACAGTAGATTGTAATAGTTCCAGGGATGACTCCATAGTCAGCAATTTGTTGCTTGATCCAGAGCATCTGAGAAACACAACTTCCAGCAGCAACATACTCAGCTTCAGCAGTTGAGAGAGCCACAGAGGTTTGCTTCTTGCTATGCCAGGAGACTAGGCACTCCCCCAGAAAATGACAACCACCAGAAGTGCTGACCCTTTTCAATTTATCTCTACCATAGTCAGAGTCTGTGTATCCTATAGGAGTAAAATCAGAACTACAGGGATACCACAAACCAGCTTCTGGTGTGCCTTTAAGATATCTGAGAATTCTTTTGACAGCAACATCATGAATTTCTCTTGGCTTTGATTGATATCTAGCACAAAAACACACAGCAAAATGTATATCTGGCCTGCTGGCTGTTAGGTATAAAAGAGAACCGATCATACCTCTGTAGGTTTTTATATCTACAGGTTTACCAGCTTTCTCTTCATCATCAATGTCTTTGCTGACATCCATTGGAATATCAACAGCATTAGAGTCCATCATGCCAAATTTCTTCAGCACTTCTCTAGTGTACTTGGCTTGATTGATAAACACACCATCATTACTTTGCTTGATTTGAAGTCCTAAGAAAAAGGTTAATTCTCCCATCATAGACATTTCAAACTCAGCCTTCATGTGGTCACTGAACTCTCTGCACAAAGATTCGTTAGTAGCACCAAATATAATATCATCAACATATACCTGAGCTATAAGGATATCCTTGTTCTTCTTCAGAGTGAACAGAGTTGTATCAACACAGCCTCTGACAAATCCCTTAGACAGAAGGAACTTTGTCAGTCTCTCATACCAAGCTCTGGGAGCTTGTTTCAGTCCATACAAAGCTTTCTTCAGCTTATACACATGATCAGGAAACTTAGGATCTTCAAAACCAGGAGGTTGAGACACATAGACTTCCTCATCAATGTAACCATTCAAGAATGCACTTTTCACATCCATTTGAAAGAGCTTAAAACCTTTGTATGATGCAAAGGCACATAAGATTCTAATGGCTTCTAATCTTGCAACAGGAGCAAAAGTTTCACCATAATCTATGCCTTCTTGCTGACTGTAACCTTGAGCAACAAGTCTTGCCTTGTTCCTCACAACATTTCCAAATTCATCAAGCTTGTTCATCAGAACCCATCTAGTTCCAACAACCTTTATGTTGTTAGGTCTGGGAACCAAAGTCCAAACTTCTGACCTTTTGAACTGGTCAAGTTCTTCTTGCATTGCCATTAACCAGGAGTCATCATCAGCAGCTTCATAGAAGTCCTTGGGTTCCATAAGTGACACAAAAGCCACATTCCCCATGTATCTTCTGAGCTGAGCTCTGGTCATGACAGGATTATGAACAGAGTCAATAATGTTCTCTAAGGAATGATTCCTATGAGTTCTAACTTCTCTTGGTACATCCAATGAGTCTTCTGAAACCTGTTCATCATTTGTTGAATCATAAATAGGAGCATCTTCTGGAAGGAAGTTGACTTCTGGAGTAAGATTCTCATCTTGAGCTTGTTCAGCAACAGGAGGAACCACTTCAGCAGCTCTTGGAGAAACATCTTCTTCTTCAACAGGAGATGTAACTTCAGGAGCTTGAACTATATCTTCATCAGGAGCTCTACTATCTGCAGGGTTAGTCTCATCAAACTGTACATGAATAGATTCATCTAAAGTTTGAGTCCTCTTATTAAAAACCCTATATGTTTTACTATGTGTTGAGTAACCAAGAAAAATGGCCTCATCTGCCTTTGAATCAAACTTTGAAAGATATTCTTTTGTATTCAAAACAAAACACTTACAACCAAAGGTTCTGAAATAACCTATTTTAGGCTTTCGACCTTTCCAGAGTTCATAAGGGGTCTTGTTCAGAATGCTTCTGATTAGCACTCTATTCAGAACAAAGCAAGCTGTGTTCACAGCTTCTCCCCAAAAGTACTTAGGAAGCCTTCTTTCATTGATCATAGTTCTGGCTATCTCAACCAGAGTTCTATTCTTCCTTTCAACTACCCCATTTTGTTGAGGAGTTCTGGGAGCAGAAAAGTTATGATCAATTCCCTTGGTTTCACAGAATTCTTCAAACCTAAAGTTTTTGAATTCTCCACCATTATCACTTCTGATATGAACAACCTTTTCATTCCTTTCATTCTCAAGTTTCTTTATCAGGACTGAGAAACATCCAAGTGACTCATCTTTGCTAGACAGCAAGATGACCCAAGTGAATCTTGAATAGTCATCTACAATGACAAAGGCATACTTCTTTCCACCCATGCTCATTGGTTGAACAGGGCCAAAAAGGTCCATATGAAGTAATTCCAAAGGTCTTTTAGTTGAAATGACTTTCTTAGTTTTAAAAGAGCTTCTGGATTGTTTACCAGATTGGCAAGCATTGCATAAATGATTCTTTTTAAAACTAATTTCAGGCAGACCCTCAACCAATTGATTTCTAGCTACTTTGGCCAGAAGGTCCATGCTTACATGAGCAAGTCTTCTATGCCAGAGCCATGAGGTATCCTCTTTGGACATCAAGCATATATTTTTGCAAAGATTCTCAAGGTTCAGCATGAAAACATTTTCAATTCTAGGAGCAGTTAGAATAACTTCCCTTGACTTACTGTCCAAGATTTTACATCCAGAGGAGCTGAAGACAACATCTCTACCTTTATCACACAGTTGTGCAACACTTAGGAGATTGAACTTCAGGCCTCTGACTAGGGAGACATCTTCGATCGGAGGATTAGTTCCTATGGATCCAGAACCAAGTATCCTTCCTTTCTGAGCATCTCCAAAGCTGACTTTTCCACCTCTTTTAGGATCAAATGTGATGAATGCTTTTTCATCACCTGTCATATGCCTTGAGCACCCACTGTCAATGTACCACAGCTTTGACATTGATGGAGCACTCAGAGCCACCTGCAACACAATCAATTAGTGACAGGTACCCAATCCTTATTGGGTCCTTCAAAGTTAGATTTTTCTTCAGCAGGTTTTAATGATATCTCAGATTGCAAGAGGTTTTTAATATGGTACTTGCAATCCTTCAACCAGTGACCATCACTCTTGCAAAGTTTGCAAAAGGGAGGGTTCTTGGATCTTTCCCTTTGCTTCCTGGGAGATTTCTTCTTCTTCTGAGAAGGACCAACATCTTCAGAGGCTATACCAGCACTCTCAGAGGTACCAACATCAGGAGGAGAAGCTATCTCTTTCAGAAGAGAGGGAGTGACAGGTTTCTTCTTCTTCTGGGGTTTATCACTTCCCAGAGGCAGCTTTTCCTTGCCTTTGACTTTAGAGCCATCAGCAGGAGTGCTGAACTGTTTACACAGTTTTTCTTCTAACACTTTCATGTCAGAAAAAACTTGAGTAAACCTAAGAAACTTGTCAGCCTCACTCTTGTCCAATTTCCTTTTCAGGTACTTGAACATACTATAGAGTTCTTCAAGAGAATCAAAGATATTTTGTTCAGAGGATATGTTTACCTCGGAATCATATGTAGCTTCAGGAGGTGCGGAAGTTTCTCCTGTGACATCTTCAGAAGTTGGCTCATCAATAGCCATAAAACAAATCTGAGCCTGCTCTTCCTTTTCTTCAGGATCACTGCTGGTCTCAAAGTCTGACCAGGCAGCCAGCATAGCTTTCTTGAACTTTTTCTTATCTTTCTTCAGCTCCGGGCAGTTAGGCTTAATGTGCCCCGGTTGCTGACATCCATAGCACACAATAGGCTTATTTGGATCTCTCTTGAACTTTTCACCAGAATCAGGAGTTTTCTTGTCAAAGCTCCTGAAAGGCTTTTTGTAGTTTCCACCTCTGCCTTTTCTAAAGGCCTTCTTGAACTTCCTGGTCAGCATAGCCAGTTCCTCATCTTCAGAGGATTCTTCAGAAGATTCTGCTTTCAGGACTACTCTTTTTCCTTCTGACCTTTCTCTTAGGTCATGATTCTTTAATGACATCTCATGGGTAATTAGAGACCCAATGAGCTCATCATACAAGTAATAGCTCAAATCCTGAACTTCTTCAATAGCAGTCTTCTTGGCTTGCCAAGACCTTGGTAAGCTTCTGACAATCTTCTTCACTCGATCAGATTCTTCAATATCCTTTCCTAAACTCTTCAAGTCATTGACTATCTTGGTGAATCTAGAGTTCATATCTGAAATAGATTCTTTATCAAGCATTTCAAATAACTCATATTCTCTAATGAGTTGGTTGACTTTAGATTGCTTCACTTTTCCTGTTCCTTCATATGTGACTTCCAGCTTGTTCCAAATGTCCTGTGCAGTTTCACAAGAAGAAACTTTGTTATATTCAGTAGCTGTAAGTGCACAATGCAACATATTTATTGCTGAAGCATTAGTTTGGAGTTTTTTTAGAATGTTATATGTGTATTCTCTCTGAGGAATAACAACATTCCCTAAACCTTGTTCCATTCTGGTAGGAACGAAATCACCATCAGTGATGACATACCAAGCACTCATGTTCTGAGCTTGGATGAAGTACATCATCCTTTTCTTCCAGTATGAGTAGTTGTTGCCATTAAATAATGGAGGTCTAGTAGTGGAAGAACCTTCTGGAACTATGAAGTGAGAAGAATTCTCAGGCTGGTGTCTACTAGCCATCTCTATTGATTCTGATAGGATCTTACACTTAGATTGTTAGATCTTTAGTAAATATGCGAAGTGACCTTCGCTCTGATACCACTTGTTGGCCCTATCAGAAACAGAATCACCTAGAGGGGGGTGAATAGGTGTCAAAGTTGAAAACTGAAAATTTCTAAGTTTTTCGAGAAACTTAATTTTCAGAGTCAGAAGCTAGCTTACAGAAGTTGCTTCTGAGGGAAATTCTGCCTAAACACAGTTAGACTGTTTTCAGCAACAGAAGTTCTGATTTGAGAACTTCTGGACAGTCTTCTGAACAAAGACAATGATACTTTAGAGAAAATCTGTTTCAGCACTAAATATAAGCAAGTACACAGAGGCAAAAATAACAAGTATAAGAGGGAGAAAGAAGATCAGGAGATCCTGATTGAACAATTCGATTTATCCAAGTTCGCCACAGAAGTCCTGTGACTACGTCTTGTCCCCTGAGGTCGCAGCCTACAGAGATTTTATAAATCCACTATTCAGAACTTTTATGGCAAGTTCAGAAGCTTCTTTACATCAACAGAACTTAAGCTAATTTCTCACTTAATTCTGACTAGCCTAAAAAGAGTTAAAGGATTTCCACCAGAACAAACAATACTCTGTTTTCTGGATTTCTCACCCAACTCTAATCTCAACTAGATTTCTCTCTTTAAATCTAACTGAAGATCACAAACGATCTCAGTTTACAAGATTCCTATTATGAACTTGTTTTTCTTCACTCTCTCACTTTACTAAGACTATGCTAAGAAAGATTGAGAATGGAAGGAGTTGCTCTGTTTTTATTGTTAGAACAGTGCGTTGAGATTTTGCTCGATGATCACGCGTGTTGATGCTTTGGAGCTTGGCTACTATTTATAGTGAATGAAGATGACCGTTGGTGAGTTTGAATCTTCAAAGGAGATGACATCAGTTGTTGTAGCCGTTAATTTGTCAAATCTTCAAACGGTCTTCAAACACTTTGATTCCGTTATCCTTGTTCTTTAACTCAATCCGGTAAGTGATTTGAAATCAAAGATGAGGTTGACTAGAATCATTCTTCAATTGGATCAACAAAGGGTAGACAAGGAAATTCTGGTTTCTTTTGAACAGACAAGCGCGCTCCATTAGAACAGCTTTTTGAACTTTTGGCGCCTTGCATTGAATGCAAGTGTCAGAGCATTAAATGCTCAAACAGAACCCGTGACTTAGCTTTCAGAAGCTGATTTCCAGTTGTCTAGACTTCTGATCAAAATTGGCAAACCTTCTGATTGCAAAGAGCTTCTGAGGAGAGCTTTAGCAGACTTCGGCTTCAGAGCGGAGTATCCAGCTTCTGAGTTAATGAAACTCTGACTTCAGCAAACTGATCTTCTGAGTTCTTTAGGCAATCCAGAAATGATTCATTCAGCACCTGCTGAGTAACTTACACATAGACTATGTAAACAAAAATTATTAGTCAATAGTAAACTATATGTAAGGGAATATTAAATTTTCATCTTCTGAAACGTTTGGACATAATCAAAACACATAGGGTTCATCAGACAACACAGTCTACTGCTTCGGCCCATAACTCTTTCGGTAAATTTTTGCTTTTTCACATGCTCCTCACCATGTTGAGCACTGTTCGGTTCGTCCTTTCGACTACACCATTTTGCTGAGGTGATCTTGGGAGTGAAAGGAAATGACATATCCCATGTTCTTCACAAAACTACTTGAAAAGGTTGGACAAATATTCTCCGCCTCTATCAGATCTGAGCGCCTTAATAAAATGACCAGTTTCTTTCTGCACTCGTGCTTTGAATTTTTTAAATGTGCCAAACACCTCTGATTTTTCCTTCAAAAAATACACTCAACTTTTTCTACAATAATCATCAAGGAAAAGTAGAAAATATTTATTTTTACCTAGGGACAATGGTGTAATCGGTCCACACACATTTATATAAACTAGCTCAAGTGGCGTCTTTGCTCTTGACACAGACTCCTTTGGAAAACTAGATCTAAATTGTTTTCCAACAAGACATCCTTCACACAATTGATGAGGCTAGTCAATTTGAGGTAAGCCATTTACCATCTGCTTCTGGTATAACAGCTTTAAACCTCCAAAATTAGGATGTCCATACCGCAAATGCCAAAACCAGGGGGAACTTTTCACACACGCCTTCAAACAGTTGGCCACGTCCGTCTGAATGTTAATTGTTAACATTCTATTTTTTGACATCGATACTCGTGTAATCAACTCCTTAATCTGATTCAGCAGGAGTAATTTTCGGTCCGTCATATGAACTTCGTAATTTTTCTCCAACAACTATCCCAAACTCAAAATATTGTGTTTCATGTTAGGAACATAATAAACATTATCAATAAATTGTTGGGCGCCGTTTTTTAACCGAATCAAGATGGTTCCTATATCGATAAAAGGAGCCTTGGAGGCATCTCCGAATACAACAATACCACGAGTACATTTTATGAGCTCCACAAACATCTTTTTGTTACTACATATATGGTTACTTGCTGCATTGTCAAGATACCATATATTATTTTCGCGACTCAGTTCTCCTTCGTAGGTAAGTAACACCGTGCATGCCACTTCCTCGTCTTGAATATGGTTGGCTGTCTCCTCTACCTCCTGGGGTGGACTCCAACATTCTACCACGTAGTGACCATACTTGGAGCAATTATAACACTGAATATTGGACTTGTCACGTCCGTCATTTGGCCTCCAGTTTCCTCGTCCTTGACCGCGTCCTCGACCTTGGCCTCTGCCTCTGGTGAATTGAGTGCTTCTGTCATTGTTGTTGCCATTTTCATTTATGTCTTGAATTCTTCCACGTCCTTGTCCTCTGCCATTTCCACCTCGACCTCTTGCGCGTCCTCGGCCGAACTGACTGCTTTCGCCATTTTTAAACACAACCTTTGTTGCTAAGACTTGTTCTATGAAATCTTCTCTTCTTTTCTCAAACCGCTCCTCGCGTGCTCGTAATGACACCACAACTTCATCAACAAAAATTTCACTAATGTCTCTAGACTCCTCCATAGCCACTACCACATAATCAAATTTTGGTAGCAGTGATCGCATAATTTTTTCTATGATTCTAGACTCTTCAATTTTTTCTCCATACTGCCGCATTTGATTAACGACAGATTTTACTCGGGATGAGTAATCACTGATGGACTTCGTCTCTTTCATTCTTATCGTCTCAAATTCTCCTCTCTGCATCTGCAAACGAATTTTTGTAACTTTCTCTTTCGCTTGAAGAGAAACGCATAGAATTTCCCACGTTTGTTTGGCAGTTGTAGCTTTGGCTACCTTCTCGAACATTAATCCATCCAAACCTTGATGGATGAGAGTAAACGCCTTTGGGTCGTTTTTACGACTTTTCTACAAGGCATCTTTCTGTGCATGTGGTAGCACTGCCTCGTTAGCTGGGACTACGTAACCGTTTTCAACAGTATTTCAAATGTCTTGAGATCCGAGTATTATACCTTCATTCGAATGCACCAAATTGAATAATTAGTTTTTGATGAGCTGAGGGTATTGATAAGAATGCTTGAAACCGTCTGACATTTTTATGGGGTCTATTTTGCGAAAGACTAACTCTCATAATGTAGCTCTGATACCAGTTTATTAGCTAAAATAATCTCACTCAATGAAATATTAGAGAAATAGATAGACAAAATTAGGAAACTTCTATTCCATAAAATAACAACTATGCAATATTACAAATGTCCACTCTTTGGACACTTCAACTTAAAACACTCCACTTTCTCACCCAATAAACTTACAATTGAAACATATATATAGGCATGTATACAGCCATAAATGACAAATAAAAACCACAAAATTTAAGCCTTTACATCCACAAATATGAGATTCTCTTATCTCTTTCTTGGCCACAATATGAGATTTTCGTGATAAATATTGATGTGGCTTATTTCTCTACTTCTCAATTGTTTAATCTTCAATTTATTATCTTTACATGCAAGTGTTTCTTCCAAGTGGCATCACGTGTTATGTATTCAACCAACTCATAATTTCTCCATTCTTTTATTTTCTATTTTTTATTATCTTGACAAAATTAAATTAATAACTTAACAGTATATATTAATTAAACAAGCAAATTAATTAATTTCATATATATGTTTATAATGGAATTTTAATCTGGATGGAATGGTTTGTATCTATCCTTTGCTTGAGAAATGATGTTATTTTTATTAGAAGGGAATATTAATCTGTGTACCAAAAAGTTTATAAGCGTAATGTCAAGGAATCGGGTGCTAAATTTAATTGCATTGAGGTCCCTTTGCTCTAAAGGTTAGGGGACAAAAAAGAAAAAGAAAATATTAGTTTTACATAGCTTTCGTGAAGTTAATGATATGCACTATTATGTGGGTTCTGTGTTTTGTAATTATTACAATGTGTATTTGCTCAAGAAAATAAATGACGGGACTCATAATTTGTTTTGGTTGTCGGTGTGAAATGTCCTCTAATAAAATCAATCAGTATAATAAAACTGGGATATCAGTATAATAAAACTGGGGCTAAGAGATTCTCCTACCGGTAAATTCTAGAATGCATCTCTCGCGTCTGTATGATCAACTCATAATTTGTAACCTATTATAGGGAGGGGTTCATGTGTGACACTTTTGAGGTGGTGTGACAATAAGTGACAATTGTGTAATTAAATGGAAAAAAATGACATAATATGAGGGGCATACACGTGTATGGTGAGGAAAGGGGGCTGATAATGTCAGCGCTGATGTCATCACAGGAGAGAAAAGTTTTTTATTTCTATTCTTTAAAATACATTTTCTCAATGATTCCGAATTCGGTTTTCGAAAATTTTTACACCGTTGGACTCATATTAATTAGCCAGTCATTTTGAGATCCATTGTGGTCAAATAAAAACGTTTTTTTTTTCATTTTGGAATATTCCAAAACTATACACTGATATTCCAAAACTAAACGATTTTTTCATTTTGGAATATTTGGTAATGACTTTTGAAATATTCGGTAATGACTTTTGTAATATTCCAAAACTTATGAACAATATTCCAAAACTGTTTAAATGATATTCCAAAACTATACACTGATATTCCAAAACAAATTTACATTTTTTGGTGCAATAAGACCATCTAAAGAAACAGTTCAGTTCAAACAGTCACACACCGATCAAAATCACAAACGCAGTACATGAGGTGCTAAATCCTAAAAAAATACAAGCTATCAACGGAACTCCACCGCCTCAGCCATCAACACCAACCACATATGCCAATCTTAATGTTAGACCTTCTTATCTCTAGATGCTTCTAATACTTCATATTTTTTCCTATATAGTTGTAAATATTTGAATTGATAAGGTAAGAAGAATTGAAAACAAATTTCAATTGAACTGAGCCTGCCTCTCCCATCATAACTTTTCGAACGCCGGGAATGGCTTTTTCCGGTCGATTTCTAGCTCAAAACACTAAAACTATGAGAAATGAAAGAAGAGAAGACGATATTCGTTAACCATAGCAGAGAGACCTGCCAGTAGATGAGTCTCTACAAACACGAACAAACGCGAGGCTCTTTAATTCCAAGAACGCGTCAAAGAGTTGTCCATCAGTCACGTCAAGGTGCACGTCTCCGACGTACAGAGACGCCGGCGCCGACAACGGAACCGTCATTGTGAGATTGAGAATCAAGAACAAAGAGGAATAATTGTGGTTCTCAGAGAGGAGGCGTTATTCGTACTTTAGATGTACAAGAAAATCTCTCTAGTCGCTAATTTATATGACGTGTCCTTAAATTATTGCTCCGGCGAACAGACGACGTGTTATTTTATTGTATGCATGGTGTTCGGATTACATGGTACCCAAAGCAATAGATAGTTTCGACGTACCACTCTAACCGATAAGATTTTAATATTTTGTAATTAATTAAAAACACATTTTTAGTTAATTAATTATATAAAATATTAATTCCACCAAGAAATGTCTTGGTGATTATTACACTCCGTAAAGAAGTGTAAAGTCATGGTTTCAAATCTCATGATTGCAAAAAGTGAATACTAAAACCCTATACGTTACAAAATAAATCTAGACCCTAAGTCATTAAGCCTAGATGCTAATTTAAATGTCCGGATCCGGTGGAATTATAATCAACTTCACCGGGTAGAGTTGAGTCAATCAACGGTCATGATGACATGAATAATATCATGACCGTTGATTGACTCAACTCTACCCGGTGGAGTTGATTATAACTCCACCAGATTCAAACACCTAATTTATATAACGTATTAAATTATTGCTCCGTTGAACAAATGATGAACAAATGACGTGGCACGTCGGGTCGGGTGTATACTAACATTTTTCTCGATATATACCTTTCTATCATTAACCTAACCTAACTTTCATTCAAGCTTAGTACGTTCTGTTATATAAATTCATATCCGGAAATTAAAATACCATCAAAGAAACAAATATCAATGGAAGTTGCAGTCCAAGTTCTTCACATGAATGGGGGAGAAGGAGCATATAGCTACTACAACAATTCATTATATCAGGTTATTATTAATTTCACCCTTCTTAACATAAATGAAATCAATAATCTGCTCGTTCAATATGCATAAAATTAATAAACTTAACCCAATTCTTAATCAAATCTAATGATGCAGAAGAAAGTGATTTTAACATCGAAGCCGATACTGGAAGAAAGCATTTCAGAATTAGTATCGGAAGAAAGCTTGCCTGAGTGTTTAACAATGGCAGATTTCGGGTGCTCTTCAGGACCCAACACACTTATTCCACTATCTGAAATCATTGAAATAATTGATTCAACATGTAGTAAATTGAATAAGAAAACCCCAAATCTGCAGTATATTTTAAATGATCTTCCGGGAAATGATTTTAACACTATTTTCAAATCGTTAATACCTGATTTCCATCAGAAATTACAGAAAGAAAAAGGCACCATGTTTGAAGATTGCTTGATAACTGCAATGCCTGGAAGTTTCTATGGAAAACTGTTTCCATCAAATTCTCTTCACTTTGTTCACTCTTCTTCTAGCCTCCATTGGTTGTCTCAGGTTCTAAAAGTTAAATTATGGAAGGCTGTTCAGTTCAATTTTATTAATTTAATTTATTTTTTACACCTAAACCCTTTATTATTATTTATTATTATTATTATAACTCAGATTAAATAAAAGATGTTATTGGACTCCAACCATTATTTAAATCCTTTTCTTGGCCTGACACCTAATTTATTAGTGAAAGAAATAGTTGGGCCCTAACTATTAATTTTGGTATTTGTATGCAAAACAGATTCCTGAAGGGCTTATAAATGAATCTGGAATTTTCCTTGACAAAGATAATATTTGCTTAGACAAATCAAGCTCGGAGAGTGTCCAGAAAGCATATATGAATCAATTTGACAAGGATTTTACAAAATTTTTGAGATCACGTGCCGAGGAGATGGTTACTGGGGGCAATATTGTGATCACTTTCATCGCTAAAAGTGATAAACTACCTTACTGCAAATATGGTGGTGAAATCTTTCACTTAATTCGCGATTCTCTAAAAGAGATG
This sequence comes from Euphorbia peplus, assembly GCA_028411795.1. NCBI lineage: Eukaryota > Viridiplantae > Streptophyta > Magnoliopsida > Malpighiales > Euphorbiaceae > Euphorbia > Euphorbia peplus. Next base: position 3,560,176 of record CP110843.1, on the reverse strand, counting down.
GTTATTGAGGTGATTCTAGCATTCTCTATTTGTTGACTTAATTTAATACAAATAAGTTGGTTACATATGAACATCTAATTCAGTTCCGATAGGGTTTTCTACTTTTTATTTTTTAAAAAGAAATGTTATATTTTTTTTCTCACATTACAGTTTGACATGAGATTTTTATATATTTTCAGAATTATAAAATGTAAATTTTGAGTGTAGATTAATTGAATACCCCTACACTAATTGACAATCATAAAAAAGAAAAGGTAATTAAATACTAATTAATTTGAAGCAGGGAGTGATCAAAGAATCAAAATTGGATAATTTCAATGTTCCATTTCATGCTGCTTCTCAAGAACAGGTGAGGAATGTGATTGAAAGAGAAGGTTCCCTTAAAATTAAAGGAATAAAAGAGTTTGAACTAAGCTGGGATGCCAACGTCGCGGATGGTAACAATGACTTGTCGTTTGATTCAGTGGAAAGATCTAAATATGTTGCCAATTACATGAGAGCTGCAATGGAACCTATGCTTGCAACTCATTTTGGAGATGTCATTATTGATAATTTATTTTATAGATTCTCCTTGAAGGTTGTTGATTGTTTGGAGAAGGGAATAGGATTTTTCAATTATGTGGTTGTATCCATGACCAAAACAAAATGAAAAGTTACAGATTTTATGGGCATGTTTGTTTGCAGCAAAATTCCGTGCGTGAAAAATTTTTCATCTTTGTTTTTCACTCATCTTTAGTCTTTTGAATGTACTCATCTGTTATTTTTTGTTATGATCTATATATGCTCAGAAATAAAAGAGCTACAAACGCAAGATGAAAATGCAACGAATTAAAAACTTCACTTCATTTGCAAGTTTAGTATTTAGCAAGAAGGTCCGCCACTCGATTACTGGCTTTTTATGACTTCGAGACACTACAACAAACTTTATTGAAGAAATGAAAACAAGCACACAAACAAATAAAAGCAAACTTCACACGGAACGTCATGAGAGCGTTTACAAATTAAACAAGTCCACCACATAAGTCGAGTCACATTCTATTATGCTTTTTGGTATTATTTTTTTACCACGGAAACAACCACATGATTGTAGAATCCCGTTTTCTTCTCCAAGCAATCAACCACCTTCAAGAAGAACCTATGAAATAAATCATCAATGATACCATCTCCAAAATGCCTGATTAGCATGGTTTCTATAATAGCTCTCATGTAATTGGCTACATATTTTCCTCTTTCTATTATGTCAAACGACAAGTCGTTGTTGCCATCCTCGATGTTGGTATCCCAACCGAGTTCAAATTCTTCTATTCTTTTAATCTTAAAAGAATCTTCTATTTTAATCACATTTTTCACTTCTTCTACAGAAGGATTATAAAATGGACTGTTGAAATTGTCCAATGTTGATTCTTCGATAATACCCTGTTACAAATTTAATTATCAACAAATCTTATTCAAGTAAATGGCGAGTAAAAATAAAATTTAATTACCAAATAATCAGATTGATTTCGTATATTTTTTATTATGATTAGATAATTATATAATTCATTGGTCACCTCATTAACCATCTCTTTCACAGGATCCTCAAATAACTGCGCCAGATTTATATCACTTCTAGCTAAAAAAGTTATCACCATATGACCACCACGGACCATCTCAACTGCACGTGATTTCAAGAATTTCGTAAAATCCTTCTGAAATTGATCCATATATGCTCTCAGGATGCTTGGCGGGCTGGAATCAGTAACATAATAAACACCACCTTTGTGTAGTAGACTTCCAGATTCACTTCGAAGCCCTCTCGGAACCTGTTTCAATAAAGATTATAAATTTCTAACCTGAAAACACGATCTAAAAAACACAAATTATTTGAATCAGAGCTTGTGTTAGAACCTGAGACAACCAATGGAGACTCGAAGAAGAGTGAACAAAGTGCAGAGAATTCGGGGGAAATAGCTTCCCATAGAAACTTCCAGGCATTGCACCTATCAAGCAATCTTCAAACTTGGTGCCTTTCTCTCTCGCTAATTTCTGATGAAAATCGGGCACTAATGATCGGAAAATGGTGTTAAAATCATTCCCTGGAAGATCATTTAAGAAAAACTGAAGATTCGGCCTTTTTTTGTTCAATTTAGTACAAGTTGAATCGATTTCTTCAACGATTTGCTGAAGAGTTAACAGTGTGTTGGGTCCTGAAGAACATCCAAAATCCGCCATTGTTATACATTCTGGCAAACTTTCCTGACACACTAACTCTGCAATGCTTTCTTCTAGTATCGGCTTGGCTGTTAAAATCACTTTCTTCTGCATAATCAGAGTAATTAGGAATTGTGTTAATTAAGCATAATTAAACAAAAAAATTAAATTAATTTATTCCATAAATGGTGTATAAGAAAAATTACTTGATACAAAGAGTTGTTGTAGTAGCTATTTTCTCCGTTTCCTCCGGTCATGTGAAGCATTTGAATTGGAGCATGCATTTTTGTATTTTTGAAAGTTGCACTTGAACTTGTTATGGTATTTTTGATTGTGTGATTCATCTTTATATATACTAATTAAGCAGATTATAATAATGTGTTAATCATACGACGTTGTCCTTGCTTATCATAATTAATTAAGCATGCAAATTATTAATTAATTCCTTGTGTCCCATATGGATGCTAAAAGTTTTATAAGAAATGATTCCATTAAAAAATGGAGAAAATTTATTGTATGTTTGCCAACCACGCCACACACAGTGTTTGAACAAATACAATAATTATCTCTTTAAGGAACACTTTTCTCATTAACGAAATATTGACAACTATTCAAAATCAACATGGTAACTATACAAACACAATTTTGAACTACTATCGGCCTATGAAAATTGTTTTTCTAGCCTCTAAAAACACATATTCCTAAAGCTTCAAAAAAATAAAATAAACTTCTAAGAAGAGCAGTTGTCACAACTTAATAATAAGACATGTTCTTTTTTGCTAAAAAAAACTAAACCGTACTAAAACATTGAACTAAATTGAACTGAACTAAATTGAATTATTAGCTCAAATTTTGTTGAAAAAATTGAACTGAAAAAAGTTAAATTGAACTGAAATGTGTTGAATGTAAATAAAAAAAAACATAACTTTGATAAAGGTGATATTTAATTCTTTTATACAAGTAATGGTTGATAAGCTTTAAAGGATAATATTGTTTAAAAACATTTAAACTTTAAAATTGGAATTTTAGGAATAAGCCATGTACCTCCTTACTCTATTGCTTTATTTGATGTAATTGTTTGTCATGGACTATTCTAATCTCCTCAAATGGGTAGTTAGTTTAGTTCTTTTCATGTTTTGTTTGGATTGTATTTAACAATATAATCAAGATTTGGCTGGTCGTGTTCATATCTTAAAATCAAGTCCAGCAATAAAATATTGGAGCCAATTAATATATCAAAATATCTCAGAGAACCAACCCTTTCTAAATTAACATTTCTAAACTGATCACGTTGATGAGCATAGCATACATCTAATTTTTACTCAGAAATTATTGGATTTATAGTCCTACAAGGAATAAGTTTCTTTCTTTAAAAAAAAGATAGACTACAAAGTTTTAGACATCCCAGCTAAATAAACACCGAAAATACAAAGCTGCTGACTCAAATTCAAAATAAGATAACAGATATTGTAATTCTAACTCCGTCCAATATATGTGGGCAACAAGTCTATGTAGTTAATTTTAGTTAATTTTCTAACTTTTCTCTGCAACGGATAAACTGTAAACAAGGTAAGCAGGGTCGAACCCAAGAGATTAGTAACGAATTAATTGAATTGATAATCAAGACACAAGTAAAGTAAAAAAGGGGGGTTTTGAAAGTTTGATTTGCAAAAGAAATAATTAACTACACCGAACTAAATTAAACAAAAACAAAATAGAAAGATCAATTCCAGTTAAAGGTATTCGCGGGACAGATTTAAACACATTGATCATTGACAGAATATTATCTTCATAAACACATATCGGATCAGTTTGATGTATTCTTCCATATTAATGAATTAATCAAGCACGGCAAATAACTAATTCCTAATTAACAAATAACCTTGCCTCAGCGGTCTAAAGATTTAACCTGTTAACAGCTTTATGAACTAGAAGAACCCAATCTAAGCCAACTGATTCTCAGCGATATCGATTCAGAAACCAAATTACTTATTCATTCAAAGTGATAAATCTAATTACCTTTGTATTAATGTCACATGGAAGAACCTGAATTTGTCAAGATCAGATTATACTCCAAATACAAAGAATAACTCAATTTATAACCTTGATTGCTACTTGATTGATTCGATTAAGTAATGACTCGTTGACTACCTAATCTCATCAAATCAGCTATATGTCAATTCAATCCTAAGAATAACAGGCCATTATCATTCAAAGAATAATCAACAATTAAGATAAGCTACTATGGATAAATAAACGATATGAGATTAAGAAGAAATAAACGATCTCACAATAATGAAGAAAGCTGCATTTGAATTAAACCTTCAACCGAAATTGATAATTTAGCCAAACATGGCCATGGAAAATAAAAGCAATCTACTGTCGAAACCAATAAAAACCTAGAACAAAAACTAACCCTCTAAACGTACAGAGGATACGTCTTTAAATAGCTAAAACCTACTCCTAAAAGATAACTAGGAAAATAAGAGAATTGATTACAATAGAACTCTTCCTAAACTGTGAAAATCCCTCTAATTTCGTGGCTGCCAAGTCATTTACTGATGTCCAGATTAGTCTTGATAAGTCAGGAAAGAAGTCCTCCTCAAAATAGGAATCTGAAATCCCGAAACTGCTTAGCCTTGGGCAAGGCTAACTCTGCCTTTGCATCCAACTCCTCTAATTCAGCTCCAAGTTGCGACCCAGCTCCATGTTGATCTAAAATAAGCCCGTTTCAGCTCCTTTTAACTTCCTTTTCTCCACATTAGCTCCTGCAAGTAACTTATGATAATAACAAGTAAAAAGCTCCTAAAACAAGGCATCTAATTATGAATTAGTATGAAAATAAAGCATGAATACTTGCTACATTTTGCACTCATCAATTATATTGTCTTTACATTTTACTTACAATATTAAAATATGATTAAATATTTATACAAAGAAAAGAATCATTGTGTACGTACCTCGTTGACCATCTCTTTCAAAGAATCCTGAATTAACTGCGGTATATATGTATAATTACTTCTAGCTAGAAAAGTTATCACCATATGACCACCGCAAACCATCTCAACGGAACGTGATTTCAAAAATTTCGTAAAATCCTTCTCAAATTGATCCGTATATGCTTTCTGAATGTTTTTCGGGCTAGATTCAATTACGAAAAAAACACCACCTTTGTGTAGTGGACTTCTAGATTCACTTACAAGCCCTTCAGGAACATGTTTCAGTAATTAAGAATTCTAAATTTCTAGCACGACAACACGATTTATAAACAGCTAGTTGAAAATGAGTTTATGCAAGAACCTGAGACAACCAATGGAGACTTGAAGCAGAGTGAACAAAGTGTAGAGAATTTCGGGGAAACAATCTTCCATACTAAGCAATGTTCTAACTTGCTTGCTTTATCTTTCATTAATTTCTGATGAAAATCGGTAAGGATCTGAAAATTGTGTTAAAATCATTCCCTGGAAGATCATTTAAGAAATACTGAAGATTTGGCGGTGTCTTATTCAATAGCTTCTTTCAACGAGCTCTGTTACCAATTGTTGAGAGAAAAAGCTAATTCAATCAAGATATAAAGCAATAAACGACACAGAATTTGTTAACGAAGTTCGGCCAATTATACCTACGTCTCCGAGAGTGATGAGCGATTTTATTATATGAATCAAGTATCTCAAACCGTCCCGCTCAATGCGCAAGCTCGTTTCGATACGCTCCGCTCCGCTCCGAAAAGAACTTCATTAATATTATGAGCCATATACAATAAGTGTCAAATCCATACCATGTACGGTTATCATGTTATTTCTCTTTTTTTCAAATGAGTGTTTATAAGATCTTTTCAAACAAAAAGAGGAAAAGTTAATTATGCCAAAATATATAACAGAATAAATATTTATAAAGTTAAAATGTGTTAAGTTAAAAATTTAAAAATAAAAATAAAATTTAAAAATTATTTACCAATTTGAAAAGGAAGAAAAAGTCATAAGGGGCCAATACCAAAGATGGACCTATATCTCAATTGAAAAGCCCAACCGAGTGTGATGGGCCGTTGAGTATGCCACAAATTTTTGATTCACCTATTTCTTACCATTTCCAGGTGTTGGCAGCCCCCTCCCCAACTTTGGTAAAGTACGGAAAACTATGAGTTAGTTGGTTTGTAACATTTGTAAACAATGTCTTCTGGTTTAAAATGGTATAAGTTGAGGGTTTATGAAGAAGTAGCGAATAAGAACCTAGAATTTTGATAATGTTAAAATACATAGATATCAAAGTGACATTTTTACCTTTCATTTAATAGAATTAGGTGATGTACTTTTTTACTGAGATTTGCTTAAATGAAAGAAAATTAAATTTGTTATATTTAAGTCAATTCGAAAAACTGAACTTAACTAACTCAAATTAAATTTACTGAACTGAACTGATTTAGGTCAAAAAAAACTTATTTGTTTGTATTTACAATTATGATAATCTTAAAAATTTCTTAGCACTCACATTACATATACAATAATGGCGTACGAATGAATTTTAAATATATATGAAACTGATTAATAGCATGGCATTAATACGTTTTACATTTAAAAATGACACAAACAATAATTCTTTAACCCTTTAACTTTTACTGTGCAATGTCATATTTTTTAACTTATTAATCTTTTCGGACCTTCTGTATCACAAATTTTCATTTATAACATATTAAGCCATTAGACGTTATTTACACAAAATTCTTTTTCATATTTATCCTAAATTTTTCCTTGCCAAAAATGGAGTTTAAGTCTTACAAATAAATGGGTGTAAGACTTACTGATGAACTTTGACAGTTAAGTATAATGAGAAGTTAGCTAGGTAACAAAAGATAATCTATAATAATGAATGTTAAAAAAATAGAAAAATTAATAATCATAAAGAGTAAGGATTTTTTGAGAGAAGAGAAAATTATAAAAAATGAATTAATTATAAAACCTTCAGAATATTACATTTCTTGAGTGTGTTCCCACTAAAGATGATTATAAAAGCTGGTCTAATTAAATGGTCTGATTTAATAAAACCTAATTAAGCTAAATACCATGTCAATCCTTAAAAACAGCTTTTTGTTAAGCTGTGTTTTGCTTTGTCTAATACCTGTAATTAAATGTGAATTAGTATGTAAGAGCAAGCAAACAGCTATATTTGTGTTTGGAGATTCATTATATGATCCTGGAAATATGAATAATCTTAACGTAAGTGTAAAAGTGAAGGCTAATTATTGGCCTTATGGAGAGACATTTTTCAACTTCTCTACTGGCAGATATTGCGACGGACTCATCGTTCCAGATTTCATCTGTAAATTATTTTGTACCTATATTTTATAACATTGTTAATTTCGTTGCTAATATTATGAGACTATATATACTTTCGCCTCTTGTTTGGTGCAGCCATGAAATTAAATTTATCACTGTGGAAACCATATTTGGCACCTGGATATCAAAACTTCACTCATGGTGCCAATTTTGCTGCTAATGGTGCTGGTGTTCTTCCGGAAACAAATCCAGGAGTTACGGTACGTATATTCATTTTGAGACAAAACTTTGGTCACTACAAATAAAAGACTCTTAATTCCATAATTTAACAAATATTAGCATTAGCGGAAGATATTTCAGTTTAAAACGATTAGCATTACTATTATTAGCGACAAATTATCCGCCTCGTTCTGTCGCTATTTTGATTGACTGCACTAAACACATAATTCTTTTCTACAGATTAACTTGATGCTCCAAATGAATTACTTTCAAAAAGTGGCCTCCCAATTAGAAGAAGAATTAGGTGGAGAAGTGGCCGGAAATATATTAACGGAATCAATATATTTATCGAGCATTGGAGGTAACGACTATGCTTACTTTGTTTCAAGCTATCCTAACGCTACAACATCTGAGCGGGAAGACTTCGTTCAAGTGGTAATTGGAAATTTGACGCAAGTAATTAAGGTAATAGATTTTATGATTTGAGTCAACATTTTTAATGGTACAACTTGACCCTTATTGTCTGTGCTCAAAAACTCATTTTTTGTTTTGTTACAGAAAATCCTAGATTAATTTGATTATAATTGTATTTTTCTATAATTACATTATGGATATTTTTTTCAATTCGTCAGGAAATATACGAAATGGGTGGACGGAAATTTTTCTTTCAAAATGTAGGACCTATGGGTTGCTTGCCATTAATAAGGGTAAAGTATGGTTTGACCGATGACGAGTGCCTTGAAGAACTAATGGAGTTAGCTATACTACATAACAAGCTTCTACTCGAAACTGTTGAAGAGTTATTGACTGAATTACAAGGATTCAAATATTCGATTTATGATTACTACACTTCACTTTATGACATTATTCAAAACCCCACCAATTACGGTACATTCATTGCTTGTTTAATTGACAGTTTCAATTAATTTGATGTGATATGATGGCTGGCATATGATAAAATTTCTTGATTTTCAGGTTTTTTGATAGGAAACACGAGTTGTTGTGATGGAGGAAGCGGACATTGCGGAATAGAACCGTACGAGTTGTGCAATAAGACGAGTGAATACGTATATTTTGATAATGCCCATCCTACCCAAGCTCTCAATTTGATTGTAGCGAAACTCATGTGGAGTGGTGATTCCCCATTTACTGTTCCTTATAATTTGAAGGAATTGTTTGAGCTTGAAAATGTAGTAAATGTTTCTTCAGATTATCATCTCAAGAATTTTGGTAGAAATGATGGAGTTTTGAATGGGTTTAGAGTAGATGAAATGTGAGATTCATAATCAATGTGCTCACATTTAATAATATTCGGGTTCAGATTAGGAGTTTAGGCGAGAGGCCGATCTGATCGAGATGTTTGGCTTTTCTAATAAAAAAGACTCCAACGCATTGTATTGATACCCATAATATAAAAGACGGGTCAAGTTCTTCTTTTGTGATATTATATTTTCAATTGATTTTTTTATTATATACTATTTCTCTTAGTTGGGAGGATTAATTAAGTTTATATATCTTTCATCCTTTTATTACCTTCAGATTGAATCTGAAATGTATAAACTTAGGCTCTGTTCTTTTTTATTTAATTTCAACATATTTCAATTCAATTCAATTCATTACCGTTCAATTCAGTTCAATTCAGTTCAATTCAATTCAATTCAATTCAATTCATTCAGTTTAATTCAATTCAATTTAAAAGTTTTAATAGTTCTATTCAGTTCAGTAAATTCCATAAATATATTCAATTTAGTAACATTCAATAAATTCAGTTTAATTTAGTAAATTTATCATTATATGAAATACATTAACATATTTTAGAATTTAAGTGGCTTAACTACATTATAATTTTTTTAACCATCCTCTTCAACATCTTCATCATCTGATTGCTCTTCATTTTCCGCTAGCCGTCGCGATTACCAAATTTGTTGCGCTATATCATTCCGTACTACTAACATGACATTTTTTCGGTTTATACTAAATATATCCGAATCTACTCTTCCATTGACATTTGGACCATATTGTGTAACTGGTATCCCAATTGTGCACAATCTTATAAAATAACGAAGCATAAATGTAGAAACAATGATCGACATTTGATACTTTGTTGACATTTGAGGCATATTGTAACGCATTCCACCTTTTATTCAATTGTCCAAATGACATTTCTACTTTCATTCTCAATGACGAATGTAAATAATTGTAGTGTTCTTCCATTCCTCTAGTCTCATATATAATACAATATTACATTATCAACTTTTAACTCAGTTCAGTAAATTCAGTTCATTAAATTCAGTTCAATTCAATTCAGTTCAATTCAGTTCAGTTCAATTCAATTCAATAAAAAAAACAAGAACTTAATCATTAAATAATGGGAGCCTTCCAATTCATTGCCTTTTGTCCTTTTGGTTTTTTAATAGAAATAATGGCTAGATAAAAATTTAGGACAACGGTTTAAAATGCGCTTGAAAAATTACACTTAAATATACAAAATCGGGTTGCACGAGGAAGACACAGTCTTACTCATCCCAAATAGGTTAGTACAAGCATGGACCGAGCAACCACAAGAACTGAAGAAAAATAAATTAAGAATAAAAATTGTGTAAAAAAGAGTCAAAGCAGAGTCGACCGCACCTCATTATCCCAGATTATTCTCAAACAGCCAATCCAATCTTGTCGCAATTCCCATGGAACCTAGGGAGATGGTGTTCGAAGAAGACAAACTACGTTAGAAGAGTCACATTGAATTCATAAGGAAAAACATTTATATAAATCTGATGCTTTAATGGCATGAATAACTGCACGTAGTTCAGCAAAAAATGCACTCCTATGACCAAACGGAAAAGTGAAAGACGCCTTGGGGAAGCCTGTTGGGTGATTTCCGCAAGTGTACGGAGTCACTCGTAGTAATAAAAAGATCGTACCCACAGAGATGGAACAATATACTTAAACTTTCTCTTATTCGCGTTCGTTTTCTTTTCACAAATAGATAAAACGATAATCCTTATTGATTTGGTTGATAAAACACAACTTACTGTACCATTCACGTATAACATATACTTCAAGTCACCAAACGCACATGTTTGGATTTCTATTCATTCTAAGGCAAAGACAACAATTCATTTAAGCACGTAAACACAATATTGAGTGAACTTTATATACTTAATCTAATCTCGATATAACTTATTCCGATCTCTCGATACATGCAAACAAGTTAACCACATATGAACATCAATTATATACTAACCGAACCTATTCGTATCAATATTATAACCGACTACAATCACACATGTAAAACTAGATTATAACCCAAGCAACCGAACCTATTCGTATCACTAGATTATAAGTTAATGATAAACACAAGTTATTATACTAAGCAACTATTCTTGATCCAAATTAATTACTTAGCATGCAAACTATCAATTCAAGAACATAAGCATATGAAGAACATAAATTTCTTTATAAACCCAATATCGTATTCATACAAGATATAAACAGAAAATCTAAGTTGGACAGAACATAAACAAGTATAAGGAAACAGGAGCGTCAATCCTTTTTACTCTACTCGTAAGGCGTGTCAAAGCCTCGGGGCGTTCTTGCTCGGATTTCCTTCGATGAACGGATGAACAAAGTTGATCTCTCGATCTAACTACTAAGCCTTATGAAAGAACGAAATCTTACCGTGTTTCTGATCTGAATACACGGCGGGAACAATTAGTTAACGAAGGGTGAATTTACGGGTAAAGTCTACGGGAAATGTAAGTATGTATTTAGTGTTTCGTTCTTTTGTAAGATATGTCAACCATCCGAATTTCAGAGAAGGATGGTGTATTTATAGGCACCAAGAGGTGTGTTTCAAAGGGTTACAACCTTTAGGGAATGGTCGTGTCCATTGGGAAGGCGTACGACCTTTCGGAAGGGTTGTGTGGATAAGAATGACGAAGGAAATCGATTCTGAACTTTCTGTAACCCGGCGCGCCAGAGGCAAGAATTGCCTCTGTCGAGACAAGGCTTAAAAAACACCCTGCGCGCCAGAGGCAATCCTTGCCTCTAGCGCGCGACCTGTAGGTTGCACGTCTCGAGTTATTTCTTCGATTTTCCAACTTTAGCTTGCACGTAACTTCTTCGCATGGCCTTGCATGAACTCAAATGTCTTCTATTGCTCGTTTTTGGCTCGAACTAACATCAAATTGCTATGTTTTCATAAGATTAAGCTCTGGAGATCAAAACAAACACAAAGTAGTGAAATTGCCCCTATCCTAGATATTTCTAAGCTAAATGAGCTAAAACTATATGAAATGTTATGAATATATATACGAAATACATAGCTAAATTAAGTACATTTTGGACTTAACAAATCCCCACACTTAAACTTTTGCTTGTCCTCAAGCAAATATAGGATCCAACTTAAGTTTACCTCTATCAACTTCCCAAAGTAGTCATTATATTAACCTATCCTTATATGAAAATCAATTAACTTTGATCAAGCGAAACTTCATCGAGAAAGTTAATATGCGTTCATAATGAAGCCATACGATTATAAGAACCTTTAAGACTATCATCCATTCTTGACGTATTTTATATAAGGCTTTCGGGACAAAGCGAGCACGCATGTTTTGATTTTTATTGTCTCAAGGTATATCTAGGTATCTTTATTTTCCTTCTTGCTTTAATTTGTCAAGTAAATCTTCCCTAGTCACGTCCTTGATAAGGGTGGTCGAGACCGTGACTTATGAGTTAAAATACCGACTTGAGAATCATGTTTTCCGCTTAAGAGGTCACGTCCTTGACATGGGTGGACTAGACCGTGACATTAAACTTCAATCATGCCAATAATTATACCTCTAGACTTAATTTTAACGTTCCTTTCATACCTCACTCGAGCCATGGGTGGACTTGAACGTGGCCAAAAGTACGCAACTTGACACTTCCTAATGAACAAAGTATTTGAGCAAGAAAAATTTTTAGATACCCTCAACCTATATTAACTTTTAAATCAACATGTATTATGGCTATAGTTTCCCTAATGACCTCATTTTTATTTAATCTCGAGATGGACTTCAAGTCAAGATATTTGCATATCTTTTAGATAATATGACGTTCCATATGAGATTGCATAAAAACCTTGGTTTAAACATAAAGAAAAGAACATAATAAAAACTTTAGTATAGGATTTGAGGTACTTAATCCTTGTGTAGGGGAAATGTAAAAGTGACTTGAAAATTTTTCTTTTTCGTCAACTATCACTTTTTTTTTGCATACGTTTTCTTTTTCCTATTTTATTATTTGGTAGACATTCTACTAGTCATGAGAATAAATGCATGAATATATGTATGTCAATCTAAAGCTAAGACATTTTTATTGCAAAAATGTCACTTTTTCGAAAATTTTAAGCATATGACAAAAATCACACATGAATAATAAAACGATATAGGAAAAATAAAGGAAAACGTACCACCTCTCCACACTTAGTGGGAACTATGTCCTCATAGTTCGGAAACTAAGTGAGCAAAAATGTAAGATAAATAATAACTAAAAACATAAGAAATTTATAAAAAGATAAATTAGTTCTTCAATAAGCATAAAAATAAAATAAAGAAAAGAAAATTACTAAAATTAAAGACTAAAAATTGAAATACTTGAAAATAAAATAAAGTAAAGAAATAAAACTTGATCTTGGACTTCTTGAACTCGGTACTCAATCTCGTGGAGGAGAGTAGTTAGGAGAGTCGGAAGTGAACTTGTAGTTAACGTAATCGTCAAGTTCGGTCCGGAATCCACGTTGATTCTCCAAGCAAAGATCAATTGAGGTTTGCATAGTCCCCAATTGTAAACCCATTCGCCTATTTTCTTCCACGACTTCACGGATTTGTCCTTGAACCACCTCATGATTGGCATTCATTTGATCAAGAACACGTTGCCAACCCGGAACTTCACCACCAATTTCTTCTTCCTCCTCATCAATTCGGCTTTGGCCCACTTTGGCCTTTCCCTTGCCCTTTCCTTTCGGCCTAGGTACCGACGAAGATCCATCACCCGCCTCGACATGTTCACCTAAAATAAGTAAAGCCGTCCTCTTCTCATAGGACTTAAATTGCCGAGAATCGGTGAGTAAACCACTATTCTTCAAAAACACCATATCTAGCATCGGGAGATCATTATGTTGAATCTTTTGAAATTCGGATAAAGTTCCTCTAACACATTGAACTAAACCCGTCAAAATGTTAGCAAAAGGATAAGTATTTGTTCTCCTAGCATTCAACCTTTTGAGCACATCAAAAATCAAACTTATACTATCTACTTGAACACCATCAAGAAGACATTCTAGCACCCATACGTCCTTCGCACTAAGTTTCGAATATTCAACACGACCAAAAATTGCACCACAAAGATACTTATGAAAGTACATCAAGCATTCATCCTTAATCAACTTGTTAGAGCAATTTTTAACTACAAATTCATCCATACCCGAAATGCGTTTCCAACCCGCATTCAAATCATAATCATCCGGCATAGAAGCGCCACTATTTGGGATTCTAAACCATTTTTGAATATCCCTTCTAGAAACGGTAAATTCTTCTCCTCGATTTCTAAATCTAATCCATTTCTTCTTTTCATCATAATGTAAAGAGCAAACAAATTCCATCAACACATGCACATCCACATCAAATCTAAACTTAGCAAATCTAGATAATCCCATAAGCTCTAGATACCTAGCAATCTTATCACCAAAATCAAACTTTTCAAGCACCTCTTCATCAATATATCTCATAGAAACAAAAGTAGCCTTACCAACTAGGCGACTAAACCTTGAACCTTCCGATGGCTCAACAATACGGAATGGAGCGCCATAGGATTCCCTCAAGTCAACCTCCGGTGCCAAATTTCGTTGAGCGGGAGCCTTCTTCCTAGACATCTTCGAATTTTAGAGGTGGGACGAAAGAAAATTTGAGGTTTTGTGTGTTAAGGGTTTTGAGATTTTGAATTTGAAATTGTAAGGAAAAGATGAGTGAAATAGGAATATTTATGGATGTAAATGTGGTAATGAATGTGTGTGTAAGAGTTAAAGTTGTTTTGGGAAGAGTAAAAGGTGAAATTTGAATTTGAGTTTGAGGTTTGGAGGCAAAAATTTGGATTTTTAGGGACTTGAAACTCGGCCAAACCCACTGTGTCTTGGCTCGATCTGCTGGCTCGAGCAAGATCGAGCCAAGGTCGAGCCAAGGCAAAAATTTTGCCTAGCGCGCCAGAGGCAGAAGTTGCCTCTGGCGCGCGACCTGTACCTCTCACAGGTACGCGTTTTTCCATTTCGTTTTAATTCCCGATCCAATTTCCACTAACTCGGACCCTACTGAAACTTCACAACTGAAAACTAAACATTCTGAAACTCATCAAAACAACTTAAACATTAGTAACTACTCGGAATAACCAAATGGTTAACCGAGAAACGATGAATAAAAGCAAATAACACAAGTATATAAAAAATTCGATCTTTTATTTAATTAATATGTGGGTGATCGAATACATTTATTCAAAGCATAAAAATGACAAATAAAAACAGAAAATTACAAAAGCAAAAACAACAACAACAACAACAACAACAAAATATAAAGAAAACAACAATCACAAAATAACTTAGACTAAACTAGGCGTCTAAATCTATGAAGCGACTTCCATTCGATGTTGGCTTGGTAAGGATCGACAAAACACGATCTTCATAAGGAAGAAAACGTGCCCCTCGACGAAAGACTCTCTTTACTAGCCCTTCCTTAGCCAAGAACTCGAAATCAAGGACCGGAAAATACTCCTTATCGGTCCAAGGTACTTCAATATTGCCAAGACCTCCTATGATTAAGCCACAAATAACATTCCCGAATCCTATATTCTTGTTCTTAGATCGGGAAGTAAGAAATATTCCATCCATCAAAAGCCGACTTGAATCAACTTCCGTTCCTTGCATCACATCTCCTAAGAGATTTAAGTCTTCGTAACGGACTTTATGTCCATTAGTTCTTCCAAAAATGGAATAACATAGGAACTTATGGAAATACAAGATTGACTCCGAAGAAATCAACTTGTTGAAAGCAAGCTTTGGGATGTATCGTTCTTGACCGGTAATGCTAGTCCATACGTCCAGCGACGTCATATCACGGCCCGGGGGTCTTTCAGCGGTTCTGACGGGAAAACCAAACCAATTATGGAGTTCCGGATAGCCAAAAGTGTAATCTTTCCCACGATGGCGATGACGCATGCGGACTCGACGCTTATCGGTAAAACGAACGGTGGAAAGGAATTCCAGAATCCAATCCCCGATTATGGGAAATCTCAAAGCAACAAACTTGTCCCAACTAAGATGGGTGATGTATCGTGCAACACGATCTTGAATACCGAGTTCGGTATTGAAATACTCATCCATATACATCATCCCATAATAGTTGCACCTCTTAAACTTCTTGTATCGGCGCCCCTCATCTTCATTATAGATGGGAAATGGGGCATCATATCTACTGGAGATATCGATACGACGTTTTCGAACCATAGAACGGGTTTTTGGAGGCATTATGACACTTACTTGTTTTCTCTCTTTTGTTGTATACTTAAGTAAGTTAATGTGTTTGTGACTGATGTAAGGTCTCTAATCTACTTAAATAGACTCAGAAAAGTAGTTAAGATAAGTTAGAATACGAAATGGTGCAAATTGGAACGAGTGTACCCGTTCAAAAATGGCAACTTTTCGCGAAAAGACACGAAAATAACCGAAAAACGAACTCTATCAAACTAACTGTATACTCGCGCGCCAGAGGCAGAAGTTGCCTCTGGCGCGCCACCCTAAAAATAAAGAAGGGCGCGCTAGAGGCAAAAGTTGCCTCTGGCGCGCCACCCTTAAATGGTGTGCGACTTGTTTTTCTCAACTTCTAACTCATACGTACTTATCTAAACGTCCTTAAATTAACTTCCTAATCAAAAACACTAACTATACTAACTGTGGTAACATTCAACTAAACATATAACACATAAAATAACAAGGTATAACAACACATCAAAAATAAATAAACTAATCTAATAAACATACTACACTAAGTAAAAATAAAAAGGTAGAAATACTTAAGTTTTATGGATAGGATTACTTTCGGTACTACTCGGAAGATCTCCCATCTGACGAAACGGAATAGACGTAGCAAGCTGTCCAATCTGCACTTCTAAATTATGAATAGATGAAGAGTTATTTTTAATAAGTTGATCGAACTTGTTTTCAATCCTCTTAAAATTTTCCTCTTGGGAATTCATTTTACCGCCAATGCCATCAATAAACTTATCAATTTTAGACGATAAATCTCCCAATGGATTATTATAGCCACGGGATTGAGATTGATTATTATAACCATTATTATTACTATTATTATTGGTAGGCCTATCTTGGTTAGAGTTTGTGTTGTCTCTCCAACCAAAGTTAGGATGGTTTCGCCATCCAGGATTGTAAGTACTCGAATATGGATTATTATTGCGATTTTGCCCTTGGACATAATTCACTTGTTCTTCCATAATCTGGTATTCACAATTCTGAGATTGTGGTCCTCGAATCTCCTCCTGCAAAATATCAATTTTATTATATAATTTCGAGAACTGGGCTTCAATCTTAGTTAAAGGATCCAAATCAATGATCCCCTTAACCGATCCTGAAGACGACTGCGGCGAACCTGCACTTCTAGAAACTTGGGCACGTTCAACGGGCCACATGCAACTATTAGTAGACATTTCCTCCAATAATTCAAAAGCTTCATCGGATGTCTTCTTCATAAAACATCCACCTGCCATAGCATCTATTTGACTCCTAGTAGACGGACTAACACCGTTATAAAAAGTTTGCAAAATAAGTTCACGAGCCAAATTATGGTGAGGACAAATTCTTTGAAGTTCTTTATATCGTTCCCAAGCCTCATAAAGTGGCTCGGTCTCATGTTGAGTAAACGACGTTATCTCCTTTATAATTTTAGCGGTCTTAGCCAATGGGAAATACTTGGCCAAAAATGCTCTAGCCAATGCTTCCCATGTGGTGATTGAATTTTGCGGTAGCGAATTCAACCAAGCCTTGGCCTTATCTTTTAGCGTAAACGGAAAAAGACGAAGCCTTATAGCCTCTAAGGACACATGATGAATTTTAAAGGTATCACAAATTTCAAGAAATGTACTCAAATGAGTATTTGGATTTTCACTAGGCATACCGAAAAACTGGACATTATTTTGAATCATTTGCAACAAGGCGGGTTTGATTTCAAAATGGTCGGCGTTAATCGTTGGGCGACGAACACCATCCGTTAATCCATCAAGGCCAGGTGCGGAATAATCCATAAGCCTTTGCGGTGGAACTGCCATGTCGTTAAAAACCAAATTCCCCTCTAAGTCTAATTCTAAATTAAATCCTAAATCTAAATAAAACTCTAATTCCTTTCTATTTTTATTTTTCAAAAACTTTCTTTTATTTTTCAACTTTTTCTCAAACGAAAGATCGTAATCTACAAGTTTAGGCTTCCGACTACGAGTCTCACGCATATAATATCAAAGTACCTGAAAAACAAAAATTAAAAATAAATTAGCCCTATAAGTAAAAATTCGGAACACAAATAATCATACAAAAAATTAAAGCACATTAATTGCCATCCCCGGCAACGGCGCCAAAAACTTGTTGGGTGATTTCCGCAAGTGTACGGAGTCACTCGTAGTAATAAAAAGATCGTACCCACAGAGATGGAACAATATACTTAAACTTTCTCTTATTCGCGTTCGTTTTCTTTTCACAAATAGATAAAACGATAATCCTTATTGATTTGGTTGATAAAACACAACTTACTGTACCATTCACGTATAACATATACTTCAAGTCACCAAACGCACATGTTTGGATTTCTATTCATTCTAAGGCAAAGACAACAATTCATTTAAGCACGTAAACACAATATTGAGTGAACTTTATATACTTAATCTAATCTCGATATAACTTATTCCGATCTCTCGATACATGCAAACAAGTTAACCACATATGAACATCAATTATATACTAACCGAACCTATTCGTATCAATATTATAACCGACTACAATCACACATGTAAAACTAGATTATAACCCAAGCAACCGAACCTATTCGTATCACTAGATTATAAGTTAATGATAAACACAAGTTATTATACTAAGCAACTATTCTTGATCCAAATTAATTACTTAGCATGCAAACTATCAATTCAAGAACATAAGCATATGAAGAACATAAATTTCTTTATAAACCCAATATCGTATTCATACAAGATATAAACAGAAAATCTAAGTTGGACAGAACATAAACAAGTATAAGGAAACAGGAGCGTCAATCCTTTTTACTCTACTCGTAAGGCGTGTCAAAGCCTCGGGGCGTTCTTGCTCGGATTTCCTTCGATGAACGGATGAACAAAGTTGATCTCTCGATCTAACTACTAAGCCTTATGAAAGAACGAAATCTTACCGTGTTTCTGATCTGAATACACGGCGGGAACAATTAGTTAACGAAGGGTGAATTTACGGGTAAAGTCTACGGGAAATGTAAGTATGTATTTAGTGTTTCGTTCTTTTGTAAGATATGTCAACCATCCGAATTTCAGAGAAGGATGGTGTATTTATAGGCACCAAGAGGTGTGTTTCAAAGGGTTACAACCTTTAGGGAATGGTCGTGTCCATTGGGAAGGCGTACGACCTTTCGGAAGGGTTGTGTGGATAAGAATGACGAAGGAAATCGATTCTGAACTTTCTGTAACCCGGCGCGCCAGAGGCAAGAATTGCCTCTGTCGAGACAAGGCTTAAAAAACACCCTGCGCGCCAGAGGCAATCCTTGCCTCTAGCGCGCGACCTGTAGGTTGCACGTCTCGAGTTATTTCTTCGATTTTCCAACTTTAGCTTGCACGTAACTTCTTCGCATGGCCTTGCATGAACTCAAATGTCTTCTATTGCTCGTTTTTGGCTCGAACTAACATCAAATTGCTATGTTTTCATAAGATTAAGCTCTGGAGATCAAAACAAACACAAAGTAGTGAAATTGCCCCTATCCTAGATATTTCTAAGCTAAATGAGCTAAAACTATATGAAATGTTATGAATATATATACGAAATACATAGCTAAATTAAGTACATTTTGGACTTAACAAAGCCACCACAGATTCTGAAAATTCTCCCTGCTCCAGAAGAATGGGAAGAGAAAGAACCATCCGTATTAACCTTTGTTCATCCCACGGGTGGAGGAGGGCAGCTCATTGGAATATTTTTTTAGGAACTCGACGGGGAATGCCTGCAATGTTAATTTTAGGAACTCGACGGATGAAACCCTTTCTTCTGTAACAAATCCTCTGTGGCAAGCTTCCCGAGAAGAGCTTTCCACGTAACAAGAGAGCGTGAAGGGGGTAAAAATTCCTCCCAAACAAAAGAATGCCAGCTGACCTCAAAGTGAACATGTGACAAAAAGCTATAAGCGTCGTGACCTGAAAAGTGCCATTACTGCTCAATTTCCAACAGCAAACATCTTCACTGTAATCCGTCGGTTTTATTGACCGATCAGCTGCTGCGAAGGTATGAGCTGAGAGGAAGCTGACATGTGTATTAAACATAACCCTTTTGAGGATATTTTAAATTTGGACCATCCAAATCTAAAAAAAAAATATACTTATAATAGAAGAACTCCTCGCGTTGCTTCAGTAAGTACAGTAGAAAATATAACTTGATAAATTGCATGCTAAATATATTTAAATATATTTGGAGACCATTTGTTTTTGCAATATTCTTTCGCTGGTATCCTTTGGAATGCTGTCAAGAATTTATTCGGAATTCAAATTAATTTATTGACAGATTTTTCTATTCTTTTACGAGATGCTATGGCTATTAATTTGAGTCCCCAATTGCGCACAATCTGGACAGCAGCTATTATCTACGTCCCATGGCTGATTTGGCGAGCTAGAAACCTTGCGATTTTTGAAAATCTTAAGCCTAATATCACGATTATCCTTCGTCAACTTTGGTCCTTTCTCCGGGAAGTAAATTGTTGTCACAAAGGAGCTGCTCACAGTTGGTGGGATTCAGCAGCTTCTGATTTCTGCAACAATTTTGTTCAGGATGATTTCAATTTTGTTGAGCGTTTTCGGTTTGTTTAGCTTTTTTCATTTCTTGTCTTAACTTTCTTGTTCCCAATTTTCTTATTCTTTTAAGTCTGAATACACAAATAACCCCCTGAACTTGGCTCAATGTTGCTATTGACCCCCTCAACTTTTGATTGTAACAAATAGCTCCTCCAACTTTATAAATGCTAACTAATAACTCCCTGAACTTGGCTAAATGTTGCTACTGACCCCTCAACTTTCGATTGTAACAAATATCCCCTCCAACATTATAAATGCTAACAAATAACCCTCTGAACTTGGCTCAATGTTGCTATTGACCACCAACTTTTGATTGTAACGAATATCCCCTACAACTTTCTAAATGCTAACAAATAACCTCGTATTGCTGAAAAGACATCAAATGTGTGACTCTCATAGTTGCATGAATAGCTTTAAAAAGTAGAAAAATCAATTAAAATGAAACGTCAAGGTAGATTCAAAATCCAAACTAACGGTTTGGATTGATTTTGCGATGTCTTAATTTTTGTTCTTTTTATTTGTTGAAATTGGGATTTCGAATTGATTTTGGGTGTTTAATTATTGGTTAAAGAGATCAAAAGTTGAGGAAGATGATATGTTTGAAAGAAAAAAAATTATAGAAATCGTTTACATAATTTTTTAAGGACCAAATTGAAACTTTTTTAATCAACTTTTTTTATTTCTTTTAATTGATTTTTCTTCTTTTTAAAGACACTTGCGCAACTATGAGACTTTGAGTCACACATTTATTGTCATTTCAGCAATTCAGATCTATTTGTTAGCATTTAGAAAGTTTGAGGGAAATATTTGTTACAATTGAATGTTGGGGGGTGTCAATAGCAATATTGACCAAAGTTCAGAGGGTTATTTGTTAGCATTTATAAAGTTGAAGGGGGTATTTGTTACAATCGAAAGTTGAAGGAGTCAGTAGCAACATTAAGCCAAGTTTAGGGAGTTATTTGTATATTCAGCCTTCTTTTAATATATTTTGGGCCTAGCGTCAGGTTCTGTTTTCGAGGGTGCCAACCTAATTGAGATGTCCGACTTCCGTGTCCTGTGTTAGCTTCCTTTTTTTAAAAAAAAACAAAAAAAAAAAACAATAAGCAATTAGTTCACATTAGGATAGCTATAAAGGATTATTTTATTTTTAAAGCTTGGAAAAGAAAGAAAAACCTTAATTATACACTTTTACACCTATTTTACCTAATTATAGTAACACGAAAGTTGACATGTGCACTTATATGAAAAGAACAAAGTAATTGTTTCATATCAGAAAAATAATTGCTTACACAACTTAGAAAATAAAAAGACTTCAGACTTTTAAATTTCAACTGTTGAATAAAAATTGATTTAAAAAATAGAATTGTACAATGCTAGTTATAATAAGAAGAAAAAGATGACAAAAATCTCAACACTCTTGCAGCTGATCCTTTGCTTCATCAAAACTGGCGTACTCCCATGTACATGTATATGTCCAACTGAAGCTAACTTATTGAGTAGAACTCATCCCATAGAAAGCTATCTTATTAAATAGAACTCATCTTGTATACATGTTAAAGCTTATTTACCGATCTTCTCTTTCTTTATTCCCTACCAATCTGGATCTTTCTCTAGTCCCTACCATTTCTTAAATAGCTAGAAACTTGTTTTAGCTGTTAAGGAGACTAATCAATCAATGATATTGAGAACTCTCTTCAATCAAAAGAAAAACATTGTAATTAAGGTGAGTTCTAAAAGATTGTGGTAAACAATATGCATTAAGAAAACAACCGTACAGTCCGTTTTAGCAGGAAAAGCAAGACAATAGAACCCGTGCCAGAAAAATTATATCCAACCATAAGTGACTCAAGAAAAAAATGAAGAAACAAAATAATCAGTATATGAACCACGGTTTCTGTCTATAGAATCCAGCAAAATAATGAAATAAACAAATCTTACTCAAATATGTCATGAAATGAAGAGGAAAATTACTCGCACCCAATAATCCAACGGATTTCAAAGCCTAAAGACAACCTAATGAGAGATTGATTTCAGCCAACAAAAACAACAATTTTTTTTCTAAAACAGACGAAGCATATTAAGATAAAAAGAAAGTTACTTTAGAGGAGAAAATCAATTGGATATTCACATGAATTGATAAAATCAAAAAGTATCCAAAACATGATATAGACCCACGTGATCTAAGAACATAAAACGAAACAAAAACTCACACTTTTTGAATAAGTAAATCAGAAACCAATAATTACTGGTTCGTTGACTCCAAATGTTGCAGTCATTTCCTTCAAATGGCATTAGAAAAATACAGTGCAATAATTTTATGGTCTTCAACAACAAAGAATTTGCTTCAGATGCATAAAAGAGTTCTAAGTTCAAAGACAAAAAAATCTTAGACAATAGCCAGAAGGAAACCTTGTCATAAACTTTCGCAAATAAATGAGTTTATAGTTGAAATAACTTAGCATGTGGCATTAGTAAAGTTAAATAAAACATGTAAAACATACACTGCAAATCAATGTCTTGGATAACTATGGTGCCCAATGCCCATTCTACTGTAAATCACAAATTCTTAAAATGATCATGAATTAAAAAGTTTAAATGGAGGCATGTGAAATTTCAATAGGAAACTTTATCAAGTTTGGCAGGAAAAGAAAAGTGGTAATAATTTCCTAAAAACAAAAAGTGGTAATAAGTATGGAAGAAAACAAAATAAAGGGAGATCAAAGCTGGATTAAAGAAAACTTGGCTGCTTATTTTATGATAAAAATAAATGTATTTAACCTCCAAAATTCGCACTTGACCATGATAAATCATAAACATATAGATTTGGAACATGCAAATCTACCATAGTAAATTTTCAAAAAGCAAAAACTTCCACTTAAATTTATTGAAAGCAAAAACTCTCTTACCTTATTTTCCTTTAAAAAATTTAATGAACCAATGTCGCACTTTGTGTTTGTATCATCCAACACATCATAGTGGATAAGACTTTCTATCCACTTTCCACCTGAAATGACAAACAAAGAAGCTAATTAAGAAAACAATAAATCAATATGTATGATTAATTAATATAAGTTAAGTTATACGATGTAGTCTTATTCGTAATTGTGATTACAAAGCTTCGTTAGTGTTATTTGGCAACGTTTCACGTTTTTTCCCACATTCAAATCTAATGGCATCATGAACAATTAGAAGGAAAGAAGAAGGAAACCCCAATTGGTACCTTATTCTCATATAGCACTCCAACTTGCTTCAATAAATAAAGCAGTTGGTGTCATAACGTGTTCAAACAACAGAGTAATCAATCCATAAACACTCAAGCATAATGCAGCAACCAAATCAATGAATCTCAAATTCTCATAAAACTAACTCGAAATTCCCTTTCTTCCCTAATTTTCATTCCTTGTTACACCTGAACATCTAAAATCTAGCATTTAAAGCTGAGAAAATTGATGAACATTAACAAACTCTTGAAAGTCAGTGGTTGAAGCTGGTGATCTTAACTTGGCCAGCACGCTTATAAAGGGTCTTTCTTTGTTGATGCGAGTCAGGTTCAACAACGCTCTCCATTCCTCATCTATCTTCACCCTCCAATCTTGTTTTTCATCATCTAGTTTCGAGCTGTGATGATTATTGAACTACACATCACTGCAGTAGCAGAAAAAATATCTTAGCTATTAGCCGCTTATGGTCCTTCTTCATCTCCATTCTATAACTGGCGACTAAAATGACGATCTTAATCAATTTAATTATTAAAAATATGTAAATCTGAAGGAAAGAAATGGATACCAAACAAAAATAGCACATACTGGATTCACTCTTGTCAACTTGAAGCTTGCATGGAACAAAACAACTTTCTTTTATAAAATATTTCAGCCATGTAAGCTACATTTTTTCTTCATCCTCAGGTCCTGCACTATCTACAAACATTTCTATTTTAAGAAAATTTGTTAGAATCAAAGGCCACTGTGTTAAAGAAAAACAAAAAATAAGCTTTAACCAAATCGAAACGAAATAAGGCGAAAATCATCTGTCATTATTACCAAGATTCTCATGTTGCCAGACTTCAAAGTGGTCAAAACCAGGCATATATAAAGCAGCAGCAACAAAGAGCATCACAAAATGCTTACAAAAGAGTCACATAGAAAGCTATAATTGATTATCACGCACTAAATCACCAATTCATGGAATTTATCTTAGATTTTGAATTTCCTAAAGATATTCAAACCTTATTTTCTAATTCTTTCGTGAAGCTGAAAAGGCTAAATTCATTTTGTAATGTAGCAACAAACTACAACTAACCAGCAAGGCAAAGATTTTGACAACTTGAAGCTCATTATCCGGGTTGGTTTAGCTCCTGCAACATTTTGCAGCAGGTGGTTATTTCTAGTAAAGAAGAAAAGATAATCGGTTTAGCTCCTGCAATATTACAAATAAATTATATCGGGTCATTAATTTTCAGGTTTCGATGATTTTCCAATGACTCCCTTTGCTTCCGGTGAGTTTCTTTTGATTTCTAAGTGTTCAATCGCGGTTCCTTTCTTCAGCAGTTTAATTAGTTGATTGTCACGGTTTTCCTTAAGATGTTCTTGATGAAGATTTGATTTTGTTTGGGTACGTTTTCAATGAGAAGTTGTTTTTTCTTTGTTTATTCCTGTTCGATTTCTTTTCTTGCATGTCCATTTCTCGATCTTACTGATTTTGGTTGTGTTCCCATGTTCTCATGTTCGGATTTCGGTTCCTTCTCAAAGCAGGTAATTTTACCTTTCCATTTCCTTTTCTTATAAGGTTCTGCATGTGTTATT
Organism: Euphorbia peplus; assembly: GCA_028411795.1. Classification (NCBI taxonomy): domain Eukaryota; kingdom Viridiplantae; phylum Streptophyta; class Magnoliopsida; order Malpighiales; family Euphorbiaceae; genus Euphorbia; species Euphorbia peplus. The sequence continues at coordinate 3,534,546 of CP110843.1, read as the reverse complement.
GACTCGGTTTTTTAGATTCAAGTTTTTCTATGTTTTGTTTGTAGAGTGACTGGAGTTCTTATGTCGATTTCTCTCCCAACGACCTCTTTCAAATCTCGGCTCTTTAAAGTAATATTACTTTTTCATTTTCTTTCAATCTCTGGTTGTTTCTACATGTATCTTCAATTGTTAGACAAGAGTTTTTTTCCTGATACTTTGTTTATATATTTTATACTCTAGGATCTTATTTTAGAGAGTCTGACGGAGAAAGCATAAGACGTTGAAGGTTAGGTTCCTTAATGGTCTGACCTTTAGTTTCTCAATTAGATCTCATGATTATTTATTTACAGATTTTCTACTGTATAATTTTAGGTGTCATTTTTTAGTTTTTCTACTTGATTTCTTTTTTACTATTGCGATTGTGTCTTCAAATTTGGACGTATTGGATGGTAACTTGCTATTTGTTGAACCTGAAATTTGAACCAACTGATTTTTCTTCATTTAGTTGATGTAGGACTGTGAGACATTTTATTGTTTATTTAAATAATGATTTTGAATTCATTGGTGTTTCGTGTGTTTGGCAGAGAACATAATCTCATTGTGAAGAGAGGACATGAATTACAAAATCGTCACTCAATTAATTTTGGGTATCGTTCTATATTGAGTTTATGGGTTTTCTCACAGGAAATTGCTTTGTTGTGGTTGTTCTGTTAGGTCTCCAGTTCTGCTCCATTCCTTCTGCTATTTTCAGGTATTTCTTTTTTTTTTTTTTGTTAAACTGGAACAAAGAACAGAAAAAAAGAAAAAAAAACAGAGAGGGAAGGCTACACTAGGTAGCAATAAATCTTGGGGAACAAACTCCCAAATTATCTTCGTGAAGCAGAGAAATGACTTCAATAGGAGCTTCAGGCAGGCTATTCAATCCCAAAGGGCCGTCATGCGCTATTTTCAGGTATTTCAATGCTCCCTTTTCAATCTAAACCTCAATTTTATACATTTTAGTCATTTTGTTCTAATTTGTTAGACTATAGTGGGTCATAAATGTAGTAAATTGAAAAAGGCTTAATACCTACCGAGCCCCCTAAATTTGTCAATTTTTTTCACTTTGCCACCCCAACTTAGATGATAAGCTCTTAGCCACCTGAACTTGTAATTTTGTTCCACTTTGCCTCCTCAACTTGTCAAATATGACCCATTTTGCCTCTTTGAGCTGACGTGGCATAATATAAGTGGTTATAAAAAAAAGCATGTCACGTCAGCATAAAAGGGGCAAATATGTCATAATTGACAAGTTCAGGAGGCCAAGTGGAAAGAAATTACAAGTTCAGGTGGCTAAGTGGAAAAAAATTACAAGTTCAGGTGGCTAAGTGGAAAACAATTACAAGTTTAAGTGGCCAATAGGTTGTCCGTTAAGTTCAGGTGGCAAAGTGAAAAAAATTGACAAGTTTAGGAGGCTACGTAGGTATTAAGCCATTAAAAAAAGAGATAATAACAAAATGAGTCTGCTTTTTTCCTCAGGTCTCATAATTATGTGTTTGGAAAAGGAAGGCAGCCGAGACCAGAGCAAAATAAGACGAAACTGAAGTTATTCATTGATTCATGTACCGTTTTCCTTCTCTTTGAATCTCTCATTCCTTAAAAAGCATATGATGCCTTTATTGTTTGTGTAATGATGTACTGTTTGTGTCAAATAATTTGTGTGTTACATGATGTGCCATCCATGGGGCTCTATTTACTTTCTGAGTTTTTCTCATGTTACTATCTTTTGTTAGGTTTTGTTTCATGCCTTCTTTTATGTTGCCTTAAAGTTGAACAATTTTATGTTTTTTTTTCTCACCTAAATTGTCTATTTGTTAGACAAGCTTAACTGTGTGAGTTGTCTATTTAAGGATTTTGTAGTTGCATCTTTATTCAAAACGTATACAGTAAGTAATCTTGAGAATGAAGCCCTCTATTCAAAATAAATACATTACAAATATTATCAAATTAGAACATTCTACTACTTTCTAGATCTGGTTTGATCTCTCCTTTGGTCCTCTTCAATAGCTCACTTTGCTTCAAATTCTTCATTTTTCGGTTTGGCTACTCTATTTTTACTTTCTATTTGTTGCAGGCTTCTCTGTTTTGTTTTTGTCTTTTTGTATAAGGTATTAAATTTCGGTGTATTTATGGTGCTAAAAGAGGCTTCTTTCTTCACTTTTTGTGTTAGTTTTGACTTTTTTTGATGTTACATTACAGAACTTTATCCTTGAATATGCAAGGCGTTTGTGAAATTCATATGGTTTTTTATGGGTTTATATATACAAAATGCTTTCAGTCTTGAAGTTGTTGACCTTATTTAGAAACATATGTATCAACATGATTTGGAAAACAAGTAAAAGAGAATGTATTGTATGCTTTTTTTTTCTTTAATTTTTCTTGCTTAATTTTCTTTTCACCTAAGTTGCTGTAATTTGATAAGTTACCCATCATTTTCTTAAATTTATTGCAGATAGTGGTTTGGTCTTTGAGGGTTCATGTTTTATCCCACGAACGTATTTCCTTTTATTAGTTTTTTAAGAAGTTATGGCCTCAACACGTCGGCGGTGGGTGTTAAAAATAAATTAAACTTAATTTATGGACAAAATTAAAAGAAGAAGAGAAGACTTGATGGAGGACATGTGAGACGTTGGAGGAGTTGAAGAAAAAATACAAATGCAATTAATTATTGAGACAAGTGATGATGTATATGATTGATTGTGATGATAAAAAATAAGAAAATAAGGTGGCATATGACACGTATTGGAGGTGTTTTGTATGAACAAGTTTATGATGAAGATTAGTAATATGTGTTAGTGATATATATTGGTTAAGTGTGTCCGTATTTGGGTTCTTAAATAGGACTTGAAATATTTGTTAATGTAAAGTGAGTTTAGTGAGAGTGCAGACAAAAATAAGAGTTGAAGCTTGTATTTTATTTGTAATATTGTTGTTGTGAGGAATATAGTTGAGTATTATTTCCTTAATTTATCTATTTTCTTTAACAGTGGGTACGTCATCTCTGTTTCTTTTGCCATTTTTCAGACCTCTTTTTTCTTTTTCTTCTTTTTCTTTCATGTTCATGTGTTGGGTGTTTGCAAGGAAACCAGGAAATAGAATAAGGACTTCATATATGCATTTTTTTTTTTTTTGTTCACTTTTCTTTTTAATAATTACATATTAGATATGATATTTAAGAACATATTCTATCATGTAATATGATTATCCATTTTGCACTGGACATATTTATTTATTTTTATTAATGTAAATTTATATTGTTTGGGTTCATTGCATGTTTCATTATCTTATTCATTGATTAGATAAACCAACTTAATTAAATTAGCTAGATAATTGAACCTAATTTTACAATGAGCATTCAAATATTTAGCATATTCCGAAGCAACGCGGGAGGCTCTTTTAGTTTTAACGTGAAATTCATCTAATTTTATTTTATATTTCATTTCTTATGTAATCCTTTGATCTAGATTTGATAATAACAATCACTGAAAATTACATGTGAAGGCCACATTGGCCAACTTTTTACTCGTGGACTAAGAAGTAATAATAATAATAATAATAATAATAATAATAATAAATACAAAATTTAACTTTATTAAGCTCTATTGATGTGAGAAATAGAAGAACGAAAAATAAGTAAAATCTGTTGAGTCCTACGAAATGCAATCTTAGCTACTTCACATCCATAACTTTTGATTTTTGCTGCCTACCTACTTCAAAATCATACAACTTTTGCTTACTTGAGATTTTGCATTGCCTAGCTACTTCAAACCCATGCTTTCTATTCTATTTTTTTCAGATATATATCTTGGAAGAACTAAGATTAGAATAATAGTAGCTTCAAAAGGTTCAATTTTTTAAATCCCGAACTTTTTAGTTATATTATTATTGTTATTATTGATATTTGATTGATCGTAATTCTTTCAATGGGTGGAGCTTGACGATGCCTTTATCAGGTAATTAATTGTTATTTTTTTCTCGTTTTTATAGACGTTGAAAGGAAAAGTACCAAAATATATAGATTTTCACCTCTAATATAAGGATATGGTTTCAAATGAGTAATTTAGCCCGCTTGTAAAATAGTACATTAAGCTAAGCTCTCGTGTAAAATAATACAATGATATTAGACGAATGTGTTCCTAACCTTACAATTTGAAACCTCAAACTCACCAACAAATTATAGAGAGTGGAAACATGATATGGTGTAATTTTTGTTAGTGAAACTTTTAATTCCAAAATTTTAAAGGCAATTTTTTATGCGTCATCTCTAAATAAAGACATAGTTTGAAAGAACGTAGTAATAAAGAAATGTAAAAATAAAAGGAAACAAAATAATATGTAATGAATTTGGAGTTGGAACACAAAGCTAATGAAGAATAATTTTCCTAATATGATTATGGTTGAAGTTCATTGATACAAATAGGTTTTCTTAGAAAACTAATTTTTAGAGTAGCTTTTGGTATTGTCATGTTAATTTTGTTTGGACAGTAGTAAACAGTAATATTTTATTTATTAAATTGTCATGAAAAATGAAATTAATATTTAATTAGTTACGATAAATGCATTCTTTAAGTTCCATTTCTTCAAAAAAATTAATCTGAAGTTCGTAAGCAAACACTTCAGCTTTATTTTGGAGCTTTAAGAAGTTGAGTTCAAGAGTAAGAGAGTGAATTTCGTAGGTATCTATTTGAGTTGGATTCCTGATTTCATTGTTGAGTTTATGATTATTGAAGTGTGAGAATTTAATTAAACATTGAATAATTTTACTAAACCAGATTCATGCACATTACGGATGTCTTTTTTTACAGTTCCGTGTTTGAGGATAACGTTTGTCCTTTCCAAAGTGACCTTTCAGTTCCGAACAACCCTTCTCCCAAAATGTTATTCGTTGTAGTAGTCCAAATTTCCAAATCTCAATTGGAACCTTTCTACCTTTCTGCTCCATCTAGGAGCAGAGGCGGAAATTGATTTTTAGAAAGCGTTTTAGAATCAAAGCAGTCACACGCTCTGCGTGTGCTCTATTATGGACTCTGTCATACCGCCATTTAAATTTAGTTGAACAAAGTCCTGCCACTCGGAACTAGTTGAAGTATGACGATTTCTCTAGACGTAGAGAGATTAACAACCACCAATGTGTTAGTTTATGTAGGTCGTCTGTTAGACTTTTAATTGCATGATCCGACAAATGCTGGAACAAAAATTGAACAATTTTTACACATTTGAGTTAACTCTACTCTTTGTCAAAAACGTTAATGTTATTTTGATACATTATATTTAAGTTTAAGTGACTTGTAAAGCAATAGTTGAAGTAGCCTAATAATTTCTATTTGGAACAAGAGAATTACTAGTCATCAAAGCTTCCAACCAACAAAATGCATGTACCGATGAAGTTTCAAGCTTTACATGTATAGTCCGAGGTTGTTTTGTTGTCGAGAAAGATTTAAGGGTTCGGGAGCAAAATTAAATTCCTTTTTAATATAGGGTGCAAGGTATAGTGTATGCATATATCCCTAAGATTTAACTTGCAGTTGGCTAGAATTGTTTTTTTTATATCAATTAATGTTCTTTAAAATTAAAATAAAAGAAGATTTCCTATCAAATAAAATTGTTTGGTCCATGAAATAAGGGAACAATCTTCTGCTTGAACCAATTATGAAAAAAGACACAACTACAATAAAAGTAATTTCTTATTGATAGATATGATATGTAATTTTCATTGTAAAAAGGTTTGAAATTTGCAAAGTAAAGAAAATGGAAATCACTCTAATCTCTCGCGGCAGCAACAACAAATAAAAAATGATCAACTAGCATTAATCATAAGTGACAAGAAATGAGTTTTCTATCAACTTATTCATGTTGGTTAAATCGCACAAAATAAGCTCTACAACACTATTATATAATTTTTTCATTTTCATATAATTCTTTTCACATCATTTTCTTTTCTCATAATCACCTATCATGAGGATATTGATTATTTTTTTATTATTTCTTTTATACGCTCTCCTTCCAAACATTAACTCTAACCCCAATTCCAACATTAACTTTTATATTTTAGCATTGCAATGGCAGCCAAGCATATGTCAAGTTGAAAGTTTCTTAGCAGAGATTGAAGAAAAATTTATTATTCATGGCATTTGGGCCATGGAGTTACCCGACACATTTCAATAATTGGATTCGAGGTAACTCCTTGGCCCAAAGGCCATGAATAGTAAATTTTTCTTCAATCTTTCCTAAGCAACCTTTAACTCGACATACGCTTGGCTGCCATTGCAATGCTAAAATATAAAAATGAATGTTGGAATTGGAGTTAGAGTTAATGTATGGAAGGAGGGCGTATAAAAGAAATAATAAAAAAATAATCAATATGCTCGTGATAGGTGATTATGAAAGAAAATGATGTGAAAAGAATTATGTGAAAATGAGAAGATTATATAATAGTGTTGTAGAGCTTATTTTGTGTGATTTAACCAACACGAATAAGTTGATAGAAAACTCATTTTTTGTGACTTATGATTAATGCTAATTAATCATTTTTTATTTGTTGTTGCTGCCAAGAGAGACTAGAGTGGTTTCCATTTTCTTTACTTTGCAAATTTCAAACCTCTTTACAATGAAAACTACATATTATATCTATGAATAAGAAATTACTTTTATTGGAATTAAGTCTTTTTTCATAATTCGTTCAAGCAGGAGATTGTTCCCTTATTTCATGGACCAAACAATTTTATTTGATACGAAATCTTGTTTTATTTTAATTTTAAAAAACACCAACTGATACAAAAAAAAAAAACAATTCTAGCCAACTGCAAGTTAAATCTTAGGGATATATGCATACACTCAGGGGCGGACCCAAGATTTGAAGACTGAGAAGGTTAATTTTGGCCTTAGCGTAGATTTTTTTTACGTATGTGTATATACAAAAATGAAATAAAATTGATAAAGTTAGGAGAAAAAAATGAATGATCTACTAAATAGAAATTATTAATAAAATTATAAAAAGTAAAAAAAAAAAAAGAAAAGAAAAAAGAAAGTAGAGTTTTCGATCAAAATTACATTGAAAAATTAAAAATTGATGAAAAGCATAAATAACATTAGGAGAAAAAAAAAATTTGTAGATGATGGGATTTGAACCATGTTCTTCACATCTAAACACACTCATCTTGTCAAGTCTCTAACTTCTTCACTTTGTTTATTTTGTCACTGTGCAATTAATATATGTTATTTTGAGGAGCTGGTCGGAGCATCACCACTACTTCTCTAAAGGTTGTGCTGAGACTAAGGGGAGCTCGAGCATCACCACTCTTTGTCAAAAATTTAATTTTGCTCCCAAACCCCTTAAATCTTTCTCGGCAACAAAACAACCTCAGGCTTTACATGTAAAGCTTGAAACTTCATTAGTACATGCATTTTGTTGGTTGGAAGCTTTGATGACTAGTAATTCTCTTGTTCCAAATATGAAATTATTAGGCTACTTCAACTATATTGCTTTACAAGTCACTTAAACTTAAATATAATGTATCAAAATAACATTAACGTTTTTGACAAAGAGTGGAGTTAACTCAAATGTGTAAAAAAATTGTTCAATTTTTGTTCTAGCATTTGTCGAATCATGCAATTAAAAGTGTAACAGACGACCTACATAAACTAACACATTACGTCTAGACAAATCGTCATACTTCAACTAGATCCAAGTGGCAGGACTTTGTTCAACTAGATTTAAATGGCGGTATGACAGAGTCCATAATAGAGCACACGCAGAGCATGTGGCTGCTTTGATTCCAAAACGCTTTCTAAAAAACGTGATTTCCGCCTCTGCTCCTAGATAGAGCAGAAAGGGTACCAATCGAGATTTGGAAATTTGGACTACTACAACGAATAACATTTTGGGAGAAGGGTTGTTCGGAACTAAAAAGTCAATTGCAAAGGACAAACGTCGCACAGAACTGTACAAAAAGACAGCCGTAATGTGCATGAATCTTGTTTAGTAAAATTATTCAATGTTTAATTAAATTCTCATACTTCAATAATCATAAACTCAGGAATAACATCAGGAATCCAACTCAAATAGAATACCTATGAAATTCACTTTCTTACTGTTGAACTCACCTTCTTAAAGCTCCAAGACAATAAAGCCCAAGTATTTGCTTACGAACTTCACATCAATTTTTTGAAGAAATGGGACTTACAGGATGCATTTATCGTAACTAATTAAATATTAATTTCGTTTGAAAAGATTAGTATTACTATTATTAGCGCAAATTGTCCGCCTTATTCTGTCGCTATTTTGATTGACTGCACTAAACACATAATTCTTTTCTACAGATTAACTTGATGCTCCAAATGAATTACTTCCAAAAGTTGGCCTCCCAATCAGAAGAAGAATTAGGTGAAGAAGTGGCTGGAAATATATTAACGGAATCAATATATTTATTGAGCATTGGAGGTAACGACTATGCTTAATTTGTTTCAAGCTATCGTAACACTACAACATCTGAGGGGGAAGACTTCGTTCAAGTGGTAATTGGAAATTTAACGCAAGTAATTAAGGTAATAGATTTTATGATTTTAGTCAACATTTTTATTGGTACAACTTGACCCTTATTGTCTGTCCTCAAAAACTCATTTTTTGTTTTGTTAAAGAAAATCTCATTCGAAATTCGATTAATTTGATTATAATTGTATTTTTTCCATAATTACATTATGGATATTCTTTTCAATTCATCAGGCAATATACGAAATTGGTGAACGAAAATTTTTCTTCCAAAATGTAGGACCTATGGGTTGCTTGCCATTAATAAGGTTAAAGTATGGTTTGACCGATGACAAGTGCCTTGAAGAACTAATGGAGTTAGCTATACTACATAACAAGCTTCTACTCGAAACTGTTAAAGAGTTATGGACTGAATTACAAGGATTCAAATATTCGATTTATGATTACTACACTTCACTTTATGACATTATTCAAAACCCCACCGATTACGGCACATCCGTTGCTCGTTTAATAGACTGTTTCAATAAATTTGATGTGATATGATGGCTGGCACATGATAAAATTTCTTGATTTTCAGGTTTTTTGATAGGAAACACGAGTTGTTGGGGTGGAGGAAGCGGACATTGCAGAATAAAACCATACGAGTTGTGGAATAAGACGAGTGAATACGTGTATTTTGATAATGCCCGTCCAACCCAAGCTCTCAATTTGATTGTAGCGAAACTCATGTGGAGTGGTGATTCTGTTAGGATCTAACGAATTTTGCAATCAATCAAACACAATAAAGAACACGCGAGATTGTTTATCCAGTTCGCCACTCAATGTGAATGACTACGTCTGGGGGCACTACTAAGCCAGGATTTGCACTATATGAATTTTTGGAATACAAATACAATAGAGACAGCGATATAATATAACCCTAAACCGCCTAAACCCAACATATTCCTCATTTACTGTTGCTTATAATTTGAAGGAATTGTTTGAGCTTGAAAATGTAGTAAATGTTTCTTCAGATTATCATCTCAAAAAATTTGGTACGAATGATGGAGTTTTGAATGGGTTTAGAGTAGATGAAATGTGAGATTCATAATCAATGTGCTCACATTTAATAATATTCGGATTCAGGTTAGGAGTTTAGGCGAAAGGCCAACCTAATCGGGATGTTTGGTTTCTCATCCTCTTTCTCGGTCTTCTCATATTTATTCAGAATAAAAAAGACACCAATACATTGTATTGGTACCCATAAAATAAAAGACGGGTCAAGTTCTTCTTTCGTGATATATATATATATATATATATATATATATATATATATATATATATATATATATATATATATAAGGGTCCTGTCAAAACCACAGAACCAATTTTTGGTGGGAACCAAACCTAAAATCACTTGATCCCTGCTCGCCTCTTCTTTTTCTTCGATTTGAACAAAGCCAAGAATTCATTATAGCTCAGGAGAATCAGTCCGTCGCGGATGACGTCGTGCCACCTCTCTCCCTCCGACGCGCCACCGGCACTCTTATTATCTCCGGTAGACATGTTCAGGATATTAGAACTCATGTTCAGAATTGAATTTTGAAATTGCTTGGTTCTCACTAAAAAATTAGTTCTGACATATGACCTTGGTTATCACATGATCCCTCCCATATATATATATATATATATATTCAATTAATTTATATACTATTTCTGGTAGAGAATTAATTGAATCTATATATCTTTCATCCTTTTATTACCTTCAGTTTGAATCTGAGATTTATACACTTAATCATTAAATAATGGGAGCCTTCCCAATTCATTGCCTATTGTCGTTATGATTTTTCAACAGAAATAAGAGCTAGAAAAAAATTTAGCACAACGGTTTAAAATGCGCCTGAAAAATTACACTCAAATATACAACAACGGTTCTCCTGCGTTGAGTTTTTGACATAAACAGAGCCACAAATGCTCTTGCAAGAAATGGTTTGACGGCTTTGGATTAGAATTGGGATGACTGAGCTCCGGATTTTGCAAAGCTTTAATTCTGTTGAGCAATTTACACTTGTTTAATTGTCTTCTTCGTTTACTCGGGGCTACGAGTACTAATTGGTTGGAATGAGATCCTTTCAAATAGACACTCTCACAAACAGATTCGACTGCACCTCATTATCCCGGAATATTCTCAAACAGCCAATCCAATCTTGTCGCGATTCCCATGGAACCTAGGGAGATGGTGTTCGAAGTAGACAAACTACGTTAGAAGAGTCGCATTCAATTCATAAGGAAAAACATATATATAAATCTGTTGCTTTAATGGCATGAATAACCGCACATAGTTCAGCAAAAAATGCACTCCTATGACCCAACGGAAAAGTGAAAGAAGCCTTGGGGAAGCCACCACAGATTCTCAAAATTTCCCCTGCTCAGAAGAATGGGAAGAGAAAGAACCATCAGTATTAACCTTTGTTCATCCCACAGGGGGAGGATGCCAGCTCATCGGAATAATTAAGGAACTCAGACAGGGAATGCCTGAAATGTTAATTTTAGGAACTCGACGGATGAAACCCCTTCTTCTGTAACAAATTCTCTGTGGCAAGCTTCCCGAGAAGAGCTTTCCCCACGTAACAAGAGAGCAAGAAGGGGGTAAAAATTCCTCCCAAACAAAAGAATGTCAGCTGACATCAGAGTGAACATGTCACAAAAAATATAAGCGTCCTTGACCTGGAAAGTGCCCTTAATGCTCAATTTCCATTAGCAAACATCTTCGCTGTAATCTGTCAGTTTTATTGACCGACCAGCTGCTGCGACGGTATGAGGGAGAGGAAGATGACATGTGTATTAAACATAACTCATTTGAGGATATTTTAACTTTGGAATATCCAAATCTAAAAATAATTATACTTATATTTTCCAATCTTAGAAACAAAATAAATAAAGTTCTCAATAAAACAGAACTCTTTGTAGAAGATAATAAAATAAAACATCAAGAAAATAGCCTTAGAATAGAACACATATATGCAACATCCAGTACCTAACTAAGACAGCCAAAAAAAGAAAAGAAAGTTTGATGATTTACGTACGGGGTTCCGCAATCTATGTAAGGGAAGAGTCTGCATGGATGACTAATACACCCTTGAGAAGAAGAGATCTTCCTCACCACTTCCCTTTCTAAATTGATGGAGTAAACTTAAGACTCTGATCCAATGCTAAAACAAACAAAATATTGCAATCCACGAGATCTGTGCTGAATGGAAAAGAATGTTTAGAGGAAAGGTCCACACAAAATGCGTCGATCTATCCAATCCAAACCATATCTATGTGTTATCACCTAATATTTTACATAACACGTGGACCAATTGATGTTTTCATTAAAGCCACGTAGGACGAGAAACTATGTTGAATAGACGTGCGTTGAATAGTCAAAGCTAGGAGAATATCTCTTCTACGTGGACTATGTTTCTCTTTTAGTCTCCTAATTCGATTAGGAAAGAGGAAGCTAATTAGGACTATGATCACCAGCCTAAATAGGCGTGATTCTTGATACGTCCTAATACAACTAGGATTCGGATACTTGATCAAACTACTATAAATATACAAGATTTCTACAATGCAAGGTACATTATTCTAGACTCATGCTCTGAGTTTAATACTTTTCGATCACGAATCATTACTGACATTAGCATCAGAGAGGGGTCGCCGGTCAACGGCTCCTTTTAGGCTAACGTTTACTATTTTGCAGTGATCATAGCTTACGTGGATTTCAAGTTACAATTTCAAGTTTTTTCTCCTTCAAACTTGTCATATCTCCAAACCATACTACTAGTACATGCAGAATCTACTGTCACATAGTAGACATGATTTTGGCTTGCTCCAAACACATCATATACACCTATGATTCCAGGTAATTCAATCACAACACACGTATCTAGATTTGTATCATATGCGAGGAGGAATTTACCGCCCATTTTATTTCGCCAATACAAAATTCCTCTATTGGCAGTAGCTGTGGAAAACCTACATCGACCATCAACTTCTTTCGTTATCTTTCGGTTCCACGCATTAGTTGCAGAATCAAATATCTCCATCTTCAAAACGTCGAAACGGAAATTTACATAATTTCTAACAATCTTTACAATCTTGAAATGAGTGATCTTCGTCAAACTCCAACGACCCTGTTTCCGGTAGCAAACAATTCCCAACAAAGGAAATTTGTGGGAAAGACTTTCGTGATCACAGACAGGAAACAACTGCATCTTCACCAAATTGTAGACATGGTAAGGGTCTCCAGGACGAGAACATTTGTTGATGCATAATAGAAATCTATTACACCACGCTAGAACCTTATAATTCTTCAAGAATGTCGGAAGGTCTTTGGACCATGACATTGATTCCCTGTCATTGGTTAGGTATTCAACATTGGACATATGGCCATCAAAAAAACCGTGATATAAAGTTAAAAGGAGATGAAGAAGAGTTTCCCCGTAGCGCGAGTAGGATTGTGATGACTTGAAACCCAAGTAATGCAACTCCCAAGTACATGGCCGGCCCTATTCTATCAACAAAGGATGTTGTCCGGTCGAACTTATAAATCGGTTACTACAAAAATTAAGCACATACCATATTTGAAAGGATGGTTCATCCTTTGTTGGAGGCTTGTTTTGAAGTTAAAAAGAGTGAATCTTTGAAACCCATCAATCTAACGCAATTAATTGGCAATTATAACAAAAGTAATTAAGGTAATACATACTATGATTCGCATTAATTAACATTTATTTTTAGTAATAAAAAGTTTAGCTAAGGGTGAGTCTACCCACTCGAGAGGTTAGGGCAGTGCACAAACCTCGATGAAAATTAACAGTGAAATTCGCAGATTGTCTACTAATAAGAGCTCAATTTTGACGAAATGAAGACTCAAACCACAAAACTTTCAAACAAAAAATGGAATGTCTTACCACATAGATCAACTCTTATTGATTTTCCGTCAAACATTTTCAATTGTACAATTTCACACTTATTGTTTTTGCACAAAAACTCAATTTTTTGTTTTCTTAAAAGAAAATTGGAGTCGAAACTTGTCAGTAATTTGATTATAATTGTTTTTTTCCGTAATTACATTATCGATATTCTTTTTATTTGTTACAAAATGGATGGAGAAAAATTTGTCTTCCAAAATGCAGGACCTATGGGTTGCTCGCCATTAATAAGGGTAAAGTACGGTGTTAAAATTGAGGTTGTCAAAAATTCACTCAACAAATATTGAGGTTGTCAAAAATTAGTTCAACAAATATTGAGGTTGTCAAAAATTAAACTCAAGACCTTTCGATCACAGAGGCTCTGATACTATGTTACTTAATCAATTGAAACAATTTCGAGCGAATAGTTAAGACTAACAAGCACTCTGAAGGAAGAAGATTTTCACTACTTATAAAAAAGTTCCATCACTCATAACTAATCAACGTGATATGCTTAATACATACTCCTCATGAATTTGCAGATGCATGGAACGTAAAGTTTGCGAAAATGAACATCTACCGATGGTGTCAACAATGCGCTTCCTAACATTGAATTAATATGCTCAAATACCAACTTAGTAAAAGCCTAACTAATCCATTCATAAAAAAAAAACCTAACTAATCCAAAAGAGTCATTTATTATTAATGTGAAAATTTTATAATATAATTAATATAGAATATATCGTTTAAGTTTAATCATAAAAGCTTAAATCAATAGATAAAACTCAACGACATCTTTTAAATTAATGTGTAAGATAATTTTATAAATTAAAAAGAAACAACCATTCAAATTTGCTTATTTTTATGTAATTATCGATTCACATCTGTTTTTTAGATTTGGATTTTTCGCCGTTCCGCTTTTAATTAAAAAGTATTTAGTGATCCCATTTAGCAAAAGGTAAATGAAGAATCAAAATATTTCCATTCAATTATTTGAATATCAACTGACCAGATCAGTCCAGCAAAATGAAGATAAAGAAATTTTAAAATACATATCCTCCACCGCGTACAATAATCCGTGACCAAGACAAAACTATTTAAGAGTGAACAAGTGTTTTAAGGTTGTAAGGAATGGTGACACTATCACTTCCACTCAAAATTAAATCAGAAAGCTGCTTATAAAGCTTTTGAGTTGGATGAACTGAATCAAAAAACACATATTCACTCACTTCATCTTCACATGTTTCATATCCTTTCACTAACCCACAGCTTGATAGAATTCCTCTGTATACACCAGCTCCACAACATGCCACTTTTGACTCCTTAAACCCTTCAAAATTCAATCAAAATTTCAATCTTTTTTCCAGAAAAAATATATTACAAATCAAACCAAAACAACAAAAAGTAGTGTTTAGTAGACGGTGTTAATTTCAAGTTATATTAACGGAAGATGTCTACATATGCAATTCGCGTTCCGACCACTCAATAGATTTGACATTATGTAATTCTGTTAATAAAAAAAACTTATGATCTGTTAATAAGACATAAATTGCACCATCTGTTTGCATAGTTTGGTACATAAAGGCTATATGCTCTCCCCAATACTTACGACGCTTTATAAATTTGTTTATCTCTAAAAAAACAAAATCAGATACAATGTCGAAAAAAAAAAACCAAATCGGATATAATGATAAGAAGGAGATAACATACCATATTTTTGAGGATTTTTTATCCTTTGAGATAAAGTTGTGTAGAAATCAAAATATAAATATTTGAAATCTTTGAGCTGAGATTTTATGTCTTTGAGTAGTTCAAGAAGTGCTTCATTGTGTAATTTAATTATAGCTGAAACTGTTTCATCGCAGCCTCCTTTATTTTGTTCAAATGATCTCATATTTGGTGAGCAATCAAATGCTCCCATGCCTATAACTCCAAATTTTCTCCCTCCGATCTTATAAATATCCTGAAATAAATCAATTCCAAAAAGTTTAGCATATATATGATAACATCGAGATTCGCACATTATAAAGATATACATAAAATGCAAAATGACACACCTAAACTTGTCGTGTTTTTACCGTTTTGTACCAAAGTTTTATATATATGGACCTATCACATATTTGAGCTTGTCAAGTTTGGACATCAAGACGCCTTGGATATGATTTAAGACTTTAAAATTGACATGACACTCTTGAGTAAAACTTCTATTCGAACAGCTTTCTTTCAATTTCAATAATGTCAATAACGGAAGTTCTAATTAAATAAATTCGTAAGACAAGTTCAATCAGGGTGCGATATAATAAATAGTATTAAAAAGCTTTATATAAAAAATGTTGGCACTGTATAGTCGCAGAAACTCAATATCATATTACCAGCTTAAACCTATAGTTTAGAATAAACATAATGTTTTTGTATTCATCTTCTTACCTTAATTACAGATGTAAGATTACCAAGCACCATAGCCACATAGTCTTTCTGAGAAAAGGATTTGAACGTAGGTGAAGGGGCTAAATAGTCATTTCCACCAATACTAATTAAGTAAATGGATTCGGACAATAATTTGGTAGTTTGTGCATCCCCTAATTGCTTGCTTATCTCTTCCTTCACATTCTTCATTTGAACCACTTGAGTGTTAAGATCAACTACCTATATGGAGGAAAAGTTAAATCACTTTCTATCATACTATTATAATATCTTTATAAAATACACCTAACAAAATTTACATTTTAACATAAAAATATTTTCCAATCACTTAATTTAGAATATGCAATAAAAATAAAAATAACCGAAATCCGACAATAGATGATCGAAATCCGGTCATCGATAATCACAATTCAGCAACCGATAGAGTTTCAATCACCAATAACCAATATTTTTCCATTTTGCAAGAGTCAGGGCCGGTTTCAAGGGGAGTTGACCTAGGCGGTCGCTTAGGGCCTCCACTATTAGGGGGCCTCCAATTTTTCGATCATTTATGATGGATCAAATGTAATAAATTCAACTAATAAAAAATAAGAAACATGTCATCTTATTACAAATTACTTATGTGAATAAAGAAATTATACACTTATTATATTTCTTTTTATAATGTCAACAAAAACACAGTCATAATAGGTCATAATATAACTCCTACTAATTTAAGAGGTTTCAATCCAACCATTTTCAAATATTCCAATATGAATTCAATTGTCAAAACTTAAGTTTATATATAACTAATATTTCTTTTGAATTGAATAACCATCATATACAGAATTAAGAATTTAGATAGTCAATTAAAATAGAATTGAGAATTGACAACAACGGTATACTTTGGTTATAACTATACAATGTGAGAATCTCAATAATTATTTCACATCTTATCCATCAACAACAAGAGTAATGTAAATGTATGATTTATGTGTATCTCAAAAACAGTTCCACAATTTAAAAACACAAAACAAATGTCATCAAAATATTCATTTTGCAATTAAAGTGTGGGTTAATTTTCACGTCAAAAAATAAGTAGTTCAATTAATTTGAAAATTCAAGCTTTCATGTTCTTCAAAACTTTTATATCAATTTTTTTTATGTAATATCTTATTTTGTAAAATATATATTATATTTAGCCTAATAATATCTATCTAATAATTTTGTCATTCTGTGTAAATTTTTTAATTGAATTTTATGTCTAATGTCTAGGGCCTCTTGTGTGCTGGAGCCGGCCCTGGCAAGAGTATAATATTTTCTTAAATTTCTTAACAAAATTTCATTTGACGGTAAGTGTTTTTCTTTAACTTGTTTTCTTGAACAGAAACAAATGTTGCAAAATTATGAAAATAATTTTCTCTATGTAGTTTCCTAAAGTTGTCCAAAAACTTCAAGTGCTCCTTAAATTTTTAAATGTCACAAATAACCTCATATACTTGTCTAAACGCAACAAATAACCCCTTTTCATGTTCAACTATTACAAATAATCTCTTATACTTGTCCAAAAGTTACAATTAACCATTTATTCTTGTTTGATTGCTTTAAGTAACCTCCTAATTCAAAAAAAAAAAAATTGTAAAATGTGAAAAAAAACAATAGATGATATCTTCTACAAAATTTATGAATTTTTATCTTATAAGCTTGTACTTATAGCATGCACCATCTACAATTCGCATATTTGATACATCAATTTTGAAACTACGAAATTATTTGTTAAATTTTGACAAGTACAACAGTTTATTTGTAACATTTGAAAGTTCAGAATGGCAGTAGAAGTTTTGGAACAATTAAGTTCAAGGGGCTATGATTATATTAAGCTTAGACTAAAATATAAAAATTACAAAAAAAAAAAAAAGTTTTCAATTTACCCTTCCTTCATCGCCTTGATGAGTTTCAAGAAGAGCACCAGCTCCCCCTGAAGCAAAATTTGCCCCATTTATAAACTCATGATAACCAGGATGCAGATATGGTGGAATCAATGGTAACTTCAAATATTCACCTACATATTTCTCAAACAAACAAAAAATCGTTAACAAAGTCAACTTAACAAAAATATCTAGAATGGTACATAATCAAACTGGTCATTGCACAACTAGTTGCGTATCAGTGTTTTAAGTCCAATCTTAAACCATATTGAAATTTCTAGAATATATGGTTCGTGATCAAACTGGGTATGGACCACTGAGATACTAACACAATAAAATTTCTAGAATGGTTCATGATCAAACTGATTGTGGACGACTGAAATGATGACATGTCAACACGACTAGTAACCAATCAGTGTTAAGTCCAATCTTGAACTATATATGGTAAAGATTTTAAATTAGTTGGTGATCAAACTCGTTATGGACACTGAGATGATGATGACACATCAACACAATCAATGACGTGTCACCATCTGAGTGATTCATCTGGACCATTGTGAAATTTCTCATTTTAACATGAAAAGAACATAAGATTAAAAGTGCATACCTATGAAATCAGGAATGAGTCGGCCATCAGAAAACCTGCCAGAAGGATAGTGAAAATATGTTGAGCCATAAGGTGTAAAATTAGCTAAACCAATTGGATTTTTGAGGTAATTATTGTTTCCCACATCGAAAAGTGAATCCCCAAATATAAATAAGGCTACATGATTCTTCTTCTGTGAGTCTTGATCAGCAGGACATGAATTTAATTGAGTGTTTGTTGAATTTGTTGATACGAAAAAGTTTGAGATTAAAAAGAAAAGCAGGAAGCAAAGATGGGATCTTAATCTTGATTGTTTTTTCAAACAACTTGATCTTGATCTTGATCTTGAAGTTTCCATGTCTTTTGGCTAGCTACTTGATCTCTATCCTTTATTTTATGTCTTTGTATTTTAATATTCATGGAGTATCAATACCCTTATCTTAGTTTATATTAAAAAAGAAATATCTCTATATTCTTAAATTTTATTAGTTTAGTAACGAATTTATGGACAATGAAACATTTATAAATATGTGATAATTTTTTCCTTTTAAGATATTTTATGGAACGAGTTAGATTCAATCTAAAATGGTATTAGAATTTATTAGCCAAATGTTGGGAGGCTTATTGTTGCACTGCAATGTTCTTGTAGACAGACTTCACATTCTAAATATATATTTATGGATGTGAAGGGATATGTTAAGTATCGTATACCGAATATTTATGTAGGTAATAAAACATTTACAAGTGTATGTCATTCATCTCCCTTCAAATTAAGTGCTTATGAGGTATTTATTAATTACAAATGCACATTTAGAAGTGAGGTTAAATACAACATTGGTCACTCAACTTTGCATGTTGTTATCAGAAATCAACTTTGATAGTTGATTTTAATCGGTACGCGACAGTCACCTAGATGCGACATATAATCAATTTCTATTAAAAAAAATTAGTAACAAATTAATGACACGTGCCATTTAGGTGTCTATCGCGTGACGGTCAAAATTATCTGTCAAAGTTTACTCTTATTGATGTGGTAGGTACATCACTTTTTAGAGGTCCAAATTAATTAGATGAGTTAATTATTGAGTTACTTCATAGACACGTATTAAAATTGAGTGACTACCTTGAGACAAAATACAAAGTCACGAGTAATCAATAATACATTTTCACACCGTAAAAGTTATATGGCACTACCTTTTATGAAACATTTTTTAAATAATAATCTTAATCTTTGACACATGAAATTTAAATAACAATCGAGTCAACAGCCAAAATCGACTTTTTGTTGTAGTATTCACATCATTTAGCGTCCGATTCTATCGGACTGACTTTGTAAAAATAATATCTAAAGCTTATTGATTTGATTAAAAAACTATCACAGCAACCCAATTTTTGATACAATATTATAGAAATAAGTTTAGAGCTACGCCATTCTCTGTGCACATACGCATTCTATGATACGACTCTACTTAGCGCATAGGGTAAAAGAGACAAATTATTGTATGAACATTTATAAAAATGTTTTTCGTGGAGACTATAAATGACAGTTTTGAGATAATTATATGAAACTTCTTTAACTGAGGATGCATTTAACATCTAAAAGAAGATAAGTGTAATTTTAACTTCGTTAATAATCTTAGCTTGAAAGAAAATGTAAGTATTGTTCACGGAATAGTAAAAAAGTACAATAGATATTCCTTGTCTATTCATATTCCTAGCTTTTGTTGGTTTTTTCATTGTTGAACAAATTATTCCACGGAATAGTTATTTATATTCCCATCAAAGTTAATTTATAAAATTAACTATTATTTATAACCATATTTCATCAATCAAGCACATATAAATAGATATTCTTAAAGATTTTCCTTCATATTTTATTTCATCGAATTGCTATTCTATTTCATTCTATTAATTTTATTATGTTAATCCAATAATATCTCACGGTTAATCCACGTAAATTAACTATTTTTTATCATCATATCTCATTACACAAACATATTTGAAGTTATTCATTGATATTTATTCTATGATAACTATGCTTAAGCGAAACGACTTTCCCATTAAGTTATATCCAAAAACAATCGTAATTATGTTTCTCCTTGTCTAGTCCCTTCGTTTTTAAATATTGGTTGTTTTTTGAAAGTGAATTTTTCCATAAATGTTGGTCCTTTTTATCATCTACTGTAATAAAGATTAGTGTTTTGTCAATTATGCTTCTATGCTTCCCTCAAAATAAAATGATGCCCCTATGCTCATAGAATAGATAAGTAACATAAGAAAAATTAAAATGATATAGATTCGTAACTTTTTTATTATAATTTCTCATATTTTTACAAAAGCGACTAACATTTAAAGTAGGAAAACTACTTCATTTTATTTTATGCCGCACGCAATTCACCTAATCGAATTTTTTAAATAAATAAAATAATGGTTTCAATTATTTATTGATCAAATTATTGCTTATTATGTAGTATTATTATATTCTTGTTTTGTCGTGATGATTAATCACACATAGATTATTGGTAAAAAATTTATTATAATATTTCCTTCGAAAAATAAGATGCTTAAAATGATGTAGTTACTTATTCTGACTTCTTTTTTCTTTTCTTGTTCAAAATTAGGACAGTGAATAATGGGCAAAGAGAAAGATAGGTCATATATATACTAAATTGGTAAAGTTTTTTAAAGAAAAACCTTTATAGTTTGAGATATTTGTAAACCGTGTTATGTGGTTTCAGATTATACAAATAAAAGTAATGTGATTTCCACTATTTGCAAATAAGGTTTCGAACTGTTAATAGTATTAAAAAAGACGAGTTAAATGTGTACTTTTGACATTTGATTTGATAAAAAGAGTTGCAAATTTCTTATTGAAATCAACATACCCTACTTAATAATTAAAAATCTTAAAAAGTTATCTGCACTGACATCATATAAAAACTGCTTTTGAATAGTTAAAAATGTGAATTTTTAAAGTAGTTATTCACTATCCAGGCTTTATCTTTAAAGATTACAGTTAAAAAAAATTTTGGCTTCGACTGGAATGCAATCTTTTTTAACATATTAACAGTTTAGAATCTTGTTTGCAAATGGTGTAAACCACAGTACTCTTATCTGCACAATTTGAAGCCACATGACTCTGTTTGTAAATTACTCAAACCACATAATCCTTTAAATATTTTACCCTACTAAATATTTTTGAACTGCTAAATAGCTTATATAAGATATTGTTATTCCAATAAAAGCAGGAAACATGATAGCTAAGGAGGGCGGACATGTTTTCGACACGTAGTAAGCTTGTTTCGTTGTCTATTCGGCAAGGTTGGTATTCTGTTTATGAAAGATTGAGTCAATGCAATTTAAGAAGTTACACATATTATTGGAGAAGGTAATTAAGTTACAGATGCTTTGGCAAATCATGAGCAATATGTTGATATTTTAGTCTAGTGGAATACTTTCCCCTCATTTTGTACTAGTTACTTTTCAGATAACTTCTATGGTCGAGATTTTTATCGATTGACTTCCTGTATATTTTTCCATTCTTTATAACCGTCAAGCAGAGACATGACAATAACTAACTAATATTTGCAGTTAGACCATTCAACTTCGAACCTTAAGGTACGCAGAAAGAAAAAAATACATTAATAATGAAACTTTTCAAAAGTTCTTTAGGTATTTAATAAATGAATATAAAAGAAACGCTAATTCTTTGGATATGTAAAAGAATTACAAAAGGAAAAGGTAATCAAATGTGGAAAAGTTGCTTGAGATTGTAAGGCCCAATTAAAGTTTGAGAGACATGCCCACGCCTAGGCCCAGCCCACATTTGAGATGCAATTTGTTTGTAAGAAAATTCAGTTAAATGAAAAGAATCCCAAAATACAAAATGATTTGGTGTATTACATAACTCAAATTGCTTCACAATTCTCTTTCCTCCACAGCTGTAAACTCCTCTATATTTTCCTGTTCCACAACATGCGGATTTCCCTTCCTTCATCCCTGAAATTACCCGAATTCAGTCTCGTTTAACTTTGCATTTAATTTCTCTTTTAGTCTTTTTAACCACCGTATACTAGTAGTAGTAATAACCGTTATCAGAATGGACATGTAGATGACACCTCATTTAAATTTTTCACATAAAAATTAAATGACATGTTGTCAAACCCAACCCATTATTAAACCAATTAGACACGTAGAACATTTGTCTGATGTGTCTTCCACGTGTCCATCCCAATGATTGTTTCGTTGAAACCCGGTCAAAAACATAATAGGGAAATAAAAGGTAACATTAAATGGTTTAGCGTCCCATTTTTTATGCTTGGACCATATATGTAATTAACCGGAAATGAACCCAGTCCGGTCCAACCAGGAGCCTATCTGGGACCCCTGTCTTGGAACCACCCCTACCAAGGGTGGTCTCTATTCATACAAAACACCCATGCAACGTGTGGTTTTGGCCCCTCCAATTTGAGAATTAACTAGTAAAACGTGATTTCAAACAACAAATTCATCGAAATCTATTTAATTTAGTCGAAAATCTCAAAAAAAATTCTTAGATATATGCAGTTTTTGTCGAAAAAAAAATCCGCATTTTTTTCATCTTTTCTACAACATTCATGAGCTAAAATGGAACTTTTCCGTTAGAAAGAAATTTCATGTGGAGTTTTATTATATACCTAGATGTAAAATCGGCTTCATTGACATTTCAACCCTGAATTTGGCATTGAGTCCAACCTATAGATCTATTGCTAAAAAATGTAACCATGAATGGAATGAGCACATACCATATTTAGAAGGATGGTTCATCCTTTGTTGGAGACTAGTTTTGAAGTCAAAGAGTGAATATTTGAAACCCACCAATTTCTCTTCCATTTCCAAAAGAACCTTAGTAAGAGCTTTGTTATGCAATGAAGCTAAATTTGAAACTTCTTTTAAGCATTTACCATTACTTTCTGGTTTAATTATTCTCATAGCAGGAAGACATCCTAATTCTGGTAAATTTATAAAGGCAAACTTCCTCCCTCCAACCTTATAAATATCCTGTCAAATATGAAACATATTATAATCACATTATTCATTATCCTAACAATATATATAATCAATGACAGATTTACGCCTAGCATATGAAATTATATAATTTTTTTGTTGAAGTAGGAAGATCGATTGTACACTTACTTAGCCAAAAATTTGAAGAAAGTGGACCTTTCAAAATATTTTGCCTCATGTCATATTATTTTGTAAGGTATCCCACTTAATCTGTTAAAATTGATAACAACTCAACTGATGATAATTTATCATCCACATTAATTGAGGTTTTACCAATTTCTATAGGTCATGGTCAAATGTTATCAAGCTCGGATCAGCCAATTTTTAGTTTAGGCATACTTGGATCGGGCCTAAAAACCAAATCTTCTGCCCAACCCATATAACGCCACCTAAAAAAAACCATATATTCTGACAAATAAAAGTTAAATTAAATACTTAATAATAAATATACAACGCACAAAGTAAGTAAGTTTCCTTAAGACAAGACTATGTTTTATAAATCTCAACCCGTGAAAGTTTAGACACTTTAAAGGGTCTAAACAGGGTTGGGCCTAAGGTGAATTTTCCTTACCCTAGCCCGGTTTAAGTAAGCAGGCCGACCGTCTACTTGGAGCATGAATCTATTAATATTGAAGTTGGATTTAATACATTAGCAACTCTTTGAATTTAGCTAGAAAATTTTTCTTTCGTCAATTTATTTAAAATGACATAATTAACTCTTTAAGTGCATGTGACAAAAGAAAAATGAATTTCAAAAATTTGCAAAATTTACCACTTTTTATAAATTCAATGGATAAACACCACTGTAAACAAATCTAAGAGACTAATATGTCATTTTAAGCAAATTTAAAAAATTTACAAAACACCCTGTAAATATAGGAAGCCAATACGATGGCTTAAAGTTTGAACTTACATGAATAACTCGAGTCAAATTGCCAATTACCATCTCAACATAATTGGAATTTGAGTAAGAATTGAGAATTGTAGAATTGGTCAAGAAAAGGCTCATGTAATCATTGCTTCCAATGCTAAATAAATAGACACCATTAGAAATTGTCAACTTGGCTTCATTATTGCCTAACTTATATCTCAACCGTTTCTCCACCTTCTTATAGTACTTCAACTGAGTCTTGAGGTCAATCACCTACAAAACAATACAACTAATATGACTTTGACTTTTTGGTGCTTTTATTATTCTTTCTAATAATTACTAAATGTTATCTTTACTTTATGTTCTAGAAAATACTCTCTAAAATAATTGGTTTTGAAACAATAGGATGAAATTATATAACTTTCTATATGTTACTTCAAGTGGCAAAATTGCTTCAAATGATGTCTTGAACCTCTAGATATGTGGCAATTGAACTCATTGGAAAGCTAAAACATGCCCGCAAAATCATTCCATAAGAAATAAATGATAAAATTAAGATTGGATACAACAAAGGTTAAATAAGTGTTTAATCCTACTTCTTAACAATAATATTGAAAGCTATGGGTTTTTTCTGTTTTTTTTTTTTATTAAAGAGATAAATGGATAATGAAAGAGGAGTTGTGGATGGTTCTTCTGGCTTCTTTGTGGTGATATTGACAAATCAAAGAGAAGCAGGCATGCTTGCTTATAGTATTCATGCCCTGGATATGATATAAAGTGGACCAAACACTGTCTAAACTTGAGGTTACATCATCCCAATAATTTCACATCATATCCTATCATATCATATGTGAAAAATGTTTCAACTTCGACTAAAAAATAGTGTCTTTTCATATAAGCAAATATTGTATTTAGGCATTTTCGAAGAAAAGAAGAAGATCATATTTAATGTTACTTAATTGGATTAAAAGTTTTAGTTATTGATTCGATCGCTTAACCGCTACAATCGAACGGTCGTGACATTGATTCTTGAAAATCTCAATGTTTATTAAATTAAAGACAAATGATGGTTGGGCCTATGTAGTGCACACTTCAATTCTAATAGGCATTTTTGTTAAGAGATGCGTCAAAGTTTAATATAAAAGATGTTATTAGCCTTAACTATCAGTTCGAGCATTTACAAAGTATTTTTTATAGTTTAATTTCTTGGTGCGGAACTTAGAGAACACATTTTAGATGGATTCTCTTCGAAGTAAAATTTGATGAGTATATTAAAACTTGAACTTTCAGATTAATTTAAGCTACTTGACATCATTAACTACTCATAGCATGTTCTTTATGTCTTATTAGTAATTTCAATTCATTAAATTCAATTCAGTTCAGTAATTTCATTAACTTCCATTCAGTAAATGTACTTCAATTTAGTAATTTTCAGTTTAGTAAAATTCAGACAATTAAAAAAACTAGGCCTCAATTCAACTCTAAATTATGCATTGATTTAGTAGAGTGAGGCTCTATTCTAATTTGAGCAAGATTCAGTTCAGTTTCATTCAATTTACTTCAGTCAAATTCAGCCAATTCAGTTTAGCAAATCCAGTTCAATTCAATTCATGAGTTTCATTCAGTTTTGTTCAATTCTGTCATAAAGAACGGAGCTTGAGTGAGATTTTTTGTTTGAATAAAGGTCATAGATTTTAGGTGAATATTTTTCTTTATTATGTAAAGTAAGAGATATAACCTTAAGTAATCAGTTTTACAAATAGAGTTTATAAAACAAAAAATACAGCCAATGAATAGGTGTTAGTCTAGGGGTTAAACACTCTATCTATGATTAGGGAGGTCATAGATTCGAATTACACTAGAAGCAGAGGGTTTTCCTTTAATATTGTAAATGCAATTGCACAACAAATTTTAAGAAAATACAGCCAATGAATAGTTTAGTATTATTTTCTTTTTTTTTTTCGAAGAGGCATAGTTTAGTATTATTTTAGAGTAAAAAAATCCATGTGGTTTGTTTCTCAAAATATAAAGATATTTATGATTATAAACTTTTATAAAATGGTGATTTGACAAATTAAAATGTTCAATCATTCAGCGACTTTAAAATATAAAATTTGAAAAATGAAAGTCGTTCAGTATTACTTTTGCTATAAAACTAATCTATTAATATATAGATCATTAAACATCGCCTAAATGATCTCGAAATTAAAAAGTTAAAGAATTAAAGTTTAATAATATATACTTATTTTTTAAATGTTTTAATTTTTAGGTTTTTAACGGTTATCTTTTAGATTTTCTGAAACTCAAACTTTTTTAAAAAATATTTGTAAGCACTGATATTTATTTTTTTGAAAAACAAAAACACAAGAGTTTGTGTTTTCCAGTTTACATCGTGCCTAAAGGTTATGATTTCATATTTAAGAGAGATTTTATTTCTCCATATATAAAAACCAACATAACGTTTTTCTTTGAGAAATAAAAGGCTGAGTATGGAGAACTTGTGCTAATATTATTACTTCTGGTAAAAAGAAAAATGATCAATAAGCAGTTCTGATAAAATTATTATAAATTTATATTAATAAAAAATTAACTCAAATTTCTAAATTACACTTACAAATCCTCTGAAAGTTTCAATCAAAGCACCAGCTCCGGCGGATGCAAAATTCACACCATTATTGTAATAATATTGATCATGAATTCCAGCAGGTTGAAGAAATGTTGGAATTAATGGAAGATTTGCATATTCAGCTACATCCAAAATTAGGTAATTAATTAACATTTTATTGTGATTAATATATTAATTAGTACACAGAATATTTGTTTGGTTAACTAAACTGAGATATTCATTCTAAAGACAAAATAAAAACAGACAAATTATAAGATTTAGATATATATCATACCGATAAAGTCGGACAATATCCGGCCATCGGAAAACCGGCCGGTCGGATAAGTGAAGTAAGTTTCACCGTAAGGCCAGAAATTAGCTTGATCAAGTGTTGTCGTATTGATGAAGTTGTTGTTGCCGGTGTCTAAAAATGAATCACCAAAGATGAACAAACCTGAAACGCTGCCCTTTAATCTATGCTCAGATTTTGCTTCAGAAATTGTATAGCTGAAGAGAAGATTATGAAGAAGAATAAGAAGAGAAAAGAAAGTAAAACTTAAGTTTGCCATGGCTGACTTTTGTTTCTAATTTTAGTTATATATATATAAAGTGCAATTTGGAAGGGTTTTCTTTTTTTTAAACAAAAAAATTATAGTTCAAAAAGCGAGGATTTTAATTTAATTTTAATGAGTCATGATGTAAACAGAATTAATTTGAATGAAAATAAAGTTTGTCAAATATATTGTACGTTAAGTTTGACAAATTAAAAGAAAAACACTGCTTGTAGAAAGTGAGGATTAGGTAATATCGGCAACTTATATATACACCCAATAGTCATTCAATCGTATGAGAGTGTTTAACTTGTTTCATAATACTTGAATAATATAGAAATTACAGTACGATGATAATCGAAAAAAAATGGAAAAATTAAATCTCACAAAAATACAAACAAATGTCAGTATAAACCGTATAAAGAATAAAGAAATGCTACAAAGAGCCTAAAAACTATAAAGGTACTAAAAACGATATAATAAATTATATATTTCTTGAGATTCCATATCTGCATAAAAATAATCGAAAACCATTTTTCAATACCCATGTTCCTCCAGAAAATTGGATCTAAGTCCTTCCAGAAATTGCACTCTCGTAGATCTACAGATCTATGGATTAAGTCAACATTTTTCGTCCGTGCTAAATCTGAACGAACTATAAATGAAAAAAACTTAACTAACGAAAGCTCAGAACCAGAGGTTTTTAGAATTAAAGTTTTGAGAAAGAGAAAAGAGATGACAGCTATAGCATAAAAGTACTTGAACCTTATAGTATACCAACAATAAAATCAAAATTCAAAAACTTTAAAATTGAAATTAACAAAACCGTGAACTACTAGGTCTTTCTTTATCTATCTATACCATCATATATAATTGTCAAAATACTTATTATTTATTTATTTTTAGTTAGTTCTTGAAATGATTCTTTAATGTCAATACAATACAAAATTTAAGGACATCCAAAATTAGAAAATTGAATTCAGGGATCATTCGGGATCATATTAATGTTATATTTCAAGAGCTATAGATATATTTTACCTATTTATTTTATATTATTTATATCAAACGTGATTCGTTGTGTGAACTCAAATCAAATCCACACAACACTATAGCTAAAATAAATGTAAAAGGAGTAGACTTCTATAGCCAATATGAACATGTATTTAAAGTAAATATATAACATCATGGACATAAATTGGAAGTCAAAGTGATGTGAAATAAAACGTTTTACACAAAATTATAAATTCAAGGAATTGAAAGCTTAGAGCACCTCCAATGGAGTGTTTTGGAAGTGCGTGAAATTGAGAATTTAAGTCCTTTACCATTAGAGAATAGGTGCATCAGATCTTTCATAAAATAGATTCATCAAGTGAATAAGTGAAAAAGTGAAAATTAAAGTTGAATCACGTGTAGGCTGGGGCATGCAACGAACGGCTCAGATGTGCCTGATCTGGCGCGTGGCGAGCACGCGCCAGGCCAGGCGCTCTGGCCGTCTGTCGCCCATGGGAGGTGGCCGACCAAGAGGGTCCCTCGGTCAGCCACCTCCCTATTAATTAAAAACAAAAAGCTTTTTATATTTTTAATATTTTATTTATTTTTGCATATGAAAAGACGGAAAGTAACCTTTAATAGCAGTGATTGGAGGCTTTCAATTTGGGTTTTTGCATAAAAATAGTCGTTTGATCCATGCTAAATTTATGTCAGTTGAAATATAGACGTTTTGAGATTTTGTTTTTTTAATTAAAATAATATATGAAAAATTTAAAATATTTTGTTTATCCTTTATATATATGGAGCCAAATTCGGCTATCAGAGAGCAACCTCAAGGAGTAAAAGCGGCAAAGACAGCCTTAAGAGGCAAACAGAAGAGCAAATCTGCAGCTGCCCCCTTGATCTGGATAGAATTGCAGCAATGCATCAACAAAGATGTGGACAAAACGAATGGCTGATGAGGCAGAAAGATATGGATACCCTGAATACTATTGGCTTTACTCCATCTCAGTTGAGGGATTATGAGAAACTAACTTTACACAAAGATTAGAGCAAAATATCTCGATCTGTTAGATTAATTATTTATGTTTATGTTTTTGTGTTTATTGTTTTTCAATTATTGTCTTTAATTTTTATTTTTTTTTTGTTTGTATTATTTATGCTTTTATGTTTGTTGTTTTTCTTGTATTTTTCATTTAAGGTTTTTTTTAATGTTGTGTGTTGTAATTTAAATTCTATAATACTGTCGTGTGTTGTTATTGTCATCGTAATAAAAAAATTATT
Source organism: Euphorbia peplus (assembly GCA_028411795.1). Lineage (NCBI taxonomy): Eukaryota > Viridiplantae > Streptophyta > Magnoliopsida > Malpighiales > Euphorbiaceae > Euphorbia > Euphorbia peplus. The sequence continues at coordinate 3,504,839 of CP110843.1, read as the reverse complement.
GTATTATAATTTGAGACTCCGATTTTTAATAGTCTAAAACGAAATAATTAAATTAATTTAAAGTCAATTAAATATTTTTATAAATAAATATATTGAATTAATAGTTATTTAATTGTTTAAGGTAATTATTATATGAATTTGTAAGATTTATTTAATAGTTTTGGGTATTTGAATAATTAAATGGTTATGACACATGGAGTCCACAATTTTGGTTGAAGGACTTAACCCACAATGGTAGAAATGTGAATGACCAAATGGGTAGTGTTTGGAATAGTATTTGAAGGACAAAATTGAGTGCTTCTATTGAGGTTGCTCTTAGGCTTACTCCTCTTATATAGAAATAATATTTAATATCTCTACACATTCATTGAAATTAATACGATACATTTTAGCTCTCAGAATTATTCAGACATAGTATCGACCCCCACTGAAAATACTTCTTTTGAACCAGGTTCCTCCGCCGCTTTTACTAAGTATACCTTAATGTCTGATACGGCATCATCCTATGTATCTGAACCATCCCAATTCTAATTTCAGTCTTTTACCTATGGTCCTTTAACCTCTTGTCCGAAGCCTCAATAGGTGCACCCATCTTTAATCACCCCCAATTTCTAGTGTGTCTGGTATGACAGCCAATACTTTTGCGACCATTGTTGCTCCATGCCCACATGTGATTGCCACCGTGCCCCAGATTACGAGATCGACACAGCCACTGATTCCTCTTCCCATTTGCTCTACTGGTCCTCAATTTCAATACACGAGACCACACAAAACTTTTGCATCATGTCTGATGAACCCTATGTGTTTTGGTTAGTTCAAAGTGTTTCAGAAGACATTAAATACTTATGAATATTGACTAATAATTTTTCTTAAGTATTATATAAGTTTTTCTCAGCAGGTGCTGAAAGAATCAAATTTTGCTTCATCATTGGACTCAGAAGAGAATAGTTAAGTTAATCCAGAAGGCAGAAATCAGAAGTTGAAAGCTCCGCTCTGAAGACTTTCAGAAGATTGATCAAGCTCTCCTCAGAAGTTCAAGCATCCAGAAGCAAGGTTTCCGTTAAGATCAGAAGACCAAGACAAAGGGAATTTTGTGTTCAGAAGGCAGATCACATGTTTTGTTAAGCATTTAATGCACCTGTCAACTGCATTTAATGTTAAGCGACAAAGTTCAAAAAGCTGTTAAAAGGCGCATGCACTGTTCACTACAAATAAACTTCTTTCTTCCATGTCTATCCTTGGTTGATCCTAATGAAGAAATTTTTCCAGTCAACTTTGTTTGCAATTCAAATCACTTACTTGTTTTGGATTAAAGGACAAGGTTAACTGAATCAAAGCTGTTTGAAGATCGTTTGAAGAACACGACAGAGTAACGCCAACAATCCAGAAGCTCTTTCAAAACTAAGAAAACCATTTCAACAAAAAGACCTTTAGAATTGTTTCATATGGATCTTTTTGGCCCTGTTCAACCAATGAGCATGGGTGGAAATAAATATGTTTTTGTCATTGTAGATGACTATTCAAGATTCACTTAGGTCATCCTGCTTGCTAACAAAGATGAATCATTTGATTGATTCTCAGTACTTGTTAAAGACTTGAGAATGAAAGGAATGAAAAGGTTATCCATATCAGAAGTGATAGTGGTGGAGAATTCAAGAAATTTCAGTTTGAAGAATTCTGTGAAACTAAGGGCATTAATCATAACTTTTCTGCTCCCAGAACTCCTCAACAAAATGGGGCAGTTGAAAAAAAAACAAAACTCTGGTTGGAATTGCCAGAACTATGATCAATGACAGAAGGCTTCCAAAGTATTTATGGGGAGAAGTTGTGAACCCAACTTGTTATATTCTGAATTGAGTGCTCATTAGAAGCATCCTCAACAAGACCCCTTATGAACTCTGGAAAGCTAGAAAGCCTAAGATATGTTATTTCAGAACCTTTGGTTGCAAATGTTTTATTTTGAACACTAAAGAATATCTTTCAAAATTTGACTCAAAGGCAGATGAGGCCATTTTTCTTAGTTACTAAACACATAGTAAAGCATATAGGGTTTTAATGAGAGAACTCAAACTTTGGATAAATCTGCTCATGTTCAGTTTGATGAGACTAACCCTGCAGATAGTAGAGCTCCTGAAGATTATAAAGTTCTCACTGTTGAAGCTATTTCTCATGTTACTGCTGTAAATGTTGCTCCAAGAGTTGCTGAAGTAGTTCCTCCTGTTACTGACAATTCAGTTCCAGAAGATAACTTCATTCCAGAAGATCCTCATGTGTATGATTCAATCAATGATAAACAAATTTCAGAAGATACATTAGATATTCCAAAAGAGATTAGAGCTCCTAGGAATCACCTGTTGGAGAACATTATTGACTCTGTTCAGAATCTTGTCATGACCAGAGCTCAGCGCAAAAGATATATGGGGAATGTGGCTTTTGTGTCACTTCTGGAACCCAAGAACTTCTATGAAGCTGAAGATGATGAATCCTGGTTAATGACAATGCAAGAAGAACTTGACCAGTTTAAAAGGTCAGAGGTTTGGACATTAGTTCCAAGACCTAGAGGAAAGAAAATTGTAGGTACCAGTTGGGTTCTGAAGAACAAACTTGATGAATTTGGAAATGTTGTGAGAAACAAGGCAAGACTTGTTGCTCAAAGTTACAGTCAGCAAGAAGGCATATATTTTCGTCTAACTCATATAATTGATCTTCAATTATAAATTTAAAATTTATTACTAATCCAAAATCAATTTTGTTATGTTACTAATCATTTCAAGCAATAAATTATTTATTTTGTTACAAAATTAATTTCAAACCTAATAAATTTAGGATTTAGTTTGATTTTATCAGCCCATGGTTAAAACAGAATTTAACCTAATAGCTACAAACATTGATAGAAGTAGTTCAAGTGTTTTCATAAGCTACAAACCTTGTTAAAAGAAGCTAACATATTTTCAAAGCTATTAATTTCATTGCTAGTTTGCTACAATTTAGTGATTTTCGTTGCAAAAAATAACACTATTATAACTACATATTTCTATTATTTTCATAGCTATATGTATCAGTTATCAACCACAAATAATCTAAGTTATGTAACTAAAGCTTTAGCTATGCCATTTCTAGCTACGATAAGCTACAAAATATTTTATTGTCGCTAAATCATATTGTCACAAAAAATTTCACTTTAGCTACAATTTTTCCCATGACTTTATATGTGATTTCTTGCAGTGAGACGATAATAATAAAATACAGTGGTTAATGTAGAAAATATATAGAGCGTAAGTAATTCGTATAGATTAGGAATTCATAAGATAGAAAACAGAGTCCTTGTCAATATATGAATAAAAGTTGGGTTAATTTCGTCAAAACCTACAATCATCAAACTAGCGTTTCGTGAAAAGCTCCAATTCGGAGCTTTTCGTGAAACGCTCTTTTTTGCTTCTGAAACATTATATGCTACAGTTTTAAAAATTAAACCAAACACCTATTTAGCATCATATAGAAATAAAATTATGATATGCTCCTACGAAACGTTAAATGCTCTTGCGAAACGCTTTACCAAATGGGCCTGAAGTATGTTTCACGTAGATGTTTCAAAAACGCTAAAAATAGTTGAGATGCAGATTAGATGTCTACTCCCTCTGTTTCATAATATTTGACGTTTTGGAGAAAAAAATTCAAAATATTTGGCATTTTACACTTCCCAAGAAGCATTAAATGAATTTTATTTTTTTCAACTTTGCCCTTATAATTATTGGCTAGAAATTTGTAGTCACTTTAAGCAAATCAAACTCTTTTTAATGTTAATTAATGAGTTCCTTAATATGTGTAGAAACCTTAAAAGACAAATATTGTGAAACAGAGGGATTACAATTCATAATTATATATTGTTTCATAATATTTGTCTTTTAAGGTTTCTACACATATTAAGAAACTCATTAATTAGTAATAAAAAGAGTTGACTATTATCAAATTACCCTCTAGTAATTAATGTTCAAAATGGCTCTACAAATTCCTAGTCAATCATCATAAGGGCAAAGTTGGAAAAAAAATTATTTAATGCTTCTTGGAAAATGTAAACGTCAAATATTTTGGAAAAAAAAACTCTAAAACGTCAAATATTATGAAACGGAATGAGTAACTTTTAATTTTTTTTAATATCAAAGACTACTGAAAGTTAATCCAAATGAATCAAACACTTTGACGAAATTCAAAATTAACCTCATGTTAAAGTGAAAAAAATCAAAACATTCATAAACAAATGCAAGATTAATAGGAAAATAAGACGAAATCCCAACATTGATTCGAATAAAAATGTTGTAGATACAATTGTATTAGAACATATTTATGCACACCTTTTTGGAAAAGGCAGCATTAACAATTAATATTTTTATTGAATAACATAAGAAACTCAAAATACTAGTACTATATGGTTCAGGACCAATTGCTCATACACCACTAATCAAGCACTAGGAGGTGGACGTGGGGGAGGAACATTACTACGACCAGACGGAGAAGATGGAGGAGATGGATGTTTTGCTACTAGCATTCCATTACGCAGTTTCTGGAAGTAATTGCTACCACGAGACAAACCGGATGGAAAATGCAAGAATTCACTTGACGATATGGTCTTGTCGATAACAATTCTTCCCTCAGCTAAACAGATGCTTAGAAGCATCAACAAAACCACCACAAAAATTCCCTTCATGCTAATCCCTGCCATTACTTCAATTTTTTGTTAATATATACTTCAATTTAGTGATAGAAAATATGTTTAGTATAACCCTTTATATAGGTGCAAATATACCTCTAATACTGGAAATAAATTTTCGAATTTGACTCTTTGAATTGTATATAACTTTTTTTGGTAACGTGGATTGTGTATAACTTAATTGCTGTTTTAGTTTCATACATTTTCTTAATTTTATTTCGGTGCATCCCTTCATATTACATTTAATTAGAAATAAATTATTCATATATATGGTGTATATGCATGCATTATATTGGATTGCTTTTTTTTCTTAAGTATTGCTTTAAATATTCATATGAGCTATATTAATTATTGGGTTCTTATATAGTTATTTTGTTTTTTTTTTACAAATTAATCATTTTATGATCCTCCTTTCGTTTCTTAATATATGTCGTTTTAGAGTTTTCACGCAGATTAAGAAACACAATGAATACATTTCAAACTAGTAATAAATTTGCACTGGTTAATTTAAAAAGAAATTCTCTCTCATACAACGGTTGGTCAATAAACATTGAAATATTAATAATCACATGAATCAAGATAAATATTCAATATTTGAACTAAAAAATTAAATTAAACATTCTTAAAAAAACGAAAACGTCATATATAAAAATATATTCTAATTTTTTTAAACATCATATATTTAAAAACGATGAGTAGTAAATTTTGATTTAAGAAATGAAAATAAAATAATAATTAATTCAAAATAACTATAGCATGTTAATAACACTATCAATAATAACAAACAGTTAAATAAAAATTTTAAAATTTGGAAAGAAAATACATAAAGTCCTAATAAAGAAACAAGGCGTTTGGAATGAAAAATTGAATTCTTTTTGTTATTATTTAACAACGTAAAAATCAATCATTCAATTTCTCGTTCATTACTCCAAATTCCTCCAAGGACTTGTTTTCTGTAACTTAAAAAAACACTGAATCTGAATTATATTTTGTTTAACTGAAAAATAAATTTTGAAACCGAATTTAACAAATTATAATAGTATTGTTATTTTTAATAATAAGTATAATAAAAAAATTAAAATTAAGATAATTATAAGAGATAATAATAATAATAATAATAATAATAATAATAATAGTAATTTTTTATGATTCAAAAAATATCACTATATGCAGTAACCGACAAAAATACTCTTGAATAGTTGTCTTCAACTAGAGAGCATCCTTTCAAAAAAACTAAAGAGCATGGAATTAGATGTTATATATCGGAGTTTAGGCGTAAAAAACCTAAGGGAATGAAATAACATTACGACCTTTTACATTCATCATTAAGTGTGTTGTCAAAACATTCATCATTGAGAGTGAAAGTACAAATGACATTTGGATATTTAAAAAAATGTGGAAGGTGCTCTAAACTATGCATCAATGTCACAAAAGTTTAAAATATCGATCATTGTTTCTACTTTCACGCTTCATAATTTTATAAGACTACACGCCTGGGATACCAATTATACAACAATGTCTGAACGTTAATGGAATTGTAGATTCAAACATCTTTAATACAAACCGTAAAAACAACATGCTTGCAGTGGGGAGTGCTATAACACAATAAATTTGGAAATTACAGGGAGCGAATGATGATGATGATCATCATGATGATGACGATGATGATGAAGATGATGAAAACGATGACATCATGGACCATACGGAAGAAGATGATTTAAAAAATAGAATATAATAGAATTATTAAGTTGGTAAAACTTTTTAACGTACATTGATAATAATATTTATTTACATCCAACAATTTTTGTAAATAAATTGGATAAAATAATATTATAGTTATAGTTATAATAATGTTAATAATTTAAATAAATAATAGGGTGAATAATTTAAAGGTCCCTAACGTTTTGCGAAATACACTGTTTAGTCCCATCTTCAAAAACATACGAATAGGTCCCTAACGTTTTGCGAAACATATTATTTGGTCCTTCTATTTGTTTTTGGTGACCAATCTGTTAGTCGAAATGTACTTCAGTCAACATCCAATTTGAAAATAATTGATACCGGGTGAATAACACCTTCATTAGATGTTGACTGAAGTACATTCTAACTAACAGATTGGTCACCAGAAATAGACGGAAGAACTAAACAGTGTGTTTTGCAAAACGTTAGGGACCTATTCGTGTGTTTTTGAAAATGATGGGACTAAACAGTGTGTTTCGCAAAACGTTAGGGACCTTTAAATTATTCACCTTAAATAATAAATATTTATTAATAATTTATCAATAATAATAATAACAATGATATAATAAATTAAAACTGAAATTGAACCGAATAGAATTGGACTAAATGATTCTAAAAAAAATTGAATGTTGTCGAACTGAATTAAACTTCAAATAAGTGACGATAAGTTCAAAAGAATAATGTCCAACTCCATTACTCCTTCTTCCATTTTTTTGTTATCTAAAATTTTGTTTTAGCACAAATATAATTTTTACCAAACAAATGTATTTTCATCGTTTAATTTCAACTTTAAGATATTTCTTTTTTAAAAAATCATTTTAAATTTAGATTTTTTAAAAAAATTTAAATTTTAAATAGCTAATGTGTTATTTTCTAGAACCAGTCCAAACATAAATGAAACTTTTCCATTCCACTTATTTTCCTTTCTTGATTCCATATATTACATGAACCAAACACCCCAAATTTCTAATAATTTTTCTTTTGTCGAATAGGAATTTTTTTCTATTACAGAACTGAATTTTAAAACTTATTTAGAAAAACTAATCTTCTCATTTATATTTTTAAAAGGAAAATCTTACAAATATAAAGAACGCTTCTGGAGACTATAGTGTTTCTTACAAATATAAAGAATGTTGGGTTAATAGATAGGTTATTTAGGGGTATAATAGAAAGGGTAATTTCAAATAAGTGTTGTGTGGTTTCACAGTTCTGTCAAATAAATGACATGGGTTTGCTTTTAAACAAATAAAGGAATATGATTTGCATTATTTGCAGAATTAAAGAAATGGTCAATTTTTTTTGTTCAGGTAAATGAGGACATCTTTTGCCGGAATATTTTATCAAATCTTTGATCGGTTATTTAAGAGTTAAAGTCAAAGGTCAGAAATTATTTTTAGACAAAAACAGTCTTCGTTCATGTCAACAAATTTGATCATTTTCTTAATTCGGCAAACAATGAAACCACAGTCTTTTATTTAATCAAATGCAAACTACAATCTTTTATTTGCAAAAACGTGAAACAACATGACACTTATTTAAGATTAATCCTAATAAAAATATAAATTATATTTATAACAAAGGGATACATATTCCAGAAGAGCTTTAAATTGTTGAAAGATTATCATTTTGGATGAAGTATGTTTCATATAGATGTGCCAAAAACGCCAAACAATTGAGATGGTTATATTTATAATGTAATTTTGAGAGTGGTGCTCATCTAGTCGATAACTGACCAAATACAATTTGGTCAATCATCATTAGATTAGAATCTAAGGATGGAGATTAAAACCTAATGAAATCACCTATTTTACTTTAATTATAAATAGTGCTTTTTGTTTTTTTACTATACCCTAAATAGTCTCGTATTAATCTGTCGTCTTTAGGTAATTTCATTAGGTTTTAATCTCCACCCTTAGATTCTAATCTCATGGTAATTGACCAAATTATATTTGGTCAGTTATTGACTAGGTGAGCGCAAATGGTAATTTTGAATTATAATTTTTAATTACTTTCAATATCAAAGATGAACTAAGTTAATCCAGATCAAATCAAATACTTTGACGAAATTCAAAATTTAATCCCAAGTTTTAAGTAAAAAAAACAGTGAAATAAATCAAAATATTCATAAACAAATGCAGGATTAATACAAAAATACGACGAAATCCCAACATTAATTCGAATAAAAACACTGTAGATACAATTGTATTAGAACATATTAATGCACACTTTTCTGGAAAAGGCAGCATTAACAATTACTATTTTTATTAAATAACATAACAAACTCAAAATACGAGTATTATGTTTCAGGACCAACTGCTCTTAATTAGACCATTAATCAAGCAGTGGGAGGTGGGCGTGGAGGAGGAACATTACTACGACCAGACGGAGTAGATGGAGGAGATGGTTGTTTTGCTACTAGCATTCCATATCGCAATTTCTGCAAGTAATTGCTACCATGAGACGGACGTGGTACTTTTGCTTTATGTACATAAACAACGTCGTTGCTTAAATCCAAGAATTCACGCGACAATATCGTCTTGTCGATAACAATTCTTCCCTCAGCCAAACAGATGCTTAGAAGCATCAACAAGACCACAAAAGTTCCCTTCTTGCTAATCCTTGCCATTACTTCAATATTTTGTTAATACTTCAAATTGAAAATATGATCAGTGAAACCCTTTATATAGGCGTAAATATACCTCTAATGTTGGAAATAATATTTTCGAATTTAACTGTATGGATTGTGTATAACTTAGTTGCTGTTTTAGTTTCATACATTTTCTTAATTTATTTCGCTGCATCCCTTGATAGTGCATTCAATTAGAAATAAACTATTCTTATAAAATGGTGTATATGCATGCATTATTGTACAACTTTAAATATTCTGAAAAAGGCAAAAAGTATCTTGAGGCCCCTAATCTTTCATCGTTCGGTGCATTAAGTCCTTGATCTTTCATTTGAACACATTAAGCCCTTGATCTTTTATTTTTGGTTCTATCAATCCCCTTTCTAATAAAATTGGATGATTTGTTAACTTTGACAAATTAATAAGATCAAAATATTGTGGCATAATTACAAATCTAGCCCGTTTAGGAGGGTTCATTAATATATGTGATTCACTTTGCTTTTTACTTACATTTCTAGACAATATTGTCTTTTTCAAATTGACAATTATTTTTCCCGCCTATCGAATGTAGTAACGCCGCACCTTCTTTCTCAAACGTTTCTCTTTGTCTCTCTCCAATTAAGTCTCTCAAGTTCATTTCTGTAATCGTTTATTCTTCTTCATCTTTGCTCTTCTTTTCTTTTTCATCTTAGCTCTTCTCTTTGATTCCGGCCCCACAAATTGAGGCCAAATTCTTGATGACTGAAAATTACTAAAGCACATTTACTGAAAAGAAATTACTGAACTGAAATGAAGAACCGATAAAACTAATAAGGCATACAGTATATGGTCAAACATCATTCATTAGATTTCATCTATGTTTTCATTCTCTTCAATTTCACTTTCGAAATGACTAGAAAAGGAGCAAAAACAACGACAATAAATACTAATTTTTTTGTTCATTTTTTTTAAAATTGTTGAATAATTTATTGAAAATTCAATCAATTGTAATTAATTAGGTATCACAATATTTCAATTGGTCTTATTAATTTGTGAAAGTTAACAAATCATCCAATTTTGTTAAATGAGGACTTGATAGAACCAAATATAAATGATCAAGGGCCTTATATATCCAAATAAAAGATCAAGGACGTAATGCACCAAAAAGGAAAAGATCAGGGGCCTCAAGATGTTTTTTGCCTCTGAAAAATGAATATAAGCTATCTATCTATTCATCATGATGTAAATTTGGAAAAGAAAATGTTTATGTGTGGACACCAAATAATTTCTCACGTTAATGTTATTTATTTTAAATTTAGCAGTTTTGCCAATTTTGAAAAGTAATTTACAGTTAAATCTCTTTAAAGTAATACTATTGGAACCAGAAAAAAATATTACTTTAGCAAAGTTATTACTTTATTGATAATGAACACTGATGAAGAGACTAGTCCTAAACCGGACAATAGCAATAGAATCACCTACGGATGAATAAATTTTTGAGTCGGTAATGAACATTGGTGAAAGGCTGATCTTGAACCAGACGATAGCAATATCATCTTAAGCGTGTCATCAAAGAAAGCAGTTCAAGCAATCAACACTTTGAACAATTACTTGTTACAACACGAGCAAAACATACCAAGAGTTATTTATGCTTTACGTAAAGTCAATAATGATGTTAATTTTAGCTTTGGTGGAAAGAAGAAACAAGATACTCCCTCCGTCCCAAAATAATAGGCCAAATTTTAGTTGCACGGTAATTAAGGAAATTAGTTAAAATGCTATAGGTTTACTAAAATACCCCAAATAAGAATAATTAAGGATACCAAAATCAAATTTAAATGTTTATTGGTATTTGAGATTTATAGAACACATACAACATACATTAATATCCACATTTAAAAAAATTAATCACAAAAAAAATAAATTACCGCCAACAATTAAACACCAAATTTTCTTACCTCCAATACTAATTAATTAAGCACCAAATTTACCCATTTCTTACCGCCAAAAAAACACTAAATTACCGTCCAAAAATTAAGCACCAAATTGACCATTTTTTACCGCCAATACCAAAAAAAAAAAACACTAAATTACCGCCACTAAATCTTCATAAGAAAATCAAGCAAAATCTAAAATGGAGCCAATTTTTTTCTACGGACTAAAATGAAAACCAAAGAAATGGAGTATAAATGAAAACTAAATTCTTCTTATGATTAATGAACTAATATTGCAACAAACCATCAACCATAAAAATAATCTAACACATGAAAGTTGAAACTAATTACTCAAAGAACATAAAAGGTGTTACTTGAAGAACTTTGGCATGACGATTTTTAACATCGTATTGATTTCTCGATCGCGTTCTTGAGTTGAAGAGATATATCCATCTTCTTTTGGAGGAAGATTCAAATCAATGGACTTTTTTTTTTCATTCTCAATTTTCATCTTTGCACTTGATCTTTGATTTTGCCCTTGCAAATTGTAACTTTGAATTTCTTTATCCATGATTTTTTTTGAAAACTTTTGTACTCGTATGATTTTTTTTAATATTGCTGGCTAGAAGATATTCATGAGTATATATAACAAGTGGACTATTCATGAAATTTATTCAAGTTTCTTGGAATTGGACATTTGAATGAAATAAATTTTTATTGGGATTAAAAGAATTTATATTGGTAAACATGAGATGACCAAATTGATTAAAGTGTAGACTAAATCATTAATAAGGGCTTTTTGGACAATTTAGCATTTAACTACCTTCTAAAAATATAATTTGGCCTATATTTTGGGACGACGAAAATAGAAGTTTGGCCTATTATTTTGGGACGGAGGGAGTATTATATATTCATATTTTAAAAAAATGGAATTTTGTAACTCAAACATATTATATATACGTATAATTCAGAAATTATTATTTTACATATTACTTGGGGCCCTTCAGGACTTTCTAATTTTTATTATCTTATGCTTTTAACAAGAATATTACTTTACTACATTGGCCCAAGTTGGGACCGACGAAATTTATTACTTAAGCAAGGTTATTACTTTATCGAACATTACTTAACCGAGGTTTAACTGTAAACCTTTTGAAACTCTAATGGAATAAATTTTAGGGAAAAGTACAAATAAAACCCTTGTGGTTTCAATGTTTTGCAAATAGAGGAATGTGGTTTCATTTTTTGCAAAATGAGGCATGTGGTTTACATATTTGACAAATAAAGGAAATTGACTAACAACATTTGCCACATCATCAAGTCAACCCGCCACATCATCAAGTCACATGACATGTCATCAAAAAATTAATAGTTTATTATGCCACGTCAACAAGTCAACATGACACATCATCAAAGTCAATATGACATGTCATCAAATACTAACAATTTAAATGAAATTCCTTTAGTTGTCAATTTTGTAAACCACATGCATCCTTTCGCAAAAAATGAAACCACATTCCTCTATTTGCAAATTCATGAAACCACAAGGGTTTTATTTGTACTTATCCCTAAATTTTAAGGTTAATTTCAAATAGGTGTCTTGTGGTTTCACGTTTTTGTAAATAAATGATTGTGGTTTGCCTTTAAGCAAATATAGAAACGTGGTTTGCTTTGTTTGCTGAATTAAGGAAATGACCAATTTCAATGACGTAAAAGATGACATTTTTTGCCCAAATTTTCTTTCAAACCTTTGACCGGGTACGTAAGAGTTAAGCTCAACGGTCAGAAATGTTTTTCTAACAAAAAAAGTTTTCGTTCATGTCAACAAAATCGACAATTTTCTTAATTCTGCAAACAGTGCAAACTACAGTCCATTATTTGCAAAATTGCAAAACCATATGATACTTATTTGAAAATAAATCTTATTCAAATTGATCTTATTAAAATATAAAAAAAAAAATTAAAAAGCTGATCATAAACGACTTGAGTAATTCTAATAATTTCCTATTAAAAAAATGAAAAAAGTTTAAAAATAATGCTCATATTTTACTCAATTTTCAAATAGAGGTTTCTGGTTTAACAGTTTGCAAATAGAGGTATGTGGTATGATAATTTTTGCAAATAAAGGTATGTGGTATGAATATTCTTACAAAACAGAATTTCTGAAATTACAATGATGATATTTTTATCTTTTAAACGACTTATGTCTATATATTAACAATATATTGATCCCCTAATCGAATTCTAGATTAGTAAAATGCACTTAAACATCAATTTAGTCTGTAAACCGTAATATTATAGAAGAACGTAAAACGTCAATAATATGGTTTATGATTTTCATTTGAGAGTGAGCATTTTCATTAAATGATACGTTTTATGGATATTTTAATGAAATTTTTCTTAAAAGATACAAAATGCACTTTGTTCTCATTAAAACGTAAAGTTGTAATTTTGGATATATTATTTTGCAAAAATGTTCATATTACATACCTTTGTTTGGAAATTGTTAAATCACAGACCTTTATTTACAAATTGAGTAAACCACGAGTATTATTTTTAGACTTATTCCAAAAAAAATCGAATAACTTGGCTAGTGTAATCCTTTTTTTTTTTTTTGACGGATGGCTAGTGTAATCCTATTTTAGGGAAATATAATACATAAACTTGTGATAAAGGAATATGGCGTTGGGAAAGGGGGAATTAAAATCGATAACAAACAGCTAAGTAATTCTAATCAATCATTCTAATTCCAATCAATCATTCTCTTTCACATCCAATATCCCAAATTCATCAAACTCCATTACCCCCACTTAAACTTCCCTAAGGTTTTTGAAATAAATCATTTTAAAGTTATATTTATCTTAAAAAGTAGCTAATAAATATTTTTTCTATAGCCAATCTAAACATATGTGAAATTTTAATGTAATCTCTTTTCTTTCTTCTTATTTCCATTTCTTGATTCCATTTTGTTAATCTACACGAACCAAATGCCTAAAATCACTAATAATTTTTCTTTAGTCGAATAGGGTTTTTTTTTTTTTGCAATAACATGAATGAATTTAAAAACTTATTTAGAAAAACTTATCTTTCCATTTATTTTCAAAAAAAATCTAATAACTATTATAAACAAAAAATTTAATTTACCTTTAGAGGAAAAAATTTCTAATCTCTAACGTACCTCTTCATGTAAATGTCCGTTAGGTTTAAAGCATGCACAACACAACAACATTATATTAACCCAACAGTGCATTCAACATTTTCAACTTTCGCAGCTTCTAAAAACAAAAAGCAAATTTTTGCATAACCATACTTTCAAGTGAAAAAGTTGATTTTAGGATCTGGAAGAGAAAAACTAATTCTACATTGTCCTGCTACTAAAAAGTATAAAATTATTAGAATCTATTAATTCATTTTACAAAAATTGCTATATTTTAATTCTTTTTTGAGAAATTTAAACTTATAACTTTACACCCACTTTTAAGGAAAATTCTAGAGCGCTTTTGATAGACTATAATGCTCCTTAAAAATATAAAGAACTTTAAGTTAATACAAAAGTTATTTAGAGTATAATAAAAATTATAAAGTTATATTTATAATTAAATGATACAATATTTCGGGAAAGATTTAAAATCTATCAATATAAAGTGTATAATAATTACTATTGTTTTGGAGTTAAAATAGTTGTAATTCTTAATTCTCATTACATACAGTGAGATTCGTTCATCTCTATCCGTTTATTATTCTTATTATTTCATTTTAAAAATTTCTTTAGTGTCTTTCACTTTCCTCCAAATATGTACAATTTTATCAAACAAGAACTATCTTAAATTTTCAGAAAGCTGAATATTTTATTAATTATTCATTGAATACTTGTGTGTGGTCAGTCACGTGCTATGATGTATCACCATCTGCCTCTATTTCCTCTTCAAACTATCAATCATTAATCATCCCTGATGAGGACTATGAGCCTACAACTAAGCCCAATGGATTCACCGGCCTAATTTCTAGAAGGCCCAAAGCCCACAGACATCAACTCAAAAAGGCCAACCGCGGGCCTTCTCTGTGAGAGTTCGGACAAGTCACCGGACAGTCTCAATCCGCATGAGCCCATCGAGCTACATCTCAAACACTATAAAATGTCTAGCCTCGTAACTCTATCTACTTAATTCACTCGTCTCATTAACTTGAGCGTTGTAACGGAATTAGCAAATGTGCGCATGAGGATATCAATCCCATCGGACATTTTCTTGACACTAGTACTATAGGAACCCTATTTATTCGCTTTCTCCTAATAAATAACAAAACAAGTAACAATAGTAAACTAGTGCCACTAAAAAGTTATATATTACAATGTATAGGAGAAATATTTTACAAGTTGATAGATAATATTTTACATTTCTTGGATGATGACTCGGAATTGGAAGGAAAAGATGCCTGAAAAGGGAGTATTACAAAGGTTAATTACAAAAAAAAATTGGCTCAACGTGTAATTACATATCTAATTAAAGATACCCGATCGTGTTTTATCATTTGGCTCCCTAAATTTGTACTTGAACTGTGTTTAGGTGAAATGTTGACAGTTAGTGTTATGTCAACTTTAAAACTTTTCAGAAATAAAATTAAATGCGGTTATCGAATGCCTAATTTTATAAATTTGGGAATCTAATAGGTCCAAGTATAAATTCAGAGAGTTAAATAGTAACATGCTTATAAAAAAAAATATACGCGTCCAACTATAAATTAGAAAATTTCCTCAAAAGAAAAAAAAACTACAAATTAGAAAATTAGAAAATATACTGACCAGATTATGTTGAAATGCATCCATATTAAGGAAATCATAATTCTTGAATGGAAGGTCTTTATAGTTGATATCTATGTCACATTCCAGTGCTACCTACAATCAAGATTTCTTGATTGTCAAAATCAATTCAACAAAAACAGATATATATGTAATTCTAATTTTGTTGCTTAATTATTGTTTTTAAATACGAATCTGATGTTTTTTTATTGCATAACAAAAATTTTATTACAATTAGATGATAATAGAATGTCATGAATTTGTAACTTTTGCATAAAAATATGACATTATTTATTACTTTTAATACAATTAAAAGTTTTGGAATAGGATCTCGAAAGAAAATATATATCAAACCTTTTTAAATTGAAATAGAAGAAAAAAAAAATGAGTCAAATTGGTAATATTCACCAACGGTTTCAAAGAACTGGTCTATTTTTACAGATGGATCCAAGAAATTTAAGATCGTTATATTGCAAATTTTTAAACCAAGAGAAAGTCTCTTTATAAAAAGACAAGATTTTATTTTGTCTTCATACCTTAATTAATTACTTATATAATTAAGAGCTTTAAACGAATGAAAATAATTTAATTAATTAACAAACCTTGATCTTTGGCAATCTGATGTGAAACACTAGCAATTGAACTGCAACATCACCCAAAACTTTCATAGGAACCCCCTTTTTACCTCCCTTTGCTACTTGTACCAAATCTTCACTAATAATTTTTGTAACATTCAAACTCTGAAAAAAAATCTCAGCATTTACCGCAACATTTTCACTGCAAGGAGGCTGGTAAAACCCTGGAATTTTGACCACTCCAACTTGAATTACATGGTAATAAAGATGAAGCCAAGTAGGGTTATAATTGATTCCTATTTTGTTGTGATTTTGAGCATTTAAAATGAGAGAAACAATAGAAGAAACAACAAGACTTGAGCTTGAATTAGAAACATTGAGTTTATAAGACTCAATTTTAATTGTTGAAAGGGTGAATTTTGGCTCTTGAGGCCTCAAATTGAAGATCACAATTAAGATTAAAATTCCAATTGATATAATTAATAATAATAGAAGAATTAAGGCAAAAATACAAAAGCTTTTGAGAGAAAGAAGCATCATTAGTGATCAAATTAGGAAAAGAAGATGAGTGTTTTGTTTGATTTTCCATAGGATTAATTAATGTTTTTAGTTTGGTTTAGGAAAATTTTTGATTTAGGGATAGCTTATTGGTTTTGATTCCAAGATTGTTTATTTCTTAAGTATTGCATTCTTTAATTTATTCTTTTCTTCATCATTGTTTTTTCTTTCAAAATCATTGTACTTTTCTTCCAAAGTGTGCTTCTTTTCTAAACTTTTCATGTTTGTTACAATGTACATGTGGATCAAGCAAGTGTTCTTCTTCGTCACGTCACCATACATGACTCAATCAGTAAATCATACACTGCAACGCCATTTGAATAGTCAAAGTCTTGGAGATTCTCTCTCCTATGTGTATTTTAATTACTTCCTACTTACTGTTGGATATAGCATGATCTAAGCAATTTATGCAGAGACAAAACAATATATACATATATAACAATATAAATACATGGAATGAATCGAATGTACATAAATAAGAAATAATATACTAAATACAAATTTACTCGAGGCCCTTTCAGTTTCTTTAAGGCAAATTCACCACGTATTAGTGTAGTCTCCCAGGATACAACGAGTAATGTTAGGCGAACTCGAACCGCGAACGACAATTATCACCGGAAGCAAGAACGGATGGATGAGCCGAAAACAATAGCTCGGAAAAAAGAAATTATACACTAGTTTCTTAGCGTGTGGTTGAATAGACAAAAATTCAACTCTTATTCAAAATGGTGATTGTAACGTTCGTCATTAACTTGTGATATTAATAGAGATTAATTTCAGTAACCGATAACAGTTACATCGATTTTAGAATTCAAACAAAAACATGTAATAGTTTTGAGCTTGAATTTCTCATTCATCACAAGTTCGTTTTGAGCGTATAAAATACCATTAGAAAGCTCATGTATCATATAATATGTTTACGTATAAACATTTTTGGGAACTCATTCCTATCCAGTCAAATGCAGTGATCAAGTCCGTTATCAAGCAGGTTTTATAATGACTACTTTATCATTTGTATAATATGCCTCAAACATGACATAAAATAATATTTAATACTATTATTAACACATATTTCCAACACTTAGCATCCTTCTCGAATTAGGAAAGCTCCAACTAAACAAGAATCTTCTTGATCATCATGCGGTAGAATTTCTAATCAAGTCATATATCAAACTAGGGCTAGGATTAAGTCTTCATATATAAATAGCAAGGTACATTCATACCTCAAGGTGTTCACATAACATTCGAGTTCTCAAATTACTCTTTAACTCTGTTTTTAATTTCTACTGACTTAGACATTGAAGTGGGGTCGCGGATCAACGTTGCTTCCTTAGTTTACGTTTTCTATTTTGCAGGAAATGCAAGATTATATATGAAGTCAAGTTTAGTTTATGTCGTAGCAATGTCAATCTAGACTTTTATGGGGCTCTTGTTTATTGTGATGAGATGTGGGAGATGAGAATGAGAAGGAGGACATGAGCTAGCCCTTGTTTGTTTGGTGGGATGGAGGGAGAGATTGAAAAAAATTTAGGGTAAAGTTCAATACAAACCACTGTAGTTTCAATTATTTGAAGAAAAATGATTGTGGTTTACTTTTTGTCAAAAAGAGGATTGATGTATTACATTTTTCTAAAAAATGACATTTTAGTTTTACCTTATAAAACTCATGCTTAACGACTTTAAATAGAAAAATTTGAAGAATTAAAGTTATTTAATACTATAATTTCCATGGAACCACATTTTCAGTTTTTGAAAATCATCATTTTTTTAAACTTGCTCTCTCTAAAAGTTGATTTTATCTCTCTTCACTAAACATCATCTAAATGATCACAAAATAAAAAAGTCGAAGAATTAAAGTTTTTTAGACTATCAATATATATTGGAATATATCATTTTTGAAGTTGTAAACAATGATTCTAAGAGCACCAATAAAAATGTCCTCATTTTGCAAAAATCTGAGACCTCAATCATTGTTTTGACAAAAACGACTTTAAACAAAAAAAATTTGAAGAATTAAAGTTGTTTAATATCATAATTTTCATGGAACCACATTTTCAGTTTTTGAAAATCATCATTTTTTTAAACTTGCTCTCTCTAAACATTGATTTTATCTCTCTTCACTAAACATCATCTAAATGATCATAAAATAAAAAAGTCGAAGAATTAAAGTTTCTTAGACTATCAACATATATTGGAATAAATCATTTTTGAAGTTGTAAACAATGATTTTACAAGCACCAATAAAAAGGTCTTCATTTTGCAAAAATCTGAAACCTCAATCATTGTTTTGACAAAAAGTAAACCATAATCTACCATAAAATAATTGGTGAAGGTTTTTTTTTTTTTTAACTTTACCCAAAATATTATATCTCAATCCACCAATCTAGGATCGGCGCGGGTGTCCTAGGATGATGGGGATGAGATGAGAGTTAAATAAGATAGAAATAATTAAGTAGTCCCTCCCTTCCTTCCTCTCTTATAATTTAAATGGTGACTACATAGTCATTTCCCTCTCTTTTTCCATCTCATCTCAATTTTAATCCATGAAATAAACAAGGCCCAACTAATCTCCTCTCCCCAATTTCACTTCATCTAATCTCATATCATATCAGTTTCAAATTTCATCCCATCTCAACCTCAATTCGAAACAAACGCCCCGGTTAGCAAAGTTGATCCATTTGGTCCTTTTTAAGTCAATGATCATTTTGATTTCAATTAATCAACCTATTGATCTTTTTTTACAATAATTAAATCTCTGGTTGCTTTATGGCATAAGGTCTTGATTGCTGAAAAGTCTCTTTAAATGTAAAATTCGATTAACAAAGTAATTTATTTCCATACAAATCTCTCAACAATCCAAATCAAACTAATATATAAAGTCAAGACCATCAAAACACAAAATTTTGTCATTTCAGTACCAGCATTATAGTAATCTAAAAAACTCAATCATGATTTTTTCTTTTCAATATTTTCTTCTCAACCCCATTAGAGCTCTCTTCTTAATCATTTTCTCCAATTTATATTTCTCTACAAAATCAAGCACCACAATCTACCATAAAATAATGAGATTTGTGCCTGGAATCAAATCAAAAAACAACAAAATCAAAATTAAACTAACTGAAAAGAAAATCAACTCAAAACTAAATCAAAATCAAACTATATACTTTGAAATTACAAAGACAGGGAGAAAATAGTGGACATCGGACTTGATGAGTAGTTGGCATCGGGGACGGCGAAACAACAACAACGGAATAACGACGGACAATTGATGTATCAATGAAAGAGGAGAAGAGGTCGAAGACAAGAGAGAGAGGGAGGGAAGGAAGGGAGAAGGTAGGAATGAAATGAAACAGTGAAATTAGTACATCAATGTTTTTTTCTTTTTCAATTAAATTAGTAAATTTCAACGGTGTAACACACTTCAATTTGTGCCACTAGTGATAGTGTGATGGGAAAGTTAAATAATATCACTTTTAATTACTTAAAGAACTAATTCGGACATTTATATAAATGAAGAGGTTAAGTAACGTTTTAATTAAAATTCAGGAGGTAAATTGATTTTTCTGTTGTAAAAGCTGCATCAAAATCCACCTACAAAACAATTATTCTCAATTTATTCGTTTTTCCTAATAAAAGTTCTTTCAATTAGGGGTAAGTAAGTATAGAAGGACAAAAAATGTAGTGAAGCTTTCTAAGTTTACAATTTGCACAGAGGTGTACCATAACATAACATAACAAGAATCTGAATTACTAATAAAAAAAGTCCTAATTTTTCAAAACAAACAAATAGTTCAACAGGGGTTTAAATTATTATTTTTCGATGAGATCAACAGGGGTTAAAAATTGAATATGGACAAAAGATGACTCAGAAGCTACTCATTTTCATCCAATTAATTGACAATTCAACCTCATCCTTCTAATGCTCAAAGGGCTCACATTACTAGATTTTCTAAATCCCATAACATTATTTTTTAGTGGATTGCTATTTGTAGCCTGCATTGCCGTTTAAACCACAAGGAAAAGACTATTGCACCACCCTGCGCTAAAAATTCAACATTTGCCAACTTCCACACTCTCAAATCTTTCAATTAATCACTTCGAGTAGAAATCACGAATCAAGAAAGAAGCGAATCGAGAAAAAGCTTCACATATGTGCTACATAATTGTTTCAAAGTTTTAACGCATAATTTTGGTTTTAAAATCATCAATGTGGAGACTAAAATTGTAGACCTTCCACCATGGAGAAGACTAAAACTATAGACAGTCTTCACCATGATAAGGACGTCTACAGCGGACGTCCTCACTATGGTAGAGACGCCCTACCATATGTGAGAACATATGCAAAAGACATCCTCTGAGAGATTTTAGTATACTCCTGAAGCACGGTGACGTGATACTCCAAACCAATAAATGGTTGACATATGTTACATTAACCAATAAGATTTTGACAACGTGTAATTAATTAAAAATTTATTTTTAGTTAATAATTCATATAAAATTCTAGACCCTAAAATAAAAATTCTACACCCTAAAAACTAAACCATAAATCCTAAATACTAACATATATGACGTGTCATTGAATTATTAATCTGGAATACCACGTCATCCGTACTCCAAAAGTATTTTAAAATTTCTCGAC
Organism: Euphorbia peplus; assembly: GCA_028411795.1. Taxonomy (NCBI): domain Eukaryota; kingdom Viridiplantae; phylum Streptophyta; class Magnoliopsida; order Malpighiales; family Euphorbiaceae; genus Euphorbia; species Euphorbia peplus. The sequence continues at coordinate 3,483,282 of CP110843.1, read as the reverse complement.
ATCCTCTTCTTGTAGGGAAAAAGAAGATAACCCTTTTTTTCATTCCCAACATCACAAATGGCAAAATTGTCTTTTCTGTGTGAGCTGTAGGCGGAGAAAATGAATTGCAAATAACACCACCATATTTTTGGGGCTTTTAATTCATTTTAAAGGATTTTAACTTTTCCATGTCTCCAAACTTAAATCATTTAAAAATATTAATTAAGTAATACAAGTAGTCTAATATACAAATATTTTGATGTACAATAATCTTCAAACCATGAATTTTAAATCAAATTAATGAAAAAAATCATTGAATATATAAATAGGTACGCAAGGAAAACCACCATACATGAAAGCTGAGAATAAAAACCATGTGCTGACAAACACATTTTCAAAGCAAGTTTCTAACCCATTAAAATCACGTTGTCGTGTCAAAAACACGCAAAGCAAGTTTCTAACCCATTAAAATCATGTTATCGTGTCAAAAACACGGTAAGTGCAGTCTGATGCGCTACATGTGGTCATGTCAAAAACAAAACCATATTGTCGTGTCGGAAAATTTACGAGACAGAAGCAGCAAGGAAGAATATACACAGAGCAAAATATAATAAAATCTTCTAGAGACAATTTGATGTTGCTAACAAAAATTTTCATTAAATATTTTTATTAGTAATGAATAAACCGATTCAAAATTGATGGCTCATGCAAAACCATGGCGGAAACAGAACAAGGGTTAAGATTTTTATATGTTTTTTCAGTTCAACATAGAACACACAACATTGTCAATTACAGTCATAAAATTCAACAATTCCAAGTTTAATTTTTTCAAAAGGTAGAAAGGTAACCTAAATACCTATTTACTACTCTTTCACCAAAAGCTCCTGCTCGTACCGCATAGACGACCATTCCTACAAACCAAAGGCACAAAATTTAGAACCCAAAAATGACATTACTGATGTTTATCGAAAGGAGAACTTCCTTACATGTAGCCTTATTTACAGAAGCTAACACAATGGGGAGAGTTCGCTTAATAAGCCAAACTGAATTCATCGAAGCTCCACAGGTTCATCGGGTTAACACTATCCTGTGTTGCGTCTATATTCAGAAGGCTATCGAGCTCCCAATTCCCATCATACGGCATCTGAAAGTTCTCAAAACCCAACAGCTCTTCAGAAAGAGATTTCGGGTTGTTTTCTTGGACAGGCGGCATCACATTTGAAGAGTCCAGCTTCATCTTCTTACTAGGACTAGCTATAGCATCCTCGAAAAACAGAGATTCATCAACTTCCGGAGTTCCGGAAAGAACAGATGAGATTTCAGGAGTCTTTGCAGCCTGCTCTCCCCATCCGAAGTCGGAACAGTCAAACGAGTTGCTTCCTTGATCAGAATTGAACATCATAGGAACATTGTCAGTTGGGGCCATGGATTTCACTCCAGAATTGGCAGGAAAGGACTCCACTGAAGTGAACTGGTTCACTAACGGTTTCTCTTCAACAAAGCCCATTGAATTGAAGTAATCTTGCTCAGGGTTGCTCATGTAACTGAAATTCTGAGTTATGTCTGTCTTGGGAAGTGATTGCTGCACACTTTCCTTCACTGCACGTTTTGGCAAATCACGTGGAGCTTCATCAGGGAAGTTCACTTTAGCTTTCTTGCCACGAATTCTACGTGCCTCAGCATCATACGCTCTTGCAGCTTCTTCTGCAGTATTGAATGTACCTAGCCAGACACGGACTCCTTTCCTGGGGTCCCGAATCTCAGCAGCCCATTTTCCCCATGGACGCTGCCTGATTCCTCGATACTGGTTCTTTCTCTTTCTCTTTGCAGATTTTTCAGCTTGCCCATTGAATTCCACAGGTTTTACGGCTGCAGGACCTACAACAATCATTAAGCAAAAGAAATTAAACATAAATACTAGTAATTAAAGAAGTTGAAAGACACAGACACAAAAATAAACAAAAAGTTCAATGAGACCACGATAAACAACAGCAACGAATATCCTGCAGAATCCCTATTATTAAAGATGATGTATCAGGTACCAAGCACTACGGTTAATCATACAATTACCAGGCGAACTTTAACAAGGAAAACTTGATTCGGCAATAGAGATGATAAAACCATTCAATAGAACCAAGTTTTACTTTCATTACATACTCGAGGACCTAAGTTGTATGCTAATCATATGCAACAAGCAATCAACTTTCTAAGGGATCCTTTAATTAAAGTCACTAACGATAGCTTACATGTATGATGCCGAATTTTTATGCTACCGATAAATCAAGAAAACCCCTAATTTCCTCCCTCCCTCTCCTTTGATATATTTTTGTTGTTTTCTTCTTTTTGTTCATTTCAAAAATAGAAGGAAATTTATTCTGGTTTTCATTTCCTTAACAAGATATCATCACTCAAACCGTTTAACAACAGTAATGAGCTATTCAAAGCTTCTGTAGAGCTACAAAGATCTAAAGCTTATTGAACACAATCAAAGAAACTTTGCAAAAAACTCAAAAATATTAGAACAATCTAGACCCAATCAACATTGACAAAGACCTTACCCAAAAAAGGCCTAAGGTTTTCGGTCTGGGAAGGTATCAATTTAGGCTCAACCTATAAAATGGTACAGATTTAGACTCAACATTTACAAAATGTAAAATTTTATAAACGATGAGCCTAAATCGATACCACTTTATCCCTATTACCTATTATAGAGAAAAAAAAAAACCTATTGAGTCAACAAACCTAGAACCAACTTTCACAAATCAAAACCCCAGATTTAATTCTTACAAGTTACAATCCTTCAAAAGAAAGGTCTTCCCCCTAATCAAACCAAATTGTCATACTCCCTAACTCCACCTAAACGGTACCCAACCAACCTCGAACCAGCCTCAAACCGAGAAACCGATGAAATTTATAAAAAAAAAAACACCATCTAAAGTAAGATCTCATAGAACAAATATTAAAGAGAACTCACACGGAAAGCAGTTTGATCACAAAAATTCCCTAAAAACACTTAAAATAACGCATAAAATTTGAAAATAATTCTCCAAATGAACTTCCATTTCCACAAAATTAAAGTCCCTAACCAGAAATTTTGAAGCTTTTCCCCCAAAGTTAGAAACCCCAATTAACAAACAGAGTATAAAAAATCTACCGTCATACAGACAAAATTTTGGGCTATTTTATAAAATTTATGTTTTAGAAATAACGTTTCCCGTGTACGTATCCATGCAACATAGTCAAGAACCAATCAATTACAGAAAAAAAAAACCTCCAAATGAAAATCAGCTGCCAAACAGACCCAATCTAAGTTCCAAACAGCATGAAAATTAAATTAAATCAAAACCCATTTCTGGAAGATAGAAATGTTTAATACCATGAGAGACACCGCGTTTTCGGAGCGGCCGAGGAGAAGCTGAAGCTGAGAAAGCAAAAGGCTTAACATCAAGCAAAACCTCATCATCCTCATCGGCATCGGACTCATCCTTGAACTCCTGGAAATCAGCTTCAAAATCATCATCAAGATCGATCACCGCCGGTTTAGTGTACGGTTTCGCTGCTGGTTTCTTCAGATCGGGCCAGAGAAAATCCGCCGTCAACCGCCGGGAATATCGCCCCCCAGCCGGAGCAGCAGGGATGAAGTCGGAGATGATAGCACCGCCACACATGGTGGTTGAAGTTGAGGTTGCGGATGATCAGAAGGATGTAAATGAAAAGATTTGTTGAAAAGTAGGTACTAAAGTGCGGAGTTTGTAAAGTTGAGGGATCAAAGTGCAAATGATTTTCGGTGCAGGTTTAAGTAGAAGTTGGAAGATAGGTGAAGGCTGTAAGAAGGTTTTTATATTTGAGGAAGAAAGGACAAATTGGTCTAAATTACGTTGTTGTCCTTGTTGTTAGTTTACCATTATGCCCTTGTTGAAGTTGTTGCTGCAGGTTGGACTGGTGGGTTCTATATTTGACCCATTTGTTCAAGAACTTACCACTTGTTATATTATATTTGATACTAATAGGGCGGTTAAAGACTTATTCCGAGATTAACAAGTGAATTTTGAATACCTAACTAGTTAAATTTGTAATCTGTTCATTTTGAGTGTTTAAGTGAACTTAGACGATCACGTCTTTCATTTAAAACAAGAGATTTTATATATTTTATATTATATGAAAGCTGCATCTCGTATAGTTTGATTCTTGTAATTTAGAAATTTGTGATGTTGATTAGCCGAAGCAGAAAAATTATTAAGATCATGTTTGTCATGTTCTTTATACCTTATTGATAAATTCAGTTCAGTAATTTTAGTAATTTTCTTTTAATAATGCACTTTAGTTTCATAATTTTTAGTTCAGTTTAATTCAGTAATTTTCAGTTTAAACATGATATTATATTGCGGGTATGCACATTTTAAGTGAAAAACGGAAACGTTGTAAAGAAAAAAAAAGAGTGAAAAATGAAGATGAATAGTCCATGGACAAAAACCAATTGGTTGTACCTCAAGGTATACTTATCAATGCGTGAGTGGAGAGACCAAGGTTCGAATCATGCTCCTTACAATTTATAAAGAAAAAAATAATCCACGGACAAAAAGCTTAGTATATACTCCTATTTATTATTAAGATTACATAGAATCAAGGATAGGAGATTTTTTACTAAAAGAATGTTATATTAGGTGAATTTTTTATGAAGGTTGCATGAGATGTGGATTTTTATTAACATTGATACCATAAATGTATTTCAAAATAATCTCCAAAGTATAGATTAAAAAGTAAAAGAAAATGGAAATTTCGGCAAAAGAAATCTCACCTCTTTGTGGTCAGGATATTCACCATGAATCAGAAGATCCACCTAGATTTTAAACATTATGGTAGTAACATACATGTGATTAATTTGATATTTAAGTGATAATATGATCGTGACATCTGGTTGAGAAGATTTCAAATACTTTTAAAACCAGGCGATCCACTTAAATTGTATACATTATGGTAGTGGTATATGTGTGCTTAACTTTATATAAGCGATAATATAAGATTGCGACAGCTAGTTGAGAAAAATTAATATCTATAATAAGCATACATGACAAAAGAAGTGCATTTTGAGTTCATAACGTGTACAACATAATTTTACTGCATCGTTAAATTGTATTACTAATCTTTTACCTAGTTGATCAGTAATTAAGTATGATAATATAGTCTAACTAATATATCTGGACCCGATTAAATGAATGAATGACCGACATCGCATACGTTTATCATATAGATTTAAATTTAAGTCCCTTTCTTCTAAAAACATATGTGATACAACATGCATGAATAAATGCTTAATTGAAATCACCTACATATTAATATGTGTTTTTTTACAACACACATAAAATGTGTTATGGTGTTATAGCCAAAATTAAAATGTTATAAACAAATTTATCAAAATTGAATAAACAAAAATAATTATGTATCCACTCCAAAGGAGTTTCGAGATCTTTTCTTTCGAAAGTAGAAGTCTCAAAATTTACGTGTTCTTACTTTTTAGTTTTACTTATAAAAAAAAGGATTATTTTTTATTTATTTTTTTGAAACAATTGGGATTATTTTTTTAATTAAACAACAAAGGAAACAAAATCATTTGTGATGATAATTTGGAAAGAAACACAGAAAGAAAGAATTAGCAAAAGGCGTCTTACGACGCCGGATCTCGGCAAGCTTTGCGTAAGCAACAACAACAGTACAAACGTACAAGTTCAAATGGCAAACTGGTAATTCAAGTGTACTTCCAGGGATCGTATTGTACACATGCTTAGAAGTTTCTCAATATACGTTTTACTGCCAGTAAAAAGCGTGAGGTCGACACGTGCTAAATAAAATGACTAGAAAACAAAAAGAAAGGGGTAAAAAGTGAAAACTAAGGTTCATGTACCTGAACCTGCCTAAATTGAGGAAAAGACACAAAACGACAAAAACACAAAAATTATTTAACAATGGGACCCGCAAAACAGATTATGGACTTATCTGCCCTATCTGTTTTATTCTTTAACCCAAAGGGAAAATGGCTAAATATGTAATTTCTTTAATATAATATGGTAAGATATCTTTTCGACTATTCACCCTTTGCGTCATTATTTTATTCAATTTTATTTACTTTTTATAAACATTTTGCCATATAATTTGTAGAGAAGTTGTATTGATATTCTGTTTTTCGGAAAAATAAATAAAACAAGATATTTTTATGATTATTTTTTTTTTTAAGAGTAACTATCACTTTGTCCATTATATAGTGGATGAAATTTAAACTAATGTTGATAAAAATAAAGTAAAGATTACTTTAAAGTAACCATAGAAAGCACCTTACTTAAATTGAACAGAACTGTATTTTTAATAAAATAAAATTATCTAAAGTTATTGAAGTAAATTAAATCAAATTGAAATTAAGTGCTAATAAATTCACAAGAATAAGGCTCGACTCATTTTATAAAATGAGAAGTAAAAGGTAACCATTTACTTGTAAGATATGTGATCTCCTAAAAAGTCCGTATTGCACCCCTAAACTATTTCCAACAAGAAAAAAAGAAGAAAGATTGTTGTCCTTACCCAAACCATAGTTTATATAACTATTCATTTTATGGATTTTTACGTGAATACTTTGTTTCCACTACTTTATCCATTATAACCGTTAAATGAATTAAATGAAAGTTAATTCAATGACAGAGTAACTATGACCTTCACATTTATTTATATTCATTGGAATAAAGAAAAATAATAAAATAGGTAAACCTATCCACAACTTAATACTAGTATTTATGGGTTATCAAGAAACAAAAATAAAAATGCTACTAGTATTTTATGTTAAAGAATAAAATTAATTTCTAGATGAATATTTCAGTAAAAAGAATAAAATTGACTTCTAGAAGAATATTTCAGTAAAACTTGTTGATAGTTGATATATAGATATTTGATTAATTAGCTGAACACAAATTACTTGTAGTTTTTTACTTTAAAGAAAGTATTAAATAAGAGTGATGGTGGCTATACTTTAATACGTGTGAGGCACACGAAATTGGTGTCTTGATTCATCAAGTTGTAGTTGTAGCCGAAATGGAGGCAGGCTGGAATTAGGATGTTTGTGCGTAAGCTACTTCATTGCAGCCTATAATTGCACCAATGATGTATGCAAAAATAAGTCCATAGATAGGCTCTATCTTTTCACAACATTTGATAATATTGATGATAACATTTCATCACCTTTACCGGCATTTCTGAGGTGAAACACCAAGAAAAGGAAACCTCTATACTATGGAAAAAAGAAGAAGAAGGTAGGTATGGAACATAAGTACTAACTAAGTGGAAACAAATTAGTCATGATGTCATGTATTTTTCATTTTTCAAACTTCGACGATTAAGTTATTAAAAATTTAAAGAGAAAGTACACTTAAAGTAAAGAAAATAAAACTATTTTGTGACTATATCAAGTTACACTATTGGTAGCCAAACTATACCATGCTTCTTAGACTGATACCTAAACTAGCTTTCTTTTTTTCCAAGAGATACTCAAATCATCGATGACCTCCCAACTAGTCCCTAGTGACATGTTGGTGAGTGACCAACGCAGATTTGACCAAATTTTTAGGAAATAGTTTAGAAAACAGATATCGTTTGGGTACCAATGGTGTAATTTACCCGACTATACCAACATTTATTACGTTGTAATTGTTTGCGACTATATCTTGATGAGGATGGGGACTAATGCCTGCCACAACATTCGAGACATCTCGAACAAAAGAGTCAAGATGGTTAGGTCAGGATAAAATAGTCTTAGTGTGGTCCAGGGAAAATCTCTAGAGTTAGTATGAGGGCGTCTAACTAGGTCGGTCACTCTGTTTGACCAAGTTGTGATGTTTAATTCCATTGCGTGAAAATTTGAGTCTGTAAGGACTTAAGCATCACAATCCTCATCATCTACTATATAAACAAATAAGAGTGAACTCAATGGTTATGAAGCTTTTTTTTTAACACCCTAATTTGATTTGGTTCCTGAAAATTTGACATTAAAGTAAATATACTAATGCGATAATTAAGGCTCATAAAAAAGTTACAAAAGAAAATTAACATCTTCACATTTCCATTTAGGGTCAATTAAGGTTAAGAACAACGGAAAAGTACACTACCGAGGATGAGATGAATTACCACTTCATCAGAATTAAAGAACCACATGTCGATTCATTGGTTGTTACTATTTTTGTGGAAGGCTGGGACGTGAAGAGAGTACTTATAGACGTCAGGGCTTCTGCTAATATCATTACTCAATCCGCGTTTAATCTAGTTGGTGATAAGTGAGGCACAGATAGAAAAAACTTATTTGGATGTGTCTGAATTCAATGGTCACTCCTCACAATCAAACGGGCAAGTAGTTCTTGAGCTGGAGATAAGAGATAATAGATGAAAATAGTGTGGGGACCAGGAATTTTCAATAGTAAAAATGTCGTTGGCATATAATATGAGCTTGGGACGCCCATTCATTGTGGATACAGAATCATTAATCATCATGATGTATTTGGTGATACATCTCCCGACACATCAAGGACGGGTCATTGTAGAAGGCAACTAACTAATTTCCCAATCTTGCTACTTAACTTCATTAGAGATGCGACCAAAAGAGAAGGAAGAAGCTAAGCCTTCAGCATAGGCGATTGGTGACTCCGAGCTCTTGTGAGAAGCGTGTGCGAATAGCAACACCCTAAAATATGTAAAGTAATTATTGATGTCCTAACACAATGTGAGTTTGTGTTCGCATATCCACATGAGGTGCTACCTGGTGATGATAAACTTGGATTAAAGTGAGTTATTGGGCATGGAATGAACTTGGGTTTGATGGTTCTTTATGGTATCCTCTTGTGAAAGAGACGGGCTCGAGCCCTGAAAATACTCAGACAATCAAATTAATTTGGGCTTTAGATAGATAAAAACAAGTAAAGCTAGAGAGAGTGAGAGAGAATATTCCTAAAATTGTCTAGCTTTTATGATACTTGGAGTTTTATATATATTAGAGAGTTGCTTAATCACCATATGGGTCTACTGAATAAGTGTCCGACTGAATCGGTCGTTGCTCGAGTGCTGCGTCATTCTGCGAAGAGAGCGTTCGACATGATTGAGGCCCTTGCCATCAAGAAATCCTCTTGGACCCGGAGCCCCAAATGCGAGTGTCCAATACACTTGACGCCATCGGGCATCTTGGACCTACTTTAATGGGCTCCTATATGAGCTGCTTGATGCGCCTTTTGGTTCGCAAGGCTTGGTCATTTGGCCTATAATCCAATAATATGGTCATCAAGTATTTCCTCCATGTGTTGGTTTCCATCTTATTTATAAAATTGAGCCAGTACGTCTAGGGTTTATTTTAACCTGGCGGCGGAGGTCAAAATCCTTAAAATGGCTACTGTTAAACTGCCTTTTTCTTATAATATATACATTATTATTTTTGTTTTTATATTTATATTTAAGTGTCAAATTGTTCAAACAATTCAAAACATATTGTATTATTTATCAAAAGAGCTAGCTTTCATGCAAAATGATATGGATGTAGCTGGGAAAGACTAATTTCTAGTGGAAGTTGCGTCTAATTTTTATTCCAATCCTTTTCTCTAGCCCTTAAATTAGGGATCCTAATTGGGCAATTAATAAATTAATTAATGGGTTATTGTATAAAAATGTACAAGTTGATATGCTTAATCCAGAATTTACAAGTGGTTCAATGTTTCTTACCAACTTCAATCTAATAGTTTCAAGTCATAATCAGCTGCTGTTGAGATTAATGTAGTTGATATAGTTTAAGCATAAATTTTTAATTAAAAAAAGCATAAATTTTAATTTAATTAACCTCAAATTGCACAAAGTTTATAAGTAGAATAATCAATCTGCTGGAATAAATTGTTCCTCTTTTATTTTTCTTGGCTTATAATTTATAATGATAAAGTGAGTGCAAGATGAATTCTTTGATCGTGAGCGGACACTTTTTGAATATGTAATCTCCTCCTGTGGAAAGGTGGATTAGGCTTGACTCCCAAATTAGTATAATTTTAGAAATGGAGCAAAGTAGGTAAAGAGAGATTGTGAATTCACCATTATTTGAGAATATTTATAATAGTGATTCTGCTAACTTGACAAGACAGTGTGTAAATTAATAACTTATTATACATCGGGCACAATATCCAATCAAGCCAAATCTTCCATCGGCGTACTTTAGTAGAAATATGGAGAAGATGCATGTCTAGAAGTAGGTTGAGCGTGGATATCGAAGATTCTTGAACCGAACCGAATATCCGAAAAAAGAAGATCAAGAATTATATCGAACCGTTGACTTTTACTTTGAAATCGGACTGGATTGCACCGTTGGCTTTTTTCAATACGGTTTTGGAGATATGCAAATGTCTAATATTACTGAGTAAATGTAATGAATATTATAGAATCGGACCGATTATCCGAATAAAAAGATTCAGAACCAGATTGAACCGTTGACTTCTCTTAGAACCGGACTGAATTGTACCGTTGACTTTTACCAATACAATTTTAAAAAATTTTAAATACCCAAATTAAAAGATCTGTACTCACCCCATTTAAAAGTAGTGTCTGAATGAAAGCGATAACGATATGTCCACTCGAAAGCAAAGGATGAAAATGTAGGTTCAGATTTATTGGGCTTGGACCTAGATTCTCGTTCCATTTATAAAATTAATCTGGTTTATTAATGAATTGAGTGGAGAATGCACAAACCAACAAGTTGTATATTATTTTAAGCAACATAAGACAATTAAAGTCCATATGCAAATGTCTAATTATGTTTTTGTGTTTTATTGCACGCTCAAAGTGATAGACATGGGTGGTTCATTCTTAGTATTTCCATATCTGGATTTATTTAATCATTTATTTTTTGTAAAGGTTAGAAATTGGTATGATCTTTATAAGAATCTAATTACACTAAAAAGAACATTGCTCAAATTGTATGATAATTTATATATGAAGGGGGTCAAGAGTAACCTTGCTAGTTTATGAGAAAAATTGATGCAATGGGAAATTCCTAATTTCTATCAAGTTTTCGGTTTCTAATTTTGACGTTTTCAAAAGTCAGTGCTTTTCTTGTGGTTGTGTGTGCTTGTTTAGCCAAATTCCATTTGTTCCACTTTCAAAATCACTATTTAATGTTTTTCTAACTATTTTTTTTTACATTTATTTCACCATATTAGGTTTTTTTTAAGATTTTACTATTTAAACCTTTGTTTTTGTTTAAAGAACCACTTTTATATATTTTATTGGAAGGAGTTTAAATACCATAATTCTTGGACCGCCCCGAATTCGGATTAGTCGGTTCAATGTGGTTTGAAAACCGGATGGAAAAACTAAAAAAAAAAATACGTATTCTATTTCATAAAAAAATTTAAATTTTGAAAATTATAAAAAGTAACAAGGCGTGATTTAATTAGTGCTAGTCGAAGCTTTATAATGATATTGTGTTATTAGTAAACATTGGAGCTTACCCAAAAAAAAGTAAACATTGGAGCTCAAATTGTACTATTGTTAACGTGGGTACTAAATTAGCTATTTGAAAAAAGAAAAATAGACACCATTTTAGTTAGATTTATAATATATTTTATTTTAGTAGAAACATTTTTTTTGTTGGATCTTCTCAACAACCCTCAAGATTGCACGGTTGCGTTCGTTTCAACTTCTCAAGATTTATAATAAATCTTTATTAGATTTATAATTTGAGCAGGCTTTAAGTGTTGCTCAAGATCTTACACTTAAAGCCTGCTCAAATTATAACTTGTTTACTGTTTTTTCTGTTACTACTAATGCTTTATGTACAGATTCTTCATTAATTGAATTGATTAATTAAGTGCTTTTACTTTATAAAAGCATTAGCTATTAGGATCTTTAAGAAAAATATTTGTATTTGATTAATTTTGCTGAAATTATCTTTTTTATTTTTACAAAATACACAATTCTTCATTAACGATGTTTCAACTTTTTTATAATACCGTTATTGTAAGAATTTTTGTTCTATTCACTTAATCACTTTTTGTAGACTTAAATCATATGTGTGTCCCTAAATTTGTTCAAAAAGGTTATTTTCAGTCCATCAACTTTGAGAACGGTCTATTGAGCCCCTCAACTATTAAAATGTGGATCTATTGAGTCTTTATTCGATAAGATGACATTGAATTGGCAAATGTGAATAATACGGATTTTAATGCCAACTCAATGTGATGTCATCGAATAAAGATTCCAGTTGAAGGACTTAACAAATCGTCTCCAAAGTTCACGAACTAAAATCACAATTTTTAAACAAATTTAAGGATATAGGCCTTTTTATTACTTATTAGCTACTTTTAGTTATATATTAGACATTTTATATTGATAATATTGGTAACTTTTTTTTCCAAACATGTGAATGATCATAACTATCTTTAACTTATATCTTTCAATTATAAAGTTTATTGCAGTACAAGTGTATGAGTCATCATGAAAATGAAAGATAACATCCTTTTACAACAACCAAAAGAAAACGTATCAAATTAGTGGAGATCATTTCTCATCATGTGGAACCAAATTGATAATTACAGTTCTAACAATGTATGCCATTTCAGCCGTGTGTCAAATTATGAATGTTTAAAAAATTCCTCGGACTGCAAGGGTTTAATTAGGTGCTTAAAATGGAGAATTTAATTTAAATTGATATGCCGTTTTAGTTTACTTAAACTTTCAAAAATTGTCTAAAGCATAGCAATTTTAGGATGAAACCTTTAATCCTAAGATTAAAATCTTAATGAGACGGTTAGGGATCCCTTGAAAGTGATGTCCAATATTCTTTAAAGTAATATAGGTGTTTCTCGAGGGTGACGTCTAGTATTCCTTGCAGTTAAGGTTGATGGTCGAAGTTTTTTTGAGGTTGAGGGTTAATGTTCTTAGTTCTTTTTTATAGGTTGCACATGTTTCAGTGTGTAATTCTCAATGGCTAAAGCCAATCAATAAAAATTTAACCTTTTTAACGTTGAATAATGAGCTATTTATTTCTTTAATTGTAAGGATAGATGTTCCCTCAACAATATATCATGTTTAAAACCCACTTTTTCCAAACTACAGCCCACTTTTTTCCAAAATACCATTTCCATAACTTCGTTCTTGATTTCGAAATTCTAATACCTCTCGACAACCTCTTTTTCAAAATTGAACTTTCTAACTTCAAAATCACACTTTTTACTCTTGATTATGGACAAAAATTGAACTATATATAATTGTAAAATGAGGTGCTAGTTGCCTCAAATGTTCAAAGTTACCTGGAGAACTATTTCTCGCGTTTTTACACAAGTATAACCTAATTTTTTTATTAACTTATGGATGAGGTGGAAGGTTAACCCTGTGTTGCAAATACAGGTTGGCTTTGACTTTGGATGAAGAGTGATTCTAGTTATGTTGTGCACATTCTTTATTTTCGTTCTTAGGTTGCTTTTTATCATTCTTTTCCTTTAAACACTCAAACACAAGCTTTATTTCACCATCTACCATACACATTCAAAACAACCATGTTCTTCCCATTTTTCACTTTGAAAATTTTCTATACCTACTCCCAAACCCGATTTTCATTGTCCCTTGTTCAACCCTTTCCAATCGTGGCACTCTCTTTTACAAATTCCAACACCTTAACACAATTGTGAGAGCCGAATTCCTTGAATTTTGGTCACATTTAGTTACCATCAATATAGGCCTAAACCATATGTAAGTTTGTAGAGTTGTTTAAAAAGGTCATTTTAGTGTCTCAACTTTGAGAACGACCTATTAGATCTTTCAACTATCAAAATGTGATCTACTAAGTCCCTCAGAGCATCTCCAACCATCCTCCCTATTCTACTCTCCAAAATACTAATAAACAAATACTTCTCTAAAATCAATTGTATTGATTGTTGTGCATGCTCCAACCACACTCCCTATCATCCTCTCTATTTGATTACTTTATTAATAAAAAAATATTAAATTCACTTTGAACAAATGTGAAAAGAAGGGAGGAAGAGAGAGAAAAGAGAAAAATAATATTAAAATATAAGATAAGGAGCCTCTCATCCTCCTCAAATTTGAGGAGCCAAAATTCACTCCCTAAAAATTTAGGGAGCCACCTCACATGGTTGGAGAAGCATTCTCCCTATCATGCTTCCTATTTTAACTAAATAATGATTGAGGGAGCCCCATTGGAGATGCTCTCAACTATCTAAATATGGACTTATTGAGTCCTTATTCGATGACGTGACACTGAATTGATAAATGTGAAGAATATTAATTTTAATGTCAACTCAGTGCCACATTATCAAAAAAAGACTCAATAAGTCCACATTTTGATAGTTGAAAGACCCAATAGATCGTCCTCAAAATTAAGGAACTAAAAAGACTTTTTTCAACAACTTTAAGGACCTACGTATAGTTTAAGCAACATATAAAGCAAGAGAAATCAAGACGTAAAGCTCGCCTCTCAAGTCGAGTTTGATATTTTGTTAATTTTCAATTATATTATTATTATTATTATTATGGTAATACTAATTACATTATTGATTTCTTAGTTTATAATAATTCTCGGCATAATCTATATATATGTATATGTCCTTAAAGTTGTTTAAAAATATCATTTTAGTCCCTCAACTCTGGGAGCAACCTATTGAATCATTCAACTATGAAAATGTGGACCTATAGAGTATTTATTCGATAACGTGACACTGAGTTGACATTATAATACTGTTTTTCACATTTGCCAACTCAGTGTCACGTTATCGAATAAAAATTTAATAGGTCTACACTTTCATAGTTGATTGACTCAATAAGTCACATTTTCATAGTTGAGGGACTCAATAGATCGTCTTCAAAGTTGAAGATTAAAATGACATTTTTAAACAAATTTAAAAATTTGCATATGATTTAAACAATAATCCAATTGAAACATTTTCTCAATCTTTACTTTCTCTGTTCAATCATTTCAATTTGGTTAAGTATCCATTAGCAATCGGCACATTACTAATTTTAAACAACTTTATAGATAGTAAATTAAAAACCAAATTCTTTGATTTGTTTTCACAAAAATGTCGCTGACTGAAGGTGCCTTTGCAAAGTATGACTCCTCTGACACGGGTTATGAGTTGTGGAACACGTGTCATGTAATTTGTAATTCATTTCTTTATATTGCTTTTCTCGGGTTGACAGTTTCATTTTATTGAGTTTAATTTTGGTTTATTTAATGTATTGACTTTTCTTTTATTCTTAAATATATTCAGGTATGGAGTTGTACTGTAATAAAAACGCGTTCGAATTTGATGGAGTTGTAATCAACTTCACTTTATAGAGTTGAGTATATCGATAGTCATGATTTTAATTGTTAATTTACTCAGTTTTATAAAATGGAGTTAATTATAACTCCATCGAATCCAAACACACTAGAAACACTTTTATACTGCGGTGGAACTATTTTTATATCTTACTAGATATTCTTTTAAACTTTATATTTTATAATATAATAACTTTTTTACAATTATATTTTCCGTAGAATTCAAATTCCAATTTTCTAGATCACTAGTTTGTAACTTTCTCCCCACCAATAACACTTAATGATTTCAAAATGAGAAAGATAAAAATTAAAAATTATGTAATATGTCATTTTCGAGAGCTCCACAATGAAAGATTATCTATAGTTTTTTGATTGTTTATGCATATAAATATTATCTATTGTTAAAGTGTTCTATCGTAATTAACTTTAAAAATGTCGATATATTAACAAAATACAAAGTTAAAGAACTAGACAATGTTAAATTCTGAAGTTCATGGGTCGTAATTAAATAAAATACCAAGTCCAAGCATCATAGATGTAATTTATCCATAAATTTTATATTAAATTGATATAGAAAACGTGACATAAAGTACTATGAATTGTAATTTAGGACCACTAGATTCTTTAAACAGGAATTTAAAGAGAGATCTAGTGTAGTCGGATAGCAATTATGAATCACTCATTTTCAAAATTTCCATTCAATAAATACGTACAATAGTTACCAAAAATAAATACATACAATAATAGTGTGTATAGTGATTTAAATTATGAAAAAAAAAACTCTGGATAAAATTGAACATTTTATACAGCTGATGTTACACTTTTATACTAAAAATCTTAATCTCATAGTATATTTAGATCTCGTGTGGAATCCATAATAACAATTTTGAACGGTCTGTTTTACAACTGAGTATGTAAGAAAAATTCTACAAATTTTTTTTTCTATTGTTGAGTGAAATTTTCATTGTAGTTCATACATTTGGTAGAAAAAAAACAGAAAAAATAAATACTGACAAAAATTGCAAATATCCGACAAAAGTTGTAGATTTCAGACAAAATTCTCACATTTCAATTACAATTTTACATATTTTGACATTATTTACAGATACGCCTCTGTTAAGATTAACCGTTCCAAAAAAAATTAAGATTTTCACAGCAGTAAATATATTGGGCCGATTACTAAAAAAAATTGTTGATTGGGCTGGGCTCAAAGCTGTTTCTATAGTCCAATAATTGGTTAACCTAACAATAACTTGACAATTCCATTCACAATAAGTCCAACTTGCCCCTCAGTCCTCTCATACCGTACAAAACCTGTAAATACATTTTGTTTTACTAATTTCTCACTAAACAAACAGCTTCAAGAAAGAAAAAAAACACTACCAAACTATAGAACGACTTAAAGCCAATTCATTGCGATCTGTTAAATAAAATATCCTGAAAGTTTGCAGGAGGCATATCACATTCGTGATGCTTTAGAGAAAAAGACTCTTGCACAACTTATCAACTGCATGAAATAATCTTTCTGTTATTGATACAATTATGAACAAGATGACAAAATTATACTAAACTCTCTCGATCTCTTTATATTTAACTCTTGAACATCAATTTGTTGTTAATTAGTCATTATATTTGTAATAGGTATTGTTTATCGGAGCTCACTTTTGAGAAAATACGGCCCACTTTTAATAATTTTTGACAATTTTTCCCCTTGCATCTGAATATGAAATTTCAAGAAAAAAACTTATTTTGTGGAATTTTTTTTAACCCTAATCGGTTCTCAAAACCGTTTAAATCATGGTTCAAACGGTTCTGAGAACCTATCGGACTGTGGCTGAAACGGATTTGAGAACCGTTTCACCCATAGCTGAAATCAGTTTTCAGAACCGTTTCAGCCACGGTCTGATCGATCCTCAAAACCGTTTAGACTATGGTCCAAACGGTTTTGAGAACCGATTAGGGTTAAAAAAATTTGGGTGAAATTATTTGGGACATGACACGGCGTGTGGGTGGTAGTCAACTGAAATTCTACGGTTTTCAATCCCCACACGACGAGTCACACACCCACACGTCGTGCCACGAGTCACATCACACATTGTGTGGAGCATTTGGCACGACGTGTGGAATGCAAAAAAACATCCAGAAAAATTCTGGTGAAATTTGGCAAACTTAACACGACGTGTGGGGGAAGGACACATCGTGTGGGTGGTAGTCAACTGAAAATCTAAAGCTTTGACTCCTCACACGACGTGTGCTCGGTGTGACACGTGGTGTGGTTTGAATTTTTTGACTGTTAGAGCTCTTTTGACGTGTGGCACGACGTGCAGGCGATCAAACTAGACGTTATTTTCGAACGACACGAAGTGTTGTCTGTTTGACACGGCGTGTCATCCAGAATTGGCTAAAATTCCTAATTTTCAAGGTGGTTGGAACATAATGGCTAGAAATCCTAATTTTTGAGATCTATTGCAAGTAAAACAACATTCCATACTTGCGCCCACCACCCGAGCAATGAGGAAGTTCATGTAATAAATATTAGAAAATCAATGAAAAATATGTTTTGATTAGTTTTATGTTTTGATTTGTTTTATGCCTTCAATATTTCATGTAACAAAATAGTAGAAAATTAATGAAAAAGATGTTTTGATTTGTTATATCTATTTCTAGACTTTCAGTTTTTCATTTATATCTAACTCTATATGGTCAGTGTTAAGTTTACGAAACATGAAATATAGCCAGGGCCGTTCCTGACCTTTTATAGGCCCGGGGCGAAATAATATATTTGGGCCCTATCATTTATACATTATTTCAAAGTTTTATATGAAAATAAGGTAGTCAAATATTCTAGTTAGGTTGGATTAGAGAACTTTTAAATAACAACTACACCTTAATTTTCTTAAAATATGGAAAAAAAATAAAAAAAAATAAGTATGCAATCTTAGAAGTGGGCTAATGGAAACTAAATTGATTTAAAACTCTTTTTTCTTCAAAGAATGTATATTGAATTAATGATAATTCAAAACTTAGACGAATACTAACAAGAAAAAAGGTAAATATAAAAGTAGTCATGAAAATAAACGATCACTTCAACAAAACATGAATAAATAAATAAATAGAAAAATAATTGCATTATGTCTAGAAATAAAATAATCAAGTTGCTAAGTGCATATGAAATTTTATTATTAATTTAAAGTTAAAATTTTTATTAAATATGTAGAAATCTTACTGAACCGAGCTAAGTTTTAATGTGGTTTCATTTTAGAGATTTTAAATAAAAACAAATGAATAATAATACATAATTGAATTGATGTTTTTATTTAAAATTTCTCACAAAAACAAACTCAAAATCAAATAATAAAAATAAACTTAAAATAAATTGAATGAAGTTTTCTCCTTTTAGAAAATAAAAAATAAATATTGAAATAAAATTAAAAAATATATAATTTTATATCTTAGGGATATTCTATGGTCACTTTGTTTTTCACAAAGTAACCATTACTTTGTTTTGTCAACCATTGGATCATGGGTTAAAAATTAATCCAATGGTGAAAAAGACAAAGTATGGATAAAGTAAGGGAAAAACAAAGTGACCATAGCCTACACCTTTTCTTTAATAATAGAAATATATAATTAGTGGAAAATAATAATTTGTAAAGTATAAGGACAAAAAAAAATAAAAGGGTTAGTGCATGTTTAAGAGAAAAAAAGAGAGAAAGAAGAGTAGCTGGGTTCGAACACATTACTTTTGATATGGATTAAAATTTCAAAATACCACCTTTACCAACTGGACTATAAATTAGAATAGTTTATATTGAACTTCAGTCTTAATTTATATCTATATACATATGTACAACTAAACTATAATACAGGGCCCTTCCGAGTCGGGGGCCCTGGGCGGGCGCCCCGTAATCCACCCCTCAGGGCCGGCCCTGAATATAGCCCATTCAAAATCCGAAAATCATTACCCAATAATTGAGTTATTCAACATCACGAATTACATAAAAGTCGCTCGGCGTCCGTCCATCGCTCTCCGAGAGTAACATCATCTTCAATCTTCATTCCTAAGTTTTCGGCATACTGCGCTAAAGTCGCTAACTTTACCCCCTTATTTTTTAACCCAAGCTCCAACCTGAATTATAACCCATGGATTTTAAACTTCAAATACGGACTAGAAATATCTCCAATAAATATCATAAAGTACGTAAATCAATTAATTAGCAACCTTAACCCAAACCCTAACACTAATTCTAATCAAATAATGTTTGAATCCATTTCTGACTCTGTTGTATAACATGTTACCTCTAATTAAAACTTAACTTAAAGAAGATATAAATAATATACAATGAATAATAATATTTAATTTTTAATTTTTTTTAAACTCTAATCGGTTTTCTAAATCTTTGGACTATGGTCCAAACGGTTCTGAAATCTATTTTGACCGTGGTTGAAACGGTTCGCCACGGTCAAAACGGTTCGCCACGGTCAAAACGGTTCTCAGAACCGTGGTCCAAACGGTTTTGAGAACCGTTTAAGGAAAAAAAATTTAATTTTTTTTAATTTAACGTAATTTCTCCATCGAATCTTCGTCATTATTCCGTTCCGGATAATTATACGGTCCCGACATGAGTTTTTGGTTTGTTTTTGAATTGAATGTCTTAATTTAGTTAAAAATAATTTCAAATTTAAGGTGTAAAATTGTCCAAAATTTCTCAAAAATAGATTATGTTTTCTCAAAAGTGGACTGCGATAGGTCCCACACATTTGTAATTTTAAATACTGTAGCTCTTAAGAGGATCTCGTAAAGCTAAATTGAAATATATGGATGGGCCTATTAAGAGAATGAGACGGGCCCATGTTTGTGGAAGTGGGAAAACTCATCCTTTTTATATGAGCAGGTCCTATAGCTTTGGTTTTGGTATAAAAAAAAAATATACATCTGTAAGTTAATAAAAAGATTCACGATCGAATTGAATTGTTAAACTTTTTTTAAAAGAAAATATACCAAATTATATTCTTCACTTTTACAAATAAATTTTGAAAATTTTCAAATATGTGAATTTGGTCTAACCACTACTTAATCTTAATTTTATCATATAAATCAAAATAAATTTCAATGGATTTTACTATTACTCAAAGCTCTAAGATTTGATAGAGATGCAAATATTTGTGAAATAAATTAGTCACTGCAAGACGCTGAATATTATACTATGTGCCAATAAATAGTTTATTTTGATTGGCTATGGCATATCACATCACACGATGATGTGGTATGCCAGGTACATAGTATAATATCTCTATTAATTATATCATATTTATTTAATAATATTAGACATTTTAAAATTGTATTAATGGTAAAATTCGATTCGATCTTAAAATACAGAGTCAATGATTTAACACATTTCTACATTTTTTTTATACAAATAATGACAAAGTGGACACAACTGAATCTTTGAGCTTGGATTGGTCATCGTGTGAACAGTGTTGGTCTCCTTCTATGGAATGTGAGTTGCGCGCTAAAAACACTCTGATGTCCAAATCAGTACAAGTTTAGAGATGATACAAAGTAAATAGAATAGAGAGAATATAAAAGTGTATAATCATTTATAGCAGTGAATGTGTTTATAAGGGAGACTTTGTCAAACTGTCGTGATGTGGGCCTGTGATATGTTGACAACATGCATTGATCACTTGCCCGACTCATAAGGCACGGTTCATCCATTCACCCAATATTAGGATAGCTTATAATGATGTGGTTCTGTCGAGCTTATGTGCCTGAGGACGGCCATCACTTGACGGGCAAGGGTGAATCTAAGATGAGCTTGGCTAAAAGTGGGTCAACAATGGACTTGATGAGCAAGTGTTGGATTCAAGAATTTTAGAATCTGAATTAGACCATGCTAAAGTATATTACCAGATGACATTGTACACAAAACAACAGGAGCCAAAGTGAAACTGGAACCACATGATTTTTGTCCTAATGATTGTCATTATTAAAATGTACCTTTCTTATTCTTTAGCTAAATTTGAATATAATCACATTCACATGCACATCATTCACCAGACCAAATCTCAGAATTAGTTGAAGATTCTATTTCAAATTTACAACTTTAAAACACTTTTTTTTTCTCCTTTTGATTTATATATTTTTTTCTTTTTCTTAGTCAAACACACCCCATTTGCTACAAACATTCTTCAGCTTTCTGATATAGAAAACTCCTAATTCTTTATACATTTAAATTATAAAAAAAAAACACACCATATAAATAAACCTATTTTACAATATAAAATACACCAAAAATTCCTCAATCCAAAGGCTGCTGCATTGTTACAATTACAGGACTTGTAACACTATGCTTCCCATCTGACCAAACTATTGATCCACTCCTCATGCTCGAACCACCCGGCTCGAGTTTCCCCGCCGTAACTTCCACCCTTACAAGGAAGCTCAGCTTCTGCCCCAATCGCCGGAACACGAGCTTCTCGGGTTGTACTGTTGTCACAACCCCATTTGGCGGTTTAATTGTAACTTTGTATACAGATTTTGGGTCACCAACATTGGTCACAGTTCTAATAAAATGTGAAGCCATTTTATGCTCTCCATATTGCTGAAATACAACAGCCATTGATGGGTAATTCAAGTTACCGGCATGGCCGGCTCGTTTCGCTCCAGCACAATCAGCATTCTTTCTAGTAACAACTTGGATGTTGTTAAGTGTGTAGTTTGAATTGCATAGAAAATCAACGTAATCGAGCGTTGTTATGTCATAGATTAACCCGGGATTCATTGCTTTCTGAGGATGGACATGACCCGAACCAAAATCTAACACGGATGAAGTGTTTCCGGTTGCTTCATCAAGCATTATTTCGCCGCGGTTATCAACTGTATAAGCAGTTGTCATCAATGCTGATTTAATTGCTGCTGGACTCCATTCGGGGTGTGCTGCCTTTAACAAGGCAGCTAAACCCGAAACATGAGGACAAGCCATTGAAGTACCGGATAGAATGTTGAATTCCGTCCTCCTCTTATCGCTTGGAACACTAGAAGGACCTACTCTATCCGGCCAAGCAGCGAGAATGTTCAAACCCGGAGCTATAACATCAGGTTTCATAATCTCAGATGATTCAGGGTTAGGCCCTCTAGCCGAAAATGAGGCTACTACAGGGGCCGGTTTAATCCCTAATCTAGTTCCTTTAAACAAAATTGTAGCACTGGGTACTGAGTTCGACTTTGAAGCAGCTGAAATGTACTTCTTGAGTTCATCCCCAGCAGACGCTCCAATTGCTGTCGCCGGCAAGACATGGCAATCAGCAACTAAACCCTCCCCATCAAAAACCCCATTAGCTAAAATCATCCCGGCGCCTCCAGCTTTTCTCACAACTTCCCCTTTCGATGTTCTTGAATTTATCCCTCTTTCACAAAGCACAATTTTATCCTTAACAAGCTTAGAATCTAACGAATTTTCTAAGCACAATGCACTAGAATATCCATCTCCAGTACCTTCATTCCCAGCGTAAATTAGTGGATACAATTTCCCGGGAGCCAAACCCGGACCACCCCCGTAAAACCCTACCCCGGAGATAACCTTCCCATTTCCGAGCTTCACATCTGCGGGGAAGTCCCTATCAATAGTCCCCGCGCCAACGGTAGTCACCCATGGAGCAACATTAGTAACCGTAAGTCCTCCGGGACCGCCATTCCCGGCGGAGGCCGACACAAAAACGCCCCGATCTATAGCTCCAAACGACCCGATAGCAATTGCATCTAGATGATAAGGAACCACAACGCCGCCGACGCTGAGAGAAATCACATCGACGCCGTCAGCCACGGCGGTATCAAACGCAGCAAGAATATCAGAGTCATAACATCCGGCGTTCCAGCAGACTTTATAAGCAGCCAGCCTAGCTTTCGGCGCCATACCGGCGGCGACACCTCTAGCGTAACCTAGAGTATCCGCCGGAAAAACATATCTCCCGGCAGCAATCGACGCCGTGTGAGTCCCGTGGCCGTCGGAGTCACGTGGCGAGCGATACTCCACGGATTCATTCATCTTCCCATTCGTCGCCTCATATCCGTCGCAGAAATACCTAGCTCCGATGAGCTTCCGATTACACGACGACGAGCTAAAATCCCTACCGCTAACACAAACACCTTTCCATTTCGCCGGCAGAACCCCCAAACTCCGGTCGTTAAAACTGGGTCGCTCCGGCCAGATTCCGGTGTCGATAACTCCAATAACAAGATCCGACCCGAAATCCGATTCCTTCAACAACCCAGCACTATCAGTAGTCTTCAACCCGAGGAACTCGGGTGATCTCGTGGTGTGCACGTGACGCACACGCTCTGGAATTACTGCAACCACCTCAGTTAAAGTTTGAATCTTCAGGGCTTCAACTGGGGAAAGCTTTGCTGAGAAGCCATGGAAGACGTTTTCATAAGTGTGGATGACTCTCGAGTCGGATGGCTGGGGGAATTTGGCACTCGAGTCGGTCGATGAATCGGGTGAATGGGTCGATAGGGAGGAGAGGAGGGAGTTGTACCAGTGCTTGTGGAGGGGAAAAATGGCGGGTTTGGAGTCGAATTGGACTTTGATAATGTAGGTTCTGGGAAGGTCGTTTGTGGAGGAGGAAAGGGGGAGGATGAAGAAGAAGAAGAAGAAGAGGAGAAGAAAAGCCATGGGAGGATTGGGAAGTGAGCTCTGTGTGTGATAGTGAGTAGCTTTAAAGTGAAACTGAGGAAGACGACACGAGGATATATGGGTCTTTTCTGTTACTGTTTTATGGTGGATTTTTTTTCAAACTGCGTAACACTTCTGTCGACATCAAATTTATGTTTATATGTTTTATGCTTTGAAGCAAATTGATGTCTTTTTTTAACGAAAAATTCTTTAAAGTTTGTTCATTTTCTGAAATTAATTGAATTAATTTTTTTGAAGCGAAAATTAAAATTATTTTTATAAAATTTAAGTTAATTTTAATAAATTTAAGTTTAAGTAACCAAAACAATAAATTTAAGTTTAAAAGAACGGAGAAGATATATTTTAAAGTATATTCAATATATCGTGTTATGTGATGATACATTGTATATATTTGAGTACAGTAATGTTTAGGTGGTCCTTGGACATTACCATTATATCTAACAATTTCAATTATATTCACATTAAAAACTAAATCTTAGACACTAAAAACTAAACCCTAGACCCTAAATCATCGACCCTAGATGATGTGATACTTCGGACTAATAATTTGATGACACGTCACATGTTAGTATCTAGGGTTTAGTTTTTAATGTCTAAGGTCGATGATTTAGGGTCTAGAGTTTAGTTTTTAGTGTCTAGGGTTTAGTTTTTAATGTGTATATGAACGAAATTGTTAACTTTAGGGTCAATATCTAAATTCAATTTAGACATTCAAGGACCACTTGAACATTACTGGATTTAAGTATTTCCAACTGTACATTTTTAGAAACACTACTATTATTTTATATTCAGATTTCTTAATAATGTTTGAATATTTACAAGTTTTAAATATTTGAATGTAAATCACCTACAAATAATCAATATTTATCATTTTTCTGTTTTGGATATTTTTTACTGTTATTATAAAAATTCAATAAAATTATAATTTGCACTAATAGAATAAAAAAATTGTGGTAAAAGTTAATAAAAAGAGTATCTTTTTTTTGAGTAAAAGTTATAGATGTGGTTGGAAAAAAATTGATATAAAGAACGGATGGAAGGACATTGAAGTTGGATAAGCACTATTTGATGTTGTTTGAAGTATTACATGACAACTAATAGGGTCAGGGTACCACGTCATCCATATACTAGTAGCAGAATAAAATATCTCAATTAAATAAGCCTAAATTTAGTGCAAAGGTTAACAAATTAGGAGCTATTGTACACTAATCCTTCTTAAAAATATCGAAGGATTTGAAAGTCTATTTCACCTCTATCTTCTCTCTCTCTCACACACCTCCATAATCAAACTCTAATCCTCCTTCTTCTTCTTCTTCTTTCTCGTTTTATTCCTTCTTCTTCTCCTTTTTTCTCTTTCTTCTTCTTTCTTCTCTTTTTATTATTCTCTTATTTCCTCATACTTCTTTTCCCTTTCTAGATTTCGACGGATATGTTTCCAGGCCAAACCGTAATCTAGAAATTTCCAGATTTCGGTTCCGGCCCTGCCGAAATTGGAAATTTCAAGATTCCAACCGGCGACCTTTCGGGATCTGAAATTCCTCTAAATCAGAATCAGGTAATCAAAGAAGAAGAATGAGAGAAGAAGAATCAAAAAAATTGGTTGTGGAGGATTTAGAGAGAGAATAGGAAAATAAAGAAGATGAAGATGGTCAATTTGGTCTTTTTGCACAAAAAAGTGACCAAAATACCCCTATTCATTTGCCTTCATCTTCTCCATTAATGGAGGTATTTTGGTCTTTTTGCACAAAAAATGTGACGTGACGGTTTTTGTACAGTCAGCAACCATGTGTCAAGTCAGCGCAGATGGACTCAATAGGTTCACTTTTTAATAGTTGGAGGACTCAAGTGACTTTTAAGAACCTACATATGGTTTATGTCAATAACTATTCTATTTTCGGCCTATTCCGCGAATCAAACGAGCCCTTAGAATTATCAATTACTATCAACTGGAAGGTTAAACGATAAATAAGATACAATAATGCTTTCTTATGAGGAAGTTGAGTTTTAGGCTTTTATGGTTCAAGCACTCTAATCACATAATATTATGAGGCGCTCAAATATTACATCTCAATACATGACATGATATCTTCTGCATGATGGAAAGACTGGATCATGTAAGAGCATCCACAATGGGATACTAAAATGAGGCATTCAGGTGGTATTCACTTGGCAATTCATTGTGGGGATGTGTTTTCTATGACTAACGGGTCACCAAATGATGGCCAACAAACAAATGACATCTCTACCAATCATTTTTTGCCAAGTGGCCAAATGGATCCTACTTAAGATATAATTGTGTAAAAGAAATGAACCCATTTAAACGTGGTTGCCACTTCCACAATTAGGGTTGTAAACTAGCCGAGCCGAACCGAGCTTTGGCTTGTTCACGCTTGGCTCCTTAGACATTTCACGAGCTCAAGCCTTAACTCGAGCTCAAAGTCCTTTTTCAGACTTGCTTATTTAGTTGCTCGTCTATTTATGAACCGACTTAGATAACATTTTCACGACCTCCTTAACGAGGATCAAGATATATGAAAATAAGCTAAGCTTGAGCTTTAACAACTTTATTAAAATTTTGAACTTAATAAAGGGTCAACCCAATTCCCGAGGCCATCCAAATTACTAATGCTTTGTCAAATATATAGTTCCACTTTTATTATCAACTGTTGAACCTTTTATAGTCTTCCTTTTAGCAATGTGAGATTGAGACTCATATATTATATATGCTTTCTTCACTTTTTTATCCTAATTAAGCTTAAATAAATAAAAAAATGTTTTTGTTTATTTTACTCTATTGTAAAATCAATTGGATTTTGAAAACCCTAAATTAAACTTAAGTATATATATGAACAAATTTGTGGGATTTTGAATATTTGTCAGATTGTAAAATGTAATTCTATATAATCAAAGATAATCAACTTAAGTATATATTTTGAACAAATTTCATTACTCAAAAGAAAACATAAATAAAATTACCCACAAAAAAAAAAATAAATAAAAATGCTGCGAGTAATATTTGAGTTACGTTTATTCGCCATCAAATCATGTCTCAAACAATTACCTAATTTGGAAATTGATTATATTAGTATTTTTCTCTTGGCTATACCTCACATGTGTGTACAGTTCGCACGTGACATTAACGTCTGTTCGCTACGAAGTTTTCATAAATTTAAACTATAGTCTTAGCTCAAATAAGTAATCGTTAAATTCTTTAATGAAGAAATTCAGTACCATCTCCTTACAAAATAAATGAAAAAGAATTCAGTGCATAAGCTTAGCTCCTGGGAAATAGGTTTCTTCGGCCGTAATTTTACACGTGTCATAATCTTCCACGTACATATGACATGTCATATCCATTACAAGGACACGTGGGAAGGCCTGTTGTAAATTTGTTGGCAAATTTTTATCTTTTACTAACATGATTTAGGAGTATAAGTAATTGTGTGTCCTCCTAAATGAAAATGAACTAAAGAAAAATGGTGATAATTTTATTAGTGATTATGAAAAAGTTAAGAAGTCTTCAAATTGGTACACGCATGGGATGAAAGCCAGTTGTCCACAATCTTCATGCATCATTGCTTCTTTTGTTTTTTGTTTTATTACTTCATCTTTTGCCATATAATCATTCAATCAATGGATCACTTTTATTATTTTTAAATAAAAGATTAACTTTAAATAAATGTTTTGTGGTTTTACGATTTTATAAATGAATGATTGTGATATGCTTTGAAACAAATAAAAAGCTGTGGTTACATTATTTACAGAATTAAAGAAATTGTTGATTTTGTTGACGTAAACGAGGATATTTGGTCAAAATCTTTTTTTGAGCTTTAAGCTTAATTCAAACTTGACTCGTCAAAAGTCAAAAAAACATTTCGAGCAAAAAATGTCTTCGTTTACATCAACAAAATCGACAATTTTCTTAATTCTGCAAAAAAATGCAAACCACATTTCTTTATTAATTTAAAGGCAAACTACAATCATTTATTTGAAAAATCACAAAACCACATGTTCTTATTTGAAATTAATCAAAAAAATAAAATATGACAAGACATTCAAAATTTTAAAAAAGAACCATTAAAATCTTGGGACGAGTTCATGCTATTGACATCAGGAAGACAATCAATTGATCGAAAAGTTTTAGTTTGCATATTACTATTCTTTGGGCTAAAATTACAATACAAAAGTATGTATGTACTTGTATGTCTCAATGCGATTTTATTTTTTTGTAATTAATCGATTTTGTTAAACACATCTTAAATTGGAGCAAAGAAAGTTTATGTATGATGAGAACATGAATTTGATATTTTCAACTTATGTACAAGCAAGTTGATTAAAAATTGATGATGAAATAGAGCATGTTTGTTTTGATGATCGTTTAAGTTGAGCAAATCTCAAGTAGACAGTATAATGTATGGTAGGGACGACAGTGTTACTTTTAGTTGGAATAGTCTCAAATTTTTCAATTTTAAACTAAAAGGAAGCCATAGTAAAAGCATACGTTTTGTCCCTTTTAGATTAAAAAAAGGTGGTAAATAATACCACGTTGAAATTTGAGCTTCAACCGGAAATTTAGAGAATCAATTATTTGGGAGAAAAATTTCTGGGAAAATCTGGTGTTTCCAGATTTACGGAAACTCCTAGAAAAATTTCAGAATTCTAGAAAATTTCAAAAATTTATGATATTTTTTTAAATTTCTAGAATTTTCGATTTTTTGAAAAAATTTCAAATTTGTAGAATTTTTGAGGAAAAATCTGGAAATCTATCAAGAATTTTCATATTTTTCCTGAAAATTTCTAAATTTCTGGAATTTCGTAATTTTTGAAAAAAGGAGAAAGAAGAAGAAAATAAAGAAGGAAGAATATGAAGAAGAAAAAAAAGAAAGGAAGAAGAAGAAGATGAAAAAGAAAGAAACATAATAATTTTGGGTCATTTTTCAAATTGCAAAAATTGAAAATATTCAAATTTTTTCCTCCACTCTCCTTATTTTGCCATGTAGGCATCACATAGGAGTTAGGGTCAAAATAACCTATTTTTTTAAATCCAGGAGTTAAAGTGAGAAACTTTGACCATGAGGGTTTAAACTAAGGGTGTACAAATGAGTATTTTTTAGTATTTGGGTTGGATTTCAACCCAATCCATTAAAATTCATCATCTATGGATTGGTGGAAAAACCAACCCAATCCATCAAACTCTAAATTCTAATGGACTGGGCTGAGATAAGTTGGATTGAGTTAAAACTTAAAACTGAATTTTTCATTTTTCAGCTCCAAAATTTCGTCAACCTGCTGTTTGTTTCATTTTGACATATACTTCATATATAAGCGTAACTACAGTGAATAATTTATTTTTAACCAAATATATCTTTCCATTCGAGAATTATATGCTATCATTTCATTAATTAATTTTTAACTAAATATATCTTTCCATTCCAGAATTCCCTTCACTGCTAAATCAAATGCATCTTCTCATTCTGGAATTCTTCAATGTAAAATTTAGTCTAAATTAACATTACAGTCTAAATACCATAAAGAACAACATTTTAGTCTAAATTAACATTAAGAGTCTTCAATCAAACATTCAATAAAAGCCGGGAACAAGTAAGATTGAAGCTGGAAATTCCAACTAGGTTGGCACCTCAATTTTCAATCGAACATCATCTAAGCAGTTGTTATATCCTGCATCCGAGAATTTAAAATATATATTAAATAACAAATAATAATTTCAATATCAAATTAAAGTTTTAAAAATTACCTCAACTAAATTTGTCAGTCTTGAATTGATGGTTGACACAACTGAGCAAATTCTATATGTAAAAAAAGTACAAATCAGAATTCATAACATAAAAAGGTTACACATCAACCAAAAGACTGTAAATATATATATAAAAAATGTACCTGACTCAAGCTCTGCGTACATTTCCACTGTGTCCATAGCTTCTCGGAGGTCAATTGGAATTGGAGTAGATCTCAACCAGTTTTGACAGCAAACTAATGCTTCCACCATCAAAGGAGACAATGAACTCCTAAAAGGATCTAATATTCGACCCCCCGTGCTAAATGCAGACTCAGATGCAACAGTAGACACATGAATTGCTAAGACATCTTTGGCAATTTCAGAAAGTGTTGGATATTTAGTAGCATTACTTTTCCACCACTTTAAAACATCAAAGTTTCCATCAATTTCCTCACAACTTTCTAACAAGTATCTAGAAACTTCTGAATTGCTCTCTAAATTCTGTATCCCTTTTCTATGCCTAGAGTACTTTTGTTGAAAGGAAAGAACGGGATCATCTTCTACATCATCAACACCCAATTCATCCGAAGTTTGACTACACGAAAACACTCCACAACTCTTAGACTCATAATGAGTATATAATCTATGCAATGTTTCTTCCACACTATCTCTCATCGATCTACCCTTAAATTCACCATAAACCACATCAAAGCAATACCCAACATAGCCCATTTTATAGCGAGGATCTAAAACAACCGCAACAAACAATACGAAATTAAGATTCCTATCATTTTCCCAATATTTATCAAGCTTCTTTTTCATTTTTGCAGCCATACAACTCAAGTGAGCATCACTATTTGCCATCAAAGTGTTTAATCTATCAACCAATGCCATAAGCTCATGAAAAAAAGAATTCGATGTGACATATAGTGAACTTGAAAATTTCAATGTTACGGTGTAAAAAAGTTTGAGAAACTTCACAAAAGTTCTAGCAACATCCCAATCTTCTTTCATAGGAGGACCAATGTTTTTAGAATTATCAAAGTAAGAAAGATAATTAGGATCCACTTCAAGCTTTCCAAAAGCTTTCTCAAATTGTTGAGCCACTTCTAACATTTTATAAGTAGAATTCCACCTAGTCTCAACATCA
Organism: Euphorbia peplus; assembly: GCA_028411795.1. Taxonomy (NCBI): domain Eukaryota; kingdom Viridiplantae; phylum Streptophyta; class Magnoliopsida; order Malpighiales; family Euphorbiaceae; genus Euphorbia; species Euphorbia peplus. Next base: position 3,452,383 of record CP110843.1, on the reverse strand, counting down.
AGACAAACAAGACCCTTGTGCTTTATTTTGAGTTTCTCTACACAAGTTTTGAATGATTGCAACCTAGAGGGAGATGATCTCACATACCTCACAGCGTTCCTAATTTTCTGAATTGAATCATGAACATCTTCCAAACCCTCCTTAACTACAAGATTTAATATGTGAGCACAACACCTCACATGCATGAACTCATGGTTTAAGATTGTACCTCTCCAATGCGTTATTTCTCTCTTCAAATATCTAATTGCACCATCATTAGAACTTGCATTATCTACAGTAAGAGTGAAAATGTTTTCTATTCCCCAATTTAGCAAACAACTTTCAACCATCTTTCCAATTGTTTCCCCTTTGTGATTAGGAACCAAACAAAAATTCAAAATCCTTTTATGCAAGTTCCATTCTCTATCTATCCAATGACCAGTTAGACACATATAATTTAGATTTTGAATTGATGTCCAAGTATCAGTAGTAAGACATATACGATGTGATCTAAATACACTTTTTAGTTTTAACTTCTCATCATCGTAGAGCTTCAAAACATCTCTAGCAACAGTAACACGAGATGGAACAATGAATCTAGGTTCTAGATACTCAGAGTAACTTATGAATCCCTCCCCTTCTACAATTCTAAATGGCAACTCATCTGTAATAATCATTTGTGCAAGCCTCTTCCTAGCCTCTTCTTGAGTAAAATGATCCGCATACTTATCCTTATTTACCTCAACGTCACAAGTTTTCTTTCTCTTAAGACTATAAGGATACTCCTTACATCGATAATTCACATGAGCCTATAAATTAGTAGTACCCTGACCAACTTTATAACTCTTTTCACAATATATGCAAAATGCTCTAGACTCATTATCCTTTTTTTCTACTCTATAATGCCCCCATGCAGCCGATGTTTTAGAATTTTTAGTCTCACTATCGGCAGCAGTTGAAGAAAGACTTTGATCGTCCATCTACAAACCATAATTAGAATAAAAACACACTTCATAAGATTTCAGAAAATGTGACATTACAAGTTTCCTAGCATGACAAGATGATTTCCTAGCATGACATTACAAGTTCAGTTTTCATATTTTAATCACCTATCTGACTGATGTGGTTTTTTCCTATAAAAATCACCCAATAGATGCATTACCTAGTGCAAAGTCATCTAAATTGCATACAAGTTCTGTATTTCTACTTGTGTATCCTTTTTCTATCATCATGTTTCAACATTGAATACAAATTCAATATAATAATTATCATGACACCATACCATGTTATCTTCTGTTTTCATTTCCCCACTCAGAAACTTAGACATTAAATTTCTAAATTGCCATCATGAATCAAACTATAAATTTCTGAAAAATAGCTTCAGTTTCAAACCTGTTCAAGCTCCTGTGTCTAAAATGGAGGGCTCTATCAGGATGATGAACACTGAAATGGAGATCAGAAAGCTGCACTACCCATATCACTGATTCTGGTCCTCCTTCCACTTTTGAAACTTTTTTTTCTGCAATTGAAGAGATGAAAATGGTGAATAAGATGCATAAAATCGTCAAAATATGAATACCCATTTCCCCAAATCGAGGGAAAGATCCATGATTCATTGTTTTTTCATGAAAGTAAAAGTAAAAACAAACATTTGGCAACTGAATGCAATAACAAAACTAAACATACCAGGAACTGACCAGAGAGAAATAGTTCTTGCTACTCTTGCAATGTCAGGTGTCGGACGGTGGCAGGTGGACGGCGGCGGACGGAAGGTGGCAGGAGGTGGTGGAAGATCGGTGGTAGGAGGTGGCGGACGGTGGTGGGGATGGACAGCGGAAGATCGGTGGCAGGAGGTGTGCGTGTAGAAGAGGAGTTTAGAAATTTTAGGTCATTTGGTTAGGTTGGGTTGGGTTGGATCGTGGATTTTCAATAATCTGTATCCAGTTTTGTTCTTAATTCAGTGGGCTTTCAACCCAATTTAACCCAGCCCAATAAAATTTATAAATGTTGGGTTAAATTGGATTGGATCAAGTTGGGCTACTAGGTTGGGCTTTTTTTGTACAACCCTAGTTTAAACTGAAAAAAGTGCCAATTTTAGGGGTCTGTAGAGGGGTTAAGCCTTTATTTTATCAACAACAGTTTAGTTTAATTTACTGATATTTCATACTAAGTTTTGTAGTTTCTGCTTTTTAATTACCTTGTATTGTGTCTCCATTGAAACCTTTACTGAATACCATTGTTGAACCTTATCAAAGTGGTTTTGTTCCTGGACGAAAAATTGTTGATAATATTATAGTGATTCAAGAAGTGGTTAATTCTTTTAAACGAAAGAAATGGTTGAAGCGTTTTATGATTCTTAATTTTGGCTTGGAGAAAGCATATAATAGAGTGAGTTCAGATTTATTTGTGATACTATTACTCTCTCCTAGGCTTCCATATGCACTTAATTAATGCTATTATGAAGTATGTGGGGTCTTCTCGGATGAATATGTCATGGAATGAGTCTAAAAGGAAGAATTTTATTCCTTCTCGCGGATTGAAGTAGGGTGATCCTCTAAGCCCGTACTTGTTCGTGTTGTGTTTGGAAAGATTGAGCCATATGATTTCTGATGCCTTGTTGAATTGGGATTGGAAACATAAAAAATAAGTAGATTTTCGATCATTCGTGTTACCAGCCCAATCTGCATCAATATACCTATGAACAAAAAGAGGAGAATCATGATGAAAAAAAAAAGACCATGTGTCTTCATAGGTTGTAAATAGCGCATAAGTCGTTTCACACCATGTCAATGAGCGTCAGTAGGAGCATACGGAAACTGAGCCACACGATTAACAACAAAGGATATATTAGGCCGAGTAAACGCGAGGTACTGAAGACTGCCGAAGACCCCTCAATACTACATGGCGTTGAGAAAGGGATCTCCCACCTTCAACTGAAACGAACCTTTAATGACATCGGAGTAAGAATACCCTTACAAGTTTCCATTTGAGCCTTTTCTAAAATCTCGGTCTTTTTTTCTCCTCTTTTTCTTTTTCATTTCTTCTCTTGTTTTTTCTTGTTTTAGCCATTTCTAGATCTGTCTTTCTTTGATTCCTCGTCATTAGGTTTCATCGTCGTCTATCAATGAACCCTCAGTTGCCATCGATCGATGAAATCCACAGTTGTTGTCTTTGTCTTTGTCGTTGCCGTTGTCGTTCTTCTCTTTCTCCCCTTCGTTATTGTCTACTTCCCTTCGCCGTTGTTTGCTTCTCGTTGCCGCTAGATGCTTCTCGTCGGTTACAGTTGGGTAAACGAAAAAAATGGAAGAGTTACAATAAAGGAGAGAGAGAAAACGGAAAGCACGAAGGAAGGAAGGAAAGAAAATGTAAATGAAGGGGGTGGAAACGGTTATTTAGTATTCTCAAATGAGGGGTACTTTTGTCCAAAAAAATATTCTTTGTTTTATTCCATGGCTGAATACACAAATAACCCTCTGAACTTGGCTCAATGTTGCTATTGACTCCCTCAACTTTTTATTGTAACAAATACCCCCTGCAACTTTATAAATGCTAGCTAATAACCCCCTGAACTTGGCTCAATGTTGTTACTGACCCCCTCAACTTTCGATTGTAACCAATATGCCCTCCAACATTATAAATGCTAACAAATAATCCTCTGAACTTGGCTCAGTGTTGCTATTGACCCCAAACTTTTGATTGTTAGGAATACCCCTTACAACTTTCTAAATACTAACAAATAATCTCAAATTGCTGAAAAGATAACAAATGTGTAACTCAAACTCTCATAGTTGTATAAATAGCTTTTAAAAGTAGAAAAATCAATTAAAATGAAAAACGTCAACGTAGATTCAAAATCTATTGGATTGATTTTGCATTTTTGTTCTTTTTATTTGTTGAAATTGTGATTTCGAATTGATTTTGGGTTTTTAATTATCAGTTAAAGAAATTAAATGTTGAGGAAGATGGTATTTTTAAAAGAAAAAAAAGTATATAAATCTTTTACATAATTTTTTAAGGACCAAATTGATACTTTTTTAATCACTTTTTAAATTTATTTTAATTGATTTTTCTTTTTTTTAAAGACACTTTCGCAACTATGAGACTTTGAGTCACACATTTGTTGTCATTTCAGCAATTCTGAGCTATTTGTTAGCATTTAGAAAGTTTGAGGGGATATTTGTTACAATTGAATGTTGGGGGGGGGGGGGGGGGGGGGGGGGGGTCAATAGCAACATTGAGTCAAGTTCAGGAGGTTATTTGTTAGCATTTACAAATTTGAAGGGAGTATTTGTTACAATCGAAAGTTGAGGGGGTCAGTAGCAACATTGAGTCAAATTTAGAAGGTTATTTATATATTCAGCTTTTATTCCATTTCATATCAGCATTTTTACTAATATCATATTATCTTTCACATATTTTTTATTATTATTATTATTATTAATAATAATACAAATCCTAACATTTTATTCTTGTTTCATAAAGAAAATAGAGGTAAAAAACATCTTGAGATCCTGACCTTTCATTTTACAGTGTATCACGCTTTGATCTTTCATTTAACTATATTGAAGATATTGATCTTTTATATTTGGTTCTATCAAGCCCTCATCTAGAAGAATTGGACGATTTGTTAATTTTGACAAATTAATAAAACCAATTGAAATATTGCGACACATAACTTTCATTTTCATCACTTCTTTGTATTGCATCACTTCCATTAGCCTTCTATAACTTTCACATCTATTAACCGCTCGACTTCAAAACAAAAGCTTACTAAACTGGTGATAAAAGCAGGTATATGTAGCAAAAATGTGAAAATCCAAGTCTCCAGAAATAGTTTGACGAATTATTTCTCAAATTGAACGAACTTATAAGACCGCTAATTGATATTGTGATAGTTTTGCTCTTTGTTCCTAATTAAAATTACCAAGCAAAAACTATAACTTTTTTTTTAAAAAACAAGGTATTTATTAGAAATTAGGATTGAGGAATAGGGGTATGGCCGTGTGGGGGAAGGTACAGTTCACATGCAATTATTTCAATTTGGGAGCTCCATTATTAGCAGTAAGAATGACAAGATTTCTTGTTTGTGGGTCTTATAGTTTGAATTTTATTTCTTCCAATCAAAATTAATTATAGTCAAGACTTTCAATAGCAAAATCTGTTTTTCCCCATATTTCATGGTATTATTTATATCTCTAAGTTTAGTGGTTTAACTATAAAGATTATAATTAGAGAAATTATAAGTTAGAATCACACAAGAGATGGGACGAGAGTTTTCCTCTTTATTATTTGATGTACACATAATTATGCGAAATTTATTATTTTTTTATAAGGGAGATAGAAACATGTGGTAACCAAATCAAGGACGGATCTAGAAAGAGTTGGTAGGGACTTCCATTCAATAATTGTTGAAAAATACTAAAAAGTCTACATTAATTATATATGGAATTTTAGTTTACATGAAAAAACACCCAAAAATATATATAATTTAACATAAAAAGTACCTGTTATCGTGGGTTCTAGATCTGTGACTGAATCAAAGGGACTAGTTGAGTTATAGGAACTCATCAAATTTAACCAATAATCAGAGTTTGAATCCTATCTTAGGTATGAAATATCCTCAATTATTTTGCATGTGCCTATAAGTTAGCAAGGGGGGATTAATTTGAATTTTGTATTTTATAGCTGAAAATTACTAAATTGAACTGAATTAAAGTGAATTTATTGAAAATTGTTGAAATGAACTAAATTAAACTAAAATTAAGTTACTGATAAATTATGATAATACTGGAGGAAAATCTTATGTCCCGGACTTCCTATTCCATTTTCCTGTCCCCCTATAAATTTTTCACATGTGTAAAAAAAGTTCTAATGTTTTTTTATTATACCCTAAATAGTCCCCGTATCAACCTGTCGTTCTTTATATTTTTGACATAAAAGAATTTTTTTTAGACATGTCAAAAATTTATAGAGGGACAGAAAAATGGAATAGAAAGTCCGAAACAGAAGATTTTTTTCCGATAATACTAGAAGAATATAATCTTAAAAGTGTACGGTGGTTGTGCAAACCCTTTAAGATTAACCAAAAACATAGAAACATATTGATTATTCAGAATTTGAAATATATACAAGAGAAAAAAGTTAGCTAATTAGAGTTTCATTTTGTTAGAAGATTCTGAATTTACCATGCACCATCACTTATGTATTGCATTCTAATCTTTAATCATCACTTAAACTAACACAGAGTAGAATAAGAAAGAAATTATGTGTTTTAAGCAAACAAAAGAATTTGAATATCTGTTTTCAATGATATAAGCTGCTACGAGCTCAAACGAGCACTATTAGAATATTTTCGAGAAGACTTGAAACTTGAAAGTGATTAATATTTTAAATACTGAACAAAATATGTCTAATGTAGTAGAACCTTAATAAGTGGGCTAAATTTGTAATTGACCTTCAAATCTTCGTAACTTTGTTTATTAGTGAAATCTTTTTTTATGAAGAGGATGAGATTTTTTTTGAGTAAAAGACTGGAAGATAGTGATGCGTGAGAATTATATATATATATATATATATATATATATATACAGTCAGGCTATGGTGAGGGAGTCCCTCACTCACTATTCTAAGGGAGTTTTAGCTTTAATCTAGTTACCAAACAAAATACACCCACCTAATTAATTTAATGAATTTAAAGTAATAAAATCCTAATTTATTTTGTTTACAACTCTTCTAATTAGTATCCTAATTAAATCAAACTCTATTTTCCTAAATACTAATTAATTCCGGATTAATTAATTAATCATATTATCACATACGAATTGAATTTATTTCAACATTAATTTATAATTCTAATAGATTATCTGGGTTTCAATATTTTATGTGTAAATTTAACATAAATTATTTTAATACTAGAGTTTAGGGTTTATAAAGTTAGGATTTAGGGTTTATGGATTTAAAGTTGTTAGGGTCTAGGGTTTATAAAGTTGGGACTACGGGTTTATGATTGTTAGGGTTTAAGGTTTATAAAGTTCAGGTCTAGGAGTCTAGAATTATTTGAATTTAGGGTTGTTAGGGTTTATAAAATTAAGGACTACGGGTTTATGATTGTTAAGGTCTAGGGTTTATAAAGTTAGGGTCTAGGAGTTTAGAATTATTTGAATTTAGGGTTGTTAGGGTTTAAAAAATTAAGGACTACGGGTTTATAATTGTTAGAGTCTAGGGTTTATAAAGTTAAGGTCTAGGAGATTGAGTGAATAAATTAGATAATTAATAATAGAGTTTTGTTCTTTTAAATTAGATGGTTATTTTGTTTGGTAACTAGATTTAAACTAAAACTCCCTTAGAATAGTAAGTGAGGGAGTCCCTCACCATAGCCGGACTGTATATATATATATATATATATATATATATATATATATATATATATATATATATTCCATATTTCACCTTCCTTTTAGATTTATTTATTTGCTTAATTTCATAATTAATCATTGTTTTTCCCTTAATTTGCTATAGGTCTCGCTTAATAATGCAATTGAATAGCTTTGGAAGTCTGAGGACTAATCAGGATATTTGCCGCGGGTGTTTCTGTGAATGGCCGAGAAGTTCAGGGACCATTGCTGAATTTTGCCAAGGAAGCTTCTTGGAATGTTCCAGCTGTGATGCAGAATTGTTGAAGGAGCGGAATACCCCTTTTTGCCCTTGTAACATGTGGCCGAACTTGGTTACTTAAGGGTTACTTTTGTCATTTATACTTTAGTACCTTTTAAGTCATATCATTTTGATGCTTTTTTAGGGCAAACATTTGTACCCTATAAAATGCATCTTTATGCTTTATGAATAAGTTAGTTAACAGAGGGATCTTAACTCTTCTCCTTCAACCTCTTCTCTCTTTAACATTTTTAAGCTTTCTAAGCTATTATCAATGGTGAACGAATTTCTTTCTCATTTTGTCTCAGTTTTGACATCCCGAAGCATGAGTGAGTAGTCGTTTATGGATGTGACGATGGGGAGTGTTGGCCCTAACAAGATCAGAATCACCTAGAGGGGGGGTGAATAGGTGTTTCAAACGAAAACTGATATTTTCAAACTTTTAATGAAAACTCAATTTTCAGAGTCAATAATCCTCAGAGTCAGAGGCAAGCTTATTGAAGTAGCCTCTGAGGGATAATCTGCTTTAAGACAGGTTCTGTCTTTTCAGCAACAGAAGTTCTGAGTAAAGAACTTCTGGACAGTCTTCTGAACACAGACTTGTGATTTTTAAGAGGAAATCTGTTTCAGCACTAAATATGATACAAGTACACAGAAGCAATTAACAAGTATAAAGAAGGGAGAAAGAGATTCAGGAGGTCCTGATGAACAGTTCAATTTATCCAAGTTCGCCACAGAATTCCTGTGACTACGTCTTGTCCTCTGAGGTCGCAGCCTCCAGAGATTTTATAAATCCACTATTCAGAACTTTTATGGCAAGTTCAGAAGCTCCTTTACATCAACAGAACTTAAGCTAATTTCTCACTTAGTTCTGACTAGCCTAAAATGAGTTAAAGGATTTTCACCAGAGCAACAATACTCTGTTTTCTGGATTTCTCACCCAACTCAAATCTCAACTAGATTTCTCTCTTTTAAATCTAACTGAAGATCACAACCGATCTCAGTTTACAAGATTTCTATTATGAACTTGTTTTTCTTCACTCTCTCACAATTACAAAGGCTAAGCTAAGAAAAGATTGAGAATGGAAAGTGTGCTCTGTTTTCTTGAATAACAGTGCGTTGAGATTTTTGCTCTATGATCACACACGTAGTTGATGCAGTGGAGCTTTGCTACTATTTATAGTGTTGAGTAGATAACCGTTGAGGATATTTGAATCTTCAAGGATGACAAGGATGAAAGTAGCCGTTAATCTTGTCAACTTCTTCAAACGGTCTCAAAACACTCAACTCTGTCAACTTTGTACTTTAACCTAATCCGGTATGGGATTAAGATAAAGGTGATGGAGTTGACTGATCTTGAAGATTGATTTAGAGGGAAACGGTAAGAGAGCAGGTTTTGTTTGTTGTGAACAGGCGCGTCCTTCAAACAGCTTTTTGAACTTTTGGCGCCTTGCATTAAATGCAACTGACAAAGCATTAAATGCTTAACCAAACCCGTGATAACGAACTTCTGATGTTCGTTTTTCTTCTTAGCGCTTCTGAACTAAAACAACCTTAGTCTTCTGTTTGCAAAAGAGAACTTCTGATAAAAGCTTTAGGCAGACAATCAACACTTCAGAGCGGTTCATCCAGCTTCTGAGAAAGTGCTTCAGTCTCCAGCTTTTTAATCTTCTGAGTTAAAATAGGCAAGCAGGAATTCTTCATTCAGCATCTGCTGAGAAAAACTCATAATAACTTAACGAAAATTGTTAGTCAACATCGAAAAGTATACAAGTTAATTTTCATTTTCATCTTCTGAAACGTTCGGACATAACCAAAACACTTAGGGTTCATCATTCTCCCCCATTTTGGTTATGGACAAACCGTGGTCAGAAGGTAAAAGAAAAACATGAGGGTTAGAGAGTGACTTCCTGATGCAAATATTTCATTACTTCTGAGTAAATTAACTCCCCCATTTTAGTATAAATGGTGAATTTCAGCAATCTGTATAAACTTAATAAGACTTAAGATCAAGTTGTTAGATATAATGAAGTGTAATTTACTGAGATAAAAAGAAACATAAGCAAACATTAAGAAGTCAGATATGTAAGACAGTATAGAAGAGATTCAGTGTATATATGATCATTCAGAAGATAACATAGGAAACAAGATAATCAGAGGAGCAGAAAAAGTCCTAAGACATAGACTACCCAACCCAGAACCTAGCTAAGAAGCTTAAGTCCTAAACGATTACAAGTTCCTAGATTTCTTCTGAGGAGGAGGAACAACACTGGAACCTCCAGCAGCACTTGATCTCTTCTGACCAGACTTCTCCCCCGTTTGACCAGAACCAATAGCAACACCAAGAGCTCCCTGAGACTTCAATTTTTGTTGAACATTCAGAGCAGTCTGATATTGCACAGGAGTTGGTCGCACAGAATTGATCAAATCCATTCGTCTTCTGAAGTCATCATCAATGGTCTTCATATGATCAAAGGTCTGACCAGACATAGGTCTCTGTTTCTGAACATCTTCCAGAAGGAGCTTGATCAGCCTGTTGTTAGCATACACAGCAGCCGTGAGATGCTCATTCTGAAGATAAGTCTGTCCTCGGACAAACCTATAACAATTGTGAAGAGTCTTCTCTTGTTCACGAGCTTGATTATGCATAACTTTCAGGAGTTCAGTGAGCTCAGCAATCTGTGCATTCTGAGCAGATACAGCAGACTCAATGTTGGAGAGTCGGTTGTTGAGATCAGGAGTGATGTCATATACAATCTTGGCAGCTCCTGAAGATGAAGAACCTTGAGCAGAAGATTTCACTTCTCTCAGAATGTGATTTGCAGTACTTTGCAGGTCTTCAATCTTACTAGGAAGCATCTTCTCATGAGCCTCATAATGCTCGTTTGCTTCCTTGACTTCTTCTGTCAATATTTCCAAATTTTCATTGACCTTCAGAGAAGAAGCAAGAGCAATATTATCCAGAGAGGGAAGGGTCAGAGCTAATTCCCTCAATTTATACAGCTCATCATAAGTGGCTAGATGAAGGGTAGAAAGGTTGCGTATATACACAGAAGGATCCTGCATTTGGAGCATGGTCATGAGCTGCAGGTTCTGAGCTTTCAGAGAGTGTAATTCTTGCAGCACAATGCCCTGAGCATACATGTCAGCAGCAGAACTTCTTTGTCCTATACCAGCAAACCTATTCAGCAGGTCATCTGAGCCACTCTGACCCATTCTTCTCAACTCTTCAACACTTGGGGCACCTCCAGCTTCGGAAATACCAGAAGCTCTGCCCATGAAGCCAAAACTTCCAAATCTGTTATCCAGATCTTCACGATTCAAGTGTTTGCGTAGAAAGTCATAATTGGATGACAATCCAGCAAAACCTGAAGGAGTGGAGGAGGTAGTTAAGGGATCACACACAGGAGGTGTATGTCCGGAGGTTGAAAGAGGAGGGACAGAGGTTTGAGGAGAGGAGAAAATTTGTGGAGAGGAGGAGGAAAAAGAATTTGTACAGGAAGGTAAAGTAGAAGGTATTGAAAAAGGTATAGACAAAGGTATGGAAGGAGAAGGAGCAGTAATTCCAATTGATGGAAAAACAGCAAAAGATGATAAAGAAGAAGTAGTGGAAGTAGAAATGGAGTCTGTGAAAATTGGTCCAGAGGACAGATTCACTTCTGAATAGGATCCAGAAGGAAGAGTAGATGGAGGAGGGACAACCTCAGATGTTGAAATTGTCAGAGGAATGGAATTCTGAGATTCACTTACTTCTGTGACAGAAGGAAGTGAAGGAGATGGATGAGGAGTAAAAACAGGAGATGAGATAACCTGTTCAGAGGCATTTGGATCAAAAGATGAGATCGGCTCAGCATATAAATGAGCCATCCTGAACAGCGTTTCTGAGGCATCCCTTTCACCAGGGTTTCTTCCTTGATTCAGAAGAACATTGTCAATGAAGTTCTCATTGTCAACATTCTCAACAAATTGTTTAGCTTCTTCAAGAACCTCTTCATCTTCTGGTTCACTAACCTCAGATAGCTCTTCAATCAGAGGAGCTTCAACATCCTCTTTATCAGAAATCTCTGACAGCTCTTTATCAGCAGTTTCTGGTTCCTGAGCAGCAGGTTCCTCCAATTCAGCACTCGGAGCAATAACGAAGTCCTTCTTTCTCAGAACCCTTCGTTTTGCCACAGCCTTCTTCCCAATTCTGGTAGTGAGAGTGACAGTCTCAGCAATTCGAGAGGATAGAGCAACATTATCCTCTTCCTCTGAAGTCTCACCTACCTTGGAGAACTCAGCACCCTCAAGATTAGCAGCACTTTCTAAAAGTTTGGCATCGGCCTTAGCCTTTGCAGCGATTTCACGCTCAGCAGCTAACTTATCTTCAGCTTCTTTCTTCTTCCTTTTCTCTTCAGCAAGAGCCACAACTCTTGCAACTTTTTCAGCTTCAGCAGCCTTCTCTTTCTCAGCAAGGCGTGCTTCCTCAGCATCCTGAGCTTCTTTCTCAAGGACATCCTTTGGCTTCTCAGCAACAATCTTGCCAGAAGGTTCAACATTGATTTTTGTTTGAACCAACGTGGGAAGAGGTTCTGAGACAGCAGCCTTCTCAACATTCAGGACCAACTTGCTTGATCCTTTCTTTCCCTTGCCCTTCTTGGCAGCATTCTTTCCTTTCTGAACCGTTGCATCCATAATCTCCTTCTGAGCAATACTCACAGAGGAGCCCTTCTCATTCTTCTTTGGAGTAACATCAAAACTGAGGTTTCTAAAGGTATGCATCTTCAGAACCGTACTCCTACTAGTAACACCTTCTCCTGACATAACAACAGAGGCTGCCTCAAACAACCTTGTCAGGAGTGAGCCATAAGCTAATGCACTCACAGTAGTTACATTCTTCATCTGCCTTATCAGCATGGCAGGCAAATTTATCTTCTTCTGGTTGACCAGATGCCACATAAAAACCCTTTCTCTGTTGGAAACACAGTTGACTCCTCCAGCCTTCGGAAGAAAGACATTCGTAGTCAAATAATGTGCCCACCTCTGGTGCTGACTCAACCAGGTGGCATAAGTTTCCTTGGCACTTAGATCTGGCCTAGCCCAGTTGGCTTCTGAAAACCCTTCTGCTGAACCATCATCTCCAATGATGATTCCTTCATCATCAATTCCTATCACTTGAGAAATGGAAGCCCTGCTGACTTCGATTTCAACATCCCCGACCACAGAATGAAGCACATCCTCCTCATTAGAAAAGAAATGGAGGTTCTTATAAAATTCTGTAACTAAGTTAGGGTAGATGAATTCTTCGAGAGAGACGAAAGAATTCCAGTTTTGAGCACTAATCCAAAGAGAGATAGGTTCAGTTGATTTGACTTCATCATCTAAAAATCTAGAGGTAAAAACCCTAGATTGACTAACTTTCTTTCGTGAATCATCGGAAAAGATGTGAGTGACAGTGATTTCTTGAGCCATTTGAGGAAATGAGAAATTAGGTTAAGATTTCTAAGAGAGATGATAACACAGAAAAAGCTATGAAAATTCTAATGGCAAAGAAAATGAGAGTAAAAAGTTCTAAGTATGGAAATCCCTTATTTATACCCAAACACAGAAACCGTTCCAATTCAAAAAGTAACTTCACACCGTTTAAAAGGGAACAGATAACCGTTAACCACAGAACAGCGCCGTAATAAGCAGTAAATAACGCATGCTTTCAAGTCAAATCATGATTAGAATTTATTATAACTAAATTATCTTAAACGATCAAACACTTAAGATACTCAGAGACAATAATTCTAAGTTATTGAAGAGGATAAGTCATACCAATGCCTTCTCGTAAGTTGCTGAAAGCCATACCAGTCAGAGGCTTAGTAAACATGTCAGCAAGGTTTTCTTCAGAGGAAACATGAGTAATGATAATATCCTTCTTCAGAACATGATCTCTCAGAAAGTGATGTCTAATATGAACATGCTTCATCCTGCTGTGCTGAATAGGATTCTTTGAAAGATCAATGGCACTCTTGTTATCACAGTAGATTGTAATTGTTCCAGGGATGACTCCATAGTCAGCAATTTGTTGCTTTATCCAGAGCATCTGAGAAACACAACTTCCAGCAGCAACATACTCAGCTTCAGCAGTTGAGAGGGCCACAGAGGTTTGCTTCTTGCTATGCCAGGAGACTAGGCACTCCCCCAGAAAATGACAACCACCAGAAGTGCTGACCCTTTTCAATTTATCTCTACCATAGTCAGAATCTGTGTATCCTATAGGAGTGAAATCAGAACTACAGGGATACCACAAACCAGCTTCTGGTGTGCCTTTAAGATATCTGAGAATTCTTTTGACAGCAACATCATGAATTTCTCTTGGTTTAGACTGATATCTAGCACAAAAACACACAGCAAAATGTATATCTGGCCTGCTGGCTGTTAGGTATAAAAGAGAACCAATCATACCTCTGTAGGTTTTTATATCTACAGGTTTACCAGCTTTCTCTTCATCATCAATGTCTTTGCTGACATCCATTGGAATATCAACAGCATTAGAGTCCATCATGCCAAATTTCTTCAGCACTTCTCTAGTGTACTTGGCTTGATTGATAAACACACCATCATTACTTTGCTTGATCTGAAGTCCTAAGAAGAAGGTTAATTCTCCCATCATAGACATTTCAAACTCAGCCTTCATGTGGTTACTGAACTCTCTGCACAAAGATTCATTAGTAGCACCAAATATAATATCATCAACATATACCTGAGCTATAAGGATATCCTTGTTCTTCTTCAGAGTGAACAGAGTTGTATCAACACAGCCTCTGACAAATCCTTTAGACAGAAGGAACTTTGTCAGTCTCTCATACCAAGCTCTGGGAGCTTGTTTCAGTCCATACAAAGCTTTCTTTAGCTTGTACACATGATCAGGAAACTTAGGATCTTCAAAACCAGGAGGTTGAGACACATAGACTTCCTCATCAATGTAACCATTCAGGAATGCACTTTTCACATCCATTTGAAAGAGCTTGAAACCTTTGTATGATGCAAAAGCACATAAGATTCTAATGGCTTCTAATCTTGCAACAGGAGCAAAAGTTTCACCATAATCTATGCCTTCTTGCTGACTGTAACCTTGAGCAACAAGTCTAGCCTTGTTCCTCACAACATTTCCAAATTCATCAAGCTTGTTTTTCAGAACCCATCTTGTACCAACAACCTTCTTGTTGTTAGGTCTGGGAACTAAAATCCAAACTTATGACCTTTTGAACTGGTCAAGTTCTTCTTGCATTGCCATTAACCAGGAGTCATCATCAGCTGCTTCATAGAAGTCCTTGGGTTCCAGAAGTGACACAAAAGCCACATTCCCCATGTATCTTCTGAGCTGAGCTCTGGTCATGACAGGATTATGAACAGAGTCAATGATGTTCTCTAAGGAATGATTCCTATGAGCTCTAACTTCTCTTGGTAGATCCAATGAGTCTTCTGAAACCTGTTCATCATTTGTTGAATCATATATAGGAGTATCTTCTGGAAGAGAGTTAACTTCTGTAGTTGGATGTTCTTCTGGAACATGTTCAACAGGAGAACCAACTTCAGCAGCTTTAGGAATAACATCTTCAACAGGAGGAGATGATATTTCAGAAGCTTGAACTTCATCTTCTTCAGAGACTTTACTATCTGCAGGGTTAGTCTCATCAAACTTTACATGAATGGATTCATCTAAAGTTTGAGTCCTCTTATTAAAAACCCTATATGCTTTACTATGTGTTGAGTAGCCAAGAAAAATAGCTTCATCTGCCTTTGAATCAAACTTTGAAAGATATTCTTTTGTATTCAAAACATAACACTTACAACCAAAGGTTCTGAAGTAACCTATTTTAGGCTTTCGACCTTTCCAGAGTTCATAAGGAGTCTTGTTCAGAATGCTTCTGATTAGCACTCTATTCAGAACATAGCAAGCTGTGTTCACAGCTTCTCCCCAAAAATACTTTGGAAGCCTTCTTTCATTGATCATAGTTCTGGCTATCTCAACCAGAGTTCTATTCTTCCTTTCAACTACCCCATTTTGTTGAGGAGTTCTGGGAGCAGAAAAGTTATGATCAATTCCCTTGATTTCACAGAATTCTTCAAACATAAAGTTTTTGAATTCTCCACCATTATCACTTCTGATATGGACTACCTTTTCATTCCTTTCATTCTCAAGTTTCTTAATCAGAACTGAGAAACATCCAAGTGACTCATCTTTGCTAGACAGCAAGATGACCCAAGTGAATCTTGAATAGTCATCTACGATGACAAAGGCATACTTCTTTCCACCCATGCTCATTGGTTGAACAGGACCAAAAAGATCCATATGAAGTAATTCCAAAGGTCTTTTAGTTGAAATGACTTTCTTAGTTTTAAAAGAGCTTCTGGATTGTTTACCAGATTGGCAAGCATTGCATAAATGGTCTTTTTTAAAACTAATTTCAGGCAGACCCTCAACCAATTGATATCTAGCTACTTTGGCCAGAAGATCCATGCTAACATGAGCAAGTCTTCTATGCCAGAGCCAGGAGGTATCCTCTTTGGACATCAAGCATATATTTTTGCAAAGATTCTCAAGATTCAGCATGAAAACATTTTCAACTCTAGGAGCAGTTAGAATAACTTCCCTTGACTTACTGTCCAAGATTTTACATCCAGAGGAGCTGAAGACAACATCTCTACCTTTATCACACAGTTGTGCAACACTCAGGAGATTGAACTTCAGACCTCTGACTAGGGAGACATCTTCGATCGGAGGATTGGTTCCAATGGATCCAGAACCAAGAATTCTTCCTTTCTGAGCATCTCCAAAGCTGACTTTACCACCTCTTTTAGGTACAAATGTGATGAATGCCTTTTCATCACCTGTCATATGCCTTGAGCACCCACTGTCAATGTACCACAGCTTTGACATTGATGGAGCACTCAGAGCAACCTGCAACACAATCAATTAGTGACAGGTACCCAATCCTTATTGGGTCCTTCAGAGTTAGATTTAGCTTCTACAGGTTTTTCTGATATTTCAGATTGCAAGAGGTTCTTAATGTGATACTTGCAATCTTTCAACCAATGTCCATCTTTCTTACACAACTTGCAAGAAGGAGGATTCTTGGATCTTTCCCTTTGCTTCTTAGGAGCATTCTTCTTCTTCTGGGAAGGTACTACTTCTTCAGAGGCATTAGCACTCTTAGAGGTTCCCACTTCAGGAGGAGAAGAGATCTCTTTCAGGAGAGAGGGAGTGACAGATTTCTTCTTCTGAGGTTTATCATTCCTCAGAGGCAGTTTTTCTTTACCTTTGACTTTTGAGTCATCGGAGGAAGAACTGAATTGTTTACTTAGTTTATCTTCCAATATTTTCATATCAGCATAGACTTGAGTAAACCTAAGAAATTTGTCAGCCTCGCTTTTGTCCAACTTCCTTTTTAGGTACTTGAACATGCTGTACAATTCTTCAAGAGAATCAAAGATATTTTGTTCAGAGGATATGTTTACCTCGGAGTCATAGTTTGCTTCAGGAGGTGCGGAAGTTTCTCCTGTGACATCTTCAGAGGATGGCTCATCAATAGCCATGAAACATATCTGGGCTTGCTCTTCCTTCTCTTCAGGATCACTGCTGGTCTCAGAGTCTGACCAAGCAGCCAGCATAGCTTTCTTGAACTTTTTCTTATCTTTCTTCATCTCTGGGCAGTTAGGCTTAATGTGCCCAGGTTGCTGACATCCATAGCACACAATGGGCTTGTTTGGATCTCTCTTGAACTTTTCACCGAAGTCAGAAGTCTTCTTCTCAAAACTTCTGAATGGCTTCTTGTAGTTTCCACCTTTGCCTTTTCTAAAGGCTCTTTTGAACTTTCTGGTCAGCATGGCCAATTCTTCATCTTCTGATGATTCTTCAGAAGACTCTGCCTTCAGGACTACTTGTCTCTTTCCTTCTGACCTTTCTCTTAGGTCATGATTTTTTAGTGACATCTCATGGGTGATTAGAGACCCAATGAGTTCATCATACAAATAAAAGCTCAAGTCCTGAACTTCTTCAATGGCAGTCTTCTTGGCTTGCCAAGACCTTGGTAAGCTTCTGACAATCTTCTTTACTCTTTCAGACTCTTCAATGTCTCTGCCCAAACTCTTTAAGTCATTGACTATCTTGGTGAATCTAGAATTCATTTCTGAAATAGATTCTTTGTCAAGCATTTCAAATAACTCATATTCTCTCATGAGTTGGTTGACTTTGGACTGCTTCACTTTTCCTGTTCCTTCATATGTGACTTCCAGCTTGTTCCATATATCCTGTGCAGTTTCACAAGAGGAAACTTTGTTATATTCAGTGGCTGTAAGTGCACAATGCAACATATTTATTGCTGAAGCATTTGTTTGGAGCTTTTTCAGAATTTCATCTGAATATTCTCTCTGAGGGATAATAACATTCCCTAGACCTGGTTCCATTCTGGTGGGAATGAAATCTCCATCTGTGATGACAAACCAAGCACTCATGTTCTGAGCTTGAATGAAATACATCATTCTCTTTTTCCAGTAGGAGTAATTGTCACCATTGAATAATGGAGGTCTAGTTGTAGAGGATCCCTCTGGGACAATGAAGTGAGAAGAATTCTCAGGCTGGTGTCTACTAGCCATCTCTATTGATTCTGATAGGATCTTACACTTAGATTGTTAGATCTTTTTAGTAAATATACGAAGTAACCTTCGCTCTGATACCACTTGTTGGCCCTAACAAGATCAGAATCACCTAGAGGGGGGGTGAATAGGTGTTTCAAACGAAAACTGATATTTTCAAACTTTTAATGAAAACTCAATTTTCAGAGTCAATAATCCTCAGAGTCAGAGGCAAGCTTATTGAAGTAGCCTCTGAGGGATAATCTGCTTTAAGACAGGTTCTGTCTTTTCAGCAACAGAAGTTCTGAGTAAAGAACTTCTGGACAGTCTTCTGAACACAGACTTGTGATTTTTAAGAGGAAATCTGTTTCAGCACTAAATATGATACAAGTACACAGAAGCAATTAACAAGTATAAAGAAGGGAGAAAGAGATTCAGGAGGTCCTGATGAACAGTTCAATTTATCCAAGTTCGCCACAGAATTCCTGTGACTACGTCTTGTCCTCTGAGGTCGCAGCCTCCAGAGATTTTATAAATCCACTATTCAGAACTTTTATGGCAAGTTCAGAAGCTCCTTTACATCAACAGAACTTAAGCTAATTTCTCACTTAGTTCTGACTAGCCTAAAATGAGTTAAAGGATTTTCACCTGAGCAACAATACTCTGTTTTCTGGATTTCTCACCCAACTCAAATCTCAACTAGATTTCTCTCTTTTAAATCTAACTGAAGATCACAACCGATCTCAGTTTACAAGATTTCTATTATGAACTTGTTTTTCTTCACTCTCTCACAATTACAAAGGCTAAGCTAAGAAAAGATTGAGAATGGAAAGTGTGCTCTGTTTTCTTGAATAACAGTGCGTTGAGATTTTTGCTCTATGATCACACACGTAGTTGATGCAGTGGAGCTTTGCTACTATTTATAGTGTTGAGTAGATAACCGTTGAGGATATTTGAATCTTCAAGGATGACAAGGATGAAAGTAGCCGTTAATCTTGTCAACTTCTTCAAACGGTCTCAAAACACTCAACTCTGTCAACTTTGTACTTTAACCTAATCCGGTATGGGATTAAGATAAAGGTGATGGAGTTGACTGATCTTGAAGATTGATTTAGAGGGAAACGGTAAGAGAGCAGGTTTTGTTTGTTGTGAACAGGCGCGTCCTTCAAACAGCTTTTTGAACTTTTGGCGCCTTGCATTAAATGCAACTGACAAAGCATTAAATGCTTAACCAAACCCGTGATAACGAACTTCTGATGTTCGTTTTTCTTCTTAGCGCTTCTGAACTAAAACAACCTTAGTCTTCTGTTTGCAAAAGAGAACTTCTGATAAAAGCTTTAGGCAGACAATCAACACTTCAGAGCGGTTCATCCAGCTTCTGAGAAAGTGCTTCAGTCTCCAGCTTTTTAATCTTCTGAGTTAAAATAGGCAAGCAGGAATTCTTCATTCAGCATCTGCTGAGAAAAACTCATAATAACTTAACGAAAATTGTTAGTCAACATCGAAAAGTATACAAGTTAATTTTCATTTTCATCTTCTGAAACGTTCGGACATAACCAAAACACTTAGGGTTCATCAGGGAGGAGGCTTGCGGCTGTGACTATGTGATTTCGGGTGGTAAAAGTTTCTTTACTTGGGTTTTTCATACATCTAGGGCTTGTGAGTTTTAGTTGCAAATAAGATTTAGTATGGATCTTAGAAATAAGCTATATTTTATCTCATTTTTGAAAGTAGATCTATGATATACTTTACATGTGGGTTAGATAACTTTTCTTGCATGCTAGTATATGTTATTTTCATGGTTTAGAGAAATCTTATTATGGTAAATCTTGTTGCTTAATGAAAATACGTTGATTTAGACACTAACCATGCTTGATTTATATATTTATGCTTGTGTTTATGACTTAGAAATGAGGTAAACATGAAAATGTATGAAGATAGAACCAAACCCTTGTATGAAACTGCTTTTTAACATTTTTGGAAGTCACGTGACTTGCACGTCCCGTTTGTCTGCGACCCTGACTCGCACCTGTGTTTACGATAGATAGTATCTCGCAACTGTGATCCTTACTGTTTACTCTTAGTTTAATTTAGTTATTAAAATCAATCTTAATCAGTGAAATCATTAGACTTTTAGAGTTTAAATTTAATAGCTTTAGTGTTTAACAATCACTTGGGTTCGATACTTGGATTTTTAAATACATCGATTATATTACTTGAAATGATGAGTATACTTGCTCTTTTGCACGTGTAGTTTAATCCTGTCAAGTTTTTGGCGTTGTTGCCGAGGATTGGCAATAATGCTGTTGTTACTAAGTTTTTATTTATAAGAGTTTGATTTGTGTGTTAATTGTGGAGCCTGTGAGCTAGGTTTCTTGTTGGTTTATGCCAAAGCGTCGAGGTTCTCCTGAAGTACCGTTCAACCATGAGATTGAGAGATCTTGTAGACGGAGGAACGCTATCAAGAAGGCTAAACGGAGGCAGAAACTAAACGAAAGAAGATTGGGAAAGGCAGCTGAAGCTTTAAACACACAGGCAGAGCAGACTGTGACTCTTCCAGCTGTTCTCCCGCCCTCATTTGTTACGACGGATCCACCTGTGGTTGAAGATTATCCGTCTGTGATAGAAGTTATGCCAGCTGAAGACCCACCAATGGCTGCTAACAGGCCATGGATGGACACAGCCGCACGTCTAGTTGGACCCTCGACACTCCCTCGCCCCACAAGACAAGATGTTGCACGGTCACAACACCCCCATAAATATAGATATATGATGAACATCCCAAGAAGATTGAATTCAAAAGTAACATGTTGGGCATGGGTGGGAAGTGAGAAAAAATCCACATAGTAGGAAAATAAAGGTCGTTAACAAAAATAAAATTCATGCCAAAACTAGTCCAAAACGAGTTTGTAATAGAGGAAAGCAAAACCATAGGCTTCGTGATACAAAAGAAGTCAGGTTTATGATGTCTGCAGTAACCCTAAAAAAAAAACAAAGGTAAGGAAATAAAAAACCACAATCGAATAAAACGTAAAGACCTGACACCCTCTTTGTCGGTAGTTACAATAATGCTTGCATATGGCACATGCAAAACAATTTGATCCTGTGAAATTTGTCATTCCATCAACTGCCTTATTATGTTCACAAATACACATGCATTTTACACTCGGTGGGTATTTGTTTGCGCTAATGTTTTTATGTTAACTCACTATATTTTTATTTTTTTTTATTTTTTTTTTATATATTTTAGCAACATGATTTTTTAGTTTCCCATAATCTTTTTTTTTTGATAGATAGTTTCCCATAATCTTTACTAATAGAGTCTTAATTAAATACCTACAGGCTATATATATCATGAAACTTTAATCATTTGCTCAGATGAAATGTTAATTTAATGATTAGTTAAGGTTACTATGATATGCTTAATAAATAAAAAGTTGTTATAAAATATTTGGACCATCATAAACTGTTATTTTTAAAAAATAAAAGCGGATGCAGCACATATGCTCGAAATAAATTTCGAGCAAATTAAAAATGTAAAGTTGTACATGAAATGGACCCAAATTTTTGTGGTTAGACAGCTAGCTAATCATACGCTTTCTGTGGTCAAAGGTCAATTTTTTCAATATTAGATCCTAATCCAGTAGTGTGGCAGTAGCCAGCAGGTAACTAAAAACAAATCAGAAATATATTTTATATATTTTTCAATTTTGATTACTCAAAAAAAATGGGGAGAAGATCTGAGAAAAGGCCTGAGAGAAAGAAAATGTTGTTGCTTATGAACGCCCGGATACTGGTTTTAAATTGGTTACTTACAATGCTGATCAAGGATTATCTGATGATTCTAAGTAACTGCCTTCTAATTGCAACACTCAAGTCCAATATCATGTAGATTATTGTCCATTTTGGCTCGAATCCATTACCATTGGGTCGTACGGCTTTAAAATGCGTCATACATGTATTTAATCTACATATCACTTACAAGCCCGCGTTCACTCATCTCTATTTCCGATGTGGGTTTCAGTTCATTCTTGTCCCCATAATCATCCCTTGGACCGCTCCTTATACACGTCTTCTCACCCCAACGCCACCCACTCTGAACCGGATCGTTACACATAGCCTGTTCATCCTTCTTCCCAACCAACTCCCAATCAAATCCACCAGAAAGACCCCTAGACATCATATTGCATATCATTTTATTTTCTTATCCTTTTTTGAATAAAAGTGGGGAGAAGGTAACTAAGGAAGCCAAACACTCCAATTAGGTTGGTACACCCAGACAGTCCATCGCACACCCAAACCCAAAAATATTATTAAAGAAGCAAAAAATAGTACAAATAAAAAAAATCAAGTGAACCATGTTTGCTTACTTAAAAAGTCTCTCTACGAACTCAAACAAGCTCCTCAGGCTTGGAACCAGTTGTTTGCGTCCTTTATCTCTACTATCGATTTTACTCATAGTATTTTTGATATCACTGTCTATTTGTCTATGGCAAGTGCACATAACAATTTATCTATTGCTCTATGTGGATGATATGTTTCTTGCCTCTTCTTCTGATACTCTTCGCTACTCAATTATGTCAAAATTGAGTGTTGAATTTTCCATGAAAGAATTAGGTTTCTTACATTACTCTTTGGGGATCTATGTTACTGGCCTGCCTGATACACTTTTTGTTTCTCAACGAAAGTATGCTTCTGAAATAATAGAAAAAGTTGATCTTACTTCTACCTATTATGCTATAAGTCATGAGTATTTCTTCAGGTTCCTCTTATCACAACCCCACTGAGTACATGCGTCTTGCCGGTGTTATTCAATATTTGACTCTGACATGACAAGAAATTTCTTCTGACGGCTAACATGTCTGCCCCTTTGTGCATGATATATCTTTATGAAAACTCAACGTATGGCTTCTTAGAAAAGAATTTTTCGATACATTAAGGGCATTATTTATCTCAGCCTCACTATCTACTCATCTTCTTTTGGAAATTTAGTCTCTTACACCGATCTGACTAGGGTGGTTGTCATGACGCTCGTCGTTCGACATCCGGTTATTGTGTTTACTTGGACAATAATTTGCTCTCTTTGTCTGTTAAGCGCCAACACACTTTGTCCAGCACTAACGCTAAAGTTGAGCATCGTGTATTACAAATATTGTTTTTGTGACTTGTTGGATTTGTAATCTTCTTATCGAGCTCAACTTTCTGATTCACAAGTCTACTCTGGTATATTGTGATAATGTGAGCAATATTTATCTTTCTGGTAATATTGTTCAGCATCAACGCACAAAACGTATCGAAATGGACATTCACTATGTGCGTGAAAAGGTTGCCAAGGCGACGTTTGGGTTCTACACATTCCATCTCGCTATCAAATAGCCGATATCTTCACGAAAGGCCTCTCGCTTCCCTTGTTTCAAGATTTTCGCTCTAGTCTCAACGTTCTTCCTCCTCCCATGCTACTATGGGATGTATTTGATATGGAAATTATCTATATATTAGGTAAGTCATTATTCTGATTGATTTGTAATTATATCAAAGCTAAATCATAGGGCTTACTTTTGTATATATATTCATACAGAGCTCATACTCTATCAATCACATTAGACGTTAACTAATGTTATTGATAAAATGTTAGTGAATCTTGTGCCTTGTAAAGTTAAGAGTGTAACATGCAAATACTTTAAACAACCTTTTATAATTAACTTATTCATTCTGAACTAAATTTCTCACATTCTAAATGTTTTTTTTTTAACTATGTCTGTGTTACAAGAAATATTTTAGAAATAATTCATGTTTAAAAAGATTTGATGTGACACTCATCGTTATTAGAAAGTTAACAGTAAACCATAATATTCAATCTTTTTCATGTAGAAATAAAATTGATTAGATGTAACAAACTATGAAGTAGCTACGCAATTCTAATAAATATATTAACAAACTTGAACTTATATAGATAGAGTTTTTTACAAAGTAACCACCACTTTATCTATTACCACAATTGAATTAGTGAGATGAAAATAGATAAGACGCTGCGAGACGAAGTGAAAAAAATAAAAAATAAAAAATGATCATATAGCGTACACCTACATAAATAATGAAATATTTAATGTATAATTATTTAGTTAATTCAGGAAATATAGAAATTAAAAACATGGGCCAATGCCCCCAACAGGTATAAACCGCGGCCCAAAAATGGTCTCTGTTTACTGATCCGGGCTCGTTCATTGATGCTGAGTATTTGGTGGGCTGGAATCAAAAAACATATTGAAATGAAAAAACATATTAGGCCCTTAATATTTTCAATTTTAATTGATGAAATTTTTAATATGTTAATTTAACAGATTATGTTTTCAATCAAATAAAATCACATTAAAATAACACAAATTGTAAGGTTAATTAGCAAGATGAATTTCAATTTTGCTAAAAATGTGCGGTCTTTATTTTTATTTTATTTTTCAGCAAAAGAACAAATTATGATAATCATAGAAAAAAAGAAGATATAAAAAATGAAGGAGGTTTTGGATTAAGCGAAATCCCACAATCATACACAAAAACATCCGTCGGAGCTAACTTGATTTGCTAATTAACAAGCCCTTGTCGATTAGGAACACAATTTGCCGTTTTTCTCCATTTGAAGTTTGAAAACTTCCGAGGGACTTTAAATTCACTCTACTAATCAGTAACAAATGCATTTGGGGACCTCTAAGCTGAGGTTTAGCCCGTCTACAAGGGAGTTCATCTAGGATCTCACTTCGGGGATTAATACAATAATAGTCATATTAAGTTCTTAAATGAATTGTTTGTTACATAAAATGTAAAATATAATATTAATGTGGCTTTTTTTTGCAGCGGAGTGGAGTGTAGTGAGAAGAGCGCATCAAGCGGAACCACAGTCACTTAATTCTAGTTCTTTAGAATATTATAAATTTAGTGAAATTTAGTGGCCAAAATATCACTAAAAAAGATCGAGTAACTTTTATGTTACATTTATGTATGAATTTATGTCCATCAATAGTATTTAGTGAACTTAAATTTTGAAGGTTTCATGTCATCCATTATAAAAAAAAATCAAATAGTTGTGGGGATCTACGTTAAAATGTTTATTTATAAACACTTTAAATTAAATTACCAAAACTATTATAATCGTACAAATCTATATAAATAATCACCTTAACAATTAAGTAACCATTATAATAAGAAAGAGATGAGAGAAGTATGGTCCATTAAATTATAGACTCTCATCAACTTCTCTCACAATAATTGTGGACTTAGAATTTTTTTTTTAATGAACTACAACCATTGAAAATGCTCTATAACAAGTTCAATGAAGAAGCCGTGAAAATAAATGAAGTTAAGTAGATCGTATGTAACAGTGCAAATAAATGAAGTTAAGTGGATTGTATGAAATTTATATTTAATATATTAAGACTGTCACCGCTGTTATTGCTTTTATTGTAACAGACAAATTAAAATTAATTATTGTGATGTGTCTGAATCAGACCAAATAATACTCATCTCTTCTTGGATTAAACTACCAAACGAATAATATCATTCAAAGATATGTTATTTATTATTATTTTGACAAAAAAGATATTTTTATGTATTTATGCAATAATTATTACATATAATATACCTGTTAGAAAAATTAAATTAGAAAAAATATCTCACGTTCTTTTCATTATCCAATAGATCAAAACCTATCTATCTACTTTACTAATAGAACCAAAACTTAGAGAAAAGAAAAAAGAAAAAGAAAATAATATGGTATTAATTATGAAAAAGAAACTATGGCCCAATGGTTTTGATGATCAGTGACAGTGTGTACCGGAGAATTCCTCCGGCGAAGTTCTTCCCGGAGAACACGAGTTTCATGGCGACCGGAAGAGCTGCAGTACCTATAATTAGTTCTCCTGATTTTATTTGTTGATGCTTCTAATTCTTTCATTTCATCCAAATATATCTGTCTATCCCTGCATTCTACGCTGCAATATCCTTGATCACCCCTGAAAATCACAATTAAATCATTATTCATCTTACTAATTTATTAGTTTCATAATTATTTCAATCTTAACTACATATTATTATATATCAGTCTCCTATAATCTGCTTCAGGATGCATACATGATACAACCTGAAAGTTTCTTATTACTTAGAAAATTTCAAATGTTTATTTATAAACTCAAGCAAGCATCAAAGGGTACAATAAAACTTTATCTACTAAAAACCGAAATAAAGTCCCACTTAATCAGAAAAATACCTGTACATGTAAATATCTTTCTCCTTGCTCAAATTCTTGTTACATAAGAAACAAGATTTGAGGAAGCAAGATTCCATGGGTGGAAGAGACAATTGAAATGTTTTTTTCATTGTGGATTTCAGAATTATGTTGGATTGTTCTTCAGATGATGTCTGAACTAGGCTAATTTGCAGCCCAATCACCATTAAATTAGAAGATGAAGAGCTTGATGATTTATTACAGGTTTTCCCAAATTCTTGGAAATATCCTGCTAGAAGTGTAATAAGAGGGTTATTAATTTTCATTAACATTGGAACTTTTTTAGAGAGAGAAGGGATTATTGAAGAGTGAGAAATAAATTATGTTAGTGAAGTGACTAGTGAAGAATCAATCAAGAAAAATGGAGATATAAAGGAATTTCTTGGCCACATAAGAGAAATTTTTAATGATATTATAAGTTTTTGAAAACCAGTATTTTGTGTTGTTTTTTTGTGCTACTCACGTGCTTTATTTTGGATTTAATATTTTATATATAAGTGATAAGAATTATGAGATCTTTGTTTAAGCCGAGTGAGCCAATTACATACAAATCTATAGTAATATTATATGTAACACTCGGGCTTAATATTATGCAAATATTATCCGCTCTTATCTAGCACAGCTATAAAATGCGGTATGCATGTCTTGGAGCCACATCTTACATATGTATATGCCTCAACTCTCTTTTCTCTATTTTCGATGTAGGATTCAGTTCATTCTTGTCTTCATTGTCATCCCTTAGGATCACTCATTGTATGAATCATCCCACCTTAGCGTCATTCTCTCTGAATCGAGTCGTCAAATAGAACGACCATACCAACACGTCAAGCACAACTTGATTGACCAATTAACCAATGAATTGCTCAAAACAGTCGATAACTTACTTGACAGCACAACGGATAACCATGCCTGAATATGATGCCGAATCATGAAAGGGCAAACATTGAAAGACAACTGACAACTATAATTTTTCTATGTACACTTCCCACCATAATAAATGTTAATACATGTTATAATTTTTGTACGTATTTTGATCACTTTGTTACCTTTCTCTTTATAACCTTACTAATTGGATAGTCATAGAATATTTTCAATGCTCCAATCTGGAGAGCTCGGTACTACAAACTCAATGGCAATAACCTACTCGAAAACTTTATTTTTTTCGGTAACTCCCGAAAACCTTATTCATATCCAGTTTATCATTATATAATACTAAATATGAAATTTTGAATTAATTGAAACTATGTACTATAATATTTCAAAAAAACATTGTGTTATAATAATTAGTATATCAATATATGAGAAATAAACACGTGGTTGGTTGATGGAAAACAAAACAATTAATAATTCGATAGGAACTTTTTGGCCTTTCGTTTGCATTATAATAATGCCCCACAGATTTAATTGTGAAAACGTGGAAATTGTGAAAGAATTATAATTTTTACTGTTAAACATTTGACTTGCTGTTTTTACTCGTTAATTTGAAGAAAGAGACACAAATCTACATTTCAATGATGATTTTTTTTTTTAAGAGAAACAACAAAACTTAAAGACAATAAGTAGATTGAATATCGCTAAGGAACGGTAGTGGACATGCCCACTCACCACGAACAGACCTAGAATTTACCGCTCGAGCTAATCAATGAGCTGCAGAATTCGCTGAACGTTTAACAAAAAGAAATTGAAATAGAATCAAGATCTTAAAGTAACTTCACACACTCCAAAAACCACATCAGAAATCTACGAAATATCATAACTTGTGCAGACTAACAAATTTAATACAAGAAAGCGCGGTTCACCATGCACCTCAATAGCTCCATGTTTTGCAAAGGAGCAAACCCCATCATGATCACGAAACCCGTACGAACAGTAACCATATCCTTAGTAAAAAAAACCCGCATCAACATTACAAACCACCCAACCAACTGGTGGAGGCTGCCACTGGACAACCGTAGCATCTGCACTAGAACTGATCGGCTTCCTCATCGACTGAGCAGTTTGCCACTCCTTCAAATCTCGAACCCCCTAAGGAGTCTGCTACAATCCCTTCTTTATTTTCAACCAGTGAACCCTCCGATTTGTTCTTTGGCGAGAGAGGACGATAACCATGCTTTCAATCAATGTTTCTTTGTCTCTCAGCTTTGGTTTTGTTCTTTAAGAATTACCGGATGAATATTGTTATGGATATTAAAGGCTCGTTGATGAAAGGATGATTTTTTTAATCATGAAATCATACATTCTTTTTATGATTTATTTGTTGTCACATTAATTTTATTTTAGTTGTTGACAATAGTCACATAATTAAATATATCAAAACTATTTATAAAATATAAAAACTAAGTATTTCTTTTAGTAAATAAATATTTTAAAACGCGTTTGAAATAAATACATCATGTTAATCAAGTTTCTTCTTATCATGGATAATGTCATCAAAAATAAACTTCAAAAGTATAATGTGTATGAAAGTAAAAACTCCATAGTTTTAATACTTTCTTTTAATCATTACAACTTTCTTAGATACGTTTATTCAGTTAAGGTCTTTTATACAAAATTTTGGTTAATGGTTTTCTTCGCATAAACTCAAAACACAAATCAGTTCAAAGATATTGATCACATATATATTATGCTCTAAAACTTCTATTTTCTTTGTAGTTTATCCTTCTTCTTCTTTTTTGACAGACACTGCTTTTAATAGTTATTGTTATAATATAAGCTAGTTTTCTGATGTATATTCTTTGTAACACTGGTTAGGTTAGGGTAATTATTAAAATATACTAAGTATATTAATGTTTGAGGTACCTTGAAAATTACTATTTTTTTACTGTAAGTTGTCAGCAGGAACTAACAAAAATAGGAATTAAATTATCAAATGAACAATTTAATTTATCAAAATGCTTTTGTTGGGTATGATGATACCCACCGTCCATTTTCACATCTTTATGGGACTGCGAGTTGTCGGTGACTTATGCCGGAGATTTTATTAATTTTATTTTCTCATGTTAACTTATTTTTTTCTATTAATTTTACATTATTTGAATAAAAATAATTAGACCGGCTAATTCTGCACACAGCTCATGAGGCCTGTATAGGCCCAACTTGAAATACTGATGGCCCTTTTCAAAATAAGCCGGGCCAGGCCCGCTTCTATTGTTTACTCATCCCTTTTTATTTTTATTTTGAAATAAAATTGATATGTTAAAATGAATTTAGTTTTTTTTTTTTTTTTGGACCCCGTAGTCTTTTATTTTAATGTATTGCAAAAATATAAAACTATATATGCTCATTGTAATTGTTTTATTAATTTTTGATTAATTAAATTCCTACTTTAAGTCATACTTCTCATTACAAAATAATTTTAAGATGAATAAAGAGAAAGTCTGTCAAAGGTGCATCAGATGCCAACATCAATTGCATTTTTGTATTATATTGCTGAAGTAAGAGACTAATTAAGAGGAGAAGCTGAAGAACAATATAATATATATGTATATTGAGAATATTAAATTTTGGTGTAGGCTATGGTCACTTTGTTTTTCCCTTACTTTGTCTATACTTTGTCTTTTTCACCATTGGATTAGTTTTTAACCCATGATCCAATGGTTGACAAAACAAAGTAATGGTTACTTTGTGAAAAACAAAGTGACCATAGAATATCCCTTAAATTTTATGTTAATAATATTAAAATTGTTTAGAATTATTTCTATAGCAGAAATTATAGTCGATTTTAATTTCATTTTCTTAAGAAAGTACTCAACTAAAAACTATTTTTTTTTTAAGAGCAAGATTTGAACCTCATGCTCCTCGCTCGTACATTGATAGGTGCAATAATACCAATAACAAAAAAAAAAATCTCCAACTAATAATTTAAGATGTAAAATTTAACCCTTACATACAGAATTGCAATTTGCATGAAGAATAACTTATTTAGGACCGAATTTTTTATGTTGCTATACAGAATCTTGGCATGTAGGAAATCTTTATTTATGTCTTTCCATCTTATTCATATCATTATTAGTTTATTATATGACCTTATATTCGTAATCAAACCGATAATCCACAGATTATGCATTAATATTAGAAAAGTTATAAGATAACTTTTTTGTTCTCGTTAGTTACTACTAATGGTGAGCATCATCCTAAATTGTCAAATGTTTGGTCTTCAATGTGAAGTGATATCAAGACATTTAACTTTGAGAAAATATAGAGAAAATGACTATCTATAACAATTCAACATGTTCAGTAAATATTGTTTGTTAACACTAAAGATCAAATCATCTTATATGAGGTTAAGCAACTGCTCTTAGGGAGAGTATTGTGAGCAAAAACTCATGAGTATTTGATAACTCCATTTAAAGTTTTAAAAGTAACAAAAAAAAAAAAGGAGTATTTAAATTATAAAAAAAATCTCATTTAATAGCAAATACAATTAACTTTAAATTGGAATTAATGTTATCAAAGAATCCGCAAGTTAAAAATTTAAGTTGTAAACTTCTTACAAATAATAATAATAATCTCACAATAGCCGTTAAAAGATAGACAAATGTTAATGTATAATTTGTATTTATATGTAATAAATGTCTTAGTCTAGTAGTTAAGAGTTACATGATACTACGAAAGTCATGGATTCAAACCACACCCGGGATAGAGGGATTTTTATTGTTATTAGTTATAAGCACAATGACGCTAATTCTTTTTTGAACAAAAATAAATAAATTTGGTATCCATACATTTTCTAAACTATTTCTGAGGAGATCTTTTAGATATTTAAATACATATTCTCCACTATACTCTATAACCAAGGCAAATAACATGCAATATCCTATTAAATAGACAATATGTTCCCACAAAATGTGTATAGCCACAAGGTATCTTTATCAAATAGAATATCAAAAAGTTAGGTTTTTTCCTGTAATTTATTTTCAGAATCACATTTATTCTCCAACATTAAAAATTGAGGTAACATCTAGGCACTACTGAACTCATATACCCATAAATTAAACCCACATTGTGAAGAAGCTCGTCTCAAATTGACTCTCCTAAAAAAGCATGAACAAGCTTCAAATCAGGAACTTTCTGCTACTCAGGTTGGTTTTGTGTTCATACGAGTCATAACATGTATAATAATCCAATACAAATGCCTAAAATGTATGTTTGTTTGTTTCGATGCACTGCAGCAGAAGGTCCTATGTGGCCGAAACAGAAAACCTATGCAAGAAGGCAGTGCCATCGGTGATGAAAGACGCTGCCAATGATATAGATTCGGTAGACAAGGAGAAGAAAACAAGCTGGATGAGAGATCCAGCGACGGGATATTGGATTCCCGAGACTCATTTTGGTCAAATTGATGAAGCAGACATGAGAGCCAAATTCCAGATCAAAAAGAACTAGTTCTAAAATGATCCTACATTATACTTCTGCACTATCTTCAGTAAACAATCAAATGAAATAAATTGCCTTTTCGGCTTTTTCTCGCTCGCCGGTTTTTCTAAACTTCTTGTACATTAGTAATGCTATACATGAAATAAGTTGCAATTTTCTATCAGAATGATTATAAACAATAACACTTCTTGCAAAAGTCTATCAACTTGCCAAACCTTTCTGACAAATTCACAAGATTTGACAAAACCAAATGATACATTTCTTCCTCTAATCTACTCAAAACTAGATTATGCATTGGATGAGGATCAAAATGGTCAAGAACTACAATGCTCGACATATATCATGTCAAAAACTAGTTTATAAGACCAGTTTTTGTTCAATGAAATCAAGAATCAATATTACATTCAAAACTTACTACAAGTATAGCTGGATAAGCTCATCGCTGACCACAGATGGAGTGAGTACACCTAGATCAGTAAAGAGCAACGTGAGATATTGTGGAGGGGTATAATCTCTGGCAGAAGTTTCAACCTCCACCTTCGATGGGATGGGTACTCCAAAATCAATAGGCCGTAAGGCAGGAGCCATGTCTTTCTGGTCTAATGGATAAAGACGAGCAAACTGCAAGCCAACAATTCATATGTTCCGATCAATAAAATTCACAAGAGATCTATGAACTGAAACTCGTAATTCCTATTGCAATGTAACTTAACTTTCTATAACTTCAGCTATCTAAAATTTCATGCCAACTGCGAATTGTCATCAGGTGAATGTCTTAGAAATTAAATAATCAGCATACCTTGTAGCTTTCAGCAGCCACATATACAGGTTTGTTCATGCTGTGTGCCACGAGGGCAATTTGGTATGTTCCCATCATGTTAATTATGCCTCCACTTTCAACAACTCCATCTGCTCCAACGAATACCATGTCTACTTCATCCATGCTATATGCCACCGCAGAATCTATCAGGAGTTTCACAGGAACATCAAGCTTGGCCAGCTCATTGGATAACCGTAGACCTGACCGGTCAGGCCTTCCCTCTACAATTTAGAAAGCATGAGATTAATTGCTCGATTCAGAAAATACCATATAAATTCAATCTGTCAGTTGATCCTACGTTTAGGAGCTATAACATATCCTACCCTACTCAATGAAAACAGGACATTGGTAAGCATTGGCAATATTGCCAACTAAAGAGCACCAGTTAGTTCTTCAATTAAACACCGGGCTTAATTATATCATGATTCATAGCTATCAATGAAGGGGAAATAAATAATTTTAATCATGTTCTCATTATTCCTCAACAATATAGATAGACAATAACATACGCAATATAGTCATCAGCACTAATAGTTTAAGAAACATGAATCTACGAAATGATCCGAACTCATGTTTAGGTTGTACATAATCTCTAACAATGCTCAGACATAGTTCAGCATAAATAGCAGAATATTCCCAGAAATCAAAGAACCTGTACAGAAAACCCGAAAAAGTTTCTTATTCTGAGCAGCTGTCTTCAAGACTTCCAACACAACTCTAGAGAAACCATGCACCAAAATAGTGCAACCATCAAAAATAAAATCTTGACTAAGCATGGCAATAATCCGGCGTGCCTACATTACAAAACATGAATTCCTTTTACCATGAGCAGTTGCATAAATTATATGAAGTAGCCTTGCAACAAAATATATGCTTCCATAATGATACCTTGTAAGATATTTCTCCAAACTTCTCTGCACGTTCGATCAAACGAGATCTAGCTGAATTGAAGTCCTCATATTCTAAGGCAGATGTTCTGGTTACATACCGCATAAACAGATCACATCCTGCTGTCAAAGAGATGGAGGTTGTGTCCCATGACTGGACATCACAAATAAGGTTAATAAATTCTCTACAAAAATAAATCACTACCATTACTTCTATTTTTTGTTTGTTTTCGTTTTCCTTCTGCAATACTATGCTCTATTTTCTTTGTGTGTTCTCAGTTTTTTGCAATACATTGCTCTATATCCTTGCTACGAACAACTTCTACAACTATGTTAAGGACTTGCAAGACTAATACTAACTGGATTTCATCTCCAAGGAGACTCCAAATCCCCAATAAACGATGTTGCACAGACACGGGAAACATTCTCTCTAAAATAACCTTCATAAAAATAGCCTACAAATAGAAACAAAAACGAAATGGACACACGGACACAGATATGCAGACTACTAAATGGAGTGTCCGTGCAACATATTAACTCGATAACAGGCATTACTCTAACAATGTTCAAATGCAGAGATCAATCAAGCCACCGATTACTCGAAAACAAACGACAATCCACCGAACATACATTCATCATGAAACGAACAAATAAACCAAAATCAACTCACTTTAAGCGAATCCGACGCCTTCTTAAGCTCAATCTCAAGCTCCATCATCGTCGTTGCCTCACTATTCCTAATCACAGCCGCAAGCGCTCTAATCGCCGCCACAGCTTCCGCCAAGTCAGGCTGCTTCCTCCAGTTATTAAACTCATCAATCACACTAAGCGCCTTCCCAGCCACCTTAATTTCCGGCGGCGCCGACACATCACCGGCGGAACTCTGACCAACGGCCGCCTGCGCCTGGGCCAGCCAGTCACTAGTGACGACGCCGTGGTGAGCCGCGCGAGTCTGATAATAAGCGGAGATGTTGGTTTGGGGGTTAGGGTTAGGGTTTTGGAGAGTGTCGGCCATGGAAAGAGGCGGAGAAGAGACGGTGAGAGTGTCGTGAACGGCGTCGTTTTGGCGTTTGTCAAGGATGAAAGATGCTGATCTCCACCACATCTGATGATGTTGTTTTGAGTATTTTTTTAAATTTTGGGGTTTAAGGAATTATGAAGAGGTGTGTCACTTTCTCGGGAAAATTATCAAAGGTTGCCGGGAAAATTATATTCCGGTGAAGCTTTTGTAATTTGGTGGATTTTTCTGCAAATGTAATTGTTATTAGTTAATTAATTGTACAGTTAGGCATTTTGTCAAAAAAAAGTTGTACAGTTAGGCTCTGTTTAATTTGTGATTTGAAGCAAAAACGTTTTTGGATACTAAAAAGCCCATTCTACTGCCCGGATAAGCCCATAAAAATTATAAATCCGATTTATTTGAGAGGCTCATTAAATCCTACGAGCTATTAAAAAGGTCGTATTCATTGTTATTTTTCATTATATTTTTATTTGAAAAAGGAAGGAAGAGAAGAAGAAAACTTCATAGATTATATTGGGAACTAGCTGCAAACCAACGAGATCAACAAAACTGCAATTTTTTAACATAATACATTTTAGTTTTCATTCGTCATCATCTTTGTAGAAGCTTGAATTGGCTTCACAGAGAAGCAAATTCACGATCTGCGAGGATTTTGTTACAGTGTAAAAAGGCTTATGTGAAATCTTGTAGCCTATGCGGAGGGTTTTACCATCACAAAGAAATCTTTGTTTTGCAAATTCATTTTTGCAAAGGTCATTTCAATTCCTAAAATCATCTATATTTCACAGATTTCTTTTTTGCGAAGGATAATTTTGACTGTCAACATGATCAAAGACTTGTCTAGTAGCATAGCATGTATACGAATAGATTTAAAAATGTACATGGGCCTCAGTTTAGCTAGATATGTAATTAATCAATAAAATAAATTTTAATTTGAAATTTATCTTAACAATTTTCATTTTAATACTCAGCTTATCTTTTCGACACTGTAATTGGAAGATCAACCTTTCGTTCATACTTACAAGATGGTAATCAAGTTGCTTATAAGATGACAAATTCTTCAAGTTCATTTCTTATGTGTCACTTTCTCATATGTCATCACTAGTGTCCTCATGCATGCTTCATTAACATCATATTATTTTAAATAAAAGTGTCACATTTATCGTTTTATTTTTCTGTGTTATTGCAACTTGTACTAATATTGCAAATGCATGTAATATGTTCATCTTATATAAATAATTAGGATTATATCCATTTGTGTTTCAGTTTTAGAAAATATGTCACACACATCTTAAATATTAATCACAAAATTAAATGACTAAAATTGGTAGAATGTAGCTCGCACTAGTAACAATTTAGCTAGTTATATTTATATCAAAATTCGAAAAACAAGTGAAAAATTTATCTTCTTCATTTCATTTACACAACGTGATACAATTTTTCTTCCTTATAGGAAAACAAACAACCTAACTTGTTGCAACTTTAAAATTCGAGTTAGTTTACATATATACAAACTGCTTCTTGTTTTTCCTACAAGAGCCAAAATTGCGTCAATGAAATTAGAATTTATTTTGTTTGTTACAAAAAGTTTACGATAATGAGTAAGTACCTTGAAAAGCTTCAACACCACATAATCTATTACGATCGAGCTCACTATCGTGGACAATAAAGTTTATGTACAGATCTAATTACTTTACTTTTTTTTCTAATCACCAAAATGATGACGTGATTCGCCGGGCTTATAATAAACTTTCTCGAATTTAAACCTTTCACATCCTAGAAATGATGAGATTATAGACGACAACTAGTCCCATGACGAGAGAATGATCCGTAGATGGCTCCACCACCATTGTTAACACATCTTCACCTAATGCTACTCCACTTACCGATTTTTTTCTCTTCACCTACCAAATTTTATACAATTAAACATCACTATTAGTTACTACAACATGGTAATTAAAAAATATTAATTAGTCTAATCAATCTATTAATTTAAATAATTAATTAATTAACTAATTAGCAAGTTGATTAGTGATTACCTCTGCAATTAGCACTCCTGATTTGTCTGCAATCCTGCAAGTTGACTTACTTCTCCAGCTGCTTTCAATGTTGTATTGCCGAGTTTGATTCTGATCACACCTCACCACCGCCCGGCAAGCCCGGCCTGTGAACCTGAACGTTCTCCGGACATGAAAACCGGGTTTCTTCCGGTCAATTTTCTCACGGCCACTTGCGCTGTATCCGTCCCAGCTACCGAAGAGCTTGAATTTCTGTATATCAATTGATTAAATTAAAATCGTGATCATACATAAAATGTGGAACAATTTAGTTCTCACTAACGAATTCGTTAAATAAAAGAAACAACCTGTCATATAGTTAAATAAAAAGAAAAAGTGAAAAATTCACAAAAATCATGTATGGTAATTTTATTTCTTATGGAAAACACTTAAAATATTTAAAATCTCACGGTTTGAGGTATCAAACTCAATACATGTTTTATGTTAGTGTCAATTTCAATGTTAGTGTTTAAAAATATCATTTATAAAAACGCTATTTTATAATCTACCAACTACTAGACTTGGTTATTTTAAGTAAATCTTATCTCAATTAACATTCTATACATAAAAATTCGAGCTTGAGATCTCTAGCTTAATCTACTTTTTTAAGTAAAAATTAGGAGAGCAGAAAAGCTTAATCTACTTAAGATACTTAATTATTACAACTAACCATCATCAATGTATATAGGTGATAGTCCAATACTATGTAAACATTATCAGCTTTGATTTAAATCCAACAATCATGTTTTCACAATTTTAAAACGCACCTAATTATACTATACTAAATAACACCCTACTAATAAATTCAATCACTCACTCTCCACTCCGGATATGGTTCATTTCTACCTTCATCCTCATTCTTTAAAAATCACTCTTTACTCGACTCCTTCAACCCCAACACCTTTACTCCGGACCGGATAGTAATACGCGTAAATATTAAACAAGGGAGAAATTGAGGTTACCTTTTTGAAAAAAGTGAACAAGGCCTGGCCGTTGAAATCCATGAGATGGACTTGATTGGTGTCTACGGAGTTATAGTTATCGACACGGTAAACGACGTCGCCGTCCGAGTCGAAAACCGTGCAACCTTTGCCGCTGAGAACCAAAGATTTCATCCAAATTGTGAAAGTTTCTTGCTTTGTTGTGAAATAGCAAGGGGCTGAAGGGATTATTGCTTGAGGATGTACTTTATTTGCCATTTTGTTATTTCTCTCCTTTCTCATTCTCCTTTTTGTTTCTCAGTTTAAATGTGTGGAGCGTAGTAGCCAAGTTTTATAATAAGGTTAAAAATTAACCATTTACTAATCTTTCAACTTGTTATACCATAAAGTAAGCAATCTTTCAACTTGTTATTATTTTATCATTCATTCAATGAGAGACTTGTTAGTTATAATTACTTTTTTTGGTTACTGTTAATAATAATTACTAATATTTGAGCACTATGATATCTACCGACTTGTTTATGAGTTGGGTTGAGTTGGATTTGGTCAGGTCTCATCGAGTTTGATGTTTGAATACTTTGTTAAGTTTACTTCAGTTAGCATTTTACTTATATTGAACATGATTGGAACCCACTCTTCATAGGTTGTGTTTAAAGATGCATATTTAATATACATGTTTAAACACAATCTATGAAGGGTGGGTTAGGATGGAGACATGACAACAAACACGAACAATTATGTCGGCCAGTGGTAGATGGATTCGTATGCAATTTAATACACCCTATTGTAATTCACGATCGAATGAATGGTTTTAGGTAATTCTTTATTATTGGAAATGTTGAAATGAATTAAGAAATATATATCGCATTATACTACCATTGTAAAATTTTCAAATATTGTAATAAAATTACCAATACGCATTCAATATATAGATGGTTTAAATATTTTTGAAGAACCGTCAATTTATATATGTAATTAATATAAAAGACATTGCACTTAATTATCAATCTATTTGGTTGCTTCTTTTCGAAATATTATCAATGCTTCCAAGAACAATCCCATTTGACTCAAACCAACAACTACCAAATTAGAGATTTCGTCACTTCATCTCTTAAATTTCATCTATTATACATGTTGTATAAATTAAAACCAAATTGCAAAAAAATCTAATTTTTTTTATTCTAATCTAAAGAGATAATATCCAAATTGTGTACCTTTTAGGTCTTTTATACATGTTGCCTACAAAATCCTTGTACTTTCTGTCATCTTTTAGTCTATAATTAATTTATTCAATCCAACCACCAATTTGAATTTTATTTAGATTAAATCTTGATTTTGTATTTATAAATCTTGAAACATTAACTAATTTAGATTTTGTTTTAGTATAGTGTTTTTTGCATATTCAAAATTTTATATATATGATTATCTAAAAGTATATATAATTAGTTACATAGTGTTAAAATTATATTGAGTGAAGTATCACGTGACAACTATTTATTAGCTCTTTAGTCATCCACTTGTATATCGAAAGTACAATAAAAATATCTTATTCATCAGATGCTTTTAAATTTAATTTATCCACTCTGTTCCTTATTTATATAGCTATAATCAATCATAAATCAGCACTTAATTGATATTAGATTATATTTTGATTACTTTTTTTTTCCTTGAACTTTGCTAAATAATAATTTTCAACAGCTTCACTATCTCATAATTTTATTCTTTTTTGTCAATTTTGAATTAGAATAATATAAATAGGTTGTATCGAATACTTTACAGAAGAACCAGAAATGAGAAGCTCAATTTTCTGGCCATTTTTATTTTCTTACTTCTTATATTAAGTAATCTTAGCATAGTATCAAACTATTTCATTACTTGCTTATATTCTGCAATTAAATAATGTAATATCAATAAATTTCGAATCTAACACTAAACGATGATATATTCACGTGAATAAACATAACAAAAACACAATATAAATCGCAATATCTTTGGATATTTTCATTGTCCTATAACTGGACGAAATTTTTTAGTTTATCTGGTTTCCGAATTCACACTGGGTCGACTAATTCGGATTCGAGGCGGATCTAACGATTATGATATTTAAACTCCTCACAGTCGGTGTTGTGGAGGATCGATCCGCAGACCTCCCTATCAAGTATAGCCTCATACTATCGTTGCGCTAACCAACGATTAGTTAACTAGCCGAAATTGATCATGCCTATAAACATATCATGCAACTCAATTATAACTAAGTTGTTGAAAGTGGATTGTTTGTTATAAAAATAAAATAAAATGGATTGTTTAATTAATTAACATCTAACTATGATTAAGAGGCCAATTAAACAATAAAAAGATAATACAACCTTAATTAAATTGTTATAAATATTAGTGAAAGTGACTAGAAAACTATGAACAGCCTCAGTATATTTATGGTGGCATTAGGAAATATTAAAAAATTGCTGGAGAATGAAATTGGGCCTCTAATTTGTTTACTTACCAATCACTCTTGATCATAGTACAATTAAACTAATTATTCTTAATTAATGGAGTTTGAATACTAATTAATCTTATCACTGTTTAATTAATTATAATTTCTTGCACTTTAATTTGATTTTTAGCAACTTGGCTCTTATCTTATTCTCCCTTTTAAAGACTTTGTGCTTGTTGGCTGGATAAGCATAGACCAATACAAGATTAAGTGACTCAATGGACTTTAATTAATTGAATTACAAATTCAATTAAGTCTAATTGAGCCGTCAGATTTTAGGTTTTATTATATACTAGAGGGGTCACCCTTGCGTTGTTTCGGAACACGGTTTTTGAGCGAATTTTTGAATTATTTGGTGGTAGTTTGATGTTAAACTTTTTTAGTGTGTTTTGTTAACGACTCGTGATAGCATTTCGACAGTCTTTTATTGAATTATTTGCTTGTGGGTTGATGTGATAACTATTCTTATGCCCGGTTATTTTTTATTGAAATAGATGAAATGAATTGAA
The DNA here is from genome assembly GCA_028411795.1 of Euphorbia peplus. Classification (NCBI taxonomy): domain Eukaryota; kingdom Viridiplantae; phylum Streptophyta; class Magnoliopsida; order Malpighiales; family Euphorbiaceae; genus Euphorbia; species Euphorbia peplus. The sequence continues at coordinate 3,411,769 of CP110843.1, read as the reverse complement.
TTGAAAGATAAAATATTTGTTTGTGGACTGATGTGGTAATTGTTCTTGTGCTCGATTATATTTTATTGAATTATTTGCTTGTAGGTTGATGCGTTTTGTTAACTCTTTTTGCGTTAGTTGAAGTATTTTGTTAATATAACCTTCAGAATAAAAATATAATAAAATATTATTTTTTTCTAAGTTATTATACATATAGTTGGGAAATTGAAAAATTAACAAAAGAAAATATATTTCTTTCGAGAAAAAAAAGATAACGAGAAAGAAGATCATAAAAGACATAATTGGAAAAGTCGAATCAAATTGGAATTGATATTGTTCACATAATTCACTTTTATATATATGTACTAGAAGAGTCACCCTTGCGTTGCTTCGGTAACACTTTTTCTGAGCTGTTTTTTTTAAATTGTTTGTTAGTTGGTAGATGTGTAAGTTATTCTTAATATGATTTGTTAATTCCTCTAAAAGGAACTTTTTTAGATCATTGCTTTTTTTGAATCTCATGTGTTAACAAAGACCTAACTAACTCCAAAAATTAATTCAAAAGTATCTTATATTAAAAAGTCATTGAGTTTTCCCTTTCGAGGATGTGTGATATTTTAATAAGTCCCTTGTATGCCTAATTGATGGAATGTTCGTTATTTTAAAAAACTACATTGTAAAAACTACCTTGTGTGATATTTTAATAAGTCTCTTGTATGCCTAATTTTTTTTTTGAGAATTCACTTTCTACAATCATGAGATTTGAACCCATGTATTGTTACAAAAGATCAAAATCAGTATTATCAAACTACATATTCTTTATTATCATTTATAAGAGATTCTAGAGTGCACTTAGTGTACGGTGACGTGGTACACCAAACGAATAAATGATTAATATGTATAACTTCAACCAATCAAATTTTTACACCGCGTAAATAATTAATAGTATATTTTGTAGTTAATCATTTATATAAAAAATTTAGATGGCACAATAAAAACTTTAGACCATTGAAAATGAACTCGAAACCCTAAATTATAAACCCTAAACTATATTAATTATGACATTTTACTAAATTATTGATCCGATATACGGATGAGGTGGTACACCAAATATATTCTAGAAATTCTCTATCTAAGAGATTCTAAAATGCGAAAGTTAATTTAATATTCATATCATTTGCTCAAAAGATTAATAAACTAAAATTATATATCAAATGTGGTGTTGAGTATCAAAAGAAAAGAAAATTTAATAAAAACCAAAGGATAATCCTATCAAATGGGTTGACCAATGCTCAATTTTGACCCAATTCAATTGAGCACTGTTCAACCCATTCAATTTTATATATATACATAATACATAATAATTTACACCTAATTTAGTTATTTGGATCTTATAATTTGCCTCTAATTTACTTCCAAAAGGCAATTTAAAGGACATATATATAATATATGAAGTGTAACATTTTGTAATGCACTTTGAGATGTTTATAATCTAACATCTATAATAACCGATCCATGGTTCAATAATAGAGGTTATTAAATTGTCCGATTATTGTCATTTTTTACTCAAATTAAACATCTTAAGTTTCACGATTAAAATGTGTCTCGCATGTATTGTATCTACATCTTAACAATAATTTTAATCAGCGACAAATCTGGAGGGGCTGTGGCCCTTGGAAACCACCACCTCTACTATAGGGGTGGTTTCGATTCTTTCATCCGTTTGAACCACCCCTATAATGACTATTCTCTCCCCCCAACACCACCCCCCCCCCCCCAATTCAAGAAATTTATTGGTACTACCGTTTTCCAACAATAAGTTTGTTCGAAATCTATAAAAATATGGTATAAGGTGCAAAAATACCCTTAACGTAAACACAAAGGAGCAATTTTATCCTTAACGTTTGAAATGGTGCAATTTTACCCTAAATGTTAGTAAATTGGTTCAATTTTAATTAAAGTTAACAGAACTGTTAACAATACTGTCAATTATAGAGAGCTTCAAACAACACGGCAAATCCTCCAACCTCTTCTTCATCTTCCATCTCTAAACTAGCTGAACTCGGTGGTTTGCTCGCCAAGCGTCAGCTACAAGGTCTGTTCCTCTAATCTCCGCTTTGAACAGCTATATACCGTCATGCTTAACAATCTGACTTCAAATCAAATTTCGCTCCTAACTGAGTTAATCAATCTCAGCCTCTCCCTTCTCATCTCCATTTCAATAATTCTTGATACTTCTTAAAGGATTGAAGATGAAGATTCATCTCTGGAAGAGCAGAATCAATATATTTTGGTTCCGATTTTACAATTAGGTTAGTCCGTTAACGTGTGTAGAAAGTTGCAGGTTGCTTCTGAACTTCAATAAATGATGGCTATTAAAGAATTCTAGAAACCAAACAAGCTCCCCAATTAAAACTCAGTTGATTGACAATTGACATACTAATCTCCGATTAGCGAGGATATCGAGGGAACAATATTTGGCCGGAAAAGGGGAAGGAGGTCGAATAGTTGGTATACTTGTTTAGAAGGTGAAGAAGATGAGAGGATAAATTAGCTGTTGGATTTAGAGAGGGTTTTGAAGAGGGTGAGTGGAAGATTAAGAATGGACGAAGAGGGTTAAGGAAAGAAGAAGATTATGATTTACCAGAATTGGGAACAAGTTGTCTATGTTTTGGGTTTAGCAACACTTTACACAGAGGTTATTAACAGTTCTGTTAACTTTAATTAAAATTGAACCAATTTACTAACGTTTAGGGTAAAATTGCACCATTTCAAACGTTAAGGATAAAATTGCTCCTTTGTGTTTACGTTAAGGGTATTTTTGCACATTATCCCTAAAAATATCATTAAAATATGTTAAATTTAGTTGAAAATCTAAAAATTCATCGAAAATATGCAATTTTCATCTAAAGAATTCAATTTTTCCCTCTTTTCAACTGAATGTATGAGTGAGAATGGAAACTTTCGCTCTGAAAAAAAAAATCTTGCAGAATCTTCTCTTTGGACTACTCATTGTTTAGCTCTTTCTACTTTAAAAAAAACTTACTATGGACCTAGTCATTACATCAAGTCTCCTTGATTTCAGAATTTCCTAAGATCATCTCTGAAGCCTTATTTATTTCAGCAAAATTTAAATTAGCTCAGCCAAAATTTAATAAAATTTATTTAATATTTAGCCAAAATCAATCAATTAAACAAATTTAGTGCAACAAGAAAAAAGAGAGAAAGTCTATGGGCATGTTTGGCGTTGTTGTTAGTTTTGCAGCTGTTGTATTTGCTGTTGTTTTTTGTCGATAGCTATAAGATAATTATTGTTTGGAAAATTTACAAAAAAAAGTAGTTGTTGACATGTGAAAAGACTAATATGGATATACCATTTATAAATAATAATAATAATAATAATAATAAGTCAGAGTAATTTGGTCAAAGTCTACTTACGGTTTAAATACAAATTAGCATTTTGTGAAAGCTCGAATTTGGAGCTTTTCGCGAAACGCAATGTTTTACTTCCAAAATGCTAAATGTTGTAGTTTAAATTTTTTAACCAAAAACCTATATATCGGCATATTGGAATAAAAATGTTATATGCTCTTATGAATTTCTACATGTTTGCATGAAACGCTTTACTAAAGAAACCCACGTTGATGGTTTCTATACGTTAATGTTGACCTCGAGGCTTTAGTTGAGGGCCCAAAAGAGTGTTATGACAAAGTGAAAAACTAAAGGCCACACAACTTTATCAGAATAATGGGCCGAGCAAGGCCTTTTTTTGGTCCATGACTAGTAGGCCTTTTTCTTGTCTTGATTTGTTTGGATTCCTCATTAATATTTATGTTTGTTGCTATTAAAATTTCCAAAGTGGAAACTTCTGAAATTAGTAAACAAATAACAAATTGCCAAACAAGTATAGATTTCCAAAAAATCCAAAGATCTGTTTGTTTGCCGCGTAATGTATATCATATGGTACAGACTGGCAAACTCATCTAACATTATTATGATTATCATTATCATTATCATAATAATCCCAAATCTAATCATCTTTGCATTCTTTTTTGGCAAAAAGCATCCTGATACCCTTGATCTTTTCCTTTTCGGTCCATTAAACCCTTGATCTTTTATTTGGATACATTAGGCCCTTGATCTTTTATATTTGATTCTATCAAGTCCTCATCTAACAAAATTGGATGATTTGTTAACTTTCACAAATTAATAAGATTGAAATATTGTGGCACAATTACAAATCTAGTCCGTTTAGAAGGGTTCATTAATATATGTGGTTCACTTTGCAATCTACTTATATTTCTAGACAAATTGTTTTTTTAAATTTGACAATTATTTTTTCCGCTTATAGGAATGTAGTAACGTCGCACCTTCTTTTTCAAACGTTATAAGTATTCTTTGTTTCCAAGTTCATTTTTGTAATCGTTTATTCTTCATCATCATCTTTGCTCTTCTTTCTTTTTCATCTAGTTCTTCTCTTCAATTCCGGCCCCACAAATTAAGGCCAAATTCTTGATGACTGAATATTTACTGAAGCACACTTACGGAAAAGAAATTTATTGAACTGAAATGAACAGCCGATAGGTACTAATAAGGCATAAAGAACATGGTCAAACATCACTCATTAGATTTCATCTATGTTTTCATTCTCCTCGATTTCACTTTCGAAATGATTAGAAAATGAGCAAAACAACAACAATAACTACTATTTTTTGTTCATTTTTAAAAAAATTGTTGAATAATTTATTGAATATTCAATCAATTGTAATTAATTAGGTGTCACAATATTTCAATTGGTTCTATTAATTTGTAAAAGTTAACAAATCATCCAATTTTGTTTGATGAGGACTTGATAGAATCAAATATAAAAGATCAAGGGCCTAATATATCCAAATAAAAGATCAAGGGTTTAATGCACCGAAAAGGAAAAGATCGAGGGCCTCAGAATGCTTTTTGCCTTCTTTTTTTATCATATTTATTAAAAACATCTCTTCAAACACAATTCAAAAATCGGACATCATTAAACTATGGGGTATATTTAATTGTTTAGCCTCTTCCTTCCATATCAAGATAGATATTAAGATTCTATCAAAATATAGATAATATGATTTCTTTGTTATATTTTTGGTATAGCAGTTGGGTTAGAACTCCAAGTAATAAAGAAAAAGAAATTGAAAAAGAAAAAAAATTAATTTATAATTGCACACGAAAATAAAGGTAAAACTACTAGCAATATTAAGGAGCAAAATTGATGTTTGTACGAGACAAATTACACCTTTAACACCATTTTTTTAATCTAAATAATGGTATATATAGAGCAATTTGTAATCATAGAATGATATCCTTACATGCTGTAGAGGTGAAGACAATAAGTTAGGATGACGCGCTCACGGCCAACAGTTATAACCAATCGTCTTTAACTTATATAAGTACGATGTTTGATACTACCGAACAAAAATAATAAAAGCGAACCTTGTTAAAATTGCTAAATCTTTTATCGAAGGTAAATTTTTTATTACCTTTAACAATATAAGAAAATTTATGAAATTTATGAAGTAAACTCAAACCTTATCCTTTAATTAAGTATATAACTCAAATAAACTAATAATTCAATTACTTGAGTTGATATAACTTTATAAAACAAATTGATTTGTTATCTGATGATACATGAATACAAATGGTGCTTTCGAGCAAGTGTGGGTCATTATTTTGGATGCGTCTGCTTATTCTTATGAGGTGAAATTGGTCTTGAGTGAGAACATTGAGTAAATACAATTTTAAAAAAGAGCAAAATAAATAAATATAGAGAAATATTATAAGCATATCAATATCACTTATTGTTGGAGGTCTTTACAAAAATATACTTGACAAGCTGTCATGACATGAGCGTGAGTCTTACATCTTGTGTCGTGCATTGTGTCCGATCCTAACATTTTATCTTTTATGAATGATTGTGAGAGGGAAGTAATAGCGTTGTATGCATATCGAAGTTGATGTCCGAATGGTGCAAATAATAAACGTATTTAGCTGAGACGAAAGCTAGTGATGTATTTTTTAAATTTGAGGTACAATTCTTAAAATCTCAGTTATTATCTATTTGTTAAGAACTAGTATTTGGTAAAAATTAGTATTTTTTTTAAGAGTTTTTTTTATTAAATGTCAAGTTGATCAAAGTTTTGTTAGTGTTTATTTTATTTTATAATTAATTAAGAAAGAAAATACGCGTTTTTGAGATATTTTAGAGGAAAATTGAAAAAGAAAAATTAATATTTTGATTGGGTAGAAAAGAAAAATACAAAAACAAGTACTCTTTCTATAAGAGCATCTCTTATGGTTGAGCACTTTCAACCCAAACACATCACTATTACAAAACACTTTCACAATTTAAGTACTCTAATGGTTGGGTACTCTCACCATTTTTATTACTAAAAAAATCATATTAATTAAGTTATTGTATTTTTATATTCAATTATAGTAAATGGGTCCCACTAGATTAAGTAAAAGTAATAATTTATTTGAAGTCACTCTCCATTTTTCATGTTTGTATGTCACACTTCAATAAAAAATAGACATGTGTCAAAAGTGAACACTACCCATATTTGAGCATTCTCCAAGTTCATGGAGGGACTATTCAGCAATTTTATACTTTATTAAATTGCTGAATAGTCCCTCTTTTGAACCACTAGAGATGCTCTAAGAGCTGCAAACAGTTGTCAAAAAGTCAACTATGAAAAATCCAACAAACCCCTAACTCAGCAACAAATTGCTTCATACTTTTTCGTTATTTTCTATTAACAAGAAGGGTATATCTGGTAAACTGTTTATGGGTCCCATATGCTTGACTTCTCTATCCAAAGGCAACACAACGACGTCGTTTAAGGTGTGTGGTTAGTTTTATATGTTACGGTCGAGTCTATGAATCTTACGGTGGATGTGTAATCACGTTATATCAAGATGCCTGTCTACATCAGTCAAACAAACTCTACATGAAGAAACCAAACAAGACTTTAGAAACTTAATAAATCATTAGCTCCCTAAGTTTGTGTAGAATATTTTATTAGCCCCTAAATTTATAAAGAATCTCGTACGCTCCCTAAAACTTAGGAATGCAAAATGGGTAAGCAAGTACGAAACGTGTTATGTGTATTTATTTATTCTACATGATTATATATGATATAAATGATGAGAAAATCATAATCATGTCAAATAAGTCGTGTCAAACATTACATTTGTAAACTGTGGTATTTTATTAAAATTGTATAAAGAAATTTTTAAGCCATCTTTTTCAATGAAAAATGCAACTTCATTAAACAACTAAAGAATCACAAAAGTCTGTAAAGTTTTTAAAAAATTGATAAGAAAAAACGAAACTTCTTCAACAATAATAACATTAGAGTAGATAAAGATTTGCTTTGTTCAAGAATCGCATAAGCCACAACATTTGGCACTCATTTGACATATTGAATTTTGGACAACCTAATGCGATTAAGCCAAAATTGTGCATCTTCAACAAGGACCGAGCTTGAGAAACCAGTTGCACATTTTTCATGTAAAGCATTAGTTGCAAACTAGTTAGTTTCCACAATTGATTTGAGAAAAATCACCATTTTTTCGGTCGATTCAAAAGTAATAGCAATCGCTTAAAGCTCTGTAATTTCAACTGATTGCCTTTTACATTTGCTTTAGAATGTTTTGTTAGCACCTTAAATTTACTTAAAATAATACATTTCGGGTTTCAAATAAATAAAATAATTCAAAAATTATTGCAAATTTTTTATTTTTTTAGATTTTCTAACTAATCATGCACTTTACGTAGCAAAGACGAATAAATTTGAAATTAAAAGGGTTGATTTTACACCTATATTTATAAGAAAAGATTCACCATCTTCAAAAGATTGAGAGGGCAGAACCCTTGAATTTTAAGAGAAAATGGTGGTTGAAATCACTACTAGTAAAGGTGGTTTTGGCAGTTAGGGACCCTAAGGCCACCCCTAAATTTATGCAATAATTTACAAGTTTAAATGACCAATCAACTATTATTAAAAAGATCAGGGACCTAATGGTGTATTGGCATTTATTGAATAAAATAGAACTAATTAAATCAATTAAAAGTGCAAGAAAATGAAATAAAAAAATTCTTACATTAATTTGGGAAAGAAAAACAAAGGAAGGAGAAGGAAGAAGAGGTGTATCAAATTAAAAAAATAATAATAATATTATCTTGAAAGCTAAATGATGGGAATTTATTACCAGGTGCAATTTGATGATGATCTGTATATATATTTTGGTTCATGACATTTTCATCTTTGGATTACCCATGAAAGAAAAAGGGGAAATTTTTCTGAGAGAAAGGAATCGACGATCATGATTGTGATTTAAGAATTTGATTAATCATCATCCATCCATCCATCTATCCATCGCCTTTCTGGGTAGGCTGGCTTTTTACCACCTACCCTTCTTCGTCGTCACGGGATTTATTCACTTACGTGGCGCCACTCTTTTGGAGAAGACGATCTGATTCTGATTGTGATTGAGATGTTCGTTTTTGGATTTTTGATGATTACCCTTTCAAGGTAACATCATTTTATTCATGGGTTCTTGTTTTTCATACATGGGATTGATTTATACACCTGTAATTTTGGAGCTTCAGGTGATTTGGGATTTGGGGATTTTTTGAATTTTAGCAGAATTTGATGGTTTTATATAGTTTGATTTGATTTCATTAGAGTTTTTGAGCTTCTGGGTGTTCTTAGTTTAGTGTTTTAGAAAGAAAGCATAAGTAAATTTTCTATCTTGAGGTGATTGGGATTTGGCGATTTTTTGAATTTGTTGACTTTTAGCAGAATTTGATGGTTTGATTTGATTTGGTAAGAGTTTTTGAGCTTTTGGGTGTTCTTAGTTTAGTATTTGAGAAAGAAAGCATAAGTTTGGAGTGCATGATTGAGCTTATAGGAAACTAGGGTTTGTTCTTGCTTATTGGGATAAGATTTGGTTGGTTTTTTCTTGTTCTAAATTGAAGAACATAGGAATAAGGGTTTGTGATGAGTGGCAAATGAATATAACACAATGAATGGGGCTGTCAGGATTAATCGTCGATGGATTCTCCTGACAAAGCTTTTTCAGAGATAGTTGGTACATTGAAATCTTGGATCCCTTGGCGATCAGAGCCACCTGGTGTGTCGAGGGATTTTTGGATGCCCGATCAGAGTTGCAGAGTCTGTTATGAGTGTGATGTTCAGTTTACATTGATTAACCGTAGGCACCATTGTCGAGTTTGTGGCCGGGTTTTTTGTGCTAAGTGTACAGCCAATTCAGTTCCTATTCCAGCTAGTGATCCAGGGTCTGCACGGGAAGAGTGGGAGAGAATTCGTGTATGTAATTATTGTTTCAAGCAATGGCAGCTAGGGATAGCTGGTTTTGATAATGGAATCCAGGTACCCAGCCTGGATCAACTTTGTAGCTCACCATCAGCAGCAAGTTTGGCCAGCAGTAAATCTAGTGGCACTGTTAATAGTAGTAGCTTCACTCTTGGCTCAGTACCGTATTCTGTTGGTCCCTATCAACGAGCTCAACAAAGCCCGGGTCCAACAGCGCTCTCAAATCAGTTGTCTGAAATGGATTCAAATGCAGATAAACAGAGAGAAGCGGATTTGGGAACGACCAATGGCCATGTTGCAGACATGGGCTATCATTCTCCAAACCAATATGGATTTTCGATGAACAGGTGTTTATAATTTTCTTCAACTTTTTCTGCTGCTGTCTTCTAGTTTATGCATGAAAATTATATACCAATGTAGCAATTGAATTTTTTTAGCTAATGCATGTGTGTTTCAGAAAATGATATAACATCATCCATCAGCTGCAGAAAGTTTATGTCGTAAAAGTATGATGAGAATATAAATTTGTTATGAAATGATAATGGTAGTTGATTGCTTTGCTATAGGCAAACTTATTTCTGTTACTTTTTTTGTAAGATTGCCATGGAAAGGAAAGAATTAGAATGAGTGTTGTGCAAGTACTTTTTTTGTCATTTCGTTGATATGTACGTGCCTAACTTGTTTGTTGAATTTTGCATCAGGAGTGATGATGACGAGGATGACTATGGGGTCTCTCGATCTAATTCTGATACAAGACATTTTCCTCAAGAAAATGATTACTTTCGTCAAGTCGAGTATGATGACATGAGCAATGATGAAGGATCACAGAAAGCACGTCTTGATGGAGAAGTTACTGACTCGAAGAGTTTAAGCAGCTCTCCGTTGAACCATAGTTTCGATTCACATGGTTTAGAAGGTACTCAACAGCATGAGAAAAAAGATGAGCATGATGTGGATGATGAGGGCGAGTCAACTTCCTCCTTGTATCCCAGGGAAAATAATGATGCTGAACCTGTGGATTTTGAGAATAATGGATTACTTTGGCTCCCCCTTGAACCAGAAGATGAAGAAGATGAGCAAGAAACTGGTTTATTTGATGATGATGACGACTATGATAATGAAGGGCATGCAGCTGGCGAATGGGGGCGTTTACGCTCCTCTAGCAGTTTTGGGAGTGGGGAATTTCGAAATAGAGATAAGTCAACCGAAGAGCACAAGAAGGCCATGAAGAATGTCGTTGATGGGCATTTCAGGGCTTTGGTAGCTCAACTATTACAGGTTGAGAATGTTCCTCTCGGCGACGAGGATGATGAAGAGAGCTGGTTAGAAATCATTACGTCTCTGTCATGGGAGGCTGCAACACTATTAAAACCAGATATGAGCAAAAGCGGAGGCATGGATCCTGGTGGCTACGTAAAAGTAAAATGCCTTGCTTCTGGACGTCGTTGTGAGAGGTAGTTCATAACACAGTGCATTCTCTCTTTCGAATTTCTTGGACTGAAATTTTATATGATAGATGTCGTAGATAAGGGCTGTGTGACATTAACTTGATTTTAGTGTATGAATCGTCTTTAGTTTTTTGTTGGTAGGTGAATCAGGTTTCGAAAATTAGTTTCTTCATTGCAGTAATAGCCATGACATGAAGTATCAATTGTCTATCTTGAGGTTTTGTCACTAATTGATCCTTTAGACCAACCAAATAAGCCAACGACATGACTAGATAATTTCACAAAATTTTAGATAATATTAGGATATTGAAATGAATCCAGTACATCTAATTGTGGGTAAAAAAAATCCGTTAAAGCTTTGATTATGATAGTTATTTGCTCTTGTGCAACCTTAATCTACCCTCATGTAAGTAGTTACTTTTAACATGTGACATGATATACAGCAATAGAGAATAACTATCTAAATTAAGTGTATTTATTTATCATAGTAAATTTTCTTTTCATCTGTTCTTCATTTTTAGCCGTTCAAGTTTCAAAGTTTAGTTATTTTTCATTGCCTTATGATATTTTTCTTTTCTAGTACGGTGGTCAAAGGAGTTGTTTGCAAGAAAAATGTGGCTCATCGTCGAATGACAACAAAAATAGAGAAACCTCGATTGCTGATCCTTGGAGGGGCCCTTGAGTATCAGCGGGTTTCAAATCATTTGTCAAGTTTTGATACTCTCTTGCAACAGGTTGTGATTCTTTAGAAATAAGAAATCATTACCTATTTCTTCTCTATGTTCATGTTCAATTGTTTTTATTTTCTTCTTTTTCACGAGTTCTTTGTCTTGTCTAGGAAATGGACCATCTAAAGATGGCCGTGGCAAGGATAGATGCCCACCAACCTGACGTTCTTTTGGTAGAGAAATCAGTTTCACGGTTTGCACAGGAATACCTTCTTGCTAAAGACATATCTCTTGTTCTCAATATCAAGAAGCCGCTTTTAGACCGCATAGCACGTTGCACAGGTGCTCAGATAGTTCCTTCGATTGATCATCTATCTTCTCCAAAGTTAGGGTACTGTGATATGTTTCATGTCAAGAGGTTTTCAGAAGATCTTGGTACTGCTGGGCAGGGTGGGAAGAAAATGATGAAGACTTTAATGTACTTCGATGGCTGCCCAAAGCCTCTCGGTTTTACTGTAAGTCTCTGGAAATTGAAATGATAAATTATACTATGCTTAATTGCTAATCATTGATGATAATACTTCTAATATATGAAAAAAAAAAATAAAAAAAAATTCATATCATAACAATTGGACGAGGTTGAATGCATTGGCAGTAGTATTACCAAGTTGTCTTTGATGTGGTCATATGAATCTATTGTCGGGTTAATGTTTCTCTCTTGTTTTCATCTGTTTCAGATATTACTTAGAGGTGCTAACGGTGACGAGTTAAAGAAAGTGAAACATGTAGTCCAGTACGGACTTTTTGCAGCATATCACTTGGCTTTGGAGACATCGTTCCTTGCCGATGAAGGAGCATCTCTACCAGAGTTCCCTCTGAACTCTCCAATAACAGTCGCACTCCCGGATAAACCTTCAAGCATTGAGCGGTCAATATCAACTGTTCCCGGGTTTTCTGTTCCTTCTAGTGAAAAGCCTCAGGGAATGCAAATAGGCAGCGAACCACAAAGATCAAATAGTGTCCCTGTATCGTATCTTGAATCAACAATCAGCAGTATTGATCAAACTGAAAGGCAATCCCTAGCTGATGCTTTTAGCTCTCAATTTAGAGCATCGATGTTATCTCGCAACAATTCAAGTGCATTTCTCTCTAGCATTCCTTCCACTGTGAAAGCTGTTTCGGATAATTATTGTACGTTTGAGCAGAAAATGAAAATGGGATCTGTGGGTTCTATGATACCAGAAATAACGGCAAGTAACATGGTGGCTTCCATTAGTGACCATCTTCCTGATAATGGGTTTGGGCATTCTGAAGGTATCAAGGAGAATAATCCCCCAGATAATCTTAGCGAAGCAGTTCCAAACGAGTCGTCCAGTTCAGAGGTATCATCTGCGCAACAAGATAATAAAAATAACGTTGAAGGGCCTGGAGCTTTGAAAGAAGAATTTCCTCCATCACCTTCAGATCATCAGAGCATTTTGGTTTCCTTGTCTTCCCGTTGTGTTTGGAAAGGGACTGTCTGCGAAAGATCACATCTTTTTCGAATCAAGTACTATGGTAGCTTTGACAAACCTCTGGGTCGGTTTCTGCGTGATCATTTATTTGATCAAGTAAGTTGTTTTCTCCATAGAATTGTTATGTTTTCAGTATTAAATATGTCTTAAATTTTTAATTGTGAAACACTTCCTCAGGGTTACACTTGCCGGTCTTGTGAGATGCCTTCAGAAGCACATGTTCACTGTTACACTCATAGACAAGGTACCCTCACCATATCTGTGAAAAAGCTTTCGGAATTACTCTTACCAGGTGAAAAGGATGGAAAAATTTGGATGTGGCATAGATGCCTGAGGTGTCCCCGGGTCAATGGTTTTCCCCCGGCTACTCGGAGAATAGTGATGTCTGACGCTGCTTGGGGTTTATCTTTCGGGAAATTCTTGGAGCTCAGTTTTTCAAACCATGCAGCAGCAAGCAGGGTGGCGAGTTGTGGTCATTCTCTGCACAGGGATTGTCTTCGTTTTTACGGGTATGGTTTCCCCCCAATTGATCTCATTTTTCTGTAAATAGATGTATAATTTCAGCATTAGTTCTATTTATGTTTTAGCTCAAGTGGTAAAAGTATCTCTCATTAGCATGAATCATACCTTAGTCGCTGTCAAGGAACCATTAGCTTAAGCTGTTAAGGCTCAACTACATCTTTTATATTAATCTCCGACACACCCCTCACTCGAATTCCCCTTGGGCTTGAAGCGTGCACAAGACAGGCCCATCCCACCATGTGTTTTTAATTCACCAATAATTGGGGTTGCTAGGACTCGAACTCAGTACCTCGTGGTCACAGAGGCTCTGATACCATGCCAAGGAACCAATAGAACTAAAAGCTTAAGCGGATAGTTAAGGCTTAACGGCATCTTTTATATTAATTTCTAACAGTCTTAAAATTAATTTAAGGTTATATGATACCAAGATGTTGCTTATTGTATTGCCATCGGCTCAAATACCTCCCTCTCCATCTCTCTTATATTCAGTGTAATGAATAATAATTGCATTTGTTCACCGTTCAATACTGTGCTAGCAAAAGCTGTTTGTATTTCCCTTTCATTTTTGGTAAAATTTCTGCTTGCCAGTCTCTCACTGACTTCATATACAGATTTGGCAATATGGTTGCTTGCTTCCGCTACGCATCAATCAGTGTTCTCTCCGTGTATCTTCCACCTGCGAAACTTGATTTCAACTATGAGAGCCAGGAATGGATACGGAAAGAAACAAATGAGGTGCAGTGTTCTCCTTTTTCAACTTTGGAATATTTCGTTCCAATTTCTCTGTGTGTGACTGATATTACTATCTGATTGCAACAGGTTGTTAACCGGGCTGAGCTTCTATTTTCCGATGTCCTCAATGCTCTGAGTCAAATTGCTGAGAAAAGGTCTGGTGCAGTGCCACCTAACTGTGGTGTAAAATTACCGGAAGCAAGGCGTCTAATTGTAGAACTTGAAGCAATGTTACAGAAGGAAAAGTCAGAATTTGAGGTGAGCCTTTGTTCATATTTTATGTCAGTCTGCTAGAGATTATATGCTTTCCTGTATAATTTGTAATCAAATTTATGTTGTTCTACAAGTTCTATACTTGTAACAGAATTCTATGTGTTTTGGTAACATTTAATACCTATTTCTAATTGTTACCGTCGTCGTTTTAGGATTCGCTCCAAAAACTTTTGAATCGGGAAGTCAAAAAGGGTCAGCCTGTTATTGACATTTTGGATATTAATAGACTGCGAAGACAGTTACTTTTCCAGTCTTACATGTGGGACCACCGCCTAATTTATGCTGCCAATTCAGAGAACGAAACTCTTCAAGATGGTTTGAACTGTTCAACTTCAGGAGAAGAGGAGAAGCTCCTTGCAAATACAGACCTCGCGGATCTGAATTTGTATGACAAAGGAAAAGGGTTTGGTAGTTACGACACTCTCATTGTTGACAAGATGGATCGATCTGACACCGTTCAGGAAGAGATAAATATAGATCAAGATCGTAGCCATGGAAACGACGATGCTTCTGAGTTTTCTGTCACCACTCCCATCTCTGATCAACCCAACAATCTGGAAGGCAGTGGAACTGTTCGAAGGGCCCTTTCTGAAGGAGAGGTTCCGATGATTTCGAATTTGACCGACACCCTTGATGCTGCATGGACAGGTGAGAGTCAGTCGGGAGTTGGAATATTAAAGGATGACATGAGTGTCTTTTCTGATTCAGCTGTCGCTGATTTATCAGTCACATCTGTAGCAGCAGACAGGTTAGATCTGTACAACCGTGTAGAAGAGCATAATTTGCCAAAGTTCAGCAATTTACTTTCATCTCCATTGTCCACGAAGGGGTCTGATACATATGAGGAGTCTGCTAGCTTCTTAAGGATGCCTTTCTTAAATTTCTACCGGTCATTGAACAAGAACTTTTTAGCAAGCACTGAGAAGCTTGATACAATGAGCGAGTATAATCCAGTATATGTTTCTTCGTTCCGGGAGTTGGAGCTTCAGGGTGGGGCTCGGCTCCTCTTGCCTGTGGGTGTAAACGACACTGTCATCCCTGTATATGATGACGAACCTACAAGCATAATATCTTATGCTTTAGCATCACCGGAGTATCTTGGTCAATTGACTGATGATGGCGAAAGAATGATGTCTGGCGGGGATTTCTATTCAACTTCAAGTTTTTCTGATCCGATGAGTTTGCTGTCATTCCACTCATTGGACGACTCCACTCTTGATTCTCATAGAAGCCTTGGGGCTTTCGATGAGGGTATGCTGTCACTTTCTGCATCTCGCAGCTCTCTGCCGTTAGATCCTGTCTCTTACACCAAAACATTGCATGCCAGAGTTTCTTTTGGAGATGATGGCTCACAGGGTAAGGTTAAGTATTCTGTAACTTGTTACTATGCAAAGCAGTTTGAAGCACTGAGAAGGATATGTTGTCCGTCTGAGCTTGATTATGTAAGATCTCTCAGTCGTTGTAAAAAGTGGGGAGCTCAAGGTGGCAAGAGTAATGTCTTCTTTGCAAAAACATTGGATGATCGGTTCATTATCAAACAAGTGACGAAAACGGAGTTGGAGTCGTTTATAAAATTTGCTCCTGAATATTTCAAGTACCTCTCAGAATCAATCAGCTCAAGAAGTCCAACATGCCTAGCAAAGATTTTGGGGATCTATCAGGTACATTAATGATAACACACCTCATATGCAAGATTGAGCAATTTTTTTAGTTTACTCGGATGGTACAAATTTTATGTTGAAAGTTATATACAGAAAAACTGATTCTTTTATTTTGTTTAATATTGGAAGGTTACGTCGAAGCATCTCAAAGGTGGGAAAGAATCAAAAATGGATGTGCTGGTTATGGAGAACCTTCTCTTTGGAAGGAATGTGACTCGGCTTTACGATCTTAAAGGATCTTCCCGTTCACGATACAATGCTGATTCTAGCGGGAATAATAAAGTATTGTTAGATCAGAATTTGATCGAAGCAATGCCAACCTCCCCGATTTTTGTTGGAAACAAGGCAAAGCGGCTTCTTGAGAGAGCTGTCTGGAACGACACCTCTTTTCTTGCTGTAAGTGGTTCCAATTCTGTATTTTTCCATGTTCGGAATCACCTGTGAGCCACTCTATTAATCTTTCTTTAGTCTAATTTGTTTGTGCTTGTTCTATGTGCAGTCAATCGACGTAATGGACTACTCATTATTAGTCGGCGTCGATGAGCAAAAGCACGAATTGGTTCTCGGAATCATCGATTTCATGAGGCAATATACGTGGGACAAGCACCTAGAAACATGGGTGAAAGCATCAGGCATACTCGGCGGCCCGAAGAACGCGTCCCCAACCGTTATCTCACCGAAGCAATACAAGAAAAGGTTCAGGAAAGCAATGACAACCTATTTTCTGATGGTCCCAGATCAATGGTCTCCTCCGACTATAATTCCGAGTAAATCACAGTCCGATCTGTTGGAAGAGAACAACGGTCAAGGTGGGAATTCAGTGAACGAATGATACTCGATTTGTGATTGTACATTTATATGTCCATTTTTGGGGTAATATTGTCCCATGTTAATATCTTTTTCGTTTCTTCGTTTTTTTGTCATATTAATATTCTTTTTTTGTAGGATTAAATTGATATGTTTTAGATAAGAAATGATAAATATTTGTTAGGAAAAGCAGAAGAAAAAGGGCTGTTTAAGGCCATAGGAAGAGGTATAAATATTGAAATTTCCTCTCCCATCAAAATCTCTGCACATTGTATTTTTTCATATATTTTCTGGTATTTCAATTAGTTTGTAATTTATGTTACTCTCAGGTTTTGATTCTCATTTCTAATAATAATAGTAATATTATTATTATAATTGTCATAATCTCTCGCTTATTTTGATACGAACATAAAAGGGAAATTTTTATCGTTGTCAATTTTTGTCACGAAACGGTTTACATAAAAAATTCACTTGATATGGCCCGTTTAATTAGGGTTGTAAAGTAGCTGAGTTGCTCATGAGCAGCTTGACATTCACCTAGATGAAGTTCGGCTCGATTTAAATGAGCTGGTCGCGAAAGTAATTTTGTAGCTTGAATCGTAAATAAGCCGAGCTTGAGTAAGTTTAAGCTCGTCTTGATAGCTCGCAAACAAATTTGTTTATAAGCTTGTGTACAAGTTCATTCATGAACGGGCTCCACAAAAGCTTGTGAAATAGCCTAATTATAATTATAAACAGTTTAACATAATTATGTAGAATACATATGATTGTGGATTTTTTGTTGTCAATTTCTTCCAAACACAATTTACGGAGAGAATTCACTTGATATGGTCCGTTTAACATAACCATGTGGAATGGAATACATAAAATGGCATAACACGAATATGATACAACAGTTGGTAACGTGTGATTTTTCGTGTATTTTGTTTTTTTCATACATTGATTATTTTACACGTAGAGTTAGTTGATTGATCAACAAAACATAAATTGGTTATTCATCTTGAATGGCAGTCACACCATTTCCTGTGTTGTTGAGTTGACCTCCATTAACAACTTGGAGCAATCTTTGATGCAGTCTTTGATGAAGAAGGTTCACTATTTCACTATCCCTGCATTCAAAATTCAGCAAATTATTATTCCTCATGCAATGTTGCGTCAAATTTTGAACGTAATATGAGCATTTTCGTATATATTTCCTCTAATTTGACGCTTCTGACTAAGAAACGCACAAGATGTATACGCAAGCACACAAGGTCATTGATTGTAAATTCTTCCGTGTCGCATAAAAAATTTTGACATAAAAAATCAACACCGTATTTAAAAGGGCACACCAAAAATCAAAGGGTATTCACCACTCTTAATTACTAGTCACCTCTTCAAGTTTTCAAAATTCTCTACAACCTCATTCAAACTTTCATAATTTAAATTTAAAATCACTAATGAGAGATGAACCGAAAACCCCCAAAAATGGACGATAACGAGCTGTCGACATCTAACTAGCCGATTCTTTTTGAAAAATTTGAATTCTCTTTTGCCACACGGCGTTAGTTTTTACACTATTACAACCTAAACTTATTAAAACTTACTACATTTAGAATGTTTGATTAGGTGAAAATTTAACTCGGTGTTGTTATGTCAACTTCGAAATCTGCCAAATGAGCAAATACTGGTACTAGGTGTATAAAACGAAATCTTTTATTATAGACTAAGTACAGTTAACGAAAACATAACCATTTTTTTTTTTGAAAGGAACGAAAACATAACAATTATGCACCTTTTTCTACACTAATCATTTTTTTCCAATAAAAGGTATCATAAATGTCATTTATTTTTATGATTGATCCAAATTAAAATTTCAGAGGCATTAATTAATCACTAAATATGAAATAAGTGGTTAGGATTAGGATTAGAAATAAAAATGTGTACCTTGAATTATATGTTGGTCTAAGAGGCTGATGAAGAAACCTAGGACCTTCATCAAATCCTTCACAAATAATCTCTCCATTTTCATCTCTATAACAAATTATGCCCTCAGATTTGTTCTCAAATACCTGCAATTAATTCATGTTTAATGTATATAATAACATTAATTAACACTGATTAAATTAATAATTAGTCTGATCTAATCTTTGACTTTAAAGTTCTTCAAAACTATGTTTTTTTTACTTATCAAATAAGAGGTTAGTGGTTATTACATTTCAAAATGAAGTGTGAGTTTGTGGATTCGAATCCGATAATCGGTAAATGTGAATTTCTAAAACAACAAAAAAAAAATACCTTATTCTTGAATGATCTGACTTGAAGGACAGCAGATTTTTTCTTGTTGCAGAGTTGAATTTGAGTGTAAATTCTTTTGGTAATTGGAAATGGAATTAAAGAAGATTTTTGAAGTGAAATTTGAGGAGAAAAAAAGCTGCAATTTACAGCCATAATTGGAGGAGGAAGAAGAAAAAGGTTTGATGATTGAGAGGAAGAAAAAACAAAGGTAAATGAAATCATACAAAATGGACAAAGTTTAAGTTTATAATAAAGTAATTTAATTATTTTTATAGGCAGAATGAATGAGATTTAAATAATCATGTAATATATGCAATAATTGACATGTTAATGTATATGGTCTTGTCATGAAGCATTATGTACCTAAATATAAGCAAAAAAAAGGGGTCCACTTTGCTTATCTTCAACCTGTTGCAGACCCTAACTTAACTCATTTTGTTTGTTGAGACTCTGAAATTGTTTGTCATCAATTGGTTGGTGGGTCTTTTTTTATGTAATTTGTGTAAAATAAACAAATAAAATTGCTATTTCACAGACTTTTTAACTGAAAGACTACTAGTTCTTTGAAAATAGCATAAGTTATCAAATCATTTAATTGATGCATTTGAGGGGGAAATTCCAAAATACATATTGATGGATAGCTTGTAATTTGATTCAAATTATCTAATGACTGAAATTGGCCATGTAACTTGTTAAACAAGATAAGAGTTAGTAGAGCTAGTTGATACCGTGTTTGATGCTCTAGGCGAGATATACAATATAAGGAAATATGTAGAGAAATTTATTTGTAAATGACTAAAGTATAATAAATAGACAATTTTATTTAAATAAGAGAACACAAAACAAAGAAAAGAATATCAAACATCAAACGTTAAAATGAGGTCACTTGTGTTAGTTTTGCAAGATGAGAGTCTTAGATCAGAGTTTGTTCTTCCCATTCTGATGAATCCGAACATTTGCATTATTTTCAAAAAGTATTATTTAGACTTCAAATCATAGTATATTACTCCTTCCGTTTTTATATGTTAGTTGTTTTTGGGTAGTAAAATTTTTCATAAATATTAGTCATTTTTTTTTTCATTTTTGGTAACAAGGATTAGAGTTATGTCAATTATCTCCCTATGCTTATATAGTTTTAAGGAAACAAACAAGACAAGAGAAATTAAAGGAATGACAAATCAGTATTTTGCAGGCTATAATTAATGATATTTTAATTTCTCATACTTTTACATAACGATTAACATTTAAAAATAGATGAAAACTAACTATAAATTATTATGAGAAAAATATATTTATGGGCCTCAATTTTTTTGGGGAACTAGGCAGTTACTTTGGTTGCCTTAAAAGTAAGCCGACCCTAAGAGTTAGGTCCAAGATCATTGATCGACAACCCTTTTTTATGTCTATGTTAGTATGGGACGTCAGATGATGAAGATCA
Organism: Euphorbia peplus; assembly: GCA_028411795.1. Classification (NCBI taxonomy): domain Eukaryota; kingdom Viridiplantae; phylum Streptophyta; class Magnoliopsida; order Malpighiales; family Euphorbiaceae; genus Euphorbia; species Euphorbia peplus. The sequence goes on along the minus strand of CP110843.1, from coordinate 3,391,073 downwards.
GTTAAGATCTGTGAATTATGGAGAATAATTAACTATAAATTTATTCATTTCATTTAAAAATTGTTGTTATAACTATTTTCTCCACGAGAGAGTGAGAGCAAAAATGTTTATATCTTTGACAACAACGCACCATAGTTTTATATGCAAATTAACTATGTCAGTGACTAAAAATATAAAAGATGTTGTTAACTTTACCTGTTGTGTTTGTCTCGTAATAATTAGACGCGTTATGATTAGTGGGTCGGGGGTGCATGGGTGGAGGCCATGCAGTACGTATTAGGATTATTTTCGAACTACTTGTCCTTTAGGGTTTCGACTTTTATATATATATATATATATATATATATATATATATATATAAATTTATTGTGCAACCGAACGACTTCACTCGATTCATAAGAAAATCACTCATCGCTTTCGAAGACGTAGGCATAATTGGCGGAACTTCGTTAACAAATTCTGTGTCGTTTATTGCTTTATATCTTAATGGAATTAGCATGTTTTGTCAACAATTGGCATCAGAGCTAGGTTAAAGGAATCTATGTCAGGAGGTGCAAGATTCGAGGTTACAAAGTTCAACGGCCATGGATGTTGGTGTGCCCTAGTTCTAGGCATAGTTATTTGTTGATGTATTGTACTTTTGTTGATTGTACTATACATTTGTTTTATGGAATAAAAGGCATAATTCATTCAGTCAATATATCTTGTATTATATGAACTGTATGAAGAATCCATTGATTGTATATCATAAATTACCAGAAGCTAGTTCTACTCATGGGAATGAATAGAACGTAAAGCTTTTACGAACATGATATGTACACGTGTACATGATATGTTTGTAGGTACGTATGACCAATACGGGACTTGGTCGATCCGCTTTAGAAGGCACATGGTGGGAGTGTCATTGCCCTTCTATAAATGTAGATCTCTTTTATCTGTCGACCTGATTTCAATATAGTATTGAATGAGGAATCTGATTAGATTTGACATACGCCTAACAGGTCTGTAAAAGGATGCCAAATACGGGTATGATTGGTCTAGTCAGTGAACTGATTCATGCTGATAGTTGAAGTGAAGGGATTACCACTCACTCACAAGTGAGATGATATCATTAGGCCACTCGATGAGTTGAACTGAGAAATGTGTGGCCACACTCAGATAAGCTGGTTACTTATCTGTTCTTCAGTTAACTCTAGATCGAGAAATATCTCAAGCTTTAGAGGATGACGTCCACCATGCCTCATGCTTGATATATCGATATGCTGGTAAGAGATATTAGAGAATACTACAGGGTATCTATCTGTATGAGATGGACTAACACTGTAATCAATTGGTGACTGATATGGTCTAGGCAACTCTCTATCAGTCGTTGAGCTAATTGATTATGGCCCACAGGATCGTGCACACTAGACACTGAGACTTGTACTCGGAGAACTAATACATGTAGTGTATTTGTGATGAACTTACACTACAAGAAATTGGGTTTTTTGTGACGATTTTCTTTTCTACGCTTGTACTTTCGTCACCAATGGTGAACTAATAATGACAAAAATTGAACATTGTCATCTATATTTGATTTTTTATGACAAAATATTCCTTTGTCACAATTAATATGTGTTTTGTCACAATTTACAACATTTTGTGACAATAAAGATTGTTTTTGTCACATATTAATTTGGAGGAAAAAATTAGTACCAAAATTTGGAGGGAACTTTTAATCGTGACAAGATATCGTAAAATTAGTGACAACTTTATTGTCGTTGTTTGAAATTATTTTGTGATACTTGGCATTTGTCATAAATAAATCAAAAAGGACAATGACAAATCAAATTTCATCATTTATTGTTATCTTATTGTGATGATATTAAAAAAAGTCGTCATGCTTTTCCATATTTGTGACGATATAAGATATTGTCACAATTCTGTTTAATATAATAAAAATTGACATTTTAAATTTATATATAAAAATATATTTCTTTTACTAAATAATATCAATAGATGACGTTATTATAGTATTGTATTATATGTTTGACGCTTTTACTTGTGACAAAATAAGGCAAAAACATGACAAATACGTAATTGTGATAAATTGTCATATTATCAATAATTGGAATATTTTTCTACGATTGTTAAAATGTTAATCAAGTAATATTAGTTGATGATGCACCATATTTGTTTTGTTACAAGATTTTGATATGGTTATGGATTGTGATATTTTAACGATTGTTAAAATGTTAATCAAGTAATATTAGTTGATGATGCACCATATTTATTTTGTTACAAGATTTTGATATGGTTATGGATTGTGATATTTTAACGATTTATATTGTAATATATTGTGTACTATAAATTTATTTACTTTTTGTCAAATAGAGATAAAATTTGATATTATTTAGAATTTTAGTGGTAAATTTATACCTTTTTAAAAACGATTGACGTAAAGTTGGATGTTATCCCTATATTTATTTAGCCAAAAAATGGTCGCATTTTCATTTCGATAATGTAATTATACTTTAGAAACAAAAAATATATTTGTTTTTTTTTACCAAAAATTAAAGTTAATGGAAGGTTTATCTACTCGTAAGGGCAAGACAAACCAAAGACTTCGATGATGATTTATAGTGAAAATTACAAATTATTTATAAAGTTTAAACTTTGACGACACGTAGACTTGAACTTCAAAGCTTTCAAGCAGAAAATAGAATGCGTAATTACCAATTGAACCAATTCTATTGGTTCAAAAAATATACTTGAGCTTATTAATTTTTATGGCTTGTGTTTAATATATTTCCTTATCCAAATTTAAATTATACATAAATAAACAAAAAATGAGTTTATAATAATGTTTGTTTTTAGAATTGGGTTAAAGCCTAATCACCTAATATATAACCATCTTTTCCCTCAACCCCTCTTTTCCAGCCACCTAATTCTCTTCATGCCCACCTCTTCTCCACCTCCCTCTATTAACCCTCGAACTCCTCTTTCTTTACAATTTCACTTTAATTTCTTTTTTCTTCTTTACTGCTATTTCTTTATCAATGGTGATCATCTATCTCTCTTTTATTTTCAATTATCTCCCTTCACCATTTTAATTTTATTTTTCATAAATACCTTACTGATTTCTGGTGACGAGGGCGCTTAATAATCCCTCAGATTCTATCAACGAGAATGACGAGATGGATTTGCTAGGAGCAGTTGAAAATCCTATGAAAGGCTAATTATGATGAGATGAATATTCTTCTTTTCTGATCAACGGGTATTAAAGATTTTCGTTATTAATATATTGAATTCTCGGTATACTGCTATTTTTATTTTGTTGATGAATAAACTTTTCTTCTGCCTCTCACTATTCCAATTTGTTTAATGTTCTATATTCCAAAATTCTTAATTTTGCCTGTTTACTCTTGCAGCTACATATTAATTGAGAAATGCAGTTCAAATTGGAGGGCAGAACCAAGAAGAGAACATTGGAAGGGATGGAAATTTTCTTAATTTCAAGTTCCTAGATTTTGTTTAAATTTGATCAAATTGTATATCATAATTATTTTGTACATCTTCAAGTTATAGGCTTGTGTTAATAGTTAATGTACTGTATCTTTGTTTAGGAATTCGTGTAAAAAAAATTTCAATTTTATAGTGCATAGTGCATACTGTTACTTGTTTACATATATTTTTTTTAGGGTAAATAGCACCACGGGTACCTAAACTATACCACTTTTCTCAAATTGGTACCTACCAACTATTTTTCCCCATTCGGGTACCCAAACTATCGATGACCGTCTAAATAGGTACCTAGTGACCTCCTATAGCCAGTTTTCTCCAAGTCAACGCAAAGTCAACAAAAGTCAACACAAACTTCGTTGACTTCTTCAACTCCCCTTAGCAAAATGTCCAAACTACCCCCTCCACCTTCATCTTCTACCTCCTTCATTCTCTCCTCTTCAATTTTTTTTTTCTTATTCCTTCTATTTCTTCCTCCTTCATCATCTTCTTCATTCTTTCAATATTCTCTCTCCTCTTCACACTTTTCCACCAACTCATAACTCATTTATATTTCTTTTTCCCTTTTTTCTCTTCTTTTTTTTCCTTTAAAAAAAAAACAAAATAGATAAAATTCACCGGATTAACGTCAACCCCGCCGGTATCCAAAATTTTCAGATCCCGGCGACGACAGACCGGAATCTGGCAAGATGACCAGATCCGGCCTGTCGTCGCCGGGATCTGGAACCAGTTCCAGATCCCGGCGCCACCATGGATCTGGATTCCCACACGGCGAGCGCCGGAATCTGGAAGCGCTCGCCGTCCGGAATCTGGGTTCCAGATTCCTGGTGGCGCTGGGATCTGGAACCCAGATCCCGTAGGCGACCTGGGATTCAAGTCCCAGGTCGCCTCCGAGATCTGGGTTCCAGGTCCCAGCGCCACCGGGAATCTGGAACCCAGATTCCGGACAGCGAGCGCCGGAGTCTGGAAATTCCAGATTCCGGACGTCGACCGGACCAGGTTCCGGCGGTCGACGTCCGGAATCTGGAATTTCCAGACTCTAGCGAAGACCCGCCCTTAGGTTTGAACATTTCTTTGATTTTTCTCTTTGTTTGGGATTGATTTTATTTGTTTTTTTGGTTAGGGATTTGATATTTTGTTAATTAAATTGAAAGAAGAAGAGAAAGAAGAATAAGAAAAAAAAAATTGAAGAAGAGAGAATGAAGGAGGAAGAAGATGAAGGTGGAGGGGGTAGTTTGGACATTTTGCTAAGGAGGGTTGAAGAAGTCAACTATATTTGTGTTTACTTTCGTTGACTTCGGGTTGACTAGGGGAAAACTGGCTATAGGAGGTCACTAGGTACCAATTTAAACGGTCATCGATAGTTTGGGTACCCGGATGGGGAAAAATAGTTGGTAGGTACCAATTTGAGAAAAGTGGTATAGTTTAGGTACCTGTGGTGCTATTTACCCATTTTTTTTACAAGAAATTTATCATTTTAACTTTTCTTTTTACGCTTGATTATAAATTCTATTAATTTTGTCATTTATAATTTAAATAAATTTTAAATTAAAATAAATAAATATCTAATAAAAATTGTACAATGATGACTATTAATTGTGGCCAACTACTATACTTCGTCATATATGAACTGTTAAGGCTTAATACACAAAAAGCCCCTTAAACTTGGTCAAATGTTGCAACTGTCCCCCCGAACTTTCAATTGTAACAAATTACCCCCTGAACTTGGCAAATCGTAACAAATTACCCCCTAAACTTGGCAAATTGTAACAAATTACCCCCAATGATGCATAAATTTTTAAACACCCTATAAGATCATTCCATGTGGCATTTTGACTTTTCAAACACCCTATAGAATCATGACACGTGGCACTTTGACTTTTCAAATATCGAATAAGGGCATGACACGTGGCATTTGACTTTTCAAACTCAAAATATGGGGTTATTTGTTACAATTTGCCAAGTTTGAGGGGTAATTTGTTACAATTAAAAGTTCGGGGGGACAGTTGCAACATTTGACCAAGTTTAGGGGGTTTTTTGTGTATTAAGCCAACTGTTAATGTGACAACAATATAGTTATTTGTGACAGTTGCTATGTCCCTGTAGTCATACTATTTTAATCTTAAATTCGAGTTCGACACAAAATGTAACGTTAAAGAAGACGAAAATTTTTTTTATCACCAAAACATCTCGCTTTCATGACGAAAGTCGTTATGAAGTGACAAAATTGTTTCAATAAATGTGACGAAATATATGTCACGAAAGATGAAAGGTACAGTGACACAAGTGATTTTGTGTCATATAAAGCTGAACATTTTATGACGAAAATTAAAAGTGGTCATATATACATAATACCACGGACATACTGTGACGATCGCTGCGACAACGGAAAATCGTCACCAATTATATATAATGACAAAAATCTAATTTTCGCTGACAATTTTAGAGCGTCATTAAATGGAAAATTTCTTGTAGTGTTATTATTAGTTGTTAACTAATAATGTTAATTGATTAATTGTTCTAATTGGAACAAGTTAATTGATTGTATGGAGGGATTAATTATTCAATCGGGTTAATTAATTAAACGATTGATTAATTAGATTTTCTTTAAGGGTTAGTGTGTGATTAATTATAACCTAATTGATGTTAATTGAATCTATTGTATTCTATTGTGGTACAATCAGATTAATTAAATTAATACAGGTACTAAAACTGTAATTAGTCGACACACTATAAATTAATCCTAATCGATTGAAACCCTAGACTTTCTGACACAGAAATCAGAGAAACCCTAATTCCCTCTACACCATTCGGCCGAACCCTCCCTAGGGTGATCCCGGAGTGATCGTTCATCGTTCTTCGTGCCTCTTGCGAGTACCTGATCACTGGAGGTGTCGTGCACGTGAATTTGGAGGAATCACCGATCGTGCGGTTCGTCCATCTCTCTCAGAGGGATTCCATGTGAGTGACTAATGTAGATTTAATCACGTTAATTAAACAAATAACATTGAGGCAATGATAAAGATCAAGTGTAATCTGATCAATGATTTTAAATATCGTTTTTCTCGCTTCCGCTGCGCGACTCTGATCGTTGATCAGATTCCAACAATGGAAACAAGGATGAAAGATTTGTTGGCGCAACAAGGGCTTTCGAAGGCCTTAAGGGTAGAATAGCCAGCAGTGATGGAATTGGATGATTGGAAGGAACTGCAGGAGAAGACGGTCGGGGCCATATGGTTGTGCTTGGTAGACGAGGTAATGTACCACGTGATGAACCTTAATCATCTAGTGGAGATATGGAACAAGTTCGAAACACGGTTTATGTCGAGAACCTTAACGACTAAACTGTATCTCAAACAGCGGATGTATGGGATGAAGATGCATGAGGGTAGCAATTTGGGACAACATGTGAACGCCTTCAATCAGACTATCAGAACTAGCACAACTCGAAGTAACAATTGAAGATGAGGACAACAAGGATTTTGTTGTGTTCGTTACGCCCTTCCTACGAACACATGGTGACTACCCTGACGTATGGAAGAGAAACTATCAAGACTAAAGTATGGTGACTACCCTGCGTCTAGGGCATCTTAGTGAACATGGGATGGTTGTGTTGCATAAAAGAAATCTGCTGAATGGTGTTAAGAGTTCCAAATTAGAATTCTGTAAATTTTGTGTTCTTAAGAAGCAGACGAAAGTTAGTCTTGCGATTGAAAAGCACACTACTGAGGATATTCTTGATAATGTGCATTCTGATGTATGGGGTCCTATCGAAGAGCCTACATTCGTTGGGTTTGTGTATTATGTTACTTTTACTAATGATTTTTCTAGGAAAGTTTGGGTATATTTCTTAAAACAAAAATCTGAAGTCTTTGCTAAGTTTAAGTTGTGGAAAGCTGAGTTGGAGAATCAAACAGGAAAAAAATCAAGTATTTGAGGTCTGATAATGGCACAGAACACACAGATTCGCAGTTCATCAAGTTTTGTGAGGAGCATGAGATTCATATGCACTTCACAATGTGCAAAACCACACAACAGAATAGTGTTGCTGAAAGGATTGTTAAATCAACTTCATTGATTTTGATAACTTGTTTATAGTTTTTATATGATAACTCAATGTGACAAAATATGATCAATACTATATCATTTTTCTACTCTAAATACCATAATATACTATATGACTCTAGTCTTGCTCAAGTTTATAATCCATGATTATTAGTATGCTCTTAAAATATCATTTATGCCATGCTTAAAGATTATATGAGTATTCTTGTCAAAAACATGTTTATATCATTTATGTCATACTTACATTATGATCAACATACCATGAGATTAATTCTTCCATGATCAAATGACTTGTTATGCCATGATTAATTTAAATGATCTAAAGCCATACACTTATAATCTTGGTTGTTTTATCATGTATTGCATAAACTAATAATATGGAGGTGATAACCATGAAGCTAAAAATAAAGACACAACATACTTGTTATCCATATCTATGGTTACTATAAGTATGTGATAATCCATGGCATTAAACTAGAAGCATGACATACGTGTATGTATGAAGATCAAGTAGTGAATAACACACATCCATGAAGAATCAAGTTAATCTACATCACTCTTGATATATCTTCACTTTGAATCATACGACCAAGATTGAGAGCTTGTTCAACAGGGTTCAAGTCCTTTCATGACATCTCAACAAATTACTCAAAGAGATTGCAAAGTACAAATAGATATGTTAAAGATCTAGCCGAGATATGAGAAGTATTAAGCAAAAAGAATATCTTACAAGATCACATCATATCTCCAACTTATAATGCTAAGTACTCTTGCAAAAGTTTGTTGGCCCTAACAAGATCAGAATCACCTAGAGGGGGGTGAATAGGTGTTTCAAATGAAAACTGATATTTTCAAACTTTTAATGAAAATTCAATTTTCAGAGTCAATAATCCTCAGAGTCAGAGGCAAGCTTATTGAAGTAGCCTCTGAGGGATAATCTGCTTTAAGACAGGTTCTGTCTTTTCAGCAACAGAAGTTCTGAGTTGAGAACTTCTGGACAGTCTTCTGAACACAGACTTGTGATTTTTAAGAGGAAATCTGTTTCAGCACTAAATATGATACAAGTACACAGAAGCAATTAACAAGTATAAAGAAGGGAGAAAGAGATTCAGGAGGTCCTGATGAACAGTTCAATTTATCCAAGTTCGCCACAGAATTCCTGTGACTACGTCTTGTCCTCTGAGGTCGCAGCCTCCAGAGATTTTATAAATCCACTATTCAGAACTTTTATGGCAAGTTCAGAAGCTCCTTTACATCAACAGAACTTAAGCTAATTTCTCACTTAGTTCTGACTAGCCTAAAATGAGTTAAAGGATTTTCACCAGAACAACAATACTCTGTTTTCTGGATTTCTCACCCAACTCAAATCTCAACTAGATTTCTCTCTTTTAAATCTAACTGAAGATCACAACCGATCTCAGTTTACAAGATTTCTATTATGAACTTGTTTTTCTTCACTCTCTCACAATTACAAAGTCTAAGCTAAGAAAAGATTGAGAATGGAAAGTGTGCTCTGTTTTCTTGAATATAACAGTGCGTTGAGATTTTTGCTCTATGATCACACACGTAGTTGATGCAGTGGAGCTTTGCTACTATTTATAGTGTTGAGTAGATAACCGTTGAGGATATTTGAATCTTCAAGGATGACAAGGATGAAAGTAGCCGTTAATCTTGTCAACTTCTTCGAACGGTCTCAAAACACTCAACTCTGTCAACTTTGTACTTTAACCTAATCCGGTATGGGATTTAAGATAAAGGTGATGGAGTTGACTGAACTTGAAGATTGATTTAGAGGGAAACGGTAAGAGAGCAGGTTTTGTTTGTTGTGAACAGGCGCGTCCTTCAAACAGCTTTTTGAACTTTTGGCGCCTTGCATTAAATGCAACTGACAAAGCATTAAATGCTTAACCAAACCCGTGATAACGAACTTCTGATGTCCGTTTTCCTTCTTAGCGCTTCTGAACTAAAACAACCTTAGTCTTCTGTTTGCAAAAGAGAACTTCGGATAAAAGCTTTAGGCAGACAATCAAGACTTCAGAGCGGTTCATCCAGCTTCTGAAAAAATGCTTCAGTCTTCAGCTTTTTAATCTTCTGAGTTCAATAGGCAAGCAGGAATTCTTCATTCAGCATCTGCTGAGAACACTTATACTTAATCTAAAAAATTGTTAGTCAATATTGAAAAGTATATAAGTTAATTTCAATTTTCATCTTCTGAAATGTTTGGACATAACCAAAACACTTAGGGTTCATCATTCTCCCCCATTTTGGTTATGGACAAACCGTGGTCAGAAGGTAAGAGAGAAACATGAGGATTAGAGAGTGACTTCCTGATGCAAATATTTCATTACTTCTGAGTAAATTAACTCCCCCATTTTAGTGTAAATGATGAACTTCAGTTATCTGTATAAACTTAATAAGACTTAAGATCAAGTTGTTAGATATAATGAAGTGTAATTTACTGAGATAAAAAGAAACATAAGCAAACATTAAGAAGTCAGATATGCAAGACAGTATAGAAAAGATTCAGTGTATATATGATCATTCAGAAGATAACATAGGAAACAAGATAATCAGAGGAGCAGAAAAAGTCCTAAGACATAGACTACCCAACCCAGAACCTAGCTAAGAAGCTTAAGTCCTAAACGATTACAAGTTCCTAGATTTCTTCTGAGGAGGAGGAACAACACTGGAACCTCCAGCAGCACTTGATCTCTTCTGACCAGACTTCTCCCCCGTTTGACCAGAACCAATAGCAACACCAAGAGCTCCCTGAGACTTCAATTTTTGTTGAACATTCAGAGCAGTCTGATATTGCACAGGAGTTGGTCGCACAGTATTGATCAAATCCATTCTTCTTCTGAAGTCATCATCAATGGTCTTCATATGATCGAAGGTCTGACCAGACATAGGTCTCTGTTTCTGAACATCTTCCAGAAGGAGCTTGATTAACCTGTTGTTAGCATATACAGCAGCCGTGAGATGCTCATTCTGAAGATAAGTCTGTCCTCGAACAAACCTATAACAATTGTGAAGAGTCTTCTCTTGTTCACGAGCTTGATTATGCATAACTTTCAGGAGTTCAGTGAGCTCAGCAATCTGTGCATTCTGAGCAGATACAGCAGACTCAATGTTGGAGAGTCGGTTGTTGAGATCAGGAGTGATGTCATATACAATCTTGGCAGCTCCTGAAGATGAAGAACCTTGAGCAGAAGATTTCACTTCTCTCAAAATGTGATTTGCAGTACTTTGCAGGTCTTCAATCTTACTAGGAAGCATCTTCTCATGAGCCTCATAATGCTCGTTTGCTTCCTTGACTTCTTCTGTCAATATTTCCAAATTTTCATTGACCTTCAGAGAAGAAGCAAGAGCAATATTATCCAGAGAGGGAAGGGTCAGAGCTAATTCCCTCAATTTATACAGCTCATCATAAGTAGCTAGATGAAGTGTAGAGAGGTTGCGTATATACACAGAAGGATCCTGCATTTGGAGCATGGTCATGAGCTGCAGGTTCTGAGCTTTCAGAGAGTGTAATTCTTGCAGCACAATGCCCTGAGCATACATGTCAGCAGCAGAACTTCTTTGTCCTATACCAGCAAACCTATTCAGCAGGTCATCTGAGCCACTCTGACCCATTCTTCTCAACTCTTCAACACTTGGGGCACCTCCAGCTTCGGAAATACCAGAAGCTCTGCCCATGAAGCCAAAACTTCCAAATCTGTTATCCAGATCTTCACGATTCAAGTGCTTGCGTAGAAAGTCATAATTGGATGACAATCCAGCAAAACCTGAAGGAGTGGAGGAGGTAGTTAAGGGATCACACACAGGAGGTGTATGTCCAGAGGTTGAAAGAGGAGGGACAGAAGTTTGAGGAGAGGAGAAAATTTGTGGAGAAGAGGAGGAAAAAGAAGTTGTACAGGAAGGTAAAGTTGAAGGAATTGAAAAAGGTATAGACAAAGGTATGGAAGGAGAAGGAGCAGTAATTCCAATTGATGGAAAAACAGCAAAAGAAGATAAAGAAGAAGTAGTGGAAGTAGAAATGGAGTCTGTGAAAATTGGTCCAGAGGACAGATTCACTTCTGAATAGGATCCAGAAGGAAGAGTAGATGGAGGAGGGACAACCTCAGATGTTGAAGTTGTCAGAGGAATGGAATTCTGAGATTCACTTACTTCTGTGACAGAAGGAAGTGAAGGAGATGGATGAGGAGTAAAAACAGGAGATGAGATAACCTGTTCAGAGGTATTTGGATCAAAAGATGAGATCGGCTCAGCATATAAATGAGCCATCCTGAACAGCGTTTCTGAGGCATCCCTTTCACCAGGGTTTCTTCCTTGATTCAGAAGAACATTGTCAATGAAGTTCTCATTGTCAACATTCTCAACAAATTGTTTAGCTTCTTCAAGAACCTCTTCATCTTCTGGTTCACTAACCTCAGATAGCTCTTCAATCAGAGGAGCTTCAACATCCTCTTTATCAGAAATCTCTGACAGCTCTTTATCAGCAGTTTCTGGTTCCTGAGCAGCAGGTTCCTCCAATTCAGCACTCGGAGCAATAACGAAGTCCTTCTTTCTCAGAACCCTTCGTTTTGCCACAGCCTTCTTCCCAATTCTGGTAGTGAGAGTGACAGTCTCAGCAATTCGAGAGGATAGAGCAACATTATCCTCTTCCTCTGAAGTCTCACCTACCTTGGAGAACTCAGCACCCTCAAGATTAGCAGCACTTTCTAAAAGTTTAGCATCGGCCTTAGCCTTTGCAGCGATTTCACGCTCAGCAGCTAACTTGTCTTCAGCTTCTTTCTTCTTCCTTTTCTCTTCAGCAAGAGCCACAACTCTTGCAACTTTTTCAGCTTCAGCAGCCTTCTCTTTCTCAGCAAGGCGTGCTTCCTCAGCATCCTGAGCTTCTTTCTCAAGGACATCCTTTGGCTTCTCAGCAACAATCTTGCCAGAAGGTTCAACATTGATCTTTGTTTGAACCAACATGGGAAGAGGTTCTGAGACAGCAACCTTCTCAACATTCAGGACCAACTTGCTTGATCCTTTCTTTCCTTTGCCCTTCTTGGCAGCATTCTTTCCTTTCTGAACTGTTGCATCCATAATCTCCTTCTGAGCAATACTCACAGAGGAGCCCTTCTCATTCTTCTTTGGAGTAACATCAAAACTGAGGTTTCTGAAGGTATGCATCTTCAGAACCGTACTCCTACTAGTAACACCTTCTCCTGACATAACAACAGAGGCTGCCTCAAACAACCTTGTCAGGAGTGAGCCATAAGCTAATGCACTCACAGTAGTTACATTCTTCATCTGCCTTATCAGCATGGCAGGCAAATTTATCTTCTTCTGGTGGACCAGATGCCACATAAATACCCTTTCTCTGTTGGAAACACAGTTGACTCCTCCAGCCTTCGGAAGAAAGACATTCGTAGTCAAATAATGTGCCCACCTCTGGTGCTGACTCAACCAGGTGGCATAAGTTTCCTTGGCATTTAGATCTGGCCTAGCCCAGTTGGCTTCTGAAAACCCTTCTGCTGAACCATCATCTCCAATGATGATTCCTTCATCATCAATTCCTATCACTTGAGAAATGGAAGCCCTGCTGACTTCGATTTCAACTTCCCCGACCACAGAATGAAGCACATCCTCCTCATTAGAAAAGAAATGGAGGTTCTTATAAAATTCTGTAACTAAGTTAGGGTAGATGAATTCTTCGAGAGATACGAAAGAATTCCAATTTTGAGCACTAAGCCAAAGAGAGATAGGTTCAGTCGATTTGACTTCGTCATCTAGAAATCTAGAGGTAAAAACCCTGGATTGACTAACTTTCTTTCGTGCATCATCGGAAAAGATGTGAGTGACAGTGATTTCTTGAGCCATTTGAGAAAATGAGAAATTAGGTTAAGATTTCTGAGAAATATAAGAACACAGAAAAAGCTATGGGAATTCTAATGGCAAAGAGAGTGAAAGTAAAAAACTTCTAAGTATGGAAAACCCCTATTTATACCCAAACACAGAAACCGTTCCAATTCAAAAAGTAACTTCACACCGTTTAAAAGGGAACATATAACCGTTAACCACAGAACAGCGCCGTAATAAGCAGTAGATAACGCATGCTTTCAAGTCAAATCATGATTAGAATTTATTATAATTCAATTAACTTAAACGATCAAACATTTAAGATACTCAGAGGCAATAATTCTAAGTTACTGAAGAGGATAAGTCATACCAATGCCTTCTCGTAAGTTGCTGAAAGCCATACCAGCCAGAGGCTTAGTAAACATGTCAGCAAGATTTTCTTCAGAGGGAACATGAGTAATGATAATATCCTTCTTCAGAACATGATCTCTCAGAAAGTGATGCCTAATATGAACATGCTTCATCCTGCTGTGCTGAATAGGATTCTTTGAAAGATCAATAGCACTCTTGTTATCACAGTAGATTGTAATTGTTCCAGGGATGACTCCATAGTCAGCAATTTGTTGCTTTATCCAGAGCATCTGAGAAACACAACTTCCAGCAGCAACATACTCAGCTTCAGCAGTTGAGAGGGCCACAGAGGTTTGCTTCTTGCTATGCCAGGAGACTAGGCACTCCCCCAGAAAATGACAACCACCAGAAGTGCTGACCCTTTTCAATTTATCTCTACCATAGTCAGAGTCTGTGTATCCTATAGGAGTGAAATCAGAACTACAGGGATACCACAAACCAGCTTCTGGTGTGCCTTTAAGATATCTGAGAATTCTTTTGACAGCAACATCATGAATCTCTCTTGGTTTAGACTGATATCTAGCACAAAAACACACAGCAAAATGTATATCTGGCCTGCTGGCTGTTAGATATAAAAGAGAACCAATCATACCTCTGTAGGTTTTTATATCTACAGGTTTACCAGCTTTCTCTTCATCATCAATGTCTTTGCTGACATCCATTGGAATATCAACAGCATTAGAGTCCATCATGCCAAATTTCTTCAGCACTTCTCTAGTGTACTTGGCTTGATTGATAAACACACCATCATTACTTTGCTTGATCTGAAGTCCTAAGAAGAAGGTTAATTCTCCCATCATGGACATCTCAAACTCAGCCTTCATGTGGTCACTGAACTCTCTGCACAAAGATTCATTAGTAGCACCAAATATAATATCATCAACATATACCTGAGCTATAAGGATATCCTTGTTCTTCTTCAGAGTGAACAGAGTTGTATCAACACAGCCTCTGACAAATCCCTTAGACAGAAGGAACTTTGTCAGTCTCTCATACCAAGCTCTGGGAGCTTGTTTCAGTCCATACAAGGCTTTCTTTAGCTTGTACACATGATTAGGAAACTTAGGATCTTCAAAACCAGGAGGTTGAGACACATAGACTTCCTCATCAATGTAACCATTCAGGAATGCACTTTTCACATCCATTTGAAAGAGCTTGAAACCTTTGTATGATGCAAAAGCACATAAGATTCTAATGGCTTCTAATCTTGCAACAGGAGCAAAAGTTTCACCATAATCTATGCCTTCTTGCTGACTGTAACCTTGAGCAACAAGTCTAGCCTTGTTCCTCACAACATTTCCAAATTCATCAAGCTTGTTTTTCAGAACCCATCTTGTACCAACAACCTTCTTGTTGTTAGGTCTGGGAACTAAAATCCAAACTTCTGACCTTTTGAACTGGTCAAGTTCTTCTTGCATTGCCATTAACCAGGAGTCATCATCAGCTGCTTCATAGAAGTCCTTGGGTTCCAGTAGTGACACAAAAGCCACATTCCCCATATATCTTCTGAGCTGAGCTCTGGTCATGACAGGATTATGAACAGAGTCAATGATGTTCTCTAAGGAATGATTCCTATGAGCTCTAACTTCTCTTGGTAAATCCAATGAGTCTTCTGAAACCTGTTCATCATTTGTTGAATCATATATAGGAGCATCTTCTGGAAGAGAGTTATCTTCTGTAGTTGGATGTTCTTCTGGAACATGTTCAACAGGGGAATCAACTTCAGCAGCTTTAGGAATAACATCTTCAACAGAAGGAGATGATATTTCAGGAGCTTGAACTTCATCTTCTTCAGAGGCTTTACTATCTGCAGGGTTAGTCTCATCAAACTTTACATGAATGGATTCATCTAAAGTTTGAGTCCTCTTGTTAAAAACCCTATATGCTTTACTATTTGTTGAGTAACCAAGAAAAATGGCCTCATCTGCCTTTGAATCAAACTTTGAAAGATATTCTTTTGTATTCAAAACATAGCACTTACAACCAAAGGTTCTGAAATAACCTATTTTAGGCTTTCGACCTTTCCAGAGTTCATAAGGGGTCTTGTTCAGAATGCTTCTGATTAGCACTCTATTCAGAACATAACAAGCTGTGTTAACAGCTTCTCCCCAAAAGTACTTTGGAAGCCTTCTTTCATTGATCATGGTTCTGGCTATTTCAACCAGAGTTCTATTCTTCCTTTCAACTACCCCATTTTGTTGAGGAGTTCTGGGAGCAGAGAAGTTATGATCAATGCCTTTGATTTCACAGAATTCTTCAAACTTAAAATTCTTGAATTCTCCACCATTATCACTTCTGATATGGACTACTTTTTCATTCCTTTCATTCTCAAGTTTCTTAATCAGAACTGAGAAACATCCAAGTGATTCATCTTTGCTAGACAGCAAGATGACCCAAGTGAATCTTGAATAGTCATCTACAATGACAAAAGCATACTTCTTTCCACCCATGCTCATTGGTTGAACAGGACCAAAAAGATCCATATGAAGTAATTCCAAAGGTCTTTTAGTTGAAATGACTTTCTTAGTTTTAAAAGAGCTTCTGGATTGTTTACCAGATTGGCAAGCATTGCATAAATGGTTCTTTTTAAAACTAATTTCAGGCAGACCCTCAACCAATTGATATCTAGCTACTTTGGCCAGAAGATCCATGCTAACATGAGCAAGTCTTCTATGCCAGAGCCAGGAGGTATCCTCTTTGGACATCAAGCATATATTTTTGCAAAGATTCTCAAGATTCAGCATGAAAACATTTTCAACTCTAGGAGCAGTTAGAATAACTTCCCTTGACTTACTGTCCAAGATTTTACATCCAGAGGAGCTGAAGACAACATCTCTACCTTTATCACACAGTTGTGCAACACTCAGGAGATTGAACTTCAGGCCTCTGACTAGGGAGACATCTTCGATCGGAGGATTGGTTCCAATGGATCCAGAACCAAGAATTCTTCCTTTCTGAGCATCTCCAAAGCTGACTTTACCACCTCTTTTAGGTACAAATGTGATGAATGCCTTTTCATCACCTGTCATATGCCTTGAGCACCCACTGTCAATGTACCACAGCTTTGACATTGATGGAGCACTCAGAGCAACCTGCAACACAATCAATTAGTGACAGGTACCCAATCCTTATTGGGTCCTTCAGAGTTAGATTTAGCTTCTACAGGTTTTTCTGATACTTCAGATTGCAAGAGGTTCTTAATGTGATACTTGCAATCTTTCAACCAATGTCCATCTTTCTTACACAACTTGCAAGAAGGAGGATTCTTGGATCTTTCCCTTTGCTTCTTAGGAGCATTCTTCTTCTTCTGGGAAGGTACTACTTCTTCAGAGGCATTAGCACTCTTAGAGGTTCCCACTTCAGGAGGAGAAGAGATCTCTTTCAGAAGAGAGGGAGTGACAGATTTCTTCTTCTGAGGTTTATCATTCCTCAGAGGCAGTTTTTCTTTACCTTTGACTTTTGAGTCATCGGAGGAAGAACTGAATTGTTTACTTAGTTTATCTTCCAATATTTTCATATCAGCATAAACTTGAGTAAACCTAAGAAATTTGTCAGCCTCGCTTTTGTCCAACTTCCTTTTTAGGTACTTGAACATGCTGTACAATTCTTCAAGAGAATCAAAGATATTTTGTTCAGAGGATATGTTTACCTCGGAGTCATAGTTTGCTTCAGGAGGTGCGGAATTTTCTCCTGTCATATCTTCAGAGGATGGCTCATCAATAGCCATAAAACATATCTGTGCTTGCTCTTCCTTCTCTTCAGGATCACTGCTGGTCTCAGAGTCTGACCAAGCAGCTAGCATAGCTTTCTTGAACTTTTTCTTATCTTTCTTCAGCTCTGGGCAGTTAGGCTTAATGTGCCCAGGTTGCTGACATCCATAGCACACAATGGGCTTGTTTGGATCTCTCTTGGTTTTATCACCGAAGTCAGAAGTCTTCTTTTCAAAACTTCTGAATGGCTTCTTGTAGTTTCCACCTTTGCCTTTTCTAAAGGCTCTTTTGAACTTCCTGGTCAGCATGGCCAATTCTTCATCTTCGGATGATTCTTCAGAAGACTCTGCCTTCAGGACTACTTGTCTCTTTCCTTCTGACCTTTCTCTTAGGTCATGATTTTTTAGTGACATCTCATGGGTGATTAGGGACCCAATGAGTTCATCATACAGGTAAAAGCTCAAGTCCTGAACTTCTTCAATGGCAGTCTTCTTGGCTTGCCAAGACCTTGGTAAGCTTCTGACAATCTTCTTTACTCTTTCAGACTCTTCAATGTCTCTGCCCAAACTCTTTAAGTCATTGACTATCTTGGTGAATCTAGAATTCATTTCTGAAATAGATTCTTTGTCAAGCATTTCAAATAACTCATATTCTCTCATGAGTTGGTTGACTTTGGACTGCTTCACTTTTCCTGTTCCTTCATATGTGACTTCCAGCTTGTTCCATATATCCTGTGCAGTTTCACAAGAGGAAACTTTGTTATATTCAGTGGCTGTAAGTGCACAATGCAACATATTTATTGCTGAAGCATTTGTTTGGAGCTTTTTCAGAATTTCATCTGAATATTCTCTCTGAGGGATAATAACATTCCCTAGACCTGGTTCCATTCTGGTGGGAATGAAATCTCCATCTGTGATGACAAACCAAGCACTCATGTTCTGAGCTTGAATGAAATACATCATTCTCTTTTTCCAGTAGGAGTAATTGTCACCGTTGAATAATGGAGGTCTAGTTGTAGAGGATCCCTCTGGGACAATGAAGTGAGAAGAATTCTCAGGCTGGTGTCTACTAGCCATCTCTATTGATTCTGATAGGATCTTACACTTAGATTGTTAGATCTTTTTAGTAAATATACGAAGTAACCTGGCTCTGATACCACTTGTTGGCCCTAACAAGATCAGAATCACCTAGAGGGGGGTGAATAGGTGTTTCAAATGAAAACTGATATTTTCAAACTTTTAATGAAAATTCAATTTTCAGAGTCAATAATCCTCAGAGTCAGAGGCAAGCTTATTGAAGTAGCCTCTGAGGGATAATCTGCTTTAAGACAGGTTCTGTCTTTTCAGCAACAGAAGTTCTGAGTTGAGAACTTCTGGACAGTCTTCTGAACACAGACTTGTGATTTTTAAGAGGAAATCTGTTTCAGCACTAAATATGATACAAGTACACAGAAGCAATTAACAAGTATAAAGAAGGGAGAAAGAGATTCAGGAGGTCCTGATGAACAGTTCAATTTATCCAAGTTCGCCACAGAATTCCTGTGACTACGTCTTGTCCTCTGAGGTCGCAGCCTCCAGAGATTTTATAAATCCACTATTCAGAACTTTTATGGCAAGTTCAGAAGCTCCTTTACATCAACAGAACTTAAGCTAATTTCTCACTTAGTTCTGACTAGCCTAAAATGAGTTAAAGGATTTTCACCAGAACAACAATACTCTGTTTTCTGGATTTCTCACCCAACTCAAATCTCAACTAGATTTCTCTCTTTTAAATCTAACTGAAGATCACAACCGATCTCAGTTTACAAGATTTCTATTATGAACTTGTTTTTCTTCACTCTCTCACAATTACAAAGTCTAAGCTAAGAAAAGATTGAGAATGGAAAGTGTGCTCTGTTTTCTTGAATATAACAGTGCGTTGAGATTTTTGCTCTATGATCACACACGTAGTTGATGCAGTGGAGCTTTGCTACTATTTATAGTGTTGAGTAGATAACCGTTGAGGATATTTGAATCTTCAAGGATGACAAGGATGAAAGTAGCCGTTAATCTTGTCAACTTCTTCGAACGGTCTCAAAACACTCAACTCTGTCAACTTTGTACTTTAACCTAATCCGGTATGGGATTTAAGATAAAGGTGATGGAGTTGACTGAACTTGAAGATTGATTTAGAGGGAAACGGTAAGAGAGCAGGTTTTGTTTGTTGTGAACAGGCGCGTCCTTCAAACAGCTTTTTGAACTTTTGGCGCCTTGCATTAAATGCAACTGACAAAGCATTAAATGCTTAACCAAACCCGTGATAACGAACTTCTGATGTCCGTTTTCCTTCTTAGCGCTTCTGAACTAAAACAACCTTAGTCTTCTGTTTGCAAAAGAGAACTTCGGATAAAAGCTTTAGGCAGACAATCAAGACTTCAGAGCGGTTCATCCAGCTTCTGAAAAAATGCTTCAGTCTTCAGCTTTTTAATCTTCTGAGTTCAATAGGCAAGCAGGAATTCTTCATTCAGCATCTGCTGAGAACACTTATACTTAATCTAAAAAATTGTTAGTCAATATTGAAAAGTATATAAGTTAATTTCAATTTTCATCTTCTGAAATGTTTGGACATAACCAAAACACTTAGGGTTCATCAAAGTTGTCATAGAAAATAACTAAGTACCTCTAACGGATACACCTTTCATCAAGTTCAAAATTGAGTCCAAACGGCTACTTTGAGGGCTATAAATAGTATGGAGGATCAATGATTGAAGGCAAAGAAAACACTGAGAATTAAAGCTATCAACTAAGTTATTCAAGCAGTTTTGATTAAATATTTCCTTCAACTGTATTAGGAGAGTTTTGAGTGTTCTTACTTTCATTCAAAAATATTGTATAAGATTAAGCGATAGGGCTTAACCTGGGTTTATCGCTAGATCCCCGTAAAAGTTTAACACATTCTTAAAGCACCCATAAGCTTATAAGAGGTTATCACTCACCCTTGAAAAGTGCCATAAGCTTCTCAGTTCAGCTTGTGAAAAACTGAAGGGAAGTTACTCGAATACTTGGAATTTCGAGAGAGTAAATACTGGGAGAGGTATTTGCTAAGCAGGATCTCAGATTATGTGGACTGCTTTCAGGCTTAATTTCTGCCTGTAAAGAAATCAGATAATGAAAAATCTCAAGAGGTTCTCTTGGGGACTGGACTAGACTCATAAAGAGATCGAACCAGGATAAATGCTCTAAGTCTTATCTTTCTTTCCCTATCTTTTTACTTATTGCTATTTAATCATTTGCACTGCTTTGATTTATTTATTATACTTGCTTGTGATTAACTATGCTCAAACTGCTTATACTTTTATTTCATACAAACAACTGTATCTTCCGCAAAAAAAATTATATTGTTGTTTATTTAATAGGCAAATCATTTAAGAGTATATCTTTGTTTTAAAAAGGCAATAAATCCTATACCCCTCCCCCCTCTAGTCTTTATATAGTCTTATTTGGGCCAACAAGGATGAACCAGACTTTGACTTAAAGGGCTAGATGCTTGAGATCGAATGCATGGTTGTCTAAACGCTTCTAGGCGGAAGCAGTGAACATGACGAGTTATCTCATCAACAAATCACCAAGAGCTTCTTTGGGAGGAAACACTGCAGAAGTGGTATGAACTAATAAAAATATTGATTTTGGTCACTTACGTATTTTTGGTTGTCCTGCTTATGTGCATGTACCCGGAGATGAGAGATCGAAATTGGATACAAAGTCAAAGCAGTGCATCTTTTTGGGTTACAAGAAAGGTGTCAAGGGCTACAAATTTTGGGATCCAGTTGACAAGAAAATGGTGAGTAACAAAGATTTTGTTTTCGATGAGAATACCATGTTGGAGCAAAATGTGGAAACATTGCAATTTTGCGCTAGAACCAGTTGAGACACTCGAGGGAGTTGAGACGGGTCAAAGCTCGCGTTCTGCATCAGGTGGTTCTGAAACCACGGATTTGCAAGACTATAAATTGGCTCTAAACATATTCGGGTTTGAAGACATTGTCTCTTATGGACTCAGTATTGGTAGTGATGGTCCAGCCACATGTCAAGGAGCAATCACTAGCAGAGAGAAAGAAGGATGGATGGGTGCAATGGTAGAGGAGATGGAGTCCTTACAGAAGAATGAGACTTGGGAGTTAGCTCGACTTTCAAAAGGAAAGAAAGCTCTTCGGTGTATGTGGGTCTTCAAGAAGAAACCAACAATATCATAAAAAGAGAGAGAGAAATTCAAGGCTCGATTGGTAGCCAAAGGTTTTACACAAGTGAAAGGGGTGGATTATGATGAGATCTTCTCTCCTGTGGTTCGACAGACTTCGATCAGGGCAGTACTTGCTTTTGTTCCCTCTCAAGATTTGCATTTAGAGCAGATGGATGTTAAAACTGCCTTCTTGCATGGTTATTTGGAGGAGGAGATTTATATGCAGCAGCCTGAAGGTTTCGTTCAGTCTGGCCATGAGCATTTGGTGTGCAAGTTGAAGAAATCTTTGTATGGACTCAAGCAGTTCCCAAGGCAGTGGTATAAATGGTTTAACTCCTACATGGTTCAAATTGGTTACAAGTGGCAAATAGAGCTTTTGCACATTTTCGTTAATCCATGAATAAGATCTATATAGACACATAGACTCATAGAGCCATACATCTCGATCGAAAAATGATCAATGGACGATATGAGTATGATTGTTGTGTGTATGTGAAAAACCTTACTTATGGTTCTTCTATTTTTCTGTTACTGTATGTTAATGATATGTTGATTGATGCCAAGAATATGGATGATGTTGTTGGTTTGAAAGCTTTGTTGAGTCAGGAATTTGATATGAATGACTTAGATGTTGCTAAGAAAATTCTTGGAATGGAGATTCGTAGAGATAGAAGCTCAAGGAAATTGTGGTTATCTCAACAGGGTTATGTTGAAAGGATATTAGACATATTTGTTATGAGCAATGCAAAGCCTGTAAGCACTCCATCAACAAATCGCTTTCAGCTTTTTGAAGAGCAGTGTCCTAAAACAGACGAAGAGATTAAAAATATGACCAAAGTTCCTTATGATAGTGCAGTTTGGTACTTGATGTACGCCATGGTATGCAAATATTGGGAGTGATGATTCAGCCACATTTCAATGAGCAATTACTAGCCTAGAGAAAGAAGGACGGATGGGTGCAATGGTACCTATCAACTTGAGATTTTGGTTCAGTTAAGTAATATGGTATCAGAGTTTTTGAGATCTAGAGATCATGAGTTCGAATTCTGACAACCTCATCTATTGGTGAATTAAAAATAAATGGTGGAATGGACCTGTGTTGTGCACCTTTTTAGTCCAAAGAACATTCACTTGAGCGGGTGGATCAAATATTAATATAAAAATGTTGCTAGCACGTTTCTTATATTAAACCTCTATTAAATTCATTTTAATTCAACAATGCTCGGCTCAATTCAGTTAAATAACTTTTAGTTATAACGAATAGGTTTTAAGTTTCATTTGACAAAAGAAACTCTTGTTAAGCTATGATAATTATGAGTTGAATGTTTAAAATGAAACGGTAGTAGAAATTTTTGATAATTATGAGTTAGAATGTTTAAAATGAAAAGGTAGTAGAAATTTTTGATATAGTAAAAAATGGGTGATAGGATGAGATAATTTAAATGTCCTATCATAGGGATGTATATAAAGAAAACCTACTCTAACTCTTTGTTTGAAAAGATATTTACATAGACCACAACCACTTGTTTTCAAGCTTCTCTATCTCTTAAAATTTGGTAAAGAAAGTCTGTAGAAAGGATAAATTTCTTTTTAGCGAAAATGCTACTAGGAATAATAGTGAACCATAATTGATTTAAAAGCTCATTAATTTTAAGAAAAAAAAAATAGCATACAAATTGTCCCAACTTACCATATTATTTCCTTTTTTTTTATAAGAACTTAACATATTGTTTTCAAAGCTTGAGATGTACGTTTGTTTTGATCGTTATTATTAATGATAGATATTAGTTGGGTTTTCTTCAGTGTTCTAAAAATCGTTATACGGCCGCGGCGCGGTCAGTGACCCAAATGATGAATCGGGGATTAATCGGGGATGAATCGGGGATTAATCGGGGATGAATCGGGGATTAATCGGTTTTGTATTTTTCTATTTTTTAATTATTTTAAATAAATTATATAAATATTTTTAAAAAAAACATAAAAACCCATGTTAGAAAACAAAATATATTGACCAAATTACCTAAAAATAATAACTATTTTTGTCCAAAATGATAATAATAAATATACCAAAATGTCGACAAACATAAATATTTCGATGTTTATTACTTTACTATTTTAAAAAGAATAATTACCAACAAATTAACGTAACACATTTAGATGCTTTTATTCAATCATATCTTGTTCTCCAAATTCATAATCTTCAAGTACTTTCTCGTTTTCTTCCTCAAAACTCATAGTTCATATCTTCATCTTCTTCCTCGTCTTCATCCGAAACAAAATCTTCTCCAAGTGCTCTTATTTCTTCATCGGACACATCTTCATCTCCACCCTCAACGGAGGATGAGAGTATTTTAGAGATTTTTATTTTATTTTGTTATTTTTAAAAACTAATTATTTAATTAAAATTGTATGGGCATTTTTATTTGGGCCAATTTTTTCTTAATTGGACTAATATTTTCTGAATCGGTCATAAATCGGTCCTAAAACGGTTGACCGATTTAAAACGACCTATTTACTAAAATCGGTACGGTATACTCAATTTTACCGATGAATCGGTCAACTCGGCCGATTTTTAGAACACTGATTTTCTTTACATATGCAAACGAAAAAGGTGACTCAAAGACGTAAAATGTTATCAATTTTTCTCGTGTAACCATTTAGTACTTAAACTGACAAGATATGAATTAATTCGAATCATTGAGCTGCATATATCTCATAGGATGCAAAACTCTTCCCATTTTCAATCATAAAAGTATTTCATTTATAATTTCAAACTTTAATTCAATGTTTCAACTGATTCAATACTTTATTCACTTAGCCAAAATGGCTGATAAAAATAAATTCTAAATACTTTACAGATGATAAATTAGATGTATACAACATTTTGAGACAGTTTTTTTTTTTTTTTTTTCTTATGAAAGGTATTTTCTCGGCTATTTTTTTTTCAAAGAAGTGTTTGATGAACCAAAAAAATATTTTCTCAAAGGTTGTAAAAATGGGGAAAGAATTTGACAAATTGATATTTATTTTCAAATATGTCTAGGAAATGGTAAAAGCTGATTTTAGGATAAATTGCAAGTTTTGAAAATAGCAGTTTTCTAAATTTAAAAGAAATTGTGAATGTTTTTCATAACAGTATCTTAAGTATTTTCATAATATACCTTAAAAACGGAAAATAATCTGCTGTCCCGGACTTCCTATTCCATTTTTATGTTCCCCTTTTAATTTTTGACATGTGTAAAAAAGATTCTACGACGGGTTGATTCGGGGACAATTTAGGGTATTATAAAACAACATTAAAATCTTTTTTACACATGTCAAAAATTGAAAGGGGACAAGGAAATGGAATAGGAAGTCTGTGACAACAGATTTTCTTCCCCTTAAAATCACCAATTAACAACTTATTAACCTTCTATAAAAAAAAAACAACTTATTAACCATAACGGTATCTAAAGTATGGGAAATTCTATGGTCACTTTGTTTTTGACAAAGTAACCATTACTTTGTTTTGTCCACCATTAGATCATGGGGTGAAAAGTGATCTAATGGTGAATAAAGCAAAGTACAAACAAAGTAACTCAAAAACAAAGTCACCATAGCCTACACCCTAAAGTATTTTTCGTAATACCCTTTAAAAACACCTAATAACAATTTATTAACTTTGTATATTAAGAATCATGATACGACGAGATTATTCTATAATTATTCTATAATATCTAGAATACCAATCAGAATTATCATAAATTTATTAATAATAAACTGAGGGCACTTATTAGCCGCACACTAATTTTATTATAAAAATTGTGGTAGGCAATCAGTAAGGTCTTAATGTAAATTAATTATCAGATTATAAATAATTGTTTTTGTATATATGCTATATTATCCTCACCGCATAGACTTCTAATCCATATTTAGATAGTTAGATATGTTAAAATAAGCCCCACCTTATGCTCTAAACAAAAATAAAATATTAGAGGCTTAGTAATGTACTGTATTTTGAAAATTTATCTGAAGATTTAAATATACATGTTTGTTTTAAAATTTAGGGCCAATTTGAAATTGCTTTCAGTAAAAAGTTAAAATTTGTA
Organism: Euphorbia peplus; assembly: GCA_028411795.1. Taxonomy (NCBI): domain Eukaryota; kingdom Viridiplantae; phylum Streptophyta; class Magnoliopsida; order Malpighiales; family Euphorbiaceae; genus Euphorbia; species Euphorbia peplus. Next base: position 3,365,233 of record CP110843.1, on the reverse strand, counting down.
GCTTTCAGATAAAGTAATTGTTAAAATTTGTGATGAAAACTGATATTGATAATTTTTAACAAAAATAGACTTAATTTGTAATATAATTTAATTTAACAAAGTACATAATTTTCTATTTATTTCTTAACTTTTAAAATTATTGAAATGTATTTATCAAACACTTATAAGCTTGTATATGTTTTTCCCGACATTACTGCAACAACTATTTTTTCTTAAACCAATCCTAAATGCTCTTAATTTTTAGGTTGGTATTTGAGACAATTGAAAGGGCATGTTTAATGTCTAAAAATAATCAAAATAAATTGTGATTTTGCATATATAAACGGAAAGTTTGACTATATAAGAAATTATATTAAAAATTTAAGTAGTCAAACTAAAAACTATATTTTAATTGTTTAACATTATTATTAAGCACCCTGTAATATGGGTTCTTAATATTAACAAATCTCTATCTACACGTCGTTGGCTCAACTACTTGTGAAAGGTTTGGCAAATCTTTCTTTTACTTATTATTATTGTCAAAATATTTAAGATTTGACTTTTAGTTTTTAATTTGAGAACGAAATGAGGGATAAAGAGATTGTCAACGCTATTTAGGCGTTTTTTGAAATTGAGTATTTAATTTGAACCAAATTGACCGTTTAAGTTTGTGTTTAGGTGTTTAAAATTTTACTAATCTCCAACTAACATGCTAAGGCCCTCGACTGCTCCACTATAATACATAGCCTCTTTAAATATACTGATCGGATAGTCTAGACCCGTGGACATTACAACCTGAATCCTAAATTTGCAATAAAAATTTTGTACAATTCCCGATGTTTATTGATTGCATGACAAATTTCGCAAAACAATTGTCTTTAGATGGTAATGAATTTGATGTGCCTCCTGCAAGCGTTCACAAGTTCTTTTATATCAAATCCGTTTACCAAAAAATAAAAACAGATATTTCCTTTGTTATTAGCCCACATATACCATTTATAAATTTATTTATTAAAATATTTACGTATAAATATGTAAAAGAGAAAGAGGAAATTACACAATATAGGCGCACAAATTAGGGCCGGGCTTGAATTTTTATGTAATTTTGCTTCCAATTTATATAATGGTCGAGCTTGGGCCAGGCCCAATAAGTATAAGATCCAATTTATGAAATACAGCCTCTTTTTTAGTTAATAATTGTTTATTTCTTTTAAGTTAATTTATTAGCTTTCAGAAATATTTCTTATTCAATTTTCAATGATATTATTATTTTTTTAAAAATATATGAAAGATTTTTTGTTTTATTTATTTTTTTGAGAAAAAAAAATATGAAAGAGTTTACATATGTGGGATTGATAGTTGGTTCTATACTTTCAGAACAGGAGGGATTTTATTATATTTCTTACATACCAATAACGTGTTATGTATAGCGGATACTTTAAAGTCATATAGCAATGCTAAATAATAAGAATTTAAAACGGTATAATATATTAATTATATATTTTTGAACTAACTAATTATAGAAATTTTAAATACTATAAATAAACTTTAAAATTCAGACCATGTTAAAATATATTACGTGTGAATGTATTATTAATGGGGTTTTTCTATAGTTACTTTGTTTTTTACAAAGTAACCATCACTTTGTCCATTATCACTATTGGATTAGTGGGGTGAAATTTGATCAAATGATATAAGGGAAAAGTAACAAAAAAATAAAGTGACTATAGCCTTTACCTTATTAATTGGGTAAAGTACAAAAACAACCCCTGTGGTTTCAAGTTTTTACAAAAACAACACATGTGGTTTGTTTTTCTCAAAAAAAATACCTGTGGTTACAAGTTTTTACAAAAAAATGTCCGAGGTTCCATAAATTCATAAAATAACCGTTAAATACATAGAAATTGGATTCGTTAGAGAAATAAGTATATTTTAAGCAACTTTAATTCTTCAACTTTTTAATTTCGAGATCATTTAGGCAATGTGTGGTTAAGAGAGAGAAAATATACGTTAGAGAAACAAAAAAATTAAAAGGAAGATTTTGAAAAATGAAAATCGTAGTTACATAGTAAATGTGATTCTAAACAACGTTAATGTTTTGAATTTTTCACTTCGAAGTCGTTAAATAGTTATTTTTGGCGTTTTAAATTGAAAAGTCACCTCTTTGTCAAAATTTGTAACCACAGAGGTTGTTTTTGTAAAAACTTGAAACCACAGGTATTTTTTTTGAGAAAAACAAACCACATGTGTTGTTTTTGTAAAAACTTAAAACCACAGGGATTGTTTTTGTACTTTACCCTTATTAATTTGATATAAAAATGACATGGTATACTGAATCGTATACTAAAGTTTTTCTCAAAATAGTTATTTTCGACTAATCTTTAAATATGCTCAACTTGACTATAAAGGTCCTCAACCGCCTTACTAGTGTTTAGAGCCTTTTAACACACGAACCAAATTACATAATCCATTTTTTTTTTGGGAGGACATAATCCATTATTAAAATAAGCATAATTCTACAAATTATTTTATTTTGCTTATGCAATTTTATAAGACAATTACAAAAAATTATAATTCTTTGAAAGTTTTTGTTAAAAAAGTTATTATGAAAACAAAGCATAAAAATAGGAAGAAAAAAAAGGTCTTTCAAAGCAGAGCATTAGGTTTCACCAAATTAGGGTTATGAAAGACCCACAGAAGCAACTGCTGACATAAAAACGGCGCCGTTTAGTTGCGCGTTAACCCTACGCTATATCTGTCTTTATATATAGATAGATAGCCTCACTTCGTAGGCGCCATCACATCCATACATAGGGTTTAATTAAGCAGCTTCCTCTGCAAATTGACGCAACAACGTAAGCTTTTGATTCCAATTTCAGTTTCAGAAGTTTAGATATGGTTTCACTGTCAAATCAGAGCTCAAAACTACTTGATTAATGGTAGTTTCATCTTGTTAAGTGATTGATTGATGATTTACTTTTCTTACCTCATACAACACGTGTGGTATGGCTTCTTAATTATGCTTTACTACTTTCTAAAATCTGTTTAATTTGAATAATCTTTCAAAGAGGACGGTTTTAGGATGTGGTAAAGCACATCTTAGTCTTGTCACATCTGTTTATGAGGTAAGAAACAGTAATATATCGGTCTATTATATTTACTTGTTTTTTTAAGGTATGATTTACCTGAGGGATTATAGAGTGCTCTCGCAGTACATTCATAACTTGCAGTAAACTATTCATTGTCTTTCTTTTTTGGGATTTACTGTTTGATTGCTCCAATATTATGAAGTTTGATTGTGTATTAGAGATCGGATGTAAAATTAATTGGTGAATTATACAGTTTATATATGCTGTTTTATTGTGCTAGTATTTTGAATACTTGTAATGTAATGATTTATTTTTCTATGTGAAATGAATTGTTTGGTGATTGATATAAATTAGCTAGGCTAATTGAAATCTCCATCATAGAATATGTATTTATTTGTGAATGTTATTATCTCCTAAAGCCTAGAAAAGAAGGAAAATTTGAGAAAACTGTTGGCAAAATTAACACTGAAAGTGATTAAGCAACTACATATAGAAAACTAAATGCTAAGAGTACAGGAGGCACAGCTTCAATGTAAATCAGAAATAAGGAGCTTAATTAATACTGCATTTAGAGTAACTTTATTTTAGCACTTTCAAAATCTTTTATTTTAAGTTTTTTCTTAGTTATATGTTTTATTTTATCTATTTCATGAATTCCAACAGTTAGAATACAATCTGATGATGGAGTCTAAGAGCATCTTCAACCCAACACTATTTTGATGATTTGATGTTATCAGTTAGGTGTAATGGATTGAAAATGGTCTAAGCACATGTTTTTCAATTGGTTTTTGGTCTAGTTAGGGCTTAGCGTGGATTTCCGAGTATTCGAAATTTTTTTTTAGAATTGTATTGAATCATTGACTTTTACTTTAGAACTGGATCGGATTGTACTATTGACTTTTTTCAATACGGTCTAATGTAATGGAGATTATAAAACCAGATCGAATATCTTTATAAAAAGATTCAGAACTGGATTGAACAGTTGACTTTTCTCTTAAAACCAAATAGCACTGTACCATCAACTTTTATCAATACAATTCTGGAGATTTTTAAATATCCGGATTGAAAGACCGGTACTCACTCCTAGGTCTAGCTAAGGAGTGTTGAAAGCGTGATACCTAATTCATGATACAGGCACTTCTAACCAAATCAATATCCTCCCATAAAACCTGAAATGAGTGAGTGGGAATTTATTCATGAAAGGGTGTATATGTTTAAAAGAGCATGTTTTCTTGGATTTTCTTAATAGGTTATGACACCATACTATTTTGATTCATTGTAAAATCTGAAAAATAAATAAATTTTAGACTCATTTTTTAAGCGCAATTAGATCCTCAGCTTGGTTTGCTCCAATGTAAAATTATCAAATCATCCAAATTTTCAAATTTTGGAGATAATTTATAACCGTATTTTTATGGGGTTCAAATGATTGACTTATTATTTCACTAGGTAAAAACATATACATGAGACAAATACTTTCAACATTATTAATATTTGTATCCAAGAGTAGTGTTCACCTAGTCGATAATTGATGGTGGAGATTAAAATCTAATGAAATTGCATATTTTACTTTAATTATAAAATAATTTTTTGTTTTTTTACTATATCCTAGATAGATCTGTATCAACCCGTCGTCTTTAAGTGATTTCATTATGTTTTAATCTCCACCTTTAAATTCTAATCTAATGATATTGTCGGGCTAACCTAATTTCATTGTCTTGTCTGGATTGGACCTATTAAATCTGGGGCTTAAGCAGTCACCTAAAGAATTAAACAATGTTTGTTCACCATAAGCCCATAAAAGCCCAGCTAAAGGGTTTAAATTCTTGGGTTAGGCCTAATTGAATTGGGCCTACACTGAAACCAAAACCAGGCCCAACTTATACTGGCTGCACTAACATTCTCTAACCCTAGATTTGACTGTACTTAGCTTAATCAATGAGCATGTGCTTTATCCATCATTTTCAGCGAAACCTTAAATGATGAACTAACTTGTACTCCTCTTTAATCCATCTTAGTTATAAAATGTACACTTGTACAACTTTTATTTGTATAAATTTTTGTGTTTTATTAAGGCTTTGGCTGCCCAAATTTAGACTTCAATTTGAGTGTTTTTGGTCCCATGATTTTAATGCAACTTACCCACTAATTATGCAGAGATCTTGCAAGTGGAGACTGTATTTACTTTGACCGAGATTAACTTCCTTTTTATTGGATAGTAAAACAATGCCACATTTATGAAATATTGGTAACGAAGATACATATATTGTAATGAATGTGTGTCCATACGAAAAGAAAATGGGTGAAAATGAAATAATTAGAACAAAAGTAGAGGGTATATGTCAAATTAATCAAGATTTTATCTTTGGTACATATTTATCCAAACAACAAATGAGTTAGTCTTCAATTTGTTTCGCAGTTGCATCATAGTGTGTATTACAAAGATACAGTTGTATTCTCCTAATCAATAACTAACCAAATACAATTTGGTCAATCACCATTAGATTGGAATCTAAGAGTGGAGATTAAAACGTAATGGAATCTAGGGTATAATAATAAAAAAAGATTTATAATTAAAGTAAAATGGATGATTTCATTAGATTTTAATTTCCACCCTTAGATTTTAAGTAAGTCACCATATTCGATTGATAAGTTACCAGCCGCACGTCTAAATCGTGACAGTATGTCAAATCTTCACTTACAGATACCACCAACGTAATAAATGTTGGCTTGGTTACGATTGTCTCTCTATTTTTGTCACTTTTTTTCTCTTTGTATAGAAGTTTAGTGACTTAGTTGCCCAAATGTTATTAAGGATTAATTCACTTAAAAAAATTCGATATTCCAAACCCATGACCGATATTCCAACCAAGAACATCGTTTGGATCCCCTGTATCATTCAATATATTCTCAAATAGTGATCATACAGTACATTGGTTTTATTAATTTCCCAATGAAAAAAGACGATCTTGTTTGATTGTGTTTGTTAGCATTGAAATTTGAAATTAAAATAAAAGATCCGAAGCTAGTCTTCAAAACCAATAAGAACCTTCCAAAAAAGAATACATAAACATATAAATAAACCCAAAAAAAAAAACAAAATTTACAATATTATTGTGTGTGTTGTGTTTTCCTATTCAGTTCCCGTGTATGGTTCTTTGCACTTCCCAAAATTTATCTATCACTCTTCTTTTCATGGAACTCTACTCTCTACTCTCCAATCACACTCACTACTATTCACACACAAAACTATGTTTCTTTTAAGTACCAAAAATTTGAAATAAAACATGGTTTATCCGGTAATTCCTTACGTACACCATCTTGAGTGAGCGTCAAAGTAAAAAGTTTGAGCAGCAAACGTCTTAAGTGACAACTATAGAAGTAGAAATAAACTAATGAAAATAGATAAAGTGAGAGAATGTGGCTTATCAGTAAAATGCTTTAGCAACGAGATTCCAAAAAGAATGTCGATGAATGTATGAACATATTGAATCTTATATTGAAAGTAACGAAAAAATGTGACTTCATTTATTAGTAAAACATGTTTCTAACTCATATAGATTGTTTTACCAAAAAAATAAAATTCATATAGATCGAGTTTTAAACCCTTGACAATATGGTATTGAGTATAAACCCAGTACGACGACACACGTATCGGTTGAACAAACACGAAATCGACGCATTTTTATAGTATTAATGTTGAGTTTAATGTGACACAATACCAAAATGACACGCTAATTTTCACGTTGTGTTCATGTCAACACAAGAAACACAAAAATGATCTGAAACTACAAGTACAAATTTATCTTTTACATGTTCTTCTAATAGGTCATGTTGTGTTAGAAAATCGGTTCGTGTAATCATGTTGTATCGTGTCGGATTAACATATTTAGATATTGAAATTTAAAATGTGTCCTATGTTTTGGGTAAGGGGTAGATAAATGTTCGGATTTGGATAGTTGATATAAAAATGGTGTCATATTCGTTTCTGAATATCTAATGCTCACTCGAAATTTGACACGAGACGAACAATATCCGAAGTAATTGTGAGGACTAAACTAATTGAGTTTCACTATTCAGCACTATTAACTTTTGTCCTATGAGTTCAAAAGTTAATTTTTCATGTACTTTTTAACTATTTTCTTCTATTCATTTATATTCCCATGTGGGGTATCTTACACTGTAACAGTATCTTGTAGACTAAGAAGTTTTTGAATTTTATTGTTTTTCCTAGTTAAGCTCTACTTTCCTACTCTTCAGTCCCTTTCTCATCTCTCTGTTCCTTAGTCCAATGTCAAGTATAATAGTATTCTACTAGACTACATTACATACCCATTTCACCATAACATTACATAACTCTTAAAAAAACACAAACAATCCAAAAAAAAAACCCTCTTCCATGGATCTTAATACTCCCAAATTCTTCCAACCACCTCCTATTTTTGCTTCTAATTTGGTAAAGATCACACCTTTTTGCTCTTACATTTATTGGGTTTTTCTTGTTTTGTTGACATGTTTTGTTAATGTTTACACATTTGTAAATTTATGTCGTCGACGAGATTTGAGTTTTAGTGTGTGTTGTTTACGATGTTTTATGTTAGCCGACCTGAATTATTTTGGTACTAAGGTTTGTTAATGTTGTTGTAGGAATCAGACACATTTGCAGACCCACTTTGCAAGCTCCATCTCAAGGAAACATCTGAGTTTGTCAAGTCATTTCCAATGTCAAATGCAGGTTTTCTGAGAAGAGAAGGGATGAACTCAGTGAGTCAACAACAACGAGTTGAAGCTCCTTCAACACCTGGTAGACCTGTTTTCAATTTCAATCTTAACAAAAAAAGCTTTCCTTCTAAGTGGGATGATGCTGAAAAATGGCTGATGAATAGTTCTTGCCATGAATCTCCTGCTCATACTGCCTTTAAGCCTTCTCCAGATTGTTCCAAGTTTCAAAATCAGGTTCAGATTAAGCAGCAAATGGAAGTTTTCAAGGACAAATCAAGGGTTGTTGAGGACAAATTTGACAAGTTTTCAAAGTTGGGGTTTAATGGGGTCTCAATTTCTCAAGAAGTGCTTCTTAAAGGTTGAATCTTTGTTCTAGTACTTCTATTTCATATAAAAACCAGTGTATTAAAAACCACTAGGGCCCTAGTAGGACGACTGAGAGCCTTCGGAGCCTGGATGTCTGATGGTTCAGTTGGAGGCTCCATTTTGAGCACCTAGGCGGTCAAGATTTAAAACAGTGATAAAAACCCTTTTCACCCATTTGCTTTCTAGTTCTAAATTTTGTACCTTTTTGTGCTTTACTTTTACATCTATGATAACTCTTTGTTGTCTTCTAAAAAGTTTAACGTGTAAAGTTCTAAACTTTGTCTATAGTGTTTGTGTAACTACCCGGTCCGAAGTGGTGGCATTGATTTTTAAAGATGCCTGAGCAAAGAGCGACCCTAAACAATAGGTTAGGAATAAACTGAATCCCACATCAGAACGAAGAGGGAGTGATTGTGTCTTATTAGCAATGTGTACTTTGGATACTTGTAGATGAGTTTTGAAGCTATGAAGTCTAAAGTGTTGAGTTTGGGGCAAAGCGGACACTATCTACATGACATTGGATCATCCTTGTTGCAGTTTGATTAATGCAACAATTTGGCATATGAACCCACAGCTGAGAAATTTGAATTTCATAATGTTGTTTTGAACAGTTAGATTAGGCTCAACTTATTGGAAGTTGGGTCTTGAATTGTCCAATTTGGGGATTTTTTGATGAATGCTTCAAAATTATGCAATTCTTGAATTGATGTTTATGTTTATGTTGAAGTGTTTATATCAGTTTGTTGTCAAATGCAGATAAGTTCACAGATGAAGTAGAACCAGTTCTGCCAAAATTTAGATACTCAGAGCCATCAAAAGAAGGATTCCTATTTCGAAACTCGGGTAACGAACCAATGAAAGACGCTGGAACTGGAACAGGAACCGAAGTAATTCATGAAGTGAATCATCGAGATGTCGGAACAGAAATGACTCCTTTAGGGAGTTCTACAACTTCTAGATGCCATACACCATTCAAAAGCTCTTCGCCTGCTCGCCATAACACACCTGCAAATAGATCAGGACCGTTGCCTGTAGACGATTCTAACAACTGCATTGACATTGCTCAGCTAGAAGAATGCCACTTGGCTAAGCTGCAATGTGGGGGGTCGCAGTTTGATTCTGTTACCTCAAATTGGAGCTCGAGGGAAGAGGAGGAAGAGGAAGTGTCAAAGAGCCTTAGACATTTCGAAACGGGGATTGTTACCTGTCGTAAAAGTGTTTCGGATTCTAGAGCTACTGCTTGGGAGGAAGAGGAAAAGACTAAATGCTGCCTAAGGTGAATTTGTGATTAAGATTTTGCATCATTGATTCATTCATTCAAGCAGCAATTTTTCGTTTTAGTTGTGATGTATCGATAATTATTTCAGTTCGATGTGTAGGTATCAGAGGGAAGAGGCGAAAATTCAAGCTTGGTTGAATCTCCAAACTGCAAAAGCAGAAGCTCAATCAAGAAAGCTTGAGGTACTTCACTTTCTTATCACTTTCTTTGTCTAGATTACGAACTCTTGTTTCATTCATTGCCGAGCATTACAAGATTCTACAGCTCATTCGTCTTAAGCAAGGTCTCAGGTTCGAGTCATGTGTATAACAAAGACATCTTTTGAAAGAGCTTTCCCCCCATTGAGGGTTCTTCCCAACTCGGAAAATGTATGCGGAAGTACCAAAAAAAAAACACAAACAGGAATGCACCATTAGACATGAAATCTTAAGGATAACCATTAACTATAATAGCCTCGACAATACTATCTAGATATTGCCCGTTTTGGCCAAAGTCTCGTTCTTTAGGCCTTATGACTTCAAAATGCGCCTATATCTATTGGAAACACGTCTTACTAATATAAAAAAAGATACTTTTTTTTCCATTTTCAATGCGGTATTTAGTTCATCCTTGCCCCTATTGTCATCCCTTAATCATTCCTTGCTCAATCCTTCTATCTAGGTCCCATTCACTCCGAACCGGGTCATCTTATATGTGAAGGTGTGATTATATTATAAATAATGCACTTGAAGTGCATATTCCTATGAGTTGGGATTGAAGCTAGGCATGTGGAGAACAAAAATTATCCTAAGTAGTTGGATCTTATCTATCTAGCTAGTTGTACATATGGCTTGCTTGAAAGTGTTGACTGTAGTTGGAGTCTTTTGGTTTTGTCTGGTTTGATGTTGCCTCGAGCCCCTAAACTTACTTCTCTATTCTATTGTCATTTTCTTGACTGGTCCACCTCTTTAGGAGTGTTCTCCTCAATTCAATACAATATATTCTTATTTACCACCTTCACTCTTCAAAAAGTTGGGTAAATTACATCCATGGTCCCCTACTTTCAACATAATTTAGGGAAATAGAGAGAAAGAATGTTTTTTGGGGGGTTCGACGTTGCAAATGATCTATAACGGTGGACAATATAAAACGTAGGTTTCATAAAAATATGCCTTTAAACAACTATAATTCTTAAACTTTTCTTTTTTGAGATTTTGGGGTCGTTTACTTTCATGATAGAGTTTTCTGTTAGTAAATGACAGTCCGATAATTCTTATATCCGGGTTTGAAGTTAAAATACCATAAAAAGAGTAAGCCAAAGTTGACGGACCATATATAGGTGTAATATACCTAAAAAATACTTGTCTAGATAACAAGTTATCCTCTTTTTTGAAGCCCATGTGATCTACCATTAAAATATATTGTGGGGAAGCCAAGAATAATCATTTAGACTTAGGCTGTCTCTTACTTAGAAGCTTGCTGTTCTTTTGGTTCACTAAAATAATCCCAAATTACATTACTAGTTGTCACTATATTTTCTGCTTCTTGCATTCACACTATATAATATAATAAAACCATTTACATCAAAAGCTTAAGCGGATAATACAGGTCCAATAGTAGCTATTATTATAGTCTTTCGATTTTTGTTTCACAACACTTATCAACCCGAAAACTAGAAATTGTAATATTGATGTGTTGTTGAAATGTGAAACCAGGTGAAAATTCAAAGAATGAAATCAAACTTGGAAGAAAAACTGATGAAGAGAATGGCAATTGTGCATAGAAAAGCTGAAGAATGGCGAGCAGCAGCACAGCAGCAACATTCAGAGCAGATCGAACGGGCGAGTGAACAGACAAAGAAGATGATAAACAGGCATAATAACTTGCAATTTTCTAAACATACTTCTTGTGGTTGCTTCCCTTGTAACACTCATATTTAAGGACTCAAATAACATAAGAGATTAATGTTCTATTCTGTTACTGTTATTTGATAGAAGACTACAAATCATCCTGATATAAAAAAAAAAAGAAGATAAAAAAGGGATAAATGTCTAAATTTAACTCTAATGCTTCCGAGTAATATCAATTTTACCCATCTATATTGAATCTTCTAAACAAATTTATCGATGAATTAAAACAATTTTATACATTTTAAGCTTTTAATAACATGTTTAGAGCTTACCAAAAAAATAACATGTGTAGAGTTGTGTTAGTAGCACAATGACAATTCTTAGACACTTCTGCAGTCTCTGCAAGTTTCAACACTTGAAATTCATATATGAAGTGAGGAGTAAGAGGAGGAAGAAGAAAAAAGAAAAAATAAATTTGTAGAGTTTTCACGTATAGTCGCGTTTGTATCATTTTTGTTGTCTCACTTGTCATTATTGTTGTAGCGTTAGTAACTCTTATCACTTTTGTAGCATTTTGTCACTTATAATTTTCTTTTTTATTAATTTATAGTCCCACCTAAACGTTCTTCTTCGTATGCCATTCTCTAAAAAAAATAAAAATACTATATTTGTATGGTTTTGATTAAAAAACGAAAGAATAATAAGAAAAATAAGAGTAATTTGATAAAATTGTATAAAAGTGTTCAGTTTGATAAAGTGAAAAAAAGAGTTTACAAATTCAAATATAACGTCAAATATTTGAAAATAACATCATATTTTTCAATGTTTTTTAAAATTAACATTAATATGTGTATAGAATAAAGTTATGTGTAATTCAAACACACGATACAAACCCACGATTATGATACGAAAGTTTTTGGGTTGTGTTAGGATAGAGAGATTTTGACACAAACTCGAAATCGACACGACATAAAACACGAAATTGACCGGTCTAACTAAAAAAGCATACTATATTACCAGTTAGGCATGTAAATCAAGAAAATGAGGCTATCTATACCATTATCCTAAAGCAATTGAAAGAAGAAATACCAAATGAGTGAGGAGACAAGTGATGGATTGATATGTAACAATAGCAAAGTACTGCATGTAAAAACAAAAGGTCCTTATTACAATGCAGTCTAGAAAGGTACTATTCTGAACCAGGTTTTATTACAGCTATCATGTGAGCCTTTGTCTGAAAATGAGGGGTCAAAAGCTGTGAATTGATAATTATTTTGGATAATTGAGCACACATTGATTGATATTTGACACTATAAAGGTTAATGCAAATTATTTGGCTTGTAATTTGGAGTATTCAGTTTAGTAGTTAGGACTTAGAGGGTACTTTACACAAGAGGCCAAGTTGTTGGAACTTTGGATACTAAAATAAGCCCTTTGCACCATGTTTCTTTGAGGTAGTGGGGTAGCCAGCCCGGATCCGTGGGGTAGGCTGGAGCCACGACGTCCAGAATCTCGGGAAGGTCGGAGCCCCGAACGACATAGTAACTCTTTGAGGGGTGGAGAGAATGATTGAGGTTGTTAATGGTTAATTTAATACCTTAATTGAAGTTTCATAGTCATAATATTAATGTTAAAAAATGTAAAATTGGATGATTTTCATGTTACGTTGTAAAGTTTACTAAGTATACCGTAAAAATGAGATGACTAAAGTTTAATATACATTTCCTGTCAAATCTCAATGCTAAAGCATAAAATAGGTTAAGTGAGTAAATTTTGCACACAAATATTTAGTTATATATGTTTTTACGCTAATTAGCTGTTTGTTATCGCTTTTTAATTTCCCCATTCAGAACGCCCTATTCCTTTATTACAAGTTTATGTATTTTTTTTCCCTAAAATAGGCATACAGAAGCCAAATTATTAGAACTCTTTTTTCATAGGAAATTATTAGAATTACTTAGTTATTTATTAAAAAAAAATTATTTAATAATATCAATTTGAATAAGATTTATTCCATTAGAGTTTCAAAAGGTCTTAAATTACTTTTCAAAATTGTCGAAACTACTAAATTAAAATAATAAAATTAACTTGAGAAATTATTTGGTGTCCGCACAAAAACATTGTTTCTTTAGTTTTTATAAAATGTAATAAATAGATAGCTAATATTCATTTTTCAGAATATTTAAAGCAGTACAATTATGCATGCATATACACCATTTTATAAGAATAGTTTATTTCTAATTGAATGCACTATCAAGGGATGTACCGAAATAAATTAAGAAAATGTATGAAACTAAAACAGCAATTAAGTTATACACAATCCATACAGTTAAATCCGAAAATATAATTTCCAACATTAGAGGTATATTTACGCCTATATAAAGGGTTTTACTAAACATATTTTCAATCACTAAAAATTGAAAGTATATATTAACAAAAAATTGAAGTAATGGCAGGGATTAGCATGAAGGGAATATTTGTGGTGGTTTTGTTGATACTTCTAAGCATCTGTTTGGTTGATGGAAGAATTGTTATCGACAAGACCATCTTGTCGAGTGAATTCTCGGATTTAAGCAACGATGTTGTTTATGTACATAACGCAAAAATATCACATCTTCCATTCAATCCTTCTCGTGGTAGCAATTACTTCCGAAAATTGCGATATGGAATGCTAGTAGCAAAACAACCATCTCCTCCATCTACTCCGTCTGGTCGTAGTAATGTTCCTCCTCCACGCCCACCTCCCACTGCTTGATTAATGGTCTAAGAGCAGTTGGTCCTGAAACATAGTACTCGTATTTTGAATTTCTTTTGTTATTCAATAAAAATATTAATTGTTAATGCTGCTTTTTTCAAAGGTGTGCATACAATGTTTGTAATACAATTGTATCTACAGTGTTGTTATTCGAATTAATATTGGAATTTTGTAGTATTTTTCTATTAATCTTGCATTTGTTTATGAATATTTTGATTTTTTTCAAAATTTTTTTTACTTTAAACAAGGGGTTAATTTTGAATTTCGTCAAAGTGTTTGAGTAATCTTGATTAATTTTCAGTAGTTCATCTTTTACATTGAAAGTAATTAAAACTTACAATTAAAAATTACATTATAGATATCTAATCTGCATCTCAACAATTTTGGCGTTTTTGGCACATCTACACGAAACATACTTCATCCAAAATGATTGTGTTGTTGCATCTACAAGCTTTTATGCTCTCCTTTTTGCTCATATGTGTGAGACGAGCATCCCATGGCGAGTCCGTGTGTAGTTTTTTCACGACTTTGTTTCCTTTTCTTTTTCTTTTATATTTTTCTGAAGCTCTCTTAGACCATCTACTTTATGACTGAAAAAAACCGAGCTAAACTAAAATTTGTTGCATTAAAGTGCATATACTGAATTGAAATTGCTAAACTAAATTAAACTAAATTGAACTGAAATTTGTTAAATTTAGGCCATACAGAACAAGACGTTACTATCAATACATGGTAAAGAAAATAAAATAAAATTTGTCGTCCCTTATTTCACTCAATTCAAAAAGTAAAAGATAAATTTATTCCTAATAAATCACTCTTTTTTTTTTTTGATAAATACCTAATAAATCACTCTTACATACAATCCAATCACATCCTTCACATGATTTGGAGACATGTAGACATATATATTTTGAAATTCCATGCTTTTTTCTTCCATTATTCATCTCAGAGATTAAATTTTATCTCAAATTAGATCAGTAAAAATTCTTTCTCTCAATTCAAACAAGAACAAGTATGTCATAAACATCATGCATATGATTCTCAAACTACGTAATTCACTGATATGTTGCAGGCCATGAACTCACTCACTCAAGCATCAAAATTAAAACTTGTCTGTCTGAAAGTGAAAAAATATTTTTGTAATTTCTCAGACTGTCTTAATTTATATGCTCTAATCAGAAATAGTGGTGTCAGTAATTTTCTTGAGCATGCACTGCCACGTTTCTTTTTAATTTATTTTGTATGGTAAAACAAAATCTTCTTACATATAAAATTATTGTTTTGTTTGTATGTTTGCATGCGATCTCTGAAAGTACAGTCCATGCCTAGTTTTATAGCTATTTTTCAATTTTGTTATATTTGTTTGCATGACAGTCTGCTTAACTCGTTTTGGACGCAAGGAAGGAATACTATGATTTTCTTGTGATTCATTCAGCTTCAATACACCAAATTGTTCCCAATTTCACAAACAAAATTACTCTGTCAACTCACATATTTTCTAACACTAGAAATTTCTACTCATTCATTTTCAAATGGTAAGATTTACAACACACTTTTCAAGTCAAGAACGCATCGTTGGGTTTGTTCTTTAAACGTGAATGTAGGTGACAAATAACTAAGATTTTGTTGTTTTACTTCAAATAAACATATACAAGTTAATTAAGATTGCGAAACAACCGCACTTCTCTCTAACTTAAAATTTTTACATAACCAAAGATCTAAGGTCGATATTTTTTTAACTTAAGCGACTTCATGTTCTTTATTCTCTTAACTTTCGACAATTTTTTATTTTTGTTTCTATCATTGCAAGTTAATTTGCATCGTCAAAAACATAGAATGAAATAAAAGAAGTAGTAAAGTGTGTCAAATTTATGTGATGGTATATTTTGATGAATAAAGCTTACTACATACTACAAATTTTATACTTTTTTCTTTTCCGACCTTTCTTAGCTAGATCTCAATGTATAGTGTTTAACATATTTGAAGGCCCATAGTAGTATATATATGGGCCTAATGAACAGAAAGCCCATATCCCTTCCTAAATGGAGCCCAAAAGCCCAAGAAAAAGCCGAAACGTTTCGTCACCTGTCTTGTTTAACAAGTAGAGACTTCATCACTATAGCTAATAGAAGAAAAGAAAACCCCAAAGCAAACAGACCCTAGTCTTGTTCTTGGATCTTCGTGCCATTTTTAGATCGATTGAAAGATGTTTCTGACCAGGTAAACCCTAATCCTTTCATAGCATTTTTATTCGATTTTCAATTCGATTTTTCTGCAAATTTTTTCGATTTTTTTGATTGCAGGACTGAATATGATAGAGGAGTCAACACTTTTTCACCTGAAGGAAGATTGTTTCAGGTTGAATACGCCATCGAAGCTATTAAGGTACCATTCTTAACCCGGAACACATGTTTTAATTACTTTTTATCACTTTCTATATGCTTTTGCTTGTTTTGTTTTTTGGGGCTTTTTCAGCTCAGCTATCAATTATTTGCCCTATTGATCGCATTAAATGTTGTTGGTAGGGATTACTTGTGATTTTGTATGTATCGTTTTTGTCTCGAGTAATTAATCCTTCCTCTAAGATGGTTTAGATTAAGAACACTGAAGGGTTCAAGTTTTATTAGATATCATTTAAGGGTGGCACATTTCTAAATGTGAAATCTGAAGCAGTTGATCTCGTGAAAGATGGAGACAAAATGGACGGACAGTTAGATTGTGCTGATCATCACATTAAGCTTATTAGCGTAATTTTGATGTTTATGTTGGTATGAATGCTGGCAATTGAACTTGTCCCTCTCCGTTAAAGTAATTCGCCCTTTGATGAAATGAATCAGCTCTTTGTGACTGTAAAACGTTTGTGTATTGCTGAAATGGGGTGTTTTGGACGCTTGATTTAATTTCTTAGTAATAACTTGTGTTTGTTGTAAATGCAGTTAGGTTCAACTGCAATTGGGTTGAAGACAAAACATGGTGTTGTTCTTGCAGTTGAGAAGCGTATTACTTCCCCATTACTGGTATTCCTCATTCATTCCCCCACTTTCTCTTTATGCGTATCAGTTTAATCTTCTGGGTGTGTTAGTTTGATAAACCTGTAATCCATTCGATTTGAGGAAAGAGTCATGTGTTTTATATGTTGAGTGAAATTTGCATTAGAATCATCAAAATGAGTTGTGGTATCGACATGCTATTTGTCGAGGACGTAGTCTCTGAATAAAGAAGAACTCTGTAAATGCTGGTCAAATTGCAATTTCCGTGTTGCATGTGTTTATTTGATTCAATATTCAAACGTAATAGCTGATTCAATGGTGATATAGAACTTCACCACGTTGTAATGTTGAACATGGAAGCTTATGAGCATCTGACTGAATCATTACAACTTAGTCCAGCCAGCCAACTTGTATGTTTGATCTTTTTTCAGGAGCCCAGCAGTGTCGAAAAAGTTATGGAAATTGATGAGCATATTGGATGTGCTATGAGTGGGTTGATTGCAGATGCTCGTACACTTGTTGAACATGCTCGTGTTGAAACTCAGGTATTTCTTCCATAATTTCTTGTGTCATGCGTTATAGACATTTCTGACGTCTCCACTGCTAATTCTGTTAATTTATTTTTCAGAACCATAGATTCTCTTATGGTGAGCCCATGACTGTGGAGTCTACAACACAAGCACTTTGTGATCTGGCTCTACGATTTGGTGAAGGTGATGAAGAATCCATGGTAAGCTGTTTATTCCTTACTATGGAAAACATATTACTGTTTGGTCATTTAATTTTGACTATGTTCATTATTTTTGAGTGCATTACTTCTGAAAAATATAATCAATATTTCTCATTCTTTAACTGTCAATTGATTAACGTTTCCCAAGTTTCCATGAAAAATAAAAGTGTTGTGTCTCTCTTGTTCCATTTTTGGAAGAATTTCAGCTTACATGGTTTCAGCTTTCAGACTCATTGCTGGATAGATGCTTTCTGTTCTTTTGCAGCAAAAACTCTTTTTCCAAATTGCCTGAATTTTAAAAAACCTTTGTTCATCATTATGGTAAATTGGTTGCAATTCTGGTTATCTATCAATTTTAACATAAAAGGATTGCATCTTGTTTGCTGTTCCATCATTTGGAAATAAAAAGAAGAGCAAGTTTCTCTACTTGGCCCTTTGCTATACAAGTATTTTTTTTTTCATAACAGTTGATAATGCTTTACACTGCTAAACTCCAGATATATCCTGACTGGTACTTCTGTTATATGCTTTCCTTCATGGTATTATTATCTTTTGCAGTCTCGGCCATTTGGAGTTTCTCTTCTCATTGCTGGTCATGATGAGCACGGTCCTAGCCTGTGAGTACTCTATGTTTATGTGCATATTGTTAATTGTTAATTTCTGATTTCTCTTTATTTATTATCTCTTAGTGTATATGATTGCACTCGTGCACAAATATTTTCTTGAATGTGGTTATATCATCTGCTACAGTCAGTGTCAATCTAGAAAGTGTCCTTTCCCTGTTTTATCTTGTCACTTTAACATTATTTCTTCAAAGTACCTTTTTTCTCCAATAATGATTTCCATTTTTCGTCCTCTTGATCTTTATGAAAGAACTAGAAGAAATTTTTTGAGAAGCATTTAAAGATGAAAGAAATCATGAGATTGATGAGCCAGTTTCTTAAATGTTTTTTACCATTTAAAATTGCTGAATTTGTTTGACAGCTATGGCATTGATAAATCTTTTGCACTTCAAAAATTCGTTTAGAGCATTAATAAGATGTGTCACTAACAAAAATCTTGAATATGCTTGAATCCTTCAAGGCTTTAGAGGTTTAATTAGAACTTTTGTATACTAGAAAATGTTACATAGCGCACATAGACACCCATTTTCTGTGCCCATTAAAAAGAGAGGGACGCTTTGATGCCTTTACACATTAATTTTGGAAATGATGTATAGTTCAGTGTGAATGCAAAGGAAATTAATAGTGGTGTGTACACTATCTAAAATATTCTGAGTACTAACATGGATTAGTTGCCCTCAGTAACCTTGGAATTTTAGTATTCCATTTAACTGCAATTTTTATAGTTATAATTAGTGAATCGCAGTGGCAATATCTCATGACGCCTTCTTTGTATTTGGTGATACTTGAGCTTTTCTTGTTCCACTATTACTTATTTATGGCCTAAAACACTGTATATGCAGTTATTATACAGATCCATCTGGGACATTTTGGCAATGCAATGCAAAGGCCATCGGTTCAGGTTCAGAAGGTGCAGATAGCTCCCTGCAAGAGCAATATAACAAGGTATTTGTACACCCTCTCGCATCTCTCTCTTCTTTCTGCTTGAAGTCAGTTGTGATTAATACCGTCGCTTACTTGTCACTTGCAAATCCCATGCAGGACATCACACTTCAAGAGGCTGAGACAATTGCACTTTCCATTTTGAAACAAGTTATGGAGGAGAAGGTAAATGCTTGAAGTCACTCATCATATCTTCGAACTTTTTTAGCGTTAAAACATAGCCCAAAATATTATTGTTGCCTTCTAAATTTGCAATGTTGGATTTCAGGTGACACCTAACAACGTTGACATCGCTAGGGTAGCTCCGACATATCATTTGTATACCCCTGCAGAGGTGGAGACCGTCATTGGCCGCCTATGAGAAGAAAATGGTGTCGTGGAATTTCATATGTATTTCTCAATTGTTGGTATTGTCGTTCCTGTGAGGATAGCAGAAGATTGGACTCGTAGAATCTTTATGGTTTTCTTGAATTGGGACTAAAATTGTGCTCTTTATTTGTCAGTTCTGTACTTCAAACTCCTCGGAATGAAACACCAATCTTTTAGACTTTGCTCGGTTAGAAATTGAAGTACCACTAGTGTTCTCTGTTTGTTCCAAATAAATTTTGTAGAAAGTACCAGTTGCACCTTTGAATTTATAGGTTTATTACATATATGCAATTACAAGGGGTCTCAAAATAAGTTACTTATGCCTTGCATGTCAATTAACTTTCAAGAAGTGAAAATGTGGCTTTGCTGTCTTTTTGGCAAGTTATTTCACCGGATTGAGCAAACATGCTTTGCAAAACAAATTGCAAGCATTTACATTATTGGCAGAGCTTATTATCTGCATCATTTCGGCGAACGAAAAGTTTAGGCAAATCTAGGTACATTTGCTTCTATAGTCAGGACAAACAACATAGTAATGTTTTTGTCAGCTATTTTGAGCAATGGTTTTTCATAGATGCGGCGAATGCTTGATTGCTCATCGATTTTTATTTTTTAGTTTCACAAGTCTTTTGTTGCTATGAAATGAGAATGCTATATTAAGACAAGTTTGTCATAAAATGAAGTCCAAAATTAATAGAAAAATATATATAAAAAAATATTTCTTTCAACCTCAGCATATATTTATAACCACTGAAACCACTACAACAAAAAGAGCATCTTTTCCGCTAAGATGAAAAATGAAGAGTCCAATCTGTCAATTTTTGTATCTTTAAAATGTTCTCTATAAATCTTATTCTGCAACTTTCTTATATATATGCTGAGAAGGGCAGCTCAGCACCACTCAGTCACGATACTCGTCCATGAAACTTTTGTGGAAGTCTGTGAGCCGCGTAACAATGGCTGGAATCTTCTCCTCTTGTGGCAGTATCGTGCACCTGAAATGCCATGTGCCCGGAACCTGAAATGCAGTCCGAATAAACAGTATTAAGACAAAATCATTCAATCTTAAAGCAAAATCTAGCAAGAAATCCACATCGAAAACAAATGTACAAGCAAAAAAGAAATGAGATCTTCACCTGTCCAAAGCCAGAACCAGGAACGACAACAATTCCCGTTGCATTGAGGAGACGCTGACAATAGAAAGCATCGGGGGATTTCTTGGCAGCCTCAGCAGCTTTGATTGCTTTTTCAGGCAGACGGACACGGGGGAAGAGGTACATTGCTCCCTCCGCCTTGTTGCATGTTACACCTTCCAAACTGTTCAGAGCATCTTCCAATGTCTGCCATTAAATTATAAGAATAATAGTACAAAATGAGAAATATGTATGAAAATATCTCGGATAAACACTATCCATTATTCTGCAAATATTGTAAGAATGCAATAAATAATGCTCAGTCCAACCGTATCCACAAGTTTGCCAACATCTCAAAAAGAATCAAGTCAAAGAAGCCACATAAATCCTACATTTCAAAGATTTGATTTGACCATACTGACCTTTGCACGCCTTGCAAGTGATGACAAAATTCCATCTTTCTCAGCTGAATATGATTCATAGGATTCATCTCCAACCTACACGTAAATGTCTATTTCAGTAGAAGCAATAGCAAACTGATAAATCAGCAAATGATCTGCCACATCATATAAGCAGAATCCTCAATCAAAAAAACATTTGACAAATTAGAATTGAAGGAGAATGAAAACCTTCGGTGGGCTCATAACAAGACTAGCAAGAATTTGACCGGCTAAGTTGGAACAAAGATTCACGGATGCCACTTTATATATTTGCTCCCTTACTTCAGGAGAAAACCCAGTAACCTCCATGTAACCTCCTCTCTTTCCACATTCTCCGTGGTACCCTGTAAATATTTATTAAAAAGACAATGGAACTCAATCCCAGATTTCTCTCATCAATAACGTGTGCGTTTCTATTTTATTTTACCTTTGGAGACAGATTGAAAAGATACTAGAGCGAGATCATCTTCACCATAGCCCATAGACCGAGAGACCTTCTTGAATGAGTGAAACTTCTTCTCAGGATCGTAAACATTCTCTTGATAAACCTGTATGAAATATTTAGAACATTAGACTTCAACCAAGATCTATTTTCGTAAAACGCCACGACTTAAAAACTAGCAACCACCTACCTCATCTGCCAGAAGAACTAGACCTTCTTGCTTGCAGAACTCTACAATTTTTTTCTGGTTGTCCTCAGCAAGAACCTACATTTTTTTATTGAAGTAAATGAGTAATTACTAGATTGTTACGGAACTCCAATAAGAATCCCTGATAATTTCTTATTCCATACCTGTCCGGTTGGATTGCCTGGATTGATGACAACTAATGCCCTAACAGTAACACCCTTCGACTTGGCATCTTCCAATTGCTTCTTAAGTTCGGAAGTTTCTAATCCCCATCCGGTTGCTTCATCGAGATAGTATGGAACCTGCAGAAGCATCCAAATTCGACTTCAAACTCCCAGTCCAAATTCCAAAAGTCATATAAGAGCGCCAAATATCTATTTCCTAATTTTCTATTAGGTAAAAAATTTTCCGTAAGAGCAATAAAATTTACCAGAGTGCCACCATGGAGAGCAATTGAAGCAGAGTACAATGGATACTGAGGGATGGGACAAAGTATCCCGTCTTTTTCTGAGGTCGTAAGTAGCTGCATCATCATATGGACCTGGCAATAGAAATTTGCCGATCGGTAATTGACACGCGAACATGAATATTCTTTCTCATATATGAACTTCAAAATTTAAACTATTCATGTTTGGAGGATAAATATATATGAGATTGAGTGTTACCGCTGGACTTGCACCATCTGTCAAAAAAATATCGTTTGCATTAGCAGGAAAACCATCACGAGCTTCAATTCCAGCAGCAATTGTATCACGTAATCCCTTGATTCCCTGAGAAACATAAGAATTTCTTGTGTTACTATCAAGATGAATCCTTGAATGTAAATCTCAAAGTTCATTGAGGTGGACGGTATGATTATAACCTGACTGTGACTATAAGCACCGGTTGCCCTTCCGGGAATTTGATCAAGAATTTGCCAAGCTCTCTCTATGGAATCAGCACTGTAACAAGAAGTCAATGTCAATTTCGTTTAAGTAAATTTCAACAGTTGCCTGAGAGGTTTGGAAGGATGAACAATAGTTCCACCAGAAAAAAAGATACAAATTGAGAAGAGATGAAGTGTGCTATTATTCATTTGAAGACCAATACCGACTATACTGATTAAATTCGTTAAAAATAGAATACCTGAACAAACCCTGTGTTTCACTTTTGTCCAAAATTGCAGGATGGTCACATAATGCAAGTACCTAAAGGAGACATAATCAATGATTAGAAGGAAAGCTCAGATATAAAGCCTAATGATTCCCGTTAAGAGGCTTTCGATCGCACTAACCTCCCGAAAAAATGTTATTGGCTGCTGACCAAGAGATTGAGGATTCCCGATGTTGCAATAAATTATCTGTTAATCATAATTGAAGAATCAAAATCAATGTATCTAAGCACCAAAAGCACTTCAGAAAATTAGCAGAATACTCAATCAACAGTAATAACCTTGAAAGAAAAACATACCTCATCGAATGGATGGGAACCTGGATTAGTCTTTAACTCCTCTTGTAAATTCTGCACAGAAAGATATTTCGGTAATCACACATACTAACGAAGAATAACACTTATCTTATACAAGAGAGAACAGGGGTAATAGCCATTACCTGTGCAATGGTCACAATCTCTCCTCGGACAGCATATTCACATTGCAAAACCTGCAATTACAACACCAAGTGGTTCACAAATGGGAATACCAAGTAGATCAAAAAAGGTAACCAACAATCAACTTTGTTGAGTAATCATAAAGTAGGGATCAGAAATATTCTTCAACAAACAATCATTAATATTGAAAACAATTATAGATCAACTTTCAAAACATACTTTGTGTTCCTTCAAGCCCAATAAATTATGTAGTACTTAAAAAGAAAAGAGGCATAAAAGGGGTCCTAATAATATCATAGAGTAAAAATTTGAACTTTTGTAGTTTCTAAGTGGCATTTTATCAAACATGATGTTGCCCTTTTTGTCTCAACCTCAGTTAGATCTTGTAAGATGTTCAAATCAAGTAACACTCAACACAAGTGCATTACTTAATACAGTTGAATCAAAACACAAGAGCTCTAATCAACAAGCAAAGCATAAATAGATAAAACCAGTAAAAAATAAATGAAACCCAACACCAAAAAAGACATAAGGAAGAAGAATAAGGTGAATCAAGAGAAACCCAGATGCAAAAACACCAAAAAGAAATAAAAAAGTGAACAAGTAAGGTGAATGAATAGAAACCCAGATGGAATTAAACATGTTAAAGCAATGAAACAGTGAAAAATAAGCTATAAAGCACCTTAGGATTGATGGTGGAAAGGGAAACAGGAGCCATGGGAGAAGGGGTAGAAGACAAGAGACGAGAAAGGGATGAGGAAAAAGGAGAGAGCAAAGATTGATTTAGATTTAGATGATAAAGATGTGATTTAGAAGAATGGTTGAGGAGGAGGGTTTTAGCTCTGCCAATCACGAATCTCCGCATCCTAAACTCTATATATACTCAGAGAGAGAGAGAGAAAGAGAAAGGGAATGCAAAAAAGAAAAGATGAGATAGAAGTAGATGATGATTTGGACGACGTTGAATTGTCACCTTCTTCTTTCTTCCTAATCAAACAAACTAAATTACAAAAAAGAAAAAACAAGGGAGCTTTTCTCGAAACCAAACCGACTGAAGTGGAATTTAAATCTATGCTATGCTTGTCTTGTCTTTGGTTCCTTCCGCTGATTTTCGTTGATTTATATTTATAGATGCTCTCATCTCACCGTTTATCAAACCAATTTCAAATTTGGTAGGCTTTCTTATTTCTTTTCCTTTTAGGATTTTGTGTCTTATATTCGACTATACTACTCTTTCATTTAATGGAACTCATCCATACATTATGGTTATTTTGGTCATTCAATTTCTTCTTTTTTCGAAAGAGTTAGGTCCTCTTCTTTTGAATTTATCACCACTTATATTCAACAACATTAAATTTACTTCAGTTCAGTAAAATTAAGCTCAGCAACATTAAGTTCAATTTAATTCACCCGTATTCGGTTCAATTCAATTCAGCAACATTAAATTTAATACAGTTTTAATTTATTATTGTTATTGCTATTTTTTATCAATAAATTATTAATAAATATTTATTATTTATATTATTTATACATAATTTAAAAATATTTATTATAATTATAATTATTTGGTCCAATTTGTTTACATAAAATATAAAAAAATATTATTATTTCTATCAACTTAATAATTCTAATACATTTTATTTTTCTAATTGTTTTCTTTCATATATACATGATCTCACCATCCTCATCATCGTAATCATCATTTGCACCATGTAATTCCTAAATTTATTGTGATATAGAATTTCGCATTGCAAAAATGGCGGTTTTACGATCTATATTAAACATATTTGAATCTATCATTTCATTATGTTGAAGCCTAATTAGTCTACATAGGAATATTATATGATAGAGATATTGAGATTTAGGCCCAACAGCCCACGATTCACCTTTTTACTTCTTGAACAGACACACGGCATCGACTGCGTCGAGCCCCTACCTGACGCGCCACCTTCTGACCTACCCCAAAAACTGGCCCGACACCAACAAGGACCTACAGTCGTCGGACACCTAAACTGTACCTTGACAGACACGTGGGAGTTATCACTCCAATATCTATAAATAGCAACTCCTAGCCCAAGGCCAAGGGGCTCCCATTTTTCTCTCTCTTAGACTCACATACTCTCTCTCTCTCTCTCTCTCTCTCTCTCTCTCTCTCTCTCTCTCTCTCTCTCTCTCTCTCTCTCTCTCTAAGATTGGGGAGCTCACTTCAATCCAATATAGCTTAGTGTAGATTTCCACTTTACCATCATTATATTTAGTGTTTATAGGAATATTTGTATAGTTTATTATTTTGGCTAATTAGGCTTGTATTCTAGTTATGGTAGGAAAGGTTTTCCTAGTTTGTGTAGGACTCTTTGTAAACTATATATACGTACATTGTGAATGAGAATTGAGAAGGCCGAAATTACCGCAGAAATTTAACATGACATCCGAGCAGGTTTAAGATCATAAATACCTAACTTTCGCTAATTCGATGTCGGCCTCCCAAAGGAAGAAGAAGAAGAAGAAAAAAATCTTTTCTTAGTTGTTTGATCCGAACCCCAAACCCTAATTCTCTTCCCTTTGTTTTTTTTTGAAACCTCCATAAAATTTTATGAGAGACTATTAGATCGGAAACCTTCGTGAGAGTTCATAAGGGGTAGAATTGAACTAAACAACTTTACAAGTTTGTGCGGTGAGTTTAGTTGGAAGAAAAGCCTTTTTACAAGTGTTTGTGAATGGCTATTGGACTGGAAACCTTCGTGAGTGTTCATGAGGGCGGAATTGAACTAAACACCTTTACAAGAATTGTGAGGTGCGATTAGTTGGAAAAGACCCTTTTACAAGAGTTTGTGAATGGGCAATTGAATCGGAAACCTTTGCAATAGTTTTGTGAAGGATGAACAGATTGTGTCAAGATCATAATGAAGAAGAAGTATTTTTTTTTTTATATGATCGACAACATGGTTTGTTGAAATTTGAAATTTTATTTCGTATCGTCCAAGTCGGACGTTCGGGATCCTCACCTCCGACTTGAGGGAGGGTATTGAGATATTGATGATATTATGAGAATAATATCATATGGTTCTAGGAGTCTAGCATTGTGAGATACGATTATCGAAAAGAAAAGAGTCGAGACAAGTTACCGAGAAGAAAGGAGCAAAAGAAGATTGCTTCAAGATAAGATATTATTTTTCGGAAAAATACAATTTGAGTTTTTGAAGCGCAAGTTGGACATTTGTGATTTGCATGCTCCAACTTGAGGGAGTGTGTTGAAGCCTAATTAGTCTACATAGGAATATTATATTTAGTGTTTATAGGAATATTTGTATAGTTTATTATTTTGCCTAATTAGGCTTGTATTCTAGTTATGGTAGGAAAGGTTTTCCTAGTTTGTGTAGGACTCTTTGTAAACTATATATACGTACATTGTGAATGAGAATTGGGGAGGCCGAATTTACCGCAGAAATTTAACACATTAACATTAAGACCATATTGTATAATTGGTATTCCAAGCGTGCATAAAGCGTGAAAGTAGAAGCAATAATCGACATTTGATACTTTTGTGACACTTAAAGCATATTGTAGAACACTTTCCATCTTTTAAAAAAATATTCAAACGTCATTTCTACATTCATTCTCAATGATGAATGTAAATCATTGTAATGTTCTTCCATTCTCCTACGTTTTTCACGCCTAAACTCTGGCATATGACATCTAATTCTATGTTCTCTAATTGGTAACAAATATCCAAGAGTATTTGAGCCGGCTATTGCATGATGTGATTTTATTATTATTATTATCATAATTTTAATTTGTTATTACAGTTATTATTTATAATGCAATATTATTATTATTATTTGTTAAATTTAGTTTTTGACTTTTTAATTCAGTTCAATTCAGCAAAATTAAGTTCAGTTCAGCATCATTCAGTTCTGTTCGGTTCAGCAAAATTAAGTTTATTCAGAATAGTTATGCCATTTTCAGTTCAAAAGAACAAGGCCTTATGCACCCTCACAAAATAAATGAAAAAGAAAAACAATAAGCCATTTCACTTCAATTTGTCTAAACTAAGTCATTCTGACAACTTAAAAAATATTAATCACCGAATAAGTGGAGTGAGTATCACGTCAGTTTGACTAACAAGTAACAACCACCTAAAAGTCATGTGCCACAAAATTTTATATAAAAAATTCAAACAAATATTTGTAACATGTGACGTCTAAGTGCCTACCACGTGTCAGTTAAAGCTAACGGTCAAAGTTTGCTTTTACTAAAGGAATAGCCATGTCTGTTTTTAGGTGTTCAACTTAATCGGAATGACTTAATGAGACAAAATATAAAATTATATGATTTTATTGAGATAATTTGAAGTTGAGTAAACATTTTAAAATAAATATGAAAGTTAATTAGTTACCAACATTGCATTATCAAACAAGTTGTAGTGTTTAATTGTATATTTGTGTATGGATCTTCTTTTATATTTATGAGGAAGAAAATGTATAGTTATAAAAATTAAGAGAAATTTTATGGTTACTTTATTTTGTCTACCATTAAATGATGGATAAACTCTAATCTAATGCTAAATAATATAAAATACAAATAAAATAAATCTAAAATAAAGTAGTATACAAAAATTAAAGTTATAGGAATATTACCTATAGAAATAGAAAAAAAAGTTAAAGGAATATTCAGAACATTTTCTTATAATTATTCTAACTTCAGATTACAATTTGTAGTTAAATCTCAATGTGGTTCGAAAATCGAATGGAAAAAAAGAAAAAAGATTATTGATGAGATTCACACATTCTTTTAGATAATTGCTTTCTAATTGTTATATAATACAATATATGTTTGATAATTATCTGAAAGGCAATTTTCATGGCATCTTCGTCACATTAATTAATGGCCTCTGTTCTCTTCAGATCTTAGAAAGCAAAATGGCTTTTCCACTCTTTTTAATGCTCAGTCTACATTTGTTTAATGAGTCTACTTTTGATTTTTCAATACAACTAAAAGGTTTTAGGATATGTTTTTCTCTCATCTCACATTAGTAAATTAGTAAATTCAATATAATTTAATTAAAGTGATGAATTGGAATAATTTTTTTTAGTTGGTAACAATTTAATCACTTGGTTCGAGATTGGTTATGCACTCTTTAGATGGTTCCTTCCACAATTAAATTTTTGTGCGTATGTTAGAACTCGAACACGAGACCTTAGTTTAAGCGAATAGAGGTGTTTACCACTCGAGCCAACCTTAATTGGTAAATGAAATATTAAATTTAAGTTCTAAACACAATTTTTGAGTTTTTCTTTTTTCTTTTTTCCTTCTTTCCACTTTTTCTTTTTACCTAAATCAGGCAACATAGAAAAGTTCTCTCCATATATTAGACTTATCATCCCTGGGCTGAGCTCAACTTGCATATAATATGTATTCTCCATATTTTAAATAAATTTAGGCACTCTTGCGCCCCAAGCAAATTTAATATAGCTTATACATAACACAATTTAGGTAAAACTTTTGAGCTTATTATGTAATATAAAAACTCCCCATCTGTTACCAATTATGTGGTTTAGGTGGTTAATATACTGGATCAACTTAATCATTTTAATCATTCAATTAGAGATAAATTTTTATAGATTATAATGCAATTGTAATTAAAATATTTAACGTGAGAGTTTTGCCTTTTGAGATGGACATACTCGGCTTGAATCTAACTAAATTTGTGTTGAAAAATTTATGTAAAGGTGTCATTTTTACATTTATTTTTCAAGTATTTTGAGGCTGTAATATACAAGGGATAATCTAGTAATTTGAATATTATTATTACGAAAACATATTATATGCTATTAGAGCTTTTCAATGGTATATTATGTGCACATAACAAATTTATAATGAATGAGAAAATGATGCTCAAAATTGACCAGTTCAAATAGCTAATAAAGAAAATAGATGGAAAAATGAAAGCAAAGTTACCTTTCCACACCTCATATGAGAAAAAGAGTAAGCTTTTCAGTAGTTTATTAATATAAACATTTTATTAGCTCTTGGAATTTGCTAGAGGAAAGTCTTTCTCACACACGCAGTGACACGAGCCGCACTCGTGACATGGAGAAAGAGCGATTGCTTGCTGGTTGAGCGTAAAAGTGGAATGCGCGTTAAGATTGAGTGCATGCTATTTAAATAGCATCTTATCATGAGTCATGCATGTCAATCCAATTGAGTTTTGAAGAGTTTGTTGATGGAGCTGACTTAACAACGATGAAGGGTATGCATCAAGGCACTAACAAGACTACATTGAAGTTTAGACATAAAAAAATAATGGACCGACTCCCATATGTCTACTTTCGTATCGAAGAAATATTCTCTATTTGCAAGTTTCTTATATATATGCTGAGAAGGGCATTTCAGCACCACTCTGGTGATCGCGATACTCATCCTCGAAACTTTTGTGGAAGTCTATGAGCAGCGAAACAATGGCTGGAACCTTATCCTCTTACGATGGCGTTGGGGAGGAGCTGACAATAGAAGGCATTGGGGGCTCTTTTGGCAGCCTCAGCAACTTTAGTTGCTTTTTCTGGCAGATGGATACGGGGGAATGACAACCTTCAGGGGGTTCATAACAAGACTAGCAAGAATTTGACCGGATAAATCAGAACAAAGATTCACGGATGGATGCCACTTTATATATTTGCTCCCTTACATACTCCATAGTATCCTGTAAATATTTATTAAACAGTGAACAGAACTTAATACGAATAACGAAAAAATCTCAGATTCCTCTCATGAAAAACTTGGATATGTCCATTTTATTTTACCCTTGGAGACTGATTTAAAAGATACTAGAACGAGATCAACTTCACCATATCCCATAGACCGTGAGATCTTTTTAAATGAGTGAAACGTCTTCTCAGGAACGTAAACATTATCTCGATAAACCTGTATGAAAGTTTTACAACATTAGACTTCAAGCAAGATCTATTTTTAGCAAAAACGTCACGACTTAAAAACGAACATCAGCCTACCTCATCTGCCAGAAGAACAAGGCCTTCTCGCTTGCAGAACTCAACAATTTCTCTCTGATTGTCCTCTGTAACAACCTTCAAATTCTTTTAACATAGACAGTAAGCAAGTAAGTTAGTAAGTAACTCCATCATAGAGACACTACGGCTGATCAAGAAATTATTTCGCATTTCTCCCTGCCCAGTTGGATTGCATGGATTGATGACAACTAATGCCCGAGCTGTAATTCCTTTCGACTTGGCATCTTCCAATTGCTTCTTAAGCTCGGAAATATCTAATCCTGACCCGGTTGCTTCATCATGATAGTATGGACCTGTAGAAGCATCCAAACTCTACTTCAAACTGCTAGTTCGAGTTCCAGAAATCATTTAAGACGAGCCTCATCCGGTAAAAACAATTTCTATTCGAGCAACATGTGACTCATAGACAGCTAGGTGCAACTTGGTAGGCTATGCAATAACATATACCATGTTTGAGCATAATATTTTTCAACGTACCAGAGTGCCACTTTGAAGAGTAATTGAAGCAGAGTACAAAGGATTCTGAGCGACAGAACAAAGTATTCCATCCTTTTCTGATGTTATAAGTAACTGGATCATCATACCGCCGACCTGGGAATTGAAATTTTCATATCAGTTACTCACATGATTTGAACATGAATATGTCAAGTAAGCATTTGTAGAGAATGAACTTCAAGGTTCAATGTATTCAAGTTTCCTAGAATAGATGTATGAGATTAACTCTTACCTCTGGATTTGCACCATCAGTCAAAAAACTATCGTTTGCATTAGCAGGAAAACTATCACGGGCTTCAATTCTAGCAGCAATTGCATCACGTAATCCCTCGATACCCTGAGAAAAGTAACTTGTATGACCACAATTGATCCTCGAAGTTACATGTAAATCTTAAAGGTCATTGATGTTGGCATATGATCATTACCTGACTGTGAATGTAAGTACAGGTTGCCCTTCCAGGAATTCGATCAAGAATCTGCTAAGCTTGTCCTATGGCATCAGCACTAAAAAATAATTGAGGAATCAGTATCAATGTATCTAAGAACCATCCGAACACTAATTACCGGTGCAAGGGTCGCAATCTCTCCTCGGACAACATATTTACGTTACAAAACCTGCAATCACAAAACCAAATGGTTCAGAAAGTGAATCGAAATCGTAAAGTAGGGATCAGAAATAATCTTGAATGATCAGTTATTGCAATTACGAAAAACACTTTACACGATCAATACTTTGTGTTCCTTCAAGTCCATTGAATTATATATATGCTTAAAAAGAAAGAGGAAAACTGAACTATTTTAGTTTCTGATGCAAACCAATGAGTAACGGTGCCTCAAAAACCCGTAACAAGTCCCTTTTTCATCAGTTTCCAAGATGTCTTCTTTTAAGCTCAGTCAGCCAGATACACCAAAAGTGGAAGTCTAAAAAGCAATGGAGCAGAGAAAAAGAGAAATCAAGCACCTTAGGATTAACAATAGCACGATAAACACGAGTCACGGTGGAGGAAGAAGAAGGAGGATTGATGACAGGAGCCCCTAGCAAATTGAATATGTTACTCCCTCTGAAATGAACTGTAATTACCAATTTCAGATTCAAATTTGCCTATTCTTCCTGAAATTACTAACTTGATCGTTGAAGGCCCATAGTCAAACCCAATGGCGCCTCTTAGCGGCGTTCTGGCTAGTCTACAGCGTAGAGATTAATCTCGGCCATTATCAAGTATGGTTTTAAGAATATTTTTGTTATTTAATCTAAACCCAATTTCACAAATTAAACCATAGCAACAAAAAAACACTAAAAACATTAACTATAATATGAAAATAACCTATAATGTATATCATGTATATATATATATATATAAAAAAAAAAAAAAAAAAAAAAGTGGACTACCACCTTAGGACGAAAGAAGATGTCAGATATTACACAATATAGCTGACTTTTTCCATAATAAAGAATAGTCGGAAAAAAAAAAACAAAATAAATCTATATATCATTTAAAAACTGTCAAGTGTATAATGAAAAAAAAATAAAAATACATTAACCCTCATCTAACCAACAATTAGAAAAACATTTATAATTTTCACAACGACAATCGACCAGAATTTCTACTATACTCCTAGTGCAATATACTCAGACCAATCAAAAGAGGAACATGTCAATTGATTGACTAAATGCATTATTTCGGGAGTATTGTAAAATTTCTCGAGAATTGATTAACTCTACACCGATTTTCGAATCACAAAGTTTCATCAAATGTCAAACCGGCAGGCAACCACTCAGTTCCTTGTATGAACGATCCGACAGCAAATTTTGAAGCCTCATCAACAGTAAGACTAGGCCTATAACCAGTCCAAGTAACCCGTTTGTCGGTAGCAGCCCCCGGTCCTCTATTCTGATACTCCCCGTAAAGTATGGTGCTGGGCGGATCGACACCGCTGACCCATGACATCCATCCTTTTGGGTCCAAGAACGAGTCAATACTCGACTGCATGATAACTGTGGTAGAGAAGTCTTTCCAGGGCCTCCCGAGATAAGTCTTGGCGGTAAGATTAGATTCTAGAGAAGTGAATGTGCATTTCTGAATTGAAATGCCAGTGTTTTGGTTCGGATCTTTCTTTCCCTGAGCTGTGATGGTGTTGAATTGGTTAGGCAGAGGTTGCCTCGGCATGATCTTGCAGTTTTGCAAAACGACTGCTGCGTTTCCAAAAATGAAGTCGATTGTGCCTGTAATGGAACAGTCACGGTAGAACTGGCGGTTGGAGTGAGCGTAAAGTGTGTCCTGATATGCGTCGAATGAACATTGGTAGTATACGGACATGTCTGAGCCGGACCTGAAGGCTACTGCTTGGTGCTTTGCTGCACCAGCTGTGTTGATGAACTTTATGTCTCTCGCCATGAAGCCTTTCCCAGCAACAGCTGAAATCATCATCACATAAACCATATGTTAATTACTAGTTCAAATTTATAGCACAAGCGTAACGAAATCGCTACTTTAGTAAACAGATGGTACAAAGCAGAGAACTTTTTCGGGGTAGAACACAATGTTAGGGATATAATTTGTGAAAACGAATCAAGCAATTGAACAATCAAAAGCACAAACTTAATAACTGAAACATG
Source organism: Euphorbia peplus (assembly GCA_028411795.1). NCBI lineage: Eukaryota > Viridiplantae > Streptophyta > Magnoliopsida > Malpighiales > Euphorbiaceae > Euphorbia > Euphorbia peplus. Next base: position 3,331,634 of record CP110843.1, on the reverse strand, counting down.
TCCCACATTCTAGCTCTGAGTAAACAGATGACACATTCAAGCATCAACTTCAATGAGAAACGTGTTTCAGGCTAGAATTCAATGTTGTGGACATAATTCGTGCAAACGAATAAAGCAATTATCAAGAACAAACAACGAGATCAAAAATAATCACACAGAAAACAAGTCAATTTAACCAAGCTCCGCATACACAACACACCGAACACAGAGCAGGTATCCATGTTCATTCGCAAGTGCTGCCAGTAATCAAACCCAGCACGTCACAAATCCAAATCCTGAGTCAAGTTTCTCAATAAACATTAAGCACCATAGTTCAGTTAGAGACAAAGAATCCATGCCGACATTAAAGTCAAAACCATGTCCAAGAAGCAGTTTTTACAATACACAAGTTGCGACAACGACATGATTTAATTAAGATTTACACCAAAGGTTGCAACTTTCTTATTCAATAAACAATCTGAAACACAGTCCAAAATTAGAAAAATAGATCAATGCATAGTCCAGAATGCAAAACATAGACCAGGTCAAGCCTCTTTCAACACTTAAATTAAAGCAGTCCTAATCTGATTTCATCACTGTGCAGGCATCAACTTGGATTTTGAAAGAGAGAGAATTTTTAAATTAGTTGAGGAAAAGCACATGGTGGGTTCCAAATTTGGAAGCAACATCTATCATCATTTAAAAAAAAAAAAACAGAATTTCGTGTAAGGCTTTCACATGGAAAAGTTCCAGTATTACATGTGCCTTTAATCCAATAATTAGAACAAGTCCAATCTTGCTTTTAATCCAGAAATTGGATTCACATGGCACATGAATTGGATTTATGTTCACAATTAGCATATAGTAAAACTAGTATTCACACTAATAGTTAAGTTAGTGTATCAGTAACACATGTCAGTATATAATTTGTGATTCTAAGACGCGTAGTCGGTTCTTTTATGTTGACATGTGTCATTTCAGACCGATTTGTCCAAAAATGATATACAAAGTTTAACTTCCTACAGTAAACCAAGAATATGCTAGGCTATGCAGTCCATATCTACTGTTTGTTGTTGCTAGTAGTTAGTAAAAGTTCTCCGAGATAGCAATCAAAAGGAGCTATAAAAAGAACCAAACGGACAATGAGTTGAGAAGTCGAGCTCATCCCAATTAAACGACTTTATCCCAACAAAACAAACAAATAAGCCATCTTCAATGTCAATTTAATGACCCAATATGAGTTGAAACTTGATAAACATTTTATATTCATCATGGTTTAATTATTATCAAACCAGACATCTCATTTGCCTCTAATTCACCATTGACAATGATCTACAACTCTTTCAACAAAATATCATCAGAATTTATGCAAGTCTAGGCTTAAAGTTACGATTCTTCTCCGTCCCATTTCAACTAGTTATAAAAATTACCAACTAAACGATCAAACAAAACATATATATATACCGACAACTCGACTGACACGACACAACTGCCATGATCATCATTAACCCGATGGACACGACACAATTTGTATGATTGTCATATGAAACACACACACACATAAATATATAAAACATAACACGATTTTGATACGATGACACGAGTTATAACCCTGAAATGCTGAAATTTAAGAAGCCAAAACTTACCAAAAGTAGCAGACAACCCCAAATTATGCAATCACGACAACATGATATACACAGACAACCCCGACTAAGACAACAGAACAGCCATGATCATCATTAACCCAATTGACACGACATAATTTGCACGATTATCATACAAAACATATATAACACATAACACGATTTTGACACGAGTTATAACCCTTAAATGCAGAAACATATATAAATGGAAAGAAAACTGAAATTTAAGAACCAAAAACTTACCAAAAGTAGCAGTAGAGAAGGTAGGAGTTCCATCAACAAAATTCTTATTACCAGAAATAACTGTCTTATCCATTCCATCTCCATAAATCATCACATTCCACTTATTTTTATCCAACAAAATGTTCTCTACATAAGTCCCTTCCTTCACATAAATAATGAACCTCGTTAAACCCTTCTTCGGAATCAGAGCCACCGCCTCCTCGATCGTTGTACAATTCCCACTACCATCCTTAGCCACCGTGACATTAGGCATAGGCTTAGCTTCCTGAAGCAGCCTCCTATCCCCCAACTTAACCCAACCTGGAAACCCCAAACTGGTCCTCTCAAACCCTAACAACTTCCTATGAATAGGGATGTTAAAATCAGACAACAACCCCAAAATTTTCGCAACAATAGCCAAACTATTACTAACAAACTCAGTAGAATTCTCCATCTGTAACCTAATGTCATCAAGAACAGTAGCATTAAAACTATCAGTACCATTCAATTCCTGCAAAGCATCAATACAAGTCTCCTGATCTGTAATAGAACTACTCAACCAAGTTTTCAAATCATTAATTTTCGACGTCGATAAAATCTTCTCCCCTTCCCCAACTTCCATACTCAAAACAGAATCATTCAACCTATCTAAAGCATCATCAAACACAAATTCACAAACTTTCAAAGCATTTTGAACAGCAGTATCATTAACACTACCTGAAATCCTACCGGGTAAAGCTCTAACCTTTTCGAGCTCATTAATAGCGACACGTAAAGAAAGCTTGAAATAAACTTCTGGGTCAGTGTTATTTGCAGTATCTACTTCAGAAATGGAAGAGTAACAAGAAGTTGGGAACTGGGTTACACTGCAAACGGCTTTTAAAGAAGCCGCCGGAGTTAAATCGGTAGGGACGGGGGTTTCGGGCGAGGAAGTGGAGTTTTTTTTGTGTACGACGGTGCCGACGACGGCGCCGATGATAAGGGAGATGAGAACTATTGCTGAGATTGTGAAAATGATGAGACGCTTACGGGTTTTAAGCTTGAATGCTTGTTCTTCTACTGGATCTACTTTTCCATAGCCTTTGAAAGAGTTCATTGAATCCATTTCTGGGATTTTGATTGGTTGGTAACTTTACTTTTGAGGAAGAAGATGAAGTTCAGACAGTGAGTTTAGTTCCTTTTTATAGGGAAAGATATGAAATCTTTTTAATGTCTTGCAGGAAGGTGGGGATCTTTAATGAGTTGTCATTTTTTTTAATTTTGTGTATAAACTGCCTATTTTTATAGGTTTAAAATCTCTCCCGCTCCTTAATTTGACCACTTTTTTCACATATTTTTTATTTATAGGACAATTTATTTTATTTTTTTTATTTCAAAGAGTTAGGATAATTTATTAGTCACTTAAATTTGTGAGTTCTTTTAACTTTTTACACTCGGTAAATGTAACACGTTTTGCTTTTTGTGCTGATGTGTTATAGTTTCATGTCATATAAATGACAATAGCAAACTTTATTAGATACGTAATTATTATCCTTGATTAGGAAGATTCTTATTGTTTGTATAGGAAGATTATTATTGATTGTATTGGAAGTTTATTATGTCTTTATTGTTTGCCTGATTAGTGGCTGGAAACCTTGTATATATATACCTGAAACATCAATAAGAATCTTCACGAGTTCAACATCAACGCACTAAACATATTGAAATGGATATCCACTTTGTTCGTGAAAAAGTGGAAAAGGGTGAAGTTCGGGTTTTGCACATTCCCTCCCTTTATCATATCGCAGATATTTTTGCGAAGGGCCTTTCGTTTCCCTTGTTTGACGATTTTCGGCATAGTCTCAACGTTCGCCCTCCTCCTGTTTCGATTACGGGGTGTATTAGATACATAATTATTATCCTTGATTAGGAAGATTCTAATTGTTTGTATAGGAAGATTATTATTGATTGTATTGGAAGTTTATTATGTCTTTATTGTTTGCATGATTAGTGGCTAGAAACTTTGTATATATATACCTGAAACATCAATAAGAATCTTCACGAGTTCAAACTCTTTCAGATTTATGTCACGTCAGAATAAAATGAGCAAAATATGTCACATTTGAAGAATTAAGAAGGCTGAGTGAAAAAAATGAAAAAGTTTAGGGAACTACAAATATATTAACCTAGTTTTTACATTGGTCTTCCAAATACTAAAATCAGTTTATTCAGACAAACTAGTATTTTTTTTTTATTGTAAATTTTATTTAGTTGTGTAACCCGATAAAAAAAAACATCATTTGGTAAAATAAAGCAACTTTAAAAAAAACTACCTATAAGAATGTTTTTAGAAACTTATAAGTTGCAATTTTGTGAGAAATTTCAAAACTAATTGGTTTTCACTTCAATGTAAAACACATAGAAAAAAAGGCTTTAGGTCTTGGTGTATTTACATATAGAGCATGGAATGTCCACACCTCGAACATCGAGAGGCACATATCCCTGCCAAGCTTGCAATTCATTCGGAGAAGAGAAGTAACATATTACAAAGTAGAGCCAAATGGTTTACTTTTATATGTAGTATCTTTAAGTATGCACAATCTACTTCAACACAGTAACACCATTTCGATTTTCTCATTAGCAATAATCATTCCATCTTCAAAATTCTCCTATGATTTTATCGTCTAATGCAAAGCTTCTTTGTCTTTTCAGTTCTAACCACTACTCGTCATATTTTTTTTCTATTCACGAAAGTAAAACATTGGCTTCATAGTGAATGTATCCTCAACAAAAGTCACATCCAAAGACTACGGAATGAAACAGAGATACAAGTCTTGTAATTAATATGGATAACTTTGTTAAATATATAGTTTGAACAGCTAAAAATGTCACATAATTTTAATCCAATTTGGTGTTGTTCGACCACTTTGGAGACTCATTTGATGTAATTATAAGTGATTAATTATCAATGTGACATATTAAACTACTAAAGATTTCATTTGGAAAATTCAAAAAGATTGAGCACCTTAGATGCAATTACGTACTATAAAAATATGGGATCTCATTTTAGAAAAGAATTGTTCAAAAAACAAAGGAAACGAAAGTAATGGCCGAACTTCTGTTATAGAATAAGATATTTTATTTTTTGTATTATCTTTTTTTAAAGGATCTATTATATATTTGTTTTTAGAAAAGAATTTACAAACAAATGGCACAAAACCGTGTACCGTGACAAAAGGGAGAAAGCCATGTTGTTTTATTACAACAATCTTGCAAGTGAAGAAAAAAATCCATTAATTAAGTTTAATGATTAATAAAATAGTGACAGTTGTTTTAAACAAGTATAAAGATTGCAACACTGAAAGATTTAGGAAGGTGCAATGCAATGTGGGTCATTCAGAATTATCAAAAAGTTTCAAGTTGGATAGTAATGGAAACATAAAGAATATTTCAACTCATTTATCTATATTTTGATAATAATAATAATAATAATAATAAGTCAATTTCATTTCTATAATATAAAAGAATATTTCAACTTATTTATCTATATTTTTCACCGGGTTACGGTCACTTTATCGCGATTTTCTACTAGTCGTTCTTATTCTAGACTTGTTATGGCTATACTCTTTGTTGAAGGATAATAATGAGGTGTGTGAGTTTGGAACGATCCTTGATCGCGATGCTCTGGTGGTTGCCTCGGTCCAACGATGGAGTTTGTTTGATGCCAATAATGGTTCAGTTGTTTATTATGCAGATCCATCGCTGGAAGACGCTTTGTCTTTCAGAGAAGCTTTGAGTTGAATCAAATATGTTTTTTCTGCAGATCCGATGCTAGAGGAAGGTTTGTCATTCCGAGAAGTTTTGAGTTGGCTTAAAGATAATCGGTGGCAAAATGTTCAAGATGTTTCAATTTTATTAGTTGTGGTTCAATCAATGGCCCGCCCGTTAGAGGTTCTTTCGCCTTGTAACGGCATAGTCAAAGATTGTTGGTTATTTGTTAACGAGCTTGTTATTTGCTCTATAGCGTTTGTTAAACGCTCTGCTATCGGAGTAGCCCCTTATTTAGTTAGATGTTCTATTTTGCTTGAGATGAGTGATTTGTACCTTCTCAATTCTTATGTTTTCCCTTTTCGGATGATCTTTAATTAATATATTTATTTTTGGTTGTTAAAAAAAAAAAAGAATTTTATGTAAAGTTTAGAGATAGTGAAGTTTTTCACAAATAATATTACATTAAGAGCAATATCATCTTTTATATTAATGTGACACTTCCCTTCACGTGAATATCACTTGAGCTTGAAGCATGTATAACATAAGCTCATATTTCAAATGTTTTAATTTCACTCGAATTGAAGACCTTACAACAATGGCAGAGTCAGGACTTATAGTCCGGAAGGGCACAATGTACTCAGAAAAAATAATTTTGTTTTTTGTGAAAATGTATTTATATACACAAAAGTTTGTTCATAATTTTTTTTCACATTGTTCACTGATAATTGCTTGAACTAAAAGCTAAAAAAAAATCAAAGTGGTCCAATAATTAGTTGAACAATCTTAAAATCTAATAATTCCTTATTGATAAGAAGTTAATTTGAAAATAAAATAAACAAAATAAAATCAATTGGATGACACAAATATGATAATTATTGGGGAAAAATATAATAAATAATAGAGAAATTACCCTTAGATGTAAAGAAAATGAAGTAAATAAATGGGTCGAGACTACCTCTTATTTATAATACGGATTAAACCTTGAAAAGATGTACGGTTTTATTATCTTAGCTTTTAAACACCCCTAGCAAAACTACACCATTTTATTTGACGAGATTTGGAAAAAAATAAAATTAACAATTGAGTCCTCATGTGCAGCCTCATCTTCTTCACACAAATCTTCAGCCATGCCCGGAGGGGCACCGGCCATGGAAGAAATCGGCGGAGCTAAGATCGAATCGAACACATCTTTAGTGGTGTTTTCCGGCAGTTCGGAGGGTCCATTGACACTTTCACGAACACAATACGAGTAATTTTATACTTTAACTATCCCTATAACTCGGTAAAAGTAGAAAATGATTAGTTACCTCCTACATGTAGGTAAGTAGAAGGCCTTGAGATATTTAGGTAAATTGCAATGGATGTGGTGAAATGATCCATGAAATTTTACATCGGTTATCTTATTAGGGCCCATAACATATATATATTTTAAGAAGGCCCATAACATATTGATTTTATCATACAATTTAAATATTTAATGTAACAATCATATAAATAGTGTTTAACTAGTATTAATGAATTAAGTTTTGACAATTTGAGATTTTTTAATACTTCATTTTATTCTAGTGTACGTCCTAGCTATTGATTCATTTGATTAAGTCTCAAATTATAATTATTTAAATGTGTAGTTTTAATATTTTCTTATGCATTCTAGCTCAGTTACTTGATTATTTTTTTGTCACATACCTCCCAACCTTTTTTTTGAAGGAACATACCTCCTAACCTATTAGTTATAAACAGCTCATGCATAAACTAATTTTTTAAGAGTAAACCCTATATTAATATGTGAATCTGTGATTATGGATTTCAGATTCTATAGCTCTTATTCATCCCCTAAAAAAAGATTGTATAGCTCACATTATTAATATTATTATTATTATTAATTTGACAAGATTATATTTATTTTGAAAATAAATATAATCTGATCAGATTGTATCCGGCTTTAGTACTAGTTAATGACTTAGTCCGATCAAATAAGCCAAGTAGAATTAGACAATTGTGATAATGAGGAAAAATTGGAGATTTCTTTTTGTTTTTTGAACGGAAAAAATTGGAGATTTCTATATACCTTATTTTCTTTCTTTTTTTTGGTTACATATACCTTATTTTTAAGTACAAATAAAACCTTCATTCAAAAAAAAAAAAGTACAAATAAAACCATAAGGTTAAAATAGTACTAGAATATATCCTTCACGTTTTCAATTGTTTCATATAAAATATTTTTGAGACTATATAGGTGATAAAATTTATAAAACGGGACTTTTATGTGTACAAAATCGAACACAAATCACCTCTTACAAATTGATTTCACTTATATTATTTCACTTATAAAACGAGACTTTTATGTGCATTTAATTTATTTACTTAATGTTCCTAAGAAAAATTATTGTAAATGTGAAGTGGTTTTCATATATTCAACACTTTTTTATTTGGTAAAACAGGATCATATTTTTGTTAAATGTTTACCACATTTATTACAAACAAAAAATTTCATACAATCATAATTGACATATATTAATTCCTAGCACGATCAAAATCAACGGTAAAAAGAAAAAAAAAATAGAAAAGAGGGGTTTGCTCGATGATGAGTCATGTCATTGAGACGCATTTGAAAACCAAGAAATCTGTAAAGGTGCATTTCACAATGCGAAACCTACACTTTTCACTAAGTAGCTGCACTATTGATAATTAAGTTAGATGGAGAAACAATTGCATTTCCCCTTAAGGTGTACATTCCTAATAACACGGAATCAATTCCGACTAATTATTACGATCCCTTAATTCTTGACAAATTCCAATAAAATATACACAAACATATATTGTAACACCGCTAGCGCTATAACTTTCAATCTTCGTAATAAACCCGTAAACAACTTAATCAAACTACAATAAATAACCTTTCTCAATGACAATACATAAATGTTTTACTCAATAGAATCCGAATCCTTTATTTAGAAATAGAAAACCGTCTTTCCAGTTTAATAAATTAATTCAATAAAACAAAATAAAAGTAATTAATATGATCAACAAAAAGAATAAGCATAAACAACATAAATTTCTTTAAAAATAAAAAATAAAATAAGATTTTAATCAAATGGCACAGAAGTCGGCAGCAACCAAAATGGCCCATTGAGAAAAGATTCAATAGAAAACTTTGCAACCTGAGTATCAGTAAGAGAAGGATAATAACCAGTCCAATTAACTCTCCTGTTAATCGAAGACCCCTCTCCGAAATTTTCAAACTCACCGTAAAAAATCGTTTTAGGAGGTAGACTTGCGTTCCACTGACTCCACCCGGCCGGATCCAAAAACGAGTGAATATTGGAACGAATCACAACAGTTGTTGCATAGTCCTTCCAAGGCCGGCCGAGGTAAACCTTAGCTGTAACATTTTGATTGTCCATCGGAAAAATCTCGCAATTTTGAATAGAAATTCCCGTACTCTCATTCCATTCCTTTTTTCCTTGAGCTGTGATTGTGATGGACTGTCCTTGCAAGGGTTCTCTAGGCATGATTCTACAGTTTTGGAACACAGCCGCGGCGTTTCCAAAGATGAAATCCACAGTGCCTATGATGTCACATTCGCGATAGAATTGCCTTTGGTGGTGAACATAGAGCGTGTCTTGAAACCCTTCGAATTTACATCGGTGGCAAACGGACCTGTCGGCACCAGATCGAAAAGCTACTGCTTGACCATTTTGAGGACCCGCAGTGTTTACAAATTTTATGTCTGTCCCGATGAAGCCGTCGCCATTGACAGCTGATAATGTAACAAAAATAAAAAGATAGTACTATTAGAGAATTCGTCGGTAATTATAGAAGTATATATTAGCGACGAACTTACCAAACGAAGCCGTGGCAAAGGTTTTGATAATCTTTGATCCATTAACACTTTTGTGACCAGAAATTACGGTCTTGTCCATACCGTCGCCATAAATTGTCAGATTCCACATATGCTTAGGTATTTCAACATATTCTTCATCATAAGTACCTTCTTTAATATAAATGACAAATCTTTCCATACTCTTGATTGGCGTTTTCGCGACAGCTTCCGAAATCATAGTGAAATTTCCACTTCCATCCTTAGCCACAGTCAAATTCGGCTTCGGTTTTGCCTCCACGAGCAGCCTCCGATCCCCCAAACTCATCCAACTTGGAAACTCGGTATCACTCCCCAATAATTTCCTCTTACTAACACTGCCAATATTTGACCACAAACTCAAAACAGTCGTCACAATAGCTAAACTGTTACTTGCAAGCTGCGACGGAATCTCCGTTGCTGATTCCATATCTTTAATTCTCCTCAAATGTCTTTCGCTACTCTCCATTTCCCGCAGAGAATCCAAGCATGTTTCCTGGTTAGTCAATACAGCACTCAGCCATGTTCTCAAGTCGTCAACTGAACCCGAGTTGGATGAAATTGTATTGTTAAGACGAAAGACGGCATCATTGAGGACTTCTTCACAGACATCCAAAGCAGACTTGAGATCTTCATCGGTGGAATTAGTGACATCAATAAGCTTCGTCGTGAAAGATTGGAGCTTAGATAGCTCATTTTTGGCGGCAAATAGGGAAAGTTTGAAGAGTTTTTGGGGGTCTTTTGTGTTTGCTTCTTCTCCAAATTGAGTAATGCTGGAGATACAAGTAGACGGGAACCGCGTAGCGTTGCAAATAGTCCCGAGCATAGACGATGAAGTTATGGAGGCGGAGTTGGGGGTTGATTTATTATTACTGTGTGATACAAGGCCAACAGTAAGGGTGACGACAGCCGCCACTAAAACGACGCTGGAAATGGAGATGATGAGCATACGCTTATTTGAACGTCGCCGGACCGATTGCTCTTCGATTAAGTCATCATCAAACTTGCCGTAGCTCATGACAGAATCCGGAGGGGAAGTCATTGTTTTGTGATGAATCTTTGATTTTGTTTTTACTTGTTTATATAGAGGCTAATGTAATTAATTAAATTATTTATTTAATTACTAATGACAAGGAGATTAACCAAAGGAGATTACTATTTTTGTTACTAAACATCTAATTTTGGTTCCTATAGTAATTAATTTACAAGAGATTTTAGAGCGCTTCCAAAGTACGGTATTCTCTTAATTGTAAATAGAATTTTTTGTTTTTTTTATTATATCCTAAATAGGCTCATATCAACTCGTCGTACTTTATATTGTTATTATGTTATTTTATTATACCCCAAATAATCTCCGTATCAACCGGTTGTGTTTTATATTTTTTAAAAGTACCTTACTCCGGGAACCGCTCTAATTTTTTTCTTAATTTGCAGCTTTATTTTTGAATTAACACGTAGCCAAATTAGTGTTTTCAACACTACATATTTACTTACCATTTATGACTAGTGTGAAAATTGGTTAATCGTGTTGTGATCTTCTCATCATCTAGAAAAAAGCAATTACGGTGATTTTTTCTATAAACGTATTGTCGTATTAGAAATTAACAACCTACACAATACGATATATATAACTGGATTTTCATTGTATTGCTACAAAGCAAGTTTGATAGTGTACATATCTTCTATCCACATATTAATATGATCATTGTTATCAAAATCGGACCGACCGGTCGGACAGAAAACTAGAATGTTTATCATGCATGGGGTTTGAATGTTCAGTGGACTGGAAAAAACTAGGATCAACCTGCGAACCGAAGGTCCAACTAGAAACCGGAGTGACCTAAGTTATATTTATTGAAAAAACATTTAGAGAATTCTAGGGTTCTAATTAATATGGCTCCCTTGCATTCCCTTCATCTCTATAGCACTAGGCCAAAAGCCTTTTCCTTCACTATGTCAACTTGGATTTTAACCTACATATTACATCATCCCATCTGATCAATTTGAGTCATTTTGTTGAACCTTCCAACTCCTCATCTAATTAAAGATCTAGTTCGTTATCCAGTTCTGACAACATTGATTATGATATTTTATATTGATAAAAATTTGAAGATAGTTTTTGTTACAGTACATCACCGAGTCTATTGAATGTAGTCTAGAAAACTAAGTTACCATAATTTTTGGTGTCCTAAATTTATGTAATATGTCAAGATAGCCTCTTATATTTACTTAAAATAGCATGATATTTAATGACTTGACTCTGCGTGACAATATAAGAAGTGATTCTGATTGACCTATATATTGTTTTGAGTAAGTTATAATGACACTAGTGCTCAAAGCAAGACACTACATTATAGATCATAGTAAGCAATTCAGGGTCATTCGAAAATCAAAACAAACTCCATTGCCAATCAGTCATTTTTAATTAAGTCCATGATATTAAGGTTAATTTTTGAGTTATTTTAAACAAAATACAATTTTTGTGTACTTTTCTTTAAATATACTTATTACAGGCTCTACATATGTAGCAATAAATGCATTCATATTTTAGGAATGTAAGAAAATAAAAGGGTGGAAATCAATTAGGCAATATCCAAATGCAGATTTTAGGAGAAGAAAGTGGAAGACTATATTTCCACTTTTTCATATTTGGTAATTGGAAATTTGACACATTCTTGATTCCTCATCAAGCTCAATTAATGGTTTAATTAAGGAAAACATAGGCTGTTTTGCTGTGACTAGATTTGATGATGATATATTAATTTGTATATTGGAAATTTTAATTGTATTTATATTTACTAATAATTGAATTAAATTAAGTGTAGAATATATTTTTATCAATATATTCCAATTAATTATAAGCAATTAACAATGAATAATATATGTACAACTTGGTAAAACAACTGGAATTGCATAAAAAGAAAGTATATTCTTTAAATTTTAATTATAAGAAATTAACAATGACATATTTTTTCATTTCCATATATAAATTTAGATAATATTCATACGAGGGAAGACAACATAATAAAAGTACCAATCATTGATTGGCGCAGTGGTAGTATGTGGTTGTGTTTGGTAGGGAAGTCTGCGGATCAATCATCCACAACGGCGACTGGGAGGAGTTTAAATGCCATAATCTTTGGACTCGCCCCGAATTCGGATTAATCGGTCTAATGTGGGTTCAGATTCCGGATAGAAAACCAAAAAACCATAATAAAAGTACAACAATTGTGATAAACAAATGACATAACAAAATTTATGCAATATATGATGCTTATAATTTCTTGGGGGTAAATATGGTGCTTTTAATTCTCTAATGAGAAAGCATAATATTTTTATTTGTTTTCTAAGGGAAAATCTCACAAAAATAATAATCTAAAATTTAGGGTGATACAGTGTATATATATATATATAGCAAGAGGCGAATTCAAGTACCTGAGGCATGCAGAAAAGATTTGGCTGTATTTTATTTATGGAAAACCGCGTGCTAATGTGAACAAAAACAAGTTTCTTTTTTAAATATGAACAAATAAAATGTTTTTATTTGGATAAACAATCATAAAACTTGATGATTTGGAAGGATTTGGAGTCCATTCAGTTGAGAAAAAGACTTGCATATATATCATATATATAAAAAAAAAACACACGTAAAAATACTCATGCATCCTTTTTTTCTTGATTCTGTTTGAATTGACAAATTAAGTAAATTCTTTTTAGCCAATTATTAAAGAAAAAAAATTGCAAAATTCAATTTTATTTTATTTTTTGAAATATTTGGGATAAGTATACATGTGCCCCTAATGTTTTTTAAAAATGTGCATATGTGTATATTTTCTCTTATATATGTTAACGGAAATTCTATGGTTACTTTATTTTTTATAAAATAACCATTAATTTATTTTGTCAATCATTGGATTATGGGTTAAAAACTAATCTAATGTTAAATAAGACAAAATGTAAACAAAGTAAGGGAAAAATAAAATAATCATAGCCTACACCGTTATGTTAAATTTATCTCTAACATATTTTTTTTAATTAAGAGCAATTTTACTCATTGTATTTCAACATACCAATTAATCTTTTTATCTAAACCTATTAAAAATCGACGATATCTAAAATATTTATAGTGCTATTGAAATAGCAAACTATCTGTCAATATATCAACAACAAAGTTTGATTGAATATAAATTAATCATAACAAAAATACGTAGTTAAATTTTTTATTTTGTTACAAGTAAAAGTTATAAATAAACAACCAAAACGTGAAAAGCAGGTCCAATTGATAAAAAAAAAAGCGTATTTGAAAGATATGATATGATAATCAAATGAATGTTAAACTAGATAGCATGGTTATACGTTGTAAAAAAAATAAAAATAGAATGGTCATATTTTTGACAATATATACATGAGTATAGATTGAAATTTTAAGGACAAATTTGTTACGCTAAGAGCAACAAAAAGAAGCTGGCATATGTAAGACTACCAATTTCATACATGTCCATTTGGCAATTTAAATTGACACATTTTGACCAAGCCTTAAGTGCCTTTCTTTACTTTTTATTCTAGGAATAGGAATGAATAATTTTAACCAAAATATTTTATCTATCTGTAATATAACACACATTTAAATAATAATAATAATAATAATAATAATAATAATACTTGGTCTTTTGATTTATTAAAAATACTTTGTATTTAATCATTGATATATTAATATAATGTATTAATCTCTTATAGTAATTAATTATATTTTATACCTGACAAATAACATTATATGTAAGTAGATATATTAAATACCATGTGAAATGATTCATTAATAAGATGGAAAAGCCTTGAAAGTTATGAAAATAACAATAGTTTTTCAAGTGAGAAATATTAAGTCCTAAATGGTGACAATTAGAAAAATTTAGCCAATATGATCTCTAAAATTGCAATTATGCATAAATAAATTCATTAAAATTGGATTCAATATTGAAAAATTGACATGACATTGACCTCAACAATATTACAGTCCAACATTAGCATATGCAATCAATACAAAATTATATTTCGGTAATTACACAAACATAAAAGGGTAAACTTAACAGTAAGTAAGTGACTTTTGATGATCTTCCCACCTAAATTCAATTTTCACTCTTGTTTTTTTTTTTTTTTTTTATAAGAAATTTTCACTCTTGTTTTTGAAGTCCTATTAGATGCTAATATATTAGCTCCTTGTAAGTACTTTGCGACTTTGAGATTTTCTCTAACTTGGGCTGGAGCTACCTTCCTAAACTACACTATTTCAATAGTAAAAGAAAAAGATAGTTCCAACACAATTAAAAATCACTGAAATTAGTTATCAAAAAAAAATAAAAAATACTGATTTTAGTTATAAAAACAAAATAAAAAAATCACTGAAATTAGATTCCTCAAATTATTTAAATATCTACCCAGCCCAGTCTAACCCAGCCTATTAATGCTTGAAAACTTTTTTGGGCTGGGCTTGAATTGGGCTAGAACTGAATTTGAATATTTCTAAGGATTTATTTTCCATGTAAGAGTTTTTTTTTTGTATACTATTTTTTTACACTTTTTTTATTGAAAATGAAATTTCAAGTTTTTCTTGTTGGTTTCAAGTTTCAACCTTAGAAAAAGCAAAAAGTCATTTTGATTTAAAAATCCCATAAAAAAATGACAAATCCAACAATGAGATTAACTGTAAATACGAATATCAACGGCTCATAACTTTTAATCTTTGCAAAACAACACTAGATTTTCAAGACAAACTATAGTCCAACCACATAAAAAAAAATAAAAAAAAATAAAAAAATGGGAGTATTGTGTGGAGGGAAGAGAGAGTATAAATCAAAATGAAAATGGTTATAAAAGTATTTCTTCAAAAACACCGTGTGTACTCCAAATTATAACTATTTCATCTAATATGGCTCTACATCCCTTTTTCAGCTTCGAAGTCATTGATAAATTTGGATTAGTAGGCTCCATTCTTAAAAAAACGATAATTGTCTATCTACATATCACTATTCTTCTCATGGGTATGCCAAAATGAGCTACATACATGATCAAACTGTACAAACAGAAATAGCAATACTTTAATTTCTTAATATAATTTTGTAGATTAAGTTAGTATAAATCATGGGATGTACATTAATCCCAAAGCTTGAAAAATTAAAAAATGTTTATTGTGTATTTTTAGGTATAAAATGGGTTTATAGAAAAAAGGTATAAAATGGGTTGTGTAGTTACACTCCACTGATCAACCTCTGTTGTTAATTCTACTGAAAATGTAATGGGAAGTTATTACCATTGAAAAGTTTAGACAATATACACAAGCAACATAGAGTCTAAGCAATTAAACCTAGAATTTTCAAACAAAATACAGAAGAAAAAAGTTCTTAACAATTTACAACATACAGTCTAAGTAATTACCTTGGACAATCATCGTCGCGCAAACAGAGAATTTAGGAAGAAAAACTGATAAAACTCACCCAATAAAATAGTCGCCTTGCCATATGTCAGAAATGTAAATAGATACTAACGTTACATTTACAAAAAAATACCAACATAACAATTAGAAATATCAGTTTCGAACAGAAACAACAGTTACAGTAGTCAATTAGGAACTTGGAAAAACACCAAATCCAGTTGAACCTTTTATGCTTCCATGGATTATCCTTAAGTATCATCTATGGTCAGAATATGGAGCATGAAAAAGAACAAAAACAAATTGGAGAAGCAAATCTTAACAGCTAAAACAATTTTCTTCCAAATTAGCAAATCTTAGCAACTATGAACAATTTTCATCCAATTCAAGCCCAGCATAGAAATGCCTGAAATAAATGGGCTTGGCTGAGCTTGAATTGGGCCAGAACTGAATTTAAATATTCACAGGCTTTATTTTATGAATTGTGTAAGCCATAAATTATTTTGATATTTTTATTTCTGCAACTGAAATTTACAGATTAATATAACTCTAAAATACCCATACACTAATGGATTGGGTTTGTTATATTAAATGGAATTTTTTTGATAAAGATGGTAGATTAATATTTTGTATGTTATAATTAATGATATTTTAATCTCTTATTTTTTTACAAAAGCAACTACAATTTAAAAACGGAGTAAGTAGTTACTAGTGTAAGGCTCGTGCATTGCTGGGGTTGTATTTGATTTTGACTCCCTGAACTCTTATGGTTTAAAGGATTGAGCATCTAATCATTTTTTTTTCCACTCAAATTAAATTATAGTCATACAATAGATATATTTTTCTTTGAAAAATTGAAAATAATATTAATTGTTTTTATCTCTAAATAAAGTGCGCGGTCTTGTTCTAGGGGTGCCAACCTAGCTGAGATGTTCGAGCGTAATCCTTATTGTCGTCTACTCTTATTCATTAAAAAAAAAAACTCTAAGTTATAAAATGCAGTATAAAAATTTGGAAACTTAATTGGTATGCTCTTATTGATTAATCAAGAAAAACATACGATATGCAATATTATGCATTGATCAATTAGCCGCATAATAAGCCACTCAAATAAAGCCCTAAAATTATTAACCATAGCTAACCAGATATAATAAAGATTACGCACAAATTTACTTTTGAGATAATTATTATTAAGCTATTTAACTAAAGACCAAGAGAGAATGGGAAAGTAGTGCCACGTAACCAAGAACCGCCGGCGATGAACTTATCCGGAGCAAAACCAGCAGCTTCAGTTGCCGATGTAATAACCTTATATCCTTTCCAAGTAACTCTCCTAGATGTTCCGGCCCCGGCTCCACTGTTCTGATACTCTCCATAATACAATGTGTTTAGAGCAAAAGTCCCACTCCATTCAAACCAACCAGCCGGTACAATCACGTCACTGATCACTGATTGCATAACCACAGTTCTTGAATATTCTTTCCAAGGTCGGCCTAGGTATGTAGGGAAGCTACTTTGAACAGGTTTCAAGTCGCTGGTGGCACCGATTCTACATTTCTGAATTACAATTCCGGTGTTTTGATTAGGGTCGGTTCTTCCTTGAGCTGTAAGCATGTTTTTTTGGCCAGAATTGGGACGACGAGCGTGGATGTCGCAATCTTGAAGGACTGCAGCTGCATTGCCAAAGATGAAATCAACTGTGCCCGCGATGAAACAGTTAATGTAGAATTGGCGGTTTGAGTGGACGTAAAGAGTGTCTTGGTATGCTAACATGTCACATTCGTAGAAAGCTGAGAGATCCGCGCCAACTCTTAAGGCTACGGCTTGGTGCTTTGATGGACCGGCAGTGTTTTGAAAGGTTACACCCCTAGCTAAAAATCCTTGACCCACCGCAGCTGCAAGTAAATATCGAACTCGTCAAAAACAAGTTACGTACTAATAATCTATATATTTCGTGTATTTGTACACAATATTACAAACTTTAAATGTTATAATCATATAAATAATGATTAATTTTTTCATTTGTTTTGTATTATTAAGTCTCTAAATTTTATAATTGATGTCTTGTTGAACCTTTTAGACACAAACAACGAATTACACAACAAAGAAAATGCATGATAGAAATAGAATTGACAAACAAAAAGTCAATAATAACAGAAATAATGAGTATCTATTATGTGATATAATTTATTTATTTTAAAATATGCAATAATGCTTCAATTATATAATTCAGTTTAAAAAGCAAACATAAAGTTTAATCAAAGAAAAAAAAATCCAAATATTGGCCTAAATTAGATACAAGTCCTTAAAATTGTTTAAAAATTTCATTTTAATCTCTCAACTTTATAAACGACTTAATGAGTCCCTCAACTATCAAAATATGATATATTGAGTCACTCAACTATAAAAAAAGTGGACATATTGAGTTCTTATTAGATGGCGTGGTACTGAGTGACAAATGTGAAAAATAGTAATTTTAATGCCAAATCAATGTCACGTCATCGAATAATGACTGAATATGTCCATATTTTGATAGTTGAAAGACTCAATAAATCGTCCCCAAAATTAAGGAACTAAAATAACTTTTTTGAACAACTCTAAAATATTTAAAGACTAAAAATTCAATAAAACAAAATTGCAGTTTTTTTAAGGGAAAATATACACAATCCTTTTTATATAAACTGTAAAAAGCAAAGAATAAAAAAAACAATTTAAAAGATTAAAATAAAGTAAAAATGCTTTAAGAAAAATAAAGTAAAAATATATAACGAGTGTGAGCATAAATAAATAATTTTGGTTTTGGAAAAAGCAATAATTAGAGGGCACATGAAGAAATTTCCCTAGAAGATAAGGAAGCATCATAATTTAAAATAAATAAATATATGTTTAATATATAAAGTAAATTGAAGGAAAATGGCAAGCAAAAAGTGGCACGTAAAGCATCAAAAGAAAAGTCTACAAGAGAAAAAGAACAAAAGTTGTGTGTTGTGCAGGGCTGTTAGCCACTTATTGGATACATTAATAAATTCTCTAAGCCTAGAAAATGACACTTCCTAACTCTATATATATCATATAATACTCTAAATTAAAGCGGTTTGGTCCTTAAATCCTTTGTTTAGATACTCACGATTAAGTTTTCAATTTCAATTGAAGTGTTTAAGGTTATCTAGATGCTCAAAATTTGACTCATGACTGAACAATACTTCGACTGATTTTTGATAATCTTTCAAGAACTTCAGTCGTTTGTTAGCGTCTAACACTTAGCATCAAAGAGGTTAAATATGACGAACTGAGATACCACAAAAGATAAATGTAACAAAAGAATACCATAACGAGTAAATATAACATTTTAAATACCATAAAAAGCAAAAAAATGTTTAATCTATCGCTTTCTATATAGCTAATTTTGTAGTGTGATTGGTAAACGACAAAGTGACCAAACAACATGCATCGTTGGTTCAAAATTAATTTCTTCTTTTTGCAGTTGGTGAAATTTTTTGCAACACAACAATAATCGATTCCGTGATTTAAGCCATGTGATTCTTCAATAAAAAATACTCTAATTATCTCATGGAATGTTTATGAAATTTGAAAAAATTTCGCATACAACAAAAGTTTAGATTATCGTATATCAACTCAATTTTAAATTTTATATAATTTATTGCAACTAAAAGCTAGAAATAGCTAAAGTAATAACTTTTTTATATTAATTTTTAACATAATTTTTTATACTATAGCCATTTGAGCTTGAAGTGGGCATAACACATATTCGTTCTACCATATATTTTAAATTTATCGATAAATGAGGTTGTCAAGACTCAAACTCATAACCTTTCGATTCCAAAAAACTCTAATATTATGTCAATAAACCGATTAAACCAAAAGTTCAAACTAATTAATAGTTAAGGTCTATAATATACTCAGTATAACTATACGGTATTACGTGCATGGCTGCATGGCCGGCTCTAGGGAGAGGCGACAAAGGCGGTCGCTTAGGGCTATCTATCGAAAGAGGCCTCTTGTCTAAGTCTCCAACATGAATGAAACTAGACTAGCTACCGAAAATCAGTGGATCAACTCAACACTTTATTTGCATGTTTTTAAGTTACAAAATTGTTGTTGTAAAAAAGATCAAATGATGACATAATTCTTTGTACTTAGTTCTACAAATAATATAGTTATCATAACTAGTTCGTTCTCTATAAATTGCTCAAAAAATTTGATTTTTAATTAGTGTTTTTTATTCAACTTGTAGAGCTTCCAAAATGTTGTATTTTACCTGGATAAAATCTCTTAAATATAGACAATAATGTGAGATATTTTTCTATATATGTTAGTGTTGACCTAAATTCATAAATATGGACTACAACTATATAAACACAATCAATACGTACAACCATGCAAAAATTGCAATCTTTTTATAACATATTGATAGTATAATTAAATAGTTTATGACATTTCATACTCCATTTAATAACACTATACTGCTGTTTTGTTTTCTACCTACCTATCTATTTGGATGACGATTTTAAATTCAATTGTCCTTACATTTGATGACGTGTGCTCAAAACTAAAACAAAAAGAATGCTATTTAATTCAACTACGTACTTATTTTTTAAAAATCACTGATTTAAGACCAGCAGGACATATGCAAATTGGGTACCCCTACGAAAATTTAATAATTCATAATCATGAATGGAAAATATATACCCACTAACTAATCAATGGAGCCCATTTCTAATAATTCAATCAAAACATCCAAATACAGCTCATTTTTATAAGATTTGTGCTTAAAAAAATCCACAACTATATATTATTTTTGAATAAAAAAACACCGTAAAAGTATTTGATCATCTTCTTATTTTTTTCTAAAAACACTTTGTACAATTACACGTACATTAAATAATAAAGAAAAATAATTCGAATTCTTAACCTTTTTAATCATAGATAAAATGTTTAACTAATAGACTAACTCATTTACCATGCTCATCTTCATATTCAACACAATGATGAGAAAAATTATCTTTGAATGTATAGCTAGATTAATATATTCATTTCTTTCATTATATGACATTCTTAACCATTCGAAAATAAATAATATTTTAAAATATATATGTTGTGGATATATAAATTTTATGAAACTGAAATAGTAAAAATACAGTTCCACACAAATAAAAAGAGATTATAAAATATTGTTGAAAAGAAAGAAAAAATTATAGTATATGTTTAATGCAACATTGGATTAATAATTTGACGTGACACGTTAAAAAAAATATAAAATGGATTGTTAATTTAGAAAATTTAGCCCTTAAAATATAACGCTATAAACTTTTTACACTTAATTATGAAATAATACCAACTTTTCAAATGTATTACTTTGTCAAATAATTGATTCGGTACACAAAATCATTCAAGATAAATGCTAAATTTTCTGATGGTTAAAAAGTGTAAGTGATAATCGTATACACTATCGAAACACGACAAATTTATCATTCTATTTTAAATAAATTCAACAACTAATCTCTTCTTTAAATCATGTGTTTAATAACATTACTATAAAGATTTAAGTTAAAATATAAAAAAATAAAAAACTGCCTCATATATTTTTTTTTTTAAAATGAACTATGAGAACTAATAGAATGTGTTTTCTCGTAATTAGAGTATCATCGATCCTAGATATTCGATCTTATATTAAAAAGCGTTAAACGTTAATAGGTCAGCTGAAAGGAGTCTATTAGAAACTAAATTGTATTATCGATCCTATTAGAATCTCTATCTTGGGATGCATAGAATGATATAAGTGATTAAGGCGACCTTAATTTAAAACCGTGCTCGTAATTTAGACTCGAATAAATAATGAAATAAAGGTACTTACCAACGGTGGCAGAGTTAAAAGTGGTGCTTCCATCAACAACATTTCTAC
The DNA here is from genome assembly GCA_028411795.1 of Euphorbia peplus. NCBI lineage: Eukaryota > Viridiplantae > Streptophyta > Magnoliopsida > Malpighiales > Euphorbiaceae > Euphorbia > Euphorbia peplus. Next base: position 3,309,834 of record CP110843.1, on the reverse strand, counting down.
TAGCAGTAATAATGGTTGTCTTCCTCCCATCTCCGAGGAACATAATATTCGTTTTAGCCTTAGGCACATCCACATTCTCCTTATAAACCCCCGATTTTATCCTTATCACATACCTCGTCGAACTTTTCGACGGCGCCGCCGCTACCGCCGCCGAAACCGTCCTAAAATTCCCACTCCCATCAGCCGCCACCACCACATTTGGCGTCACCGACGACGACTGCAACAACCTCCTATCTCCCACCGACAACCACTCCGGCCACCTTATTTCATCCCTCTCCTCCTTCAATTTCCTTACCCCTAATTGCGACAACTTCATCATTTCCGTCGCTATATCCGTATCCGTCATGTTTTTAATCATCGCCAAAGCGTTGCTACACATTTTCTCGACGTGAACTTGTCCCGCTAGCAACGCTTTTCTCACCTTTTTATCAGCGTCATCATGAGAAAATCCATCCAAACACGTCTCTTGATTCGTTATTGCGGAGCTCATCAGTGTTTTCAGATCATCCGCGTGTTGAATCAAAGATTTCTTCAATGGATACTCGTTTAATTCGTCTCTAGCTTCGTGAAGCTCGTCGAGAGTTTCATCGATCGTCTCTAAACAATCGTGGAGAGCGCATTTTTCTCGTTTAGTGAGATTTTTCGTCTTGGATAATAGCTTTTTTACGACGAAATAGTTTTTTTCGACGGCTTTAGTTGTGAGTTTTAGTGACGCTACGATTACATCTTTTTGTGACGCTAAATTGGCAGTGGCGCCAGGGACGGAGGTTAAGGCAGAAACGCAGTACTCCGGGTACCGGGTTGTGCTGCAAGCAGTTTTGAGTATGGCGTGTGAGTCATTGTCGTTGTTGTTTTTGTTTGATTTAGCGACGGAGACAATGGCGACAACGGCGGAGACAAGGAGGAGGGAGGCGAAGATGGAGAGGAAGATTTTTTTGTGTTTCTTGAAAATAGAGGGGTGAGATTGGTGCATTGTGTTGAGGTTTTCTTTTTCTTGGGACATGTTTGGGAAGTGAGAAAATAGAAAGAATAAAGAGGAAGTGGTGAAGAATGAGTGAGAATGGATAAGAGAAGTGTTTGGTTTATAAAGATGTTGAGATTTGTGAAGTGGTGGCTTGATTTGTCCTTTTTGATTTTATTTTTTTAAGAATTTGAATTTTTATTTTGAAAAATATAAAAATGTTTCTTTTTTTATAGTTGTTGAAATGAAATTGTAATAATGGAATTTGAATACTTGTACTATTGATGTTGTTTGTATGTCTGATATGAGTTTTATATTGCCAATAATGTGTAGTAGTTAAGGTGTTTAATTGAAGGTTAAGATTATTTTGCCTAATAAGAAAAAGAAAAAAGGTAGCAAAGTAGTATTTTCATGTTACTAGGTAAGGTAAGAGTAATGTTACTTCTAGTGTTTTGAATGATACATCTCTGTTTCACATTGTTATATCACGTTGCTTTCAAGAAGAGCTACCATATGTTGTTTTGAGAGAAAGTAATTGTCAAAATTTAAAACTTTTGTAATGTGCTTGTCAAACACTTCTCAGCTTCCTATTTTCTTTCATAAGACATTTTTGACAATAATTTCTTTCACAACAACTATTTTATGTAAAAACAATTTAAAATTATTACACTGACACATTAAAATAATAGTTTAGAAATTATTTGTAACTCATCATCTAACCATTGACTCTTTATCTGCATATTTCGGAATGTATCATGTTATTACTATTTGGTATCGGACCAAATATATGTTTATGCACAGTGTGCAATATTATAATTAAAAGATTTAATAATACTGCATATTTTTCTTTGTGTAACTATTAGGTTAAACTTTTAGTTTTAATTGATTAACTATGCATGATATCAAATCCCTTAGACTAAAGGTAGATGTTCTATTCTTTACAACTTTATTATACACGGTTCAAGTTTAAGAAGCACTTTAATACAGTAAAATGTTAGATATTAATTCTTCGGTTTTAACTGTGAATTTAAAACGGTACATCAATCAATTTTGTAATATTATCTAGATTAGATTCTCTTTACCTGTTTCAATTTTATTTTCATTTTTTTACCATCTAGCCGACACTCTCGTAGCCGTTATGGTCTAGAGTACTTTAGTCATGAATGTTTATTTTTTTAATCTTTTGTTTAATGATTAAAGAGGTGGGTGTGTTAACAAGTTGCAATTGATTGATTAAGAAAATGAGCAATAATATAGTAGTAAAAATTTAACCTTACACGAGGAGGAATGTCTGTACATAATTATCTTATCTGCTGCCATTTTTCTTGCAACTATGAATTTTATTTCGATTTATGTCTTCATGGTCTAATTTTGTTTTATTGCATCACGTGGTTTTTTATCATTTGCTTCTCATAAATACTGATATTGTTTACTTAATAATCTTTTGATGGGCTATTCTTACGAAAACGAGGCCGCTTTACAAAATATGTATTTTTTTTATTATTTTTAAAGTCAAGTCCGCTAACGATGTCGCGATCACTTGATATGTAAATATTTTATATTTATCTGCTTATAATGTTTGTCGTTTAGATTTTTACATATATTAAGAAATTTCATTAATTAGCAATAAAAATAGTTTGATATTATCATACTACCATCTAATAATTAATATTCAAAATGACTTTCTAACTAATCATCATGAGGACAAAGTTGAAAAAGTTCAGTTAATGCTTCTTAAAAAGTGTAAAACGTCAAATATTTTACAAATTTTTTTTTCTCCAAAACGTCAAATATTATAAAACAGATGGAGTATATAGTTAGCACACTTTTTAATAGTCATTAATTAATAAATAAAATAATATATTTTTTATTTAAATAAATAGTATCTTTTAAATTGATACTAATGTTTGTGAAATTATTAATTGTGTAATAAATTATCTCATGATCCAATGAAATTTTATTGATTTTTTTTCAAACTCAAATCCGAACTTAAAACATAAACACTAAAACCCCGACCCCAAACATAAACTCTAAAACCCAAAACCATAAATCCTAAACCCTACGTAAAACCGGAACCTAACCAATAAACCTAAAACCTAACCATAAAATCTCAAATCCGAAACTAAACTCTTAAACTAGAAACCCAAACTCTAACCCTAACTTATAAACCCTAAATCTAACCATAAACTCGAACGTAAACCCTCATATCCGAACCTAAGTCTCAACTTTAATCCTACCAAACCTAAGCCATAACAACCAAATCCCATATTAGTTATCATGAAAAAATTAATGATCTCTGTAATTATTTTAGTCAAACAATTAATAATCACCAATAACCATAAAATTTAATGAAAATTAAATAGTTAATAACTATTAAATGCTTATCAAGCGATTTAGGGCATTAGTTAGCTTTTACCTTTTAAGTTATAGAATTGAGCACCAAATCAAAGATTACAACGAGAAAGACAGAAAACTTAGAGAGAAAAATAAGTATTTATAATTAATTAAAGAAAGATTTATGAACTCAATATATAACCGGTGAGACTAACCAATCATTAATCTAGCCTTATATAGTTAACTCACATATATGTGGTTAACATCATTTGCATTGAAACTAGTTAAGGCTGTGTTTTTTATGCCTTATCAATAATTTATTTCAATTCAGTTCAGTTCAGTTCAGTTATAAAAAATAGAGCCTAAATATACATCGTTCCATTTAGTCTTGAACCTACATATGAATAAATTTCAAACTACTTTTTTTTAAGGGAAAGGCAGCTTGTATTAATTAGAAATAGTAGTTCAACAGAAACAAGCAATCAGAATACAAAGAGGAGTAAAAGCCTCAGAAATATACAGGTTAAAACCTGTAATCAGGCTGTAAAGGCAGCTAAAGAAACAAAAAGCAACAACATAAACCATAACAAACATAATAAGGAAAAACAAATACATAGTCATATATTCGCCGAAAGTCCCGATCTGCAGATGAACAACTGATATCAGTTCTTCAACATCTTGACTCTTCAAGCAATGAGGATCTAAGTCCTTTTTTATGATGGCGCACTCCCGTATATCTATATATCTACGGATAAAATCAACATTTTCTGTCCATGCTAAAACCAAAAGAGCTTTAAATGAGGGAAAAAATGCTAACCAGTTATAGATCTAGAAACAAAGAACAACATAGGAAATATATAACAAAGGGCACCCAAGGAAAAAATACATATGAAAAAAGAAAAAAACAAAGGAAAACTGCAGAGAAAAAAGAAAAACAAAGGAAAAAGGAAGCAACACTACAGATCTACAGTTGTGAGGAGAAAGAAGGAAGATTTCCTTCTTCCTCCTCCCGAATCTACAGGTTGCAGTAGGCGGAGGAGCGGAGGTGATGGGTGACGGCGAAATGTAAGGAAGGAAGGGACCAGTAACAAAATCCTCATCGGCGAAGCACGGGAGGAAAGAAAAGACCACAAAGGGCAATAACCCTGACACTACACCAAGAGGTGAGGAAGGGAGAGGAAGAACTAAGGAGGAGGCCATAATCTTAGAGAGAGAGCTGGGGAGGCGGTTTTAGAGAGAGGGTAGAGCCTCTCTCTCTAAAACCCTAGTTTGTGTAGTTGTTGATATTGTATCCGTTATTCAATATGATGCTTAAGTTTCAAACTACTTAAAACTCAATAATATCTTTTAAATTCTTGACACACTCTCTCATGTAAATCTTTTTTGAACTTGAAAGGTGTACAATACAAGTTCATCATACCATGTGTTTTTAATTCACCAATAAATAGAATTGTCAAGACTCGACATCGAGACATTTGATCGCAGAGGCTGTAATACGATATTAAGAAACCAATTGAACCAAAAGCTTATAACTGATAGTTGAAGCCTAGCGCATCGACATCTTTTATACTCATCTCTTACATTAATAATTTCTTCATAAAAAAATCACTAACATTAAAAATGGTCTTGTTGGAGTGTTGTTGAGCCCATCGTTTTGGTTGAATTTCTCTTGATTTATGAAGCTTTGAGTTGGATTAAGGAGTGGAGTTAGACTCTCATCCAAGTTTAGTCAAATTTCATGGTAGTTACTCGGTCAATGGCTGGTTCATCAGGGATTCAAAGATTGTTGTGTCATTTTCAACACAAGCAAATTGCTTTATTTGTGAGGTGTAACGCTCATGGGTTACACATGTTATTGCTAGAAATATTTTTCATGAGATTAATATAGGAACGAATGACTTTCTGTTAGGCTCTGTTGATTTTACCAATCGTTGGTTGGCGCATTGGTATGGAGTTGCGCTTGGTAGGGAGATATGTGGATCAATCCTGAGGATTGAAATACCATCCACCCTGAATTCGAATTAATCGGCTCAATGTAGTTTGAAAACCGAATGAAAAAAATAAAATAAAATTCAATTCAGTTTAATTCGTTAAATTTATATAAAAAATAATAAAAAATATACCTAACTTCAGTTTTAATGTCCTCAACATTGATTTTTCTATTTAAAAAAATGAAATAAAATAAATTCTTTTTTGATATGGTTGCCTCCAAAATTTTAAATAAACGACATTGTGATATGGACGTGATGATAAAAATGTGATGTTGTCAAATGTTAGCATTAATTAATTTGGCGAAGTTGTTGTGAGATTTTTATTTTTCTTTGTGTGATATTTTGAGATTTATAACATTTTCTAAGATAAACTGAAGTATTATAAATGTAGTCCAAATTTTAGAAAATTGACGTTTGCATCAAATCACATGGCTTTGTTCATTTTATTCTTTTGTTTGGCATATTTTATTGATTAATATATGTTGTCCTCCGATAATTAAGCTACTCTGATCAAAACGTGGTTTACGTATCATTTCTTTCAACTAATTATTTTACACCTCAACTCCAAATCAAATAATATTCATTTATTAACCAAATTATATGATAGAATATTTTTTTAGATAAAAGAAATACATTTAAAAACTTTTTGAGAGGGTTTTGGTTAGAACATACTCTAACAAATCTCATAAGTCTTAACGAACATTAAGAAGCAATTAGAAAGAGTTTTAAGTATAAATTTACAATTTTTGACTATGACAGTGAAAGTGAAGAAATTTTTAGTGTGTGAGACATCAATTAAACAACAATGAGAGTCTTCTTCAACTTTAACACTGGACTATCCATTTATTGTGATCCAACTAAGCGCTTCCAGAATATAGAGAGCTTTCCTCAAGAGAATCAAATATCGTCTAAGAAAGCTTGATAACATCCATATGGAAAGACAAACCAATACTACTCATAAAGATGGACAAAACTATCTGTCACTCATGCAGGTCGACAAACTGAAAACAATCATATAGAAAAAGTCAAATAAAAAAACTATAAATAAGAAAAAAACTATCAAAGTAGTTAATTATAGCAATAGATGAAACAAATAAGAGGCTTATCTTTTGGCTTTAAGCCAAAAGAGAATCTCAAAATTTGAATGAAGAAGACGAGAGGACAACTAGGGGCTAGGATTTCTTTCTTCCTATTAATGCGTGTACTAGACATCGAAGAATTGTAGAAGCCGTAATGTATTATTGACAAGTAAAGCATATATATACAATAGAGTCCACAAAGGTGTAATTACATAAATAACACTAACATATATTCTATAACCCTCCCACAAGTTGAGTAGGGGGAGCACAAATACTCAACTTGAAATAAGTGAACAAAAACGGTCTTTCGCTAGTGGTTTTATAAGTATGTGGCAACTTTGTCCAAGGTAGGAATGTATTGAACCCGAAGAAGTCCTTTAGAAACACAAGCCCGAAGAAAGAAAAAGTCAACTTCAATGTGCTTACTTCGATCATAAATATGAAATTGAGGGCGAGATAGGTAGCAGACAAGTTGTCACACAATAAACGAGGGAGACGAGGCAACCAAATCCCAAGTTCCTGAAGGACAATTTGAAGCCAACCAAGTTCAGATGCACCAGTAGCCAAGGCACGATATTCCGTGTAACACCCAGGCCCAATACCATGCAGATATTGTCCGCTCTGGCCCAAATCCATCACCATTGAGCCGCACGGCTTTAAAACGCATCATGCATGTATTGGGTCCACATATCACTTATAAGCCCCAGTTCACTCCTCTCTATTTCTGATGTGGGATTCGGTTCATTCCTGTCCCCATCGCCATCCCTTAGAACCGCTCCTTGTACAAACCTTCTCACCCCGGCGCCACTCTCTCTGGACCGGGTCGTTACAGGCCCACCAGCTTCCGCCTGGTTTGTCCCCGAACCGCACATCGTACATAGAGAGTCGGCTCTGATACCACCTGTAACACCCAAGCCCAATACCATGCATATATTGTCCTCTATGGCCCAAATCCATCACCATTGGGCCGCACGGCTTTAAAACGCGTCATGCATGTATTGGGTCCACATATCACTTATAAGCCCCAGTTCACTCCTCTCTATTTCCGATGTGGGATTCGGTTCATTCCTGTCCCCATCGCCATCCCTTAGAGCCGCTCCTTGTACAAGCCTTCTCACCCCGGCGCCACTCTCTCTGAACCGGGTCGTTACATTCCGTCTCTGCGGAGGATTGTGATGAAGAAGAATACCATGATTCTTTGTGCGTTGAGGATATCTGAGTATGCATTTAACACTTATCCAATGAATGCATGAATGGAGCTAGACGATTAATAGGCAAGGAAATATCTGGGAGAGTGAAGGCTAGGTATTGGAGGCTCCCAACAATACCATGATAGAGTGTAGGATAAGAGAAGATATCACCTAAGTTTAACAGAAATTTTTCTTTAGTGCACATTGGGGGTGGAAATCACTTTAGAATTTGCCATTTTTGCCTTATGGAGAACTCCCTCGATAAATGTAGTCTGATGAAACAATAGATCAGATTTGGTCCACAATGCCTCAATTAACCACCAAAAAATAACTGAATGCCGACTAAGATCACGAAGATCAAACTGACGTTGTAATTGAGTTACCAGAAGTCGAATATCAGAAGCACATGAGCCCATTAAAATGATGTCATCAACGTAAATGAGAAAGAAGATAACAACTTTGGACGTGCGATAGTAGATAGGGACGTATCAGCTTTCGACCCGTAAAAGTGAAGATTGTGCAATACATCAGTTAATCATTTGTGTCACATCCGAGGGGCATGATGAGGCCATATAAAGACTTTTTCAGTTTACAAATATGATTCGGAAACTAAGGATCATAAAAACCAAGGGGTTAAGTCATGTAAATAACTACCCTCTAGATTCTCATGGAAGAAAGCATTAGAGATGTTGAGTTGTATAACAGTCCAGTTCTGAGAAATAGCAAGAGCCAATAATAACCAAACAGTAACAGGTTCGATTACTGGACTGTATGTCTTGAAGAAATCGATCCTGGGGCATTTATTATAACCTTTGGCCACCAGACGGGCCTTGTATCTCTCAACGGGGCCATCTAGATTTTGTTTAACATGAAAAATCCATTGGCATTTCACCAAGTTAATAGAAGGATTTCGAGGAACAAGAGTCCAACTGCCATGCTACTGATGAGCACGAAATTCAGTTTGCATCGCAACAGACCAAGCAGGATATTTTAGAGCTTCAGAAATAGATTTGGGAGAAGTCGGTAGCTTATAAGTTAGAGCAAATGGTTGCTTGGGATGAAGGGAACTAGTTTTGATTGAGCGATCATAGTATGTGTGTTACTTGAGACCGAATGAGAAGCATCATAAAGAAGTCAACAGTAAGTGGCCTAGTAGAAGAAACATTGCTCCTTCATTCTTATTTCTCTTCCTCTTCATCTTCTTCATCTCCTAAAATGCACAGAGCGCGTTGTTTCTCCTTCATCTCCTGAAGTTCATCCTTCTTCTTCCTCTTTATCTTCTTCATATCCTTCCTGTTCCGATCAATGCATAGATCATGTCGTTTCCGATTGATCCCCTTTATCTCCAGAAGTTCAAAAAGCTCAATCATGTCATCTTTAATAGTGAGATCTCTGACATTGTTCCCTCAATTGCTCAACTCTTCTTCTTCTTCATCTTGTCTATCCTCATCTCGATCTTAAACCCTGGACATTTTTCTTCCCCATTCAACTCCTATTATTGCCATCTCACTCTTCTTCTTCTTCTTCTTCTTCTTCTTCTTCTTCTTCTTCTTCTTCTTCTGCGTTTCCTTCTCCACTATAATATATTTTCCGACTCCGGCGAGTTTTATAGTCTACTGCCATCGTAATATATTTCTACAATATATCTCTCAAACACTTCTACCATTTATAGTATATTCAATGGAGACCCTTTTAAGAAACAACAAAGTTGATATCTTTCTTTCTATCCAATTGATGAACCATATTTGTGATTTGCAAGGTTTATTTATTTTGAAATATATGCACATATCAATTTCTCTGACATGAAAACCCACTCCGTAATCTACTTAAGCTTTAAATCCGAAAGACAACACAAAAAAACGAAATAAAACTTGTCAACGAAATAAACCATGTCATGTTGTCGTGTCGCGCAACAGCAAACCAGAAAAATTAAAACTAGATTTGATGTTTCTTCTCAGTGATTTCTTCTGCTCTTTTTCTTTTTTCCCTTTCTTCTTGTTTTATTGTTTCTTGTTTTAGCAATTTTTAGATCTATCATTCTTCTCTTCCTCGTCACTAGATTTCGCCGCCGTCTATCCACGAACCTTCAGTTGCCGTCGATCGATGAAACCCTCAGTTGCCGTCGTTATTGTTCTTGTCGCCGTTGTTTGCTTGTTGTCGAGCAATGTAACACCCAGTTGTTGTCGTTGCAGTTGTGGTTCTTCTCATCCAGTTACTTATCGTTGCCGTCTTTTATATGTCGTCGTCACTATATGTGCTTGTCGTCAATTACAAATGGGACAACGGAAACAATGGAGTAACAGTAAAGGAAGGAGGAATTACGGGAACGATAAAGCAAGAACGAAAGAAGGAACGAAAAAGAGGGAAGTAAAAGAATGTGAGAAGGATTCTGTGATGTTTTTAAATGAGAGATATTTTTATCCCAAAATCTTAAAAATGTCTAATTTTATAAATGTTACCTAAAGTAGTCTAGATAGTAAACAAACTAGAAAAATGATTTAATTTTGTAACTATGCCAAAATATAAATATGTATAGATAGATTTACATTTATTCTTTATACCTTTTCCATCCCCTTGGTTTTTCCTTTTCTTTCTATAAATTCTGTTCTTTTTTTCCCTTGGTAGGGAATAGTCTAATATGATTTCCTAGCTTTACAGTTAATATTTCTTTATTTTATACAATGAAATAATTACTGTTGTGCAAAAGTAACGATGCTCTAGTTTTTAATTAACTAGTGGCAATTTACTACTATTAATAAAGATATTAATATTTAATTAGTAAGTTGTAAAGTATGAGAAACAAATATTTCTAACGAATGTTTCCTAATTAAATATAAATAATGGGGCCAATATATAAAAGAATCCAATTCTACATTAGGAGTTTTGAAAGTCTAAAATGAACAAGGTTAGGACATATATCAAATAGTGAAATATTACAAGTTTAAATATGTAACTATATGATACCAACGTATATGTCAGATATATATCCGTTTCATTTTATGAATGGTTTCTCATTTTAAATTAGAAAAATCTTGCATCTAGGTTTACTTCGTACATAATATTCTCTACTAATTAGAACAGTTATATTGGACTAAAAATCTACCACAATATATACACAAACATATGACACATGGTATGACTTTATAAATAAACACATCATTTGACTTAAAGTACCATTATTAGCACATCATACCATAATAACTTTCTTTACGGCTATTCATTTTATTCAGTACATTGAAAATTGATTACCGATCAACGACCCTTTTTATTTTAACTTAATTATATCTTACTTCAAGTTACATGAGCATGAATTTGTACTAGAAAATGGGTTTACGTGATATCATTAATTATATGTAGTGTGTAGACAAGGATGACCTGAGGAGCCTAACACCCCAAACCACCAAAAGTACTTTTATTTAGAAGTTGAGCTTCCTCAATCTTTTAAAGATGGTGAGACTTTTCTTTTCATAAAAATGTGGGTATAAAACTACTCCTCATTTCGAATTCTTGTATTGGCATACTCCCTTTTCCTAATAATGGCAATTGTCACAATAATAACTAATTAAATCATATTATGCATATGCAAGTTGACAAGTTGAAAAATGGACCCAAAATAGTTACACATGCATGTTTTATGTCGTATTCTCTAGTCTGTTTTATGCTCATAATTCATATAATTGACATGCATATCCATGTCATTAATTTTATAAAAACAATTATGAATTACCCATGAAATTGATTGAGCAAAAATAGAAATTCAGAACTCAGAAGTATATTCTATTTCATTCACTGGTAGCATTATTTTAGGAACATATGGAAATGATCCAGTCTCAAGGAACTGACAGGATTTTTTTGGTAACAAGGAACTGACAGGATTGATGTTAGATTTTCATTCGATCAAAATTTTGTGTACATTAAATTTCAGAAAAAAAAAAACACATAAAAAGTAAAATATGATTACTTCTCCCTTTTTTAAAAATAAACTGTAACTAGCTAATATTATGCAACAACTTCGTTTGGGGTTGATTTTTGGCACAACATGGCATCAAAACTTTTTTACTCAACAGTAGCAATATTTATGTTTAGAGATTAATATAAAACATTATGTTAGCCTTTAACTATTAGTTCGAGCTTTCGATTAAGTAAAAATAGTATCAGAACTTTTATGACTGAAATGTTCCGAGTTTCAATCCTGACAACCTCATTTATTTGTGGATAAAAAACATATAATGGAATGAGTGTCTGTGGTGTACACTTCAAGTCAAAGAGACATCGTCGTGAGGGTGTATCAGAAATTAATATAAAACATGTTGTTGGGCTTTAAGTATTAGCTCGAGCTTTTAGTTCAATCGGTTAAATAGCAACTTTACATGTGTGTATGCATATTGTACTAGTCGAATGTCCGCGCGATGCGCGGGTTAAATTTTGAAATCATTCAAAATATAAAGTTTGATTATAAATAAGAGAAATTATATAATGGTCTTTGTCAAATAAATTCAACAAACATACTTTTAAAAAATTACTAACATGTAAAAAAAAAAAATACTTCAGATTCCTAATATTAAAGAACACTAAGCATATTATTAAGTGTTGTCTGATAGTTTAATTTTTTTTATCACCTTCCTATTTTTTGGTCTTCTTATGCCAAGGTCAGAAATTCGGGAGAATCCACTGTCAATAGAAAAAGCAATTCGGTGATTTTTTTAAAATCTCTCACTAAAACTTTATTCACTATATTTTTTACAGTTAAGATGTAACCTATAATTTTTTACCGGTTTAGATTTTAATTGGTGAGTTTGAGTATCATATACTAATAGCTAATTTAATTTATGAAAAATAAACTTGAAAAATAAAAAAAAATAATGAAAAACTCACAAAGCCCCAAATGAAACAACAAAGTTGATGACCTTTTCTCAAGCTTTTAAACAAAAACTAAATAAATAACAATCAAGAAGTTGTAAAAGAAAAAAAAAAAATTAACAATGAAGAAGAGAGGAGCTAGTGGGGTGAAGAAGGAAAAAGGTCAAAAATATATGATGCAAGTACTGCATTGGGTTGGAGTGATTTTGTTTTTATAAAAGAAAATTAGAATCAGCTTTGCCCTTGTGCCACACCACAATTATCAATTGACAAAATTTCGCAAGCTTCTGAATTTTCATTTAGAGTTTGCAACCTCACTCACCACGTTTAAGTAAAAAAAAACAAACATTAAATTGAGCTTCTCTATCTTCTGTACTATTTATTAGGCAGAAAAGCAGATTTTAACTAATGAATACGGAATGAATTTGTTAATTAATAGGCAAATAATGCAATTTAATGAAAAGTTAGGGTTTTTTTTTTAAAAAAAAAATAGATCAAATTCTTTGCTTTTGAGTTTGACACATTAGATTAGACAAATAGCTAAGATGTCATACATAAAAAGCTTGACTTTCTTGTCTTTAATATATTTTAAGATAATAAGTTTAGCAGCCATACACCTGCATTGTTTAGCTGGAGGCTGCTGTATTGGCTGCATGCACTAGCAATTAATATGAAAATTCATTAAAAAAAAAGAAAAAAAACTAATAGAGCAGCCATCAACGTTTTTCCTATGATTTTCTTTTGTAGACGATAAATTATGAGGTTGGTTGGTGTGTTCAATTGACATACTTACTTTGATGCTTAAAGATTAAAATTACTTACAAGATTTAATGTTTTTTTTACCAATGAAATACTAATATATACTAAAAAATTTACTAATTAAATTTTGATAATGCAACCAACATCAACATCATATATTATATGGAATATTCTATATTCACTTTGTTTTTCACAAAGTAACCATTACTTTGTTTTGTCAACCATTGGATCATGGGTTAAAAACTAATCCAATGGTGAAAAAGACAAAGTAAGGAAAAAACAAAGTGACCATAACCTACACTAATAAAATATATCACATGGCATGAAGAATGAGACTATATAAGATTCGCTTTAAACAACATTTAACAACACTCTTTTTTTTTTACACTGGATATATTCGTTAGTGTACAAATACATTTCCTTATTCATTAGTCATGATAATACTAGTATTTGGCAACACATTTTGAATTCAACTTTTGTTCTTTTTATGATTGTTTTTAATAAAGAGCGATCAAATTTACTTATATGCAAAATGTGACTTTTCTTAATCTCATATAAAAAAAGCTCAAAAGATATAATTTTCATCTTTAAAACTAAGTCAAACATTGCATAAGCGCTCGTTAAGGTTTAGACATTCTCTATCTTGCATGAATACTATATGTATAAATTTTAAACAAAAATGAAGTGAGAGGAAGGTGGAAAAAACAACTTCATTTCTATGAAAAGATAAATAATGACTAAGTATTTTTTTAAAAGAAATTTGAAAAAACAAATTTTAAAAAAAAGAATTATTGTGTGATTAAAATATGAATAAGCTCAGAAGATAATTGCGCTGGTTGTTAACTTAAAGTCATGATGTAAGAGAATGCGACTGGAAATAACTTTACTACGGTCACATAATAAAATACTCTAAAGAGAGGAGGTATACCAAATATATATTAACTCAAAGAATAAAAATTTGTGAAATTCGAAAAAACAATCCGTCACTTTGATAAAAATTTTTTTAAAATATCCATTGTTAATACACTTTTAGTTATTAATTTTTTAAAAAATCCCTTGCCAGTACACTTTTGGTTATTAAATTTTTTTAGTGAAAAATAGCTGTTTTGTATTTAAATTTACGTTCCAAAAGCTTTTTCTTTTGATAGAAAAGTAATGTTTCTTTAATAGTACTTAAATTGTAATTTGCCTGTCTGTCTTTGAAAAAGTAATTAATGATTACGGATGACAATTGGAATTGGAAGCGGCTGCCGCTAATCATGGTTTTAGATTTTAAGTTGAGAAACAGCTAAATAATAATAAATTTTAGAAATATAATAATTAAAAGAAATAACAATTATAAAATTTTTTACGCTTACTTTGTTTTTTACAAAATTACTAGTATTATTTTGTTTTGTCTACCATTAAATCATGGAATCAAGACCAATTTAATGATGAATAAAACAAAATAAAAACAAAGTAGACATAAAAAAAATTAACTATAGTATATACCATAATTATAATACAAATAAATATTAGTACAAATAAGTAATACTACAAATAAAATGATAATAGTAATGTGTTTTCCAAGACTTAAAAACATAACAAAACAAACAAAGAAAAAAATGAAAAAAAAAACCTTTAACAATGGATACACTTTTCATTCTACTAAACGCTACTTAGAAAACTAATTTTAGAGCATAAAAATACAATATCAAATGAGACTTTAGATGATGAAGAGAACTTCACTTTTAGTTAAAAATAACTCTCATACATTCCCACTCCTATTCATTTATGGGCTTTTTAAGTTGTTATGGTACGTATAAATTGTGCTCTTCAACGGGTTTCAAAAATTACGGTTGATTTGAATGATTAACAGTCTCAAATCACTTAAGTCGAGTTTTAGGTGGAACCAAGAATTGAGCTCTTACGTTAGCTCTATTCTTTTTAATTGAAAAACGTGAACTTAAATTACAGAATTGAAGAATTTACTAAAATGAAATTACTAAATTTAATTAAAAAAAACTAAGTCGTAATAATTAAAAAAAATGTTGTATAATCGTTTTCAGACATGGGCCTAAATTGGCTAATTTATTGGGCTTCTTATTAAGAAATAAATTGAGCCCAACAAAAAATGATAAGGCCCAACAAAAAAAGAAGCTCCTCTCTGGTTTATGTGCGTTCTTGAGGCAGTCCATATTAGGGTTTAGGGTTTATGTTTGATGTACTGGTTCAAGTCCATTTCTTTCTGCGCTTTTTCACTTACCAAATACCATAACTTGAAAAACCCTATATTGGGTATTCAATTATCTTCTTTCTTATCAGCAAAACAAGGTTTGAATCTCTAATTTCAGTGAACTCTAAAAAAATTACACTTTTTGGATTAATTTCAATATATATGCTTTAATTATAGGAATATTATGTGAATTAGGGATTTGATATTGAACTGTTGATGCTGAGTTGCTTATGGGTCTCTGTAGGTTTCAAAAGCTATAACTTTAAGGAGGCGAAGGAGGTGTCTTTTGGTAGAAGATATAGTACAATGGGTGAGGAGGAGAGGTCTTATAAACATGGGAGGAATAAAAAGGGTACGGGAAGGAAGGGCAATCAAGAAAGCTATGGTGATGGATATGGAGATGGAGGTTATCCTAAGAAGAACTTTGGTGGAGGTGGAAGGGGGGGTGATGAAATGTCGAGACCGAAAAAGTCCTTCAAGGGTCGGAATGAATCAGACTCGCAATCTTCTTTTATCAGGTAAAGTTGAGTTGATTAGATCGTACATTGGTGTTTTATGGGATTGAGTACAAATTAGCCGTGTAGTTATTGGGATAGAATACGTTTGGGCTCCAGGTATAAAACTGTGCAACGGTATCATTAGTATTAGATTGAGCAGTTTCAGGCGCTGTTGATAGTAGGAATCCCATTTTAATTTAATTCATTAGCGTCCACGGTTGACAAAAGTTAGTGGTAACATTAATATGGTTTTGTATGTCGAGTGTACATCCATACTCCCTCATAAGGCTAAATTTGTATCTTAAGTGCCATAGATATGGTACCAGACTAACGGAAAACTGAATTTTGTTGGATTTGCCATTGGAAGTTGCATAGTTGCTCTGTCTAAAATGCATTAGGGCTAATGTTGATTGTTCTTCCCCAATAACCATATGGATAAATTTGTACCTTTGTTCTGGCTTTAATCATAGTATGGTATGTTATCATCTTGAGTGGTAGTTCATTAAGTATGTTTTGTGACTGGTGTTTTACTTGTAGGACGCAGGTTGATCCCGAAACAGCAAAATACTTCACAGAAATTTCAAACCTTTTTGAAAGTAATGGAGTGGAGTTGGATGAGCGAGCGGTTATTTGTGCCAATGCTCTTGAAGAGGCTAGGGGGAAAGAATTTGAACTGGCAACTGATTATATTATAAGCCATATAATGCAAACTCTCCTTGAGGGATGTGATGCGGACCACCTTTGTGGTTTCCTTCGAGGTTGCGCAACGGTTTTCCCTTCAATTGCAATGGACAGATCTGGCTCCCATGTTGCTGAGACAGCACTCAAGTCTTTAGCTATGCATCTTCAAGACGATGAGGCATATTCTCCTATTGAAGAGACATTGACTGTTATATGCAAGGTATTAGTTATTTCCATCCTTAAGAATCATATGCCTACAGTTTTATTAATATTTTGATCCCTTATAGGCAATTGTTTCGAATCCTGTGGATATGATGTGTAACTGTCATGGATCTCACGTCCTTCGAAGTCTTCTTTGTCTATGTGGAGGAATGCCATTAGATTCTCCAGAATTGCACGGAGCAAAGGGGTCAACATTTCTGGCAGCGCGACTGAATCTCAAGGAAACTCGGGGTGGTTGGGATGACTCTGCAAACTACCAGCAGGGATTTCCTGATTTATTGAAGTTTCTTGTAACGGAAATGTTGAAATGCTCCAGTAAAGACATTAAAGCCGTGCAAGTTGATCAATACGGCAGTTTGGTTTTGCAGGCATGTTTGCACTCCCTGTCTTGTATCATCTCTTTGCTCATGACATCTTTTAGCGGGGCATATAAACTTGATCATATAGTTAAAACTAGCATGAAAAATATGTTACTATTACTCTTCTTTAGATCTTTAAGCTTGGGATAAATAATATCCAGAACTTGTCTGAGACACTGTATTTTTCTCCTTAACAAAGTAACCTTTAAAGTTCAAAGATTTACATTGTCAATATGTTTATGTTACTTTTTAAATTTGCACTTTGCTCTCTAAGTATCTGCTGTTTCCTTCAGAGACACATGATCACCAAATTTTCTCTCTAAACGTGTACAGAGGACATCAAACTTTTAAGTGTGAATCATAGTTTATGCTATGTGATTAACAGCTTATCCTTGACAGACAGCTTTGAAGTTATTAGCTGGGAAAGAAGAAGCGTTAATGCAAACAATTGCTGTTTTACTTGGATGCAGAGAAGAAAATTTAACTGAAGAGAATATCTTCAACACGGTAAAAGCTGTTAAAATTGTAGAGTTGATGAAAGAAACTGCATACAGCCACTTAATGGAGGTTAGCAACTTGTTATTCTAATTCAGCATATTGTAAGTTGCTTTCTTGTTTACTTTTGACTTGTTTTCGCTTGTGCATCCATTATGTGCCTTGTTAAGGGGAGTAATTATATTCTGAAGTTGAATGAAACTAAACTATGAGAATTATAGGTAGTGATATAGGTAAATCATCACACGCGTGACTCACAGATACGATTTCATTTTTTACCAAGTTAGATATGCCTTTTCGAGATGTTAGCTTGCCTTGTTATCTTGTTAATAGCTAAACTATGCCATCTTTTGTTTTCTCATATTACACGTTGCTCTCAGTGCTGTTAGCCATTCATTAATTTTACATGTTTTCTTTCTGCAAAATCTGCAGGTAATATTGGGAGTCTCTCCTGAAAGCTTGTATAACGGGATGTTCAAAAATGTTTTCAAGAATTCATTATTTGAGCTTTCATCCCATCAATGTGGGAACTTTGTTATTCAAGCATTAGTTTCACATGCAAAGACTTCAGAACAAGTAAGTGTTTACTTTTTGCGTTGTAATTATCTTCTCGACAACAACTATCCATATACGAGGCTATTATGATAAATAGGCTAGATGATAGAGAATATGCTGTTTTGTAAGCCAGCCTATATATTCTTCTTGAATACCCCGTTGAGCTCGATTAACCACATCGTGTGACACCCTAGGCTGATCTGTCCATTTTTTCTTCTTCCTAGCACAAGAAATATTAGCAGCATCTTCTCTATCATTAGAAGCGTATGCAACAAAGGATATCTATAACATCATTCCAAGTGATGTTGCCTTCGAGTGTTAATGAATTTTTTTTTTCTCTTTCCGCGTTGACCTCTAGATGGAGATGATCTGGGAGGAGCTGGGTCCAAAATTTAGAGATCTTCTGGAATTAGGGAAGTCTGGAGTCATTGCATCTGTTATTGCTGCTTGTCAAAAGCTTCATACCCATGAACATAAGGTTTATTTACTTATATATAATTCCTTTTTCTTTTGCTATTTTGTATTTGGATGCGAACATCTAGTGATCTCTGAGACTAAGTAATTTTTTTTAATTAAAGATCTTGTTGAATTCTGCTTACTGAAGGTTATGTTTATGCACAACTAATCATTCCATCACTTGCTTACTTGGCAGTGCTCTCACGCCCTTGCTGCAGCTGTTTGTTTACCAAATGAATCTCAGAGATTCATTGTTCATAGGATACTATTTCTTGAAAGTTACTTTGCTTCAGGGGACAAGGCAAATTGGAGTTGGCCAGGTGGCATTAAGATGCACTTCATGGGTTCTCTGATACTCCAAGCTATTTTTAAATTTCAAAGTGTATGTTGCCTTTTTTTTTTCCATGTTTATTTCCTCATTGTTTCGACTGTGGTAGCACAGTTTTATCACGAATTGCCAGTAAATACTATAAATGCTGTTCATATATGTAGGCGGTGATGTGTTTTTGGTGATCTGTTGATACGTATCGTACTTTCACAAATGTGTTTGGCCATGTGAATATAGGAATACCGTGTATTTGAACAATTTGGTGCCTCTGATAATTTGTTTGTGAACTTCTGCTTTCATGATCAATTTTTGCATGTTTCTTTTTCTTTTGACAGGAACACATTCAGCCATTTATTAATAGTTTTATATCAATGGAAGTTGACCATGTTCTTCAAACTGCAAAAGATGCAGGGGGAGCACGTGTTATTGAAGCGTTTCTTACTTCCAATGCTTCTGTGAAACAAAAGTCAAGACTAATCGTGAAGTATGCTATGCTGCAATTTAAGTTTTTCCTTTTCTTGATTTCTTCATTTTGGTTTTGAACTGTAAGAGGGGCTTTTGGGATTTCGGATTTCTATGATATGGGTTATTTACTTCTATTGGTTACTTGGAATTTTGAAGGCAACGAGGACGTTTTGGAGAGATTGCAATGAGTTCGTCTGGTTCATTTACCATTGAGAAGTGCTTTTCTGCCAGTAACTTGTCACTGAAGGAGTCAATAGCATCTGATTTGTTACAGGTGCAAACAGAACTATCCAAGACAAAGCAAGGCCCTTATATCCTAAGGAAACTAGATATTGATAGGTAAGCTACACGATCTATGAGCTTCGTTTTTCAGTTTATTTCTTGCCTTTAAAATTCCTCTCATACAGAAACATAGATTTAAGAATTTAGAGTGCTGGGGAATCTTCATTTCTGTCCCGTCTGTGAAATGGAGAAGAAATTTGTCCTCATTATGCATTGCTCAAATTCTTATGTACTAAATTTTCTTTTCTTTTTTAATTTGAAATTTCACGACATATTTACAATGGTACAACCATAATCTAGAAAATATTGGTATGTTATTGATCACTTGATACGAAAAAGGAAAAAAAAAATGCATCAATCAATATTAAGGAATCTCTGCGTTGAATGGGTCCATGTCCCGGCCTATCCCTGTGCATGGGAAAAGATTTTTTTTGCCATCCTCACTCTGGGGAAATTAAATGGACATTCTCTATCCCCGCTCTGGGACGGATCTCTGTGCCATTTGCAACCCTGATTTAGTTGGTACTTTGTACACTTACAATTTCTTGCTTAGAGTTGGACATTAGCTGTTCATTGTAATTCATGCGCTCAGTATTTTGTTCTCTTTTCTCGGACAGATTTGCGAGGCAGCCTGATCAGTGGAGGTCCATGCAAGCATCTAAACAATCAGCTTACAAGGAGTATTATGATGCATTCGGATCAAGTAAAACGAAGTCATCAGCAAGTGAACCCTTCCTTTCCGATACTACCAAGAACACAACAAACCCCAAAGATGTGAAGAAAATGATGGAAGAGATTGATTCTCAATTTGCAACTAACAAATATATCAAGAAGAGCCATAATACTGGTTTTAAGGCTGCTGGAGCATCTAACAACACAACAGAAAACACGAACCAGGTACCCTTCCTATCTGGCGATATGAAGGGTAAAAAACGAGACAGAAAGGATAAACCAGCAAAAGATTCAAAAAAGAAGTCGAAAGTATGATTGCTTTTCATTCTCTGCTCTGCTATAATATATGTAGAATTTTTTTTTTCTGTTAAGTCGAGATAGTGATAGTGTATGAACACACTCAAACACAGACATATTTGTTATGCTCACAAGAAACTGAAAAGGCGACAAATTTTGAAACCGTAAATGCATTATAAACCGCTGTTAGAGTTACAATTACAACTTTCAGGAAAACACTAGTCTACTAAGTACTAACTACTAACTACTTTACATAAGCACAAAAGTATAGGAGAGAAAAGGGTTGAAAGAACAAAAAGTGATGCTGCAGATGCAAAGTCTGAAACTTTTAAAATCTCCAACAAAAACGCCGGGGCTTACACCTGGTACACAAATATAGTTTCTTAGTCAATTTTAGGAAAACTAGCTTAACGGATCACAAGCCTTTGGCAGGAGGAGAAGAGGTTTTTACTTGTTCTGAGTCGGATTCGATCTGCTAGGAGGTATTCCTCTGAAGCTAGAATTGAACTCCTTATATGAACTCTTGTTATCCACCTGCAAATCACTCACACTTTCCGAATTTGTATCCCTAGAAGGTGGTGGCTTTGGCACGAGACGAGCTTCAACTTGAGCTCCACCTCGGTTCAGCCAACCGGATAGAAAAAGCGAAAACAGAATAGCAAAAGCAGCAAGCAGTAAAGAAAACCCTTTCATTTTGGTTATGATTATGCAGTGTTTATGCAAGTAGCATAGTGTTGAGAGTACTATTGAAGAATCAAATAAATGGGGATGAAGTAGTTGAGATTTATAGGTGAAAAAGACACATTTTTAAGAAGGAAGAGAGAAGTAAAAATCAAAGTTGGGATCTGATGACAGTGAGATCATGTGGGCTTAGTTTGACTGAGACAAAGTTTAATGTGTTTGTGTTGTGTCTATATCAGGAATCAGCTTTCAAAAGCTTTCAACTTTGAGGACTGATGACATAAACAATGGTAATAAGAGAGTGGCTGAGAGGGTGTCATGTGAGCAATCACGTGATAATAGTGTTAATCCTGTTCCAGAGCAGGAAAGTTTGAGTATTATATTCACTTTAAACTGAGTTTTCCAAGGTGAATGTGTTGAGTCTTTGGATCCCTATCACGTTTTTGAGCTACATACTTTTAAATTGTATGCTGACCCTCATATTAGTGCCACGTGGTTATGATTTGTGAAATGCATTGTTTTTGCAGAATTGTATTTTGTCCAATTTTATTTTTTTTTAGAAAATTGTACATGTCAATAGAATTAACTATTTTTTCTAATTTTGCAAACAATATATTTCTCAGTATTTTTTGCTCAAAAATCATACCACGGGGACTTATTTGCTAAAAAAAGTGAAATCACAAGTGCTAATATGAGATTAACCATAAACTTAAATAACAGCTGTTCTGTTGTTATTTTTGCAGAGTTGATGTTTGTTGTTCAGCTAAATTTAAGTTTGTGCTCAGTTTTCTTTATTTATTATTATGTATACGGCAGTATCACATCAATTGTTCACTCTTACTTTATCGTACGAACATTTATGGAAATTTATCTTTATCCTAAAAAGTTGAAGAAAAGTATTCAGATAAAACAAATATTAGTGTATGTGTAAAAACTCTAGGTCTTCCTTTTACACAAGGAAAAAAAAGAAGAAAAAAAACACTTCAGGTTTTAGTCGGAAAAAAATAGTCGGGACAAGTTATATTTTAAGCATCTAGATGTGTTTAGTCGGTTTAAATTGGGTTTTTCGATTTTGAGCGCCCGGTTGAACCAGTTAGCTCGGCGTTAGTCGTTAGGTTAGGTACTTTTAGGGATTAACTGAAGATTAGTCGAAAAACTAGTCGGGATAAGTCATATCTTGAGCGTCTAGACATGCATGGATAGTTCAATTGGTTCAAATTAGATTCTCGATTTTGAGTGGCCAGACAGCTAGAACAATGATGTGGACAAGTTAGCTTGGCTTGAGTGGTGAATATTCGAATAAAAGATCTCGAATTTTTTTTAGGAGCAAATTTACTGGTGAAGTTTATTACATTCTAGAGAGTTTTGAATAACTGCATTGAATTGAACTGTAGTCGCCCTTTGTTTAGACACTAAAATGTGAAACCTTTTCAACTTCATGTATTGTATATGCAATTTATCCTTGATTTCTAATATATATGATATTTATACATTTAAAGGTACTATAATAGATTATTTGTGTGATAATGTGTCGATAAAGATGATAAAGGTGTGTGCCACGTTGGATCGTAAGTTTTTTTTGACCCATTAGTTATATTTTTGTAAATAAAAATGTAAACATGAATACATTTGACTTGCAAATATGCCACTGGTGTGAAATTTTGCGATGCTCCAAAATGTTATTTAGCATTGTCTTTTATGTATTTCATATGTTAATATAAGTGCATGTAACCAAGATAGCTTAGTTTGAATTGTGAATATGTGGCCAAATAAATCTTGAATTCAATTGAATCCTCACATTTTTTAGGAGCCAATTGAATTTCACTGTTAACTATTATACATATAGTTTTGGATATTTTTAAATAATTGGATTGGAACCAACTCACTTTAGATACTAAAGTGAACCATTTTGATATTTAGGCATCATAATGCAATTTATCCTCTGTATTTTTTAGAGGAATGCAATTTATCCTTGATTTTTAGTACAAATATAATATTCATTTATTAAGGAATATTATAATAGATTTGTGTGATAATGTGTTATGCAATTTATATGTCGGAAAAGATGCGTGACACTTTGTAGTGTCCACAAATTTGACACTCTAATGCCGCTTTTTTAAATAAAATGACACGTCATACAAAATTGGAGGCTTGCAAAGGTATACTAGTTTGTCCGTAGGAGGCCAATATCTCGACTCAAAGATAATTATTCATTTTTTGCATCAACTTACATGCATACTTTTTAGTTTTCATAAACGGTATCACTCACTCGATTATTAGGATGAAGTTACCGATAAACAATTCTTAGATCAATCGTTTCTCTTTGGGTAAAAAAAAAGTGAATTCTGATCTGTTCACATTTTTTTTATAAGTAATGGTTTTTAATTCCAAAAGATAAACGACAAATCGAACCCACTCGTATCAAAATGAGTGTTTTTATTTTTTATGTTTTTTGTTGTTTTGTTATAAACAAAATAATCTGTTAATTTTTCATTAATCAGGTTTTTATAGTTTTAATTTAACTCCGCCTTTATTTAGTAGTTGAGAGCTTCATGAAACTGAAAGTTAAAGAAAGTTAATGAGAGTAACGAAACAGAAAGAAAAATATCGTAAATAAAAGTCAAACGTTAACATTATTTGAGAGTTTATGGAATTGAATGTATAATTAGTTAAAATGTAACATTTAATTTGGAGGTTAAAATTTCAAAATTAATGAAAATTAAATGTTTAGACTTCTTTTTAATACTTGCTGATACCTCTGCGTACCCTCTCTTAAATAAAAGAGAATTGCTTAACATTTAACTATTTATGAAGACACTTTGGAAACGTTTATGTAATTGGAGCAACACATTATTATCTCCAGTATAATGGAATGTGCTTTTAAAATCTGTTTTTTGTTACCATATGAGTATATTTCTCTAACCAGTTTCTTTGTGTAAAATACTTTAAGTAATGATATGATAAGAAGTATATTGGCATTTTAGGATAGTTTAAGTGTGAGAAAAGACAATGATAGGTTGAGTTTCCGACATTTAGGTTCTTTTGATATTACTTTATTTGGTAGTAACATAATGAATACAAGATAGTCCTCCATGGGTGATCTGAAAATGCTTCTTGATGGGTCGGGCTTCAATAATAGGGTATCAGGTTCATCCTGATAGACACTCCGACGATCGAATTAGTAGTGCTGGGCCTAAGATCTGACATGCGTCATTATAAGCTTGGGAATTGCTCATTTGGAAAATGGAGCAATATAGAGTTGGTTGTTTCTTGTGGGTGGGTCCACTATATTATTTCTGAATTTATGTATTAATTTTAATAAAATACATGGAATCTCATGTAATTTCTGAATTGAAGTATCACATTATAAACTTTGAACTCCACATATATATTTGGACTGGATTAATTTAATTCTTTTGAAAGGAATTTAATTTCAGTTTTTAATTAAATAATTTCTAGTGTAACTTAATTATTCTTATCAACCAAGAACATTGGAAGCTAATTATAAAATTTCTAGGAGGGTTGAAATCTTTTGAAAAAGTCAAGTACCATTTAGTGGTTTAATGTGGGAGGGATCTTTGGCTAATAGTTAAAGAATATTTGAATTGCCATTATCATTTATCTAGTTAATGGTATAGTCAACTACAAAAGTATATTCTTATTTTTAACTTGCATATAGTAATCACATAGTATTTTCCCTTGTATTTGTCTTGTTACATTGAAGCTAACATTTGTCCAATGAACAAACATTGTTGACCTATTGAAGTTGATGTGCATACACAATTTCATTGGAAATTCATCTCAATTTTATTGTATTTGTCCAAATTAAGCAAAAAAAAATGTGATGACAATTTGATATTCAGCTTTTTTTTTGTTCCATTACATGGCTATAGAAGCAAGACATTTGGTTGTAATGTTGCTGGTTTGTTGTGTTGTTAGAAATGCAGGATCTGCTAAATGCAACAAAACGTGCCCAGCAGGCGGCTGGACGACTCAACTTATGTCCCCGTTTGGATTTTCTCAAGGCTGCCAAATCCCACTCCTGTGCACAGAATCCAGAGATATCCTCCTTGGGGATTTTAATGTGCAAAAAATAACTGAAGATAGCCTCTGGGTCCATGTTCCTGCTGCGTGTGACCGTCATATTGAAGCCCTCCGACAACTCTATGGCAAAAACTTTGCACCAAGTTTACAAAATCTTTTTCTTCTTGTGAACTGCAGTTATTCCTCTGTCTCCGATTGCCCTATCTTGGAACCCAAGTTAAGTAGTTTGCTAAGCTCCGAGCCTTGCAAATATACACCGAAAAATGGCATAGGTTGCTTATCAGATGGATTCAAAAGGGTGAATGAATTGCTGGATTATGCTAAACAAAATGGAACAGATTGTCAAAATTTTCTGTCTAGCCTCATCATCAAGCATGACGTGCCCGAAATTGAGATGGTTAAGTTAGCATGGTGGTTAGAAGGGTCGTGCCAATGTTCTGTCAATGCTCATTGCATATTCTTGTCTCTCCCCTATGGACATACTGGATTCCAGTGTCGGTGCAATAAAGGATTTAAGGGGGAAGGTTATCTAGGGAGCCTACCTTGTCAAAAAGGTGAGTAAATTCTTTTTCTTTTAAAGACTAGGGTGATTCTTCTTAGAGGCCTTAACACGCCATATCTCGAATTTTTGATCTCAACCTCCTATCTTATGTCCCGGACCGATCTACAATGGTATTGTTTGATGGTAAAGAAAGCTTTATGGAGATTGTTGTGATGGCAGTGGCGGTTGCCGGAGTGCTGCTCCTAGGCTTGTCATTGGCTTCATTCATTTTCCGTAAAAGAGGTAAACATTCTTCAGATTTCAATGATAACTGCATTAGTTCTTAACGTATAATTATTGTTGTTTTATTGATTGTATTGCAGGGAAATTCCAAAGAGATAAAAGGGAAGCTAAGGTAGACAATAGCCAAGATGAAGCTTTAGAGTTGCCATTATTTGACTTGGCTACCCTAGTTAATGCAACAAGTAATTTTTCCAATAATAATAAGATCGGTGAAGGTGGATTTGGACCTGTCTACAAGGTAACATGTCGAAAAATCTATGAATCCTGAAAGATATTGGTCATTTAAAAAGAATGTAGCCTGGTTACTAGCGGTTTATTGGAAACTTCAATAGCAATTGCACATAAACATATGCAGGGAATATTGGAGGAAGGGCAAGAAATTGCAGTGAAGAGGCTGTCAAAAAGTTCTAGACAAGGTCTAAAAGAGTTCATGAATGAAGTTATCCTAATTGTCAAACTTCAACATCGAAATCTAGTAAAGCTTCTAGGATGTTGCATTGAAGCAGATGAGAAGATGCTCATCTATGAATTCATGCCCAACAACAGCTTGGACGCCTTCATCTTTGGTCTGTACCAAGAAATCTTTTACATTCTCGACTTGTTTTTATACAAATTGCTCCCAGTTACCTTGCTACACATGCTATATGAACTCATACACATAAGATTTCATGCACTTTTTATACATAATGTTGATGAATACAATATATTCTTGGCAGATTCAACACAGAAAATGTCTCTTGATTGGCCTAAGCGCATGAACATAATAAATGGGGTTGCTCGGGGGCTTATTTATTTACATCAAGACTCAAGACTCAGAATTATCCATAGAGATCTGAAAACTAGTAATGTTTTACTAGATAAGGATTTCAACCCCAAAATATCAGATTTCGGCATGGCTAGAAGCTTTGAAGGAAATGAAACACAAGCAAATACCGACAAAGTAGTAGGAACACAGTATGTATACATATACCTGTACCTATCCATCATCACCAATTACTGAATATTCATTCCTTTTATTCTAAACCAGTTTTGGTTTCTATTATGCAGTGGCTACATGTCCCCGGAGTACATAAGCTACGGGATCTATTCTGTAAAATCTGACGTGTTTAGCTTCGGTGTTCTTGTTCTTGAGGTCATATGTGGGAAGAGTAACAGAAGATTTTGCAATGAAAACCACCACCTCAACCTTCTTGGCCATGTAAGTCTTGTTGATGATGATTGATGACAAATATATATATATTACTTTCCTTAATTGGTTCTCAAATTTCATGGATAACATAGTGTTTAAAAATGGTGTAGGCATGGATCCTTTATAATGAAGGCCGACATATGGAATTGATGGATGAAACGTTGAACGAGTCTCTCAATCCGTTTGAATTATTAAGATTAGTTCATGTTAGCCTGTTATGTGTACAACAAAATCCAGAAGACAGACCAAGTATGTCTTGTGTTGTTTTGATGTTGAGTGGACAGAATCCGTTGCCTCGTCCTAAGCAGCCTGGATTTTACATTAAAAAGGATTCTGGTGAACCCAAAACTTCATCAAGCACTGTCAATAATATGTGTTCAATCAATCAGCTCACATTGTCTCCGTTGCGAGCTCGGTAGACCCCATTTTTGTTCTTGTATTCAAGGCATTGTGTCTGCAAATCAGAGGAATACCAATGCTAATTTTGATTTCTTGAAATAGTCTATAGCCATCAATTGCTCAAGGTTCTGCTTACAAACTTCAATCTTCATTATATTTCATTTTGCTCAAGGCTTGCTTACAAACAAAGTTTTGCTGTTGCTTCATGGAGTTTGATCACCAATATAAAAATAAAAATAAAAGAATGGGAAAGACAAAAACACGAAATGCAAAACTTTATTTCGGATTCTTTTTACTAAAAAACAACTCATGTGGTGTCTTATAAATGAATGTTTGTATTTTTATTTTATTTTTCAATGAGAGACTCTTCGACAACCAAAAAGGTTTTATTAAAACGAAAAATGCGAAAGCAACAAATAAATAAAGTCGGAAAGTATAAATAACCAGTCAACCTGATAATTAGGAATATAAAAACTACTAGCAAATAAATAAGAGACATTATTAGTCAAGTGTTTAACAAACGCAATAGAGCAATTGGAAAAACTCGTTAAGTAACAACCTACAATTTTTGACTTGCCGTTAAAAGGTAAATAAAGCGGTAATCAATTTCACAACTATCCAGAAATCTGAGTCAACTGCAACATTACTCCAAATATTGTTCTTGATCCAGCTAGTAATTTCTTAAACAGAAAAACTTTCAATCATGATCCACCTAAATGGATTGAACCTAAAATCTCAAATGCGTCATCACTTGGTAAGAGGGTTGGGATCGGATTTCAAGTCGTAATGATCTTGTTTGTTGGAACCTAGAAGCTAGATATGTTTCGGATTGAATTTGTTTTTACGATTCAAATTGGTCATAACATGAGCCTTATTTTGGAGGAGCATTTGGAAGTCGGAACCAATTATAGTTGAAAGGTGTAGAGGTGATGTGTTGGGTTGTGTTCCGATAGACATCTTGTCTAAATCTTGAGAAGTCAGGAGTTGAAGAATGTTTATGTTGGCGATCTTTGTATTCAAGAAGAGTGAAGAATGGTAGATGGAGTCGTTTATATCGACTCGTGATGTCATATATTTTAGTTATTTTAACAACAAATCATGATAAGGAAGATATGAATATCTCTAGTTTGAAAAACTTATATATATATATATATATATATATATTCGTACTGTGGTTTGATTAAATGTAAAAATGTGTTTTATATTGCTCATATCAAATGTTAAGCTAATACACCAATTGCTTTGTACTCGTCAATGTGTGAATGGAGAGTTCAGAATTCGAATTCTGTTCCTTATAAAATTTATAAAAAGAGAATGTTCAGCTAATACTATGACAAATGCGCTAAAGAAAGTTACGTTTACTTTAGCGAATCCAATGTTTTGGAATTCAATTCTACATTTTTAGAGTTTTTCTATAACTTATTATCAATTTAGTTTACTTCCTTTCAGAAAAAAAAATAAAAATTCAAGAAATAAAGTCTAACTATGCCGATAACATTTAGGAGGAAGTGCAAACTTACTTCTAATGTAACAACATTGTTTGGAGTGGGCGACAAGAAGGTAGAAAGATCTTACAAGGAGCGACTTTAAATGATAACGATAGAGGTAAGAATGAATCGAATCTCACATGGAAATAGAGAGACGATGACTAAAACTTATAAGTGACATGTGGATCCAATACATAAACGATGTTTTCTAAAGCTTGGTCAATAATAACGGATTTGGGCGAAAACGAACAATATCTACATTTTGGAATTTGGAGACTATTTGTAATTAGGCCCCAAATTTCAGCGATCCAACTCTTTGGGGGTTTTCCTATGTTGGTTAGGATTACTTAGGCGGTTAGGGTTTAATTCAGTATAAATATACCTCTTATACATGTAATTTGCATTCCATTTATTATAGTAAAATATCATGGCTTGGTAGTGCCTCCAGACATAGTCATTCATATTGAGTGGCGAAATGGATAAACAATTCGTGTGTGTTTTTTGTTTGTTTTCGTTATCATAATTACATTCGATCCTAATACTACATGGTATTAGACCCGAACGTCACATTTAACATATGAATTACACAAATTTATTCCTAATATTTCTTATCGATATCATTTATACATATATATTACCGAAAATTAAAACAAACTACCTTAACCATGATTTAAATATCCTAAAAACATATATTTTTTTAATATGTAAGGATATTTCATTGTCAACATAATGATTACGTAATTTCTTTCACATATGATTTGTACTCTTATGAAGCTAGCCAAAAAATTTTTATGCTTTATCTGAAATTCAGTGCTGTAATCGAAAGTCGTCTGGCCACATATATTCGTTAAGCGCTTAAAATCGAATATTCAATCTGAACTAATTAAACCACTTAAATTTATTTAACCGCTCAAAAAATCTGACTTATCTAGATAAGTCTAACCAAGCCTCGATTAGCTTTCAAAAAATCTCATCTACCCGATTAGCACTTTTTTTTTTGCTACAGTGTAATCGAATGTGTTAAATGAAAAAAATTAGAGATGTAATGATTTAAAAGTAAAATAATTAGGGACCTTAAAGACCTTTTTAATTCTAAATAAAATAAAGGGTGACAGATAAATCGATGACAGTCCAATCAGAAGATCATCATCATCATCATCATCATCAGGCTAGAGTTGGATGGCATCGTCTTCTTCGTCCTACATCGCGTCCCTACCCTCCTCCTCATCTCAACCTCTCCATTAATCAATTTTATCCTCGCTCCTTTTCATATTACAGGTGAAGAAAAAAAACGAAAAAAAAAGTCATCTTTTTCCTTTATTACTATCATATCATTATCTTATCATTTTCTCCGATTCTTCTTCCTCTTTCGGTCTCCCTTTTGTTGGGTTTCATTCATATATCTATTTATGTAAAAGGGTATTTGACTTTTTTATGTTTCAATCTTGTATTTTTTCGTTTTTCTTTTTCTGATTTTGAAATTTGAGAATTGAGATCCGTCAATTTGGTCTTTTGTTTGGTGAAATTTGGACTCTTATAGCCGATTTTCCATCTGGGTTTTGATGGTTAGTGGCAATTTCTTCATCATCTACATTTATCTCCCCTAATTTTTCTGTGGGTTGATTTTAGGTTATGTATGTGTTTTCACTTGATCATTTTGGATTCAATTTTAGGATTAGGGATATCAGGTTTTGTGAAATTAGATGAATCATGATTGCAATTTATGTTTGAGTTTCAGGGTTATTTATGATGGTTATTGTTATCCGACCTTGAATCATGTCGGGACTAAGGCTTTGTTGTTGTTGTTAATTCTCACTTTAGTAACAATTGTTTGTGTTGTGTCATTATTTTGTCTGATCAGTTGTTTCTTGTTTTGCTTTTTCTTAATCAGCCCGAGTGTTGTGGCATTGGAGTTGGAAATAAATTAATAGCTAGGCCGTTTTTTGTTTGTGCTGAGGCTATTAAGTTTGGAAGTTGTTAAATGGCCGAAAAAGCATGTGTTAAGCGATTACAGAAGGAATATAGGGCACTATGCAAGGTACGTTTTGCTCTGCTCCCAAGTTATCTATTTGTCACATTTGTATCCTTGAGCTGAGTTTAACATGTTGAAAATGTTGTGCTTGCTGTTTTAACAAATTTATGAGCTGAGTTCACCTATTAGTCGCTTGTTAGATGCATCAGAACCTGTGTTTCTGTGCCACCATATTATGAGTATTTTTCCCTTTGCGACTTCCCTTGTTACAGGTCAATGTAGATGTGTACTAAAAGACTATCTCATGAATTGGTCTTCTTGTTGAATGTAGATGTGTACACTAAGATTATGTAATGTCAAATAGTTTAATAATTTTTCTATCCAATTAATAAAGGAAGATGAGGAATTCCACTTCCATCATGTTAAGGCTAGATATTTATGACATGAAGTGTTCTTGTTGCTACCCCGCAATTTCGTCTGAAGGTTTTATTGTATAACTTGCAGGAACCAGTTTCCCACGTTGTTGCCCGTCCTTCCCCAAGTGATATTCTTGAGTGGCGTAAGTAATTTTCCATCTGCCTCCTTTTCTTTGTTTATTTCCTTGTGGTATCAGATTTACGGGATACATGTTCTTTTAAAAGTTTGATTTTAGTCACCAGAAGTCCAAAAGTCTAGAACCATTAAAAAATATCTTTAAAGGACCGGTTATGTCGACGTGGTGCGTCAAATTCCCCTAGTTTTCTAAAGTTTTCCATGCAAAATAATATGGAGTGGACATGCACATGGCATGAATGAGCATCTATCTAGCCTTTTGACGGAGATTCTTTTGTAAAGTTCTATTCTGTGACTAGGCCCTCATTTACACACTGCATATTCACTTTGAGGACTGCCCTTGTAGTTAGCTGAATTTCTACATTTTTCTTTCCTTTGTCATGTATGGGTTAAATGAATGCCTAAAAGAATGTTGCTGCATTGTCACACAATTTTCATAGGGAAGGGTACTGGGAAACAAAAATGG
The DNA here is from genome assembly GCA_028411795.1 of Euphorbia peplus. Taxonomy (NCBI): domain Eukaryota; kingdom Viridiplantae; phylum Streptophyta; class Magnoliopsida; order Malpighiales; family Euphorbiaceae; genus Euphorbia; species Euphorbia peplus. The sequence continues at coordinate 3,277,562 of CP110843.1, read as the reverse complement.
ATAAGAAGTAATGTTAATAGAAAGCAACCTTTTGGTAGAACAGATACAATTCTATTACTGCATTTGTTGATTATGCTATAAGATTTTGAGCCATAGGGTCTAATTAGTATAGTTGCTGTAAGTTGTGTTATCTTTTGTTTGAAAAGTATGGTTATCGGGTATGGACGTCATAGATTGGCAGAACTGCTGATTAAGTAAATTAGTTGGGACGGTGTAGTTGGTTACAAGAATTTGATGAGTTGACTCTATCAAGAGCTGTTTGTACAAGTAGTGGGTATATACTTCACATTTTTCCATTATGATTCTGGGGTTTTCAACATCAATCTATGAATAGCAAATTAGATGAAACTTTGCATTGTTTATTACTTTTTCATGTGCAATAGTTCCATTACACCTTTATTTGGCCTCCTGCTGTAACAGAGGGGTATTTGTTCAAAATTTTGGTGTTGGTTGTTTTTATTATCTCTTGTCTTATGGTTGCTATTCTTGACCTTATGAGCCAAATGTTACCGATCTTCTTAATTGTTCTTGATACTAATGTTATTCAACTTCCACCATCCAGATTATGTATTGGAGGGAAGTTCTGGAACACCTTTTGCAGGTTCGTATTTTATTGTTGATGTGTCATCCTATTTTATGGTCATGCATTGTCATGCTGTATGGAAGTATCTGATATCTTTATTTTCTAATTGCCTTAATTGGGTGGTTATCCTATTTTTTTTATTAGGTGGATTCTACTATGGGAAGATCAAGTTTCCATCTGACTATCCCTTTAAACCTCCTGGAATCACGTAATGTGTTTACTTGCTGCAGAAATTTGTTAGGTGCTATTATTTTCTCAACATTAATTTTTTCTTTCTAAATGTTCTGTAGTATGATAACTCCCAATGGCCGCTTCATGACTCAAAAGAAAATCTGCTTGTCTATGAGTGATTGTAAGTTTTTAGAATGTTAGTTTGAAAATCAAAATTTTCTCGCCTCGACGCATCCAATGACTGATAATTTGTTTTGCTTTGATTTTCTTTGCAGTTCATCCTGAAAGTTGGAACCCAATGTGGTCCGTGTCCAGGTAAAGATATGCTCTGTTTTTCAATTGTCTCTATGTGTAAGTTATCAAGGATATCTGTATCCGTGACATGGACCTTAATATAGATAGTTGCCTAACGTTCATTTTATTTATATAATGCAGCATCCTCACAGGGCTTCTTTCCTTCATGGTGAGTTCATATTTGCTATTAGATTCATCAATATCCTTCATTTTGATGTCGTTTTATATAATATTTTGATTCAAGATCACGTGCTGCGTCTATTTAACTTGTCAGTTACACTTATTCACAGGAAGCATTTTCAGATTGACATGTAAAAAGCCAAATTGTATCAGTTTCTGTTTAAAAGTCCCTTCTGGTTTGTTTATAATGTAGTGGTTTCATAGAGAACTTTGAACCTCTAACTTCACTAGAGTCTACGAGTTTCTTTTCATCTAGAATGAAACGTCTGTCAATTTGCAACATGATTTAAAGAGTCAAAGCACCTGAAACGACTCATTTGGCAAATTGTGATTTTTGTTACATTTACATCATACATACCACATAGAATATATAGATCACATAACACGATAATGACGCAATAACTCGTTTTGACACGTGAATTATTGTTGTGCAGATGGACAACAGTCCCACCACAGGCAGTGTCAACACTACTGTTGCTGAGAAACAACGTCTGGCAAAGGCTTCTCTTGCTTTCAATTGTAACAAGTACGATAAGCTGCCTTAAGGGCTTGTTGCTTTTCCAATCCTTCATCTCAAAATTCATATACGCTGTTCTTTGTAAAAGTTTTTGAAACTGGTAAATTCTTTTCTGAGCAGCGCAACATTTAGGAAGTTGTTTCCAGAGTATGTGGATAAGTACAATGAACAACAGCGAGAATTGCAGGTTAATTCCGAGCAAGCACCGAAAGAGGCAGCACAGGAGGCAAAATCAAGAGTCGCATCAGACAAAAGTGATAATTCTTCAGGGGAAGATGCGAAAGGTGGCGCGTTGATGGACGTTAAAAGAAACAGGAAACAAGCATTCCCGACCTGGTTGATGTTCTTGCTGGTTTCCATCTTCGGCGTGGTAATGGCGTTGCCTCTGCTTCAACTTTGATGCAAAACAAAATAAAAATGCAATATTTAGAATATGGTTAGTATAAAATACAAGCTTTTGCTAGCTGAAGAATTGGCCTAATATAGTCCTTTAGTTTTGCACTGTATTTAGCAGAACTTGTATAGAAGAGGTTGATGGCCGGCCGGCCGGACCAAAGAGGCTAGGCTTGGCTTGGGTCTTTTAATGGCTGTGTTAGCTTTAATGCCTAACTATTTGTGGCTTTGATTTTCTGAATGTAGTTGAAATTGTGTGATATTGTTAGGTTCATGTTTATCTCATATATTGCCCTTAAAAAACAGCAGCCAGAGAGGATGAAATCAGGTTTTGTTGTCTGTAAATATGAAACCAAAATTACCATGATGCAGCCATGGTTATTGCCTATATTTTTTTCTCTTTTTCTTTAAAAGTTCGGAGGCTGGACAGTCCAAATGTTCTTTTTTTTAATTTCTACTTTCCTCGGGTTCGAATCTGAAACGTCTAGCTGTAAACTAGTTACTGTGTCCCTTTGGGGGCAAACAATTAAAGCTAAATGGTGCTGGTTATTGTTTATCTTAAGACATTGGATGATTGGGCTAGCTTTTTCCATTATAAAACTCTTCAATCTTATCTTTTAGTTTTTGTTCTTGAGGTCTAAATTTGTCCTCACACTAAATGTAATCCAGAATACTTTTAACGATGATATTTATTAGTATGAGTAAAATTGATCTAGGTTAAAAACCGACATGAGTAATTTTTACATTTCACAAGTTAGATCTAATTTGTACATTATTGTAAATGAAAGCCGTTTAATCGCTTAGATTCTGCCAGAATGTTCAAAAGTGATAATTCGTTTTAGAGCAATTTGGACCGTTAGACTCATTTAGCCATTCATAAACCGACTGTTTTTGATTAGTTTCCTAATTAATGCACGGGTGACATTATATATGCACTCTTTTCGTATCAAAAGGAATAAATATTTATCTCTTTTTTTATGGAGTATATAAACAGATATAGACAAATACCAATTGAAATAACATTAAATGATTACTGTTGCAATGATGAAGAAATTTGAGAAAGTGGTCAACTATCAATTTCAACAGTCTCAATTCAATTGGTCCTCATCAGAATTTCAGGAATTTAAACCACTTGGATACTAACAAGTTCCTCTTTTTGTCTTTATATTATACCATGAAATCATGACTCTAAAACAAATATACTGAGTGAAAATGGTCCACCGAAAACCCTACTTAGTGGATGCTGTTATTACCTTATAATAATTTATTTTGACTTTTTGACAAGCCATTAAATTAATTAACCTTATAAAACACTTTCATTAGACAGCCTCAATCTCTTCGAAACATGCGGTATCTCTACATAATATATTCATATTGCAAAACCATATTGAAGAAAATACTCGGTTTTCTCTTAAATCTATTATTATCGTTAACAAATACAAATTGTATAAAAAAAAGTAATAATAATTTTAAATAAATGTCGTTCTATCAATTTTTAACTTTTCTTCTCAATTGTTATTCTTGACAATATCGAGTTAGAACAAGAAATATTGTCAATTAATGAATGAAAATTTGATATTGGGTAAGGTTCGACACTAAAAATTAAATTGATAAGAGTAGTATGATATTATTAAAATGAGTTGCTAATTTATAAAAAATTTATCTGATTTATATTTTAGAATTGAGGGACTTTTAATTAGCTTAGAATAAAGCATTTAGTCCAACCCATTCCATTAAACTTTATCCCATGAGTATCATCTGGTACTCAGAAATCACGTTGGACTGGATACCTGAGAAGCTCATAACCCGCGTCCGTTAACAACTAATCAAATATTACAATTGCTAACCTTCAAACGACTTCATATATAAAGTTTGATACAGTATCTGTAAAGGCGACTACATACTTCAAAAGCTAGGGCTTTTGCAATCTCTTTTTATAGAGACACGAGGAATGCACCTTCCATCTCGATAATGGTTCCCGAAAGCCCGCGGTACCCGAGCATCCCTGTGTCCATCCCTAAGTATCCAAAACCATGAAAACAGTTTCATTATAGTTAATTATACCACTAAATTAACAAGAAATTTTACTGTGATCGCTGTCAAGTAGACCTTACTAATAAACATATGACAAAAGCACACCCTTTTACTTAAACTAATCACTTTTTAATAAAGTTGTATGCTTCTCTATTTCATTGATCGGATTCATGATCCTTTGTAAAAATTAGCCAAAAATAAAGCTCACAGACATGCTACAAACTTGTCCCTCAATTCTTGCATTTACCTTTGAATGATTACACTTAAACATTCCTTTTTTTTAATATTCCATTAAGTCTGATAGCTGGCCATTATGCCTATAATTTTCTGATTTCTGAGTATAAATTCTTAACAAAAATAGAATGTTTTGATTATGAATTAATTGAATTTAATTCCTATCCAATTTACTCCACCTATACTTTCCAACTCAAATGTTTATAATGCCATTTCAACCACCAAAAAGCTCCAATTTTTCTCCAATTTGCAATTTTCTTGACAAAATATCAGTTGAGTGGTTGAATTTTCCCTTTTTTTCACATTATGGCATCATCTGAAATGATTACAAGATCTTTTTTTAATTCTCCTTTTTTCTTTACTAAAGATATTATAATTTGAAGGTAGACAATTGTGAATTTCAATTCTTGGAATTTTTTGTATCAGTCACTGCAAATTTTTTATTTACTTTCTTGCCTTTCTTTGCAAGTAATTTAATGGTTTTCTTTGTACTGATTCTTTGATGATCAGGGTATAAATTGGGATGTTTTGATTGTTCTTGTTCTTCAATTTGATCACGGGAATTGAGTTTCAGGCCGGACAATGAAGAAATCTCCGGTGTATCCGAAGCATGAGGGCTCTGGTGATTGTGGTGTTGGCTATGAGTTTGATCCCCAAGTGGACTTCTCACAGGTAAACATATCTTATAGGCTTAAAAGTCAGTGGCGGAGCGAGGGAGGTGCAGGGGTTCAACGGGGTCCGTTGAACCCCGAATTACCTGAATCTACCCTTGGACAGGGGGGTTCTAGATGGTCCTCTACCTAAAAAGAGGGTGTACACGTTGTCTGATAGGGAGGGAGGTGTGCACGGGGTTTGTTGCTCTCCTGGCTACCTAAGGTTATGTTTTAAGAATAACGTTTTAAAAATAACGTTTTCCGTATCAATGTCCCTGTTTGATACTGTTGTATCCGAGTCCAGACAACATAGCTGGCCACTAGAATCCATCCGGAGAGAGCTGGTTCCAGGCAGCCCCAATTGGGAATGCACGGAGTCTGGTGCTTCCCCAGTACCAGAATCCATCCTGGAAAGGATGGTTCCAGATGGGCTACTGTCTAGCAAGATGGTCTGAGGAGTGGCGTACAGCCAGGGAGGTGCATGGGGTCCGTAGTGCCTCAATCATCTGAGAGGAGTGGTTCTAGACCGCTCGCTGTCACTATAAAAACGGTTTAGGATGCTCCAACTGCGCCTCCCAAGTTAGGATCTCGTCTCGCCACTACTTGAAGTGCGCGGGTCTAGTGTAAAATGCTGCAATTGCACATTCAAATTTAGGGTCCTGGCTCCGTCACTGCATATACTGTTTCAATTATTACTTCATTTCATGTCATACTTACGTAAGTTTTATGTACTAATTTGATCAGTTCTTGGAAGAAGCAAGACAGCACGCGAGAACAATGAATCTGAACAACTCAACCGAAGAACTGGAACCTGGAAAAGGATCCTTTTCCAGAAGACCAGCAGAAGATAAAAAGAGCAAGAAATCATCATGGATGAAGTCTCTATTCAAATGGTGGAAAAAATCGGATCCCAAAAAGAGCGCGTCTAGCCCGAGGGAATCAGAAAACAGCTCTCACATTGCAATACCAAGAAAGGGTCATGTATCGGGTCCAGTTTACTCGACTTCCCAACCGCTCAATACGAAGAATCGGAGACAAACATCCGGTCCGCTTACTAACCTTTTCAATAGTACAAAAAGATTGGGGAAAGAGACACCATATATGAACCTTGATAATCAGCCAAACCATCCAGATGGAGCTAAACCATATGGTCCAGTTTATTTCGTAACTTAAGTTTCGATTTGGTCATCATCTAAGTCGTCCCGAACCAGTTTAGTCTCGTATTGTTCTAGAAATTTTACACGTTGAGAGTAAGTAGAAGATTGAAATTTCAATCCCCTTAAGATTGATGTTCAAGCTATTGTCTTTAATCTAGTAATAGCTTTGTGTATATGAGTATGATGAGAAAGTTTGAATCTTTAATATGGTAATGGATTCCTGTAACTGAGGAAATTTATTCCTACGACCAAGGAAATTAATGTTGGTATTAGTATTTATGAGGATTTAATTTTTGTCAGTCAATGTATTCTTGGAATATTTCCCTGGCCCTTGAATGATTTCAGGAATATTTCCAACCTGGAAGATCAAAAAGAAGAATGAATATATGACTTTAGAACAAATTTGCTATGAGTAGGATTGTGGTTAATTTTTAACACAATAACACAATTCACTTAAACCGCTCATCTAGCATGATAAGTTTGATAGCTGATAGTATTATAACACATATTTACATTTATATCATACACAATAACAATATGGAACATATAAATCAAATAACATCATAATAATGTTACAATCCTTTTAACACATTTATGTGTATTAATCTGATTCTTTTTATTAGAGGTCAAACTCTGGTCCTTCAAAATAGTCAAATAAATCAAGATTCTAGTTCCAGTCAACCATTAGTTGACACATGTCCAAAATAAGTACTAAATGACACGTGTCATTGTTGAACTTGTTTGGTCTTGCTGCTGGGCTGAATGACCAATTTGATATGCAAATTTGAGTTTGGATTTATTTGATATTATTTCCAAGTTAAAGGACCAAATCAATATTTATCCATATGTCGACCTTATCCCAAGAGAAATCCAACTTTTGAAGGCAGATTTGACAAAGATAGGTGCCCACTAATTAGAATTATGTTTGAAGGAAGCAACATTTATCAGTTTAACTGCACCCACAGTGCAATTGACAGTGACACAAAGACATGAGTTATCAAACTTTGCAACTTTGCTCTCATTTGTTATCTGAACATTAAATACATGTTTATGTAACGGCCCAGTTCGGAGAAGATGATGCCGGAGTGAAAAGACATGTACAAGAAACGGGTTTAAGAGATTATGATACGTTAATGAGTGAATTGAATCTCATATCGAAAATAGAGAAAAAAGAGATAGAGATTATGTCTAAGATGTGGATCCACACATGGTGCATTGTAAAGCCATATGGCACAATATTGACGGACTTGGTATAGAGCAGACAATATCTGCATGATATTGAGTCCGATTGTTACAGAATGGTATCAGAGTCAACTCTCTATGCATAATATGTGGTTCATGATAGTAGACCCATCTATGTTACACGGAAACTCTTTACTAGCGTACTTGCACCCAACTTCTCGTTACTAGCATACCTGCACTTGTGTCTGTTTCCATTTTAAGGCTATTGTATGAAGATTATGTTTTAAAATTAACGTTTTCTGTGTCAGTCTCTGACACTTTATTTGTATACATTAAATCAATGATAGATTCACAGAGCAAAAAAAGGAAGCAAGCAAATAGATTTAACACCTCTATGCAGTGAGTATTCAAACAACAATGTCAAGAACAACTACATATCTTCTGCATGAAAAATAGATAATTTCACTAAGCTAGTAAAAATTACACATATTCACTTCAAACAATTACTCAAAACCACAATTAATCAACAGCATCAATGAACAAATCAAGAAAATAGATTATCATTACCTTCCAAAACAGAACTTACAATTCTTCAGGATAATAACAACTCAATCTCATCTACTCACAATACAATCAAATTGTAACCAATGTTGACGAGATAATTCACTAATATCTTCAGTCATCCATAGCCACATTCACATTTTAACTACTATACATCTAAAAAGAATAGGTTCGAGATTCACCAGACACCCTTTCTCGATTAAAGTCTAGTGCATACACGAGAACTCGAACACAAGAAAGTACTATGAGCAACCCTCTTTGGGAACTACTACATATCTTCCCAAGACACGGTTCAATGCTAATCAGACACCCTTTCTTGATTAGTGTATACACGAGGACTCGAACACGAGATCAAACATCCGTCAAGGAGAAGTAGTTGAAGTACTAGGAGCTACCCTTTTCTCCCTACTCAAAAGCCTCTTCAATGACCTTAATCTTTGTGTTGGCATTGGGGATTTTGCTTCTTCTTCTCCTCCAAAATTTTCACTCATTTGCAAAGGAATATCAATCACCAACATTTCACTTTCTCTATGATTATTACCTGAAGACGATGACGATGAAGCTGCTTGATCTTCTTGATTAGCACTACTAACTTGACTTTGATCTCCCCAAAACAACACATTGGTCGGAAAGTTTGGAGATTCCGAGGAAAACCCAGGAACCGAAACATCTTCTCCTTGAACATGAACATTGTGTTCCAAATCATCAGAATCAAAATTGGGGATTTCAATCTTGGGGGCAACTGAGTTTCTACAAAGAGGACAAGTAGAATGGTATTGAAACCACATGTCAATGCAATCTACATGGAATCCATGGTTACATTTTGGAAGCAACCTTGTTTTTTCTCCTTGAAGAACCTCAGATAAACAAACAGAACATTCTAATCCATCTTTGAAATCTTCTGATTGGAAGATTACAATTGGAAGTGATCTTAAGACAGAGAGTTCTAGCCCTGTTCTCACAGGTTCTTGGCCCGGGTTGAAGATGAAACGGCGGCGGTTCCTGCGAGAAGGAGGGTGAGTTGGCTCCTCAGTTCTCCACCAGAACCATTTTGCATAAAGATGGAGGAAGAGGACGAATACAACTACTATGAATAAGATCACTATTGCTACCACCATGATTTTGCCTGTAATTTCTACAGTTGCTGAGTTATCTAACTCACCCATGATTAGGGGGAGATAAAGGTTGATTCTTTAATGTTTTAATTGAAGATAAATGAGCAAATGAGCTAAACCCAGATGAGATTTAGAGGAGATGATTAAAAATGCATGAAAAATCAATTTCCCCCTTTGATAAAGGTAGTTTTTTTGATGTTTTAATGGAAGAAAATGAGGAAAATGAGATAAACCCAGATGAGATTTAGGGGAGAGATGATGAAAAATGCAAGAAAAATCAAAAGGGTTGTTTGATCCTATGGTAAAGGTGAGTTTTTTAAGGCTTGGATGAGAGAAAAATGAGAAAATGAGATGAACCAAGATGAGATTTAGAGGAAGGATGTATGAAAAATCCAAGAAAGATGAAATGGGTTTTGGGTGTTTCTTGTGATTCTTGTGATTCTTTGAAATTGGACACAAAAGTTTGAATCTTTATGGGTTAAGTATGAATGAAATAAAAGAATATGAGAAGAAAGAATAATCAATGAGGACTAAATAGTTGGACCAAAGATGAGAAATTCAGAGGAAGAAGCAAAGAAGAAGACGAAATTTGGGTCCAAAAGTAATAAAAAATTAACTAAAGGTTCTTATTTGGGTCTTGAATTTTTAGTTATGGTTTGGTTGCCTTCTTCTTCTTCTTCTTCCTTGTTTTGACTCTTCTTCTGATGGCCTTTGCATAAGAAGTTTTAGATGGTTGAATTGTAATTTTTCACTATTTGAGTCTATTTTAGAAAAAAAGTTAATTAGAGCATCTCCAAGACTTCTCTCTATCATACTCCCTAAAATAATAAATTTTCAAATTTAACTTAAATTTTTTTGTGTTTGCTCCAACCATACTCCCTATCACACTCTCTATTTCATTATTTTATTAATAAAAAATTATAAAATTAATATAAACTAATGTGATATGAAGAAAAGAGGAGAGAGAAGAGAAATAAATAATATTATAAAATTAAATAGGGAGCCTCCGATCCTCCTCAAATTTGAGGAGCCAAAATTCACTCCCTAAAAATTTAGGGAACCACCTCACATGGTTGGAGAAACATTCTCCCTATCATGCTCCCTATTTTAACTAAATGGTGATTTAGGGAGCTCCCTTGGAGATGCTCTTATATATTAGTAGTTGTCCTTATGGAATATATTGTTTATACAATTAAAAAAATAATCAATTATGATTATGTGAATACGGATATTTTTTTCAAACCTTTGCAATGGTTATGTATGAGTTGAGTTGAAATGTCGGAAAACTTTTTTAGACTAAAAATGTTTTCGTTCACATCAATAAAATCGACCATTTTTTTAATTCTGCAAACAATGCAAATTACGGTAATTTATTTGCTTAAACGCAAACAATAATCCTTTATTTATCAAATCGCAAAACCACAAAAATTCAATAATATTTATAAAAAATGAAATCAGTACTCGTATTAGGTTTTTCCTAAAGAAGTAGTAAGTTATTAAAAATTCCTAATTTTGGAATTTGGTTACAATTAAGAGGACAATAAAAGATTCAAAATGCAGTTGAGTCATGCTCAAAAACAGAATCATGGCATTTGATGTCATATTTCAATTCATCATTACTTGACATAATTTCATTCACATGCATTGTCTATCCTGCCTTTGTTTTTATTGCTTTTTTGTTTCCAACAAAGGAAAACTAAATTCTTCTAAATTATCAGCAAATCAGTGCATATACCGACCTGAAAAAATAAAAGTAAAAAAGTTTTACAGTAGCTCCACTCCACCCAAAAAAAAAAAAAAAAAAAAAGAGAAGTTTTACCATAGCTCCACACAATAATTTAATACTCTATACAACAATTTGCTGTGCAATAATCTCAAAAAAAAAAAAAAAATTTACTGTAGCTCCATACAACAATAGAAACACAAATAAAAGCATAAATAAATTTAAATGTTTTGGTAGCTGAGCTATAATCTAACAAAAATATTGTGAATAGAATCTTTAAATATTAAAAGCTTATGTTATATTAAACATTTTGTTGATAACTCCATGTAGAGTAGATAAGTAGGTTTATTTTTTTATTATTATTTTTATTTGTCTTTTATGTGTCCTAATAAGGAGAATAACCAAATGTACTCAAATTTTCAAATTCAAAATCACTATGAATTTAGTCTATTAAATATATAATTATCCAAATTTCATAAACATGTACATTTGTCTCCTGAAAAGAAAAAGGTTATACTATTTTATTTTTTCAATTCATTTCAACTACTAATTCTTAACATTTAACCCTAACAATTTAATTAGTAGCCAAACTTAAAACTATAATTATTTTTTTAGTATAGATTGATTAGTTTTATGCTTTGAATAAATGGCTGAATTTTGAATTTAGAATCTCAAAATTTATTTACAAACTATTTTTTCATGAAACTTTACATTCTATTTTTTTTTACTTTACATTCTATACTACTGATAAATTTACAATTATATAAAAATAAATCTTGTCTTTTAGGTAAAATAAGTATGTAAAAAGAGTAACTTTTATTATATATGAATATACATTTTTCTTATGGATTATTATGATTATATTAATTATTGTTGCATGTGTGCAAAGAAATTGAATAACAGTAATTACAAATAGACTTAAAATTTTCATATTGTAAATATACATGATATATATGAGGAAATTAATTATATCATTAAGCACGAGAAAATCATTAACATTTTTGCAGCCACACGATGTAGCTCAAGTTCAAAAGGTCAGCAGCAAATTAAATTAAGCCATCAGTGAAATAATCTTCAATTTTGACAAGTCTAGATTAATACTAATCTGACTTAATATTTTTATTTTTTTTGGAAAGAACAACCTAAACAGATATATTCTGCAAGAGCAGGGTAGCTAACAAACTAGGCTTCAAGAAAGAAATAAAATAATTAGCATGAAAATAAGTAATAAAATGCGCAACCTCATTCGCTAACCACGGAACAAACGACACAGACCAAGCTGGTCGAGCACTAAGGATTTCTCTACAGTCATTGATAACTCTACCATAATCCGACAAATCGCTAGACACCAACTTCAGATTATCAACCACCGTCTTGTAATCGGATTCAAAGCTAACATCATCAAGTCCCAAAGAAACCACCCATTGCAAATTTGTGGGACCTCTACTGCTTCTACAATTTTTGGCACCAAGACTCCATCACCGGCACAACTAAATAGCGCATAGAAACGCCCATCATGATCCCGAAGGACAGCTCCAACACCGGATTATCTGACTTAATATTAAATTATTTGAAAAAATAACAGTAATTATTAAGGATTCATTTAGTGAAATAATTATTTAAAACAATCCCGCTTTTTACGCGGTACCTATATTCTTGTAAGTTGTAGCGGGCACCATTTTCCGCTTGGAGGAGAAGTTGCTAGCATTGAGTTTTCTACATCTGCTTCAGTCGACAATCTAGTATTCAATATTGACAATTCAGACTATATCTAGGATTGAGCATGATATGTTACTTTATTTTGAAAAACAAAGTACCAAGTATTTTAGTTTAAATATATGTTTTTCTCTAAGATTTGATCTCTACTTTGATGGTTAAGTGATTCACCTTAATTAACCATCTAGACATGTTTCAAATGTTTAGTATTTACAATATATATTTGGGTAAAGATTTAATTAATAAAGATGGGTGAATAATTCTTTCTAATTACACACCTAAAGCAAAAGTATAGGGTAAGTGATAAAGTTTTATTGTTCCTTATCTAGAGAGTTTCAAAAATTGAGTCATTTCTCTTTCTTTTATATAGATTAAACCTTTAAACTTTAATGTTTATAACTATTAAACAAATGATTCAATGTCTATAAATATTTTAAAACAAGTAGATACCAGCATATGTTTTAACATTTATATGTCATATCACGTTTTAAAATGATTCACTTCAAACTTTTCTTATAAAAAATATATATTTGTAATATAGAAAAAGAAATCATATTTAAGCCATTGGAAAACTAAATGATAAAATTTTGTATAATTTTTAAACTCTTAATTATACATTCAGCAATTTATTAATGAATTAAAGTAACAACTAATCCCCATTATTCATCCGCAAAAATCGTTAATCATCACCTTCTCTTTGACATTTTTCTTGCCATATATAATTTTATATATTATGATATCTTTTTACCTTATTATTATATGATTGAAGATCCCATTATGTGACCCTCCAAACATTATCACTTTCTTAATTCAATTAACAAAACTTACTTCATTGAGATCAGGGATATCCCCTCATACCTGAGCTAAGTGCTAAGCTAGCTCACTTTCTTTGAAAAAGAAATACAATGTTTTATATTATTCTTTTATAAGAGGGTTTGGGCTTTTTATATTCTTGATTTTTCATTAAACTCAAAATTGCTCTCGGTGCACAATTCAGTCAAATGGTCACATCAGCTTCCGTTAATGGAGTAGGTCAAAATACCGTTATTTGCTAACGGTGTTAAACACATACCTTAATTTGTAAAAAAAATTCTACAAACTTGAGTTTGCAAAGATGTGAAACCACATATATTATTTTTGTACTTATGTAGAAACTAAGTTATATTTTCGTTAGTTTTATAAGACAATAACATAACGACGGTTTTAAAAATCTTACTTTATCCAGCCACAAGAAATGTGTGGCACCATACCACTATCAAGTCACAAAACATATCATTTCGTTGTTGATCAATTAAACTAAAAGCTCGAACTGATATTCAAATCTAACAACATATTTTATATTAATCTTTGATATATATAAAAAAATTTTCTTTTCACGCATTAAGGTAAGAATTTTCTAGTGGATGCTTTTCTTGTTGTAGTTTTAACCGCCTCTATATTCTTTTCCAAAAACTTATCATACAACTTGTAGCTACTCTTTAGGTTTCTTTAGGCATTATTTAGTTGGAGATTTTTCAAGGTTTAGGAGGGTAGATATCCAACCCTCGGAGTTAATTTAAAAGGAATGTTTTCAAAGATTATTTCAAAGTTAATATGAGGTTAAAATGATTGAGTTTTTAATTGTTTTTAGTTCCTTCAAATCGGTGAAATTTGGAGGTTAGATATTTTAATTTGACAAATAAAACCTTACACAATCTTCTTAATTCCAAACCAGTACCTTTACTTTGACGTTAACTCATCTTATTACATGTCTAAATATTTAATATTTTGCCAAGTTTCAACCTATTTATCTCTTTCTTTTCATCAGCTCCTCTTAAATAATAAAAATTTCACCTTCTCTATTCGGCCGTTTTTGAATTTGAAAGTTTGTAAAACTTACTCTTAACTGCAATTTTTGTCTTGTTTATTTATCAATAAAAATGAATTTTTTGTATGTATGCTTCTACTAAAATTGTGAAGTATTTAGGTAATAAATATTAATCTTACTTTATAAAACCTTCAAAACACAACATAAAATTATTAAAGCTAATTTCCTAAAAAACCCCTTGTGTTTATCAGTTTTGTCAAAATTGTGCTTTTGTTTATTTTTTTGACAGAACAAGAATTGTGTTCAACGTCGTTTCCCAAAAGACGAAAAACTTATTATTGATGATGTGGCAAGTATAATAGTCTTAGTTTATTAATTATGTTGTAAAAAGTTCAATTTCCACACTTTAAAATTCATAAATATTTTTGAAATTTACCAATAAATTAACACTAAAACCACCTTGCCACATCTTATAATGACACTGTTAATAAATTTTTCACCTTTTAAATTACAGAGCTACACCATCATCATTTTGTTAAAAAAATAAACATAAACACTATTTTAACAAAATTGATAAAAACAAAAGAAAATTTTAAAAATTTACCCAATTATCTACTCTTATAATTATTCACCTCCAACCAAACAACATAAGCTTAATTATTTAACCTGCCACACAAAGTTCATATATAAATTGTCATTTACCTTCTCTTCCCTTTCCTTATCTTCTCTCCCCACTCTTTACTTAAATAAAAGTTCTTAAACCTCCAACCAAATAATGCCTTAAGTTCCATCCCTAATTTAGAGATCTCAATAATGAAATTGACCACAGTTGAACTCATATTTTCTCTACAAATACACTGATTTGATCGTTAAAAGTTTCATCGCTCCATTAGAAAGTGGAAATAAATCGAGCAAACACCATATATATAAAAACAAAATGAGAGTTCCTTTTATATTTCAAAAGAAACTACATAATCAGCATCTATTAAAATAATAGATTTGAATAATAATTCATAGCCATATATAAAAGAATCAAATCAAAAGAACTTAAAATGGTATAGTACGACAACATGGAATGAAATTTAGAAGATGTAATAACAAGAATTTGTACATTCTGGAAAAGGATTAATAAGTTCCTCATTAATTTCTTCAAATTTCGTAAACTTATAATCTCAACCATTAACTTTATAATCAATGGATGAAATTTGATTAGTGAAATTTCAAACTTTGAGAGGATCATAACCCGATCGAGATAAAAGCTCTAAAACGGAGCGGATAATATTTCTCTAAGAGCAGAATTAGGATTTCGAAATGTGTGGTGATGTTGGTGCTGATGCCACTGTTTTTCTTTCTCTAAATCATCACATGTTCTTCTTCTACTCACAACCGGTTCCAAACCCTGTCAAACCAAACCAATTCTATACATTTTAACTTCAACTTTCCTTAATGTCCTCTATTAAATTAACAAAACTAAAATTACAACTATACTATATATACCTTAGTGAATATGGTGACAGCTTCTTCAAGGCTCCTTGTATTCATCACATCAATGGCTGCCTCCTGTCCATAAAATGATGAACATAAATATAATTACATACATGACGTGTTTTAAAACTCGTGAACCATAAACGTAATACGTACCCTGGCATACTCTAATTGTTCAACGGGGAGAGTTCTGGGCTCTGTTTCTATGGATGATTTTCTATCAATTCTCATCTCCATTCTCATATATTTTTTCAACATTAACAAATATATTATATCAAATTCTGTCACACCCTCCTTTCTATATATATAAGAATATCAGTATGTATCATGATAGTTAGATACTGAAACACGTTATTCCAAACTCCCATGTCCACGTGTCGACCGAGGGGCTATAGCATTTGACACGTGTTGTGCAACTGTGGATTTATTCTCTAAATGGAAACCAAAAATGAAATTGAGCTCAGCATTTGACACGTGTTGGGTAATCTGTATATTTTTTCTGGAAAAGGAAAACCAGTAACGAAATTGAGCAGATACAGGTCTTCATCCCTCATACGCCATCGTTTCAGCGAAATAACATCTGGATACTCTTAAAGTGAGATATTGTAAAGTGTAGTTCAATTTATCTTTTAAGTGATTTTTATAGTTACTCGATGTAACTTTTACTTTATTTTTATCATTATTAGATTAAATTTTACATTAAATATAATGGTGATAATGGATAAAATAATGGTTACTTTCTAAAAAATAAAATAATCATAGAAAAATTCTCTTTTTACCACTGATTACGCAACTACAAATTTGATTTTCCAAAAAACATTTATAAAATATTTAATTAAATTTTATCCACTTATTTCATAAATTTTATCCTATTTGAACTTGAGAGTCCTAAATCTTTGACGGATATCCCTTTTACTTAAAATGCTTTATTTTAAATAAATGTCTTTACTTTCATAATTTAACAAATGGACAATTTTGTTGCCGTAACGAGAAGATTTTTTGTCCGGGTGGAAGTTGGCGGACTTCTAGTGACCCAATTTCAAAATGGTCGTATCAGGATAGGAAGACATGTACAATAAATGATTATAAGGGATCAATAAATTGACTCTCATATTGAATTAAGAAGAAGATAATTGGAGTTTATATTTGAGATGTTGACATGTTTCCAGGTCTTTTAATAATGATAAATTTAGACCTAAAAGACATAACTATATAGTATTAGACTTGGTATTACATTAATAAGTACTTATATTTATTTTTATTATTGTTAATTTGAATCTCCATGGCAACTTAACTTTAGCTTTTATGACAAAACACATAATGCATAATGCAAAATGTATCATTTGAGTGCTCATTTATCACATGATTTTAGTATGATCATATAAATGCAAATATCTTAATAATGCAAAAATAAAAATCAACTATTAATTATAATAAAAAAAATAGATTTTTGATATAGGGTAATTTCCTTAGAAGACCAATGTGTTTACCGATTTTGTTAAAATGGTGTTTGTGTTTATCTTTTTTAACAAAAAGAGGATTGTGTTTATCACGTTACCCAAAAAGCGGAAAATTCATTAACGTTATCAAATATGATGATGCGGCAAGGGGTTTTCGGTAATAATCTATTGGCAAATTCTTAAAACATTCACGCGTTTACAACTTAAAAGTGTGAGAAGTGAGCTTTTTATAACATGACCGATAAATTAAGACCAAAATACTCATTGATACGTCATCACATTTAACACCATTAATAGGTTTTCCGTCTTTTGGGTAACGGAGATAAAGTACACAATCCATGTTTTGTCAGAAACATAAACACAGACACCATTTTGACAAAATTGATAAACCCATGAATTTGTTTAGAAAATTACCCTTTGATATATGTAACCCTCATGCCTATATATAAGCATTTAACATAAGAGAATGTACTCTTATATTTAATGCTCTCATCGTATTTCTTAAACTAATTATTTTAAATTTATTTATGGTAATAAAATAATGGGTAAATTTCAAAAAAAAAAAAACTCTGTGATTTCAAAAATTGTCAAATAAGTGACCGTGGTTTGTTTTTTGACAAAAAAATGTTTGTGATTTTTTGTTTTGCTAAAAGATTGATCTCTTTGTTTAAGTACTGTAAAAATGAAAGTTAACGACCTCAAAAAAGAAACATTTCGAGAATTTATGACATTCTAAGCAACTTTAGTTTTTTCATTTTTTAATTGGATGTTGTTTCGTGAAAAGAGAGAAAGCGGATGTTTAGAGAGAGAGAATTCCGAAAATGCGAATTTTCACAAATAAAAAATATCATTCCATCGTAAATGATGTACTAAGCAATCTCAATTTTTGAATTTTTTTTTTATTTTAAAGTTGTTAGTGGACATTTTTACGATATTCAAATTAAAAACCACTCTTTTGACAAAACAAAAAATCACAGTCATTTTTTTAATAATTTTTGTAACCACAAGTTTTATTTAAAAAATAATTTATCCTAAAATAATCTAAATCTAAGAAAATTTATACCATCTAAATTATCAAAATTAATAAATATATAAATTATTTAGAATTTAGAGTTAAGGTTCAACTATTGTAGTTAATATCTTCAAATTGATAGATAAACTCATTTTAGTTTAAAAAAATTATGGCTTGGAATAACAAAAAATTAGATATTTATGGACCAAATTTGTAAAGTATGGAACCTAATTTGTACATTTGCTCTAATGACATTATTATGTGTCCCTATTAATTATTTTCTTATTATAATAAAAAATGAAGAAATTGTGGCGCAAATAGATTTAGTTATTTGCATGCGCAATTCAAAATTATAAGGATTTGCCCTAATTTTGGGCTTTAAATAGAGACAAAATGATGAATTTGCAAAGATAATTTGGTGTAATTAGGGCCATTTGACTACATTTTTTAGTGGTGAAACATTCGAAAAGCCTATCTAATATTAGCGGCTAAAAGTAATTCCATTATTAAAAATTAATATTATAAAAAAAGTTTTTTTTTATAGTTATTTTTATAAACTTAGTTCTTTGCCATTTTTTCTTTTCTTTATTTCCTTCCTTCTCTTCTTCTCCTTTTCTTTTTTTCTTCTTTCTTTCTTTCCTTCTTCTTTATTTTTTTTCCTTCACTTTCTGCCGAATTTTTGCAATTTCTAGAAATTTGAGATTTCAAGATTTCTGAAAAATTCTAGAAATTTCTGAAATTTCAGAAATTTCGAAGAAAACTCTTGAAATTTCCAGATTTATGAAATGTTCGAATTTCTGAAATATTTCAGTAATTTGAAAATTTCAGGAAAAATCTGAAATTTCCAGATTTGTGGAAATCTTAGAAAAATTGATAAAATCTGAAAAATTGTAGAAATCTTCAAAAACTGATTTCTGGAAATCATGAATTTTTGGAATTTTCAGGAAAATTTCCAGATTTCTGGAGAAAATGAGAAAGAAGAAGAAAATAGAGAAAAACTAAACCCTAGACACTAAAAACTAAACCCTAGACTCTAAATCATCGATCCTAGACACTAAAAACTAAACCCTATACCCTAAATCATCAACCCTAGATACTAACATGTGACGTGTCATCGAATTATTAGTCCGGAGTATCACATCATTTAGGGTCGATGATTTAGGGTCTAGGGTTTAGTTTTTAGTGTCTAGGGTCGATGATTTAGGGTCTATGGTTTAGTTTTTAGTGTCTAGGGTTTAATTTTTAATGTAAATATAATCGAAATTGTTAGATCTAATGGTCAATGTCCAAATTCAATTTGGACATTCAAAAACCACTTGAACATTACTGTATATCCATAATATGTTTGTAATTAGTGAGGTAAGTTATACCTTCAACATTTGGAAATTGAGTCCATTTTTAGTCAAAATTTTGTTGAGATCAGCAATTTTGTTTCAAAGATTTCAGTTTTATTCAATAGTTTCAGTTTAATTCAGCAATTTCAATCTTATTCAACAATTTCAATACAGTCCAGTTCAATTCAACTTTTTCAATTTAGAAAAAACAAACAGGCCTATTCATATCAATTCAAAATTATGTGTACACATATGAAATAATCTGCATCAAATAAAAACATTCATACACAACGATTACTTGTCAATATAAACTATAGTGCCATCGAAAATTCTACAGTACATTTCGCGAAATGTACGATAATTTTATCCACTATTAATAAAAAATTAAAATAAATTTTAAAATCTTTTTATTTGTCTGAAAACAGATTAATTCAAAAAATTTAATAATAATATTAATATCTATTCCTGCCAACCGTTTTCAATGGTTTTAGCAATTACTATTTTACCACTACTCAAAATTTTAAATTCTTTTTAATAAAAAAATTTATAATAAAACTAAATCTAATTTAATCAAATAAAATTTCTAATTCTCACATGAAGAACACTATATTGTAACCTAAATAAAAAAAAAACACCAAATTATAAAATCAAATCAAATAAAATCATGTTTCACCCTTCTAAAAATCAAATCAAATAAAATTCTCTGAACTCTAATTTTCTTTTCTTTTATTTTAAGATGCATTGAAAATGTCTTTTTTTCTATTTTTTTAAGGGTAAATGTATCAAAACGACCTTAACGTTTTTGGGCATTTAAAATAGTGCCAATATAACTTTAACGTTATTTAAATGATACTAATTTGACCCCGCTAAGAGAACTTGCTACATACACCGTTACTTTTTGTCACGTTAGCGTGACCTTACCTAAAATTAAATTGCCACGTAGATACATCATCAATAACTCATGGTCATTTTGATACCTCCTCAAAACATTAGCATCATTTTAGCACTCCTAAAAAATAGGGTCATTTTGGTACATCTTCAATAGCTTAGCGGATATTAAGGTCATGTTCTTTTGAACTTATCAGCACTTATTTTCAGCAACATTAAGTTCAGTTCAGTTCAGCAAAATTAAGTTCACTTCAGTAACATTAAGTTCAGTTAAGTTCAGGTCATGCCGTGATTTTATATTATTTATTATTATTATTATTATTAGTTATTATTTATAATGCACTATTATTATTATTATTATTTGTAAATTTAGTTTTAGTATTTATTTTTCAATTCAGTTCAACAAAATTAAGTTCTATTCAGTTCAGTTCAGAACAGTTCTGGTTTTTTCAGTTCAAAAGAACAGAGCCTAAGTTCCAAAAAGAAGTGTGAGTTTTGGGTTCGAATCACAAGATTGACAAAAGTGACACTCTAAAAAATAAAAAATCCCTTAATTTTGTTTAATAAGAAATAAATTTGGTTTTAGAATGACAAACTTATTACATTTTGTTGTATAAATATCTTTTAAAAAGCTATGCAAACCCAAAAAGTCTTTCAATGATTTAAATCATCCAAACTAAAAACAAAGTTATATGTAGTATCAAACCATGAGTCATTTCATAAAACAATTGGGTCACCAACTATCAAAATATTCACTAGCAAAAATTAACAATTCATGCGTTTAATTTGATTATATTAGTATTTTTTTTCTATAGTTAACGATTTTTGTCAGAGAATTTTATATGACAAATGATATAATTGGTTTGACACTTTGCCTTAAAGTTCTGTTCAATTCAGTAGTATTCAGTTCACTTCAACAAATTAACTTTGAAAATTCACTTGATTTCAATTTAGTTCAGTAGTATTTAGTTCAATTAGATGGGGTCAAATTGGTACCATTTGAATACGTTGAGACTATATTAATTTGATACCATTTTATATGTTAGTGTTAAATTGATAATTTTCAAAAAATGTTAGGGTCATTTTGATACCTTTTTCCATTAGGGTCAAATTGATAAGTTTGTTATATTAGACTCTCTCTCGTTGTTTACATAAATTCAGTAAAATTCAATTCAGTTCAATTTGGTTAATCAGTAAAATTCATTAAATATTCAATTCAATTCACATAGCCTTAGTGTTTTTTTTCTCAAATTCTTTAATATGACAAAGGATACAATTGGTTTGACACTAATGCCTTAACTTTTTTAAATTTAGTTCAGTTCAATAAATTAACTTCAGTTTAGTTAGTTAACATAAAATCAATGTTCTAAACGATGGACGCCTTGACCGCCTAGGCGTTCAAAATTGAGACTCCAACTTGATCAATTTGACCACCTAGGTAAAAAAACTTCGACTAGTCCTCCAATATATCCCGCCTAGGTTCAGAAAATCCTCAACCGCCTTAAAAACGCCTAATGATTTTTAATACACCGAATAAAATTAATACAATTTGAATAATGTTTTATATGTTACGGTCAAATTGATATTTCTCCAAAAAAATTTAGAAATTAATTTGATACCTTCACATTTCTTTTGTCAAATTATTTAGTAAGTCCCAAATATTCTATTACTTATGTGTGTTTTTCAAACTTTATTTTAGTTGCGGAGAGAAATAAATGAAACTTAAAAATTTATAGATATATTTATTATGAAAAAAATATTTGAAAAATTGAGGAAGATCATGTGTCATGAAGAAGTTGTTATTTTTGCAGCAATTATCACCAGCAAACACGGCATATATTTTGTTTATTAAATATTTATTTATTTTAATTATTTTTAATTTTATTTAAAATTAAGTTAAGTTGTGGATATACTTACCGTACATTTCAATACATTGCAATGTACGGTAGATTCATCCATAGTGCCATATTGCTTTTACCGAAAAAAATAAAATAAAATTCCGTTTTTCACTAAATATATTCATATATGAGTGGTATATTAGTTCTGAAAAATAACAAATAAATGTGATTTAGACAAAAGTGAATAAATATAAGGTACAAGGATTTATTTGAAAAAATGAAATAAATACCCAAATTTTTATAAAAAAAATCTTAAAATTTAATAATTGTAGGGGAATTTGCTTTTAGGACTATGTCGACTATATGTTATGGGGAAAATTAACTCATGATTTTTCTATAATCTCACAAGTATTTATTCACAAACTAAAACCAATTATTGAAGAAAAAGAAAAAATTATAAAACAGTTTGGCTCATTTTTTTTTTTGCTTTCAACTTCTTAACTGTCTTAGGCCTCGGAGAGGGGTCTCCAACACTATCACACTCTCATGGAATGATCCGAAATGGTTCAAGAAGCAAGTCCCGACCATTTGGGTAGAATGTACGTGGTCGTACGAACTAGCCATGGCAATAGTGAAAGTACTTTTAAACATCGCACAAAACGGTACATGGGGTAGGAATATGTGCACAAATACTACCGCAATCTGATTAAATGTCTCAAAATGGATGAAGAAGCAAGTCTCAACCATCCGGAAACAATGCACATGGCCATGAGAACTAGCCACGATCACAGTGTGATACTTTTAACCATCACACTAAAGGTACATAAGGTAGGGATATATATATATATATATATATATATATATATATATATACAAAACGGTACATTGGGTAGAGATATGTGCATAAATACTACCACGCTTACATGAAATTCACTTGAAATGGGTGAAGAAGCAAGTCCTAACAATCTTGGAACAGTGCATGTGGCCATAAGAACTAGCCACAACCATGGTGGAAAAACTTTTTAACATCACATAAACCACTACATTGTCCGTGATTTAAAAAATTAGTTGCAAGCTTCCTCTTCTTTGAGAAGGTGGGTAGAGATATATGCACAAGTACTACCACGCTCCCATGGAATGACTCGAAATGGGTCAAGAAGGAACCATCCAGAAACAATGCACGTGGCAATAAGAACTAGTCATGATCATAATGGGAATACTTTTAAATATCGCACAAAAATGGTACATGAGGTAGAGATATGTGCACAACTACTCACGCTCTCATGGAATGACTCGAAATGGGTCAAGGAAAAAAGTCTCAACCATCCGAGACAAACACACGTGGCCATAATAGTTAGCCACGATTATAGTGAGAATACTTTTAAACATCGCATAAAAAGCTACATTAGGTATGCGTATGTGCACAAAATCATACCTAGGGAAGGAATCTATGTACAAATACTAACACACTCCTATGAAATGACTCAAAATGTGTCAAGAAGCAAGCCCCAACCGTCCGGGAATAATGCTCGTGGCCATGTCGGTCAACTTAGTCAACGGGGAAGTGAGCTTTGTCAAAAGTGAGTAATTTTGGGCTTTTGAGTGAACAGACAAAGCCCATGAACCTAAAATATGAGTGAGTGTAAGAGGTTGATGGCTATGGATTATGGGCTGCATTGAAGGTGGTTTGTGAAATTCGTTATCTCTGGTGTGGTGTGTGTGGCTCCCTCCATCTTTCCAGGTTCTGAATCTTACCCTCTTCTAAACCCTCAAAACCCACCAAGATTCTATCTTTCTCTTCCAGAAATTCAACACCTTTACATGGTATTCTTAAGCTAAGAAGTGAAAGATTAGACCTTCAAATTGAAACTGAAATGGTTGCCTGCTTTTTCGGACAATTTGCTTGTGGGTCTAGCTGAATGAGCTCTCATCAATGCCTTTATTAGGTACTCTTTCTTTTCCTTTTTGGGTTATTCTTGTTTTCATTCTTTCATGAACTTGGTTGCTGTTGTTTTTTTAGCTGCAATATTTTCTTTATTGCATTGTGTCTATTTGCTATAGGATAGGACGGAATGGAGATACAGAATTTATGTCGCTGTCGTGACTTGATTTCATGGTCAGTATCATGCTTCATGTTAGTCGACTCTGAATCATTTTAGGACTAAGTTGTTGTTGTATTGTGTCTAGTTGCAGATAGGTCTCTGAACATGAGACCCAAATGGGGAGATTTTATTTTCTAAAATTCCAGTTATGGTGTGTAAGAAATTTCACATGAAGAGCTTTGTTTTGTTGTCTGTTTGAAATGGGTTTTTAGCTCCTTGTATAAGGTGCCATTGTTGAGCTTGTTTTGCATTTTGTTGGAGCACTTGTGTTGATGGACTCTAGGTGTTAAAACGGGTTATAGTGTCATAATTATGTTGGCAACGAGAATGATGATGGATTATAATCCTTCATTTTGACATATATTAAGGCCCTGTTGATCACAGAAGTCAATCTCGAACGTAAAATTCGGGTTACACTTACAGTGTGTTATCTACTTATCCATTTCATGTGCATTCAAATAGTTCGAAGTAGTTTTTTTTATGTGTGATGTGTACGACTATAGAGAACTCTAGAAACATTAGTTCGAACCGAGAAAATAGATTTTCAGATGAGTAAATGTTCACAACTAAACAATTTGCCAAGCATAATTGCGTGAAATTGGTCGTGTTCTAGCAGGTTGTTCTGTAAATTGTATTGTCAACTTGTACATCGGTAGTCCAATTATTGGAGTCGCTTACAGTTATCTCAAAGGTCTGGTTTGCTAATGTTTGTAGATATTGCTACTGCTCAAGCTTCCTTGCAAAATCACTTGAGTCCATTGAGGGCTCAATTCCTTGTTCATTGTAAAGTTTTTTCAAGTCCTTTTACCTTTGGGGATGAGAAAGGACCCGTATCCATATGGAAATCGTTCCATTTCCCTAAAAACCCGAATTCGTGGAAGAGGACTAAGCTTCAGATAAAAGCTGTTGCAACTCTTGAACCAAAGTCTTCAGTTCACAAGGAAGATGGATACAAGAAAAACGCACAGCTTGAAGTCAATTCAGAAGTCTCAACAGCTGAGGCGTCAGGTGAAGACACATCAGATGTGGATGAGAAAGAACTGCTAAGGCGGACGAGGATTTCTAAAGCTAATAAAGGAAACACACCATGGAACAAAGGCAGAAAGCACAGTCCTGGTATATATCTGTGAACCTCGTTTTTTCGCTTATCTGCTTTTTCAGTCACATATTTGTTAATATATGTATGATCATGTTCTATTTGCAGAAACTCTTCGGAAGATCAGAGAAAGAACAAAGATAGCAATGCAGAATCCTAAGGTGATGTCATGTAAGAATAATTTATATAATATAATCCCTTAGCATGGGGTGATATGTCTGGTATAATTAGAACCGATTTTCTATCGGGAAAGCTTATATAAACTTAAGAAAACAATCGTTGGTGAAGTTTGTTAGAAACCTAATACAGACACAGTGAAATAGACAACATAGAGTTCATTGATTGTTCTTTATCTAGTAACCAGAAAAGAACAATCTTGAAGTATTTTAGATAACATGGTGAATTGAGCCTAAACTCAAATCCGCTTGGAATTCATAAATCCTAATTTTAGTTATCCTATTCTCAGTTGAAGTTCGTGCAAGGTTCTGTCAATATTACCCAAAAAGCCTGCACGACATCTCTTGTTAGTGCTTTGACACAGTAGTAATTTCGCCTTGCTAAAACTCTCTAAATGTGATCCTTATTTATTATAACTTGTAGCTATTAGTTAGCATCTAAACAATGGTTTCAAAGTCTCTCAGTGATGTTGTGATCGATATTATAGTTGTCGCCGGCTGTAAATTAGTCTGCATAAGTCATCCTGATCTTGCTCTTGGTGAAACTCTGGCGGAGGCATCTCGAAGAGTTCAGTTTTCCTTAATTAGTTTGAGTTACTCAAGATGTGAATATGTTATATTTATTATATGCTGAAAATGATGAAATTCGATGGATCCATCGATTCCATTCCCGTGTAAGAACAAAATTGTTCACTTTTTGTTGCAAAATTTTGCTATGCAGATAAGGATGAAGCTGGCCAACCTTGGACATGCTCAAACGTAAGTCCCACACAATGGCATCACAATTTCATCTTACAGTTTTGCCGAAATAAGGAAACATTTATATTACTATGCCTAATTTTCTTACAGTGACGAGACAAAAACAAAGATCGCGGTCGGAGTGCGAATGACATGGCGAAAACGCCGTGAGAAATTAATTGTGCAGGAAAGTTGTTATTATGAGTGGCAGAACTTGATTGCAGATGCTTCGAGACGAGGCCTCGTTGGCGAGGAAGAGATGCAATGGGATTCCTACAAAATCTTAAGCGACAAAATTGAGGTTGAATGGGTAGAAAGTATTGAACAAAGGAAAACAATGCCGAGGCCAAAAGGTAGCAAGAGAGCACCAAAGTCGCCTGAGCAAAGAAGAAAAATTGCTGAAGCCATTGCTGCCAAATGGGCTGATCCGGTAAGTGCATTTTGAAGCTTGCCTTATTTTAATAAGTAAATAAATCTGCATCAACCGTAAATTCTGATGTAGAAAAGTTTGTAAATTCATAGGAATACCGGGAACGAGTTTGTTCTGCACTTTCTAAATATCATGGATCACCAGTTGGAGCAGAAAGGAGGCCAAGACGAAGACCAAATATACAACCGAAGAAACGGGATCCAACAAAGAGAAGCGGCAATATAAACAATTTGAATGGAAATGATGCTATAAGCACAATTGAGCAATTGAGGTCGAGAATTAAGGCGCCAGTGTATAAAGATCCTATGGCGAAATCGAAATTGCAGATGTTAAAAAACATCAAAGCAGAAAGAGCTGCAACAGAAACTAAAAAAACAGAAGCCGTGGAAAGAGCGAGGTTAGAATACTGAAAATGAAGAAACACAAGATGATAAAACGAGGAACTATGCTTACTTTATGTTGCATTCTGCAGGTTATTAATAGCTGAAGCTGAGAAGGCTGCTGAGGCCCTTGAGTTTGCTGCGACAAAGAGCCCTATTGCTCGAGCATCCCTCGTAGAAACCAGAAAGCTAATAGCAGAAGCAATTGAATTACTCGAATCAACGGATAGTGGGGATATCACATCGAAGAATGACTCAGACCCTCTTGCATCATCTGAACACGTTGGCGAGGTGGAGAGTGGAATAGAATTGAGTAATGGAAGTGCTACTCAAACGGCATTGAAAGGACCAAATGGGAGCAAGATTCTTGCTTCAAATCAAGATGAGGATCTCAACTTCACCAACTTATCGTTACTGAACGGTGAGAATGGACTGCTCACATCGAGCTACAATGGATATAGTTTGCCAGCTGCAATTCATTTGGAAAGTCTTATCGAGCATTCGAGTTCATCAAAGGAAGATCAGTTACAACTAAACGGGAGTGTTACACCAGAAAGTAGTCCTCTGCCAAATGGATCCGATATTCGAGTGGTGAAGGACGAGTCGGATTCTAAATCGGTCACTTCCACCAAGAAATGGGTTCGTGGAAGACTCGTGGAAGTGACCGAGGGAGATCAGTGCTAGCTCAAAAGACGTTATAGTTGGCTATGTCTGCCTGTTACTTTTGTAATGTAGCATAGTGGATATATTTTAACACCTTCATAGTAAATCAGAAACATTTTTGGTTCATATTTGCATACTTCTTTTCGAATTAATGAATTTTAATTATTTATCAAAGGTTGTGTTGTATAATTTTAGGGATGAAATTTTTAGGATTTTCCTGTGAAAATTGTGTTATGTTTCATAAATCAAGGTTATATTTATTGTCTTTCACAGAAAAAAGATAGCTGATTGAAAGATAATAAACGGATTACGACTGATAGGATTGAGACTCCCCTAAACCAGCAGCAAAGCAGTAAGTTACAGGTCGCTGGAAATCGAGCATTCATCTTCACCAGGGAATTGCTTTGAAGATAGATTTTTTTGAACCGTCTTCTGAGGCCGGAAAGGATTTGTAATCCCTTCAAGCAGATCAGAATGCCAAGACATCAAAGAACCCTTAGAATCCCTGAAAACGTAACCCAAAATTGAAAAACCCCAAGACGCGTATATTGCAGCATCAAAGTTACATCTTAGCATTGTGATTGGAGGACAAGGAGGGCTTATCTAAGCATACAGAAGAACCTCATCATGCCATAGAATTAACATTCATTAAGCCCGAAACTAAATTCAAGAAGAGCCTAGAGGATTGTAACAAGTTATTGAAACCAATCCAAATTGTAGATCCATTACAAATTTTCAACCTTGATTCTATGCGGAATAGGGGTTAAGCGGATTGAAAAGAACGCCACACAAGACCGTCTTTCGGAGAGAAACTTGAAAAAACTCACCACTTGAAAAGTACTGGGCTTCAAAATCTGGGTAACACGATTCAAATCGGTCACAAAAATTGATCTGTCAAGTATCATCAATCATTCGTATTATCCACAAACAAGAAGTAACGAATTATCACTAATAATCATACCCTGTATACAATTTTGGCAAGACATGATGCCTCAAATTTATATCCTAACTCAGACAGCACATATGGCCACTCTCCCTAATTAATACAAAAACGGAACAAAGCTATATTGCTAAGGTCAGCCCCTAAGATTCAACAAGTGAAATCTGCCCCACACAAAATCTGGGAACTCACTTGATGTTATGTATCCTCTTTGCCGAAATAAGAGTATTCGATAGAAGCATAGCTATTGTCATTGGACCAACTCCTCCCGGAACTGGAGTGATAGCTGAAGCAACCTTGCATGCTTCCTCGTAGCAAACGTCTCCGACTAATCGATAACCTCGAGCGCTTTTTGAATCCTAAGTTACGGTTTTAAGCAAAAACAGTCAGCGAACTCGAAACACGAGAAACTCTATCTGATAAATTACATAACAAGTAATGAAATCTCACCTCCACCGCATTAATTCCGACATCGATAATAACAGCACCAGGCTTTATCCAATTCCCTTTCACCATGTTTGGTTGTCCTACAGCAGCGATTATGATATCGGCTTGTCGGGTGATCTCCTCGGGATTCTTGGTTCTAGAGTGGACAATACTTATGGTAGCATCTTCCCTCTGCCGAAACAAAAACTACCGAGGTTATCGAAGAATACAAACAAACATATTATGCTAATAATGAGACAAGAAAAAATACGGAGAGCTCATTTAGTGAAATAAATTACTTGAAGCAATAGAGCAGCTGGCATCCCGACAATATTGCTGCGACCAATCACAGCAGCTCTCTTTCCTTTAATTTCAACACCATATCTATGCAGCAACTCGATGCACCCCTTAGGCGTACACGGAACAAACAGGGGTTCTCTTCCTCGCATAGCTAGGCGGCCAATGTTTAATGGATGGAAACCGTCTACATCTTTCTCAATGCTCACAGCATTCAATATTTTCTGTTCATTCATGTGCTGATACAAAAAAATTACATAGTAAGGTACAACCTTGGCACAAGGCTCAAGCACACGCCTTAAGCACACGATACGCGTTTATAATCATAAAATAACTTTAATAGACATTTAGAAAATGCAACAAGTAATCTTATACTAATACATATCCAATCATCCACAGTCATAATCATAAAAAGCATGAAATAAAGTCTCCATTTGCGATAATTCTGAACTCATTCAAAATGGAGCAGTGTCCTTTTGCATTGTTCTTTGTACATCCGAATCTTGTTTCCCTATTATTAATTTGATTTTAATCTAATGTAATTTCATAGATCATATAGATAGGGAACTGCTGAAACTAAACATCCTATTTCTTACTTGGAACCTTAAAAAACAAAAGTGTAGCTTCTAATTTTGAACTTACATGCGCCTCTAGGTTTAACGAAGCCAAGTCAGTCAGACGTGAATCTCTTGAACATAGCCTGCCTTTCGGTTTCAAAAGAGACATGCCTAAAGCCTTTTGACCCTAAGGCACACCTTTAACAACTACGCGTACATGAACCTAGAGGATTTCAATCTTGTATCCGATAATCACTATCAATTTAGATACAATGTAAGCAAAAATGAACGAGAAGAAAAGTTCAAATTGAGAAACATACAGAAGGCAAAGGCAACTGCACAAGGATACCATGGACAGAAGGATCCTCATTAAAACCCGAGATAAACTTGAGTACTTCTTCTTCAGATGAATCTTCAGGCAAGTTCACTTCAAAAGACTTAATACCTACACCTTCACAAGCTTTCTTCTTGTTCCTCACATAAGTAGCAGAATCTTTCCTTTCTCCAACTAAAATAACTGCCAATCCGGGAACAACCCCGATTTCATCCTTCATCTTTAACACTTGAACACTAATCTCCTCCCTAATTTGCTTAGCCACTAACTTCCCATCAATCACTTTCGCAACTGTATCAACCTTCTCACTACCCGTCACAGCTGAACAAAAAGTAGCATACCATAGTTCAATAAAATGCTTCATCGAATCAAAATAACAAAACCCAACAATTAAAATCTACCAATTGCATAAAAATTGAACAAAGATTCAAACTTTACAAACAAAAAGGAAATAACAATCTCACTACAGCAGACTAAAAAATAGCATACCATATGTTTGATAAAATGCTTCACAGAATCAAATTAACAAAACCCAATTAAAAATTAGCAAAACCCAATTAAAATTTCCCAATTGCATAAAAATTGAACAAAGATTGATACTTAACAATAAAAAAGGAAGCATCTTTAAGGGAAATAGAAGTACCAGTGATGACGGGCGGCGGAGTTGAAGAAGAGCGGAGAGTGAAGGCTCTGAAAGAGGGAGTAGTTAGGGAAAGTGGGTCCGGTAAGCGGCGGAGAAAGACGGCGGCGTTAGAGCGGAAAGTGAAGGGGAGAAGACGAGCGGTGGCGGAGGAGGCACAATCGGAGAAAGTGATGGATGCCATTTGATGGAGGAATGGAGAAAGGAGATGAGGGAATCTCGTAATTGCGATTTTGGGAACTCAAATTTCAGAATATTACACTCTTTTTTTTAGGTGCTATTCGCTCATTTGAATATATTAGTTGGGTCTACCGCCATAATAGTAAAATTACACTTTTTTATTGCCATAATGGTAAAATTATCTTTCCAATTCTACCATTACGGCGTAATAAAACCATCTTTTTTCACAATGCCTGTAGTAGTAGTCTCTTCCATGTTTGCATAGCTACCAACTCTGATATAGTTTAACCGTTGATTTTGGTCCTCTCTTTTGCTTATTAATTCATGATTTACCACTGGAATCAAGTATCTTAATGCTGGATTATAATATTTATTTTCCGTTACACACTACTTTTTGTCATTATCAAGTCAGGAGATACAATGTTGAGGTCATAATTTGGGAATTACTTTTGCTTCAATTATTTTACTTGAAATCTCTCATATTCTAAGGGGGGTGTATTCAACATAGATTCTTAAAACTCCTCTAAAATCTCATGATATTCAATTAAGATTTTTGAAACTCCCCTAAAATCTCAATCTCATGGTATTGAATATTTCATTGACTTTAAAGGATTCTAACTATTGATAGATTTACTAGGATTTGAGTGTAGAAATCTCTCCCCTTCCCACAAGATTTTAACGTGCCTCCTTCACTCTTCTTCCTGCGACTTCAGCTCTTCGTTTGCATACAAACAGGTAAAAAACATTACTGCGATTATGTACTTTACATGCTTAATTGTACTACGTACTTCTTCATGCCGAAGATGATAGTTGCTTGTTTTATGGTTTCAGTTTTTGCTTGCATCTCTCCTTGTTGCTTTTGTATGCATATATTCTATTGCTTACTCTCAAGCTACCCATGTCTGCTTTGTTTGCTTGTGTCGATTCTATTATTGAGGGATTCTTCGTAATTATATTAGGTTTTATGTTCCTTCAATTTGAGGGTTCTTGGATTGCATTACCTTTAAATAAGCACAGCAATTATATACGACTTTTTCTTCACTTATCGGTAGTTTAACAAGTATTTATTTGGAATGTATATGGCTTTCTAAATAATGGATATGGAAATGCAATTCAAGAATAGAGGATTAAGATACCGCTGACATACCAATTTCAAAATTGAGAGGATTAAAATACCTTTAAATAATGGAATGTATATGTTGAGTTTGTGTAAATAGAATTTGGTTTTATCACTTTAACAATATGACATCCTAGCTCTGAAGTTGATTAAGATACCGCTGACATACCAATTTCAAAATTGAGAGGATTTTATAATATGACATCCTAGCTCTGAATTTGGTTTTATCAATTTAACAATATGACATCCTATCTTGATCCTGTTTTTTTTTTTTCTCATAAAGGTATTGCTCTTGTTCTCTTTTGTAGATCACATTGTCAATCTTTTTTCTTCTGTTAGCTGCTAAGTGTGTTTTCCATCTATTATTATTAATCGTGAACAATAAGATCAACATTTTGGTGCTTACAGGTCCTCTGTTATTTGGCGCCTCTTTTTCCAAAGAACATCAAAATGTTTTGGCAAGATGAGGTATGCCAAAATTATGTCATAAAATGGACTGGGGAAAGCAAGATTGCAAGTGTTCTTTGCATATTGTGCTTTTAGTGAAAATTGCAAATAGACTTATTTCTTAACATGTGATATTGCTGCAGGTTTATAAGAATTCCAGAGAACCATTTATGATGTCTGGCTGTAAGGTGGCGGATGATAGTGGCAGTATGCTGGTATAGTTCTTTTTTTCTTGGTCTCTCAGTGGAGTATGTTATTCTCTTCCCATAATATGGCACCGGTTTCTTGATTCTTAATGCTGCGTAAGATATAATTAGTTTTCTTATTTTCAAGATAAGAGATGGAGAAATTGTGAAGTAGGGGTAGACAGTTGGAGAGTTCAAAGCTTATCTTTTCTAGTTTATGCCATGCTATTGAAACTTCCTTGGTGTAATTTATATAAGGACACATTCAAATATCTTTATAACCTTGTCCAACATATCTTTTTGTTGACAAATCATCATGCCCTTATGTAATTAAAAGTTCTGATTTTTGCAAGTTCTCTCATGTTCTTGTATAGAAGATATTCTTAATCCTAAACCCACTTTAACTGGTATATAGGGGATTATAGGCTATGTAGAGATGTCATTGGTCTGGACTTGTTGCCATGGCTAACATATGTTATCTTATATATATAATATCTTTTTCCAGGTCACAAGTGTTGGAATAAACACTGAATGGGGGTTGCTTATGGCTAGTATTTCTGAAGACACCGGAGAAGAAACACCATTACAGGTTTTTTTGTCCTGCCATTTTTTCATTTAAGCTTAATAGTATTGATACATTTTGGTTGTTAATTATGTATCATTGTATATAGGTGCGGTTAAACGGCATAACACCTTCCATTGGTATTGTTGGGCTGACTGTGGCTCTTATTGTATTGGTTGTCCTATTAGTATTTTGTACTTGGAGGGTGTTTACTAGTTTAATTTCTAAGTAAATAATTCTTTGCTTATTTGGGCATGCAGTTGTTCTTTGTAAATTTGTTGAATTTATTGAATTTATTGTTTGTTGAAAGCATGACTACTTCTACATGAATATATACATTAATGTCCTATGTTTCTCTTCTCTCCTCCCTCCAACATTTTATATCTAAAATTTTTAGACTTTGTGACCAGATCCAGAAGCATGTTATATATATTATAAGTAGTGCAATGATGTTGACGAATGTTTGATAATTTGTGAGTATCGTATTCTGGACACAAGGATTGTAGGTATAAATATTTGCTATAACAAATGAAGTGACCAGGGTAATCTTTATGCATATATATTTGTTAATTGATGTTTGATCAATCCAGGTGATTTAAATTGAAATGACAAAAATTCATAAGGTTTATGAATTTATAATTTATGTAGTAGAGCTCCATTCAATCCAAATTATTATTTTTTAAATAAAAATACATCAATGGAAACGGTTTATTCCTTAAACCGAACCCAATGCATATACCTTTGGAGTCGGTTTTATGATATATAACAATCTATAGACTTTATAAAGTCTATGAAAACAATATAATAGAATCTGCATAGATTTTTATAAATCCATGGAATTAGCAAAATCCTTTAAAATCCATGTATTCTAAAAAGTCCATTAAAATCTTTTAAAATCTGAATTGAATACACCCCTCTAAGTGTAAAAAAGTCCATGCTGGTTATGATCTTTTGTTATCCATCTTAAAGTGTCCATTATGAAACAATTTTTCGAGTTTGGACTTCACGTCCTCTTCTCCAATTCTACACGTGTTCCGTATAAAAAGTTATGTTTTGGAATATTCTGTTATTGTTAAAGTGTCCATTATGACCGTTTTTTCATTACAAATAGGTAGAAGATTAGTGCTAACAAATAAGTCAGTATAATAGTTTGCTTATTCCAGGAGAACAGAACCTCTGTTTCTCAGCAGACAGGATATATATTGGATGTATTTTACGATTTATGTTATACTAGCTTATGACTGATTGTAAGTTTGGCTATGATGAAATGTTTATTTGCTTTCCCATTGATTTTGGTACTTTTTTTGGGTTACTTGCAGCATTTTGAAGTGTTTGTATGTTGTTGATTTTTTCTTGTGGAGGCCTTAGGTGAACTTGAATTTAGGAAGGGTGTTTATTATACTGAGCTATTTGGAGGGGTAATTCTGTTTTGTTGCTTTGTTATTGAGGTTTGTTGATTAGGAAGATCAATTCAGGTTCAATACTGATGATGTGTCTTCTCGTTGTTTCTTTAGCAACAGCCATAAGTAGAGAAGTTCGTACCCGTGGATCATATTCGAGGCCTCAATAACTTGTCAATGGAAAAGTTTGAGGCAGAAAGTTTAGCGTCTCATAGGCTGTAAATGTGATTATATTACTGAGCTTCAATGTGCGAAGGTAAGTGTGATCTGTGCATGGCTTACCGATGTAATTTTATCGTGCATGGCTTACCGATGTAATTTTCTCACATATGGTATGTAACTGTTGTAATTTGGTCCATCGAGCATCCCTGTCTTTTGGATAGATGCACTAGCTTTCATTTGATGTCTTTTATCTTTGAATTTGATGTGATCGGCTTCTTCTTTGTGTATGTATGTATGTATGTATGTATGTATGTACGTATGTATGTATGTATGTATTGCTAAACTTTTCTGTTTGGATTGAAATAATAATATAAAGAAAAAGAGAAAAACTAGGCAATTACTATTTTCTGTTGATGAAATTAGCAAATGATTGAATGATGAAGGAGTTAGGGAAACAATCAATTTCATGAAGAGTGCTAATTATGTGAAAGTAGTATGCTGAATTTGACGGTATGTGTTAAAGCTTTCTATAGTTTCAGGCAGTAGAAAATACATCTCCTTCCCTAAAATCACACATGTTGCATCTCTGATTTTCGCTACAAACTGGAAAGCATTGTCGACATGGCTTTGGTTCGCTAGTAATTTACTCCTTATATGTCACTATAGTTTCAGGCAGTAGAAAATACATATCCTTCCTAAAATCACACATGTCGCATCTCTGATTTTCGCTACAAACAGGAAAGTATTGTCGACATGGCTTTGGTTCGCTAGTAGTTTACTCCTTATATGTCACTATAGTTTCAGGCAGTAGAAAATACATATCCTTCCTAAAATCACACATGTCGCATCTCTGATTTTCGCTACAAACAGGAAAGTATTGTCGACATGGCTTTGGTTCGCTAGTAGAATATTTTACTCCTTATATGTCACTATAGTTTCAGGCAGTAGAAAATACATGTCCTTCCCTAAAATCACACATGTCACATCTCTGATTTTCGCTACAAACTGGAAAGCATTGTCGACATGGCTTTGATTCGCTATTAGAATATTTTACTCCTTATATGTCAGCGGAATGGCTTGAAACAACTAGTGGTAAGCTCCTTGTAACTCAATTTTATATAAATGCATAACTGTGTCTATGTCTGTATATCTTTTCTTTTGAGAAAATCTAACTTTTTGGGATTGAGTTTGTGCTATTTGAGATTTATTTTCTCTGTGCAATTTTGTTTTCCTGTGACAGGATGGACTTTGTTAAGCCTACTGGCTTGTTTATTTTATTTCCATATGCATTTGCATTTACAACTCCGATCAAATAGTTTGGGATTAAGGCAAAATTGAGTTGCATTGAATATATAGTCCGTGCAGGAATCGTTAGATGTGGGGGCATGAAAGACTTGCACTGCTTCACATAAACATTAAATCCATAACATTTTGGGACTATCATAGGCATCTCATTTGTTATATTGTCCTTATCTTGTTTCAGGGGAATAATCTAGACATGCTCTTTTTTGTATGCCTAATTTAGAGATCCTGAATATAGTGACAATCAGAAGCAGGTTTGTCGGCTAATCTATTTTCGCCTCTATTTATTGGTTGGTAACTTCTTGAATTATCTATTGAAAAGATCTTTAATTCATTTAGGTCCCTGAAATATGTTCGTTGGTTCCAATGATGGAGCTAAAGTTTGAGAGCTGTGAATTACTTATTGAACTTTGCATATATTTGCCTTGGCAGGTTTGTTTGTGCATATAAGTTTGACGTTTTTGTTTCTGTTTGCTTATTGAGATGGGTCAATTGACTTATTATCCAAGGTTTGTTAGTTCATTTGTGTTTAATGAACTTTCAAAAATTGTTTCACAATGACACAATTAAGTGATTATTAGGCTTTACTTTCTATGAATGACAATTGAGCAATTCATTTATGCTTGAACTTTTCAAAATGGCTTCATAATTTAGTCGAGTAATATTTATGTTCAGTGATGGAAACTTTCCAAAATGGTTTTTCATACCCAAGATGATTGTTTAATAAACCCTCCAGGCAAAGAAAACCCACATATTGCGCTGGCACATGAGTATCACTTATTTGTTTTTTTTTGTTTTTTTTTTTCAAATCCAGCTCCTGTCATTGGCACACGATCTTCTTGCAACGATTCATCCTATAATCTTATGCCAGTAGAATCCTTGCCTATCATATGCTCAACTTTAAAGGTTGGAAAAGGTATTTACCTTTAACAGGTGTTTTCTTTTTATCCCATTTCATGATATACTGATTTGGTGGTTATTGGAGTGGATCAAACTTACTTTAGCCTTTATATAATCAATTTTAACATATGATTTCACACTAAAATTGTGGTGGTACTAAATAACCTATAATATTCTGTTGGATTCATGTAGATAGCCTTTGATGTATGTAAAAAATGAACTAATTAATAGTTGTTTGAGCCTATGTTCCTTGTGATCTTGTCAGGAAACCTTTAAGGTCCTGTGAATGGGAATTTTAAGGACTGTAGGACTGTGAAATTGCTGTTTTGATTGCTCATATTTCTACTTGGTTATAAACTATAGAATTGTATAGGCTTAGAGACCCTTCTGCAATAAAATGAAGCAGGGGAAACTATTTTTAGAGTAAGAATTAGTATTACATGTTGAAAGGATTTGTAGTTATGTAGGTGAAACAGTCTATTTACAGATCCCGTACTCCTAAATTACTAATGTGGCACGAGAAGTACAAATATTTTGATGATACAGATCTAGGTCCTTCAAGTTGTTTTTCTTTTCATGAACAGGACAAGAAGGGTTTCTGACATTGTAGCTTTCTTGCAATTTCCTGCTTCTCATGTTTCTCCAATATCTATCTTTCTTATAAATGTTACTTTGTTGACATTGTAGTCCTGTTGAAGAGTTGGCTTTGGTGGAGGCGAGGAGCCAAGAATGAGCTAAGAAATTGCAAGAAATCTACGGCGTGTGGCAGAGAATTTGCAGCTATCCCAAATGGGCAGTTAAGCTTGCTGAGGCACAGAATCTGGAGCATTACATAAATGTAATAGTATCTTACATTCTTGAGTCCTTTTATTTGTGTGTTGCCAAGGCATACATATATGTTGCACTTGATGGTCCACAAGTTCTTTATATAGGCATTGTCTATATACACTAGGTTCTATTATAATGAGAAACAAATGACACATTACTCCTATAATTTGCTTATTGTTAACATTTTTGTCTGTTGGATTTTGTTCTGCTTATATGGTTTTGGAGCTATGTGTTTGCTGTAAAATACAATTCCTTTTGCAGAATTTGTCAACTGCAAGTTATTTCATATCGTCTTTGATGTAGAATTTTATCTCTTTTATTGATTTGTACTAGCTAGGAATCAAAGAATAATATATGGTGGTTCATTCAGACATCTTATCATCTGCTGCCAAGCCAAAATAGTTTGGACCGTGGAAATAAGTTAATCTTGTTCATTTGGAGAAATAAGTTCATTCATACATCTTATCATCTGTACAGTTCACTAGTTAATTTAATGGTTAAATAAGTTAATTTTGCGTGTATATATTAGAGTTCCCTTCAATCCAAGTATTATTGTTAACGGAGAACTGCATTACAAATAGTTCTTCGCCTAATAATAGGGATAAAAGTTGTAAGAAGGGGGACGACAGTCGTCCCTCGAGATGGAGATGACATTTGTTGTTTAGTAGTCTGGTCTTGTTAGTTTCTCTTTTTTTCTTTCTATTCAAGTCTTATTTTGAATTACTAGTTTCATGCTTCTTCGTCTGAATCTTGTGTCTCTTTGATGATTGCAAATATCAGGGTATTCCTCCACCTGTGGCTTGTGTCCCAGTTAGTGGGCAACCAGCAAATCCAGCAGTTCAACCATATTATCACTGTTTTTTAAGAGGAGTTAACAGCTCGTATCATATTCAAACATGAAGATGATAATATGGAAAAGAGTATGGTCTTGATTTCCTTAGACTAACTTCATTTTTATTGACTTGTTTTGTCCAATATTTATTAGATCATCAAAGTTGAGTTGTCTTTAGTAGGTTGAAATTTGAAGTGGAGTTATTGGTGCTGAGTTTAATGTATGCATGGTTTATACAATATGGAGATATCAAACTTTGCTATTTAATTTTGTCTCAGAATTAGACTTGTGAGGATAGATTTCATTTGCATATGGCGAAATTTGCGAGGATGTGTTTATTTCTCAATTTCGTGTTTCATATCAAATTGTGTTCATATGCTTCAATTTCTTACTTGTGCACTTCTAGGCTTCCTAATTATTCTTCAAAGTACCCGTATCTCATATGCCTTCTCTTATTTTTCAATGAATCTTATAAGAGGAGCTGCCATGGAAACATCTCGGGCGTGCCATTTAAGCTTCTCGAAGTACATCATTTGTTACATTCGTGATGATCTTGATGAAGTGCGTGGAGAATGCGCACAAGTCCTCAAGGTTTAAGTGTTTAGGCTTTGTTATGTAGTTAAACACTAGTTTTGTATGTTATGACATTTTGTTGGTTACGACTTGAAATGTTGGTTACTTGTGTAAGATACATTTGATTTATATATATTATGTTATTGGTGTTTTTTCTTAAGTTGCTGTGCTTTTAGATTATGTAGACCTCTTATGACATACAATATGTAACAAAAGTGAAAGTGTCATGTTCATGCAATGATATTGATAATGACACAATAAATGTAAAACTGTCATATGATTGACAATAATGTCAAATTCAAACGACGTCATTAGAAAATAATATCATCTTGACAGAGTTCAATCACACAAAATAAATGAAAACTGTTATCTTAATGGCAATTCCACAAACTCCAACTAAGGGTGGTTTGGTTGACGCAGGCATTTAAAGTTCTTGTTATGAAAATCAGGGACATATTCTTTTTTAATGTATGTCAAGAGAAAAAAATAATCAATCAGAAAATTTGAATTTGATAAAAGAAAAAAAGTTAGAGATGATATCACTAATGTCGATGAGAAAAGAATAATATAGAAGGTATAATAATACCAATAGAAAAAAAAATAAAAATAAACTTAGGATATTAGAAAAAACATAGAAAAAAATACAACATTAATAACATGAGTTGTAAAGTTTGATCACCAGGCCTCTTGTTATACAAAAAGCTATTCCTCCACTGACCATCTCTACTACATCTATTTATTGGTTTTTTATGCATCCCAATTTATATCTCGACAACTCAATTTTTTATATTTTTTTGCATTTTTCTCGGGGCAAGGGGGGACGGTCGACCCCCCCACCCCCTGTGGATCCGTCCCTGCACCGCGGCATATAAAAGAAATTGCAATTCTTTCCACAGAGCTGAATTTTGATTGTAGCTCATGCATTTCGTCGAAAATAATTGAATCATATAACTCATACATCACAATGTTTTTAGCTTCCTTTTGCCTGCTTTTGCAAATTGAATTATGAAGCAATTTTTTGGTTTTAAATAGTTGTTTTTTTAATTAGAAAGAAAAGGAGTAGATTTGTTCAGGAGTAGTCATGTTCATTTTTGTAGAAGTCCAATATCTTAGGAGTTGATGCACCATTTGCAGTGTAGTTTCGACTAGCTATCTCAAGGAAAGAGGAAGAATTTGATAGGCGGAGATCGTGGTTGGAATTTTGTATTAAGGTCTAGGTGTTTACAACTTCAGTTTTGTTTGTTAATCAAGCCGGAATTGATATGCACGAGTATAAGCGAGCAATATGTTTAATAAATGATGTTTTAAGAAACTTTGATTCTTCAACTTTTTCATTTCGAGATCATTTAAGTAGTGGTTGACGAAGATAAAGAAAGTCAATATTTACTGAGTGAAAGTTTAATAAATGATGATTTTCGAAATCGTAAATGTGGTTCTATGGTAAACATGTTATTAAACAACTTTAATTCTTGAAAATTTTCATTTTCAAGTTGTTAACATGGAGATTTATAGTTTTGAAAAAGAATGTGAAATTTTAGTTCTTATTTTGACAAAAAGTAAGCCACGGTCCTTTATTTGAAAATAGGTCAAAACACAGGGAGTTTCTCTGAAATTTACCCTTAAATTTATTGCAATTTTTTTTTATTTTTTTTTTAGGAAATTGCATTTTATTCTTAAGTTTACTTGTAAGAATGAAAATTACAATCCAATTATAATAAGAAAAAGAATAAAAGTAAGTTACAATTCGACTATTTTCATGATATAAACTAGGGCTGGGCACGGTTCGGTCCAGTTCGGAGATTTGAATTTCTCCAGAATTGAATTGTAATTCGGAGATTGTTGAATATGAATCTCCAGTATGGAATTGCATAGATGAATCTCCAGACTTGAATTATACTACTAATTAAGTTCGGTTCAATTCGGAGGTTCGGAGATTTCGGTTCTAATTCAATAATGGATATTCGGAGATTTATACATAATTTTTATTATGTAAATTAAAACTTAAAACTACAAATACGCATATGTAAACACATGAAATATATAATGTGAAATAACTGAAGTTATATTCCAATTTCAGTATAAAATAATAAAACCATTGTTGAAATAAAATCTCAAACAAAACGTTATATTC
Source organism: Euphorbia peplus (assembly GCA_028411795.1). Classification (NCBI taxonomy): domain Eukaryota; kingdom Viridiplantae; phylum Streptophyta; class Magnoliopsida; order Malpighiales; family Euphorbiaceae; genus Euphorbia; species Euphorbia peplus. The sequence continues at coordinate 3,235,827 of CP110843.1, read as the reverse complement.
CAATTTCACTATAAAGTTCTATCACTTACAATTTAAATATAAGATATAATATCTTTAAAATTATTCATATATTTTTGGCATATATTTTTCTGAGTAAATGTAAAAAGTTTCGGTTCTTTTCGGTTCAGTTCGGTTCAATTCGGAGTTCAGTTCGGTCCTGGATAAAATTCGGTCTAGTTCAGTTCGGATCTATAAAATAAAATTTACGGTTCAGTTCAGTTCAATTCCTTGAAAAAGGTCAACGGTTCAATTCGGTTTCGGAGATTTTTCTTCGGATATTCGGTCCGGTTCGGTTTCTCCGAGATCCGTGCCCAGCCCTAATATAAACAACATTTGTGTCTGGGCCGTCACGACCGGCCCAGCTCAGCAAACAAACTTTTGCAGATTTTTGCAATTCGCATAATTGTCCATCTAGTCTAAGGTTAGATTAGGGATGATAACGGGGTACCTACGAGTAGTGTCATTTCCATATCCATATTTGTTTATTTTAGAACTATCTGTACCTGTCTCATACCCTAACGGATAATACCTTTAGAATCTCATACTCTTACCCGCTTAAATAATGGGTACTCGTACCCGTTTATAAATAACATGCTCTAATAAATTACAAATTGAACAAGACATATAATTTGAAAAATAGCACCCACAAATAAACTATATACAAATTTAGGTTTGGTTTTCCTTCGTTTTGATGATTTTGAGTTTTAGATTTTAGGTTTTGTAGTTGATTTCTTCGATTTTAGGTTAGTATTCTTGTTTATTTTTGTTATTTTCTGTTATGAATATTACATTTGATATTCAGAATTGAATTCTGAAGATTGTTTGTGGATGTAGTTGGTTTGTTTGATTTTTTGAATGATATTTATACATGTTCAGGATATTAGAATTCATGTTTATAATGTTTTGACTCATGTTCAGAATTGAATTCTGAATATTGCTTGTGGATCTAGTTGGTTTGTTTGATTTCTTGAATGATATTTATTTTCAAATGTTTGTGTTAAATTTGCAGATAATGACGAGTAATCGAAAGAGTGTTATTGATCAACCTCTTTTGGATGATATAGTTAGTTCGTATGGCTGTGAAGATGTGAATAGGTATTTCCTAGTTATTATCTATTTTAGAATTCTCTTTTGGATAAGTAATGATTCTGTTTTTTTTTTTATTAGTGATGATAATCGCTGATTGAATATGTGAATCCTTCGAAGGATTTTTTGAGAAAGATAAAAAAGAAATCTGAAGAAGATAAAAAACAAGAAGTAGATGATGATTATGTTAATTCTTTGAAAGTTTATTTGAGGAATAGGAAAGTTTGTGTAAGAAAGAGTGTTGCAGAGGTAAAAGATGTGGTAAAGAAAACTGATTCAAAGGGAAAAAAAAAGATGAAGATTATATGATTTGTGATGATGATGATGATGATGATGATGATGATGATGATGATGATGATTTTGTTGATAAGAAAGTAGGAAAGATGAATAAGCTTTACACTGATGTACATGTTAGTGTTAGGTATCATAAAAAAAATAGGGCAGCTGCTGTTGATTCTAGTAGTGATTCAGATGTTAAGGTTGTTAAGAAACTATTAAGGACTGGTCTTAGTCAGAGAGTTTCAAGGGTCAAAGGCAAAAATACCCTTCCTTCTACAAAACCACTTAGCGTCATCTCCATTCTTATTTCTCATTATTTCTCTCCATCTTCTTCATATCTTTCCATTTCCGACCAACCACATAAAGCACGTCCTTTCATCTTTAGAACTACCTCATTTTTCATCTCCAAAACTTCATCTTCTTCATCTCCTTCCACTTCCGACCAACCACAGAGCACATCCTTTCATCTCCAGAATTTCATCCTTTTTCATCTCCAGAAATTCATCATTCCTCATCTCTTTCCCTTTCTGATCACGCACAGAGCGCTTCATTTCCTGATTCATCTCCTTCATCTCCAAAAGTTCAAAAAGGTCAGTCATAGTGGCTTTAATGGCGAGTGTTCTGCCATTGTCCCTCAATTGCTTAAATTTTCTTCTTCATCTTGTACATTCTCATCTCAATTTGAAATCCTAGACGTTTTACTTTCCGATTTCGACGAGTATTGATGAACAATATGTGATTTGTGAGGTTTATTTATTGTGAAATAATGCTCAGATCAATTCTTCTGACAAGAAAATCCACTCAATGATCAACTTAAACTTTAAATCTGCAAGACAACACGACAAGTTTTTTCATTGTTTTTTGTGTTGACAAAGTTGTCATGTTGTCGTGTTGTTGTGTCGGCACGACAGCACGATAAGAAAATTGAAATTAAATTTGATGTTTCTTCTTAATCCTTTCTTCTATTCTGTTTCTTTTTCCATTTTTGCTTTTGTTGTTTCTTATTTTAGTCATTTATAGATCTGTCATTCTTTTCTTCCTCATTACTCGCAATTGTCGTCGTTTACTTGTTGTCATCGTACTGTGTTTGTCATCGATTGTCGACGGAAAAACGGAAACAATGGAGTAACAGTAAAGGAGGGAGAAGTTATGGAAAGCAAGAACGAAAGAAGGAAGGAAAGAAGAGGGAGTCAAGGGGTAGTGGGAACTGGGAAGAGTTATGTGATGTATTCAAATGAGGGGTATCTTTCTCCCAAAACCTTGAAAGTGTTTAGCTATTCTCTAACTAGAGACAATTTTGAAAATCGTAATTATTGTATGAATTTGAGTCTAAACAATTTTAATTCTTCGACTTTCTCATTTTGAATTTATTACGAACTATTTTTATTTAGTCAGTGATAAAAGACATAGTGGATGAAAGCGAGTGCAAAGTTCAGATATTATAATATCAAGGGTAAAATACACTCATGGCCACTCAACTTTGCTCATTTTCACGTTATGACAACTGAACTTTAAAATATAACATAATAGTCACTGAACTTTACATTTTTAACGTTGTGGCCACTATGACCGTTGACCATGTTTTTTTTTTTTACTTTCGTAAAGACCACATTTTTCCTCACTTTTAATTTCCAAAATGACTTTTATGCGTTGAGAAAATAAATTAAGAAAAAATAAACTAGACATATTAGAAATTAAAGGTAAGAAAAATGTGACTTTCACTAGAAGTCAAAGGTAAAAATTCATGTTAATGGACATAGTGGCCATGATGTTATAAAATATAAAGTTCAGTGGCTATTATGTTATGTTTTAAAGTTCAGTGACCATATTGTGAAAATGAGTAAAGTTCAGTGGCCACGAATGTAATTTATCCATAATATCAAGTTTTAAACTTTAAATATCATGATGAAAGCACCTCGAAATTCAAGAGCATGAGTGACAATTTAGCCTTAAATCTTGGGATGAAGCGTGTAAAATGAAACTAATAGCTTTAAGACGAAGCCGTTTAGAATCTTAGATCTAGATTCCGGATGCAATAACAAAGTACCTTTTCTTCTCCTTTCTCGCTGACAACCTTGCTTACTTTAAACCTTAAAATTATTACTGTCAATTTCTAATACGATAACACAATTTACATGAACAACTTGTTTGACACTACTCATTATCACAATTATCATTTTTTTTCATCAATTATATCATATATAAGTGAAGGCTATTGTTAGTATATATTTTTGTTACTTTGTCTCTTCTTCCACCATTGAATCAACTTCTATCACACATTCAATGATGTAGTGGACAAAGTAGTAAGTTATTTTATTAAAAATTCATCATATACAATCAAGTAGAATACATAAGTGAATATTATAAGACGTTTGCGACCCGTTAGCCCATTTGAGCACCACTACTTAAAACACACGAAAACTGGACCCGTGGAAATGATGAAAGTATACGGTGTCGTTTTCAGTCAACCACCGTCTGTTCTACGACGAGATTGATATCCTCCATCTCCATCTCCATCTCCATTTGTGAGTGACACTTTCACTTTCATTCCCCAAACCCATTTCCTCAAATCACCTAAAAATGGATAATAGAGATTCATCTGACGAGGAAGACGATCGCGAGGCTCTAATTCATCAAAACGACACAAAATTCAATCAAAACGACAACCACCACCAAAACCCATCTCCTCATCGGCGCTCAGCTTCTACCTTCGACATTGAGGAGTTAAGTTCCGTTGGAGGCTCAATACGGCGGCGTTTCTTCCATAACCTCAACAAGAGGTACTATTACTACTTGTTAGCCATTTTTCTCCCTCTTGTAATCTTAGTTCTTTACTTTTCCGTCGATGTCCGGAACCTTTTCGCCTCCAATTTTTCTGGGTTTCGGGGTAATTCCGGTTCTGATCGTATGAGAGAAGCTGAATTGCAAGCTCTTTACTTACTTGGGCAGCAGCAGCTTTCAATTGGGTCTCTATTGAACCAATCCAATTTGATTTCGAGTTCGAATTCGAGTTCAAGTTCCGGTCTTCTAGGTATTGAAGATTTTAGATCTTCCCTTTTAAAGCAGATGTCTTTAAATACCCAAATTCAGAAGGTTCTGTTGTCCCCTCATAAATCTGGGAATGTAAATGTATCTACTTTTGATAATCCCAATGGGGGTGTTATGAGTTCCGGATTTGGTTACGATAGGTGTAAGAAGGTGGAGTTGAATTTAGGGGCAAGGAAGACGATTGAATGGAAACCCAGATCAGATAAGTTCTTGTTTCCCATTTGTTTATCTGGCCAGATGAGTAATCATTTGATTTGTTTGGAGAAGCATATGTTTTTCGCGGCTTTATTGAATCGTGTTATGGTAATGCCGAGTCCAAAGTTTGATTTCCCGTATAGTAAAGTGTTGGATATCGAACATATAAACGAGTGCTTAGGGAAGAAGGTAGTGATCACGTTCGAAGAGTTCACTCAAATGAGGAAAAACCATGTGCATATTGATAGATTTATATGTTATTTCTCTGCTCCTACGCCGTGTTATTTGGATGAAGAACATGTTAAGAGATTGAAGGGGTTGGGGATTTCAATTGGGGGTAAGCTGGAATCGCCTTGGAAGGAGGATATTAAGAAACCAAGTCAGAAGAGTGTTCAGGATGTATTGGCCGAGTTTTCCTCGAACGACGATGTACTTGCTATTGGAGATGTGTTTTATGCTGATGTGGATAAGGAATGGATTATGCAGCCTGGTGGTCCTCTTGCTCACAAGTGCAAGGCGGTGATCGAACCGAGTAGACTTATAATTCTCACTGCACAGCGGTTTATTCAAACTTTTTTGGGCAAGGACTTCATTTCTCTCCATTTTAGACGTCATGGCTTCTTGAAGTTCTGGTAATTGCTCATTTTATTTGCTATTGAATCTATGTGTTCATGCTTATTACACTAGTTTCTTTTCTCTTGCTTCTCTGCGTGTAAGATGCCAAGAAAGTATAGTGCTAGGATATAATGAGAAGGTTCGTCTATAGTAGAAGCTGCTTAGATAACATTATTTGGTAGGCAGAAGTTACGCTTTAGCAACCTTTTTAGTTATATAACTATGGCAGTATTTAGTAGTTACTGACTATGGACTTTGATAAGAACAAAGGTAATTCCACAGAGATAATAAACAGGTGAGAAGAACTGAGAAGTACAGTAGATGATAACTGATAATGATATAGGAACTGTGATAGTTTCAACCCTCCTAGGTAGACGAGTTCTTCCCTGTCTACCGAAGCAGAGCTCTGCAATGAATTGCAGAAGAGAATACAAAACCCGCCAGTCTTTTCCCTAACAAACTTCCCAAAGTCCGATTCTCCCTACTAGACAGCTCACCCTTTGGTTATAACTAACTTCTCCCCTAAGTACCTGTACTATCAATGTCCTTTGCCCTGTTGTCTTCTTTTTTACTTATGTTATGTGCATAGACTTTCATTTCTTTTGGCCTAGCTGCATTCTGATTTAGGATCTCACCATTTGAAGCTCGTTCTCTATTGCACTTGCTTGTTAATCAATCTTTCATTTCTAATCCAAAGTAAATAATTTGATTTGGGACCAGGACAGAATTTCGAATTCATTACTTGATGTCATTGCCCATTTCTAAACCTGTAGCTCTTAATCAAATTGGCAATGTGGTAAATTCTCGGTATTTTAGACTGCTCTATTGATAAGCCCGTGTGAGTCTAAACCTTGGTGCAACGCTCTCCAAATGCAATTCTGTGCGTGGTTCAAAACATTTGTTGTTTTTTGTTCCACCTGATTTTGCATTTGTAGTATGAAACTGTTGCTAATTTCTTTATAGGATGATGTGCTTTTGTGTCTTTGTTTGGAGTCTTAGGACTATTGGAACACTTGGGCATTGTGATCACTCAAAGTCTAATAGCAACTTTTTGATTTTTTGCCAGCAATGTTAAAACGCCAAGTTGCTTTTTTCCTATTCCCCAAGCCGCAGATTGTATTGCACGAATCGTCGAAAGGGTCAACGCACCAGTTATATATCTTTCCACTGATGCAGCAGAAAGCGAAACTGATTTGTTGCAATCACTAATTGTACTGAATGGGAAACCGGTACCACTTGTTAAACGTCCATCTCATACTTTTGCTGAAAAGTGGGATGCTTTGTTATCCAGACACAACATTGAGGGTGATGCTCAGGTGAGGTTTCTTTTGTTTTAGTTTTACACTCCATTTGCTGGGTTATTTTATTATCTCTTTCTTGTTCATGCCATTGAATTTTACTGGAAATTTGACCATCATATCAAACTATTGAAATGAATTGGGGCTTTTAGGTTCAACATTGCCAAGCAGGATCAATCTTAGGCTCACTTAACAGAACACATGAACTGGATATGTTAACCGTTATATGACTCGTCCATTAACTGCCCCCTTGAAATCATCCATTCATAACTGTCCATGTGGACACGCCATAGCATCATGCGGACTGTGTCTTTTTCACGTGCATATATTATTATAACCTAATGCCGCCTTTCTGAGTGATTTTCATATGCTATCCTACCTTCTACACGGCAACTCATCCATAACTCCCAGACCAATGAAAAGCACCCAAAAACGGGAGTTAGGGTTAGAATAATATATGCACGTGAAAAGGGATGATCCAGATTAAGCCATATCATGCCCACATGAAAAATTCGGATTGGAGTTGGAGGATACTTCCGTGGCAGACAGCAAACGAGTGAAACAATGGTCAACACTTCCTGTTCATTTGTTTCATTAAGTGTGTCTAAGATTGATACTGCTTGGAAACCGTTGGGTCCAAATTCATACCATTTATTACATTTAAGGCAAACTTGCAGCTCCCTAAAACCGATCCCCACTGAGCTTCAGACATAATTCTTGATTTCTTAGATGTAATTTTCTCTTGCAGGTTTTTAGTCCTTAAAAATATGAATCTACAGATACGAACTAAACAAAATATGCACCGAATTTTTTGTGGCTTTGGATATTAACTTGTTAAGAATTTTCTGTACAATAGACACATATTTATAATGATACTTCATTTTCCAGGTGGAAGCTATGCTTGACAAGACGATCAGCGCTATGGCAAATGTATTCATCGGAGCATCGGGGTCGACTTTTACAGAGGACATTTTACGGCTACGAAAAGATTGGGGAACAGCATCTTTATGCGACGAGTACCTCTGCCAAGGCGAATTGCCAAACTTCATAGCAGAAGACGAATAAAGATGCAGAAATCAGTTAACTCGGTTTCTGCAAACACAACACCACCATCATTATTCCTTGTGATGATCCGGCATTGAAGTACAGAGAGTGTGAATGAGAAAATGGGGGTGTCGAATTTCTTCGTCTACTTGTATGATTAGTGTATAATATAGTAGTAGCCATTTTCATTTTGCACATAAGTTTCTTATCCTTCGTTTTTGTTACGTGTTTGAATTTTTAACTTGGCTTGCTAATCCCTGGGTTGCAAACTGTATTTGCCTATAGATGACTCTGAATTCTGATTATTCTTTGTATGTAGAAACCATAAAAGCCCCAAGTGGAGTCTTAAGAATTAACATGTGATCTTCTTGCTATTTTTTCATGGATTCTTGTCAATCTGAGCCAATGACTGTTGAAGTTTGCTTTGATTTTTTGAACTGTATTCAGATTTTTTCTTACTGGGTTCTACGCTTGTTTGTTGACGATAAATACCGGGTTCGTAATTTTTGGCACACTGATTTTATTTACAGGACGTTTGAGACGACCTTTCATACATAAGTAACATGATATTCTGGATTGACAATACGAGAAATCTCGGGTGCAGGATTTGACTTTTTTGGAAAATGTGTAATATAGATGTAGTGGGATACGTCTAGATCCTATCTTTAATAAAAAAAAAAAATTAGTGAGATGTGACGTTCCCGGAATTTGACTTTTTTGGAAAATGTGTGATATAGATGTAGTGCGATATGTCGAGATCCTATGTTTAATAAAAAAAATTGTGAGACGTGACATCTACTAAATTCAAATTTCACGAACTTTATTAAAACAAATTGAAATTGAATGATTGTTTAAGATAATCATCAATATATAGTAACTAACAATGCATTTAACTAGATAGAAATTAATTACATAAATCATGTTTAAATCGAAGGCTGCCTAAGCTCCGCTTAGTCATTTAAAATTGAGAATCTAATTTGGACTGATTAGTCTGGTTAGATCTGTTTAGTCACTCAAAATTCAATTTGTGTACAGTAGTTACTTGACTAGTCCCGACTCAGACATCAACAATCCCAAACCACGCCTAGCGACTTAAAATTATGAAATTAGAATTCATTGCCAAATTCTACAAATTGCATAAAATAAAATTGAACAACCTACCAAATGGCATTACAAAAATGAAATCTTAAAAATTCCGAAAAAGTACAGAAAGCACGTGGAACGCACACGAGGGGCTGTATACATGAGTCATCTACCACTCTCTTCCCCCATTTTTAACATTCATCATCTCCGCCTCCTCCATCATCATCTTCCAAAATTTCTCAATTTTATACCCAAAAGATTTCATTTTTGAATCATCAAACCACATTCTTGTATACCCATTTCCCAAATGTGATTTCAATCAATACCCATTTGGACATAGAATCAAACACTTCGTCTGCACTCCAAAATTCAACATTTTTCAACAATCATGAGAGCAAGATTGGTGGTTTTCCCAGTCAAGGGAAGAAATTGGTGTTTTAGCCGATCCATCGAGCCTTCTTTCTCGCAAAATGGATCACAGAATCATAATAATCCTTCCACTTTGAAGGAGTTATGGAAGAACATCTCAGAATCTAAGTCCAGTGCCAACAATGCTGAGCTTTTTATTGATTTTATCTCCGACAAGGTCTAAAATTTACACTCTCTGTTGGGTTTTTTTTAAAAAAATTTGAATTTGTATGATCATGTTTAGGACTAATGTGTTTTGTTTTTTTTTTTTTGTGGGATAGATGAATAGAGCTTGGATGGGTCTTGAAATGGCACCTGAGGGTACTGTTAAGAAGAAAATTCATGGGTAAAATTCTTTTTTACTGTTCTATTTTTCTACCGTGCTGCAATTAGACCTGCATTGTTGTATGATATGGAATGCTGGGTAGTGAAACAATGTCACATTCGTAAGGTGTCAGTGGCGGGTGAGGAATGAAATAATTAGTACAAAAGTATGGGTTACATGTATGACGAGGGAAAATCATCTAAGGTGGTTAGAGGAGGAAACGGTGAGAGTAGGGGAAGGTCTAAGCAAACTTGAAAGAGAGTGATTCAGTAAAAACTCTATATAGGAATAACCTCTATTGTTATGCTGTGTTGAGAACTTTTCTTGTACTAGGAATAACCTCCCAATTGTTATACAAATATTTTGGTCCTAAGTCTATTACTATATAGAGGTTTTACTGTGTGAGCTTATTAGGGACTGAGTTAAATATGGTGGTAGATAGGATGGAGTGGCGGGAGAGATTTTATGTCACTGACGCGACTTGACTTTCACGGTTTCATGTTAGTGCACCCTGAATTATTTCAGGACTAAGGCTTTGTTGTGTTGTATTTTTCTGTTGTTTTTGGTATTGAATGTAGCTGATTGATGGGTGTAGGTTGGGTTTGAAGCTTTTGGCACGTGTTAAGCCATCTGAGATCTTCTTGAAATCTTTAACTAAGGAGGTTTCTGGTGTTGAAATTACCTATCCTTCCAGGTTTTTTGTTCATTCTTCTCTTTCCCCATATTTTTGAGGTTTGTTTCACATTGGTGCATTAGTTGCTTCTTGTTGGTGAAATTGTGAACTGAACTTTGTCATTGTTTTTGAGTTTGATTACAATGTATGTGTTGGAAATTTTTTTTGATCTGAATTAAACCGACTTTAGATATGTTGCTTAGAGCTTGAGTCTTCGACGATTGAAGGCAAAATGAAAGCCTTTAGACTATCTTTAACCTTAAAACTTGGAAGGACCATATTGTATTAGAAGAAATGAAAGACTTTGTGTAATGGTGAGTTATAATCATGTGTGCAATTGACTGTATATCTCAATTTATGTGTAGGAATTTAAAGAATTGGTTTCCAGTTGTATATTGAAAAGAACAAGAATTAGTTAAATAAAATTTGCAAACAGTGAGCATGTTCATAATTTGCTATGATTGCTTTTAAAGCTCGAAAGAATGCACCTACATTTACTTGGCATACATGATCATATACGAAGAGCATAACTGAACAATCTCTAACCTCAGGTTCAAGTCATAATGAGGTCCCCTGCTGTAATATTTGTTCTTCTAGAAGTTATTGGAACCAATGGCGAATAGAAGCCAGTGATATCTGCAAAGCTCTATGTATATTGTTGGAGATTTGATTGCAAAATCTCTAAAATCATTTTTGAGAATTTGTTAGGTTGTTGGAATGAATAAGAATAGAATTGATTTATTTAAAATTTGAAATTGTTGATTAGTTAGAGTTTTATGTGTGATTAGGTTAACTTGTAAGCCTAGAAATAGGCATTGATTCCTCCATAATTTAAGTGTGTTTCAGGATACTGCTTTTGCAGTATTCATGTGACAATCTGTGAGTTCTTATTTCTTTCATTAAAAAACAAACATATATTCTGTTGTGTCTTTACATTCATCTGAATGAAATTCATCTCCTTCAGTTTGTTGTTTTTTTGCCCTTCCTGTTTTAGTTTCTTTTTCCCAATGCATGGTAGAATAATTTTATATATGTGTGGACTGCAGTTTATGATTAGCCATCATCATTTTGCATTCATCGTGCTCTGATTTCATAATTTTATCTCATGAACATCCAGTTGATTTGAAGAACCAAAGATTTGGGTGTTCATTTTGACATCTTTTGACATTTGTAACCTAATTTCTTCGCACCATTTCAGCTTAAATCCACGTCTTGTACGCCGGAGATTACGCCATATTGCTATGCGGTAATAGCTTCTTCTAGCACTTTCCCTTTTTGTGCTTCATTTGACTATCTATTTACATTACAATGCAACATATAATATTGTTTCCCTTTCTATGGATGATTATCGAAGTGTATAATGCTTGAAGCGAATTTGCATTATGCGTTCACTGAATATCCAATAATCCAAATCTTGTTTGCTTAGAAAAAGTTGCTTAGACGTTCCTCGTTTATGTATTAGGAAGTTAAATACCATGCCTATAAGATCTATACAAGACTTCAATCATGATGTATGATTCATTTCTTGGGTCTTATTATTTCAAAAGTTTAAGTAGAACGTCTAAAGTCGTAAAATATGTAATTTGTGTACATTTTCTGGTGTTCAGGGGAGCTGCAATCCACAAGAAACATTTGTACGGTTCAGTCGTTTTGCTTCCACTGACGAGTGCGTTTATGGTACGCATTTAATAAGTTTCTTTGTACCGATGTTCATTCATTTACCTGTCCTGTTAATTCTCAAAACTCGTTCTATGATACTTTGGCACCTGTGTTATCATTTTGCAATTTCACTTGACGCCACGTCCCTTCATCTCTATTTCCTGTGCAGGTTTTACCACTGCCCAACGTTCCATTCTTTTGGGTCTTATTTCGTACTTATTCCAATTGGCGAGCACTCCAGGTGCGTGAAATTTTCTTGATATAACGTAAAAACTTAAAATGGAGATTAACCTAGTTCATTTGGCGACTCGGTTATCTTTTCCTGTCGATAAATGGTTCCCGCTGCTATTTCCCTTGACAAATTTTCACGCTAATGCTGCTGCAGGGTAGTGACAAGCTCCTTGAGATCGTATCCAACTCTGGGAACTTAGACAATCAAAATACAAAGGAAACTGAAGCTGACAGGGCTGGATCCGAGTCTAACAACCCAAAGTCACAAAGTTCTCCATTGGTGTGTGCAACTTTCGGTTTTACATTGATAAATGAGTAGAGAATTGCGTTTGAATTTCATGATTCTTATCATAACCTTTTGCAGGTGTTGAATCCGTCCAAGGAGCTCGAGGAATATATTGAGCGTTTAGCGGACAAAGATGGGATGAGCAAATGTGCTATTTCGAACATCTGCAAGATGTATAAATTGAATGCCAATGATGTTGACAAGTACCGGCATACAATGTAGTTGAGTTTAGTTTGTAAATGATCCAATAATATAGGAAGGGTTCCAGTGGATAGGGAACCTTCATCCCAGAATTTTTTTTCCAGGTTTACATCCCCGGAAATTTTGATACATGAAAGACATGATTTTTCGTGTCTTTTCCTGTGATGCAAATTTAGATTTGTGCCTACGGATGATCGATGTTACTGCTCTAGTGCTTGCACATTTTCATTGAAACCATTTATGACGTGGAATATGAGAATCTATCTATTGCAGTTGCATATTTTGATTAAAAGCTATAGGTCTCTTATAGTAAGCGGGCTTAGGGCGAGATTCAAATTTGCTACTACTGTTTTTGCACAAAAGGAAATATACTCTTCAAATTTGGAGCAATTTTGTCCAAGTAACACACAAGGCTTGTGGTTTACACAATACCACAATTTTCACATAGGGGTCTATCTGTGGGATCTATCAGTAGTTTAACAGTTTGCAAACAGATTGCAAACAAATGTATGTGGTAATGAATGTTTTTGCAAATAGGAGTATTATGGTATGAATATTTTGCAAATATGGTATGAATATTTTTACAAAATAGAGTATTCGAAATCACATAATTGAGTTTTTTTGATATTTTTATATCTTTAACAACTTATATCAAAATATGGTGTATGATTTTTTGACATATAAATGTAATTTTTCTTAAAAAATACGGAATGTGTTTTATTGTTTACAATGAAAACGTAGAAGTATAGTTTCTGATACCTTATTTTGCAAAAAAAATTCAAACCACATGCTAAACCCTGAACATTATTTTTGAACTTCATAATGCTGAGATTGAGATTTGTACTTAATATTCCAACAATTTGGTCTAAATGTCAAAATCATAAAACTTGACTATTGAATTCAAATGCTGATAAACTGGAAGTACCCGTAAAAGAGGTGTTTCCATCTTAATATATTGAATGCAGTGAGAAGATTTTGAATCAAAGATCTGAGGCTTCTATTTGAAGAATAGGAAGCTACAGGTGAAAAAGATGCCCTGAAAACAGAATCTAAAAGAATCCCGGGTTTTCCGGATTAACAGAATCTAGAATTATCACCAAGCAGTCCAACTGCAAAATTATCCATCATTCTTTCCCATCAGCAAAACACCATGCTTTTACCATACTTAAAGTGACAAAGGTTATACTTCTGACCAAACAAACTCAAACACGATTATACATCAAGTTGTACTCAGAATCTCCAGCGCCATTCTTCATTGTTCTTAGCTCAGCAGAGTTCAGATATTGTGTGACATTTGTACAGGACAAACAAGATCAACCCCAAGTTGAACTAATCTACAACAGGATGTCTCTCTAAACCATATTATCGTATCAGTGTATAAGAAAATTTTCACCGGAATCTAAATCAGTCCAAGTTATATGTACTTCAAGAGAATACAAGCCAAACATTCATAAAACAGAACACAAGTGAAAAATTCACAAAACGGAATACAAGCTAAATATTCAAATCTCTCTAGAAACTTTTGATATCATAACAATGAACAAGCTTATCGTTTGCAGCCAAAAACATTAATAAATTCCAATGCAACTAATATAACGGAATTACAAGCAAAAATCTACCTTCTAAAAATCTAATTTAATGTCTATAAAAGACTGTAAATAGATAGGGAAGCAACCTGAAAAACTACCACTAGCTTATGGTCCCAAAACCACATCAGGAAACTGCAGCAGCCGCTAAGAAGCTATCGGAACCGGGGCCGCTTTCCCATGCTGCTACTAGGAGCGGCTCTAGACTTTCCAAGAGCCTTCATTTTCCTTCTATTCCTCTCCTCCTCGCTATCCGACTCATTCCCTTTTTCTTTGTCTGCATTGCTTGCTTCTCTTTCCAACTCTTCCCATGTCTTCCCCTTTTCTTCCTCTGACTCTTCCTCTGAATCCTCCTCTTCTTCATCTTCGTCAGACTCCACCAGGGACGCACTGCTTGAATCTTCATCTTCTGATTCAGACTCAGGTTCTGCATCGGATGGCTCATAACCCCTGTCTGAATCCTCCTCGCCCTCAGAATCTGAGTCACTGGCTTCCAAATTCAAAAATTCCCAACCTCCATCATCAATGAAACTTGTAGGATCCTCAGTTATTGTCTTCAGTATCTGCCGCCAGTTCAGATTCAACTTACTCTCATAATACTTTATATCTAACGTGTTAAGCCATTCTTTTATCCCTTCGAGTGATGTTGATGGTATGGAATCGATTCTAAGGACATCACGCGTGAAGTCCTTGAACACAACTGTCAGATCAAAGTTTTTCTGTCCAAGACCAACCCTTTCCAAGTTCACAATTTCAATCTCGCTTAGGGTGACAACAAGAAATGGAGTCTCAATCAGCTCAACAAGGCAGCTTGAAGACGGAACAATGAAAGATGAGGTTTTGAAGGGGACTCCATGGAAGCCAAGCTCTCTTAAAGGCAGGTCGAAATCAAGATTAAGTTCAGGGAACTGCTGGCTCCAAAGATCATTCACCCGACTAACAAAGCTATCAAAATCCATATTGATCTTATTCTTCCGATCCCGCTCTCTTTGCTCTTCTTCAATTTCATCAGGATCATAACCAGATCTCTTCCCACCTCCCAAAGTCTGAATAGAATCCATCACCTCGACGTAAAACTGGACATCCTTGGTCTTCTTGGTTCCCACCATGATGTGGTTGTGGAGATGGAAATGAAGAAGAGTGATCATCTCCCTCTCCGCAGGCTGAAAAAAAGCATGCTTAATGTTTGCAAACATAACATCCACTCTTTCATCTGATCTACTAGTTGAAAATCGGAACCCATTCACATGAGCTTCCAGAGAACCAGGTAGCTTTCTTCCGCGGCCACCAAATACTGGCCGGATCCAGAGGTCAGTCAACCTGATGGGCTTGAATCTATTACCAGCAAGCTGCAGTTTCTCCTGGCTAACCAAGGTTGCCCTCTCAGCCCTCTCAACCTCCCTGGAAGAATATTGCTTCTTAATTGCTTTAATCTTCTGCACCACTTCAGTTATATGTCTGGTGTCCTTAGAGCGGAATGAAACCTCCTTCACATAAATACCCCCAGGACTCTTGAGATTGGCATCTTGGGTGTTAGAATTTGCTGGAATATTGAATGTTATGCGAATATAGCAACTTCTGTTGGTGTCCTGCTGGCTGGTTACTGTCCGTATAGTGGCTACGTGGAAAGGTACCATAAATCCATAAATAGGCAGAAGCACAGACTCGTTCCTATGGTCTACCTGAATCATTAGCTCTCTAACAGGAGGAAGATCATTGACATTCTTGTAGGACGCCAGATCAGTTGAAGACTTAGCAGCAGCCCGATTGTCACCAGCAGCACTTCCAACACCAGCAAGACGGCGTGCGGTTTCCTCATTCTTTTGACGGGCAAGTTCTTGCTGGTGCAGCCTGCGCTGCTCCTCCTTTGGTGTTTTTTCCCCAGTGGATCGTAGTGTTGTCTTGGATACAATATTTTCTGCGCCATTAACCCTGGGCCTTTTCTCAATGGGTTCTTCCTCCTCCTCTTCATTGAATGAGTAAGCCACGTCTTTAAGAAGTTTAGAGCACTTAGAAGTCACCACATCTGGATTAGTTTGAGTTACAATAACAGTATCTGCAAGTAGCAAAGAAAAACTCTTCACTTTTGGGTTGTTTGTTTGGTTCTGCAGGTTCTGAAAACCGAGCGACACATTGAAAACCATATCTGCATTTATAACTCGATCATTCTTGCCATTAATATTCAGGCCAGACTCACGAAACTCGAGACCAATGCCTGTCCCAGCAGATTTTGTAAGATGTGGAACTAAATCAGGAGCCTCTTGCTCAACAATTTTAACAGCCGCACGATATGCCCCACTGATTTTGTTTCCAGGCCTCAATGCGCTAATTGCAGCTTCTTGCGCTTTGAGCAAAACCTCATAAGCATTACTCTGCATTTTGCTGGCATCAATCAAAAATGTCCTGGCAACATTAGAGCAGTAATTGTTATACCGAGCTCCGATTGCAACAATAATAACACTAGCAGGATCATAGTAGAGATGCTCATCATTGCTGGCAGCACTAGGTTTGAGATCAAATTCTCCTCCACTTTGGAATATCGGAGGGTAACAAATATCACAATTCTCTGCCCTCAACTTCACCTTAGCTTTACTTGGGTCCATAATGGCCTTCTCTGCCTCATCCATCAAAGCAGAATGAGTAATCTTCTTTTCCTCATCAATGACATTCTCGAGTTTCGGGATGACAACATTAGACATCACACTGGTACTCAAAAAAGCAGCTTTCTTCAAATTCAAAGCCTCGTCTGAATCCTTAATAGCAAGCAGTTCAGAAAATCCACCGGTCACATCCACAAGCTGCTCAAACCCAGCACCCTTCAATTTCTCCGCCCACGTCTCCAAAAGTGTACCCTCGGGAGCCTCCTTGGCAATGTGTCCAACAACATTACCACTTGTCTGAGATCGAATAGCACGAAATACAGCTTCCATAGCATTCGTCCCATCATCACCCTTCGCCTTGACATGCATAACAAGCTCTATACCTCCATCAACCTCCTTTGCAGCTTTCCTCACAGATTCAAGCAACGAAATCTTCTTCTGACTACCCAAAAAATGAATCTGCTTCCTCATGAAAACCATAATAGTCTCCGGAAACTCATACCCAAGCAACCAAACATTCAATGCCGACGACTTCAAATACCTCAAATCTTCACTCGGAGGCGGTGTAGCAATCGCAAGTGCATCCGCAGAACCCCATAACGCATCCTTATGCTCTTTCCAATGAGAATAAAGCATCCCGAGCCGAGCAACAAACTTCCCAGTATTGATATTATACGCATTCTGTCCCCCACCACCGCCGCCGCCGCCACCCCCATTAGGGTTCCGCTGGTCAGCCACCATAATTAGGGTAATTCCTCAACCAATCTAAAAAAAACCCAGAAATTTAACACCCATTAGGGCACAAAAAACATCGGCCTGGCGGCGGCGAACAGTAATTAGAGTTTATAAATCGAATTAGGGTTAGGGTTTCCCAAAAAAACGAAAAAAAACACAAAATTACGAAAAAAAAACAGATCAAAACATGAAATTAATCAGAAAAAGTTTGAAGATTTGAAGGTAAGTTACCGGATCGAAGAACAAAGGTTGAAGATTTGAAGAAATCGCGATAGAGAGGAGAAAATTAAAGGGGGGAGAAGAGAGTGAGTGAAATTTTTAAGTTTTAGTTTTTTTCTCCATTATATATGATTTTTTTAGATAATAAAAATAATTATTTTAAATAATAATAAATATTGAAAAAATAATTAGTTTCTGGAAGATTCTAATAAAGTGGCTTTGGGATGTCATTTTGGCGCTCTTGAAGGTTTTGTTGTTCCCGCTCTATTTTTGAGATATGTAGATGGAAGAATTTAAATTTTTTTCATTTTATGGAGTTTAGATAACAATCTTTTTTTCAGGTATTATTATTTCCAAAAAAATAAAGTGATGATTAGTTTCGAATTCACCATGAGATAAATCTAAAACTTCTTATAAATTCAAAAAATATGAAAGGAAATTATTGTTATACATTTGAATATTATATTGTCGAAACTTCTTTGGGCATGTTCAAAATCTTGTTAGTCCGCTTAACCCACTCAAGCCTATCTTTTGTGGGTTTGGAATTGAATATGTGCATTTGACATTAGGTCGTCTTGACCCGTAATCCAAATAAGCCTTCATTTATGGGCCATTTTGGCAATATGAATAGAAGTAGTTGTTTTTGCGAAAGCAGACAAAAGTTGTGCAGCGTTTAGTAAACACTTCAAAAGTCTTAAAAGTCAATAAATAAACAAAAAAAAACATGTATTTATCAAAATGTATTGAAAGTAAAGACTATTTTAGTGAAATAATATCAATTTCGGCTTTCTGCACAACTTCTTAACGGTTGTTTTTCCCAAAACTACAAAACGTTGTTTTTGTTGAAAGTAGCTTTCCGTGCTTTTCAAATTTTTTCATAAATTTGTTTTACATTTACCAAACATTATATTTAACTAAAAAATCTGCTTTTAGAAGCAACAAGTAATGCCAAACTAGACCATAATGAGTTAAATTTAAATCACTTAAATATCTAACTTCATCCGACTCGCAGTTGAGGAGAGACCATTCTCATTTTGTAAGTAACATAATAATACCTAACATATTTTTTTGTTTATATCTTATATGGAAACTATAGAAGTAAAGTAGTTTCATAATGTTTCAAAAGTTTTGCTTGCTAGGCTTTCTTAGCCATGATTTGCTTGCTAAGTTGTTATATGATATTATTACACTAACATTTTGTTGACCATCTATATATTTTAATACCTCAAAATAATTTTTATCAGAAAAATACCTCAAAATAATTTAAACACAATCGAATTAAAAATATAAAATTAAAATTATGATTTTTTGACAACAACTAAAATTATGATTTAACAGTAAATAAAAAAGCAAACTAAAGAATATAAAAGTTAAATATAGATCACTTTATTTTTCATTTATTTTGTTTATATTTTGTTTTATTTACTATTAAATTAGATTTTATTTCATTATTTAATAATAAACAAAACAAAGTAATGGTTATTTTGTGAAAAATAAAGTAGCTATAAAAATTTTCAAAACTTAAATAAGAGTACATAGACTGCAATTTTTTTTTTTTGGTTACAATAGACTGCATTTTCATTAGCTAAAAAGTAGTTCAAACTTAAATATTGGACTTTTATCCGACCTCTTATTTAAAAAAAAAAAAAAATAGAAACAAAAAGTAGATAAATAAAACTAGGTGGGCTGGGCTGTCAATCAGTTCTTTTTAAGCTTGGGTCAATCCAGCCTAAACTTGAGCAACATAATCAGTAGGATAAAGTAAAAAAATTACTTTGTAGTTTTGTATTTTTACAAAAATAACTTTTGTGGTTTGTTTTTTACTTGTTTAAAAGAAAAAAAGTTTTTAAAAATTTATAAATTCGAAAAATAACACGTAAATATTAAATTATTTAGAGTAATAAGTATATTTTAAGCAATTTTAATTCTTCAACATTTTAATTTTGAGATCTTTAGATGATATTTGAGTATTTATACTTTAACGTAATTATTAGGTATTGAACATGTCTAATTCCATTACAATTAGTAAAAAACAATTTGCAGTGTTTTTTTCTCGTAAACAAGCATTTTGTTGTGTAAATGAAAAATCGTTTAAGCTTCATCTAGATAATCAAAATTATGATTTAGACCAATTGAATTTCTAATACTCTCAAATATGTAACTTATTCTTAAATAACTTCTTAACTAATTATTGAAGATTCACTGACTATTCTAATAAGACCTAACGTTTTTTCTATTATACAAATTAGTTATTTAATATAGTAATATATAAATATAAAGATAAAAAACGCAATCCCATGTACTTAAATTTGTAATAATTTGTTAATTTTGATATCAATTAAAGAGTTGACTTTGACTAGAAAGAGTTTTTAACAGTTTAAACTAAAATCTTATATGTAGTAAATCTTAATTTGTTAGGCTTTATTATTTGTAAATAAAAATACTAAACAAATTTGCTGAAATTTATTAACTGAACTGAATCGAGGCGTATTTACTAACACGAAATCGAAAGCCGCAGAAAATAGAAGGAGGTATGTTAAGGTATAAATAGGAAATAAGCTTGGGAGTTGAAGTAGACCTAGGTTTGAGAGTAGTCCATCGGAGAAACAATCCGACCACCGCAGATATGGCGCCGGAGCCGGAAGACGAGATCAAGGACGAGAAGAACCCTCGCCCGCTCGACGAAGATGATATTGCTCTTCTCAAAACCTATGTAATTTTCTCTATCTTTCATTGATTCTTACTTAACCGATTGAACCTGAACCTCGAGCTCATAGTTAAGCCTAATAACATCTTTTATATTATTCTCCGACACCGATTAAGTTTTTCAATTTATCATTGTTGCTTTCGATTTAGAATTTGAAGTTCCAGTATTGTCTTTGAGGTCTAGTTATTAGGTTTTTGCTTTTATTGCATAGTCTCCGGGATTAACTATCACCTCGAGCTTTTACTTCAATCGGTTATGCAACGTAGTGTTGTGCACACTTCAAGCCTATAGGACATTCTTGTGCGGGACTGTGTTAGATTAAAAGATGTTGTTGGGTCTTAACTATCAGCTCGAGCTTTTAGTTCAATCAGTTAATGCAACAATCCTTCATCTTAGGTGTATTTAATGATACTCTGATCTTAGGTGTTTCGTTTTGCTCGTATTTTGAATGTGAAAGAGAAGTTTATGTAACTGATAATAAATGTAATTGGTTGTGCAGGGTTTAGGACCATATTCCACAAGCATTAAGAAAGCTGAGAAGGAAATTAAAGAAATGGCTAAGAAAGTCAATGATTTATGTGGTAACCTTCTTCTGTCTTCTCTTTCTTTACTTGTTTAGAAAACATATCCAACCGATAAATTTGGGGTTTCTCTAGGTTAAAAGTTGAACTTTTAGGGAGTTATGATAGCTCTAAAAGGATTAAACTTTTTGTTGTTTAATCGCTTAAGGCTCCTCTAGGCACTTTGTCATGTGTGGGTATTTGGCTTCTATAAATGCATGCTATTGTGCCATGATTACAAGTACACATGAGCTTCCGTGGGAAAATTTTCATGTCATACAATTATTGTATGTTGGTGTAATGATATCTATTCTAGCACTTTACTGGGTGACAATCACACCCACCTTCTTTGGACGAGGAACAATTTTCTGGATTTGTATTTTCATTTTTTTATGTGTGTATGTTAACTGTTAAAGAGTATATACTGCAACTTGGAACCCTTGCCACATTGTCAAACTTGAAATAATTGACCGTTTTTCATGACTTCTGTCGTTATCTTTGAGTTCTTATGCTTTCAACATCTTATACAAAGAGCTTGACTTGCGATATGTAATGATAAGATGTTTGCACTATCTTCTCCTTTATTTTGACTTATTTTAAATCAGAATGGTGAAAGCAGCGGATACTTTACTGTACAAGTTGATGATTAGATATGTGTCTTCTTGCAGCCTCACCTCTTCCTTTCTGATTTATCACCTCTTCTTGATAGCTCGTACGAGGAAAATATCCTATTTATATGATGTCCTTCATGTAGTCATTAGTTGACTTTGAATGTTGCTTGGGAGCCTTTTGCAATTACTTGTATGATTAGCTCCATTTTGTTAACCCTGATTCAGACTTGTAGGATTATTATGTTTGATATTTTTACCAGAGCATTGTGATTCCATGCATCTGTTGCAATCTATATCCTTCAAAGCTGGCTACGATGTGCTTGCATGGTTTAATTGCTATTAGATTTTCTTTAGTTCTTATAATACTTTTTTACATCTTGAAAGGCATCAAGGAATCAGACACTGGTTTGGCTGCACCCAGCCAATGGGACCTTGTCTCTGATAAACAAATGATGCAGGAGGAGCAACCTCTTCAGGTGTTTATATCTCAACAGAAGTTCATTATATAATCGTCCTATTCTTTCAAAAGTTGTTGACTTTTTATTTATACCAGGTTGCGAGGTGTACAAAAATAATAAGTCCGAACACGGAAGATGCCAAATACGTGATAAATGTCAAACAAATTGCAAAGGTATCATTTCAATCCTCTGGTTAATGAGAGATATACAGTGCTCTCCATCTTTATAGCAAAATAGGAGGTGTTGATGTTGGTATTATTTAAGCGTTATTGCACATTCTTTTCCTGTTGCACGTTAGTGCTTCGTATTCTGTAAATGATTTCAGTAATATCTGTTTACCATCAATTTCTACCTCATTTGTATTTTTTTCTCTTTGCAGTTTGTTGTCGGGCTGGGTGACAAGGTCTCCCCAACTGATATAGAAGAAGGCATGCGCGTAGGGTAGGTCTCCTTTTATACTCATAAATAGAAAATTTGGTTTACTGCTGATGGTTTGTTATCGTCCTGCGAATAGTATCTCGTCTGGGTCTGTAGGACCAATTTGGTTAATATTCAGCGTGTCAAACGGAGACTGAAACCTTGGACCTCATTAGAGAGAATCCGATCTCTTGAACCACCATAAAAATAACGTTAAAATTCTACTTACGTTTTATTGATTGTATTGTGTCCTTTAAATAGAAAGTTACATTACAAAATAGGAAGTAAAACATAAATAGGAATCCTAATGTAACAGGAACTCAATCAATCACCTAATTCCTATGTTCCTAATGAAGAAATTAAAAGATAACTAATGAATTAAGTGGATCCTAACTAGATCCTAGTTAACGCTGCTAATAATATTGGAGAACATAAACCTGCTGACTTGGAAAACATAAATCTGCCTACTTAGGAACTAATTGAATTAGTATCCGAAACATGGTTCAAATCATATTTTATACTGGTTAAATGTTCTATTGGATTGGTGTCTGATGCATGACATTGGTGCTCTTCTTGCAGAGTTGACCGTAATAAATATCAGATTCAGATTCCATTGCCTCCAAAAATTGATCCTAGTGTGACCATGATGACAGTGGAAGAGAAGCCAGATGTCACATATAATGATGTTGGTGGATGCAAGGAGCAGATTGACAAAATGCGTGAAGTAAACTCCCTCTCTTATTCGGTTTTCTCATTATGTCATTAAAATTATTATAGTTTGTCATAAAACAAAGCTCCCATATGCACGTGCACACTCTAATTTATGAACTCATAATAGGTTGTGGAACTGCCCATGCTTCATCCTGAGAAATTCGTGAAGCTCGGTATTGATCCTCCGAAAGGTGTTCTCTGCTATGGCCCTCCTGGGACTGGTAAAACACTTCTAGCCAGAGCTGTAGCTAATAGGACCGATGCTTGTTTCATTCGGGTTATTGGAAGTGAGCTTGTTCAGAAATATGTCGGTGAGGGAGCTAGGATGGTTCGTGAGTTATTTCAGGTCAGATCTTTCATGATTTTTAGCTGTCAGTTTATAATTTTCTCATTCATCTTTCCTCATTGGATGTTTTCCTTGTTTCTCTTGCAGATGGCTCGTTCAAAAAAGGCATGTATTATATTTTTTGATGAAGTTGATGCCATAGGTGGTGCGCGTTTTGATGACGGTGTTGGTGGAGATAATGAGGTACAGAGAACAATGCTTGAAATTGTTAACCAGCTTGATGGTTTTGATGCCCGTGGAAACATTAAAGTTCTTATGGCAACAAACAGGTTAAAGTTCATCCTTTTAATGCATCTATTGGTCTTGGTTACAATTTATAATTTGTAAATTCTAGCATATATCTTGTCCTTAAATCATTCAAGTTCATCTCTTTCTCTTTTTTAAATTTCTGCCACGTTCTGCTGCATCTTCAAATCATTCAAACAACTGGTCCAAAGCATTTTCACAACCTGTCCTTTGAAATTGAAACTGATTTATTTCTTAGTTTGACTCTAAACGTTTTGGCATGTGAATTCTCTTTCAGGCCTGACACTTTAGACCCAGCACTACTACGTCCAGGACGACTTGATCGAAAGGTTGAGTTTGGCCTTCCGGATTTGGAAAGTAGAACTCAGATATTTAAGATTCATACCCGAACCATGAACTGCGAAAGAGATATCAGATATGAGCTTTTGGCTCGACTTTGTCCTAATTCAACTGGTAATTAAGAACAACAATATCGAAATTTTAAGTTTTCATTACTTGAAGCTTTTCTGACCTGATTTCCCATTTCAGGAGCTGATATTAGGAGTGTCTGCACGGAAGCTGGAATGTATGCAATTCGGGCACGAAGGAAGACGGTGACCGAGAAAGATTTCCTTGATGCTGTTAATAAAGTTATTAAAGGATACCAAAAGTTTAGTGCTACTCCGAAATACATGGTCTACAACTGAGTAGATCTGTTCTTCATTTTCGAATAGAAATCTGCAGCAGATTTATGAATTTGCCATAGTTGTCATCTGAGAAGTAGACCTCATGATGATTAATTTCACTTACACTCTTGTATGCAATTGTTATTTTGTTTAAAGTCTATTTAGCATTTTGTTGGAATTAAATTTGTCTATTAACATACAGTTTTTTTTTTTTTTTTTTTTTTTGGCTTTTTTTGGTTAATATATCACCTGAACTTGTCTAAAAAGGTAAGAATTTTATTTTCCTTTTTTGTTCAATTCAGTGACATGATTGATTTTAGACTGTGAAAGTTGGCCTGAACCATATTCAACTCCCTAAACTTTTTCACCTTGCCCCCTAACTTGAAGGGACGATTTATTTGTCTCTTGAACGATTTAAAAATTTAAAAGTATCTAGTATTTATTGGCCTTGTTTTGTCTATAACGAAATCAATTTATTTTAATTTAGTGTTATGCACATGTTAAAGTGTCAACTTCATATAAGAATAGACTAGAGTAAATTTGCATAACAAATGTACGTGAAGTTTGTAAGTTGTCAATTTAGCTGTGTTACTTTTCTTTCAGGTTTCATGTTATTTACAATTTTGTGTTACTTATCTTTCGTGGTTTCTAATTGGCATTTTGGGGCCAAATGAGTTCAAATAAGACGTGTTAATTAGTATAAGATTGGTAGTTTTTTTTTGATAGAATATAAGATTGGTAGTTATTTGATACGTGTCACACTTTTAATTATTTACACGTATTGTAGAGTTTTATATTTGTCAACTTTGGATTTGAACCCATGAGCTCACAAATAAACACCAAGTCATTGTTTGGTGGATACCAATTCTTAATCTTCTTTACATAAAAAAAACTTGAACATAACATAGAATATAATAACTTTAAACATGATGCTAATTGATAGTAAAAACTTAAACTATTTTCAACTAAAAAGCGGAAAGCTAATAATCTAGAAGACGTTCAAATATTTAAATTAAATTGGCATTCCTGAGAAATTCTCCAAATATATGCTAAATATTATTAATATAGAAAATAAAAAAGGAAAAATAGAAACGAAAATTCAACAAAACGAAACCGTTCAATACTAGCAAATAGTCTGAAAAGCAATTGAAATTGAAATTAATTAGTTGAATAAGTTTAACAAGAAATCAATAAAAGTATATACAAATATAGTCGATTTGAAATTACTTACCGGAATTATTTTAACAAGAAACCAAGGCTTCCCCAAATTCCAAATCTTGTTTTGATTGATATTCACTAATTGTATTATCAATAATTAATACGAGGACTTTGTCAAACGAGTCTCTGGAGTGCCAAAAAATTTGACGCACAACTTGAACGTATGGTGTGAGTCAAGTATTTTGATACTCGAGAGACTCATGTAGCCTTACTGATAATACAATTAGTGAACATCAATCGAAAAAAGATTTGGTTTGGTTATCAATCGATCTTCAAAGCACTTCATGTACATCGAAGTTAAACTTTGTTGAGGTTTCTTGAATTTCTTCAAACATTAACTATGCTAATGAATCTGACAAATTAAACAAAAACCAATCGACCACTCTCCTAACTCTTTCTTTTTTTTGAAAGCTCTTTCTTTAAAATACCTTCTCCTGTAACTTTTTTTTTTTTTTTGAAAGGACCTCCTCCTCTAATTTATATCTATTGGTTGGTCGTTTCAAATAATTATACACATTAAACTGTATTTTTTTTGTTATGGTTGAAATAAGTCGGTTTGGTTTAGAAAAATAACAAAAAAAATAAATAAATCGGTTGGTGATGTTATACAAAATCTTCTGTAATTAATGTTTTCCTCTAAAGGGTTAAAATTTATAATTTAAAGTTACACGTTTTTATCCCAAAATATCAAATAAAATGATGGGATAGTTCTTTTAGTTTAATTATCACCAAATTAATCTCCAAGCATCTACCAAAACAAGATCTACAAGAAAAATAGTAGGAATAATTTAGTAATGATTCCCTTAATTATCACTAGATTAATCTCCAGAATTATCTCTAACAACCATATGTTCACTAATTTTCACCTTTAGAATATTGACACGGATTGATATAAAAAATAACAATAATGTTCAAGTGGTCCTTGAATGTCCAAATTAAATTTGAATATTGACAATTAGATCTACTAATTTCAGTCACATGCACATTAAAAATTAAATCCTAGACACTAAAAACTAAACCCTAGACCCTAAATCATCGACCCTAGACCCTAAAAACTAAACCCTAGACCCTAAATTATCGACCCTGGATACTAACATGTGACGTGTCATCGAATTATTAGTCCGGAGTACCATGTCATCTAGGGTCGATGATTTAGGGTATATGGTTTAGTTTTTAGTGTCTAAGGTCGATGATTTAGGGTCTAGGGTTTAGTTTTTAGTGTCTAGGATTTAGTTTTTAATGTGCATGTAAACGGAATTGGTAGATCTAATGGTCAATGTCCAAATTCAATTTGAACATTCAAGGATCACTTGAACATTACTGTATGGTTGTTAATTAGAGATAATTCACAGGATTATCTTTGAGATAACACACAATTATTTGTAGATTATTATTAGATTTTATATGAATTATCATTTACTCCCTCCGTCCCAAATTGATAGGCAACTTTTCATTTGCACAGTAATTAAGAAAATTAGTTAAAACAATACATGTTTACTAATATACCCTTAATAAATTAATGGAATAAATCTAATGTAAGTAATTATGATAGTCTTGATTAAAGTGTTTTGTCATTCTATTGGTTGAATGAAATTAATTAATATTGGGATCAATAAAAGTAACCTTGTAAATATAAAAAAGAAATTAATTAAAGTGACAAAATAGGGGCATTTTAGACTTTTTGACATTTAACTACCATTTAAAAATAGAAAAATGCCTATATTTTGAGACACCCAAAATAGAAATAATGCCTATCAAAATGGGACGGAGGGAGTAGTTTATTTTTTATAGAATTTCCATTTAGTTAGCTTAGAAGTTAGAATTATCCTATATAAATCTTAATATGAATACACTAATTAGGTGTAGGTTATGGTTACTTTGTTTTACCTTTACTTTGTTTGTACTTTGTCATATTTACCATTAGATTGGTTTTTAACACATGATCTAATGGTGGACAAAACAAAGTAATGCTTACTTTGTGAAAAACAAAGTGACCATAGAATTTCCCCACTAATTAAGGGAATTACGTACAAAACAATGCAATCCAAAATATATTCTAACATGGTATCATGAGACAAGCCGATCTCCGGTCAACCCTCTGCTTCCCTTTCCAACATTTTTCCGGTGAATTCTCAACTCGTTGGCCAATCCACTCGCCCCCTATGAAGAATGAACTTTCGTCCGAATTTCCACCAACTATAGGATCGACTGTCACACCCCGAGCTTTGTTTTACACCCGAACCCACTAACGACCGAACTTTTATTGTGATCGGAGGACATCATTTGGAGGATAATCTGCTACAGTTTGATCTTGCAGCTTCAAAACTTGGCTTTTGTTCTTCACTTCTGTTTAAACAAACTACTTGTGCTAACTTTAACTTTACTTCTATGTCTAACTAATCTCTTCATTTTCAGAATTAAGCTTAAAAGTTTGTTTTTTTCTCATTTTCATCGTTATAATTATAGTTGATTTTGTGTATGTTACTATTTTAAATTTATCATATAAAATTCAATTGCAGATCACCAGGCATTGCCTAGGGCATCCTGTCACATAATCATCGAAATTCAGTTTTTAGTAATAAATTCTCAAATCGAGAGGCTCAAACCAATCACTGTAAGGACGCTTCCAATTAATGGGGGGGATCGAAACCACCCTAATTAGTAGGAGTGGCTCCAATAGGGGGGGCACAGCCTAGGCGCCCTTAGCTATACGCCCCTGCTCCTCTCCATATTAGTTCCAAAATCTTCCCTTCGAAGCTCCTCGCCTGACTGTTGCTCACTCATTGTCATAGACCGACACAGTATATGAAGATAGAACAACCGACACAGGATATAAAGATAGAACAAGAATAACAATTAGTCTAAAACACAAGTGAAGAAATTTTATGTTGGGAAATCAGAACCATGTACCAACAGATAGCAAAAATTATTATGTTTTAGATATCTTGAAAAAATGCAAGGGATGGAGGGTTGATAACAAGTCTAGACATCCCGACTAGGTCGGCACCCCTAGAACAAGTCACCGCACCCTTAACCCTCAAATACAAGGGGGATTAATCCTGCTACAATCCCTACTATTACACTTTTAACTAAAATTGAACTAACAAATGTTTTGGTCTAATTACTAAAGAAATGTGATGAGGCCCTATCTACCTCGAACCAAACGGTCATAGGGCTAATATCCGTTGATGAAGCAAGTTCCAATCAACTGGGGCATCAAAGAACCACTTCAAATTCTCAGCCAATTGTTGATTTCTCAATTGAGCTTCAACTGCATTTGCATCTGCTATAAATTCAAACATAATGCAAGAAATTTAGCGACATAAATATACAGTTGGAAACAACAATTTCATAGAAAAATTTAAAGATACGTTTTAGTTTTGAAATGCAAACTCAACTTCAGGTTCAACAACTAGCATAACACCAGAATTTTTGGTTTCAAATCTGTCTATATTTCCTATTGGAGCCGCTACTACAGATTCAAAGACAAAAGAAAAATTTAGTGACATTAATTCATAGTTGCAAAATACATGATAAATTTACAAAATACATTTTTTAATATTGAAATGGAAACGTACCTTCAGGCTCAGCAACGATCATTGAACCTTCACCTGTTTGGAATTGGTCATTGTCAATGATAGGATCGTCTTGTCGTGTTTCTTCTACATTACTTGTACTATTTTGTCGTGCTTCGTCAATGATAGGATCATCTTGTCGTGCTTCTTCTACATCGTCAATGATAAGATCATTTTGTCGTGCTTCTTCTGAATGCAGAGACAATAGTGAGGTATATTCATAGTATACGAACAAAAAATTCAAAGACAGCGTGTACATGAGAAATTTAGAGAAAAATGTAATCAATACTTCTTTGAATTTAGTTTTGAAATGAATATGTACCTTCTACATCCAATAGTTGTACCAACCAATCGTTGTCATCGACTCGGGGCTCTTGATTGCGTTCTTCCATCTGAAAATTGTAAATAGAGCTCAATTATTCGAAATAATTTGTGTCAATTTGGTGCTAATTAAACAAATTAATGTCAGTTTTCGTTTTAATAAAAATATGACTAACGTATGCATCACAATAAAATATATAACGAACTTACATATTCTTCGTATACTATGGGTTCTACAAGTAATTGGGCAACAGATTCTTGATGTTCAAATTCTCCATGTCCTTGCAAATTCAAAGATAAGAATTTAAGATTAATTTTTAGTCAAATTTTAACATACAAACAATAACTACACTTTTTTAATTTTGGAATGTTTAGGTTTGAAATGAAAAATGTACCTTCTAGATCCAAATTCTTTTCCAAACAATCACCAATATTTTGGTCATCGACAAATTGTTCAGCTCCTCCTTCCACCCAGGGCTCTTGAGTCGTGTTTTCCTCCTTCTGAAAGTTGTAAATAGCGCTCGATCGATTAAAATAATGTTTGTTAATTTGATGCTAATTAAACAAATTAATGTCAGTCTTAGTTTTAAGTTCACAACTTCTACGTGACAATGTAACGTAATTATCATAATAAATATGTAACAAACTTACAGATTCTTGGTATACTGCTGGTTCTTCAAGTGGTGGGACAGCAGATTCTTGGTATACTGCTGGTTCTCCAGCTCCATACGATTGAGCTCCTTCAAAATTCAAAGACAACATAGCCAATTAATTTATAGAGAGATTTCACGGGAATACAGGACAACAAAAGTGGGCTTTAATAGCAGTAACAAAAACGCCATATTGTTAAATCCTTTCATTTTGCGCGATCACTCTGGAAACTCACTCTTCCATCAACCAAATGTCTAGCTTTCTAATTGCAAACTCACTCTTCAATGGATCCATTGCACTGTGTAAGTGAGAGCTCGTACTGTTTTCAGTTGTATTGATTTTGTTTTTAAGCTCGAATTTACTGGTTTTTGTTTTGGTATGATCATAATCGGAATGATCAGGGCCTCATATGATGTTTTTTGCCTTACAAAAATGTATTAGATAGGAAGAACTTGTTAGTTTTTGTGTAGGTTCTTTTCATTTTTGACGACTTTTGCATTATGTTGTGTATATTACAGAAACTCTTGATCCAAAAGTGAAAATTCTTTGACTGTCAATCATATCCCCGGGGACCTGACATTATCCTATCAGTACCTGAAGATGGAAAAGTGAAGGGCTCTTGGTTTATGTTGATAGAAGGTAGTCCATACAACTTGATGTTTACCATTCAAGTCAGCAAGAACATTGGGTAAGCTATCAACATCCTTATAAATTGCAGGGCTTATGTTTTGGAAATTTGAATTGGTCTCTTAAAATTGGGTCTTATATTTCAGTGGACACCACAAAAGAGATGCTGGGAACATTTAGTCCTCAGCCAGAAACTTACACTCCTACAATGTCTAAAGAGAACACCCCATCACGCATCTTTGCCAAAGGATAATATTCTGCAAAATCAAAGGTAGTTTAGCTCTGTTGTATGAAATTTTATTGCACTTCGGTTCTTTTTTTATTATCAGTGGCTGTCAAGAAGTGTTCAGTTTTGTATTCTAGTTTTTTACTCAGTTATGCAGATTGCTTAAGATCTTTATTCTGTATGGATTAAGCTTCTAGTCTTCGTTATGCTCGATATAGTTTGTTTTGGTATCTATTGTTCTATAGCCTTTATCAAGTGATGGAAATTTAGTTCTTAATCCCCCCCCCAATAGATTGTGTTATTTGCTTAGTTCTTGTCCAAGTTTTATGGAGCCACTAAGTTCTGGTTTATGGTTCATATCCAGTAGGAATGGACAAGTATGCAATTATTTTCCTCTAACTTATAAAATGAGTTTATATTCTTTTATTACCCTAAAACTCTCCCGCAGGTTCTATAATTTCTCTAACTTATAGTTGAATTTTACTATACAAAAGTAACTATAACGCGTTTTAAATCTCAAAATTAGAAGCGTACCTTGAAGCAATTGCATTGTGTTACTATTCGGGACTATCGCCATGCGAACCCTTTTACTTGGGTGATTTTCTTGATTCTCCAAGCCCCGTTTTCTCGAAGTTTTGATCGTTTTAATATTGCTAGATTCTGCATTGTCTTGATCTTTATTCCTTATCGCACAAACGACGTAATCCCCTCCACTTAGACTCGAGAACTCATGCATCACCCAATGACCATTCGCCCTGTCTTCTCCTTTAACTCTAAAAGTCAGCAATTTATTGATTCCGATCAGCTGCCCTTCACTGTCGTAAACTTCTTCAAAGTTTCTGCCGCTCCATGTCCCCGACCCCGCAGTCCTCTGAATCATATTCTCGCTTTTCCTCTTCAGTTTCACAAAAACGTAAAATGTATGTTTCACGTCTTTGTCGAAAAGTTTCCACGGTTCTTCATCGCCATAAATTTCACATTCTTGAATGTCTTCGTGAGGCAGATTTTCACCATTCAACTTCTTGTGGAGAAAAAACTCAATAAGTTCTTCGTCGGTCGGAACGAATCGAAATCCTATTGGAAAGTTTTCCATTTTCCAGTTATCACTACAAAAACAAAGTTGATTGTTATCAGCAATATTTAATCAAAACTTGACAAAGATTGATCTGATTTAACTTATGCATGAAATCAACAACAACAACAACAAAATTAATATCATATATTCTTTCATAAATACAAAAAAGAGGTTAAGATCATATTATATATGTATATATATGGATTATGCTAAGAAACACAACATTTATATAATCTTAATTCTTGTTAATCAAAAGCTGACAAGAACTAAGATTATAATACAACGGGAAAATATTGATACAAGATTTTTATTTTTGTCTTGAAAAATTCATAAGATTTGTTTTGAATAAAAGGCAAGACAATGACTACACGAAAAAGGAAGACGGACATCCTAACTAGGTTGACATCTCAAACGATACGAATATTTTCTTTTTTGAGAAGACCAGCTCAAATATTATTAATGAGAAATATTTCGAACAAGAAAAAAAGAGAAATTGAACACCCAAAACCTAACATACAAAATTAGTTTTATAAAAAAAGAAAAAGCATACAAAGTTAATGATGTGAGAAACAATGAATACTGACATTTAATCAAAAGATTTTTGTTAAAAAAGATTTACTTAAAGGAATTCTACTCGTAGATCAAGGCAAACAAGACTTAAATGAGAACTTACAATGAAAGTTGCAATTCCAACTTAGAGATAGTTTATCAAAGGATCCACTACAAACAAGACTTAAATGAGAACTTACAATGAAAGTTGCAATTCCAACTTAGAGATAGTTTATCAAAGGATCCACTACAAACTAATTAACTATATAGGACAAAACAATAGACACACTTTAAATATTATTGTCCTCGAATATTATTTTCCAATTTTAATTGGAGGCTAATTTTTTAATGGTCTCCTTTCCTTCTTCAACGTACAATTAGGGAGAAAAATATATTACTAATATTTTTTAAAAAATTTAAAATAATAGGTTTAGGGACAAATCTAAAACATATTAGGGCGGTGCGTTTCTCCATGATATTTTACTAGTAGCAGTTTTATTTTACATATATGATTGATAAAAATTCAATGGTGACTGATAATTGCCAAACTTTATGCAAGAAACACAACTATATATATTGTGCTTCCATGAAATTTTGAAGAGTTAAGGATTTGTTGCAATTTGGTATCTAATTGTTCAGACCTATAATTTAAAGAAAAGAAATTGACAGACAACACATGATTTCCCATAATATAAGCTAACAAAACTTTAGAATATAAGAGACTCCACCATAATATAAAAGAAGTTCACAAGAAACCCAATACATAAATGAATTAGAAGATATAACATCAATCAAGTCATCACCTCAATCAAGTCATCACCTCAGTATATAAGCTTAATCTCAAACGTCTAACCAATTGCTTAAGAAAACTAAAGGAGATTACAAGTAAAACTACCAAGTCAATGCAATTCTTGCTGTAATTCACAAAATTAGGAAATGTTCCAGTGAAAACAAAATACAAAAGTAAAATAAAATTGAAGCAATGTGAGAACATCTGTTAGGCAAAATACAAAATATTGAAAAAGAAAATGGGAAAAACTACTATTTCATAGAAGTTACTGAATCACAAATTTCAATAACATGGCAAATTACATGACAAATTTCAATTATGTACAACAAAATGAAACTGTTGATCTCTTTCGAAATTTCATTTTTCGTGCTATAAATCTCAGTGCTGAAATTTGATCCTAAGAGATCAAGAAGGGGAAAGCCAAAGTATTTTGTTGAAATGGAGAAAACTAAAAGATAACAAGGAGAAAAAGTTGATTCAGTTTCACTGATGGAAATGGTTGATTGGCTTGTGCTAGTTGAAACAGAAAAATCTCAGCAAGAAGAAAGAAATATGCAAGAAAAAGAAATTGTGGGATAAAGATTTAATTGATGATCGAGAGAAGAGAACAACGACGATGCAGGAAATTGTAATGCATGAAATCTTGGATGCTGAGAAGTTAACGACGGAAAGAGGAAACTGAGGGAATCTAATAACAAACGAATGTTAACTCATATAGTTAGCAGCTTAAAATTTTATGAATCTGACTAGGATTCAGATTACACGTGTCCAAGTATAAGAGGAGGACATGCTATGGGACAGCCACAACGGGACATCAGATTTCTTCCGAATTAGAATGGATGTGGGCATTTTTTAACGTACAATAACAGTGTTGTCTACATATTCATTAATCAGAAACAGACATAAGCTAAGGATGGTTCAATTAAAAGTCAAGAATGCAATCTCTGATCAAGGCATACGATACGAGCAATCACCCAAATATGGACTAAACCTTTAATCAGGTACGACTTTGTCAATAACAGAACACCACTAAACTGGTCTCTAAGGTAACAATTTTACGTACAATTCTATGTTCATTGAAGAAAAACAAGTCGCTTCAGTCCATCAAATTATCTTCGGTAGCATCTGCAGAGTAACAAAGAACCCGACAGAATCTTTGATGCTCAACAATCAATCACTTCCTAAAACTTGTAATCCACATTTACCACAAACCAAGAGCATGTTTGTTACATAAATTCATTTGCTCACAGAGTATGTTAGCTAATTTTCCACATAGTAGCTTGGTAGCTATTTCTCGATCCTAACCAAACACTCTGAACACTTGTACTCTATCATTTGGAGAGAAAAAAGAAGCTACGAAAAGGAGAAGCAAACCAGCACTCATTGTCAAAACCCACCTATCCATATCAGTCTATGTCATATAAGAAGATGCAATCATCAATTAGGCAGTTTAATGACCATTGGAGAAACCTTCTGAGCCTCCAAGTTACACAATACAAATCAACTCCTAAGTCGAGACGGCTCTCTCTCTCTCTGTCTCCCCCATATACACAAACAAAACAGCCACACAATTTCGTTCTTAAGTGATAAGCATTTTGAAAAAACTAAAAGCGCAATATTTTTCTTTTGGGGTGCTAATAAATTCCTGTTTATATTCAGTAAAAACCATCTCAAATTCAACTTTCCTACTTTCAATTACTCAAAAAGGCAAAGGTAAAAACTTTTTCACAACCCACAACTCGTTTTCAAAGCCCTAACCAATCTGCATCGTAAATCAGTATATAATCACTTCCCACCACAACAAAGCCTTAGTCCCGAAATGATTCGGGTCGGCTAACATAAACCATTGAAAGCAGCTAATCTGCAAATGAATCTAGCAAAACATGTTCTTCTTTTCTCATAATCACAAAAATAGCAAAGTAGTGATGAAGAAGCCGACACAAGAAAAAAAAAGAAATGCAGATGTGGCAGCAATATATCAGCACATGTGACCGAATCTATTGATGTTAAAAAAGGGGAAATCACAAAACCAGTAGCAACTTTGACTACTCAGCATAACTCAAGGCATCCTATCCTATTATTATCATACAAAAGCTAAAGCATGATAAACAAGACAACAATAACAATGTCACACGAATTCCAATCCATTCATCATCTAGTTGAATCGAAACATTCGGGTGAAATTAGGGACTCTTTGTATACAAATGTATCTCTAAAATACGTCAACACTAACATATCTTTACTAGACATTCTTCCTTGAATATCAGATTTTACAAATCGAAATGCACTACCTTTTGAGCAAAAGACAACTTCACCAACCCTAGAAATGCAGACCGGTTTCGCATACTCCTGAGGCAAAGATGTAGTCAATTTAGCCCATGATTTTGAGTTGCCGTATTCCTTCATCACCCAAATAGACTTTTTCCCAGATGCACATAGTGAGCCTTGAAAGTCGAATAAAGGAACCCTAGAAGAATTATAGTTGTTGACAAGATTACATCCTTCTGGCAGCTCTAAAAACAAAATTTTCTCCTTTACTAAATCAAAAGTAGCGATCCGTGGACCGTCACACCAATGGAGAGCTCCATTTGAATGAAAAGCACTATGTCAGTTGAGGTGATAAGGAACATTCAAATCTCTTCCATGAATTTGTTTTCACCGAATCAGAAACTCCAACAATTTTGTAATCATCGGACAATGAATCATAACCGAAGCCAAAAAGAGTAGCCGCTGGAAAGGGTACGCGTATACTTTTACACTCACAAGTGCATGGATTCCATATATAACACCAGTCACATTTATAACTTTGGCTACTCAAACAAATCAATCCGTTGGCTGACCCTACCAGTCGAAATGGCCTAGCTATTTCAACCGGAAATCTTTTTTTACGTGATTGATGATTATCGACATCCGAATATTGAAATATATCTACCTTACCACAAATGTGGGAGCACAAAAGATTACTAGAAGCCGATGCTTGTTTCAAAATGAGTTTGCACTAGTACAAAAACAGGCTTTTGAGACGTTGTTTTAGCGGTTTTCGCGACGGGCTTTTAGCGTTGCAAAAGCTCGCGCCGCAATTGCCTTAGAGGCTATCTAAAAAGGAGATAAATAGAACCAGTACGCAAAATCTCAAATATGCTGACATTCAGAGCTGCCAGAACCGAAAATATCACGAGATATGTTGTATTTTCACTGAAAATGCAATAAAATAAAGCAACAGAGTACACATTCAATCCACGGCTAAAACAGCTATAAAGAAACAGGATCTGCATGCAATTAGCCAATCTAACTCGAATAAGAAATAAATAATCACTAAATGAACATCACTGGTGTAAAAATGAAAAGTAGCCACCATTTGAAAGAAATATCAGCATGATTCAATGACAATAAACAACAAAGAGCATGAATGAGAGTGAGAATACTTGAGAGAGATACCTCCATGGGATTTTTCACGGCTTAACGGTTTATGGATTGAATCAAACCAGAAACAGAAGCAGCGAGAGTTTGTAGCGTTTAGCCTCCTCCTCCAATTCCAAGATCAAGGTACAAATAGAGACCAAAATAGAGCTAATCGATGAGTTTGAGAGAGAAAGAGACAAGTTAAAATGTGAAAGTTTAGAAGATAATATAATCAGACACATCATCACCACCACCAAAGATAATATAATCATTTCATTGTTCTTGACGCAGCAAGCATATAGGTTAGATTCAGCACATTTCTATATATAAGTATTCTCAACAACGAGAAATCAAAGGCAAGTTGACTACATAAGCATACAGTTTCAGGTTTTGTTTCCAAGCAACATACAGTACAGACCATAGGTTCAAATTCAGCAAGGGTTCCATATACAAACATATTCAACTGACGAGATATCAAATGCAAGTAGAATACATTAAAAACCAAAACGAAAACCGAAAACTAACCGATAAACCGCAACCACAAAGGCCAAGGAAGGTAACAGTCCTCCAATGCTCACCATAACCTAAACCAGGAGCCAAATCTGAGCTCATCAAAACCCCAACTCCATCACTCTGCTGTCCCGAACCCGCCTTACTCAACATCATCCCCCGCAAGGACTCTCTCCGCTTAATCAGCTTCATCTCCACCCTCACATCCTCCTCACCGACATTCAAATCAGAAGAACAGTCGAGATTTCTTGATCGGCAGTTAGGAATGGAGAAATTAATCAGAGAGAAGATGGGCAAAGAGGGGATTATATGCTCCCGATCTCCGGGATTACCTGTTATCGCTTCATTATTCACTGCTCGATGTTCTTGGAAAGTTACAACATATACATTTGCCAAAGAGGGGATTATATGCTGAATCTTCTTGGTCGATTGAGTTCAAGGAAGTTATTTATAAGGTCGAAAAGCTCATTGATGAGTTAGTTTGTGAGATGATCATTTCTAAGGTTAATCTTCTTCATAACTTAATATTTAATGTTAAATTTAACATTCTCAATCAGTCACTTCCTAAGATTAAGGATGAACTACGGGAGTTTTATACCACCGCAGGTGGGGTTAGTATTGTCCATTGGGATACAGTGGTATATCGAGTTCCGGGTTTGGTTTTTCACGATTATCCCGTAATCGGGAGGGAGGCTGATGTTTTCGAGATTGTCAGATTGTTGACTCAATGTTCGCATGATGATCGTCAACGAGTTCTTACTGTTGTTCCGATTGTGGGAATGGACGGGCTCGGGAAGACTGCTTTGGCTAAAATGGTGTGTCGACGAGTCATGGAGTTGAACCTTTTCGATGAGAAAATTTGGGTGTGCCTTTCAGAGAAATGTGATGAGCAAAACGTTCTGAGTCGAATGTTGCGATCTTTGAATGCAACGGTGGGGAGATTAACGAGCAAAGATGTGATTCTCCGACAACTTGAAAAGGAGTTGTGGACGAGGAAAAGGTTTTTTCTTGTTCTTGATGATGTTTGTGAAGATGTGTCTAGGTGGTGGGAAGTTTTTAGGACTTGGCTCTTAAAAATGTGTGCACACGGTGAGATTGTTGTTCTTGTCACAACTCGTAGTGAAAAAGTCGCATCCATTGTTGAGACTTCATCTCAACATAGGTATAAACTCAGCTTCTTGTCTGATGATGATTGTTGGTTCGTTATGAAGGAAAGGGCTTTTAGAAATGCAACAACGGAAGTCCGGTCTGATTTGGAGGCCTTAGGGAAGGAAATTGCAACAAAATGTAGAGGAGTGCCGTTAGCCGCAAAAGTTCTAGGTGAGACATTGGGGTTTAACTGTACTTTGAGAGCGTGGTTGGAAATCAACGAGACTCATTTTTCAGGACCAAGAAATTAT
The DNA here is from genome assembly GCA_028411795.1 of Euphorbia peplus. Lineage (NCBI taxonomy): Eukaryota > Viridiplantae > Streptophyta > Magnoliopsida > Malpighiales > Euphorbiaceae > Euphorbia > Euphorbia peplus. The sequence continues at coordinate 3,197,191 of CP110843.1, read as the reverse complement.
GAGGAGAATGTTGAATCTATATTAAAACTTAGTTCGGATCACTTGCCCCCGAATTTGAAGGCATGTTTAGCACTCTGTTCGGTTTTTCCAAAAGGATTTTTAATTGTAAAAGAAGATTTGATTCTGTTATGGATGGCTGAGAGATTTGCTCGCTCATTTGATATTGGGAACGAGTATTTTCATGCCTTGCTTGCGAATTCCTTCTTCCACAATGCGGAAAGTGATGACGATGGCAATGTTATAAAGTGCGAAATGCATAATCTTGTGCATGATCTTGCCTTGTCACTAGAAAAATCTGAAATGCACATTCGTCATTCCTATGCAGATTATAGATCTATAAGAACTTTGAAGGCTTTCTTCAAGTCTCAGTACTTGCATACCATCATCCTGGACAGTGCTCCCCGTCGAAATTTCTGGAATTCAAAAGCCTTGCGGACGTTGTACTTGAAGGATGTTGACATGAAAAATTTACCATCATCAATTCGTAAGTTGAAACATTTCACGCATCTCCATGTTTCGAATACAAAAATTAGACCCTTGCCTAAATCCATCACCAAGATTTACCGGCTTCGTATTTTGACTCTCTCAAATTGTAGCTGTGAACAACTTCCAGCTCTCGGAGATCTTCCATTTCTTCAAGTTCTTGAGATAAGTCATATGGAAAGAGTGAAGTGCATCGGTAACGAGCGATATGGAGGCAATAGCAATCAGCGTAAGTTGAGGCTTTTTCCAGCATTGAAATCATTGTCTCTAAGTTGGATGGAGAACTTAACAGAATGGAGTCGTCCATCTCATGGTAACAGGGTTATCATTTTTCCTTGCCTTGAAAATTTATCCATTCATTGTTGTGCCAAATTGACGGGTTTTCCAACGAGATATTTATCAAAACTTATGAAGATAGAAATCAAAAACTGTGAGGAATTCAGATTCATTTTTCATGAACACAAGTCCTTCCCCTCTGTCACGACTCTATCCATTGTAGGATGTCCAAAGTTGACTTATCTTCGGAATTGGCTTCGATCCAATGGGTCTTACACGGAGTTCAAAGTAAGAAGATGTGAATGGTTGAGGTTCATTCCGGAAAATTTGGGGATGCAAAACAACTTAATCTCCTTACAGATATATTGTTGTAAAGGATTGGCCTTTTTTCCGGATGAGATATTAGGCAAACTCACTCAATTGAGGAAATTAAGCATTGGTGCATTCTCAGAGATGTTGGATGATTTCTGTTACTTGAATGGAAGCATATACCTTAGCAATCTTGAGGAGTTAGAAATCTGGGGTTCTGATATTTTCGGACGTAAAATGTCTATTCTACCATATCAAGTTCGATGCCTTTTTGGACTCCGATCATTGAAGATAAAAGGGTTCACAACAATGCAAGTATTGCCAAAATGGCTGCATAATCTTCGATTTCTCGAAAACATCTCCCTGCATTATTGTTGGCATCTCGAGCCAAGATCACTAGCTACAATCATAGAGCAGTCCTCCTGCGTCAGCAATATCTTCATTCATGGCTGTCAGGAGGACTATAAATCCCAGTGGATGGAGTTTTCTGGTAAAACAACCAAAATCCATTTTCCGTTGTAATTAGAATCAATTTGCTGTATATGTCGATTTGTTTCGAATAGGTAGTTGTGAGATTTATATATGTAAGTCAAAGGGTGATAATTCGGGTTATCGTGTCTCTTTCTGTACTGTGTTTCTCAAATTTCATGCCTTTTCCAACTACTTGAAAGTCTGCACAACATTACACTATAAGCTCATATCTTGTACTGCTTAGACATTGCAATTTTCTGCAGCTGATAAAGGCAGCATCTTCATTTCGGGTTGTCCGGCACATGATAGCCTACGCTAATTGGCTTGCATTAGTCATCGTTGAACCCTTTAGAAAATAAGGGTGTCACTGAAGCAGCGGAACCTAGTTTATGCGAGTTTGTGGGATAAAATCTTGTACTAACGAGTAAATGAATCATTTTAAGCAAATTCATGAGCATGAGCAACACATAAGGCTGAACCGGATAGAAACTTGTAAGAAAAAATACGATTTCCGGACTTTTATTCCACGCTTTTGCATTTACAAATATGACAAGAAAAAGGAGACAACTGGGCTGAATCAAACTTACACTAATTATATATAGCAACCCAAATTTAATCAGATTTCTTCACAAAATGATGACAAGAACAATACACTAACTCAACAGAACACATTTTAATTAACAGTATCAAGGCCTCTAATTCTATCATGTATTTGAACCAAATGAAAAATTCAACCAAAGAATCTTATGGTTTCGTCTCTAATTAACATCATATTCTGAACCAGCAATCATTAGTGCCGCTCCGTTTTAAGACATATACTCGTTATCTTGGCTGTCACCAGGCCGCGATGTTCCCTGATCAGTTCCGACTGTTCTCTTGCTCATGTTTGCTCGTTGCACTAATCGAACCAATGCCTCGACGACTTCTGACATTGGTGGTCGGAACTCAGGTTCCGGCTGCCAAAACATAGTAAGAATGAGTATTATAAGAAACCATAATTCAGACGAAGGGCGGTTGACCAAGATTGCAGAATAATCAAACATTATATGTTACCTGGACACATAGAGCAATAACGTCCGCGAAGCGGGACAGAGACTTGATGGGGTAGAGTCCGTTGAGATCTGAATCAACCATTTTGGATAGAGCATCAATGTCGTGTAGCTGAGGTGTGGCCCATCGAACCAGAGATTGCTCGGACCTTGGCCTTGAGCTGTATAATGATTCACATGGTCACATTTCTTATCAAGATATCATATTGTAACTACTAGAATTACAGGGAAACCGGCATGCAGTATGTCATTATCTCACCTCTCAAATGGTTTACGTCCGGTAAGAAGTTCTAACATGACGACTCCGAAACTGTAAACATCACTCTTAAGAGTATATTGACCAGACATTGCTACCTCAGGTGCACCATACCCAGATGCTGCATCACGGTTCAACACCTGCGATATACGAGAAGAAACAAAAAGTTACAGCATTGCATCTAGATAGGTAGATCCTGCATGTGCAAAGACTTTTACCTGATCTGCATTTGGAAGAAAACTCGCAAGGACCGAATCTGAGAGGTGAGGATTAAGCTCTGTGTCGAGTAATATGTTTGCTGACTTGATATTTTTATGGATAATAGATGGTGAGCATACTTCGTGCAAATACCTGATAAAATCAAACTCGTGTTGAGCCAAAAGCTATCTTGAAAAAAAAAAAGTTTATGTAAATGAACTTTTTTCTGAACTTACTCTAGTGCACGGGCCGTCCCTAAAGCTATTTTGACTCGAGAATTCCAAATCAAAGGCTTGTTGGATTCATCGGGGAGATGTAGGTAGTCGTGCAGTGATCCACTTCTATGGAACTCGTATACTAGCAGGTGTTGTCCGTGCTCTGAACAATAGCCCGCTAGTTCAGTCACATTTGGGTGATGCAACTCAGAGATTTTTGAAACCATCTCTACAAAATCATCAGACATGTCAACCGGAAGTGTTGACGAATCTATCTTCTTCACAGCTAGAACCTACATTATTTTCCAATGAAACAACACAAAAACGAAAGCATGTCAACGTAAAATCAAAGGAACTACTTGTTGTAATCTTTCAATTGAAAAGTGGAATTACGGGCGAGAAAGCATACCCTCCCATCATCAAAATGAGCTCGATAAACACGTCCAAAAGATCCTTCACCGAGTAGATGCTCTATACTAAAGCTCCCTGTAGCTATCTGCAAGTCTGCTATTGAAAATGACGTCACATTTGTAGGAGCTGCAACTGGTTTCTTCTTGACAACGACAACAGGCATCTTTGGCGAATCATTCTCATCAAATGATTTATGCCGATCACTAGGTGGGGGTCTAAGATTAAACGAAGCAGAGGTATCAAATGTCTTTGTGGCAGCTGCAGAGGAAGTTTGTACGGATTTCATTTCTGCAATACAAATCAGAAAAAAGAAGAGTCGAAATGAAACAATCAGTACAGCTGATGAAAAACGATACTTGTTGGACATGAGTAGTTAACAGCTGCCTACCTTTGACTTCATTTGATGAAAGAGGAGCAAATGGCTCGTTGTCGAGCTTTTCTATGTCTGGGGATCGCCTCTTGGATCTTCTTTTAAGAATAAAGAATGCGGCTATACCCGCAACCACCAAGATAGAAATGATTATTCCAGCTATACCACCACCTCCTATTCCTGATTTTTTGCTTCCACCGTCATCACTGCCGCTAGATGGGCTTTTTCCACCACCGGAATTATGACCAGGGTTTCTGTGGGCCGGAGGAGTACCAGGTGGAGGCGGGGGTGCAGACCCCGAGCTCCAATTGTTACCATCCTTCCTGTGATGCAGATCATTCATTCGGTTCGTAAAACGTTTCTATGTTTGCAGAAAATAAAAATTATCGAACAATTCTGGCACTGTATCATGCTTACTGTAGATTGATTCCTTTCAACTGATCCGGGACCCAACCGGTAAAACGATTATTTGCAATGTTCCTGGAAAATGGAAGCGCAAACCTATTGAAAAGGGCTTATTACGGTATAACTATGACATGTCAAAGACAAGGCAACTGACTACTCACAGATCTTTAAGAGGGAGATCAGCAAGAACGTTAATAGTCCCGGTGAATTGGTTGTTCTGCAAATACCTATGAAAAACAAGACATGGCAAATTTTAGCAAATATATACAAAACATAGACATTCTGATATGATAATCCAGAATCTTACAACGTGGTTAAACTTGACAGGTTGCGAAAACTGTCTGGTAGGTTATTCTGAAGTTGGTTGAAGGAAATATCCCTGTAGTAGAAGTAGTACAATGTATGTTATTCAATTCCAAAGCACAATTTAATGTGCTTACGACAGTTTATACTCGAGAAAAAATGACATTTCAAGAAATCTTAGGACCCCAAACAAATAGACACTTAAATACATCAAAAATATAAACAGACGGTATTTCGAAGTGTGTGAGAATGCTCACATCGTGGAGAGGGAAGGCAGCTTGTAAAACAATCCATCATTCAATTGATTAAGCTGATTGTGACCGAGGTTCCTAGGATGAAGGAAAAGAAAAGTTATTGCTTTTTTTCTAGAACCATGGATGAGTAAGATTAGAGAATGAGTATTTCGGCTTCACTCACAAATTTGTAAGCTTTGTCATTGAAGCTATGGAAAAAGGGATCTCTCCAGTAAATTGATTATTAGCAAGATTTCTGCACGCACAAAAATATATATAATATGAACAATCAAGAAGCACAAGCAAATAAGCATACAATTAGTTTTCACCAGAAGCATACAATTGCGTCAAGTTTGGAGGAAGTGCGTAAGGTATACCACCTGCAAGAGTATTGCTACTCATGTCTCTGCAGAAAATATAGCAGGTTAGTTTCTCAAATCATACGTATCTATACAAATGATATCAACATATAGGATATGATAAGAAACTGATCTTACAGGTTTGTTAATGCTGTCAGACTTTGGAGTCCCCAACCCATTGATCCAGAAAGGGAAAGTCCGGACAATTTACTGACCAAAAAAAACAACTGTAAGGCAATCCGAAGAACGGCTACACAAAGAAAAGAGGATATCAAGAAAGAATACATTTCTGTAACTCGGGAGCCTGAGCAAGTGACGCCTTTCCACGACTCTCCACATGGATCACCACCATTTGCAGTCCATTTATCGAGTTGGCCAGGTGAATTTAAACTGCTATACATAGTTCTTAACGCAGAAGCTGCATATCAAGAGGTAATTATATAATGCAATTGCAACATTTGGTATCAGAGAATTAAGTCTAGATCAAACCATTTCACGTATAGAGACGTGTAGAAATTCTCGTTACAGAATAATAGAAGTGTATTTGAGCATTGTTTTCTGCCCAAAAATTATAGATAACAACAATCTCTAATCACTAAGACTCCAACTTTTGTTCTGGTTATTAAAAGTTGATAGTAAAAACAGAACAGAAGAAGTTAACACTTATAAGGACCAACGAATACATCTCACCACATTTATTTGGCATTTGAAAGAAATGTTCAGGAACTTCAGAAAGATACAAGGCAACTAAGTGTTTTCATCTGAAAAATAAAAGGCATCCATGAAAAGCTTCTCTTTAAATTGGCTATGGTAAGAGAAAGTATTCTCTTGTGTCTTTTATCTCTCTTCTGAACGAACGAATTATAAGCACCTTGATCTTGGATTTTCGAACTTTTCAAGTCCCGAAGCTTCTTTTTCTCCTCAAACCAAAGAAGTGTCCTTATTCAAAAATCAGAAACAGGCAGGGGCCAAGGATGGTTCAATTAAAAGTCAAGCAAGAATCCAATCTCTGATCAAGGCATACGAGCAATCATCCAAATATCATCTAAACCTTGAATCAGGTACGACTTTATCAATAACAGATCACCACTAAGCTGGTCTCTAAGGTAACAATTTGATCTATGTTCATTGCAGAAAAACAAGTAGCTTCAGTCCATTAGATTTTCTTAGGTAGAATCACAAAAACAATGAACCCGACAGAGTCTCTGATGCTCAACAATCATCACACCCTAAAACTTGTAATCCACATATATCACAAACTAAGAGTCCGTTTGGCAGAGCAATTTGTTTGCTTTCGATGGAGTTAGTTAGCTAATTTTCCAGCACCTGTTTCTCGATCCTAACCAAACACTCCGAACACTTCTATTATATCTTTTGGAGAGGACAAAAAAAGCTACGAAAAGGAGAAGCAAACGAGACTTGTTATCAAAACCCACCTAACCATATCAGTCTATATCACATAAGAAGATGCAATCATCAATGAGGCAGTTTAATCACCATAGGAGAAACCTTCTGTGCCTCCAACATAATACAAATCAACTCCTAAAACGGGACGGCGCTATCATACGTCTCTCTCTCTCTCTCTCTCTCTCTCTCTCTCTCTCTCTCTCTCTCTCTCTCTCTCATACACACAAACAACCACACAAAATTCGTTCTCAAGTGATAAACATTTTGTAAAAACTAAAACCCCCATATTTTTCTTCTGGGGTGCTAACAAATTCCTGTTTATATTCAGCAACACTATCTCAAATTCAACTTTCCTACTTTCAATTACTCAAAAGGGAAAAAGTAAAAACTTTTTCACAACCCAGAACTCATTTTCAAAGTTCTAACCCAATCTGCATCTTAAATCAGTATATAATCACTTCCCACTACATCAACAACAAACCCTTAGTCCCGAAATGAGTCGGGTCGACTAACATAAACCATCATAAAATAAAGGAGGAGAGAGAAAGCAGCTAATCTGCAAATGAATCTAGCAAAACATCTTTACAATCACAAAAATAGCAAAGTAGTGATGAAGAAGCCAACACAAGAAAAAAAGAAATGCAGATGTGGCAGCAAAATATCAGCACATGTGAGTGAATCTAACCAAGAACACTCCAAAAAAAGCATAAACATTTATAAGAAATAGAGAGAGAAAAGAGTAAAGAAAATAAAACTAACCATCATTTGGATCTGTATCACCATTAATGCATCTAAAAATGCAGATTAAAAGTGTCACTAAAACACCAAACTTGCTCCAAATCTCCATTATCATCTTCAACCTCAAGCTCAAGCTATCAAGATTAGGCCTTTTGGTCCAATGACCAGCAACCCAGTTCGTAAATTTCTCTTTTATTAATCTTTATAATAAAAAATGACACTCTCTCTCTCTACTTTCTCTCTCTAGCTTCAACCAAGTCCAAATTGAAGCTGGCAGGCACGATTTGCCAGTAGAATCCAAAGCCACAGAATACCCTTAATTTTATTTTTTTATTCTCTCACTACAATTCTTGTTTTATCTCATTTTATCTATCTCCCTTGGTTTCTGTACAAAACATCACAAGATGAAATTAAAAATAAAATCACAATAAGAAGACAAAAATGGTAATGTACAAATACACACTACTGTTTTTTGGTAGGTGTATCTCCTACCCATGTACACATTAATACCTCTCTTTTTTAACCTTAAAGCATCGATATACATTGTATTAAAAAGTGCTTGGAAAGGATTTTCGGAACATAGTTGGAGTATATTTAGAAATTAGTCAGAGACTTTTTAGATTTAGAGTTTTTAAACGATTTGATCGGTTCGGTTAAAGTCTCTATTTTGAGCTCTTCAATGGTCGAGACATCCTTCGTTTAAAACTATTATTTTAATTAATGGACACCAACCGCTTAGAACATGCCTAAACGCTCAAAATAGAGATCTCGGCTAGGTACACAAAATCTAACGGGTCCGTGACTGATTTTCAAATATATCCCGACTAGTCCAAAACTTCCACTGTAATATCAATACTTACTATTTTTAATACACAGTTTAAAACAGTATTGAAAACCAAGAAATAGTACTGGTCAAGGCTCAAGTATCAATCAAACAAGAATTTAGATTAATGGGGTTTCTTGGTTTTCCAAGATTCTTTCTTTACCCTGTTAAAATGATTAGAATAGTGTTAATAGTAATGGGTTAATCAAGAAAAAGTGAAAGATTAATCATAATTACCATATAGGTAGATAAATAAAGATTTAGATTCTTGATTGAATGAATGATGATGTAGGGAAAAAATAGCCATCAAAAGTAATTAAAATGTCAATTTAAAACACGTCATTTATGGCATACTTTAGGGGCAAAACAAATCAAGGTCACGAGAATACTGTAGATTGAAAAAATTTCCATTTTCTTTTAGGTTGGAATGGAAGGGAAGAAAGGAAAGTTGTAATCTTTGACATTAATTAATTTTTTTTTTCTTTTAATTTTTATAACAATCTTTGACATTAATTAAATTTTGTTTCTAGGTAGAGTTTCTGTTTATTAATTAAAGAACAAAACCAAAAACATAGGAGGCAAAAGGAATAAAAATATAAATTTAGGATGGATTATGAGAATGAGTTCAACACAGTGAATGTCAGAGAAGAGTGATAGTGATTATTGATTATTGTGGAATAAAAATCATTTTTGATTAATTAGTGAAATTATGGGTGAGCGTAAGAATCTTGTTGGTGGCATGTAGATGGGGGGATAATTTATAATTATGGTTAGGTGTTTATGAAACAGAATATGTATAGTGGGATTATATTAGTCATAATTAACGGATCTTTGATTCTTTGATTTAGTGGTGGTTAAAGAATAAGTCCCACAATAATCCCTATCTTTGGCTTTTTGTTTCTCTTACAATTTTTAATGACAAATTGGACACAAACAAGGCATTCAGACATATTTCGAGTAATAAATATGATGTATCAAGTTTTTTAATGAGATAAATTGGACCACTGGAAACACTTTAAAGGTCGAGTCAGTGAAGTTTTAGAGAGCAAAGTGACTAAGATAGAGATCGAGAATGTAATTGTTCCAATACAGAAATTTTCGAAATAATATCTACCACATATATTTACTATTGATCACCTACATGTTATAAGAAATGTTTGGCTGATGACATTTATATTTTAATACTAAGTAAGATATTTTGAGAATAAGAAAGAAAAATATAGTAAAAGACGATAAGTATCAGTTCGGCGGTTTAAGATTTTCGACGACTTGTCATGAACTAAGTCAAATTTTTAGCGTATAAACATGTCTACAACCCGATCGAATTCTCAATTTTAATGATTTATGTGGAATCTAGATGAGCACTTTCAAGTAAATTAATTTGTGTGTATTGATTAGAAATTTTGAGGTGCAACTTTATTTCAAATCTACTGTATATATAGCATATCCAATGGCTAGTTTATAGGTGTTTTTTAAAATGAAAGAACAATGGTATTGAATTGTTTATTTTTGTGCTTTAAATTCATTGCAATTGATTTTGAGAACAAAATTAGAATTTGGAAGAGGCTGAAAATGAAAGGGGAAATTTGAGATTCATAATATAAATAAGAGTTTGATTCATTCAATATGGTCTGTGTAATACACGTCTTAAAAAAAGCGTGTGTATCGATGTCCAAATTTGTGACACTGGCAAGGCCCACTATCTACCACAATCACAAGTTACTTTTGATTTTCAAAAAAATAGCCAAAAGGCACTATTTAGCCATTGATTTATTCTAAATTTGTGCAATTGGTCACCGATTTTTTATTTGGTCACCTTTAGCCACCCACCTTTGTAATTTAGTCATATATAGCCATTGAATTAGCAATTTAGTGAAATTTCACCATTTTTTGATCAAAATTGAAAACACATAAGAATGTTAACATTAAATTTCCGAGAAAACAAATAAGAAAATTAATATTAAAACTAAAAATTGCAAAATAATACAAATGTAGGAATGTCAAATAACAAAATAAGGGTGAAATTTCACCAAATTACAAAGGTGAGTGGAAAAATGTGATCAGGTGAAATGTTTTTGCCTAAGAAAATAACAAATTGCTATTTGTAACACCTAATTCTAATATCATAAATTAATATATTGACCATTCTAGCCAAAATCTATCAACCATTCTCTTTATATATCTGACATAAAATTCAGTTCATTCTTATCTCAATTATCATCTTTTAAAGCCGTTCATTATATATGTCTTCTTGTCTTGACACCGTCCACCAGGTCATTATACTATTGAAGAAGAATTTTTTCTTTCTTAATTTTCATCATCTTATCTTCCATTATTACTATTTATACTTGAAATTTTAAACCTTAAATTTTTTAATATTAATCTCATTAATTAAAACAAAAACATTCTTATTTGAAGTGGTTGTGGGTCTCTAAGCTATTTTTAGAGTGCCTTGGCATGATAAATTAAATTGCACAAAAGCTGAGATAAATACTACAAATCAATGAACAGTATAATATTGCTAAAATCATAGATATAAACTAATCATGAGTATTTAAATGGAGAATCTCAGTCCTTGTTACTTTGACCAAAATTTGGCATTGATATGAACATTATGCGTATTAAAATTAATAACTTAAAATTAGGGGAAAAGGAAACTAAGAAAAACAAGCTAATGGCGATAAGAATTTTAAGACATTCTACCTATTCTTCTAATGAGTTATAATGGCAATGACATCTAAACCAAACAACTACTGTAATATTGAAATAAAACATGTAATTTTTGTTCAAAAGAAGCACCAACTTTATTAATGATAATCAGCAAAAAGAATATCACTAAGAAATGGTAGTAGAAATGTCCACTCAATACGAACAAACAAACAAGTAAGTAACCACTCATGTTAGGCTATAAGCAACAAAATTCGTCGAACGTTTAATAAATGAAATTGAAATAGACTCAATATATTGAAATAGAAGAGCACACTCTGCTAAAATATCTGATAAGTAAGATAACTGCGGAGTTGGGTAACAGATCACTTGAATGACTTACAAACAATCAGCTTGAACCATCACGTTGGAGAGACCGGAGGACTTAGCCACGACAAGGCTTCTTTGACAGCCAGGGCTTTAGCAAGCATATGATCTCCACCTCCCTCAACTGCCTCATGTCTAGCAAACGAAAAACTCCCTAATGATCTCGTATAATATGCAAACGAGTAGTAACCGACATTTTCAAACACACTGGCGTCAACGTTGCATATAAACTTACCCAGGGGTGGCAGAGCCACTAAGAAATTAGTTCTGACATGATAAGAACACGATGCGTCTTACATCCCTTCGATGTCTGCCACTCCTATAACTTGTGCAACGCTTGAGCTAACACAATATGTGGCCAAGACCTTATATGATCCCATATAACAACATTCCAGTGTTTCCAAATGGCCCAAAGAATAACTGTTATTTCAGCCTTATCTCCACCTCCAGAAAACACTAGGCTACTCAGAAGCCATTCCTGTATACCCTCGATCGAATTCAACTTGTGATCTTTGTAAAACAATGCCCAAACATCTGAAGCAAAGGAACAACGATTAAAAGCAAGATTCTCTTCTTCACCATCAACTGGACAAAGGGGAAATATATTTGGATGAACACTATGTCGGCCATCTAGATTAACCATTGTTGGAAGACAAGCAAACAATAATCTCCACATGAAGTTCCGTATTTTGGGCGCAACCTCTCATTTCAACAACAACTTCCACTGAACCGTATGGTCCTGACCAACTGGTTCGACAACCAAAATTTCTGCTTTATAACCACATAGTTCCTCCCGACCATCATTTAGCAAAAGATCCCAAACTGTGCATGTTGGTAATGTAACCGATAACTAGGGGCTATCCCAAATATCCACTGATGCACCATCACCAATCTTGTTTCGGAGACCACGCTCCACAATTGATCTCTCTTCCAGAATACTACGCCAAATGTACGATGGATTATGCCCATTCCTCCATGATCCTTAAGAAAACACAATCGAGACCATTGCCTCCAATGGATACTAAAGGTGATTCCTAACATTTTCCACCAAAAACGATTGAGCATCTTGTTCACATCATCACAAAACTGATCCAGCATGAGAAAAAAACTCATAATTAAGGCTGGGGTAAACTGAAGAATTGATTTAATTAGGATTACCTTTCCCACTGGAAATAAAAACTTCTCCATCCAATTATTAATTATGTTCCAAATACAATCTTTAAGGAAACCAAAAGCTTGTATCTTACTTTTTCTCACATCAATTGGAGACCCTATATAAAACCCTATGTCTGGCACCTCTGTAACCCCTAAAATAGAAGTTACCACCATTTTAGCCTTATATGTTGTACCCTTACTAAAGAAAAGAGATGACTTTTGATAATTTATCTGCTGTTTAAAGGCTTTCTCATACACCGCAAGACTCGAGCTCACAACATTAGCTTCAATATTAGTTGTTTTAAGAAATTAGTAGCTATCATCGGCAAAAAATAAGTGGAAAATTCTAAGAGCCATTGAAGCAATATAACAACCATGTAATTGTCCAAACCATTCCTTTTGATGAAAAAGCGACGTCAACCCTTCACACAAATAATAAAACAAGAAAGGAGATAGAGGATCTTCGTGACGTAAACCCCGAGATGGGTGAATTGGCCCCAATTCACTGCCTCCTTGTGAGATTTTATAAACAACCGACGTGACACACATCATGAGCAATTCCACCCATTGCCTTGCAAAATTCGGTTTTCCTCACATAGTTCTCAAAACTCCCATTCCACCTTATCATATGTTTTGCTCGTATCCAACTTCAAAGCTGACATGCATGTCTTCCGCTTAAGCTTAAGCTTATGTATAAGCTCATATGCTACAATTATGTTATCTATATTAACCTTCCTGACAAAAATGCACTTTGATTTTTAGAGATCACATAAGGAAGAATTTGTTTGAAACGATTGGTAAACATCTTCGACACAATCGTATACATCACATTGCAAAACGCAATAGGGCGAAGATTAGAGACCATCTCCACATTGGCTTTCTTCGGTATGAGAACAATCAAAGTTTCATTAAGCTTATCTGGTAACAAGGAAGAATTAAGATACTGAAGACAAGTTTTAAAAACATCGGGACCAACAACTCCCTAGAACCGCTGATAAAAAGCCAGAGTCAATCCGTCAAAACCCGAGATTTTATCCAAATGCATAGAAAAGCATGCAAACCAAACTTGCACATCAGTAAAAGGCCAAACCAACCTCGCATTACCCTTCTCTTTCACCAACAGGCTCACACTATTCAAAACCCGTGTCGATTCACTACCTTTTAGGGTAAAAATATTATAGAAATAACCTGTGAGGATTTCTTCCAGCCCGTGCCCTCATTCACTTTAGTCACCATCATTGTTTTTCAACGTAGTAAAAGAATTCTTCCTATTTCGAGCCGATGCATATGCATGAAAGTACTTTGAGTTCGAATCTCCATCTTGTAACCAAAAGAGTTTGGCCCATTTCTTCCAAAAATCATCTGGTTGCTTTAAAGTCTTAAAATATAACGTTGTCGTCGTGACATACTGCTCCATTCCAAATGCATCAAGGTTGTCTCCGTTCTTATCACATAACATGTAAAATTCTCATCAATCCCCGCGCTCCAGCGCTTCAGAGCGCCCCCCTTGTATAATCCACAATTTTGTCCTCAATGGAGGCTGAACCAACTGCTTTCCACGCCTACTCCACTATAGCACCACATAGTTCCTCCCGAAGCCAACAATTTTCAAAACAAAACCTCCGAATTTGAGTCGTTTGAACCCAGGCACGCAACTCAAGGAACAAAGTTGAATGGTCTAAGCAAACAATATGTAAATTATGTAAAATTGATTTCGACAAAAGGTTCTTCCAGTGGCCATTGACCAGCACCCTATCGAGGCTTTATCGCAACCTTAAACCCTTCGATCAAACTATTCGAATGTTTGTTATCCCCGCGCTTTTTCGAAACATTCAAGATATCATTGACATCCCTAATACAACACCAAGCTTGATAACTGTTGTCGTTAAGAGATTTCCACAAGTCACATGAAGCCCCCCGATGTCCTCGTTCTGGATAAGCTTTAAATTTGGAATTTCTAGATTTGATATATGAAATTTTCCAGATTATAATATTGAAATTCCATATTTTATAATATGGGATCCCAATCCACATTTTATAATCTGGGAATTCCAGATTTTCTGAAATCCGAAAGAAGTTCTTCCGAAATTAGTTTGTATTCCAAAAATTCTGGAATTTCAGATTAGAATTAGAAAAAAAAGAACGAAAAAGAGGGAAGAAGGAGAAAAAATGAAGGAAGACGAATGAAAATAAGATAAAATTAATTAGGTGTATTTTTGAAATTTATCATAAGTTTTTCTTACCATTTTAGTCGTCTTCGCTCCTCTCATTATGTTGATGGTGCTACGTAGGTAAAATGTGTTTAAGTACTGTGTTTCTATATAATTTAAGTGTTTATATGAAAAACTTCAAGGTTCACGTGTCTAAGTGAAATATGGGATTAAGTACTCTTTTTGAAAAACTATGCAATCAATATTTTTTTTTCGATTTTGCTTTAAAATCTATCATATAAGTAATAATTTACATGTATAAAAAACATAACATATGATATAACAATATATCACAAGGTGCATATGTCTATCTTCAAATTCGGAAAAGCATCATCTCAATTCACTAAACAAAGTAACCGTTTAGATTTGTAGACTAATCAAATATTCGAGCTACGTGTGAAAATCGCATATCAAAAAGTTAGTATTTTAAAACCGTCATGTGTGTACAGCAAACAATACACCATAAAAAGAATTATGGTCACCATATGAGGTAACTTAATGATTATTCATCTTTCTATTCCTTTCTCCCCTAACGTGATCGAGTTGATGGGCTATGGCCGCCCTCAAATCACAGTTTGTTAATCCCTTTGAGATACCACCGAATGGTGACATCAACATGTAAATGATTAAACATAAAATAACTTTAAAATTGTGTGAAACAAAAAGAATTAATTAATTACTTAATTAGAATATAATAATAGCCGTAAATTAGTTGGGTGTGGTAGAGCAATTTAATATTTTAATGATAGTAATTGATAATTCTTTCTATATTTGATATTGAAATATGGAGAGAAATAAAGAAAAAAAACAATAGTGGATGTCACGAACACGTGGAGGTCAAAAAATAAGAAAAAAGAAGTTGTCCACCCTTTCAAAAAGTCCACGTAGGCTTTCGCCAGTTGTCGGTGGATTTTCACGCCACGCGTTTTATCTTGATTGCAGTCTTAATTTCTTTTACCATCTTTTTCATATCTCCACCTCCCAATAAAATAATTTACATATAATACCAAAATAAACATATTAATATTTTTACAAGATTATTATTAATCTTGGCTATAAAATAATTTCAATTTATAAATTTAAAGAAAATGAAACTAGTTTAAAATTCAGTAATCTACAGAATTTGACACTTGAACTTATATTGTCGATTATGTTACTTCAGTATATACTTAGTGTGTAAAACTATAACAATTCATAAATTGTGTATGTATGATATGTCAAATTTTGTTACTGAAATCTAACTTATTTTCAATTTGTATATATTGAAGCTAAATTACCATATTCTAAATATTGAACTTGAATATGTACTATTTTATACGTTAGGATTAAACTCTAAAAGTTAGGTATTACAAGTTGTATATTTGCTTTTAAACTCATTTATTTTATAGTCACAAAGTTTCTTTAAACATTAATTTATATATTTTTCTAAAAATTATTTTATTATCAAATTTAAAAAGTTGTTAAAAATGTAAATATTTAAGTCTAAATATACCAGTTAATCACAACATATGAGTGTATACTGTTAAATTATTTGTAAATGGAAAAAAATTTGTTTGAAAGATGAATAACTGGCAAATAACAAAACTATATGTTTACCAAAAGAAAAACTTGATCTCTATTTTTCAACAATGCCGGTGAATTTTGACTTCTAAATCCGACAGTAACTCTTGCATCTTATTGTTAAAGAGTAATACTCCGTGTACTTTCCAAAATTAATGATTTCATATATTTTGTTAAATTGAAAAGAGAGGAATTAATTTTGTACATTATTCACCCCAGCTGGCAAATAATTGGAGAAAAGTTAAAAATAAATAAATATGTAACTCAATGTCAATTTTGATTCATAAACTTTTGATTTTATAAAATTGCTAAATTAGTTTCCAGCCCTAAAAGATATTTTATGAAAATAAAATACATTTCATGAGTTGGATAATAATGTAATACATATTAATAATGAGGTGATGGTTGACAAAACAAAGTAATGGTTACTTTGTGAAAAACAAAGTGACCATAGAATATCCCTAATAATGAAGTACTTATATTATTTTCCTGAATTCAATGTCATTAATTTGTTTTAATGTAACTTTATGCATTTCTAATGAGATAATGTTGAATTTAGTGGCTCATAGAGAAATTGATAAAATTAATAGCCTTGAAATTTCTTTCCACAAATTTAACATGTGTTGTCTACATAAATATTAGGTTCATAATATTAATTGTGTAGCCCAATGCACTAAAATTAGGAAATAAGTGTTTATTTCGGTCATGCATGATTTGATTACTTTTCTTTTTTTAAAGATGCATGATTTTAGCTCTTCATTTACTGAATTCCGAATACTCAAATAAAAAGTTTTAAAAGTTTCTAAGTGTCTAATAATTTTAGTAAATATGACGAAGATTTTATAATTGAACTTAATATTCGAATAAAAAGATTTATAGTTGAATTGAACCATCGACCTTTTTTAAGACCAACCTCAATTGTATTATTTACTTTTTATAAATATGATTCTAGAGATTTAGTTTGAATGGACATACCAAACTCACTTAAAAATAAAGTTATAATTAAAAATAAAAAATTGCTTGCAAAGAGTGAGAAAAACAATAATATTAAATTATATTGTTTCGGCTCTTTTTAGTGGGGTGTGCGGGTGTGCCATAAATTTATAGTTTCTCAAATTATAAATTAAATTGCGCTACTTAACTTCTATATCAAATGATTGTAATGAATAAAGCGACCTAAAATTCCTATGAGTTCTGGTAATCAAAACGATACCGATCAAAAGAGGATTGATGAACAAATACAAATAAATGATGTACTGGATTGAAAAGAAATTGCCTGAACTTGTATTGAAATTAGATGAACATGATTACAACTAAAGAAATCAAAAGTGTAAAGAACTAACTTTGAAATCTAAAAAGATTCTATTGAAATCTAGAATTGAAATTGTTGAAATCTAAAGGAAATATGCTAAAGTTTTTGCTCTGGTTTGATTGGCGATTTGGTTAGGGTCTTTTCCTTTGATCTTTTTGGTATTTATATGCAAAAGGAGTAACTGCTTGTGATGAATAACTGCTTCTAATAACCACTTGAATCCACCAACGTCACGTTCAATAACTTCTCCCCACTTGAGACCGTCAACTCCCCATGATCTTCTAAATTAATGACTCTGAATCACCCTAGCGTAATTCATTCCTATTTACTGATTGGCTTACCACAAAACACGTGTCAAATAATAAACGGTCTCGTGAATCTCTATGTGCACTTCATTTCTAGATCACCCCAACGATCACCTCATTGTTCCTCCCAGAGCACCTCATTTCTAGTTCCAAAAGTGATTCCCCCAAAGCATCTGATTTCTAGATCTAAAAGTGATCCCCCCAGTCACCTCATGGTTCCCCCGAAAGAACCTCATTTCTAGATCTGAAAGTGATTCCCCCCAGAGCACCTTATTTCTAGATCTAAAAATGATTTCCTCCAAGTGCACCACATTCTAGATCCGATAGTGATTTTCCCTAAGTGCACTTGATGGTTATCATTTGAGTAATAGGATACATCAGACGAGAACAAGGGTACATCAGAAAACCATATCAAGAAAGTTTCCAAATATGAACTTTTGAGAAAAATGTGTCCTAAAAGATTCTTTTCAAGGGAAAGTTTCCTAAAATGGTTTTTCAACCGAAAATTTCCTTTAAACATTATTTCCTCCATAGTTTCCCTCATGAATAGAAGCACCATGGGAGAATTTTCTAAACATCGCGTACATTTGGGCATTAAATTATTTTTGGTGCAAACACACATATATATGAATAAAACAATTCTTAAAGTTAAAAATAAAATTAGAGAGTAATTAGCTGTGTTTGACCAATTTAGGTAAGTCAATTAGGTTTAATTGCATATTAGCCACAAAAAATAAAATAATTTGGTGAGAACCCGTGATTTAGTTGAAATGGGCCAACTCAGTATTTGCTGTAACTTAAAGCTTCGGTCCAAAGTCCATACTTCTTAGGCCATAATTAGTCAGTTAGATATGTTCTTTAATTTTGTTTAATAAAACTTAAATAAATTATTCTAATTCGAACATAAAATATTTTTTAATGTACTCAATCATATTTTCAATTTTCTACCCAATCATATTTAAGCTCCTAACAATATATTACTTAAAATTTTTGAGGGTTGAGGTTATAATGATAAAATAATTAACATAAAAGTATTTTAATAATATTTTAGCATTTAACCTATTAAATAATAGCTTAATGATTATTATATTTTAAAAAAACAAAGTGTAAAATTGGGATTCGAATTGCGCAATTGACAATAAAGTGTGTTTTTTTTTAAAATAAAATAAAAAATTCGAGCTTTTACAAATGTAATGCTAAATAGTACTTCTGGCCCCATAAAAAATAGCCTTTGGGTCAAATCGATTTCAGCCTTGATCAAAATATTTGTGGAAAAAAAGGTTAAGGCCCGGAATGTTTTTTCTTTTTTGTCCTTTTAGAGGAGCAATTTTTCCAAACATATGACATGATAAAATTATATTCCATTTTTATTTCTATGAAATAGAAAATTGGAACGGATTAGTTCGATATAAAAGCTATAATGTCTGTTTAGTGTTCATGCAGCGCCAGAAAGTCTCGTAAACAACCTTTAGAAGAGCTTGATGTCATCTATCACCACACATGTAAATCTTTTGCCACATCATACATACATATATACTCAGTTCTTTCAATTGAATTTCAATTATCAAATTATGTTTGTCATTCACCATTAATAGGTTACTATACTATAATAACTCAAATTATTACATTTTTTCCATTTATTCTTCTTCATAACGTCGTTCTTCCTTTTTTAAAACCTAAAATTTCATCACTTATCAGTCCATTTGAAAGTGGTGGAGCTGTATTACCAAAAGTAGTTCTTGTTTTGAAATGTAAATTTCTCTTTATATAAGCTTAGTGTAGTTCTAAACCAACTACTTGTTACAAAATGAATCGTATAAATTTATCCAAAGTAGATAACTCTCCATATTGAAATATCATATTCAAATTAAGCTTGGATTGTTTTGATTAATATTAAGTTAGAAAATGTTGTTCATCTCGAACTTGAATTAGCCAGACTATTAATTAAGGTTGGAATGATTTATAAAGCAAATAATAAGCACAAATTAGAATGTTCAAATTATAGAACATAAAAGAGCTTCTTCATCCCTTGATTGAAAAGACCAATTATTTGAACTTTTGGATTTGCATATTTCTTATACGCATCAATTTAATTAGAAAAACAATTAGTTGAAGGAATGAAATTCTTCCTCTCTTGGACTTATTTTATTCAAGTCAAATTTGCCAAGACACTTTTTTTTTATCCTCTTTTCTGTTTCATATTCAGTTACTACAAAATTTAACTTACAAGTTTCAAATTCCCTTTTCTCACGATAAATAAAAATACTAGTACATTTTTTACTTAATTTATCCAATAAGTTTTCTATTTCTAATTTAAAGTCCATCATCTGAAATACAATTTTTAGTTAACTTATAATAAATTATAATCTAAGAGCTTTTGAGTTTACTAAATTTTAATTTATCATTGATAAAGTAAAAGTGTCAATAATTATTAAATAGTTTTTTGATGAAATTTTTTATTGTAAGATTTACGCAGAGCTAAAAATAATTAGAATATCCATCATGAGAAAGGATAGGTGTGACACTTATGTTATTGTGAGACTGATTTTTATTGTGTGACAAAAGGTGGCAATTGTGTAATTAAATGAAAAAGAATAACATATTTTAAGGGGCATACACATGTAAGGAAGGGAAGGGGGCTGATGATGTCAGCGCTGAAGTCATCTCAGGAGAAAGAAAAGTCTTTTATTTCTTTTCTTTAAAATACATTTTCCTGATGATCCCGAACTCGGTTTTTGAAAATTTTTATACCGTTGGACTCGTATTAATTAGCCGGTCATTTTGAGATCCATTGTGGTCAAATAAAAACGATTTTTTCATTTTGGAATATTTGGTAATGACTTTTGGAAGATTTGGTAATGACTTTTGGAATATCAAGAAATTTGAAAAAAAATCGTTTTTATTTGAACACAACGGATCTCAAAATGACCGGCTAATTAATACGAATCCAACGGTATAAAAATTTTCGAAAATCGAGTTTGGGATTATCGGAAAAATGTATTTTAAATAAAGGTTGTCACACCATAAAAGTTGTCACACCTAAAAACTTTGTCTCACTTGATCCTCCCCCTATCCATCATTTAATATATGTACATAGTACATTTATCAATGTATAAGAAGGACCTTTAAATTATATAAAAAAAGAAGGACCTTTACAATTTATTAAATTAAAATAAAACAACTTAAAACTAAATAGAAATATTTTCACTGTTCAAGATCTTCAAGGCTCTTAAAATGGAGATTCTTACTGAATCAATACTATCCAAATATGCTCAAAATTCGACTACTCCTTAACTAATCTCCGAATATATTTCAGTTAAGGTTTGAAAGTTTTGGTCCGCCCTACTAACATTTATAAACTTTCTAATCTACACCTTAATAATTAACCTAAGAAAAATTCCATTTTGCTTCTCCAAAATAATTGTTCCACCTCAAGTTATGGACACTACATAATTATTTTCTCAAAAAAGTTTACTATTATCATCATATAACAAACTATGAGATAACAATTAATATAAAATTCATCAAATAAGTATAAACTAACATAAATGAAAATTTTACAACTAACCTATTCTAATCTTGTAAATAGAAGTAAAAAGAGAAAAACTTAATATTATTCTATCTATTTTTATGAATAATAATGCAAAAAAGAAGGGAACTCCATGCTATATGTATGGAGCTTTGGATAATTTAAGGCCCACAAAAACAAAACCATGATCTCACAGTCAGTTTAATTAGCTGACAAATCAAAAATCAAAAACTGATGACACATGAATGCTTTTTATGTCAGTTTTAGAACCGCTAAAAATTCAATCTTTAAATACCATTTATTTCAAAACCCTCTTCTTCAACCTCTAAACTTGAAAAACAGAGCAAACCCATCTCAAAAATGTCTTCCTCAACCCCCCAAGAAAACCCCATCTTGAGTCAAGATTTTAACAAGTATCTCATTTTGAGGCCAGAGAGAGCTGGGTTTATAGACTTGTTTAAATTTTCAATATGGGATGATACAGGGAGTGGATTAGGGTTTTTAGATGGCTCTGATATTGGAGTTGTAAATGAAGAAACACTTCAGCAAAAATGGCTTTTGTTGTTTTCTCTTGTGGTTAGGAAGTTTTTTCATTTTGTTAAGAAGCCAATGGTGTATTTGGGGTATGTGATTGAGTTTATGCTCAATCTTCTTGCTCAAAACGGCGGCGTTTTCGGGTTGTTCTCCAACTTTGTGACTGGTAAGTGTTAAAGGGCTTCTTTTGTTGGTTTGGTTTGTGTTTTTGTGTTGTTGGTTAGTTATAAGTAGAGGGTGTTTGATGAAATGTGTGTGTGAAACAAAGCATTGATAGTTTAGTTAGCATTTGAGCCCCCAAATTTATAATCAGTGGCGTGACATGGTTGGAATGTCGGGGCCAATTTACACCTAGATATATAGGAAATTTTCGCAAGATTTTGTTTTCAGAGTGAAAATTTTCATTATAGCTCGTACATTTCGTCAAAAAGAGGAACATAATACGATTTTTTTGATCAAAGTTGCTTATTTTCGATGGAATTTTCATATTTTTGATGCAACTTGATTGATTCTCCATGAAAATATCATCGAAAATCAGCTTTTACTAATAGATTTTTGAGATCAGGGGCCGAAACCACTCATCATAGGGTTGTTACAGCGTATGGGGGACCAAAATCACCCCTTTGATGCACTTCCAGGGGCTGGGGGACTAGGACCCATCAGAGCCCCTCTAGATATGCCCCTGCTTATAATGTGTCTAGTTAGTGCCGTATATTGTATTAAGCAAGTTCAAGGGTGAATAGATTAATATAAGCAAGTTTAAGAGGTTTATATGAGTTTAAACAAATTTAGTTCGTTAATAGATCTGTAACAAGACACTATATAAGTTGAGGGCAATCAGCTTTTTGGGCCATGTTCAGGGCCTCCAAAACTTTATAAGTGATTAGTGTATATGTGGCAGGGAAAATGGTGGTGCCGGAGAGAGGATCAGAGAGTTTTTACACTTTTCTCGGGCATTTGGATGGGAGATTAGATCTTTACAAGGGAAGGGACTTGGTTGAACAAATTGGTGATGATTCAGAGACAATTATTAGAGCTGAGTTGGGGAATAGAGCTCTTATGGATCTTTGTATTATGGCTTCTAAGTTAGCTTATGAGAATGCTAAGGTTGTTCAAAGTGTTGTCACGCATCACTGGAAGGCAAGTGCTTTACTACTTCTAAATTCCATTTTTTTCGGGTAATAAAATACATTTTCGGCCCTTAACTATAGTGCTACTAACGACAATATGTTAAAAACTAACGAAATAATGATTTGAAAATCAGTATTTCAGCCGTAATTTATGGTGATGCAGATCTTGTGATCATTTCACAATCTTCAATGGATTTTGTTTGATTAAGAGTTCGGAGTTTAGAATTTGATGTTTGTATAATGTAAAGTTCGGAACTTTGATGTCACGAAATGAAATGTAGGGACTACAACGTTAGTAGTTCTATAGTTCAAGGACCACATATGTATTTTAGTACCCCTTTTTACTATATTAAGTTTGTATTTGAACATGTGCAATCGAACATTTAACATAATCGAGCATAAGATGTTACCTCATCATTTTTATTAGCTAAAGTTTATGTTTTTAAAGATCAAATTTGAAAATCTACTGATAGTTGCAAGCAGATTTCAATTTGTCGCTAATTTTTGAACATATTTTCGATAAAGATACCACAAACTTTGTAATCGTGAAGAGTTTAATTGCACATGTTCGAATACGTTACGAGTATGTTTGACCCTTGATGCTTATACTAATATTAATATGTCTGCATGTCTAAATTTTGACAGATGCATTTCGTGGACTTCTATGATTGCTGGAACGGTAAGAAAAAACAGCGGTTCTTATTTCAACCTGTTCTTGATCATGCTTCTTTCTGTTTAAACTCGTTCTATTTCGTAATGTTTCGTAATGTTTTGACATACAGATTTCGAACAGGAGAGTTCAACTCAAGTGTTCATAATCTCCGACAAGCCAAAAGACGCGAGCTTGATACTAATAAGCTTCAGGGGAACAGAAGTGTTTGACATGGATGATTGGAGTACCGATATTGATTATTCCTGGTACGAGATTCCAGAATTAGGAAAAGTTCATATGGGGTTCTTAGAAGCTATAGGTTTAGGCAATAGAGACAACATTTCCACCTTCCAAAATCACCTTCAGTCGAACAAAACCACACCGAAAAACACCATGTCCGATCACTGTAAAGACTCGGAAAACTGCTTGCTATGCTCGTATTTTGGTGGAACTTCAGCCGCATCTACTGCACCCTATATGGTAAAGAAGAGTGCATATTACGCCGTAAGGAGGAAGCTTAAGAGCTTACTTAGGGAAAACCCGAATGCAAAATTTGTCGTTACGGGACATAGTTTAGGTGGAGCACTTGCTATACTTTTCCCGACCGTTTTAGTGTTACATGAAGAGACTGAATTGATGAACAGATTGCTCGGAATTTACACTTTCGGGCAGCCAAGGATCGGGAATTTGCAGTTAGCTAAGTACATGGAGGATCAATTGGAAAACCCGATTCCGAAATATTTTCGGGTTGTTTATTGCAACGATATCGTGCCGAGGTTACCTTATGATGATAAAACATTCCTTTATAAGCATTTTGGAGCCTGCATTTACTACAACAGCCTATATGTTGAACAGGTATGTGTTTATTTGATTTGAGTTAAATATCAATTTGCTCCCTGAAGTTGGTTAGAAAGATTCTTTTAGTCCGAAATCACGTTAGGGTATCCATGTAGTTCTTTAGTTTGGCATTTGAGATAAATCATAGCTCAAAATGACGTGTCAACATCGGGTCTTGACCGTGTAGTATAACTACCTATCATATAGTGACACTATTATTGGACCGATTTGGCCCAAATACCAACTTGAAGGGCCACATTAATCATATCTGTCTAATTTCAGTCTTGAGTCTATGTAGGCAAAAAATATCTTGAGGCCCGGATCATTATGATTTCTGCAGGATTGAACCACTGATCTTTCATTTCAATATATTAAATCCCTGAACATTTAATCTGTGATGACGAGAAAAGCATCCTTGTATGTAAAACTTCGTAAATAGATTGTTTTTCTTTCTATGGTCAAACATTGCATTTTTAACAGTTAGAAATCAGTTCTTTTCTTAGATCCACCTAGCGCTAAAAATCCGAATTGTCCCCGGCTAGTTCTGAGGACAGTCCTTGAAGGTCTCCAGCTGCCTGACTAGCATTTTAATACACCGATATCATCAATCACTCTCTAAGTTTATGCTTAAAACGTTGCTTATTTCTTGATTTTGGGAATAACCCTATTGTTGTTTTTGGATATTGAAGCAAATGAGCGAGGAGCCAGATCCAAACTTCTTTGGATTGAGATATGTAGTTCCATTGCACCTCAATGCCTTGTGGGAATTGACCAGAAGCTTCATAATAGGCTATTTATATGGACCAGATTACAGAGAAGGATGGCTAGCCACAGGGTTCAGGTTACTAGGACTAGCCATCCCAGGACTTTCTGATCACTGTACTGTTGATTATGTCAACTCTGTTAGGCTTGGAAAACAACAGTAATCTCTCTAACTACTTTTTGGTGAGAGATTCACTTTTATCGATCTTGAGGTTCAAACCCAAGTCTTGGCTTCTTTTTGGAGCGTAACAACCAATATGCTATTGCTTGGTGGTTCTCTCTTAACTATTTCTTGTGTTGTTCTTGTTGTTTGTAATTTATGTTTGTTCATTTTTGTTTTCTGATCCGGGTCGTTTCGAATAAAAAGCATGTGTTTTTTTAGTATGTCAAATAGGTAAATTTTGCAATTCTTAAACACACTGGTTCACAATAGTGCTAACAGTTCATTAAGGAAGAAAGGACGGGATGCCATGAGGGCGTTTTGACTAAGAGCTTGACAATGCGGTATTTGTAATCTTATTGTTGATAATGATTGTAGGCCATTTCGCTTATTTCGTGTTATTTTTCCTGTTAGTAGCTCATCATGTGCTCTCATAAACACAATCGCAATGGCTTCTTTTGCTCGATTTTATATTGAAATCTCTCATGTCTAAAGAGAACAAAATAAATGTGCAGACTATATGGCAAAAGTGGCTATCTTTATACCCTAGTACTAATGAAGAGGGCTTATGGTTGTCAACAAGCTCGACTTCACTATAAAGCCTCTTATGGTTTAGTTAGTTCGATTTTATGATTGAAAGTTGTTGAATAGAAATAAATTAAGCAAAATTAAATTTGTTGAATTGAAATATTTAATAAATTTTGTTAAAATTTACTGAATTTATTTAAAAGTGAATATTACTAAATTCAAGTCATAAAAATATATCAGGATACATAATATTATAAATATTAATGGTATGTTATAGGTAGAATAGCAGTATAGTTAGCGAGACTTTAGAATTAACATGGTGTAAGGTGATGTGGCATACCAAGCAAATAAATGATTGACATTTATAATTTAACCAATCAAATTTTTATGCCTTGTAAATAATAATAGTATATTTTGTAGTTAATTATTTATATAAAATTCTAGATGACAATAAAAGCTCTAGACTTTAGAAAATGAACTTTAAATTATAAAATCTAAACCCTAATAATTATGATATGCTGCTAAATTATAGATCTGCTAAATTATAAATCCGGTGAAAGAACATCAAACAAAGTGAAATTCACCCAATCCAACAATTCACATCATAATCTTAATGCAACAAAGTGAAATACGGCGAATCCAACAATTGACACCACAATTCACATCAATATAATTCACCCAATCCAACAAAGTGAAATTCTCGACTTGATCCAAGTTCCCTTGTATATGTTCAGACTCAGAGAAAGAACATCAAACATGACAACAATGAATATTCAGCAATTGAGAAATGGAACAGTAACAAGTTGCATCTACATCAAAGCATGATTTTTGCATGAAAGAAGATTTTGAATAGAAATGCTTGGTTTCAAATGCTAATACATCTTAAAACAAAACCAAACGGTGCTACCAACTATGAACACCAAGTTTATCGAATCATGCTACAACATCAAAACAACAACGTTTATCAAATAGTCTCCAAATAGAGCTGAAGAACAATGTTTATCGAATCTCTTGTCAAAACTTCACTCTCTCCATTTAAAGGAGCTTGATTGGGGGGATTAACCCCAATCGCTTGAATAGCAAATGAGATATGCATATGAACAACTCGTACGATACATACTAGATAATCAAATTTCAAGCAAACAAAGTGAAAATACTCTGTGAAAGCATCAAAGATGAATTCCCTTAAAACACTGAAACAGGAAACAGGTATCACTTTCCAGTTACCATTTATAAGGTCTTCCATAGCTTCATCAGCAATGCTCAAATTTACAAATATTATGGTTAGCAATATCAGACAAATTGAGGCCCTTCACCACCTTATCTCTAAAGGAATAGAGAATCAAATGATGAAAGACTAGTGTTATCTGGGCCTTACTATGAAACTAAAACAGGCCCATCCTGTTACCAATATTTACAAGCCCAACTACTGCCTCTACCAAAGGGCTAATTGGGGCGGATAGCTTCAAGCTCAAGGAAGTAACTTAATTCCGATCAGAGACTTCTCCTAATGGGACTAGGGAAAGGAGTCCAAGTCCAAGTAGGAGTTAAGCCCTGAAATTGGGTATATAAACCCCCCAAGAACTGTATAATTGATCCAACTATTCATTACTTGCAATACACTTCTCAAACAAGTAACTGACTTAGGCATCGGAGAATTACCCGGCGATACCGTCGCCGGTTCTGTTTTGTAGGTTATTCGAGAGGGGGATTGCACGGAGAATTCACACGATTATCAACTAGGGAAAAGAAATACAAAAGCAACAAAATCAAGTCTATCTTCAGTTGAGGCAATAAAACTCAAACAAACACAAAATCACTCAACATCCGAATCATCTGAATTATCAGAATCATATTCATCATCTCCATAATCTCCATCACTCAGCATCCGAATCATCCGAATCATCTGAATTATTAGAATCATATTCTTCTTCGACACCATCATCATCACCATTATGCTCCACGTGTACAAGAAAGTCGTTGTCATCTCCTTCATGTCCCTCCATAGCAGCAGCATGGAATGCTACTAACATCCCAGGAGCGGCTTGCTCTCCCACCGGACCGATGTGTAGTACTAGTACTATCTCATCTTCATCAGTGGATATATCCTCAGCTAGAGGTTCTTCCACCAATTCGTCCGGAACATCAG
Organism: Euphorbia peplus; assembly: GCA_028411795.1. Taxonomy (NCBI): domain Eukaryota; kingdom Viridiplantae; phylum Streptophyta; class Magnoliopsida; order Malpighiales; family Euphorbiaceae; genus Euphorbia; species Euphorbia peplus. The sequence continues at coordinate 3,169,029 of CP110843.1, read as the reverse complement.
CATAAGGAGGGATGGTGTTGATCATATCAGTTAAAGTCCCAGTGAAGATGGGTCTGCAAAATTAAAAAACAGTGGTTCGTTTTTCGAGAAATAAAAATGTAAAACTTAATCCATTAAACTTACCCCAAAGCAGGTATGAGCATCTCCAGCAAATCCGTCTCAGTAGGCACCCCGTAACCGCCATATCTCCCACCAAAGTCCTTACGCTCCCTTATGACAATCTCTTCCAACAAGAGGAGATTTTTAAGGAGCTGAGGACTGAGGCTGCCTCCGTATTTGTACCTTCTCTACCTATAGCTATGAAGCCTAAGTTCTACTTCCTAAGATGATTATCTCTTGGCTTTCTTCTGAGCAGGATTTGCACTAGAACCAACATTCTCATTTTGTCTCTTCTCTTTGGAACCACTCTGCTGAGCAGACTTCTCCCCCGTTTGTCCAGAAACCTGACCCAAAACTCCTTTAGCTTTAAGCTTTTGCTGTTGAGCAAGAGCAACATTGTACTGAAGTGGATTAGGTCTGACAGAATTGACAATATCCATTCTTCTTCTGAAATCAGCATCGATGGATACCATTCTATCATAGGCAGAACCAGACAAGGGGCGCTCTCTATGAACATCGTCAAGAATAACCATTGCAAGGGAAGGGTTTGAATGTCATTAAGGACTAGAACACCCACCACATGTGATCTTCCACACAGTGGCGAACGAGTCATCCGGTGTATAACACTCGTAATAGTTCACTTCTATCAGCTTTCCCCGGATAAAAATCGACAAAAATCAGTTGTTGTACATGTTAATCCTCAAGCGTGCCACTCATTCTTCCAACAACATTAAGCCATCCACTGGAAGCGTTTCTGGCCCTTCCTAATAGTCTGTTCACCAGTCCGATAAATTTCACATCGGTTTGAAATTCAGTGCCGTAGGACCTTCCGGAAATATTGGTGTTTTCTTTTATTATAATTGTCTCTACGATGTTTCATTGTTGAAGTAACAGAAACTGTTCTTCTTGTTTGGCTAGTACATGGATGGCATCCGGCGGTGCGCTCAGCTTCCTCATATTGGTGGCCAAGACCATGTCGGCCACACCAGCAATGAAAAATGAAATCTTTAAACTCCCATAAGCTGAGCGCACCGCCGGATGCCACCCGTGTACTGGCCAAACGAGGAGCACAGTTTCTATTACTTCAACAATGAAACATCGTCAACAGTTATAATAAAAGAAAATGCCAATATTTTCGGAAGGTCCTACGACACTGAATTTGAAACCGTTGTGAAATTTATTGGACTGCTGAACAGACTATTAGGAAGGGCCAGAAACGAGCTTCTGGTGAATGGCTTAATGTTGCTGGAAGAACGAGTGGCACGCTTGAGGATTAGCGTGTACAACATCAATCAACAACTGATTTTTGCTGGTTTTTATCCGAGGAAAGCCGATAGAAGTGAACTATTACGAGTGCTATACACCGCATGACTCGTTCGTCACTATGTGGAAGATCACATGTGGTGGATCCTCTGGGTCCTTAATGACATTCAAACCTTTGAGTTTCTTCATAAATCAAGGCACAGATCCTTGGAATTCAATCTTGAATCAAATATTAAAAGAAAAATATTCACCGTTGTAACTGTTTTTGACCGAATTGGACTGGATTTAGTCAAACCAAGTCAATACTAGATTATTTTACTTAAATATTTGATCGCAATACTATCTCATTCCGCGTCTAGGTCCTCGTCCGAGCTATCTTGACATTCTCTAACTGTCTTTCCTCTCCTCTGCTCTAACAGATTCATTCTACCAGAATCATCTATGCAAATATCTACATTTTGATATATATTTCAAATTTAAGAATAAAACCATGAAATTACGAGGAAATGAGTTGCCTTTATTTTTTTTTGACTTCTTTCTTTCCGTTTCTATTTTACCTTTGTCCATTCTTTTTCATTATTTAATTTCTTCTACTTATTTTCTTCATACTTCATAATTCACGATGTTACATTTTCCTATTATTATTGCTAACTTTTATTCTTAGAATCAAAATTATACGTATATCATTCATGAATCCGTATAAATAATTTTTCTAGTGACTTAATATTAATCGGACAACATGTGGGTTGACATGCTCCGCCTATTTTTCATATACGAGACTGGTTGACATGATCCACCTTAAAGAAATATGATAATTTTGAATGTTATCAAATACTTACCAATATGTTATATGTACCGTAAAATTATATTTGGATGCAATACTTTTTTTTTTCTTTTTCTTTATAAAGCTACATTTTTTTTAGAGTAATTTCTAAAAAAAACCCATGTGTTTATCATTTTGTCAAAAAGGTGTATGCGTTTATTTTTTTTGACAAAACGAAGATTGTGTTTATCTCCGTTAACCAAAAAGCGGAAAAATCATTAACAGTGTTAAATATGATGACGTGACAACTGTTATTTTGGTCTTAATTTATGAGTTATGATATGAAAAACTCATTTCTCACACTTTAAAGTTGTAAAAACATGAATGTTTAAGAAATTTATCGATAAATAAAGACAAAAAACTCATTGCCACATCATCACATTTAACACCGTTAATGATTTTTCCGCCTTTTGAGTAACAGTGATAAACACAATCCTCATTTTGTCAAAAAAATAAACACAGACCCCATTGATAAAATCGGTAAACACAAGGATTTTTTCGAAAATTACCCTTTTTTGGGGTGTTTGACAAAGAGTTTTTTGTGCTAAAAAGAGCTTTTTGAGCTCAATTAGCCTTTTGGACAATTTCTATAGTGTTTGGCAAAGAGCTTTTTGGGAGAGCTTTTTGAGCCCAAAAAGCTCTTGGTCTTGTTTGGGAACGAGCTGTTAGCGGTTAGCTGTTAGCTGTTTGAATTAGCTGTTAACTGTTTACCTTTTTGCATTAGCTGTTTTGACTAGCTGTTTGTAAACAAGTTTGGTAAAATTTAGCTGTTTGTAAATTAGCTGTTTGGGTAGAATGACAATTAAGGACATTGATATTATTGTATAAGCTTAACAAATATTATAAAGTCTTTAATAATATAGAAAAAGAAAAGAAAAAATAGGAAATAAATAACCAATTCATATTAAATTACATAATTGTAGATTATAAACCACATTTCAAATAATAATAATAAAGTTACATAATTATGTCATTAATCCATAAACAAAATATTAATACATGTTTTTTTTTTAAAAAAAGTCATAAATAGAGGTTGCTAAAAAATATTAAATCAAGTAACTTCAAGATACATGTAAAATTAAAAGGGTAAATGAGAGGAGAAAAATTGTAAAATTAAAAGGGTAAATGAGGGTATTTTAGCCATTTACAAAAAGTAGTGAAAAAGGCTAATTCAAAAAGCTCCATTTATGAGCTTTTTCAAAAAGAGCTTTTTGGGCTCAAAAAGCTCTCCCAAAAAGCTCTTTGCCAAACACCATACCAATTGTCCAAAAAGCTAATTGAGCTCAAAAAACTCTTTTTAGCCCAAAAAGTTCTTTGCCAAACACCTTAAATGGAGTTTTTTGAATTAGTTTTTTCCATTACTTTTTTTAAATACCTAAAATACCCTCATTTATCATTTTAATTTTACAACTTCTCTTCTCTCATTTACCTTTTCAATTTTACATGGTTCTTGAAGTTACTTGATTAATATTTTTTTCAACCTCTATTTATGATTTTTTTTTTAAAAAAAACATGTATTAATATTTTGTTTATGGATTAATGACATAATTATGTAACTTTATTATTATTATTTGAAATATGGTTTGTAAGCTACAATTATGTAATTTAATATGAATTGGTTATTTATTTCCTATTTTTTCTTTTCTTTTTTTATATTATTAAAGACTTTATAATATTTGTTAAGCTTTTAATTACATATATTATACAATAATATCAAGGGTGTTTCTATGGTTACTTGGTAAAAAGCAAAGTAACCATTACTTTGCCCATTATCACCATTGGATTAGTGGTATGAAATGTGATCCAAAGGTGATAAAAACAAAGTAGTGGTTACTTCAAAGTAACCATAGAAAGCACCATCAATCAATGTTCTTAGTTGTCATTTTACCCAAACAGCTAATTTACAAACAGCTAAATTTTACTAAACAAGTTTACAAACAGCTAGTCAAAACAACTAATGCAAAAAGGTAAACAGCTAACAACTAATACAAACAGCTAACGGCTCGTTCCCAAACAAGGCCAAAACTTCCTAGTTTAAATAAATTTTGTCAATAATTAATTTGAATTCTGTTTAGTTTAATTCAATAATTTTTTTTAGATCAATTTTAATTAGATTCCATTCACATTAAAAAATAAAAAGAATTAAGGCTCTACATACATAAAGCAAAAATTGTACTCAATGCAATCAAAATTGTCCCTTCCTGACAACTGCATGGCAGCGCCTGTACATCAGCCAATGGTGATACATTGGTGAGATTGATTTTGCTTGAAGGTTACAAAAAGCTTCAACCGCAAAATTAAAATTAGTTAATTAACAATTCTAAATAAACGCTAATTGTAATATTCTTCTTCAGATTATTGAACTTGGAGGTTGGACTTTGTTCCATTTTACTTGCATTCAATAAATTTAGTTAAAGAACAAAAGGACCTAAGTAATTAAATACAAACAGAATTCCTAAATTTTTATTAAAGATTGGATGATTAAATCAAATATTATCTTTTATTTATTTATACGTAATTTTTCATTTGGACCGTACCCGCCTAGAGTTATTTTCGACCCTTAATTAGATTGTATTGAATAAATAATCAACTTTTTTTTTCTTGAAATCACAATTCAATTTTGATAAACATAAGAGAGCAAGACTTGTAATTAGTCTTTTGATTGTAATCAAGGAATATAATTTCATGGGTTATTTACAGATCTGGCCTTTTTGAGACCCATTAATATATTTGATATAATGGGTAAACTGAAAACGAGTCAAAAATCGAAGTTAATTTGTCACTTATGTGATTTCAGTGTTATTTTACTTCAAAATTAGAGTTTAAGTGCTAAAAGCGAAGTTATTGATGTATATATGTGAAAATTATATAATTTACAGTCACAGAGCTTGTTGGGCTCTTGCCCATATGAGAATATTTTGTTAAGTTTTGATAAAAAATCCTATTTCAGTTTTTTCCTTTTTGATTTGGTCAACTATCTTCCCTTATTGATCTCCTCTTTAATGCCATTTATTCCTGATTTTTCTCTCCATAATCAGAGAGCATAATAGCTCATTTTTTGAGTATTAAAGCACTACGCTTGATACAGTTTAGCAACGATTTCATATCGAAAAGAATACTGAGCAATATGAGTGTATTTTGAGCGTTTCTATATGGTGCAATATAGAATCGTATTTTGAGAGGGCTGTTTTATCCTGGAGGTGATCAGAATCAATACTGCTTGCACTTTCCCGGTAGTTCCGAGAACGTCTTAAAGAGAGCGACCTAGTCCACGACTCAGTCCACTTTTATTTGTTTGACAGCTTTTTGTGTTCCATTTCGAAACATTGTGTGTTCCATTTTTAACACTGTGTGTTCCAATATTTCCAACAATTTTAAGACGTATGGTTTCTGCCATGTCTGTCGAACAAAATACTGGTGGTTCTGAACTGAACAAACCGTTCAGGTTTGAAGGCGCTTCAACGAAAGTATGATACCGAGGAGTCTGGCTTGAAGAAGTATGTTGTTAGCCGCTACCTCAAATATCAAATGACTGATGAACGAACTGTTGAGATACAATCAAATGAACTTGGTAAGATTGCTCATGAGATCATCTCTGAAGGTATACCTCTTGCTGAACAATTTCAAATTGCTGCTTTAGTTGATAAATTGCCTCCATCTTGGAAAGTTTTTAAAAATGGTTTGAGGCACAAAACTAAAGAATTTACTTTGGAAACTTTGATTACTTGCCTTCGAATTGAGGAGGAAGCTCGAAAACAAGATTTGAAAGATGAAGTGCTTGTTATTTCAAACACTACTAAAACTAATGCTGTTTTGAAACCTAATCAAAAGAACTTTATCAAAACAGGAAACCAAATGAGAATCGCAACAACTCGAATTGGAATCCTCAATGGAACCAAAATAGAACACATCAGGTTCAAATTGGAACACATTAGGTTCCACCTAGAAATGATGTTGTTTTCTCATGTTTTAACTGTGGGAAACTAGGTCATATGGCACGTAAGTGCAGGAACATGCCAAACTCTAGCTCTAATGCTATTGTTAACCTGACTGAAGAGCAACCTCCAAATTATGTTGCTATGATAACTGAGATACCTAGTAGGTGGATCAGATGGATGGTGGATTGACACGGGAGCTACCCGTCATGTTTGTTATGATAGAAGTATGTTTAAGACATACAATGCTGTGACCGATGATAAGAAAGTGCTATTGGGTGACTCCCATACCACTAATGTTGCTGGAATTGGTAATGTCGAACTGAACTTCACTTCTGGAAAAGTTCTCACTTTGAAGGATGTGATGCATACTCCTGATATGAGGAAGAACTTGGTTTCGGGTTATCTTCTCAACAAGGCTGGTTTTACTCAAGTTATAGGAGCTGATTTGTTTACTTTAACTAAGAATAATGTTTTCATAGGAAAGGGTTATGCTTCTGATGGAATGTTTAAGGTGAATGTTCAAGTTAATAAAGTGAATGCTTCTGTTTACTCTTTGTGTTCTTTTAATGTTTGGCATGCTCGTTTTTGCCATATTAATAAGCGTATCATTAAGAATATGAGTAACTTAGGCTTAATTCTAAAGTTAAGTTTGAATGATGTCTCAAAGTGTGATGCATGTAGCCAAGCAAAGATCACAAAGACACCTCACAAATCTGTTGATAGAGTTTCTGAGCCTTTAGATTTGATACACTCTGATATATGTGAGCTTGATGGAAAGTTGACTAGGAACGATAAACGTTACTTTATTACTTTTATTGATGATTGCTCTGATTATACTTTTGTATACTTGATGAAAAATAAAAGTGATGCTTTTGACATGTTTAAGTTGTTTCTGATTGAAGTTGAGAACCAATTCAAGAGGAAAGTTAAGAGACTTCGTAGTGATAGAGGCACTGAATATGGTTCAAGCATGTTTATTAAATTTTATAGAACAAATGGTATTATACATGAGACCACTGCACCTTATTCACGTGAAATGAATGGTAAAGCTGAAAGAAAGAATAGGACACTTACAGAATCTGTTGTTTCTATTATGCTTAGTTTTGGTGGTGCTTCCCATTGGTGGGGAGAGATTTTATTGACTGTATGCTATGTGTTAAATAGAATTCCTAAGCCAAAGAGCAAAGTCTTACCTTATGAGATTTTGAAAAATAGACAGCCAAACTTGACTTACTTTAGAACCTGAGGCTGTTTGGCATATGTTAGAATTCCTGACCCTAAGAGAGTCAAACTTGCTAGTAGGGCTTATGAATGTGTTTTTATTGGGTATGCTGTGAATAGTAAAGCATATAGGTTTTATGATTTGAATGCACGTGTTATTATGGAGTCTAATGATGCTGATTTCTTTGAGGATAATTCCTATTAATTCAAGAAATAGTGGGGGTGCTACATCTAGTATCACGCCTGTTGTTAGACCCATGGTCCAGAGAGATAGTGAGGAACCTGAACCTAGGAGAAGTAAAAGACCTAGAGTGTCTAAAGACTTTGCCCCTGACTTTTGTGCATTTGCATTAGAGGAGGATCCTAAGAATATTCAAGAAGCTTTGACCTCGTTAGATGATGACCTTTGGGAAGAAGCCATCAATGATGAAATGGACTCACTTGAGTCAAACAAAACTTGGCATTTAGTTGACTTACCACCTGGTTGCAAAGCTATAGAGTGTAAATGGATCCTCAAAAAGAAACTGAAACCTGATGGTTCAGTTGACAAGTATAAGGCCCGTCTTATAGCCAAAGGCTTTAGACAAAGAGAGAATGTTGATTTCTTTGATACTTATTCGCCTGTCACTAGGATGACATCTATTTGTGTTTTGATTGCTATTGCTGCTTTACATAATCTTGTTGTGCACCAAATGGATGTTAAAACTACATTTTTGAATGGTGAACTAGAAGAAGAGGTGTACATGCGTCAGCCTGAGGGCTTTGTTGTTCCTGATCAGGCTCACAAAGTATGTAGATTAGACAAGTCTTTATATGGCTTGAAACAGGCACCTAAGCAATGGCATGAGAAATTTGATAATCTTGTTGTATCATATGATTTCAAAGTGAATGAAAGTGATAAGTGTATCTACTATAAATTTGAGAATGGTGCCTGTACTATTATATGTTTATATGTTGATGATTTACTTATCTTTGGTTCTAATATACATGTGGTGAATTCAGTTAAGTCTATGCTATGTGATAACTTTGATATGAAAGATCTTGGAGAAGCGAATGTCATTCTTGGCATACAGATAACAAGATCTGAGTCTGGAATTTCTTTAGATCAATCTCATTACATCGAGAAGATTCTAAAGAAATATAACTATTCTAAATGTGATACTGCATGTACTCCCTATGATCCTAGTATCAAACTTTTTAAGAACACTGGAGACAATGTAAGACAATCAGAGTATGCTAGCATAATTGGCAGTCTTCGTTATGCCACTGATTGTACTAGACCCGATATCGCATATATCGTTGGATTATTATGTAGATTTACCAGTAACCCTGGTACGACGCATTGGAATGCTATAGAAAGGGTCATGGGATACCTTAAAAGAACAATGAAACTTGGATTGCATTATTAGAGGTTTCCAGCAGTGCTTGAGGGATACACTGATTCAGACTGGAATTCCTTATCTGATGATTCAGAGGCAACTAGTGGCTATATTTTCAATATAGCTGGTGGTGCTGTTTTATGGAAGTCTAAGAAACAGAATATTTTAGCTCAATGTACTATGGATGCTGAGCTTATAGCTCTAGCAGTAGCTAGTGAAGAAGCAAATTGGTTGAGATGTCTGTTAGCTGAGATTCCCTTATGGGAAAAACCGATTCCGGCTGTATTGATCCACTGTGATAGTACCGCGGCTATTTCTAAGATTCAGAATCATTACTACAACGAAAAGAAATGACAAATACGTCGTAAGCACAACACTATTAGAGACTTGCTCACGAAAGGAGCTGTTAGAGTGTATCATATACGCACTGAAGAGAATCTAGCCGATCCTTTGACGAAAGGCTTAGCTAGAGATAAAGTCCAGAAAACTGCAAAGAATATGAGACTAATGCCCTTAAAGTGATGACTTACATATAATGGTAACCCAACCTATAGACTGGAGATCCCAAGAAATAGGTTCAATGGGTAACAACAAGTTGTATGTAATAGAGATTAGAACATGCAAGTAAAACATGAAAAATCCTGAAGCAATACGAGGTTAAGGTAATAGAAACTCTTAACAATGTCTATAATCTAGATGGAGTGAAGTACATAGCTACAGGAGTACTTCTGATAGACTTTCCTATATGAATGTGGAAGTGAGGCCGCTTCCTATGAGTTTTAGGGCAAAAACTCTAAAGCGTTCACTAAACCGGGATAGACGTGCATGGCCATAAACGCACGGGCTACAAGAAATACACTCTGAAAGGTTATGACGTGGTAAATTGTCAGAGATAGAGTTCAAGACTACGAGTCACTCTAGTGAAATCTGAAATTTATCACTACACAATGGTACAAGTTGAAAGACACCTTTGTTTATGTTTGACCTTATGTAATTGCTCAGTAATAACGTTTTCAAATATTCTAGTGGGGGATTGTTGGCCTCTTGCCCATATGAGAATATTTTGTTAAGTTTTGATAAAAATTCCTATTTCAGTTTTTTCCTTTTTGATTTGGTCAACTATCTTCCCTTATTGATCTCCTCTTTAATGCCATTTATTCCTGATTTTTCTCTCCATAATCAGAGAGCATAACAACTCATTTTTTGAGTATTAAAGCACTACGCTTGATACAGTTTAGCAACGATTTCATATCGAAAAGAATACTGAGCAATATGAGTGTATTTTGAGCGTTTCTATACGGTGCAATATAGAATCGTATTTTGAGAGGGCTGCTTTATCCTGGAGGCGATCGGAATCAATACTGCTTGCACTTTCCCGGTAGTTCCGAGAACGTCTTAAAGAGAGCGACCAAGTCCGCGACTCAGTCCACTTTTATTTGTTTGACAGCTTTCTGTGTTCCATTTTTAACACTGTGTGTTCCAATATTTCCAACAGAGTTTGATGCTACAACAATGGCGGACTTGTAGCTTTTAAGAAAATGCTACAAAACGCGATCAGATCTTGTAGCGTTCAGTAGCGTTTACCAAAACGCTACATGTAACGCGATCAGATCTTGTCGCGTTTTGTAGCGTTTTGGTAAACGCTACTTGTAATCCCCCAAAAAAAATTTTGCCGGAATTTTGGGGCCTAAGAGCCGTAGTTTGTTGCCGGAACTTGTAATCGGGCAAAAATCCTCTCCAAACTTACACCCAAAATAAACGGAGAAAGTCGAACGATTTCACGTTTTCTATTTCGAAAAAGAAATGAAAAAGTGGAGTTATGGTGTAATGTAGAAGATGAGGGTATATTTTTCCAAAAAGGTATACAACACTAATCATGTAAAATAAATAAAAAACATGTCAAATATGTTAATGAGTCTCTCAAAAAGACCAAATCTATAAAAACCCCAAAATAATTCATTCTTTCGGTGAATTCAGTAAGAGCAACAACACTTCTTCCTAATAGTTTTACAAATTTAATCCAAAAATCAGTAAGAGCAATCCCATAATCAATTGGAAGTTAACTATCAGATAATAAAGTTCATGACAATTTTAAAACACATAAAAAAAAACCATCAATTAATTCATCAAATATTTTTAGACATTTTTTTTTTCATCACAAAGTGAGAGGATGAAGGACTAGTACAAGTACACCTAGCAAATAATTAAGTCCTATAGTTAAATTTGTTTTTTCTCCCTAGCGCGGGTCAGATGATAATGATTTTACTACACATATGGTATATGGATGAAGTGGTATGCCGGATCAAATAATTTGATGTCACGTAGCATGTCAACTTATAAGAACCTTAACATGTATAATATAATATATATGTTAGTTGCGTATTTTTAATCAAATAGTTATTAGAAGATTCTAAGTACTTGAAAATAAATGCAATCATAAACCTTACATGCTAAATTATGTGAGTATCATTATATCATTAGTTTGGTATGTTAGATATGCTAAACTTTCTTCGGTAGACTATGAATAATCGTCCTTCTCATTTTATAATAGGAGACTTTATATTTGTGAACAATGCACATAACATTTTTCTAAACGGATGCAAAATAATTTTAATTTTTAGTTTACCTTAGAGTTTTTTTTTTTTTTTTTTTTTTTTTTTTTCTTTCTAGTTTACGTTAGTTAATCAAGGTAAGAGTGGCCTATCTACCATCAAGATAATTAAGGTCTAAGTAATTCAATTTATAGAAAGATCCACTGATTACATAACCAAATTTATAGTTATATTATTTTTTGACAAAGAAAAAATGTTAATTTGTGCTATTCCAAGAAAATAGAAAAAGAAAAAGAAAAACTACTCGTAGAAGATCAAATGAAATGGGTGCACCAAATCGTGGGATACGTATATCCTCTACTACTATTGTTTTGTACAAAGTGTCTGCAAAAATCAAAAAGTTGTCTAGTTTGTCTCCTTAGAACGACACTTAATTAAAACCCTCCCATGAGTGACATTTCACAAAAACTCGTATAATTAACAAAACCCAATATTCATTCCTCCCATTGGACTCACATTTCATAGAACTCTTCTCTTCTCTCTTCGTTTCTAGTTTTCTACTTTGACTGTCTAGCTTAAATGCAAAGTTGGTCATCCAATTTTTATACTTATCTCAAAACGATCATTCAACTTTAAAATTATTTTGCAACAATAACCAAAGTTGAGGGTCAATGGTGCATTTAACCTATAATGTACGAGAGTGATGCGCCGATTAGAAGGCTTGTGACAAGAGGAGAAAATGACGAGGGCTAGCAGAAAGTCTAAAAAAACTCAGAAGAGAGTGATACAAGTTTATTGAGAATTAAAGAAAATATGGTAGCAGGTAGGACAAAGTGGCGAGAGAGAATTTATGTCGCCGACGCGACTTGAGCTTTACAATTCTAATTCCGAATTATTTTGGGATTACAATTTTGTTGTTGTATAGATATTATAAAATTCATTTATTTTAAATATTGAAGAGAGAAAGAGATTAGGGAGAGAAAAGAAATAGAGAGATTAGAGAGTTAAAAGGTGAGAAAGAAAAGTGGGGAGGAAATAGAAAGAAAAAAAAAGAGAGAAATTTAGTTTTGAAAATTGGTGAATTTTGGTAGAAAAATATTAGATGTGTATTTGTGAACACTAAGTGGCTAATATGGTCAATAAGAAAAACGTTAAAGTTGAACAGTCACCAACCAATGGTTAGATACTTGGTTGGAAGGTCATCGATAGTTCATGAACACTCGGTTGGAAAATGTTTTTGCATAGATGACAATTTGATAGTCTAGACATAGGTGGAGTAATTTACCTCTCGATTTAGTGATCTAAGCTTTATAAGATTTAGTGATCAAATTGAAAGGTAGAGTTTGAGATTCATAAGATTCAAATATAATTCATATAGTGTACTTTAATCTTGGAAAATAGTAGAACTTTTTTACCTACACATATCTTACTGGTCAAACTTGAATAAAAATGCATATACACTAAACCCCCGATTCATCCCAAACCCATCTACTACTGTTTATAAAAAGTAAGGCACATTGCTTACTATTTAATAGATATATTTATATGTCACATGTCCTATTTTTACACAACTTGCACTTGATATTTGATTTTCAAGCCAAAATCTACCCAAATTAGTTGTATAATGATAGGTTTAGACATGGGAAATTTTTAGATGTAAACCCATTCTAACCGACCTAGAGTAATCCACAAGCAATTCAAGTAAGAGAACGATGAGTCCAAGAAGAGCTAGGGGTTTGAACAATCCGTTGGTCGTCCAAAAATGCCGTGAAACTCCATAGAAGTTTTATGTAGACCCGTAAATTTTTAAAAACTAAAGCCGGAAAAAAATATCAATTGAACACCATATATCACCCGAGAAAACGTCAAATATCCCCTGTCTGGCCCTAGATGGCTGGATAAACATTTGATGTCATTAATTACATAAAAACTATTACAACACCATTACTCTCAGAAACTCAACCAAAATCAATTCTAATTGATGATTCCAAGTTCTGAAAAAAAATCCGAATCAAAGCTAACATCTTTAAAACAGCAAGAGTAAATTTAACAGGAACACCAGGAATCCCTTTCAAACTTGGAGAATCCTGATAATTACCAAATCCTTCGTCAACCGTTTCTTCCAATTCGCTTGTCAGATTCAACTGTTGTTGCTTGGTGAAAATCCATCAGAATATGCATGGATAAGTACTTGTCGGACTCAGCTTCGGTGAGCTCATTGATCTTGCTTTTGCTTTTGCAGATTCTGTTGAAGCCATGTATGTTGGAACTGTAGTTGGAGACCTTGTGAAAGAGCATTCTTCTCCAAGTGAATTTTGCTTTCTGTGTAATGATCTTCTTGGTGTAGTTAAGATTGGAGATGCTGATTCTGGGGTTTGGAGGTTTCTGATGTGTATTCGAGTTTTCCTATGTTAGAATTGTGTCCAGATCTTCGAGTTCTTTGCTTTTGCTCACTTGTGTGTCAACGCATTGTTTAGCCTTGTTCCTTTCGATCGGTTCTGCTGAATTCTGAAACAAAGTTTCCTTCGTCGAGTAAAAGCATGACATTGATAAAGTAGATTTTGATAAGTAGGAAACAAGAAAGACTTGGCCTTTTTTCTTTATGATACGTGTCAAATTTGGTAAAATAAGTTGGATGATGTAGCATTGTTCCCGAATATACATGCGTCGGTCAACAGGATATGGACCTGACCTGTGATAGTTACGTCTACCAGCACTTGCATTTTAATAAACATGACCTCTGAAATTACCTGAAAATGCTTGTGAACTCTGAAATAGCGCTGCATTATCGTGACCGCCTGCCTATTACTCATTGCTCAGGCTGTGATGCCTACCATCGGCTACAACAACGCCCTTGGATTAAGGCCAAAAGTGGAGTCCAACGAGCTGGCCGCCTCTTTTATGAAACTGCTTCCAATAAATGTTGCGAGGGTGGTAGCAACTGCAGACTTCATTCCTACCAAGCCACCTTCCACAAGGATCTTTCTTAGGATGATTCTTGGTCGTCGTGCAGGGCCTCCTACTAGAGCAGTAGTTGCTGAGTTTCTTCACCTGGAAACAATGTGTGATTCTTGTACCGCGGGAGGAGGAGTTGTGTCCGTCCCTGATCAGTGGGTTGCTTCTGTCCAGCTTCGGCATCGTGTTCCTAATAGGAGTATGCTTTCATACTTGGAGTCCCTCTTTTCGACGGATGATTCTGCTGTCCGTGCTATTCAAATCAACCATGTGGATCAAGGTATTGATTTCTTCTTCGGACAACAAAGTCACGCTGTGGAATTACTTGAAATGATAAGTAAATTTGCACCTGTCAAGACTCACACTGCTACCCACACTAGTCACAAGTATACTTTTTCTGTGGAAATTCCCCCGTTTTATATTCATGATTTAATATGTCTACCTCCAAACGTTGTTGTTGGAGGAAATCCCCCTGGTCCTATTGTTTTCTGTACGGGAATGTCAAACGGAAGAATAGCTCTACTGGATCCTTTAACTCTTAGGCAATGCTATTTGGATGCGGACCAGTACTGGGGAGCTCCTTTCATGCCTCTACTTAGTCGCAGCCAGCTTGTGGAGTATATGGTTTTTGATGTTGAAATCATTGATCGACAAGATAGCAATTGGTGTGTTTTAGCCGAGGTCCGAGTAGCCCGTTTATCAGATTTGGGGACGGTTTTCTCTGTGAAAACACACCTTGGCCGTGATCTGAAACCTGGTGATCACGCACTCGGATATGACTTGTATGGTGTTAAAGTCGATGATTTTGAGCTAGCGAAAAAGCATGAAGGTCTCGTTCTTCCTGAAGCAATTTTGATTAGGAGGAGCTATGAACAGATACGCAGGAGGATGTTGGGAGTCTAGCTAGCTCTACTTTGTTGAAAGACAATTTGTCAGTCACAAGTTTCCTAAATTATCTGTTTTTAGTTTATTTACGTCGGTTAATTTTTACAACTTCTATTACTATTTGTCTTGGGATTTACAGAGCATTTATATGACTCTTATTTGATTTGTTATGTTCTGTTAATATATTTACGAATCGGATTCCAATGCAAAAGAGATTTGTGGCTTTCAGAAGAAAGAATTCAAATCGGATTCGGATGCTATGAGTTCTCAAAGTGACTGGTATTGAGTCCCTATATTACTGATTAAAATAGATTAAAATGGTGTTAAGAAAATATGACATTATTTACGAGGCTTAATCCAACTCTCGAGTTTGATAATATATTACATATTAGGTTGGGTTTGGATAAAATAGTTCCGGTTAGACGGGAATGCGGGAATTTTGATTTAAGAGTTAGGAATGAATAGTCATTAACTATATGCTCAATATTATCGGTATTTGTGGCTAAAATCACAAGCAGATTTCAACCGAAAATGCAACAATTAAACGATGAAAAACGACATGAATTTGCAACCACCATCCCAAACCTAAGCTATCTACTATATGCTAATGGCAACTGGAAAAAATCATGGAAAAGATGTGAATATTCCCGAAAAACCAGATCGCATGTCTGCATTGTTGAGACGTGCCGAGTAGCATGTCTGGTCGGCCAAGGTTTGTACTTTCAAGTTAGCAGGAAAATTTTCCTTGTATGTTTACTAGGTTAATACACAACGGTAAGTGCTGAAACATTTCTGCAATTTTAAGGTTTTTGTGCCCCTAATTGTCACGTGTTTTAATTTCTTGTGAATGCGCATGAAAGTACAGTAATCTTAGATTATCGTGTGTAGGTGACAATAGATTGATCTGCGTATGCATGTGATTTGCATTTTATATGCAATGCAGTATATGGTTTCATGGATCTATATGATCTATCCTATATATGGAATAATGGGATTTTGTTTTTCATAGATAATCATAAGACTGAAGCGTTAGGATTGCAATAGTATGTTACCGAACTGTTTGCAGTACATAATAACCATGTCCCGTTCATTTGTTTTGGCAGTATGACTGCCATCACTAAATTAGAATGTTTTTTTTTGTAACGAGATCCTTCTCTCGTCGTGGTTTCTTATGTGGTTTTAGGTAAAATTCAAAGTTTAAAGACTGAAGCATTAGCATTCCATAGTACGTATACTGAACCTCTGTGTTAGAGGTGTTTCATAGAATATCTTCTTGTTGGTTAAGATTTATAACAGCATGTTAATCTCTAAATTACCAGTTATTTTCTCTCTACTTATTTAATAGTTACGCCTTTCTCAATTTGTCTTATCCGAGTGTTCTTGAAGCTAAGGTCGCTGAACCTATTACTCTTCGCCGTAGCATTAGCTGGACCATTACACTCGATCTTTCTAATGTTATTTTTGAAACGGGTGCTAAAATTGTTGTCGATAGCTTTTACTCCTCTGCTCTGATCTTTCTGAGTTGGGTACCTCATCCAAGACTGTCGTTTCCTGCTTGCTAATGGACATGATTTATCAATTGCAGAATACATTAAAACAAAGCCTTTGTCGCTTTTCTCACTTACCATTTCTTATCAGTCAAACTCTGAATTACTAAACTTTACCAGCATTTAACAGTAACCATATAAGCTCGATGCATACAATAATGTAATAAAAAAAATTATGCGAAGTACAAGTATTCAGGTCTGTACCTTCTGACAGCAACAAATGAATTTTGATTAATAAGAACTGCATTTGCAGATGAGTTATTAGTTGCAAGAAATGAAACTCTGGAGGAAAACACCAGATGGTGATTCAAATTTTTCGATCATAGAGCTATGGAAAGAAATGCCATTTTGGTTATGCAAATTAGAAGGGTTTCTCAAAAAGCATGCACAAGCAAAGATTAAATTAGCAAATCCTATTCCAAAATGCAATTTGTAAGCATAAGACAACTAGAAAAGGGTTACTTGCAGGTTCCAAATGTCTAGGCATCTCTTGTGGCATACACCAAACATGCACCAAATCTGCATTTGGAATCTCTGAGGGGTCAATTGATCCCTTGAGTCGATTTGAACAATGTAAACGTCAATCATTCCATCCATATATGTCGTTCCCTCTCCAGCAATTGATGAGAAATAACAGTTTGAAATTGACTTATGTGAAATAAGTACTAATTATCGTGCAATATGCTGAAACTGCATTGCTGTTTCAAAACAATCTCTGATTAAACTACAATAAAGGATTATACAGTCAAAAGAATGCAAATAAACATTTTTGGTGCACCTAATGAGCAATTAAACTTCATACACAAAAGTGTGATTAAACCTAATGAGTATATGACATTAGATTTTGAGTTCGTTTCATTCCATCGCATCCAACACAATGTAAATTTAGTGCACTTCATTCACGAGAAATTCTAGTATACTTTAAATGACATCATTTGCGCAATTTTTTCCAATGGGAGATGTACATTGAATATGAAGATGATGGAAACAAGTATTAAATCATCTGAAATCTTATTCCAAAAAGATAGAAACGATTACATTATATACAGTATACTAGATTCTTACAGCTAATGAAAACAAAAATAGAAATAACAAATGGTGAGGTGACAACTAATGATTGGTGCTAATCTGATGCGATGTAGGTGTAGACAAGAATGTCATGGATTTCTTCTAGAAGGACATTTTCACTTCAAGTAAAATCTGGAACGAAGAGAATTAATTCCCCAAACATATAAATTATTAACTAAAAAATAAATTTTTAGTTAATTACGCGTTGTCAGAATTGTATTGATTAATGTATTATATATCAATTATTTATTAATTTGGAGTACCACGTCATCGTGGTCCAGAAATGTACTAAATTCTGTCAAAGAAAATAATAACAACGAGCCTCTATAATTCAAGTCTACGGAAGCTTAAAAGCAAAAAAAAAAAAAAAAAAAAAGTATATCCAACCAACGGCTGAGATGCATCCTTATTTTACAGGAGAGTTCCACCGACTATAAAAATAGACAGTTACAACGTTCTTCATTTCATTTCAAAATTCAAAATTCAAAATTCTAGGGTTACAGATTTCAAAATTCTGCATCTGTAATCTGCGGCTGAATTCAAGTTGACGGCTTCAACATTCAATTTTTCTGCAATTGAATTCAAGTAAAACCCCAAATCGATGATGCGATTAGGGTTTTTCTGCAATTTTCAAGTAAGCAATGATGCGATTGATTGAGGGTTACGAATTCAATTTTTCTGTCTCTCTCTCTTGTTATGGTGCGTATTTACTGACCATCTTCTCTCTTTGGGTTTCGATAAATTGCTGCTTCTTCTTTGCCTCTGTTCCCCTCATTCTAATTCTTCATCTGTAATCTGTGGGTGAATTCAAAATTCTAGGGTTTCAAAATTCAATTTTTCTGCATTTTTGTAAAACCCAAAGCAATTATACGATTTAGGGTTACAGAATTCAATTTTTCTGTAAAGATGCCATTGAGGGAATTCATGTAATGCGATTGACCCAACAAAATTCAATTTTTCTGCAATTTTGTAAAACCCTCTCTTTTCAAGATGCCATGATGAGTTACGGAATTCAATTTTTCTGTAAAGATGTGATAAAGATTACTCAATCGCAAACGGGGATCAATCTCTTGTTATGGTGCATATATCCAATGTACGCTGATTTTTGTTCCAAATGATTCTAGGGAACTGTCCCTTCGATATCTCGCTGTCTTTTGAAGTAACCTGTGATTTTAAAGATATGAGGATAACTTCAATTGAAACTTGAAAAGGGTTTTGAGCAATTTAGGGTTTGACCGATAATTCTGAACAGTTTACGATTTGACGGATAATTCTGAACAATTTACGATTTGACGGATAATTCTGTTTACGATTTGACGGATAATTCTGTACAATTTACGATTTGGTGGATAATTCTGAACAATTTACGATTTGACGGATAATTCTGAACAGTTTATGATTTGACGGATAAATCTGAACAATTAACGATTTGGTCGATAATTCTGAACAATTTACGATTTTGACGGATAATTCTGAACAATTTACGAGTTGACGGATAATTCTGAACAGTTCACAATTTGACGGATAATTCTGGAATAGAAGCTTACATGGCTCACTAGAATAAAGCCATGATAATTATGGAGCTTGCTTTAATGTCGAAGTTATGATATTTCTGTGATTATTGCAACTCTGGCGGATGTTCAAATTTTGCCCAGGAATAATCTGCAGCTTGCTGCGGATTCGGTGGCAACAATTTCATTAATGGGAGCTAGATGGATTTTATGGATATTTCTGCTTGCTTCAATATCCTATTAAAGGTGCGTGTCGGTTTCTATTGAACTTAAAATCGGGCAAAGTGCAGACTGGTTTTATAACACCTCTTTCTATGATGCTTTCTATTGCTCTGTTGCCATGAAATGAGTTGTTAATTGTTATTACTGCCTACCTGTTATATAAATCCTCAATAGGCTTCTAAAGATATTGGGAACAACTGAAAGAAATACTGAGAACTATTCTATGAGTTTCTAAAATGCATTTTCAATTTTGGATTCCTCCAGTTGTACTTAGAAGAGAGAGTCTAATGGCTGATCCCTGGGGTAAAAGTGGATGGCGTTTAGTGATGACTAGCTTACTGCTCATTGGAATGTGCTCATGGGAATATGGTTCAACGGTTTTCTTGTATAGTAGAAGTATGTCGAGGGGAACTGAGATTAAATCTTAATTTATGGTATTACTCCCTACCTTATATCTTAGTTTTTAAATCTTAGGCTTCTATAAGTATTTAGAACAACTGAAAGAAATACAGTCAATATTGACTGATAAAAAGCTTTGCATGCCTTTTTGTTGAGTTTGGCTTATGAACTAAACTGGTCCATACTCACTTGTAGCTAAAGTTTCTATCTTGGGGATAAAACAAAAACTATTTTATATCATGAGGGTGAGTAAAACTGAACTTCCATGATAACCTTGATTGGCTTTAATGTTTATAGCCACTTTATTATCGCAGTTCGTGGAAATAGGGCCCTGTAGATCAATCGGAAACTTATTTAGGAAGAATGCTACTTCAACTCACCACTCGTGACATTGTTGTATACTTAGCTTCAGCTTAGTATCTGTGCTCTGTGGAATGCTTCTTCGCTTTCCTATACACCAAGATTTTGCATAAGATAATGCATTGACATGTCTGTTATAGACCCATCTGAATCAGTGTAAGCCTGTCCTCTGAAATGTGTTGTGAACCAGAGAAGCAGTGTCGGTGCATTCAAGTGCCGGCTTAACTGTTGTGACAGCCAATATCGGTTCTCGGGCATGTGAAGAAGCTGCTAAAGTGGATAAGACGTGATAACATCAATGGTTTGTTTTGCAGGTAAGGGAATCAAGATTTTTTTTTACTGTTTATCTCTCTTCATTACTTGCCCAGAAATTCAAAAAGATATGTTGTGTTCTGGTGGTCTTAAACTCAGTATTCACCTTCTGGAAATAATATATAGAAGTGAGAAATACATCATTTTGTTTGGTATTTTGCATTTCCAACACAGGCAAGCTATCTTTTCCACAGATGAAGTTTTGTTCTCCCAGACAGTATGCATAAACTTGTATCTGCCAACGAGTTGCTAGGTATCTTCTTTGTGCTTGAATTATTTTGCTTTTTCTTGTCTTTTAGATTTTAGTATTCCTCTAATATGTAATTATAGTGTCTGAAAATCACTGGCCAGTTAATTCCTGAGGAGCTAAATCTTGTTATCCTCGATTTTACTTGGTTCTTCCGGTTTTCCTGGGGTTTAGGTTTGTTCTTCCACTCTTTTGTGGGTTGCAAACTATTGAGTAGGCTTGTGATTTCTCTTCTGTTACCTGCATTTTTATTTCTCTCTATATTTTGTCTCTATACGTGAAGCAATCCGCCTACAAGATCAATCAACAATAGAGTGTAAAATTGAGATGGTGAGTCAACATTAAGTTGAGATTTTACATTTTAATTTAGGAAAACATGTTCTGTTCTCATGATGCTACGAAAAGAAGTTGGTAATTGTTATAACTCCCTCCCTACCTTTCATCTAAATCCTCAATAGGCTTCTAACGATATTGGCTATTCTATGGGCTGGCTGCTCAAGAGAATTCAAAATATCAGTTGGTTTTGACTTTTAGGGAATAGTGAACGTATCTTTTTGCCTTTCCAGTTTTGGTTTATATAGTGATCTCATATTTACTATAATTGTGCAATTATGTTGAAGTGGGAAAAGATAGGAATGCATTACTGGCCAGAACAAAATATAGTAAAACAACATCTAGTCCACTATTAGGACATGATATTCAGCTAGTTTCTTGTGTTTGTGACAATATATTATAATAATGCATGTACACTACTATAAATTTATAATAGTGTATGTACATTATAATAATGTATGTCTACTATTATATTTTGCAGAAAAATTTCATTTGATTCTTGATTGGAATGAGCTTTTTTTCTTGCTATCACAAATGTTCACGAGTAGTAATACTTGCTTGGTTTTTGTGCTTTCTATCTGTTCTTACTCCTTGAATCGCCATAACTTTTTGATCCACTTTGAGCCGTCAGATGTCTCTCACGAACAATACAAACTTTCTTTGAAGTTTACTGTATCAAGTCTGGTATAGGAAGTTTTCTTTCGCTGACCTCATCCCAACAAATTTGCTTTTGAGGATTGTGCTAGTTATGCTAGTTATACAACTTTGGGATTGCGTTGATTGAATTTTACCCATGAGTTGCTTACGATCTCTGCTATAGAAGTTTCTGTTACATTTATTTAATTGAGCTTATGCAATATGATAAGAACATAAGAACAAGAGATTATGACTTCGAATAAGTATATTAAGAAATGGTAGATTAGATTGCATAATTATTATATACTGAAGCTACAAAGTCATAAAGTACGAATTTATCCAAAATATTTTTTGAGGAACTGCAAATAATATTTTAATAATGTAAGAAATATGATAAAAGTTTATCGAGACATTTTCAGCTTGGGGTAATTTTGAGTGACTTTATCGCGACATTTTCAGATTGGGGTAAATTTGAGTGACTGCTTTGATTTTGAAGACACCAACATTATAAACTTTTGAGTTATTTTGCATCTTCTAGCCCGATATGAATTGGTACTTTGGAATCGATACAAGCAAGATTGAAAAGCCCCAAATCAGTTGTAGCTTGAAAATGTTTAGTACAATAATCTTCAAGTCTCATATATTTGTTTTCAAGAGTTTTGTGAAACATGTAAAGTAGAATAGATGAAGTCCCTGGTTGATATGCAACATGTATATCCAACTTTGGGCTTAGTTAAGGGATAAAATATGAATTTAGTTCTGCCAAGGGCCGATTTAGTCTCTATGCGTAAAATTATGCAATATTAAGTTAATGAGTCTTTTTCTCGTGCACAAATTGTGTGTTCAAACTAGGGGTGTAGGGGTCAAAATTCAGTACTAGAAGAAAATAAGTATACTAAATTATATGAGGTCAAATCAATGTTGTAGAAAGTTTCTTTTGGGTTCACCAAAGAGTGTAGCTTTTGTGTCTCTTGTCCGTGTGCTTCATGTCACTTCCTTAGGCATATATAAGACGCGTTTGGTTGCTGCTAGTTATTTTGGTAAGAAAACAAATTAGTATTAAAAATTCTCTCACTTGTCATGCTTATTGCTTATTAGAAATGGCAACTTGCTACGTATCTTGATGTTTAAATGAATATCACAATTTTGGTATTATGTAATACACACTCACAATCTAGTATGGAGCAATGTAGTCGAGACGAACATTGGGATAGTGAGTTTCTGGAACTTGGGATTTTAATTTTCATTTAGCAAAACATGTTTAGTTCTGATGATGCTTTCTATTGTTTTGTTGCCATAAAATGAGTTGGTAATTGTTATTACTCCCTACCTTTTATATAAATCCTAAATAGGCTTCTAAAGATATAAATAGGCTTCTAAAGACATTACTGAAAGAAATACTCAGAACTATGGTTTATAAAACGCATTCCAAGTTGGGATCCTCTAATAATGTACTTATAATGCGTGAGAAAATCACTAAATGCTTAGTTCGTAAGGGATTAATTGTGGATGTCCTCGAGTTTACGTGATTTCTAATCTTTCGTTTGATCATCACAAATCTAAAATGGTTTATCTTTATGTAACACGCCTCTTTCCATATTACTATTAGATATTAGGTCTAATTGCCATGTCTCTTTTAGGTACTCTAAAAGTCTCTCTTACTTGCCCTGTTTCGTTTGCTCGATTTTGTTCTAGGATAAAGATGTTTTTTTGAAATTGTAAACACATCCCTAGTTTGAGAAATAAACTTTGTCTTTAACGTTTTCAACTCGAAGTAATTTCGGTCCGGATAATGCTACATGAAGGAATTTTGGATTTAGGTAACTAAATCTAGGCGAGACTCTAATCTGGGCCTAAAGGCTGAGATAAACATACAAGGGTGCTTGTGTATGCCTAGCTATTAACTCATAGAGTACATGTCTTTGAACTTATAGAGTGTCTCGTTAGCTCCATTAATTTGCTTAAAGTGGTATAATTGAGTTTTTAAGTTCACGTGGTAGAACAATAGGTGATTTTGACTTGATAGTAGATTGCACACTTTACAAGTTGAAGGGATGAATTTATCCGTGTGTGTTTGTGAGGTCAATCGATAATCTCAAACAAATTGATGGACACTTTACGCAAGTTTAAAAAGCTAACAAGAAGCTCAATAAGTTTAAGCAACCAATCTTGTTTTTGGACCAACTGTAGGGCTGGTAATGTGCTAAGCCTTTCATATATAATCATTGGTGCTGAACTCAGAATATCAGTTGAGCACTTCTGATGAAAGTGTGCAAATTTTGATTTTTTTGTAGTATTACTTTAAGCAAATTCAACAAGCGAATTTCTCGTTGTAAGTAAGTTTATCGGGTAAATAGGTCAGAACATGAAGAGAACTAATTGGTCCACTTAAATAAGTTTAGATGGACAAACATGAATATTTCAAAGTATAAAGGATTGATTGTTTTGAATAAAGGTCGAAGTTGGAAGGAATACCGGACATCTCAATTAGGCTAACATCCTCAGAATCACACCAAACAAATTGCTATAGGTTGTTTGAAGTTGATGATTTATTTTTTATCACATTAGTTCTTCCAAACATCAATTATATTTCAAATGTTTAAATATTTTTGAACTTATGTTATGATTATCACATAATGAGTTGCAGTGGGAGGAAGCTCAACCATGAGCATAATAATAGTGAAGGTCGCAACATTTATTTCATCTTCCCGCTTCTGTGTTTCTGTTCATAAGAGAAATTACACTGCAGATGTCGAAGTGACACTTAAATAGATAACAATCAGTTACTTTTCAATCATTTTCGTTATAGTGGTGTGCCTCTTGTTGATTTGATGATGATCCGTTATTAGTTGTTTTGAAGGGTTGCTTAGTGTTCAATTACATTTACTATTTTATAACAGAAATCTCTAGCAGCACTACTCGTGCAAACCCTTGTTCTCGCATTCCCCAACTTGATTCTGCTTCATACTTCTAGATCCCCCTTCAAGCCGTTAAGAAACCCACTTTTTGCCATAACAAACTTAAGTTGCGGTTTTGATAAGCCTTTTGTTAGAAATTCTGCAGTTGATCTGCAGTATGAACATAAGGAGTCTCAATAAACCCTTCCACGTAACAATCCCTAATCACATGACAATCAATGTCAATGTGCTCAGTTTGCTCGTGAAAACTGGATTCGCTCCAATATAAACTGGTATAGGTAGAGCAACTTTGATAAACTGGTTTAGGTTGAGCAACTTTGATCTTGAACTCTTGCATCAAATAGCTCTACCATTTCAACTCACACAGAGTGGTAGCTGTTGCTCGATATTCTGATTCAGAAAAAGAGCGGCTTCATGCATTTAAAAGGGCTTCATGCATTTAAAAGCTAAATCGTTGTTGCTTGACCCAGAATATGTAACTTTATGTATTAGAGATCTTAAATTTGATGTCAGAAAACTTGTTCAATCGTGTGTGTTCATTTTTCTGTCGACATGACATGTTTTGTCTACCTTTCTTGCTTATGTTAATTTATGGTTGCAAGTGTTCGACAGAAGCTCGCTTCGACACTGACTTAAGGTACGAGTTTAGGCAACTTCCCTCTAGTTGCAACCATGAGCTTGTGGACGAGTTGTTTGGAACCTTCACTATATTCAGGTTCTATCAGTGAGACTTTTTTCTTTCATTTTTTGCGGAATTCTGTTAGAAACTAGAATCTCAAGAACAGAATATAAAAGAGAATACTGATTATATTGATAAATAGAAATACTAACAAAGATGAACAATAGATAAATGGACTAAGCTAGAGCCTAGTCTCCCTCTCAACCAAAATGGAAGAGCTATGCCTTATTACTCTATAGCTATGCCTTATATACTAAAGGCTCATATAAACACTATTAAGACATTCTGTCCAAAATACCCTTATTCCTACTAATAGACTAGCCATTCTCTATCAAATTCATATGCGCTAATCAATATCTATGTGTTAGTCATATACGTTCCAAAGATGGCGATGTGCATTCTAAAGTTGTGTGTTTATCTCAGAAAATGATACGGGTTGTTGGTTATCTTCACTGTTGTTGTAAGTATCTCTGCTACAAAAGTTTCTGTTTTTGTTGATTTGTTAGTAATTTTGTTTAAATTTTGATAAAGTGAAAGAGTAATGAAGGTAGAAGCTCTTCATTTTTTGGGTGACCCTTGGTTAGATTGAAAGAGTCTAAGAGGTCGGTTTCCGAGGTTGAATATTGTTGGTACTGATGCTAGAAGAGAGAGAGTCTAATGGCTGATCTCTGCGCTAAAAGTGGATGGCGTTTAGTGACGACTAGACCTATGCGCTAAGGCAATGGATCTAGGATCAGAGTTAGGGTTAATGTTCATATTTACGCTCTGTTAGAATTCATTAGTTTATTTGAGTTTTAGCTATCCGTGTACAAACACATTCGATCTCCAGCTCTTAGAAATGGCACGGAAACCCAAAACTAGCTAGTTTTTTAATGCAAACACTGTTTTGGTGCGGGTGCAAAAGGGTACCAAATGGGGCAAGATATGAGCCATATGACCTCAAAGTATAAGAATGGAAAGATACCCAATTAATGAAACAATCCAATGCATATGGATCCATAAATATTTATTCGGAAATCATAAGTTTTATAGGAGAAAAAACAAGTCCAGGAAATTTCATGTGCATATCAAAATAAAATAAAATAAACCTTTAATTAAATGAATGTATGACCAACATATCTCCATGTGGTATCTTAAATTGGCCACGATTCGAACTAATCCACGTTCCTATCGGGAATGCCTAATAAGATGTCAAAGTGCTGGCCAAAGTGGTAGCTAGAAGACTTCAACGCCATTGATCTCTTAATTCCGTTTTTGAGAACAAAACTTTTCAAAGAGGTAAAAGGAGTAGTCGCTTTCTGTTGTCCGAGCCTAACAGAATTGACATACTCTACCGGGCTATGAGCAGGTAAAGCTGGTACCAACAGTCCAATTACCCGAAACACGTAAATAGCTCAACCACATCTCTTTGTAATCCAGGCCATGTAGATAACTTAGTATCATACTTCTAAATAGCTCCCACACTGCATTCGCCCACATCGCTATCATATATTTCGTATTCAAATCCAATCTCTCAGTTCTGAATTCCTCAAATGAGTAATCATTTGATTAGAAACATCTTCTTTCACCTTCGAATTCGTTTTCATATACTGTTGATTTCTTGGTCAAATTCATGTGGTCTTCCGTTGAAATCTGCTCTTTCTGTCTCCAAAAAGTTTCATCTCAATGACAAAACTCCACAAAACCCTTGGTACTTCAATTCCTCAAATCTCATCATTTCAGCGACACCCATCTCGCCCGATTGATCCTGAAACGCCCTCAAGTTCTCAATTGCAGAATTTACGACAATCTCAAGCCCAAATTTGACTACCTCGTCAACATTGGCTTACAAGGTGAGCTACTTCCACAAACCATTTTGTCGAATACGGGTATTATCAGAGTTTCTTTAGCTTCTACAGTCAAACCCAATGTCGACTTCTTGAGGTTGTTTTTAGATAATCATGATAAATTTCTATCGGCTGTTAAGCGCGCACCATGGTTATTGAGTGAGGATTCCGAGGCTCAAGTGCCACAGAAAGTTGATCTTTTTAATCAAAGTGGGAGGACTTCCTACTCATGTTGTGCAGAGGTTACTCACTTCGTATCCCAGGTCTATATTCCGTAGTCATGAAAGGTTGATTCATGCTGCGAATTCTGTTAAACATCTCGGCTTTCAACCCACCGATACAATGTTCATACATGCTTTTAGAGTCAAGATACAAGTGACTGACACATCTTGGAACAACAAAATTGAGCTCATGAAAAGCTTGGGATTTTGCCAGGAGGATATTCTAAAAGCTTTTAAGAGATTTCCACAATTCTTAGGTCTCTCAGAGGATAACATTAGGAAGAAACTAAATTTTTACTTTCATACAATGAAGTTGGCGCCTCAAGTTATAATTGTAAATCCCACTCTACTTGAATGTTTTGAATGTTTTGAAATCGAAGAAGCTGATTACAGGGATCAACGAGGTCCGAGAATTGTTCATAAGTGAGGAGAACTTCCAGGATGAATTTATCTATCAGTTCACAAATGAAAATCCCTGCTTTGTTAGAGTTTTACCTCGGTATCAAGGAAGGCAAAAGCTCGGTGCTCGATGGAGAAGAAGTAAGTTTTCCTTTGCAATGAAAATAGATTAATAATTATTTGTTTAATAACAATTGGTTTTAACTTTACTAATTATATGGTCTTGGTAGGCTAATTTGTCCCTCACATTATATATTAGTATTGAATTCAATGGATATCATTTTGTGGACTGATTTTTAAAACTCTCCCTTGCATACATTAGATCTTCAGTAAGGCTGAAATAAAACATATTGTTGATTGGATGATGAGTTTCACAAAGAATCTTTCTTTTGAATAAAACTATACTGTTAGCCATGAGCCTATATGCGACTAGAATTGATCGAAAAACTCGATGCTTCGTAACTATGAATTTACACAGATAAAATATTCAGTTCCAACTTCCAAATTTACATCAAAATCAGAGGCCAATAAGTACGTAATACGTACCTTACCAGTGTAGAAGCTATTATAGTAAAGGCATGCTCCGAAATGCTTGTAGCCAAAGAGCTTGTTATCAAAAGGAATCCTAGGAACCAAATCATTGCAGTAAACCAGCCTGGAATATCTTGTATCTGGATGGTTCAGATGAGCTTCAACGAAAGCCCCAAACTCAGAGTCTCCAATCCTTGGCTGCGCGAATGTGTAAACATTTAGCAGCCTTTCAAGAATTTCTGTCTCTTCCTTAATTACAAGCACGCTCGGGAATAATATAGCAAGTGCAGCTCCTAAGCTATAACCCGTGACTACGAATTTTGCATTCTTGTGCTCCTTCAATAGGTCCTTAAGTGTCGATGCCACGACATAGTAGGCTCTTTGCTGGGAAAATTCTTTCATTTTAGCCTCAGAATCGCCTTGCACTTGGAAGCGTTCTGTTTGATGCTTGACAAAGTGAGCTTCGAAACTGGTAGGATAATTTCTGTACCCAAACCCAGCGCTTCTAGGAATCCGATGTGGACTTTTCCAACATTTGGGATTTCAAACCAAGAGAAATCGAAATTAGTAATCATATCGTGTGCATTATCGGTTCCCCTGAAACTCACAACTATCAAGTCTGCATCTTTTGGCTTGTCACAACATATGAACATCTGGGTATTGCTTTGCTCTTGGCGCTCTGCGGTCAAATTAGTCCACAGTCAATAAAATTTAATCAAAGCGATCACAATGTTAAGCAACTGTATTCTTAGCCTTAGTACATAAGTAATCCATCCAACTTGCACAAACACCTAATGACTCCCAAACTTCCAAAACGACATTTTTGACACTTCAACTTACTGAAACTATTTTCTCCGCCACCTCAACTTGCTTAAAAAACCTCTAGCCATGTTAACTTGTTTACAATAGCCTTTCTGCCACACCAAAATGCTTAAAATATCACTGGCATGTAAGTGTGCAGTACCGTGTACATGTAAATAAGGGGTTAGCATGACAGTTTATGCGAAATGGAGGTTGTCAAAGTTTAGGTGCAAGCTGAAGGTACTAGATATGTTTTAAGTTGTTACTGAAATTGGAATTAGTGGACAAGCTGTTTCCGCTGTCACGTTGTGGAAACATTGTTTGTCCCACGAGTTCATTTCGAGTATGCTATATATTTAAAGTGGTAGAAACTTTGTCGGACACTATGACTAGCAAAAACAACCAGTTGACACTTTGAGAGCCCCTTAATAGTAAATAAGTTATGTATCCTACAGTTGTAAAACGTTTGTTGAAGTGCAAAAATCTGGTAAAACAACCAGTTGACACTTTGAGAGCCCCTTAATAGTAAATAAGTTATGTATCCTACAGTTGTAAAACGTTTGTTGAAGTGCAAAAATCTGGTAATTTACTGTGAAAAGATAGTTCTGAAAATTTAGAATCATTAGGCATTTAAGTGCAAGTTGGACGGACATGATATAACTTAATTAAGCAGTTTTCTTACCATTCCAGCAATCAAAAAAGGCGACAAAGTTCATCTGTTCAGGTTAAGAAATGACACAATTAGATCCAATTAGAATGTATAATACTAAAGTAATGAAGTTCAACGAGCTAACGAAGAGGATGATGCATAGATCGAGAACGTGCCTTCCAGATATTATCGACAACATTTTGAATAAATTTGGGATTCTCATACGCAAGTTTAGAAGCCATAACACAAATGTCCATTAGATATCTGTTCCCATGATCACCTTTTACGTTGGCAGCATTTGAGGCAATATAATTATCCACTTTCTCCGACACGATTGTAGTCTTGTAAAGTTCAATTCTTTTATCCATGTGTCCCGTATGCACTTGAAATCCACCGTATCTCGTTTTGGTATCTTCAGGCTTCCTGCAAATTTACATTATGACCGCATATTCAATCAACTTTAGTAAATATTAACAAAGTTACAGATTGAACCAAAATATGTTGGTATTCTCGTCCTTATCAACTCGAGAAAAATAAATCAGCTTAGTTAGAATGATGAGTCAAATATATGTTAGGAGTACTTTTGAACGTTAGCTATATGACTATAATATATACCATGAATCAAGTTTTTGAGTATGCCAAAAGGACCACCATTTTGAGAAAGAAGATTGAGAAGGAAATCAACTGCGTAATTCATGTACGTCATTGGCTTATCGATAAGTTTAAGGATACGACCAATGATAATAGAAAGCAACAACATCCACCTCCCAAATATTTCACTATGTCTCTCTTTCTTCCCTTATTTGGATTCACTATCAGGAAAGCTGGAGCATTTGTCTCATTACCACTCGTAGCAGCACCCATGGCTTTAGCTTGCTGATAATCTCACACCAAAGGCTTTGAAACTACGTTGAAGATGGAGCGAGAAAGGAGGATTAGGAGTGTATCTATAGGCAAATTCAGAAAAAAGGCAGATATATGATTTCATCCAACTCGTGTGTTCCTTTTCTCCCAAGAGATGTTACAATTATTTATGTATGTTAGTTATGATATTGAAAAAAAAGAATGATGGTCTACCCTCATCTTTCTAACTTTTGACAATAAGCTCTAATATATTAATTTATCAAGAATGGATTATAATTACTTCCATTGAGCTTCTAGACAATCAGATGAACGTCAAAACTGAACTGATGCATGTGACGTTACCTTCGTCTCAGATAAAAGTCATTTTACATTGTTATTAGTCGTACGGTCGTACCCATTATTAGTAATAAAGATAAACAATTACAGTATTAAATTCGGAACATTTCTCTCGCAGTCAGCTCTTACAGGAGAATCTCTCCCTGTCACGAAGAGGACAGGAGACGAAGTATTTTCGGGTTCAACTTGCAAGCAAGGTGATGTTGAAGCTGTGGTCATAGCAACTGGTGTTAACTCGTTTTTCGGTAAAGCAGCACATTTAGTGGATTCAACGGAAGTTGTTGGACATTTTCAACAGGTAGATGATCATATGTAATTAGCAACGTTTTAATCCCCAACTTATTTTCATAAGAAGTCAGAAAAGTAATGAAAGCTAGTCTATATATTTTGTGGTGTGACAGGTCCTTACTGCCATCGGGAACTTCTGCATTTGCTCTATTGCTGTGGGAATGCTTCTTGAAATCATTGTCATGTTCCCGATACAGCTACGATCGTATAGAGATGGAATCAATAACCTCCTAGTTCTATTGATCGGAGGAAAACCTATAGCTATGCCAACAGTTTTATCTGTCACACTTTGCTATTGGCTCTCATCGGCTATCTCAACAGGTGAAGATCTTAAATTTCGAGTACCACGGTTCATGCATTATCAAATTTTTCATTCAGGTGTTGGCAATTTTAGAAAATAATTTCTTTTTATTGCTTCTTAAGGGTGCCATTACGAAGAGGATGACTGCAATCGAAGAAATGGAAGGAATGGATGTTCTCTGCAGTGATAAAACTGGAACTCTCACCTTGAATCGCCTCCCAGTCGATCGAAACCTTGTTGAGGTACAAACACCCATTTATTTTCCATGAAGATATAAAAGTCTTGAAAACAAGAACACAAATCGAAAATCTATGGGTAGATACTGTCTAATCAGTGACAGGATAAAACCGTTAGCTTCTCGTTTCTGATAAATTCATTCATTTTTTCCTTTTTATCACACTATGGCTTGAACTTGTTTTCATTTGTAATGACAGCAGTACTCTGTTTCAGAAATGAGTGTCCTGTTTTGAAGCAGAATATTTAGCTTAGTAACTAACATTTTCAGCGTCTCTCCGAGAGTTCTGATTGTATTTCTTCAATAAATAAGCCTAATAATTAAAATATAATATGAAACAGGTATTTAACAAAGATACTGTTGTCCTGCTTGCAGCAAGAGCTTCTAGAATGGAGAATCAGGATGCAATTGATGCAGCCATTGTTAACATGCTTTCTGATCCCAAGGAGGTAAAGATAGAATATAAGACATCAATTATTCTGGTGTTCTTCAGTATAATAATACAAGATGATCACTTTCGTGACTTCAGGCCTGAGCAAACATCGAGGAAAGTGCATTTTTTGCCTTTCAATCCAGTGGACAAACGTACTGCTATTACATACATTGATACTGATGGTAATTGGTATCGTGCCAGCAAAGGAGCACCTGAACAGGTAACAATTGCATTTCGGAGTAGCTAATTGCCTGGTTTCGACTCTTTCGTTGCATCATTCCTACTTGACCACGTAAAGGGTTATGAAAACAATGCCTTACATGGCCATGTTCTCAAATGCAGAAAATTGTATTTCGTCATTGCCTGACAGTATCTGAATAAGAAAGATTAGTTTTCGATACTTTAGAAATTTCCTCCATCTGATAGTTCTGTTCTTATATTTCATGATGTCAGATTCTACATCTGTCCCAAGAGAAGGATGAGATTGCTGAAAAAGTTCATACCATTATTGATAAATTTGCGGAACGGGGTCTGCGATCTCTTGCCGTTGCAATTCAGGTACACAGCCTACTTAAACTTTTCCTTGTTCATATATTACCAAAACGGATAATTTACAAGGTCGGAGAAAAAACTCAGGACACTCTTTCTGGTGTCAAATTTATCTTCCTGATGTGCACAATTTCATGTTGTCTCTTGCAGGAAGTGCCTGAAAAGACCAAGGATAGTCCTGGAGGTCCTTGGACATTTTGTGGGTTGTTACCCTTGTTTGATCCCCCGAGACATGATAGTGCTGAGACGATCCGCAGAGCACTTAACCTTGGAGTCTGTGTGAAGATGATTACAGGTACCTGAAATTTCTATGTGATATTCTGTGCTTCATACATTTAATGCTGGATTTAGCATTACGCGACTTGAACATTATTAATTTGGAAATGTAGGTGATCAACTGGCGATTGCAAAGGAGACAGGAAGAAGACTTGGAATGACGAACATGAAGTTCTTCCAGTGGATGAGCTCATCGAGAAGGCGGATGGTTTTGCTGGAGTATTCCCTGGTATTTGGCTACTTACGCTCGATCGTATAATATTTCCAATCTACATAAGTCGTAATCCCATTTGTAATTGAATTGATATTTTCAGAACACAAATACGAAATTGTCAAAACTCTACAAGAGAAGAAGCATGTGGTTGGAATGACTGGAGATGGAGTGAATGATGCTCCCGCCTTGAAGAAAGCAGATATCGGTATAGCAGTTGCAGATGCGGCAAGAAGTGCTTCTGACATAGTCTTAACTGAGCCAGGCTTAAGTGTCATTGTCAGTGCCGTCTTAACCAGCAGAGCAATATTCCAAAGCATTAAGAACTACACGGTTAACTAGTGATCTTCGCTTTTGCATATATTTCATATGTGTAGCACATTTCGCCACAAAGTATCTTCATATTTCTGATTTTGATTTTTGCTATGTGCAGATATATGCAGTCTCCATAACTATTCATATTGTTCGTCTGTTGTGTGTTCGTATTTAGGAACAATCATGACTATTTCCCAAGACCGAGTCAAGCCATCACCAAGGCCAGACAGTTGGAAACTACCTGAGATTTTCGCAACTGGAGTTGTCATCGGAACATATCTTGCTTTGGTCACTGTCCTTTTCTATTGGATCATAATTGACACTGACTTCCTCGAGGTATCATGTCTCTACTTTTTAGTCAGTTAGTTATATTTATTTTTTCACAGTATGTACTGCAATTTTTTCTTATTTTTTTCAGAAAATTTTGGGATAGACAAACACTATTCTTGGAAATTCTTATTCTTGGTTGCAAAGGTTTTCTTGTAATTCCTTGGTAAATCCCATCATTCCATTGTAATAAGGATACATGATACAGTGACTTTCATTTCGTTTAATAATGAGAAGATGTTATATTCACCAAACTTTCACTCGATTCAAAAAATTATCTTTCGAGAAATTCTACTATGCTCCCAGTTCGTTGAACAGTTCAATAGACATATGACAAGTGTATATCTTTGTTTGTTACATCAATTTTTTCAATGTGAATTGAAATACTTCTCTATTTTCAGTGGTCAAATTTGTTCATTTACCATGCGGCAAACTTGATTTCTCAACCCAACTTGTATGCAAGTTTCCTTCTTTTTGCACCTAAAAAGCCATTCTTTCTTTAAGTTCATAAGGCCCATGCTGAAAAAACAGTTTGGCCCAAAGCCCAAATTTATCAATATAAAAAGGTATCACTATTTACAACCCACTTTTTCCGAACTACATCCCATTTTGAAAAATTTGTCTTTTCATTATGGACAAGTCACAAAAGATAAATTTGGGTAAATTTACAACCCACTTTTTAACTCGAACATTAAATATTCGGAATTTGAGATGTCGAATGACTCAACGAATTCGGAATGGAACAGTGACGATTAATTATTAGAGGACGAGGTACCCGAACATTAAAAACACATTAAAAAAATATAACAATTGAATTTTTCCAGTAAACGGCCGTTTCTCCATATGAAGAAATATGGAGGAACGACCACAGAGGCCGTTTCACCATATGGAGAAACGTCCTCGGTGGCCGTTTCTCCATATGGTGAAACGTCTAACCTAGGACGTTTCTCCATATGGTGAAACGGCATTCGAAACCAAAATCGCTCTTTTATTTCTTTTTATAAAATTAACTATTTTCGAGTATGTTTTTCAAAAATTACGTACTTTATTCGTGATTTTGTCCATAATCGTGAGCAAAAAGTGTGATTTTGGAGTTAGAATGTTCAATTTTGGAAAAGAGGGTGTTGAGAGGTTTTAAAATTTCAAAATGAAAGAGAGAGTTATGGCAAGGGTATTTTAAGAAAAAGTGGGCTATAGTTCGGAAAAAGTGGTCTGTAAATAGCAATCCACATATAAAAATGGAGAGGATGTGCCTTTCTAAATAAAATAAATTAATTCCGTAAAAAAAAATTATAAAAGAAAATTTATTGTTAAGAGTTAATGTTTGCAAAGTAAGCATCATTTTATTTATTTATTCAAGGGTATGAAATTTGATCTAGTAATGCTAAATATAAAATAATGGTTATGTCGAAGTAACCATTAAAAGTACCTTAATGAAAAATTTAAACCGATTAACTCAAAAATACCCTAATTTTCATTTTATAGTAGTTGATAATAAAAATAAAATTTATATTTAAAAAATAAACATTTCATGTATAAATATATAATTCAATATTTAATAATACTAAATACTCAACCAGATAGATACACAACAATTATAATTTATTGAAAAACATACGTTTTATAGGGGAGGGATAAGGTGTGACAAGGTTCTTAGGTGTGACAATTTTTATGGTGTGACAATGGGGACAATTTAGTAATTGACTAGGGGAAGGTGGCAAACTTGTAAATATATAGAAAAGCCTTACACAGGGAGGAAGAGGAAGGTGATGTCAGCGCTGATGTCATCGTAGGAGAGAGAAAAAAGTTTTATTTCTTTTAATTAAAATACATTTTCCCGATGATTCCGAACTCGGTTTTTGAATATTTTATATCGTTGCATTCGTATTAATTAGCCGGTCATTTTGAGATCCATTGTGTTCAAATAAAAACGATTTTTTTTCAAATTTCTTTGATTTTTATCAATTTAATCACTTTCATAATTTATTGGGACTAAACGGTGCGAAATTTGGATTTAGTCTGAGAATTAAAGTTTCTTAGAATTACAATATACATTTTCTGGAATTTTTCCAGAATTTTCTGAGCAATTTTTGAATTTTTTTATCAAACTTTCTACAATTCAAGACGGTTTACAAAAAAAAAAGTGACATGTTACGTCTATATCTCTCTAATATTCCAAAATCATATCCTAAATGTCTCAAAAGTAAACTATAATCCAAAAAACATGTTGATATCAGAATACACTAATATTCCAAACAAAACATGCCTTTATTTCAAAAGTCATTACCAAATATTCCAAATTGAAAAAAATCGTTTTTATTTGACCACGATAGATCTCAAAAGACCGCCTAATTAATACTAGTTCAAGATCCTAATGTTCCAAAAAAATATTATACTCTAAAAAAACATGCTGATATCATAATACACTAATATTCCAAACAAAACATGCTGATATTCCAAAAGTCATTACCAAATATTCCAAAACGAATATGTTGCCCAAAATGAGAATTCACGAAACACAATGGCTTAGTACAACATGTTGGTGAAGTTAGAGACACGAGGATTAAAAATACTCCACATAAACTTCATAATAATACCTTGAACAGTCAAATACTTGTCCTAGATTTGATTATAAACAAGCAACTTGAAGTACACATTAACCTCCTGACTTAAGGTGAAAGCATTTGATCCCCATTGAGAATGCAAAGGTAACTTACGAGAATGAAAGCATGTTTCTAACTTTGGGTACAGGTGGCATGTCCATGAAGAAGGAATTGGAAAAATAAGACATTCTCCTTCTAACTTCCAAGTTAGAATGGAATATATCTAGCAGAACCAAAGCCGGTATAGATGAAAATTATAATCATTTGACTGGATGGATGGTTTTGTTTGTGTTTTGTTATTTTTTGTACAGATGTTTCCATTTCTTGGTGCATGCAGGTTTTTGATGAATTTGATTGGGAGTTTAGGAGTGTTTTTTGTTTTTTTTATTATACGCTAGGTAGTCCCGTATCAACCCATCGTGTTTAGGAATGTTTTTTCTTTTTTTTATTATACCATAGATAGTCTCGTATCAACCCGTCGTGTCTAGGAGTGTTTTTTCTTTTTTTATTATACCGTAGATAGTCCCGTATCAACCCGTCGTGTCTATGAGTGTTTTTTCTTTTTTTATTATACCCTAGATAGTCCCGTACCAACCCGTCGTGTGTATGAGTGTTTTTTGTTTTTTTTATTATACCCTAGGTAGTCTCGTATCAACCCGTCGTGTTTATGAGTGTTTTTTGTTTTTTTATTATACCCTAGGTAATATCGTATCAACCCGTCGTGTTCAAGAGTGTTTTTTGTTTGATGTGGTTTTATGTTATGTTTGAAATATTGTACTAAGCCTTTTGGAATATTCTGGTCTGTATTTGGGAATATTCTGAAAAAAAAAATCGTTTCTATTTGACCACAATGGATCTCAAAATGACCGGCTAATTAATACGAGTCCAACGGTATAAAAATTTTCGAAAACCGAGTTCGGGATCATCGAGAAAATGTATTTTAAAGAAAAAAAATAAAAGACTTTTCTCTCTCCTGCGATGACATCATCACTGACATCATCCGCCCCCTTCCCTCACCATACACGTGTATGCCCCTCAAATTATGCAATCTTTTTCCATTTAATTACACAATTGCCACCTGTTGTCACACACTAAAATCCTTGTCACACCTGATCCCCTCCCAAGTTCTATATACTAAAGAAAAAAACACCATAACATACCCAAACCATTTTACATATTGCATATCAAATATATAAAAAATCCCTTAAATAATTACATCTTTATGATTATTTATTTTTTCTGACAGAATATCTCCATAATTATTGATATGTCTTATTCTCTTCCAAGCCTAACAAAATTCACATAATTCACAGGGCTATGAGCTGCTAAGCCTGGGATAAACAACCATGCTACCCTAAACAATGTGCTGCACCATGTCTCCTTGTAGTCAGGACTGCATATATAACATAACACGATACTTCTAAACATCTCCCAATATGCGTTCACATACATCGGGAGAAAAAGAATAAATTTAACGATCAGAAACTGTAACAAAAAATCGTGTTATAGTTAAGGGAGAAAGAAAGAGAAAAAAAAACGTTTAAAACCAGCTTTTACATGATTGGGGAAATTACAATAATAACATGTGCGTATTTTGTTTTTTAAATAATTACAAAATTACCACTGCGTGTATTCTATTGCTGAACTGAACTGAATGTTGCTGAACTGAACTGAATAGAGCCTTATTAATTGGTTTGGAGTATAATAAATATACTAAAAATCTCCGAAAGAAAATAATAACAACGAGCCTCTATAATTCAAGTCTACGGAAGCTTAAAAGCAAAAAAAAAAAAAAAAAAAAAAAGTATATCCAACCAACGGCTGAGATGCATCCTTATTTTACAGGAGAGTTCCACCGACTATAAAAATAGACAGTTACAACGTTCTTCATTTCATTTCAAAATTCAAAATTCAAAATTCTAGGGTTACAGATTTCAAAATTCTGCATCTGTAATCTGCGGCTGAATTCAAGTTGACGGCTTCAACATTCAATTTTTCTGCAATTGAATTCAAGTAAAACCCCAAATCGATGATGCGATTAGGGTTTTTCTGCAATTTTCAAGTAAGCAATGATGCGATTGATTGAGGGTTACGAATTCAATTTTTCTGTCTCTCTCTCTTGTTATGGTGCGTATTTACTGACCATCTTCTCTCTTTGGGTTTCGATAAATTGCTGCTTCTTCTTTGCCTCTGTTCCCCTCATTCTAATTCTTCATCTGTAATCTGTGGGTGAATTCAAAATTCTAGGGTTTCAAAATTCAATTTTTCTGCATTTTTGTAAAACCCAAAGCAATTATACGATTTAGGGTTACAGAATTCAATTTTTCTGTAAAGATGCCATTGAGGGAATTCATGTAATGCGATTGACCCAACAAAATTCAATTTTTCTGCAATTTTGTAAAACCCTCTCTTTTCAAGATGCCATGATGAGTTACGGAATTCAATTTTTCTGTAAAGATGTGATAAAGATTACTCAATCGCAAACGGGGATCAATCTCTTGTTATGGTGCATATATCCAATGTACGCTGATTTTTGTTCCAAATGATTCTAGGGAACTGTCCCTTCGATATCTCGCTGTCTTTTGAAGTAACCTGTGATTTTAAAGATATGAGGATAACTTCAATTGAAACTTGAAAAGGGTTTTGAGCAATTTAGGGTTTGACCGATAATTCTGAACAGTTTACGATTTGACGGATAATTCTGAACAATTTACGATTTGACGGATAATTCTGTTTACGATTTGACGGATAATTCTGTACAATTTACGATTTGGTGGATAATTCTGAACAATTTACGATTTGACGGATAATTCTGAACAGTTTATGATTTGACGGATAAATCTGAACAATTAACGATTTGGTCGATAATTCTGAACAATTTACGATTTTGACGGATAATTCTGAACAATTTACGAGTTGACGGATAATTCTGAACAGTTCACAATTTGACGGATAATTCTGGAATAGAAGCTTACATGGCTCACTAGAATAAAGCCATGATAATTATGGAGCTTGCTTTAATGTCGCAGTTATGATATTTCTGTGATTATTGCAACTCTGGCGGATGTTCAAATTTTGCCCAGGAATAATCTGCAGCTTGCTGCGGATTCGGTGGCAACAATTTCATTAATGGGAGCTAGATGGATTTTATGGATATTTCTGCTTGCTTCAATATCCTATTAAAGGTGCGTGTCGGTTTCTATTGAACTTAAAATCGGGCAAAGTGCAGACTGGTTTTATAACACCTCTTTCTATGATGCTTTCTATTGCTCTGTTGCCATGAAATGAGTTGTTAATTGTTATTACTGCCTACCTGTTATATAAATCCTCAATAGGCTTCTAAAGATATTGGGAACAACTGAAAGAAATACTGAGAACTATTCTATGAGTTTCTAAAATGCATTTTCAATTTTGGATTCCTCCAGTTGTACTTAGAAGAGAGAGTCTAATGGCTGATCCCTGGGGTAAAAGTGGATGGCGTTTAGTGATGACTAGCTTACTGCTCATTGGAATGTGCTCATGGGAATATGGTTCAACGGTTTTCTTGTATAGTACAAGTATGTCGAGGGAAACTGAGATTAAATCTTAATTTTTGGTATTACTTCCTACCTTATATCTTATTTTTTAAATCTTAGGCTTCTATAAGTATTTAGAACAACTGAAAGAAATACAGTCAATATTGACTGATAGAAAAGCTTTGCATGCCTTTTTGTTTAGTTCGGTTTATGAACTAAACCGGTCCATGCTCACTTGTAGCTAAAGTTTCTATCTTGGGGATAAAACAAAACTATTTTATACCATGAGGGTGAGTAAAACTGAACTTCAATGATAACCTTGATTGGCTTTAATGTTTATAGCCACTTTATTATTGCAGTTCATGGAAATAGGGCCCTGTAGATCAATCGGAAACTTATTTAGGAAGAATGCCACTTCAACTCACCACTCGTGACATTGTTGTATACTTAGCTTCAGCTTAGTATCTGTGCTCTGTGGAATGCTTCTTCGCTTTCCTATACACCAAGATTTTGCATAAGATAATGCATTGACATGTCTGTTATAGACCCTCTGAATCAGTGTAAGCCTGTCCTCTGAAATGTGTTGTGAACCAGAGAAGCAGTGTCGGTGCATTCAAGTGCCGGCTTAACTGTTGTGACAGCCAATATTGCTTCTCGGGCATGTGAAGAAGCTGCTAAAGTGGTAAGACGTGATAACATCAATGGTTTGTTTTGCAGGCAAGGGAATCAAGATTTTTTTTTACTGTTTATCTCTCTTCATTACTTGCCCAGAAATTCAAAAAGATATGTTGTGTTCTGGTGGTCTTAAACTCGGTATTCGCCTTCTGCAAATAATGTATAGAAGTGAGAAATACATCATTTTGTTTGGTATTTTGCATTTCCAGCACAGGTAAGCTATCTTTTCCACAGATGAAGTTTTGTTCTCCAAGACAGTATGCATAAACTTGTATCTGCCAACGAGTTGCTAGGTATCTTCTTTGTGCTTGAATTATTTTGCTTTTTCTTGTCTTTTAGATTTTAGTATTCCTCTAATATGTAATTATAGTGTCTGAAAATCACTGGCCACTTAATTCCTGAGGAGCTAAATCTGGTTCTCCTCGATTTTACTTGGTTTCTTCCGGTTTTCCTGGGGTTTAGGTTTGTTCTTCCACTCTTTGTGGGTTGCAGACTATTGAGTAGGCTTGTGATTTCTGTTCTGTTACCTGCATTTTTATTTCTCTCTATATTTTGTCTCTATACATGAAGTAATCCGCCTACAAGATCAATCGACAATAGAGTAAAAAATTGAGATGGTGAGTTACATTAAGTTGAGATTTTACATTTTAATTTAGGAAAACATGTTCTGTTCTCATGATGCTACGAAAAGAAGTTGGTAATAGTTATAACTCCCTCCCTACCTTTCATCTAAATCCTCAATAGGCTTCTAACGATATTGGCTATTCAAGAGAATTCAAAATATCAGTTGGTTTTCACTTTTAGGGAATAGTCAACGTATCTTTTTGCCTTTCCAGTTATGGTTTATGTAGTGATCTCATATTTACTATAAATGTGCAATTATGTTGAAGTGGGAAAAGATAGCAATGCATCACTGGCCAGAACAAAATATAGTATATTATAATCATGCATGTACACTACTATAAATTTATAATAGTGTACGTACATTATAATAATGTATGTCTACTATTATAAGAACAAGCGATTATGATTTCCAATAAGTATATTAAGAAATGGTAAATTAGATTGCATCAATTATTATATATTGAAGCTACAAAGTGATAAAGTACGAATTTATCCAAAATATTTTTTTGAGGAACTGTAAATAATATTTTAATAATGTAAGAAATATGATAAAAATGTATTGCGACATTTTAGGCTGGGGTAATTTTGAGAGACTGCTTTGATTTTGAAGACACCAACATTATGAATTGGTAGTCTGAAAATGTTTAAACACATGTACAATAACCTTCAAGTCTCATATATGTTTTCAACAGTTTTGTGAAACATGTAAAGTAGAATAGATGAAGTCCCTGGTTGATATACAACATGTATATCCAATTTTGGGCTTAGTTAAGGGATAGAATATGAATTTAGTTCAGCCAAGGGCCGATTTAGTCTCTATGCGTATTATGCAATATTAAGCTTGATATTTGCCAATGATACTGTTAATAGACAATGAATTTTTTTGTCGTGCACAATTCTGTGTTTAAACTAGGGGTTTAGGGGTCAAA
Organism: Euphorbia peplus; assembly: GCA_028411795.1. Classification (NCBI taxonomy): domain Eukaryota; kingdom Viridiplantae; phylum Streptophyta; class Magnoliopsida; order Malpighiales; family Euphorbiaceae; genus Euphorbia; species Euphorbia peplus. The sequence continues at coordinate 3,126,774 of CP110843.1, read as the reverse complement.
ATTCAGTAGGAAAAAATAAATATGCTAAATTATATGAGGTCAAATCAATGTCGTAGAAAGTTTCTTTTGGGTTCACCAAAGAGTGTAGCTTTTGTGTCTCGTGTCTGTATGCCTCATGTGACACCTTTTTCCTTAGGCATATATAAGACGTGTGTGGTTAAATAATTGCTGCTAGTTATTTCGGTAAGCAAGCAAATTAGTATTAAAAATTCTCTCACTCGTCATGCTTATTGCTTATTAGAAATGGCAATTTGCTACATATCTTGATGTTTAAATGTATATTACAATTTTGGTATAGTGAGTTTCTGGAACTTGGGATTTTAATTTTCATTTAACAAAACATGTTTAGTTCTGATGATGCTTTCTATTGTTGTGTTGCCATAAAATGAGTTGGTAATTGTTATAACTCCCTACCTTTAATATAAATCCTAAATAGGCTTCTAAAGATATTACTGAAAGAAATACTCAAAAATATTCTATGGGTTTCTAAAATGCATTCCATGTTGGGATCCTCTAATAATGTACTTATAATGCCTGAGAAAAATCACTAAATGCTTAGTTCGTAAGGGATTAATTGTGGATGTCCTCGAGTTTACGTGATTTCTAATCTTTCGTTTGATCATCACAAATCTAAAATGGTTTATGTTTATATGCATTTAAGATATTCTGTTTGTTCTCGTTAGTTATAATTAACCTTGAAATCTGGTGCTAAATGCAGAAAGGTTATGTAACACACCTCTTTCGATATTACTATTAGATATTAGAATTGCCATGTCTCTGTTTTAGGTACTCTAAAAGTCTCTCTTGCTTACCTTGTTTCGTTTGCTCGATTTTGTTCTAGGATAAAGATGTTTTTTCGAAATTGTAAACACATCCCTAATTTGAGAAATATTAAACTTTGTCTTTAACGTTTTCAACTCGGAGTAATTTCGGTCCGGATAATGATACATGAAGGAATTTTGGATTTCGGTAACTGAATCTATAAGGCGAGACTCTTATCTGGGCCTAAAGACTTAGATAGAGATACAAGGGTGCTTGTGTATGCCTAGTTATTAGCTCATAGAGTACATGTCTTTGAACTTATAGAGTCCCTTGTTAGCTCCATTAATTTGCTTAAAGTGGTATAATTGAGTTTTTAATTTCACGTGGTAGAACAATAGGTGATTTTGACTTAATAGTAGATTGCACACTTTACAAGTTGAAGGGATGAATTTATCCGTGTGTGTTTGGGAGGTCAATCGATAATCTCAAACAAATTAATGGACACTTTACGCAAGTTTAAAAAGCTAACAAGAAGCTCAATCAGTTCAAGCAACCAATCTTGTTTTTGGACCAACTTTAGGGCTGGTAATGTACTAAGCCTTTGATATATAATGATTGTTGCTGAACTCAGAATATCAGTTGAGCACTTCTGATGAAAGTGTGCAAATTTTGATTTTTTTTTAGTATTACTTTAAGCAAATTCAACAAGCGAATTTCTCGTTGTAAGTAAGTTTATCGGGTAAATAGGTCAGAACATGAAGAGAACTAATTGGTCCACTTAAATAAGTTTAGATGGACAAACATGAATATTTCAAAGTATAAAGGATTGATTGTTTTGAATAAAGGTCGAAGTTGGAAGGAATACCGGACATCTCAATTAGGCTAACATCCTCAGAATCACACCTAACAAATTGCTATAGGTTGTTTGGAATTGAAAGTCACAACAATTATTTCATTTTCCCGCTTCTGTGTTTCTGTTCATAAGAGAAATTACACTGCAGATGTCGAAGTGACACTTAAATAGATAACAATCAGTTACATTTCAATCATTTTCGATATAGTGGTGTGCCTCTTATTGATTTGATGATGATCCGTTATTAGTTGTTTTGAAGGGTTGCTTAGTGTTGAATTACATTTACTATTTTATTACAGAAATCTCTAGCAGCACTACTCGTGCGAACCCTTGTTCTCGCATTCCCCAACTTGATTCTGCTTCATACTTCTAGACCCCCCTTCAAGCCGTTAAGAAACCAACTTCTTGCCATAACAAACTTAAGTTGCGGTTTTGATAAGTCTTTTTGTTAGAAATTCTGCAGTTGATCTGCAGTATGAACATAAGGAGTCTCAATAAACCCTTCCACGTAACAATCCCTAATCACATGACAATCAATGTCAATGTTCTCAGTTTGCTCTTGAAAAACTGGATTTGCTCCAATATAAACTGGTATAGGTAGAGCAACTTTGATAAACTGGTATAGGTTTAGCAACTTTGATCTTGAACTCTTGCATCAAATAGCTCTACCATTTCAACTCACGCAAAGTAGTAGCTGTTGCTCGATATTCTGATTTAGAAAGAGAGCGGCTTCATGCATTTAAAAGCTCAAATTGTTGTTGCTTGACCCAGAATATGTAACTTTATGTATTAGAGATCTTGAATTTGATGTCAGCAAACTTGTTCAGTCGTGTGTGTTCATTTTTCTGTCGGTATGACGGGTTTTGTCTACCTTTCTTGCTTATGTTAATTTATGGTTGTAAGTTTTGGACATAAGCTTACTTCGACACTGATTTTAAATTGTTATGTCATGGGCATATTTAAAATATTAGCTAAGGTACGAGATTAGGCAACTTCCCTCTAGTTGCAAGCATGAGCTTGTGCACGAGTTGTTTGGAACCTTCACCGTATTTAGGCTCTATTGGTGAGACTTTTTTCTTTCGTTTTTTGCCGAATTCATATGCGCTAATCAATATCTTTGTGTTAGTCATATATGCTCCAAAGATGGCGATGTGCATTCCAAAGCTGTGTGTTTATCTCAGAAAATAATATGAGTTGTTGGTTATCTTCACTGTTGTTGTAAGCATCTTTGCTACAGAAGTTTCCGTTTTTGTTGATTTGTTAGTAATTTTGTTTTAATTTTGATAAAGTGAAAGAGTAATGAAGGTAGAAGCTCTTCATTTTTTGGTTTCCGAGGTTGAATATTGTAGATACTGATGTTAGAAGAGAGAGTCTAATGGATGATTCCTGGGCTATAAGTGGATGGCGTTTAATGACGACTAGACCTATGCGGTAAGGCAATGGATCTAGGATTAGAGTTAGAGTTAATGTTCATATTTACACTCTGTTAGAATTTATTATAGTATATTCGAGTTTTAACTATCCGTGTACAACACATTCGATGTCCAACTCCTAGAAATGCCACTCAAACCCAAAATTAGCTAGTTTCTGAATGCAGACACTGTTTTAGTGCGGGTACAAAAGGGGTACCAAATGGGGCAAGATATGAGCCATATAACCTCAAAGTAAAAGAATAGAAAGATACCCAATTAACGAAACAACCCGATGCATGTGGATCCATAAACATTTATTGGATAGCATAAGTTTTATTGGAGAAAAACACATCAAATTTCATATAAATAACTTAGTATCATATACATTCGCCCGCCCACATCGCTATCATATATTTCGTATTCAAATCCAATCTCTCAGTTCTGCATTCCGAAAATGAGTAATCATTTCATTCGAAACATCTTCTTTCACCTTCGAATTCGTTTTCTTCATTCTTCAAATCCTCCATTACCCACCTCCTCTTCATCATCATCTTCATCATCGTATACTGTTGATTTCTTGGTCAATTCATGTGGTCTTCCCTTCAAATCTGCTCTTCCTATCTCCAAGAAGTTCCAGCTCAATGAGAAAACTCCACAAAACCCTAAATTGGTACTTCAATTCCTCAAATCTCATCATTTCAGCGACACCCACCTCGCCCGATTGATCGTTAAGTGCCCTCAAATTCTCAATTGCAGAATCCACGACAATCTCAAACCCAAATTCGACTACCTCGTCGAAATAGGGTTTGAAGGTAACCTACTTTCACAAACCATTTTGTCGAATACGGGTATTATCAGAGTTTCTTTAGCTTCTACAATCATACCCAATGTCGACTTCTTGATGTTGTTTTTAGATAATCATGATAAATTTCTATCGGCTGTTAAGCGCGCACCATGGTTATTGGGTGGGTATTCGAGGACCCAATTGCAACAGAACGTTGATCTTTTAATCAAAGTGGGAGGACTTCCTACTCATGTTGTGCAGAGGTTACTCACTTCGTATCCCAGGTCTATATTCCGTAGTCATGAAAGGTTGATTCATGCTGCGAATTCTGTTAAACATCTCGGCTTTCAACCCGCCGATACAATGTTCATACATGCTTTTAGAGTCAAGATACAAGTGACTGACACATCTTGGAACAACAAAATTGAGCTCATGAAAAGCTTGGGATTTTGCAAGGAGGATATTCTAAAAGCTTTTAAGAGATTTCCACATTTCTTAGGTCTCTCAGAGGATAACATTAGGAAGAAACTAAATTTTTACTTTCATACAATGAAGTTTGCGCCTCAAGTTATAATTGTAAATCCCGCTCTACTTGGGTATTCTATAGAGAAAAAAATTCGCCCAAGGTATCATGTTTTGAATGTTTTGAAATCGAAGAAGCTGATTACAGGGATCAACGAGGTCCGACAATTGTTCATAAGTGAGGAGAAGTTTCAGGATAAATTTATCTATCAGTTCGGAAATGAAGTCCCTGCTTTGTTGGAGTTTTACCTCGGTATCAAGGAAGGCAAAAGCTCGGTGCTTGATGGAGAAGAAGTAAGTTTTCCTTTGCAATCAAAATAGATTAATAATTATTTGTTTAATAACAACTGGTTTTAACTTTACTAATTATATGGTCTTGGTAGGCTAATTTGTCCCTCACATTATATATTAGTATTGAATTCAATGGATATCATTTTGTGGACTGATTTTTAAAACTGTCCCTTGCATACATTAGATCTTCAGTAAGGCTGGAATAAAACATATTGTTGATTAGATGATGAGTTTCACAAAGAATCTTTCTTTTGATCCGTTTATCTCTCGTATGCATTCACTCGTCAGTTTAATGAACCTTGAAATATGGTGCTATATGCAGAAAGGTTCTGCAACACCTCTTTCCATATTAGATATTAGAATCGGTATGTCTCTGTTTTAGGTACTCTAAAAGTCTCTCTCTTGCCTATTTTGTTATGGAATAAGGATGTTGTTAGGAAATTGTAAACACATCACTAATGTAAAAAACAATAAACTTCATCTTTAATGGAGTACTTTTTATCCAGAAAATGATAGATGAAATAATTTTGGACCAAGTAACTGAATCCATAAGACGAGACTCTTATCTAAGCCTGATGGCTGAGATAGACATATAAAGGATGACGGTATATGCCTAGCTGTTAGAAACCATCCACATTCTATCCCTGCTCGCCCTTTCGTAGAGTATAGGTCTTTGATCGAGTGTCTCGTTACCTCCATGAATATGCTTAAAGTGTCATAATCGAGTCTTTTGTCCACGTGGTAGAACAAGTGTGGATTTTTTGTGCAAAAGAGTAGATTGCACTACTTTACACTTCAAGCAAGTTTAAGAAGCTAACGAGAGGCTCAATAAGTTTAAACAGTTTGTCTGCTTTTTGGACCAAGTTTAGGAGTCGTAATGTACTAAGCGTTAATATACTATGATTTATTGATGCTGAAGTCATTATTGTATCAGTTTAAGTTAACACCTTTGTTAATTTGCTAGCTTATCCAATTCGAGTGATTTTGGCATGGGTAGGACCTGCACTGGTCCCTTCCACTCATGTGATGTTACGTCATCACAGTGCTGAAGTAGCAGCCTCTGATCAGGCGAGACCAGTTTTGGTTCTCGTTCAATCTAGAATTTTTCATCCAATTTATATGATGCTTGTTGTAGTTGTGTTGCCATGATTCATTACAATAGTTTGATAGTTTTTTTTTTTTTTTCTATAATTTTTTTTATGAGGTTCAACTACAGTGTTTTATAGTTTGTTAAAAAGATAAATGTACGTTTTGTTCATGGGTTTTCCTCCGCTGTTAGTTGACTTAGGCCGTCGTTGCGAGGCGTCGTTGGGTTATTCCGTGAAATCGATCATGTTTATACGATGAATGCCAACTGTTTTATTTGGTAATTGGTGTTACTCCCTACCTATTATCTACATTCTTAAGCTTGTAAAGATATTCGGAACAACCGAAATAAATGTTCGGAAGAGTGACCGGGATTGTTATTTGTTTTATATTATATTGTTTGCTCAATACCCTGTTCAATTCAGTTGGTTGAACACAAGATTGGCTGCTATACATTTAGCGTTTATTGTGTAGTTATTCTGTTAATTAACATGTTACTGATTGTAAATTTTTTGCAGAAAGTCTTCTTTTTAGGTTCAACAAAGATTGTAGCTTTTGTGCCTCATGTGACACCTTTTTCCATAGCCATATGATTTGCTGTATCGCTGTTTTAGTTACTTCGATACCCATTTAGCTATTACTTTTATAGCTTCTTTTGTTGTTCTTTTCCAAATAGTATATATAAGATGTTTGGTTACGATTGGGAAAATGATGCTGGTCTATTTGGTATTCAAGGTCAGAATCACGTGAAGCAAAATGCGTACAGGAAGAATACTGAATCTAGGCATTTGCATATGCCTTCTGCTCAATGTGCGAAATTATCCTACTCCGACTTTGGTAAGAGCAATGGTTATGCGTCAGACCTGAAAAACTCATCTTTACTAGCTGATAGGCAGGTTGAACTGCAAAATTCTTACATGAAAGGATCACCACCCACCTCTGCATTTAATAGTGGAGGTGCCTTTCCTTCTCAATTTCATCATCTAGATAAGGCCAATTTATCGCTTCCAAATTATGGATTAGCTGGATACTCTGTAAACCCAGCAGTGGCTTCAATGATGGCTAACCAACTTGGCAGCGGTAGAATGGTTTATCTCTCATATGCATTTAAGATATTCTGTATGTTCTCGTCAGTTTATAATTAACAATTAACCTTGAAATTTGGTGCTAAATGCAGAAAGGTTCTGTAACACACCTCTTTCCATATTACTATTAGATATTAGAATGGCCATGTCTCTGTTTTAGGTACTCTGAAAGTCTCTCTTACTTGCCCTGTTACGTTTGCTCGATTTTGTTCTATGATAAAGATGTTTTTTTCGAAATTTTAAACACATCCCTAATGTGAGAAATAATAAACTTTGTCTTTAACGTTTTCAACTCGGAGTAATTTCGGTCCGGATAATGCTACATGAAGGAATTTTGGATTTAGGTAACTGAATCTATAAGACGAGACTCTTATCTGGGCCTAAAGGCTGAGATAGAGATACAAGGGTGCTTGTGTGTGTCTAGCTATTAGCTCATAGGGTACATTTCTTTGAACGTATAGAATCACTCGTTAGCTCCATTAATTTGCTTAAAGTGGTATAATTGAGTTTTTAAGTTCACGTGGTAGAACAATAGTGGATTTTGACTTAATAGTAGATTGCACACTTAACAAGTTGAAGGGATGAATTTATCCGTGTATGTTTGGGAGGTTAATTGATAATCTCAAACAAATTAATAGATATTCAAGCAGCCAATCTTGTTTTTGGACCAACTGCAGGGCTGGTAATGTACTAAGCCTTTAATATATAATGACTGGTGCTGAACTCAGAATAGTTGAGCACTTCGGATGAAAGTGTGCAAATTTTGATTCTTTTGTAGTATCACTTTAAGCAAATTCAGCAAGCGAATTTCTGGGTGTAAGCGAATTTCTGGGTGTAAGTAAGTTGTAAGTAAGTTTATCAGGTAAATAGGTCACAACAGAAAGAGAACTAATTGGTTCACTTAAATAAGTTTAGATGGACAAACATGAATATTTCGGAGTATAAAGGATTGATTGTTTTGAATAAAGGTCGAAGCTAGAAGGAATGCGAGCCCCGGGCATCTCAATTAGGCTAACATCCTCAGAATAACACCAAACAAACTGTGAAATTATTTGCTATAGGTTGTTTGAAATTGATGATTTATTTTTTATCACATTAGTTCTTCCAAACATCAATTATATTTCAAATGTTTAAATCTCTTTGAACTTTTGTTATAATCATCACATAATGAGTTGCAGTGAGAGATGAAGCTCAACCATGAGCATAATAATGGTGGAGGTTACAACATTTCTTTCATTTTCCCGCTTCTCTGTTTCTGTTCATAAGATAAATTGCACTGCAGATGTCGAAGTGACATTAAATAGATAACAATCAGTTAGGTTTTTTCAATCATTTTCGATCTAGTGGTGCGCCTCTTGTTGATTTGATGATGATCCGATATTATTTGTTTTGTAGTGTTGCTTAATGTTCAATTACATTTACTATTTTATAACTGAATCTCTAGCAGCACTACTCTTGCGAACTCTTGTTCTTGCATGCCCCGACTTGATTCTGCTTCATACTTCTAGATCCCCCTTCAAGCCTTTAAGAAACCACCTTTTTGCCATAACAAACTTAAGTTGCGGTTTTGATAAGTCTTTTGTTAGAAATTCTGCAGTTGATATGCAGTATGAACATAAGGAGTCTCAATAAACCCTTCCACGTAACAATCCCTAATCACATGACAATCAATGTCAATGTGCTCAGTTTTCTCGTGAAAAACTGGATTCCCTCCAATATAAATTGGTATAGGTAGAGTAACTTTGATAAACTGGTATAAGTTGAGCAACTTTGATCTCGATCTCTTGCATCAAATAGCTCTACCATTTCAACTCACACAAAGTAGTAGCAATTGCTCGATATTCGGATTCAGCAAAAGAGCAGCTTATGCATTTGAAAGCTCAAATGGTTGTTGTTTGACCTAGAATAAACTTTATGTATTAGAGATCTTGAATTTGATGTCAGAAAACTTGTTCAATTGTGTGTGTTCATTTTTCTGTTGGCATGACAGGTTTTGTCTACCTTTCTTGCTTCTAAGGTACGAGATTAGGCTCTATCCGTGTTGCAAGCATGAGCTCTGCACGAGTTGTTTGGAACCTTCACTGTGTTCAGGCTCTATCCGTGAGACTTTTTTCTTTCATTTTTTGCGGAATTCATATACGCTAATCAATATCTCTGTGTTAGTCATATACGTTCCAAATATGACGATGTGCATTCCAAAGCTCCGTGTTTATCAAATGATATGAGTTGTTGGTTATCTTCACTGTTGTTATAACCATCTCTGCTACAAAAGTTTCTGTTTTTGTTGATTTGTTAATAGTTTTGTTTTGATTTTTATATAGTGAAAGAGTAATGAAGGTAGAAGTTCTTTATTCTTGGGGTGACCCTTAGTTAGATTGAAAGAGTCTAAGAGGTCGATTTCCGAGGTTGAATATTGTTGATACTGATGTTAGAAGAGAGAGTCTAATGGCCAATCTCTGGGCTAAAAGTGGATGGCGTTTAATGACGACTAGACATATGCGCTAAGGCAATGGATCTAGGATTAGAGTTAGAGTTACTGTTCATATTTACGCTATGTTAGAACTTATTAGTATATTTGAGTTTTAACTATCCGTGTACAACACATTCGAAGACCAACTCCTAGAAATTCCACTCAAACCCAAAACTAGCTAGTTTCCGAATGCAGACATTGTTTTGGTGCGGGTACAAAAGGGGTACCAAATCGGGCAAGATATGAGCCATATGACCTCAAAGTATAAATAAAAAGAAATGAAACAACCCAATGCATATGGATCCATAAATATCTTTTAGAAAGCATAAGTTTTATAGGAGAAAAATACATCACAACAAGCACAGAAAATTTCATGTGCATATCAAAATAAAATAAACCTTTAATTAAATGAATGCATGACCAACATATCTCCATGTGGTACCTTAAATTGGCCACGATTCGAACTAATCCACGTTCATATCGAAAATGCCTAATAAGATGTCAAAGTGCTAGCCAAAGTGGTAGCTAGAAGACCAACACCATTGATCTCATAACTCAGTTTTTGAGAACGAAGCTTTTCATAGAGGTAAAAGGAGTAGTCGCTTTCTGTTGTCCAAGCCTAACAGAATTGACATACTCTACCGAGCTATGAGCAGGTAAAGCTGGTACCAACAGTCCGATTACCCGAAACACAGTGCTCAAGCACGTCTCTTTGTAATCCGGGCCATGTAAATGACTTAGTATCATACTTCTAAATAGCTCCCACACAGCATTCACCCACATCGCTATCATATACTTCAATCTGAAGAAATTCTTGTTTGGCGCTTCCTCCACAACCTACAATATATAACCATACCAAATACTTTATGCAAAAGAGTAACAGAGATAGCCTCTAAAAGCGAATTGTAAGTCTTGCATATATATTGAGATGGAATGGAACCTCTTAAACTATGTGATTGGGATCTCAAATTATGGCCTCGTCCTTTATTAGTAAAGTTTGAACACATTATAGAATGAGTGTTTGTTGTACATGCTTTAAACTCGAGGAGCATTTTTCGTGCAGACTCAATAGCTCTCAGTGTGCATTCACCCAATATAGAACTTAATAATCATACTTGTAAACAGCTCCGACGGTGCATCTGCATCATCTGAGTATCATATACCTTAATGTAAAGAATTTCTTAGTGAAAAGTCTCGTCACTCAGTTTATCTGTATTTCTAGATTGTTGTTTTAACAATTCAAGAATAACTTTTATGCATGATGGCTAATAGAAAAATTGTAACCACCTAACTTTGAACTACAAATAATAATGCAGACGAAATAAATTATGCGCTTCTAACCTATTGAATTTGATGTACCTAACTAACTAACTAACTAACTAACCATACTGTTAGCCAGGAGCCTATATGCGACTAAAATTGATCGAAAAACTCGATGCTTCGTAACTATGTATTTGCTTAGATAAAATATTCAGTTCCAACTTCCAAATCTACATCAAAATCAGAGGCCAATAAGTACCTAATACGTACCTTACCAGTGTAGAAGCTATTATAGTAAAGACATGCTCCGAAATGCTTGTAGCCAAAGAGCTTGTTATCAAAAGGAATCCTAGGAACCAAATCATTGCAGTAAACCAGCCTGGAATATCTTGTATCTGGATAGTTCAGATGAGCTTCAATGAAAGCCCCAAATTCAGAGTTTCCGATCCTTGGCTGCGCGAACGTGTAAACATTTAGCAGCCTTTCAAGAATTTCTGTCTCTTCCTTAATTACAAGCACGCTTGGGAATAATATAGCAAGTGCAGCTCCTAAGCTGTAACCCGTGACCACAATTTTTGCATTCTTATGCTCCTGCAAAAGGTCCTTAAGTGTCGACACCACAACATAGTAGGCTCCTTTGTTGGAAAATTCTTTCATTTTTGCCTTACATTCGCCTTGCACATGGAACCGTTCTGTTTGATGCTTGACAAAGTGGGTTTCGAAACTAGTAGGATCATTTCTGTTACCTAAACCCAGCGCTTCTAGGAATCCGATGTGGACTCTTCCAACATTTGGGATTTCAAACCAGGAGAAATCAAAATTAGTAATCATATCGTGTGCATTATCGGTTCCCCTGAAACTCACAACTATCAAGTCTGCATCTTTTGGCTTGTCAGAACATATGAACACCTGGGTATTGCTTTGTTCTTGGCGCTCTGCGGTCAAATTAGTCCATAAACAATAAAATTTAATTAAAGCGACAACAATGCTAAGCAACTGTTATCTTAGCCTTAATACATAAGTATTAAGTAACCCCCTCAAACTTGCACAAACATCTAATGACTCCCGAACTTTTAAAACTGCATTTTTGACACCTCAACTTACTTCAAATATTTTCTCCACCATCTCAACTTGCTTAATAAACCTCTATGCAACGCTAACTTGCTTAAAATAACCTTTCTGCCACACCAAATTGCTTAAACTGTCATTGGCACATACGTATGTGCGTTACCGTGTACATGTAAATAAGGGGTTAGCATGACAGTTTATGCGAAATGGAGGTTGTCAAAGTTTAGATGCAAGTTGGAGTTACTAGATATTTACTAAGCTGTTACTGAAATTGGAATTAGTGGACAAACTGTTTCAGCTATTCACGTTGTGGTTATATTGTTTGTCCTTGCGGAAACAGTTTGTCTCATGAGTTCATTTTAAGTTTGCTATTTCAAGTGGTAGACACTTTAACTATGACTAGCAAAAACAACCAGTTCACACTTCGGCAGCCTGTAAATAGGTTATGTACCCTAAGATTGTAAAATGCTTGTCGAAGTGCAATAAACTGGTAAATTACTGCGAAAAGATAGTCCTGAATTTTAGAGTCATTACGCATTTGAGTGCAAGTTGGAGGGACATGATACATATTAAGCGTTTTCTTACCGTTCCAGCAATCATAAAAGGCGACAAAATGCATCTGTTCAGGTTAAGAAATGACACAATTAGGTCCAAGTAGAATATATAATACTATAAAGTAAGGAACTTTAAGGAGCTAGCGAAGAGGATGATGCAATACTAAGAAGAACTTGCCTTCCAGATATTATTGACAACATTTTGAATAAATTTGGGATTCTCATAAGCAAGTTTAGAAGCCATAACACAAATGTCCATTAGATATCTGTTACCATGATCAGCTTTTACGTTTGCAGCATTTGAGGCAATATAATTATCCACTTTCTCCGAAACGATTGCAGTCTTGTAAAGTTCAATTCTTTTATCCATGTGCCCCGTGATGCACTTGAAGTCCACCGTATCTCTTTTTGGTATCTTCAGGCTTCCTGCAAATTTACATTATGATCGCATATTCAATCAACACAAATAAATGTTTATGAAATTACAGATCAAATCAAAATTTGTTGGTAATTGTCGTCAGTATCAACTCAAGAAAAAAAAAATCAGCTTTGTTAGAAGAGTAACGAGTCAAATATACGTTAGAAGAACTTTTAAATGTTATTAGTAATTAGTTAAAAAAGGACGAGATAGATATATGAATATAATATATACCATGAATCAAGTTTTTGAGTATGCCGAAAGGACCACCATTTTGAGAAAGAAGATTGAGAAAGAATTCAACTGCGTAATTCATGTATGTCATTGGCTTATCGATAAGTTTAAGGATACGACCAATGATGATAGAAAGCAACAACATCCACCTCCCATTAACAACTGCTTTGCCCTTAATTTCTTCATCTGAACTGTCTAAGAAATTCATCCCACTATTCACATCGTTCGTCAACAAATATTTCACTATGTCTCTCTTTCTTCCCTTATTTGGATTCACTATCAGGAAAGCTGGAGCATTGGTCTCATTACCACTCGTAGCAGCACCCATGGCTTTAGCTTGCCGATAATCTCACACCAAAGGCTTTGAAACTACGTTGAAGATGGAGCGAGAAAGGAGGATTAGGAGTGTATCTATAGGCAAATTCAGAAAAAAGGCAGATATATGATTTCATCCAACTCGTGTGTTCCTTTTCTCCCAAGAGATGTTACAATTATTTATGTTAGTTATGATATTGAAAAAAAAGAATGATGGTCTACCCTCATCTTTCTAACTTTTGACAATAAGCTCTAATATATTAATTTATCAAGAATGGATTATAATTACTCCCGTTGAGCTTCTAGATAATCAGATGAACGTCAAAACTGAACTGATGCATGTGACGTTACGTTCGTCTCAGATAATAGGATTTTGATCTATTCCGGACAAAGATTCTTCTTATTCTTCCCTTATACCTCCAATGGACAACTACAAATTTTCTTGGAGTGGTAAATAATATGTTATGTCACTATAGGATATAGCTGATCAGGCGTTTTAAACTCGACTTTGATGTTCATACAATATGTACAATTATAATTAATCGGATACCCCAATGCACCATATTTAAAAATTGAAATTCTAATCTTTAAAAGTAAATAAATGAAAGGCAAAAAGCATTCTAAGGCCCCTGATCTTTCCCTTTTCGGTGCATTAAGTCTTTGATCTTTTATTTGGATACATTAGGCCCTTGATCTTTAATAATTGGTTCTATCAAGTCCTCATCTAACAAAATTGGATGATTTGTTAACTTTCACAAATTAATAAGACCAATCGAAATATTGTGACACCTAATTAATTACAATTGATTGAATATTCGATAAATTATTCAACAATATTTTTAAAAAAATGAAAAAAATAATCAGTAGTTATTGTCGTTGTTTTGCTCATTTTCTAATCATTTCAAAAGTGAAATCGAGGAGAATGAAAACATAGATGGAATCTAATCAGTGATGTTTGACCATGTTCTTTATGCCTTATTAATACTTATCGGTTGTTCATTTCAGTTCAATAATTTCTTTTCAGTAAATGTGCTTCAATAATTTTCAGTCATAAAAAATTTGGCCTTAATTTGTGGGGCCGGAATTGAAGAGAAGAACTAAGATGAAAAAGAAAAGAAGAGCAAAGATGATGAAGAAGAAGAAACGATTACAAAAATGAACTTGAGAGACAAAGAATACTAATTTAGAGCGAGACAAAGAGAAACGTTCGAGAAATAAGGTGCGACGTTACTACATTCCAATAGGCGGGAAAAATAATTGTTAAATTTAAAAAGACAATATTATCTAGAAATGGAAGTAGAAAACAAAGTGAATCACATATATTAATGAATCCTCCTAAACAGGTTATATTTGTAATTGTGCCACAATATTTTAATATTATTAATTTGTGAAAATTAACAAATCATCCAATTTTGTTAGATGAGGACTTGATAGAACCAAATATAAAAGATCAAGGGCCTAATGTATCCAAATATAAGATCAAGGACTTAATGCACCAAAAAGGGAAAGATCAGGGACTTCAAGATGCTTTTTGCCTAAATGAAATACCAACTCCCATGATGATGTTCATTATTTTGTTTATTTTCAACTTGGATGCCAACTAGCTATTTATAAAATAGGTGCACTCCAAAACTTTTGGTATATAATTGAAATTGTATTATATTTTTAATATTTTAGATTAGTGATCATGAAAGACTGCTGGACCTAATTTAACTAAAGGTTAAAGTCTGCCTTTTCTCACAAAAAGATAATATTATATCAGTATAAAAAATGGAAATGATGAGAAAATGGGCTTATGATAAAGACCTGCAACAAGCTGCTATGGTCATTATGTATCTTTCTTCAATGTCACATCACTACATTCCTTAAGAATGTGAAACACATTTGCATATACATATCAAAATTTCAATTGTACCAATGGATCTATAAGTTTAATTTGCATAGACAAATCAAATCCCAAACAATGTATTGTTGTTATTAAAAGTTGTACTTCGAGCATTATTTTCCCCAAAAAGCTTCTCCAAAAAAAACAGCCTTTTGGGCTTTACCACCTAGATTAACAATATTACCTTTGCTTTCAACTTTTTCAACTTTCACAGCTTTCGAGGAAAGCAACTTTGCATTTACCGAACGTCGTTTTTAGATGCTTTTAGGGACTGGTATTTATGATCGAACTGAACTGAGCTGAACTGAAATGAAGTGCATTTACTGAAGTAAAATTACTGAACTGAATTGAATACTACTGAACTAAACTGAACAAAATTGCTGATAAAGCATAAAGAACATAGCCTTAGACTCGGGAAAAACAATGTTAAACTGGCCCTAAACAGATAATCGAATAGTGCAAACCTTGCCATTGGAGAATCGAATAATTGTGTGAGAATTAGGAAGAAAACCAGAAACACAAGTTCTAGATGTGCCATTCTTCCAATTTTTGAGGGCGAGTTTGGCATTGCTGTGTGGAGAAGCAGTTGTTGGTGGAAAGTATTGTTCAGAAAAGCAGGCAAAAACTATCATGAAGCGACTTATAGCACATTTCAAAAGTCCTAAAAGTCGAGAAATAAATAGAAAAATATATATTCATTAAAAAATATTGAAATTTTTGTTTCTGAAGAAAAAATATATTGAAACTTAAGTTTATTTTAGTAAAAAAAAAATGTTAATACTAAATTTTTGTACAACTCGTGACAATTGCTTTTTCCAGAAACCAACTTTTGTGAAAGCACGTTTCCCTGATTTTCCATAAAACAATTTTGCATTTATCAAACACTATTTCTAACTGAGAAAGCAATGTCAAACTAGGGCCGAGTAATTGCTCGTATACGGAGCAACATCGGATCTACTAAATATTACAAAATCAGTTCATAATTTTACAATTCAAACCAAATCTCACAATTGAAACGAAGAAACAATCGAAGAACAAAAGCAATACCTTCAAATCCATCAGGAAGAACCCAAGGATCATCATCATCATCATCATCATTATCATCATCATCATGATGGATGATATAGTCGATATTGAATTCTTCCAAAAGCTTCTTCATCCACTCTCTACTGTAATTGTAGTATTTTTGGCGCCACTGAAATTATCTCATGGGCTGCTTTAACAGCTATTGGAGAAATTCTGCTTTGGGCCGAGCCCATCGCAACAGTCTCCAAATCAATATACATTATTTTATAACAATCATTTTTTAATGAAGTTATACGTTTCTTTATTTTCATTGCTCGGGTCTGTAGCACCTCGCTGATAGTAGAAGCTATCATTAATATTCGCGCGCTTTACGGTGCCTAACAAATTATTTACTATAATTTTTTAGTGCATTGTTTATGTTTACAACTATGGTGCTTTCTATGGTTACTTTGAAGTAACCTTTACTTTGTTTTTATCACCATTAGATGAAATTTTATCCACTAATTTAATGGTGATAGTGGACAAAATAAAGGTTACTTTGTAAAAAACAAACTAACCATAGAAAAGCCCTACAACTATTACTAGTTATGATAAAAAAAAAACATTTATATTGTAACTATAGCATAAAGATATTTGATGTTAAAATTTTAACCATAATGTAAAAAATTTGTGCTAATCATATAATTTCTGATAATTATGTAAAAGTTGTCACAAAACAATTTTTTGATAATTATAAAAGTTATTATGACAGATAATAGGTTGTTTGTTGCAATGTTTTAGTGAATGTCACATGCACTATGATTTCTTATTGCAAGTTTAGCGGGAAAAATTTAGAATGCTCTCTTTAAAAATACATAGAAAAGCAGGAGCTAAAATATATAATAAATGGCAATATAAACAAAAATTGAAACAATAAAAAGTAAAAGTCCACATTAAATTAATAACCCAATGCTTACATCAATCTTAATTGAAAAACATAGGCTCCCTTAAAGAAAACACATCATAATCAAACCCACATTACATTAATCCATATGCATAACAACATTTTTAATTGTGTGCAATAATAATAATGGCCAGCATATCTCTACCTCCACCATTGATATCTCTTATTAATGATCCAATGGTAAAGCTAGAAATTAAGAGCTAGCTTAGCTATTGAACTCGAATATCCCAACTAAGTTGGTATAGCCGAACAACAATAGTATTGTAGAGCCCGAAACAATATCTCTAGTTTTTTAGAACAAAGCTTTTCAAAGAGGTGAAAGAAGAAGTTGCTTTTTCTCTCCCAAGCCTAACAGAATTGACATACTCAACAGGGGTATGGGCAGGAATACTTGGGACCAAAAGTCCTATGAGCCTAAATGATGTGCACAACCATGTCTCTTTGTAATATGGACCATACATGTAACTTATTATCATGCTTCTAAATAGCTCCCATTGTGCATTTGGCCACATCCATATCATATGCCTCAATGAAAAGAAATTCTTGTTCGGCTCCTCCTCCATCAACTGCATATATTTGACAATAACCGTTA
This sequence comes from Euphorbia peplus, assembly GCA_028411795.1. NCBI lineage: Eukaryota > Viridiplantae > Streptophyta > Magnoliopsida > Malpighiales > Euphorbiaceae > Euphorbia > Euphorbia peplus. Next base: position 3,109,214 of record CP110843.1, on the reverse strand, counting down.
AGTCTGTTAGTAAATTTGGTGTGAAGCCATAATCAAATACTCAAGGTCAATGGACAAGAATATTTACTAAGAAACACTTGGAACGGAACAATCCGTCACTAATTATGTCGTCAAATTTTTCATAGATTTATGGAAATTGCGAAATCACATGATTTTTATTAGTGATAGAAATTGTTAAATGTAGGTTTTATTTTTCTTAAATCATGCTTTTTTGTTAAATTTCAACTAATCCATCAACTCCGTATATAATTAATTTGGTTTTAGTTCCACTATTGTCTATATATAAAACATTTATTTCGAAATCTACATCAAAATCAAGGGGGAAAAGTACATACCTTGCCAAAGTAGCAACTATCATAGTAAATACATGTTCCGAAATGCTTGAAGCCGAAAAGATCGTCATCAAAAGGAACTCTGGCAAACAAATCATTGCAATAAACCACCCTGAAATATCTCGTAGCCGGATAGTTCAAATAAGCTTCCATAAAACCCGCAAATTTCGGGTCTCCAATCCTTGGCTGCCCGAATGTGTAAACATTTAACAACCTTTCAAGCATGTCCTTCTCTTCCTGGACGACAAGCACACTTGCAAATAATATCGCAAGTGCAGCCCCTAAGCTGTGTCCTGTGAGCACGAATTTCGCATTTTTGTGCTCCTTTAATAAGTCCTTAAGTGTCAATGCCACGGCATAAAACGCTCTTGTCTTGGAGAATTCCTTCATTTTCTTCTCCAAATCACCATGTAAGTGGAAGAAATCCGTTTGATGTTTGGCAAGGTGAGTTTGGAAACTGGCAGGATCACTTCTGTTACCCAAACCGAGAGCTTCGAGGAATCCGATGTGGACTTTTCCAACTTTCGGGATTTCGAACCACGAGAAATCCAAATCAGTAACCATATCTAGTGTATTAAATGTTTCTGTTCCCCTGAAACTTATAACTATCAAGTTTGCATCTTGTGGTTTGTCACAACATATGAACACTTGGGTGTTGTTTCGTTGTTGGGTCTCTGCAATGAAATTTCAATTAAATCGATGTTATAGATTTGTCTCCAATGTAATTGGAGGCGAACAATAATCTTAACGTATAAAATTGTGCAATAATATATAACCCAGGCGGAAAATATAAACCTAAATATATTAAAAGAAGAGGGAAATTACAATTTTACCCTTGTATTTAACTAAATTTCGACTTTAGACTAAAATTTGTGACATTTTCAGCCTTCAATTTATGAATTTTGATAAAGGTAGCTCTTATGGTTGGCATCAATATCGTCATATATAACTAGAGGTGGCACTCAGGGCGGGGATTTCTCGTCCCTTGCCGTGATCCGAATCAATAGGGTATCCTTGAAATTGGATCACTTACGTAGACATGAATAGAGAATATTTTATCCGTAAATTCGAAATCATTTTGAGGATGCAGGTACTACTAGCTCTGCTTTGTAGGTGTTCTAAAAAATATTAGAACTATCAGCGTATATTTTCGTCCCTAAATAAAAAAATTCCGCTGGTAATTTTACTGTACTTAGAATTTGCGACAGATTTTAGGACGACAAATTGCTTTCTTACCGATCCAGCAGTCATAGAAGGCGACAAAGTGCATCTGTTGATGTCAAGAAATAACACAATCAGATTCACTAGAACAGATATTACTAAATTAGAGATGAATTTAAGCAAAATTAATTAAGAAAATGATAGATTGTTTAAGAATTAACTTACCTTCCAGTAATTATCAACAACATTTTGAACAACCTTAGGATTCTCATAAGCAAGTTTAGAAGCCATAACACAAAGATCCATTAAATATCTGTTACCCAGATCAGCTTTTATGTTTGCAACATCTGAGACAATATGATTATCAACTTGCTCGGATAGGATTATACTTCGATACAGTTCAATTCGTCCATCTACGTGTCCGAAATTGCTCAAGAAATTCGCGGAATCTCTCTGTGGTATCTTCAGGTTTCCTGTAAATTCACATGTTTGATCAATACTTAAAAGAGTAATTAAGGGTTGAAAATATAGCCTAATTCGTTTGAAGATGTGATTATTCTTTATCGAAAGATCAATAGACACATACCGGTGAGGACATTGATGAGTATGCCGAAAAGTCCGTTATTTTGAGAAATGAGATTAAGCAAGAAATCAAAAGCATAACCCATGTATTGGATTGGCTCATAAAGAAGATTAAGAATTCTTGAAATGATAATAGAAAGAAGCAAAATCCATCTATGATCAACAACAGCTCCACCTTTGATTCCCTCTTCAGAACTATCCAAAAATCTCATTCCACTCTTCACATTTTTGCCTACCAAAAACTTCATTATGTCTCTCTTTCTTCCCTTTTTAGGATTCACAATTAGAAAACTTGGAGGAACATCACTCTCCTTAGTTCCACTAGCACTAGCCATGGCTTTTTGCTTTGTTTTTCTGATAATTCACTCACTTTCACCTCAGTTTTACTTCACTTTCACTTACTTTCACCTCAGTTTTACTTCACTTTCACTTACTTTCACTCGCTTTCACTAAAGGGTTTGAAAGTAAGTTGAAGATGGAGTGAAAGATGAGGATATTTAGGAGTGTATTTATAGGTGAATTTGGGTTCAAAAAGGTGGAGTTATATGATTCATGCAATGCAAGTAGTATCTTTTTATTTCATAAAGTGTGCTCTACTGATGTTAATTATTAACTTGCAAAAAGAAAAGAAAAAGAAAGGAAATTCCTAGGTTCCCACGATCATTTCGATTATTATAATGATGAGCTTCTAATATATTAATATAATGCATTAAGTTATCAATGAGGGGAAAAAACAGAATAATAGTGTTACCATGCTATATTTTACAATGTTTAATGAACAAATGAGAACATTCCGCTCTAACACATCAGCATGTATGGCTCGGTCATCAACAAATTAGACATGTCATGTCATTCGAGTTGAATAGTCAAAACTTCTAGGAGGTACGTCTTCCGACGTGGATTCTACTTCCTACTTAGTAACCTATTCCAAATAGAAAAGCTTCTATTAATCAGGAAATAGTCTTCTTGACCGACCTCAATTATAATCCTAAAAAGAATCCTCATTCAACTTAGGCTAGGATTCATATGTTCTCTTATCTATAGACAAGTATTCCCATACCTCAAGACGTTCACAACACTCATCTTGAGTTATTCTTCCGCGATCACAAGCTCTATATTGACTTAAGAATCAGAGTGGGGTTGCTGGTCGATAGCCCCTCCTTAACTTACCTTTATTGTTTGGCACGTTTTACTAGCCTACGTTGAAGTCAAGATTAATTCACATGGTAACAAATTCAGTCATGTCAATCCATGAAAATAATGGTGGAGGGGACAGATCCATCCAACTCAATGACGACACAATCAACTGAATGCATGAGCTCATTGTCACGACGAACCCGGAACACAAAAAGTGGCTAGATCGAGTATCTTTACAACTCGCGCTTAATAACGAGCACGCCACCGTCACGATCCAAAAGATCAAGCCCCAACTTAAAGAATTATAGGACAAAAACATTAGGAGAATGATCGATCTCGTAGCACTCATTGGAGTACCAAACACTCCACCAGCAAAACCAAGACTAAAGGCAAGAGGATTTCCCTTTTTCCTCGACTTAATGGTCATAAACAAGGAAACAAAGGAGGGTTAATAAAGTAAGGTTTTAAATCTAACTCTTGTTTGGAATAGAGGTTTTTAAGAGGGTATGGGTTAATAAGGTTTTATGGGAGGTTTTTTCTTCTAAATTTCAACACTCCAAATTGGAGTGTTAGGAAGGGTTGGATACAAAACCATCAAAACCTTTCCCTAACCTTCCTTTATTAACCCCTCATACACTCCATCCAAACATAGCCTAACAAGGAAGAGCAACAAAGGTGCACACGAACAAAACAAGGTACAATTAATAAAGAAGCATTGATAATGAGTACTTACAAGGTTTCTTGAGTTCTCAAGGCTTTTCTCCTTGTGATAAAAAGAAATCCATTTTGGTGTAGGATAGTAGTGAAAAATGCCTTTCTTATCATATCCACATATCGGGCGATTTGCTCAGTACAACGTAAGGAAATCATCTACTGGGATTGGAACTAGTGGTTGGTACAATTGGAGTTTGTCAAAGTTAAGTTGTTCTTCAGGAGTGAAGGTCACCTATGTAGTTGGATCCCTCGAAGACCTCTCATTCAGAGGGAATTTGTTAAAATCACATCTCTAGGGAAATTTTCTGGTATTGGCATATGGTACATTATCGCCTTGGGATAAAGGTTCGATCCAGAACAATTTTTCTTTCTAATGACTATGGGATGAATTTCCCGGTGATAATACCCCTCGGGTAGAACATTTCTTTAAAAGTGACGCATGTATGACCCTCAGGTTTTGTCAGGGTTCTTCTCATATACTTGAATAGGTATCTTATCATCTAGACACCCATATCTTTGTAGAGACGCACGAGGGACATTATCTCGAGCCATGAATTAGTCACAATTTGGCACGGATTAAGATTGAATTTGGTAGGATGTCTTCTATGGCTTCGTGAAGTGATAGTCTTAGCCCAGATTCCATCAATTATGTGATCATTGGGTACTTTCTATGACATTACATGTACATTCGGTCTATTGGAGTGTGTAAGAGGCACTTCATCAATTTCACGTTAGGGTACGTACTTTGTCTTTAGTTCCTCCAATTGTTGATCAGTTAAGTTCGACGATTCCTTCGGGAGTGTGGTCTCCCATTCTCCTTAGCGAGAGATGGAAATAGTGGTTTCTTGGAAGGCTCGTTTATTTTCAAAGGTTTGTTGTTGATAATCACTTCGTCATTCGACCAATCAAACATCGTTCTTCTTTTATGATGAGTGTTGACGATATCTATTGGGGACTTTCCCTTTCGCTTAGGATCCGTCTTTTTGGTATTTTCCTTACTAATTCACCTCTCCTTTTTCTTTTACTCTCTCTTCATTCTAATATTTTACCACATCAGCACCACGTAAGACACAAGGAGCCTAAGTGTATATTTTTTACAAGTTGAGGGGCTAATAAGACATCCCACGAGATGGGGGTGCAAAGTGACTTTTTTAACCAAGTTTAAGAGGCTTTATAGAGTTGAAGCCTACTAGAATATATAGAAACCCTATATAATAAGTGGCGCTTAAGTGATGGTGACAATGCATATTTGAAGTTTCACATATGAAATGAAAATATGGAATGAGACTTTGTTTTTTATGGTTGAAGTAAACTGAACTTATCAAAATTTAATTGAACTGAATTGAATTAGTTGAATTTGGCTGAATGCCTAAAAAATCTTGTTGAATTTGGTTGAGCTAAATTGGCTGAACTGAACTGAACTAAACTGAATTTTGCTAAAACTAAGCCAAAAAGAACATGATATGATTAGACTATATTACTTATAAGTGTTTCAACTGCATTTTAAAGTCGTGAAATCCAATAATGCGTTTATATCATCTTCTAAAACTTTGTTAACTTAAACATATCATAATTCGAGATTTAGATCTTCAAGGGAAGGGTTCCATTGGAATTCGACTATTGAGCTTGGTATTTTAACAACTTTGCATTTGTCCCCTCGGTTACATAGAAGCCCTCAGATCCGTCATGTGAAGGGGCTAACGCCACCTCAGGTTGGTGGAAGGTCAACACGGAAGCCTATGTTGCCGGTGCTCCCTCTTTGGCTGGTTGTGGAGGTATTTTTAGAGACTGCAATAGTTAATCTTTGGGTTGTTTCTCTTATCCAGTGGACACGAGTTTCGTTTTTATTGCGGAACTTCATGTTGCGATCACCGCTATAAATTTTGCTTATGAGAAAGGGTGGAAGTTTCTTTGATTTAGAGAGTGATTCGACCTATATGTTGTTCATCTTTTGACTACTCGAACCGCATTGGTTCCTTGGTCGATTCGACTGAATTGGCTTCATTGCTTGCGACAGCTCGATCATATTCATTTTCAGGTTATGCATATTTATCGTGTAGGAAATCAAGTGGCGGATGTTGTAGCTAATTTTGGACAGACTTGTAGTAATTTAGTTTGTTACGATAATTTGGCTCCCTTTTGTGTTAGTTTTTTTGCTGACAATTACAGTGGTCGCGACTTGTATCGGTTCATTTGATTTGTAACTTGTTTATCTTTTTTGCTTCTTCTTAATAATATTTGGGTCTTGATGCGCGGTTGATTGTCGAGAGTGGTAAACTAGCTAGGTGGACTGTTCGGCTTCTTCTGCTACATCCTCCCTTCTTTTATTTTAAAAAAGACATCATAATGAGATTTCTAGTTCAGTAATTACATCTCAAAAGATCTTCTAGAGATATTCCACAAAATTGATTAGTTTTTTTAGAATTATGTTTAAATCTTTTTAGAATTATGTACTAATTAATTAGGTTTTTGTACCTTTATAGGTAATTTAAATTTAATACGAAAACAATGCCTATGTTTGGTTTAGATGATGGTGAAAATGATGGGAAAATAAGTAAATAAAACTAGGAAAAAAAAAAACCATAGATAATAATATAGATCTCTTTTTCATCTGACCGTGTACATATGTTCTGAGAATCTGAGCTGCCTAGTAATTAGATAAAAAAAAAAGTTTTGAAATTAAACACTATTTTTAATTTTTAGGTGTAAAAATGTACAAGCTGTAAATTATGGGCGGCTAATAATAGTAACTTTTCTGAAATATATTTCTGACAAGTTGAAAATGAATCTTCATCACTGTAATAAATAATATGCTGTTTCATGCAAAATTACCTTTTTAGTCCAAATCTATTCAATAACTTTCTAATTGATCAAAATTACTTCCAAAATCCAGTTATGATCTTCTTGCATATTAAATTAACATCAACAGTTCATTTAGAGTTAATTTTTTGACAACCAGTTCATTAGTTATTATATTTTGCTTTTATGGATTTTATTATTTGTGCAATTTTTTCTTCTTCTTTTTTATAGATTTTGTACTAATTTTAACCTAAATATATATAAAATTATTTATTTATTTATGGGGAGTACTAATGAGCAATGAGTAAAGGGCACACAAGTGAATAATTATATCGAAAAATATGAATTGCATATCTCATGCAAATAAAATTAATTTGATATCATATACTAGAAATCTTCTGAATCACAATCAAACACTATAGAGATGTTGGGCTACAAAAAATTCCTTCACTGTATTATAGAAAGATTAAAAAAAAAAAGATTGGTTGTTAACTTGTTTACAATATGTTAAGGCATGTAAATTAAAGGGATCAAAGGGTAACAAAATAGGAGACCATAAAAGATACGTAATGTTTTTTTAGAAAAGATAAGTATATTTATGGGCTACGGATCTTTCTTCCACAACTTTTATGATGGAAGATTGTTTGGTTGTGCCTGGATTCTAGTAAGATGCATTCTCTTCCTTTACTTAAAATTTCCGATTATAAAATAAAAAATAACAAAAGAAAAATTAACATGTACGTAAAGTTTAATAACATATTAAAGGAAATAAAAAGTGAAAAAAAAGAAGAAGATTGTAAATTGAATTTCTTTTTATTTCAATAAAGTTATTTTACACACAATAGTTCTCGGAGGAGTGATATAAAAATAAATTATAGAAATAACTTCTCATTCATGTAGAAATGATATCATTGGTGTACGTGCTACGTGAGAGTTTCAAGCAATTAGGTTATAAACGAATTTTGCAAGTTCATAGTTGTTGCTTAGTGGCCATTATGTACAATCATTAAACAATGATTGTTACACTTCTAAAAAAAATATAGAGTTTTGAGTTTGAATCTTAAAATCAAGTAAAAAGACACTCGCAAAAAAAAAAGTGGCGTTATGTGATACATGAAAATCAACCATTTACATCAAACTTCCATTAATTTTCAATTGAATTAAGCCAAAATTGTTATAATATAATAAAAAAAATTTAAAAAGGCACTCTATATTTTTTTAATAACAATCTTTAAAGGATTTACCCCATAACTTCACCTTTAATTATGTTTAACCTTAAAAAATTATGTAACTAGTAGTACTTATATTGGCACATATACTCAAGTACTATTAATTAAAAAATCCTCATGCATATTATATATCACCCTTTATGAAAAGCTCTGAAGAAAGTTATGAATAATAATCAAACAACTTTTCGTACTAAATTACATATAAACACTAGAATATATGGAAATTTCAATCATTTCTTAGGTATCTGTATTCCGGTTCAGTTTTATGGAGCATCCATTTAGTTACTTAAATGTTTCTTTCGACCACTCTGTTAGGACTGTGTCCTCCAGCACTGCGTTTTATAAATGTGATATTGTCCGCTTTGGGTCATGCCCGCACGGATTTGACTTTAGGCATCAATTTTTCTAAAATGCCTCATACCAATAGAGTGATGGATATTCCTTATAAATCATATAAGACTTCTTTTACTTTACCAATGTGAGATTTGTGTTTGCTCCCACTAATCAATTTTTTGTATATTGACTCATAATATCAATGGGGCTTTTGTCGGAGCGGAGTGGAGCGTAGCGAGAGGAGAGAAGCGCATCGAGCGGCACGGAACCTTATCCTTTAGGGTTTCGGCTTTCTTATATATACATATATTCTGTAACTGTTTCAGATACTTGATTCAAGTAATAAAATCGCTCATCACCCTCAGAAATGTAGGCATAATTGCCTAACTTCGTTAACAAATTCTGTGTCGTTTATTGCTTTATATCTTAATTGAATTAGCTTCATAGTTATTTAAAAAAAAAAAAAACACTGATAGCTTTTTGAATTTCTAATAATTCATTGTTTTAAAAAGAAAAATTCTAATTCTAATAATTATTAGCCATGATTCAATATTCCTCCATGTAATTTACTCATTGCCTATTTAAGTAAAAGGTACGACATATACATGTCAAAATTTGGATGGGTAAAACTATAAAAGATTGAGCACCATATTTTACATCATAAAAATTGAGAATTGTTAAGCAACAATTTATCTCAAAGTCTAATCCGATACCTAAAGGCTAAATTAATCAAATGATAGAATGTGTTATTGTAAATGTAGCAAAACACGTTACGGGGTATTTGAGTTGTTGAGAGCCTTAAAAAACTAATCAAAGAACTAGTTGGATTTAGAGAGTAGGTCATTCAATGAGTTCAAAACGGAATTTTCGATTTTTTGTTGTTGTTTTCTATTCGGTTTTTAAATCTACACTAGACTGACTAATTCGGTTTTGGGGCGAGTCCAAAGTTTATGGTATTTAAACTCCTCTCAGTCGCTGTTGTGAGGGAGCAATCTTCAGACCTCCCTACCAAGTGCAGCCCCATACTAACACTGCGCCAACCAACAATTTGTAAACGGATTTTTCGATTTTGAAAGTCTAAAAATTCAAATTATTTTGTTAACAGCTACAACAGTGATTTATTAGATTCAAATTTTACTGATTTTAATAGGTGTTGTAGTAACTGATAAGGGAAATTCTAGGGTCACTTTGTTTTTCACAAAGTAACCATTACTTTGTTTTTCACAAAGTAACCATTACTTTGTTTTGTCCACCATTAGATCATGGGTTAAAATCTAATCTAATGGTGGACAGGACAAAGTACAAACAAAGTAGAGGAAAAACAAAGTGACCATAGCCTACACCGACTGATAATAGGTGAGAGACCCGAGTAGACAGCCAATGGGCTTTTCTATTATTGGGCCTGCTCTCTTATTTGGGCCTATGTGATATGGACTGTACCAGTTGCTTTGATTATTATTTTCGTTTTTTTATTTATCACGATGATGATAAACTAATCAAGTGGGAATTATTATTTATATATTTATTTTTTTTAGCAAAAAGTTTAGCATATTTAATCGCAAAGTCAGATCTCGATGAAATTTACAGTTAAGTTTACATATTGTCAACCAACAAGAGGTAAATTAATTTTGACGTAACGGAGTTCGAACCTCAAATCTTTCAAGCAGAAAATATAGTGATTTACCGCTTAGACAAAGTCTTTTTAGTGGAATTATTATTTATACAAATATGTATAATTCTATAAATTAAATATCAAAATATTTAATTTTTTCTATCAAAAAAAAGGGAAATTCTATGGTCACTTTGTTTTTGACAAAGTAACCATTACTTTATTTTGTCCACCATTAGATCATGGGGTGAAAAGTGATCTAATGGTAAATAAAGCAAAGTACAGACAAAGTAACTCAAAAACAAAGTCACCATAACCTACACCAAAAAAAAAATATATATTTTTTTTAATTAAAAGCAGAGCCAAAGTAAGATGTTAAATTTAGACATCCCACTAAATCGGCACTCCTAAAACTATATATCAAAATATTTATTAAATGGTGTAGGCTATGGTTACTTTGTTTTTCCCTTACTTTGTTTATATTTTGTCTTTTTCACCATTGGATTAGTTTTGAACCCATGATCCAATGGTTGACAAAACAAAGTAATGGTTACTTTGTGAAAAACAAAGTGACCATAGAATATCCCTTATTAAATTGAACTCAAAACCAATATAAAGAAACTGAAAAGATACAAAACTTCAAACTTCACAACTAGATATAAAATGAGTCAGCTTTATCTAAAACAAAGGCTACTTAGTTAACTGATTTGAAGACATAATCGATACAACTAGTCTTCTAAATTCAAGCATAAGGAATCTTCAAGAAGGAGACACACCTACCTAGTATTTGTTTTTAGTGAAGGAGTTGAAAATCTTCAATTTTGCATATCATTGTAGAACAATTGTAGACAATATTTTAAACTGCTTTTGGTATAATCATGGAAAATTACTCAATTCATAATTGAATTTAGATTTTATTATACATAAAACGAAGTTTATTTTTATTTTTTAAAATTCTGACAGTAATTGTTATTATCTTCATTGACGAATTAAGTTGCTTGCAAAGAAAGACTTGCCTTTGCAAAACCAAGTATTTAAAAATATTAAAATCATTAAATCTGGTATATATTTTATTTAAAAGAAAATAAACTCGATCTTGAATATTTAGCGTTGCGCGCTTTAGACGATCAAGCAGTGTTCGTTAGCCACAATGAATAAACCTGATACATTACTTTTCCTAATCCAAATATTATATTTGTACACATAACCGTAACAAATCATAAATATTTCCAAATTGAAAACATTAATATATTAATATTAAAATAGATTATTCAGAAACTAATTAGTTACCAATCTTGGTTGCGCGATTCATTGGAGATAATTAATTGTTACTAATTCTTTTTCCAAGAACATCTTCAATCCTGCACATCAATAACAACTTTTCAAGAAACAAAATCTTTTATAGGTAAATAATTACATAGGAGAGCTAAAAATCTTCCGTGAGAAATCCGTCGGCATTGATGGAAATTTTTAGAGAAGGTCTGTCGCTAATTTCAACTCGGAAGAGAAAGAAAAGATGAAAGACGTTCCCTAAAAACCTCCACCAATGGCGACAATTTTCTCATTATTCAATAATTTTGATATTTGCGCAGTAGCATTATTTTAGGTTAACTAAGGCTTAAGCTTGGAGACACATATATAGAGATTAGAGAGAGGTAATTAGAGATAAAAATTACATGTTCCAAGAACTGATGGGCCTTTAATGGATTTGGGTTAGGCCCAATAGAGAACTAATGGGATATTTTCGTTATTGGACCTATGTGATATGGCTTACATCAATTGCTTTGATTCTGTAAAGATAAAATAAAGGCTTAATACGTATTAGACTACTAAATTTATCCACATTTTTCACTTAGAAATCCGATTAATTAAGCATCAAATCCTATTTCCTTTCAAAAAAAAATAAAATCAAATCCTATTAATTAATTTTAAGAAATCAAATAGATTGTATAATGTATAATTTCCTTAATTACTAGTCTTAATTGGATTAGGATTGTCCTAGTCGGATTCAATTTAGGACCAGTAATCTATATTTCACCGCCAAGAATCTACAAGGTAGTATAAATAAAGCATTGATAGAAACAAAGTGATTATAGTTTTCATCCAACATATTAATTTTGCTACAAAAATTAACGTTGGTAACAACAGCTCAAAGAGGCTAGGGTTAGGGTTTTGCTGCTCGCGATCGAGAAAAAAAAGATGGAAAGGCTTAGCGACGAAGAAATCATCAAAGGTTTTCTATGGAAGAAGATGAACGGAGAAAACCTGTTGCCTCACAAATTTTTGAGAGAATGTGATGTTTATGGTGATAAAGAGCCCTGGCGTCTTTTTAACAATGATGCTCAAGAGATTCATTATGTGCTTACGGAGTTGAAGAGGAAAGGTATGCATCGGATACGAAGGACTGCTGGGTCCGGAACATGGACTCCCCAAAGTGTTGAACAAGTTTATGATAGAAACGGGTTGCTTATCGGGTTCGATAAACTGCTTGTTTTTAAAGGCAGAGAAGAAGAAGAAGGTAGAGATAATGGTCGTTGGGTAATGAACGAATATTCGACTTTGATCGAGACGGATGATGTTGTTTGCGCCATCAGAAATTTTAAAATCTAAGGATTAATTTATCTATTAGGGCATGACTAAAGCATAATGTTAGTTTTTAATTAGTTGATTTATTGATGAAGTTGTTGGTTTTGTGTCATGATTTTACCCTTATTTTTACTATTGTTGCCAAATTCATGGGAGTGATTGTACGTTACAAATTCATGAGTAATTAATTACCTGTGGGAAGATTTTTCTTTTAACAGCTTTCCTCTGGCTGAGAGTCTAGATCTAATTTAGCATGGGCACTTGATGAAATTGAATATTGTTAATTTTGAACCTTTAAGTAGATTTAAAAAGTCAAATTGGAGGTTTTCTAAAATAATAAAAAATAAAAGTTGATCCTCTAATTATTCTAGAATTACAAACCATCGAATAAGCATAAAAGCTTGCTAGATAATATCAGTCCCAAAAAGGATTAAACCGACATAAAATTGTTATTAATAATTGAAAATGCAAAATTAACAATAAGATTAACAGCAAAGTTACTTGAAACCTTTTGTTGTATTAAATTAGACCGTGAAAACATTGAGATTAATTAACAATTCATAGCGGGCAAATTATGTCTTAAGGGAATTGTCAAGTTCATGCCTCAAGGTTTCCACCGTCTAATTTAATTCAACAAATGGTTTCAAGTAACTGTATAATTTTATTAATCTTACTGTTAATTTTGCAATTTCAATTATTAATAATAATTGTATATCTTTTTAATCCTTTTTGGAACTGATATCATCTAACAAAGTTTTTTCTTCTAACAAATCTTATAACAAGCAAATTGCTAAACCACTTTTACTTTGAAATAGACCAATAAGATACCTAAGACCTAATGATGATGTAGATAGATTTAAAATTCCATGACAACGAGGGCTTTTGATATAAATTTATATATATTTAGTCTTTTTTTTCTTTTTTGCATATGAAACTTCATATGCAATTTCCTCAAGCTTTTTAATATTTTTCAACAACCGGTGAGTACTTAATCCCTCTAACTCCCCTCTACATCAGTTTCTAACATCGTTCATCAGTTCAGCTGTCTGATTGGATATAAGTATATGAGTAAAACACTTGATGAGATTAATTAACAGTTCGAAAAACATCTGCATAATACACTACGGGTCACCCTATGGTTACAAGAGTACGACTATATATAGGAGAAATCATTGTCCGGTCACGGTACATATATATCCTTTCTCTATGTAATACTTGTGTATCTTAGTTTCATTAAGCAACACTAATTGGAGTATTGAAGTACTAGTAGTCTAGTACGAACGTGTCTAGCAATGGGCATATGTAATCTAGTACTATATATTATTTGGTCCATTTAATATGTTAATTTATATTATTTGACATGATTTGGTTGGTTCTATATTATTTCGATATGTGACATTTTGGCCATCCGATTGATGAAAAGATAAGAGGTTGAATATAAATTGCATCGAGTAAATGCCATAAATGCGAGATGTTCTTAATAATTCTGAAGCTATTTTCGTACTAATAATAAATATTCTAAGAATGATCATTTATGCATATGGACAACCAAAGACATAACTATATATTTATATATACGTAAGCTTATATAACAAAGGATAATATATTATTGTCTATATACTACTAAAAGAAATGTGTTCAAATATGTAAGATACAAAATTATATATAGAGAGCATGGCACGAAGTACCAATGATTTTCCTTATCTCAACAAACTTCATCTCTTTTTCAAGCTACATATTCATATGATTGAGCATTGAGGTGCGTAAAAATATATTAACAATTCATTGTTTTCGTTACAATGAATTTAGTAAAATTGGAGTAAGGTTTTTTTGGCTAAAAGTTTAACTGAACTAAAATAAATTGAATAAATTAATATATGTATCGATCTAAACTGGATTGAATGTTTGATGAATTTTGTTGAATTTATTGAACTGAACTAAGAGAAATTATTGAACTGAAATGAAATGTGATAAATATAAAGATCCGTCATTTATTGTTGAACTGAACTAAACTAAATAAAAATGAACTGAATTGAATTGGTTTAATTGGCTCAACTGGCTGAACTAAAGTAAGGAATTTTGAACCAAAATAGGCTTATGTTGATATCATTTAATAACCATATATTTTTGTTTTCTAAATTCTTGAAATTTAGGACTTTTGTAATGTAGTTACCAACACTTAGACTCTGTTCTTTTTCACTTATATTCAGCACATTACAACAATTCAGTTCAGTTCAGCAATTTCAATTCTATTCGGCAATTGAAGTTCTATTCGGCAATTTGAGTTCAAAAATTTCACTTCAATTCAGCAATTTAAGTTCTATTCAGCAATTTCAAATCAGTTCAGTTCAGTTCAACCAAAAAGAACAGGACCTTATACTTTTTTTCCTATTTTTTTTTCCACTTAACACTTTCTCCTACAATACTTCCCTCGCAACAATCTTTTCTTTCTACAGGAATGTCAAACAAGCCCATGACAGAACCTATAAATAGACACAATACTAATGAAGTTTATATATCTGCTACAAAGTAACACTCATATTATCTCTCTTGAAAGGGAATAGCCACTTTCACCAGTCAAGAAATTGAGTGAAAGTAGGTGAAACTATGGCTACTTGTACCGTTAATGGTTATGCTAATTCAAGTTCTTCATCTCCTCCTCCACATTTCCTGATAGTGAACCCAAATAAGGGAAAAAAGAGAGACATAGTGAAGTATTTGGTAGGCAAAAATGTGAAGAGTGGAATGAGTTTTTTGGATAGTTCTGAAGAGGGTTTGAAAGAGAGAGTTGCTGTTGATTATAGGTTGATTTTGGTGTTTTCTATTATTCTTTGTAGATTTCTTAATTTCGTTGAGAAGCCTTTGAAATACATTGGTTTTTTCATTGATTTTTTCCTTAATCTTCTCTCTCAAAATGGTGGTTTCTTTGGCATAATCCACAACTTCCTTCACGGTATATATCCGTCACTTCCTTATATATTTAAGGTCACGACTAATAGCTTTTTAATATAACGTCGAGAATACTGTCATACGAATGCCTTTAGTTTTGAAGTGTGCATTACTTGATATTAGATGCTTAAATGCAGTGTTACTTAACTATTTTAACCAAATACTTAATTGGCTCGTACCGTATGGTTACACAATTTTTCAAAATGAGTATCTTTTTTATTTATACAACCAGAGAAGAATTTTTACTGTATGGAATTGAATAGACCCGAAACCAAACATAGACTAGAAATTTTGGAGACAAACCGAACTAGATTTTAATATGGTTCGATTGCATGTTATTTTAATTCGGTCTAATCGTCCTCAGTTTGGTTTTGCTGACCCCAAAAACTTGATTAATTGCAGGAAAGCTGAGAATACCAAGAAGAGGATCAGAGAATTATGTGAGCACAATTGGGCAATTAGATGGGAGAATTGAGCTGTACAAGACTAGAATTTTATCAGAACAAGTTGATGATTCAGTTTCAAACATTAAAAATAATCTGGGCAACATATATCTAATGGATCTTTGTGCTATGGCTGCTAAACTTGCTTATGAGAATCACATTGTTGTTCAAAATGTCATTCATACTTACTGGAAGGTAAACATATTCTTCAAATGTGTGGTTGACTGTGTGAGGTGTCAACCTAGTTTGAATGTTTGTTTTTCCGTTGTTCACTTGTTATTTGCTTTTACTTAAAAGAAAAGTAATCTAACTAATTGATTAAACCATGGTTTAATTTGAATGTTTTGTTGTATTTTTACATGAACAGATGCATTTTGTGGCCTTCTACAACTGCTGGAATGGTATGTTTTGTCAAACATGTTTTAGTCGTATGGATGACATGTACGCCGGACCAATAACTCACATATAACATTTAAATTAATAATATATATTAGTTAAATATCTATAGAAAATTATTGGTCGTAAATAAAAATTCAAAAAATAAATTCTACATATTAATATATTAATTCTAAATGCTAACATATATAACATGTTTCTCTAAATAAATAAAAAATATGAGGCGTTTTCAAGTTATTTATCCGGTGTGCGGATTACTAACACTCTAGTATAATTTCCTTTTAATCTTACCGATGGAGTTTACTGCATTATCAAAGAGTCAGAATCTTATAGTTATCTCGAGTAAATTTTACGATTGCTTACCATATTTTTAATTTATGAAATAGGTCATCAAATTTTCATTTATCCTTGAATTAAGCCTCATAGTTTCATTTCTTCTTCTTCACAAAAGTTAATTTACCCAATTCAAATAAAAAAATAGTTGTTGGAACAGTGACATGGGAGTCGTATTGAAAATGACTAATCTTGATCGGAATTATCTTAATGAGAATATTTGGATAACACTTTCCCATTCGGTTGTCACTTCACTACCCCGGTGATATTTTTTGTCTGGATTAGTCGAAATGACTACATTGTAATAAAATTAGTTGTAACGTTAGTTAAACTTCTATGACTATCGGTACAATTTACAATTCACTGGTAGATCACCTGTGGCTACTTCTTGCATCATGGTCAAAAATGTGTTTGGCATATCAGAGTTGTGTGTTAGATATTCAGTATTGTTCAACAAGGTTTGTAGCATCTAATTAATATCAAAATCCTTTGTAATGTGACAGAGAATCAAAAGGCAAACAACACCCAAGTGTTCATATGTTGTGACAAGCCCAAAGATGCAAACTTGATAGTAGTAAGTTTCAGAGGAACAGAGCCCTTCAATGCCCAAGATTGGAGCACTGATTTCGATTTCTCCTGGTATGAGGTTCCGAAAGTCGGGAAAATCCACATCGGATTCCTTGAAGCTCTCGGATTAGGCAACAGAAAGGATACCACCACTTTCCAAACTCACCTTCAAAAGAAGCACACGGATTTTTTCAATTTGAACATTGAAGCTGAGGCTAATATGATGGAATGGGCTAAGAAAAGTGCTTATTATGTTGTGGCTTTGAAGCTCAAGAACTTGCTAAAAGAGCACAAGAATGCTAAGTTTGTTGTCACAGGACATAGCTTGGGAGGTGCACTTGCTATTTTGTTTCCAAGTGTGCTCGTCATTCAGGAAGAGAGGGAAATGCTTAGCAGGTAATATTCTCAATTTCTGACACGACAACACTATTAACAGAAAGAACTTGTTTGACATATAACCAATTTCTATAGATTCCCGTCCAGTCAGAGGATACTATGTCAGCCCAACTGTTTACACGAACACTTCATCACCTAAGTGCAGGGACCAGTTGATCCTGGTCCACGATAGAATTTCTCCTGTATGACACGGTTATGGCATGATAACCTGTTTTGACACAGATATTGTATTGACAGGTTGCTAAATGTGTACACGTTCGGGCAGCCAAGGATTGGGGACTCAAAACTAGGGACATTCATTGAAGCACATTTGAATTATCCGGTTACTAAATACATTAGAGTTGTTTACTGCAATGATATGGTGCCTAGAGTTCCTTTTGATGACAAGGTTTTTTCTTTCAAGCATTTTGGGACTTGTCTATACTACGATAGCCGCTACTTTGGCAAGGTATGCACTTGATATTCAATATATGACTCGTTTTCTTTATCGGATACAATATAACGACTGCCGTGTGTCACTCAAATGCAACATTGTCTTTTTGAGTAATACATGTTAATGTATTATGTTTGGATTGTCAATAGCTTATGGAAGAGATGCCCAACCCGAACTTCTTCGGATTGAGTCATATAATACCGATGAGGATCAATGTAGTATGGGAGATATTGAGAAGCTTGGCAATAAAGCATACACATGGCCCAGATTATGAAGAGTCTTGGTTCTGCACTTTCTTTAGGCTACTTGGATTGTTTCTGCCTGGAGTTGCAGCTCATAGCCCTGTTGATTATGTTAATTCGGTTCGGCTCGGGCGAGAAAGAGTTGCTCCTTTTACTTCTTTGAAAAGCTTTGCTCGCAAACTATGAGACTGGAAATGGCAATGTTCATGTCTTCTTCATCATCATTTAACATTTATCATAAGGTCAAGAGATCAATCAATGATAGAGAGATTTATACGAAAATTCAATCAATCATTTTGTTTTAATTATGTCATCATTTTGTCCATTTGAAATAAAATCTTGGCAACAAGATGAAACTTGGTAAAACTCAAGTGAAAACCAAGTGAAAGTTTAGTGAAAGTTGATGAAATCTTAGTTTAATTGTTTCACACTAGTTTCAAGTAATCAAGTTTAGTACAGTTAAGTCATTTCCTTCTAATTTTTAAAATAAAATCTTGGCAACGAGGTGAAACTTGGTGAAATTCCATGGAAACTTGGTGAAACTCAAGTGAAAATCAGGTGAAACTTGATGAAATCAAGTTTTATCAAAGCCGATGTTCAGCACCTCTAGAAGAAGCCACCGCGCCCCTGAAACTGCAATACAGGAGGATTAGTCTTGCTCCAAACCCAACTATTACATTACAAAAAATCAAGTTTTTTCTTTTCTAAACATCACAATGTATTTGTAGTACCAAAAACCAAACTGTCAAAGTTGGCTATTATTCGCTTGTAAATATGGCTCCATCGACTATTTCATCAAAGAAATTTAGTGACAGTAGCCCCTTCCTAACCGATCTTCAACCCCATTTGCAACTGCTATAAATTAAAACACAACACAAGAAACTTAGCGACATATATTCATAGGTGGAAACAACAATTTCATAGACAACGTGCATGAGAAATTTACTGATACATTTTAGTTTTGAAATGCAAACATACCTTCAGGTTGAGCAACTAGCATAACACTCGATATTCGGTTCTCAATCGGCTTTCCATTTCATCTAGAGCTCCCACTACTACATATTTGAAGACAAGGCGAGAAATTTAGAGACGATAACTCATAGTTGCAAGCGAAATTTCAATAGACAACATATTCACTGTTTGAAGATGTTGACATGAAAAATTTGCCATCATTAATTCGTAAGTTAAAACAGTTCAGGCACATTCATGTTTCGAATACAAAAGTTAGACCATTGCCTAATTCATCACCGAGATTTAACGGCTCCGTATTTTGGCTCTCTCAAATTGTAGTTGTGGACAACTTCCACCCCTCGGAGATCTTCCATTTTCAATTCCTTTAAGATAACATATGGAAAGAGTGAAGTGAATACTTTACGAGCCATATGGAAGCAATAGTAATTGGTGCAGGTTGAAGCTTTTTCCAGCATTGAAATAATTGTCTCTAAAAGTTGGATGGAGAATTTAACTGAATGGAGTCTTCCATCTCATGGTAATGGGGGTAATCATTTTCCCTTGCCTTGAAAATTTATCCATTCATCGTTGTGCTAAATTGACAAGTTTTCCAATGAGCGGTTTATTAGCACTTGTGAAGTTAGAAATCAAAGACTGAGGAATTCAGATTCATTTTCAATGAACACAAGTCCTTCCCCTCTGATTTCATTCAAGTAACAGAAATCATCCAAAATTTTCGATTTCTTGAAAACATCTCTTTGTATTATTGTTGGCATCTCGAGCCTCGGTCTCTAGCTGCAATCATAGAACATCCCTCCTATACCAATTTCCACCTTTGTATCAACAATTTCTACATTCGTAGCTGTCAGAAGAAACATATAATTCCCAGTGGATGGAGTTTTCAGGTAACAACACAACCAAAATCCATTTTCTATAGTAATTAGAATGAATTTGATTAATATATTAAATTGTTTCCAATGGTTGTTGTGAGTTTTATATATGTAAGACAAAGGGGTGACAATCCGGGTTATCGTGTTTCTCTTATATATGTAAGACAAAGGGGTGACAAAGGTTGTGAGTTTTAATTTCCACTACTTGAAAGCTCAGACTTACAATATAAACTCATATCTTGTACTGTTTAGATATTTGCCACTTTGATTCGAAATCGAGTTTGAATGCCGGAACATGTTGCAACTTTCTGGGATTCGAATAATGACTACTCTATAGCTTATAAAAGGCAGCATCTTCATTTTGGCAGAAATTTTTGTTGACGAGTTAATAACTTATTTTAAGCAAATCCATGAGCGCCGAAGCTACACAAAAGGCTGAATCGAATAGAACTTACAAGAAAAATATAATTCCCGAACTTTTATTCCACGCTTTTGAATTTACCCTAATTATATTAGAAACCCAAGTTTAATCAGATTTCTTCACAAAATGATGACAAGAACAATACTAGTCTAATGTGAAGTATTAATATAAGCAGCCGAGTAAATGCAATATCAAGTTAAGTTTGTCATAACATTAACACAATCTCAAGATAGAACAAGAATAAATGATTAGTCCATAAAACAAGTGAACAAATACGTTGGCAAATCGGAACCACGTATCAATTGATAGCAGATTCTTTTTATATATCTTGAAAAATGTGCAGTATGAAGGATTGCTGACGAATCTAGACATCCCGACTAGGTCGACACTCCTAGAACAAGTCACCGCACCCCTAACACTCCAATACAGGGGGATTAATCCTGCTACAATCCCTACTATTACACTTTTAACTAAAATTGAACTAACAAATGTTTTGATCTAATTACTAAAGAAATGTGATGAGGCCCTATCTACCTCGAACCAAACGGTCATAGGGCTGATATCCGTTGATGAAGCAAGTTCCAATCGACTGGGGCGTCAAAGAACCACTTCAAATTCTCAGCTAATTGTTGATTCTCAATTGAGCTTCAACCGCATTTGCATCTGCTATAAATTCAAACATAATGCAAGAAATTTAGCCACATAAATACACAGTTGGAAACAACAATTTCATAGACAATG
Source organism: Euphorbia peplus (assembly GCA_028411795.1). Lineage (NCBI taxonomy): Eukaryota > Viridiplantae > Streptophyta > Magnoliopsida > Malpighiales > Euphorbiaceae > Euphorbia > Euphorbia peplus. The sequence goes on along the minus strand of CP110843.1, from coordinate 3,087,970 downwards.
TACAAGAAAAATTTACAGATATATTTTAGTTTTGAAATGCAAACTCACCTTCAGGTTCAATAACTAGCATAACACCAGAATTTTGGGTTTCAAATCCGTCTATATTTCCTATTGGAGCCGCTACTACAGATTCAAAGACAAAAGAAAAATTTAGTGACATTAATTCATACTTGCAAAATACATGATAAATTTACAATATACATTTTTCAGTATTGAAATGGAAACGTACCTTCAGGCTCAGCAACCTTCATTGATCCTTCACCCACTTGGAACTGGGCATCGTCAGTGATAGGATCATCTTGTCGTGCTTCTTCTGCATCGTCAATGATAGGATCATCTTCTTCTTCTGAATTCAGAGACAATAGTGAGATACATTCATAGTATAGAAATCAAAAAATTCAAAGACAGAGCGCGTACATGGGAAATTTAGAGTAAAATGTAATCAATACTTCTTTTAGTTTAGTTTTGAAATGAAAAATTTACCTTCTACATCCAATAATTGTACCAAATAATCGTTAAAATTTTCATCATCGACCAAAGGATTATCGTATTGTGCAGCTCCTCCCTCCACTCGGGGCTCTTGAGTGCGTTCTTCCATCTGAAAATTGTAAATAGAGCTCAATTAGTCGAAATAATTTGTGTTAATTTGATGCTAATTAAACAAATTAATGTGAGTTTTCATTTTAACAAAAATATGACTAACGTACACATCCTAATAAAATATATAAAGAACTTACATATTCTTTGTGTACTACGGGTTCTTCACGTAATTGGGCAGCAGATTCTTGATGTTCAAATTCTCCAACTCCTTGAAAATTCAAAGATAACAATTAAGATTAATTTTCAGTCAAATTTTAACATACAAACAATAACTACATTTTTTTAATTTTTGAATTTTTAGGTTTGAAATGAAAAATGTACCTTCTGGATCCAAATTCTTTTCTAAACAATCACCAATATTTTGGTCATCGACAAGTTGTGCAGCTCCTCCTTCCACCCGGGGCTCTTGAGTCGTGTTTTCCTCCTTCTGAAAGATGTTAATAGTGCTCGATCGATCAAAATAATGTCTGTTAATTTGATGCTAATTAAACAAATTGATGTCGGTCTTAGTTTTAAGTTCACAACTTATGCGTAACAATCACTACACCATAGATTCCATAATGCAACGCGATTTTGGATACATTTACAACACAATTACATTTCACTTCCCTCTATCACTTTTTGTTACACCACTCTTAACTTTTCCTTTCCCACTCCTTTCATTTGGTTTCCCTCCATTATTATAACCTTTCATTTCCCACCAATTTTACTTTGACTCTCTTGACTTTTCGCCAAAATTCCACTTAAGCAAACAAAACTAGAATTTCCTAAAATTTCATTCCGTTTAGGGTTTTACCTTCAGAAGCGACTCTCGACCTTCAAACTCTTTTTATCAAAACTCACTCTCACGTATCATAATAAATATGTAAGGAACTTACAAATTCTTGGTATACTGTCGTTTCTTCAAGTGGTTGGACATTAGATTGTTGATGTTCAACTTCTCCAGCTCCTTCAAAATTCAAACACAACATATTAGACAACATAGAGAGATTTTACGGGAATACAGTACAACAAAAGTGGCCTTTAATAGCACTAACAAAAACCCAATATCATTCTGGAAACTCACTCTTCCATCAACCAAATGTCTACCTTTCTAATTGCAAACTCACTCTTCCATTGCACTGTGTAAGTGAGATCCCTACTGTTTTCAGCTGTTTTGATTTCGTTTTTATGCTCGGATTTATTGGTTTTTGTAGTTTTTGTGGTGCTTGGTTGAGTCTGCACTCGTATGTGTTTATTTTTCTTTGATTTTGTTGTTATAATCTGCAATGCAGGACGGGATCTTGACTGATTTTAAGGGTTTGCTTGGATGGAGGTTTTAGGATTCAGAGTCAGGGTTAGGGTTTAGGGGGGTTTTGTGAATAATAATCCATGGCTTTCTCTATCTTTAATTTGTGATTGAAACTAGATTTATGTGTTTATACAGAAACTGGAAAACAAAGAACACACATGAAATGAGTAACGCCTTTTAACCAAGATTTAATTATGTTTATAACTAACTAATTTGGGAAACAATGGGTTAACATGACCATAATCGGAATGATCAAGGCCTCATATGATGTTTTTTGCCTTACGAAAATGTGTCAGATAGGAAGGACTTGTTAGTTTTTGTGTAGGTTCTTTTCATTTTTGACGACTTTTGCATTATGTTGTGTATATTACAGAAACTATTGATCCAGAAGTGAAAATTCTTAGTCTGTCAATCATATCCCCCGGGGCCTGACATTGTCCTATCAGTACCTGAAGATGGAAAAGTGAAGGGCTCTTGGTTTATGTTGAAAGAAGGTAGTCCATACAACTTGATGTTTACCATTCAAGTCGGCGAGAACATTGGGTAAGCTATCAACATCCTAATAAATTGCAGGGCTTATGTTTTGGAAATCTGAATTCGTCTCTTAAAATTAGGTCTTATATTTCAGTGGACACCACAAAAGAGATGCTTGGAACATTTAGTCCTCATCCAGAACCTTACACTCCTACAATGTCTGAATAGAACACCCCATCACGCATCTTTGCCAGAAGATAATATTCTGCAAAATCAAAGGTAGTTTGGCTTTGTTCTATGAAACTTTATTGCAGTTTGGTTCTTTTTTTATTATCAGTGGCTGTCAAGAAGTGTTCAGTTTTGTATTCTAGTTTTTTTACTCAGTTATGCAGATTGCTTAAGATCTTTATTCTGTATGGATTAAGCTTCCAGTCTTCGTTATGCTCGATATAGTTTGTTTTGGTATCTCATGTTGTTCTATAGCCTTTATCAACTGACGGAAATTTAGTTCTTAATCCCCCGAATATATTGTGTTATTTGCTTAGTTCTTGTCCAAGTTTTATGGAGCCACTAAGTTCTGGTTTATGGTTCATATACAGTAGCAATGGTCAAGTATGCAATTATTTTCCTCTAACTTATAAAATTAGTTATAAGATGAGTTTATATTCTTTTATTACCCTAAAACCCTCTAGCAGGTTCTATAATTTCTCTAACTTATAGTTGAATTTTACTATACAAAAGTAACTATAACGCGTTTTAAATCTCCAAATTAGAAGCGTACCTTGAAGCAATTGCATTGTGTTACAATTCGGAACTATCGCCATGCGAACCCTTTTACTTGAGTGATTTTCTTGATTCTACAAGCCCCGTTTTCTCGAAGTTTTGATCTTTTTAATATTGCTAGATTCTGCATTGTCGTGATCTTTATTCCTTATCGCACAAACGACGTAATCCCCTCCACTTAGACTCGAGAACTCATGCATCACCCAATGACCCTTCGCCATGTCTTCTCCTTTAGCTCTAAAAGTCAGCAATTTACTGATTCCAATCAGCTGCCCTTCATTGTCGTAAACTTTTTCAGAGTTTCTGCCGCTCCATGTCCCCGACCCCGCAATCCTCTGGATCATATTCTCGCTTTTCCTCTTCAGTTTCACAAAAACGTAAAATGTATGTTTCAGGTCTTTGTCGAAAAGTTTCCACGGTTCTTCATTGCCATAAATTTCGCATTCTTAAATATATTCGTGAGGCAGACTTTCACCATTCAACTTCTTGTGGAGAAAAAGCTCAATAAGTTCTCCATCGGTCGGAATGAATCGAACTCCTATTGGAATGTTTTTCATTTTCCAGTTATCACTATAAAAAAGAAGTTGATTGTTATCAGCAATATTTAATAAAAAAATTGACAAAAATTGATCTGATTTAACTTATGCATGAAACCAACAATAACAAAATTAATATCATATATTCTTTCATAAATACAAAAAAGAGATTAAGATCATATTATATATGTATATATATGGAATGTGCTAAGAAACACAACATTTGTATAATCTTAATTCTTGTTAATCAAAAGCTGACAAGAACTAAGATTATAACAAAACGGGAAAATATTGATATAAGATTTTTATTTTTGTTTTGAAAAATTCAGAAGATTTGTTTTGAATAAAAGGCAAGACAATGACTATACGAAAAAGGAAGACGAACATCCTAACTAGGTTGACATCTCGAACGATCCGAATATTTTTTTTTTCAAAAAAATCAGCTCAAATATTATTAATGAGAAATATTTCGAAGAAAAAAAGAGAAATTGAACACTCGAAACTTACCATACAAAATTAGTTTTATGAAAAAAAGAAAATAATGCAAAGTTAATGATGTGAGAAAGAATAATTAATGTATGATTACTGAGATTTAATCAAAAATTTTTTTGACAAGTATCTCAACATAACGGAAAAACTTAATTTATTAATTAATTCAACACCAAGGAACTTCTTTAAGCTAGAGCTCCTAGCTTAAAGCGAAAGGCTTGAAACAGTAAATTTCCTATATTATATGCAAAGAATTGATGGCCAAGAAGTAACTTAGGGCATTTTGTTTAACAAACAATTTTAGTTAATGGATTTCTACTCGTACGTCAGGACAAACAAGACTTCAATGAGAATTTACAGATTGCTTATAGGTAACAACTAAATTTTGGCGAACTGACAACTCGAATTTCAAACTTTTCAAATAGATGATGGAGCATCTTACCACTTGAACTATTTCTTATTTGTTTAATTAACTCAACATTGAAAGAAAAACTTAAAAATCATTATGAACGGTTAAAAACAAAAATTATTGCAAATGGATTATAAAATAAAATTATGTTAATGATATGATAGAAGAACACACTCACCAATAAAAGTTGTTGAAATAGTAAGGTAGTCAGTCTTCTACGTGAAAGGCTTGAAGTTCGAGTCACGGTTTCGTCAAATTTTATTTTTTACAGAAGTCTATAATCTGCCCTAACTTGCAAGTAATATATAAGAGCTAGGGACGATTGAATTAAAATGTATTTTTAGAGTTTAAAATAGGGTATTTTTAATTGTTAGGAACTAGATTTCTTTTCTTTTATCATCAAATCAAACATTTCTTTTCTCAATGTTGTACCAGGTTTCTCAATCTTCTTTTATTACTGATGTATCTGATGTTGGTTTAAATTCCGTATTGCATTTGAATGATGTTTTGCTATGGCATAGGAGATTAGGACATATGTCTATTGAAAAGCAAAAGCATGTTGCTGTTTTTGATGGTTTAAATAAGATTGGTGATTGTGATGTGTGTTATAAAGCTAAGCATCATAGGCATACTTTTCCAACTAGTGAGACAATTTTGTACAACTAGTTTTCAAATTATTCATGTGGACTGTTGGGAGCCATATCAACATCAATCTGTGACCGGCGAACGATACATGTTGACTATAGTTGATGATTTCACCCGGATCACTTGGAAAGTTCATTTCAAATCAAAGGACCAAGTTCCACAATTGATTCGCAATTTTCTTAGTCTCATTAAGACACAGTTTCAGGGCAGTGTCAAGATCATTCGATCACATAATGACAGTGAGTTTATGGGGCATTTATGTCAATCTGTTTTTCATGAATATGGTATACAACATCAACGGACCTGCGTTTACACTCCCCAGCAGAATGGAGTAGTGGAACGCAAGCACAGACATTAATTTGATTGAGGTTGCTCGAGGTCTTTCGTTTCATGCTGGTCTTCCTACCAAATTTTGTGGAGAAGCTCTTATGCATGCATGCTACTTTGTTAATCAATGTGATGCCAACAAAGCTCCTCAGTTGGAGTATACCTTATGAGAAACTCTATCACACGAAACCTGATTATGCCACATTCAAAGTTTTTGTCTGTTCTTGCTTTGCAGCTAATACTAATCCCCATAGAGGCAAATTCAAAACTCGATCTTTTCCATGTATCTATCTAGGTCAGTTAGTTGGTCGAAAGGGGCACAAGGTTTATAACATGGAGGTTCATAAACTTATTGTGTCTAGGGATGTTATTTTTAATGAAACCTCTTTCCCTTACAAGCAAATTTTAGTTTCTTCAACTGATTCTACTTCAAGCTCTCCTCCTTTATTTCCTGACTTGACCTCTCCCATTACAAATATCTCATCTTCCTCTTCTTCAAAACTTTCCCTTACTTCTCCTAACTCATCTCCAATTTCATCTATACCCATCTCTTATCAAACACAATCCGGAAGCTCTTCTCCTCCTCCTATACTCTCTCCTGAACCTATTCCAGTTCTTCGACAGTCTACTCGAGCCCGTAAACAACCTGTTTGGCACAATGATTTTGTTGTCAATCAAGTCAACACAGAAATTTCCGCTCCTTTCTCTTACACACCCCCCTACCAAGGTTTTCTTGCTACTATTTATCAAACTAAAGAGCACAAGAATTTTCATGAGGCGCAGGTTGATCCTAATTGGAAGCAAGCTATGAACCAGGAACTATATGCCTTAGAGAAAAATGATACTTGGACTTTGGTGTCCTTACCTCCTGGCAAGAAGCCAATTACTTGCATGTGGTTATTGAAAATCAAATACAACCCTGATGGGACAGTGGATCGATATAAAGCAAGATTGGTCGCTCGGGGTTACACACAAACTTATGGGGTTGACTATACTGAGTGTTTTTCTCCTGTTACCAGGGTTACGACAGTGAGAATGTTTATTGCTATTGCTGCTTCTAAGGGCTGGAATATTCATCAGGCCGATATTAATAATGCCTATCTTCATGGGCATATTGATGAAGAAATATACATGATCCCACCGGAAGGGTATTCTAAGGCTCAACCGGGACAAATTTGTAAGCTATCTAAATCCCTATATGGGCTAAAACAGGCTGGGCTTCAATGGGACATCGAGTTTACGAATAAGTTGATCTCTATGGGATTCAAAAAGTCTATACATGACTACTGCCTATTCACAAAGCAAACTGACGAAGATTTTTTTGGTCTTAATTGTCTATGTGGATGATCTGTTGATAACAGGTACTTCGGATACTCTCATTCAAGAGGTTAAAACTGAGTTAGACCGCACTTTCACCATAAAGGATCTTGGTATAGCCAAATATTTCCTTGGTGTTGAATCAGCGCGTTCTGAGGCAGGTATATACATTGACTGAAGCAAACAAAGTCAGCAGCCCTTTTCCTTCTGGAATAGATTTCAACAGCTCAGCAGCTTTGCTTGAAGCTCCAAATCAATACAGACTCATAGTTGGTCATTTGCTCTATCTCGGGTTCACAAGACCTGATATTGCATATGTTACACAACAACTCAGCCAACATATGAATGCTCCTTCAAAGGTACATATGCAGATAGCTTTACAGGTTTTGCAGTATTTGAAAGGGACTGCGGATATGGGATTGTTCTATGCTTCAAACTGTGATTTAAAGCTCTCAGCTTATTGTGATTCCGATTGGGATCGCTGTAAGGAAACAAGTCTGTCACAGGGTATTGTGTCATGCTTGGAAATCAAAGAAGCAGAACACAGTTTCAAAATCTTCCACAGAGGCCGAATATAGGGCCATGGCGACTACTGTTTGTGAGCTTAAATGGTTGGTTTATTTGCTTGGCGAATTTCAAATTCCGACATCTTTACCAATAGCTCTGCACTGTGATAACCAGTCCGCCATTTACATTGGCTCAAAACCAGTTTTTCATGAACAGACAAAGCATATAGCTATTGACTGTCATATAGTTAGAGAGTGTTTGATGGATGGTTTTATTTCGACTCCTTATATTGCTTCCAGATTACAGGCTGCGGATTTATTCACTAAACCTTTGACTACTGCTCAGATGCATCCAAGTTTAAGCAAGTTACAAATGGTGACAATACCAATTTCAACTTGAGGAGGAGGTGTTAGATATAGTGAAATATATGTATCCGAGTTGTACAGGATTATTATCCTTATTTCTGTTATTTCTCTTTTGGGTATAAATACCTTTGTACTCTCTTATTCCGGTTAATGAGAAATATTCTTCCATTCTATTCCATTTCCGTGTTTATGAGCTTCACAGCGGTTTATTAACACTCGTGAAGATAGAAATCAAAGACTGAGGAATTCAGATTCATTTTCAATGAACACAAGTCCTTCCCCTCTGATTTCATTCAAGTAACAGAAATCATCCAAAATTTTCAATTTCTTGAAAACATCTCTTTGTATTATTGTTGACATCTCGAGCCTCGGTCACTAGCTGCAATCATAGAACATCCCTCCTATGTCACCAATTTCCACATTCATCCCGAGCCTCGATCTCCTAGCTACAATCATAGAACCCCGCCCTCCTACCAACAATGTCTACATTCGTAGCTGTCAGAAGAAACATATAATTCCCAGTGGATGGAGTTTTCAGGTAACAACACAACCAAAATCCATTTTCTATAGTAATTAGAATGAATTTGATTAGTATAATAAATTGTTTCCAATGATTGTTGTGAGTTTTATACATGTAAGACAAAGGGGTGACAATTCGGGTTATCGTGTTTCTCTTTCTGTACTATGTTTCTCAAATATCATGTCTTTTTCCATTACTTGAAAGTTCAGACTTACATTATAAATTCATATCTTGTATTGTTTAGATATTTGCCACTTTGATTCGAAATCGAGTTTGAATCCTGGAACTTGTTGCAATTTTCTGGGATTCGGATATATAAATAATACTCTAAAGCTCATAAAAGGCAGCATCTTCATTTTCGGAGAAATTTTTGTGACAATGACGAGTTAATAGCTCATTTTAAGCAAATCCATGAGAGCCGAAGCTACACAAAACGCTGAACCGAATAGAACTTGCAAGAAAAATATAATTCCCGGACTTTTATTCCACGCTTTTGCATCTACCGTAATTATATTAGCAACCCAAATTTAATCAGTGAAGATACTAGTCTAATTTGTCATATTCATATAAGCTGCCGAGTCAATCCAATGTCAAGTTAAGTTTATCATAACATCAAGACAGTCTCAAGATAGAACAAGAATAAATGATTAGTCCAACACAAGGGAACAAATACGTTGGCAAATCGGAACCACGTATCAATCGATAGCAAAAATGATTTATTTTATATATCTTAAAAAATGCGGAGTATAAAGGGTTATTGACAAGTCTAGACATCCCGACTAGGTCGGCACCCTTAGAACAAGTCACCGCACCCCTAACACTCAAATACAGGGGGGTTAATCCTGCTACAATTCCTACTATTACACTTTTAACTAAAATTGAACTAACAAACGTTTTGATCTAATTACTAAAGAAATGTGATGAGGCCCTATCTACCTCGAACCAAACGGTCATAAGGCTGATATCCGGCGATGAAGCAAGTTCCAATCGACTGGGGCATCAAAGAACCACTGCAAATTCTCAGCCAATTGTTGATTTCTCAATTGAGCTTTAACCGCATTTGCATCTGCTATAAATTCAAACATAACGCAAGAAATTTAGTGACATAAATACATAGTTGGAAACAACAATTTCATAGACAATATACAAGAAAAATTTACAGATACATTTTAGTTTTGGAATGCAAACTCACCTTCAGGCTCAACAACTAGCATAACACCAGAATTTTGGGTTTCAAATCCATCTATATTTCCAATTTGAGCCGCTAATACTGATTCAAAGACAAATGAAAAATTTAGTGACAGTAATTAATAGTTGCAAAATACATGATAAATTTACAAAATACATTTTTTAGTATTGAAATGGAAATGTACCTTCAGGCTCAGCAACGATCATTGAACCTTCACCCACTTGGAATTGGGCATCGTCAATGATAGGATCATCTTGTCGCGCTTCTTCTGAATTCAGAGACAATAGTGAGGTATATTGATAGTATAGGAAACAAAAAATTCAAAGACAGCTTGTACTTGAGAAATTTATAGTAAAATGTAATCAATACTTCTTTTAGTTTAGTTTTAAAATGAAAAATGTACCTTCTACATCCAATAGTTGTACCAACCAATCGTTAGAAATTTCATCATCGACCAAAGAATTATCGTATTGTGCAGCTCCTCCCTCCACTCGGGGCTCTTGAGTGCGTTCTTCCATCTGAAAATGATAAATAGAGCTCAATCAGACGAAATAATTTGTGTTAATTTGATGCTAATTAAACAAATTAATGTCAGTTATTGTTCTAATAAAAATATGACTAACGTACACATCATAATAAAATATATAACAAACTTACATATTCTTCGTATACTATGGGTTCTTCAAGTAATTGGGCAGCAGATTCTTGATGTTCAAATTCTCCAGCTCCTTGCAAATTCAAAGATAAGAATTTAAGATTAATTTTTAGTCAAATTTTAACATACAAACAATAACTACTCTTTTTTAATTTTCGAATCTTTAGATTTGAAATGAAAAATGTACCTTCTAGATCCAAATTCTTTTCCAAACAATCACCAATATTTTGGTCATCGAAAAATTGTGCAGCTCCTCTTTCCACCCGGGGCTCTTGAGTCGTGTTTTCCTCCTCCTGAAAGTTGTAAATAGCGCTCGATTGATCAAAATAATGTTTATTAATTTGATGATAATTAAACAAATTGATGTCAATCTTAGTTTTAATTTCACAACTTCTGCGTAACAATGTAGCGTACGTATCATAATAAATATGTAACGAACTCACAGATTCTCGGTATACTGCCGGTTCTTCAAGTGGTTGGACAACAAATTCTTGATGTTCAAGTTCTCCAGCTCCACACGAATGAGCTACTTCAAAATTCAAAGACAATGATAGACTCAGAATTTAGAGAGATAAAGAGAGAATCTAGAGGAAGAAGAAAGCTGCAATTTCATTCAATACATTCCAAAATACAGAGAAAATGAATATATGACCGTTACAAGAGAGAGAAGGAAAGCAACGCCAATACAAACAAGACACCTGGCACTGAGCTATCAAACAGAAATAGCGAAAATATAAGTAAAATGCAGCAGACAATTTTCCACATATCAGACAACATAGCCAATTACTTTATCGTTAAATCCTTTCATTTTGCGAGATCATTGCACTGTAAACTCACTCTTCAATGAATCCATTGCACTGTGTAAGTGATATCTCGTACTGTTTTCAGATGTTTTGATTTCATTTTTAAGCTCGGATTTACTGGTTTATGTTGAAAGAAGGTAGTCCATACAACTTGATGTTTACCATTCAAGTCGGCCAGAACATTAGGTAAGCTATCAACATCCTAATAAATTGCAGGGCTTATGTTTTGGAAATCTGAATTCGTCTCTTAAAATTGGGTCTTATATTTCAGTGGACACCATAAAAGAGATGCTTGGAACATTTAGTCCTCAGCCAGAACCTTACTCTCCTACAATGTCTGAAGAGAACACCCCATCACGCATCTTTGCCAAAGGATAATATTCTGCAAAATCAAAGCTAGTTTGGCTCTGTTCTATGAAATTTTATTGCAGTTTGGTTCTTTTTTTATTATCAGTGGCTGTCAAGAAGTGTTCAGTTTTGTATTTTAGGTTTTTACTCATTTATGCAGATTGCTGGAGTAAGATCTTTATTCTGTATGGATTAAGCTTATACTCTTCGTTATGCTCGATATAGTTTGTTTTGGTATCTATTGTTATAGCCTTTATCAAGTAATGGAAATTTAGTTCTTAATCCGCCCAATAGATTGTGTTATTTGCTTAGTTCTTGTCTAAGTTCTATGGAGTCACTAAGTTCTGGTTTCTCGTTCATATCCAGTAGGAATGGTCAAGTATGCAATTATTTTCCTCCAACTTATAAAATTAGTTATAAAATGAGTTTATATCCTTTTATTACCCTAAAACTCTCTAGCAGATTCTATAATTTCTCTAACTTATAGTTGAATTTTACTATACAAAAGTAACTATGAAGCGTTTTAAATTTCCAAATTAGAAGCGTACCTTGAAGCAATTGCATTGTGTTACTATTCGGGACTATCGCCACGCGAACCCTTTTACTTGGGTGATTTTCTTGATTATCCAAGCCCCGTTTTCTCGAAGTTTTGATTTTTTTAATATTGCTAGATTCTGCATTGGCGTGATCTTTATTCCTTATAGCACAAACGACGTAATCCCCTCCACTTAGACTCGAGAACTCATGCATCACCCAATGACCATTCGCTCCGTCTTCTCCTGTAACTCTAAAAGTCAACAATTTATTGATTCCAATCAGCTGCCCTTCACTGTCGTAAACTTTTTCAGAGTTTCTGCCGCTCCATGTCCCCGACCCCGCAGTCCTCTGAATCATATTCTCGCTTTTCCTCTTCAGTTTCACAAAAACGTAAAATGTATGTTTCACGTCTTTGTCGAAAAGTTTCCACGGTTCTTCATTGCCATAAATTTCGCATTCTTGAATGTATTCGTGAGGCGGATTTTCACCATTCAACTTCTTGTGGAGAAAAAACTCAATAAGTTCTTCGTCGGTCGGAACGAATCGAACTCCTATTGGAAGGTTTTTCATTTTCCAGTTATCACTACAAAAAAGAAGTTGATTGTTATCGGCAATATTTAATCAAAAATTGACAAAGATTGATCTGATTTAACTTATGTATGAAATCAACAACAACAACAAAATTAATATCATATATTCTTTCATAAATACAAAAAAGATGTTAAGATCATATTATATATGTATATATATGGAATATGCTAAGAAATGCAACATTTATATAATCTTAATTCTTGTTAATCAAAAGCTGACAAGAACTAAGATTATAACAAAAGCTGACAAGAACTAAGATTATAACACAACAGGAAAATATTGATATAAGAACTTTATTTTTGTTTTGAAAAATTCATAAGATTTGTTTTGAATAAAAGGCAAGACAAGGACTATACGAAAAAGAAAAACAGACATCCTAATTAAGTTGACATCTCGAACGATTCGAATATTTTCTTTTTTGAAAAGACCGGCTCAAATACTATTAATAAAAAATATTTTGAACAAGAAAGAGAAATTGAACACCCGAAACCGAGCATATAAAGTTAGTTTTATAAAGAAAAAGAAAACCATACAGAGTTAATTTTGGCAAGAAAAACATACAAAATTGGTTTTATAATGAAAAAGAAAAGCATACAGAGAAATTGAACACCCGAAACAATAATTAATGTATGAATACGGACATTTAATCAGAATTTTTTTTGACAAGAATCGGTACAGAATAGAAAAGTTTAATTTATCAATTAACTAAAGTCGTAATAGAAAACACAACCTTTAATAAAAAAATATTAACTCTACCAAAAAAAAAAAAAATATTAACATGTACGACAATTTTACAAGATAAGAAACCTATATATTTATCCAAATAAAAAGGAAACCAAGTTCAAAGAAGAAAAGTATCATAGAATTATCTCCTCTTTTTGTTTGAAAAAATAAAAGATATCATAGAATTGAAAGAAAAACACCCTTGTGACGAAAAAAAAAACCAAATAAAAAACTAGCGATTAAATTTTAGAAAAACATAGAAAGTTATGATCCAATGCTTTTTTTCAATTAAGATAAGGAGAAATTTTAAAATACTCTTGGAGTACGGATAACGTGGTACTCCGAACTAATATTTAGAATCGATAATTTAAGGTTTAGAGTTTAGTTTTGAGAGTCTAAAATTTTTATTTTAGAGCCTATTCAAACTAAAGGTTACGGATAAAGACAAAAAGAGACATATTTCCAAAAAATGAGAAGAAAGAAATTCATACCTGTAATTGGAGTGACCTAATTTAGTCCAACTAATGCTTATTTATAGATACGAGTGGGAAGGTAAAGGTTACTTATTCATTTATTTTTATATAAAATCTCATTCACTAATATTATTTCCTTTATTGTTCAGTTAATTAATAAAAAGTTGATTAAGTTAATTTTTCTAAGAGAGATTGTGGAAAAGAACTAACTAAATATTTTCTACCCTAAAATGGGATAAAGTAAAAAGAAAAAAAACACTTATGGTTAGGTGTTTCGATAAATTAATATTTGTCAAGTTTTTTTTATATATATAAAAAGACTGAAATTAGGAATTTATGAAAAGTAACAGTCACATGAATTTACAAAATAAGGGTTTTTTACAGGAATAGCCCACTTATAATAGGCTCATTACATTAGTAACCACTTGTATGTTTCACATACTGAACTAACCACTCTCACTTTTTATGTACAAAAATACTCTCAACTTTAAAGTTGAAACGGTTATCTGAAGTTTTAAAGGTGGAACGGTTATCTGAAGTTTTAAAGTTGAGGGTATTTTTGTACAAAAAAAGTGAGAGTGGTTAATTCAGTATGTGAAACATAAAAAGACTGAAATTAGGAATTTATGAAAAGTAACAGTCACATGAATTTACAAAATAAGGGTTTTTTACAGGAATAGCCCACTTATAATAGGCTCATTACATTAGTAACCACTTGTATGTTTCACATACTGAACTAACCACTCTCACTTTTTATGTACAAAAATACTCTCAACTTTAAAGTTGAAACGGTTATCTGAAGTTTTAAAGGTGGAACGGTTATCTGAAGTTTTAAAGTTGGGGGTATTTTTGTACAAAAAAAGTGAAAGTGGTTAATTCAGTATGTGAAACATAAAAGTTGTTACTAATGTAATGGGCCTATTATAAGTGGGCTATTCCTGTAAAAAAACCCACAAAATAACTGTTAGTTAAGACTATTATGCCCTGTTTGTTTACCGGAAAATATTGTGCAGAAAAACATTTTCCTAACTCTCCGTTGTTTGTTTATTTTGGAAAACAAGTCAACAGAAAATAATTTGCAAGTCAATAAGAAAATTGTTAAGAAAAAAGGGAAAATGTAACTTTTATCTTTTTTTATACTTTTTTTCCAAATATTTCAAGAAGTCAGCTCAGTTTTTCAAACTACAACCAACTTTTCCAATTTTGTCCTTGTAACTTTTATCTCATTTTATACATTTTTTCCAAATTCTCTCAACTCGCTCAAGAGGGAAGTTGCCTAATCTCGTACCTTAGCTAATATTTTAAATATGTCCATGAGTGAACAATTTAAAATCAGTGTCGAAGTGAGCTTATGTCCAAAACTTACAACCATAAATTAACATAAGCAAGAAAGGTAGACAAAACCTGTCATGCAGAAAAATGAACACACACGACTTAACAAGTTTTCTGACATCAAATACAAGATCTCTAATACATAAAGTTACATATTCTGGGTCAAGCAACAACGATTTGAGCTTTTAAGTGCATGAAGCCGCTCTTTTTCTGAATCAGAATATCGAGCAACAGCTACTACTCTGTGAGAGTTAAAATGGTAGAGCTATTTGACGCAAGAGTTCAAGATCAAAGTTGCTCAACCTATACCAGTTTATCAAAGTTGCTCTACCTATACCAGTTTATATTGGAGCGAATCCAGTTTTTCACGAGCAAACTAAGCACATTGACATTGATTGTCATGAGATTAGGGATTGTTACGTAGAAAGGTTTATTGATACTCCTTATGTTCATACTGCAGATCGACTGCAGAAATTCTAACAAAAGGCTTATCAAAACCGCAACTTAAGTTTGTTATGGCAAAAAGTTGGTTTCTTAACGGCTTGAAGGGAGATCTAGAAGTATAAAGCAGAATCAAGTTGGGGAATGCGAGAACAAGGGTTCGCACGAGTAGTGCTGCTAGAGATTTTTGTTATAAAATAGTAAATGTAATTCAACAATAAGCAACCCTTCAAAACAACTATAACGGATCATCATCAAATCAACAAGAGGTACACCATTATATTGAAAATGATTGAAAAAACTAACTTATTGTTACTCTATATTTCAAATGTTTAAATCTTTTTTAACTTTTGTTATAATCATCACAAAATGAGTTGCATTGAGAGATGAAGCTCAACCATGAGCATAATAATTAATGATGGAGGTTACAACATTTCTTTCATTTTCCCGCTTCTCTGTTTTCGTTCCTAAGATAAATTGCACTGTAGATGTCGAAGTGACATTTAAGAGTAATTTTCATTTAATAGTGACTAACTAAATTAACATGGTCAGTCACCGACCAAGAGAAAATTACTGTTGAAATATAATTGATGTTTGGAAGAACTAATGTGATAAAAAATAAATCATCAATTTCAAACAACCTATAGCAAATAATTTCGCAGTTTGTTTGAGGATGTTAGCCTAACTGAGATGCTCGGGGCTTGCGTTCCTTCCAACTTCGACCTTTATTCAAAACAATCAGTCCTTTATACTTTGAAATATTCATGTTTGTCCATCTAAACTTATTTAATCGGAGCAATTAGTCTGTTCATGTTGTGACCTATTTACCTAATAAACTTACTTACAACGAAGAAATTCACTTGAATTTGCTTAAAGTGATACTACAAAAAAAATAAAAATTTGCACACTTTCATCAGAAGTGCTCAACTGATATTCTGAGTTGGCTTAGTACATTACCAGCCCTGAAGTTGGTCCATAAACAAGATTGGTTGCTTGAATATATATCAATTTGTTTGAGATTATCAATTGACCTCCCAAACATACACGGATAAATTCATCCCTTCAACTTGTAAAGTGTGCAATCTACTATTAAGTCAAAATCCACTATTGCTCTAGCACGTGAACTTAGAAACTCAATTATGCCATTTTAAGCAAATTAATGGAGCTAACGAGGGATTCTATAAGTTCGAAGAAATGTACTCTATGAGCAAATAGCTAGGCAATGCACAAGCACCCTTGTATCTCTATCTCAGCCTTTAGGCCCAAATAAGAGTCTCGCCTTATAGATTCAGTTACCTAAATCCAAAATTCCCTCCTGTAGCATTATCCGGACCGAAATTACTCCGAGTTGAAAACGTTAAAGACAAAGTTTATTACTTCTCGCATAGGGATGCGTTTAAAATTTCGAAAAGACATCTTTATCCTAGAACAAAATCGAGCAAACGCAACAGCGCAAGTAAGAGAGACTTTCAGAGTAAATAAAACAGAGACATGGCAATTCTAATATCGAATAGTAATATGGAAAGAGGTGTGTTACATAACCTTTCTGCATTTAGCACCAAATTTCAAGGTTAATTTTTAATTATAAACTGACGACAACAAACAGAATATCTTTGTTAAGTTTTGGGCAAAATAATTCGTGTCATTTATTATTCACAAGAGCACATATTTATACAAGGAATACAAAGCAAACATATTCCAACTAGGAACCCTATTCCAATACAAAGAATAGGAATAAACAAAACAATTCCTAATTAACTCTAACTAGGAATCTTAACATCCCCCCTCAAGTTGGAGCATGCAAATCGCAAATGCCCAACTTGTTCATTAAAAACTCAAAATGCGTTTTGCCCAACGCTTTGGTAAAAATGTCTGCTAGTTGAACCCGTGTGGGGACATATGAAGGAGCAATTACGCCATCCTGAATAGCATCACGAACAAAATGACAATCGGCCTCAATATGCTTTGTACGCTCATGAAAAACGGGATTTTTAGCAATGTATAAAGCCGATTGACTATCACAAAGAAGCCGCATTCCATGGGGATGCTCAACACCCAACTCCTTTAATAACTGACGTAACCATTTTAATTCACAAGTAATGGCCGCCATAGACCGATATTCTGCTTCAGCGGAAGAACGTGATACCGTATGCTGCTTCTTTGTTTTCCAAGACACAGGTGAGTAACCGAGTAACACCAACCAACCGGTCAAAGAACGTCGGGTAATTGGACAACTCGCCCAATCAGAATCACACCAACCTATCAAACTCAAATTACTATCAGAACGGAGCAAAATGCCCTGTCCAGGTCGTTTCTTAAGATAACGCACTACTCTAAGAGCCGCCTCCCAATGCTCCACACGAGGCGCGTGCATAAACTGAGATAGAATATGCACCGCATACGCCAAATCTGGTCTAGTGACAGAAAGATATATCAAACGCCCAACCAATCTCCGATACTGGGACACATCCTCTAACAATGCGCCGGTTGCACGACCCAATGTATGATTCTGCTCCATAGGAATGTCAGCAGGTTTAGATCCAAGAAGACCTGTCTCAGAAATTATTTCCAGAGCATACTTTCTTTGACAAAGAAAAATACCCTCACTATTACGTGCAACTTCAAGACCTAGAAAGTACTTCAACACACCCATATCTTTCATGCGAAAACATCTCCCTAAATATGCCTTAAAGGCATTCAGTGCCGCATCAGAATTACTAGCAATCAATAAATCATCCACATAGATCAACACATTAATTTGGACCGTCCCTCTAGTAAGAGTAAATAGAGAGTAATCTGAATACGACTGTGTAAAACCAAAGGTCTTGAGAGCCTTTACTAATTTTCCAAACCAACAACGTGGTGCTTGACGCAAACCATACAAAGATTTCTTCAAACGACATACTTTTCCCTCATTACCTCCAGCAAATCCCGGAGGAACCCGCATATAAACCTCTTCATCAAGATCGCCATGCAGAAAAGCATTATGCACATCCATTTGATGTACGGACCATCCTTTAACCGCAGCAACAGACAAAAAAGTACGAATCGTAACCATCTTTGCAACAGGAGCAAAAGTTTCATTATAATCAATTCCTTCTACCTGATGATTACCGAAACAAACTAGTCGCGCTTTGTAACGCAATAATCTCCCATTCTCATCACGTTTCTCAGTAAAAATCCAATTACTACCAAGGGCTTTCTTTCCTGGGGGTAATTTCACAAGAATCCATGTTTTCTGGTCTTCTAGAGCCCGAATTTCAGTACCCATTGCATCACGCCACCCTTTACTCTGCATTGCTTCCTTAAAGTTTCGAGGAATTGCACTCGAATTAATAGCTGCCAGGAAAGCACGATGTTTTGCAGAAAATTTATCACAATTAACAAAATGAGTAATAGGATAAGGCGTACCTGAAGAAGATGATGGATCCAGTGAAACTTCGGGAGGACTATTTTTCCGTATTGTATGAGTACCAAAATCGCGAAGTCGAGTAGATGGGACTTTAACACGTTGACCACGTCCCAATTCTGAACCATGAGTACCATTTTCTTCCTCCCCGGGTACCCTCAGATCATCCGATTCATCTTGGATAATGTCCTCCGCCGTTTCTGAATGGGGGGAGGCATTTTCGGCCTCGTCTCGCCGAGACAAAGAAGTGTCTCGCCGAGACGAGGAGTTGTCTCGCCGAGACACATTGTTGTCTCGCCGAGACACATCCCTGGGGGGCAAATCTTCGCTAATTTCTTCCTCTACTTCAGACTCAACCAACTCTTCTTCAACCGGGGGTATAGTACACTCAGGGGTGGGGTTTTTCGTGCGATAAGGAAAAACGTACTCAAAGAACTGGACATCCCGACTAACAAAAAATTCCTTCGTCTCAAGGTCATACAACTTCCACCCCTTTTTGCCAAAAGGATATCCCACAAAAATGCACTTCCTACTTCTCTTCTCAAATTTATCTCCCCTGACACGTTGATTATGGGCAAAACATAAACACCCAAAGACCCTTAACAATGTATAATCAGCGTGTTTTTGAAATAACACCTCATACGGACTCTTGCCTTTTAGAACCATCGAAGGCGTACGATTAATAAGATGACAAGCTGCTAAAACACATTCTCCCCAAAAATAAATAGGCAAATTTCCCTCAAACCGTAGGGCACGTGCCACATTCAGAATATGTCTATGTTTTCTCTCCACACGTCCATTCTGCTGGGGTGTTCCTACACACGAAGTCTCAAACAATATACCCTGAGTAGTAAAATAAACACCAAGACTCTTAAATTCAGTCCCATTATCACTACGCACCATCTTAATTTTCTTCCCAAATTGCCGATCTACCATAGCAACAAAATTAAGAAAACTACGTTCTACCTCTACCTTATTTGACAATAAATACACCCAAACAGCCCTAGAATAATCATCAACAATTGTCAAGAAATATGATGCACCACATGAGGAACGAGTTCGATAAGGTCCCCATAAATCACAATGAATCAACTCAAAAACATCACTACTTTTATTCAAACTTAAGGAAAAACTGTTTCGATGTTGTTTTGCATCAAAACACACATCACAAGGTTTATTACTACTATTCTTACTGAAAACAGAAATATTTGGTAAATGCTTCACTACATCTTCTCCCGGATGTCCAAGTCGCTTGTGCCACAATTCCACTGATTCACTTTTCGCAACATTTAATACACGTTCCTTCGGTACCCCACGGAAAAAATATAGTCCATCCCTTTGTTCACCGAGCCCAATCACCTTCCTCGTCTTGCGGTCCTGTATTACACATAAATCTTTTGTTAATTGGACAAGACATTGTGAATCAAATAGTAATTGACTGACAGAGATCAAACTACAATTCAATTTGGGCACAAATAAAACATTAGAGAGCGATAAACCCCCTGGTAGTTTAACAGTGCCTTCTTGACTTGCTTCAGCCGTTTTTCCATCCGGTAACCCAATTGGACATGTAGCAATTGTTTGAACATCTTTAAGTTGGGAAAAATTCCCAGTAACATGATGAGTTGCTCCTGTATCAATAATCCATTCAAAATTAGCTTTCTTACCCTGTAGTCTTTCGGTTGTTTTAGCTTGATTCAAAAGATCAAGGAGTTGAGTCCATTGTCCAGGCGTGATTCCTGAAAATCCCGCTGCTTCGGGGTCTCCACCAACATTACCAGAAGTTCCGTTTCCGCTATTGCCACTCCCACCAACAACAGCTTTGTTTGCACGAACTTTCTGTCCATTACCTCCTTTACCGCGACCACCACGTCCACCATTCCGACCGTTTGTTCCTCCACCACGGCCCATTCCTCTACCACGAGGTCGATCTCCCCACCAATCTGGATAACCAAGAAGCTCAAAACAACTACTAACATCATGTCCGTCACGATTACAGTTGTGACAAAATTTATTTGAGTTATCAGTTGGTTGAAATCTTCCACCCCGTGCATCAGAGTGAACTTTGAATGTCATAGCCTGGTCATGATCATCTTTAGAAAAAGATGTTTCTCCACGAATCAAACGTTCTTCTTGTATCACACGAGCATATACTCTATCAATTCCCGGCAAAGTATCAAGGGAAAGTAAGTTTGACCTTACCGTTCCATAAAGAGATGAATCCAAACCGATCAGAAAGTGATGTTGCATATCTTCTTCTTGAATTTTCGCCACTTGTGACTTCATGTCACATACACAACCTTCGCACTTACAGACCGGCAACTTCACATATGTAATTAAATCATCCCATATTTTGGAAAAACGACCAAAATAGGTTGCAACATCCTCCGTCTTCCCTTGTTTACATTCGCCAAGAGAAGATTTCAGCTGACAGATTTTTGTGCCATTCACAACACAAAATCGATTCTTCAAATATGTCCATAAAGAACTCGCCTCGACAAAATAAAGCAAAGTTGACCTAATCTTGGGCTCAATTGTATTAAGCAACCAAGCAACCAACATTGAGTGCACTGCACCCCAATCTTCAAGCTGTTCTTGGTTTAGTATCGTTCCCTCGATAAAACCAAATTTTCGTTTGGCTTTCAATGATGTTTGGATTGCTCTTGCCCATTCATCATAATTTTCTCCACGTAACTGAACCGGAGTAATCACATTACCCGGATTATCATTCGATCCAAGATGGTAGACATCCATCTTCTTAGTTCCACCCGTCTTCGAGTTCTCATCGTCACCCATGTCACCAAAGAGTAAACGAAAAATTTTGACGTTTTAAAAATTAGAAACCTCAAAAGAAACATAAACCGAAAGTTCGGTTCTTAAGACGCAAAAACTGCGTTTGTCTTCCCTAAACCTGGCTCTGATGCCATGTTAAGTTTTGGGCAAAATAATTCGTGTCCTTTATTATTCACAAGAGCACATATTTATACAAGGAATACAAAGCAAACATATTCCAACTAGGAACCCTATTCCAATACAAAGAATAGGAATAAACAAAACAATTCCTAATTAACTCTAACTAAGAATCTTAACATAAATGCATATAAAGATAAAGTATTTTAGATTTGCGATAATCAAACGAAAGATTAGAAATCACGTAAACTCGAGGACATCCACAATAAAACAAACAACAAGCACGGTCACTCTTCTGAGCATTGACTCCAATCGTTTAAATCTAATTCATGTTATTCAACAATCTTATTTATACTAGAAGAAGCAAATTCTTGATATCGACGGTCTAACGAGTGGATTGTTCCACTGCAGAGTTACGGGTGTATTTCTACTTCCCCAAAAACATTAGAAGCAAATTTGGACCTTATATCATAAAACAAAAGGTCAAAAGACAACATGAAATACTAGATTGTGAGTGTGTATTACATAATACCAAAATTGTGATATTCATTTAAACATCAAGATATGTAGCAAGTTGTCATTTCTAATAAGCAATAAGCATGACAAGTGAGAGAATCTTCAATGCTAATTTGTTTTCTTACCAAAATAACTAGCAGCAATTATTTAACCACACGCATCTTATATGCATATAAGAAACGTATCACATTCAAAAGAAACTTTCTACGACATTGATTTGACCTCATAAAATATAGCATATTTATTTTCTACTACTGAATTTTGACCCCTACACCCCTAGTTTGAACACACAATTTGTGCACAAGAAAAGAATTCATTGTCTATTAACAGTATCGACTGGCAAATATTAAGCTTAATATTGCATAATTTTACGCATAGAGACTAAATCGGCCCTTGCCGGAACTAAAGTCATACTTTATCCCTTTTTTGAAGATTATTGTACATGTGTTTAAACATTTTCAAGCTACAGCTGATTTAGGGCTTTTCAATCTTGCTTGTAGAGATTCCAGACTACCTATTCATATCGGGCTAGAAGATGCAAAATAACTCAAAAGTTTATAATGTTGGTGTCTTCAAAATCAAAGCAGTCACTCAAAATTAAATATCGCGATGAAGTCACTCAAAATTACCCCAAGCTGAAAATGTCAGCGATAAATTTTTATCATATTTCTTACGTTATTAAGATATTATTTGCAGTTCCTCAGAAAATATTTTGGATAAGTTCGTACTTTATGACTTTGTAGATTCAATATATAATAAATGATGCAATCTAATCTACCATTTGTTTCATAATCTCTTGTTCTTATGTTCTTATCATATTGCATAAGATGTAACAGAAACTTTTGTAGCAGAGATCATAAGCAACTCATGGGTAAAATTCAATAAACGCACTCCCAAACTTGTATAACTAGCATAACTAGCACAATCCTCAAAAGCAAATTTGTTGGGATGTGGTCAGGGAAAGAAAACTTGCTAGACCAGAGTTGATACAGTAAACTTCAGAGAAAGTTTGTACTGTTCGTGAGATACATCTGACGGCTCAAAGTGGATCGAAAAGTTATGGCAATTCAAGGAGTAAGAACATATAGAAAGCACAAAAACCAAGCAAGTATTACTACTCGTGAACATTTGTGATAGCAAGAAAAAAGCTCATTTCAATCAAGAATCAAATGAAATTTTTCTGCAAAATATAACAGTAGACATACATTATTATTATAATGTACATACACTATTATAAATTTATAGTAGTGTACATGCATTATTATAATATACTGCTAAATATCATGTCCTAATATAATTGCAAAATGTTGTTTTACTATATTTAGTTCTGGCCAGTAATGCATTGCTATCTTTTCCCACTTCAACATAATTGCACAATTATAGTAAATATGAGATCACTATATAAACCAAAACTGGAAAGGCAAAAAGATACGTTCACTATTCCCTAAAAGTCAAAACCAACTGATATTTTGAATTCTCTTGAGCAGCCAGCCCATAGAATAGCCAATATCGTTAGAAGCCTATTGAGGAGTTATAACAATTACCAACTTCTTTTCGTAGCATCATGAGAACAGAACATGTTTTCCTAAATTAAAATGTAAAATCTCAACTTAATGTCACTCACCATCTCAATTTTTTACTCTATTGTCGAGTGATCTTGTAGGCGGATTACTTCATGTATCGAGACAAAATATAGAAAGAAATAAAAATGCAGGTAACAGAAGAGAAATCACAAGCCTACTCAATAGTCTGCAACCCACAAAAAGAGTGGAAGAACAAACCTAAACCCCAGGAAAACCGGAAGAAACCAAGTAAAATCGAGGATAACCAGATTTAGCTCCTCAGGAATTAAGTGGCCACTAATTTTCAGACACTATAATTACATATTAGAGGAATACTAAAATCTAAAAGACAAGAAAAAGCAAAATAATTCAAGCACAAAGAAGATACCTAGCAACTCGTTGGCAGATACAAGTTTATGCATACTGTCTTGGAGAACAAAACTTCATCTGTGGAAAATATAGCTTACCTGTGCTGGAAATGCAAAATACCAAACAAAATGATGTATTTCTCACTTCTATACATTATTTGCAGAAGGCGAATACTGAGTTTAAGACCACCAGAACACAACATATCTTTTTGAATTTCTGGGCAAGTAATGAAGAGAGATAAACAGTAAAAAAAATTCTTGATTCCCTTACCTGCAAAACAAACCATTGATGTTATCACATCTTATCCACTTTAGCAGCTTCTTCACATGCCCGAGAACTGATATTGGCTGTCACAACAGTTAAGCCGGCACTTGAATGCACCGACACTGCTTCTTTGGTTCACAACACATTTCAGAGGACAGGCTTACACTGATTCAGATGGGTCTATAACAGACATGTCAATGCATTATCTTATGCAAAATCTTGGTGTATAGGAAAGCGAAGAAGCATTCCACAGAGCACAGATACTAAGCTGAAGCTAAGTATACAACAATGTCACGAGTGGTGAGTTGAAGTGGCATTCTTCCTAAATAAGTTTCCGATTGATCTACAGGGCCCTATTTCCGTGAACTGCGATAATAAAGTGGCTGTAAACATTAAAGCCAATCAAGGTTATCATGGAAGTTCAGTTTTACTCACCCTCATGATATAAAATAGTTTTGTTTTGTCCCCAAGATAGAAACTTTAGCTACAAGTGAGCATGGACCAGTTTAGTTCATAAGCCGAACTCAACAAAAAGGCGTGCAAAGCTTTTCTATCAGTCAATATTGACTGTATTTCTTTCAGTTGTTCTAAATACTTATAGAAGCCTAAGATTTAAAAATTAAGATATAAGGTAGGGAGTAATACCAAAAATTAAGATTTAATCTCAGATTCCCTCAACATACTTCTACTATACAAGAAAACCGTTGAACCATATTCCAATGAGCACATTCCAATGAGCAGTAAGCTAGTCATCACTAAACGCCATCCACTTTTACCCCAGAGATCAGTCATTAGACTCTCTCTTCTAACATCAGTATCAACAATATTCAACCTCGGAAACCGACCTCTTAGACTTTCAATCTAACCAAGGGTCATTCCGAAAATGAAGAGCTTCTACCTTCATCATAAGTACAACTAGAGGAATCCAAAATTGAAATGCATTTCAGAAACTCATAGAATAGTTCTCAGTAATTCCTTTCAGTTGTTCCCAATATCTTTAGAAGCCTATTGAGGATTTATATAACAGGTAGGCAGTAATAACAACAATAGAAAGCATCATAGAAAGAGGTGTTATAAAACCATTCTGCACTTTGCCCGATTTTAAGTTCAATGGAAACCGACATGCACCTTAAATAGGAAATTGAACCATGCAGAAATATCCATAAAATCCATCTAGCTCCCATTAATGAAATTGTTGCCACCGAATCCGCAGCAAGCTGCAGATTATTCCTGGGCAAAATTTGAACATCCGCCAGAGTTGCAATAATCACAGAAATATCATAACTGGGACATTAAAGCAAGCTCCATAATTATCATGGCTTTATTCTAGTGAGCCATGTTAGTTTCTATTCCAGAATTATCCGTGAAATTGTGAACTGTTCAGAAATATCCGTCAACTCGTAAATTGTTCAGAATTATCCGTCAAAATCGTAAATTGTTCAGAATTATCCACCAAATCGTAAATTGTTCAGATTTATCCGTCAAATCATAAACTGTTCAGAATTATCCGTCAAATCGTAAATTGTTCAGAATTATCCACCAAATCGTAAATTGTATAGAATTATCCGTCAAATCGTAAACAGAATTATCCGTCAAATCGTAAATTGTTCAGAATTATCCGTCAAATCGTAAACTGTTCAGAATTATCGGTCAAACCCTAAATTGCTCAAAACTCTTTTCAAGTTTCAATTGAAGTTATCCTCATATCTTTAAAATCACAGGTTACTTCAAAAGACAGCGAGATATCGAAGGGACAGTTCCCTAGAATCATTTGGAACAAAAATCAGAGCACATTGGATATATGCACCATAACAAGAGATTGATCCCCGTTTGCGATTGAGTAATCTTTATCACATCTTTACAGAAAAATTGAATTCCGTAACTCATCATGGCATCTTGAGAAGAGAGGGTTTAACAAAATTGCAGAAAAATTGAATTTGTTGTGTCAATCGCATTACATGAATTCCCTCAATGCGGACTTTGATTCACACTCTTACGACAGAAATCATACCGATAAAGAATCCCAAGTTCCTGGGGAGAAACTCATCTGGTTTGCTGACACAAGCTAATGCATAAAGCAAGATATAAAAAACACTTATCTTTATAATATTTAGCTTGTCTATAGTGATTTTACAACCAGCAGAGTGTAACTTTCAATTATGGGGGAGTAGTAGAGTTAATCAATACTCAAAAAGCAATTATGACTTCTAATTATCATCTTTGCCATAGCTGTAAGCATAATGCTCGCAAAACATGTATATGTCACTAAAATGTTTCATATACATAACATGTTTATCGACAGTATAACCTACGCACAAGAGGGATACAACAGCCAGAGATGAAGTTGATGCATCCAAATACAAAATGGCTAATAGTAGTTGATTTCCTTTCCAAAGGGGTCAGCGCTAATATAATATATTCAGTATAATAAAGAGAAACAAATTTCTGTTTTTGCACAATTTCGGAAACTTTATGGAATCAGATTAACATATTAACTACAGGCACATGTTACTCATACCCAGTATAGATTTCAGCATAAGCAGCACTTAAGTATGTCTCACAACAAACCAAGTACACAACAAAGGATACATATTGCATGCTGTAAACTGACCTGATTGCTGAGATTGTGTGTTGGTTGAAGGTCCATTATCTTTGCAGTTCAAAATCGTAAATTGTTCAGAATTATCCGTCAAATCGTAAATTGTTCAGAATTATCCGTCAAATCGTAAATTGTTCAGAATTATCCGTCAAATCGTAGATTGCTCAGAATTATCCGTCAAATCGTAGATTGCTCAGAATTATCCGTCAAGTCGTAGATTGCTCAGAATTATCCTCCAAGTCGTAAACTATTCAGAATTATCGGTCAAACCGTAAATTGCTCAAAACTCTTTTCAAGTTTCAACTGACGTTATCCTCATATCTTTAAAATCACAGTTCCCTAGAATCATTTAGAACAAAAATAAGACCACATTGGATATATGCACCATAACAAGAGATTCATCCCCGTATGCGATTGAGTAATCTTCATCACATCTTTACAGAAAAATTGAATTCCGTAACTCATCATGGCATCTTGAAAAGAGAGGGTTTTACAAAATTGCAGAAAAATTGAATTTTGTTGGGTCAATCGCATTACATGAATTCCCTCAATGGCATCTTTATAGAAAAATTGAATTCTGTAACCCTAAATCGTATCATTGCTTTGGCTTTTGCAAAAATGCAGAAAAATTGAATTTTGAAACCCTAGAATTTTGAATGAGGGGAACAGATATAACAGAGGCAAAGAAGAAGCAGCAATTGATGGAAGATGGTCAGTAAATACGCACCATAACAACAAGAGAGAGAGAGAGAGATTGAGTAATCTTGTTCATGGCATCTTAATTACAGAAAAATTGAATTCGTAACCCTCAATCAATCGCATCATTGCTTACTTGAAAATTGCAGAAAAACCCTAATCGCATCATCGATTTGGGGTTTTAGTTGAATTCAATTGCAGAAAAATTGAATGTTGAAGCCGTCAACTTGAATTCACCCGCAGATTACAGATGCAGAATTTTGAAATCTGTAACCCTAGAATTCTGCATTTTGAAATGTGTAACCCTAGAATTTTGAATTTTGAAATGAAATGAAGACCGTTGTATCTGTCTATTTTTATAGTCGGTGGAACTCCCCTGTAAATAAGGATGCATCTCAGCCGTTCGTTGGATATACTCTTTCTTTTTTTTCTTTTTTTTTTTTGCTTTTTAAGCTTTCCGTAGACTTGAATTATAAAGGCTCGTTGTTATTATTTTTTAAAACTTTTAGTTAAATAAAACTAGTAGTATATGACTAACATAAAACCCGTGCTGGGGATCTTTATATCTTTGAAGAATCAATAATCATATCAATTTCGACTTAAATATATGCTTAATTATTTAGATCGAGAGTTAGATTAATGTTATTTTGAACAATAATCAGAATTAAAATTAAAAGGTATAAATATTTTATAAATGTTAGAAGAATAATTTTAATTTTGTTAATGTTGAATAAATAATGGTTTTTTTATACGAAAACGTTGCAGTTGTATAAATTTAACAAAACATTATTCTTCATACAATTTGAAGTGAAAAACTAAACACAGTTCCAAAAGGTTAAATCAAATGGAGTACCTTTTATGTTCTTATTTTATAAGCTTGATTATGCAAATTTTTTATTTCTTTTTTTTTGATTGAGAATGCAAGGATAAGTATGTTTCAAAAATGAAGTAATATATAATTATGAAAAAAATTGAAGGAATATATTATATGTTAAATCTCATTTAACTCTAGAATAAAACAACCGAACAAAACTCAAAATATGAAAATAAATATAAATAACAATTTGTAAAGAGTATTTTCAATAATAAATGACCATAGAAAAAAGTGGGACGGTGGTAATGGGCAGGGGATCATTCGAAAACCGCAGGGTTATGAACCCATAGATCCCGAATAACAAAATATTTAACATATAAAGACATATTTGTGTTAATATATAGTATAATGAGATAGGATCAGGTGAGACAATGTCATTATGGTGAGACTTTTTTTTAGTGTGAGACAATTAAAAAGTAGTGGCAATTTTGAAATTTTAAAAACATGAAGACGGCATTATTGAAGGGAAAAGTAGGTGATGTCAGCGCTGATGTCACATCTGGAGAGAAAAAAAGTTTTTATTATTTTATTTAAAATGCATTTTCCCGCTCTTTCCGAACTCATTTTGCAAAAAAAAATTATACCAGTGAACTCGTATTAATTAGGCGGTCATTTTGAGATCCATTGTTGTTATTTATAGACGATTTTTATTTTTTTTATGTTTGTTCCAAATTGGATACTCAGTTGTTCCAGCATAATACTACATTTGTTCCACCAGACTACTACATTTGTTCCAGCAGAATATTTTCATTATTTTTTTAAAAATGCACTATGGGAGGGTAAAAAATGTAGTATTCTGATGGAACAAATGTAGTAGTCCGATGGCACAAATTTAGTATTCTGCTGGAACAACCATAAAAAAATAAATAAAAAAATCGTCTATAAATAACAAAAATGGATCTCAAAATGACCACCTAATTAATACGAGTTCACTGGTATAATTTTTTTTGAAAAATGAGTTCGGAAAGAGCGAGAAAATGCATTTTAAATAAAATAATTAAAACTCTTTATCTCTCCAGAGATGACATCAGCGCTGACATCACTTCCTCTTCCTTCCCTTCAATTCATGCATGAGGAGGTTTATTTTAATTACAAGTTTGCCACCCTCCCTTGTCTCACAATAAAAATTAGTCTCATCTTAAACCCTTGTCTCATTTGAACTTGACTCATAGTATAATATATTAATCCAATCTCATTAAAGTGGTGAGTGACTCTCCAAATCATCATTAGATCAATGATATTTTTAATTTAATGGTTTATAATTAAGGAGGAATCATTATTAGATTGAAAATATCATTGATCTAATGGTAACTCTCCAAATTAATTTGGAGAGTCACTCACCACTTGAATGGGACTGTATATTAATTAGTAGTAAATTGTTCACATGTCGTACGTAATACGGGTTAGTTGGGTAAATTACACATTTAGTACTCAAATTATACCCTCTTTTCAAAATTTGTGTCTAAACAAAAAAAACTTCAAATTATTAATGACCTCTCATTGAGCTCCAATTTACCTGTTGGTGACTGGTTCAACTTTGGTTTAACCCAATTTGTTGTGGACTTCATTGACCATCCATTGTGAAATGACTAAATTGACCATTTTTTTTATCATAATCTTGTTCTTGTTGCTCCCTCTCTCTCTCTCTCCATAATTCTTCCCTGTCCTCATTTTCTTTTTTTTTTCTTCTTCTTTTTCTCCCATTCTTTTAAAAAATAAATAAATAAGGATCGACGGGAATTTGAAATTAAATTTCAACAGCTTTCCGCTTCCAAATTCTGGCCAGGGCTGGAATTGATCCAAATCTAAAAATTTCTAGATCCCGGTCGAAAATCCACCGAATTTTGGAAGGGGAAAAGAGGAAGAAGAATCAAAATTTGGTTATGGAGGTTATATATATATATATATATAGAGAGAGAGAGAGAGAGAGAGAGAGAGAGAAAAAGAGAACAAATATGATTAGGGGTGAAATCAATGTTTTCAGAACCGGACATGACACAAAATCAAATGTATATTTGGGTCATGGGTCACTTGGTTCAACTAAATGGTTGGACCTGGTGACGTAATAAATAAATCAACAATATATATATATAATAATTATATATATAATTAACTTAAATTATTTTTATATATAAAAATGTGTTTGATGGAAATGTAAGTTAAGTTTGAAAAAATTAAAATTGCATACAAAGAAAAACAGTTAAGAAAGTAAACAACATATTATATATAATATTGAAGATCTTGATGAACCGGAATTATTATGAGTCTCGGTTCAACCGGCGATTTTCGGATTAACAACGCTTCTGTTCGGGAAATTGTAACTTGAAAAAATCGGGCATACAATATCGGATTTCAATCCGGTTTTTGGTCCAACCGGTCCAACCAATCGGTTCGGTTCGAATTTCAAAACATTAGGTAAAATAGACATTTCAAGTTCATGATACTTTTGAAAATATGTTTGACTTGGTCAAATAGATTGTGACCAGTTGGTGCCCGTTATTTGAACCTTAATAGGAGGTAACAAATAGTTTGAAAACTCTATGTGAATTTTTTTTAAGTACTAGTTTGGGAAAGAGTACAGTTTGAGTAGAAATTCTTTCAACAAAGATGTGAATTAGGAAGGATTGGTCGATTAAATATGAACCGGAGACTGAATCTTTTATTTGTGAAGTAAAAAACGACTCTTGACATCCCCATTGTTGCTTACATTGCAAATGGGACGGATACGAATGGGGAGTGCTCCTTCCATCCCAATCCTCATAGCTAGATGGAAAGTTCTTGTCATGAAATGAAGGAAAATTGTTCACATCCTCGTCCTTGTGGGGATTAAGGCATCTCTATTCCCAATTACTTGATTTCTAGATGTCTATGTTTTCGTCTAATGTCATTGAAAAATATGACACCAAAATTTAATTATTGTTTTCTATATCTCTCATTAAAGATTTACATGATTCACTTGCACAATTTTGTTATTTACTCAAAGGTGTATATAGATATATAGGTATACTTTTTCAAGTTACGAACATAGTGAGTGTTAAATCCATATCTGTCTCAAAAAGAATATCTTGGAGGTTTGTAGTGGACCGACCCGTCACACTTTGTAATAACGCAAAGAAAGACTTAATTTGAAATTTGCTATCCAATTATTGCCTTCTCAATAGAAATGTTGAAATTGAACTTCCTACTAACGCTTCACTAGGGTCTTACACCCATCAAAAAGCCAAACATATTTATAAAAAAATTTGTTATTATCCGAGACGAGTTGAAGAACAACCTTTCTTGATAATATCATCAATCAGGGTTGGCACCAGAAGAGTTCACCTAGGCCGCTGCACCTAGAGCCTCTGAAATTATAGGGTCTCATATTTCAAATTTAAGATACTAAGCTATTAGGCCTTTGTGTATTTTAACATAAATAATATCTTTCTCGGTTATATATTAATTGGCTTTATCACCTCTTGGTTAATTGACCTGAACTCTTTAACAATCAATTCAAACGTCATACTCTACTGTTGTAAAATAACCCGTCATACTCTTCTATATATATTAGTTAAATCACATGTCATCAATCAACTAAATTTCAATGTATCTTAATAGAAATTAGTTCTTGTCTCTTGAACTTCAAAAACAAAGAAATTGAGTATAAGACTAATTTTAAAAGATGGTAAAAGTAATAATTTTATGTATTATCAAAGTTGATATATAATTGAGGATTGTTCTGCTTCTATTGCTCATTGCTAAGAAATTCTTTTTAGGACTTCCAAAATGTTGTAGCCAACCCAGTCATCATCAAAAACAATTTTGTCAAAAATTCTTTTCACATTCGTATATATCATATATGAAAAGCAGTCTTATTACATTGATTAAAATAAAATCAACAAAACAGCTTGTTGCATTGTCTTTATCATAGCCCCATTTTAGCTTATCTTGATCATATTCCGTACAAATATATTGTATTATTAATTAATTATATACATATACATTTTCTTTCACAAAAAGGAAGATTGAATTATATATATTTGAATTGTACATTAGCGTCCCACTGCACATGATAATAAAAGAAGTTGGATTGCTATTTACACCCACTTTTTCCGAACTACAACCCACTTATGCTCAAAATACCCCTTTCATAATTTCCTTCTTAATTTAAATGTTTAAAATCTCTTAGCAACATATTTTTTAAGATTGAACTTTTTAACATCAAAATAACACTTTTTGCTCTCAATCATGGACAAAAACATGAATAAAGTACGAAAAACAAACTCAAAAAACAATTAATTTGATCAAAAATTTCAAAAAGTTGATTGATTAGAGTTTAGAGGCCTTTTTTTATGGAGAAACGGCCATGGTGGTCGTTATACCATAATGAGACTAACCATGGCCGTTTCGCCTTAGGGCAAACCACGTTGATGGCCGTTTTTCAAAAAAAAAGAAAAAATTCAACGTTTTTTTAGTATTCGAGTACCTCGTCTTCTAATGATTGATCATCACTGTTCCATTCCGGATTCGTTGAGTCATTCGACATCTCAAACTCTGAATTTTTAATGTTAGAGTTTCAAAATTAGGTTTTTTGATTTGAGAGCTTTCTATTTTTATTTTTTCTAACTTGTTCATAATGAAAAGGGTAAATTTGTCAAAATGGGCTGTAGTTCGGAAAAAGTGAGCTGTAAATAGTGATACCCTAAAAGAAGTTAGAAACTAATTTAGTGGTGGGGAATCTTCGAAGACGTGCAAATCCGATTTTGAACAGTATCTAAACAGTTCAAACGTTTAAATGAGATTCTCGTTTTTGAGCTTTTAACGACTAAAGCAGCCCGTGTTTATAACACTAGTCTCACTCAGTGGCGAAGCTAGAGTCCAAAATTAAGGGAGGCAAAACTGCGTGCTATCGGAAAAAGTAGTGGTTTAGGTTTAAGACTTTGTTCTTTTTGGCTTAAATTTAGCAAATTTCGTTCTATTTAACAAAATTTATTAAGAATTCACCAAAATTTAGCTAATTTAGTTCAACTCAGTCATAAGAATAGAATCTAACTCAATAAATATAGAATATCTTTGATTCAAAAAGTAATTGTCACGTAGATTTCCATGTTATCCTTAACAAAAATGGTAAAAGTATATGTATTGGAAGCACATTAGACAAACTCAACATGATATTAATGAAATTTTAAATCGTCAAAATTAATTCTACCATGTTAATATAAAAAAACACATAAAATATTTCATAATATTACGATATTCTGTTGTATTTTCAATATCACAATCAACATACATAATAAAATTACATGTGACCTAAAAGTTCGAATAAAGTTTTCACTGACAAAATTGTGATACAAAATGTTATGTTGAAATACAGTTAACTCATTCGCCACTGACTGAATAATTGACATGATACAAATACGACACTAACTCAATAATTATCATGCCTAAGGAAAATATAAAAACTTATAGATAAAATGAAATTGTTTAGTAATAACTTTCAAATATATGGGGGGCAACCTAGAATAATATAGAGTAATTAGATTGGATAACAAAATTTGTATATATAGTAAAAAAATATTTCAAAAAGTTAAGGGGGGCAGCCTCCCTTGCCTATAGTGTGGCTTCGCCACTGGTCTCACTCTATGATCACTAGAAACAATAGTAACTAGCATTAATAATTATTAAAACGTATCTTTGTAAATTTCTATCTGGCATGTTCAATAATAAAGAAGCTCTCCAACTACTATGTTCAATGGTACTTAAATCCCAACACCTTTTCATATTAATATCATATACGTACTTTCACCGAATGCTTCTTGGTTTAAAGCGTATACAACACATATATATATATCTCACAATGTACTTTTAATTCACCAATAAATTGTATAGTCAGCACTCGAACTTAGGAAATTCCGACATGTCAAAAGGAAACGATTGAACCAAAAGCTCAAACTTTTAGTTAAGGCCCGGTGACATCTTTTATATTAATAATTTCTAACAAATTCTTGTTGTCGTTGTTAAAATTCGCATCGATGAAGCAATATGTAAGACATTTCGTACCTCTTTAATAATTATGTGAACGTGAGGCTTTCCCTATCTACCTGACTCCGAAATTACCCGTACTCTCCTAAACTTTTTTGTAACAAAAAGAATTAAATCATATCTCTTATTTTTTGCATTATTGAAAAAAGCAGAAAAGGAACTGCATGAATCATATCTCTCTACCTTTTCTTGAACCCAAATTGTACCTATAAATACACTCCTAATCCTCACCAAATGAGAAAGAAAGAGTGAGAAATACTAAGTGAAATTCACATGAAATTAAGTGAAATTATGGCTAATAATGAGGAGAGTGCTAGTGTTCCAAGATTTCTAATACTAAATCCTAATAAGGGAAGAAAGAGAGATATAGTGAAGTATTTATTGAGAAAAGATGATAAGAGTGGAATGAGATTTTTAGAAAGTTCAGACGAACAACTTAAGATCAAAGCAGCTGCTAATAAATGGTGGAAAGTGTTGCTTTCTGTTCTCATTTGCAGAATTCTCCAACTTTTTTATAAGCCAATGAAAATCTTGGGCTATGTTGTTGAGTTCTTTCTCAATCTTCTTTCTCAAAATGGTGGATTTTTTGGGTTGCTCTATAACTTTATTCATGGTACATATATTATATTATATTATTATATTTTTCATAGATTAATATAAATGATGCCATCGAACTTTAATTTTTATTTAATTTTTTAGTTCAATCAGTTCATTAACATGGTATCACAAGTTGTGTGACCAAATGGTTTTGAGTTTGAGTTATGGCAACTCCATTTATTGGTAAAAATTAAAAAACACATGTGAAATGTATCTGAGTTATGCACACTTCAAATTTAAAGGGCAATCGTGTGGTGGTGTATGTTAGAGATTAATAAAAGATGTCGTTGTCATAACTACTGACTTAAACTTTCGGTTCAATCAGTTTCTTGATATGGTATCAGAGTTTCTACGATCTAGTGGTTCTAAGTTCAAATTCTGGCAACCTCATTAATTAATTAGTAAATTAAAAACATATGGATGAGTATGTACATGTTTCAAACTTAGGCGCTCACTTGAGACGGCGTGTGTCAGAGATTAATATATAAACTATAACTAAGTCTTAACTATCAACTTAGTTAAGACTCGATATTGAGCATATGAACATTTCTGTATTAGTGAATTGTGGTTTATATATTAATCTCTGATTAGTTCAATTGGTTAGTTTAGTTGGTTCTTTAAGGGTCACAACGAAAAGTGCTTTTTGGCAACAAATATTTTGTTGCCAAATACATATTTTTTAACAAGAAATAGTTGTGCCAAATTTTTTTAATAACGAAACTTCATATATTGAATAAAAATTGTTGCGAAATGATAAATCGTTGCAAAAAATATTTTGGCAACGACTTCATTTGGCACTAAAACTCGATTTTCTTGAGTAAGTGTATTCATCCGCTCTAGCCTCTAGCATACATAGTATGCCAGGGGTATACTATATTTTCTCCTACTTCGATAAGGTCTACCTAAAATATTGACGGATTATATATGTGATATATATTTGAATTTACAGGAAGTGTCAAGATCCCGAAAAGAGATTCCGAGAACTTTACGAGCATAATAGGGCACATAGATGAAAGAATTGAGTTGTACAAGACTACTAAAAGAATGGTTGCAAACATAAAAGGTGATCTGGGTGACAAATATTTAATGGACCTTTGCATTATGGCAGCTAAAATTGTTTATGAGAATCAGAATTTTGTTCAAAATGTTGTTGATAATTACTGGAAGGCAAGTTCTTAATTTAACCTATCATATTTTTTATTAATTATGCTTAAATTCATCTTTTTTTTAAATCTAAATTCAATCTGATTTGTGTCATTTCTTAACATGAACAGATGCACTTTGTCGCCTTCTACAACTGTTGGATCGGTATGTAAGGGCGAAGTTTATATGTGAAGTTTTTATTGATCGGATCGAGTGGATAGACACCTTATAAAATGGTGGTCAATTCTGTTTACAAATTTGTAATAACATTTGCTAGTTTTGCTTAAAAAGCTTAGTCCAAGCCCAATTCAGCCCAGTCCATGTTGGTTAAGGTGGACTCGGGCTTGGTTGGGCTCAAGATTAAAAATCGAATCACAATTCAAACCAAAGTAAATCGAGTTAAAAATATATACTGAGAGTGGTTAAGTGAAAAAGATGGACAAGTTCAGAAAGCTAAAAATGTATTAAGTGTATATATAAAGACATACCTTTTTTATCCCTCTTGATATGACGATGTTGGATTCCCCTACCGACCAAGCTCTTCAATTGTTGTTCGATGATGGTGCAGTCTTTCTGAGATTAGTTCCTAGTTTAGTTCTTTTTTGTTTTTTTTTTTCCTTTCCTTTCACTACAAAAAAAAAAGAACGAATTTTTTAAGTATACTTCAATATTTCTGTAAAAAGAAGTATATTTTAAACATATGAATACGGTTTGATCGATTAGACAGTCTAAGCCTCATTTAGGGGCTCAAAATTCAACTTCCCATTACTCACAAAGGTCCCCGACTAGTGCCTAGCCAGTGGCAAATCAAAGACTGAAATGTCGGGGGGGCAATTTTACACGCATATATATGAAAAGAAAAATCAGAAGAAATTTTTTTTCAAAGCGAAAAATTTCTTTGCTACTCGTGCATTATGTCGAAACTGGGAAAAAAATGGTTTTTTTTCTTAAAAAAATTGCAGATTTCCAGCAAAGTTTTTAAGATTCCTACGAAAATTAACATACTTTCACATAATATTGTCTAGATTTCATTTCAGACGAACTTATAGTCGGAATTAGCTTTTTTTTCTAATAAATTTCACAAACGGGAGCCGAAACCAGTCATTGCAGGGGTTTGGGGACCGAAACCACTCATGGTAATAGTGGTTCTGAGGGCCGGGGGGGTGGGGCCTTTCAGGCTGCCCTCTAACCACGCTCGTGCGCCTAACGTTTTTTACTACACTAGTTACAAATGTGTTGGTTGGTCAGATTTTATAACTCAGTACTTGTTTATCATTGATTGAACAATTTGAATGCAGAGAGCCAAAAGCAAAGCAACACCCAAGTGTTCATATGTTGTGACAAGGAAGAAGATGCAAAGTTGATAGTAGTAAGTTTTAGGGGTACTGAGCCCTTAAATTTACAAGATTGGATCACTGATTTTGATTTCTCCTGGTACGAAATCCCGAAAGTCGGAAAAGTTCATGTTGGGTTCTTAGAAGCCATGGGTTTGGGTTGTAGAAGTGATCCTACAAGTTTCCAAACTCACCTTGCCCGGCATGAAACAGACTTCTTCCATTTGCAAGGTGAATCGGAGGTGAAAATGAAGGAATTCGCCGAGAAGCGAGCTTATTATGCTGTGGCATTGAAGCTTAAGGCGCTATTAGAGGTGCACAAGAAGGCGAAATTCGTTGTCACAGGACACAGCTTAGGCGGAGCACTCGCTATATTATTCCCGAGTGTGCTTGTGGCTCAGGGAGAGACGGAAATGCTTAACAGGTAGGATTGTCAATTTCTGACACACGATTTAGAGCACTTTTCTAACATGATGTATACTAAGAGAAAATAACTACGTTTGACGCATGTTTTACGTGATTATTATCAGTTTTGTGTCATTTAAAAAATATGCAAATCATATAACAAGATTATGAAACTTGTTTACAGAATGTCAAATGTTTACACCTTCGGACAACCAAGGATTGGAGACCCGAAATTTGCTGGTTTTATGGAAGCTTATCTGAACTATTCGGGCACCAGATATTTTAGAGTGGTTTACTGTAACGATATGGTTCCTAGGATTCCTTTTGATGACAAGGTCTTCTTTGCCTTCAAGCATTTTGGAACATGTATTCACTATGATAGTTGCTACTTTGGCGAGGTATGTTTACTTTCTATCTCCTTATAGCTATTCACTCGTTGATCAATTTTAAATTATAATACACGTATTGAGTCTCCTGATTGACAATATAGTTGGTATACATTAACATCAAACTCGGTAGGATTTGAATTCTGTTGCTACAACTTAGTCTAAGAAACTGATCCATATTAAGAAATAACGTCTTTTATTATAATCTCTGACAAATTTTAAGCAGTATTTGTATGATCTATTTTAGTTGATGGAGGAGGAGCCAAACAAGAACTACTTTGCACCGTGGTACGCAATACCGATGTATGTGAACGCATATTGGGAGATGTTTAGAAGTATCGTGTTATGTTATATATGCGGTCCAGACTACAAGGAGACATGGTGCAGCATATTGTTTAGGGTAGCAGGGTTTTTTATCCCAGGCCTTGCAGCTCATAGCCCTGTCGATTATGTGAATTCTGTTAGGCTTGGAAGAGAATAAGAGATCAATAATCATGGAGATATTCTGTTAGAAAAAATAAATAATCACGGAGATATAAATATTTAAGGGATTTTTTATATATTTGATATGCAATATATAAAATGGTTTGGGTATGTTTTTTTTCTACAGTATATAGAACATATGTTTTCCAATAAATATATAAGGATTGTTGTGTATTTATTTGGTTGAGTGATTAGTATCAAGTATTGAATTTATATATCTACACATGAAATGTTTATTTTTTAAATATAAATTTTTTATTTTTATTATCAACTGCTACAAAATGAAAATTAGGGTATTTTCCAGTTAATCGGTTTAAGTATTTCATTAAGATGTTTTTTATGGTTACTTCGGAAAAAATAAATAAAATAATGCTTACTTTGTAAGAACTAACCTTAACAATAAATTTATTTTCTTTAGGGCGTAGGTTATGGTTACTTTGTTTTTTATTTATTTTTTTAGTACTTTGATTTATTTACTATTAGATCACTTTTCACCCCATAATGATGGACAAAACAAAGTAACCATAAGATTTCTCTTTATTTAAACTAATGTAAATATAACATCTTCTCGTTATTAAACAAAATGAAAGTCACTGTATCATGTATCCTTATTACAATGGAATGATGGGATTTGCCAAGGAATTACAAGAAAACCTTTGCAACCAAGAATAGTCTTTGTCTATCCCAAAATTTTCTGAAAAAAATAAGAAAAAATTGCAGTACATACTGTGAAAAAATAAATATAACTAACTGACTAGGATAAAAAAAAAATTGGATTCTTTTGGCAGATTCACTGCGAAAAATTGAAGATTAAAAAGTAAATTGCAATGGCTTCAAACTGTATGAGCTGATTGGATCATATTCAAGTCAAAATTCTTAAGCCTCACTACTGATTCAACATGTCCTTTCAATGTGTGAATCTCTCCAAGCCTGAATAGTTTTATGAAGCTTGGTTAGCACGGTATGTTCTGAAATTCGGGGAAAATCAGGCCGAAAAAAGTTTCGAAAAGGAAGCAAAGATATGTACCTGGCTATTTCAGCACGCCGCCTCGCCTGTTCAGCAATCAGAGAAGATCTTGATTTCCTCCCTTTGAATTCGAGGTTTGCGTCCATCAATCCTTGCAGACTTCTCTGAGACACGATCCACTGCGCTGCCCTGTCTTCTTTCCCGTAATCTTTCTTTGAAGAAAATGGAGTCTGATGAAAATAAAAAGCAGATGAGATGAATAACGTCTCATTTCGTGAATAGTTTTATTGAAAACACCCTGCACAGTATGCTCCTTAGGCATATCGAACTCTGAAACATTTTCCTAACAGGTTTTGATACCATGTTAAAGAACCATATAACGAACACCAAACAGTAGAGGTTCCAATTAAAAGAACTGACCTTTCTGTCAAATACGAGATTCCATGCTTCTCCGGACAAGGCGTATTGAACAATGAACTTGATAATATCTAATGGTATATAGAAGATCAAACTGTATAACCAAATAACACCAGCCCATCCCCATCCAATGCCACTAATATAAGCAAAGCTAATGTTTGCATAGACGGCAATTAAGGTAGCCACCTAATCATTGAAAGCAGAAACAGAATTAGCGACAGTATAACACCAATCTCAGGTCGAGACAAAAGCATTGCTTGAATGAACTTTACCAATTGAGCCACCACAAATGCAATCATGAGAAGAGTTCCTGGTCTCTCCACAAACGACCAACTTTGACTACGCGTAACAAATATGAGAGCCTAGCTGATGATGCTAACTTGCAGATATACAGCAGATGAAACCTCTTCGGTATTGCTTGATAAAGATTTAACACCAAATGTTGTCTGCATCCGAATTAATAATCATAAGTATCTGTTTGTAGGGATAACACTAAATGAAATACGGGTACTAAAAAGTAGAGAGATGATACCTCGAAGAAGTCGGTGTCAATTCTGATCCAGTAGAAAAGGACAGTGACCAAAGCAAGATATGTTCCAATGACAACTCCAGTTGCGAAAATCTCAGGTAGTTTCCAACTGTCTGGCCTTGGTGATGGCTTGACTCAGTCTTGGGAAATAGTCATGATTGTTCCTAAATACGAACACACAACAGACGAACAATCAATAAACGTATCTGAGAAAATGATTTGAAGATAAATTTTTGACTAGGGACTTTTTCTTTAGTAGCTTTTGCCGCTATGATCTGAACTAGAGAGAAGGTTAAGCGTGCGGCGGTTGGAAATATTACCATCGTTAAGTATTGCTATGATCAGAACCATGAAAGGAGGGAAATCGTATTCCCAAATCAAGGCCAGAAGCACAAAACCTAGCTGCAAAAGAATTCAGTTTCAAGCATCAAGAGGCAGAAGAAAGCAAATCTCGAAAAATGTGAACGCTAAGTTTGTCCATGAACTGCATTGCCTAGACAAATGATAGAAAGTTAACTTACCACAATATGAACAGTTATGGAGTCTGCGTATATCTGCACATAGCAAAAATCAAAATCAGAAATATGAAGATACTTTGTGGCGAAATGTGCTATCACTAGTTAACCGTGTAGTTCTTCATTCATTGGAATATTCCTTCTCAATCTTCTTTCTCAAAATGGTGGTCCTTTTGGCATACTCAAAAACTTGATTCATGGTATATATTATACTCATATAGCTAACGTTCAAAAGTACTCCTAACATATGTTTGACTCTTCACTCTAACTAAGCTGATTTATTTTTCTCGGGTTTTTACGGACGAGAATACCAACATATTTTGGTTCAACCTGTAACTTTGTTAATATTTACTAATGTTGATTGAATATGCGATCATAATGTAAATTTGCAGGAAGCCTGAAGATACCAAAAACAGATACGGTGGATTTCAAGTGCATCACGGGACACATGGATAAAAGAATTGAACTTTACAAGACTACAATCGTGGCGGAGAAAGTGGATAATTATATTGCCTCAAATGCTGCAAACGTAAAAGCTGATCATGGGAACAGATATCTAATGGACATTTGTGTTATGGCTTCTAAACTTGCATATGAGAATCCCAAATTTTATTCAAAATGTTGTTGATAATATCTGGAAGGCACGTTCTCGATCTATGCATCATCCTCTTCGTTAGCTCGTTAAACTTCATTACTTTAGTATTATACATTCTAATTGGATCTAATTGCGTCATTTCTTAACCTGAACAGATGAACTTTGTCGCCTTTTTTGATTGCTGGAGTGGTAAGAAAACTGCTTAATTTATATCATGTCCGTCCAACTTGCACTTAAATGCCTAATGATTCTAAATTTTCAAAACTATCTTTTCGCAGTAAATTACCAGATGTTTGCACTTCAACAAACGTTTTACAACTGTAGGATACATAACCTATTTACTATTAAGGGGCTCTCAAAGTGTCAACTGGTTGTTTTTGCTAGTCATAGTGTCCGACAAAGTTTCTACCACTTTAAATATATAGCATACTCGAAATGAACTCGTGGGACAAACAATGTTTCCACAATTTGACAGCGGAAACAGCTTGTCAACTAATTCCAATTTCAGTGTCAAAAGTGTCGTTTTGGAAGTTTGGGAGTCATTAGGTGTTTGTGCAAGTTGGATGGATTACTTATGTACTAAGGCTAAGAATACAGTTGCTTAACATTGTGATCGCTATGATTAAATTTTATTGACTGTGGACTAATTTGACCGCAGAGCGCCAAGAGCAAAGCAATACCCAGGTGTTCATATGTTGTGACAAGCCAAAAGATGCAGACTTGATAGTTGTGAGTTTCAGGGGAACCGATAATGCACACGATATGATTACTAATTTCGATTTCTCTGGGTTTGAAATCCCAAATGTTGGAAAAGTCCACATCGGATTCCTAGAAGCTCACTTTGTCAAGCATCAAACAGAACGCTTCCAAGTGCAAGGCGATTCTGAGGCTAAAATGAAAGAATTTTCCCAGCAAAGAGCCTACTGTGTCTTGGCATCGACACTTAAAGACCTATTGAAGGAGCACAAGAATGCAAAATTCGTAGTCACGGGTTATAGCTTAGGAGCTGCACTTGCTATATTATTCCCGAGCGTGCTTGTAATTAAGGAAGAGACAGAAATTCTTGAAAGGCTGCTAAATGTTTACACGTTCGCGCAGCCAAGGATTGGAGACTCTGAGTTTGGGGATTTCGTTGAAGCTCATCTGAACTATCCAGATACAAGATATCCCAGGCTGGTTTACTGCAATGATTTGGTTCCTAGGATTCCTTTTGATAACAAGCTCTTTGGCTACAAGCATTTCGGAGCATGCCTTTACTATAATAGCTTCTACACTGGTAAGGTATGTATTACGTACTTATTGGCCTCTGATTTTGATGTAAATTTGGAAGTTGGAACTGAATATTTTATCTGTGCAAATTCATAGTTACGAAGCATCGAGTTTTTCGATCAATTCTAGTCGCATATAGGCTCATGGCTAACAGTATATTTAGTTAGTTATGCACATCAAATTCAACAGGTTAGAAGCATAATTCATTTAATCTGCATTATTATTTGTAGTTCAAAGTTAGGTGGTTACAATATTTCTATAGTCATCATGCATATAAGTTATTCTCGAATTGTTAAAACGGCTATCTAGAAATACATATGAACCGAGTGACGAGACTTTTCGCTAAGAAATTCTTTAAATTAAGGCGTATGATATGCGGATGCACCGTGGGAGTTGTTTACTAGTGTGATGATTAAGTTATACATTGGGTGAATGCACAGTGAGAGCTATTGAGTCTGCACGAAAATGCTTCTCAGGTTTAAAGCATGTACAACAAAAACTCATATAATGTGTTCAAACTTTACTAATAAAGGACGAGGTCATGATTTGAGATCCCAATTTCATAGTTTAAGAGGTTCCAAACCATCTCAATATATATGCATGACTTACAATTCGCTTTTAGATGTCATCTCTGTTACTTTTTTGCATAAAAGTATTTGGTATGGTTATATATTGTAGGTTGTGGAGGAAGCACCAAACAAGAATTCCTTCAAATTGAAGTATATGATAGCGATGTGGGCGAATGCAGTGTGGGAGCTATTTAGAAGTATGATACTAAGTTATTTACATGGCCCGGATTACAAAGAGAC
This sequence comes from Euphorbia peplus, assembly GCA_028411795.1. NCBI lineage: Eukaryota > Viridiplantae > Streptophyta > Magnoliopsida > Malpighiales > Euphorbiaceae > Euphorbia > Euphorbia peplus. The sequence goes on along the minus strand of CP110843.1, from coordinate 3,043,946 downwards.
GTGGTTAAGCATTGTGTTTCGGGTAATTGGATTGTTGGTACCAGCTTTACCTGCTCATAGCCCGGTAAAGTATGTCAATTCTGTTAGGCTCGTACAACAGAAAGCGACTACTCCTTTTAACTCTTTGAAAAGCTTTGTTCTCAAAAACTGAGTTAAGAGATCAATGGTGTTGAAGTCTTCTAGCTACCACTTTGGCCAGCACTTTGACATCTTATTAGGCATTCCCAATGTGAACGTGGATTAGTTCGAATCGTGGCCAATTTAAGGTACCACATGGAGATATGTTGGTCATGCATTCATTTAATAAAGGGTTTATTTTATTTTGATATGTACGTGAAATTTTTGGGCTTGTTAGTGATATGTTTTTCTCCTATAAAACTTATGCTTTCCAAAAAATATTTATGGATCCATATGCATTAGGTTGTTTCGTTAATTGGGTATCTTTCTATTTATACTTTGAGGTCATATGGCTCATATCTTGCCCAATTTGGTACCCCTTTTGTACACGCACCAAAACAGGCATTCAGAAACTAGCTAGTTTTGGGTTTGAGTGGCGATTCTAGGAGTTGGACATCGAATGTGTTGTACACGGATGGTTAAAACTCAAATATACTAATGAATTCTAAGAGAGCGTAAATATGAAACATTAACTGTAACTCTAATCCTAGATCCATTGCCTTAGCGCATAGGTCTAGTCGTCATTAAACGCCATCCACTTTTCAGCCATTAGACTCTCTCTTCTAACATCAGTATCAACAATATTCAACGTCGGAAACCGACCTCTTAGAATCTTTCAATCTAACCAAGGGTCACCCAAAAATGAAGAGCTTCTACCTTCATTACTCTTTTACTTTATCAAAATCAAAACGAAACTATTAACAAATCAACAAAACCAGAAACTTTTGTAGTAGAGATGGTTACAACAACAGTGAAGATAACCAACAACTCATATCATTTGATAAACACGCAGCTTTGGAATGCACATCGCCATCTTTGGTACGTATATGACTAACACAGAGATATTGATTAGGGCATATGAATTCGGCAAAAAATGAAAGAAAAAAGTCTCACCAATAGAGCCTACATAGAGTGAAGGTTCGTGCACGAGCTCATGCTTGCAACTAGAGGGAAGTTGCCTAATCTCGTACCTTAGCTAATATTTTAAATATGTCCATGAGTGAACAATTATTATGCTCATGGTTGAGCTTCGTCTCACTGCAACTCATTATGTGATGATCATAACATGAGTTCAAAAATTTGCACACTTTCATTAGAAGTGCTCAACTGATATTCTGAGTTCAGCACAAATCATTATATATTCCAAAAACAAGATTGGTTGCTTGAACTTATTGAGCTTCTTGTTAGTTTTTTAAACTTGCATAATCCATCAATTTGTTTGAGATTATCAACTGACGTCCCAAACACACACGGATAAATTCATCCCTTCAACTTGTAAAGTGTCCAATCTACTATTAAGTCAAAATCACCTATTGTTCTACCACGTGAACTTAAAAACTCAATTATGCCACTTTAATCAAATTAATGAAGCTAACGAGGGACTCTATAAGTTCAAAGACATGTACTCTATGAGCTAATAGCTAGGCATACACAAGCACCCTTGTATCTCTATCTCAGCCTTTAGGCCCAGATAAGAGTCTCGCCTTATAGATTCAATTACCTAAATCCAAAATTCCTTCATGTAGCATTATCCGGACCGAAATTACTCCGAGTTGAAAACGTTAAAGACGAAGTGTATTATTTCTCAAATTAGGGATGTGTTTACAATTTCGAAAAAACATCTTTATCCTAGAACAAAATCGAGCAAACGAAACAAGGTAAGCAAGAGAGGCTTTTAGAGTACCTAAAACAGAGACATGGCAATTCTAATATCTAATAGTAAATATGGAAAGAGGTGTGTTACATAACCTTTCTGCATTTAGCACCAGATTTCAAGGTTAATTATAACTGACGAGAACAAACAGAATATCTTAAATGCATATAAAGATAAACCATTTTAGGTTGGTGATGATCAAACGAAAGATTAGAAATCACGTAAACTCGAGGACATCCACAATTAATCCCTTACGAACTAAGCATTTAGTGATTTTATCAGGCATTATAAGTACACTATTAGAGGATCCCAACTTGGAATGCATTATAGAAACCATAGTTCTGAGTAATTTCTTTCAGTAATATCTTTAGAAGCCTATTTAGGATTTATATAAAAGGTAGGGAGTAATAACAACACCAACTCCTTTTATGGCAACACAGAACTAAACATGTTTTGTTAAATGAAAATTAAAATCCCAAGTTCCAGAAACTCACTATCCCAATGTTCGACTCTCGACTACATTGCTCCATACTAGATTGTGAGTGTGTATTACATAATACCAAAATTGTGATATACATTTAAACATCAAGATATGTAGCAAGTTGCCATTTCTAATAAGCAATGAGCATGACAAGTGAGAGAATTTTTAATACTAATTTGCTTGCTTACCAAAATAACTAGCAACAATTATTTAACCAAACGCGTCTTATATATGCCTAAGGAAAAAGGTGTCACATGAGGCACACAGACACGAGACACAAAAGCTATACTCTTTGGTAAACCCAAAAGAAACTTTCTACGACATTGATTTGACCTCATATAATTTAGCATATCTATTTTCTACTATTGAATTTTGACCCCTAAACCCCTAGTTTAAACACACAATTTGTGCACGAGAAAAAAATTCATTGTCTATTAACAGTATCACTGGCAAATATTAAGCTTAATATTGCATAATTTTACGCATAAAGACTAAATCGGCCCTTGGCTGAACTAAATTCATATTGTATCCCTTAACTAAGCCCAAAGTTGGATATACATGTTGCATATCAACCAGGGACTTCATCTATTCTACTTTACATGTTTCACAGAACTCTTGAAAATATATATGAGACTTGAAGATTATTGTACATGTGTTTAAACATTTTCAAGCTACAACTGATTTGGGGCTTTTCAATCTTGCTTGTATCGATTCCAGACTACCAATTCATATCAGGTTAGAAGATGCAAACTAACTCAAAAGTTTATAATGTCGGTGTCTTCAAAATCAAAATCAAAGCAGTCACTCAAAATTACTCCAAGCATAAAATGTCGCAATAGATTTTTATCATAGTTCTTACATTATTAAAATATTATTTGCAGGTCCTCAAAAAATATTTTGGATAAATTCGTACTTTATGACTTTGTAGCTTCAATATATAATAATTGATGCAATCTAATCTACCATTTCTTAATATACTTATTGGAAATCATAATCGCTTGTTCTTATGTTTTTATCATATTGCATAAACTGAATTAAGTTAGCAGAGATCGTAAGCAACTCATGGGTAAAATTCAATCAACGCACTCCCAAACTTGTATAACTAGCATAACTAGCACAATCCTCAAAAGCAAATTTGTTGGGATGAGGTCAGGGAAAGAAAACTTGCTAGACCGGAGTTGATACAGGAAACTTCAGAAAAAGTTTGTACTGTTCGTGAGAGACATCGGACGGCTCAAAGTGGATCGAAAAGTTATGGCAATTCAAGGAGTAAGAACACATAGAAAGCACAAAAACCAAGTAAGTATTAGTGAACAATTGTGATAGCAAGAAAAAAGCTCATTCCAATCAAGAATCAAATGAAATTTTTCTGCAAAATATAATAGTAGACATGCATTATTATAATATACTGTCACAAACGCAAGAAACAAGCTGCTGTTGTTTTACTATATTTTGTTCTGGCCAGTGATGCATTGCTATCTTTTTCCACTTCAACATAATTGCACAATTATAGTAAATATGAGATCACTACATAAACCAAAACTGGAAAGGCAAAAAGATACGTTCACTATTCCCTAAAAGTCAAAACCAACTGATATTTTGAATTCTCTTGAATAGCCAATATCGTTAGAAGCCTATTGAGGATTTAGATGAAAGGTAGGGAGGGAGTTATAACTATTACCAACTTCTTTTCGTAGCATCATGAGAACAGAACATGTTTTCCTAAATTAAAATGTAAAATCTCAACTTAATGTCACTCACCATCTCAATTTTTTACTCTATTGTCGATTGATCTTGTAGGCGGATTACTTCATGTATAGAGACAAAATATAGAAAGAAATAAAAATGCAGGTAACAGAAGAGAAATCACAAGCCTACTCAATAGTCTGCAACCCACAAAAGAGTGGAAGAACAAACCTAAACCCCAGGAAAACCGGAAGAAACCAAGTAAAATCGAGGATAACCAGATTTAGCTCCTCAGGAATTAAGTGGCCAGTAATTTTCAGACACTATAATTACATATTAGAGGAATACTAAAATCTAAAAGACAAGAAAAAGCAAAATAATTCAAGCACAAAGAAGATACCTAGCAACTCGTTGGCAGATACAAGTTTATGCATACTGTCTTGGAGAACAAAACTTCATCTGTGGAAAATATAGCTTACCTGTGCTGGAAATGCAAAATACCAAACAAAATGATGTATTTCTCACTTCTATACATTATTTGCAGAAGGCGAATACTGAGTTTAAGACCACCAGAACACAACATATCTTTTGGAATTTCTGGGCAAGTAATGAAGAGAGATAAACAGTAAAAAAAAATCTTGATTCCCTTACCTGCAAAACAAACCATTGATGTTATCACGTCCTATCCACTTTAGCAGCTTCTTCACATGCCCGAGAACCGATATTGGCTGTCACAACAGTTAAGCCGGCACTTGAATGCACCGACACTGCTTCTCTAGTTCACAACACATTTCAGAGGACAGGCTTACACTGATTCAGATGGGTCTATAACAGACATGTCAATGCATTATCTTATGCAAAATCTTGGTGTATAGGAAAGCGAAGAAGAATTCCACAGAGCACAGATACTAAGCTGAAGCTAAGTATACAACAATGTCACGAGTGGTGAGTTGAAGTGGCATTCTTCCTAAATAAGTTTCCGATTGATCTACAGGGCCCTATTTCCATGAACTGCGATAATAAAGTGGCTATAAACATTAAAGCCAATCAAGGTTATCATGGAAGTTCAGTTTTACTCACCCTCATGATATAAAATAGTTTTGTTTTATCCCCAAGATAGAAACTTTAGCTACAAGTGAGCATGGACCAGTTTAGTACATAAGCCGAACTCAACAAAAAGGCATGCAAAGCTTTTCTATCAGTCAATATTGACTGTATTTCTTTCAGTTGTTCTAAATACTTATAGAAGCCTAAGATTTAAAAATTAAGATATAAGGTAGGGAGTAATACCAAAAATTAAGATTTAATCTCAGTTTCCCTCGACATACTTCTACTATACAAGAAAACCGTTGAACCATATTCCAATGAGCACATTCCAATGAGCAGTAAGCTAGTCATCACTAAACGCCATCCACTTTTACACCAGGGATCAGCCATTAGACTCTCTCTTCTAAGTACAACTGGAGGAATCCAAAATTGAAAATGCATTTTAGAAACTCATAGAATAGTTCTCAGTATTTCTTTCAGTTGTTCCCAATATCTTTAGAAGCCTATTGAGGATTTATATAACAGGTAGGCAGTAATAACAATTACCAACTCATTTCATGGCAGCACAACAATAGAAAGCATCATAGAAAGAGGTGTTATGAAACCATTCTGCACTTTGCCCGATTTTAAGTTCAATGGAAACCGACACGCACCTTAAATAGGACATTGAAGCAAGCAGAAATATCCATAAAATCCATCTAGCTCCCATTAATGAAATTGTTGCCACTGAATCCGCAGCAAGCTGCAGATTATTCCTGGGAAAAATTTGAACATCCGCCAGAGTTGCAATAATCACAGAAATATCATAACTGGGACATTAAAGCAAGCTCCATAATTATCATGGCTTTATTCCAGTGAGCCATGTAAGCTTCTATTCCAGAATTATCCGTCAAATTGTGAACTGTTCAGAATTATCCGTCAACTCGTAAATTGTTCAGAATTATCCGTCAAAATCGTAAATTGTTCAGAATTATCCACCAAATCGTAAATTGTTCAGATTTATCCGTCAAATCGTAAACTGTTCAGAATTATCCATCAAATCGTAAATTGTTCAGAATTATCCACCAAATCGTAAATTGTACAGAATTATCCGTCAAATCGTAAATTGTTCAGAATTATCCGTCAAATCGTAAACTGTTCAGAATTATCGGTCAAACCCTAAATTGCTCAAAACTCTTTTCAAGTTTCGATTGAAGTTATCCTCATATCTTTAAAATCACAGGTTACTTCAAAAGACAGCGAGATATCGAAGGGACAGTTCCCTAGAATCATTTGGAACAAAAATCAGCGCACATTGGATATATGCACCATAACAAGAGATTGATCCCCGTTTGCGATTGAGTAATCTTTATCACATCTTTACAGAAAAATTGAATTCCGTAACTCATCATGGCATCTTGAAAAGAGAGGGTTTTACAAAATTGCAGAAAAATTGAATTTTGTTGTGTCAATCGCATTACATGAATTCCCTCAATGGCATCTTTACAGAAAAATTGAATTCTGTAACCCTAAATCGTATCATTGCTTTGGGTTTTACAAAATTGCAGAAAAATTGAATTTTGAATTAACCCACAGATTAGAGATGAAGAATTATAATGAGGGGAACAGAGGCAAAGAAGATGCAACAATTTATCGAAACCCAAAGAGAGAAGATGGTCAGTAAATACGCACCATAACAAGAGAGAGAGAGACAGAAAAATTGAATTCGTAACCCTCAATCAATCGCATCATTGCTTACTTGAAAATTGCAGAATAATTGAATAATGTAACCCTAATCGCATCATTGATTTGGGGTTTTACTTGAATTCAATTGCAGAAAAATTGAATGTTGAAGCCGTCAACTTGAATTCAGCCGCAGATTACAGATGCAGAATTTTGAAATCTGTAACCCTACAATTTTGAATTTTGAATTTTGAAATGAAGACCGTTGTATCTGTCTATTTTTATAGGTCAAGGGTCGGTGGAACTCTCCTGTAAAATAAGGATGCATCTCAGCCGTTCTTTGGATATACTCTTATTTATTTTATTTTTTTTTTTTTTTTTTTTTTTGGCTTTTTAAGCTTTCCGTTGACTTGAATTATAGAGGCTCCGTTGTTATTATTTTCTTAAACTTTTAATTAAGTAAAACCCGTGCAGAGGATTCTTACATCTCTGAAGAATCAATAACCGTATGAATTTCGACTTAAATATATATGCTTAAAGTGCTTTCTATGATTACTTTGAAATAACCTTTACTTTGTTTTTATCACCATTAGATTAAATTTTATCCACTAATCTAGTGGTGATAGTGGACAAAGTAATAGTTACTTTGGCAAAAACAAAATAATCTATGATTAATTGCCTTATAACCATTTAAATAGAGAATTAGATTAATGTTTTTTTTTTATAGTAATTGGAGTTAAAGTTAAAAACTATAAATATTTTATAAAAGTTATCAGAATAATTTTAATTTTTTCAATGTTGAATATATAATGTTCTTTTTTATAAAATAACATTGCAGTTGTATAAATTTAATCAAACGTTATTCTTCGTAGAGAAAGGCTCAAATGTGACAATAAGCTTATTGTGGGACATTCCATTTAATGTGTCACAACAGAATCCACGCAGTGGTAATTTTGTAATTATTTAAAAAAGAAATACGCGCATGTTATTATTGTAATTTCCCCCAATCATGTAAAAGCTGGTTTTAAACGTTTTTTTTTTCTCTTTCTTTCTCCCTTAACTGTAACACGATTTTTTGTTACAATTTCTGATCGTTTAATCTATTCTTTTTCTCCCAATGTATGTGAACGCATATTGGGATATGTTTAGAAGTATCGTGTTATGTTATATATGCAGTCCAGGCTACAAGGAGACATGGTGCAGCACATTGTTTAGGGTAGCATGGTTTTTTATCCCAGGCCTAGCAGCTCATAGCCCTGTGGATTATGTGAATTCTGTTAGGCTTGGAAGAGAATAAGACATATCAATAATTATGGAGAAATTCTGTCAGGAAAAATAAATAATCATGAAGATATAATTATTTAAGGGATTTTTTAGATATTTGATATGCAATATGTAAAATGGTTTGGGTATGTTATGGTGTTTTTTTTCTTTAGTATATAGAACGTGGGAGGGGATCAGGTGTGACAAATTAATTTGGGTGTGACAAGGATTTTAGTGTGTGACAACATGTGGCAATTGTGTAATTAAATGGAAAAAGATGGCATAATTTGAGGGGCATACACGTGTATGGTGAGGGAAAGGGGCGGATGATGTCAGTGTTGATGTCATCGCAGGAGAGTGAAAAGTCTTTTATTTCTTTTCTTTAAAATACATTTTCCGTATGATCCCGAACTCGGTTTTCGAAAATTTTTATACCATTGGACTCGTATTAATTAGCCGGTCATTTTAAGATCTATTGTGGTCAAATAAAAACGATTTTTTTTCGGAATATTCCAAAATACAGACCAGAATATTCCAAAAGGCATCATACAATATTCCAAACATAACATAAAACCATATCAAACAAAAAACACTCCCAAACACGACAAGTTGATACGATACTACCTAGGGTATAATAAAAAAAACAAAAAACACCCCTAAACACGACGGGTTGATACGAGACTACCTAGGCTATAATAAAAAAAAAACAAAAAACACTCCTACACACGACGGGTTGATACGGGACTATCTAGGGTATAATAAAAAAGAAAAAACACTCCTAGACACGACGGGTTGATACGGGACTATCTACGGTATAATAAAAAAGGAAAAAACACTCCTAGACACGACGGGTTGATATGGGACTATCTATGGTATAATAAAAAAAGAAAAAACACTCCTAGACACGATGGGTTGATACGGGACTATCTATGGTATAATAAAAAAAGAAAAAACACTCCTAGACACGATGGGTTGATACGGGACTATCTATGGTATAATAAAAAAAGAAAAAACACTCCTAGACACGATGGGTTGATACGGGACTATCTATGGTATAATAAAAAAAGAAAAAACACTCCTAGACACGATGGGTTGATACGGGACTATCTATGGTATAATAAAAAAAGAAAAAACACTCCTAGACACGATGGGTTGATACGGGACTATCTATGGTATAATAAAAAAAGAAAAAACACTCCTAGACACGATGGGTTGATACGGGACTATCTATGGTATAATAAAAAAAGAAAAAACACTCCTAGACACGATGGGTTGATACGGGACTACCTAGGGTAGAATAAAAAAAACAAAAAACCCTCCTAAACTCCCAATCAAATTCATCAAAAACCTGCATGCACCAAGAAATGGAAACATCAATACAAAAAATAACAAAACACAAACAGAACCATCCACCCAGTCAAATGATTATAATTTCCATCTATACCGGCTTTGGTTCTGCTGGATATATTCCCTTCTAACTTGGAAGCTAGAAGGAGAATGTCTTATTTTTCCAATTCCTTGTTCATGGACATGCCACCTGCACCCAAAGTTAGAAACATGCTTTCATTCTCGTAAGTTACCTTTGCATTCTCAACGGGGATCAAATGCTTTCACTTTAAGTCAGGAGGTTAATGTGTACTTCAAGTTGCTTGTTATAATCAAATCTAGGACAAGTATTTGACTGTTCAAGGTATTATTATGAAGTTTATGTGGAGTATTTTTAATCCTCGTGTCTCTAACTTCACCAACATGTTGTACTAAGCCCTTATGTTTCGTGAATTCTCATTTTGGGCAACATATTCGTTTTGAAATATTTGGTAATGACTTTTGGAATATCAACATGTTTTGTTTGGAATATTAGTGTATTCTGATATCAGCATGTTTTTTTAGAGTATAGTATTTTTTGGGAACATTAGGATCTTGGACTAGTATTAATTAGGCGGTCTTTTGAGATCTATTGTGGTCAAATAAAAACGATTTTTTTCATTTTGGAATATTTGGTAATGACGTTTGGAATATTTGGTAATGACTTTTGGAATATACGCATGTTTTGTTTGGAATATTAGTGTATTCTGATATCAACATGTTTTTTGGATTATAGTTTTCTTTTGAGACATTTAGGATATGATTTTGGAATATTAGAGAGATATAGACATAACATGTCACCTTTTTTTTTTTAAACAATCTTGAATTGTAGAAATTTTGATAAACAAATTCAAAAATTGTTCAGAAAATTCTGGAAAAATTCCAGAACATGTATATTGTAATTCTAAGAAACTTTAATTCTCGGACTAAATCCAAATTCCGCACCGTTTGTCCCAAAAAATTATGAAAGTGATTAAATGGATAAAAATCAAAGAAATTTGAAAAAAAATCGTAATCTTCTGCACCATAACTAATCTTCTGCACCATAACTAGAAGAGAGATTCAATAATCTTCTTCACCGCATCATAATTACAGAAAAATTGAATTCGTAACCCTCAATCAATCGCATCATTGCTTACTTGAAAATTGCAGAATAATTGAATAATGTAACCCTAATCGCATCATTGATTTGGGGTTTTACTTGAATTCAATTGCAGAAAAATTGAATGTTGAAGCCGTCAAATAGAATTCAGCCGCAGATTACAGATGCAGAATTTTGAAATCTGTAACCCTACAATTTTGAATTTTGAAATGAAGACCGTTGTATCTGTCTATTTTTATATGTCAAGGGTTGGTGGAACTCTCCTGTAAAATAAAAATGCATCTCAGCCGTTGGTTGGATATACTTTTCTTTTGGCGTTTGAAGCTTTCCGTAGACTTGAATTATAGAGGCTCGTTGTTCTTTTTTGACAGCTATAGAGGTTCGTTATTATTTTTTAAAACTTATAATTAAATAAAACTATTATAAAACCCGTGCAGGGGATGACCCTGTTCTTTTGAACTGAAAAAAAGCAGAACTGTTATAAACCAAACTGAACTGAACTTAATTTTGCTGAACTGAATTGAATTTAATGATGCTGAACTGAACTTAATTTTGCTGAACTGAACTGAAAACTGAACTTAATGTTGCTGAAAATAAGTACGGATAAGTTCAAAAGAACAGGACCACATCTTTAAAGAATCAATAACCATATGAATTTCAACTTAAATATATGCTTAATTTCTTAGAACCATTTAAATAGAGAATTAGATTAATGTTTTTCTAACAGTAATTGAAATTAAAGTTAAAAAGTATAAATATTTTATAAAAGTTAGGAAAATAATTTTAATTTTGTCAATGTTGAATAAATAATGTTCTTTTTTATAAGAAAACGTTGCAGTTGTATAAATTTAACCAAACATTATTCTTCGTAAAGAAAGGCTCAGGTGTGACTATGAGCTTATTATGAGACATCTCACTTAATGTGTGACAACAGAATCCACGCGGTAGCAATTTTGTAATTATTTAAAAAACGAAATACGCGCAGCCCAATCATTTAAAAGCTGGTTTTGAACTTTTTTTCCTCTTTCTTTCTCCCTTAACTGTAACACGATTTTTTGTTACAGCTTCTGGTCGTTTAATCTACTCTCTCCCGATGTATGTGAACGCATATTGGGAGATGTTTAGAAGTATCGTGTTATGTTATATATGTTTAGAAGTATCGTGTTATGTTAAATATGCAGTCCTGACTACAAGGAGACATGGTGCAGCACATTGTTTAGGGTAGCAGGGTTTTTTATCCCAGGCCTTGCAGCTTATAGCCCTGTGGATTATATGAATTCTGTTAGGCTTGGAAGAGAATAAGAGATATCAATAATCATGGAGATATTCTGTCAGAAAAAATAAATAATCATGGAGATATAATTATTTAAGGGATTTTTATATATTAGATATGCAATATACAAAATGGTTTGGGTATGTTATGGTGTTTTTTTCTTCAGTATAGAACCAATGTTTTCCAATAAATATACAAGGATTATTGTGTATTTATTTGGTTGTGTATTAGTGTTAAATTGAATTTATATATTTATACATGAAGTGTTTATTTTTTTAAATATAAATTTTATTTTTATTATCAACTACTATAAAATGAAAATTAGGATATTTTCCATTTAATCGGTTTAAATTTTTCATTAAGATGTTTTTTATGGTTACTTCAACATAACCACTATTTTATACTTAGCAAACCTGGATCAAATTTCATACCGCTAATTTAATGAAAAAATAAATAAAATGATGCTTAGTTGGTAAAAACTGACTCTAGCAATAAAATTATTTTATTTAGAAGGACACCTCCTCTCCATTTTTATATTGATAAATTTGGGCTCTGGCCCAAACTGTTTTCTCAGCATGGGCCTTATGGACTTAAAAGGAAGAATGGTCTTTTTAGGTCCAAAAAGAAGGAAACTTGCATACAAGTTGGGCTGAGAAATCAAGTTTGCCGCATGGTAAATGAACAAATCTGATCACTAAAAATAGAGAAGTATTTCAATTCACGGTGAAAAAATTGATGTAACAAACAAAGATATATACTTGTCATATGTTTACTGAACTGTCCAACAAACCGGGAGCATAGTAAAATTTCTCGGAAGATAATGTTTTGAATCGAGTGAAAGTTTGGTGAATATAACATCTTCTCGTTATTAAACAAAATGAAAGTCACTGTATCATGTATCCTTATTACAATGGAATGATGGGATTTACTAAGAAATTACAAGAAAACCTTTGCAACCAAGAATAAGAATTTCCAAGAATATTCCTTGTCTATCCCAAAATTTTCTGAAAAAAATAAAAAAAATTTACAGTACATACCGTGAAAAAATAAATATAACTAACTGACTAGGATAAAAAAAAAATTGGATTCTTTTGGCAGATTCACTGCGAAAAATTGAAGATTAAAAGTAAATTGCAATGGCTTCAAACTGTATGAGCTGATTGGATCATATTCAAGTCCAAATTCTTAAGCCTCACTACTGATTCAACATGTCCTTTCAATGTGTGATCTCTCCAAGCCTGAATAGTTTTATGAAGCTTGGTTAGCACGGTATGTTCTGAAATTCGGGGAAAATCAGGCCGAAAAAAGTTTCGAAAAGGAAGCAAAGATATGTACCTGGCTATTTCAGCACGCCGCCTCGCCTGTTCAGCAATCAGAGAAGATCTTGATTTCCTCCCTTTGAATTCGAGGTTTGCGTCCATCAATCCTTGCAGACTTCTCTGAGACACGATCCACTGCGCTGCCCTGTCTTCTTTTCCGTAATCTTTCTTTGAAGAAAATGGAGTCTGATGAAAATAAAAAGCAGGTGAGATGAATAACGTCTCATTTCGTGAATAGTTTTATTGAAAACACCCTGCATAGTATGCTCCTTAGGCATATCGAACTCTGAAACATTTTCCTAACAGGTTTTGATACCATGTTAAAGAACCATATAACGAACACCAAATAGTAGAGGTTCCAAGTAAAAGAACTGACCTTTCTGTCAAATACGAGATTCCATGCTTCTCCGGACAAGGCGTATCGAACAATGAACTTGATAATATCTAATGGTATATAGAAGATCAAACTGTATAACCAAATAACACCAGCCCATTCCCATCCAATGCCACTAATATAAGCAAAGCTAATGTTTGCATAGACGGCAATTAAGGTAGCCACCTAATCATTGAAAGCAGAAACTGAATTAGCGACAGTAGAAAACCAATCTCAGGTCGAAACAAAAGCATTGCTTAAATGAACTTTACCAATTGAGCCACCACAAATGCAATCATGAGAAGAGTTCCTGGTCTCTCCACAAACGACCAACTTTGACTACGCGTAACAAATATGAGAGCCTAGCTGATGATGCTAACTTGCAGATATACAGCAGATGAAACCTCTTCGGTATTGCTTGATAAAGATTTAACACCGAACGTTGTCTGCATCCGAATTAATAATCATAAGTATCTGTCTGTAGGGATAACACTAAATGAAATACGGGTACTAAAAAGTAGAGACATGATACCTCGAAGAAGTCAGTGTCAATTATGATCCAATAGAAAAGGACAGTGACCAAAGCAAGATATGTTCCGATGACAACTCCAGTTGCGAAAATCTCAGGTAGTTTCCAACTGTCTGGCCTTGGTGATGGCTTGACTCGGTCTTGGGAAATAGTCATGATTGTTCCTAAATACGAACACACAACAGACGAACAATCAATAAACGTATCTGAGAAAATGATTTGAAGATCAATTTTGACTAGGGACTTTTTCTTTAGTAGCTTTTGCCGCTATGATCTGAACTAGAGAGAAGGTTAAGCGTGCGGCGGTTGGAAATATTACCGTCTTTAAGTATTGCTATGATCAGAACCATGAAAGGAGGGAAGTCGTATTCCCAAATCAAGGCCAGAAGCACAAAACCTAGCTGCAAAAAGAATTCAGTTTCAAGCATCAAGAGGCAGAAGAAAGCAAATCTCGAAAAATGTGAACGCTAAGTTTGTTCAGGAACAGCATTGTCTAGACAAATGATAGAAAGTTAACTTACCACAATACGAATAGTTATGGAGACTGCGTATATCTGCACATAGCAAAAATCAAAATCAGAAATATGAAGATACTTTGTGGCGAAAAAATATATGCAAAAGCGAAGATCACTAGTTAACCGTGTAGTTCTTCATTCTTTGGAATATTGCTCTGCTGGTTAAGACGGCACTGACAATGACACTTAAGCCAGGCTCAGTTAAGACTATGTCAGAAGCACTTCTTGCAGCATCTGTAGCATCTGCAACTGCTATACCGATATCTGCTTTCTTCAAGGCGGGAGCATCATTCACTCCATCTCCAGTCATTCCAACCACATGCTTCTTCTCTTGTAGAATTTTGACAATTTCGTATTTGTGTTCTGAAAATATCAATTCAATTACAAATGGTATTACGACTTATGTAGATTGGAAATATTATACGATCGAGCGTAAGTAGCCAAATACCAGGGAATACTCCAGCAAAACCATCCGCCTTCTCGATGAGCTCATCCACTGGAAGAACTTCATGTTCATCCTTGTTACGACCCAATAGTGACGAAGATGGGTACATGTTTGTTCCCATTCCAAGTCTTCTTCCTGTCTCCTTTGCAATCGCCAGTTGATCACCTACATTTCCAAATTAATAATGTTCAAGTCGTGTAATGCTAAATCCAGCATTAAATGTATGAAGCACAGAATATCACATAGAAATTTCAGGTACCTGTAATCATCTTCACACAGACTCCAAGGTTAAGTGCTCTGCGGATTGTCTCAGCACTATCATGTCTCGGGGGATCAAACAAGGGTAACAACCCACAAAATGTCCAAGGACCTCCAGGACTATCCTTGGTCTTTTCAGGCACTTCCTGCAAGAGACACCATGAAATTGTGCACATCAGGAAGATAAATTTGACACCAGAAAGAGTGTCCTGAGTTTTTTTTCCGACCTTGTAAATTATCCGTTTTGGTAATATATGAACAAGGAAAAGTTTAAGTAGGCTGTGTACCTGAATTGCAACGTTCCGCAAATTTATCAATAATGGTATGAACTTTTTCAGCAATCTCATCCTTCTCTTGGGACAGATGTAGAATCTGACATCATGAAATATAAGAACAGAACTATCAGATGGAGGAAATTTCTAAAGTATCGAAAACTAATCTTTCTTATTCAGATACTGTCAGGCAATGACGAAATACAATTTTCTGCATTTGAGAACATGGCCATGTAAGGCATTGTTTTCATAACCCTTTACGTGGTCAAGTAGGAATGATGCAACGAAAGAGTCGAAACCAGGCAATTAGCTACTCCGAAATGCAATTGTTACCTGTTCAGGTGCTCCTTTGCTGGCACGATACCAATTACCATCAGTATCAATGTATGTAATAGCAGTACGTTTGTCCACTGGATTGAAAGGCAAAAAATGCACTTTCCTCGATGTTTGCTCGGGCCTGAAGTCACGAAAGTGATCATCTTGTATTATTATACTGAAGAACACCAGAATAATTGATGTCTTATATTCTATCTTTACCTCCTTGGGATCAGAAAGCATGTTAACAATGGCTGCATCAATTGCATCCTGATTCTCCATTCTAGAAGCTCTTGCTGCAAGCAGGACAACAGTATCTTTGTTAAATACCTGTTTCATATTATAGTTTAATTATTAGGCTTATTTATTGAAGAAATACAATCAGAACTCTCGGAGAGCCCGAGACGCTGAAAATGTTAGTTACTAAGCTAAATATTCTGCTTCAAAACAGGACACTCATTTCTGAAACAGAGTACTGCTGTCATTACAAATGAAAACAAGTTCAAGCCATAGTGTGATAAAAAGGAAAAAATGAATGAATTTATCAGAAACGAGAAGCTAACGGTTTTATCCTGTCACTGATTAGACAGTATCTACCCATAGATTTTCGATTTGTGTTCTTGTTTTCAAGACTTTTATATCTTCATGGAAAATAAATGGGTGTTTGTACCTCAACAAGGTTTCGATCGACTGTGAGGCGATTCAAGGTGAGAGTTCCAGTTTTATCACTGCAGAGAACATCCATTCCTTCCATTTCTTCGATTGCAGTCATCCTCTTCGTAATGGCACCCTTAAGAAGCAATAAAAAGAAATTATTTTCTAAAATTGCCAACACCTGAATGAAAAATTTGATAATGCATGAACCGTGGTACTCGAAATTTAAGATCTTCACCTGTTGAGATAGCCGATGAGAGCCAATAGCAAAGTGTGACAGATAAAACTGTTGGCATAGCTATAGGTTTTCCTCCGATCAATAGAACTAGGAGGTTATTGATTCCATCTCTATACGATCGTAGCTGTATCGGGAACATGACAATGATTTCAAGAAGCATACCGACAGCAATCGAGCAAATGCAGAAGTTCCCGATGGCAGTAAGGACCTGTCACACCACAAAATATATAGACTAGCTTTCATTACTTTTCTGACTTCTTATGAAAATAAGTTGGGGATTAAAACGTTGCTAATTACATATGATCATCTACCTGTTGAAAATGTCCAACAACTTCCGTTGAATCCACTAAATGTGCTGCTTTACCGAAAAACGAGTTAACACCAGTTGCTATGACCACAGCTTCAACTTCACCTTGCTTGCAAGTTGAACCCGAAAATACTTCGTCTCCTGTCCTCTTCGTGACAGGGAGAGATTCTCCTGTAAGAGCTGACTGCGAGAGAAATGTTCCGAATTTAATACTGTAATTGTTTATCTTTATTACTAATAATGGGTACGACCGTACGACTAATAACAATGTAAAATGACTTTTATCTGAGACGAAGGTAACGTCACATGCATCAGTTCAGTTTTGACGTTCATCTGATTGTCTAGAAGCTCAATGGAAGTAATTATAATCCATTCTTGATAAATTAATATATTAGAGCTTATTGTCAAAAGTTAGAAAGATGAGGGTAGACCATCATTCTTTTTTTTCAATATCATAACTAACATACATAAATAATTGTAACATCTCTTGGGAGAAAAGGAACACATGAGTTGGATGAAATCATATATCTGCCTTTTTTCTGAATTTGCCTATAGATACACTCCTAATCCTCCTTTCTCGCTCCATCTTCAACGTAGTTTCAAAGCCTTTGGTGTGAGATTATCGGCAAGCTAAGGCCATGGGTGCTGCTACGAGTGGTAATGAGACAAATGCTCCAGCTTTCCTGATAGTGAATCCAAATAAGGGAAGAAAGAGAGACATAGTGAAATCTTTGTTGGCGAACGATGTGAATAGTGCAATGAATTTCTTAGATAGTTCCGATGAAGAAATTAAGGGTAAAGCAGTCGTTGATGGGAGGTGGATGCTGTTGCTTTCTATCATCATTGGTCGTATCCTTAAACTTATCGATAAGCCAATGACGTACATGAATTATACAGTTGAATTCCTTCTCAATCTTCTTTCTCAAAATGGTGGTCCTTTTGGCATACTCAAAAACTTGATTCATGGTATATATTATACTCATATAGCTAACGTTCAAAAGTACTCCTAACATATATTTGACTCATCACTCTAACTAAGCTGATTTATTTTTCTCGAGTTGATACGGACGAGAATACCAACATATTTTGGTTCAATCTGTAACTTTGTTAATATTTACTAATGTTGATTGAATATGCGATCATAATGTAAATTTGCAGGAAGCCTGAAGATACCAAAAAGAGATACGGTGGATTTCAAGTGCATCACGGGACACATGGATAAAAGAATTGAACTTTACAAGACTACAATCGTGGCGGAGAAAGTGGATAATTATATTGCCTCAAATGCTGCAAACGTAAAAGCTGATCATGGGAACAGATATCTAATGGACATTTGTGTTGTGGCTTCTAAAGTTGCCTATGAGAATCCCAAATTTATTCAAAATGTTGTCGATAATATCTGGAAGGCACGTTCTCGATCAATGCATCATCCTCTTCGTTAGCTCGTTAAACTTCATTACTTTAGTATTATACATTCTAATTGGATCTAATTGTGTCATTTCTTAACCTGAACAGATGAACTTTGTCGCCTTTTTTGATTGCTGGAATGGTAAGAAAACTGCTTAATTTATATCATGTCCGTCCAACTTGCACTTAAATGCCTAATGATTCTAAATTTCAGAACTATCTTTTCGCAGTAAATTACCAGATTTTTGCACTTCAACAAACGTTTTACAACTGTAGGATACGTAACCTATTTACTATTAAGGGGCTCTCAAAGTGTCAACTGGTTGTTTTTGCTAGTCATAGTGTCCGACAAAGTTTCTACCACTTTAAATATGTAGCATACTTGAAATGAACTCGTGGGACAAACAATGTTTCCACAATTTGACAGCGGAAACAGCTTGTCCACTAATTCCAATTTCAGTAACAACTTAATACATATCTAGTACCTCCAGCTTGCACCTAAACTTTGACAACCTCCATTTCGCATAAACTGTCATGCTAACCCCTTATTTACATGTACACGGTACTGCACACTTACATACCAGTGATATTTCAAGCAATTTGGTGTGGCAGAAAGCCTATTGTAAACAAGTTCACATGGCTAGAGGTTTTTTAAGCAAGTTGAGGTGGCGGAGAAAATAGTTTAAGTAAGTTGAACCGTGAAAAATGTCGTTTTGGAAGTTTGGGAGTCATTAGGTGTTTGTGCAAGTTGGATGGATTACTTATGCACTAAGGCTAAGAATACAGTTGCTTAACATTGTGATAGCTTGGATTAAATTTTATTGACTGTGGACTTATTTGACCGCAGAGCGCCAAGAGCAAAGCAATACCCAGGTGTTCATATGTTGAGACAAGCCAAAAGATGCAGACTTGATAGTTGTGAGTTTCAGGGGAACCGATAATGCACACGACATGATTACTAATTTCGATTTCTCTTGGTTTCAAATCCCAAATGTTGGAAAAGTCCACATCGGATTCCTAGAAGCGCTGGGTTTGGGTAACAGAAATGATCCTACCAGTTTCGAAGCTCACTTGCTATATTATTCCCGAGCGTGCTTGTAATTAAGGAAGAGACAGAAATTCTTGAAAGGCTGCTAAATGTTTACACGTTTGCGCAGCCAAGGATTGGAGACTCTGAGTTCGGGGCTTTCGTTGAAGCTCATCTGAACCATCCAGATACAAGATATTCCAGGCTGGTTTACTGCAATGATTTGGTTCCTAGGATTCCTTTTGATAACAAGCTCTTTGGCTACAAGCATTTCGGAGCATGCCTTTACTATAATAGCTTCTACACTGGTAAGGTACGTATTATGTACTTATTGGCCTCTGATTTTGATGTAAATTTGGTAGTTGGAACTGAATATTTTATCTGTGCAAATTCATAGTTACGAAGCATGAGTTTTTCGATCAATTCTAGTCGCATATAGGCTCATGGCTAACAGTATAGTTAGTTAGTTATGCACATCAAATTCAATAGGTTAGAAGCATAATTCATTTAATCTGCATTATTATTTGTAGTTCAAAGTTAGGTGGTTACAATATTTCTATAGTCGCCATGCATAAAAGTTATTCTCAAATTGTTAAAACGGCTATCTAGAAATACAGATAAACTGAGTGACGAGAACTTTTGCTAAGAAATTTTTTAAATTAAGGCGTATGATACTGAGATGATGCGGATGCACAGTGGGAGTTGTTTACAAGTGTGATGATTAAGTTATACATTGGGTGAATGCACAGTGAGAGCTATTGAGTTTGCACGAAAATGCTCCTCAGGTTTAAAGCATGTACAACAAAAACTCATTCTATAATGCAAAACCATCTCAATATATAACAATTCGCTTATGATAGCGATGTGGGCGAATGCAGTGTGGGAGCTATTTAGAAGTATGATACTAAGTTATTTACATGGCCCGGATTACAAAGAGACGTGGTTAAGCATTGTTTTTCGGGTAATTGGACTGTTGGTATTCTGCTCATAGCCCGGTAGAGTATGTCAATTCTGTTAGGCTCGGACAAGAGAAAGTGACTACTCCTTATACCTCTTTGAAAAGCTTTGTGCACGAAAACTGAGTTAAGAGATCAATGGTGTTGAAGTCTTCTAGCTACCACTTTGGCTAGCACTTTGACATCTTTGACATCTTATTAGGCATTCCCAATTTGAACGTGGATTAATTCAAATCGTGGCCAATTTAAGGTACCACATGGAGATATGTTGGTCATGCATTCATTTAATTAAGGGTTTATTTTATTTTGATATGCACGTGAAATTTTCTGAGCTTGTTGTGATGTGTTCTTCTCCTATAAAACTTATGCTTTCCAATAAATATTTATGGATCCATATACATTGGGTTGTTTCGTTAATTGGGTATCTTTCTATTGGGTATCTTTCCATGATTGGTTGCTTGAATCTCTATCAATTTGTTTGAGATTATCAATTGACCTCCCAAACATACACCGATAAATTCATCCCGTGCAATCTACTATTAAGTCAAAATCTACTATTGTTCTACCACGTGAACTTAAAAACTCAATTATGCCACTTTAAACTCAATTATGCCACTTTAAGCAAATCAATGGAGCTAACAAGGGATTCTATAAGTTCAAAGAAATGTACTCTATGAGCTAATAGCTAGGCATACACAAGCACCCTTGTATCTCTATCTCGGCCTTTAGGCCCAGATAAGAGTCTTGCCTTATAGATTCAGTTACCTAAATCCAAAATTCCTTCATGTAGCACTATCCGGACCGAAATTACTCCGAGTTGAAAACGTTAAAGACAAAGTTTATTATTTCTCACATAGGGATGTGTTTAAAATTTCGAAAAAGACATCTTTATCCTAGAACAAAATCGAGCAAACGCAATAGGGCAAGTAAGAGAGACTTTCAGAGTACCTAAAACAGAGACATGCCAATTCTAATATCTAATAGTAAAATGGAAAGAGGTGTGTTACAGAACCTTTCTGCATTTAGCACCAAATTTCAAGGTTAATTGTTAATTATAAACTGACGAGAACATACAGAATATCTTAAATGCATATGAGAGATAAACCATTCTACCGCTGCCAAGTTGGTTAGCCATCATTGAAGCCACTGCTGGATTAACAGAGTATCCAGCTAATCCATAATTTGGAAGCGATAAATTGGCCTTATCTAGATGATGATATTGAGAAGGAAAGCCACCTCCACTATTAAATGCAGAGGTGGGTGGTGATCTTTTCATGTAAGAATTTTGCAGTTCAACCTGCCTATCAGCTAGTAAAGATGAGTTTTTCAGGTCAGATTAGGATAATTTTGCAGATTGAGCAGAAGGCATATGCAAATGCCTAGATTCAGTATTCTTCATGTACGCATTTTGCTTCACGTGATTCTGACCTTGAATACCAAATAGATCAGCATCATTTTCCCAATCCTAACCAAACATCTCTTATATACTATTTGGAAAAGAACAACAAAATAAGCTATAAAAGTAAGAGCTAAATGGGTATCAAAGTAACTAAAACTGCGATACAGCAAATCATATGGCTATGGAAAAAGGTGTCACATGAAGCACAAAAGCTACACTCTTTGTCGCACCTAAAAAGAAGACTTTCTGCGAAATTTTTACAATCAGTAACATGTTAATTAAGAGAATAACTACACAATAAACGCTCAATGTATAGCAGCCAATCTTGTGTTCAACCAACTGAATTGAACAGACAACCAGCAAACAATATAATATAAAACAAATAACAATCCCGTCACTCTTTCGAACATTTATTTCGGTTGATCCGAATATCTTTACAAGCTTAAGAATGTAGATAAAAGGTAGGGAGTAACACCAATTACCAAATAAAAGAGTTGGCATTCATCGTATAAACATGATCGATTTCACGGAATAACCCAACGACGCCTCGCAACGACGGCCTAAGTCAACTAACAGCGGAGGAAAACCCATGAACAAAACGTACATTTATCTTTTTAACAAACTATAAAACACTGTAGTTGAACCTCATAAAAAAAATTATAGAAAAAAAAAAAAACTATCAAACTATTGTAATGAATCATGGCAACACAACTACAACAAGCATCATATAAATTGGATGAAAAATTCTAGATTGAACGAGAACCAAAACTGGTCTCGCCTGATCAGAGGCTGCTACTTCAGCACTGTGATGATGTAACATCACATGAGTGGAAGGGACCAGTGCAGGTCCTACCCATGCCAAAATCACTCGAATTGGATAAGCTAGCAAATTAACAAAGGTGTTAACTTAAACTGATACAATAATGACTTCAGCATCAATAAATCATAGTATATTAACGCTTAGTACATTACGACTCCTAAACTTGGTCCAAAAAGCAGACAAACTGTTTAAACTTATTGAGCCTCTCGTTAGCTTCTTAAACTTGCTTGAAGTGTAAAGTAGTGCAATCTACTCTTTTGCACAAAAAATCCACACTTGTTCTACCACGTGGACAAAAGACTCGATTATGACACTTTAAGCATATTCATGGAGGTAACGAGACACTCGATCAAAGACCTATACTCTACGAAAGGGCGAGCAGGGATAGAATGTGGATGGTTTCTAACAGCTAGGCATATACCGTCATCCTTTATATGTCTATCTCAGCCATCAGGCTTAGATAAGAGTCTCGTCTTATGGATTCAGTTACTTGGTCCAAAATTATTTCATCTATCATTTTCTGGATAAAAAGTACTCCATTAAAGATGAAGTTTATTGTTTTTTACATTAGTGATGTGTTTACAATTTCCTAACAACATCCTTATTCCATAACAAAATAGGCAAGAGAGAGACTTTTAGAGTACCTAAAACAGAGACATACCGATTCTAATATCTAATATGGAAAGAGGTGTTGCAGAACCTTTCTGCATATAGCACCATATTTCAAGGTTCATTAAACTGACGAGTGAATGCATACGAGAGATAAACGGATCAAAAGAAAGATTCTTTGTGAAACTCATCATCTAATCAACAATATGTTTTATTCCAGCCTTACTGAAGATCTAATGTATGCAAGGGACAGTTTTAAAAATCAGTCCACAAAATGATATCCATTGAATTCAATACTAATATATAATGTGAGGGACAAATTAGCCTACCAAGACCATATAATTAGTAAAGTTAAAACCAGTTGTTATTAAACAAATAATTATTAATCTATTTTGATTGCAAAGGAAAACTTACTTCTTCTCCATCAAGCACCGAGCTTTTGCCTTCCTTGATACCGAGGTAAAACTCCAACAAAGCAGGGACTTCATTTCCGAACTGATAGATAAATTTATCCTGAAACTTCTCCTCACTTATGAACAATTGTCGGACCTCGTTGATCCCTGTAATCAGCTTCTTCGATTTCAAAACATTCAAAACATGATACCTTGGGCGAATTTTTTTCTCTATAGAATACCCAAGTAGAGCGGGATTTACAATTATAACTTGAGGCGCAAACTTCATTGTATGAAAGTAAAAATTTAGTTTCTTCCTAATGTTATCCTCTGAGAGACCTAAGAAATGTGGAAATCTCTTAAAAGCTTTTAGAATATCCTCCTTGCAAAATCCCAAGCTTTTCATGAGCTCAATTTTGTTGTTCCAAGATGTGTCAGTCACTTGTATCTTGACTCTAAAAGCATGTATGAACATTGTATCGGCGGGTTGAAAGCCGAGATGTTTAACAGAATTCGCAGCATGAATCAACCTTTCATGACTACGGAATATAGACCTGGGATACGAAGTGAGTAACCTCTGCACAACATGAGTAGGAAGTCCTCCCACTTTGATTAAAAGATCAACGTTCTGTTGCAATTGGGTCCTCGAATACCCACCCAATAACCATGGTGCGCGCTTAACAGCCGATAGAAATTTATCATGATTATCTAAAAACAACATCAAGAAGTCGACATTGGGTATGATTGTAGAAGCTAAAGAAACTCTGATAATACCCGTATTCGACAAAATGGTTTGTGAAAGTAGGTTACCTTCAAACCCTATTTCGACGAGGTAGTCGAATTTGGGTTTGAGATTGTCGTGGATTCTGCAATTGAGAATTTGAGGGCACTTAACGATCAATCGGGCGAGGTGGGTGTCGCTGAAATGATGAGATTTGAGGAATTGAAGTACCAATTTAGGGTTTTGTGGAGTTTTCTCATTGAGCTGGAACTTCTTGGAGATAGGAAGAGCAGATTTGAAGGGAAGACCACATGAATTGACCAAGAAATCAACAGTATACGATGATGAAGATGATGATGAAGAGGAGGTGGGTAATGGAGGATTTGAAGAATGAAGAAAACGAATTCGAAGGTGAAAGAAGATGTTTCGAATGAAATGATTACTCATTTTCGGAATGCAGAACTGAGAGATTGGATTTGAATACGAAATATATGATAGCGATGTGGGCGGGCGAATGTATATGATACTAAGTTATTTATATGAAATTTGATGTGTTTTTCTCCAATAAAACTTATGCTATCCAATAAATGTTTATGGATCCACATGCATCGGGTTGTTTCGTTAATTGGGTATCTTTCTATTCTTTTACTTTGAGGTTATATGGCTCATATCTTGCCCCATTTGGTACCCCTTTTGTACCCGCACTAAAACAGTGTCTGCATTCAGAAACTAGCTAATTTTGGGTTTGAGTGGCATTTCTAAGAGTTGGACATCGAATGTGTTGTACACGGATAGTTAAAACTCGAATATACTATAATAAATTCTAACAGAGTGTAAATATGAACATTAACTCTAACTCTAATCCTAGATCCATTGCCTTACCGCATAGGTCTAGTCGTCATTAAACGCCATCCACTTATAGCCCAGGAATCATCCATTAGACTCTCTCTTCTAACATCAGTATCTACAATATTCAACCTCGGAAACCGACCTCTTAGACTCTTTCAATCTAACCAAGGG
The DNA here is from genome assembly GCA_028411795.1 of Euphorbia peplus. Lineage (NCBI taxonomy): Eukaryota > Viridiplantae > Streptophyta > Magnoliopsida > Malpighiales > Euphorbiaceae > Euphorbia > Euphorbia peplus. Next base: position 3,018,660 of record CP110843.1, on the reverse strand, counting down.
TCACCCAAAAAATGAAGAGCTTCTACCTTCATTACTCTTTCACTTTATCAAAATTAAAACAAAATTACTAACAAATCAACAAAAACGGAAACTTCTGTAGCAAAGATGCTTACAACAACAGTGAAGATAACCAACAACTCATATTATTTTCTGAGATAAACACACAGCTTTGGAATGCACATCGCCATCTTTGGAACATATATGACTAACACAAAGATATTGATTAGCGCATATGAATTCGGCAAAAAACGAAAGAAAAAAGTCTCACCAATAGAGCCTAAATACGGTGAAGGTTCCAAACAACTCGTGCACAAGCTCATGCTTGCAACTAGAGGGAAGTTGCCTAATCTCGTACCTTAGCTAATATTTTAAATATGCCCATGACATAACAATTTAAAATCAGTGTCGAAGTAAGCTTATGTCCAAAACTTACAACCATAAATTAACATAAGCAAGAAAGGTAGACAAAACCCGTCATACCGACAGAAAAATGAACACACACGACTGAACAAGTTTGCTGACATCAAATTCAAGATCTCTAATACATAAAGTTACATATTCTGGGTCAAGCAACAACAATTTGAGCTTTTAAATGCATGAAGCCGCTCTCTTTCTAAATCAGAATATCGAGCAACAGCTACTACTTTGCGTGAGTTGAAATGGTAGAGCTATTTGATGCAAGAGTTCAAGATCAAAGTTGCTAAACCTATACCAGTTTATCAAAGTTGCTCTACCTATACCAGTTTATATTGGAGCAAATCCAGTTTTTCAAGAGCAAACTGAGAACATTGACATTGATTGTCATGTGATTAGGGATTGTTACGTGGAAGGGTTTATTGAGACTCCTTATGTTCATACTGCAGATCAACTGCAGAATTTCTAACAAAAAGACTTATCAAAACCGCAACTTAAGTTTGTTATGGCAAGAAGTTGGTTTCTTAACGGCTTGAAGGGGGGTCTAGAAGTATGAAGCAGAATCAAGTTGGGGAATGCGAGAACAAGGGTTCGCACGAGTAGTGCTGCTAGAGATTTCTGTAATAAAATAGTAAATGTAATTCAACACTAAGCAACCCTTCAAAACAACTAATAACGGATCATCATCAAATCAATAAGAGGCACACCACTATATCGAAAATGATTGAAATGTAACTGATTGTTATCTATTTAAGTGTCACTTCGACATCTGCAGTGTAATTTCTCTTATGAACAGAAACACAGAAGCGGGAAAATGAAATAATTGTTGTGACTTTCAATTCCAAACAACCTATAGCAATTTGTTAGGTGTGATTCTGAGGATGTTAGCCTAATTGAGATGTCCGGTATTCCTTCCAACTTCGACCTTTATTCAAAACAATCAATCCTTTATACTTTGAAATATTCATGTTTGTCCATCTAAACTTATTTAAGTGGACCAATTAGTTCTCTTCATGTTCTGACCTATTTACCCGATAAACTTACTTACAACGAGAAATTCGCTTGTTGAATTTGCTTAAAGTAATACTAAAAAAAAATCAAAATTTGCACACTTTCATCAGAAGTGCTCAACTGATATTCTGAGTTCAGCAACAATCATTATATATCAAAGGCTTAGTACATTACCAGCCCTAAAGTTGGTCCAAAAACAAGATTGGTTGCTTGAACTGATTGAGCTTCTTGTTAGCTTTTTAAACTTGCGTAAAGTGTCCATTAATTTGTTTGAGATTATCGATTGACCTCCCAAACACACACGGATAAATTCATCCCTTCAACTTGTAAAGTGTGCAATCTACTATTAAGTCAAAATCACCTATTGTTCTACCACGTGAAATTAAAAACTCAATTATACCACTTTAAGCAAATTAATGGAGCTAACAAGGGACTCTATAAGTTCAAAGACATGTACTCTATGAGCTAATAACTAGGCATACACAAGCACCCTTGTATCTCTATCTAAGTCTTTAGGCCCAGATAAGAGTCTCGCCTTATAGATTCAGTTACCGAAATCCAAAATTCCTTCATGTATCATTATCCGGACCGAAATTACTCCGAGTTGAAAACGTTAAAGACAAAGTTTAATATTTCTCAAATTAGGGATGTGTTTACAATTTCGAAAAAACATCTTTATCCTAGAACAAAATCGAGCAAACGAAACAAGGTAAGCAAGAGAGACTTTTAGAGTACCTAAAACAGAGACATGGCAATTCTAATATCTAATAGTAATATCGAAAGAGGTGTGTTACATAACCTTTCTGCATTTAGCACCAGATTTCAAGGTTAATTATAACTAACGAGAACAAACAGAATATCTTAAATGCATATGAAGATAAACCATTTTAGATTCGTGATGATCAAACGAAAGATTAGAAATCACGTAAACTCGAGGACATCCACAATTAAACCCTTACGAACTAAGCATTTAGTGATTTTCTCAGGCATTATAAGTACATTATTAGAGGACCCAAACTTGGAATGCATTTTAGAAACCCATAGAATAGTTCTGAGTATTCCTTTCAGTAATATCTTTAGAAGCCTATTTATATCTTTAGAAGCCTATTTAGGATTTATATAAAAGGTAGGGAGTAATAACAATTACCAACTCATTTTATGGCAACACAACAATAGAAAGCATCATCAGAACTAAACATGTTTTGTTTAATGAAATATTAAAATCCCAAGTTCCAGAAACTCACTATCCCAATGTTCGTCTCGACTAAATTGCTCCATACTAGATTGTGAGTGTGTATTACATAATACCAAAATTGTGATATACATTTAAACATCAAGATATGTAGCAAATTGTCATTTCTAATAAGCAATAAGCATGACAAGTGAGAGAATTTTTAATACTAATTTGCTTGCTTACCAAAATAACTAGCAGCAATTATTTAACCAAACGCGTCTTATATATGCCTAAGGAAAAAGGTGTCACATGAGGCACACAAACACGAGACACAAAAGCTACACTCTTTGGTGAAACCAAAAGAAACTTTCTACGACATTGATTTGACCTCATATAATTTAGCATATTTATTTTTTACTACTGAATTTTGACCCCTAAACCCCTAGTTTAAAGTTTAAACACACAATGAAAAAAATTCATTGTCTATTAACAGTTATAGTAGTGTACACAAACGCAAGGAACAAACTGATGTTGTTTTACTATATTTTGTTCATAATAGCACAATTATAGTAAATATGAGCAGCCCATAGAATAGCCAATATCGTTAGAAGCCTATTGAGGATTTAGATTTAGATGAAAGGTAGGGAGGGAGTTATAACAATTACCAACTTATTTTCGTAGCATCATGAGAACAGAACATGTTTTCCTAAATTAAAATGTAAAATCTCAACTTAATGTAACTCACCATCTCAATTTTTTACTCTATTGTCGATTGATCTTGTAGGCGGATTACTTCCTGTATAGAAACAAAATATAGAGAGAAATAAAAATGCAGGTAACAGAAGAGAAATCACAAGCCTACTCAATAGTCTGCAACCCACAAAAAGAGTGGAAGAACAAACCTAAACCCCAGGAAAACCGGAAGAAACCAAGTAAAATCGAGGATAACCAGATTTAGCTCCTCAGGAATTAAGTGGCCAGTGATTTTCAGACACTATAATTACATATTAGAGGAATACTAAAATCTAAAAGACAAGCAAAAGCAAAATAATTCAAGCACAAAGAAGATACCTAGCAACTCGTTGGCAGATACAAGTTTATGCATACTGTCTTAGAGAACAAAACTTCATTTGTGGAAAAGATAGCTTACCTGTGCTGGAAATGCAAAATACCAAACAAAATGATGTATTTCTCACTTCTATACATTATTTGCAGAAGGCGAATACTGAGTTTAAGACCACCAGAACACAACATATCTTTTTGAATTTCTGGGCAAGTAATGAAGAGAGATAAACAGTAAAAAAAATTCTTGATTCCCTTGCCTGCAAAACAAACCATTGATGTTATCACGTCTTATCCACTTTAGCAGCTTCTTCACATGCCCGAGAACTGATATTGGCTGTCACAACAGTTAAGCCGGCACTCGAATGCACCGACACTGCTTCTTTGGTTCACAACACATTTCAGAGGACAGGCTTACACTGATTCAGATGGGTCTATAACAGACATGTCAATGCATTATCTTATGCAAAATCTTGGTGTATAGGAAAGCGAAGAAGCATTCCACAGAGCACAGATACTAAGCTGAAGCTAAGTATACAACAATGTCACGAGTGGTGAGTTGAAGTGGCATTCTTCCTAAATAAGTTTCCGATTGATCTACAGGGCCCTATTTCCGTGAACTGCGATAATAAAGTGGCTGTAAACATTAAAGCCAATCAAGGTTATCATGGAAGTTCAGTTTTACTCACCCTCATGATATAAAATAGTTTTGTTTTATCCCCAAGATAGAAACTTTAGCTACAAGTGAGCATGGACCAGTTTAGTTCATAAGCCGAACTCAACAAAAAGGCGTGCAAAGCTTTTCTATCAGTCAATATTGACTGTATTTCTTTCAGTTGTTCTAAATACTTATAGAAGCCTAAGATTTAAAAATTAAGATATAAGGTAGGGAGTAATACCAAAAATTAAGATTTAATCTCAGTTTCCCTCAACATACTTCTACTATACAAGAAAACCGTTGAACCATATTCCAATGAGCACATTCCAATGAGCAGTAAGCTAGTCATCACTAAACGCCATCCACTTTTACCCCAGAGATCAGCCATTAGACTCTCTCTTCTAACATCAGTATCAACAATATTCAACCTCGGAAACCGACCTCTTAGACTTTCAATCTAACCAAGGGTCATTCCAAAAATGAAGAGCTTCTACCTTCATCATAAGTACAACTAGAGGAATCCAAAATTGAAATGCATTTCAGAAACTCATAGAATAGTTCTCAGTAATTCCTTTCAGTTGTTCCCAATATCTTTAGAAGCCTATTGAGGATTTATATAACAGGTAGGCAGTAATAACAATTACCAACTCATTTCATGGCAGCACAACAATAGAAAGCATCATAGAAAGAGGTGTTATAAAAGTATAAAACCATTCTGCACTTTGCCCGATTTTAAGTTCAATGGAAACCGACACGCACCTTAAATAGGAAATTGAACCATGCAGAAATATCCATAAAATCCATCTAGCTCCCATTAATGAAATTGTTGCCACCGAATCCGCAGCAAGCTGCAGATTATTCCTGGGCAAAATTTGAACATCCGCCAGAGTTGCAATAATCACAGAAATATCATAACTGGGACATTAAAGCAAGCTCCATAATTATCATGGCTTTATTCTAGTGAGCCATGTTAGTTTCTATTCCAGCATTATCCGTGAAATTGTGAACTGTTCAGAATTATCCGTCAACTCGTAAATTGTTCAGAATTATCCGTCAAAATCGTAAATTGTTCAGAATTATCCACCAAATCGTAAATTGTTCAGATTTATCCGTCAAATCATAAACTGTTCAGAATTATCCGTCAAATCGTAAATTGTTCAGAATTATCCACCAAATCGTAAATTGTATAGAATTATCCGTCAAATCGTAAACAGAATTATCCGTCAAATCGTAAATTGTTCAGAATTATCCGTCAAATCGTAAACTGTTCAGAATTATCGGTCAAACCCTAAATTGCTCAAAACTCTTTTCAAGTTTCAATTGAAGTTATCCTCATATCTTTAAAATCACAGGTTACTTCAAAAGACAGCGAGATATCGAAGGGACAGTTCCCTAAAATCATTTGGAACAAAAATCAGAGCACATTGGATATATGCACCATAACAAGAGATTGATCCCCGTTTGCGATTGAGTAATCTTTATCACATCTTTACAGAAAAATTGAATTCCGTAACTCATCATGGCATCTTGAGAAGAGAGGGTTTAACAAAATTGCAGAAAAATTGAATTTGTTGTGTCAATCGCATTACATGAATTCCCTCAATGCGGACTTTGATTCACACTCTTACGACAGAAATCATACCGATAAAGAATCCCAAGTTCCTGGAGAGACAAACTCATCTGGTTTGCTGACACAAGCTAATGCATAAAGCAAGATATAAAAAACACTTATCTTTATAATAATTAGCTTGTCTATAGTGATTTTACAACCAGCAGAGTGTAACTTTCAATTATGGGAGAGTAGTAGAGTTAATCAATACTCAAAAAGCAATTATGACTTCTAATTATCATCTTTGCCATAGCTGTAAGCATAATGCTCGCAAAACATGTATATGTCACTAAAATGTTTCATATACATAACATGTTTATCGACAGTATAACCTACACACAAGAGGGATACAACAGCCAGAGATGGAGTTGATGCATCCAAATACAAAATGGCTAATAGTAGTTGATTTCCTTTCCAAAGTGGTCAGCGCTAATATAATATATTCAGTATAATAAAGAGAAACAAATTTCTGTTTTTGCACAATTTCGGAAACTTTATGGAATCAGATTAACATATTAACTACAGGCACATGTTACTCATACCCAGTATAGATATCAGCATAAGCAGCACTTAAGTATGTCTCACAACAACGCAAGTACACAACAAAGGATACATATTGTATGCTGTAAACTGACCTGATTGCTGAGATTGTGTGTTTGTTGAAGGTCCATTATCTTTGCAGTTCAAATTGATTTGATCCCCACACTAACCCATACTGCCAAAGAAACTCAAAGATATGCTTCAATTTCTTCGCATAAATATCCATAAAATCCATCCAGCTCCCATTAATGAAATTGTTGTCACCGAATCTGAAGCAAGCTGCAGATTATTCCTCGGCAAAATTTGAACATCCGACAGAGTTGCAATAATCACAGAAATATTACAATTGGGACATTGAAGCAAGCTCCAAAATTATCATGGCTTTGTTCTAGTGAGCCATATGTACATTTCTATTCCAGAATTATCCGTCAAATCAAAAACTGTTCAGAATTATCCGTTAAATCGTAAATTGTTCAGAATTATCCGTCAAATCGTAAATTGTTCAGAATTATCCGTCAAATCGTAAATTGTTCAGAATTATCCGTCAAGTCGTAGATTGCTCAGAATTATCCGTCAAGTCGTAAACTATTCAGAATTATCGGTCAAATCGTAAATTGCTCAAAACTCTTTTCAAGTTTCAACTGAAGTTATCCTCACATCTTTAAAATCACAGTTCCCTAGAATCATTTAGAACAAAAATCAGACCACATTGGATATATGCACCATAACAAGAGATTGATCCCCGTATGCGATTGAGTAATCTTTATCACATCTTTACAGAAAAATTGAATTCCGTAACTCATCATGGCATCTTGAAAAGAGAGGGTTTTACAAAATTGCAGAAAAATTGAATTTTGTTGTGTCAATCGCATTACATGAATTCCCTCAATGGCATCTTTACAGAAAAATTGAATTCTGTAACCCTAAATCGTATAATTGCTTTGGGTTTTACAAAAATGCAGAAAAATTGAATTTTGAAACCCTAGAATTTTGAATTCACCCACAGATTACAGATGAAGAATTAGAATGAGGGGAACAGAGGCAAAGAAGAAGCAGCAATTTATCGAAACCCAAAGAGAGAAGATGGTCAGTAAATACGCACCATAACAAGAGAGAGAGACAGAAAAATTGAATTCGTAACCCTCAATCAATCGCATCATTGCTTACTTGAAAATTGCAGAAAAACCCTAATCGCATCATCGATTTGGGGTTTTACTTGAATTCAATTGCAGAAAAATTGAATGTTGAAGCCGTCAACTTGAATTCAGCCGCAGATTACAGATGCAGAATTTTGAAATCTGTAACCCTACAATTTTGAATTTTGAATTTTGAAATGAAGACCGTTGTATCTGTCTATTTTTATAGGTCAAGGGTCGGTGGAACTCTCCTGTAAAATAAGGATGCATCTCAGCCGTTCTTTGGATATGCTTTTTTTTGGGCAAATTCCAAAAAAAACCCCTGTGGTTTCATGTTTTTGCAAATGCAACCCTGTGGTTTGTTTTTTGTCAATTCGAGGATTGTGGTTTCAACCCTTTTTCAATTCAAGGATTAACATTATATAGGCTCTAATTAGAGGGGTAAAATCGTCCAAAAGGGGTTGCGGTGGCGGAGAAGTTGCCATTGTCGTTTCCGGCGAGGTTGATTGCGGTGGCGGAGAAGTTGCGCTCGCCGGGGTTGGCGCCGGCGGTGATGTGTTGGTCGAGGAAGGAGCTGCATATGTAGGTTTCGTGGCCGGCTTGGACAAAGATTCCGCCACTGTAAAAATTGGAGTCGAGCATTAGATCTCGGAGAGTTATGTATTCGTAATTGTAGTGGGAGGAGGAGGAGCCGGTGGCGGATAAATCAATTTTGGACGATTTTACCCCTCTAATTAGAGCCTATATAATGTTAATCCTTGAATTGAAAAAGGGTTGAAACCACAATCCTCGAATTGACAAAAAACAAACCACAGGGTTGCATTTGCAAAAACATGAAACCACAGGGTTTTTTTTGGAATTTGCCCCTTTTTTTTTAAATAAACTATTATAAAACCCGTGCAGCGGATCCATCTTTGAAGAATCAATAACCATATGAATTTTAAATATATGCTTAATGGGTCAATTCAAATGAGACAATGTCTTATGATGAGACATATAATTTAAGGTGAGACAGGGACCAAATTGGTAATTAATCAAAAGAATTGATTTTTCATTGCTGCTAGTGGTCCTTCCCTTTCATCTTCACCTCCAACGTTTTTTCCTCTCGTATCTGCCACCGGAAACCGCAGTACCTCATCTTTTCTCAAAATCAGCCGCCTCCCCTCTTTCATCTCCGTCATCCTCAAATCCCGCCGCCGTTGATCCTGGTGATGACGATTGAGATCGATCGGCGCTGTATGATCGGAAAAGGGGCTGGAATAAGAAATTAGGGTAGACAGTAATAGATAGATCGATGAAGAGGGAGAGGGAGCGAAGAAGAAGAAGAGAGGAGAGGATAAATTGAAACTATGTCTGCCATTAGTGTGCGGGAAGAGATTTTTTTTGAAGAATTGACAGTGACAAGCCCTCCCGTTACCAAGAGAATTCGTTGTTCTTCTTCATCTCCTGTTCGTTTCTCTCCTCCTAGGCCTAACTCCGTTATTTCGTTTACTTCTCCATCTTCCAATCATCCCTCTTCGATCTTGATTGAGAAACTCATTGCTCTTTTTCCTGATATGGACAAACAGGTTTGCCTTCTTCATTTTGATTGTCAATTTCTGATTCATTATAATGTTTTTGATTGAACGAATCTGTTGAGATCCCCTTATGATTTGAATTATTTGGATGAATCGATATCATAAGTTTATTCTATGAAGCTTATGTGATTTTGATTGAATCTGTTGGCCTCTGTTATGTGATTTTGACTAAATTATTTTGATCTTTACAATTATCTATTTCATTTTTGTGAAAGGTTTCATTTTGATTTGTGTCTGGGCTGTTGAAGTTTTGTAATTTTGGTTTTGGGGTTGTTAACTCTTTGTAAGCATTGTATGGCATGCTGTTAATCGTTTGTAAATTTAATCATTTTTAGATTCTAGAGAGCACTTGAAGAATGTGGCAATGATATAGATTCAGATTATTTTTCTAATATAGATACTTTATTGTTCCACGGAACAATTTATATTGTTCCAACAAATTACTTATTTAAAAAGAAGTGTCATAGAGCTTCATTCAATCCAAAAAATAGAGAAAAACAGATTTACTATATTGTTCCATGGAACATTATATTGTTCCAACATATTACTTATTTAAAAAAAATGTAACAAAGCTCCATTCAATCCAAAATAGAAAAAAACAGATTTCTTTCACATAATACTTGTATTGTTTCAACATATTACTTATTAAAACAATAAAAAAACGTGATAAATAAATTGTTCCACCATAATACGTATATTGTTCCACCAAAATACTTATATTGTTCCACCAAAATACTTGTATTTTTTAAAGGTACACGTCAATCAATTTTTTAAATCAATTACAAATTGGTGTATTTAAGGTAAATTTTCACGTTTTATAAAAGTATCACAAGATTTTGAGTGTATGAGAGGTATGCATCTAGTACAAATAATATTTTCTAGATTTAGATTTTCTAATTTTTCTATTGCACCATTAAAAAACTAAATAAAATAGTATAAAGAAATGTGAAGGACCATATAATGATGTTCTTAGACATTAGTAACACATATAAACTAAACACAGGACTATATAATATGTATAAATATTGAAATTAAAAAATAATGTAAAAATGTTATTGTTCCAACAAAGCCTTCTGTTTGTTCCACCAGAGTACTATAATTGTTCTAGTAGAATATTCTGAGAGTATAAAAAAAATTAAAAAAATTTAAAATCATTTTTACCTAACAACAATGGGTCTTAAAATGACCGTCTATATCAAGACGAGTCCAACGGTGTAAAAAAATTCGAAAAACGAGTTCGGAATCATCGGGAAAATGCGTTTTAATGAAAAGAAATTAAATGATTTTCTCTCTCATGTGATGATGTCAGCGCTGACACCCTCCTTCCCTTCCTTCCCACGTTGACCATTTTTGTATTTATTTACAAGTTTGTCATCTTCCCCCTTTTTCTTACCAAAATGGTCAATGTCTCACCATAATATTTGTCTCACCATAGTCTCATTGTCTCACTTGAACCTATCTCCATGCTTAATTGCTTAGAACCATTCAAATAGAGAATTAGATTAATGTTTTTTTTACAGTAATTGAAATTAAAGTCAAAAAGTATAAATATTTTATAAAAGTTAGAAGAATAATTTTAATTTTGTCAATGTTAAATAAATAATATTCTTTTTTTTCAATACAGAGGAGGGCGAAAGCCACGGGACAAACAGAAAAGAAAAGAAAACAAAAACAATTAAGTAGACATGACTACTCTTGGCCAAGACACCCCAGTAGCATCATGCCAAACCTCTCTTATGACCCAGGAAGGACAATTATCCAGCAAATGGAAACCTCTCTGCTCCTTCAGCGAAGCATTGGCTAGAGAATCAGCCACTTTGTTAGCTTCACGAAAAACATGGACAAGACGAACTTCCCAATCTTTGTTGAGAATATCCAAACAAGCAGCAACAAGATTAGAACACATCCCATTATTGATATCTTTCTTAGAGAGCCATTTGATTGCAAGCTCAGAATCACTTTTCACTATTAAAAGTTTGATTCCTAAGTCCCAAGCGAGTTCCAACCCTTTTAAAATTGCCCAAAGCTCAGCTTGGATAGCTAGACAATCTCCTATGTTGAGAAGGAAACCTGACAGCCACTTAGAACTCTTGTCTCTGATAACACCTCCCGCCCCTGCTAACCCTGGATTGCCTTTACTACAACCATCCGTGTTGAGCTTGTACCAACCATCCTCAGGGGGAGTCCACTTGACCGAGATCTCCACTTTCTCCCTACAATTGTTATTGAACTGATTGTCCTTTTGAAAAGCTTCCATCTCAGAGTGGTGTGCACTTTTGAGAAACTTAATTTTATTGGCAGGTCTCCCATCATCACCTCGAAAGATCAAATTACATCTCTGTTGACTTTTGGAGTACACTAGCAAGTATACTAGGTCTGCATGTAGTAATGGTGAAGTCCAAGTGTCATTCCCACGAGGATTTGAGCAAGGTTTTATTGAAAGTTGTTACCAACCAGTCTGTTTGATGTATCAAGTAGCAAATATTTGAAGTTGTTTGAGGTTGATTGTGTTTAATGAAAACAAAGCAGTATTGAAATATGATTTTAAAAACAATTATGGAAAAGTACAAGCCCAACCAACCTGTTTGCTAGTGATCTAGCGTACTATTTCTCTTATTATTAATGTATGTTATTCAATCTTCATGCCAAGGTCTCTACTCCATATTCACTTAAAGTCAGTTTTCACATGTTCTTAAGATCCTAAGAATTTATTGCACAAAGATGCACCTAAGTGTAATGATTCTTGGATTAAGCTGAGTAGCATCCCAAAGATATGAGAACCCTTGGTATAAAATCAGACAAGTATCCTTAGAAGATAATATATGTATAATGGTAGTTACATGCAATGGAAATTAGCTTCCCAACATCCAAATGCACTAAGATACGAAGTATTAATTACTCCAACCATAGGCATTCCATTATACACGATGAAAGATTGAAAACGTACACTACTAATAAAGAGAAGAGTACTAGTGACCACCAGCTTAGGCTGGTTAAACTTGAAAGGTGACTACTCACTCATAATGTAAGCAAACAGTCTAAAGGAAACTGAAAACTTCATTAAAGAAGAGAATAAATCTCTTAACAGAATTACAGAAACAAACTATGACTAAGAACTGATAGATATGAAAAGGGATACTTCAACAACGAAACCTACAGCCATTATATAGGCTGGAAATCAAAGAAAAGTTAAGTTTAGCTAGCAAACAAACTGCAGAAATACAATAAACGAGATTAACTACACTTTTATCTAAGTCTTCAGCTGATTCTGCCCTCAAAACACGCTCCTCTCTCCTTCCCCAAGCTTGCATCCGTGACACTACAGTCCAAAAGCACTTTTCAACACGTTTTGTCTCATTCTTCTCTTGTCTTTTAGCTGTAAAAGGCTGTTTCTGACCAGAATTCTTGTTGTTACCCATAAACATGATATTTGCTACACTTTGATCAATGTTAGCACATTATTATGCAAAATTACTTGATTTAGCCCGAAATACTTATGAAAATACAAAGGAAAATATAGTCAAATATGGACTCAACAATCTCCATCTCCATATCCACCAAAGAGCAGTTACGAAAAACATCCTCCAGTTAGTGTGAAACTCGGGATGCTTCATCTTATTGATGTTAAACATCAGCCACTCCTGCAAAGTGAGAGAAAACCAGTAAGGAAGCAAATTATTAGGAATCAAGGAGTTCCAAACCTGTGAAGCAACCGGACAATCTCTAAGAATATGGATTGTAGACTCTGGATGAAGCTTGCAAAGATCACATGTATCAAGTTAAGTAAACCCCCGCTTCTTCCTCTCAACATTACCCATAAGCTTGTCATTAGCAACAATCCAAAGGAAGGTGCAAGCTCTGTAAGGAATTTTAAGACTCCAGATAATCTTCCAATCAAAATTGGAGACCGGGTTGAAATCTTGAAACTGAGCCAAGTAAGCAGACTTGACCGTGTAAAGCCCATTCGAATTGAGAGCCCAACAAGTAGAGTCAGTATTATCAACCGCATCCCTGATAAACACACTAGAAAGAGAGTTAGCAATATTGGCAGGAATTAAATGATCCAAAATCTCCCAACGCCATCCCATCCCACCCCAATCCAATAATCATTAAGAATATTAAACTTGTCAACAAACGGAATGGAATTTTGAGTGAGATTAATTATTGGAACCTCAAATAACCAAGGGTCTAACCAAAAAATGATTTTATGACCGTTGCCTAGTTTATATTTGAAGCCTTTCTCAAGAATAGGTTTAGCTTTAACAATGCCCTGCTAGATGACCGAGCTGACACTTTTAGGCTTAATCTTATTAACAGACGGAATGCTTCTGATATATTTAGAGCAAACAACTTTACTCCACATACTATCTTGGTCATGAATACATCTCCAGCCAAGTTTAGCTAAAAAAGCTAAATTCATTTTTTCCAAATTAATAACCCCAAGCCCACCCAGCTTCTTAGGACTGGTCACACACTTCCAGTTTAAAAGTCTCAGCCTGGGATTACCATTGGAATCTCCCCAAAGGAATCTTCTTATCATTTTTTTAACCTCATGAATAATACCTACAGGAAGAGAAATAGTTTGCATGGAATAAAAAGGAATACTAGTAAGAATGGATTTAACTAAAGTGGTTCTGCCCGCGAAAGAAAGAGTTTTTGCTTTCCAACCAGCTAGACGATTGCTAACCCGGTCCAAGATATGTTGGAAAGAAGAGTTCTTCAAGCGCCCATGGATGGTAGGCATACCTAAGTAAAGCCCCAAATCCTCAGTCATGGGAATTCCCGAGTAGGAACTCACTGCACTAGCAAGCTGACAATCAACATTTTTGCTAAAATAAATATTGGATTTGGTTAAGTTAACCTTTTGTCCCGAGTAAGCACAAAAGTGATCCAAGACATTCTTGATAATGTTTATCTGATCCAAAGAAGCTTCTGCAAAAAGAATAAGGTCATCAGCAAAAAAGAGGTGAGAGAGGGAGGGACCCCTTTGGGAAATTTTGATAGGTTTCCACCCGCCTCTTTCAACCTCAGAGATAATTAAATGAGATAAACGTTCCATACAAAGAACAAAAATATAAGGGGAAAGAGAATCGCCCTGTCTTAAGCCTCTAGAAGGAGTAAAGGACTCAAGTTGTTTCCCATTCCATAAGACAGATAAGTTTGTAGAAGAGATGCAAGTCATGATGTTTCTGATCCAAGTACTGTTGAATCCGGCACACTCCAAAGTGTTCTCAATAAACTTCCAATCCAGCCTGTCATAAGCCTTCTCTAGGTCAATTTTAATGATCATTTGACCTTTACCATGTTTTCTAGTATGCATAGAATGCACAACCTCTTGGAAAATAACAATATTGTCTATTATTTGCCGACCAGGGACGAAACTGCTTTGGGCAGGGGAAATGATGTCGGGAAGGATACGTTTCAATCTGTTGACCAAAGTCTTAGTAAGAATCTTATACGTGACATTGCAAAGGCTAATAGGTCTAAAATGCTTGATGTTCTCAGGGTTTTGAATCTTTGGGATAAGGCAAATCAAGGTATCATTCAACTTATTCGGCAACTGCCCCGTATTCCAGAAATTCTGAAACAAATTGTAGATATTATCTCCCACTATCGACCAAGCCTGTTGATAGAATCCCGCATTGAACCCATCCGGACCAGCAGCTTTAGAGGGGGCCATGTCGAAGAGGGCATTCTTAATATCTATTTTGGAGAAGCTTTGTTGAAGCAAGAGCTCATTCCCTTCATTCATGACAGGAAAAAGATGATCCCTGTAAATAGAAAGCTCATCATCAATAGAGTACAGATTAATGAAGAAATTTCTAGCTAAAATAGAAAGAATTTGGTCATCCTCAATCCAATCCCCATTCTCATCGAAAAGGCCCTTGACACGGTTTTTGTTCATTCTAATAACAGTGGAAAGGTGGAAATATTTTGTGTTTCGATCTCCGGATTGAATCCACTCCTTTCTCGATTTCTGGTACCAGAATAATTCCTCCTGATAGAGAACATTGTCCAACTCCTGTTGGAGCTTCTTTTCCAACTCCTGATAAATAATGTTCTTTTTTATAAGAAAACGTTACAATTGTATAAATTTAACCAAAGATTATTCTTCGTAGAGAAAAGCTCAAGCGTGACAATGAGCTTATTGTGAGACAGTCCACTTAATATGTGACAACATAATCTACACAGTGGAAATTTTGTAATTATTTAAAAAACGAAATTCGAGCGGGTTATTATTGTAATTTTGCCCAATCATTTAAAAGCTGGTTTTGAACGTTTTTTTCCTCCTTCTTTGTCTCTTAACTGTAACGCGATTTTTTGTTACAGTTTCTGATCGTTTAATCTACTCTTTTTCTCCCGATGTATGTGAACGCATATTAGGAGATGTTTAGAAGTATCGTGTTATGTTATATATGCAGTCCTGACTACAAAGAGACATGTTGCAGCACATTGTTTAGAGTAGCAGGGTTTTTTTATCCCATGCCTTGCAGCTCATAGCCCTGTGGATTATGTGAATTCTGTTAGGCTTGGAAGAGAATAAGAGATATCAATAATCATGGAGATATTTTGTAGAAAAGATAAAAGATAAATAATCATGGAGATATAATAAAACTTGCTCATCTGAATGCCAAACCTAATGTAACCACCCCTATTCTCTTCTCCTCTTTGGTTTCATATTTATTATTGCTTTCGTCATCCGATCTTTGTGCTGATATTATTTTTGATTACATCTTACTGTTAAGTACGTCAATTAAGTTTTATGAGTTGTTTTTTGTTGAGTAAGAATGTCTCCTGTATGAGGAGTTAGGGTTCTTAAGCCTTTTTACCATGTTCGATCGGTTTCTTCGTATGATTCAATTGATGTGTTTGTTGGTGTTGATTTGATTTGTTGCTACCATTGTGATGGGAGAAACAAATGATATTTTAGAATCGGTGTTCACCCTCTGCTTCCCCCTCTATGGGTGTGTGTTTGGTTCCGACCCGAATTTGATTGAAGCAATTTCCGTCCGGGAAGCTCTTAGCTGGATAAAAAACTATACTCGGAAGGGGTCAACATGTTTTTCTGTTCAAGAAGCTCTTAAATTGCTTGGTTGGAGGTTTGAAGAGTTTCATTAAAGTAAGGGGAGGGGAGGGGAGGTGAGGTAAGGAGAGGGGAGGTGAATTAGAGCTTATATATAAATCTTATTTGGTTGGAGGTGGAGAATCATAAGGTTAATTAATCTTATGTTGTTTGTTTTGGAGGTTTTATAAAGTAAGGTTAAACATATTAACCTCCAAATCCCACCGATTTGGAGGAACTAAAAACCCAACCTTTTTAACCTCCTATTAACCTTGAAATAACCTTTGAAAACCTTCATTTAAAATTAACTTCCTAACCAAGCAGGGTTAGATAGCTAACCTCCCCTCAATTAACCTTAAAAAAACTCCAACCAAGCAATGCCTTGGTTGGATCAAGTATAATGTTGCAGCCGACTCAGATTTCTTGATAGTTGTGCTATTGATCGCCCGCTCGTTAGAGGTTTCTTTACCTTTTAATGACACGGTCAAAAATTGTAGGTTGTTGCTTAACGAGCTTTCTAATTGCTCTATTGTGTTTGTTAAACGCTCGACTAATATTGTCGCTTATTTATTTGCAAGTAGTTTTTTTATTCATAATTATCGGGTTGAGTGGTTATATGTACCTCCCGACTTTATTTATTTGTTGCTTTTGCATTTTTCATTTTAATGAAACTTCTTTGGTTGTCAAAAAAATCACGGAAATATAATTATTTAAGGGATTTTTTATATATTTGATATGCAATATATAAAATGGTTTGGGTATGTTATGGTGTTTTTTGCTTCAGTAGATAGAACTTATGTTTTCTAATAAATACATAAGGATTGTTGTGTATTTATTTGGTTCAGTGATTAGTATTAAGTATTGAATTTATATATTTATATATTTATACATGAAATGTTTATTTTAAATATAAATTTTATTTTGATTATCAACTGTACTATAAAATGAAAATTAATGTATTTTCCAGTTAATCGATTTAAGTTTTCCATTAAGGTGTTTTTTATGGTTACTTCAACATAATCATTATTTTATATTTAGCATTATTAGATTAAATTTCATA
This sequence comes from Euphorbia peplus, assembly GCA_028411795.1. NCBI lineage: Eukaryota > Viridiplantae > Streptophyta > Magnoliopsida > Malpighiales > Euphorbiaceae > Euphorbia > Euphorbia peplus. Next base: position 3,001,356 of record CP110843.1, on the reverse strand, counting down.
TCGCTAATTTAAGGAAAAAATAAATAAAATGATGCTTACTTGGTAAAAACTAACTCTAACAATAAAATTATTTTATTTAGAAAGGCACATCCTCTCCATTTTTATATTGATAAATTTGGGCTCTGGCCTAAACTGTTTTTTCAGCATGGGCCTTATGGACTTAAAGGAAGAATGGGCTTTTTAGGTCCAAAAAGAAGGAAACTTGCATACAAGTTGGGCTGAGAAATCAAGTTTGCCGCATGTTAAGTGAATAAATCTGATCACTGAAAATAGAGAAGTATTTCGATTCACGGGAAAAAAAAAAATGGTGAAAAAAAAAATGGTGTAACGAACAAAGATATACGCTTGTCATATGTCTACTGAACTGTCGAACGAACTGGGAGCATAGTAGAATTTAAATTTTTGAATCGAGTGAAAGTTTGGTGAATATAACGTCTTGTCATTATTAAACAAAATGAAAGTCACTGTATCCTTATTACAATGGAATGACGGGATTTACCAAGAAATTGCAAGAAAACCTTTCCAACCAAGAATAAGAATTTCCAAGAATAGTCCTTGTCTATCCCAAAATTTTCTGAAAAAAATAAGAAAAAATTGCAGTACATACTGTGAAAAAATACTAATATAACTGACTAGGATAAAAAAAAATAAAAATTGGATTCTTTTGGCAGATTCACTGTGAAAAATTGAAGATTAAAAGTAAATTGCAATGGCTTCAAACTGTATGAGCTGATTGGATCATATTCAAGTCCAAATTCTTAAGCCTCACTACTGATTCAACATGTCCTTTCAATGTGTGAATCTCTCCAAGCCTGAATAGTTTTATGAAGCTTGGTTAGCACGGTATGTTCTGAAATTCGGAGAAAATCAGCGCGAAAAAAGTTTTGAAAAGGAAGCAAAGATATATACCTGGCTATTTCAGCACGCCGCCTCGCCTGTTCAGCAATCAGAGAAGATCTTGATCTCCTCCCGTTGAATTCGAGGTTTGCGTCCATCAATCCTTGCAGACTTCTCTGAGACACGATCCACTGCGCTGCCCTGTCTTCTTTTCCGTAATCTTTCTTCGAAGAAAATGCAGTCTGATGAAAATAAAAAGCAGATGAGATGAATAACGTCTCATTTCGTGAATAGTTTTATTGAAAACACCCTGCATAGCATGCTCCTTTGGCATATCGAACTCTGAAACATTTTTCCTAACAGGTTTTGATACCGCGTTAAAGAACCATATAACGAACACCAAATAGTAGAGGTTCCAAGTAAAAGAACTTACCTTTCTGTCAAATACGAGATTCCATGCTTCTCCGGACAAGGCGTATCGAACAATGAACTTGATAATATCTAATGGTACATAGAAGATCAAACTGTATAACCAAATAACACCAGCCCATCCCCATCCAATGCCACTAATATAAGCAAAGCTAATGTTTGCATAGACGGCAATTAAGGTAGCCACCTAATCATTGAAAGCAGAAACAGAATTAGCGACAGTATAACACCAATCTCAGGTCGAGACAAAAGCATTGCTTGAATGAACTTTACCAATTGAGCCACCACAAATGCAATCATGAGAAGAGTTCCTGGTCTCTCCACAAACGACCAACTTTGACTACGCGTAACAAATATGAGAGCCTGGCTGATGATGCTAACTTGCAGATATACAGCAGATGAAACCTCTTCGGTATTGCTTGATAAAGATTTAACACCGAACGTTGTCTGTATCCGAATTAATAATCATAAGTATCTGTTTGTAGGGATAACACTAAATGAAATACGGGTACTAAAAAGTAGAGAGATGATACCTCGAAGAAGTCGGTGTCAATTATGATCCAATAGAAAAGGACAGTGACCAAAGCAAGATATGTTCCGATGACAACTCCAGTTGCGAAAATCTCAGGTAGTTTCCAACTGTCTGGCCTTGGCGATGGCTTGACTCGGTCTTGGGAAATAGTCATGATTGTTCCTAAATACGAACACACAACAGACGAACAATAAATAAACGTATCTGAGAAAATGATTTGAAGATAAATTTTTGACTAGGGACTTGTTCTTTAGTAGCTTTTGCCACTATGATCTGAACTAGAGAGAAGGTTAAGCGTGCGGCGGTTGGAAATATTACCGTCGTTAAGTATTGCTATGATCAGAACCATGAAAGGAGGGAAGTCGTATTCCCAAATCAAGGCCAGAAGCACAAAACCTAGCTGCAAAAAGAATTCAGTTTCAAGCATCAAGAGGCAGAAGAAAGCAAATCTCGAAAAATGTGAACGCTAAGTTTGTTCAGGAACAGCATTGTCTAGACAAATGATAGAAAGTTAACTTACCACAATACGAATAGTTATGGAGACTGCGTATATCTGCACATAGCAAAAATCAAAATCAGAAATATGAAGATACTTTGTGGCGAAATGTGCTACACATATGAAATATATGCAAAGCGAAGATCGCTAGTTAACCGTGTAGTTCTTCATTCTTTGGAATATTGCTCTGCTGGTTAAAACGGCACTGACAATGACACTTAAGCCAGGCTCAGTTAAGACTATGTCAGAAGCACTTCTTGCAGCATCTGTAGCATCTGCAACTGCTATACCGATATCTGCTTTTTTCAAGGCGGGAGCATCATTCACTCCATCTCCAGTCATTCCAACCACATGCTTCTTCTCTTGTAGAATTTTGACAATTTCATATTTGTGTTCTGAAAATATCAATTCAATTACAAATGGGATTACGACTTATGTAGATTGGAAATATTATACGATCGAGCGTAAGTAGCCAAATACCAGGGAATACTCCAGCAAAACCATCCGCCTTCTCAATGAGCTCATCCACTGGAAGAACTTCATGTTCGTCCTTGTTACGACCCAATAGTGACGAAGACGGGTACATGTTTGTTCCCATTCCAAGTCTTCTTCCTGTCTCCTTTGCAATCGCCAGTTGATCACCTACATTTCCAAATTAATAATGTTCAAGTCGCGTAATGCTAAATCCAGCATTAAATGTATGAAGCACAGAATATCACATAGAAATTTCAGGTACCTGTAATCATCTTCACACAGACTCCAAGGTTAAGTGCTCTGCGGATCGTCTCAGCACTATCATGTCTCGGGGGATCAAACAAGGGTAACAACCCACAAAATGTCCAAGGACCTCCAGGACTATCCTTGGTCTTTTCAGGCACTTCCTGCAAGAGACAACATGAAATTGTGCACATCAGGAAGATAAATTTGACACCAGAAAGAGTGTCCTGAGTTTTTTCTCCGACCTTGTAAATTATCCGTTTTGGTAATATATGAACAAGGAAAAGTTTAAGTAGGCTGTGTACCTGAATTGCAACGGCAAGAGATCGCAGACCCCGTTCCGCAAATTTATCAATAATGGTATGAACTTTTTCAGCAATCTCATCCTTCTCTTGGGACAGATGTAGAATCTGACATCATGATATATAAGAACAGAACTATCAGATGGAGGAAATTTCTAAAGTATCGAAAACTAATCTTTCTTATTCAGATACTGTCAGGCAATGACGAAATACAATTTTCTGCATTTGAGAACATGGCCATGTAAGGCATTGTTTTCATAACCCTTCACGTGGTCAAGTAGGAATGATGAAACGAAAGAGTCGAAACCAGGCAATTAGCTACTCCAAAATGCAATTGTTACCTGTTCAGGTGCTCCTTTGCTGGCACGATACCAATTACCATCAGAATCAATGTATGTAATAGCAGTACGTTTGTCCACTGGATTGAAAGGCAAAAAATGCACTTCCTCGATGTTTGCTCGGGCCTGAAGTCAAGAAAGTGATCATCTTGTATTATTATACTGAAGAACACCAGAATAATTGATGTGTTATATTCTATCTTTACCTCCTTGGGATCAGAAAGCATGTTAACAATGGCTGCATCAATTGCATCCTGATTCTCCATTCTAGAAGCTCTTGCTGCAAGCAGGACAACAGTATCTTTGTCCATATCTTTGTTAAATACCTGTTTCATATTATATTTTAATTATTAGGCTTATTTATTGAAGAAATAGAATCAGAACTCTCGGAGAGCCCGAGACGACGAAAATGTTAGTTACTAAGCTAAATATTCTGCTTCAAAACAGGACACTCTGTTCTGAAACAGAGTACTGTTGTCATTACAAATGAAAACAAGTTCAAGCCATAGTGTGATAAAAAGGAAAAAATGAATGAATTTATCAGAAACGAAAAGCTACCGGTTTTATCCCGTCACTGATTAGACAGTATCTACCCATAGATTTTCGATTTGTGTTCTTGTTTTCAAGACTTTTATATCTTCATGGAAAATAAATGGGTGTTTGTACCTCAACAAGGTTTCGATCCACTGTGAGGCGATTCAAGGTGAGAGTTCCAGTTTTATCACTGCAGAGAACATCCATTCCTGCCATTTCTTCGATTGCAGTCATCCTCTTCGTAATGGCACCCTTAAGAAGCAATAAAAAGAAATTATTTTCTAAAATTGCCAACACCTGAATGAAAAATTTGATAATGCATGAACCGTGGTACTCGAAATTTAAGATCTTCACCTGTTGAGATAGCCGATGAGAGCCAATAGCAAGTGTGACAGATAAAACTGTTGGCATAGCTATAGGTATTCCTCCGATCAATAGAACTAGGAGGTTATTGATTCCATCTCTATACGACCGTAGCTGTATCGGGAACATGACAATGATTTCAAGAAGCATTCCCACAGCAATCGAGCAAATGCAGAAGTTCCCGATGGCAGTAAGGACCTGTCACACCACAAAATATATTAGACTAGCTTTCATTACTTTTCTGACTTCTTATGAAAATAAGTTGGGGATTAAAACGTTGCTAATTACATATGATCATCTACCTGTTGAAAATGTCCAACAACTTCCGTTGAATCCACTAAATGGGCTGCTTTACCGAAAAACGAGTTAACACCAGTTGCTATGACCACAGCTTCAACTTCACCTTGCTTGCAAGTTGAACCCGAAAATACTTCGTCTCCTGTCCTCTTCGTGACAGGGAGAGATTCTCCTGTAAGAGCTGACTGCAAGAGAAATGTCCCGAATTTAATACTGTATTTGTTTATGTTTATTACTAATAATGGGTACGAGGGTACGACTAATAACAATGTAAAATGACTTTTTAAGTGTTTAAATTGCACTTGCCTGGTCAATTTTTAGTGGATCCCCTTCGAGCAACCGAGCATCTGCTGGGACTATATCGCCAAGTTTAATACTGATTACATCTCCTGGTACCAAAATTGCTGCATCTTGTTCTTGCCATTGTCCATCTCTGAGGACCTACACAATGAGTTCCTTTGTAAGATTATCATTCATTCGCTTGAAAACGCTAATTTAATCAAAATAGAGTGATCATAAATGAGATTTTGTATAGTCATAAAATTCCTCAAATAAAGCATAATCATTTAGTTGAGGGCAGTAAGGAAAGCTAGCATACCTTTGTTTTGGGAGCTAAACGGGCCATAAGTGCAGATGCAGCATTCCCAGCATTATTTTCCTCTATAAAACTAATTGTTGAATTGATTATTAGTAGGCAAATAATTCCTACGAAGTCCTGCCAGTCCGGACCTTGACCCTGAAATGCCATTTTTAGCAGGAATTAGAAAGCAGAAGTACTAACGTTGAATCTATTCGAAAAAGAAGCAAGAAAAAGGGACAAAAAATGAATGAAATGGAAGCAAAATAAGCTACTCACTCCACCATTGGCAAGAACAATGGCCATTATAGCTGCAGCTTCCATAACCCATGATAAAGGGTTCCACATAAAACTGAGGAACTTCAAAAATTTGTTCTCCTGCATCATTATAGTGGAGGCTTATTAATACGCTGATAAACGTTTGATGCAGATTAACCATATTCTAGAACTCATAAACTCACTGTCTTCTCTTCAAGCATGTTCGGGCCAAATATCTTCAGCCGAATTTCAGCATCTTCGGATGAAAGACCTCGTCGTGTTGTTCTTAGCTGCTCAAATACTTCATCAAGTGGCAAGCGTTCCTATAAAATAAAGTTTTGAAAAGCTTTTAGTACTAGAAAAAATCCACATCCCAAAATGAGGATGATTGTGTATTTCATTGTTGCTCAACTTACCAAATCAATCCCATCTCGGTTAAAGTTATCAGGATCCAACAATGGCTTGTCGAGCTCCTCAGCCATGATTCAAGCCTCAAAACCTGGATCAAAGTACAAACGAATATTTCCTCACATTATAAGACACATATAACTTTGTCAAATCCTTAATGTGAATTTCAATCACCCAAGTGTGATCAACGCAAATTAGCTCTTTAACTGAGTTCGGTTAAAACAAACACATCCTCCCTTACCCTTTTTCACGGAATATCAATATAATCATGTCTTAGATCTTTCCACACTTATCAATTCAACTCTGCTGAAACAATGAAGTGTCTCTAGATATCTTAAGAGCAAAGAACACAAGTATTTTTCTAGATCATCACACTTTAGCAAGCACATTGTCCACGGAATCATTTACAAATGCTACAAATAATTACTTGAACTCCCCAAAGCTAGCTTGAACACTAGCATTCGTATCCTCCAATCCAATCATTCATCATATCCAATTTCACTAATTAGTTCCACATCCGAAAATGCAAACAACCGTCAAATTCTACTCGTCATGTATCAACTCACTCCTCAGTTAAACAATTAATCAAACACCTTACGAACAACACCAAGAAAAAACTCAAACATCATCACATTGCATTAAAAAAAACCCCACAATTCACAAAGAAACCACTACAATACTTCAAATAAACACCACATTATCCAAAAGCCACTTACTTTCTCGAAGATTGGAAAAGAAAACACGAACCCAGAAAGCGAAAACACCACTATTGACCAATACAAGAAACCCCAAATTGGATATGGATAATAAAAGTGAAGTGAAGAGGAAACTAGTATGGGTTTAGTCTTAGAAGCAAAAGGGTATTGTAAAGAATGCTTAAAAAGGAGTAATAATGGATTAAGATGGAGCTGACTGTTTGGTGGAAGATGAAGACGAGCAGCTAATAATCTTGATCTAAGATGTCTTAATCTGGGTTTTTTCATCTTAATTAAATCTTGATTATGGAGGGATAAAGAGGGTTTTGTTTGATTGAAACTCTGAAGTTGATGGTGTTGAAGATTGGCGAGTGAGGATGGGAAGGAGGAGGAAGAAAGATTGGTGGGAAGTATAACTACCTTTCTAAACTTACCCTTCAAACCTAACGGTCTCTTTTTTTTATTTTCCCTCTAAAATTTAGGACAAAGTTGTCTTTTTTATTTTCTATTAGGGTCAAAATTGACCTCTCATGTTTGGAAAAGTTAGTGTAAAAATTTACATTAGTTTTCACGAGAAAAGTGAATTATGTAATCATGATAATTTGATAACACGTTATGTCATTTATGATTTATTTGTTTAGTGTATATGATTTATGTTCTAATGTTTAGAATTTTCACGAGACATTAAATGCCAAACATGATGTCTTGGCTCAATCAAGATTTCAAGATTGTGCTCGAAATAAATTTCCTAGGTGTGATGATGAGTTTCAATAGTAAACTTGAAATTCTATCTGATCTCAACTGTTCGATTCTACTTAACATGTTTAGCTAATGAAATTAATGGTTTTAGCATTGTTTTAGTTGTAAACTAGGAACCTTGAAATTTTCTTTAATTTCAAGTCTTTGATTTATACTTGACCGCTTCTCTCACTAGCTCTTGCAAAAATAAGTTTCATTTTACAAGAGTCCGACATCATAAGAAATTATGTAGTTATTTATTATTGGAGAAGTCAAGATGTCAGAGTTGATATTAGTGAGTTGTCTGTAAATTCAAACATATGAATGATATATGACTATGTGTTATTTTTATTAGTTGTATATTCTATAACTAGTGTTTTTTCAGCGTTTTTTATACCTTATGATTTTTATCTAGGTTTCAAAGAGTATTTATTATAGTTTCTATTCCTCTTTTATTACTTAAGTATATAGTATTGTTTTTTATTTTATTTTTATAATTGTATAGTAATTCTTGAATTTGATTAATCCAAAATCTACTTTTACTTAAAACATATATAATATATGATTTTTCATTTTAAATCTAAGCCTTCTCATTATGTAATTTTAATTAGGATATGTTAGTTAAATCATTATCAGCAACTAACTTAACTCATCATGGTACACAAATCTTTTCAACTATATGTATATCAAACTCTCTTTTTTTAATTATTTTTGTCAATATGCCCATCAAACTAATTAAGTGGGCTGGTTTGTTTGGTATGCAACAAATTTGCTATAACTTTTTTGGATCTTATATGTTGCTAGACTGTTAGGTGTTATAATAGTATATTATTATTAATCTCTCTTATGATCTCCCAACTATTATTTGTGTGTGAGATTAAATAATTTAAACTATATCCAAAGAAATAGATAGTCTCAAAAGCAATGATTTTTTTTTATATTAAGATATACCCAATTAAAATAAGTATCTTAGACATGGGATATATTATACTTGTTTCTTAAACCATTTTACCTAATATTATATAAAGTCACTCTTTTTATGATTTGAGAATCCATGAATTCGAACTACATTCAACATGTGGAGAGTTCTTATTTGTTATTAACTATAAATGCAATAGCGCAATTTATTTTTTTATAAAAAATCTTTTTCCACAATCTCAATTTACAACATCAATTGAGTTATAACATGTAAGTAAGAACAGTAACGACAACAAAAATTTGACACCAAAATTTAGATTTTACATATGCATGTACATATATAAAAATATCTACAATCTTTAAGAGATAGGTGGCTGGAAATATTTCTAGTAGAGATAGTTCAAGCTGTGTGGTTTGTGAAGTCGAGGTGAAGCCACCTTTTCTTTTGACTTATTTTTAACAAAATTCAGTTCAGTTCAGTTTAGCAAAATTCATTAAAATTTCCAAAACATTAGTCAATTAAATTGAGTTCACATCAATTCAATTTAGTCATATAAAACAAGTCCTAAACTTCTAACAACAACTGAAAATGTATATTTTTTTGGGATTATTATTTTCTTGTTTATTTGGTTTATCCATTTCCACAACTGGGCCAATTCTTTGCGGAAAGTCTATGTAGAACTCTAACCTTACAAACGAATATGGATCTTAGGCCAATATAAGACTAATTTCAGAAGTTATGGGCTTGAGAATTATGTTCTTATTTTTATTTTATTTTATTTTGAAAGGAATTTTTATTTTTAAAAAACATAAAATTATGGATTTCAAACTTTTTTTTTATATCCGGTTGGATATATATATATATATATATATATATATATATATATATATATATATATATATATATATAGGGGAGGGATCAAGTGAGAACACCTCCATATGTGAGAATACTTTTATATGTGAGAACACATCAAAACTACGTAGTTTTATTAATAATAGAGGATCAAAAAGGAAATTTGTCCTTTCTTATTCATTGTTGCACATGAGAGAGGAGAGAGAAATATTTTGCGTGTTCAAAATTTTAAAAAATCGTTTTTACATAAGCATCATGGATCTTAAAATGAACATCTAGACGACACGAGTCCAACGGTATGATAATCGTCAAAATCGGAGTTTAGAAAAGTCGGAAAAATGTTTTTAAATAAAAATAAAATTAAATGAAAATTCAACAGCACCACATTTCTCTCTCCTCTCTCATGCGCAATAATGAATAAGAAGGGACAAATTTCCCTTTTGGTCCTCTATTATTAATAAAACTACGTAGTTTTGATGTGTTCTCACATATAAAAGTATTCTCACATATGGAGATGTTCTCATTTGATCCCTCCCATATATATATATATATATATATATATATATATATATATATATATATATATATATAGGATCAGGTGAGACAAAGTTATTATGGAGAGACTTTTTTTAGTGTGAGACAATTAAAAAGTGGTGGCATTTTTGAAATTTTAAAAACATGGAGGGGCATTATTAAAGGGAAGAGGAGGTGATGTCAGCACTGATGTCATATCTGGAGAGAGAAAAAGTTTTTATTATTTTATTTAAAATGCATTTTCCTGCTCTTTCCGAACTCAATTTTTCAAAAAAAATTATACCACTGAACTCGTATTAATTAGGCAGTCATTTTGAGATCCATTGTTGTTATTTATAGACGATTTTTATTTTTGTTCCAAGTTGGATACTCGGGTGTTCCAACAGAATACTACATTTGTTCCACCAGACTACTACATTTGTTCCAGCAGAATATTTTCATTATTTTTTTTTAAATGCACTCTGGAAGTGTAAAAAAATGTAGTATTCTGGTGGAACAATTAGAGTAGTCCGGTGGAACAAATATAGTATTCTGCTGGAACAATTATAAAAAAATAAATAAAAATCGTCTATAAATAATAAAAATGGATCTCAAAATGACCCCCTAATTAATACGAGTTCACTGGTATAATTTTTTTTGAAAAATGAGTTCGGAAAGAGCGGGAAAATGCATTTTAAAGAAAATAATTAAAATTCTTTCTCTCTCCAGAGGTGACATCAGCGCTGACATCACCTCCTCTTACTTCCCTTCAATTCACGCATGAGGGCTGTTCCTTTAATTACAAGTTTGCCACCTTCCCCTATTGAATTACAAAAATACCCCTTGTCTCACCATAAAAACTAGTCTCATCCTAAATTCTTGTCTCATTTGAACTTGACTCCCTATATATATGTATTATTGAATAAAATAAATAAAAAAAGATGAAAATATTACATTTAAGTTTATAAATATATACTATTTTACACAGAATTTCATAACTTGAAAGTTTAGTGAATAATGAGTATTAGTGCGTTTAAAACTATAATATATCCGCTATGCAAGGTAATCAATGAATATATCAAATAGATGAAGTATAAATTATGATACAAAATATGAGATAATAATTAAAAATGATGAATATTAGCAATCATCATTTTTATTACTCTTTTTTTGATATATAAATTTCTTGATTTTTCAATCAAAAGCTCGTCAAAAAAATTTTAGGTGAATTATATCTTGATTAAAATTTGATGTGTACATGAAAACTGAAACATAAGACTCAGCCTAAGTTTAAGTGATTTGAAATTGTTAACTAGTTAAACCAATCTTAATTTTGGTTTTCACAAGCTTAGTACTCATGTCTTAAAATATAACTTGTCTAAATTAAGCTAGCTAATTAATGAATTAACTCTAAAAAAGCCTATCCCCCTACATGAAGATCTCTAACAAAATCTTTGGCATCCTATTTATTAATTAAGAAATGTGAAGTACTTATCTTATGTACCCAAACCTTAAACTTGAATCCTTAGTGTAAGGAGTTGACAACTTGTACTTCACTCAAATAGACATATACATTGCACTTAATCCTCTACCTCCTACTACTGATTAAACTTATAATGGATTCATCATTACAAAATGTGAAATTTTCATAACATTTAAATTTTACCGTAACACATAAAGCAATGTTACTACCGAGTAGTGTTAAATGCATGCCAATTATGGTTAAACTATTTTATTTTATTCTTTTGATAAATGGTTAAACTATTGTTTAGTGTTATTGTTGGTATTAATTTGATTTTTCTGCTAAAAACAGTTTGCTTTTAAACTATTGTTTAGTGTTATTGAATTTGCACACCTTGCGCGTATTCAAAGGAGCATAACTTTGTCTATCAAAAAAAAAAGGAGCATAACTTTGTTTATTAGTTTGAAAGCTATACAAGTAAGTCTTCAACTATATAAACTCAAGTATAATGTTCTTTGAAAGTGATGTGGGATGAAAGTCATTTCCTACTCTTAAACATATTCCAAATACCCAATTTTGAGCTTGAATATTTCTTTCATCACAAGTTCATTTTAAGCGTATAATATACCGTTGGAAAGTTTACGTGTCATAGAATATGTTTATGTGAAAACATCATTATAATGACCACTTTACCCCTTGTATATATTGCCTTAAAATTGTCACAAAATAATGTATATAATACATTGTTTCTAACAGAATGTATTTAGTAGATATCAGCCTGACATTTCTTAAAGATACTTGTACTATATATTATGTCAATCTAAACTACTACTCATATTAGCAGTTGTAAACGAAAGGTGCTTGACTGTCTAGATATTCAAAATAGAGAATCTGATTGAAATCATATATACGGACCACTTAAACGCTCAAAATCCACTTGTCCTCAACTAGTTTTCCGATTACTCCTCAAAAATCTCTGACTGCTCAACTATTGGTTAATGTCTTTTATTGCAATTCTCACATTTTGCTATCTCACGCATTAAATGTTCTAAATACTATAATCTAGCTCAATACATTGCAAGTAAAACTGTTAGGGATTGATGAAAATAGCATGTTCGGGGAAAGAACATTAGTAAATTTCATATTTGCTTATTGAGAGAGCTAATTAAACTAGCCATTAGATAATCTAACCTTAATCTCACATTAATCTTAAATATACACATTTATACGTCTAAAAGATATGCATAAATTTGAGTTATCATTTTTCTTGGTATACTTAATATCTACTTTTAATGTCTACCAAAAAAGATGTGAAATGATTCAATCTATATATTGAGTGAGACAAAATATATAAAGATTGATTTTGTTCCATTGTGATAGTAAATTAATTACTTGAGTTTGAGCGACAGCTAGCTTTGACATTCTAGATCTTTTGACCTTCAAAATTATTACCTATATATATATATATATGTTCTAATGTAACCAAAAAATATTAGTACTAACTATATTAAGTATTAACATGAAGCAAGATCAAAAACATATCAATTGATCCTATAATTCAGCAAATGGATTTTATTTTGTTTTTTAGAGGAAGCAAATAGATTTACTTTCCACATAGTTGATCAAGCTAGGGCACGGGTAGAGGCAATCAATGTAATTTCGTAACTATAACTAGGTGGTGCGCCTGAATAATAAAAAGAAAAAAGAACTTCTGTTTATACATTATCATTATACAGAAGTTTTGCTTATACAACCGAGTTTTTTTTATTCTGCAAATTGAATAGAATCGTTAAGTAGAATCAGATTCGAATACAACAAAAAATTTTTTCAATTCAAAAATGAAATCGAATGAAAACGAAAAAAAAATAAGGTGAATAAAAAAACTTATTAGATAGCATTGCTCCTATGTGGCCAGCAATTACGGTGAAAAGAACCTATTTGTACCGTTAGAACTGTATCGTTAGAACGAGCTTCGAACAGAAACACTGTTTCTTAGAAGCTCAGCTCACTCAAATAGGAGAGTTCCATAATCCAGATAAGAAGACCAGCCATCCTGAGGTGAAGACCAAAGTAACAGCAGAAGTACATGAATCGAAAAAAAGAAAAAGATAAGATAAGTGGTTTGAGGATCTGTCATTTAACTGTTTGTTATATAAACAAAGGTATTTGGTATGATTTTTTGGAAAATAGAGGTACGTGGTATGAATATTTTTACAGAACATAGTATTCGGAACCGCGTTATTGAATTTTCATGATATTTTTATCTTTTAAACAACCTACATTTAATATTGAGAAACTATTGATCTCTCGAATCGAATTGCAGAAAAATAAAAATAGGCTTTCTCATAATTCTATTAATAGTTAAAGAGTGATTGTATCACTATTTTGAGTCTAAAATTATTCGATATTAAAAATGTTAAAGTTAAAATGTTATTATCTTTAATGTTAATTGTACATGTAAACTTGTTCAAAAATCACATACTTGCAGTGTATTATAAAGTAAAACTCTAAAAAAAATACGAAAATTTAATGCATAAAATTTAAATAGAAAAGGAGGAACTATAAAAAAAATATTGGGATGATAGAAATTGAGGAAATGTGAAGCTGAAGAATCCAACCAAACCTACTTCCTACCTCAAAAATGAGGCCAAGTTGCCGGAACCTTGTTCCCGAAAGCCTATTTTCATGCTTTGTTTTCATCAAACACATCTCCTCTTTTCATGCTCACTTTGCTACTTCTCTAATTTATCATCATTTCACTTGTAATTCATTTCTCATCACCTATTATTTTTACCATGCATGAAAGTTGTCTGACTACTTAGACACTCAAAATTGAGTACTCCATTTGAACTAATTGAATAGTTTAAGTCCATCTTAGATGTCCAAAATCCGACTTGCTCCCGATTAGTCTTCAAAGGCCATTTGCCGCCTAACTAACCCCAATTGTGTTGTAATATATCATATACAATTATAGTTATTTACTTTAATTTTTCCATTATTGTGGAAGAGTAGATTAAGACCTAACATATAAAACGGTTTAATATTTAGAGTATCATTATATATGTGTATGAAACAGTTTCAGATTAACTCAATGCCACAACAAATCAAACATGTTTTATTATTAACTCTTATTATACCATTATGCAGCTGCTTTTATTAAGATGTGACCAATCGATATATTTTTATATCGATGATGTGACACTTAACTAAAGATTGAATTTGTGCTATTATAAGAAACGTTAAAATTTAGTTCATAAGGTTTCTAACTTAGAGAACTTTGGGCTTTGGTAACAACAATATTTACTTATAAGTTTGAATCCAAATAACATATCAACCCATAAAACACAACTTCTAATCGGGTTCAAGGGTGAGGTGGTTATATGAAAGTGTTAATCATGTACTCCAAACCTTTAGAAACCACCCTTTTATGAGTGATTTGGCCTCTGCTCACCGAGAGATTATAACATGAGTCTAGACCAGTATTATTAATCATGCCAATCAGATGGTGTCACGTTACCAAAATCTTAATGGGGGCAGCTTTTCATTAGATCGGAATTGATCTAGCACCATGCTAGAATCTTTTTTACCCACCTCTCTCTTCATCTACGGAGATTTAGTGACCTTATGGGCCTAATGGGCTTTTAATTGGATATATGTGACATGAAGACTGTTAATTAAGTTATCCAATTCTTTTTTAATTCAAAGAATTTTTTCTTTAACGTTGTAAAACAACAAATTTCTCTCTGAAAAATAAATCGCAATTTTCAAAAAAGAAAATTGGGTTTTCATCCTTAAAAACCGAGCTTATTATATAAAAGAAATTAGAAAAAAGTTTGATAGATTTGATGAAGTATTATGCACTTCAAGAAAAATATTAACAAAAAAACCCCAAATTCTTGTCGTATTTAACATTGGAGACAGTAAATAAACAATTCCAAGTTTGCACGTTCACCCCTTCTTCCTCCCTACTTCCCATGAAAAAAAAATTAACTTTTAATTATAAGATAACTCAGTCATTTTCTTTAAAAAAAAAAAAAAAAACACTCAGTGATTCTATTACTCTCACCGACTGATAGACCATCACATTTAGGTTCATATCTTTAGTTATCAATTAGTTATTTTTTTCCTTGAAGGAAGGAATCAATTACTTATAAATGTGAACTAGTTAAGCAACAATTTTTTTATATAATTTTTGACACAACTCTTCACGCGAATGTTTATTAGACTTCAAGTATGAATAATACAGACTCATTTTCCTAAAAAAAAAAGAATAATATAGACTCATCATATCATGTGTTTAATAACAAATATTGAAGTTACTTGAACTCGAGCTGAAGACATTTTGGTCACAAATTAAGGCTCTGATATAATGTGAAAGACATGTTTTATATAAATCTCTGATAATAAATACATCTCATATAAAGAGAATACAATCATAGATGAGTATGGTTTGGCCACTTCATCCCGTCTAGATGCTCAAAATAGAGTATTTAATTGAAGCAATTAGATCGTCTAAAATTGCATTTGAACTCTCCAAATCCAACTTTATCCTAACTAGTTTCTTGACTACCAATAAGTCTACAAAATTTGTTATTATTATTTTGGGCCTATAAACCTTTAGCCCTAAAACTGAGTTAGAGGATATCACGTTAGACCTATATTACATACTCCGTTAATTATAAATATAAATTATATTTTTCATAATAACTCTTGTATCAATATGTCGTCCTTTATATTTTTCAAGAAGCACCAAAATTTTTCGAAAGTGTTTTAGAATTTCTTTTTAGCCATGAGCTCATAACTCAACTTTCTACCGAATAACTTTTCAAAGTAAAATATTTAGCTGAATACTCTTTAATAATAATAAAAAAAAACATACTTTTTAAGAGAAATTTTATTACAATCCCGATGAAATGGACGTGGTCAATAGAAATGTGACATTTGCACACCTTGTTTACACACTAATCATCTCCTAATGAGGTATGATGCTTCTCTAATTCCATTAGTTAGGTCCAATACATTTGGTACACTATAGAAATTCTGGGTTTTTTACATTTTAACATGTTACATCTCCCATCCAATTTTTTAAATCTTGTTTGCACCATTGTGCTTACATTAAATAATAAAAGAAAAACCTTCATTCTTGCTGAGATTCGAATCCATAACCTTTCTGATCATGGACAAAGTCTTTAACGACTATGCTAATACCTTCGCCACTGCATCTTACATCCAATTGCACAAAAGTCAAATGCATATACATAAATAAAATAACTTTGCATGCACATAAATCCCTTGGTTTTCTAAACTGTCCATATTCACCCCCTTAGGTTCCTTCAAAACCCAGTTAAACTACCTTAAATCCTGAGCTACACCACCATATAAATACTTCACTTACACCCTCCATTTTTTCATAAGCTCCCAGAGCTTTTTTTCTAGTCAAATCTAGTTTTTTTATTCTTCATCTTCTTCTCCATCATCTTCTTCATCATATCCACCAAAAATGGCCATCAAACTTACCCTCACCAACACCTCTAAATCCTCCTCAAAGTCACCCTCCAAAAAGTCCAAAAGTGGCTTCACCACCAAATGTGCTTCCTTAATTAAACAACAACGCGCCCGCCTCTACATTTTACGCCGTTGCACCACCATGCTCCTCTGCTGGTACATTCAGGGAGATGATTAGTACATCTCCTACTAGAAAAATACTGTTTACCGACGAAAAAAATCAAATATGCCGTCGGTATTCCGACCGGAACACCTACGGAAAAAAAATCCGTACTATTCCGTCGGTATTTGTACGTATGTTCGTTTCTTTTTATCGGCCTTTTCCTAACTCCTTCTACTTAACCACCAAAATTCAGTGTTTCTTGCTTGATTTCAAGGGCTAAAGTGTGGGGCTTTTTTATATATTTATATGGTCATCTTCTCCGAATTCCGGTTATTGTTTTTACCCAATTTGATTGTAAATTGGGGTTTTTGGAATTAGAGGAGATGTATATATATGAATATATAGATATATATATGTGCTGCACTGTTTGCTTTTTCACCAGATGGGTATGTTTAATTGAGAAGAAAGATTGAAGCTTTGGTGAGATTAATAAACATGGAGGAAGGATTTTCATCATCATCATCACCATTATTATCAGATCATGTATTACTGTTTTAATTATCTGTCAAAGACTTGATTGTTTGCCTGTTTATCTTAATGTATTTTGGGTTAATTAATGTTTGAGTTTTCTGAGGGTATGTTTGTAGTTTCTCCTAATCTTAAATGTTGTTTTTGGGATTGATAATCCTATGTTATTAATCACCACAGTTAAATAAAATGATGGGAGAAATCATTTCTTGTAATGTTGTTATTAATAAATTGATTAATTTGTTGTATTTGTTACTCGAATTTTGATGGAATTTGATGAGTTTAAGATTAAGGAACAAAGTTCCGAAAATTTTGCCGGAGAATGTAACTTTTATCAGCTCAGCTGCTACTTGTGCATGAAGCATTGAGATGGATTGCCAGCCAAGAAAATATATTGGAAGTGAGTAGTAAAAGTCCTTAGGTTAAGCGTTAGTCAATTAGAACTCCGATCGAGAGATTAGATGTAGACTAGTCGGAAACTGATTCAAGATAAGCTGGATTTTTAGCGTTAAGGCAGTTTGGTTAGATTCTTGAGTTTGAGTGTCTAAACTAAACCTAAGTGGTCTAATAGAGAAAACTCTTATTATAATTAATTTGAAAAGAAATTTATTAGATTTTTTTGTTTGTAAACTAACACTTCGATTGGGAAGATAACTATTTGCTAAGCTTTCAATTGGTGCGATTCCTTTATAGTTATAAATAAGAGATCTATATACTTTTATTATATCCTAAATAGCTCCTAAAATAGAGGTGTTATTGTCCGATTTCAATAATCGCCAACATATTTGATCATTAATAATAGAAATTTTAAAAGCTCCACAATTCGGTTTGATACTTAAGGAAAATGTCAATGCTT
This sequence comes from Euphorbia peplus, assembly GCA_028411795.1. Taxonomy (NCBI): domain Eukaryota; kingdom Viridiplantae; phylum Streptophyta; class Magnoliopsida; order Malpighiales; family Euphorbiaceae; genus Euphorbia; species Euphorbia peplus. The sequence goes on along the minus strand of CP110843.1, from coordinate 2,983,097 downwards.
AATCAATTTAGTTCTAACTCTTTTTATTCGAATATAGAATCTTTCATTGTAATCCATAACAAGTATATTGGCCCATGTTTGGGATGCAACTGAAGACAAATCTATTGTGTTAAGTAAGATGTGTTTTATGACAGAACATGTAGATGTGGCATGTTGATGATGAAGATCAAGAGATTTTGCAAAACAAATTAGCTGCAACTTGCAAGAACATTGGTGGAATTTATTTATGGAGTATGAATTAAGAGACAGCTAATTGTCCATTAATTGTCTCACTTCAGTTTAGATTTAGACATATCTTTATTCTCTTGTGTGATCCAAAGCAAATGTTTAACACTTCATCAACACTAATCATGTCACTTTAAAATCTCCCAAAGATTTTATTTCCGAATAATTATAATACTAAGAACTTGTTTGGTTCGGTGGTTGTTATATTTATCATTGATCATTTAGATCTAAAGATTTGTCAGAAGCTAGTAGGCCTTTTTATAGGCCCGTCAAACTCATTCTATGGGCTAAAGTTTGGATATACATAGGTGCAATCTGAACCGACTCAAACCCACCCTCGAAGAAGATTAGTTTGAGGAGCGGACCGGTTGGCACATGGTTCCCGCAACAAGGAAGAAGACCAGCTAAAGAAAGAATGAGTTAGGGATTCACCGTCACGCGCTCTTCGCTTTCTAAGAAGCTAATTTAGCAACAACAGCTTAAGGATTTAGGCTGCACCGTCCACTCACTTGCCTGCTTAAGAACTAGTTGGGATGGATTGGTTCTTTTAGTTTGGCTTAGCTCAACCCGAGCCGGATGCAAATATAATGCGAGCTGAATTGGAATTGGAAGAAATCAGCTCCCCTTAACTTGGTCGGGTTTGGCCCGAAATTTGATGTAAAGTTAGACGCGTATAGAGGATCAAGCCCAGTTAAACACGGACGGAACCCGATGTTACCTAATCCATAAATATAAGTAGTTATCTTTCAGTGTAACATAAAAACCCAAAGTTGCTACCTCAAACTATTTCTACTTATATTCATCTTTCCCAGCAACTACAATTGAACACACTTTTCACCATTGCATTTAGTTTCAGTAAAAATAATATCCCCAGAATTGTGTACTGAGACGACACCAATTGAACGAAAACATGGACTTTCTCGTGTTCTTTTTCGTATTGCCAAGGAACTGTGAAGCAGCCTGAAGCAGATTGCTATTTGGATTAATTCACTGATCGATCCAATCTTTGAAGAGCAACATCAAGTATATAGGTAAATTTACAACGGTCACTATTACAACCATTTGGAATGTCCTTATTTGTCTTCGCATAATCATCTTCGTCTTTGATCGCATTGTTCTTTTCTGTAACTTCATATCCGGGTCATGTCCAACATCAATCTTCATACAAATCTGAGTTTCCTCAGAAACGGTTTTTCTTGCTGCAGCCCGAATCACGGCATTTCCCCTGCCACCATAACAAGGTGAAAGTCAGAAATTTAACAGCAAAAGTCACATTTTTATATACATTTTGGTCTCTACAATACTTGACTTTGTATCCTTCACCGACAAAAGAGTGAAGTACACTGTTAAAATTGAATTATTGGCACACATAGGGTTTGATTCGCCACATTAAAGACAGTCAATCAATCTGAATAACGAGGCCGATGCATTTTGTTCGATCTTCACTTCTGGATAACATATCAACTTAAAAAAACATGCTTTCAATGCTGCGTAGTTTACACTCTACTATGGATCACTTGTAACTAAACCAAAACATAAAGGGACTAACAGTGATCAAACTGAAGTTGAGGGACCCAATGCACATAATGAGCCAAGTAAAAGGACCAAAATTTGCATATTGACGAAGTTTAAGCTATAACAAGAAACTGCAAGAACGTAGATTTATAATCAATAAAAACAAGAATATGGCAATACAGAGCACCTTTCAACTGAGATTTTTTCGGTTGGACGGGAAGTAGGAGCCAGTGCTTTCTTCACAAGAATCATTGTTCCTTCTGCATCCCACATCATCTCATAATCGCAGTTTTCATCTTCAATTTTCTCCTTTGTCCAAACCCCAAACTTGCTGCTGTAGAGTCTGACACAATCACTTAAACCACTGAAGTGTTGCTCAAAATCTATGCCACTTGTTGGCCAAAAAAGTAGAGCAAGAATTGTCAGAATGTAGAGCGAAAGGTACCTGAAACAGAAAGAGAAACGGTCTCGGAAGAGAAAGCAACATAGTAATAACAAAACAACACTATCCATTTACCTTTGCTTACCACATGTAAATATGCAACTGCTTTGGAAGAAAACATAGTTGGGATATTAACACGTCTTCTGGGGAGGACATGTTCACATTTGGCGAGTTACTAACAGATAACAACATGAAAGATGGATACAAGTTTCCTTGCTGCCAGCTTATGGTTCCTACAGTATGCTGCATATAATTATTAATTAAATTTCACCTCTCCAGAATGTATATGGATGCCAAAATGTCCGGTAATTACCTCAGTAATGTTCCCTGATTCAGACTCGTGTCTAACAGTACACTGATCATGATCATGTCCTGATAAAATGAGTGCCTGTAAGAAATCTGGCATATGTCAGCGAAAGAATCTCTCCAGCACCATCAGACGCAAATAGTTAAATGATTCACGTGCGAATTTGAATTTGGCTAAGGATTATACACAGGCAAGAAATCTTCTCTAGGATCACCTCTCTCTAAAAAATTTCACATCACAAATAAAGGACAAGAAAGTGACCTACCGGCTTGATTAACTCCAGTAGTTTGCTGGATGATTCCTCAATAACAAAATTCTGGTAGCTGCTAGCATAGAACCATTCATCAAAAGGACAAAATACAAGCCACATTAAATTTTCAATTTCATCTGGATCTAGCGAGAAGTTTACCTCATTTCTTGACTTCCAAAAGAATGTGAAATCCTCTAAAAATTGAATTAATTGAGATTATTAATGAAAGAAGAATTCTGTCTAGGTTTTCACTTTGCAGACTATACAAAAAAAAAATAAAAAAATACCTGATTTATGATTTGAGAACCGCGAAGTGAGCCACAAGAAGTATTATCCTGCCGATATAACGGAATATGGGTCAATAAAACCCTTGGAACAGATTGAATATCTGGAGAATAGAACAAAGTTACTCATTATAAGTTGTCTGCAGAAGCTCATAAGTAACAGGGGGAGAAGTGCACATAACGTACCCTTGGAGACATTTGTTATAAATTCCCAAGTATCCGAAGTCAAGTTTCCACTTGGATGACCTAGATATGGAAAAACCGAAACGTTAGCATTCACTTCAAGACATCTGGTGAACTGAAAGTCTAATTCAATTTACATTGTGCACTAGACCGTATATTTGATGGTAATGAAAATCAAGTGGCATTTTTACAAATTTTTCCTATCCAATTGACCGATTTTGTCACAAGATTTGGGACTATAAATAATTATTGTACATCCATATGAAATATATCACTAAGGTTATACAGTTTACCATCAAGAGTTTGTGAATCAACTGCGATAAACTCCACTTTTCCAACTGTAAAGCGGAAGTTTCTACGTCCAAATTTTTCCTCATAGCGTCTAACAACCTGAGTAGACATGAAATTGCAGCTTATTGGATGTATAAATCTGTCAAGAATACAAAACGAAATACAATATGTAAACCCAGACAACTTAACGAATCATTTCTCAGCACTAGGAACTCCAAATATTATGAATAGACATAATTTTTTATTACTGTTGCAATTGAATTGCATTTTAAAAGTTCAAAAGAACTTTAAGACACATATATAAACTTGTTCTTTAAATTTCTTTACTAACTAATACTCCTAGTAGTCAACGTAATATCAAGTTCAAACTGTTCGATCGCCATTAACTGTTTCTTAAAATGAGTTCACTGAAAACAATTTTCACAATCATCATTACATTAAGAAGTTTCTGAACTTTTTGTACTTCTCTCTACTTGGCTATCTCATTTTCATAGGTAAACCTTCTCGAATAAAGTTTTAAAGCTAAAAACGCTCGTTTATATACAAGAAAATGATGAGCACAAGATAAATGCTCATTATTTATAACAATGTGTACGTCTAAAAATTAAGAGAGGGTACTGTAACTGAGAAAAAATGACTAATATACCTCTGGATGATTAGAATTGATGGCTGAATAGCCAATATCATGGTTTCCGGGAATGAAGAAAACTGGCATATCTGCGTATCCTCCTTCAGAATTCATACCAAAGATATGCCTAAAGCGGTGTAAGGATTCCTGCCATCTAACAGTGAAAGAATGTTAAGAGAATTCTACAGCAGAAGCTAATCTTTTCGCTAGATATTCCAAGCATGGAATAACTTGCTCTATGATATGATCTCAGCTTCAGATAATATATAAAACAGCAAGATTGAACATGTTGTGGCAAGTTTAGAAAGTTCAAGGCCTTACTCTTGATCTGACAAATAAGGACCTCCATCGAAATAATCGCCCAAAAACAAAATGACATCAGGTTTTAGAGGCAGGATAGACAGAAGGAATGCTCTTCGCATGTATATATCAGTATAAAATTGCGCAGTCTCCAAAAGAGATGATTTTGGAGGCAGATGTAGGGAAGTTTTGTCCATTATCTGTTTACAGAAGTGTTTTTTATCATATCAGAGCATATCCGAAATCCCAAATCATAAATCAAACAAGAATCACGGAGCATCATAAACACAAATTCACCTGGGGGTCTGCTATTACTGCAACTTTTACATAATCTCCTGGAGCTGCTCCTACTCCATTCATCTGAAAACATATAAAAACATTGTCTCCTTTATTCACTTATTTTCGCATCACATCAATTGCTTTTCCCATAACTAAGAACAATTCTTACAAGAAATTAATTCAATCAAAATCCCTCTGTGATTTGAATTTCTTCACAACATTAAATTCTTTGGTGATCAGGGGCGTATCTAGGGGGGCTTTACGCACCCCCGGCCCTTGTAACCTCATCTACCAGGGGTAGTTTCAATACCCCTGTCCATTTAAACCACCCCTCCAATGAGTGTTTCGGACCCCTAGCTTGAGAAATTTACTGGAAAAAAGATGATTTCCAACAATAAATTGGTCGGAAATCTGTAAAAGAGTGGCGAAATACGTTACATTTTGTTGGAAATCTGAAAAACTTCTTCAGAAATCTATAATTTTCACTTGAAATTTGCATTACTCTGTAAAAAAAATCGCATTTTTCCCCTTCTTTTGACAAAATGTATGATCTACAATGGAAGTAAAACCGACATCCCTACCACCCTGTATTGGCCACTGTTGGTGATTTTAGGGTTCCCCCAGCTGCTTTTTTTTTTAAGTCAAATGCTTAATTAAGTTAGTTTGAAGCTAATTTTTCTTCATTTCTTCTAACTTAAATCAAAATCAGCCAAATTAGAGATAAAGTGAACAAGATTAACAAAAAAAAAAAGCCCTAACAGAGAATTCAAAATCAATGATATGAAAGGGATAATTTTTCTTATAATAATTACTTTGATAGTGAAAAAAGCAACTAAAAATAGTGAAATTAGAGCAATCTAGTACCTTGAAAATGGAAGATGAAGCATGAGGATGATGAAGATGAGGCCATGAACATGAGCACATAGAAGGTAATTTGAAGGCAAACATTTCTCCATATAGAAGAGTTGCAGCCCAAATCCCACATAACCCCATTGTTATTTTGTATACCTGCTTCATCTTTCTGTCTTTTTCTTCCTTCTTTCTCTCTTCTCCAACCTTTTTCTTACACCTCTTTTTATTGGAATTGCATTTTTCCCCCAATGAAAAACCGACCCGACTATGTGGTTTGATCTATTTACAAACAATGTTATACACTAAAACTTTACAAATGAGGATGTGTATAACGACTTCTACCAAATAAGGTTCTGAAAATGTTAAAATTATTAAAAAAGATCGATGTCAACGAAAAGTTTAACAATGTTAAACAAGTCATTCCAATTAATTTGATATTAAAAAATTGATATAATTAATACATGAGCAAAAATCGACCAACTATTAACTTTTATCGCCTCATAGCAATCATCTAAATGTACCAATTTCTATTAAAATAACTTTTTAATAAAAATTGTTTACACAATATTTAGATAATTGTAAGAGTTGGTCCAAGTGGTAAGGCACTCCATCTTCTACTTGAAAGGTTTGAGGTTTCGAGTCCCCGCTTCGTCAAAATTTAGCTCTTATTGGCAGGCAATCTGTAAACTTCACTGTAAACCCTCATCGAGGTCTGTGATTTGCCCTGACCTTGCTAGTGGATAAGCCTACCCTTAACTAAACTTTCAGTTTACCAAAAAAACAAAGATAATTGTCATGTCACAATCAAAACGAATTAAGTTAACTTATATTCGTACAGCAGCTTCATGTAGAGTTGTAAATTGGGGGTTATTTCTATAAAGGATATGTCTCAATGAGACTGAAAAATTTCCATTAATTATCTTCAAACAGTGAAATGGAGAAAAAACAATATATAATATTTAATCTATAGTTATCAATGGCATATCCGATGCTCCCTCAAGACCCCATTTGGGCCTTTCCCATATTATGTCTCACTGGGTATTGGTATTATTCAATTGGGTATTACCCTTCCAAATTGAGAAAAAAATCTGCTGTCCCCAATTGGTGTCCCCAATCATGTCCCACTCACACAAAATCAATTAAAATAATTAAAATTAATAAATCATGTGGACCCCACTTATCTCCCACATAAAAAAACTGAATTTATGTGAGTGGGACATGGTTGGGGACACCAATTTGGGGACAGCAGATTTTTTTCCTTCCAAATTTGATTTAGAGTTATCCAATCATTTCCACGTCATTAAAAATATATTATTATAAGAAGATATTCTAAGTGTGAACACTCTTTTTAAAAACCTCTGTAATGGTTTGAGTATTTTTTTCATTTTAAAGACACAAATATTTACTTTTCTACTTCAATAAATAATTTTATATTAAAAAAGTAAGTTATCATCTATCATACACGAGAAATTATTAGGAGATTCGGGTCCTTTAATTTTACTTGAGGACCCTCCCTTTAGATGTTTGACATGTATCAAATTATCCACTCAATTGGTGGGTCGTACGCCACATGTAAAACATCCCACGAGGGATTCTTTGATTTTAGTTGATGACCTGGATCTCCTAATAATTTCTCCTCACACACTCACCTTTTATTAATGATGAATTTCAAGCATCAATTAACATTTGACAAATAAGTATGGTGAATACCTTTTACATTTGAAGAGTGAAAAAAATTGGAAGATGACTTATTATTATCTTCTCTAATGTTCATAGGTAATTTTTATTTCTTTTAGTTTGTTAGTTGGTCATCTTCCAAGACCACTAGAAATGCAGAGATTTCAGGGCACAATCTCACCATTTAAATTATTATCTAGGAAATCTTCATTTATCCATCTTAGCCCTCATTTTTGCTTAAGACTTATATAAATAAGGGGATAGTTAGCATTGTAAAGCTCTTGGCAATTTTTGCATTTTTAACCTTGTATATTCATAATTAATACATACTACTTGCATTCCTCAAAATTCTAAGTTATGTCTTTCACTTTCAATTTCGCAATTTATCTTACCAGTTTGATTCTTGCTCGAGTATTCCTTCGACCCCAAGTCTAGATTAAGGCTGACTAATTGTTTGGACGAAATTACTAGTGTCGTACGGACTAGGGCTGGGCACGGATACCGGAGAAACTGAACTGAACCGAATATCTGAAGGAAAATCTCCGAAACCAAATTGAACCGTTGACCTTTTTCAAAAAATTGAACCGAACTGAACCGTAAAATTTATTTTATAGATCCAAACTGAACTGGACTGAATTTTATCCAGGACCGAACTAAACTCCAAATTGAACCGAATCGAACCGAATCGAAAGAGCCGAAAAGAACCAAAACTTTTTACATTTACTGAGAAAAATATATGTGAAAAATATATGAATAATTTTAAAGATATTATATCTTATATTTAAATTGTAAGTGATAGAACTTTATACTGAAATTGGAATATGACTTTTTTGTTTGAGATTTTATTTTAACAATTGTTTTATTATTTTATACTGAAATTGGAATATAACTTAAGTTATTTCATATTATATAATTCATGTGTTTACATGTGCGTATTTGTAGTTTTTAAGTTTTAATTTACATAATAAAAATTATATATAAATCTCCGAGTATCCATTATCGAATTAGAACCGAAATCTCCGAACCTCCGATCTGAACCGAACTGAATTAGTAATATAATTCAAGTCTAGAAATTCATCTATACAATTTCATACTGAAGATTCATATTCAACAATCTCCGAATTACAATTTAATTCTGGAGAAATTCAAATCTCCGAACTGAACTGAAACGTGAATGATTATTTCACTCATATTTTCGACGGGGATGAGGACAAGATTCTCTAGCTAGACGGAAATCTCTACCTAGACCGAGACATGAGAAGTATCTATTTCTATCCTCACACACCCTATTTACAATTTATTTTTTTTGGGTATTCAATTTCTTTTTTAATTGGCGGACTAATTAATTGAGCAATTTGAATGATTTATTGAGAAAAATTGAAATAGTGAATATTACTTTTATTTTTTCTGAAATTACAGTTTCCTCCCAATATTTCCCATTGCTTTCCATTTAACACCCTATTATCACATTTTATTGCAGTTAACATCCATCTCTATTTGATTTCCCACTGATAACCAAAAGCTCTGTAACTGTAAAGATGTGAACTTTCAACTAGGGTTCCAATCAAAATGCCCTAATTGAAATTTTAATTTCGCTTCTTCAACAGATATGAGTGGTCTGATTGCCTCTTTACCCTGCAAAAATTTGATCTTTAGTACGTCTCTACTACTCTATTTTGCTTTGATCTACTTATTGATACTCAAAATTGAAATCCCTCTTTTCAATTTCAGATTGCTGGATTTATCTTCTTTGCATTTAGGTACAAATGGTGTTCAATTTACTGTTTTTTATCTGCCTAGAATATGGTATTGAAGTAGAAAAACACCAACTTGATTCCCGCGCATGTAACTGTTTGATAAAATGCTTAAACCACGAGCCGTATAATTACTGGGAACAAAATGAGTAAATTTTTTGTACAATTTAGGTACTTTGGATGTAATTTTACTTGTTTTGGCTTCAGAAGTTGTGATTGTGACACCAATTTTATAAGCAATTGACTTTTGAATGCGTTGGTCTCTTGTTTTCTTTGAGCTGAGATGTATTTTGCTTAAATTTAGTGATCTTGGCAACCAGTTCGGTGTAATTTGATTGTTCCGTTTAAATGAACTAGAGAGGTAGAACTTGGAAGATCGTTGCATTCGAAATTCAGCCTGTTCGATATGCACTACCTGAAGAAGAGTATTAACTGTATGTGTTGAAATAAGTTGCATTTAACGTGTCCATATAGATGTACGAGAAATTGAATTTGCCTTTTATGCAGTTCCTGAAGATGTTACGTCAGTTTAAATTTTTTATATGGAGATAGAGAACGGTGTCATAGACCAATTGTGAAACAGTATTGTCAAGGAAATTGAAACTTCGGCTGATGTTTTTTTCTTCGGATGTTCCTTAATTAATATATAGAGTTTAGAAAGAGCCGATGATCTTGAGTTAACCACGAAGTTCACATAAATGTTTTTTTTTTTTTTCTTTTACATCTTAAAGCAGTATGATATGGAAAACTATTATTTACATGAACAAAATGATGCAAAAATCTTTATCCATAACGATTCTTTGTGCAAGTAAATATGTGTATGTACTCTTCACAAGTGTCATAAGTACATTTTCACTAACTCTTGTTTTGGTTTTTGTCCAAGCCCAGATTCTCCAACCAGTCAACAATATCTTTGATGGTGGGTCTCTTCAATGGATTTTTGTTGACACACATGCACGCCATGTCGAGCACTTTCAACATCTCATCATCAAAACCTTTTCCTCTAAGATGAGGGTCAAAAACTTCATCTTGCTTGCCTTCATTTCTCATTTGCTGCACCCAACTAATGAGTTCCCTTGCCATCTTGGACTTGAATACCTCTACTGGCCTCTTCCCAGTCAGCAGCTCAAGCATAACAACCCCGAAACTGTATATGTCTCCTCGCAATGTCGCTACCCATGCTTGCCCATACTCCGGAGGAATGTAGCCAAGAGTCCCGACAAGTTCAGTTGTAACATGAGTATGATAAGGAAGAATCAACCTAGCCAATCCGAAGTCTGCTACATATGCTTTGAACTTGTCATCAAGAAGAATATTGCTTGATTTAATATCACGATGCACGATATGCGGTTCACATGTTTGGTGCATGTAAGCCAGACCTTTACTTGCTCCGTGAACTATCTTCAGTCGAGTTGGCCAATCTAGTTGGGATGGACCGTCAACCTTTTCGTGCAACCAGTAATCTAGACTCCCATTCTCTATATAGGAATATATTAGAAGTCGAGAGCCTGCGTGCACACAATAGCCTTGTAATGAAACCAGATTCTCGTGTTTGGCTGTGGATAGAGCCTCTACCTCTGCTTTGAATTCCCTCTCCATGATGCCCATTTCTGCTGATAGTTTCTTGACAGCTAATTTGGTCCCATTTGGCATTGTTGCTTTATAAACTAAACCAAAACCCCCGCAGCCAACAATGTTTGCTTGGTCAAAATTATCGGTGGCTTTTAGGAGTTCGGATATGGTTAAATCCTTGATCTCATCAGTATTGTTTGGGAACAATAAGACCAGACTTATATCCTTGTCAGCCTGAGGAAACATAGAATAAGAACTGCTCGAAAATGTATCCATCTGGAAGTCATCAGAGTCCCCTCGTGGATTAACCTTTCGGTTGGACAGTATCCAAAGTGCTAGTACAGCAGCCAGTAAACCTATCCCAAAACAGATTCCGATTACCAGTCCGAGAATAAGTTTTATGTTTTTGCTGTAATGAGGTGCAGTGGGACCAATCGGCCCAGATGAATTGGAGCAAGAGCGCTGTACAACTGGACCGCACAACCTTGGATTCCCTGAAAAGCTGGAAGCAGGGAAGGTATCAAACTGACCTCCAGTTGGTATAGGTCCATGAAGACTGTTATTTGCAACAGTGAACGAAGACAAGAAGTTGAGAGCCTTCAGCGATCCAGGAATTTCTCCAGCTAGGTGGTTTCCAGAGAGAACTAGTTGTTCTAAGTTGGTGAGGTTTGATATTTGATCCGGAATGATTCCAGAGAAGTTGTTATTTCTGAGATCGAGAACGTGAAGAAACTTTAGTTTGCCGAGCTCTGAAGGGATATTGCCACTGAGATTGTTGTCCCCTGTGTATATAGCAGGTGGAAGGCTAGAGAGTTGATTGTACTGCTGATAGCTAGCATTGTTCGGCTGGGCAAACACCGGCAGCGGTAGATAGCTACGATCAATTAGTTCATTAGCCCCTTGTAATGCTAGGGTATACAAATCTCCGAGTTCCTTAGGCAGTTCTCCTGAGAGGAAGTTTCCTGATAAATCTAGGTAGAAAAGGCTTGTTAACCCACCCAACCAACTAGGAATGGAGCCTGTAATTCTATTGACCGAAAGGTCTAAGACTTCTAGGTTCTTGAGCTTGGCTAACCAGGTAGGCACTTGACCAGAGAGATTGGAAGCACCCAAGGCCAGAACCTGGAGATTCTCGAACCCGTCTAAGTTTCTTATGTTTTCATCATCTGGGATCGTTTCGTTATTGAAATTCACTGAGAGAATCAGAGTAGTGAGGTTCTTGCAACCCATCATAATTTGGATAGCTCCTGTAAGGTTGGTTAAGTTGTTGGATGAAACGGACAGAAAAGACAAGGATTCTAATGCTTGTATTTCGGGTGAGAACTGCCCCGTCAACCGGTTGAAGGCAAGTCTAACAGCTTTTAGAGATTTGCATGAATAAAGACTTGAAGGCAAAGTACCTGTGAAGTTATTGTTGCCGAGATCGAGGATGCTGAGTTGGGAAAACTTGGAGAAATCACAGGCAGAGAGCTCTCCCACCAAGAAATTGACCCGCAAATTCAATGTAACAAGCTTGGTACAGTTTATCAGAGATGGAGGAATAGAACCTGTGAGGTTGTTGATATGAAGCTGCAGCTGTTCCAAGTTGGAGAGTTTCCCGATACCTTCAGGAATTCGGCCAATCAATTGGTTCGAAAAGAGATCAAGAACCCGAAGTTGGTTTAAGTTAACCAGTGCATCACTAATGGAACCCGAAAGCCTGTTGACAGGTAAAGACAGTCTCTCGAGCAAGACAGCCTCGTAAATATCTTCGGGAATTGCCCCCGAGAGATTGTTGAAGCCTGCTGAGAAAACCCGTAGATTGGAACATTGGCCTATCCCGGAGGGAATATTACCGCTGAAATCATTGTTGGAGAAGTCAAGAACAGTCAACGAACGAGAAGAACGAAAACACACGTTCGGTGGAATTTCTCCTCTTAAGCTATTATTGCTGACATTGAATCTACTCAAATTTCCAGCCAATTGAAGAAATGAGTTAGACGGAAGTACCCCTTTTAAGAAGTTGCTAGACAAGTCTACTATCTGCGTTTCCATTGGAGACTCATCAATGACATTATTCGGTAACTCCCCGCTGAGACGATTGTAACTGAGATCAACAATCTGGAGGCGAGGAAGAGAAAACAATCCAGCTGGGATAGGTCCCGAGAAATGATTATGAGACAGATTGAGGACTAAAACCCCGGTGAGGTTCACTAGAGACGGTGATAGAATACCCGTAATGCCTCTGGAAGGTAGCGAAAGGCGAATCACCCGGTCATCATTTCCCTCACACTCAACTCCTTCCCACAGGCAGCAATCCATTGAAGAGGACCAATTCAAAGGAAGTGAAGCTGATACGTTTGCGAAGAACGGATAGAGCGAATCATAATCTCGTTGATCACAGATTGCATCAGCACAGCAAGATTGCAGCAACAGCAGCAAGATTAGCATCAAAGTAGTCCAGACCATCGAAGATGATGACGATGATGGAACGTCCATTATTATCGGAAATTCAAAGAACAAGACAAGTTAATAGTCATCTGAAATCTATGGAACCATGTAGGATAACAAAGATATGGAGATAGATAGCAGAAGAAGAAGAAGGACCATTGACCAAACTGAGAAAGGAGAAAAAAAGAGTGTCAATTTGGGCATGACGAAGGGATAATTCATATTATAATGGCACTAGAAGTTTAATTATCAAAAGTTGGAATTAAAAAAAGGTGGGTATCATGAGAAATTTGAATTTGTTTATCTTATAAGCGTTTACTTTTGGGATTGATGATTTAATCCCCAAAAATACCATGTCAAAACTGAAAAAGTTTCAATCTTTTTCATAAACATAAAAATTGCTACAAGCTGCTGTAGTAAAGCCGTTAGGCGCTAGTCGAACGGTTTAGGCCTTCTTCTGGTACTGATAGATAACTAATATGACAAAAGTTGGAGTTCGAGTGTCTAGGTGGGTCTAGGCAGTTGGAGTTTGAGCGTATAGACGCTTCTAAGCGGTTCAATCGATCCAAATTGACTTTTTCTTTTTTAATTTTAAACACCATTGGGCCTAGATGGCCAGACGAACTTCGTTTACAACAATGTGACTATGCATCTGTGTTTCAATTTCTGTGCCTTGGTTAGTTTCTATATCGAATATTCTACTCTGTTTTTTTGTGTTTGTTTAATGATTTATTTATGTTTTTTAATGTCATTGTTGTGGGTTGTTTGTATTGAATCTAGATTCTTGTTGATAAAAAATTGGTTTTGGACAGAGAAGCAAATGGAAGCAAAGCAAGTTGCAGAAAAAGAGAGTGATCCAGGCAGCCAGCATATAAAATATTGTTTGAACTCTTCAATGGTCAACCAATCTGTATGTACTCCATGATGGATCCGAGGGCTAGAGACTCGAGCACCCGCTAATCGCCATAAAACTCATAAAAGTTTAGGCAGGATATAACAATGACAGATTTAGAATTCACTGAAAATAGGTGTTTTTGATGTAAAATGTGTAAATTTCTTTACTATCGGTTTTTTTTTATCATTTTTCGATGACTGGTGGTCGGTAGGTATTCAAGTTTCCACAAGTTTCCCCTTGGATCCATCCCTGGACAGACCACTTCTACATGGATGGTTTTCAAGCTAGTTTGTCTCTTAAAGATTGGAGAATTAGTCCCCCCAATCTCTTAAAGATGGTGAATTTATTTAGCTATTTTTTCTATACATGCACCGTACATTGTTGGATTTCTGTATTCCCTACTATATAAAACTATTTGTAAGTTGTGTACCAAATTTTAATTTTTTTGCAAAAACATTCGAAATATATCAGTTAAGCACTCCGAATAGGTCGACATCTTGGTGAATTTTGGAATCGTCACTATTTGTAGTTGATGAGTATCCACTAGTCAACGTAAAATGCGAAAATACTATTTGAAATTGCATACATAAGGTTTTTTTTTTAAAACACGCAAAAAATATGAAGAGCGAGACCGACATGAGAGATAATATTTTAAAAATAACCTTCATAAAATAACATTAAGACGAAACAAATACATACATGGTCATGAAGCGTGTAAACACGAGTAAAAAGAAGGGTTTGCATCCAGAGTTATAACTGATGTGCACCCATTGTGTATAAATTTTTAATATATTTGTAGAAATACCCGAAAAGTCTGAATTTGAGTACCCGAAACCGAAACCTGCATGAGTGAATGTTAAATATGTGAACATTGGTGTAAACTTGTCCCAATCCTTTCCTAATAAGAAATTGGTTTGGGGATTTTGTTGGCCCATTAAGAAGCTTCGTGTAAATTGGATGATTAGAAAACTTGTAGATTTTCATTTGAAAATAAAGTATGAAAAGATAAGAAAAAGGAGATTATTTTCTTCATCTTGTTTTGTTTTCTGAGTTTGTAAAGTAGTTAAGGGTGTGACGAAATTTTACAATTACAAAAATATTTCAAAAGATGTTGATGGTCAACTAATTTAATTCCTATCCTATAGATGACTCTTGAAAATATTTTAGAGATGCTTTGTTTATTTGTGAAGACTTGTAACCTTGATTTATTATTATTATTACAAAACTTTGCAAATTTATGAAATTAATACAGAATTTACCAGTAAATTAATAATATTATGTTTTAAAATTCTTGTATATAGTGGAAAATGATACAGGTTGCGAATGAACCGTTAAGTTCGGATCAATCACTGCTTTGATGTCGTTGGCCTTCTCTTGCCCAAGGTGGGTTGGGTCTTAACAACGCTATGTTTTTATATATAGTGAAAAATAATATAAGTTGTGATGACAAAGTGGATATAGATGGGTCTTTGAGCTTGGGTTAGTCATTGTGTTTAGGTGTCGTTGGTCTCCTCCTGAAGAAGGTGGGCAAGACCATAAACACTCCAACACTATTAGTATTGTTACCGAGAAATAGTAACTTGAATTCCACGTAAGCTGTGTTAACTGCAAGATAGAAAACGTTAGCCTAAAGGAGGCCGCTGACCGGCGACCCCTCTTCAATGCTAAAGTCAGTATGGAACTTGTGATCGGAAAAGTAATTAACTCAGAGAATGAGTCTAGAACAATGTACCTTAGATTGTAGAAAGTCCCATGTATTTATAGTGTTTGATCATGTATCTTAATCCTAGTTGTATTAGGACTTTACTTAAATTATCCCTCTTTAGTCTTGGAACTATAATCCCAATTAGCTTGAATTGTCCTAATTGGATTAGGAGACCCAAAGAGGAATACTTTCTTTGTAGGAGAGATATTCTCCTTACGTTGACTATTCAACGCACGTCTACGTGGACATTAAGACTATTCAACATAGTTTAACCGTCCTACGTGTTTGAAAGCTAAATGACTATTGGTCCACGTGTTATACGAAATATTAGGTGATAACAGAAGCCCCCCCAAAAAGGATTACAAGATCCTTTAGGACTTATGTCTTTCAAATCCTCCAAAGTTAATACGGCCCAAACTATAGGCCCAAGAGACAAACATGGTTTGTGGCCCAACAACTTTACCATCAAGTCCAACTACCCAATTCGCACGCCTCACTCAAAACTCCACACTTGTCTTCAAGCGTGGTCTCAAACTTAAACTCCCTCCAAGCATACGAAAAGGTTTTAAATTTCGAAAACTCCCATTTCACTTATAAATAGCAGTACAGACCACTGCATTCCTCACGCTTTCAAACTCTCAAAATTTCCGGCATCCTATTTTCTAGAATTCTGCTAAGTGTAAGTAATCCGTACTCATCTTTCTATTTCATTCCGATTTCGTTATCCGAAATGGCTTCTTCATCGCAAAATCCTACTTCTTCGGGAGAAACTTCCCAAAACTCAGATCCAAAACTAAATCACCGGCGTCGCCAAACTATTATGGACTGGTCCGAGGATGAACTAACCCCACCCAGACCACAAAATCCAAACCCCAATACCACACAACGCACAAACCCTAGGAACCCAAACCCTCCGATCCAAATGCCAGTACGTGTCCCACATCCGCAACAGGGTCATTGGGGGACAGCTCTTCCTCACGAAGCGACCAAGATCAACACAATTGAAGCACTTCGTGAGTTGAAGAAAAAGTTCCCCTGTCTCAAGGACTTTGACTGTGCGGTCCCTACTCCCGAAGACAGGACGTTTAAGGGAAAAATCCACAAGGTGGCCGTTCTTGAGAGGCATCTTGAATATGGGATGAGGTTTCCTTTTCCAGAGGTGGTGAACGATATCCTCAACGAGTTCAATCTTTGCCCTGCACAGATCGTTCCCAACTCGTGGGTCGAGATGCTTGCTCTCGTACGGGTATGCCAGGATCTCGGTGTTTTGCTTACTGGAAACCTCTTCAAATATTTGAGGACCCCCATCAAGGCTTTAAAACACCCCTGCGTCTCATTCAAGGAGGTCCACGAGCCCAAAGGCTTAGTCGGTGGCAAACCTTCGTCACACAGTGGCCATCGCTCACGATGGATCTGGGTTGGTCCTGAAGATGGCAACCTTCGATGGCCCTGGAGGATTGATTTCAACGAATTTCCTACTGATCCGAGCACGTGGAGAAACCCCACGAAAAACGTGATCCTCAACGAGGAGGAACAATGTTCCCTTAAGAAACTCCAAAAATACAAACCTCCCAGTCCCATCTCCCTCGAGAATTTCCTAACTCGCTATCGAGGCAACATGTCGATTGCCACCGTTGGAGAGAATGGAACCATATTTTATTTTCCTGCTCCCGAGGTTAATCGGGCTCATCTCGGGGAGCCAATTTCTCTTCCAAAAAATCCTTGTAAGCTTTTCTGAATTTAACTATGAACTTGTTATTTGCAGGCATTTTATCATGGCCCCTAAGTTATCTTACAAACAACGCCTTGCAGCTGCCCGACTGAAGGCCCTAGAAGGTGAAAAACAAGCTCCTTCTGTCATCGTGCCCCCAAAAGGTCCTCGGGCCACGATCAAGAAGGTCCGAGCTTCGTCGATTGGCAATATTGCCATTACCGAGGTTCGTGAGCCCGAGGTGGCTCCAATAGAGGAAACACATGTTCCCGAGCCTCAACAACAGGACGAGAGCCCTGATAACTTTATCAATTCTTGAATGAAACTTTTGTACTTCTTTGTTCTTCTTTTAAGCTAACTTTTCATAATTTCTATGTAGAAATCCAAAACCTCTCATCAGAAGACGATCCCGAGGCCAAAGATCCTGAGGTCCCAGTTCCTAACGACCCCAAAATCCAAAACCTCGAAAACCAAGGGGTCCCAAAGCAGACTCGTTCGAAGAGGAAAGTTCCCTCCACCTCTGTCGACACCTTGACTCTCGAGGATGGAAATGCCATGGAGACCGGAAATCCTGAAGGTCCCCAGGCTAAACGTGTTCGAGAGATCGAGGGCACGAGCTCACCCCCTCATCCATCGGCCTGGGATCCCAACTGGCATCCTTATTCCAACTGTCCCGAGATGACGAATGCCAAGGGAAGGGTGCCACCTGAGGCCTCGTTGGACGGCTATGAGAGATATAAACTCTATAACGTAAGTTTCTCTACTTTGTGCCATTGAGATTAAGATATTTCAGCGTCTTAACTGCTTGATCTTGAACAGTTTTGGACAGAGCGCTTTCCTCAAGTTTCTCTCAGCGTCCCTGCTATCGCAGAGGACGTTGCTCAAGCCTGCCTCGTTCCCGAGGAGGTTAAACTTGCCGAGAAGCTAACTGACGAGGAGTTGGCTAAACTCGTACATGTCAGACAGACAAAGGTAACGACCTTTCTTGTAATCTTGACACCGTTCTTAAAATTATCTTGACCTGCTTCTCATCCTTGATTTCTTCGTTTATACAGGCCATGGCTGCGACGGAGATCATGTCTTACCGCTATCTCCAAAAATCTGCGTCTCTTGAAGACTACCGTCATAAGTGGGCGGTAGTTTCCGACAAACTTGATACGGCAGAAGACGCTTTGAGTGCCCAAACGAAAATCCTTAAGTCTGCTCAACACATCGGAAGGGAAAAAACCTTTGAGTGTGAGAGACTGAAGGTCGAATGCATTCAACTAAACAAAGCCCTCGATGCCTCGAAGCAACGAGTATTGGAGCTCGAGGACGAGATCCAGTCGCAGTGGTTTGATTTTTGCTTTGCACTAGCAGGTCTTCATCAGGGGGCTCGAGCCCAACTTGCCTTGGAAAAGATTGATCAGGCGACCTGGAGAGCTCGAGGAATGGAGGTATCACAAAAACTCCGATCTCAACTCGAGGCTTCCGAGAAAGCCAGACAGGACCAGGATGCTGCTCATGAGGAAACTATTGCAAAAATGGAGGAGAACGAGATTTGGCGTATGTCCAGATTCAAAACTCGTTTCGTTAAGTCCATTAGAGAAAGGTTCCCTGACATATCCTTGGAAGATCTCAAATTCTTCGTGAATGTGAATCCTCCCGAGGACGACGAAGAAGCAGATGCTGTCCTCGATGATTCCTTTCCCGAGCCTGATTCTCCTAAGGAAGGAATCCCTGTTGATCCAATATCCGCAGTTGAACCAAATGAGTAGTTTTTAATTATGTTTATCTTGTAACCTGTATTGACTCCAATGAATATAACAACTTTTTCCTTATCTTGTCTCTGTATATGACGTCTAATACGCTCGTACAAGTTCTTTGTTTCAAAGTTATACTAAGTATCACAAATTTTACCGAATGTTTATTTTTCTTATTTGATCTTTGACTGTTCGCAGCCCTCGTAGTAGCCCCCCCTGTGTTTTCTGGTCGGGCTAACCCTTGTAGGGTGGATTCTTACCACGACGTTCTTAGATTTGGTTTTAATTGAAGCCTTCTAGCATGCATAAGCTTGATTTTTATATATAACCAAATTGTCCAGTGTTGAATACTTAGAACAAAACTTTCGAAATAAGACAAAACTCTTTATAATAAATTTCTTACGATCCGAGCATTTTTCATAAACAAATAACTCCAAAGTGATATCTGAATTAAAAGTCATAGATGAAAACGATGCGTCGTGGGCCTTTATTCATAATAACTCCTAAGTTAAATTCTGAGTTTACATGTCATCAAAAGTAAAAGAAAATAACAAAAAAGCTAAAAATAATATTTCCTGAGAGAGATTGCATTCCAAGTCCTCGGAACCTCAGTGCCATCAAGATGCTGCAAACGATAAGTATGTGTTCCGACGCATTCTATGATCCGAAATGGTCCTTCCCACTTAATTCCCAATTTACCTTTGCCTTGTCTCGAGCTTGATGCTGCTGTACTACGAAGGACAAAATCCCCTTTGAAAAATTGTCTCGGTCGTACGCTTTTATCATATATTCTCTTTGTTCTAGCTTTATACGCCTCAATCCGTGCAAGCGCCATTTCTCTTTTTTCTTCGAGATCGTCCAAGTTGTCTCGTAAGTTCAGTTCATTCCATTCTTCAGTATAATGGAGAACTCTCGTACTTGGTACCTTAATCTCGACCGGAATAAAGGCTTCCGTTCCATAAGTTAAAGAAAAAGGGGTTTCTCCAGTAGTTGTCTTTGGCGTCGTTCAATATGACCACAACACATGATACAGCTCCTCGACCCAATTCGTTAACTTCTCGAGGTGAGTTAAGCGCCTTTTGATTCCTTCCATGATCGTTCGATTAGTTCTCTCGGTCATTCCATTCGTTTGTGGGTGGAAGACAGAACTAAACCTTAGCTTGATCCCTTCTTTCTTGCAAAAGTGTCTAAATAGAACACTGTCAAACTGTTTGCCATTGTCTGTGATTATCGTATTGGGGACCCCAAAACGATATACAATGCTATTCTTGACAAATTTCACAATCTGTTGGGCTGTTATCGAGGACACTGCTTCAGCCTCGACCCACTTTGTAAAGTGATCGACCGCTACAATAACATACTGTCTTTGATTAGTTGACATCGGAAACTGTCCTACGATATCAATTCCCCAGGTCGCAAATGGCCATGCCACTTTTATACCTTCTAATCCCGAGGCCGGACTTTTCAAAACTGGAGCGTGAGCTTGGCACGCAGCACATTTCTTTACAAACTCCGCAGCATCATTGTTCATCTGAGGCCAATAATAACCTAACAACCTTGCCTTTCGAGCCAGAACATTCCATCCCTCATGAGCCCCGCATGATCCTTCATGGATTTCCTCTAAAATCTTGGCTCCTTCCTTGATCCCAACTGCTTTGAGCCATGGTTGGGAATACGATCTTCGAAATAAATTTCCATCCACGACTGTGTATCTACTCGACTTTCTCACGATCTTCGGATGTTGCGATTTATCTTCCGGCAACTTTCCCTCGTACAGATATTCAAAAATTGGCCAATACCATTCGTTGCCTCGATCGAGGGCAAAAATCTCCTTGGCATCGATACTTGCACATGGAATTATCTGCACATCGCAAGGACACAAATTTAAATTAGTAGGATCAGAAGCTAATTTTGCCAGGTGATCAGCCTCCATGTTTTCCTCCCGCGGGATTTGCACGATCTCAACTTTACACCCCACGAGCTCACATTCCTCAATTGTACGTTTTACCAACTCGTGATACTTTTTCATTCGAGCATGTTTGGTCTCCCAAGAATTTCTTATTTGATTGTTTGCTAGGCCTGAATCACTTTTGATGACTGCCTTGTCTGCCCTGATAATTTTAACCAAACGCAGCCCGAGCAATATCGCCTCGTACTCTGCAGCGTTATTTGAGGAATCAAAGCCCAAAGTCGCAGCGTGTCTGAAAACCAACCCGTCTGGACTTTTGCAAAAAACTCCGATCCCGGATTGACTCTTATTGGCACTCCCATCTACGAAGATTTCCCAAGTATTTAATACTGGCTCAGTTTCTTCTTCAGGTGGGACCTCGATCAAAAAGTCAGCGAGGACTTGAGCCTTTTTTGATGGCCTTGGCTCGAATCTTACATCGAACTCCGTGAGTTTTATGGACCATTCCGTCAGTCTCCCCGAGGCCTCAGGTCGTGAAAGAATCTTCCTGAGTGGGGTGTCTGTACGAACAACGATGGTATAACTCAAGAAATAATGTCTCAATTTTTGAGCAGCAATATACACACCGAAAGCCAGTTTCTCCATTTTAGGGTATCTCGATTCTGCCCCTCGAAGCACTCTGCTAACATAATAAACTGGATATTGAACTTTTCCTTCATCTTCTTCTCGAATTAGAACCATACCAATGCACTCCTCTCCCACGCTTATGTACAAATACAAATCTTCTCCTTTCACAGGCTGACTTAAGAGAGGTGGAGAGGACAAAAATTTCTTGAGATCCTCGAACGAGGTTTGACACTCATCAGTCCACACGAAGTCCTTTACTCCTTTAAGAATTTTGTAAAAGGGCATGCATCGTTTGGCGGAATAAGAGATAAAACGACCCAGAGCATTGATTTTACCGTTTAAAACTTGCACCTCGCGTACACTCTTTGGTGGCTGGAGATCAACAATAGCCTTGATTTTGTCTGGGTTTGCCTCGATGCCTCGTTTAGAAATCATGAAACCCAAAAAATTTCCAGAGTTGATCCCAAAGGTACACTTCTCAGGATTGAGTCTCAAATTATACTTCCTTAGAATCTTGAAAACCACCTCGAGGTCCTTAGCATGTTCTTCCGCCTTCTTGCTTTTCACAATCATGTCGTCAACATAGATCTCGACATTCTTCCCAATGAGATCTCTGAACATCTTGTTGACTAGTCTTTGATAAGTTGCTCCAACATTTTTTAGACCAAAAGGCATTACTTGATAACAATAAGTGCCGTGCCCTATGGTGTAATGAAACTGGTTTTTTCCATGTCCTTCTCGGCCAACGGGATTTGATGAAAACCCTCCTTTGCATCGAGGAAAGAATATACCTCGTATCCGGCAGTTGAGTCGACGAACATGTCTATACATGGCAACAGATAAAAATCTTTAGGGCAAGCTTTATTCAAATCGGAAAAATCGACGCACATTCTCCATTTTCCATTTGCTTTCTTGACTAAGACCACATTTGAAATCCACTGTGGGTAATGAACTTCCTTGATTCTCCCGAACTCAAGCAGCTTTTCAACCTCACTCTTGATGAACCGCTGCCTTTCCGCCCCTTGGTTTCTCTTCTTCTGTTTCACAAGAGTGTATTCTGGGTCAATGTCTAGCGTGTGCTCCATGACCCCACGAGAAACTCTTACGATATCTGCCGATGTCCAGGCAAAGACATCTTTATTCTCCTCGAGCGCTGCGATAACAATCTTCTTGGAATTCTCTTGCAATTCTGCTGAAACCTGTACTACCTTTCCTTCTTCCAAGGTTACGGCTTTAATTGCATCAACTGGTTCGCCACGCTCCTTAACTTCCTCAACCAAGACACTTTCTTGAGGAACTATTTCCAACGAGGTCATATAAGTATGCCTCGCAACCGATTGACTACCAAGTGCCACTGCCATTCCTTGCTCCGTCGGGATCATCCAAGCTAAATAATAAAGGGATATGGCACCCCGACTACCCGAAATCAAAGGCCTACCAATTATCAAATTATAAGCGATCGGTGTGTCAATCACTAAAAAGTCAGTAACAGTTCTCCACTTGCTCGTGGTATTCCCTATTTCGACCTCGAGCTGGGTTTCTCCCAACAGAAGTACGGGATGTCCACTTATACCAACTAAAGGTGACGTGGAAGGTGTCAAACGCCCTCGTTCCAAGCCAAGGGCCTCGAAAGCCTTCCTCGTGATGATATTTACTGAGCTTCCTGTATCTAGCAAAGCTCTTCTAACCGTAAAACCTTCCACGTGCATATCGATCACCAAAGCATCATCATGTGGATCACTTGGGCGGCCCTTCAATGACCCGAAATCAAAAACTTTCGAAATCTCCTCAATTCGTACTCGCTCAGCGATGTACCGTTTCCTTTTAACACTCTTGTCAACGGGAGAACCTCCCATAATCATATTAATAACTCCCCAAGGAGTTTTTGCCCCCTCGCGATCTGGGAACTGATCTTTATATTTCTCGAAGAGGTTTTTCAATTTTCCTTTAGCTGCCAATTTATCCAACTCCTTTGCCAGCTCTTCACAATCTTCTGTATCGTGACCCTGTAATTTGTGGAAAGCACAATACTTGCCATTATATTTCGGCTTCCCACCTTTAGGTGGATATCTGATTTGCTCCTTTTGTTCTTCAACCCACATTAGAACCTGAGCACGAGGGGCAGGCAATGGGATTCGGTCTCTTTTATCAAAAGGCTTCCTTGGAACCTCACGAGTCCTTTCCCATCTATCCGAGCTCCGGCCGCTGCCCCGATCTCTTTCTTGCACCTCGGACTTGATTGCTTTTACTCTCCTCGTGGGATCATCTTGGTGCTTATCCCATACCACGAATGATTTCGCCATTGTCATCAAGGCATGGAAATCATCTGGTCGCTCAGTCATAAGTTTCATCTGAAGATCCCGATTTCGGCAATTCTCCGCCAGTGTCTTCCGTGCTGAGGATACAATCAAGGGTTCAACTTTCAAAGCCACATTATTAAAATTGTGCAAATATGATTCTAAGGTCTCGTTTTCTCCTCGTCGCACCCTCATTAGATCATCGACCGTCTTCTTCTCTGGTATGGCCGTGACAAAATGTGCTGTAAAGGACTCTGAAAGCTGGTTCTAACTCCTGATTGAACCAGTAGGGAGACAATCATACCATTGTGCCGCCGTTTCTTTCAAAGTTGTTGGAAATAACTTACACATAAGTGCCTCGTTTACTGGGCTCGCAAGGAGCACTCTTCCAAAACTTTTGACGTGCATCACAGGGTCGGAATCTCCACAATATTTATCAAAATTGGGATACTTAAAATTGTTCGGGTAAGGAGCTGCCAGGATCTTTGCACAAAGTGGACTGTCTTTATCCTGTATAGGTCCTTCCTCGCCCCGTAAAGTTTCATCAGAATAATCCCGATTCCGATTTCTTCTCCTGTGTCTTTTCCCTTCTCTGGACCCCACATTCTTAGTTCCCGTAGCCTCATCTTGCTCCTTAAGAGCTTTAGCAATTCCTTCGGCTAAACTTCTGTCGAACGTATCGACAAGTCTTTTATGTTTACGTTTAAGTTCCTCAACCTCAGAATTATCTCTTCGGGACCGCCGATGTTTAGGGTCTCTACTTCCCGAGGAGCTCCTCGAAGACGCCGATCCATCCGCGTAAGACAGTCTCCTTACAATCCCTGGTGAGACTTTTCTTGCTTGTGACTTTATACGAGGTTTGCGCCTCGGAGGAGTTGGAGATCGTTCTACAGATCTTCCTCGAACTGGAGTTTTTTCGCGATCCGCGGTTCGAGTTCTTCCAACTGAAGATGCTGTATAACTTCGAGAACGCTCCGAATTCCGAGATCGTTTTACACCCCGAATTTCGCTTCGTGGTCGATCTGGGGGAATTCGCTTACTCAACTCCTCTAATTGTTGTTTCAAACGATCTATGGTCGATCGGTCATTAACTGTTCTAACTGCCACCTCGGCTGTGACTCTATCCATCCATTTTCTTTGCTCTGGATCAACAGTTCCTGACCACTCGAACATTCGGTGCAAAACAACTTCTTCGTCTAGAGCCATTGTGTCTTCATCATGGTCCATGTCTTCTTCTTGAGCATTAGTGGCCTGATTTTCCTCTAAGATCACCATTTTCTTTGATAGAATCTTTTAAAGATTCCACGATCACCGCACCAATTTGTTACCGAGAAATAGTAACTTGAATTCCACGTAAGCTGTGTTAACTGCAAGATAGAAAACGTTAGCCTAAAGGAGGCCGCTGACCGGCGACCCCTCTCCGATGCTAAAGTTAGTATGGAACTTGTGATCGAAAAAGTAATTAACTCAGAGAATGAGTCTAGAATAATGTACCTTAGATTGTAGAAAGTCCCATGTATTTATAGTGTTTGATCATGTATCTTAATCCTAGTTGTATTAGGACTTTACTTAAATTATCCCTCTTTAGTCTTAGAACTATAATCCCAATTAGCTTGAATTGTCCTAATTGGATTAGGAGACCCAAAGAGGAATACTTTCTTTGTAGGAGAGATATTCTCCTTACGTTGACTATTCAACGCACGTCTACGTGGACATTAAGACTATTCAACATAGTTTAACCGTCCTACGTGTTTGAAAGCTAAATGACTATTGGTCCACGTGTTATACGAAATATTAGGTGATAACAAGTATAATTTTAGAGAGAGAGAGAGAGAGCAAAGTAGATAAAATAGAGAGATGTTATTAACGTACTATCATTTATTATAGTATGAGTATTCATAGGTAAAGATATGTTAAAATGTCATGATATGTGTCGGTCACAACATCCGTCTCACAATGCATTGTAAAAGAGAGAACCAAATTGGATCCACATACCTAATGATGACAGTCACTTTAAGAGATTGGCTTAAAATGAGAGTCAAATATACGGTTGGACTAAATTCTCTTTATATTAATTTATAGTCCATTTAATTAACTTAGTATTGCTTACTCAGAGATATTAACCTAGATTTTTCCATTAAATTATTTTTCAATTCTAATCAAATAAAATCTTTTTATCATTATGTGAGATTTTAAATAAAAACAACCATAAAAGAAGAATGTCACTAAATAAATGAAGTCAAGGTTAAAAGTTTGTAAATGTTTAAGTATTTCCTTCTTCTTCTTCATTTCTTTTTTGTTTTAAATTGTAAATAATTCTAAATTCAAATAATTTGAATAATTCTTGTTCTACGTGTGAAAATATTTTGGAATGTGTATGTACTTATCATTATACTTAATTTTTTTTTTATGTCTATGCATCACTAGTAAAATCTAGATTTAAAACTAGTATGTGTCAAATTTGGGGCTTGATATAGATATTTCTTTGTGACACATGGAATATTTTAAAATAGACCAAATATTAGTTTGGCCTTTCATGACAAAATTAGTGTGGAATTAAATTAATACATGACTTTTAAAAAAATCCAGCTCCAATCCTCAACTCTTTTAAATATTACTGATATTTTTATAATATACTGGCCTCACTTGTAAAAAGATTTTTTTGTAGAGAAAAATAAAATATTCTAATACTAACCTTTTTTTTTTGCGAAAGAACTAATATGTAGGCTATGTTGACTTGTTTTTGAGTTACTTTGTTTGTACTTTACTTTATTCACCATTAGATCACTTTTCACCCCATGATCTAATGATGGACAAAACAAAGTAATGGTTACTTTGTCAAAAATAAAGTGACCATAGAATTTCCCCTAACTTTTAATAAATAATGGTAGTTTATTTTTATAATGTAAATGTATTTGGTGGACTGGGCTGGGCCAGGCTTAGTTTTTGTAGTCTGCCCTAGCCCAGCCACATATAAAAGTAGTGTTTACTAAGATTGAACTTGGACAAAATAATGAGATGTAAAATCTGGTTAGACCCAGCCCAATTCATGCATGAACATATCTATATTTCATGTGTCATAAACAATCTGATCATATTCCGACAATAAAATCATTATAAATTGTATCTCGGGTTCGCTTTTAATGGCTATTACCCATTTATAGGTACTACAATAACAACCCTTAGATTGAAATTTAATAGTTATTGTTAATCTTCATTGAATACTATTTACACATTATTTTACGTACTCATGGATGGGTAATATCTATTGATAACTAATCCTTATTTGTTTATATAAACTAAAGCTTAGTGACTATATTACAACATTAGTTAAAACTGAGTAAGTGTATATGCCTTTAACCCAAAGTTACATCAGTTTCATTATGATTTCTTTTGCATTGATGAAATTCGTGCTTCTCTAATTACTAACAGTTGAAAACTATCCTCCGACGTAAATGCCATCCGTAGGAGGTTTACCGGTGTATAGTTCCAACGGTCTTACTCTACAATTGTGCACATCTGGACCAATCCTCAAAGCTTTGCGCTAGTGGCGGTGTTGGAATCAACATACTCGGAAGGGGCAGTTTATGAATGAGAAAAAATTAGAGATTTTTCTTCTATTGAACAAAGATTAGAGATTTTTTAATGCACTAAAAAATAATTAGTAATAACTAAATCCACCCGTGACTAATATCAGTTTGGGGAAATTATATGGTTACTTTGTTTTTCACAAAATAATCATTACTTCTTCGTCAACCACTGGATTATGGGTTAATTAAAACTAATCTAATGATGATTAAGACAAAGTATAAACAAAGTAAGGATAAAACAAAGTAATCATAACCTACACCATAAGTTTGTTGTTAAATGTATAATAATACATAGCGATAGAAGATTTCGTTGTTAATGTGTAATTTTGCATCAATAAATTTCCGTCTGCTAACTGAATGTTTTCTTTCTATCTACCTAAGTCCGGATATTAACATTAAAAAGTTTGTTGAATGTCTTCTCATTTCCGTCGTTAATAATAATGTCTTTCTTTGACATCTTAAAAAGTCAAAAACATTTTGAAAAAGAGAGCAAACATATTTGACCCAAAATCACAAAATGATACATGCCAATTAATAGCATTAATGGGTTATCTAATTAAGTAGATATGTATTGATTGGCAAAAAAAAAAAGGGAGATGAGAGCGAATTAATTAAGATGCAAGATTAAATCCATAAAAGAAGAAGAAGAAAATATGCAAGATTAAGAGAAAATCACTAAATGAGATAAGTGAAAGTAAATATAAAAAAATAATGTAGAGACTTTTGAAAAGGACTTCAGTATAGAAATTTTTGAAATTCGTAGGAATATTTTTAGATTAGATTTTCTGTAATTTCATTTTTATTTGCTCCACGTTCAATAATAAAATTATCTCATTCTCATGTAAGTAAGCAAATTGGATAAATCATGTGAATTTTGTGTTTTGAATTAGTCAATAATTTTATTTTCGCATATCGAGCTTGAATAATTAATACTCATCCAGTGTAAACCAGTCCTAGCATGTTGCTCTTTAATGAAGTTTGAAGAGCGAGCAGTTTTCGATTTGGTTCGCTTTATGAAGAAAAGATAGACAACAATAATTCATAATACTAGTACCATGGCAATGGCATGAATGGTTATATAAACTTTGTCATGCTTTTATCTGTCGCCTTTGTTTCATACGAACAAACCGAAACTATTGATTGCCTTCAAATTAATATCCAGACTCAAGGAGATTGAGAATGTTTTTGATCTAAATCAATAAGATTAAACTTTTAAAGGTTACCAAATGAATCTTTGAGTTAAGTATTCGAGCACCCACTAATTGCCGTAAAACTCCGAAAACTCTACAAAATTATGTCTCACAAGTTGATCGGTTAGTAAGAACATGTCATTGGCTAATAACAAAATTCAATTGGGGATTTTCTTGACCCATTCAAAAATCAAAACTTCGTGTACATTTGATTAGGAAAGCTGTAGATTTTCTTTTGAAAACAAAGACAAAAATGTATAAAAAAAGGGTATTTCTTTTCTTGATCTTGGTTCTCACTTCTCATATTTTGAAGTAGTTAAGTGTGTGACGAATTTTACAATGACAGTCAACAAAATAATTCCTATCCAATTCGCTTAACTTTTATTTAGAGATGTTTTGTTTTTGTGATCCATGAGACTTGGAACTTTGATTCTTTTTTCTACTGTAATATTATTATAAAACAAAACATATTTTATAGTTGAGAATAAGTTTACAACTATCATTATAAATGGTTTAATTAACTAGCTTAAAAGCCCTCAAGGTGTGGCCCGATAGAAACTAGTTAATGTTTACCGTTAGACGATTCAGGTTTAAATTTGGGGATCAGCTAGTAGGAAAAAAAGTAAATTTTGATTTAGCCCACGCCCTCAAATAAGAAAAGAAAAAAAAATAAAAATTGGTATAATTTCAAATTGTCTTAAGGATAAATTGATTGAGATTTCAAAAGACTTAAACCATACGTAGATCTTGAAAGTTGTCCAAAAAAGTCATTTTAGTATCTCAACTTTGGAAATGATCTATTGGGTCTTTCAACTATTAATTGTGGACCTTTTGAATGCTTAGTTGCTGACGTGACACTAAGATAACATTAAAATTAATATTCTTTACATTTGCCAACTCAGTGCCACAGAATCAAATAAGGACTCAATAGGTCCACATCTTGATAGTTGAGGAACTTAATAGGTCATATTTTGATAGTTGAGGAACCTAATAGGTTGTCTCCAAAATTGAAAGACTAAAATGATATTTTTGAACAACTTTAAAAACTTGTATATAGTTTAGGTCATTTCAAAATTTGTGTGAAATTTAAAATTTAACAATTAAGCTTGAAAACTAAATAATTAAACTCAATAATCCTTATTATCATGAAAAATCAGGGATTTGATTATGAGTTTGGCGGAAATAAAATTGAGCTTTTCCACTTACATGCATCAAAAGAAAAATTGATCCTTCTTTGTTGAATGATTCAAATTGTACTCAAAACACTTGATTTTGGTAAATGGTTAAAAGTCCATAAAAAAATCCTCCATCGACTTTGAATTTTTAACTCAAATTTTGAATAAATTAAAATTACATGAAAATCAAATTGTTCCCAAATGAAAAAAATGCAAATCAATAATGATAAAAATGCAGATCAACAATAACCACATAAACATGAATTGCTACTGTAACACGTTAAAGAAATGTCAGACTTCAGAAATTCATTTTATCACTCTTTTAAAGAATAGTTGCTTGGCAGCTTAGATTCCGACTAGACGATTAAAATTGAAGATACAATTCAAATCAATTGAACTGTTTAAATTCGACTAAATACTCAAAATTTAACTTGTATCCAAAAAGTTTCTTAACTAGTTCTTGAAGGTCTTCGTCCGCTCTAATAACACCTAGTTTTTTTTTTTTTTTTTTTTATCACATTGCTAATATTAATTAAAAAAGAGAGATGAAAAGAAACTCAAATCCAAAAAATACAAAAGAAAACAAAAAACAAAAAAACTAAAAAGAAACTATAAAGAAAAGAGAAAAAAAAAAGAAAGAAAATCAAGTCAAGGTGAGAAGCGTCTAAGAATTCGAACATGTCTTTTGGAACCAACTCGAAAGTACGTACGTGTATTGTAATATTTGAATTTGTGATTTGGAAACTGTTTCCAATAGTTCTATATTTTAAATATTATTGAATAAATAAGTTGGAGATTCTGAAATCAAATCGAATATTCAAATAAAACTAAATTTATTTTACTGTTAACTTTAATAAATACAATTCTAAAAAAATTCAAGTAATCAAATCAAGAGATCAGATTATATACTCTCTTAATTGTAATTAGAGCTCCACATGTTTTTATTATACAATTTTCATATCAATTTATTTACCTTTATATTTTTTAGGAGCATTATAGTGAGAGAGGGCTCTAAATTTTCTCCATGGAATCAATCTGAAATGTACTCACCCTCAAGATGGTGATGCTGTCATTTATGAGTGATGAAAAAGACTACTCTATCCTCAACCAAAACGGACTTTACTTATATATATCCAGTATATCCTAAAGTTATTTCTCTCAAACTTTCCCATTTCACTTCCAAATCAAAATTATTGAAACTTAACAATGAATCTCCTCCCCATTTTACTAATCCTAATCTCATTATCCCTTAATTCTCCTTCTTATTATTCTTATGCTCAAACCATTGAAACAGACAAACAATCATTACTTGCCTTCAAATCTCAACTTAACCTCAACTCTAATCCCAACTCTCTATCTTCATGGCAACAAAACTCCTCCTCCTCCCCCTGTACCTGGACCGGCGTCTCCTGCACCGGAGATGCCCAACGTGTAACGGGACTCGACCTCTCCGGCTTCCGAATTTCCGGCACCATTAGCCCTCACATTGGCAACCTCACCTCCCTCACCACTCTCAACCTCCAAAACAATCAACTCACCGGCACATTTCCTGACGAAATCTCCAACCTTTACCAACTAACCGTCCTCAACGTTACTTCCAACGCATTCCAAGGCCCCCTCCCGTCCAACATAACCAACTTGTCGGAACTCCGGTCACTCGACTTATCAATGAACATCATCACCGGAAATATCCCTGAACAACTCACTCTTCTTCGCAATCTCAGAATCCTGAACTTGGGGAGAAACCAGTTCTCGGGTCCGATTCCGCCTTCAATTGGCAACATTTCAACCCTGGAAAACTTAATCCTAGGGACTAATTCGCTCACCGGAGAAATTCCAAGGGAATTGAGCCGTCTCCGAACTCTCAAAGTCCTTGATCTCACCATTAACGATCTCGAGGGAACTGTTCCGTCTGAAATTTACAACATGTCATCCCTGATTGATTTGGCTGTGGCTTCCAATAACCTGAGGGGCGAAATTCCTCGAGATATCGGAGTTACTCTTCCGAATCTTTTAATTATTAATCTGTGCTTCAATATGTTCACCGGAGAGATACCAGGTTCGCTGTATAATCTGACGAATATACGGGTGATTCGGATGGCTTGGAACTTTCTGGAAGGAAGAATTGCAGGGGCAGAATTAGGAAAGCTTCCATTTATGGTGATGTACAATATTGGGTATAATAAGATTGTTAGCTATGGAGATGATGACCTTGATGAGTTTTTCGGAACGTTGACTAATAGTCCTCGTCTTAATTTTCTTGCTATCGATGGCAATCTTTTGCAGGTAAGTTTTTGCTATTTGATTTACCGATTTTTCTTCAAGTATAAGAAATTGAACAAAATTGTCAGAATTTTTAACTTTTTACGGAGAAATTAATCCATAGCGACTTAACTTTGGTTTCACTTCTAGTCTTTTAGATATATTAAGAATTAACTCATTGTACATGTATTTTTAAAAATATATATACGACGGGTTATTTTTTTAACAATTTAGGTATAGAGATAGGTTCATGTGAAACAAAGCCATTATGGAGAGACTTTTTTTAGTGTGAGACAATTAAAAAGTGGTGGCAATTTTGAAATTTTAAAAACATGGAGGGGCATTATTGAGGTGATGTCATCGCTGATGTCACATCTGGAGAGAGAAAAAGTTTTTATTATTTTATTTAAAATGCATTTTCCCGCTCTCTGTTCAGAAAAAATTATACCACTGAACTCGTATTAATTAGGCGGTCATTTTGAGATCCATTGTTGTTATTTATAGACGATTTTTATTTTTTTTCTTTTTGTTCCAAGTCGGATACTTGGTTGTTCCAACAGAATACTACATTTGTTCCACCAAACAACTCCAATTGTTCCAGCAAAATATTTTCATTATTTTTTTTTAAATGCACTCTGGGAGTGTAAAAAAATGTAGTATTCTGTTGGAACAATTAGAGTAGTCCGGTGGAACAATTAGAGTAGTCCGGTGGAACAATTATAAAAAAATAAAATAAAAATCGTCTATAAATAACAAAAATGGATCTCAAAATGACCACCTAATTAATACGAGTTCACGGTATAATTTTTTTTGAAAAATAAGTTCGAAAAGAGCGGGAAAATGCATTTTAAATAAAATAATTAAAACTATTTCTCTCTCCATAGGTGACATCAGCGCTGACATCACCTCCTCTTTCTTCCCTTCAATTCACGCATGAGGGGTGTTCATTTAATTACAAGTTTAACACCTTCCCCTATTGAATTACAAAAATACCCCTTGTCTCATTATAAAAACTAGTCTCCTCCTAAACCATTGTCTCATTTGAACTTGACTCTTTAGGTATAATATAAACATATATACATTTAAATTAAATCTATGGGAGTTGTATTCCGGAAGTGTTACAAAATTTCTCTAAATCTTGTATTTTTTATTTTTAAAATTAAACGTATTTAATTAAATTGATAAGAAATTGTGTAAATATATAAATTGGTAAGAAATGGTATACTTATATGATGGGGATATGGATAGTTTTTATTAAATGTTAATTTAATAATGGAGGAGTACAATTTTTATTAACAAAATTTTATTTTTATTAATTTTGAAAACTTAGCAGATTTTATTACATGCATTTAATTGGTAGGAAGATGAGATTCTTATATATACATAAAGCCCAATGAGCTGTACATATCAGTACCCTTTTACTTACCTAGTACTGTCCCTGAATATAATTTTAATAGGAAGGTCTATTTTTAATACGACAATATTATTTACCATTTTAACTAATTATCATTTTTGTTTCATCTATATTGTAACATCACATATACAGGGAACCATTCCAGAATCAATTGGCAATCTATCAAAGAATCTGACGAAGCTATACATGGGAGAAAATCAAATTTCGGGCCAGATTCCGGCTACAATCGGGAATCTCAGCAGCTTGACATTGTTAAATGTGAGTTACAATTCAATCTCAGGCCCAATTCCTGAAGAAGTCGGACAACTCAAGAATCTTCAGGAATTGACTTTGGCTGGAAACAGAATCTCAGGACAGATTCCAGATTCCCTTGGAAATCTTCAAAAGCTGAACCTTATTGATTTATCAAAAAATGAATTAATTGGAAAGATTCCGATTAATTTCGGGAATTTTCAGAGTCTTCTTTCCATGGATTTATCTGCAAATAAGCTCAATGGAAGTGTACCAAAAGAGATCCTGAATCTTCCAAGTTTGAGTACTATTTTGAATCTCTCAAACAATTTCCTGACAGGGAATTTGCCAGACGAAATTGGCCTTCTCGAAAGTGTCGTTACTATTGATCTTTCTACAAATTTCTTATCCGGAATCATACCGAGTTCAGTCAGAAACTGCAAGAGCTTGGAAAGGTTATACATGGCGAAAAACTCGTTTTTGGGACCTCTTCCTGCTAGTTTAGGTGAATTGAAAGGCCTTGAAATTTTAGATGTTTCAGATAATAATCTTTCCGGTTTCGTTCCTGATGAGATTCAAACATTGCAAGCTCTTCAATCCTTGAATCTTTCGTTCAACAACTTGGAAGGAGAACTTCCCTGTGGCGGATTGTTTATGAATCTTTCTAGGGTCGAATTTGAAGGCAATCCAGAGCTTTCGGTTTGTTCTCAAAACGAGGGCGAAGAAAAAACCAATGTGAAAGTTTATATAATCATTTCTGTGGTTGCAATTGTATCCGCATTATGCATTATTGGTGTCTATCTTTTCTTCTTAAGGCGGAGGAAAACAAGAATCGCTCACTCTTCGAGCTTGATGAAAGAGCAATATCAGATGGTTACGTATCAGGAACTTCGTAGGGCGACCGGAGACTTTGATGAGAAGAATTTGATAGGGAAAGGGAGTTTCGGATCAGTTTACAAAGGATTGCTTGCAGATGGTTCTGTTGTAGCAATCAAGGTCTTTGACATCAATCGGACAGGATCGTTGAAGAGTTTCGGGGCAGAATGCGAAGCTCTGAAGAATGTCAGGCACCGAAATCTTGTTAAGCTGATTACTTCTTGTTCGAGTGTCGATTTTAGAAACCGTGAATTTCTTGCCCTTGTTTATGAGTTGCTCAGCAATGGGAGCTTGGAAGACTGGATCAAGGGCGATAGGACGAAAGAAGACGGTGAGGTGTTGGATCTTGTCGAGAGATTGAATGTGGCGATTGATGTCGCGAGTGCCATTGATTACCTGCACAATGATTGCGAAACTCCTATCATTCATTGTGACTTGAAGCCTGGCAATGTTCTTCTTAATGAGGACATGACTGCCAGGGTTGGAGATTTCGGCCTCGCTCGTTTGTTGATAGAGACGACCGATGATCAAATCTCGAATAGCATCACTAGTGTCGTTAAAGGCACCACGGGATTCATACCTCCAGGTGAGCACTTTCAATACTTTGTTTTGAACTAGTTCAGAATGCTTCCCTACTATGTCAAAGGAAAAAAAAAAACTTAAGTGATTCAGAAAAAAAAAACAATTTTAATGATGGAATGCGTCAAAAATTACTATCAGGTGATGAGACTTACCAATATGAAATTATACATTTAACGATGGAAAAATCTATGAAAGTATGTAATGTATTTGGTATTTCATCCAAATCTGAAACGGATTAGTGATTAGTGACGGGAATAGTTATCACTAATGCGTAGTCCATTAAGAATCTGTCCTATAATTTCTACACATTTTAATGAATTGCTCTCGAGTATTTTTGAAACCGGCTCTGCCACTACTAATGATCTCTTATTAATCATGTTGCAGAGTACGGACTAGGCGCGAAGCCATCGACCGCTGGAGATGTGTACAGTTACGGAGTGATGTTGTTGGAACTATTCACCGGTAAAGCTCCTACAAACGATATTTTTGCCGGGGAAAATAATCTTATTAATTGGGTGCAATCGACTTTCCACACCGATATTTTGCAAGTTGTTGATCCAGAGTTAATACTATTTACGAAGAATAATAATTATGATGAAGAAATTTCAAAAATCGAATATAATTGTTTGATGACAATTATTGAAATTGGATTATATTGCAGTGCAGAAAATGCAGATTCTAGAATTAGCATAAGGAATGCTCTTTTGAAGCTCCAAGGTGCTAGGGATGAACTTATGAACAGTATTGATAATTATTAGATTATACAGCTCGCGGTCTCAGCTTGGTGTCAACCTAGTTGGGATTAGCTCGTTTCGTTGAGTTGTGTAACCTGTTTCTACTCAAAATAATAATTATTAGATTGTATATTTGATAATAATGTATATATAGTTAGTTAAACAGATTAAAGTTTTTGTCTTATTGTCACTATGATAAATTCTAAGGAATAAAAAGTCATTTTGTTATTGGTTTTTATGCTAATTTGATGGATATTTATTAAAACAGTATGAATGCTAATTTGATCAAATTTGTTTTCATGGTAAGAATCCTAGCTTAAATTTTACCTTTTTCTAAGAAAATTCCATCACTGATTTTATATAAATTCGATAATATCTCTTCTAGAGACTATCAAATAGCTTTAAATTGCATAATATCGTATTAAAAGCAGAGAAAGAGAACTGCACATGTGTTGTCATCTGAGAACGTCCTTATAACCATGACATTTTAAGTTTAGTTTGTTTTTATGTAGAGTTTAACCCTCTAAGATTCCATTTCAGAAGAAGATTGAGGGTTGGGTCCATACTTTGGCGGACAAAGATTGCTTAAGG
Organism: Euphorbia peplus; assembly: GCA_028411795.1. Lineage (NCBI taxonomy): Eukaryota > Viridiplantae > Streptophyta > Magnoliopsida > Malpighiales > Euphorbiaceae > Euphorbia > Euphorbia peplus. The sequence goes on along the minus strand of CP110843.1, from coordinate 2,946,577 downwards.
ATAAATTTTGAATACGTAATTAATACTATAAATTATGCAAATAGTATACGAAAAAACATAATTCTTAATTTGCAAATCATGCAAACTATAGTTTACTGTTTTTAAAACTATCTCCAAATTTTATTTTGTCTAATTTATTGAATTTTGTCCAATTCAAACTCATTAATATAGTTGACTCTCAACAAAAATTTATTATGTATTTTTAGCTAAAATAAATATGTATATTTGTTTCTGGATAAAAACATATACAATAGAAGAGCTGAGATACTGACATCTCGACTAGATCAACATCTCCGAACAAACCAATCCTTAAAACCCAAATATATTAAAGGAAAAGGTTAATACATGAGAAGGAAAACAAACTAAGCAAATCAAAATTGCTCAACACGAACATAGTCGTCATAAATAAAAAAATTGCAAAAATTAGGGTTGTTATTCCACCATGCCTGTTCTGAATCATCGAGAGAGTTCATGTTGTACATTGTCAAACTATCTACAACCCTATTGTCTTCCCAATAAATATGTAACCATAAATTCCATTTTAGTTAAATCAAGACAAATAAGCCAACCGAGGTCCAACTTTGGAAATAGGGAAAATAATTCATTAATTCATGACTTTTGTCAAAATTTACTGTTTAGTTCTCTTATTTTGAAAAACTTATTACAATGTCCTTATCTTTCGTTATAATTAACTTTTAGTCATTCTGTCTATCTTTTCTTAGACCTGTAACTTTTATATTTCGGTATAAACGAACAGACGTGACATAACAGAATCACAAAGTCATTTTGTATAGCAACATAAATTTCTTGAAAGTTAACATATGTTATGTTTAAAATCTAAAAAATGGACCAAAATGACTAAAGAGTTAATTACGGCAAACGATGAAATAGTGAAATGAGTTTTTCAAAATACTCCATCCGTTTCATAATATTTGACGTTTTGAAATTTTATTTTTTTTTCAAAATTGGACGTTTTACACTTTCCAAAAAATATTAAATGCATTTTTTTTTTAACTTTACTCTTATGATAATTGGCTAGAAATTTGTAGAGTCATTTTGAGTAACAAACATTACATAAAAATGAAAATGAAGTAAATGAACTGAACTGAGTTTTGATATTATTAAATTATTTTCCCTTGGGAATATGCATATTAAATACTCATATTTTGGTAAATATTGGAGGGAAATTAAAGAAAAAGGCGGTAAAAATGCATCGATATGGTGAAATTCCAGTTGAGGTTTAATGGCTTCATCTTCTCCATAGCAATGAAACTATCCAGTCAAAACCTAGTTTCCCCAAATCAAGATACGAGATTTAGAAGGGGAGACATCGTATGGGCAAGACTGGAATTCCCCAACAAATGGTGGCCTGCTTTATTTCAAAGCATTTCCGGCCACCGGATCGCCGTTTCATTCTTCACCGACGGCCAGGATCCTCACCTTTTCCAAGAACCAGATGTCGTCTCCTTCGAAGAAAACTTTGAATCACTCAGCAACACACTTCAGAACTGGAGTAGAGGGGAGGAATTGTTGAATTCTGCTCTCAAATTGCTCGCTCGACGGGCTGCTTATACTTTACGATGTCATTGCCATTTCCGACTACCGGGACTCGAGAAGAGGCGGGGGGATGCGTTTCTGGGGGAGGCATTGTTGAGTTTCGTTCGTGGATTGGCGGTTTCTGCGTTTGTTCGAGACTCCGATTTTGTTAGGACTGTAACTATGGCTTCTCAGGTTCATGTCTTTCGCGGGTTCCTGGTTGCTGATCGGAAGGGTTTTTCGGATTTAAAACCAATGGCGGACCGGATTCAGAATTCAACTTTGCCTCTAACAGGTATGTCTATAATGTTAGTTAACTCATTCAACTAAAAGCTATAGTTAAGGTTAACAACATCTTCTATATCAAAGTGACCATAGAATATCCCTCTATATCAATCTCCGACATATAATAATTAGTGGCGAATAGGTGTATGTAAAAAAATCCGACAAGAAATGCTTGAAAAGGGTAAAAAATACAATTTTTTTAATGAAAATTGCAGATTATAGACACAAATTTCAGATTTTAGACGAAATTTTACGTATTTCCAATGCAACTTTAGAAATTTACGAAAATTGCAGATTATAGACACAAATTTCAGATTTTAGACGAAATTTAGCATACTTCCGATGCAACTAAGAAATTTCCTACAAAATCTTTGTATTTTACTATTAATTTTCTGAAATCGGGGCGGCAACCACTCCTTGTAGGGGTTGGTTCTAGTGTGTGTGGGGGAGGGGGACCGATGGCCGGGAGCCCAGGTCCCTCTAAGTACGCCTCTAATGATCTTATTAGTGCTAGAGTTGTTGTTTATCAGTATATGATTCGGATTTTTACTAGAGGGTCCAAGTCTTGAAGTAAAGTTTAAAGACCTCTATTGGATGACCTGCCAATATAAATGTTTGTTGGTCATCCAATATTTGAGGACCTCAATCCTACGATAACTTCTTCTATGATTGATGTGTTGCCATTTTTATGATTTGATCAGTTTTACACACAAAAATAGGTTCAATTAGCTAGAATCATAGTTGGAACTGGAATTAGATTGTGTTTGACCGCGGAAACAGTTTTCTAAAACAAGATTTGTGTTACTTATTACAATATATATGGAAACATGTCATATTGGTTTCCGAGAGTTTTGTTTCCGAAACGGACACAAAACATGGAAACTTAAGAGAAGTTAAGTTTACTTGCAACATTGGTTGCCTTTATGTCCTCTCGTGGACCTTATCAGTTTCTATGGTTTTGAACTTCTGTGTAGATTGCTTCTTTATTTGTTTTAAGAATGTGCTTCCCATGTGTATGTTGCTTCAGGTGCTTGCTCTGTAGCTCAACCATCTGAAGTTTCAAAGCTGGACTTTGAATCCTTCAACACGGATATTCCCGCTCTCCCTAAACCTTATCTGTCAAATCCTACTCAATCCCTGGGGTTAAAGAGGCACAATGATCATTCTGATGAATCTGATATTTGTTTTAAGTTGTGTAAGACTCTGCCCCTCTCTTCAATCAATAGAATTCATGCCGATACCAAGACAAGCGAAATTGGGAGAACTGTATGTGGATTGGAAACTTCTATCCATATGGATCATGGCAGAGACAATCATAACATTCCTGTCGAACATGATAGACAAGATGACTTCAATGCAGCTTTTAGTTCTATGAAGAAGTTGCTGCTTCCTCGACTAACATCGGATGCATGGTCATCCATACCACTAGAAGCTCAGCAATCGGAGAATTCTATCCAGATGAATCATAGCAGACGCAATCATAGCATTTCTGTTGAAGATGGTAGACAAGATGGCATCAATGAAGATTTGAGTTCGAAAGAAAGCTCGGTGGAAACATTGTTGCTTCCTCCAGTTACTACAGATGCACCAGCATACGTACTACAAGAAGCTCCACAATTAGAAAATGCTATCCAAATGGATCATAGCTGCAACAATCATAACATTTCTTTTGAGAACGGTAGACAAGATGGCATCAATTCAGATGCATCATCATCAACGCCACAAAAAGCTCCGGAATCAGAAACTGCTCTCCAGATGGATCATAGCCAAGACAACTATAACATTTCTTTCAAAAAGGTTAGAAAAGATGGCATCAATGAAGCTTTTATTTCTAGAAAGAGCTCTATGAGGAAGTGTCTGCTTCCTCTAGTTACTTCAGATGCACCATCATCCATACCACAAGAAGCTATGCCATCAGAAAACGCTATCCAGACAGGTCGTAGCAGACACAATCATAACATGTATGTTGACACCAGTAGACTCGAGAGCTCTACGAAGAAAAAGCCAACAGTAAATAAGCAATCATCACGAGCTATGTACAAAAGCTGTCAATTTCTGTACATGAAATTCCCTAAGGATTTTAGTCTTCCATCCAAGAAGGATTTGTTGAGGAAATTTCGCGGATTTGGGCAAATGGATTTGTTCAGGACCAAAGTCTTCGAACGCCTGGGGTCTGCCCAGGTGGTTTTCTCATACTGTCTTGATGTGTTGGCTGCTTATCAGTATGCCAAAAAGAAGAAAAGTCTATTTGGAGGAGCAACTGTCCTGTTTTGGCTCGATCCGCACGAGAAAAAGAGAAATCAATCCAAGTTTGTAGTAGCTCCCATGCCTAAACTAAAATCATGCCTTAAAAATCTAAGTTCGGGCGGACAAGAGGATAAAAAACGATCCAAGAAGGTGCGCTTTCTCATGCAATCACAAACTGAATATAACTAGAGATTTTTTGCTTAGAAGTATCAACTGAAGTTGCTTAGGGAATTTACTTCTCTTTTTTTGTCAGTTACTCATATTTTTGAGGTCAGAGTAGATTTTATGAGCAACCAAACTTGTATAGGTTTTGTGCAACTCTTTGTTTTCTTCGCTAGAAATGATGCAACTAGATACATCATGTAGTTGCTCTCTAGAATTTTGTACAATCATGTAGTGAATGTTATGATATTTCTACTTCTTTTAGAATGGCAGTTTACAAATCTAAAAAACAGTTCTAATTTGTATCTTTTATCTATCAATAAAAAATATAAATTTAGATATTTTGGTCATTGTCTTCTGAGCCTTCAGTAATTGATTGAGACATATTTTTGTCCCCTTGAGTTGAGATCCATGAATCTAATATTACAAGCTATCCTTGTTTCCCCAAAAAAAAAAATAGTCCACCCCATGAAAAATTGGGTTTATAATCACTTGCAGAAACTTAGAAGATACAAATAATATATTAAAAATAAAGAGCCAAATGGGAATCAAATTCTAATATTATATTGTCGTATTTCAACACTTAACTGTAGCTTCACATGGATGATGGAATCAAATTCACAGAAATTCCAGACGTTTCATGAGAAGCTTTTGGATATATATGCTACAAATTCAAAACGATTCACGTGAAGTCTGTGAATATAAACAGTATCACATGAAGGGATTTTAACTATATATTTATATATATATACCAAGTGTAGGTGCACTGCTCCTTCCTTATGTAAATTGTAAGAAACTCTTTGATGGATGAGAAGCTTTTGGATATATATGTTACAAATTCAAAACGGTTCACGTGAAGTCTGTGAATATAAACAGTATCACATGAAGGGGTTTTAACTATATATTTATATATATACCAAGTGTAGGTGCACTGCTTCTTCCTTATGTAAATCGTAAGAAATTCTTTGATGGCTTACTTATAGTTTAGGGTTATGTTTAGCAATTTTGAGAAACATTGTTTAGGTTTTGTAGCCAGAATTATTCAGTCAAACATTATTTTTATTGGTTTATTTGCCAACTAAAAGTGCCTTATACGGGTCCGTACGAATTTCATGTCGAAACACGAGATAATAATATTGAGGTTTCATGTTACAAAGTCTTAATTGTATAACTTCACATGAATGATGAAAAATTTTCATACAAATTTCATGTGATGAGTCAGATAATAATATTATAGTGTTTGTTAATCGCTGTAACCATAACTTCAAATGGGTAATGGACACAACAATCCACACAAATTTCTTATAAAAACACCATATAATAATATTATATTGTCGTATTACAACACTAAAACTGTAGCTTCTCATGAACGATGGAATCAAATTCACAGAAATTTCAGACATCTTATGTGAAGTTTTTGAATATATATGTTACATTTGTGAATATAAGCAATATCACATGAAGGCGTTTTAACTATATATTTATAATACACCTAAACTTGGTATATATAATAAATATATAGTAGTATATATATTCAAAAGCTTCATATGAAATGTTTGAGATTTTTATATATTTAGTTCCATGGTTCATATGAAGTTAGGTTAAGTTGAGATCTATGAATCTAATATTTAAAGTATGCCCATTTCGGTTGTAAAATGAAAGAAAAAAAAAAATCATTCTTTGAAATATGAGGGTCAAATGGGGTGAAACTATTGTAATGGGCTTGGGCTAACATTACTACCAATTGAAAGCTATAAAGTTTCCATCTTTGTCCGAATGGTGACAATATCATTCGAAATATAGAGTGGGAAGTGAAAGATGTGACCTGATTTCTGTGGAATGTTCCACCTCTTATTCAAGCTCTCAGCTTTCTATGTAAGGATGATCACCACATCCTCCCTTTAGCCAAACTCACATAAACAAACTATCTATTACTGTTCTATGTAATTTTAGTCCTTGAACTTTCCGTTTTGAGGTCACTTAGATCCTATTTGAGTAGGAAATAGAAGCAATTTAGAGATAAAAAGTTTCTGAAAAGATGATTCGGAAGAACAAAAACCGCTTTAAACAATTTATTCTTGAGGTCATTAAGGGTCAGAAACATAACGAAAGGGTAGATTGGAGTCCATCTGGTATTTTTGTGCATAAGAATAAATATTGTCAATCCGTGCTTGCCAAATTAGCCAATATGCATGAGTCTCGTCTTGTATCCGGTGCAACTTGTCCCACAGTAAAATTGAAGCTTGGTGATAGTGCCACCTTTTCTTATCCATTGTTATATCGTAGTATTGTTGGAAGCTTACAATATTTGCATTCACTCGTTCTGATATTGCTTTTGCTATCAATAAAGTATCAACTGTGATGCATGCTCCCACGGATCTTCATTGTGGGGTGGTCAAGCAGATACTTCGTTACTTGAATAGGTGTTCTTCGTTTGGTTTGTTATTCAAGTAGTGTTTTTTGCAGCTATTGCATTGTTTTTCTGATGCGGATTGGGGGGAGGTGATAGGAAGTCGAAATATACTACTCTCTCCGTTCTTGAATGTAAGTTGTTTAAGCAAATTGAAAAATTCACAAATGTATGTTGTTTTGTCATTTATTTCCTATTTTAATTTTTTATTGTCTATATTGTCCCCTTTTAATTACGCTAGAAGAAAAGAAAGTAATACAATTACCATGTATATAAGACATCATTTGCTAGTTTTTAGAAAATAAAACCAAAAATTTATGAGTTATGGAGAAGAAAGAAACATATTTATTGAGATACCAAAGTATATTAGTACATTCGAGAACCGAAAGAGTATAACAGTCTAGGTGGATTTACTTGTTGTATAAGTTATACTGTTCTGGAATTTTCATGTGTTTGATTTCTATATAGCATAGGTCTTTTATGTGTATATATAACTCTTTGTATCAATAATAATCAAGTTAGCTTTCCTTTGTTTACACTAACTACATGAGCTGTAACGTATGAGATTAAGTTGATACTATATAATTGACTAAAGTATTTAATCACAGTTGCATTCTCATCTCAGAGTTCGATCCAATGGTCGAAACTTAGACTAATTGAACCTTTTATCTTATTAATCATATATATTCCCAAGAATTGAGGTAATCTTATCATGAGAATGGTTAATAACTTGCTGGAGAAGCGATGCTTCTTGATAAGAGATTAATTATTATTAGTAGTTCCCAATTAGGGGTTAGTTAGTATTTATTTAATTGCATCAAGCTCCAACTTCATGAAAAGGAGTCAAAACATAGTTGTCATTTCGATTTATCAACATAAAACAAATTAAAGTAATTATTCCCTTAATTCTTTAGTTTTAATAATTAGTGTCACGTTTTTTTTCAAGAGATTCGTGGGAAAAAAAAATAAGAATTTTCATCACTAGAAATAACGTTTCATCATTTCTCATTTCTCACAACCATTGAATCAGAAATTGCAAATGGCTGAAACAGAAATTACACAAATCCAAGAACACACCAAAATTCAAATATATGACGAAAGTACTTCTGGAGATATGCGACAGCCAAAGATCCAGAAAGTTCCAAAATTGCTCCGAGAGATCAAACACGAAGATGGAGATCACTACGCTCCAATGGTGGTTTCCATCGGTCCTTATTACTATGGTAAAGAAGGATTGATGGAGATGGAAAAGTTGAAGATTGAATTCGCGAGCAAGTATTTTCCAGGTTCATCGGAAGAAATGTACACAACAGAGATTAATGCCGACGTAACAAGAAAATACTACTTGGACGGATCACTGTCGGACAATTTTGCTAGTGACGAGAAGTTCTCCAAGATGATGTTTCTTGATGGTTGTTTCATCCTCCATTTCATTTCTTGTTTCTTAGCAGGAAAATGGATGGGAATGAAACCACATATTGTAGGTCTTGTGATTCGGGATTTGTTTTTGTTGGAGAATCAACTTCCGTTTTCGGTGCTGGAGGCATTGATCAAGCTGAGTAAAGGATATTCCAAGAAAGGAGAAGAATGTACGGTGGAAAAAGTCAAAGAATTTATCAATATAGTTCGTCGGAGTCCCATTACAGACGAAAAACATTCAAGTCAACCCGACGGTAAAAAGAGTACTTCGAAATGTAACAAGTTGTTCAGCAAGATTACAAGTCTATGTTTTCGTGCAAAAACGAACAATGATGATGTAATTCCCAAACAACCTCTCCATCTTCTTGAGCTTTTTCATACCCAATTCACAAAGCAAAATCCTAGTCGTTCAAAATATGAAGGTCCACAATGGTACCATTATCGGTCTGCAAAAGAGCTTAACAATGTTGGAATCCACTTCAAACAAAGTAAAACTAGCATTTTTGACGATGTAGTGTACGATTCACATTTCTTTTACGGGTATCTAAGTCTTCCTCCAATACTCGTAGATGACCTATCAAAATCTTTATTGTTAAACATTGCAGCCTACGAGTCGTGCCCAGATATGCCTGATTATGCTTGTCAAGTTAGTTCTTATATTGTTTTCTTGAATTCACTGATTGATCAGGCGGAGGATGTGAAGGAGCTCCGATCAAAAGGGATACTTCTAAACTCTTTAGGAAGTGATCAAGATGTGGCAAATTTGTTCAATGAAATATCCAAGTATTTAGTGATGCAGTCTGAGGCGTATCAGAAGGTTAGAAATGGGATTGATCAGCGTTACGAAAAAAGGACTAAGAAATGGATAACAGAATGGTTAAACGAGCATTTTAGTAGCCCTTGGACAATTACAGCATTTATCGGTGCAACTATCGGACTTGGCCTTACTGCCATCGAGACCTATAAATCCTTCTCTCCCACTTTCGAAAAAATCAAATAAAATTAGAGTATGCACGACGAAACCAAGGGAGTCGCAAGGAACTTTTTACACCCTCTCTCGGTCCATCATCGACAGCGGAAGTTTCACCTATAAACGGGTTACTTCAGTAACTCGAGCTTCAGTTTCCAATCTCCATCTCCTTCATACCCTGGAGATAATTTGTCCTAGCTTCATTTAACCTTTGCTTGTGTGCTTTGTTTGATGCTTCTAATTAATGTTTGAAACCTTACAAATTAAGCTAGTATATGTTTATGTGTTTATTTGTTTATCTATTAATGTTGTCATTATATTTTCATAAGTGTGGACTTTCTTGTATTGCCAATTTTAATGTGTCAATTTCAAACAAAAACATGTAATATGAGAAATTAACCATTAATTAAACTAATAACTATTATTAATAAAATAATAACAATAAAAGTAAAATGAGAAAGAAAAGCCAAGCAAAATTAATCTCCTTGCATTATTTGATTTATATTATATTGACAACAATACTCTTTGTTCAAGTGAGACACTTCAAAATTTAACTCTTATTAGCAGATAATTTGTAAACTCCACTATAACTCTCATCGAAAGCTGTGATTTGCTCTAAAGACAGTAAAACAAAACATTGTAATAAGCCAAAAACATTGTTTTTCTTTGAAATATGAGGGTGAAATGGGGTTATTAATGGTAAAATGGGCTAAAACTGTTGTAATGGGCTTGGGCTAAGATTACTACCCAGTTGAAAACTATAAAGTTTCCATATTACAAAAACATTCGAAATATAGAGTGGGAAGTGAAAGATATGACCTGATTTCTCTGGAATGTTCCACCTCTTATTCAATATAAGGATCATCATCACATCCTCTCCTTAACCCGAACTCACTAAAACAAACTATCTATTACTCTTCTAGTTCCCCTCTTGTTTCATAAATATGAGGTAAGCTTTCATCTTCTATAATAAAATAAATTAATTTTATTCATCTTCTATAATAAAATAAATTAATTTTATGAAAGTTATGTTTTAAAAATAACGGCTCTAATATTTAATACCATGTCTAAAGTGTTTCTATTTATGTCGCACGGACATATCTTTTCATAATAAATTTATTTTATAAACTGTTTATAAAAGTTATGTTTTAAAAATAACGTTTCGAATGTCCTACACCATGTTTAATGTGCTTCTATTGCAGCCGGCACCCAGTTGTGAAATGGGCACAGAGAAGTGACCAAGTTTACATTACAATCGAGTTAGCAGATGCTAAAAATGTGAATCTGAAGCTTGAACCAGAAGGGAAGTTCATCTTTTCTGCTACAAAAGATGATGTGGCTTATGAGGTTGAGCTTCATCTGTTTGATAAGGTCAATGTAAAGGTAATGAACATGATCATGAAATCTTTGAAATTAGATTATATCTAGAATATATTATGCTCAAGGTCCTTCAACTTTTGTTGCACTTTTATACGACCCCTAAACTTCTAGACAGGATATAAAGCCTTCAACTTTGTCTTTTACTTTTCTATGGCTTCTTCCGTTGATCGACGTGATCAGTTCATTATAGGTAACCTTATAATTAGAGTTAATGGAAATGATATTCTATGTAATTTTAGTTCTTGAACTTTCCGTTTTGAGGTCACTTAGATACTGCTTGATTAGGGAACAGAAGCAATTTAGAGATAAAAAGTTTCTGAAAAGATGATTAAGAAGAACAAAAACCGTTTTAAACAATTTAATTCTTGTGATCATTAACGGTCAGAAGCATAATGAAACGAAAGGGTAGATTTCAGGAACCTTTTTAATAGCCAAATAAGAAGTTTAGGGGCTATAAAGAAAGTAATCAGAAGTTGAGGGACCACAGATGTAACTTGCGGTTTAATACAAACCGAAAGAAACAAATAAAGATTAAATTTTTGTGCAGGAAAGTAAGTGCAACATTGGGGTGAGAAACATTGCATATGTAATGAAGAAAGAAGAGAAGAAATGGTGGAGCAGGTTGATCAAGCAGGAGGGAAAGCCTCCTGTTTTTCTCAAAGTTGATTGGGATAAATGGGTTGATGAAGATGATGAAAATGGTAAATTCTGTTGATGTACAACTGATTTTTTTCTTATTATGTTATGTTGTTTATGTAGATTTGTTAACCTTGAGTGTTCTTCTTCTGTTGATTTTTAACAGACAAAGGTGGCTTAGATTTCGATGACATGGATTTCTCGGTGAGTTAAACTTCCCACGGCTATTATTTCGGTGTTCCCATCTTGTGCTGCTTTTGCTTCATCTTATATGGAAATTTGAGTTTTGATTATAGCATCAACAAGGTAGTTTAGATAACAGTTGACTATGTTACATATCCGTTTTCATTGGAAAGAAAGTTATATCTAAAGTTATGTGTTGGATATAACGTTTACGGCATCCATTTCTGTCTCCGACCCTGTGTCGGGGCAAAATAGACAGTTGCACTTTGAGTGGATTGATCAACTTGAGGTTTTTTCTAACATAAAAAAGGCTCCAACCTGAGCACACTTTTTGATATCTAGTGAACATAAGAAATTGAAGAGGAATTGAGCAAGTGTTCGTTGGAAAATGGAGTAACATTGGTTGTATTGCTGATTAAGAATGGTAATACCCTGCAGAACTTAAACATGGGTGAGGACGATTATGATGCGGACGAGTTCAAAGATGAAGGTTAGAGTTTCTGTGTGCGCTAGTAAACAGAAATATACTGTTTACATTTGTCTTTTTGTCACCATGGATTCACATTCCGGATACGGAAACCTTGAAATGTGTTTTAGCACTGATTGCTCACTGTTGAATTCACATGATATTGATGCTGTAGCTTCCTTCAAAATTTGCAGGGGACGAAATCAAAGATGAAGCAGAAGATGGGAAAGAAGCAGAAGATGGGAAAGAAGCAGGGACTGGTATATCAGCTACTGAAGAGGCTAAAGCTTGATTGCTTTTGGAAGCTATGAATGAAAGCTAAAATCTCAAGCTTGATTAGTCTTTGTTTGACAAGTTAATTTTGGGTAGTTTAATGTAAATTAATTCACATATCGGATTCGTGCGTCTACTAATTATCATCGACGAATGCTTTACATGAATCATGGTCGTACCTAGATAATTAGCTTCTAATTTGCTCATCAAGTTCGAATGCTTCCACGTTCGTGCAAATCGGATGTTTTGACTACAATATATAAATTCAAATGTAAAATGAGCATGAGCATGCAGACTCATTCTGCATTTGGACTCAAAATTACTGAAGCGAACGGATGACAGTTATGATTTGGTAATGAAGTGGTTATTCATATCGTTTGTATGAATGTACTTCTACAATCTTCATTGAAGCCAATAAGCAACTTGAAATATCGGCATTGGAACCAAATAGCGATTTCTGGTATATGATATTTGAGTAAACTATGCAACTTACATCAGACCCAAAAGGCAAAAGCAACTTATATCTTCTGGTAATTTACATCTGTAACAAACTGAACCTCGTACTAAAAATCAGTCTTCCAATTTATTCAATACTAGACTTCCCTACCTACATTGAGATAGAACTTGTAGCTTATGCGGCCAAGTAGTCCTTACCAACCTACCAACAATCCTTTACTCCACAAAAAAGAATTGAGAATCCTTGCTTTTGACATTCTTGTGCTCAAGAACATTCAGGCTGTATAAACAAACAACAAAACATCTACAATTAAACAATTTAGGCTTGAAAATCGGATCACAGAAAAGCCGATGCTGTGTCTAAAAGCCACTATCTTTCACTAGGATACATACAAACATCAAATACAGTTTGCAAACCAACAAAAGTACAACAAAAAACACGAGTACCAGCCCGAAATGTGCCTTTTGTTTCCATGTCCTTATACTACAAAGCCTAAAAGATGCAGCTAGGCACTAGTCTAACTGGCAGTTTCCTGCACAAAATTAGAATATTCTTACAAGTACATGATCAACATCACATCTAACACTACACGGCTCTTGCATAGCAAGAACAGGAAAATCAACGAACGGTTCTTCTGATCGTTAGCTCGCTATTAACCAAACTTTAATGGAGATTCTGCTCCATCACAGGCATGATTTTTGCTTTCATAGAGGATGGCCTGCCACGTCAAAAGAGCAGATATAAGAACAGTGCACGTAAGTTAGATAGAACAAAGTGATGGTTACGCGGCTACCACACTCAAGAAAGGAGTGTAGGGTTGTGTTCTTCATTCAACTCAGTAAATACTGTTGTCATTCAAAAAATGTGAATGCTAAATACATGTCAAAAGAAATGTAAATGCTACACACATGCCAAAGGAACCCATAACACAAACCGAACCAAATCACCACTTGATAACTAAACAAGTAAACAGAAATGCTCACAAGAGGGTAAAAGTGGAATTCACTAATACATCACTACACCAAGAAACTTTAGTGAAACCTCATAGATTAGGCTCGATAAAATGATTTACGAAGACAGTCCATTTGACATGATTTGTTAGATACGATTATTATTTTAGTGGCATTCATATCATATTATCATGTCAACTATACATGGATATTATAACATATGATAATCCGTATAACACCCTTACTCATAGATCTCCCAAGACCCAAATCATTTGCAAATATTGAACAAATGTACCGACGACCATCCTTTAACTAAAAAAAAAAAAGAGGAAAGAAAGATCTCAATTTTAAGAGACTTGTGGGGCTAATGAAGAACAACAATATGGAGATACAGACGTCTTGGTTGTATTGCAATTTGCAACAACCCCATTACCCCATTAAAAAGAAAAGGCACAATTGTGTAAGAGTGGAAGATATACCGTTCCACTAATTCATTGACTGTTAAATCTACAGATTTTGAAGAATTAACGTTTAAGACACTCGTGTAGTGGCAAAGAAACAAGAACCCATAAGCTCGTGAACACAAAATTCAATTCAACAAATATACGAAGGTCAGCTAGCTAAATTAGTAGTTTCTCCAGTATTTTGACACCAAAAATATCAATTTTTTTCAGCGTCCAACATGCAAATAGCTAATTACACGAAAACTAAACAACACTAATATTCATTAACATAATTTCAAAATTTACCTGCACAGTAAAGAGGTGTGTGCTGGCAACAATTACATAACAGACCAAACAGCGTTCAAGACCACACAAGATTATAAGCAACAAAAGAGAAGCAGCTGCAATAAGCTAAAGCATTAATTCACCATCGAAGTTCAAATAAGCTCAAATCAAGGTAGAATACGGACCTTTTGGGCAATCCTCGTTCTTGCAGCCACCATGCTGCTTCTGGAAAACTTTTAACCAAAAGTGCCTCGGCATTTTGGTGATCCACATAAGCATTTCTTTTTTCCTTGCAGTGCATGATCACCATCAGCCTCATCCGGGCGGGAAATCCCATAATCATAAGTCAACTCTACCATGGGGGGAATATGTTTCATGGCGAAAAAAGCAATATGTACATAGGTTTCACTGTTCTGATCATATGCAACTGGCTGCCAAAAAACATTTGGAGTGCAACTATGATTCATAAATCGAGACACATTTCCAGAGTTTTTCGCACTTATAATTAAGGGAGACGGAAGTTCATATTCCTCGCCAATATCATTACCATCGTCCTCTATTAGGCCAGGTTCACAGTTCCATTTAAATGGCTCGTATAGACGAGTTGTATCAAATACATATTCATCATCTTCACCCCCAGGCTTTACTTTGTCTATAACTTCACCAGCATATTCACATACAAAAGTACCAGCACGAATTGGATCCCACGACCGCAGTCCCCAGCCTCTATCCTTTGTTCTGAACACTTCCAAGCGAAGCTTTGAACCATTTTGAGACACCTTGTTCTTGCAGTTCGGACCACATGGACATGAGGGACCACATTCATGAACCAATGGTCTCCGACCAACCAACAGTCCATTAGATGTGTATGGAAAGTCACCTCCGTTTTTCCTGATGCAGGAGCAGTTCAGGTCACCAGGGGCACATGCACTACGACAGGTGCATCCATAAGAAGGCTCCGTTAACTTAAACGATTTAAGATACTTAACCGACGGGAAATATGTAAAGTAAGCAGGTCCTTTCTCTTCATCAAAATCATTTACAAGAGAAACAGGTAGACTTTCAACTCCTGAAGTAAGGTCAGGAAGGATTAGTCCAACCCTATTCGAGAACCCTTCCTTCCATTGTTGAATTGATTTCCAAACAGAAAAGGCAGCCGCCTGCCCAGGCACCCGAATTAACTTGTACTTGAACATATTACAACCGGATTTCCCCTTGTCCACCCACGACTCTTGAATCCTGTAAAGTCCATCATACACATAGACCTTTGATGCTGGACCAACAACATCCTTCATCCCCCGAATGACTCTCACTTCATTGGCACGGTGCAAACTCCTCTCTAGTGCGAGGTTACCCCTTTCAAGTTTCTGATCAGTGGCCGGTTTATCCCTTTTGTGACTATTGGCACCGCCACCATGCCCACTATAAATTAAAACATCTGGATCCTCCGCCTCGTCATCATACCCACCGGCAGAAACAATGCTTATCGCCAGTGGATCTTCTTCTCCTTCGCCTCTCAATATAAGGCAATCAATCCCGGCCATGGACTGGGAATGCAAGCCAACTAAACACATCTCCATTCGGAAAAAAAAGATATCCCCAATTTCCATCCCGGGAACTGCTCCTATTCTCTTTTTTTGATTAGTCCTCACCCCCTTGCTCATTAAAACATTCCCGGCTTTCAAATCAGCACGCTTCATCCCAGTCGATTCCCTAGAATCCTCTAATTGGCTTAGCTTTCTTCTAAGGGAATCAAATCTCATTAGCACACTATTAACAATATCTCTATTACCATCCTCCCTCTGAGCCAAAGTGATCCCCACAACAAAACTACTACTATCAGCAGCAGCCAGCATAACCTCCACATCTCTCTTCGGCTTCTTCTCAACGACTGCCTTGGGCCGCGCTGCAGAACGCTTTTGCCTCATTTGTGATGAGGACCCATCTCCATTTTCACTCCTAACCACATCACCATTCGACTGTTGAGGCCTAAACGAACGAAGAGGCGCTGGAGCTGAAGCGTGGGTTTGCCGTTGATTAAGGTCAGGAGCAGGAGTACCCTGAGGTCCATTAAACGGGAAAAAAGGCGAAAACCCAGCGGGGAAAGGACCCGAAGGAGGTGTACAGATAAAAGGGGGTGTCTGAGGACTAGATGGAAACACGGGCATCAAACTACGCAAAGGTTTGACATCCAAAACTCTAGTTTTATCAAAGTTATGTGGAGGAGCTGAATTATTATTCGACCCTCCTTCCATTTCTACACCCTAAACCCTAAATTAACACCTAATTACACAAAACAAAGCAGACCCAGCAAAACCCCAAAATTGAATCTTACCTTAAGTTCCCCCAAATCATTCAAAAACCCCAAACCTAGAAATGATAAAAATCATTTCTTTTTGGTCCCTGAAACAAGAAAAATCAAAAATTAAGGGCTGCATGTCCATGGAAAACAAAATTGAATAAAGGGTATTGAAGATCTAACAATTCTTTAAGACATAATACAAGATTAACGGGGAGATCAAAGGACATATTCAAATAAAATGAAGAAAAGGGCATAAAGATTAAAGATATTACCTTTGAAAATAAGGGTTGATGCAAGAACAAGAACGGAGATTAGAAGAAGAAGAAGAAGAAGAAGAATCAGAATCACGAACAAGGAGATGGATTCCAAAATGAGAAAGTCACAAACTTTTACTCTCTGCTCACCTCTGTATTCTATGTCTCATTGCTCTTATTATTAAACTTTCCAAAATGTTCCTAATTTCTTCTATTTTCATTTTTTAACTTGCAAAAATAAAACAATATTTATATTATAGAAAAATAATATTTGTCAAAAGACTACCAAATTAATTAGTTAATGCAGGGGTATAGACTATAGTTAGTTTGTTTTTTCCCTACTTTGTTTATACTTTATTTTATACACCATTAGGTTATGTTTTAACCCATGATCCAATGATTGTGAAAAACGGAATAACCATAAAATCTCTCCAATGTAAATTATGTATTTTTTAGATATAATTTTTAGTTTGTTACCTTTTGAGGGAAAGATATCGAAAAGAAGTTTCAAATTTTTTAAAAACCATTATTTCATTTGTAATATACGAATAATAATGAATTTGTATCAATATACGACAATAATATGTTTACAAATAAAAAGTAATATAACTTATTAAAAATTATTATGATTAAATATTGATTTTTTATTTATTAAAATGTTATTAAGGTGTTAATTAATTGATGAAATATTGTGTAGACAAGAAGCATTATATGCAAAATAAAAAAAGGACAATTTTAATTTTTAATGTTTAGGTCCATGTTAAAACTAGTAATGGTATCACTTAACTCTAAGTTTTGTTGTAAACAGTATGAATGTAGTGCCAATTTCTCTTATTCATAAGTATAATTGCACCGTTATTATTTTAGATTTTGAGAAAATGTTATTAAGCTTGTTTTGAGAGTATCTGTCTAAAAAACCGTCATTTTGACTAGTCCATAAATTTAGGTTATACTAAAAAAGTACATTACATCAATTTTACATTAAAAACATAAATATAATTTCATATTAAATAGAAAATGGTAAATGTTATTGAGTATTTTTACAATATATTCATTGCATTTTATATTAAAATATTAAACCATTGTAAATGAAAAAAGTAAATAACTCAAATCAATTGGTTGTAGTTCAATTAATACATTTATTTATATTGTGAGTGACTTCAAAAATTCGGATTTTGCTCTTTACAAATTTTATAAAGAAAATTATCACAACTCGAGATAAACTAATATACAAACATAAACTATTTTGTGTGGGAAGTAGTAAAAAACAAACATATAAAAAGTCATTTCAAATCCAATAAAATCGCTTTTGAATCCCATGTTTTTATGGTCGTTGTCCTTTTCCCTTTCAAATGATTCCCTCTTGTTCTTTAGTTTGTTTGTTTTTTCAATTTAACCCTAATAATTTATCCAACTTGTTTGTTATTTGGTTATTAATTTAGTCAATTAATTAAGTGACAAGGATAAAAAATGAGAGCAAATATGGTGTTCCAAAAATTGTGGAAGTAACGTACCCATAGATCGATTAGGCCCAACATACTTTGCCAAAATATTTAACCAAATTCCATCTTAAAAAATGAGAGCAAATTTAGTGTTTCAAAAATTGTGTTTTTTTTCGTGTTCTACTCACATAAAATCAAGCTTTTTATTACGTGTGGGATAAGGAGAGCCCACACAATATATTAATTTTGATTATTTTAAATAATTTTATGTGAGAGAAACATGAAAAGGGACATAATTTCTGGGACAACAGATTTTCTCTTTTAAACAATAGTTATTTTACAAGGTTCACAATATATTTCAATTTAAAATTAAATCACAAACATAATCCAAATAAATATATCCAAAAATATATATCTTTAACAATGAAAAATTAAATTTAATATATATGTATACCGAATAGCAGTCTAAAACTTTGAAATTATGTATCTCATTAGGGTTTTTTACAAGACTAGCCCACTTTCAGTCTAAATGAATGGAAAACGACGGAATCGAGAGATAGCTGCCAATGGGAAGAACGTGAAAGAAGAAAGCAAAAACGATGGAGGGAAGAATCGAGAGATAGCTGCCAATGGGAAGAACGGGAAAGAAGAAAGCAAAAACGATGGAGGGAAGAATCGAGAGATAGCTGCCAATGGGAAGAACGGGAAAGAAGAAAGCAAAAACGATGGAGGGAAGAATCGAGAGATATAGCTGCCAAGTTCTTGGTCACCGCTACTTGTTGTCGACGCCGTAAACTAGAAAAGAGCGAAGAAATTGACAACGACGGTACTCTTGTTATGGATTTGAGAGCAAATAAATTGAAAAACAAAGGAAATCTGGACGGAGGAAATTTTGCTGTGATTGAAGAGAGAGCTGCTAATGCTAAAGAGAAAGAAGAAAGCATAAATGAGGGAGGGTGGTTAGTTGGGGGTATTTTTTTCCAGAAAAGGTGAGAGTGGTTAGTTTAGTATGTGAAACATAAAAGTGGTTACTAATGTAATTGGCCTATTGAAAGTGGGCTAGTCTTGTAAAAAACTCATCTCATTATATAATCTTAAACATTACTTATTATATGATAAAAATAATAATAATTACTAATAACTAATGGTTGGTTTTTGCATGAAATATGGTGTTTTTAGAAAGCATGCTCAACGTGTCATTCAAAATAGTTATAAGAAAAAAATGTGTCATTAAATATGATAATGGTTTGATATGTGTATTACACATGTTGAATTAAAATTAATTAAGTTTATTTCTCTCAAAAAATTAATGAAATATATTAGATGTCGTAACCTTACTGTAAATAGTTAAAGTTAGGTGTCAATCGTATGTTCCTCCAAAAAAATGATGAAATTTACCAACTTATAAATTTATAAATAACAAAAAAATCCATAGTATATGAGTTAAACACTAAACAAGGATACATGAGAATGTATAGATAAATTAAAAAAGTTAATTTAAGAGTAAGAAAATTATAATTTGAGATTGTTAGAATTATTTCATGTAGGTCAAATAAAAATGGCCCGGATATGGATTATACATGTAATTACCGTTAAAGACCCATTGAAGGCTTTGAATAGATAGTCACACTCGCATGGGGCTGCGCTTGGTAGGGGGGGCTGTGCTTGGTAGGGAGGTCTGCGGATCGATCTCCACAACCGCGACTCGGAGGGGTTTAAATACCATAGGTCTTAGACCCGCCCCGAATCCGAATTAGTCAACCCAATGTGGTTCGAAAACCAGATGGAAAACCAAAAAAAAGATAGTCAGACACATAACCCTAACAATACCAACATATAAGAAAATCGAGCTGCATTATCTCCTACATGCACTCTATTCTCTTTCAACGTTTGATTTTAGTTTGTGGACTATAGTTATTAACGTCCAACTAATTACGTTGCATTTTTTATCCGTGACTGGTGAGACAAAATTGTGGTGATTTGTTCTTCCAATATTCGTCCACTGGAAATCAACTCAACATGTTTTATGTTATAAAAGATAACCGTAAACTCGTTTTTATATTTGGACTTATGTGATTAAATCTTGAGAGCTAAATTAATATACAAACGTAAACTATCTTTTTCGAAGAAATCAATAATATAAAAATCATTTCAAATCCAATATTTTATGTCCTCTCATTTTTCCTTTTAAATTATTTTTTCTTATTTCTTAGTTTTTGGCTATGTTTGGTATTGCTGTTGCAGAAAGTTACGACAACTTTTAGCTCAAAAGCATCTTTTCAGTTGAATCCTAATAAAACTTGCATTACATAAACACCATTTTTTATTACACTTGAGCCTTTAAAATCGTCTTCGGCCCATATAATAGAATTGTTCCAGCCCAATTGATTACACTTTAGGCCCAACCATTTTTCCTATTTGTTGACGTCCGCGTTATTAATATGATATATGAGATGAGAGCATCCACATAATATAGCAGATAAAAAGTTAGAACAGGGTTAGAATTTCTTAGATTTTTTTTAGGTAGGAGGGTGAATCGTCTAGCTGTAAATATTACTTAATTACAACAAGGCCATATAATTTATTGGCGTTAAATTTTTATTGTTTGACATGCTACGTAATCTCAATTTACAGAACTACATACCATGTAATTTCTTAATTTCGTGATAAGGTACAACCGAAAGTAATTTCACCCTTTTGAGTGTTTAATGTGTTGACAATTTAATCACTTCAAATATTATTAACAAAATCTTTTTTCTAGTCTAAATTTTTTCATTTCAGTTAGTATTTCTTAACGACATTTCACATTAAATTCAGTTATCATTGTGATTCCATAAAGTGGAGATGAAAAACCTAAGCTTTTATTATTTGTCTTCTTTCTCGAGACTAAACTAACTTTGGCATAAGAAAACATCAATCACTAACTCTTCCCTTAATTTTATTTTTTTTGTCTTATCTCAAATATCAGATAATATTGGATCATACATAGAATATCTATAGTAGAATTTCTCCCACATCCAATAATATCAAAGGCACTGTAAGATCATATATAACATAATATAAACCTTGAACAAGAAGAAATATACATAGAATAAGGAGGAGGAACATAAAGGAAAACAAAGAATCAAAATATATATTTTGCACAGAATTTATTCCAACTTTAGCTAAAGAGAAATCATTGCTTGCATTATAAGTTTATTATTCACTTTTCCAACTTTCATACAGTTCATATTTGATAAATATTACTACGTTGGCCCTCAATATGAAGTCACATGAATATAGAAGTGATAAAGTGTGTTTTGCCAACAAATTGACAAGTTAGTTAGTACATTGACTCATAAGAATAAAACAAAATAAATAAGCTATGAAGTCCAAAATTGCCTTTAAAATTTCGAAGAAGCGTAAGTTTATCCATAACATATGAAGCGATTTAAATTATTAGCTTTGCTCTTTTGGATTGAGACAATTTCATTAGGTTGTTATTTAACTATTAGATAAAACCTTTATATAGTGACACTAACATTGTTCTAAAGTTTTTTTCAAAAAACAAATAACCACAAATAAGCTAATCATAAGAATATTACACCTTAATAGAATTAAAAACAACAAGCTAGTATGCATGAAATTGCTTCAACTTATTTGAAAAGTATGACATGATATTAGATAACTGCAAAATCAGTTCATTCAAATTTTTTGTAACGCAAAAACAAAAATTATCTTGATTCACTAAAAAAGATAGATGCAAATTTGGGCATTTTCCATTTTTTTAAATAATTGTATGAAATAAAATAATATAAATTCCACATAAAGTAACAGTCAAGAATGGTTTAACTTATGTAACTAGAAAGCTTCTTGTATAAAAGTGAAGAAGTTATTAATCATCCTTCTCATTTAGCCTATAAATGGGCAATTTATGCCTCCCAATCATTCCAATTTTTCTTTTTTTCTCTTCCTATCCTTTATGGCTTCTTCTCCTCTACAACTTCTCCTTCTCTTTTTACCTTTTTTTCTTATTAGCTTCACTTCATCCACCCAAATTCCTCAGGTAAATTCCCTTTCTCCTCACAATTTTCAAGTGAAATTCAGGTGAAACTCTAGTGAATTTAAGTGAAAATATAATGAAAACAGAGTAGAGTGTGACAATGAAGTACCCGTATACGAATTTAATCTTTTTAAACACAATTAACTTGTACCCATTTCAAAATACATTAGTTCATCATAAATGCATATTTTTTTCTTCAAAAATGTTCATGTTTTGGCAGCATTATGTTGTTTATATGGGAAGTTCATCCAATGGAAAAACAGAAGAGGGCATAGTTTCAGAATCAGCTCATTTGCAATTACTATCTTCAATTATACCAAGGTAATAATAATTCACAAACATATTTTTTCTAATTTAATTTTAATTATTCTTTTGAGGTTTTGAAAATATATAATTTTGGTTTTGGACAGTGAAGAAAGTGAGAGAATATCAGTTATCCATCATTATAATCATGCTTTCAATGGATTCTCTGCTATGCTTACAGAGAATGAAGCCTCTGTTTTGTCTGGTATTTTTCTTTTTTGGTCCTCTGCTTTATTATTACTTTTTCTGTTCAATAAATAAATACTAGATCTAAATGGGAAAATAATAATAACAATAACACTAATAATAATTATAATAATAATAGTGAAACAATCGGATTTCAAAAATTAATTATGTTATCGAATGGACAGTGACAAAATACCCGATATAATTGTGTAAAATAGATTCTGATTTAATGGTAGTTAGCTAAATAGTATTTGGTCAATTATTATAAAAATGTCTTTAGAGTCTCGGGGGAGTGCCATCTAATACTACCCATTAATTGTAATAGTATTTTCGAATGCATATATGTATTGTATATACACATGATACGTGTTCTTATTCTCTGAGTTTATATTTTATGAGGCCATGTGTAATGTAGAAGCTTGAATAAATACTATATATTGAATATTTTGCATGCTCCTGTTTTGATAAGTAGTAAATTTTAATTATTATGAGCTGTGTAAAACAAAAGCTTTAATATTAATTTAGTTTTATTCAATCGGTTAAATAATATAGGCTTTTGCGATTGAAAGGTCATGAAATTGAGTCCGAACAATCACATTATTGGTGAATTGAAAATACATATAAAATGAGCCTAACATAAACTATTATGAGGTATATACTTATTTCCCAGGTCAATATCACGAGGAGACATCAACATTAAAAACCAAAAACATGTTGGCTTTAAAAATCACTACAACTTGAATCATGGAATGTGCTTGATTAATGGTTGTGGGTTCAAAAATTTCATACCTAATATTTGAATACAAATTCTACCAAAAAAAATAAAAATATTTGAATACAAACCGTAGTAATGTGAATATCTCACGAATGAATTCCTTTTGTCACAATTCATATTTAATTGGATTCGATGAATAAAAATAAATATATGATGCCAATGAATATTGAATGATAGGTTATGAAGGAGTGGTATCAGTATTCAAAGACCCAACTCTCAAACTCCACACAACTCGTTCTTGGGATTTTTTGGAGGCTAATTTTGGCATGCAAAATACCCACCAAACCAGATATCCACATTTACCGAGTGATATAATTATTGGCATGATTGACACAGGTAAATGGTAATAGTAACATTTTAATCAATTTTTAAATAATATTTTTTGTAAATTTTATTATTGTTAAATTGTTCTACATTACTAATTTGGCAGCAAATAGCTTCTATAAAGCAATTATATCCCTTTAAGGTGTCTTTTGGGATTAGTTAGGCTTTGCTAAGATTGTATCTGAATCATGGTTGAACAATGTACGAGCCCTTGCTAAATTGGTATTATACGCAACTAAAACTGGACGTGAATGGAGCGTGTTAAATTGTCCCACATTGCTTACTTGGAAGCAAAAATATCTCCTTAAATATAGAAAGCAATCATATCCCCTTAAAGTGTCTTTTGGGGTTAGTTAGGCTTTGCTGATTATTCGCATTAACTTGAATGATTAAAGCGTTTAAGTTGGTAATTTTGTTCTAAATTTCAGTCGGTGTGTATGTCAAATTTCAATTAGAAGAATATACACCTAAAAAATAGGTGAAATATTAATTATTAAAAAGTGCAATTATATTCGGGACGAATAAACAAAAATTTCCAAGATCATAGGACATTGTCAATCAAGATCAAGTGCAATTTTTGGGGAAATTGTTAGTTGGGTTTGATATACAATTAATGGGGCCAATAGCTATATTTCGTTTGAAGGCTCCAAAATGTGTAGGCCATCTTTACCATAATCCATGTGCTCAATGCCCCAATTCCTCCTTGATTGGTATAAATAATCATAAATAATATGTATTTTGATGTAGGTATTTGGCCAGAGTCACCAAGTTTCAGTGACAAAGGAATTGGAGAAATCCCTTCAAGATGGAAAGGGACATGCATGGAAGCTCATGACTTCAAAAAATCCAACTGTAATAGGTATATATCCACATTTCATTCAATTTGTTTTTCTTTATCAAACTTGATTTAAATAGTAGATTAACTTTAAACTTACAAAATGTCTTGTTAACTCTTTAAACTTGTTTAACGTGCCATAATTAACTTCTTAAATTTTGTGGCAAAACATGACTTGGTTTTTGACAAATTGTGTACCGCACCACCTTTATGCAAGTTTGAGGGGCGAGAATTTTAGTATAAACAAGTTTAGGTGGTCAATAGGTCATTTTAAATAAATCTAGTTGTCCAATACGTCACCTTTAACAAATGTAAGGAATTAAATAGACATTTTATAAGTTTAAGGAGTCAATTTGTTTGTTGTGCCAAGTTCAAAGTGCTCCAATGTATTACACACTTTCTTTTTTATTTTATTTTTACATCAACACACTTTCTTTTTTATTAGCATAACAAATAATAGTTAACTGACACGTCACTTTAAATTTTGAAACGTCTCGTTTACTTTTTACACTTTCCGTATTGACTCATTAAACTTATTGACTTCGTCTTCTAAACTTGATTAAAGTCACTGCATTTCACTTATCCAAAACTTTCTATTTTTTTGTGTTATAAAGAAGAGAGGGTCGATAGGGTATTTTGGCAAGTTCAAGAAGTAAACATGATGTTTTCAACTTTAAGGGGTGTGTCAATGTAGTTGGGATGTTCTACCTTGCTAACTTGTCGCTTTCATTTAGAAAAAAAAAAAAAACAAAGTGATATAACTAATTTTCCTAATACACTGCATTTCTTACATAGGAAATTGATAGGAGCAAGATACTACGAAGACATAAACCAAAGCACAAAGAAGTCAAACAAGACCCATATGACAAAAACAAATGGTTCACCAAGGGACTACATTGGCCATGGAACACACACAACCTCTATAGCCAGTGGTTCCATAGTGGCTAACACAAGTTACTATGGGTTAGCCAAAGGCAGAGCCAGAGGTGGCTCACCAAGAGCCAGAATAGCAGCCTACAAAGCTTGCACATTAGATGGTTGTGCTGGCTCAACAATTTTGAAGGCAATTGAAGATGCAATCAAAGATGGTGTTGATATAATCTCAATTTCAATTGGGATGGACTCATTTTTTCAACCTGATTACTTGAATGATCCAATTGCAATTGGCTCATTTCATGCTCAAGAATTTGGGGTTTTGGTGGTTGCTTCTGGTGGGAATGATGGCCCTGATGCTTTTACTGTGGTTAATTCTGCTCCATGGATTTTTACTGTGGCAGCTTCTAGTATTGATAGAGATTTTGAATCTAGAGTGGTTTTGGGAAATGGCAAGTTTTTTCAAGTAAGATCTTTTTTTCTTATTTAATAATCGAATAAGCGTAAAAATATCCTTAATGTTCGTAGCAGAAGTTAAATTTTTTTCTAATTTAAAAACGGGTAAATAATTTTATTTTCTGGTGATCAATAGTGGATGCTCAAATCCACAAATAAAAAGTACACACGATCACTAAAGTAAAATATATTCGCACAACAATGGTCGTTCAAATAAATGCTTCGTCAATGTAATTAGCAAAGCTGCACATTTCTGTGATTTGTCAACATGTTCCTTTAGAATGGGATGTTAATGATAACTCATAAACATGATTGGAATAGTAATTATGTGACATCCACTTTTTTTTCACATGACTGACAAATGTAAATTAGTGTGATTTCTTTTCCTTTTTGGACACTTGACAAATATGTGTATGACACATAGTTGACACATATATTCAAGGCAACCACTATAATCTTATTTATGATGTATTATTGTATCAATGTGCCATGATTGATGTCAATATTCCGGACTATCTGGATTTAGTCGTGGTGACTTTATAAACATAAATGCACTACTATAGTAACTTTATTAACAAAAAATCTACTTCAATAATAAGAGATACATCATAACTCTATTTTAGTGATCGGAGGTGTTTTTCTACCTGGGTTTAGTACCTAATGTTACCAAACAATGCTGATTGTGTCCTTCAGTAATTCAATGTATATGTTAATTTTTTTTTAGAAAATAAGTTATGATTCTTAATGTAACAGGGGTCTGCCATAAATTTCTCAAATCTTACTAGCTCAAAGACATATCCTATTGCATTTGGTGAAAATGTTGCTTCAAATTTCACCCCTGCATCAGAAGCAAGGTAAATTTTCTTTTTTTTTTCTTACTTGTTTTTGGATTAATTTGACTACATTCAAGTCGTTATTTGATTAGAAGAGTATATTGCACCGGCACTACAATAGAATTTCTTTTCATTTTGAACCTACTAGGCAAGTTTATTAAAATGACCATTTTGTCCTGTTGTGCAATAAAACTTCAGGAATTGCTATCCAGGGTCACTAGACAGGAACAAAGTTGCAGGCAAGATTGTAATATGCATTGACAGTGACTTTAGCATCCCTCGGCGAATCAAGAAACTAGTCGTAGAGGACGCGGGAGCTAAAGGGTTGATCTTGATCAATGAGTATCTCAAAGGTGTACCCTTTGATTCTGGTGTGTTTCCATTTTCAGAAATTGGGAATTCTGACGGATCTCTACTCCTTAAATATATCAATTCTACCAAGTAAGCGTTTCTCTTTTAAATTCTGATACGACAACACGAATTATAGAAGCAATCTGTTTAACACGACTCGTTTGACAATGTTATTAGTTCTTTGCATTTTATATCATATATAATTATGTGGAGAACATATAAATTACGTAACACGAGAACCCGTTTTGATACGTGGAAACATATGATTTTTTTTGGCAGAAAACCAAGTGCAACAATCCTTGCTTCAAGTGACATTCTACACTATAAACCAGCACCTGTTGTTGCATATTTCTCTTCTAGAGGTCCTGCACAGCTTACAGAAAACATTCTCAAGGTTAATTTTGCCTTTCTTTTTTCAACAGAATACGATGAAATTTAGCTCGTGAATCAATCTCGGTCGTAATTTGTAATGGATTACGACGCGATCTCTAGAAAACAACAGAATTACATTCCTGAAAACTCAACCTGCCTATATGAAGCGGCAGTGTGGGGCTTAATTATAGGGTTAAGTGCTCCATTGGAATTGACCTTTGATGCTTGTCTCAATTGACTTCTCAAATTCAATGTGTGATGGTACGTGATGGTGACTGTCACGTGTCGGTTAAAATCACTAGTCAAAGTTGATTTTTGTTGATGTGGCAGCCATGTCATTTTGTCGATGTCCAAATTGACCAGAGTGACTTTATTGAGACAATTTGAAGTTAAACGACTAGTTTGAGACAACCATCAAACTTCAGTAACCGACGGTGTGTTTAACGCCTTAATTATATTACAAAGTTTAATAGAAATTGTGCAAATTGATCAGCCAGATATAGTGGCTCCAGGAGTTGCAATCTTGGCTGCCATGATTCCTGAGAATGAGCCTGGAAGTGTTCCTAATGGAAAAAAGCCATCAGGATATGCAACAAGATCTGGTACATCAATGGCTTGTCCTCATGTTGCTGGAGCTGCTGCTTTCATCAAATCTGT
This sequence comes from Euphorbia peplus, assembly GCA_028411795.1. Classification (NCBI taxonomy): domain Eukaryota; kingdom Viridiplantae; phylum Streptophyta; class Magnoliopsida; order Malpighiales; family Euphorbiaceae; genus Euphorbia; species Euphorbia peplus. The sequence goes on along the minus strand of CP110843.1, from coordinate 2,918,470 downwards.
GCACCATGGATGGACTTCTTCCATGATCAGATCCGCACTTATGACAACAGGTAAGTACGACTGTCGATTCTGACACTACAACATGATTTACAGAGGCAACTTGAATATCATTTTAATGCATTTGACTAAAATGGAAACACAAACATGAGGAAATGTTATTTCTAAAAAAAGTATAGAATGTGAAGGTAATGGAAACTTAATTGGAAACGAACACGAACGTGTAGTAACACTAATAAATTATGAAGTCCTTTTGTGCATCATAGTATATAACATGTTATAACACCACAAATTCATTGTTGGACACAACAATTTAATTCATACCGATAACATGATTATTATTTCAGGCCATCATATTGGCCTAAAATACACCCTAGCTCTTTGTACATGTCAAGAAAAGTTAATTGCCCTCCATATTTTGAAACTATCCTACACCCCTCAGCTTTCTTAAAGTGACTATTGACTCCAAAAATCCACGTGGGGAAAGAAGTGAAGATCCCGAACAAGTTGAAGTATGTATACTTTAAGCAAGTTACAGGGCACAAATTGTCATAAGCAAGTTCACGGGGAATTAGCTAAATGATTAGATTTCCTTACCATTGTACCAACTTGGCGACTACTAATGAATTGTGTGTTCTTACTTGCATGTGAATGTAGTCAAAAGTAGCCGAATCATGTAAATCTCTTGGTATACTCAACAATGTATCAAACTTACTATACTCAACAATGTATCCAAGGGGTAGCCAAGGGATTGCCTTCACGTCCACCCCATTAGCCACCGGAACCACCCCTATCATGGATGGTTTCAACCACCTCTGTCTCTTTACGATTATTAGAGGGTTCGACCCCTCAATATCTCAAATATAGTGAATTTTTTTTCTTTATAGATGCATGTGTAGAATGACCCTCTGGTGCCGTATTCCTGTATTCGCCACTGAGTTAAATATGCGATTTCTGAAACTTGGTGTTTATTTTTGCAGCTACTATTCGCGACAACCTCGGAAAGCCATTGAAAAACAGCTCAAATTCAAACTCAAATCCACATGAAATAGGAGCTGGAGAGATAAACCCAATTAAAGCTCTTAATCCAGGATTAGTCTTCCAAACCACCACCAATGATTACCTCCAATTCCTCTGTTTTTATGGATACTCACAGAAAAAATTAAGATCTATGTCAAATAATAAAAACTTCAATTGCCCCCCGAAACGCTCTGAAAATCAAATCTCAGACGTTAATTACGCGTCAATTTCCATCGGTAAACTTGACAGACATCAACCTTCAATCACCATAAGAAGAACTTTGACAAATGTTGGACCTCCAAATTCAACTTACATTGCCAAAATTGAAGCTCCACAGGGATTATTTGTTAAGGTTTTTCCAAAGACACTTTGGTTTGGAGAAAAATTATCAAAATTAACTTTCAAGGTTAACTTTGATGGTAAATTGGCTAATCATGGTTATAATTTTGGGTCGGTAACTTGGTTTGATGGTAAACATTATGTTCGGTTAGTGTTTAGTGTTAATGTTCTGAATAATGATAAAAAGATGAGGTAAATATATATGGAGGGTTTTTTTTGTAATATTTTTTTGGTTGAAAGAAAGTTCAAAATTGATTTTCACTCATATAGTTGCTTTTGAATTGATGTTAATCAATTTATTCTTTTATTTTTTTTGAGCTTCTACCAGTGGAATAGGAGAGGTTGAAAGATATATTGTATGATCGAATTATATCAGTTAGAGTGAACAAATGTATTGTTCCATTTTTTTTCATATATATTTGGCCTAATACATTAAGGTCCCTAAACTTAGGTCACACTCTTTATGATTTATTAATACTTATTAGTAGTTCATTTCATTTCAATAAATATACTTCAATTTAGTTTAGTTCAATTCAGTTTAATATTTTCAGTTCAACAATTTTCAATCATAAAAATCAGAGCTTCAATTAGAAGAATCAATTGGTCTCACGAATTGTACGGATGTTTCGTCTTTGAACTTGTTTCAATTACCACATTAGCGCCTAAGTTTTACATGAGTGATCACAAGGAGAGATTTTGACAAATTAAAACATAAATCACTTCGAGCTAGTTTAGGACGACAATAAATCATTCTAAACATTGCGTTTGGTTTAAATTTCAAAATCGGAATCGAAATGTAATGGAATCAGAATCGGAATCACTATTTTTAAATCTGTTTGGTATCGTATGAAACCGGAATCTAAACTTTTTTTAAAAATCTTTGATTTTCTAATTATCATAATGATTAAATTGCAATATTTATGAAAAAATAATTTAGTAAATTAACAAGTTATTTTTAAAAATTCAAATATAATCTGAAATAATCAAAAAAATAAAAGTAAGAAATAACTGAAACACAATTAAATGACCATGATCAAGGTAGAGATATGTAAAACCACCACCAACAATGAAAAAGAAAAGAAAACGTGGTATTGGTGATGGTTAATTAGCAATTTTACTATTTTAAAAATAAATAAATCAGTAAATAAATAAATAAATCATTAGTGAGATAAAAAGGAGGGAATCAATAATCATTAACAAGGTGTGGGGTGGGAATCAGATTCCGATACATTTGGGAATGAGTTTCCCTTTCCATATTACCTATTTATGCAACCAAACAATAGGAATGGGAATTATCCGATCCCATTCTGATTCTAGGTCCAAATATACTCTAACCAAACCCACCCTAAAGGTCAATATTCAACTAAATTTAGGTTGCCAATAAATTATTAACATCAGAAGAAGGGGTAAAATTCATCTATGGTGTATGAACTTAGGAGTAGTTCACAGTATGGTGTACGAACTTCATTTTTGCACACTAAAGTATATGAACTTAAGGTGACCTCATATTAAAGTGTATATGACCGGTCAACACGTGGTCAACGCGCCACCTTATCATTTTTCAATATTTTTTAATAGATCCACTACCCTAAAATTAGCCTCCCACCCTTCTTCTTCTTCTCCAAACGCATCTCTCTCATTTATTTTCTCATTTTATATTTCACTTTCCTCTCTTTTCCCTCCCCTTTTCTTATTATTATTCTTTCATTTTCATCTTCTTCCTTTTTCTTCCTCTCTTTTCCTATTCTTCTTCCTTTCATCTTTCATCTTGTGTTTTATCTTAAAATTTATATTCCCTAAACTCTAAGGAGGGAGAAAAAAGAGGGAAAAAAAATGAAGAAGATAAAAGAAAAATAATAAGATAAGAAGATGAGGGAGAGATAATAAAATAAAATAAAAAAGAGATGCTTAGGGTGGCGTGTTAACCACACGTTGACCGGTCATTTTGACCTGATATATACTTTAGTAGGAAGTCATCTTAAGTTCATACACTTTAGTGGGGGTCACCTTAAGTTCATACACTTTAGTATGCAAAAATGAAGTTCATACACTATCATGTGAATTACTCCTAAGTTCATACACCATAGGTGCATTTTACCATTTGAAGAAGACCTCCTTAAACTTAAAGAGCAATTGGTTTTTCTAATCAAATTTAAGTACACTTTAATATATTTATTGTTTTAATTTATTCAATATGTTCCAAAATGCATATCATTTTGTTAAAAAGAAAAAAAATCATTAAACAAAGGTTAAAACAAAATTTCATCCTTATTAATATCCTATTTAACTTTTGAATTTTCAACTATCTCCCTGTTATCATTAAGTACAATTTTTTTCCCCATCTTGCTCTTTTTTTTTTTGACAACTCCCATCTTGCTCTCTTTATGCTTTATCAATAATTTTGTCAATTTATTTATCAAGAGTATACATAATTTAAGGAGAATTTAGAACAATAACAAAATTAAAAGTGATGAAATTGAGAAATATAACTTCCCCTCGAACCACATTTCAAAACGGAGGAGACTGTGTGATAGAACATATAATATGTAAAGGCTCTTATAAAGTATACCTTATAGGCATCATATACCACAAAAACAAAAAGTAACATTATTCAATTAAAACGTCAATTTGACCAAATCACAGATCATACAATTAGATAAAAACAGAGAAATCTCACACACCATACTCCAAACTCATAGAGCTTAAACTCCAATTAAAATGCTAATTTAAACCATTTCCTAATCTACCAACATAATTTAAAAAAATTACTACATCAAACTCGAATTATTTCATCACTATTTCTCAACATTCACAGTAAACATCAAACGAACAAAATGTTTACCGTCAAACCAAGTAACCGACCCGAAATTGTAACCACGGGTAGCCGACCTAGCACTGAACTTAACCTTGAAAGTTGATTTTGATAATTTTTCTTCAAAGTAAAGTTTTTGTGGTGTAACTTTAACAAATAATCCTTTGGGAGCTTTAATACTGGCAATATAAGTAGAATTTGGAGGTCCAAAATTTGTAACGGTCCTTTTTATGGTTAGAGATTTGCCAAGTTTAGCGACGGAAATTGATGGGTAATTAATGGTTGAAATTAGATTTTCAGAGATTTTTTGGGGGCAATTGAACTTTTTATCATTTGCCATAGATCTTATAAGTTTTTCTGAATATCCATAAAAACATAGGAACTTAAGGTAATCGTTGGTGGTTGTTTGGAAAATTAGTCCTGGATGAAGAGCTTTAGTTGGGTTTATTTCTCCAACTCCCATTTCATGTGGATTTGAAAATGATCCTGAACTGTTTTTCAAGGGCTTTCCCAAGTTGTCATAAATTGATGCTGCAAAAAACAAACTTACATAAGAAAATTCATTTAGGGCTTAAATGTATAGTTGGTTACTGAATTTTGATGATTGTCTTGATAAAATCACTCAACTTTGAATTTTATCTCAATTAAGTCACTTGATATTGAGTTGGACAAACAAAAATGATAGGACTGCAACTTCAGCATAACAACTTTGACCAAGACATGATATCATCCTAGACACCACGTGTCACCAGTTTCTATTATAACTTTTTAAAAAAAATTGATGACATATGAAGTTTAGGTGGATATCACGTGTCGATCAAAGTTGACTTTTATTGATGTAGCACGATCTCTTAAATTTACACTTACTTTCATTATAGTAAATGAATTTCAAAACTTGACATTATATTACCTGCATTTTACATTTTCTTTCATTCATACAAAACAAGAATTTCAGATAAACAAATAAAAGATCAAAATAAAGTTGTTTAGCTTCACATTTTTCATAGACTAATATATAATTTCCGATTTTGAAATCACTATTTTCTATATTCTAACCAAATAGCTAATTTACCGAAACAAAACGAGACTTAGCCATCTTAGAATATCATTTTTATAAGTTTTAAAATGAAGAGTTATCTACTATTCTTTTGAAGGAAGAATTATATACTATTGAAGCAATTCTTTTGCAATTAATGTTGCAAGGAACATGGATGAAAGTATGTACGAAGTTTGTGTACCATAATGTCAAGTTTTGAAATTTAGGTACCATAATGAAAGTACAAAAGACTATTGTAAATGAAGGCCGTTTGACCGCATAAGTCTCGCCTAATCGCTCAAAATTAAAAATTCGATTTGGACCGACTAAACCGCCTAGGTAATCAAAATCCGACTTATCTCATACTAGTTCCCCAATTAGTCTCCCTCTAGTCCTCAAAAGTTCTACATTGATAGATTACATGTATGTATTTTACCATTTTTATCTAATGAAAAATTATTTTCTGACATTTTCCATCTGATGTGTTATTTCATAACTACATTTATCCCCAACCTACGGCTAATAATATGAGTCACCAGAGAAGGTTGACACGACACGACTTGTTTATCATCAAAAAATTTAAACATACAAACCTGTAGTCATAAGAGCAGATCTGATCATGGAAGGAGTCCATCCATTGTGCACAGATTTAATGACAGCTGCAACTCCTGCAACATGTGGGCAAGCCATCGATGTGCCTGAGTTTAATGCATATCCTGCTGCCTTTTTTACATCAGGAACACCCTCATCTTCAGTTTCTGGAATCACTGCTGCTAAAATTGCGACCCCCGGAGCCATTATATCCGGCTGATCAAACCCCGAACATTTTCAAGTAAGACCAATTTTATCCATATCAAAAAATAATATTTAAATGGGTTACTTTTAATCATTATTCGACTGTCACATCCGACATAATAAATGTACGTATACGTAATAACCTTGAGAATGTTTTTTGTAAGTTGTCCTGGTCCTCTGGAGGAGAAATCTGCAACTACTGGTGCTGGTTTGTAGGGTAGAATAGTTGTTGTAGGAAGGATAGTTGCGGTTGGTTTTCTGTAAAATAAAAAAAACATTATATAAATCCGTGCGCAAAACGAGTTATCGTGTTTCATAATCTAAGCTTAATATGTATGTTGTCTCTTAAATTCGTCCTCAAAATTGCAACGGTCACTCTGAATTTCTAAAAGTTACAAATAACTTAAAAATAATCTCATATGCTTGTCTAACTACTCATTTTATCTCTATAATTTCAAAATTGACGGTATTAAGAGTTATATACAATAGATAGTATTCATTTCAATATTTCTGTTTTACGGATTTTCAATATGCATCATCTGTAGCTTGCGCTTTTTGATACTATCCCTTTTGAAATTAAGAGCCTACTAAGAGCAATCGAACAAGAGTATGGTGTCATTTATAACTTTTAGATGTATAGGACACAACTGAAGTTTTTCGACAAAGGAGGGCAATGCTGTCTATAATCTATATATTCACTACATGGATATAAATGCAATATGAACAATAACACCGTTAAACGGATACTATTAGACAATTTAACTCTGTAAACTGTATTATCGTGTTTAAAATTAAAAGTAGGTGAAATTTTAATGCTTACTCAGTAGAATTCATATATTTCAGGAGGTGGTATCCTTCAATTTTGCCAATTTGTGACAATGGAAAAGCACCAGAATTGAAGGGTACACCTTTCATATTCTCACTGATCAAGATTAACCCCTTAGCTCCGGCATCTTCTATGACGAGCTTCTTGATTCTCCGGGTGAGACCAGGATCAGTATCGATGCATACTATGATCTTGCCGGCAACTTTGTTATTGTCTAATGATCCTGGAAAGCAATTTCTGCAATTTCACAACCAGGGGTAAAATTGTCAATTTGATAAACTAGCTAAATCACGAGAACTTTGATATCCTAGGCTGAGAATTAATAGGGATGTGTCAAATTTTAAGTTTCTAAACAGATTTAAGCCGCTCTGATTTATCCAGATTAAATTCTCAATTTTGAATGTTTAGGTTGGGTCTGAACAGTCGGACGGGTCGTTCGTTTACAACAATGGATAAAATACGAAAGAAAACACAAAATACCTTGCTTCTGAGACAGGGGTAGAATCGGAAGCAACATTTTCACCAAATGCAAGAGGATATGTCGCTGAACGAGTAAGATTTGAGAAATTAATGGCAGAACCCTGTGACATCAAGAATAATAACTTGTTATTTTCTAAAATCATAAGACAAACACTATACTTTTAACGAAATAAAGCCTTATTTGCTTTCCGTAATATCCAAAATATTGTTATTTGTCTATTATACATTGTAGTAAAAGACACTAGACGCTAGTCGGACGATAAAGGTCGTTTGAGGATAAGTCAAGAATTAGTCGAGAAACTATTAAGGAATAAGTAAGATTTGAGAACCTAAACAGACTAAGGTGGTCTAATTGATTCAAACCGAATACTCGATTTTAGAATCTAGATGGTTAGACAACTTTAGTTTGTAACATTTTCTCTTTATGATATTCAAACATGTAATCTTTACTCCTTTCTGTTTTGTGGAAAGTAACTAATCTATTAAGTTATAAGGGTATTATTTTATAACTCATTTTGGACATGTAGCATATATATGCAAAATTGATTTGAATTTTTAACTACTCCGATTCGAAATCGTGTAACCAATGTCTAATGTCTTTTACTACACCAATTTTTACCCGTATCCTGTAATTAAAAAGTAAAATAAAATATTCTTACTTGGAAAGACTTGCCATTCCCCAAAACCAAAGTAGATTGAAAATCTCTATCAATACTAGAAGCAGCAATAGTAAAAATCCAAGGTGCAATATTGGTCACAGTATGGGCCTCAGGCCCATCATTACCAGCAGAACAAACCACCAAAATCCCATTTTGTTGAGCATGAAATGAGCCAATTGCAATTGGATCAGTCAAGTAATCAGCTTGAGAAATTGAGCTCATCCCAATTGAAATTGAAATTATGTCAACACCATCTTTGATTGCATCTTCAATTGCCTTCAAAATTATTGAGCCAGAGCAACCCTCTAAATTGCAAGCTTTATAGGCTGCTATTCTGGCTCCTGGTGACCCACCTCTGGCTGTGCCATTGGCTACCCCATGGTAACTTGCATTAGCCACTAGTGAACCACCTGCTGTGGAGGCTGTGTGGGTTCCATGCCCAAAGTAGTCCCTTGGTGACCCTGGTGTTGTTTGGTTGATTTCAGTGTAGTATCTTGCTCCTATCAATTTCCTGTGGATCGTTGTGAAAACGTTAGGCACTAATTGGATGGACATAGCTCTCGAGGATTTGTCCGAAATTAATAGAACTCCTATTTTCATATTGTCATATTGAGTTAATATAATGGGAATTTCTTCGACTTGGTGTAAAAAATATATCAACTACTTGAATTTATAATTTTTTATTAGCTATCTTAACTTGCTTAAAGTGATATATTGACCACATGTATCTGCTCTTTGCACATACATAAAGTGTGAGATTTAAATCCTCTCAAGTTAAGATATGATCAAGTTGGTCAAGTTCAATACATCTCAACCACTAATTACGAAATTAATGGTTGAGATTTGATTTTTTAATAAGTACTAGTTGAATATTAAAATTTACAAATCAAAGCTCATCCGTTATTTTAATAATTTAATGGTTGAGATTACAACTTGATCAACTTGACCATATCTTAAGTTAAAAAGGTTCTAATCCGAAGTGTGACATACTTTATAATATGTTAAAATACTCTCTTATGATCATATGAGCTTAAAGAGTTAATTATGTTATTTTTAGCAAATTCAGGGAGCGTTTTTTGAGTTTGGAGAGCTAATATGTTTTTTGAACTGAGTTCAAAGAGCTACTAATGTATTAGACCTATTGTATATTTATTTTGAACTCTACAAAATATCATCTCACATACAAATACAAAACAAGTAGTTACAATCATCCACATGATATTCTATTGATGTGTATGAGAGCTTCCGTTGATAATTTTATTAAACCAAAATCGAACTGTTAACTTTTTTTAAATACAGTTTTGAAATATCTAATATTAATAAGTACGGTGGACATTTTAAAATCGGGTGAATTACTCAATGAAAAGATCCATACCAGATTGAACCCTGGACTTTCTCTTTTTTAGAAATGATCCAAATTTGTAACAGAATGGTGTTACCTATTGCAGTTGGATTTGAAAAAGTCGTGTGCTTCCATGCAAGTCCCTTTCCATTTTGAAGGAATTTCTCCCATTCCTTTGTCACTAAAACTTGGAGACTCAGGCCAAATACCTACATTAAAATAAAATATTAACTATGGGTAGTTAATTAATAACACTCTTCTATAAAATTGATAAAAAAAGCTTAATACATCTGTGCCCCCTGAACTTATTTATTTTCGCCACTTGAGCCCCTAATTTAATATTGGGTTCTATTTGCCCCTTAACGTTTTTTAAAGTGCAACTATTGAGCCCTTTTTCACTGACGTGGCAGATAATGTGGCGGAAAGAGAAATACCGCGAGTTGGGCAGGAAAAATTCATAAAAACTCCTTGAAAAAATTTCTTATTAGTCCCTCAAACTTTTTTTTCATTCATTAATACCATCTTCCTCATTTTTGCTCCCTCTTTCTTGCTTAATTTCTTTTCTCCAAAAATCAACAAAACTCAAATATAAACTTCAAACTATCACAATTCTTTCAACCAAATACAAAATTGAAAACCAAAATCATACGATTGAAGTGAATAAAATTCAAATAATCAAAAGATTGAGCTATTTTTTGAACCCATTGCGTGAAAAAACCTCCTCAATCCTCCCGTATCGACTTGAACATAATAGCTTTCGGCTTTCCTTTTTATCTTCCATTGCAGAAATCAATTAATAAGAACCAAAATTTACAGAAAGAAGATGACTAAGTACAGATTTCAAGCTACTAATTGATCGGAAAAATTAGTTCTGAAATGCCTTAACCAAATAACAAAATCAGGCAAAACATAATAAAGATTCCCGAAGAAAAGAGAACACCTACATCACAAAAATGAAAAGATACCGGGAAAAAAACTCCGGTGAAACAGACCACCGGAAATGAAAACAAACTCCGGTGAAACAGACCACCGGAAACGATTAACATTGAGAGATGAGATGAAAAATAAAAAGGAAAGAAAATAAAAAGAAGAGGAAAGGAAATAAAAATTGCAGAGATGGAAAAAAAGGGAAAGAAGATGGATAGAGAGAGGGGAAGAACGAGAGAAAGTTGCAGATCTAAATTTTGGATTTGTGTTCATTTTAGTTTTAGTACACACTTTTCATTTCTTCTATTTTTAGCCTTAAATTTTATTTTTTATTCATTTAAATCATAAAATGATGACGTGGCAGGCGAGTGGAATGCACTCTCAATAGCGTGACTGGTTATTGTTTGGAAAATGGCCTAATAGTTTCACTTTAAAAAAAACGTTAGGGGGCAAATAGAACTCAATATTAGATTAGGGGCTCAAGTGGCGAAAATAAATAAATTCAGGGGGGCACGAATGTATTAAGCCATAAAAAAATAAAAAATTCTTCTAAAAATATTATAAATACCTGTGTCAATTATTCCCATAATAACATCTCTAGGTGGATGTTTGTTTTTGTGAGTATTTTGTATGCCATAATTTGCCTCCAAGAAATCCCAAGAACGAGTTGTGTGGAGTTTGAAAGTCGGATCCTTGAATACCGATACCACTCCATCATAATCTGTAGTTCCACATTAGTTTTTTTTTTTTTTGCTGTAATCCACATTAGTTAGTTGTGAATATTTAATTTAGCCGAATAATACGTTATTTATTCATCATAAGCAAAAAGTATGTTAGTCATGTACTGATAAATTATGTACAATAGTAAATCTAGTGATTTTTTTGTAAACGGCGAACATTGTGTCTAAAATTAATAAAAACCTCATTTGAAATAAGAATCTTTGTCTCCTTTTACTTACCGATGTTAGCCTTTTCGGAAAAATCTATATTCGCCATTGTGCATAACTTGTGAAAAAATATACATACTCGCAATTGTACTATTTATGACGTTAAGGCGGTGTAATTTTTGTATGGAGGACAATAAAGGAAAATATACCAGACAAAACAGAGGCTTCACTCTCTGTAAGCATGGCAGAGAATCCATTGAAAGCGTGATTATAGTGATGGATTACAGATATTCTCTCACTTTCTCCACTGCTCAAAATAAAATTTATATATTTTTAGAACCCAAACAAATATTAAAACTAATTACAAAAAAATTATTAATTATGATTACCTTGGTATGATGGAAGATAGTAATTCCAAATGAGCTGATAATGCAATTATGGCCTCCTCTGTTTTTCCATTGGAAGAACTTCCCATATAAACAACATAATGCTGCCAACAATTGTAAAAATTTGAAGAAAAAATTACGTATATGGATTAATTAATGTTTTGTGAAATGGGTACAAGTTAATTGTGTTTAAAAAGATTAAATTAGTGTACGGGAACTTTATTGTCAAACTCTTCTCTTTTTTTACTCTGTTTTTGCTATATTTTTTACTCAATTTCACCTGTTTCCACTAGAGTTTCTACTGAATTTCACCAGAGTTTCACTCAATTTCACCTGAATTTCAATTGAAAACTGTGGGAAGAGAAAAGGAATTTACCTGAGGAATTTGGGTGGATGAAGTGAAGCTGATTATAAGAAGAAAAGGGAAAGAGAGAAGAAGAAATTTCAAAGAAGAAGCCATGAAAGATGTGAAGAAAGAAAAATGGAGTGCTTCAGTCATATAACGACCCTTTTATAGAATTAATGAGAAGGATAATAGTTGTTATTTAATCGATTGAACTAAAAGTTCGAATTGATAGTCAAAACTCAGTTATTTTTTATATATATTAATCTCCGATAGTAGTTACTCTTTTGGAGAAGAAACTTTTAAAACAATCATTTAATTAGTTAAATTAAAACATAGAATAATTTTCTTTTAATGCAAGCAATCGTTTAACTAGGTTTTGTGCTTCTTTTGTTTACAAGGATGATGGTAGAACGGAACGTTTCCATATAGCTTAAATTGTTTCGAAATTATTATTTGTTTTCTGGTTCTTTCTTTTCTAATAATGTTCGTTTTCATGTTTGAAGTGCATATCGGTCGGTGTCAATCTAATTGGAATTTATCAAGTCACGGAAACATCTTCTAATGCTCGATCTGCTAATAGTTCCATAAATTTGAAAATGCTAACCATGCTCCCCAGTGACTAATTAAAAAATTCCATAATACTGCAGAGTCACTTTCCAGGGTATAAAGTAAATTATGATTAGAAAATACTCATAAAGGAATATCTGTTAAGTGTATTTTTTTTTTAAAAAATCACACATAAAACAACACCTATATATATATATATATGTAAATATCAACATGCATGCATGCATGTGCATGTTAACAATAGTATGTATCATTCTATGTGAGTAGGTGTGATTAGGGAGAAAGAAATTTAATAATATTAATTGAAAGTTAAGTAGTGGTGTAATTAATTGGCAAAAGCATCTTAAACCCAAGAGATCCTAGTGTACATCCGGTTTGTGAGTGATGGGTTTATATGTAACTTTTATATTCAATAAACTTTGGAGCCTTAATTGAAAACTCCATGGATTAATATTTAGTTTTGAAAAACTTATATTAATTATTGTTAACTTGAAGAAAAGAAAAATTAGCACAAGGACCTCGAAAAATAACAGAAGGTCTCCTGCTTAAATCCGATAAAAAATCTTATAATTTTAAAGAATATTTAACGTAGTTTAATTATATCAATTGGAATATCTATTTCGGTATTTTCAAGATTCAAGATTGGATATGGTCTCGAATTTTGTTGTTTGGCTTGGCAATTTTCTCGGGGCAGTAGGTGGGGTTGATACGGCTGAAGTTGCTTCGGTCGTTTGGGCAATATATATAGAAGCATGACATGATATGGTGGTGTGGGAGAAAAAGCATCTCCAGCCGCTGGTGGTAAGCTCTCAAGCACAACAGGCTCTTCAAGGATATGGAAATTGGCTCAAATACTTCATATTTTGTTAGTTGATCTTTCTTAATAAAGTTCGTTTATGGTGCCAAAACAATTAAGAGGAGTAAAGAGTTCAATTCAGACGTTTTAATGTATATTAACTTAAGCTGAAACAAAAATTGTAGATATATGTTGACAATATCAGTTACTTTTAAATCACAAACACCTTTTCAATGCCTTTTTTATTATTATTAATTTGACTTAGAAATTTATAAATTTTATGATTACTAGCTTGCTTTTATTCCATATTTATTATCTTAATAAAATCTTTAACATATAATAATTCAAGCTTCTCTCTATCATTTGAAAAATCTTAGCCTTTAAAGATAATTTTATTGTTTCTTTTGCAAAGAAAGATGTGCAATACACCATTTTTATATTTTCTTTTAAATAATAATAATAATAATAATAATAAATAGAGTGAGGAACATAAAAAAAAAACATATTTAGGTTAAGACCATGAAAATTTAATACTTGACATTTGATCCTTTAATATATACATAGCAAGTGCTCATTAAAGAAAATTATTTTTAGTTCTTGTATAAATTAGGGGATGGGCATGCTTTCTCCTTCTGGCATAATCCTTGGTTGAATGATATTTCTCTCTCTAATTCCTTCCCTCATATTTGCTTTGTCGATGCTGATATCTCCAAACGAGTTGCTGATACTAGTAGATATAGTGTATGGATGCTCCCTGATCCTCCTAATGTTGATATTGAGTTGGCTTAGCAACTAATTAGGCGATGCAGGATCACTCATTCTCAACCTTATCATGATCAAGCTCGACTCAGTTATTTTTTAATGATAATATCTTTTTATTCTGTAAAAATTACTTTTAATATTTTACTTTTGTAATTTTGAAAACTATATACAGTTAAACCTCGATGAAGTAATATTCGATAAAGTAATAACCTCGCTTAAGTAATAAATTTCGCCGGTCCCAACTTGGGCTAATGTCGTAAAGTAATATTCTCGCTAAAAGCATAAGATAATAAAAATTTTGAAAGTCCTGAAGGACCCAAGTAATATGTAAAGTAATAATTCCAGAATTATACATATATAATATGTATGAGTTACAAAATTCAATTTTTTTAAAATATGAATATATAATATCTTGTTTCTTTTTTCCACCAAAGCTAAAATTAACATCATCATTGACTTTACGTAAAGCATAAATAACACTTGGTATGTTTTGCTCGTGTTGTAACAAGTAATTGTTCAAAGTGTTGATTGCTTGAACTGCTTTCTTTGATGACAAGCTTGGGATGACATTGCTATCGTCTGGTTCAAGATCAGTCTTTCACCAATGTTCATTATCGACTCAAAAATTTGTTCATCCGTAGGTGATTCGATTGCTATTGTCCAGTTTAGGACTAGTCTTTTCATCAGTGTTCATTATCGATAAAGTAATAAATTCGATAAAGTAATATTTTTTCCCGGTCCCAAGAGTATTACTTTAAAGAGGTTTAACTGTATACTTGTTTTGAAAACTATATATACTTGTTTTTTTTTCTTTGATATATTTTTCATTTCCTATTAGATGAGATCGTTTACATTTACAAGATAAACGAACTAACTACCGAGTAGTTAATTTATTTATTCAAAAGTTTTGTTCGTGATCTTGCTTAAGAACATAAAAGCAAAATTTCATAAGTAGAAACGAACTGGTGATCAGCAAAGCTCATGAACAAAATCAACAAATAACTGACAAGCTTCCAATCATTAGTTTTCCAAGGAACCGAATGTGAGCAAACCAAAAGCCAATACTTGACCGGCTCGGCTCGTTTAAATTTGAGACTAATCTCAGTTACGTCTTCATGGCACTTCTTAATTTAGTATTAATTATAAGCTAACTTTTCTCTTTAGCTAAAGATGGGGAATAAACTCTGTGATTAGTGCATAATTTTATTCTTATTTTGCGTCCTTATCATATACAATCTTTAATTAATAATATATTTTACAGAGAGCCTCAGCTTTTGTTAAAGATGTGCAACTAAACTATACATTAATATATTCGTATGTATCATTTTGAAAAGAGATTTTAGTATATTTCTGGAGCATATACTTCAAGCCAATAAATAGTAGACATGTGTCTCATTAACCAATAAGATTTTGACAATGTATAATAATTAATTAAAATGTAATTCTTAGTTAATTATTTATATAAAATTCTAGATCCAAAAATAAAAACCCTAGACGGCAAAAAATAAACCCTAGATCCTAAATGATGAACCCTAGATACTAACCGATATGATGTGTCATCGAATTATAGGTCCGAAGTACCACGTCATCCGTACTCTAGAAGTATTCTAAAATTTCTCCATTTTGAATAATATTAACAGGACAAAAGGAAAAGAACAAAACAAAAAATATAAACACACAATTTTGATCTTCCTTTTACCACGATCTATAAATTCATTATAAATTTTTATCGACATGTATTTAAATCTTGAGAGTAGTTATATATCTGCTTATCTAAACTTTTTTGCTACCAAGTACATTTCCCTTAAAATTATGTCAAAATTTCAAATCTTCTTAAATAATAACTATAGTATAAATAATTTTACCTTTTCGTTCAAAATTGCAAATGCTCTCTTAATCTTATCCAAACTCTTAATAACCTGTAATTTCAAAATTGATCGAAAAGTGAAACATATAATTTTAAAATTAAGTGTAATTAACAGTAATTGAACAAAAATAGGTTTATGCTTTCTGATGCTTATCTATTTTGAAATTAGAGAATTATTGAGAGCACTTAGACGATAATAGATATCTATTTATAAATTTTAGACAAAGATATGAAGCCATTTGTAAGTTTTGAAAGTTTAAGGGTGCCGTTAAAATTTTGGAACTAGTTTAGAGAAAATTTTGTACTAAGCTTTTCTTTTCAAAGGAAATGCTTGATACATTAAATTTGTTCCAGAATTTTAATAGTCCCTCTGAACTTTTAAAAAGTTATAAATGATTTTCTATTTTTATTTAAAAGTTAAGTCTTTGTTTGGGAGTTGAGAGGTTAATGGGGTGAGAGTTAGAAGAGGTCAATGAGAGTAATAGAACAGAAAGGGAAGTGACGGAAACGAAAGTTAAATGTTAACATTGTTTGGGAGTTGGTGGAATTTAATGGGAGGTTAGTGGATGTAAATTAGTTAAAATGTTCACGTTACTTCCATTAACCTCCGATTTGGAGGTTAAGGTTTTGAGGTTAATGGAAATAAAATGTTAACTCTCATTTAATGTTTTAAAAAATTCTCAAACGAGGTTAATCGAAAAGTTTACATTTCATTACTCCTATTAACGTCCATTCACCTCCTCCCGAACAAGGGCTAAAGTAATCACATAATTTTGATCAAAAGTTACAAATAATCCTTTATATTACAAATAATCCTTTTTTTTCAATTGCTCTTCGTAACTCTTTAATTTTGAAATTAATGGCATTAAACGTAACTATTAAACCGGCCACAACTCATGTACCCACCAAACAATATTTTAGTGATTATTACGTTCCAAAAAGAAACGTGAGATCTTGAGTTTAAATTTCAATATTGATAAATATAAAACTCTAAGAAAACAACATCCGGTGCACAATGGATTGAATTGTATATTATTTCTATATGATATCAATTTTTTTCGTGAATTCAAGATCCATTTGGTTTGGACAATATATTACCAATTTACATTAATTCAAGATCTATTGGGACCACTTATTTACATGCAAGCATGTATATATACTAACTCAACAAACTTCCAATAATCTATCTCCAAAATTACTTTCACTTTTTCATATTATTAAGTGGGCTTATAAAAGAAATTGCACTTAATGACCTGTTACAATAACTACTACCAATTTTCAGTTTTAATTATATTGACTTATATCAAGATTTTATATAAAGATATGATATAAAAGATGTAACTAAAAGCTGAATTGATATGGTATCAAAGTTTCTGCAATTAAAATGTTCTGAGTTCGAGTCATGACAATCATATTAATTTGTAAATTAAATACACATGGAAAAATGAGCTTGCGTTGCAGACACTTCAAGTTAAAAGCGCATTCGCATGAATGAGTGGTCAGAAAATATAAAAGATGTATGTAATT
The DNA here is from genome assembly GCA_028411795.1 of Euphorbia peplus. Classification (NCBI taxonomy): domain Eukaryota; kingdom Viridiplantae; phylum Streptophyta; class Magnoliopsida; order Malpighiales; family Euphorbiaceae; genus Euphorbia; species Euphorbia peplus. Next base: position 2,901,099 of record CP110843.1, on the reverse strand, counting down.
AATATAAAAGATGATGTTGAGTTTTAACTACCACCTTAGCTTAATTAAGCTTTTGGTTCAAGCTATTCAATTGACAGCTTACTACACACATTGTAGTTTGTCTCAAATCTTTGAAAAAAATAAAATGATCGGAACCTCTCAAAAGCTATAAATGATTTTGACCATATTCTTTATGACTGAACTGAATTGAACTGAAGGAAAATTACTGAATTGGACTAAACTAAATATTATTAGAATGTAAATATCTTGTTATTTAGGAAGTTTATTATTGATTGATTCTGTATTTATTGTTTTCCCATTGCATATTTAGTGGCATTGACATTGTAGATGACTTGTATATATACTCGTTACATATCAATAATATGACTTGTATTGTCCGACATGGTAAGGTGGGTAATAGGTAAGATTAAGGTTAAGGGAGAGGGGGATTCGGGCAGACAGGGGAAGAAGAGAAGGAGAAAAATAGGAAGAAAAAGATCTTAGGCTCTGATACCATATGTTAGAGTGTGAACTCTTGAAGAATATTATTAATATATATGTACAATGGGAAAACAATAAGTACATAATCAGTCAATAATAAGCTTGTTAAATAACAAGATATTTACATTCTAACAAATATTATTGAACTAAAATAAATTACTGATAAGACATAAATAACATGAGCTTATTGTGCAAATCATATACAAATGTTTTGTAATTCTTGACAATTGCTCTTGAAATCTTTCTAATTTAAAAAATGAAGATATCAAAATGCATGGTTTCATATATATATGCTTGCTCCTTCTGATACTATCAATTTAAATATTAGAGGCCTATTAAGATTAATTTGATATGAATAAATAGTTTTGGCTTAACTCTTTCTCGGACTCTTAAAGTTGACGCTTGTTTTTACATACACACTTGAAGTTTGGGTTTTTCACATAGCACATTAAAGTATATAAAAAGACACCACTTAGGCACATTTTATTTATGTGGCACCATGTTAGTTGCATCAGCATAATGAGGAGAGTGAAAGGGACTAAAATTGTGAAAAAACTTATGGTAAATTAAAAAAACACGTAATTAATTACATTTCATTCCATTTTATTTCTTCTTCTTCTTCTTCTTCCTTTCATCTCATTATTCCCTCTTCTTCTTTCTCTTTCTTATTCTAATACAAAATCTAGAATTTTATAATTTTTGGAATCCGAAAGAAATACTGATATTATAGTTTGGATTCCATAAATTCTGGAATTCGAGATCATAAAATTCGGGAACTTCAGGTTTTCTGAAACTTGAAAGAAATTTTGGAATTTCAATTCAGATTTTAGAAATTAGAAATCCTGGAATTCCATATGTTGTATAAAGAAAAAAAGAGAGGAAGAAGAAGAAGAAAATAAGAGAAAAATAGGGGACCAAAAATATAATTTTTCGAGTGGGTATACTACACTCTCCCTAGTAAAGCTGAGATTGGGTGCACAAATGGCCAAACGTATGTGAAAAACCAAGTTGAGGGAGCTAACTGAAAAACCACATATATACTTCATGTGTTTAAGTGAAAAAATGTCAACTTTAAGGGTCCGAGATGGAGTTAAGCCAATAATTTTTATAAGGCTTAATACATTTACAGCCCCTCCAAATTGTTCATAAACTGCATTTGACCCCCTCAACTTAGAAATGTAACAACTAACCCCTTCAACTTGCATTTTTTTAACAATTAACCCCCTAACGATGATGTGGAGCATTCTCCACGTGTCATTTGGCATGCTTCACGTTAACGTGAGAATGTGGCACGTCAAAATCAAAAGGGTTAGTTGTTAAAAAGATGCAAGTTGAGGGACATATTTGTTAAAAAATGCAAGTAAATGGGATTAATTGTAACGATTCTAAGTTGAGGGGATCAAATGTAGTTTATAGACAATTTGAAGAGGCTAAAGATGTATTTGGCCTTTCTATAACCTTTGAAAGTTTGAGAAGTAGTTAGAAGTTTTGGTATAAATTACGGGACAAGTTATATATTGAACCTAAAGCAAAAGAGCATTTTCCAATAAGCTCTTCAACTCATTCGATAGTCATTAATTCCACTAACAACTTGAAAAATAAATATATAAGGAAAAAGAAAAGGTTATACAATTTTAACATATGCAAAAAATAGATTGCTCATATTAAGACTAATAAATTCAAAAGCTCACTCTATAATATAATACTTTACAATAATATTAAAGAAAGTTAGATTAGATCAACTTAAAGCAATCAATTTGTACCTTCATCATGTATGGAGAGATTGAGGTTTGAATTCCATTCATTGTTATGAATTCATCACAATGATGCGGAAATCAATTATGGTAGTCGTTTTGCGAATAGTATAGCTCACGCTTTAATTAGGGCTAGTTTGTCTACGTCAGAACTTGAGAAATGACTTCCAAGATCCTCTCATTATATTCATTCTGGTCTTTTTCTAGATCTGCTAAAAGGAAAATATCAACTTAAAATGCTACATTATAAATTATAAAAAAAATGTAAAGTATATTAAATTATTGTTCTGGTACATTTGATAACATAGTACATTGGGTATATTTTAAGAAATTCCCATGCATATACCTAATGTATAATTGTATATAATTAAGCATCTGATTAACTTTTTCTTTCAGAACAAGTCAATATCTAACTAACAAATTTTAGTTTATTTTCTATATCCATGTGACTCCACCGAGGCCAAATTAGTAATTTCACTCTATTTTGAACATAATGGATTATACTTGTCGAATGATCCCAGAAATGGAAGAAGGCGTAACAAAGACATTTGTCATTGGCTTAATAGTTGCTTCCTAAACTTGTTTAAAGTTTCAATTGTTTTCTTAAGCTTCTAAAAGTTATAAATAATGTCATACTATTATTCAATTGCTCTCAATATAAACTCTTAGATTTCGAAATCGATGGTAGCAGAAGGTGCAAATTATAGCTAGTGCAAACTTCTAGTAACCAAAAGCAAAATTCTGAAACTGATACTATTTATATTTTGTACCCTTTTGATACTTAAATTTTACAATTACGAACTATTGAGAGTAATTAGACAAAATTATGAGACAAAAATAAGGAGTCCTATACAACTTTTGAATAAGATTAGAGGGTCATTTGTAATTTTTCAAAGTTCATGAAGGGAGTTAAAATTCAGAACAAATTAAAGATATACATACATGTATACGGATATGGTTATTACAATGCAAAATCTTCCTTTGTATAAATAATTGGCCTATTGTTTATGTAAAAGAAAAGGGAAAAGTGATCATAGACTTACAATGCAAATTAACAATAATTTAACTTTAGCTAAAGATGGAATAAATTCTGTACAAATTTTTTATTCTATGGTATTTATAATAATAATTTCTTCTTTAGGAAAAGATGGAGGAATTATAAGTAGAAAATATAAGTCACAAGGCCATAAGAAAGTAAAATAATAATAGGAAAAAAAGAAGACATCTGACCATCTTAATTTTTCTGCTCTTTATATATAAGAACTTGATCTAACTAGACCAAATAATTTTTCTTTAATATACTTTACAACTCATTGGACAGTTCGCAAAGAAAATTATCATATAACAATACTACAAGATCATATTTCCTAAGAAAAGAATTTAATGTACGCTTATAGGCAAAAGGGTCGACCAAACAACTCAATATTTTTTTCCAAATGTCACAGATGACTTACTATTCTTATTAGTTTGCTCTCCATGAAAGCCTAATTTAGAAGTTGACAGTATCAAAAATATGATATTATTTTTAAAATTTCTAACTTCCGATATATATGCATTTCATTAGCAAAAAATACCGATTTATGCAAAAAAATTTCATTTAGCCACTGACTTTTTATTTAGTCAAATTTGACCATCGACCTTTTACCCTTATTATGTTAACTGACATTCTTAAGTCTGTATTATCTAGCAATTTTTAGTTTTAGTATCAATTTCTTATTTGAAATAGATGAAATTTTAATGTTTAACATTTTTATCTCGTTTTAATTTTGATCCAAGAATGGTGAAATTTCACTAAATTGATAGATTAGTGGCCAAATATAACCAAATTACAAAGGTCAGTGCCCAAATGTGTCAGGTAAAAGGTCAGTGGCCAAATAGTACATTTTGCCCATTTTATTTTTATGTAAAAGCGGGTAACACGGCAAAACGGAACGAATCCAAACTAGGTTGACACTAAGACGAGACCGCAAGCCGAGAAAATATATGCATTAACAAAAAGAAAAAATAAAAGAAAATTTTCATATAGACTGAACACTAGTTAATTAAGAATTTACCAAAAATTCATTAAACAAACTACAAAACAACTTATAAATAAGAATTCTTCCTTAGTATATATTCAAATTAAGAGGAAATGATACAGTGTGTTTTAGATCGAATCAATATTCATCTAGCTAGCCAAGAACTCGATGAGTATAAAAAATAGTCATCCGAGTATTCGAGTCATATAATTTTGAAACGCTTAATGCAATCATCAACTCACCCCATATCATAACGGCTTTCGATCAGATTGATATTCGTCTAGCTAGCGAGGAACTAGACAGGCTAATCGACCCATAAAAAATTTCAAAACATTTCATTCAATTGTCGACTCATCCCACAGTTACAATAGCTTATAACATGGAGAAAACATAATAAAACAGTCCACAAGAAAAAGCTACAATGAAAAATGTGATGAAAAAGAACACTATTAAGGTGTTCCGACTTCTGAGTGTGCACGTGGAAGACACTTTTCAGGTCGTATCATACAGATTAATCCTTACTCGAACCGCTGAAAGTTGAAAGTTGTCTTTCAAGTTTGCTATAAGATGACACAACAAGTGTTAAAAATTAACTATTAATTTAAAACAATAAAATAAATAAAATAGAAAAGATATAATATTTGGATGAATGTGTAGAATTATCTAGAGATAAAAAATATAATGTTCTAGAATTAGTGTGTCTAGAAGTTACTATAGTAATCTAATGAAATACTAGAATAATCTAAAGTATCTAGAATTTGCTAGAGTCACCACCATTATCAAGTATAAATAGAGATTATGATTGTGATTGTGTGTATGCAAAAAAATAAAATGTAGCAAATGTGGAGAGTTGTGGGTGTGCACGAGTTGTGGTGAAGTTTGTAAAAAATTATATTTGATCAATAAAAGTTAGTTCGTGTGTTTAGTCGAGTTCTTCAATAGTCTACATTGAGTCCGATCCTCGATTTCCTAACAACAAGTACATAATTTTTAAAGCTCACTCTTTCATACAATGTTTGAACAAGATGTCTTGAAAAAGATTTAATGAGTAAGATCGGGAACTTACAGTACACGATGGTTTATGTATCAACACCAGGGAACTTACATTACAAGATGGTATATATATATATATGAACACCACACGGCATGGAGTGCTCGACGATTGCCTAAAAACATCTTCTGAAAGCTCTGGTCCTTTCGGTTCACCATTTACTATACTGAGCTTCCTAGGGTGATAATTTCGGATATACAAAGAGAGCAGCAGTTTTATTTGGCTAGTTTCTGTTTTCAGCTGGAGGAGAGCCGACTTTTAATCGGATGGTTTCTCTGAAAGTTGATTTTTAAGGAAGTCTAGAACTGAAACACGCTGCAGACAGAAATAATTAAATAAAATATCTATTATCATCTTTTAGGCTACTATAAGGATCTGGAAAGGCAAAATATGCGCAAAGATATCTCACCCGTTGTTCGAGAGGAGCTTTTTCAGGTTTTAATGTCAAAGATTCTAACAATGTTATGGCTTCGTGAAATCTATCTAGTGCCACATCCTCGTTACCAAACAGCCACATCTATAGAGTCTGTAATCATAAGCCAAGAAAGTCAGACGGGCATGGTTGAATTTTTCAAGTAACATGGATATGATTCTTTTTTTTTTCTTCTGTTGCGTTTGAAAATCAACATCAGCCACCGTGCCTCGCTATTTCGTTCTTCTATCCATTCCTTAAAATAACATCATATCCTCAAAATATGACATGAAAATGGCATAAGACTAAATTTTCCTCTTTGCGGATATTTAGACTTCGGGCCAGAAATGTATCTGTTAAGAACATAGTCATCATGCATAGTGCTACAATATGACCATCGTGCATACTCCTAAAGGCACAGGGACATGTCATGATTCGTATAGTTATCATGAAGACATATAAAATAGCATAACTAGTAAAAAGGTAACAACAATATGATTAACATTTTAATCACACAAGTGGTTGTGGACCTGGGATGAAACATTAGCGCGATGTTTGATGGAATCACGACGCACATTGAAAGCACGATAATAGTAGGATTTTGCAGGTTCCACATCTCCATCATAGTATTTAAGATTTCCAATTCTATTAAGGGAAACAGATAGTGTATGTACAATCTGCAGGACAACTTACAAATGATAAGGTTAGGTCCCTCCAAATCATAATCCAATATTTTGAGACAAGGGTGGTAGCGCTGTAACCTCCAAATCATAATCTGCAGGACCTTCAGCAGGTATTTTTGAGAGAAATTCCACACTCTCCTCAAAATAAGTGACTGCAGACCCAGCTTCTCCCATAGCACGGCTGCAGCAAAAAATTTAACACAAAAATTTACTTATAACACGTCAGGAATCACCTCCAGCTCTCGAAATTTTGCAAGGTATCAGTGAGATTGTTCCTCTTTTTGGAAATTGAATTAGGAAGTTTTGACACAATCACAGACACTACCTAACTAACCTGGCAAACCATGGTCCAAATGGTATCGTAAATTAGCAACTTCAATCAAATTAGCATGATGGCATAAAAAAACACGCAGCAGAAGGTAGATCAGTATCGCAAAAAACATGGACTCATGCTTACATGAAGAAAAAGAGTACACAAACATGTTGTCCAAGCGAAAACATAATCGGTGAATCCATGCGTATATTTGAAGACCAGATGTCCGCCTTTAAGAAGCACAGCAGACTGATTGACATGCTTCCAATGATTTCATGCATAAAAAACATATCAACATAACATAAAAGTCATTAAAGTATGAAACCAAAACTGTCCAATCCATATATAACAATCACAGCAAACTTAGAAAGAACCCAAAAGACTTCAAATGACAATGTATAGTATTTTATGTCAGGATATATTTGTCTTTCATAGTATAAATGTAACTAACAACGTCGATGTCTTTCCTTGCACTTTTCTTTTATCATTGCTAAAGGTGAAACTCATGGTTCTTCGTACGGCATAATGCCAATTATGCTCAGTTCCAATACCATTTCAAAAACACTCTGTTCCTCTCTCCTCCTGAAACTTAAAAATCACTGATCATATTCCAGATGCAACAATTTAATAAATCCTTTTCCTCCAATGTACAAAAAGGAATATTTCCCTCACAATTTTCCCTTATTCTTAAAATGTCCAAATTCTTCTTTCTCACTTAAAAGGTTCAGCCTTTGTGACGAAGCTGAATTTAAAAAAAAAAGCCAACTGATAACACAAAATGATTAAACGTTTCAGTAACAAACAGTGATAGACATTAGACACCAATATGATTAAGGCAAAGAGGGTAACTGACCAGCAATCACCAAGCATACCCAAAATTGCTCCAAGCTGTGAACATAACTCCAAAGTGTCGCCTGATGTCTCTATCTGAGTATGGATGTCTTCAGCACAAAGACTTGAGTCTTGATTTGGCACTTTCCAAATTCTCCCGCTGGAAACGCCTACATAATCAATGCCAAAACCAAAACTTACATTAACAGGGAAGTGATATACATATTTAATCCAACACAAAAGGGGGAGCAAGAGAGAGAGAGAGAAAGAAAGAAACAAAGGACGTTTTACAACAATCAAAAAAGCTAAACAAACCAGTTTTAATATAAAAAATGCACTTGCAGTTTCCATTCTAACAAACAAAAACTCACATGCGCCGTTTTATAATAAATCAAAAACGAAAAAATCATCTGCAGCATGATCATAAAACTCACTCTCATGGCTTGTTGCACCAAGAAAGAGCCTCGTTCCAAAGACACATCCGCATATATCACTTTATCATTCCCTACTCCTCCGTTCTCCTCTTTGTCAGTATTTACACTAGGCCATTTAATCCTAGCATGACCTTCTATAAACTGCTCAACTTTCGACTGAAAATCAGCATCCGGTTCAAAGTTGTCAATATCAGCACCACACAACGGGCAATCACTAAACCTCGAAATGTAAGCTCTACGCATTCAAGATATTCTCTTTGCAGACTTAAGTAGCACAAGCTTCAGGCCGTGGAGAGTTCGATGCTAGTTTCTTTTGTTTCTTCTGTTTCTTTTGTTTTGTTCAGGGTTACCAAAAAAAGAATGTTTCTTTTTCTATAAAAAAAATTGGTTTTATGCAACAACTAAATTTAAATAGTAATTTCATTGCCAATAAATTTGTATCATATTGAAAATTAGTGTGATAAGAAAAGTTGTTTGAGAATAAGTTGAGATACATAGAAAGTTTTTGAAACACGATGTATAGAATAAAGTTTTGGGTTTGCGAGTTTCATAAATTCTATTTTAATGTTTATGATTACTCATATTGGTAAAACCATATGTAAATTTTCTTGTGCTGTTTATTTAAATTAACTTTTCAATTTTGTCAAAAAAAAAATTAACTTTTCAATTGTTCATATGAATTGTTCCTAATCTCCTAACAATGGTTTCACAACATTGAGTTATTTTTGCTGAGTTATCTTTTTTTTGTGAGAAATTGTTTCATTTACAAAATCCAAAACTCTGAAAAGTTTGATTGATCAATAAATTTCTATATATGCCATTTGAAGATGCGCGGTATACACATTCAAAGCGGATAAGAGGAAACACAAATGTCACAACTAATTTTAAATAGTATATATACATAATGAATCTTACATTTCAGCTACTGAAAATCCATTAGTAGCACCATCATTCTTATTTAAAATCTTATGAGAATCTGAAGAAAAGTTGGATATATTTTGAAGCTCAAACAGTTGTTTAAAATTGTAAGGTATTGAAAATGTGGAATCACCATTCCACATGAGGTTAGATAAAAGCACATTGAGAGCTTGGGTGGGATGGGCATTATCAAAATATACATATTCGCCTGTATAATTGCATAACTCGTACGGTTCTATTCCACAACGTTCACTACAACAACTCGTGTTTGCTACCAAAAAACCTGAAAGAACGAGAATTTTATTATTTGTTAGCAGGGCATATCACATCATCTGAATGTGATTATAAATTAATTGACACAAATAATTAAACAATTGACCGATGAATGTACCATATTTGGAGGGGTTTTGAATAATATCATAAAGTGAAGTGTAGTAGTCGAAGACCGAATATTTAAATCCTTGTAACTCCGTCTCTAACTCTTTAATTGTTTCGAGCAGAAGCTTGTTATGTAGTCTAGGTAACTCCATTAGTTCTTGGAGGCACTCGTGGTTTAAACCATAGTTTATCCTTATGGTTGGCAAGCAACCCATAGGTCCTACATTTTGGAAGGCAAATTTTCTTCCTCCCATTTCATATATTTCCTGATAAAATAAAATAGTTTTTTTTTAAGTAAAAGCGGTACAGAATTCAACGGAGCAGCTTAATCCCTATACATATGTAAATTATGTCTAATTGTATGTAAAAAATATTACCTTAATAACTTGTGTTAAATTGCCAATTACCACTTGAACAAATTCTTCACGATCGGATATTGTAGTGTTTGGATGGGTAGAAACAAAATAAACATAGTCATCACCTCCGATGCTAGATAAATATATTGATTCCATCAATATATTTTCGGCCTCTTTTTCGCCTAACTCTTCCACCAATTGAGAGGCTACCTTTTTGAAGAAATTCATTTGAAGCATCAAGCTAATCTGCATAACCAAAATAGGGTTAGTGGTATGGAAAACAATTCTTTTATTTTTACTGACAGAAACTTCATATATATTTATATCTAATGTTTATTATTTTCACTTTCATTTATTCTCTTATCAAAACGAACTCTTTTTCACGAATCCAAAAACAAGCTCATGGATATAGTTGTTTTTAACAAACATATATTTAGTGTGGAAAACAATTTTACAAGTTGGCGATGGGAATATGTCGCTAATAACACTGTTTGTTTAAATTTCTAGAAATAAATAAGACAGTTTCTTCGATTTTTGGCGACAGAAACGTCATGTATACATCTTTTTTTTTCCCTCTCTTGTAGAATCAAAACAAATTAAGGATTCCTCATTTTCATAATCCCAGAAGGGGCTGAATATAACTTTTTTTTGTTAGAAAAAGTTCAAGGGTACGGGCCTTATCTCGAGCTCAAGCCACGAACCTCAAGGTCAAAAAAGTGAATATATATACCGTAACTCCTGGATTAGTTTCGGGAAGAACACCAGCACTACCAGCAGCAAAATTGGCACCATGACTGAAGTTTTGATTTTCAGCTCCCAAATATGGTTTCCACCATGGTAAATTTGCTTCCTTGGCTGTAACCAACAGAGTATACTAGTATAAGTTGATTTTTTTTATGAAATATAGATGTCAAATATGGTTTCCACCATGGTGTTCTGTTTAGGGATCTATAGATGCCAAATTGATAACTTTTTTGGGTGCTTTTGCCTGTAAAGATTGAACATCCATACACAAACTCAACACAGTTTTTGAATCGGTCATAGGTAATTTTTCAAATATCAAAACCTTATACATGGTTCAGATAATACCGGTCGAATACCAATAAGTATCTAAATGTCATGTTATTTTGTGACCAAAATATTGATGTTCCTCAATGACATTGAATATTCATGTCCCAAAAAAGTTATGAAATAGCAAAGAATTTTTTTTAAGTGAAAGCAGAGAACATGATAGCATAAGAGCGGAAATCTCAACTAGATAAAAATCGATCTTACCAATCAAGTCAGGAACGATGAGCCCGTCGCAATATCTGCCGGTAGAGAAGTTGAAAAATGTCTCTCCGTAAGGCCAAAAATTAGCCTTTTGTTCTACACTTATGTTAAAGTCATTCAAATTTCCAGGATCATATAATGAGTCTCCAAACACAAATATAGGTGTTTGCTTGCTCTTAGAAAATAAGTGACAGTTTACAGGTATATTTATAAAAAGCCAAACACAACCTAACAGAAAGCTTCTAGTAAGTATTGGCATGGCAAATAAGCTTGGATTTTTTTTTATTTTTTTCCTCAAAACAGATCCTGAGAATATTTATATTATATACTTTAAAATGTTTCAGCCATTCAATTTTCATTTAATTATTTAGAATAGCAGGTGTAACCAATAATTTATTTCGCCTTACCTAACTAATTTACAAACAACACACAGATTCGATGTAGCTATTTAAGTCCATCTAAATGTACCCCAATCATCCAAACTTTTGGTGGAGTCAATTAATTGACAACTTTTTAGACAAGTGATTTAAAGTTCGAATCGTGATAACGTTGTGAAAAGTCTTCTTTCTTTGAACTTTCTTGAGTCGTCGTAAACTTACAAAACAGAGTCGGTGAGGTGATTGTCGGCAGTGGCGGAGCCAGGACCTAGAAGTCGGGGGGCACATTTGTGTGTAAAAAAAAAAACAAGTACAAAAAACTCTACAAAAAATGAACAATTGAAAAAGCAAGTTCAGTCCTAAATTTCGCGACAATTTAGTACATAAATACATTAAAGAAAACGAATAAACAAAACCGCAAAGTTTATCATAAATTTGCTGCAAGTTATTCTTTCGAAGTGCATAGCTTGATGAAGACGGGACAATTTGAACATGTCAACTGCTTTTATAGAATTTGTGCATTGTATTCTTAAATAAAATGAACAATTTTAATTCAAATTATCAACATTGTCAATTCGTAATTCTAATTCTATAAAACAAAAGAAAAAACCCGCATATATCATTCAATTAAATCAAATTTCACATAAATCACAAATTCGACAAAATTACTAACCCTATTAAAACAAAATAAAATCAAATTAATTTACTTCATCAAAAGAGAATGGAAAAGAAAAGAACAAGAAGAAAAAGGAACGACGTGATTTTGTAAAGGAAGCTCGAAATAAGAGGGGGGAAATCTCAATTTTGGATGTTGAGTTGGAAAGGAGAATGAAAATTTTATTACCAAAAAAAGAATGGAAAAGAAAGAATAAATAAGAATAAACAAGATGGGAGAGTGTATGATTTGTAAAAAAAAAGAGCCTAGAATTAATATTATTAAGTGGGTTCAGTAAGGCCTAAACGACCCTATTTTTACAAAGCCCAAACTTGAAATAAAATTAGGTGGAGAAGCCACCTTCTTCTTCAAGCTCAGCCATGGCTGGAGGGGCTCAACCATGGCAGAAATGTACCGGAACCATAATTAAAACCACCCATAGGGGTTGTTTCCGACAGGCCGGAGGGTCCGGTGACCCTCCCGGATCCCCCTTGGCTCCGCCCCCCAATTGTCGGTAAACTCTCCGACGCTCAATTCAGTAACGGGAAGACCTAGTACTTAAGTAAAGAATTGGAACTGTGAATGTACCTGTACGGGGCGTTTTTTTCAAAATTGGGTTTAAGATGGGATGACGACCGGGATTGAGATGAGATTAAAAATTGTGGGATGAGATGAAATTGATAAAGAGAAATTAGATGAGCCTTGTTTGTTTGTTTGGTTGGGATGAGACGAGTTAGATTGAGATGAAATGATGGAAATGACCAAGTAGTCTCCATTTAAAATTATAAGAGATGAAGGAGGAGAGGGGCTAAATAGTCATTTCCATCTCATTAAAACTCTCATCTCATCCCATGAAACAAGCGCCCAGTTAGGATTGGATTTCCCTTATGTCGGTTTAAAAGAGAGATCTTCTTCTAATTGAGTTAGGATTCTCTTTACCAACACAAGGTATCCTAGTAGGATCATAATCCTGAATAGCTTGGTGAACTGACATATTCACTTGTTCATAAACAAGACACGCTTTAGCTGGTGTGTATCTTTCAGGCGGACCGTTCGTAGGAGGAAGCGGAAATTTATGCAGGAAGGGACCCAGGAGGATAACAACGGAGAGTAACACGGGCATGGCTTAATAGCTTTACGATGATCGTAGGCCACCATGGACCTTCTTACAATTCTTGAAATTAGCAGAAGCCCCCCCCCCCCCCCCCCCCCCCCCCCCCTCTTAAGGGCTTGACAATTCAGCTTCTGCAAGCGCCATTATAGGCAATAAATGCACTGACACACAAGGAGACGTTACACAATTAGCAAGAATGGACACATTATTCTGCAAGGTATAAATACCTCCTTTCAATGGTTATTACTCTACTTTCTCACTTTTCATTCACTGCAACCTCATAATTGCATCCTCATCACTCAACTTTCCCTACTACTGCAATTGTAAGTTCGATCACTATTAAATTTTTGTTTGAGTTCCCAAATTTCTCTATTTAATTTGTTCCTAACGTTTGTCGCTTCCTCAAAAAACCTCATAGCCTTCATTTTTCCACCTCCATTGATGTCAGAATCCTATTTCGACTTCTCGACCAAGTCTGATAATCGGTATTCCCAAGAATTATTTGAGGAGGTGGACAAGATGGTTGACGAGGTGGATGAGAGCATGGCTAGGAAGGCAGACGCCTCCTCCCAACCAGTGCCATCAGGATCCACGATGCCCTTGGTTGGTGCAGTATACTGTAATTCAGATTCCCTACCCAAATGGCCAATGGACTAAACTAGGAAGGACGGATCATGGGTCACAAATAAGACCCTCCATGATATGGCGGGATGCTACAGTTTGATATGAGCTCTTGTTTGTGTGGCGCATATGGAACTAGATGTCCTGGAAAGACCTCCACGAGACTACTTCGCCATACACGTGTCGCCGGTAGAATGTGGCTTCATCTATCCGCTAGCGTCTATGCTCTCGCGGATAGTGTCACATATTACGATTGGTCGGGTCAGCTTCATCCTAAAGCTTGGACGAACATGTTTCTGGACGCATCTCTAGCCCAGGGAATCAAGCTCACGTTACCGTCGACCATATTCTTCAAATCCCACCCTTTGAAGAGGGTGCAGAAAGAGAATTTGTACACTTTCTCTAGGGCATCTGCCTATGGCCTTTTTTCCAATAAGATTCCAAAATTCCACAGCTGGACCCGCCAGTTCTTCTACGTCAAGTTCGACAAGGCCCTGCTGAATAATTTCCCGCGGGTGTGGAATTATCCCACCATCCACACTAAGAGGGAATGTGTCCGCATGGGCGTGGGAAAATTGACAAAGAAGGAGAAGGCCTTCGTAAAGCGGATGCAAGACATCAGTTATGTCGTACCATGAAGACAAGAAGCATCTGAGGTCATGTGGTGTATAGCTTCCGCATTGAGATACCAGGGTTGTTCATTGTCCATGTTATTGAGAAAGGTCGAGTAATGTGCTTTGCGGACAAAACTGAGATTGACGTTCTTTGGCCTTAGTATTCTGAGCACTAGCGTGTGGCGTTTCTGTGAGCACTTATCAACATAGTGATCTGAGTCGCCACAGATAGACCATGATTTTAAAACGTTTGGTCCTCGAGGAAGATGGTACACCACGAGTAGCAAAATTGGCCATGAGTATGGCTTCACTAACTTAACCTTTTAACAATGTCTCGTATGACATGAGTTGATGTTGAAGTTTGTGAAAATCAAGATTAGCCGAATTATCAGTTAACATAGATGTTATAACTAGGTCAAATTCGTCATTCACATGTTGAAAAACCAAACCCGGAAGAAGGTCATTCAAATATGGATTTCCTGAAGCAGCTAAGTCGTCCAAAAGAACTTTTAATTTTTGCAAATAGGACTCAACAGTGGAACTTTGCTGATCGGAAGTTATGTTTCAACAATTAATTGAAAACGTTTACTACCCGAAATAAGACCAAAAGCACGTGCTGTATTTTTTGTTGTTTCCCAATTTTGAAAATTCGAGTTCACAACATAATCCGTAGGATTATTTTAAACGAAGGAATGGTTAAACAAGGAATTGGAAAGGCTAAATTGAGAATTGAAAATATTTATTTGTGAATGGGATTAAAATAACCTGTATTGATTTTTTCTCTGATTACAATGATACAAAAGAAAGAAGATTTATATAGATACATGGATTATCCCCAAAGAAATAAAACTATATAAGATACAACAATATTTGAATTTCAAAATAAAGAGAGTAGAACAAGAAAAAGAACAAAATACTTAAAGAATAAATAAAGAATGATTTAAATAAAGGCTTAATACATAGCACGACCCTTGTATCAAAACGAACAAATTTTAATTTGTTCGTGGCACATACTATAGAAGAAAGATTATGGTACAAGAAGTGGAAATTTTCTAAATTATATGATCAGTTGTTTCCACGCTTCAATACGATCAATTTTGAATTAAGGGTAATTCAAAGTAACTAAATAAAATAAAAAGAGTCATTTGTAACCGTTAACAAGAATAAAGGTTATTAATATTTGTAATAGTTGAACAATAATGGGGAATTATTTGTTACGTTTGAACAAGTATAGAAAGTTATTCTTGACGTGTAATAGTTCAGGGGGTAGTTGAAATTTTTGGATAAGTTTGAGTCAATATATATGTATTAAGCCTTAAATAAAAGATAATCTGAAATTATCTTTAACATACCAATATATGAAAATGTTGTCATCACACATGCTTATAAATGCGATGAAAAAATATACTGTTAAGATGTTCCGACTTCTGAGGGTGCACATGGAAGACACATTTAAGTTCGTGCCACACAGACTAATCCTTACTTGTACCGCGTAAAACCCTTTTGGGCGGCTAAGTTCTTCCGAAGATTATACACCATAATCATGTTTTAACTTTTAACATGTGCAAGAATACATACCGAGAACATACGTAGCAACAACTGAAAGTTGTCTTTCAAGTTCGCAATAAGATGACACGAGACATATAGAATTTCTAAAGCTCACTCTTTCGTACAATGTTTGAACAAGATGTCTTGAAAAAGACTTAATTCAAAAGAAAGAGTAAGATCGGGAACTTACAGTACACGATGGTCCATGTATCAACACCAGGGAACTTACATTACAAGATGGTTATATATATGTGAACACCGCACAGCATGGAGTGCTCGACGACTGCCTAAAAACATCTTCTGAAAGCTATGATCCTTTCGGTTCACCATTTACTATACTGAGCTTATTTCATAGGGTGATCATTTCGGATATACAAACAGAGCAGCAGTTTTTATTTGGCTAGTTTCTGTTTTCAGCTGGAGGAGAGCCGACTTCTAATCGGATGGTTTCTCTGAAAGTTGATTTTTAAGGAAGTCTAGAACTGAAACACGCTGCAGACAGAAATAAATAAATAAATAAATAATCTATTATCATCTTTTATGCTACTATAAGGATCTGGAAAGGCAAAATATGTGCAAAGATATCTCACCCGTTGTTCGAGAGGAGCTTCTTCAGGTTTTAATGTCAAAGTTTCTAACAATGTTATGGCTTCCTGAAATCTATCTAGTGCCACATCCTCATTACCAAGACTTCTATCAGCATCAGCAACTTTTGCTAGGGAAACAGCCACATCTAGAGTCTGTAATCACAAGCCAAGAAAGTCAGACGGGCATGCTGGAAGTTTTTCAAGTAACACGGAAATGATTCTATTTTCTTATTCTGTTGCACTTGAAATTCAACATCACCCACCATGCCTCACTATTTCTTACCTATCCGTTCCTTACAATACACTCAAAATATATATATAACATAAAACTGCATAAGACAAAATTTTCCGCTTTGTGGATATATAACATAGTCATCATGCATAATGCTACTACATGACCATCGTGTATACTCCTAAAGGCACAGGGTCACGTCATGATTTGTAACTTATCATCAACACATATAAAATAGCGTAACTAGTAAAAGGTAACAGCAATATGATAAGCATTGAATTAATCACAAAACAAGTGTTTGCGGACCTGGGATGAAACATTATTGCGGTGTTTGATGGCATCACGACGCACATTGAGAGCACGGTAATAGTAGGATTTTGCAGCTTCCACATCTCCATCATAGTACTTAAGATCTCCAATTTTATTAAGGGAAACAGAAAGCGTATGTATGATCTGCAGGACAACATACAAATGATAAGGTTAGGTCCCTCCAAATCATAATCCAATAATATGAGACAAGGGTGGTAGCGCTGTAACCTCCTGATCTTCAGCAGGTATTTTTGAGAGAAATTCCACACTCTCCTCAAAATAAGTTACTGCAGACCCAGCTTCTCCCATAGCACGACTGCAGCAAAACATTCAACATAAAAATTTACTTAAACATCAGGGATCAACTCCAGCTCTCGAAATTTGCAAGGTATCCATGAGATTTTGCCTCTTATGGAAATTGAATTAATAAGTTTTGACACAATCACAGACACTACCTAACCAAGCAAACCATGGTCCAAACGGTATCCTAAATTAGCAACTTCAATCAAATTAGCATGATGGCATAAAAATCATTTCTAAACACACAGCAGATGGTAGACCAGTAGCGCTTGACCAGCAGAAAAACACATGGACCCATGCCTATATGAAGGAAAAGAGTACACGAACATGTTGTCTAAGCCAAAACATAAACGGTGAATCCATGCATATGCTTGAAGATCAAATGTTCGCCTTTAAGAAGCACAGCAGACTGATTGACATACTTCCATCAATTTCATGCATAAAACCTATCAACATAACATAAAAGAATGACACAAAAACTGTCCAGTCCATATATAACAGTCACAGCAAACTTAGAAACAAACCAGAACACTTCAAATGACAAACAGTATTTTATGTCAGGATATCTTTTGTATTTCTTAGTATAAATGTAACAAACAACATCAATGTCTTTCCTTGGACTTTTTCTAATCATTGCTAAAGGTGAAACTCATGGTTCTTCGTTCTAAAAGGATGAAATATTGACAAATGCGCTGAATTCTAAGATTGTTCTCAAAACACACTTTCCTCTCTCCTCCTGCAACTTAAAATCCTGATCATATTCTAGATGCAACAAGTCAATAAATTATTTTCCTCCAAAAGAGATTATCTCCCCCACAAACTTTTTCAGTATTCCTAAAATGTCCATAATTTGCTTTCTCACTTAAAAGATTCGCCCAGCAAAAAATCGGAATTTAAGAAAAGCCAACTGATAACACAAATCTGTAACAAACAGTGATGAAATTAGACGCCAATACGATTAAGGCAAAGAGGGTAACTGACCAGCAATCACCAAGCATACCCAAAACTGCTCCAAGCTGAGAACATAACTCCGAAGTGTCGCCTGATGTCTCTATCTGAGTACGGATGTCTTCAGCACAAAGACCGAGTCTTGATTTGGCACTTCCCACATTCTTCGCTCGAAACGCCTACATAATCAATGTCAAAACCAAAATTAACAGGGAAGTTACATACATAACTAATCCAGCACAAAACAGGGAGAGAATAGAGAAAGAGAGGGAGAAAGAAACGAAGGAAGTTTTACAACAATCAGAAAAGCTAAACAAACTAGTTTTAATATAAAAAAAAAAAAAAAAAGTATTTGCATTTTTCATTCTAACAAATCAAAACTCTCACATGTGCCACGTTGTAATAAATTCAAAAGGAAACATGATCATAAAACTCACTCTCATGGCTTGTTGCACCAAGAAAGCGCCTCTTTCCAAAGACACATCTGCATAAATCACTTTATCATTCCCTCCTCCACCGCCATTCTCCTCTTTGTCCGCATTTACACTAGGCCGTTTAATCCTAGCATGACCTTCTATAAACTGCTCAACTTTCGACTGAAGATCAGCATCCGGTTCAAACTTGTCAATATCCGCACCACACAACGGGCAATCACTAAACCTCGAAATGCAAGCTCTAGGCATACAAAAACCAACCAAAATCAACACAAAGAAAACAAAAGAACAAAACTTTCGACAACCCGATACGAAGTATGTTTATCTTACTTGCAAAAGACATGAGTACAAGGCACGCATCGGGTAGAGTCAAAGAGAAGAGCTTGGCATATAACACAGCTAAAAGGCCCAATCTTGAAAGTATCAGAATCATAACCTAATGGACATTTCCCAGCAATAACTCCAGAGTTTGGGGATTCCGCCGGAGCGGAATCACCATGCCCATAGGGGCATTTAGGGGAATTAGTGGTGGAATCGCTGACGGTAGCCTCTTTCTTGAGCTCCGCCACGTGTTTGGTCGGATTTTCCAGCGGTTTCTTGGCCGAGGGATCATCCGGGCGGGATGCTTTGACGAAGGGACAAACGGGCGTCATTTCTAGAAAGAGATATAGAAAATCAGATCTAACAAAACCAATTTCAGATTAGGGATTTGAATTTGAATTTGGAGTACCTGATTTCGTTCTTGGGAGTTTCTTCTACGTTTTTATTTTGCTTCTTTTCTGGTTATGGGTTGGTTTCACTGCGTTTTTCGGGAAATGGATTGAATCGATCTATCTTTATCTCTTCACTTTTTGTTAGTTAAGCTCCCGAATTTGGGCTAAATTGCACGGGTACCTAAATTATGCTCATTTTCTCAAATTAGTACATAAAAAATTATTTTGCATAGCCGAGTACTCAAATTATCGATGATCTCTTAAATTGGTACCTGGTGACCTCCTATAGCAGGTTTCTCATAAGTCAACTCCAATCAATGTAAATTTAGTTGACTTCTTTCGTTACATGAGTAAAATGTCCAAATTACCCCTCCACTTTCATCTTCTTAAACCCTTTTTCTTTTTCCATTTTTTTTCCTTTCTCCTTCAATTTTTTTTTCTCTTCTTCCTCTTTTTCCCTCCTTTTCTTTTCTAATTAATTCTCAGACTGAAGGACGGTCCGAAATCTGAAAATTCAAATTTTATCGGCAACTAGATTCTGGTCGCCGGTCTGGAAACCAGCGGCGGCAACCTGGGATTTTCATGTCCCAGCGGCGACCCGCCGGAATCTGGAGTCCCAGATTTCGGCGGGTCGCCTACGTTTGTTTTTTTTTATTTTGAAAAAATGAAAAAAAAAAAAAGAACGAAAAAAAATAAAGAAGTTATGGTGAAGATGAAGGAAGAGAGAGAAAGGTTGAATGGAGGTGGAGGAAGAAGATGAGGGAGGAGAGAGAGGAGGAAGATAATGGAGGGCAAATTGGTCTTTTTTATAATTCGGTTAACTGAGTCAGCTAAAAAATTTGGTCAAACATGCGTCAACTTGAGAGAAACCTGTTATAGGAGGTCACTAGGTACCAATTTGGAAGGTCATCGATAGTTTGGGTACTCAGATGTGCAAAATAGTTTTCTATGTATTTGGGCATAGTTTAGGTACGTGTGGTGCAATTTACTCTTTGAATTTGCTTTAGGTTGGTAAATTTAGTCGTGCATTTTGGAGATTCTTGAAACGGGTCAAATATGCAAATAAAAATTTAAAATTGTATTTAAACCGATATTTAAGGATTAAAAGTAATTGTATAGTTGACTTTTATAGATATAATTACGAAGATTTTGAAATATTTAATAATAGTGAGTTAGTATGATGAGTATTCTAAAACTAAACAAAATCCTCGAAGAAAAACGTTTAGAACCAAATTAATTGATATTTTAGAAATGAATCGAATTATAACACTGAGTTTTACCTATATAATTTTGGATCTTAGGCGCTACCTTCAGATGTCTAGCCATATGATCAAACACAATCTTGTCACCTCACCATATCGTTAGATGCAATGTCTACGCAACACATATTTTTGGTAAATTAAAGTTTAATATGTCTCTCGTCTCCTAAACTGGTTTTATTGTTTTTACTTAGCATTTTCAATTTAAAGTATATTTTATTAACTAATTTAAACTTTGTACATTTTTCACTTAAGTTCCTCAACTTACCAAATGTAATAAAATTAGTCACTTTGTGGTGATGTGACATGTTGTCATATTATAAAAGTGGTAATAATAAATTGGCAAAAGGCACTATTTTGTGACTAACCAATTCTAAATTTGTGTATTTGGTCACTAACTTTTTATTTGATTACGTTCGACCATTCACTTTTATAATTTAGTGAAATGGCATTCTTACATTTGTATTATATTGCAATTTTCAGTTTTAGAATTAATTTTCTTATTTGAAATAGAGGAAATTTAATGTTGAACATGTTTATCTCCTTTCGATTTTGATCAAAGAATGGTGAAATTTCCTAAATTGATAATTCAATTGTCAAATATGACTAAATTACGAAGATGAGTGGCCAAATGAAACCAAATAAAAAATCAGTAACCAAATATATAAATTTAAGATAAGTGAGTGGCTAAATAATATTTTTTATCTAATAAATTTATTACGACATTGAAGCATAAAATGGACAAAACGTATTACTTTAATGAGTTAAAAAAACATTGAAAAAAGTTGATAAATTTAAATAGCTAATAAATTAAGTGAATAAAATAAATATAGTTTAAGCCAAGAGTAATTAGATACAACTAAATATTTTTTAGATGGTTATCATTTAATGTCTACCAATACTATAAGTGGATAGTGTCAACTTAGAATCTTTGTCGATATTTTTCCAATAATATCCTTACAGTCTTCCTCTACCTACTTTTCATTTGAATAGGTGTTTTGGTCTTTTTCAACACGTCTCAAAATTAAATCCATTGTGACATTTATTTCCCTTAAATTACCGTTATACCTTCTCTTCCCGCCTCATATTTCTTATCTGAATTTATGCTTCCTTATCCTGCTCTTTCAAAGATAAACATATCTACTTTAATATCTCCAGCCATTGCCAACTACACTGCTCACCGTGCATATACCGGTCCATGTTCCGAGGGATACACGGTATACTCCACAAGCAGCAATATGATCCACATTGTTCGATCTTCAATTTCTTCGTGTCCGTTACTAGTAATTTTACTTTGTTTTTACGTACAATTTTGGTTACACTAACTTGGTTTGATACTATAAAGTCATGATCAGGCCATCAATTGATTAATTACTAGATGATCAATCGTTTGTTCGAACCCGTTATTGACATTCATAATTCTGTTTATGTTTTGAGTTATACACATGTTCTTATTATGACTTTGTATGTATCATGGTTGAATCTTCATTTGAATCTTATGTATATTCTTAACAAGATTCTGTAACTAGAACATGAATTGGTTATTACTAGATGATTGATCTTTTCTTCGAACCCGCTATTGACGATCATAATAGGTTACTTTTGGGTTTTAGCTCTTGTGGTTACTAGATGTAGGCATTATGTTTGAATCTTTCATTTGAATCTTATGTATATTTTAGTAAGCTACTGCACTTCGCTGCAGGAATCAATGATACCGGAATGATGCACATTGGTGAATTTGAACCTGTATGTTTTGCGTTGTAATCTACCGAGGAAGGAATTACGCCACGTCATTAAGCGATTAGAAGGTAAGTTCTAGGGACAACTTAGAAAAGTTCTTCCTTACAAATCATATGTTGTGTTCTTTTACTATAAAAGATTGTCCTAAGCTATGTGATTACTCTTCACGATCAGTTTTCTTCACTAAATCTATTTTCTATAAGCAAAAATAATGCGGATGCTTGAGTTCTTTGTCTCGTTATTGTTAGACGATGTAAAACATGTATTGGGTATTTTAGAAATCAAAAAACATTTCGTAATGGATTGACTAAAGAATAAAATCGAAATCCAATATTATTGTCAGTTTTTTGCTTACAGCAGGAAGAGAACAGAATCAAAAGAAGTCGGTACGAGAATGGTCAATTGAATTCTAGCTCAAAGTTTTGTTTAATCAAGGTATACAAGCACAGTTTGACATGACAGCCAGGCATTGTGTGGCACGTTTAGTTTGACATGGCAGCCAGGCATTGCCTGGCACGTTTCATGGACATAGAATCACCGAAATGCAATACTATCTCCGGCCTAACCCGACAATCACTTCACCATGTGAGCTATCTATCTACTTGTTCCTCCTTTTTGTTACTATCTTTCGTGATAACTTCTTTACTAAAAACATTTATATATGATGGTGAAATAGAGATATATCTCGTGTTCGCTTTCCATGAATGGGCGCGAAGTTGACCCCAGAATTGCCATTGGTACCATTGAAACTCGGACATTTCAATCAGTTCCATCCCCTGCATTGGCCATGGAAACTCTCGGTTTGGCACTTGATGATCTCAAAGCGAATCCACCAGTCCTCACTTCTGGTATTATACGTCTTCAGGTACAATTTGGTTTGATGGTAGAGAACAAATGAATGGTTCAATTCAACTTTAGATCATCTTATTTGAGTTAAGCCCGGTATATATGTGTGTTTTGATTAAAAGGTGCCAATCCAACAACAAATTCGAGCAATCAATTGGCTTCATGCTCAGCACCGGCTTCTTCCATGCTGCTTCTTCTCGGGTAGAACCCCAAGAAAGAGTGGAAATGATATTTTCTCGGATTTCAGCAATGGCAACATTTCTTCGAATTTGGTTAGTGTGGCTGGTGTGGGCTCTGCTGTCCTCTTTACACATACTCGTCCCTTCTCCTACAACGACTGGAAATCTATCAAAAGGTTTTGAAAACATCCTTCAGTTTTCAAGTTTTATAATTTGTGATAGATGATTCATTCGGTGTGTGAAATTTTGAAGGTTCCTTTCCGCCAAATGTCCGCTGATTCGCGCTTATGGTGCAATTCGATTTGATGCAAGGGCTAATGTATCATCAGAATGGGAACCTTTTGGTTCCTTTTACTTCTTTGTCCCTCAGGTTAGTCGTTTTTCGGTTAAAATACAACTTGTTTCTCGTTTCTAGTTATAAGACCTCGTTCTAGATGGTATTAATTTCAGGTTGAGTTTGATGAGCTTGAAGGAAGTTCAATGCTTGCTGCTACTATCGCATGGGATAATGCCCTCTCGTGGAATTGGGAACGGGCTATTCATTCACTCCGGCATACCATGAGTCAGGTTATCTATTATAATCTTACCTTTCTATTAACATTTCTGTTTTCTGTTTTTTTCCCTAACGTATGTCGTATAAACCTTACAGATTTCTTCTTCCATCGTCAAATTACACCAAGAAGTTTCTACAACGTTCATTTTAAGCAACGATCACATTCCCAGTAAGGCTTACTGGGATCACGGAGTGAAGAGAGCTTTGCAGATCATCGGTGGAAGCAACTCACCCCTCATTAAGGTGTTCTACAGAGTTCAATTTGGTTCAGATATCTATCTATTTGCAATTTTTTTCGTAATGTTAACTTGAAATTTAATTAGGTAGTACTTGCACGTAGCAGCAAAGTTATGACTGCCACAGACATCGATCCTATAGCATGGTTGGCTTGTCTACAGGCACGTTTTGTCTAATCTTTGTTTGTGGAATCCCGGGTTTTTTTCTTGACTGATAAAGCTTTCCATACAGAATGAAGGAGAAAATGCGTATCAGTTCTGTCTTCAGCCACCAAATGCTCCGGCATTTATTGGGAACACGGCAAGTTTTGTGACTTAAAAATTGCCTCATATTGATATGAATTTTTATGATCAACCGGCTTTGTACAAGTGTTGACTTGTATGAACTATATGAATAGCCAGAGCAACTATATCACCGAAAAAGGCTAGGAGTTAGTAGCGAGGCGTTGGCAGGAACCCGAGCCAGAGGTAGATCGAAGGTTCTAGATCTTCAAATGGAACTTGATTTACTTTCCAGGTTTATTTTGGTACTTTGCACTTAACCGATGATATAGGTGTTTTACTTTAAATGATTTCAAATGATTTCAAATGCTTTCGAGGCCTACTAACTAATAGCTCGTCTGTGCATCATTGTGCCTTGTCTTTGTAGTCCGAAGGACCATCTTGAGTTCACCATAGTACGAGACAGCATAAAAAGAAAATTAGAGGCAAGCTTGAATTAGCTCATTTTCAATATGAAAAAAATGAAAGCACAGTCTGGTAATTCGTACCTTACTTTATCCGTTACTGTTTTTGTAGGTAGTATGTGACAGAATAGTGATTGAACCGAATAAAGCAATACGAAAATTCCCGAGAGTTCAACATTTGTATGCACAGTTGGCAGGGAAACTACGAAGCGAAGATGATGAGGTAACATAACAAGTACATGTCTACTTCTTTTTAGAATGTTCAGTTCGTTTCAGTTCAATCTAATTATGTGGTGTCCTGTTTCTTTAATGATATTTTCCGTGCTTGAATTTCTTTTCCAGTTTGATATCTTGTCTTCTCTTCACCCAACTCCAGCAGTTTGTGGATTTCCAACAGAAGAGGCTCGGCTTTTGATTGCAGAAACCGGTACTTATATATATACCCGTCCTTTTTTAGGCATGTAGAAAGTCTTCCCGCCCGTGTGGTTGGCTAGACAACTTTTACTAACCTATGTAGGTGGACTGTCTAAGATAATTCTCATAATTTTCGGGTTAGTTGGTTCTCACTTGACAGACTATATTTCTTTCAGAATTATTTGATAGAGGTATGTATGCGGGGCCGGTCGGTTGGTTTGGAGGCGGAGAAAGTGAGTTTGCTGTTGGAATCCGATCGGCATTGGTAGAAAAGGTTATTTCTTCCACATTAACAGCATTTTTTCTAGTATATATGATTTTTCGTCCGAATAAGAAACGTTGTAGAGGTTTATACTGTAGGGCCTTGGGGCATTGATATACGCTGGGACAGGTATCGTGGAAGGAAGCAATCCATTGTTAGAATGGGAGGAACTAGAACTGAAAACATCACAGGTCTATGATTTTCTATGATGAATAGAGGTCGTGATATAAACGAAATGCTAAAATTATCGTCTTTTTTCTCGCGCAGTTCACCAAGTTGCTTAAACTCGAGGTACCCTCGAGGCAAAAACTTGAAAAGTTGGGGATAATTAAATGACAAGGTTAGTGTTTTAAACATTTCGGTGTTTTTATAAGATTGTATTCGTATGTTTCTTTTTTACTTAACATTTATGTATTTTTATTTTCAGATGATTGAGTTAAAGATAATAGATTCAAATGGGGAGCTTTTTGGGTTCATCCAAATCTTTCTTGAGATAACCTGTAAAAATTACTCAAGGTCATCCGCCTTATTCCCGTCTTTCCTCCAGACATCTCTTGCATTGTTCAATAGCAATCTCCTCGAGGTTGTCATCTCCCATCTCACATTTTTCGTAACAGGGCGAAACTTACTAAGCAAAGAGAATGTAATCAAGCATAGTCATTAAGCCATTTAAAATTCTTTCCTTAGATAGGCCAATTTGTTTGCAGAATGTGTGAAAAAAAATGTTATTGTTGTAATAATAATAATAATAATTGTGTTTCGAGGCATGTTCCGTTACACCTTCATGATCCTGCATTATTGCAATCGTAAAGACTTGGCTTGTACAATGAAACCGGATTCTCTAGCTGTAAAAAATGCTAATAAATTAACAAATGGTTAACAAGGTTTGCATGTTACGCAAGTAAGAGCCCCAAAAAAGAGTGTACGCCTGCCAGCAAACGACCCTGGCTCTGTAAGAATCATATCCTACTTTTTTTATAGCCTTCTGAATCCCGGATTCTACAAAGAAGACTTCATTCGACAGTAGTAGATCCCTCTCTGATCCCCTTATCCATATTTTCCTCTAACTTTCAGATTCATAAATAGTTCTCTTTGTCGGCTCTTTGCATCATATGTTAGGTGGTGCAAGACACCAGTTGCCCTAGTTGAGGATGGTAGGACCATAACTTGCTCCGACAGGATACATCTCCCTTTATGTATACCCATTATTCACCACACGTCTATAGCATCAATAAAACCATCAAGGAGAGATGATCAAGTCATATATAGATTGTTAGATCCACAAACAGAAATGTCTTCGCCATCCGGATTGAAACCCGATTCGGGTTTCTCAGAGTATCGTCGTTTAAGGCCAATAGTTGCTTTTTCAGTATCATGAATATGGAGGCCATGGATAGTCACATTTCTAACAAACTGAATTGTAATCTGAGCTCCAAAACAAATATGGACATTAGCACCACATACATCTATGGTATCTGAGTTTACTCTGGATGCAGGCAAATATAACCCAGAGTGGTCTGTCATGTGTTATTCCATAACGTAGTGTTCCTGGTTTCGGGTTAAGCATGTCATTGCTCGATTGGTTTGTCACCACGTAATACTCTCCTTTCTTGCCACACGTCATTATACGCCCAAATTCCATCATGGTTGGCTTCTTTCGGTCTTTGGCCTAGTTTTTGTTGCATCTCCACAATCGGTCTATCAGGTTTGTGACTTTGCATGGCCCTTTGAGAAATATCATTCAGAAAGATACCATATACCATCTTTAATCATCCCAGCCACCAATTGTAGGCAGCAACGAGGTCTGACACTATAAAACCAGAGTATAAAAGTATTGTACAATGTCATGACGGGTTCAAGTCCAATCTCAAGCATCCTCACAAATTGAGCATTGGCTTCAGCCATTCGAGACGCCCTGCAGTTTCCATTCAGTAACGCTCTACAAGTCGCCACATCTAGTTCCACATGATTCTCACTCATGTAGAGCCAGACAAGGAATGCTTCCTCGAAATTGAAATTTCTTCGATAGCACGTCAATAATAAGACCAGTAAAAGTCACCACATCCAGAGAGAATTCCATCCTAAAAAGCTCCAGTAATTGGTACTCCCTCCGTACAACTTTGATAGTCAATATTTTCATTTCACGGGAATTAAGAAAATTAGTTAATTGGGTATATCTTTACCATAATACCCTCATTTATTTGGTTAACTCAAAAAGATGAGAAACTAGTATATTCCATTATTGAAATACTCTATTAATAAATGTTGGACAAAAATTAAATATGATTGTAATTTTTCTAGTTTTCTATTGGACAATGGTTGGTTAGTTAATTACAAACATGATTTTAAATTTCTTGATATTTGAAGTTACTCGTGAACAAAAAAAAGAATAAGTTTGACTAAGTAATGGTAAGTGATAAGAGTAGTTATTGGAAAGGGTATTTTGGTATATTTATCATTAACTAACAACTAAAAATGGAAAAATGTCTATCTTTTTTGGACACCCAAAATGGAAATATTGCCTATCAAAGTTGGACGGAGGGAGTACCATTTTATTATTAAATCTAAATTGATGTTGACCTACTTTGACACGTATCCCTAATTTTAATGTACGAAAATTCAGATTAATTAATCAAATTGATATGTTATACCAAAAGATTAAAAAAATACATAAAATCAATATTTTTACAAATTGAATAAATAGGTGAATAAATTTAACAAGCAAATGAAAAAAGGAAATTTTTTTATCACATTTTAAGTTCTAAACAAACATAAATTATACAGATGGGACATAATATAATCAATTATAACAGGTATTTAACAAACAAATTGAATTATAATCCTTCATACTCTGCATTGTTACTCACAAACAATTAAGACATCAGCACATATATTTCAAAGGATACAGAAATCAAAACAGGTATTTGAATCATTCACCATAGAAAGAACAAAAGAACATCTTACCGACATCTGACATACAAGCGTCCAAGGCTGGGATTAATATTGCCCATGCCAGCCACACTAAACTTATTCTGCCATCAAGTTAATAAGAAAGTACAATGATATATATACATATAACGAAAGCCTCGCTGCCTTACATGGAAAAGGAAAGAATAGCAGACTAAATTTTCATTCATTTCTTTTCTATTATCAACAAATACAAAAGAATTATATTGGGGTTAATGTACAAAACACGGCATTTGACCCACGTCTAACGGGGCACCCAACGCATGAATGATTTTTACATCTTTGTTCTAAAAAGAATTTATACTCTAAACATCAACCACTAACCCCCACCACCTGTAGCTTCTGCAAACGATTTGGTAACGTTCATCCACGCAACCACAACTAATTTCCTAGTTTTTTTCCTCTCGAAAAAGGAATCTTTCAGCTGAGAAAAGGAAGAAATCTGTACAAACGAAAGAAACAAAAAATCATACAACACCTTTCTCCATTGCAAACCTTCTCTCTGTGTCTAGAAATCTGCTTCTAATTGTTTTTTGGCCAACAAAACACAAACTATATCAAAAAGGTGCTTTCTTGTAGCAAGAGACTGTGTGTACAAAGCCTAAGACTGATTGATGAATGTTGCTTGGGGATCTTCAAACAAATATCGTTTGAATGCAGTCCCCAGAACGAGTAGCATCCAGGAAACGGGACCGACACTACTTGACCTTGAATTCATGCCTAAAAACAGTCAGGTTCTGAGTAAATCTGTCCCGGTTCTTTGAGTCCAAGCTTCGAGTTACATCTGCCATCAGCTTGTCAAAACAAAGGGAAAGCCGCTGATGTTGATCCACAGGCTGCAACATAATGCAAAAAGTGTGACCGAATACGAAATAAGAACACAAAATACTCTGTTTCATCTTAAATATATAATCCCAGATATATGGACAATAGAAAGTCAAACATGCAGACAAGCCTATAATTAGCAATTTCACCTTTATATGCGAATCCACAAACTTTCCTAATGAGGAACTATTTGACAGAAGACTTCATCTAGAACAAATTTGTTGAAGTAAAGAAAATATAGATTTGTCCAAACTGATAATCGACATGTGTAGGCAACGTGCAAATATATAAAGATTGTAAAACTTCCCCAATGACAATATGAATCAGAAGGAGAAAAGTGTGCAGGAAGCCTTAAAACTTTCCCAATGATAAAACGAATCAAAAGGACAAAAGAGTGAGCATGTAAAGAAAGAACAATCAAGTTTTTATAAATTTATTTCAGAAACAACTCACACAAAATAACCACAACATCAACTGGGACTCCATTTGCACACTGGATTTATTTATTTTACATTCAAGTATCATTATCGACTAAAACATTTATCATTTATATATGAGACAATGCTCTAGGTTTCTCTAAAGAAGATTTCAAGGCAGAAAATAGTTTTACCTGTGAAGTAAGAATCTGCGCTTTTAAATCAGTGAACATCTGCAAGAAAACGAGTTTTCTAGATTATCACATTTTTACATACAAAAATTGAACACTTAGCAAATAATTCAACAAACTAAAGATCAAGGTATAAAGTAATTTAAATCAAATTAAGTTACAGACAAAATTTGAACCCTTTGCACCTTAAGACTAAGTTCTATATTAATTCCATTTTTTGTTATGTCACAGCTGTTGTACCTGCTCACTGAGTAGAATTAAGCTAAGCATAGGCCTGCTTAGACTCCACTGGTTACCACAATCCTCAAACAGAACGATCTCAAACAAGGTCTTCAATATCTGAATTCAAGGAAAAAAAATTATTACGTAATTGCAAATTATACATAACAATATATCTATAAAACTTCAGTTCTTTCAGCTTGACCTACCAAGTTTCAAAATCATGATAGTACATATAAATTTTAAATCCACTCCCTTGTTTTTCTTAGGGATCCAGAGTGATTGGATGAAATGTGGTAATATACATGGAAACTGTGTAGCCAAAAAAAAACACGGAAAATACTCCAAAACACATCACCAATTAAGCAACAAATTACAAACTAAAAATTACTTGTTCCCAGCAAAGGCTGAAAAACACTAGCTGGCATCTTATATTTGAGACACCATTTCAAGTGTTGTTTTGATGTAAAACAAAGTAGTATTGGTTCAAATATTTTTTTCAGATTGTTATTGCAGATTGGATGAAAGCTCTCAAGACCATTAACTAGTCACTAAAATCAACTATAATACTTTTGGAAATGATCACAAACATTAACAACATTCCAAAAGTTGTCGATATTGCTAGGATTGGTATAATTCATTCAACTGATAATAGATTAAACCAAGAGCAGGTATACTCGGGCCAGAATTGGATTTTAATAACAAATCCTAATCTGAACTGGTTGGGTTCAGCTATATGGAATTTAAGACAACAGAAAAGAAGTGTAAAGCATGGATCATGAACCAAAATTGAGTTATGCAGTAAAGTAGCTTACTTCTGGAAATAGATTGGAGCAATCTGCAATATGCCGTGCAAGATTAACTGCAGCAGGTGAAGTAGATGCATCCCCCAATGTGATGTTGTTGAAATAATAAGCAGCCAAATTATCAACGGCAGATGCACACTGTAAAACAGAGTTTTTAGCTTCAGTACGAGGCATTCACAGAAATTAATGATTATGAGACATGTAGTGATCAAGGATATGCTCGAGCAATATGTTTAAACTATTGCGGATCACCTCAGGAATCTTACCTGTGATGAGATATTTGTATCCAGACCTTTGAGACCAGACTCTAGGGAACCAACAATATGCCTGAAGGTATTTGTGTCCAGATTCAATATAAAAACAATATGGCTACTGAATAGAACCTCCAAGAGTGCAAAGTAAGCCTTTGTCAGCTGCACAAAAAAGATTGCAACTAGCATTAAAAGTTGAAAAACTAAGCAATAAGAATGATGAGACAAGCAAGCTAAAAAAACAAGTGGTCAGCAGCAGGCAATACAAAACAAGGAGTTGCACAAAATCATAACTTCAAAAGAAAATAAAAAATAAAGAAGTTAAAATATCTGCCATTAAAGCCCTTCTTAAACCTGCTATTAGAAGTAGACAGTACCTTCCTAAATGCCAAAATATCTGCCAAGGGAATTGATAGTGTCATCTTTAGAGCAATATCCAGTGCATCAGCAAGAGCTCTATCCCCATATAATTCAAAAACACCAAAGTTAACGTAGTTACCCGCAAGAGCTGCCAATAATCAAATGATGAAGTTAGGTCATACTATGTAGTTTTTTCTTTTTCATCAAAAAAGAGTTCTCAATAACTTTCAAAGTCACCAAGACTAAGAAGAAGTTGGCCACCACCCAGCTAATTCAGAGAAAAAGAAACAAAACATTGAGATAGATAATCAGTAATATAGTAAGAATCATCTTTCTTGGTTGATATCATATTATCATATTCTTGGACTAAAGAGGTCCTCCAAATTAAGAGCATCTCCATTCGCAATAATGGAAATACAGATACCTTCTAAAAATGTTTGTGTCATGTAATAAGCAATTGCCAAAAGAGGCAGAGGATCCCTGCCTGTAGTTAACTGACAAAATAAATAAACGCAGTGATATGGAATTTTAACAAGAAAATTTCCCAGCTACAACCACAAAGAATAAATAAACTGACACCTCATAAATAATGAAAGCAAATAAAGTATGTTTCCATAACCCAACTTGCGTCAGTTTTCATTAGACAACAGTAGACTGACAATATAGGCTAACCTTCACAAACTAATGACTAGGGTACTTTTCTTTTTTTGTGACAAAACTGAAGGAGCTTGCATGACTCTTCTCAAAAAAATGACGGAAACCACTGACCAAAGGTTTATGCTGATGAATGTCTCTTCAGATCAGGCCATAGGCATCACTATCCATAAATTACTATTATCACCCACGAACCTTCATTACCACTTCCCAAGAAAGGCTTCATTAAATTCTACCCCAACTTTCCGCAAAGCAAGAGAAACCATTCCCCATTCTATATGCTAGGATATCTAAAACAATATTCCCCTCTCCTCCAAAGAAACCTCTTTCGTGTGTCCACCTACAAACCATCAAAAGGTCCCCATTAGGTTTTCTTATGCACTTCTCTCAAGTTGCATTCTCTCAGGAAGTTCCCTCATTTATATACGAAATTCCCATAAAGCATGGTGTTTTCATATGTAGGCGCATAAAATAGCTCTAAAAAGCATAAGAAGAAAATCAACTGCACTAGTATTTCCATCTTCTAAAGCAAAGAATTCACTGCATAATGCTTGTGTATCAAATCACCAAACTATTCAAAATTAAAGCCCAGTAGAATCTCATTTCCAAGAGAAAGTGGCGAGTCAGCTGAAACTCATTTTAACCTACAAATGGACCTCAAAAATTTCTTATAATACATTCTTAATTTTTTGCTATGCAAAAACTAAAGAATAACCAACAAAACACAAGTAAACAAACACAATAAGGAAGTCTGTCAAAAAAAAAGAACACAATGAAGAAGCTTAACCACATTCATTGGCTAACCTCGAGAGAGAATTGTTAAGCAAATCCATGTTCCTTTGTATTTGTATGCATATATATCTGCAACATTTGGAAGAGCTAAAATCCTCGTCCCGTAGGCTACGATAAGTTTGCTGACCTCTCGGAAAAGAAGAATGCCATTTGGAGAAGATGAATCAAAAGTTAACCTTTGGGCTTTGTTTAAGACAAATTCAGCCATGAATTTCAACAATGGGGTCGAAACCTATAGAGTTAAGAGTAAATTTATAACAAAAAAATTGCATATATGTGCTTAATAATGGGCAAAATTAAACAAAATCCAAAATAGACATCTCTTTTTTAAAAAGAAACACAAACATATTATTAATAAGCAGATAAAAACATATTACAAACATCAAACATTGGAGAGGGAGCAAAACATTCTCCCCATACAGAATTAGAAACTGCCAACTCAGCTAGAGCATGAGTAGTTTTATTTTCTGTTCTCCGCATAAACTAAATATGAATATCCAGGCTCATGGTTTTCAATTTCAATTATTAGAGTTTTTCCAATCTATCAGGCTGGCTACTACATAACACATTTAAGTTGATATGCTAGCCACTAAAATGTATGTTTAGATTAAACTTAGTTTTATCAGGTAAATGCTGAGCAAAAGAATGATTCCCTGCTTGCAATACGAATTTATAGTCGTCAAAGATTTTCAGGGACGTATAACAACCAAAATCAGTAGCACACATAGTTTGCTTATAATGTTTAAATTACAAATCAATGGCAAAGGCCTAGACTTTTTTTGGCGGTCAATGTTATGGCTATGGGTCAAGAATGTCAAGAGTATAAATAAAATGAATATATACATACCTCTGGTGTATCTGCCCAGTGTGAGATACCTTTCAAAAGAACTGGCAAATGAGCAGGATATAGCCAATCAAATAGAAGACAGTAAGTTCTGCGACTGGATAAAAAAGAAAGGAGAGAATAAGACTAGCGGTTATCAAATTTATATGAAAATAAAGTATCAGATATATGATTACCTGTTCGTAGCCATGGCAATTCCTCTAAGATCTCTCATCAATCCAATTAGAGCATACTTCACAGCATCAGTTCGGAACATTTGGTCAGGCGTTGATTCCAAACTGATGAAAACCTAAGATAACCAAGCACAATATCTCAATAACTAAGCTATAAGCTCCTGAAGAGCCACTAAGATTTAAAATGTCACAAAAGAACCTGTAGTTCTTTCTAATGAGTTTGCTAAAAATGAGCATCAGAGTTTCATAAGACCACAGAACGAAATCAAAAGTAACTAAATGAGATCCTAAGGGACAGAGAGAGTGCGTACTTGCAACAGGGGTTCCATTGAAGACTTGAATTTCACAGGGCTGTCCTCCATAAATATTAACCAGCCAATGGTGTAATAAAATGTTGTTCTACTGCGGGAGCATCTATATTCTTCCAAAAATGGAAAGTGCTCTCTCTAAATTCAAGAGGAAAAAAGATGGAGTTATTGGTCATTTAAAAATAACTAAGAACTTGAAAGAAGAACAGAAACACTACCAGGTATTTTACAAGAAGCAAACTTACAGTATGATTGGCAACTATAAATTTAATAGCATCCAACTTCAGAAGCAGCTTTCCAGTCATATAGCTGTAAAAAAAATAATTAAAAAGAAAAAATAAATGAAGACTTTAGTTTCTCAAATGATCCTTGGCTTGTTCTAGCAAAATAAGGAGGTAGCAGGACAAACCCAGATGCCAATTCCAAAAACAGATTCAAAGTGTGGTCAATGACTTCCTCACTCTAAAATAAACACAAACAAAGATATATCATTACACCGACCATAACCATATAAGGAATGCAGATCAACTAATAAAATAACCACCTGCGTATAGCACTTAAGATTAGTTGCAATCTTTCCAACAATCACGTTCAACAATACCAAATGATCATGTAATCCAAGAAGCTCAGATAATCTGGCATACAACTGCTGCAATCGAAAGAGAAAGGTTTCAGTACCAAAATTAATTAATCATATACATAAGAAATTGTAATTCCAATACCTTTGATGAGTGCACAGCCTGATCGCCTACATAAGATTTTCGAAAATGCTGAAAGAATGTGAGAATTGCTCGATCAAGCCGTTGCTTACTCAGTTCGCCATATCTCTGTTAGATGTGAAGAAGGGAATGTTTAAAATAAGAAGAGTGATTATACAACGAAGCGCTTGAATTTTTCGTGTTTTACCATATTATAACTTGACAGAATTTAGTTAGGCACTAGGGAATGATAAAATTATGCAGTATCATATACAATAGAAACAACATAACTAAGCTAAGCAGATCACATATATTCTTCATTCTTCTGTTAGTCAGCTCAAATGTAAAGTATCTCAAACATAGTTTTGTACGTCACTCAGTAATGGTTGATCCATAAAATGGAGTCATGCAGAGATAGACGGTTGTACTGCTACTGATTTTTAAAGTGACTTAAGTAAGATATATCAGATATTGCTTCCTGTGCACTTTCTGATCATAATGATAGTGATCAGTAGTATTGCAAAGTTAACCAAAGAATTCGGCCATTGAGAACCTTCAATATAACCATAGTGATAAGTTAGATACATCCCTAGAGCTCAAGCTGATAACCACACAAATTTGTTTATCCACATCCAAACATGTAATTATTGCTTATAAACCTGGCTATGCAGTCCACTGTCAGTGACATTTATCAATTGCAAAACACGAGCTGAAAGTTCTGCATCAAGAACTTCTTGAGACTCCGCACTGCACAAGGTACATGTATCAGACATTCTTTCCAAAAGAAAAGTATCCAAATAGAAAACAGGGGAAAAGAATGTAGAATTACCTACAGCCAGTAGATTGTTTGATTTTCAGAATAGCTGCAATAATGTGAACAATCCAAGCAAGCTTTGCCTCAATAACCGAAAGTTCATTCCCATCAGTTGTTTGTAGTCTTGCTCTTTCCTATGTGAGCCATTTATAAAAAAGGAATTAACATTACTTTCATGCATTGACCAGTTTGTAACTGACACTCAAAATGCACCCAAATCCATCCCAACGAAACATACCGTGTATGATTGGAGAATCGGCTCCAGTATGTTTATTATATATAAACCACTCTTTTCGTACTGAAAATATGGGTGGGGAAAAAAATGGCAATTAAAGTTGGCAATCACATGAAAACCATAAACTTTCGGGTTACAAAAGAAATAAGCATAAGCAATATATATCATCTGAACCTGGAATCTGCAGAGATACGGAAAGCAATCTAACTGATCCTGAAGAAGTTCGACATTGTCTAATGGATTGTCAGAATCATCCGGGAATCCAGCCTTCAGAACACAGAAAAACAAACGAAGATTGTTTAATGAGAACAAAAAGATAAAACTCTATCTATATGAACAGGATCAAGCAACAAAATGTCAAAATGTTTTTTCTTTTCTTGGCTTTTTGCAATTCTGTACAGAACTTGTAAATGTTATAATTATTGCAAAAGGTAGTTGCAAATTGCAATCGAAATGTAAATTAATTACATGTTAAACTATCAAAGTAGGCATGGTCATTTTGATTATCCTCCCTGTGTCGAATTCTACAACAGAAATTCTTTAAAAACAATTACTATTTAAAATAAAAAAAATTGAAAAATGGGAAAGGGACCTAATGAATTACTAGGAAATCATGTTGGTTGGATAAAATAGGAACCAATAATTGGATTTTCAAACTGTGAAGAATCAAAGGTCGATAAATTGCAACAACCATAAAAAGGTTCGCCATAAGAAAAAACATACCTGCACAGAATTAAACCTAGATGTAATAAACCCTTCAGTAATTTTTGGCACAAATTCATCAAGCAAACTTGGTGCATCACCCTTCAGATATGGTACTGAAGTCACCAATCTGGACCACAGGCCCAAAAGGTAGTATACGCTACTGCTGGCCCACTGATAAAACATAGACATAAGCAGTACTATAGATCCTAAATATATACTTTATAATTGTACATGTGCACAAATCAAAAGGTTGGAATTAAATTTATTATCATCAATTCTCAGAGAAAAAAAAATAGAAATCGTCAAGATTAGTCAAACCTGCCAAGACTGCAGGGACTTTAAAGTGAAGTCGGCTACCAGTTGTATCCAATCGCCATACCCTTCCACATTCACAAGCTCCGACAACTGCAACATAGATCCACAAATAGAAAGCCATAAAGATGTAATACCATTCCAACGAAGCAATACTTTCACACCGGAAGAACAATGCACAGCCTCGGGGTATTGAAATAAAGGTAAAGGGTTCAATTTGATTTTCAGATATATCGCCTGCTGGAGTCGTCAACCATGGTACGAAGAGGACGCACCAATGGAAATAATTTCACAACAACTAACATGTGCAATTAATTCCACATAAGCTATTACACAGATATCCTAATTTTGCTATTCCAACTTACTTATACACACATATCGATAAGCATGCACAAACATGGAAATTACAGCTATGTGGTAGTACATTGTCATCAAATCAAAAACCAATGTGCAGACCAGCATCTGTATACAAAAATTCAAAACCCTGGTTTTACAACTAGATTGACTTTCAATTGGCATCTTCATGTACTTACAGATCTTAAGTACTGATTGTAAGCATGCTTAGGCCGCTAAGGTTGCTGTGACAGCTAGATGGCTGCTAGTGAGATGTTTGCTTAACTGTAGGTGTAATTTTCGATAACCGTGCATATATAAGTGTGTATTGCTATTAAGTAAAATATATTATGTATTCTCTTAGATTACATGGTATCCTATGTATTTATTTTCTTTCTATTTACATGGTACTTTACAATACAAATATAAGCATGCACAAACAAGGAAATTAAAGCCACATGGTAATATGCTGTTGTCAAATGAAAACCAATATGTAGACTAGCATCTGTATGCACAAAATTTACAAAATTTAGAACCATGAGGTTTTTACTAGATTCATTTTCAGTTAGCATCTTCATGCACATATCGAGCTCATGTAAGAGAGCTCCAAACAGTTTACCTGGTAGTTCACTCTGAACCGTCCTAGAAGACGACAATACTCATGATAATTATCATGATCAGCAAGACCTGATACACAGTCCACTTTAAATCAGCGACTCAGAAGATAAATTAATATCAACCACAGGGGACATATACACAAATGCATACAGACCCATGCAGGAGACTCAGGTATGTACGCACCAATTTCAAAACCATTAACATATACAGTGTTTAGCATTTTGCATATGCTAATGCCACTATCAAAAGAAGCACTAAAAAAGTTGATAGTATAAACTTCATGATTTTAACATTCAGAGATTAGTAGTTTTATTTCAATAGGAGACTTGGGTAGATGAGTTAAATAGGATCCAAGTAGGGCCATGTTGATTTACGAGCTTTATTCCTAACTTAGTTTCAACCCCATTATGGGGCTGTTTTAATTAATTGTTTTATTAGGAGTCCTACCGACTTAGTTTCTACTTCCTATTTTGTAGTAGACTCTTCTCTTTACAGAACAATACAAGCAATCGACAAGCAGAATTCTATGCTTAATTCATTGTTGTTCTAGAGGTCCGAGCGTTCTCTTAACGATGCCCAAAGTTTCAGTCTCCCTTTGATGAGCTCAATAAAATTCAAAACTGGTCGCCCAAGAAATAGTACAAAAGAGAAAAGGTAGCTCCCACCTAAGGACATGACAGGATGGTTCAATTCGAATTAAAAAC
The DNA here is from genome assembly GCA_028411795.1 of Euphorbia peplus. Taxonomy (NCBI): domain Eukaryota; kingdom Viridiplantae; phylum Streptophyta; class Magnoliopsida; order Malpighiales; family Euphorbiaceae; genus Euphorbia; species Euphorbia peplus. The sequence continues at coordinate 2,862,347 of CP110843.1, read as the reverse complement.
ATGCAACAATAATCCTTCAATTTCGACCACAAATGCCTATATAAGCAAAACAGTTGACTACAATGAAACCAAATTATACAACAAACCCCAAAAAATGTAAGACGGTTTTTTAGAGCCAACTTTCCGAGTGCTATACGAGAAGAAAATACAAATAAAGTAACAGTTGACAGCACCTTGTCCTGTTTGAAGGATTTCTTTGGTTCCTGTCATTAAATGTGCCAGGAACTTGGAACGGGCACCATCATTTGTAAACAAAGAACGTCGAACAGATGCCAATCGGACCAAGCACTCCAAGGCCTAGAAGCAAGGGAATAAGAATCCTTAAAAGTGGAAATCAGAAGTGGATATGACAAGATTATGAAGCATGATCCAATTTGTATTATGAAGAAATAATCACAAACATATCATCCTTATTAATTCATGGAATAAAAACCAAAATCTTTGTTTATGGACAAAAATAAAGCCTAAACAAAGGCCAAATGCTGAGGGGAAAATACAACTTGACTTGTACCTTCTGAACCATATTTTGATTTTCACATCAACTTCATTATGCATAGTCTTAGCTTCAAATAAAAAATCTTTAAGAAAACCTCGAGAGGAAATCTCAGAAACCAAAGAGATATGCATGCTTGGTTTACTTGGATTTTCTCTGAACTAGATTCTTTTAATTAACTTGTATAATCAATCATCCAAAGTTCTTGTGAGGTTTTATTTTAGCATGGTTTAGTTATGTAAATAACAATAATGATGAATCCAAGATAAGGCAATCGACTCTTAACAAACCTCCTTTGACAGGGGAGCTGTTGCAATAGCATAATAATCAAAAAATATCTGCAAAGTTGATGGATCCTCCAAAACTGGCCTCCAAGATGATGGAATCTGAAGAAGTATAAACATATGTCACGACAACAAAAAATACAACTGTTTTTGTAGGTCATCCTAACAGTTGAAAATTATATAATTTCCATAGATTTCGAAAGCAGAATATCAGTACCTGAACAGTACCAAACTCCTCTGAACTCTCATCAATCGATGTCCCAACGAAGTCAAAAGATAAGCATTTTAGAGAAAGAGAAAGTGCTAGCTCTTGCAATCTACTTGCAACTGTACTCACAACATGCAAACAACAAACCCCCAATAAAAATCAGAGAAGGACATACTGCTAATGAAACCACACAGCAAAGAGGACAAAGGTGAGACTAGATATTGCAGAAAGGGGAAAGAGGAAGTATAAGGGATACCATCATTTTTTAATTGACGCAGCGAGGTCAAAGATATTTGGAATATTTGAAAAAGTGACTGATCCCTGAAGTTGCAGGCTACCCGTCGATGATGCGTTGACGGCAATCCTGCATTAGGCTGAGAAATTAAACATATGCAAGTATTAGTAACCACTTAGAATCATAGCATCAGCAAAGAGTAGAAGTCAAAATTATAATATATGGAGGATTTAAATTCTATTTGGACTTCAGTATCATACAGAACAAGAAAATTTGACTTCCGTTAGGATCTCAAAGAGGGAAAGAATTGCTACTAACTATTTCAACGGATAGTACAGAAATGTACTCATATGGAATATGCCAGGAAAACTGGACACTATCAGTAAGCACAATTTACAGTGCGTTGACAGATATACGTGCTTGAGCTGACATATTACTGAATGAAGTTATGTCAACGTCATATCAGAAAATAAATTGCATTTCTGTTTTATAGAAAGACAGCATCACATATTTTCATATCTACTTTAAAATATCTTTGGTTTTTTCCATAACATGATATGCCATTTTCTTTTCAGGAGCACCAAACAAAATTCACCATACTCTATGGAAGTTCTTTACAAAATTCATGTGCCCACCTGATTCATCTCAGAGACAAGTTGGTTCAGTATCCTCAAACCAATGGAATAGTGTTCTGATGAAGCCTGCTTAAACGAAAAGCATAAGAATATTAAAGAAAATTAGACTTAAAATGAACAATTATCTGAAGACTAGTGCATTGCAAATATGAGAATATCAGTAATTAATCCGACTGCATCTGCTCAGTTCAAATTGATTAGTAGCTAAAACACGTTACCCACTTCAAATGCCTCAAAGTTTCCAATTTCACTTCTGTAAATGATGGCTGGATTTATGCCTTGTCTATATAATACAAGTGAAATGGATTCTAAGTAATTCCAAGAAGCACTATTTGGAGTATGAAGCAATAGAGATGCTCTCTAACTGGGTAAATGTTATTTCTGAACCGAATGTATAGAGCACTTAGGAAAAGAAGAAAATAAATAGATATCATGAAAACTTAAGGTAAAACCATATAAATTCACTTGCAACAGCTAGTAATGAAAAGGCCGAGCATCACTTGACACACAAAAGATAGGCGCTTAGTGTCCAACTTCAGAAATAAACAAACTCAAGCACGAGCAATAGAAACAAAGTGAAATTTCAATATCAAATAAAAGAAAAACCACAAATGTACAGTACATCTCAATTCATCTAACGTCCAGGTAAACAACACCAAAACCATCACCTGACTCAAGAAGTTCATAGACTCCTTAACCACATCTCTAAATCTATCATCATCAAACCAACCAAACTTCGTAACACGGCACAGAAGCTGAATAAGAGAAGCAATAACAAACGGCTGCAACTCAGGTCCGCGGGTGGCCAAATAGTTAACAAGATAGTTACGAATATCAAGCCGGAGCTGCAGCGACAAGCTATGCTCCGTAACTTGCTTCAACAGACTAGAACTCGCAAGCATCAACGCATAAGGAGTCAATGCATTATCAAGAATGTATTGACACTGCGAAATATAATCAGTATTCGTCGAGAAGCATTTCAAAGTATTCTCAGCAATAGCACGCTCCGCTGAGTCCTGCGAGTTGTATAGCCTCTCGCACATTGCTTCCAATTGCGCTAAACTCTCCATCGAAACTCCTGAAAACTAAACATCACACAATAGAATCAATCAACTAACCATCACACAATAGAATCAACAAACAAACAACCAAACGAATCGTCATATTAACAGCAAATTAGGTCATAAAACAATCAATCAACACAGAAACAAACAACAACGGTAAAATCACGGCAATGTAGAGCAATTCTTGGCGGAAACAACAAAAAATCCGCCAAACAACAATAAAAAAACCTCAAAAAAACTTTTACGAAACTCAGATGATCGAAAAAATCACTAAAATCACCAAAAATAATGAAAAAAATCGCTAAAAATCAGTGAAAAAACGATTTCGAAGAAAAACAAGAGATACATGAGTAAAGAAGAGGAGTACCTATGGATCTGAGATCTAAAAACGGAAGAAAAATCAGCTGAAAATGGATGAAACGATGAAGAACATCGAAGAAGAATGCGATTTTTGGAAATTCTGTTTTGATTATTCTTAACAGTGAGGTTTGAGACTAAGAAAATACTGAGCAAAATGCGTTTCTTCTTCTTCTTCTTCTTTATGTTTTCCACACTCGGTGAATTTTCTGAGCGGTTATTTATAGACTTCTTTTTTTACTCTTTTTACTGACCGTTGGATGAGATCAATTTGAGAGATTTACCGAGTTACAGTCTGGCACGCCATGAGTTTTTAACTCGTTCTTGAATTTAGGAAAGTGCATACACGTTTTTTATGAGCTTTTGTGAGATTTTTATTATTTTAGGTATAAGATACTCATATTGAGCTTGTAAATTGCACTAATATCAAATTTTACGATTTGAGTTTATTAGGCCGAATGTCCTCCTTCTAGTTCAATGATCGCTTAACAATACCGACTTTTAAGTGGTGTTCTTTCGATGAGTTTTTACTTGTAAAAATGTCTGATAATACATGCAAAGAGATATATCACATGCAGAGATCTGATACCTAATTAAGTGATCAAGGAGTTTTACTGCATGAAACGGCTTTAATTAGTAAGGAGTATTTTATGAATGATATTTCGTAATTAATTATTTTACCATGTTGATACACATTGTGTTATACGTAAAGTATTGTTTCGCTCTGACATATCATAAATAAGTATAGCATTGATACAGAATATCATTCACGCGCTTTTAACAAAATGTGAAGTGCAATCGCAATAGATCTACTGCACAGAACAACTCTAACTGGTAGTTATTTTTATAAATGAGATCTCGTGATTAGTTATTTTACCATATTGAACTTTAAATTCTCAGTATTTTATACATAATGTTTGTATTTTGCTCTGACATATCATAAATAAGCATCGTCTAGTATAAAATATCATTCACGCGCTTTAACAAATTGTGAAGTACAATCGCAACATAGCTCTTAAACAAGTAGTTAATGGATATAAAAAAAAAGTAGTTAATAATGCTAATATATGATGAATGCCTCGGGCATAACGTGATTTTCTTTTAAGGAGCCTTTTGTATATTCATAGTCAAATCTGATACTTAATTATTTATTAATCAAAATTTATTATTAATTTATTTTATTACGTCGAATTTTAAATTCTTACTATTTTACGCATAACGTTTGTCTTTCGTTCTGACATATTATAAATATGCATTACATTAATGCAAAATATAAGTCACGCACTTTTGACAAAATGTGAAGTATCTCGAGTATAAAATAATATAGATATAGATGTTTGGTATGATAAAATAATTTATTAGGGATCTTATGCATGATAGAGTAGAAGTTCAGGGATCTTATAATGCATTTGTATTGAATTTAAAATTTATTGTATTTTTCCAAAGCATTGTTATCAAATCGGTCTAATGGTAAATTACAATCCCAAACCCCCAAATTATACCATTGTTATAGTTAAACCTTTCGAATCTCACTAATTTAGGCAATCCAATAATTTGCCCTAATTTTATTTGTCAATTTCATCAATATTTGAGCAAGTAAATCTCTGTCCACATGAAATAAATATTTTAAGGTAAAATGGTTAATTTAGTCCCCACACCTAAATAAATTTTAAGCTTTAGCCATAAACTTTGGCTTAGTGATATTTAATCCCTCAATTTTCTTTATTTTTTTTTATCATATTGAAGTTATTTCAATTTTTAGATTTGAGGTTATTTGAACACTGAGTGATTTCTTTTTTATTGAGTTTTTACCTGTAATAATATCCGATAATACATAACAAAGATATACATCACATGCAAAGTTTTTACATATATTCAGAACTAGATCTCATATTTGATTAAATGACTAGAGACTTTTACTGCACGAAACAACTTTAATAGTAATTATGTTATAAATGAGATATCGTGATTAATTATTTTACCATGTTAATTTTCACTGTATATTATACATAAAGTATACATGTGTTTCCCTCTAACATGTAAAAAATAAGTATAACATTGCTACAAAGTGTCATTCATGCGTGTTTAACACATTGAGAAGTGTACTCGCAATAGATTTATTATGGAAAACAACTTAAGTAGTAGTTATTTTATGAATAAGATATCGTTCAGTTATTTTACCATATTGAACTTTAAATTCTCACGATTTTATACGTAATGTATGTGTTTCACTCAGACATGTCATAAATATGTATCACATTTAATATTAATGTTAATGTATGATGAAGGGTTCGGGTGTAAAATAATAAAGATTCAAAAGTTTATTAGTTTAATATGGTAAAATAACTGATTAACGGTTTTGTTTGTACACTATATGATTTTATTTTAATGACCTTGTTTTACGCTAGTTTAGATTCGAATATGGTACATCATTAAGTAGTTAAAGCTTTTTACTACTCAAACCACCTATAATTATATATTTTTATGAATGAGATTTTTTGGTTAACTATTTTAGTATATTGAACTTTAAATGTTTATTATTTTATACATGATGTATGTGTGTTTCGCTCCGACATATCTCAAATAAGAATCGCATTACAATAAAAATATCATTCGAATGCGCACTTTTAACAAAATGTAAAATGAAGTCACAATAAATCAGTTAAAAAGAATCAAGTGTCTTATATCAATGTCGATATATGATGAAGGGCCTTGAGCACAGAACAACAAAATTTTTGAGGTTTAGTATGGTAAAATAATTGATTACAGATCTTATGCATAATAGAGTAAGAGTTCAGGGATCTTATCATGCATTTGTCTTCAATTTATAACTTTTTCGTTTTTTACAAAGTTATCAAATCGGTCTAATGGTAAATTACAATCCTAAACCCCCCACTTTATACATTAATTGCTGTAGTTTTAACCTTTCGAATCTCGCTAGTTTTGGCAATCTAATAATTTGCCCTAATTTTATTTGTCAACTTCATCAATATTTGACCAAGTAATAAGCTGTCCAAATGAATAACTATTATTTTAAGGTAAAATGGTGAATTTAGTCCCCACACCTAAATAAATTTTAAGCTATAGCCCATAAACTTTGGCTTGGTGATATTTAATCTCTCAATTATCAATTTTATTTTTTAAAAATTAAAGACTCTTTATATATATGAATCTAGAACACATAAATGGAATACATTGTTAAATGTACATAAAACGTGGAAGTACACGTAAAATACTATTTCTGCCAATTTTTAAATTAATAGAATATTATTTGTAGCTCTAACACAATGTTGATGGAGAGAAATGAATCACATGTAAAAATAATAATGAGATAAGCTTATGCGACTCGTTTAAGCGTATAAATATAGACATATTTTAAAGTGAACTCGACGTGTTGTACTTAGATCAAAATGGATTTTACTTTTATGATGTTATATCGAGAGACTATCCATTATGTACGGTCAATGGTTACAAAATGGACTAAAAATAAGTTTAAGAGCTTGTCAAGACTGATTACGGTTAAGTGATATTTGAGTGTATACAACTTGAGAAAAAATATGAATTAATGGAGAAGTGGATGCAGAAAATGCTTCATCCTATGCACTTCTTTCAAAGCTAGCTAATTACTTTTTAAAAAGAAATTGACTGTAAATCATTTAGTTTTGATTTCGGAATTGCTAGTGTGATGACATCTGCAATTTCAGTCTCCACCATGAAGAAGGACAACGTCTACATGAGATGGCCTCATCATGGTGGAGACGTACGTGTAGTAGACACCTCACCATAGGTGGGACGAAATCTCCTAACGTCTTCACCATTTTTTACAAAAGTCTCCACTTTATTGAGAGGAAAAAATAATTCACTTTTTTCTCCTCAACATCACAAAGGGAAATTTTAGAATTTGGGTGGAAAAGTGAACTACTAACATGCTTTTATTTTTTCTTATATTAGTTTAATTTTTATTCAACATACAATATATAACATCATGCATCTTATTTGTTTTTCTGTATAATTGTGGTCATTATGCTTTTGGAATAATAATTATTCATGATGCACATAATAGCAAATATAGCTTCACGAAAAAAACGAACAATGATGACACATGAAATGTTATCCAAATACCGTCCAAAATGTTAACTAATTATTCTTTACAAGTGTGAAGGTTGGGCAATTTCCATTGGAATGTAGATTTGAGCTTCTTATCTTTTTAAGCAATATAAATCTGAGTTGGTATTAGCAATCTCACATTCCAATAATACAGATGAATAAATGGCAAATAATTGAAAGGGGGAATTTTATTTATGGTATGTTGTTGTACACGAATGTTGCTCAGTCGTTCAGATACGTAAAATTGAGAATTTACTTGAATCATTAGACATTGCCTAGATTTATGTAAATGTTTAAAATGCAACTTAATTCCAAGTAGTCTCTCAACTACTTTCTGACTAATTCTTTAACTGCTCGACTAGCGCCCAACAATTTAATACATTAATAGTGCACAACTGTTTCTTCAATTTTTTTTCAATGAATCTATTCTTTTATTTAATTTTGTATTATATAGGGTCCTGTTTGGATGATTGATGCAAAAGTTATTTTATGTATAATAAACAAAACAAAGGGATTTTTTTATAATTGAATAAATATGTATTTTAAAAGAGCTCTAATAATCTTTTTATTTCATTGTTGAACGCATAGGGACTTCGCCAAAAAGAGCATAAATGCCAAGTTTCAGGACATTAATAACATTTCATTTCTGGCTAGATTTGTTGGAATTCCATATGGTTTGTAAGTTGTAAAGAAAATGTTATGGGAAATTAACTATTCTAACATTACTAATAGTAGGTGTAATTTTATATTACTTTTATAAAATGTAAATAACACGATGAAGTCTAAACTCCTCTCTCATATATTGATAAGTATGAGTGGTGTTTGATAGACGATGTGTTGGTGTAAAATATATGTTATGTATATGTTGAATTAGATTGAATAAAAGATTACACACATATATATACCCTATGTACAATTAGGGTTTACATGAGTTAAGAAAGAATTAGAATTCAACCTATACAAGGAGATTAACTAAAATAGAAGAATAATAAATGTTAACATCCTCCCGCAAACCGATGCCGCGATGTGACCATGAGGCGAGTGCGAAGCATTTGAAAGCGAGTAGTGGCAAGAGGTTTGGTGAGAATATCAGCGACCTGATCATCTGTGGAAATGAATCGGACCGCAAGAAATCCAGATTGAACACGTTCGCGAACAAAGTGATAGTCAAGTTCAATATGCTTGGTGCGAGCATGAAAGACGGGATTAACCGTCAGGTAAATAGCACCAACATTATCACACCAGAGATTTATCGGTATAGTTATAGGTTGACCGAGGTCTGTCTGGTAAAGAACGAAGCCAGAGAAGCTCACCGGTGGCATTAGCAATGGCTTTATATTCACTCTCAGTGGAGGAACGAGCAATGGTGGGTTGCTTGCGAGTATGCCACGACACCAAGGATTTGCCAATGTACACACAATAAGCGCTGGTAGAGCGACGGTCATCAGGACAACCACCCCAGTCACTATCGGTATAGCAATGCATTTGCTTGATAGGGGAGGAAGCGAAGACCAGACCATGATCCGGCGTACCTTGAACGTAGCGAAGGATGCGTTTAACGGCCTTCCAGTGCTCATCAGTGAGACAGTGCAGGAACTGACAGAGACGATTAACAGAAAACGAGATGTCCGACCGAGTGACTGTGGGATACTAAAGTGCACCAATGATACTCCTATATTCAGTCACACTAGTCAGTGGGCTCCCCGAAGCTTTGACTAGTGTGGGAGAGGTGGCCATTTGCGACTGACAGGGCTTGCTATCAAGCATGTTAACACGCTCAAGAATATCAGATATGTACTTTGCTTGACAAAGATGAAGGCCAGACGGACCATACTGAATTTCAATGCCAAGAAAGTATGAGGCACGACCCAAGTTGCGAATCAGGAACTCCTTCTCTATCCAACCAATGGTGTTGTTGATCATGGTGGGAGACGAGCCAATGATCAAGATGTCATCAACATAGCACAGGATGTACGTGACATCTTTGCCATGGCGGTGCACAAATAGAGAGTTATCAGCCAGAGACATGCGAAATCCCAAACTTTGAAGAAAAGTCTTAAGGCGAGAGAACCACTCCCGAGGAGCCTGTTTCAGTCCATAGAGGGATTTCTTGAGACGATAGACATAGTCCGGACGGTCAGGATCCTGAAAACCTTGAGGTTGCTCCATATAAATTGTCTCAGTGAGATTACCATGTAAGAAGGCATTAGAAACATCCAATTGATTGATGAACCACTTGTTGGCTGCTGCAAAGGCAAAAACAGTGCGAATAGTGGTGGCCTTAACAACAGGACTAAAGGTTTCTTTATAATCAATGCCTGATTTTTGACTGAAACCCCTAGCGACGAGACGAGCTTTGTAGCGTTCAACAGTACCATCTGGAAGAAGCTTTTTGCGAAATAACCATCGGCAAGTCACCAGTTCATGATCATCTGGTCGCGGGACGAGTTCCCACGTACCATTATCAAGATGTGCCTTCATTTCAGAAGACATAGCTGCACGCCATTCCGGGTGCTTATTTGCCTGAGTGAAACTGGTGGGAGTAACATCACCATGGGGGTGAGTGGCAGTGAGGCCAACAAAGCGGCCTTGAGAATGAAGAGAAGAGTTGCGGAGCTGCATGGAGTGAGTTCTAAGAGGAGGAGGAGGAGGAGAAGGAGAGGTGGGAAACACAGAGGTAGAGGGAGTCTGACCAGGAGACGGGAGAGAATGGGAGAGTGGAACAGATGAAGATTCCAACAAAGAAAAAGAGGAGGGTGGAAGACAAGAAGGAGAGGAAGGATGAGGTGAAAGTGTGAGAGCCAGAAGGGAGTGGGGAAGGGAGTGGAGATACAGAGGAAGGAGAGAGAATGGAATCGGAGGAAGGGGAACCGAGGGTGGGTGAAGAAGATGTGAGTGAATCAGTAGGCAGTGGAAGAGAAGAATTAATGGGGGAAGAAGGTTCAGTAGATTGGTGAGATGGAGAAGATGGGGAAGAGGAAGAATGAGAGGAAGTGGAAGAAGGAGAGGCAGATGGATTTGGATGAGAAGATGGAGAGGAGGAGGAAGAAGATGGAGTGGAAGAAGAAGATGATGAATAGGGGTTGGCGAGCGGGGAACACGTCTTCACGGAACTCCACATGTTTGCAGACATACACCCGCTTGTTCTCGAGATCTAAGCAAAGATCACCAGCATGATCCGGTGACGGGCCAAGATACACACATAATTTTGAGCGAAACGAAAATTTGTGTGCATTGTACGGACGAAGAAAAGGGAAATTCCACATCCAAAGACTTTTAATTGATCATACTTGGGTCAAGTGCGGAATAGGAGATATGAGGGACATTCATTGTGAAGAACACGAGAAGGAAGAATATTGATGAGTCTCGTGCTATGAAGGACAACATAATTCCAAAAACACATTGGTAGAGAAGCTTGAGCAAGCAAGGTGAGAGCAGTGTCAACAATGTGACGAATTTTGCGTTCAGCAATGCCATTTTGGGCGTGTGTGTGTGGACAGACAAGTTTGTGAATAATGCCATGCTTATGGAGAAAAGGACGGAGTTTTTGAAATTCGCCCCCAAAATCAGAGTGAAAATTTTTAACCTTAGCATTAAAGTGATTTTCAATCATCGCATAGTAATTAGTGAAAACTTGATAGACATCACTTTTAAATTTCACACAAAACACTCAAGAGAAGCGAGTAAATTCATCAATAAAAACCACAAAATAACGATGTCCCAAAAAGGAGAGCTCAGGGGAAGGGCCCCAAACATCCGCACGAATAGTTTCAAAAACAACCTTACTAGTTCGAATAAGATAAGGTAAATTTTTTCTAGATGACTTTCCTAAAGGACAAAAATTGCAGAGTTCTGAAGAACATGTAGCTGAAAGTTTATTCTTGGACACCACCTGACGAACAGTAGGATCTTTACAGTGACCGAGACGAGCATGCCACTTGGAGTATGGTACCACCTCACCAACCAATGCCTCCTTCAAGTTCGGCGGGAGCACATACAATCCATCTCTACTGGGGCCTCGCAACAGGATTTCCTTGCTGATTTTGTCCTTTACAAGAAAGAAGTTTGGCCAAAATTCAAAGAAGCAATTATTATCACGAGTAAATTGTTGTACAGAAAGTAGAGATTTAGTGAGTTTAGGTATAATTAAAACATCATTAAGCTTTAAATGTTGAATGTTGGAGTTACCAGTGTGAGTAATGGACAAACCTTGGCCATTTCCAAAGTAAGTAGTGTTGTCATACCCCATATATGGTGAAGGATGAGACACGTGACCAGCATTGGGAGTCATGTGATGTGTGGCCCCTGTGTCAGGGTACCACGGCTGAGAAGCATCGGAGTAGTACGGATCAGAATCCATCTGCTGCCAGGCAAGGTGTGCCTGAGGGCGAGAGCCTCGATTGCGACCCCGACCCCTGCCGTGTCCAGATTGAGAGCCACATGTATTTTGCCTCTTCTCAGGGCATTTGTCAGACCAGTGATTTACATCACCACAATTAAAACAGTGACCTCGTTTCTTGACATTCTTTGAACCATGTGACTCAGGACCAGGTTTGACACTGACATTTGCACTCGGAACAACAAAAACAGACATGACAGACTCAGAGATGCTCCAACGAGACAATGTCTCAAAAGATATCAGCTCACAGTACAAGGTGTGAAAGTCCACGCTAGAATGACGAGCAGTGAGAGTAGAGATAGTGGGGTGAAAGTCTTTGTGTACATTCATCATAATAAGGCCAGGCAACATATCATCCGGATAAGGGTTACCAAATGCAGCTAACTCATCTAACAAGATCCTAAGTTTGGTAAGATATTCCTCAATAGTGCCCCCCTCCTGTTTGAGTTGACCAATTTTTTGATGAATAGTAAGACGACGACTAGCAGACACGACACCATAAGTACGTTCTAGAATAACCCAAATTTGATGAGAAGTGTGCAGACTATTGATCAAGGGATACACTTCTTCGGTGATGGAGTTCAAAAGGATAGCCTTAGTGGTGTTCTCAGTGTTTTCCCAAGCTAAATATGCAGGATTGTGAGCAAAGTCCATATAATTAAATGAATTGTGCAATGTTTTTGGTGGAGCAGGCAAAGGGCTAATGACATGATCAAATAATTTAAGGGATTTCAACGTAGCGACCATAATTGTTTTCCATGCTCTATAATTGTGGGGTTTCAATTTTATATGCACATGCACATTAACGGAATTGGGAATTGAAACATGATTAGAATTGACATTACTTAACCCTGAGTACACATGTTCATTAACGGACTAAGATGGCTACGTTACCAGGGGAGTCGTGTGCTGCTAGAAGGACGTTTGGGGGCCAACATATGTTGCAGGGAAGGATTGCTATGGGCCAGAATAATACTGGGCCTGGAGAAGGGTTTGCTGCCTCATTTGTTGGCCTGGATAGGAGTGGGCTTGAGGCTGGTTGAATTGGCCCATTGGAGTTTGGCCCATTGATGGCACAAAAAGAGGAGAAGGGTGCGCACCCTGCTGTTGAGGACCAGGTGCGAGCGGCGGAAGGAACGGCGGTCAGGATGAGTCGGCGACCGAGTGGTGCTTGTTTCCGGCAGCAGCAGGTGGCCCGGCGTGGTGTTGTTGCGCGAAGAAATCCAGCGGCGGCGAAACGGCGTGAAGCAGACCTGGGCGTGGCGGAGCAATGTCGCCGGAGTGAAACGACTGAAGTGGAGGGCCCCATGAACGGACCGGCGGGTGGGAAAACAGCAGTGTTGAATCGGAGTTATTTTGAGGTTGTGAAGAAACCAGGAGACTTGAATTTGTTTGAATACCCGATTCAAGGTCACCGGAGACGTCGGTCGTATGAACAAAAACAGACACATCAGGATTGAATTTCGGCCAATTATCGGGATTGTATGGTGGATTATAATTGTGTACATGTGGTTGAAAAACATGATTGTTGTTAACAGCAAAGGCAGGTGGTACGGACGTGGCCGAAGAGGCCGAATCAGTAAAATAGGCATGGGAGTTTGCGGCAGAATCGTGGGGATTCTCCAGTGGTGCGGAGCTAGCGTGGGAGGCGGCCGGATGTTGACCAGGAAGCGGAAGCAATGGAGGTTCAGAACCTGAACCGGCAAAAGATACCATGATAGACGATGTGTTGGTGTAAAATATATGTTCTGTATGTGTTGAATTAGGTTGAATGAAAGATTGCACACACATATATATATACCCTATGTACAATTAGGGTTTACACAAGTTAGGAAAGAATTAGAATTCAACCTATACAAGGAGACTAACTAAAATAGAAGAATAATAAATGTTAACAGTGTTCACCTGGTCGATAACTGACCAAATAAAATTTGCTCAATCATCATTATATTAGAATTTAAGGGTGGAGATTAAAAACTAATGAAATCACATATTTTACTTTATTTATAAATAGTTTTTTTTATTATAACCTAGATAATCTCGTATCAACCCGTTGTCTTTAGGTGATTTTATTATGTTTTAATCTCCACCCGTAAATTTTATTCTAATGGTGATTGACCAAATTGTATTTGCTCAGTTATTGACTAGGTGAGCACAACTGTGATAAGTATATATACTAATTAGTTATAGTTTTTTTGTTCTACCTTCAATTGCCTCTACATGGACTTTGGTTAAAATGTAATATTGAGATTATATATTTTAGCCTTCAATAATATGCATATCCTTAAAGTTGTCCAAAAATGTAATTTTAGTCTTTCAACTTTGAGACGACTTATTGAGTCATTCAACTATCAAAATGTGGATTTATTGAATCCTCATTCGATGACTTGACACTGAGTTGACATTAAAATTTCTATTTTTCGCATTTGCCAACTCAGTGTCATGTCATCGAATGAGGACTCAAGAAGTCCACATTTTGACAGTTAATGGACTTAATAGGTTGTCTCCAAAATTGAAGGACTAAAATGATCTTTTTAGACAACTTTAAAAACTTACATATAATTTAGACCTATATTTTATTAGTTTTCGGCCTAGCGGTCTCTAGCGACTATGGTTGATACATGTTCTGTATGTTTTTCTGAATTTCTTAATAAATTTATTATCATCCAAGTTTAGGATCAGGAGGATTTGTATCAAATCAAATATATAGTTTGTAAATCCATGTTAGTTTATTTTCAATTGTATATACATTATATATCTCTTATGAATAGCAAACCCGAGAAATATACGCTTTTTTTTTTCCTTTTCAAGCCAATTTGATATTTATTAATTGGTGTAGGCTATGGTGACTTTGTTTTTGAGTTACTTTGTTTGTACTTTGCTTTATTCACCATTAGATCACTTTTCACCCCATGATCTAATGGTGGACAAAACAAAGTAATGATTACTTTGTCAAAAACAAAGTGACCATAGAATTTCACTTATTAATTTTTTTGGTAACTTTAATATTTATTAATATATAGGTGTATATTATTTATTTGTTTTTTATATATATTAACAAATCATGGAGATGAGGGGCCAAAAATGACCTAATGTTGTAATCCAATTGGCAAAAGAAAAAGTATTTTCATTATTTAATTATGTATTTACTTTTCTTGTATTTTATTTTATTTCTATTTAGCCAAGTTTGATGATGCAAAATATGTGTGGGCTTAGGCCCATCAGAATTAAAAAGAGATACTTTATGATGTGGGACATTGCAGGATATGGTGGGCTCAAGCTACGTAAACCTTAATAATGGACTTGAGCCCACATTTAATAAATAATATGTAATTTTATATTTTTACCAATTTCATTAATTTCTGAAAATAAGTTTTTTCTTTTTTTTTGATGAAAATTTCTGAAAATAAGTTATCCAATGGGTAGAAGAACAATTTGATCTATCCATCTATAATTCTTTTTAAACAAATAATAGCTCAAATTATTTATTTTTTAAGATACAAATATTAAATTGATTCGAATACTTTTCGGGAAAGATCAGTTTTATCACTTATCATGTAGATAACAATCATGCGATCAGGAAATAAATATGAAGAAATCAGTTTGGTAAATTGTTTCCAATTCAACCACCTCAACTTATAAGAAATTTTCATTTTTATAAAGCAATGTTGTTTTAGTGACTAATTTTTTCAATTTCACACTTTTTTAGTATACAATGACAAAATCAGTGGCCCGATTTCTTTTCTTTTATATATATATATATATATAAATGGAACTTCTATTTAAAACGCGGGAAATAAAATTGAATCCTTTTATACTACGAGGACAGAATTGAGTTTTTCATAAAAAATAAAAAGAAAGGTGTTCAAAGTGATAAATTTAAGTAAATTTATTTATAATGTACGAATTTTGAATTTACATCTACTTTTGAGGTTTGAACAAAGAGAAATAAAATATAGGTTTTAATTAATTTTGCAAAAATAAATAAATAATTACGTTTGCATGACCATAAAAATCAAATTGGCCAATTGTCTGATAAAAAAGAATGGCATATAGTCAATATTTCCAAAATAGGCTATGTCTAAGTTTTCTTCACTTAAGGGCTTGCAAACAAATTTAAGAAGTTTTGGTTGGTTCAAATAAATGCTAAAATATTCAATGCTATTTATATTCGTATATAAAAAAAGTTTAAATGAGTTTGAAAGTAGTTACTTGAAATTAATTTCCTAAAGGTTAAAAAAATTGACTACAAGTACCTTTTTTTTTAATTAAAAGTATCCCTATTTGTTGGTTGCATTATTAAGATAATTGTACTAATTTGAGGGTTAATTGTTTTTCGGATTAAACTACGATGAGCTCGTTCTTCCTCCTAGTGAAATGAGATGAAATGAGTGATTTATGAGGGATGGTTAATGTACATCCTCGTTCTCATGATTAAGTTAGAGAAGAAATTTAATGTTGAGTTTTAAATCTATATTTCATTATAAATAATGTTGAAGTCACCTTTTTTAGTCAGGGGTATTGTCGTATTTACATCAACACCAACCTATGTATTCGAGACACGTGTTACGGTTTTACTAACCAGTGATAACATAGTATATGACATCATGATCCACGATTGTTGACAGTGAGTAAGATTTTGCTCGTGTTCGACCATATTTAAAAGCATATTGGTCACTTAACCTCTTCAAGATTGAAAGTTCTAGTGTTTTTGTTTCTAATTGGTCCACGTGTTCCGACCATTAGGAGCTTATTATTTCATCATAAATAACCATTATCTCGCATGTCTATATTTCATGATTATTTTATTTGATGAAGCTTAACATGCCACATGTTAGAAAAGTTTTTTGTTTTATTGTGTTTTAAAAAGTTTAGGGGGACGAAGGGTAACTTCGGTCTAGGGTTCTTGAAAGTCTTAGGGCCATATAATGGAAGTCAAAGCTAGGTGGGGGAGTTCACATGTGTTATTTCCTTATCGTTGAGCACATCCTCACGGACAGAGTGATTGTTTATTTGATACACAATTTAAGTATTTTCACTCATTCACACATATAGACATTTTGTGATTTTTTTTAGAGAAAAGTTCATGTAATGTTATGTCTACCCACTCATAAAGTTAAGAAAAAAGTCTCGATGTGATAACATACCAATTTGTAACTAGGCTTTTCAGCGAAGTTTACTTAGTCCCGTAACCAAAAAACCCAATAAAACAAATTATTCACCAATCAACATCCGCCCCAGAAAATGCAATTTGTCGAAAGCAGTCTCATCTTATAAATATCTTCTTAATCAATAAGTATTAAGGATAAAAACTAAATTTCAACGATATGAAAACTCGAACCTCAAATATTTCAAATAGAAAACGCGTAGGTTATCTCGTTTAATCTACTTATTTTTCCTCAAACTCACTTTATATTAAACAATAAAGTTTATATATATAAATACATATAAGTGTGAAGCATACAATTTTTTGAATTGGGTCAATAAAAAGAGGTTGTATTGTACACGTCCAAATGACTTTGAAACATTCTCAAAATATTTAAATTGTTTGCATTACTAAATTTGAACTTTCGTGCACCTAAAATTTTGGACTAATTTACTCTTTCTCCATTTTCTACATATATATACCTATATATTAAAATTAAAATAGATATAAACAAGGAAAAAAATAGGAGGATTCACACTCAAAGTTATAAGAAGTTGTAATGAAATAAGTAAGAATGTTAACTTATGTGCAAATTTTGAACTAGTTTTTAAGTTGGCAAAAAGCATCTTGAGGCCCCTGATCTTTCCCTTTTCGGTGCATTAAGTCCTTGATCTTTTATTTGGATACATTAAGCCCTTGATCTTTTATATTTGGTTCTATCAAGTCCTCATCTAACAAAATTGGATGATTTGTTAATTTTTACAAATTAATAATATTAAAATATTGTGGCACAATTACAAATATAACCCGTTTAGGAGGATTCATTAATATATGTGATTCACTTTGCTTTCTACTTCCATTTCTAGACAATATTGTCTTTTTAAATTTGACAATTATTTTTCCCGCCTATTGGAATGTAGTAACGTCGCACCTTATTTCTCAAACGTTTCTCTTTGTCTCACTCCAAATTAGTATTCTTTGTCTCTCAAATTCATTTTTGTAATCGTTTCTTCTTCATCATCATCTTTGCTCTTCTTTTCTTTTTCATCTTAGTTCTTCTCTTCAATTTCGGCCCCACAAATTAAGGCCAAATTTTTTATGACTGAAAATTATTGAAGCACATTTGCTGAAAATAAATTATTGAACTAAAAATAACAACCGATAAGTATTAATAAGGCATAAAGAACATGGTCAAACATCACTGATTAGATTTCATTTATGTTTTCATTCTCCTCGATTTCACTTTCAAAATGATTAGAAAATGAGCAAAACAACGACAATAACTACTGATTTTTTTTTTCATTTTTTAAAAAATATTGTTGAATAATTTATCGAATATTCAATCAATTGTAATTAATTAGGTGTCGCAATATTTCAATTGGTCTTATTAATTTGTGAAAGTTAACAAATCATCCAATTTTGTTAGATGAGGACTTGAGAGAACCAATTATAAAAGATTAAGGGCCTAATGTATTCAAATAAAAGATCAAGGACTTAATGCACCGAAAAGGGAAAGATCAGGGGCCTTAGAATGCTTTTTTCCTTTTAAGTTTCCTTAAAAAAAATTATTTTTTTCTAAAGAACATTCTCTGCATTTTCATTTTCAAATATAGATAAATGAATAAAATTGAATTGAAGTATTTGCTTTCTTTTCCTTTTTTTTGGAGAGGAAAGTATTTGCTTTTTATTGGTTTATAAAGTTTGAATTTTTAACATCATAATTACCATGATTCATAGTAAGGGATATGTTTTTTTTTCTATAATGAAAGATGGATAAAAAATGGAGTTAATTTTAAGTATCCTATTATACTGTGATTTTGCAAATAAAAAAGTGTGGTTTGCTTTAGAGCAAATAAAAGAATGTGACTTGGATTGTTTGCAGAACTAAAGAAATGATTAATTTTGTTGACAATTGATTTCTTCAAAAACTACAAACTGTAGTTTTTATTCGGCTTAATACATTTTTAGCCTTCTAAATTTGTCCATTTTTTTCAATTAGGTCATGTTCTTTTTGATTTAATTTCAACATATTTCAATTCAATTCAGTTCAATTCAATATCGTTCAATTCAATTCAATTCAGTTCAATTCAATTCAATTCAACATTTTTCAATAATTCAATTGAGTTCAGTAAATTCTATAAATATATTCACAATTTAGTAACATTCAATAAATTCAGTTTAATTTAGTAAATTTATCATTATATGAAATACAATAAAATATTTTACAATTTAAGTGGCTTACCTATATTATAAATTTTTTAACCATCCTCTTCAATATCTACATCATCTGATTGCTCTTCAGTTTCCGCTAGCCGTCGAGATTGCCAAATTTGTTGCGCTATACCATTTCGTACTACTAACATGACATTTTTTCGGTTTGTACTAAATATATCTGAATCTACTCTTCCATTGACATTTTGACCATATTGTGTAATTGGTATTCCAAGTGTGCACAATCTTATAAAATAATGAAGCGTAAATGTAGAAATAATGACCGACATTTGATACTTTGTTGACATTTGAGGCATATTGTAGAGCACCTTCCACATTTTCTTCAATTGTCCAAATGACATTTCTATTTTCATTCTCAATGACGAATGTAAATATTGTAATGTTCTTCCGTTCCTCTAGGTCTTCCACACCTAAATTCCGGCATATGATATCTAGTTCCCGCATCTCTAATTGGAGATAAATGTCCAAGAGTATTTAGATATCCCGAATCTACTAAATAATATTTTCCTAAAATTTTTGAGAAACATAAAATTAGAATCAATATTACTTTGTTATGGAAGTAAAAGATTATTTTGACTTTGTCAGCACAAAAATTATTCAGTCTCATATATAATACAATATTAAATTATAAAATTTTAACTCAGTCCAGTAAATTCAATTCAGTTCAATTTAGTTAAGTTCATTTCAATTCAATTCAGTTCAGTTCAGTTCAATTCAATTCAATAGCATTCAGTTCAATTCAATAACATTCAGTTCAATTCAATTCAATTCAATTCAATTCAATCAAAAAGAACATGGCCTTAGTCTCTTGAATTTAAGGGACAACCTATCAGTCACTTGAACTTAAAATTTTGTTCATTTGGCTAGCTGAACTTGTAAATTTTTTCTATTTAGCCCATCAATTTGTAAATGTGACGCACTTTACCCCTTTTATGCTGATGTGGCATGAATTTTTATTACCACTTATATTATGATATGTGAGTACAAATGAGCAAAATGAATCATACTGAACCTAATGCCAAACACTATTTTTAACTGAGAGGAAAACCAATGCGAAACTGAGCCTTCATTCACCCGAAATCACAACCATCGACTTATAATTAACCATCAGGATTACACAAAAACTAATATGGGGCGCGTCGCAGCAAATGAAAACCAGTGAGCTATCAAAATCATTCATTCTCGCATTGCGCTTTCCCATATATAGCAAGAGAAGAAGGCATCAATCCATGCAAATCCTCCTCTTTCATCACCCTAATCTCCACTCTCACCTTCATCTCGTCAACCTCACGTGCCAATTATCCCAATGCTAACTTATTTTCCCTTATCATTCCATTTTTTTATACATTTTAATCTTTTATTTTCAAGATAGTAGTTGTATTTTTGAAAATAAAATACAATTGTAGTCATGTTAAATCCATAATAAAAAACTATTTAATTTTCTAAATTTAAAATTGGATTAATAGAATGTTTTTTAATTTATATTTTATACAATTTGAGAATTATTTTTTTCACAAAACTACTAAAAAGTATAGGTGTAGGCTATGGTTACTTTATTTTTCCTCTACTTTGTTTGTAATTTATTCTATTCACCATTAGATTAGATTTTAACCCATGATCTAATGGTGGACAAAACAAAGTAATAGTTACTTTGTGAAAAACAAAGTAACCATAGAATTTCCCAAAAGTATAATATTCAAATTTGTAAAAAGAATATAATATTGGAAATAATTAAATAATAATATGCTAGTAGAGTTTTTATATTCCCTAAATATAATTCTTGTATTCAAAATAATATTTCTCATAAAATTTAGCATTATTAAAATTATTTTATGTTAGTTTTAAAAAATATAAACTGTAAAGGAGATGAATAAAATTACATTATGAATTGAACTTCGAATAAAGTAAAAAACCCCTAAAATTTGACAAAATGAATTTTAAAAAGTAAAAAATCAATCTAATAAAATTATAAGATTAAGTGTCTAAGAATCCATATAAATTTTTTTATGATTATCACTTTTTTTTTTTAATTTAAAACCGAGTTTTTTTTATATATGAAAACTATGAAATTATAAAATTTGAAATAAATGGATAAAATATAGTAATAGTATATTATCTGAAGTTTAATAATAAAAAATATCATAAAATAAGATATAAAAATAGGTTTAAAGTTTTAAATTTTTTTTATTAATCTAGACCCAACATATGAAATGATAATAATTTAAATTTAACCTATAAATGATATAAATTTGAATTTTATAATGAAACTTTGTCGTTTTAATCTAAATTTACCTTCAAAATATGCTTAAACTGTGAAAACATACAACTTTTATTTAACAACATATATGCCAAATTATGTTACAGGCACTTTAAATTGTATAATCTTATAAAATTTGAGGTTGTGAAATTTTAAATGTCAAATAAATCGATATCATTTTATGTTTTTGAGTATAAAAATTGTCAATATTTTACAAAGTCTATTTTAATAATTTTTCCCTAATGATAAATTAAATTTCTAAAAAAGGATCACTATTTTTAATTATTTAAAATTTTAGAATGATTTATGTTTCCCCTTGAATAATTTGATGCAAAAAATCCTCCACTTTAACATTACAACCCTTAACTCTCAGCTCCGATAAACGTGAGGAACACGCTCCAATAAGCCAATGCTAAAGTACACCGTAAAAATCATGTGCAAGTTAGTAAGTGGGGCCCATCATCATCTCTCCTCCTTCCCTGAAATTTACGAATGATGGTCCCCTGCTATATATATTAAAAACGCAGTCCTCTCAGATTTTCCATATCAAAATCCTCCATTGATCCCCTCACTAAATCAACATAATTCACTCCCCTTTCTGAGATTTTAGACAGAGAAACTCAATTCTAGAGAGAGAAATCAAATCCCCATCGTCAAATTCTCAAAGAAAACGAAGAAATTGAGGAGTTTTTGTTGATCAAGTCAAGTTTTTTTAGCAGAGTAAGTAAAAAAAGGCTAAGTCTGCGTTATTTTTCCCCAAATGGTGTTATGGGTTTGCGAAATTCATTTTGGGGATGCTTCAAAATTGAAACTTGTTTAGCTGTATAATCAATTGATTATCTTCTAGATTTTTGAGAATGGTGGAGCTTTCTCCGAATTTTTCTCCCCTAATTTTGCTCTCCTTTTTCCATTTCTTAGTGTAATTAAATTACTAATTAGATTAATTAGTGTTTTTTTGGGGGAGTAATTGATTTTTTTTCATTTCCATTTTCTCTTTGTGTTCTTAGGGTTGAAATTTTAGGGATAGATCGATCTAGCTAGCTCTCTCAATGTTTTTCTCAATCTACGCTCAGATCTTGTTTGTGGGTTTTCATAAATTAAGGTTATGATCTCTAATTTTTCAGTATTTAGTGTTTTTTTTAGTTGTGAATCAAGCTAGGGTTTCGGATCTAGAAAAATGGAGGTTATTGGCTTTCGATTTGGGGGTTTTCGGGTCCGGTTGTAATAAATTCTAGTTAAATATTTACTGTAATTTGATTCAATCAATGTATTGAGGTTTGGAATTTCTTTGTTTGTTGTTTATGCAGGTACTGTATTTTTTCGATTTTATCAGCTGTTAGCTCATTCAGGAACTATATTTGAACTTGTCAAAATTCCATTTTTGGTATCTCAGAGATTGTAGCTTTGGATTCAGGTACTTTTTTCCTTTTGGTAGATTTTATTTTAACCATCATTAATTAGCATCATAATTACTTCACTGATTGAGGTAGAACTTTCATTTCTCCTTTTCCCTTTTGTGCTATTTTTGCAGATTTTCTGCTTTTTGATTGAGAGTTTGTGCTGCTATATATAGCATTAGTGATTCAGTTTTGCACAGTTCTTAATTTTTATACTTAATGCACAATAAATGACTCCAAGCTTTCCTCTTATGAGGTTTCTTTGTGTAAACCTTTTGATTTTTTGCATAATCTTACTTTTCATGTTCCAAGAAATGTGTATTTCGAGCCCTAGTTTCAATTTTAACTTTGTCCTTTCTTCGGATTTTTTCCTTCTAGATCGGGATATGATTACCGTGTTTCTACTTATAATCGGGAGCTTAAGATCACTTAATAGTTATAATTGAAAATTGTTTGAGTTTAATTCACTGGAAAGATATTCTATCATGTATGTGTATGATATTCCTTTTTTATCTGTATTTATTGCTATGGCTGTCCCAATTGGTTTTGTTTCCGTTTATTGCTGAACTTTTGTTTCTTTGGGCTGTTTCTAGTTTGCGTATTTGCATAAAGCTGTGTTTTCCTTTTCATCCCAATTATAGTTTGTCTTATTATTCCTATAATAATGAGCCAGTGGGAGATAGAGTGTACGTATGAAAAAGTGGAAGAAGGCGTAAACAACCGTCTTTCTTTTTTTGTTTTTAGTTTAGCTTCATCAGCTTTATGTTTTGTTTTTTCGTTCAGGTTCTTATCCTGCTGATTGAATGGTTCTAGGCTGTTTAATAGGGATTGGCTGTGTGATTAGAAGGAAATGAGTCACACTACAAATGAGAGTGACGACATTATATTCTCCAAAGATCAAACCGAGTCATCATTGGCTGATGATAGCTGTGGTGGTAGCGGAAATGGAGGACTTGTGCTAAAGAAAGGACCATGGACTTCCGCTGAAGATGCAATTTTGATAGAGTACGTTAAGAAACATGGGGAGGGAAACTGGAATGCTGTTCAGAAACACTCTGGACTTTCTCGGTGTGGAAAAAGCTGCAGATTGCGGTGGGCCAATCACCTGCGGCCCAACTTGAAGAAAGGGGCATTTACCCAGGAAGAAGAACAGCTAATCATTGAACTCCATGCCAAGATGGGAAACAAATGGGCACGTATGGCTGCACATGTAAGTTTATGATTTGTTAGTTTGTGATTATTTATTCTTCTCTTTTTCTTTCCAATTGTGTTGCATATCTATATTAGCGAGACAGATTCAGTGAATTTTCTTTGGATGGAAATGGTTTCAGTTACCTTTTGTCTATCAAGAAAATCGTCCTCTCCCATGGAGTAGATGCATTTTGAAATTTGGACCTTCTCTTTTGAGAGCTTAGTATAGCTTTTCCCGGCTTTGGTTTACATTATTTTAGTTTATGTTTTGCTCTGTCCCAAAATGTCCTTTCAGTTCTTGTTGGCCCTTCAAATTGTGTGTACGTTACATAAAACCGTTCCGCTTAAATGTTTTCAAACATTAGAAGGCAGGCTTGGTTAATATTTTTTGTCTGAAAGTGGAAGCATGTTTCATAGTTTGGCTGATTGATTCATTACATAATTTGGTATAAGATTTTGAATACTGAACATTAGTAGTAGTTCACCAAAAATAGTAGTTTGTAGATTTCAATTCTTTTTCTGGATGATGAGTGCTGCTTTCTGCAGCTTCTTGGGATATGTAGAACATTTTTTTATTCCTTTTACTTGTTTCAGTTGCCAGGTCGCACAGACAATGAGATAAAAAATTACTGGAATACTCGCATAAAGAGGCGTCAACGAGCTGGGTTACCTCTTTATCCCCCTGAAGTTTCTTATCATGCATATCAAGAGAACCAGCAAGGTCTAAACATGGATGGTATTAATTCTGGAGATAAAGGTCATCATGATCTCTTGCGGCATAACAGTTACGAGATACCTGATGTCATATTTGACAGTTTAAAGGCCAACCAAGGAATCTCGCCTTATGTCCCTGAGCTTGCTGATATATCTCATAGCAGCATGCTGATTAAAGGTCTGGGTTCTTCTCAATACGGCAGCTTCATGTCACCGGTGATGCATCGTCAGAAGCGTCTTCGAGAATCAGCAACCTTACTACCTGGTTATGGTGGCAGTATAAAGGATGAGTTTCCCTTGTTCGAGCAGTTTCAGGATGGCTCTTGCGATAAAGTTTCGCAATCCTTTGGATTATCTTTTCAATTTGAACCCGACCCTAGCAACAGGAATCCACAATCCTTTTGTGAAAATCCGGGTAGCCATTCCCTTGCAAATGGCGATTACTCTGCTTCCAAGCCCAACTCTGGGCATGTGAAGTTGGAGCTCCCTTCACTCCAATATTCAGAAAATGATTTAGGTAGCTGGGGAACATCCCCACCGCCTTTACTTGAAACTGTCAATACATTTATTCAGTCTCCAACTAGAGGGACTGTTCAGTCGTCTCCTCGTAATAGTGGTCTACTGGATGCGTTACTTTATGAGGCTAAAACTCTAAGCAGTGCAAAGAATCATTCATCTGACAAGAGTTCGAATTCTTCTACAGTTACTCCTGGTGAACTTGCTGAAACTTCAGCCTTGAATATTTGTGATACAGACTGGGAAGAATATGGCGAGCCACTTTCCCCATTGGGCCATGCTGCAACTTCTATTTTCAGTGAGTGCACTCCGATGAGTGCCAGTGGGAGTTCTTTGGAAGAGGCACATCCTGCTGATACCTTTGCTGGTAATATTCCTTTTCATAATTTTTATGGACGCTGTTCATAATTCTTGCATCGTAAGCAGTGCAAAAACCTGTTATTATTCGACACTATCAAATTCGTTAGTTTAAACTTTAAACTGAACATTAGAAGACAAATGTTTCTCACTGTATGCAAGCACAAATAGAGCTTGTTTGTTGCTACTTTCATTCTCCAAATTGGCCTTGCAATGGTCGTCATTTTAGACATTTAATGTGCATTTTTCTGGATTACTCAGAGTTCCTACTTAATTTTGTGTGTCTGCAGGTCGTAATGTAAAATCAGAACTAGTGGATCAACCTTGGAGTCCCGAAAGAGAGGAAGAAATCAACATTCAATTGGATCTCACTCGCCCGGATGCTTTACTTGCTGCTGATTGGCTCGGGCATGGTTCTGGTTACATCAAGGACCAAGTCACGATGACAGATAACATAGCAACCCTTCTTGGTGATGATTTGAGCAGTGATTATAAGCAAATGTCAGCCGGAGCTTCTGCACCTAATCAAGGATGGGGACTTGGTTCTTGTGCATGGAATGTCATGCCTGCTGTCTGTCAAATGTCAGAACTTCCTTAAAACTGCTGCTTATCTCTGAAAATTCGTGGAACTACTGGTGTGTTTGTTGCTTTGTTTGTATTGATTATCTCTTCAATCCGGGCCAATTAAGAAAAAAATGGTCCTGTAAGGGTGAGACGTTGTGTTCAATGTGTTTGTTTGATTTTATCTGTGGGGCATTTTGTGAAACAGGTATGCCAAATGTGGAACTTAATGAGGCATACATTTGCATATTGGTCATTGTTAAATTTGTAGAATAACTGAGAAATTTCAACTTTGTGACTTCCTATTCATTTGAGATATTCAATTTGTTTTGGATTATAAACCTTAGATTTTGGCTGTGAATTCCTCTGTTTTCTGCAGAATTATGTTGCGGGTAGGGAGTTTTATGTTCTTTGTCAAATAAATGGAGAAATATTACCAGTCTTCTAAACTTGCTGAAAGTGACGTGATATACTTTTAAGTTCTACATGGTAGAGCAAAGGGAGTATATCGCTCTAAGTAAGTTCAGAGGATTATTAGTGTTACTTTAAACAAGTTCGAAGAGGTAACGTGACATTTTAAAAGTTTAAGGGCTGATGATGAATGTCCTAGTTGTATCCTGAGATAGGAAATTTAGCAGAACCGGCAGTGAAACAAGACAAGAGGAAAGGATGAACTGCAATTAGGAGAAAAAAAATAGATAAAAAGAAGAATATTTGATTCCTCATTGAGGCATATAGAATCTATGTTGTATGAAAATTGGAAGCTAAAAAACTTATTTTTAAAACACGATTTTCGACAAATACCTTCCAATAGAAACTGAAAAAGATACAAAATGCAGGAACGCTACAGTTATTCTCGTTGAAATAATCATGTCCGTTTTAAATCACTGTTATGGCTTATCACCTTTCCCTGTGAATATGTTATGTGGGAATCGTACCTAAAATTTCTTAACGTACGTGCCTTAACCGTTATGTTTGCTTACAGAGAAGCTCCTCCAACGGTTTTGTTTGCTTCAAATTACATTTGAATTCATTTATTTGAATATGTTCACAGATTGAACTCTAAAAATGCTATACATTGTTGAAGCACCTTTATTCATATGAACACCATTGAATTCTGATATGATATAAATCATACCAGCATTAAATATCACACCAGGGTTTATGAAGTATAAAGCAACTCGAAAGGTCGAAAGTTGGAAGCAAAAAACACAATAACCTGCAGTAACCATCAAACAAAGCTCCAGAAGATCTGGCATTCTTTCCATGCTTGTTTCTACATCTCGTTGTCCGTCTCAACCAGTTATGGATCCGGGATATCCATGCTCTTCTTGTAATAATCATGGCTACTTGCTAGTACCGGTGTATATGGATGCAGTTTAAATGCAGGTGATTGTGGCAGCTTTAGACTCATTTGACTGAAGCTACTCATAGATGAAGTTTCCACAGTAAAGCTTGTATCGTCATCTCGTGAATCGCATGATTCTGGTGTGCTGCTTACCGAATTTGACTGCGCTGGGGAGTAATCGTTGATTCCACATCCTTCCATCAGGTGATTCAAAGTAAGAACTACCTACAATGACATCAAACACCATCATTTACCTTTCTTTTCATTATAAATTTGCTTTAGTAGAAGCTAAAAAGGTTCCATTAGGCTAGTTTCCCGTAGTTTTTATTGATATTTTTCGATAATACTCGGACTGTGATACTCTCGTAAAAGGCGAAAAAAGATGCCTTATATTCGCCCATCAAAACACAATTGGATATGCGAATATGCTTGATAGTTGAGTAGTTTTTAGTTTTTACAAGAATTGAGTATTTACTCTTGACAATAATCAGACTTTAATACGCCCGTAAAAGGTGAGGTGCCTAGAAAATGTAATTAGGCTAATTGCCATTGACATTTCGACTTATGATGAAACGTTTCAAGCCATTCCAGTTTGAAGCTTTACCTTATTCATAGATAATCTCTTGCGAGGATCTTTACTGAGACATTTTTCTGCAACGCGAACCATCCAAAAGAGTTGATGGACATCATGGGAATCCAAGATCCTCGGGTCAATTAGATCTGGGTAGTTCTTTTCTTTTAACAGCGGCCTCGCCTGTAAGCAACAGGAATAAACTTAAATGAGCAAGTTCTGCAGTAGTTACATGCATATATGTATGGTTGTCTACTGTCTAAATTACCCATCCGACGAGGCTTTTCCCTCCGAGTATTTTGTCTGTAGTCTTGAGTCCGGTTATCAGTTGCAATAAGACTACCCCGAATGAATAAACATCCGTCTTTGTTGAAACTTTCCCGCATTCTGCATATTCTGGTGCCAAGTATCCCAAAGTTCCTACTACTCTTGTCTCCCAGGAGTGATCCGAATCATCGTGCTGAGTTCTTGCAAGACCAAAATCTCCTAGCTGATATATTTAGAATTTTAAGTAGCACGAAATGAGATAGACTTAGAACCTTATCAACTTAGTATAGTGAGTTCTAGATATTACCAAAGCTTCATGATCATGGGTTATGAGGATGTTGTTCGGCCTCATATCTCTGTGGACGATGCTGTTTTCGTGTAGATACTGTAAGCCGTTTGCTGCTCCTAATGCTATTTTCATCCGTTTTTCCCAACTGAGCGGTCTGCGAGAGAACTCTGCAACAATATAAACAAATGTAGGATTCAATTAGGTTGCTGGAAATATCCAATGTCACCGAGCTATCGAAAGAATATTTACTTGACAGATGCTGGTCTAGCGAACCATTGCAGACGTATTCATAAACGAGAAGCCTGTTGGTTCCTTCAGAACATGATCCCAACAGCATCACCAAATTCTCGTGCCGAGCTGTGCTGAGTACATTTACTTCAGCCTTGAATTCTTTCTCTCCTTGAAAACTTGCACTTTTGTGTTGCTTTACTGCAATCTTAAGCTCTCCGAGATCTCCTCGAAAGACAGAACCAAAACCGCCTTCAGATAGGAAGTTCTTTTGGGAAAATCCGTCTGTGGCAGCGTGAAGCTCTGCGTAAGTGAAGTCTCTCTTCCATCCGATTCTTGGTCTACTGTTATTGCAAATTGAGCAGACAGAATTGTTGAACATGTCGTCCGGGGAGACTCCTCCCCTCCAATCATCATTGTTCCTTTTCTTCATTAGTTCATATGAGATCTTGGTATTAGTCTCCGTTTGACTTCCCGGATTCTCTTCCAACAGAGTTCTCTCTCCAGCAGTTTCTCGTTCTGTGTTCGTGTACACTTCTTCATGATCATTATACATTGGTGATTGCCTTGTCTCCGTTAAACTAGAACCCGATGGTTCATAGTTTCGTGAAGACGAAGAAGAAGCTGCCAAGATTCGATCTTTTGGACTCGGGGTTTGTTTGCTAGGACTTTGGCGTGGAGTCTCTTCTCTTGGATCTACATCTATTTCTTTGCCTGAACTCCGTCTCTGGTGTCCTGCAGAATCTAAAGCGAAAAAGGGTTTAATTTTCGATGACTTCATGTTCAGAAATATAAAGTATTCTTATCTATGTACTTACTTTGGGAAGAGTCTTGTCTCGTGGGGCTTCCCGGTATCATTTCATCATACCTTACTTTGGACTGATTTCGTCTTTCCGGGAGTATTATTGTGCTTACTTTGGCTTTAGATCCTCTCAGTGTTTCGATAGTGTTGTCACGCTTCATCCTTGATATCCCGCATTGCAGCTTTTCCAAAAAGTACTTTTTATCTCTCTTCATATGCCTGCATCATACACAAAAATCAATACAACATTGTCTTCGATCTGCTACACTTTTGTTGGTAGCCCATCTGTGCTTCTAGAGATTAGAACATAATTTGTACCCGATTAACGGGTTGAATGTTTGACAGACCTGTCAAGTACCACCCATGTGGCCTTCAGATTCTTGGCAGCTTTTAGAGCAACAATTTTCGGAGTAGCTCCAGCACGAACCTCTATCTTGAACTCAATCTGATAAAATTCGAGCACGGAAATGATCCAGTCAGCAATTGTCAAACTCTAGGAACAATATTCAACTTGTCAAATTATCTGTATTACGGATTTCGACCCTTCATATTTACCTGTTCTGCTGCACAAAGCTCAGCAATCCGCTGAATTTCGACATTCGATGAGTATTCTTCAGTTTTCTTGGCAACTTCTTCCGCAATGAATTTCGGGTTCACTCCAAACATTGAACTTGAATCCACTTTCACCTTGTACCCCACTAGAAAACGCGAAAATGAAGAGGAAGAACAGAAGCAGAAGAAAAATAGTTACTTGTGTGAATTGTATAAAGATCGAAACTTTATAATCATTACCTCAGTATAACCATTTCCCGTCTTTTGTTTCGTATGAAGTTAAAAATAAAAACATAAAAGCTTACTCAGTTTTCCAACTCCTGTGAAAGATAACGTACTAGGATTATTAACCTGGTGAAGAACTCCAAAGAGTATCAGCACATCTCCAGGCTTAAATGAGAAGTTATTTATTAGCCACCGGATTGCGCTCGGGCTAACTTCCTTTGATGCATCTTGAATCACCACCACCCTTTGAGGCTGAGCTTCTACGGACATAATTCTTACGGCTTGTTGAATACCGAAAACTGCGAAAAACAAATAAATCCTGACAAAATAACTAGTATCCAGAAACCTTGGTAATGATAAGAAATGAGGTTTCGGAGACTTTCAGGATTGAGATATATGATATCAAACAGGAAGGGAACTGAAGATTCTAGAAGGAAAAGGGCAGATAGAGAACTGAAGCTTTGATAGTTCCAGAAAAGGGCAGATAGATTCTATATGATATCAAACAGGAAAACGGAAATGAAGATTGTAGAAGGAAAAGGTAAGATAGTGTACCAAAGCTTCAATCTTTAGAATCCTGACGAAAAAATTACGATCAGAAAACCTTGGAAATCATAATTCCAGAAAAAGAACATTTCCGGGCCAAGTTATATGCAATCAAACAGGAAGGTCACTGAAGAACTGGGAAATGATTGTTCCAGAAAGCGAAAAATCCCGGGTTGAGTTCTAGGCAATCAAGCAAGAAAAGAACTGAAGAATCTAAAATGAAAGTTCAGATAGCGAAACAAAACTTCAATCTTTGGAATACTGACAAAGAAATTACAACTGGTAAATCTTGGAGATGATTGTACCACAAAAAAATAAAAAAAGAACTTTCCGGGTTAAGTTCTATGAAATCAATCAGGAATGAAAAAAAAGATTCTATAAGGATATCAGAAAGTGTAGACAAGCTCCCATCTTCAGAATCCTGACGAAAGAAATAATGATCGAAAAACCCTGGAAATGATCGTTCCAGAAAAAGAACATCCCAGGTGAGTTTATGCAATCAGACAGAAGGAAATTTTGAAGATTCTACGCCGAAAAGGTCAGAAAGTCAAGCAAACCTTCAATCTTTAGAATCCTGATCAAGATATAATGACTGAAAACCTTGGAAATGATTGTTCCAGAAAAAAGAACATTCCAGGTCGAGTTCTATGCGGTCAAACAGGAACGGAAATGAAGATGTACAAGGAACCAATCAGAAAAACCGAAGCTTCGTTATTAGAATCCTGAAATGAAAAAGGGTAGGTGGTGAATCCAAGCATCCATCTTTAGAATCAGCCCAAAGCTACTGCATATTCGGATATTCAATATTATTCTTAGTTACATGCTGAAAATTCCAATGTTCCTTTCAGGTTGTATTATAGTTGTTAAGACAGGAAAACACTGTCATCGATACCGATGTTTTCGATTCGAGAAATGCTGTCTTTTTTGACTTATTTTGTTTTGGTGACAATGACATTGCCTCGTTCCAAGGCTTACAATGACTTTGCAGATGTCTAATGAAGAACATTTTTGCTGTCTTTTGTGTGTGTTTTATTTTTGTTTTGCTTTGCTCAAATTAAACTCAAAAACTATTGTTTATTTTGATTCTTGTGCAGGAAGTGTCCAAGGATTGGTGATTTTTATTTTTATGCCATAAAATTTAAAGTTTTGATCTTTTATAAATTTAAGATTAATTTTTGTTTGACTAATAAATTTTGTAGCTTGTAAAATTGTAGCTATAACTTTACACTACTTTTTTAGTATGGTAGCTGATGGTTTATAAAATTAAAGTTTTATAATTCACATAGAATATGTTTTGAAAACATTTGAAGGCAGCCAGGGCCAGAGAGGGGAGAGGGTTTGGCTGTGCAATTGCAGCATCCCCAAACATTATTTCCAAGCGAATGGTCGTTAGGTACCCGACCAAGACTATGTATAATTAACGGGTTTGGACAAGGACAAATTGTTTCAGGCTCGATAAAACATGCCTACTTGTTGAGTGAGATTAGGAATTTATAAAAATCGACAAGGCGAACTAAGTTTATCCAATAATATTTATCGTTGATTTATATTTTTATGTAATAAATGTGTATTTTTAATCATAAATTATGATTGATCCAAGGCTAGAAAAAACATATAAGATTCTCCACATCCTATGATAATTTCAAATTTTTTGAACTATTTTTATATTCAAGATCTTGGTGTATTATATGATTCATTAATTAACAACATACTCTATTTCATCATTATACTTAGAAAATAATGTTGAAACCAACGATGTTAAATTTGGCTGTATATTATGCAATTTTTTTTAGTTAGATATCTTTAATTAATTATCAAATATATTGTTTCAAAAAAATTATCAAATATATTAATTGTCCAATCAAGGTCTCTTTTGAGAAGACGAACCTAAAAAACTAAAATGACATTTGGATTGCGTAAAAATGACGAAAATAAATTAAAAAGGAGAAAATAAATGAATAGTTCTGAATTTGTTTTGCTCCCTGAACTCATCAAATGTAATATGTCGGACCCTTTTTGTGTTGACCAAGTAAAAATAGTAGTAATATTTTTGTTACTATTATTTTAGATAAATCCAAATAATTGGTTGAATTTTTCTACTTAATTTTTTCTACATCATGCTTTTAGAACTTATTGGAAATATAGCTTAAGAGATCTCCATTATTAGGTGAAAATTTAAAATACTAACTCAAGTCTCCATTATTAGGTGAAAATTTAGAATACTACTCCCTCCGTCCCAAAACTATGTGCACAAATCAGTTTGCACACTAAATAAGAAAACATTAAATACTATTGTTGTTTTACTTATATGCCCTCAATTAATGTAGTGTTTTAAAGCATTCCATATTTAGTAACGTAAATCATAATAAATAAGGGTATATTAGTAAAGTGAGGGTTAGTTGGTAGTTATGTGCACATTTTATGGGACAAGAAAATTAGTTATTTTGCACATAGTTTTGAGACGAAGGGAGTATCTCAATATAGTATTTCATATTAGCTGTCGTTTAGGATATATGTCCACAGATTTAAGCTTAATTGAATTTAATAGAGAAATGGTCTGTATTTTTACATTTTTAGTTGTAGTCATTCATGACTCACTTATGTACAGCCGTGTGTACAAAAATTAAATGACTATGCGTACATTTCATCAAAAATTCATGTATTATGAAATAAGAAAAATAAAAAATGACAGCTAATATGAAACAAGGTAAATATTTTAAACAAAATTCTATTCATAAATAAAAGTATATGTATATAAATTAATTCATGTTCATTAAAAATTTCAATTAAAGTGTTAAAGCTTTCAAAGTGGTGGTAGTTTACAAGAGTGAGTTTCGAAATGGTTATTACTTATACAATTTACTTTCCTACCTATACAAATTTTTCTTGAAGCATATCATTATTCATTGCTTTGAATCCTTTATGCCAATACTTTTGGACAAAATTAAAAGAGTATCATAAAAAAAATTAACAAAATTTGAGAATTTTTAGACAAGTAAAAACAAGATAATAAGTCATTAAAATAAAGAAAATAAATACAATAATTCATTATAATAATAATAATAATATCCATTTTAACCATCTCCCGCCTCCAATTGAGCTCATCCTCATCATCAATGTGGTGCTCGGCGAAGATTATCGGCTATGGAGCTTCTCTTGTTGTACCCAATGGGCGTAATTGCGTAAAGTTCCATTCTTTTGTTCCCTTTTTCATTTCACTGTTGTATTTTTTTACAAGTTTTCCCTTTCAATTTAGGGTTTAAATCGCTCAATTTCTGGAGTTCCAAGGCATGTGTGCTTCCACAAATTAGGGTTTGAATGTTTGCTCAAGAGACACCAATGGGGGGCCTTTTCTATTAAAGGAGAAAGTAATGTAAGTCAGAAATTCTCATTCTTGCAATTGAATATAAAAGATGCCGTTGGCCTTAATTGTCAGCTCGAGCTAATAGTTCAATCGGTTAACAATGTGTAAAATCCCAATTTGGTTTGTTTAAATTTTTTGGCTTTGATTAACTTAAATTAAGATAAACTTTGGGTTGTTTAGTGTAGACAGTGTTATTAAAAATGCTTATGTTTTTCGTTTGATCTTAAGGTCAGGCGTATGGTTCATCCGACTATGACAACAGCAATTCAAATGTTGAAAGTATGTTTTTCGGATTCCTCAATGTGTTGTTTGATGGTGAATTAGAGTGAAAAGCACACATGATTACTCAACTTTACTCGATGTTTTAATCAGCTCATCGAACTTCAATTTGTAACAATTGAAATTCGAGTCTCAATTTTGTTTCAATGTAATTACTTGGGCTCTTTTCAGTATTTTCAACTCCGGAAAGTTGAATAGTATGATGAGTCTGCCGAAAGATGTGTTAGCATCATCTGTCAATTTTCCTGCCATTGAGAATGCTGATATGAATGAAATCTTGAGAGTTTGGTTGAGTTAAAATGTTTATGGATTTGTTGCTTAAGTGGTATTAATTTGGATAACTCATCATGGTAATCAACTTTTAGACGTTGAAAGTGCAGGAAAAAGGTGAAAGTGAATTTATTTAAACATGATTAAGACTTGAAACATTGAGTAAAGTTGAGGGAGACTTTGTGCTTTTAATGCTAATGGGAATATGTTTTGATAAATGGTATAGTCTTTCTACTTACCCGTGTGTTGTTAAATTTGATTTTTCAGGTTCAAGTGAAGAAAATGAAGCTAGTCAGCCTCAACAGTCACTATCATCCAGCGAGTACTTACTGATTGCCTTTGTTTTTATTTTGCTATCGACTTATCATTATTATTTTGAAGGTTTGCACAAACTTTTTGCCAGCTCGAGTTCTTATTCGTTTACTTTGCTAGGATACTGAAGAAATTAAAGAGATATGGGATCTCCGGTGTACTATCCTACGGGATTTTGAATACTGTTTACTACACCACAGCATTTCTCTTGGTATGGTGAGTGAATAAATTTTTCAAATCAATCCGTATTTAAATGTTTCTTTTAATGGTATTACAACATTAGTGAACTTGGTAAGTGTATATGTCGGTCATTATCATGTGCTTCATTAATGTGCGTAAAATAATACTCTATTTGTTTTCGCCTTCTCTCTTGCCGGCTGAGCCGTATGAAGGTCATAATCGACAAAAAGCGATAGTCATGTCAAACAAGCTGTGTTAAGTGAGTTGTTCAATCGTGTTGTTGTGTCATCAGTTGACATTCCTATTTTATTTGCTCATATTGTACGCATTCCATGCGGTTTTGAAGTTACATGGTCCAAAGACAATTTGTTTATTTTTAATTTATTTTTTTGAAAACAAGAAAATTTGTATATGGACTATGTATTTATTGGTTGTCTTTCATTTCTTGGTTGAGATCCTACGGCTGTTTAAAACTCTGCTTGTCTTCTAGGTTTTATATTGCTCCAGCTCCTGGAAAGATGGGCTATCTTGCAGCCGTTGAAAGGTAAGCATCAATTATCTACAAAATGTTAAATCGGAACAGGAAAATTCATCCCAACGTTGTATTGATTTGCAGATTTCTGAAACTGATGGCCATGGTTTGGGCTGGGAGTCAAGTTACTAAGCTTTTCAGAGCTGGAGGGTTAGTTACTAAAACTTAATGACCTTCCTTTTTTCCGAGTCTAGATGTGATGGTGTCCGCTTCTGCTAGTTGAACATCTAATATTGAACGTCAGGGGCGAGTTTATGGCGCCACGGAGGGTCTGTTGACACCCTGGTGTTTTAGGGAGAAATAGAGCAAAATTATAAGTACAAGTTACAATGGAGGTCTCCGATGCTAAATCTTTGTTGTCCCGCTAATTACACTTGATTCCCAGTATTTGATATCACTGACGAAATTCGGATGAAAAGATCCGAAGAACTTGTGATTTTCAACACATTTTTGCCAATTGACCACCCGAGTGTTTCGGTCCGGCTCCGCCATTGTCGAAGGCACTACTTGTTGCAAAACAATGTGCTTGTTAAAATTATTTATCTTTGTACAGGGCCCTAGCTCTTGCTCCATTCGTTGACAGAGGATTGGCATGGTTCACCGTCAAATTTAAGTTCGAATCTCAGGGCAAGGTATCATACTTTTTCATTTCTCATAATATTTTCAGTTTCATTCACAACTTTTCTTATGAGGGTTTCTTTTTTTTTTTGATGGAACTTATGAGGGTTTCTTGTTTTCAGGCTTTCATGACAATTGTTGGATTCTGTTTCGTACTTGCTGCCCTCTTATTTTTGGTTGTGACTTTGCTTTGGGCGTAACATCACTTCCATATTTTGATTCGTTACAGGTACATTTTGCATTAATGTCTTTCAACTTCACTGCAAACAAAATGCATATTCACCGATGTGTAATTTTCTTTTAACAGATTGATAAGATGAGTTGCTTATAATCCCCATTATAGCACAATGGAGATTGATAACTTTGGCCCTCGGAAAGAATTTTGGAGATTCTGAAGTTTGAACATGATTAGGCAAAACGAAAGCAAAAATAATAATGTTCATTCAAGGCCTGCTTGTTTAGTTGTGGATAGTAACCAGTAGTACCGATGTTCCAAGTAAATAAGCAAGAAAGAGCTTCAAATAGGCCAGACAGAGACATTATTTTTTCAGCTTACAAGCACTATGTCGATAGATCTGAATGTTTAAACAAGGATCTTTTGTATTCAAAGAATCGATTACGAGTTCACACATCCAATACAACAATTTATTCTTCTAAATATAAGCAAGTAGAAACTGATGGATGTACAAGCACATTAAATAAGCGTTTTTGCACACCAAATCTGAATTGCTTTCCATGGATAAAATCAACTTGCTTCAAACCTTCTGGAACCCCAACTTCCTTAAAAAGAAGTTTTTGCTACCAAACCTTTTTGTTACATTGACACGTAGAGTTTGTAGAATTTCCACATGGAAATAAGGGATTAGCTATGGCCAGTTTAACCAAGTTGAATCAGAGAGTTCTTAAGCGTTTGCGCGCAAGTTCGAGGAACGAGATACAAATTAACCCGACTCAATAATTTTAACTCATCGCTCAAATTGGTCTATGCCAGGAAACTCGGAGCTCTGCAATCCTCCCTTTGGAATGCAAAAAGTTGATTGCTTTGTAGGTAACAATTTGTTTCCTGCTTCATCTATGGAAATCTCAAGACCACAAGCATTGCATAGAACTTGCAAATCTGATTCCTGAAATCATAATCAGCTTTCAGATTTCAATACATATTCAATCATATGCGTGAATAATGCAGTGAGTTTCCGATCGATAAGATTCTCGTACCTTCATTATCAAGAGTTTCGATAGCTTCGTTAATGGATACGGATGAAGCTTGTACCCCACGTTATTTATACACGACAGTGATTTTGCCCTAACCTTCATGGTTAGAAATTTTATTAAACGAAAAATGAGAATGCAATAAGGTAATACAGATTTGGGGGCTAACCCAGGAACCAACATTACCTCATTAACGTGAGGTTCAATAATACAGTACTGCAGAAATGATGCCTCAGCAGCTATGGTGTCAAAGAACCTCTTGTAGTTGCCTATACGAAAACATCTGCACAAATAGAAATAGATATCAGTTCGGGGGAGATCAATTCAACTCAAGAAAAATAGAAAAAAATGTGCATCATGAGAACAGCTGAAAAGAAACAATGGTGTGAAGATCGGTGTACAAACTGTAAAACTCTTCGGGCAAAGCACATTTGTTTTGATCTGATGATTGTATGTGGCGCACGACGAAACCACACAGAAAGTGACTCCCCCTAAGCATCATATATCCAACCTATTTAATATCTAGTCGAAGGAAGCTCTTTATGTATGAAGAATATGAGTCAACGACACCAGTGAAGAAGAGTTCAAACCGTTGGTTGGCTTTTACAATCAAGATGAAGAAGCACGTAAAGTGACCGGAACTCGCCCTCATTTTCGTAAACAGAGTTGGGATCTCGATTGGCATCATATAGATTATAAAGGGATGTTAGAACCTTTATAAGTTGTTCCATATTTAGGTAATGGACAGATGAACTATCTGCACTGTTACCACAGCATCGAAGTTTATGCTGAGATAAAATATGAAATTTGACCTGTGGAAACAAAAAAATATCGAAATTTCATATCCGAACCTGAAAGTGTAAAAATAAAAATTGAAGCAGCGAAAAATGGTATAACAAAAAGGTCCTTTAAGAGGAATAACACTTTCAGATTTGACAGAAACTACATCTCATGGCTTCTGATAAGAAAAAAAAAGACAATTTTGACAGTGAGGAACAACTAGAGAAAGAGAAAATCAAATTCATGAGGAACAAGTAAAAACCATACGAATATCATGCGGGAGAAAAGTCTAGCACAAGTCAACATTCACGAACACATAGTTGGAGATGGATTGAGAGTTGATATGAAGAAAAAAGTAATACCATTTTCTCATACATGTGGATGGCTTTATGATTGACTATATTCTGTATGCTAAGATCTTGTCTTATGGATCTTGTCCTGTCAAAGACGAAATCATGAACTACTTCAAAAGGACGATCTGAAGTATCTATCAAGCTTAGAAGGTAGGTCAAAGTGTGGTCCAATACGGGAAGTGGCCTGACATGAGAGGATTGGGGAGTTGATATAGTCCTGCAAAACTAACAGGTGAAGTAGAAGGTGAATAATGGTGTCTCAGTATTGGACAAATTGACACTTTGAGACAGGGATACCATCTTTCAGGAGCAAAACTATAGAAACTCCAATACCTTCTTGACAGCTAAGCTGGGAGAAGTTTTCCCTGGATTTCCATGTAGCCTTTCAAACACAGCTAAGTCTCGCAGCCGCTCTCGCTGGGTTCTTTCACCATCTATTAGCCCACAAACCAAAATGAAGAACAAGTCAAAATATAGATAACAAGTAGAATTTAGATGAATGGGTTTGAAAGAAAAAGAGAATTCTACCTGGGCACATAAATGGGCAAGTTCCAATCAAAATTGGAGGGGTACACGAATCTTCCACCTCTGTTACGTGTTCTTCGTCTCCTCCTCTGGGTTTCCATCTTGATGCATCCCGCGACGAAGAAGAAGAAGAAGAAGAAGGGTTTCGACGTGGGTAACGATTCTGATTTCCCCTTTCCATATCTGCTTGCTTACATCTTTTCTCAACCTTCATACACCAATTACTCTTCCTCTTGCTTGCTCATCAATAATCGAAGGGAGTTGCTATGCATAACCCCATTTTTGTTAAACACCGACCCTAGCCCACGTCCGATCTACTATTATACTAAACAAAAGTTATGACCAATTGTTAAAAGGGCTATTTACAAAATACCCCAACTTCAACGCCTATGGGGCCAATAACTTTGGAGAGATTTTAGTGTGATTGAGGGGATTACAAAGTAAAGCTCATTTGTAATGGGTGCATTCAAAAACGAGTCAAAAATTAAAGTTAATTTGTCATTTATATGATTTCAGTGCTATTTTATTTTAAAGTTGGATCGTAAGTGCTAAAAGTGAAGTTATCGATGCATGTATGTGAAAAATATATGGTTGATGCGATAGCAATGACGAACTTGTCGCCTTTATAAAAACGCTACAAGTTAGCTTTTTCAAAAACGCTACAAAAAACTACATGTTCTTCTAACTTTTAGAGAAATGCTCCAAGAAAGTGACCATTGGCAGGGCAGGGTTCAAGCTCTCCTCCCCATACTCAGTGAGGCCATTAACAGGGTTGCTTAGTTGGAGCGTTGATGCTGCTTTTTTTAGGCGGATCAACTCACTAAAGTTGCAACAGTGCTTCGGTAGGAGAGATGGATGTTTTTGCATGCTTGGGTCAACTTTGAGGCGGGGGTGCTGCCTGGGGCGGAGGGTGAAGCTTCGACTCTTCTTCAGTCTTTGCCATGGTTGGTTTGCTGAGACGGCGGTTTTGGAGTTGTATGCATCGACAATTTGTAATGCATGTTATTCTTTTGAGGTGGATATTAGTGATTTTGGAGACTTGATTCGACAATGCAAGATCATTTCATCAAAACAATAGTTTTTCGCTCCGCTATTTTTGGTGTTTAGCTAACGGGTTGGCTTATAGTCTTGTTCGGTCTTTCTGTTTATATACTATGCCCTATTACTTTAATGTTCTTTCGAGATTGATTCTTCTTTATTGACTGTTTGCCTAACAATAACACATTAATATTGTTTACTTTTTCTTTAAAAAATAATTTATTTCTAACAGTATTAAGTTGGTTTTATAGAGGACAATCTAATGATTAAAACAAAATCACTGTAAAATAACTTTAAATATAAAACCGTCTTGTTAAAAAATAAAAAGAAGGCTTAACTCCTCTATAAACTTTTAAACTTGACACTTTTTTTCAGTTTAATCCATAATGTTTAGCGTTTTCCACTTTAACTCATGAACTTAAAAAAATAGGTCATTTTGAACCATGACTCATATTTGGCGCCTACGTGACAAAATAAGAAGAATGGAGGAAAAAATTTGAATATTTTCAATTTTGCAATTTATAAAATGACACTCAAATTATTATATATATATATATATATACATATATATTTCTTTTTCGTCTTCTTCCTTCTTCTTTTTCTTTTCTTCTTATTCCTTTCTTCTTTCTTTTTTTTTTCTTCTTTTTCCTTCTTTATTTTCTTCGTTTTTCTCACTTTTTTCAAAAAATACGAAATTTCAGAAATATAGAAATTTTCAGAAAAATTTGGAAGTTCCAGTATTCGAAAAATTTTCAGAAATCTGAAACTTTCCAAATTTTTCTTGAAAATTTTTAGAAATCTGGAATTTTTGGAAATTTCTAAAATTTTTCCAGAAATTCGAAAATTTCAAAAATCTGTAAGTTTCTAAAATTTTTGGAAATTTTTAAAATTCTAGATTTTTTTCAGGAATTTCACAAATATGGAAACTTCAGATTTTTTCTGAAAATTTCCAAATTTCAAGAATTTTCTAGAAATGCGAACATTCCATAAATTTGGAAATTTCTAGAATTCCAGAAGATTTCTAAATTTTTCAGAAATTTGAAAATCTGAAATTTCTAGAAATTCCAAATATTTGGCAAAAATTAAAAAAAAAATGAAAGAAAGGAGAAAGAGAAAAAATTGCAAAAATAAAATAAAACAAGAATCAAAATTAATATTTATTACATTTACAAAAGAACTAAACTGACTTGTTGTTTAGTAGAGATTAAAAGCACGAAAAAAGCATAAGCTAAAATAAAATTAGCAAGTAACAAACAAAAACATTTGTTGTAAACCTAGTAGCTATGAGCCTTACTTCTTCTTCTTCTTCTTCTTCTTCTTCATGTCTCCTTCCACCGCCACTTGAGAGTATGTTCCAGCTTCAATGATCAAACATCCTTCCAACACCATGTCCAATTTCTCATTCAGAACTGTTATTTCCTACTTTCAAAAACGCTTTCTCCAATCAACTGAACCCCTCTCCTCCTCCCTTCAACTACCCGCCACCACCTCATCTTCTCCAGTACCATCTACACTCGAATTCCTCGTCAACTCATGCCGCCTCCCTCCCGAATCGGCCCTCTCCGTCTCCCACAAGTTCCAGCTCAACCAAACCAACTTCCAAAAAGCCGAATCAGTCCTCACTTTCCTCAAATCAAACCATTTTACCGACAGACAAATTGAAACCCTAATCGTCAAATACCCCCAAATTCTTCAATGTAGGGTCAAAAACAACCTCCACCCCAAATTTGACTTCCTCAAAACAAATGGGTTTGTTGGGAAGTTGCTCCCCCATATCGTAATCTTGACTCCCGGGATTTTTAGGGTTTCGTTAGATTCTCAGATCAAGGGGTGTTTTGAGCTGTTGAGGTCTGTTTTAGTTAGGGATGATAAGATTGTTAGTGTTCTCAAATGTTCCCCGTGGTTGTTGGTGTCCAATTTGAAGGGTAGATTGCAGCCGAATATCAATCTTTTGAAGAAAGAGGGTTTGGGTAGTGATAATTTGGGCAAGTTTATGATTTTGGAGCCCAGATGTATGTTTCATAAGCCGGAAAGGATGGCGTTTGCGGTGAATTCTGTTAAGGGTTTAGGGTTTGAGCCGGCTGCTGGGATGTTTTTACATGCTCTTAAAGTGAAGCTATCGATGCCCGAGTCTGTTTGGAAGAAGAAGATTGAGTTGATGAAGAGTTTTGGATGGAGTGAGGATGAGGTTTTGAGAGCTTTCAAGCGGTTTCCGGCTTGTTTTTCTTATTCGGAGCAGAAACTGAGGGATGCGGTGGATTTTTATTTGAATACTTTGAAGTTGGAGCCGCGGATTGTGATTGAAAATCCTTTATTGCTTGGGTTTTCGATTGAAAGAAGGATTCTTCCTAGGTATAATGCTTTGAAGGTTTTGGAGTCGAAGAAGCTAGTAGAGGGGATCATCAATACTAAATGGTATTTCCTTGATGAGATTCAATTCCGGAAGAAATATGTTGATAAGTATAAACATGAAGTCCCGGGTTTGTTGGAGACGTATCTTAGTAGCAAGGCAGCTAAAAAAGGTTCATGCTTGAAACTAACGAATTAACTTTTCATTTGCTTTTTGTTCAGTTTGAGAGTTTAGTGATTTTTTGCATTTCCATGTAGATGGGATGATTTTTTTTTCCTTTACAATCTTCACTCGTTTTGATCTCTGCTAATATAGATTTTCTTCCCCGTCATTTGTAGAATTCACATTGCCTAATTACAAAAATAATATATTGCTAGATCATTTTTTTTGTTCGAAATGCACAAGGTTTGGCATCTAAAGTTCTCGTGATACAACCTGTGTTGCTATGACAAACCTTTCTTATTATATCAAATATAAACTGTAAATGAGTTTCGCATGATAAAGTTCGCCAAGGGTTGGACTTTATATTTTTATTTTTTTTAATGGATGGACATTATATTTGTTGTTGTTGCTTTTTAAACTGAATTTGAAGTTAGAAGGTATTTCACAATCTCGGGGACCTGCCTAATTCATATCGAGTTAGGTTGGGATTATTAAGTTGAATAGGTATAATATGTTCGTCAAAGCTCAAACTCGGTCCAGCAGGACATTTCAGTCCAACAGATTGCTAATTCTTACTGTGTGTATGTGTACTACTATAGTTTATGTGGCTTTTCAATTGTAGTCCCGTAAATTATAGCTTTTGAGGAATGCTTACCCGTGACTAGGCTAGTGCAAAGTTCTTCATAATACATGAAGCAGTTCATCTGATAGCATCAAGCATCCACCTTTCGTATATTTGTTTGATTTCGATAAATTAGAGAACGGGTCCTTGATAAGTTTGTTTCTGCGGGTTTGTTTTTTTTGATGAAAAATTGCTCGACGCCTTATGGATTACAAAGATAGGACTAGGGAATCAAACTTATAACAGAAATAGGATTCTTTACTGCACTTCTTAGGACCAATTAGTTAGAACCTGTAACCTGTGATTTCCTCTTCATCTTGCCACTTGTAAACCAGCCTTACACTGTATTGACTAGCGGGTTTGTAACAAGGGTAGAATCTCGTAACAGGGGCATTCCTTCATTAAGATAGTGAATATAGTAATTTGGGATTCTAAATGGTATGCTTTCTGTCTTAAGAGGCATTTATGGATTAGAGAAGAGTTTCACTATTGCTCGGAGCTGATTTGAATATTACGAGTGCATTCCAACTTCCTGATAATATCGGTTGCACAGTAGAAACAATTATGGGTTCTCCACTTTTGGAGTGACATAAGGTTTGAGAATTCAACAGAAGGTCGCTTGCATATACAGGTACTCGGCTGTTCATGTTTCATAGATATAGATCGTAGCATACCGCTTAATTTCACAGCTTCTTGCAGAATAGGACTGTAACCTCCTGTTGTTTCTGCATCTTCACTGTGATTTTTAAGATTGTTGTATAGCAACAAATGTTCAAACCTTATTTCAGCAGTATATAATTGAACTCTTTTGAATTACCAGATTGAATGCATAAACTCGTGTCAGCAAACGATACGAGTACTTCCTATATTTGCTTGTGTAACAGAGTCTGTTAGAGTACAGAGATATTT
Source organism: Euphorbia peplus (assembly GCA_028411795.1). NCBI lineage: Eukaryota > Viridiplantae > Streptophyta > Magnoliopsida > Malpighiales > Euphorbiaceae > Euphorbia > Euphorbia peplus. Next base: position 2,817,863 of record CP110843.1, on the reverse strand, counting down.
ATGTCACCAAGATTTAGCTTTGGTTTTCCATAATGTTATTGTTGTTTAATGTGTAATAGTTCTGTATTGGATATGATGGTACATCTCAGTAATTGTTAAAAATAAAATAAAAGAAGAGCCAAACTGAGTCATAATCGGTGGATTCAGTATTTGTTCGTTAACATCTCGAGCAGAATTGAGCCCTTTTGAGTTCATTTTTGACTGAGCTGAACTTCTACCGAGTTTGTGACCATTAAACATATTCAATACACATGTTTAAAATATCAAGCCTTTTCATTATTGGTTAAGGCAAAAAACATGTTGAAGTTATTGATATTTTATTTGAATAATTGACCCCCTCGTCATTTGTTTATAATCCTATTAACTCGTCACCTATTAATTGAGAATATCTATATAAATGGTAAACCAATCTTGAATCAAGAAATCAATTAAGTTTTTAAAAATAAGTAAATGGATATGGTGTCAAAGTAGTCTTAAAGTTTTTAGAGAAGTATCAATGTAAACTAGTTTGTTTGTTTTTGTACAGTAAACATTTATTAAAGTTAGTAGGATTAACAATGCAAGTTAGAGTATCAAATTCGGTCACTAAAGCTTAAATTGGAGTTCATCGCCTAGTTTTCACTTCTTAGTGCCAAAAAATATACAACTTTACCCCTTTATTCTTAACCCTAATTAAACTCTCTAATATTAAACAAACTCAAATTTTTCTAAAAAATTGCCATCCAACTCAAAATGTTAAACTGATTTGGAAAATCGGTCCACATAATGGCAGAACCGAGGGTGTCTAGGAAATTTTCGATTCCGCCAGGTATACCAAGCCAAATTTCAGTTTTGCATTAAAAAATCAATATTTTTTAAAATTCATTTTTTTTTTGTTTTACACAAATTAGCCTAAATACTTTAAGAAGCCTTTAGTGGTGCTGGTGCCATAGCCCAAGGGTTTCTTTTAGTATTTTGAATCGTGTTTAGCTTTTCACTTCAAATTATACTAAAAGTATTGATCGGTTAAGTTTACACAATTGCGGCGTTTTCTTATAAAAAAAAGAACATCATTTATTCCACATCTACAAAATTAAAATTATTTTTCCAATTTTTATAAAATATCTTATACCTTTTAACTTTAATCTCAATCGATGTAAAAAAAACATTAATCCCAACTCTTTATTTAAATGGTTCTAAAGCAACTAAACATATTTTAAAGTCGAAATTTATTTGATTGTTGATGAAAGATTAAAAAAAATTCCATTTTCTTTTTCACGTTATTTAATTTAATAGAAAAGACTTAAAAATTTCAATTTTTTATTTGTTTTCTATTATCATGTATTTTTTTTTTTCTATCATATTTCAATGAAAAAATGCCAGAATACCGTTGGGGTGGGTAGTCATATACATCTTCAGGTCTACGGAAATGTTAAAAAAGCCAAAAAGTATCCCAATCCAACGGCTGAGATGCATCCTTTAAATTACACCGACCCTCTATTTTTAATAGACGACATTGTTGTTCATTTCATTTGGGGGTGAAATCAGATTTCAAGATTCTAGGGTTACAGATTTCAAAATTCTGCATCTTTAATCTGTGGGTGAATTCAAGTTGACGGCTTCAACATTTAATTTTTCTGCAATTGAATTCAAGTAAAACCCCAAATCAATGATGCGATTAGGGTTACATTATTCAATTTCTCTCTCTTGTAGTTATGGTGCGTATTTACTGACCATCTTCTCTGTTAGGGTTTCGATTAATTGCTGCATCTTCTTTGCCTCTGTTATATCTGTTCCCCTCATTCTAATTCTTCATCTATGATCTGTGGGTCAATTCAAAATTCTAGGGTTTCAAAATTCAATTTTTCTGCATTTTTGTAAAACCCAAAGCAATGATACGATTTAGGGTTACATAATTCAATTTTTCTATAAAGATGCCATTGAGGGAATTCATGTAATGCGATTGACCCATCAAAATTCAAATTTTCTGCAATTTTGTAAAACCCTCTCTTTTCAAGATGTCATGTTGAGTTACGGATTTCAATTTTTCTGTAAAGATGTGATGAAGATTACTCAATCGCATACGGGGATGAATCTCTTGTTATGGTGCATATATCCGATGTGCTCTGATTTTTGTTCCAAATGATTCTATGGAACTGTCCCTTCGATATCTCGTTGTCTTTTGAAGTAACCTGTGATTTTAAAGATATGAGGATACCTTCAGTTGAAATTTGAAAAGAGTTTTGAGCAATTTACGATTTGACCGATAGTTCTGAATAGTTTACGATTTGACAGATAATTCTGAACAATCTATGATTTGAAAGATAATTCTGAACAATTTACGATTTGACTGATAATTCTGAACAATTTTTGATTTGACGGATAATTCTGAACAGATTACGATTTGACGGATAATTCTGGAATAGAAATTTACATATGGCTCACTAGAACCAAGCCATGATAATTTTGGAGCTTGCTTCAATGTCCCAATTATAATATTTCTGTGATTATTGCAACTCTGTCGGATGTTCAAATTTTGCCCAGGAATAATCTGCAGCTTGCTTCGGATTCGGTGACAACAATTTCATTAATGGGAGCTGTATGGATTTTATGGATATTTATGCTAAGAATTTGAAGCATATCTTTGAGTTTCTTTGGCAGTATGGGTTTGTGTGGGGATCAAATCAATTTGAACTGCAAAGATAATGGACCTTCAACCAACACACAATCTCAGCAATCAGGTCAGTTTACAGCATGCAATATGTATCCTTTGTTGTGTACTTGCGTTGTTGTGAGACATACTTAAGTGCTGCTTATGCTGAAATCTATACTGGGTATGAGTAACATGTGCCTGTAGTTAATATGTTAATCTGATTCCATAAAGTTTCCGAAATTGTGCAAAAACAGAAATTTGTTTCTCTTTATTATACTGAATATATTATATTAGCGCTGACCACTTTGGAAAGGAAATCAACTATTATTAGCAATTTTGCATTTGGATGCATCAACTCTATCTCTGACTGTTGTGTCCCTCTTGTGCGTAGGTTATACTGTCGATAAACATGTTATGTATATGAAACATTTTAGTGACATATACATGTTTTGCAAGCATTATGCTTACAGCTATGGCAAAGATGATAATAAGAAGTCATAATTGCTTTTTGAGTATTGATTAACTCTACTACTCTCCCATAATTGGAAGTTACACTCTGCTGGTTGTAAAATCACTATAGACAAGCTAAATATTCCAAAGATATGTGTTTTTTATATCTTGCTTTGTGCATTAGCTTGTGTCAGCAAACCAGATCAGTTTGTCTCTCCAGGAACTTGGGATTTTAACGGTATGATTTCTGTCGTAAGAGTGTGAATCAAAGTCCGCATTGAGGGAATTCATGTAATGCGATTGACCCAACAAAATTCAATTTTTCTGCAATTTTGTAAATCCCTCTCTTTTCAAGATGCCATGATGAGTTACGGAATTCAATTTTTCTGTAAAGATGTGATGAAGATTACTCAATCGCAAACGGGGATCAGTCTCTTGTTATGGTGCATATATCCAATGTGCTCTGATTTTTGTTCCAAATGATTTTAGGGAACTGTCCCTTCGATATCTCGTTGTCTTTTGAAGTAACCTGTGATTTTAAAGATACGAGGATAACTTCAATTGAAACTTGAAAAGAGTTTTGAGCAATTTAGGGTTTGACCGATAATTCTGAACAGTTTACGATTTGACGGATAATTCTGAACAATTTACGATTTGACGGATAATTCTGAACAATTTACGATTTGACGGATAATTCTGTACAATTTACGATTTGGTGGATAATTCTGAACAATTTACGATTTGACGGATAATTCTGAACAGTTTATGATTTGACGGATAATTCTGAACAATTTACGATTTGGTGGATAATTCTGAACAATTTACGATTTTGACGGATAATTCTGAACAATTTACGAGTTGACGGATAATTCTGAACAGCTCACAATTTGACGGATTATTCTGGAATAGAAACTTACATGGCTCACTAGAATAAAGCCATGATAATTAATGGAGTTTGCTTCAATGTCCCAGTTATGATATTTCTGTGATTATTGCAACTCTGGCGGATGTTCAAATTTTGCCCAGGAATAACCTGCAGCTTGCTTCGGATTCGGTGGCAACAATTTCATTAATGGGAGCTAGATGGATTTTATGGATATTTCTGCTTGCTTCAACGTCCTATTTAAGGTGCGTGTCGGTTTCCATTGAACTTAAAATTGGGCAAAGTGCAGACTGGTTTTATAACACCTCTTTCTATGATGCTTTCTATTGCTGCGTGCCATGAAATGAGTTGGTAATTGTTATTACTGCCTACCTGTTATATAAATCCTCAATAGGCTTCTAAAGATATTGGGAACAACTGAAAGAAATACTGAGAACTATTCTATGAGTTTCTGAAATGCATTTCAATTTTGGATTCCTCTAGTTGTACTTATAATGAAGGTAGAAGCTCTTCATTTTTGGAATGACCCTTGGTTAGATTGAAAGTCTAAGAGGTCGGTTTCCGAGGTTGAATATTGTTGATACTGATGTTAGAAGAGAGAGTCTAGTGGCTGATCTCTGGGGTAAAAGTGGATGGCGTTTAGTGATGACTAGCTTACTGCTCATTGGAATGTGCTCATTGGAATATGGTTCAACGGTTTTCTTGTATAGTAGAAGTATGTCGAGGGAAACTGAGATTAAATCTTAATTTTTGGTATTACTTCCTACCTTATATCTTATTTTTTAAATCTTAGGCTTCTATAAGTATTTAGAACAACTGAAAGAAATACAGTCAATATTGACTGATAGAAAAGCTTTGCATGCCTTTTTGTTTAGTTTGGTTTATGAACTAAACCGGTCCATGCTCACTTGTAGCTAAAGTTTCTATCTTGGGGATAAAACAGAACTATTTTATATCATGAGGATGAGTAAAACTGAACTTCCATGATAACCTTGGAGGCAAATTCGGTAATTATCCCTAGAAGTTTTAGTGATTGATTTGAGTTTGAGATTCTTAATGTATGTATAAAATTTGTATGTTTAAAAGGTAAGCTTAAATCTTCACTGAAGTCAATATACAAGTTTTTCATATTCTCGTGGAACACATGATTGGCTTTAATGTTTATAGCCACTTTATTATCGCAGTTCATGGAAATAGGGCCCTGTAGATCAATCGGAAACTTATTTAGGAAGAATGCCACTTGAACTCACCACTCGTGACATTGTTGTATACTTAGCTTCAGCTTAGTATCTGTGCTCTGTGGAATGCTTCTTCGCTTTCTAATACACCAAGATGTTGCATAAGATAATGCATTGACCTGTCTGTTATAGACCCATCTGAATCAGTGTAAGCTTGTCCTCTGAAATTTGTTGTGAACCAGAGAAGCAGCGTCGGTGCATTCAAGTGCCGGCTTAACTGTTGAGTCAGCCAATATCGGTTCTCGGGCATGTAAAGAAGCTGCTAAAGTGGATAAGACGTGATAACTTCAATGGGGTGTTTTGCAGGTAAGGGAATCAAGAATTTTTTTACTGTTTATCTCTCTTCATTGCTCGCCCAGAAATTCAAAAAGATATGTTGTGTTCTGGTGGTCTTAAACTCGGTATAGAAGTGAGAAATACATCATTTTGTTTGGTATTTTGCATTTCCAGCACAGGCAAGCTATCTTTTCCACAGTATGCATAAACTTGTATCTGCCACAGTATTCCTCTAATATGTAATTGTAGTGTCTGAAAATCACTGGCCACTTAATTCCTGAGGAGCTAAATCTGGTTATCCTCGATTTTACTTGGTTTCTTCCGGTTTTCCTGGGGTTTAGGTTTGTTCTTCCACTCTTTTGTGGGTTGCAGACTATTGAGTAAGCTTGTGATTTCTCTTCTGTTACCTGCATTTTTATTTCTCTCTATATTTTGTCTCTATACATGAAGCAATCCGCCTACAAGATCAATCGACAATAGAGTATAAAATTGAGATGGTGAGTTACATTAAGTTGAGATTTTACATTTTAATTTAGGAAAACATGTTCTGTTCTCATGATGCTACGAAAAGAAGTTGGTAATTGTTATAACTCCCTCCCTACCTTTCATCTAAATCCTCAATAGGCTTCTAACAAAATTGGCTATTCTATGGGCTGCTCAAGAGAATTCAAAATATCAGTTGGTTTTGACTTTTAGGGAATAGTGAACTTATCTTTTTGCCTTTCCAGTTATTGTTTATGTAGTGATCTCATATTTACTATAATTGTGCAATTATGTTGAAGTGGGAAAAGATAGCAATGCATCACTGGCCAGAACAAAATATAGTAAAACAACATCAGCTTGTTTCTTGCGTTTGTGACAGTATAATAATGCATGTACACTACTATAAATTTATAATAGTGTATGTACATTGTAACAATGTATGTCTTCTATTATATTTTGCAGAAAAATTTCATTTGATTCTTGATTGAAATGAGCTTTTCTTGCTATCACAAATGTTTACTGAGTAGTAATACTTGGTTTTGTGCTTTCTATCTGTTCTTACTCCTTGAATCGCCATAACTTTTTGATCCACTTTGAGCCATCAGATGTTAACTTTTTGATCCACTTTGAGCCATCAGATGTCTCTCACGAACAGTACAAACTTCTCTGAAGTTTACTGTATCAACTTTTGTCTAGCAAGTTTTCTTTCCTGACCTCATCCCAACAAATTTGCTTTTGAGGATTGTGCTAGTTATGCTAGTTATACAAGTTTGGAGTGTGGTGATTGAATTTTACCCATGAGTTGCTTACGATCTCTGCTACAAAAGATCTCTGCTACAAAAGTTTCTGTTACATTTATTTAAAATTGAGCTTATGCAATATGATAAGAACATAAGAACAAGAGATTATGACTTCCAATAAGTATATTAAGAAATGGTAGATTAGATTGCATCAATTATTATATATTCAAGCTACAAAGTCATAAAGTACGTATTTATCCAAAATATTTTTTGAGGAACTGCAAATAATATTTTAATAATTTAAAATAATGTAAAAAATATGATAAAAATTTATCGCGGCATTTTCAGCTTGGGGTAATTTTGAGTGATTTTATCGCACATTTTCAGCTTGGGGTAATTTTGAATGACTTTATCGTGACATTTTCAGTTTGGGGTGATTTTGAGTGACTGCTTTGATTTTGAAGACTCCAACATTATAAACTTTTGAGTTATTTTGCATCTTCTATCCCGACATGAATTGGTAGTCTGGAATCGATACAAGCAAGATTGAAAAGCCTCAAGCCTGAAAATGTTTAAACACATGTACAACAATCTTCAAGTCTCATATATTTGTTTTCAAGGGTTTTGTGAAACATGTAAAGTAGAATAGATGAAGTCCCTGGTTGATATGCAACATGTATATCCAACTTTGGGCTTAGTTGAGGGATAAAATATGAATTTAGTTCCGCCAAGGGCTGATTTAGTCTCTGTGTAAAATTATGCAATATTAAACTTAATATTTGCAAGTCGATACTATTAATAGACAATGAGTCTTTTTCTCGTGCACAAATTGTGTGTTCAAACTAGGGGTGTAGGGGTCAAAATTCAGTAGTAGTAGAAAATAAGTATACCAAATTATATGAGGTCAAATCAATGTCGTAGAAAGTTTCTTTTGGGTTCACCACAGAGTGTAGCTTTTGTGTCTCGTGTCCGTGTGCCTCATATCACTTTTTTCCTTAGGCATATATAAGACACGTTTGGTTAAATAATTTCTGCTAGTTATTTTGGTAAGAAAACAAATTAGTATTAAAAATTCTCTCACTTGTCATGCTTATTAGAAATGGCAACTTGCTACATATCTTGATGTTTAAATGAATATCACAATTTTGTTATTATGTAATACACACTCACAATCTAGTATGGAGCAATGTAGTCGAGACGAATATTGGGATAGTGAGTTTTTGGAACTTGGGATTTTAATTTTCATTTAGCAAAACATGTTTAGCTCTGATGATGCTTTCTATTGTTGTGTTGCCAGTGGCGGAATATACAAGAGACAAGGGAGGGCCAGGAAAAAAATAAAATAATTTTTTACCGCTTCAAAAAAATTAATAATTTAAAGAGATGTTGGACAAAGTTTATTTTGGCCCTTCCTAAATAAATAAATATACATACTTCAGCAATCTAAACTTCACTCTATTTATTTGAATTTTCAAAAACAAAAATGGATCCCATCCCATATATATAGGTGACACCACGTTATAAAAAAAATAAAAAAAATCAAAAAAATTATAATCAGCATAGTATTAGGATTTATCTTTGAAAGGTTAACCTTTTATATGTTTTTTTTCTTCACATCATGAATATCAATTATTCAATTCCTTCCTTTGTCTGAAACTTGTGCCGCCAAGACTTTTTTTTTTCTTTTCTTATTCTCGCCAATCGATTCAGATTTTTAGTTCTGTTTAATCTTTAAATCTTTTTATCTTTTTATTTTACTTTATTATCATGAATATTTATTGTTAGTCAGTGACTATATATTTTGTATACTTTAAATTTTGAGTGACTGATCAATCAATATAGATAATAAATTTGTTAGATTGCTTTTAAATTTGAGATTGTCATGATTTTAATTGAGTTTTTGTATTAGTTCTAATCTATGAATAGAAAATTTGTGTTGCTAGCGGAGAAATACTACCCTAAGGATTTTTCAGACCATGAAAGGATCAATTTGAGGTTTCAACCGCAACATTTTATTCTTGATGCTCCGAGTGATCCCAATTTAAAGGATCTTTCTACATTGGCTGAACTTTCTCAAGTACTAGAGAAGATTGAAAAATCAAAGGTATATTTTTTACTTACAAGATTGATTTGTCTCTTATTGACACTTCCAGTTTCTACAGCCACTTCAGAACGAGCCTTTTCAGCTATGAAACTAGTTAAGACAAGGCTTCGAAATAAAATGGAGCTCCTTGCTGATAGTTTGGTCGTTCATATTGAGAGACATATTGCAGAAAAATTTGATTCTGACACCATTATCGATGAATTTAAGTCTCTGAAAGACCGTCGAGCTCCACTTTAATTTTAAAATCACTCTATTGTTATTAATGATTATGAATATTTTATACTTTTATAGTTTATTTAGTTATTTAATAGTGTAATTTTTTAATTTCATATTTCATTGTTTAATTTGCCCCCCCTTTAATTTGTATCCAAGTTTCGCCACTGTGTGTTGCCATAAAATGAGTTGGTAATTGTTACTACTCCCTACCTTTTATATGAATCCTAAATAGGCTTCTACAGATAATATTACTGAAAGAAATACTCAGAACTATTCTATGGGTTTCTAAAATGCATTCCAAGTTGGGGTCCTCTAATAATGTAATAATGCCATAATGTACTTATAATGCCTGAGAAAATCACTAAATGCTTAGTTCGTAAGGGTTTAATCGTGGATGTCCTTGAGTTTACGTGATTTCTAATCTTTCGTTTGATCATCACGAATCTAAAATGGTTTATCTTTATATGCATTTAAGATATTCTGTTTGTTCTTGTTAGTTATAATTAACCTTGAAATCTGGTGCTAAATGCATAAAGGTTATGTAACACACCTCTTTCCATATTACTATTAGATATTAGAATTGCCATGTCTCTGTTTTAGGTACTCTAAAAGTCTCTCTTACTTACCCTGTTTCGTTTGCTCGATTTTGTTCTAAGATATTTTTTCGAAATTGTAGACACATCCCTAATTTGAGAAATAAACTGTCTCTAACGTTTTCAACTCGGAGTAATTTCGGTCCGGATAATGCTACAAGAAGGAATTTTGGATTTAGGTAACTGAATCTATAAGGCGAGACTCTTATCTGGGCCTAAAGGCTGAGATAAAGATACAAGGATGCTTGTGTATGCCTAGCTATTAGCTCATAGAGTACTCTTTGAACTTATAGAGTCCCTCGTTAGCTCCATTAATTTGCTTAAAGTGGTATAATTGAGTTTTTAAGTTCACGTGGTAGAACAATAGGTGATTTTGACTTAATAGTAGATTGCACACTTTACAAGTTGAAGGGATGAATTTATCCGTGTGTGTTTGGGAGGTCAATCGATAATCTCAAACAAATTGATGGACACTTTACGCAAGTTTAAAAAGCTAACAAGAAGCTCAATAAGTTCAAGCGACCAATCTTGTTTTTGGACCAACTTTAGGGCTGGTAATGTACTAAGCCTTTAATATATAATGATTGGTGCTGAACTCAGAATATCAGTTGAGCACTTCTGATGAAAGTGTGCAAATTTTGATTTTTTTGTAGTATCCCTTTAAGCAAATTCAACAAGCGAATTTCTCGTTGTAAGGAAGTTTATCGGGTAAATAGGTCAGAACATGAAGAGAACTAATTGGTCCACTTAAATAAGTTCAGATGGACAAACATGAATATTTCAAAGTATAAAGGATTGATTGTTTTGAATAAAGTTCGAAGTTGGAAGGAATACCGAGCATCTCAATTAGGCTAACATCCTCAGAATCACACCAAACAAATTGCTATAAGTTGTTTGAAATTGATGATTTATTTGTTATCACATTAGTTCTTCCAAACATCAATTATATTTCAAATGTTTAAATATTTTTGAACTTATGTTATGATTATCACATAATGAGTTGCAGTGAGAGATGAAGCTCAACCATGAGCATAATAATGGTGGGTTACAACATTTCTTTCATTTTCCCGCTTCTCTGTTTCTGTTCATAAGATAAATTGCACTGCAGATGTCGAAGTGACATTTAAATAGATAACAATCAGTTAGTTTTTTCAATCATCTTCGATATAGTGGTGTGCCTCTTGTTGATATGATGATGATCCGTTATTAGTTGTTTTGAAGGGTTGCTTAATGTTCAATTACACTTACTATATATTTTATAACAGAAATATCTAGTAGCACTAGTGCGAACTCTTGTTCTCGCATGCCCCAACTTGATTCTGCTTTATACTTCTAGATCCCCCTTTAAGCCGTTAAGAAACCAACTTTTTGCCATAACAAACTTAAGTTGCGGTGTTGATAACTTTTTGCCAACTTCTAGACCTATGCGCTAGGGCAATGGATCTAGGATTAAGTTAGAGTTAATGTTCATATTTACGCTCTTTTAGAATTCATTAGTATATTTGAGTTTTAACTATCCGTGTATAACACATTTGATGTCCAACTCCTAGAAATGCCACTCAAATCCAAAACTAGCTAGTTTTTTCAGTGCAGACACTGTTTTGGTGCGGGTACAAAAGGGGTGCCGAATCGGGCATGATATGAGCCATATGACCTCAAAATATAAATAGAAAGATAGCCAATTAACGAAACAACCCATTGCATATGGATCCATAAATATTTATTGGAAAGCATAAGTTTTATAGAAGAAAAACACATCACAACAAGCCCAAAAAATTTCACGTGCATATCAAAATAAAATAAACCCTTAATTAAATAAATGCATGACCAACATATCTCCATGTGGTACCTTGAATAGGCCAAGATTCGAACTAATCCACGTTCATATCGGGAATGGCTAATAAGATGTCAAAGTGGTAGCTAGAAGACTTCAACACCATTGATCTCTTAACTCAGTTTTTGAGAACAAAACTTTTCAAAGAGGTAAAAGGAGTAGTCGCTTTCTGTTGTCCGAGCCTAACAGAATTAACATACTCTACCGGGCTATGAGCAGATAAAGCTGATACCAACAGTCCAATTACCCGAAACACATTGCTCAACCACGTCTCTTTGTAATCCGGACATGTAAATAACTTAGTATCGTACTTCTAAATAGCTCCCACACTCCATTCGCCCACATGGCGCTATCATATATTTCGTATTCATCGAATCTCTCAGTTCTGAATTTGCATTTTAGTTCCTCAAATGAGTAATCATTTGATTAGAAACATCTTCTTTCACCTTCGAATTCGTTTTCTTCATTCTTCAAATCCTCCATTACCCACCTCCTCTTCACCATCATCTTCTTCATCGTATACTGTTGATTTCTTGGTCAATTCATGTGGTCTTCCATTGAAATCTGCTCTTCCTATCTCCAAGAAGTTCCAGCTCAATGAGAAAACTCCACAAAACCCTAAATTGGTACTTCAATTCCTCAAATCTCATCATTTCAGCGACACCCATCTCGCCCCATTGATTGTTAAGTGCCCTCAAATTCTCAATTGCAGAATCCACAACAATCTCAAACCCAAATTCGACTACCTCAGTCGAAATAGGGATTGAAGGCGACCTACTTCGACAAACCATTTTGTCAAATACGGGTATTATAAGAGTTTCTTTAGCTTCTACAATCAAACCCAATGTCGACTTCTTGATGTTGTTTTTAGATAGTCATGATAAATTTCTAAAGGCTGTTAAGCGCGCACCATGGTTATTGAGTCAGGATTCCGAGGCTCAACTGCAACAGAAAGTTGATCTTTTAATCAAAGTGGGAGGACTTCCTACTCATGTTGTGCAGAGGTTACTCACTTCGAGTCGCAGGTCTATTTTCCGAAGTCCTGAAAGATTGATTAGTGTTGTGAATTCTGCTAAAAATCTCGGCTTTGAACCTACTCATCCAATGTTTTTTCAAGTTTTTAAAGTGAAGATAAATATGAGTGAGTCCGCTTGGAAGAAGAAAATCGAGGTGATGAAGAGTATTGGATTTAGTGATGACGATATTCTTAAAGCCTTCAAAGGATATCCAGGATTTTTAAGTTTCTCGGAGGATAACACTAGGAAGAAATTGAATTTTTACTTTGGATCCTCATGTTATAATTCTACATCCCGCTCTACTCGGGTATTCTATAGAGAAAAGAATTAGTCCAAGGTATCGTGTTTTGAAGGTTTTGATATCAAAGAAGCTTATTACAGGGATCAACGAGGTCCAACAATTGTTCATAAGTGAGGAGAATTTCCAAAATAAATTTATCCATAAGTTCACAAATGAAGTCCCTGCTTTGTTGGAGTTTTACCTGGGTATCAAGGAAGGCAAAAGCTCGGTGCTCGATGGAGAAGAAGTAAGTTTTCCTTTGCAATGAAAATAGATTAATAATTATTTGTTTAATAACAACTGGTTTCAATGGATATCATTTTGTGGACTGATTTTTAAAACTCTCCCTTGCATACATTAGATCTTCAGTAAGGCTGAAATAAAACATATTGTTTATTGGATGATGAGTTTCACAAAGAATCTTTCTTTTGATCCGTTTATCTCTCGTATGCATTCCCTCGTCAGTTTAATGAACCTTGAAATATGGTGCTATTTGCAGAAAGGTTCTGCAACACCTCTTTCCATATTAGATATTAGAATCGGTAGGTCTCTGTTTTAGGTACTCTAAAAGTCTCTCTCTTGCCTATTTTGTTTTGGAATAAGGATGTTGTTAGGAAATTGTAAACACATCCCTAATGTAAGAAACAATAAACTTCGTCTTTAACGGAGTAATTTTTGTCCAGATAATGATAGATGAACTAATTTTGGACCAAGTAACTGAATGCATAAGACGAGACTCTTATCTAAGCCTGATGGCTGAGATAGACATATAAAGGGTGACGGTATATGCCTAGCTGTTAGAAACCATCCAAATTTGATGTTGTTTGGCCTAATATCTCTATGGGCGATGCCGTTTTCGTGTAGAGCCTTTTGCTGCTCCTAATGCTATTTTCATCCCTTTTTCCCAACTGAGTTGTCTGCGAGAGAATTCTGCAACAATATAAACAAATGTAGGAATCATCAGACACGTTCTAAAGTTGAGGTTTTGCATTCCAAGGTTGTGTATCTAAGTTAATGTCGGAAAACAAGACTAGTTATTGGGTATCTTCGCTGTCGTTGAACTCTTTTGCTTTTCTTGCTCTTCAGTTTTTAGTGCCTTCGTTCTTTGTCTGCAGAAATATTTCAGCTATTTCTTGATTGGAATGAGTTATTTTCTTGCTGTCACACATGTTTTGGACAAGTAGTAATCACTTGGTTCCTGAGGAAGTAATTCAGGTTCTGACGGTGATTTGGTTCTTTCTATCTGTTCTTACGCCTTAGATTGACTGCCATAACTCTTTTGTCTACTCTTAGCCGTCAATTGTCTGTCTCTCACGAACGGTACAAACTCTCTGAAGTTAACTGCATCAATTCTGCACTAGTAAGTTATCTCTCTCCGTCGTCGTCCCAATAAATTGGCTTTTTGAGGATTGTGCCAGTTAATGGACAATTTAAGAAGTTCGGAGGCGCCGTGATTGGAGATGCTGACTATCTCTGCTACACTGTTTGTCATGAAATTGATGTTTATTTATTTCTTGACTTGTGAGTAAGCTTGTTTCAATTTTGATAAACTGAGAACGTAGAAGCTCTTAGGCAATATTATACTTTAATTGAGCTAATGCAATATGTTAAGAACATAAGAACTGCTTGGGGAAGGCAGCTTAGTGAAGACAGGGAAGGGCAACGAAACGGTCAAAGGAGGAAAGTTTTTATTTTCAACAGGGGTTTGCTATTGCATTCTAGGCCGTCTGAATTCTGAAATCACGATCTCTTATGAGGGTTATTATCAGCCTCTATTCTATAAACGGATCTTTTAGAGAGAGTTTGAGAGAAAAATAAGTTTGATTATCATTCAATTGAGTTTACAATGAAGCAAATACAACTTATATACAAAAACAAAGGAATCTGCTATGAACTAACTGTTAACAGAAACGGTTACAACAGAAATGGTTTTCCCGCCAAAACCAGTGAAGAATCACAGAATCTTGATTGAACTCCAGCTTACCAGGTTTGTTGACTGTGAAGTTGACTCAGAACCTCTTCAAGCTTGATCATCCTTCAACATATTCAATCGTTCATCTTTAGCTACGGGTTGCACATCTTCTATCTTTCACCGTCCCGTGTAATAAAATAACATTGTTTTGGTCAAGGTTGGTGAAAAATTAAGAAGATAAATTAAACTCAACATATTGTTTTGGTTACTTTTTACACGAAAACAAGTGAAAGGTTGACTTTGACCTGGCTAAAATTAATTCTAAATTTTGATGATTTTTAATGTGTAAATGTACATGCACTTTTAAAAAAACACTAAAAATGGGGGAGGAATTTGGCTTTTATAGGATGTTTTGTTACGTTCGAGCCACAAGTGGGACGTTTTGTTCTGGCCATGCAACTTTTTTTTTCTAAAATATCGGTTTGTGTGCAGGATATTCTGTCCGGTAATACTGATTACGGACAATAATTCTCGATAAGGAGATACTTAAAGTATTTAATTTAGACTTAAATAATTAGTATTCTTCGGTTTAAATTATATGTTTTTTAAGGTTATGCACAAGAATTAAGGAATGTATTTAATATAAATTAAAAAGACTTTGTTACTTTTACATTAATTGCATTTTATTAATATTTAAGATAAAAAAAATCAAATTAAAGAAGGGTATTTGTGGTAAAATTTAATTAATATACATTGATTGAATCAAAACAACATATATTTTGGACCAATTTATTTTTTCTAAAACGACATATATTTTGAACGAGATGGAGTATTATTATTTTTTAGTTATTGTTATCTTATGATTGTTTTTCACATAAAAAAAAGCTATAAAATTCGATATATAATATAAATTTTAACATATAAAAAAGATTATAAATTTTAACTGAGCAAAATTATGAATACCCATCAGGAGCACAAAATTGTAGTAGGTTCGTATTTGTTGGAATGTCCAATGCAAGTGTGTGACCACATGATGAGACGTCTGAATTGGACATCCTTATCATAGGTGGGAAGTCCACGCTTATAAAATACAAACATTCTCACACCGTAAAGAGAACAAAAGAGCCATTTTCTCATCTGGGTTGGGGTGAAAAAGTGAGTGCAATTAATCACAGACTAATCAACAATGTTAGGAAAGTCATTCGACCGGTTTGGTTGTGAACTGGCCATGTGTCTTGTTTGGTTATTACACTTATGGGCTAATGTCATTAAATCACCTATAACCAAATTCAATCAGGGAACTGATATCGAACCATTTAACCGTCTAGAGCCAAGTTCAATTAGAGAGCTGGTATTGAATACATTGAACTGAACTGAACTGAACTGAACCTGGTTTTGTTCAAAAAATAGTTAAATGTCAATTTTATTGCTCTTTCCATTAATTGACTTATGGACTTCCTGCTCATGCAGAGGTTACCAACTTCGTACCCTAGGTCCATGTTACATAATCCTCAAAAGTTGATTCGCAAGGTTTTGCAGTGATGTCACTTATGAGTGAGTCCATTTGGAAGAAGAAAATTGATCTGATGAAAAGTATGGGATTTGATGTTCTAAAAGCTTTCAAGGGAAATCCAAATATTTTAGCTTACGAACATTAGGAAAACATTGAATTTCTACTTTGATACTATAAAATTCGACCCTGGAGCTATAATTGTAAATCCCAGTTTACTTGGGTATTCTATTGAAAGAAGAGTCCGCCCAAGGTATCATGTTTTGAAGGTTTTGGAGTCAAAGGAGCTGATTGGAGAGAATAAGATGATACAAATGTTACAGATAGGCGAGAAGAATTTTCGACAGAAATATATTGATCGATTCATAGATGAAGTCCCTGGTTTATTGGAGTTTTATCTTGATATCAAGGAAGCCAAAGGCTCGGTGGAGAAGAAGTAAGCTTTCCTTTGCAGTCAAATTAGGTTAGTAGTTCTTTAGATAATCAAATGTTGTCTTGACTGTATCAATTATGGCTAATTTGTCTTCAATGGAGATCATACATTTCCTTGCATACTTGTACCTTTAATATATACGATTGAAGCAAAACATGTTTATTTGTTGAATAAATTTTGTAGAAGATCTTTTTGGGTCGTCATGAGTGTAACATGGCGTGCCTCTTGATTTGATGATGACCAGTTATTAGGTTTCTTTTATTACTTTAGTTATCCAGTCCAACCAAAAGATCTTATATTAGGCATATGTCAGTTTTATTAACCTTGAAATCTAGTAAAATGCAGAATTCTCCTGTAACACCCCTTTTTTCATATTAGATATTAGAATTGTTATGTCTCCTTTTTAGCTATTGAAAAGGGTTCTCTCACTTGCCTGCTTGTTAGAAATGGGAAGTCATTCTGTATCTTTCTAGTTGATAGTTACAATTTTTGTATTACATAGTACTCACAAAAATATTGTTTGGAACAATGGAGTCGAGACTAGGGGCTTGGAATTTCGAGTTTCATGTCAAAATCATGTTATGCATATGCGATAGTAAATGCTTAAAAGATGATTATCGTGTCAGTTATGTATTATCCTTATGAATCATGTTGTCCTATGACTCATACCAGAAAATTTTCACTCTTATTTGAGACAAATTACCTTCTTTTGCCTGTTTTCTATTTCCTGTTGTGTTTTTATATTGTGCGTAAATGGCATTGGCTAAGGAGCTGGTGGAGATATTGTAGAGGAGTGAAGATCATCTACAGTCAATATCAAGGTCAAGAATTTTCTTCTTCCAATAAAATTATGCTGGTTGAATAACTAGAATTAGATTCGAACACCAAATACAATGGTTTTGACTCTTTTTTTCGTTACTTACTCCCTTCCTTTCATCTAATTTCTCAAGCTTCTAAAAATATTTGGAACAATGACAAGGATTTGACTAGTAATTTTGTGCTTTCTGTTTATTCTTATGAGTTTTTTGCATCCTGATCGAATGCTTTTGAGAATTGTGCTATTTTTTAATACAATTCAGGGAATTCGGGAACGTTGGTATATTTTTACCCCTGAGATGCTTACTATCTCTTTACAAACTGTGATATTGATTGTCAAGAACCTAACATTTATTTGTTGACTTCTTTTGTGAATGAATTTCGATTTTGCTCTTTTTCAAAGTCTTTTTTCTCTTCTTCTTTTATGGAAATTCCTATTGCCTGAATGTGCAATGCATTTGTCTTGAGTTTTCAGGATTAACAGCCTTCACAGATCTAAGGGCTGCTGGGGTTTGAGCACCCCGTTGGTGCCTGAAACTACACGGAAGTCGTGTACAAATTGTTTATTTTTTCCTGCAGATTTGAAAATGTCAAACTGAGCACCTATTGATCACCCTAAATGAACGGTTAAATGTTTCCTTTTGATTAGCAAACAATTTTAAGTAGATTATAGTCTTATACTAAATTACTAATCCATCTAAACTACGAATCTAGGCTAAAAAGCATAAGAATAGTTTATGAACCATTCATATTCAATGTTGGACTACACTAAAAGATAAATCATCAACAATCATTCTTACAAGTTTCAATCTTAAATTTTTCAAGGATATAGTAGACCTAATATAAGATGAGGAATATGGGCCTAAAATCCACAACAAAGTCCACAAAATTAATAGGTGGAAGCTCCAAAAAACGACCTAAACTGTCATGAAACCTTGGCAATTAGACCGTGCCGTATCGATCACACGACTACTGTCACGGTTACGCCAACCTGATAAAGGAATTTTGGAAATTTGACTTTAACTACAATTTATATATCTCACGTATTATTAAACTTATGGGAGATTCTATAGTCACTTTGTTTTTCACAAAGTAACCATTACTTTGTTTTGTCCACCATTAGATCATGGGTTAAAACCTAATCTAATGGTAAATAAGACAAAGTACAAACAAAGTAAAGGAAAAACAAAGTGACCATAGCCTACACCTAAACTTATTACACCCTCTCAAATTGAGAGATTGATATTTTATTTGAATATCAAATCTTCTAAATAACCAAAACAAATTTTTATTTCCACATCATGAATTAGTACTTTTATTAAAGGAGAGATCTTAGTATGTTTTTGGAGTACGATGATGTGGTACTCGAAATCAATAAATTGATAGATATATGTAACCTCAACCAATAAGATTTTGACAACGTGTAATTAATTAAAAATATATTTTTTAGTTAATTATTTATATAAAATTATAGATACCAAAATAAAGACCCTAGACACTAAAAAATAAACTTAGGCCCAAAATCATAAACCCTGCCTACTAAAATTTAGGGTAATTTTTATAAAAAACTCTTGTGTTTATCAATTTTGTCAAAAAACTGTATGTGTTTACTTTTTTGACAAAATGAGGATTGTGTTTATCTCCGTTAACCAAAAAGTGGAAAAATCATTAACGGTGTTAAATGTGAACGTGACAAGGGGTATTTTGGTCTTATTTATGGGTTATGATATGAAAAACTTATTTCTCACACTTTAAAGTTGTAAACACATGAATGTTTAAGAAATTTATCAATAAATAAAGACTAAAAACCCATTGTCACATCATCACATTTAACACTGTTAATGATTTTTCCGCCTTTTGAGTAACGGTGATAAACACAATCTTCATTTTGTCCAAAAAATAAATACAGACACCTTTTTGATAAAATCAGTAAACACAAGAATTTTTTTAAAAAGTATTTATTAATCTGGAGTACTATATCATCCGTACTTTAGCGGGCGTTTGGCAAATATTGGGGATGAGATGAGATTAGCTTAGACCCAAATTTGAGATGGAAAAAATTGAGATGAGATTAGTTTTCTAAGTTGAGCTTGGTAAGACCTTGTTTGTTTGGAGGGCTTAGTGGGATTGGGTGAGATTAAAAAAAAATAGAAATGAGTAATTTACCCTTCAATTTAGATTAAATGTGAATATAATATTAAAAATGATCAAGGACTACTAAGTCATTTCTCCATTTAAATGAGCTAATCTCATCCCTCACACCTAATAACACCCCCCTGGTATTAGAATTTGACCTTGGGTGAGATTAGCTTCCCAAGCTCACCTCCCCATCCCTCCAAACAAACTAGGATTTGGGTGAGATTAACTTTTAATTTGATCTCAAGACCACTAGTCTCATCCAAGCCCTCCAAACAAACGCCCAGTAGGAGTATTTAAAAATCCATCAAAACTCAATTTGATGAACTAAATTGAATGAATTAAGTGAATTGAATCAAACTTAAATGACTTTTGTTGAAAATAACCATTCATGAACCACATTTATAACCCATATATGCATGAGTTGGGTGGGTTAAATGCATATTAAATTTCCTGAAATCAAATAGTAACCCTAGTTTCTGCATTTCGTTTTCAAATAACACTCAATCTCTCAGTTCTGAATTCCTCAAATGAGTAATCATTTGATTAGAAACATCTTCTTTCACCTTCGAATTCGTTTTCTTCATTCTTCAAATCCTCCATTACCCACCTCCTCTTCAACTTCATCTTCTTCATCGTATACTGTTGATTTCTTGGTCAATTCATGTGGTCTTCCATTGAAATCTGCTCTTCCTATCTCCAAGAAGTTCCAGCTCAATGAGAAAACTCCACAAAACCCTAAATTGGTACTTCAATTCCTCAAATCTCATCATTTCAGCGACACCCATCTCGCCCCATTGATTGTTAAGTGGCCTCAAATTCTCAATTGCTGAATCCACAACAATCTCAAACCCAAATTCGACTACCTCGTCGAAATAGGGTTTGAAGGTGACGTACTTCCACAAACCATTTTGTCAAATACGGGTATTATAAGAGTTTCTTTAGCTTCTACAATCAAACCCAATGTTGACTTCTTGATGTTGTTTTTAGATAGTCATGATAAATTTCTAAAGGCTGTTAAGCGCGCACCATGGTTATTGAGTCAGGATTCCGAGGCTCAACTGCAACAGAAAGTATTGAGGGCTCTTTGTTATTTGTGATAATTTTCAGTAGCTTTATGTTATTTTCCCTTTTGTATTGTTGTATTAGATGCTTTTTTGTACTATAGTATTAGATGCTTTTCTTTCTATGTTGGACATGTGATTGTTAAGGCTGTCATTTCTTTTTGTCATGTTTTGCTTTTGGGCTTTATAACCTATAATAGCAGCTTTGTGCATCTATGGAAAATAAACTATCATTTTGGTGATATGATTTCATTGCTATGATATTCCACAATATTGAAATCATTTGTTGCTCCTTTTTACTCATTATGGTATCAGAGCCCCAGGTCAATATGAGTGGAATAAGAGACTGACTTTCACCTTTATCTTTTCTTCATTTCCTTATAAAGTTTCCATCTTTTCCTCTCTTCTTAAAAGTCTTTCTTCTTCAACTTAAAAGTTATCTCCTTTATTCCCTTGTTGTTCTCTCTGATATTATTTGTGCCCGAGTTCTGTTGGATATTTGTTCTCAATGGCAAATGGAGCAAAAGTCACCTACCAGGATATGCTTAATCCTTTGTCCTTCACCCCTCAGATTGCACAACCTCCATTTTAGTGGATAAACTTCAAGGTTCTTCAGATTACAGATCGTGGCGAAGAAACATGGAGATCAATCTGTTGTCTAAACGCAAGCTTGGAATCGTTACAGGAGGAGTTGTTAGATCTACTGATGATGAAGCCAAAGCTGAGATGTGGAACACCTGCAATAATATGGTAATCGCATGGTTAACTCATAATATCTCTCCTACCATTAAGAAATCAGTAATGTTCATGAACTCAGCTAAAGATATATGGCTTAACTTAGAAAAACGTTTTCAACTCACCAATGGATCCAGAAAATATAAGTTGAGCAAAGCGTTATTTGATGAGAAACAGAATGAAATGAGCATTAATGAATACTATACTGCCATGAGAACACTGTGGGAAGAACTTGATTCTC
The DNA here is from genome assembly GCA_028411795.1 of Euphorbia peplus. Classification (NCBI taxonomy): domain Eukaryota; kingdom Viridiplantae; phylum Streptophyta; class Magnoliopsida; order Malpighiales; family Euphorbiaceae; genus Euphorbia; species Euphorbia peplus. The sequence continues at coordinate 2,796,271 of CP110843.1, read as the reverse complement.
TAAATTTGTTGCCTACTGTAACTGAGCAATCAGATGAAGTTAAAATCTTGCTTAGGACCATTGATACTCAAAGAGAGGAAGCGAAGCTGTTTCAGTTCCTCAATGGTCTAAATGACACATTTAATGCTCAAAGGAGCCATCTCTTGCTGCAAAGTCCATTACTGTCTGTGGAAACTGCATCTGCAGCTTTGCAGCAAGAGGAGGCTCAAAGAGAGGTGCTAAACTCAGTGAAATTTGATGGTGATTCATCAGCCATGTACAGCAGAAATACATCTGATAGGTCTCAAGTTTGTACATCATGTGGAGGAAATGGTCATTCAGCAGATAGGTGTTGGACTATTGTTAGCTATCCTAGGTGGCATTCAAAGCATAAGAGTAAAACTAAATCCTCACATGCTCAAACAACTGGAGCAAGGTGGAATTCCACACCAACATACTCTAAGAATGCACAGTCTTCGAATTCATTTAGGATTGCAGCTAATGTGCAAACTGGAAATACTTCAGAAAGTTCGGGATTGCTGTTCACACCACAATAGTTGGAACAACTAGCAAAACTGATGCCTCGGTTACAGGCTTCTCAACAGAAGGGTTCAGAAACTGATGAGGAGATAGATACTCATTTTTCAGGCATGATATCTTGTCACTTTGCTGCAGAATTGTCTTGGGAGTGGATTGTGGATTCCGGGGCTTCCGATCATATGACACCACATCTGCAGAATCTCATTCAGCCATCTACGACTATGAATGCCCCTACGATCAACCTACCTAATGGAAACACATCAATTATTTCACATGTGGGTGATGCAGTCCTTCCTTCTGGCATAAGGTTGAAGAATGTGTTGTGTGTGCCACACTTCAAACACAACCTTTTATCTGTGCAAAAATTGATCAAGGACAACAGTTGTGAGGTAATTTTTCACACATCTCATTGTTTGATTGTGAATTGTTCTACTAGGAAACTTGTGGGAATTGCAAAAGCAAAGAATGGACTTTACTATTTGATAAATCATCTTGACACTCCCATTCCTAAGACCTGGTTGACTCTTAATGATAAACCAATTTGTCTCACTGCTGACTTACACAGTGAATCATCTGATACCTTAGATCTTTGGCATCATAGACTTGGTCATGCTCCTGTTGGTAAACTTAAACACATTCCTTGTGTCAAACCTCATATTCAAACTCATAAGAAAGTATGTCTAACCTGCCCCTTGTCTAAATTTACCAAACAACCATTCACTCTTAGTCTTTCTCATGCTGCAGAAGCATTTTCCCTTGTGCACATAGACATTTGGGGACCTTATAAGGTGGAAACTAGAGGCAAGTATAGATATTTCCTGACCATTATCGATGATTACTCAAGGACAACTTGGGTTTACCTTTTGAAATACAAGTCTGAGTCACTATCAATCCTTGAGACATTTATCAACTATGTTGGAAATCACTTCAATAAATCAGTGAAAACACTTAGGTCTGATAATGCCTTGGAATTTGATGATGTCAATTGTCGAGAATTCTTTTCCAAATATGGAATCATTCACCAAACTTCGTGCGTTAAAAGGCCTCAACAAAATGCTCGTGTGGAAAGAAAACACAGGCATATATTAGAAATTGCTAGAGCTCTGAGATTTCAAGCAAGTCTTCCACTTTCCTACTGGGGAGATTGTGTTCTTACTGCTGTTCATATTATAAACAGACTTCCTACACCTGTGTTGAAAGATAAAACTCCTTATGAAGCTCTTTATCACAAACAGCCCACCTATGATCACCTCAAAGTCTTTGGATGTCTTGCTTTTGCCTCCAATCCTGATTTTCCCACAGATAAAATGTCCCCTAGAGGTGTGCCCTGTGTATTTCTGGGATATCCCTCTACTCAGAAAGGATATAGACTGCTGAACCTAACTGATTCTAAATTTTTTGTATCCAGAGATGTGATATTTAATGAAGCCATATTCCCTTTTCACTCTAAATCCACAGGATCCTATATGAAACCTATACCAACTTTCAACCCCAATTCTTCTAAACCAAAATATGATCTATTTGATGAGATCAGTCTTCTTAGATCTGATGATACCTCACCTAGTTCTCCAATCCCTTCACCTGTTTCAAATGAACCTGACACACCACTAAACAACTCTCATATTCCAACAATCACCTCATTTGTACCCATTTCTCCCATTCCTTCTTCACTTTCAACTACTCATTCTTCACCAATACCTGTTCGAAGATCCACAAGGTCCCACACTGCTCCTGCTTGGCTCAAAGATTTTTCTACTCAACATATCTCAAACTTAGCCTTTACTGAAACAGCTCCTACTTTCCATTGCTTCCTAGCTGCCATAACTACACAACTTGATCCTGTATTCTTTAAAGATGTTGTTAAACATTCTCATTGGGTGACAGCCATGAACATTGAGTTGGCTGCTCTTGAGTCCAATGATACATGGGAAGTGGTTCTGTTACCACCTGGAAAGACTTCCATTGGTTGCAAATGGCTGTACAAAACCAAGTATCTTCCAGATGGATCTATAGAGAGATACAAATCAAGATTAGTTATTCTTGGTTGTAGACAGAAATATGGAGAAGACTACAGAGAGACTTTTGCTCCAGTTGCAAAAATGACTACCGTAAGGGCTCTTCTTGCTATTGCTGCTATTGGTAACTGGTTGGCATTTCAAATGGATGTAACTAATGCATTTCTGCATGGAGAGTTAGATGAAGACATCTATATGAATATGCCTCAGGGATATACACATTTTGGAAGCAGAATTGAAGTTCAAAATGACTCAGCTCACCTCACTAAAGTGAAGTCTCCTTATGTCTGTAAACTTAACAAGTCCTTATATGGACTTAAGCAGGCTCCCAGACAATGGTTTGCCAAGTTGTCTACAACTCTTACATCATTGGGATACGCTCAATCTAAATCTGACTACAGCCTTTTCATCAAACAAACTAACATCTCTATCACTGTCATTTTGATTTATGTGGATGACCTACTAATATGTGGAAATTGCAGTGATTCTATTGCTCATTTGAAGACAATGTTGTCTCAGAACTTTCACATGAAAGATCTTGGCCAATTACGATATTTCCTTGGTCTCGAGATTGATAGATCTGCCTCTGGCTTTTTTGTTTCACAAAGGAAATATACTCAGGATATTCTAAAGGAATTTGGCATGATTCACTCTAAACCTCTGCAATTGCCAATGGATCCTCATCTTAAGCTCACTCTTGACAAAGGGGTTCCATTACCGGATCCTGGCCCCTACCAAAGACTTCTTGGAAAACTGATTTACCTCATCATCACCAGGCCAGACATCTCTTTTCCTGTTCAGTTACTTACACAGTTCCTTCAACAACCTACCTCTATGCATATGCAGGCAACCAAGCGAATATTGAGGTATCTTGTAGGCACATTGTCTCAGAGTATCCTGTTAGCTTCTTCATCTGCAGCTCAATTAACTGCATATTGTGACAGTGACTGGGCCAGCTGCCCTATAACACGCCGATCGACAACTGGTTTTTGTATTTTTCTTGGTCATTCGCCAATCTCTTGGAAAGCGAAGAAACAATCAGTCGTTGCTATCATCTGCAGAGGCAGAATACCGTGCTATGGCTCTTACTACATGTGAAATTACTTGGCTTTCTGCCATTCTCAAGGATCTGGGTCTCAAGAATATACCTCCAACTGTTCTTAAATGTGATAATCAGGCTGCTTTATCTATTGCAGCAAACCCAGTGCTCCACGAGCGCACTAAGCACATTGAAATCGACTGCCACTATGTTCGTGACCAAATCAAGGCTGGTACCATTTCTCCTGCTCATGTCTCCTCTGCTGATCAGGTTGCTGATCTCTTTACAAAGATTCTTCCAGTCAAGAACCACAATCGACATGTTCATAAGCTTGGAGCTTATCCTTTCTCTCCATCTCCAACTTGAGGGGGAGTATTGAGGGCTCTTTGTTATTTGTGATAATTTTCAGTAGCTTTATGTTATTTTCCCTTTTTTGTACTGTTGTATTAGATGCTTTTTTGTACTGTAGTATTAGATGCTTTTCTTTCTATGTTGGACATGTGATTGTTAAGGCTGTCATTTCTTTTTGTCATGTTTTGCTTTTGGGCTTTATAACCTGTAATAGCAGCTTTGTGCATCTATGGAAAATAAACTATCATTTTGGTGATATCATTTCATTGCTCTGATATTCCACAATATTGAAATCATTTGTTGCTCCTTTTTACTCATTAGAAAGTTGATCTTTTAATCAAAGTGGGAGGACTTCCTGCTCATGTTGTGCAGAGGTTACTCACTTCGTATCCCAGGTCTATTTTCCAAAGACATGAAAAGTTGATTCATGCTGTGAATTCTGTTAAACATCTCGGCTTCGAACCTACTCATCCAATGTTCTTTCATGTTTTTAAAGCGAAGATACAAATGAGTGAGTCCGCTTGGAAGAAGAAAATCGAGGTGATGAAGAGTATTGGATTTAGTGATGACAATATTCTTAAAGCCTTCAAAGCATATCCAGGATTTTTATGTTTCTCGGAGGATAACACTAGGAAGAAATTGAATTTTTATTTCAATACAATGAAGTTGGACCCTCATGTTATAATTCTAAATCCCGCTCTACTCGGGTATTCTATAGAGAAAAGAATTCGTCCAAGGCATCATGTTTTGAAGGTTTTGAAATCAAAGAAGCTTATTACAGGGATCAACGAGGTCCAACAATTGTTCATAAGGGAGGAGAGTTTCCAGGATAAATTTATCTATCAGTTCACAAATGAAGTCCCTGCTTTGTTGGAGTTTTACATGGATATCAAGGAAGGCAAAAGCTCGGTGCTCGATGGAGAAGAAGTAAGTTTTCCTTTGCAATGAAAATAGATTAATAATTATTTGTTTAATAACAGCTGGTTTTAACTTTACTAATTATATGGTCTTGGTAGGCTAATTTGTCCCTCACAGTATATTAGTATTGAATTCAATGGATATCATTTTGTGGACTGATTTTTAACTCTCCCTTGCATACATTGGATCTTCAGTAAGGCTGAAATAAAACATATTGTTGATTGGATGATGAGTTTCACAAAGAATCTTTCTTTTGATCCGTTTATCTCCCGTATGCATTCACTCGTCAGTTTAATGAACCTTGAAATATGGTGCTATATGCAGAAATGTTTTGCAACACCTCTTTCCATATTAGATATTAGAATAGGTATGTCTCTGTTTTAGGTACTACTCTAAAAGTCTCTCTCTTGCCTATTTTGTTATGGAATAAGGATGTTGTTAGGAAATATATTGATCAATTCATAAATGAAGTCCCTGGTTTGTTGGAGTTTTATCTTGGTATCAAGGAAAGCAAAAGCTCGGTGCTCAGTGGAGAAGAAGTAAGCTTTCCTTTGCAATTGAATTAGGTTAATAGTTCTTTAGATAGGCAAATGTAGTCTCGGCTTTACCAATTATGGCAATTTGTCTTTCACTCGAGACCAGTATTGAATGCAATGAATATAACTTTTGGGATTGATCTAAAACATTTCCTTGCATACTTACTTGTACCTTTATTAAGATTGAAACAAAAACATGTTTATTTGATGATAAATTTTGCAGGAGATATTTTGTTGGGTCGTCATGAGTGTAACATGGCATGCCTCTTGATTCGATGATGACCGGTTATTAGGTTTCTTTTTTTATTCTAGTGTTCAGTCTAACCAAAAGAGTTTATATAAAGCATGCCAGCTTCATTAACATTGAAATCTATTAACATGCAGAATTGTTCTGTAACACAACACCCCAGTTTTCATATTACATATTAGAATTGCTATGTCTCGGTTTTTAGCTATTAGAATTGCTATTTCTCCCACTTGCATTGCTTGTTACAAAATTCAACTGATTCTGTATCATTTTATTTGATAATTACAACAACTTTTGTATAATGTGGTACTTACAAAATCTTGTTAGGAGCAATGGAGTCGAGACTAGGTGCTGGGACTTCTGAGTTACATGTCAAAATCATGTTATGCATATTTAATATGAATGATTGAAAACTGATTATCATCTAAATTCTCAAGCTCCTAAAAATATTTGGAACAATGGTAGGATTTTTGTGCTTTGTGTTTATTCTTATGAGTTGTTTGCGTCCCCATCGAATAAATTAAAGATTGGCTTTTGAGGATTGTGCCAGTTATTATGATACAATTCCCGAAATTCAAGAATGGTGGTTAGTTTTACCCTTGAGATGCTTACTATCTCTTTACAAAATGTTACATTGATTGTGAATAACTTGACATTTATTTGTTGATGTTTGATAATTAACCATTAATCTAAAATAATAATTTATTAAAATAAAAGAGAAATATAAAAAGAAAACAAAAGGAAAACAAAGAATTGTGAAGATTGGCAACTTAAAGTCTTACACGAAGAAGAGAAAGATGTGAGGAACGAGTAGAGAAAAGAGAAAGATGTAGAGATTAGGAGAAATATTTAAATGTAGAACGTTTTGGGTAACACTCGAGTTTAGAAATCTCTAAGAAACATTTTCTTCCTTTACACTTCACGTCCAACCGTGTGCCATTTCTCATCCAATATTACCCCCATTATGCTTGAGAGTATCTTTGTAAAAGCGAGTTAGTTCGGTTACAAATTTTCGACCGATCATCCAAATAACACGACCCTAAGAGAAACAAGTATGTTTTAAGTAACTTTTTAATTTCAATATAGCCGATGTTTGGTTAAGAGAGAGAAAGTAAACGTTAAAGAAAGAAAAACAATTTAGTTACATTGTAAATGTGATATTACACAACTTTAATAATTTGAACTTTTACTTTCAAGTCATTAAATGATTATTTTGTACGTTTTCAATTGGCAAGTGATTAAATTTATTTAAAAAAAAAAAAACTTGAAAGCATAATTGAAGGTTATATAAAGCGTGATTGAACCGATTGAACTAAAAGCTCGAGCTGATAGATAATGCCAGTTATGGTTTATGTATTAATATTCTCTGACAAGCCTTACACGAACAAGAGAAAGATATGAGGAGGAAGAACATAAAAGAAAAGATGTAAAGATTAGGAGAAAAATATGTACAGAGATTGTTGAGAGCAATGAGAGAATAATGTAAAGCGTTTTGGAAACACTCGGGTTTAGAAATATGTAGAAAACATTTCCCGCCTTCACACTTTGCATCCAGTCGTGAGCCATCTCCCATCCCAATATCATGCCTGAGGTATCTTCGTAAAAGCAAATCTGGTCGTTTATAAATCTTCGACCGCTCGATGTTCAAATAACACGACCATTAGAGAAATAAGTATGTTTTAAGCAAATTTTTTAATTTTGAGATAGAAATTTTTGGTTAAGAGAGAGAAAATAAACATTAGAAAGACAAGCTACATTACTAATTGTAGTAGCATAACAAATGTAATGGGTAAATTACACCACAGGTACCCAAACTATGTCATTTTCCCAAACTGGTACCTTAAAACTATTTTGTCACATATAAGTTCTCAAACTATCGATTACCTCCCAAATGAGTACCTCGTGACCTCCTATAGCAGGTTTACCTCAAGTCAACGCTGGTCAACGGAAGTCAACGCATCTTTGACCAAATTTTTGGTTGACTCAATTGACCGAATTATTAAAAAGACGAATTTGCCCTCCATCTTCTTCTTCCTCCATTTAACCTTTCTCTCTCCTCCTTCATCTTCTTCCTCCACCTCCATTCAACCTTTCTTTCTCCTCCATCCAATCTTTCTCTCTCTTATCACCATAATCTATTTTCTTTCTTCTTTATTCTTTTTCCTTTTCATTTTTTCAAGATAAAAAAAAAATTAAAAAAAAATTAATCATGGGAAATGGACCCGCCGGAATCTGGGAAATTCAGATTCCGGCGACCCGCCGGTGGGATCTGGAAATCCCAGCGTCGCCGCTGGTTTCCAGACCGGTGGCGACCTGAGATTTTCAGATCCCAGATTGCGTCGGGATCTGGAAATCCCAGCGCCATCGCTGGTTTTTCAAACCGGCGGCGCTGGGATTTTTAGATCCCTGGACGGTCCGAAATTTGAAAATCCAAATTCCGACGGCGATAGATTCCGACGCGAATCACCGTCCGAATCTGGATTTTCAAATTCGGGACCGTCATTTGCCGAGTCTGAAAATTAATTAGAAAAGAAAAGGGGAGGAAAAGAGGAAGAAGAGAAAAAAAAATTGAAGGAGAAAGAAAAAAAAAAGGAGGGAGGAGGACGAAGATGAAGGTGGAGGGGGCAATTTAGACATTTTGCTCAAGTAGTAAAAAAAGGCAACTAAATTTGAATTGACTTTTGTTGACTTGGCGTTGACTTATGAGAAACCTGCTATAGGAGATCACAGGTACTCATTTGGAAGGTAATCGATAGTTAGGAAACTTATATGTGACAAAATAGTTTTTAAGTACCAATTTGAGAAAATGAGCATAGTTTGGATACCTGTGGTGTAATTTACCCCAAATGGAATGCTAAACAACTTTAATAATTTAAACTTTTTACTTTCTAAGTCATTAATTAATTATTTATTTTACAACTCACTAAATTTATTTTTTAAAAAACTCATGAAAGTAACAACAATTTTTTTTAACTTTACCCTAAAATAATAATGCAAAAGCTATAAGATTGAGTTTGATGGGCTTAGAAAGACAAGATTACTTGAATTATATGGGCTTATTGATGTAAAATTGAGCAATAGTTATTTGAAGATTTATTACAGGCAGGCTATCCCCTTCCCTGAAATTTGATAGCTAAACCCTAAATTAGATTCTGAGTTGAGGAGCGAATGGCTAATCATTTCTGTAGAAATATATTCTCTCGTTTCCTTCATTCTTCTTCAACTTCTTCATCATCGTATACTGTTGATTTCTTGGTCAATTCATGTGGTCTTCCCTTCAAATCTGCTGTTTCTGTCTCCACCAAGTTTCAGCTCAATGAGAGGACTCCGCAAAACCCTAAATTGGTACTTCAATTCCTTAAATCTCATCATTTCAGTGACACCCTTCTCGCCCGATTGATCCTGAAACGCCCTCAAGTTCTCAATTGCAGAATTCACGACAATCTCAAACCCAAATTCGACTACCTCGTCGAAATAGGGTTTGGAGGTGAGCTACTCCCCCATCTCATTCTGTCTAATCCTTATATTGCTAAAGCCTCTTTAGCTTCTACAATCAAACCCAATGTCGACTTCTTGAGGTTGTTTTTAGATAGTCATGATAAATTTCTAAAGGCTGTTAAGGGCGCACCATGGTTATTGAGTGAGAATTCGAAGGCTCAACTGCAACAGAAATTTGATCTTTTAATGAAAGAGGAAGCACTTCCTGCTCATGTTGTGCAGAGGTTACTCACTTTGAGTCCCAGGTCTATATTCCAAAGTCCTCCTGAGATTTTGATTCGTGCTGTCAGTTTTCTTAAAGATCTCGGCTTTCAACCCACCGATGCTGCAAAGTTCATACATGCTTTTAGAGTCAAGATACAAATGACTGACACAACTTGGAACAACAAAATTGAGCTCATGAAAAGCTTGGGTTTTTGCCAGGAGGATATTCTAAATGCTTTTAAGAGATTTCCACATTTCTTAGGTCTCTCGGAGGATAACATTAGGAAGTCACTGAAGTTTTACTTTAATACTATGAGGTTGGAGCCTCAGACTATAATTTTAAATCCCGCTCTACTTGGGTATTCGATTGAAAACAGATGTCGCCCGAGGTATCATGTTTTGAAGGTTTTGGAGTCAAAGAAACTGATTAAAGGGAACAAGAACTTAAAGGTCTTACAGATAGGGGAGAAGAATTTTCAGGAGGAATATATTGACAAGTTCATAGATGAAGTTCCTGGTTTGTTGGAGTTTTATGTTGGTATGAAGGAAGCCAAAGGCTTGGTGCTCGATGGAGAAGAAGTGAGTTTTCCTTTGCAGTTAAAATAGATTAATAGTTCAATTGGATAATCCTAACTAGCTTTAATTTTCCTAATTATGGTTCTGGTAGGCTAATTTTTCTCTTACATGATATTAGTATTGAATTCAATGGATATCATTTTCGTGGACGGATTTTTAGAACTTTCCCTTTCATACATTAGACTTTCAGTAAGGCTGAAATAATTCATATTGTTGATTGGATGATAAGTTTCACAAAGAAACTTTCATTTGATCATCACAAGTCTCTTCTACAAAAGTTTCTGTTACATTGGTTGTCAAGGAACTGATTTGATAAAATGTGATAGTAAAAGAATAGAACCTCTTTTTTTGACAGCATTGATATTTGAATGGAGCTTTATGTTAGATGAATTGCAATGTATTAGAGCATCTCCAAGAGGCTCTCTATTTAGGCTCCTAAGTTAAAATTTGAGGAGTTTGGCTAAAAAATCAACTCCAAGAGCCTCCTAGCCACTCCTCAAATCACTAAGAGGCATATTCTCTCTCCTCACTTTTAGGAGTCTCTTTCATGCTCCTAGTTTATTTTTTATTAATATTTTCACTATTGGTTATCTCTCTCCTCTTCCTATTGGTAAATATATCAATAGAAAATAAATTTAGTAATAAAAATAAAATAAGGAGTTATGTTAAAAAGTATTGTTGGAGATGGTAAAATTTAGAGGCTCCTCAAATGACTAAGAGTCAATATTTTATATTACTTTTAGAGAATGAGCTAGGAGTCTTTTGGAGATGCTCTTAGAACATAGAATGAGAGGTCATACCTATATGGCTTCCGAGGATTTTAGTTTTTTGGAATCTTCACTGATTCAAGCATTTTTCATAAACTTCTCTTACAGTTCTGTGTACAACTCACATTGTGTAGTCTTGCATATAATATTTATCGCTGAAAAATGATACTCCGGTTGTCGAAGGGATTGTGTGCTTTCTCCTTGATTCTTGGAGTCTCTAAAATCACTGTCCTGGAAACATTTAGCTTCACGTCAGTAACTATTTCTTAAAACAGAAGCGTTTGTAAGCTGCTTACTTGCAGGTTAGTGATTGCAGAAAAAAAGTTTCGACTTGAGCTTTTGTTTTGTGTTAGAGAAACCTACGGAACAAGCGTTTCCATGCCTCATAAAATTGTAGAAGGCTCAACTGTTCTATGGTGGTGAGCTTATTTTAAATCAGGTGTCCTACAGTCATTGGAGCTTTTACAGACAGGAGAACCTCTCTTGTCTTGATCAGACCGTTGGAGAAGAGCGGTTATAAACGGCTTATGAATGAAACGTCTTAAGTGGGATAGCTTTGCAAGGATTATTCTTAATCAGCTATGGCCAGGATGATAATTGGGCATCAGAAATGTTTTTGACTGATTAACTCCATTACTTGTCCAGAAATGTAAGTTACACTGGCATTTTCAAAGAAGCGAATAGAAGAGACTTGCCATGACTTGGAGGTGATTTCTAGTTAAGTTCCGACAGCCATAACTATCAGTTGTTCTTCCTGGTAGCATTTTCCAAAGCAGAAGCAAGCGATACAGGCAATTGAAAAAACCAAAAGAATGACCATCACAAATGAGTCACCTTCCTGAACTGATATAATATGGAATTGCAAAATTACAAATAACTTCTGAATTGCCAAATTAGAAGCAACAATAACTTAACTACTAATGTATTTTACTTTGTTTAGATGAACTTACTTTTCTTTTGTTGTATCATGTGTAAAATTTTTCCGATTCCTTGCTATCAAGATACATCTCCAATAAACCAGGGACTTTAGGTATGTATGGATCGATATACTTCTTCTGGAAATCCTTCTCACTTATATACAGGGGCCCTAACTTAACTTCAATCAGCTTCTTTGACTTTAATAATTCCAAAACATCAAACCTAGGACGCATCCGTTTATCAATTGAATAACTAAGTAATTCGGGCCTTGCAAGTATAAATTCACGCTCTAACCTCATAGTGTCCAAGTAGAAATGGAATGCTTTCTTGATTTTCATTTCTGAAAAACCTAAGTAAGAAGGAAACCGATTGAAAGTTTTCAAAATCTCCTCTTCGTTCCATCCCACACTCTTCATAAACTGAATTTTCTTTTCCCAAGTTGAAGCGGACATTGTCATCACTTTAAGAGCATGTACGAACATAGGGGCATTTGGTTTAAGACCCAGATTTTTAACAGCATTCACTGTGTAAGTCATGGTTTCAGGTTTTCGAGATAATACTCTCGACAACAAAATAAGTTTTGCAATACCATGAGAAGGCACTCCTTTTTCCATCAAAAAATGAACATTTGATCGGACTGTTCCATTCAAATTAACATCAAAGAACCAGCGAGCACGCATAATAGCAGTTGCAAGTTTATTGCTACTGTGAAAGAATGAGCTTAAGAAGTCAACACAAGGTTTAATATGAGAATCTAACGATCTTTGAATAACCTGCGGGGTTGAAACAATGAGCCGCAGAAGAAGCTCACCTGCCAAGCCATTTTGTACCAAGTAATCAAATTTGGGCTGGAGATTCTTTTCGATTCTGGCTACATGAATTTTAGGGCTCCTGACTATCAATGTAGCCAACTGGGTATCGGTGAAATGATGAGATTTAAGGAATTGAAGCACGGATTGAGGCTTCTGTGGATTCCTTTCGTCAAGCTGAAATTTCTTGGAGACGGAAAGAGCAGATTTTAAAGGAAGCCCACATGACTCCACGAGGAATTGAACTGTAAATGATGATGATGATGATGATGATGATGATGAAGTAGTTCCGGTGTCGGAATGGAGAAAGCGTTTATGGATCTGAGAAAACACATTTCTGATTAAATTCTTGCCCAATTTGGAAGCCATGAAGATGGAAAATGGGAAGGAGAGAGTTTCAAAACAGAGTGAAGTGAAAAAGAGAGCAGCTTAAGAATTTTGAAACCCTAACCCTAACCCTAACCCTCATCTTTCCCAATGGTAATCAAGTTTGATGCCTCTGATTCAATATATTAGTGTCTTCTTTGATTTTATTTTAGTGGTTGATTTTTTTACTAATGGTGCTTTTGATAGGGACTGCTCCTACCGTTTTCATCCCCATTGAAAAAATAGGAACCAATCGTCCCTTCCACTTGGATATTCGGCTCTTTATGAGGATCCCAATTTCTTATTATTTTATGTTTTCTTTCTCTTAATACTTAATTCTTCAAATTCTAAGTGTACAAAATAAGTAATTACATGATTATAATATGTATATACATGTGAGCACACAACTGGTGAAATAATGGTGCTCACATGGTCAATGATTGACCAAATATATTTTGGTCAATCACCGTTAGATCAAAATTTGGTGGTGGAAATTAGTTTGGTGATTTCATTATTAACTAATCTCCATCGTCAGATTCTGATCTAACAGGTGATTGACCAAATATAATTTGGTCAATCATTAACCATGTGAGCACAACTGACATATGAAAACATTGAAAATTATATATCTTTAATAATTCTTACACACAAATCTCATTGGAAGTGAAAATGAGGATCTTTGTGAGAATAAGAGAGGTCTACGTCCTTACCTATTTTCCGTTATTGGAGATCTTTTTCTCCTTATTTCCATCCCATGAAAAAAGTTAACCGAAATTCTCCGTTCCAATTGAAGCGAGTTCCCAATGGACACTGGAAATCCCCAGCTCAGTTGCAACTCCAATTAGACCATGATCCGATTGTTTAATTTATTTATTTTGAAAAAAGTGATAATTTAGAGCTGGCATATTATAATATTGGGATAAGTACAAATAAAACTTTTGTGGTTTCAATAGTGATAGGCTATTTCCAGCCATACTTTTACCATACTTGACATAGTAAAACTCTATAATACCCCTACCCATATTTATCAAACTTAAACTAAACCAAACCATCTTCCACCCAAAGTTTATTTAACCCAACCATAACACACTATCCGGCGAGCAAGAGTCTCCGGAGCAACACCATATATTCCGGCGACCACCAACAATTCCGGCATAAAACATTTTCCGGCGAGTACATTTACGGAGCTCAAATCATGTCGGGAAGGAACTCATAAATATTGAGTTTCACCAAATTGAGGGACTCATGAATATTGAGTCCGACCACATGGTGGGACTCATGAATATTGAGTCCGACCACATGGTGGGACTCATGAATATTGAGTCCGACCACATGGTGGAACTCAATAATCATGAGTCCGACCACATGGTGAGACTCAATATTCATGAGTCCCTCCATTTATTTTCTGTGTAATTTCTAGTTTCACGTTCGGGGTACTATTTAATTAATTTGTTAATTTGATTTCAATTTCGTTATGTAATATTCATTGTTAATGTATGGTTTAATCTAATTTGATTTAATTTTAATGTTTAAGGGTTAGGATTAGGGTTAAGATTAGGATTAAAGTTTTTTTTTTTTTTATTGTGGAAACTCACACGGTTTCCGCCGCCCCTAGTGGCGGGGCGGAAACCGTTCACGCCCCACCACACGGCGGGGCGTGGGATTCCTACGTCCCACCTTGTGGTGGGACGTAGGAATCCCACGCCCCGCCGTGTGGTGGGACGTAGGAATCCCACGCCCCGCCGTGTGGTGGGGCGTGAACCATGTGAGTTTCGTTTTTTTTTTTTGAAATTTTTTTTAAAAGGGTATAACTGTCTTTTACTACGTCAATATTAGTAATCCATGGCTGGAAATAGTAACCCCCTTTCAATATTTTACATATAAAGACATGTGGTTTTCATTTTTTTTGCAAAAAGAAGCATGTGATTTACATATTTGATAATTAAAGGAAATTAACTTATGAGTCAAGTTCAAGTGAGACACCTCCTTATGGTGTGACACATTCTTATGGTGTGACAGGGACCAATTGTGTAATTAATCAGGCATGTAAAGGTAACTTTTCCAGGTTTGTTCGTGTTCTTCTCAAAAGTCATCTTCTTCTTCTTTTCAAATTGTTGCTGCCTCCGTCGTCCACCTGCAACGATGTCGCCGGTATCTCACCGCCGTTTGCTCTCCCTTCCCTCATCGCCGACCACCACCAAAATCACCTCCGGCTAAACTACACCTCGTAAAATTTAAACCCATCATAAAAATGTCAATTTCACTCTCAATTTCATGCATTTCCCCTCTAATTCCTCTCTTGAAACCCACTGATTAAACCCATCTTCTCTCTTCCTTCATCGCCACGAAAAGGTTAGTCTTTTTTCCATTTTCCCCTTTTTGATTCTACAGAGGTATGTGGTAATTACATGGTTTCTATGTTAGATTAGGGTATATTAGGGTTTGCTCAATTGGGATTTTTGTGTTTGTTTGATGATAGAGAATGTGTAATGGTATGTATGCATTGTTCTTTTTGGCTCTGAAATTGTTTGATGAATTGTTTGTAATGTATGAATTTATGGATTATTGGATATTTTTGTGAATTGGGTGTTTTATTGTTTTGTTTTTCTTCGCCTGGAGTTAAAATTCTTGTTTGGGTTAGTATTCTTATGTGTTGTTGTGTTGTTGTGCTTGAAGGCGACGAAAAGGTTAGTCTTTTTTTGGTTCTTCTTCTGTTTTCGGGTTTTCCAATTTTGATTGTACAATGGGATGTTTTTATTAGATGGTTCGTATGTCAGATAGGGTATATCAAGGTTTGTTTCAAAACATTACCGTGTTGTTTCAAAACAATATTGTGTTGTTTCAAAATACTCAGTTGCTCCATATGCTGTATTGTTTCAACAAAATACTCTGTTGTTTCGAAATAATACTCAGTTGTTTCGAAATAATACTCGATTGTTTCAAAACTTTGTTGTGCCTACGGTGTTTCTCAAGAATTAATGTTTTCATCTCACTAATCTCAAGATTTGAAACAACACAGTATTAATTTGAAACAACCGAGTATTAATTTGAAACAACAGAGTATTTTGTTAAAACAATATAATATATGGGTGTTCATTGAATTCATTCATATAGTGGAGCTGCTTTTATGTGCTGTGAGGCAACAATTTCTATTCATGTAGGTTTAGTTGCACTTTGCTTGATTTTCATTTAACCTTTCCCTTAGTTGTTCACTTTTCCACATTGTAATGTTTGATTTTCTACAACCTATGGACTTTCTTGTCATCAAATTTTTACCAAACATTATTAACTTATTACAGAGCTCCATTCAATCCAAAGTGTTAATTATATTTCATTCGAAACAAGAGAATATTAATTTGAAACAACATAATATTAATTTGAAACAACCGAATATTAATTTGAAACAACCATAGAAAAATTAAAAAAATTAAAAATCATTTATAAATAACAAAAATGGATCTCAAAATGACGGCCTAATTAATACGAGTTCAGTGGTATAATTTTTTTTGAAAAACAAGTTCGGGAAGAGCGGGAAAATGCATTTTAAAGAAACTAATTAAAACTTTTTCTCTCTCCAGGGGTGACATCAGCGCTGACATCACCCCCTCTCCCTTCCCTCCATTTTCCACGCATAAGACATTTTCTCTTAATTACAAATTTGCCACCTTCCCATGTTCAATTACAAAATTAGCCCCACCTCTTTCCCTTGTCACACCATAAGTGGGTTGTCACACCATAAGGCCATTGTCACACTTGAGCCTTTCTCATTAACTTATAACATTTGTCACATCATCAAGTCAGCATAACATGTCATCAAAAAATTAATATTTTATTGTCCCACATCATCAAAGTCAACAAGTCAACATGACACATCAAAATCAATGACACATCATCAAATACTAACACCTTAAGTTAAATTCCTTTAATTGTCAATTTTGTAAACCACATTCCTCCTTCTGCAAAAAATGAAATTACATTCATTCTTTTGCAAATTTATGAAACTACAAGGGTTTTATTTGTACTTTTCCCTATAATATTATATCCAATTTTTTTTTAAAGGTGGGGTTAAACAATCCTATAGGAGAAAACAAAAGAAAGGAAAAGATTATACAAAATTATAACATTGCATGAAACTTGTGTCACTCAAGTCTGCAAAGAGAACATAAAGACACAGAAACTATAAAGTAACCAAAGATATCATTCACAAGGGACGAGTAATCTAATTCAAAGACAATGTTGTCTAGACAAAGATGTTTCATCCAATTTAGAGCGTCTTTGAACACGAAGATTCATGACTATATCTAGCAAATTCTAGATACTCTAGATTACTCTACTTGTTTACTAGATTACTATAGTAACTTCTAGACATACTAATTCTAGAAAATTATATTTCTTATTTCTAGATAATTCTAGGCAATTCATTTGCTAAATAATCTACTAATTTCTAGATTTTTCTTTAATTTTCTAGACCCAAAATTATTTATGTATTTTACTTTAATGTTTTAAATTAATAGTTAATTCTCAACAATCCAATACATTGAAAATTGGCTGTTGAGGATTGTACCTGTAATGATCAAATTCAGGAAGTTCGGGGGCATGATGATTGAATTTTACTCGTGAGATGCTTCCTATCTCTGATACGCAAGTTTCTGTTATATTTATTGTTTGAGTCTCTAGACTGTGATTATCTATTTGAAATTGAAGCTTTTGTAGACTGCCTAATTCCATGTTTACTAATTATTGCCAGCTCACTCATTACTAGCTGTAGTTTTCTTCTTCCTAGAATACACATGAATAATTCTAGGTCCTTGAGGGGCATGGGCCAAAGTTTGGCTGGGTGGGTCTCTATCAATACTCCCTCCATCAGAAATTGTCTTGTCCTCAAGACATAGGGTTGGAAATTGACTTTTAATTGAAAGTGCATCTTCCCAGGTGGCATCCTCTACAGGTTTTCCTTGCCACAAAATAAGCCATTGAAGGTTCGAGCCCTCATGAGTGCGACAATCGAGAATAAATGCTGGTATGTAATGATCAGACACATCCAGCTCAAAATCGCGAGGAAGAGAGGCTTCCACATGTTGAGTCACAACAGCCCTTTTTAGTAAAGAAACGTGGAAAACATGATGAATTTTGGAGGAGTCGGGAAGTTGAAGGCGATAGGCTATCGTTCCAATCTTTGCTGTAATTTGGAACTGACCGAAGTATTTTGCAGATAACTTGTGATTAACCCGTTGAGATACCGAGATTTGTTGGTAAGGTCGCAGTTTCAGGTAGACCCATTCCCCGACCGAGAAATTGATCAGCCTTCTATGCTTATCCGCCTGAGCTTTCATTTGTTCTTGAGCTCGATGGAGGTGAACTTTTAGTTCACGTAAAGCTTCATCTCGACTTTGCAATTCTTGACGGACTGATTCCACCTTAACTTTGTCAGGAAAAATTTGTACAATAGTAGGCGGCTGCCTTCCATAAACAATTTCGAAAGGGGTGACTCCAGTCGAGCTGTGGAAAGTAGTATTGTACCAAAATTCGGCCCAAGGAATCCACGAAGACCATAACCGAGGTTGCTCTACTGCAAAACACCGTAAGTAGGATTCTAAACACCGATTAATAACTTCGGTCTGCCCATCGGTTTCGGGATGATAAGATGAGCTCATTCGGAGCTGAGTGCCTTGTAATTTGAAAAGCTCTTGCCAAAATTGACTCACAAAGATTGGATCTCGGTCGCTCAAAATGGACTTTGGAATACCATGGTGTCGGACCACTTCTCTCACGAAAATTGCAGCGATACTCTTAGCTGAATAGGGATGTTTCAACGAAACGAAATGGCTGTATTTGGACAGTCGGTCGACCACAACAAGAATCGCATCATACCCATTTGACTTTGGTAGTCCGAGGATAAAGTCCATTGAGACGTGTTCCCAAACCACTTCAGGAATATCTAACGGTTGCAGAAAGTCTCGTCTGTTGTTTGTGCATATTGCAAATTCAACTATTCCATCAAATAATTGTGTTTTCTCAAATATCTTTAATCAGAAATGTGTTTTCTTAAATCCAAAAACTATTTCTTCAATCCTCCATTACCCAGCACCGGAACTTGTCCATCTTCGTCATTTACAGTTCAATTCCTAGTGGATTTCCAGAAGAAGTATGTTGATCAATACATTGCTAAAATCCCCGCTTTAGTGGAGTTGTATCTTGGTAGCGAGAAATCCAAAAAGATCGGCGCATGATACAAGAAAAGTAAGTATTGTTTCTGCTTCTAAGTTGACATGTCAGAGGTTATATGCAGTTTATGTTTCACTTCTCCGGCTTACTTTGAAATGCAATCACTATGAATTTAGATCAATTTATGCTATTTTTCATATTAGTGAGCTGAGCTTTGTTGAGTCATTTATGATATGTGTTTCCTTTTACATCCTTGGTCGATCTTTCAGTTTTCTGATTGCCTACATCGCTTATTTTTTTCGTTATAAGTATATTTGCTAACAACATTGTTATCTGAACTTAAGCATGAGCATTTCATGAAGTTCGTACGAAGAAACTTTTGCTGTTGTGTCGCTCTGTCAATCTTTGGGAGGATGTTTACCTTTGAGTTTCATTAGCTTATGGAGTATTAGAAAAAGAAGAGTCATAAGTATTGGAAGATTTATTTATCGTCCATTGTTGTTTGTTTTACATGGAGTATTTTTATAACTTGAGATTTCGTGACGATGTTTGGGTCCGTCATCCTGCATTTAGCAATTTCTCTCGTTCATACCACTCAATAGCACATCCTCCATTTACCTTCACATTTGCTGATTGTTACTTGTGTATTATATTATTCATTCATTTATGGTTTAATGGAATTTATGATTTAATAAAATCATTCAATCGGTTGACGGGTGCATGTAACTGAGTTGCTATCCGACAGCTCAAATGAAATCAGCTTGTGGAAACAGACAAGTGTGAATTTAAGATGAAAGATCTTTTATTGTTATGTAATATCACATAGTTCACTGAGAAAAAAAACTTTTGTTTTTCTTTGCTTTGTCCATCTTTGGGAGCACCGATGAACCTTTCACTTCCATTTTGTAGCCTATAATAATATTAGGAAAACGAACATTTGTGACAATTTGAGGATAACAAACTGTAGAAAGTCCAGACAAGTTGTGTTGCTACGTGACTCTTGGGGTGGATCGACGAACCTTTCATTTTCATATTGTAGCTTATATAGATTCTAGGTCTTCTAACAATATTAGGAAAACGAAGATTCGTGACAATTTTTGAGGATGATAAACTTTAGAAAGTCCACACAAAAATCTTTGGGCGGATTGATGAACCTTTCACTTTCACATTTGTAGCTTATATAGGTTCTAGGTTCTCTAATAATATTAGGATAATGAAGAGTCGTGACAATTTGAGGATGACAAACTTTAGAAAGTCCCTACAAGTTGTGTTGCTATGCCAATCTTTGGGCGGATCGATGAACCTTTCACTTTCATATTGTAGCTTCTTTAAAGTGTAGGACCTCAAATAGTTGAGAAAATGATGAGTTGCCGATTTGAGGATAGTAAACTATAGAAGAAATCCACATAACTTCTTGTTGCTGTGTCGATCTTTTGGGAGACTTTTCCTATCGTAGGTTTGTAAATTTTAGGACCCCTAATAATATTAGGAAAATGAAGTCATACAATTTGAGGATAACTAACTTGTGTGTGAATTCAAAGTGAAAACCCATGATTGAAGCATTTCCAAATCAAGAGATCGAAGTTTGAGGCTGAACTGCTACGACCTGCAATACTTCTTGATGATAGAAAGCCATAAGGAAACAGTTTCGAGGTCCGTATGAAGCCTCTAATGTGCGATATCTACAAACCGGATATTCCTATCTTGATCGATTACAAGCTTGATGAGAGGAATCCACAAATCCTCATTCTGTGACTCAACTCCTTAAATCTCATCGTTTGATCATCAAATGCCGTGACAACCCCAAGCTTTGAGTACTTTGAAAAAGAAGTGGTTTTACGGGCAAGCTTCTTCCTCAGATTATAAATTCAAATGCCTTTGCTATGTTTAAGTCTCCGCATTCTAAATTAAACCATGTTTTGACCTCTTAAGGTCTCAGAAAACTATCGCAGAAGTAGAAATATCTTTCGTCTTTACACCAATGTATGCCTATTTTCTGTGAAATAGAAATCCTTTACTCTTTACATTCTATGATTTGAGAATATGAACACTAAAGAATATTCTCTTAAACGAAGGTATTCGTGCTTGAATGGCGTCTCAATCCATTCACATAGCTGTCATGTTCTCTTATTGTTACCATGTTCTTAATGCTTCTACTAACTCTCTAATCCTCGTGGTGCTGGTGACATCCTTAGAAAGGACACCCTAACCTTTGAAACCTCCGAAGAGCTACTCATACTATAACATCTAATATGTGAATTTTGCACTAGGTTTAGGGAGCCCGTTAGAAGGACCGGGTTCTCAAAATCCACATTATTATGCTTTTAGCTTGATATGCTTGATTTACATTTTTCCATTTTGAAATGCCTGATTATGCAATTATTATCTTAACGCAACTCTCAGAAGACAATAGGTTGCTCATTTTTGGGGAAGTTAGGTTAGTTATCCCAGGGATTATGTGCATTTTTCAAATCGCAGGAACGCATCCCTCAATTCAGACCAGAACCCACATCCCCCTACAAGTACTCATCTGACAAATGTGAAACCTTGTGGCATCAGAGATGAAACAGTAGAGAATCTCCTTGCAATCACCAATTGCAGATGTATAAGCAATGGCATGTCGTAGAAAGCATAAACATTTTTTTTGTTTTGAAGCAATAAAAATTAGGGTAAAGTACAAAAACAACCCCTGTGGTTTTAAGTTTTTACAAAAACAACACCTGTGGTTTGTTTTTCTCAAAAAAAATACCTGTGGTTTCAAGTTTTTACAAAAACAACCTCTGTGGTTACAAATTTTGACAAACAGGTGACTTTTCAATTTAAAACGCCAAAAATAACTATTTAACGACTTCGAAGTGAAAAATTCAAAACATTAACGTTGTTTAGAATCACATTTACTATGTAACTACGATTTTCATTTTTCAAAATCTTCCTTTTAATTTTTTTTGTTTCTCTAACGTATACTTTCTCTCTCTTAACCACACATTGCCTAAATGATAGAATTAAAATTGCTTAAAATATACTTATTTCTCTAACGAATCCAATTTCTATGTATTTAACGGTTATTTTATGAATTTATGGAACCTCAGACCTTTTTTTGTAAAAACTTGAAACCACAGGAGTTGTTTTTGTACTTTAACCTAAAAATTATTCCATAATATTATTTCAAACTGCAAGGAGTAACAATCTTAACAAAGAACTGAGTTTTGAGTGTCAAATCAAAAGTTCAAGGAGTTTGCCAAAATCAAAATGATCAAGCAACTCATTTTACGTTTTCCCTAATATTAAGACATGAAAATTGACACGACTAAAGATGAATCAACTCCAGCATATCACCAAGATAATTCATTACAACACGAGAGGCAAGATATGAAATTTGCAAAATTTAGAGAAGACAAAAATCCCTGAATTAGAAAAAGCACCAAGTATAGAGTTCATATTATAAGATAAGAAAAAGAAGCTTACTATGTCACAAGACAATTTAGATAATACTCCTATCAATTGGTAAGCTCCATGATGGCAGAAACTATATCTCCATCGGCCGCCTTCAAAGCTCTCACAGCCTTTGACCGGCTAACTCCAGCCTGAGTCATCACCAACTCGATATCCTTAGGTTCAACCCCAGTTTCATCTACATCCTCATCATCCTGAGCCATAGCAGAAGTCTCCGGTTTTGAGATCACATGGCTGAGATCTGGAGCCTTAAACTGCTCTGCGGCTTGACTTTGGAGTTGAGAGCTCAAATCTTCAATCTTAGCCTCACCGAAGATAACGTAAGTATCCGAGGTTGGGCTCTTGAAAACGTCCGGTTTAGAGATTACAAACAATATCTGAGAGGCAATCAACACAACAAATTAACAGACAGTAACAAGAGTGATTATGGAACTAAACCTTTCGTAGAAAGGAGGAAGAAACATACATTCTTGCTCTTCTTGACCGTAACTCGACTAACTCCAGGAATTGGCTTCATGCCAAGTTTTAGCATAGCCTTGCGGCTTTTTTTTTCACTACGACTCTGTTTTGACCTTCCAGAACCGTCTCCATGGTGTCCTGTGATTTAACAAAAAACAAAATACTTGGTGTTATTTAAAACTGCAGTGGCAAAAATAACCTGGAAGTGATTAAGTTTGAAGTTTTACCCTCAATTTCATCATCATCCTCATCCTTATCATCATCGTCGTCCTCATCATCCTCATCTTCCTCGTCCTCCTCATCTTCTACAACAGGCTTATCAGACTTCACACAAACAACATTACAAAGCTAGCAGTCAGTATCACATAGTGTAAGAGTAATATAGACGTTGCAGATTGATTGTTAAGCAATGCAACAACAACAATTGCCCGAAGGCCAACAGTAGACAGAATCGAGCGAGAACTATAACAAGAGTAATGAGAAGATTATAAACCCCTAATCAGTTTAGGGTCAATTAGCTACACAGGATCAAACATTTTGATATCATTAAAATTAGTAGGATAAAATAGGGATGCAAAAACAGGCCGTTGTGCCACAAGGTATTATGTTAATTATATATAACATGCGAATCATAATGATGTAGATGCAACTAAAAAGACAAGTGTGCCAAAAGGATGATTAGGAGGTTATCTTTGTAAATTATGCTGTTCAGTCAGAAATTTACAGCTCATAAAAGATAATAAGATCTCTAACTGCAGATACATAATATAGCCACTCAACTATTGTAAGATTAAGCCTAAGAAGGGTCTCACTAATTAACCCTACAACCTAACAAAACAAGTCCCATTAATGGCGAAACAGAAGCTAAATCGAACCCTTCAAAAAATTCCAGGATCCTCGTACAAAGAAAAGGGTTACTCAAGCATCCACACAACAGAAATTAACTAATAAAAAAACCAAATTTCAATTTGTGAAGCAATAATGATAATCTATACTGCAAAGACACAGAAAATGGACAGAGACATGGATACAGGAAACGTCATCTCTAGAATACAACCTTGCTAAAATATGAAATGTGTACGTACACAGACACAGATACTCAAGATAGCTGACAAAAAAATCAAAATGTAGACAACTAGAGAAATCCGGTACTTTTAACCCTAATCTATATTGCTACATGGAAAATGTACACGGACGAAGGAAACATTACCTTGATAAAATAGCCTACAAATCGGAAAAAAAATGAAAGAAATACCGACACCGATACTCATGCTACTAAATGAGAGTGTCAATTCAACATAGCTGATAATCTTCTCACAACTATTTCAGAAATGATAAAATCTAATTAAAATCAGTGCTAGTAAAGTTCGAATCAAATCAGATCTAACCTAAAAGACAATCACAATCAAAACGACGCCGAAGAAAATCAAACATAAAACAACAAACGAAGACAGATAAATCTAGATCCAAGCACTACAGGTTAAGCAATAACAAAAAAAAAACGATAGATTGAGAAGCTTACTTCGAGAATCTTTTGAGCTTCGAGCTGAGCGATGAGCTCTTCTTGAGTTTCGGCAGTCATGGCGGCGTCTTCTTTTTAATTTTCTATATCAAAAACCCTAAAAACCCTAGCAGATCAACGAGCTGCAACAGAGGCTTTATATAATACTGCCGAGTTAGCGGAAATTACGGTAAGGACATCGGTCGACTTCAGTCTCATACTGGGCTTCTCATGGGCCTCTACTTCCGAAGCCCAACAGGTGTACATTCTTATCATGTGTTTTTTTCAAGGTCATCCAACTATCATAAATGGAACTGAAAAGTTATCAAACTTAAAATTTGAACATCAAAATCATCCAACTATCATAAATGGAACCGAAAAGTCATCAAACTTCAAATTTGAACACCAAAATCATCCAACTTTTTATAACATTACAACCAAGATTATCATCGCCGGAGTCCGATAGTAACTCTCGCCGGAGTTATCATGTGGCTGCCACGTCATTTAAAAAATGTCACTTGTCATTTAGCTGTAATTAATTTGAGTTGAGTCGGGTCGGGTCGGGTTTTTTTAGGTGTGGTTGGATTTTTAGTGACAAGTCAAAATTAATGACAAACGTCATTTTTTAAATGACGTGGTAGCCACATGGTGATTCCGGCGAGTTACTATCGGTATCCGGCGAAGATGACCTTGATTGTAATGTTATGAAAAGTTTGATGATTTTAGTGTTCAAATTTTAAGTTTGGTGACTTTTCGGTTCCATTTATGATAGTTGGATGATTTTGATGTTCAAATTTTAAGTTTGATGATTTTTCGGTTCCATTTATGATAGTTGGATGACCTTGGGTGTAATTAACCCAAGGTTTAATGCTTTTGGACAAGTATAAATTTCGACTCGATGTTTAGAAAATAGTATCAACTTAAGTTTAACCTTCATTTACAAATCTCAGTAACAGATTTGATGGAGATGAGATGAATTGTCTATTTTTTTTCTAGCAACCATCTAATGGAAATAATACACAAGACTTGTGCATTTTGTTGAAAAGAGGTAAAAATGTACGAATCTTTTTGAAGAAAGTTGCAAATTTTCGACAATTTTTTTTAAATTTCCACAAAAAGTTTACAAACAAGTGACACTATGTAAGTCATAGTGTCAAGGTACATTACTGAGTCTTCGGGTTACCAGAGAATGCAAAAATAATCTTATTTAATTGTTTGAGTGTGAAACAAATTAGGATTATCGAGAGAGTGCGACTATGAAAGCGGGAAACAAATCCATATGTGATTCACGAGTATCGCCGAGTAGCACAACTGGGAACTTACACTGCAATGGAGATTACGAAAATAAAAGAAAATACAATTCACAATAACAAATCCATTCAGAATTAAGAGCCATAATCCTTAACAATGTCAATTTCAAGGATATGATCCTTGGAAGACCAACATTAGGTGACAAGTCATTTATAACGCGTGTCGCAAAATAATGTATAAAGGACCACGTCGGACAAGATTGACAATAACAATTCGCTTTAAAAATGAGCTGTGCATATGCCCCCACATTATCAGTACAATTTACAGCTCCTTAACAATGTCAGTTTCAGTTTTGAACTTTTTGGGCAACTATGGTAAGGATAGTATCCTTGGAAGACCTGCATTTCATGACAAGCCATTTGTAATGCGTATCGAGCATCACAAAATAACGTCCAAAGGAACAAGTAAAACCTGAAGAATATACATAATCATTTAAAAATAAGGAGCTGTGCACATGAGGAATTGAAATAAACTAATAAAAACAGAGGTAGACGAAACCATATTTCAACAGAAGTAACCCAAATTAGCCATTCACTATCAGTACAAATTATTAGCTCCATGGCGACGTCAAAGCCGAGATTTGACTAAGCAGATAATTAAACAAGGATCGGATCCTTAGAAGACACTGATAAATATTGTGACACATCAATCATACAAACAATGTGTCGCAAAACAACGTCTGTACGACACAGTTACTGCTATAAAATCCCCAGAAAAACGCCAAGCTGCTATAAAATTTCCAGAAATACACCAAAACAGACAAGAATCGGAACTGTTGACAGCAATAAATTAGGAAACTAGCTTGCTAGTATAATAATCAAGCAGTCCATTCTTAACAACCTTGAGAGTAGCTCCAGAACAATGTCAAAACATAGATTTCACATAACAGATAATTAAGCAAGGATCGGACCTTGGAAGACCCCGATACATATTGTGACACGTCAATCATACAAACAATACGTGTCGCAAAATAACGTCTGTAGGACACAGTTCCTGCTATAAAATTTGCAGAAAAACGCGAAGCAGCTATAATATTTCCAGAAACACCAAAATCGACAGAAGAACCGAACTGTTTACAGCAATAAAAGTTAGGAACACAGCTTGCTAGTATAATAAACAAGTCCATTCACAACAACCTTGAGAGTGACTATTTTCATGGGAAATAATTATGATACTTGACCTTGTCCTAATTCATGTTAAGATGGTATATACAACAAAAGTTTGAGAGTTTTCAACTGGTCAAAACGATAGATTTCCTGGAAGCGAAATGTACCAAAACAATTTCAGATTCGCAGTAGTGCTACACTTTATCTATACTTGTGCTCTTACCAAAATGATACTTGTAGCGGCAGAAGTTTTACCACCCACCGCCACCGCTTTCTCCACCTCCCCAGCCATCTTTTTTCCCGGAAATATTGTTGCCACCCCCACCCCAACCGCTTTGGCCTCCACCGCCACCACTGGCTTCACTTCCCCACCCCTCTTTCTTTCCGGAGTTACTGTTGCCACCCCCGCCCCAACCGCTTTGGCCTCCACCGCCACCACTAGCCTCACTTCCCCAACCTTCTTTCTTCCCGGAGTTACTGTTTCCACCCCCACCCCAACCGCTTTGGCCTCCACCGCTACCCTCACTTCCCCAACTTCCTTTCTTCCCAGAATTACTGTTGCCACCCCCGCCCCAACCACTTTGGCCTCCACTGCCACCGCTAGCCTCACTTCCCCAACCTTCTTTCTTCTCAGAGTTACTGTTGCCACTTCCACCCCAACCACTTTGGCCGCCACCGCCTTCACTTCCCCAACTATCTTTCTTACTAGAGTTATTGTTGCCACCGCCTCCCCATCCCTTTCCACCGCCACTTTCTTCACCTCCCCATCCTTCTTTCTTCCCGGAGTCACTGCTACCACCCCCACCCCAACTACTTCGGCCGCCACTGTCTTCATTGCCCCAACTACCTTTCTTCTCAAAGCTATTGCTGCCACCGCCCCAAGAATTTCCACCTGAATTGTTGCCACCCCAGGTGGAGTTATTATCACCTGAACCATTGTCACTGTTAAACCCACGTCCACGTCCCCCCCTTCCTTCGTATCCTTGCTGCCCCCGGCCATTTCTGCCTCCTTGATTATCCCTTCCCCTTCCCCTACCTCTGCCTCTACCACTCCATTCACCTCCTGTTCCATCTTCATTTCCATCACCACCACCCCATCCCCTTCCACCTCCGCTAGAGTCTTCGCTTCCCCAACTTTTCTTGCCACCACCACCCCATCCACTTCCTCCACTACAACCGCCCCCACCTTCACCACTGTCTTCACTTCCCCAACTTTTCTTGCCACCACCCCATCCGCTTCCACCTCCATCATTGTTTTGACTTCCCCAATCTTTCTTGCCACCACTGCCCCATCCACTCCCCCCTCCACTGTTGTCTTCACTTCCCCAGTTCTTTTTTCCATCACCTGAATCTGTAGGACCACTTCCAAGAAGACCTTTTGATTCGCTACCAAAGCTGCTGCTCCAGCCGCCACCAGCATTCCCACCCGAAGAATTCCCATCTGAATTGTTGGCACCCCAGCCGCCGCTGGAGCCACCACCCCAATTTCCACCACCTGAAGAGGTGTTCCTATTATCATCATCGCCTTTATCATTATCATTTGAACCCCAGCTGGAGCTATTATAACCTGAGTCACTGTCACCTCCACTATTAAACCCACGCCCTCGTCCACGCCTTCCTCCCCGCCCACCTCGATTGCCCCTACCTCTACCTCTCCCTTCACCATCACCAGAGCTAAAATCATCAGAATTACCACTTCCACCCCCACTCCATCCACCTGAATAACTGTCCTTTTGGGTATAGTCATTTCCATTGTTATCGGAATCATCTCGACGGCCACGTCCACGACCTCGGCCACGGCCACGACCCCGTCCTCGCTCACCATTTGGCCTAGGCAATCCACTAGGATGGCTTTCTCCTCCACCTCCAAAAAAAAAAACACTCGAAGAATTAGAATATTGCTTAATTCGATATGAACATATTGCTTAATACAAAACTCACCTGAACCAAACTGGCTTTGCCAACCACCATCACTGGATCCTCCAGTGGAAGAAGATGAAAGATTGCCTTTTGGTATTGGATCATCAATGTGTTTTTGGAAATATGCGACAACTTGTTCAACCATGGAAAACATCTGCTTCCTATACTTAAATCCCTCGGGATAGACGCCAACATACTCATGATGAAGGTTTGTTTTTATATAAGACAAGATGAAGGTACCAGGATGCTCGTAAGAAAGACCAAAACAGTAGGGAATCCTCATAGGGTGTTCAGCTTTCTCAGCTTTTAATAGTCCGTCAATCTCTGCTTTTGAGCCCTTCTTGAATTTTCGGAAGCTTATCATCGCTTTCAGGTGGCTCACCAATGGGTTCACAAACCGATCCAAAACCTATTTCTCAAAACAAGGAAAAGTATCAAGACACTGAACTAAGTATCAGGGCAAAGTAATTCATTCAATGCATTCAACTAATCTATCAATCTTGAAATGAGAGTTTTTCAATCATATTCTATTTTGAAAATCTGCCACAGAATTCCTGACCTGGATGTGAGATTGTAAGAAATAGAGCGTACCAGATGAAGTAGATACTAAAGCACTTACCTCATCTAAATTGTTAAAAATGGAATCTCCTATCTTCAGTGATTTCCCCATATCGAGTAAGCTTGTGATGGTTGTGCAGTCTTTCTCTCCTTCAATTATGTCTTTGTGAACAAAGAGTTCATCATAGACTTTCAGTGTTAGTGTAACATAACTAGGGCCCCGTGAACTTGGATGGAAAATACTTTCACCAACATCCTTGTCCGAAAGGAACTGCTCAAACAACAGCAATAAATACCATTAGTTTACATAGAAAGATGATACTTTTACAAAATAAATCATATCATACAAACGAATATACCTCCATTGCTTGGCCACTTGTTATATTTTTGAAGTGTGGATGATTAATATTCCTCTGCTTGAAATGTTTCTTTGCAAGCTCATCCTTCTGGGCTTCATTTTTCTGTTCTAACAAACTTTTCTTGCCTTGAGAATAGTACTGATCAAGTTCACTTGGATTCTGATTTCTGCAACTCCTAAGCTCACTTTCTTTACAAGTTAAGTACACTTGATATTTAGTCTTGTCAAGACATTTTATCTTGCAAGTGAGTGAATCACCTTCACGTAGCTTTTCCGTCAAAGAAAAATCGTCACCTCCATCAAAATAATCTTCCTTCATTATCACACCCGACAATCCAGAGTCAATATCACAGAATGCTCGCTGTGATAGAACTCGTCGAACCGTAACCTGAATGATTCTTCCGTCTGCAAATGCATCCTCATTCTTGCCTGATATCAAAATGAAAAGCTCGTCCTGCGTCAGATTTTCATAAGGAATGCGAGGATCAAGAAATCCGTGAAGCAGTTCATTTTTTATAGCATGAAGAGTCTCGCGTTTACTCTCCCCGTGCTCTCTTTCATATTTTTCTGCACAATCATCAACATTGGCGCTTTCCAGTAGCTCCGGGTTGTCTTTGATGTACAATATAGGGTGTTCCTGAGAATCATCATTAACAATAGCTGCTGCAAATTTTTCTGCTAGAGAGTACGACTCCGGGTGAACCCTAGTATCATCCAATAAAGCAAGATCACTAGATTCAGAAAGCAGGTGATTGGTATGCACTCTTAAAAAGCCAACTGCATTATAGAAAATCTTCTTTCCCATCAATCCACAGCTTGCCATATCATAACGACTATTAAACGTTTTACCCCCAAGCAGCTCCCTCTGAAGAACGGCTGCCTTCTGGGGACCAAGCCCAGAGACAAACTGGAGAGGAGCTAAAAGCCAGTCATGGCTCTGAGCAAAATCTACATCAATTCCTACTTGGTTGGTTATATCAACCAATACTGTTTCAATCATCCGATACTTCTCATCAGGTGTCAGAAAATGATCCAAGGAATTAAGCTTCCAAGTAACAATCTCTTTTTGAGGACCACAGAGTGTTGAAATCATAGCCAAAGGATTTTGAAGGTAACGACCAAGAGCCACAGCTTGTCTGACAATGCCTACAAATTATACAAGGCATCAGAACAAGTGAGAACTAAGAGCCTTAAAACATCAAGTGAACTCGCTATTACCTTGTTGCCCGGGTAATTGGCATGACGAAACCTCTGATGTTTCATAAATTGCAGCCAATGATAAATCACCATAAACAATGCTCATATTATCTATCACTTTATCAACTCCCCCAGAATCTTCCTTTATGCTTTGAATAAGCTGAATGCAACAACAAACGAATCATGTTCACAAATGTATCTTCCAACAAAGATTACCAAAGTACATGATAAAGCAGGAGATAATAAACACACTGTGATTTGCTCGATAAGAACAAAACAATGCAGGAAGTTATGCAATCATCATTGTTCTCATGCTGACCAAAGAACTTAATCACTTCAATTATAGCCATGCCTACAAATAGTACTTGGCATCAGGCAACTGCTTACTATCACAGCAAAATTGTACCGTAAGAACCAAAATTCATATTAATCAACCATAACTTGGTATGGTTCCACCCAATTTAAAATTATCACATCCCAGACTCTTGTGCTTGACTAACCAGCCAGCCTAACAAATCAAGAAAAACTAGACAATGCTATCAAATCTCAAAAGGCACAAAGTTGGAAAGACTAAAACTAGTGGTAAATTTTAAGAGAACTTCTTTCACACCAACTATTATCAAGTGAGAAGACATGCAGAAGCATTTTTAACATATTTCATAAGATCAGAATAACCTATAATACTAGTTGAAGCAGAAGTTCATGGCATGCAAGGCAAGACAAATGTCCTATAATGCAAAAGTTATTACTCGAAGACCGGATACAGACCAAAGCTTGTCCACAGCATTGACTTAAATTATGCGTGCTTGAAGTTCAGAACTTTATACCTCATCCATTTCATCCTTTAACCAAGTGGAAGAGATGTTAAGAGCGCCAAGAACAATTACACTTGGCTTATGATTGAATATGAACTTAAGGACACGTTGCTGGTCATATTTCTTCCTTTGTTGATCAATAACATTTTGTGAACGCAAGCCAAGGGACCCAGTTTCCAACACATCAACCAACTGTCCCGAAGAACCCAACATTACAAATGTAATTGGCGGCTTTCCAGGACCCCAACAGCAAGCCATAACTCTTGGTGAAGCAACTTTCTCCTCGTCAGAAGGATTTTCGTTCTGCTGATATGGTGCAACACAAGCTCTTTTCCACAACTGCTTCCTATATTCCCCAAGCAGCCAATTTTTTGCTCTGGCAGTCAACAGATCTCGAGTTTCTTTCTCAAGTGAAGGAAGAAGAAAATTCAAAATAGCATCGTGCATTATTAGTTTTCGCTGTTCATCCCACAGTTGAGCACCGCTTGGAAGATAAAATTCATGCGAGTCGGAGATTAACTTATTCAGAACTGTTTCAGGTATATTTATGGTGACCTGAAGGAGTTTCTCCTCCTCAGCTTTCCGAATGATAAGCCATTGCACTTCCTCAAATTTATCAAGAGGCTTGTCCGATAGCCATTTAACCCCATAAAAGAGATGAAAAGAATCTATTGCTTTGTCTCCTTCAGGAGTTGGGCATGTGGAGACCAAGGCTTTTTCCATAAAAATTTCACGGAAATGTTTTCGGACACAAGGCTCACGACTGATCTCCATTGCAGCCTAAAACAACCACAAAGATATGATACAATTAGAAAAAATGAAAAAGAGGCCCATGTTAGGTATCAAACACAAACTTAACAACATACCATAAGCCGAGCACCTTTAAGTGCTGCATCTGGAGTTCCAAATGTAGGAGATAGAAAATCCAAAGCTATAGTCTTTGGAGATTCAGCAGGATCTTCCCATGAGTCCATTCCCTATAACAAGTGCATCTGATGGTTAAGCCAAGAACAAAATACAAATATAGACATCTACGTAAAGCTGTGAATTTTGTAGGCAGTCAATGCATTTGGAAAGCCGAGCTCTTGTTACTTTTTATTTATACACGGAAACTTCTTAGAGGCTTAAGCACAATTACTTCCTTTGTCTCCTTAGCTAAAAACTTTTATTTTCCCTCTCAACTCAAAGTGAAGTGACACAAGTTCCAACAAAAACAACGTAAGGCACAAAGAGAAGTTACCACTTTTTCTAGAGTAAGATGCAATCCAAATTGCTCAGCGCTACAGCCAAACTTCCCTGCAAGCCCTGATAACCCAGCCTCATTGCAGTTTCTGTATTCAAATATCCTACCAGACTGCTTTAATTTTCTTGTCTTGCCCTCCGCAGATGGAGGAAAATACATGTTAAACTTAGCATCCACATCATCAATGTCTCTCTCTGTTTCAGCAGACTTAAGAGACTTGATCATTCCATCAAACTGCTTCTCAAGTGAAGATAGCTTTGAAACATCACGAACCTTGCAACATTCATCTTTGTAGCGCCTGTTGTAATATTTCTGGAGCGCATTCTTCCGCTTCTGAATGAGCAAATACTTTTTTTCTAGTTCATCGATAGCCCAGAGGACCTGCAAAAATACAGAATAAATTGTGTATATATGCAATACTTAGCCTATTTCACGCAACTTATTCTCCTTTTCAATTGTAAAAACTGTTCATTTATATAAATTTTCCCCTCTTCTATCAGAAAAGTTCCCAGTTTTCACTCAATCAAGCCAGAAAAATGAGAGAGAAAAAGATGTAGATGACTAAAAGTGAGAGAGCGACCCTGCTAACATTAGTTCTTAAATATGACAACAAAGATACCTTGTGCCACTTCAGTTTCAGCTTTCCCCCACTATCATTATAATTTTCATTTTCCAGGCAGTCCCCCACATCTTCCAATAGACTACCGCACTTCTCCTTTCGATACATTGCAATAAATGGTATCTGGAAAACATAGGAGGGTATCAAAGCATGATCCAATGTATGAAAAAACAGAAAAATGATGTTTGTCTATGTTACTCACATCATACTTCTCCACATTACGCAATTCCAAAAATGTCATGATATCTTCCTTGCTAATTCTCTTAACTACATTTGTGTCTTTAATTGAATTTAGCAAACATGCATTCGAGGAGAGCTGATTAAGTATCCAGCAACTTTCTTCTTCTCTACTCTTCTCATCAACTGGTGCAGGCCCAGCAATTTCCTCAGACATCTAAAGAAAGATTTAATAGTCCGCATCAAAGTGTAAGAATTCGGCAAAAGTTTGGTAAGTGGACTGAAAAAGATGTCATGAATGGAAAATAACAGACCTGCATCCTCTCTGGCACATCAGTCTTGTTCACCCGGTTGTCCCTCTCAGTTGCATACTTATCCAACCCGTACCCATTAATGTCATCCGAATGAACAACCTTGAGTACATGAGTGTTTTGAGTTTCATCTATGTTACCAAAAGTGCTGCCAGAAGAAGCAACAGTAACTCTCTTTGACGACTTTCCTCCCTGCTTAAGTTGCCTTAGAAAAAAGTCGACAATAACAATCATATTAAGAATGGCATTTATCTAGAGTGCAATCGAATATTCACAAACGAAAATATTGAATTCAAGGGACCAGAAATAGACATTAAGTACCTTGTTTGAACTCCAGCCGAGTATCCGATTTCATCATCAACTATAAAATCAGCCATTTCATCCTCCTCGGCATCAGACATAATTTCATCTTTAGGGTCATCATCGAGTAAAAAATCTAACAGAAAAAAGAGCAAAATTTAACAATAATTTACCAATAAAAACAAATCGAACACTAAAAAAATAAGACAAGTTTTTTACCAACAGAGTAAAGCATAAATTCTAAATTACGATTGTCATAAGGACACCTGACTAAGTAAAAGTTATCTACCATCGTCATCTGAACTCTCTGAGTTGGCTTTACCCCTGTTGCTTGTATCAGTCTTCTTGAGCCGTTTGAAGTTTGCATATCCCTGAGACAATTTCTACATATGGAAAAAAAAAAAACATCAGAAGGGCAGCTGTGAAAATTCAAACTTCGGGTGATTAACGGTAGCAAAATATTAAGAAATGTGTGACGAGATTTTCAAGATTTCACATCGATGACAGGGAAAGGAACAACAGGGTGCAAGCGAATGAAGTTCACATGGTCATCCTTTTGAGAATAGAAATGATTAACTTTAGAATACAACAAACAAATATATGAATCTTCAGTGCACAAAATAAAAGGAAAGATTCAACAAGTCAAAGAAAGGGAACAACACTCACATCGTTACTGCTCTGGCCAACACCTGAAAGTTTGTTTTCTTGGAGCAACTCCAAGTCGTCGTCGTCGTCATCATCAAGACCAAAGTCCCTGAATACATCCCTACATAAATGAAATCAGAGTTATTGTCATTGTTAATTGTATCACAGATTTACCAAGCTACAGTTAGGAGAATGTAAATGACTTCACCCGTACTTTTTATTCCTTTTCCATTTGGCTATCCCATCTTGATCCTCTTCGTCCTCCTCAATATCATCGACAAGAAACCCATCATCTTCAAATTCGTCCAAGCCATCATCTAATAACTCAGACCAATTCCACTCATCAGCTTAAAATATCTCTTTACATAGTCTTGTGAATAAATGTGCTTGCCTAGGGAAATAAGAGAAATAATACAAATGTGCTCGCCCAGGGAAGGACATTTTAATCAAACTGTTAAAAACAGTTGTAATTATAGATACCCGAGTTCAAATCAAACTGCAAATAAAATATTGCCGAAAAAAAGTAGACGAAAAAAGGAAGAGAACCAAAAAATAAAATCAAATGCAAAAATAAGATGAAGGAGTTAATGAAGACTGACACTCATTGAATAGCAAAGTAAATGGAACCTAAACTTCAAACTCTCGGCAAACTTACACCTCAAAAACACAGCAACACAACATAAAACAGCTCCACTGGTGAGCCATAAACCCATTTCGCCGACCAGAAACTTTCTCTTGAAAATAATAAAAAAAAAAATGTCCCAAAATAAAATAAAAAATGTCCCAAACCAAGAAAAAGGAAGCGAACCAAAAAACAAAATAAATAAGCTGAAGGAGTTGATGAAGACTGACACCCACTGAATAGCAAAATGGAACCTAAACTTCAAACTCTCTGCAAACTTGCAACTCAAAAACACTGCAACACAAGATAAAACAGCTCTACCGGCAAGTAATTGCGAGCCATAAAATTCATTTTGCTGATCACAAACTTCCTCTTCAAAATCAAAATACGAGAGTCCTCAAAAACACAGCAACACACAATAAAACAGCTCCACCGACGAGCCATAAAACCCATTTCGCCAATCAGAAACTTTCTCTTCAAAACCAAAACACAAGGCTACTCAACCAAAACAAAAAAAAAAATCCCAATGCTAAAAACACAAACCCCATCAGCAAAAACACATTTGAAAAACCAAACTTAAAGTACAAACTTAGATATGCACGCCGAGCTAAAAAAGGATAAAACGCAAAAACAAAATAAGCTGATGGAGTTGATGAAGACTGACACCCATTGAACAGCAAAGCACACGGAACTTAAACTTCAAACTCTCAACAAACCTACACCTCAAAAACATAGCAGTACAAGATAAAAACAGCTCTACCAGCGAGCCATAAACCCCATTTCGCCCATCAGAAACTTCCTTTTCAAAATCTAAATAAGAGACTACTCATCCAAAAACAAAAATGTCCCAAAAATTCAAAAACACCCATTGAATAGCAAAGTAAATGAAACCAAAACTTCAAACTCTCTACAAACCTACACCTCAAAAACACAGCAACACAACATAAAACAGCTCCACCGGCTCCCCATAAAACCCATTTCGCTGCCTCTTCAAAATTAAAACATGAGACTACTCGACGAAAACAAAAAAAAAAAACCAAATTTCAGAAACCCAATGCATAAAACCCAAACCCCATCAGCAAAAACCCATTTAAAAAACCAAATCTAAAGTACAAACCTAGACATGCACACCAACCTAAAACCCTAAAAACCCCATAAAACATTAACCAATTCCCCTAATTTAATTTCTCTTTACCATCGTCTTCGTCGTCAACAGTAAGATCATCTGCATTAGCTTTTCTCTTCACCCCAGATGCCCCTGTGAACCAAAAATGAGCATTTTGTTCTCCATTTTACAGTACAGTTTCAAAATCTCCATAGAAACAAAAAAAGGAGAGAGCTTTTTTACCTCCGCCATTGTACTCTTCATCGTTGACCTTCCTCTTACCGCGAGCCATTGGGTGTTGAAATTTAGAAAAACCTTTGGGTTTCCTTTTCTTTTCGGTGTTCTTTGCTCAAATGAGAGCTCTGAAAATGAGAGTGTGAGAGTGGACAAAGGTGTACACAACCCAGAAAATAAAGGTATACGGTGCCTGAAAAATGCTGGTGTTTTGTACTTATTTACGAACATGCCACGCGATGTAACAAAGTTTGTTTGGTAAGATTTGAATTTTACCCCTATTGTATATTTTTAAGGGTAATTTCCAAAAAAATCCCTGTGTTTATTAATTTTGTCAAAAATGTGTCTGTATTTATTTTTTTGACAAAATGAGGATTGTGTTTGTCTCCGTTAACCAAAAAGCGAAAAATTCATTAACGGTGTTAAATGTGATGACATGGCAAGGGGTATTTTGGTATTTATTTATGGGTTATGATATAAAAAAATCATTTCTCGCACTTTAAAGTGGTAAACACATGAATGTTTAAGAAATTTATGAATAAATAAAGACCGAAAACCCTTAAATTTCTTAAACATTCATGTGTTTACAACTTTAAAGTGTGGGAAATGAATTTTTTATATCATAACCCATAAATTAAGACCAAAATACCCCTTGTCACGTCATCACATTTAACACCGTTAATGACTTTTCCGCTTTTTGGTTAACGGAGATAAACACAATCCTCATTTTGTCAAAAAAATAAACACAGACATCTTTTTGACAAAATTGATAAATACAGGGGTTTGTTTTAGAAATTATCCTATTTTTAATTAATGATTTGTCCTTCTATACAAATGGTAAAACAAGTTGTAGTAAAGTAAAAAATAAATCATATGGTTTCGGGTATTCTCAAATGTAGTATCGTGTTTTAACACAGCTAGCAAATACAATCTAGATCATTTAACATATGTCTTTTTTATGGTGCTTGATTAATGTGATTCCCTAATAATTTCATAGGGTGTTTTATAAACTAGACCACTTTCATAAGGTGCATTCCCTAATAACCTCATTTGCTTTACATGCACAAATGTGGTCAAACTTTTTGAACAAAATTATTCAACTCTTGACAAAAACAATTCACTCGCATTACTCTTTCATTCTTCTTCCCTCACTTCGCTCCACTTTCTCAGGTAATAATTTTCACTTTTAATCAATTCAATTGTTGTGGAAACGAGCTCTTTCTCTTCTCCAAGAAATTCAAGATATTTGTGCAGCGTTGAGATTAGCGATTTTGTTTCAACTAAGAATGGTCTTTCCAAAATTATGATTGTATGAGAATGGGACATCCAAGATGGAGAATTCCTTATCTCCCCCCATTTGCAGCCATTATCACCTATCTCTAGCTCCAGGATGACTTGTCCATTTGATTGCAAGGAATGTCCATTGAATCCGAGTACATCTAAGTATATAGGTTCTATCCGCTTTTCATTCACCTCTAGTCGGTTGAATGTTGCCTGAGTGATTATGTTAGTGTATGCCCCTGTATCCAAGAGTTGACATCCCAACCTTCGATAGAGATATTAAATCACCAAAGCATCAACATGCGGTTACTTGATTCTGACGAAGTGATAGTTCATCCCGTCCCTGTTTTAGTGTTACAATTTTGTTGTTCACGACGTACTCATGAAGGTTGGTGGTTATTCATATTAATGACTCCCTTATTGGGTTCCTACCGTCTTTGATCCTCTAGTGTCGTGTTGTCTTCTTTCTCGTCAGTCTTGGTTCCATCATTTTGGATGAATTAATCCAGCTTGCCTCTTTCTATGAGCTTCTCAATCTCCTTCTTTAATTTGAAATAACATCACCTCTTAGTCTATGGAATTTTGGGTATACCTTTAATTTGAAATAACATCACCTTTTAGTCTATGGAATTTTGGGTATACCTTGTTAGGTATTTGATTAAATCCGTAAAACAAGCAAACACTGGTTGGGCTGCTAAAACTTGGAGTATTGACAAACGTTTATATATTTATTTACTAGGGTTTCAAATTAATCCTAATTAGTACGTGCGTCGATTAAATTTATCCTATCTTGGCCATCAAGTTGATTATGATATTGATCCTTTGTCAATTGTTCAGAAAGCTTAATTAATTATTCATAGGATGAAGAAACAGTATGAGGTCTTGATTGATGTTTTCTTCTGTTCGACTTGCTCACATTTTGATTATAAGTGGTAGACAATTTGCCTTTCATAAAAAGAAAGTTGGTCTCATATTGTAACGAAATGCTAAACTGACTATATCTTGGTATTATGTGCCTCATCTGAACCTTGATCAGCAGAACCTCCACGACGACACAAATCTCGTAATTCAAGCCGGGGAGAAACAATTCAATTGCATATTACAACTCGTGAATGTTGGAAATGAGAGGTAATATGCAAGGATGGTGGAATTTGTCTCAATAGTTGGGCTAGCAACAAAATAGCACATCAGGA
The DNA here is from genome assembly GCA_028411795.1 of Euphorbia peplus. NCBI lineage: Eukaryota > Viridiplantae > Streptophyta > Magnoliopsida > Malpighiales > Euphorbiaceae > Euphorbia > Euphorbia peplus. Next base: position 2,756,935 of record CP110843.1, on the reverse strand, counting down.
TTGATGTGGTGGAGGGAATCCTTTGACGATAATTAGCTTTGATGTCTATTTAAAAATTAGGTTTGATTTTATTTTAGTTTTTAGAGTTCGTGTATCTTGAATAGGGTTGGACAAGAATCCTTACTTTATTCATTTTTACCCAATTAATATATAAGAAAAATGATTCAGAATTTGATTAGACTATTAACTTGTTTTCACTGAATTCGGTCAAATTCACTCAAAAACACTCGCAGATGTAAATCGTTTTATTCCCATATTCGATCCAATATGGAATCTTAAAGATATGTGTGCAATACTAGTCTGGAATTATGTTGTGTTTTGGTTATTTAGAATTTTCTTGAAATAGAAGTTAACGAAATGCAGTTAGTTCATCATCTTGGAGAAGACAAAATATGTCAAATATTTATAAGTCGAGTACGTTATTTTTAGCAAAGTTTCTCTTCACTCTCAATTACTTATTCTTTCATTGTTGGTTGAAGATGTTGAATGACATGTTAACATGTTAACGGGATAAATTTTAAGTTGTGTTTATATGGGGCCCTTTGTTAGGGTTGCAAATGGAGTGGAGATTGTCATCTTCATTGGGATCCATCCCATCCGCCCCAATGGAGACGGAGAATCCCTATTAATATTATCCAGAGGGTGGGGATGGGGAGAAAAAAATCTCCAGAGGCGGGATGGAGCGGGGACGGAGACGTATCTAATATCCACAGGGTCCCTGGGGTTTCATGTATTTTTTTGTTTGAGATAATTAAAATTATATACTACATGATAAATAACCTAATTTTTGAAGAACTAAGGGGTAAATTACACCAGTGGTACCCAAACTATACTCACTCCTAAAGTGGTACCCAAACAAAATTTTGTCCCAAAGTGGTACCCAATCTATTCATGACCTCCCAACTAAGTACCTTTTACCTCCTACAACCGATCAACACGTGGTCAACGTCTAGTCAACGCAAGTCAACCCAAGTTTGACCGATTTTTTGTTGACTTCATTGACCTCTTAATACAAAATGACAAAATTAACCTTCCCCATCTTCTTCCTCCCTCTTACATTCTCTCTCCTCATTTTCTCTCTCCTTCATCACAAAAAAAAAAATCTCTTTTCCTTTTTCTTTTCTCCTCATTTTTCTTCTTCTTCTTCCTCCTTTTTCTTTTTCTTTCTTTCCTTCTTCTTCTTCTTTCTCCTCCTTTTTCTTTTTCTTTTTCTTTCTTTCCTTCTTCTTCTCTTTTTTCTTTCTCCTCATTTTTCTCCCGAGAATCCAAACGCATAACGTCGGGATCCGGAATTTTCCAGATTCGGCCGGTTCCAGCCAGGGCAAGAATCTGGAAAATTCCAAATTCCGGCGGTGTCCGAAACTGGTCGGAATCTGGAATTTCCAGATTTCGGCTGGCTAATAAAAGGAAAAAGAAAAAGGAGGAAGGAAGAAGAAAAGAAAAGAAGAAAAAAAAGGAGGAAGAAGAAGAAAAAAAAAAGAGAAGGAAGAAAAAGAAGAAGGAAATAGAGAGAAGAAAAAAAAAAGAAGGAAATGAGGAGGAGGAAAAAAAAGAAGATGGAGGATGAGGAAAGAAAAGTTATGGTGGAAGTAAGGTGGAAAAAATGAGGAGAGATGAGAAAAAAATAGGAGAGAGAAAGAAAAGATTAATGGTGGAAGAGAGGTGAGAGAGAATGAGGAGAGAGAATGACATATGGAAAAGGAAGAAGATGGGGTCAATTTGGTCATTTTGCATAGGACATTTAATGGGTCTTTAAAATTTTGGTCAAACTTGCGTTGACCGACGTTGACCGTGGGTTGACTTGTTATAGGAGGTCATTTGGACTTAGATGAGAGGTTAGTGATAGTTTGGGTACTACTTTGGGACGAAATTTTGTTTGGGTATGATGCGTGTTTTAGCACAGGGGTATAATAGAATCAGAATACGCACAGATCATCAATTACAGTATAAAACGTAAGTACGAGTATCGATCCACAGAGATCTTTGGGTTATTCGTTTCAAGGTTTAAGATTAAAGAGAGTCCAGTAACATGGGGGTTTTAAAGCATAAAATGACAAGAATTAAAGAGAAAGCAAGTGAACAGATTGTAAAAGACAGATTTGGATGAGAACAGCGATGTTCTCGAGCACAAGGCTAAGAAAGGGTGTTGTAAAACAATGATAAACGGGCACATGGAATGAGCACAGGGTCCAGCACAACACAGATCTCTTAGATCTAGGTTAAACTTGTTAATACGTGGTCAAGTGGTTCCCAACAGTATCATTCTCCCACGTCTCCATGGCGAGAACGAATAAAAGCAAGGTGAAATAGCATCTCTGCGGACTTCCACCTAACTTGCACATGTCTATGCACCGGAACAGGGTCACTCTGATCTCTCTAGAGTTCCGTACACATCAAGCAATGTTAACAGCCATCTTTAGCTAGTTATTTGCTTGACCTTGCAATCTAGATCCAGATCTTACCTATTTTCTCTCGAAATATAGACAAACCATGCATATATATCAAGGCCTTTAATATATAATGATCTCTTAAGCACAGATCTACAAGTTAACCACGTAAAAACAACTTAACAAAGATATTTAGAGCTCCAGCATTGCCTTCCCAGCTCACTCCATGCAAATAAAACTACTCATTACTCATAACGAAAGATCTATATCAATAACACCAAATAACATTCAAAATATAACTCTTGTATTAAAGGGATTCAAAGGGAAGAGCTCCCTCCTTCAATGGCAGAATACCAAGGAAGAAGAGGAAGAAACCCAGAAAACCGTACAATAAAAGAGAGAAAAACACAAAAGCTAACTTAAGAAAAGTTGGTAAAATGATAAGGATAAAAAGTGTGTTCTTCAAGCAAGGGGAACATTCCCTTAAATAGACAAACAAAAGGATGCCCTAATAAATGACAATCCCCAAAATACCCAGAAAAATGACAAAGTTCTGACGCAATAGCATAAAGCAAAACAGGCGCGCGTCCTAGTGACGTCACCAGCATGACACGGGTCTTCAAAAGCATTTCTCCTCCCTGGCACAGGCTACTCTCCAAGCACAGACTGCTTCTTTCCCAGCTTTAGACTTTAAAATGTTTCTTTTCAGCACAAACTTCTTTCAACAAGCAATCAGACCTGCTCCAAAGCATTTATAAGCAAACAATACGAAAAGGAGATAAAAGATGCAAACAAATGCAATGAAACAACCCTAAAAACTATCAAAATAACCGCACAGTCTGTGCACATCAGGGTACCACTTTGAGAAAATAGTTATAGTTTGGGTATTGCTGGTGTAATTTACCCAAGAACTAAGTATTGAGAACAACAAAGATATAATGTTTAATGCAGTATTATATTTTGGCCAAATAATTTAATAGTCCCTATATTTTGCAGAAACTCACTGTTTAGTCCTTGTATTTTAAAAACTCAGTACTTAGACCCTGAGTTTTGTCTCAATTAACACTGTAGTCCGTGTCATGATATTAAAAATACAAATTCTGTTAGTCAATGCAGGTTTCGGTCAAAATCAACATATTAACACATATTAGTACCTTAAAAACCCTTACCAATTTGTATGAACGACAAATTTAACACTTGAATTGGTGTCTCTTTAGGTACTAATATGTGTTAACGAAGGCAAAACTCAAAATATTTTAGATACTAATATGTGTTAATATGTTGATTTTAACTGAAACATGCGTTTACTAACGGAATTTGTATTTTAATATCACGACATGGACCAAAGTGTTAATATAGACATAACTCGGGGACTAAGTAGTGAGTTTTTAAAAATACAGAAACCAAACAGTGAATTTCTGCAAAATATAGAGATTATTAAATTATTTACCCTTATATTTTTCACTTATGTATTATGCTGTAAAATGTTAAATTACACTAAAGAAATTCTTTATAGTAAAATAAATGACCCCAAACAGGCCTGAATACCCATGGAGATGAGGATGAGGGCTATTTTTTCTCCATTCTTTCAACGGAGATGGAATTCCCCATTTTGATGGGAACGGGAACGGTATGAGTAGTCCCCAACCCCGTCCGCCCTATTTGCAATCTTAACTTTTGGTGAGCACTGAAATGTATTACTAATGTAATATCCTCCGTCCAAAGATGCTTCCAAGCTCAATCTTATAAATCCAATTCCAACAATTAATATATAATATTGCCCAAAAGAAGTTATGAAAGAAACTAAAGAATAACATGTTTGACTTATTTAGCGATAGTTGTTGCGGATGGGATGTTGATTTAATCAGAGGGTTGTTTTCTCCCCAGGATCAGGAATTGATATTAAAAATCCCCCGTAGTAGACGGAATGTCCGTGATGGATGGTATTGGGTTGATGATAGGAATGGAACGTATACGATTAAAAGTGGTTATCGAGTGTTACAAGTTCAGCCTATATTTAATGGTGTGGCCCTGGTTCCCCCGACGTGGACCTCTATGTGGAAGCTTTTGGTGCTGCCTAAAGTCAAGAGCTTGTTGTGGCGGGATCTAGCTAATTGTCTTCCTATGATGGTGGCGCTGGGGAACCGCTTTGTAGATGTCTCAGAAACTTGTTCTTTATGCACAGGTGCAACGGAGGATGTTTTTCACGCTCTTTGTTGCTATGATATTGCTAAACAAGTTTGGAGGTTGTAAAATTAACCTCCTTTAATGAAGCTCCTAAAACCTCCATCCAAGCAAACCCCATCGTAATGTTATGGTTTTTGCAGCAGTGTTATGTTGGGTTTTGTGGTGTGATCGAAATGAAGTTGTTTGGAAAGAGAAGGGATGCAAGGCTGTAATTCTGGTCCAACGGGCTTCGTGACCTCGAGTCGTAGTCGAAGGTGAGAGAGAGGGGGGTTGGTGCGATGCAGCCTGCTAGTTGGCTGTCAGTCGAATCCAGTTCGAGCTTAAATCGGAACCAGATCTTCAAGGTGCTGGAAGTCATCGACAAGTAGCTTTTTTTTTTCTTCCTCTCCAATTCTGAAGTTTAGTTGCCAAGGTAATTATGTTCCTAAACTTAATAATTTATCTCCGTTGATTTTAAAATTAGGGTTTCAAATGGATTTTCAGTCTCGACCACAACCTGTTTGTTTATCTGAGGTCAAGAAATCCCTAAATTAAAGCTTCCAATTATTGATTTATTGTTGAACAGGGGAAGTTGTCGTATCCAGAACTTACTGCTAACAAATTGAATGGTTTTATGTTCTTGTTGGTTTAGTTCTTAACTTATATCACTCCTTTCTTAGTCAAATATTTTGTTTAAATTAAGATTATGCGATTTTAGTAAATGTGCAGAATTTCGTAATTTCCTAATGTATATGCCTTAGAGCATGGTGATTCAGTTTTAGATGCTCAATCATTTGTATTATGACTGTATAAATGTTCAAATCTATTTTTGGAGAGATAATTTACTTATGAGTTAATGTTTAATATGTACTTGATGCTTTTGGCCTATCCGATATTTTCCATCCATTTCTGTAACCGAACAGCTTATTCGATATTTTCTAACTGTCAAACCATTCTGCTGAGTCATAATCATTCTGGCTAAGTAATGATTTCTGTCTCCATGGAGCGTTTTGATCTAAATGAGTGCGAAAGAGTCATTGAGCACATTCAATCATTGGAACACCAGAATACATTGGCACTGAGCCATGTATCCTGTGATGTTTGCCATAAACGGATATCAATTGAATCGTAATCCCTGATCTAATCAATTGATTGCATTGCTATTGATTTTAACTAGTTTAAACTGCAAGTTTTTAATAATTTGGTACCTGATGATAAAATTATTTAGGTATATGAACTAACAAGATGAGAACAACTGCAATCCTTGTCTCTTGCAAGTCATTGAGGTGTTGGGTTGAGGCAGTAGATATCTCAATCGAAGTCTTGATCATTGTAATCCTAGATCCCCTATTCTTTATATTACATATATGCAAAAAGTGTTTACATGCTTTGTAACATAACGGCCCATGAAATTGAAAATTAGTTAGTCAGGGAGATAGAAACGAAAAATAAGGAAGGAATCTAGAATTAAGTAATGAGATGATGATTTTTTTACGCAAGATTATAGTACGACACAAAGAGTATCATAATAATATTATAACTTCAAAAAATAATATGAAAATAAAAATATTGTAGTCAAAAATATAAATACAAATAGAATATTTGAAATTATATCAAACTATATTATATATTCCGAGTAACGAGCAGGTCATCGACTAGTTGCAAATAAGTACAGAAAATACTTAGGCTCTGTTCTTTTGAGCTGAAAAAAGCAGAACTGTTATGAACTGAACTGAACTTAATTTTCTTGAACTGAATTGAACTTAATTTTGCTGACCTGAATTAAAAAATAAATACTAAAACTAAATTTAACAAAAATAAATAAATAATAATAGTGATAATATTGCATTATAAATAATAACTATAATAACAAATTAAAATTAAGATAATAATAATAATAATAATAAAAACACGTCATGCAATAGCCCTCAAATACTCTTGGATATTTGTTACCAATTAGAGAACATGGAATTAGATGTCATATGCCAGAGTTTAGGAGTGAAAAACGTAGGGGAATGGAAGAACATTACAATGATTTGCATTCATCATTGAGAATGAATGTAGAAATGACGTTTGAATAGTTAAAAAAAGATGAAAAATGCTCTACAATATGCTTTAAGTGTCACAAAAGTATCAAATGTCAATTATTGTTTATACTTTCACACTTTATGCACGCTTGGAATACCAATTATACAATATGGTCTTAATGTTAAGGGAAGAATAGATTCAAATATTACATAATATAGATTGTAAAACCGTCATGTTTGCAGTACGAAATGCGATATCACAATAAATTTAGGAAATTGTGCAAATGATGATTATGATGATGAGATCATGTATCATATGAAAGCGATTAAGAAAATAAAATGTATTAGAATTATTAAGTTGGTAGAAATAATAATATTTTTTTATATTTTATGTAAACAAATTGGACCAAATAATTATAATTATAATAAATATTTATAAATTATGTATAAATAATAAATATTTATTAATAATTTATTGATAAAAAAATAGTAATAATAATATAATAAATTAAAACTGGATTGAATTTAATGTTGCCGAATTGAATTGAACTGAATAATGCTGAACTGAACTGAACTTAATATTGCTGAACTGAACTGAATTGAACTTAATTTTGCTGAACTGAACTAAACTGAACTTAATGTTGCTGAAAATAAGTAGTGATAAGTTCAAAATAACATGGCCTTATTATTTTCAAATAATACAAATCACACATTAATTATACATAGTAAATTATAGTTTAAACTTCCAGCCTGGAATGTATAAAGTCCAATATATATAGATAGTATGGGCTTTGATCCAGGTCTTATTTTTAACATTAATTAGAAAAATATGTTACGTGGCCAGCATCTCATCATCGTTACGTGGTATTAATATCACTCACTCAATCCATCCCTTTCCATTTCTAATTTGACCGGATGGATTGTTAGCGGAAATGAAATCCAGAGCCATTGAACTTTTTGGAAGTGATTTGGTCAATCCTCTCTGCCATTTCAGAAGTCAAATAATTTTTCCAGTCTTCAACTTTTGCTTTTCTAAAAAATGCATCATATTTGAGTGTAATGGAGGGGTCATCGCTTAGTTTGGTTGCACTCTTACTATTTACATCTAAACTGCTTAAATGCTCAAAACTACATAAGTGAATAATTTTCTCCACTATTCCTTGTTGTAGTTCATCGATGGAGAAAGGGCAGCCAATGAAATCAGCAATTTTCTTAACATGATAAGCAGTATCATTCTTTAAGTCGTGATATTTCAAAAAGAGGATTTTTTGAGGAAATTTCAAGCTTGCTTTCCAGTATTCCAAAACATGATCCCAAAAGGGTCCATATCCATAACTCCATCACAGAATTTTTCATCCACCTCGTGGAAAGGCTTGACTGGTGCTACGCCTTGCTTAGATGTGAAATGAAAATGCGAGACAAAAACATCCTTTGGATCCCTGTATATATAAATGATTTTGGAATCGGAATTCTTAATCGAATCGGGCAAGGAATGAAAAGAAACATGAGTAGAAAAAAACGGAATCGTCGGGTCTCTTTTTATGCCAAAAGAATAACAGTGTTCTATAGTAGGCACAATTTGATATGGACTCTTGTAGAGTAAAGGGGACTCATGATCATCAACATCGCCATTAATATACCGGGTTCTTGTCTGAATGGCGAACGCTAATGCCTTGAGCCAAGTAGTGCCAGATTTTGGATTGGTAGCGATGAAAATATCAGTGGGCTGAGGTTTGAATTTTTTTTGAAAGAGAAGAATGCCTATTAGAGCAAAATCATAGTACCAAAATTCTTGGTATTTGTATAAGTTCACTGAAACTTTCCAGCTTTCTTCTTGGGGAAACTTTGAGATCATGTACTTGATTTCTTCTTTTTCTTCTTCAGCAACATCGAAGACCTCAACGGGCAAAATAGTGATTGATTTCTCCTTCATATCAGCTGGTTCCATGATCAGCAGGCTTACTTAGGCTTAATTTACTTGTTAATGTACACTCATATATATAGTATTATTGGTGTAGTTAAGTTGGTTAATTAGTTACAGTTTAACTCATGCATGATCAGTTAGTTAGCTAGGTAGGTAAGTTCATTCTAACATGCTTGCACGTGTGTGGTAGATACAACTTGTTACTTAATTAAATCAAGTGTAAAGTCTGTGATTTCGCTTGTTTTCGGAAAAAATAAATAAAAAAATTGTGGATTCTTTTTTGTCAAAACAATGATTGAGATTATAAATTTTTATAAAATGAGGACATTTTTTTATCGGGGCTCTTAAAATCATCGTTTACGGTTGTTAAACATGAGTTTTATTTTATAAGATCAAACTAAAATGTAATTTTTTTAGAAAAAACTGAAACCTTAGTCATCGTTTTGAGAAAAAGTAAACCACAGTCATTTTTCTGCAAATAAGTGAAACTACATGGATTTTTTTTTGAACTTTACCCTTAAATCAATTAAACTAAAAGCTCGAGTTGATAGTTAAGACTAACAACATATTTTATATTATTCTATGACTCACTGTTGAAAGAGTTGAACACGTGTTAATTGAAACGGTGTAGTTTTATATTAGTGATACGGCGTCGTTTTATTGTAACAGTTTTTGATTCTGTTATGCCAGCTGTAGGCGCGTGTATGGCTGTTTCGTTTGAGTTTGTTATTTCCCGGTTTATAACCGGTTGTATTCCTTTTTCTTCATTAATGAAATCTGCAATCATCTCTCCCAAATTATGTTTTCTCTCTAAGTTTAAGATGGTATTAGAGCTTCCATGGTGATGATCCTGGAGTTTGAAGCTTAAAATCAATGCGATCGCAACGATTGAAGAATAAGAGATCGTTTGTAGAGATTGTTCGAACTGAGCTAGAGTGATTTGAAGAAACTCGTTCAGTTGACTCAGAAGATAGTCACATTGATCAAGCTTCAGAATCTGAAGAGAATACAGTTCGAAGTGTTGAAGTAAGTATGAATTCCGCTCATGCTCATGATAATCCTAGTCTGATATTAGTTTCTAATGTGTTGGATGGAACTAATTACATTCCATGGAGTCGATCAATGTTGTTAGCTATCAATGCTAAACATAAGACTAGGTTTATAATGAACATTGATCAACCAGTAGATCTAGCATCTGATGAGTATCGCAAATGGAAGGAAACTGATGATTTGGTGTTTTCTTGGATTCTCAATTCATTATCTAAGGAATTAGGTAGTGTTTTCATGTATGCTACATCTTCTAAACAGTTTTGGGAGAATTTGAAAGAAATGTATGGCCAGAGTAATGGTCCCTTGATTTTCCAGTTGAGGAGAGAGATTTGTAGCTTAACTCAGGGCAATTCCACTTTAGCTGATTTTTTCAATAGAATCAAGCAGAAATGGGATGAGTATGCTATCATTAAGCCAATATCCACTTGTACTTGTGTTGATGCTATTAGGAAAGCTCAGGCTCAGATTGAGGAAGAGAAAGTAATGCAGTTGCTTGCTGGTTTACATGCTGATTATGATCATATTAGAGATCAGATTTTAATCACTGATCCTCTACCATCAGTTAGCAAGGCTTATTCTATGTTGATGAGTGTAGAATCTCAGAGAAAAACAGGCATTGAGTTAAGCAGTGAGTTTGCTAATGCTTCTATGACTGGTGGTAACAATAGAGCTCAATCAAGCAGGGGTGGTAATCAACTCAGAACTTCAAGTGGAGGGAACAACACTACTAGAAATCCAACTAATGGAGGAGGCAGAGGTTTTCAAGCTGGATTTCAAAGTAATAATAAAGAAGATAAGTTCTGTAGTCATTGCAGAAAAAGTGAGCATGACAAGAGTGGTTGTTTCAAGCTCATAGGTTATCCAGAGTGGTTTGGCAAGGGTAAAAAAGGAAATGGGAATGGCAACAGATATCAAGCAAATATGAGCAGAGATCAATTGATGTCTCCAATTGATGATAATTGTTCAGATGATGGAGATGCTCTTGTAGGATCACCACAGCAGGATAGCATGCAGTCATTAATCCAAAAGGAGGTTCAAAGAGAAATGCAGAAGCTGATCAAAGGGAAGGAACAACCTCAAGATAACAGGTCTAATTATGACTTCTCAGCATTTGTTGGCATGTGTTCCAGTCATAAGTACAAGGGACAACAAGAATTTGCTTCTTGGATTGTAGATTCAGGTGCTTCAGTGCATATGACATATAGGCTTGATTGTTTGCAGAATGTGAGGAAGGTTGTAGGGATGAGGAAAGTCTACCTACCAACAGGAGAATCTCAAGCAGTTCAAAGCCAATGGGATGTCGTTCTTAGTCCAGAGTTGACATTGTACAATGTGCTCTATGTACCTCAATTCAAGTATAATTTGTTATCTATGAGCAAAATGTTGCATGATCAAGGCATCACAGCTACTTTCTTAACTCAGCATTGTATTTTGCAAAGACAAGAAGAACATAAGGTCTTAGCAGTGGGAGTTATGAAGGAAGGGCTATATTATTTAACAAATATCTCATTTCACAGAGATCATTTTGCTGATGTGAATGAAATTCAATCAGCTTATGTGGAGAAGATGAGAAGTTTAGTGTTTGCTGTTAAAGATGCAAGTGAGTCTGAGCATGAACTGTGGCATAAGAGACTATGACACTTACCAGTTGAAAGAATGCAGCACATTGAGGGCATAGAGACATGTGATGTTAAACATTATCAACACTGTGATGTGTTAGAAGTGGCATGTTTAATCTAAGCAATTTAACAGAGACATCGCATGCTATATATATTATTAATCAAAGATAATAATAATACATATACATAAACAGAACTGAATCGAAAATTACAATATCAAATACCCGTTTTACCAAATGATTTAATCCGAGGCCCTCTCAGTTTCCTTAAGACAATATTCACCCCGTGTTGGTGATAGTCTCCCAGGATACAACGGATTCCGTTAGCGAAATCTAACCGTGTGTACGTCGTTATCACCGAAACAAGAAGAGAAACAAAACAAACAAGAGAAATTCTTTAATCAAAATTTCCGTATGCAAAAATGAAGGAAGGAGAGAACTAGATTTTGAGATTTTCACTTTATTTCTCTTCTATACTCACAAAAGACCAAGAATCCATATATGCCCAAAAGAAAACTTATATGAGATATTATTACTCATAAAAGGCAATAACTAACCTTTTGTAACCTTCAAAACATTTGAAGCACTCAAAACATTTTTTGTAACTTACAAAACCATTATTTTGTGTGTACAAAAGATATTAAAACCAATTTAATACAGAAAATTTCCAACAATCCCCCACATGTATTAAATTGGAGACGAGACGAAGACGACGTGGTGGTAACTTCCTACAGCTAATATCTGCATATGATAGGTAGGCGACACCTTTGAACCTTCCCTTGTGAAAACATATTTACTTTACTGGCTGACTAGTAGACGTGATGTCTTTGAACTATTTGCCGTTTGTGTAAATGATGATATACTTCACACAAATACCAACATAACACGGTTTTATGGTTCTCATGGTTATGTTCGTTATGGTCACGAACATCTCCTGGTTCTGCAAAAGCTTAGGAACACTAGGCCCCACTAGTCTCCTTTGAAGCGACCCCACTTCACTCTCACATAGGTGATTTCTTTTGCTCTAACACGTAGATGCACAAAGAATCATTAAAAGCCTAAGTTGATACTAAAAGTATCATTCTAGCTTAGCTTAGCCTTACACGTTTTTACATCACTGCTTACATCATAGGAATGGACCTGGGGTGACTCCCACAGTGACCTCACAAAGTTTATGCAATTAGGTTGTCCCTTTGAACCTAGATCTTGGGATCTCCAGTCAACTAGGTTGGGTTTTCCTTCACATAACGCCTTAATTCTAATGGGCTTTTAGTCACATTCCTTTCGATGATAGTTCAACCTGATCTCTAGTTAACCCTTTTGGTTAGTGGATCCACTGTGTTATCTTTGATGTTACCCAATCAATAGATTCAACACCTGTTGAGATCGGCTGTTTAACGAATTATATCGACGACACACCTGTCAATTTCTTTCGTTATACATTACATTTTGTGTCTCATTAATTATTGTTTGTTTACATAATGTGGACACAAATTTAAGTCATCCTCCAGCTAGATTCAGACTTTATCATGAATCTACTTTAATCGTTGAGGATTTCTAGGATACTATTCTCTTTCTAGAATATATATGTATCTTTTTAGATCTTACTATAGTGCATTCTATACTCAAAATTGTACCATTGATATCTTTGTATAATCATAGTAATCTTCAATGGGCGTCCCCACGATTACTTGTATACTAGCTTAAAACTGCTCACAGTAAAAGCAATATCATGCATGGTATAATTCTATGAGATCCAAACGAATGCCTATTAAATTCTCACTTACAGAGTGTGACCTTGTTAACATAAATAACTTAGGTGATTATTTGATTTGATTATTCAAATCAAGTCCAAATGTTAAATCATGAGTTTAACATTCCATGGCCCTTTTTCACCATTAGTCATTGTTATCCACAATTAAAATATTATTCATCTAACCATAGAATAATATCTCTTACGTTTGTGGTTTACCCATACTTGTCACACTTGTCTATATGAAAGCCGTTAGCAATCATGATAGTCATGACCACATGAATCGTTTCATCTGCTTTCATTTAACGTTTAAATGATTCCTAATTTCCATGAAACGATATGTATTCTCATGAAACCCAATGGCAATATAATCCACTTGTTTCCATTTCTACGATAATGAAGCTATTATTTTAGCAAGACACCCCCACATTTCCAATTAACCATAAAAGGCTTTTGACCTTTTTTTCTCAAAAACTATGCGGTTTTCTTGTCTAAAATTTGTAAGGGTACCTTATCACAAGGTCATTAGCTGATGGTACAACTACCCCCACATTTCTATGGTAAACTAAAATTGTTGATATAACGTTTATATATAGTGTATTTGTACTAACATTTAGAAAGTCACAACTACCACTATATGTGAAATCAAACAGAGTTTAAGTTTCCATTTCTATTCGTGGAACTAAACTTTGATTCATTTTGTCCCAACATAAAGTTACATTTATGTTTATAATCAAACTGGAATAAAGGATATTTAGTTGTTAATTAAATTACGCGCGTCTTATAATTAACAAGTCCGTTTCAAGCGTGTCATGACACAATGATAACATCATTTTTATTCATTCGTATGAGGACTTACACAGAAATTACAAAAATTTCTATATCCCATTGGATACATATCATAACGTCTTATTCCATTAAAATTATTACAAGACAAAACAAATTTATTCTACTCAAGAACATCTTGAAACATAATTCCACAAATTAGGCATCCGGATCAATCTCAGACACATCTTGAGTCATAGCTTCCATAAAGTTGGCCTCATCTTCTCTAGCCTTTCTTGGCATTCTACAGTCAGCTGACTTGTGTCCATGCTTGTTGCAATTGGAGCATTTACCCACAAATCTGGGCTTCTTCGAAATGCCACCTTTTGGGCCCAACTTTGCATTGCCCTTCTTTTTGGAGTCGTTAACATCCTCCACCAAATTAGCCCTAGCCACATATTGACTGTCCATAGCTACAGGTTGTTTAGAAGCTTTCTTAGAGTTGCCTCTATTCTCTTCCTCAATCCTGAGCCTAACAACTAGCTCTTCTACACTCATCTCCTTTCGTTTATGTTTTAAGTAATTCTTGAAATCACTCCAAGCGGGTGGCAATTTTTCAATTATAGCAGCCACTTGGAATGTTTCACTAATTACCATCCTTTCAGCTAGGATATCATGGATAATGAGTTGAAGATCTTGTACTTGACTTATCACAGATTTTGAATCCACCATAGTAAAATTCAGAAATTGCCCAACCAAGAATTTCTTAGCCCCGACATTTTCTGATTTATACTTGTGGTCCAAAGCAAGCCACAGTTCTTTTGCCGTTTTCTTAACTTGATAAACACTGTAAAGTGCATCAGTTAAACCGTTCAAAATATAGTTACGGCAAATGAAGTCTGACTGTGTCCAAACATCGATTGCATTCGTATTATTAAGATTATCCTCTTGCAAAGCAGGTGGATCGTTCTTAATAAAGTTAGCCAATCCGAGCATAGTCAAGTAAAACAACATTTTTTGTTGCCACGTTTTGAAATTCACACCAGTGAATTTCTCAGGTCTGTCACTATGGCTAGGTGCCACTGACAAAGGCAAAGTACCTCTCGAGGCTTCCGTGTTCCTTACATGAAATCCTTGGCCAGAACCGAAACCACCTCCATTGAATGGAGTTTCCGTGTTCTTTCCATTGTTTCCACTAGAATCTGAACCATCCTCATTACGTGAATCGCTTCCATCAATTCCATTATTTCCGTTAGTCATTGATTGAGATTAAACTGAAATAGAAACATAATAAATTAGTCTCAAAACAAACAACACTAACAAAAATAAAATAACCACAAAAGTATAAACAACATTTCTGTTTATAACAAATTATATATAACCAAGTTTTATACAAATAAAACCATCAAATAAAGTTTATATATAATTCCACATATATATAAAATAGGTTTAATAGGGTATTACCCTCCAAACTTGTCTCCAATTAACAAGTGACACCCCGAACTTTGAAACGTTACGAAAATCCCTCTAAACTTGCTTAATTGTATGAACTAACCCCAAATTGCTGACATGGCAGGGAGAGTGAGACTCAAACTCCTAGGGGCGCGTGAAAGGGTTAAAATCCGAAAAAAATACAATTAAAAAAATTAAAAAAACATAAAAAAATAAAAAAACAATTAATTCTTCATTTCTCTCTTATGTTCTTCATTTTCATCTTGTTCTTCATCTTGATTCTTTTTTTTTTCTTCTTCTTCCTTTCCTTTTTCCTTTCCTCCTTCTTCTTCTTCTTTTTCTTTTCTTTTCTTTTTTCTTTGTTTCCAGATTCGGAAATCTGGAAAATCTAGAAAATTTCCAGATTTTCGACGGAATCTGGAATGTTTCCAGATTTCCGGATAAAAGAAAAAGGAAAGAAAAATAAAAAGAAGAAGAAGAAGAAGAAGAAGAAAAAAAAAAAGAAAAAGAAAGAATCAAAATGAAGAAAAAAAATGAAAATAAAGAACAAGAACAAGAACAAGAACAAGAACATATGAAGAAGAAGAAGAAATATTAATTTTTGTTTAATTTTTTTTATACATGTGGCATTTGACAACCAATGATATGCTGCCACGTGTCGCGAGTGTAGTCCACTCTCTAGGTGCAATTAGACTTTGCGGATATGGGGGTTAATTGTTACAATTGAGAGTTTTTACGGGGTTAGTTCATACAATTAAGCAAGTTTAAGGGAATTTTTGTAACGTTTCAAAGTTCGGGGTGTCACTTGTTAATTGGAGACAAGTTTGGGGGGGGGGGGGGGGTAATACCCTATTAAGCCTATAAAATATAAACCCCAGCAGCAAACCAAATCATATATGAAAAGTATATGATGATTTTAATAACCAATAATACAAAAACAATTTGTCCATATCTGCAAATTAATGCAGTAGCATAGTTTATATATACAAGTTTCTCAATACAACTATCCACCATAAAACCGAAACTTCCAATGCATCAAGCAAAGGTAAAATAAAAATTCCAGAATAGTCCAATTCTGAATCAAAGAATTAAAAGTCCAGTGTATGTATTCCAGTTCCAACAATCGGTTTAAACATCACCGATTCAGAATTAAACCAGAAAAGAAGTCCCTGTAAATATCACTTATAAAACAGAAAAAACGTTAACATTGTCTTAAGATTGTTAGAAGTGGCACGTTTAATCTAACCAATTTAACAGAGACATTGCATGCTATATATATTATTAATGAAAGATAACAATAATACATATACATAAACAGAATTGAATCGAGAATTACAATATCAAATACCCGTTTTACCAAATGATTTAATCCGAGGCCCTCTCAGTTTCCTTAAGACAATATTCACCCCGTGTTGGTGATAGTCTCCCAGGATACAACGGATTCCGTTAGCGAACTCTAACCGTGTGTACGTCGTTATCACCGAAACAAGAAGAGAAACAAAACAAACAAGAGAAATTCTTTAATCAAAATTTCCGTATGCAAAAATGAAGGAAGGAGAGAACTAGATTTTGAGATTTTCACTTTATTTCTCTTCTATACTCACAAAAGACCAAGAATCCATATATGCCCAAAAGAAAACTTATATGAGATATTATTACTGATAAAAGGCAATAACTAACCTTTTGTAACCTTCAAAACATTTGAAGCACTCAAAACATTTTTTATAACTTACAAAACCATTATTTTGTGTATAGAAAAGATATTAAAACCAATTTAATACAGAAAATTTCCAAAAATGTGTGTCTGAGAAGTAAACAAACTAGGCAGCCTTTCAAACAAAGTGTGAGTCAGTCACTACACTTATTTGAATTGATACATATTGATGTATGGGGCCCTTATAAGCAAGCTGCCTTAAATGGAGACAAATTCTTGCTAACTATTGTAGATGATTATTCAAGAGTTATGTGGACTGTCTTGTTTAGAACTAAAGATCAGGTTCCAAGCTTACTTGATTGTTTCTTGCAGATGATTCAAACTCAATTTTCTGTTACAGTTAAGGCTGTAAGAACAGACAATGGCACAAAGTTCACAGGGCAGAAAACTCAAAGGGTTTTGCAGAGGTTTGGCACTCTACATCAAAGAACTTGTATACATACTCCAGAGCAGAATGGAGTGGTGGAGAGAAGGCACAGAAGTCTCACTAATGTGGCTAGAGCACTGATGAAAGAAGGTAATCTTCCAACTCATTTTTGGGGTGAAGCAATGTTGCAGGCCACAGTGTTAATCAATGCTTATCCAAAAAAAGCATTACAGTGGAAAACTCCATATGAGATATTACATAAGTGTGCTCCAAAGTATAATATGTTTAGAGTGTTTGGCTGCAATGCTTATATGGTTAATACTTATGTGGACAGAGGGAAATTTGATGATAGATCTCAATTGTGTGTTTATCTGGGAAATTCAACAGGTCAAAAGGGATGGAAGTTGTACAATCTGAAGACCAAGAAGATGTGTGTATCCAGAGATGTTCATTTTGTTGAAAGTGAGTTTTACTACAAGAAGTTAGGGGATAAGCAGATATCTGAAGTTGTCTTACTACCACAAGCAGAATTTCTTGATGAGGATGTCACTCACAGGGAGGAAAATAATGATGAGAGTGACAGAGAGGAAGAAGTGGATAACACAAATGAGAATGTGATCACATTGAGAAAGACTGTGAGAAATCCAAAAACTCTTAGCTGGTTATCTGATTTTGGGGTGAATAATGTACACAACCAACCTAGGGTTAACTTCAGTATGATGCATTATGCTTTTATGTCTGGCATTGCAAAAATCCCTGAGCCAACCTGTTATCACACAGCTAGCAAGGATCCACATTGGAAAGAAGCTATGCAAAAAGAGTTGGGAGCATTAGAAGGAAATGGCACCTGGGAAATCACATAACTACCAAGAGGGAAGAAAGCTATAACTTCAAAGTGGATATTCAAAGTTAAATATAATGCAGATGGGAGTCTTGATAAGTATAAAGCAAGACTGGTGGCTAGAGGTTATATACAAAAATGGGGTGTGGACTATTATGATAGTTTCTCTCCAGTTGCAAAAGTGGTTACAGTCAGGTTATTCTTAGCTATTGCTGCTCATTACCAGTGGGAAATTCATCAGTGTGATGTTAATAATGCTTACTTGCATGGGTACATTGAGGAAGAATTGTATATGGAGCCACCAGAGGGGTATGAAAAAGCAAAACCAGGGCAAGTGTGCAGGTTGATCAAGTCAATCTATGGCTTGAAGCAAGCTGGTAGGCAGTGGAACAAGATGTTCACTACTACTTTGCTTGAGCTGAAATTTCAGAGATCTCTACATGATTACTGTTTATTCACTAGAAAGCAGGATGGGGAGTAGTGCTTATAGTGTATGTAGATGATGTGTTAATATCTGGCACTGCAGTTTCTCAGATTCAAGAGGTTAAAGATGCTCTACATGCTGCATTTACAATCAAAGACATGGGTATTGCCAAGTACTTTTTGGGAGTAGAAATATCCAGATCACACAAAGGGATAATACTGTCTCAAAGCAAGTATATCAAAGATATGTTACTTGAAGCAGGGTTGAAAGATGCAAAAGATGTGAGCAGTCCTTTTCAGAATGGAATAAACTTGACAGAAAAGAGTGAGAAATTGAAGAATGTTGAGCCTTATAGAAGAGTGATTGGGAAATTGTTGTATCTTGGTTTCACAAGGCCAGATATTTGCTACATTACACAGCAGCTGAGCCAGTTTTTGCAGGAACCAATTGTTATTCAAATGGAGGCAGCATTACATGTCTTGAGGTATCTCAAAGGGACTATTGTATTGGGGTTGTTTTATTCAAGTTTGAATCAGTTGGAACTCAAGGTTTATTGCAACAATGATTTTGATGAGAAGGTTGCAATGGAGATGACAGCTTTCAGTGATGCTAATTGGGCCAGGTGCACAGAAACAAGGAGATCAGTTGGAGGATATTGTGTGTTCTTGGGGAAGTCTTTGATCTCTTGGAAAGCAAAGAAGCAGGCAACAGTTAGCAAGTCATCTGTTGAGGCAGAGTATAGAGCTATGGCAAGTACTTCGTGTGAAGTGAAATGGCTGGCTTATTTGTTGGAGGAGTTTAAAATAGAAGTGAAGAAACCAATCCCTTTGTTCTGTGATAACAAAGCAGCAATTCATATTGCTGAGAATCCAGTATTTCATGAAAGGACAAAACACTTGGATATAGATTGCCACATTGTTCGATCTCCTATCCAAAGTGGATTGTTGAAAACACCATTTGTGAGTTCTTCTGCTCAGTTAGCTGACATCTTCACAAAGCCACTCACATATAATCAAATGGAAGATACTTTGAAGGAAATGGGAGTTGTAATGCTTCCTGATGTTGTTTGAAGGTGTGAAGTTTGCAGGTGTTCATATAAGTGTGGATGCTAACACGTGAGGAGGGAGTGTTGAAAGAGTTGAACACGTGTTAATTGAAACGGTGTAGTTTTATATTAGTGATACGGCGTCGTTTTATTGTAACAGTTTTTGATTCTGTTATGCCAGTTGTAGGCGCGTGTATGGCTGTTTAGTTTGAGTTTGTTATTTCCCGGTTTATAACCGGTTGTATTCCTTTTTCTTCATTAATGAAATCTGCAATCATCTCTCCCAAATTCTGTTTTCTCTCTAAGTTTAAGACTCACCCTCCACGCAAATACCCTTTGGGCTTGATTAACAACATCTTTTATATTATTCTATGACACACCTCCACACAAATGTCGTTTGGACTTAAAGAGCGCATAACACAGGGCCAACCCACCATGTGTATTTAATTCAACAAATATTGAGGTTGCTAGGAATAGAACTTAGGACATTTTGATCGCATAGACTTTGTTACCAGTTACTTACCGATTGAACTAAAAACTCAAATTAATAATTAATGCTAATAACATCTTTTATATTATTTTATGACACGACTAAAGGTTAAGATGCATGTTTTTCAATCTGGTTTGCTATTTATAATCCAGTTTTTCCAAATTAAAGCCAACTTTTCAAATTTTGTCCTTGTCACTTCTATCTTTCCTTAAATTTTTTTTCCAAATTCTCTCAATAAGCAAATACAAAAAATGACGAAAAACTTGAGATCTGGAGACCAATTTATGAAAAAAGATACCAAAATCAATTGAAAAAAAAAACCACGAAAACACCTAACCAACTCTCGAAATGAAAATAATTATCAAAAAAATAAAAATAAAGTTTGGGCTGTAACCACGAATATATTATCAAAAAATACTTTTTAAATTTTTACTTTTTTTTTTTGCTTAACAGCCTCGGAAGCTGTTTCACCTAAGGTAGAAATGGCCTTCGTGGCCGTTTCACCTATGGTGGAAACGTCCTCTTAGACCGTTTCACCTAAGGTGGAACGGCCACCGAGGCTTTTTTTAACTTAGGTGAAGCGGCTACCGAGGTCGTTTAGGCAAAAACATGAGTTAAAAACTAAAATAATTATTTTTTTTAGTTGGGAGAATAAGAAAATTTTAATTTAATGTTGAAAGAAATAAAAGGATAAAAATATTAAAAATGGGTTGTAATTCAGAAAAACTGACACGTAAATAGTAATATTTGTTCTATTGTTGAAGGATCTTATCTTAAACTTAAATTAACTGATTTATACATAAGTCCACATCAAACCTCATATCCACCAGCACCATGCCACATCAAACATGGAGTATCGACTCTGGAAGGTTGCTCGGCCTATTTGTTCGAAAAGGATTGAGTGTCTTAATTGGGTATCTTTTATGAATTTTGTGGTTACACATATTTTTTGAAAAAGGCAACAACACTGCACATGTTCTTTTTAATTTAGTCCTAGTATTCAAAGCTAATTAATCTCCGATGATTTATTTGGGGAGTAGTTCTCTTTCTGTTAAATTTTGTAGCTTTCTTTTTTTTAATAATATTCGAGTTCTGCCGAGGGTATCAATAGGATGGAAAATTCCTGCTTCCGATGGGGACCCGCCTTAATAGGGACGGAAATCCCCGATAAGAATCTTCATGTAACGGAGATGGAAAAGATCCCCGTAGTGGGGATGCAGAGGGACATCTCCGCGCCATTATTCCTCTGGTGGGAATCCCTGATGGATTTTCCGTTTAATCGCCATTTAACTTTAATTAATTATTACTTTTATTTGTATATTATTTATAAAAATAATAAAATATATAAGATATAAATTATAAAAATAATAAAATTATAAGAGATATAGCTCTTAATTTGAATCACAATGTATATATTGTTGTGTGTGATTTAGTCGATACATATTGTTGTGTGTGATTTAGTCGTGAGAGTGCAAATAAATTTTCTTCTCTGAACGATCAAATGGGGAACGGGGAATCCCCGTGGGACGGGGATAGGGACAAAATTGTGCCCCATTTAGTTCATGGAGGTGGGGTTGGGGAATCCCCATCATATTGCGGGATGGGGATAGTAAACGTGATCCCCGCCCCGCCCTATGGACATCCCTAGTTCTGACATTGCTCCCTCCATTCTGAAATAAAAGTCGTTTTAGCTATTTTTTCTCTTTTCTCTCAATTTTAACCTTGGCCGAATTAATTGGTGTCTTACTTTTTTTTTTTTAACGGAAAAAAGGTGTCTTACTTATTTTCTCTTCATTTTTCAATTAAGGAATTGAGAATTGAGATATGGTAAATATATTTTTTGTAATTAGTAATAATGGAAAGAATAATAGATATATTAAATATGAAACGAGTAATTAATAAAGGTACAATGGTACTTTTAAGCATCTCTTATTTCAGATTTTTTTGTCTTAAAGGACTTTTATTTCAGAATGGAGGAAGTATTATTTTGTTCATAGATGCCAATATACCCGAAATGTTGGGCCTTCTTAATAGTCCCCTTGCTTCAGCTTTTAATCTAAAATAAAAGGAAAAACTAACTAACAATTTTAAAAAACAATGTCAAGTGACTCTCACACATTATCTAACACTATTAAGGGTGAATTGCACGTTTTGCCATAAGTGTAATGAGATTTTGATGTACAGACTGAAGATTATTTCTTAACAGTTAAACCTCTAATTTGGTATATTTTAATAGCCCGAAACTAATAAAGGGTTGATTTATTTATTTTACTATGTGCACGTCATATGGCTTCTCATCTCCACTTAAAATTTTAGGTTGATACACAAGTATCAAATTAAATGAACGAAAGGAAATGTAATTACTGGTGAAAACGACACATATTAAACAAAACAAATAAAAGAAAGAAAACCCCAAATTTAGATGAAGAATTTTGAAATTGTAAAGTGTGATAGGTTTGTGAATAAGATTTGCCATTAATGAATCAGAGATTACAGATTTGATTATATACACAAGCTAAGTCCAGCTACAGTCAACGGACTCAAGCAGAAAATAACAGAAATTGACAGTTAAGTAGGTAACAAATTACGTGAAGACTTATTAGAATACAGTTAGAGTGAATAGATTGAGTTTAATGAGATTTTGATGTTATGAATGGATTGAAGATGATTTCCCAGCAAATCTGCTTGATATATAACACAACCTCAAATTCTAGTTTTTTTTTTAAAAAAAACTTATTTGTGGCTGAAATGAATCGAATGAAACTGAACTGAATTTGATAAACTAAATTGAGACAAAAGAACATGATTTATTTTAAAGGGCAGATTCCAAAAACAACCCATATGTTACATGTTTTCCAATGTGGTTTGTTTTTTCTTTCTTCAATTCAAGGACTATGGTTTTTAGTTTTTTTTGCAAACATGTCGACTTTTGATTCAAACTATCAAAACGACGTTAATTTTTTTTTTTTGGTTTTCCATCCGGTTTCCGAACCACATTGGGCCGACTAATCCGGATTCGGAGCGGGTCCAAGGATTATGGTATTTAAACCCCTCCCAGTCGCGGTTGTGGAGGATCGATCCACAGACCTCCTTACCAAGCGCAACTCCATGCTACCACTGCGCCAACCAACGATTGGTACAAAACGACGTTAATGACATTCGCAAATTAATATGTTAAGAATTCATAATATTTTAAGCAACTCTAAATATTCAACTTTTTGATTTTGAGGTTATTCTGGAGTCGTTTGGCTATGAGAGAAAAAGTGAATATTTAGATAGAGAAAGCTCCAAAAATTGTCACAGACAACCGGATTTCTTGTAGTGGTGTGATTACTTAGTAAATGTTACTGTTACCTCGAAACTGTAACTTGAATTCCATGTAGGCTGTGATCACTGCAAGACAGCAAACGTTAGCCTAAAGGAGGCCGCTGTTCGGCGACCCCTCTCCGATGCTAAAGTCAGTAAGATTCGTGATCGGAAAAGTAATAAACTCAGAGCTTGAGTCAAGAAAGAATGTACCTTAGATTGTAGGAATCCCGAGTATTTATAGTAGTTTGATCATGAATCCGAATTCTAGTTGTACTAGGACACATCAAGAATCACGCCTAATTAGGCCGGTGATCATAGTCCTAATTAGCTTGAACATTCCTAATCAAATTAGGAGACTAAAAGAGAAGTATAGTCCACGTAGGAGAGATATTCTCCTAGCCTTGACTATTCAACGCATGTCTACGTGGCTTAAATAAGAACTATTACTAGTCCACGTGTTACGTAAAATATTAGGTGATAACAGTTACATTGAACAACTTTATTATTGAAATTACTAGTTTGAAGTCGTTAACTATCATTTTGGCTGTGTTGATTCTAAAACTACTCATTTTGCTAAAATTAACAAAGCATAATTCTTGAATTGACAAAAACCAAATCACAAGGTTTTATTTGAAAAATGTGTAATTAGTTGAGAGTAGATAAGAAGTTTAAACATTAAAACTCCTCCATTTCAAATAAGAAAATAATACTAAAACTAAAAATTGTTAGTTAATACAAATGCAAGATGTCATAATTAACAAAATAAAGGTGAGATTTCACCAAATTACAAAAGGTGAATGATCAAATGTAATCAAATAAAAGGTCAATGACCAAACACACATATTTTGGATAGGTCGGTGATCAAATAGTGTGTTTCTCCATTTTAATTAGAAAGACTCTCATTGTCGACTTGGAATTCCATGTTTGTTACAATTGAATTAACGGTATGCAGCCCTTAGGGCTGGATATAAGCATTTAGTAGTACTGAGTATGGTATTATATTTAATGCACATATATTTTTTACTTAAAATAATTTAAAAGCTATATATGTTAACAAAATAATCAAAATTCAAAAAAGCTAATATAATATAACTTATTTAGTTTTTACATTAATTAGACTTGAAATTGACTAACACTAAACTTTGACCCCTGACCCTGACCCTAACCCTAAATCCTGACCCTGACTCTATCATTGAACCTCGACCTTAACATTTACCGTGACCAAACCTAACATTGAACCTTGACTCTAAACCCTAACATTGAACCCTAATCCTAACCCTAACATTGAACCCAACCCCTAAACCAACCTTAAACGAAATTGCTCAAGGTTCGCAATATTTGAATGACTACAAAATATCAAATTAATTTCACAATAGGAAAGTAATTTTACAATATCTTTTAATTATATGATTTTGTATTTGAAATGGTATTTAGTGTGTATTTAAGTTGTTAACATATATAACACTTAATCAAATTCATTAAGAAATATTAAAAATTTAAGATAATAAAATATCTAGTTACATTAAATGCTTATATGCAGCCTCAAGGGCTGCATATATCAAAACGCTTGAACTAATTAAGAGAGATTAAATTGAATGAGATTTAGATATTACAAATAGATTGACGATTATCTCCTACCAAATCTCTTTGATATATAGGGATTTACTTATTTATTTATTTTAAAGGTAATATATATGCATAAAATTACATGAACGAAAACATAGTGCTTAATCCCTCTACATATCTCTAAACTTCGCACTTTTTTCAGTTCATATTTAGTGTTTTCTACTTTAACTCCTGAACTTGTCTAGAAGATTTCTAGAACTTTTCAGAAATCTGAAAATCCCAAATTTCTAGAAATTCTAGAAATTTAGCGGAAATTCAAGAAAAAAAATGAAAGAAGAAAGAAAGAAAGGAGAAATAAAGAAATAAAGAAAAGAAGAAGAGAAGGAAGGAAAGAAAGAAACAAAAAAATGGCAAGAATAAAATAAAATAAGGATCAAAATTGATATTTACTGGAGAGTGTATTACACTCACCTTAGGTGAGATTGGTCATCACCTAAAAAGGGTTAAACTGACTTGTTTTTTGGAGTTTAGAGGTTAAAATGGAAAGTGCTGAGCATGAGGAGTTAAACTGAAAAAAAGTGCCAACTTTAGGGGTTAGTAGAGAGGTTAAACCAAAAGATAGAAAATTTGGTTTGGTTTGGTTTTTATGTCTCGAAGACAAATAGCTCTCTTCACTATCTTATCAAGGGCAATGCCCGCCTTTATTACGTGATCTATGCTGATGATTTATTGATTACGGGTAATGATATGTCCTTACTACGCACTCTAGTTAGGTTTCTTGAAAGCAATTTTTCTTTTCGTAACTTGGGTCGTGTTTATTATTTTCTTGGCATTGAACTTGAATAGTTTCTTAAACGGGTTTTCCTCAATCAATCAAAATATTTCAAGTCTGTTCTTATAAAAGCTAACATGCAAGAATCTTGCCCAGTGGCTAGCCCTACGAATACCTTGAACTACGACTAGGTGATAGTGCACTATTTCATGACCCGTCCTTATATTGCAGCATGGTAGGGACTTTGCAATACTTGACTTTTACTCGCCATGACATCTCTTTTACGGTCAATAAGGTGTCTCAATTCGTGCATTATACAACTGAATTACATTGAGGCATGGACAAGCGAATCATGTTGTATTTGAATGGTACCCCTTTGTATGTTATACATTTTGGGAAAACCTCTCTGATCCGTCTACATTGTTTTTCCGATGTTGATTGGGGTCATGATAAGGATGATACGAAGTCAATGGGCAGGCATGCCATTTTTTTGGGCAACTCTATTGTTTCCTGGTCCTCCCAGAAGCAACACATTGTTTCACACTCTTCTAAGGAGGCCGAGTACCGGTCCATTGCTTCGGCTACATCTGAGCTTAGTTGGGTTAACATGCTTCTTTGGGAAATTAGTCTCCCCTTAACCACACCTCCGATTCTTTGGTGTGAAAACTTAGTGTCAATTATTTTCTTGGCTAACCAAATTTTTCAAAATTCAAGCAAGTATTTGGAGATTGATTTTTATTTTGTGCGTGATAAAGTTCATTTAAAGGCACTTGTGGTGTGTCATCAATAGCCACTTTCGCGAGAGCGTTTTCAGTTTTTACATGACAAGCTTACCATGACTTGTCACCATGCTCAACTTAAAGGGGGGGGGGGGGGGGGGGGATAGAACAGTTTGGTTATACTATAGGCTTCTGGAGCATATTCCTTGTTTATCAAGTTAACTTCTTGTATTTTGTTTATGAATTCCCACATGTATAGGATTCCTATGTTAGCTAGGCTTGATTGTGTATAAATATGTGTCATTAGTTCAATAATAATTCAAGTCAATTATACCACAATTACAAGTAATTCAAGGGGGGGGATAGAACAGTTTGGTTATACTATAGGCTTCTGGAGCATATTCCTTGTTTATCAAGTTAACTTCTTGTATTTTGTTTATGAATTCCCACATGTATAGGATTCCTATGTTAGCTAGGCTTGATTGTGTATAAATATGTGTCATTAGTTCAATAATAATTCAAGTCAATTATACCACAATTACAAGTAATTCAAATTCACGACCCATTCAATAACATGCAGGAGACTCAATGCTCCCCCCAACTGAATGTCCATTAGCGCTTGTAGAACCATATATAGTATGTATCGAGAGGTGCCGACCTAGTTGGAATGTCCAGCTCTCCTTCCTCGGATTTCCTATCTTTTAATGAAAAAACTCTCTTAAAAATAGTACTAATGAGAAAATGACATCATAGCAAACAAAAATTCAATAATTCATAATATAAATTAGAACAATTTACAGGTATATTGAACATAGCATGAAAATGGCCATGACTTCGTCTTCAATTAAGAATAATATTGTAGACGACGAAGAAGAAGAAGCATGTCTAAATGCAATGATATTTGCAACTTCTCTTATTTTCCCTGTAGTTCTTAACACAGCCATAGAGCTTGACCTCTTCAACATCATAGCAAAATCCGGTCCCAGGGCCTATGTTTCGGCCTCCGAAATCGCCTCTCACCTCCCGTCCACAAACCCAGACGCCCCGTCCTTGCTTGACCGGATGCTTCATTTGCTTGTGGCACACTCTCTTATATCATACTCTCCTCGAAGAACCCTCAAAGATGGGCAGATTGAGAAAACATATGCCCTCACACCTGCCTCCAAATTCTTTACTGGAAGTGTTGAACAAGGCATGAATGTTTCTTCCACATCTAGACTTGGCTGTCACAAGGCATGTCTTGATTCTTTCTTGAATTTGAAAGATGAAATTCTTGAAGGTGTGAATCCTTTCAAGAAAGCAAATGGGATTTCTTATTTTGAGTACATGAACAAGGATGAAGGATTTAAGAATACTTTTAACCAGGCTATGGTGGGTCTTTCTAGTGTGATTATGAATGGGATTTTGGCTAAATATGAAGGGTTTGAAGGACTGAAATCACTAGTAGATGTTGGTGGTGGAACTGGGAAAGTGCTTAATATGATCATTTCCAAATATCCTTCTATCAAAGGGATCAATTTCGATCTTCCTCATGTCATTCAATCTGCACTATCTTATCCAGGTTAACAATATTTCTTAATTGTTTTTTCTTTTTGGTTATTACTTTTTTGCATGGTTGTCAAACCCAGTCCGGTCAAAGACCAGGAAGAGCTAGAGGGTCAAGGGTTTAAGGTTCAACCGGGGTTGACCCGGGGGTCGATAACTATAGTAAAACGTATGTATATTTGACATATAAGTGCCAAATTAACATTTCATTTGTTTCTTTTTATATTTAATATATTAATTAAAAGGTGTCAAATTAGCATTTTATTTGACAACTAAAAAATTGAAAAGAAAATTGAATAAAAATAATAAATAATTTAATATTCTAACATTAAAACTCTATAAATAGGAAGTATTTTCATATTAACGCATTAATTTTCTTTTATAGCAATTAAAAGCATTAATTAAATTCTTTCCACTCACCAAAACAAATTAATTTCTTTCCTAATCACATATTAAATGCATTTCCATTAAAATAAAATTTAAAAAAATTAAGAAAGTTGACCCTTTGAAACCCGTTAACCCGTGGCTGGGTTTTCATGTCACTGGATTTTTAGCGGGTTTCAAAGAGACTTAATTTTTCGTACTTCCGGCCCGATTTACCTTCCGGGTTCGGGTCAACCCGGTTCGACCGGCCGGGCCGAGCCGAATTTGATAACCATGCTTTTTTGGGTAATAATATGTTTGTTCAAAGTAGGTTAAATGTCAACCTTGTTACTTAAGTGTTTGAACCAAATCTCGAACTAATAGTTATTTTTGAGCTTTGAAGTATGTGCAACAGATGGCCATCACACAATGTGTTTTTAGTTTAATAAATATTGAGATAGTCAGAACTCGAACTCAGGACCTCTAATTAAACTCAAAAAACTACCTCAAGAGGATATAATTGCCTTTTATATTTAAGGTCTTTTAGTATTTATTCTTCAACTTTTTTTAATGTTTTTTTTATGTTTTTAATTCAAGTTTGTCCAAGAGTAGTTTTTGATTTTAAGAACAAGCCTAAAACTTCTAATTTTTCCGTCATTCTTAACAACTTTTACTTTAATCCTTTACGTGTTTATTTATTTTTCTGATTTTTATTAAATTAATTGATTTAGGGATTCAGCATATTGGTGGAAATATGTTTACCAGTATTCCAAAAGGAGAAGCCATTATGATAAAGGTACGTACAATATTATTAATATACTGTACATAATAAATAAAGGGCAATTTCAAAATATTATATTTGTAGTTACATAAATAATTTTGATTTTTATATTTTGTCAAAACAAAATTTATTTATTTAAATATTACTCCATCCGTTCTTAAATAGATGTCGTTTTTCTTAATAATATGTTTGTTCAAAGTAGGTTAAATGTCAACCTTGTTACTTAAGTGTTCTATAAAAAATGATATGCTAAACAACTTTAATATTTTAAATTTTATATTTTAAGATCGTTAGCAATTTTACCGTATCTAAATAAAAGATCATTCTTTTAGCAAATATAAAAATCAAAGTCACTTTTTCTGTTGCAAATCAAACAATATTCACTTTTTTTCACAATTTTTGTAACCACGGCTTTTTAAAAAGACTTAGCCTAAAACAAAGGTATAGAGTACAAAAATACCTATCACAATGGTAATCAAAAGTAATAGTAGCCTAAACGTCAGAAATAGTGTAACACTGATTCATTACGAGTAAGAATTTAATGAACAAATAAGATTACCACATTTCAAACCTGAACTACAACCCTAGCCCTCGACCATTTTATCTTAGAAGATTAGATGGTATATGATATATATCAATGAACTGAAACTAATTATAAAAATTCACAACTTTGGACAGAACACATGCCACAACTGGAACGATGAGACCGTGATTAAAATCCTGACAAGTATCAATGAAGTATTGCCTAAGAATGGGAATCTCATACTCATTGAAGCATTACTGCCAGAAAACCCAGAAAAAACTAAGGCATCACAGTATGTTGCAGGCCTCGATATTGTAATGTTTACCAACTTTTCTTCAGGCAAAGAAAGAAGTGCAAAGGAATATGAGGCCTTGACAAAGGCTGCAGGTTTCGCAAATTTTAAGGTTGCATGTATTGCTCATGACATCTTTGCTGTCATGGAATCTTACAAGTGACTGCAGCTTAAAACATTCGAGAGCTGGAGCTTTGAGGGTTGCTCGGACGTGCCAACCTAGTTAGGATTTCTAAGATTCCTCTACTTCTCCAGCTTCTAGCTTTTACACTAGAATATAATTAGTTTTAAGAAAACCATCTTCATCGAAGTTCAATGATCACAATATTATTATAATTTATCAAATAAAGATCATTTTAGGGCTTTTGAGAAAATTTGGTCTTATAAGGATCAATATATATATATATATATATATATATATATATGGAGAGGCTCTTGTGAGAACACTCCTTATATGTGAGAACACCTCTTAAGGTGAGAACACTTTAATAAAGACCAAAAAATATTTTTCCTTTTTATTTTAATTAAATATCCAGGAGAGAGAAATGGTGGAGTGATGACTCACCATTTATTTTTATTTTATTAAAAACTGTTTTTCCGCCTATTCCGAACTCCGATTTCGAATATTTTTATATGGATGAACTCGTATTGACGAGGCGCTCATTTTAAGATCCATGAAGCCCGGGTAAAAACGACGTTTTTCAATATTGGAACATACAGTTTTAATTTTAGAACATGCGGTCTGGTTTCGTCTTTTTTAATACAGTGTTCTAAATAATGTTATATACGTTCTAAACCTTATTTTCTATATTCTGAAAGTTAAACATAATATTCTAAAAACAATCAATTGAAATCTGAAGCATATTTACATTCTGATTTATATTATATCAAATATGCGATTCATGTTCTATAAAACATAATGTATGTTCTAAACTAATGTTTATGTTTATTAAATGACGTTAGATACGTTCTAAACTGTATAGCCCGTGTTCTAAACAATGTTATACGTGTTCGAAAAAATAATATCTCTGTTTTGAAAGTGAAATATAATGATCTAAATAATGTTAAACATGTTCTAAATGTTATAGCTCGTGTTCTAAACAATTTTACGTAATTTCAAAAGTTATAGACTTTGCTCTAAAAATAAAATAGTCCATTAATCATAAAAAGAGAGATGTTAGAGCTTTTAAGAATAATAATAATAATAATGTGAAAAGAATTAATTAAACATTATAATAAAATATATCAATTTTCTAAGTCAATAAATATGTTTCATAAATACCGTTAGCTATGTTCTAAATTGTACAGTCTGTGTTCTAATCAATGTTACACGTGTTCTAAATTGTGCATTATTTTATGTCATGTTTAATGCATTATATACGAGGGGTAAAGTGGTCATTATAATGATGTTATTATGTTAACATATTATATGACACGTAAACTTTCCAGCGGTATATTATACGCTTAAAATGAGCTAGTGATAAATGAGATATTCAAGCTCAAAGTAGAGCACTTGGAACAAGTTATAAGAGAGGAAAATACTCTCATCCCACATCACTTTCAAATGACATAACACTAAGGTTTATATAGGAGAAGGTTTCATAAGCTTTTAAATTATTCAACCATGTTATGCTCCAATATCTACGCAGGCGCGCGTGGGGGGGGGGTGCAAATCCAATCCCACCGGGTTGGGGGCGCACCCGCACGACGTGGGCGACGCGAATGCCGTTCCGATTTGAGAGCCCGTGGGCCGACCCATTTTGCTTCTCTTCTCATAATTTTATACGATCATTAATTAATTAAAGAAGAAGGGTTTTTGGAAATTTAAAAATACATTACTAAAATTTTTATAATCACAATATATTATTTTTCTATAAAATCAACGTTTTTGACATTTGAAGGTTTGTTTAATTTTCCATTGAAAAAAAGGTGTTTAATTTTATTATATAATTTATAGAATTTAACAATATAAACAATCTCTTATTTTCTTTAATTAAAAAACATAATCTATCACCTGCACACTTACCTTTTGAATGTGTTTGGGCGAAGTGCAAGGGCATGTTAAGTTTATAATATTTATTAAAACAATTGTCAATATAATCAAAGAAAGCAGTTGTCCTAGTGGCAAAGGGAGTTGGTAAGGCGCATCACCACCCATGCGTCCCTGGTTCGAGACCCATCTTCAGCATTTTATTGAATTAATTCATGATTAAATGGGAGATGCTTGTTATTACAATTATGCCACCGCGTCTACTAACCCCAAAACGACGTCGTTTAGGCCTGTTCTCACCATAAGAATCATTCTCACATAAGGGGGGTGTTCTCATGTGATCCCTCCCCCCCTATGAAACTACGTAGTTTTGATTGTAGGAAAGGAAGAAAATAAATAAAATGCAAAGGAAGTATGGTTGGGGATTCGAACTTGGGTGGGCAGCATAAATGCAAAGCGTGCCTACCACTTGGACACTTGCTTCCTTTGCTTATTATGACACCTGCTTATATATAAACCTTTGGTTTAATTAAATCCTTTAATATAAAAGAAAAGAAGAGATGAGGCGTTGGGGAGATTCAAACCGCGGCCTTCCCCTTCTAATCACAATGTACTAACTATTGGGACGCTCACCATAATTGATTTATGATGGACGAAAATTGTTTATTAACAGAAACGTGTCGTCACGCAAATTTTAATTTTTTGTTTTAATTAACGATACCACTGTATTCCACATTTATATAATTAACAATATCATCAGTCTCATTTATATGGTGAGTAGCTCTCCAAATTTAATTTGGAGAATCACCCTTGGATTAAAGATTTTTCAATTATAGGGTGTATAATTTATTATAATTAAAAATATTTTCTTTTCATTTAAATATTTATCTTATTAATTAATGGTTGATATTGAACAATTAATTTAATATTTTCATACCATATTTGCTATTATAATTTATAAATCCTAATAATTATAAAATAAAATATAATGCTTTTTTTTTCACGGGTACTATAACTTTCTAAGTAAATCATATCATATAATTTTTAATAATAACATTTGACGTATATATTTCTAATGCAATATGATGGGAGTTTATTAATAATATATATTTTACAACTTGCACTTTTGGTTATTTTTTAAAATTTTCAAACTTTCTTCTTTCAAAATTTTCAACGCCAATTTTGGTTGTTTTTCTTTTGTTTTCTTGATATAATTTCCAATGCAACTTGCCTTTTCTTATTCCATATTTTACAATGCACTATTTTTCTATTTTAATACTTAATTAATTTTCTTCCCATTACTTTATTATAATAATAATTATTTTAATTATTAAAAACTCTAAATTGTCTTTTTATTTTGATTTTTATTTACTTTTTACTATAATCTTTATAAATTAGGTAACCTTGTTTAGAAACTGAGCTATATAATTTAGAGCATAATGCACACAAAAATTATTATTGACAATACAAAAATTAGTTATTTTGGAACACATTGTTAGTATTGTAGAACACGCTCTTAATATTACAGAACACATTGTTAGTATTTTAGAACACGTTTTTAATATTACAGAACACACTGTTACTATTTTAGAACACGCTTTTAATATTACAGAACACACTGTTACTATTTTAGAACACGCATATCTTCTCCCTCCTTTCTTAAACCTCATTCTGAATCTCAACCCGAACCCGAACACATGTAATATTATATAGAACACGAGTTATAAAATTGCGAACACATGTAACGTTATTTAGTAAACATGTACATTAGCTTTAAACTAGTTGTAGAACTATGCCGTAGGGTTTGTTCCATAAAATTTAGAACTTATGTTACGAAATTTAGAAAGAATACTCTAAAATTGTAGAACATGTTACAAAAATTATCACATACGTTATGGTTTTTAGAATATGATCTCAAATTCGACATATTATTAAATAAGAATGCAAATATGTTGCATATATCAACTAATATTTTTTAAAACATTATCTTGAACTTTTAGAATACAAAATATAAGGTTTAGAAGGTTTATAACGTTATTTAAAACACTGTATTAAATAAGACGAAACCAGACCGTATGTTCTAAAATTAAAACTGTATGTTCTAATATTGAAAACGTCATTTTTACTCGGGCTTCATGGATCTTAAAATGCTCGCCTCGTCAATACGAGTTCATCCATATAAAAATATTCGAAATCAGAGTTCGGAATAGGAGGGAAAACATTTTTTAATAAAAAAGAAATAATTGATGACTCATCACTGCACCAATTCCTCTCTCCTCCCTTTAAGGTTTATATAGAAGTGCGTCTCATTTAAAGCATAAAACTCCTTTGGCCTAGTGGTAAGGCATCAGTGGAGGAGCCAACCCCATTGGGTTCGAATCCTAGCAAGGGCATTCACATTTTATATAGAGGAGGGATCAGGTGAGAAACAAGGTCATATGTCAGAACCATTTTTATGGTGAGAACCATATGAAACGACGTCGTTTTGATCCCCTATGGACGCGATGGCAAAGCTGTAAATATGCAGAATCTCACATTTAATCAATGATTAAATGTAAAATGGGGGCACTGGGATTCGAACACTGGTCAGCAAGGTAAGGGAGCGCGCTCCACACCACCAGACCACTTGCTCTTTTATGTCAACATTGTAACTGTTTTATTTATAAACTGATAACTTGCATCTTAACCCATTAAATTAGAAATTTCAAAAATTATTGGCTTGAAATAGGTGTCTCACCAATTATGGTTATATAGTAAATTTTGGCATTTTGTTTTATGACATAATAAAATATGTATGAGGAACTTGTGACTTTTGGGTCAAATTAGCAATTTTTTTTGCTGATCTTAAATTTTATGTTCATAAAATTCAAGATTCATTCTTAAAAAATAAAAATTGGTGTTTAATATATAATCATTTTTATTACATGTAGATGCTAAAAAAAATCTAATAATATATAATTTTGAACATGAGAAGTTTCCCACCCCGGTTGTAAGAAAGTCTTATTTTTGTTTCGATATCAATCTTCAGAATTCAATTCTGAACATGAGGCTAAACATTCTAAACATGAATTCTAATACCCTGAACATGTATAAATACCATTCAAAAAATCAGACAAACCAACTAGATCCACAAGCAATCTTCAGAATTCAATTCTGAACATGAGGCAAAACATTCTAAACATGAATTCTAATATATTTTGAACATGTATAAATATTATTCAAAAAATCAGACAAACCAACTAGATCCACAAGCAATCGTTAGAATTCAATTCTGAACATAAGGCAAAACATTCTAAACATGAATTCTAATATCTTGAACATGTATAAATATTATTCAAAAAACAAAAAGATTGCATAGGGTATAATAAAAAAACAAAAAACACTCCTAAAGACGACTGGTTGATACGAGACTACCTAGGGTAGAATAAAAAAACAAAAGACACTCCTAAAGACGACGGAGTTAATTGAGTTTTCATCAACGTGTTTCACAACTTTCTAATGGTTAATTAGATTTAGCAGTTCTTCTGAACATGTTAATGCATATTGTGAATATATGTGTTTAATTTGTGAACATACTCGTTAAATTCTACTTGTCTTATTTCTGTTTTGTAAAGTATAATGTGAACATGTTCATTAATTATTTATATGTACATGCCCATAATTAAAAATTTCAAAATTTTTCAGGAAATCAAAAAACAAATAATTTTTGGTTTCGGGTTCACTTATTTGTGGTTTTGGGTTGACTTATTTGGGTTTTTGGGTTCACTAATATAGGGTTTCGGGTTCACTTATTTGGGTTTTAGGTTCACTAATTTAGGGTTTCGTGTTCACTTATTTGGGTTTTGAGTTCACTTAAATCACAAGTTCTTTCCATCTAACAAGTAATTAATTAATTGCAATTAATCACGTGCAAAAATGAAGATTAGAAATTAAACATTCAAAAAATATAACAAGTTGTTAATTAATCAACATATAATTTATTAAATTACTTGACTCCGCTGGCTATTGTAAAGAATATGATGCATTATTAGTTGATATAATTGCTAATAGGCCCTTTCAAAAAATATTAAAAAACAAAAGTAAAATGTGGGCTTAAGGGCCCGTTGTAAGGTTTATATATATACCAGTCCCATTACCAACAAAAAGAGTTGAGCAGGTGTTGCGTTCCCTTGCTGTCCAGGGTTCGAACCTCACCTCATACATTTTGACATTTAATCTTGATTAAATATGCCATTGGTTATTTACAGCTTTGCCACCGCGTATTCCAACCCTCAAAACGGCGCTGTTTCATGTGGTTCTCACCCAAAATTGGTTCTGACATATCAAGTGGTTTTTCACAGGACCCCTCCCCTATATATATATATATATATATATATATATATATATATATATATATATATATATATAACACCCCTTTTCTATTCTTTTAGTTAAAAACGAGTTTTTAACAAAAAGAATATGAAAGGGACGCCGCTAGGTTTCGATCCGCATCTGCGATCATTGAACCACATTGCCTCTACCACAGACATACTCAGGATTTGTATCTCTTTACGTGACCTATTGTATATATCGTTACTCAACAGTCCTTCAACTGCTAATCTCTTGCTTCTCTTTTTTAACTAATATATTTTATACTATTTTCATATAGTTTCCATTTCTTTATTTTTGACTTAATTACTAATTTAATTATATACAAGTTTGACCTAATTAATGAGTTTGCTTCTTTTTTTTTTTGGACGAACAAACACTTTATTAATGAATAATATCGTTAGATAAAAGTATGGTTCAGATAACTTGGCAAATCAAAAGAAACAAATTGTAATGAGTTTGCTTTTGAATTAATAAATGTAGATTGCTATTTATAGCCCACTTTTTTCGAACTTCAGCCCACTTTTTTCCAAAATACCATTGCCATAATTCATTTTTTCATTTTGAAATTCTAAAACCTCTCAACACCATCTTTTTCAAAATTTAACTTTATAACTCCAAAATCACACTTTTTGCTCACGATTATGGACAAAATCACGAATAAATTATGTAAGTTTTGAAAAACACACTCGAAAATAGTTAATTTTGTAAAAAAATTCCAAAAAAATAGCGTTTTCGGTCTCTCGGAGCCCGTTTCTCTATGGAGAAACAACAATGGAGTAAGTTTCTCCTTATGGAGAACGGCCACTGTGGACGTTTCTTCATATGGTTGAAACGGCTGTTTTCCAAAAAAAATTCAATTTTTAAATATTTTTAACGTGTTTTTAATGTTCGAGTATCTCGTCTCTAATAATTGATCGTTATCATACCATTCCGGTTTTGTTTGCCATGGACTGGATTCCAGCAGACATCAATCTTCTTACTGAGAAAGCTCATTCGACATCTCAAATTCCGGATTTCTAATGTTCGAGTTTCAAAAATAAGTTTTTTTTTATTTAAGAGATTTCAACATTTATCTTTTATGACTTGTTCATAATAAAAAGAGCAAATTTGTCAAAATGGGTTGTAGTTCGGAAAAAAGGGGACCGTAAATAGTGACACCCTTAATAAATTTATATAATTACAATGCATTAATTGATTAATTACCTACCCAATTAAGCAATTTATTTTTAACACCATATATATATAAATTTGAAAAATATGTAAAAAAAAATAAAATTATATATTCAGATTATAAATTAAATATTAATTAATTCTTTTCCATTATTTTGTAGATATATATGACATTCCATTTATAATGTCTCTGAAAAATTTTTACAACTTTATACTTCAATTTCAGAATAAAGATTATGACTTTTCGAACACGTGTAACATTCTCTGGAGCACGAGCTATAAAATTTTGAATACATGTAACGTTATTTAGAAAAACAGTTTATTAGATTTAGATAATGATATTTTTAAAAATAAAGGAAGTTAGTTATAAAACATATGACATACAGTTTAGAGTATATGACTTAGTTCTTAGACACATGACATTCGATTTATAATATATGATATACGACTCTAGAACTTTTAGAACATAACAAAAATTGTTTAGAACATTGTACTTAACTTTTTAAAGAGCATTATACTTCACTTTCAAAACATAAACTATAATTTTGGAACACATGTAATATTATCTACAACATGAGGTATAAAATTTCAACAGAAGTAACATTATTTACACTTGTACATAAATGGTCTGTTGCAACGCTCGTTTACAGTCATTAGCAACGCACTTGTGGCGCTACCAATGTTGGCGTTACTATTGCCTTAGTAACGCTTGGTCATGGGCATTGCGAATAATGAGGGGTCAGTTGCAATGCATATTCCCAAGACGTGTTGCAATTGATCTGTTTCCTTTAAGGTTATGAAATGTCAGTTGCGACACCTTTTAGCAAGATGTGTTGCTAATGACCATGTCATTCGCAACACACTTCAGCAAAAGTGTGTTGCAATTTACTTGTATATTATTAAAAAAAATATAAATTAAGTTATTATTACTTTAGCCACATTGGAATTACTATATTCGTATTCACACCCATTCAGTTAAGTAAAACAAGAAGTAACTTGACACTAAAACACGAACCAAAGTGAAATAACAAAAAGAAAAATCAGAAAGAAAACAACTTGTTTATAATGCTACTCCTTCGTATGCCAATAAGATTATTACAAAAAGGTTAGAAGAATGACAATGCTAACAGACAAACCTCCCAAAGTACATCTTTGCAATTAGGTCGCCGTTCTTCGACGAGTACTGGTTTGCGAGCACACCACTGACACGCGACGAGGGTAGGCTTCTGAGAGTTTTGTACCGTGTCACCCAACGGTTTACTGTATTATTTTTACTGCATTTATACGCTTTTTGTGTGATAATAATAAACTCAAGATAAATAATAGCTAGGTTGCATTAAAGATCCTTTAGGGTTGGAATGTCAGAATTAATAAGTTGTATCCACGAACGTAAATAAGAATCTCTGGTTTTCAAGACAATCAGTGTGCACACCGGTTCTTACATTTTTCCGGTCGGCCGTGTGGCGACTCTAGTCAAAGAAGGTAAAGCAGCTATGAGCGTCCACTTACGCTCCCACTTGTTTTGATTGAAGTCAGTCAAATCCACTCAAAAATACTTGCAAATGTAAATAGTTTTCTTCTCATATTCGATCCAATATGGAATCTTAAAGAAATGTGTGCAATACTAATCTTGAATTCTTCTGTGTTTTGGTTATTTAGAATTTTCTTGAATTAGAAGTTAACGAAATGCAATTAGGTCATCATCTTGGAGAAGACAAAATATGTCAAATATTTATAAGTCGAGTACGTTATTCTTAGCAAAGTTTCTCTTCACTCTCAATAACTTGTTCTTCATTGTTGGTCGAAGA
Source organism: Euphorbia peplus (assembly GCA_028411795.1). NCBI lineage: Eukaryota > Viridiplantae > Streptophyta > Magnoliopsida > Malpighiales > Euphorbiaceae > Euphorbia > Euphorbia peplus. Next base: position 2,717,703 of record CP110843.1, on the reverse strand, counting down.
TGTTGGAATGACATGTTAAGATGTTAATGGGATAAATTTTAAGTTGTGTTTATATGGGGGCCTTTGATAGGGTTGCAAATGGAGTGGAAATTCCCATCTTCATCGGGGATCCGCCCCATCCGCCCCAATGGAGACGTAGAATCCCAATTAACATTATCCAGAGGGTGGGGATGGGGAGAAAAAAATCTGCAGAGGCGGGGACGGAGACGTATCTAATAACCTAATTTTTGGAGAACTAAGTATTGAGAAAAACAAAGATATATTGTTTAATGCAATATTATATTTTGTGCAAATAATTTAATAGTCCCTATATTTTACAGAAATTTACTGTTTGGTCCTTGTATTTTAAAAACTCACTTCTTAATCCCTGAGTGGTCTGCTCCTCTGGTAGGCTTTTTAAAGCTCAATGTCGATGCTGCACTTTTTAATGATCAAGAGCAAGCTGGATTTTGTTGTGTTCTTAGGGGTGCCAATTGTGGTTTTCTTGCTGCTTGTAATGGATTAGTGGAGTTCGCTTCGAACCCGTCATTAGTTGAAGCTCTTTCGATTCGTGAAGATTTGAGCTGGATTAAGGACCGTGAATGGGCTCATGTTTTGATAGAATCTGATTCGTTGAATGTAGTGCAATCGATAGCTCAACCATTAGAGGACACTTCTCCTTATAATGCCATAGTTATGGAGCAAACAAAACTCATTCTTCTTTTCCTTAAAAAATGGTTGATGATGTTGCACAACACGTTAAAGAGTTCATTTCTCCCTTCCCACAGCAATAGTTGAAGGGATACCTTTTGAGGTGTCCTCATATCAGGGTTATTGGTTCAAATCTGAAACTCTTCGTAACATAATATCTTTCCAGAGATACTTCAAAGCCGAGAGGACACAGATATTATAATTGCTTCCAATCCAAAATCCGGCACTACTTGGCTCCAAGCTTTGATCTTTTCCCTTGTTAATCGAACCCATTATACCCCTTCTGATACTCCGTCGTTGCTTACATCAAACCCTCACCATCTTATTCCTTAATTTGAACTCGATCTATTTGTTGAAAATGAAGTCCCTGATCTTACGACAATTCCATCTCCTCAGCTCTTTTCCACACACTTACCCTTTGTAGCTTTTGCAGAGTCGATTAAGCAATCAGAGAGTCGAATTGTCTACATTTGTCGTAACCCTTTTGATTTTGTTGTCTCCCTTTGGTATCATTACCATGAAGTTGGGTTATACAAACATGGTAAAATGTCAATAGAGGATTTTTTTTATGAGTATTTCGAGGGTAGAAGTTGGTACGGGCTTTATTGGGATCATATATTAGGGTACTGGAAAGAAAGCTTGAAGAAACTGAATAAGGTGTTGTTTCTAAAATACGAAGATATGCAGGAAGACGTTGTTCCTTATTTGAAAAAAATAGCCGAATTTATTGGAACATCGTTTTCTAAAGAAGAAGTAAGAGATGGAGCCATTGAAGAAATTGCAAAGCTACGTAGTTTCAACAATTTGAAGAGTCTAAATGTGAGCAAGAATGGTGCATATTCAATATATTTGCAAAACAAGGCATTCTTTAGGAGAGGTGAAGTCGAGGGATGGGTTGAATTTTTAAGCCCATCGAAGAAGCAACATCTAATTTTGCAAAATGTGGTTTAGTTTTTTGCAAAATGAAGGATGTGGTTTACATATTTGACAAATAATTTTTTTTGACTAAAATCATTTGCCACATCATCAAGTCAACCCTCCATGTCATCAAGTCCACATGACATGTCATCAAAAAATAATATTTTATTGTGCCACGTCATCAAAGTCAATATCACATGTCATCAAATACTAACACATTAAGTGAAATTCCTCCAATTGTCATTGTAAACCACATGCCTCCTTTTGCGAAAAACGAAACCATATTCCTCTATTTGCAAAACATTGAAACCACAAGGGTTTTATTTGTAATTTTCCCTATATTCAATAAACTAATCTGAGATCTATTCTTTCTTTTTTGTTGTATTGTATGAACAAACATAGTTTTACATTCCGCACTAGTCTTGCCATGCTTAAATGAAATCCAGTATTTGAAACTGTTCAAATTATATGCATCTTATTTCATATATAGATTACTTTCTTTACCTCTCCTGCCACTTTTTTAGGAACATTTCCCAAAAGCTAACCTTCCCACATTAGTTTTAACATATATATGTGGATCAACCAAGCACATTACCACAATGAAGCAAGGGTATCTCCTAGTAATATTGTCTCAAGATAGAGAACTAAAATTTGGCCAATTAATTAACTTACTGTGGGATCTTATTAAGCTTACAATAAGAATAATCTCCATATTTCTTGGTCTTAAATTTGGGTGGACTATCTTGATTAATAAGCTTACGATGAGGTCCAACTTCAAAGTCTGTAGGAGGTTCCAAGAACACAGGCCAAGACATTCTTGTCTTTTCCTTGTTCACTGTTGTTCTGTGTACCACACTCTTGTACTTCCCATTGCTGACTATCTGTCACAATAATTAGAAAAACCTTATTTATAGTTGACAACTAACTTTTATAATAATCATAAGTAAAGTTTTACTGTATGATCGACGGGGTGATTAGGCTGTTATTACCAGTATCTTCTCTAATAGTTCGTTTTTTAGTATTTCACTCTAAACAATAGATAGAAAGTGATTGGTTATTGTTAGAGATGAATATAGAAAACAACTCGTTGAACCTGATATGGTATAAAAGAACTTTGCCATGGCCAAATCCTAACAACCACATTTACTAAATAGATTTCAACACATGGTTAGATAACTTAGATTAGATGCGGATGTGTTGTACATGATTCATGCCTAACAAACAATAACGTGGATGTGTGTGCTAGAGATAAATATAAAAAGTTACACTTAAGCATTAACTATTGTCAAGAAATTGTTTGAACCAAAAGCTTAAGGTAGCTAAACCCCAATGACAACTTTTATATTAATATGCGACACATCCTCTCACGCGAATGCCTCTTGAGCTGGAAGCATGCACAACATAGTGTTTTTAATTCAACAATAAATAGTGTTGCCAAGACTCGAACTCAAACTCTAATACCATAACAAGGAACTGTTTGAATTGAATTGAAAGTTTAAGCTGCTAGTTAGGACCGAATTACATAAATTTAGAACAAGATTTTGAAGAGTTAATTAGGTACCTCAAGTTGGTCACCAATATGAATAACCAAAGCATTGGGAACGTATTTGACATCATACCATTTGCCGTCTCTAAAGGCTTGAAGGCCTTGAACATCATTAGGCACAAGAATAGTGATAGAACACATATCAGTATGAGCCACAACTCCAAGTGCCAAATCAGGCCTAGGACATGGTGGATAATAATTTATTTTTAGAAGATAGTTTAATTCATCTCCTCCAAGGGCCTTTTTCAATTCATTCTTTTCAAGCCCTAACCCTAATGACAAGCTCTTGAACAGTCTTTCTGACACTCCATGTAGTTGCTTTGCGTACTCCTCATTCACCTCCCTGAAATTAATAAATAGGGATGTTAATTCTGATACGATCTACATGGAAGTGTTGTGACTCGAGATCCATGTGAATGTGTGTGCTAACTTGAAGTAAAAACGCCAACGAAATCAATAAATATTGAACAATTTATCACCATACAAATATCATTATAATCTTCCTCCATAATAATATATGCTTTTCCTAAAACCCACAACTTATAACTTTTTCTAAAATCAGGTCTCTCATAAAGAGCATTTATGAAATGCTGCTTTTAGTTTGAATCTGATTCAAAAACTGCTTTTAGGTTCTCAGAAAGCAATGTCAAACAGGGCCTAAATCCCTCAAACCAAAAGAAAAGGTCACATGCATGACACGTATATATTTTATAGACATAGATTAAGTTAGTGGTACTTTAAACTATGAACAAATTCGTTAATATCAAGCCAATTTTGGTACCTTATCACACACAAAAAATAAAATTACAAACCAAACCTGTAGTTAGCAGGATTTTTAGGCCAAAACTTGTAATTAATAGCACTTAGAGGCCAAATCCTATGAAACAAATGATCAACCCATCCTTTTTTCCCTTCAATTTCCTTTTGAAGTGAACTTCCATAACCTTCAAGTGAACCTTCAATTTTAGCATAAACTTGTTTTTCATTTTGAGGAAGCTCAAAAAACTCTTTCCCAACACTCTGCAAATTTCTTATAATTTCATTGGGTATTCCATGGTTTATGATCTGAAACATCCCCCAATTTCGGCTCGCATCAACGATCAAATGGTTCACATTTTCTTGATCTGGGTCACTCATATCAATGATGGGTACACTAAGTTCCACACCATAGACAGTTGTAAGACAAGGTTGTTCATTTTCTGATCTTATGAAGGCTTCTGGAATTGTTGCTTCATCATAAAATGAGGATGCAATTTCTTGAACTCTTTTTTGCTCCATACCAACGAAATAAAAAAGATTAATTTTTGTTATTTAATCTTATATCTATTATTATGTTTTTATTTAGAACGCATGACTACAAGTCTATATATATAGACACACATACTTAGAATAGAGAGGTGGAAGGTGTTCCGGTCATTATCATATTAATTATATAAAATGATTAAGCATTTATTTTTTTTTATTATGATTATAGCTATGGGGTTGATTAATGTTAGAGAATAATATAAAAGATGTTGTTAGTCTTGACTAAGAATTTGCGCTTTTAGTTCAATCCATTAAGTAATATGATATTAAGGCCTACGTGATCGAAAATTTCTGAATTCGATTTATCAAACATCATGCTCACAGACTTTTCCAGCTCATATTGAGTTCAGGATCTACTTGAGTACTAATGAGTGTGAGTCTAAGCTTCCTTAAGTTATGCTCGAAAATTCACAAACAAAAGATAGATTATTTTCTAAATACTAGATATATTTGATAACTTCCATTCCTCTATACATATGTCAGCGACCAAGAATGACAGATATGATTACCGTAGGCCCATACGAAGGATATCTTTCAGATTTTAATAATACTACATTCATTTAATAATATTTAACGTTTTGGAGAAAAAAAATTCTAAAATATTTGATATTTTACACTTTTCAAGAACTACTAAATGAATATTTTTCAATTTTACCTCTCGTGATGATTCCCTAGAAATTTGTAGTCATTTTGAGCATTAATAATACTCGAGGGCAGTTGTGCTCATCTAGTTATCCACTGTAGCAAAGAGTCACTACTGTATCTTTGTATCAGGGAGATATCGAGAAAGAAAAGCTAAAAAAGCAAACTAACCTCCTTAAAAGCATCTCCAATCCAACACTATTTTATTGCCAAAAAGCAGATTTGATGTATTTAACTCTCCAACCCAACACCAAACCGTATAGCATTATTTTGATTTAGCACCAAATACACATCAATTTCATCATACTTGGTGTTGTATCAATTTTTTTTGATGCAACATCATTTAATAAAATATTATTACTTTTTACTTTATTTTTTATTTATTATTAACATATTATGAATATTAATTGATAAAGTATTATTATTTTAATGAAATTTTTTAATTTAAGGGAAGAAGTGATGTAATGGGTTCTTATGTCACCAATTAGGTGTAATGGGTTGGAGATGGTATTAAGGCAACATTCCCTCAAACTAAACATACCCAAATAGATTAAATTTATAGAAAAATTTTAAAATACTTCTGGAGTACGGATGACGTGGTACTCCGGACTAATAATTCAATGATACGTCACATATGTTAGTATCTAGGGTCGACGATTTAGGGTCTAAGATTTAGTTTTTAGAGTCTATGATTTTTATTTGAGAGTCTAGAATTTCATATAAATTATTAACTAAAAAATAGATTTTTAATTGATTACACGTCGTCAAAATCTTATTGGTTAATATAATATATACTAAACATTTAATAGTTTGGAGTACCACGTTATGGTCGACAGGAGTATATTAAAATCTCTCTAAATCTATAATTTTCCTGTGTCTATTCAAAATATTGGATTTTATCTGGTAGCACTTTTCTCCATGGTGAGCCCAGAATATATATCTTTGCCTATTGGCTTTTATCATTTTGTTAACATATTAAAATTTGCAAAAGTCGGAAAGGCCCTGACCCTATGTCTAGGGTGTATTCTATTAAGATTTTAATGGAGTTTTGGAGATTCCAAAGTCTTGGGTGTATTCAATTTGAATTTTATAAAAACTCCATAGAAATCTAAAGATATTGAATTGAGATTTTAAAAAGATTTTTAAAAAAGTCCATGAAAATCATGGTATATTCAATTATAATTTTTAACAACTCTATAAAAGTAGTAGAGGTATTCAAGAAGTCATTGAATTTTATGAAAAAATAAATTTTAATGGACTTTGGATGATTTAAGAATAAAATCTCTTCAAAATTGTCTAGCCTCCTCCCTTTAGATTTCATAAGAATTCTTTCTTTTTCCTACTTTCATTTTTTCTTATTGAACCGAACTAAATTTTGTTGAAAATAAACCAAAAAAATAAGTCTACTTAAGAAATACTATATTTTGAATTTGTAAAGCTGATTGAAAATACTAGTTAATTATGGATGAATTTGATACTTGTAAATGAGCCTTAATTAAATTTAAATTCTAAGTGTTTTAGGCAACATATGTAGCCGTTGCAGTAGATAAAAGAAGCTTTCAGAAAATTCAAAGAAAAAAAAACAAAACTTCACGTAATCAACAACATTATATTTAATCTGTTCATACTTGATATACCACCCAAATCTCATAATCAAATTTGAACTCTCAATATACGCAATTCAAATGTATTTTGATGGATAGTATACGCGTACATAAATAGCCACAATATTTGTTTGCATTCGGTATTCATATGAATAAACTATTTATAATTTGGGTAAATAATTTTTTGGTCCCTATGATTAAAAATACTGTTATTTATAAGTATTTTTAAAAATGCACAACTAGGTTCATGAGTTTTGCCACAACTAACACTTTAGACAATCTCAGTAAAATTTCTGAACAGAAGCGCTTTTCAGATGCTAACTTTTGAACAGAAAAAATTGGAATTTGTCCAAGTTTTCCTAAAACTTGATTTTGCATTATAAGCACTAGTTTTCGAACCCAATGATGAAAACAATTTCCAAGCTCCTCGTTTTACCAGTCGCGCAAGTGCCAGTACTCCTTAAGGAACGGATCGACTCTCCAGAGTCATAACTCCCTCTACCTGCACCCCGAGAACACAACATTGACACCCTCAAACTTGTAACAAAGTCCTCTTTTACCATAACCTCATACGGTCTTCATCTTCCTCATCAGTGACCATACGGTCTCCTTAACAATAACATTGGCCATACGGTCCCCTTAACACTAACAATGACCGTGCGGTCACCATCACATGAAACGTACGGTCTCCACACGTGGCGGTATAATCCTTATCCTTATCTGTCACGTATCGCTAAAAAACAAAAAACTTATAACCTTCGGCCGGGCCTTTCTAAAGGCTTGTTTGAGAGCCAAAAACAGATCTCAGACAGGGCTTATGCAGACCGTACGGTCACCCTTCAGTGACCGTACAGTCACCATATACCCCTATATAAGGAGGCCGAGTCATTTCAAACCATCAACAATTCTTTCTTTCCCTCATATTCTCTCTCGGTTTTGAGCAGTTCTTGATCTGATAAGTGCCTCTGATAAGTTGTCTCTGATAAAAGTTACCTTAAGTCGCCTCTGATATAAAAGAATCGCTCGAATACCGAAGTTCTGCTTCATAAATGCCCCTGCTCCTCAAAGTCCTCACAACACCCAAAATATTCCTATCACCATCCAATATTCATAATCCTACCCATTTACTATCACTAAAGTCCAAATTCCCGCACTGCTCTCGGTCCCGTTAAGAGCGAACGCAGCCTCGCTAGTCCGGAGGACCCGAAATCCTTCTTTTCAAGTCACCAGGAGTACACCTTACGCGTCTCGGGCTCCAAAGTTCCTCTCTCCAGGCTCCGTTCTTCGATGAGTACTAGCTTGCAAGCATCCCACTGGCACGCAACGAGGGTAAGCTTCTTAGGGTATTTGTCGTGTCACCCGATGGTTTACTGTACAAATGTTTGTGTATTTTAAATATTATGTATGAGAACAATAAATATAAGACAATAATGAATTAGGTTGCATTAAAGAACCTCTAGGGCCTAGAATGTCGGAACTAATAAGTTGTATCCACGAATGTAAATAAATTTTGTGGTTTTCAAAACAATCGGTACATACACCGGTTCGTACATTTTTCCGGTCGGCCGGGTGGCGACTCTAGTCAAAGAAGGTTAAAGCCGTTATGAGTGCCCGTTTACGCTCACAGTGGCGACTCTGCTGGGGACCAAAAATATATTCTACTGTTGTTAAGTTGACTTCAACATACGATTGCTTGGAGTTGATTTATTGACAGAAGGATGTATATTTTGTTTTCACTCTCTATAAAAATATTTTTTGAATTAATTTATGAAATGTAAAAATTGTGATACAACCGAATCGTTCTGACAGTCTACAGAGTTACTGTTTTTTGGGTGTGTGAGTATCATGCTGCATTAAAAGAAAAATCGCCAAAAAATCAACATGTGTTATGGGTCGCGCTTCTGTCGTTTCCTTTAAGGGACGCATAGGTCGATCTGTAATATCACCTATAGCCCCGTACCGTCAACACGCTGCTCAAAACTCTTAAATGAGGAGGCGCTAGGTATATCTTGCTATGAAAACCTTTTTGTACTGTTAAACGAGACAGAAGCCTCATAAAGTCAGCCTAGATATTTCCCCTAAGAACTACCCCCAAATATGAAATAAATCACGTCTATGAGAGCGTTTTGACTTCGAAAGGAAAGATGTCAAAAAAAGCCCACCTAGGGCAACGACTATACCACGTGAAGATTGAGAGGGAGCGACGATTTTGCATGTTGATGGTTCGATAATTAATGATCCATGCATACTCAAGCATGTAGAAAGTCCAAAGGCCGTTGTCTAGACATCTCTTCAATTCAGAAAACTATCCCGTTGCAACCTGACAAAGAATGTTGTCACAAACGTCCACTTCTAAAAACAAAGCAAAAACGGTTTCGAAGGATGCATCTGGGTACTGATCTGAATCGAAAAGATGAATAGACTAAAATATACCGGCTAATAAAACACGAAGAGACGACTCACTGTCAAAATCAAATCCTCATAAAACCATACAGTGACTCGACTCCTCGTATTCACAAAAGTTCAAGAGCCCATTTAGATGCATTACCTTCATCATTGAGCGTTTATGAGGTAATGTTTCTAAATTGGGTCCATTAAGCCGAATAGCGGAAAAGAACTTATACGTTCATGCATACATACATCTCACGGACTCAAAACCAATCACGCTCTACCATCATCCGGACAGATCAGTCCAAGAACGATACTATGTCTGCGCTAGGAGTTTTCGCTTGCAAAAGTCCACGTTACTTAGGGGGAATGTTTACGAGAACCCATGAATGGAATGGAGGAATGACAGATACCGTGGAGGGATACTTCAAAAGGAAAGTAGAAAATGAAAGACCCGAAATAGGGATGTCCAGTTAGGAAAGAGGCCGTCATACGCACTAAAAGATACCGACCAAGGAAGTTCCGTCAATGGAACAAAATCATCAGAGAACCACACCATGGATTGTGAACCAGAGGAAGAAGATAATTACGGGGAATCCCTATTCCAGATCTTCGATGGAAGTCAAGATGCCCAAATACATCTAGGGACTTACGTAAGAATGATGAGACACTCGGGGTAAACTACTGATCATGAATATTTCTACTATTTTTCCTTTAGGTTTAGAAGGACGAGCTGAGAAATGGTATAATCAACTCTCCCACGCCATTCGCTGGGATTAGGAAGGATTGGTCCTAGCCTTTCTAATAGAATTCGCAACCGACTAAATTCATACCTCCTTAAGGAAGGATCGACACTCTATTCGTGAAACTAGTGGAAGACGGCAGAATGTACCATGTTAGAGAATCACGATTCAAAGATCCTCCTCCAGCCTTGCAATCCGGAAGACGAATATGGTCAAACTTCTGCGAATATCACCAATACTTTGGTCACAACACTGAAGTATCCGAAGTCCCAAAATGGCACATTTCTCGAGTCGTGGGAGAGAATGTACGCTAAGTTGTGATTAATGAAAATGAATCAAGATTACTTCTACTTGTAATTTGCAAAATATTAATATCACTCGTTGTTTGTGTTGTTTAATTAACGTAAGATAATGCATAAGACTCATCACCAATTCCACGAGAGTAAAACACCGAAATAAAGCCTCTATAGCCCACATCCATCCCAGACGAAAAGGGAAAGAAAAATTCGAAACCGTTATCCGCAATAAAAATCCCAGACTCATTCACCCAAAGGCAGGAAACACATAAGAACATCCAGTCCTTTTTACTGATACTTAAATACAAAAAGTCATAAACTAAAAAGTTCACCCAAAGAAGTCCCAAACTCATCCGCCCAAAGACAGGGAACACATCAGAACATTCAGACAATCCTTTGTTACCAATACTTAAATACAAAAGTCCCCGAACCAAGAGAGAAGTAACAAACTAAGAAGCTCACCCCAGGGCTCACCTCAAAAGGCCAATCTGCCCCATCCAAAACCAAGAACCCGTCAAGAAAATCAAGACATCATTCCATGCCCAAACTGGAGCACGAAGATTCCCTGAAACCATGAGGTTCATAAACGGCATAATCAAACGTCATTCAAGTATCCCGAACAATCCAAACAAAAATTCGGCACAACCACGATCCCATATATATCTCGCTACCTCATACTTGTAGGGATGAGTAAAAAAAAACGCCAATTAAACAACAAAAATAGCGTGGTATAGTAATATTCTCCAAATTACACAAAAAATAATCAAAGTAAAATGGCAAGACAACAATATCACTCTCGGCGCCTTTCTGAAGGCCCAGCCTGATCGCATAAATCCCGAGTCAGCATCACCAATCTCCCTGCTAGATGAAGCCCCGTGAAACAAACTCAACCACCTGACATAATCATCAGAAGTCAAAGAAACAAGAGCATCAATGTTGGAAATGACTTGGAGAAATATACGCGGCTACAATTGTCTAAGATGGTCCAACAGTTGATGGTCAAATACGCCTCCTCGGAATGTATGAAGAAGATCGAGAGGAATGCCCTAACAAAGACCCAATTGACGCCACAATAAGAAGGGCATATAAAAGGAACTCTCTCGAGGTCGTAAACCGGAATGCACCCAAACATCAATGTGTCAGTATAGCACGAGATGCGCCATCAGGGACAAGTCCAACGTATGCTGCTAGAATCACGCTCAGGTAACCATTGCTGCCACCAGCCATAACTGTGAGAAGACACTACTCCAAAGAACACTTGTCGCCTTTATCCCCAATGATGAGGAAGATACCTCCTTAAACCCAGCGGAGGGACCACAATCCCGAGTTTCTCCATCAACCAAACTTGAAATATCAAAGGATTGCTTCTCGACGGGAGAGCACCTTCCGGCACACTAGATGAAGAACCGAGCAACATTTCGGCCAACAAGAATGGGCATGGAGTCACTCCGCGATACACCTCGTTTACAACGGTAACCAGGCAATAATCACATGAGGCTGAATATCCAACGACCAAAAAACGCATGTACATCAGAAGAGAGAGAGAGAGAGAGAGAGAGAGAGAGAGAGAGAGAGAGAGAGAGAGAGCAAATGCCTAAGAGTGACTACTAGCCTTCGATTCTTCAAGAACCTCCCTGATAACTAAGGTGGGGATGTGAGGAAAACGCCCCTCTGCATCAAGCAACTCTAGCAAAAAATTGCCTGACACTTGGAAAAGCGCTGATAACTGGCCGAGGGTCAGAGGTTCGTAATAAGGCAAAGCCAAAGGAGCACTTGGATCGACAAAAAGACCACCCAAAATAGCACATAATTCCTCCGGTAAAGGACGAAGGTCACCATCGACAAAACGGAAAGTGTGATTCTGAGAATCCCAAAACTCCAAAGGCGCCCGAAGAAACCCCAGATGTATATACTGACTACGATAGAACCGTAACCCAACAACCCCTTACCTTTCAAGACACTCCACAAAGATGACGTCAATGATCGTAAAGGACTAAAACAAAGCAAAAAAAAAAAACACTCGTCAGTACACGACAAACATATATCCAATGCAAATTCCCAAAAAGATACAAAAGAGAAAAGTCTAACTATTAAGGGAAATCGCCAGCATCGGGTCCCTCGTTTTCCTCTCTACCATCGCTCATTTCGCGTCTCCTCCTTCTCTGAGATTAATCCACCTGAAACGCCTCCAACCGGGCGGGGAGATCAGGTACCTGTGTTGTGCTGACATACAACTCTCTGCGAGCGGCCAAAGTCAATGCGCGCTACTCTCGTATCACATCCTGCATTCGTAACACGCACACACTTCATGCATACATACCATAAAACATTCATAAAATGCGAAACATCACGAGAAAAAGGTACTTGTGCTTGTTGCGCGTGAGTTATCCACACTGCGCGAGTCAAACGATAAAGGCCTGCCAGGTGCGCAGCCGAAGCGCGAGAGGGATGTAGTATCGGGTGTAGTATCGAGTGGTCCGAAAGTAGAAGGATGGTCAGGAGATGGCGAGAAGCAAAATTCCCGATAACCAGTCTAGTCATGCAATGTTATCATCTCTAGTGGAGATGGAGAAAAATCCCCAAATACCCGTTGGGGCATGGATGGAGCAGTTTCTTCTTGAGAATGAATCACGGAAGGAGTATCGGCGGGCTTGGACCTAAGTGGCCGCCTGGCATGCAGTACTTGTCTGATAAACGGGTCCCTACAAAGACAAAGGAGCATCAGGAAAGTTTGAACAAAAGGGTATACAAAGCTGAAAGAATGGAGTCCAGACGTACCGTGGCTAACATATGAGAGTTAGCGCCCACTAGGTATCCGCGGGAACTATCCCTCGGAGGTAATAAACGACGGATGAAAGACTCATAACTCCCATCGGCAGGTAACACCAAATTTCCAAACGCCCCGTCAGAAGTGCCTAACACAGGGACCCCGTTGAAGAATATCCCTCGAGCTGCGGGAGTCATGGTGGGAACCCCAAAACCTCGTAAGTGGAAGGTCAAGGAGCACACGACGCTCAGAAAAACCTATCCAGAACTCGTGTACTCTCTGACCTAAATACTAGTAGAAGTCAAGATGACTTTTTAAGAGAATCTGATGGGTGGAAGTCTCGACAGCAGCCATCATCGCAGATGGCCATCCACCAACCATACCAGTATGCTAGGGTAAGTCACCTACATAGAGAAGAATGAGGGATGAACAAAGACGTCAAGAGAGGCGAAAGGAGAATCAGGAGCATACCTGATCCCAAGTCAACCCTTCCACAAACTCTCGTTCCCTTCCAAGTTCCTAACCAACGACCAAGATGAGGAAAGGCGTTAGTAGGCACTCGGGACATCTGTGGCCGGGGTAAAACGCGTATTCATAAGCCCAAATCTGCAAAGAAAATTCATAACTCAAGAAGCATCACATCAAGAAAAACAACGACATCAAAACTACAAAAGAGATATACATTGAGTATTAAATAAGGACCATGAAAGTTGTTGGGCTTTAGCGCATATGAGAATATTTTGTTAAGGGTTAGTGTCTTCCCTTTTTGGTTTCTATCCCACATTGCTTTCAAATTGGAGTTCTTAAGTGTTTATAAGGAGGTTTTGTCCATAAGGGGTGTGCCCCAAGGGGTACCCGACTTTTGTAAAGGGGAGAGGACCTACTTGACCACCATCCCACACGCGCGTCGACCGACCGGACCGGGCTGGGCTGGGTTGGCGTTGGTGTTGGATCCATTATTATTTTTGATAAAAATTCTTATTTCAGTTTTTCCTTTTGAATTTATGATTTGATCAACAATCATTCCCTGATTTATCTCCTGTTTAATGCCATTTATTTTCGAGAATTTCTCCATGATCTCGGAGCATAACAGCTCTATTTTTTCGATTATTAAAGCAGTCCGCTTGATACAGTTTATTCACACAATTTTAGATCACAAAAGCTATTTTCTGATACTGAGCAATATGAGTGTAATTTGAGCGTTTCTGTACCGTGCAATACAGAATCGTATTACGATTAAGAGGGTTATTTTATCCTGGAGGCGATCAGATTCAAAAACTGTTTACGGCATTTCCGAGAACGTCTTAAAGAGAGTGACCTAGTCCGCGACTCAGTCCAGTTTTTGTTTGACATTTTTGTGTTCCGTTTCTAACAAAATTTAGTGGCGCTACGACAAACGACATCCAATGCTCCATATAACGAAGCCAAAACCATTTTATCCCAGCAATAGGTGCCCAAGCGATCAAGATCATGCAAGACTTCTAAGACAATCAGATCACAACTATCCTCTGCCGAAGGTAATAATGTGGCACATATGGCAGACCATATAAAGTAGCGAGCGTGACGATCCACAACGACAGGATTCGTCGAAGTATCTGGACGAATTGGTGAGGCAACCACGGTAATCAAAGACATATGTCACTCCTTATGGGGGACAACAGAAAATCCTATCAAGCTCCTGACTTCTTCCAAATTAAAAGGAGAAAACAGGCGTCGTGTGAACGTCGGGACGACACCCCTAGAATCTAGGCCATTAATAGCAGCAACATCCAATGGGGTGATAGTCGATTCCCCGAGACTAAAGTGAAAGGTGTGAGTTCGATCACACCAACGCTCAACCAAAGCACTCGCACCCTTCCAACATACACGAGAAGTTCCAGACAAGAGTTGCCCCAAGAACGGCCGAAAGGGGGTCCGATCGACCTGAGAGCGAACAAAAGGGGGTAATGCGCGATACCATTATGTTGTTTCCTTTATATTACCCCGCCCTTGCAAATGGGGCTACTGCATAAAAAATTGACAAACAATCAGAATCAAAAGGACATATTCCTCAGCAAGAACGGTGTAAGCATTGGTTTTCGAACCCAATGACGAAAGCAATTTCCGAGCTCCTCTCGTCCCGCCAGTCGCTCAAGCGCCAGTACTCGACAAAGAATGGATCAACTTTCCGAAGTCATAACTTCCTCTACCCGCACCTCGGGAACACAAGATTGACACCCTCGAACTTGTGACAAAATCCTCTTTCACAAAAGTGTCATACGGTCACCCCTTTTCCCTTCCTTGACCGTACGGTCATGCCACGTGGCATATGGTCCTCCTATCCCTATCTTCCACGTGTACGCTAAAAGACAATCAACTTTATCCGGGCCTTTTTACGAAAAGCTTGTATGAGATCTGATTTCAGATCTCAAATGGGACTTATTGTGACCATACGGTCACAACAAGCTTGATCGTACGGTCAAGACCTATCCCTATAAAAGGAATCTGAAATCTCTCATTTCGACATCAACAAATCTCTAACTCCCTCCCTCTCTAGCTCGGTTTAAGCTATTCTCGACCCGATAAAAGTTGCCTCTGATAAAAGTTGCCTCTGTTGTTGCCTAAGGTTGCCTCTGATACGATAGAATTGCTTAATTCCGAGATCCTGAGTGCTATTCCTTCCATAATATCCATTTCCCCATAAGTTCTCACGACAAATAAATCATTCCCCAATAGCCAAAATATATTCATCCCCAGTCACTAAAAAAGTCTGAATCCTAGCTTTACTCTCGGCCCCGCTAGAGTAGAGACAAAGTCCTTACAGTCCGGAAGATTCCCCCAGAATCCTTCCTTTCCAGTCATTCAGAGTTCGTCCTATGTGCACCTCCGGCCCCAAAGTTCCTCCCTAAAAGCTCCGTTCTAAGGCGGGTACTAGCTTGCAAGCATCTCACTAGCACGTAATGGGGTAAGCTTCTGAGGGTTTTGTATCGTGTCACTCAACGGTTTACTGTATAAATACTTGTGTTTTAAATACTTTGTGTGATAATAATAATAATAATAATAATAATAATAATAATAATACAAGACAATAATGAGCTAGGTTGCATTAAAGATCCTCTAGGGTCTAGAATGTCAGAATTAATAAGTTGTATCCATGAACGTAAATAAGAATCTCTGGTTTTTAAAACAATCGGTACATACACCGGTTCGTACATTTTCTTGGTCGGCCGGGTGGCGACTCTAGTCAAAGAAGACTAAAGCCGCTATGAGCGCCTGTTTACGCTCACAATGGCGACTCTGCTGGGGACCAAAAATATATTCTACTGTTATAAGTTAGCTTCAATGTACGATTTCTTGAAGTTGGCTTATTAATGGAAGGAGGTATATTTGGTTTTCACTTTTTGTAAAAATATTTCCTGAATTATTTTATGACAAGTAAAAATTAGGATACAACTGAAGCATTCTGACAGTCTATGGCTATATATGGAGTTATTGCTTTTTGGGTGTGTGAGTCTCGTACCGCATAAAAGAAAAATCCCGAATTGTCAACGTGTGTTGTGGGTCGTGCTTATTGTCGTTTCCTTTAAGGGACGCATAGGTCGATCTGTAACACCACCTATAGCCTCGTACCCTCGACACGCTGCTCAAAACCCTTAAATGGGGAGGCGCTAGGTATATCTTGCTATGGTAACCCTTTTGTACTAGCAAACGAGACCGAAGCCTCAGATAGTCAGCCTAGATATCTTTCTTAGGAACTACCCCCAAACATGAATTAAAATTACGTGTATGAGAGCGTTTTGTCATCAAAAAGAAAGATGTCAAAAGAAACGCACCTAGGGCAGGGATTATACCACATGAAGACTGAGAAGGAGTGGCGATTTTCCATATTGATGGTTCAATGATCGACAATCCATGCATACTCAAAGCATATAGAAAGTCCAAATACCACTGTCCGAACATTTCTTGATTCAGGAAAGTATCCCGTTGCAACCCGACAAAGAACGTTGTCACGAACGTCCGCTTCTAAAAAATAGAAAATGGTTTCGAAGCATGTGGCATGATAATAATCTGCATCGAAAAGATGCCCAGACTAGAACATACCAGCTAACAAGAGACGAAGGGACGACTCACTGTCAAAATTAAATCCTCATGGAAACACACAGTTACTCGACTTCTCGTATCTACATAATTCAGAGACACGATTTAGAAACATTACCTTCATCATTGTGCATTTATAAGGTGATGTTTCCAAATTGGGTCCAACGAGTCGAAAAGCGGAAGAGACTTAGACCCTGTTTGTTTGCAGGAAAATAATTTACAGGAAAACATTTTCCGAGTTTTCTAGCGTTTGTTTCACTTAGGAAAAAAAGTCAAAGTAAAATATTTTACGGTCAATGGAAAAATGCTTAAGGAATTTGGGAAAACATTTTACCCTCTCTAAAGAAGAGAAAACATTTTCCTAAACTAATAAAAAAAACGATAGGCTCTCTTCCTATTTCCAACGTTATTTCTTCCTATGCTCCATCTCCTTCACCCACTCAGTCCGCCGCCACTTCTATTCTTGCCGCCGTTAGGTTCTCATCACCTTCTTCGTCGCTCGTCCAAGATCTGAGGATCATCCTCACCACCATCGTAGATATCGTTGACATCACCTGTCGATTCTGCCATCGTTGTACTTGCCACATATGTTTTTGCCTTAAGCATAGATCAAACCAACGTTCCAATCTCATCTTCTCCTAGAAGTCGATTTTCTCGATCGTTCTTATCCAAACTACCCTTCTGAAAGGTCGTATACCTTCCCAAAGGTCATGACCATTCCCTAGAGGTTGTAACCATTCTAATTACACCTTTTGGTGCCTATAAATACAACATTCCTCTCTGAAATTCGAATGGTTGATCACATATACAACAAAAGAACGCTAAATACTTACTTACATTTCCCGTAAACCTTTACTCGTAAATTCACCCAACACATATAGTTCCAACCCTGTATTCAAATCAGAAACACAGTAAGATTTAGTTCCTTTCATAAGGCATTGTAGTTTAGATCGAGAGATTGACTTCTTTCATCCGTTCTCGAAGAAAAGACGAGCAAGAACGCCCCCGAGGCTTGACACACCTTCCGAGTAGAGTAAAAAGGATTGACGCTCCTGATTTCTTTTACTTGTTTATGTTCTGTCCAACTTTAATTTTCTGTTTATATATTGTATGAATACGATATCGAGTTTATTAAGAGATTAATGTTCTTCACATGATTATGTTCTTGAAAGTTAAATTATTAGTATGCATGTTTAGTATGATATTTACATCAAGTGGATTGTTGGATATAGTTTACTAATATATATATCATTAACTTATGATCTTAGTGATACGAATAGGTTCGGTTGCTTAGATTATAATCTAGTTTTACTTGTATGACTGTAGTTGATTAAAAGAGATTAATACGAATAGGTTCGGTTAGCTTTATAATTGATGTTCATATAAGAATAACTTATTTGCATGTATCGAGAGATCGAAATAAGTTAGTAAGATTAGATTGGTCATATTGAGGATACTTAATATTGTGTTTATGTGCTTAAGTAAATTGGTGTCTTTGCCTTTAGAATTGAATAAAGTAATATGTGCGTTTGGTGAATTGAAGTATATGTTATATGTGAATGGTACAGTAAGTTGTGTTTTTATCAAGCAAATCAATAAGGATTATCGTTTTAACTATTTGTGAAAAGAAAATGAACGCGAATAAGAGAAAGTTTAAATACATTGTTCTATCTCTGTGGGTACGATCTTTTTATTAATATATGCGAAACTGTGCACTTGCAGAAATAATGCAACAACTGTTGCTAAGAACATCTTGAAGTACTTAAGAAGAACTAAAGAGATGTTTCTAGTATATGGAGGTGGAGAATTGCGAGTAGAGGGATACACAAATGCCAGCTATGAAGAGTTCCAAGCAAACTGTAACAACAACAACCACAACTGAATCAGAGTATATAGCAGCTCGGGAAGCGGCTAGAGAAGCTGGATGGATTAAGAAGTTCGTAGGAGAACTTGGTGTGGTTCCTGACATTGTGAACCCGATTACTCTTTACCGTGACAGTAATGGTGCAGTCGCACAAGCTAAGGATCCACAGTCTCATCAATCATCCAAACATTATGAAAAACGTTTTCATATGTTAAGGGAATATGTGGTTAAGGGAGATATAAAAATGGAGAGAGTAACATTTCAGATCCGTTGACCAAGGCGTTTGATTAATTAATAGATATTAGATTAATATACGACCGATTGTGTAAGGACCTAGTGGGTCACACACTAAGAGTATTGAAGGATAAAATGGTAAATTGGTAAATATACCAAATATATGTATTTGTTAGTAGGCCGAATTATATATAGTGTTAATATATATAGTTTAATTGAATTAAATTATAATGTGTTATAATGTTAATTAATTAAATCCTACTAGTATAATAATTGGGATTATAAATTAGTTAATTGAATAATTTAATAATTATGGATTTATATAAATTACTAGTTTAACTAAATAGGAATACTAGTGTGAATATAATTATTTTATTAATTAAATAAGAGTTGACCTAGTCCTTTTGGAGTAAGATTTTTATTTGGAGAGACAATTCAAAACACTATAAATATTTTTATTTAGGAGAGACAATTCAAAACACTATAAATACAACCCCTATGGGTTATTCGGAACACGCATATAATTCTCTCTAGAGAAGCCGAAATTCCTACACCAAAATTATGGTTTCCATTTACCGTTTTATTCATTCTTGCTCATGTGGACTTAACGCCAGAGGTGTTCTACTTTGGGTACTCGCGAGATTAAATTAAAGAAGACTTGTGGGCGCGACAACAACGTTAGATAATAATATCCTAGAGGTATTTTATCTAACCAATCTTCTTAATTGTTATTCAATAAGGTAACAGATCTTGGTTTAAGAAATTGAATTTTTTTAATTCCGCTACGAACGTCATAAATTTTCAATTTCCAGCACACCCCGCCCCATTGACACCCCTATCTGTGATGTGTTTCAAATTTGTGAGGTGAGATTAGTTGGAAAAAAACCTTTTACAAGTGTTTGTGAAAGTCTACTGGACTGGAAACCTTTACAATAGTTTTGTGAATGATGAAAATATTGTGTCAAGATCATAATGAATAAGATGTTGATAAATTGAAGATCATGAAGATTATTTCAAGAGGTTAATTTTTTTTTATATGATCGATAACAAGATTTGTTGAAATTTGAATTTTTATTTTGTATTGTCCAAGTCGGACGTTTGAGATTTTCACCTCCGACTTGAGGAGGATATTGAGATATTGATGATATTATGAGAATGATATTATGTGATACTAGAAGTATAGTATTATGAGATATGATCATGAAAAAGAAAAGAGTTGAGACAAGTTTCCGCTCAAGAGAAGAAAGGAGCAGAGACGGGTTGTTTGAAGAAAAGATATTATTATTCGAAAAAATTCAATTTGAGTTTTTGAAGTGCAAGTTGGACATTTGTGATTTGCATGCTCCAACTTGAGGGAGACTATTAAAGCTTAATTGGTCTACATAGTAATATTATATTTAGTCTTTATAGGAATATTTGTATTGTATATTATATTTAGCCTATTTAGGCATGTACTCTAGTTTTGGTAGTAAGGGTTTTCCTAGTTTGTGTAGGATTCTTTGTAACTATATATACGTACATCGTGAATGAGAAATGAGGAGACGAATTTACCTTAAAACTTAACAGAAACACAATTTTTTGGGCGACAACCCCACCACAGTAAAAGCAATACACCTTATTTTAGCAAAAGCATATCTGCCACTTGCTCTCCTACAGAAGGCTAAGCTATATGCAACCCCTTATACTTGGTCAAAAAAGTCACTTTGCTCCCTCAACTTGTGAAAAATGATACACTTAACCCCCTTTTTATCCATATTCACTCTCATTTGGGAGAGTGAACTACACTCTCCTGAAAATTACAAATATAAAATTACAAAATTTCAAAATTGGTCCTTTAATATCTCTAATTTCTTAATTTTTTTCATATTTTTCTTCTTCTTCCATCTGAAATTTTAAAATCCGGAATCCAGCTGTTGATTTTGGAATTCCATAATTTGGAGCCACATTTCGGTGGACGAAATTTGAAATTTCAGAATGTGGCTCCAGCGACTAGAATCTAGAATTTCAGAATCGGGCGCCGGAATGTTCTTTGAATTTTTTTAATGAAAAGAAAGAAAAAGAGAAAGAAGATGGAGATGTAAAATTTAAATAAAATAAAATAAAATTTAAGGGTCTTTTTTATATTTTTTTATTCTTTTTCACCCATCCACTACAAGAAATCAGGTTGTTTGTGACAACTTTTATTGTCACGAACTATAGAAAAGTTGTCACAAAAAAGATTTGAGACAATAAGCCGTTGTCACTGTGGTTGTCACATATAACTCCGTTGCTAATATTTTTTGACTAGTGTGATAATAAAATATTGTCACAAAACATAGAAGTTTTTGTGAATAATAATTTATTGTCACAACACTTCTAATTGCTACAACTTTTATTGTAACTGAAACAAAAACTATTGTCTCAAATATATGGAATTGTCACAAAATATCCTTTAATTTTGATTGAATTCATATGACAACTTCAGTTGGTTGTCACAAAAAATAACATTTTGTGACGACAATATTGTCACAAAATTATATTTTTTTTTGTAAAGATAAATTTATTGTCACACAATTTTTAGTTATTACAAGTTTTGTTGTAGTTGAAAAGTAAAAATTGTCACAAACATAACGAGTTGTCACAAATTACGTTTAATTTAAACTGAATTCATGTGACAACTTCAATTTATTGTCACAAAAAAAGCTATGTTGTGACCACTATTGTTGTTACTAAAAGTATTTTTTTTTGTGACCGCTAATATTATCACCATATAAACTTGCTAACAATAATTTTTGTTGTAACAATTTCATCTGTTACAATATTTTTGATTAAAAAAAATATAATAATTTGGATTGAATGGAACTCCAATATACTAGTATTGTTTGGTCACCATAGTCAGTTCATAATCTATAAACCGACTCTATTAAACTCTATTAAACTCAGGGTTTCACATATCCTGCATAATAATAACTTAATTTCATGATAGAACACAAAATTCAATACTTTAACGCACTTTACTAAAACTAAAACAAAGTGAAGTAGCTAATGTAGACTTACAAAGATTATCTACTAATTTGCAATCTTAACAAAACTATGCAAACAAACTTAAATCGTAAAGAAAATTTCAGGCATTTAATCACTAAGCAAGAAACTGTAAAATAGATAAATAAGAGAAGCACCTGATCAAGATTCTGATATAATGATCCTTGATCTCAATTGCTCTTTTCCTTTACCAACACTACTAAACTATCCGTGATGGATACTCCTCTTTTTCTTTATGCTCTAATTCCTATATTCATACTAACACAACATCTAGAATTCACAACTATCCCTAACCCCACAATACCATAAAATGCTTTAACAGAGCAGCTCAATAAGTACCTTAGTTTTGTCATATTCATTCCAATATAATCATATAACTTTTTATCCTCATGAGTTACTTGCATGCTCAATGCAGTTGAGTAGTTTCATCTCTAAATAAGTCCACATCTGCGATTAAGGCATCAACTTCACATTACCTTCCTCAGAAGTGAAGGGTTAACAACACTCTGGACTTGTAATTCACTACTGGTCCAGCTCATCCATGTGATTTGCTTTCGATTCTAAATGTATGGATTCCATATACAGACTGCAAACAACCTATAAAGATGAGAAATATACAAGTACAATCACAAGTCCTGTCAAGTTTTGGTCAAAATAATTCGTCTCCTTTATTATTCACAAGAGCACATATTTATACAAGGAATACAAAGCAAACCTATTCCAACTAGGAACCCTATTCCAATACAAAGAATAGGAATAAACAAAACAATTCCTAATTAACTCTAACTAGGAATCTTAACATCCCCCCTCAAGTTGGAGCATGCAAATCGCAAATGCCCAACTTGTTCATTAAAAACTCAAAATGCGTTTTGCCCAACGCTTTGGTAAAAATGTCTGCTAGTTGAACCCGTGTGGGGACATATGAAGGAGCAATCATGCCATCCTGAATAGCATCACGAACAAAATGACAATCGGCCTCAATATGCTTTGTACGCTCATGAAAAACGGGATTTTTAGCAATGTATAAAGCCGATTGACTATCACAAAGAAGCCGCATTCCATGTGGATGCTCAACACCCAACTCCTTTAATAACTGACGTAACCATTTTAATTCACAAGTAATGGCCGCCATAGACCGATATTCTGCTTCAGCGGAAGAACGTGATACCGTATGCTGCTTCTTTGTTTTCCAAGACACAGGTGAGTAACCGAGTAACACCAACCAACCGGTCAAAGAACGTCGAGTAATTGGACAACTCGCCCAATCAGAATCACACCAACCTATCAAACTCAAATTACTATCAAAACGGAGCAAAATGCCCTGTCCAGGTCGTTTCTTAAGATAACGCACAACTCTAAGAGCCGCCTCCCAATGCTCCACATGAGGCGCGTGCATAAACTGAGATAGAATATGCATCGCATACGCCAAATCTGGTCTAGTGACAGAAAGATATTTCAAACGCCCAACCAATATCCGATACTGGGACACATCCTCTAACAATGCGCCGGTTGCACGACCCAATGTATGATTCTGCTCCATAGGAATGTCAGCAGGTTTAGATCCAAGAAGACCTGTCTCAGAAATTATTTCCAGAGCATACTTTCTTTGACATAGAACCCTCACTATTACGTGCAACTTCAAGACCTAGAAAGTACTTCAACACACCCATATCTTTCATGCGAAAACATCTCCCTAAATATGCCTTAAAGGCATTCAGTGCCGCATCAGAATTACTAGCAATCAATAAATCATCCACATAGATCAACACATTAATTTGGACCGTCCCTCTAGTAAGAGTAAATAGAGAGTAATCTGAATACGACTGTGTAAAACCAAAGGTCTTGAGAGCCTTTACTAATTTTCCAAACCAACAACGTGGTGCTTGACGCAAACCATACAAGGATTTCTTCAAACGACATACTTTTCCCTCATTACCTCCAGCAAATCCCGGAGGAACCCGCATATAAACCTCTTCATCAAGATCGCCATGCAGAAAAGCATTATGCACATCCATTTGATGTACGGACCATCCTTTAACCGCAGCAACAGACAAAAAAGTACGAATCGTAACCATCTTTGCAACAGGAGCAAAAGTTTCATTATAATCAATTCCTTCTACCTGATGATTACCGAAACAAACTAGTCGCGCTTTGTAACGCAATAGTCTCCCATTCTCATCACGTTTCTCAGTAAAAATCCAATTACTACCAAGGGCTTTCTTTCCTGGGGGTAATTTCACAAGAATCCATGTTTTCTGGTCTTCTAGAGCCCGAATTTCAGTACCCATTGCATCATGCCACCCTTTACTCTGCATTGCTTCCTTAAAGTTTCGAGGAATTGCACTCGAATTAATAGCTGCCAGGAAAGCACGATGTTTTGCAGAAAATTTAACACAATTAACAAAATGAGTAATAGGATAAGGCGTACCTGAAGAAGATGATGGATCCAGTGAAACTTGGGGAGGACTATTTTTCCGTATTGTATGAGTAACAAAATCGCGAAGTCGAGTAGATGGGACTTTAACACGTTGACCACGTCCCAATTCTGAACCATGAGTACAATTTTCTTCCTCCCCGGGTACCCTCAGATCATCCGATTCATCTTGGATAATGTCCTCCGCCGTTTCTGAATGGGGGGAGGCATTTTCGGCCTCGTCTCGCCGAGACAAAGAAGTGTCTCGCCGAGACGAGGAGTTGTCTCGCCGAGACACATTGTTGTCTCGCCGAGACACCTCAGTGGTGGTGTTGTCTCGCCGAGACACAATGTTGTCTCGCCGAGACACATTGTTGTCTCGCCGAGACACATCCCTGGGGGGCAAATCTTCGCTAATTTCTTCCTCTACTTCAGACTCAACCAACTCTTCTTCAACCGGGGGTGTTGTACACTCAGGGGTGGGGTTTTTCATGCGATAAGGAAAAACGTACTCAAAGAACTGGACATCCCGACTAACAAAAAATTCCTTCGTCTCAAGGTCATACAACTTCCACCCCTTTTTGCCAAAAGGATATCCCACAAAAATGCACTTCCTACTTCTCTTCTCAAATTTATCTCCCCGTACACGTTGATTATGGGCAAAACATAAACACCCAAAGACCCTTAACAATGTATAATCAGCGTGTTTTTGAAATAACACCTCATACGGACTCTTGCCTTTTAGAACCATCGAAGGCGTACGATTAATAAGATGACAAGCTGCTAAAACACATTCTCCCCAAAAATAAATAGGCAAATTTCCCTCAAACCGTAGGGCACGTGCCACATTCAGAATATGTCTATGTTTTCTCTCCACACGTCCATTCTGCTGGGGTGTTCCTACACACGAAGTCTCAAACAATATACCCTGAGTAGTAAAATAAATGTTGGCCCTAACAAGAACAGAATCACCTAGAGGGGGGTGAATAGGTGTCTAAGTTGTAAACTGAAGTTTTCTAAGTTTTTAAAGAAACTTAAAATTCAGAGTCAAATTTCCTCAGAGTCAGAAGCTAGCTTAAGGAAGTTGCTTCTGAGGGAAATTCTGCCTAAACACAGTTAGACTGTTTTCAGCAACAGAAGTTCTGATTTGAGAACTTCTGGACAGTCTTCTGAACCAAGACAATGATATTTTTAGAGAAAATCTGTTTCAGCACTAAATATGAACAAGTACACAGAAGCAAAAATAACAAGTATAAGAGGGAGAAAGAAGTTCAGGAGATCCTGAGTGAACAATTCGATTTATCCAAGTTCGCCACAGAAGTCCTGTGACTACGTCTTGTCCCCTGAGGTCGCAGCCTACAGAGATTTTATAAATCCACTATTCAGAACTTTTATGGCAAGTTCAGAAGCTCCTTTACATCAACAGAACTTAAGCTAATTTCTCACTTAGTTCTGACTAGCCTAAAAAGAGTTAAAGGATTTCCACCAGAACAAACAATACTCTGTTTTCTGGATTTCTCACCCAACTCTAATCTCAACTAGATTTCTCTCTTTAAATCTAACTGAAGATCACAAACGATCTTAGTTTACAAGATTCCTATTATGAACTTGTTTTTCTTCACTCTCTCACTTTAACTAAGACTATGCTAAGAAAGTTTGAGAATGGAAAAGA
Organism: Euphorbia peplus; assembly: GCA_028411795.1. NCBI lineage: Eukaryota > Viridiplantae > Streptophyta > Magnoliopsida > Malpighiales > Euphorbiaceae > Euphorbia > Euphorbia peplus. The sequence goes on along the minus strand of CP110843.1, from coordinate 2,691,523 downwards.
ATGCTCTGTTTTCCTTGTTAAAACAGTGCGTTGAGATTTTGCTCGATGATCACGCGTATGTTGATGCAGTGGAGCAAGGCTACTATTTATAGTGTATGAAGATGACCGTTGGTGAGTTTGAATCTTCAAAGGAGATGACATCAGTTGTTGTAGCCGTTAGTTTGTCAAATCTTCAAACGGTCTTCAAACACTTTGATTCCGTTATCCTTGTTCTTTAACTAAATCCGGTAAGTGATTTGAAATCAAGGATGAGGATGACAGAATCATTCTTCAATTGGATCAACAAAGGGTAGACAAGGAAAATCCGGTTTCTCTTGAACAGACAGGCGCGCTCCATCAAAACAGCTTTTTGAACTTTTGGCGCCTTGCATTAAATGAACTTGTCAGAGCATTAAATGCTATCAAGGACCCGTGACTTAGCTTTCAGGAGCTAAAGTCCTCTTGACTAAACTTCTGATCACAATTGGCAAAATTTCTGATTGCAGAGAACTATTGAGGAGAGCTTTGGCAGACTTCGACTTCAGAGCGGAGTATCCAGCTTCTGAGTAAATGAAACTCTGACTTCAGCAAACCGATCTTCTGAGTTCGTTAAGCAATCCAGAAATGATTCATTCAGCACCTGCTGAACATCTTACACATAGACTAAGAATAAAAATTATTAGTCAATAGAAAACTATATGTAAGGTACTGTTGAGTTTTCATCTTCTGAAACGTTTGAACATAATCAAAATACTTAGGGTTCATCATTCTCCCCCATTTTGGTTATGGACAAACCGTGGTCAGAAGGTAAAAGAAAACATGAGGATTAGAAAGTGACTTCCTGATGCAAATGTTTCATTACTTCTGAGTAAACTAACTCCCACATTTTAGTGTAAATGGTGATCTTCAGCAATCTGTATAAACTTAATAAGACTTAAGATCAAGTTGTTAGATTTTAAAAGAAGTGTAATTTACTAAGTTAAGAAGAAACATAAGCAAAAAGTAAGAAGTCAGATATGCAAGAGAATATAGAAAAGGTTCAGTGTATATAAAATCAATCAGGAGACAACAAAAGAAACAAAATAATCAGAAGAGCAAGTCCTAAGACAAAGACTACCCAACCCAGAACCTAGCTAAGAAGCTTGAGTCCTATAGATTACATGTTCCTAGGTTTCTTCTGAGGAGGAGGAACAACACTGGAACCTTCAGCACCACTAGCTCTTTTCTGACCAGACTTCTCCCCCGTTTGACCAGAACCAAGAGCAACACCAAGAGCACCCTGAGACTTCAACTTTTGCTGAACATTCAGAGAAGTCTGATATTGCTGAGGAGTTGGTCTCACAGTATTGATCATATCCATTCGTCTTCTGAAGTCATCATCAATGGTCTTCATATGATCAAAGGTCTGACCAGACATAGGTCGCTGTCTCTGAACATCATCCAGAAGGAGCTTGATCAACCTGTTGTTAGCATACACAGCAGCAGTGAGATGCTCATTCTGAATATAAGTCTGTCCTCGAACAAACCTATAGCAGTTGTGAAGAGTCTTTTCTTGTTCACGTGCTTGAGTGTGCATAACCTTCAGAAGTTCAGTGAGCTCAGCAATCTGTGCATTCTGAGCAGTGACAGCAGACTCAATGTTGGAGAGTCGGTTGTTGAGATCAGGAGTGATGTCATATACAATCTTGGCAGCTCCTGAAGATGAAGAACCTTGAGCAGAAGATTTCACTTCTCTCAGAATGTGATTTGCAGTACTTTGCAGGTCTTCAATCTTACTAGGGAGTATCTTCTCATGAGCCTCATAATGCTCGTTTGCTTCCTTGACTTCTTCTGTCAATATCTCCAAATTCTCATTGACCTTCTGAGAAGAAGCAAGAGCAATATTATCCAGAGAAGGAAGAGTCAGAGCTAATTCCCTCAATTTATACAGCTCATCATATGTAGCTAAATGAAGTGTAGAAAGATTGCGTATATACACAGAAGGATCCTGCATTTGGAGCATGGTCATGAGCTGCAGGTTCTGAGCTTTCAAAGAATGTAATTCTTGCAGCACAATGCCCTGAGCGTACATGTCAGCAGCAGAATTCCTTTGCCCTATACCAGCAAATCTATTCAGCAATTCATCTGAGCCACTCTGACTCATTCTTCTCAACTCGTCAACACTGGGGGCACCTCCAGCTTCGAAAATACCAGAAGCTCTGCCCATGAAGCCAAAACTTCCAAATCTGGTGTCCAGATCTTCCCGATTCAGGTGTTTGCGTAGGAAGTCATAGTTTGATGACAACCCAGCAAATCCTGAAGGAGTGGAGGAGGTAGTTAAGGGATCACACACAGGAGGTGTATGTCCAGAGGTTGAAAGAGGAGGGACAGAAGTTTGAGGAGAAGGAATAGTATGTGGAGAGGAGGAAGAAATAGGATTTGTACAAGGAGGTAAAGTTGAAGGAATGGAAAAAGGTATTGACAAAGGTATGGAAAGAGGAGGAGCAGTAATTCCAGAAGTTGGAAAAACGGCAGAAAAAGATAGAGAAGAAGTAGTGGAAGTAGAAATGGAATCAGTGAAAATTGGTCCAGAGGACAGATTCACTTCTGAATAGGATCCAGAAGGAAGAGTAGATGGAGGAGGGACAACCTCAGATGTTGAAGTTGTCAGAGGAATGAAAGTCTGAGATTCACTAACTTCTGTGACAGAAGGTAGTGAGGGAGATGGAGGAGGAGTAAGAATGGGAGATGAGATAACCTGTTCAGAGGCATTAGGATCAAACGATGAAATCGGCTCAGCATATAAATGAGCCATTCTGAACAGCGTTTCAGAGGCATCCCTTTCACCAGGGTTTCTTCCTTGATTCAGAAGAACATTGTCAATGAAGTGTTCATTGTCAACATTCTCAACAAACTGTTTAGCACCTTCAAGAACCTCTTCATCTTCTGGTTCACTCTCTTCTGACAGCTCTTCAATCGTAGGAGCGTCAACATCCTCTTCATCAGAAATCTCTGACAGCTCTTTATCAGCAGCTTCCGGTTCCTGAGTAACAGGATCCTCCAATTCAGCACTTGAGGCAACAGCGAAGTCCTTCTTCTTCAGAACCCTTCGTCTTGCCACAGCCTTCTTCCCAATTCTGGTAGTGAGAGTGACATTCTCAATAATTCGAGAGGACAGAGAGACATTCTCAAGATTCTCTTCTTCCTCTGAAGTCTCAACTACCTTTGAGAACTCAGCATTCTCAAGATTAGCAGCACATTCTAAAAGTTTGGCATCGGCCTTAGCCTTTGCAGCAATTTCACGCTCAGCAGCTAACTTGTCTTCAGCTTCTTTCTTCCTTCTTTTCTCTTCAGCAAGAGCCAGAACTCTTGCAACCTTTTCAGCTTCAGCAGCCTTCTCTTTCTCAGCAAGGCGTGCTTCCTCAGCATCCTGAGCTTCTTTCTCAGGAACATCCTTTGGCTTCTCATCAACAATCTTGCCAGAAGGTTCAACATTGATTGTTGTTTGAACTAACGTGGGAAGAGGTTCTGAGACAGCAACCTTCTCAACATTCAGGACCAACTTGCTTGACCCTTTCTTTCCCTTGCCCTTTTTGGCAACATTCTTTCCTTTCTGAACAGATGCATCCACAATTTCCTTCTGAGCAATACTCACAGAGGAGCCCTTCTCATTCTTCTTCGGAGTAACACCAAAACTCAGGTTCCTGAAGGTATGCATCTTCAGAACCGTACTCCTACTAGTAACACCTTCTCCTGAAACAACAACGGAGGCTGCCTCAAACAGCCTTGTCAGGAGTGAGCCATATGCCAATGCACTCACGGTCGTTACATTCTTCATCTGCCTTATCAGTATGGCAGGCAAATTGATCTTCTTCTGGTTGACCAGATGCCACATAAATACTCTTTCTCTGTTGGAAACACAATTGACTCCTCCAGCCTTTGGAAGAAAAACATTCGTAGTCAAATAGTGTGCCCACCTCTGGTGCTGAGTCAACCAGGTAGCGTAAGTTTCCTTGGCACTCAGATCTGGCCTAGCCCAGTTGGCTTCTGAAAAACCTTCTGCTGAACCATCATCTCCAATGATGATTCCTTCATCATCAATCCCTATCACTTGAGAAATGGAAGCCCTGCTGACTTCGATTTCAACTTCCCCAACCACAGAGTGAAGAACATCCTCCTCATTAGAAAAGAAATGGAGGTTCTTATAGAATTCTGTAACTAACTTAGGATAAATGAATTCTTCGAGAGAAACGAAAGAATTCCAGTTTTGAGCGCTAAGCCAGTGAGAGATTGGTTCAGTCGATTTGACAACATCATCTAGGAACCTAGAGGTGAAAACCCTAGATTCACTAACTTTCTTTCGTGATTCATCAGAGAAGATGTGTGTGACAGTGATTTCTTGAGCCATTTTGAAGAAATGCGAAATTAGGTTAAGATTTTTAGAGAGAAGAGAACACAGAAAAAAAAATCTATGGAAGTTCTAATGGCAAAGAAAGTGAGAGTAAAAAGTTCTAAGTATGGAAAACCCTTATTTATACCCAAACACAGAAACCGTTCCAATTCAAAAAGCAAATACACACCGTTTAAAAGGGAACATATAACCGTTAACCACAGAACAGCGCCGTAATAAGCAGTAAATAACGCATGCTTTCAAGTCAAATCATGATTAGAATTTATTATAACTAAATTATCTTAAACGATCAAACACTTAAGATACTCAGAGACAATAATTCTAAGTTATTGAAGAGGATAAGTCATACCAATGCCTTCTCGTAAGTTGCTGAAAGCCATTCCAGCCAGAGGCTTAGTAAACATGTCAGCAAGATTTTCTTCAGAGGGAACATGAGTAATGATAATATCCTTCTTCAGAACATGATCTCTCAGAAAGTGATGTCTAATATGAACATGCTTCATCCTGCTGTGCTGAATAGGATTCTTTGACAGATCAATTGCACTTTTGTTATCACAGTAGATTGTAATTGTTCCAGGGATGACTCCATAGTCAGCAATTTGTTGCTTGATCCAGAGCATCTGAGAAACACAACTTCCAGCAGCAACATACTCAGCTTCAGCAGTTGAGAGAGCCACAGAGGTTTGCTTCTTGCTATGCCAGGAGACTAGGCACTCCCCCAGAAAATGACAACCACCAGAAGTGCTGACCCTTTTCAATTTATCTCTACCATAGTCAGAGTCTGTGTATCCTATAGGAGTGAAATCAGAACTACAGGGATACCACAAACCAGCTTCTGGTGTGCCTTTAAGATATCTGAGAATTCTTTTGACAGCAACATCATGAATTTCTCTTGGCTTTGACTGATATCTAGCACAAAAACATACAGCAAAATGTATATCTGGCCTGCTGGCTGTTAGGTATAAAAGAGAGCCAATCATACCTCTGTAGGTTTTTATATCTACAGGTTTACCAGCTTTCTCTTCATCATCAATGTCTTTGCTGACATCCATTGGAATATCAACAACATTAGAGTCCATCATGCCAAATTTCTTCAGCACTTCTCTAGTGTACTTGGCTTGATTGATAAACACACCATCATTACTTTGCTTGATCTGAAGTCCTAAGAAGAAGGTTAATTCTCCCATCATAGACATTTCAAACTCAGCCTTCATGTGGTCACTGAACTCTCTGCACAAAGATTCATTAGTAGCACCAAATATAATATCATCAACATATACCTGAGCTATAAGGATATCCTTGTTCTTCTTCAGAGTGAACAGAGTTGTATCAACACAGCCTCTGACAAATCCCTTAGACAGAAGGAACTTTGTCAGTCTCTCATACCAAGCTCTGGGAGCTTGTTTCAGTCCATACAAAGCTTTCTTCAGCTTGTACACATGATCAGGAAACTTAGGATCTTCAAAACCAGGAGGTTGAGACACATAGACTTCCTCATCAATGTAACCATTCAAGAATGCACTTTTCACATCCATTTGAAAGAGCTTAACACCTTTGTATGATGCAAAAGCACACAAGATTCTAATGGCTTCTAATCTTGCAACAGGAGCAAAAGTTTCACCATAATCTATGCCTTCTTGCTGACTGTAACCTTGAGCAACAAGTCTTGCCTTGTTCCTCACAACATTTCCAAATTCATCAAGCTTGTTCTTCAGAACCCATCTAGTTCCAACAACCTTTATGTTGTTAGGTCTGGGAACCAAAGTCCAAACTTCTGACCTTTTGAACTGGTCAAGTTCTTCTTGCATTGCCATTAACCAGGAGTCATCATCAGCTGCTTCATAGAAGTCCTTGGGTTCCAGAAGTGACACAAAAGCCACATTCCCCATATATCTTCTGAGCTGAGCTCTGGTCATGACAGGATTATGAACAGAGTCAATGATGTTCTCTAAGGAATGATTCCTATGAGCTCTAACTTCTCTTGGTAAATCCAATGAGTCTTCTGAAACCTGTTCATCATTTGTTGAATCATATATAGGAGCATCTTCTGGAAGAGAGTTGACTTCTGGAGTGAAATTCTCATCTTGAGCTTGTTCAGCAACAGGAGGAACATCTTCTTTTTCAACAGGAGATGTGACTTCAGGAGCTTGAACTGCATCTTCATCAGGAGCTCTACTATCTGCAGGGTTAGTCTCATCAAACTGTACATGAACAGATTCATCTAGAGTTTGAGTCCTTTTGTTAAAAACCCTATATGCTTTACTATGTGTTGAGTAACCAAGAAAAATGGCCTCATCTGCCTTTGAATCAAACTTTGAAAGATATTCTTTTGTATTCAAAACGTAACACTTACAACCAAAGGTTCTGAAATAACCTATCTTAGGCTTTCGACCTTTCCAGAGTTCATAAGGAGTCTTGTTCAGAATGCTTCTGATTAGCACTCTATTCAGAACATAGCAAGCTGTGTTCACAGCTTCCCCCCAAAAATACTTTGGAAGCCTTCTTTCATTTATCATAGTTCTGGCTATCTCAACCAGAGTTCTATTCTTTCTTTCAACTACCCCATTTTGTTGAGGAGTTCTGGGAGCAGAAAAGTTATGATCAATTCCCTTGGTTTCACAGAATTCTTCAAACATAAAGTTTTTGAATTCTCCACCATTATCACTTCTGATATGGACAACCTTTTCATTCCTTTCATTCTCAAGTTTCTTTATCAGAACTGAGAAACATCCAAGTGACTCATCTTTGCTAGACAGCAAGATGACCCAAGTGAATCTTGAATAGTCATCTACAATGACAAAGGCATACTTCTTTCCACCCATGCTCATTGGTTGAACATGACCAAAAAGATCCATATGAAGTAGTTCCAAAGGTCTTTTAGTTGAAATGACTTTCTTAGTTTTAAAAGAGCTTCTGGATTGTTTACCAGATTGGCAAGCATTGCATAAATGGTTCTTTTTAAAACTAATTTCAGGCAGACCCTCAACCAATTGATTTCTAGCTACTTTGGCCAGAAGATCCATGCTAACATGAGCAAGTCTTCTATGCCAGAGCCAGGAGGTATCCTCTTTGGACATCAAGCATATATTCTTGCAAAGATTCTCAAGGTTCAGCATGAAAACATTTTCAACTCTAGGAGCAGTTAGAATAACTTCCCTTGACTTACTGTCCAAGATTTTACATCCAGAGGAGCTGAAGACAACATCTCTACCTTTATCACACAGTTGTGCAACACTCAGGAGATTGAACTTCAGGCCTCTGACTAGGGAGACATCTTTGATCGGAGGGTTAGTTCCTATGGATCCAGAACCAAGTATCCTTCCTTTCTGAGCATCTCCAAAGCTGACTTTTCCACCTCTTTTAGGATCAAATGTGATGAATGCTTTTTCATCACCTGTCATATGCCTTGAGCACCCACTGTCAATGTACCACAGCTTTGACATTGATGGAGCACTCAGAGCAACCTGCAACACAATCAATTAGTGATAGGTACCCAATCCTTATTGGGTCCTTCAGAGTTAGATTTCTCTTCAGCAGGTTTTAATGATATCTCAGATTGCAAGAGGTTCTTAATATGGTACTTGCAATCTTTCAACCAGTGACCATCACTTTTGCAAAGCTTGCAAAAGGGAGGGTTCTTGGATCTTTCCCTTTGCTTCCTGGGAGATTTCTTCTTCTTCTGAGATGGTCCAACATCTTCAGAGGCTGAGACAGCACTCTCAGAGGTACCAATATCAGGAGGAGAAGCTATCTCTTTCAGAAGAGAGGGAGTGACACGTTTCTTCTTCTTCTGGGGTTTATCACTTCCCAGAGGCAGCTTTTCTTTGCCTTTGACCTTAGAGTCATTAGCAGAAGTGCTGAACTGTTTACACAGTTTTTCTTCTAACACTTTCATGTCAGAATAAACTTGAGTAAACCTAAGAAACTTGTCAGCCTCACTCTTGTCCAATTTCCTTTTCAGGTACTTGAACATACTATAGAGTTCTTCAAGAGAATCAAAGATATTTTGTTCAGAAGATATGTTTACCTCAGAATCATATGTAACTTCAGGAGGTGCGGAAGTTTCTCCTGTGACATCTTCAGAAGTTGGCTCATCAATAGCCATAAAACAAATCTGAGCTTGCTCTTCCTTTTCTTCAGGATCACTGCTGGTCTCAGAGTCTGACCAGGCAGCCAGCATAGCTTTCTTGAACTTCTTCTTATCTTTCTTCAGCTCCGGACAGTTAGGCTTAATGTGCCCCGGTTGCTGACATCCATAGCACACAATAGGCTTATTTGGATCTCTCTTGAACTTTTCACCAGAATCAGGAGTTTTCTTGTCAAAGCTCCTGAAAGGCTTCTTGTAGTTTCCACCTCTGCCTTTTCTAAAGGCCTTCTTGAACTTCCTGGTCAGCATAGCCAGTTCCTCATCTTCAGAGGATTCATCAGAAGATTCTGCTTTAAGGACTACTCTTTTTCCTTCTGACCTTTCTCTCAGGTCATGATTCTTGATTGCCATCTCATGAGTAATCAATGAGCCAATGAGTTCATCATACTCATAGAAGCTTAAGTCCTGAACTTCTTCGATAGCAGTCTTCTTGGCTTGCCACGACCTTGGTAAGCTTCTGAGAATCTTCCTTACTTTTTCAGATTCTTCAATATCCTTTCCCAAACTCTTCAAGTCATTGACAATCTTGGTGAACCTAGAATTCATACTTGAGATGGATTCTTTGTCAAGCATTTCAAATAACTCGTAGTCTCTCATCAACTGATTGACTTTAGATTGCTTCACTTTTCCTGTTCCTTCGTAAGTGACTTCTAGCTTGTTCCAAATATCCTTTGCTGTTTCACAAGAAGACACTTTGTTATACTCAGTAGCAGAAAGTGCACAATGCAGCATATTTATTGCTGAAGCATTCGTTTGGAGTTTTTTAAGGATTTCATCTGTATATTCCACTTGAGGGATAACAACATGTCCTAAACCAGCTTCCATCCTAGTTGGGATGAAATCACCATTAGTGATAACTATCCATGCACTCATATTCTGAGCTTGGATGAAATACATCATTCTCTTTTTCCAGTAAGAGTAGTTATCACCATTAAATAGTGGAGGTCTAGTTGTGGAGGAACCCTCTGGAACAATGAAATGAGAGGAATTCTCAGGTTGGTGTCTACTAGCCATCTCTATTGATTCTGATAGGATCTTACACTTAGATTGTTAGATCTTTAGTAAATATACGAAGTGACCTTCGCTCTGATACCACTTGTTGGCCCTAACAAGAACAGAATCACCTAGAGGGGGGTGAATAGGTGTCTAAGTTGTAAACTGAAGTTTTCTAAGTTTTTAAAGAAACTTAAAATTCAGAGTCAAATTTCCTCAGAGTCAGAAGCTAGCTTAAGGAAGTTGCTTCTGAGAGAAATTCTGCCTAAACACAGTTAGACTGTTTTCAGCAACAGAAGTTCTGATTTGAGAACTTCTGGACAGTCTTCTGAACCAAGACAATGATATTTTTAGAGAAAATCTGTTTCAGCACTAAATATGAACAAGTACACAGAAGCAAAAATAACAAGTATAAGAGGGAGAAAGAAGTTCAGGAGATCCTGAGTGAACAATTCGATTTATCCAAGTTCGCCACAGAAGTCCTGTGACTACGTCTTGTCCCCTGAGGTCGCAGCCTACAGAGATTTTATAAATCCACTATTCAGAACTTTTATGGCAAGTTCAGAAGCTCCTTTACATCAACAGAACTTAAGCTAATTTCTCACTTAGTTCTGACTAGCCTAAAAAGAGTTAAAGGATTTCCACCAGAACAAACAATACTCTGTTTTCTGGATTTCTCACCCAACTCTAATCTCAACTAGATTTCTCTCTTTAAATCTAACTGAAGATCACAAACGATCTTAGTTTACAAGATTCCTATTATGAACTTGTTTTTCTTCACTCTCTCACTTTAACTAAGACTATGCTAAGAAAGTTTGAGAATGGAAAAGAATGCTCTGTTTTCCTTGTTAAAACAGTGCGTTGAGATTTTGCTCGATGATCACGCGTATGTTGATGCAGTGGAGCAAGGCTACTATTTATAGTGTATGAAGATGACCGTTGGTGAGTTTGAATCTTCAAAGGAGATGACATCAGTTGTTGTAGCCGTTAGTTTGTCAAATCTTCAAACGGTCTTCAAACACTTTGATTCCGTTATCCTTGTTCTTTAACTAAATCCGGTAAGTGATTTGAAATCAAGGATGAGGATGACAGAATCATTCTTCAATTGGATCAACAAAGGGTAGACAAGGAAAATCCGGTTTCTCTTGAACAGACAGGCGCGCTCCATCAAAACAGCTTTTTGAACTTTTGGCGCCTTGCATTAAATGAACTTGTCAGAGCATTAAATGCTATCAAGGACCCGTGACTTAGCTTTCAGGAGCTAAAGTCCTCTTGACTAAACTTCTGATCACAATTGGCAAAATTTCTGATTGCAGAGAACTATTGAGGAGAGCTTTGGCAGACTTCGACTTCAGAGCGGAGTATCCAGCTTCTGAGTAAATGAAACTCTGACTTCAGCAAACCGATCTTCTGAGTTCGTTAAGCAATCCAGAAATGATTCATTCAGCACCTGCTGAACATCTTACACATAGACTAAGAATAAAAATTATTAGTCAATAGAAAACTATATGTAAGGTACTGTTGAGTTTTCATCTTCTGAAACGTTTGAACATAATCAAAATACTTAGGGTTCATCAATAAACACCAAGACTCTTAAATTCAGTCCCATTATCACTACGCACCATCTTAATTTTCTTCCCAAATTGCCGATCTACCATAGCAACAAAATTAAGAAAACTACGTTCTACCTCTACCTTATTTGACAATAAATACACCCAAACAGCCCTAGAATAATCATCAACAATTGTCAAGAAATATGATGCACCACATGAGGAACGAGTTCGATAAGGTCCCCATAAATCACAATTAATCAACTCAAAAACATCACTACTTTTATTCAAACTTAAGGAAAAACTGTTTCGATGTTGTTTTGCATCAAAACACACATCACAAGGTTTATTACTACTATTCTTACTGAAAACAGAAATATTTGGTAAATGCTTCACTACATCTTCTCCCGGATGTCCAAGTCGCTTGTGCCACAATTCCACTGATTCACTTTTCGCAACATTTAATACACGTTCCTTCGGTACCCCACGGAAAAAATATAGTCCATCCCTTTGTTAACCGAGCCCAATCACCTTCCTCGTCTGGCGGTCCTGTATTACACATAAATCTTTTGTTAATTGGACAAGACATTGTGAATCAAATAGTAATTGACTGACAGAGATCAAACTACAATTCAATTTGGGCACAAATAAATCATTAGAGAGTGATAAACCCCCTGGTAGTTTAACAGTGCCTTCTTGACTTGCTTCAGCTGTTTTTCCATCCGGTAACCCAATTGGACATGTAGCAATTGTTTGAACATCTTTAAGTTGGGAAAAATTCCCAGTAACATGATGAGTTGCTCTTGTATCAATAATCCATTCAAAATTAGCTTTCTTACCCTGTAGTCTTTCGGTTGTTTTAGCTTGATTCAAAAGATCAAGGAGTTGAGTCCATTGTCCAGGCGTGATTCCTGAAAATCCCGCTGCTTCGGGGTCTCCACCAACATTACCAGAAGTTCCGTTTCCGCCATTGCCACTCCCACCAACAACAGCTTTGTTTGCACGAACTTTCTGTCCATTACCTCCTCTACCGCGACCACCACGTCCACCATTCCGACCGTTTGTTCCTCCACCACGGCCCATTCCTCTACCACGAGGTCGATCTCCCCACCAATCTGGATAACCAAGAAGCTCAAAACAACTACTAACATCATGTCCGTCACGATTACAGTGGTGACAAAATTTATTTGAGTTATCAGTTGGTTGAAATCTTCCACCCCGTGCATCAGAGTGAACTTTGAATGCCATAGCCTGGTCACGATCATCTTTAGAAAAAGATGTTTCTCCACGAATCAAACGTTCTTCTTGTATCACACGAGCATATACTCTATCAATTCCCGGCAAAGTATCAAGGGAAAGTAAGTTTGACCTTACCGTTCCATAAAGAGATGAATCCAAACCGATCAGAAAGTGATGTTGCATATCTTCTTCTTGAATTTTCGCCACTTGTGACTTCATGTCACATACACAACCTTCGCACTTACAGACCGGCAACTTCACATATGTAATTAAATCATCCCATATTTTGGAAAAATGACCAAAATAGGTTGCAACATCCTCCGTCTTCCCTTGTTTACATTCGCCAAGAGAAGATTTCAGCTGACAGATTTTTGTGCCATTCACAACACAAAATCGATTCTTCAAATATGTCCATAAAGAACTCGCCTCGACATAATAAGGCAAAGTTGACCTAATCTTGGGCTCAATTGTATTAAGCAACCAAGCAACCAACATTGAGTGCACTGCACCCCAATCTTCAAGCTGTTCTTCATTCATTGGTTTAGTAATCGTTCCCTCGATAAAACCAAATTTTCGTTTGGCTTTCAATGATGTTTGGATTGCTCTTGCCCATTCATCATAATTTTCTCCACGTAACTGAACCGGAGTAATCACATTACCCGGATTATCATTCGATCCAAGATGGTAGACATCCATCTTCTTAGTTCCACCCGTCTTCGAGTTCTCCTCATCACCCATGTCACCAAAGAGTAAACGAAAAATTTTGACGTTTTAAAAAATAGAAACCTCAAAAGAAACATAAACCGAAAGTTCGGTTCTTAAGACGCAAAAACTGCGTTTGTCTTCCCTAGAACCTGGCTCTGATACCATGTCAAGTTTTGGTCAAAATAATTCGTGTCCTTTATTATTCACAAGAGCACATATTTATACAAGGAATACAAAGCAAACCTATTCCAACTAGGAACCCTATTCCAATACAAAGAATAGGAATAAACAAAACAATTCCTAATTAACTCTAACTAGGAATCTTAACAAGTCCAAATGAGATGCATCATTTAAACAGTCTGTGCATCCTGTAAACATACTCTTCCAAGTTCAGAGCTGAAATTGAATGTATATACACATCAAAGATGTATACACGAAAAGCTTCCAATGGTATAAAAATGAAATTGATATTTGAACATATAATCGGCTGTTGTAGTAGGTATAACCAATTAAGCATGCGGTTTCTATACTAGTTCGCTAAAACTTGGTTGTGAAAGTGAAGACGAAAGGATAGAAAATCAAGAAATGAACAACCATTAATCTGGGTAGCCAAATAGTTTAAAACAAAAGGCGTAGAACTAATACCTTCACATGGAGCCCAACTCCCAACTGGGGTCAGCGCGAAATCAACGAATCAGAAAAAACTCCACCATTGAGCGGAAATGGCAAGCTACGTCGACTGCAAATTGAAGAAATCGCGAATCCCCAAGAGAGAAAAGGGAAGGTACGAGAGGCTAGGGTTTCAGTCAGCAGGTATAGAAAAAGTATAAAGCGAGAAGAAGAAGAAGAAGAAGAAGAAGATAAGTAGGAAAAGAAATATATAAAGAGATGACTGAGATGCGAGAGGAGGAGATTCAGATTTGACGGGAAGAAGAGAGGAAGAGCAGTGAAAGAGCCTTGAGATATCGGTTTATACATAATTAAATTAAGGGTCCTGATATGCTGTAAATAAGAACCATCCTATTTAGGTGTAAGCTATGGTTACTTTGAAGTAACCATTACTTTGACTTCATCACCATTGGATCAAAATCCACTACCCTCATCTGGTGATAGTGGGCAAAGTAATGATTACTTTGCAAAAAACAAAGTAACCATAGAAAAATCCTCTTATTTATTATCATTCATTGTTAATTTACTTTTCTAGAAAACTTCAAAAACTAATAAAACTTCAATAAGTAATAAAACATATTAATTCTTAAAAATTAAATTAATAAATAGTTTCAGGGGACCGTTGGCTGTAACTATAAAACCAATTTTTAATAAATAATAGTAATACATGTTACTGTAATCCTTGCAAAGTAAACTGATAAATAATTTCAAAAAATATGTATAAGTTTTATTTTGTAAATTTTGGTCATCGAACCGAAATAAAATTAAGATTGACTTTCGAGAGATTTTATGACACATCAAGAGCATGTATTTTGTGGTTATTCTAGTGGTTTATATTTTTTTACTATACCCTAAAAGTCCCTAGTAGCAACCCGTTAACATTTGATTATAAAAGTAATAATTCTATTTTTTTATTTTACCCTAAAAGCCTTTAGTATGAACCCATCAACCCTTTTTTCTAAAAGTACTTTCTATAAAATTAGTTTCTATTGTTTTTTATTATACCCTAAAAGATTAGTAGGAATTCGTTAATCATTGGCTATAAAATTGGTTTTTGTACCCTAAAACCCGTAATAACAACCCATTGACTCGTAATAAAATTGTGTTTTTGCAAAACCGTATCTAATACTACTATTATTGAGGACGGTTTTGTTAGAGAACCGATGTGATTGACCTTTAGGAACGGTTTACAAAACTGTACTAGTGAGGTACCCTAAGGGTCAATCTCATAGCTGTGTCGTACTATTTTAAACTGAGTTCAAATAATTCTAATGAAGTTAGGTAATGTCGAGTTTCCTTAGGTAGGATATCCATTGTCATTCTATTTAACATAGTTAAATTTTATGACAACTATTACTAAGTTGTCACGATTTTTAAATATCTTGTTACAACTTTTAGTTGTACCAAAAGTGTTTTGGTTACTTTTAGTATTTATTATCACAAAATCAATAAATAGTTTGTGACAATTTTCTTAGATTGTAACAGAATTAGAGTTTATGACAATTTTAAACATTTTGTCATATAATTTAAATGTTTTTGTTACAATTGTTAATTGTAACAAAAATATTTTCGTTACAACTGAGATTTATTGTCACAAAATGAATAACCGATTTGTGATAATTTCTTCTAACATGTCACAGAACTTATATTTGTAACAATATAAATGTGTTGTAACATATTGTACATTTTCTGTTACAATAGTAGTTGTCACATAAAATTTTTAGTAACAAGTAAAATATTGTTGTCACGGATTTATTTATCTATCTTGTGATAATCTTTATACAATTGTCGCAAAACTATTTTTTATGACAATTAAAAATTTAGTGTCACAAACAATAGGGTATTTGTTACAACAATTCATGTGACACTTGAACCATTGTCACATATACTAGGATTTCTTGTAGTGATCCACGCTTTCTTCATTTTAATATTTTTGCCACATCAGAGTCACATGGAACATGGGGGCTTAGTGCATCATTTTATATAAGTTGAGGGGGCTAAGTGTATCATTTTTCACAAGTTGAGGGGGCTGATTGGACGTTCGAAGAGTAGGGGGAACAAAGACTTTTTTGACCAAGTTTAGAGGGCTGCATATGATTTAACTATTGAGAAATTCTATGGTTACTTTAACTATTAATAGGATGCCAACACATGTGCAAGAGCATTCGACATACACAAACGAACCATATTGCTTTCTAACAGAGTATGTAAAGAACAAATGGTTAATGCTTTCATTAACGTAATTGCACAACACATGTATTCAACATTTGCAATGAAAATCAATCTTAACAAACATACCTTTACTCCAATTCTTTTATATATATGGAATCATACGATAAAACTGCAGTGAAAGATAAAACCCTGATCTCGTCATTGCGAAGGGAGAAAAGGACTATGGTTCATGATAATGACTTTCTCAGTTGAGGTCCATATGTACATCTTCCATACTATTGGAGGAAGATAGAAGCAGCTGGTCTATATGCAGAAAAGACCATAGATGATGATGAGAGATTGTATAGATTATTTTAAACAAAATGAAACCTGAAATTGTAAACAATAAAACAAGGTAATGAGAAGTTTCGAGGGAATCTTGTCATTGCGAATTGAGAAAAGGATAGATTATTATATGGATATAGACACTATGGATTATAGCATCTAGTTGGAACTCAACCTTAATTACCCATAAATTTTTCTAACAGTTCTAGCAGATACAAAAATCAAGCGAATTAAAGTCGAGCTGTCTTGCTAGTAAAAATATAATTTCTAACTTGCAAGGTGTATAAAAACAAACATGAATTAACAATATCATAAGGCTATGTTCTTTTGAACTTCTTAGAACTTATTTTAAGTTCAGTTCAGTTCAGCAACATTCAGTTCAGTTCAGTTCAGCAACATTCAGTTCAGTTCAGCAACAATAAGTTCAGTTCAGTTCAGTTCAACAACATTTAGTTCAATTTTCAGTAGCATTTAATTTAATTCATTTCAGCAATATTCAGTTCAGTTCAGTTCAATTCAACAACGGTTCAAGTTAATCATCTTATTTTTTTTTAATCATCTTCTCATTTTATTAGCATTAAAATTAGCAAATTAGAAGCAGATTCAAAAATTCACTAATACCATCATTCCATTCTATTTTTTTAATCATCTTCTTCCATATGATCCATGATCTCATCATTTTGTTCAGCTTCATCATCATTATTGTCATCCTCCTCTCCCTGCAATTCCCAAATTCGGTGTGCTATAGCATTCCGCACTGCAAACATGACGTTTTTACGATCTGTATTAAAAATATCTGAACCTACCATTTCATTAACATTCAGACCATGATGTATAATCGGTATCTCAAACGTGCACAATCTTATTATTATTATTATATTTTTAATTTTTTTACTATAGTTATTATTAAAAACTAATATTAATATTATTTATTTGATTCAGTTTCAATATTTATTTTTCAGTTTTACCAAAATCCAATTCAGTTCAGTTTAGTTCAGATCAGTTCAGTTCAGCAACATTCAGTTCAGTTCAGTTCAGTTCAGTTCAGATTTTTTCAGTCCACAAGAACGGAGCCTAAGTCAGAATTATTTTTTTCAATGCATTAATGATTCATGATTCATTGATATTATATATTTTAAGTAAAAGTAGGTAATGGAGAGGAGAACAATGCAATATCCTGACTAGGTCGACATCTACAACAAGCCACGAAAATTTAAATTCAAAATTATTATAAAGCGTAAAAACAAAAATTCTAGCTATACCTCAACCACATCTTTATATTAATCTCACAAACTTATTTTATTATTTTCTATATTTCAATATGGAAATGGAAAGAAAATTAAATTATTGATTAAAATTCTTTCTAAAAATTTAATAATTGTGCTTTTTTTGCTGCAGAAAGATATAAGCATATACTTACTGTATGAGTATTTCATAAAACAAATGATGATTTATTTCATTAAATTAAAAACTA
Source organism: Euphorbia peplus (assembly GCA_028411795.1). Lineage (NCBI taxonomy): Eukaryota > Viridiplantae > Streptophyta > Magnoliopsida > Malpighiales > Euphorbiaceae > Euphorbia > Euphorbia peplus. Next base: position 2,673,881 of record CP110843.1, on the reverse strand, counting down.
TAATTGGCCACATAAATCATCTTTATTTTTATTGGTCGTTACATTCCACTTGGTCTAGTATAATTCATTTAGCTTACATATCTTTAAGACCGTTAACAAATATAGAACTAAACATCTCCATTTCATTCTTCTTCAATGCTAAACCAATCTCAATTCCTCCATTTCCATCCCTATTCTCTGCCATAGAGATCAATAGATTCTTATCTATGGATACAACTCGGGTCTTCTTCGGCTTCCCCCATCCAAAATCAGTCCCATAAATCTCAAACCGAGGTGACCCGCTAACTCCGATTATCACATCTGCAACATTAAAAATGTTTTTGTGTTCCAAAAGGATTTCCTCTTCTCGTTCAATGCTCGTATTCTTCATTCTCATCTCTAACCCTTGTACCGTTTCTCTAATTTTGTTCGCTATAAAGGCTGTCCCATTCTTGCCAAGTATAGTTTCAGTATCGATCAATGAGAATCTTCCGGTGACACAATTACCGAAGTAATTCACTGGTAATGGAGGGTCCAAACGTGATCTAAAGTCTGCCGCAAAAACGAATCCAACCTTTCCTTCTCTTTCTAATTGTTTCGCTTTAACAATGCTTACTATAATATAAGCATAGGAAACAACAAAAGTCGATAAATGCACATGGTTTGAGAATTCTTCCTGTTTTTCCTCGAGTTCTGAAGCAATTTTCTGTCGGAGTTTTGTCATGTCTTGTTGGGAAAGCTCAAAATCGGCTCGTACTACGTTTTCCATGTCTCTTATCACTTGTGGAGGTTTTAAGCTTTTCGAGTTTGGTTCGGCATTTGACACCCATCTTTTCAAGTAATACATGTCTAATCCTAATGGATCGTCAACGACTGTTCGATCAAAATTAGGAGTCAGCTCGAGCGGTAAGGATGTCATTTGTTTCTTTGCCATGTCTGAGTTCTCTTTGCACAAATGCGCCCATGATTTCATAAACATAGCGACACTTTTACCGTCGAACATCGAATGGTGCATACAGAGGCCTATAGAGAAGCCTTGACTTGGAAAAAACGTTATTTGAAAGGCAATAATCGCAGCTTTTGAGTCGGAAATAGATAACTTGGGGATGTAGGGATGTAAAGCTACTGCTTCTTGCATTTCATTCTGAGTCAGATGGTTGAGATCCGAGTTAGACTCAGCAACTACAAGGGAAACCCCATCGTTTGGCACATAGAGGATAGATGGTTTCTCTGTGCTGACGGGCCATATGATATTTCCTGCTACAGCGAGAAAATGGGTAAGAGTAACGGAGAGAGAACTCTTAAGTTTAGGAAGTAATACCGAGTTGAAGAATGTATGAGTTGACTCGTGTTTGCCAAGTTGATAGAAAAAGACTCGTTCAGTAGGGTGGAACTTTATCATTAAGGTATCAAAATATGTAAGAGGCAGAGAGAACTCAACATTAGAAATTTCTGAGTCTATGAGTGGGGTGACTCGGGAAGTTTCTAATGTCTTAATAGACTGAATAGTTGCCATGACCGAGTTGTAGTTTGCTGATTCAAAAGTCTAATAGGAGAGGTTATATATACAATCATGTCTAATTAATGCATATCTTGTTAATGAAAAACACTTGCAGTAAATAAAGAATCCCGTTCAAAACAAGAACTCCGAAAACAGAAAAGAAATCTAACTTCACGCAACCATCAACAACACATCACATCACTATTCATCTTCAATCTGTTCATATTTCATATCATCCAAATCTCATAATAATGACGAATTTGCCCCAAAGTTGCTTTTTAAGGTGTTTGACCATGTAGGGACTAGAGGTTTTCTAGTTCTTCCACGTGGTAGCACTAGCCAGCTACAAGTTCTTCCACGTGGTAGCACTAGCCAGCTACATGGTGAGACTAAGAAAGCCATTTAGATCATTGTTTCCACCGCATGGTGGCACTAAATATAAGCGTTTGCCACAATGTAGGTGTACTAGGATTCTTCTAGAGTTACCATGTGGCAAAACAAGAAAGCCTCAAGTCCCTACTTTCGTTCTTAGTGAATTTTAGTAATTTATTTATTTTATAGAACCGTTTAAAATACAAATATTACATATCAGTAACTAAACATAAAACTATAATTAGTAATCTAGAAATAAGTAAATAAAGGCATGCAAATTTAAATTATATATAATATAAAATATAAGTTAATAATACAAACACCGACTACTAATACATTATCGACTCGCTTCAATTAAATTCCTCCATGCTTGAATCATGTTCGCATAACGAAAAGGAAATTGTTGAACACTTGGATGACGAAAGTATTGCCATTGCAAAGCGATAAGGGTACGGGAAACCCCGATACTAAATCTAGACAAATATAATGATTCCCAACATGACATATGACAATTTCGAAATCCAATTCGGAACCGTCGGAACGAAATCCAATTAGGGTTAGAGTTATAGTTATAGTTAGGGTTAGGGTTAGGGTTATAGTTATGGTTAGGGTTAGGGTTATAGTTAGGATTAGGGTTATAGTTAGGGTCAGGGTTGTGGTTTCGTGATTTTGTAAGTAAAGAACTGTAGTTTGCCTTTGAGCAAATTAAGGATTGTGGTTTGAGTTGGTTGTAGAATTATGGAAATGGTTGATTTTGTTGACGTAAACGAGGACATTTTTTGCCCGAAATGTTTTTCTGACCTTTGAGCTTAACTCTAACTTGACTCGTCAAATGTCAGAAAAATATTTCGGGCAAAAAATTTCATCGTTTACGTTAACAAAATCGACAATTTTCTTACTTCTGCAAGCAATGAAAACCACAGTCTTTTATTTGTTGAAAGGCAAACTACAGTCCTTTATTTGCAAAACCACAAAACCACAAGATACTTATGTGAAATTAACCCTTACACATTGAGTCATTGATTAATAATTTATTAACTTTAAAAACCATATTAATTTGTAAAAAGATGATACTCAACCAATAGTTGAATGGGTAACACTAGCACATAAATGACTTGTAGCGACGCACTTTTTAAGGCTTATTGATATATATGGAAAAAATTATTTCTTCCAAATGTGAGATTCAAATTATTGATATTTTATTACTATCTTTAGGATCATTTTTTTACCTCATCTTTCCACTATGGTGTCATCCTCAAGTACGAGTTTGTTACGACTATGAGAATGTGCATGATTATGTTTGAAAACATCACTTAATAAAAAACATAAACTTAGCCTAGAATTTAGTTTACTTTATTGAATGAAATTAGAGACGGTGAAGATCAAATAAATTAGGGTCAAGAGAGCAAAGGGCAAGAAATTAGAATTAGAGCATGGAGAAGGTCCAAGGGTATTTTTGGGACTAAATCCGGCTGCCATAGTAATGGTGGGCTGGATTTAGTCCCCCACTTAACTAATCATTATTAATAACGGATTTGTGCTGTACGGATAGAGCTATTTTAGAGCTTATGAATGCTTAATTAAAACATTTTGAATGTTTTTCCTCTACAGACATAAAGCTTTGTACATGTTTAATGGAGTTTTTCTGCAACTAGGGGATGCTCAATTCCCATTCTGATCCCCAATCTCTTGTCCCTACTTAGAATACAGTTAGAATGAATAGATTGAGTTTGATGAGATTTTGATGTTACGAATAGATTGAAGACAATCCCGTTCACATGCACATTAATGTGTATACACATTCACCCTAAGATTAATCTAATGGTCCAAAATTTATCTAATAAAATTTGAAATAAAAACCATAGACACTAAAAACTAAACCTTAGACCCTAAATCATCGACCCTAGATCATCGATCCTAAATCATCGACCCTAGATCATCGATCCTAAATCATCGACCCTAAATCATCGATTCTAGATGACGTGGTACTCCGGACTTATAATTCGATGACAAGTCACATATATTAGTATCTAGGGTCGATGATTTAAGGTCTAGGGTTGATGATTTAGGGTCTAGGGTTTAATTTTTAGTGTCTAGGGTTTTTATTTTAAATTTTATTAAATAAATTTTGGCCCATTAGATTAATCCTAGGGTGAATGTGTATACACATTAATGTGCATGTGAACGGGACTCGATTGAAGATGATTTCCTAGCAAATCTATTTTTGGGAAGAAAATCTGTTGTCCCGAACTTCCTATCTCATTTTCCTGTCCTTCTATAAGTTTTTGACATGTGTAAAAAAGATTCTAATATTTTTTTATTATACCCTAAATAGTCCCCGAATTAACCCGTCGTAGAATCTTTTTTACACGTGTCAAAAATTTATAGGGAACAGGAAAATGAGATAGGAAGTCCAGGACAACAAATTATTTTCCATATTTTTGATATATAACCTCAAATTATGGTTTTATTTAAATTTAATTATTTATTTCTTTTATAACTAATTTAACTATTTAAACTATTCATTTTGATTTTAATTGAGTTCAAATCAATTTAGTAAAATTCATTAGATATTCATTCAATTCAGTTAAGTTCAATTCTAGAGGCTTGTTATTTAGGCGTATTAAACTCTATTCTTGAAGAAAATTAATCCCAACTCAGTTTTTCTTTTAAATATACTTGAGCTTAGTCCAATATTTATTAAATTCGGTTGAGTTTCCTTAAAAAACTAAGGCCTTACTTGGTAATTTCTTTTTTTGATAGAAGAGTTATTATATCATTGAATAATATAGAAAAATTACAGCACAAAAATAATTAAAGGAAAAAAAGGAACTAAACCTCACAAAGATACAGGCAAAAGCCAGTATAAATCCCATATAGGGCAAATAAACTCTACAGAGAGCCTAAGACACCATAAAGGTACTAAAAAAAATGATGTAACACGTCATATATTTCTTGAGATTCTGGATCTACAGAAAAACAATTGCAAGCCATTCTTCAATATTTATGCTTCTCCAGAAAATCGGATCTATGTCCTTCATGAAATTGCACTCCCGTAGATCTATAGATCTATGGATTAAGTCAACCTTTTCCGTCCGCGTTAAATCTGAACGAGCTATAGATGAAGAAAAAATAGCTATCGGATGCAGATCTCATGACCAAAGAATATTGTTGAGATATATGAAGCGATGAGAAGAATGAGAAAAGTAAATCAGATTCGGGGTTGTCCTTCATGAAATTGCACTCCCGTAGATCTACAGATCTATGGATTAAGTCAACCTTTTCCGTCCGCGCTAAATCTGAACGAGCTATAAATGAAGAAAAAATAGCTATTGGATGCAGATCTGATGACCAAAGAATATTGTTGTGATATATAAAGCAATGAGAAGAATGAGAAAAGTAAATCAAATTCGGGGTTGTTGATGAGTGTCTAAATGAGCAATGAAATGTCTACTTTAATGCTAGGTTATTTAGTTAATTTAGTTGTTATTCTAGGCTTTATTACTCGTTTTGGTATTTCTATCTTCACAGGGCCTAAATGATTAAAAGGAGCATAATTAGCACATTTTGGAGCAATCTTGGACTAAGATGGATGATGGAGCTAAATTAGAGGAATTGGTTGTGAAGGCAGAGTTAGCCTTGCCCAAGGCTAAGCAATTTCGAGATTCAGAATTCTGTTTTGGACTTCTTTTCTGACTTATCGAGACTGATCTGGATAGCTGACTTGGCAGCCACGAAATTAGAAGACTATATCAGTTTAAGAAGAGTTCTACTTGAGTGGGTTTTCTATTTTCCTAGTTACCTATTAGGAGTAGATTTCCTAGCCTTTTAAGGACGTGATACTTGATGTTAAAGAGTTAGTTTTTGTTCTAGGTTTTTATTAGTTTTTTACAGTAGATTGATTTTGTTCTCCATGGCTATTCGTAGCTAAACCTTTTATTTCAGTTAAGGGATAGTTCAAAGGCAGGATTTCTTCAGTATTGTGAGACTGTTTTTATCTATTTGATATTCTTCTTTATTCCATATCATTTATCTTATTCACAGTCTTTAGAGAATTTATTCTCTATTGTTGTTTTACCATTGAATGATAACGCGCGGTTGTTCTTTGATTAAAATCAACATATAACTATCCGGTTAGGCTAGATAGTCGAAGAGTCATTGTTTAGTCTGAACGAAAGAAGTAGTAATTGGTATTATAAGGTTGGAACTTGATTGTATTCAGAGATAAATCAGTTTGACAATCTGATAATTACTCTAGTGACATTAATACATCAAGGGTCGATTTTATCGTATCAAGTGAATAAATTAATTAAGTTTCTGAATCGATATCGCTGAGAATCGGTTGGCTTAGATTAGGTTCTTCTATTTCTTAATGTTGTTAACAGGTTAAATCTTAGCCGCTGAGGAAAGGTTATTTGTTAATTAGGAATTGGTTATAGTCGTACTTAGCTAATTTGTTAATAAGGAAGAATATACCAAACTAATCTGATATGTGAATAATCTTATCTGTCGATGATCAATACGAACCGAAATCCTCGCTTGAGAATCCCTTGGCTGAAGTCTTCATCCTATATATTGTTTCAATCTTAATTCAGGTTTCATTGTTTTTGTTATTCATGTTAATCAATCATCTCAAATCCCCCTTTTTATTTTACTGTGTTATTTTCCTGGTTATATTTGTGATCGAATCGGTATTAATCCTTTGGGTTCGACCTTTACTTACTCTTTTACAAATCTGTTTTTGAGTCCAGTGAAGTTAATAATTATTTTTGGTGGTTTCGACGCTCATCAGTTGTCCTTCATGAAATTGCACTCCCTTAGATCTACAGATCTATGGATTAAGTCAACCTTTTCCATCCGCGCTAAATCTGAACGAGCTATAAATGAAGAAAAAATAGCTATCGGATGCAGATCTGATGACTAAAGAATATTGTTGAGATATATAAAGCAATGAGAAGAATGAGTAAAGTAAATCAGATTCGGGGTTGGGAGGAGGAAGAAAGAAGCAAAACTTCCTTCTTCCTCCTCGATTTCAAGCTCAAAACATGAGGTTTTTAGAATTAGCCTTACTTGATAGTATTACATAAATTTTATGGATTTGAATATCTACTTTTATTTAGAAGGACTCCCATCGACGAAATTTCATGTTTAAGAGATTTGGATGTTACAAATAGATTGACCGTTATTTCCTACCAAATTAATCTCTTTCATATAAGGAAAAAAAACCATTAGACTCCAGATTCGGATCGGGCTCAATCAGACCAAATATATACTCGAATCTATGTCGTTTAAGCTAAAAAATGGAAAATTAAGAATTTTGTGTAAAATATTAATATATCACTAGCATCTCAATAAACAGTTGTGCTCACTTGGTCAATAACTGACCAAATACAATTTGGTCAATCACCATTAGATTAGAATCTAAGGGTGAAGGTTTAAACATAATGAAATCACCTAAAGACGACGAGTTCATACGAGACTATCTAGGGTATGGTAAAAAAACAAAAAACACTATAGATTTTAATCTCCATCCTTAAAAAATTTAATCTAATGGTGATTGACCAAATTTTATTTGGTCAATTATCGACTAGCTGAGCACCACTCTCTCAGTAAATATGTTTCTTTTTTCTCCATAACTCCTAAATTGTTGGTTTTGTTTTCTAAAAACTAGCAAATGATGTCTTATATATATGGTAATTGTATTACTTTCTTTTATGTCTTGCGTTGTCAAATGGCGTAATATAGACAACAAAAACTAAAATATGAAAGAAATGATAAAATGGCATACATTTATGAATTTTTCAACTTACTTAAAACGACCTACATTCAAGAATGGATGGAGTAAATGCTATCTATGTCCATGTCCAACCCATCCCACATTATTTTAAGGTCGGGGTCGGGCTGAGCTCATTATTTTAAGGTCGCGTTCGGGCAAAGTTCAGCCCGAAAAGAAAACATAAATCCCAAACCAAATCTGGCCGCCCAAATTTTTTTAAAAAAATATTATTTAAAATTAATAATTAAATGTATTAAATTGAAAAAAAAAGTTGAGTTAAAAAATCCATCCATATACACTAGAACATCTATATAAGAATACGTTTGGGACTAGACTTCTTGTATAAAAAGTAGGAGGTTATTCCTATATAGAGTTTGGTGCCAAAAAAAAAAAGAGCGGTTAAAGTTTATATTTTTAACAATAATAAGAATTGTCTACTTATTATTATCCAAAAAATATTTATGCAAAGTACTTGTACTTAATAACTCACTTGTTTAAACACTTTATTGTTGAGTGCTTCTAAGTCAAGCATATTGAAAACTTCTATACATGAAATTTTTTCTATTTCTACATTATCAATTAACATGTTGTTCTTCACTTAAAGCATATGTGATTTGGTATTCATGATGAGTCCAGAATGTACTCATAATTTAAGGGTATTTTCATCAATTATGGACCCAAAAGAAGGAGATTTGTGCTTGAAATAGGTAAATATTGAAGATTGGTGCAGATTGTTCTGATCGCAGAGAGAACAAGCGCTTCTGGCTGTTCTCTGGCCTTTTTCCAACATCATTGGTGAAGGATTTCGTGAAGGGTATTTCTGGCAGCTGGAAAAGATTGAGAAAAGTTGAAGTTTGGCAAGTGGGTCTGATAAGTTTGGTCAGCTTTGTGTGATGAAATGGGGCGTGAAGTGATCGAAGAGAGAAAGATCATTTTTACTTTATCATTTTTACTTTATTGCTTTTTCTGTAGTGAGAACAGTTGAGTCACTGTTCATCTTTTGTACCTTTTGTACTTGTAATTGATCTTGTCCGTTTATTCTTCTCTTCAATTTTCAAGGAAGCCACTGTTGGAAATTGAAGATTTACGACGTTCGTAGCGGAATTAAAAAATTTCAATTTCTTAAACCAAGATACGTTAGCTTATTGAATAACAATTAAGAAGATTGGTTAGAGAAAATACCTCTAGGAGATTACTATCTAACGTTGTTGTCGCGCCCACAAGTCTTCTTTATTTTAATCTCGCGAGTGCCCAAAGTAGAACACCTCTAGCGTTAAGTCCACACGAGCAAGAACGAATAAAACGGTAAATCGAAACCCTAATTTTGGTCTAGGAATTTCGGCTTCTCTAGAGAGAATTAGATGTATGTCTCAAATACCCCATATGGGGTTGTATTTATAGTGTTTAAAATTGTCTCTCTTAAATAAGAATTTTATTCCCAAAAGGACTAGGTCAACTCTTATTTAATTAATAAAACAATTTTATTCACACTAGTATTCCTATTTAATTAAACTAGTAATTTATATAAATCCATATTTATTAAATTACTCAATTAACTAAATAATAATCTCAATTATTATACTAGCAGGATTTAATTAATTAATATTATAACACATTATAATTTAATTCAATTAAACTATATATATCAACACTATATATACATATTTCGGCCAACATTACCAAATACACATATTTGGTATATTTAACAATTTACCATTTTATCCTTCAATACTCTTGGTGTGTGACCCACTAGGTCCTTACCACAACCGGTCGTACATTAATCTAATCTGTATTAATTAATATAACATAGAAGAGCGTCGACTCAAATATGGAGAAACTCTTCTAACCCGGAGTCATAAAGAGTCAAGATTAACAGTTGACTTCTTTTACCTGTCAGTGATAGTTGCAATATAATTCGGTCCCTCATCAATATTATCTTTAATGAATCATGATCACGGAAAAGTCAATCATATAATTCATTATTAATTTACTTGTGCTCAAATAAATATTCTCCATAAATTGAAAACCATTTCCAATTTATCATATTACCTCGCGCAAGGATTTAGAACTATTTATTCACAAGAGGCCCAAGATAAATCTTCTCTAATATAGAAGTGATGATATCCTCAATCTAACATTAACTGCTTTGCAATTACTTTATGTGTTACCCAATGTCTACCCGAAGGACACCCGAATATTGGATCGTACAGATAGTAGAATCAAAGTAACACACTCCATAATTCAAAGTCACATGAATGAGTATTTGAGTTCTAGGACTACTTTATATCTATTACCACATATGAGTTAAAGCTAGTTGACATTTATGTATTTATTCCATACTAGTAACTCAAAGCGGGGTCTCCAATATATATAACATCATTATACATATCCATATAATTATCCAGATATCTCGTATAATCTAAGTTCGTGAGATCAACTTCTTATTCATGAATAAGGGATATATTATATGCAAGTCTCAACAGTATATATATATATATATATATATATATATATATATATATATATATATATATATATATATATATATATTAATCCAATAATACAATATTCGACTTGGGATATTTTAAGTTTATTTAATCATTAAAGTATGTCTCGCTTCATCTTGTATGAACACTTTAAGATTATCAATATAAACTATGAATTTCTTTTAACTAATATTACAACGTAATATATATAAGATAAAAGATAAAAACCTTTCATAAAATCAATAGTTTATACATTCTTTATTCTAAATAAAATATCCTAAACAACAATTGTCTTTAGGACACAAACTACAACAGCCACACCTTCTGCGAGAGTGGGGATTTGGGGAAGATAAAGGAGTGGATCAAAGACAGATTTGTAGTTAATCTTTACTTTTTCATTAATTGTAATTTTTAGTTTTAGAGAGAGAAGTAGCTTTAGTTTGTAGTTCTCCCTTCTCTCTTCTGGTATTCAAGTTTGAACTCTTTTCTGGAAATTAATTCCAGCCTCAATCTACTGCATTTATTCATCATCTCCTTAAATGTTTGCTTTAAAGTCTACGGTATTTATTATGAGAACAATCAGCGCGATGTGTGAGTAGTTCGTTAACAGGCTAGGGTCAGCCTAGGATCTGGCGAAAGTAAGTTTGTTTCTCTCTTTTTGTTTACATAAAAATGCTTGTTGATTATTAAATGGAGCAATATTTCATCTAAGGCCTTGCTAACCTTAGTAATCAGTGGATTAATTAGGATACCTCCGAAGTTATGAAGCGGATATACCATTTAATGCATGTTTAATCTCAGACCTAAGGTTAACATGTTAGGGGTTTTTATTTCTTTGATTTATAATGCTTTGCTATTCCTAATGCTTAGAGGTATGTTAGAAGTAAACCGCGGATATCATGCATCTATAGATCTCAATGACGTAACTGCAGATTTGAGTGTGAAAAGAGGAAAAAAGACCCTAAATCTATGAAATCAAGACTTCATGTATGTTTGAGAGAGAGAACAATTACTTTTGCTTGTTCTGGTTGTACCTCTGCATGTTTTTTAAGTGATTGTAGTTCATTCTTGTTTGTCTTAGTTAACTCAGTTTTAGTTGCTCATTATTACTGTTCATTGTTAGAAAATAGCTTAAAATCTCTCATTTGCTTGTTACCAAATTGAAAGTTAACTGTGCCTTAACAATAGAACAACTGTGGATCATTTTATTCTCTGTGGAATACGATAATTTACTTTTGCTGTACTACTTGCGACCTGGTCCTCTTGCCAGAGTGTCCTCATCACATTTTGACACAACAACTCACTTAAAACATAGTTACAAAATGAACTTTGTGTTCCAGCTCATCCGTACTTTCAATAAAAAAATTAATATCTTATAAATTATGTTTAAATCCTCAATAAATTTACATTATACATACATTTATTCCTAGATAGAGGTATGGTTTTTAAACGTGAGACTTGGAAAATGTATAACAATTAACATTTGAGAGGTTATTCTTATTTATAACCGGCTCAAGTTGGGACCAAATTTTTTTTATAACAAAATATAAGTTATTCTTATATAGAGTATTCCTATCAGTCTCATTTTTTTTCGTGAGTAGCTCTCTAAATTTAATTTGGAGAGTCACCATTGGATTAATAATAATTCAATTCAACAGTGTAAAACAATCCTAACTTTAACCCTAAACTCAAACTCTAATTCCAAATTCCAACCCTAATCCTAAACCCTAACCCTAAACTCCAACCCTAACCCTAATCCTAAAGCAGAACCCGAACCCGAATCCTAAGCCTAAACCGTATTGCCGAAATTATTGTCAACGACGTTGCTTTGAGTTCGGGTTTGGGTTCAAGTTCAAGTTTAGCGTTAGGGTTAGGGTTAAGATTAAGAGTGTTAATACACCGTAAGATTAATTAAAAAATCTTTAATACAATGGTCACTCTCCAATTTAAATTTGGAGAGCTACTCACCAAAAGAATGAGACTTGTATCCCTATAAAGAGATTTTGTTATATATGTTCTCACTGTTGGCCCAAATATGACTATTTAATTTTTTTTTCTTTTTTTTTTTAATTTTTCTATTTCTCTTTTAAAACATAAATATGGAATAGTTACACTTTATACTCTAATCTTAAATCGCATACCCTAACCTTAAATACTACTTTAAACTCTAAATTCATTTATTTTTCAATTTTTTTATTGAACTTTATACCCTAATCCTAAATACTACCTAAAACCCTAACTTCATTTATTTTGCAAGTTTTTTTATTAAAATTCTTACCCTAACCTTAAATACTATCTTAAACCCTAAATCCATTTAGTTTGCAATTTTTTTTTACTAAAATTCATACCCTAACTATAAATACTACTTTACATCTATTTAGAGTTAACTTCAAATAAGTACTTTGTGGTTTCGCAGTTTTGCAAATAAATGACTGTAATTTGCCTTTTGAGTAAATAAAGGAACCATGATTTGCAGTGTTTGCAAAATTAAAGAAACTGTCGATTTTGTTCACGTAAACGAGAACATTTTTGGCCCGAAATATTTTTTTGACTTTTGAGTTTAACTCTAACTTGACTCGTCAAAGGTCAGGAAAACATTTCGGACCAAAAATATTATGTTTTTAATTATCGTGTAGTTGGTCCTGCGATCTATAATTTTTAATTATTATTAAATATAATTATCTACCTTTTTGTCTTATTTAATTATTGTTTAAAAAGAGAGATTAATTTTGAGATTATTTAAGAACACATACTAATTTTAATATTTTGAAAAAACGTGCTAATTTTTAAGACTTAACAATTCGTAACAATAAAAAGTCTCGTTACATAGTTCACTCCCAAGTCAAACGAACTATAACCTCTTTTACATAATTTTATTCTTTTCCTTAAATAATATTTTAGTAGTTGAAAGAAGAAAAAAAAAATAAAAAAAAACATTTTAAATGGTATGGACGGTCACCATGACCGTCATTACCTTCTTTTTCTAATTTTTTTTTTAATTTTTTTATTTTTCTTTAAAAACATAAATATGAATAATTACATTTTAAACTCTAATCTTAAATCTCATATTCTAAAACTAAATATTACCTTAAACTCTAATTCATTTATTTTTCAATTTTTTTTTATTAGAGTTCATACCCTAACCCTACATACTACCTTAAACCTTAAATTAATTTATTTTGCAATTCTTTTATTAAACTTCATACCCTAACCCTAAACACTACCTTAAACCCTAAATCTATTTAGGGTTAACTTCAAATAAGTATTTTGTGGTTTCGCGGTTTTGCAAATAAATGACTGTGGTTTGCCTTTGAGCAAATTAAGGACCGTGGTTTGCACTTTTTTGTCCGAAATGTTTTTCCGACCTTTGAGCTTAACTCTAACTTGACTCGTCAAATGTCAGAAAAACATTTCGGTCCAAAAATGTTCTGTGTTTAATTATCGTGTATTTGGTCGTGTAATCTATGTTTTCAATTATTATTAAATATAATTATCTACCTTTTTGTCTCATTTGAGTGTTACATAACAAAACTAACTAATTTTTAGCTTATTTAAGAAAACATACTAATTTTAATATTTTGAAAAATGTGATAATTTTCAGATTTTGAACAAACGGACTAATTTTAGAATTTTAAAACACTAAATAATTAATATAAAATTAATATTATTTTTAAATTAATATTATAGTTATTATTATTATTTGTAGAGCAAAACGAACAATGATTTTGAGCGTATTTTATTTCGTAGTATAGTTGATTAAATATTAATATCTATAGTTACATTATTATTAGGTTACTTAAGTATATATTTTTGGCGGGTTTAGGTGCAGTCAAGGATCAACGATACCGGCCTATTTCATTTGCCTACTATTATGTTCGATTTTCTCGACATTCCCTTGATATGTGCATTTGTTGGGCGGTGGCAACCGGATACGAACTCATTTCATATGCCGTTTGGGGAGATGACCATCATGTTACATGATGTGTGGGAGATTTTGCGCATTCCCGTGGACGGACAACCTATTGTCGCTTCGGGTAGCAAAAATGATCTTTACAGTTTATATCAAGATTTATTTGGATGCGACCGAGAAACGGTGAAGGAAATGCATTGGAAAACCAATGGCATTAGGTTTAAGTCTTTGGAGGGGCGTTTTTACGAGACTAGTGATGCCGATACTAAGGCGAATGTGTGGATTCTTATGATGTTAGGATCCACGTTGTTTGTGGACAAAAGTGGGTGCACCGTTCGTGCCTCATTCATTCAAGAATTGATTGGTGGTTTTTCTGGGGTTGGGAATTTTTCGTGGGCGTCGGCAACTTTAGCAACCCTATATTACCAGTTGGGATGGGCCAGTAGAGGCGATTGTAAACGGCTTGTGGGGTGTTTGGTCCTTCTCCAAACATGGATTTATGAGCATTTTCCAGTTTTTAGGACACAAGGTGAGCCGACGCCGACTGATTTTGCGCCTCGGGCATCTTTATGGCACCCTGGCCAACCCGGTCGAACAAACAAGCGCCTAACGGTGTTTCGGGAACGTATTGATAGGCTACAAGCACACGAGGTAAAAACCCTCTATATTCTAAGTTATTTTTATTTGTTATTAATTTGTCCATATATTTTAATGGTTGTGTAAACCCTATATTGTCATTCGGTATTTAGATCTCTTGGATGCCGTATGGAACCGGTCCAATTGAGGAGTCGTTACGACCTACATATAGCGGTTGGGTTCAATGTCGTGACATTATCGAGCCATATTTGCCCGGTAGATGTACTCGTCAGATTGGCTATATCCAGAAGATTTCGGGCCGCATTCCTAGACCAGTTCGTGTTGTTAGGGCATGGAATGCTATTGGCTATATTGTGCGATTTGAGCCGGCATCTGCATTATATGCTTGGGAGTCGTACCCCGAAGCGTCGGGCCTACTTCTGAAAATGGCGGATAAGGTGTGCGATATAAGTTATGCTTCTGCACCTGACTACATGGACTGGTACACACAGGTATCGAGACGCCGACTTCTACCAATTGAAACTCCCAATAACTTTGTGAATTGTCCTCCGCCTCGTTCTTCGGAGACAGACTATGTAAGTCATTTCTTACTTGTTGAATATTGAAGCAAGTAACTTAAACTTATAATATGCGCTTATCTATTTTTATTATTTTAATGCAGTGGGTCGATCAAGTTGTGGATATGTGGCGTGATACGTTGCATTTGGTTGAGCCTGACAAATCCCAACATATGCTCGACAAATTCAATGATTTTCAAACCATGTGGCGTGGAAAGAGGCCAAGCGAATAAAAATGTTTGAATTTCAATACATGAGTTATTCACTTTATTATTAAGAATAATACTTAACGTGTTGGTTCGGACCCAATGTTGTTTCGGACCCGAATTGAGTTGTTGTATTGTATATTTACAGGGAATGTCTAAGATAATTCGATGCAGTTCTATGACTCAAGGATCATCGAACTAAGAGAATTCGATGCAGTTCTATGACTCAAAAATCGACTGTCCCAAACATTATATAGAACTGCATCGAATTGTCTTAGTTCGATGCGTCCCTGTACTTGGAATATAGTGAAGAAATAAATTTTTAAAATTTTAAAAATAATTGTTTATATAAAAAAAAAATTGAAAAAGGTGACCGTTAGTACCATGGTTTCGACGGTCGCGTGTGACCGTCGGTACCATGGTTTCGACGGTCGCGGTGACCGTCGGTCACCTTTTTCAAAATTTTTTTTTTTTTTTAATAAATTTTAAAAATAATTATTTATATAAAAAAAAAAATTGAAAAAGGTGATCGTCGGTCACCTTTTTCAAATTTTTTTTTTTTTTTTTCTAATAAATTTTTAAAATTTTAAAAATAATTGTTTATATAAAAAAGAAAAAAATTGAAAAAGGTGACCGACGGTCACCTTTTTCAAAATTTTTTTTTTTTTTTTTTTAAATAATATTTGAAATACAAAACACAATAATTGAAAATTTTTTTGATTCAACTATGAATTAATATATAATTATGATTATATATTTTAAATTAATTAAGTTAAATTAATTATTTTGTATAAACAAAAAATTAAAAAAAAAATGGACCGACGGTCGCCGTGACCGTCGGACCTTTTTTCTTAATTTTTTTTTATTATTATGAATATATAATAATAAATATATTTTATGGATTCAAATAATTAAAATTATATTATTTATAATTATATTAATTATTATATATATATATATAAATATATATAAAACATAATAACATATAAAACATATAATAATATATAAATATATAACTTTAATGTTAAGTGGTAATAATGTCTTTTATTTTGTAAATGGTGGGTCGGGGTCGGTGTTTAACAAAAGTAGGGGTCGGTGTATAACGATTCACGTGATTAAATAACAATAAGTAAGAGACTAGGGAAAGAAGGATAAGACTTAGAACAATTATCATGGTTCGGTCTTCTTATGAGCCTAGTCCAGTCCACATGAGAACCTCTTGAGATTTTCCACTAAGGATTTCTTTACGGGTAGAAATCAAGCCTGAAGATAGTTCTCACAATCCGAGACCCTGTCAGCAAATACCTCTCCTAGTATTTACTCTCTTGAAATTCCAAGTATTCGAGTAACTTCCCTTTAGTTTTTCTCAAGCTGAACTAAGAAACTTATGGCACTTCAACGTTAAGTAATAACCTCTCCAAAGCTTGCGGGTGCTTAAGAACCTTTTACACTTTTATCGGGATCTAGGGTGGAGATTAAAACATAATAAAATCACCTAAAGACGAAGAGTTGATACAAAACTATCTAGGGTATAGTAAAAAAAAATAAAAAACACTATTTTTAAATAAAGTAAAATATGTGATTTCATTAGTTTTTAATCTCCACCCTTAAATTCTAATCTAATGGTGATTGACCAAATTTTATTTGGTCAGTTATCGACTAGGTGAGCACCACACGGTACATCTATGGTTAGAGAAATGTTGGTTTTGAAAGCGACTTTCAAACTAAACAATGGTTGCAAATGATTTGTTGGCAAGTTCACAAGCAAGTTACAACCTATGGATGGTTGCAAACATTGCAATAAGAAAGTAAATCTAGTTTCAAATATTTAGCAACATAGTAATTACCAACCATTTCAATATGGTTATTAAGTGTAAAGATAACGTTGCAAAAACGTGTTAGAGAATGATATAGCACCCAAATATCTGGTTGTTAATTAATTACTATGTTTGTTGTAGTGAAAGAAGGCTAAACGTCAGAGAACAAAAAAAAAAACGGAAACAAATAGACTATAAATGAATAATTTGACTCAATTAAGCCACTCGATTGCAAGAGCACAATTATACTCACGATAACTCAAAGAAAGAAAGAGATTTTGCAAAGCTTGCCATTTAGAAAGAAGTGCCAAAAGATAACATATTAACAAACATGGGATATTGATTCGTTAGCGTGCTTAGTTATCTAAAGTTAATTTTGTTCTAGATTGATGTTAAATAGAGAAATTATAAATTATGAGAAGGTAATTAATAGTTGTTTATTTTGTGGTGGATGAATTGAAAGATGAACAAGTGTAGGATTGTACGTTATTATACATTTCTACCACATATCTTTCACTCCATACGCATCATTGTTAGTTGGTGATTAT
Organism: Euphorbia peplus; assembly: GCA_028411795.1. Classification (NCBI taxonomy): domain Eukaryota; kingdom Viridiplantae; phylum Streptophyta; class Magnoliopsida; order Malpighiales; family Euphorbiaceae; genus Euphorbia; species Euphorbia peplus. Next base: position 2,656,132 of record CP110843.1, on the reverse strand, counting down.
AAGAGTTGGATTATTTATGGTTGAATTCACTAAATTGAATTTGATGAACTGAATTGGTTGAATGTTTAAAAAGTTTTATTGATTTTGATTAAGTTGTATTTGGTTAAACTCAACTGAATTTTGCTGAAAATAAGAAAAAAGAACTCAGTTTTACAGTAAATTGTACAATAAAGCGCGCCTTGAGGCGGCGCCTCGGGGTCCGGTCGGTTCGTTCGGACGGCCTTGCGCGTGCGGCGACTTGCGAGGGTCTCTTAACCAATCTAATCAAATACCAACGAGTTCCAATTAAGAGAGTTTCCAATATACACCCGGTGTATGGTAACGTGGTACTCGAAGCGAATAAAAGATTGACATATATAATTTCAACTAATAAAATTTGTACATCGTGTAAATAATTAATAAAATATTTTGCAGTTAATTATTTATATAAAAATCTAAATGACAAAATAAAAACTCTAGTTCTTAGAAAGTGAACCCAAAACCCTAGATATACCCCAAAACCTAATAGTTATGGTATGTGGCTAAATTATAGATCCAATGCAGGGCTGGCTCTAAAACTAGGCGGCATAGGCCGCCGCCTAGAGCCTCCCGTTTAAAGGAGCATCTAATTTCAGAACAGTGGCACAACTAGAGGAGGGTTAGTAGGGGTTGGATTCTCAAACGACAAAAAACCACTGCCTCCATTCTTGATTCCGACAGGGTTTAATAATTTCTGTAAAATGTTTTTTTGCCGTTGTTAAAGTTAAGAAGTTCAAGGTTAAACGAGGGAGCGAATTATGGCACCGTTTCAAATAAACTTTTTAATGGGCTCATTCTTTTTTCTTTTGAACAACTCATTAATAGGCTTTAATAAATAATCCAATAATAATTACACATAGCCCATCGAAGGCTAGTTTCGCAACTCATCCCCTATTACCATTATACTCGATTTGATTTTATTTTATTTTATTTTATTTTCTTTGATAAACATTATAATCTATGTTTAGTTATTCTATAAGCAGGATATTTTTTTTTGAAAGGAATAAGTAGGATATTTGTAACTTATTTTATTTTTTTTGCGGGATTTCTTACTTATTATTATTCTTTTCAAAAGTATTTTTGTAATTATATTAATAAAGTCATTATATAAAAAAATGACATTTAGATGTTGAAATTGTCACATATTATGTATTTTTAGATGAATACCACGTAAAAATTGATAATTGTAGTAAAATTTGTATAAATACTATTACTTTTTCTAAAATTATATAAATAAATAAATAAATACACTTTTTAGCTTTAATTCATTTCAGTTTCATTACGGTTTGGTATTTATTTATAATCATATTTTAAGAATAATTATTAAGATAATAGAAGTACAATGGCCACATCAAGATTAAGTTTTGGCCTCTTCTCTCAAAACCCTAATTCTAAAAACCTCTGTTTTGAGCTTGATTTAGAGGAGGAAGAAAAAAGTTTTGCTTCTTTCTTCCTCATCCCAACCCCAACCCCCACCCCGAATCCGATTTACATTTTTACTACTTCTCATCCCTCTTTTCTAACATCATATATTTCTACAGTATTCTTTGGTCATCAGATCTGGATCCGTTATTTATATTTTCTTCACTTATAGCTCGTTCAGATTTAGCACATGCGGAAAAGGTTTACTTAATCCATAGATCTATAGATCTATTGGAGTGCAATTTCAGGAAGGACTTAGATTCGATTTTCTGGAGGGGCATGGGTGTTGAAGAATGGGTTTCGGTTGTTTTTCTGCAGATCCGGAATCTCGAGAAGTTTATAATTTATGATGTCGTTTTTAGTACATTTATGTTGTATTTAGGCTCTTTGTAGCGTTTCTTTGCCCTTTATGCGGTTTATACTGTCTTTTGCCTGTATTTTTGTGAGGTTTAATTCATTCATTTTTCTTTGATTATCATCGTGCTGTAATTTTTCTATATTATTTAAAGATATGATAACTCTTCCATTAAAAAAATAAAAATTATGTACAATAAATTTTTTTAAAAAAAAAATGATGTACAAATAATTAGTATCCAGTATCTCAATTTAATAGTTTCATATATCAAAATATAATAAATGTTTTTTTTCTAAAGTAACAAAATTATAATCATATTGCATTTTTTTCTTAAAAAAAGTAGCATGGTTTTAATATCCAAAATATTATTGTTTCCTCCTTAATTAGCTAATTGTCGTCCGAACATCCGAATGAGATTACATTTACAAAACGGTCAAACCACATTTTTTTTTACTCCTAACAACAGTAGTTGATAAATTGTTTGGTATCAACACATCGTCACAAACATCTCATTTTTTATAGGATTAAACACTTAATTGCCCCTTGTGGTATTCAAAATTTTGTTTTTTGCCCCTTGTGATATGATTTGGTGACATTTGCCCCTTGTGGTATCCAATTTGGTGGCATTTGCCCCCTATTGGATGAAAAATGAAAAAATTTAGTTTCTCGATTAGTTCAATTATTATATTTTCATAGATTCATGCCATCAAATTTGCTAAATTTACAATTTGAAATGACATTATGTAATAGAAGTTATCTAATTTCAATCCATCATGGGGCAAAAATGACAAAATTGAATACCATATGGGGCAAATGTTACCAAATCATACCACAGGGGGCAAAAGCTACAATTTTAGATACCACAAGGGGCAAATAGATATTTTATCCTTTTTTATATGTAAAATCTAGGGCCTTCAAATTGCTGGAGCCGGCCCTAATTCAGTGTACGAATGACGTGTTACATTAGGTATATTCTAGAAATTCTCATCAATTCAAATACCGATTGAAAATGAGATACATACATAGTAAAAAATTGAACTGCTGAGAGTTAATTAATATAATATAAAAAGGAATGAGAGTTGCGTGTAGGAAAAAGATTTGAAACCAAATTAAGAAGAATCCGAATTTAAAAATAATTCTGAAGGGCTTGCTATAAATTGGGTCTTCCTGTGATAGATTAATCATCTTGATATTTGAATTAGTAATTCAAATTAAACAGCAAAGAAATTAAATCAAAATTATGTCAATTAGTAGAAAACATGTTGCAGTTTTAGCCTTCCCGTTCGGCAGCCACCCAAGAAGTATGTTCACTCTGCTACTTACAATGGCAACCTCTGCCCCAGACATTACTTTTTCCTTCTTCAACACGCAACAATCTAATCATTCCTTGCTCCAATCGGCATCCCGTCTGAACTTCCCCTCCAACATAAAAACCTACAATATTGAAGACGGTGTTCCACTAGGTTACCACTACTCAGACCACCAACACGAGCCGATAGATCTATTCCTGAAAGCCGCGGGTGAAATTCTTACAAGGAGAATACAAAATGTGTCTGATGAAACCGGCATCAAGTTCACCTGCATTGTAACTGATTCTTTCTTTTCCCAGTTTGTTGCGGAGATTGTTGAGGAAAAAATGAATAATATTCCGTGGATTCCTGTCTGGGTGAGCCTTCCTTGTTTCCTTGCTGCAATTTCTCAGATTCAGATTTTTCGACAATGGATCGCAAGTGGAAGCTTAGATAAAGTTCATCATAACTTGGATTTTGTTCCAGGATTATCTGATCTGTTTCAGATGAAATACATGCTGAGAGATGTACTTTCTGAAAATTCGAACGAATCTGTTTTAGCGAAAACAGTTTCCGGAGTTGGAGATGCAATTCGAAAAGCTACTGCAGTTGCTATAAATTGTTTTGAAGAACTGAATCCTGAGCCTCTCAACAAACATTTCAAATCCATAAATCGAGATTTCTTGCATTTGGGGATTGTTGCAGATCTATCTTTGAATTCCGATTCCAATTCTGATACTACAGGTTGCCTGTCGTGGCTCGACAGGCAACCCCCCAAATCGGTAGCATACATTTGCTTTGGAACCGTGGTGGAATTACCGGACAATGAGCTGCAAGAATTAGCTGAAGCTCTTGAATCCACCAGGATTCCGTTTCTTTGGTCTCTTAAGCACAGTCTGAAAGAAAATTACCAAGTGGCTTTGTGGAAAGAATTACAAGAAATACGCAAGGCAAAATTGTTGATTGGACACCACAAAGGTTAGTTTTAGAGCATGATTCGGTAGCCGTATTTATAAGCCATTCGGGTTATAATTCTATTCAAGAGAGCATTATTCACGGCGTACCAATGATTTGCCGCCCCATGTTTGGGGACCAAATGATGGGGGCACGGTTGGTGGAGGACTGGTGGGGAATAGGTGTTCAGATTGAAAATGGAGTTCTTACCAAGAATGAGTTATTGAAGAGCTTAGAACTATTCTTACCAACTGACACGAGGAAACAAGATTAGAGAGAATGTTCTAAGGTGGAAGAAGGCTGTTTTCATGGCTTCTCAGCCTGGTGGTAGTGCTGAAAAAGATAACAACAAACTGATACAAATTATTTATAATGTTCAGTCACATTAATATTTTATTTTCTTTAAAACCATTGAGTCACATTATTATAATCAATAATATTTCAGAAACCAATAAGGATCTCTAGCGTATCAGCCATATAATATGAGTAACCTCATTCGCAGATGTATCGGATGGCTGAATGAAATACATAGTAGTATGAATAAATATATTATTTTAGAATAACCGATAAGCCGGGCTTATGGTGTAATTTCTCCGATCAATATATAATAAGGATGAATAACTTGTTTTTAAATAGAGTTAGGAGAGAATTTTATGGTCCGCCTCACATAAGTAGCAAGATTGTTTTTGTGTTTCTTTAATTGTCATTTTAGGCATGGTAAATGAGACCACAACTTTTTAGATTGTACCATGGTGAAAATTTGATTACGGGAGAAACTTATCTTTATCCAAACTTTTTTTCATTATTAAAAAAAAGTAAAAGAAAAAACATTGCAGAAAAAACTCTAGCTCTCTTCTCTTTCAAAATTTTAATTCTAAAAACTTCTTATTTTGAGCTTGAAATCGAGGAGGAAGAAACAAGTTTTGCTTCTTTCTTCCTCCTCCCAACCCGAATCTGTTTTATTTTTCTCCTTATTCTCATCGCTCCTTTTGTTTAGCATCATATATCTCAATGGTATTTTTTGGTCATCAGATCTGCATCCGATATCTATATTTTCTTCATTTATAGTTCGTTCAGATTTAGCATGGGCGGAAAAGGTTGACTTAATCCATAGATCTATAGATCTATGGGAGTGCAATTTCAGGAAGGACATAGATCCGATTTTCTGGATAAGCATCATAGGTGTTGAAGAATGGTTTTCGATTGTTTTTCTACAGATCCGGAATCTCAAGAAATATATGATATATTATGTCGTTTTTTTTTTAGTACCTATATGGTGTCTTAGGCTCTCTGTAGTGTTTCTTTGCCCTATATGCGGTTTATATTGGCTTTTGCTTGTATTTTTGTGAGGTTTAATTCCTACTTTTTTCTTTGATTATCATCATGCTGTAATATTTTTATATTATTCAATTATATGATAACTGCTCTATAAATAAAAATCAATAGCTGAATTCTTAATATTTCGGGATCATGTGCTCTAATATTTGTTTAGTTAATTACCTTATTAATTAATTAAATTTTAATGCATATATAAAATTGGTTAATAGTTTTTTTCAATAAAATTGGTTAATAGTTTTTTTCAATGAATATCAATATATTCGTTTTATATTTTGTTATTATACACAGGAACTAGCAGTGACGCATTAAGAGAAGAAATATCGAAGGCCGGTTTTATACCTACATATCTAATAAAAATATTTGCAATTTTTTTTCCTATAATGAAAATTTCCACTATAGTTAAGGCATTCTTGTAAAAAAAAAAGAAATAAATGTGATTTTTTACGAAAAATGCAAATTTCACACAAAACATTATAGATTTGAGGTGAATTTTTTCAGATTTTTGTCAAATTTAACATATTTCAATACTATTTTACAAATTTTCAAAAACTTTATGGTTCAAAATCATGTTTTAATTGTAAATTTCAGAAGTCGGAGGAGACAACACTTATGATATGAGTAATTTGAACAAGCGAAGGTACCAAAACCACCTGTGGTAGGTGCGGTTCTAAGGATTGGGGAACCGGAGCCCAACCGAATTAGATTTCCGGTTTCTATTTATGCCTTCATTAGTCATTTATGTAAAAAATGAAATATATTTTTAGAGTTAGAAAATAGTATTTTAGAATTAAGGAACAATATTTTTGTTGAAATTAGACGAAAGACATAATCTAGACAAAAAAATGAGATCAAATAAGAAAGTAGAATTATAATCTTAGAAACCATGATAAAGTCATATCTATTCTACAGTAACGTTCAAGTGGTCCTTGGATGTCCAAATTGAATTTGGACATTGACCATTAGATTTAACAATTTCTTTATATGCACATTAAAAACTAAACCCTAGACATTAAAAACTAACCCTAAACCTTAAATCATCGACCCTGGACACTAAAAACTAAACCCTAGACCCTAAATCATCGACCCTAGATAATACCACGTTATCTAGGGTCGATGATTTAGGGTCTAGGGTTTAGTTTTTAGTGTCTAGGGTCGATGATTTAGGGTCTAGGGTTTAGTTTTTAGTGTCTAGAGTTTAGTTTTTAATGTACATATGAATGAAATTGTTAGATGTAATGGTCAATGTCCAAATTCAATTTGAACATCCAAGGACCACTTGAACAATACAGTCTATCCTATATATAAAAGGGTGCAGCCTTCTCAATTTCAATTTTGACATCTAAAAACTACTTGAACAAATGATTTTCTTTTCTATTAAATTTGATCGGGATTTATTCGTTTATCTTTGCAGCTATCAAACGTGGTGATTTACCCTTGGATCCATGCTTTCCATTTACTCGAGCTGCCACTTCCTACTCTTTCTGTCTCTATTTCCATTCTACAAGTTCCGGTGGTTGTTGAAGTCACGCACCACACCATCTACTATGAGGTATAATGTTCTCGCGTATCGCGTTTCTCATATGATGTGAAATTTGTCTCCTGAATTTTCAATTTGCATGTCATATTTTTTTTAATTTCCTTCGACTAAGCATTGTTGTGCATGAATGAGTAGAGTAGAATTGACTCCTTTGTTTTTTCCTTGAACTCTTATGAATTTCGCTTTCTGGTCTCCTTTTTCTAATATTTACTCTGGTTTCATTTTTCTTATGTTAATGGTTGGATGAACTTGGTTAGATCTCTAGTTTTTCTTTGTTTTATTTTTCTCCAGCAATTTTTAGTTTCAAATATTGTTTATCACTATTCTTTTAATATTATTTTTAGGGGAAGCTATTCTTTGTAATTTTTTTGCTACTTGCTACTGATCTATACATCATTTAATAATAGCTTGCTTCAGCTAGGCCATAGAAAAAAAATATTACTATTCAACAAATTGAGGTGGTTATCTTGATAGACATGTATTGTCATATTGTGATGATTAGAGGTGGCAATTTCGTGTTTCGTGTCGTGTTCGTGTCGTGTCAACTTTCGTGTTCGTGTCAAAACTCTAAACACAAACACGACACGGAGAATGTTTCGTGTCGAGATTCCAAACCCAAACACGGAAATTACAGCGATAATTTACAAACAACTCGACCTGACCAACCCGACTCGACCCAGCCCGACCTATGTAAAGATGGAAATTTATATACAAAATTAACCACTCAATCTTCACAAAGTTCTAAGTTCATTAGAATACAAAAATATTAGATTTTTATATAATGATGACTTAAATAACTCCAATTGCAACCCTAACTCTTTAAGGGTAAAAAGTAATTAGATTTTTCGTGTCAGTTTCGTGTTTTTCGTGTTGACACAAACACGACACGGAAATTAGCGTGTCATTTCATGTCGACCCGAAAATGACACGTTACTTAATATGCTTAACACAAACACGAAAAAATCCATGTCGTGTTGTCGTGTTACGTGTCGAATTGCTGCCTCTAGTAATGATATAATAGAACTCTTGATAAAATCAAATCATTTTGTTACTTTCATCTCAGTAATTTGTCTATTTATTAATCATTATGTGACGTTCATCACAGTAATTTATCTATTTATTCATGAATTGAGATGTTGTAAGAATTAAAGGATCAATAGTTATTTTTTCTTGGCTCTCTTTTGATGCCAATTTATGCTCTAATGAATTCTCGATAACAAGTTGTCCATTCAATCGGATATTTAAATCTAAATGTGCATTTACATTTGTTAGCGATATTTTCGAAATATTACTAATTTCAACCTTGTTATATGTGGTTTGGGTGCGGGTGTGCTAGAGAATTTAATTCTCAATTAATTTTAACGGTTATGAATTATAAAAGCGCGCAAAAACTTGATTTTTAAACGAAGCGATTGGCGAGGGACGCAAGGATTGAAAAAGTCTGGGTACTTAGATCCGCTATAAAAGCTTAGCTAAATAAGATTTAAAGTTACCAAGATTAAAGTAAATAAATGTAAATACGAAAATTGACACCAAAGTTTTATTGAGAAAGTAAATTTTATTGGATGTTGGAGAAGATTACAAATGTTTGATGAAAAGATTACAATTAAAGCCAATTCTATTAACAAATAGATAACTCAATTGCAAGAATAATTCTATTAGAATTTAAATGACTGGAAACTGACAATTGAAATGAAATATTGACAATAATTAAAAACAAACTTGAGCCAAATAAATGGCAATTATGACGATGCTTGAGCTGACATTAACTTCAATCCACGAGCGAATGAGCGGCTTGAACGGACAAATGATCGTCTTGAATATAGACTTGTGAAAAATTAGAGGTTAAAAATATGGTTGAAGAGGGTTGGAATATGGGTTGAAAAAGTGGCTGGACATGTTGTATAACGATTGGAAAAGATGACAAAATTTGAGATTTTGGGCGATGAAAAGACTAGAAATTGGACTTTAAAAAGAACAAATTGAAGAAAGGAAATTGGAAACTGCTAAAAGAGCTTTTCAAAACTAGAACGCACAAAAGAAAGTTTAGAAAGCTTTAAGAAAAAAAGACTTGATAAATCAAGTTGTTGTATGTAGTTATGTTGTGTTATGTTGGTGATTTGATAATGAACATTTGAGCTCCTATTTATAGTACTTTAAAGACTAGGTGGTTAGCAAAACGCCCTTAAATTCCTCCTTAACATCCTCCAACTTCCAAAACATCCATAGCTTCCAAAACATCCCAAAGCTTCCAAAACATCCTTAGCTTCCAAAACATCCAAAGCCAAAAAGCCATTTGAACTCGACTTTAGAAATTCTGTTACTCCCTTGAAAGATGCGCATCTTGGTTCCGTAAAAAATCATTAAGCTCTTCTAGATGTCTATTTGCAAAACTCCGTGTTAACCATGGAAAAAACTCGAAGTTTGGTTCTCCGAGAAAATGTTGAAAGAGAACAGGTCACGTGAATGTTTTGCACGTTTAGCAAAACATCAAGGCCTTTTAATTTATTCTATTTTCATTTTTTTTTCTTGTATATTTTCTTATTTTTCTTTTCTTTTTAAATTTTCTAATTACTTTTATTCTTCATATTTACAAAACTATATACTAAAAATTTACTATATGCTTTGATTAAAGTGAAATTAAAATTTTATTTTTGAGGGCCAACAACATTGTTGTAACAAACTTCTCTCTTTTAGAATCTTCTATAATAATACTCCTGGTTTGTTTTTTTATTATTGCAGTTTGGGGTTAATTTTGAACCACAAAATGGTCTAAGTAAACAGAGCTGTAGATTGAAAAGGTAGGTCTGATGCAAGGGAAATACTATTTTGTTGGCTCAATTTGTTCATTTGACTACAAGAAGAATGTCCCATATACAAGCGAATAAATACAAGTCCATTAGAGAAAGGGGAAATATAAGTTAACTAGAAGAATCAATTGTCAAATGATATGTTTTAATCAACTACAAGAATCATTTGTAGATAATTGGAGAGAGCATTGGAATGTACACAACATGTATCAGCGAACCAAATCAAGTATGTCTTTTATCCCCTTTTTACACATTATTTTGTCACTGTTAACTGTCTATAATATCTTTGTATGATCAAATTTGGTAGAAAACAATCAACTTCCAGTCGTTTATATCGAACTATGCAATATATGATTTCTAAATTCTTCCTTTGGTTACCTTTAGTATATATGAAATCCATTAAATGTTAGGTCATTTTATTTATGATATTCTCGAATGAATGTTTAATCTGGCTTTTTATCATGGATTTTTGTTTTTATTAGTATTTCAAATCAGTATGATTGGTCCAAACCTACTTATAATTGTTCTTGCTAAAACCAGTTTATAATTTTGGTAATGGTTTCTTGCTAAGATAACTTTTACGCTTTACTTATGTTTACATTCATTGAAGTTGAGGTTATGCGGTAATTTCATTTTAGCTTTGCTCATATTTAGATGGTCAAATTAGTGGTTGAAGGGACATGTGAAAAGGAAACTCATGTATTCCTTCAGATTAATGAACTTTGGGAAGCTACTTATGATATGTACATAACTGTGTATAGCAATAGTAGACTAAGTAAGGGAATAACTGTTTTCAAGCTTGAACTTTTTTAATCTCCTATTTGTTTTAGGAAATTGGTGAAGATGTCAACCTTGGTGCGAAAGTCATGCCTATTGGGTTCTGAAGAGACCATGCGTTGATGCATGATATATCCACAACAAAATAAGATAAAATTGGAGAGGAAGAAGAAAAATTACAGATGAGATTATAATTGTAATAACCTGCTGCATTGATTTTGACAGTTAGATATGTAAAAGTGTATGGTTATATCTATTGAAGATGGATTTCCTTGAAGGGTCATTTACTTATATTGAGTTATCTATTTTTTAATGTAAGGTACATTTTTTACCTTATAAATTGGGTGTAGGCTATGGTCACTTTGTTTTACCCTTACTTTGTCTACACTTTGTCTTTTTCACCATTGGATTAGCTTTTAACCCATGATCCAATGGTTGACAAAACAAAGTAATGGTTACTTTGTGAAAAACAAAGTGACCATAGAATATCCCTATAAATTGACAATCTACCTTACATTTTCTTATGAATAAATGACAATCTATTATTCTACTTTATAAGGTCGTTAAAGTATTCTGTCAAAAAAAAATTGTTAAAAGTATAGATAGAATATTTATTTTTTAAAAATAATAGGAACTAGATAAAATATATATTTTAATTTGAACTAAAAGTTCTAACGTGTAAATTATATTAATACGATTTTGTTAATAGCTGAAATATTTATTATGATTCTTGAAAAATTAATAATAACCTCCGAAGCAACGCAAGGGGTTCGTCTAGTATGTTAATAAAAGAAAATGAAGATAAAAATATGAGAAATCATCAAGTGAAATTGCAAAATTCAGTTTGTATCTTCCAAATCAACACAAATTTTGAAAATAAGATAAAATTATATAAAAATGGTATAAATTTAGATTTGAAACATTCAAGATCCTGACTATCTATGCCAATTGAGAACGAAAAAATAATGAAAAAAAAAAGAAAAATATCATTATTAGAATCAGAATCTATGATAATTAGAAAAATAAATCTATACGGTCTATATTCAATAATAAAGTAATTCAAAAAAAAAATGTTAAAATGACATTTTAAAGAATGGAAAAGATGAGATCTCCATGCAATATCGTTATTATTTAATGTATCTACAGATATGACTACTCCGAACTTCATTTATAGTGGTTTAATAAGAAAATAATTATGATAATTTATAGTTGGTAAAAAAAATTAAATCACTTATTAATAAGTTAAATAAGAAAAGTAGGACACCACAATGCCATTTATAGTAATTTAATATAGATATATACCGATATCCTTAGGAACTACCAATACATTGGTAAGAACCAAATGAGTACAATATGATAAAGCAGAGGAATGAGTATAACTTTGTGGTTAATTAATATCACAATTATCAAAAGAAAATATATGTAAATGAAAAAGAGCTAAGGCGTAACCCCTCATCAGATCCTTAAAGTCTGTACTTTTCTTTTTTTACTTGGACACGTAAAGTTTGTGGATTTTTCACATAGGTCATTAAATTATATAAAAACACATCACTTAGGCGCATTATGCTTATGTGGCACTATGTTGGTAACACCAATATAATAAGGGGGAGTGAAAGGGCTAAAATTACAAAAATACACCTAATGTATTTCATCGTATTCCATTTTCTTTCTTTCTTTTCTTCTTCTTCATTTCAATTCCCTCTTCTTCTTTCTCTTTTTTATTTCTAATACAAAATTTGGAATTCCGGATTATAAATTCTGGAATTCCACAATATTTAGAATCTGAAAGAAATTATGGAATTTTAATTCGAATTCCAGAAATTTTGGAATTCTAGATCATAAAATTTTGGAATTCCATAACATATAATTTTGAAATTCCAAATTTGAATTCTGGAATTTTAGATTTTCAGATACCGATGGCTCGTACTAATTAGACGGTCATTTTAAGATCCATTATTGTTAGGTAAAACCAATTTTTCATATTAGTACTCTATTGTTTCTCTAGTTCCAACAGAATCCTTATTTGTTCTAACGGAATACTTGTTTGTTCCATCAGAACACTAATTTGTTCCAATAAAATACTTATTTTATATATGCTTATTCAACATAATACAATGTTCTATTAGAACAATACATTATTTTGTTGGAACAACACATTATAATTTAATATTTGGATTGAATGCAGCTCTGTAATACAAAACCTATTGAGTTGCGATCACCCTAATATATGAACTCATGTTTATATGCATATAAATAAAGTTCAAAAATATTATATCAAGAAAAACATATAATTCTCTAGTACATCTTCATTAGCATTTTTTATTATCATTTTTGTTATTTTTTTAAATAAATAATTTATGTGGATGGGGATGATTTGAATTCCATCCCTATTTAGTTCGCGGTAACGGGAAATTCCCTTTTACTCGTGGAGTGGGATGCTTGCTGTGATCCCTTCCATATTGACACCCCTACACCTTTAAGCTCAATAATTATTCAAATGTGAGGAGGTGCGTCAAAGTTTATAAAAGATATTATTGATTCTAACTATCAGCTCGAGTTTTTGGTTCAAGCGGTCAATTCAGCTAAACTAATTTATTTTGATTGAGGGTTGAATTGAACTCAAATTTTTTGAAAAAGATGAGAAGTGATAATTGAAGAAGGACATCATACCTAACCTTTGAAAAGAATCTTACACTATAAATTAGGACAAAGTGATTGATAAAATATAGTATGAAAATGGCCATGGCTTCTTCTTCAATTGAGAATAATATTGTAGATGATGATGATGAAGAAGCATGTCTAACTGCAATGATATTTGCAAATTCTCTTATTTTCCCTGTAGTCCTTCACACAGCCATAGAACTTGACCTCTTCAATATCATAGCAAAATCGGATGCTAGAGCCTACCTTTTGGCCTCTGAAATCGCCTCTCACCTCCCATCCACAAACCCAGATGCCCCGTCCATGCTCGACAAGATGCTTCAGCTCTTTACTGCTCACTCTCTCATCTCTTATGCGCCCCAAATATCCTCGGAAGATGGGAAGATTGAGAGAACATATGCCCTCACACCTGCCAGCAAATTCTTTACAGGAAATGTTATGAACGTGTCTTTCACACCTAGACTTGGCTTTCACAAGGCAAGTCTTGATTGCTTTTTGAATATGAAAAATGCAATTCTTGATGGTGAGAATGCTTTCACGAAAGCTCATGGGGTATCTATGTATGAGTACATGGACAAAGATCATGAATTTATGACCATCTTCAACAAGACAATGGTGGGTCATTCTACTTTGACTATGAATGGGATTTTGGCCAAGTATGAAGGATTTGAAGGTGTGGAAACATTGGTAGATGTCGGAGGTGGAATTGGGAGGGTTCTTAATATGGTCATCTCAAAATATCCATCGATTAAAGGGATTAATTTTGATCTTCCGCTCGTTGTTCAATCCGCACCATCTTATCCGGGTAACAATTAATAACATTTCTTAACTTTTTATTTAAGTTAATTACTTTTCGACTAAATAATCTAAGTGAAAAAATAAACTCTTGTGATTTTTTATGCATAATAATATAAAAGATATCTTTGTATTTTATCTATATCTTAACATGATATAATAGCTTTTGTGACCAAATGGAAGAATAAAACAAAAGATGTAGTTAGACCTTAATTACCAGCTTAAGCTGGTAGGTCAGTCGATTCCATGATATGGCATCGTACCTTCTGTGCCTAAAATGGTCCCTAATTCGAGTGTGTTGTGCACGTTTCAAGTCCACATTATTCATGTAAGAGATACGTTAGAAATTAATAAAAGATGTCTAATTTGAGACTTAATTACTAACTTAAGCTAATAGTTTTAATCGGCTTTCTGACAATTGTTCGATTATTGTTCGATTAAAGTAAAAGTAAAAAAATTTCAAAAACTTCGGATAATTTGTAGTACTTCAACCCGAATTTTTATTTTTTGTTTTGAAGATTTGTTTCGTTATTTTATTGTTTCACAAGTGTATAGGGATTTTTCCCATCTGTAATATTGGTTGTTTGCTGTTAATAGAATTTTTTGGTTGATAAAAAAAAAAAAAACCAGGCATTAAGCATGTAGGTGGGGATATGTTTAGAAGTGTTCCAACAGAGCAAACAATTATGATCAAGGTAATGGCATTAATTTCTCATCTGTTATTTTTTTTTAGAGAAAAGTTTAAAAAAAATAGTTGTGGTTTTCAATTTTTGCGAATGAAGGTTTGTGGTTTCAGTGTTTGCAAATAAAGGTACGAGGTTTCATTCCGTTAGCAAATAAAGGTACGGTCACTAACACCGTTTATTTTTGGTGTCGTGGCACTTTGACCACAATTTGATCAATGGTAATTTCGTCATTAACAAAAAAATAAAAAAAATAAAAGTAAAAGAAAATGTTTGTGGTTTGGTTTTTTTGCAAATAACAGCCCGTGGTTTGATATTTTATTAACAAAGAGGTACGAGATTTGATTTAATTACCAAATACGGTTTTAAACTAATTTATAAATTAAAAACTACCAACAAATATTCCTGTAAAAAACAAAACAACAAATTTTCTTATAATGTAAGAGTAGTACTTAAAAAATTGATTCATTTATACAAAATCTTGAGTATAATGTCAATAATGAAGTTTCAATATTCATGTTTTAATATTAATGTTCATTCAAACAAATTAAAATTCATTCAAAAAAAGAAAATACCCAAATTCATGAAAATTCTATGAATCCAAAATACCCGAAAACATTATAAGAAAATTTGTTTTGTTTTTTCGCAATAATATTTGTTGGTAATTTTTAATTTGTTATTTTGGTAATTAAATCAAACCTCGTACCTCTTTTTTAATAAAATATCAAACCACCGGCTGTTATTTGCAAAAAAATCAAACCACGAACATTTTCTTTTACTTTTATTTTTTTTATTTTTTTGTTAATGGCGAAATTACCCTTTGGTCAAATTGTGGTCAAAGTGACATGTCACCAAAAATAAACAGTGTTAGTGACCGTACCTTTATTTGCAAAAGTTGGAAACCACGAGCATTTTTTTAAACTTTTCCCTTTTTTTTATTTCCGTCTTTATACATTCATACTTGCGCGGTGTCAATAATATGATGTAAACCAATGAAAGTTTAACATGCCTAGCTAAACCAATACATGCGAACAAGTGATCATTAGCGGAAATATCCTTCTGTAATGGGCACCATTTGTACAGAAAATGACTAATCCGACGGAAAAGCAGCGGAGAGTCATCCGCTGATAAATTGTGCCGCTGCAACACATGCCGGCCATGAAATTGATTCCGTGGAAAAAATTTCGGACCCAATTTGATAACAACCAATTATTTCTACCCCATATGGGCTGCTGAATCGTCTCTGCTGCTAATCAACAATTTTCTAGTAACTCTAAATCTTAAACTATCAGTATCTTTTGACAGAATATTTGCCACAACTGGAGTGATGAGAAGGCAATTAAAATTCTGAAAAACATCTACAAAGCATTGCCTAAGAATGGGAAACTCATAATAATCGAAGCGTTATTGCCAGAACACCCAGACACAAGTAAGGCATCACAGTACATCGCGATCCTCCATAATATAATGTTATCTCAATTACCTTCTGGGAAAGAAAGAAGTTCAAAAGAAATTGAGACCCTAGCAAAGGCTTCCGGTTTTACAACATTTAAGGTTGTTTGTGTTGCTTATGGCATCTCTTGTGTAATGGAATGTTACAAGTGATTGCAACTCCATAATCAATTTCCCTCAAAAAGATCTCCATAATCATTTATTCAATTAACAAAACCCGGTTTATCCATGTTTGATAAAAATAATAATACATATCAAATAAATATTGGAAGTGTTTTTGTTTTGGAGTATTTGATTTACATTTTACATATGTATAAATTATTAATGCATGTATTGTAAGAATAAATAATATAGCGGTGTGTAGTTGTAATTACCCAAATAATTAGGGTTATATGTAGCTTGTATGTATACTCACACTATTGATTAAGCAGTCTCATTCACATGGTGAGTACTCTCCAAATTTAATTTGGAGAGTCACTCTTAAATTAAAGAGTGTGAGGCAATTTAGGTATTTGATCAATCAGTCACATTCACATGGTGAGTACTCTCCAAATTTAATTTGGAGAGTCATCCTAAACTTGAACCCGAACCTTAAACCCCATCACCGGAATTATTGTCAACGGCGTTGATTTGGGTTCGGGTTTGGGTTAGGTTGGGTTTAGGGTTAGGGTTGGGTTTAAGATTATGATTGTTATACCATGTAGGATTAAAAAATCTTTAATTGGGTGACTCTCCAAATTAAATTTGGAGAGTACTCACCATGTGAATGAGACTGATTGATTAAGTACCTAAATTGCCTCACACTCTTTTATGACATCACAGCCAATTGCAAAAATCTAACATGCAACTCTTGACACCATGGAACATATTTCTTTTATGCAACTCAGTCATTCCATGTTTACTAATATTCCACAGTTTTGTATTATCATTATCAGAGTCAACAAACTGAACCAACTACAACTGTACTCCCAAATAGTTTCTATATATTTTCAGCAGTCAATTTACCCTTCATAACAACCAATGCATGCACCCTTTAAAATTTTAATGGTTTTTCTACCCTTATCAATCTTAGGAATAAAACCATTCTTATGTAAAGTACCCACAAAAATCGGATTCTTCACATCAGGAATATGTCTTACATCAATTAAAGTTCTAATAATACCATCATGCAACAATATTACAACATCTATCATCACCCAAATAGACAGAACCATGAATGAACTGAACTGTATATGGTAAACCAATCCTTGTTAGAAGTATTCTGATAAGAACAACCTGAATCGAGAATCCACGCATCTGCCATCTGAGTAGTCGCAATAGAAAGCATGTCACCATCTAAACTGTCAATCTGCACCGCATTTATAGATTTAGACGAAGCACCATTCTGACTATTGGCATGGTTCTTCATCATCGGTCAGTTTCTCTTAATGTGACATGGTTGCTTGCACTTTTAACAATGAACCTTTCCCCTTGATTTTGACTTAGAATATCTTGTCCCAAATTGATCTTTTTTCTTCCTTCTTCCACGATCTTGGCCGCCCTTAATAAATAAACTATTGCCTTGAGAGGATGTGTCTTCCGAATTCTGCTTCCGCTGTGCAGTGATCTCTTCAGTTCTGATAGTTTCTTTCACATACGTCATGGTAGTCATTATGTGTTCGGAGGTAATGAACACAACAAAATCATAGCTTTGCCCTCATCTTTTCAACTGCTACTTCTATTTGCATTAGATTTGAGACAGTTTGATCGAATGCATCACATGTTGTCCCAGATCGCCATGGTAGCCGTTAGGCTTTTTGACATAAACTGTGTTTCCAACTTGTTCCATATCTCCACTGGATGATTAAGGTTCATCACGTGATACATGACCTCGTCTACGAAGCACAGTCGTATAGTCCTAACAGTCTTCTCTTGCAGTTCCTTGCAATCATCCAGTTCCATCGCTGCTAGCTTTTCTACCCTTTAGGCATTCGAAAGCCCCTTGTTGCGCCAACAAATCCTTCATCCTCGTTTGCTGATAGGGATGAAATATCCCTATCTTTTCGGGTTATTTACGGTGTAATTAAATATTATTTTATTACTTTTAGTATAGTTTCAAGTCTTTTTATTACACTTTGTGAACAAATTAATTCTTAATCACTTAGTATGATTTTATCTCCGTAAAAACACTATTTTCACCGAAAACCGTCAAAGTAACTCATGTTTATTTTGTTTGTAGGTTTCACTTCAAAGATTAAAATTATCCATGGTGAAAAGCAACTTCCAGACATGATTAGAGGTGTTTTTGTGCTAATAAAGAGCTAAGAGACAAGGAGATTTGCAAATAATTCAAGGAAAAAGCCAAACTGCCCGGAATTTGCTCTTGACACGGACCCGTGTCCTTATTCCACACGGTCCGTGTCGCGCCTAAAAGGTCCACACGGGTTGATTTTGAGGGCGTGTTCACACGGTTACTGAAGGACACGACCCCGTGTCACGTGGGACACGCTCCGTGTCACAAAAGAGACATTTAGTCTGCGCGGCGTTTTAATTAGCAAAAATCCAAATTGTCGAGTAATTAATGTGACACGACCCGTGTCAATCCACACGCCCAAGGACACGCCTGAGCTGATTAAAGTCATTTGATGCATTTTCTTCATGACACGGCGTGTCACTTGGACCACACGACCCGTGTCAAGCTTTATTTTGCACTTCGATGAGATTTTCAAGCATGTGTTTTGAGGATTCACATTTGTTCACAAAGCCTTCTTTTCTGTATAAATAGGGGGGTTCTCTAGCCAGAAAATGATCCCTCTTTACTTGTATTAATTTTTCATTTAGTTGTAATTCTCTCCATTTAGTTGTTTAAAGAGGTGATCCGAGTACAATCCGTATTCCATTTCCCCTCTTTGTAAACTTGTAATCCGTTCTCGTTCCATCAATACAAAGTCACTAAATATTTCCTCCATTTTTCATCCATTCTATTCAAATCTACAAGTTGGCAAAGAGTTCCTCTCCAAGATCATAAGCGACGATTTTGTGTCCGGTGTAGCACGGTAAAAGGGAGTAGCTAATCCTTTACCTTGTTAAACTAGTTGTGACCCGTCTATGTGCTAGATTCGGTAGTATCATCTTGTTTCTTTTCATAGTTTATACAACAAGTTTGTATAAATTAGAATATTTGATTTATCATCATCATATGCTTCTTTTATGTTTATTTATAAATACTTGATATGAACTTAACATTTCTATAGGATTTATATAGGTGTTGCCCCCATCGGAATTTGACAAGCCGGAAACCGTAGATATTGACAACATCACGGAACTTAAAGGGCCCTAGTTTCTAAATCCATTGGAGACACTTAACCTTGAAATCATAGGATTAAATAAGTGTGTGATTATAAGTTCATACGTGTTAATAGATATCTTAAAAAGTTAGCTATGGTATTTTGATTAATCTTAAGGCTGATTTATCTCTATTGTTATATAAACTTATCATCACCATTTCATGCCAAGGAATATGGAAAATACTTGTGTGTTGTAGCTTAGGAGTAGTTAATTAATTCAACCAAAATCATAAAGAAATATTCGCCTAGATAACAACCCGAAACCGAGTAGTTTAATACTTATTGTTATAAATCCCGTGGATTCGATACCCGGACTTAAAACCCCGGATTTTATTACTTGATAACGATAGGGTACACTTGTCCTTTTATTGCTGCCTTTTTGTAGCACTAGCTCGAGGCGCATCAAGTTTTTGGCGCCGTTGCCGGGGACTTATCTTCTAATAACTATTAAACCAAGTGTTTCATTGTTAAACTAGGCACTTGTTTGTAAAGTTTAAATTTCCTATTCTTTTATTTTATTTTTATTTATGCATACTAGATCAAAAAGTGATTCTTTGATTCCTACTAATCCCGAAATTGAACGTTTTCTTTCTAGGAGTCGGAATTGCTACACTAGGTGGTTGGAAGAAATGGCAAATTTCGATGATGGAGTTATACTTGGGTTCAATGAAGAACAACCCGTGGGAGCGGAACCTCCACCGGTTATGCCTATCCGACAACACCCACTTAGGAATGGGGGGCGAAATGGTGGTGGTAATGATGAACGTTCTATGTTAGAGATTTTGGCTCCTCACCGCCCCCAAAATCGCTCCGCTATTGTTCCTCCACGTATTGAGGCCCACTCCTTTGAACTTAAAACGAGTATTATTCAACTTGTTCAAAGTAGTGGCCAATTTAGTGGAGAAATGCATGAAAATCCAAACGAACACCTTGATAAATTTCTCATGTGTGCCAATACTACCCGTATTAATAGGGTGCCCCAAGATATCATCCGTCTCCAATTGTTTCCGTTTTCTTTGACGGGGCAAGCATTAGAATGGTTCCACTCCTTGGAACCCGATTCTATTAATTCATGGGAAGGTTTAGAGAGGGCATTCCTATCATACTATTTTCCGCCGTCTAAAACGGTGATGTTGAGAAATGAGATCATATCCTTCCGCCAATTGGAGAGCGAGGCCCTTCATGAAGCTTGGGGTCGTTTTCGAAAGATGTTGCGGAATTGTCCTCATCATGAGATCCCGAAACACACTTTGGTAAGTACTTTTTATCATGGTTTAACTCCTAATAATCGTGCTATTGTAGATTCCGCGGCCGGAGGTGATTTATTCCGAAAGTCGGCTTCCGAAGCTTATGATTTAATCAATGAGCTAGCAAGGAAAAGTATTCAATGGCAATCGGATAAATTTTCCGGTCCACCAAGAAATCAAATTTTTGCCGTGGAAAAGGAGGTACCAAATGCGGCCATGGTAGAAGTCACAAAGAAGCTTGACACTTTGCTTGCCCAAATGAACATAGCCAAGCCAACACAAGTCTTGATGTGTACACATTGCCAAGGTGATCATGAGAGTGGGGATTGTCAAACCGGTAGTCCATTCGCCGGTGATAATGAACAAGTAAGTTATGTCGGTGGAAATCAAAGGTATAATAACTATCCCCCTCATAATAATGCTTACAATAATTATGGTAATCAAGGGTGGAGGCAAAGGGTTCAACATCCTAATCTCTCTTATGGAAATAATCATAATGTGTTAAAGCCTTCACCCGAGTTTGTCAATGAGTATAAGGAGCAAGGTTTGGGCAACCCGACTTTTCAACAAGGCCAACCCTCTCAAAAGCCACCAATGCCAAAGCAAGATGACCCGGTACTTTCTTTACTTAAAGATATTTCTACCCGTCTTGCTAACAATGAAGCTTATTGTAGGGACTTAGGCAATCAAGTTGCCCAAATAAATCGAGAAAGGCAAGAGCGTCCCCAAGGTTCTCTTCGAAGCAACACGGAAAAGAACCCAAAAGTTCAACAAAGGGAGACGGCTCAAGTGATTACCTTGCGGAGTGGTAAGGAGATGGAACCATTTTATGCCACTAAAGCCACAACCGAGTCATCTCCAAAGGTAAGTGAGGAGTTGGGTGAGGTGAACCCCGACTCCGAGTCTACAAACTCTCCTCTAACAAAGAATAATAAGGAACAAGTTAAACCTTTTGAACCTAAATTGCCATATCCACATAGGTTGAGAAAAGATAAACTTGATCTTAAATATTCTAAATTCTTAGACATGTTGAAAAAGCTCGAAGTCAATATTACTTTTGCGGAAATGATGGAGGAAATGCCTCTATACACAAAGTTTTTGAAAGAGCTTGTAACTAAAAAGAGGAGATTGAATGATCATGAAGTGGTAGCTTTAACGGAAGAATGTTCCGCTATTATCTCACAAAAGCTACCTCCCAAGAAAAGGGACCAAGGGAGTTTTTCTATCCCGTGTCAAATTGGTGGTTTGTTTATTGAAAATGCTTTATGTGATTTAGGTGCTAGTATTAATCTAATGCCTTTGTCTATTTTTAGGAAACTCGGTCTTAGAAACCCGAAGCCCACCAATATGACACTCCAACTAGCGGATCGATCCATTGCTCGCCCAAAGGGCATAGTGGAAGATGTTCTTGTAAAAGTCGACAAGTTCATTTTTCCGGTGGATTTTGTAGTGCTAGATATGGAAGAGGATAACATGGTTCCTATTCTCTTGGGGAGGCCATTTCTTGCAACCGGAAGAACTCTTATTGATGTCGAGCAAGGTAAATTGACCCTAAGGTTGCAAGACGAGGAGGTAGTGTTTAATGTATACGATGCTATGAAGTTTCCTAGTATTAATTTAGCTCGTTGTAATTTCATTTGTGACGATACTATTGATGCTTGTTTTGAGGATTCTTTTTATAGGCTCAATGTAAACCCCTCCGAGAATGGCGAAATGAATGAGGAAGGTAAGTTGGGAGAGGAAGCCTCTCACATTTGGGACGTAGAGTACGTTGGGACCTCTCCACAAGAAGAGTGTAAATGGGTAAAGAGTAGGTTTGTGAATCTCGATCGTGAGACCAAACCGGCACCAAAGTCCTCGATAGAGGAACCTCCTAAATTGGATCTTAAACCTTTGCCCCCTAATTTGAAATATGTTTTCTTGCACCCTCCTAGTGATTTACCCGTTGTAATTTCTTCTTTGTTATCTTCAAACCAGGAGGAGGAGTTGCTTGACGTGCTTCGACGACACAAGGGGGCATTCGGATGGTCTATTCATGACATCAAAGGGATTAGTCCCGCGATGTGCACTCACCGAATTTTTCTTGATGATGAAATCAAGCCCTCCGTGCAACCACAAAGACGACTAAACCCAAACATGATGGAGGTAGTAAAAGCGGAAGTAATCAAACTCCTCGATGCGGGTATAATATTTCCTATCTCCGATTCTCAATGGGTTAGTCCGGTTCAATGTGTACCTAAGAAAGGCGGTACAACGGTAGTGGAAAATGATAAAGGGGAATTAATTCCTACTCGGAAGGTAACGGGGTGGCGTGTGTGCATTGATTATAGAAAATTAAATGACGCCACCCGAAAAGACCACTTTCCATTACCGTTCATTGACCAAATGTTGGAAAGAATGGCGGGTCATGAATATTTTTGTACCTTGGATGGTTTGTCCGGCTATATGCAAATTCCCGTGGACCCTCTTGATCAAGAGAAAACTACGTTTACTTGTCCATACGGTACTTTTGCATATAGGCGGATGCCATTCGGGTTATGTAACGCACCCGCCACTTTTCAAAGATGTATGATGTCCATCTTTGCGGATATGATTGAGGATTTCATGGAAGTCTTCATGGATGATTTTTCCGTAGTAGGGTCATCGTTTAATGCATGCTTGAACAACTTGGATCGAGTCCTAGAACGGTGTGAAAAGACGAACCTAGCTTTAAGTTGGGAAAAATGTCAATTTATGGTCCAAAGTTGTATTGTGTTGGGACATAAAGTGTCCGGTAAGGGAATCGAGGTCGATCCGGCTAAGATTGAGGTAATTGAAAAGTTACCTCCACCGAGCAATGTTAAGCTTGTTAGGAGTTTTTTGGGTCATGCGGGGTTTTATCGTCGTTTCATTAAAGATTTTTCCAACATTGCTAAACCTCTCACTCAATTACTTCTTAAAGATGCTAATTTTGATTTTTCCAATGATTGTATGCAAGCTTTTAAAACACTTAAGGAAAAGTTGATTAATGCTCTGGTTATGGTTAGCCCGAATTGGAACCTCCAATTTGAACTCATGTGTGATGCTAGTGATCTAGCCGTCGGAGCTTGCCTTGGTCAAAGGGTCGATAAAATCTTTCGCCCTATTTATTATGCTAGTAAAACTCTTGATAGTGCTCAACAAAATTATTCTATCACGGAAAAAGAATTGCTAGCGGTAGTTTTTGCTTTTGATAAATTTCGGTCTTACCTTGTTTTATCTAAAGTAATAGTCTACACGGACCATGCGGCTCTTAAGTATTTGATGTCCAAGCAAGATGCAAAGCCAAGGTTGATTCGGTGGATACTCCTTCTCCAAGAATTTGATATTGTGATCAAAGACAAAAAGGGAGTTGAGAATGTGGTAGCCGATCATTTATCTAGGTTGCAAGGACAAGAAGCGGAGGAAAGCGAGTTAGGCATTTGTGAGACATTCCCGGATGAGAACCTTTATGCGGTAACATCTACTCCTTGGTATGCGGATATAGCTAACTTCAAAGTCGGTAATATCCTTCCTCCTAATTTAAATTTCCAAGCCAAACGTAAGTTCTTTCATGATGCTAAACATTACTTTTGGGAAGAACCTTACTTGTTTCGTTTTTGTGCGGATAATATGATTAGGAGATGTGTTTCGGATAGTGAAGTTGTACCTATCATTCGTATGTGTCATAGTGATGAACCGGGTGGACATTTTGCTCCCGATCGAACCGGTGCTAAAATCTTGCAAAGCGGTTTCTTTTGGCCCTCTATGCATAAAGATGTAGTTGAATTTGTGAAACATTGTGATAGGTGCCAACGAGTTGGGAATATCTCTAGGAAGCATGAAATGCTTCAACAAGGCATACTAGTTTGCGAGCTATTTGACGTTTGGGGCATAGACTTTATGGGACCTTTCCCTCAGTCGCATAACAACCTTTATATTCTTGTTGCGGTTGATTATGTGTCCAAATGGGTGGAAGCCATTGCTTTACCTACTAACGATGCTCGAGTGGTGATTAAGTTCTTAAAGAAAAACATCTTAACGCGTTTTGGAACCCCTAGAGCCATCATAAGTGATGGGGGTTCCCATTTTTGCAATAGGTTGTTTGAAGCGTTGCTTCGTAAGTATGGCGTAGCTCATAAGGTTGCAACACCATATCACCCGCAAACTAGTGGCCAAGTTGAAGTATCTAATAGGGAGATAAAACGAATCCTAGAGAAAACCGTAGGTGCGTCTAGGAAGGATTGGAGTTTGCACTTAGATGACGCCCTTTGGGCTTATCGAACCGCTTTTAAGACCCCTATTGGCATGTCCCCTTATAAAATGGTTTTCGGAAAGTCTTGTCATTTGCCGGTTGAACTTGAACATAAAGCTTATTGGGCACTGAAATTTCTTAATTTTGATGACAAGGTAGCCGGTGAAAGTCGCTTGATGCAACTCAATGAGCTTGATGAACTTCGATTGAACTCCTATGAGAATGCAAAGCTTTACAAAGAGCGAACAAAGAGATTACACGACAAGCATGTTCAACACAAGCAATTCCATGAAGGAGATCATGTTCTCTTGTACAATTCTCGTTTGAGGCTCTTTCCCGGAAAACTCAAAAGTCGTTGGACCGGTCCCTTTGTGGTTCGGAAAGCATACCCCTCCGGAATGGTTGAGATCGAGGATTCTATGGGTATCACACAACATGTGAATGGGCATCGTCTTAAACTTTATTTCGGAGGCGACTTCGCCAAAGAAAAGGATTGTACCCACCTTAGGGACCCTTGACCCTCTACGAACACTTGAAAGTCAAGCTATTCCGACTATAAACATAGCTTCGGTTTGATTTTTTTTTTTTTTTTAACTCTATGTTTTGTGTTTTATTTTTGCTGCTTGTCATATTTCTTTTTATTTTTTTTAGTTTTTGAGAGTCGTCGACCTCTTTTGGAGATCTCACAATCACCCGAACTCCGCGTCATTTGATGCTTGCTCGTGTCATTGTGAAATCTCTACGAGGTGAGGTTTTTACCCAACCCCTAAATGAAACCACTACGGTTATATCAAGTATGGCTTGGTTAAATAACCTCCTCCTGGTCGAATGTTCGACCTCCTTAACGATTAACCTTTTTTGTCAAAACGGCGAATTCTGGGCTGTTTTAGCCCTGACACGCCGTGTCCCCGCCATGACACGGGCCATGTCCCACATTTGACCAAATAATTGTATTGTTGACTTGTGACACGGGGCGTGTGGCACTCGTGTCGTTTGACACACCCCTAAAAATTAATTAATTCAGTACAGGTCCAAAATGCAATTTCTAGAGTGGTTCATACCTTGACACGCCGTGTCCCCAGTACGCCACGCCCCGTGTCGATTTGTTGACTTATTTTTGGACATTTGACTTACACACATGGCACGTGTTGCTCCCCGTGTCAACCAACACGGCCCGTGTCCGCTCATGACACGCCGTGTCCCGTATTTAGTATTTTTTAGGATTTAATGAAAATATTCGACACGGGCTTGTCCGGTCTTGACACGCCGTGTCCCGTATTTAGTATTTTTTAGGATTTAATAAAAATAGTCGACACGGGCGTGGCCTCTCGTGACACGCCGTGTCCTTTTGAAATTACCCTTTTGGTTCGACACGTGTCCGTGTCCCCGGTTGACACGCCACGTGTGAGGATCTAACCGTCGTAAATTTCAACGGTTAGAAACAACACGGTCCGTGTCACCTGTTGCACACGGTCCGTGTCACGCCTCTGTAACGACTAGTTTGAAAAACTAGCCGTTTTTTGACCGTTTGGGGTACTTTTTGGGGCTATAAATACCCCCAATTCACCCATATTTTTCACACACTCATTTCTCTTTTTCTTAACTTATTTTCCTAGCAATTTTTGAGTCATTTTGCTCCCGTTTTTCTCTTTTCACCCCGAATCCAAAAATACTTATCTCATTTTTTTTCTTTTTCGCCATGGCTCGCCAAAAGCAAATGACTACACCACCACCCCGCCGCCCAATCCGAGGTCGTAGTTCTCGCCAAGCTCCCAATGAGGAAGACGAAAACCAAGTTCTCAACCAAAGGAGTCAAGAATTGGGGGCTTGGTTCAATTTAATGACGGTGGAACAAGGTCGCCGCTTTCAACTCTTAAGGGAATTAGGATGCCTCGCCTTCCTCGTTTTCGATCTCATGTACCTCACCACGGTTCCTTGGGGTGCTCAAGTTAGGGCGGCATTTGATGTTTTGGGGTGGCTCGCATTGCAAGATCAACAATATATTGTCCACCCGAGAGTATGTATCGAATTCTTTTCCACTTTGCATTTAAATGAGGGTGCTCTTTCCTTTTCTTTAGGGAATCAAGTGTACACGTTACCACGAGACTCTTTCAATCAAGTGGTTCCGCAAACACTCCATGGCATTCATGAATTTGTGGAGGAAGAGTACGATCAAGTCAACTTTTGGCACTCCATTTCTAACGACCCCGGCTTTACAATTACCGATCTCCGCTCCCGTAGTATTCAAGATCCGGTTATGTGGTGGCTTCACCGGTTTATTTCCTTCAATTTTTCCGGTAAAACGGAAGCAAATAAGGTATCCGCCGATGAACTCATTATGTTGTATTGCATTCGTAAACATATGAAGTATGATCTTGGTTCGTTTTTGTGGAGGAAGTTAGTCGGTATGAATAAACGTGCTAAAGCTAATATAGGGCTTGGGTGGATTGTCACTATAATTGCTAGCAATGTTGCTCCTAATGTGTTAAATCATGAAGGTGTTGTAGTTCGACCACGTGCTCTTAACAAAGATTCCATTAAGGGAACTACTTTTGGTGGTCCGGTTACGAATATGGTAGAACCGGCGGATGATAATGAAGATCACAATGAAGAAGTTGGGGGAGCCCATGAACACCACACACCCCAACAATTTCAACCCACCGGTCCAAATCAATGGGATGAGGCCGATGCGAGAGGATGGAGACCGTGGCAACAAGGTCCCACGAATGAACAACTCTTTGCTCAAAACGAACAAATTTTACAATGGCAACAACAAGCTAATTCTCGTTTCGACAACTTGGAGCATTTCGCTTCCTACTATTGTCGCCAAAATCAATGGCCTTATCCACCACCACCTCCATCTCCTCCGGCGGTTTGAGGGAGTTTTCTTTTTCCTTTCGCTTTTTAATTTAATGCAATTTTGGGAGTAATTGCATTATAAGAGCGGAGGAAGGGCGAAAGCACTCCCGATCTATCTTTAATTGCTTTCTAGTATAGCTTTTTAATCGCTTTCTAGTTTAAATTTATGAGCTTTCTAGTATAAATTTTTACGTTTTCTAGATTAGTTTTTAACTTTGTATCGAAAAATTGTCAAAATACCAAAAAAATGAAATAGTTGAAAATCAAGTAATACAAAAAGAATGTTATTTAGTTACATTGTTAATGACCTACCTCTCCCAATTTTAAGTTTTCGTACTTACCTCATATAAAATAAAAATTCAACTTTCGAACTTAAACACCTAGTTTAAGTGAGAACCCGAAAAAGTTAAGATTTTCACTAAGGTATTAGATTAAATTTGCTAAGTTAATTGTAATTAACTAGTTCTTTGATTAATTTAAATGGCATGAACAATAAAATGGTTTTAATAGGAAGAAAAGTTTGAAAACACACTAAAACCCGAATGTGAGATTCTAGAGCCAAAAGACTAAGCGAACATCAAAAAGCTTAGATAGGTTTTTGTGTGAAACTTTCACTAAATCTTTGAGTCATGGAGTTTGCATCTAATACCGAATAACATCATTAGCTAAAAATATAACTAACATTAGACGATGAAGTTCCTTTTAGGTTTTCTTCTAACGACGTTTTGCTACTAACTCACCAAACACCTTAGTTAACCTAAATACTTTAACACACTAAATTGTCAACTAACTTTGTTTAGCACTAATTGTGGCAAGTCAACAAAAGAGAAAGCACTTGATAAATAGCTTGATATTCCTAAAATGGGTTTTTTTAGTCTCAAATCAATCACTTTGTGCTCAAATGAGTCAAAATTCTTCATCAAAGAAAGAAAGATTAGAGAAGAGAAAAAGTAAGAAGAGAAATAAAAAGAAAAATTTTTATTTAACAAAATTCTCAAAGTTTGTTCATGGTCGCCTCGACTATGTTCTCAAAAAGTACTTCATGAAAAGACCCAAACTTATTGGTTACGAGCTATTAAATATTTTATTTTTTTTATCTCTTTTGTCACAATTAGGTCATTTGTTGACTGCTAAACTTGACCTAAATAGACCATTTACATACCCGTACCCTAACCAAGTTATAACCCTTTTTGAGGAAATTTTTGATAATGTTAGAGTTTTTAGCTAATATTTGGATAACAATGCAAACTCAACTTGAATCATGATTTAGTGTCAAAGTCGAGAGTAAACACCAAGTCGCCAAATAATGAGTGATTGAGTGAACTACCTTTGCGAAGTGTCGATAACTTTCTTCCATTAGTAAAACACGTTTTAATTGAGCATGCCACCTTAAATTAATCAATGAACTAGTCAATTAGGATTTACTTATTGAGTTTTCTCTTTTTGCGATTATCTTTTCCATGCTTTTAGGGCTTCTACCAAACTCGGGAATTTGAGTCGGATTACGGATTTTTAGTTTACTTGAGGACAAGTAAAGCTTTAAGCGTGGGGAGGTTGATAGGGATGAAATATCCCTATCTTTTCGGGTTATTTACGGTGTAATTAAATATTATTTTATTACTTTTAGTATAGTTTCAAGTCTTTTTATTACACTTTGTGAACAAATTAATTCTTAATCACTTAGTATGATTTTATCTCCGTAAAAACACTATTTTCACCGAAAACCGTCAAAGTAACTCATGTTTATTTTGTTTGTAGGTTTCACTTCAAAGATTAAAATTATCCATGGTGAAAAGCAACTTCCAGACATGATTAGAGGTGTTTTTGTGCTAATAAAGAGCTAAGAGACAAGGAGATTTGCAAATAATTCAAGGAAAAAGCCAAACTGCCCGGAATTTGCTCTTGACACGGACCCGTGTCCTTATTCCACACGGTCCGTGTCGCGCCTAAAAGGTCCACACGGGTTGATTTTGAGGGCGTGTTCACACGGTTACTGAAGGACACGACCCCGTGTCACGTGGGACACGCTCCGTGTCACAAAAGAGACATTTAGTCTGCGCGGCGTTTTAATTAGCAAAAATCCAAATTGTCGAGTAATTAATGTGACACGACCCGTGTCAATCCACACGCCCAAGGACACGCCTGAGCTGATTAAAGTCATTTGATGCATTTTCTTCATGACACGGCGTGTCACTTGGACCACACGACCCGTGTCAAGCTTTATTTTGCACTTCGATGAGATTTTCAAGCATGTGTTTTGAGGATTCACATTTGTTCACAAAGCCTTCTTTTCTGTATAAATAGGGGGGTTCTCTAGCCAGAAAATGATCCCTCTTTACTTGTATTAATTTTTCATTTAGTTGTAATTCTCTCCATTTAGTTGTTTAAAGAGGTGATCCGAGTACAATCCGTATTCCATTTCCCCTCTTTGTAAACTTGTAATCCGTTCTCGTTCCATCAATACAAAGTCACTAAATATTTCCTCCATTTTTCATCCATTCTATTCAAATCTACAAGTTGGCAAAGAGTTCCTCTCCAAGATCATAAGCGACGATTTTGTGTCCGGTGTAGCACGGTAAAAGGGAGTAGCTAATCCTTTACCTTGTTAAACTAGTTGTGACCCGTCTATGTGCTAGATTCGGTAGTATCATCTTGTTTCTTTTCATAGTTTATACAACAAGTTTGTATAAATTAGAATATTTGATTTATCATCATCATATGCTTCTTTTATGTTTATTTATAAATACTTGATATGAACTTAACATTTCTATAGGATTTATATAGGTGTTGCCCCCATCGGAATTTGACAAGCCGGAAACCGTAGATATTGACAACATCACGGAACTTAAAGGGCCCTAGTTTCTAAATCCATTGGAGACACTTAACCTTGAAATCATAGGATTAAATAAGTGTGTGATTATAAGTTCATACGTGTTAATAGATATCTTAAAAAGTTAGCTATGGTATTTTGATTAATCTTAAGGCTGATTTATCTCTATTGTTATATAAACTTATCATCACCATTTCATGCCAAGGAATATGGAAAATACTTGTGTGTTGTAGCTTAGGAGTAGTTAATTAATTCAACCAAAATCATAAAGAAATATTCGCCTAGATAACAACCCGAAACCGAGTAGTTTAATACTTATTGTTATAAATCCCGTGGATTCGATACCCGGACTTAAAACCCCGGATTTTATTACTTGATAACGATAGGGTACACTTGTCCTTTTATTGCTGCCTTTTTGTAGCACTAGCTCGAGGCGCATCAAGTTTTTGGCGCCGTTGCCGGGGACTTATCTTCTAATAACTATTAAACCAAGTGTTTCATTGTTAAACTAGGCACTTGTTTGTAAAGTTTAAATTTCCTATTCTTTTATTTTATTTTTATTTATGCATACTAGATCAAAAAGTGATTCTTTGATTCCTACTAATCCCGAAATTGAACGTTTTCTTTCTAGGAGTCGGAATTGCTACACTAGGTGGTTGGAAGAAATGGCAAATTTCGATGATGGAGTTATACTTGGGTTCAATGAAGAACAACCCGTGGGAGCGGAACCTCCACCGGTTATGCCTATCCGACAACACCCACTTAGGAATGGGGGGCGAAATGGTGGTGGTAATGATGAACGTTCTATGTTAGAGATTTTGGCTCCTCACCGCCCCCAAAATCGCTCCGCTATTGTTCCTCCACGTATTGAGGCCCACTCCTTTGAACTTAAAACGAGTATTATTCAACTTGTTCAAAGTAGTGGCCAATTTAGTGGAGAAATGCATGAAAATCCAAACGAACACCTTGATAAATTTCTCATGTGTGCCAATACTACCCGTATTAATAGGGTGCCCCAAGATATCATCCGTCTCCAATTGTTTCCGTTTTCTTTGACGGGGCAAGCATTAGAATGGTTCCACTCCTTGGAACCCGATTCTATTAATTCATGGGAAGGTTTAGAGAGGGCATTCCTATCATACTATTTTCCGCCGTCTAAAACGGTGATGTTGAGAAATGAGATCATATCCTTCCGCCAATTGGAGAGCGAGGCCCTTCATGAAGCTTGGGGTCGTTTTCGAAAGATGTTGCGGAATTGTCCTCATCATGAGATCCCGAAACACACTTTGGTAAGTACTTTTTATCATGGTTTAACTCCTAATAATCGTGCTATTGTAGATTCCGCGGCCGGAGGTGATTTATTCCGAAAGTCGGCTTCCGAAGCTTATGATTTAATCAATGAGCTAGCAAGGAAAAGTATTCAATGGCAATCGGATAAATTTTCCGGTCCACCAAGAAATCAAATTTTTGCCGTGGAAAAGGAGGTACCAAATGCGGCCATGGTAGAAGTCACAAAGAAGCTTGACACTTTGCTTGCCCAAATGAACATAGCCAAGCCAACACAAGTCTTGATGTGTACACATTGCCAAGGTGATCATGAGAGTGGGGATTGTCAAACCGGTAGTCCATTCGCCGGTGATAATGAACAAGTAAGTTATGTCGGTGGAAATCAAAGGTATAATA
This sequence comes from Euphorbia peplus, assembly GCA_028411795.1. NCBI lineage: Eukaryota > Viridiplantae > Streptophyta > Magnoliopsida > Malpighiales > Euphorbiaceae > Euphorbia > Euphorbia peplus. The sequence continues at coordinate 2,623,844 of CP110843.1, read as the reverse complement.
ACTATCCCCCTCATAATAATGCTTACAATAATTATGGTAATCAAGGGTGGAGGCAAAGGGTTCAACATCCTAATCTCTCTTATGGAAATAATCATAATGTGTTAAAGCCTTCACCCGAGTTTGTCAATGAGTATAAGGAGCAAGGTTTGGGCAACCCGACTTTTCAACAAGGCCAACCCGAAACCGAGTAGTTTAATACTTATTGTTATAAATCCCGTGGATTCGATACCCGGACTTAAAATCCCGGATTTTATTACTTGATAACGATAGGGTACACTTGTCCTTTTATTGCTGCCTTTTTGTAGCACTAGCTCGAGGCGCATCATTTGCCATAACTAAAGTTTCCATGGCCGTTGAAATTTGTAACCTCCAATCTTGCACCTCTTGACATAGATTCCTTCAACATGCTCTGATACCAATTGTTGATAAACAAGGTAATTCAATCAAGATATACAACAATAAACGACACATAATTTGTTAACAAAGTTCGTCCAATTATGCTTACGCCTTCGAGAGTGATGAGCGATTTTTATTATGAATAAAGTGAATCAACAGGTTACATAATACATGTATTAATAGGGAAAACCGAAACCCTAAAGGATAAGGAAATTTGAAATTATTCCTAATCTGTACCGCGATGAGAACCCTAAAGGACAAGGAAATCCGAAATTATTCCTAATCTGTACCGCGATGAGAACCCTAAAGGACAAGGAAATCCGAAATTATTCCTAATATGTACCGCGATGAGAAAAGCCCCATTGACAGTATGCGCCATATCCAACAAATCTCCACCTTGGAGAAAATTCCTGCCCCTTGAAGAAAATCAATCTCTAGACACGCTATGTGGAACGAGCTAGTTCACTTTCTTAGCAACTGCGAATATTAAACAAATCCAGACAATGTTTGAACTTGTAGGTAGTAACTAACTTTGTCAACATGACAGCAGCATTCGCAGAAGTGTAAACCTTGAGCAACAATATCTCCTCAAATGCAATCAATTATGTAATCTTGTGATGCCTAACATCAATGTGTTTGATTCTACCATGATACATCTGATTTTCTGCCAAATAAATGACACTCTGACTGTCATGATGTAATTGAACTCCACCTTGCTGAACACTCAATTCCTGAACCAAACCAGTCATCCACATAAATTATTTATTTACTAAATAACAAAAATGATAATAAAAAATGCTAATAAAAATGTACTAGATAATTATATGTACTAGATAATTATATGTTTTTCTTGATATAATATTTGTGAACTTTATGTATCTGCATATAAACATCAGTGTTTATATAATATTTTTGAAATTTTTACTTTTTTTAAGAAAGGGTCAAAAGAATTTATAAATGAAGCATCCTTACATAACAGGAAAAACGGGAGCTAATATTTTTTAGGGCAAATTCCAAAAAAAACCTCTGTGGTTTCATGCTTTTGCAAATACAATTCTGTGGTTTGTTTTTTGCCAATTCGAGGATTGTGGTTTCAACCCTTTTTCAATTCAAGGATTAACATTATATAGGCTCTAATTAGAGGGGTAAAATCGTCTAAAAGGGGTTGCGGTGGCGGAGAAGTTGCCATTGTCGTTTCCGGCGAGGTTGATTGCGGTGGCGGAGAAGTTGCGCTCGCCGGGGTTGGCGCCGGCGGTGATGTGTTGGTCGAGGAAGGAGCTGCATATGTAGGTTTCGTGGCCGGCTTGGACAAAGATTCCGCCGCTGTAAAAATTGGAGTCGAGCATTAGATCTCGGAGAGTTATGTATTCGTAGTTGTAGTGGGAGGAGGACGAGCCGGTGGCGGATAAATCAATTTTGGACGATTTTACCCCTACATTTAGAAGACATTTATTGTAAATCCTTGAATTGAAAAAGGGTTGAAACCACAATCCTCGAATTGACAAAAAACAAACCACAGGGTTGCATTTGTAAAAACATGAAACCACAAGGATTTTTTTTTGAATTTGCCCTATTTTTTAACTTGATATAATATATTTGAACTTTATGTATATTATTTTTGAACTTTATCATAGATTCTGATTCTAATGACGATATTTTTCCTTCTTTTTTCATTATTTTTCAGTTCTCCATTGGCATTAACAGTCCTGATCTTGAATGTTTCAAATCTAATTTTATACCAATTTTATATAATTTTATCTTATTTTCAAATTTGTGTTGATTTGGAAGACACAAACTGAGTTTTCAATTTCAATTGGTGTTTTCTCATATCTTTATCTTCATTTTCTTTTATTAACATATATGACTTTATCATGGTGTCTAAGATTATGATTATACTTTCTTATTTTATCTCTTTTTTTTTTGTCTAGATTATCGTCTTTCTCCTTTTAATGAAAATATTTTCCTTAGTTCTAAAAATACTATTTTCTAACTCTATAAATATATTTCATTTTTTACATAAATGACTAATGAAGACATAAATAGAAACCCGAAATCTAATTATTAGGGTTGGGCTTCGGTCCTCAACCCTTGGAACCGCATCTACCATGGATGGTTTTGGTACTTTCGTCTGTTGAAATTACTTTTATAACAAGTGTTCCTCCTCCGGCTTCTAAAATTTACAAGAAAAACATGATTTTGAACCATAAATTTGTTGAAAATCTGTAAAATAGTATCAAAATATGTTAAATTTGACAAAAATATGAAAAAAGTTCACCTGAAATCTATAATTTTTTGTCTGAAATTTGCATTTTTCGTATTTTTAAGAATGTCTTAACTACAGTGGAAATTTTCACTATAGAAAAAATAATTGCAAATATTTTTATTAGATATGTAGGTATAAAAGCGGCCTCCGATATTTCTACTTTAAATTCACCACTGCTAATTCCTATGTATAATAACAAAATATGAATCAAATATATCGATATTCATTGATATATACTATATATAAGCGTCAGCTAATATTACCCAATTTTATTAAAAGAATTATTAAACAATTTTATTTATGCATTAAATTTAATTAATAAGGTAAGCACATGATCCCTCTAAATATTCGGGTTTTAAGAATTCAGCTATTTTTTTTGGGAAAATAAAGTTTAGCTAAGGGTAGGTCTATCCACTCGCAAGGCCAGGGCAAACCACAGACCTCGATGAGTTTTTACAGTGGAGTTTACATATTGCCTACCAATAAGAGCTAAATTTTGACGAAGCGGAGACTCGAACCTCAAACCTTTCAAGTAGAAGATGGTGTGCCTTACCACTTGGACCAACTCTTATTGGTTTAAGAATTCAGCAATTGATCTTTAATTTTAATACAAGTTAGAGTTTTTTATTAAGAGTTTAGTTTAACGAAACTGTTAATAAAAGAATCCATGTGTGTGAAAAGTAAAGTCCAAGGACTTAGTGTGAAAGAATAGATAACGGGAAGCTCAATATATTTTTATTTTCATCTGGTTTTCGAACCACATTGAATCGATTAATTCGGTTTTGAGGCAGGTTCAAAGATTATACGGAGTTCAATATACTTTCTTTTCACAGAGGAGCTCGATATATTTTTTATTTTATTTTTTTGATAAAATGAGCTCAACGGGAGGGATTTAGTGTGATAATATGTTTCAGTGTAATAGTTTTTTATGGTATGATATTGTGAGAAAATTTAGTAATTAAATAAGGGAAGGTGTCAAACTTGTGAATAAATAGTAAAAGATGACACACATAACATAAAGGAATGAGGAGGAGGAGGGTGATGCCTGCGCTGCAGAGAGAAAAACAAATTTAATTTTTTTCTTTAAAATAGATTTTCTCGATGTTTCCGAACTCATTTCTCGAAAAATTTTATACCGTTGGACACTTATTAATTAGGCGGTCATCTTGAGATCCATATTGTTGTCATATAAAAACTATATTTTTCCAATTTTTTTAATTTTTATCAATTTAACCACTTTTATAATTTATTAGGACTAAACTATATGGAATTTGGATTTAACCCCAAAAATTAAAGTTTCTTAGAAATACGATATACATCTCCTAGAATTTTTTTAAAAATTTCTAGGCAACTTTTGAAATTTCCTTAATTTTTATCCATTTAACCACTTTCATAATTTATTGGGACTAAACTGTGTGGAATTTTGCTTTAAACCAAGAATTAAAGTTATCCACAGAATTACAATATACATCTCTTGGAAGCTTTTCAGAATTTTCTGGGCGATTTTTGAAATTCACTGGAGAACGTTTTCCAAAAGAATATTATACTCTTCCAAAAATGATATTCTATTCTTCCAAAAGCATACTCAATCTTTTCAAAAGAATACTCTATTCTTCCAAGAAGAATACTCATTTCTTCCAACAGAATACTATGTGCCTCTAGCTCTTCTTACGAAAGAATATTCATTTCTTCCAAAAGTATACTATATTCTTCCAAAAAAATACTCCTTTCTTCCAACAAAATACTAATTAAAGTATACTCTATATTGTTCTAATATAATATTCTGATAGTATAAACATAGTCATAAATATATATAATATCTGTAAACATTAAATAGAAAAATTCGGTATAACAATATTATATTGCTCCAATAAATACTTCTAATCTTTTAAAAAAAATATTATGATATTTTAAAATAATAATTTATTCTTTCAATGAAATTATGAGACAATGCACAAATTTTTTTAGAAAAAATGAATCTGAAATTTAAACGTATTATGAAGTTTACCAAATTTTGAAACCATCTATTGATACGGATTTTATTTCCGACATTGGGTGCGAGAATTTATCACATCAAACGTATTGTGATGTGTACCAAATTTGGAAACCCAAAATTTCAAGATTTAATTCGAGGGGAATTTTAGAAAAAGAAAAAGAAGAAAAGACAAAATATTTTAGAAAAAGACAAAATAAAAGGTGAAGATCTAAATGTTGAAGAAGGGTAGAGCTTTATGATTCAATTCGAGAACAATTTTAGAATCTTATGATCCAATTCAAGGGCAATTTTTCCACTTTTATATTTAGTCATAGCCTTTGAGTGTTTACTAACACTTTAATGGATGGAATTATTCTACAGAGCTGTGTGACAATAGTTTATTGTGTGACAAGTATTTAAAGTGTGACAAGAGAATGAAGTGGAGGCATTTTTGTAATTAAACAGGGGAAAGTGATAAACTTGTAATTAAATGAACACTCTTCATGCGTGGAAAATGGAGGGAAGGAAGAGGAGGTGATGTCAACGTTGATGTCACCTCTGGAGAGAGAAAATGTTTTAATTATTTTCTTTAAAATGCATTTTCCCGCTCTTCCTGAATCCATTTTTCAAAAAAAAATTATACCACTAAACTCGTATTAATTAGGCGGTCATTTTGAGATCCATTTTTGTTATTTATAACGATTTTTTATTTTTATTTTTTTTCTACGGTTGTTCCAAATTGGATACTGTGTTATTCCAAATTGAATACCGTGTTGTTCGAAATACGAAATTGTTCCAAATTCAGAAATATTTTGTTGTTATTTATAAACGATTTTTATTTTTTTTTTATTTTTCTACGGTTATTCCAAATTGAATACTGTGTTGTTCCAAATACGAAATTATTACAAATTGAAATATTTTGAACTGAACCATCTCATGCCCAAGATGATTAGGCAGAAGACTCTCATCCATCTTCTTCTTGTATGGCTGTTTCTTGGGTTTCCTACACCATTTTTTCATATCATGGTTCAAGCTATTGAATCAGACAAACCATATAGTTTTCTCCCATGTGCATCTTCATTTCTCAATAAGAAAACCCAACCAAAACCTAATCCAAAACAAGCAACGTGAAAATTTCAATTTCAAGCATTTAACAATACAAACCACCCAGTAGTAGCAATTTCCAACATATCTATAAATTACTATGTTTGCTTCCGAAATATTTTCCTCAGATATGCAAACTCCATCATCTTCCCTTAGTTTCTCGAACAAAGGATGGGTTCATCTCTTTAGGTTCTCGCTGAATCTGTGAAATAAAAAATTGTTCGCGATTTCCGGACTGCCTCCTAGTTCCGCTACTGCGTGAATTCGCAGTCGAAGGTGGTGGCCGGAGATGCGGGAACTGAGACGTTGCAGGTGGGGGCGGCACCAACAATTTGAAAAGAAGGGAAAAAGAGAGCTTTTGAAAAGAACACGACACATAATTGGAAAAATTACCTCTTACATACTGATTAATTACACAATTCGTCCTTGTCTCACAATAAGAATGTTGTCTCACGGTAAGGGGGTGTCTCACCTGAACTTGACTCTTATTCTACATATAGGGCTAACTAGTTTAGCGGAACCAAACTTTAAGGACTATATAATTATTTTCAAAAATGAAGACACAAAATAATTGTACAAGTAAAATTTGAGGGACTAAATAATTTTTTACCCTTTCATTAATTATTATTATTATTATTCACCATATATGTATATTACAAAAATAAAAGAATATAAAAAATCGTTTTTATCTAGCAACAATTAATCTTAAAATCACCATGTAATCAAGACCAATTCAACGGCATAATTTTTTTAAAAAAATGAGGTCTGAAACATTTGAAAAATGCATTTTAAAAAAAAATGGGTAAAAGATTTTTCTCTCTCATGTGATGACATCATCAATCACCTCACCATCTCTTTCAGGCCAATGTGCATTTTTAATTTATTTACAATTATACCACATTCCTTCGTTTAATTACAAAATTGTCATCATTGTCACACCATAAAAGTTGTCTCACCAAAATTGATTTGTCACACTTGATACCTCTTCAGGAACTCAATATACTTAAAACCACAAAAGTTTATGGGTTTAATTATGGGTTTAACTAAATATTATTTCTCATCCTTGTAACAAAATGAAAACCGACTTAATTCCACAACACGTATGTAAGCTTTGTCCTATTCAACTCGAATTTTTTAAAATTCAGTTTAGTTTACTTTAGTTCACTTCAGCTCAATACAATTCAATCAAAAATGATACTTCAATACTGGCCTTGTTTGGGAACGAGCTGTTAGTTGTTAGTTGTTAACTGTTTGAATTAGCTGTTAGCTGTTTACCTTTTTGCATTAGCTGTTTTGACTAGCTCTTTGTAAACATGTTTGGTAAAATTTAGTTGTTTGTAAATTAGCTGTTTGGGTAAAATGACAACTAAGGACATTGATATTATTGTATATTATATGTAGTTAAAAGCTTAACAAATATTATAAAGTCTTTAATAATATAGAAAAAGAAAAGAAAAAATAGGAAATAAATAACTAATTCATATTAAATTACATAATTGTAGCTTACAAACCACATTTCAAATAATAATAAAGTTATATAATTATGTCATTAATCCATAAACAAAACATTAATACATGGTTTTTTTTAAAAAAAATTCATAAATAGAAGTTGCTAAAAAATATTAAATCAAGGAACTTCAAGAAATAGTGGAAATAGCTAATTTACAAAAAATATTAAATAGAGAAGTTGTAAAATATTAAATAGAGAAGTTGTAAAAAATATTAAATAGAGATCTTGTAAAATTAAAAGTGTAAGTAAGGGTATTTTATCCATTTGTAAAAAATATTGGAAAAAGCTAATTCAAAAATCTCCATTTAGGAGCTTTTTTAAAAAGAGCTTTTTGGGATCAAAAAGCTCCCCCAAAAAGCTCTTTGCCAAACACCATAAAAATTGTTCAAAATTCTAACTGAGCTCAAAAAGCTCTTTGCCAAACACCCGCACTATTATTTGGTGATATTTAATACTTATTTTACCTTTTTAATTTGTCTAAAAACTTTAAGTACCCTCCTTAACTTATGGAAGTTACAAATGACTCCGTATATAAGGTTATTTACAACGAGTCAAGTTCAAATGAGACAAGGGTTTAGCATGAGACTAGTTTTTATGGTGAGACAATGGGTATTTTTGTAATTCAATAGGGGAAGGTGGCAAACTTGTAATTAAAGGAACACCCCTTATGCGTGAATTGAAGGGAAGGAAAAGAAGGTGATGTCAGCGCTGATGTTACCTCTGGAGAGAGAAAGAGTTTTTATTATTTTCTTTAAAATGCATTTTCTCGCTCTTTCCGAACTCATTTTTCAAAAAAAATTATACCAGTGAACTCGTACTAATTAGGCGGTCATTTTGAGATCCATTTTTGTTATTTATAGATGATTTTTTTTATTTATTTTTTTTATAATTGTTCAGCAGAATACTATATTTGTTCCACCGGACTACTCTAATTGTTCCACCAGAATACTACATTTTTTTACACTTCCAGAGTGCATTTAAAAAAAAAATAATGAAAATATTTTGCTGGAACAAATGTAGTAGTGTGGTGGAACAAATGTAGTATTCTGTTGGAATAACCGAGCATCCAATTTGAAACAAAAAAACAAAAAATAAAAATCGTCTATAAATAACAACAATGGATCTCAAAATGACCGCCTAATTAATACGAGTTCAGTGGTATAATTTTTTTTTGAAAAATGAGTTCGAAAAGAGCGGAAAAATGCATTTTAAATAAAATAATAAAAACTTTTTCTCTCTTCAGATGTGACATCAGCGCTGACATCACCTCATCTTCCCTTCAATAATGCCCCTCCATGTTTTTAAAATTTCAAAAATGCCACAACTTTTTAATTGTCTCACACTAAAAAAAGTCTCTCCATAATGACCTTGTCTCACCTGATCCTATCTCTATTTACAACCTTTGGATAAAAAGAAAGGTGTTTATTTGTAGTTTTTGGACTATAACAAATTATTGTTCTCAACTTTTGGAATGAGGATATTTGTAACTTTTGAAAGACTAGAAGAGATAACTGAAATTTTAGGACAATTTCCGGTTATCAAGGAAACGATTGAACCAAAAGCAAAAAGTTGTCAAGACTCGAAGTCGAAATATTTCGATTACGAAAGCTTTAATACCATATCTAGGAACTGTCAGAATAAAAGTTTAAAATAATAATTAAAATTGAACAATGTTTTTTTATATTAATTTCTATGAATTACGCCTTGTAGAGTAACTTTAGGCGTATTGCCTTAAATTAAGGGTTTCATTAAACACAACCACTATAATCCTTATTACACAGCCCACTTTTTCCCAAATAGAAAACTTAACACCTAAAATACCCTCCATCCTAATACTTTTCGTCCTTCTTGTCTTCCATCCCCATACACTACCTATCCATTATTTACTTTTTCAAGGATTAACTTCGAAGAAGTACCTCCCAAATTCCATTCTAAGGCGGGTACTAGCTTGCGAGCATATAACTGGCACTCAACGAGGGTAAGCATCTGAGAGTTTTGTACCGTGTCACCCAACGGTTTATTTGTACAAATATTTGTGTATTTTAAATATTTTGTATGATAATAATAATACAAGACAATAATGAACTAGGTTGCATTAAAAATCCTCAAGGGCCTAGAATGTCGGAATTAATATGTTGTATCCACGAACGTAAATAAGAATCTCTGGTTTTCAAAACAATCGGTACATACATCGGTTCGTACATTTTCTCGGTCGGCCTGGTAACGACTCTAGTCAAAAAAGGCTAAAGCCACTATGAGCGCCTGTTTCCGCTCATAACTATATATCTCTCTTCTAAGCTGGAAAACTAATGGACCATTACTCTGCCCATACATCTCTTTCAAATTCTCCCATAACTGCTTCGAAGATGTAGCATACATGAACACACTCCCTAACTCTTTAGATAATGCATTCAGGATCCATGAAAATACGAAATCGTCTATTTCCTTCCATTTTCTATACTCTTCTGACTCCAAATCTCATGGTTTATCATTACTTAGTATAACCTAGTCTTATGTTTAGCATGAACAACTAACATCATCGATCTACTCCATGGGACGTAATTTGTTCCATCTAACACAGTAGTCACCAAAACTAGACTAGGCTTATCATTATTAGCTGCGGAATTCATACTTACTCTTGCGATTACGACTGAACTTTCTTCTGGATCTGAATTCGATCAATGTTACTAACTTCTAATTCCTCTGAGAGATATCTTTCTTCTCCTCTCGCTAAAGCTCAAACGATTTTTGCAAATGATCTAGTCCTCCTCAATCTCTTTGATCGCATTGATTTCGAGCTTCAGTCACCGGATCTTCACCATAGACGTTCTGATACCATGATAATTTGAGAGAATTTAGAGAAGATATTTCAGATTTTCATTAAAGGAATCAATGAACTACAGCCGCTATTCATTTACCGTTTGAATAACAACAACAAAAACAAAACAATGCCAGCTGGCAAAATACCAAATAAAACCGTTGTGTAAAACGGTGTAGTGTTACTAAACAAGTCACGTGACTAAATTTAACACTACTAGTTCTAAGAGAATAACCTTCATGTTCAACAGCCATCCGAAGTATGTTCACTATTTAAAGCAATCTATACCCCCATTCATTCTTTTTTCTTTCTTCAACACACAAAATTTCAATCACTCTTAGCTCTCATCATCATCTGGCATACTTGTCGCCCAACATGAAAATCTACGATGTGGAAGATGGTTTCAACAGGTCACCGCTTCTCAAGCCACCATTTAAAGCTGAACATATGATAATTTAATTAACTTTCGGAAGGACCTATCGAAAGTCATGCCTTTTCATAAATTGACCACACGGGAGCCAGCGTACATATCGAACAGCCACTGAAAAGGCGTATCGATGGATGACATCTCTTGGAGCATGCCCTAGATTAAAGAAAATGTCCAAGATTTGAAAAAAGAACGAAATCCAAGCTATCATCTTTATCTAAGTTTGCACTCGAACAACAGAAAAGAAACAAGGAAGGCTTGTCCAAACATGAATCCAAGAAATTTTATTCATTTTGCTCAGCAATCTCAGTGACAAACGGGCCAAGAAAGCATCGGGTGAAATTGATTTCTGGTTTAGCTCCATATTCTTATTTGAATTCCACTGGCAGCTTTCATGTATAGATAATTTCTTAAACATTATTTTGGGGGGGCATATGCTAAATATAAAAACTAATAGCCTTAATTATTAATTGAAAAGACGATTTTAATATCTTTACATAATGATTATTTGTATAGTAAAAATGTGATAGCAGATTTTTTTAATTGGATATTTAAACAGTTTATAAAATGAGTATTGTTAGTGATAAAAAAGGATATTGTGTAGTATAAAAGAACTAGAAATTGCGCCTCTAGATTTAAGGGACATGTGCGATGTCACGGGCACAGAGTCTCACGCAGAAGTTTCGCCCGTGCGGTACCCCGACTCTATGAGCATGAGGTCAGCCTTATCCGTCTATGATGCGCATTGGTTTTCACCCTCCCTTAAGCTTATCAAGGAAGTGGGATCAGCTTCCGACCCAGCGTAGTGCATAGTGGTCGCCCATCCGCCGTAATCACGTCTACGAGGGCCGACTCAAGATCGGGACGCCAACTGAATCACATGTGCTCTTAGTTAATGCTAATCCCGTCCCGACTTTTACAAGCTCAACCAGTGGCATTCCGCTCTTTTTCCGCGTCACGAGTGCAGGGCATGACACATCGAACACTATATACCCCCTATTCCAGCCCCATGGCTTGAGAAGCAGTGAACTGTGGAACACCATCGGCAACAGGGGATAGAAATGAGAGCATTGAATTTAATTTGTGCGTTGAAGGAAGAAAAAAGAATGTTTCGGGGTAGAGATATGTGTTTGAATTGTGAATTCAAATATCGAGACCATTACCTAACTCTCTTCTCTCTCAAAATTCTAATTCTAAAAACCTCTTGTTTTGATCTTGAAATCGAGGAGGAAGAAGCAAGTTTTGCTTCTTTCTTCCTCCTCCCAATTCCGAATCTGATTTACTTTTCTCCTTCTTCTCATCGCTCGTTTTATTTAGCATCATATATCTCAACAATATTCTTTGGTCATCAGATCTGCATCTGATAGCTATATTTTCTTCATTTATAGCTCGTTCAGAATTAGCACGGACGGAAAAAGTTGACTTAATCCATAGATCTATAGATCTATAAGAGTGCAAATTCAGGAAGGACATAGATCCGATTTTTTGGAGAAGCATAGGTGTTGAAGAATGGTTTTCGATTGTTTTTCTGCAGATCCGGAATCTCAAGAAATATATGATGTTTTATGTCGTTTTTTTTAGTACCTTTATGTGTCTTAGGTTCTCTGTAGCGTTTCTTTACCCTATATGCGGTTTATACTGGCTTTTGCCTGTATATTTGTGAGGTTTAATTCCTCCTTTTTTTTTTCGATTATCATCGTGCTGTAATTATTCTATATTATTTAATGATATGGTAACTTTTCTATCAAGATAATTAATCTATCACAGGAGAGAAGGACCCAATTTATAGCAAGCTCTTCAGAATTTTGTTTCAATTCGGATCCTTCTTAATTTGTTTTGAAATCTTTTTCCTACACGCAACTCTCATTCCTTTTATTATATGTATTTTGTTTGTCACGGATTTTCTTATTTTGTTACCAAATTTCTTTTCTACACGTAAAGCTCTCTCCTTTTATTATGTATGCATTAATTTTCTGATTATTTCACCTAGAGGAATAATTTAGTTTTATTTTTGTAAGAGAGCTCATGCCATTTTACAAAGTTATTAGCAAAGAAAAAAGAATTGTTAACTGTCTTCATTTTTGCTGATCATGAGGATAGATTGACTTTGATGGTGTTCATTTTACAAATTAATAATGTCTTATTTTTTTATTAGGCAAAAGACACTATTTAGCTAATGTTCTATTTTAAACTTGTGCATTTAGTGACTGACATTTTATTTTGTCACATGTGGCCACTCACCTTTGTAAATTTCGTTATATTTGGTCATTCTCACTCCTTCTTGGATCAAAATTAAGAGTAGATTAAAATGTTAAACATTAAAGTTCTTCTATTTCAAATAAGAAATTGCAACTAAAACTAAAAATTTGCTAAATAATACAAATGTAGGTGATAACACTCGAATCCGTATGAAGCGTTATCTAAAAGGCTTATGCCTCGCGATCAGCCCATTAAGAGGTCTGTAAGTCCAAATGGCACGATCAGCCCGCTAGAAAGTTTACAAGCCTACGGGTAACGATCAGCCCGTTAAGAGGCCAATGAATCCAAATGGCACGATTAGCTCGCTAGGAGGTTTATAAGCCTACGGATGACGATCAGCCCGTTAAAGGATCTATAAACTCAAGAGTGACGATCAGTATGCCTATGAGTGGCAATTAGCCCAATAAAAGGCTCATGTGTCATGAAGGGTATTTTAGGGGTTTTACCATAACTAGGGTTTCCAAAAGAACCCTTATATAAGCCTTAAAAGGGAAGATTGAAAAGACATTTTTTACCAATCCCAAAATATGCTCTGACAACTTACCATTTTATTATACTCTGACACATTCTTTAAACGAATTCTAACTTAGTCATCGGAGTACGTGCAGGCGGTGGATCGCCGACGATGGTTAGCCGGACACTCCGGGAAGAGTTAGCCGAACTTGAAGACCAAGTTACCAGTAAGGAATGTCAATTAACATAATAAAGGTGAGATTTCACCAAACTTACAAAATTGAGTGGCTAAGTGTGACCAAATAAAAGGCTAGCTAGTGTCCAATGCACAAATTTGGGATATGTCAATGGTCAAATAGTGTTTTTTTGCCTTTTCATTATAGCACTAGTACAAAATTGGCTTTTAGCATCGCTGTATTGGGGTCGGTTCTTTTAGGAAACCGATGCCAAAGAGTAATGGGATCGGTCAAGTTCCTAAAACCGTCCCGAAAAGTTGTAGTATTGAGGTCGGTTATATAAGAAACCGAGACCGATATACCTTTTGGTCAGTTTATTAATAGGGTCGGTTTGTAGTACGACCCCATAACCATAGAGTTTTTCAACACATTGGGTTCGGTTTTCCCTAATAACGATCTAATTAGGGGAATCAATTAGGAAGGTCTCATTCACTGCTTTCTCTTCTGTAGCATCGAAACCCTAGTGGCCATGGCAACCTTTTTCTTTCTCTTCCATTTGTGTAGGCGGTGACAACCTTCCACTATTCCTTCTCGATTTCATTCATCGACTGTGCTTCTTGGCGATGCTTCCCTCGATCTCTTCAACATACAGAGACGGTTTTTTGATGGAGACAATGATTAGAGGTTGCGACAATCATATAGATGTCAGATTAGGCTCAATTTCTGGTGGTAAGAACTCTGTTTCTCCCGCTTTTGCTCTACATTTGAGTTATTTTCTCTAGATTTTACAAGTATGCTTTGAATTGATTCTCCCTATTTTTTCCTTCAATATTTACTTCTTCTTCTTCTTTTAGTTTGGTTCACTTTACGTGACTAGTTATGTTTATGCTGAATATTTGTGTGAAATTTCCATGTTGGGGATTTCATTGTAGAAGAAATTGAACAGATGTGATTTTACAACGTATTCACTAAGTAGTTTGGAATACAAAAATCATACACTATACTATTGAGCTGCTGGAACTTGTACAATTTTGATACTTCTTGAAGTCGTTTACAATTTACTAATTTTCTATAGAATCATATTTCTACCATTATATGTAAGTTGGCTTCTTGTTTTATAATTAACATTGTGCGTCTTCATTTGAGGCCTAATCAGTAAGGTTTCAGTGAGCTCAGAAATATAAGTCACCTTCTTTGAATCTGGGATGCCATCTAAAATATGTCCAAGAAAATGCTTTATTTGAGAGCTTCCTTTCTCATACATTCTTTCTCTTTATCGTGATTCAGGGCTTGGATTTGTGTGATGGAACAAACTTTTTTGAGAACTTCCTTCCTAATGCAGATGCTTTTTCAAAGAGTAAGCAACTTTTGTGTGTGCTTGTAAGTAAATTAACTACATAAGAGTTACAGGCCTCTAGTTATAAGTGAATAGTAGATCTCATGTTGGATGCTTGCCAAATGTTGATAGACTTAGTTATAAGGCTCATATTGTATTAATGATTGTTATTTTTGTGAAACATCTTTTGGTAGGTCTGGTAATGTCGTAAAAGGTTATTGTGAACTGTTATAGTTATTGCAAAAAATGATGCAGTTATTGCACTTGCTCTTCAAGAGGAATTATCGCGGATTGATGCTGCTGCAAAAGCATCTGGCTTTTTCAATTCTGCACAATAATTTATTCTTGCACAAAATTGGCTTTAGCTCTGGTAGCATCAAGTTTTATCATTGGAATATAGATATTTGCTTATTCAGCTGCATACCATCAAAAGATGAATAGGTTTTAGATCATCAACGGCTATAAATAGGTTCTTATGATCCTGTGTCTAATGATATCTATGTTAATTTAACAAATTATGGTCTATTAGGAGATGTATGGTATTATTGGAGGCTCAAGTTGGTGTAGATTCCATCATAATAAACATGACTCATGGATATAGTTGACTATTATATGGATCTTTCTCATTGACACAAGTTTTCGCTATTTAAAAAATTGAGGTATTGGGTTTGGGTTTGAAAGTCCTCTGAACATAAGATATGGTAGTAAGCACATATATGTTTAATTATTTTGACCTAATCCCTTTGAATAACTCTTCTATTCTGCTCTAATTCATTTTGAATAACTTCTTTTTCTTTCACTTAACTTCAATGAAAATTCATTTAGATGGTAGGACAAAGGCAATGATGTAAGGAGAGGTGTCTCAATATGGAGACCTATTGTAGTAGACCATCCTAAAATCTCTATGGAACCACATGCATTGGGCCTAATATTTATTATCGTAATATTTGTGAAAGCAGACTGCTTGTGGAAAATGGGAGTATGTCCGCCGAGTAATTGAATACGCTTTTTGACAAGGATGTCCAATTTTAGTTGGGACAGCCAGGTAAGTCTCAGTTAATTTTTTTTTATTGGATCTCATTCTATATGCTTCTGATCCTATCACTCTGCTTAACTGTTACCTCTTGTATTTTACATGGAGGTAAGTCTCAGTTAGTTGTCTTGTCCTTGATATTGAATAAAATTGGTTGTGATAGCACCTAATTGTTATTTCCTGCCAAATTCTTCATCTATTCTAGAATGGGAATTGTGAGAGAGCATGTTGTCTTACTCATCTTATGATCTATCAAGTCACAACACAAGTTTTCTATTGTTGTTTAATAGGGCTTTTAGGATAGCTACTTAGCTTATTGATTATTAATCTAAGGAGACAGCTTGAAAGTTCATCATAATTTAAGTTTTGTATTTAATATTTAGCTATATACACATTCTGCTTTTACCTTTGATCAGAGAAAATGTACTCACGTTTATAAAGAATGTACTCACGTCCAAGTACTATTTCCCTTTGATATATGCTGAACTGGCTAACTTATTATAAAATTGAAAAGATGAAAAATCTCTGCCTTAGTAATGATCTGATTTGAAGCTAGCTTTTTCTCATAATATTGCAACCAGATTCGATATGTGTTTGATTACAAGCTATTAGCTAAAATGATAGGATGTGTGGTGCTTGGAGTAGGATGACAAGAATTAGGAAATTTTCTTGGTAAAGCTTCTTAGAGTGTTTTTTAATATTTTTGATGATCCCTTTATAAATAGTAGCCTTTGTTCATTAGATAGGTTAGTTAATTGTCTGTGGATTTTGTGAACTGAAATGGAACTGAATGTTAAACGCTTGTTAGAATAAGAAGATGATGCCAGGAATTTAAGTTGTCACATGTCCTCTTTTCTCATTATCTTGTTTAGTTGGCTTGACAACTATGATACTATTCTTTGTCAGCTAATTTTCTTCTTGTGCAATATATTGTTGCTGCCATATCAATGAGAAATTGTAGCTGTATTTACTTGTTCGCAGGCAGCTCCAACAATGCTTAGAGTTTTCAACTATGATCTAGATCTCAGCTTTCTTATCATCCAGTATTGAACTGTATATACTACCTGGTAAGTCTTACCATATGAGTATACTTGATAAGAACTATTAGTGATTGTATATTTTAAGGAGTCAATCCCCTGGTTCATCTTTCCTTGTGATCGTTTCATCAATATCTACAGTCCAAGTTGAGTATCCATCAGGACTATATTAGTAGTGTTAGTAAAGAAAAAGAACCATTGAGATAAAGGAGCATTGTTGTCACTATCCAAATACATCAACTTGGATAATTTTATCCAGCACAATCTGAATATATCAGGCCCTTCCATTATTTATCTATCTTACTATTTCTTGCGCTGTGATAATGTATGAGGCTTCCTTTTACGATTTATAGTCTGTTTACATAGTTTTAGCTACTTCACTTTGTTTTAGTTTTGCGTTTTAAGATTTTACCTTTTGTGCTCAAGTTCTCAAGTTCTCTGTTGTTCAACTTTCTTTTTGGTTTGGTTTGGTTATATTGCAATTTTACTTTTTGTGCTCAAGTTCTCAATGATACTTCTGTTTGTAAGCAGAGCACCTCTTAAAATTAAATTTCGTTGCAGTGGTTTGGTTTTTAATTTAGGTCATGTATTTATATAGTAGAGCTCCATTCGATCCAAATTATTATTTTTTTTAAATTAAAAACTCATCAATGGCAACGGTTCATTTCCAATGACCGACCCCAATGGTTATATCTTTGGGAACGGTTCTTTTCGAAAAACCGACCCAAATGATGTCTTTGGGTTCGGTTATTGATAAAAAAACTGATGCCATTGATAAGGTTTTTTAGCAAAACATACGCTAAAAATATAGCATTGGAGTCGTTTATTTAAGAAAACCGACTCGAATGGTCCGACCTTTGGAGTCGGTTCAGAACCAACCCCAAGGCATTGGCTACCCCTACAATTGGGGTCGGTTCAAAACCGACCCTAAAGCCCATTTTTGTACTAGTGTAGCATAGATAACCTCGTATTAATCTATTGTCTTTAAGTGATTTCATTAAGTTTAATTTCAACCCTTAGATCAAATCGTATTTGGTCAGTTTGACTAGATAAACACCACTCTTCAAACTATCTAAAGTATTACTTTTAGTTTGCGTTTACTTAGTCGCTCATTAAGTTTTGATAACTAATACCAGTTTTTTTTTTCCAGTAGTGGAGCTCATTAAGTTTTTGATCGTTAACACTAGTTTCTTTTTTCTATAGTGAAACAAGAATCTTATCAGTAGAATATTTAGAAGATGTGTAAAATGAGCAAGCGCACGAGTCCAGAAGGAAAGTGGGAGAGAGGAATGAGTGAGAGAGAAGAGTACGAACCATGTTAGTTATGGTTCTGATGGTACATCTGGATTTCCAATTTTGAGAAGAGGGTAGAGGGACACAAGAATCGAATTTGCATACCATTTATTTCATAAAATTGACGAAAGTTGACATCATTATATTCACCACCATTTATCACATTGAACGGTTTTGATCTCCCGCTCCAATTTGGTACGGACAAACGTATGAAAAGAGAAAAGCTTAATAGACTTTGGATTTGTGGGGTAACGGATAAATTCGTAGAAAATTTGTATAGTTATCGAGAAAACACTATTAAAAAAATGTTCATTAGCTTCGCTCTTTTTGCGTCGGACATAACAAGGTTCGGACAAATATATATGAAACAAAATGACATCTGGTTCGACCATTAGTTACAGGCCGAAGTGTACTTAATTGTGGAAAGAATTGACGGGTTCTGTTTTGGGCATTTGCAGCTCTGTTTTCTGGCAAAAAGGTAATTGATGCTTCACTTTTGATTAGGATTTGTTTCGGAAACGACACGATTAAGAGTTTATTTGAAGTTTGATTACGTAATCTGTCTTTATGTGCTATTATTGACGTTCATGCATTGTCGGATGGTAAAAACAATGATTAGCTAATGCTATTAGTTTATTATTGATGTTACAGTACAGTTGCTCTTAATTTGAGTGTAGTTCCTCAAAACTTTGACAGTCTCGAACAGTCCACTTAGAGATTCAAGTTCCTACGCCTTCTAATGTCTGATGTTTACATGAATAAAGTTTCCGTCATGAGTTATATTATTGAAGCTAGTTCACTCGCTTATTTAATTAGCTCTTTAAACTGACGAGATGAGCAGACATGAGTACCAATAAGGGTGCATGTGATTTTACAGATCCATTCCATGAAATGAAGTCAAAAGAAAATGTAACAAGAAAAGAGAGAGAGGTAAAGAAAAAAAAATTTTATTTCTCAAATTAAACTACTTCATGCATTGATCATTTGAAAAACTTGATTAAACAACAAGCTTTATTAATCAAATACAATTTTTATAAACCTCACGACAACCCTCGTACACACACTTTTTTATCTTATTATTTTTTCTGCACCACGACAAACACTCAATGTTTCTTTCACATTTTTTCTACATACTCAATTTTTGTGTCACATTTTTATGCATACACAAACTAAATTCTAATGGCCTATTTATACAAGTTCAATGTCGGTGACTAACTTGATATTAGCCACATAAAACTAGGTTAGTGATATACCAAATAAAGACCACAAAATTCATAAGAAAAAACTAGATTCATAGTCTAATTCTCTAGATTTTCTTTAATTTTCTAGATCCAATAAATTCTATTCATTTATTTTATTTTATTGTTTTAAATTTTAGAAATTTATTCATTATTTAGCTCTTTGTTTTCGTTTGTTTTGTTTTTCTCTGTATTTTTCTCTTTTCTATTAATATATGTTCTTTGGTTCGGATGTTTTGGAGCTCTTTGCAACTAGTGCCAACCTAGTTGAGATTAGCACAAGTTCTCCTTGCTCGCTAACCAGCCTTATTAAAAAAAAAAATAGTTCATTTCCAACGTCACGTATCCCTGGTTTTTTTTTATTTGGTTGATGCAAATGCAACATTAATTATGTCATTCTCCATACTAATTAGAGGTGGCAATTTCGTGTTTCGTGTCGTGTCAACTTTCGTGTTCGTGTCAAAACTCTAAACACAAACACGACACGGAAAATGTTTCGTGTCGAGATTCCAAACCTAAACACGACCTGCTCCAAACACGGAAACACGAAAATTACAGCGATAATTCACAAACGACCCGACCTGACCAACCCGACTCGACCCAACCCGACCTATGTAAAGATGGCAATTTATATACAAAATTAACCACTCAATATTCACAAAGTTCTAAGTTCATTAGAATACAAAGATATTAGATTTTTATATAATGATGACTTAAATACCTGCTCCAATTGCAACCCTAACTCTTAAAGGGTACAAAAGTAATTAGATTTTTCGTGTCAGTTTCGTGTATTTCGTGTTGACACAAACACGACACGAAAATTAGCGTGTCATTTCGTGTCGACCCGAAAATGACACGTTACTTAATATGCTCAACACAAACACGAAAAAATCAGTGTCGTGTTCGTGTCGTGTTGTCGTGTTACGTGTCGAATTACCGCCTCTAATACTAATGTACTTAGGCAAGCATGTGTCTATGAAGTTTGTCTTGTCACCTTAACATAATTTATATCACATTCTTGTTTAACTTGGCATTAGTGTACAGATATTTTCATTTATTAATTTGCGTAAGGTTTGCTGTGTGAGAAACTGAGGGGGATTGGAACACAAAGTTGGATCGTACTCAAAAACTCTAATTCTATCTACTCTAATGCATTACCAACTATTATTCTACCCTTGCACGACTCTATAGTCACTAATATTCTAACCCAAAAACTCTAATTCTATCTACTTTAATATCAAATCTCTATTTTATTAATTAATATGAATTCTTATACTTTGATTAATTATTTCTAACTTATCAATCTCATTTTCATAATTTACAACCACACTCCTCAAAGTACTTTTTTGAACACCACTTAACTAACATCGAGTCTCCCACACTACATCAATATACCATATTATTAAAATAATTAGTCCATTCGAGACTGTTCAAATTATCTTAATACCTTTTTTTAAGGAATATCTTAATACATTTTTATTTCATACTTTTGATATGTATTATACTTAGTACGTGTTTTACTTGATTGAATTAAATTGAACTTAATATTATTGAATTAAATTGAACAGAAATAAATTACTGATAATTAATTAAAAATAAGGTTCTGTTCTTTTTGGCTGAAATAAGTTGTACTGATCTGAACTGAAATAAGTTGAACTGAATTTAATTATTTGTTGAATGTCTAATGAATTTTACTGAATTTGCTGAACATAACTAAAAAAAGCCCAACTAAACTGAAATGTGTTGAATATAAGTAAAATATTAAAACAGTAATTCTTGTTCAAGTATGAACTTCAAGTATACTTTACGGATAACTAAATCTAACTTATATCTTAACCATATACTAAACCAATTTCTAATAACCGATGTTCAGATTTTGACACAAGTACAAGAATTAAATGTACTCACAATCATATCTAGAATGTTTGAAAAATAGTTTCAGTCCATCTACCATTGCGAAATGTCATCGCGGTTGCCGGAAATTTTCAAAGCGTAGCCCGTCAATGTTTGGTGCTTCGCTTTGCCAACCAAAGTCTGATGTCCGGTGTGGTTCGCTTTGCAACCAAAGTCTTAACGGCTGTTGTATCGTGGTCTAATTCTTACTATTGAATTAGACACCCAAACTTAAAAATTATAGACCTCCAAAACTTGAAATTAATATGTTAAAACTCAAATAATTCACAGAAAATTGATTGTTTGAGAAGGATGTAATCAAAATAGGTTGAATATAATATGAATTTAATAAAGGTTTTGGTGGAAAGAAATGTGAAATTGTCATAGAAGATAAAGTTGGCGGACATAACAATGCAAACAAGTCCTATTTCATTTGTATATTTTTGTTTTCCTCTAGAACCTCTGGAATAATTTATTTATATTTATTTTATAACAAGACCAATAATTTGAAAATGTATATACATATGTGTAAGCTTTTCGAGAAATTTTATAGTTATTTTGTTTTTTACAAACTAACTATTATTTTTTTTTGTCCACCATTAGATTATGGGCTAAAAACTAATCTAATAGTAAATGTGACAAATTATAAACAAAGTAAAGGAAAAATAAAGTAATCATAGCCTTCGCCAGGTTTTTTCATGGTATAACAAAGTACCCCACTACTTTGTCCATTATAATTATTAAACGAAAGTTGATCGAACAATGTAGAAAATAAAGTAACCATAGCCATCGTCATTCATGCATAGCCTTGGGCTTGAATGGGTTCAAGCCCTTCCGATCTTCAGCATTACCCACATATATGAGTTGTGCAATTTCAGTGAATCTCCCTAAAAATATGAATTTATACATTTAAATGCGAATGTTATACAAAGTTAAGATGTGTATATGTGATTAAAGAATTGATTTATACTAGAAGTCCCGAATTCAATTATTCACTTTAATTCTTTTTTCCGGTGTAGGCTATGGTGACTTTGTTTTTGAGTTAGTTTGTTTGTACTTTGCTTTATTCACCATTAGATCACTTTTTATTCCATGATCTAATGGTGGACAAAACAAAGTAATGGTTACTTTGTAAAAAACAAAGTGACCATAAAATTTCCCCTTTTTTCCTTATACTTTTTCTTTCCTTTTTTCTATACTTAACCCACAGTTTATTTTTTAAAAATATTCTTAACTTTTCAATTTTATTATTTTCATATTTATAAAAATAAAATATCCTATATTTAATATATCGAATTTATATTTTTAAGAATTATGAACTCATTTTCTTTTCATTCCATAAAAAACTAAAAAGAAAATAAAAAAATTTCGAACTATTTTAAAATGTTTCTTCAAATTTATTAAATAACTAAAAATTTAGCTTTTCAAACTTTTAATTTTTCTGTAAACAAGTATAATTTTATATAATTTATTTTTAATTGTATTTTATCGTATATGCATCCAAAAAATCGATGCCCTTAGAGGCCTCAAAACTTGGGTTGACCCCTGTATACATTGGTTTAGCAAATTTTGATTCATGCATATGATATCCACATGTCATCCTATAACATCCACTTGGCTACATTTTCTAAATCATTTTAATTTAAAAATTGCAGAGCCAAAATCAAATGCCATAAAAGAATTGGATAATACCGATAAGGAAAATTCTATGGTTAATTTGTTTTTTCGAAGTAATCATTACCTTATTTTTTATGAAGTAATCATTAGATAATGAAGTCAAAACTAATCTAATAGTGAACAAAACAAAATAAAAATAAAGTGGACATAAAAAAAAGTAACTATAACCTATACCTTCTTATAAAAACCAAAAACCCCAAACCTAAAATATTAATGAAAATATTAAAATTACAAATAAAATATAATATAATAAATAGAAAAATTAAATTCAACAAAGTGAAATTGATCCAAAAACCAACAGTCATCAAAAACTAATTAAACTACTTCAAAATTTGAGCGAGAATCCCACTATTTTACTATTAGCAACTCCTATGTTCTGAAGCAGGATGCATTAATTGACTGAAGAGATTGTTAAATCAAACTTTGCCAACAAATCCAACACTCTATTCCCTTCTCTAAAGATATGGAAAATAAAAATATTCATACAAGACAATTGCTCAAGAGAAATTAGCCACTTCTGCGAAAAATAATTGTTGAGCTAGAATTAGCATTAACGACATAAAGTGAATCGTACTCTAGCCAAATTTGCCGCCACCCTTAATATGCCTCGCTCTAGAAATTGGGAACAAGAAACACACGGTTACATGGTATTATTATCACTCACTCAATCCATTCCTTTACATTTCCAATGTAACCGGATCGTTAGAGGAAATGAAGTCCAATGTCGTTGAACTTCTCGTAAGTGATTTGGTCAATCCTCTCCGTCATTTCAGGAGTCAAATAATTTTTCCAATCTCCAAATTTAGCTTTTCTGAAATATGCATCGTATCGGAGTGTAAAGGAGGAGTTATCACTTACTTTGCCTGCGTTCTTATTATTCGCATCTAAACTGCTCAAATTCTCAAAACTACAGAGCCGAACAATTTCCTCCACCATTCCTTTTTGTTTTTCATTGAAAGAGAAAGGGCAGCCAATGAAATTAGCAATGTTCTTGACATGAAAAGCAGTATCATTCTGTAAGTCATGATATTTCAGAAATAGAACTTTCTGAGGAAACTCCAAGCTTGCCTTCCAGTATCCCAAAACATGATCCCAAAAGGGTCCACAATCAGTAACTCCGTTGCAGAATTTGTCATACACTTCATGGAAAGGCTTGACAGGTGCATCGCCATGCTTGCATGTGAAATGGAATTGCGAGACAAGAACATCCTTTGGATCCCTGCAAAGATAAATGATTTTGGAATCGGAATGCAATATGGAATTGGGCAAGGATTGAAAAGGAACATGAGTATGAGTAGCAAGAAATCGGTCTCTTTTTATGCCAAAAGAATAACCATATTCTATAGAAGGCACAACTTGATGCGGGTTCTTGGAGAGTAAAGGGGATTCATGATCATCAGAATCGCCATTAATATACCGAGTTCTTGTCTGAATGGCAAACACCAAGGCCTTAAGCCAAGTTGTACCAGATTTTGGAGTGGTCGCGAGGAAAATATCAGCGGGTTGAGGTACGAATTTTTTTTGAAAGAGAAGAATTCCTATTAAAACAAAATCATAGTACCAAAAATCTTGGTATTTGTATAAGTTCACTGAAACTTTCCAGCTTTCTTCTTGAGGAAACTTTGAAATCATATTCTTCATTTCTTGTTTTTCTTCTTCATCGACATGGAACACACCACCGGGCGAAACAGTAATTGATTTCTCCTTCATCTCAGCCTGTTCCATTTATTATAGGGTCTCTAAAACACTCAATTTGAGAAAAATACAACTACAGTATTTGGAGGACCAAACTTTTATTGAACTGTATATGTAATTCACCAAGACATACAAATCCTTACTGATTAAACCTACAATTACTCATCCTATTTATACAAAGAGTTACGCGTTGGTATAATAATTAGGGAAGATATACATATTTACCTTTATGGTTACTGCAAGTAGATTTAGCCTCCACTTACAAAACATATTATAACTAGGGAGATTCTATGGTTACTTTGTTTTTCACAAAGTAACCATTACTTTGTTTTGTCCATCATTAGATCATGGGTTAAAACCTAATCTAATGGTAAATAGGACAAAGTACAAACAAAGTATAGGAAAAACAAAGTAACCATAGCCTACACCTATAGTTATTAATTATTGTATCTTTTCGTAAAATTATTGAATATTGTATAGTTGTATTTTTCAATTGTATTGTGTATTAATTTACCTAAATTAGGGTTAGGATCCTGAGGTACATATATGTCGAGCATTTATCAATCAATAGAGGTGACGATTACATAATGTTTATAGTTACCATATATTGAAATGGGCAACTATTATTTAAGGTTAAAACCTGGGCCTTAAATAATAGTTACCATTTCAATATATACGCTTTAGGTCATATTCCTTTTTATTTAAATTCAGTAACATTAATTAGACATTCAGTCAATAATTTAATTCAGTTAAAAACAATCGAACCTTTAATATCAAAATTTGTTCAAAAATGTTACTTTAGTCCCGCAACTTTTAGGGACTACCTATTGAGTCTCTTAACTATCAAAATGTGACATATTAAGTCCTTCAACTATCAAAATGTGAACTTATTGAATCATTATTCTATGAGATGACACTGAGTTGGCAAATACGAAAAATAATATTTTTTTTAATGACAACTCAGTGTCATGTAATCGAATAAGAACTCAATAGGTCCTCATTTTGATAGTTGAAGGACTCAATAGGTCGTCCGCAAAAAGTTGAAGGACTAAAATGACCTTTATGACAACTTTAAGAACATGCCTATGGTTTAAGCCATTATTTAAACTTTCCAAGAATATATATTAATTTGTTATGACTAACCATGAACACTCTTTGGTAAATTTACCAATTGGATTTGACAATTGATAAATTATTATTATTATTATTATTATTATTATTATGTTATACACGGCTCTGTTTTCCTTTTGGAATAATTTCAACAAAATTTAGTTCAATTCAACCAAATTCAGTAAAGTGAAATTGAACAAAATTTATTATTTATTCAGCTAACTTCAACTACTTCAGTTCAATTTGTTTAATTCAATTTGTTCAATTCAGTTTTGTTCAATTCAGTTTCAGTCCAACCATAAAGAGAATTTTATTGGATATGAAATAAGTAACAAAATAAATATGAAAATAATCTTCTTGCCATGTGTATTAAATGTGTTAACTATTTTGTAAACATATGTGTTGAGTAATGTTTAAAAGCATATAGATTAATTTAACAATGATCATAATAGTACTAAGAACTTTCTTATGCAGGGTATAGTAATTACGTGGCATGTAAGAAGAAAGGGTAGCTTCATTACATTAAGTTACACATGTACACTAAAAAGAGAGTATGAATGGGTAGGAAAAGGGTCATTCTTACTTTATAAGCAATAATTGTATTTAAAGTTGATTACATATGATACTCTTTTGGTATATATAAAATACTTTCTTTATATGGTAAAGGTCATTCTTTACTCCTTATAATTCTATACTTTATAACGGGGAGACATTATTTATTTATTGAATGTATTTCTTTTATTCTTTAACTTCTTTATTTTATTGTGTATCTAATTATCTTATATGAAGTGAAGGTTTTTGTAGTTTTCACTTTTACACATTATTAGCGATATTTTCGAAATATTACTATTTTTTAACTTTGTCACGTGTGATTTGAGTGCTGGCGTGTATAGAATTTAATTCTCGAATGAATTTAATAGTTATGAATTATAAAAGCGCGACAAAAACTTGAATTCCATACAAAGCGATTGACAAGAGATTCAAGGATTGAATAAAATCTCTTTTGGGTACTTAGATTCGCCATAAAAGCTTAACTAATTAAAATTAAGGCTATTGATAGTAAAAAATTTAAAATGCAAATACGAAAAAAATGACACCAAGATTTTTGAGAAAGTCAACTTTATTGGATGTGGAAGAGGATTAAAAACGTTTCATGAAAAAATTACAATCTATTCACAAATAGATAACTCAGTTGCAAAGATAAAATTCTATTAGAATTTGATATGATGACAATTAAATTTGAAAATGGCAATTGAAATGTAATATTGACAAAAATGAAAAACAACTCGAGCCAAACAAATGGCTATTATGACAATGTTTGAGCTAATGTTGACTTCAATCCACGAGCAAATGAGCGGCTTCAACGAACAACTAATGGTATATAGATGGTGTGGTAATTAAATAATGGAATAGGTGGATTGTGGAGTCTAGAAAAAATAACTCTAAAATGAGCTCTCAGGAACGAAATTAGGCGAAATGAAAACGTAAAGTTAAGTTCAAGACATGGGGAACGATAATTGACATTTGAAAGCTAAAATGGACTGTAAGTGATCGAAATTGCTAAATGGTGTTGCTAGACAAAATTGTGAAAAGGAAATCTGAGATTTATAGAAACTTTGCAAAAAAAATGTTTTGAAAGCTAAAATTAAGAAATTAAATTTGGAAGAACTTGAAAAGATTAAGAATAAAAAGACTAAGACGTAAAGAAGTTTAAGAAAGCTATGATAACTTAAAACAACAAATGACAACTTTAGTGAAAGCTCAAGAGAGTCTTGTAATTGATTGTTGATGATTAAAAGTGAACATTTGAGCCTTTATTTATAGTAATTTAAAAGCTAGGTGTTTAGCAAAATGCCTTTAAATTCTTTCTTAACATCCTTCAACTTCCAAAACATATCATTCACTTTTTCAAAACATCCAAAGCCAGAAAAGCCACTCGAACTCGACTTTAGAAATTTCGCACTCCCTTAAAATATGCGCTTCTTGGTTCCGTAAAAACTCATCAAGCTCTTTCAAATGTCTACTTGTAAAATCCGGTGTCAATCATAGAAAAAAAGCCCGACATTCGATTCTCCGAAAAATGTTCAAAAAGAAAAATTCACGTTGGATGTAATTTTAACAAAACATCTAAGGCTTTTTTAATTTTTTCTATATTTTTTATTATTTTATATTTTTATTCTTTTTACAAATATATACACAAAACTATACACTAAAAATATTGCATATAATTAGATTAAAATAGAATATTTATTTTAAGGGACAACACACATATAAAAACATACGTACTAGATTTTTTTAAAAATAAAAATAAAATAAGTATGTGAGATAAATAATACTATATTATTACCAATATTTATATTTATGGACTAAGACTATTTCCAACACTATTTTTCTATCATTTTTCTTTCGTGTTGTTATAATTTTCTAAAACTTACTTTTTTTTTTTTTTGAATCATTTAAGACTTACTTAATCATTCTTCTTTTCAGTTAAAATAATAGTGGCCCAATACATATAAATGTATTTGAAAGAAAAAGAAAAAGGCCACGAGTATGAGAAGACTTTTTACCTTCCGTTAAAAATGGCAAAAATCACTACTGGTATATTTTACATTTATGTATGATCACTAATTTTTTATTTTAATTATATTTAACCATTCACTTTTATAATTTATAAAGTGGTCATATTTGATCACATATCTACTAATTTAGTAATATTTCACATTTTTTAATGACCAAATTAGAATTAGAAAGGTGTGTGATCAAATATGAAAAATTAAAAAGTCTCTAAATACACAAATATGAAATAAATCAATAATTATTTTTTTTTTCACTTTTAAAATTAAACGTGTTAATATGATGCAATTACGATACATAATTGCAATAGTTTTGATTTGAGTAATAAAATGTTTCTCCATTTGAAGAAATTTTGCTAAGTATAATTTGTTTTAGAAAAATGAAATATAATTTTGTAAAGTAAAAAAAGGAATGAAGTATAGAATTATCAATATATTATAGAATTGTTTTTTTTATATCCGCAAGAGATTCTGCAAAGTTCGTCATCCAGTCAGCTGCACGATTTCTTCCCGATAAGCATGCAGAAAACGCAAATCTCAATCTTGATCTCGAAGCTGATCTTAACATTTTCTAACCAACCAGCTATTTGGCGACATCAATAACCACCAAAGACCAAAACAGAAAATAACATCCCAATTCAAATTATGAAGTGCAAAATTAACATGAAGATCCAAAGAGGAGTAAAAGACATGAGAACGAACATTCCACTCTTCATGTCCACAGTTGTTGTGGTGTCATTGGTTGAGTGCAGAATCTCAGTTGTATCTATGGTTGAAATTGATGTTCCAAGGTTTATATTCATGACAAATAGGAATCCTGAAATCGACAAACTCATTTCGATGCTCCCAGCCATGATTGTTTTCCTGATTTAAGAAGTTGGTTGTTCTCCGGGAACTCTCAGGTCACGAAATCCCCTCTGAAATTCTTATGGAAGAATGCGATTTTTGGATAAGGCTGATTAATCTCCCTCTTAACTCGAGGGATTCAGAGTCTCTCTATAGAGTAGCTTCAAAAGTCGGTGTTGTCATTGCCCTTGATGGAGACAAAGTGAATTCCTTTAGGAGTTCTGTACGAGCAAGGGTCCGTGTCAATGTAAACAAACCTCTGACTAGAGTGGTGAAAGTTCTGGGAGAAAACAACAAAATTTTAAGTATTCCAGTGAAGTATGAAAAACTTCCAAACTACTGCTATTGGTGTTCCAATTTTTGGCACGTTCGGGAAGAGTGCGAATCTATTCCAGAAAGTCATGACGGAAAGGACTGGCCATATGGTGAAGCCCTACGAGCTACTCCTTTGAAGTTCAAAACAGTCCGGGTCAGTGAGGGTAAAAGCAAGGTGATAACGGAGGAAGAAAATGCATGTCAACCCATCAAACGACAATTGGTTTTCACCGAGGAAGAAATAGCAGCAGTTGTTCAAAAGGGAAGTACAGAAGAATTCCGGTCAGCTATCGCTCAAGCTCTCCGGGAAGAATCGTCGGGAATCGCTGGGAAAGCAATGATGGAAAAAGCCAATGAAGATTACCTGTGCACGCAGTTTATTGTTAAATCCCATGCTACTGGAAAGACCATCATCCATGATTGGTGCCCAAAAAATAATGCTCCTGCAGTCAATGATCGTATGGAGGTGGATATAGAAAAAAACAAACCCATGGAAGTTAGAGCTGCTACCCCAAATGAGACAAAACCACTAAAACCAAATACCATTAAGAGGGGTGACATTTCCCTAGATGATGAAGACTATTTTAATGAGCTGATGAGGAATAACCCCACCAAAGTCAACAAAACCAACTCTCAGGAAATCAAGCCCTTTGTCCACACAAATCCCATCCCCATTTTTAATCAAAACCCAACCATACCAGACAACTAGGAATTAATGAATCACCCATCAAGCCCAACCCACATATCCTTGAACAAAATACCCAACCAAATGGCCCATTCCCCTCTCTGACCCTACCCCTCAATGATAATCCACAAGCCCACTTGAACCAAAATAATCCCAAGAAGAATTATACCAAGAAGAGTGCGACACACCACCCCTCCACAAAATAACTCCGTACAAAATCCAAGTGCCCCTTTAACAATTGAAGCAGATGATCGAAGAGGTCCAATTAGTGGAAAAGGAAGATGGAAAAATCAAGCAAGAGAAACACCCACTCTGATTACTCCATTAAACTCAGATTTTAAAACCCCTCTGATTGAATTCATAGGGGAGAAGCGCAAAAACAGAAGTGAAGATGGGAAAAATAGCAATAACGACTCAGGTACAACCTCTTTGCCTAAGAAACCTCGAGATGGCATTGACGAGTATCACGATTCTGTACTCCCAGTCTCGCCTACAGCAATGAAAATCTTAGCTTGGAACGTTCGGGGAATGGGCAATCCCCGATCGGTTCGCTCCCTTACACGTGTCGTAAGGAAAAATTGCCCTAGTCTTGTGTTTATATCTGAAACAAGACTACATAAGAAAGAGGTTGAGAAGCTTAGATGGAGATTTACAAATCTATATCGGAGAGATTAGATCGATTCGTTCGTACTGTTGATTGCGATATTCTTTTCCCAAATTCAGTTGTGTTCCATCTTCACAAAGGTACCTCAGATCACGCCCCTTTACTGTTGGACACTGACGGAGTAAGAAAGGATCGTTTCAGACCCTTCCGATTCGAAGCAATGTGGGTCAAGGAAGGGAGTTGTAAAGATATTGTTGATTCAGCATGGAAGGGTAGTGGGTTTACAACTGCAAGCTCTGTTATGGATAAAATTTCAAAGTGTGCTACTAGCCTTAAAGCTTGGAATAGAGATGTGGTCAGCAACCTGGGAACTCAAATTCGTACTTTGACTGAGAGACTTGAATCCATCAAAGTGAGGAGAGGTTGTGCTATAACCGACAAGGAAATCTCTGAAATCGAATCACAGTTGATAAGATTACAAGAAAAAGAAGAGATCAAGTGGCATCAACGTTCTAGAATATCGTGGCTTAAGGAAGGGGACCGTAACACCAAGTTTTTCCACAACAAAGCAAGCACAAGGAGGAAAATTAACAGCTTAACGAAGTTGAAATATGAAGCAGGCATTTGGTGTGAGAATGAACAAGAGATCGAATCCATTGTTACTAAGTACTACAACTCGCTTTTTACAACCACCAATCCGAGGAGTAATGACATGATTGAAGCTGCCATTGAGTCCAGACTCTCTCCAGATGACATCTCCCTGCTCTCGAATCCTTATACAAAGGAGGAAGTCAAGGCAGCCTTGGACCAAATGCACCCTACCAAATCCCCGGGACCCGATGGTATGCCAGCACTGTTCTATTCAACCTTTTGGGACTCCATTGGAGAAGATGTCACCAAGTTTGTGCTCTCAATACTTCAAGGTAAAATATTCCCAAACTCTCTCAATCATACATTTATCACTCTCATCCCCAAAATAAATTCCCCTTGCACAATGAAAGACCTCCGCCCCATAAGCCTTTGTAATGTCCTCTACAAACTCATCTCCAAAGTCCTAGCCAATAGAATGAAAGTAGTCTTAAACAAGCTGATCAGCCCTACCCAAAGTGCATTTGTCCCTGGCCGCCTAATAACCGATAATGCTCTCATTGCTTTTGAAATGTTCCATACCATGAAGTATAAATGTATGAAAAAAGAGGGCTATTGTGCTTTGAAACTTGACATGAGCAAAGCATATGACAGGCTTGAATGGTCCCTGATTGAAACCACAATGAAAATGATGGGATTCCCCGATCCATACACCAAACTCATTATGAATTGCATCACAACTACCTCTTTTTCCTTCCTCATAAATGGGGTTCCTAAAGGCTTTGTAAAGCCAAGTCGGGGTCTCCGTCAAGGAGATCCCATCTCACCTTATTTGTTTCTGTTGAGTGCAGAAGTTCTTTCAGGTTTAACAAGGAAAGCAGTAGCAGATGATGCTTTACATGGAATCCAAATTGGCGACATGGGCCCTTCAATATCTCATATGTTCTTCGCAGATGACTCCCTCATGTTTTTCAAAGCCTCTCATGACAAAGCTGATGTGATCAAAAGAGTACTTGTTCATTATGAAGAAGCTTCAGGCCAATGCATAAACTTCGAGAAATCGGAGATTAGTTTCAGTGCCAAGGTTCCGGATACCACTAAATGTCTGATTCGTACTCTCCTCAAAGTCAAAGTTGTTGAAAGTTTTCCCAAATATCTGGGAATGCCGACCATAATAGGGAAGTCCAAAAAAGTCGTTTTCAACTTTCTTAGGGAGCGTCTTCTTAAAAGGATCGGCGGATGGAATGAAAAATGGCTATCTAGAGCTGGTAAAGAAGTTCTGATTAAAGCAATTGCTCAAGCTGTCCCCCAATATATCATGAGCTGCATTCAACTCCCGAAAACTTTATGCGAAGAATTTCAAGCTATCATTGCGTCTTTCTGGTGGAATAAGAAAAACAACAACAAAAGCATCCATTGGAAGAGATGGACTAAGTTGTGTGTTCCTAAAAGCGACGGAGGTCTCGGATTCAGACACATACTCTCTTTCAATCAAGCCCTCCTCGCCAAGCCACTTTGGAGAATCATATCGGATCCTAATTCGTTATGCTCCCGGGTCTTCTCGGCAAAATATCTCCAAAATGAATCTATCTTTGATATCACTCCTAGCAGCAAATTCAGCTTTGTCTGGCGAAGTCTCCTCGGAGCCAGAAATATACTCTTAGAGGGAGGAATGTGGCGGGTTGCCGTCGGAACCGACATCAAAATCTTAAAATCCAGATGGGTGCCTTCGATCCCTGGAGGTAGGCCTTTAATTCTTCGGAACCATCCCCCTTCTGACTATGTTAATTGCCTCATTGATTCTGCCTCGCAAAATTGGAACGTTGAATTGGTTAATCACTGCTTTCTCCCTGATGATGCTAAAGCTATTCTCAGTCTTCCAATTAGACATAACTCAGGATCAGACAAACTTTTTTGGCCCAAGTCTCGAAATGGCGTCTATTCGGTTAAACTGGGGTACAAGACAGCCTTGTCTCTCAATGGCATCTACTCAGAGATGACTAGCTCCTCCGTTGGCCCTAACTTAATGTGGAAACATCTTTGGAAACTTGACTTTCCCCCAAAAATTATCCATTTCTTATGGGGCTGCTGCCACAACATATTGCCTTGTCCGGATAACCTTTCTCGTCGAAAAATCCCAACCCCAAACACTTGTGTCTTCTGTGGGGGTGAGGGCAGCTCTTTAATTCACATTCTCAAGCAGTGCCGCAAAGCGAAAAGAAGATGGAAGTTAATTGATCTTTCCTCCAAACCTTACAAGATTGAAGGCAACACCCCTTTAGAGTGGATCACTGCGGTGTTTCACGAGCTCTCGAAATCATAATTTTCTCTCTTCTCCTCTGCGATTTGGATGATGTGGTTTGATCATAACCAGGTTCGACACGGGGAACACCCTATGGAGGATTCAGCTATCATTAGAGGGGCGAATAAGGCTATTGAGAAACCTTTCAATCCTCCCAACTCTCCAAACGAAAAGGTGAACAATGTCTTAAAATGGACTCCCCCTCCTGCAGGTTATGTTAAGTTGAACTGTGATGCTTCGTTTAGAGAAAATGGTGACTATTGTGCTGTAGGGTTTATTGCTAGAAATGAATTGGGAGAGGTCTTAATGTCAGGTGCATGTCCGGTTGGAAATTGTTGGTCAGTGTTGCATGCTGAGCTGCTGGCCATTTTAAATGGGGTCTATTTTGCGATGGAGAGCGGATTTCACAACCTCTTGGTGGCGTCTGATTGTAAACAAGTTGTTCATTCCATCTTGATTAAGAATGATAATAGCTACGTGGATGTGGTGGCTCAGTATATTAGAAATTTCAAGCCTTATTTTAAGAGCCTTAGTTTTGTCTTTAAAGGTAGAGAGGCCAATTGTACTGCTCATGATTTAGCCAATTGGGGTATTACTCTTTCTTCCCCTCAAATCCTATTGGAGGATTCTCCTGCTTTTCTTTCATCTTGTATTCAGCTGGATTGTTCTTTTTAATACAAGTTGTTTCTTCCCTCAAAAAAAGAAAAAGATTGTACTACTATTTTGTACATGAATGCTACATCCTCTGTCCTTTGATAAACCATAGGGCTAAATATGTGCCTTATCGATGTTTTTAACTACATAACTTAGTAATCAATGCTAAGCATACAAGCACAAGCTAAATGTAGACAAATCACTATTTGGTAGTGATGTTGATTTGGCATTTTCACACCAACTACCTAGAAAAATTTAATAAGTGG
This sequence comes from Euphorbia peplus, assembly GCA_028411795.1. Lineage (NCBI taxonomy): Eukaryota > Viridiplantae > Streptophyta > Magnoliopsida > Malpighiales > Euphorbiaceae > Euphorbia > Euphorbia peplus. The sequence continues at coordinate 2,589,318 of CP110843.1, read as the reverse complement.
AGCCTAGTTTGCAAAGTATCAAATTAGAAAAAGTATCTCCAGGGGCAAAGTATTTTTCCCGCTTGCATGTGGACCATATAACTGAGAATAATGTTAATAGGAGCACTACGTACATTTTATCAAATAATATATTGCCTATTTTGCCATCCAATCATACCAGCAGCACTATGACTATTAGTTTGTATAATTCATTTTTGTATTTTTCTGTTTGCTACTATTTCTCCACTCATATCTTTGATATCACTTTATGAAAAGAAAAAGCAAAGAAACTCAAATTCTACAAGAAAAGAATTGATTTGAATCGAATATTGCACTCAACAGTCACCAATCTATAATTACTTTTCTACTCTTCATTTTACTTTTGTGTTTCTCACTTATTTTTTCTTGTTTGATCTCCATTGAAATGGCACTTGAGACAATTCTTCCCGTTTTTGTTGAGTTATTTACTGCTCCTATCACAAAATATGTTGTTTCCCCTATCAAACGACACATTAGCTATGCTTTCAAGTGCGACAGCAAAGTTCAGAGTCTCCAGGATGAGGTTGTGCAGTTGAAGGACAAGAAAGAGAGGTTAAACAAGTCTGTTGCTGAGGCTTGTAGAAATGGGGAAGAGATCTTTGAGAATGTTACGAGGTGGCTCAGCTTTGTCGAAAAGGACATTGAAGAGGCTGAGAAACTTATTCAGGGGAAAGAAGAAGCTAAGAAGAAGTGCTTCGTCGGAGTTTGTCCCAATTTGAAGACTCACTATCTGCTGAGTAAGAATGCAGATAAGAAGGCTTTAACAATCAGTCGGCTAGTTCGAGATGCAGAAGGATTTAGTTCAATTTCATTTCGCCCTGCTCTTGAGCAGATAATTGAGCCTTCTGTGTACAGCCGTGAAGCTTTGCCATCAAGGATGTTGATCCTGAACCAAATTATGGATGCGCTGAGAGACCCTAATCTGAATATGATCGGGGTCTATGGTATGGGAGGTGTAGGAAAGACTACACTAGCAAAGGAGGTCCAAGCAAAAGCTATAGAGGAGAAGTTGTTTGAGAATGTAGTTTTGGTTGCTGTCTCACAAACACCAGAGCTCAGAAGAATTCAAGCTGAGATTGCTAATTTCTTAGGCTTGAAATTTGACGTGGAGGAAGTTTCTGGTAGAGCGTCTCAGCTCTATAAGAGGTTGAAGAAGTCTAAAGTACTCATCATTCTTGATGATATCTGGCACAAACTTGAACTCAATGCTGTAGGAATTCCTTTTGGGGATTCAGGCGAAGGTTGCAGACTTTTGCTAACCTCTAGGAGTATGGATGTTTTATGCAATGAGATGGGAACACAGAAAGAATTCTCACTTGGTGTTCTAGGGGAAGAAGAGGCTTGGAGTTTATTTCAAACAGTCGTTGCCAAGTCTAGAGATCCAAAATTGCATGTTATAGCAGCTGAAGTTGCAAAAAAATGTGCAGGTTTGCCTCTTTTGATCATCATTGTTGCAAAAGAATTGCAAAACAAAGAATTATATGCATGGGTTGATATGCAAAAGAAGCTATCTGGGTTTGGGAGTGAAGATATATACAGGAAAGCACACAAAGTTCTGGAGTCGAGCTTCGAGAACCTGCCTGGAGAGGAAGTCAAGTCATTGTTCTTGCTTTGTTCTTTGTTTGCACAGTCTAACATTGAGATCCAATGCTTGCTCATTTACAGCATGGGTCTGGGTTTATTTAAGCAGATATCTTCCATTGAAGAAGCAAGGAATAGATTATTTACATTGATTGATAAACTTAAAGCTGAGTGTTTATTACTGGATGGTGACAAGAATGGATTCGTGAAAATGCATGATGTGGTTCGTGATGCTGCTATCTCAATTGCATCTAGGTTGCAGAATGCTTTTGTAGGTGCAGGTCAAATTAGATTGAGAGATTGGCCGGACCAGAATTGCACGAGAATTTCTCTCCCATACTGCAATAGCTGCGAGCTTCCTATAGGCTTGGAATGTCCGGGGGCAGATTTATTTTTGCTGTTCACAGAAGATCTCTGTCTTGAAATCCCTGATTCATTTTTTAAAGGGATTAGAAATCTGAAGGTTGTTGATTTTACCGGCCTGCGTTTGCTGTCTCTTCCTTCATCACTCGGCTTACTTACAAACCTTGGTACATTGAGTTTGCACAGATGCCGGTTGGATAATGTCTCTATAATTGGAGAGTTGAAGCAACTAGAGTTGCTTAGTTTTGCTGACTCAAAGATTATTGAATTGCCTAGAGAGATAGAACAATTGACTCAACTAAGGTTATTAGATTTGAGAAATTGCTCGAGGCTCCAAGTAATTCCATCAAATGTCTTGTCCAAACTGTTCTTATTAGAAGAATTGTATATGCTCAACAGTTTTGATCGATGGGATACCAAAGGCAATGTGAGCCTTGTGGAGTTGGAAAATTTGTCTCACCTGTCGACTTTGGAAATACAAATTGTAAATCCGAAGTTGATTCCGAAAGGTTGTAGGCTCTTCGATGGATTGCGGTTGCAGAGTTATAAAATATCTATAGGCGATGAATGGGATTGGGGTGGGAAATATGAAACATCAAGGACACTAAAGCTAAACCTGGAAGCCAGTGTTCATTTGATGGATGATATTGAAGTCTTGTTGAGAGGGAGTGAAGATCTATATTTAGATGAAGTGAGGGGAATTGATCTTGATGTGGAAGACTTTGCACAATTGAAGCATCTGCACTTTGAAAACGATTCAGGCAATGTTAAACACTTGATCAAATCAACAAGGGCGGCTTCTTCTCATGCTTTTGCAATCTTGGAGTCACTGAATTTGGGAAGTTTAAAGAGCTTGGAGAAAATTTGTGATGGACAACTTGCAATGGGATCGTTTGGGAAATTGCAACGTTTAGAGGTTAGTTATTGTCATAAGTTGAAGAATCTCTTTTCATTTTCATTTGCGAAATGTATGTTACGGCTTCAAGAAATGGAAGTGTATTCTTGTAATAATATGGAAGCTATAGTTAATGAGGGAAGTGAAGATGGAAACTACAACAATGAAGTGATTGAGTTCACTGAGTTGAGCTCCTTGAAGTTGAGTTATCTACCACATCTTACAGGATTTTGTAGAAGGAAAGAGGGACCTGAAGAAAAGGGACTGCTTTTCAATGAAATGGTATGTTTTCTTCGGTCAAATTTAGACTCCGTTTGCTTAGCAGAATATATCGCCCCTTCTAAACATAATTCTCATGGTTTTTATTTATCACTTTGATGGAAAAAAGCTAAATCTTTATTTTAGTTTAGTATTTAACATGAAAATTTGTGAAATAAGGATATGTCTGTAAATGAATTATGGTAAGTGTAGAAGGTAAAGTTCATTTGTATTTTCTCTTTTATGAAAAATATTTTTTTATTTACATTCAGGAAGTTATTTTCTTTTCTCTTATTTTCGGGAGGTTTTCTTTTGACTTGGAAAATATTTTTCTTCTACTTATTTTCCTTTCAAGTTTAAGACACTAGAAAAATAAGGAACATATTTTTGGGGAAGAATATATTAAAACAAATGGAGCCTTAATACTCTTTTTTGATATAATAGATGTTTATTGTGCAGGTATCTTTCCCTAATTTAACAAGCATGAAGATATATAAATGTAATAGTGTGAAGTATGTGCTTACAACTTCAATGGTGAAATATCTTATGCAACTCAAAAAACTTGATGTCAGTTATTGTGAGTTTGTGGAAGAGATAATACTCACCAGAAAATGTGAAGAAATTGAAGAGAGTGTCGATAAGATTGTGTTCCCTAAACTTGACTATCTTAATCTTTATACGCTTCCAAATGTGAAACGGTTTGGCTCTGGTTATCCAATTGAATTTCCGTTGCTTAGAGAACTGAAGATTTATGATTGCCCTGCATTTGAGAACTTTGTGTCCAAATTTCCAGGAAGAAGCAACAGGAATCGGAGTGATGAATACTTCTTCAATGAGATGGTGATGTTTTTCTTCTCTTTAAACTCTTTATAGTTATTTTTAAAAATGAAAGTTTAACTTTAAACTTTTGTTTTTTAATCTACGTTATTGCCTGCGAAAAAGAATTAAAAGTTTTAAACTTATTGAAAAATAAATTGAGCTTCACTGTCATATTTTATAGACTGTGTGCACGCAAGCAAACAAGAGTACAGTATCAAAAGAGTTTGATAGGAAAAGGGCTAAATTTTCCCTAAGATTATTGGGAAGCTCAGAATTTTAAATTTGACTTCGAATATAATGATATGTTTATTAGAATGCCAAACCCATTATTTTTACTTGCATCTTCTCCTGTTAATATGCAATAAGTTTATTATATTATTATGATAAGTCTCATTTTGTGTTTTGGGAAGTTGTATAATATAGTTCCTAATGAATCTAATACATTTCTATGTGGAACTCATCAATTGCAGGTTACTTTCTCCAAGCTGGAGATAATGGATGTGAATTATATGGATAGCTTTAGATACTTATGGGATGAGGAATTCATAACTGATGATTCTTTTTCCAAATTAAAATCATTGGCTATTAGACATTGCTCAAAGTTATCAGTTATTTTTCCATCAAGTGTATGTACAAGATTCAAAAGGTTGGAGACACTTTCTATATATAATTGTGGTGGAGTTGAAGAGATATATCAGTATGAAGGAGTGGGCAGTGATATATTTGCACTACGAGATTTAGCGATATCGGATATACAATCATTGAAGCATATATGGACCAACGATGTATGTGGAGCTTCTACTTTCGAGAATCTGCAATCAGTTTCTGTTTATGATTGTGAGAGTCTGAACTATGTATTTACATCATCTATAGCTTATGGCGTTCTCCAACTTCAGCGACTTCATATAAGTGGATGTGGTGTGGAAATGATTATTGCAAAGGTAAAAAATGAAGAATTAAAATGTGCTCCTACTTTTAAGTTTCCTCAATTGACTTCTCTTCGACTTGTGAATTTAAAGGAAATGAGGAGTTTGTATGAAGGAGCTCATACTCTTGAGTGGCCAAAGTTGAAAAGTCTGGAAGTCCGTGGGTGTCAGGAAATTATGAAATTCGGGTCCAAAATCTCTTGTTATCTCGGAGAAGATGAAAACAGGGAACATAATCTTCCAATTCCACAGCCACCGTTTTTTCAGAAGGTATGAACCATGTAGCCAACCTCTAAATCTAGTTTTAAGTTATTTGAATGTTTGAAGAATATAAGTTTTCATCTTATTCAAATTCAGTTTGTTTATTAGCAGTAGGAAAAGATGCATAAAGATTCAAACAAAAATGCTAATCTAATGAAATATTTCCTATTCTGAAAAATCAACGTTTGATTAGCTTAGTTGAGTTGTGTGAATTGAATAAAATGATTTCTGTTTTTGCTCAGTTTATGCCCAACTTGGAGAAATTGACAATAGATGACCAAAGCTTCAAGGCAATACATCAGGGTGGGGCGTTTCCAGTTGACTTCTTTTCCAAAGTGAAGAAAGTTAATGTCTACTCTTTAGAAGAAGAATCCGTTACTATTCTGTTTGGCTTTCTTAAGCGACTCTACTCTTTGGAAATGCTTGTCTTCCAAAATGGTTCATTAGAAGAGATATCCTTATTAGATGATCAGAGACAAGTCGGAGAGGCAGAACATCCTTTAAGAATAAAGCACTTGAAATTAAGGTTTCTGCGCAAATTGAAGCATTTAACAAAGGAAGAATCACGGCTCAATTCGATTCTTCAATGTCTTCAGACTTTAAATGTTAAATATTGCTCTGATCTGAAGGATATAGCAGTCTCCTCAACTGCTTCTTTTCGAAACCTAACTACCCTCTGTGTTTATGGTTGTGAAAATATGACAAGACTGATAACAACATCAACAGCCAAATATATGGTGCAACTCATGCAAATGAAAGTTCAATATTGCAATTCGATGGAAGTAATTGTTGCAGAGGATAGAGATTGCAGTGAGCATGATGCAATTATTTTCAATAAGCTGAATTGTTTGGAACTCGTTGGTTTAAATAGACTCGACAGCTTTTGCTCTGGCAAAGGCACTATCAGTTTCCCATTGTTAGAGCAAGTAACTGTGAGGAGCTGCTCAAGAATGAAGATATTCTGTGGTGGAGTCTTAAGCACGCCAAAATTACGGGGAGTACTGTTTGATTATGAGAAGCAATGGGAAGGAGATCTTAATTCTACAATAGCATATCAATTAAAATATTGGGTAACAATGCTTGCATTCTATGTTATTATTTCATTTGATTAATGTTAATTTAGTTAGTCCATGTATATTAATAGTGTTAGTTCTTGGCACTGAAAGGTTGGTGGACACTTTGAAGAAGGGAGACTCTTCCAAAACGTCGAATCGCTCGAAGTAGTGAAAGATGCATTTTGCTCCAAGGCTGTACTAGCCGACCAACAGCAGTTCTTGAACAGGTTGAGAGAGATCACAATTAGAGATTGCGACTCGCTGCAAGTAGTTTTTGACTTGGAAGGACTATCTTCTGAAGATGGAAATGTTCGATTGCTACCAAAATTAGCTGATTTAAACTTGATTAATCTTCCAATATTGAGTCAATTGTGCAACAAGCGTCCTATGGGCATTTTAGACTTCACCAAACTGACAGAGCTGAAAATAGAGAATTGCAGCAAGTTAGTAAATATATTTACTTGGTCTATGGCCTCATGCCTCTTTCACCTCCAAAGAATAGAACTGAAAAATTGTGAGATTATAGAGACGGTGATAAAGGAAGCTGAAGCTGAGGATGCAGCTAAGGTAATACTTCGTTCACTATACTTCGTTTCTGTGGAACACTTGCCAAAGTATTCAGGTTTTTATTCGGGAATTGGTGATTTGGAATGTCCATTGTTAACGCATATTACAATAAGAGAGTGTCCCGGTATCAAACTATTTGTTTCAATACTGCCAAATGAAGATGGAAAAGTACACCAGGTTAGTATGCACACAACTTTTAATTATATGTTTTTTTATTATTATTATTGCCGTACCTTTCAATTTAAATTTTTATGTCGAATTATATTTTCAGGTATTTCCAGATTTGAAAGAGTTGTCAGTAGACCTGAAATCTATTGCAGCAATATTGCAATTTGAATTGCCTATGGACTTCTTTTCCGAAGTAAAACAACTTGTGTTGCAATATTGCTCTGTCAAAAACACAAGATCGCATGCTCTTATGCTTCATTTTCTTTCAAAATTGCCCAATCTTGTTGGACTTGACGTTTGTACTTCTTCCTTTAAAGAGCTCTTTAAATTCGTAAGACTCTGCAGTACCTTGGAGGGAATCACGGAACTACCGCAAATAAGAGATTTAAAGCTACAACGTCTTGATGATTTGAAGCTCATATGGTGGAAAAATTCCCAATTGAATTCCTCATTATTTCATTCAATCAAGACTCTTGTAGTGAGAAATTGTGGAAATTTGATTGATCTGGCACTATCCTCTACGTCCTTTGAAAATCTGACAAGTCTTGAAATAAAAAGATGCAACCAGTTGATTTATTTGATAACACCATCAGTAGTAGAAAGTATGGTGCAACTTGAGAGCTTAAGTGTGCAATATTGTGATATGTTGACGGAAATAGTTGGAGATGCAAATGATGGAACAACAGATGAGATTGTTTTCACGAAAATGAAAACATTGGAGCTTATTGGTTTGCAAAGCCTTGAAGGTTTCTCCTTAGGATGCCATGCATTTAAATTCCCATGTTTGAAATTGTTTACCTTGAGAAGATGTCCCAACTTGAGAAGTTTCTGTGCTGGAATCATAACCACACCGATGCTAGAGGATGTAAAACATGGTTCCACTTATGAACAACAATATTATTGGGAAGGCGATCTTAATGCCACCATTCAACAGTTGCACATGAAAATGGCAAGTACTCATTAGATTATGTTGCTATAAAGTCTTGTTATGTTTGTTTCTAATTCTGTTGATTTGCTTTGTTTTGCCATATATATTCATTAGTAATGCCTTGTTTTGCCTTTTCAGATTGGATTTAAAGGTCTTGGAGATCTTAAACTCTCCAAGTTTCCTATGCTGAAAGGAAAATGGGGTTACCAATTTCCATTCAAGTACTTTCAGTCATTACAAAGTTTGGTGGTAGATGATTGTGATCTATCCTCAAATGCCATATCATCGCATCTTCTTAAGCATTTGTTCTCATTGAAAAAGTTGACGGTAGAAAAATGTGATTCAGTGGAACAAGTTTTTGATTTGGAAGTGTTGAATGAAATCACGCCAATGAAAAATCTGGAAGAATTGCAGTTGATTGATCTGCCTAGGTTGAGGCATGTGTGGAGCAAAGATCCTCAACAGATTTTGAGTTTCAAAAATCTCAAGTTGCTAAAAGTTCATGACTGTAACAACTTGACTTTTATATTTAATCTCTCGATGGCTCTGAGGCTTCCAAAACTCGAGCATGTGGAAGTCAAAAATTGCAATCTGGTGGAACATATCATTGTGAAAGCAGAGGAAATAATGCAGGAATACCAAACAATATTCCCATCATTGCAATCCATGAACCTCCAATGTTTGACTAACTTGTCAAGTTTTTGTTCCACGGATGGGATCTTGGAATGTCCATCTCTAAAAACTATTGAAGTAGTTGAATGTCCAAGCACGAGATTATTTCAAACGTTTACAGAGAGACAAGATCCATATGTGATTGTTACTAAAGATCCTGACGCGGTGATAGCCTTTTTGGGAAATACGGTCAGTTATCTTAAAGATATTTATTTCTTGCACTTATCATTTGATATTTTATTAGAAATATTGGTCAAACTGTCTAGTCTTTTTTTTATAACTAGTTCAGTTTAATCTATCTGTGAAATTCCATTTGCCATTACAGTAATCTATTTTTCTTTGTCCAGATTGCAAGTCCAAAATTGGAAGAATTGAGAGTGGATTGGAATATGTTGAAGGATAATTTGAACGGCAACAATCAACCGGAGTTCCTATCTAGACTGAAGCAAATCGAATTAACAGGTTTCCAAGGTGAAAATGCAATTTTGCCGTCAAACTTCCTTCAAAATTTCCCCAAACTGGAGAAGTTTGCTCTCGCTGATGCTTTAATTGAAGAAATAAACCTTCATGAATTGAGCTTTCACAACGGCGAAGATCCCGAGTCACTTGCATTGTTGACAAAATTAAAGCTGTCAAAGCTTCCAAATCTAAAGCATTTGGTCCGTGATGATTTTCCTCTAGACCTAAATTTCCAGAATTTGGAAGATTTGGAAGTAGTTGAATGCAGCAGTTTGAAGATTCTTGTGCCTTCCTCTATGTCATTTCAGAACTTAACAGATTTACAAGTGTCAAAATGTGATGGGCTGATGAGCCTCATAACTGCCTCAACAGCTAAGAGTCTTCTGCAGCTCAAGAAAATGATTGTAAAGGAATGCAAAACGATGCAAGAGATCGTAGCCATTGCACAGGATGGGTTGGAATTCGACATTCAATTCAGCCAACTAGAATGTTTGGAGCTTGATGATTTGACATGCCTTGGAAGCTTCTTTTCGGGAGATTATGATTTCTACTTCCCATCTTTGGAAGAAGTGGTGGTTATAGGATGCCCAAACATGAAAATATTTGGTCATGCAGTGACCCCGAAGCTAAACAAAGTTAAAAATGGCAGACGTGACTATGAATGGGAATGGGAAGGAAGCCTTGATAACACCGTTCGAGCATTATTTTTGGACAAGGTACATACTCTTCATTGATTAAATGTACCACAGTAGATGGCAACTTTAATTTAAAAACAGGATTTGTAAACAGTAGTATACATGTAAATACAAGTTTATTGTTTTTCTTTGCAAATCTTCTTGTTGTTTGAGTGTCGTCAAATATGTTTTCTCAGGATGCTGAAGAAACTGATGCTCAGAAATGTCACCAAAGAGATTGAATGAGCTCAAACTATGGTAACTTTCCAAGTAGTTTTATTACAAACATCTCACCTCAAATTATAAACTTGGTCTTTGACTTTGCATGTTTTGTTACTTACTCCCCTTGACTTTTTTTACCGCAAGACTCCGACACTAGTTTTTTTTTCTGACACATTTGGCCCTTACTGAATGAATGGACGCACCATACACTTATACATCTTCAAGTGCTGTGTGTGCTTGATAAGAGACTAAATGTGTCGAAAAATTGAAGTGAATGAGCTGAATCTTCCAAAATAAGGTTTTAGGAATGCAAGTGACAAAAACCTCTCCAAATCACTGGGGTAAATATTTTTTTTTTTTGCTTCCATTTTGTGAAGGTTGGTTGTGTTTTGTACCTCTAGTAAGTCTCTTTTGTTTGTCTTAATAAATCTGAAAATATGTGACGCTACGAATTATGAAAATAATGTACCTATTTACAATGATCTAAAACTGAAAGAAAGAATTGAGAACATTGTAACTGTGAATATCATGTAACTGGATTTTCTTATATATAATTTCACAATCCAGATGCCTTAGTAATAGCTATATGTTTTCGGAAGCATTGGTGCACTAAGAGGATATAAAATTCTATTCTATAATGTTTTCAATCTCAAGCTGCAAATAAGTGTGGTTTATCTCTTTTCATAGCTTCGAAGGGTGTCCAGAACGTGTGGTAGGGTCATTTTGTACGTGTTTTGCATCGTTTTTCATTCATTCTTCATTCAGTTCTGTAGCTTTCTTATCTTTTTTCTGTGTTTTAAAAATTTCTCGTGTTTGGTCGTTTTTCATGTTTTCTAACTAGTTCTATTGCTTTTAGGTGTCGAGTCCTCAATAAATTGATGAATAGGAGAGTTAAACTGAGGGCTAGAATTTCCTGTGCAGGTTCTTGGTCAAGCTCGACGAGCCCAGGTATCATAGAACTTGTTCAAAGTGGCACTATTAGTGTGATGCCTGTTGACTGTACCTCACAAATAGACGTGGGCATGGGTCGCCTGACCCGCCCGGCCCGCCCAGGCCCATACCCATTTAGCCGGGCTTGGACACATAAAAATTTTGTTAGGCCCGACCCGGCCCAAGCCCGTGAAAGCCCGTTTATAATTGGGACGGGTTTGGGTTTAGGATAATTTAGCACGGGTCGGCCCGGCCCGGCCCGTTTATATTATATTATTTTTAACATATTAAAATATTATATGTTCTACAAAATTATTACTTTTTTGTATTTTATGTTTTAATATTTTGGAATCAATTTTTTTTTTTTAAATATGCACTCTAAATTTGTCAAAGTGACTTTATTTAATGTTGATGTTATGCACTTTAAGTAAATTTATTAGTGAAATTTTTTGTATTTGCACATTTTTTAATAGAGATACGGGCTTAGGCGGGCGGGCTTGGGATTTCAATTTTAAGCCCGGGCCCGACCCAAGCCCGACCCGTCTAAATTTACTACGGGCTTGGGCGGGCTTGGGCTTAGTAAATTTTAGCAAAAGCCCGTTAGGCCCGGCCTAGGCCCGCCCAAGCCCGACCCGTGCCCACGTCTACTCACAAATGCTCTGTTTATTGCCCAGCCGAGGCTGCTTTTGGTACGTCAGCTGTAGATTGTGTTATTATGCAATCAGGTTTCTTATCTCATATAGTGATTTATGCTTTTATGTAATGAATTTTGTTCCACTTAGTAAATAGATGCTTCTTGACATAAACATATAAAGAAACAAGGTATCTTTTTTAGATTTTCTTGTCTGGACATAATAGCTTTTGCCATGAATAAAGCGTCCAAGTTTATGCATGCTCTAACCGAGTCCGAGGCACATTCTATGGCGGTCTACTGCATCCTATGATATATCAAAGGAACCGTAAGGTATGGTGTTTCTTTAACCAAATGGTCAATTTTTATGCTGATTATGATTGTGATCAGGGATGATAAGAAGTGGACTGATAGATTTCAATATTAAGAGGGTTTTGTTCAAATTAGCCCGAAATGCGAATTACTTACAAGATTCCATGATAGCCCAGATACAAGGAACATTAATACAAGCAACCTTAAAATTAGCAAAACCAGCAGCCTCTTTCTTTGCCAGAAGGTTTGGGTTAACGTGGTATTATCGAGTCATTGAAACATATTTTGATGATTTACATGTCTCTGGAGTTTCCGGCATCAATGTGTTTATTATTATAAAGTTTCCCATTATCTGGAAGTGCTTCATAGATGTTTTTCAATACTTGAATCACATTCTCATCGCTCCAGTATGCCCTGATAATAAAAACACATTGATGTATATTTTACTAATCTCTAATTGATATCGATCAACGTAGGGGTTGGACGGATAACGGTCATAGAGCATCCATCGACCCTTTGACTATGGGGAGAAATAAACAAAAATTAGAATTACTTATGCAAACCTTTGTCGTTAAATTTGTGTCTCACTGTGTTTCTTAAAACGAATTTGGCATCAATGGTGGAAGGATAACCCTCATAGAGGGTCCTATTATCGTGACAAATAAATTTAAACAAATTTTGGGGACTAATTGAAAAATTAAAGTGCCCAACACACTTTTAACAAGTTTTGTGGTCCAATATGTAAATATGACAAAATTGAATGCTTTAATCTTGTATGATAATTATTAAATTGATTATACTTGCGCCTCCTCTTGGAACTAAGGCTATATCCTTTATGTTTTATCGGTAATTTATTTCAGTTCAGTAATTTCCTTTTCAGTAAGTGCATTTCAAGTTAAGTTTAGTATTATTTAGTATTATTTAGTTCAGTTCAGTCATAAAAAAGTAGTGCCTAATATGTCTTGTTCTTTATGATTGAAAAGAACTGAAATGAACTACCAAGAAGACAAAAGTCATAATGTATAATAAGTATATTTCCACTTATAAGTTCAGTCCCTACATGTAGGTAAATTAATTTATTAAAATTGAACAAATATGAAAAAACTAAAAAAAAATTTACCGCCTCCAACATTTACTAACTTTTCCACTCCAAATCTTTAATGACTAAAATGCCACTCATAATAACAATAGAAAGACCCGCCATAGCCTGATTAAAAAATTAGTTGTGCTCACTTAGTCAATGATTGACCAATTACAATTTAGTTAATCACCATTAGATCAAAATTTAAGGGTGGAGATTAGAACTTAATGAAATCATCGAGCTAATCTCCACCCTTGAATTCTAATCTAATGGTGATTGTACAAATTGTATTTGATCAATCATTGACTAGGTGACCACCACTTGATTAAAAATATCATTTAATCCATTTTTTTTCACGTATTCAAATATAGACATCTCGTGAACGTTTTCAAATAAAAGGCCCCTTCAATAAATAAATCTTATTAGAATCGGGTATTACAATTTCCCTACAAAACCATACATAAAGCGATATAAAATTCTAATAGTCTTATTAAAATTGGGTATTAAAAGTTCTCTACAAAACACATTATCATCCCTACAAACAATAAGTAACTAAACAAATCATTACTAAATTCCACTAACATCATAAGCTTCCACCTATAATGCATCATCTATAGTTTTAACGTTTTTTATACTTTTGGACGTTATTTATTACTTTTAGAAGTCCGGATTAAGCCCACTTTTAATGAAATAGTAACTTAATTACTTATAACATTCCATGACAGCCTTAATAGCAACACAGACAACCTTAAAATTAGCAAAACCAGCAGCCTTAATTAAGGCCTCAAATTGATTTGCACTTCTTTCTTTTCCAGAAGGTAATTGAGTAAACATTGTAATATCAAGCCTTGCAATATATTTTGATGAGTTGCTTGAATCTGGATTTTCTGGCATCAATGCATCTATTATTATGAGTTTCCCATTATCTGGTAGTGCTTTGTAGATGCTTTTCAACATTTTAATCATATCAATATCTGGCCAGTTGTGACATATGTCCTGTCAAAAACACCAATAAATGTGACTGTAAAACATGGGATACATGTATGTATAGTGATGTAAAGATCTGGTTCTGAATGGGAAGATATCAATGTTAGAATTAGATGCGGCAAATTACAAGTAACACGATAACATGACACGAATTTTTTCGTACTTGTGTTGAACATAATAGGTAACTTGTCATTTTGGGTTAATACAAAATGACACGCTAATTTCGGTCGTGTTTGTGTTAACACCAAATTGACACGAAAAAATTAATTACATTTTTACCCTTAATGAGGTAGAGTTTGAGAGGTATACTATTTAAGCATCCTTAACAACAACAAAAACCTATTTATTATTTCTCACAAGTCACAGGTGCAGGCAGAGGCACACACTCCCTCTTTATCAATCCACTTTCATAACCTTATGCTGGCTTTGTGTTTGTGCGAATGTGATGAATTTTTTCAATAATTTTGTAGTTTGACGAATGTTTTGGAGATTGAGTGAATATCTTATTCATAAATTGCATTCATTCTTTATATAGGTCGGATCGTGTCGTGTTTACTGACACGTTCCTAATTGCTTTTGTAATTTTTATGCCGCATTCGTGTTTTCGTGTCAAGAGCAGGTCATGTTTGGGTTTGGAATTTCAACACAAAAAAATTGTGTCTTGTTTGTGTTTTCATGTCAAGAACAGGTCATGTTTGGGTTTGGAATTTCGACACAAAAAATTTGTGTCGTGTTTGTTTTTAGAGTTTTGACATGAACATGAAATTTAACATGACACGAGATGCGAAATTGTCACCCCTAGTTAGAATATTGTTAAATATTGTGTTTATTTTACATTAGGCAAGTTTGTTAGTGAATGGGATTTATAATTTCCTAATTTCTTTCCTTAGGCACAATCTCTTCTCCTGGTCGAATTTTTTCTTGGCAGGCCCTATTTTCCTTCCCTCCGTCACCATCTTCCGCTATAATACCAACCAAAATGTGCAGAATTGTTTCATTTGATCTAGGAACTTATTTGGAATATCTAATTCCATTTAAATAATTTCCAAACTAATTAATCCCATTAAATGTTTGATTACATGGGAGTAAAATTGGTCTTAATTGGAAATATAGTAGATAAGTTTACACTAAAATCTCTCTAAGTCTCTATTGTCCAAATTTCACTAAGTTATATAGTTGTAAATGAAGGTAAAAGAGAAAAAAAATCGATTACTAGTATTTTATACTTTAGAGACATATCTTACTTTTCAATAAATGTTACGAGGTGAATTTCATCTTATCGCCGAAAGAAAAGCCTATACCTTTAGCATGATTGCATCTCCTTTTGGAACTAGCTCAAACATGTTCCCACTTATATGCTCTATTCCTGCATTGATAAATACATAAACAGAATGTTTTGAGTTAATTATCCTTAACAATAATTTAATTACAAATAAGTTATTTATATTTTCCAATGAAAAGCTTGCAGACATAATAAAATGAAAATAAAATCATAAAACAAAGAAGAAAAGAAAGAAGTTTCATCCCAACAAATACTAATAATACAAATGCTAAAATTATCATCAAAGTGTCCCGTTGACTACGTTTAGAAGGTTATTTGAACCTTTTTTAATGTTTAAGGGTCATGATAAGCTCGAATTTGACTTCAATAATCATGCCAAAATTCACTTAGTTGATGGGCTAAATGGTTTATAATTGCATTATTTAAGGACTTATGAGTGTATTTTCAGAATTGTTGAGCTTTCATGAAAATTAGCTAAAAAAACAACATGATCAAGGGAAAGGAGATGTCAAATCAAAGGAAAAGGAGAAAAGGAGAACCGACGGTAAGAGGGAGCACGTGGGCAACATGGAGGAAAGTCAAAAGAAAGAAGATCCAACTTTATGGAGATGTCAAGGACAGAATTTTATTGTTGTTTAATAGAAAATATCTTTATTAGCAGCCGAAAAACTTTACTTGTTTGTACTTAATTAGTATTTTATTAGTTACTTTAATTTTCTTCAAGTATTGAACAATTCGGAGGACAGAAGATCCATCTTGAACTTTGAAGACACATTTTCAGAGTTATTCTCTCTAAGTTCCAGTAGTTTTTCAAGCTCCATTAATGGGAGTTTATTGTAGTTCTTTTGTAATGACACTCACAATGTGTGAGTAGTTCATTTACGAGCTAAGCCGGCTTTAGGAGTGATGTTTGTAGGTCTTTTTATCTTTTATTAATGAATGAATGTTGCTTTTAATGAGGAGTTAAGCGAAAAGAATGTAGATTTCAGGCCTCACAACCTGTTGCAGTAGGTATAATTGACATGACCATTACTTTTATGCTTGCTTGTTCTTCACCTTAACTTATAAATCTGATACTTATAATTGAAAGATTTGTATTGAGGGTTTTCATGTAAATGGAATGTTACTTCATTCTTAATGCAAGTGAGAATACATATCTTGAAAGGCCTTTAGGATGTTAGTACCACTTAGAATCTTGAGGATATGACCATTAGAATTGAGTGAACTCAAAGTAGATACCTTGAACCAATGTTGCGAGCATTCATGAATGAAAGAGGAGAAAGGAGACTGCAATCATTAGATACGTGTCATTCTTAGCTTGTTCCCTTTAAATTATTGTGTTAAATTATCATTATTCACCTCTTTACTCTGTAGATTTGTTCTGTTTAGAGTTCAATAGCTCAAATAATAGACATCAACCCAAAAATGATGATAAATGTGTTACTTGTTACGTAAACAATCTGCTTTAGAGATATTTCAGTTTAATTTTTACCTCAATGCTCGAGGGAATGACACTTGTACTCACCAATATACTACACATATAGAAGATCAAGTATACTTGCTAGAGTCGTATCAGAGGGCAACGGGTCACTTGAATCTTTCGGTCAAGTTTATGAATCATTTTCACTTTTTATCGAATTTAAGAGGTGAATAGAATATTTTAAAAGTTGAGGAGAAATTTATATACTAAGTCTAGTTTTAATCATTATCTCTCACACAAATTTGTATAATTCTTTCCTCTTATATCATTTTTTTTTATTAAAAGCATGGAAAAGAGCAGATGATAAGCTCATGCATTTCGACTAGATTTGTGGCCTCAAAACAAATTTAACCACTGAAACTCTGTAAGCTCAAAGTAATACTGTATTAAATTTCCCTAGTGTTCACTAGATTCTGCAAAATTTACTTACCGTGGTAAAATGGTGCAGATTGAACAACATGCGGAAGATCGAAATTAATCCCTTTAATCAAAGGATATTTAGAGATTATCATATTAAGAACTCCACCAATTCCACCTCCAACATCTACTAATGTTTCCACTCCTTCAAATCCTTTATATACTTCAAGAATTTCATTCATAAGAACTATAGAATGACCAGTCATAGCCTTCTTGAAAATGTTATTGAAGTCTTCATCTTTATTCATGTATTCAAAAAAGTTCATCCCATTAACTTTCTTGAACACATTCCCACCCTCAAGAATCACATCCTTCACATTCAACCTTCGAACAAAGAAACCAGATTAAACTATAGCTAAAACTCAATAATAATAATAATATCTGTCTAAACTACTTTTTAATAATTCTGCTCACGCAAATGCTCTTTTTGAGCTTAAATTAACGTAACAACACATGTTCATCTTATACTATTTATTGAATTTTGATCAACAAATAAAGTTATCAAGATTCTAATCATCGATAGTCTATAAGAGGCTCCGATAATATAGTCAAGGTCGAGTAATAGCTTTTCATACCAGGATTCAATTGTTGCCTTGTGAAAATGCAATCTTGAAATGAAAGAAAGGTTTCCATCTTCAACTTTTCCTGTATAGAACTTGCAAGTAGGTGTGAGGGCATATGTATTCACAATCCGCCCGTCTTCGAGCATCTGAGGTGAGTACGAGAGGAGAGAGTATGTGACGAAGAAATGAAGCATCCGGTCAAGTAAAGACGGGGCGTCTGGGTTTGTAGTCGGAAGGTGAGAGGCAATTTCGGAGGCCGAAACGTAGGCTTCCGGCCCAAATTTTGCTATGATATTGAAGAGATCAAGTTCTATGGCAGTGTGAAGAATGAAAGGGAGAACATGGGAGCCTGAAAATACTAGAGCATTTAAACTTGCTTCTTGATCTTCATTTTGTGTTGAATCCATTTTTTGAATTTGTTATTAATTGGTGCGGCTCTCGATCTTGATATATATCATGAAATATGTACTTTAATAATTGTTGATTGCTATGGTATGGCTATTCTTTCTTTCACCCCTTACCACGATGTAAACTTGGTACGCAAACTTTGCGGATATCTCGTTAGGTCATCAAGAGTTTGGTGTATATTGTAGACAGTTAGAATATTCTTGCAGACAATGACGAATCCAGAGTAGGAACGTTATCTTTCGAGGGCCAATTTTACCCTAAGCATACAAAAAAAGTTGAAAGAATTATTGTCTCAGAATAAAAATTTTTATCCTAGTTCATACCTCTTTCAATAAGGCGGAAAAGTACAATTTTTTTGACACAAAATGCAATTTTTCAGACAAAAATTATAGATTACCGACGAAATTAGATTTCAACAAAATTTGACATATTTCAATACTATTTTTCAATTAATCCAACCCAATTAATTAATAGCCCAATCCTATGATATACACATAAACCTAATAGTGTACGAAGGCTTTATGTCCGCAAGATGGTGTTGGTACCAAAAAATAATGAAATATATGACTATGAAAACTTGTAATATTCACACAAATTTTTAGTATAGTGTCACAATTCTTAGGTAGAATTGCATAACGTCAAAAGTTTTTATTAATAATAGGAAAACAAATTATTAGAAACTTTAACCTTTCAGATTTTTTTATTTATTTTAGAGGGAGTATAATAATCACTAATATATTGCTTGGTGGATTCAAGCTTTTTAAGGTTTTGAAAAATGAAGCTTCTACACCTTTATTATTTTCATTTGAATTAACTCTTAAATCTTTTATCATTTTATTTTTTATAACATCCGAAAAAGCTACCTATTAAGCCTGGTCCTAAAAGCGAATAAAAGCTCATGAGTAAAACTAGAGGAACCCCAAAAGATCAAATAAGCCGGGCACAACAATCTACATAACTGTAAATAAGGAGTTACAACCCATGAACTAATCATGTCCTTCGTGATTAGGCGGTTATTAGCGGTTGTGGAAAGACACGACGATAAAAACTATAAAAGGAGAAGATTAAAGGAAAAAAGGGTTAGATTCTATTTTCTTACTATCACACATATTTTTCTACACAATACAGAGTAAAAAATTGGCTTGATCGCCGGAGAATTAGCCAGAGATCAATCCCCAACGTTGTTTTGCATGTTGATTGACTTGCAAGGAGGAATTTCATATTGTAAAATATCATTGGTGAAGTGCAGTGAGTATGGAACCTAAAGACCCACAGCATCCATAAAAGCTATAAATATGATTTAAGGTTTCACCAAGAACATGACAGAACCACAACGAACGACAAGAGTATCCACTCGATCAACCCATGTGGATACTAGAAGAACATTACCAACTACATCACAATCTACAACAATAATAAATGCAACTGGTCATATTTGCGACTCACGAGAGACAGAATCATTGCTAGAAGTTCAAGTCCATAATGAAATGGAAATGCCCGAAGAAGAATTTTGCATATGGCTGGACAAGTACTAGCTCGAAATATGAGTCAATTGGCAGGAGATCGCAGAATTAATATCCTTACAGGATTAGCGAATCGAATCCAATCCACCCCTTCACATCCTGTTGATATGGAGTGGTTTCGAATCCAGTCAATATGGGAATGGCTTTAAGTAATTCACAAGCAATCACAAATGTGCCAGTCATTCAACCAATTCTAGGAGGTCAAGAATTAGGGCAAAGTAGTCGCATATCCCAACATAGTCATCCAGGATATTATCTATCCCAAATTACATGGATGCCCCAAACAGTCAAGTGGAAGCCAGGGCCAATGTATACCAATGCAAGGATATTTCCTCCTAAGAAATCATGAGCGAATATATCAGCACGTTCCGAGAACTGCTGAACATATGACAAGTATGAATATGCTGAGAACTTTCCAACCATGGACATTAGATCCATTTACATGGCAGAGATTGGACTCGCGGTTCCATCATCTGTAGGAATATACACAGATGGAATACCACCAAGAGCGACTGAACAGCAGGGGCGGACCCAGGATTTGTCCGTCTCTGGGGCTAAATTCTAAACTTGAATACGAAAATACAGATTAATGTAAAAAGTCTAAAGAGTTTAAGTCCAAAATGTATCAAAAAAAAAAGGATGAATGTGATTTACAACATTTGAATTGTTTGTATTTGATAGTGCAAAAGGAGTATCACTTATAATTTTTGTCACATCGTTACGTGGCTTAAAAAGACAAAAGTGTCACTTTCTTTCGGTCTTGATTTGATGACATGTTAGGTCTAAAACAACAAGACAAAACAATGAATAAGAATTGAGACATTTAAATTTGATAAACTTGAATGAACAATTGAAATTTTACCGAATTCGATTGATCATTACTCGTCACTCAAGCCGACAAGCAAAGAAAAGATTTCAAGGCATAATCATATAATTAGAACTAAGTATAACAATGGTCTAATTAAGATTTAAAAAAAAGTATAATAATAAAAATATATTATAATTTAATCAAGTAAGTGGTGGCTATTTACATGTCACGTGTTCATGTTTTGATGAAATAATAGAGGTGTAGGCTATGCTTACTTTGTTTATACTTTGTTCAATTTACCATTAGATTAGATTTTAACCCATGATTTAATGATGGACAAAATAACGTAATGCTTACTTTGTGAAAAATAAAGTCACCATAGAATTTTCCAATAATAGATGAAGCATCTATTTATATACTAGGTTGCAAGCTTAGGTTTATTTTGGTTAAAAATAATAATGATATTAATAACTTTAGTCTCATCCTTAAATGTGTTATATATAAAAGGGAAAATCGGTACTTAGAGGGATGTCCTTCATTTATATGAAGGACCTAGATAGCAAATTAAAGTTTTGTTATATAATTATGATTTAAAAGCTTTGAAATTTTGTTAAAAGGAAGAGTATACTTTTTACTAATTTGGGTTGAAGTTTTGATAATGCTTTTATTTTGAGGAAACGAAATAACTTTTCATATGGATATATGAGGTACCAAGCTTGTGGAGATATATTTATAAAATGTATATAATGTGAGAACAGTTTTTGGTGTCTATCAAGAGTAATGTGAACAGGTGGAATTATTATGAAAGACAATATATAATGAGATATATAGCCTGTGTATGTTGATACACAATTATGAAAAACCTGTTGAATTATAAAAGACCTATTGGATATGACACGCAAAGAAGTGGTGGGTGAGGCCATACGGAATACACAGATTAAACAGATTAAAGAGGAACGCCTCTATTATTTTGAATGTGATAAGATACTGATGCTAAAGGTGTACTCAAATGGATACCATAAATAGATTGAATTTTTGGAAAATTAAACATATTCATGTTTATATGATTTTGGATAAAGTATCATGAGATAGGTTCATGTGAGACAAAGCCATTATGGAGAGACTTTTTTTAGGGTGAGACAATTAAAAAGTGGTGGCAATTTTGAAATTTTAAAAACATGGAGGGGCATTATTGAGGTGATGTCATCGCTGATGTCAGCGCTGATGTCACATCTGGAGAGAGAAAAAGTTTTTATTATTTTATTTAAAATGTATTTTCCCGCTCTTTCCGAACTCATTTTTCAAAAAGATTTATACCACTGAACTCGTATTAATTAGGCGGTCATTTTGAGATCCATTGTTGTTATTTATAGACGATTTTTATTTTTTTTATTTTTGTTCCAAGTCGGATACTTGGTTGTTCCAACAGAATACTACATTTGTTCCACCAGACAACTCCAATTGTTCCAGCAAAATATTTTAATTATTTTTTTTTAAATGCACTCTGGGAGTGTAAAAAAATGTAGTATTCTGTTGGAACAATTAGAGTAGTCCGGTGGAACAATTAGAGTAGTCCGGTGGTACAATTATAAAAAAATAAAAAATAATAAAAATCGTCTATAAATAACAAAAATGGATCTCAAAATGACCACCTAATTAATACGAGTTCACTGGTATAATTTTTTTTGAAAAATGAGTTCGGAAAGAGCGGGAAAATGCATTTTAAATATAATAATTAAAACTATTTCTCTCTCCAGAGGTGACAT
Organism: Euphorbia peplus; assembly: GCA_028411795.1. Taxonomy (NCBI): domain Eukaryota; kingdom Viridiplantae; phylum Streptophyta; class Magnoliopsida; order Malpighiales; family Euphorbiaceae; genus Euphorbia; species Euphorbia peplus. Next base: position 2,567,264 of record CP110843.1, on the reverse strand, counting down.
CAGCGCTGACATCACATCCTAAACCCTTGTCTCATTTGAACTTGACTCAAAGTATCATATATTGGTATTATTTATGAATATATATATATATATATATATATATATATATATATATATATATATATATAGGGGAGGGATCACATGAGAACACCCCCCTATGTGAGAATGGTTCTTATGGTGAGAACACCTCAAAACTACGTCAAAAAACACAGAATGCATATGCTGGGATTCGAACCCCAAACGCCTCCTTCCCCTCCTCACTCTTTACCGCTGGCATACTTGCGTCATTTGATATGGATATGACGCGCTCATATTTAAACTTAGGTTTGATTCTCCTGTTTTGTTAATAAAATATTTAAATAATCAAATAATGATAGGACTGCACTAATTAATTTTATATTCCTTCAAAAAAATCAAAACCTGCCAAACAATTAACCTTCATTATTATGTTAATTATATTTTTCCCTTTTTAACTTCTTCATTAATCTTCATAATTATTTTCATTTTTTTTTCCTTTTTTTAATTTGATTCATTAATCTCCATCATTATTAACTCATATATTATTATTGCTATTAGAACAAATTTAGTATACTCTTGGAGCACGATGACGTCGTACTCCAAACCAATAATTGGTTGACATATGTTACATCAACCAATAAGATTTTGACAACGTGTAATTAATTAAAAATTTATTTTTAGTTATATAAAATTCTACACCCTAAAATAAAAACCCTAGAGCGTAAAAACTAAACCCTAAACCCTAAATTATCGACCCTAAATACTAATATGTGTGACGTGTCATCGAATTATTAGTCCGGAGTACCACGTCATCCGTTTCCAGGAGTATTTTTAAATTTCTCTTGTTATTATTATCAAAGACAGGTTCATTAACTTTAGATAATACTATTTTTTAAAATTACAGGAAATTCGTAATATTATACAGAACACGAACTATAAAATTTCGAACACATGTAACGTTATTTAGTAAACATCTACATTAGCTTTAAATAGTTCCATATAATTTAGAACTTACGTGACGTAATTTAGAGCACACTGTTAGTATTTTAGAACACGCTCTTAATATTACAGAACACACTGTTAGTATTTTAGAACATGCTCTTAATATTACAGAACACACTATTACTATTTTAGAACACGGATATCTTCTCCCTCCTTTCTTAAACCTCATTCTGAATCTCAACCCGAACTCGAACACATGTAATATTATATAGAACACGAGTTATAAAATTTCAAACACATGTAACGTTATTTAGTAAACATGTACATTAGCTTTAAATTAGTTGTAGAACTATGCCATAGTGTTTGTTCCATAAAATTTATAACTTATGTGACGAAATTTAGAAAGAAGACTCTAAAATTGTAGAACACGTTAAAAATTTTATCACATACGTTATGTTTTTTAGAATATGAGTCGCAAATTCGACATATTATAAAATAAGAATGCAAATATGTTGCATATATCAACTAATATTTTTTAGAACATTATCTTGAACTTTTAGAATACAGAATATAAGGTTTAAAAGGTTTAGAGCGTTATTTAAAACACTGTATTAAAAAAGACGAAACCAGACCGCATGTTCTAAAATTAAAACTGTATGTTCTAATATTGAAAACGTCATTTTTACCCGGGCTTCATGGATCTTAAAATGAGCGCCTCGTCAATACGAGTTCATCCATATAAAAATATTCGAAATCGGAGTTCGAAATAGGCGGGAAAACATTTTTTAATAAAAAAGAAATAAATGATGACTCATCATCTATCACTTGAAATTTGTAACTTTAAATAGAAGCGCGTTTACTAAATATACATCAGAAGCTTCTGTACTAGTGGTAAGGAGTGAGGAGTGGAAGAGGGCGCCCAGGGTTCGATTCCCACTGGCTGCACTCCGAATTTTTTTCACTATTTATCACACAAAACACTCAAAACTACGTAGTTTTGATGTGTTCTCACCTTAAGAGGTGTTCTCACATATGGGGGGGGTGTTCTCACAACAGCCTCTCCCTATATATATATATGGGTAAGTTCGGAGATGATCTCATAATTGATTAAAATTGAATGACTGAAAGGAGTTGAAAACTTTTTGAGAGATGATTTACTCGCATATTGAATAATTTGATTTATTTAATAGATAGAAACATTGGGGTTCCTAAAATTTAAATTAGGAATAAACTGCAAGACATTTAACTTGGTTATTTTCATATATATCATGTCTGATACCATTTAGGTTATGTGTAGGCTATGGTCACTTTGTTTTTCCCTTATTTTGTCTTTTTTATCATTGGATTAGTTTTTAACCCATGATCCAATGGTTGACAAAACAAATTAATGGTTACTTTGTGAAAACAAAGTGACCATAGAATATCCCTTTAGGTTGAGTGTCACATATTGATATCAAAGCAAAGATTACATTTATTCGGTTTAGATAATTTCGAAATAAATAATAAATTTGGTGTAAACTATGTTACTTTAAAATAACTATTACTTTGCGTTCATGACTATTAGATCAAAAATTATTACCCTATTTAATGGTGATAGTGGACAAATTAATTGTTACTTTGTAAAAAACAAATAAAAAGATCCAATAAATTTATACATACTAAATAAATAGTAATTTATAGGATTAAACACCTATTTGCCTCTCGTTGCATCTCAAATTTTGACATTTGCCCTTTGTGGTATTGTTTTGTCACATTCGCCTTATGTGGTATTTCAATTTTTCACATTTGTCCCCCGTGGTATTTTAATTCGTCATATTCAGTCCTTCTTTGGATGAAAATATATCATCTATGTTACATATTGTCACGTGTCATTATTTTGACATATTCACATGTCATATGACTGTTTAATTTTAAGAAAAATCGAATTGTATCATCAATTGACATCTCAGTTTTTTTAAACTTTATTGCTAAAAAATTCATTTTTTTCCAAATTGAGTTACCACGTGATATATACACATGTCAAATTGTAAGATGGGGCAAGAGACAATGAGATTGTATTCTTTCCATCTATTCAAAGGCTAAATATGACCAATTAGGATACTACAAGGGGTACATGTGACAAAATAATATTTTAGAAGGCAAATGCCAACATTTTAAATACTACAGTAGGGAGAGGATCAAGTGAGACAATGTCCTTAGGTGTGACAAGTTTTATGGTGTGGCAACTTTTATTTAAAATACATTTTTCTCATGATTTCGAACTCGATTTTCGAAAATTTTTATACCGTTGGATTCGTATTAATTAGCCGGTCATTTTGAGATCCATTGTGTTCAAATAAAAACGATTTTTTTTCAAATTTCTTGATATTCCAAAAGTCATTACCAAATCTTCCAAAAGTCATTACCAAATATTCCAAAATGAAAAAATCGTTTTTATTTGACCACAATGGATCTCAAAATGACAGGCTAATTAATACGAGTCCAACGGTATAAAAAATTTCGAAAACCGAGTTCGGAATCATCGAGAAAATGTATTTTAAAGAAAAGAAATAAAAGACTTTTCTCTCTACTGCGATGACATCAGCGCTGACATCATCAGCCTCCTCCCCTCCCTTACACGTGTATGCCCCTCACAATATGTCATCCTTTTTTATTTAATTACACAATTGCCACCTCTTGTCACACAATAATAATTAGTCTCACAATAACATAAGTGTCACACCTGATCCTTTCTCTACTACAGTAAGCAAAAAGGTGTTTAAGCCTAAATTATATGAATATGAGCGTTGAAGACAAGGGGTGGTGAATTGTCACGTCCGTATTCTTTATTTTTAAAGTTGGCTAATATAGTCTTTATTGAGTAAACCAAGATTTCCTTATTATTTTTGTTATATTGATTAATACTTTTGATGGATATAGCAATATTGTCAGGATCGAACCGAACAACGAACCAGATTTTTAAAGGGTTCGAGGTTTACATGGTTCAATCACATAGATCAGAGTGGTCGGACCAGATGACGTAATAAATAATTTTTAATATATATTATTTAAATATTTTTCAACAAAATAAATATAAATACTTAACTTCATAAAAGACAATAATCTATATCTAACTAAAATGAAAATGATATGATATTAATACATGGATAATTAAATTTATAAAACTAAATACTTTATAATTAATCTTTTTTCATGATTAGATACATTTTATTTTGTTGTTGGATAAAGATAATAGAAATGGAATGCATAGAATATGTTTTATTTGGTTGCTTTTTAATTTTTAGAGTTAATTTTTTAGTTTAAAAAGTTATAATTAAAAAAATCGGATTCAATCCGGTTCTCGATCTGACCGTTGGTTCACTGGTTGAACCCGATTCTATTCGGTCTATTGTGAATTTGAAAATCACAAGACCAAACCGATTTTCATCCCGGTTTGCGATCCGACCGGCCGGTCCAATCCGGTCCTGACAGCACTGGTATACAGTGATATATATTACTGAAATTAATATCCAACTCTTGCAATTTTATTTTATCTTTTAATATACTAGCCATTAAATTGTTGATGTTGCTTGATAATTATCAAAAATCAAAATAAATAACCATGGTATAAAAATAAATTTATAAATAAAATAATTTTTTCGGAAGCTTATAAATAAATATTAATGAAATGGATTGATTTGTCAAGTTCATTTATATCGGGCTTCACGTAAGATAACTTTTCTTGTCCAAGTCATTTATCTATCTTTATAATAAATCTGTAAAAAACTGGATTAGAACCCTAACAATTGTGTATTTGAGAAAAAGGTTAACAAAGGTGCATTTACAATACAAAAACACATGAAAAGCAAATTAAAAATTGTACAACATCATTTATTTGAAACCACAAAGAGTAACCACTTCTAATTAATTACTTGAACGATTCCACCAGTGCGGATGTAAGCAGCACGATCCATATCCGTGATCCAAAAACAATCCATCTACTCACCCAAATTCTCAACTAACCGTCCAGCCTCGACTTCCAAATTAAAAAAAGAAAATAAAACATAATAGAATCACATTCCATTCAAAGCTAAAACTCATTCAATTCAACTATGCGTCACATTGCATAGATTACAAACAATTCTGTAAAGAAATCACTTTTCTCCCCAACCGTGTGACGTACTAATACCAAACGAGACCTTAATTAGCTACTTATATGATTCCATGACGGCCCAAATTCCATGAGCAACACACGCAACCTTAAAATTTGCAAAACCAGCAGCCTTAGTGAGGATCTCAAACTCCTTAGCAGTTCTTTCTTTGCCAGAAGGTTGAGTTAACATTGTAATATCAAGTCTTGAAACATACTTTGATGCTTTGCTTGTCTCTGGATTTTCTGGCATTATTGCATTTAGTATTATAAGTTTCCCATTATTTGGTAGAGCTTCATGGATGTTTTTCAATACTTTAATCACATTTGTATCGGTCCAATTGTGACATGTGTCCTGTCAAAAAACACAAATAAATAATTTACAGTCAAATAAACAAAAACAATTATTGCAGTTATGTGTTTTTACAATTATTACTTGTGGTTTGTTTTCAAATAAAAAGATTGGGGTTACACTATTCACAAAATGATTTTGATGACCAAAAAATTGAATTATTCAAACATTAATGATATTTTAAGCTTTTTGATTTTAAGATTAAGTTTGTTGGAAAAAAAAAACATTAGAAAGAAAAAAGCTATATGATGATTATTTTAAAAAGTAAATAGGATTTCATACTAAATACAAACATAAAAAAAACTTTAATTTTCTTTAATTGATCACTTGCTTTAAGGTCGTTTAGCTACTTTTTTAAGTGGTTATTTTTCCGATTAAGATTTTCTGGATTCGTTAGGAATCGATATGAAATCTTAATTTAAGTAACTAGGCTTTTGCCACTCAAATCAAGATTAATTAATTCAATTGAGATAGTTAGATATGAAAATTTATTAAAACATATGATACTCAAACTTTATTTGAAGCCCTATTAGTTTTACATGTGGATTATGAGCTACTAAATTGACGGTCATAAACCATATGTCAAATATTTAACGAAAAATCCACCAACTTCAGTTGAAAATTTAAATCTCCTAATAATTTTTCACTAAATAGTCAGCATTTACAACTTTATGGATCCTCATATTGTGAATATGTACACGGTTGCATTCTTTAAAAGATACACAACACATAATTATAAGTCTTTTGTAATTTACACATTAATATATTCATGATGGGAAATTAATGGAAAGATAAGGTTTATGATAAAGACAAGACAAGTTGGGCCCTAAAAAGAGACCTAGTCAGAATGAATAAAACAACTTGGGCCCCAAATCAATGCAAATATCCCCCCTTCTATTTTTCAAGAGAAAAATAATATCTTTTATAAAATGTTGGCTGTGTATTTGAACGTCATAATTTTGAAATTCTTTATAGCGCTTTGATACTTTTGGAAAAAAAAAATAAAAAATGTCAGAGTTGATCTAGAGAATATTTGAAGTACAATAAAATATAGGAAATTCTACTTATATTTAGTAGAGTATTGCACTCCAAGAGTATTATAGAAGCTATTCAAAGGAGAGATTTTAGTATATTTTTGGAACACGATGACGTAGTACTTTAAGCCAATAAATAGTAAAAATGTGACTCATCAACCAATAAGATTGTGACAATGTGTAATTAATTAAAATGTAATTCTTAATTAAATATTTATATAAAATTCTAGATCCAAAAATAAAAATTCTAGACTCCAAAAAATAAACCCTAGATCGTAAATGATGAACCCTAAATACTAACCGATGTGACGTGTCATCGAATTATAGATCCGAAATACCACATCACCCGTACTTCAGGAGTATTCTAAAATTTCTCGTCTTCATAGTTTGTCCTTAATTTCAAAAATTAGTTTTGAATAAAAGATTTGGTCATAATTAATGGGTGATGTATTTACAAAGAAGCTACTTAAATTTTATTTTAAAATGTAAAATTCGTATGCAGATGAAAAGAGTAGTGCGCTTTTAAAAGAATATAAATGTTAATTATAATTATGAATAAGATTTATCTTTTAACTAAAATTTTTGTAAGAAAAAGAAAAATAAGTATGAATTTAATTAAATAATTCGAAAAAAGTGCATTAAAAACAAAAGACTCATGCAGTTCATATGAATAATCATAGACTTTTTGATAACTAGCTCATTTTCTTTCATATTGCAGTTCTAGTTGATTGAAAATTTAATAATGTATTCAATTAAATATTAAGTGATAGAGACTTGAAAAATACTTTATTTCCTTAAATTGAAAATAAATGAACAGGTATACCTTAATCATGATCGCATCTCCTTTCGGAACCATTTCAAGCATACTCCCACCGACATGCTCGATTCCTACATTGAAGGAAACGAAATAAAAGACTTACATTCTGAGTTCTAATGTATATAGAAACTTTCTTTAGAAAATAATCTGAATGAACTAAAGAAAAAGCCAAATAAAATGAATGATATGTTGGGGGAACTGGGGAGTCGCGCGCACACGGGAGATATTGTGAATGAGTTCATAATGGACTTAACACCACATATAGTCCAAAACTTTAAGGCAGTGGATTAATGGATCTCACCATATTATAAACCATTCACAATTCTCTTAAACTTTCAATGTGAGATTCTGCACTCCAACTCATTCGCACTTATATTTTCAACATGACATATGTTTAATAGTTACTTACTCGGATAAGATGGTGCAGACTGAACAACGTGCGGAAGATCAAAATTAATCCCTTTAATCTCAGGATGTTTGGAGATGATCATATTAAGAACTCTCCCAACTCCACCTCCAACATCTACTAATGTTTCCACACCTTCAAATCCTTCATACTTAGCCAAAATCGCATTCATAATAACACTAGAAAGGCCGACCATAGCCTGATTAAAAATGTTGTTAAACTCCTTATCTTTATTCATGTATTCAAAAATAGAAATCCCATGAACTTTTTTATACAAATTGCCCCCTTCAAGAATCACATCTTTCATATTCAACCATGTCTCAATAGTTGTCTTATGTAAGGCCAATCTTGAAATGAAAGAAACATTTCCATCTTCCACACTTCCTGTGAAGAATCTACAGGCAGGTGTCAGGGCATACGTCTTCTCGGTCCGCCCATCTTCGAGTGTTCGGGGCTCGTACGAGAGGAGGGAATGCGTTGCGAAGAGATGGAGCATCCGGTCAAGCAAGGCCGGGGCCTCCGGGTTTGTAGAGGGGAGGTGAGAGGTGATTTCGGAGGCTGACACGTAGGATCCGGGCCCGAATTTTGATATGATGTTGAAGAGGTCTAGCTCTATGGCAGTGTGAAGGACTAGAGGGAAGACATGAGAGCCTGAAAATATCATAGCATCTAGACATGCTTCTTCATCTAGATGAGTTTGTGTTGGATCCATTCTTTTCGGGTGTTTTTGGTGATTTCTTTCTATTTGTGGTGTGTTGTGTGGCTATTTTTAAGAGAGCAACAAGTACTTTATATTTGGATTTGGGACTTATTATTATATGTACCCCACCATGTTATAAAGGTCCATGGGCTAATTTACATGGTTACATCACCCATGACCATTGAATTTTATTTCCATTAATATTATGATGATTTGTAAATTGTAGGTATGGCAACGTTTACTTTACCTGTGGTTACCCAGTACTATCCGTCACTAATAGGACTTTTCATATCCGGTCTAAAAGAGTACAAGATGAGTATGAGATTATAAATTGTACCCATGACGGGTAAGGGTTGTGTATGGAATTACCTCTAGGGTATTCGGTACTCATCACTCATCTCATTTCATTCAATCATATAAATATATACATATAATATTTGAGTAGACTTGTAACACTAGCTCAATAGTTTTTTTTTTTTTTTAGTTTCAAACAATTTAGATTGTTTAAAATATTTGTCAAATTTGTGTATGGATTATTTTCTTTTTTTGGTGAAGAGGAGGGCACTAGGCCCGGAAAAGAAAACAACAAAAGACAAAAAAAAAACAAAAACAAAAACAAAATTATAAAGTAACTACCTTGACGCACGACCACAACGCTCTCCGTCAAGAATATCCTAGAGGCCAGGGGGCACACTACACTCGTAATGACCCAAGGCAAGAAAGCCTGCGAAATTCGCCATCCAGTTAGCAGCTTGGTTCCTTCTCAGTAAACATGAAGAAACACCACTTCCCAATCGCGATTCTCAACTCTTGGCAACGAGTAATAATCCACCCGAAAGGGTGGTGATCACTAAGTTGACCCATCATAAGCTTCAGAACCGAACTCGAATCTAATTCAAAACACCTTCTTGCACCCCTTTGCTCAAGCCAACTCGATTGTTTGTCAAATTTATATATTGATTAGTTGTTGGTGCTTTTTTCAAATTATGTGTCTTGTTAAATTTGTAATTTCATTATAATATGTTATTTATAAACAGGTACGGGTATCCGCAGGTACCCGCTATTTAAGCGGATAAGTGTATGAGATTTCATAGGTATTACCGGTTACGGTATGGGACTATTATGGGTAATTCCAAAATAAACAGATAAGGATATAGGAATGACACTATCCATGAATACCCGATCCGTTGGCATCCCTAATTATTTGTATTATTAATCTCTAAACTTTTATGTTTATCCTAATATAATCATATGTAAATAAAATCATTTAATTTTAGTTTTTGTCTTAATAATCATTTTAGCAATTTTAAAACAGAATAAACATCGAAAATATGACATATCATTTACATCAGCAAATTTCATTTTTAATTGATATTGTGATTGGCACTATTGAAAAGATTTTTATTTTAAAAAAAATATGAAATTTTTAAAAAAATCGATCAACACTTGGCACCACATGTTAAATATGTTGACTTTGAAGATATGATATATTATATTTTCGATTTTTATTTTCTATTATAGCATAGATAATTTATTGAGATAACATTTAAAATTTGATAGCTCTATTGAAACAAATTAAAATTTGATTACTATTATTGTACTATTTTAAAACAAACATACCAATGCTATATACCTGACTTTATTAACATCATTGCCCCTTGTGAAAACAAACATCCTCAAAATGAAAAGGTCTAAAAATTAGAGTTATATTAGTAATTTCAACGAGTTCATGGAGCATTAGAAAGTAAAAACGTATACGTATGTTTCTTCAAAACAAAAATTATCTCCCAAATTAAAAAAAAAAAAAAAAAAAAAAACCTTTTCTTACTTAAGGCTCAATTTTCAACAATAATTAGGAGTGATTTTAATATACGGTTGACATATAGATAATGTGGTATGTCGAGCTAACTGTTTAATGTCACGTAATATGTTAACCAATCTGACAATGCATAATGTATTGGTATTATTTTTTAATCAAATAATTATAAAAGATATTTAAATACTAAAAAATAAATTTTAGACTCTAAAAAATAAACTCTAAGCTTCAAATTGTAAATTCTAAATTCTAAAATATATTACATGCCATTAAATCATTGATTTTGCATTATGATGATGTGGTATGTCGAGCATATACTAAAACTTTTCAAGTATGAGAAGACACAAACTATATAAATTATACAAACTTAAGTTACTGAAAGCATAGATTTAAAATGATATCAGTTTACACATTTTAATACATTCAATTTTAAAAGGGATTCTGTTGTTTCTAATTTTTGGGCAAGAATATGGAGATATTTGCAATTTTAATAAAAATACGAGGTTATTGGTAATTTTTAGAAATATAGGAGGCATGTCATACAAATACAAAGGGAACTAATAATTAAAAGGGTATGGTCCGCATAGAATTAAATAATCCATATTAAAATGGTAGGATTACTGTCAAACAATAACACAATAACTAACAGTCGTATTGAGCCTATACTAACTAACATAAAGTCGTTGTCAAAACAAAAACAAAAAAAAAACTAACATAAAGTCCATATCTTGTAATTGTTACGGTATAATGGGTGTAGAGTCAAGTTTAAATGAGACAAGAGTTTATGATGAGATTAGTTTTTATGGTGAGACAAGGGGTATTTTTGTAATTCAATAGGGGAATGTGGCAAACTTGTAATTAAAAGAACACCCCTCATGCGTGAATTGAAGGGAAGAAAGAGGATGTGATGTCACCGCTGATGTCACCTCTGAAGAGAGGAAGAGTTTTAATTATTTTCTTTAAAATGCATTTTCCCGCTCTTTCCAAACTCATTTTTCAAAAAAAATTATATCAGTGAACTCGTATTAATTAGGCGGTCATTCTGAGATCCATTTTTGTTAATTATTGACGATTTATTTATTTATTTATTTATGGTTGTTCCAGCAGAACACTATATTTGTTCCACCGGACTACTCCAATTGTTCCACCATAATACTACATTTTTTTACACTCCCATAGTGCATCTAAAAAAAATAATGAAAATATTCTGCTAGAACAAATGTAGTAGTCTGGTGGAACAAATGTTGTATTTTGCTGGAACAACCGAGTATCCAATTTGGAAGAAAAATTAAAAAAATAAAAATCGTCTATAAATAACAACAATGGATCTCAAAATGACCGCCTAATTAATACGAGTTCAGTAGTATAATTTTTTTTGAAAAATGAGTTCGGAAAGAGCGGGAAAATGCATTTTAAAAAAATTAAAAAAAAAATTTCTCTCTCCAGATGTGACATCAGCCCTGACATGACCTCCTCTCCCATTCAATAATGGGATAATGGCCTTAAAAAATGCCAATTATCAAAATATTCATGGCTTAAGAGCCTAGTTTAAATTAATTCCGAGACTAATGCTCGTTTTCAACTCCCGGTTAACTGAACCCGGTGTTAGAAACACTGGGTTCCAAAGTGCACAGAAACCGGTGTCTCTAACACCGGGTTCTCTCGCCACGTGTCCCCCCTGTTGTCGGCAGGGGGGACAAGACTGAACCCGGCGTCTGCAACACCGGGTTCTGAACCCGAGGTCGCAGCCATCGGGTTCAGTTACACAGTCAGGCGTGACTGAAACTTCTCGTCAACTGAAAAAGTGGAAAAGTAATTTTGGATTTTAGTTGGAGAGAATAAAAGTTTGGGGTTTAAATTGAAATGTTGAAGGTTGAAATTGTTTGGTTCTGAAAAAAAATTTTGAGGTAACCGAATACTTCTCTTCTTCTCCTTCTTCTCTTGTCTATTTTTTAATTTTATACTTAATGTAATTTTAACGAAAAAATTTATATTATGATATTACGCTAATTAGTTATTTTTTGATTATACGACAGTGATAAAAGCTCGAAGAATAAAAGGTAAGTTCGTTTGAATTAATTATAAATTGTTTTATTGCTATGATGTTACGTTAATTAGAAGAATGAATATGTTTAATTTTAAACTTAATAAAAGTGATTTTGTATGATAATATTGTTACGTGTTTTTGATGTCATAATATCGTTAATTTTAAACTTAATAAATATGATTAGTATGATAATATTACTAAATTAAGTGTAGATTTGCATTTAATCTATTTAAATTTTGTATATATAATGAATTTGTTAATTATTTATATTTTGAAAAATTAGCATGAACATTTGAATCCCAACTAAGAAATACAAAAATATTGGTAATTGGGTTAATTTCATGGATGAAAGAAATTAACCAAAGCACAAGGGTAATTAATAGTTAATTGTGAAAGGTTAAGATGAGGCAAATTAGGATATATTTATAAGCAAGGAGAAACAGAGCAAATTAGTAGTTAATTGTGAAAGAAATTAACCAGAGGAGAAGGGGTAATTAGTAGTTAATTATGGGCATTATACACATTAATTTTATGTTACCCTTGTAAAAAGTAAAAATAAGATAAACCTTGGTGGGTGAAAAAAAACTATCAATGGTAGCCATTATTCCAAATTTGAGCTACTGAGAACTGAAAACAAAATGGTATTGATGGAATTTCATGGAATTATGAGGTGATTGAGCTTGATTTTTGGATTGGGGAATATGAAGATGGATTCAAGATAGTGATTCTGTTTTTGGTACAATGGTAATTTTATATTACCTTAGTACAAAGTAAAAATAATAAGCTAATTATTAATCATTTGATTGTTTTATAAGTTAGTTTTTATATTTAGTTAATTATGATGCATGATAAAATTTGTTAATTATATTGGATTATTTTATAATATAGTGAGTTTTGATTTTTGTTCAGATTTTGAATGAATAAAATTTGCATAAAAGATATGTATTTATTTGCATAATTTACTGAATATAGTGGTAAAAATATATGCGATATTTATTTAGTGTATTTTAATTTTTTAGATCGCAAGAAAAATCAAGAAGAAGAAAAGGTACGTATTTATACATTTTCATGTATTGATGAGATCTTTTGAGTTTTGACATGGCATGTTATGTGAAATGTTGTGGAAATATTGTAGCTCGCATGTAAATATTTGTGCCTCTTATGTAATAAACTTTGAATTCTTATTTAAATTTGCACATTTATTTATAAAACTAAATATTTTACGTCTAAACTGAATTGATAAGATAATAATATATTGATGAAATAAGTATACATTGCAAAAAAGGGAGGCCAAAGTCCACTCGAATTCGGAATGAAATGGATGAGATCGAGAGGGATACCACTACTTACGTCTGTACTTATTGCAAAAAAGGTGGGCATAACATAAGGTCATGTAAAGAAAAACAAGCGAATGATCGTGCTCAAGGTGGTGTAGGCGAAAGTTCAAGGGGAATAAATTTGGGTTCCTCATCTAGAGTACGAAGGGGTCATTAATTTATGTTGTGTTTTTGAAGCAAGAACAAAAATATTGTATTCTAATTGTCGTTGTTCCAATTTATGTTAGTGTCAAACATTGTTATTGTGATGTAATGGGAAATTAATCGCGTTGTGTGTTTTGCTGATTTTTTGCTTATGGAATAGATTATGAATAGATGGCGTTACACTCCATTCAGTAATGGTGAAGTACTTGATGTTTACGAAGATGCTTTTTGTGAAAAGTGGTATGGGAAAATAAGGAACTTTTCAACCGGAGAACCTTACTATCACTTGGTTCCCACCGAAGCGGGCCATATTTTTGAAGGATACCATAGAAAGATTGTTCCGAATAATTGCTTTGTTAATGGGTTTACCCCTCCCGCATGGATGAGGTTGTGGGAGGTGAGATGTGAGCTTGAAGAATTTTGTTTATGCCATGGCATCGTAAGACCTGTCATCAAATCCGCCACCTTGCCTAGACGTACACCCCAACAAATTATAGAGGTCAAAGCTCAATTACAACGGGAAATAGATATAATGGAGATTCGCCTTGCTAGATTCCATGGAGAAGAAGTCCTAAAATCAGAACCGACGATAACAACAATGGACTTACCTCCCAATCACGACAATGACTTCCATACAAAGTTACCTTCTTCATTGCCTTGTTGTTGTCATGAAACATTTCATCGGGTGTAGTTAAAATTCGTCAGCTTTATTGACTCAAATTTATGTCGTTTGTATGTTTAACAATGAATTATGTCATATGTGTCAATTACTTATTTCGTGTGTATTTTAACAATGAATTATGTTGTATGTATTTTATTAATGACTTATGTTGTTTGTATTGTTATTTATATTAGTATGTCCATAACATATACCCCTGGAGATGTGTTTAGAGGAATGGGTCGGTGGTGGGTACTTGATGATGATTTTGTGTATCCGCTTGATCCGAGACAACATAACTCAGAACATGTTATACGTCGGTTGCAAGAAGAGTGGGAGTATCGCGTGAACGAGTCTGAGATACTACGAGAAGATGCTGCTACTTGGGGCGTGCGGACTCCGCGATATAAGTCAATACACATGACCCGTAATAATAATAATGAACTTCACCTTGCTGTTCATAGAATCCGTGAAGAAAATAATCGTCTAAAGATCCGACTGAATCGATTTGAAATGATTAAAATTGCACGTGAAAGAGCTGAAGACGGCGACGTGCAAGAAGCTCGTAATTTTATGGCGTACTCTAGAAGATCTTCGTGCTTATCTGACATTGAAATGTCGGATGATGATATTTGATCCTCATATTTGATGTGATATTTTATGATGATATTTTATGGCGTGTTAAACCTTGTTATGGATTATTTTGTGACATTAATGTAGTAGAACATCAATATTGTTACATATATATTTGCATGCTAACATAATAACATCTTTCGTAACAGTTCCATGACTAGACGCAAAAACGCGGATTATAGGGCTAGACGTCGAGTGAGACAGAGGATAGCAGCAATGCGGCGTCAAAACCGCATCAATGGAATGCTTCCTTTGACTGCTCGGCGAATTAGAGCTATCCGAAGGAGAGAATACGAAAATCGTGTCGAAAGAGAAAATCAAGATATGTTGGTCGCTAACATATACCATGTTGTTTATGATATCGCACACGATCTTGCCAATAGAGTGTGCGACCGGATAGATGTTGAGGTTGCTCGTATGGTAGGTGTTGAGGTTGCTCGTAGGATGGAGCGTGAAAACGTTGCTCGCGATCATGATCCCGTTCAGAATCGCGTGAGCGAGGACGATGAGGATGAGGAGGAGGATCCCGAGGAGGATCCCGAGGAGGATGACTCGTAGTATGTTTAGTTGGTTGTATTATGTAGAATAAGTATGGTGTAATAATGTTGTAGTACTTATTAATATTATGTAGAACTCATGCACTACTTATTAATATTGACTCTAACTTATGCACTACTTATTAATCATAACATTTGGTGGTATATGCATGTGTAAATCAAATTGTTATAAAATTGTTCCCTAATTTGTTAATATTTTTGTAAGCAGTTTGTAACCTTATGACATCAAGAAATCCAAATTGGTTGCTGCCTCCGTTCAATGATGACTACATGACATGTCGTTTCAATGATCCGAGAGAATATTATGCCGGTTTAAGACGTGAATGGCCGTATAGGGTGAGAGAATCTGAACTTCTTGCTGAAGATTTGAGGACGTTAGGTGTTCCCGTGGTACGACGGACATCGTTGATTATGGAACGACGAAAGATGCCACACTACGAAGTTGCATTGAAAAGGATACGGAAGGAGAATAACCGAATGTTAAAGCGAAGATTGAGGTATTATATGTTGAAATTGGCTAAAGACCAAGCTATGGCTAGTGGGAGAGAGTTGTCTAGCGTACACGAGAGCAAAATTTTATCTATTCGCCGCTACCAATCCGACGATGAAATGTCCGATGAAGACGCAAATTAATATTTTAATTACTAGTTGAGCAACTATTTCATAACTTATTATCAATGCATGTACTTTGATGTTTGTAATAATAACAACTATTTATTTTATCATTCAACAAATAGTTGTATGGTATTAGTTTCATTATTATCTTTTTTTAGTATAATTTATTAATCTTGTACCAATTAACTAAATGTAATTGAGTTTTACATTAAAAATGTGTTATCTTTTATTGTTGTTCATTATCACTAACTTGCAATAACATGTGCATTAATTGGGTCAAATGTGTAATAGAAGTTTCCGAAAAAATAAGAAAAATACAATAGTAGTAATGTAATTTGATAAAGACAAATGTAATATTAATTGCACTTTCAAATTAATTTCATTTATTCAAAGTGGATTTTACAAAAAGATAATACTAGTGATTGTAAGTTCGATGAGGATGGTTACATTGACGACAAAACGTAGGATTGGCTCCGCGACTGGGAAATCGATGTCCTTGAGGAACTTCATTGGCGTAGTTTTGAGAACATCCACAATAATCGCAACTAATATTTGAACCAATCAAGCCGTCAGTTTGAAGGACGTTCAAGAAGGAACTGTCGTCATTTCCTTGATCAATATTGTATAAAAACTCGGTAGGGTTCATTGTTGAACTCCCGCTTCCACCTTCATGAGCGGTCCATTGGTCGGGATTATAACTTGGTACAATATTTTGGACCGGAGTAAAAAATCCCGGTGCTATATCTATATCAGATTGGCTCAAATTTAAATCCATTCCAATAGGTGAACTGGACATGCCGGGAGTTCCATACACAGTTGGTTGAGGAGGTGGAAAGAACTGTGTTGTATATTGATCCATCTCAAATTGCGAACTCGATGCACCGGGAGTTCCATACACAGGTGGTTGAGGAGGTGGAACAAACTGGTTTGTAAATTGATCCACTCCAAACTGTGAACTCGAAGGACCATGCATGTCATATGGATGGCTACACGATGCATCACCATACATTTCAACCATTCTTGCATGGGGTATTTGTTGTAACCCTACCGGTGGCGGAGGGCTTGGAATTCTAGTGCGTCGCTCTCGTAAGTGTCGTCTCCTCCATCGAAATACGGTAATGCTACAGACAACGGAGCATGCTGAGGATCAAAGGTGGCGGGCATTCGTTGTTGTTCATCCAAAGCAGTTAACATGCTAGCAGCCATAGCCCTAACTGTATCCTCCTCGATATTCGGCATGTGGTACAAATGCTCCAAACCATCCGCCTGCATGATACACTTATCAGTTAAATTAAGATTGATTATATCTTGAACATGTAATAAGAGAAATATATGTTTTTTTCACTTACAACTGCAGAATGCGAACCACCTCTTGGAAGGATCCCCCTTCTTGTATTTTTAAAGTACCATTGCATATATTCTGATTGGTTATGCAATGGTCCTTCCAATGGACCTTCTCCGGCGATTCTTTCCGGTTTGTGCCTTTCACCCCAAATCGCTATCACACTTTCTAACCTTTTCTCCCAATTTGTGGAACTATTTCCCCGCATGTCAACAGTGTGATAGGGATCGATGTTCTTTGGCGACCGAGGTATAGGTTGGTTCATACCAAACTGCCTAAGACATCTATCAGGCTGGTGCATTTCAACGTTATACATGAATAGGATTGGCACAACTGATCGCCACACGTTTTCGCCCTCTAGACAACAATGAGGCAAGTTTAGGAGAATATTATTATATGGCTCCCAAATCATCTGCAAAATAGTTAATTTATTAAAGTTACTAATGTCATTTCATACTATAATTAAGTTAAATCACAAATGAAATCAACGAATCTCACCTCATTTTCTCTTTGGTTATCTAATGTGATCCTAATAGCAGTAAGATTGTTGTGAACGATTCTTGTTTTGTCTAACCGATGATTCTTCCACCTGCATTAAAAGCAAAATAAATTAAAACTATTTAATCATGTATACTTCTTAACATAATATTATAAACTTTTAAATAAAAATATAAAAATATAAAATATTACTTTAAACAAACGGGACCGTCGGGAGGAAGATCACTCTTGTAACCCCGCAGACGTGGACAAAGTGGAATTATCCGCTCATATGCCCATATTTGTACGAATTGTACGTAGCCACCAATTTGTTTACACGTCGGGTTTGTGGCTTTGCATAGCTCTCCGTACAAATAGGACAACATAGCTGCACCCCATGCATATCCTTTAACTCTGTTTGGACTGTCCAAATCTCTTAATAACGGTAACAGCATCAAATGAACGTTATCGGCACATTTATTAGCAAACACCGTGCCGCCAAGAAAACGCAACATTACAGCTCGCATATACTGTTTCACAGTCTCATCTGAGGGATGGTCCTCCAAGTTTTGAAAATGATCTGATAACCACTTCAATTTCAGCGTGTTACCTTCTAAATGTTCGTCACTCGGAACTTGTCCCAATAACTCAAACATAAGTTGTTTCCAATCTACATTATCTAAGCGGCCACAAGTTAGCGGAACGCCGTCCACTTTTAATCCGGTAATGACACCAACATCTTGAAGGGTCATCGTTGCTTCCCCAACACTCAAATGGAATGTATGGGTTTCTGGTCTCCACCTTTCAACCAAGCCGGTGATCAAAGTGGAATCAACTTTCATGCCGCCCATACGAGCGATCGGTCCAAATCCACAGTTGTCAAGATAAATTTGAATTCGCGGATGTAAGGCTCTAAATGCCCCAAAATCAGTTGCTTTCTTAACTGTCAGATGATCTACATGGTCCTGTACACCATGTAAAAATTATTTGAAATAGTTAAAAATACATTTTTAACCATCACACACGTCTTAATCGCAAAAATAAAATAAAATAACCATAACACACGTGTATTCACTTAACTTAATAATGTCCAATAAGTAATAAATCTCATAATTTTTTTATTTACTCATTTAAGCACTTCCATATTTTTTTAGGGTATAATAGTATAACAATAAAAATCAACTAATTAACTCAATTATATCTAATAACATCATCCTAACTAATTTCCACCACATCATAATTTTTTGTTTATAACCTTTTTTAAACTTCCAAAATCAAACTGCTTATTTTATTTTTCAGGAATTTAATCAAATAATATATAAGATTTCAAAACTTTAAAATTGAAACTTTATTGAAAAAATAAATCAAACAAATCATTCAAAAAGTTAATTAAATTAAACTAATCAAATGATAAGCGATAACTTTTAACTTTATAAACTCTACATTTTCTGTTTCAAAAAATAAAAAACTCTACATTTCAATTATCTAAACAGTAAGTATACTAAATCTCTAAAACTTTTTTTAAAGGCCTAAATATCTAAAAGTTAAGACCTAATTTATGAATCCTAAACCTTAAATTCATACACCTTAACTTTTTAATATTATTCTCAACCTGAAATCCCTAAATTATTCTCACCCTAAATTCATACACCCTAACTTTTTCATATTATTCTTCACATATAAACAAAAAAGGATACGGTCTATGAATTTTTAATTCAAAAGCTACTATATTGAAAGTAAGTCCAAAACTAAGGGTGATTTGGTATAATTTACCCAAACAACAATTGCTACAAATCATGCATAACCTACAAATTAATAGACTCTACATTTTAATCCATAAAAATACTAAATTTCTAAGAATTAAAACTTAATTTTTAATAACAAGATTATATTATAATTAAAACTCGATTAGAACTAAATATAAACTAAGTTAAACTATTTACCGGTTTATTCCACGTAGCTTCCGAACGATGAAATTTTTGTAGATGCAATAATTCTTTTTTTTCCCCGTGCGGTTGTATCACTTGCTCCCTTCAACCCCTCATCATTCTTCTTAAACTTTCCATTTTCTCCTAAAAATGAACAAAAATTATATTAGTATTAACAACTTTAATCTCAAAAATATCATTAATCTTAACAATATAATACTAATCTAAATCTTACCTTTTATATTAGTATTTGAAGAACATGGAAGACTAATATGTATGAAAAATTAGTTAAGGGGTAGATTAAGATGAATTTTAAGATGGAGGAAGAATTTTAATTAGGAAGATAATTAGGTGATTAGGAAATTTGCAAAGGAAATAGGAGAAAGGAATATGAGAGTATATGGTAGAGTGAATGTAAGAAGAGTATAAGATAGAGTGAATATAAGAATATAAAGAAAAAAGACGCACGTAAATATGAAACAAAATATGGACTAACTCCGTAATAAACCAAGCAAATTTAAATGAAACTAGGGACTGAAACCGAAAAAATCCAAATAATTCAAAAACATCTGAAAAGTAACCCTGTCACCCACGCGCAGACACTGTGCGTCTGCGTCTGCCACCTCGGGCTCAAAACCCGGTGTTGCAAACACCGGGTTCAGTCTTGTCCCCCCTGCCGACATCAGGGGGACACGTGGCGTAGCGAACCTGGTGTTAGAGACACCGGTTTCTGTGCACTTTGGAACCCGGTGTTTCTAACACCGTGTTCAGTTAACCGGGAGTTAAAAATGGGCATTAGTCTCGGAATTAAGTTAAACTAGACTTTTAAGCCATGAATATTTTGCTAATTGGCATTTTTTAGGGCCATTATCCTTCAATAATGCCCCTCCATGTTTTTAAAATTTCAAAAATGCTACCACTTTTTAATTGTCTCACACTAAAAAGAATCTCTCCATAATGACCTTGGCCTTGTTTGGGAACGAGCTGTTAGCTGTTTGAATTAGCTGTTAGTTGTTTACCTTTTTGCATTAGCTGGTTTGACTAGTTGTTTGTAAACATGTTTGGTAAAATTTAGTTGTTTGTAAATTAGTTGTTTGGGTAAAATGACAATTAAGGACATTGATATTATTGTATAATATATGTAATTAAAAGCTTAACAAATATTATTAAGTCTTTAATAATATAGAAAAAGAAAAGAAAAAATAGAAAATAACTAACCAATTCATATTAAATTACATAATTGTATCTTACAAACCACATTTCAAATAATAATAAAGTTACATAATTTGGGTGTCTCGTTTCTATGCTAGTCCTAGTAGTTTTGATTATATTCCGATGTCTTTTCATTCCAACTTGTTGAACATTTGCCCGTAAGAGGCTCATTAATCCATTTCCGTTTCAAAAAAAATAAAAAAATAAAGTTACATAATTATGTCATTAATCTATAAACAAAATATTAATACATGTTTTTTTTTTTAAAAAAAAGTCATAAATAGAGGTTGAAAAAAATATTAATCAAGTAACTTCAAGAACCATGTAAAATTAAAAGGGTAAATGAGAGGAGAGAAGTTGTAAAATTAAAAGGGTAAATGAGGGTATTTTATGTATTTAAAAAAAAATAGTGGAAAAAGCTAATTCAAAAAGCTCCATTTAGGAGCTTTTTCAAAAAAAGCTTTTTGGGCTCAAAAACCTTTCCCAAGAAGCTTTTTGCCAAACACTATAGAAATTGCCCAAAAAGCTAATTGAGCTCAAAAAGTTTTTTTTAGCCCAAAAAGCTATTTGCTAAACACCCCCTTGTATCACCTGATCCTATCTCAATGGGTGTAATACCAATTAAACGGAAAATGATATATTTATGGGAGATGATTGGTGTTTGGCTCGGTTCTTTTTTGGGTGAATAAAGCTGAAGTGAACTGAACTGAAATTGCTGAATTGAACAGAAATTGTTGGAAAAAACTGAACTTCCCAAAACTAAATCGAAATTGCTAAACTGAATTGAATTTACTGAATAATATAATTCAATTAATTTTATTAATCTAAAATAAATTAATACTAAAACTATGATAAACAAAAATAAAGTTATAATTTCTTAAATCGTTTTAATATTGAAGTTTTATTACCGATAAAAAAAGTAATGGTTGTCATTTTCCTTGAAAAAACATAACTTATCATATTGATTATATAATATTAAACACAATAACGTATAATAGTTGGGTATCTAATTAGACTATAAATTCATATTGATTAAAAGTTAATCTATCACAACCCTCCATTTTCAAATCAATGGTTAAAACAAATCGCTTTATTTTAGTTAATAATAAATTATGCATCTAACTCCAAATTTAAAAGTTACTATTGATATTTAATTATTTATAATTAGGAATTTTATTTTAAATTAGATTAATTTTACCAATATTTCTAGTTTAAAAATAATGTTATTAAAAATAAAATTGCTGAACATAACTGAAATTGATAAAAAAAACTGAAATTGCTGAACAGAACTGAAATTGATGAATTGGACTGGAATTGCTGAATTGAGCTGAAATTTGCTAAAAATAAGTCAAAAAGAACAGAGTCTTATCGAAAATAAATAGTTATATGTGTTGTTATTTAATTGGATAAATGTATTACACCCACCGACTCACGTAGATTATAGTAAAAAATTTGTCCACAAATATGTAACATTTTCTTAAATATCATGACTATAACTTAATATAATTATCACCAATCGATGGTTGGCGCAGTGGTAGCATGGGTTGCGCTTGGTAATCCCTCACAACCGCGATTTGGGATGGGTTTAAATACCATAATTCTTGGACCCGTCCGAATCCGGATTAGTCGGCCCAATGTGGTTTGGAAACCGGATGAAAAAACCAAAAAACTTAATATAATTATCAACTAATTTAATTCATAAAATTAACCAATAAACATAAAAAGTTATGGGTAAAGTGAAAAAAAAAACTAAGTGATTATGTGTTTTTATAAATTGGCATTTCTGGGTTTTTTTAAATAAGACTGCTTTTACACGAATTCACGAGATAATAACTCATATTGAATCGGTCAAATGACCATTTAAAGACCACAAAATAAAAGATTAAAAAAATTAAAATTATTTAGTATTATATTTACTATGAAACTGTATTTTTGTACTAATGCATTTTTTTTATAAACTTATCATTTTTTTAAGCTTTTTTCTTTTTAAATTGTTAATTTTATTCTTTCTTCATCAAATATCATTTAAACAGTTTTAAAATTAAAAGGTTACAAATTTGAAAATTGTTTAAAAGTTTGTTTATTTCAGAAATGTTTCATCTCTCTACATCATTAGTGGTATTTTTTTGAATTTGAGTACCCCTAACTTTTAATTTAATTTTTTAAACATCAATTTTTTTTATTTAATAAAAACAAAATATAAATTTTTAAAAACACATAGCCATAATTTTATAATTTTTTTTCTTTATCAAAATTTAATTAGATTATAAAGTTGTCAAAATAAAGAATTTGAAATAAGATGTAGATGCCATAAGATGAATTATTTGTTTGTCCCCACTAAATTAGGTGAACCAATATCAAGCTTTTGTGATGTTACATTATTCTAGTAAAGCTTTTGAAGTTTCATCAATCATTGAATAATTTATTAGTGTCACTAGTTGTCATAATTCAAATTAATGATATTATTCTGCTTTTTGAGCAAATAAATAATAATAGTTTTGTTTGTTTGTAAAATTAAAGAAATTGTAATCTTTTTATGTTGACGGAGACATTTTTAATTAAAAAACACTTATGACCTTTAAGTTGAACCTTAATTTAACCGATTATAGGATTGAAACTTTTTCTAGACAAAAAATTTCTTTGTTTTCGTTAACAAAATCGACAATTTCTTTAATTCTGCAAACAATGCAAATCACGGTCTTTTATTTGCTCAAAAGCAAAATGGTTAAACCACAGGGCATGTATATGAAATTAACCCTTTCTAAAATTTGTAACTTTTATATTTCAGTATAGACAGACATAACGTAACAAAATCACAAGGTTATTTTTTACGGCAGTATAGATTTCATGAAAGTGAAAATATATTAAGTTTAAAATCTAAAAAATGAAAAAAAAAAACTAAAAATGGCTTAAACAATATGTAAGTCCTTTAAGTTATTTAAAAAAGTCATTTTAGTCCCTCAACTTTGGGGACGACTTATTGGGTCCTTCAACTATCAAAATGTGGACTTATTGAGTCTTTATTCAATGACGTGGCACTAAGTTGGCAAATGTGAAGAATGTTAATTTTAATGCCAATTCAGTGCCACGTCATCAAATAAGGACTCAATAAGTCCACATTTTGATAGTTTTTAATGCCAATTCAGTGCCACGTCATCAAATAAGGACTCAATAGGTTCACATTTTGATAGTTGATGGACTGAATAGGTCACATTTTGATAGTTGAGAGACCTAATAGGTCGTCCCCAAAGTTGATGGTCTAAAATGACATTTTTGGATAACTTTAGGGACTTGTATATGTTTTAGGCCCTAAAAAGTTAATTATGACAAAAGGTGGAGACCTTGTAATGAGTTTTTCAAAATAGGAAGATTTAACAGTGTGTATGACAAAAGATAGATACTAATAAATTATATACCCTAGAAAGTATAATTTTTTTATGGGTGTTTTTATGTTTTTTCTCATAGAAGATTAAAGGGTTTTTGCTGCTATCAAATAGAGCTGTTAATTGAACGACGAATTTCACAGGATCTTCCTAGGTCATCACGAGTGTGTTGTGCCACATGTAAGCCTCCAAGATATCCATCTAGCTGATACATGTAGTTCAAGCTTCTCTTATTGAATTCATATGTCGCAGTTTTGTTTTCTTCTTTTGTTTTTTTTTTCCTGTTCTCGGATTTTCAAAACGCTCCTTGTAACAAAATAAAATCAAATTGGTAGCCTCTCTTTTTCTGAAAATCATAGGGTTCATATTTTCTTAATAATAAACTTTTTGGTCCTTTTGTCTATTTCCTTAAAATTTTTACTTAATATATTTAAACTTTTAAAACATCTATATTTCTATACATGGTAAACTACACCACAAGTTTCTAAACTATACCCACTTTCCGAAAGTGGTACCTAAAAAACTATTTTGCTTATATATGTACTCGAACTATCAATGACCTCCCAAATTGGAATTTAATGACCTCCTATAGCAAGTTTCCCCCAAGTCAACGCTGGTCAACGCGAGTCAAACCAATTTTGACCAAATTTTTCAGTGACCTATTGACCATTGAATGCGAAAAGTCCAATTTACCCTTCTTCTTCCACCTTCGTTCTACCTTCTCTGTCCTACATTCTCTCTCCTCTTTTCACCATAAACACCTCTCCTTTATTTTATTTTTTGATCTTCTTCTTCTTCTTCTTCTTCTTCTTCTTCTTCTTCTTCTCCCCACTTCATTTTAAAAACATTAAAATAAAAAACCAATCTCCCCAAAAAAAGAAAAAAACGTTCTCGACAATATGCTCTCCGCCGAAATCTGGAAGCCAGTTTCCAGCGGCCACCAGGGATCTGGAATTCAGATACCGGCGACCACCAGGGATTAAGATTCCAGATCATGCAGCCACCGGAGATTTGGATTCCAGATCTCGGCGGCAATAGGTTGGGCGAGCCGGTGATCTGGACCAGATCCAGCCTGTCGCCATCGGGATTTGGAAAATTCCAAATTCCGACGGGTTTGCCCTGACCTGCCGGAATCTGGATGTTTGTAATTTTTATTTTGAAATTAAATGAAAAAGAAGAAAGAAGAAGGAAGAAAGAAGAAAGAGAAGAAGATATTTGGTTGTGGAAAAAGAAGGAGAATGGTGAAGGTAGAGGGAAGGAAGAAGATGAAGGAGAGAGAAGAAGATGAAGGAGAGAGAAGGTAAAATAGACATTTCTATTTTTTGGTTTTTTTAAAATTTTGATCTAACCATGTCAAAGATGGGCGAACCAACGTCGACTTCCATTGACCATCGTTGACTTGGGGAAACCTGCTATATTAGGTCATTAGGTACCAATTTGGGAGGTCATCGATAGTTTGGATATATAGATGTGCAAAATAGTTTTTTAGGTACCACTTTGAAAAGTGGGTGTAATATAGATACATGTGGTGTAATTTACCCCTTCTATGCAATATGACTATGTATTTTGTTATGTCATATCTTTTTGTTTATGTCGAACGATAATAGTTATAGATCTAAAAAAAATTGATAAGAAAAAGGTCTAAACCATACCTCGTATCCTAAATTTATCCATTTTGGTCACTTTATTTTCCGTTAACGGATGACTTATTTGCTTCATCAATTATTTAAAAAGTGTCTGTTGCCTAATTTTGAGTATAACGGAAACAATATTGAGAATATTTTTAGTCTTTTGTTTTGTTAAATCATGACTTAACCTTATAGTCTTCAATAATGCCACGTGTTGTAAGTCAATATTTTTGTGTGTGTTTAACATTTGGCCAAAAATTATTTTTGTTATACCTAATATACACATTTAATTGAAGGAGTTCATAAGTCTCCCCCTTGAAAAGCAAATCACCAAAATAAACATATATAATTTAAGCATAAGAAGTCAAAGAACTTTGCCCATTACAAGACAAAAAGAGTCGAATAACAGGGAAGCTACTTGTATTTATTTTATCTAAAATCTAACATTCCAACCTTCCTTTCTCTTAACTGTTCTTATAGCTAACATTCTAAATTTTCTTCTTTTGGTAAAAGAAAAAAAGTAAGAAAAACAAAAAATTAGATAAAATAGATCAATCTACTTTCTGGATGTCAATGCAAATGAAAAATTTCTACAAAAGTTTTATAAATTTTTTTATTAATAGAAGTTAAATTTTTAGGAAGAATTTAATTTTAAATTTTTAAAGCAAAAATTGTGTGTCTTGTCACTTAAACCAATTCTTATTAATTTCTAAATTTTCTAAATTTAATTTTTTTAATCTAAAAACTAACTTTCCTTTCTTTTTTCTTTTTCTTTTTTTATTTTACACATTGTGGTTACATTAAATATCAACAAAATTGTGGATCACGTATTTCATATTAATGTAGTCCGAGCATATAACTTTTAAAATCATAGAAATAGTTTCAATCACTAGATTAAAACCTCCGTTAACTTTCCTTTCTCTTAACATGTTTTATATAATATAAAGAAAAAAAATCCATACTAGAATAAACATTATAGGATTATTAATTGGGTGGTTAACACATAAGTGTGTCTCTGTATTAGTACATGTTATGCAATTTTTCCCTTATATTTAATAAACAATCAATTATTCCATGTGTTAACATCCCTCAGTTTCGTCCTTGTGTTTATTAGAATCACTCAATTATGTTCTATTTTTTTCAAACTCTCTGAAGTATGTTCTATACGAACCGTGGCATAAACGGTTGTCACGTCACTAGCCATCAAAATTCATTTCATTTGCAAAGAAATTAAAAAATAAAGCGTCATGGAGTCTATTTAAGCTACTCAGTCACGTGAATTTTTCTTCCTTCTTTAAATTGATCGTGACTTTTTGTTCTATGTGGGTGTTCGTTCTTCTTAATAAGCAAGTTAGGATTTGTTTTTTTTAAAAAAAAAACAATCGGTTCCTTCGTATTCTTCTTGTTTATTTTCATGACCATCGTAAATAATTATTCATATTTTGTTAGTTTATGACATAATTGAGAGATTTTGACAAACACGAGGACATAATTAGCCATTTATGTAATATAAAGGTAAAATTGCATAATGGGCTTTAACACATGGACATATATGTGTACTTTTTTAGTTTTCCATCTGGTTTCCGAACCTATACTGAGCCGACTAATCCAAATTCGGGACGGATTCAAGGATTATGGTATTTAAACCCCCCATAGTCGCTATTGTGGGAATCGTTCCCAGGGCCGTCTCAAACATTTTTGAGGCCCTGTTCAAAATATAAAAATTGGGCCCTAATTCGTAAAAAAAAATAAATAGCTTTTTCACCCCTTTTAACGTTATTTTTGTGAAACTCACCTTTTTAACATTATTTTTAAAAAAACAATAAATATATACAGCTGGCTTGACTTTTAATTTTTGGTCAATTAATTGAACTTTTTTTTTTTGAAAATTGTACATTAATTGAACTTTGTTTTAGGTTGTTTGTGTTAATTTTTAAATTTATTGAGCTTATTTTTAGTGGGTTGCCTACGACTACATATATAACAATTAAAAAAAAAATTGGGTCTTAAAAGTTTTTGGAGCCCTGTTCAGTAGAACAAGTTGCACAACATGCATGTTCTACGGGTCTGATCGTTCTGCAGACTTGATTGTTGGAGTCTAAGAATCTAAAACACATTGAAGTTGCTTTAATAATTCTTCTCTCTCATTACCAAAAATTAAATTCTTTTTCTCTCCCATTAACTTGATTGTTGGAATATATTCAGAGGAGCATTTTTGATTTAAAAAGCGATGGAATTGAGGATCAAAAGTTCACTTTCAGTTTTACATTAAATTTAAAGGCTTTATAGATGACTTATCGTAATAGACAAATAACAAATTATCTATCTTAGATTTTATGAGTCTTTTTTTGGCTAAATAATTTCATTTGACTAATAGGTAACAAAATCTATTATTATGAATTTGACGATAAGTTTTGTGAAAGTATTTTGTGATTAATGGTAGAAATGTATTAAACATGAGCAACTGGAGGGTGATTGTAAATCTCGTTTTAATAGAGTTAAGTAATTCAACTGAATTCTATTATCTCAATTTCTTGTTTGTTAAAAAATAATAATTTTCTCACATTTAAGGCAAGATAAACAAGTCCTAAAAGCCAATAACTGAGCCCAAAAGAGAAAGTTGTTTCTGGCCCAAACAAGCCCACTTTCAGTTTGTCAGGACTTTTCCTCATAAGTTTTGGACTTTATATAATTGGCATCGATACCAAACCACTAATATGTAAAGCTAAATTGAAACTTTAGGCTCAATTTAAATCGAATAAATTGATATTAGATAGAAAAAAAATATTGGTTCGGTTCAATTCGTGGTTTAAACCAATCTGAATTGCATCCTTCAAGCATTAATTCATTTCTATATACAAAGTTAGGTTTTTAGTGAGCTGTTAGTGGGTTAGATTGCGTCGAGATCATATACTGAATGTAATAAGGTTCAACATCAAACTATCTTATTCAACTTCAATCTAGTTTGCATTGTATTCACATTCCGAAGTGTACCATAGGGCGTCCTCGCTTTGCAACCCCGTGTCAGGTGGAATTACATGTTGAGTTAAACCCTTTTAAAGTAATACCATTAGGATCGGAAGAAAATATTACTTTACCGAATTTAGTACTTTATCGATATAATAATATTTTAAACGAAAGGACTCATCCTGATAAAAAAATCACCTACAAATGAAGAAATCATTGAGTTGATAATGAACACTAATGAAGGAACTTATCTTGAACCGGACGTTAGCAATGTCATCCCAAGCGTGTTATCAAATGAAGCCTTTCAAGCAATCAACACTTTGAACAATTACTTGTTACAACACGAGCAAAACATACCAGGAGTTCTTTATGTTTTTACATAAGATCAAGGATGATGTTAATTTTGGTTTTAGTAGAACAAATAAACAAGTTACTATAGATTCATATTTTAAAAAAGTTGAATTTCGTAACTCATATATATTATAGAGAATTTTTCAAAATATAAAAACCAAACAATAGTTTTTCACAAATTAATAAATCATTCGCTCTAAAAATATTTTATTTTTCTCCCACCCAATTGAAACCTTAGCCGATTTTCAAACACCAAAATCAATTGAATAGATATGCATCTAGATATGAGACAATTTTCTAATTTTATATATGATCATCTTTATCACAAGATCTAATCTATACCCCCCAAAAAATTAACTTAAATAAAGTTTAATCCATTTATTCATTTACTTTTTAGAAAAGGGATGATCCTAACATAAATTATCTATGCTTTCCACTGAATTAGGTTAACTGATCAAAGACCAAGTAAGTGATGTTTAATTTTTTTTTCTTTCACATCAAATTTGCACAATGAGATGTCCTATACCTTATTTTATTAATTTCATCCATTGAAAGATTAGGGTAAATTACACCTATGGCAACTAAAGTTTGCTCATTTTCATGTTAAGGATGAACTTTGAAACATCACATGATATCCACTGAATTTTATATTTTTAAACATCATAGCTACACCGTCGATCACAATTTTTTTATCTATGACTTCTGTAAAGATTACATTTTTATTTACATTTGATTCCTAATATGCCTATAATACTCTTTCCTAATTTATTTTCTCAATACATAAAAGTCATTTTAGGAATTAAAGGTGAGAAAAAATGCGGTTTTTACGAAAGTCAAAGGTAAAAAAATCATAGTTAACGTTCATAGTGGCCGCAATGTTAAAAATATAAAGTTTAATAGCTATTATATTACGTTTTAAAATTTAATGGCCACAACGTGAAAATGAGCAAAGTTCAGTGAACATAGTTGTATTTTACCTTTCAAGTTTACTTTAGTCAAAAAGTTTCTCCAACAAGAGTCATATATATTGACTTTTTCTTTTGGTGTGAATGGCCTTCTAGAGAATTTAAATTATTAGTTTAAGATTTGAGCTAGTAAAAAATGTTGGGTTAGATGTCTAAACTTTTCAATGATCTTGTTAAAAATGTTTAGCTAACTTTATCATGTACTTATACAAAATGTTAAGATAAGTTCATATACTTAAAAGAAAATGTTTACAATTAATTCATTTAGTTAGAAGAAATAAAATGTATCTAAAAAATGTAAGAGACCCATCACAAAATTTTAATTGTATCTTACTTTTGTGTGTTTATGGATTACTCATTTAAATGAGATCATTCTTTTTAGTTAAAAGAATCAGTTGAAAACATTTTGTATATGTGTATGGAGTCCGCTAAACCTTTTTTAACAAGTTTAAAATGCAAACTAAAAACTTAAAAAGTTCCCATGATTGTAGAAAATAAAATCTCAAAAAAAAAAAAACTTAAAAAGTTTCATCACAAACAAATTTTTTGACAAATTTAAAGAACAAATAATGCATTTAAGTCTAATTTAAACATTTGACAAGTTTTTTTTATAAAAAAAAAAAAACATTTGACAAGTTTTTTCCTCTTATAAATACAATCATGTAATACTTTCGTTATTTATAAAAAAAAAACACCTTATTTCTTTATATGAAATCGTTACAAATTCTTGTAAAAAAAAACAGTTACAATTATATTTAATCCATATAAAGCATGAAAGAATGTCTTGAACGCTTTAACACATTCATTTGTATGAAGCGTAGACATAGAGGGGTTTAAAAGATCTACCAACCGTCTCTGAAACTAATCCTACCAGAGGTGATTCCACCACTCATATCTTGAAAATTTGTCCACAAGTGTAAAAGCATATGTGATGTTGAATTTCACATTCACCACTATTCATTTGATATGTCATTTTTTCTCGGTGTATTAAAAAATGTTAGGTGCTAGTAGGGTGACTAAGGAATGTATATTCTGAAATTGATCGAATTATGAGCACTTATATTATCTAACCGGTTTAGTTAAAGTTTTCATTTTGAACGACCAAACGTGATTCAAGTGGTCTAGGCATAAACCGTTTAACACATTGCTTTTTCCAATTAAAGACTTTTGGAGCCAAAACTAAAATAAATACCATGCTGCTGCTTCTTCTTCTTCTTCTTCTTCTTCACTTAAATCCTTAACTACTCCCACAATCTCCTTCCTCCATAGGTTTTTTCAATGGAAGACAAAAAACACCAAGATCAAGAAAATGAAATTAATCAATTTCAAGAACTAATTTCATCCCTTCCTAGAGAGAGAAATTGGGAAGGAACTCATCTTCATCTCTATCAGAACACATGGTATCCTACAATTGCACTTAAATCTCTACTTTCCTTCCAAAAAAACTTCAAACCACACCAAAACGACATAGTTTTAGCCTCCACCCCAAAATCAGGCACCACTTGGCTTAAAGCTATCATCTTTCTCATCAAAACAAGAACCCATTTGCCTCTCCATCAATCCCCTTTACTCTCTTCAAATCCTCACGATTTAATCCCTAGTTTTGAATTTGATCTTTTTCTGAAAAACCCAAACCCGAATCTTGACCCGATTCCTGACCCGAGAGTGTTTGCAACCCATATTCCTTACCATTCCTTGCCCAATTCGATCATTGATGGGTCGAATTCTAAGGTTGTCTATGTTTGTAGGAACCCATTGGATCAATTGATCTCCCACTGGCATTTCCTTCAGAAAATTCGAAGTACGGGTTCAGGTTCAGGTTCGGATCCTTTGGCGCTTGATGAGGCTTTTGAGTTGTATTGTAATGGGGTTCATAGCTTTGGGCCGTTTTGGAATCATGTGTTGGGATATTGGAAGGCGAGTAAAGAGAATCCCGAGAGAGTTTTGTTTTTAAAATATGAGGATTTGAAAAACAACGTCGTTTCATGTACTAGGAAATTGGGGGAGTTTTTGGGGTTTCCGTTCTCAAGGGAAGAGGAGGAGGGAGGTATCGTGGATGAAATTTGTCGGATTTGTAGTTTTGAGAACTTGAAGAGCTTGGAGGTGAATAAGAGTGGAAAACAACCGTCTGGAGCACCTAATAATGCGTATTTTAGGAAAGGAGAAGTTGGAGATTGGAGTAATCATTTGACACCAGTGATGGCCGAAAGAATGAAGAAACTAATTCAAGAAAAGTTGGGTGATTTTGATTTGAGCTTCGATCTTTCTCATGTCACCGATAAATGAGTCTACACATTTTGTGACAACCAATAGAATCATTGAATCATGTTTGTGTTGCACCAATTATTAAGTTTGTTTTGAATATTAGTTTAGTGTTTAATGAGTACTCTTTGATCATTTTACAAAAAAGTATTATCACATTCGAGTTATTGAATTACCGTCCTATCATAATTGAGTTAATTATATTAGAATTTTATCATTACTTTATTCGTATTTTATATACGTAAAATGACAATGTAAAATACGTGAATAACATTAATAATAATAATAAATATTTATTAGATGATTTAGAATTAGCAAATTAACTATAAACTACTCAAAACTTTTGACCTAATACTAGACTAACAAAAATATCTGAACCTATTTTATTTTTTTTTCATCCGAGCCACATTTGATTGTTAGATGTAAAATCATTGACTATGTTAAGATGAAGGTGTAGGCTATGGTGACTTTGTTTTTGAGTTACTTTGTTTATACTTTGCTTTATTCACCATTAGATCATTTTTCACCCCATGATCTAATGGTGGACAAAACAAAGTAATGGTTACTTTGTAAAAAACAAAGTAACCATAGAATTTCCCTAAGATGAAATATAAAAGTATGAGATGTTTATGTTTTCATCATAAATCACTTGAAATTTATCATTTAAAACAATATGAAAACATAATAATCATTTTTATATTTGTGTATTTTTCATTAACAAAATAAATCTAACTAATGATTTTATTATATCAATTAGTTTGGTTTTCATTTCGCTAATCTCAGTGCAAGTTGTTTATTTATTTGTTTATTTTCTTTAAAATTTGTCAGAAGCTCAAAATGATAACAAAATAAAATAAATTTTGATTCCTCCCTTCTTAGTACCGAATCCTCCTTGCAGTTGCCAAAACAAAATCAAATTCCCTATATATGAAAACCATCACAATCGAGGTTCGAATTGGTTTCAAACCGAAGTGTACCAAGAATGTTCTAACACAAAAATTTGGTAGACCGAGACAACTTGTGAAGCACTCTTAATGGTGCAATTTTAGGAAATTACATAGCTTAATAAGTTAACTCCATATACTCATATTCTCACGGCCTTTTGTTGTTAAACAGTATGAGCTCAAACAAGAGCTTCTTGAAGTTAATATGGGTTTTATTCGGAAAGCAAAATATAGTATTAGGCTCCGTTTGGTGTTGCGGTTGCTGTTAGCTGTTGCGGTTAGATGTTGCGGTTAGCTGTTGCTGTTTGTTGTTGCTGTTTGCTAATAGTTGTTGGATAATTAGTGTTTGGAAGAATTATAAAAACAGTTGCTGTTGACATGTGAAAAGACTTATACGGGTATACTATTTACCAATATAAATTAATAATAATATAAATTAAAAAAATAAGTTGGGGTAGTTTTGTCAAAGTCTACTTGTGGTTTAAAATACAAACTAGCGTTTCACGAAAAGCTCCAAATTGGAGCTTTTCACGAAACGCTCCGTTTTGGTTCCAAAACTCTAAATGCTGTAGTTCCAAAAATATAACCAAACACCTATTTGTGAGCATATTGGAACAAAAATGCAATATACTCCTACGAAACGTTATATGCTCCCACGAAACGCTTTACCAAACGGGGCCTTAGAAAGTATTGACCACAGTTTATCTAATTTGAAGAAGAAAGCTTGTTTTATACGTAGAAATAAAATAATTGTGTACTTTTTCATAAAAAAATAAATAAAAATAATTGTGTACTTTAGTATTAATAAATAATAATAATAGTAATGAGTGGTTGTATATTTATTTAGTAATTCTTACTACTTTAATTTACCTAACTTGCTTTACTTTGAAACTTTTTGATCCAATAAGAAGCATCTTATTACCTTGGTGTTTTCAAATTCTTTTAGTAATTTATATTAATGTGTGTATACTCTTATCTAAACATATTTATTTTGAAAGACTCTTATTTAATAAATTTGTGATAACATTTTAAAAAGTTAAAATTTAAAGTATTAATTTCTCGATTTATAATAATAATTGTACAAAACCAATAAACTTGAGTTGAGTTCTGATTGTTCAAGAGCTAACAAGATTGATTTAAGCTTATCAAAATGTCCGAAATATGTCGATAATCATATTTGACCTAATCGTGATGGTTTAACTTTAAACATTAAATTCTTTAAAAAAAAAAAAAAAACTTTAAACATTAAAGTGTCCAAAATAGGGTTGGACCTAAAATCTCATGATGCTCCAAATATTGCAAAGCCCAATAACCATGATCCAATGTGACAGTGAATTAAGCAGAAGAAAGTTAAGATCTGAGACAGGTGGCTATTTCTCATAGGTCATTCAACTCTAATCTCTGAACTCAAGTGCAGCTTAGCAAAACTCGAACTTTTCTCTCGATGCGTTTGGTTTTCGAGAAAGTTCCCCAGGTCGGGAAAATTATCTATTTTCTCGAGAAAAAGGAAACCCTAGCCGAATTCCCAAAATGAAGTCCTGACGGTGTACGTCTCTAATCATCTCCGCCGTCTAGATCCCTCCTCCGGTGACACTCCGGCGATCCTCCCGTCGCCGATCTTGGCAGCTATAGATATTCTCCTCTCTCATTTCACCCAGGTATCAATCTCTTCTCCTTGTAGCTCAGATTGATTTGGTGATTAGTAATTACATTTGATGATTTGACCTAATTTCTTTTATCTGTACTTGAGTTTGTTCTTAATCATATTCATAATACATGATTGAAATCATATTAACTTGCTATATACAATGTTTGGATCTTCTCTGTAGTAGCGAGTTACGGATGTCACTGATAGTAAGTGAGCTTCGTGTTCTTCGTACATTACTATCTTGTGATAGTAATTTTGAGCACAACTGAATTGAAAATGAAAGCAAATATCAAAAGTTGTCAGATTTTCGAGATTTTGGTTGGTAACGTTCTCATTGGAGTTCATTTCCAGTGGTGAAGTTTATATAGCTTCTAGACGTGTTTGGTTTGATTGTTCATTTGCTGGTGGAAGTTTGGTTCATTTTCCTTTCAAAATAACTTTCTCAATCGTAACCAAAAACTTCTACTTTGGAGTGAAAAAGGAAAAATGGAAACAAACAATTAGCTACTGAAATCACTTTATCACCTGAATTTTAGGCGTGGATTGTTTGCTTAATAAAGACGCTGTTTCGTCTTCTTTTTGTCGGAATGGTGAAATGGTGATCGTATTTTTAGTGTTCTTATTATGTTTCTTCTGATACTGAAAAGGGGGAAAGAGAGCATGGAGCTTTTCATGAGACTTGATTTCTTATTTGTTTTACTGAACTTGGAATTAATAGAATCTTATGGATTTAATAGCTTAAACCAACACTACTTTGAGCTTGTCTAAATTGGCAAGTTTGAGGTATTACTAAATCTTACTGATAGAGAGTGATATCCTTTGTTCGAGAAGTTCGGGATTTAAAGCGTCCTCATTTTACACATTGCCATAATTTGTACTTCCCACTTGTTGGTATCATATGACTATGACAAACTTATTGAAAACTCAATGTGACAACGAAATACTGTTACAAACATTTGACAAATGTATGGATTTCACAGACATTGGTGGTTTATTTCGTTGCTTAAGCTGTGATGTCCCTTATTCTGCCATCCATTGTTACCTTCCTGTTGTTCTTGTGTCATCACTAAGATTCCTGTGATCTTAGTGATGACATTATTAATTTTTCCTCAGAGACACTATTAACCATTTGATCCTAAGAAGTGACTGGCTTACGAGTACCAGCATCACAGGTGCCGGAACTATTTGATGGTTGTGGTGCACTGCTGTTTGCCTCTCATGTTTCACATCTGAGGATGTTCTTTCGTTGCGTTCATAATGAGTATTTCACATCCAAATGTCTTCTTATGCTAGATGTATTGATGTAATTTGTTCAGATATGTGACTCGCACGTAGTAATATCCAAATAGAGATCATGAACTGACTACCGCGATGATAACATACACACTCAGTAGTTTAACTTCAAGTTTCAGATATACTAATTTGTGTGAACTCGATTTGTTTTTTGTTGCATCAGTAAATGGACCATTATGACTTGCAAGCACAGAGAAGGGAAATGAAGCATAAAGGAAGAAATGTTGTTTGGTCTATTGCTATGGACAAGTGTCTTATAGAAACTCTTGCTATTCAGGCTAGAAACGGAAACAAGATCGATAAATGCTTTAATGAGAATGCATATACTGCTGCTTGTATTGCTGTGAACTCTCACTTTAATTTAAACTTGAACAATCAAAAAGTCGTTAATCGTCTTAAGACTATAAAGAAAAGGTACAAGGTGATACGGGATATGCTCAGTCAAGATGGATTCAGGTGGAATCCCAATACAAAGATGATCGAGTGTGAGAGCGATGAGCTCTGGAAGAGATACATAGCGGTTAGTCTTCATTTATAGACATATTTTGAGTTTGTATGTGTCACTCTGTTCACAATGTTGGTATTTGTGTTTCTTAAATGTTCATTGTTGAACAGGCACATCCAGATGCTAAAGGGGTTCGGGGTAAGCAGATTGAGATGTACGATGAACTAAAAATTGTTTGTGGGAATTACCAAGCGCCTAGCCGATGGGCAAAAATGAATGATGGAGGTCATCGAACAAGAAATTTTGAAGAAGATTCTCCTTCATTTCTTTCTCAAACTTCAGAAGATGCAAGTGAAACTGATGGAACAGAATCATATACCGGAACACCAGATAATATACAGGATGGTGGTCAAGACCCGCCTTTGATCCAACCTATGAGACAACTTCCGAAACGACCCCGTGGATCAGAAGCACTCCAGGATGCAAT
This sequence comes from Euphorbia peplus, assembly GCA_028411795.1. NCBI lineage: Eukaryota > Viridiplantae > Streptophyta > Magnoliopsida > Malpighiales > Euphorbiaceae > Euphorbia > Euphorbia peplus. The sequence goes on along the minus strand of CP110843.1, from coordinate 2,529,727 downwards.
GTTGTCAGTGGCATCAAGCATTCGACGTTTGGCAGATGCAATGGAGCATAGCAAAACCACTATAAATGCTTCAGAACTCTTAGACGCTGTTATGGAGATTGACGGGTTAGAAGAACCAAAACAAATGTATGCTTTTGAATATCTCAATGCTGACCCCATTAAAGCCAGAGCGTTTCTGACTTACGATACCCGAATGCGGAAGATTTATTTGTTTCGACAGTTTTGGTGGTGGAAGTGAGAAAATGATATTAGTTCACTACATCGTGATTGGATGTTTAGAGATTACATTGCAATTGGCATTGTCCGTGCTGAATGTACAGATACTAGACAATACTAGATCAAAAATTTACGGGTAGAGGTCGGGATTGTAGAGACATTTACCAGCCTCCCCTTTTGTTACTTCTAAGATGAAGCTAGCGATTTGTGTAACAACATTTCTTTTTATCATTTTACAGAGCTCAGATTTTGGCCTTTCAATTCTATTTAGAGCTTTTAAAATTCTTTTCTATATATTGCCAATATTTGTGAAAGGTCACCAATAATCTCCGCATGAGCAGACTCCATTTTTGAAATGGTGAAACCTATGCATATCCCGAACAATGATTTCCCGTTTGGTAACTAGTGAAATGTACTTTGTTGCGCTATGACAATCGCCACAAACTCGTAAATTCTTCCTAATGTGTATCGGAGTGCCTGAGCGTGAATTCAGAAGTCCGAATGCGATAGCCAATTTCTCGCTATGAGTGTTCAGCAATTTTTCCTTAACATCATCTTCAACATCATGGATTGAATTCGTGTCCGGCACATAACCAGCCGCTTTGATCTTGTCAACTAGAGTCTCAAGAAAAGCGTAAATTGTTTTGGATTGCGGATGGCTTGTACTACCGGAATAGAAACTGTGAACCTCGTTTTTCAGTTCAACTAAACTGCAGCCAGGAGTTTTCTGAAGCCCTTTCTTTTGCATTTCATTTCTGACTTCTAGCACTTTATCCCACATCGAAGCAGCGGCATATATGTTAGCGAGAAGTACATGATATCCACCCTCATCGGGGTTCAACTCAAAGAGTTTGTTTGCTGCCTTCTCACCCAGGTCAACATTCTTGTGAATTTTACAAGCACCAAGCATCGCTCCGTAAACAGTAATCCCTGGTTCAATAGGCATCTTCTGAATAAAATTCCAAGCCTCCTCGAGTCGACCAGCTCGACCAAGAAGATCAACCATGGCTCCATAGTGGTCCATTATCGGCTCTAATCCATAATCCTTCTTCATACTAGCAAAATACTGGAGCCCTTCTTCCACCAAACCGGAGTGGCTACAAGCCGATAAAACACATAGAAAAGTAACATCATTCGGCTTGACCGTTCTTCCCCTTTGCATTTCCGCAAAAAGTTTCACAGCTTCTTTTCCTAGCCCATGTGTCCCATAGGCATCTATCATAGCGTTCCACGTTATCACGTGCCGTTCGCTCATTCTATCGAAGAGTTCTCTTGCAGTGTGGATAGCTCCGCATTTGGCATACATGTCAACAAGAGCAGTCATCACAAAGACATTCTTATCCAAAAATCTTCGTATAACAAGTCCATGAATCCAATTCGCTTGACGCGGAATTGATAGCTCTGCTAGAGCAGGAATCACACTCACCACCGTGAAGGTATCCGGTTTCATGCCCCGGGATCCCATCTCGGTAAACAGATTCAATGCTTCATTTACACGCCCGTTCTGTGCATAGCCTAGTATCATAGCATTCCATGACACAAGCGTCTTATTCCGGAGATTCTTAAACAAATCCGCCGCAACATCAACCCTCTTGCATTTCGAGTACATAGAAATCAAAGAATTCAACACAGAAACATCCGAATCAAGTTTCAATTCATCAACTAACTTATGAACAAACTTCCCTTGCTCGAGATCACCCAAATCACCACAAGCATGTAAAATCAGCATCAAAGTAACATCACTCGGCCGAGTCCCTTCATCCATCATTCTCCGAAACAGCTCCATTGCTCCCTCCGCATCCCCACTTCCTACACACCCATCAATCATCGAATTCCACGTAACAACAGACCTCCGATTCATCCCCTCAAAAATCACCCTCGCAGTCCCCACATCCTCACACTTCGAATACATATCCACCAAAGCAGTAGCCACATTCACAATCGACTCAAACCCAGCTCTAATAACATACCCATGAACCGCCTTCCCCATCCGCACCCCCTTCATATCCGCAACAGCAGGTAAAATCGAAACAATCGTTATAAAATCCGGCTTATGCCCACACTCAAACATCCTCGGAACTAACTGCAACCCAATTCTCCCCAACCCATTCTGCGCATACCCGGAAATAATAGTATTCCACGACGCTAAATCCCGTTCCGGCATTTTATCAAACATCTTATACGCATCATCTATCTGTCTACATTTCGCATACAAATTCACAACCCCGGTCATAGCATACAAATTCAACTCAAACCCACTCGTTATCAACTGCCCGTGAATCTCCTTACCGCGCTTAAGATCCGAATAATCCCCACATAATTTCAACAAATAAGTGAAATTATACACAACAGGGGCAACATTTTCGACCCGCATTCGACAAAAAAAACACAAAGCCTCATCTAAAGATGAGTTCTTTGCATACCCTTTAAGCATAGTGTGATAAAGAGCATCAATTTTACCTTCAATTGGCTCGAAAACTCGGGCAGCTTCGGATAAGCTTCCATAGTTGCAGAAGAGGCTGATGAGCTTCGTTTGGAAAAGCTCTTCATTGTAGAAGCCGTTCTTGATGACGAGAGGAAGGATTTGACGGAGCTCTTTAACGGAAGTGCAGAGTTCTAAGAGGATTGCAGAAGGGTGTTTGTATATGGTTGACGGGATGTGGTTTCGTTGGGATAAGGTGTGATTTGAAGATGGCCGCGGCAGCGACGGCGACGGCGGAGGTTTTCCGGTGAAGGGTAGAATTTGGGAGGTCATTTCTGTGAGTGGAGTGCGTTTTTTGATAAGGTATTTTGAATCTTATAAATGTAAATAGTTTATTTTTTTACCGCTTTTTTTCTGTTTAGTAACTGTATTTTGAAAATTTAGTTATTTTATTTTGTTGAAATATTGGTTTTTATTTTATTTTTCATTAAAAGTAGGAAGCTGGTGGAGAAGGATCTCAAATATGTAATATGGATACATATGATGTCTGCCTAATGTAATTGGTAATACTTTATCATAATGTCATGTTGGAAATTGACACTTCAACTTGTACAAAAAAAAATAACTCTACATAAGTACATTATAAGACATAAACATTGAATGTCTTGCATTGGTTTAAAAAAGGGAAGGAAATGAATCATATAACCAAACAAAATTAAAATAAACTGCTCTACCCAACTAAAATCACTGTTAAAAAAAAATGAATTAGAAAAACCCAAACAAATCCATTAGTGTAAATCCGAGGAAGATGAACCATGCTGTGCTGATGCATCCATTGGCAAGCTTGTTCCCATTGAGATAAAAATGAGATATTGCGACCATTATAGAAGGCAAACTCAAGGCGGGACTAGCCAACTTTTTAACTCCCATGGAACACTCTCTTTAAGAAGCTCCACCACATAACTAGAATCATGCTCAATCCATAAACAACGCCATCCCTTTTCCCAAGCTATCGACAAAAAAGAAAAAAGGCTTCTCTAAGCTTGTCAATGTATGCAAACGAAGAATGAATATGAGACGAAAAAGCTCCTCTTGGAAACCCCCTAGCTCTCCTGAAAATCCCCCTTGCGAACCAAAAACAGAACTATTGGTGTTAATCTTTATCCAACCCGACTCCCAAGTAAGAACCAATTATAAATATTGTTCTGTCCTAGTGTTTGGCAAGTTTTTTCAAATTTGCCCTCGATTAGTATTTTACAAGATTCAGCCCCGACACATTTAGCCTTATGTTATGTAGCATGAAACCATGCAATATAGCAGATGACCAAAAATATAGTTCGGGGGTGACAAACAACCAACAAAGTTGAGATATATGTAAAACAAAATTACTTGGAATATCACCATAGTTTGAGCTCATTCAATCTCTTCAGTCATCTACTCTGAGCATCGGTATCTTCACCATCCTAGAAAAACATATTTGCCAATCAAAACAATATCAAGATTTACCAAAGCAAAATAAGAGAAATAAACTTCTATCAATATGTATAGCACCATATAAGAATTCCATCTTTTGAAATAAAATTGATAGGATTGCGTTGATACTCGCTTTGTTTCAATCAGTTCTACTATATGGTGCAATGTAAACCAGAGTACGTACCTTTTCTACGTATAATGCTTGAATGGTATTACTAAGGCTTCCTTCCCATTCCCAATCATAATCATGCCTTCCTGTTTTTACTTTCTTTAGCTTTGGTGTCACTGAGCAAGCAAAAGTTTTCATGTCTGGACATCCTATAACCACCACTTCTTCCAAAGATGGGAAGTAGAAATCACAATTTCCGGAACAGAAGCTTGCAAGGCATGCCAAATCATCAAGTTCCAAACATTCTAATTGGCTGAAATGAATCTCGTATCCCAACACATCCGGCGCAATGGATATAATTTCTTGCATCATTTTGCATTCTTTTACAACCATTTTCTTGAGCTGCACAAGACTCCTAAGCTGTTGAGGCAGTTATGAGGCTCGTCAGCCCGTCACATTTTGACACTTGTACATTTGTTAAACTTTGAAATGACACTGAAGAAGGCACTAGAATCTTCAATCTGCTGCATTCAATCACTTCAAAATCTTCCAAATTCTGGAAGAGTGGGACTAGATGAGGATCATCATGGACCAGATGCTTGAGCTTCGGCCCCTTTGACAGCTTCAACTTTGTCAAATATGAAAGTGAGTTAGGTTCTTTGCCGTTGCAGAAGCTCAGTTCATGAAGGTTTATTTCTTCAATCAGAGCAAGCTTCTCTTGTTTGGGAAACTTTTGAAGGAAGTTCAACGGAAAAATTGCATATTCACATTGGAAGCCTGTCAACTCGATGACCTTCAGTTTGGATAGGAACTCTGGTCGATTGTTGTCATTCAGTTTATCCTTCAAGTTATCCCATTCTACTTTCAATTCTTCCAATCTAGGAAAACAAAAAACAAAAATAGATTTAAACAAATGTACAGCTTATATTGTATTGTACAAAAAATAAAAATATAAGCATCTTTATTTCTAATACATTCTTCCTTTTCTTCAACGATCATGCATGAATCTTGTCCCTCTGAAGATGCTGAATTAAATAATTGCATTTTTGGACATTCAATGACCTCAATAATTTTCAAAGGTGGGCACTTCAGGAATCCACTTGTGGAATAAAAACTGGACAAGTTAGTTAAATGTTGGAGCTTTTGCCATGATGGAAACATTGTTTCAAGTTCCATCATTGTTTCCTCCTCCGCTTTCACAAGGATATGTTCTACCAAACTGCATTTTTTTATTTCCACATGCTTAAGTTTTGGAAGCCTCAAAGCCATCGAGAGACTAAATATATAAGTCAAGTTGCTGCAGTTATAAACTTTTAGCAACTGGAGATTTGTGAAACTCAAGATTTCTTGAGGATCCTTGCTCCACGCATGCGTCAACCTAGGAAGATCAATTAACTGCAGTTGATTTAAATACTTCATTTGCTGGATTCCATTCAACCCTTCCAAATCAGAAACTTGTTCCACTGAATCACATTTTTCTAAATCAACGAGTTCCAAAGACTTGAGCTTACTGAAAATAATCGCATCATGCTCCCTGCAATCTACATCATCTCCTATAATTTCTTCCAATGATTTGCAATTTTCAACTTGCATTTGCGTGAGGTGCACCATAGTTTTGGCTGTTGATGCTGTTACCAATTTTGTCATATCGCCGCAACCATTAACATACAAAGTAGTTAGATTTTGAAAAGAAGTTGAGGAGTATGCTATATCCTTCAGACTAGGACAATGTTCGACATGTAAAGTCTGAAGATATTGAAGAATGGAATTGAGTTGTGAGTCTTCCTTTGTGAAATCCAAGTGCTAAAATCTGTACAAAAAACGAAATTCCAAGTGCTTCAGTCTTAAATTATGTTCTTCCTCTCCAACAGCTATTTCATCATGTGATATGAAATAACAATCTCGGAAGACGAGCATTTTGAAAGAACACAGTCGTGTAAGAAAACCAAATAGAAAAGGGACAGATTCTTCTTCTAAAGAGTTCACAGTAACTTTTTTCACTGTGGAAAAGAAGTCAATTGGAAATGCGCCACTAAGATGTATTGCCTTGAAGCCATCGTCATCAATTGTCAATTCTTCCAAGTTGGAAACAAACTGAGCAACAATAGAAACCATTTTATCCAAGTTATCAACAACAACAAAAAAAAAGAAAAAGTGAAACTGTTTTAATCAAAAGTGAAAGAGAAAACCACTGATAACTTTGAGCAGCTTTGGATACTCAATAACTTCAGTTTGGAAAATGAATCATCAGCTATGAATTGTTCATCCCATAAGTATCGAAACCCACCTATCCAATCACATGAATTAACTCCAGCTTGGAAAAACTAACCTGCAATATTCCGTAATGATCAATTAAAATGCATGGATTGAATCAAAATGTTACGTATTATGAAAGAAAAACAAGACACATCTGGGAGAGTACTAACTTTTAGAGACATTAACGAGCATTCAACGAATAATACATACCTAGTTAATATCAGAAATCCTCTCAAGTTGAGTTCAATTTGCGATGTCAGGTTGTAATCTCAAACATTAATTATAAAATTAGCAGTAGAGATTTACTTGGCAAATTCTAATAGTTAATGTTTTTACGTATTAAATAATTAAATCTGAAATATTGATTTTGTGAATAGTGATCTAGATATATTAAAGTTGACCTATAAAATTGTAACTCAACTTGGAAAAACCCAATTCCATTAATCTCACATGGGGAGGTTATTGATTTAAATTTTCATATGCATCCTGTTGGAGATTTGATTACAAAATCTAATCTTGAGAATTTGTTAGGTTGTTGGAATAAAATAAGAATAGATTTATTTCATTTAAAATTTGAATCTGTTGATTAGTTAGAGTTTTATGTGATTATGTTAAGTTGTAAGCCTATTTCTATAATTCAGGTGCGTTTTCGGATACTGCTTTCCACTCATAAGTATATGCGATAAATTAGTAATCTTCAATGGATTATCAGTATATATTAGGCATGCATTGCAAAACGGAGCGAGTGTCGTATATGGGAAAAATTAGTAAGTCCTAGACGTTATATTTTGTCGATTTATGACGAGATCAAACTGAGCTTTTCTGACTTTTTATGGAAAAATAAAAAAGCATTGAACTAATATTGGAGGGGCCTGCCCACAGTTCGGGTGGATTTCCACCGCGTGAGAGCCACATTACTAGACCAGGGTCCTTGGCTGCTAAGGTTAAATTTTAAAAATTCAACCGTTTAGCATTTCCAAGGTCCGATTGATCAACTCTCACACAGGCCGAACCAGGGCTAGCCCCAATTATGAATATTCATGAATACCATTCACCCTCTTGGCTTTTACTTATAAGATGTAGATTAGATGGTATGCATACATATTACCGATGTGGGCTACCTACTTTTTGTTGTGAATTTATACTATCAAGCTAAATTTAGAGGTGGAGTAATGAACATAAATATTTGCATCCACTAATAATAGTACTATCAAGCCTCTAAGATGTGGCAGACTATACAACTGAGTGAACTCAATCTCTTGTTGATCTTCACTTCCTTCACCAAGTATAGCTTCCATATTATCACAATCACGCACTTCCACTTCTTGAAGCTGCTGCAAACATCTTGTAGATCAGAATGAGAAAAGACTTGTCAAATTATCACAGTTGATGATTTTTAACACCTGTAGTTTCCCAAACGATTGCAAGTTGAGCATCACAAATCTTCTCCAAGCTCTTCAAGTTTTCCAAAATCAATGACTCCAAAATTGCAAAAGCATTACAAGAAGCCGGCCTTGTTGATTTGATCAGATGCCGGATATTTTCTGGAAAGCCTTCCTCTTCAAACTCAATTCCCATAACTTCATCCAAATATAGATCTTCACTCCCTCTCAACAACACTTTAATCCCATCAATCAAATGGACACCATGTTGCAGCTTTAGCTTAAACGTCCGCGATGTCTCATACTTCCCATCCCAATCCCATTGATCACCTACAGATATCTTATAACTCTGCGATGGCAACACATCAAACAACTCACAGCCTTTTGGTATCAACTCGGAATTTACAATTTGTATTTCCAAAGTTGACAAGTTAGACAAATTTTCCAACTCCATAAGGCTCACATTACCTTCGGTATCCCATCCATCAAAACTGTTAAGCATGTACAGTTCTTCTAATAAGCACAGTTTGGACAAGACATTTGCTGGAATTACTTGGAGTCTAGATCAATTTCTCATATCTAGTAGCTTTGGTTCAGTCAATTTCTCTATTTCTCTAGGCAATTCAACAATATGAGAGTCAGCAAAACTAAGCAACTCTAGTTGCTTCAACTTTCCAATTATAGCGACATTATCCAACCGACACCTAGACAAGCTCAACATACCAAGGTTTGTAAGTAAGCCAAGAGATGAAGGAAGAAACGCCAAACGCATGCCGGTAAAATCCAAAACCTTCAGTTTTCTAATCCCTTCAAAAAGTGAATCAGGGATTTCAAGACAAAGATCCTCAGTGAACAACAGAAATAAATCCGCCGCTGGACATTCCAGGCCAGTAGGAAGCTCCAAGACATTGCAGTATGGGAGAGAGATTTTGGTGCAATTCTGGTTTGGCCAGTCTCTCAATCTAACTTGATCGGCAGCAACAAAAGCATTCTGCAACCTCGATGCAAGTGAGATAGCAAGATCTCGAACCACATCATGCATCTTTATGAATCCATCTTTGTCACCAACCAACAACAAACTCTTGTCTTTAAGTTCATCAGTTGAGGTTAACAATCTATTCCTTGCATCTTGAATGCTGAATATACCCTTAACAAACCCAGACCCATGCTGTAAATCAGCAAGCGTTGGATCTGAATATTAGACTGGCCAAACGAAGAACAAAGCAAAACAGCAACTTGACTTCTTCTCCAGACAGATTGTCCAAGCTCGAGTCCAGAGAGGTAGCTTCTTTTGCATGTCAACCCATGCATATAACTATTTGTTTCGCAATTCTTTGACAACTATGTTTATCAAAAGAGGCAAACCTGAACATTGTTTCGCAACATCAGCTGCTATTTGTTTCGCAATTCTTTGTCAACCCATGCATATAACTGTTTTGCATGTCAACCACAAGGCTTTTCTTTCAACTCCCTTTTCTTTCACAAGTAGTTATTATCATGGTTTTCAAAACCGGACCGGTCATTGAACCGGTAGAGGTGCCGGTTCAATGAACCGGAGTCTGACCGGGGTTCAACCGGAGTCGAACCGGGTTCAATTTATTAGTTAAAATATATGTAATTTTATAACATTTTGAATTTAAATACACAATAAAACTTTATAATACATTAATAAGATTAACAATTTTTTAAGAAATGTAATAGTAACTATTAAAATGTCCTAAATTACATTCAATTATAATTTAAAGTTCAAATTTCATAAAATTAAAGTGCATAATTTAATAATTTTTAACATGAAAAAATTTAAAGTTATATTACATTAAAACAAATCAATTATCATATTGAATAGTTCTTTAATTGGACTTTACTTCAAAAGATATTTCTAGTAATTTATAATAATAAGAACAGTAATAGTAATAATAATAAATGAAAAACTAAAATAATGTAATGCGAAATCAATTTCAAATAGTCATGTATCAAAATTTATTACCATGTTAATATTAATGCTTTAATGGAAGGATGTCAAAAATGTCTTAATTGAGTAAATAAATATACATTAATACATTAATTAAGTCATAAATTATATAATTATATTGCCTTGTTAAAAAACTAAAGTAAAATTAGAAAAAAAGAATAAAATGAAAGTCATAATACATAATATAGAAAATAAAACTAATAAATGGAGGGATATTCTATGGTCACTTTGTTTTTCACAAAGTAACCATTACTTTGTTTTGTCAACCATTGGATCATGGGTTAAAAACTAATCCAATGGTGAAAAAGACAAAGTATAGACAAAGTGAGGGAAAAACAAAGTGACCATAGCCTACACCATAAATGGAAAGTTAGACTTTTTTTTATGGTACCTAACTTTAATAACCAACTTTAATTAAATTGCATTAATAAACAAAAAATATTTTAGCTTAAAATTATGAACCGCCCAAAACCGGAAACCGGTCTGGTTTACCGGTTCTACGGTCCGACCGGCCGGTTCACCGGTTCTTGAACGGTTTTGAATAGTTGATAAAACCGGCTAGAAACCGACCGGATAGGGCACCGGTTCCGGTCGAACCCGGTCCGACCGGCCGGTCCGGTTTTCAAAACCATGGTTATTATAACCCCTAAGAACCTTATGGCCGAAGAGACATCAATTCAGCAACCAAATATCAGTCGCGACCCAAAAGACATACATGCGAAAAACAAGGATATACCGTACGAAATAAACTGACCCGTGTTACAGCTTATTGGCCTTGCAGAGAACTGAAGCTTTCAAGTTTAGTATATGACACCTGAAAAAACAACTGAATGATGCTCCAAAAGAGAGATAAAATTGCAAAGAAATTATTTAGCAAAGAAAACAATGATGTTTCGTACGAAATAAACTCACCGTATTACAGCTTCTTGGCCTTGCACTGAAGCTTTCAACTTCACATTTTCCATCAAAAAATTCTCTGACATTGTCTCTTTGTTGAACATGGCAACTGAAAAAATAACTGGATGATCTTCCAAAAGAGATATATAAAAAAAAAGGGCAGAAGGAAATTATTTAGAATAACGTACAGGATTCAAACCACCCTAGTGAAAGATTGGAATAAGGAAAGCGACGAAGATAAACTCAAGTTTTAGGCATTAAAACACAATTCATTTAAACTAATGGTAAGATCAAATGGAAACAAAATAGATGGCAGAAACTGTAGAAGGCCTCAAGAACAAGATGGATAACAGTAGAGCACAAACCTACCGTTATGCCTTGAGAAGCAACAGGTGGTGTGTGAGGGAAAGGTTTGTTCAATAATAGACCTAATCTGCAAAATAATCAAAAATAGAATCCTTAAAGTTAAATACACAAGATAAACAACCAACTACACATGTAATTCAATGATAAACAAACCTGTGAACCAAACTAGAGAGAAATGGCATTGAAGAACAAAGCTATAAACATAACTTCACGTGCAGCTACAACCGAGTACTATATCTTAAGCATAAATAGAGATGGAAACTTCATAAGCAAACAAATACGTGTAGAAATAATTCGTTCTTAATCCTATTATAACACCCTTGACACGAACAGCATTTAAATTTTCAAGAAATCCAACAACGGAGACTATAATATAAGTCAAATAGCTATAAATGATCACTAAACAAGATAACTATCAAGTTTAACAACAAACATTTCTTGTTGAATCAACCCCATTAGTTTTGATGACTTAAATTAATCACTAGACTTTTTACATATATCAAAACACTTCTCTAAAAATGATCAAGTTGAAAGTGTGACCATACATTGCTTAAGTTGTCTAGATCTCTATTAAAGCAATATCTATGCCATAACTACTTGAGTTTATCGAACAAATGCCATGCTAGTATATCATATGAAAATCTATATATCTCGATGATAAATATTTGCAATGTTTGTTAAAAAACGACTATCAAGTTAACTATACCATATATGCTCAAATGATGATTGATTAAAGTTCTTCATTATCATACAAAGTATGAATCCATACATATGTTATACGAATATGGAATGTTAACATACAAGTCATACATGCTTCATCCCATTTGATTTCAAACAAGTACACTTTACAAAACCTTTTGTCATAGTTTACTAACTCAAAATGTACTTGATTCGCCACTTTGCAAACTCACCAACGGATTGGAAGTGAATGAATCTAGCTTCATTCAAAGCCTCATACATAATTCGTACTAAAGCAAAGAGTTGAAAACGAATTGGAGTTTGTAAAGTCATGACATTGAAAACGAATTGGAGTTTGTAAAAGCTAGCAAAAAGTTGTTTACGAATTGGAGTTTGTAATGTTATGACATTAATTACGAATTGGAGTTTGTAAAGTTAAGTTAAGGTGTCATAAGATGTGACATATCGTCTCCAACGGCTCCTCTCTTCAAAATAAGAATTGAAGACATGATGAAGGCTATAAATAGCATGGAGAATCAATGGTTGAAGTAAGGAAAATCAAACCGAGAATTAAGGCTATCAACTGAGTATTCAAGCAAGCTTTAATTACATTTTTCCTTCAACTGTACAACGAGAGTTTGAGTGTTATTACTTTCATTCAAAAATCATTGTAAAGATTAAGCAGTGGGGCTTAATCTGGGGTTATCACTGAACCTTTAAAAGTGCCATAAGTTTCTTAGTTGACCTTGAGAAAAACTAAGGAGGAGTTACTCGAACACTTGGAGTTTCGAGAGAGTAAATACTGGGAGAGGTATTTGCTGACAGTGTCTCGGATTGTGAGAACTGTCTCAGGCTTGTTTTTTGCCCGTAAAGAAATCTATAGTGGAAAATCTCGAGAGGTTCTCTCGGGGACAGGATTAGGCTCACAAGGAGACCGAACCTGGATAAATACTCTGTGTCAAATACTTTTATCTCTACTCCTCTATTATTGCTTTTAAATCACTTGCTCTGCATTTTATTATTAATTACTCGTGATTAACTGTGTTTAAACTGCTTATACTCTTACTTCTTATAAACAACGTTTTCTTCCGCAAAACCTTTTGAACTGTTGTTTATTTTTAAATAGGCAAATAATTTAAAGAGTATAATAAGTAATTTTTAAAAAGCAATAAATCCTATTCACCCCCCTTCTAGTCTTTATATAGTCATATTTGGGCCAACATTTCTTACTTGTGCTAGTGTCATTGCACGAGCTATGTATACAACTTCACGATCTTCCACAACATCTTATCAATGTCTCGGTCAGGCATTTTATCGAACACCTTCATACAGATCAACAATCAGCCTACATTCAGCATACAAATTATCAGTAAACAAAAACTATCTAGAGATAAGATATGGTCGTTAAACTTAAGAGTAATTTTCTCACAAATTAACTGCATTCTTCATATGGTAATTTTATTTTTTCCTCATGAGTATTACACTCATTTTATGGTTATTCGTGTTAATATAAAACAATACACGAATAACCATAACAAATACAGAAAACTGATTACTTTTTATTCTTTAAAGTAGTAAATTATACCAATAATATTAACTTTTCCCTCTTCTCTCTTTTCAGTCATGGAAGACAATAGTTGATTTTGCAAAATCAAGTTGTGCTTCATTTTTACAGCTTCAAAGGTAATCAGGTTTCCATATTCTTTTCTTACTTAGTTAAGCATGTGAGTTTGCCTTTTAATCTCACCATTGTTATTCAGTTTAATAAAAATTTATCAATAAGAGGAAAAATCACAATACTTGCATGAAATTATTGAAATTTATTAAATTTCAATTTGTTAGATTTTGGACGACTTAGCCGTCAACTAATGGTTGAGCAGTTATTTTCTATAGAACTAATTCGATATGGTACTGAGTGTTAGGAAATCGAGGATCGGACTCAGTGTAGACTATTGAAGAACTCGACTAAAAATACGAACTTACTTTTATTGATCAAACATAATTTTTTACAAGCCTCACCATAACACTCATACACATACACATAACTCTCTATATTTGCTACATTTAGTAGCACTACAACACTCAATTTTCTTCTCACATTTTTTCTACTCTCTAATTTTGATGCATACATCAACTAAGCCATCTCTACTCCTATTTATACTAATTATGTTGGTGGTGGAAACATTCTAGCACAATTTACATACTTTAGTTCTAGATTCTTCTTTTTTCATCTTATAATCTAGATCATATTTTTCTCAAACTTGCTAGATTTTTCTTTAATTTTCTAGACAACATTCTAGAGATTATTAATTTATTTTGCTTAAAGGTTTTAAATTAATAGTTAATTCTCAACACTGAGATTGCAAAGCATGTTTAATAGCTCATCTCTCAGATTATGCAAGTAGTTCCATTTAGTTGCTGCATACCTTCAAATTTAACACATCAATTGCAAGATTAATCACTCTAATCTAGATGTCGAATCTTTAATTTATTTAATGTGTGATTGCCAGTTTGCCTTGAGTTTGTGGAGTCTTGTGGGTTTGAGTAATGTGTTTTCCGGCAACGTTGGTAATTTTAATGACTTAATGTTTAATGTGTTTTCTATATAGAGTTTGGACCAGTGTGGCATGTGGGTTATGATAGTTTGGAGTGTGGTCTAAGTGGAATTATTTGGTTTGGGATAGCAACAGAGTAGTAGCAGCAGAGGTTTCTTTTTGGTTGCTTTGCAAAAGTCTGAATGATTGGCAGGAAGCTCAATGCAACCCTGATAATGTTTAGCAATCAGGTCACTTCTCCTCATTGTTGGGTAATTATCAAGTTAGGACCGGAGAAGTTATTGGCATTTGTAAAGCTTTGAGTTGGCTAAAGAGATTAGGGGTACATGGTGTTGCTTAATACAATCAGATGCTTTGATAGTGATTGAAGATTTCAAGCAGCCTCAATTTCGGTCATTCGTCATATGGAATTGAATTTCATGCAGAAAAAATTATGTTTTATTTTGACTTTTGATTAGATTTGTGCAGCTCCATTAAGGCTGGAAAATTGTTCAAAGAAATTTCTGGGTGGTTTACAGCAACATAAATCTCAATTTCTACAACTCCTTTATCTCAGCTTTGGAAACTCAATTGACTCTAGGAAATGCTCACTCTCACGTGTTTGACATTCTTAAAGTTGTATGGGTTATTATCTAGATGTGTTGAGACTCTAAAAGCTTTCAAGTGGGTTAATTATCTAAATCAGTTTTTGATATTGTTTATGTATTTTTGTTAGCTTTATATTAACAACCGGCAAAGCTTGCTGCAATTTTTCTTTTTCTTTTTTTCTTAAAAAGAGTTGTGATGATAAAAATCTTATATAAAAATAATAATGAAGGATTAGGACATTTTAACTATTGAAACTATTATTTATACATGTTACTTCAACTCGTGCCAGTTTGGTTCAGTTTGGTTTTTTTTCTTTTTATGTTAAAGAGACTCTAACCCAATAAGATAAGTTATCAGTAGAGTAAACTCAACAGTAAATCAATATTAAAAAACAAGAGCATTTATATAGTCACAATTGTTATGAAATTATAAGAGCCTCTATTTAGTCAACATTCCAACCTGATATATCATACTTATATTTCTTTTTACTTCACTTTATTGTAAATATTTTAAAGAATTCAATTCAAAAGTATTTTATTATTAACATTTTGAATATTTTAAATTTTAAAACTAAAATCATTATTTTCTAAAATATTATAAAACATCCGTGCATTGGATCACACTAGTAAATAAATAAATATTTACCCATAAATAATATAACAAATAAATAAGTAAGGCTGGTTACGTATCCGTGCAATTTAATCTTGGATCAAATATTAAAGGAAACATATTCACATTTGTTACTGTTTTTGACCGAATTCGGTCAAACCAAGTCAATAGTATAGTTAAATTCAAGATCATTTTACTTAAATATTTGATCAAAATAAATAAATTTAGTATCCGTGCACATCCTTATATAACGTCCAAATAAGAGCCGGTTATGGTTTGGCCAATTGACCATTAATTGGGGCCTAAAAGAACAGTAAGATAGCTCTTACGAAGTAAACAAGGGTTGTTAACAAGATTTGCATGCATTGGATAACACTCTCTTCTTTGTTCACGGCATTCACAGCAAGCTCTTTAACGTTCCGTTGTGTTGTGAAATTGATTTTAGCATCCAAAGCTTGGTCAAAAGGCAACCGTGAATCATAAACCAAATGTAATTTTTGAATATGCAATTTATCAAGATTCGAGTATTCTGTTAACGATTCGGGAGAAATTCGGATTTAATGGATTCGAGGCATAGAATTTCAGAACCGAAACGCCCTTCCAGAAATTCATAATCTTATGGCTTCGAAAGAATAGAATCTATCACATTAGAAGCAAGATCATAAATTTTTGGAGGCTTATTATTCGATGAACTAGTTTTGTCACCGGAAACACCATCAACCAGAAGCTCTTCTTTACCCTCTTTTAGTCTTTTCTCTTGGTTGTTTCCCTCCAAATCAGAACCACCATTTTTACCCTCTTTCCGTCTTTCTTTTTGATCATCACCATCCAACCCTTTCATTTTCCTCTTCTTCTTTGAACCCTCTTGCTTATCCTCCATCTCACTGTTAATGTTTAAAATGGTAAGTTTCTCTACACCAAATAAGTTATTTATTCAATATTTACGTTAAATTTTTGAGTTTGTTGCAGACTGTTAGAGGAGGAAGATGAGTCGAAACGGCGTGATTTTAATACAATTGCAAAACGAGATAGATAGCATTAGCATTGTTGTTTCTTCTATTAAATTGAGTAACAATTTATAAACACCTATTAAAATTCATTAAGAAAGTCCATTTAACTCGTCTAATAATGCTATAAATCTTGGGTTAAAATATAATGACCCCGAACCTTTGCAGTTGTTATTACTTTCATTATCGTACATAAATTTCAAAACTTAATTTTGTACTTACTTTTCATCCATGTCCCCTTATAATATTAAGGGATGATTACTAAACTAGAGTACTTACATAGCGTCTTAACGTTTAACGTTTCTAGACTAGTTTGACTAACGTTTACCAAACTAGAGCACATTTTTTCATCTTCAGAACTTCATCTTCTTCATCTCATTCCATTTCTGACCAACCACAGAGCACATCCTTTCATCTCCAGAACTCCATCCTTCTTCATCTCCAGAACTTCATCTCCTTCATCGCTAAAACTTCATCCTTCTTCATCTACTTCCCTTTCCGGTCACGCACAAAGTGCGTCCTTTTCTGATTCATCTCCTTCATCTCCAAAAGTTCAAAAAGGCCAGTCATAGTGGATTTAATGATGAGTCCTCTGCCATTGTCCCTCAATTACTCAAATTTTCTTCTTTATCTTGTACATTCTCATCTCAATTAGAAGCCCTAGATGTTTTTCTTTCTGATTTTGACGAGTATTGATGTACAATATGTGATTTATGAGGTTTATAATATGTGAAATAATGCCCAGATCAATTCCTCTAACGTGGAAATCCACTATGTGATCAACTTAAGCTTTAAATCTGTAAGACAACACGACAAGTTTTTTCATTGTTTTTTGTGTTGTCAAAATTGTCCTGTTGTCGTGTTATTGTGCCGACACGACAGCACGACGAGAAAATTGAAATTAAATTTGATATTTCTTCTCACTACTAGAAATCAGGTGAATAGCGATGGAATTTGGCGACGGAACGATAGTCCGTCGCTAAACAGAAACATTAGCGACGGATTTGTCGATGGACCTCTAGTTCCGTCGCCGTTTAGAGCAGGGAAGTGGAGGGAAGTTTCCCGCCACATTAGAGACGGAAATCCGTCACGAAACCGTTGCTAATGTAGGCGCGAACCTTCCCTCCAAAACATTGGGGAAACATTAGGGACGGACATAAAATGTCCGTCGCGAATGAGCAAAAATTTCTTCATTGCGCGACGGAACATATATTCTGTCGCGAATGGAAGAAATTTTTGCAGTTTAGCGACGGATAGGTTAGTCCGTCGCCAACGTTAATACAGTTGGCGACGGAATGAGTTGTCCGTCGCGAATTATTGAGCTGAATAAGTGAAACGGATCGTTTCATCTAGGTTGTCTTTCGCGACGGACAGTCTGTCGCGAATGTAAATTAGGGTATTTATATGTGAAACCCTAATTTTGCCAACACTTCTCTTCTTCTTCTCCTTTTTCATCTAAAACAGCCACCCCCTCTCCTCTTCTTCTCTTCTCCGGCAACTGTCTCCTTCTTCCTCTCTTCTTCTTCTCGGCTTTTCTTTCTCCTTTGCCGATCTCAGCTTAATCTCACCGGCGAAACCCTAACAGACCCCCTTTTCTCTTCCTTCACGGCTCTTCGGCTTCTTCTCCTCATATCATCGGCGGCGTCATCTCAGTAACAGTAATGACGGCGGAGGTGACTGGAGAGGTTTCAGATTCAAACTCCGGCGGTTTCCAGACGGTGGCAGTTGTGGTTCAAACGGCGGCAACAGGGGGATGGCAGGGTAAGACTCATCTTTTATTTTTCGTTGTTGAAGTGTCATTTAGATCTGTGGATCTACTTGGTGCTTGCCTTGACTAGTGTTTTTTGAAAGTCTCGAGATGACGGCGGCGACAGACGGATTCCAGGTTTGCAGGGGTACAGACGGCGGTCAGTGGTTGGCTCAGTGAACGGAGGCAGTTGATTGCGGTGAACGGCGATGTTTATTTTGATTTGTTGTGTAGATCCATGGATCTATTTCCTTTTCTCACTTTTTGTTCTCGGTTCATGTTTTCAGTGAGGCTGAAGGAGATCTTCGATGAGCGGTGGTCGGAGATCGGAAGCAGACGGACAAAGGCGGACGGCGGCAGTGGCACCTGGAAGGGTAAAAATGGGGAAAGCAAGAATATGCATTTTTATTAAATGTTAGATCTAGATTAGTCTTAATTAACTGTTATTTTTGGACGACTATAAAATTAATTAGTTAAGGTTGATTTCATTTTGCAACTTGTGTAATCTGTAAAGGCAAAAATGCATAAATGTTAGATCTAGTAGTTTTAATTATACTTTTTAAACGTATATAAACTATTACCTTCTTACGTTTACGAGTAATAAAATTTTCAGAAATTGTTTTTGAATGTGAATTTTAAATACTAGTTGTAACAGGTTTCAATCAGTAAGGAAAAATAGGAAAATACGCGCAAAAATGGATCGGGCAAACAGTACTTTTAGCGACGGAATTGTGAATTTTAGCGACGGTATTCCCGTCGCCAACTAAACCATCTGGTCTCCTTCTCATCATTTGGCGACGGAAATTCCGTCCCTAAAGTGTCTCTTTTTAGATTTGTGGAGATGACGATTTGGCGACGGATTAAAACTTTTAGCGACGGTTTGTCCGTCGCCACGGACATGTATTTCCGTCTTAAAATATTTGCGTCGAAGTTTGCAGCGACAGCCTTTGTCCGTCCAAATCCGTCGCTATTCGTATTTAGCGACGGATTTAGTTCAATTAGCGACGGAAAATTGCGTCGCGAAAAACATGCTTTCGAGTAGAGGCTTAATCCTCTTTTCTATTCTATTTATTTTTCCATTTCTTCTTTTGTTGTTTCTTATTTTAGTCATTTCTAGATCTGTCATTCTTCTCTTCCTCATTACTCGCAACCTCCATCGCTTACTACACACGTGGTCGTGTATAAAAAAAAGTTGATGTTTTACATTGATAAGAGAGCTATTTAATCGAGAATGTCATTTGAAATAAAAAGGACTCATGCTCTTACGTTGTTAATTTATCAATTTAGCCCATATACTTTATACACCACATTTTGGCCCATGATCCCTAAATTCTTATATAGAAAGCTTGTATACGCACTTAGATTTAGCAATAGCTAGCCCTAATACCCGTAAATCATACTCGGTGTAACAAATTTGTAACTTTTACGTACATTTCATCATGTACACTAGATGTCATCTTTTTAATTTTAGATCATCCAAGAAGTACAAGTATGGACACAAATTAACCCAAACCAAAATATTGTGGCTTATCAAAGATATTTAAACAAATATAGAGACTAAAGTATAGCTTTTGCCTAGGAGACGAGAGAAGAATCGAGACATCCAACTAGGTTGGCACGTCTAGAAAACAACTTCAAACCCTCCAAACCGAAGATTATTTTCTAAAAAAAGTCCATACAATGAAACCAGGAAAAGAAAATTAAGCAATTCTAAATTACTGTGCCAGACTAAAATCATTACAAAAATGCAAAAATAAATCTGAGGAAGATAAACCATGTTTCGCGATGAACTTGAGATATCACCCACCTGCATAGAAAGCATAAACTTAAGGCAGAAGCTAAAAAAAAAAGGAGTTGCTCTAAGTGGACACAACATAAGTAAAGAAGAATGAATGTGAAACGAAAAGGCCCCTCACAAAAAACCCCTACCTGTCCTGAAATGTGCCTGCTGGCCAGGAGAACAAGAAGCAGAACCATCCGTGTTAATCTTTATCCATCAAAGGAGGCGACTGCCAAGTACACCAAAAGAGGTATATCAGACGAACAATTGACATAAAAGTTAGGCGGTTCATTCTCAAAGATAAATCCTGAACCCCAAATATTCCAAATGATATTAATAACAATAGCAGACTATAAAGCATCATTTGCTGAACAAAGCTGAAGCTTTTTTCAAAAGTTCACAAGAAAAACGAACAAGTAACGAGAATATGATCAGCAGACTCCAAATCATCAAAGCTCAAAGAACAACGAGATACAATAGAGGCACCCTTTTGTTTGAACTGACTTTAGTGATGACCTGTGTGAAACGGATGATCACCAATACGACTAACCCAGTAATTTAGACATCTATATAAAGAGGTTTTAACAAAATATTCTTCACAGTTATGAACGGAAGACAACTTCAGCATTGATAAAATAGAAAAAAACAATGTTTGGTACATGTGTTTGGCAAAATTGGTCACTTATGCCCTTTGATTAGTATTTTGCAAGAGTAATTCTATCTTCCCACACATTTAACCTACTCTGGAATTGTTTACGTGTTAAAAGTCGCATGAAATCATGTAAGATAGCAGAGGAATAAAATGATATAGTAGCCAAATCTTTCAAAGTACAAGTTCAAGGGCGAAAATAAACAGAATTGAGATGAAATATGTAAAACAAAATTACTTGGAATATCACCAAAGTTTGAGCTCATTCAATCTCTTAGGTCACATATCTCAATCATCTGTTTCTTCAGCATCATGGAAAAACATATTTGCCAATCAAAACAACTTAAAACTTTGCAAAAGCAAAATAAACTTTATTTACATGTATGATGTCATATAAGAATTCTGTCTTTTGAAATAAACTTGATGTGTTTGAATAGCATTACTGCTCACTTTGTTCTCATCAGTTCTAACCAAAGTAAGTACCTCTTCTATATATAATACTTGAATGGTGCTACTAAGGCTGCCTTCCCATTCCCATTCATAATCACAATCACGTCTTCCTGTTTTAACTTTCTTTAGCTTTGGTGTCACTGAGCGAGCAAATGTTTTTATGTTTGGACATTCTATAACCACCACTTCTTCCAAAGAGGGGAAACAGAAATCATAATTTCCGGAACAGAAGCTTGCAAGGCATGGCAAATCATCAAGTTCCAAACATTCTAGTTGGCTGAAACGAATCTCATCCCAACACATCAGGTGCAATGTCTAGAACTTCTTGCATCATTTTGCATTCTTTTACAACCAGTTTATTGAGGTGCACAAGACTACTAGCTGTTGAGACAGTTACAAGGCTCATCAACCCATCACATTTTGACACTTTTAGATTTGTTAAACTTTTAAATGACACTGAGGAAGGCACTAGAACCTTCAATATGCTGCATTCAATCAATTCTATATCTTCCAAATTTTGGAAGAGTGGGACTGGATGGGAATCGTCATGGACCAGATGCTCGAGCTTCGGTAGCTTTGACAGCTTTAATTTTGTCAATAATGCAAGTGACTCGGGATTTTATCATTGCAAAAGCTCCATTCATGAAAGTTATTTCTTCAATCAAGTCATCACTCAGAGCAAGCTTCTCCAGTTGCGGAAAATTCTGAAGGAAGTTCGACAGCAAACGTGCATATTCACATCGGAAGCTTGTCAACTCGACGACCTTCAGTTTGGATAGGACCTCTGGCAGATGGTTGTCATTCAGTTTATCCTTCAAGCTATCTCATTCTACTTTCATTTCTTCCAATCTCGGAAGTGCAATCTGAGAAAACAAAAAACAAAAATAGATTTAAATAACTATACTGCAAAATGCAACTAAACCATTATATGCTAGATTAAATTACACTAACAAACAACAAAATTTACTACAGGCAGTTTGGACATTTTTCTAACAAAATATCAAATGATAAGTGAAAGAAAGAAACCTGACCTTGTTCCCCAAAATAGCTGCCTTTGAATCAGGATCTTTATTTCTACTACAACTAAGATGCCACCCATAAATCAAAATGCGAGCTCTCAGATATATTTCGAAAAGGATAATATTTGAATTGTGCATTAGTAGAAGACTTAGTTGACAAAACAATGCTGATAGAAGTTTTTTTTTTCTTTTTTTCTGAAAGAATATTGATACAAGTTTGACTGCAAGTTACAAGGAAGCCAATATATAAAGCAACGAAGTCTGCAAACGTTTTTATTAAAATCAAAAGTTCAGCCTCCCAGTTTGATGTTGCTCCAATCACCATTGCATAATAACTTGATGTAAATCATTGCACTTCATTTCGGTTCCACTGTTTGCATATGGTAGCATTTCAGTTCAAATCACAATTGGTTGGACTCTTTCTAGGGTTCAGTTGGAATCCTGAGTGGTGGAACTAATAAAAGTCTTCGACCTGCCTGTTTAACCATTTGCTCGCCTTCAGAATAAGTTGAACCAGTTCTTGTATACATCATTGTAGTGGAACCCAATAGATCATCTCCGAAACCACATGCTTTGAAGAATAAGCTAACAAATAGAGCAAACAACTCAAGATTACAAGCTCTTGTTTTCATGTAAAGAAACACAAAACATATGAGCACGAACATCAACAAAATATAATTGCAATTATTTATATTTGCAACTTAATTTAGCCTAGGAGAAGAGAACCTTAAGTATAAGAGATACACAACAAGATATAAGAACACATTTGAAGAAGCATAAAGGAATGGAACCTTCATTCATCTGCTTCTAATGGGTCTTCTCTAGAGTTACCTCTCATTAATAGAGCAAAGGGCCGAAATATCGTATATGTCTCTACTTGTAAGAATCCTGGAAGGATGAAAGGCAGAAAGTTATGCTGCAGCCACCACAAAAATAAATCACTAGCCAAAATAATTACTTTAGATTGTTCTAACCAATTTTTATAGTTGAGATGCACAAGATTGAGGCATCTTTAGATAAAACATATCATGTTTATACAGATACATTATGATCATATACATATTTGCAGAATTGGGGTGTAATGCTAATAAGAAATGATTCTTTGACAAATTCATATAAGGTATGCACATAATATTAGTTCCCTATACAAAACGCACTTGACTAACCTTATCATCCTATTAACTATCATCTTCCCGATTCCCATCCGTTGCAATGAAGGTATAACCTGGGGGGGCACTGAAACATGATTATATGACGCCAAAAAGAGTTAACTACTATTCTACAACGGACATCGATAACAAAGAGAAAAAAAAAAACTAGGAGAAAAATGCAGGATCTAGTAGCTAGATACTTGCACATTTAAGAACCCGCCTGCAACTTGGTAAACATACAAACATTACAAAATCCCCATAATTATCCATTAGTCCTTGTCTCTCAACACGCATAAAGCCCAAAACTACCAACCTAATAGAAAAAATTTAGGCGCATTCCAAATGAGCAAACTCGTTTATCAACAAGCCAGAAGCTCTTGGGTTAGTATTGCACCATAAATGACATCAGAAACCAGCCAGAAGCAGTAAGTACAGGCAATCTTTTGCCAATTGGGACCTACATTGCATGGAAACTCCTCTTCAACAGAGTTTCCGCCTTTCCTATCCGTTTCAGAAACAAAAACTCCCACAAACAAGTACGAAACATTTCCAGGCACATTGCCAGAACCATTGAAAATACGAAAAAGATTTTCCAATTTAGGAAACCGTTTTCGCCACCAAACACAATCCACTCTCAATTCCAACTAACACTCGTTAAATGAAGCTACCTAAACTTGCTAATATTTTGATAATTTCTACTCCACAAAATCTAGGTATTTATTGTTGCAATTACATGTAGAACATAAAGTTTTGGAGTATCTATTTGCGCGGTGGAAATATCGAAAGGGAGAAGAACTGACCATGACATCATAGATAGCAGCAGTCAATCCAAAATCAGAAACCGCGCGACCAAACCCTACCAATTCTCCATCAGAAGGAGACACCATTGGCATCATCGTCCTCACAAGATCTCCCAAACCCCTTTCTCCGCCCTCCCCATCCCGATCCCGTAAATTGCAGAACACAGAGACAAGAATAGAGCTGTGAGAAAGAGCAACACGAAGCTTCTTCAAATCAACAGCTTCTTCTACTCCCTTACTCCCGTTCCGATCCGCAGAGTGATTGCAATTGCTGTAGAGATCTTTTAGGGTTTGGGGGTTTATGAGGTTAGGGTTTGTGGATATCAAAATTGGGATTCTGCTCGCTTTTAGATTCTTTCCTTCTGCTTGTCTTTTCGTTATCCATTTTATTTCCATCGTCGTCGTGCTTCTCTGAGATCTACCAACGCTGTTCAAATGCGTCGCCATCGCACCCAAATTCATCCTTCTGATGAGATGTTTACGAACCCGATCTTTTTTCTGGCTCAGTTTCATTCCTAATTTGAAATAACCTTCATTTATAGTTACGATGCCATTACAATTATTTTTTTATTTTTTCTAGCACATGCTTGCAAAAATTATAATTCGCGTATTAAAAGGCTAGTTTGACATTGCTTTTTTAGTAGTAAAAACTGCGTTTGTCAACTACAAAACTCTTGTAGTTTTTAGGAGAATTAGAACTTGTGCTTTGAAATTCACGGAATGGCCGTTTTTATTAAAAAATTCGGTACAAGTTTGTCAAAAAGTAAATCTAGCTCAAAATGTAAAACTTGCTTAGATTGATATAAATTATGGACAAATCACTGGATGAGTGTGCATATCGAAATTTTTTGAACCAAATTGAATACTTGAATAAGAAGACTTTTTTTTCTTCTAAAGAACTGAAACAAGTTATATCTTTGACTTGACATATATAATTCTTTAATGAGTAAATACATTAAAGACTCACTAAAAAAGAATTGTATTGAATTGTTGACTTTTTCCTTAAACAAAACCAAAAGGATCAACCCACACTCACCTACTTTATACCGAGTATATGACTTAGGGGATAAAGCCGAATAGGCCCATTTTGATTGTAAACACGTGTTTCTTCTCCTTCTAAGCTACCTCTCATGGTCTGAATCCAATGTCAATAAATAAAAGCATCATCTCTCATGTTTATCATCTTTTTGGGTTATGTAAAAGCGCATTTGAATGTACTAAAATGCAGGTTATAAGTTAGGTGCTCCTTAAACTTGCCTTAAAAAGTAAATTGACATTTTATAAAGCATGTTGTTAGCTCTTCGAACTTAGATCAAAATGTAAAATAACTCTCTGAGCTTACTGTGTTTATGTTTTAGCTCATGAAGCTTTGCCTAGATCGGTATATAGTATGAACAGACCGTAGGATAAACCTGAATCTCGAAGATTCTTGAATCGATGTGAACACTAAAGTAAAAGGCCAATAGCTATATTGAACTATTGATTTTTCCTTGAGGATCAAACTAAATTATACCATAGACTTTTACAAATACTATTCTAGAGATTTTCAAATTCTTAAAATTACTAATACGTTGGAATTTCCAAAACCATACTGAGTATCAAAATAAAAGGGGAAAGTACAAAAACAAATCTCGTGCTTTAAGTGATTTTCAAACATAATCTATGTGATTTGAAAATTTGCAAACAGGTACCATGAGCTTTGAACCGTTAGCAAAGATAGTCTAATTTCTAAACGGTGTTAAAAATTGTCGACGTGGCAAAAAGATTAATATTTCTTAGAGGAGTAATTTTGTCCATTTTATATGATTTTCTTTTTTTATTCGAAAATTCTATATGAAATTGTTCAGAAACTTGTTGACGTACCGAATTTTGTATTTTTTATTCACAAAAAATGTCTAACTTTGAACAATCTTTGAGAGAATAGATGGATGTGAAGAGAGAATATGTAACGTTTTATGAGTTATTCTTTTCAAGGGCAAAAATACCCTCCATGAAATATCACTCTTTTTGCCACGACGACAAATTTTAACATTGCTTTGGAAATTAGACTAACTTTACTAACAGTTCAAACTTCATAGTACTTGTTTGCAAATTTTCAAACCACATAAATTATGTTTGTAAATTTTCGAAATCACGAAAATTTGTTTTCGTAATTTTCCCTAAATAAAATGATTCATTGTATTAAGGGTATCAATATTTACAGCCCAGTTTTTCCGAACTACAGCCCACTTTGGACATTTTTGCACTTTCATCTTTTCTAATCTTAAACTAAAATTTTCTTATTCTCCCAACACAAAATTTAAACTAACATATAAAAAAACAACAATTACGTGTAACTAATTAAATCATTGATTGAACATTTAAAATTAATTTCACGTCAACTGATTTTTTTCGGAACGTAAACTAATTACACATAACTAATTAAGTCATCGTTCGAACATTTAGTATTAAACATACACTAATAAAAAATTTAATTTTGTTAAAAGGAAAGATTTAAAAAGATTAGAAAAAAAAGTGAAAAAAATAAGGCCCAAGGAGGCCATTTGGCCATATGGGCAAGCACCCTAGGTATGGCCAAATGGCCCCTGGGCCGTTTGTCCTGATTTGGGCTTTTTTTTTCTTTTTTTATTTTATTTTTTTTTAATTTAGATATTTAAAAAAAAATAAAATAAATTATTCTATATAAATTCAAGAGTTAATTAAGTGATTTCGTGACTTTTTTTTTTATTGAATGTGGTATATTTTTGTGTTTTTATTTTTGGATCTCAAATTTTTTTTTATTTTTCGTGTTTGTTAATCAAGCGAGAAAGAGAATTTAAAAGAAAAATGAATTTTAAAAAAATATGAGTGACAAGGATAAAATTGAAAAAGTGAGCTGTAATTCGAAAAAATTTAGCTCTAAATATATTAAACCTTTTACTTTCTAGTTGGAAAAAACTCAATAAGCCCGTATTGATGTGAGAAACGCGTTTCATCTCCTACTAAGCAACCTCTGAATAATTTCTCTACTTGCTCACTTTCTTCAACCTCTTGAATAGTTAAAATTCTCTCTCTAAAATCCCCAATTCTCTCTCTCTCTCTAAAAACCCAATGGCGCCACCGCCGGCGAGCTCTCCGGCGAACCAGCAAGCAACCCAACAATTCCTCTCCTCCGTCCTCTCCCAACGCGGCCCATCTTCCCTACCCTACACCGAAGACACCAAATGGCTAATCCGTCAGCAACTCCTCTCTCTTCTCGCCACCTACCCTTCTCTCGAACCCAAAACCGCCACCTTCACCCACAACGACGGTCGGACCGTCAACCTCCTCCAGGCCGACGGAACCATCCCGATGCCGTTTCAAGGCGTTACTTACAATATCCCCATCATCATCTGGCTCATGGAGTCTTATCCTAGGCACCCGCCTTACGTTTACGTTAACCCGACCCGCGATATGATCATCAAACGCCCTCATGCTCATGTTAATCCATCTGGGTTGGTCTCTGTTCCCTATTTGCAGAATTGGATCTACCCAAGTTCCAATCTTGTTGATCTTGTTCGTGAATTGGGTGGCTATTTTGGGCGCGATCCTCCATTGTATTCTCAACGCCGTCCAAACCCTAACCCTAATCCGAGCCCCGGACATCCTCCTAGTCCGAGTCCCAGCCTTAATTACTCTGGTAATCAACCCAATTTGTCTAATATGTCCAATTTATCGCATTCTTCGAGTTTAGGGTCCGGTGGGGGGTACGGTGGTTATCAACGTCCGGTGAGTAATAATAGGCCGTACCCGCCATCTCCTTATGGGGGTAGTAGTGGTGGAATGCCGCCTCCGGGAAGGTCTCAAACGGATGATGCAGCGGAGATTTATAAAAGGAATGCGATGAATAAGATAGTTGAGGCGGTTCACGGGGATATTATGCAGTTGAGGAAGGCGCGGGAAGGGGAGATGGAGAGTTTGTTTAATGCTCAAGCTGTGTTGAGGAGAAGGGAGGAGGAGATTAACAAGGGGGTTAAGGAGATGCAAGATGAGAAGGAGGGTTTAGAGGCTCAATTACAAATTGTATTGATGAATACCGATGTTTTGGAAGGGTGGGTGCGTGAGAACGAGGGGAAAAGTAAAGGAAATGGTGTTGATTTAGATGTGGACAGTGCATTTGAATGCACTGATGCTCTCTCGAAACAGATGTTAGATTGTACAGCTGCGGATTTAGCGATTGAAGATGTGGTTTATTGCTTAGATAAGGCAGTGCAAGAAGGGGCTGTGCCGTTTGATCAGTACTTGAGGAATGTAAGATTGTTGTCTAGAGACCAGTTCTTTCATCGGGCTACTGCTGCCAAAGTTCGGGCTGTGCAGATGCAGGCTCAGGTTGCTAATATGGCTGCTCGAGCACCCCATTATGGTTCCTGATTGGCATCCTGTGCTACATTCTGTGTAGCAAAATTGTAAGTGATATAGTTAAAAGTTAGATTCTTAATAAGAACCGTTCTATACTTGTTTCTTTTCAGTGTTTCCTTTATATAATTGATTTGTATTGATAGGAAAATAATCAATTTTTTGTGCATTATATAGCTTATGGTTAGTTGAAACTTGAAACTTGCTTTAATGAATATTGTATAATTGAGGTATGCTTTTGAGGCTATTGAAGAGTTAATCGGTGTTGTTTAGTTGGGAAACAAATTAGGAAAACATACGTTTACGCTCCTGGTTATTATCTTTGTGTTTGAAATTAATGATGCATTTCTAATTAAGCATCTATACTTGTCATTAGTTTTGAATGGTCACTGCTTTTAAGACACGGTTATGTTGTTCCGTAAAGTATTTCTATTTTCTTCATGGAATCACTAGGTAAGATGAGCAATTATTTTTGCTTGAAACTAATATTCTTATGTCTGTTTTAAGTTTTCACCTAAATAATATCTCGTCCTCTTTCTCTTTCTTTCACTCATTTAACCTTTCATTTCTGTCTGTGTTAATTTGCTCTTAGTTGATACCGGGTTAGTGTTGGTTGGGAGAATAAGTTTGGTGTTAAAAGGCACTCGTAGTCTCCAGGCGCACTAGGCAATAACCCGAGCGCCTTAGCACCCCAATGGCAGGTGCTGTTACTCGGGCAACTGCACGTCCTTGTGTGCCTTGCCGTTGGTTGTAAGGCACAACAAAAGGAGAAAGAAGATGATATTTTAAAAAATAAAAATAAACAGAGAAAGAAGATGGACTTTGAAGAAACACAAACCAGATAACTATTAAAGAACTTAAAGTTGAAGCTATTAGTCAACTTAGGATTTGTTATTTAGTTGAACACTTGAACTTTAGGATATGTGTTTCATAGAATGTTAGAATTATGATTAAGAATATTACTATGATTTAGTATGTATCTTTGTTCTTGTAGTACACCTTGTGTCACTCGGGTGCTCTCCTACGCCTTTTCTAGTTTTGCAGGACCCCTGCATGTTTATATACCTTTTTCTATGTTCTAATATTTTGAAATTTATTCCTCTAGTTTCATAAAAAGTTAAGTTGTCCTTTATTTGTTATAATGAAGAACAAACTAATGCCTTTAGATATTAGAGGTGTTGGCTTACGATGTAATTCATTGCATGATTTGGTTGCTGCTCTTGGAGAACTTTATTTATCTAATGGTGTTGCAATCTGAAGTGGTAGACTATTAATGTTTTTTTTTTTTTTGGTTTTGGCTGAGAAGTTGCATCTGCTAAATCTTTCTTGCTTATTAGTTTGCTGAAGATATGCATTGAAGTTGGAAAAGATCATATAGGATCATCTTATTTGTATGTCGTTCCTGATTAGGGGTGTCAAATCGAGTTATTGTGTCATAATGGTGTTAGTGATATATATATAGTATAGTCTTCATATGATATATATCATATATGATATAAATGATAAACCATCTCTCCTGTAAAACAAGTTTTATGGGTGATTGTGTTGAGAATTGACAACCAACCATATTCTTGATTGAAAGTCAATAAGCTTCGTCTTTGCTGGGGCTTGGTTGTTTT
Source organism: Euphorbia peplus (assembly GCA_028411795.1). Lineage (NCBI taxonomy): Eukaryota > Viridiplantae > Streptophyta > Magnoliopsida > Malpighiales > Euphorbiaceae > Euphorbia > Euphorbia peplus. Next base: position 2,499,608 of record CP110843.1, on the reverse strand, counting down.
CAGGAAGCTTATAGGAAATTCTCAAAGCTGTGAGAATACCTAGATCAAAAACTATTGATCGAAGCAAAGCTCTAGTTAGAAGGCCTGCATTCGCAGTGTAGATTTCTGGACATATTAATGGATATGATTCTTATCGATTCTCTTGTTTTTGAATACCAACAACCTGTAGAAATGCTTTTATATGTTGTGTGCACACTTCTGTTTTAGCAGCGTCTCTACTTTTCGTGTTTGTGCCCGTATCCGTTTCATTTTCTGTTATGGGGGAAATGTGTCCATGGAACATAGCTGCTGGTGTTAGATTTTGGTGTTCAAGTCCTTCAGGATTTTATTCACTGTTCAATATGCATACTTGACTCTATCTTTATGTGACCGCTGTTCTTGATCATTTAGAGGGTAGGGGTGAGATGACAATTTTGGACCCTCCATTATGAATTATGAATTCATTACATTTCAGACGTTAGATGAAAACATGCTTGACGGATATTCCAAATGAGGGTCCAATGAACCTGCCAAAGACTTATACCCGGATTTTATTAACAGGGAAAAGAACAGAAAGTTAAGAATACCACTCCAATTGAACTAACAAACCGAAAGGTTGTGTTCTTATCCAATCAATCTCTCAATTCATTCCAAGTTTTCGTAATACAGGCGAAATTTAAAGTATATAATTGAATCTAAGGGTCAATTTCATACAAGTACTTTGTGGTTTTAGATTTTGGAGATGCAAATAAAGGTATGTGAGTTGCATTGTTTGCAAAATTAAGAAAATTGTCGCTTTTTTTATGTGAATTTGTTCAAATATTTTTTTAAGCTTTTGACTGGTTAGTTAGATTAAGCCTAAAGTTCGGAAAATTTTTTGGATAAAAAATTGTTTTCGTTCATGTCACTAAATCTAAGGGTAGACTGCCTCCCTTTTTCCCAATAAAAATGCGAAATTTTTTTTATTAAAAAATAGTTGAGTAAGTGGAAAAATATAATTATTCTACTTTTTATTATTCTTTTTCTTTTTGGTAAATATTTTTTATTATTCTTTTTAAGTGCTAGTTTTTATCCGTTAGTGTTATTATTTTATCTCCATCATAATTATATTTTATCTCATTCAAATTTACTCCTTTATTACTTATTTTTTCATTGAAACTTTTCTCCATTGAGATAGGATCAGGTGAGACAAAGTCACTATGGCGACACTGATTTTTAGTGTGAGACAATTAAAAAGTGGTGGTAATTTTGAAATTTTAAAAACATGGAGAGGCATTATTGAAGGGAAGAGGATGTGATGTCAGTGCTCCAGAGAAAATGTTTTTATTATTTTATTTAAAATGTATTTTTTCGCTCCTTTCGAACTCATTTTTCAAAACAATTTATACCACTGAACTCGTATTAATTAGGCGGTCATTTTGAGATCCATTATTGTTATTTATAGACGATTTTTATTTTTTTATGGTTGTTCCAAATTGGATACTCGGTTAGCAGAATACTACATTTGTTCCACCAGACTACTACATTTGTTACAGTAGAATATTTTCATTATTTTTTTTAAAATGCACTCTGGGACTATAAAAAAATGTAGTATTCTGATGGAACAAATGTAGTAGTCTGGTGGAACAAATGTAGTATTCTGCTGGAACAACTGAGTATCCAATTTGAAACAACCATGAAAAATAAATAAAAAATAAATCGTCTATAAATAACAACAATGGATCTCAAAATGACCACCTAATTAATACGAGTTCACTGGTATAATTTTTTTTGAAAAATGAGTTCGGAAAGAACGGGAAAATGCATTTTAAATAAAATAATTAAAACTCTTTCTCTCTCCAGAGGTGACATCACCGTTGACATCACCTCCTCTTCCTTCCCTCCAATTCCACGCATGAAGAAGTTTCTTTTAATTATAAGTTTGCCACCTTCCTTTGTTTCACCACAAAAACTAGTCTCATCTTAAACCATTGTCTCATTTGAACTTGACTCTTTCTCCATTATTGTTACAATTCAATTATATTTTTTCCTTATGTTCAATTGTTAATTTTCTACTTCTCTAAAAAGATTTCTTTTTTTCATGTTGGTTAATTTTAGTGTTTTTTTTTTCTGCGGAAACTACAGTTACATGTGGTTGATTTCGGTGTGTTTGATAGTTGAGTGTGAAAAAGAATTTTATATGGTACTTTGCCCTCCCTCTTCTCAATTTCTGAATTCGCCACTGACCAAATCGACCATTTATTAATTCTGCTAGTAATGTAGACCATAATATTGCTGAAATGAAATTAACTATAAGACAAACCACATTCTTGAAACTATGTAGCACTTATATGAAATTAACTCTTAATTAAATATCCTTGAAATTATAAGATATTTATGATAAAAAATCACCAAACTCATGGTATTCTTTTACTGAACAAGGGAACAAAAAAAGGAAAAATGTTGAGGATTGTATCATAAAAAGCACCAAACTATTGGGCCTTCTTAATATGGTTTCACCCCCATAAAGCCGACCCAGATTGCATCCTCACATGTTTATGCAATTTTAAAATTTAGTTCAGAATTAACAGTACTAGATTATAGGTGTGAATAGTAGATGATATTATTTTTAGAACTTCGAAAATTTTATAAGTTTGCACCATCTAATGATTTGTATGTTTTAATATATCAATTTTAAAATTATAGATCTATTTAGTGCAATTAGATAAATATAGGGAGTCAGAAAATTTTTAAAAAGTTCACATGTATATTCGAAGTTCTTCAACGATATAATTACAAACTAAAAATTGGTAGTATTTAGCTAGAACAAAATGTCTCATAAAACGAAACATGCCCTCCAATATTTACAATCAACTAAAGCGTAAAATTATTACTAAACAAATTTCCTAGTCTAACAAAAAGGTCCCTCAGTTTCTCCCAATTTGAAGCAATTCCATTTAATTAATGTGCAGTGGACCATAAAGTTAAATTGTATTTACTAAGTTAAAGCAACCCTCAACCAATTGAAAAGATTCAGATTCTAAATCCTTGTAATTAGGCTCATTACATGCAAATTTATACATTAATTATTTCCATAATCATTTGACTTTGAACTCCACAAGTTGATTTTGTTTTGATAGAATCCACTAGTTGAAATTTACTAGCTGTATAAAAATTTAAAGTATAGTTAGTCAAACAAAACATTGGGTTTAAATATAAATATATACACCTCTAATTAAAACCACTCCTAAAATTTACTCTTCATCTTCATCTTCGTTCTTCTTCTTCCTTTGGCAACTCTTGGGTTTGTGTTTCATTCATGTAATTTCATCCTATCTTTCTTCTCTTTACATGAGTTATGATTTAGCTCTATGATTATTATTGGAGAGTAGATTTAACATTCCGGTATAAAAAATAGTATGATCTTAAACTTAACTTTTACTAGATAGTGTAAATTTAGGCCTCGATAGTGGAAAATGATTTTTTTTTTATTAACAAATTAAGAGGTGAAGTGTAAATTTTTATCGCTTAATTATCGGAACATTCCGGGGAGAAGCCTAGGTAAAATGTGAAATTTCACATTTAAAACAAAACTGTCGGATTTGAGATTTCTATATTTGCATGTAGATACCAAATTTACTTTTTCCCAGTAATCATAAGGTTAATTTTGTTCCTTACTTAGGCCATGTTTTTTATAACTTATCAGTAGTTCAGTTCAATAATTTTCAGTAATTTCACTTCAATAAATGGATTGTATTTCAGTTCAGTTTAGTTCAATAACTTTTAGTCATTAAATTTTAGTCATAAAGAACCAAGCCTTGTTTACTAATTAAAGATTGTTTTATATTTCTTCAATTTATTGGTTCTAATTTCAGAATGTTGCTTGAGGATATTGATCAAGAAATTTCATGAAGAAATAACTTACAAAACGGTCACTTAATCACCCTTAAATTATAAGGTAAATTTCCAATATCATATCATAGTATATTGAAAAATGGTTACTAAGAAAAATATTTTTTTTTGAGAGTAAGAAAAATATATGAAAAAAATTCTGTTTCCATTCTAACAAAAGAAATTTTATTATTTTTGTGATATCTTATAATCCGTATTTACATGTTTATTAATCTTCTGTGTTTAAATAATATTATTAGTTAATTAATTATCTCTTTTGGAATAAAGACAAGAAGTATTAGAGAAGAATCCGGACATCCTAACTAGATTGATACTCTCGATCGGACAAATATGGAGTTGAGCAAATTGAGCACTTTATGTGTAGTAGCATGCTTGATGGCTTTCCCACTTATGGTTCTAGTTTCAGTGAGCAATCAAGACCACATGAACAATCTCATTGCTCTTGCTAAACTCAAAGTTATGGGTGCAAAAGTTGAAGATGTTATTGGTAATATTTCAATTATTTATTCACAATTTTTCTTGAGAAAATTACGTTGCATGCATGGAAACGAAAAACGAACCAAAAACGGGATAGATAACAATAATAATGCTTAATACGTATTTTGACCTTCTCGTAATGACTTTGTGTTCTTGTTTGTGAAGTTACAAATTAATTACCCTTTTGTTTTGGCCATGTTTTTTTTTACTTATTTTCAACACAATTCAGTTCAGTTCAACTTATTTCAGTTTAGTTCAATGTATCTTTTTTTAAACTAAAATGAACAGAGCTTTAGTTTGAAAGTTATATATTTTGTCCTACTCTTGTTCGGTTGTTGTCCATAACTCCTTAATCTCAAAGTTAATACTTACATCAATTTTGAAATTAGGTGATTTGTAAGCAATTAAAGAAGAATATGAACTGATTTGTGAGTTTAAGACAAAAATAAGGAGTCATTTATAACTTCCGAAAGTATAAAAGACAATTGAAATTTTGAGATAGTTTCATGGAACAAAGTATGTATTAAGCCTAATAATAATAAAAGTTATGTTTAGGCCCGATCAATTCGAGCTTTTCAAAGCCAAGTATTTGATACATTAATTCAACTAGGACAAAGCACAAAAAAAGCCTTTGTGGTTTCAAGTTTTTACAAATAAATCCCTCTAGTTTGTTTTTCTCAAAAAAAAAAAATAAATACTTGTGTTTAAATTTTTTAACAACATGGTGAATTGTCAATTTAAAATGCCCAAGATAACCATTTAACGACTTCAAAGTGAAAAATTCAGAACATTAAAGTTGTTTAGTATCACATTTGTTATGCAACTACATTTTTTATATTTTTCATAATCATCCTTTTAATTTGTTTCGTTCTCTAATGTTTACTTTCTCTCTCTTAACCAAACATCGCCTAAATGATCTCGAAATTAAAAAATTGAAGAATTAAAGTTGTTTAGAATATGCTTAATTTTATGAAGAATTTTAGGTATTTAACGGTTATTTTTTGAATTTGAGGAACATCAAACTTTTATTTTGTTAAAATTTGAAACATGTATTTTTTTCTAAGGAAAACAAACCACAAGTATTTTTTTTTTTTAAAACATGAAACCACAGAGGGTTTTTTTTGTACTTTATCCATTAAATTATGGAATCATTTTTTGAAGTAAAGTCGAAGGAAGGGGAGAAGTGGTGGAGGATCCCGACTAGGTCGGTAACTTTCACAAAATCCTGAAAACCCAAACCCAAAATCATTATTAAAGAAAATAAAAAATATACAAGAATATAAAATGGAAAATAAAATGAAAAGAAAAAAAAAACTAAATAATCGAAAACACTTGAAAAGTTGGATTTGTCTCTTCGAAGAAGCACCAACTCGAAAGTAAGTACAAAGGTTATGAGTTTCGTTAGAAAAAAGTTGCATATGACTCTATCTAACTTGATGGACTATATTTTTTCTTCTGCCTTGCCACAGTATACCACTCCTTAGTGGCAGATTGCGGCATCACGTAACTCCTCCGACATGCAAGTTTGTTCTCTAATATGAATAATTCTATTTGAGCGCCACAATCGATCAATTTTCTTTTGTGTCAATCGCCTCCGAATTCAAATCAAATTAGAATAAATCTGCTTATAGAAACTTCAATAAACAGTAGATGAGTCTATTTTGTACTGGCATCAAGTTTAAGAGTTCATTACATGGTAATTCAAGAAATAGAAATGATAATCCGACTCAAAGGCGTGTGTTTAAAATAATAATAAAACTTATTCTCTCAAATTCCAATTTTTTTTTTTATCAATTTTAAGCAAAACTCAAGTTCGATTTACGTGATTTTTTAGATTTTCAATAAAACTTATCCTGACACGTAAAATGTGTTGGCATCAATACTTTTATACATCATGGTATGAGAGTTTTTATCATTCTAGATTCTTTCCATGGTGAGAGAAAATGATGAAATGTAACTTGATTGTCTTATATTTATTTTCTTTTCCTCAGGTTCAAAATCTGATTCTGATAAAATTACTGATGATGTATTTCTTGGCGGACTTCTAGCTTCAGGATTTGATCAACAATCATGTTTAAGCAGATATCAATCGGCTCAATACCGAAAACATTCTCCCGGAAATCCATCTCCATATCTTGTCTCCAAGCTCCGAAACTACGAAAAACTCCACAAGAAATGCGAACCTCATTCAGAATCATACAACAGAACAGTTCAAGTTCTTAATTCCACAAATGTTTCAACTCCAACGGAATGTAATTATTTTGTTTGGAAAACTCAAGAAGGATTAGGAAACCGGATTTTAACTATGACTTCAGCATTCCTTTATGCTCTAGTCACGAATCGGGTTTTACTCGTTGACCATTACTCCGACATGGCTGATCTGTTCTGTGAGCCTTTCCCAAATACATCCTGGCTGTTGCCTCGGGATTTCCCGGAGGAGTTCAAATGGAACAGTCACCGTCCTACTTTCGGGAACTTGCTGAGGAGTAACGCGATTAATGCTTCGATGGAGTGTCCACCGCCTTTTTTATATGTTTTTCTAGCAGCTCGTCTCGATTTTTTTGACATGTTGTTCTACTGTGAGGATTACCACATCAGCATTCTTCGGAAAGTCCCTTGGTTGATCTTGAGATCGGACGAATACTTCGTCCCGTCTTTATTCCTGATGCCATATTTCCAGGAAGAGCTTGACCGCATGTTTCCAGACAAAGAAACCGTATTTCACCATTTAGGACGGTATCTTTTCCACCCGGCAAACAAGCCTTGGGGACTAATCATAAGGTTCTACGAGTCGTACTTGGCAAAAGCAGAACAAAGAATCGGTATGCAAGTTCGAATTTTCAACCCGAGATCAACTTCATTCGGAATACTAATGGATCAGGTCACAGCTTGTACATTAGACGAAAACCTGTTGCCAAAACTAGATACACAAAAACTGGTAGCCTCTTCAATGGAGAAGAAGGCATCGAAATCAGTACTAATAGCATCGTTATACTCACATTTCTACGATAACTTGACGAACATGTACTCGACATATCCAACTATATCTGGAGAAGTGGTAGCATTTCATCAGGCGAGCCACGAAGATCGTCAACACTCTAAAGAAAATAATCACAACATGAAAGCATGGGTTGAAATGTACTTGTTAAGTATGAGTGATGTGCTTGTGACTAGCTCGTATTCGACTTTCGGGTACGTGTCAATGGGACTTGCAGGAGTAAGGTCATGGATGCTTTCCAAGATGGAGGGTTGGAACACGTCTTTTTTGTCTTGTCAACGAGTCATGTCAATGGAACCTTGTCTCCATTTACCGCCTACCTACGACTGCAAGGCGAAGGCGATGGCGGATATGGCGAACATTGTTCCATATGTCAAGCATTGTGAAGATTTAACTTCAGGATTGAAGCTTGTGAACAAAATATGAGTATTGATTTGTCTGAATGTTTGTTGTTAATAGATTTGTAATTTTCTATTCCTTGTTACGATATTTATGTTGACAGATAAAATAAAACTTCCTTTTTTAAATTAATCTCTACTTTTGTTATCATAGTCGGTGAAGTTCAATGATAGATCGGTGTATTAGACTGAGAACGTAATAGAATTTCTCGATCCTGAGCCTTTTAAAATAGATAAAAAGCCTTGTTTGAAACGAACATGTAAAGGCTCGGTCTAGAGGAAGGTGACCTCAAGGGAAGTTTTAATAGCTTTAAAATAAGTATATATATATATATATATATATATTGGAAAGACACATTGCTATTATTGCTCGATGGCTTTCTCTTTAGCTTTGAGATTCAAATTGTTGTTGCTCCATATATCGCTATTTTTTAGGGTCGCTCCTCACTTACACCATCTCCTAGGACCGGACCATTATAGGAAAGACAGCTCCCACCTGGTAGGTCTCTAAACCAAGACATTAACATAGAAAGTCGACTTTGATACCAATTTTAACTACCTGTCTTGTTACTACTAATGTAAAGGAAGGCCGTTTAGCCACCTAAGCCCTCAAAATCGAGAATTCAATTTTGACCGAATGAACCACCTAGACCTGGTTAGGAACTCAAGATTTTACTTATTCCGGACTACTTTCCCAACCAGTCTCTGAAGGGCCCCGTCCACGGAAGTAGCATCTAGCGTTTTTTACTACAATGCTTACCATGTAGAATTTTTCCACTTTGATCCAAACTCCCTTCTCCGTGGACTCCATGCCTCTAAAACGCATCTATGTACAAACTGCACTTCACTCCTAGCCACTCTCTCTCCGTTTCCAATATGAAATTCAGTTCCTTTTTCTTTGCAGCCACCGCCATCCTTTTGACCGCTCTTCGCTCAAGTCTTCCACCTGGGGACCATCCCTCGGACCGCCAAATCGAGGACATGGTGTTTAATTTCTTGGGTTAACTAGCAAATCATCTTTTCCACATTTCTCTACTACTCAATCTATTAGAGCATCAGCATTGGTGTCCTTTGAGGAGTCCTTCAAAATTGCTTTTTATGTGCTTGCCATTGTAAGATTTATCCTTCCCTTGTTCTTCAATTCCCAAGTCCTTCGTATGAAGGACAAAGAAATTAAAATTGAAAGAAAACACAGAATGCATCTCGTTTGGGGTGGGGGGGTTCAATGGGCGGCTGTGATTGCCCAGATCATGCGCGTGCAGCACAAGCGCCTGATCTGGCGCGTCATGCTGCTGGAATTTAAAGGAGGTGGCCGACCAGGTGGTCCCCACCGGTCAGCCACCTCCTTTAACAAAATAAAAAAAAAAAAATTAATAAAACTTAAATATTTTATATGAAACGGATAGAAATGAATTAAACACTTAAATATTTATATGAAACGGATATAAATTTTAATATTTATATGAAACAGATAGAAATGAATTAAATTTTAATATATATCCGTTGGGTACAGTTTTAATATTTTTTTAATAGTAAATGAAACCAAAAATTTCTATATATAGAAGCAGTTTGTGGGCAACTCACTCACAACTCTTTTCCTTCTTTGTTTCCAATTTATCATTCAGATCAAAAAAATGGATAGAAATCAAGGTTCTTATGGTTTCGGGTACCCGAATAATCAATACTCGGGTAATCAAAATTACCAATATCCTTACCAAAACTCCCAAAATTCTCAAAATGTCAATGAAAGCCCTGAAAATTCACAAATATCTTCGGGTTTTCAACGACCTCAATTTTTTAACCCAAATATCCCGATGAACTACCCACCCCAGCAAAATTTCTACAATAACTACGGGTCTTTTCGTCCACCTATGGACAATTTTGGGAATCAGTTCCCCAACCAATATGGTTTTCAAAATCAAGCACCAGGTTTTAACTATGGAGGTGCTCAAATTAATTATGAGTCGCCACCTTCTAGACCGGTTGATTGCGAGATACCGGATAGTGGTGATGATGAAGAGATGGTGGCAGCGACTCAAGACAAGGGGAAGGGAAATGCGAAGAAAGATCCACCATATGTGTGGAATCGGGATCTTGAAGAAATTTTATGCAAATCTTTTATCGATATTTCTGAGAATTCCATTGTCGGAAACAATCAGACGCTGGGAAACTTCTGGTCAAAAATTGTCCAACAATATAACGAGCGGATTCAGAATGGTACAACGCCGATTAAGAAGGTTCGTGTTGCGATGGTAAAATTTTCAGCCATTAGCACAGATGTGAATTTATTTGTCGGGTGTATGACAGAAATGGATGATCAGCGTGCGAGTGGATGTGATGATTCTCAGCAATTAAAGGCTGCGAAATCACTCTTCAAGCAAAGGCACGCAAAAAATAAGCAATTTGTGTATGAGGGTTGCTGGAAAATTTTAAAGGGTCACAGTAAATGGGAAGAATGGCACAAGAAAGCCAAAAAAACCGGTGCAGAGTCCAGTTGTGATACTTCTAGTGAGGCAAACTCGGCTAGCAGAGAGCGACCTCAAGGAGTAAAAGCGGCGAAGGCTGCCTTAAGAGGCAAACAGAAGGGCAAATCTGCATCTAACCCCCTTGATCTGGATAGAATTGAAGCAATGCATCAAATAAAAGTTGAACAAAACCAAGAGCTGATTTTGCAAAAAGATTTGGATACACTGATGAGGAATACATCTAGCTTTACTGCATCCCAGATGAGGGATTATGAGAAAGTTTGCGCACGTATTAGAGGAAAATACCCAGATATGTTTAATTAGTATGCCTTAAGTTTTTATTTTTGTTGTTTTTCATTTATTGTCTTTAATTTTTATTGTTTTTTGTTTGTATTATTTATGTTTTTATGTTTGTTGTTTTCAATTATTGTCTTTAATTAATACTCAACCACTCAGCACTATAAATACTCAACAATTTCAATTATTGTCTTTAATTTTTATTGTTTTTTGTTTGTATTATTTATGTTTTTATGTTTGTTGTTTTCAATTATTGTCTTTAATTAATACTCAACCACTCAGCACTATAAATACTACCATTTCAATCCATTCTTCACACCACTAAACTACTCAACTAATATTCTCTAGCAAAAAATGTCTGATGATGAAATTGATCCCTATTTTGAACAATTCAATCGAGGCAATGGTGTTTATAGCTTTTGGGATGAAACTGAGGACGCTATTCATGAAGCTCTTATCCAACAATACTTAGCAGCTCCTCCTCCCACAACTCGCCGCCGTAGAGCATATATCAATCGGAATCGTGAAGATGCTGCAGAGCGATTGGAAAGAGATTATTTTGGAGATCACCCGGTGTACGGTGAAGGGTTATTCTGTAGACGGTACCGCATGAGCAAAAGTGAGTTCATGACAATACACGATGCCTTGGAAGCCCACTCACCATATTTTACTCAACGACATGATGCAACAGGGAGGTTGGGATTGTCTCCAAAACAAAAAATCTCTTCTGCCCTTCGTATGCTTGCTTATGGAGAGGCGGCTGATCGCTCAGATGAGTATCTCAAGATCGCTGAGAGCACGGCATTGGAATGTCTATCTTTATTTTGTCGCTCGGTTATTGAGGTATTCGGATCAGTATACCTCAGGAAGCCCACTGCTAATGATGTCAGACGGTTGTTCGAAATGCACGAAAACATACACGGATTTCCAGGGATGCTAGGAAGTCTTGATAGCATGCACTGGGAGTGGAAAAACTGTCCAACTGCTTGGCAGGGACAGTACACCCGAGGTGATCAGGGTGTTCCTACAATCATGCTTGAAGCAGTCGCATCGCATGACCTATGGATATGGCATGCATTCTTTGGTATGGCTGGAACAAACAATGACATTAATGTCCTGAACATGTCACATTTGTTTCGTGAGAAAGTAAGGGGTCAAGCTCCAGAGGAGGTCTACACTCTTAACAACAAGATTTATAACATGGGATACTACCTAGTTGACGGTATATATCCCGAATGGGCTGCATTTGTCAAAAGTTTTACGAATCCGATTGAGCCCAAGAAAAGATTGTTCAAAACTAAACATGAGGGTGCTCGCAAGGATGTGGAACGGACATTTGGGGTTTTGCAATCTCGTTTTAATATCATTCGCGGACCTGTTAGGTTCTGGGATCAAGATAAACTTCATGACATCATGGACACATGTATAATCCTTCATAACATGATTGTTGAGGCAGAGCGAGGCGGTTATCAGAGAGACTATCCTCAGGAAGAACCTAGTGTGCCTGATGATTTTGCTGCTTTGCCTGGACCTCCTAATACTGTTCAGGATCGTATCGAAGCAGATTTATGAATTCGTAATAGAGTAAATCATCACATTCTAAGGGACGATCTTGTCAAGCATGTACGGAATATTGCAGGACCTCCGGACCTCAACAACCCGGGAAATGCACCATATGGGTAGTGCGTTATTTTATTACTTTTTAATGCAGTGTTTTTTCTTGTATTTTTCACTTAAGTTTTTTTTTTAGTGTTGTGTGTTGTAATTTTAATTTATAATAAAATGTCGTGTGTTGTTATCGTAATAAAAAATTATTGTGTTACAATTCGAGACTCCGATTTTTAATACTCTAAAACGAAATAATTAAATAATTTAAAGTTAATTAAATTTTTTTTATAAATAAATATATTGAATTAATAGTTTATTTAATTGTGTAAGGTAATTATTATATGAATTTGTAAGTTTTAATTAATAGTTTTGGGTATTTGATAATTAAAAAAAGTTATGACACATGACCCACCTTTTTTTTTGAATGACTTGTTCCACATTGGGGCAAAAAGTGAAGGACTTGAAGAGGGTTCTTTGAATAGTGTTTGAAGAAGTTGGAGGAGTTCTTCCATTGGGGTTGCTCTTATAATTCACAAATACAGATCGACATAAAAGTCAACCCATTTCTTGTTTTTGAGTAATGAATTTAAGTTGACTTATCAGTCTAATTAAGAAAGTGACAAATTAATTGCTTCATAATAAGGTTATTAGTATGCAATTTGTTGATAATTAATCTTTTCTAATGATTATATATTCATAAAGATACTAAATTATCACTTAATTTCATCCATTTACAAGCTTATTTGAGTCACATCGATAATCTTCAAACATGCCGAACGATCTGCTCTGATACCATTTATTAGGACAGAGCTACGAGTCTTTCCTGTAGCTCGAAAACTCGTCCGTTGTATCGGTTTTCAGAGATGGAAACCAAAAAAAATTGCAACTTTTTCATTATTGTAACCTGTTTGTTAGTTTTCCCTTTTCTAGTCATGGTGTATGTGAATAACCAAAATCACATATTCAATCCGGTTCTGGGTGGAGAAGATGAAAACGTTACGGAAATTCGCGTCGGTAAGATCGAAAAATCTTTACGATGTAATATATGTATTATTTCACGACATTTTCTTGAGAAAGTGATGGAATATAGCTTGATATCGTGTTTTGTTCCTTTCTTTTTTGCAGTTTCAGGACATGATTCTGATGAAATTCCTGTTGATTTACTTCTCGGTGGACTTCTGGCTTCAGGATTTGATCCGGATTCATGTTTTAGTAGATACCAATCTGTCAAGTACCGGAAGCATTCTTCTCCATATCCATCCACGTATCTCATTTCCAAGCTGCGAAATTACGAGAATCTACATAAGAATTGTGAGCCTCATTCAGAATTCTACAACCGAACAGTTAGACTACTCAATTCCAGCAACGTTTCGGGTCCTGCAGAGTGTAATTACGTAGTCCGGAAGGCTCAAGAAGGATTGGGGAACCGGATACTCTCGATGACTTCAGCATTTCTTTACGCTCTTCTGACTAATAGAGTGTTGCTTGTTGAACATAATTTCGACATGGCTGATCTATTCTGTGAGCCATTCACAGATACATCATGGTTGTTGCCTCCGGACTTCCCTGAAGAATTCAGATGGAACAACCCGAGACCTACTTTTGGGAACTTGCTGAAGAGTAACAGCATTGATGCTTCAACGGAGTTCCTACCACCATTTTTGTATCTCTTTATTTCTGCTCGCCTTGATTATATGACACGTTCTTTTACTGTGACGAGTATCATACTACCCTTCTCCCGAAAGTCCCTTGGTTGATCTTCAGATTGGATAAGTACTTTGTTCCGTCTTCATTCCTGATGCCATCTTTCCAAGAAAAACTAGACAGGATGTTTCCTGACAAAGAATCCGTTTTCCACAATTTGGTTCGGTATCTTTTCCACCCTGCAAATAAGCCATGGGGACTCGTCACCAGATTCTATCAGTCTTACTTAGCTGAAGCAGATCAAAAAATCGGTATCCAAGTCGAGTTTTCAATCCTGAATCCGTTGCGTTCGGAAGACTAATGGATCAGATTACAGCACGTACACTTGAGGAAAACCTGATGCCAAAATTAGATAAACAAAAACTACTAGCTTCTCCGTCGAAGAACAAGACATTGAAAGCCGTACTAATAGCATCATTGTACTCACATTTCTATGACAACTTGACAAGAATGTACTTGACATTTCAACTATATCAGGAGATATAATATCCGTATATCAGCCGAGTCACGACAATCATCAACACTATGGGGATAACAAGCAAAATATGAAGGCATGGGTTGAAATGAACCTATTAAGTTTAAGCAATGTGTTAGTGACTAGCTCGTGGTTGAATTTCGGGTACGTGTCTCAGGGCCTTGGAGGGCTCAAACCATGGATCCTACTGAAACCCGAGGATTGGAACACAACGTCCCCGGCCTGCAAAAGAGCTATGTCAATGGAACCTTGTCTCCATAGATCACGTTATTATGACTGCAAAATGAAGGAGAATTTCGATTTCGGAATTGTTGTTCCATATGTCAAGCATTGTGAAGATGCAACTTCTGGACTTAAGCTTGTAAACAATCAATAGATCTGTAATTTTTCATTTTTTTTTATCAGAATACTTTGAGTAATAAAAATGAATTAATCTCAAATTAGTCATTTGAAATATAAAAATATTTGCTTATAAAGTTAGTAAAGCATATATAGAAAAAAATAGTTTGACATTTTTGTTGACCATTTTACTAACTTCATTCACAAATAAACTTTGTACAGTTGCTTATATAAAATTAAATACAAATTATTAGGCTGACATTGGAATTATTCGGTTTACGAGTTCGAATTTTGAGCATGTGAATGTTACTTCTTTAAGAAAAATTGCAGAACTTTTTCTATTTTAAGTTACATTATAATTATGTTATCTTTTTTTCTTTTTTTTTCTTATGTGTTCATTACAAGGTTGTGTACTGATTAAACATTTTTGCAAAATTCAAAGATCTGATAATGGAACCAGAGTTTGACATGAAACTACTTCGATGGGGTTCGATGAGGACAGTTGCCTTAGTTGCTTGTTTGCTAGTTTTTCCGCTAATTGTTATGATGTCTGCGAGTTATCATGATCGAATGTTCGATCTAATTAGTGGATTGTCCGAAGTCAAGGTTCTCGGAGGAAAATCACAGAATTTTGCAGCAGAATTCAGTGAAACAGGTAAGTACTAAGCCTCATTTGATGCAATTTCTCTAGAAAACGAATGGTCTTTTATTGTTTTCCATTTTACAGATACAGGACCGGATTCATATCAATCTTCCGTAATTTCTGATGAAGATTTGCTGCTCGGTGGACTACTAGTTTCGGGATTCAATCATGAATCCTGCTTAAGCAGATACCAATCTGTCGTATACCGAAAGCCCTCCTCGAAACAACCTTCAGCTTACCTTGTTTCGAAGCTTCGGAATTACGAGAATCTTCATAAGAAATGTGGACCGAACACAAATGCCTACAAGGCAACACTTGAAGTTATCTATTCCAAGAACATTTCGGGTCCAACAGAGTGTAATTACATTGTCTGGACGGCTCAAGCGGGATTGGGAAACCGGATACTAACAATGGCATCGGCTTTTCTCTATGCTCTTCTTACGAATAGAGTTTTGCTTGTTGAATTTAATCGTGACATGACCGACCTGTTCTGTGAGCCATTTCAGAATACGTCGTGGTTATTGTCCCATGATTTTCCTAAAGAGTGCAGAAGATTCAATCAATGGAATTCACAAACTCTTGGCAACTTGCTGAAGAGCAATATTTTCAATTCATCGAGTCTGTTATCACCTTCACACGTGAACATATTTCTGTCTTACGGGCTTACAGAATCCGACAAGCTGTTTTACTGCGACGAGAGCCACACGTTTCTGAGAAAAGTGCCTTGGTTGGTCTTGAGATCGGACGAATACTTCGTTCCAGCATTATTCCTGATTCCATCTTTTCAGGAAGAGCTTGACAGGATGTTTCCTGACAAAGAATCCGTGTTTCATCACCTGGGACGGTACCTTTTCCACCCGTCAAACAAGGCATGGGGACTCGTAACAAGATTCTACAACTCCTATTTAGCCGATGCAGACGAAAGAATCGGTATGCAAATTCGAGTATTCAACCCCAAGGCGGATCCATTTCAAGCATTAACAGATCAAATCCTATCGTGCACTCTCCACGAAAACTTGCTACCCGAAGTAGACAAGCAAGAGTTCGTAGCGGCCCCATCAAAAAACAAGACAACAAAGGCGATTCTAATAACATCATTGTACACCGAATTCTACGAAAACCTGACAAATAGATACTGGAAATTCCCGACAAGGACAGGAGAGGTAATCGAGGTATACCAGCCGAGTCATGAAGAGTACCAACATTTCGGTGACAATACACACAATATGAAGGCGTGGGTTGAAATGTACTTATTGAGTTTAAGTCATGAATTGCTGACGAGTTCTGGGTCAACGTTTGGCTATGTAGCTCAAGGACTTGGAGATATAAGACCGTGGATTCTTGACAGACCGGAGAACTGGATGGAATCAGAAAAAAAGGCATCGTGTCATCTCGGGATTTCGATCGAAGGGTGTCTGCATATTCCACCTAGCTATGACTGTAACAAGAAGGTGAATTCTGATATGGGAAAAGTGGTTCCTCATGTTAAGCATTGTGAGGATTCACCTTCAGGATTGAAGCTTGTGAATGATGATACATTTTAATTAGCAATTTTTCTTATTTGTTCAAGTTAAAATTGTTATTGATTTATTTTTGTTTATAGAAAATCTGAATCTGTAATCTTACATTTTTGACAGCAAATTTCTAGTTTTTCGACAAAACGACTTGCCGTTTAGCTTACCTTCATTTTATTATCTCTTTCCTTTTATTTTTAATTAATAACTTCCGATCCCTTGGTTCGGTGTTGTTGGAGCCTCCATTGCGAGGATACTCTTTATATATGAAAATTAAAATTAATAACTCAACTGATGATAATAAAATTTTATTAATATATTTATTAATAATATTAATTAAAACATCACATGAAATTCAGATCAATCAATTCTTCTTTTATTAATTAAAATGTGTTTTTCACTCAAAGTGGATAGGATATATATACATAAATTATCATGTTATATTATATTATAATTATATTTGCCTTTGAGTAAAAAATACAAGAACACCAAGAAATTTCAACTCCAATCCTTTAATTAATTTATAATTTAACATTTGATGTTATGAAATTAGCAGACGGAAACAATTTTTTTAAAATTGAACTTGCTGAGCATTTTTAGCAATTCCATGGAGACACAAAATGGATTTTGTTCCATGAAGATCATGACATTAATTGCTTGTTTAGTAGCTTTTCCTTCTATAATCATGTTGTCCAAAGATCGCCAGGATCGTATGTTCGATCTGATCGAATTCACCAAACTCAAAATCGGCATAGGTAAGAAATTGATCCAGAACTGATACTTTCTTGAGAAAGTGAAAGAAAATAAACTTATTATGTTTTACTTTCTTGTTTCACAGCTTCAGGTTTTGATTCGTCTCAACCCGAGGATGTTTCGCTTGGTGGACTATTGGCTTCAGGATTTGATCACGAATCCTGCTTTAGCAGATCACAATCTGTTTTGTATCGTAGACCTTCATCGAAAAAGCCATCTGCAAACCTGGTCTCGAAGCTTCGCGAGTACGAAAAACTTCACAAAAAGTGTGGTCCTAACACTGAGTCCTACAACAGAACAGTCCTGGTTCTTGATTCCAGCAACATTTCAAGTCCTACAGAGTGTAATTACATTGTCTGGATTGCTCATGCCGGATTAGGGAACAGGATGTTGACAATGGCTTCAGCATTTCTTTACGCTCTTCTTACGGGTAGAG
The DNA here is from genome assembly GCA_028411795.1 of Euphorbia peplus. Classification (NCBI taxonomy): domain Eukaryota; kingdom Viridiplantae; phylum Streptophyta; class Magnoliopsida; order Malpighiales; family Euphorbiaceae; genus Euphorbia; species Euphorbia peplus. The sequence continues at coordinate 2,481,631 of CP110843.1, read as the reverse complement.
TGTTGCTTGTTGAACATAATTCAGACATGTCTGATCTGTTTTGTGACCCATTCCCAAACACATCATGGTTATTGCCTCAGGAATTTCCTATGAAGAAAGAAATAGGATTCAATCGGTGGAACCCAAACACTTTGGGAAACATGTTGCGGAACAAGATGTTTAATGCGTCTACCGCGCCAACTCCTTCGTATATATATCTTTTTCTAGCTTCGGGTGCTGTGTTTCTCGACAAGCTTATATACTGTGAAGTGTATCATCAGGTTCTTCTCCAAAGAGTGCCTTGGTTGATCTTGAGATCTGACGAATACTTCGTTCCATCCTTATTCCTGATGCCATCGTTCCGCGAAGACCTTGACAGGATGTTTCCTGACAAAGAATCTGTTTTCCATCACTTGGGTAGATACCTTTTCCACCCATCGAACAAGGCATGGGGACTCATTACTCGATTCTATGAGGCTTACTTAGCTAATGCGAAAGAAAAAATTGGGCTTCAAATTCGAGTATTCAAACCCCAAAACACTTCATTTCCAAGACTAATGGATCAAATCCTAGCCTGTACCAATCAGGAAAACCTATTGCCAAGAGTAGACACACGAAACCCCAACGTCGTAGCTTCACCATCGAAAAACCGGACGTCGAAAGCTGTAATCATAACATCTTTATACTCGGAGTTCTATGCAAACATCACAAATAGGTACTAGTGGAGAAAGAGAAAAGAATAAAATTATCCATGCAAATTTGTGTACCTAAATGTGTACATTGTGTCGGTATAGTTATAATACGGATTTGGATTTAATGTCATGATCTAGCAGAATTATCCGTTTCTGACTCCATGTCTAAATTAAAATATGTAATTGTTAACACATTTTCATCCATTAACACCCCTTCGACTACTTGTTTTTGGCTTTGTGATGGCAGGTACTTGACGTTTCCAACTACTACAGAAGATGTGATTGCGGTGTACCAGCCAAGCCATGAAGAGCATCAAGTATTCGGGAATAGTATGCACAATGTGAAGGCATGGGTTGAGATATATTTGTTGAGTTTGAGCAATGTTTTGGTGACTAGTTCGGGCTCGACTTTCGGGTATGTGGCTCAGGCACTGGGAGGGTTGAAACCGTGGCTCCTTTACAGGCCCGAGACGTGGAATAACACTAAACTGGCTTGTCATCAAGGGCTATCAATGGAACCATGTCTCCATCTCCCACCTAGTTTTGATTGCAAGAAAAAGGCTTGGGTTGATATGGGCAATGTTGTTTCTTTTGTGAGACATTGTGAGGATGCAACTTCAGGAATTAAATTAATTAATAATTTTACTTGTAGTTGAAGTTCTTTTTTTCTTTTTCGAAAGGAGTTGTAGTTGAAGTTAATTAATTGATATTATGTTTATTTTAATCATAATATTTTTTCTAAGTGGATTTGTAAATTAGTCGAATCATGTTATCTGACAATTATATAAATGATACAATTGAGGATCTACGTTGGTAACATGGGTCAATGTCAAATACAATTTTGAAAACGTTTAAATATTTTATGCACGTATTCTGCACCATTTGTAAGTCGGTTCGTTTGGTTAGTATTTGTTTTGTTTTAGAACGAAATGTCTTTATGCTTGATAGAATATTGTTTTTTTCATAGAAAAAAAAATCAAATATGTGTTGAGCACATAAAATTCCTAGTAAGATGTAACTCATGTGTTACCATGAGTATATATTTTTGATTTATTACTAATAACATGTCATATTCTTTATAACTTAACTGAACTGAATATTAATGCATTTACTAAAAGAAAATTTTTAACATAAAAAAAATGGCCTAACATGTTAGAAATGTGACATGGATATAAGATTCATGAATAAGAGGGATCCATTTATTATATCTCAAATAACTGGATAAAAAGTATATAAAATAAAATAACTAATTTCTCTTCAATTTTTTGGTAAACAAAAGGCTGCCTCCATTTTAAAAAAAAACAAAAAAAAAAGCTGCCTCCATTGAAATATATTTAATACGTCGTGGCTGCAACCCAACTTTTAGAAAATAATTGAAAATAAATAAATAAATAAATAAATGGTTATTTTTAAATTAGTTTTTTGTGTTTTGGCATTTTTGCACATAAAGACAATAGTTTACCTTTGAGCAAACAAATGACCGTTCTTTTGTTTTGTTTGCAAAATTAAGAAAACGATCGATTTTGTTGATGTAAACAAGGACATTTTTTGCTAAATATTTTTTTAAACCTTTGACCGATTATGTAAGAGTTAAGCTCAAAGGTCAGAAAAAAATATTTGACAAAAAATGTCTTTGTTTACGTCAACAAAGTCGACTATTATCTTAATTTTACAAACAATGCAAACCACAGTACTTTATTCGCAAAAATAAAATAAAATCACATAGCATTTATTTGAAATTAACTCATAAATAAATGATAATATTGTGCTTTCGTAAAAAGGAAGACAAACTTATATAATAATAACTGGTAAGATATTTTTATTAACTACTAGTAAATAACAGCTTAAGGACAACTACGCTCTAAGAAGAACCGTGAGTTATGGATTCAAATTACCTATCGATAAAAAAAGTGAGATTCTAAAGAAAATCAATAATTTGTAGTGCTGCTTTTCTAATTGAAAAACAGTTCATGAAAATTTATCCTGAATTAAAATATATTATAATGAACTCCACATCAGAGTATATGTTGAATAATTGATTAAATTGTTAATCAAATATTAGTCATTTAAAAATACTAAGTCAAAGTTCATATGCTTAAGAAACACCTTCACAGAGATCAGAATTTTCAAATCAGCTAAATATGAAAGAATTCTTCATCTTCTTCTCTACTCAACTTAATTTTCAGGTAAGCTTCTTCTTAATTTCAACTTTTTAACTTTCATTTTTAATTAAATTTTCATATATATATATATATATATATATATATATATCCGGTCGCCGGAAAATGGGTAGTTTTGGGCAGTTATTCGCCTGAAAAGAGGGTTTGAGAGTGCTGCTATAGATTCTCTAGATTTAAGAATCGGCCTTGACTACTAATATTAGGAGTCATAATACACTCATTGAGATTTTAGTACTTTATTTATGAAAACAAGTTTTTATATTTTCAACTTTTGTTTTTTTTTTTTTTTTTAATTGTTCATGTTTTTGTTTTTTTCTGAAGTTGGATTTTGTCGTCAGAAATATAGCAGATTTTTTATTTCTTTTACCATTTTACGGCAATGTACAAATTATTAATTTCTTTTTATTTATTTTTCATTTGATTTTTAAGCTCATACTTGAACGACTAATTCAATGTACAAATTATTACTAATATACATAATTCTTGAAAGACAAATGTATAAAATGTATTTATTTCAAACAAAATATCCACAAAATGGAGATTTTGGAAGGTCAATGGTCATTTGGTTCACATTAACAAATTAGAAAAAATTTAATATCGTTAATAGCAGTTTGTGATTGATTGGGCTTAAAGTAAATTTTTCTAGTCCAAGCCTTTCACCTTAGGATTTGGGCTTGTGCAAAATTATTATTTTTTTTTATAAATGTGCAAAATTACTTTGGATGTATACAACGTCTTTTTTTAATATTTCCAATCAAGATAAATTATATATTTAGCCAGTAGAAAAATTAAATGGTAATTTTGTTGCTATTTAATTCTCGGGTTTTTCTATGGTTACTTTGCTATTTATAAAGTAATTATTATTTTGCTCACTATCACCATTAGATGAGGGTAGTGGATTTTGTTCCAATGGTGATGAAGGCAAAGTAATGGTTATTTCAAAGTAAGTAACCATAGCCTACACCTTAGTTCTCGCCTCAAACATTTAAAATTAGTTTGCTAACTAACCGAAACAGTTTCTACATTTTTGTTGGTTATCTCTATAGTCGTGTTAATAATATGGCAAACATTTTAGGTTACCTTTCTTTTTTTTGTTATTTATCTCCATTTTTAAATGTTGGTAGTTTTTTGAAAGTGAAATTTTTTATAAATGTTGGTCCTTTTTGTCATTTATGGTAATAAGAGTTAGTGTTTTGTCAATGATGTACTTACAGAGTTTTAAAAAAACAAGTAACACAATAGAAATTAAAAAAAGATGATTGATTAATATTTTGTATGTTATAACTAATGATATCTTAATTTCTCATATTTTTATAAAAGTGACTAACATTTAGAAACGGAAACGGAAGAATTAATATGTCGCATACTTGTTATTCTAATAAGTTGTTCACAACAATATTAATACTTATATATATAGTAAGAGAGTTTAGACATAATTGATTAAAGTTTGATGTAACATTTACAGTTGTGCTCACCTAGTCAATGATTGACCAAATACAATTTGATCAATCACCATTAGATCAAAATCTAAGGATGGAGATTAGTTTGGTGATTTCATTAGGTTCTAATCCCCACCTTTAGATTTTGATCTAATGGTGATTGACCAAATTGTATTTAGTTAATCATTAATTAAGTGAGCACCACTCTTAACATTTAAATAACAAATGAAATAGCAGTAAACTTGTGTACCTTCAATTTTAACATTAGATAAGAGCAACTAATCTTACTTAAATATATTTTACCAAAAAAATCTCAAATATATTAAAAGCACTAATGTTTATATTTGGCCCAACTCTCATTAGTTTCCTTCTAAATATTATTGCATAGTCAATCACTAACAAAAAAGAAATTTCTCTCAGAAAAAAAGTATAGAGAACATTAGATGGGCTAGTAGAGATGGTGTTAGGTTGTTTGACATCTTACATTTTAGTTAAGAGGTCTTGTGTTCAAATCCCCATTCACTCATTAATACCTTTTATTACTTTCTCACATTCTATACATTTTCTTTCACATTATTATTCTTTTACACATCCTATACCTTTTCTTTTACTATTTTCTCAATTATTTTTATTATTAGTTTTGTTTTTTCTTTGAATTTAAGTGTAAATTTACATATTTTTTCTTTTTTTTTTTTCAATTCCATTATTTTGCGTCATTAATATTGATCGATTTTGCTATTTTGAATGGAACTAGAGTCGTATATCGTTAATTTTGGTATTTTTTTATGCAAAACTAAGTCTATGGCAAAAAAAAAAATTTACATAGAAACGTGCCCCCCTTATACGAATTTCTGGATTCGCCACTGGGCAAGGCCAACATAAATAAAGAATATATATTTTTATATTTATTAAAACTAAATCCTAATGTAAGAAAAGGGAAAAATTCAATGCATAAGTAATGTATTAAAAGATGGTGGGGGAAGATAGAGTTAGGATCATGGAGTCAGATTATCGACATACGAGAAGGAATTCAAATATCATAATTGACAAGTTGGTCTTCTGATACTGAATTAGTTGACATATCATATGAAGTTCGAAATTCAATTATGTAACACAAAAAATATTAGTTCTTCTTTTTATATAAATAAAAAAAATAATTTCAAATATTTGATAGAGAGAAAAAAGATGGACTTATAAGGAAATTGTTAGTGATATTTTTGAAAAATATTTCGTTTCAACTTTGGCTCGATTGAGTTATGTAAATACGGGCGTGGGCGTGCCCGAGAATTTGATTCTCAACCTATGTTCTAGGAAACGGTTTAAATGAAATAATGCGCTTATTGACTTTTAATAAAAACGATTGGACGAGGGAAGCAAAGATTGAGAAAAAATTCCTCTTGGTTTCCTAACTGTTCTCAGCACAACTTTAGTTAAAATTGACCAATAATTTTTGATTTAAATGCATAAAAAAATAAAAAAACAACACAAAAAAGTTTTTTAATTTTTTTTATTGCTCTAAATATTTGTTCGTTACAAAGGAAATGATTATAAAAATGAAAATAAAATTGTCAATAAGACAAACAACAAAATCTCAAAATCGTAAATAATAATGAAAAATACGAAATTGAAATGTAAATTAACCGAACGATGTCGGGGCGTTATGTAGATCTGTGACTGTGAGTTTGGAAATCGCGAATCAGAAACTAATTAATATATTTTTTGAAAGGAATTAATTCTTTTTTTTTTCCAATTACTACTGTGTTTCATTATTCAATCATATCTAAACAAATCAGAATGTTTTTTTCTCTTTACAGGACTAATTACTCACTGGCATTGAAGATTTAGATTCCTAATTCATAATTATCATTTTAATTGATATATTTTTTCTCAATAAACAAAATGGAAAAATCAAAATTTTGTTCAAACAAAATCACAACAATTCCAATTATTCTTTGTTTCATAGCCTTGATTATTTTCATCAGTATCCCAATCATATTCCAAGATTCCATAGTATCAGAACATCAAGATTCTAAAATTTTCACAAGATTCTCTGCAGGTAATATAATGTTTTTCACTTCATTTCAACAAATTCATACCTCAGATTCTGTTTTTCTAATGTTCTTTTCCATTCCGATTTCAGATTCCGAACACAGGACTAAATCTGATCAACCCGAGCCAGACAGATTCCTCGGAGGACTTCTATCTCCCCGATTCGATGAGGAATCTTGCATAAGCAGGTACAATTCTTATCTATACCACAAGAATTCAGCCCGAAAGCCTTCTCCGTATCTTCTTTCCAAGCTCCGAAGGTATGAAAAACGCCACGAACGTTGCGGTCCTGGATCGGATTCCTATAATAAAGCTGTGAAGGAACTGAATTCTAGTCAAATTTCGGGTAATTCTACAAGTAACTGTAAGTACATTGTCTGGTTACCTTCTAATGGCCTCGGAAACAGGATCGTGAGCATGGCTTCAGGCTTTCTATACGGGTTACTTACTGACAGGATACTGCTTGTCGAACATAGAACTGATATGGCTGATCTTTTCTGTGAGCCGTTTCCGAATTCGTCTTGGTTACTACCGGTAGATTTCCCCCTCAGGGATCAGTTTGAGAGGTCCGAAATGAGAGATGTACATAGTTTCGGAAACTTGTTAAAGAGAAACAACCGGAACGATAGCAATAACGTTTTGTTGCCAGAGTTTCTACTTCTCTATCTAGCTTATAACTATGATGAACATGACAAACTTTTCTACTCAGATCCGAATCAGGACTTTCTCCGAGAAGTCCATTGGTTGATTCTGAGATCGGATCAGTATTTTATCCCGTATCTTTTCACTATGTCATCTTTCAGGAAAGAGCTTGACAAGTTATTTCCTGACAAAGAGACGGTCTTTCATCAGATTGGCCGGTATCTTTTCCACCCTTCAAATCAAGCATGGGGACTAATCACAAGATTCTATGACGGATATCTAGCAAACGCAGATGAGAGGATCGGATTTCAAATACGTGTATTCAACCCCGAAACAAGTCCAAGCAACCTAGTAATGCAACAAATCTTGTCATGTACAAACAAGGAAAACCTGATACCAAAACTAGACGATAAAAAACATGTAGCTTCCATGTTGCAAAACCGGACAATGAAAGCCATTCTCGTAGCTTCATTACAATCCACCTACTACGAAAACTTGAGGCACATGTATTGGATGAAAGCAACAAGAAATGGAGAGGCAATTGGGGTTTTCCAAGCAAGTCATGAAGAGTATCAACATTTTGGGGATAATATGCACAATTTAAAGGCATGGGCCGAAATGTATGTTTTGAGTACAAACAATGTGCTCGTGACTAGCACGTGGTCTACTTTTGGGTACGTGGCCCAAGGACTTGGAGGTTTGAGGCCGTGGATTCTGTTCGTTCCTGATAAGGATAATACACCGGATCCGCCTTGCAGGCAGGCGATTTCAATGGAGCCTTGCTTCCATTTTCCTCCAAATTATGATAGGGAAAACAATGTGAGGTTTGGTGGTGTTGATTTTGGTCCTTATGTTAGGCACTGTGAGGATGTGAGTTGGGGATTAAAGCTAGTTAATAATGATATTGGTGATACATAATTTATTACATTTGTTATAGTTTAATTAGTTGAATCATGTGTATATATTATTCATTGGATTTGGTTCATTGAATTCAGTGACTAATCTAGAACTTATTGATAATGGGTGCTTTTGATATAAAAAATTTATTTTTTTATAGTGTTTTTACTTATAAACTAAAGTAATGTATACAATTTTTATAGATTTTTAAGCATACTCACTTGTAATTGCTCAAATCTCAAGTATGATTGCGTGAGTGTTATCTTTCTCCTATTATACTCTTGTCCGTTTGAATTTGGTACTACTCATATCTGTCTCATTACCCTAACGAGGTTAGGGTTCACTTTGCAAATCTCACACGTTTACCTATTTAGAACACAGATCGTACCAACAACTACTCTTACCTATTATAACTAATTATATTATTTAATAAATTTTAAATAATTTAATACAAATAAAAATCAAATTTGTTTTTATATATTTTTATTTAATTCCTTCCGATCCATATTATTTGTCATAGAAAACTTTGTTCTATATATTACTTGTCATCATTGTAACTTTTTTCTATTTTGCCGTTATTAATTAACTTAATATTAATTGATTTTTTTTCGTTCTTTTACGTTTTCAATGTATGATAATTGCACATAAAATAAGAATAATTTATAAAAAGAGATAAATGATACTTTTAGTCTATAGATTTTATTTGTAAAGGTAAATAAAGAGATATAAAAGGGTATTTTATTTATTTATTCATTTATTTATTTTGAGAATTGAACTTCTACGAGTATCCATTACTCCTTACCCGTCAAATAGGTACGAGAATTGAATCACTGAGGGATAATCCAATACACATGCTTGTTACGGATATTAGAGTCTTTCCATACTGTCTCAAACCTTTTTAAATCGGGTTCAGATAGTCCTGTTAAGGTCGGGTAGTCGGGTAGTGTCATTTGCAATTCCTTTGAATTTTCACGCATGTTTGTGAGATTATTCAAAAGTAGACCTGCGGATCTGATTTTTTTTTTTTCCTATCTCCAGCTTGTATAAATGGAATTTCAGAAGAGCCCGATTATGGAAGGATCCATAATTGCCATGGAAAGCTAGCTAGGTGACTCTCATATTCTTCCAAGGCATGTGAGTTTATTCTGTTTTGTTCTCTTGAATCTTCAACTTAGAAATTGAATTCAAATCAATTTTCTTTGACTTCGAGTCAAAATCGTGTTATGTTATCTCTACATTCCATATGATTGTATGTTTCAAGAACACTCTCTTTAATAGCATTTTTAAGTTTAGTGTCCGTTTAGATATAAGGATATTTTATGATGGTTATTTTTGCAAATAATGTTTTACCAGTGTCGGTGCCTGTTTCTGTGTCCCCACATCATAGATAAAGCCAAGACAATGATATTCGTTTCAATCTTGTCATGATGTCTATGCAAGTCATGTTATCGTGTCAGAAATTGCCAACCCCAATTTTGTCCAAGGAAAGCCTCGATTTGTGTTCTATTATAATTGCTGTCTAGTTGATTCAGTAACTTATGCTTCTGAAAATATAATATGCGCGATGTAACGCTGCTCTTCTTCTCTTTGTTCGGATTTGAGCTTACCTCGCAACAGAATACCTCAATATCGTGTCAAATTCGTGTTATGTGCCATATGAGGAATATGATAATCGTGCCAAATTCGTGTTATGTGCCATATCAATATGAGGAATATCATAATCGTGTCAAATTTGTATGTGCCATATGAGAATATGATCATCGTGTCAAACTGATAATTATTACAGGTAGATGCTGATAAAATCATGGAAGTCATACAAGTGACCAAAGAAAGATTGAGATTCGCTACCAAAGGATTCACATCAATCCTGGTCACATTTTTCATAGCTTTGCCGGTGTTACTTATTTTCTCAAAGATGTCTGGAAACTTAAAGTTTGATCCGAGTTTATTCATCGGGATAGAAGCTCAAAATGCTACTACGTCATTAGGTCTAAACATATTTGAATGTTCATTTGGTAAATTTTAGTTAGATGCTAAGGGTACGCCATTCTTTATAGCTAATTCTTGTTTCCCCCTGAATTCGCAGTTTCCAAAGACGAGATCAATGAGCCAACCAGCATGCACAATGAGGGCCTATTGCTTGATGGACTAATCCCTTCCGTATTTGATGAAAGATCCTGCTTAAGCAGGTACCAATCTATCCGTTATCGTAGAATTTCACCCCGTAAACCATCTCGTTTTCTCCTCTCAAAACTACGTAAATACGAAAAACTTCACGTTCATTGTGGACCGAATACCAAATCCTATAACAAAACCTTTGAGGGACTCGAACGGAGCCACATAAGCATCCCAACCGTATGTAAATACATCATATGGAGACCAGTGAATGGCTTGGGAAACAGAATGGTTAGCATAGTTTCATCATTTCTTTATGCACTCCTCACAAGTCGAGTCTTGCTCATTTACAACGGGACGGACATGGTTAATCTGTTCTGTGAACCGATTCCAAATACATCTTGGTTACTTCCTACAGACTTTCCCCTTCGGAATGAACTCCGTAAATCTGAATTGAAGTATAATCATACTTCAGAAGCCATGCTAGATAACGAGTGGATAAACAAATTGATTGAGTCAACACCAACACCACTGTTTCTCTATCTTACTCTTAAAAAACGTGATTATCTCGATAAGAAAATCTTTTTCTGTGATCGAGGACAAGTGTTTCTCCGAAAAGTCCCTTGGTTAGTCCTGTCGTCGGAACAATATTTCGCCCCTTCTTTCTTCCTGATGCCATCTTTCAAGGTAGAAGTAAACAGAATGTTTCCTGACAAAGAAACCGTTTTCCATCACTTAGGTAGATATCTTTTTAGTCCTTCGAATCACATATGGGAACAGCTAATCACGAAATTCTACGATGCATACTTAGGCAAGGCAGACGAAAAAATCGGCCTCCAATTAAGAGTATTTCATGCTAATGCTAAAATGTTACATATTACTATGGAGAAAGTATTATCGTGTACTTTGAAGGCAAAACTTATACCTGAATTAGTAGACACTTCGACTTCGGCTTCATATTCTAAGAGTCGAAATCGGAAATCGTCGAAAGTTGTTTTAGTTGCATCATTACATTCGGAGTTCTACGCAAACTTAAGTACTATGTATTCAGGTAAACCAACTGTGACAGGGGAAGTTGTTTCGGTTTACCAACCGAGTCAAGAAGGTTATCAACATCGGGGAGATAATATGCACAATATGAAGGCATTGGCTGAAATGTATCTCCTAAGTTTGTGTGATGTGTTGGTGACTAGTCCCTCTTCGACTTTCGGATACGTAGCTCAAGCTCTTGGAGGTTTGACACCGTGGTTTTTGCAGCATCCGGAGAATGGAATGGATGAAACTTGTAAACGAGCCGTGTCAATCGAGCCGTGTTTTCATTATCCTTCAAGATATGATTGTAAATTAGAGAAGAAAATAGATGTTGGTGTTCTTGTTCCTTATATAAGGAAATGTGAGGACAGAGTTTCAGGAATCAAGTTGTTTAATAGTCATTGAGAAGTATAATGGTAATTTCTTTTTCCTGGAATTGGAGCCTTATATTAGTACGAACTCGGGTTAATTACATCTATGGTTCTCCGACTTGTAAGAAGTAGAATAAAAATGTCATAGATCTTAATTGCAAGGTTATTGTTGTTTAACTTTAGTTTCACTACGCTACTTTTGTTTGAAAACTCGCAAACACATTAGTTAAAGACGCCACATAAATAAGATGTCATCAAATATAAAGTAAAAAGATACCGTATTTTTGCCCATCATAGTATTGAAATTCCATGTCAAAGTATTTGCTGGTTTTAGAACTAAATGAGCATATGTGAAACAAATTGGTAATCATTATGCAACTTTTATTAACAAGTTAACACATTTTATTAAATTATTAATTCTTGTTAGAAGTTTTATATGAAATTCGAACCAAAGTCTCACTAAGTGGAATAACTATGATGAATTTTATTCAATTATGCTTAGTATTGTGCAAGTAACATCTTCGTAAATAAAAGATTAACATGTTGGTTCTAAAAAAATCAACGTGAAAAAGTAAAAATAAAATTCTTGAGGTTTCATGGATTTGTAAATGGAGGAATGTGATTTCAATTTTTGCCAAATGAGACATGTGATTTACAAAATTGACAACTAAAGGAATTTGACTTAAGGTGTTAGTATTTGATGATATGTCATTTTAACCTTTATGATGTGTCATGTTGGCTTGTTGACTTTGATAACACGACATAATAAAGTAGTAATTTTTTTTGTAACATGTTGATGAGGTGACAAATGTTATTAGTTAATTTTACTTTTATTTATCAACTATGTAAACCACATACCTCATTTTGCAGAAAATGGAACTACATTCCTGTATTTGCAAAACATTGAAACCACAAGGGTTTTATTTGTACTTTTCCTTATTTATTTATTTTTACTTTTTAAAGATGTTATAATCATCTACCAAGTAATAGTTTAATGGTTATTATGCTTTAAAGAAAGTGTGAGGTTTTAAATACGAAAAAGTTGACAAATGTAAACTTATGAAAATAAATAAAAGATATTATGATCAAATGTTTACTAAAATACATTATTTCCTAACTTTTTTGGGGTAATTTGCACTCATGACTTCGAACTTTATACTTACTAACATTCATTATTATGGTCTATAAACTTTACACTTCAACAATATAATAGCCTGTTTCATTGTTGATCAAATAAAAATAAAGATCTCAAAATGAAAAACTTTCGGGAGTTAAATTGTTTAGAACCATATTTTCCTTTAAACCATGATTTTAAATTTTACGAAATCAGTATTTTTAAATTTTTCTATCTCTAAATAATCTTTTTCTCTTTCCTAAAAACAACATATAAATGGTCTCGCAGCTTAAAAGTTGTAAGAATTAAACTTTTTTAAAACATTATTTTTATAGATTTCACATTGAAAGAATTACTTAATAGGCCATTTTCAACAATATATAAACGGTTTTTCTATAGTGTGCCCAAAGGGCACGCGTTAAGCTTTGATTTTGCATATGATAAGAGTTATCTATATTTGTATCATTATATCTAATTCCTCGATTTTAGGAATTTATTTATTTCATTAATTATATTACATAATTAACAATATTTCAATAAATACACTTCTCTCTCCTATTATATAATGTTCTCTAATTTAATATAGGGTTTTCATATATGCATCCCCAAGTAAAAAATATGAGTATATTTTTTATTATACCCTAAATAATCATGGGTGAACCCGTTGCACATGTATTGTAAAACGTAGAAAATTGTAAAATAATGTATTTTACAATTTTCTACGTTTGACAATACATGTGCAACAGGTTCACCCATAGTTATTTAGGGTATAATAGAAAATATAAACTCGTACTTTTGGCTATGGAAGTACATACTTGGGAAGAATGATTAAATTTCTGTTAAAAATGAGTTATAGGATTAAAATATAAAATAGGATAGAGAAGTGTATTTGTTGAAATATTTTTAATTATGTAAAGATAATTGATGAGATGAAGAATCCCTAAAATTAAGGAATAAAAAATAAAATATAAATGTGGATAATGTTTATCATATGTAAAATCAAAGCTTAACGCGTGCCCCTTGGGCACATTATAGAAAAACCGATATATAAAAAATTCATAATAAATGACAGTAAAATATAAAATTTAAATACGTAATGTCAAATTTCGAAGTTAGTTCCCCATATTAGGACATGTTTGGTGTAGTTGTTCTTGTTTACTGTTTCTGATTTCTATTTGAGGTTTGTTTTCCTGTTTGAGGTTTGCTGTTTCATTTTGCTATTTGGTTATTAGTGTTTGGAAAAATTATGATTATTTATTGTTGTTAGTATGCGTTTGTGATATTTTTGATATATCCCAATTTTCAACCTTGATATGCTAAGTGAGTTTGAAATTGGTGAAAATATAAATGCGGAGCGTGCCAGAGAATATAATTCTCAATTGATAAAATAAATTAAATATAAAATGAAAGATTGCGCCTAAACTTGAATTTTAATCATGACGATTGAGCGGGAGCTACAAGGATTGAAAATAAAAACAACTCCATTTGGGTCCTCGGTTTCGCTTGACAGGTCAACCGAAAATATAACGCTTTTTGACTAATTGGGCTAGTAGAAATAAAAGACTTGTAATATAAAAATAAAGGTAAAAGATACAAAGATATAATTTTTAATTTTTTATACTTTTATTGATTTTTGTAAATGTTTTTGGGCTTACAATACTCACAACAAAAGCGAACTACAAAACGTGACGTATATGTCATCGCACAAAACAACCACAATTTGAAATGATTAAACAAATATATACAAAATAATTGCAAAATAACATGAACATAAATAAACAAACTTAGTTTTATTAGAGCCTTGGAGACTATTGGAAACTGAATTGGAACTTGTTACGTGGATCTTGCACTTTTAGATGTAAATGGAGAGTTTTGGAAACTTCAAGGACAGATATGGAACTTTGCCATGAAATTTTAATGTGAATACGACTGTTTACTGGGAATTTTGTGATGATTTTGGTGACTTTGGGAATATTTCTTGAGCTATGGTGGACCGATTTGAACGAAAAAAGAGTCTAGATCTAATATTTGGATATCAACGAACAAAACGCGACTAGTTTTAGAGGCTAAAAATTACTAAATTTGGCTGAGATTATTTAGTAAAAAGTAACGTCCAAAAAAGTTGTTTGATGAATTTTTCAGAATGAAAAATCCAAAAGCTTGTTTCTAGGTCTATTGATCAATTTGAATCGATAGGAACTCTTTGAAAAATGATTTAGAATGAGTGTGAAAACAAATAATAGCTCGAAATTGGAGTTTCAAGGATCTTGATTTCACAAAGTTAGCTTTGAAGCTTTGGAGAAGATGACAAATGTGACTTTAAAACTGGACAGAGACAACTTTAAAATTGCGGCTTGGGAAATACTCTAGATTATTTTTTTAGTAAAAGCCGGGTGTGTAGGGAAAGTTAGAAAACCGCTCGACATTCCAACTAGGTTGGCACCCCGAGAGTGGTTTCTAAAGAACCCTGACCCAAATTTATTAAAAAGAAAAAAGGATACAAAGGTAATGATAACAAAAAGACAACAATTAAGTAAATCTATATTGCTCTAAAAAACAAATATCGTCCAAAACGAAGTTGTCGCAAAAAGTCGGCGCCGAATCCTACCAAAAGATACCTTGGTTGGAGAGACCGTGCTTGGCAAGGGAGTCCGCTGCCCGGTTTCCTTCTCTGAATATATGTGAAGCATAAATGTGCATTAATGAAAGTCGATCTAAACAGAGTATCCATTTTTGTCGGACAAACAGGGAAATACTCTAGATGATTAAACTAAGAGTTTGCAAAAAAGGGAACTGAAATAATTGAGTATGTTAAGAGAAATCATAACCTGAATGTATCTGAAACTGAGAGCTTTCAACGAACTGAAATTTGGGAGTCTGGAATCGGAGGACTTCTAAGGACGATTTGGCTATACTATAGAACTACTAAGAAGACTATGATAGACCTGAGATTAATTAATAGATTGATCTGAAAATTGAATGAGAGATTTGATAGTTGATTTTGGTTGATTGTTGAGTGAAGGTGAAAAATGAGAGAATGGTTTCCCTTTTATAGGCCAAAAAACCTTGATGAGCAAGTATTAACCCACTACTTTCTAAAATTATGCCACTAACATTTGACGTGGTTCAAAGGGTAAAAGAGTCATAAGTAACGGATAGCCAATATTGAAGCATTTGGAAATCCTACACTTAGATTGCTAACATGGCAATTTGATGTGTTTTTCCTTTATCTTTGAAATGTAACAAATTGCTTCTCGTAGCTCAAATTCGACTTCATGAATACTCGTTAGAAAGCTTAAAAAGTCTAGTCTTAGAACATTCAAGTCTTGTCCCATGATTGCATCGTTCGATGCTTCGAAAATTTCATCTATCAGAGATAGTTGTTGTTGCTTGAAAAAAACCACTTCGTAACTTTATTTTCTATTTTATTTTTATTTCTTTTTCTAAATTTTTTTGTTTCTTTTTTTTTTCTTTTTTCTTTTTGTTTTTATATTTAATTTTACGGATTTAAACTATGAGTTCAAACTTAAACTTATCCAAAAAGAAAAAAAAATTAGCCCCAGCAGTATGAAAAATGACTAATATAAGTATAATTATTTTTATTCAATGCAAAATGTAAAGGACAATAAAAGAAATTAAAATTCGTAGATTTTTTTTTTAGAAAATGTAGTATTTTGCTATTTTTTGAAAAATTGGTTGTTTTTTACATAAAAAGTAGTAAACAACTTTTTCTAATTCTTAACCAACACCCAATTAATTGTTTTTTAGAATAGTAAAGCAAAAAAAAAAACAGTTGTGAAACGGAGAAACAAACGTCTTATTTAGTAAATACAAAATTCAAGAGGCCATAAGGGTAATTTACCCCAATTTTCTGCAAAAATGTTTAGAGTACCCGTTTGGGCCATATAACAATTCACGGTTCAGATTCAGTCAAGAGGCGAGTCTATGATTGGCCTCCGTAAACTCGATCACAGACAATCGAATGACAATGAAATAGTGTTCTGACTTTTTTTGTCTTGACTATTTTAGTTTCTTGTCTGAACATATGACGGCGATTCAAAATTAATAGCAACTTCAATTCACTGATTGATTTTCGATTCCAAAGAGGTAAAATTCCCACTTGATCCTCTTAAAAAACCCATTTTAACAGTTGAAGTTGCCTTCTTTTTACTTTTTTCTAATGGGTAACATCATCTCTTTTCATTCTGCATCTTACAATTCAAATTTTGATTTCTGGGTAGTTGATTATGTAGCTTATGATTTTGAAAATGTGTATTTTTAAAGCTTTTTTGATGATTACAGGTTCAGAATCATGGAAGTGATTCAAGTCAAGAAACAAAGATTGAGTTTCACATCAATCATGGCTATAATTTTCATAGCTTTGCCACTTCTACTTATTGTTTTAATGATGCCAACAAGCTCTAATTTTGATCTACCTGCAATTTTTGGAGCACAAAATCAAAAGGGTAAGACAGACGATTGCTTAATCATAGCTTGTTTTCAATAATGATCTTAGATTTTGTACTAGTCGGGCAGCCGAGGACCTTTGGGAACTAATACGTGAATGATTAACATTATTTTGGTCCTTAAATGTCTTGCTTTTCTTTATGGGCTTAATAGATCACAAGCTTTTAAACTTGTTCAAAAAAGTAGATTAGCTCTTTAAACATGCATGGTGACTCGTTAGCTTCCTGAACTTGCTTAAACTGATTTATTTGCCACTTAAATATGTGTAAAGTGATCTATTGACCACTCAAAACTTGTTTAAACCGATATATTTGTTCTAGAACTTACCAAAAAAGTAGATTGACTCCTTAAACATGCATGGTGTCTCATTAGCTCTCTGAACTTGCTTAAAGTGATCTATTTTTCACTTAAACTTGTATAAAGTGATCCATTAGCCACGCAAACTTGTTTAAACCTTTATATTCGCTCGTTGAACTTGTGAATAGTGAAATACTGTACAATTTCTCAACATCCACGTTATCCTGTCATGTGCATTTAAATAGCTTATTGTGTCACTTTAAACAAGTTTGAGGAGCTAACGAAACACTCTACAAGTTCAGAGTGTTAATTAAATGAGGAGCTAACCGATACATTCGCTTCTTCTTCTGAGGATCTAACCTTTTGGCAAGTTGATGGAGATTCTGATGTATTAAACCTTCTTTTTATGGTCACTTTCATTCAAAACCGGACATAAATTTCCTTGAACTTTTTGTGACACTCACGTAAACTTTATGTTAGTAAAGGGTCAAGTTCATAGACTGTTATGTCCGGTTTTGAAAATGAGGGTCTGTAAAGAAAGTAAGGCATAAGTTGAAGGGCAGTGAGCATATTGTATCCTTTAACACCTATTGCTTGTAAGATATGACTCAAATCCTACTTAGTTTGGTTTTCCGAATTAGAAAAGATCGTTTTTGGAGCTTACGTTTCCGAAATACGCAGATAAAAGCGTGTAATTGGGTCTCACAGAATTTGAGAGTTCGGTTGGTGAAGCATAGATTTTCATATTCTTACTGTTGTATCAACTTGCAGGTTACTAATAAATTGTG
Source organism: Euphorbia peplus (assembly GCA_028411795.1). NCBI lineage: Eukaryota > Viridiplantae > Streptophyta > Magnoliopsida > Malpighiales > Euphorbiaceae > Euphorbia > Euphorbia peplus. The sequence goes on along the minus strand of CP110843.1, from coordinate 2,463,569 downwards.
CACTTCTTACCCATAGATGCAATGCAAAGTAGCCGAACCACGTAAATCTCTGGCATTTGTGATTATATGTCTCGTTTTTGTACCGCCTGATCTGTTTCTAACAAAATAGTTACCTAACATAAACTTTGATTGCTTAGACTGTTTTGTTCTTCATTTGCTTGCTTATATAAAGATGCGCCTTTTTCATTTCCTACTACCAGATGAAAAACTCCTGAATGACTCTCTACCTGAAAGATTTGGCAAAACATCAGGTTCGAGAAATGAATTCATCAAGTCGAATGAGTTATGGCAATTTGTTCTTCTTTTGTTTATTGATTTGAGGTTCGTATTTTTATCCAAATTGTTAGATTCAAAATATGAGCCTTCTCAATCAACTGGCATACCTGATGAGGAACTGCTTGGTGGAACTTTAGCTCCCAGAACTGAAAAACAATCAGGTTTGATAACCGAATCCATTTAAGCATGTGTTCGAGTTTTCGTTTCATAACATTTCAGTTAGATTTCTTTATTCTGTTCTTTGGATTTATAGCTGATCTTTTGTTCTTCCCCAAATTCACAGTTTCGGAAGATGAGTCTTTTGAGCCAACGAGCATCCAGAATGAGGACGTTCTTAATGGACCTCCACCTCCCTTGAATGGTGGAAAATCGGGTTCAGGAAATAAGTCCTTTAAATCTACCAGGATCGCTGATGATACATTGCTTGATGGACTAATCCCCTCTGGATTTGATGTTGGATCTTGCTTAAGTAGGTACGAGTCTAACCGTTATCGCAGAATTTCACCCCATAAACCATCTCGCTTTCTACTTGCGAAGCTACGCAAGTACGAAAAGCTTCATGCTCGTTGTGGACCGCATACCAAATTTTATGCAAATACCGTAAAGGGACTTGTAGAGAGTCACAAAAGCGACTCCTCGGTGTGTAAATATGTTATATGGAGGCCTGTGAATGGATTGGGAAACCGGATGATTAGCATGGTTTCATCATTTCTTTATGCACTCCTCACAAATCGTGTCTTTCTTGTTTACAATGGGAAGGACATGGCTGATCTGTTTTGTGAACCGTTCCCGGATACTTCTTGGTTACTGCCAATGGATTTTCCCCTTAAGTACCAAATCCGTAGATCAGAAAAGGACAGCATGAACAAATTATCGGAATCAAAACGATCATTTTTACATCTTACTCTTCAAAAACGTGATTCTCTCAATAAGAGAGACTTCTTCTGTGATCAAGGGCAAGATCGTCTCCGGAAAGTCTCTTGGTTAGTTCTCTTATCCGAACAATATTTTGCCCCTTCTTTCTTCATGATGCCATCTTTCGAGACAGAAGTAACCAGATTGTTTCCTAACAAAGAAACAGTTTTTCATCACTTGGGTAGATATCTTTTCAGTCCTTCGAATCACGTTTGGCAGCAGCTAATCACGAAGTTCTTCGATGCAAACTTAGCCAAGGCTGATGAAAGGATTGGCTTTCAAATTAGAGTATTTCATGCTAATGCGAAAAATTTCAACATCACTATGGATCAAATTTTGTCGTGTAATTCAAAGGCGAAACTTTTACCAGAACTACTAGACTCTGTGGCTTCATATTCAAAGTCACGTAAATCATCGAAAGCTGTTTTGGTTACGTCTTTGTATTCTGAGTTCTACAAAAATTTAAGTGATATGTATTTGGGTAAACCAACTGTGACAGGGGAAGTTGTTTCTGTTTACCAACCGAGTCATGAAGGTTATCAACATCGGGGAGATAACGTGCACAATATGAAGGCATGGGCGGAAATGTATCTGCTGAGTTTGTGTGATCTGTTGGTGACTAGTTCCTGGTCTACTTTCGGGTACGTAGCTCAAGGTCTTGGAGGTTTGAAACCGTGGATTTTGCATCATCGTGGAAAGGGAACGTACCGACCTTGTAAACGAGCCGGGTCAATGGAGCCTTGTTTTCACTATCCCTCAAGTTATGATTGCAAGTCGGGAAACAAAATTGATGCTTCTGCTCTTGTTCCGTTTATAAGGAAATGCGAGGATAGGGAATTCGGAATTAAGTTGTTTAATCGGCATTGATAAGTAGAATTCTTTATACCCAAAGCTGCATATTGATATGCTGACTTGGTCAACCTTAGCTAGCCAGATTATGCATAATGGTGAACCGAAGCCGAAAACTATGCTGCACAAAAACTTTGATTTTAAAGCATTTCGCGTTTTTTTGTATCCGTGAAAGTAGAATTTTAAATGGATGGTTTAGTGCTGGCACTACCTGATGCCTTCTGAAACATGACTTGGTGGCTAGTACAGGATCGACTTGCCTTCAGGCATGTGGCTCGAGGTCCTTGATGATGGCAAGGAACTTTGAAACTTACATGGGTCAAGTTGTCGGTTTTACGCCAATGTGGATTCTGCAAGCAACGTATATGGAGCTTTGTTTTAGATTAGAAGTTTAGTGTTCGGAAACATATACTTTCTTACAAGTCCTTGTTGATTCTTGAGATTAGCTGCGAACAATTCAAAGATCGTGGAGTTCCGTCTTAACGGGCTCCTAACGATTCAGATCTCTATCAGGATGAACATACCTTCTTCAATGAAATTCACTGTGGCTTGAAGAACAGAAATTGATGTTTGCATTAAATTTAATTTGTATTATACCAAGATTGATTGTTATTACTTGTATATTAAGCATATTAGCAAGTATATCTAGAAACTTGGAAATCTTAATTTACAATTTTAATATTATTCAAAAAATAAATAAAATATTGTGTAATTTATGGGGTTTTATTGGAACTAAGAATCCATTTGGAGCGTTAAGTTGGATTCAAGAATTTCCGAAATTCACGATCGAGCTCTGAACATGGGTCATATGAGAAAGTACTCTTCAAGTTGGTAATTAACCAAAAAGTTCAATAATTGAAGTTGCATAATTTCATTTCCATTAGCTCTACAATGCAAAATTACATGTTGATGAACAAACTGTGATCTAACGCAATGTTGTTGACCAACGACTCCACGTCGACGATCAAGTTAGAGGCTCAAAATGATATGACGACTACTATGTATACATAAAGGTGAACACCAAAGATACATTATTGAGTTAAGAAATTATTCTTTTATAGAAAATTGGGGGAACAAAACATGTATCGTGTTGCCATTGGCTAGTTTAGTTTTGGTGGTTAGAGTCTATTGCTAGGAAGTTTCGTTCCACATGTCTGATACACTACTTCCATCTTAACTAATTCACGTATTTAAACGGTTATTCTCTTTAACGTCGATGATAATGGTGTGTGAAACGTTTTCTAAAATGTGTTGTTTGTCGTTAGTTTTGTTACACATTTAATATCGTGCTTTTTCATGATATTATTTGCTATTGAAGTGTCGTTTTTATTAGTGATTAAGTAATCAATTATTTATGTCAATACAGTATAAAAGTTTAAAAAATTTCAATTTAATAATTTTGAGTTAAGTAAATTTCAATTATATATTTATTAACATTAATATTTTGGGACATAATTATAGCAAAATTAAGAGGCATGAATATGATTTACGCAATCCAATATGGAAAAAAATTTGTTGTCCCGGACTTCCTATCCCATTTTCCTCTCTCCCTTTTAATTTTTGACATGTGTAAAAAAGATTCCACGACGGGTTAATTCGGGGACAATTTAGAGTATAATAAAAAATCATTAGAATCTTTTTTACACATGTCAAAAATTGAGAGGGGAACAGGAAAATGAGATAAGAAGTCCGGGACAGCAGATTTTCTTCCATCCAATATAACTATGCAATATTTTGACTTATTTTTCGAACTGAAAAGGTAGCAATTAAAAGTATGGGTGGGGATTTTCAAATTGGGTTATAACATGCACGCAGTTGTTAAATTTGACTACACATTTATGGAAATAGTTAATAGATGCAATGAATATTAGTATTAATTTATTTAAACTAACAAAATAAAAAGAAAATTGCTAAGTTCAATGAAAAATATTGGTTTTCCATTTTTGTGAAGAATAAAAGCAGGAAAAAATGGGCCAATACCAGGTTTCAATGGTTCTCATAATACAGCTCTAGATGTTCCAGGTACTATATCTTCTCATCTATTTTCATTAGCGTTTTCATGTTTCGTATCCGTTTCACTTTCGTTTTCCAAACTATGTTAGTCGGAATCCGTTTCTAGTTCCTTACGACATTGCATTTCTGTAATTCTTTTCATTATATCCGAGTTTTTTTACTTCAAATAAGAATGTCTTTTTTCGATCGGTGAATGGTGGTTATAACTATTTCGAAATAAAAATCAGACGATATTTTCATTTTCAATCGGAAACCAATCTTAAAAAGGTTTAAGATGATACAAACCTTTTATTTTTATAGAGATAAACTTTTTTCGTTTTCTTTTGTATAATTATTTTTCACCACAATCACTAAAATAAGTTTTCCATTATTTCAAACTCTCGGTCTATTGTGAAGCGTCTGCTTAAAAAAAAAATTTACAAAATGTTTATTAAATTAATAATGAAAATATTCCATTTTTATTTTTTAAAGTTTAAAATTTTCTATTTTTCTAAGAAATATTGTCTTTGATTTTTCTTTTATGTATGAATATTAGCCGTTACTAAATCCATTGAAAATATATAAATGGAAACAAAAAAGAAATCCATAAATATGCATTTTGTTTCTTACCTTTGTCAATAAATTATATTTTGTTTCAGAAAAACAAATTATAATTTTCTAATATTTATATAGCTAATTAGGTAATTAAATCATACCATATCCTTGTTAAGAATTCTTTCCATTTATTCTCTACTTTATTATTTAAAAAAGCAGCTAATACTGGATAGTTCTTTTTAATATTCTGCTTAGTTTTAAAATCTATGAAATCCGTGCTCAATTTGTGATGGGGCAGTTGTTCACTCGGGTGCTCTATTATTTATATATCGTGTCGAGTCAATGTGTACAGTTTACCTTGTAAATCACGTTATCGTGTCAGAACTAATTTTGATGATAATTTATCTGCTTTTAAATACTTACATAGAGACCACAAACACACAGATTCAATGGAAATCTTTCAGGTTAGCAAAGAAGAGTCCGGTTCGGGTTCGAGCAGATTCATAACAGCCTTGGTGTTATGCTTGGTACTTTTGCCTGCATCAGTCCTAGTTCTTGCACTCTATCAAAACTCGGTTTTCTATCGAATCGGGGTGTTCGGTGGAAATGCTCACAATGTTTCAGCTTTAAGAAATGGTAACTTTCACCTCCTGATATCACATAATTTTCACCTGAATTGTCCGTCTCTAACGTTTTTGTGTTGAACAGATTCGAGAAGTGCTTCCTGTGAACCTGCAATCTCTCCGGAGGTTCAAGTACTTAATCGAACATCCGATTCCAAGATCGTTGAAGCACCGGCCAAAACTGTTCCTTCTGATAACAATGTGCTCGACAGAATCTTTTCTCCCGGAATAGACAAAAAATCCTGCTTAAGCCGGTATGAATCTATCCAATACAGAAGACATTCACCACACAAGGCCTCGCCTTATCTCCTTTCGAAGCTGCGAGCCTACGAAGATCTACACAAAAAATGCGGTCCCAATTCAAAATCCTACAAAAGAAGCTTATCAGGAATCAAATCAGGTAAAATGAATGTGTCCGCCTCATGTAAATACATTATCTGGATACCTGCAAATGGATTGGGGAACAGAATCATAAGCATAGCTTCAACATTCCTTTATGCTGTCCTCACAAACCGTGTCTTACTCCTCGATCACGGAGAAGACATGGAAGATCTCTTCTGCGAACCATTTCCGGATACATCATGGTCATTACCAAACAGTTTCCCTCTTCGGAATCACTGGAAAAACAGGTATGCACACAGTTTTGCAAGCATACGAAAAACTAGAACCTTTTTGCGGTCGAATCTATATCTTAACCTTGATCATAGTAATTATTTTCTTGACAAGAAGTTGTTTTACTGTGAAAAAACCGAAGCTTTTCTCCGAAATATCACGTGGCTAATGATGCTTTCAGATCAATATTTCGCACCTTATTTCTTCCTGAGCCGAACTTACAAGGAAGAGGTAAGCAAAATGTTTCCTGATAAGGATTCTGTTTTCAATCTCTTGGGTTCATATCTTTTCAATCCGACAAATCAGGCATGGGGTTTGATCACGAGATTCTATGACGCATACTTGGCAAAGGCAGATCAGATTGTTGGCCTACAAGTTAGAGTGTTTAATCCTAAAACAACTCCGTTTCAGACAGTACTAGATCAGTTGCTGAATTGTACGGTCAACGAAAAAATCCTTCCCAAAACAGGGCAAGGAAAAAATGTGCAAACGAAAAACAAGACATCGAAAGCAATTCTTGTAACATCATTGTACAACGAGTTCTATGTGAACTTGAGCAACATGTATTGGACAAGACCAACCGCGACAGGTGAAGTTGTCGGGGTTTATCAACCAAGCCACGAAGGTTTCCAACAATTCGGGAACAACGTGCATAACATGAAGGCGTGGGCTGAGATTTATCTCCTAAGTTTGACAGACGTGTTGGTGACAAGCGCTTGGTCGACATTCGGGTATGTAGGTCAAGCCTTAGGAGGTTTAAAGCCGTGGATATTGTTCAAGACAGATAACGAGAATGTCCCGAGTCCATCTTGTACGAGAGACGTGTCGTCTGAACCATGTTTTCATTTTCCTCCTACGTATGATTGTGATGCAGAAGTTAAGGTTGATGCTGGAGATGTTCTTCCTTATTTGAGACATTGTGTGGATCTTAATTGGGGAGTTAAGTTGGTTCCCGATGATTAGGGATGGCAACAGGTTTGGGTTTTCGGGTTTCGGTTATAAATTATGTAACCAAATGTTTGTTTGTAATTGTAGCTCTTGTGAAATGTTAAGTAGCCTACAGAATGTTCCTTAGTGATAGGATAACCGCCGAATTGTATCGTGTATGCAGATGGATTATAATCGTGACATTCAAAATATATAAAATTACATAGTACTAGTTTTAAATAGTTATATCATTTTCAGATTAATAGATCAACTTTTACCATGTACCAGTTTAATTTAAAATAAACGTCTTTACTGAAATCTTTCATATAAGGTTCGGTTAGACCCGTATTAAAGTCGGGTATCCATAAAACCATAACCGGTCCCAAGATATTTCTGAATAACATTTGCTATATTAAGTTCTAGAAATTAAAGAGTGCAGATATTATTACCATATAGAATTCAAATTTTGAGAAAGTTTAAGGAAGTTTCTTAATTACCTTCTAATAAAGATTAAAACAGAAATTCAAATTCTTTTTGTTAGAACAAATTAATTTCAGACAATTCTGTCAAAAAAATAAAATTCAGACAATGGGAATTTTGCAAGACAGCAAAGTGTCTGTTTTCTGCTTCATACTTCTGCCTGTCTCAATCATAGTTTCGGTTCTGTATCGGAATTCGATGTTTAATCTCAGCGGAAATGCTAAAATTGCTTCAGATATAACATGTTCAGGTAAGAACATTTCTGTTAAGAAATGTTTATTTTAGTTCTTTGTAGTAAACACTTGTAAGAATTTTTTATCGTTCACGGAATTCGAACTGATTTTGTTGTTTTGGGGTGAAAAACGAAATGAACAGGTTCAAGCAGTGATTTCCCTGGACCTGCAAAGCCTCCACTTGGAGCTGTGGATTCCGATGCGGGATCAAATTCGAGGATTGGCAAATCATCAGGTTCAGCAAATGTTTCCGATGCAACTTTAAATCCTGGGCTCGGGAACGAATCAAATTCAACAGAAGATAAAGATAAAAGATCCTGCTTAAGCAGGTATGAATCTATCCTATACCGAAAACCTTCACCCCGTAAACCCTCTCTTTATCTCCTATCAAAACTGAGAAAATATGAGCATCATCACAAACTTTGCGGGCCTAATACAAGAGCATACAACCAAAGCTTAAGAAGACTTAAAACCAAGCACAAAACCAGTTCCGCCGCGTGCAAATACATAGTCTGGGTACCCGCAAACGGGTTGGGGAACAGAATGATAAGCATGGCTTCAACATTCCTCTACGCTCTCCTCACAAACCGTGTGCTTCTTGTCGATCATGGAGCAGACATGTATGACCTATTCTGTGAGCCATTTCCTAATACATCATGGTTATTGCCCCATAATTTCCCTCTTAAGAATCATCTAGGAATGCGGTATACTAAAAGCTTCGGAACGATGGTGAAACAAGGCATCATAAACGCATCAACCTCGCATTCGCCATCGTATCTATACGTAAATCTCGATCATAGTAATTATCACCTAGACAAGAAGCTGTTTTACTGCGAAAAAACCGAATCTTTGCTCGAAAATGTCACTTGGCTAATGATGTTATCTGATCAATACTTTGCCCCTTATTTCTTCCTGAGCCGATTTTACGGGGAAGAGGTAAGCAAAATGTTTCCTGACAAAGATTCTGTTTTTCATCATTTGGGTTCATATCTTTTCAATCCGACGAATCAGGTATGGGGTTTGATCACGAGATACTATGATGCATACCTGGCAAAATCAGATCAAAGAGTTGGTCTCCAAGTTAGAGTCTTTAACCCTGAAAAAACTCCATTCCAGACAGTTCTAGATCAGTTACTGAAATGTACCCTACATGAAAAGGTCCTTCCCAAAACAAGACAGCGAAAACCCGAATCGAAAAACAAGACATCGAAAGCGATTCTTGTAACATCGTTGTACAATGAGTTCTACGTGAACTTGAGCAATATGTATTGGGCAAGACCAACAACGACAGGTGAAGTTATCGGGGTTTATCAACCGAGCCACGAAGGGTTCCAACAATTTGGGAACAACGTGCATAACATGAAAGCATGGGCCGAAATTTATCTACTAAGTTTGACAGATGTCTTGGTGACAAGTGCTCGGTCGACATTCGGGTATGTTGCTCAAGGTTTAGGAGGTGTGAAGCCTTGGATTCTGTTCACGACAGATGGGAAGAATGTCCGAAATCCGCCTTGTCAAAGAGACTTGTCTATAGAGCCTTGCTTTCACTATCCTCCGAGTTTTGATTGTGATGCAAGAGTGAAAGTGAATTCTGATGTTGTTCTTCCTTATTTGACGAAGTGTGTGGATACTAAAAGAGGGGTGAAGTTGTTTCCTCGTCACGATGAGCATTAGAGTCGAGTGGTTCTACCATAGTCCCGAACCACATTTCTCCAGACTGCTCAGCTATTGACATGTCGGCCCCACTCTTGATAGGTCAGCATCAGAACAGTCTTGGACCAGTATGATTAGCGTTGAGCTTTGAGGATGATTCATTCAAGTTCTGCAACTTTCAGTTCATGTAAAAAGGAATTATTTGTTCATTTGTTTTATGTCAGTCATGAATGGAAAAAACAGAAATAGCTCTTTTATAGGCTCAATGAGCTTCCCAATGACAAATTGCAGTTGATGTTTTGCTGGATATACTTTTATCCAAGGTCAGTTGTCTAATTGTTTGAAAATGCAATGCAGTTTACGAGTTTTTACATTCAATCTTCAATGCTGTTCAAAAATTTCTTAGATTAAACTAAATTATAACATTACTTAATTTATATTGTGTATAGTTGTTGGGAAAGTAGCATGACTTTAGTTAAAGACAATGAATTTCTGGTAAATTATAGGGGTCCACAACTCCTAAGGACCCCCAGTTGGGGTTGCAATGGGTCATGGGAGGGGTCTCGGACCCCATATAACCCTTAATTTTGAGGGCTGAAGTAACCGTGCAGAAGTATTTAATCGGAGCATGGAAAATAACAAAAGAAAAATAAAGAAAAGCATAAGCACCAGAAACCAGATGCATTTACTATTGAAAAACCATAAAAACAACCCCATCAAGATGCATCAAACAACCCCACTCCACCACCATCACAACTACCCCTAAGGTGATGGAGAAGTAACAAACTGCCTAGGCAAGCTAAACATGTCCTTCCCAGCAAAGGGCGAGGTCCACTCATGCACACCCGAAGCTGATGTCGCTTCCTTAACCGCCCCACCATCTCGGAAACCCGATACGTAGGGACTGGCCATACCGTTCATCCCTGATCCAGAACTGTTGTTCAATAAGGAAGAAAGCCCCATCCACAACCCGCTCGGCGGCTTGGAGTTTAAGGGGTTAAAATCCAAAGTCCAATCTATGCTAGTATAGTCGAACTCCGGCATAGACCCGCCTGTACTCCAATCCACATGAGGTGATGATCCCCACCCAGTGAATAGACCGAGCGAAGATGGTGCTGCAAGTGAAGGTGATGAAGCTGCATTTGTCGGCCCATAGGATTCGTATGGAATTGCCAGTGATGGAGATTTGCTCATTGTACTCCATGAAGCACCAAATCCTCCATATGAAGGATCGACAGAGGCATTGGACGAGAATGAACTTTCTTTATATGAAGCTGGCTGGTAAAACTGTTCGGTTCTCTGGTTTACCAAGCCGACATTCATGGCGCTCTGATTGTGAAACAAATTTCCATTTGACAGTATGTTTTCAGCACCTGGTACATTACTCGAATACCATCCGGATGTCACGGAAGGCAAGGCACCCATGCTAGGGACTTGATTTTGCTTGGCATTCATAGATTGGGGACGCTGCATCACAACTACTGGTTCCCGCAGTAACTGCTGATGATTTTTCCCTTCATTTCCAGAGACACCAAGCCTGACCTCCGACTTCGCTAATGTTGGTGTGACTTGCATAGGTGTTGAGAATGTAGGGCTTGATCCAGGGGCAGGCCACCTTCTATCTGCCAGTGTCTTGGTCTGATTGGGAGCTTGAAAGTTTCGAATCCCAGGTTCCGAATATGTCGGAGGAGAGAATGCTGGTTTTGCAAAATTCAAATCTTGTTCGTTTCTTTTCTGTTGTATTGAAATTGGAGATATTAACATTGACTTCTCTTGCATTCTCTTCATATGATTAGCATCAGTAGACTCTTCGGGAGTCGGAGGAGTGGCAGGTGATTCTCGCTTATGTGCTTCCAACATCTCTTCTGCCTTGATGAGATCACCTTCACAAGCAACAATAGCTCTTTCAACTTCCTGCCTCGAACATTTATACCGCAACTCCATTGGTGAGATTTGAGCAAGCTCCTCACTAATATCAATTTTCAAATTATCAGCACTTCCAAGCCTCGTTTCCTTATTCCGAGCTTCCTCTTCATTCCCCTCAAAAAGCCAGTTTACCGATGCCTCCAGCCTGCCTTCATTTAACACAAGGGCTAAGGTTGCACGCTCATGAGAAAACCCCATGGCCACAAGCTGCTGTGTAAGTGCTTCTAATTTTCTCGACATCAAATACCCAATGCATCGCTCATGCAACTCCTGAGCCCGTCTTTCCCTTTGACGCTGGTGCTTCTTCTCATTTTTAAGACGGATCTTCTCCCTTTTGTCATTATCTAAACCAGGGACAGTTTCCTGTCGGTTCAAATTGGTTGTCTTATCTTTGGGATCTTCTGATTCACCAGAGCAACTCCCATTGTTTGAAACTGAATCATATTCAGATACAGTTCCATGTGGGCTGCTGGAATGCTCATCTGTGTCATCTGTATTTTTGAAATGACCATTGTCATAGGAGGCGGCTGAAGGTATCTCTAAGGTATGAAATGTCCCAGAGATAGGATTATAAGCACTTGCTGGATTACCATTACCACTTACAGTATTGGAAGATCCAGAAGCCTTAGTCGGTGTCTTCTGCTGTCCCTTGCCACCCTTTGCTGAGGCCTTCTCCTTCTTAGACTTGGGTTTTGCTCCTGGAGACATCTTGCCAAAATAGAATAAGATCCTTTTGCTGCAATACGAAAATATCAAAACATTTTAGCCTCTAAAATTAATAAACAACTCAAATATCTAAAACAAAGACATATACATATACAGGGTTCCTGAAATTCTCGGTAAACCCCAATCAATTGCCAACAAAACAATGCAACAGAAATATTAATCATCGTGGACACACATAATGAAGGGAAAGGTATAATGTGAGCAATGAAATCCAAATCTTTCAAAACCAAACAATACAAAACTTGTAAATCAATGAACATTCAAAAGTTATAATTAAAAAAAAAAGAACGAAAAACGAGCATTAACATCAGCATCAACAACAAAGAGAAATATCTGCAGCAAAATGCTGGTAATATTACTCATTCAACTATCAATCGATATATCAGAAGGACTTTGAAGGAAAATACAAACCTTGATCACAAATCCAATTCAAAAACAATAGCATTCAAACGGAAAAATATAATCAGGGAAGAATCACAAAATAGATAATAGTATTGGTGAAATAAAAAAAAAAAAAAACTAAGTATGGACATCGCATAGTTGTTAAAAGCACGCAAAAGGGGTCCTGGAGCGTTCCCCGCGCCCTTGAAGCACGACTAAACAATGAAAAAACCTTGGCCAAGGTTCCGAATCCCGGCACCTGTGAAACAGCGCCTCGCCTCAGCCGGCCATAAACAACTATGCAGACAAGTATTCGACTACTTTGATAACCATAGAAGAATAAAGAAAACATCCATTCCAGTCAATTTATCATTCAGAAACCCTAAAACAATAAAATTAAGATCAATACAAATCAAAGTTTTACACTTTTAAACCGATCCCTGCAAACAGAATCATTCAATCATCAATCATTAACACCATAAAAAAATCTAAATCATATACAATAACTACAATCAAAACCCTAAAAAAAAGACCTTCAGATCTCCCCCGGCATCCCGAAACAAATCAAACCCAATTCAATGAACAATATTATAAACCCTAGAAAAAAAAAGACCTTCAGATCTCCCAAATTCCAAAACAAATTAACCCCAATTCAAAAAACACAAACCCTAATCAAGATCCCCAAACCCCAATTTCAGATCTAAAATCAACCAAAACTCACCGGAAAAAAACGATACAGATCGGGTCACAACGCCGGTGAAGATTGGTTGTATAGCAAAGAGATTGAAATTCCAATAACTCAACAATAGAAATCAAAATCGTCTTCTTCGAAAAATCGCCGCTAGATTTGTAACGTTCGAGAAATAGAAAAGTCTAGAAATTTGAGGGATGTATTGTCTTTTATGCCCCTCCTTATTATCGTGCGCGAGGTTTAAAATTAAAGTATATTTAAATGTAGGATTTGAGATCCGGTAGTTGAACGGGAAATTAGCCTATAATAACGCTTTATTAGATCGCCGGCAATATCGCCTTGCCGCCGACTATCATTTTTACCTAATTTAGTTATGTGTTTTTTCTTTTTTTATTATTATTATTATTTATTTTTCACATGTTTTTGTATTTACATGAATTTTCACGAGTTTAATTATATATGGTTACAATTAAAATTCTGCTAACCGATTTAAGATGGGAAAACGAAAAGTTATTTTTGTTTTTTTAAAATTTGAATGTTTTTGTTCTTGTTGAAATTATAGTGGGATTAGAATTTGTGTTATAACTGAAACCAAACGAATGATACTTAGAGGATTCTGGTAACAAAACTGAAATACATCATATTTATTTTAGTTTAACTAATGTGAATAGCATTTTCGGTGTACATGTGATCTAATCATCTTCTAATTAGAATAAGCAAGGTTAGGATTTGGTCTTGGGATTCTATAAACTAGTAGTTTATCCTTTTTTCGGTTTCATCATTATAAGGTTTCTATTCAGTTCGTGGGTTTTCATGTTTCTTACAATTTTTGGTATAGTAGGCATTGTTTGTTTGAGTAAAGTTTTGTGTTTTACAATTTTGCTTGGTTGCAAGTTGGAAAATATTTTCCGTATCTATTTTTGGTTTCAATAGTGTAGGGCACAATTGCATCCATTTTATGATTTTCACATCTCTTGTAATTTTTGGTATAGTAAATTTCCTTTGTTTTTGTAAAAATTTGTGTTGTTACGAATCTTGGTGTATTAAAATAGAATATCGAAACGTATTTTTTGAGCTTGGTCACAACTCGAAAAATATTTTCCGATCATCTGACGTAAAAAATATGTTTTTATTTTCATTTATAACAGAGACCGATAACTAGCAGTGATTGTTGGAAACCGATGACTGAGGTAGCAACCAACAACAGAGGTGCACGTAACCAGCAGTTAGAGTGGTGATAAGTTGTGGATAATGTTTTACTCTTTTTTCCTATTTGTTCAACAGTAAAATGTTTTTTATTAAAACTTTTATAATTAAAATAAACACTATTCATAAAATTATGAAAATATTTGCACATTTGAAAAGGAAATAAAAAATAAAAAGAATGAGAGATTTGAAAAAAAAATTATAAAGGAAAAATAATAATTGTAAGCTCGAAATGTGTTCAGTTTTCATTAAAAAGCACAGTGAGTTATTTACAAAATTACTATATGTCCCGTGCATTGCACAGGGTCACACACTAATTTGTTAGATCCTCGTAAACTTTTGCTGGCACTTCCTTTTATATTTCATAATTTTTAGTAAGAAATTAAATTAGGTAAAATGTATTTTAAGATCCTTTGAAGATTTTACTATTTTGTTAACAAGACTCGTTATTAATAATTCCACCATACTATTGGAAACGAGAGTCATTAAAATGTGGATTAAAAGTTAACATCAATTGGAAGTGTTGGGAGCAAATTCAAATCTCACATTGTGTTTGAGGGGAGGATTGTTGGGAGCAAATCCAAATTCCATATTGCTAAAGTAAAAAAATCTTACAAGGTTTATAAGGAGTATGCACCACTCTAATTAGTATGAGGTCTTTGAGGAAGATGGATGCCCAAAGAGAAAAAAACTGTGTAGACTTGACCCAAAACGGACATTATCATACTAATGAGACACGGTGGTGGAGGACACAGTCCTAACATGATGTTTGTACAATGAAAAAAAAAAGTGAAAGTGGATGGAAAACGTTTCCATTCTCATTATCCCCTCGGGTTCGAATTTTGAAATTTCAATGATAAAGAAAGTAAAATATTAACCTCCTCAACTCCCATAAGCCCTCCAAAATGAAATCTCAAACAAGAATTAATATGTTATTTTACGTTTTATTGCTTATTAACCTACTCTAAGGCCCTGTTCTTTTTGATTTAATTTCAACATGTTTCAATTCAATTCAATTCAATTCAGTTCAATTCAATATCGTTCAATTCAATTCAGTTCAATTCAATACCGTTCAATTCAATTCAGTTCAATTCAATTCAACAGTTTTCAATAATTCAATTATGTTCAGTAAATTTCATAAATATATTCAGTAAATTCCATAAATACATTCAATAAATTCAGTTTAATTTAGTAAATTTATCATTATATGAAATACATTAAAACATTTTACAATTTAAGTGGCTTACCTATATTAGTAAATTTCATAATTTTTTAACCATCCTCTTCAATATCTTCATCATCTGATTGCTCTTCATTTTCCGCTAGCCGTCGTGATTGCCAAATTTGTTGCTCTATACCATTCCGTACTACTAACATGGCATTTTTCGGTTTGTACTAAATGTATCTGAATCTACTCTTCCATTGACATTTGGACCATATTGTGTAATTGGTATTCCAAGTGTGCACATTCTTATAAAATTATGAAGCGTAAATGTAGAAACAATGATCGACATTTGATATTTTGTTAACATTTGAGGCATATTGTAGAGCACCTTCCACCTTTTCTTCAATTGTCCAAATGACAATTCTACTTTCATTATCAATGACGAATGTAAATATTGTTAAGGGACAGAAAAAATAAATGATAGAGGGAGTTGGGAGTTAATACAGTGGTTGTTAATATTATTTAATTAACTCTTAGTTTAGGATCAGTTAAAACTTTATTAGGTGTTAATATTATTTAATTAACTCTTAGCTTAGGGTCAGTTAAAACTTTATTAGGTGTTACAATATTTTGACTCTGCCAGCACAAAAATTATTCAGTCTCATATATAATACAATATTAAATTATAAATTTTTAACTCAGTCCAGTAAATTCAGTTCAATAAATTCAGTTCAATTCAATTTATTTCAGTTCAGTTCAATTCAATTCAATTCAATTCAATTCAGTTCAATTCAATTCAATTCAATTCAATTCAATAGCATTCAATTCAATTCAATTCAATTCAATATCGTTCAATTCAATTCAATTCAGTTCAATTCAATTCAATTCAATTCAATCAAAAAGAACAGAACCTAACTCCTTACTTTCCAAGGCAATGGAAAATAAAGCGTTGAGCATCAACAAATTCAAGATTGAAAGACTAACCTGGGTCATTTTTACAATCACTTTTGAGGGAAATTCAAATTTCATTTATTAGTTGTTTTATGAATTTTTGTAATAACATTTGCTTTATTTTATTCCTAAATTTATTCTTATATTAAGATTTATTCATTTTTGTTCAATACAATGGAGGGGTGGAGGGCAAAAAAAAAAATGAAATAACAAGGAAACGTTAGATGTTATTGACAGTTCTCAATCCATAATTCAGTTTACGTCCACGATGGGCACTCGATCAGGAAATTAAAATCCTTAGGCTCAAAGAGGGCATTATTAACAAGCTTATGATCCGCTACTCTATTAGCACATCTTACAAGTGTAAATGAACTGAATGCAAAATAAGAATAATATATCCATGCAAGCTCGTAGAGCACAACCTTGTTTAATATATGTAAAATACATTATTTTTAGAGCCAATTAGACTTCAATTCGAAGATTAAGTAATTTTGAATCTTTATAAAAAGAAGGTTTAATACATAAATAATCTCCCGAACTTGTCCAAAAACTTCAGCTGACCCCTTCAACTTTCACACGTTAGTTATAATGTTTTAAAGTTGAGGGGTTCAATTGCAGTTTTTGGACAACTTGAGGGGGTTGAAGATGTATTAAGCCTAAAAAGAATTAACTATTCAATTTTAACTTCAACTTAAGAATTAATCTTTGTGGAGAAGAAGGAGAGTGACTGCACAAAAAAGAATTTGAGAGCAACATATTTCAGTTCAAGAAACTTCTAGTTATTATATTTAAAGTGCTTTAATATATTACTATTGAAAGGTACTAAGAAACCATAATATTAAAATTCATTTACTTATGAATCTTGTGTGCATGACTGCCTAAATAAATATAGAACAATATCCGGCTTGACAATGACTTATTGTCTCTTCTTTTAACATTTTTTTAGAAAGTCAAACTAAATTCTAACGTTAAATGAGGTGGCCAATACCCTAAAGAGTAATTTCATACAAGTCTTGTACCTTTTTAAACAGTGTATGAGTAGTCTCATTATTAACTTCACTTGTCAAAATTAAGGGTACATTTTTACCTCAATTCTTATATGTTTTAATCTATTCTAGACTAGGACGGGCCTAACTGGCTAAACATATAACTACTTTCTCCAAGTCCAGCTCCGCACTCGGACCAGGCATGGGTAGCCGAGGGAAACCAATTGGTGAGCCTAATCTAACCCGCGTAACTAATATATTTATATTGAAAATTAATATTAAACTTTTATTATGAAAACTGTAAGAAACTAAAGTCTAGTTAATTAGTTCAACACCCTTCACACAAAGATATAAAATTAACAAAAATAACTAAATAAAATACAACTTTATTAAAATGGCATTTTTAACAAGACCGGGCCCGGTTTTGAGACAAATTCAGACCCAACCCACTGTATTTTTAGAAGCCCAAATTATAATGGGTTGAATATTAAATATTCGTGTTCAGGCCCAGCCCATGAAGTACATCAATGAATAAAACTCTTAGTGGAAGGTCTCGAGTTTGAGTTATGAGAATGTAAGAAATGGCCACTTGGAGATTTATATGCGAACAATTATACCCGATAAGCACGTAGAAGAAACGAATTACATGTAGACGGATAATTTTCTCCTTTTCGGGATGCTTTTGGATTGATTGTAGATGCTTCATATGATCACATCCAAAGGCATCTCCTGCATTCTTCTTTCCTATCCTATTAGTTAGATGTTATACTTTCTAAAAGCATGCAATAATCTCATTTTTTTAGACAGAAACCAAAATCAGCATGCTAAAAACCGTACCGAAACGCGTTCAATGTCTTTTGGAAGCTCTGAACAAGAAGTTGCAGCTCATCGAACTACCGTTTTACATGAATCTCCTGCAAGTTTTCAGATAATATATGCAAGTTTCTCAAATGACGCATAGAAGTAGCAGTAAAGGAAATGGAGAGCCGTTATGCGCATTTACCAGTACTCCGAGAATAACCTTTTTCCTGTCATAGTGCATTCGTGGAGTCGTATAAAAATTCTTTTAGTTAGTTAGGTTGTAAGATATGTTGCAGCACTCAATTTGGGTCATATAACCTCTTTCTGCACAAAAAAGCAATATTCGTCAAACATAAGAAGTTGAGCATCAAAGAGGGAAAAAAATTCGGAGACCAAAAAAAACAGAGATATTTTGTGAAAAAATAAACAGAGCTAAACTCACCGTGTTACCGCTTCTTGGCCTTGCAGAGCAGCGAAGCTTGCAACTTTATATATTGCGTCGAAATTTTTCTGGGACATGGTCTCTTTATTAAATATGGCATCAGATAAAACAACTGATGATGCTCCAGAAGTTATATAGGCACCAATAGAATCTGCATCCAAAACCGAAACAAATGCCATTAGATTTCTTGCCATCCAAATGCTTCACTGTGTTCCTATAGAAATATATAGGCAGAAAAAAATTGTTTAGCAGAAGGTAACGGATTCCAACTGCTGCTTTATGGAAAGACATTCTTTGGCAATGTATTTAAAATGCTGAACACATGTAGTAAGCCAGGCTATGTAAACCTCGGATTGTCGAACAAGGATTTGGGAACATTAATCTATCTACCATGTTAAAGAGATAAAATAACATTAAACAAGAAATAAGGGCACTCGAAATTCATAAAAACTAAAAATAGCATTTGTGCAAGGTATAACGGTATTTTAACCTTTATAATGTAGTTACTAGTAAAACATAGAAAATGCAAGGACTCAAGAACAAGATGAATGAGCGTAGAGCACGAACCTATTGTTATGCCTTGAGAAGCAACAAGTGGTATGTGAGGGAAAGGTCTCTTCAAAGCTGATATATACTGCTTTCCGCCTAATGCAGAAACTGGATAGACCTAATCATAAAAAAAGAATGAAATCGAATCCACAAGGCGTTTCATGGTCTTAACATGATCCCAAATTGAACCCATGGACAAGAAAAAGAACCAACTAGAGATGTAAATACTTCTCTAACCGAGTCTTCAAAAAATAAGAGAGAATAAGAGAGAAGTGGCGATATCTAGACAATGTTTAACATAGTAATGAATCACTTCTGGCATTAAAGCACTAGCTATTACGATAGCGTTCTGTATGATTACTACCAAGCGCAACACATTAAGCATAAACAGATATGACCTTCATAACACTCACCTTAACAATTTTAGCCCCAGCTTCATAAGCAGACAATATCTGCAGAAATAATTAGTTCTTATTATAAAACGAAAAATATTTAGAAAAGTCCAACAATAGAAAGAAACTATAATTTAAGCAAATAGGCTGTTCATCAAATTACAAGAGTAGCGAGAGGGTTAGTTGATGATCACTAAGCCAAGATAATACCGAAATTACAGGCAGAAGTTTCTTACTTCTGTCGGTGTCATTGCACCGGGTATGTATAGAACTTCACCGTCTTGCACTACATCCATGACACCCTATGATAAGAAGGTCTTCTTAGTAAACAAAAGCCATTCATCATGTAAAAACATTGAGAGTAAGAGAAAACACTATATAAGAACTCTTTAAGTAGAATCATTCAACTTTAATTAAGGATAAGATTCACACCTTAACTGTTACAGGACTCATTAGGAATTTGGCTCCAGCACGCGTTGCCTTTACAGCATCATCAGCGTTTAAAACAGTACCGACCTGCAAAACATCACCATAACCACCTGTTTCCCAAGTTAGATTTCAGGAATTAAACATCAGCGAGAATATTTTGAAGATCAAACATGCATATTCATGAAATGGCCAACAAAACAAAGTCTATTTGTTTGGTGTAAGGCAAAAGAAACATTAATGTGATAAATAATCTTCTACACAAACAAAAATGTTCCAAGTGTGCTCGTTATCAAAGGTTCGGTAAAGCTTTTAGAAATTGTTTCTAGTTCCAGGCCAGAACACAGATACGAAAATGAAACGTCATGAAATTGAAATCCATAAGAGTATAGGAAGAAGATTTACCCCCAAGGCTGCAGCAGGATAGTCATGCACCAGCTGTTGCAAGACCTGCAATACCCCGGGAGTGGACATGACAATCTCGAGCTGCACACAAAAGAAGTACAATCTCAATATACTGCAAATGAGGAAATATATTGAGATAATCGACAAGCAAATGCACTTAACACAAGAACAATTAAAAAGTGTGATTCAGCTTTGAAATGTTAACCGAGTTAAATAGTGAAGGGTGCGGAGGATATCTCTTACGTGATTCTACATCCTACTTATGCATGAGGTACAAAGAAGTAAGTTATGGGGAAGAAAGACTTACAACTAAGATTCGAGCCCTTAATGCAGCAGAAGCAGCTTCAAATGCGAGCTCTGCACTGTATTAACACAAGAAGAAGATGAAGAAAAGCAAACTCAATTTCAAAATCAACAAACATTTGAATTTCAAAATCACCTATTAGCACGAAGGCATGCAATGACACCACAACTCTCAATCAAAGACAAGGTCCTTTCGCGATTCGGAGAAGAAGAAGAAGAAGAAGAGGAGGAGCTATAAACCCTAAATTTTATGGAATTTCGTAGTGATTTTGGCGCCAAAATAGGAGTAGATGAGCAGCATATGCTTGCAATTCTTGTATCCATAACCCCAAAGATAATGTGTTTATGCCCGACAAACTTAATTAATCACGCCTTGCCTATGTGTATGTATGTGTGTGGATGAAGGGCCTTTTACAAAACGACTAGACTACTTGTTTTAGGGTGTTCACATTTTTAGAGGCTAACTTACACTATTAGTATTTAAACTATATTTTCTTTCTTAACTGTTATCTAAACAAAAAAAATTCCAACCGAATATCTATATTATTAATGACTTCTTATTAAGGTCCAAGTGACCTGTTGGTGACATGTCAACGTTAGTCACCTCTGGTTTGACGAAGTTTGACTCTAATATTATGTTGACCCATCGACCATCAATTCTGAAATGATCAAATTGACCCTCCATCTTTCTCCTTCTTCCTATTTCTTCTTCCCTTATTCTTTCATCCTCTTTTTTATTCTTCTCTCCTTTTTTTTCTTTTTCTCTCTTCCTATTTTCTCTCTTTTTTTTTTGCTTCTTCCTATTTCTGGAAATTCCAGATCCGGCGGCGGGATTTTGGAATTCCCAAAACCGCTCGCCGGAACCTGGAAATTCCAGATCTGGCCGCCGATTCTCGAACTTTCAAAACCGCTCTGCCGGATCTGG
This sequence comes from Euphorbia peplus, assembly GCA_028411795.1. NCBI lineage: Eukaryota > Viridiplantae > Streptophyta > Magnoliopsida > Malpighiales > Euphorbiaceae > Euphorbia > Euphorbia peplus. Next base: position 2,442,179 of record CP110843.1, on the reverse strand, counting down.
AATTTCCAGATTCCGGTCTGGATTCCAAAATCGACGGGCAGATCTAGAACTTTCAGATTTCGGTCGCCAATATCTGGAAATCCAGCTGCCGGTGAGCGGTTTTGGAATTTCCAGATTTCGACGACCGGTTCTGGAAATTCCAGATCTACAGCAGTTTTAGAAATGAGAATGCAAACAAAAAATTAAAAAGAAGAAAAGAGAAAGAGAAAGAAGAAGTAAAAAAAAGGAGTGAAGAAGATGAAAGAATTTATATTATGAAGTTTAGAGAGAGGAACAAAATTTAATTAAATAAAAAAATTTAAGAGTAGGGAGAGAAGTTGATAAAAAACAAGAGTGAGAGGAGTTGGAGGAGAGTGAGGTTGGAGGGAAAATTTATAAGGGGTAGAAAATACATTTCAAGTTCTTGATATTTTTTAAATAAGTTTGACTTGGTCAAGTTCGGTCAAACGGGCTATGACCTGCTTGTGACCTATTATTTGGATCTTAACGGAAAGTCACCAATAGTTTAGGTATCCGGCTGGGAAAAAAATTTGTTTAGGTACCAGTTTGAGAAAGAGGGTATAGTTTGGGTACCAGTAGTGTAATGTATCCCATTTTTAGAATGTTTTGCTTTAAGTTTACCAAATTAAACACTTTTAAGGTTTTGAGAAAAAAATATCCCTTATTTGAAAACATCTAACTCTTCGCATACTCCGTCACTTCCATCTTTTTTCCTTCCTTCTTCTGCTTTTGCTTTCCCGTAACTCCTCTCTTTTTATTGTTACGCCATTGTTTCCGTTTTCCCATCTATAACCGACGACAACACAGAGTGGAGACATCAAGTAAACAACAACAACAACGGCGAGTAACTGGGTGAGAAGAACAATAACTGCAACGACAACAACTGGGTGTTAAATCAATCGACGATAAGCAAACAACGGCGATAATAAGCAAACAACAGCGAAATCAACGATAATGACGACAATTGAGGGTTTCATAGATCGACATCACTGAGTGTTCGTTGATAAGCATCAATAAAATCTAGTGACGAGGAAGAGAAGAATGACATATCTAGAAATGGCTAAAATAAGAAACAACACAAAAAGAAAGGGAAAAAGAGCGGAAGAAATGATTAAGAAGAAACATTGGATTTAGTTTCAATTTTTCTGTCGTATTGTCGTGTGGCATGACAACACAAAAAACAATAGAAAAACTTATCGTGATGTCGTGACTGACACGACAACACAAAAACAATGAAAAAACCTTGTCATGTAGCACGACATGATTTTTTTTTTGTTTTTGTGTTGTCGTGCAGATTTAAAGTTTAAGTAGATTACGGAGTGGGTTTCCATGTGAAAGGAATTGATCTCGACATTATTGCACAATAAATAAACCTCACAAATCACAAATTGTACATCAAATGGATAAAAAGAAAATAAAAAAACATATAAATGGTGTTGATTAGATTCAACTTTGTTATTTCCCAAAAGGGTCTCAATTGAATATACTATAAATGGTAGAAATATATGAGAGATATATTGTATAAATATATTACAGCGGCACTAGATTATAAAATTCGTCGGAACCGGAAAATATATTATGGTGGATAAGAAACACAAAAGAAGAAGAGTGAGAGGGCAAGAGAGTTGGATGAGGAAGAGAAACGCTTAGGTTTCAGATCGAGATAACGATAGACAAGATGAAGAAGAAGAGGTGAGTAATTGAGGGAACAATGACAAAACTCTCACTATTAAAGACGTAATTAATGAGCTTTTTGAACTTCTAGAGATGAAGGGGATGAATCGAAAAAGATGTGCTCTTTGTGTTGATATGAAAAGGAATAAGATGAAGAAGATGAAGAGCAAGAAGAAGGAGATGAATCAGAACAATGTGTTTTGTGCGTTGAAGGAGATGAAGAATGAAGGAGTTAGGTTACTGAAGTTGTTTTGTAGCAGGAATGACATTCTTGTCCATAAACCTTGAAAGTGTCTAGTTTGGTAAATGTAAAGCAAAGTAGTCTAAATATGTAAACACCTATAGCAGCAAGTGGTTTAGTTTTGTAAAAAAAACCTTGGGACAATTACAAAACTAGATTATTGTACGTTTACATATCTAGACCACTAACTAGACACTGTCAAGGTGTTTTGACAAATATACCCTTCCCTTTACTTTACCTTCTTTTATGTTCTTTTCCTTTCATTGGTTTTCTATTCTCCACCATCAACAAAAACGCTCTCTCTTTCTGTCGTCGTCCATATCTGCCGTCGACCTCCGCCATCTCTATTGTCGACCTCCGCCATATGTCAAAAAACGTTCTTATGTCAAAATCCAACAGAATCGAATGTCGAAATCGAAGACGAAGAAGAACTCGAAGAAGCCCACACTTGCACCACCACCGCCACCATCTCTTCCACCGCTGCTACTTCTCTCATCCACCTCCAAAAATCACACTCAACCCAACCCTATAAGTTAATTTTCTCAATAAGTTAATAGCTGTTATTGCACTGTACTGTCTATTTGGCTATTTTCACTTAAATGTAGTTATTCTATAGAAATCCATGCAATTTATTGTATGAGTATATTCATTTGGTGTTGTAGCGCAAATTTAACCCAAAATTAAAACAAAAAACAAAGAAATAAACTATGATGTTTCAACGCGCGGTAGGACAACACGACATAGTTTATTGAAACTAGATCTGATGTTTCTTCTCAATCCTTTCGTTTACTCTTTTTAGTTTTCTCTTTCTTCTTTTGGTGTTTCTTGTTTTAGCCATTTCTAGATCTGTCATTATTCTCTTCCTCGTCACTAGGTTTCGCCGCCGTCTAGTAATGAACCCTCAGTTGTCGTCGACCGATGAAACCCACAGTTGTTGTTGTTATCACTGTCCTCGTCGCTCTCGATCGATTTAACCCTCACATGTCATCGATCAATTTCACACCCAATTGATGTCGTTGCAGTTGTTGTTGTTCTCACCCAATTACTCGTCGTCGACGCCGTTTGTTTGTCGTTGCCGCTCTGTGCTTGTTGTCGATTACAGATGGCAAATCGAAAATAATGGAGGAGCAAATACAAGAACGAGAAACCAAGAAGCAAGGAAGGAAAGAAGAGGGGAGTGAAGGGGTGTGGGAACGGTTATGTGATGTTTTCAAATGAGGGGTATTTTTTGTCCCAATAAACCTTAAAAGTGTCTAGTTTTGTAATCGTTACGCAAAGTAGTCTAGATATGTACACGCTAGTTTTGTAATATGTGATTTCAAACCTTCAATCAATATTCCACTTCATATTCATCTTTATTTTAGGCTTTCTATAATATATTATTCTCTTCTTTTTTTTCAACTTGATGCCATCAAGTAAACTCTCTTAAAAGTAACTTGGTTCTTTGCATGCATAATTAATGAGTTGTTTGTGAGCAAAGCTCGTGAACAAATAAACTAGTTGCTCGTGAGCAGCTCGTGACCAAATTATTTCTCAATGAGTCAAATTCGAACGGAGCCCGAATTCATCAAATTTCTATGGAGCCAAGCACATGAGCACATGAAAAGCTTAGCTTGGCTAGGCTAGATTACAACCATGATTATTATCTATTAGTAATTACCAGATTCACATATGTAGAGTAATCTGGCTTTGTTTAGTTAAGAAATATAATTTGCACACTTATGGAAGAAAAATCCAATTAATTAATGGTTGATAAGACTCTGATTTTAAATATAACTATATATACTAAAACGGAAAATCCCAAAAAAGCATAAGTTAGAAAGGCGTCTAGATCCTCTGGAGTTATTAGAAACTCTATTTTGTGAATGTTAAAGGATCTCAGCCACTCATTTAAATCAATGGTCAAAATTACATTAAATTAAAATTAAAATAATAATAATAAAAAGAATCTTTCTCTCTCCTCCATTCCCCCCACACGTACGTTGTTTTAAGATTTGCTTTCTCCTCTCCATTTCTCCGTCCACTCTTCAGCCGCCGGAATTTATCTCCAACCACCAGATTGAGTTAGTTAAATACCTAACCCTAACCCTAACCTCGATTTCGACCATGTAAATTGCGAATTTAAGAAGCTAATCGATGACAAAAATGAGTATTTAACTAACCTTACGATGGTCGGAAGTGGTTAGATATGAATTCCGGCAGCTGGACAAGGGATAGAGAAGTCATATGGGGAAGAAAAAAAGCGTGAAACAATGGATGAAAATGAAGAGAGAGAAAACTTATATTATTGTTATTTTAATTCAATGTAATCTTGTCCTTTGGTTTAAATGGATGAGTCAAATTCTCTTAACTCTACAACAAAGAGATTTTTATATTATTAGAAAAGTTGAATTACTAATTAATGAACTGCAATTTGATTTTAATTTTTTTTTTTATCTTTTGAGTTAAATAAATAAAGTCGCGATAGTTTTGAGGCTGCTAAACTCAAAAAAAAACTTAAGTCCTGGAAAAATAATAAAAATGATAGCCGAGATAATGTCTTTTTGGGAGTAAAAAACTAATTATTTTGGGAAAGTGAGCATTGTTTTTCGCCTTTGTAAGTTTCTATTTGATTTTTTTGTAGTACGTAAAGGTTGTCACATTTTTGTAGTAAGTTTGTTGGCTAGACATTTGGTTCGATTTTTTATTGTTTCACCGTTTCAAACTCATGTTACGCAATTTTTACGTGTTTCTGGTGCATTTTTGCACGTTTCTCATACGTCGTCATCTCCATGTCAACGCCGACTGCGTTAATGATAGAATCCCGCAGCTAAATGTCGCCAAACAGATCTTTTCAAATGTTAGTTAAAATTGATTCTAAATTTGGTGTAATTCTACGAAAGAAAGTCAAATTTAATTTACTTTTTGTCAATTTAACTGGTATGCCAAAAAGATTTTTGGCTAGTTGTTGGAGAGGTTCGAGATAGATATCAATGATGGATTCAATTTAAGTACAACGTGAAAAAAGTTGTTAGTCGATAAAGATGTTCTGGGATTTTATGTGCATATGTGTCTTTCTCGGGCTCTCGCCCTCTGATCCACCACAAACTCGATTTTGTTTTGATGAAATACGTTTCTTTGATCCTTTTTTTTTTTTTATGTCTTTCTTCCGACATGATTTTTAATGTTGAATACTTGAACAATTGAGATTTTGGAGTTGAAGATTTGAGAGACTTAAAAGTTTGAGAATATGAATATTTAGAAGCAAATGTCAGAAACATCTTTAGGGCGTTGTGACTAGTTATTTAAAGTGGTAACTAGTGATCCCCTTTTTTATTTCTCACTTTAGTTAAATTAAAAACAATGAACATACTACAAGGTTTAAATTAACATATAATTAAAGAAATAACACTTAAACTGCAATTCCTCTTCATTTTAACTCGATTTTGAGCATATTTCTATCTATATCTCGAAAGTGCAAGAGATAAACGTATTATTTTCCTATTTTAGCTCTTTATATTATGGCTCTCTATAATCTGTTATGCTCTTCTTTTGTCAATTTTATGCCTTCCTCGTACATTCTCTTGAAAATAACTTGGTTGTTTGTAAACAAAATTAATGAATTGTTTGCAAGCAAAGCTTGTGAACAAGTAAACAAGTTGCTCACTGCTCGTGAGCAACCTGCGATCCGATTATTTCTTAGAACCGGACTAAAACAAGAGATCGAGCTCATCAATTTTCTGTTCAGCCGAGCATGAGCACCACAGCGCTCGACCTGGCTCTTGGCTTGGCTAGATTACAGCCATAATTATTACTATCTATTAACAGATTCAGATATGGAGATTAATCTGGCTTTGTTTAATTAAGAAATATAATTTGCACATTTATGGAATAAAAATCCAAATAATTACTTCTTGATAAGACTCTGATTTTAAATATAACTGTCCATATATACTGAAATGGAAAATCCCAGGAAAGCATAAGTTGGAAAGTTTGAAAGAAAATGACAAATTTGATTTTATATTTTCATTACAAAAAAAATTGAACTACTAATTAATAAACTACATTTATTATTTTTATTTATTTATTTTATCTATATTTTACCAATTAAATAATATGAAACAAAAAAATAACATAAATTGAAATAAAAAAAACAGAAAATGTTCTTTGATTTGAAAAAATAACGACTAATAATTACACTGATCTCCAATTTATTTTCATAATATATGATATAATAGTTACTCGTTTCTCATCCTCCTATTCTGCTTTTATCTAAAAAAATATAATATAACAATTTCTACGCACATATTTTGTTGGTAGAAAAAGTTTAGTTAAAAGTAAGTGACCTCGATGAGAGTTTACAGTGGAGTTTACAGGTTGCCTACCAATAAGAGCTAAATTTTGACGACGCACGGACTCGAACCTCAAACCTTTCAAGTAGAAGATGGAGTGCCTCACCACTTGGACCAACTCTTATTGGTCATTTCTACACACATATTAATTTGGTGTTTATGCATAGCAAATTATATGAAAATAATGCCATAAATTAATAAATATTAGTTCTACAATTATATGAAAATAAATAACACAGAATCAAATTATAACAAGAATTACAAATTCTGAATCACATTCAATATGTGAATCAATCAAACATGCTGTGTAAATTAAATTAAAAGATTTCTAAACAAATCCTAATGAATAATTCATAAAGTTGTGTAGAAAAAGAACTAAAGTTTAAGAGACAAATCAATTCCTGAAGCGTCGACTTGCTCATTTGAAGGAACACGTCGAAGAACGGGGGATTCAACTCGACTTAATGTTACAGCTGAGGATGAAGAAGCGCTATGCAGATTATGAAGTAAAGAACTTTTATTTTCTTCAAATCTGGAAGATGGTAATCCATGAAGACCAAATCCTCCAACGTTAAGAGCACTCAAATTACTCTCAATCCTTGCTCTATCAATCAAAGACGATGAAGAACCCATCATAGCTTGCCTTGGGAACCCGTGGCTATAGCAGTACGCACCATTCGAGGATAAAAGCATTGGGTAATTATGCAAAGGTTTATGAACGAAAGATTCCGTCCTTATCCCTAATGGTCTATTAAATAGTGATCCGTGATACGAATGACTAGACAAACCAAGATAATTAGGATAATATGGATTATATTCACCAAAAGGACCTAAATCCATACCTTGACGCCTTTTCGCTATAGCACGTTCTTGTTTATGTGCATTTTGGTGACCACCAAGAGCTTGAGACGTTGAAAATTCTCTCTTGCAAAAGTTGCAAGAGAAAATCCTAGATGGATCGGCCGTTGTTCTCTTCCCATGCACGGGACTCTCATTGAGTAAGGATTGATTAGCAAGAGATGAATCACCGTGCATGGGGCTAAACAAATTGAGTTCCAGCTTTGACCCACGAATCGGATCCTCGCTAGAGAGCTTCAAGTCGAGGAAAACACGAGAACCCGATTCGTGAACCTTGGGCAGATCGTTAGTCGAGCTCCCTCTAGCAATTATCTTCTCCTTACTCTTACTCGTCATCATCTTCACATCAGCCGAAGCAGCTGATATGCTCGATGAATCCGAAAGGCATGGCTCTCCGCTGATTGGCTCCATTTGAATTGGAAAGAAGAGAAAGTTTGTAGAGATGAGAAAAAATGTGAGATGAAGAGGAGATTATATAAGGGTAAAATAAATAGAGTATCTCAAAATTAAAGGAAATAAATCCGATAATTACAAGAATAATTAGTGCAAAACATTAAAATTATGACTAATATTGGAGAGATTATTGTTCCATTTATTCCTAATTTTATTTTGAACTACTATGTGAACAGTGCTTAATACTCTAATGAGGTCAAACTTCCTTAACTAAAACCCTAATTCCGTTAATTATTTATTTTATTTTATTTGAATATAAATAAATTAAGTTTGGTGTGTGTTTCATTACCATATATAATTCAAATTGATTCATGAACATGAGTTACTGTAATAAATAGTCCAGTTGAGAGATTTGTAGGTCAACTTATTAGAGAACCCTTTTATGGCATAAATTCGGAATTTTTTGAATCCAACTAATTTAACATATATAGATATATAATAATTTTATAAAAAAATTTAAAAATTAAATTATTATCATCTACCAACTAATTAGTTTAATTTAAGTGAAAAGCTGCCAGATCGCTCAGTTAACTTACATCGCTAATTAAATTGAAGTTTGAGTTTCGATTGTCAGTGCGAGTAGTCTTAATCTTGAAAAGAAAAAAAAATAATTATTATCATCCATCAAATAATTAGTTTAATTTAAGTAAAAATTGGTTGATCGTTGAGCTAAATTAGATCGCTTAATTAAATTCAAGTTCGAGTTTCGATTATCAGTGCGTGTATATAGTCTTAATCTAGAAAAGAAGTTTTATATATGGAAATAAAAACAAATTAGATTTTAAGTATCTGATTGGATTTATTCAGAACGACTTACTTAATATGTTAATTTAACTTGATATTGTATTCAGAATGAGTTTCGATTGTCAGTAGGGCTGGACACGAATCCATGGGATTCAATCTTAGATCAAATATTAAAAGAAAAATATTCACATTTGTAGCTGTTTTTGACCGAATTTGACCAAATTCAGTCAATACCATAGTTAAATTCAGAATCATTTTACTAAATATTTGATTAAAATGAATAAATTTAGTATCCGTATCCAGCTCTAATTGTGTGTATATGTCTTAATTATTATCATCCATCAACTATTTTTTTTTTATGAATTTGTAATGAGTGTTCAAACCCCAAACTTCTCTTTCAATCTTAATTCAAATTCAAGTGACATGAATATAGCATAATTTAAAATTTATCCAGTAATTATGCCCTTTTAAATTAACAACATAATTTTAATTGATTAAACATATTTGGTAAGAATTTTGTTTAGTTTTTTTTCCATAAATATTGTCGTTAAACACATGAATTTATTAATTCTATTTGACAGCAGTTTATTTTTTTTTATTTTTTTTAAATGCATGCTGCTTTTACACTATATTTGAAATAGGAATTTTTTAATTGTAAATTATATTTATTTGTTTATTTATTCTAATTGTGGAATATATATATGAACAAGAGTATTTCAAATTTAAATTTGATAATTTTACGTGGTATAAAATAGTTTAAATGATGTAATTAACAGTACATCTGATCTCTCCAACGCGAAAAATATTGATTTGATAAAAGAATATTCATGCATTTTTCACTTTTGAATTCCGAATATTAACTTTTTTTTTTTCATTTTTTAATGATTTTTTCACGAAACCTTTAGCCATTTCATCATACATAGGAGTAAATTTTAATACAAAAACATTAATTTCGAGAAATGTTACCTATGGATGTGACTCTAGCAAGTGTACTAGGTACAAGTAATAAAATGATAAGTAGATTATCGTCTCCACAGGGATTGAGATGAAAAGATTAACTGAAAAGACCTATGTAACAGTCTGTTTACGTAGCAAGTAACATCAAAAACATGGATTTGAGGTTGGTGGTCTATTATCTAAACTAAAGCACTCTATTTAAGAACAAATCTAAAGAGTAAATGGTGAGAAATGATGATTTATAACAATGTGTAAAAGGAACAAGCTAAACCTAGCACGGAACTGGCATTGCAACCTCCATTCTCTTCTTCTTTAATTCATGAATGCATGCAAATATTCTGTCAAGGTCTCTACTTAAAGTTCACTTGATTCAAATGGTCATATCCTCAAGATTCTAAGCATTACTAACATCCTAAAGGCCTTTAAGATGTGTTCTTAACTTGCATAATCACGAAGTAGCATCTCATTTGCATGAGAACCCTTGATATACATCAGTCAAATGGTCATATCAGATGTATAAGTTTATATGAAGAACAAGCATACATAAAAGCAATGGTCATGTCGGTTATGCATACTGTAACAGGTTGTTGAGACCTGAAATCTACAGAACTTCATTAAACACTCAATAAAAGCAACATTCATTCATTAAATACAAAGATAAGAAAACTTACAATGCCAGCCCTAAGGCTGGCTCAGCTTGTAACAGGGTACTACTCACTCATAGGGAGCTTAACTACAAAAGGAACTACAATAAACTCCATTAAAGGAGCTTCAACTACTGAAAACTAAAGATGATAATGTTATGAAGACAGAAAAACAGATTCCTCTCTCTTCAGAATAGTTCTCTACTTAAAGGAATAAAGAAAGATTAAAATACTAATTAAGTACAACAATAGGTAGGTTGTTCCAGCTGGAATACAAGATATTTCAATTAAACAATTGTTATTCTTGTCCTTGTGATCTTCCAAAAGGCAAAGCTTCTTCAATAAGCTTCCAATCTCCAATTAGGCCGACTTTCTCTCCCTTTTCTCCTTGATTTGACTTCTACTTTTCTACCAACAAGATGCTTTCTACTGTAGCGGGCTGCTTCAAGTCTGCTTTTCACTGTAGCGGGCTGCTACTAGTCTGCTGCCCTCCTAAAGTAGAAAATACTACAAAAAGGCTTGTAAATCCTCAAATAATAACAATTACAACCTATTAAACCCAATTAATAGTGAATTAATGTATAATTATTATAGTCAAATACGAGCTCATCAAATACCCCCAAATTAAGCTTTTGCTTGTCCTCAAGCAAAGACAAAAGAGAAAACTAAGCTAGACAAAACATACAACAATGACTCGAATTTGAACTAAGGAAAAGAAAAATAAAACAAGGAAACAAATTACAACATCAAAACAAGAACAAACTAAGACTACAAACATAATAACAACAGCTTATTTAATTCAATTGCCCTTCAACCATTTCAATCTCGGATTAAACACACAGGAGCTTTGTAACTTAGATGCGGCTAGACTTTACCAATAATTCCATTTTTGGCTCCCAGAAAGTTCTCAAGGCTTTAAGTCAAACTTCAACTTTCAATTGAACAACCTGCTCTTCCCTTATTACCTCACCAAGAAGTGTTTGCACTCAGCTTTATGGTAACTAAATTACCATAAACATGGTTCCTAAGATGCTTTAAGACTCACTCCTCAGCTAAGTTCAGTTAATCCTCAGGATGTGACCTTGCTTATCGGTCCAAACTTTCACAATTAGACAAGTACTCAGCATAGTCAAAAGGTCTTTCCAGGGTTATAATGTTAGGCTAGGGTAAAAAGGTATGGAAGTGAAATGGCTTTTTACAAAGTGTGGAACATGTTATATCAATGTTTACTTATGAGCTCTTTCCAACAATTTCAATTCTTTCCCAGCCTGTTCCTGGTTATTTTCAATCACAAACTACTTACACAGCCTGTTTCACAACTTAGGCACAACACAATTCAAAAATTTACACAACATTAAAACAAAAGCAATTCCAAACTTTAAACTTCTAAGCCTAAAAATGTATAACTTCAGAAATGAAAAGACTTTATTCACTATTTTTTTCATTTTTTCGAAGAATTTCTCTTGAGATTTTCTTCATTTTTCAATTTTTTTTTTCTTTTTTTTTTTTTTTCATTTTATTCAGACAACACTTTTCATTCCTCAACCTTTGAGTATCTACATCAACAAATCTTTTCAAAATGAGCTCTTTAGACTACCAAGTAGTCTGTTCTAGACATGTAAATCAAGGTATTTGGAGTAAAAGTGAGGGAAATTGGCTTAAAATAATGTGTGTAAACAAAGAATTGGTTAAGGCTCAAGTTGGTTGACCTAAAATAAGGGTGCAATGCACTGGTAGGCTTTTTGAGATTGTAAAACTTGTGAATTCTAGTGCCTTCATCTTCCTATGCTTTTCCTCAGTTTCATCATGAAATTTTGGGCAGCCAATTTAGATAACCAAGTTGGAATTTAGGTTATCAGTTTAGGCGACCAAAGCAAACCCTACCTAAGACTTCTTTGAACTTAGCCCTCTCATCCATCTCCTAAATGCATTTGTGGATGCATCAGGCTCTACCTTACATAAAAAGGGTTTTTGCAATAAAGGTTCACAGGTTCTGAGTTGCTTATTTCACTTGAATTTTGACTTTCAACTTAAAAACTTTTGAACCTTCTTTCTTTTTCAAACTTCATCAGTCAATAAAGGTTCACCACACATTTGTTTAAGGTGCAAGCATGCAATCGTTGATTGGAGGTTGAAAGACAATTATTTTCATTCTATGCTATTTTCATTTAAGCTTTTGCTGTTGTAAACAAGAAAAATAAAGAACATACTATAAACAGACACAAGCTGTTCCTCAACAAGAAACAGCCTCACACTCTAACATTTTAACGAAACAGACACAATATTCACAAAAATAAACTATGGACAACATTTTACAAACTTGGGGACAATTGGGATTTGACTAATTAATAATCATACAAGCAAGTAGATACTTTGAGTTTCATCATGCTACATATATTACAATTCAAATCAAGCATGGCATTTGCATATTTGTCAATCAAATCTTCCATTTCACTCCACCCCCAAATTAAAACATGACATTGTCCTCAATGTCTCAAAATAGGAATATGGAAAATGAAACATCAATAAGCAGCAAAAGAGTATAGCAAGTAGACAAGCATTCATGGTAAAAAGAGTAGGGATCAAGGGATACAAACAAAGGAGAGAACCGGAACAGTCTGCTTAGGGAGGAGGGACCTCGGAGGACTCAGCCTCTACACCTTCCTTGGGAGGTACAACTCCACTCTCCTTAGTAGCATACTCATTCAAGTTGAAAGAGGACTCTAACTCTGTTGGGGCATCAATCACCATCTTCTTCTTGGCTTTCTCCTCATCATACTCTAGAACAAATTCACAAATCTTTCTAAGCATTTCCACTTCGGCAAGGAGATACAAGGTAGATCTTTGCTTTGCATCCCCACCAGTTCCTGCTTGAGAAGAAGTGAACATTTGGCTAAATATGGAATGAAAAAGAAAGGAAGCAATTAGATATGACGGTTTGAAAATTCTAAGCAATAAAACCTATCATCTTGGAACAATCACCCCCAAATTTTTACTTTCAGTAAAAATTCAAACTCAGCCCCTAAAGATGTAGGAGATACAAGTTTAAATCTTTGCTAACTAAAAACTTGGGTTCGGGACAGCCTGCTTCTTTTCTCAATTGGACAGTTCTTTAACAAAACAAACTACAACAAAACAAAAACAAAAAATTTAAACTAAACTAAAGGATAGAAAAATTGGGATTTGCCCAATTATGTTGCTACAATTGGTGTTTGCAGCAGACACAGTCTGTTCCTTCAACTCATGGTGGATCCTGGAAATGGGCGGTATCAATCACCCTTGGAAATTCATGGGCAGAGCATGGTTCAAGTTTCTTGCCATTAACCTTGAAAGGTTCTCCTCCCGGCCTTACAATCTCAACCTTTCCATGGGTGAACAACTTGTTCACGACAAATGGACCAGACAACCGAGACTTCATTCCAACAGGGAACAACTTCAATCTAGAGTCATGTAAAAGCACTTGTTGTCCCTCATAGAACCTACTGACTTTGGTTTTCTTTCCATGGCACAACTTAGGCTTCTCCTTGCATTTTTGGGCATTTTCATAGGCAAACAGTCTGCATTCTTCCATCTCATTCACTTGCACTTCTCTTTGAACCCCAACATCCTCCTTCATGTCCAATTTAGGTATGGAAATTCTTCCATTTGGTATATCAGGAGGCTTTTTGAGTGAAGGGTCTGAAGTGTTTGGTGGGAGTGGTGATTTTTCTGCTGTTTCTTTGGAACAACATGTTCCCTCACAAATCTTCACTTCTTCTTCCAAAACATCATGCTTAGTTTCCTGCAAAACAGATGACTGCAAAGGTGAATCTAGAAAATAGCATGCATCATTAGAAGTAGGACGCCTTACTAAACCTTCATTCATTTCGAAAATGACCGTATCCCCATTTACTCGAAAGCTAAGTTCTTTAGCCTTTACATCTATGAGAGCCCCGCCAGTAGCTAGAAAGGGTCTTCCTAGAATTATGGGAACATGCATATCCTCAGGCATATCCATCACAACAAAGTCAGCAGGCAATATGAATTTCCCTACCTTTACTAAGACATCTTCAACTATTCCTCTAGGATAACATACTGACCTATCAGCTAGTTGTATAGACATTCTAGTAGGTTGTGGTTCTCCTATGCCTAACTTTGTATACAATGAATATGGGATAAGATTAATGCTTGCACCAAGATCACATAATGCATTTTCAACATGTAAATTTCCAATTGAGCAAGGGATAGAGAAACTCCCTGGATCTTTCATTTTTCTAGGAAGGGGCAGCCTGTTCAACAAGATTGAAGAGCAATCTCTATTCAGTTGAACACAAGAGACATTCTCCAGCTTTGTCTTGTTAGAAAGGATGTCCTTCAAGAACTTCTTATAATCTGGCATTTGGTTCAAGGCTTCCAAGAATGGAAGGTTGATGTGAAGCTTTCTCAAAGTATCAAGAATTTTTGAGTGCCTCTTCTCCAACATTTCATCCACCAAAGCTCCAGGATAAGGTGCAGGTGGTTGGTAAGGAGGAGGTGGAATGTATTTCTCCACAGGTTCCTCCTGAACCAAAACAGGCTCCTTAGCCTTTACACTTGGCTTTTCAGTCACTGGAACAGCTTGTTCCTTGTTAGCTTCTGCCTTCTTTGAAGTACATGCAACACTAATCAACTTTTTAATCTCATTAGGGTCAGAAATCTCCTTACCACACCTAAGTGTGATAGCCATCACATTCTCCCTTGGATTGGGCTCAATGTTGCTTGGTAGAGCCCCTTTGCCTTTGGAAGTGGATGATGAAGCAGCCAACTGGTGAACTTGAGTTTCGAGGCTCTTAATTGAAGATTGAGTTGAAGCAGTAAATTGGTGCACATGAGTCTCGAGACTCTTCATTGAAGATTGAGTCTGTTTCATGAATTGTGCCACCAACATTTTGAAGTCTGGTTCTTCTTCTTCTTTGGCCTGAACAGGCTGTTTGTATTGTTGCGGAGGTTGTTCCTGGTAATAACCTCTTGATTCCTGCTTAAATGCTTGTTCCTCTTGCTGACCAGGTTGTGGAAGCCATGAAGAGTTGGGATGATTTCGAGGACCAGAGTTGCATAGGTCCGAGTAATGATTTTGTGGGTTTATCGGATTGCGCCCCACAAAATGACATTGTTCATGAGCATGCTCCCCCATTTTGACTTCTGGGTTGATGGTATTGGGATGAGGGCCACCACGAAAATCACAAGCATTTGGGATGGCTTCATGGTGAGTGGGTGAGGCATTCATCTTGATGATCTGCTGAGCAAGCTGTTCCATCTGAGATGTAAGCTTAGAAACAGCCTCTGCCCCATGATAGTCCATCGGCTTCTTTGCATCACTCCTCACTGAGTGCCAACTATAGCTTGTGTTCACCACCCGATCAATGAGATCATAGAATTCTTGTGGCTCAAGATCCTCCGGGTTACCATTTGCAACCGATTCAATTTGCATCTTATAAGTATTTGCAATTCCATTGTAAAAATTCTGAACTTGCATCCACATTGGAATGCCATGGTTTGGAACCCTCCTTAGAAGTCCTTTGTAACGCTCCCATGCTTCGGCCAATGACTCATCGTCTACTTGGGAGAAACGGGATACTTCATTTCTCAGCTTGATGGCTTGTCTTGGTGGAAAATATTTCATTAGAAAAGCACTAGCCATCTTCTCCCATGAATTGATAGATCCGGGCTGAAGATTTTTGAACCAAGTCCTCGCTTTATCCCTTAGAGAATAATGGAACAGCTTCAGCCTTATAATCTCATCCGAGGCACCCATATTTGTTCGAAATGTGTTACATATTGTAACAAAATCTAGAATATGAGAATTTGGGTCCTCATTCTGGTCTCCACTAAATTGGACATCAACTTGAAGCATTTGTATCATGAATGCCTTCACCTGGAACAGGTTGTTCCCTTCATTCGGCAACACAATACATGAAGAGTATCCTTCAATGTTGGGTCTGGAGTAATCTCTCATCCTCATTATTGGCGGATTGTTGTTCTCGCCTTCACCTCCACGGTTTAGCTCTCCGTTTCTGTCATGTCCATTGTTACCGCCATTGTTTCCCCCATTAACAGGCTGTTCTTCATTCATCCTGCTTGTTTTTAGTCACTAAAAGAAAAACGGGTCCAACTTTGGCTACACCATGAACACACAGATCAAAACACACTATTTCACAGAAAATTTCAAATAAACTTTTACTTTCAATCCCCGGCAACGGCGCCAAAAACTTGTTACCTATGGATGTGACTCTAGCAAGTGTACTAGGTACAAGTAATAAAATGATAAGTAGATTATTGTCTCCACAGGGATTGAGATGAAAAGATTAACTGAAAAGACCTATGTAACAGTCTGTTTACGTAGCAAGTAACATCAAAAACATGGATTTGAGGTTGGTGGTCTATTATCTAAACTAAAGCACTCTATTTAAGAACAAATCTAAAGAGTAAATGGTGAGAAATGATGATTTATAACAATGTGTAAAAGGAACAAGCTAAACCTAGCACGGAACTGGCATTGCAACCTCCATTCTCTTCTTCTTTAATTCATGAATGCATGCAAATATTCTGTCAAGGTCTCTACTTAAAGTTCACTTGATTCAAATGGTCATATCCTCAAGATTCTAAGCATTACTAACATCCTAAAGGCCTTTAAGATGTGTTCTTAACTTGCATAATCACGAAGTAGCATCTCATTTGCATGAGAACCCTTGATATACATCAGTCAAATGGTCATATCAGATGTATAAGTTTATATGAAGAACAAGCATACATAAAAGCAATGGTCATGTCGGTTATGCATACTGTAACAGGTTGTTGAGACCTAAAATCTACAGAACTTCATTAAACACTCAATAAAAGCAACATTCATTCATTAAATACAAAGATAAGAAAACTTACAATGCCAGCCCTAAGGCTGGCTCAGCTTGTAACAGGGTACTACTCACTCATAGTGAGCTTAACTACAAAAGGAACTACAATAAACTCCATTAAAGGAGCTTCAACTACTGAAAACTAAAGATGATAATGTTATGAAGACAGAAAAACAGATTCCTCTCTCTTCAGAATAGTTCTCTACTTAAAGGAATAAAGAAAGATTAAAATACTAATTAAGTACAACAATAGGTAGGTTGTTCCAGCTGGAATACAAGATATTTCAATTAAACAATTGTTATTCTTGTCCTTGTGATCTTCCAAAAGGCAAAGCTTCTTCAATAAGCTTCCAATCTCCAATTAGGCCGACTTTCTCTCCCTTTTCTCCTTGATTTGACTTCTACTTTTCTACCAACAAGATGCTTTCTACTGTAGCGGGCTGCTTCAAGTCTGCTTTTCACTGTAGCGGGCTGCTACTAGTCTGCTGCCCTCCTAAAGTAGACAATACTACAAAAAGGCTTGTAAATCCTCAAATAATAACAATTACAACCTATTAAACCCAATTAATAGTGAATTAATGTATAATTATTATAGTCAAATACGAGCTCATCAAGAAACGAGAAACACATATTGATACAAGTTGAAGTGAGTGATCTTGTAAATTCAATATTATTAAGCTTGCAAGTAAGCTAAGAGAATGATTCTAATATCAATGTGTAACTATACTTTAAGAGACCACAATAATAAATTAAAGAGCAAGTTATATAAAGTTGAGTTTATGATTGAAGAGTCAAGTTCAAATGAGACAATGGTTTAAGATAAGACTAATTTTTATGGTGAGACAAGCCCCTTAAGGTGTGAAAAAGAGAAATAGGTGGGGGTATTTTTGTAATTCAACAAGGAAATGTGGCAAACTTGTAATTAAAGGAAAACTCCTCATGCGTGGAATTGGAGGAAAGGAAGAGGAGTTGATGTCAGCCTTGATATCACCTCCGGAGAGAGAAAGAGTTTTAATTATTATTTTTTTTAAATGCATTTTTCCGCTCTTCTCGAACTCATTTTTCAAAAAAAAAATTATACCACTGAACTCGTACTAATTAGGCGGTCATTTTGAGATCCATTGTTGTTATTTATAAACGATTTTTTAATTTATTTTATTTTGTTATGGTTGTTCCAAATTGAATACTTGATTGTTCCAGCAGAATACTACATTTGTTCCAGCATAATACTACATTTGTTCCACCAGAGCACTACATTAGCAGAATACTCTGGGAGTGTAAAAAACTTAAAAAACGTTTTTACCTAACAACAATGGATCTCAAAATAACCGTCTAATATGTACATATATATTTCAGCAAAGTACTACATTTGTTCCGGCAAAATACTACATTTGTTCCACTAGAGTAGTACATTTGTTCCAACAGAATACTATGAGAGTGTAAAAAAATTAAAAATTGTTTTTACCTAACAACAATGGATCTCAAAATGACCGTCTAATCAAGACAAGACCAACGGTGTAATTTTTTTTGAAAAATGAGCTCGAAATAATCGGGAAAATGTATTTTAATGAAAAGAAATAAAAAAAATTTCTCTCTCCTATGATGATGTCAGCGCTGACATCACCTTCATCCTATTTCCACTCCTTTCATACATTGACCTATTATGTAGTTATTTACAAGTTTGTCACCTTCCCCTTTCTAGTTACTAATGCGGCCTCGAGCTAGTGCTACAAAAAGGCCTACAATTAGAGGACAAGTGTACCCTATCGTTATCAAGTAATAATCCGGGGGTTAAGTCCGGGTATCGAATCAACGGGATTTATACCAATAAGTATCAAACTACTTGGTTTTGGGTTGTTATCTAAGCGAATTTATACTTTAGAGTTTTGGATTTATTAATTAACTACTCCTATACTACAACACACAAATACTTTCCATATTCCTTAGCATGAAATGGTGATGGTAAGTTTTATACAATAATAAAGATAAAATAGCCTTAAGATTACTCAAACTATCATAGCTAGCTTTTATGATGTTTTATCAACACGTATGAACTCGTAGGTACACACTTAATTAATCCTATAATTTCAAGGTTAAGTGTCTCCAATGGACTTAGAAACTAGGGCCCTTTAAGTTCCGTGATGTCGTCAATATCTACGGTTTCCGGCTCGTCACTTCCGATGGGGGCAACACCTATATAAATCCGGTAGAAATGTCAAGTTCATATCAAGTATTCATAAATAAACATAAGAGAAGCATATGATGATGATGAATCAAATATACTAATTTATACAAAACTATTGTATAAACTATGTAAGGAAACAATATGATACTACCGAGTCTAGCACATAGACGGGTCACAACTAGTTTAGCAAGATAAAAGTTTAGCTACTCCCTTTTATCGCACTACACCGGACACACGATCGTCGCTTATGTCCTCGGAGAGGATCTCTTTGCCAACTTTGAAGATTTGAATAGAATGGATGGAGATGAAGGAAATAATAAGTAACTTTGTATTAATGGAATGAAAATGGATTACAAGTTTGCAAAAGAGGTGAAATGGAACATGGATCGTACTTGGATCGCCTCTTTTAAACAACTAAATGGAGAGAATTACAACTAAATGGAACTAAACATAACTAAAGAGAGATTAAACACAAGTGGAGAGGGATCCCCTTTCTGGCTAGAGAACCCCCATATTTATACAGAAAAGTTGGCTTTGTGAACAAGTGTGAATCCTCAAAACACATGCTTGAAAATCTCATCGAAGTGCAGAATAAAGCTTGGCACGGGTCGTGTGGGACACTTGACACGCCGTGTCAAGGAAAAAATGCATTAAAATGACTCTAATCAGCTCAGGCGTGTCCTTGGGCGTGTCCCTTGACACGGGGTCGTGTCGCATTAATTACTCGACAAGTTGGATGTTTGCTAATTAAAACGCCGTGCAAATTAAATGTCTCCTTTGTGACACGGATCATGTCCCTTTTGACACGGGGTCGTGTCCTTCAATATAAGTGTGAACACCAGTTTACACGCCCCTGATATCAAACCGTGTGGACCATCTTTGTCCTGACACGGACCGTGTGGAACATTGACACGGGTCGTGTCAAGAGCAATTTCTGGGCAGATTGACTTTTCCTTGAATTATTTGCAAAACTCCTTGTCTCTTAGCTCTTTTTTAGCACAAAAGCACCTCTAATCATGTCTGGAAGTTGTCTTTCACCATTGATAATTTTTATCTTTGAAGTAAAACCTATAAACAAAATAAACATGAGTTACTTTGACGATTTCCGGTGAAAATAGTGCTTTTTCGGAGATAAATTCAAACGAAGTGATTGAGAATTAATTTGTTCACAAAGTATAATAAAAAGACTTAAAACTATACTAAAAGTAATAAAATAACATTTAATTACATCGTAAATAACCCGAAAAGATAGAGATATTTCATCCCTAACATTTAATTACATCGTAAATAACTTTTTTTTTTTTTACAATTCTATATATTTTCTATAAGTGAATGAACAGTGAAATTGGAAAATAATTTCAATGTTTTCCAATTATATTCTTTCTGATGTCCCTATTTTTTACAATATTGCCACTTGCCTCCGCTAACTTTTTATTTTATCTTTTTATTATTTATATATATATATATATATATATATATATATATAACTGAAGTGAATTAATAGGAAAATTTGAAAATAATTTCAATGTTTTTCCATTATATCTTGATGTCCCTATTTTTTTACAATCCGCTAACTTCTTCTTCTTTTTCTTTTTGTTTTTATTATTTTATAAAAGTTTTAATTTTTCAATTCTGGAATTTGAACGTACCGTTTCATGTTTCTTTTTCGAACATAATAACCATTAAGTCATTATTTGTTGGGTAATAAAAAGTTATTATAAATATTATTCTTAAGATTTTTTTTCTTAAAAATCCTATTTTCTTAAAAGATAAAAGAGATACTCACTTGGTGGTTACTACGTTGCAAAAAGAATCCTAAAGTTGTTGGTTTAAATTCCACAATTGATAAAATGTGAATTCTAAAAAAAAATAAATAAAATAATAAATGTACAAATTAATATAACTAAGCTTATGTTCTTTTTGGCTGAAATAAGCTGAACTGAACTAAAAAATTAACTGAATTATTGGCTTAATGTCTAATGAATTTTGTTGAATTTGTTGAACATAACTGAAAAAAGCTAAACTGAAATGTGCTTAATATAAGTCAAAAGAACGAAGACGAAGTACAAATTTTTAAGTTGCGCTATTATTTTAGTTGGTCATCTCTCAACCATTTCAATATTTACATATAGAACACCATAATTTTAGAACTAACAAATTTTTTTTAATAAATCTTACCTGATAAATCGATATGACTCTATGTAGATATAAATTATTTCAAGGAAATATAGTAAAACCTTTATATAGGAATACTCTATATAAAAAAAATCTCTCATTTGTTATATAAAATTTTGGTCTCAAGTGTTGAGGGTCTTTTTGATGAACCAACTTCTACATAGGAATAACATCCCAATTGTTACACAAATAGTTCGGTCCCAAATATATTACTATATGAGTAATTTTCACTTGGTCAGTGATTGACCAAGTTTATTTGACCAGTCACCGTTAGATCTGTGTAATGATGTTAGATCTAGCGGTAATTAACAGTGACTGACCAAATTAACATGGTCAGTCACTAACCAAGTGAAAATAACTAATTAATATATAGAGATTTTACATTAGAATGATAAATTAAAGTTCTTACACGATATTTTATTAATTATTATATATATTACGAATTTTTTCTATGATTTTATTTTCTACAAAATAAATATAATTATGTCCGATATATTGTTTTGTCAATAAAGGAAAAACTCGAACAACATATTTCTTTTAAATAAGTAAAATGCATTATTTAAACATTAACTTATTCTAAATTTATGCATTTAAC
This sequence comes from Euphorbia peplus, assembly GCA_028411795.1. Lineage (NCBI taxonomy): Eukaryota > Viridiplantae > Streptophyta > Magnoliopsida > Malpighiales > Euphorbiaceae > Euphorbia > Euphorbia peplus. The sequence goes on along the minus strand of CP110843.1, from coordinate 2,420,453 downwards.
CACTGATCTTTTATTTGGTCACATTTGACTATAAAATAATTCAAAGAATCGTTCAAAGAAAAAAAAGTTCCGAAACGATGTGAAGATATCCCTCTAATAACTTGATAAATAAGACGTGGCATTCGGCCACCTAGTATTGGCAAAGAGCAAGAAGACATTAATATTTCAAATACAAAATGAAGTTGGTGATGATGATAATAAATTGATCATGGTTTTCAGATATGTGTTGTGATTGAAGAGAAAATTTATAATGCATTTAAAATACGGTACCTTTTTGAAAGTATAATGAACTTGTTTGGGAACGAGTTGTTAGCTGTTTGAATTAGCTGTTAGTTGTTTACCTTTTTGTATTAGCTGTTTTGATTAGCTGTTTTGACTAGTTGTTTGTAAACATGTTTGGTAAAATTTAGCTGTTTGTAAATTAGCTGTTTGGATAAAATGATAATTAAGGACATTGATATTATTGTATAATATATGTAGTTAAAAGCTTAACAAATATTATAAAGTCTATAATAATATAAAAAAAAAAAAAATAGAAAATAAATAACCAATTCATATTAAATTACATAATTGTAGCTTACAAATCACATTTCAAATAATAATAAAATTACATAATTATGTCATTAATCCATAAACAAAATACTAATACATGTTTTTTTTTTAAAGTTATAAATAGAGGTTGCTAAAAAATATTAAATCAAGTAACTTCAAGAACCATGTAAAATTAAAAGGGTGAATGAGAGGAGAGAAGTTGTAAAATTAAAAGGGTAAATGAGGGTCTTTTAGCCGTTTATAAAAAATAGTGGAAAAGACTAATTCAAAAAGCTCGAGTTTTTTTAAAAAGAGCTTTTTGGGCTCAAAAAGCTATTTGCCAAACACCATAAAAATTGTCGAAAAGGCTAATGGAGCTCAAAAAGCTCTTTTTTGCCCAAAAAGCTCTTTGCCAAATACCCCCAATAAGAGTTTATAGTAATGTTGTAACAAAAGATGCCTGGCAGTTTAGGTCCCATATAGACCCTCAAAATCGATTATCCGATTTGAAACGACATAACAACCTAGACTCATTTAAGTGCTCAAATCTGAATTGCCCCTAAACAATTTATTGTTTGATTCCAAACTGATCCTCGATGTGTATTAGCGCCTGCGTCTTTTACTATTGGTTGATGATAAGTTTGTTTAGGATATACTGAAGAAAACACATATCTAAAATAGTACGTATTTCATAAATATTGTAAAATTTCTTGTAATCAGACAAAATATCATATATAGGATATGGCGTATGTAACTAAATTGTTACCAGGGCCGTTCCTAACCTTTTCTAGGCCCGGGGCGAGCTAATTTTTTTGAGCCCCATTATATTTACTTTATAAATATTTTTATTAAAGCTAGCTCAATGAAGAAAATATGTAGTGATGAATCTCAACTAGGTTGGTACTCTACTCCCTAAATAATCTAGACCCAAATGTTATCAAAAGGCACTAACAAACCTATATCTAGGGCTGTAAATGAGCCGAGCTGCTCATGAGCGGCTCGGCGTTCGGCTCGATAAAAGCTCGGCTCGGCTCGGTTCGATATGTAAACGAGCCGAGCTTGAACACGATTTTCAGGCTCGACTTGTAAACGAACCGAGCTTGAGCAAGTCAAAGCTCGGCTCGATAGCTCGTGAGCAAGCTCGTCTATAGGCTTGTGAGCAGGTTCATGAACATGCTCGATAAAAGCTCGTTAAATAGCTCGGTTATAGTTTTTAATATTTAAAAATTAATACTACATACTATATATGTATAATACATAATATGTTTCAAAAAAAAATGTATAATACATATAACATTAATTAATGTGTAAAAGAAACAAAAAATAACATAAATTATATAAAGCCCTCTCAAAACAAACACAACCTAACCTTCCTCCTTAACCCTAAAACAAACACAACAGCCCCTTCCTTCTCAACCCTAACCCGCCGGCCGCCGCCCCTTTTCTCGATCTCGCTTAAGAACCTTTTCTCTAGCCTGCCTTTCTTCTATCTTAGCCCGTTCATTGAATGTTGAGCTGAGGAGATTGATTGAAAAGAAAATCCTAATCCACTGATTTGTTCGCAACTGCCTTTCTTCGAAATTTCTCTCTGCTTTAAGTTCTCATCTCTGATGCGTTCATCTCTGCGTTCTCGGTTAAAAATTTGTCGAGCCGAGCTCGAGCAGGCCAAGGCTCGGCTCGGCTCGTTTACAGCCCTACCTATATCGCTTTAGAACTTTCACATTTTCTTTGTTCGAAAAATGTTTTTTTTAAAGAAATACACTAAGGGTCCGTTTGCTAAAGTGTTTTGCAAGAGCATATCACAATTTTATTCCAATATGCTGCTAAATAGGTGTTTGGTAAAATTTTTGAAACTGTAGCATATAGCGTTCCAGAAGGAAAACAGAGCGTTTCGCGAAAAGCTAGTTTGATGATTGTAGGTTTTGATAAAATTACCCCAACTTTTATTCCTAAATTGACAAGGACTCCATTTTGTATCTTATTAATTCCTAATCTATATGAATTACTTACGCTCTATATATTTTCTACGTTAACCATTGTATTGTATTAATATCTTCCGATTTTGTAAAGAGATGTTGTAATTGCATCAATGACATTGCATAACTCTATCTGAAGACCATCTTATTATAGTTCTACAATTAAAAAAAAAACATCAAGTTAAAATCACATACAACTAAATCCCCAAATTTGTCAATATTTTCAAAGTAATCAAATCAATTTCCAAATTCAAAGTAATTAATCAGATTCCGATTAGTATTTTCAATTTTAACCCTAAGCCATTTGGTTATTCATTTTACTTTACTAAATTAAATTAAACTACCACCAAGTAATAATACTAATTCACAGACAACATTAATTTAAAATTTTAATAAACCAAATTATAACTTTGAAAAAAAAATTCCTAAAAATAATAATAACCTAAAAGAATTAAAAAGTAGAAAATTAAGAGAGAGATAGATTATTCAGTATATATGGAAAAGGAGAAATTGCTGAGATGGAAAGAAAACAGGAAATGGGCATTGAAGTGAAGAAGATTGCTAGAGGAAAAAAAGAGTTCAATTTGAGCAGAAAAGCAGAATGAAGGTCATGGTAAATAGAAAGTTTGATGTTTATCTAATTCGAAGGCGTGTTTAGTTTTATTTTTTTAAATGGGCCTTATGGAAACGACATTGTTTTAATAAGGCTCATTATTTTTTAAAAAGAAAATTATTAATGTGCCCAGTTCAACTCATTAGGTAACTTCTTCTTCCTCAAACAAACATAGATACAAAATTAATAGGGGGCGGCGGCAAAATTTTTGGAGAACACAATCATGTTGGAACAGTATCCCTCTCGGGAATTTCGCCGGAGTCGGTGGGGCTTCGCCCCCCCAAGCTTCGAGATGTGTCCGTCCTTAATTTCAACTCATCTCAATCTATCAAAAGCACATTTAGTAATACTTGACTGATCTTTTACATTTTGTACTGACATAAATTTAGTAATGACGAAAATAACTGTTTTTAGTAATAGACAACTTTTTAACATAATATTATTGAAAGTGATATAATAATAAAGTTTAGTTCTTGAACTTTTTTGTTTTGATGTTATTTGATTAAAACATTTTTATAGACTTCTAATGACTTTTTGCGTTAAACTTTAATAAAATTTGTTTTCACCTTCCAGAAGAGATTTTATTGGAATTGAGTTTGGACTCAGCTCATCAATCTGAGGAGGCTGCTACTTAATAGGATTGGGAAGCTTCCTGGTTGACACAACCACTATGAAAACTAGGAACAATTTGATGTTAGTTTGTCCTAACTTTTATATAAGTGTTGTTGCTGCAAATGTTATTTTCTCAAGCATTCAATTAACAATATTTCAGTTGCCACTCTGTCAAGTTATTTTTATTTTTATTTTTCTTTTCAATTCATATGTCTTAAACAAAAAGAAGGATTCACAATAGAATGGACCATCATAAATGTATATTATAATTACTCTTTTGCATATCTACCCGTTCATATAGTTTATTAATAGAAAAGAGGCAAAAACCATTATTTGGTTAGTAACTTATCCTAAATTTATGTATTTTTTCAACCAACTTTTATTTGGTCACATTTGGTCATTCATCTTTGTAATTTGATTATATTTGGCCATTAAATTACTAATCGAGCAAAATTTTACCCTTCTTTGATCAAAATTGAAAAATATAAATATGTTAAACATTAAACTTTCTCTATTTCAAATAAGAAAATTAATTCTAAAACAAAAAATTGCAAAACAATACAAACGTAGGAAAGTCATTTAACATATAAGGGTGAGAATTCACCAAATTACAAAGGTGGGAGGTCAAATTTGACCAAATAAAAGGCCAATTGCCAAATGCACAAATTTAAGGTAGGTCAGTGCCTTAAAAAGAAAGGAAAAAGTAAATAAAAAAATTTGTGTCATCTTGTTGCGTTATGTCTGCAAGTAATAAAAAATCGTACCCACAGAGATGGAATATGTATTTAAACTTTTTTTTTATTCGCGTTCGTTTTCTTTTCACAAATAGTTAAAACGACAATCCTTATTGATTTGGTTGATAAGAACACAACTTATTGTATCATTCACATACAACTTATACTTCAATTCACAAACTCACAAAGTTATGGATTTTATTCTATTCTAAGACAAAGTCACCAATTCACTTAAGCACGTGAACACAATATTAAGTAATCTCAATATGACCAATCTAACTTCACTAATCTATTCTGATCTTTTGATTCGTGAACAAATTATTCCTACATGAACATCAATTAATAAAGATTAAATGGAACTTTCCTAAGCAACCTTTTATAACCAACTTTATCATATAAGTGAAACAAGATCACAATCTAAACCACTAAACATATTTAAGATCATTTAGATTGCAAGTTAATGATATAAACAAGTTCATACACTTAGTAACTATTTTGATATAAATATCTACTTAGCATGCAAACTAATTATTTCAAGAACATAATCATACGAAGAACATTAATCTCTTAATAAACTCAATATCGTATTCATACAAGATGTAAACAGAAAATAAGAGTATAAACAAAACATAAACAACAAGGGAAATTAAGAGCGTCAATCCTTTTTACTCTTGTTGGAAGGCATGTCAAGCCTCGGGCGTTCTTGCTCGTCTTTTCTTCGATGAACGAATGAAAGAAGTAAATCTCTCGATCTAAACTACAATGGCATATGAATAGAACGAAATCTTACTGTGATTTTGATCTGAATTCACCGCTGAAACTTTAATGTGTTGAGTGAATTTACGGGTAAAAGTGTACGGGAAATGTAAGTAAGTATTTAGCGTTCTTTTGGTATATAGGTGATCAACCATCCAAATTTGAGAGAGGAATGGTGTATTTATAGGCATTCTAGAGGAGTGTTCGAAGGGTTACAACCTCTAATGATCGGACACGAATCTTGCAAAGGTGTACGACCCTTGGGAAAGGTAGTTTAGATAAGAACGAACGAAGAAAACGACTTCTGCAAGAATCTGCAGGTCGGTGCGCTAGATATAGGAAGTGGCGCGCCAGAGATAACCCCTCTTTTCTTCTTGGCGCGCCAGAGATACAATGTGGCGCGCCAGAGATGGCTTCTATCTCTGGCGCGCCAGCTGTAAGTTGCCTCATGCGACATTTTTCTCCAATTTTCCAACTTAAGCTTGCACGTACAAATCTTGCATGAACTTGTATGACAATACTATGCTCGTTTGTGGCTCGAACTAACATCAAATTGCTATGCTTTCACTAAATTAAGCTGTGAACATCAAAACAAAGACAAAGAAGTGAATTTGCCCCTAACCTAGATACTTCTAAGCTAAATGAGCTAAAACTAAATGAAATGTTATGAAAATATATATGAAATACATAGCTACATTAAGTACATTTTGGACTTAACACATCTATTTGTTAAGATATGCTTCTAAGTGGTTCGGGTTGGATTCATATTTTAATTTTAACACAATAAGATAACTCAATGTCAATAATAGTCTATTAAAATCAATAAATGTTTTTTGAAAAGAAAATTCATTATAAATTTACGGGATTTGCAAAAGTCTATCAAAATTTATAAAAGTCATTAAAGATAAGAATTTATAAAATTTAAATTTATGCTACTATGAAAAATATAATTTTAAACAACTTTAATTCTTATACTTCTTTTAAAATTGTCATTTGTTATTTTTACTCAATCAATTACGAAAGAGGCCATTATATATTTTCGATGAAGAGGAGGGCGTTAACCTATAGGTACAAAACACGAAAACAAACAAAAGACTACGCTACTATCGAACAACTCAAAAGCCAACCTATTGTGATCCTCATATAAAATATATTAAATGTCTACAAGAGACACATCACACTTGTGATGCCTTAAGTGACCATTACAACAAAATCAAAGCATTATTTCTGAAATAACTCGGGATTGACTAACATGAACCATCTTAAAGAACTGTAAAACTCAAGTTGCGTCGACGCCATAAATTTTCTCACGCCACTAAGTCATATCTACCATCATACTTTCAATCGCAAATGAACTTATATGACTCTCAATCTTTCTCATCCAAGTTTTGCTTAGGTCTTCCCTTACTCTCACTGTTTTATCCTCTTTCCACTTTCAAGTTTTTTAACTAATACATCACTCGCCCTTCCTTTTATATAGTCAAACCACCTTAGTTAATATTCACTGCTCTTATTCTCAACAAATGTAACCCTTATGTTCGTCCTAATTATTTCATTTCTCACCCAATATTTTCTCGATGACTACACATTCATTGCAACATACACATCAACCCACTGACATTTCATGAACATGACATTCTTTCTATGTCCAACATTGTGTACCATACAATGTTAGAAGGTCTACTTGCATAGCGGTAGAATTTTCATATCGGGATTGTAAAGAAAATTCGTAACACTCTACCATTTAAGCCACCTGAATTTAATCTGATATACAACATCTCCATCCAATTCTCTATCCGCTTGCATAACATATCCTAAATAACTAAAGCAATCCAAATTCTAAGAGATCATTATGTTAGTAAAATATAACGTCAAGCTGAGGGGCTATCGTATTAGTAAGAGCAAAGTGTAAGGGCTATAACTGTAAATAAGCCGATTTAATTATAATTTTTAATTTTTCTGGGAGAGTGTACGGAGGGATATTCCGTGGAAACAAGAGTCGGTTATTTTTGTATGGTGTTTTCGGATCTGAAAGAGAGATTTTATACATCAGATCAGATAAGATCAGATCATACCTTTCTCGATCTTCTCTTCGCGATATCCCTAATTCAATTATTATTATCATCAAACCAATTATTTGATTCGATTTTTCCAAAATCGATTTTTCTCTTTTTGGCGCTTTCTGTAATTTTTTTATATATATATTTTTTAATTTAATTTAGATGCTCCAAATCTGACAGCCATGAGGAAGAAGCTTGACACTCGATTCCCAGCTGTAAGTTTTTCTAATTATTGTTTTTGATTTGGGTATTATCAAATTTAGGGTTTTTATCCATCTGTTGACTTTATTTGGGGGTTTTGTTTCGATTTGATTGATTGGTTTTTGTTTTTGTCAAGTTTTGATCTTCTGATTAATGGGTTGTTGATTGAATTGGGAAATTTGAAGTGGGTGTTTGAGGAATTTGTGTTGGGATAAGATCTAGGTCGAGATTTGAGGAATTAATGCTAATTGTTTTTTCCCGGGGTTTGATCTACGTAGGAATTGATGGAAGTATCTGTGGATTTGTTGTTTTAAATGGTCTTAATGTTTTTTCATTCTAGGGTTTTCGGGTGTTTTATTTGGGTCTGTTAATTCGGTGATATTGTGTGGTCGCCGTCGCTGTATGTCGCCTCTGTGGTTTTTTGAGTTTGGAGATTCTGCTTGTGATTTGTTTTGGTTCTGGTATTAATTTCATATTTGTGAGAACAGTTGCGAAAGTCTGTTCTGTGATGTATGGATTAGTTTCCTTTTTGCTAACCAACTCCGCTGCAATCGGTTCTAGCAATATCCATGTTGTTCCTTTTGCTTCACTCCAGGGTTCATTCCCACCTATTGTGATAGTAAAGGAAAGAACCAAAGACAATAAAGATCGGGAAATAGAACAATAACGATAGTGATACCTTCAAGGTATGGGAAATCACAACTTCAGGCAATACAGTAACAGAAAAAATGAAAGGAGAGATAGGAAATAGTAACGCAGTGGACACACTCTAAACTAGCCAAAGGAGAGATTCCCCTTCCGAGAGAAATTCCCTTTCCGAAGCTCTACTGAGGTGCAAACAGAATGCCAGAATAGGCCCCCACTCTCCTTGCTCCATTCTTTATAACAGACAAACTTGCTTCCAGCTATGCAGTAGTGTCACATGCTCCTTTTTGCCTTCCTATTATAAACATGCAAGATCTTGTGCCCATGTGAAAGTTGGTCTAATATTTGCCCTCCACCCCATACTCCCATTCTCATCATTATTATTTCTCGCTATTGCACCTTCCTTTGCAAGCAAGGGTTGGTTTGATTATGTGATTTTGCGTTACATATTTATGTGTTTTTATATTTTATGGCAACGCAATAATGGATTTCTGGGGTACAATTCTTGTTTGGTGACGCATCCTGAAAGTGCCTATATGCTTTTATGAAATATATACTTTTTGTTTTTCAAACAGCAGGCTTGAAGTATGTCATCTTTAACAACCTTCTTAATTCTTTTTATTTTCATCAGAAGCTTAGAGAATTCTACTGCATGAATATCTTATAAAGTGTCCTTGCTTGTACAAGCTTTGTCATACCACATGATGCCCGCTAACACTTCATAGGCAAACGGAATATATGGCCCTTGGAGTGTAGGCAATGTACTTGCACCTTGTAATAAGAATAGTCCTGTGGGCTATTATGTCTCTAAATATCTATTAGGCAGCTCCAGTAGCATGTCTTAGAGAATTTCGCCGGTCATGTTTTCAGTTTGGAGCTTTGATTGGACACTTTCTTCTTTCGTATTTTTAAATTTTAATGAAGGCTCAGAGAGCCAAGCCTTAAAATTGAATGTGCTTGATGCTACTGACTTGATTGAAAATATATGTTTTTCGAAATGGGCATGATTTCTTTAATGCTGTTTTTAGATTCTTTCTTATGGAAAGCTTTAATCCTGCAGGCTCGCATAAAAAAGATAATGCAAGCTGATGAGGATGTGGGGAAAATAGCACTGGCAGTGCCTGTCCTAGTTTGTTAGTAATTCTTGTAATTGATGCTTTTTTTTTTTCCATTTCTTGCAAATCAGTTTGGTTGCTCATGTTTTCAAAATTGTTGCAGCTAAAGCATTGGAATTATTTCTCCAAGACCTTTGTGATCGTACTTATGAAATTACCCTTCAGCGAGGAGCAAAAACTATGAGCGCACTGCATTTGTAAGTGAGAAATTGCCTTAAATCTGTCACAATTCAACTGTCTGGCTAACGATTTTTTTTTGAACTAAATGTTGTATCTGTCATTTTTCCCTCTCTAGTCAGTTTCATTTCTGTAAGTCGTGCCTTCTGATCTGTACCTCACTTGAGGTCTCTAATAAAATGAACTGATCTATGGTTTGACATCTGTGAAAATAAGAGTGGGATAATATGTGAATAATAAATGAAAATGTTCACTAAGTGGTCTACAGTTGATGCTTCAATTAAAGCCTATAGTTAATATCAGCATATTAAAATATCTGTGTTACAGCTGACTGTATATGAAATAGATCTAACCAGATCAGTTTCTCTTCACAATCTTGACAATTGGCGTAGTTAAATATATATACGGAATTAAAAATAAATCTCAGTTGTGTACCGGATTTGTTTGGCTGTAGGAACTCTAATATTGATATTTTATCCTTTCTAGTTAGGTTCCTTTCTAGAATACAAGCAAATATGATAACAAATTCTTGAGGTTTTAGTTCAATTGATGGGAATTGTCATGGAATGCGAGCCAAGCTAACAGTGAGCTTGCGGTCATGTCATGTAAAGTTTCCCTTTCGTCATTGCTTTCTCATGCATTATATTGAATGCAAAAGATAGGGAGTTCTCTTAAAAACCGCTTATATGGGTCAATAGAAGATGTTACCAAATCCTTGTTTGCTTCATTGTTTCTTCACCCTGTATTTCAAGTGATTGGTTTTAGATTTCTAAAGACCTCTGTCCTTCCCCTTATGGTAACTGTTTTGTGCTTGTTTGTCTGATTATTATTTAGTTCTTCTCTTCATAGATCTGGTGCGTTGGAATGATTTGATAAGAACTCGAGTATAAGTAGTTAATGAGAATTTCTTTCCTGTTTCTGCATTTCTTCCTCTAAACTGTTATAATAGATGATAATTGAGGTACTTTTGAAACTAATAAATGAATTACATGGCATGCATCATCTGACGAACTCTGGCAATATGCTGTGTGATGTTCAATTCTCATGTTAGAAGCACTTGCATATTTATATCACACCATAAGTCTCAATTTGAAAGTATACATTCGTGAATATATGTAGATTGCTATAAGCCAATTGATGCCTCCTTTTTTGTAGCCTTTCATAACTGTCAATCATATTTGACGATTCCAACTTTGTAGCATAGGCTGCTTACTGGTTGCCTGACTATGTCCTCCTTAATTTGCAGAAAACATTGTGTCCAGAACTATAATGTGTTTGATTTCCTGAGAGAAATTGTCAGTAGGGTTCCTGACTATGGTCATGGTCACGGCCATGCTGATGGTGCTGCAGATCATAAAACCCTCCAAAAGAGGTAGTTATACTTGCACACATCCTGCCATCTTTTTATTTAATCGTCCCCCTTCTCTATTTATATTTTGGTATTACTAAATTAACCTCCCTGATTGTTACTGTATCAGGAAGCCAAATGGGGACGAGTGCAATGACAGTGATGAAGAGTCAAAGAGAAGCAGGACGGTAAGTAACCCTCAAAAATATGTTTCGCAAAGATTTGTTTGCTTTTGCTCATGTCAAAATCTTATATGTTCTTTTTTTTCCCTCCAGCAGCATGACACGAGTCACCCAGGTGGTAGTACCAGAGGGAGAGGCCGTGGTCGAAGAGGCCGTGGTCGGGGTTCTCGAACTGTGGAACGAGAAACTTCTTATCGTGAAGTGGAATTCGAGCCCAGTACAACTCCTCAGCAATGCGCAAATCCCACAATGGCAGAGGAAAATGGTTTAGAACCAAAGGAAGAGCCAGTAGTCAATGATACTGCCAATGTGCCCGAAAGAAACTTCGATTTAAATGCCGCTGTGAACGAAACCGAGGACGCAAAAGCGGCCGCGGCAGCGGCAGCAGCGGCATTAGCCGCCCCTGTACCAGCGGTCATACCCGAAGTAACAGCATCAGGACCGGCAGTGGCTGAAAGCTCGTCAGCAGCACCGGCTACCGGAGCCAATCAAGAAGAATATCCAGGATGGTCGCTTTCCGAAATGGATAAGATGGCTATCGACCCTCTCCAGCTTGCTCAACTCGGAACAACAATGGATGAGGAAGAGGAAGATTATGACGAAGAAGGCTAACCAGTGTTCTGTTAGTAAATGGTTAGTGGTTCGGGACGCGATTAATGGATGTCAATACAAGGGGAGAGGAAAGCCGCAGAAAGTGAGAAGAACCAGAAGAACTTGTTCCGGTTGGAAAATGAACGACTTCTTACAAGGTCGGGATCGGGATGATGATTTGAGGTTTTCTTTCTTCTCGCATTTGTGTATCTCTCCTTGTGATGCCATCGATATAATCCTAACAACCCCATCCCGTAGTAGTAGATTTGCTGACAATTTGAGATTAAATTAGATTGTGTGATTTGGAAACCATAATGTGTAGGATGGAGGCAGCAGCAAGCCTTTAGTAGAAGTTGCTGTATAAGATTGTTGTGTATGATTTTATTTGTCAGTTTTTAGCCCATTTGTTAGCATCTAGTCAAATTAATGCCCACTTTGTGATTACTGCTTTCTCTGGTTAACTACCCTTCAAGTTACCCTCCTCTGTTACAGAATTTATATTTGTCCGGTTAATGTTCAAGTCGGACCCTAACACGTTTGGAGATGTATAACTATACGCTTAAAACTGAATCTGGTGATTATGGATCCAATTACATAAGTCTGTGAAAATAACTCTTTAACTGTAGGAGATAGGGAGGTACGAGAATGCTACTATTGGAATCATCTCATATAGAACGGATCCATCCTTGGCCACGCTTGCATCATCATCTATGGGATTGCTTGGGGATTAATTATGCATTTCAAATAGTTTACAGGCTTACAGCCTACTATTGGAACTCTCATGCCCAAATTGCTCCTCTTACTTGCAAGATTTTGTGTGCCATTTTTGCTTTTCGTACATGAATTAAACATTAGAGATGTATTTGTATATGCATTTGCATTTGAATCTTTTCTACCGAATCAACATTTGATATTAGAAGTTGGCACACATGTGACTAGAAAGTAGTCAATTTGATGGGTTATTGATCCATCAGCTTACCAAAAAGTTTCCAAGTCCTCAAAAGAAATTGTTGAAATGAACTTCAGATTATATCAATTAAAGATCAAATAACTAGATGAAGCTAACATTTTACTTGTAATCTAAAACCAAAACTGACATTATTTTACTGCAACTAAGGGATCACGAAAGTATGACATAAGATGAGTTCACAAGTTACAGGAGTTCAGACCAAATCAAACCGGAAATTACAAACCAAGAGTGTTCAAACAAGTCAAGTCAGTAACAGATAGTGGAACTACGCTTGTGGCACAATCTGATTTAGTTGGAAGTTGCCCTCGTGGTTTTTGTGCACCTCTACTTTGAACTTCTCTTCCACAGATCCTCTCTTCACTTTCAGAAGCATGTCGAATTTTGCAGAGTTCTCTATCACCTGTTTTTCACAGATTCAAACATTCATCAGATAGTTGTTCTTTGCTACTAAAGAAGATGGTTATCTCTCAAGCTCTTTTATGTAAATTCAGATGAAAATCAAACTAGGAATTAAAGTCCATTGGCAGTTACTGATGAATTTTGGACAAAATCCATTGGGATGGACAAGAGCTCATCTATCAATATGGTAAACTATAGGAGTTTGGCAAAAGCATATTAAGACTCCTTATCATCCTTGTGCATTGGACCTTCTAACCTCTGGACTGAACCCCTAACTTTTCATTCTCAAACATTAAGCTACACCCTAAAACCGGTTAACTGAGCATTATACATTTTCTAATTCGATCAATGGAGAGTGTTATCCATTTTCAAAATGGTTTCTTTTTTATACATGGAAACCTTACTTGGAACATCAAAAGTACAATCTGAGATGCATGAGGTATAACTAATGAATTAGAAATTCAAAGCCAACCAATTTGACAGTTTGACAAGCATAGACTTAATGCAACCAAAAATAAATGATCAGAGTCTCTAATGTGTTGAAATAAAAATCCAAAACCTCATTTTGGCATTAAATTGGGAAAATTTAGACCTTCTTCCATAACAAATAGGCATATTTGAGAATGAAGAAGTGAAGTTACCTCAGCTTTAGCATGAACAATCTCTTGAAGTTCATAAGGAAACAATGAATTAGAACTCTTCTGAATGGAACTCAGAGCATGATTTGCTGCATCTTGTACAACAGGATCATGTGCAGGCACATCACGCCATCCCGGACCATGACCATCTACAATTCAGAAAATCCAAATCAGAAAATACTAATCTTACTCTTAACAAAAAAAGGTTAGGCGCTAACCGGACTACCCTCTTTAACATTCTCCACGCGAACCTTGTTTATAGCAGTGCTCATACAGCTTCATTTCTTAATTCTACTGAATCATCAAAACATTTAGTAACAAAAACACAGTGAGTAATGAAATAACCTCTCTTGACCCCGAGATCGGAGGCAGTGATGGAAGGAGCAGAACAACTTTCAGCATCACCGGCGTGCTTGAACTCTTGCAATTCTTTAAAGTTGAGCCATGGCTTCACCCAAATCTTAGCTTCATAAATCTTATTCTTCCCAGCCTCAACTGCTTCAATTGTAAGATGATGAACTGTCCCGGCAACAACTTGTTCCTTGGCCTTGACAACTCGAGCAAACTCGAGCATCGCATTCTTCAATCACATTCAAAATCATAAATCAAAGTCAAATTAAAATCAACCCGCAATTTGAACATTACAACAACAACAATAAAGGCTTAGTCCGAAATGAAATGAATCGGGATCGGCTAACATATGAACCAACATAAATGAACTATAGAAAATCAATTTGCGTCAGCGACATAAATTTTCTCTCTCCACTACGTCCTATCAAGGGCGTATGCGGGGGCTCGGAAGCAGACATAAGAAGGGTAATTTAGGAATACCTGTTTCTTGTTATGTTCTTCAACGGCGAATCGAGCGAGAGCGTCGGTCTCCATGCTGTTAGCGGAGGAGTGAGAATCATGTACGCCGCCGAGAGTGGCCATATCGTCGGAGCAAAACCCTGAATCGCCGCTGCAAAATTTAACGACTGCAATTATCAAAATCAAAGAGATGATGATGATGATGATGGAGTTTGATTTTTCCTTCTTCATTTTCATGGGGGCTTTTATAGATTTCTCATTCTTCTTCTCTGTCGTTTTGGACCTTTTTAAAAGGGGGAAGAGATTCGGACACGTGTATGCCACGTGGGATCAACGGTCTCGGGATGCGTGATTTTGGGATATGTCTTGCTTATGAATTAAGCTTACAGGTGGAGGCGTGTGGGGGCTTTTTCCTGAATTCCTTCACCATTAATCAGTGTATTAAAGGGACGTTTGTTTACAAGATTAGTGTATTCTTCTGCATTAATGAAAAAAAAATTCAATACGTTCAAATTAGTCATTTTATATTATAACATCAACATTTGATTATAATTTATTCAAACATTAATAACTAAAAAACAACTGCAAACAATAAATAAGAACAGTTGCATCAAATGCGGCCTAATTAAGTATTGATCTAAGATTACAAGTAGATACACTTACTTTTAACTAAACTTTTTGTTAAAAAGAATAACAATCATTGAATTAAAAAGTTTTAGAGCTCCTTTTGAAAAAAAAACAAAAGTGTTAGAGCTAACAAGGTGGCTGAGGACTTTCAAAACTTAATAAGAATATAGTTAAAGATTAATAAAAAAACAAGTTAAATTTTGAACACTTAAGCAGCTCGTCAAATGTTCTATTTGAACATTCAAACAGTCAAACCATCCTTAATTAAAACAATATCATTGATACTCTTGTAATTTATTAACTTAATACATAATATAATAGCATCTAAACTTGTTATGAAAATTGATTGGCTATTAAGTAAACAGATTAGACACTAATATAGGCTAAGATTCTTGATGAGGATCAATTTAAACTCAATGTATAAAATAGTATCGATTCAAGATCGACATTTACAAGAAAGTATAATTAAAGAACTTCAATTACCTAAATTGATATATAATATAATATTAACATTGAGTTTAAATTGATATCATTTCGCATGTTAAGCATTAGTTGATGGCTCTCTCAAAGAGTCTCCAAGCCTGTTTCATTACTTTATCCTTTTATTTTCTCAATCAGTATCTCAACCATAACAGTTTAATAATATCAAGTGAAAAGGGCAAAGAAAAAGAATGATGGGTTTTGCTAATTAAAGGAGAACAGCGTCCATGACATGAATGCTCTTTTATTATTTCAACAAATTTTTCTACATTATCTTTGAGTTGTAAAAAATTGAATATGAATCAATCATACTTTAAAAGGAAATAATTACACATGATATCCAGAATTCTTAACAGGTTAAAGCAATAAAAGAAATAATTTCAAATGATTGTACAAATATGTCTAATTTTACTATACGTCAGAAATATAAATGACATAGTTAGCCGATCTTGGAGCATCCACAATGGTGTTGTTTTGAAGTGTATGAGAAAAGAAATTAAGTCCACCACCATTGTGGAGCAAGTGCTTGAGAAGCGCTTTTAAAAAAAAATTCACCATTTGGTGGACTTCTCTCACTCCTACTTTTCTATTTTTATATACAAAAAAGTGTCTACCTCTCTCCTCTCATTCTTATTATAATAATTACTTTAATTGTAAAGTTAATTATTTATATGAATTTGTAATAGTTGTGTGTTATTTAATTTAAATGATCTATGACACATGAGGCTATAACACTAATTGGTGAATTTCTCCCACAATAGATGGTATAGAAAGTTCAAAAGTTACCATCAAACAGTGTTGATGGACTTAATATTTGTGCATCTATTAGAGATACTCTTATAACTTAATGATACTTGACACTTGAATTAATGACAATTTTTTGATAAAATGTAAGGAGCATATTCGAATCATAATCTCCCTACCCACATATTGATGAATGTACTAATCAAGATACACTATGTAATTAATAATTATATATTTTTTAATTAATTATCTTTTATAAAATTTTAGATTTTAAAAGAAAAATCCTAAAGCTTAAACATGAAACTTGCCATCAAATAATAATTCGATATACGAATGATGTGATATGTCGGAGGTATTCTAAAATTACTCTAATTTTCCAGGATACAAACATATTACACAGACTTCTATCAAAATTTAGAGTGAAACTTACTCTAATTTGGGGTTACTCTAATTTCATAAAGATGTTCTAATGTTCTTGTCATTGAAATATTTAGAAATCTAAATGTAGGTTAACTATATAAAGATGCAGATATACATAGTCGACATGAGAGTGGTGGACCATATAGCATGATGTATGGTGGGTTTAATAGAGGGTTAAATGCATCATTGGTCACTCAATTTTGGTGTTTGTCTCAAAATGGTCACTCAACTTCAATTTGTCTCAATAAAATCACTCAACTTTTTTTTTTTGTCTCAATAAAGTCACTCCGGCAATTTTCAAATAAAAAACCTACCAAAAATATGACGTGGCTTCCACGTAAGCATGAGTCAACCATGAACGATGATGTAGCGACACGTGTCATCCACGTATACACCACGTGTCACTCAATTTTAGAAAAAAATCAAAAAAAAATCAAATTAATTAAACTCATCACACATCCCTCACTATGGAGACGAAATTTAAGGTTTTAGATTTTAAAAGGATAAGAGCTGGAATATGTGATGAGTTTAATTAATTTGATTTTTTTATTATTTTAAAATTGAGTGACATGTGTTATATACGTGGATGTCACGTGTCGCCACATCATCGTTCAAGGTTGACTCACGCTTACATGGAGGTTAGGTTATATTTTTTGTGGGTTTTTTATTTGAAAATCGCCAGAGTGACTTTATTGAGACAAAAGAGAAAGTTGAGTGATTTTATTGAGACAAATTGAAGTTGAGTGACCATTTTGAGACAAACACCAAAACTGAGTGATTTTATTGAGACAAATTGAAGTTGAGTGACCATTTTGAGACAAACACCAAAGTTGAGTGACCAATGGTGCATTTAACTCGTTTAATAGACCAGCAGCACATAATCAAAACCCTGTCGACATTGCCAATATGGAAAGTAAAAATGCTTATCAAAATAGCCTTAAAGGTGATTCGGAAGAGCAAATTTGATTTTCCATTTGTAAAATAATACCAATCTAAAATGTTACAAAATGCTACAAACAACTATAATCTTAGTAGTGAGCAGAGACGGTTAAGATGTTAGACTGATTTTGCTAACGTCCACAGATAGACGCCACAATCTGAATAAAATATAACATAAAGATATACATCTGTAACATTATATTATTTTCTCCATTTGTATACAAATGCCATCATCTTAATTTTGTACAAGCTTCATATATTGTTTTCTTTTTTTTCTAATTCCGAGAGATTGCTTAGTTTATTGTTAGTTCATTATATTTGTTTATGTTTCACTTTTTGTGGTAGCGTTCATTATATTTGCTAATTCATAAAAAAATGAGTTTCTATTAGCCTCTTAAACTTGCTTAAATAATCTTCCTTAAAAAAAAATTGCTTAAATAATCTATTAACCCATGAGCTTGCATAAAATGTACACATTTAAAATTAAATGTACCCAACTCATCTCCCAGTGGATTAATAATAAGTCATTTTAACTAGGAATTTTTATTGCTCCCGATGTCCCACCCAACACCTTCCACCCAACACCTTCCCTTGTGGTCGTGCCGTGCAAATGTATGTATTCAAATTCCTTTCCCCAGCCGATTCCCGTGCCACTGGCTCGAGTGGAATGCCTAAGAACCACCAAAAGAAGACAAGGATTGCCACATGGCACAATCGCAACGGCTGGTGTTGGGAGCACCGGTTTGTGCCACATGACACAATCATAAGGGCACGCGTTATAACACTGGGAGCAGCTTAAAAAATCCGCCTTTTAGCGGTAAAAACGAAATCAGATGTGTTACAAATACAAGACTAGATCCTATGAATGTATTAGACATTTTTATACATTAGCCTAAAGTATAAGGTAAGAGCATATATTGTTTCATGTTACACATTATAATGTAACAAATACAACACAAAACTCTCTCATGGAGAGAGAGAGAAAAATAGAATTAGAATGATGGAGAAGAAAACCACATGGCTCAGCAGCAAACCAAATACAGGGCTAGTAGCCAAGTGCTTCAAAACCTTAACCAATTTTCATGGCATTTGGTTAATAATACAGACAGCACTTCAAGCTTATCCTAAAAACAGGAAGTGCATAAACATGAGACCAAATACACACACATTCATGCACCATTTGTCTCCCCTTCGGTAGCTACTGAGCAAAAACGGATACGACTTGCTCCATCGATTTTGAACTGTGTAAACGGAAAGATGAACCCGAAAAAAAATGAAAAACGAAAAAGCAGAGAAGCTTGTTCGTACTGAATTCTCTAGAGTCAAATGGTTCTCCTTACAAAGACTATGTCTGGAGTTTTTGATTGAGGCTCGGGTTTCAACATTACCTGTGATTTCGAACCGAAGATCAAAAATCAGAACGGTTAGAAATCTGAACAAATGACTCGTGATTTGAATAAACACTAACGTGTCCTACGTAAAGAATCTCGGATAACTATTATTTTACTGGGTCTGGTCGCGAGGTGCTAGTATATGTTTCTCGTCCGTATAAAGGGCTATGAATTTCTAACACGGTTTATAGAAATGGTCCGTTTGACACGATTTTGTGGAATATATAGGCCATGTAACAAGATTATGACATAATAATAGACAAACCTTGTAGTGTTCAAGCAATGAAGCAAATAAAGTGGTGATTCCTTGGAGTACGAACTTCTGCCCCACACAAGAACGCACACCGGAACCAAAAGGAAGGAATGTTGCGTTATCATTTGGATGGTTTAAGATGAAAGAGCTTGGAGCTGGATCAACTGCATCTCCTGCAACATCAGGGCTTGATTGGTTAATTAAGAGGCATTTTACATGATTTATTCACTTGATAATCCATGTAATGATAGTGTATTTCACGACGTTACTGGAAAGTGAACTAACACAAGGGTGCAAAGAAAATGAACAGCAAAGCTAGAGCTGTCAATTCCTGATACGAACAATACAATTTACAAAGACAACCCACCTGACACAATTCGATTGACATGATTATCATTTTTTTTTTGCATTTCTAGCATACGTAAGTATGTGAGATATATAGATCACATAACACAAGTATGACGTCATAACCAGTTTTGACACCCCTTAGCAAAGCACGTCAATGTGATGCACATTGAAGGTGGTGATGTTAAGATACTTTTTGACAGTTAATAATGAAGTATTTTTACTAATTACATTACATATATTCAGCAACGAAAGTAAACGCATGCGCTGTACAAAGCTTGTGTTAGAGTGGGGAGAAAATATGGAATTCGCACATGTAAATGACGTGTCCTTCACAGAATCAGAAACCTTTCGGACTTCAGACAGGAACCTATAAGGATTAAATTTGTTAGCATCACTGCCCCAACTATTTTTGTCCATCTGTAGCAGATGCACGGGTACAACTAACACTGCCATTTTTGAGTCTCAAATCTAGCAGCACAATAGAGAAACAAAGCAAAATTTAGGATAAAAGAGGAAGTAGATATGCAACATTAAGGGTAAATATGGACTTCCCCAGATATGATCAGGGCAAACTTGGACCTGATCCCACAAATATATGTCGATCTCTTAACAAAAACTCAATAACATAAATATAGTTGCTAGTTAGCATATGGTAGTATTTTAGACATCACAAAAGGCTAAGTATTATTCTTAAAACAAAGAAGATATGGACTTACAGACTACGAATTAGGTGATATAGGTTCAAGACGAAAAAACTAATCACTTTCCCATTTGAACCTCATCTGATGTAAATGGTAATAGAAATTTAAATAACATATACTAGAGGGGCTTATACGTCCCAGTACTTTGATTAAGAGACAAATATGAAATACCCTACTACCGCGAACTAGCCCTTCGGAAAATAAGTAGCCAGGGCCTTACCATCTGTCAAGGAACATCTTTGTAGCAAAGATCCTGCTGGCGAAAGGCGAGCTGATTCATATATTGTTGCTAATAATAAGACCATCTTATCGAAACTTTGGCCATCTTCTGCCGATCCTTGCTTAATTTTAATGATCTCTGAGTATATCTGTACATATATAAACAACAATTTTCACAATTAAATTTGAACATAAACCACCAGTGCCAAGAAATGTAACCAAAATGGTTAATCATGGTACATTTGTCTCAACAAGAAAAGGGGAAAAAGAAATATAAAGTGAGAAATTCCAATACGTCTTTAACATAGTACCCGCTATTTGTTACAATTTACACCGGACCAATTATACACTCACATCGGAACATAAAGAAGACAAGATGCAACAGAGTTCTATTTTTAAGACATCGAAGCATAATGACTGACTAACAAAATGTGCCTAAGATGCCAAAATATATAAGCGAGACTTAATCAAATAAAGTGTCTAAAAACTGATGTTACGAAAAAATTATCTCAAATAGGGGTTCTACGAGCCTTGCTTTGAAGTATAGAAAGAACAGTACGTACATACATACATACATACATACATACATACATACATACATACATACATACATACATACATACATGAATGCTCAATGATAATGGGTACCTTATCCTGTAACTCCGGGCTTGTAGCAAGCCGGTCCAAAATACTACCCATCAAACCAGCTGTAGCTATGCATCCATGAAACATCATGCACATGATATTACCATATGGCTCTTCATTTTCGTTAACATGGCCATCAAGCTCCGTTGCAAAAATTCTCTCTTGCATCATAAAATCAGGAGAAATACCGCACTCGATTTTCGCTCCACGTCTCACCATTTCATTGTCAGAGTTTTCGTCCAGATGGTGAAATAATCTGCCAACTTTTTCCGCATTGTTGTACAATATCTTGAGTTAGAATTTTCAACTTCGTGCATAAAGATTTGTATCTCCAGAACTCCCGTTTCCAGAAGGGAGTAACTCTATATGATGCCCAAAAAGATGCATCTTTAGCAATACTCATCAGAAGCTCTTCGTACAAATTTGCCTTAGACCATGCCGAGAATGCATCCCGAAAAAGTGTGCTCCCCAGAACACTAAAAGCCATATGTTGAGAAATCAATTTACAATCAACACTTCTCTTTCCCATATTGTCATCTATTGTTTCAATGATGTTATCTACGACGTGCTTAGAAATTAAACCTCAGGTCAAGATCTAACCACAAGCGAAGTCTAATTCTCACTCAAATGTTTTTCATAGTAAAAGTTTCTCCGTGCTTTTTATTATAGCGGCCAGATCTCTCCACTAAGTTCATGCATACTATGCGTCATATTAAGCAATAAATCTAGCCACAGATATTCAAAAACTCAGTTGCTAAAAGTAAAATCGGTTAATGAAAAACATTTCAAATTTAAGGCATCTTGTAAGATCAAATTATTAGTTTTAGTATGACGGCGACATTAAAACAATGCTACCAGTGGGAAAGGGCATGAGAGAAACATCTTACTTGATCATATGAGCAAAAAAAGAAGCTTGATCTTCCAAAGGCTAACCGAAAAGCCTTCCCGCTACATTGCAATTTGTCCTCAGCTTTTAAGAGTATCTCTTTGACAAGCTCTGGATCTTTCACAGATACCAGAGCCTGAGTAGGTCCTATCCACAGCTTAAATTTTGAGCCTAGGCGGACTTAGGCGCCTAAATCGGTTCAAATCATATACTTGATTTTGAGCGTCTAGGCAGGGGGCTAGGCGGTCAATTTCTGATTTGGACCGAATTGAGCGCCTAGGCTCAAAAATTGACTTATCTCCCAATAGTTTTCCAACTAATCATGATTACTCCTCAAATGACCTCGGTAGCCCAACTAGCGGTTAGTCACCGACTTTTACTACTTGAATGAACTTGACCGACCGACTACCGAATAGCGATTTTTAGTGCAATGGTTAATTAATTGGAATGAAAAGAATAGGCATCGGGATCAGAAATGAATGAATGACTCGGTCCAACAATGAATGTAGCTTTGGACCACAATCTGAGAAGCTTGAAGAGAGAAATCCACAGCAAAGCATTGATTTCTCTAACACCATAATCTTTTACAAATGATTAACAAGAATAACTTCTTCTCTGCAAGAGTGAGAATCAGGGGGATGCCAATGCTCAATTCCTAAAGCTTTCACTTTCAAATCGACCACTTTTAATAACCCCACTCCATTTGAGCGGTAGTTCAATTACTTTCATCCGAATTTCAGCTTCACCAAAATTACTATGTCGAACACTGTTCGACCATTTAAATCGTTTCAACAAAATAGATAAATAAGTGTTAAACTTTTCTAATTATGTACCAAATGAAATATGATATTAATGGGTTACAAATAACTTATGTAATACTACCAACTAGTAGTTAAGAGTGAGGATCACCCCACTACAAATACAGTTAAACCTTTTTAAAGTGATACTTTTGGGACCGGAAAAAAATATTACTTTACCGAATTTATTACTTTATCGATAATGAACATTGATGAAAAGACTAATCCTAAACCAGACAATAGCAATAGAATCACCTACGGATGAACAAATTTTAGAGTCTGTAATGAACATTGGTGAAAGACTGATCCTGAACCAAACGATAGTAATGTCATCCTAAGTGTGTCATCAAAGAAAGCAGTTCAAGCAATCAACTCTTTGAACAATTACTTGTTACAACACGAGCAAAACATACCAAGAGTTGTTTATGGTTTACGTAAAGTCAATGATGATGTTAATTTTAGCTCTGGTGGAAAGAATAAACAAGATACTATATATTCATATTCTAAAAAAATTGAATTTTTTAACTCATACATATTATATATATGTATAATTCTGAAATTATTACTTTACATATTACTTGGGTCCTTCAGGACTTTCTAAATTTTTATTATCTTATGCTTTTAACGAGAATATTACTTTACTACATTGGTCCAAGTTGGGACCGACGAAATTTATTACTTAAGCGAGGTTATTACTTTATCGAACATTACTTTACCGAGGTTTAACTGTATATGCTAATATTTAAGATACACCGTTAATTATGAAACGTATAAGGTAACACATAACACACCATAAAATTAATCAAAAGTATTTATGTTAGTTCAAACTGTTTTTGAAAAATAATAGGAATAAATTTGAACTAAGTAGTGTATGTTTTATCTTTGTATAGTATATGTAAAAAACTTTAATTATAACGAATCTTAGAACTGAAAAATTGAAATGTAACGCAATTAAAATTTTAATTGATACAAAATTGATTAATATGTATTTAATTAACATAATTTGTTTGTTTGTTTATAAATATGTTGATGAAATTGAAAGCTAAATTTTTTTATTGAGATACTCAAGCAATTCAAAAATATTCAAAATTAATGTTTAGAGAATCTTAGCATACTCTCTCTTAAACAATAAGTAACATTTTGAATTTGTTTATATTAGGCATTGCCTTTAAACTTAGACACTTTTCTAACTCTAGCAATTTCGTGCTCGAGCAATTTCATGCTTATTCCCAACTCTCGTAACACCTCTTACAATGAAAGATGAGATTGTCAATCCCACTCAATACCTCCCTTAATCTCGCAAAAACACGGGATGAGCTTATATTCCCATCACCACTCACGGGATGAGCTTATATTCCCATCACCACTCACTCTCTAACAGTGTTCTAAAAATCGGCCAAGTTGTCCGATTCATCGGCGATTAATCGGTAAAATTTAGTATACCGTACCGATTTTAGTAAATAGGTCGTTTTAAATCGGTCAATCGATTTATGACCGATTTTTGACCGATTCAGGAAAAATTAGCCCAATTAAGAAAATTTTGGCTCAAATAAAAATGGCCCATACAATTTTAATTAAATAATTAATTTTTAAAAATAACAAAATAAATAAAAATCCCTAAAATACTCGGATCATATACATTTTAACTAGAATCAAATTGAAATTTATGAATTTGCTGAACAAGATATGGTTGAATAAGAGCATCTAAATATGTTACGTAAATATGTTGGTAATTGTTTGTTTTTAGAATATTAATGTAATAAACATCGAAATATTTATGTTTGTCGACATTTTGGTATATTTATTATTATCATTTTGGACAAAAATAGTTATTATTTTTAGGTAGTTTGGTCATTTATTTTGTTTTCTAACATGGGTTTTTATGTTTTTCTAAAAAATATTTATATAATTTATTTAAAATAATTAAAAAATAAAAAAATACAAAACCAATTCATCCCCGATTAATCCTCGATTCATCGTTTGGGTCACTGACCGCGCCGCGGCCGCATAGCGATTTTTAGAACACTGCTCTCTAAATCCTCTAAATAAACGACTCATTAAAGAACGATCTATTTGCACCTTCAACTATTTAAAGTATACTTACTAGTCTCTTGTTTTAAGTACAACAGAAACAATTTCAACGTAATGTCATACGTTAGAATATTAATTTCACATACTCTATGTCATTTTATTGAAAATATAGAGTCATGTCAACATCTATATATCTATATAAAAGAAGAGTGCATTTTCCCTCACCACAATCATTCACCTCATCAAAAGATGAGGTGTAAACACCACATTTTTTCACATTTTTAACAATTTTTAAATATATATTCTATCTAAATTACAAAATTACAAAAAATAAAAAATTAAATGCTTTGAAACAAAATATTAATGCCCAAAAGATTGTAACTCTTGCTTTCATAATTAAAATAGCATGACCCTTCATTTTCTTAACGTTTTAAATTCTTAATTATGTCATTCTATATTTATTAATACTAATTATATAGGTTATATATGTTTTGGTTGGTAATAATATATATAAGAAGGTTGTCTATGTTTTCTTCATGTATCTTATCTCCTCAATTACAAAACAAATGATCTCACTTGGATCAATGAATGTATAACGATTTCGAGAATATTCAAGATTGGATGAATACTTGCAGTTTATGAAGATTATACTCTCAAATGAAAGGTGTCATTTTATTTTTCCTGCATAAAAATGCA
Source organism: Euphorbia peplus (assembly GCA_028411795.1). Classification (NCBI taxonomy): domain Eukaryota; kingdom Viridiplantae; phylum Streptophyta; class Magnoliopsida; order Malpighiales; family Euphorbiaceae; genus Euphorbia; species Euphorbia peplus. The sequence continues at coordinate 2,394,918 of CP110843.1, read as the reverse complement.
TTTTTGTTTCATTTATAAAGGGTGATTGTCATTATCCTTTTACACGTCAAATATATATTGATAATGTATTTTCTCTTTGTGTATATATATTGTGTATTTGCAAAGGAAGTAGAAGATGTGATATCTTTCAATGCCAGTGATCGATAAACTGAAAATTATCTTATGGATATGAAATTTTGATATAATTCATTTTTAATTTTTTTTTTTTTTGTTTTTCTATTTTGCAGTTCGGAACTTCAATATGAGGAAAAAAACTACATGTTACCCAATTTGAGATATTTGATGAAAGGTCCAATGGTCAATTTTCAAAATTCGAGCAGATAATTTTCTCTTTTGGTTATAGGTAAGACTCCAAATTTTATCTTCTGAGTATAGGGAAAACTCCATAATTATGTCAGTTCTCACATCTATACAGTGTACACTACAGCTTCTTGGCAATATCCTCAAAATATTATCCTCAAAAACACTAAAAAAGTGATTATGAGACCTTTTGAATTGTAAAAAGCAACGATTATTAACATAAATTCAAATAGATTTTCATTACAATTTATTGTGTTATGTCGTTGTGAACAAATTGTATATTGTTGTATCATCATTTAAATAATTATCTTTTAACTTTAATTCTAAATATATTTAGTACTACATGAAAAAATGTATTTTATTTTTCAATGATAATATTACATGCTTTATTTTATTTTGAGAGAAAATATTACATGGTTTATAAAAATTAAAGATACATTTTGAAGGAAAAAATAATAAAAATAAGAACTAAACAACATTTTATAATCCGCGAAAAGCACAGGTTCCCGACTAGTTTAACAAATAAAAACTAAAATGCCCTCATTTTCAGACTTATATATACTTTAACTTATGCAAAGTCAATATTATGACGATTGTCTAAATATTAATTAAATTTGTATACGTTATACAAAATTTGTTTCCATAATACGGAAAATAGATGCTATGAAAATAGGTTGTTGATTAAGTTGGGGAGAAGGAATACAAATCCTTATTACAGTTTCTTCAACCTTGAGTCGATAATTCCCCCCAAGAAATCTGACCTAAAAAAGACCACACAACATCTCAGTCCTCCATAGCTCGTATAAAATACACAGTCCTGCAAATTTTCAAGTAGTCATCTTCATCTCACCAAGCTGAGCTTCTGCCTCTCCAAAACCATTCGGCGCTGCTTCTTTCTAAAAGATGGTAAATTCAAGTTCAATACTGTCTCTTTTATTATGTCTCTTCTCAACTTTTGCACAAACTTGGTATAGATTTGAGTCAATTTTGTGATTCTACTTCCTCACTGATCGCCTCCCGGTAAGTAGTTTCGGTCCCTAATCCATTGGAACCACCTTTAAATGACTGCTTCCAACCTCCCCACATGATAAATTCGTCAGAAATCTGTAAAATAGCCTCGAAATTATGTTAAATTCTGCCTAATATCTAATTTCTTTTGCCAGAGATATGCAATTTTCGTTAAAAAAATCGTTTTTTTTCCCTATTTTGACAGAATGTATGTGCTATAATGAAAAATTTCACTGTGAGAAAAATAAAATATGGTGGTAAATAGGACGGAGTGGCGGGAAAGAATTTATGTCGCTGACACGACTTGAGCTTTACGGTTCTTTATGATGGTTGGTGTCAGCTGACCCTTAATCATTTCTGCGCTGAGGCTTTGTTGTTGTTGTTGTTGTGTAAATCCATTCCCCCCGCCCCCAAACCAACGTGCCATTGTCAGTAATGTATTGTTTATTTCTCGTCTGAACATTTTTTTGTAATTTATTGGTTTCAGGAAGAGTTCAGGACGGCCATATTGCAGTCTGGGCCGCCTGAAAATTTTGCTCTGAAGACTGTTCAGGAATTCGTTAAACCTCAGGTAACTTACTGGATTTTGTGTGTCTTCTATAATGTAGTACCAATTTAGTTGTTGCTGGGATTGACCTGAAGTGTTAAGAGTCTACATGTGGTGTATAAATGTTTATTTGAAAGAAGAACGAATTCATTGATGAGAATCAAGGTATAAAGCTGTATAAATTGAATCCGGAGGGTAAACAATCCACTCCGTAAATTCTAACATAGAATGACCTGTGCAAGCAAGTCCATAAGCAACCCTACCAACAAAACTGACCAGAAATTAAATGATCAAGCCATAACGAGAACTAGAACGAGACTGACTAATGTGATCCACCACCACAAAGCATCTGACTTCACATGAACCCCATACTTGTGAAATAACATGGATGTTTTGTATTGGGATATTACTACAATGGTTCAGATATTATATATGCAATTGTGAAAGAAAATATCAAGAATAGTATTTTACTAATATTTCTGGTACTCTCAAGTCTTTAATCCAATGGAGGCAATTATATGGGAGCCAGTGGTGTCTTATGATTATTTTGTTCCCTGATTTATTTTCCCTCTTCATTGTTTAGTCAATTAATGTTCAGTTAGTTTAATTGTTTAATTTACAGAGACAAACAAAATTGGCCCAAGATGAGAACCAATTATTGGAAAATATGCTTCGGACTCTGCTTCAGGAGCTTGTGGTATGTATCAATTTTCGGTAATTCTAGGAAGCTTCTTGTTTGTCATTGCTATAGATATTACTGTAGCCAAACTAAATGACTTTTGATCTTGAGAGTAATTGAAGCGGTCCTTTTGGAACCGTTCACTCTATTCGTCTTTGGTTCTTGAGTTGATGAGTTTAGATGCTCATCTTTGATTGATTGGCTTCTCTACCCCCCTTTTCAGATCTTTTATTTATTACGATTACCCCTTTGATTCTTGCTATTCTATTCCCCATAGCTTCCACGTGTGTGAGAAACTATGCATTTCCGTTGTTATTGTGTGCACTGTGCATGCATCTGTCTTGAACATCATTATAATATACATGATCTGCTAGTTGCAGAGAAATATTCATTTAATTGAAGTAAAGTATTTTTTTCAGCTTGTCACTCAAATTTCAAAGTGTAGTACATTTCTAACAGAGTATGTGCGCATTTCTTTTCTAGGTCATATTTATTTTCCTTTTTATTTTATTTTCAAGATATTTACCTATTGTTGAAAATTTGGTTTTATTATGGCAGTCTTCTGCTGCACAGTCAGGGGAGCAAATAATGCAGTATGGGCAATCAATAGACGATGGGGAGAACTCTCAGGGCCAAATTTCTCGGCTTTTAGGTTTGTACATGGTGTAGTGCTCCTTTCATCATATGGTAGTACCCCTTAATGTGGCAATGGTAGAAATGATAATAAATCTGAAGCAAACTGTGTTTCACACATAATTGTTTATTAGGTCGTATCTTAGTTGAAAATTTAAATGATGTGCGTATTAGCTTTTTTACCATATATATACAATGAGTGGTGTTGTGCAAGGTCTAATGTAATACGGTAATAGCCATTGAGTCTATAAGTATAAATGTTTTTAGAATTATATAGCTAAATCTTACTGAACTTGTTCCAACATGTTCCAGTATGTTGTCTTACCGCATTCTCCTGCCCAGGATTTTTCCTAAATGCAAATTTGCTTGTACTAACTGTTAAAATTCAGTTATGTGCCTTCTTTTTTTGTATATTTCTCTTTATTTACTTGCTGGTTGTTTTGTGGGTTTCAATTTTGATGTGACTTTCTTTGTTTCTGGTGCTACCAGATGTTGTGTTGTATCTTTGTGAGCGAGAACATGTTGAGGGTGGTATGATATTCCAGTTGTTGGAAGATTTGACAGAAATGTCAACCATGAGAAATTGCAAAGATATTTTCGGTTATATCGAGAGTAAGCAAGATATACTTGGGAAGGCATGTCTTTTCTCTTCCTATTTTATTGTCTACAGAAACAATTCACTCTTGTTGTCCATGTTTCGCTACAGCTGTACTTATATTTGCTGGCTTTATTTCGTGCAGCAAGAGCTTTTTGCACGTGGAAAACTTGTGATGCTCAGAACATGCAACCAACTTCTCCGTCGTCTTTCAAAGGTATTTTTGTGAAGTGATCTACATAATAAGTAAACTAATATGCATGAGTTTTTTTTTTATTTTTATTTTATTTTATTGTGATTGATATCAAGAGACATTTGTGAATTATATTGATAAGATCACGTGTTGACTGTGAACACGGAATGTCATGGAGATTTCTTTAATATCGGTGTTGTATCTGAGTTCTTTGTAAACTTTTTTACTCTGACTTTTCATTTTTTTGGTTTTCTTTCTTGTCCTGAGAGAAAGGATTTGTCAGCTATTTTACCAGTATTTTTTAATGTTAATTGAGCTGGATATGTACTTTGTTATCTATCTCATTTCTTCTGGTAATTATGTTGGGTTGCAAATCATGCAATGAAAAACATGCAGAAAATGTTGATATACTGCCATTTTAAGGAAAATAGATAGATTTACAGTTTGTCATATGGTCGAGATTCTTTTTTTTTCTTTTCTTTTTTTTGTGGGTTTTACCTTTTCTGTTTTGTTTATGAACTCCATGAAGGGAATATAGAGATTCTGATCAACAGGTATTTTGAACATATTGGTTTTTTCGCTGGCTATGCTAAACTTTATGCTCAAATATGATTCTCCAGGCAAATGATGTTGTTTTCTGTGGACGGATTCTCATGTTTCTGGCACATTTTTTCCCATTGTCTGAACGTTCAGGTATACATCCATAGTCACCATTCATCTTTTACTCTGATGAAAGTGTTATTTATGGGGTAACTATCTCTCTTTTATTTTTTTTTGCCTTGAGTTTTGCAGCTGTGAACATAAAAGGAGTTTTTAATACATCAAATGACACTAAATATGAGAAAGACCCACCTGCTGGTACAACCATCATCCTCATAAACTTTGTGCATTTATAGTTTGTAGCGCTGCTTTTATGATCTTGCATGCTGAATTATGCTATTTCTTCCAGGTATTGCAGTTGACTTCAACTTTTATAAAACATTGTGGAGTTTGCAGGTAAATATGCCACTTACAACCACTTTGAGTGGACAAAGGAACTATTTTTTCTTAGGACATACACACCATTGTTGCTCAAAACAGGATTTTTCTGATTTAGTCCACTCTATTCTTGTTTTTGTCTAAATTTACTTCTGCCTTGCTACATGCTGGAGTTATAGTTTATGCTATACTTTTCGGTTAGCTTGGTCTCAGTTAGAAAAGAATGTGATCTTGACTATTTATCTTGTGCGAGTTGTGTGTTACTTTTTGTACTCAATTCTTTTTTCTATTACCATTAACTTTTTGGACATAATATCTTTTGATTCATTTGGTGCAATTGCTGATTCTTGCGTGTTGACTTTCAAAACAAGCCTTGTTCCTTTGCGTGCTTTCTTATCTTTTCATTCAGAACTAGGTACTACTTCATGTAAGACAAAATGAGCCATTTGTTTGAGGAAATTTTTTGCCAAAGAGCCTGAAAAAATGGAATGATGTACTTTTCAGAAAACAACCATGGGAGTTGTAAAGTAGTTACAGTTACATATGCACATATAGTAAATGTTGTGATTTCTCCAGTGTATTTCTGTTGGCTTAAATTAGAAGAAATTGTAGAAATTATTCTGTATCTAAGATAAATTTTCTGATGATACTGTCGATTTTTCTAGGAACACTTTTGCAATCCTGCTTCTCTCACTCCTGCATTGACTAAGTGGCAGAAATTTACATCGAGCTTGATGGTAAGTTTCTTCTCTTGCCAGGATTTTTTCTGTTTTCAATTAAATTTTCTTTCTTCTTAAATTTTGAGACATACAGGTTGTTCTGAGTACTTTTGAAGCTCAACCTTTGAGTGAAGAAGTAGGAGACGCTAATAACTTGGAGGAAGAGGCAGCAAATTTTAACATAAAATATCTAACAAGCAGCAAACTGATGGGTTTAGAGGTAAGTAGCATAAAAAGACATTAAATAGTCGTTGCAAACATCTGAATTTAGTTCCCATTGTAACTATTTTTCTGTCATTTTCCAGTTAAAAGATCCAAGTTTCCGGCGCCATATTCTTGTGCAGTGCCTTATATTGTTTGACTATCTTAAGGTAGTGACTGCTAGAGGTTTAAATTGAAGTCTGATGTTGCATCTTGAATATGGTTCAATCTGTATCGCTGATCAATGAAGCAGTGTTAATTTTTCTGTAGGCTCCAGGAAAGAATGACAAAGACTCACCATCTGAAAACATGGTTAGTGCTCTTCCGTTGCTGATTTTTTGAGTTGTACAATTAGCCATTTAAATTAGTCACTTCCCATGGGTTTTCAAAATGAAGTTGTGAGATAATTGATATTGAGTTGCATCAACGTGTACATGCATGCTAGCAAGAGTATGGATATCCAATAATAGACCCATGTGCCTCATTATCACATGCATCTGCCCAGTTACTTCTGGCTTTATACTTTGCTCTTCTAAAGAAAGTTTCTTGTCTTTTTCCTTGTTCAGAAAGAAGAAATAAAAACTTGTGAGGAGCGTGTTAAGAAACTTCTTGAAATGACTCCACCGAAAGGAATGAATTTTCTTTGCAAGATTGAGCATATACTTGAGCGTGAAAAGAACTGGGTATGTATGCCTAGTTTTTGGATTCCTCTGTTTCAATTTACTATACATATATCTTTTTATAGTTTTAATATCCTCATAAGTTTGATTATGCTTGTATTAATTTTGTTGGCTATCAATGTCCATGCTCTCAGGTATGGTGGAAACGTGATGGCTGTCAACCATTTGAGAAGCAGCCAATTGAGAATAAAACCACCCAAGATGGGACTAAAAAACGGTATGCAGTTTAGGGGCTACCTATCGTTTTCTATTGACAAGCACACCATTATTTTCTTTAATGTTCAAATTTATGAGAGTATTTCTTATAATATATTGAGAACTATGCTAAACATGGGAGAGAATAGGAATTTTCATCTCATTACTTGCGTTGGTTGGTCCTTTTTGGATTCTCTTTTTGTTTTTTCTTAGCAATAATAGTATTCGTTTCACCTGAGATATTCTGTTTGATGACATTTATTTACGTCCGTTCATCTGAAATATATGCTTCTTTCAAAATTTCAGCAAGCCAAGATGGAGGCTTGGGAATAAAGAACTCTCTCAGTTATGGAAGTGGTCTGATCAAAATCCGGTGTGTATTAGTCTAGATGTTATTGCAGCTTATTGTATCATATTTATTATCCTTTCTTATTGTCATATGTCGGCATCAAAAGTTCCATTTGATTGCATAATTAAGATGTTGGATTGTTGGATAAAATGTTCAGTAATAGCATGAAAACCATTCCGACTCTCTCAATCATCTATATTACTGCTTTGGCTTTGGAGATAATGTAAAGCAAATACGAGAAAAAGGGAAGGAAATGAAATTGAATATGGAAATTATTTTCTTCAGGTGTTTTTTGGACAAGGAGATTAAATAAGTTAATATCTTGGTTCCTCCTCCTTTTTATAATAGATTCCAATTGCATGGAAAATGCACCCGTATCATATCTTCCCATTTCGATAGAGTTGCCTTATTTTGTTGTCTATATCACTTTTTTTTGTTGTCTTTATCACTTTTTTCTTGAGCAAAATTGCTATCATGGATGGGCATCAATTTTATCTCGTACTTATATTCCTAAGATGCCCACGTTAGGAACCGTGGCTAATCTACGACAATAGATATGCTGATATATTCTTCCACCTTTTCAATATTGAACTTTTTGTACTGGTTCTACATACACGGTTGCTGATTTGAATTTAAATATCTGTTTTTGATGTCCAGGATGCTCTTACTGAATCGAAACGTGTTCGAACACCTGACATTGCAGATTATTGGAAACCCTTGGCAGAAGATGTAAGAACCATTGGGAGTGTTTGAAATTGAATTAATGTGTTTGTTTCTGGCTTTTGTATGTTTCTTTTGTAATTTGACATATAATGAGATGGACTAAAAGAACATGTTAAATTTCTTTGTTGGAATTGCAGATGGACCCAGAAGCTGGTATAGAAGCTGATTATCACCACAAAAATAACAGAGTAAGTTTCGATGGTTTCGTCTAACTTCACGTGTCAATTTTATGAGCTGTTCCTACTTTAACAAGTCCTAATATTATAGGGTAAAAACAATGAATGGTTAAACTAGTTGGAGAAAAATAGTCAGGCAAGACTGTCCTATGGAAGGTTCAGTGAACTACATCCCCAAATTATCGTGCTATTAACATTATGGCCCATATTCAATTCTTGACACAAAAACCTTGACTATATGTTACTGCAACATTAAGGTTCAATTAACAAAAATCCATTCAAAAACTAACGAAATGATGAACTGAACAAGTTTGGTTACATGATCGACTCTTTGTTTATCCATGCCATCAAATAAATTAGGATCAAGTACCTATTTTTACCATATCTCAGATCTTCTTTGTAGTTTGGCTACCAATATTATCCGTGTCTCTCATTTTCCGCCCTACCGCAGGTATATTGCTGGAAAGGTCTTCGTTTTTCAGCTAGACAAGATTTGGAGCGGTTCTCTAATGTATGTCCTCACTCCTCACCAAGATGTTCATACAACTTGTGATTATTAGTAAAATGTCCCTGTTTGATAGTAGAAATTATTGCATTGCATTGCCTTGCAGTTCACCGAGTACGGTATTGAAGGTGTTGTTCCTCCAGACCTTCTGCCACCAGAAGTTCGATCCAAATTCCCTACTAAATCTAGTGAGAGATCTAAACGTGCTAAAAAGGATGAGACAAAGGGTACATCTCATCAAGCAGAAGAGAATCAGGTATTATTTTCTTCAACATCTTTCACATAACGTCCTTCGTGTTGAATAATAGTGGAGTTTGGTTTTAGCGGGGATCATACTGTTATTTTAAGGTGGGTTTTTTTTATGGTTATTTTTGTATAAATGATTTGGGTAGATTGCAACACCTGCAAGTGAGAATGATGGTGAAGAAGGAAGAGCCGATGAAACCATGGCCGCTCCTATGGATACTGATCCAATGGCTGCAGCAGTTGGTAACGAGGAAGGAGAGACTCTAACGCCAGATGAACAAAAGCAAAGAGAGGCAGGGCAGTTAGAGGCGGATGGTGAAGCTGAGCCCGGGATGATAGATGGAGAAACAGATGCAGAAGTAGATTTAGAAATAGTCGCTTGAAATCTGATATGCTTTGAAATTCTGTTGAACAATGGATCATTTGGTTCATTAGTATAACTAATATATCGTTAGCTGAGAATTGTAATTTTTTCAACAGGATGCAGTTTATCCTATTTATAAGAAAAGAAGTTGGAGTTGCACAGCTTGGCACATTGTAAATCTACGTGTGACATTACAAAAAGTTGATAATTTGAGATTTTCTCGATAAAAACAGGCTGGAATCCTGAAAATAACCATGATTTTTCAAGAGCGCTCAATCACGTCTTTGGTTGAAACAATTACAGTCTAAAGAATGGTCCAAAAATCCCCCAAATCAACAGAAGATGTGAATGGTACCAAATAACCCGTAACCTTTAATCAAAAGTGTCTACACAAGCCATTCTAGGATAACTGCAAAGCATTCTATCAATCCATAAATCCATACAAAATAAGGATAAAACCAGCAGGATAGTAGCAGATGATGATATGCCAGAAGATCCAGTCCAGCTCTGCTCGTGTTACCGAATGGCTGGACAAATCTTGGAACTCATCATTTCTGCAATCAAAATATTAGAAAGAAGAGTGAGAAGATATAACCAGGAACTATTCACACCCGATTTATTAGTTGGAAATCTTACCTGCATTGGAAGGTAGAGTTTGAATTCCGGAGGCAGTTCCTCTTCGGAGTAGAGGCGGTCAGAAAAATATATCCTCCTCAGACGGCAGTTCGCATGAACCTGAACTCGCAAAGTCTCCACATAATTCGTTCCATATGCCCTTCGAGTAAAATCAGACAAATTTAACTGGATTTGATTCCATCCGTCATCCATCTTCAGTGGCATGGTACAGATGTACGGTTTCACTCGAGTCACAGCCTATAGAATTCGATTAGGGGATATCAATTATAACATACGAAAATAAAATTAGACCACTAAACATCACTTTTCGGGGTAAGCGAAAAAAAAAACAATAAACATAACAAGAATGACATGAATTGAAACCATGAGTGAACTTACAGACTTGAAAGTTAGAAGCTCGGAAACGTCGCCTGACATTCTTATCATCCAAAACTTGAATCTCAAATGTGAAATATTTTTTCAGATTCTTCACAATTATAACCAGAAATGGGAGTTTAATGCCAAGAGTTGCTGCAGGATCCGCTGGGCAAGTTATATATGTTGACTGAATATTTGAACCAACGATTTCAAGTACGTTAGATTGTATGTCTTCATCATGAGGTCGTTTTACATGACCATTGGACACTGCAAAAGACAAGTCAGATTATAGATCCAAAGTTTTCAAGAGTTCACAGGTTTTAGACTAAAAGTAGATATACAAATAGAATTGAAATTCCCAAAGAAAAATTGTAAAGTATGAACCCCACTCAACAAATTAGTCACTACATACTTATTATGCGCTTCCACGTCTTCATTTACAATTGAAATTAAAGTAAGATTTGAGAACCTCAATCTTTGTCCATCAATTGATTCCATACTACAAAAACTCGAATCAAACAAGAGAACCTAAACAATTTTACAAGCTTCCCCAGTCTGTCCCTAGTACAAAACACAACTTCCTTTTCGGCTCAAATGTTGTTTAGCGTTTGCTATTGTTGGTAAATGTTAGCTGATTTTCTATCAGTAGCTAGGAGACGTTTCTCGATTCTAACGTTTCTAACTGAACTCTTATTCTACCGTTTGGAGTAGAAAAACACGAAAAGGAACCATCAAATTGAGAACCAAACAGACACTTAATTTTCATGAAACAGAGCTAGAAACATCTCTTTGAACCCACATATGAAATTTCTCACAAATAGAAGTAGTATACATGAGTAACATGGCAACTTTTTCTACCCAAATCATAACAAAATTTTCCAACGAAACGAAAAATTGCAGAATACAAACTCAAAGAAGAAGCATGAAAAGCTTGTCATACTAACCTTCTTTATCCCAAATCTGCAGAGGCTTGCTCCTAGACAAATTCAATAATAAAATTCGTGAACACCATCGATTTCATATCTCGAAAAACCACAACTAATTACACAGAAAAATCAACAACATACCCTAGGCTGTATAGGATTGATAGAAACCCAGACTGAAATGTGTTCTTGAACATCTTTCTGTGATTAATAAGAACAGCAAGCTGCAACTACAAAAAAATCAAGGCAACCCTATCGAACTATTTATGAAAAGAGGTTGAATTTGTAAAAATTAACACGAAAGAATCGAAAAGCAAGGCAAACCCTAACGAAATAATACAGAAGCAAAATCAAAACCCTAACGAAGTAAATACAGAAGCAAAAACAAAACCCTAGATAACCAATAAAGTATTTGATACTCTGGAATGGATCTTCTTACCTCAATCGGAATTTATGCTCGCCGCCGTTTTCTCTAATCCGATCGCCGTCGTTGATGATATACAAGTGTGTTTCTGCTGCATCTCATAGCTTTTTTCAATTTTGGTATATTGCATAATGGTCCATCAAGTTTTTGTCAATAACGAATTTACAACTTTCTCTCAAGGGGTGCGTAAATTTGTATTTATCAAACGTGTTTTTACATGTAAAACTAAACTAAATTTCTAAAGAGTTTTCGGTGTTTTTCAATGATTACTAGGTGTTCAAGCTTAGCGTCCCCTAAATTGATCCATGAAATTATTTCTTTTTAATTTTTGATTATGTTTACACATGGTTTGAACGACAAACGTTTTTAATTGTTTAAGTTAAGATTCAGAGCTCAATTTTTGTAGTATGAAAAATAAAATTATTTAAAAAGAAGAGTTATTATGAATTACCAAATTTGTTTAACTCTATTGAAACAGTTATTAGAATGTTGAGTATGTAACAAACATTGATTTTATGTATAAATAGGATTCCAGGTTTTTATTTTTTTATTTCTGTTATTACAAAAAGTTTAGTCAACGGTAGATCTATCTACTTGCAAGGTTATGGTAAACCATAAATTTCAATGAGAGTTTACCGTGAAAATTACATATTATCTATTAATAAGAACCAAATTTTGACATAGAGAAGACTCGAATTTTAAACATTTCAAGTTTCTATGGACGGTGTCTTTCAATAAATTTCTTTAAAGGAAGAAAATAAATGAGAAAGAGAATCAGTAAACAAGTTTTTACAAGATAAAATTGTAAACTGGGATCACTATTTTTAGTATGCATGTTCTCACATGTCAAATCACAAAATTTATTTTTAATTTTTCCTTTTCCAATTATTGAGATGCTAATTATAGCGCATCATTTGATTTCTTCCTACCGACATCAAAATAACTCAAATTAGCCAATAATAGAAAACTTCAGTTTGTAAAGTAGATAAAAATAATGGCAAAAACCATTTTGAACCTTTGATCTTTCATTTTTCGGTGTATTAAGTTCTTGATCTTTTATTTGGATACATTAGGTCATTGATCTTTTATAATTGGTTCTATCTAGTTCTCATCTAACAAAATTAGATGATTTGTTAACTTTCACAAATTAATAAGACCAATTGAAATATTGCGACACCTAATTAATTACAATTGATTGAATATTCAATAAATTATTCAACAATTTTTTTAAAAAAATGAAAAATTCAGTAGATTTTGTCGTTGTTTTGCTCATTTTCTAATCATTTCGAAAGTGAAATTGAGGAAAATGAAAACATATATGAAATCTAATAAGCGGAAAAAATAATTGTCAAATTTAAAAAGACAATATTGTCTAGAAATGGAAGTAGAAAGCAAAGTGAATCACATATATTAATGAATCCTCTGAGCGGGCTATATTTGTAATAGTGCCACAATATTTTAATATTATTAATTTGTGAAAGTTAACAAATCATCCAATTTTGTTAGATGAGGACTTGATAGAACCAAATATAAAATATCAAGGACTTAATGCACCGAAAAGGAAAAGATCAGGGGCCTCAAGATGCTTTTTGCCAAAAATAATTATTTATGTTCGAGTATGCGTGCAACGAATTATAATTGTAATTCTGTTTCTTTCGAAACTACGCCGAAAATAAAAATGGAACATCTATTGTCAATGCAAATAATGCCTATAAACTTCACTTATTTGTCAACATTAAGATACACATTACATGTGGCGTAGTCAGAAATTTAAACTTGAAGGGCTTATGGAGGGCTTCCATGTATAGCAGTCACCAACAATGGGGGGCTTATTTCCGACCACTCATACTCCAGCCAAAGGCTACTCCGGCGCCGGGAGGGCTCTAGCCTACCCAAGCCCTGGGCTAGCTACGCCCCGATTACATGCACAATATTCTCTAATTTTTTCTACTTAGCTTCTTTGTAAGCTTTCATGTTTAAGATATAATAATACTGACTTTATCAGCGAATAGATTTAAAGAGGAAGTTATCAAACTCAACTCAGCCCATATGTTTTCTTAGCTATGCAATATATTTTACATTTACCTTCAATAATATGCATCTTACTTGATTCTTAAAATTTCTTTTTAAGGGTCCGTTCGGTAAAGCATTCACAAGAGTATTTAGAATTTCACAAGAGCATATCACAGTTTTATTCTAATTTTGTAAAAGCAAAATCGAGCGTTTTGCGAAAAGCTCTGAATTGAAACTTTTCACGAAACACTAGTTTGATGGCTATTTTCTATCTTATTAATTCCTAATCTATAGAATTTACTGATGCTCTATATATTTTCTACGTTACCATGTGGACTCCCAAAATTCACCAAACTACCCCTCTAACATTCCCCAAAGCCATGTCCGTTTGATTCTCTGAATAATTCAAGTGATATCGTTACAGATGAGAATCATGAAAATACCAGAACAACTCAGATGAATAGATTGAAAGGTCAAATTGTTTCTAATCTATATTAGAATAAATAATTTTTAAAGTACGACATATCATAAAATTTTATTTATATATTTGTATTAAATTTGAAAATAATATCATAAAAATTTATAAACTTGTTATTTATTATTTTAATTTATTTATTTATTGATAAATGGTATATCCATAATAGTATTTTCACATATTAAGAACAACAATTTGCTATAAATCTAACTATCAACAAACAACAACAACACTAAAAATAACAATTTCAAACATGCCTTAAGATTCAAGGCTAAAATTGATGAGTTTTAGAGAGCAAGCCCAAGTTGAGAGCCTATTTGTTTGTTTTTTAGCTATTACTCACTTTCTAAATTTATATGATAATATTTTATCAAAAACCAAAAAAAATAAAATAACAATATTAACATCCTTTCTTATCCACAATTTCAATGAAATGAAACCCAGATCTACTTTTTCTCCACATGATCTCATTTGTTCCACTTAAATATACCATTTATTACCGACCTTGATTCTCTCTCCACTCGCCACGTGTCGTATGCTATCCTCTCCTCTTGCCACGTTACAGATCCTGCTAAATCTCTTTCTAACACCTAGCAGCACCTTCTATTCCTTTCATCCGACCACGTGTACTCCCCAAATTCACCAAACTACCCCTCTAACATTCCCCAAAACCATGTCCAAACCAAGGGCATTTCTGGGAAAATCAGCATCCCACTTGACCACAGCATCTTTAAGGAAATTCTCCACCATGAATTTTAATTTGGTGGGGCCCGGTAGAACACGTGGATCAACAGAATTGTAGATTTAGATAGAGCGTTTGTGGCCACAAATTTATTCGGTTATTCTCGGCCACAAATCTCAGAAATTTTCACCATAAGCTTGGACTCTTCTTAAAATTTGGGAAACATTTTCCATATGAAATTTTCAGAGCCGCCTTCTGGTTTTCTGCCGTCAGAATTCTACAAACCCTAATTTTTTTTGAGCTTTTTTTGGAACATGAATGTTTGTTTTCTCGTTCTCTGTATCAAGCAGCTTCTGGGTTTTATATGATGGAAAAAACTTGATTTGCATGAAAAACACAAACTTGAAGAAGAAGAAGAAGGATTGTTTCATGGTGAACCAAGTGGAATCCGAATTTCTGCTTGCTAATTCGCCAATGTGTAGATAGTACCGATCTAATGGTGATAGTGAATAAAGTAAAGTTACTTTTTGAAAAATAAAGTAACAATAGAAAAACCCTTAGAAAAAGTCTAATAGGCTATTACAATTTCTACATACTTATACGTGTTGGTTTGATTCTAAAACTAAAAAGTGTAGCATTGTGGGAGTTTTAAGCAACTGGATAAGTAATAATTTTTTTTAATGCATGCGGATGTTTTTGGAATAAAATTCACTTCAAGTCATTTCATTTTGATGGTTGTCTCTAGACTCTCATAGCTATAAACCCAACTTTTTTTTTTTTTTTTTGAAAGGAGCTATAAACCCATCTTCTTCACTAAAAAAGAAAATAGTTTAGAAAACAGTGTTTAAATTTGTGTAATTAATATATCAATATAGTTTGCTCAATTTGTCATGTAATTTATAATAACGTATGTCTATTTTTACTTAATAAAGCAATGAAAGTCGATGATATCCAGTCTTGTTAATTGCTTCGTACTGTTTCTATGTGATACAAATACCCTAAAAATTAATTGATATATTTGTAAACCTTTAAACAAAGATTTATTTCGTAATGCTACCCTCACATTATAAAGCTGCTCTAAAAAACAAAAGATTGTCAAAATGTCAAAATCACAAAATTTATTTTGATTTTTCCTTATAATTATTTAGATACTACATTACTACTAACTATACCACATCATTAATTTCTCCCTGCCGACATCAAAATAACTGAAATTAGCCAAGAATAGGAAACTTTATATTCTAAGGTTTAAAGTAATTATTTTGAGTGACTCTATTAGGAGTGACGCAAGGAGCTTATTGAAAGTTGTTCAAGTGAAGTTGGAAGATAAATTCCTTTTGTTTATTTCGTTGCATTTTGATTAAATGAAACTCCTAATCATTTTATGTCAAACTATGGTATTTTATTTTTCTATTTAGATTTTATATCATGGGTATGCGTACACGTGTTCATTTTGAATTAGAATGTAGGTGAATGTTATGGTCATTTTGTTTTTTTTATTATTTTGTCTTTTTCACCATTGTATCAAATTTCACCCCACTAATTCAATGATGATAATAAACAAAATGATGGTTACTTTGTAAAAAACAAAGTAACAATAGAAAAACCTTAGAATGCATATCTCGTCAATGTAATGAATATAATTCAAATTATGTGACCGAGTCAGGTTCTCATGAGAGAGAAATCTTATGGTGAGACAAAGTGTTTAAGGTGAGACAAGAGAGAATGAGTGGCTGTTTTGCAATTTTACGTTCCCATTTACTTGAAAATAAATGCAAAATGGTGAGATTGGGATTCGAACCAACGCTCACACGCGCCCTCTTATACTTGTCAACCACTGGAACAACAGAGTATTATATTGAAACAATATAGCATATGAAACAACATAAAGTTCATATGGAACAACAAAGTATTCTGTTGAAACAATATAACATATGGAACAATAGAAAATTCACATGGAACAACAAAAAGTTCATTTGGACAACGTAATATTTCATTTGGAACAACAGAGTATTCTGTTGAAATAATATAGCATATGGAACAACAAAATATTTCATTTGGAACAATTATAGAAAAATAAATAAAAATTTAAAAATCGTTTATAAATAACAACAATAGATCTCAAAATAACCGCCTAATTAATACGAGTTCAATGATATAATTTTTTTGAAAAATGAGTTCGGAAAAAGCGGGAAAATGTAGTTCAAAGAAAAGAATTAGAACTTTTTCTCTCTCCAGTGTGACATTAAGCGATGACATCACCCTCCTCTTTGTTCGCTATATTTCACTTAAGATGATGACATGTGATATTGACTTTGATGATGTGTCATATTGACTTATTAACTTTAATGACGTGGCATAATAAAATATTAATTTTTTAATGACATGTCATGTTGACTTAATGACGTGGAAGGTTGACTTGATGATGTGACAAATTGTGTTAATCAATTTTCTTTATTTGTCAAATATGTAAATCACATATCTTCTTTTGCGTAAAATGAAATAACAATTCTTTATTTGTAAAATCTCGAAACGAAATAAATTTTATTTGTAACTTTTCCCAAAATTTAATAATAACCTTTTTAAGATATAGAGAATCAAATTTTTGGATTATAAATCATATATAACGCATCTTAAGAAATTGTTGATTTCATCCAAAAAGAATGTCATGAATATTATCAAAACTTAGTGTTGCAATTTTATTTTATAAAAACCCAATTTTTACATTAAAAACCAAGTTGAGAGGCCATATCATATCTTCTTCCAACCATACAATATTTTTACTTCTACTCTCACTTTTTAACATCCACAAAATTAAATTAAAGAATTCATAAAAAAAACACCAAAATAAAATAACAATATTACTTCCCAAAATTCAATAACATCCTAACTTATCCACAAAGCTAGGGTTTCATTTTCATCTCACTGAAATAAAACCCAAATCTACTTTTTCTTCACATGATCTCATTGTTCCCCTTAAATATACCATCCTAGATTCTCTCATCATCCGCCACGTGTCACATCCTATCCTCTCCTCTTGCCACGTCACAGATCCTCCCAAATCTCTTTCTAACACCTAGCAGCACCTTCCGTTCCTTTCATCCCGCCACGTATACACCCTCAATTCCCAAACTACCCCTCCGCCTCACGCCAAAACCATGGTCCAAACTAAGGGCATTTCTGGGAATACCAGTATCCCACTTGACCACGGCATCTTTAGGGAAATTCTCCACCGTGAATTTTAATTTTGTGGGACCCGGAGAGACACGTGGATCAACAGAATTTGAGATTTAGATAGAGCGTTTGTGGCCACAAAATGATTCGGTTATTCTGAGCCACAAATTTGAGAAAATTTCAGCATAAGCTTTGGATTTTGTTTTCTGAAAATCTGTGAAACATTTTTCCATTAAAATATTCAGAATTTTAGCAGAGCCGCCTTCTGATTTTCAGGTTAAAGCTGTAATTGCTTAGCTATCTATACCTTTCATTGATTGGTTCATCTGCCGCGATAATTCTTGAAATCCCCAATTTTTCTCAGACCCTTTTTTCAAACCCTAATTTTTGTTTTCTCCTTCAAGCACCACCTGTGTTTTCTTCTCATCTATTTTATTCAGGTATGTTTCATTGATTGTTTGTTTGATTCTTCTTCTTCTTTGTGATTTTGATTGGTCTGATGTGAAAAAATCGGGGATTTTGATCAATTTTGTGAACATTCAATTTTTTTTTTCGATGGGTTTGTGTCTTTTTCCAATTTAATGGGTGTTTTGATCTGGGTTTTTAGTGTTCTAAGATGGGTTTCTCTAATTTTTTTTATTTTTTATTTTTTTTGGTGTTGATTTGGATAAGTTTTTGTTCAGTTTAATGGATGATTGAGTAGGAGAGATGGGTGTTTTGATCTGGGTTTTGAGTGTTTGATAATGGGTTTTTTCTAATTTTCTAGTGGGTATATCATTTTGTGTTGATTTGGATAAGTTTTAACCAATTTGATCGAGTTTTTTCACTTGTGATGATAGTGGAATCTGAGATCTGGATTTAGTATTTCCTTGCTTAGAAAACCTAGGAAAAAGATGATCCAGATCCTGTCTTTTTGTTGCTGTTTATGGTAGAACTTGTTTATATATGGTGGGGATTGGGAGATCTGCGATCTCTGATGGATCTAAGATTCATTGATAGAGTATACCGGGATGGGTCAATGATTATTGGTGCTTAATTGAACTTTTTTGGGTGCGTTTGCCCTATAAAATTAGCATTTCAATGGAGTTTTCTGGTTCCAAGGATCATTTGGGGCTCATCCCCTTCGACCCGCTTAGATCTGTTCTTGTTTGTGGTGGTAGTGTGTAAAAAAGATGAATTGGGGGAAATCAGAGGATGAAATTTGTTGATGTAGATTTAGATGTTGATTTTAGTTTCAATTGGTGTTTAGTTTAACACAGTTTTTCTCTCCTTTCAGATTGATTTCATCATGGAATGGTGTTGTGCAAGCAGTATGGGAGAACGTGTTGTCCCGAAAAACCAAGAAGTATCCGAGAGCTTTCCATCACCAGAAAGCTGGCTGCACAAATGGGGAAGAACAGAGCCTGAAAACTTTGCCTTCCCTAATAAAGGCGGCAGCTTTGCTATGGATAACAACAATTTCAATGGTGGAATCCTCTCGGATGAAGCCGAGATGGATAGTTGTACCTACGATAAAGATTGGTCTAGATCTGGAGGAGCTTCACAAGAGTCTTCTTTTCAACAGACTCTGGATTATCAGCTCCTTAGCCTTGCCGGATTTGAATCAACGGATGACCTATACTTGTACAAGCAATAACTTCTGGGATTATTGAATTTAATGCCTGTAGGAAAAAAGCATGTACCCTCAGAGAGTCCTTAGCTTGTCATATGCTCAAACATTCCATGGAAATTGAGTGCTTCAATTATATTTTGTGCATGGTATATAAATATAAATATAATAAAATCCATTTTTCTTGAGATTGTGCTAATTATTGAAACATGGTTGCCATCATCAAAGAAAATGAAGATTTATATTGATGTTTAGCATCTATTTTCTTAATTGGATTAAAGCATCCTGAGTTTATTCTTTGAAATTTGTTCCGTCGAGCCCTTTATCTTGGATCGCGATCCAAGTAGTGTCATAATTTGTCATGTTATATATGTTCCATATGATCATATATGGTATAAATGCATGAAAAAAGACAATTGTATAGTGTGAGTTGGGTTGTAAATTTTGTAAGTCGTGTTGTCATATCATTCTTAAACCTGCAGTTGAGCAATTGAATAAGTCCTCTGATCGAGTGCAAGAGTGAATTATTCGGTAAGGACTGAGGGTAGTTTTAGAACTGATTAAGAGCTTAATGTTTGAAAATGCTAGATTACGGGTTCAATTTGTCAAAAAATAGAGAAGTTCAAGGGATTCAGGATGCTTTAATCGTTTTTCATTTGTTCCTTTGATGCGTGGTGCGGTTTTAAAATAAAAATATCTAATTACCATCCAATAATCCATGGGATGCCTTAAAAGTGTGACCTACTTGATATAAAATGCTTATGTCTTCTGGTTTTAGTACTGATCTTTTTATATCCTTTGCAGAAGTTCATTAATGGAAGATATGCCTGGAAATGAGGAGTTCTACAATTCGTATTCCATGGACCCTGAAATGAAAGAGGACATGTTGGATTGTGATACAATCTCGGGAGATTTGGTTTTGAATACAAAGAATACTTCCGCTGATTCTCATAGTATGGGTAGCTCTAAATATCTCAAAACACATGCGTTTTCTCCGTCATCCGATCAGGAAAGAAGTCACGTTTCTGCTCCGCAACAGCAAAAGCATTGTTCGTCTGTGAAGGTGAATTCTCGATCCATTTATAAGTTAGGATTGGTATGACTTCAGGTTCATCTGTTTTTTTTTTAACACCGAATTTAGGATTGCTCTCCGTTTCTTTTTAAAAATAGTATTGAAATTTAAGTTTTCTTACAAAATATAACATGAATATCCATTTTTAATCCTACTAAGTTGTGTTTTCTTTTTTGCTGGTTCAGGGTTTGGTCTCTTCTGGGCATAACGGTGCAAACGAACAAGTGAACGAGGAAACTTGTCTAGAAGAATCTGTTTTGGAGCAGCTAGGAATGGTGATGTCACAGGTAAATTTTCCTTGCATTTCAAAGATCTATTAATGTATGTAGTAAGCAAAGTAGTGAAGTTGTCGATGCTAATAAAATTTTGTTTGTCAATCTGATTAGATGACTGAAAAGACTCGACTTTGCTTTCGTGATGGGTTGTACCGTCTCGCGAACAACTCAAGGCAACATGGGGCAATACATAACCCAAATGGATTTGATTTGCTGGAAACTTCGTCATGGACAGAGCAGGAAGACAAATTGAGGTACTTAAATTGTTTCTTTCTGCTAACGATCTGAACTAGTAGCTATTGATTTCTCTCTGGCCTTCCATGAATGCAGTATTCGTGTTCTAGATAGCTTCTGGTTAGTTTCTTATGTCTTTTTCGAAAAAGAACTAGTTACTGCAATGGGGTTGTACGTTTATGTCGCGCGGGAACTTGGTTTCAGTAGTTTTTCGTGTCCATTTCTGTTCCAGGCTGTGTTTTGAAGACTGTTTAGAAATAGTTCTCCCCGGTTTCTGTTTCTGTGCAATATAGGGTGCAATTGTTGAGCTCAAAGTAGTTTCTTTGCCAATATAGAGGCTTTTTTGTTGTTCTGTTTCAGAGTATCGTTTTTTTTGAAATCTGTGTGTTGGATGTTACTGATCAAAAGTACCTCCTTTGCATTCAGGCTTGAAGGAAAGCAAACGCGAGAATCAGAGACCAACACCATTGACAGAACAATTGCGAATCTCTTGTTCAATAAGATGGACACAAATCCAAATGGTTTTCCTGTTTCAGCATCAACAAGTTCACAAGACGAAAGTCTTGAACAAACCGGACTACCTAACTGCACCTCTAGTCTTCCCCAGTATACAAGTTTCTCAAGCGACAACGATGTTTCGATCTTCAGTCAAGGAATGTCACCGACAAGGGTAGTCCCGAACATACAGTTCTCACAAAATCCTGCATAAGTTTATGGCAGGTTTCTTGCAGAGAGGTACTGTTTCGATCGAGAAAGCACGAGAAAGATGTGATTTTCTTATTTCAGTGCGTTGTGACACTTGAATATATGTAAATTAAGCGAGTAATATTACGGTTAGTACGTGTGTTAGACCCCTATTGGTAGGTTAGAGGAACTTGCTGTTAGTTCAGCTCAGTTTTGTTCAGAGAAAAATAGGCCTGAATCCTTTACGCCTCCCGACATTATGAATTGAAACTCTGTATTTGAATGATTAGGTCCTTTTCGATTGATTGAAGAAAAATTTGTATGGATATAGTCCAACCGTGATAGGTACAGGTTCAGGTCCGGTGGAGTACGGGTGGAGATTTTAGGTTTAGTTCGGTTTAGTTTTCATCAGATATATCTATCCATAGGCATTAAGTAAGCGAAGAGCTCTAATTGTAATTAGTGACGATAAGTATAAGATTATTTCATTGAAAGGTCTGTTTGCATTGAAAAAATGTACATATACACGGATCTTATAATGGCAAAAGAAGTAATTCTAAGAATTCTGATTATTGGCTTACTATTCTTAAAAAAATTTAGATATGTTTTGTTAATTTTTCAGATTTCTTGGCTTGAGAAAAACTTTGAGTAGTCGTCAAACTTTGTGAAATCAAAATTGATTTGTGTTAATAAAATTACAATGGGCCTAATAGATCTAGGGGATAAGAAGTTGTGATTAAAATGGGCTCAATCGGTGGACACTTTTCAACAGTTCATTAGTGATGTAATGATACTTATTTTTTTCAACAAAACACAAGTGAATCCCATTTTTTTTGAACCATCGGTTATTTTGATAGTTTTGCCCTACCCTTTCAATTCTTTCTCTATCTAAATTAACAAACGCTAAAATTTGGTGGAAAATTACAATGCCACCTGAAAAACATTTAAAAGTTGCATGCAATTATTAAAAAATCACGATAACACCTAGAAGCACTCGCCCCCGAAGTATAAAATCGAAATAATGAATGGGGAAATTACGAAAATACCTAAAAGTCATGTGCAATTATTAGTTAATATGTCAGTTAAATATAAGTGTTATTGTAATTGACAAAATTAAAATTGGAAAAAATAAATACCTTTGAAATTTTTTTATTTTTTCGCCATTTTTTCACTTAATGTAGAAACGACCTCCTAAGATGTTTAGGTAAAAAGTAGGCGAATATATATCGTTTTTTTGGTTGGGGGATGAGAAAATTTTGGTTTAAGGTTAAGAGAAATAAAATGGCAAAAGTGTAAAAAATAAGCGAAAGTGCAAAAAACTGAACCGTAAATACAGTTAAACCTCTTTAAATTAATACTTTTGGGACCGAAGAAAAATATTACTTTACTGAATTTATTACTTTATCGATGATGAACAATGATGAATGAATTGATCATAAACCGGGCAATAACAATGTTATCCTAAGCGTGTCATCAAAGGAAGCACGCACTTCAAGCAATCAACACTTTGAACAATTACTTGTTACAACATGAGCAAAGCATGTCAGGAGTTATTTATGCTTTACATAAAGTCAATGATGAAGTTAATTTTGGTTTTGTTGGAAAGAAAAAACAAACTATTATAGATTCATATATTTAAAAAAATTGAATTTTCAAACTCATATATTATATATGCTATAATTCTGGAATTATTACTTTACCTATTACTTGGGCTCTTCAGAACTTTCAAAATTTTTATTATCTTATGCTTTTAACGAGAATATTGCTTTAACACATTAGCACAAGTTGAAACTGATGAAATTTATTACTTAAGTGAGGTTATTACTTTATCGGATATTACTTAACTGAAGTTTAACTGTAATATAAATCTATAATGAGGTAGTTTAATGGTGTGTATTACCATTTAAAAATAAAGAGCGAAATATTTCTATGTCTGATTGTGGAAACAATGTAATTGTGGAGTTTTGTTTCTTATCCGTTCTCTTTGTACGATATAATCTCAATTCAATAATATTATTTTAGTTTGTAAACGAAAATTAGCACAAAATTAACAATTAAGATGATTGACTATTCAGGCCAAATAAAATAAAATAATTGGCTATTTTCCTTTGTTCACTAAGTTCAAAGTTCAGTCCCTTTTTTCTTCTAATTTGCACTCCTATTATATTGAAAAATTCAAATAAATAAAATGTGATTAAGTCAACGTGTGTTGAAAATTGCATATTTACATTTGACTTTATTATTCTAAACTGATTTTAAGTTCCCTTCATCCTGTAAAAGATGATTCAAATATAAACTTGGTGATGATAACTTAATTGATCATATATACATTTAAATATTTCCATCCAAAAATTAATATTAATTTTATTTTTTAGTAGCAACTAAGTTTTTTTTTTTTTTTAGGGAAGTACAAACTAAGGTTAATTTGAGTATCAAATAGTATTAACTCATTTAAATCGGAGATTCTGAGACCAATTGGTACACTCACCAATGCATGAGAAAATTAGGTTCAAATTCTGCTTCTTACAATTTATTAAAAAAATCGAAAATTATGAGTGAAAATTTCAATATATACAATCATATTTTAATTGGAAGCTAACCAACTTAAAAAAAAAAGTGTAGCACATCATGCAAATCATTTCAATCCTTTTTTATTTAAATTCAATAAAGTTCATTTTGTTCCATACTCATTAGATTTAGTAATGCATTAAACATTAGTAAATTCCGTTCTGTTTAGTAGAAAAAAGAACAAGGTCTACAAAAAAGTTTTTGAACTTATGGTATTAGTCTCAAATTTAGATTTGCTTTTTGAAGGTTGCGAGAAGCGTTTATAATAAGAAGATTGCTTAACCTATTATTATAACGCATCCAAAACTCTTTGTCCTTAACATATTATTCGTAAGATATTTCCTCTCATTTATCAAAATTTGTGAAATATCAACAAATATAATGGTTTAGAAGTTTTGAAATTGTGGAATTTGAAACAAATTTTGGCACATTGGATACGTGTGTGATCATACATCAATAAAATTTAACATGTAGAATAAAAAACGTGGAATATTCCTAATAGAAAAATTCAATCCCTTAAACTAATATCAAAAGTTTTAAAAATTTACCAAAAATAATAACTAATTATTCACATTGATTGAGATATAATATTTTTGATATTCACAGTAAAGGTCTTAAATATAGTTGATATTTTTTTAATTATTAAAAGAGGTTATCTATTCGAATCATATTCAGATAACTTTGTTATTAATTATAAACACAATTACACAAATTTTATGAAAAAGAAACCTTTTAGATTATCTATACTAATTTAAGAAAAATAGAAAATAAATGGGTTGACACTATTAGGTTCACTTGACTTCCGGAGATTCAGAGCAGCAGGCCTACACCTACTTTTCTGATTTTCTTAATCGTAGGATTGTAGTTAGAAGTCAACCATCTAAATGGCTACAAATATTCAAATCATACTTGGTCTTCCAAAGATGTAGGAGAGAAAATAAAATCATACGATTTCTTTTTCTTTGTATTCAAACACTCCGTAGTAGGCGTTTATTTCTCCGTTTCGATGTTGCCTTTTGCTTTTTCACTTCAAAAAGTAGTTGTTTTGATATTTGGTTAGCAATTACTAAACGCTGCTTTTTAGGTAAAAAACAACTGCTTTTTCAAGAAGCAGCAGAATACTGGTTTTCTAAACAAAATACTGTAGATCTTATTTTACTTTATTATCTTTTGTGTTATACATTAATAAAAAAAATTCAATATGTCCAAATTAGTCATTTTATATTCTAACAACAACAATTAATTATAATTTTACCAAACACTAATAATCAAACAGCAAAATGGAACAACAAACAGCAACCAGGAGTAGCAAACAGGAACAACTGCACCAAACAGGCCCAACATGATTCCGTTAAAAAAAACACTCAGTATGATACTTATATTGTTAAAGAAATCCAAGTTTGCCCTTAACGTACGAAATGACATAGATTGTATTAAAATTTAGAAGGATTGATTTGATATTTAGTTGATTATTTATAATTGGTTTAGTATTAAATACTTTTGACTGGTTTTATCTATTGTTTGATGGTTATTACATTTTATTAAAGAGTGTGAAATAATAAGTTCAAATCTCGTAATTGTAAAAAATGAATTCTAAAAAAATAAAATTGACTAGTTTTGGTACTTGATTCATATATGCAATCTTTAGTTGTTTAAATTTTGGTAATTTTATTGTAACTATACTAAAATTTTGATATGATACTCTAATAAGTATGAAAGTTAAAAGATACTGCTTATTTTACTATAGTGATATAAAGATTTGAAAAATTGATTTTTTTTGTGTAATTGCACTTATAATAACAGAAAACTTCCGTCCCTGGTGTGATTTGAACCTATGGCATCCTGATTATAGATAGAGTGTTTAATCACTAAGCTGACACCTTTACCACATAAAAATTGATTTTATTTAGTTCAAAAGATAACTAATTAATTAGCCATAAAAAAAGAGATAACTAATTAATTTTTGACAAAAAAAACAAAGAAATAACTAATTAATTATGTTTAAAATAAATTAATAAATTAAAATTTATTAATAAAGGGAGAATATCAATGTATGAGTAGATTAATCGTATATCAGAATAAGAGTTTGTTAGGCTGACATTTTCGAAATATTTTAATTTTCAATCTTAATATGTTGAGTAAGTTTGAAATTGCTGAAAATATAAATGCGGGTATAATTCTTAATTGATAAAATAAATTAATATAAAATGAAAGGTTGCGCCTAAACTTAAATTTTAATCACGACGATTGGACGAGAGTTACAAGGATTGAAAACAAAAACAACTCCCTTGGGTCTTCAGTTTCTCGTGACAGGTCGGCCGAAAATAAAACGCTTTTTGACTTGCGTACTTCGACTATTTGAAAAAACATCATTCAGACCAAGTGATCAATATAGGTAATGTAAATTCAATGCCTCTATAATTGAGCGTAGAAAAACGATATGATAGGAAGAACATCATTAAAAGTAGATAGATTTACCTCAATCACGTTTTCTTTGCGTTTTGCTCAAGTGGCTAGTGTCTCGTTTCGTTTGCTTAGACGGCTAGGGTTTCGTGTTCAATGAAATATTTTTTTTTGTTTTTCCTCAAGTGGCTAGAGATTCGTGCTCAATCACATTTTATTTGCTTTGCTCATCGGCTAGGGTTTCGTGCTGATAACGTATTGTGAATAAACTAGA
Source organism: Euphorbia peplus (assembly GCA_028411795.1). NCBI lineage: Eukaryota > Viridiplantae > Streptophyta > Magnoliopsida > Malpighiales > Euphorbiaceae > Euphorbia > Euphorbia peplus. The sequence continues at coordinate 2,368,024 of CP110843.1, read as the reverse complement.
GAAAAAATAGAGAGAACATTGATGTGTTTCTTATTACATATAGAGATGTCTTTTATATAAAATACAAAGGTTAGAGTTTGCTTGGGGAACAAGACATCTAGAATAGTCCGGGTGTATAATGGTCACTCAATTAGTTCATAATATATTTTTATTTTTTACTTCTTTTTTCTAATTTCTTTCTGTTTATTAATTTTTTTTTGTCTCTTTTTATCTTTATATTTATTTTGAAGGAAATAACAAAATTAAAACGCTTAAACTATAAGTTAAAACATAAACCTGAGATAGGATCAGGTGAGACAAGATCATTATGCAGAGACTTTTTGTAGTGTGAGACAATTAAAAAGTGGTGACATTTTTGAAATTTTAAAAACATGGAGGGGCATTATTGAAGGGAAGAGGAGGTGATGTCAGCGCTGACGTCACATCTGGAGAGAGAAAAAGTTTTTATTATTTTATTTAAAATGCATTTTCCCGCTCTTTCCGAACTCATTTTTCAAAAAAAATTATACCACTGAACTCGTATTAATTAGGCGGTCATTTTGAGATCCATTGTTGTTATTTATAGACGATTTTTATTTTTTTTATTTTTGTTCCAAATTGGATACTCGGTTGTTCCAGCAGAATACTACATTTGTTCCACCAGACTACTACATTTGTTCCAGCAGAATATTTTCATTATTTTTTTTTTAAATGCACTATGGGAGTGTAAAAAAATGTAGTATTATGGTGGAACAATTGGAATAGTCCGGTGGAACAACTATAGTATTCTGCTGGAACAATCATAAAAAAATAAATAAATAAAAAATTGTCTATAAATAACAAAAATGGATCTCAAAATGACGGCATAATTAATACGAGTTCACTGGTATAATTTTTTTTAAAAAATGAGTTCGGAAAGAGCGGGAAAATGCATTTTAAAGAAAATAATTAAAACTCTTTGTCTCTCTAGAAGTGACATCAACGCTGACATCACCTCCTCTTCCTTCCATTCAATTCACGCATGAGGGGTGTTCCTTTAATTACAAGTTTGCCACCTTCCCCTATTGATTACAAAAATACCCCTTGTCTCACCATAAAAACTAGTCTCATCCTAAACTCTTGTCTTATTTGAATTTGACTCACATAAACCTATGCTAAAAATAATTTTTTTATTTTACCTCCCAACAGAGTTAAATTCCATAACAGTGTAAAAGGTTATCTTTTTCATTCCATTTAAATAAATATACTTAAAAATAGTATACACTCACTATGGACAGGGGCGGACCCAAGGGGGGGCTCGGGTGGGCTCGAGCCCCCCTCAGTTTCTGCACAACCCTTTGAGAAATAACGGTATTGTTCCGGCTAGCCCCCCAAAATAATGTATATTAACAGTAAAAATGATAAAAAGGACAAAGTAAAGGAGTGGGAGAGTTGGTAAGAATGATGTGTTTAAATGTGAAGAATAGAGTTCAAATCCCACCATCTACAATTTTTTTTCTCCCAACATTATTAATGCTTTTCATCAATTTTTAATTTTTTAATGTTATTTTGATCGAAAACTCTACTTTTTTGTTTTTCTTTTTTTTTTTTAATAATTTTATCAACAATTTTTTATTAGATCATCAATTTGCTTCTCCTAATTTTATCAACTCTACTTCATTTTTGTATACACGCATATATAAAAAAAATATTTACACAAAAGCCAAAATTAGCCGCCCGACCTTCAAATCCTGAGTCCGCCCCTAACTATGGAGTATGCTCACGTGTTTTTAAAACGATCTTCGATCATTGTGCTCAAGCTTAACCTGTGTAATAAGTGATCCTCAAAATTGCACTGAAGTTCAACTCATTATAGATTGTATTGAACATGATCAAACTTTTGTCGAGCTGGATGTTGAGTGGCTCATTGCATTTATAATCCTATTAAGGAAAAAAGATGTTTTTTCTTGGTTTTCATGATAAAATTGTTGATAGCTGATTTTGAAAGGAAATATTGACATATTACAGAGTACAACAAGTAAATTATGAGGGTAAACTTATTGGTAAGAATATGATTCTTTAAAATTTGTTATGTGAGTTTGATTCTTGCCATTGCTGTTGGAATTTCCATATAAATGAAGTAATTCGTAAACTCTCCTATAAATTGTTTTTGTGACATTGAAGCTTTTCATAGTTCTAGCTTGTATTACCACTCATCCATTGACCTTTTGCCAAAAAGAAAAAAACTAAATAGAAAAAACATACCTTTAGCCTCTGATTGAGCTACAATAAATTAAATGATTTGAACATTTTCCTAAAATCTATTAGAAACCGTACAGGATAATTAAAACTCATTTCAAAAAATATTTTCAAACACAAAAAATAGTTCATCTATAATAGATTTTCAGTTGTTACTTACAATAACAAAATTGTGAATTTCATCAATCAACTGTTCTAAAAAACTTAAATTTTTCGTAGGAGAAAGTTAATTTCTTTTTATATAACACCCAAAAAAAATAAAATTTCATATTCTTACCTTGTGATTTTATTTATTTATAGATAAGTTCTTGTGATTCACTTTTTGATAAAAAAGCAAACTGTGATTATATTATATTATTTGCGAAATTAACAATTTATTGATGTGAACGAGGTTAAGTTAAAGTCAAAAATCATAATTTCAATTTAGAAAAAAATGTTGTTGTGCGCGTAAGCAGAATTGATCATTTCCTTGATCTTAATTCTGCAAACTATGTATTTTACAATTATCTTTTTGTTCAAAAACAAACTACAAAAACTCATTTACGAAAAAATAAATTTACAAGATTCATTTGCAAAAAAATAAAATTATGAGATCAAATATACCAAATTAACCCAAATAGAAACAAACGAACTATTTTCATGGCATTCACAAGGGTAAATTAGGCAAAATATAAAAATAAACTCTTTCTCCCCAACTAATTTTAGTTAATTAAACTAATTATAACTATAATTCAGTATTAGCTATTAATTAATAAATTAAATAACATTTGAAATTTCATAATTTTTTTTTATTTATCTCATCGGACGTGCATTCCATTAATCTCCTCTTCTTATTTCTTCTTTAAAATCCCCAACAAATTCAAACCCTCCTCCCCGCCACCGCTCCTCCGTCGCCATTTCTCAATGGCCGCCTCTACTCCGCCGCGATCACCGTCACCTCTAACTCCAACCTCCGCCGCCGACGAGCGGCAATCAACGTCAACATCAACTCCGACGTCTCCCAACGAAGATTCCCCTCCCCGTCCGACGATCTCCCTCCACCAACCCTCCCAGAAAAAACATTCATCCAAATCGTCAAAACTCTTCCGACGCTTCCGAGCAGTTTTCCGATCATTTCCGATCATAACTCCGACGTGCAAAATCCCCGTCTCGCTCCACCCGGGGCGATTAGACGGACACATCCACGGCGGAACACGTATGACCGGAACCCTATTCGGTCACCGGAAATCAAGAATCAACTTAGCTATTCAGGAAAACCCTAGCTCTTTGCCTCTGTTGTTGCTCGAGTTGACGATTCCGACAGGGAAGTTGCTTCAGGATATGGGGATGGGGCTCGTAAGGATCGCGTTGGAGTGCGAGAAGAAGCCGAATGAGAAGATGAAGATCATGGATGAGCCGATATGGACCATGTATTGTAACGGCCGGAAATCGGGGTACGGGGTTAAGAGAGAGCCGACGGATGAAGATTTGATTGTAATGCAGATCTTACATGTCATTTCTATGGGCGCGGGAGTGATCCCGGACGATGGGGTGGAGCAGCCGGACGGGGAGTTGACGTATATGAGAGCACATTTTGAGCGTGTCAGCGGATCGAAAGATTCGGAGACGTATTATATGATGAATCCTGACGGAAATAACGGACCGGAGCTTACGATTTTCTTCGTCAGGATTTGATTATAAGGTAATTACAAAATTAATGGTTGAAATTATTGTATTTTGATTGGTTTATTTGTTATAACACGTTATTTTTTTTCATTTACCGCGTTAAAAGTGCGTTTTCGTGTCATGATAAGAAACAATAATCGTGTTAGTCTACATAACAATTACCAATGTTGAATAAATTGGTTTTTTAAGTCTTATCATTGTGTGTGTGTGTGCAATCAATGATTTTAAATGTGTTATGTTCAAATTAGGAGCCTTGCTCATTAATATTGATCATAATCAAAATATCCCATGCAAAATGAATTAAAATAAAGAAGATTAATAAAGTCTTAAATTCTGAATCACAATTTAAATATTATGTTTGTGTAAAATCTAGAATAAAATCAAAATGTTTATTTAGTAGGTAATGAATGTTTGTTTGCTCGTGTTGTTCGAGTCTTCATAAAAAAACCCCGATAAATATCTTATTCCTAAATTTAAGTGGGACGTCTACTTAGAACTATCCATTTAAATGGTGTTTAGAAGCCGAGATGTAATGGGCATCATCCACTCCTCTCCTTTTGCATATATATCTTGATTATCGAAATTTTCGTGTGAGTTTATAATATACTCACCTTCTAAAATTTCTATAACAAAACCAATAGTGTTCTATATCGGATATAAAGTGCGAAAGCAACCTTGCAATTCCGAGAATCTGCAAAGCCATACTTTTTGTTCAAAAGTTTTCAAATGCAAATATTTAAGTCTCTTCCCATTTGAAGACGAATCTCTTTTAAATAACGGAAACGTCTTTACAAATGCACAAAACTCACAAGAACTACTTTTTCAGTTTCGATTTAGGTTTCTATTTTTTCTTTCAAGATGCTCCTTTTTCTGAAAATGAATGTAATCATATTTATATTTTCTGATTTGTAGGGAAAGGTGATGAGTTTGAGAAATTATTTTTCAGAAGAGGCAAGAGCAAATTAATCATCAATTGATGATGATTAATTAGGGTTCATAATCCTCTCAGCAAATTACACTGGCCAGTTGGAATTTTGTGCATATATATGGAAAACATTTCATGCAATTTGTGGGAATAATTAATGGCCAAAAGCAATAATATTCAAAGAGCATGTTAATTCTTACCAAAAAAAGAGCATGTTAATTAATTGGCCAAATTTGTTTAACTGTATATCATCACAAATTTATGGGGTGTAATTATTAAGAGGAATAATTATATTAGAGATAATCCTTAAAAAAATTCTTGAGTAATGTGTTTAATTTCGATTATTTTTTTTTTGAACGGAATTAAGAATTTTAGTTTCAGTTGTACGTTCTTAATCAGTATATATTCTTGCTGTGTTTTTTTTTTTGACATGCATGCGTGTTTAATGTGAACAAGTTTATTGAATTGTCTCTCTTTTAATTTACTACTTATTTAGCTTTTTTAGATTTGTTACTTTAATTAATATAGAAAGTACATATATTGATTCTTAGATTTGAAAATATGAATGAAAACTAAAAAAAAAATAAGATTAATTATGTTATATATATATATATGTATAAATTTAAACATATAATTCCTTTAGTTGTGAAAAGTGTATTATGGCTTGATGATGCGAAGAAGGCTTGAGATAAATATGATAGCTCGAAACAAAGAATATGCTCTCTTGACGAAATTACATGCTGATTTTCAAAATTATCCTTACTATGAAAACGATCAAAAAGGCGTTAGCCTCAATTCTCTATGACTTAAGAAAAAATAAAATTGAAAATTACAAAATTTATGAAGTGTATTTATTGAAGTGAAATTATTGAAAATTATTGAACAGTATTGATCAAGGAAAATTACAAAACTGACGAAATTACATGCTGATTTTGAAAAGTGTATTTTCTTATAGTGTGAATTTAACTGAAACTAACTATTAATAAGGCAAGAAAAATATGACCTTATTAATAGAAAGTCATGACGGGTATGTAGACCCTGACATTCTCGAGTGAAAATGTAAAGAAAGAACTACTGAAAGAAATTTGAATCCACTAAATACATAATCATTTTAGGTAATTATACTATACTATATTAGAGAATATAAATAAACTTGATAATCATTGACAAAATCTAATACGACCTTTTCTCGTTGGTGGTAAAGTAAGGTCTTGTTTTTTAAGTCTTATCAGTAATTTATTTAAGTTAGTTCAGTAATTTTCCTATAGTAAATACACTTAAATTCAGTTCAGTTCAGTAATATTCAGTTCGGTTCAGTTATAAAGAACATAGCCTAACCTAATAGTAAACAAGTTTCTTCTATTAACACCCAAGTTTTTTATCCTAATTCCACATTGAGCAATCAACGAGAAACTAAAACTCATAGACTAACATATTTCAACTTATTTTTACATCTTATAGTGAATGATCTTATGGAAAAAGTACAATATAAAGATTTCGTTAATGCTTTAGAAAAATAACACATTTTAAATAAAAACTCCATATTAGTTTAATTTATGCTTAAATAAGAGAGTGGTGCTCACCTAGTCAAATACAATTTGGTCAATCACCATTACATTCGAATGTAAGGGTGGAGATTAGCTTGGTGATTTCAGTAGGTTCTAATCTTCACGCTTAGATTTTGATCTAATGGCGATTGACCAAATTGTATTTGGTCAATCATTAACTAAGTGAGCATAACTGTAAATGAGGTAAATGAGATTGAAACATATTCAATCACAACAAAGATCACTAAACATGAACCGAACAAAACAATTATATTAATGTGAATTGGCAAAAAGCGTAGATTATCTTCAAGTCGCTGTGAAAGACCAAGAGTTTAATTAAGAGTAGAAATTAGAGTCGGAGGATTATCGATGCTCTTACCACAAAAAGAGAAAACATTATGTTTATTGTTTACTGAAAGTTATGTTTGACTAGTTTAATTCTTAACAACTCCCATTTATACAGAAAATATATTAGCTTTATTATACCAAATTAAGTCTCATCAAATATATACAGTAATTCGAAATTGTATTGAGATAATTTTTATATTTCTCACAATATTATGAAGTAATAGACGTTAGATGCTAGTAAGGCGATCATAAACTTTCAAAGACAAATCAAAACTTTTTGAACAGTCCAAATCATTCTCAATTTGAGCGTCTAGATAGACCGAGGTAGCTACGTGCCCTTTGTTTACAGCAATACCCAATATTATGACCATGAACCAAAAGCCCAACTACCATTCGGCCCATAAAAACTCCGATGAAGCTGATATAAAAAGTTGTTGAGTGAATTGCAGGTGCTTGCTGATTTGATGCAGCGAATCTCCGGCGTTGATGATGTGGTTGCTCCGGCGAGGTGCTCTCAAGTATTTTCCTTGATCTCTCTATCAACCTATTGAATTAAATTTTTATGCTTTCTGTTTTCATTTTTAGCTGCGAAATTTCAGATTTTAATTGGGATGTCATGCTACCCGACTAACATGTAGTATAAATTGTAGGTCGTTCTGTTTACGAGTTTGTCCGACCAAATTCTCAACGGAATCCCATAGCGACCGAAATTAATATTTTAAGTTGGTGCTTTTTTCATCCGTTCCTTGAATTTTAACTTCGAATTCCTGCTAGGCCGACTAACATGTAGTAAAATTGTAGTTGTAGGTCGTTATGACTACTAGTATTTCTAGCCTACTTCTCAAAAGAGTACCCCATGTAACGAAACTGATATTTTAAACAAGTATCCTGTTCTAGGTTTTCTGTTTATCCAGTGATATTTTTCATGAAACTGTGCTGAATAAGCGAGTGCAAAACACGATTCTGTACGTGTATATGTCTGTTTTCCTTTTAATTGAAATTGCAATTCGTTTGATTAGTATGATTCTAATGTATTATGTATACTTCATGTGGTAAGATATTTCAGTTTTTTCTTCATAGGCTACATGGACCTTGGCTAGAGGTATCCCGAGTCATCTCTGCTAAATCAGATATGTTAAGTAGTTCTGTATCGCGCACGTTTGGCACTTGCAGAGTTGAAAAAGAGCTGTGGATTGCACTATCTGCAGGTGAGAGACTTTTTGCTGGGAAATGTGGTTATTGCTCAGTTGCCAGCGCGGTAAGGGAGAATAGGGACGGTGTGTTGGCAGGTTCTGAACTCAAGATAAGTCCTACAGCCGAGTTAACTGAAGAGGAAAATGGAGGGGAAGAAGAATTAGTTTCAGAGATGGAGCTTTTGGAGGGTGATGATGAAAAAGGAGCTAGCAGTGAAGACAATAAAATGATTGATACAGCTGTAGAGTTATTAAGTTCCTTGAGAGAATGTTCAAGTTATGGTGTCTACGATGTTTGCGACCAGTGGGTTAAGAAAGGCAATAAACTGACCATTGGTGGGATTTCCATAATCATTAGTAGTCTGAACAACCGTCGAATTTTTTGGAAGACATTAAAGGTGGTGTTGCATAATTATGATATTTATTAAGCTCTTTCTGCATGTGAATAGTTATGGCATGATCTTTCGACTTATTCGTAATGTTTTATATCTAAAACCTCTGTTGTAGGTTTGCAGGTTATTTGTCTCTAATGATTCTCTGTGCTCATTTTGACTCTCTTTGTTTTGCAGTTTTCTGAATGGCTCCAAAGAAGTAAGCATATTGAGTTAACGGAAAAGTATTATGCAGCACATATCGGTCATATTTCCAAAGTACAACCCCTTGAAAAAGTCGAGAAGTTTTTTGAGGAGATCCCTGAATCCTTCAAAGGTAAACTTGTATATCGGGACCTTTTGATTAGTTGTGTCCGGTTCTCAAATACGGTGAAAGCAGAAGCGGTCTTCAAGAAAATGAGGGATTTAGATATTCCTATAACTGTTGATGATTACAATCAGATGATTCTTCTCTATAGAAAACTTGACAAGAAGAGAATAGGAGATATATTATCAACTATGATGAAGGAAAATGTCAAGCCGTCACTTTTAACATATAAACTTCTCGTAGACACCAAAGGTAAAACTGGAGATATTACGGGGATGGAGCATGTTTTCGAGGTTATGAAGACAGATGCTATTGAACCTGATCCAGGTATTCTAGCTACCATGGCTAAGTACTATATAGCTCAGGGGTTCAAATCAAGAGCGGAAACTGTTTTGCAGGAAATGGAAGAAATGAAAGAGCATGCTGTGTGGGCTCGTACATTATTACTTCCCCTCTATGCTTCTCTTGGAAGAGATGATAAGGTGCGGACAATTTGGATAGACTGTAAATCAGAACCCACAATCTGGGAGTGCTTAGCTGCCATTGAAGCTTGGGGCAGGTTGAGCAAAGTAGAACATGCAGAGGCCATCTTTGATGTTTTGCGCCAGAAGTGGAAGCTCTGCAGCTTGCATTACGCTTCACTTCTGAATGTATATATAGATAATAAGTTACTGACAAAGGCAAAGGATTTGGTGAAGCAGATGGTGGATAGTGGATGCTGCATTGGCCCGAAAATGCGAGATTCACTAGTAAGGCTCTGTATTGAAGAAGGGGAAGTTGAAAAAGCTGACTCTATATTACATATGGATGGTAAACCGAGCAAATCAAGCTCTTATTTTGTGACTCATATCACTATAATGTCACAGTATGCAAAGAGAGGTGATGTACCTAACACGGAGAAGCTGTTTCAGAGAATCAAAGATTCAGGGTATAGTATAGGGATCAATGTGTTTTCGTTATTGGCTCAGGCTTACATCAATGCAAAAAATCCAGCTTATGGTTTCCGAGATAGAATGAGAGCGTATAATTTATTCCCCAGCAAGGCAATGGTGAATCAGTTGGTTCAAGTCGATGCGTTCAGGGAGAATTCTGTATCAGCTTTACTTGATTGAGGTAAAAATCGATTTATTTTCTAATTGGATAGCAATAAAATATGTTTTATTTATTTATTATAGCAATAACATATACTTCTGCATAATGTTAGCTTTTGGTTCCAAACCCGAGCTATTGATGCTGTAGCATCCTCTCGAGATGATTCCAAGCTCAAGATACAGATATTTTAGGCGTCTTCAATCCAAAATCCTACACCACTACGCTCAAAGACTTGATCTTTTCTGATGTTAATCGAACCCATTATACCCCTTCTGATACTCAATTGCTTACTTCAAACCGTCATAAGAGCGAAATCCATGGAGCAGACTTCTGCTCGGTTTCTCGAATAATTTGAGTTTGATCCAATTGGGATAAGGTGTTAGAATACTGGTCGGAAAGATAAAGAAAATTTCGTTACACAATTTTTGCATGTTGTTATTTTTCTTATCCCATTTCTATCATTTACTATGGATTCCTTTTTTTTTTAGCATTTCTATGCTAAAAAAGATCATAACAGTTGTGGTCATTATTTAATATTTGATATTTTGGACTTTCGAATTATTAGGTATACCATGTTAGCTGATCCCAGATTTTGGGATTAAGGCTTTGTTGTTGTTATTGTCTTATAATGTTCAATAGTAAGAAATTTTGAGGTTAGCCTACCTTTTTCCCCTGTAAATAATCCAACACAAAGGCATACTACATGTTAGAAAATATTAATATAAAAGGTAATTTCTAAAAAGGACCTCTGTGTTTATCAATTTTGTCAAAAAGATGTCTGTGTTAATTTTTTTGACAAAATGAGGATTGCGTTTATTTCCGTTAACGAAAAAGCGGAAAAATCATTAGCGGTGTTAAATGTGATGATGTGACAAGGTATTTTGTTCTTAATTTATGGGTTATGATATGAAAAACTCATTTCTCACACGTTAAAATTGTAAACACATAAATGTTTAAGAAATTTATCGATAAATAAAAACAAAAAATCCATTGCCACATCTTCACATTTAACACCGTTAACGATTCTTCCGTCTTTTGACACCGTTAACGATTCTTCCGTCTTTTGAGTAAGAGTGATACACAATGAGGATTTTGTCAAAAAGGTATTTGTGTTTATTTTTTTGACAAAATGAGGATTGTGTTTATCACCGTTACTCAAAAGGCGGAAAAATCATTAACGATGTTAAATGTGATGATGTGACGATGAGTTTTTTGTTTTTTTGTTTCAATAAAGCGTCACTCAACTTTTAATTTTGCCTCAATTAAATCATGCCTCAATTAAATAACTCGTCTAAAAAATAGGGTTATTTTCATAATAGTGCTATGTGATTTCGCTTTTTCACAGATAAGTTTTTGTGGTTTGTTTTTAAACAAAAATGAATAAATGTAAAATGCATTATTTACAGAATTAAGAAAATGATCAATTAGAAGAAAGAAATAATAGTAAGAAGAAAAAACTTAAAAAGAATAGATTTTTACTATTCAAAGGTTTGAACTTTTTTTTGGAACACAATTCTCTCATCCACATTATAGAATTGAGAATTTACTTAATTTTTAATAGTGCATTTTACAGTTCGCTTCTATTCAAAATCAAACTACAATTACTCATTTACAAAAAAAAAAAGGTAAAACTACAAAAAAATATAAAATAAAATTATAAAATAAACCAAAAACATATTAGAATTTGCATATATAATTTGCAAATATAATCCGTCCGTTTGTTAAGAATTGGCAACATGAGTTTTAGTTTGTACAATTTATAGCTAAGAATTTATGCAGACAATAATTAGTAGAATTTGTTCTAATCGAACTGTATTTATTTGTGATTTAGTAGTATTATAGTATTATACTAGTCAACGTTTGTCTATTTTAGAATTTTCTTTATATTAAAGCAGACAATAATTCTTTTCGATTCTATGCAGACAATAATTACTATAACAATATTCTTCACATCAAATTTGACCCATACATTAATTTTCCACAACATTTGATCCGATTAACGAAAAAAGGAATAAAATCAATTGAGAGGTTATGTTCATCAACTGTTTTTAAGTGTAAAAACAAAATATCATTTTCAATTTTTTTTTTGGTCACACATCTTTTTTTATCTTATTTTTTTTGTCTCCAAAATCTCCTAATCGGTTCGGCTTACTAGGAAAACCTATTTATGACTTCACCTGGAAATTGAATTCAAGCATAAAGATTACGAGTTCAGAAAATATTAATATATAAATATTAACTGTGTCTAAACTATCAGCTCTACCTTTTAGTTCAATCTAAGTAATTGGTATCAGAACTTTATGATCGAAAGCTCATGAGTTCGATTCCTGTCAACTTCAATACTTTGTTGAATTAAAAACATATGGTAAGTTAAACTTGCACCTGTGCATGCTTCAAGTCCAAAGAACATTCGGATGAGAAAATGTATCAGAGAATATAAATATATAACTATTACTAAAACTTAACAAGTAATGTTCTTTACTGTTGAGATAAACAAATTTTAAAAGAATAATAAAGTCACAATTCATGCTAATTTCCAATACAATTTGAAAGTGCCGGCTCAACCATATATTTTTTATACATTAAAACCAGCAGCCAATAATGAAACTTCCTTCCGACTAGACTTTTCAGTATTATTATTTTACTTAAAATTTGCATATATAAATAGACATCCAAACAATACTTTGTATATCATCCCATTAATATTCCATATATTCATAGTAAAAAACATCTCCTCTTCTTTATCCTCACTTACCACTTCTTCAATGGCTCAAGATTTGGACCAACATATTCAAGAGATTACTCCTACCCTCCCAAAAATACTCGAGGGAACCACCTTTGAGTGTTCGTTATATAACGGCTTCTGGTTCCCGACTGGGATGTCACCAATTCGTGGTATTATTGCCTTCCAAAAGTGTTTCCAAGCCGATGATACTGATATTCTTGTTACATCCAATCCTAAAACTGGCACAACTTGGGTTAAAGCCTTGACATATTCTATTGTTAACCGAACCCGTTATACCCCTTCTGATACTCCTTTACTTACTTCGAACCCTCATGCTCTTGTTCCTTTTCTTGACTTCCATCTCTTTGCCCAAAATGAACTTCCTGATCTTTCCACCATTCCTGCTCCTCGGCTTTTCGGGGCCCACACCCCTTACTCAGGGTTACCAGACTCGGTCAAGCAGTCAGACTGTAAAATCATTTATGTCTGTCGTAACCCTTTTGACACTGTGGTCTCCCTTTGCCATTTCAGCAACGCATTCACACAAAGCAATGATGTTCAGATGAGTTTGGAGGAGTTTTTCGAGTTGTTCTTCAAAGGAATAAGTCCATTCGGACCGTACTGGGACCATGTGTTGGGATATTGGAAGGAAAGCTTGGCGAGACCCGACAAGGTGTTGTTTCTGAAATATGAAGACATGAAGGAAGACATTGTTCCTTGTGTGAAGAGAATAGCTGAATTCATTGGATGCCCATTTTCGGAAGAGGAAGCGAAAAATGGTGGGATAGAAGAAATAGTGAAACTGTGTAGTTTGGGGACATTGAAGGATCTAGAGGTGAATAAGAGTGGATCGTATTTGTCGAAACACCCGAACAAGGTGTTCTTCAGGACAGGAGAGGTAGGGAATGGAGTTAATGTTCTAAGCCCTGCAATGAAGGAAAAACTTCAGACTGTGATGGAAGAAAAATTGAGTGGATCTGGTCTATCTTTTAAGCTTTCTTAATCATATGTCTCAAGACCATATAAAAAGAATATTAATAAGGATCTCATTCTGCTGAGTTTATTTTTTCTGAATTCCAATTCCTTTGATATTTTTCTTGTGAGCATTGTAATTAATAAAGTTTTATAAAATTCTATTCAAAGTTTACACTTGTTTCTGGCCATATCTTATGTTTTAATCTTCTTAAGCGGCTTAGTTAAAGAGTTTTTTTTTTTTTTTTTTTTGAAATGTCTTAGTTAAAGAGTTATTCATTGCTTCTTGCATATGTGAGAATATCCTTCACTTTGAGCTATTTTTATAGTGAGTTTGGCCAATTTACTTTGGTTGATTGAACTGAAAATTTAATGAATTGAATTAAAGTAAATTATTGTCTAAATACTTAACGAATTTTGTTCAATTTATTAAACTGAAGTTTACTGAATTTGAATAAAAAGAGAATAAAAGAGAATATAGCCTTCAACATTATTTTACATGCTATCAAAAGCCTAATATTTAATATTGTATTTCTGTTATCTAGATAATAATTTTTTGAGAAAAGTACAAAAATAAACTATGTGGTTTTGACTATCGCCAAACATAATTCTCGTGGTTTACAGTTTTGCAAACATGTACCTTGTGGTTTTGAATGTTAGCAATTAGAGGCTAATCAGACGACGAAAATAATAGTCTCTTTTAATCACATGAGCTCATTTTAAATCTAATATGCTCCTGTCGTCGAAACCTTTGACAGAGTTGTGTTGGCCCTATCAAGAACAGAATCACCTAGAGGGGGGTGAATAGGTGTCAAAGTTGAAAACTGAAATTTTCTAAGTTTTTAAAGAAACTTAAATTTCAGAGTCAAATTTCCTCAGAGTCAGAGGCAAGCTAACAGGAGTTGCTTCTGAGGGAAATTCTGCCTAAACACAGTCAGACTGTTTTCAGCAACAAAAGTTCTGATTTTGGAACTTCTGGACAGTCTTCTGAACAAAGACAATGATACTTAGAGGAAATCTGTTTCAGCACTAAATATAAACAAGTACACAGAAGCAAAAATAACAAGTATAAGAGGGAGAAAGAAGTTCAGGAGATCCTGATTGAACAATTCGATTTATCCAAGTTCGCCACAGAAGTCCTGTGACTACGTCTTGTCCCCTGAGGTCGCAGCCTACAGAGATTTTATAAATCCACTATTCAGAACTTTTATGGCAAGTTCAGAAGCTCCTTTACATCAACAGAACTTAAGCTAATTTCTCACTTAGTTCTGACTAGCCTAAAAAGAGTTAAAGGATTTCCACCAGAACAAACAATACTCTGTTTTCTGGATTTCTCACCCAACTCTAATCTCAACTAGATTTCTCTCTTTAAATCTAACTGAAGATCACAAACGATTTCAGTTTACAAGATTCCTATTATGAACTTGTTTTTCTTCACTCTCTCACTTTACTAAGACTATGCTAAGAAAGATTGAGAATGGAAAGTATTGCTCTGTTTTTCTTGTTAGAACAGTGCGTTGAGATTTTGCTCGATGATCACGCGTATATTGATGCTTTGGAGCTTGGCTACTATTTATAGTGATTGAAGATGATCGTTGGTGAGTTTGAATCTTCAAAGAAGATGACATCAGTTGTTGTAGCCGTTAATTTGTCAAATCTTCAAACGGTCTTCAAAACACTTTGATTCCGTTATCCTTGTACTTTAACTAAATCCGGTAAGTGATTTGAAATCAAAGACGAGGTTGACTGGAATCATTCTTCAATTGGATCAACAAAGGGTAGACAAGGAAATTCTGGTTTCTTTTAAACAGACAGGCGCGCTCCATCAAAACAGCTTTTTGAACTTTTGGCGCCTTGCATTAAATGCACTTGTCAGAACATTAAATGCTTATCCAGAACCCGTGACTTTAGCTTTCAGAAGCTAAAAAACACTTGACTAGACTTCTGATCACAATTGGCAAAACTTCTGATTGAAAAGAACTTATGAGCGGAGTATCCAGCTTCTGAGTAATGAAACTCTGACTTCAGCAACTGATCTTCTGAGTTCTTTAGGCAATCCAGAAAAGATTCATTCAGCACTTGCTGAGCAACTTACACATAGACTAAGTACAAAA
This sequence comes from Euphorbia peplus, assembly GCA_028411795.1. Taxonomy (NCBI): domain Eukaryota; kingdom Viridiplantae; phylum Streptophyta; class Magnoliopsida; order Malpighiales; family Euphorbiaceae; genus Euphorbia; species Euphorbia peplus. The sequence goes on along the minus strand of CP110843.1, from coordinate 2,352,527 downwards.
ATTATTAGTCAATAGTAAACTATATGTAAGGAAGTATTAAGTTTTCATCTTCTGAAACGTTTGGACATAATCAAAATACATAGGGTTCATCATTCTCCCCCATTTTGGTTATGGACAAACCATGGTCAGAAGGTAAAAGAAAACATGAGGTTTAGAAAAAGACTTCCTGATGCTAATGTTTCATGACTTCTGAGTAAATTAACTCCCCCATTTTAGTGTAAATGGTGAACTTCAGCAATCTGTAGAGACTTAAAAAGACTTAAGATTAAGTTGTTAGATTTAATGAAGTGTAATTTACTAAGTCAAAACATAAACATAAGCAAAAAGTAAGAAGTCAGAGACACAAGAAAGTATAAGGAAGATTCAGTGTATATAAATTAATTCAGAAGTCAACATAAGAAACAGAATAATCAGAAGAGTAGAAAAGTCCTAAGACAAAGACTACCCAACCCAGAACCTAGCTAAGAAGCTTAAGTCCTAAAAGATTACAAGTTCCTAGGTTTCTTCTGAGGAGGAGGAACAACACTGGAACCTTCAGCAGCACTTGATCTCTTCTGACCAGACTTCTCCCCCGTTTGACCAGAACCAACAGCAACACCAAGAGCACCCTGAGATTTCAATTTTTGCTGAACATTCAGAGCAGTCTGATATTGCACAGGAGTTGGTCGCACAGTATTGATCATATCCATTCGTCTTCTGAAGTCATCATCAATGGTCTTCATATGATCAAAGGTCTGACCAGACATAGGTCGCTATTTCTGAACGTCTTCCACAAGGAGCTTGATCAACCTATTGTTAGCATACACAGCAGCAGTAAGATGCTCATTCTGAATATAAGTCTGTCCTCGAACAAACCTATAACAATTGTGAAGAGTCTTCTCTTGTTCTCGTGCTTGAGTGTGCATAACCTTCAGCAGTTCAGTAAGCTCAGCAATTTGTGCGTTCTGAGCAGATACAGCAGACTCAATGTTGGAGAGTCTATTGTTGAGATCAGGAGTGATGTCATATACAATCTTAGCAGCCCCGGAAGATGATGAACCTTGAGCAGAAGATTTCACTTCTCTCAGAATGTGATTGGCAGTACTTTGCAGGTCATCAATCTTACTTGGGAGCATCTTCTCATGAGCCTCATAATGCTCATTTGCTTCCTTGACTTCTTCTGTCAATATCTCCAGATTCTCATTGACCTTCAGAGAAGAAGCAAGAGCAATGTTATCCAGAGAAGGAAGAGTCAGAGCTAATTCTCTCAACTTGTACAGCTCTTCATATGTAGCTAGATGAAGTGTAGAAAGATTGCGTATGTAAACAGAAGGATCCTGCATTTGAAGCATAGTCATGAGCTGCAGGTTCTGAGCTTTCAAAGAATGTAATTCTTGCAGCACAATGCCCTGAGCATACATGTCAGCAGCAGAAGTCCTTTGCCCCATACCAGCAAATCTATTCAGCAGTTCAACAGAGCCACTCTGACTCATTCTTCTCAACTCCTCAACACTAGGAGCACCACCAGCTTCGGATATACCAGAAGCTCTGCCCATGAATCCAAAACTACCAAACCTGGTATCCAGATCATCCCGATTCATGTGTTTGCGCAGGAAGTCATAGTTGGATGACAACCCAGCAAAGCACGAAGTAGTGAAGGAGGTAGTTAAGGGATCACACACAGGAGGTGTATGTCCAGAGGTTGAGAGAGGAGGAATTTGAGTGTTTGAGGAAGGGATGGTATTGGTGGTAGAGGAAGAAATGGTAGGAGAAATGGAAGGTAAAGTGGATGGCAGTGAGAAAGATGGAGCAGTAAATCCAATTGATGGACTTACAGAGGAAGTAGGTATGGAGGAGGTAGTGGATGTGGCTATGGAATCAGTGAAGATGGGAGCAGAATTTAGATTCACTTCTGAAAAGAATCCAGAAGGAGGAATAATTGGAGGAGATACAACCTCAGAAGTCGAAGTTGTAGGAGGAATGGAAGTGTGAGAATCACTAACTTCTGTGACAGAAGGTAGTGAAGGAGACGGATGAGGAGTATGAGGAGAGGATGGATGAGAAGTATGAAGTGGAGACAGAATAACCTGTTCAGAGAGGTTTGGATCAAATGTTGAAATGGGCTCAGCAAAGATATGAGCCATTCTGAACAGAGTTTCAGAAGCATCTCTTTCACCAGGATTTCTCCCTTGACCCAGAAGAACGTTATCCAGAAAAACATCAGTGTCGATGTTTTCAGCAAAGTTCATAGCATTCTGAATGATAGTATCAGGCTCTTGATCACTATCTTCAGTCAGTTCTTCAATAACAGGAGCATCAGCATCCTTCTCACCAGACACATCCATCATGTCTTCGTCATCAACCAAGTCCTCTTTTTCAGGAATTGATTCTTCCAGTTCAGTACTCGAAACAATAGAGAAGTCCTTTTTTATCAGAGACCTTCTCTTTGCTGACATCTTCTTCCTTGGGATTCTTCTGGAGAGAGGAATATCTTCAGAGTCCTCATCCTCTTCAGCAGCCTTTGAGCTAATCCGAGTAGAGAGAGAGATATTCTCAAGCTCTTTTCCATCCTCTGAAGTCTCAACATTCTTTGAGATCTCCACATTCTCAAGTTCAGCAGCGCATGCAATGATTCTTGCATCAGCCTTAGCCTTTGCAGCAATTTCTCTTTCAGCTGCTAACTTGTCTTCTGCTTCCTTCTGCTTTCTCTTCTGATCAGCAAGAGCCACAACTCTTGCAACCTTCTCAGCTTCAGCAGCTTTCTCTCTTTCAGCAAGGCGTGCGTCCTCAGCATCCTGAGCTTCATTCTCAGGAACATCCTTTGGCTTCTCAGCAACAATCTTGCCAGAGGGTTCAACACTGATTGTTGTTTGAACCATCGTGGGAAGAGGTTCTGAGACAACCACTTTCTCAACGTTCAGGACCAACTTACTTGATCCCTTCTTTCCCTTGCCCTTCTTGGCAGCATTCTTTCCTTTCTGAGCAGCAGCCTCAACAATTTCCTTCTGAGCAATACTCACAGAGGAGCCCTTCTCATTCTTCTTCGGAGTCACACCAAAACTCAGGTTCCTGAAGGTATGCATCTTCAGAACCGTACTCTTACTCGTAACACCTTCTCCTGAAATCTCAACAGAGGCTGCCTCAAACAACCTTGTCAGGAGTGAGCCATATGCTAATGCACTCACGGTCGTTACATTCTTCATCTGCCTTATCAGCATGGCAGGTAAGTTGATCTTCTTCTGGTTGACCAAGTGCCACATAAACACCCTTTCCCTGTTGGAAACACAATTAACTCCTCCAGCCTTCGGAAGGAAAACATTGGTTGTCAAGTAGTGTGCCCACCTCTGGTGCTGAGTGAGCCAGGTGGCATATGTTTCCTTGGCACTGAGATCTGGTCTAGCCCAGTTAACTTCTGTAAAACCATCTGCTGAACCATCATCACCAATGATGATTCCTTCATCATTAACACCAATCACTTGAGAAATAGAAGCCCTGCTGACCTCAATCTCAACTTCACCGACGACAGAGTGTAGAACATCCTCCTCATTAGAAAAGAAATGAAGGTTCTGATAGAATTCAGTGACTAACTTAGGATAGATAAATTCATCGAGAGAAACGAATGAATTCCAGTTTTGAGCGCTAAGCCATTTGGAGATAGGTTCAGTGGATTTAACTTCATCATCTAGGAACCTAGAGGTGAATACCCTAGATTCGCTAACTTTCTTTTTGGATTCAGTGGTGAAGATGTGAGTGACAGTGATTTCTTGAGCCATTTTGAAGATTTAAGAAGTTAGGTTAAGGTTTTAGAGAGAGGAGAACACAGAAAATCTATGGAAATTCTAATGGCAAAGAAAATGAGAGTAAAAACTTCTAAGTATGGAAAACCTCTATTTATACCCAAACAAGAAACCGTTCCAATTCAAAAAGCAAATAAACACCGTTTAAAAGGGAACAGATAACCGTTAAACACAGAACAGCGCCGTAAAATGCAGTAGATAACGCATGCTTAAGTGTCAAATCATGATTAGAATTAATTATCACTTAATTATCTTAAACGATTAAACCCTTAAGATACACATAAATAATTAAACTAAGTTATTGAAGAGGATAAGTCATACCAATGCCTTCTCGTAAGTTGCTGAAAGACATACCAGCCAGAGGCTTAGTAAACATGTCAGCAAGATTCTCTTCAGAGGGAACATGAGTAATGATAATATCCTTCTTCAGAACATGATCTCTTAAGAAGTGATGCCTAATATGAACATGCTTCATCCTGCTGTGCTGAATAGGATTCTTTGAAAGATCAATTGCACTCTTGTTATCACAGTAGATTGTAATTGTTCCAGGGATGACTCCATAGTCAGCAATTTGTTGCTTGATCCAGAGCATTTGAGAAACACAACTTCCAGCAGCAACATACTCAGCTTCAGCAGTTGAGAGAGCCACAGAGGTTTGCTTCTTGCTATGCCAGGAGACTAGGCATTCCCCCAGAAAATGACAACCACCAGAAGTGCTGACCCTTTTCAATTTATCTCTACCATAGTCAGAGTCTGTGTATCCTATAGGAGTGAAATCAGAACTACAGGGATACCACAAACCAGCTTCTGGTGTGCCTTTAAGATATCTGAGAATTCTTTTGACAGCAACATCATGAATTTCTCTTGGCTTTGATTGATATCTAGCACAAAAACACACAGCAAAATGTATATCTGGCCTGCTGGCGGTTAGGTATAAAAGAGAACCAATCATACCTCTGTAGGTTTTTATATCTACAGGTTTACCAGCTTTCTCTTCATCATCAATGTCTTTGCTGACATCCATTGGAATATCAACAGCATTAGAGTCCATCATGCCAAATTTCTTCAGCACTTCTCTAGTGTACTTGGCTTGATTGATAAACACACCATCATTACTTTGCTTGATCTGAAGTCCTAAGAAGAAGGTTAACTCTCCCATCATAGACATTTCAAACTCAGCCTTCATGTGGTCACTGAACTCTCTGCACAAAGATTCGTTAGTAGCACCAAATATAATATCATCAACATATACCTGAGCTATAAGGATATCTTTGTTCTTCTTCAGAGTGAACAGAGTTGTATCAACACAGCCTCTGACAAATCCCTTAGACAGAAGGAACTTTGTCAGTCTCTCATACCAAGCTCTGGGAGCTTGTTTCAGTCCATACAATGCTTTCTTCAGCTTGTACACATGATCAGGAAACTTAGGATCTTCAAAACCAGGAGGTTGAGACACATAGACTTCCTCATCAATGTAACCATTCAAGAATGCACTTTTCACATCCATTTGAAAGAGCTTAAAACCTTTGTATGATGCAAAAGCACATAAGATTCTAATGGCTTCTAATCTTGCAACAGGAGCAAAAGTTTCACCATAATCTATGCCTTCTTGCTGACTGTAACCTTGAGCAACAAGCCTTGCCTTGTTTCTCACAACATTTCCAAATTCATCAAGTTTGTTCTTCAGAACCCATCTAGTTCCAACAACCTTTATGTTGTTAGGTCTGGGAACCAAAGTCCAAACTTCTGACCTTTTGAACTGGTCAAGTTCTTCTTGCATTGCCATTAACCAGGAGTCATCATCAGCAGCTTCATAGAAGTCCTTGGGTTCCAGAAGTGACACAAAAGCCACATTCCCCATGTATCTTCTGAGCTGAGCTCTGGTCATGACAGGATTATGAACAGAGTCAATTATGTTCTCTAAGGAATGATTCCTATGAGTTCTAACTTCTCTTGGTACATCCAATGAGTCTTCTGAAACCTGTTCATCATTTGTTGAATCATATATAGGAGCATCTTCTGGAAGGAAGTTGACTTCTGGAGTGGGATTCTCATCTTGAGCTTGTTCAGCAACAGGAGGAACCACTTCAGCAACTCTGGGAGAAACATCTTCTTCAACAGCAGATGTTACTTCAGGAGCTTGAACTACATCTTCATCAGGAGCTCTACTATCTGCAGGGTTAGTCTCATCAAACTGTACATGAACAGATTCATCTAAAGTTTAAGTCCTCTTATTAAAAACCCTATATGCTTTACTATGTGTTGAGTAACCAAGAAAAATGGCCTCATCTGCCTTTGAATCAAACTTTGAAAGATATTCTTTTGTATTCAAAACATAACACTTGCAACCAAAGGTTCTGAAATAACCTATTTTAGGTTTTCGACCTTTCCAGAGTTCATAAGGGGTCTTGTTCAGAATGCTTCTGATTAGCACTCTATTCAGAACATAGCAAGCTGTGTTCACAGCTTCTCCCCAAAAGTACTTAGGAAGCCTTCTTTCATTGATCATAGTTCTGGCTATCTCAACCAGAGTTCTATTCTTCCTTTCAACTACCCCATTTTGTTGAGGAGTTCTGGGAGCAGAAAAGTTATGATCAATTCCCTTGGTTTCACAGAATTCTTCAAACCTAAAGTTTTTGAATTCTCCACCATTATCACTTCTGATATGGACAACCTTTTCATTCCTTTCATTCTCAAGTTTCTTTATCAGAACTGAGAAACATCCAAGTGACTCATCTTTGCTAGACAACAAGATGACCCAAGTGAATCTTGAATAGTCATCTATAATGACAAAGGCATACTTCTTTCCACCCATGCTCATTGGTTGAACAGGGCCAAAAAGATCCATATGAAGTAATTCCAAAGGTCTTTTAGTTGAAATGACTTTCTTAGTTTTAAAAGAGCTTCTGGATTGTTTACCAGATTGGCAAGCATTGCATAAATGATTCTTTTTAAAACTAATTTCAGGCAGACCCTCAACCAATTGATTTCTAGCTACTTTGGCCAGAAGGTCCATGCTGACATGAGCAAGTCTTCTATGCCAGAGCCAGGAGGTATCCTCTTTGGACATCAATCATATATTTTTGCAAAGATTCTCAAGATTCAGCATGAAAACATTTTCAACTCTAGGAGCAGTTAGAATAACTTCCCTTGACTTACTGTCCAAGATTTTACATCCAGAGGAGCTGAAGACAACATCTCTGCCTTTATCACACAGTTGTGCAACACTCAGGAGGTTGAACTTCAGGCCTCTGACTAGGGAGACATCTTCGATCGGAGGATTAGTTCCTATGGATCCAGAACCAAGTATCCTTCCTTTCTGGGCATCTCCAAAGCTGACTTTTCCACCTCTTTTAGGATCAAATGTGATGAATGCTTTTTCATCACCTGTCATATGCCTTGAGCACCCACTGTCAATGTACCACAGCTTTGACATTGATGGAGCACTCAGAGCCACCTGCAACACAATCAATTAGTGACAGGTACCCAATCCTTATTGGGTCCTTCAGAGTTAGATTTTTCTTCAGCAGGTTTTAATGATATCTCAGATTGCAAGAGGTTTTTAATATGATACTTGCAATCTTTTAACCAGTGACCATCACTCTTGCAAAGTTTGCAAAAGGGAGGGTTCTTGGATCTTTCCCTTTGCTTCCTGGGAGATTTCTTCTTCTTCTGAGAAGGACCAACATCTTCAGAGGCTATACCAGCACTCTCAGAGGTTCCAACATCAGGAGGAGAAGCTATCTCTTTCAGAAGAGAGGGAGTGACAGGTTTCTTCTTCTTCTGAGGTTTATCACTTCCCAGAGGCAGCTTTTCCTTGCCTTTGGCTTTAGAGCCATCAGCAGGAGTGCTAAACTGTTTACACAGTTTTTCTTCTAACACTTTCATGTCAGAATAAACTTGAGTAAACCTAAGAAACTTGTCAGCCTCACTCTTGTCCAATTTCCTTTTCAGGTACTTGAACATACTATAGAGTTCTTCAAGAGAATCAAAGATATTTTGTTCAGAAGATATGTTTACCTCGGAATCATATGTAGCTTCAGGAGGTGCGGAAGTTTCTCCTGTGACATCTTCAGAAGTTGGCTCATCAATAGCCATAAAACATATCTGAGCTTGCTCTTCCTTTTCTTCAGGATCACTGCTGGTCTCAGAGTCTGACCAGGCAGCCAGCATTGCTTTCTTGAACTTCTTCTTATCTTTCTTCAGCTCCGGGCAGTTAGGCTTAATGTGCCCCGGTTGCTGACATCCATAGCACACAATAGGCTTGTTTGGATCTCTCTTGAAATTTTCACCAGAATCAGGAGTTTTCTTGTCAAAGCTCCTGAAAGGCTTCTTGTAGTTTCCACCTCTGCCTTTTCTAAAGGCCTTCTTGAACTTCCTGGTCAGCATAGCCAGTTCCTCATCTTCAGAGGATTCTTCAGAAGATTCTGCTTTCAGGACTACTCTTTTTCCTTTTGACCTTTCTCTTAGATCATGATTCTTTAATGACATCTCATGGGTAATTAGGGACCCAATGAGCTCATCGTACAAGTAATAGCTCAAGTCCTGAACTTCTTCAATAACAGTCTTCTTGGCTTGCCAAGACCTTGGTAGGCTTCTGACAATCTTCTTCACTCGATCAGATTCTTCAATGTCCTTTCCTAAACTCTTCAAGTCATTGACTATCTTGGTGAATCTAGAGTTCATATCTGAAATAGATTCCTTATCAAGCATTTCAAATAACTCATATTCTCTCATGAGTTGGTTGACTTTAGATTGCTTCACTTTTCCTGTTCCTTCATATGTGACTTCCAGCTTGTTCCAAATATCCTGTGCAGTTTCACAAGAAGAGACTTTGTTATATTCAGTAGCTGTAAGTGCACAATGCAACATATTTATTGCTGAAGCATTAGTTTGGAGTTTTTTTCAGAATGTCATCTGTGTATTCTCTCTGAGGAATAACAACATTCCCTAGACCTTGTTCCATTCTGGTAGGAATGAAATCACCATCAGTGATGACATACCAAGCACTCATGTTCTGAGCTTGGATGAAGTACATCATCCTTTTCTTCCAGTATGAGTAGTTGTTGCCATTAAATAATGGAGGTCTAGTAGTAGAAGAACCTTCTGGGACAATGAAGTGAGAAGAATTCTCAGGCTGGTGTCTACTAGCCATCTCTATTGATTCTGATAGGATCTTACACTTAGATTGTTAGATCTTTAGTAAATATGCGAAGTAACCTGGCTCTGATACCACTTGTTGGCCCTATCAAGAACAGAATCACCTAGAGGGGGGTGAATAGGTGTCAAAGTTGAAAACTGAAATTTTCTAAGTTTTTAAAGAAACTTAAATTTCAGAGTCAAATTTCCTCAGAGTCAGAGGCAAGCTAACAGGAGTTGCTTCTGAGGGAAATTCTGCCTAAACACAGTCAGACTGTTTTCAGCAACAGAAGTTCTGATTTTGGAACTTCTGGACAGTCTTCTGAACAAAGACAATGATAGTTAGAGGAAATCTGTTTCAGCACTAAATATAAACAAGTACACAGAAGCAAAAATAACAAGTATAAGAGGGAGAAAGAAGTTCAGGAGATCCTGATTGAACAATTCGATTTATCCAAGTTCGCCACAGAAGTCCTGTGACTACGTCTTGTCCCCTGAGGTCGCAGCCTACAGAGATTTTATAAATCCACTATTCAGAACTTTTATGGCAAGTTCAGAAGCTCCTTTACATCAACAGAACTTAAGCTAATTTCTCACTTAGTTCTGACTAGCCTAAAAAGAGTTAAAGGATTTCCACCAGAACAAACAATACTCTGTTTTCTGGATTTCTCACCCAACTCTAATCTCAACTAGATTTCTCTCTTTAAATCTAACTGAAGATCACAAACGATTTCAGTTTACAAGATTCCTATTATGAACTTGTTTTTCTTCACTCTCTCACTTTACTAAGACTATGCTAAGAAAGATTGAGAATGGAAAGTATTGCTCTGTTTTTCTTGTTAGAACAGTGCGTTGAGATTTTGCTCGATGATCACGCGTATATTGATGCTTTGGAGCTTGGCTACTATTTATAGTGATTGAAGATGATCGTTGGTGAGTTTGAATCTTCAAAGAAGATGACATCAGTTGTTGTAGCCGTTAATTTGTCAAATCTTCAAACGGTCTTCAAAACACTTTGATTCCGTTATCCTTGTACTTTAACTAAATCCGGTAAGTGATTTGAAATCAAAGACGAGGTTGACTGGAATCATTCTTCAATTGGATCAACAAAGGGTAGACAAGGAAATTCTGGTTTCTTTTAAACAGACAGGCGCGCTCCATCAAAACAGCTTTTTGAACTTTTGGCGCCTTGCATTAAATGCACTTGTCAGAACATTAAATGCTTATCCAGAACCCGTGACTTTAGCTTTCAGAAGCTAAAAAACACTTGACTAGACTTCTGATCACAATTGGCAAAACTTCTGATTGAAAAGAACTTCTGAGCGGAGTATCCAGCTTCTGAGTAATGAAACTCTGACTTCAGCAACTGATCTTCTGAGTTCTTTAGGCAATCCAGAAAAGATTCATTCAGCACCTGCTGAGCAACTTACACATAGACTAAGTACAAAAATTATTAGTCAATAGTAAACTATATGTAAGGAAGTATTAAGTTTTCATCTTCTGAAACGTTTGGACATAATCAAAATACATAGGGTTCATTAAGTTGCAGTAATAATGTTGACAGTTATAGTTGATTGATACTTTACTGCATTATTCTTCTCTCTGATAAAAGTTATTTTGTAGTTATTAAATAATATACATCACTTAAATGACAATTCGGTTCAAAATTGGTGAAAATAATGACTTTTTACTCCCGAAAAACTTAACATATATCAACAAAAATTAGCATTGTTATCCAACTAGCCACTAATTGCTAGCAATCAAAACCATGTGGTACTTGTTTGCAAAAGTTTAAACCACGAGGATTATGTTTGAAAATGACTGAAGCCACGTAATTTATGTTTGTACTTTTGCCTTTTGTTTTAGTCTCCAAATAAATTAGATTATGTGAGTGTATTCATTTATTAATATATATAATTTGATGGCTTTTTGGCCTTCTTCTTTATGCATTTTATTAATTTTAGTTCATTTCATTTCAATCCATTCCAGTAAATTCAAAAAATAAATCCAGTATAATAATTTATCAATATTTATAATGATTATATATATTACATTGAATTATAAAATAAACTTTACCATCTATTTAAAAAATAATTAATTCAACTAGTGAAATCATAAGTTAATATGAAACTAAGTCTTAAATAAATTATGTATGATATTTAGAAAATAAGGGAGAGGTTCAGGTGTGACACTTTTGAGGTGGTGTGACAAGAATTTTAGTGTGTGACAATAGGTGACAATTGTGTAATTAAATGAAAAAAGATGGCATATTTTGAGGGGCATACACGTGTATGGTGAGGGGAGGGGGCTGATGATGTGAGCGCTGATGTCATCGCAGGAGAGAGAAAAGTCTTTTATTTCTTTTCATTAAAATACATTTTCCCGAAGATCCCGAACTCGGTTTTCGAAAAGTTTTATACCGTTGGACTCGTATTAATTAGCCGGTCATTTTGAGATTCATTGTGGTCAAATAAAAACTTTTTTGGGAATATTCCAAAATTTAGACCAGAATATTCCAAAAGGCATAGTAAAATATTCCAAAACGCATACTACAATATTCCACACATAATTTATCCATTTAATCACTTTCATAATTTATTGGGACTAAACTGTACGAAATTTGGACTTAGTCCGAGAATTAAAGTTTCTTAAAATTACAATATACATTTTCTGAAATTTTTCCAGAATTTTCTGGGCAATTTTTGAATTTTTTTATCCATTTAATCACTTTCATAATTTATTGAGACTAAACTGTGCGGATTTTGTGCTTAGTCCGAGAATTAAAGTTTCTTAGAATTAAAATATACATTTTCTGAAATTTTCCCAGAATTTTCTGGGCAATTTTGTGAATTTTTTATCCATTTAATCACTTTCATAATTTATTGGGACTAAACTGTGCGGAATTTGGCCTTAGTCCGAGAATTAAAGTTTCTTAGAATTACAATATACATTTTATGAAATTTTTCCAGAATTTTCTGGGCAATTTTTGAATTTTTTTATCAAAATTTCAGTTTATAGTTTTGGAATATTCAATGTATAGTTTTGGAATATCTTTGAACAATTTTGGAATATTTTGGTAATGACTTTACACTGAAAAACTTATGAACGATATTCCAAAACTTATGAACGATATTCCAAAACTTATCAAACGATATTCCAAAACTTATTTACAATAAACACTAAACAAAACTTGTTCCTATAGACACTCCCCAAATTCAAATTGCAAAAACCCAATTACACTCTCCTTCTTCCACCAATGAATTCTCCAGAACCAAGTAGCCCTCAACCATAAGTTTGAATTAGACATCATTATCAATGTAAAATCTGTTTTGTTCACAATATCTTATCAACAGCCCAATTAAAAGAGAAAATTCAAAATAAGCCAACAAAGTTGTTGCTGTCTTTTGTCTCCTTCAATTAAATAGAGAGGCAGCAAAGAGGATGGCTTTTTAATACCCAATAATCCAAGTCCAACCACCCATCAATTCTTGAGATTATCAGTGGAAGAAGATTTTGTTTACAATTGAGGACTTTCATCGAACATGTTATGGACTTGCATTAAATTAGCTTCTAAGATAAATACCCTTGCTCAGCAGCTTCATCACATTACCAAAAGAAGCTTGAAATATAAGGATACAATAGAACAACAACATGAATTACATTCAACTCCATGAAAAACATGAATCTATAGAACACCAATGTAAAAATCCCTAAATCCCATCCATGTAGCTAACCAAACAATTCCCTAAATCCCATCACTGTCCTCTTTCAGTGCGGAGGCCGTTTTGAGATTAAGTTCGGCGGCGGCGGTTTTTGGGATTCAAATCGATGGTGGCATTTTCTGTGATTTAATTCGGCGGCGGAAGAAATGCGGCGGAGAATCAGAGGTTAGGTCTTCGACAGAGAGGTGGAGGTGATCGGAGAAGGGCGGAGGTGAAGTCTTCGGCGGAGAGGCGGAGGTGATCGGAGAAGGGTGGAGGAAGGAGGCTCTGAAGGAAGGAGGAAGGAGACGATGGAGGAAGGAGGAAGGAGGCGTGTTTTTAGATGAGGTGGGCTGAGGCTTTTTAGTTGGGCCTTTTGTCACACCATAAAAATCTGTCGCTCCAAATGACCTTGTCGCACTGGATCCCTCCCCTAGAAAATAATTAAAAAGTTTATGTACATAATAAATAAAAAAGAATTAATCAACGTACTAATAGCTTAATTGACTTACCTCACTTATACAATGAGAAATTTTTATGATTTTCATTAAGAAGTGTGAGATCATGAGTTCAAAACACCCTACCGATTCCGGATCACCATTCCGATAATAGTAGCGTTTATATCAGTAAAGATAGCAACATCACTATTTGCTAGTTGTAAATAGCCCCAGACTATGGAACAAAGGATTATACCGTACTTACCTAGACCAAGGTATTGACGGTGATTCTCAAATATCAGAGAGCAAAATGTGATATGACGAGATAGAATGCAATAGAAAGAAAGACACAGGAAACGGGTTACCTACTCTTTAACGGTCAAAGTGGGCATTTAAATTCTCCCAACGACGACTTCTTCCATATAACAGATATCTCATTTGGATCATGGACTTCAATGACATATATTGGTGGAACTAAATCTAATACCAATCCACTCAAATAAAAACTCAGAAGCAAGCTTAACAATTTGACCCGGAGAGATGGAGACCTCATTCCAAAGCTTATCACTATAGGCACCCCAAACACACTCTATATGGACATGAATACCTCGATGAAGAAGATCGAATCGCATAGGAAGGCAACCACTTTTTTCTTCTAGTTATCATTATTTAAAGTCTAATATTATCATTATTGTTAAGTTTAGTTTAATTCGATATTCAGTTCAGTAAATTTAGTAAATGCAGTTCCATCATAACGATCATGACTGATGAGTGCCGAATCCACTAAAAATAATCTCGACTTTTCCTAAACAGTATAAATTGTAATAGAGCAAGTAGAAGTCAACCCAAAGGAATAACTGTGACTCAATGACTATATGACCTGACAAGTAACTAAAAAGGGGGAAGGATTTTGATTGTAAGATTTTGATTAAACTAAAAATAACAAGAAGTAGAAATAAATAGCAGTGAAATTGAAAGGGTTTTGCAAACAATATTTGGGGATTTCTCAGGCAGACGTTTCAAACGTTATCGATCATTGACAGATAAAAGTATCTTCTTAAACACATCGGACCAGTTTGATATATTCTTTCTTAAACGGTAAACTAATCAAGCACGACAAATAATTGGCTTCTAACCAATAAACAACCTAGTCTTAGCGGTCAAGATTCAACATATTGATAGCGCTAAGATTTAGAAGAACCTGATCTTAGCAAATCGTCTCTCAGCAATGCCGATTATAAACAAAATTATTTGTTCATTCGACTTCACATAAACCCAATTAGTTTCGGATTAATGTCATGTACGTGGAATACAAACTCAGGTTGTCAAATCTGAATTTATATTTACCGAATACAAAACTAACTTGATTTACAAAGTCGATTGCTACTTTGTTTGGCCTACTTAGGCGAAACTCTAATTAACCAAATCAACTTTGTGATCAATCAACTCCTAGAATAACGGGTCGAATTATCTTAAGAATAACAAATCAATTGAGATTAAATCTCTAATTTCAATGAACAAACAAAATATCAACTAAGAACAATTATAAACTGCCTCACGATAATGAAGAAAGTCTCATTTGAATTACCCTTAACCAAACAATGAAAGTTAGCTATGAATAGCAATCGAAGAACACATGTTTTCCGGTGGAAAATAAAACCTAGAACTGAACTAAAGAAAACGTTAAACAAACTGAATAGAACTAAAATAAAAACTGACTTCATAAATCTAGAAAGATTCCTATATATGAGATACTAATTCTTGTTCGACAAGGCTAACAATTCAATCCTCATTATGTCTCTTCAATATCGTGCCCATCTGTAGCACTAAGACTCCGAAATTGTTCGAATTAGATTAGGAAAGAAATCCTTTTTCAAATAGGAAACTGCCTTAGTCTTGCGCAAGGCTAACCTGACTCAGCCCAAATTTGTCAACTCAGCTCCCAAATCACGAACCAACTACAAATTGATCCAAATTAGGCCCAATTATGCTCCTTATAGTTCACAAGGGCATGTAAAAGTGAAAATACCAAATACATGCAATAAAATCTGTGATAACAATTAAATTGACAACATTTAAAGCACAAAAAGTCGCATATTTAAGGACAAATTACGCACTTATTGTCAATGACCATTCACCTATTAAACTAAATGAGCTAAAAAAAGGGCTACATCATAAGCTCATTGAATTCGAGTGAACAAGCATATTGACTCCATGAATTGAAAGAGTGCCTCGTCAACTTGCTGAACTTATTTGAAATGCCATAATCTTTTGCTTAAGTCCACGTCACAAAAAAACTATTTTTAGTAAGATCATATTCTTTTTAATTGAAGTGAATACAATGCTACTAAAATGAATTGAATTTACTCAAGTAAATTTTTGAACCCCATAAAATGTTATTGAATCGAATTAAATTAAATCTCTTCAATTTATTTTTGCCCAAATTAAAACAACTCATGATATATTAATGTTATAGAAAGTAAACCTACTGGATAATCATTTCTTTACCACAAACTGCCAACTGCACACCCATTTTACTAAAACATATTCCTTTATACAAGTATAAGAAATAAATATATTCGTTAAGTAAATTTAAAAGATTAATATGTCATTTAATTAAGGATAAATTTTAAATAAATCTTATCGTGGTTTTGTATTTTTGCAAATAAAAAATTGTGATTTGCTTTTGAGCAATAAAGGATCGTGGTTTGTTTTATTTGCATAATTGAGGAAATGATCGATTTTGATGACGTAAACGAAGACATTTATTGCTCAAATATTTTTTTCAAACCTTTGACCATGTATGTAACAGCTAAGCTCAATGGTCAGAAAGATTTTCTGGACTAAAATGTCTTTGTCCACGTCGACAAAATTGACCATTTTCTTAATTCTGCGAACAATTTAAACTACAGTCTTTTATTTGCTTAAAGACAAATCACAGTTTTTATTTACAAAACACAAAATCATAAGACATTTATTTAAAGTTAACTCCTTAATTAAATTTGAACCTATAAATCAATTTAAGCAAGTTGAGAAGTTGACAAGACTATTTATAAATTTAACAAAAAAACCTTTTTCTATTTTCTCTTTCGTTTAAGTTTGAGGAGATGAATTCATTTGTTTATTATTTATAAAGAATAATAAAATTATATGAAGGATAAACATCCTACTTCACCCAAAATATATGAAGGAAAAAGCTGAGCAACTGCAAAAGCATAATAATAATAATAATAATAATAATAAATAATAAGATGTTACTGTTGCTTTCTATCATTTTCTATTAATCTAAAGCAATTTGCTATTGAATATCTGTTATATCCAAACAGCCCTTACCAAGTAACTATCAATCTATAATAAATATTCGAGTTCTAAAAGACATCATATTTGACCCATAAATTAAAATGCATTTTAATTTTTTTATTGAAATCTTCTTTTTTTTCTTTTTTTTAAGGTTTTATTGATAATTTAAGTTAAATAAATTTAATTTAATAATTTTCAATTCAATAAATTTCGTAGAAAAAATAATTCGTTATATTTTTAACATGTTATATCACTTTTGCATCTATGGTTTTCTAAACCCCATGTTTCCGACCTCTCGAGTACACCAACATAGTTAGAGATGCTCAGTTCCCATTCTGGTTGGGCAACAAGCCTTTACTTGGAAAAGAAATTATTTTTTAATAGGCGCTTATACTTAATTATTAGAGCAACTTTAATGATTGCTTTTTGTCTATTCTTTTACTGTTTAAAGATAATGAATTTAGTCCAATGATTTTTTCTTTATCTATTATTTCATTTGTAAGTTCTCAATTGTGAGAACATCCTGTAGCTTGAAACGTCATATAAATACTACTCCCTCCGGTTCATATTATTTGTCACATTTGAAGAAAAAGTCTTGTTCCATATTATTTGTCATGTTATGTTTCCAATGTAAACTTTTCCCACTTTACCCCTATTATTTGTATGTTAGATTTCCAATGTAAATTTTTCCCTCTTAATTAATAAGGGTATTCTAGTCCAATTTACATATATTTAATGCAAACCAATCATTTCCTTAATACCCGTGATTTAGTCAAATGTGACAAATAATATGGACCGGAGGGAGTACTAAATATATCTTTTAATAAGAATTGAGTTACTTTTTAAATTAAAAATATCAAATAAATGATATTACTTTGAGGGCTTTTTATAGTTTATTCATATTTATTTAAATGGGGTCTTTATCAAAATTTAAGAACAATTAAGGTATTCTTAACATTGGAGATGCTCTTTCCAAATTAATTTTGAAGAATATTTTTATTCTCAGAAAAGTTAGTAAATTTATACAGATTATGTCAAAATAATTAGTAAAGCGACATCAGCAGACTTCATTTGTTTGGTATTATTATATAGCATTCAAAGTCAACTACAAAGTAATTTATACGCTTGACTATAGCAGCCAAGAAAGACACATAAATTGAAAATTTAGAGTTTGATTTTTCTTTTTTGTTTTCAAGTACCTAGACTTTCTATATAAATACACATCCAAACACTACTTCGTATATCATCCCATTAATATTTCATAAATTCATAGATAAAAACATCTCCTCTTCTTCATCCTCACTTGCCACATCTTCAATGGCTCAAGATTTGGACCAACACATTCAAGAGATTGCTCATACCCTCCCGAAAATACTCGAGGGAACCACCTTTGAGTGTTCGTTATATAACGGCTTCTGGTTCCCGACTGGGATGTCACCAATTCGTGGTATTATTGCTTTTCAAAAGTGTTTCCAAGCCGATGATACTGATATTCTTGTTACATCCAATCCTAAAACCGGCACAACTTGGGTTAAAGCCTTGACGTATTCCATTGTTAACCGAACCCGTTATACCCCTTCTGATACTCCTTTACTTACTTCGAACCCTCATGCTCTTGTTCCTTTTCTTGACTTCCATCTCTTTGCCCAAAATGAACTTCCTGATCTTTCCACCATTCCTGCTCCTCGGCTTTTCGGGGCCCACACCCCTTACTCAGGGTTACCAGACTCGGTCAAGCAGTCAGACTGTAAAATCATTTATGTCTGTCGTAACCCATTTGACACTGTGGTCTCCCTTTGCCATTTCAGCAACGCATTCACACAAAGCAATGATGTTCAGATGAGTTTGGAGGAGTTTTTCGAGTTGTTCTTCAAAGGAATAAGTCCGTTCGGACCGTACTGGGATCATGTGTTGGGATATTGGAAGGAAAGCTTGGCGAGACCCGATAAGGTGTTGTTTCTGAAATATGAAGACATGAAGGAAGACATTGTTCCTTGTGTGAAGAGAATAGCTGAATTCATTGGATGCCCATTTTCCGAAGACGAAGTGAAAAATGGTGGGATAGAAGAAATAGTGAAACTGTGTAGTTTGGGGACATTGAAGGATCTAGAGGTGAATAAGAGCGGATCGTATTTGTCGAAACACCCGAACAAGGTGTTCTTCAGGACAGGAGAGGTAGGGAATGGAGTTAATGTTCTAAGCCCTGCAATGAAGGAAAAACTTCAAACTGTGATGGAAGAAAAATTAAGTGGCTCTGGTTTATCTTTTAAGCTATCTTAAAATTCTAGACTATGAGATTATGGATCCTCAGTATGAATCTTATAAGTTTCCTTATTTGTATTCCGTTATTTTTCATTTCTCCGTAATTCCAATTTGTTTCTTATTATTTTGTCAGCGTTAATCAATAAACAATCTGATTTAAAATAAAGTTCTTTTAATTGTGACTATAAGCTATAATATTTTCTAGATCTTTTGAATAATATCTATTCATTTCAACTAATTTCTGCTAATTAATCATGGAACCAAATTTATTTATTACTACAATTTTCCATCACTAGTGGAAAAAACGGCATTAACGAGCTAAATAATTTATGTTATATTAATCTCTCATTCAAATAGAAATATACCTTCATTTGCAGGTCCGTCCAGGGAAAGCTCCTCAGGTTATCTCTGGTCGTTGCTTTCCTCCTTGTGTTGGTTGGATGAAAGTCAACACCGATGGCTCGGCTCTCCAAGTTCTGGTCGTTATGGGCATTCTCAGAAATTATTGTGGTTTTCCACACGATGCTCTCCAAGTTGTGTTAATAGCTGATATTGATATTTTTTATTAAAATAGGCTTAACTTTTAATATATAGAAGTAATAAATACATATTTTTTCTATTTATTTTTTTGACTTTAAAACTTTTGAAATGTGTCTACCAAACACTTTATAGCTTTTCCTTGCTTTCCCCGACAACAACTTTTCCCCACAACACTTTCTCCAACAACAACTGCTTATTCCTACAGCAATGCCAAACTGGCATCCATCTCTCTCTTCCTCGCCCGAAAAACGGTATCCAATAAACTCAACTACGTACTTTCATCAACCAGGTAACAACATCTTCCTTTATGTCTTCATACTTCAGAAACAACACCAACCTTATTTCGACTTTTCCAAGCTTTCTTTCCAATACCCCAACACATGATTCCAATAGAGTCCGTAGAAACTTACTCCCTCGAAATACATATCAGGATAGGAGCGTCAACAAGCTCCTTGCACACCAACTTCATGCATGTGATGCCACAAGGAGAGTGCAATATCAAAAGGGTTATGATAGATGTAAACAATCTGACACTTTGACAGCTTCATCGACTCTGACAAAGTTGAAAAGGGAAAGTGTGTGGAGAAAAAAGCCGGGGGAATGGAATGTTAGTAAGATCAGGAACTTACTTTTTAGCATTCACTGACAAGTCAAGAAAGGGAACCATATCCATTGGTCTGCCTATCCCTTGGCCTATTAGTCAGTTAGACATGTTTTTTTTGCTTTTCACTTATTTCTAGTGAACTTCAATTTTATTTCATTTTTCAATAAATTTGATTTTTTTTAATAAACATTCAACAAATAATGAAGTTCAGTCGAGTTTAACAAATTTCAGTTAGTGCTCTGTGATTTTACGTTTTTGCAAATAAATGATTGTGGTTTAACTATAAGCAAATAAAGAATTGTGAATTGTATTATTGTTTGCAGAATTAAGATAATGGTCAATTTTGCTGATATGAACGTGAATATTTTTTCTACAAATATTTTTCAAACCTTTCCAATTAAGTTAGGGTTTAATAAACTTAAAGGTCACAAAAAGATTTTGGACAAAAAAATGTCTTTGTTCACGTTATCAAAATCGACTATTTCTTTAATTCTGCAAAAAATGCATACTACAATACTTTACTTGCTTAAGGACAAACCGAAATCTTTTATTTGTAACAACGTGAAACCACAAGACACTAATATAAAATTGACTCTTGATTATATGCTACCGGTAATAAAATGACTTGGTGTTTGTATTTGTTTTAATTTATGGGCTCCGCCTCAATATCAATTTATGGGTTTTCTTGTTTAACTTAGTTTATCTTATTAATAATAAGTGGATAGATTACATTTAACTAATCTTTTATTTTTTTGCTAACAACTAATCTTTTATTTAAAGATTAAAAAATAAGAAAAACTAATTTATTTCCTAATTTTCTTTTTATATTAAAGAAATCCAACTTGCGCTCTAATTTCTTTCCTAATTGTCTTCCTATATTAAAGAAAAACCAATAAGTGCTCTAATTGCTTTCCTATTTGCCTTTGAAAATCTTTCGTACTCCTTTTATATGTCCAACTAATCCTTCAAAGTTCAACCTATAAAATACTAAATTCCCAATTCAAATTTTTAGAAGTTCAACCAGTAATCACCCGTACTCTCAATGTCGTCGTTCTCCGCCCTCAATTGGTAGTTTTCCCTTATATTACATGGATACTTTGTCCCAATAAGTTAACATTCCTGGATTTGTCCCTAGTTATAATATCAATCATTAATTATAAAGTTAATAGATGAAATTTCATTTATAAATTTTAATATCTAATTAGTATTTTGAACAATCAACTTTCGTTGATTTTAGAATTAATGGTTGAGATGCATTAAACTTTACTAATAAAATCATATTTCAACTTGAACAATCAACTTTTTTTAACATAGATAAAGTTTTATGCAGTATCCTTAAGAAGTATTGTACTTTGAGAGAGTTAAAAAATTTCCTCAACATCTAAACCATTAAAATATATACAAATAGGTGGAAAAAGTTAGTTTATTAGAAATAAATAAAAAAACAAATCTTTTTTTTATGAACAATTAAAAAAAAGAAAAAACAAATCTAAATCTTGATTAACATAGTAAAAACTCGATTCTTAAACTTTGACAGAATTATTAAAAATTTAATAGGACATTTTAATTTGTTATTTATATTGATAAAATATCATTACAATTACAAAAATAGTTTACCAAATAAGCTAAAGAGATAGTTTAAAAGATAAACCAGATCCTTCTAATTTTTCTTCCATCATACTTTTCAGATGTTGTTTCTTTGCCGGGCTTAAATGATCAATCCATTTTCCAACTTCACCTTTGCTAAAGAAGTATTTATTTGGAAATTTCGATAAAAATTTACCGTTTTTATTCACCTCTAAATTCTTCAAATTGCTTAAACTACACATCTCTACGATCTCTCGAATCACTCCTTCTCTCTCTTCTTCTTTAGTAAAAGGGTGCTCAAAAAATTCGGCTATTTTCTTCAAACAAGAAACAATGTCTTCTTTCATGTCCTCATACTTCAGAAATAACACTTTCCTCGGTTTCTCCAAACTCTCTTTCCAGTATCCTAACACATGATCCCAATAAGGCCCGTAATGACTTACACCCTCAAAATACATATCGAAGAACGCCTCCATAGGAGCTTCAACAACTCCTTCCAAACAAAGTTCATGTCGGTGGTTCCAAAGTGAAAGCGCGGAGTCAAAAGGGTTACGACATATGTAAACAATTCGACACTCAGAATTCGTCATTGACTCTGGCAAAGCCGAAAAGGGCAAGTGAGTGGAAAAAAGCCGAGGAGATGGAATGATGGTAAGATCAGGATCTCGATTCTCAACGTATAGATCCATGTCGAGAAAGGGGACGAGATCATGAGGGCTTGAAGTAAGCAATGGAGTATTAGAAGGGGTATAACGTGTTCGATTAACAACAGAAAAGATCAAAGATTTGAGCCAAGTAGTGCCAGATTTCGGGTTGGAGGCAATTATAATATCGGTGTCTTGAGCTTGGAAGCTTCTTTGGAAGGATTCTACAGCATCAATGGTGTGGGTTTGGCACCAAAAGCCGTTATAAAAAGAGAGCTCAGGAAATATCAATCGTATAAATTTTTCATCCATTGAAGAAGATGAATTTTTCTTCAGTCCATATGATGAAATAAATACACATAAAATTTTATTTTATTTTATTTTAAGTTAGCGTGATCATTTTGAATTCTTCGACATTAAAGAATAAATAAATGTTGAGTTGGATCAAAGTCTTTAGATTTATAAAGAAATTTTTAAAAACTAAAAGGGTTGTATCCAATCCAGATTTTAAAAGATTTTGACAGACTTTTTAAAATCTATGGATTCTTAAGGATTCTGCTAATTCTATGGATTGTTATAAATCTATGCAGATTCTATTAGATTATTTTCATAAACTTTTTAAAGTCCATAGATTGTTATATACCATAAAATGCCTAGACCAATATAAAATGCAAAACACAATAATCAAAACTCTATAATTCATATCTCATTTTTTAAAATAACAATATAAAATGCAAAACGCAATAATCCAGTTGCCTACAGATTTTATCAGTATTCATTGACAGATTTCCAACAAGTTTTCGTCGGTGATTAATTTCCAAAAATTACTAAAATTTATCGCATGCTTATAATTTATTTGGATTGAAGGGAACTCTTTCTCTATACAAGACCATAATAAAACTTGGATTAAACAAGGTCCATCATGTCTTTTGTATTACATTAATTTCGAGGAAGGTAATAAATATAACTAAAGTAAACAAAATCAGAAATCAACACTACCAAAATGGTTAGTGTTTGACAATATTTCAAAGAATGTCATCAACAAAGATAAAAGAAAATAGACCTCGAACTGTTTCATGTTCATAATCAACTTTTCACCATATTCCTAAAAAAAAGAAAGATAAAAGTGATTAAGAATTTGTTTCTAAAAGCATCAGTGACATATGTTAGACCAAGAACACAAACACAAGCTAGCTCCACGATTCCAACATAGACTGCAATCACAAACTCACAGAATTTATAGTCAGGTTCCTAATAGACCAAGACAAGAGGACCTCTTAGGTTTGTAGCCATTTAAGGAGTAATTATAGAGATCAATTCATAGACCACTAGCATAAATTTTTTGACCCTTGTGCTTCAATTTCAAAACAGAAGTAGTAGGACCACAGTTAACTGATGAAAAAAAATAGAAACAAAGCTAGTTATCCATACATGTAAATAGATAAGGGTGAACCAGAAAGTGATAAAATAACAAAAAGGTTAGTATGTCACAGACTGATAAACTCACTTTATCTCATAGCCTTACATTGTAATCCAGGAGGCTAAGAACGTCGGTTCAGTCGCATCATTATCCAAGAACTGCCAATCCAAGCAAAAATCTATCAACGGTTGAATACGTTCATCACATTTTAAGTTTAGAGAAGTTAACTTTATATAAGATTTCTAATCAAACTAATCCATATAAGAATCCAATTACTAAATTCATCTAAAGTAATTATACTCAGAAATTGATAGCTTACTACAAACCCACACACCAAACAATTTTACATTATAGAAAAACATAACCAAAAAGTGAAAAGAGATACCACCAATCAATTTTACATTATAGAAAAACATAGGCAAAAGTGAAAGGAGATTGAATCCAACCACTACTAAATTTGAAAGCAAGAAAATTTTAAACAAAGAACTCGGAATTGTTCTTACCAACTAAGCAATAAAAAGCAAAATAATGATTTTGTCAATGTAATGAAAGCTAGAACAACAAAAGATCACGATAACATATCCAATCACATTCGTTTGATTAAGTAAGGAGTCTAACTACTGATTGCAATACAGTTCATCTCACTTAACATAGGCACATACAGAAAGAAAACAATCCAAGATTAATAGGTGAGACATGATTAAAAAAGAAGAGCGGATGCAAACCACCTTTTTGAAGCTTCTACGAAGAGAAACTTCAATTTCAGCATCTTTAGGATCTGTTATGGTGGTTCTTTAATTCTGTAATTGCAAGCTAATACTTGAAAGAATCTGCAGACTTGCCATTTCAGAATCCAAGAATATAATACGGTAAAAATATCAATACTAATAAGTTAATTACCTTCCTAGGGAAATCCGTCATCTTAGGTTGTGTTTTCCTATATGAATCAATTTCTAGTTATTGACAACTACAATTTCTAGCATGATTAGTTACATTCAAAAGCCAGAGATGATAATTAAAAGAGAAGAAGGAACCCTAGCTTACCCGTTTGTTTTCAAATCTGTACTATGAGATTGTCGAATTTGAGCTTACTCTAGAGGCTAGGGTTGTAATATCTATCATAATCAGGCTTGAGAGACAACCGCGATCTTTGTGTTGGGGATTCCTAGACCTCATCAATCTTCCAGCAACAAGGAGAAAAATCTCAGTGAATAGAAGAGCGACGCAAAGTTTTTTTTCTCCGGTTGAAAGAAGGAAAAGAATCGGATATGAGATTGGGCGAGAGGAGCCAAAGAGACAGAGTGTTAAAATCCACGTTAAAGAGGAGAGATTTCTGCATTGGTTTTCTATTTATATTAGGACGTTAAAATACTAGGAAGTCTATAAATGTGTAAAATCCTTACAAGTCAATGAAATATTCAATACCATTGAATTTTGATGGAATTATAAAAATCCTAATTGAATACCACCAGATTGTAAAGGAGTTTTAAAAATCTATATTGAATACCCCTAGACTTATAAAATCCAAAAAAATCCAATAGAATCCTAAATGAATACACCCCCCTAAAAGTAGTTTGCTCGTATTATATTTGGGGGCGGTGATTTGCCATAAAAATTAAATAAATTATAACTAAAGATTTATGTTTCTGATATATGCGGCCTTTAGAATTGTATTTAAGCATTAAATGCAACTGAATTTATTTTTATAATTAATATTTTTATATTTATTAAACTATTTTTTTCAAATCTATTTATAGTAAAAATATAAAATTTTTTTAATATAAACAAATTATCATAACAAAAAATAAAATCATTAATTATTTTAGAGTTATAATTTTTAAATTATATACCCTAAATTATGAACCCTATACTCTAAACATATAAACTCTAAATCTTAAATCCGAAATTGGTGAACCCAAAACACTAAATTGTTGAACCTAAACTATATAATATAAACCCTAACTCAAAATTAGTGGACCCAAGACCTTGATTATTGAACTTAAACTACATACACTAAGCCCTAAATTCTAATTTAACCATACGTCTTAATTATTAAACCTTAAATTCGAGATCCTAAATTCTAAACTATTGAATTTTAACTCTAATTATAATTAGTACATATGTTAATTTTGGTAATTAAAATGACATTAAATTTTTATAGATTTGAATTATTTCGTTAACATAAATAAATTTAAAATAAATAGTTTAATAAATATAAAATCACTAAATACAAGATAATATCATTTGCATTTAATGTTTATATGCTACCCTAAAAGCTATATATATCAAAACTCAAAGATCAATACCATAATACAGCGAAAAGGATATAAATTTTATAATATTAGAGCTGTAATTCTCGAAGCCGATTCCAGGTCTAAAGTATAAATTATTTTCTTATTGGTAAAAGGATCTTTTATAGAATATTATAGATTTCGAATGCAGTTTGATATATTTTCAATGAAAGTTCGTTAAAAAAATTTCTTCAAAAAAGAGACCCACTCCTCGTTGGGGTGCCATGGCAGATTGGGGAAATTTAACGATTTAAAGTAGAGGCGGTTTAGGGAGCGGGTGCTTTAACTTAGAATTCAGTAATTTTATTTAAGTATTTGCATTTTAGTTTAGTAATTTTCACTTCAAAATTCCAGCTAGAATTTGTAAGTTCCAAATTTCGAGAGATTGAAAATCTAAATTAAAGTAGAACAAGAAGATCAAGAAATATGAAAATGGATAAGTGGATAAACAAGAAAGAGAAAGAAAATGAAGAGAAAAATTAAATTTGGAAGGACTAAATTTGTAAGTTAGAATGATCAAATTGTAATTTTTTAGCGAGTGTTGTACACTTTTTCAAGTGAGAATGAGTTTAGGTGGAATGACTAAATGTAGGTAAAATGTGAAGTTGAGAGTGCTAGAAGGTTACCCCATAAATTAAACAGATTAACTGAAAAAGGTGAACAACTTTTAGGGACTCGATAAGTTTTAAGTCTAGAATTTAATATGTGAATTATTTTGTTTATATTCAATTGTAAATAATTATTTGATGTCTATTTTCATTGGTACTTGTATTAATTAGTTAATATTATATTTATAAGATTTTAAGTTTTATTTCTAATGTTGTCGCGAATAATATTTTTTTTTGAGTTGTTCTTGGATTCTTCTTGAATTGTAAGTGACATGCAAAATAATGTTGGAGAGTGAATTTCCGGGTAAAATTTCGACGATCAAGTTAGTAAAAGATTCAAATAATAAAGGTAATTTATGTGATTTTAAGTGTAACTTTTCTCGTCTCTTTCTCCTCCTTTTATAGCTATGATTCTCTCTCTAACCGTTAGTAACTGGTTAGTTCGTGGAGATCATGTGGAGCTTTTCATGTGGTGGTTGATAACTGCTTTGTTGGGCGGTTATCTCGTCTATTTTAGCCGGTGTTTAGGCTTGTTCGGTTTGTTTAACGGACTCATTAGGTCTTCTTTTGCAATTATATTTAGGCCTAGTTTAATAACTTTTTAATAAGTTATCAATTTCCTTCAATAATTGATTTAAAGAGAAATTATGTTACATGTATTCAATGCATCATTTCACTCGTATATCGAAATAACTGAGGTTGGCGGATGAATCTGCCATAACGGTAACTGAAAGAGATTATTATATTTTTAGATCTGTTCCGAATTCGAATTAGTCGGTCCAATTTGGATTCCAGTACTAGATAGAAAACCGAAAAAAAAAATAACTGTTGGACGCAAACATCTAAAAATTTTTATCTGCTAAAAATTTATAAATTATAATATATAATTGGTTTCTTCGGATCTAAAATTGTACATAAATTTACTAAATATTTAATTAATTAAACACAGTCTGTTTATTAGATCTGTGCTGCACAAGATACATATTAATATATCATTTTCGTAACGGCAACACTCAAGCCCATGCCATGCATTAATGGCCCAAATCCGACATATGAAGCTTCACGGCCATATTTGTGTTGAATACACTTCTTATTATAAATCTCTATCATTCTCCCTCTATTTCTTTTCCTTTGTTTGGATAAATTCGTAAGGAACAAAATTTCAACTCTGGATTTTTCACTCCTGCATTTGTGAGTGTACAATTAGGCTAAAGTTAATTGGTATTCTCCCTCTATTATTGTACTTAACTTTCACCAAAAAAACTAAATTTAAGTAAAAATTGAACAGTCCCTAATATAATACACATGTCTAATACAAGTCATGTTTTTTATGCCTTATCAGTAATTTATTTCAGTTCAGTTCAGTTTTATTTAGTAAATGTAGTTCAATTCATTCAGTTCAATTTAGTCATAAAGAACAGTAGTATGTATTGAGGCTTGAGACTAGATATGTCTCCCCATTCAATTGAATTTGATATCATCCAAATTTGGTTATTATATAATACAACCCTTAATTGTACATATGAATGTTCACTTACGCCTTGTTCTTTAAGACATATCAGTATTTTTAGTTCAGTAAATTCAATGCAATTCAATTCAATTTAGTTCAATTCAATTTTGTAATTTCTGGAATTTTTCTACAGTAAATGTATTTTATTTCAGTAATGTTCAGTTAAATAATTTTTAGTTAAGTAAATTTCAGTAGTAAAAATTATGTCTTACACTTAATTATACATAACATGCATTATCCACACCAAGAAAAAAAAAACGAATTCAAAAGCTTGAAAATGATCATTAAATTTAAGGGTAAGTAATTTATTAGTCTCCATATTATTAGCTAACACATTGTTTACCCCAAATTTAATTACCACACCCATGATCTAAAGTTCAACATGACATTGAACATATGATGAGCACTCGCTCAAACACTTCCAATGAGTGTGTGAATGTTTAGTTTTTCACATTCTTATTTTGGTACTCAACATTTGATTAATTTTAGACAGAAAGTTTAAAAGACAATCCGGATCCACTTAGTTTTTCATGCATCACAAGCTCTAGATGTTTCTTCTTTGAAGGGCTTAGATAATCAACCCATTTTCCCACCTCACCTTTCCTAAAATATGCCTTATTTGGAGTGTTTCCAAATTGCTTACCTTTCTTGTTCACCTCTAAATTCTTCAAATTACCCAAACTACAAAGCTTTTTGATATCTTGAATCACTCCACCTCTCTCTTCATCCTGAGAAAATGGGTACCCAGTGAACTCGGCTATTTTCTTCAGACAAGAAGCTGTGTCTTCCTTCACGTCTTCATACTTCAAAAACAACACCTTATTCGGATTCTGTAAGCTTTCATTCCAATACCCCAACACGTGATCCCAAAAAGGTCCAAACCAACTCACTCCCTCGAAATACACATCGAAAAAATCCTCCGTAGGCATTTCACTGTCGTTGCCTAATCCCATTTCTACGCAGTGATGCCAAAGGGAGACTGCTGAGTCAAAAGGGTTACGACATATATAAACAATTTGACACTTTGACTGCTTCATCGACTCTGGCAAAGCCGAAAAGGGAAAGTGTGTGGAGAAAAGCCGAGGAGATGGAACATTAAGATCAGAAAGTTGGGTTTCAACATGAGGATCATAAAAGTCGAGAAATGGGATGAGATCATGAGGGTTTGAAGTAAGCAAAGGGGTATCAGAAAGGGTATAACATGTTCGATTAACAACAGAAAAGATCAAGGCTTTGAGCCAAGTAGTGCCAGATTTCGGATTGGAGGCAACTATAATATCCATGTCTTGAGCTTGGAAGCATCTTTGAAAGGATACTACACTATGAAAAAATATTGTTGGGCACCAAAAGCCTTGATATAGAGCCAACTCAAACTTGCCTTCCAATTTCTTAGGAAGTGAAGGAAGAAGCTCTTTGATTTGTTGGTCTAGCTCTTCAATCTTTTTCGAAGAAGAGAACATTGTGGATGAAGGAAGTTTTCTTATCTTGCTTTATTTTCAAGTTTGATAATTAACAAGAAATATAAAGAGCAAAAAAATAAATATTTAAAAAAGGAAGATGTGGAAAAAGGAGATGGTTACCATTATGAACAAATATTTTAGATGGATGATAAGTGAAGTGTGTCTATATATAGAGAGTCAATTTAAGCCTGAATCAATCCGTATCAACTCAAAGTTGGCCATTTTTTAAAAATTGGTTCAAGATCAAATCAACAGAAGAAACACAATATATTTGTGGTATTTAAAGTTTATCAGCTTTATACTAATTCGATATGTGAAATTTATCCATTTTAAACTTTTATTAAAATCTGTAGTGTAGTTCGAATGGATAGATCTATTTTTAAATAAAAAAAATTTATAACAAAAAAAATATGTGAAGTTTAGAGAGATTTTAGTATACTTCTGGAGTACGATGACGTGGTACTCCAAGCCAATAAATAGTAGACATGTGTCTCATTAATCAATAAGGTTTTGACAATGTGTAATTAATTAAAATGTAATTCTTAGTTAATTATTTATATAAAATTCTAGATCCAAAAATAAAAATCCTAGACCCTAAAAAATAAACCCTAAACCCTAAATGATGAACCCTAGATACTAACCGATATGACGTGTCATCGAATTATAGGTCCGAAGTACCACGTCACCCGTACTCTAGGAGTATTCTAAAATTTCTCGTGAAGTTTATTTATGCATTTAAAACTACGGGAAATTCTATGGTCACTTTGTTTTTTACAAAGTAACCGTTACTTTGTTTTGTCCACCATTAGATAATGGGGTGAAAAGTGATCTAATGAAAAGCAAAGTACAAACAAATTAACTCAAAAATAAAGTCACCATAGCCTACACCTAAAACTACTGTCTTAAATATTACGATGCACTTATATATTTTTAATTTTAATGTAGCCTTTTCTTTTCTTTTCTTTTGTCTTTTTTCTCTGCCATCAAATACTTTTTAGAGTTACTCTTAAATAAGTATCTTGTGGTTTCGTGATTTTATAAATAAAGGACTGTAGTTTGTCTTTGAACAAAAAAAAAAAAACTATGGGTTGCATTGTTTGCAGAACTAAAGAAATGGTCGATTTTGTTGATGTAAACGAGGATATATTTGGCCCGAAATGTTTTTATGACCTTTGAACAGTCAAGTTAGAGTTAAGTTCAAAGGTCAGAAAAATTTTTTGGGCCATAAGCAGTTCTCGTTTATGTCAACAAAATCGAAAATTTCCTTAATTTTGCAAACAATGCAAACCACAGTCTTTTATTTGATCAAAGGCAAACCATAGTCATTTATTTGCAAAACCGCAAAATCACAGGATACTAATTATTTGAAGTTAACCCTACTTCCTACTTTTTAAATATACATGTAAACCATAATTCATAGATTCTTCATCTTTATATTCAAACGCCAATAATAATCGTTGGTTGACGTAGTACGCCAGAGCTGCGCTTGGTAGAGAGGGTTGCAGATCGATCCTTCACAACAACGAATGTGAAGGGTTTAAATACCATAATCTTTGGACTCACTCTAAATCCAAATTAGTCGGTCCAATGTGAATTCAGATACCGAATGTAAAACAGAAAATATATTCAAACGACAATTTGTAGATAATATTATTTTGTTTAGATATACCAATCATTATTCTATCATAAGGTTTTTCTCATATGTCGTTATATTTACGACATGGTGTTCTTTTCTCCTTTTTTTCTGTAATACTTGTCAGACGATCAGTAAAGCTCAATGCGTTTTAATGTGACAAAGTTGATGGGTAATTTCCTTTTCAAAATTCTTCATATACTTTCCCTAATTATTGCATAGAGATTTCAGTATTGAAATTCAGACATTAACAAATAGTTTTATCAATTGATTGTAATTCAATTATTACATTTATTAATGTGTGAGTGGAAAGATCATGGTCCAAATCCTGCTCCTTAAAATTTATATAAAAAAAATAATAAGTTTAAATTTAAATATTAATATATATTTATTTATTTATTTTTAGTATTCTCTTTTTATAATTATAAAATTTGAAAATACATGACTTGACAGTCTTTTATGAAATGTGATCCCCATCTATCATTATTGCCTTTTAAATTCTTTTTGGATTGACATTTAATATAGCCATCTCATTTTCTTAGAATTTGGTGTACAATATTTTGTAGTTACTGAATGTTAGACATGGATAGAATCATAGAACAAATATGTTAGGTTCTTCTGGAAGGTAGTTGTATCATTCAAAGCTCCTAATAAATGTTTTTTTTACTTTAGTCGGTAGGAATTTGTTAAAGCATCTCCAAGAGACTCTTAGTTCAGTCTTTAAAAATAATATAAAAAATTGTCTCTTAGTAATTTAGAGGTGCTCTAAATTGTGTCATCTCCAACAATACTTTTTATCTTACGCCAAAGCTAACCTGTGCCCTTAAGGCACAAGTTTAAAAACTGAAATTTACCAAATTGTCCCTGGAGCATTAAATGCTGCTTTAATTTTTTTTCATCTCTTTCTGTGGGCCACCACTCATGTATTTTCTCTTCCTTTCTCTTTTTTTTTTTTTATTAATTAGTGTCATTTTCTTTTCTATTATTAGAAAGATTTTTAAAATTTTAATTATTTTTATAATTTAAGGCTTAGGGTTTAAGAGTTTAGAGTTAGGATTTTTGTTAGGGTTCAGGGTTAGGGTTGGGGTTAAGGTTCGGGTTTAGGGTTTAGGTTAGGGTTAGTGTTTAGGTTCGGATTTAGGGTTTGGTTGGGGTTCGAGTTAGGGTTTAGGGTTGGGATTTAGGGTTAGGGTCAGGGTTAGGGTTAGGGTTTAGGTTCGAATTTAGAGTTTGGTTAGGGTTCACATTAGGGTTTAGGGTTTTGTT
Source organism: Euphorbia peplus (assembly GCA_028411795.1). NCBI lineage: Eukaryota > Viridiplantae > Streptophyta > Magnoliopsida > Malpighiales > Euphorbiaceae > Euphorbia > Euphorbia peplus. The sequence goes on along the minus strand of CP110843.1, from coordinate 2,320,349 downwards.
GGAATTCGGGTTGGGTTTCGGATTGGGGAGTTTAGTTCAGATTTTAGTTGGAGATTAAGAATTTAAAATTTATAAATTTAGTGTTTTAGAAAAATAATTAAATGTATTTATAGTTTCTAGATAATTAATAATTATAAAATTAAAAAATTGTAAGTTTTTAGACAAATATAGAAATATTAAATGCTTTAATGAGGGCTTAACCTATGCCAAAGGGCATAGGTTAGCCAACCCGTTTATCTTAACTCCTTATTTATTTTTTATTATTAGATTTATTCTCTAATACTATAACTACCAATAGAGACATGAGAGAGATTACTAAATGCTAAAATATTATTAAAAAATGACTAAGGAGGATGAGAGAGAGACTCTTAAAAGTGAGGTGAGAGAGTGTTGCTCCTAGTGGTTTGAGGAGTGATTAAGAGGCTATTGGAGCTCTATTTTCATTGAAACTCCTCAAATTTTAACTTAAGAGCCTCTTAGTAATTTCTCTAAAAATAATATAAAATATTGACTCTTAATTATTTAGGGAGGCTCTAAATTGTGTCTTCTCCAACAATGCTCCTAATTCTAACTCTTTAGTTATTTTTTATGATTAAATTTATTCCTTCTCATTTTGTTTACCAATAAGAGGAGGAGAAATATTACACTATCATAAAATATCAACAAAAAATAAGTTAGGAGGAATGGAGAAGCTCCTAAATTTGAGGAGAGAGAATGTGACTCCTAGTGATTTGAGGAGTGGCTAGGAGGCTCTTGGAGTTGAATTTTTATCCAAATCCCTCAAATTTTAACTTAAGAGCCTATATAGGGAGTCTCTTGGAGATGCTCTTACTATCTAATTAATACCATTTAGGATGGGAAAGCTACTTCTACTAACCATATATATACATGTGTGGGTAAAGTTCAACAAAAACACATGTGCATTCAGAAAAAAAGACTAAGAATTTATTTTTTTTGAAAACATAGAATTGTGGTTTCACATCTTAGCAAAATGAGAACTTTTTCTTATTAACGCTCTTAAAATCGTCATCGATGACTTAAAAATGATATGTTCCAAAATAAACTGATATAATAAAAAACTTTAATTCTTCAACTTTTTTACCTTATGATGGTGTTTGGTGGGGAAAAGAGAAAGTTAACGTTTAGAGAGAAAAAGATTAAAAAACAATGATTATCGAAAATTGATAATGTGGTTCCATGAAAAATATGGTGCTAAACAACTTAAATTTTTTAATAGTGAGTTTTATAGTGTCAAACTAAAATGTCATTTTTTTAGAGAAAATGTAAAAGTACAATACTGTGTTTGCAAAAAAGATATTCCACAATCATTTTCCTGTAAAAAAGTGAGACCACAGAGGTTTTTTTGAACTTTGCTCAATATACATACTTAACTGCGGGTAAATTACACATTTGGTATCCAAATTATGGTCTGTTTTCCAAACATGATACCTTAAAAACTATTTTACACATCTAGATACCCAAACTATCAATGACCTCTCAAACCAGTACCTATCAATCTGCTATAGCAAGTTGACCCGGGTCAACGGTCCGGTCAACGTTGGTCAATGCAAATTTGACCAGTTTTTATGGACTCAATTCACTCCATGGGCACAATGAGTAAAATTAACCTTCACCTTCTTCTTCTTCTTCCTCCTCCCCCTCCATTCTCTCTCTCCTTTAATTTTTTTTATGTTCTTCTCTCTTCTTCCTTTTTTCTCCCTTTTTTTAAACAATTTAAGAAATATCAGATCCCGACAAGGGTGGGTCTTCACTGGAATATGAAAATTACAGATTCTAGACGGGTGGGTCTTCACTGGGATTTCCAAATTCCAGGTGATCGCCGTCCAAAATCTGAAGTTTCCGAATTCCAGCAGCGACAAGAATCTGGAAGCTGATCGCCGTCCAAAATCTGGAGTTTCCAAATTCCAGCGGAGATCGAAATTTGGAATTTCCAGATTCCAGTCACCGTCGAAATTAACTCCAGATTCCGGACGACGACCAAGGATCTAGAAATCCTATGTCGCCAACCAGATCCCGACGGCGACCTAGGATTTCCATATCCAGGTCGTGTTGGTATCTTGAACCAGATCCCGGCGGCGATTATCTGATTCTAGATCCCTGGTCGGTCTGCGATCTGGACATTCCAAATTTCGGTCGCCACCGGATTTAAAAACTCCAGATTCCGGACCGACAAAGGTCGGGATCTGATTTTTAATTAAAAAAGAAAGGGGGAGAAAAGGAGGAAGAAAAGAAGAAGAATGAGTTATGGTGAAAGAGTGAGAGAAAAAGGAGAGAGAAGAGAGGAGGAAGAAGAACGTGGAGAGTTACTTTAGTCATTTTATCTTAGGGAGTCAATGGAGTCAACAAATTTGCATTGACCAAAGTTGACCGGACGTTGACTTTGGGGTTAACCTGCTATAGGAGGCTGATATGTACTAGTTTGGAAGGTCATCGATAGTTTGGATATCCCAATGTACAAAGTACTACTTTAGGTACTAGGTTGAGAAATACGTTATAGTTTAGATACCAGTGGTATAATTTATCCATCGTTGCCCTCAAATCTTCCTTTAAAAAAGAAAATTTAACTAAATAATATGGATTACAATAGATTTAAATAGTAATTTTTTTGAAAGGTTAAATATTAGTATTAGAAATAAAAGTTTATATGCATAAAAGATAAATTTTAAACTCAAAGTCATAAACCTTAAAAAATGAACTCTAGACTATAATTTTTAACCTTGGATGATTATGTATAAATCATGTCATTAAATTATTTATCTGGTATAGAAATAATGCAACATGCCGAACACGTTCTAAAATTGCCGAACACGTTCTAAAATTTCGCTTTGAGAAGATAGAAAAGATAGTTCAATGCAACGTGGTTTTGTTTAGCGTAGTAAAAAATGTTAGACGCTAGTTAAGCGGTAAAATACCTCGAGAACCAATCGAGAATTAGTCGAAAAACTAGATTTTAAGCACCTATGCAATTTAGCCGAACTAATCAAACCAATTCGAATTCTCAATTTTCAACGCGTCAACGAAACCTGAGTGGTTGGATGCCCATCGTTTAAAACTATTGTTTTGATACTTGCAAATCCTTATAATCCCATTATAGACACATACTGTTAGTTGAGCAAAATTTAATGTGCTTGCTGGACATTGCTGTCGAAATAATTTCTTAAAAAGTATTAAACAAATCTGTGAATTTTTGTTAATTAAATAGGTGAATTATTTGTTAAGTGACATTAAATTATGTGTGACCCACAAATTTAGATCCTCTCAAAATTGAGAATAAATTTTAAAATACTTTTGGAGTACAAATGACGTGGTATTCCGAACCAATAATTCGATGAAAATACTTTTGAAGTACAGATGGCGTGGTATTCAGAACCAATAATTCGATGACACGTCACATATATTATTGTTTAAAGTTCATGATTTAGGGTCTAGAATTTTTATTTTAGGATCTAAAATTTTATACAAATAAATAACTAAAAAATATATTTTTAATTAGTTACACACTGTCAAAATCTTATTGATTGATGTGATATATGCCAATTGTTTATCTCAACCACTAATTATGAAATTAACAAAAAAAATTTAATTTTTCAATAAAATATTAATTAAATATTGAAATATATAAATGAGATCTCATTATTTATTATATAATTAATGATTGATACTATAAGTTTGTCAAGATGACGACATCCCAAGTTAAAAGGACTTTAAAAGCAGCTCCAACGGGCTTTCTAAAAGCCCATTCTCCTTAGATTTAGAGAGTCCAATAGCAAAAAGCCGAGACCAAAGAGTTCGTGGACATCAACACCAGAATCAATTAGGTTTGTCAATTTTATCTTGTATTTTCACCCCATCTTATTTATATGGTTTTACTTTTCTGCAATTTCCACCCTATTATCTGAATTTCAGGAGTTGAGGTCAAATTAGGTATGAGTTTTCTTTGTTACTATCAAGTTGGGGGTTGAATTCATACTACATTACCCGAACTTATTTCATGATTAGTCGATTTCATCATTTTGACTTCATAGTACATTACCCGAACCTATTAAAATCTCCATCTCTTAGAAACCATTCAAGATTTGTTAGTCTAAAATATTATGTAAAGTGAAACTTATGTAATAATGTGCTTTTTTAAGAGTAGGCATGGTTACTAAAGTAGAGATTAATCATGTGCAACTATAGTCAATGAATTACGTTGAGCTAATAAAATTATTAAAATAATATTGTTGGGGGTAAATGTAATTTTTACATTTATAGACATGTAAACTATAGCTTATTCTTATAGACTATAGTCTTTATTTGTTATGGAAAATATGAGAGAAGAAAGTAAGATTTGAGGGAAAAAGAAATTGACAAAAGAGAGAATATTAGGAGAAGATTTGAGCTTTTGACTTAGTGTTTGTCAATTATGTAGGTGGGTTAGTGGAGATAATGTGTTGATTAAATGGAAATTCACTTTTTCCTTTTAATTCATCTTTTTTATATACTAACTTGTCACATGAAGCGTCTTTTTGATTAAATTCATTGACGGGTCAAGTCTCGAAGACACGTGATGAAATTTATATATTCGGAAACTAGACTTTCCCATCTTTTCAACGGTATGCACGGATTTCTCACGGGCGGAGCGAGCATCGAAGAATGAATTTTTGAAGTCGTCTGAAGAAGCACGAAAAGGACAAATGCAAGAATTTTCTACATCAAGTTGAGGCCTACATTTGAGCAAGCACATTCACATTTTCCTTCAACAAAGTGGTGCATGAAGTTAGTGGGTAAAGGTGTGGTTAGTGGGTGGAAATATGAGTGCCCTCCAAGTCAATTTTGCCTATAAATACCCCCTCCCATCTCTCATTTTAACTCCCAACAAATCAAACAATCAAATAAATACAAAACATATCAAAACTATACTCAATTTTTCTCTCAAAAAAGCTCTCATTTTCAGCTCAAAGTTCTTCATTTTCCAAACATATTTCGGTCATTTATTCTTCAATCTCGTCCCATTTTTCACATTTTTCACCTTGAAACACGTCCTAAATTCACCCGAATCCGACCTACATAGTGTTTTACACAATCCCTTTCAAACTCAACATCAATTCCTACAAATTTCGACACCCGAAAGTCTTTGTTGTGTGCCGAGTTTATGAGAATTTAGACACCATATTCACCCACTCAACACCATTACCAATCGAAGCAAGGAGTCAAGCTCGCCAATTCGGTTTAATTTGACGTTTTGTTAATTTCCAATCTTTAGTTATTTGTTGTCTTTTGTTAATTAACATTGATTATAATAATAATTTTGTTGGATTTTTGGTTTGTAATCTTTTCTTTTATTTGTAACTTGACATTATATTGATCAATAAAATTAAATTTACTAAAGTTTGGTTTTGTTTATTGATTTCTTATTTTAAAGTTTACAAAACATTTAATTGGTCCATTTTCTAGTTAAAGTTGTGCTGACTCCGACTAGGAACCCAAGGGAAACGTTTTTTCAATCATTGCTTTTCCCGTCCAATCGCTTAGTTAGTAATCAAGTATCCATAGGCAATAGGCACAACCGTTCACAGTTTAAACCGCTTCTTAGAGCGTAGGTTGAGAACCAAATTCTCTGGCACGCCCGCATTTATTTCCACACGCGAGTCAAGGTTGAATAGAAATATTTTTGTTTCTCAAAAATATCGCTAACAAATACTCCCTCCGTCCAACTTTGATAGGCAATATTTCTATTTTGGGTGTCCAAAAAAGATAGACATTTTTCCATTTTTAGTTGGTAGTTAATGATAAATATACCAAAATACCCTTTCCAATAACTACTCTTATCACTTACCATTAATTAGTCAAACTTATTCTTTTTTGGTTCACGAGTAACTTCAAATATCAAGAAATTTAAAATCATGCTTGTAATTAACTAACCAACCATTGTCCAATAGAAAACTAGAAAAATGCAATCATATTTAATTTTTGTCCAACATTTATTAGTAGAGTATTTCAATAATGGAATATACTTGTTTCTCATCTTTTTAGTTAACCAAATAAATGAGGGTATTATGGTAAAGATATACCCAATTAACTGATTTTCTTAATTCTCGTGAAATGAAAATATTGCCTATCAAAGTTGGACGGAGGGAGTACATATTCGTCAATAAAGTTATTGTGGTCAGGCTGAATTGAAATGCATTTATTGAAGTCAAATTACTAAAAATTACGGAACTGAACTAAAATGAACTGTTGAGTGCTAATAAGACATAAAGAACAAGATCTAACACGACTAGAGTGATGATGTTAGTGCCACATCAACACCACGTCACACTAAAGTTGGCCACACAAACAGCCTGTGTTTAAATTTTTTCGTCCAATAAATTCACCAATAATACCATATATTTAATTTTTTATGTTACATAAAAGTAATGCGAGTGACTCATATCACAGATAGAGTCAAGTTCAAATGAGACAAGGGTTTAGGATGAGACTAGCTTTTATGATGAGACATGGGGTATTTTTGTAATTCAACAGGGGAAGGTGGCAAAATTGTAATTAAATGAGCACCCCTCATGCGTGAATTGAAGGGAAGGGAGAGGGGGGTGATGTCATCGCTGATGTCACCTCTGGAGAGAGAAAGAGTTTTAATTATTTGATTTAAATTGTATTTTCCCGCTCTTTCCGAACTCATTTTTCAAAAAAAATTATACCAGCGAACTCGTATTAATTATGTGGTCATTTTGAGATCCATTTTTGTTATATATAGACGATTTTTATTTTATTTTTATTTTTTTATAATTGTTCCACCGGACTACTCTAATTGTTCCACAGGACTACTCTAATTGTTCCAACAGAATATTACATTTTTTTACACTCCCAGAGTGCATTTAAAAAAAAATAATGAAAATATTTTGCTGGAACAATTGGAGTAGTCTGGTGGAACAAATATAGTATTCTGTTGGAACAACCAAGTATCCGACTTGGAACAAAAATAAAAAAAATAAAAATCGTCTATAAATAACAACAATGGATCTCAAAATGACCGCCTAATTAATACGAGTTCAGTGGTATAATTTTTTTTGAAAATTGAGTTCGGAAAGAGCGGGAAAATGCATTTTAAATAAAATAATAAAAACTTTTTCTCTCTCCAAATGTGACATCAGCGCTGACATCACCCTCCCCCTCTTTCCCTTCTTCCTCACGTTGACCATTTGTGTATTTATTTACAAGTTTGCCATCTTCCTCCTTTTTCTTACCAAAATGGACAATGTCTCACCATAATATTTTGTCTCACTATAGTCTCCTTGTCTCACTTGAACCTATCTCATCACAGATAATATCATCTTTTAATCTGTTCTTGTGTTGTAGAGATTGATTACAACTTTATATAGAAAGTTTAAAAGACAAACCAGATCCTTTTAGTTTTTCTTGCATCACATGCTCTAAATGTTGCTTCTTGGAAGGGCTTAAATAGCCAACCCATTCTCCCACCTCACCGTTCCTAAAAAATACTTTATTTGTGCCTTTTGATAAGTACAAACCATTCTTGTTCACCTCCAAATTCTTCAGTTTCTTTAAACTACAAAGCTCCACAATTTCATTAATGACACCATCTCTTTCTTCCACTTCAGAAAACGGGTATCCAATAAACTCGGCTATTCTCTTCAAACAAGACACAATATCTTCCTTCATGTCTTCATACTTCAGAAACAACACCTTGTTCGGCCTCTCTAAGCTTTCCTTCCAGTATCCTAACACATGATCCCAATAGGGCCCATACCAACTTCTCCCCTCGAAGTACACATCAAAAAAATCCTCCATGGGCATTTCACCATCTTTGTATAGTCCGGTTTCACGATAATGATGCCAAAGAGAAACTGCAGAATCAAAAGGGTTGCGGCAAATGTAAACAATTCGACATTCTGACCGCTTCATCGACTCTGGCAAAGCTGAAAAGGGAAAATGTAGGGAAAAAAGCCGAGGAGATGGAATGATAGTAAGATCAGGATCTTGGTTTTCGGCATATAAATTGGTATCAAGAAAGGGTACCAGAACATGAGGGTTTGAAGTAAGCAATGGGGTATCAGAAGGGGTATAACGGGTTCGGTTAACAATGGAAAAGATCAATGCTTTGAGCCAAGTAGTGCCGGATTTTGGATTTGAGGCAACTATAACATCTGAATCTTGAGCTTGGAAGCTTCTTTGAAAGGATATTATGCCTTGAAAAAATTTTCTTAGGCACCAAAACCCTTGATACAAAGATAACTGAAGAAATTTTCCTTCCAATGCTGTTGGAATAGAAGGAATAACATCTTGAGCTTGTTGGTCAACATCTTCAAATAGTATTGAAGAAGAGGATGAAGATGAAGCTGTAGTATCTTGCTCCATTTCTTTTCTATCTTATGATCAGGAACAATAAAAGTACTTTATTTATATTACACAAATTGAAAGAAAAGGAAAAAATATCAAATGGAAAATGAGAGAGGAGGATGTGGGAAAAGAAGAAGCTTTCCAAATGAACAATTCGTATAATGATGCAAAAAGTCAATATGGGTATAAGCAACCTTAACATGGGCAATTTTTTGTTATTTTTTCTGACATTATACTGCATGTGAATGAAATTTGTATCAAAAACATGTAATAAGATTACGTTCTTTTTAGCTTATTTTCAGAAAAATTCAGTTTACTCAAATCGAGTTCAACAAAATTTCATAGTAATTTAGTCAAATTTAATCAATTCAATTCAATAATTTCTGTTCAATTCAGTTTATCGATAGAGAACGGAGTCCAAGTCTTTTATAAAATGAGGGTTAGTTCGAGTGGTAAGAAGTTGAATGTCTCAGTTTGTCAGGTTTCTGGTTAGTATCCTCGCTCAAAGTTTACTTTCCAAGCATATACAATATTTACTCTAAAACATAGGGCCAATTGGATATTGCTTTGCTCAGGACTTGAAGGCAACTAAAAGCAAGGTTTGTTAAATGGAAAAAATTGTGTTATCTTAAAAGCCAGAAGCATTGTTTGATAGGAGTGACGTTGATGTTCTTATAAAGCCCTACTCATTTTGACTGAAAAAAAAAATTGATCTGAACCGAAACAAGTTTAACTGAAATAAATTGAGTTAGCTTAATACCTAATAAGTTTTTTTACAATTAATGAAATGAACTAAAAAAACTTAACTCAACTGATATGAAATGTGTTGAATATAAGTAAAAAAGAACAAATCTATTCAAGGAAAGTTCTAAAAGCTGCTTTTTAGAAAAATTACAATTTGTAACTTTTTAGAAAAACTCTTTCCGAACTTAAATAAAACACATCTTTTGGTAACAACAACGATAAACTAGGCCATAATCTATAAAATATTATAACTATATTCACATGTAAGACTTTTGAATACCATAAATCATGTACTTCTATAAGTTATCTCATGATTTATCTTAGATCTAGAAATCCATATTTCATTTAGTATCTATAAACTTAATAAACTATTCATAATAATAATTAGTCTAATGGTATTTTGACAAAACATCAAGAATTAAACTTGCTCAAACTCATACCTTGAATATTTTGCAGGGCAGTCACTTTAATGTCTCCAGTGTTTTTGATGACAGCTAGTAGTTTATGCCACCAATCGCGAGTTCGCTGGTGGTGGTTTCGTCTCCTAATTCTTCCTACGATTTGTCCAATTCGACCATCTAAATCTCTAAATTCCTAAACCCCCAAAACATCAAATTGAGCTTAATTACTTTGAGATTCATGGTCCATTGACTTGTGTTTTAGAAGAATATACAAACTAAGAAAGGTGAAATATCAACAAATAAAGGTGAATTTTCGATGAAATCAACGATGGATCGTGAGCAGGGGAAACTTGAGTGATACATTGTAATAAATAATAGACTAGGGCCCCGTTTGGTAAAGCGTTTCGTGGGAGCATATAGCGTTTCGTAGGAGCATATTGCATTTTTGTTCCAATATGCTCACAAATAGGTGTTTGGTTATATTTTTGGAACTACAGCATTTAGAGTTTTGGAACCAAAACGGAGCGTTTCGTGAAAAGCTCCAATTTGGAGCTTTTCGTGAAACGCTAGTTTGTATTTTAAACCACAAGTAGACTTTGACAAAACTACCCCAACTTATTTTTTTAATTTATATTATTATTAATTTATATTGGTAAATAGTATACCCGTATAAGTCTTTTCACATGTCAACAGCAACTGTTTTTATAATTCTTCCAAACACTAATTATCCAACAACTATTAGCAAACAGCAACAACAAACAGCAACAGCTAACCGCAACAGCTAACCGCAACATCTAACCGCAACAGCTAACAGCAACCGCAACACCAAACGGAGCCTAGATCTAAAAGAAAATAGACTAGAATAAAGAAATAAATAACTGTTTAAGGTATAAATTAATATATATTTACTTGTCGATCAAAAAAAAAAAATATATTTACTTGACTTTGAATTCCAATTAATAATACCAAATTCATTAAAAAACTCGAGCACCCACTTACCAACTCACAATTAACTTTAATTTATACGTGATTAATTTATACCAAATTCATTAAAAAACTCGACAATTCTCTTATAGTGTGATATGGATCAATTGTGTAATTAATTAGTTCTGTAAAATGCAATTTTTCATTCTATTCATGTTCTTCAAAAGCCATCTTCTTCTTCTTTCCCCACCTGCGAGTCGCCGGTACGACGCTCTCCCTCCGGCCACCACCAAACCACCATCAGACGACGGATTCATGCCACCGCCACCTCTCCTCCGTCATTCCTTTATGTCCGAACCTCCTTCCTCCTCCTCCCAACCACCACCACACCTCTCCTTCTCCGTCGTTCCATTAATCTAACAATAAATTCTACTTTAATCCAGCAGGTTTGTTTGGTGAATATGAAAATGGAATTTTTGAGTTAAATATGTAACAGACAAGTCGAGTTGTTTTTTGTTGCAAAATTTGCTCGACCCCATTTTTTTTTTCCGGGGTTTCATTTCAACACTTCACTTCTTCTTCTTTTTTCTTTCTTTCACTTCAAATAAATAAAGCTACTGCTCACTCCTCTTGTATTTACTGGCATCCTCTTGTTCTATCAATTTAATAAAAAAAAATTGCATGATTGATTTTTATATTTTGGAAGTATATACTCCACGATTATCAATTTAAATTGTACTTTAATCCAGCAGGTTCAAAGCCATGAATTTGATTCTAAAACATCAATAGCCTTTTGAATCCTTCTAAATCATATATTGTTCCGAAAAAATACACTGTTTGTTCCATAACAATACTGTGTTGTTTCAAAAAATTACTATGTTGTTCCATTCAATAGGTTTTACAAGAATAATGGTAAAAATAGTGGTAATAAGAGTTCCATTCAATCCAAAATATTAAATTATTACGTGTAGTTTCAATAGACGGTTCTGAATTGAAACAATTTCATATTTGGAACAATTTGGAACAACCGAATACTAATTTGAAACAACAGAGGATTAATTTGAAACAACCGAGTATTCAATTTGGAACAATCATAGAAAAATAAAAAAAAAAAAAAATCGCTAATAAATAGCAACTATGGATCTCAAAATGACCGCCTAATTAATACGAGTTCAGTGGTATAATTTTTTTTGAAAAATGAGTTCGGGAAGAGCGGGAAAATGCATTTTAAAGAAAATAATTAAAACTTTTTCTCTCTCCAGAGGTGACATCAGCGCTGACATCACCTCCTCTTCCTTCCCTCCATTTTCCACGCATAAACACTTTTCATTTAATTACAAATTTGACGCCTTCCCCTATTCAATTACAAAAATACCCCCACCTTTTTTCTTGTCACACCATAACTGGGTTGTCACACCTAAGCCTTTCTCTCCCCAAGAAAATATATTTGATAAAAAATTATTAAACATTCATAACTAAACTAATTTTATTTTATAGTTTAATTATACACCTTATCATTAAAGCAAGGATTAAACACCTTTTTGCTACTCGTGGTAGTCAAAATGTTGACATTTGCCCTTTGTGGTACTATTTTGTCACATTTGCTATAGTATCTCAGATCGTCATATTTCCCCCCGTGCTATTGTAATTTGTCATGTTTAGTCATTCTTTGGATGAAAATATAGCAATTATATGTTATATATTGTCACGTGTCACTATTTTGAGATATTCACATGTCATATGACTGTTTAATTTTAAGAAAAATCGAAGTGTATTATCAATTGACATCTCAAGTTTTTTAACATCTTTTTATTGCAAAATTCAATTTTTTCCAAATTGAGTTGTCACATGGTGTGTACACATGTCAAATTGTGATGTGGGACAACAGATAACGAAATTTTATTTTTTTATCCATTGAAGGGATAAATATGACGGAATAGGATACCACAAGGGGCAAATGTGACGAAATAATAGCACATGGGGCAAATTCAAACATTTTGAATACATAGGGGCAAAAAGGTATTTAAACCTTAATTTTCTAAATTGAAATAATTTTTGTAAATAAATAAATTATTGTACTTTTATTCACTTGTATATATTTAGATATTATTATTTTTTTAATACTTTAAAAAGTCCAAGCATGAACCCGTTATATATGTATATAAATAGATATTTGGATTCAATTGTATATAAGTAAATTTAGTTTTGATAAAAAAAAAAAAGCTTAAAACATTTGTAACCTTTTGAATTTGTCCATTTTTTTCACTTAGCACGCTCAATTTAAGGGACAATTTTTTTAGCGACATGAACTTGTGATTTCTTTTCCCGTGCCCCCCTTAACTTGTAATTTCTTTCAACTGGACCCCCTCAACTTGTCAAATGTGAGAGTGAAAAGGAAAAAAATTACAAGTTTAGGTGGCTAATAAGTTGTCCCTTAAGTCGAGGAGACTAAATAAAAAAAAAATCAAGTTCAAGAGGTTGTTGATATATTAAACCGGTAAAAAAATTGATACATGAATTCATTTTTTCTATGAAGATGAATACAATCATTAATACATTGTTATATTTTGCAATACAAATTAGGGTTGATTTCAAATAAGTGTAATGTGGTTTCTTGTTTTTGCAAATAAAGGACTGTGGTTTACTTTTGAGTAATTAAAAGACCGTGATTTGCATTGTTTGCAGAATTTAGGAAATAGTTGATTTTGTTGACGTGAATAAAGATATTTTTTGTCCAGAAAAGATTTTTGACCTTTGAGCTTAACTCTTACATAACCGATCATTTCCTTAATTCTGCAAACAAATCAAACCACAATCCTTTATTTGCTTAAAGACAAATCACAGTTCTTTATTTGCAAAAACGCAAAACCACATGACACTTATTTGAAATTAACGTTATGAATTAATGCTTATTTTCAATTGCGATTCTCTTTGTTATTGAAAATATAAAAGAGAATCACAATTAAAAATATGGGTGTTAAGCTTATATACAACCCTAAAGAGGTTGTATATATTATTTGCCATATAAATATGGGGTTTTTATTTATTACTAAAATAGTACTTGAAGAGCCTTTAAAAACTCTCCAAATGGATAAACGGATGGAGTTTGAATTTTATGTTCCCAACTTGATTCACTTTCTATACGTAACCAATTATTAACTTGTGTTAAAATAGTTTTAACCCCCATACTTAACTGAAGTTAACCACCACTAGTACATAAATGGGTTGTTGGGACGGCTTATTCGCCACGCCTGTAAGAACGTTGGTCTCTAATATATATCACAGGGATAATTTGGAACGACCTTGATCAATAGGTGTGCCAATTGGGAAGACCTCTCTAAGTAATCTTATCTCATATGCTCTGATTTGTTCTTTTGTTTAATCTGATTTTTTACTTCTTCTCATGTAAGAGGAAAAACGTCGATTTGTTCGAATTTAGTGCAGCAGTTACAGCTTTATGTGATGATTGTTTTACGAAATTTCTTTTTTTTTTTTGTTGATTAGAAGAAGATGATTAGTTTACAGAAAGCTCAATTCGTCATTAATTGCTAACAATTTGATGTTTTTTATGCAGAGTTAGAAAGGGGTGCAAATGTGGAGCACATCAAGGTTGCTTACAGACGTTTTGGCCAAATTTAATCATCCAGATGGTTAGTTTGTGATCTTTATCGAAGTTTTTAGCTTATGCATATAAGTAGTTTCTGCACCATATGGCAAACCTTGTCCATGAATCTTGGTCTTGTTCCATTTAGGCTTTATCTTGTCCTAATTTATAGACTCGTAGCCATTTATTTGGCTTAATACATCCCAGCTTCCCAAATTTATGATTGAATATGACTGAACTTTGTTAGAGGTTCTTATTATCTTCTCTACTGCTTTTCACAAGTACTTCGCTATAGTAAAAAACAGCTGAACTGTACTAATATAAGTATATGTCTGATACTTTCCATAGTTATATTGTTCTTGATAGTACATTAGCATTATATTTAGTTTTTGCCTAAAATTCTCAGGCGTTATTCTTATTCTTTCTAGTATCAAGCTTACTGTAAAACTCATCAATTAGCTTTGTTTGGCGAAGAAGATCAGCAGCAGCACGGAGAATAGCAAAAAGTGGCTGGAAGAGTGTTGTAAAACTCATCGGTTAGCTTTGTTCCTTCTACTCTCCTTCTTCAAATTTGGAAGAGTGTTGATGACTCGTTCTCTTTATTAATGGTGCAATTGGGATCCTTAGACAATATCCGAGCTGTAAGTTGTTATTTATCTTTCTTCGCCTTCATTTCTCTCTTAATGGAAATGTCCGGTTTGGTTGGGGTCAGATTAGTATTATCATAACAAATTATATGTATTTTTTATTTATGTATTTGAATCGCTGGATATTTTGACTCATCGATTATATCGTTTGAGTAATTCTTGTTTGATATTAAAATAATGTTCATGCTTGTTGTGTCAATTCTTTCTACTGATGTTCTGAGTGTGGAATTAAAGTTTGATTTTGGAAGAAAATGCACAAGTTTTGTCATGACTTGATGAGTTTGAGTTCATTGTTAAAATTAGGCTTAATACATGAGGAACCTTATACTAGGTACATAATCTCAACTGAAGTTACTGAATTATGCCTGAATAGATTCTTATTTGCGTGTCTGTAACTATAATTAACTTTTAGTGAGATGGTATTAAGAACTGATTTTTTTTTCAAGATTCTAGGGTTCTCTTGCTTGTTCATGTGAAAGCCAAACTTGATTTCTTGAAATTCATAGTAACTTCCAGCAGAAACACTAACCTTATTTGAAGTGGTTTAGGTATAACTTTTAGCCTTGGAGAGATTTAGTCTGGTAGCTACATGGAAAAAACACAGAATACATGAAAAACTGTATTTACCTATATTCTACTTTTTCTACGCTTTTTGTGTAATTTTTCTTTTCTGTTTTTTTCACGTGTTTGTTTTTTCAATATCTTTCTCGTATTATTTATTTTATGTATTTTCGTGTATTATGTGTTTTCTACATTTTACTCAAATTCTGTGTTTTCTATGTGTTAAGACGCCGCCGATGTAAGCTGGTGTTGCATCTATTTTTAGGGTTTTTAGAGAGACGAGGCAATGGAGAGAAGGAGGAAGTTGTTATGTTAGAGAAAGAAAGGCAAATTATAAATGTCCTTCAAGGTTTGATCTCAACCGTTGATCAAAATCAATCCAAATATTTCGAATGATCGCTTGTTTTTTAGACAATTTTTTGCTCCGTCCGCCTAAGTTTTGAAAATATTATTTTTTGTTTTTGTTAATTCAAATGACAGTATATATAATAACAGTCATCTTAATAAATTGTGCATTTTCACATTTTCTTCAGAGGACAGCGCATATTATTCAGTTGTCATGTTAAAGCATCACTAAATTTCAACTTTTTCATTCAGATGACGGTTATTTAAAGGACTGTCATAGGAAAAATCCAAATGACAGGGAAACAAATGTAGGCCATATGTATCTAGTGTTATCTATTGAAAAAAATGGCACAGTGTGATCAAAATGATTATTTCCTTTTACATATGACTTGCACTTCTAGCGGTGGTGGATGTAGGCCATGAAAATCAGTTTTTATTTTTAAAGGTAAAGATCGAACCATGAATCCTTAATTAAAGGATGAGGAACTGTTGCTGCTCCAATTTATCATATGCTAATAATACTGCTTGGTTGTTACGGTTATCGTTTTTGGTATGTAGCGAGTTGCGCGGTTGAGTTATAGAACTCGCGTTCACTTAAACAAAACTTATAACAATGCTTCTCTCTTAACAAGTGTTCGCTTTTGTTTGTTCACCTCTAAACTTTTCTAATTTTGTTAAATCACACCACTCGATTTCTTAAATGAATTCATCTCTCTTCTCCTTCTTGGTAAAAGGACTACTAATAAACTCGGGTATTTTCAAACAGAAAACAATGTCTTTCTTTATGTTTTCATACTTCATAAACGACACGTTTAAATTAACATTGATGGTGGCAGAACTTTAACGATCAACAAATGAACATGTTTAAATTAGAGATGTTTGAGTTCATCCTTAAAGATATTTCAAAAATAGCAATACATTAATAACAATATATAAGTAACAATAACCAAATTGAATTTTTAAAAAGTAAATCGGAAGCTTGACATATTGGAAGACAATACCAGTCATGTCCATGAGTCAAACTCCATGCTTATTCATGTTCTTTCTTTTAATGGTTTAGAAATCAAGAAAGCTTAAAAGATAGACCTGATCCTTGTAATTTTTCTTCCATCACGGTTTGAAGTTTTTCCTTCATTTCCGGGGTTAGAACATTAACCCCATTTCCTATCTCTCCTGTCCTGAAGAAGGCCTTGTTCGGGTGCCTCGACAAATATGTTCCACTCTTGTTCACCTCTAAATCCTTTAATGTCCCCAAACTACACAGCTTCGCAATTTCTTCAATCCCACCATTTTTCGCTTCCTCTTCCGAAAAAGGGCACCCAACGAATTCCGCTATTTTCTTCATACAAGGAGTAATGTCTTCCTTCATGTCCTCATATTTGAGGAATAATACCTTATCGGGCCTCTCCAAGCTTTCCTTCCAGTACCCTAACACATGATCCCAGTAAGGTCCGAACGGGCTTATTCCCTTGAAGAACAAATCGAAAAACTCCTCCAAAGTCAATTGAGCATCTTGTTTGAATGTAAATGCATTGCCAAAATGACAAAGTGAGACTACAGTGTCAAAAGGGTTACGACATACATAAATGATTTTACAGTCTGACTGCTTAACTGAGTCTGGTAACCCTGAATAAGGGGTGTGCGTGCCAAAAAGCCGAGGAGATGGAATGGTGGAAAGATCGGGAAGCTCATTCTTAGCAAAGACATCGAATTCGAGAAAGGGAACAAGAGCATGAGGGTTCGAAGTAAGCAAAGGGGTATCAGAAGGGGTATAACGGGTTCGGTTAACTATGGAATAGGTCAAGGCTTTAACCCAAGTAGTGCCAGTCTTTGGATTGGAGGCAACAATAACATCAGTTCCCTCAGCTTGGAAACACTTTTGGAAGGCAATAATACCGCGAATGGGTGACATTCCAGTCGGGTACCAGAAGCCTTGATATAAAGAACACTCGAAGGTAGTCCCTTCGAGTATTTTGGGAAGGGTAGGATAAATCTCTTGAATATGTTGTTCCAAATCTTGAGCCATTGAAGAAGTACTGAGTGAGGATGATAAAGAGATGCTTTCAATTATGAACAATTAGTAGGATATATGAAGGATGATGTGCAAAGTATTGTTTTTATGTCTATTTATATACAAAATTTAAGTGCTTAAAATAAAAAGAAAAATCAAACTGTAAATTTTTTAAGCACAAAAATTGTCATTCTTGGCTGCTGGAATATAAGGTATAACAATATTTTATAGAATACTTTGAATTTTTCATATTAGATATCAAACGGTTGAAGTGTGCCGATGTTATTTTTTAATTATTTTGAACCATACATGGAATGATGACTTTTCTAAGGACAAAGATCTTCTTGAATATAAAACACTAATAGTGAAGTATGAAAACAACATTGGGTTTTGCCATTAGCAAATAAGCTCCCATGGTTTAAACAACATATATCCAGACGGTTAACCATATTTAAAATAAGTATTTCGTTGTTTATTTAAATACAACAAATTTTTATTTACAAATTGAGTACGGTCATGAAAAAAGTGCTTTTCGATAATTTAAATTGTGAATTTTGAATATATTTAAATTGATTAATAGCGATCTAATAATCAAATTTTATGTTTAAAACTGATTGATAAACAATAGTTTTTTTACTCTTTAGGTTGTACATAAACATCATCTTCTTTAATGCTATTAACCTTCTTAAATCACATTTGCTAAAAGTAATTATTGTAGAGCTTCAATTAAACCACATTACATTGTTTGGAGATTACATAAACCAAAAGATCTTTTCTTTTTACTTTATTCTACTCATTCTCTATTATTTTTTATTGAACTGAAAAAAATAAATTGAATTGAATTAAATTATTTACTTATTGTCTAATGAAATTTGCTGAACCGACGAATTATAAGTAAAAAAAACAAATGATTACAATATTGAAGTCAACAAACTTAACTTACTCATTTGAATAATAGGGAAAACAATTTGAAAATTTCTTTCCAAGTACAGGTCAAATCTGATGTCTAGCTAGATTAGTATAATTTTACAAATAGATTAACCTTCACTGTTACTTTTTTTTTTTAAACAATCTTCACTGTTACTTTGTAAGACCCTGTTTGGATATTATAATTAATAGCAAATTGCTTTACATTACTATTTAGTGTTAGCTGATGATAGCTTTACGTGAGATGGGAATTACGCAGTGGAGTTAAAAATGTTGAGCGTTAGTCGGACAATCGAGGTCTTTTGACCACTAATCGAAAATTAGTCGAGAAATTATTCGGATATAAGTCGAATTTCGAATTTAGACCGGCTTAAAAGAGCAAATCGATCCAAATCAGATACTCGATTTTAAGGTTTCGGTTGGATCTAGACAGCCTTCAACAATGGAATTAGAGAGGTAAACTAAGAGAAAACAAAATTTAAAATAAAAAAGTAATTTTTAAATCGTAACCAAATTCAAGAAATAGGATAATCAGAAAACCAACGGATTAAGGTTCTATTTTTTACTTGAATTCAATTCACTAGCATTCAAATCAATTCAATTGAGTTTAGCATATTCACTTCCATGCATTTCAGTTCAACTAAAAAAACAGAGATTACGTTATGAATTTTTATTTTAAAATGTTTATGTTGTCAACTCATTTGAAACGAGGAGCAAGCACCATTTAGCTTAATATGCTCTTTCATCCAATATCCTGAATAAAATTTAGGTGATGTTTGATTTGCGGAATGAAATATAATCATGGTTGTCAAACCTGGTCTGGTCAAAGACCCGGAAGAGCTAGAGAGTCAAGGATTTAAGGTTCAATCGGGGTTGACCCGGAGGTCGATAACCATAATAAAACGCTATTAATTTGAATTATATTTGACAAATTGGTGTCAAATTAGCATTTAATTTTTTTTTTATATTTAATATATTAATTAAAAGGTGTCAAATTAGCATTTTATTTGACAACTAAAAAATTGAAAAGAAAATTGAATAAAAATAATAAATAAAAATTAATATTTTACCATTAAAACTCTATAATTAAGCAATTAAAAAAAAAGAAGCAAGTATTTTCAAATTCAAAGCATTAGTTTTCTTCTACAACAATTAAAAGCATTAATTGAATTTTTTACACTTACCAAAACAAATTAAATTATTTCCTAATCACATATTAAATGCATTTCTATTAAAAAAAATAGAAAAGTTGACCCTTTGAAACTCGCTAACCCGTGGCCGGGTTTTCGGGTCACCGGTTTAACCGTCCGGATCACCAGGTTTTGAGCGGGTTTCAAAAGGATTTAATTTTCCATACTTCCGGCCCAGTTTACCTTCCGGGTCAAAGTCAATCCGGTTGGACCGGTCAGGACGGGCCGGGTTTGATAACCGTGAACATAATAGTTATTCCATAAGAATAGAATTGGTAGGAATCCGGCCGGGCCGGGCCGGGTTTGATAACCATAAATATAATAGTTATTCCATAAGAATAGAATTGGTAGGAATTTCTTAGGAATATTATTTCTATGTTAGAATATAAAGATGAAAACCATTTAATTTTGTAGATGAAAAAAATATAATTACCCTCAAGTATAAATTTTAGTTATTTTCAAAGATGAAAACCATCTAATTTTGTAGATGAAAAAATATAATTACCCTCAAGTATAAATTTTAGTTATTTTCGAAACAGAGAATAAAAGAAAAATTGTAGAAAACACAACATACGAAAAAAAACATAAAAACAATACAAGAAAAATTACAGAAAACAAAGAATAAAGCAAAAACGCATATAATACATAATACAAGGAAAATACAGAAAACATAAAACTCAGAGAAATACAAAAATAAAAAACAAAATAATGAAATATTACAGAAAATACATAATAGAAAAAAACACACAGGATACGCAAAAACAATGCAGAAAGCACGGGAAAAACACATCAAACAGAAAACATAGGTAAACACTTAATATTGGGGAAAACCAATATAAAAAATACACACTACATGAAAAACGTAAAAAAAAAAACAAAAAAGGGGAAAAATGTGGAAAACATAAACATGGAAAAAAACACAAAACACAAAATACTGGAAAAACAAAGAAAACAATAAAACATGCAAAAAAAATGAGAGAAAACACAGAAACTCGAAATGCTGAAAAAAAGCCAAAAACAAAAAATTCGAGTAAAATGCAGAAAACGCAAACACACGGAAAAAACCAAGAATACAAGAAAATGCAGAAAAGAGAAATTACAGAAAAAACGTAGAAAATACAGAATACATGAAAAATGCATAAAACACGGAAAACCGTAGAAAATACATAATACAGGTAAATGCAGATTTTCATATATTTCTTGTTTTCCCCAATTTTTTGCATTTTTTCCATACTATTTGTTCTTTACATCATTACCGTATTATGTGTTTTTCCATTGTTTCGTGTTTTCTGCATTTTTGTTCGTATGTTGTATTTTCTACATTTTTCTTGTATTTTGCGTTTTCTAGGTTTTTCTCATATTCTCTGTTTTTTATGTGTATTGGGTTTTCTGCATTTTTTTGTATTTTGTGTTTTCTGTGATTTTCACGTATCCAGTGTTTTTCCTGTGTTTTGTGTTTTCTACATTTTTCTGTATTTTGTAATTTCTGTGTTGTTCCTGTTTTCTAGTACTTTGTGTTTATCCCGTGTTTGTGTTTTCTGCATTTTTTTTCGTATTCCGCGATTTTTGCATTCTCGTAATGTTTTGTGTTTTCTATGTCTTTCCCGCCTTTAGTGATTGTTGCATTTTCCCAATGTTATGTGATTTCATCGCCTTTTGTGATTTCTGCATTTAACTCGGATTTTGTATTTTTTGAATTTTTTCATGTATTTTGCATTTTTTGTACATGTCTTTTCTGTATTCTGTGTTATTCTTGTGCTTTTGCATTGTTTTGTTTTATGTCATCTGCATTTTTTCGTATTTTGTGGTTTTGGGTTTTTCATGTATTTTGTGTCTTCTGTGTTTTCCACATATTCTTTGTTTTTCATGTGTTTTATGTTTTCTGCATTTTCTCGTATTTTGTGTTTTTTTTCCTTTTTCATGCATTCTTGTTTTTTGCGTTTTTCCTGTATTTTGCGTCATTTCCATGGTTTTTGTTTTCTGCATTTTTCATGTATTTCGTGTTTTTTGTGTGTTTTTCTCGTATTCTATGTGTTTCATGTGTTTTCTGCGTTTTTTTGCGCCATTCTCATATTATGTGTATTTCCCGTGTTTAGTGCTTTTTGCATTTTCCTTCTGTTTTGTGTATTCTGCGTTTTTCCTATATTTTGGGTTTTCTGTATTTTTCCTGTATTTTGTGTTTTTCCTATGTTTTTTTTTTGTAATTTTCCCGTATGTTTGTGTTTTATGCGTTTTTCACGTATTTTGTGTTTTCTTGCGTTTTATTATTGTTTTGTGTTTTCTGTGTTTTTCTCGTCTTTTGTGTTCTGTGTTTTTTGTATTTATTACATAGTACGTGTTTTTTGAATTTTTCCTAAATTCTATGTTTTTTTTACAGCTATGTTTTTCCCGTATTTTGTTTTTTCTGCGTTTTTCTTGTATGTTGTGTTTCTGCATTTTCTGCATTTTCTTTTGAATTTTGTGTTTTTTTTGTTGTATTTTTTTATGCATTTTTTCCATATCCTTTGTTTTTGTTATTCTGTATTTTGTGTTCTTTAATAATTAAAAATTTTTTATTCCTCGCTTTTGTTAAGAAATATGTTCCATGGAAAATCTATTATATTCTTTGTGACTGATTTAACCTTGTTAGTGAGTAGGCTTATTCTATCTAAACTTTTCTTTTTTACCAAATAAAAAAAAATCTTTCTTTCACATAATATTTGTTTGTTGCATTAGTTATTTTAAACAACATATATTATAACATGTTAAAAGTTAGGAATAACCGTCAAAAACTCCTACAATTATATTATTCCTATAATGGTGAAATTGCATAATGCTTCTTTTTTTTCTCTTTGAAAAAAAAGAAGAAGATCTAAACCCTCTAGGCACTTTATTTATTAAATTATTAATTATTACTAAGATTGAAATGAATAATGCTCCATTAATTTAACAAAATCACTCATCACACTTAGAATAGAATTCCATATTTCTTCAATGATGTTGAACTGATACATCTAAGTTTATTCAAATCATATTCATTGAAATTATTGATTAAGTGAACACTACCGATTGATCTTAACTTCACATTAAAAAAGAAATTACAACGAACATTTAGGTGATGACATGTTAATATCACTATTGTACATGTTAACACATGATTGATCAAAATCAATTTTGAACGGTAGCACGATAGAATCAAGAAGTAATCTTGAATTGAAGACCGGACCCACCTAACTTTTCCTCCATAACCTTAGTTAATCTATCTACCATTAAAGGAGACAAATAATTCTTGTAATCACCAACCTCACCTTTTCTAAACAAATGTTTATTTTCAAAATTCTTAATAGATTTTCCTGATTTATTCACCTCTAGCTCCTTAAGCTTCTCAAAGCTACAAAGCTTAGCAACTTCTTCAATCACACCTTCCTTCTGTTCCTCCATTGAAAAAGGACATCCAAGAAACTCCCCTATCTTCTTCAAATAAAACGCGACATCTTCCTTCATGTCTTCATACTTCAGAAACAAAACTTTCTTTGGTTTGTCTTTGCTCTCTCTCCAGTATCCTAACATATGATCCCAAAACGGACCGAACCCAATAACCCCATTACAAAACTTATCAAAACAATCCTCTAGTTCCAATGTAGGAACATTCTCGGACCTCAGTTTGTTACTAAAAACCCAAGAGGATACAAAAGTGTCCAAAGGGTTTCTACAAATGTAAACAATTTTACAACTTGAATTTTTGATAGAATCTTCTAAAGAAGAAAAGGGAATATGCGTACCAAAGATTCTTGGATTAGGGAATCTTGACAAATCAGGAATCTTAGTGTTTGCATAGAGTTTATATTCCAAGAAAGGAACAAGATCGTGAGGGTTTGAAACTAGCAATGGGTGTGAATTTGAATTTAGAGAGTACTTTTTTCGGTTCAGGATTGCAAAGATCAAAGCCTTAAGCCAAGTCGTGCCAGATTTGGGGATTGTAGCTAGAAAAACATCATTTTGTTTTGCTTCAAAATGTTTTTGAAAGGACAAAGTGGCTTGAATTTCATTGGGTTGACACCAAAAACCTTGAAATTTGTAGAGATATGGAGTTCTCCATCCTCTCTCTTTAGGAAGAGAGAGAATAAGTTGTTTGCATTCATGGGTTAGCTTTTCTTCTTCCTCTAAGAAGTTGTTTGCATTTTTTATTGCTAATTGGTATGGCATTTTGATGGATTTTGAGAAAGAAATGGGTGTTTGGAGTTCGTAATTGCATGCAAAAGTTAGGCTAATTTATTTTTATTTATAGAGGCCAATTATCATATTATACACGTGCATGAAATCATTTGAATATTTTCAATATATTTTGTTTGGATGACATTTGCGTAAGTGAGTGGCTTTCCCATTAATGGAATAACTAATTTAAGAGAAAAAGTTAGGCTAAACTTTTCAATTTATCACAATACATTAATTGTCCTTTCTAGGTGGAGCCATTATAGTTATACTACTAAAACGCATAAAACGACAGCTAGATAGTCGAAAACCCTTTAAAAATTAATTAGGGATTAGTCCACAAAAATTGGCAATAAATTAGATTTTGAGCTCTTAAAATGATTTAAATGATTCAAATCGAATTTTCAACTTTGAACACGTAAATAGGATCCAAGCAACTTTCATTTACAAAATAGTAAAGGGGAGGCAATTGAGAGCATGAGACTCCATCATGCCTTGCAAATCACTCATATCATACCCAACATAATTTGTTATTGACCGAAAAATTTAGAAGTGTCAAACTGAGTTATCAGGTTATAATTAACGTGTTTTATTCATACATATATTGTATATGATTATATACTTTATATAGATTATTTCTGTAAATTGTGTTATCATATCAGCAATTTACAACACTACCAAAAAATATTGTGCAAAAAACACATTTATACATGCATAATAATATTAGGGTAGATTATGTGGTTCTAGTAATTTTGAGAAAAAAAATACATGTGATTTTTTTGGTCCAAAATTAATCTATGGGTTTATAAAAATTTCAAAAAGAGACTTTTAGGTTTGATTTTATAAAAATTATTGTTAACGATCTCAAAATAAATTTTTCTAAGAATTAAAGTTATTTAGTACAAATACTTTCAATTTTTTAAAGTCATCATTTGGGAGTTTTAAGTTCTAACTTATAAGAATGGGTGTTAACGACCTCAAAACATATTCTTCTAAGACTTAATAACATCTGAGCAATTTTAATTCTTTCACTTTTTTAATTTTGAAGTCATTTGAATATTTTTCGAATAAGAAGAGAAAAATTAATCTCTAAATAAAACTCCACGTTTTGTATTAAAACATGCTTTCAGATTTTGAAAAACACAGATAATTTTTTCAAAATTCTTAAAAGCTATAAATTCTTAAAACCTAAATATTATTTTTGTAGTTTACCTTAATAATTAATATATGTCAAAAGTTGTAAAATTAATAAAATAGATATATAAATGAATACATCAGGGTTAATTTACTTTTTAATAAACTAATCATTATTTTGTCCAATGCATCATTGAGTGAGGGGATAATGAGTTTTGATCCGATGGTAATGAAGATAAAGCAATGACATGTTCTATATACAAAACTGAACTTATTTGAACTGAAGTTAATACGAGTGAACTGAATTGAAGTGCATTTATTGAAGAGAAATTATTGAACTCAACTGAATTGAATGCTACTGAACTGAAATCAATTACTGATAAGGGCATAGAGAACATGGTCTAATTATTACTTCAAAGTAGTCATAGCGTACACTGGATACATAGTATATATATTACGTTGTATTGAAAGTTATGATTTTTTTGTTACTTTGACGAAGAAATATCGAACATGACAACTCTTAAGCCCTATTCTTTTTAGC
Source organism: Euphorbia peplus (assembly GCA_028411795.1). Classification (NCBI taxonomy): domain Eukaryota; kingdom Viridiplantae; phylum Streptophyta; class Magnoliopsida; order Malpighiales; family Euphorbiaceae; genus Euphorbia; species Euphorbia peplus. Next base: position 2,294,768 of record CP110843.1, on the reverse strand, counting down.
TTATTTTATGTAAAATTCAGTTTAATTCAGCGAAATTTTAACAAATTTCTTTAATTATTCAGGAAAATTCAACCAATTCAGTTTAATTTATTGATCAGTTATTTATTCAGTTATAAAGATGGTGAATTAGTGGGTGTTGACAGTTGACATTGCTTCACATTATAACCAATCTGACTCTAAAAGTGTTTTGTAGGCTAATAATTTACTATGGAATGGGAATGAAATTGATTAATTCCGTTATTTGATGTTTGTTTGATTAAATTAAACCTTGTAATGGAAATTCATTCTCAAATATGTAGGAATCGTGATTCTCTCTCTCCTCTCTCATCAATCAAATTTCATTCCATTTCCTATATCTATTTTGCTAATAAAAAAATCAAAATTGAAACATGCCCTCCCATGATTTCAGTTTCAGGTTTAGAAGTATGAACCATGCCTAAAATTTCATGTTTAGAAGTCTTAACCCTGACTCTGATCCGATTATATATCATTCCGATTTTGATTTTATTTTTAGTTTAAAGTTTTAACCAAACTCCTTCCAAATATTTATGTTTCAATTATTCTGACTTAATCAAGCCCAATTGAGTGTAAAATTATTTATTTGCTTAAGATAATGTTTCATTTTCATTCGTAACAAAAAAAGAAAAAACTTTAATTAAAAAATAAATCATCTAAAAGATATTTAAACAATGTTGAACCAAAGTAAATATCAGATATTACACATTCAACTAACAGTAATGTTCAAGTGGTCTTTGAATGTTCAAATTAAATTTGGACATTACTCATTAGATCTAACAATTTCGTTTACATTCACATTAAAATTTAAATTTTAGACACTAAAAACTAAACCCTAGACCCTAAATTATCGACCTTAGACACTAAAAACTAAACCCTAAATCCTAAATCATCGACCCTAGATGACGTGATACTCCGGACTAATAATTCGATGACACGTCACATGTTAGTATCTAGGGTCGATGATTTAAGGTCTAAAATTTAGTTTTTAGTGTCTAGAGTCGATAATTTAGGGTCTAGGATTTAGTTTTTAGTGTCTAAAGTTTGACTTTTAATGTGCATATGAACTTAAATTGTTAAATTTAAGGTCAATGTCCAAATTCAATTTGAATATTCATGGACCACTTGAACATTACTTCTTAACTAAATATTATTCTTCTGATTAAATGACAAAATGTCTCATCAAGTGAGAAATCGATTTGTCGGCTTAGTTTATGTTATGGTAAGTATAAAATAAAGTGTGGGAGGATTTGATATCCCACGCTCATGACACGTGATGCGGATAGTATCATGCGTAAAATGGATTTGGATCTAACGTGCATGTCACGTGAGTTTGTCAGCTGTAATTAAACTGTGATGATGATAGGGCCATCGGCAGCTTTTGTAAGTATAGGAAGAGACAGCTTATCTTCATCTGCTTCAAATCATTTGCCGACAATTATAACGGCGCAGCCTCATCTGCCGCCGACAGTTCCGTCGGCATGCATGAGATACCCTTCGAATATTCACTCATGCAATTTCTCACCACCACCTTGATGATTATTTGGGCCATGCTGGCTATAATGTATCGGGGTGCAGGCTTAATCGTGACGTCCGGTTTCCTCCTTCATATATGCTCATGCTTTTATTTAAAAAAAAAAAATATGTTCTTAAATTTGTACACAAGTTATTTGAGTCCTAACCTACATATAGTTTATGTCATAAAAGAATCTTAATAATTTTTAAATATAATTGAAACACAAAATTGAATAGGATAAAGTAAAATGCAAAAGATTACAATCGTAGGCGAGCTAATGTTTTCGGGGTCAAATACCTCTCGTTGGCGCATTAAAATGGGAAAGGGGACCTTGAGCTTCATGTTAAAAGCCTCGAATCAATCTACCCATGCTCCGGGTTTGAAAATAAGGCGTCTTCTCCTTGGTCATTCTCCTCGGCAGTTATGTGTGTTCAACTTCATCTTGTTGAGCATCGGGATAGAAAATCAATGCTTGATTTTGGTTGTGTTTTTTTTCCGTCATTTAAATCCAATTGAATATGGAAATTTTCATGCATCTCGTAGCCCTTGAAATCTTGATAAATCTTATCGAGATTACGCATCGATTTGTAAAGGCTTCTTAATCCAAATTTTTAGCAAATTATTATGCTTCCCTGGAATGAACTTTCTAAAATCATGTCTCTAAGAAGTTATGTCTTTGTTTGTAAGATTTAACTTCATTCTCTATACAATCATTTTGACTGGTTCAATCGATCTTTGAGTACTCTTTTACATATCTTTTACCTTCGGAGCAATCATACGCGCCCCAAAGCTAAACGTGCATATCATACATGAAAACACTCCAGACAAAGTTTCAAACCAAATAAGTATTATACTAAAGAATATTGTGTTTAATTATATAACTAAAGACTCAGAGCACATAGACATGTGATCCAATAAAGTATTAACAGTAACCGATTGCAATTTTGTTTGTTGGTTTAATAAATAAACCGATCAAGTCTATGGGACTACAACATAATTATAAGCTTATCAAAATACAGAGGATTATTTACCACATTTTCATCATGTCATCATAATGTGTTTTTATGTTGTTCATGATATCTGTTTCATATATGCCAAGATATTAGGGGTGGACACGATTAGGGGTGGTCACGGTTCGGTTAACCGGTTCATTACACATTTTTTGTAACTAATCCATATCTATCGGGTTTTTTATGTTCCAAACCGTAACCAGTCAATTACTATTAGTTAACCGTAAAGATGTTGGTCTCGGTTAATGGTTTTCAACCATTGTCTCTTAGGTTAACCGAAATTAATGGTTAACCGATATTTTAAACCAACCCATAAAAAAAAATTCAATTAATTTATTCAACATTCAAATCTAAATAACTAAAATATTATAACTGAAGTTCTTATCTAAAAGAAATTAACTATAAAAATGCAAATTGTTTAATTTTCAAAATCTAATTAATTCATTCAACATACAACTCATTTTCGTAAAGTATATGTAATATTATAGGAAAAAAGTTAAAATTATTTTATGTATACAAATTATCTTATAAATATATTATGTATATATCGGTTAATCATTAACCATGGTTTTAAGAACTCCGACCCGTAACCATAACCATTATTATCGATTTTTAAAAATTAAATTTGCAACTTAAACCGTCGGTTTGGTTAACCATAAATTTCGATTTGGTTTAATAGTTATCGGTTCGGCTACCGGTTTTGATGGTTTTTTTGCCCACTCCTACAAGATATATCATGGTTTCCAGATTGATTAATATCCATTTGATACATGTCAACATATATATCGTGCTTCAGCTTTACTGATTCTTTTATCAAAAGTTTGTATGTTGTTGGAACTGGAATAAGTGTTCGCATGAACACTAATTAAATTTCCTTTGTGTTAATCGAGCTAAATTATTACAACGAGCATCAATCAAAGCAGCATGAGCTTGGACTAAATCGAGCGAGTTTACAAAGCGGTGCAAAGAGAAATCATATTCCCGTAACGCTCCTTTAAGGAGCTACGTATGATTTAAGCTAAGCTATAATACCATATCAAAAATCCAGAACAATAGTTATTATTATAATCATATCACCTTATAATAATATTAAAGGAGCAATTTTTAGTATATTCCCACTTCCTAACGGTACACTGAGATCTGAATTAACAAGGAAACTGAAATCACATTTGACTCAATTATAATATATGCATCTTGTTTGCACATTTTTAAGACATCATATCAACTTAAGATCTACTTGTAATAAAATAATAAAGGAGAAATAACATCCTAGGTTTATATGAAGATAATAAGGTGGATAATAAGATAATCAGTTCATGATGGAGCAAACTAGAACAAAGAATTATTGCCTAATCTCATCTTCTACAATGATCAAAGATATTGACCTAGAAGTTAAAGAGCTCCTTCCTACCCTTCCTAAAGCCATGAGCGGGACGATTTTCGAGTTGTCTTTATACCAGGGCTTTTGGTTCCCGACTACATTGGCTCGGCTTCATGGTGTAATATCCTTTCAAAGATGCTTCCAAGCAAATGATCGGGACATTATAATTTCCTCCATGCCGAAATGTGGTACTACTTGGCTCAAAGCTTTGATCTTTTCTGTTGTTAATCGAAACTATTATACCCCTTCGGATACCCCATTGCTTACTACAAACCCACATTATCTTATTCCCTTTCTTGAAAGTCATCTATTTAACGGCAAGGAAATTCCTGACCTTTCTACCATTCCAACTCCTCGGCTTCTTTCCTCACACTTAACTCGTTCAACATTGCCGGAGTCTATTAAGCAGTCTAACTGCTTAATAGTTTACATCTGCCGCAACCCTTTTGATTCTGCAGTCTCCCAGTGGCATCATTATCGTGAACTACAAACAGATTTCGATATGTCTACGGAGGACTTTTTTGAGGTATATTTTAACGGGATAAGTTGGATGGGACCATATTGGGATCATGTGTTAGGATATTGGAAGGCAAGTTTGGAGAACCCAAAAAAGGTTTTGTTTTTGAAGTATTAAGACATGAAGGAAAACACCGTGTCTTGTTTGAAGAGAATAGCATAGTTTATCGGATACCCTTTTTCTAAAGAGGAAGAAGAAAATGGTGTAACTGAAGAAATTTCAAAGCTTTGTAGTTTACGGAAATTGAAGAATTTGGAGGTGAACAAAAACGGTATGCATTTGTCAACGAGCCCGAATAAGGCATTCTTTAGGAAAGGTGAAGTCGGGGAATGGGTTAATTATCTTAGCCCTTCCAAGAAACAACATCTCGAAATTGTGATGCAAGATAAACTAAGAGGATCCTGTTTGTCTTTCAGGTTTTGTATATAAGAATTATTTCCTAATCAAAACAATAAGAAAATGAAGCTTCTGTTGTAGACTTGTAGCATTGGTTTGTCCTTTGGGATTTTGCAGATATCTTGTTAATTGTCTCAACTTATAAAGTAATTCATGGTTCTAATGAATTGTCTCAATTGTTACTGTTGTGCAGTTGTGCATTTAATGAAAATACGAACAAAGTTGAGGGACCATAGGTGTAATTCATATCTGTTGAAATTGAACAACAGCAAACTGATATTGCTGAGAAATTCTGGAAATTATTGAAGATAGAAAAAATAGTTGAAGATAGGAAAATAGAGAAGCTGATATTGTATTGCTGGAGTTTCAGTTTCACATGCCCAAAAACATCAGTTTACAGACTCAATTTAAAACACCAAAAACTGACAAACATAGTCTACTGCAATTACATTTTAGTCCTTTGAAACTCCTAGAATCTACTAAAGACTACATAATGACAAAAGAGAGGTAAACATAAGTGACAAAATTCTCAATCTTCTTAACACTCCTCCTTGAGAATTTTATCAAATACACCCATGCTTGATCTGAACCTTTCAAACTTCTCCTTTGGAACAGCTTTAGTCAAAACATCAGCTACTTGAACATCAGTAGAACAATGTAGCAATTTCACTTCTCCATCACTTTCAAGTTGCCTCAAAGCATGATATTTCACTTTGATATGCTTTGTGGAATTGTGAAACATTGGATTTTCTGCTAAACAAATAGCGGATTTATTATCCACATATATCTTTGTTGCTTCATTAGGAATCAATCCAACATCAGCCAACAATTTTCTCAACCAAACAGCTTGATTTGCAGCAGCACCGGCAGCTATATACTCTGCTTCAGCAGATGATTGAGCAACCACATCTTGCTTCCTTGATGCCCATGAAAACATTCCACTACCAAGAGAGAACAAATAACCAGAAGTGCTCTTGCAATCCTTTTCGCTTCCAGCCCAATCACTGTCCGAAAAACCATACAAATTGCTATTCTTGACTGACTTGAACCATATACCGTATCGTGTTGTGCCTTTAACATACCTGAGTATTCTTTTAGCACACATGAAATGCAAATTTCCAGGCTTATGCATAAACCTTGACAGGAAACTCACAGGATACATCAAATATGGTCTAGTGTGAGTCAAGTAGAGCAAACTACCAATTAAACTTCTATACATAGAAGGATCAGCCATATCATCACCATTTGCATCGGAAATCTTCAGATTGCACACCATCGGTGTTGCCACTGATTTGCACTTGTCCATTTTGAACTTTTTGAGCAGATCCTGGGCATACTTTTGCTGTGAAATGAAAACTCCTTGCTCAGATTGCTCCACCTCCATGCCCAAGAAGTAATTCATCAACCCAAGATCAGACATCTCAAATTTTGCTTGCATTTGAGCTTTGAATTCATGCATCATGTTCTCATCAGATCCAGTAATGAGAAGATCATCAACATAAACTAAGACAATCAACAATTTACCCGAATCAACTCTTTTGACATATAAGGTTGCCTCCGATTCACTTTTTCTGAAACCACATTGCCTCAAATAAGCATCCAATTTGCTGTACCATGCTCTTGGAGCTTGTTTCAGCCCGTATAAAGCTTTATGCAGCTGCAACGCCATCTCCTCCTTATTCTGAACATCGTAGCCTTGAGGAATTTCAACATAAATTTCTTCATTGAGCTCACCATTTAGAAATGCTGACTTTACATCTAAATGATAAAGCTTCCATCTATTTTGAGCTGCCAAAGCGATCAGAAATCTGATTGTTTCTTGCCTTGCCACCGGAGAGAACGTCTCTGAATAGTCAATTCCAGCCTTCTGAGCGTAACCTTTAACTACGAGCCTCGCTTTTAGCTTGTTAATTGAGTTATCAGGATTTACTTTTACTTTGTAAACCCATTTTAACCCAATTGTTTTCCTCCCTTCGGGCTTTTTGACTAAACTCCACGTCCCATTCTTTTCAATCATGTTGAGCTCCTCCTTCATTGCTTGCACCCACTTGAAATCTTCACACGCAGCTTCATAAGAATCGGGTTCTGAAATCATTAGATTGCATTGCTCATACAAATCGGAAAGGCTTTTCTTCTTGGGCTTGATAGGCTCATCCTCATCATCACTTTCTTTTTGCTGCTGTAAATCTCCTTGCTGATTTTTCTCCATAAATAGGTCAGATTGCTGCATAATTCTCTTCAAATTCCAGTCCCAGTAAGTGCCTTCATCCACCCTTACATCTCTGCTAATGACGACCTTGTTCTCCTCCAAATTGTAAACTCTATAGCCCTTTGACATGGCTGCATATCCCAAAAAAATGCCAATTTGAGACTTTACATCCAATTTGGACCTCTTCGCTGCAGGTATGTGAATATAGCAGCAAGATCCAAAAACCCTCATATGTGTAACAGAAGGTTTGATGTCACTCCATGCTTCAATAGGCGTTTTACCTTCTACAGCAGCGGTGGGTAATCGATTCAACACATAAACTGTTGTATAGGCAGCTTCGGCCCAGAATTCATTTGGCATTTGTTTTGCAGCTAACATACATCTCACCATCTCCATGACGCTTCTATTTTTTCTCTCAGCAACTCCGTTTTGCTCCGGGGAATATGCAACAGTTAATTGATGGCTGACACCTTCTTTTTCACAAAACATTTTGAACTCAATTGAGTTATATTCCGTGCCATTGTCTGTTCTTAAAGCCTTCAATTTTCTGCCACTTTGCCCTTCAACAGAATTCTTGAACTTCTTGAACACCTCGAATACTTGAGATTTATTTCTGATAAAATAAATCCAAGTCATCCTGGTACAATCATCAATAAATAGCACAAAATATCTATTTTGGTTCATTGATTCAGTTTTCATAGGACCGCACAAGTCACTATGCACCAATTCAAGTTTTTCTTTCGCCCTCCAAGAAGCTGCAGCAGGAAATGGATTTCTGTGTTGTTTACCCTTTTGACATGGCAAACATATACCATTTGGGACTGAGATTTCAGAAAAGTTCCTAGCCAAATCTTCCTTGTACATTTTAACTAAAGCATCATAGTTGCAATGAGCAAATCTGTAATGCCATAGTTTTGAATCATCAATTTTTGCTGCATATAACTTTTCATGAGGTGTGATCCAATTTAGCACAAAAGCTTTATCAATCATAGGAAGTTTGGCTACTATGGACCCTTGACGATCATAAATATGGCATGATTGATCCTTAAATAACACAGAATATCCATTTACTAGCATTTGTGAGACACTCAACAAATTGTGAGAGAGTGAGGGAACATATAAAACCTGATTGATGACTTTAATCCCTTGCTCAGTATGGACAGCAACTGAACCTTTTCCGGCTGATTCCACTAATTGACCATTACCCAGCCTCACCTTGATCCTTACTCCTTTATCAAGCTTACAAAAGATCCCTTCATCCTTGGCCATATGAGTTGTACAACCACTGTCAACCAACCATGCTTGGCTGTTAATTGGTTGAGCATGAGATGCCATGAACAAGCTAACATCAGTTGCCTCCTCCTCTTCTGAAACATTGGCTTGTTGAACAGCTTTACCCTTCTCTTGATATTTTTTCTGTCTGCAGTGCTTTTCAATATGGCCCAACTTCTTGCAATGTTTGCATTGTATAGGTTGCTTCCCCTTGAACCAACACTCTTCTTCCTTGTGATTGGTTCTCATACAATGTTTACATGGAGGATAAGCATCCTTTCTTCCTTCCTCCCTTGTGACATGCACTGATTTTCCTTTGTTTGAATAATCTCCAGCAGCCTTCTTCCCATTTCTTCTAAATTGCTTGCCTTTTGACTTAGCTTGAAATGCTCCCTCTGTAGTTTCGCCATCTCTGAAGTTTAATCTGTCTTCAAATGCTTGAAGCTTGCTCACAATTTCAGCAACTGATAGAGTTTTTACATCACAGGACTCCTCAATTGCTGAAATCTTTGAGTCGTATTTAGATGGGAGACTTACCATGAGCTTCTCCTTCACCCTTGAATCTGAAAAATTATCGTCCAAGAGCTTGATTCTGTTCACCAAACTCGTCATTCTTGAAGAATATTCTGCAATCTGCTCTTCTTCCTTCATCCTCAACAAATCAAACTCCCTTATAAGAGTGAATAATCTAACAGACTTGACTCTGTCACTTCCTTCATATTCTTCCTTTAGTCTCTCCCACGCTTGCTTGGGTGATCTGATATTCATTATTTTGTTGAAGACAACATCTGAAATTGCAGAATGAAGGGCTGTAAGAGCCCTAGGCTTTCTTTGTTTGAGCTCTTCATGCAATTTAATTTGGTTTAGGGTTGGATTATTCCCTAATGGCTGGGGATCTCTGTCATCAGTAATCACTTCCCAGAGACCAAAAGATTCTAGATATGCCTGCATCTTGAAGGCCCATATGTGGTAGTTTTCCCCATTAAATTGAGGAGCTGCATGTGGATTGCTGGACGACATCTTTCTCCGTTCTTGAAACCCTTGCTGCAATTGATTTCTTGAACTTCACAAGTCCCTTAAGAACATAAGCTCTGATACCAGTTGTTGAAATTGAACAACAGCAAACTGATATTGCTGAGAAATTCTGGAAATTATTGAAGATAGAAAAAATAGTTGAAGATAGGAAAATAGAGAAGCTGATATTGTATTGCTGGAGTTTCAGTTTCACATGCCCAAAAACATCAGTTTACAGACTCAATTTAAAACACCAAAAACTGACAAACATAGTCTACTGCAATTACATTTTAGTCCTTTGAAACTCCTAGAATCTACTAAAGACTACATAATGACAAAAGAGAGGTAAACATAAGTGACAAAATTCTCAATCTTCTTAACAATATCTTTCCCTTTTGCACTGAAAATCCGTGGCAGCAACTTAGCATTCTAATAATAGGGAAAGGACCAGCAACTTAACTAATACATTAAGATCTGAATTTAAAAAGTAAACTTAGATCACATTTGACTTGAATATAATATACGCATTTTGTTGCACATTTTTGAGAGATGACAGAAACTAATGATCTACTTCTAACAAAATAATAAAGGAGATAGATTCGAGATTTAGTATCATAGTTCCTAAACAACCTCCTAGCAATATCAGTGCATAATGCAACAAACTAAACAATGAATGGTAATCTCATATTCTTCAAAGGTTGAAGATATTGTCCAAGAAGTTAAACACCTACTTCCTACCCTTCCTAAAGCCATGGACGGGACCATTTTAGAGTAATCTTTATATCAGGGCTTCTGGTATCCAAATGGCATGGCTCAACTTCATGGTGTATTTTTTTTCAAAGAAGCTTCCAAGCTCATGATTCAGATATTATAATTGCAACCTTGCTGAAATGTGGTACCACTTGACTCAAAGCCTTGATCTTTTCTGTTGTTAACTGAAGCCGTTATACCCTTTCTAATACCCCATTGCTTACTATAAACCCTCATGAACTTATTCCCTTTCTTGAATTGGACCTATTCAATAGCAAGGAAATTCCTGACCTTTCTACCATTTCATCCCCTCGGCTTTTTTCCTCACACTTGATTCAGCCTGCACTGGGCGAGTCTGTTAAGCAGTCTAATTGTCGAATCGTTTACATCTGCCACAACCCTTTTGATTCTGCGGTCTCCCTGTGGCATCATTACCGTGACATACAACCAGAATTTGAAATGCCTATGGAGGATTTATTTGATGTGTACTTTGAGGGGTTAAGTTGGTTTGGGCCTTACTGGGATCATGTGTTAGGATATTGGAAGGCGAGCTTGGAGAAGCCAAATAAGGTGTTATTTTTGAAGTATAAAGACTTAAAGGAAGACACTGTGTCTTCTTTGAAGAGAATAGCAGAGTTTATCGGTTACCCTTTTTCTCAAGAGGAAGATGGAAATGGTGACATTGAAGAAATTGGAACTCTTTGCAGTTTAAGGAAATTGAAGAAGATGGAGGTGAACATCAACGGAATATGTAAGGGGAAATCCCCAAATAAGGTATTCTTCAGGAAAGGTGAGGTCGGGGGTTGGGTTGATTATATCAGCCCTTCCAAGAAGCAACATCTAGAAAACATGATGCATGAAAAGTTAATAGGATCTGGTTTGTCTTTCAGGCTTTCTATCTAAGATTTTTCTTCATACGTACCAAAACAAGAAAAAGAATAAAAAGAAGAATCATAGCTTCTGTTGTAGTTGGTAACAGATAAACTTTTCAGTAATGTGTGTGGTCATTATTCTGTTAGTTGGACATGAATTGTGTATGTTTTTGCGAGTGGGTTTGCGATATCAAAATGTTGAATAATCGATGTTTCTAATTTTCGCAATTTTTGTGGAATAAAGTTCAAATTTATCCCTAATGTTTTTTTTGTAGAAGTATATATTACTCTCAATGTACAAAATGGTAAAAATTTATCCTTAACATTCTCAACTTGGAGCAATAACTTCAGGCTGAGGTAAAGTTATACAGCGAGACTTTCACTAGACCTAGAGACAGAATTGCGAGTGTCGATTTCATGTTAGTTAAACACTAATTGTGTATGCTTCTGTGAATGAATTCGCGATGTCAGAATGTTAAAGTAATTTATGTTTCATATGAACATGAGTTCCAATTTTATAGATTCTACGTTGAACCGCAGATGTTTGGCTTCCAAATAAGTAAAAAGGAAACAGATCAACTTCCTTTCGTTTTTCTCAGATGTAATTGTTAAATTATCTGAGAAATATTAGACAGATTTGGTACCTGACCATTCTGTCATATTTTACATTGGTTTTTCTTTTCAGACACTTGCAGTTGAAGCGTAGCTTGTGTTGTGGTAAAGCTCTTCAGTTATATCCTTAATTCTCATGTCTTTCAGGCTTTCATCATGTATTAGTTTGACTTGGTAAACGGTAAAAAAATGCCATTATGTTAGTCTAGCGCAAAGTTCATGACCCATAGTGTCATGTTTGGAAGTTTTAGGAGCCATAATGAAAAACCAAAGTTTAGGGACCATAGGTGTAATTTATATCTTTCTTTTTTGCATTGAAAATCCGTGGCAGAAACTTGGCATTCTAATAATATGGAAAGGACCAGCAACTTGACTAATATACTAATATCTGAATTAAAATGTAAACTTAGATCATACTTGACTTGAATATAATATACGCATGCATTTCGTTGCACATTCAGTGAGAGATGACAGCAACTAATGATTAACTCCTAGGTTTACATGAAGACAAAGAGGATATATAGGGAAGAGTTAGATTTGAGATTTAGTATCATAGCTCCTAAACAACCTCCTAGCAATATCAGTGCATGGTGCAGCAAACTAAAACAATGAATGGTAGCCTAATCTCATCTTCTTCAAAGATTGAAGATATTGACCAAGAAGTTAAAGAGCTACTTCCGACCCTACCAAAAGTCGTGGACAGGATGATTTTCGAGCTGTCTTTATATCAGGGCTTCTGATTTCCAACTAGAATGGTTCAGCTCAGTGGTGTATTATCCTTCCAAAGATGCTTCCAAGCTCATGATCGAGATACTATGGTGCCATCCTTGCCAAAATCCCGTCTATTTAATGGAACAGAAATTCCGGACCTTTCTACCATTCCATCTCCTCAGCTTCTTCCTCACACTTGCCTCATTCGACATTGCCAGATTCTATTAACCAGACTAATTTTTTTAATTGTTTTCATCTGTCGCAACCCTTTTGATTCCGCGGTCTCAATGTGGCATTATTGCCGTGAAATACAAACAGACTTTGAAATGTCTAAGGAGGATTTCTTTGAGGTGTATTTTAAGGGGATAAGTTGGTTGGGACCCTATTGGGATCATGTGTTAGGATCCTGGAAGGCAAGCTTGGAGAACCCGAATAAGGTGTTGTTTTTGAAGTATGAAGACTTGAAGGTAGACATTGTCTCTTCTTTGAAGAGGATAGCAGAGTTTATCGGATACCCTTTTTCTCAAGAGGAAGATAGAGAAGGTGTGATCGAAGAAATTGCAAAGCTTTGTAGTTTAAGGAATTTGAAGAATTTGGAGGTAAACAAGAACGGTGTGCAGCTGTTAAGAATCCCAAATACAGCATTGTTTAGGAAGGTGAAGTGGGGGAATGGGTTATTATCTAAGCTCTTCCAAGAAGCAACATCTAGAAATGTGATGCCTGAAAAACTGAGAGGATCCGGTTTGTCTATCAGGCTTTCTATCTAAGTTTTTTTTCCGTAACAAAACAATAAGGAAATGAATAATAAAAGCGTCATAGGTTGTCTTGTGATATCATTGGCTTTAGAACAGCCAGTAGGCAATGATGAAGCTTTTCAATTATGCTTATGTTGATTATCATGTTAGTTGGACATGAACTGTATATGTTTCTGCGAGTGGGTTTGCAATGTCAAAATGTAATGTAATTTATCTTTCGAATAAGGTTAAACTTATCCCTATTGTTTTGGTGTTAGTACATAAACTCTTATTCCACAAAATGGTAAAAAATCATCCGTAACATTCTCAATTTAGAGCATCAATGTTAGAAGAAATATCATCTGAAAAAGTGAAGCTTGTGTTGTGGCAGCGTACGTTTTTCTTTCAGGCTTTTTCAGTTATCTTGTTATTTGAACATGAACTGTTATGTCCTTTGCTTCTGGGAGTGGGTTGGATTATTCTGAATTTTGGAGCAATTTTTGTTTCTAATTTAAATTTCTCAATCGGTTTCTTATTTATTTTTCATTCTTAGTCAATGACAGCAACTAAGCATTCTAATAGTGGGGAAAGGACCAGCCGTTTTAAGGTTCAAATCTATGACAGTTTGAAGGAAATGAGAGAAATTCTATCGTGGTTCTAGTCAATTGTTCTTGAACCACTCGGATGATAACACGTTAGCATCATCTCAACGGTCCAGGACCAAATCATTGTAAAAAATTCAGAATAGCCCGGATGAAATCGCACCTCCTTAGAAGTTATCGTCTCGTGTGAAAGCATAAGCCTGCACATAATTGTCCGACCTACCAACAAAGAGAAACATTAACCAATCCACGACCAATCAGAGAAATAAGGAACTTATAACTTATGAAGAATTCAGCAAATCAAATTCCACAATACTATTGGAGATCTGCAGATTCTTCGAGTTTTATCCTGGCACGTCATAAACTGACACTCCAGACTAAGAAAATGACAATTTCAGATTCCACAAGCAATCAGAAAATAGTGGAAAAGACGAATTGACATGATTAAGTAATCTTAAAACGGAAACTTGAGGTCGGAATCGATCAAGAAGTAGACAGATTACTTGAATAAATGAGAAAGCAAGGTATAGATTTTGAAAGTACAATACAATCAGCTAATCATCTAAAGGACCATCCTAAGATGGGACAATCCCGATCTTAAGAATGGACTGCTATGGCTTTAGCCCTGAGGCAGAATCCGGAGTTTTTACCGTGTCGAACGGTCTGTGAAGCCTAAGGTCCATCCTGCGTATAGGTGAAGTCGAGATAACAAGATTCATGACTGAGGAAGAGAACTTCATTAAAAACGTACCAAACTAGTACAACTTCTGAACATGAGATTCTCGAAAGAAATATTTTTGCATCTTATCCCATCATTCTATTGGACAAAACGAAATTCAATCAATTTCATAATTGATTCAGATTGTATTTAGCAATAACTTATGCAGTTGGTAGCATGCTTAAGGCATTCAATGATAAATAAAGTATAATTAAGATTCTAGAGATAGTGAAAGACTTACTTAAATCAAGAGCTTGATATTACTTGTTAAACAATTGTACAACTTTTCCACAAGAGCAATTTTTTAATGATATATCTCTCGTTGAAATAAAAGCATTATTGAGTACCTACATAAATGTTATGCCAAATAATTTTGAATGGTGAGCACGACATAAAATCAATTTTTAACTATAATTCTCATAAAATTGTTATCCTAATATCATAGCTAAATAGAGTACAAATAGAGAAGAGTAGATTTGAGATTTAAGACCATCATACTTCCTATGGAGCAAACTAAAACTTCATCTTCTTCAATGATAGAAGATATTGACCTAGAAGTTAAAGAGCTACTTCCGTCCCTTCCGAAAGCCATGGAAGGGACGTTTTTCGAGCTGTCTTTATATCAGGGCTTCTGGTTTCCAACTGCATGGGCTCCGCTTCATGGTGTAATATCTTTCCAGAGATGCTTCCAAGCTCAAGATCAGGATATTATAGTTTCCTCCATGCCGAAATGTGGTACTACTTGGCTCAAAGCTTTGATCTTTTCTATTGTTAATCGAACATTTTATACCCCTTCCAATACCCCGTTGCTTACTGCAAACCCTCATGACCTTATTCCCTTTCTTGAACTCCAGCTATTTAACGGCAAGGAAATTCCTGACCTTTCTACCATTTCGTCTCCTCGGCTTTTTTCCTCACACTTGACTCATTCAGTGTTGCCAGATTCTGTTAAGCAGTCCAATTGTTTGATTGTTTACGTCTGCCGCAACCCTTTTGATTCCGCGGTCTCCCTGTGGCATCATTACCGTGAATTACAAACTGATTTCGAAATGCCCATTGAAGATTTTTTGGATGTGTATTTTAAGGGGATTGCTTGGCATGGACCCTATTGGGATCATGTGTTGGGATACTGGAAACAAAGCTTGGAGAAGCCGAATAAGGTGTTGTTTTTGAAGTACGAAGATTTGAAGGAAGACATTGTGTCTTGTTTGAAGAGAATAGCAGAATTTATTGGGTACCCTTTTTCTCAAGAGGAAGATAGAGATGGTGTCATTGAAGAAATTGCAAAGCTTTGTAGTTTAAGGAAATTGAAGAATTTAGAGGTGAACAAGAATGGTGTGCATATGTCAACGAGCTCGAATAAGGCATTCTTTAGGAAAGGTGAAGTCGGGGAATGGGTTAATTATCTTAGCCCTTCCAAGAAGCAACATCTAGAAAACGTGATGCATGAAAAACTAAGAGGATCTGGTTTGTCTTTCAGGCTTTCTATCTAAGAGTTTTCTTCATACCAAAAAAAGAAAAAGAATAAAAAGAAGAATCGTATATGTTGTAGTAGGCAACAGATAACCTTTTCAGCTATGTGTGTGGTGATTATCATGTTAGCTGGACATGAATTGTGTATGTTTTGGCGAGTGTTTCGGGTTTGCCATGTCAAAAAAGTAATTGATGGTTCTAATTTTCTCAATCTATAATTTTATGGAATAAGGTTCATATTTGTCCCTTATGTTTTTGTGGAAGTATATATTAATCTTAACGTACAAAATGGTAAAAACTTATCCTTAACATTCTGAAGTTGGAGCAACAGCTTCAGGCGGAAGTAAAGCTATATAGCGAGACTTTCACTGGACCCAGAGACAGATTTCAAGTGTTGATTTCATATTAGTTGGACACGAATTTGTGAATTCTGTGAATGAGTTTGCAATGTCAGAATGTTAAAGTAATTTATGTTTCAGATTTTCTCAGTTCATAACATCAGGAGCGAATTTGAACCTTATTCCTAACTTTATGTAATCAAAACAGATTTCATTTTGCGTTCAATATCCATAGCAGCAGCAACTTAGCGTTCTAATAATGGAGAAAGGACTATGTCCTCTTATGTTTCTAAATCTTTAAGAATAAAAGGAGCAACCTGATAAAAAAATCTGATGAGTGATGGTAATACTTTGTTTTTAATTTTCGTTTTGTTTTTTTTTTATTTTATTTTTCTTTTATTTTACTTTTTTGAGGGAACCTTTGACTTTATTATAATATATGTAGTTGGAGAGATGACAGCAACTTATGATCTACTTATAATTATATAGTAAAGGAGAAATAGGATCCTAGCTTATATGGAGCTAATGAGGATGAGAAGGATATAATATATATACACTTAAATTCAATATATACTGCAAAATGGAGCAAGCCAAGAGCGGTAGCCTAACCACATCATCTTCAATGGCTGAAAATATTGACAAAGAAGTTAAAGAGCTACTTCCTTCCCTTTCTAAAGCCATGGACGGGACAACTTTCGAGTTGTCGTTATATCAGGGTTTCTGGTTTCCTACCAGCTTGGTTGGGCTTCATGGTGTTTTATCCTTCCAAAGATACTTCCAAGCTCATGATCAAGATATCATAGTTTCCTCCATGCCGAAAAGTGGTACTACTTGGCTCAAAGCCTTGATCTTCTCTATTGTTAACCGAACCTGTTATACCCCTTCTGATACCCCGTTGCTTACTACAAACCCTCATGATCTTATTCCATTTCTTGAATTGGAGCTATTCAATAACAAGGAAATTCCTGACCTTTCATCCATTCCATCCCCTCGGCTTCTTTCCTCACACTTGCCTCAACCCGCGTTGGCCGAGTCGGTTAAGCATTCTAATTGTCGAGTCGTTTACATCTCCCGCAACCCTTTTGATTATGCGGTCTCCCAGTGGCATCATTGCCGCGATTTACAAACAGATTTTGAAATGCCTATGGAGGATTTTTTTGATGTGTATTTTGAGGGGTTAAGTTTTTACGGGCCCTATTGGGACCATGTGTTAGGATACTGGAAGGCGAGCTTAGAGAAGCCAAATAAGGTGTTGTTTTTGAAGTATGAAGACTTAAAGGAAGACATTGTGTCTTCTTTGAAAAGAATAGCGGAGTTTATTGGGTACCCTTTTTCTCAAGAGGAAGATGGAAATGGTGTCATTGAAGAAATTGCGAAGCTTTGCAGTTTAAGGAAATTGAAGAACTTAGAGGTGAATAAGAATGGTATGCATTTGTCAATAACCTCAAATAAGTCATTCTTTAGGAAAGGTGAAGTCGGGGAATGGGTTAATTATCTAAGCCATTCCAAGAAGCAACATCTGGAAAATGTGATGCTTGAAAAACTAAGAGGATCTGGTCTGTCTTTCAGGCTCTCTATCTAAAGATTTATTTCCACACCAAAACAAAAAATGAATAAAAAAAAACCATCATAGGTTGTCTTGTGATACCATTGGCTTCAGGACAGCTAGTAGGCAATGCTGAAGCTTTTGAGTTATGTTTATGTTGATTATCATGTTAGTTGGACGCATATTGTGTATGTTTTTTGTGAGTGGGTTTGCAATGTCAGGATGTTATATTGATGTTTCTAATTTTCTCCATCATTAATTTTATGGTACAAGGTCATTGATCTCTAATGGTTTTGTGGAAGTATATATACCCCTAACGTACAAAATTGCAAAATCTTAACATTCTCAAGTTGGAGCAACAGGTTTAGGCACTCTGGACCCAGAGACGGAGGCAAGGGGCACAGGGATCCCGGACTCCGAGCCATCATAAATCACCAATTATAGGGTGGTTTCGCCCCCTACACACATCTATATCTTAATCTACAAGGTGTTAATTATACCCACAATAGATAAATAGCTGTACAATATTTTTTCGACACAACCTTAGCCTTGTCATTTTGGCCTTGGTAGGCGAAAAAATAGCCAAACTCATATGGACTGAGTTCATTTTTTGTTCCATGTTGAAAATGCTAAGAATAAAATTTCCTATTTCATTTGTTAGGGGTGTATACACACTTCACGAAAACTATACGGGTGAATCTAAACCTTATCCCTAGCTTTATATAACTGAAACAGAGTATAGCAATATCGTGTGCAGTTGGTAACAATTTTTTGGCATTCAAAATCCATGGCAGCAACATAGCATTCTAATGATCGGGAAAGGACTAAGCCCTCTAAAGCTTTAAATCTATAGGAATGAAAGGGGCAAATTGACTAAAAATCTGAGTGAGTAATGATGATAAATTATTATTTTATATCATTGTGATATGCAAGCAAATTGACTTGATTATAATATATGCAGTTTGTTGTACAATTTTTAGAGACGACAGCAACTTAATATCTACTTCTAATAAAATAAGAAAGGCGAAAAAGCATCCGAGCTTTTATTAATGAGGATGAGAAGGACATATACACACACTTAGGCCATGTTCTTTATGACATCAATTAAGTAGTTCATTTCAGTTCAATTCAATAAGTTTCAATCATTTTACTTTAATAAATGCACTTTAATGCAGTTCAGTAGTTTTCAATTTAGTTCAGTAATTTTCAAGTCTTATTTCAATATATCGCTGCACAATGGAGCAACCAAGAGTGTTTGCCTCATATGAGAGTTTCTGGCTGAAGATGTTGACCAAGAAAAATTCCTTCCCGTCCTAAAGCCATGGAGGGGGCAGTTTTTGAGTTGTCTTTACATCAGAGTTTCTTGTTCCAACTGCGACGGGTCAGTTTCAGGGTATAGTATCCTTTCAAAGATGCTTCCAAGCTCAAGATCAGGATATGATAGTTTCCTCCATGCTGAAATGTGGTACTACTTGGCTCAAAGTTTTGATCATTTCTATTGTTAATCCAACCTTTTATATCTCTTCCGATTCCCCGTGCTTACTAAAAACCCTCATGACCTTAATCCTTTCCTTGAACTCCATCTATTCAACGGCAAGGAAATTCCTGATCTTTCTAACATTCCATCTCCTCGGCTTCTTTCCACACACTTGACTCATTCAGCATTGCCGGAGTCCTTTAAACAGTCTAACTGCTCAGTTGTTTACATCTGCCGCAATCCTTTTGATTCCGCGGACTCCATGTGGCATAATGACCGTGAATTAAAAACAGATTTTGAAATGCCCATGGAGGAGTTTTTAGATATGTATTATAAGGGAATTGCTTGGCATGGACCCTATTGGGATCATGTATTGGGGGTACTGGAAAGAAAGCGTGGAGAAGCCGAATTAGGTGTTGTTTTTTAAGTATGAAGATTTGAAGAGAGACATTGTGTCTACTTTGAAGAGAATAGCAGAGTTTATCGGGTACTCTTTTTTCTAAAGAGGAAAACAAAGATTGTGTGACTGAAGAAATTGCAAAGTGTTAAATTAACTATTAATTTACAAACCAAATAAATACATAAATAAATAGTTAAATAATAAAATAAGATTATGGGAAATTCTATGGTCACTTTGTTTTTTACAAAGTAATCATTACTTTGTTTTGTCCACCATTAGATCATGGGGTGAAAAGTGATCTAATGGTGAATAAAACAAAGTACAAACAAAGTGACCATAGCCTACACCTAAAATTATTGTTGAGTATATAGTTATGGTAAGAAAAGAAAAGAAAAATAAAATAATAAAACATTGCATGTGAGCAAAATAATATAGGGAAGAAGAAAAATGAAAACAAACAAAAACAAATAAATGCATTCATATAATTATATGTATGAAATGCGAAATCAATTAGTTGTCAATTCTCAGTTTTCATACTTAGCTTTCATACATAGTTTACATGTATTGTAATGCTCTATATATATGTTGTATTTTCATTTGTAATGGTACCTCATAAATTCAATAAAATCTATTGAGTTCTTTACATATTTCTTTTCTTTCCTTTCATTTGCTAAATATTGTTTATGCTCTGCTAGTAATTAATTGTTCTCGATAAATTTCCCGATTGTAAAATTCCTTACACAAAGCTTTATAGTTTAAGGAAATTGAAGAATTTGGAGGTGCACAAGAATGGTGTGCATGTGACAGTGATCCCGAATAAGGCATTCTTTAGGAACGGTGAAGATGGGAGAATGGGTTAATTATCTTAGCCCTTCGAAGAAGCAACATCAAGAAAACGTGATGCAAGAAAAACTAAGAGGATCTGGTTTGTCTTTCATTTCAAGATAAGAAGAAGAAGAATCAGAAGCAGGTAACAGATAAGCTTTTCAGTTCTGCGTGTGGTGATTATCATGTTAGTTGGACACGAATTGTGTATGTTTTTGCGAGACGATATTAAAATCTTAAAGTGATTCATGTTCCTAAGCTAAGATACCTCACGTTCCACCAAACGGTTTGTCATTCTAAATTGGTGTACCCTTCCATGTTTCTCCCATATTAAAATCATTTTTTAATGTATGAAGTTAGACCGGCTACACAATATATTGTTTTTAATAAATTTATATTATTTCATATGAGTGGAACATGGAAAGAGATACAAAATTGATGATATCAAATTATTTCTCATCATTTAACCAATCTTTATGCCACTTGGACCAACAAGATAATTGTACAAAAAAAGTGACATGACAATGTTCGCGCAACACCTTACATAGTAGCTTGGACATTTGAACTTTAGCGTCCAGTTAATTATTACTACACTGAGACATGATCGAATACCCAAAGGATGGAGCATGATCATATCCCTTACCATACGTCAAGATAAAGTGGCACGGCCACATGAGTTCGGTTGCTAGAAGAATGATAAAAAAAAAAAGTAAGAGATTAATTTGTTCGGCAAATATACTTGGTTGCTATAACACTAGGTCATTCAAAGAGGTCTGGTTTGATGACTAAAAGACTCAGACAACCCTAACAATCCTTGGAATCAATTTATGGGCGAAAAATTGGGCGTCGAAATGAAACGCCAACACATGGCATGATCGTGAAACTCTTATTTAAATTCTACTTCCGACATAAAGATCTCTACAGATCATGAATCTTCTTTACACTAGAAACCTACCATATTTGATTGAGCCTACCACAAGTAGGGTTGCATGTTGGACGGAGAATCTCCATCCCCATAGGGGATTCGCTCCAATGGGGTAGGAAATTTCCATGTATTCTTTTTACGGAGTGGGGATGAGAGAAAAAAAAATCCCAAAGACAGGGATGGGGACCTCTCTCCACCCATGGTAATCCTCATCCCCATTATTTCTTACTAATTTTTTGAATAATATACTAAATACATACGTTAAAATTATTTTAATTTAGGTAATATATATATATATATATATATATATATATATATATATAATATTTAAATTAGTGTTATATTTAGTTGACTAATATGCTTTTGAACATTAGAAAACTGTTGTTTACGAATTTTTAAATGTTTAAGTTCAATAATTCAATAATTTTATTCATTTTTATATTTGATGAATCAATATATTACTTATTGATGTATGTCTTTTTTATCAATTAGAACAATTTTATACAGTATTGACTTGCAGAATATATTATGTGCAAAACAATTATTTGAAATTTCGAAAATGGGGAATCAAGATCCCCACAAAGATCCTAACCCTTATAGAGATCCACATTTGCAATCTTAATCACAAGTTGTCACATGACTTTCCTTGCTCCTTAGAGGTTTTTAATTAGCCAAAATCATAATTAAGCAAGGTAATCCTTAAAGGAGTCTCTGCTCAACGACCCTTAATATATCATTTTTTATTTTACTTTATGAGTTATGTGGAACAAACTCAAACGTCAAATTGCTTAGATCTAATAACATGCTATGATTTGGTCTCAAATTTTCTCATGTGATCTCTGATTTTGACGTTTTAAAATGGTAGTGAATGCATTCCATGACAACCATATGAATTATTTTGAGTTTCGACTTGTGATTCAAATTACGAAAAACCTTATTTTTCGATTATTCAATTTTTAGGTGAATTTTAGACCTAAATTAGTGAATTATAGTAGCAAATAGCTCAGATAGACGTGCATTTTCAAATATTAATTTGTTTGTTTTGTTTGTTGCTCCTAGTTAGCTAGAGTGTCTCATTATTCACGACAAAAGTTCATTTTAATTGAAGTGATTCGTTCTACAAAAGAATTTCATACATTTTAATAAATTGTTGGTAAATTGATGGATGACATAAGAAAAGTTATAAAAAATTGAAGTGGGTTAATTTTATTGTTTTATTATTTTCAAGTAGCCAATTAGATGGATTGATATAGAAGATGACACCCTTAATTTCGATGAGGTTGCATTAATTGACTAGATATAGATATAGTATTGGAGAATTGTATAGATGTTCCATCGGGTGAGTGGGCCGGGGTGATGTGAGCACATGATATCCAAAGCTAAATATGTATTCATGTTCCTGTTATGATTAGACTAGTTTTTATGGTGAGACAAACTCTTTAAGATGTGAAAAGAAAAATAGGTGGAAGTATTTTTGTAATTCAACAGGGGATGGTGGCAAACTTGTAATTAAAGGAAAACTCTTCATGCATGGAATTGGAAGGAAGGAAAATGAGGTGATGTCAGCGCTGATGTCACCTCCGGAGAGAGAAAGAGTTTTAATTATTATTTTTTTAAAACGCATTTTTCCGCTCTTTCCGAACTCATTTTTCAAAAACAATTATACCACTAAATTCGTATTAATTAAGCGGTCATTTTGAGATCCATTGTTGTTATTTATAGACGATTTTTATTTATTTTTTATTTTTTTATGGTTGTTCCAAATTGATTACTCGGTTGTTCCAGCAGAATACTACATTTGTTCCACCAGAGTACTACATTTGTTCCAGCAGAATACTCTGAGAGTGTAAAAAACTTAAAAAACGTTTTTACCTAACGACAATGGATCTCAAAATGACCGTCTAATATGCACATATATATTTCAGCAGAGTGCAGAATACTACATTTGTTCTGGCAGAATACTACATTTGTTCCACTAGAGTATTACATTTGTTCCAACAGAATACTCTCAGAGTGTAAAAAAATTTAAAAAAAATTAAAAATCGCTTTTACCTAACAACAATGGATCTCAAAATGGCCGTCTAATCAAGACAAGACCAACAGTGTAATTTTTTTTTGAAAAACGAGTTTGGAATAATCGGGAAAATGTATTTTAATGAAAAGAAATAAAACAATTTTCTCTCTCCTGTGATGATGTCAGCGTTGACATCACCTTCATCCCACTTCCACTCCTTTCATACGTTTATCTATTATGCACTTATTTACAAGTTTGTCACCTTCCCCTTTCTAGTTACCAAATTGGTCAATGTCTTACCATAAAAACTTGTCTCACCATAAGACCCTTGTCCCACCTGAACCTGCCTCTATCCAACTAAATGTCAATAACAATTAAATGCCAACTGTATAAATGAAAGGATGATTTCATTCAATTGCCACCACCCTCTTCCCCCCTTCTTTCTTTAAGCTAATTACCAACAACACAACATAACATATCATGTGTATTACTACTATATTATACTATATCATGTCATACATCTTAGATATTAGATATACACATCCAACCTCAACCCCAACCTTAATATGCACATAACTGCTATTTCCAAATCCATCAACATATATATCATCTTCAACTTGTCTCCATTTTGTTACAGAATGATTACATTAATCCGTATATATATATATATATATATATATATATATATATATATATATATATATAGTCAAGTTCAAATGAGACAAGGGTTTAGGATGAGACTAGTTTTTATGATGAGACAAGGGGTATTTTTGTAATTCAATAGGGGAAGGTGGCAAACTTGTAATTAAATGAACACCTCTCATGTGTGAATTGAAGGGAAGGAAGAGGAGGTGATGTCACCGCTGATGTCACCTCTGGAGAGAGAAATACTTTTAATTATTTTATTTAAAATGCATTTTCCCGCTCTTTCCGAACTCATTTTTCAAAAAAAATTATACCAGTGAACTCGTATTAATTAGGTGGTCATTTTGAGATCCATTTTTGTTATTTATAGACGATTTTTATTTTTTTATTTTTTTATAATTGTTCCAACAGAATACTACATTTTTTTACACTCTCAGAGTGCATTTAAAAAAAAATAATGAAAATATTTTGCTAGAACAATTGGAGTTGTCTGGTGGAACAAATGTAGTATTCTGTTGGAACAACCAAGTATCCGACTTGGAACAAAAATAAAAAAATAAAGTTAATTGAAAATAGTCAGAAAATAACTGAAGATTAATTAAATTCGAAATTTTATGTTATTGTATTCATATTTATTTTATTTCGAATTTTTAAATACATTTTTTATTCTTTCTACCTCCTCCAAAGTTATATATAAATTAGCTATTTATACCCAGAATCATATTTTTATATTTATTAATAAGTGAAAAATTCTATGCTAATAGTTTTTTCCCCTTAAGAATCACATGTAATTTTTCAATTATTTTTTTTTTTTTGTTTGATGGGGAATCACATGTTACTTATGTTGGGAGTAAACAACGATTTTATTACTTTTCTTAGAAATCACAGCCAACTAATTATCATTACTAATATAATTCGAATGTTGAATAATTAATTATGAGTATCACATCTAATTATCTAAACCCCAAATTCTATATTAATATTCTTGATATGCAGTGGTGGAGCCAATCCAGAGTTTGAATATTGCTATGGGCTCTTCGGTTGAGTAGGACTATGAGACCCTTATGGACCTAGGATGGTGCCCCTTTTGTAGTGTGATACATGTTTATGTGAGAGATCATAAAAACTTCTTATCCATCAAATGTCACATAAGGCTCCTTTCCTAATCATTCTCCTTTCCTTTATTTGGAGGTCATAAAGTCAAACAAAGACTGCTGGGATTAAAGAATAGGCCAGCAGAAGTAGATGACTTCTTGATCATGGTACTTTCGGGAAAATCAACAGTCCATAGATTAACATGGCAACCACCCCTCTAGGATCCTTTTTACTGCAATCAAAGTTTGAAAGATAAGTGGCCCCAAGCCATCCATCACAAAGACACAATAAATTTTTAGCAGCTTATGTTTTGATTTAAATATAACAACTTTTTAGAATAAAGGAAAAAAAATATCTATTTGGCCACTAATCTATCCAAAATTTGTGTATTTGATCAATGACCTTTTATTTAGTAACATTTGACCACTCATTTATATAATTTAGTTATATTATGCCATTGATCTATCAATTTGGTGAAATTTCATCCTTCTTGAATCAAAATTAAACGGAGATGAAAATGTTAAACATTAAAATTTCGTATATTTCAAATAAGAAAATGATACTAAAACTAAAATTGTTAAATAATACAAATGTAAGAATGTCAATTAATATAATAAAGGTGAAATTTCACCAAATTACATAAGTAAGTAGCCAAATGTGACCAAATAAAAGGTGCATAGCTAAATTCAATGACTAGATAATGTTTCTTTTAGAATAAATAATATAACAAAAGTTTGAATTATATATATATATATATATATATATATATATATATATATATATATATATATATATATATCAATTTCTTTTACAACAGAGTCAATATATCATTATTATGCTTATGATATTTTTACGATAATATCTTTCTAATAGTAACATAATGGACTACATTTTCATTTAAATGAAAATGGAACATGCGATATCCATATTTTGTAAAAGTAAGCTCGCCAATACTGACTTGGTACTGATTTTGAATCAATTTGGTTCTTTCGTGTTACTATTTCCTGACATGAAATACTATAAAACACATAGTAAAAGTCAATTTTGCCCTTATTAAATATACTTTTTTAAAAAAAAATTGACAGAACTCTGGCGATTCGAACTCCACCGCACGGTGGAGTTCATGAATCATAAGCCTCACCACAAGGTGGTGCACATGAACATTGAGCCTCATCACATGTTAAGACTCATGATCTATGAGTCTCTCCACAAGGTGAAGCGCATGGATCATGAGCCTCACCTTGTGGTGGGACTCAATGTTCATGAGTTCCTACTTTAACCCTAACTCTAACATTTAACATTAAAATCAAATCAAATTACATTAAATAACATAAAATAACATACAACATACATTGACATTTAATATTACATGAATTGAAATCAAACTAACGAATTATATTAATCTTAAAATATTTGCATGGCTCGTGAATAATGAGCCTCACCACACGGTGGGGCATATGAATCATGAGCCTCATCATGTGGTGGGGCGCATGAACATTGAGCCTCTCCACATGGTGGGGCTCGTGGATCATGCGCCCCACCATGTGAAGAGGCTCAATGTTCATGCGTTCTACCATATGGTGAGGCTCATGATTCATGAGTCCTAACAAAAATAGTTTTTTTTTCACGTTAATTATTATCAACTTAAATCCGAATTATTAACTTAAACTCGATTTTGTCTTTTTTCGTTGATTCGTCTTTCATACATGATTTAAACTCCGTAAATCTACTCGCTGAAAAATATTTTTGCCGAAAACGATGGTGGTTTGCCGGAATAAATAGTGGTGCCGAAGAACCTTGATCACCAGAATAGGATGGTATGGTTTGGTTTTTGAAATTGATGAATGTATTGGGTGGAAAGTGGTTTGGTTTGATAAAAGTTTAAAATGGGTAGAAGTATATTGGTCTTTTATTACGTCAATTTTAGTAAATCCATGGTTGGATTTATCTCCACACTTTTTTAATCAAGATTCTAGGGTTGTTTCTTGGAAGATGAATTCAATTTTTTTAATTATAATCCTGATAAAAATTACAGGATATAAATTATTCGGTTCCGATATATGCAGCCATGCATATAAGCATTAAATGCAAGTAAATTTATATTTGCATTTTGTAGTTTTCCATTTATAAAACTATTATTTCCAAATCTATTTATGGTAAGAATATAATAAAAATCTGATATATATAAATTGCCATAAGAAAAAAATAAAATCATCAATTATTTTAGAGTTGCACCTTAATTTCTAAATTATAGACCCTAAACCATAGACCTTATACCGAAAAAATTACAAACCCTAAATCTCAAATTGGTGAACCCGAAACACTAATAGACTGAAATTCTAATTAGTAAACCTAAACTACATACTATAAAATTCTAACACGAAATTGGTGAACCCTAAACACTAATAAACTAAAATTCTAATCATTAAATCTAAACTACATACTATAAAACCCTAACCCGAAATTGGTGAACCCGTGACCCTAATTATTGAACTTAAACTACATACACTAAACCCTAAACCCTAACTGAACCCTAAGTCCTAATTATTGCACCTTAAACCCGATATCCTAAATCTTAAATTATTGAAATTTTAAGCCTAAAATACTTAGTGCATATGTTAATTTTGGTTTTTTAGATTGTATTAATTTTTTGTAGATTTAGATTATTTTGTTAACATAAATAAATTTGAAACATATAGTTTAATAAATATACACACATTAAATACAAGATAATATTCACTTGCATTTAATGTTTAATGTTTATATGCAGCCCTAAGGGCGGCCTATATCAAAACTCTTATACATAAATAGGAAGAGGTACATTTAAGATTTAAGGTCTCCTCAGTCAGTGCATGATGGAGAAAGCTAAATTTGAAGCAAAGAATGATTGCCTAATCTCTTCTTCTTCTTCAAT
This sequence comes from Euphorbia peplus, assembly GCA_028411795.1. Taxonomy (NCBI): domain Eukaryota; kingdom Viridiplantae; phylum Streptophyta; class Magnoliopsida; order Malpighiales; family Euphorbiaceae; genus Euphorbia; species Euphorbia peplus. Next base: position 2,266,787 of record CP110843.1, on the reverse strand, counting down.
GATAGACGATGTTGTCCAAGAAGTTAAAGAGCTACTTCCTACCCTTCCTAAAGCCATGGAAGGGACATTTCTCGAGTTGGCTTCATATCAGGGCTTCTGGTACCCAACTGGATTGAGTCAGTTTCAAGCTTTATTATCCTTCCAAAGATGCTTCCAGTCTCGAGATACAGATATTATAGTTGCATCTAATCCAAAATCTGGGACTACTTGGCTCAAAGCCGCAATCTTTTCCATTGTTAATCGAACCCATTATACCCCTTTTAATTCCCCATTGCTTAGCACAAACCCTCATGATCTTGTTCCCTTTCCAGAATCTCTCCAATTCAATACCAAGGATATTCTTGACCTTTCTAGCATCCCATCTCCTCGGCTTCTTTCCTCGCACTTGCCTCATCCAGCATTGCCCGAGTCCATTAAACAGTCTAATTGTTTAATTGTTTACATCTGCCGCAACCCTTTTGATTCCGCAATCTCCCTGTGGCATCATTACCGCGTAATACTAACAGATTTTGAAATGCCCATAGAGGATTTTGTTGAGGTGTATTTTAAGGGGATCAGTTTCGGTGGACCCTATTGGGATCATGTGTTAGGATATTGGAAAGCGAGCTTGGAGAAGCCGAATAAGGTTTTGTTTTTGAAATATGAAGACTTGAAGGAAGATATTGTGTTTTGTTTGAAGAGATTAGCAGAGTTTATCGAGTACCCTTTTACTCAAGAGGAAGATGGAAATGGCGTGATTGAAGAAATTGCTGAGCTTTGTAGTTTAAGGAAATTGAAGAATTTGGAGGTGAACATCGAAGGTATGTTTCAGGGGAAACACCCAAATAAGGGATTCTTTAGGAAAGGCGAGGTCGGGGGTTGGGTTGATTATATTAGCCCTTCCAAGAAGCAACATCTGGAAAATGTTATGCAGGAAAAATTAAGAGGATCTGGTTTGTCTTTCAGGCTTTCTATCTAAGATATATTTCCATACCAAAACAATAAGAAAATGAATAAAAAGAAGCATCATAGCTTCTGTTGTGTGTGTTCTGATTATCATGTTAGTTGGACATCAAGTGTCTACGTTTCTGTGAGTGGTGAATGGGTTTGCAATGTCAGACTGTTAAATGTAACTTATGTTTGTAATATCTCAATTGGCAACTTTATGGTATAAAATCCAAATCCATCCCTAATGTTTTTGTGCAAGTATACATATTACAAAATGGTAAAAGTTTATCCTCAATATTCTCAACTTGGAACAACAATCCTAGTTAACAAAGGTTATAAAACGAGACTCTTACCTGGACCGAGATATTGAGGCACAGAAATTCTAGTGTCCTGGACATTGGAAAACACAATTTCTATATAGGGGTGGTTCCGCCCCTACGAACATCTACAGTTCCATCTGCAAGGTGTTGACTGCACACTATAGATAAAGTTTGTAAAACTTTTAATTTTTATTTAGCCACAACCTAAGCCACGTCTTCTTGGACTTGGTAGGCGATAAAAAAAAAACAAAAAAAAAAAAAAACTAACCAAACTTGTATGTAGTTAACTCGGTGTCAACTGCAAGCATACTTTTGTGCAGTTGGTAGCAATTCCTTTTGCATTCTAATATTGGGTAAAGGACTAACCCTAAACTTCGTCTTTAATGAAAGAAGGAGCAACTTGACAGATAATCTGATTATCTGACAAGTCCTGATCCTAAATTGTTTTTTCACATATTTAAGTACCCATTTCAGTGACATGTCTTCCATATCATAATCAGAACTAACAAGCAAACTGAGATCACATTTGACTTTTATGGCAGTTGATTGCACATTTTTTAGAGATAACAGCAACTTAGGATCTACTTAAAATAAATAAATAAAGAAGAAATAGAATCCTAGCTTATATGAAGATAATGAGGATGAGAAGGATGTGTGTATATATATATAACATGGGTTTTACAACATCTGAATGAAGAAAATTTCTATTTCTGCTTAAAAGTAAATACATAAATACAGTGTTGAACTATAGAGTTGCTGTACACTTATCTCAATTCTAAAGGCATGGGAAACACATTTCAGATCTCTTCGCTCCAATCCAGGGGCATTGCCGAATGCGGTGTCCTCAGTGCCGGAATATCCTCTTTTTCTTTTAAAGCAAGAAGCTTACCTGCATGTAAGCTCTTTGCTATCCAGCTAGCTGGCTGCAGAAAATTTTATTTTATTACATCAGGATAAAAAAATGGAAGTTGGGAACTATGAAATTCAAATTATTCCTAATTGGTTAAGAGCTACTATTTTCAGTAAGAAAAAAAAAATTGAATAAGAATACTGAAGAAACAAACCAAAATTGCCAATCTACTCTCGGAGGCACAGTGCTTCAAATGCCGTGATACTTTATCATCGTCTTCGGCAATAATAGCTCCCACTGATATCTTGTCACCATCAAGACTTTGAAACAACCTTTGGAGGGTTTTGAATACCTGCCCGCCTCCATGCTAAGAAGCAAAACAAAGAGAACAGACTCAGTCTGACTGCTATCCTAACATTTAATTGAGAAATTGGACAAAACTAAGAGGAAAATATAATAACAACAATTGATAGGCAAAGGAAGGAAGGAGTTACAGACATCATTGCCTTGTCTATTTTCATAAGTTTCTCCTTGGCAGGAAATATTATTACGGAAAAAGCAGTTGATTTTCTCTATATAAATATTAATGCCTATCAGCTGCTAAAATTGCAAGACATGCTTTTATATCTGAAATGACGTTGCATGAACAGAAAATTGATGTCAGGTGTTCCAAAAGAGGTGCAAAAACACGTGCATCAGACTTGCCAAATTGGCATACAAATACAACCACAAGACTGCTGCTTTTTTCTCATTTATCAACTTCACAAATGAACATGCGATGTTGGTTTTCTAATTTCCGGTTTGTATTTGCATTGAAAATGTGATTCCTCATACTTTGGACACTATTGCTGTGTTGAAATTTAAACCTCCTGCTAATGAGTAACATATCTAAAAGTACAATGAATTCTATAAGACATGACCAAGAAAATGTAAATGAAATATTTGAATGGTTTAACAGTAAACCTGCGGTATCAAAGACAATTAAAGTCATTCTAGCAGTAACGCCTGGAATGACTATGGATCCGGGGAAGTCTATCCCCGTTGCAATATCGGTAGGACAATTGACCTGGTATCCAATAAGACTTTACCTTGATTATCAATGCCAATTTGGTGCAGAAACTGGGCTTTCCATGAAGCATGATCCCTACTTTATCTAGTATCCGTCTATTATTTACAAAATGATATGACTTTCCCAATTCTGTATATCGTGGACCACCCCAATTTGGTAGAATCATATACCTGGAAATACCAGTTATGACTTAGTAAACCATGGAAAATAAATACCAATGCAAAATTCCTGAAAGAGAAGGATTTGTCAAATGAAAAGTACAATGCTCTAATCCTAATTTTCTGATCAAGTATAAAGGTCCAAAATTTCCCCGATTGATCCTTCTTTATAAACTCCTGCATAGAAATCCCCTTCCCTTTCTCTCTGTATCTCTATCTTTCTCAATACTTTGTTATAACAATATGACCCAAACATAGTCAAGGAACTGACTAAGTAAAACCAAAAATTTATTCATAGGTCATAGCTTATAAGCCATTGCCGTTAGAGCCTTTTGATTATTATCTTTTCCTGAGAAAAATATCATACAACTTATTTTGAATCAAAGTTCAGTAGTATCTTCTCGTCAGTTTAGTTACAGAGCTCCGGCTTTTGATGTAATACAATGAACAAAACAAAAAGATGAATGTAAACTACTATCTTGGAGGCAATGATATAATCTATGTTGCACGGAAACTGAAACAAAAACTGACACCCGTAAAAGTTACTTCTAAGAAAACATAGCTAGGAAATGGAAGTGGAAACAGAAATAAAACAGTGAAACGCTACTGAAGAGGAGTTTCGATGCAACATAGATATAAATACAACTTATATTCCAAACTTACTTTTCAGGAGGTAAACGAGAACCCGCTGCAACAGAGTCAGATAGCCATTTTTCTTTTAGAATGAGAGCATTCACTGCACAGCCATATAAGAATTTCGTTGTTTGTAGCTGGAAAAGAAATGTCAAGAGCAAAGAGTAAATAACAAAGTAGCTATGAAAGATTAGAATGATGAGATGGCATATATAAGGAGTACAAAAAGGTTGTTGACATTAAAAAATTCTCCAATTTCTAAGAAATTATTCTAATATGGGGCAAATGAAGTACTTGAAAAAGTTGAGTAACAAAAACTCTAGGCTTTACTTTCTTTTAGGTATATAGATCCAATTATCAGATCAAAAGCACCCTCTAGATGCCCTCCACCGACTTAAACTTTTATGAGTACCCTAGGAATTGAACCAGAGACCTAGTTTTAGCTTGAGCTATATTTAAACATAACTAAAAATTGCGATGGACAGTAAAAATAAAAACCAATTCATGTAGGAAACAGGAGATTTAAATTTTCACTTCAGTGCCAAGATGACATGCTTGTAAAAAAAAAAGATGCACATATCACAAGACATGCACTGTCCTGCACTCAAATATCAATTTGGTGCAGCCAATAAGAGGTTTTTATTTTTACAAAATTGCAGCACAAGTGTGCACCAAAACTGCAAAACCCTCCTCATGAACAGTCTAATTGCAAACGCAATCCACACTGACAAGTGGTATCTCCACATAGTGTACAATATAGCGAAAAGATGTCTGAAGTGGGTGGTGTGTGCAGACCTAGTGGTCCCTAATGCAAGATATTTCATTCATTCTATGCTGTTTACAAGTTTTACATCATAAGCACAGAAATTACCTAGATGAGGCCAGTGCTTTATAGGTGTATAAAGTTAACTAAAAACATGATAAAATGTGCACAGGAGTCAACTTGAGATGATATTATCAACATTAGTTCTGCTCGAAAATGGTCCATCACCAAGCTACCCTAAACGAAGAACTCATTTCCAATGGATGTAATTCAAGTCCCAAAAATCTATGACTACATGTGACAATGTAAGGGCAAGAGCAAATGGTGATTCCAATTTCTATTTGCATAAAACGGAAGTAACTACCTAATTTACAAATCAATGACCAGCTATTAGGATAGGCGAGTAAAGGCGGAAAAACACCCGGCCAATATTTTACTGAAATCTGGGGTTTAACATCTGACTCTGAAATCATACCAATTCCAAGAACATCACTGTAGAAATTAGCACGCAACTAAATTCTAAGCCGCGTAGATCATGCAGCTAAGTAAAAAAAGAACTTTAAGATATAGAGAGGAAAAGTTTCTGTTACATATCAACCTTCTTTGAAGATATAATAATGGGAAGCTGGTGGAAGTTAGATCTTGCACCTCTCCTGGACCTAAAACTTGAGAGAGATGGAATATCTGAAAGAGTCATACCACCATATTCATTTATCAGTCTAACAATTTCTTTTTCCTTTCGACTAGAAAACCCTGTAAGCAAAAACTCCTGCCCATGAAATACAAATGTTTTCTTCCCATGTATTGGATTTGTGAAACAATTCTTCACATCTTTAGTCCGAGATTCCGAGCGCAACCTTTTATTAGCTCTGACAGAAGAACCTAAGCAACAGTAAATTAAAAAAAATAACAAGTAATTTAGTAAGTTCAGTAGTTATGTGATTGGCATATAAGACAATAAAAAGGTCCAAGCTTACAATTTCTTTTTGAAGTAAGTGGCTTTCGAATGTCCTTATTCTGCTGATGCTCCACTTCAACCTCTGTAAAATGAACTCGTTTTCTAACCTTTCTTGGACGGGGATTTTCCAGCGTAGATTTTGTGTCATCAAATTTTTTGTTTGGAAGACCCGTATTTTGAGGTCCTTGTGTTATAAGCAGTTCAGGAGACTTCTTACCACCTAAATTTTCAACGAGAAGTTCAGAAGGATGTAGACGGCAGCGCGCCTTACGATTTAGAATACGAGGTGACTTTCTCTGCACTGAAGGCTGAATTTGCAGCTCCGTCCCATCATTTGCAGGTTCATCATGCTCCACTGGAACCATGAAAGCAGAGGCTTCATGATTTGCTCCATGACCTCCACCACCAGAATATTCGTGTTCAAATCTGAGAGCCAAGTTAGAAGTCTTCTTACAAGAATCACTAAGGCAATGCCTATTCTGATTTGACAATAGCATTTCTGCACCATGTTCAGATGATAAATGTTGATGTTGGAAAATTTTGTCCCCATTTATAATAACGTCGTGTTTTGGCAACAGTGTGCTGTAAGTCTTAAGTGAGGCCTTCTTCCTTCGAACAGTTGCTTCAGAACTTTGACCATGGATTGTGGGAAGAGCTTCCTTTTCCACTGGCTCAGATTCATTATTTAAATCTAAAACATTTGGACAATTCTCCATCTGAAGCTCCAACTTGGTGTTGCAGTTGTTTTGAGCATCAGCTTCTCCTCCATCATCTTGATTCTGAACTGAAGGAAAAACTGCATTCTCCATAGAGATACTGCAGGGAACAACAGAACAAAGTGGATCGACCATAGATTGATTAGAAGACCTGACCTCCTGAGAATTCAAATTCCCCTTGTCAGCTTTATCCACTGCACCTTCGAAGGGTTTGCTAGACTGTGAAGGAATCTTGGACCCAATTTCATGATTCTGCACAAAAGAATACGCATCTGCAGCAACACCTCCAGATTCAGAGAGAGAGCTTGTCTCGCAGTGAAACCTTGGTATGCCCTTGGCACTCTTTTGCTTTACCTTTGCAGCAACAACTGCTCCCTTTCAAGGGGAGAAAACAATAGAGAAGAAAGCTGTTGGATGAATGATGTAAACCACACTATGCTTATACAGGAAGAAATAGACAAACAAGACCTCACTAAAGTAAAACATGATTGTGAATTATATTTTCGTGGGCATTCTAAATGGTGTAGATTACTGATCAAGCCTAAAAGAGAAAAAAGATAACTGAGTGAAACAAGCAGAAGAGACATCTGGCAGGTGCCATATCAGTTAAGGATAGGTCATATACAAAGTTTCAAACCAGTTAATTAAATGAAATCATTAAAGTGAGCATTTGTAATTGAGGTAAGACAGTAAAGAAAAGCAGAATAGAACTAAAATTTTTAGCACAGCATTGTTAACAAGACTTCGAAGTATAAAATTACACTGAAACAATCTTTAATATCATGAACTAATATTTAAGCAAATGACTGAATCATTCTTCTTAATCTTGCTTAATATGGACTAACTACAGATCTGAATACTGAACTCAAGTCTCCATCCAGAACTAACTGCGAGCCAAATTGATGTCTATGAGCGATGTACCATTGCTTTGTATTATAATTAAGCTTCTATTACATCAGGTTAAGGCATATGTCAAAGTAAGCTACAGGAAATGATCTTACAAGGTGTTCAAAGAGGAATAAGATAAATTGTTATCCTCACCTTTACTGCCCAACCACCTAACCAGCGGCTTCTGAATTTATTGACTAAAGAGCATTTTCCATTTTCTTGTTCTACAAGGAAAATCGGAAAGGAATTTAAGAACAGAGATCTATCAACATCCAGTAACAAAGCAAATGGAAAGAGAGTTAAAAAACTCACCAGTATTTTCTGATAAACAAGCAGGAGATGAACTTGCATCAACTTGAGGCTGAAAGATCATGAAAAGTCAAAATTATTTTAAGTGTAATGAAATTATTAATGTAAAATAGAATCATAAGCTCCACTGATAACTTCATCAACAAAAAAAATAAGCTCCACTGCTGAGCTTTAATTCCCATATTAGCTAAATTTGAAACTATAAAACGGGGTAAACTAACAGAATAAGTGAAAAGAGACTATATGAATAACAACAACAACAAAGCCTAAATCCCAAAATGATTTAGGGTCGGCTAACCTGTATGGTTAATGATGTTGGAAAGGAGAAAATTTTCACCTGTATCGCAGCTAAAGCGTCTGAGATTTTTTCGGTTGGGTGATCTAAAATGGGGTCAACAAGTTCACAGTTGTTCAAGCCCAAAGCTGAACCATCACAAACATTATCTTCTTGATACATAAGCTGTACATCATCTGGTTCATCATTACGCACGTTAAGGTTGTCTGACATAGGAGTATCCTTTACTTGAGACACATCCAAACAATCATTTTGATCGCCAAGGTCCTCGGTGAATAGACCTACATCTCTGAAGGCATTTTCCATAGTTAGGTCATCTAAGTCCGATAGGAAATCAATGCCATCTATTTCATTGGAGGAGAATGCAATGATATCTCTTAACGCGTCCAACCTTGCTTGCTTAACCTGGAGTGCAGCTTCAAGAACAATATCAGGAGTTGCCTCAGTCCTCAGCAACTCATGTATAACCAGTGCTTCAGATGCAGCTATAGAAAGTTCAACTGCTTCAATAACATCAGAATCTTTCGTATTTCTCGAATTAAATTTTTCTTCATGCGTTCTATTTTCCTTACAATCGGTTGAAGATGAAACATTAGCATACTCCAATGCTGGTACGCCAGGATCGATTAATACTGTGCCATCAACATTACTATATTGCTTCTCAATTTCATCACTATTGGCCAGAGTTCGACGACAATCATTCTCCACAGCCGTTGCAGCAGACGATGGAAAAACCTCTACAGCTTCATCGTGGTTACTAGCTGCTTTTGACAGTCTCAGTGTCTCCTGTAAGTCACCTAATGTTTCAACTTGTTGCATTGTCGGAACTTCACTGGACGAGTGAAGCCCCGTCAAGGCATCAATACTCCTGCTTCGGCTACACTGTGATTCCCCATCTGATGAAAGACGCAAGCGAAGATGAAGCACCTATTGACATCAGACCACATTAGCCAACTTCCCGTAAATAAATCCAACTAGATAAGTAAATGTGTAATCCTTTTAAATATCAGTCCGCATTAGACACTAATTGCACCATGAAATCAAAAATTTCAACACGAAACTGAATTTAATCAACGACAATTCACAAAATAACGCGCTACTAACTCACATTCCCAGGCGATGAACTAAGCGTAATCTGAGAAGTATCATCTCCAGACAAGAACAATCGGCAGAAATTATACCGCTCCTCTTCTCTCGATAAATTCTCCACCGGACTGAAATTAGATTGAGGCTCTTTGAAGCTATTACCAGAACTTTCAACTTGAGGATTCTGAAGCCAAGCAGGTAACCAAGCATAATCCTGAAACAATTTCAACACGAAAAATCAAAAACAATATTCACCAAACAGATAAAGGAATCAAGAAAAAAAAAATTAATTAAAAAAGAACGGACATCCCAACTAAGTTGTAACCCCGAAACAAAAAAAAAACGACAGGACTCGAATATCGTAGATTCGAGAATGGATTGTGATGCAGATATGATTAACTAAATTAATTTTACCTCGGAGAATTGAGGAGGACGAAACCCTAAGCTTGACATTGAAATTGGAAAGAGCGCCAAAAAATTTGGAGCGAACTGACGATAAAGATGTGATGAGGTTTGTTTTTCGCGCCATCATAACGCTATCATGGGCTCTTAAGTAGTTGTCGCCGAATGGACCTCTGCACGGGCGCCCGGCCCGTACAAGCCCGAATTTCTTGAGTCGGATTTGGACAAGAAATTTTTTACTAATTTATTAATAAGAATATTGTTAATATACTTATTTGAATTCATTTTATATTTATCATTTGTAAGTTAAAAATAAATATTTGAATTCAGTGTAAAAATAGATTTTAAAAAGAGCACCAAAAAAAAATCAAAATCTCTAATTGACTTCTTTACGGGCAAAAAACACTATTTAGCCACTGATTTTATCCCAAATTTGTGCATTTTGCCTCAGACCTTTTATTTGTTCACATTTGATCAGTCACCTTTATAATTTTGTAAAATCTCACCCTTATTATGTTAAATGGATTGCTACATTTGTATTATTTTGCAATTTTTAGGTTTAGAATTAATTTTCTTATTTGAAATAGAGGAAATATAATGTTTAACATATTTATGTCGTTTTAATTCTAATCAAAGAATAGTAAAATTTCACTAAATTGGTAATTCAATGGCAAATATGACAAGGTGAATGACCAAATGTAATCCAATAAGAAAAGTTGGTGGCCAAATGTACAAATTTAAATAGATTATTGACCAAATAGTATTTTTTTTACCTTTCTTCGTGTATATATGAAAATTTTGAAAACACTAATGTTATGAGCCCATTGTAAAAATGTCTCTTCCATAACAAAGATTCATTGACATAAATTTGGACTTTAGAGTTCATTAGTTCAACATTCGGCCTGAACTCCGACTCAGTTGTATGGTATTATTTGCTGAATTAAGATGATAAACTGAGCTTGTCAATGTGTCAAGCTCATTTGTGAGACGAACTCCTAACACAACCACCCGTAACTTGGCTAAATGGTTCGGACATCAAACTATAGTGACAGAACCGATTTGTCGTATAATCGTATTCCAGCTCAAGTTCTAATTTTCATGTTCGTGTAGTGTAATTTTGTTTTCATTCAGGAAAAAAAAACATATTTGCATCTGTAGACTTCGTTTAGTTTACGTAGTTGAATCTTTAAACATTAGTACTCAAATGTAATATTGAGTCATATTGGCAACATTTCAAAATAGCTTTACTTGCTGGTACAAAAAAAAAAAAAGGTGTATGAAGATGCAATTACAAAATCCTCAGACCCTCTTTTTGAGTGGAGGGTTGCTTGGAACCAAAACCACACCATCGTCCATCACGGGTTTCCCTATAACCGTTTGGCATAAGTGTAAATAAATTTAAAGAGTAAATTGGGCAATGTCTCCATAAAAGAAAGATCAAAATTGCACTTGTGATTATCATTGGAAATGAATATCCATCGCTATTGGTACTTCATACCTCCTATCAAAATTGCAGTTTTTTCACTATGTACAGAGTATAAAAGAACTGAAGAAACAACGAGACCGAAAAGTTTACTCTCTAGCATAAGTGCGATTAGTTTCCCATCAAATATTGCAGTAAAACCTCTGAATCGACTTCTTCGAAAGGTAACAATGAGAATCCTGTAAATGGATCGAGATCTCGATGTCCTACGGATATCGTATAGACAAGAAACCAATGTGGATTAACTGGCTTTAGTCCTCAGTAGCCATTATAATCCCTCCAAGTCATGCCTCGGCCAATTGCAAACGAGGAACGATATTCATTGACTGGAGCTCCTGAAATGAGTTAATAGGATTCATAATTATTATGCAGCAAATGGCATGAAACAGAGATGCATCTAAAAATATGAAAACAATCCAGTATATCACACCGATAGTTTCTTAAGTTTGGACAATTTCACATAAAGATCACAAAAAGTTTATTTTGCATCTATGCATTGTGTACCATTAAGGTCACTTTGAACATTTTCAGCCCAATTTTTTTGCCGAATATATTGACTAGGACGCTCAATCAATTCAATCAGGTAACCTAAACGTCACATGCATTAATTTACTACCATGTGGCACCCATATACTAAATTAGCTAGGTTAATTCTGGTTAAATGAAGGTTGAGAGGTAAGAGAAACTAGGTGCTTAGTGGAAGTAAATCAATATACATAGTTGAATTGACTAAGCATCCTAGTTAGCATTTTCGACAAAGATTTGGCCTGAAATTATTCAAAGTGAGACTATTGATACAAAATGCAAAGATGAGTTATTTTATTGATAGAAAATGAACTTTTGCAACCTTATTGGAGGACATTATCCGAAGTAAGTGACATCAGTGAGATTTAAACCCTATAGGTTTCCGGGGCATGTGATGCTAGCAGCAAGCATACCTGAATTAAGAGCTTGCACGCATACGGCAGTTTCATAGTAGAAATGTTGTCCCCATTTTTACAAGTAGAACAAATGCCGGCTTTCAGTTTATGATTGTAATATCCTAACAAGCCACAAACTCTACAAACCTGCCCAAAAAGAAAATATATACACGAAGTATTTAATCAAACCATAATAATTCTGCTTCACTTTACAAAAGAAATGAAATAAGTGGAGATCATTAGCCGTTACTTGGCCAGTATCTAACATTAACAACTCAAAACAGATATTACTGAATCAAATATAATGGCTTTAGTTTGCCCGTCATTAGAATTTTAAGCATGTACTAATAGTGGAGAAGTCCGCCGACAGATGAACATAAAAACTTCCACCACTGTAATTCAGAGTTTCCGGCTAGATACAGTTAATCAATGGCTGGTTTTGCTTCGGAAAATTATATAAACTAGCATAAGTATGCAAAAGAATATTAAGTACTCCCCCCCATTTCATATTAGATGTCTTTCTAGAGAAAATTTTGTTAAACAACACATGTCATTTTGGTTCAATCTACGCATAGTAATTGTCTTTTACCAAATGGACCCCTATTTAAATAGCCTTTTTTGTCTTGGAAATTGATAAAAAAAACAAATAATGGAAGGGTAACAAAGTCTTTTAAGCCCTTGTGCATTAGCCTTAAACAATATGTATTATGAGATGGAGGGGAGTAGTATCTAATTCAATAATTCAAGAGATAATAAAAATATATATAACATGCTTCATCACTTAAAATTTGTGGATATCAGTAGGTTATACGAATGCGGGTAAACATCATGATTATATTTGTGTCCATATTAGATAAAAATAATAATGGCACGAATGCAGCTGAGCCAAAGACATTAACACGATGTCTGTTGATAGCATTTTACTGGGCTGACTCCACTATTGCCACCCCTAATTATACTAAAAAAATCAACATTATGAAGTTCGCATGATCAAGCATATATAGTAATTAGCACCTGAACTTCAAACGGGTCACTAGAAATCATTAGGCGCTCGAATATCAACATGCTAGCACCATAGGCAATCAAACAGTCACGTTCCATTTCTCCAACTCGAAGTCCTGCGAAATATATTTTCATCAAAATTCCATACTTTCAAAGTGAAGCGAAAATGACAAAGTATCTTGATAGAGCCAGTCAAAACCTCCATTACGAGCTCTCCCTTCAGTAGGCTGTCGAGTTAGCATGACACGAGGTCCACTACCTCGAGCATGCATTTTATCTAGGACCTAAAGGATATAAAAACAGCGTTTATCAACAAAAAATTGGCAAGAGCAATCCACAAAGTGCATATGTATCCACAATATTTAATAGAAAATCAAAATTAGATGCATGTAATTATACAACGCATAGACAGACCACACGTTATGAACCAGAACTCTTATGAGAATTTGCACGTACATATTATGGCAATAAGAAAATGCCGGAAACCACAAAAGGGAAAACCCCAAGGGAAATGACTATCACAAAATGAAAATGTTAGGAAACTAAGACTATTTCAGAGACCTGATTAGGTTCTTACTTGGTTTTCTCTTCTAAGAGTTATTACTCTATGTTGCTAATAGAACTAGGAACCAGATTCAACATGTTATTTCTTATTCTACTGGTAGTTAAATTATATTAGACTTGTCATTATTTTGAGAGTTCTATTCATATATTCTTACTAACAAGCACTATAGGTCTCTCTAATTGAAGGTCTCTGTGACGATCTCCAACAAATCAATTGCACCATTAAATAAAAGTAAGACTTACTTCTAGACTTTAGGTTCAAGGACCTATAACATGATTCAAGGTTCCATAACATAGAAGACAATTTTATAACTTGATCCAAGGTCCGAGAACATAGAAGACATTAGATTAGTAACTTCGTCATTTCTTTAAGAGTTCTTATTTTCGTTTCTGTTCCTAATAGAATTAGGAATAAGATTCAATGTGTTATTACATCCAGTAAATAAATATGACGCTGTGCAGAATGGAAAAGAAGGTTATATAATGAAAAATATAGAGACAATCTCACCATATGTTTTAACTTCTGGTAGTAAATTGGGCCCATGAAAATGTATGCTTGTAATGGGCAACCTGTGATGCCTGCAAAAAAATCAGGAATATCAGCATGCTTTCTAGTAGGTCTTCTTTACCACAAAATTTAGGCTGCTACCGCAACTCATTTAAAATTGACACTAAAGCACGTCTTTCCATCATTTAAGAATTTGATACATCACTATCAGCAAGTTTTGAAAATAAATCAAAATGACTAAAGGAATCCACATGAGATGACATTGAAGATAAGATGTATTCATTCCAGTACAAGTAGCAGAACCTGAATAAATGAAGTCCTTGCCACTGTAATTAAAGCCATGCTTGACAAGAGTTTCACTGTCATGAAAGAAAAACATATATAAGAACATCAAACAAGAACTCCGGGATAGAGGAAAACAAGTTGCGTCAGATATTAAGTATGCACCTTATAACCTCTACCCTGTCTGCATGACCACTTGGTTCGCCAAATGCACTACCATAATGAAATCGACCACATGAAACTCCAGCTTTACCCCCAAGAAGTTCTATCATCTTTCCAACTGTCATTCGACTAGCCAATAGAAAAATATATCACAAATCAGAGATGATGAACAATTATTAACAGTTCAAATGCGCACACAAAGGTAGAATTTTGAATTCAAGAACAAAAACAATTGAATCGTGCTTTATAAATGTATTTTGTATAAGGGTCAAATTTGCTGAAATTATTAGGAAGATCAATTTTCCGTCACCGCAAAAAATAACTCAATATAGGCTCCAAAGTAGAAACTCTTGTCCAATTTCACCCCTACCATAGAAACTCTAGCTCAAATTTTTACCTTTTTATATGTAGATACAGATTGGAATCCTTGAAAGAGGTAAAATTTAGTACGAATTTCTACAATAGGGAAACGTTTGGACCTTTATATACAATAAGGTAAAATCATCTTCTCTAATAACCTTAGGGGTAAAATTGGCCCTTATCCAATTGTATTAGAACTTATTGTTATCTTGTCTTTCCATTTTTATGATCCAAAGAATTAACGAATGAGAGTAAAATCTACCTAGGAAATCCATGAGGGTTCATAATCAAATCAGGGCAAATGCCTCGTTCAGAAAAAGGAAAATCTTCCTGTTGAATAATCGTTCCACAAACACCTTTCTGGCCATGTCTGCTACTAAATTTGTCACCAACCTGAGTAACCACAAGAGAGTGATCAGCACAGGGTTTGGAAAATGAAAAATAGCCTAGAGTTCTACAGATAAAGATAGATTTATAAATTTACCTCCGGTCTACGGGTATGGCGAATAACAAATTTGATACATAGATTATTATTCCTATCTGAAGAAAGAGCAACTCTGTCAACAACACATGACTCCCCTTCAGGCACTTTAAATGTCTGGCTAGTAGGGCGATATTTGCTGGATATTGGAAAGAATAATGAGCAACAATGGTGTTAGGCTAACAACAGTGAAACATCAAATTACTTACAGATTTCTTAATGCTGCAGAAGCCAATGGTGGCCCCCTTGTTTCCAATGGAGATTCCTTTTTTATATAGACATTATTCAGTTTAATAATTTCCCCAGGAGCGGCGAGTCCATCATCATCCAACACCTACACGAGTGACAACATGCAAATAAATAAATGCACCTTTCTTTCACAAAAACAAAAAATGCATCTTTTGCAGAACACAAATTGAAGAATCATCCAGTTTTTATTTAGTAAAAATAGCATGCGTGCACTATGCTTATCTGCTAACTAGACAATATATATGAGACTGACTTGGAGCCATGAATAGCTCAATCAACAATTTTGATTTTGAGAGTGATGGCCTGGCCTGATCCACCACAGCTTACAGCTATTTAAGTGCCTAAAATAAATGGAATCAATTGACTGATGGGATGAAATGATTTGACTAACTGTCCAAATAGTTCACCGGTTCTAACAAGTAGTAGAATAGTAGTACGATTAAAGTGAAAGCTAGATCACAAATTAGCATATTTGCTTCATATTTGAACATAAATATGTAAGTAGCACAAAAAGTGCAGTTTCTAGGTTTTAAAATTCTACCAATAGAAGAGCAAAACGCACATTAGAACTATTTAAGATAGCATGTGAGAATGATAATAACAATCAATTAAGAAATGGAAGGCGAAAGCTCCCATAACAAATTGAATTACCCTCTCATTTTCTTCAGTCTTAGATGGCGGCAATATCCTATCTTGAGCACCATTCTCATATTTTTGATGGACACAAACAGACCTGTAGAAGGAGCAAAAGGAAACAAGTATTTATGAATACTTCATAAGGGTAAAATAAATTTGTTTCAGTAAAATCATTAGTATTACTAGTTCTAGAAGAAGCAAGAAATAACAAATGTAGTAAAGTTTTTACTTCTTCAGAACAATGCAACGACCAAACCCACGATCTAAAGATGCCTTATTCATGACTATTGCATCCTCAATGTCGTAACCAGTGAAGCTCAGCACCGCTACAGTTGCATTTTGACCAGCCCCAAGCTTATCATAACCAACCTGAAATTAAACTAATTAATTGAGGACTTATTATGATCTCCATTGCATTCGTCTTATGCCAGCATAATTACCAGTTCAATTGTCCTTGTTGTCAAAAGTGGTCGTTGAGGATACACCAAAAGATAAAGCAACGAGTCCATGCGGGATAACTGCAAACTCAGGGCATTAACATTGACATACTCAAATCACATATTCTCTACAGTAACAACTTGCACAAATATCAACATACATTAGTGTGTATATCAGTTAAAACAGTGATCAATAAATGTTAAGCAAATTACATTCATTGCAATATTTTCCACAGGAAAATTATCAGTCCAGACATGTTCAACACTATGAAGATAAAAACTAATAAAGCACAGTGAAATGTCTAAAGGAATCATTCATTTGGTCTTAAAAAAAAAATCTCAAAAATGTTATGTCAAAAACTTCCTCAGAACATTGAGCATGGTAAAATAACTCCAGGACATGCTTTTCAAGTCAAACTTGTATCAGGGAAAGATGGGATAATGTCATGAATTAGGATTCATTATCATGAGGATTTCCGCATCAGTACTTGTTCCTAGATGTCCTAAGTCTATTTGGATTAGTTATTAGTTATTATTTATTACTCCTATTTTGTGGTTGTTTTTATATTCTAATTAGCTGTTGTGTCTTTCCCAATTAGTGTCCAGCATTCCAGCATGCAGTAGCCTTAGTTGGCATTATTTATATTCTAGTTTAGTTGTTGTCGCCCTAGTTAGTATAATTCCTATTTTGTACTCTCATATCTTCTTCATTAATAAAATAGAATCAAGTTGAATATCAATCAAGGTTCAATTAGCCTTAAGAGATCGTGGAGTTCTCTCTTAACAAGCTCCTAACCAATTACGAGATCGTGGGGCTCTCTCTTAATGAGCTCCTAACCAATTTATCAAGATAGGTAACAGAAGAAAGACTAATAAGCAGACTTTCCTAGAGGATTTTAAGGTACAAGGTCCCATAACTAGATCCCAAACCCGCGTTCATAACAGATAAGGCACGAGATTAGTTACCCTTTCCCAAAACCTTTTGTTACTCACATAAAACGAAAGGCCATCGTCTCAAAAGGAAAGAGAGATAACGAACCCACTGAAATCACATGAGTGCCAACTTGTTAGCATGTTTTGCGTAATTGGAAACAGAATTATCCTTTGACTAACAAAGGCACGCCACCAATTGAGAATGTATCCACTTGGCCTTGAACTACGTTGAGCAAACAAACCCACCAACACTCATAATATTCAGCAAGCGGCAGTGATAACAATATCGTTTTATTTTTTTGCATAACAATGGAAATAGGAATTAGTTGCATGACACATGAAACCATAATAATTCTTACATGGTTTTATGGAGGCACGGAAAAAAAGGTCTAACATAATCATAAAATTAATTATGGTGACACAATAAAACCAACTTCAGATTGTCCGACACTAGAATTATATTGAAGAGACTTGCAAGAATAGTTTAAATGATGATTGAAAAAATCACTTGCCTGGTTGTACGCAATATTTCCCATAGCTTGTTTCCCCATGGCACACTGTTACACAACACAGAGCAGAAACTGTGGGTAAACATATTACTTGACAGATATCAATCACTAAATAAGTTGAGAAAATATAGAACAAAACCTGATATGTATTTCTAGGAGACTGATTATGATGAGGATATGGTATTAGCCCAGCAATAACACCTAACAAGGTGAAAGGTTCTATTTCAATGTGCGTCGTATCGGGTGTAGCCTCCCCTTCATACAAAGCTATCTGTGAAAATAAAAAATAAAATGAAGAATTCTCTTAAAGCCCATCATTTATGGAAGAGGAAAATACAGAATTCAGAATGCCAGAGAAGTTCAAGAACAAAACAAACTTGCAACAGCTAAAGACTGATTGCTGATAGATATGAACCAACCAGTGCATTGTTCTCTTCATTGACATCAAGATACTCGATTAATCCGTCGGATAAGAAGCTGTCGAAAGTGCGGACTCCATCCTAACAGAAAACAATAAGGCATATCACTTCTGAAGCAGTCATTCTGCGTAGAAAGAACACATATATGAAACTCACCACCAACTCTTTCATATGATTCTCTTTAATCCTGGATACACCTTTGTCTGCAATAACTAACGGACGACAAACTCGACCACCATCAGAAGCAATATACACAGTACGCTGAAAATCACATTCATTTTCAATATAACTATCACAAGCAAACGAAATGGAAAAACCAACTGTATAAGCATTAAGTGGAAATAAGAGACTTCCAGCTTCTTCTTTTCATTTGCAACTGAGCAAATGATATACACCAGCAAAATAATTTCTAGCCAGAAGCCTCACACAAATGTTTATTACAGCTCAGTGGCTGAACTGGCCCTTCAAGATAGTAGTATAGAAGCTTAGCCATTGTAGGGTATTAAGAGTATCCAACAATTGAATCAAACTTACCGAATCTCATATAGCCACAATTTATTTATTGAATCGGCAAATGTTGATTCGCATTAAAAACTCTGCCCAAACACAAATATTTTATTAAGATCTCTCTTCCTTGCTCACCCAAAGCTACGTATAGTCGGATCCCAATTTTGCTATGATACAAAGCTTAAAGATAGTTCTCTAATCTCTACTCATTTGCATAAACCTGATTGTGGTTTCACAATCATATGCTTGTTGGTATTATACCTCCATGTTCAGACCAGGTTCAGACCAGTCTAGTATCTGTAATGCTATCCAGTTCCATAACAGTGGCAAACTTCTTATTTTGACATCATTTTTTCTAAATAGATTTGACAAAAAATATTACCTGCTTCACATTCACAAAGACGCTTACAAACTCCCCAATTTTTCCAGCTCTTCTTAGCTTTCTCAGGGCATTAACAAAATACTGAAAGGATGAATTTGAGAAGAAAACAAAGAAGCTATGAAATCAACTGATTGATGCATATGTATACAAATCAATTAATTGTAGATGAAACCTTTTACCTGTGGCCTCCTGTGCTTGCCAAGAATGAGCCCGTTAAATATTACCAGAAAAGAGTTTGGTGAATGAAGCTCTTCTCCCGAGAGGAGTTCCAAGTCTTCAACACCCAAACAAGAGCACTATGACAGCAAATATTAGAGTCTCATAATTTACTTTCTAAAATGAGCAGAAAAAGATACAAAGAACACTTATTACAAATTCCTATGACAATAAAGCACTCTGATTACAAACAAAAGAAGCATTATTCTAAACTGTCAAATGTCTCAAATAATTATCCTCGAGAAAGTATATTCATGATCTTCATCTCAAGTACGGGAAGAAAGGATATGTACTGCACTGCAGAATGCTAAGGATTTGAGAGCAAGACACTTGAAATTGCTCAAAATTTTGACCATAGAGATAAAGAAAAACAAATAACGTAAGATGTGGGAAGTTGAATGTGTTTATGAGAGTAGATAAAGGAAGCCTATCGGTAAGAACTAGGCTTGGCTTGGCTTGGCTTGGTTAGAAGTGACCACCCATTATGTCTCACCCACCGAGGTGGGGGCTACGAGTTCATCCCTATTTCACTGGGTATTATGGGCATCTTGACCTATATATATATATATATGTAATCTAACTTGGTGAATAAAAGAAAAGAAAGCTATCCGCAGAGTTTAATAACAATCAGACCTTGTAGCAAGAGACATACATCTGTGAACTAATAATTAGCAGAAATGAGTTTTAACTGCCGAAGCAATCTACAAGAAATTTGATTCCATGCAAACCCATATCTGAGCATACCAACCTTACCACACCAACCAGCATGGTTTATCTACATCCAACAACTGAACTTCCTATTTAATATGTAAACATTTAGGCCACCTTATACTGAATAATATTATGGAAGCAACTTATGCACAGGTGCTGCAAAACAATATCTGAAAATTGCTTTTACTTTTCATGAAGATTTGAAGTGAAACCTACCAGAGAAATCAAAGGACCCTCTTCTTCATCAGTTGTAACATGAGTCATTAAGGCCAAGTTCTTGACTAGTCCACAGGCTTCACCTTCTGGGGTATCACAAGGGCAAAGCATACCCCACTACAATAAAACAAAGATTGATCAGCAAAGCAAATAATCTGAAGGTCAGCCGTAGAGCACATAAGTAAGCATGAACTTAATGATAATACAGTTCTGAAGTATTCTAAGGGCAATGACACGGAAATTTAACGTTACCTGGCTAGGTTGTAATGCTCTAGGTCCACTTACTTTCCTGGACTTCTCAAACTGCGGTGAGACTCTGGTCATCATCCCCAAACTCCCTATATATGATAATCTAGCTAACACCTGAGAGAAGAAAATTTTTTAGCAATTTATTCTACACAATGACAGCAAGAGTGGTGGTCAAAAGGGATAATACTAACCTGTGTCATGCCTTTCCTGTGCATTTTAAATCGTTTGACATCAAAATTGCCAGAAGAAAGTGTCCTTTCCAGCCCTTGAGTAATACTATCTCTGACTAAATGCTAGGGAAGGGCGGAAGCTTTGCAAGTTAGACAAACTTATTCAGGAAAAATTAAATCAATTCATGCAAGATGAAGTGTTAAAAGCAATAAAGAAAGAACAAAAAGAACCTCAATCCCAGACAAACAGTTGAACTAAAAGTTATATGTCAAGCCAATTATAGTGTTCTGAAGTTTAAACTGAGATAAAATTTTATTTGCAATGCCTCCAAAAGGAAAGCAGATCTGGAACAAGATATTTATGTATATCAAACCACTTTAGTGGTGATTTATACAAACAATTCCAGCAGAATTTCACCGACGGAACATCAAAGAACAATAGTACATGTCCGAGTTTTCTAAAGCTAAACAAATGAGTCCTGCAAAAGGAATAATATAAGGAACACATATGTAAAGCATTGAAAATCATTTGTAAGACGAATAAGACACCAAGATCAATTGATGTCATATTGGCATGAATCCACATTGTTAAAAACTTGCTGTACATCTTCTCACGATAAAAAAATTTCTTTATGATCAATTGAAGACACATTATGAAGTTAGTTCTACAATTAGACAACTGTCATTGAAATCACAGCTAGCTCACAGCCATTTAATGTCTTTGGAGAAATTTGATCAAATAATTATATAAATAAGACCTGAATAGATGGAAATTGATGACAAAAAAAACGGAAACACACAAAATGCAGAAGCAATAAAAACATGACGATGCATCTCCAGAGACATATCTAGGAAAATGAATACATATATCGAGATTACAGTTTTTCCCAAAATCCGAAAATCAAAAACTTCCTGATTGGGACTCATTATATATTCTAGGTTTTGAAATCACAAAATCCACCACATACTTGGGCAGGGTCCAATCGGCTAGAGCGGTTTGATTTCACGAGCAGATTATCAATTGTTCTCTGAACCTCCGAAATCATCGTCTTAAATAGATCCTATAATGCAAGCCCGGTATTGAGTTAGAGAAATAATCTGAGAGAGACAATGAACAACCAAAATAGCTTTCTATAACACATATATGATTGTAGGACACACCTCAAAGAGCAGAGAAACTAATTGGCCGGATAGCTCCAACCTCTTATTGCCCACATAATCCTATTCAACAAAAAAAGGGCTTATTGATCAAAGCAGAAACACCAGAAATACCGTCGCTAAGTAATCCATTTACTTATAAATGCACCTCATAATCATTAAAGCTTCCTCAAAACTACAAACAGGTCACACTCAGCTAGGGTACAAAAAAATTGTTTCTAGCATTGCAAATGAATGAACCAGAGAAGCAATAGGATGAACCTAGGACACACATGTAGTAGCAGCAGTTGCAACAGTTGCATAATCTTTTCAAAAAGAGGATAGCAGAACAGCCAAACTAAGGGAGTATAATAATCAATGCCTTGTGATAACAAGTCTCAATGCCTTTGTTTCAGAAAAATAGTTATAACCTTTCCATCCTTCGTCATGAAATATTCATTTTTCTTCTTAAGGGAATGATGTTTCGGCAGACACATCTCTTATTTCTTCATGGCTATATCTTTCGTTTTTCATGTCTTGTGGATTTTATATATTATAATTCGTAAACAAAACAAGATATGCTCATTTTGCGTAGAACGAAATCAATCACCTTATCATCCATGGCATCCTTGTTTAACATAGCCTCCATCATCCTTCGCAACATCACTGCAACATATAAACATTTTGGACGAAAATTGTCCCTGTTCACCTAAGGCAAAGAAGAACCAATATTCAACTTGAACTGATGAAGACTAGCAAGTGAATTTAGAATTTCATATAATACATGAGTGAAAATCCTACCGGGACATTAGCAAGAAATACATCTCGAAGCACAGGCAAAGCCCTACTTTCCTGTTGGAAAGTTCAAAGGATGATAAGACACGAATCGACCAAACAATCAGTGGTATATAAGACATAGGATAGGACATAGGCGCCTCTTTATATGCATATAATGAGAGAAACCGGAGGAAAAACCTGTCTAGATGAGGAACTGGCATATATAGACATCTTCACCTGCAACAGCCAGAAACTCATATTAAAAACGTGTTGAGGAATTGGGCATAGAGTCAAAACTTACAATATAATTAACTACTGAATCATACAGTCAGATCACAATCTTGTACTACACAAACCATCAAATAACACAATGGAAAATGTTTTTAAATGATGCATGAACCAATTTGCTACAGCAGCTTCCTTCTAGAAGACATCTGGAAGGACGGCCTTAAAATAAAGCACAAGTAAAGGAACAGGAACTGTAGATAACAGGCAGAAGCAATTCAAATAACTACACCTCGCCCATATAATAGATGATATTTAATGGGAATATCATGTATCAAAATCAGGTCACTATTTTTGGAAGTGGTTCAGTACTTATTTATTTTTCGAAAGGAAGTGGTTCAGTATTCATGACCAGATACAATACAGGTTAAGTGTCGCTATCATTAGCATATTTGCTAATTTACCAGTATACTGGAAGTCTGCATTGAGGTTTGCATGCATTTTCCGGTAGTAGTGAATAATAATACGCAACTCACACAAACAAGGTATCTATGTTCATACTGGGCGCAACTTACACAAACAAGGTATCTATATTCATACTGGGCAACTGTCAAAATATCACTAGTCAAATACTAAAAAAATGCAAATATACTGACTCATACTCTACTGATCTGTATAATCAAGCTACAATTCTTCAATCTAACAAATGATAAATGGGTGCCCTCTAATGTGCTCTCATGTTCTCCATAACGAGGAGAACAGTTAAAAGGCAATAGTTAATTGCAAAATTTGGTCTAACAAGTGCATATAATACCAGAATAAAATTTCACATTCTCATTGCAATGAATAGACAAGAGTATCACACCTTTCCTTCAAGGTACTCCAGAGCTGTTCGTTGAGAGTATATATTTAGACCAGCGCATTCCTGATACAATTAGAGATGAAACAAAAAACTAAAGCTCACTCACATAAACAAAAGACTGCAGTTCCATAATGGACCCTGTGACAGACCAATAACAACAAAAGATCTTGTTTCCCAAATGTCAAAGAAGGGTAGCCCATTCTACGTTTCTCAGTAATAGAGTAGCTAATCTGTCATCATAGGTTATCCAAATTTGGATTTCCCAGAGACAATGCCAAGTAATTGAAATGCAAGTAGAGCTTTAGGACATGTTTAAATTAGCTTTTGGGTATAGTAGATAATTCTTAGTGGTTGCTAATAGTTGCTACTGACTGTAGATATCAATAACAATTTGATAAAAAAAATTACAAATTGTTATTGTTTTTATGTTAAATGGCAATTAAGAGTATAATTCAACTCTAAATATGTTTTTATCGTAGGTAAAGCACCATTTCGAGGCCCTAAATTATTTGTGTATAAAAAACTAAGTGTATAGAGTAATAAATTAATTTCATAGTGGATGGTACAGTCTAAATAGAATACAGTCAAATTAGTTACCAACAACTAAAGATTGTTGTCCGGAGAGTTTGTACAGACATTTTATAGATGTTTAGGGCAAAATCTACTCTCAGAAAACCAAAACAAATAAACCAAACGACCTCTTAGATTGCACCATAAAGGTGTCTATGAAGTTAACTGATATAAATTCCGAATGTATAATGGCTTGTTACCTCAATAGATGGCAAAAGTAACGCACTATATCGAGGATCTCTTCCTAACATTTGTACAACCTCTTGATCACTTTCCATTCCCATAGCCTTAAGCACCACCATAATAGGAATCTGCAAACAACTTTTAAATTATTAAACCCCGGTCGACCTCTGATAGCTAATTCAAAAGGAAAGTAAGAAACGAAAGGTTAAAAAGTGGGAAGTGATATATCGCTGCAATGTAGACCTTTTTGACAAATTGATTGAGAAATAGATACATCTTTTCTTTCTCCATTTGAATAATTGTTTTACTTTTTGTTGTCTCTGTACTGCTTGTAACAGATGCATTTATACTGAAAAACAGATAGTAGACCACATAATGAGATGAGCCAAATCTAATGCAGTGCAAACCAAGTGGAAAGAAAAACATCAGAAATAACAATTATCATCAAAAGAAAATAATTGCATGATTATGAAATTCCCCACAAGAAGTAAAAGAGAAAAAATAGATGATGACTATCAAAGAGCACAAGGAAGATGAATACAGGAAACATGAAGAGGACTTACTTTCCCTTCTTATCAGTATCAATGATTATTCTGTTCTTGGAGAGTTGTTCTTGTATTAAAATCACCTGATTGAGATCAACAGAATCAAAGTACGACTGTAAGAAACTTGCAGAACAGATTACCAAAGAAACGTCTATTATCAAGAATCATACTATACGAAGTGTTGCAAAATAAAATGCACACATAGACCATCAAGTAAAAAAGTCAAAATGTCACCTTTTCTGTTCCCTTTACAACAAAATATCCGCCAGGATCAAGGGGGCACTCGCCTAAATTCAGCAAAATAAGTAATTGATAAGCAATAACTAACATACAAAAAGCTTTGTCCAAAATTTATCCACACAAACCTAGTCTTGCAAGCTCAGCTTCATCTTTCCCATGTAGTACACAACAGCGACTACGTAGCATGATAGGCATCCTTCCAATAACAACATCATTCTGCAACAACAACACAGTACAAATTTAACATCCAAGATCCACTTTCGCATAACTAGATACCACAATGATGTTGTAACTACCTTCTCCACCCTCATTTTCTGATCATGGCTTCCTAGAATATATTCTACATTGACCATTATGGGAGCAGCATATCTGAAATTCAGAGCCCATAAAAAGATAAGAAATTAACATACAAATATTAGAAATGACATTTAGTTTAGCCACATCCATTTTTTATATCACCAGTAACATGGCAAGAAATATATCCACACGTATATTTAGAAGACATACTTGCCGATGCATAGACATAATACAAACTTTGAAACTAGCAAAAAGGACAAACTATAAGAAATAAACTTCTCATTCCAAAATTAAGCCATGGTGTGTGTGTTTGTGTGTGTGTGTTTCTAAACATTTAGTCATTGTTATCCTGCAATAGCATATGCATAATGAGTATAAGGACCTCGAAAAATTCTCTTTTCGTCCTATCCTATGAACTTTAAGGTGTATAAAATTTTATATTGGATTCTCCAAGCATAAGCGGGGCAATGGAAATTCTACTTAACTAGCCAACCATAATATATAACTGTTATTTTCGGTTTTCTGTACCTATTAGAGTTTCCGTGTTATCCTATATATACATGTATTTTGTAACCGATTTACTCACTTGATTCATAATAAAAAGTTGCTCATCGCTCCCGGAGTCCTAGGAAATATTTGCCGAACTTCGTTAACAAATTCCGTGTCATTTATAGCTTTAATATCTTGATTGAATTAGCTAATAACCAATATAAAACTGAAGAGGAAATATAAGCGAGGTTAAAGGCTACGTACGTCATGTCAGACAATCGGCACATGTGAGGACTGAGGTTTTCCACAACACCATCCAGATTCACGGAAGGTTTACCAATTTTAACATCTTTGAACCTGGAGCATTGAAAAATACAAGTCAGCTGATAAGAAATCAATAATTAAGGAACTAAGATGATCAAGACAGCAGTCTGAAAATCATATACCGTAGGTAAATGCCAGGATCAACAGTGGATACAATTCGATCATTAGCACGCACAATCTTCTTTATACCGATGTCTACAAAGTAATTAAACGAGTCCAAATGCTGCTTCACCAGCCCCCTCACCTGACCGTAACAACAACAGTAGTATCAACAAACAAACAAACAATGAAAAATAACAGTAATGTTGTTTATATTTAGATTCTTTTACCTTCAAAAACTCGGGAAGAAGTTGGAATTTATCAACAGCGGATTTGATTGGAGCAGCGAGGTGTTGTCGATCCATAACTTGCTCCCCCATACAAATCCTTCAAACAACAATGCTTAATGATTGAGCAGTTAGGGTTAAGGAGACTTGAGAAGAAACTAAATAAGTACCTCAACGAAACTAATCTCGCCGGTGATCAATTTTGGCGGCGGCGGCCGCGGTGGAGGGATGTTTTTGCAGACGTTTATTCGAATTGGGAAAATAAGCTTTTTCTGATATCCCGTGATTAAAAATGGCGGTGAGGAAAGGAATTCAGTTTTTGAGAGAACTGATTATTTAAGCAAGCGTACTATAAACCCCGTTCTAACTTCTAAAACCCTGTACGGGTAAGTCAAACCGGGTCGGGTTTGGATCTATCCGGTTATCCATTTAATTTTACCGTATACAATTATTTAGAGCAACTTCAATGGGAAGAGTTTTCTAAAAAATTAGATTACACGACATCAATTTTAACAACATTTAAAAGGTGGCAACCATTAGAGTATAGAAGAGTGTTTAAAATATTTCAGCATTAGGTAATTTAGCTAATGTTGCATGATCTATTAATTTTATTTAAATAAATAGTATTGTTGCTTTTTCAGAATTATTTATTTAGAAAAATTAAAATATAAATGATAAATAAATTTAAATTTTATTAATAAACAGATAAAGAAAAATAACAAAATAGGAATAGAAATATAAATAACAAATTTATATATAATTTTAGTTATGTGGCTATTATAAATTTAGTGATCTATGCAATTTTTAGATTTATTTTCTTTTTGTCACATTTAATAATTTTAATGTCGTCTCAACTACATAAATGACTTTCAAGTTTAAAATTTTACAATTACAAACCTCTCAAATTAAAGAACTCATAATGAATTGAATCCTCTCAAATTATTTTACAAACATCTAAATTTATAAAAGGAAAACAACACAATAAAAAACGTGGTTTCAGTCATTTTCAAACATAATTCTCATGGTTTAGATTTTTGCAAACATGCACTAATCCCTCTAAACTATCATTTTATAATAAATAGGATTAAACACTTAATTGCCCCTTGTGGTATTCAAAATTTTGTTTTTTGCTCCTTGTGGTATGATTTGGTGACATTTGCCTCTTGTGGTATCCAATTTGGTGACATTTTCCCCTGGTGGATGAAAAATGGAAAAATTTAGTTTCTCGATCAGTTCAATTATCGTATTTTCATAGATTCGTACCATCAAATTTGCTAAATTTACAATTTGAAATGATATTATGTAATAAAACTTATCTAATTTCCATCCGTCATGGGGCAAAAATGACAAAATTTGATACCATAGGGGGCAAATGTTACCAAATCATACCACAGGGGGCAAAAGCTACAATTTTGGATACCACGGGGGGCAAATAGATGTTTAATCCTAATAAATACTTGCAATTTCATTAGATTTTAATCTCCACCCTTACATTTTAATTTAATGGTGATTGACCAAATTGTATTTGGTTAGTTATCGACTAGGTGAACACCACTCACTAATTTATAGAGGTTTTACTAGGGGTGAGCAAATATGAACCGTAAATCAAAATCCGAAGAAACCGATTCGAACCAAACCAAACCATATTTTGTTTGGTTTGGTTAGGATCTCGTTTTTTGAGTAATTCGGTTTTCGGTTCGGATCAGTCTAGTTAGGATAAAAACCGAACAAACCGAACAACTCGAGTTACATTATAATATTATTGAGTTTTAGTGTTTTGTATGATATATTAAACTTTTAAATATTTTCTGTTTGTTTTAGTTTTGTGTAATAACCAATAACAACTAAAACAATATTTATTGTTCATAGTTTAATACAAATGTTAAATACTATTCACTTAGAATAACGTAATTTAGGATAGCTTTTTAGAGTAAAATTAGAGGTTTTGACCGATATTAGAGGTTTTGACCATCCAAACCTCTAATTGTGGTGTTTGGTGGAAAGATGTTTCAAATAGCGGTAACGGAGAGCAGAACCGAACCGAAAACTGAGAACCGATAAGAACCGACTCGGACCGGATCAGACTGAACCGAATTAAAATTCGGTTCCGTCGAGTTCTTTATATTAAGTTCATTTGGTCCTTGGTCCGGTTCAGTTCGGTTCGAGTAAAAAACCGAATAAACTCGGACCGAATTAGAATGTTAATTTTTTTATTTATTTGCATGTTTTTACAAGTATTATATGATAAAATCTAACAATGTTCTAATTTTATTCTAAGTTCAAGTCAAATTTGGGTCGTAAATTTTAATTTTTGAAGTTGGTTGTTGAACATAAGTGTTTAATATTTATATTGATATATTAGACTATTCAAAACATAAGTGTTTATATTGGTTTAATTGTTGTTTTTATTTATAAATCATTAAACTGTCAAACCTTTATTGTTTATATTGTTTTTATTTAAATTAGTGTAAATATGGTACATAAGGAACAAGAACAAACAGTTTATTTTTTTAAAAAAAAGAAGAGAAATAATGTATATTCAGTCTATAACTGGACCAAACCGAACTGGACAGAAATACTTCGGTCCAGTCTAGGACCGAACCGAATTCGATTTCGGTCCAGAAAAAATAGGCTAATTTGGTCCGGTCCTTTTCAATTGGGTCCGTTTTTGGACCGGACCGGACCATGCTCACCCCTAAATAGCGGTTTGGCCTCAATTAGCGGATTGACACATTTACCTTAATTGACTTTTTTGTCTCTGCTTCATTCTCTTTCATTTCCGTAGTTAGAAGTTAAAAAAAATAATATACCTATTTTTATATTATTTTCCATTAATTTCTTACTTCAAATTAAAAAATAATTATAATAATTCAGTATTTTATTAAATAGTTTTTTTTTTGGTGGTTCTCGGGGTGCCAATTTAGTTGGGATGTCGAATCCTCTTCCTTGCCTCCTACCCGGTTTTTATTCTAAAAATGAAAAACAACATATAATAATATATTTGATGTTGAGCATCTCCACATATTTGATAATGTAATCTCTATATGATATGGTAAGCCTTAATTACCATCTCCATCTTGTCTAATTTTAAACATAAAAACATTTATTTGAGTTTAGTGATATTTTAAAATTTACGTCTATATTTGTTAAAAAAACGAAATCCTTACCAATTTCAGTATTTATATTGAACAATATAAGACTACTTTATACTGTTTTAAAATATACTTTCTACATATCAAAAATTAAATGTCTTTAATTGTCATTTTACATAAATAGTTATTAACAATCAATTAAATTTTTACCAAACAAATTTACACAAACCGCAAATCGAATCGGCTGGTCAAATCAGCTAGTTAAAAGTCAATCAGCTAACAACTAATGTAATCTGCGGTCAGCTAACAGCTAATCCACAAACAGGTCTTGTGTATTAAACTTGACTAATAAATTTTTATTTTGATTTTTACCCGAACCTAATTAGACCGATCGAAATTTGAATTGATTAAAATTATAAAATTTTCTTTATTTGATTAAATTCTATTTGATTCGGTTTGATTTTTATCCGAACCTAACAATAATCATCCTATCTTTTATTGAAATAGCAAATTATTTTGCATGAGCCGCAATTTAATTTGATCCGACTTAGCACGTGCGAGTTTCTAACACCCAAAAGACCTTTATCGGGATGGTAAATTATCCAATGAGAAATCCGACGGCTCATAATGAATGAAAACACAAGGGATTCTTCCTTGATAAGCACCACCTTTCCATGTTTCCCGCATAAATTAAAGTGTAGAACATCAATCGTGAATAAAGATTCCGGCGAGAAGAGAAGAGGAGGAGATTCTTTCATCGATATTTCTCTTTCCGGTACAATAATCAAATACCAGAAAGAGAAATAACAATTTTGCTCTGCTCAAAGGTGAATTTTCTCGTTTACATTCGATTTTAATTGCTATGTATTGTTTCATTCTTCGATTTCCAATTAGTTTTATCGCAATACGAAAGCAGAAATGAATCCTATCGGATCGGATGTTTCCTGTTTTTATTTTGATGTTTTTGTGATGTTTTGCTTAAATTTAGAGCTGAAGCCTGATGGATTGGTTTGATTTGGCTAATTGGCTCTTGTGATTTTACAGATCAGACTCTTCTTAGAATAAGTAATTTAGCCGGAAATTAGTTTACCTTCCGGTGGAATATTCGGTTGGTAATTTGTAATGGGTGCTGTGGAGAAACTAACTGTGAACAAGGAAGGTCGTATACCAGGAGAGGCAAAGGAAAAATTGAAGTCATTGGCATCGAAATGGGACGATGTGCTTGACGCAAATGCGCTGCACGTGATCCCTCTAAAAGGTGCAATGACCAACGAGGTGTTTCAAATAAAGTGGCCAACAAAGTCTGATAAAGGCTCTCGCAAGGTTCTGGTGAGGATATATGGTGAGGGTGTCGAGGTGTTCTTTGATAGAGAGGATGAGATCCGGACATTTGAGTTCATGTCCAAGCAAGGGCAGGGGCCTCGTCTTCTTGGGAGGTTCGCAACTGGGAGAATTGAAGAGTTCATACATGCAAGGGTAAGTTTATGTTTCATTATTGTGTCTTTATTTATTGTCTTCGAATAAATGTCCTGGATCAGTATAAATCATCTTCACATATATTCCATTAGTTGACACATATGGAACTATTTATTTCCCATCTGAAGAGAATCCTCCAAAATGATGACGATATGACAATTCGAATTCATCAATTCCAATTTTTATTTCTTTTTGCCTTCATATTGAATAAACTTAGAGAGGAATATCATTCCTCACAGGCCATATCTATCTGGGGGTGTATGCCCTGAAACTTGTTAGGATCTCTTCACCCTTTCAATGCGGAGGATTTGATTCACCAGCAAAGGTTTTCTCCTGTAATTTAAAAATGATTTGAATGTCGGCTTTGGGATATTAAATGCTCAAGAACTTAAATTAATGTGGAGGGGAGAAAGATGGTGGGAAAGGGGGGATTGAAGTTTCATAAACACTGTATGCTTTTTCATTTATAGGGAAGTACTTGTGTTCTTCAGGGGATTTTATTTTATTTTTGGTCATAAATACTTGCTATCTCTCTCTAAATGAAAATTCCCTGCCTTCTCTGTTGTGCAGACTCTCTCTGCATCTGATTTGCGTGATCCAGAAATATCTTCTCTTATAGCAAGTAAATTAAAAGAGTTTCATGGCCTTGAGATGCCTGGTTCAAAATATGTGCCCCTGTGGGATAGGTTGCGGTACGTTTCTTCCTCTCCCATGTACCAAATTTTGCAGATGAGACCAGTTCAATTTGAATAACTTAATTTTGTTGAGTTTTCAGGAATTGGCTTAAGACGGCAAAGTCTCTGTGCTCTTCTGAAGAAGCCAAGGCATTTCAGCTGGACTCCATTGCGGACGAAATTTCCTTTTTGGAAAAGAAGCTCCATGGCCATCAAAGGATTGGTTTTTGTCATAACGACTTACAATATGGGAACATAATGATTGATGAAGAGACGAAAGCACTTACTCTAATAGTAAGTTTGTTTGTTTTTTTAAATCAGTAATGCAATTAATTAGTTATTACTTCTTTCCGAATGCCTAATGTATCCAGACCTTTTTTGGAATATATTTTAATCGTTCTCTCTTCTCTGGGTTTCATTGATTATTAATTTTCTAAATTTCCCATTAGTTCATTGCTTCATATGTTCCTGCACGTACATTATAAACAGTGAATTGATTGTGTGTTTCTTTAATCTCATGTATATGATGAAATCGGTAGACTGGAATTGCTATTAAATGAGTAAGTAAATGGCCGTAGAATAAATTGCTTTCCAAAGAACACATTTGATATTAATGATTTGTGATTCTATTTATTTTGTTACATGCCAACTTCTTGGAACTTTTCCCTACCTGTGGAAAGTCATTTTATGCATAACTTGGCTGCTATTAGATATGCTTTTTCATTTTTCCCCTCTTCTTGTGATGCGTTCAACCGCCTTTTGCATTGTAGTGCAAGTAGAGTTGTGACTCTGCCTGGT
Organism: Euphorbia peplus; assembly: GCA_028411795.1. Lineage (NCBI taxonomy): Eukaryota > Viridiplantae > Streptophyta > Magnoliopsida > Malpighiales > Euphorbiaceae > Euphorbia > Euphorbia peplus. Next base: position 2,234,002 of record CP110843.1, on the reverse strand, counting down.
TGAATGACTTCTAGGAGATTGATGGCATGACTATTGGTCTCATGGTTTTTGTATTTTCTGAAGTCAAATGAAGATAAGACCTTCAGGTAATAATAACGTTGCCATGCTACATTTAGTTCTTGTCTTGTTAGCGTAGACTGAGTTACTAGTTATGCACAGTTGTGCAATCATGTCAAGAACTCTTCCGTGCTAACTACTGCTGCAACTGCATTGGTTGATCGTACTTCATTGCTTTGGCATGAATGCCTGTGTTACCATTTGGAAAAAATGTATTCTTGTTTATAGTTCTGGATAAATCTAGTCGTGCATTATTCTTTTGTCTATCAATCCGTAAGCTTTTATAACTTAAAGTTGGAAAAGGTGAAATCTGCCAAAATGCTATTTCAACTGATGCTCGGAAATATGCCTTAGCAGCCAAGGAACTTAGATAATATGAGTTTGCTCTTTTTTAAACCTGGGATCATGGAATTGAACTTATATTTTTATGCTTTTCTGTTGCGTAATGCCCAATTGATGGTCTACCGTTGATTCTATATCTTGTTTCTCAGGATTATGAATATTCAAGTTACAATCCTGTGGCCTTTGACATAGCAAACCACTTCTGTGAGATGTCTGCTGATTATCACACCGATACACCTCATGTATTGGATTTCAACAAATACCCTGGTGTGTAATTTCTTTGCTAATTTTTTTTATTTTCATTCTGCTTGTTTTGCTGATCACAGCAATTATAAATTTTGACCTGTACAACTGTCATAGGCTTGGAGGAGCGTAAAAGGTTTCTGCATATATATCTGACTTCTTCAGGTACTACTCTTGAACCCTGATATATCTGACTTCTCGAATATCACTGTTAACATGCGTCGATATATTGAAAACATTGTTTTTATCAAAATGATTGAAGTTTTGTGGTGTTTTTTTTGTCTTGGAACACTAGGGACCAAAATTGTAAATAAAATACATGACTGAGATATATCATATGCATTGTGACATTTGAGTCTATTTATGTAATGGCGCTACGACTTAAACCGTGAATCGGTTACTAAAATTATGAGGCACAAATTGATGGAAACTCAAACTGAAACACATTTTAACGAACACTAAAATGAAGAATAAAACTGATTTTGTTTGATGATAAAGAAATAGATGAATATAGAACGCGGATAATGATAATCTAATGCATGAAGAACTCTAATCCTGCACTAGCCTAAGGAAATAGTGTCTCCTTCCAAGCCAAAGACCGATTTCCAAATCACTTTTGCTGATCGTGGATCCTGTCGGTTGTCTCTTCCCTGAGTGGGAGCGGATATTGGCATTTTTCTCTTATCGGGACATTTCTGAAGGCTCGCCCCGAGTTCTTTCCGAGCATCTGCCCCGATTGAGGAGTCTTCCAACGTCTGTCCAATTGTGTTCCTTCTGAAATATGGCTCCATTGCCTGGTCAAACATGTGGGTCCCTTCTGGCGACTTTGCGAAATCGTGGAAGTTTGTGCCCGCCTCACATGAGATGCCGAATGGACTTGTATATAAGCTCTAATATAACAAACTCCATCTCACCTTATCTATCACACTCTATCACAAATCATGGACCCTTACTCCTGAGATTCTCTGTTTCCTGCTCTTGATTATGAAATGACTTGTTATCTCTTTTTAAATTGCAAACAAGCAGGCATAAATATACAATTTGAATTCATTTATTTAGATCATAAAGCGGTTTCGTTGCAAGTATTGAATCAAGTTGGCGGGTTTTACGCAGGTGATCAAGCTGGCGATCTTGAGATGAACAAGCTGCTGGAAGATGTTGAGAATTACACACTTGCAAGCCATTTGTTTTGGGGACTGTGGGGGATAATATCTGTATGTGCTACATAAACCATTGCATTTTTTCCCTAGAACAAAATTTTACAAGTTTATTAATATCTTCTCTGATGTTTTTTTTTTTTTCCTTTTTGCCTATCAGGAACATGTGAACGAGATTGACTTTGATTACATGGAATATGCAAGGCAGAGATTTGAACAATACTGGTTAAGGAAGCCTCTACTTTTAGGCTCTACAACGAACAAGTAATGGCGGTGTGCTTCTTACCATGGTATTCTGTTGTTTGATAAATAATTTTCTCCTCAGTGATTGTGGATATATATATAGCTGTACATAAAAGTAGATTTTTTCGAGGCTTGAAGTGTATTTTAATTTATGTTTTCTATTCCTACTAAATAGGATTTGTTTTGCAAAAAAAAAGAAAGAAAAAAGAATATGTTTACCATATTATTGGATGTGTTGATGATTTTGCATATGCATGTTTATTGTTGCCTTAAATGAGATTGTTAGGAAAAGTTTTCTTTAGTTTTTTTTATTGGTTTCATTGTTCTTTGTTTATAATTTTGGACCTTTTTTGTTTCCTTTACCGCCTAGGCGGTCAAACTGGAGACTCCAACTGAATTGCTCAGACTATCTAGCTGATTAAAATTCGATCAGTTCCCGAATATAGCTCTGAAAGTCCTCAATGTCCTACTAGGGCTTTTTAATATATTGATTTTGAACGATTCAAAATTTCTGAAAAATACATTTTTGTAGCATGCTTGTAAACATCAATTTAATTTTAGTAATAGTAGTCCTCCTCGAGAGAATCTAGAGTGCAAGGACGACATGTTACTATAAGGGCTATTTAAAGTATTATAAAAATTGTGAAGCTCTATTTATAATTAAGGCAATACGTATTCCAGGAGCACTCTAAAATTTCTTGATAATCCTTTCTTTTCTTATAGGTTATAAACTTTCTTTTCTTATAGGCTAAAGAGATATACTATTATGCCTCAAAAAGTGCAACAGCCCAGCCCACTAGTAAATCTATTTACGGGCTTGGGCCTAAAACTGTCATGGTGTGTTCAGTTGGAAGTGTAGATTTTAGGATGGATGGACGAAGTAAGTTAGTTGTGAAATATAGGTAGAATCGATTGTAAATTCTGTTTTGAGTTGTTTGGTGAGCTTTTCTTTTATAAGACACGAGAAATGTAAACACCAAGAAGCTTAATTTTTTATTTTTTTTTGGTCTAGACACTAGTGTTTTACTATAAGATAATTCTGATCGGAGTTCAATTACAGTTAAGGTTATTCACCTTTTACTGTGGATATATTTTAATGAGAGTCGAACTGATTGTCTTTCTACAAGTTCAGTTTGTACTGTGAATTGAACTGTAGTTTCTAGGTAGCAAAAAGTTGATGGGAGAAAACAAAATGCAAGAGATCTTGAAGAAGTCAATTTTATGTTGAAGGAGCTAACTTTATGCAATAAAATGAGCGCTTTTATCTTTTTATTTCTTTTTTTGTCTCGTGTAATTTCATGTTTTAATCTTCTATAATATCAATTGAGCCTTTGGCTATCCAATAAGGCATAAAGTATTACATTTTTAATAACACAATTCGTGTTTTCTTAATGAATTTTGAAATTGTATTGTTGTTAAGATTTCATTGTTTAACACATTGAGAATAATAAAATGCATAAAACAAGATTGTGCCTAAAAGTGTAAGTGAAATGATACAGTGACTATCTCCATGACTTTTGTCGTGAATTATGTGCTAGTAGATTGTTATCGTGACTTTGCTCACAAATAGTTCATTGTTTATGTCCATAAAGAAGTTCACATACAAAATCTATGAATAAACAAGGTTCTCATAATCAAAGTTTGTTCATTTCTCATTTATTATTTTCGCGAACAACCTCATCTAATACCAAATGAAATATTATTATATTCAAATGTTCGCAAACTAACATACGACGGCATAATTTTAGTCCTCAAACCTAAAAAATTAAATTTGTTAACGAACTTTTAGTCAAACTCGACTTGATCACGAATCGAGGTACAAAACCGTGTATACGAACAACTTGTTTGCAAATGAAATCGAAAACGGAATTTTAACTCGTGTTCACCAGATTATTTATAAACGGCTCTACTCATATCCAGCCCAAAAACTTATTTATTAGAAAAAATTAAGTCTACGGAGAGGAGTGAGAAGAGAAGTAATGGGACAATGTTCCACGTAATCCACTAAAAAATCAACCACACATCACCAATCCCCTCCAAAAAATCTCCATGTCCTATCAAAACGAACCTCACATTCTTCCCCAGAAACCCAAATCCGCCATTGATTCACTTCCAACCTGAAAGTTTCTGTCTTTGTTGTTTATTCAACTACCCTTTATCTCCAATTTGAAGAAGAAGAAGGAAAAAAATGGCAATTGCATCTCAAGCAATGATATCAGCAAACACATGTACATTCAGCTCACCTAGGCTTTTCAACAAATTTCAGACATTGAGTAGAAGAAATTTTAAGGTTTTTACTGTCAGAGCTTCTAATGCTGCTGATGATGATTGTAATGATGAAGAATGTGCTCCTGATAAGGAGGTCAGTTTTGTTTCATTTCTGGTTTTATTAGTCTGTTTTGAATTAGATTCTATGTTTTCCCCGGACACGGAAAACATTATTTCTAAAACATAGCCCGCATTAATATAGCCGTAATAAGGAAACAAACATGTGTCACGGAAAACGTTATTTCTAAATCATATCTTTCATTTTTTCCTTTTATGAATAGAAACAAAAGATGGAAAATTATATAACTTAAGGATTTGTATGCTATTGGGTATTGGCGCAAAAGCAGATTGACTCCTTGAAATTATATATAGAGTTTCTCGTTTTTTAAATTAGCGAGTGTCACGTTAGCTCCCTCAACTTGCTTCAAGTGATTTTACTGGCTACATGAATTTGCTTATACATATATATTCGCTCTATATTCACTCTTGTAGTTGCATAAAGGGATACACTTACAATTTGCCAATACACTCTTGTTATGTTTGGTACATGAACTTCAGGAGTTTATTATGGCACTATAAATAAGTGCAGTGAGCTTATGAGACACTCCGTAAGTTTAGAGTGCAATCTGCTTTTTGAACTATTTTTTTTTTGCATTTTCCATTAGGACTAAAGTAACCCCAATTGGGAATAAGATTGAGTTTAGGTTCATTTTTTGAATTAAATTTATGATCTTCACATTTTGATTTTAATGAAGCTGTTCCAGCAATTTGTGACTAAAACTCTTAGAATTTTCTTGTCAAAAAAAAAAAAAAAAAAAACCCTCTTAGAATGTTGATATGAAACAAAAGACAAATGAATACATAATATGGCGGACCTAGAATCCGCTGACTGTGGGTGCTTTTGATGTTAAATTTATATTCTTTTGGTGTTTTTGCATATAAACTAAAGTTTCATATAACATTTTTCAACGACCAGTAGGTGCTCAAGCCCCTGCTAGCTCCCCCTAATTCCGTCTCTGCATATAAGGGACATTTACTAGAAATTTGAGTGATTTTGTTGAAATCAAATATGAAGTTTAGTGATTTAGTATTATTTAAAGGAGACGAAAAATTCAATGACTTTGTAAAACAGAGCCCAAAATTCAGTTCACCAGATGTCTGACCAGGTTCAAAAGTTGCATGTTGGCCTTAAAACCTTATGAAGATTACCAACGGACCAAGATTGTTGGTAGTTCTACAGATTCCTTTAAAATTGTAAATTTCTCTAAGCTTACTATAGTAATAACAAGGTTGCATCTTTTCGGACACTACGGGTAATAATGTTATATTGCTCGCCCCCAATAACATGGCGCATAAAATCAAACCTTTTTTTAAAGTTTTTGTAGTCAGTTTCAACTAACTAACTAATTGCATCAACTGCTTTCATGAATAGTTATGTTCTTACTTAACATGTTAATGTGTTATATTGCTCACTCCCAATAACATGGCTCGTCTCCGTTTCAATTACCAACTGTCTAACTAACTGCTTCCATAAAGTAGTTATGTTCTTACGTAAGATGTTAATGATCTGCAAATTTTTTGGTGTATTCAAAGGATAGGTCGGGACAGTGAGCATGGAATGGTTAGCTGGGGAAAAAACCAGAGTGGTTGGCACATTTCCTCCAAGAAAACGTGGTTGGACTGGCTTTGTTGAGAAAGATACTGCTGGCCAGAATAATATCTATTCTGTTGAGGTTCGTATCTTCAAAATTTTACATCTCTGTTTATTTATTTTGCTTTCTGATATCGTTTGGGTAAATTGCACTCATGGTCTCGCAAATTTTGTTGTCACTTTATGGTATCTGAACTTCAAAACCGGATATAAACACCCCTTGATGAGTCTGCACTTCACTGTCATTAATGTCTCATATTTACCGTTGAAGTGTAGAGCTGATGGAAACGGTATTTTAAGCAACCTTAATCCTTGAAGTTTTTGATTTTACGGTCATTTTAGGTTTTGTTTGATTAGGAGAGAAACATTGAACATTAGCGAAAATCGGAAACTGTGGTGACATGGAATAAAACTCTGAACAGAATTCAGAGAAGAATTTTATTAATTATTATGCTGACAAGACAACACAATACAAATTGGAATTAAAACAATCAATAAAAAAAAGTTGATAAAAATCATGACATGAAAGTGAGATGGATGGTCTAGAGCTTATTCATATGCTTTGTATGGTTAGAATTAGAAATTAAGAAAGCTTGAAAGATAATCCAGATCCCTGTAATTTTTCTTCCATCACAGTTTGAAGTTTTTCCTTCATGGCCGGGCTTAGTATATTAACCCCATTCCCCACCTGTCCTGTCCTGAAGAAGGCGTTGTTCGGGTGTTTCGATAAATACGATCCACTCTTATTCACCTCTAAATCCTTCAATGTCCCCAAACTACATAGTTTTGCAATTTCTTTAATGCTACCATTTTTCTCTTCCTCTTCTGAAAACGGGCATCCAATAAATCCGGCTATTTTCTTCAAACAAGGAGTGATGTCTTGCTTCATGTCCTCATACTTGAGAAATAATACCTTATCAGGCCTCTCCAAGCTTGCATTCCAGTATCCCAAGACATGATCCCAGTAGGGTCCGAACGGACTTATTCCTTTAAAGAACAACTCGAAAAACTCCTCCAAAGACAATTGAGCATCATTGCTTTGTGTAAATTGATTGCTGAAATGGCAAAGGGATACCACAGTGTCAAAAGGGTTACGACAGACATAAATGATTTTGCAGTCCGACTGCTTAACCGAGTCTGGCAGCCCTGAATAAGGGGTGTGTGCACCAAACAGCCGAGGAGCAGGAATGCCAGAAAGATCAGGAAGTTCATTCTGGGCATAGAGATGGAAGTCAAGAAAGGGAACAAGAGCATGAGGGTTCGAAGTAAGCAAAGGGGTATCAGAAGGGGTATAACGGGTTCGGTTAACAATGGAATAGGTCAACGCTTTAACCCAAGTAGTGCCGGTTTTAGGATTGGAGGTAACAAGAATATCAGTATCCTCAGCTTGGAAACACTTTTGGAAGGCAATGATACCACGAATGGGTGCCATTCCAGTCGGGAACCAGAAGCCGTGATATAAAGAACACTCGAAGGTAGTACCCTCGAGTATTTTGGGAAGGGTAGGAGCAATCTCTTGAATATGTTGGTCTAAATCTTGAGCCATTGAAGAAGTGGTAAGTGAGGATGAAAAGGAGAAGCTTTGAATTATGAAGAATTAGTAAGAGATATGATAGGATGATGTACAAAGTATTGTTTGGGTGTCTCTTTATATAGACAAAGTTAAGTACTTGAAACAAAAAACAGTCAATTTGGGCAGCAGATAGTGTCATTTTTGGGTGCTGGTTTAGGGTATAAAATAATATATTAATATATAGATGACTTTGAGTTCCATTAAAATATACCAAATTGATGAAGTCTGCCTTTTCTATGTTCTTTCTTGATTTTGTCTGAGTTGATTGACTTTTCCTTAAACAAGACTATTCCTTAAAATCCAATTTAGTACGCCCTCCCGTTTTTATATGTTAGTCGTTTTTGGTAGTAAATTCTTTTACAAATGTTAGTTGTCTTTTTCATTTTCAGTAACAAGGGTTAAGTTTTGTTAACTATGTTCCTATGCTGATATAGTTTTAAGAAAACAACCATGACAAGAGAAATTAAAGGAATTTCAAATCAGTATTTTATATGTTATAATTAAGGATATCTTAATTCTTTGTATATTTACAAAAACGACTAACATTTAAAAACGAAGTGAATAGTAATTACTAATTAGTTTGAGTTGTTTTAAGTACAACAACGACAAAGCCTTAATTTGAAATGATTTGGGCTGACAAATAATGAAAATAAAAATACGATAATAAGAATAACAATAATAAAAATAAAAATAAAAGTTATTCTTAGACTACTGATTTAAATTTTAGATCAATGGTTACGTGAAATGTCATCAGCAAAACATGTTAATTAGATGTATGAGGGTACCTGTTATACTTGTACATCTTTTAAGCTCGATGAGTTTTCATGTGCGAGAGTTTGTTAGAGATGATAAAGCTACTCTTGAACCTATGTTAGCTTAAACATTGTCAAATGGTTCTTGTAGAAATATGGTTAAAAAAAATCAATCAGTTTTTATAATTAACGAATCAAAAAATTAAGTTCCTCTCTTGAATATGAAAAGACAAAAATCCCAATTAAGTTTAGAATCTGTTAATTAAATACATAAGTTTGAGGGACTAATTTCTGGGTCAAATCTGATGGCTTTTAGAGCTTAGAGATTATTATTATGTATTGTAATTTATCTAATAAATGTTTACTAAGATTAGTGCTTAAGGCGGGTAAATTGCGTCAATGGTCATCGAACTTTGTTGTATTTTAATGAAGTAATGAAATTTCATTTTTGTTTTAGTAAAGTCATTCCATCCATTTCAGATAGAAAAAATCACCTAAACAGTGGCATGACATCCATATTTAAAATGATCGAGTTTTACATATGATATGATAGTAGATGAAAAAAAAATCATACTCATTATTTGTTAAAATCGATTGTTTGAATCGTTCACATGTCACGTGCATGTGACGTAGTTCTCATGTTATATATAATAGAGTTCTTTTCAACGTGGTTGTCATGTTACTATTTCATCGATTTTTTCTCTTGAAATTGGTTGCCATAATTTTGCTACCTTATCCCTTAAACTCTTCACATTCTTATTAAGCATTTATTCCTCTTTGCTCGTGCTAAAATTCAACTAGAGTTACTATTTCAGCCTGCAGTATACGTATCTGAAAGTGTACTAAGTTCTGGAACTGCCGGTTCTTCTTCTGATGGAGCCGAAAACACAGCAGGAGTAGCAGCATTTTTTGCCTTAATTGCAGTAGCTGCAGCTTCATCGATTCTCATCCAAGTCGGTAAGAACCCAGTGAACGTTGTTCAAACGACTGAATTATACTCAGGACCATCTCTGAGCTACTATATCAACAAATTCAAATCGCCTGAAATAATCGAAGCTGCCGTTCCCATTGCTACCGAGACTGCTCCGTCTGTGGAAGTGGAAGTTCTGTCGGAAAATGCGGCACCTGAAGCTCCTCAGGTAGAGGTTGAATCTCAAGTTGAAAACACTGCTTCAATTGAAAACATTTTTTAGGCTAAAAATGTTTTTTTTTCTTTGATAACATTTTATGTATACTGAGGTTATATATATATTTGCTTGAACTGTAAAAGAAAAAAACAAAATAGAGAATGACAAAAGGGTTTTGGTTTGGTTTAGTGGGAAAATGATGGTTCTATGTGTAGGAACATTTTGAAATAAAAGTTCGAGCTAATGGTAAATTAAGTCTAACGATATTTTTTTAATAACTTTGCGAATTTCGAGGTAGTCCTCTCCAGCTATTACCTGCAAAACAATGTCGAACGGGGTTACCGGGTAATTCTCCGATGCTAAAGTCACTGTTTGGGATAATTTGTTTAGCAAGTGATGTGTACATAATTTAAACCATACCATAATGATAGCTTTATATACCCGAGTTCACCTAGGGTTTTCAAGTTTATTTCCTATTAGGATTCGTTTTCCCGTTGTCATTATCTCGAAAGGATATTCCTATAAAGGAGTACTTCCCTTGATGGATTCTGGCCCATCTGCTATGCGCGGGTTGCTGGTTAGAGCTTCTAATGGGCTTGTAGTGGTGAATTTTATCCCTCTTGGTCCTGTATTTAAATACAAGGGCCGATAACAGGTTTGGTCTGTTACCACTTTTATATTAATTTTTGATACACTCTTTTATGCAAATGTCTTTGAATGACACACAACACAAGCTTATCCCACATTGCATTTTTAATTCACTAATAAATAGAGTTCGCTGGACTCAAACTCAAGACGTTTTGTTGTACAGACTCATATTATGTTGAAAAATCCCTTGAACTGTAAGCTGGACATGCAAAATGGATTATATCTGTAAAAGTTACCCTATCCCCAGTCTCATTCAAGTGGTGAGTGACTCTCCAAATTAATTTGGAGAGTCACCATTAGATCAAGCATATTTTCAATCTAATAGTAATTTCTCCTTAATTATAGACTATTAGATTGAAAATATCATTGATCCAATGATGACTCACCAAATTAATTTGGAGAGTCACTCACTACTTGAATAAGACTGACCCTATGGATATGATTAAGGGCCCGTTTGGTTTATCTGCGGTTTTCTGTTTGCTAGTTGTTGTTAAGGTTTGTTGGTTATTGTTACGGTTTGCTGTTTGTAGTTTGATTATTAGTGTTTGGTAAAACTACGATTGCTGGTTGTTGTTAGTATGTAAAATGACTTATATGGACATGTCTAAAATTAATATAAAAAAATTAACTTAAAAATAATAAAATTAATTTAAATACGTAAATTAGAATTACAAATACATTAATTTATAAAAAAATTATATTCCAAAAATATTTATATATCCAAAGAATGTACATCATCAATTTTAGTTTATTGCAAGCCAAATTATTTGATATATATCCATAATTTGAGTCAAATTCATTCAAGCCCAAGCTCAAATTTGGGATTGTGATAATCCAATGAACAAAAATAACAATTTGAGAGCAAAGATACCACTTCCAAGAGAAAAAAACAAATGCTCTACTGGTTTATAGGTTTATACACGCAAATATAGCAGCATTATGGGAAAAAATATTAAAAGGATATTTAGGGTAATAAAAGCCAAAATAGAGATGTAAGTCTAGTCTTTATTTTAGCCACATGAAGAGACTAAAAACATCACATCTTTTGCTAATGAAGAAAAATATTCTTGAATGATTAATCGTGGACACTATTTAGTAAAACATTGAACTTAAGATGTAATGTGAAATTTTTTATTGTACATTAAGCGTAAAAGTAATGTGGAACACCTAATCAATAAGTGGTTGATATATATATTATTTTAATCGATAAATTTTTTACACGGTGTAATTAAATAATAAATATTTTTTAATTAACTATTTATATAAAATATCTAGATCCTAAAATAAAATTATAGACCATTAAAAATGAGTCCTAGACCTTAAATTATTCACCCTAAATCCTAACATTTCGACATATCGATAAATTATTAATCTAGAAAACGAATGACGTGATACACTGAGTATATTATGAAATTTCTCAGAAACTAAATCAACCGAGTAACAACAAGATTAAATTTGTAGTTTATCACATTTTTTTAGTATTTCAACCGACAACTTACAATATAATTACCGAAAAAGAGTGTATATATATAATTTTATTTTTTTTAATTCATGTTACTGTTTCCATGTTCTTTGTCAACTGGATTGACAAACTCTAGGTATCTCATGAGATTCTTTTCTTCATTTCAAATAAAAAAGGTTCTAATTTTAATGTGAAGATATTGATGCATATCACCTTGAAATCAATCCCTCATAAACTTTGGATCAAGAAAAAATAAATATACAAAACAAATTGAAAAGACAAAATCTGAAATACAATCATTATTTAAGAAATAAAAAAGATTAATTTGCACTAATCACAATAAAAAAATTCCAATCCAATTATGATAATGAATATTCAATTACCATCATTAATGCTTTGCCCACTTTATGTCTAATTTTAATTAATTTATTTTTTTGAACACACCAATTGGGCCTCAAAAGCCCATTTATTATCTTCATATTCCATGTTTTTCTCTTTTGTTCACATTTTTCTGCTATACCTTTCTCGTTCATTCATTCATTCATTTATTTTCATTTCCTATTCTTCATTTCAAAACTTGAATGCTTCATCTCTCTCTTTCTATGTCCCCGGCTGATCCGCCCGCATCAGCCACCGGAGTAGGCCTTGGCTACGGCATTGCTATAGCAGTTAGCATCCTTATCCTCATTTCCACCATAATGCTCGCGTCCTACGCTTGCATCAAAGTTAAAAGCAACGCAAATACTCATAGCGATAACGATGAGGGCAATGAAGATATTGATATCTATACGTTGAGCAGCTCGTTCGTAGGTGGATCAAGCCCATTAGAGCCCACAATTGTCTTGGGCCTCGACGAGCCTGAGATTAAATCGTACCCAAGAATAGTTATCGGTGAAAGTCGACGACTACCTAGGCCCAATAGCGGCCCATGTTCTATATGCTTGTCGGATTACCGGGCAAAAGATATTATAAGGTGCATACCGGAGTGCCAACATTGTTTCCATGTTGATTGTATCGATGAATGGCTTCGGATGCGTGCTACATGTCCGTTGTGTAGGAATTCTCGGGCCCCGTCCGCAAGAGCTACGCCTGTTAGTACTCCTCTTTCTGAGTTGGTTCCATTGTCATTTCACCTCTCAGGTGACTTTGAAAACATATAAATGTTATATTTATTTATTTACTTTTGAAAGTATTTTAGCTTCTTCCTTTTCTTGTGTCAATTTCTTTTTTCTTTTTGAAATTTTTTGTTGAGGAAATTTGTAGTATTACATATTTTGAATACGGTATGATTACGGTTGACTTATTTTTGGGCTCATATGAAGTGAGGGTGATATACTGAGATATGTTTAAAAAAATTATTATATTTTATTTTCCAATAAAATTATTAAAAATTAACATTCCATTTCACGCAATCATTTGAGGCTATTTAAATATAGAATTCATAAAAAAAAAATGGATGCAACACTCTTAAAAAAATTTGATGTAACCCAAATTCTTATTTTTTAAAAAATAAAATTGTCCTTTGGTCAAATCGTGGTCGAAATGTCACGTCAGCAATAATAAATGGTGTTAGGGACAATACATTATTTTGCTAACGGAATGAAATCTTGTATCTTTATTTGTAGACGTTAAAACCAAATACCTTTATTTGCAAAAGTTGGAAACCACAAACATTTTTTTTAACTTTTCCCTTTTTTTAATTTATCCATTTATCAATTTAAATGTTCATTTATTGATTTTCTTAATTTGTGTGAAATACCTTAAAAAGATATCTATTTAAGAACAGAAGGGTAATTGTTTTTCCATTTTACACTTTCAATTTTGCATACATAAAATTGGTACATCAAAATTTAGTTATGCATGCGAGAAATAGCAACGATGTATTAGTGTATTTTGATGTCGGTTAGACCATTTGTATTATTGGTCCAAACCTGTAAAACAGGATAAAAAAAAAAAACAGGATAAAAGTTAGTTGCATGCCGAGTAGGGTTTTCCGAGAGACATAACTTTCCCGTCTAAGTATTTTAATCATGGGAGATTTTATAGTCACTTTGTTTTTCATAAAGTAACTATTACTTTGTTTTGTCCACCATTAGATCATGGGTTAAAACCTAATCTAATGGTAAATAGGACAAAGTACAAACAAAGTGAAGGAAAAACAAAAGTGACCATAGCCTACACCTTTAATCATAATTATATTCTTATTCTCTATGAGTAAATAATTAAATTGATTTTTTTATAAAAAATAATTAAATTGATTTAGTAATTTAACTATCTAGATATTGATATTGGTGGTTTATTCTGTTATTTCATTAAGGCTTAATATATTTATGAATCTTTAAATTTGTCTATTTTTTCACTTAGCCTCCTGTTTCGGCTCTTTTTAGTGGGGTGTGCGGGCGTACCAGAGATTTATAGTTTCTCAAACTATGAATTGAATTGCGCTAATTTAACTTCTAAAATATCAAACGATTGTGCGGAATAAAAGAGACCTAAAATTCTAAAGGTTCTATAATCAAAACGATACCACCTTAAGAAAATGATTGATGAACAAAATAATAAACTGAAACTAGAATGGAAGGAAATTGGTGAACTTGTATTGAAATTGGATGAAAATGATTACAACTAAAGAAATTGAACGTTGAAAATAAAAAATATGATCTACTAAGTAAATTGGAAATTTGTTAAAGTCTAAAAAGGAAACTGGATTGCTGAAGTCTAAAGAAAATTGCTAGAGTTTTGCTCTGGTTTGATTGGCGATTTGGTTGGGCTTTTTCCATCGTGATTTCTTGTATTTATAGGAGCTTGAAGTAACGGCTTCCTCCACTTGATCCACCTTCTCCATGATTTCCTCCAGAGTAACTGCTCTCCACTATCACGATCTTTGATAATTTGACTGAGTCGTGTCTTTGATTTTCCTGTCATCCATTCGCTTAACAAAAACACGCGTCAAATAATAAATGGTCTCTTGGTTTACCCTTGGGTGCACCACATGTCACTCTAAGTTTCCACCAAGAATGAGATTCACTAATCAAGAGAGAATTTCCCTTAGTGAAAAATAGACGACAATGAGACCATTTAAATAAAAATAAATGTGGCGTAAACACCTCCTTAACTTAACGGACAATCTATTGGCCATTTAAACTAGTAATATTTTTCCACTTAGCCATCTAAACTTGTAATTTCTTTACACTTGGCCACCTCAACTTGTCAATTGTGACATAATTGCCCTTTTTATGTTGATGTGACATGATTTTTTTATAACCACTTATATTATGCCACGTCAGCACAAAGAGACAAAATGAGTTATATTTGACAAGTTGAAGAGGCCAAGTGGAACAAAATTATAAGTTCAGGTGATTAAGAGGTTGTCATCTAAATTGGGGTGGCAAAGTGGAAAAAAATTGACAAGTTTAGGGAGATTGGTAGGTATTAAACCTTTTATTAACCTCAATTGCTAATCAAAGCACAAAAGTAAGGCAATTTTTAAAGCCATTTTGGTCAAATGCCCGGCCCATAATCAAAGGCCCAGCCCATGTCACAAAATTAATAAGAAAAAAAAAACATGTTGCGTGTGGTTTTGATATTTTAAGAACCATGGAATGTTTTTGGGACAAAATATTAGATGTGGTTTTAGATGTGAATATAAAATAGACTTAGTTTCATATAAGTATACTTTGATTTTGTGTTTTTGTAAATAAATGACTGTAGTCTGCATTATTTGTAGAATTAAAGAAATTGTCGATTTTAATTGTTGACGTGAACGCGGACATTTTTTGTCTAAATATTTTTTCAAACTTATGACCAGCTAAGCTAGCGTTAAGCTCAAATATTATGAAAAATATTTGAAAAAAAAATGTTCTCATTCACGTCAACAAAATTAATCATATCTATAATTTTATAAATAATATAAACTATAATATTTTATTTGCTTAAAGGTAAATCTGTAAATTCTTTTATATGAAATTAGCTCTATAAATAAAAGTTTTCCCCCTATTGTTAAAGCTAGAGTATCTTATCAAGGTTTTGGAGAGTTGACTTTCTTACGGTCATTGGTTGTTGAAGTGTCAAGTTTTTAAAAACACATGACCTATGATAAATTTTATATATGGGAGGCAAAACATTTGTTATTTAATTTATACGCATTTTTGTTTTTTAGTAATAGAAAAGTTTAGCAAAGAAAGATCAGTTTCATTTAGTTTAAAAAACCCTCTAAACTAAAAAAGTCATTTCCGAAAGAGTTCACATATCACTTTACATATAAAAGCTTGAATAATGGTTTTATTGTTTTTCATGATTAATACTTGTAGTTACATATTTTCTAAAAAATTACGTTTTCTGAGTATTTTAAGCAATTATAATTTTTCACTTTTCAATTTTGAGATTGTTTAAGAGTTGTTTGGTAAGAAAAGAGAAACAAAATGTTTAGAGTCATAAAATTTCAAAAAAATGATTTCGAACAATCGAAAACACTTTTTTTGTAGTAAATGTAATTGGTCTTGTTCTTTTTGGCTGAATGAACTGGACTGAAGAGAAATTGCTGAATAGAATTTAAATTGTTCAACTAAACTGAAATTTCTGAACTAAATGGCTGAACTGAACTAAAATTGTTGAAATGTGTTGAATATAAGTAAAAAAGAACGGACTATAGTAAACAACTTTAATTCTTTGGAATTTTAATTTTGAAGTCGTTTACAATCATTTTTTATGAAGTTCAACTTAAAAAACCTTATTTCAAGAAGTTATATAATATAGGGATTAAATTCGAAAAGAAAAACACAACCCACGTGTATTTTTTTAGAATCGGTATAACTATACTATAATGGCTCGTTTGGTTCGAGGACATGGGATGAAATAGCTATTTATTGTCTATTCATATTTTTAGCTTTGGTTGATTTTTTTCCGCAAAGAATAGTTATTCTATGGAATCTCTATGGAGAAATACCTATTCCTTAACTAAATCTTGAAATAGCTATTTTTTGTATCAAATTTTGTTAGATTACATAAATATCCATTCTATCTTATTCTAAAAGAACACAAGATATAGAACAAAAAAACTTGAAAAAAACCGAATAAAAAACGCACAAAATATAAAAAAAAACCCACATAATACAGAAAAACTACATAAAACATGGAATACAGAAAAAAAATGCAGAAAACACAAAACATTGTAACTATATAATTTTATTTTCAACCATTTGCTGAACATGCATCAACAATTGATATTCAATCATTACATGATCACACTCTATATTAAACTCCCTTATTAGACGTTATTTAAGTAGAACCTGTCCCAATTTAAATTTTATGCATACATTAGGACTTGAATCTAAGACCCGAAATAAATAAGTTGAAGCCCTCTACCACTTATTTAATTTATTAACTTCAATTGTTGATCAAAGCAGATAATAAGACAAATTTAGAGTATTTTCAATTATATTTTGGCATAAAGTATATGTAGCTCCTTATACTTTGCCAAAAAAGTCACTTTGTTCTTTCGATTTCTGGAACGTCTTGTTAGCCCCTTCAATTTATGAAAAGTGATACATTTAACTAAATAGAAGTCAGACGCTTTAACTAAATGTAACACTCCCGACAAACCACAAACAATGATCAATAAACATGTAATTATGATTGTTTGGAGGTTATGATTTGATATTATTTCCCCTAGTGCTTATTTATGAAGTCTACAATCCCTTCAAAAAGACAATTAGCTTGGGCATTAGCAAATGGATCCATATCCAAACCAATTTTGTTCAAATAAAAAGCATGTCTCATCCCAGGGCTAATTAGTAATTCCACATCCTTATTAGCCTTCTTCATAGCCTCGTAATACTCCATTTCAATATCCCTCACCAGATCCATCTCCGCCACACACACCAGAAACGGCGGCAGTTTCAGGCACTCCAATGGCGGCGCCGCCGCCCCCATCGGACACGTATACCGATGATCCTTCGTCGCCCCGACCGGCAATGCTAAACTCATGAACCTATCCAGCATATCTAAAGTCAAGAACGGCGACTCCGGATTCTCCAATTCCGATCTACTCCTCTCCGATCGTACAAATCCTGGATGAATCAGAATTCCTCCGGCGAGTTTTAACGGACTCAGATCAATGTTCCCGGCGCGTGATGCTACCTCGTGGACTAAATTCCCGCCGGTGCTGTCTCCGATCAGGAAAACCCGGTCAAAATCGCCGTGATTACTGATCCACAGATCATGTGATTCGTGTTTCGATAACGAGTGTAACCAAATGAGAGAGGCGTAGCCGTCGTCGGCAGCGGCCGGAAGACGGTGCTCGGGGGCTAGCCGGAGAAAAACGGAAACAACGATTGACTTTGCGGATTTAGCTAACCGAGTGTATATATAATAATACATAAACCAATCGGCTTGGCTAATGCAAAAGCCGCCGCCGTGGAATTGGAGGATCACCGGAAGCTTGTCGGTATCTTCCGGATTGAGCTCCGGCAGGTAGATTCTGACACGGAGACCAGAGATAGGATCGATTGTGACGTCGCGAGTGGCGACTCCGTCGATGAAATTGTGATGCGGAGGGACGGGATCCGTCATGAATTTGACCTGAGGAGGTCCGGTCCATATCCGGTCAACTGATCCGTCATCGTAGAGTCTTAGCCAGCCGGAAACTTCTTCTACAAGCTTTCTTTCTCCGGCCAT
This sequence comes from Euphorbia peplus, assembly GCA_028411795.1. Classification (NCBI taxonomy): domain Eukaryota; kingdom Viridiplantae; phylum Streptophyta; class Magnoliopsida; order Malpighiales; family Euphorbiaceae; genus Euphorbia; species Euphorbia peplus. The sequence goes on along the minus strand of CP110843.1, from coordinate 2,215,804 downwards.
GGTTAAAGATTAATGGAGTTTAAGGAGTGCGTGTAAGAGAGAGAGAGGGAAGAGTGTTTGGGTTGTGGGAAATTTGAATTGAATTAGCTAGTTTATATAGTGATGATGATGAGACCTCGTTCATTTTATTATTCCACCGTCTGTTTCGAGAAAATTTATAGTAATTTATTACGTCATTTATGCACCGAATCAATAATTTATTATTATAGGAAAAATAGAATTTGTTAAAATTTAGAATTTATAATTTATGGATGGTTCATTTCTTAAAGTCATAAATTCTTATTTTGTAGTAGTTTAAAATTTTATATAAATAATTAACTATAAAATATATTATTAATTAATTATATAGAGCAAAAATTTTATTGTTTCAAGTCATGTATGTCACTCATTTATTGATTGAGTTTACCAGATCATTCATACATAGGGTATATGTTAGAATCTTTCCGATCTCAAAATGATACCAGTTGATCAAATTTTTTTCTTCTAATTTAACTGATTCTGAATACCACATTGAATACCAACTGAATCCATCGGGAGAACAGTTTGGTAGATTATAGTGTCAAACTCACTTCCAATGACAATGGAACTCGAACCTTAATTATTTTCTTAACTCAATTCACCATCTACCACTAAGCTACAAGTCAATTTTATTTATCAACATCGTCAAAAAAAAATTAAAACATAACAAAGTCATTTTATTTAAATAATATTTAAGTGTGAATTTAAAATTGACATGTTCCCTAACATCTTGGGACACGAGGTAGTAATTTATTGGGTAAAGTATTAAAAAATACTTTGTGGTTTAAGCCATTTGCAAACAGGATCTTGTAGTTTTGAATCATATAAATAAAAAGTATTAAGGATTGCACTATTTACAAACAAGATCTCAAGTTGTTAATAGTGTTAAAAGGCCGAGTTAAAAGTATTTTTTTGACATTTCATTTGATAAAAAGAAGTCACTAATTTTGTATTTGAAGTTAACATACTCCGCTTACAAATTAAAAAATCCTAAAAAATCTTTTGCATTGACGCCATAAATACAAAAACTGCTTTTGAATGGTTAAAAATGTGAATTTTTGAAGTAGCTATCCACTAATGCCCTGTTCATTTTGGCTGAAGCTGAACTGAAATTGTTGAATACAACTGAAATTGCTGAACAGAATAGAAATTGTTGAACTGAACTGAATTTACTGAATTGAATATAATTAAATTAATTTTATCAATTTAAAATAAATTAATACTAAAACTATGATAAATAAATAGGTACAATTTCTTAAATTATTTTATTATTGAAGTTTCATTATCCATAAAATAAATTATAGTTGTCATTTTCTCTGGGAAAAACATAACTTATAATATTGATTATATAATATTAAAAACAATAACATATACTAGTTGGATATCTAATTAAACTATAAATTCTTATGCAATTATTTTTTTAATTTTCTAAAATATATTGACTAGCGAATTCTAGATTATAAAACCAAATAAATAAATATTTGTTATCAAACAAAAGAAATATTTAATTTACAAAATCAAATATACTTGGTAAGTTCGTCAGTAGTAAATAAATATTAATACCAATATGTAAACTTTAAAATGCTCTATGAATTATCACAATCCTCCATTTTCAAATTAATGGTTAAAACAAATCACTTAATTTTAGTTAATAATAAATGATGCACCTATCTCCAAATTTAAAAGTTACGACTGATATTTAATTATTTATAATTAGAAGTTTCATTTTAAATTAAATTAATTTTACCAATATTTTAAATTTAAAAATAATGTTATTAAAATTGGAATTCCTGAAAAAAAACCGAAATTGTTGGACTGAACTGAAATTGCTGAAATAAGCTGAAATGTGCTGAAAATAAGTCAAAACGAACAGGGACTAACTAGGTTTTGTGTTTAGAAATTACAGTTAAAAAATATTTCGTAGGACCCTTTGGCTTTGACTGCAACGTAATCTTTTTTGACATGTTTACAATTTGGGACCTTGTTTGCAAATTGTGCAAACCACAATACCCTTATCTTTACAATTTAAAACCACAAGACCTTGTTTGCAAAAAAACTCAAACCACAGGACCATTTTTTATACTTTACCCTAATTTATTTATGTTATTAATATATCCAAGGGCGGACCCAGCTAGGGGCTCGGGTGGGCTCGAGCCCCCCAGTTTCGGCACAACCGTTAGACGAGTGGTGGTGATGTTTCGGTTAGCCCCCCCAAAATAACGTATATTTACTGTAAATATGACAAAATAGACAAATTGAATGAGTAGGAGAGTTGACAAAAATGGTGTGCTTAAATGTATAGGTTCAAGTCCCAGCATCTACAATCCTTTTTTCTCCTAACATTATTGATGTTTTTTTATTAATTTTTAACTTTTCAATGTTATTTTGATTGAAAAATCTACTTTTTTTTTTCTTTGTTTTTCTTTTTATAATTTTAACAACATTTTCTTTATTAGATCGTTCATTTTCTTCTCCTAATTTTATCAACTCTACTTCATTTTTGTCTATACGCATACATAAAAAAAAACTAGGCTAAGGCCAAAATTAGCCCCCCCAATCTTCAAATCATGGGTCCACCCCTGAGTATATCATGATGTTCAAACTTAGCCCAAATAAAATATTGGCTTAATACCTCTCTAACCCCCTTAAGCTGTATATTTTGTTCACTTTACCTCTTCAACATAAGAGACGGATTAGGTAGGAAACAATAACTATAAATTTTCCAGGATTTCTTATGATTCGAAAGAAGGTAAAAGATAGTATTGTAGACTAAATTTTAGAGTATAGAGACGAAAAGTGTAATTATATGTTGAGGTGAAAAGTACTAAAAATCAACTTTTTCTTTTAGGTTAAACGTGTGCACTCCACTTTGTTGGTAATTAGCAAAAATGGTAAAATGGACCCCTTTTCTTAAGTTTAAAGAGTATTGTGTTGAGAGATAAATTGACCAAAATATACAACTTAAGTGGCTGAAAAGGTATTAAGCCTAAAATATAAGTTGTCTAAACTTACAAAATGCGTCATACTTTCTGAAATTTCTTATTGAGCATTATTAACTTGATTTCACTTGACAAATTAGTTGTGAATGTTTTTAAAATCGTGAATTATAATAAAATTTACAAAGAGTGAATATATAATATAAACAAGTTTAGGATACAAATAATTCGACATTTTTTGAAGTCAAATAAATTTGCAAATAGAAATAAGTAGAGGTATGAGATTGGAAACTTCAGTTAACGAATATTCTTGCCGGTGGAGCAATTAATTCTTGTCGATCACTGAAACTAAAGATAGTCTTTATTTACATACATTGAATTGAGTATATCGTTCCTTATTCATTCTCAATCTTATCATTTCTTCATTATAAAAATAGTCCGAGTGTTCCTAAAGACTAACGCCTAATCAATAAACAATTCTTCCTTAGCGACTGGAATTTAATCAATCAACAACATTATTTAACCATAAAGATTCAATTTAAATTCACCATATTCTTAGCGATTCCGATTTAAACCCAGTTGCATATTCATACGCTCATTAATCGTTAGGACATTCAGATTATTTCAAATCATATTCCTTAACATTAATCATCAAATGAATAGAAAATACCCTGCTGGATTTTTACTTAAACATCCGGTGATAATATTGTTTTATAGTATAATAAACATATAAACAATTTCAGTAAATAAGGAATTTAAGCACAATAATCTCACGATAAGAAATAAAGCTCGCATTTGATTAATTCTCTGACCGAATGAAAACTTAGTTACTCATAACCATGGAGTTCGGTTATGATAGCTATACAAAAGCCTGGAATTCTGGAAATATCAAGGTCTGAACTTGAAAAACAAAACCCCAGAATTCTAAAGTAGAGAAAACATAGAAAAATAATTACAATGAAAGTTTTAAATAGCTTTAGACTCCTTGTAATTCCAAAGTAAGCACGAGGCTCTGATTAATCTATTGGGCTCAATGATGTCATGATAAACAAAGATATTCTATAGCTAGAGTACATACTCCTTTGAGTTATTATTTTCTTCCCTGAACCATTGATTTTTAGATCAGTAATCTAAACTAATCCAAATTTACGTCAACTAGATTTTTCTCGAGAAACATGACTCTCTAGCCAGGTACTTTAATCATAATTATGTTCTTATTTTTAGTATTAAAACTACAATTAAATAATTAAACTGATTTGCACCTTCACCATCTACATTTGTGATTCATGGCTTATTATGTAGTTTTATTTTATTAACCTCAATTGCTGATCAAAGCACAAAAATAAGACAATTTAAAGCCATTTTTGTCATATGCTCGGCCCATTAGTGAAAGGTTCAGCCCATATTGTCACAAAATTAATAAAGAAAGAAACATGTTGCTTGTGGCTTTTTGACATTTTCTTTGACCGCAAAGTTGAAGATCAAAATTAAAATTGCTCCATCCATTTTCTATCTTGGCCGATTCTTTTAATGAAATTTAATTTCAAATAATCAATAAACTCTAATGTTTCTTGAGTTTTTTTTTTTTTTTTTAAAAAATCTAATGTTTCCCGAGTATAAAAAATGATCGTTTACGTCTATGTGATACACGTAAATTGACCCTCGTTTCCCATGTAAAAAAACATGTTGCTTGTGGTTTTGATATTTTAATAAACTGTGGAATGTCTTTGGCATAAAATACTAGATGTGGTTTCAAATGCGAAAAAAAGAAGAGGCAAATGATATATACAGTCCAAAGAGTTGTATATAAGCATTTAATATCACATATTTCTCTCATATTTATGTAAAGAGCATTAATTTCATAATAAGCATTTGTTGCATTTGACAATATGCAATATATTTATTTATTACCATAAAATTTATATTCTCCACTCAAGTAACTTATTTACTTTTTCGGATTTGAAAGAAAAAAAAAATCTAAGAATATGATAAGGTTCTTTGTTAATGCTACTAGTTTTCAATAGATTTTCGAGAAAATTAGGATATACAGAAAATACATTACTTTTATAAAAATATAAGTACAACAGGTTAATGCTTGGATTAAGTAGGGTGTAATAAAAATTACTCCATCCGCCCCAAACTATGTGCAAAATAACTAATTTTCTTGTCCCATAAAATGTGCACATAACTACCAACTAACCCCCACTTTACTAATATACCCCTATTTATTATGATTTAAGCTACTAAATATGGAAAAAATTAAATGTTTTTTCATTAAAACAATACATTAATTGCAGGCATATAGGTAGAAAAGTATGAAACCTCTTTAAAAAGACATGCACAACGGATTCATGCTTGGATTAGGTAAGGTATAATAAAAAAAACACAAAAATTTATTTTTATATAAGGGAGTAAGTACTCCAAAATTTTGTAATTTGGTTTTGAAAATTAACGTAATTTTGATTAAGTACTCCAAAATTTTGTAATTTGGTTTTGAAAATTAACGGAATTTTGATTTAGTTTATAATTTTTATGTAACATATATACATTATAATTAAATTATATATGAGTATTAAATGATCATTTTAATTTGATTTTATTGAAAATTTTATTAGAAAAGTAAATAAAAATTAATTATGAGAGTTTGTGGGTTTTTATATGGGCTGTATATGTCACTACCCATAAGAAAAAGATTTCCATAATTATTAAGAGACTATCAATTCATAACATGATTAAGTTATTATAATTGTAAAGTTTTTTAGAAAAAAGGTTTCCATAATTATTAAAGCTAAGAGACTATCAATTCATAACATGATTAAGTTATTATAGTTGTAAAGTTTTTTAGAAATTATCAATTCACAATCAATGTCATCAATTTAGGTGTAGTACTAATAAAAATGACTTAATTTAAAGTTAAAATAGTACAGTTAATGAGTATGACAATATTTTTTAGAGTTGGAATCTTTGTTTCCATTTTCATATCCTTTTTTTATCACTTTCACATAAAGCTACATTTTTGTGTGTATGGAATTAAAAGGGTCCCATATAATATATTATTTTTAATAAATACAATTCACTTTATATGAGAAGGATACGCAAGGGGACATGAAAATTGGAACAGACAATTCCAACTCTAATTTTTTAACATGTTATATATACATAATTAATAGAGATGATTCGTTTTATTTCCCAACTATAATCTCGAGAAAAATATAATAACCGACAATGCAAATTGCAATATCGAATTACATTACTAATGATATTACTTTATAAATATTTAGTCTCAATTAGCCTCATTGTATATATTATATTGAGTTTAAAATTTACACTTTTCCTTGAAAATTTGTTACCTTATTATTTTATGGCTTAATCCCTTTACAGAACTCTTAATTTGACATTTTTTTCAGTTTAACCTCTCATGTCCAACGCTTCCCACTTTAACTCATGAATTTTTAAAACAAGTCATTTTGACCTCTGAGTCCTATATGACGCTTACGTGGCAAATAAGGAGAGTGGAGAAATAAATTTAAAATTTTTTCATTTTGACAATTAGCAAAATGACCCCTAACTTATTATTTTTCTTTCTTTTTCGTCTTCTTCATTCTTCTTCTTCTTCTTCACTTTTTTATTTTCTTCTTCTTTCTCATTTTCTCCAGAAATCCAAATTTTTTCTAGAAAAAGATCTAGAAATTTCAAGATTTTCAGAAAATTCCTGAAATTCCTGATTTCTGAAAAAATTCAAGATTCCAAATTTCTGGAACGAAAATTCCAAAAATCTTAAAATTTTCAGATTTTTCTTAAAAAATTCCAAAAATATGGAATTTCTCCATAAATCTAGATATTCCTCAAAATTCCAGAAATTTATTTTTGAAGATTTCTGCAATTTTCCAGATTTTTTCAATTTTTCCAAGATTTCCATTAATATGAAAATTCCAGATTTTTCCTTTTCCAGATTACTGGAATTTTTCAGAAATCCGAACATTTCATAAATCTGGAAATTTCAAGAGTTTTCCTAAAAATTTCGAAATTTCTGGAATTTTCCAAAATTTCGGCGGAAGTCAAGGAAAAAAAATGAAAGAAGAAAGAAAGAAAAGAAGGATAAGGGAAGGAAAGAAAGAAAAGAAGGATAAGGCAAAAACAAAATAAGGATCAAAATTGATACTTACGGAGAGTGGATTACACTCACCTTAGATAAGACTGGTCATCACCTGAAAAGGGTTAAACTGACTTATTTTTTCAAGTTAAAGTATTAAAATGAGAAGCGCTAAATATGAGGGGTTAAACTGTAAAAAAGTACCAATTTTAAGAAAAAGTAAAGGGATTAAGCTTTATTTTATTTGGTGAATTTTTTCTTATAAACATTTTTATTTTGCCAATTACCATATCTTTATTAGAAAATATTATGCTAATTGAGAATAGACAATGAGTTTTATCTTTCTATAGCTTTACAATCTATTTTCTTGTAACCTACGTTGTTATCAATAAAAATATCATTGTCAATTAACTTCAACAATGGTAACTACATGTACTATTCTATTCTATCCTATCCTATCATCAAAATTGTACATTTATTCAAATTGTCAACATCATAAATTTATAACTCCTTCAAAATATTTATTCAATTGTGGTGGCGCATCAAGCATAGCAACAAAAGATAAAATGTTTAACACCTCAATAAAAATAATCATTATTTCATAAACGGTTTTTATGATATTTTAATTAGTGAGATCAGTAGACACGATATTATGTATTTCCATTTAAGAAAGAAAACTTGATAGCACAAGAAGTAAAACACTTATTTTCATATACGGAGAAAATAAAGTAAGCTCCAAAAAATGAGAAAATTGATTGAAGTTAACATATAAAATTGATGCATGAGAATAAAACAAAGTAAAATATAATATATGTTTCTTATATATACATGCTTTTTTTCAGGGCGATTTTTTTTTTTGAAAGACCTTGTATTTATTTTCAAAAAAAAGAAGACCTTGTATTTAGAAGAAGAAGAAATTAAAATAGGTTTTTAGTGCACAAGAAATCAACGTATAAATTATTAAAATAAATAAAGTGTCGCTTATGGTTACTTTATTTTTGACTTATTTTGTTTGTACTTTACTTTAATTACCACTAAATTATTTTTCATTCCATGATCTAATGGTGAACAAAATAAAGTAATAGTTACTTTGTAAAAAACAAAACAACTATAGAATTTCTCAATAAATAAATGTCTAACTTTATGTAGAGTTTCTTAAATTATGTAATTGGTATAAATTATTTAACACTTAAAAGTGATAAAATAAAGATATAGAATGCTCGGATATATCATATATCAAACCTTTTGCAAATAAATAAGAAGATTAAGGGCTTGTTTGGTGTTGCTATTAGTCTTACAGTTGTTGATGTTAGTTGTTGTTAGATTTCTGATAATTAATGTTTGGAAGATTTGTAAAAGCAGTTAATATTAACATATGAAAAGACTAATATGAACGTATAATTTATTAATATAAATAAATAATAATATAAATTTAAAAAACAAATGATAATATAAATTTAAAAAATAAATAATAACCTTTTAAATGTCTATATATTTTTGTAAAGAAAAATATCTCTATTATTATTTTTTTTAAATATAATATAAATATAAAATAAAATTATGTGACATGTTACACTTCAAAAATTATTTGTTCCTTAATTGTTCATTAGTCTATTTAATCATGTCTTTATTTTTATCTTTTTGAATCATGTTGTATAATGACAAAAAGATATTATGATTTGAACATAAAATCTATAATTAGTATAATCATGCAATGACATAATTTTCTTTTCGAAAAAGCTAATCCCTATAATTTACTCTCTTCATTTTTAAATGTTCCCTTAAATTTGGCAAACTTGTGTTACTAGCCTCCTCAACTATGAAATCTAACAAATTTTCTCTAAAGTAAGCTAATTACAATCCATGTTGAGTCTGAGTTACAATATTTACATTAACATCATTAAAAGTTGTCGATCTACTCATTCAAATATCCAATTTCTTATTATTTCGATTTTGATTCATCACTCCGTTCTTCAATTTTATGTATGGAAGAACCAATTGTTTCGATTTAGAGAAGGGGATGGAAGAGTAATTAATGTTTTTCAACAAAATGTCACATGTCCGCGAGTGCATTTCACCTACTCTTTTGGACCATAACATTTTGAAATGTGAATTGCTATTTACAGACCACTTTTTCCGAACTATAGCCCACTTTTTCCTAAAATACCCTTGCCATAATTCTTCTTTCATTTTGAAATTCTAAAACCTCTCAACACCCCTCTTTTCCAAAATTGAACTTTCTAACTCAAAAATCATACTTTTTGCTCACGATTATTGACAAAATCATGAATCTTACGTAATTTTTGAAAAATATACTCGAAAATAGTTAAATTTGTAAAAAATTTCAATAAAAAAAAGTCTTCGCTCTCGGAATGGAGAAACGGCCATCGAGGACGTTTCTCCATATGGAGGAACAGACTCCATGGCCGTTTCTTCATATGGAGAAACGACCACCATGGCCGTTTCTGCACCGTTTTCCGGAAAAAATAAAATTTTATATTTTTTTGATGTATAATTAATGTTCGATTACCTCGTCCTCTAATAATTGATTGTCACTATTATATTCCGGATTCGTTGGATCATTAAACATCTCAAATTCCAAATTTTTAATGTTCGAGTTCCAAATTTTTTTTTTGTTTGGAAAAAGTGGGCTGTAGATTTAATGACTAGTCTAAATAGATTTTTAATGAAAAGGGCAAATTTGTCAATAGTGATACCCTTTTGAAATTTGGGGTTATGTGTTGCAATTAACCTATTTTAGAGGTACTTTGTTACATTTGAAAGTTGAGGGGGCTAGCTGTACAAGTTTGCCAAGTTTAGAGGGTCTGACACCAATTAAGCCTTTGTAAAAATATGAGAAATTAAGATATCATTAATTATAGCATATAAAATACTGATTTGTCCTCATTTTAATTTCTTTTGTTTTACTTGTTTCCTTAATACTATGTAAGCATAAAGACATAATTGACAAACCATAAACCCTTAATTATTACCATAAATAACAGAAACAACAAACATTAAAAAACGAAGGGAGTATAATAAAATTTCTATGAAAAACCATGCAAATAGCTTAGCATATACAGTACCATCGGATGTGAAAAATAGTAAAATAAGGCCCTGTTCTTTTGACTTATATTTAACACATTTTAGCAATTTCAGTTCAGTTCAGCAATTTCAGTTATATTCAGCAATTTCATTCAGAAATTTCAGTTCTGTTCAGCAATTTCATTTCTATTCAGCAGTTTCAGTTCTATTCAGCAGTTTCAGTTCAGTTCAGCTTTTTTCAGTTCAGCCAAAAAGAACAGAGCCTAAATACAAAAATAGATAAGTTTAGGAGGAACGTTATTTTTTTTTAAAATAAGTTTGGATAACTTTGTCAAAATTAAATGTGGATTAAAAAGCAAACTAGCGATTTCCGAAAAGCTCCAACTTGGAGCTTTTTGCGAAAACGCTCATTTTTTTCTTTTGAAACGCTATACGTTGTAGTTCAAAAAAATTAACCAAAAACTATATAATGTATCAGTATTTTGAGATAAATTGCAATATTCTCATGCGAAACGCTTTGCCAAAGAAGAGTTTTATTTAGGGATAACTTTAAAAATAATGTTTGTGGTTTACTCAATTTTCAAATAGGAATCTGTGGTTTAACAATTTGCAAACAAAGGTACGTGATATGATTTGTTTTGCAAATAAAGGTATGTGGTATGAATATTTTTACAAAACAAAGTATCCGAAATCACATTATTAAGTTTTGATGATATTTTTATCTTTTAAACGACTTATATCTCTACATTGACAAAATATTGATCATTTAAATCGAACTGCAAGTTGTAAAATGGACTTAAACGTCAAAATAGTCTGTAAATCGTCAAATTATAAAAGAACGTAAAACGTCCATAATATGATTTATGATTTCGATTTGAGAGTGGAAAATGTCATTAAATGATATGTTTATCAATGTGTAAATGTACATTTTCTTAAAAAATACGAAATATACTTCAGTCGAATTGAAACGTAAAGTTGTAATTTATGATACCTTATTTTGCAAAAAACTTCATACCATATACCTTTATATGCAAATTGTTAAACCACAAACCTCTAATTGCAAATTCACAAAACCACGAACATTATTTTTAAACTTATCCCTTTTATAATAAAAGGGTAAACAATTTTTTAGTCTTAGACAATTATTTAATCACTGTATTTTTTAAAATAATTAAAACATCCCTAAAGTTGGGTTAGTTCCTCTACATAAATTTTGTTAAGTTATCTTTTCATCAAAGGCTTACAACAATATAAAACTTTCTATACCAAAATTGCCCCCCTCAGAAAAATAAAAGCTTATGTAGATGTAGATGATATATCTTCACTTTCTCTTTCATTATTTTTCTTCTTCTCCATTTTTATACTCGTTTGAGCTTCATCTCCTTAGGCTTTTCTTCTTCTTCTTCTTCTTCCCCGCATCATTGATTTTCCTAAAATCCACAGACAACATACGCCCAAAAATCCATGATTCATGAATACTAACACGTCTTGCAACTGAAATCAACAAACATGTGTTTTTCCTCTCACATTTTAATCTTGTATACTTAATAATCTTTGAACAGATTTCTGAACTTCCAAAATAAATAAATTCAACATGAGAATGACTAGTTTTTAGGTTATGCTTTTTTTTTATTAAAAGGCGCGGAAAAAGCTTGGGAGCAAAGCTGGACATTCCGACTAGGTCGACACCTCTAGACCGAACCCAACAAACTAGACCCAAAAATATAAGAAGAAAAGATCGGTTACTTTAACTCGAACTTGATCGATTTTTCTTTTCTCCTTTGATTTGCAGCGAGCGGGAGCGATGAACTTGTTGAGGGATTTGGAAGGTGAGAGACAGGGCAACAAACGAAATTGGAAGGTGATTAGTAATATGGAGAGGATTAATTTGATCTTTTTCTTTGACTTAACAGAATTATTTAAAGGGCAAATTACGCTTTTTCAAAAACTTCGAAGCTGGATTCGGTCGTTATCTCAAACAATTAATATCTACCATATATTATATCAGTAACATCAATCAAAATCAACCCAAATTTATGATGCATTTAGTTATAACAAAATCTGAGATAATATGTTTTATACTTTTAGTTAATTATGTTACTGAGAACGTAGTAATTGTTTTGCCGCAAAAGAAAGTTAGTAGTAATTATTTTTTACCTTCTCAAAATCAAATCACATAACCCGAACATTTCTTAATTGCATAGATTTATTTTAACACATGTCCGTAACATACATTAACAAATCAATATTGAACAATTACAAAATCATACGATACATTAATTTCTCTCTAAGTTACCAAAACAATTAATTTTTCTCAAGAGTTTAACACCAATACAATCTATCAGAAAAACAGATATGTGTTTCCTTTTATCCATTATAAAACTTCTCCCTATGGATTCTAACCGATTATTTATGCCTTAATTACTATATAAATGATCAATAAACATTTTTTAGTAAATTATTTAGCCAATTTTAAGCAATCTTTTTCCTAGTGATGATTTATAAATTCTATAATCCCTTGAAAAAGACTAGTAGTTTGAGCAGCAGTAAATGGATCCATATCGAAAGCTATTTTGTTCAAATAAAAACTATGTCCCATCCCAGGGTTAATTAGCAACTTCACATCCTTATTAGCCTTTTTCATTGCCTCATAATACTCCATCTCAGTATCCCTAATCAGATCCATCTCCGCCACACACAGTAGCATCGGCGGCAGTTTCAGGCCGTCCAACGGCGGAGCTGCCTCTCCCATCGGACACGTAAATGGATGATCCTTCGTTGCCCCGACCGGCAATGCCAAGCTCAAGAACTTATCCACCATATCCAAAGTCAATAGCGGCGACTCCGGTTGCTCTAACTCCGATCTACTCCTCTCCGACCGGACAAATCCCGGATGGATCGGGATTCCTCCGGCGAGTTTTAACGGACTTAGATCGGTTTTTCCGGCGCGTGATGCCACCTCGTGGACTAAATTCCCACCGGAGCTGTCTCCGATCAGGAAAATCCGGTCAAAATCGCCGTGATTACTGATCCACGGATCGTGTGAATCACCTTTGGATAATGACCGTAACCAAATGAGAGAGGCGTAGCCGTCATCGGCGGCAGCCGGAAGTCGGTGCTCCGGTGCTCGCCGGAGAAAAACGGAAACAACGATTGATTTTGCCGATTTAGCTAAGCGAGTGTAGATATGATAGTACATGAACCAATCGGCTTGGCTGATGCAAAAGCCGCCGCCGTGGAAGTGGAGGATCACCGGGAGTTTATGGTTATCGACCGGATCTATCTCCGGGAGGTAGATTCGGACTCGGAGATCGGAGATTGGATCGATTGTGACGTCGCGAGTGGCCACGCCATCGATGAAATTGTGGTGCTCGGGGACGGGATCGGTCATGAATTTGACCTGAGGAGGTCCGGTCCAGGTCCTGTCGACCGATCCATCATCGTAGCGTCGGAGCCAGCCGGAAACTTCGTCGATAAGCTTCTTTTCTCCGGGCATGGTTAGGGGTTTAGGGGGGGTTTTGAGTCGCCGGAGATAGGAGAGGGTTTGGGTTGTGGGAAATTTGAATTGAATTGGGGGGGTTTATATAGTGGTGAAGAGAAGCTCTTACACGTCGTTAATTTATTATTTATTTATTTTTCGTACAATTATTTTATTTATTTTTTAGAAATGAATGCAATCTTTCCTTTGCACACAAATAATTCACAAACCATACTCAACCTATTCCCCAAAATGTATCTATTATTTCTTTTAACAATTTTTGATGTCTAATACTACGCGCGATAATATTAACTTTATATATAACACGTGATATTCGAATGAAGATTAAAAGGTCAAGTCATTATTTAAAGAAGATCAAATTACTTTTAATATTATAAACGAGTTAAATAACCGATTTACAATTAATTTTACATATTTTTGTTTCTATGCGGAAATAATACTCTAGCGCGTGTCTACACAAGGTTAAAATTATTTTCATTTTGCTCAAAATAGGAGGCCAACATATACACTTTAAAATAGTTGAGAGAGAAAATAGACCGTCCCTTAAATTCAAGAACAAAGTGATAAAAATGGACAAATATGAGATCTCCATTTTTTTCTTCACAATTAACTTTTTGGCCCTATTGTTTATTTTTCTTAGATTTATAACTGTTGTATTTCGGCATGAATAGACAAACATGACAAACAACATCATTTAAAGGTCGCGTGTTCGATCAATGCCACCACACCAAATGATGATAATTAAATTGGATTCAAGTGAGCTTTAGATATGAGTTTGATTAATTTATATGTCGAAATCTTGTACTCCTCGTATGAAAATGGCGGGATCAAGCCTTAAAAACACTTTAACAATCAAGTCAGTTTGAGTTCCAAAGAGAGGTTATAAACAAGTAGAACAGTTAGCAATCAATTTTCAAAAAGTACCTAACATTTATGTTGGTTAGGCTTTATATAATAGTGGTGTGACTAGATATTGGACCACGAAGATGATGACAAATCAGTCGGTCGATGTCTTCAAGCAGTCTAATCTTCAAGATACATCTAAACTGCTGACCACTGTCGGAGTGAAGGAGGCGCCCAACGTTGTCAGGAAGGTAATGTTATGTACATCCCAGCTCTCAAGTAGGCCTCTGCATGGATCTTGTTGGCATGTTAGTGGTGCTGGACGTTGTCGGGTGAGAAGACGTGCTAAGAATTTAGGCTCTGGAATGGGCCTACTCAAGTACGTTCGCTACATAGTGTTGAACTCCCAATAACATCATCTAGTAGTATACATGTTTTGAAAGTTAAAATATATTATGTTGAAAATCTAAAAATATAAAAAAGATAAAAAAATTAATCATGATAAAAATGAGAACTTTATGACGTGCTTTCCAAAATAAATAAATAAAAAGTGTATAAAGCCTTGTAAAAATTTCGCCCTAAAAATGATGAATTGATTTATTTTTAATTTGAAGAATGGTATATATGACATATCGTGTTGTCCTTGATATTTTGCTCCACCTTAATTTTGTTCATATCTTATTGAAAATTTGAACAAACTGATTTAATTGTCACATTAAATATCAAAATATCAAACATTTATAAAATAATTATAGTATCATTCATTTCAAAAATTATCTCAAAATACTAAACTAAGTCTTTCAAGTAGAAATTAATTGTAAAAAAAATTCGTCAAAATGTTAAAATATTTTGTGTTAGTAAATACCGTGACAAATTAGTGAAAAGCACTCAATTTGCAATTTAATTTTATGAAACCTAGGTAGACATCTTTATAAATACTTATGAAATGTACAATTCTTGTCTATTAATATGCAATTAATATCTTGTAGAGGGGCGGGTATAGGTGTCGAAACTACTATATTGGATTAAAATTTGTTTTATATTGGTATTGAACCAAAGATTGCTCCAAATTAAAAATATTAAATGCGAAATTTTGCTATTGTTTATAACAGACATATATTGATATCCTAAAAAGTGTTAAAGGTAAATTTACATTTTATTCTTTTTTGTACGTATAAGTTATGATAAATACTAAGCAATAGCATATTGACTATTATGCCAAAAAAATGTTCGTTAAATTTTGGGTTCAAATTTCACAATTAACAAACACAGATTTCTCAAAAAGTATTTATATGAGTAATTAATTACTGAATTACTTTTTTATTTTTTAATTTAAATCTCATTATTGTACTAAAATTAATAATCGAAATATAAAGAGTAATCCACTTATTTCCATGAGAATAAGACATTTTTTTGGTTGTTGTATATGAAAATTCACAGATCATTTCAAAGAGAGCTTTTCTAATTATAGAATTGTTTTGACTAGAAAAAGACACATTGTGAAAAGCAAAAAGAAAGTCAAAAGTCTTGCAAATATGAAAATCTAGTGATGTAGTCGAAGCCACCATCCCTTTTCCATTACATGGAAAAAGATTAGCAAGAAAAAAAAAAAGCATGTAACAATTCCATGAAACTTCACTGGAGATAGTGACACCTGACCTAATATTAATTAACCAATTGAAATAATTTATGTACTACAACACTCAAACTTTCACGAAAAAGATTGCATTTAATTTCGGAATAATATGCCAGAACGACATAAAAAAGTGTTTCAATTTTATGAGAAATGATATTTTTATTACAAAAAGTTAAAATGCTTACAAAATGTTCCATTTTTGAGGATTCAATAATAATGACATTGAGAAACTATTTTACGGAAAATGATTTTTTTTGTTACAAAAAGTTTAGAAGACTGAGAAACTTCGGTCCAAAATTAAGGAAAGCTTAAAGGTTATAGAGGATTTACTAGGGTTGCAACTTGGACGGGGAATCCCCATCCCCGTAGGGGATCTGCCTCAGTGGGTCTGGGGAATCTCCATTTATTTTCTTCATGGAGCGGGGATGGGGGAAAAAAAATCCCCAGAGATGGGGCGGGGACGGGGACCTCTATCTCCACCCCACGGTAATCCCCATCCCCACCCCCGCTATTTTTCCCATGGGGATTCTTCAAATTATATATTAAATATATATATAAATAAATAAATATAGGATCATTATAACTAATAAAATAATATAAACCTAGGTTAAAAAAATTAATTGGTGATACATCATCTAAAACTTATATATACTAACACTAACCTAAACCTTAAACACTTTTTTCTTATAATGGGATCTTTATTTTCATTTTTCTATTTGATGGATTGATACATTATTCGTTGATTCATTTTTTCGATCATTAAACTAATATATACTTTGTATAATTTGCTATATTAGAAATTTTAGAAATGGGGAATGGGGAATGGGGAATCCCCACGAAGATCCTAACCCCTACGGATATGGGGACGGGGACAATATTTTCCCCATTTGTAAATGGGGATGGGGATGGGGATTCCCCATCTAGACGGGGATGGGGACGGTAGGACGTGTCCCCATCCCCTCCCCGCCCCATTTGCAACCCTAGGATTTACGATATGCTTACAAATTGCTCCACATTTGGAATTGCAACGATATGAAGAATTAAATTCAGGTGATAGAAATTTGCAAGGACCGTTTCTTTTACACCTTTGAGCTCACCCTAATAAATTTTAAGAGAGATGATTGATTTTTAACAAAAAATTAGATAAATATATACAAGTGAGATCAATTAAATAATCGGATATATTACGTTGATAGTATATGATAAAATTTCTCTAAATTTACTGACTACTTAATTATTAACACATCCGAATATTTTAGGACAAAAGTAAGAGGAGTAACTCCAATCAAGAGCTATAGAATGACTTAAGTTACACAAAGACTTATAAAAGGTTTTATATTGTGGTATTTAAGTCCATTTTAAATCACGGCGGTATCCTGAATAATCTTCAATTTTGAGAAGCATCTTTAAACTATCATATCTAAAATAATCCTCACTCAAACTGGAAATTCCATTAAAATGTTTAAATGCAGTCAAAAATGGTGATTTAGTTATCAGAGGTTCCTTTTAATAAAACAAATTTTTTAAACATCAATTTTGTAATTTTCTGACGTTGAGCATCAATTTAGAAAACCTTTTCAAGTAACAGCAGTGAAAAGATATACACTGCTGAAAACATAAATTTTGAACTTGACATTTTTGCGAGGTAATTTCCAATTAATTTACACTTCAATTTAGGATTGCGAATGGGACGGGGTGGGGACAAACTACCCCTCCCGTCTTTGTTCCCGTCTAGATGGAGAATTTTCATCTCCATCCCCGTTGAAAATATGAAGGAAAAATTATCTCTATCCCCGTCCTTATGGATATTCGGGTCCCCGTGAATATATCCCCATTCCCATTATTCATTTTTTTAAAGAGTTTTTTCTTAACATAATTTAGAATTTTACCGGATAATATCATTAGAAAAATAGGATACTATAGTAGTTACTATATCTTTTATATTTTCTCGATACGTATTTCTTAAAAGTTAACATTATTCCGTATATATTTAACAATATTAGTACATTAGTACATTAAAATAGACATAAAATTATTTTTTTATAATTTTTATATAAAATCTTCATGGAGTGGAGATGGAGATTTCATGAAGTGGGGAGAGCGATCTCTGTCCCGCGTTTGGAGATTATTTTCTCCTTACACCCATTTTATGGAGAAAATTAATAGAAATTCTACATCTTCATTGGAGCGGATTCCCAATGAATATGCAAAATCTCTATCTAAGTACCTACTTCAATTGAAGTAAAAACTTATATCTTACTTTTAAAGTTTAAAGATTTCGGTGATTTTGTTGTTTTATATAATTATTTAATAAAACAAATTCTTTTTAAGTATCAAATTTGTTATTTTCTGACGTTGTTGACATGAGCATTAATTTGGAAAATCTTTTCAACTAACATTGAAATGATAATTTATAAAATTGACATTTTTGCGAGGAAATTTCCAATTAATTTACACTTCTTGCTACTAAGACTTAAGTCAATTCTTTCATTCAATTTGAATAGAAATTTGAATTTATATGGGAATTGACTCTTCTCTTATTATATATGTAGACAAAGTCAACTGCGTGTTATAAGGAAATGAATTTTTTTTTTTGTTATAAACTACTATCGATGTGATGATATGAAGTTCAAACTTAACTAATATATATGTTAGTTTAATTATTGTTTTTGAAAGAGTTATTTCTTTTAATTATTTAGTTCAACACTATACAATTAATAACTTTAATAACATTAGATTAACTAATTAAGGTCTATTTGATTGGCTAAAAACTTTAAGTCACTAAGTTACGCCTCGAGTTCAAATCTTGATCTATGAAAAAAACTTTAATTAAAAGAGGATCCACTTAAAAGATGTCCGAGAAGTCTCGAATCGAGAAATCGACAAAATTTATAAAAAAAAAAAATAGGCAAATGATATATACAGTCCAATGGGTTGTATATAAGCATTTAATATCTCTTATCTCTCTCATATTTTTCATGTAAAGAGCATAAATTTCATATAAACATTTATTACATTTAGAAATATGCAATATATTTATATATTTATTTATTGTCATAAACTTTATATTTCACCATTCAACTAATTTATTTATTTTTTCAGATTTAAAGGATTTAAAAGAAAAAAAAGTTAAATCTATGAATTTGATAAGATTCTTTGTTAATGCTACTAGTTTTCAATAGATTTTCGAAAAAATTAGGATATATAGAAAATACAGTACTTTTATAAAAATACATGTACAACGGGTTAATGCTTGGATTAAGTAGGGTATAATAAAAATTAGGATACACCGAAAGTATGAAATCCTTTTTAAAATACATGCACAACGGGTTCATGTTTGGATTAGGTAGGGTATAATAAAAAAATACAAAAATTTATTCTTATATAAAGGAGTATGTACTCCGAAAATTTGTAATTTAGTTTTAGAAGTTAACGTAATTTTGTTTTGATAAAAAAATTTAGACTACTTGAAATTATTTATGTAACATGTATATATTGTAATTAAATTTACACATTAAAATTAGTTTAAGAAATTGTAGGAGTATTAAATGATTACTATTTAAATTTGTTTAAACAAAATAAATGTTAATTATTTAATTATTTGAATTTAATAACTATGAACAAATTAATTCATAGGTAAAAGTGATTTAAGTATTTTATGTATATAAAAAACTGAACTAAGAAAAATATGATGTTTGTGTGTAAGGTTGTGGCTTTGATTGCAAACAAAGTTGAATTTCTCAAAAGAGGATTTGAATAATAACTCTACTGTATTGTATCCATTGTTATACAAAAATTTAAAATTACCGAATAAGATGAATTCTTTTTATGTCCATGACATCTTAGAATATCAAAGAAGACGTTGTGCAATATCAAATTTGGTTGGAGGGAATATTGCAACTTTTAGCCTATTCACGGGCTTGCCTTTTGAGAGGCAAACCTTGCTAATTAAAGATCAAACATGATAGCAAATGTAAAAACACATTGTTTATATAGATTTTTATGATAAATGCCCGGTATGTTTAGCATTATAAATCAAATTTAGGCACGCCTTCTATTGTTTTGGGAGGACCAAATGGTAAATCTATCAATATTGAACATATTAGATTTTTTAATTT
Source organism: Euphorbia peplus (assembly GCA_028411795.1). Lineage (NCBI taxonomy): Eukaryota > Viridiplantae > Streptophyta > Magnoliopsida > Malpighiales > Euphorbiaceae > Euphorbia > Euphorbia peplus. The sequence continues at coordinate 2,195,616 of CP110843.1, read as the reverse complement.
TATTGAGCCAAAGAGCTGTAAGATTAAATTCTTATCCGAAAAATTGAAGCTAAAAAAATGCATGATCATCACAGAAAACTCTAGCTCTAGCTCGTAAAATCATAATAAAGTCCTCATATGTTGAATAATAGATCCATCATATATTAGTACTATTATTTGTTTTATCTTTAATGTAGGAAAAAAGAAAGTTATGTAGCATGTATTATATGTTTAATCAGGAAAACGTTTCTCCTCGATATTTCATATACAACAGTTGAATAGATTGAAGAAAACCTTGGAACAATTTCGTTTCTCTTAACTTCTTCTTTGTAATCCTTTTTTCTTTCTTATTAATAAAGTTAGATGGGACGGGGGGTTTTCGAGGGTCTTGCTCGGGGTGCCAACTGGCCCAACTTGGTTGGGTTTCCGTTCGATCCTTTTTCCCACACACTCCCAACTTTTATTCAAAAAAAGAATAGATTGAAAATGGTTGATATTATGTGTTTAGTATTTACAACTTTTATTCAAAAAAAGAATAGATTGAAAATGGTTGATATTATGTGTTTAATATTTACGATCAAAGTTACAAAACTCTATCTAAATACAAATTAGGAATCAAATGAGAGCAAAGTTTGTAACATTAAGAATTTATCAATTTTATCACAGTTCAAATGAAATAGTTAAAGAACACTAATTTGCTCTCTTACATTTTGCTCGCTTACTAAGATGAAGGAACTGCAAATGCATCTTTGAATGTCCTTCTAACATAATGCACCTATGCTGCACTTTTGAATTCCTTTTGACATTCTAAAACAATTACAGAGATTTGTTAATAATAAGAAAGCTATAAAGATATAAATTATTTGAAGATACAGAATTATAAAAAGACAAATACTTATAGTAACTTCTAGAGGCAAAGTACAGAAACATCACTTAATATGTATTTCCAACCAAATAGTAGGCAAAAAACTATAATGGTCTTTAATAAGTTAAAAATCCTACAAAAAAATTCATTTGTGTAGATAGATAGATAGATAGATAGGTTGGGATCATCCAAGTCATCAATTCTAGGTGATTTTATATGATTCATCTCTTGTGCATTCCTATTTCTCCATTGCTATACCACCAAACATAATGTTAAAAGCTAAAGAAAACTACAAGAATAACAAAATATAATACTTAAAAGTAAACCAATTCCCTGTAAAAGAATCAGGAGACCAAATCAACCCATATGAGTGAAGTTATTAAATAGGGATAATGGTATGAGGATGAACACAAGTATGGAAAAAGAAGAGAAGCAGCAGCAACAACACCAAAATATACAAATTTCGATTTTCTTCTCCAATTGAAGAGGTAAATAACACATTATAATCTTTATATTAATAACTCATGAAAGCTTTTCAAATTAGAAAAACCTGTGTTTTCGATTTATAAAGGCGAATCCTCATACAATTCTGATTTTTGTTCATCTCGAGTTCTTGAATAGTTGCATATTACAATCATGAGCAACACGATATAAAGAATACATTCTATTTACAGATGCCATATTGCCGAGCTTAATGAGGAGGAGATCATCAGCCCATCACTGCTGCTGCTTCTCTTGTTTTTCCATAGTTGTGTTCATCCTCATATATATATTCTTTTCTTTTACCTCTTCAATTGAAAGAGGAACGTTATGAAGATGAAATTTAAGGAGGAAGATCGAAAGACTGAATCATAAATGTTAATGTAACTCACAGGGAAGATTGAAAGATGTAATCAATTTTGACGGATAGAAATTTAGAAGCCTATAATGCTTCCTAGTGTTGACACATGAGATATTTTGCTGATGTGGCTGTTTTTTATGCAAAATCTTTCTCAGCTTTTATATATTTAGATTTTAATTAAACTTTATTGAAGATTTTATTGGAAAAGTAAATAAAAATTAATTATAGGAGATTGTGAATTTTTATGTACAACTCATAGGGCAGTAAAGAAATAACTTAACATATATGCAGTTGTGCTCACATGGTCAATGATTGACCAAATAATAATTTGGTCAATCACCGTTAGATAATATAAGGGTTGAGATTAGTTTAGTGGTTTCATTAGTATCTAATCTCCACCCTTAGATTTTGATCTAATGGTGACTGACCATGTGAGCACCACTCAACATATATGTTTCAAAAAAGAATCTAATGATTTTTATTTAAAAAAAATTTGTGAAATCCAATCCCATCATTCTCTACTTCCTTTAAAAGCGTGGTAGCCATTAAACTATTGCTTTGTGGTTATGTGTTTGTTCTTATATATTATACAATTTGATATAATCATCTACTTTGAAGTGGGCATACCATGGGCCGGGATAGGTCGAGCTGGGGCCAGGCTCATCCGGGTTTTGATTAAGATAATTTAGTCCATACTTAAAACCATTAGAATACCGGGAGTTCGATTATTACATGACCATTTAAAATATTTAGTTCAATATAATCTATATTTATGACATAAATGCAATTTGACGATTTTGATTTGATAAGATTAGTAACCGAAATTTAATAAAATCTTAAGGAATTAATAATCCCGATTGCGTTAATATTTATTAGATCAACGCATATCATATATACGTGAATAAATGATCTTGGCTCGATAAAAATTAGTAACCGAATTTTGATTAAAATCTTAACAGAATTAACAATCCTGATTTCGTTAATTTTCATTAGATCCACGCGTATCACATATACGTGAATAAATGATACTGACTGATTAAAATTAGTAACCGAATTTAATAAAATCTTAACAGAATTAGCAATCCTGATTTCATTTATCTTCATTAGATCCATGCATATTACATATACGTGAATAAATGATATTGACTCGATAAAAATTGATAATCTCTATATTTTACGAGGCCTAATTTACGTGTATCACATAGACGTAAACTGGCTGTTTCGATTCGACAAGATTTAATGATATATATTAGTAGATTATTGACAGAATTAACAATCTCATTTTTTAAGAAAGAAGTTATTTTCTCTTATTCTATCGAACTAATCTATTTTTTAATGTTGTAAATAATTGAGCGTTAATGAGTTTGAATATAACTAAAAATTGAAAACAACAATCCAAAAAAATTGCAAACAAAAATATATAAGATTAATGACTTATACGTACCAAAAGAACACTGAAATTTAGTATTACATACAATAAGAGAGGGCTTAATATATTCATAGCCCACTAAACTTGTCCCAATACTACAATTGTCCCCTGAACTTCTAAAAGATACAAATAACTCCTTAAACTTATCTAAAAGTTAAAAGTTAAAAGTTTAAGGAGAGAATTGCAGTTTTGGAACAAGTTTCAGAGGGCTATATATGTATTAAGCCATAAGAGAATAATAAAAATATTAATAATATTAACTAACTAGTCAATGACCCGTGCATTACACAAATTGTATAATTTTACTTTATTTTCCTTCAACTTCTTAAGAAATTTAAGAGTAAGATTTACTATTTACAAAAATACACATCAATCTTCCTAATTAATACTAATTAAATCATGAAATACTCATCTTCCTAAATTGTTACTAACAATGTCATTTTGTACTAACTTTTATATAATACGAAATTTGAACCTCATGTCCTATTTTTTTTATAATCTCAATAAATAATCAATATTTTATTTTACTTTTATATAAATATTAGAACATGCTTAAAGGAATGTCGAACAATTGTAAATAAGAACAAAATACATAAGAATGAAAACGCTAAATAATATATATATAATTATATTTTACCATTGTATTAAAATTTATTTTCCACAATAACAATATTGGATGGTGTCAATATATGTAACCATTTGCTCATTTTAGGAAAAATTAATCTACAACTATAATTTGTTAAGTAAAAATAAAATAAAATATGAATATCACAATTAGGATCAAAAGTTAATGAGATTTTGTTGGACGCCACTCCTTAATGTACAAATAAATTGCTTGACATCAACATATAATCACCCAAAAATTAAAATTAGATTGGATGTCATGAGTCTTTGCATATTTTTTTCTACATATGTTCTTACTTGTCAACATATTTCAGAGATTTTTACTACACCTACTGTCATAGCTTCAACATAGCTCCAATAGATCAACCTATATACATTTATTATTAACAAACTCTCTCTTTTCTTGACTGCTCTTCTACTATGTGTATTGTTGACAAAAATTAAGAAAAAATCACGCGGCTAAATTTATTTTCTCAACCTTTTAAAAATGAAAAAAAAGTACCAAAGCTATTAAAAGAAGTCCAACCTCATAAGCATCTACACCTGATTAAGAGTAACCACTTGTCGAATCTGCATATATTAAAACTATACAAAAAGATATAAATGACAATAAAAATATGAAATTAAAGAGAATCACCTTATTATATTGCAAAGATTATCCAAAGTTGCATATCGATAAAATACCTACATCAAATTCAGATTCAACTAATCAAGTTATTAAGCAAGAACAATATGTTGTTGATGTTATCATTGGTTGATTGACTTGTAACCTTTGTTGCTTATCTATATACTTGAACAATAAAGGCTAATAATGTATATTTATTTGTGGAAGATGAAAAGAATGGTAACAGTTAAAATGATTTATTTATTTGTCATAAGAGAAATAATGAAAACATATTTTAAGAATAAATTTTGTTCCAATAAAAAAAGTAATTAAACTATAAAATTTTAAAAATTCTATAAAAAATGACATCTCAACTTTTGATGTGATAGCTTATTGTGGTGAAGCTAATTGAGTTCACGTATAGATGATGTTAGCATTATTAGATGTGATTTGGACTTTTATTTAACAAGACTACCAAAGCCCAAGCCCACATTCTCGGCCTAAAACTATGAAAGAGTAAAAGATTAATTCAACATAAAAAGGGCTTTGAGCCGTTGGTATTGGACCATTAATCTAAACTATTAATCTAAATTCCATGGCTGAGATTGTATTTTGATTATTATTAACCTAATAAGTATCCAAGTCTTCCTCTCTTGAGCACCGAACTCACCTCTCTCCAACCCTCTTCTCCATCACAGTACCTAAACCTAACTCATGATCGAGCTCTCAACCTTACTGTCGATCTCCTTCTCTTCTCTTCTCTCTTTCCTCTCCATGTTCTTCCTACCTAGCCACCTCTCTTATTAACCCTTCACCATTCTTCTCCTCTTCTTCTAACTATCATTTTATTCATTGAAAACTGAATCTCTGAACTCCGGCGTTCTAAGGGTGAACTCCATTCCTAAACCGTACTAGAGGACCCATGAAGGTCATCAGGATGTTAAGATAAGGCGTCGGTTTCCAGTTTCTAGGATTACGACGCAACTTGGTCCCCATGTTTGAACACATTATAACAGATCCACAGGGTTTAATGGAAGCAAAGTAATAACAGTCACTTTAGAGGTTGAGGGAGAGGAGCAGAAGCTAAGGAGGCCCTCATCTTCTGGATTCGGTCTTTCCTAGCGGACGAAAGCAAAAGCAACCTTTTTTCTTTAGGTCGATGCCAGAAGCTAACCTTTTTGCGATTGACCTTTAGTCCTTTACAGAAGTCGCCAAACGAACCTTTTGCTTCCCTGCTTAGAAGCCAACGCCAAAAGCTAACCTTCTACTTCGCTCAATAGAAGCGAAGCCAAAAGTTCCCAGACGCTTCGGACCTTTTGAGAGACCGACACCAAAGTTGCCTTATTGGGGTCGGTCTTTTCCACAAGTCGACGCCAAAAGTTACCTAAATGGCATCGGTTCTTTCAAAAAATCGTTGCCAATCGAAATCTTTTGCTTCGGTCCTCCGAAAAAGCCGATGCCACAAGCTAAACTTTTGCTTCGCTCTTTTCAAAGAGCCGAAGCCAAAGCATTCCCATATGCTTCGATCCTTCGAGTCGTCCGACGCCAAAAATTTACTTTTGCTTCGGACTTTTGCAGAAGCCGATGTCAAAACTAACCTTTAGCTTCGTTCCCTTCGAGGAGCCGAAGCCAAAACCTCCCATATGCTTCGTCCCTTTGCAGAAGCCGATGCCAAAGCTAACCTTTAGCTTGGTTCTCTTCAAGCAACCGAAGCCAAAACCTCACATATACTTCTGTCTTTACAATAGTCGCCAAAAGTTTTGCTTTGGCCTTGTAGGAGACACCAAATAAAAATTAAAATAATCTTTTAAATAAAAGTTAATAAAACTAGAGATAATTAAATAAATGTAAGCTATAATTTTTTAAAAAATAACTAAGTTTATGAAAACTAAAAAAAAAAATAGTCCTACGCTAAATAGAATAAAATTAAAAGCCATAAATGAAACTTAATTTCCTAAGATCGCGCATGATTTTTTCAAATTCATACATTGAAATTCTTTGAAATTTTTAGGTTGAATACATTTTTAGCCTCTCCAAGTTGTCTATAAACTGCATTTGACCCCCTCAACTTAGAGTTGTTACAATTAACTCCCTTAACTTGCATCTTTTTAACAAATATCTCCCTCAACTTGCATCTTTTTAACAACTAACTCCTTTGACTTTGACGTGGCGCATTCTCACGTTGACGTGAAGCATGCCAAATGGCACGTGGAGAATGCTCCACGTCATCGTCAAGATGTTAGTTGTTAAGAAAATGCAAGTTGAAGGGGTTAGTTGTTACCATTTTAAGTTGAGGGGGTCAAATGCAGTTTATGGACAACTTGGAGGGGCTATAAATATATTAAACCAAATTTCTAACTAAATGGAGCATTAAATTTCAAAAATGTTATTATAAATAATTAAATTTGACCTTTTGAAACCTGCTAATCCGTTAATCGGACGATTCGACGGGTTTCATCAAATGGTTCGTGACTGTTTTTTTAAAGGCCGAGTTCTATTAAATTCGGTTTGACCATCTTCACCGATCTGCATTTGACAACCATACTTATAACTATTTTAATTAAAATTCATATTGAACGAATTGTAATATTGTAATATAAGTTTGGAAAACATTAATTACTTTAGCATAAATAGGTTATTATATACTCATTTCACTAAAAACATATTGACCAAGAAGAATCAAATAAACACTACCAAATTTGGATTAATTATTATTTTTTTCTACATAGCAATAGAAAAATAATTAAATAAGTTGGAAAATGGTAATAAAACAAGTTTCTTAATTTTTTTAAAATAAATAAAAACATTGATTTTGGCGCCAAAACAAGCACCCCCAAAAATCCGTAGCCCTATATATGGAAAGAGGATGCCGTGATGGCGTCCTCATAAATGCTCCAAGATTTTCTCTCTATTTTTGCAGTTGCAGTACACAAGAAGAAGAAGAAGATAACGTCCGTAACGCTTTCTGTCTCTGTGTGTGTATGGTTTTTCTAGGGTTTCATTTCCCGAACAATGGCGGATGTTTTCTCCCCAGTCTCGTCTTCTCGAACCACTTGTGGCTCTCTCCTTCGTGATCTGCAGGTATTTTGGGGGGTTTTTTAATTTGTTTTCATTAGTTAGCCCTCTTTTGAGTGTGGATCTGATTAACTGTGGTTCTACTTGTTTCTGCTTCCGTGCTTAGTTTAGTTGAAGAGCGTAATGCTTCAACGCATTGCATTCAGTTGTAATTTTAGTTTGATTTTTTGTAATCGGTAGTTACTTGTGTATTTGTGATAGAAATCTGTAACTGCTATGTGTTTGTGAAAAGATTAGGTCTTATGGTTATGTTAATCTGAAAAAAAGTTGTTCTAAAAGTTGTTCAAATTAGTTAGCGCTCTTTTGATTGTGGATCTACTCTGAATTTTTGTTTCAGCGTTTAGTTTAGTGGAATTGAATTGTTGGCTTGGCATTTTAGTTGAAGAGTGTAAAGATTGAACACATTATGGTTATGTTAGTCTAAAATGAGGCCTTTCTTTCGATTTTTGGCTTTCGTGAAAGTCTGGTGATGGCGATTAGTTGTCCTCTTTATGTCACTCTCGTTTTCCGCTTCTCCGTTCCACAATAATTAACAAACAATGTAATGGAGTTCTAAATAGTTCTTTACTTCACTGATTATTTAGCGCTCTTTTGATTGTGGATCTGATTAACTGTGATTCTATGAATTTATGTTTCAGTGCTTAGTTTAGCGTTTGGTTAAATGGAATTGAATTATTGGCTTGCCATTTTAGTTGGAGAGTGTAACTGTTGAACACATTTCATAGAGTTATAACAGAAATCTGTAATTGCTATGTGTTCGTTAGAAGATTAGATCTTATGGTTATGTTAGTCTGGAAATGAGTACTGAAAATGGAGTTTTAAATAGTTCTGAAAATTCTTCAAATTAGTGAGTCCTCTTTTGATTGAGGATCTAATCAACTGTAAATTCTGTGAATTTCTGTATTAATACTTAGTGTAGTGTTGATTATTGTTTTGGTCTAGTGCAATTGAATCATTGGTTTCACATTTTAGTTTAACCATATAACACTTTTACACATTGGACGGAGTTATAATTGTAGTTCGATTCGTAGAATTAGTACTCTGGTTCAGTGGAATTGAATCATTGGTTTGACATTTAGTTGAACACTATAACTCCTGCACACACTACATGGAGTTATAGTTGTCGTTTGATTTTTGTAATCAGTACTTTACACGAGTATTTATGCTAGAAATCTGTAACTGATATGTGTTTGTGAGAAAATAAGGTCTCATGGTTATGTTAGTCTGAAAACGAGGACCAATTTGTCCTCTCTTTGTCACTCTCCCTTTCCGCTTTTCAATTTCACAAATAATTGACAGACAGTGTAATGGAGTTCTAAATAGTTCTTCACTTCACTGATTAGTTACCCCTCTTTTGATTGCTGATCTAAGCAACTGTGAAATTCTATGTATTTCTGTATTAATGCTTAGTTTGGTTTTGATTAGTGTTTGGTTTAGTGGAATTCAATCACCGATTTGACATTTTAGTTGCATAGTATAGAGCTTGCACACATTACATGGAGTTATAATTGTAGTTCGATTTTTGCAGTCAGTTCTTTACTCGTGTATTTATGCTAGAAATCTGTAACTGCTATGTGCTCGTTAAAAGATTGGGTTTTGTGGTCATGTTTGTCTGAAAATGAGGACCTAGTTGTCATCTTTCTGTCACTCTCCTTTTGCGCTTTTCTGTTTCACAAATAATTGACAGACATATAATGGAGTTCTAAATAGTTCTTTACTTCATTGATTACTTAGCCCTCTTTTGATTATGGATCTAATCAACTGTGAATTCTGTGAATTTCTGCATTAATGCTTAGTTTAGTGTTGATTAGGGTTTGCTTAAGTGGAATTCAATCATTGAATTGACATTTTATTTGAATAGTGTAATGATTGCATACATTTCATAGACTTATAGTTGTAGTTTGATGCTTATAAGTTATAGTAAGTGCTTCAGTTGTGTAATTATGCTAGAATTGCGTAATTGCTTTTATTGTTGTGAGAAGATTAGGTCTTGTGGGCATGTTACTCCAAAAATGAGCACTGAGTTGTCCTCTTTTTGCAACTTTCCTTTTTCATTTTTCTGTTTTACAAACAATTGACCAGCCATGAAATGAAATTCTAAAGAGATCTTCACTTTTAATGTTTTGCAACTTACAGCTATGAGTTATTTTCTGATTTTTTTTCTATTTCTTATTTTTTAATCTGTTTATGTTGTTTTCCAGAAAATTTGGGATGAAATTGGCGAGGGTGATGGTGAAAGGGATAAAATGCTTTTGCAACTTGAGCAAGAATGCCTTGATATTTACCGCAGAAAGGTGGAGTTAACTAGAAAGTACAAAGCTGATCTGTTACAGTCTGTGGCGGATGCCGAATCAGAAATAGCTAACCTAGTTTCTGCCCTCGAGGAAAATGTCTCTTGTTCACGGGTATGTGAAACATTTTTTTAACTATTGTTAACATAGTTACTCATAACTGAATTGTTTTTGGTTGTCTATGGTGTGTTTCTATTGTTAAATTTCAGTTGGTTGAATTGTCTGTACATTCTGTTTTTTCGTCATAAATTCAATTGATTGTCTCGCTAGAATGCATGTTGACTGGATTCCTGTGGTCTGTTTGAGAAGGGAAATGGAACCTTAAAGCAGCAAATATCTGCAGTGAAACCTGTTTTGGAGGACTTGAGGTTGAAGAAACAAGAAAGAATGAAGGACTTCTACGAGACACAAATGCAGATTGCTCGAATTCGTGCAGAAATAGCTGGAATTTCTAGCTCCGACAAATTTAGTGACCCTCAAGTTAATGAAAATGATTTGACCATGAAGAGATTGGGAGAGCTGAAGTCACACCTTAAGGAACTGCAAAGTGAAAAGGTTGTTTGTCAATCATGGATTGAATTTAGCATTTATAAATCATTTTTTATTTTACTTTTGTTTGATGCTTTGTCTTGTTTAAATCATTCAGAGTCTGCGGTTACAGAAGGTTAACAACAGCATTAGTACGATCCATGATCTGTCAGTAGTGATGTCAATGGATTTCTTTGAGACTATCAATGATGTGCATCCAAGCTTGAGTGTTTCTGCAAATGGTCAATCAAAGAGTATCAGCAATGATACATTTGCTAGATTGACAGGTGTAATAAATTCATTAAAACAGGAGAAACGTCTGAGGCTACAGAAGGTAATATATGATCGGTATTCCATTTTTTAAGATATTCTTTAATATGCAAATTCTTGGGAATTGTCCACCATCTGTGTTTCTCCGGATCTTTATGTGGTTGATAATGGTTTCAAATTGAATTCCATGAGTTTGGTTAATAATCAAGTTGTAATCTGATTAATTATAGTGGAATTGTTTTTATGGCTGATAAGAAGATGATGTGCATAGGCAATAGATCCTTATAAACACGATAATCTCTCCAAAAATCCCACATGAATTCCTGACTTGCTGAATGCTGTGTTTAAGATCTTATATTATCTAGTTGGTGTTCATATCTTCCTCTATTATGATTTATACTCTTAGCTTCAAGTTCTTGGACGCACGTTGAAAGACTTATGGGAGCTTATGGACATAGACCCTGAGGAACAAAGAAGATGGGACCATATTACTTCGTTGAGCTATTCCCAAGTGGATGAGGTATCAAAACAAGGATGCCTTGCTCTTGAAGTCATTGAACAGGTACCACATGTTTGTATCCTCACCTGGCTAATTTATACTGAAATATTACTTAATAAATCTTTCGCTGACAGTTTTTTATTCATATGTATTTTCTACATTGTTTCTAGACTGAGCTTGAATTGGAGAGACTGAGTGTTCTCAAAACCAGCAAGTTGAAGGAATTGATTTTTAAGAGGCAAACTAAATTGGAGCAAGTATACGAAGGAGTCCATATCTATGTAGATAGTGCGGCAGCTAGGCAGATACTAAGCAGCGCTATAGAATCTGGTTTGCTTCGAAACTTGTTTCTTTTCTCCCTTTTCCTGCTTAGGCTTTTGTAATCTACTTTATTATTTGTTGTCCAATTTTCATTTTGGCTTTTGGTGCTTGGCAGATACTCATCAGCCTTATAGATTCTGGTTTCCCTTAAAACTTCTTTTACCCTTTTTCCTCTTGTCCTTTTAATACTGTTCGGGTCTGGTTTGCGGGTTTAGTCTGGGGGTGCCAACCTTGTTGGGATGTCCAGCTTCTCTTGCGCCAGTTCCTCGATTTTAATTAAAATAAATAAATTCTGTAATATACATGACTATTTTTTCTCCATTACATGTTGGCCTTTTGTGTTAAGAGTTATAATTACCCTTTTTGCTTATATTTTTATGTTCATTTCCTATTTGGATAATCACTGTGTTGGAAGTCTTTTCATTTTCAATAAGTGTACTTGCTGCACACGTTTCCTTTTCAACGTTCATTCTTCTCTTCATGAATATATTGTGATGTAATGGGAAGATTCTCATGCTCGACAATATGTTCATCTCTTAGAATATAGGTAGTTTTTTAACTCCTGAATGTCTTGGCGCTACTTTTAAGTATTTCTCACCACATTTTTGTTATTTTAAGAAGTTATTTCTTGCATTTATTTTATATTATAAGTATGGTATTTCTCTTGGTCATGGATTTCAATCTTACAAAAGCATCTTAGAGATGCAGAACTTTTCTGGACATGTTTTTTTTAATTTTGTTTTTCCAATTATGTTCTTTGTTTGTCTTCATCTCTTTGTTGATATTTAGAAAAGAATGTAATATGAATTTTCACAGGCAATGTTGATCTTTCTGATCTGCTTTCAAGCATGGACGTTCAAATAAAAAAGGCCAAAGAGGAAGCTTTAAGCCGGAAGGACATTCTGGACAAGGTAGAGAGATGGAAATGTGCATCCGAGGAAGAAAAATGGCTTGATGAATATGAGAAGGTCAGCAGCTCTTAGGAATTTAATTTATATAGAACGTCTAAATGCTGATTAGCCATTAAATTCATGTGCGCATTCATTCTTTTCTTATATGTAACTTTCTTGGGCACTCGGTGTTTATTGGTAGTCACATTGTATGTTTTGATTGTAGTTATAGTCTCAAACATGGGAAAGCTATATGCACAATTAATTATTTCCTTTCTCCAAGTTATCCTATATTATTCTTTGTATAATTATATAGCATTTGCAATAACCTCACGTCCTTTGGCCTCGCATATTATCATGCATTTACGCTGCTACTGTATGCTCCATCCCCTTTTGCATGTACTGAGGACCTGCAATCACCCAGTCACTATTATAATACTCTTATGGCTAAAACAGTTGCTAAAGTCCTGAATCTATTATGTCGCTTTTCTATGGATTGCCAGGATGAAAATCGATACAATGCAGTAAAAGGAGCACACAAAAATTTGAAGCGTGCAGAAAAAGCACGGATTTTGGTCAGCAAAATATCATGTGAGTTTTCCATCAACTTTTAGCAGTCTAGCTGCTTACTCTAATAGATGTTTATTTCATAAATTCAACTAGATGCCTGCCAAAATTAGGTGAGAAGATCTGAAAGTCCTTAGAGATCCTGAGTTTTCTGTAAAAGATTTGTTTTTTTGGTTGTCAAGTTCCTGTCTGTAACACTTTATGAATGGAATTTCTTCTGTTCATATGTTTTTCTTGTATTATGATTTATTAGTAGGCTGCTGCATTTCATTGGATATGGAAATAAATTCATCTATGACCTAGAAACCTGAGAGCATGCTAAAATTCTAGAATGCATATCCCCATTCAGTATGCATCAATTAAAATCTGAATGCTTGAAAAATGACATTAGCTGGAATTTGAAGTTATTTTTGATTTTATGTGCAAGAGAAAGTTTTTCAATAGAAGCATTGCAACCAAGAAATTTAGAAAGTTTGTGAGTTAGTGGAAAAGATTATTATTTTCCTATTTTGAAGCATGCAAATTCAAGAACTTGCGAAATTTCAGTGTCGAGGATGGAGTTGGAATCAATGATTTTATTTCTTTTTTTTGTTAGATGAGGAAGCCATTTGAGTAGATCAGGATCCAATCTTTACCGTTGCACAACTTCCGTTTTTCTTATGAAGAAGATCAATTTGTCCCCTGAAATTCTCTATTTCAATCAATTTAGTTCAAGTCAAGTTTGAATATCAAATTGGCCTTTCAACTTGGCATCTAGAATCAAATCAGCCTGAATATGTGCTGTTATAGATGACTTCCTCGTGCCGAACCTTGTCAGTTTGGACTAATTTGATCCCAACCACGAACTTAAAGAGCCAAATTGATACCCAAACTTGATTTTGGACTAAAATAATCCTAAAAGCTAACTTCATGGGCCAAATTGATCCTCAATTTAACTTCAGTAGCTGTGTTGTGAAATTATCATCAAACTTTATGGATGTTTCTGATTCAGCATTGAAGATGCTGCTTATCTTGAATATTAATGCTATATTGGTCATAAAGAAAGTTTGCCAGTTCATGTGCTCAAATAGAATCTTGAATATTAACTTGAAAAACCTTTTGTTGTCCAGCTATAGTTGAGAATTTGACAGTAAGAGTGAAGGCTTGGGAGTCCGAAAGGGGAGTCCCTTTCTTGTATGAGAAGGTAATAAACATCTTCTTCTTGTTTGCTTCAAAGATTTAGCTATTTGCAGCTTCTAAATCGTTTCAGACATTCAGGAACCCCTTCTGCAAACTCTGGAGGAATTTACTCTGCTGAGGCAGGAACGAGAAGAAGACAAGCGCCGATCTCGAGTATGGTTTTGCTCAACTTTGCTTCTTTTCAATTATTTCACATCATTTCATCACATACTTTTGTAGGTGTCTCTAGACAGGTTGTGTCATGATTGTCATCTTTAGTGTAAAACTTGTGCTGAAGGTCAGTCAAGTATCGAGTCTGTTTTAACAAAACACTAAACTCCGTTTTCTTTCAACAAAATCACTCAACTTCACACTTAACTTTAATAGAATCATTCTGCCTTCTGTGTATATAAGCTCACTAGAATATCTTTGTGGGGCATAAGACATTTGACTTTATACTAAGTGCAATGTTGGACCAGCTCTCATTTCAGGAGCCGGGTGTTTGAGACACCCCCGCTCAATGTTGGACCCGCTCTCATTTCAGTAGCTGGGTGTTTGAGACACCCCCGCTCAGAGACTGCCATAGAGCGGGGGCGTTTCAAACACCCGGCTCCTGCAAAAATTTCTCATGTGGAACAAAGATGAGACTTGTGATGCATTTTTGCCACTTGACTCACAACGGGGCTGCCACATCTGTGCTATGTTTTCCATAAATGTCCAACATGTTTTGGCATGATTCTTAGTTGGTATATAGTCAATTGCCTTTCGGGCCATGTCAAAATTCAGCGAACTTTTGTATACAGATTGACCGGAATAACTATGAAATTCAAATACTCCCTCTGGTTTTTATTAGATGTCGTTTTGGTATTACCAATTTATTCCTTTTTATATAACTTTTTGTATCACCAATGCACGTTTGGCCTTTTTTTCTCTATTTTGTTATTGTTTATGGTGAGAGAAGTTGAGTATTATGATCCAAACAATTTTGTTTAAGCTATAATAGCTAAGAAAGAACATTTTTTTCAATAGAAAGTAGAGTTTTAGGAGAGAGTAAGTAATAGGAATATGTTAGTAGTTTTTATATTCCGTCTTAGGATGTATGAAGTATGGCGATTCTATCGAATGTAAGTAATCTTTGTGAAATGGATAATAAACCTATGGAGATGCAATAGAACTAATAATTGCTTGGTCGTGTTAGAAACATCGGTTTTTTTCCATAATATTATGCATCCTTTTGAGAATCATATTTTTATTATCATTACAGGAACAGAAACGTCTCCAAGAACAACATGCAGCTGAGCAAGAGGCAATTTATGGTTCAAGACCATCAGCAAAGAAGCCATTGGGCCAGAGCACCACGGCAAACACCATGGCCGGAACACCAGGCCGGCGTCTGAATACTCCCGGCCGTTACGGTCCGTCTGCTGGCAAGGAACGTAGAGAGAGCAGGCTCCATAATGTAACACCCATAAACTATGTTGCTCTTGCTAAGGATGATTCCGCCTCTCGGGGCTACTAATAGCCATAAATAATAATTTCTTAGGATTTTATGTAAATGATTCTCCATATCTAGGATTGTTATTTGCAGATTATCTTGTCGCTACAATTAGCATTTTGTTTTTTCATAAGCTATACATAATTTTAGTCCATAAATGTGCACTTGTTTGATCAACTTTTGATTTTTCTTTTATTTGTTTTATAATTGGGTTAGAATTTAGGTAGGCCCATTGGGCCTTTAGCAGTTGAAATAGTCCCTATTCTTTGATGTAAAACTTTAGCTGAATTTTATTTGAGCTTGTGAGGGTTGTCAATTTTTGACACGATAACACGGTTTATAGAAACAACCCGTTTTGACACCATTATCATTTTTCATCATTTATATCATATATAATCTTCTAGAATTTATAAATGCATATAACACATTTATGACCTCTAATACATTTTGGTACTCCATCCACAAATATTAATAAAGCAGTTAGCGAAACAGTTATTGAAATGCTCAATGTGTATGACACTGAAAGAGTAAAGACTTAAGGTGAAAGTTTAGGAGCTTAATTATGAACTTAAAAATTAGTTTGAGATCTTAACTACAAATGGCAGTATGCTACTCTGTTTAATAAAATGAACTATTACAAAGGTAAAACACATGATTGAAATCTTAAACTTTCACGTTTTGAAGGGATAATTGCGAGATTATTTATTTTTCCATATTAAGATCTTCAATTTCATGATTTTGGTATTGTCGAAGATATTTAAACCTCTCACCAGTGGTTCTGTTACTTGAACCGTTATTGAATAACATTAGTTTTCACAAAATTATGTGACTTGATTACAAATGGAAAAAAAAAGGACAGACTAGAAACTGTAAACGATAAATGCTTAACATTCAATTCATCTAATCAAATGTACTATCACATATTCTCAATTATATGATTTAAATGGATACCTATAATGTAAATCATCTATATAAAATTAACCATTCAATTGCAGTGTTGTATACAAATTTTATATAAAAATAACTTTTCAATTGTTACGCCAATAATAATCAAATTCCTAATATAAAATTATTATAATAATAATCCAATCCCTAATATAAAATTATTATATATAGGTTTTACTGTAACATATATAAATAATAATAATTTCTTCGATCATTATCCTCATAACATTCATGTGCTTTTTTTTGATTTGATATGCTATAAATTATTGTGTTTTAAAGAAAATAAAATAAAAAATTTGATATGCTATAAATTAGTTAGCTAGTGTGCTTGGTAAAGATTCATGATCTTCATCTACCATTTGCCACTAATATTCTTTCTTCCACATTAATTAGTGATTAAGAAAAGCATAATATTATTAGTAATCCGACACATTAGTCAACCCAATCAAATCTACATTATATTAGAAAAGAATGTATTGATTGTGGGAAGATTTTCTCTTGTACTTGTCAAATAAGTATTGGTTAAATCTAGAGGTGTGCATCGGTACAAAATCGAACCGAACCGAAAATACCGAATACCGAATTAGTATAAAAAACCTAAACCGAATATAAACTGAATAAGAACATAAACTGAATCGAACCGAACCGATTTTTTTCGGTGCGGTTCGGTTTTAAACCGAATTAACTGAATTAATAAATAATTTTAAAAAATATATACTTTTTCAACCATTTCAACTCATAATATCACTTGCATATTTACAAATGAGTCATATCCACACTTTTCAAACAAATGGTGGAATATATAATACGTTTAGAAGTTATATCAATACGTGCATGCATATAAAATTCATCCATAAATTTGCAATTCATTTGATAAATAGAGTAGAAAGATGAAAAATCTTGAATTATTTGAATTAAGTTTGTAAAGAGATGATTAGTCTTTGTAATTTTATATAGAAAAATGAGTATTAGCTCCATATTTTGTAATAATATATAAATATCAATGGAAAATAATATCTAATGGCTAATAATCGGTTCGGTTCGGTTTTTTAATCTTTTTTTTTCAAAACCGAACCGAATCGAATACCGATATAATCAAAAAAATTAAACCGAAACCGAATTTCAATACGGTTCGGTTCGGTATTCGGTTTAAACCGCACCCATGCACACCCCTAGTTAAATCATTCTTAACTAATTACAAGTTTTTAATAATTTTCTTTTATAAATGGAAATTAATTATGTCCCTGAATTTTTTATAAGGTTGAAAATACCATTGTTGTCCCTATATAAGTTTTATTTGTTGGTGACATCAACCAAAATTTATTATCGGTTTGGTTTCTAGCTTATTTTTTTTCCTTTTTTAAATAAGAGAATAGACAAAATTTGAATACATTTTTTATTCCACCTACCTTTCTTAAAGTATGAATTTGAGACGTTTAGATGTAAACATTAGCTAGTTACTATTACACCATCATTTTTTAAGTTCTAGCTTTTAGATTTTAGCTTTTTTATGTTAATTATTTATCAAATATGTAATATTGAATTAGCTATATCAGTATATATGTGGCAATTTTAAGGACTTTTGATTATAGTTGCTCTGATACCATGATACTTAACCGATTAAATTAAAATTTCGAACTCATAGTTAAGTACAATTATGATTTATATATAAATCACTGACACAACCTCTCACGTAAGGTCCATTGGGCTTAAAAGGTATACACAACACATGGAGTTGCCAAGACTCGAACTTCGAACCTTTCCATTGCAGATACTCTAATGCCATATCAAGTAAGTGTTTGAACCAAAAGTTCAAATTGATATTTAAATCTCAATTATGATTTATATATTAATCTCTTATATTATTAATGATTAAGTAGATATAAAACGAAACTTCAACGAGCTTTTCCTCTATTTGAGATGTAGTTGGTCTTCTCTTATGACTGGACTGAGCCTTAAGGATAGTTCGACGATCAAGCCAATAAAAATCTAGAGAGAGCAAAGTAATCACAAAGTAGAGAGATTATATAACTGTATCGACATTTACTGCGTTTGAGTATTTATTGGTGAGAGTGATCAAGCTACCTTAATGAGGATGATGAATTGGTGTCTGCTAGGACGTCCGATCTTCAAGCATGAGAGTCAAGATGTTCAATACTTGATAGGGTTGATCTAGGTGTTGTTCATTTCAGGGCAAACATCTTACGTCTATTTGAGGTGTTCGAACTAACGGTTGCAGCTGGAGTGGGCCTCATAGGATAACACCTTAATCTCACAATTCTAATCAATTATATGAAATAACAAAATTTAATCATATTAAAAATATTAACTGCTTTAATTTATTTATATTACAAAAACAAAGAAAAAACATGTTCCAATTCATAACCTCCATAACCATAAAAGACTTTAATTAATAGAGCAAAATTTATATTGTTTTGTCTCTGTGTTTTTCAAAATACACTATTATGTGTCCGAGTTTTGCTACAATCAACACATTAATTATTCCGTTAATTTTTTTTGGAAAATCTGCTAGTCAAAATTTTTTAAATATGACAAGGGTACGTAATCTCACAATTCTGATTTATTATGAGCACAACTGAGTCAATTTGAAGTTTGACTAACATATTCTCCAAAAAATACTCAAAAATATAGTAAGGTATTTTAAAAAACATAGATATGTCTTCTCATAATTTTAGAATCAATAAGGCCCTGTTCTTTTGGACTTATTAGAACTTATTTTAAGTTCAGTTCAGTTTAGCTCAGCAACATTTAATTTAATTTTCAGTGGCATTTAATTTAGTTCATTTCAGTAATATTCAGTTCAGTTCAGTTCAATTCACCAACATTTAATTCGGTTCAGGTTAATAAATTACAAATAAATATTTATTATTTATATATAATATGTTAATATTTATTATAATTTTAACTAGTTGATCCAATTTGTTTGCAAAAGTTATTGGACGTAAGTAAATATTATTACCAATATATGTTACAATGTTCTATCACCTTAATAATATATACTATATAAATTTGGATTTAATATACAAAAGTTTCCAATTTTGGTTATATATTGTAATAAGAAATTCAAAAATCTTGTAACAGTGTTGTGTAGTATTAGGAGCAAATTAGCATTAATTAACGAAATTCAAAAATCTTATAATAGTCAGTTATATAATATTAGGAGCAAATTAGTATCAACTGAAAAAAATTCAAAAATCTTGTAAAAGAAATTAAATTAGCAAATAGAGCAAATTCAAAAATTTACAAATAGCATCATCTCATTCTATTTTTCTAATCATCTTCTACCATATGATCCGTAATCTCATCATTTTGTTCACCTTCATCATCATTATCGTCATCCTCCTCTCCGATCTCATTATTCTAAAACTAATATTATTATTATTATTATTATTATTATTATTTATTCAATTGAGTTTCAATATTTATTTTTCATTTTAGCAGAATTCAGTTCAGTTCAGTTCAGTTTAGATCAGTTCAGTTCAGCAACATTCAGTTCAGTTCAGTTCAGCATCGTTCAGTTCAGTTCAACATCGTTCAGTTCAGTTCAGTTCAGAATTTTTCAATCCAAAAGAACGGGACCTAAATCATTTACCCTAACTATTAACTATTAAGTTAAAAAGTTCACCACAACAACTTTTATTTATTTATTTATTACATTATTTTAGGAGAATAAAGTAATGCTCGAGCTAAATATAATTATAATGATCTAGAAGAATAAAACAAAGTTTATCAGATGCCACTTAGCAGACAATTCTTTTGAGAAAATACCAATTTTTATTTTCGCTTTTAATTGAAGTAAATTCATTGTTGTTAGGATCTGAGCATATATAAGTATTATGATCAATAATTTAATCCAAAAATTATCATGTAATTTTATACGCAATTATCCAAGCATTCATTCGTTCCCCTTAATTTTTGGAATCTTCCATGAAGAATTAATGTGTATAGTTTGAATCAAATTTGTACTTACATATGCATTGTTTTACTTTTTTTTTTTTTTTTTTTTTTTTATGAAATGCATTGTTTTACTTTTTAATTTACTAAGAAAACAATCAAAAATATCAAAATGAAAATTAAGGAATACAATCCAAATTTTCTCTTACTATTTTTGGAGGAATGTTGATATTCCTATTAAATGATTTTAAAGATTTCTTAAGTTCTTACGTAATAAACTTTTCGGTCTATATGTATTCTGTGTAATACATCGTTATTAAATACTTAGATCCCGTTTTTTAGCCAAACTGAACTGGAATAACCTGAATTGAATTAAATTTATCGAATTAAATTGAGCTAAATTTACTGAATTTAGTTGAATGAAAAAGTAATTTCGATAAATTTGGTTGAACTAAATTTACTGAATTTAACTGAACTAATTTTTGCTGAAAATAAGATAAAAGGAGTACAGTAATGTTCAAGTGGTCCTTGAATGTCCAAATTGAATTTGGACATTGACCCTAAATTTAACAATTTCGATTATATTCACATTAAAAGCTAAACCCTAAAAACTAAACCCTAGACCCTAAATTATCGACCCTAGACACTAAAAACTAAACCCTAGACCCTAAATCATATATCGACCCTAGATGATGTGATACTCTGGACTAATAATTCGATGACACGTCACATGTTAGTATCTAGGGTTGATGATTTAGGGTCTAGGGTTTAGTTTTTAGTGTCTAGAGTCGATGATTTAGGGTCTAGGGTTTAGTTTTTAGTGTCTAGGGTTTAATTTTTAATGTGAATATAATCGAAATTGTTAGATTTAATATTTGGACATTCAAGGACCACTTGAACATTACTGAAAATCAGTATCACTCTTCATCAATTTTAAACTACTAATTTCCCCTGCTAGATTACATTTTTGGTAAGTAAATTTCGATTTGGTACCTAACTACATTTATTACAGGAAATTACAATTTAATACCTAACCCAGGCTAAGACGTCTTCGTTTTTATTTTGATCCGTATGGGTAACTTATTTTAAAGCCTAGATAGCAGGCACATTTTTACACTCTAAGGTTTTTTTTTTTTTTTTTAATTATTTTCAGTAAATTTCAGTTCTATTCAATTCAGTTCAATTCAGAAAATGCAACAAAATGCATTAGACATTCAATTTTGTATATTAAAGACGTATTTGTTCTTTCTTTCGTTCATATTGGCGGTTGGAGTTTCAGTTTCAAGGTATTATTGGTGCCAACTTAATTGAGATTTATAACCTTTATTTTCTCCATTCTATCGGCTTCTTATATTTACAAATATCAAAAACTGTTGAAACAAAAATTATACTTCACTGTTCAAATTTAATTATGTAGTCTAGACATGGTTCTAAAAGAAGAATACATGCAAATTGATCATTGATATAACAAGTGTATATAGTACAATGAGCTAAGGAGGAACAAAAACTCAATTTGGAGCAAAGGTAATTAAACCGATCATTGTCAAGAGGTTTTGTGAGTATATTAGCAACTTGTGATACCATGAGAATGTATTCAAGACACAAAAGGTGCTTGAAGACTATCCCGGACGAAATAAACATCCACCTCTATGTGCTTGCCCCGTTGATAGAAAATGGGATTAATGGTGAGATATGTGGCTGAAATGTTGTCGCATAAAAGCCGTGGAGGCCGAGGCATAAGAAAACTGAGCTCATGAAGCATGAGTTGTAACCAACCAAGCTTACATGTACCTGACACTAAGGAACATGCAACATAAGACTGTTTCTTAAATGAAGAAATACGAGAACACCCAAGATATATCGCAAATCCCGTTGTACTAGACTTATCATCAAGGTTCCCAACCCAATTCGCATCAGTGTAACCATGTATCCAAATCAGGGTATGACAATGAAAGAAAATTCTCCAACCCTTAGTAGCATGAAGATACCGATGTACACTTTTGACACCGTGCCAATGAACCTGAGTGGGAGCGTGCATAAACTGAGCAAGTTTGTTGACCACAAAACTTATGTCAAGACGAGTGAAGGAGAGATACTAACAATACTGCAATATGGAGTCGCATCAAAAAATATATCACCGAAATTGTTCATAAACTTATCCTTCAGACACATGGGCGTGGAAATGCCTTTGCAATTAAACAATTTTACTTTGTCGAGAAGTTTAAGCACTTACCGCGTCTGATTGGGAAAAAGCACTTTTGGAGACCAATGAGCTTCAACTCCAAGAACATATCAGAGATACCCGAGATCATGAAGAGCAAAGATGTTCTTCAGTTGAGTAACCCAATGTTGTAGAGCCGATGTATCAGAAATCATAAGAAGAAGGTCATCAACATAGATTATGAAAAATATCACCACTTTCCCATGACAAAAGTAGAACAATGGCGTATCAGATCTGGAGCCCTGAAAAATGCAATCGCTTCAGAACATTCGTGAAGCATTTATGCCACATACGTGATGCCTGTTTGAGGCCATATAATTATTTCTTTAACTTGCACACATAATTCGGTATGACATGGTCAATAATATCAGAAGGTTGTTCCATATACACGACCTCCTCCAGATTGCCTTGCAAGAAGGCATTAGAGATATCTGGTTGAATAATAGACCACCCAAGAGAAATAACAAGAGCTATGAGTAATTGAACAATGGCGGGCTTCACAATCGGACTATAAAGTAATCAATTCCAAGTCTTTGAGTGTAGCCTTTCACAACAAGGCGTGTCTTATACCCTTGGTGCTTTCATTCGAAGATATGAAGACCCAAGTATTTTTGCATATAAGGGCACCATATTTTTCCTTCATAGCAAGGTTCCATTCAGGAATAGAAGCCATCTCTTTGTATGTGGTTAGAGTGGGTGGGACCCTATGCAGCGGAGCAAATGGTTACTTTGGTTTTAGTGAACCAGTTTTAAATTGCATGATCATTTTGTGAGTGGATCGGACTGGTTGAGAAAGTCTTGAGATCAACAACCAAATTTACGTTTCAAAAAATACACTTGGTGAAATTATCCATGAAAAACACATAGTATTTATAACCATCAATTGATTCAACATGCGTAGGTCCCTAGAAATCAACACAAATAAGTCCTAAAGGCCCAGTAGAAACATGACAAGAAGCATTTAACGACAATTTGTGATTCTTACTAACACAACACGAATAACACAATGATTCTTTATTGTTTGAAACATGAGTTTGATTGGATGTAAATTGCGTTAACAATAGGAAAAGCATGATGGCTTGATCTAGTATGACAATTAGACAAACTAGCAAAATTTGCAGAACACTATGATGAAGTTGACATACACATGGAGTAGAGTCCTCAATCACTCTGGCCTTGTAGTTTGATTCTCCCCGTCTCGAAATCCTTAACAAAGAAACGATTAGCAAAAAACTCAATAGATACATGATTAGAGTTGGTTAGAGGATAAAAAAAAATAAATTATTAACGTTTTTAGGAACCAATAAAATATTTAGAAGATTTAAATTTGACAACCCTAAGGACAACGCAGAATTACCAACTCCACCAATAGCGAGTTTAGATACATTACTAGTTTGGAGACCTTTGGGGGTAGAGTACTCAAACTGCAGATTCATGTTTCCCACGTCTTTAGTGATATGATGAGTAGCGCCAGAGTCAACAATTCAAGGTTGGTGAGGCATATTATTTGTTGAGAGGTTGGATTGGGGAGTAAAATGATCATGCCAAGACCACGAGTAGTAGCATAAAAAAGATCATTTTTTTTATTGCATGACCATTAAAAGATCTCGATTGATCATAGATTCCCTTTGTGCGAATAAGATAAGTATACGATCCAGGAGTGAGAGTGAGTAACTGAGATCGAAGATTTCAAATTTGGGAGCGGGAACTGCATAGGCTCGAACAAGAGAGGTCCACGCAGCTAGAGCAATAGCCGATGAAGCAATCTGAGGCAAAATCGATTCGATAACGGAACCAAGCAGTAAACTCAACACTTGTTGATCCAAAGTTCGATATAACAAATCATAGGGGACCGGTGGTGCAATTTGAGAATCAATATGGCTGGAGAGGCCTTAAGCACAAAATGGAAACAACTTGAGTCTACCATAATATGAAATCAGATAATGATAGCTTGACGGTGACTTGACTTAAATGTGTGTGTGTGTGTGTGTGTGTGTGTGTGTGTGTGGGGGGGGGGGGGGGGGGGGTTGTGACGGGTTGCCGGTGGCTCCTGAAGCGAAGGAATTAGTCGACATAGCAATGGTGGTCATCATCCACGACATAGTAGGCAGTGACAACGAAGGGGACTAAGGTTATCGATTATTTTTTTAAGGGTAAATTTAAAAATTATAAAATTTATCAAAAAAGTGATTGTGGTTTGTTTTGTGACAAAACAATGACCATGGTTTTATATTTTGTCAAAAGAATGCTTTTTTTAATTTAGAACTATAAAAATGATTACTAGAGATTTCAAACATAAATTTTTTCAAGAATTGATTACATTTTAAAGAACTTTAATTATTTCACTTTTTAATTTTAAGGTCGTTTAGGTGGTGTTTAGTGTAAAGAGAGAAACTGATTATTTAGAGGGGAGAATTATGAAACTATTTATTCTGAAAAATAGAAAAATATGGTTCTATAGAAAATGATGTATTAAACAACTTTAATTCTTTCAATTTTCTATTTTAAGATCGTTAGTAAAAAATATTTTGTCAAAAGAATTACTTTTTTATTTAGATACTCACAATCGTTGTTTTGTCATAAAGCAAACCATAATCACCTTTTTGACAATTTTTCTAACCATATAATTTTTTCTTGGAATTTACTTTTTTTAATTGAGAGAAGAATGATGTCAAGAAGAATATGTGCACCCTTGTAGGGCGTTTGTTTAGAGATCAACAATTGGGGTTGAGATGAAATTGATAAAGAGACATTGACAATCCATTGTTTGTTGAAATAAAGGGATAAAAGTTTAATGAGATGTAAATGACTAAATTGCCCCAATTTAAAATTATAAGAGATGAAAGAGGGAGGAACTTAGGCTTAGTTTAGAATTGCCGTTGAAAACTGCTGTATCTGTGAGGAAAAAAGCTGTTTGAAAAAGTAGAAGACTGTTTATTAAAATTAAAAGTAAAAATATATGGTTGATGTAAAAGCAGTTTGATAAGTACTTAGAAATCAGGTTTTTCAAAAAGCATGGGGTCCATGCTTTTAGTAAAAGCAGTTATTAACCAGTCTTAGTCAATTCTATTTCATCTCTCTCATCGTGTAACACCCTCCCCAATGTTACAAGATTTGGGATGAGATGGAATGAGCCTCATGTCTCCCCCCTATCCCTGTGAACAAACGGGGACTAGCTATTACCCCACCTCTTATCCCCCTTCCATCTCCCTAAACAAACGCCTCCTTAAAGCTTATCATTAATATCACAGACATATAAAATGTGCAATGTGGTGTCTAACTTATTTACATTTATGTCATTATACTTTTATCTCTATTACTAAACAACATCCATATATTAAGTTTTATTCACATAATATAGAAGCTTTGCAATAAATGGTTAAGAGTTTTGATCTTGATATTTTATTTATTTTATAAAATAAAAGTGTATTTGAGATTTTTAGTTTACATATATGTGGAGAATCGTTAATTGTCACATTCATGTATTAATTAATATAATATAAAGCGATTAGATTTGCAAGTGGGGTTTTTAATAAAAAATATGATGCTGTTTTACATCATCATATATACTTGTCATATATACTTGGTTGAGATAGTTTGATTTGTTTTATTATAATGACACCAGTGCCAGTGGAAAGGATCAGAGGAACTCTCTTCAATCCAAATTAGTTTTGTTTCTGAAAAATTTAACTAATTAAAAGTAATAAAAATCTATCCAGTTTAGCGACCAATATTTGGTCCCTAATATACATCAATTTTGTCGCTAAGAGTAGGTTTGGGAAAATCTCCGAAGCAAAAATACTGGCCAAGGTTTAACACGTAGCGACTGAAAAGTTGGTTAGTAACTTGATGACCGAATTAACAACCAAGAAATCTTGGATGTAAAGCTGCTGACGAAAAGCAAATTCGGTTTAAATGGTTACCAACCAGCTAGCTACTTGCCAAACTCATGGAATTGGTAGTAAACGTGCTTTGCGACTGAATTTGAGACCGAATTTGCAGTCTATTTACGATTTTCTTGTAGTGAGCTCTTCCGTATTCTATGAAGAAAACCATAAGAAACATCCATAAAGGGAGACAAATGATAACTTCTCATAAAATAAACAAACCACAACCATCCATATATAGAGAAAAATCTCCTGTATAGGAAAAATAAGCAAAAGAATTTCAAATAAAAGAAAATCTAATAATCTTATCATGAGTTTTATTCAAAGCGATAAAAGAAAAAACAATAACATAAGGTAAAGAACGAGCAAATAGCCGGTCGGAAGAAACCTGAAACTCGAATCATGAACTAAGACTTTTGGACGACTAGAGTTTTTGTCCTTTTCCTTGTAGCTGCGTTTAGTCGGTTATTGAAGCTGAGAAGAAAGTAAAGCTAAGACAATCACAACTCATTATATCAAGATTATTTCTATTGATATTTTCAATAGCA
Organism: Euphorbia peplus; assembly: GCA_028411795.1. Lineage (NCBI taxonomy): Eukaryota > Viridiplantae > Streptophyta > Magnoliopsida > Malpighiales > Euphorbiaceae > Euphorbia > Euphorbia peplus. Next base: position 2,168,664 of record CP110843.1, on the reverse strand, counting down.
GTTTCATATATATTTTTATAAATATTTATCTTTTCAGTAATTTCAATATTAGTATATTTGTTTGTTATATTTATTTACTATTATTGTGTATAAAATATGCAATTAATTTTAGAGATATAAAATTGGAATATGATAATGTTGCCAAATACATATGATTTCTGCAAGAAAACATTGCAATCAACTTGAATGTTATTCCATTTTTTTCAGAAATTTGAAAGTGGTATATATTTGCTCTTTAAATCATCATATACATATGATATAAATTGTCATAATCTTTATAGTCTTTAACATCCGTTCATTATCTTTTTTTTTTTTTTGACAGGAACATTCATTATCTTTTAGTGAGATTATGACTAATTTATAAGAACCTAACAATAATAACTTACATGCAATATTGGTAAAGGAAAAGAAATAGCAATACAACCATATATTAATCAACCAACTATTACAAAAAATTTAAACGGAAAATAGAAGGAAATACATAACCCGATCATCACGCGGGTATTCGACTAATTTAATTAATTATGAATCAATAAAAAGAGGGAGAAAATGAATAAGTGATCGTGTTTCTTGAAAGAATTTGATGATTTGTGCACACTACAAAAAAAAATGATAGATAAGGACACTTAAATTCATGGTTTAACGACACTTTTCGGTGTCGTCAAGCACTTACCTACACTTTTTAAAGCGTTGCCACAAATGTCGCTGAATCGCGTGTCATCCTTTTTAACGACACATAATTGTTTGTGTGGGTAAATTCCAGCCGGCGACACTTTGTGCATAAGCGTTGGCATATTGTCAACGCTTACTTTTCTAGTGTCGTTGTTTTTTATTCTATTACCGTATTATAATTTCTTGAATTTTTCGGACGCTTTATTAAAGCGTCTAAAGTTGAGGACACTTAATTTTTGCTATGTGATTATTTCACGACAGAAAATAGTTATTGCGTCTTACATATACGACGCTTATATTTGAAAGCGTCTCCACAATTACGACATATGACTATTTAATTGTCCATAATGGATACACTAAGAAACTATTGTGTCTCGAATGTAAGATGTTTTTAATAAACAAAATGTCTCTATATTACAACACATAAGTATTATTATGTCCATATAATGACATTTTCAACTAAAATATCTCTCTAAATTGTGATACATAGATGGTATTACGTCCTCAATATTATGTCACCTTATCATTATTAAACGTCTCTAAATCATGATGCATAAATATTATAACGTGCTCAATATAACATTTCCGTAAATAAAGTTCTTGAATTCAATTAAAAAAATTCTCCAAATGTACACAGTTACATAAGTGTCTATTACCGAGTATCAAATTGTAAAATTAGTTACTGAAAATGAAATACATACAAATAATTACAACTACAAGGCGGTGAGTGAAACCAAAATAAAATGTCAATGCTTGTTTTTCTGACAGTGAAAAGCATTATAAGTTGAAAACTACTGAGCAGCTCAAATTATCATCAAACAGAAGCTCCAACCAGCAGTGGAAATGGCGTCTATGATGATTAGGCAATATCCATGGAAGCTCCGAGTGGTCGATCATATCTTTCGATCTCTTCAATTTCTGTAAACAATAAGAGTTTATATCAAGACATATTTACAGCATGTACATCTTATACTCATTGAAATAAAAGTGAATAACTAGAAATGTGCAACTCTTCCATGAAATTTCCCCAAAAACTCTACCGGAATTGATGAACAAATAAAATTATATTCAGAAATATCCTTTTCCTTACCGAAATTCCCAAATGCTTCTGTTATACACATAGTCTCCACTCCGCATTGGTTGCTAAATGAAAAACAAAAATGAGACCAATCGCATTCGAGATATGTTCAAAAGAGCTAATGTATAGGAGCATCTAACAGTACAGTATTACCTCCGAAGAGTTCATCCAGGGCTTGGCTTCCAGTTATTATACGAATCACAGACTTCCTCTGTCAGGATAAACAAGAATCAGACCTTTTAGCTTGATTTTACAGGTTTAATTAAAAACTAAAATTGATTTTCTCGTTACGCAGAACTTGAATCTTTATATTGAACGTCGTCTCTCTATGAATTAAGAAGAACACAGAGTATATACAACTTACTTTGAGCAGAGCATCACTTGCTGTTATATAACCGAAATTTTGAGAAAGCACGAATCACAAAATTATGAGAAAACACGAATGGCAGTTAAAGAAAATCTATAACGGAAGAATAAGTCGTAGCCATGGAAAATTAGTTTTTATCGTCTCATAAATCTAGATCTAGTTATCAGCAATTAAAGCACTAACCACAATCTAGATCTTATCAGCTTTTGTAACTTACTTGAGAGTCGCGATCGGAGAAGAAAATCTCAGTTTCTCTACAAGGTCTTGATCTGAGGGAGAGAGAATAATAGAGAGGGATTCTGATTCAAAAAATCGTGGAAATTGAAGATAATGTTTTAGAGTTGTGGTCAAAGTATAACACATGAGAAAAGATAGTGGACTCTATCAAAACGTGGACACATGCTTTCTTTTTTTTTTTTTTTTTTTTTCTAAGTTATCTTGTTTTTCCATCAATCGATCTTAATTTTATTTTCGAAAATTTTGATGCTTAATGTTTTATAATTAACACTATGACACAAGAAAACATTTTTATGAGAAATTTTATGATTCTCTGAATGTAATGGATCTGACCAAATGAAACAAAAATGCATATTACCTCATTAGTAAAAACGTCCTTAAATAAATGTAAAAGGTGACACAAATAAAATTGTGGTTAGATTTATAGATATAGAGACAAAAATAAATAAAAGTCCTCAGTTCGGACATCTTTTGTAGACACTAAATCAAAAATGCCTTTAAGTTTAAAAAATTATCGACACTATTTTCAAAAGTGCAGTTAATTTTTTAAACGTGTCTACATATAATTTAGAGCATCATTAACTAGCGACACAATTATAATGATAACACATTTTCTAAAGTGTGGTTAACTTTGTTAATACGGGGAAAAATATAAAAAAATGTCTTAAGTGAGGACATAAAAAAAAAAGTGTGGATAATTTTTTTCTAATTTGGGACATATACAAGAAAATGTCTTCAGTAGACACACTTGTTTGAGACACAAAATGAACACCGTCTTTAAGTTTTCAAAAATGTCAACGCTTTTCACAAAAGTGTTGTTAAGTTTTTTAAATACGAGGACATATATAAAAATGTCTTCAATTGTAACACTTTTTGTAGTCGCAAAATGAAAATTGTCTTTACCTTGCAAAATATATCAACACTTTTTTCAAAAGCGTAGTTAGTTTTTTAAAAGTGATGACATATAATTAGAAGTGTCATTAAATGACTATAACAAGTGACACAATTTTAAAAGTGTGGTTAGATTTAAAAATATAAAGACACATGCTGTAAGTGTCGCTAAAAAAGTGTTGTTAGCTACCCTTTATTTTGTAGTGGCAATGCAAAAGAATAAAATCACAAGTTGACTTGGTGAATTTCCAGGCAATTAAAGAAGTATTAAGAATCAATTAATGTCATGTATAAATATGATGTCCATTTCTAGCTATAAAGTATATAAATTTGACATTACCATATGGGAACACATTGAATCAAAGAGTAGAGAGAATTTTAACCCTTTTTTTTTCTTTTTAATTATTCATCTAAATATTCTAAAAACATAATGTGATGTATGTGTCTTGGTTATATAAAGATAAGAATTTAGATTTCCATAAGATAAATTTCCATTAAATCATATGATATGTATTGATCCTTTTGGTATCTTGTATATATCCATGATTTGACATCATAATTCCATGTTGTGAAATGACTTAACTTGAAGAATATGGAGTGTCCAAAGTGTTAGGGAAAGAGGTCGGGTCCATTTACTATCAGATTCCATTATCTGAGGGATAGTTAAGAGTGTTCTTTTACGGTACTGCAGTAATAAAAAACTATTATTAGTGACAACTTCTCATTTTGAACCTCATTTTTTACCGTTTTCAAATCTACATTCCGCCAATTACTAGATTAATTAATGTCTAATATAGTGGTTACCTTGTTATCATTTTTAGTTGGACCGATTTTTCCTGATTTGGCCAATTTTTTTCTGTTTTGAACCCATAAATCGGTCATAAATTGGTTGATCCATTCAAAACGACCTATTTACGAAAATCGGTACGGTATTCTCAATTTTACCGATGAATCGGTTAACTCGGACGATTTTTAGAACATATGATCTATCCCATAAATGCTCCCCTCTATGGCATATCTTCTAATGCAACAATTCTCTTTCTAGCATATACTACATAGAGGCAAGCAATATGACACGAAACACGATCACACGACATGAGATTTTCCGTGTTTGTGTTCAGCATAATAGGTAACGTGTCATTTTTTGGGTAAATACGAAATAACACGCTAATTTCTGTGTAGTCTTTGTGTTTACCCGACAAATACAAACACGACACGAAATTTATTTGTAGTTTGACTTTTATGCCTTATGTTGACTTTGTGAGATGAATTTTTTCTTTTTGTTATATCTTTGAAGTTTAATGAATTTTATGAAGAATGAGTGGTATTTTTATATATAAATTGCATTCTTCATATATGTTGGATCGAGTCGTGTCCTGTCGTGTTGAAATCTTCGTAATTAATATTGTAATTTTCGTGTTTTCCGTGTTTCCGTGTTAAGAGCGGGTCGTGTTTGAGTTTGAAATTTCAACACGAAATATTTTCCATATCGTGTTTGTGTTTAGAGTTTTGACACGAACATGAAAATTGATACGACACGAAACACGAAATTGCCACCTCTATTTACTGGGAGGTCTAGTCCCCCTAAGAGGTGGATCTCCTTCTCTTGGGACATGCTTTCTATGGGTCTGGTGGACCGGCCCAAACTTGCAGCCTTCTTAGTAAGATCCGCTAAGCTAAGAGAATGAATGTTATCTTTTAATAATATTCTTATGAACAGAATATTACGACATGAAGCTTATGTAAACAGCCAACAAAACAAATATAATGCTTGGCTAATGGGGGGCCAGACAATACATATAAAATAGTGGAACATATTAAGTATTTAATTTGTATTTATATAAAGTATAAAATATGTATAATCAATATATATTATTCTACAGAATACGAATAATCATTTGAAATACTTTATAGTGATTTTCTTGTCAGCAACCACACCCCAAATAAATATTATATATGAAATTTTAAACCATTTTAATTCAGATCTGCATTTTTTTTTTATTTAAATGGGATGAACTGACCTTCTAATTGAATTTTTATGATTATAATGTGATAACAACCGAAACCGTTATTGGGTTCACTAAGGCCCAATAGTCTGTTACCCAGGCAAAGCCTATCAGCAAAGTAAGGAGCGGGATACGACACCGCTCCTGCCTGAAGGGTTGTATCCGCAATAAAAACAAGCGGATGAAGCCTAAGACTAATGGTTATCCATTTAGAAGAATAACACATGTTCTTAGGCTCACACGTTAGAAAATGATAGATATGGTTAGAATTTTATTATTTCTTGGGCTCGAATCCTAAGCATATAACGAGAAATGACTTCATTTAGGACATCATTCTCAAATGAGGTATAAATACACCTCACATCATCACTAAAAAGGTATTTTTTCATACTAAACTTGTCATTCAAGTTTCCTTCATATTTCTTCACTAAAAGCTTACTAACTTGATCGTCAGAGGTAAAATAAGTGTCCAAACGCCGACTTTTTACAGGTTTTCGGTGATCAAGAAAGTCCATTTTGATAGCAATAATATCAAAATCTAACCCAAATACTTTCCAATTATTGAAGATAGTCTTTTAATATTGCAATCTAATTAATATGTTGACCTATTGGTTCTAATGATGTTAAAAATTGATGTTAACTTTTGCTGGAGTGACCTATTATAATCCGATACATAATAATTTTTTAAGGATAGTTTTACAGTTATAAGCATGCATTCCCATTTTGGACGTATCAGAGTCAAAAACGTCAAACTTTAACAAAACTATGTTTGCTGAAATATTACAAAACTATTAACGTTGTGCTAGAGATATTACCGCTTTTTTTAAATATATTTTTCTAGTTTGAGAAATACGCTGCATCACAAGTTTTTTTTTATAAATACTTATTTATCTCCATATAAAATATGGTATATCTATCTATCTCCATTATATCTAACTACGTAGTACTATGAATATGATATGTATTAAGACATATGAGTGGTGATAAATAGTGATAAGTTGCTTTTGGAATCAAATTAAAAACGAATTAATTAAGCATCAGATTCATTTCTGAGATTCTGAGAATATAAATTCATTATATAATCAAATATTATTTTATATTTTTAGGGCATTTAATTAGTTAGCCATATTATATATTTACATGTTACACATGATGTTATTGTTAACCCACTAGCATATAATTTAATAGTGGATCATCAAATCTCAGCATATAAGTTAAAAAAAAAAAAAAATCTTATTTTTTGTTTTCTCCTTAAGAAAATTAATATATGAAAATATATGTTAAATAATTAATATTAGTCTATTAAATTTTGATATATGATTATAATAGAATAGTTAAAAACTTATATTGTAATAGAAGTTTATGAACCCACCAAGCAATGTCTTGGTGGCTATTACATTTCACTAAAGAGTGTGAGGTCATGAATTCAAATCCGATGATTGTAGAAAAGTGAACATTAAAAAAAAATAAAAATTTAAGAAGTATGGATAGAAACTTTTGATATATTTTAAAGTTGCAAAACTATTAACTAATAATCATACTTTTAGAATTTACAATTTTATAATTTAGGGTTTAAGCTCAAGTTTATATTTTAAAGTTGCAAATTATTAACTAAATTAATAATTAAATATACATTTTTAAGATAATTTAGTGGTTTAGATATAGAGAGTATAATTAAATATACACTGTTTAAAATAATTTAGTGATCATAGATATATATTAATTAATTAACATTACACAGCAAAAAAAAGAGAAAATTTTGAATAAAAGAGAGTACAAAGCCCCTGGTACATATGTATATCACTTGTAAAAAAGGGATACTACCAAAATGGGACAATGAGAAAAAAAATACTATCTCAACTAATATATATTTTGATCTCTCTCAATTGATAATTATAGTTATCAATTAGGGTTTGGTGTCCTTAATTAGAAGCTCAGGCATAGAAATTGGCACAATTGCCATTGAAGAAAGTTTGTTATTTGCTTCTAGAACTTTCTGGAACTCAATATCTTGATTATTAGCTTCAATATCATCAATTATTATAATTGTATTTCCATTTTGGATTTCTTTGACAGGATCAAGAATTTCATCATCAGATTGATCTTCCATTTTTTCTTTGTGTTTTCCCCATAGGACTGCGTATAATCCTATCACAATTAACACTGATCCCACCACACTGCATCCAGAAAAAATATAAAAAGATCATTAACACAATTAATTAATAAAAAATAAAATAATTCGGATATTAACAAGTTTAAAGATCTAAACTATTTCCCGTCTTATGTTTCGTTTTTGGAATGTATTTATATACACTTCAAGCACGAGAGTAAATAATGCTTGAGATAATTGACATGAGATTCTATGAGTTTTTCATGTGATTATTTTGGATATTTTTCGATATTTACTGGTGATTAGTAGATGGTCAAGTTTCCGTTTTATAAAAGAAAAATTGAGTACACATTGATCATTGAAAAATGACTTGAAACTTTTAAAGAGTTCTATACATAGTTTTAATTTTTTTTTGCAAAGATACAATTTTATTTAATAAAAACATCCGTAAGTTATCAGAGAACACTCCAAGTATACACTATTAGCTGAGGAGATCTATTTAATTATAGATATGGATGAAACAAAAAGTAAAAATCCAGTTGAACATATCATGTCAAGTGAATATAGTTTCGGTGCATAAATTGCATTGTCGAAAGTGACATTATGATTCTATATACTTGGCCTAGAGAATATAGAATCTAATTAACTAACATATAAATTAAAGATATAGGAATAATTAATAGTTAGTTAAATAAATAAATAATTACCTTCCAAGAAAGATCTTTTCAGCCAAGATGAAAGAACCCATGATAGCAACAATGATCATCATCAAAGGGCTAAAAGCAGTTGCAAAAACTGGTCCTTTTTTCTTTATCACCAATCCTTGTACATAGTATGATATGCTTGATGTCACAATTCCCTATAACAAATTCCAAAATAAACATTTAATGAATCAAAATCAAAGTTTATAAATTACAAAACTTCATAATTGTCGCGATTGAACGACCAGCTTAAGCTAAGGTCTTGATACCATATCAAGAAACCAACTGTACTATAAGTTTAAGCTGGTGTAGTTAAGGTCCAACAACGTCATTTGTTATATTAAAGAGAATAATGATAACTTACAGCATAGGCAGCAGCAAGTAGGTTCATGTCCCACCCAATACTCCAAGCATTGGGTTTGTGTTCCATTGCTAAGGTCACAGCTATTGCTTGGATGGTTCCCATGAAGCACACTAGTGTTGTTAGTGATAGTTGGTGATTCTTGTATGTCTTTAATGCTTTCGTCTGTCATGTTATACGTAAAAGTATTACTTTCGAGTCATGTGAAACTATAAAGGATCTGGTTGAACCGAAAACTTAATTTGACATTTAAGGCTCCAACATTAGACTTTTAATACTAATTCGGATACCCTCACACATGAATATTCTTGGACTTGAATCGTGTACAAGTGACGTACCTGTAAAACAAACAAGGAAGCCCAAGCAAGTGTGGCAAAGATGAGAAGAATAGAGCCTTTGAACCAATCTTTATCATTAGTGCCACTAGCCTCAGAACCATTATTAGATTGACCAGAATGAGCATTTTTAGACCAAAACATCTCCAAAATAGGTCCTTTATATAATGTCATTAGCATTGCTCCTGCTACTGTCACTGCTGTCCCTGCTAATTTTGCTTGTGTCCTCACTTTTTTCATCTCTAATTTCTCCATCCTGTTCATACCCATAGATTAAATTTTGTTAATTTGAGTTAACCAGTATAGTAAGAGACGCTAAGCGCTACTCCCAAAACCTTCAAGAACTTGTATCCGACTAATTTCCTAACTAGTTCTTGACTAGTTATTACACTGTTATTAATTAAGTAGTTATGAGGGTAATTATTTAGTATCGTACCTGAAAATGACTGCCATCACAAATGTCATAGCAGGCAGCATGTTACTCATTGCACATGAGAAAGTTGGAGAAGTAAATTTGAGCCCAGCATAGTAGAAATTTTGATCTATCACTGGCCTATATTAAAAATAAAATAAGAGTTAATAATTTGAATTAAATAACTATAAAAATGAACAGAAAATATACGTTGCTAAATTCAAATTGACATTATTTAACTTTAACTAATTGAGTCTATTGCACCGAGAGAGTACAATAGAATTTTTTAAAAATCCGAGCGAAAAATTATAAGAAGTACAAGAAAGACTAATTACCCAAGAAGGCCAAGGACAAACAATTGCATGAAAATAGGAAAAGTAATCCTTGGCTGGTTTTTCCTGAAATATTGGAGAAAATCAAAACAATTAATAAGAAAATTCAATAAAACAAGTAAAATTAACATAAAATTACTATCTTAATTAACAAAATTAGTCTCGTCAAATGGCGAGATAACGACCAATTACCTCTCAAAGAAGAGAGCGAAAGGAGCAATAACAGCAGTAGCAATAGCATGACGATAAACAACAAGAACATAATGGCTCATCCCTCTATTTAGTGACACTTTTGTAATAATATTCATTCCAGCATACCCAAATTGCAATGAAATCATTGCAAAATATGGCTTAGAAGTTTCTAAAAATCTCAGACAACATCCTAATTGGTTCTTCATTTTCTTTGGGAAATTAATAATTAATAATAATATTGAAGAGAGGAACAAAATTTATATAAAACCTTAAGAGATGTTAAGGTTTATATTTTGTTGTGTTTCTCCTTAAGGAAATATGGGTGGTGTGTGGTCTATTTATACTAGTTGAGTTAGTTGGGAATCATGTTTATTAAAATTTATTTATATACAATTAGAATATGATGATGAAATAATAAATATTAGTGAGGAAGAAAAATTGGATTATGATCCATTTTGTTAAGAGAAAAGTGTGAGGGGTCAATTCAGTAGTATAGTAGTGAGAATCTGAGTCATTTCCCAGATGGGTTGTTGCTGATGCAATCTTGCAAGTGACATTATAATTAATATTTATTCTATAAAATATTAAAAATTAGGAAAAAGGAATTAGTAAACTTCAAATAGAGTGATCTTTTAGAGTCACACGAGTTTATTGAGAAAAGCGTAACAATAGATAGGGCGGAAGGAAGAAATTAAACTTGAGTTGCAGATAAGGGACGGATCCAGAGGGGTGCATGGAGGTGCTTCAGCATCCATGGACACCGGAAAAGCTCCAGTGTGAATGAATTTTAATTTTTCTGGACAAAAGTACTCCAAAAATGTAAATTAAGCATCAGAACATATTAGATTGTTGGCTTAATGCACATGTAACCTCCTAAATTTGCGTCTTTTGGTCATTTTACCCCCTCACTTTTAGGGACATTCTTTTTACCCCCCTCAACTCTTCAAAAGTGGTACCATGTAACCCCTAAACTTGCATCTTTTTGTAATTTTACCCCTTCTTACTTTAAGGAACTTCCCTTTTACCCCCTCAACTCTCCAAAAGTGGTACTATGTGCCCTACATTTCTCAACTCAACGGAAAAAAAGGAGACTGTACAACGACCATTGATTAACTTAAAAACACATTAATTTGGACATGTCAGCATTTGTAATTAAAAGAACAAAAACATAAACATAATATTACAATAGATTATTGTAAACCATTATATATGCTCCCTATTGCATTTCTTAAATCATATAACTCCTACCATAATACCATTTTTGGAGAGTTGAGAGGGTAAAAGGAAAGTTCCTTAAGATGAGGGGGGTAAAATGACCAAAAGATGAAAATTAGGAGTTACATAATACTAGTTTTGAAGAGTTGAGGGGGTAAAACGGATGTCCTTTAAGGTGATGGGGTAAAATGACCAAGAGATAGAAGTTTAGGGGGTTACATGTGCATTAAACCTAGATTGCTACTTACCATGGAAAAAGATGAATACATATGATGTTTGTAAGATTTTAAGGTTTTGTAAATATATTTATCAATTTGGATATTTAGGGTTGCAGAGAATAGGAAAGGTGATACAATCCGGATACTACAGTTCGAGATTGGTTATTGTCTAACTAGGAGTCTTATAATTATTATTTAGTTATATTTATATTGTTATAGTACCAATAGGGTTATAATTCTTATTTAGTTAGTCTTCTTATTTTGATAGGATAGTGTTTCCTATTTTATTAGTTAAGGTTAATTGATTATCTATTTAAAGGCTTTCGAGTTATGTAATCAATTAGTCAATCAATTCAGAAGTTAATAATATTTCAGTTTGCGCTAACTAGAAAAGCGAGTGGTGTTTTAGGTCGTTTTCACCCCAAAACTATCCATCTTGATCGATTTCTAAGTAGAGTCGTATCAACTCGTGCTTTCTTTGAGAGTTCTCTACCCGCATCTTTCATTGTTTTTTCTACCCATCTTTCATTGTTTTTTTACCCCATATCCGATTCGCCACCATGAACGACACACTTCGCGACATACTTCGTGCTTGATTTGCCGACCTAGAAAACTCCCTCCAACTAGCCATTAAACAATCACTCGATGCTTGTATTCATAAGTTACACACTCAAAACCAACCAGAAGAACCGAACAATGACTCCAATAACAATGAAAGTAGCACTTTTTTATTTCTTTCTATACAGTAACCTCCTCGATTTACAGGTGAAGATCCGCATGTTTGGTGCTCGAAAATTGAAGAATACTTTGATTTTTCATAATACTAGCGCAACGAGACGTTTGAACATTGTCGCTCTCTATTCAGAAGGCTATGTGCATGTGTGGTATCGTCAGATGCAAATTAACAGCATGTCTTGCGATTGGAATGATTTTTTGGTGCAGATTAAAGAACGATTTTGCTCTTTACAAGTTGGAGCTTCCAAGTGACTATGGAATTTGATTCTCAAGTTTCCTTGAGTCCATCTTGTATTTTAGAAGCTGCTTCTGATTCAGTTCCGACCTTGGCAGGAACTTCCGCACAAGATATAAGCGCAACGTTCTCTTTTTGCAACGAAAATATGCAACAAACACGACTTAAAGACACAAGTGGCTTAATTAAAACTCTTGATTGTTTTACAATGGCCTCTGATTATATTGATCATGATTTTGATGATTTCACATGTGTCCAATTTTATGATGGGGAAGTTGGGGTTGTTGTTCATTAACCAAGCTTTGGCTCCACATTTGAAGAGTTGCTACTGAATAATGCTCAGCTTAATTGGAGTTGTGGCAATCAATTTCGGAAATTTGATGCTTCTATTTTTGGATTGCCTAACATATTTAATGAAAGGTTCCTTCTGTTTTCTGAGGATACTAATGAGTTACTCGGTCTCGACCCTCTGGACCAACTTGAACAAATTTGCAAGCATTCTACTTCTCTGCTAGTCCGGACTCTTTTATTGGGTTATTTAATCTGCCGGTCAATGGTCCATATATTGATTTTGGGTTACAATTTCGATTGACTACCATTTTGAGGACAAGGTGATTTTGAAGGGGTGACGAATGATACAACCCGGATATTATAGTCCGAGATTGGTTATTGTCTAATTAGGAGTCTTATTATTATTTAGTTATATTTATATTGTTATAGTACCAATAGGTTTATAATTCTTATTTAGTTAGACGAGATTGGTTATTGTCTAATTAGGAGTCTTCTATCGAGTAACCATTGGATGAGTGGAGCTCATATCAGAGCTAGACGAGACCGGATACCCAGTGAAATCAACAATTATACTTCTAGTGAGCGTGTGGGGGTGGTGTTTTAGTTGGAGAGGTGGCGATGGTTGAGTGGGGTTCATGATTGTTGTGGGCTGATTTGGATGGTAAGTGAGGGGCGAGGTGACAGGGGACTGTAATGGCAAGGGAATGTTGGGTGTGGGTGGGTTGTTTAGGGGGTTGTGTAGGAATCGAGTGGGGGTTGTTGGCAGCAGGAAAGTTTAGCGGCGCAACATGCATGTAATGTCTTGGGCAGTGGTGTTGGGTTTGACATTGGTGGAAAATGAACTTGTAGTGGAGATTATAAGGGGGTCGTCGTTGTGGTGAAGAGCAACTCATCCGAGATAGAGGGACTATGGAACATATGTTCATTGAAGAGATCATGATGTAAGATAAACATTTTCTTGGAAACAGGATCAAGACATTTATATCCTTTATGAGTACGAATATAACCCATAAAAAGACAAGCACGAGAATGAGGAACAAGTTTAGACTTCGCATAAGGTCGGAACTAAGTGATAACTTGGCAAAAAATATCATTCCTTTGATGACTTCGAACCTGCAAAACAGAACCAGCGAGGGTTTCGCCAGGTAACTCTTCGACGTCCAAGTAAGTAGTTTCTTAGAGAACAGAAGAATACAAGCCAAATAATTGTAATTGTACCTTTTAGGTTGATCAATGTGTTGTGTATATAGGTTTTTTAGAGCATGTTATGCCTTAATAGGATTCTTATTCCTCTTTAGTTGTGATTGCGATCAATAAGGTAGTAGAATCATGAAGGGATTTTATTCCTTAAACTGTGGAATTCGTGACAGATTATTTTCCTAGGAAGGAGAGTTTTTGGGCAAATTGGGCCTTATGCGTTGGTAAAGCCTTGTGGCGAATCGTCCTTTTTCGGCGGATGAAGACATATACCCCTTTTGGCGAATGGGGGCGCTTTTGGCGGATCCCGGATATAAGCGAGTCAATATTGAGCTTCTAATCAATAGGCTTGAAGGTTATGGACCATTCAAAACCCATTTACAATTCTGGCTGTTATAACAACCAAACACACACAACAAGGAGTAATTCAGAATATCACCAAAGAGCAATTGAAACGGAGTGGAAAAATTATGAGATGCCATTGGTGTCCTATTAATGAGATAAATAGCAGTATCAAAAGCATACGACCAATATTGATGTGGTAGTTTGGCACAATTTAAAAGTGCAAACCGTGTTCAGTTATGTGGCGATGTTTTTGCTCGGCTATGCCGTTTTGTTCAAGAGTATGTGGGCATGATATTCTATGAGTTATACCACGGAGTCGAAAATATTCAGCTAAATTTAATAAATTCCCCGCCACCATGAGATTGAAATGATTTGATGGTGGTGTGAAAGTAGTTTTTAACAAGGGCACAAAAACAACATAATATCGATATCCATCAACAAACACAAAAGGTGAAGGACCCCAAACATTTGAGCAAATTAATTTCGAAGGAGCACATGATTTATGACCAGATAAAGAGAAAGGCAATTTATGAGACTTAACAATAAAGCAAGATGAACAAATTGAATCTTTTTTATTATTCAAATTGGAAATTTTGTTCATAGAAAGCAAACGCCTAACAAGAAGTAAAGAGGCATGTCTTAATTGATCATGCCAAGTAGTTAAGGTTGCAACATTTGCTGAACAATAATTGAAATTAGAAGCAGAAAAACATAGCAATTAGAGCCCATTGTTACTCCGGCCTTGAGCTTGAATCTTCCCCGTTTCCAAATCCATAATAAGAAAACGATGAGAGAAAAATTCAATTGAAACAGGGTTAGCACTAGTAAGAGCATAAATTGATAACAAATTATGATTCGATTTAGGAACATGTAAAATATTTCTTAAATCAAACGGTTTTGAATCAACAATAGCAATGAATGACCAATTTTCAAGACAGCGAGTTTAAAACCGTTACCAATGATTGAGGTTCCCTAGATCAGATGTGATGTGATGAGTTGCTCCCGAATCGACGACCCAAGGTTGAGAGAATTGGTTGGTACATTGGACTGAGAATTATAAGAGTTGTCACGGTTGAACCGAGGCGAACAACAATTTCGCGCAACATGCCCAATCCCACGACAATTGTGGCTCATAAGATGTTCACGACCATTTGGAGCATACTGCGATATAGGGCTTGATGAATAATTCTAAAAATCCGAAACCTGAACCACCATTGTTTAGCTATGTATACTGTTGAGGACCCGAGGAAAACCCTCGGCTAGAACTGGTGGGACTTCCATGCCCAGTTGGGTGTTGTTCTGCCATGGCCACGACGGATGGGAGGGGCGCCGTGATTTCGAGAGGCCATTAGGGAAGTCGGTACCTTGATCAGGCTGTGATTTCTGCGTTGAATTTGACGCTCATCATGTAACAACAATCCAAATATTTGGTCAAAATCAACAATGTCATCATGAAATCGAATATTGCGAGCAAACTGTTCATATTTCTCATTGAACCCATTTATTAGGGCATCAACAAAATCTTCATCATCAACAATATGATTATATGATGCAAGTTGATCATAAAATACTACGAACTTTAAGAACGTAGGTAGAAATATCATCTGAACCTTGTTGTACTCGAAGTAGGTGATTTTTTAGATTCTAGATTTGAAATTTGGATGCCGAAGCATACATTGTGGTTAACTTGTTCCAAACAATAATAATAGACGTATCAGTAGCGATATGTGGTAGCAAAGAGATCGAAATAGAGCCAAGAAGCCAGCATCACGTTGGTACCAGATTGAGTACGTCGGATTAGCGGTAGCATCATCAAGCATCAAGGATGGAGGAATCACAGATGGATCCAAATGAACAAGTCCACTCCCTCGGACAACAAATAACAATTGAGCATGCTGCAAAACATAGTTTGTGGAATCTAGTTTGACGGTGATGAGTGAATGGAGGTCTGGTGTATAGGAATACACAAGAGACGACGTAAGTGTGGTTTGGTACTTATCGTGGAAAGTGAGGTAAAATTTCACAATTGATGGTCGGTTGAATGAAAGGAGAAGGTGGAATTGGTGTTGGTGGAGGTGGGGGCGGGTGGGATGTGTCGGCCACTGTAGTAGGAGACCGACGACATCAAAAAACAGAGGTAGCTATAGCTTTTTTATAAAAAAGGTAAAACGCATTATTTGGCCATTGACCTTTCTAAAATTTTTGCATTTAGCCACTGACTTTTTATTTGGTCACATTTGGTCATTCACCTTTGTAATTTGGTGAAATCTCACCATTATTACGTTAATTGACATTTTATTTTCGTATTATTTAGCATTATTTTAGTTTTAGTATAAATTTCTTATTCGAAATAGTAGAATTTTAATGTTTAACATTTTTATCTCATTTTAATTTTGATTTAAGAAGGGCGAGATTGATGTTTAGAAGATTAAAAGAGATCACTTTTTTCCTTCCTTTTTGCCCTTATCTTGGAAGGCAACGGAATAACAATTTTGAATATTTTTTCGTACAAAGATACGTTAACAGGTTATTGTAACGTAGGCACCGTAAGAGCATGTGGCTACATGTTAGATGTATGGGTGCATCTTAAAACAATAGCACTCTTTCAACGAGATCGAGCTCCCCCATATCCTCAAAGCATCTCTCTTTCTCTATCTCTTTTTAGAAAATGTATCTCTCTGTAAATCTAATTTCTCTCTAGTCTTGGATCATGAGCTAATTTCAATGGGTCAAGAAGTAAAACTCAAGCCTTCAGCCTAAGCCCTTGATTCGCCAATAACAAGTTGATGTTATCCAAACAGATCTAGATGTTATGAGTTTTATAGTAGAGAATCCAAATTCATTAGTTTATACCATACATAATTACTTTTGCTCGTTAAATTACACATCATTAATTTTTATTTCCTACGAATTAATTGAATGCATAATAAATTTTTCTATGAAATTGATTGCTCAATCACCTAAATTGGAAATAGTATTTTAATAAATATATTTTTAAAGTACATGTTTCACATGGTATATATTTAGTTGAAACAATACTCATCCATATACATGCTCATACTTATCTAAGTGAGATGAACATTAATAAGATTCTTTGGATTTGTGGAATATGAATCTTATTCACTCAGAAATTTTCTTATGTATAAGTAATAAAATAAGAAAATGAATCTTGCATATTGTAAAAGGAATAATGCACAATAAGATTACGGTTTCAGTTTTAATTTAGAAAAAAAAAAGACAAAAAGAAATATATATATTTGACTACGTCATAGGAATTTGCATGGATGATGTTTTTCCCTCTTTTCCTTCTTTTTTTAAATTCTCTTCATATTTTTAAATATAATAATCATTTTGATTTTAGTGATTATACTTTAAAAATTAATTGAAATAAAAATTGAAGTCGTTAAAAATATGATTTTTTTTTTATAGAATATAGAGGATATAGTTAGTGATATATTTGTAATTACACATTTTTTAGCTTGTATATATAGTTTACTTGTCAATATAGTTAGTGATATTCTCTACAGTTGTGACACTTCTATATTGCATGAGAGCCTAATCTAATTTTATTTTTTTTAGGGGTGCGATTTGGCCTCTGCCTTTTCGAAATTTGTGTATTTGGCCACTGACATTTTATTTTGTCACATTTGGCCACTTATCTTTGTAATTTAGTCACATGTGGCCATTAATCTACTAATTTAGTGAATATAAATCCGAATGATATCATTTTTGAGATAAATATTTTAGATTTATTCTTTTTGCTGGTCTCATTTACTTTCTATTCCTATAATTTTACAAGGATTTATGACTTTGGCATTTTTACTTAACTAATTGAATTAAAAGCTCGAACTTATAGTTATGGCTAACAACATTTTTTATATTAATTTCTGACAGACACTCTCACGCGAATGACCCTTGAGCTTGAAGGAGGCGCAACACAAGCCCAACCCGCCATGTGTAATTCAACAAGTATACGCGAATGTCCCTTGGGGTTGAAGTGTACAAGGTCCAGTTCGCCATGCGTTTTTAATTTAATAACTATTGAGGTTGTCAGAAATCGAACTCAGAACATTTTGATCACATAGGCTCTGATATCATATTATTTAACTGAATGAATTATAAAAGCTCGAGCTGATACTTAAAACTATCAACATCATTTATACTAATATCTGACAAATACCAAAGGTTCCAGGGACAAACCAACATCGGTCATTTCCTAGATCGTTGACGTTCGGTGAGCATTGGATTTTGGAGTTATCACCAACATATCTGATATAAAAAATGCAAATTTCATATAGATTACTTTCTTAAGTATCATTTGGAGAATTCTATGGTTACTTTATTTTTCACAAAGTAAGCATTACTTTGTTTTATCCACCATTAGATCATGAGTTAAAACCTAATCTAATAGTAAATTAGACAAAGTATAAACAAAGTAAAGGAAAAACAAAGTAAGCATAGCCTACCCATATCATTTTATGTAATGTTTATTATTTGAATAAATGTAGAAAAAAATGTTTACTCATATTCAATATTATTTGAGAAATAACCATTCATTTTATTAATTAGCGGTCTAAACACTTGTTGAAGACACCATATATTCTCATAAATCGTTACGTTACGTAATATCAACAGAGAATAATAAAAGGAAACTCATATGCCAACTAATTAATTAATTAATTAATTAAACTAATTTCTTTTTAAAAGAATTAAACTAATTATTTGACATCATGTTCAGTTTAATTTGTGATTGAGATGAATTTTGTTTAAGAATTAATTATTAGGACGGCAAGATTGCTTTTAATTTTTTTAAAAATCCATTATTTGTTGATTTCCAATCAAAACGTGAAATGTCTAAATGCGTTTTTGAATATCCTATTTCTTTGTCGGCTACTTGTCTTAAGCTACTTAATTGAAATTTTACAAACAAACAAATTGAGATTCTAAGGTAGAATTTTGTACATTGGTCGATTAAAAGTATCAATACAATAAAAATACTTGAGGCGCTAGTTGACGGTTGAAAAATTTTTGAGGACTGATTGTGGATAATCATATTTTGAGCGCTGAGAAAAGATTAGATTGTCTGGTCGAATTCTTAATTTTGAGCACTATATAGGATTAAACTATCAAATTAAACTCTCAATTTTTTGAGCATCTAAAGCAGAACCTAAACAATCCATTTACCATGTTCACAACACTGTAAAATATATGCAATAAACATTGAGATTTTGTAAATCTCTCATGTTTCATAATAGCCTAACAGAAATTATTTTCTAGAAATGTAATTACTCCATTTATTTTGTACTAAATAGATTTGTTTTAATTTGCTTATACAAAAATGGTATATCATTCCACATTTTCTGACCTTAATTTGCTTTCTTTGCCCTAACCAAAATCATCTCATAAGAATGCAAAATAGATCAAGTTTCTTTTATTAGATGTCAGGAAATAATATAAAATATTTTATTAGCTTAACTATTAACTCGAGCTTTTGGTTCAATCGGTTAAGTAAAATGGTATTAAAGCCTCTATGATCGAAAGATCCTAGTTATGTGTTGTGTATTCAAGCCAAAGGAAATTTGCGTGAATTAGTGTGGCAAAGAATAATATAAAAGATGTTAGCCTTAACCATCAGCTCAAGCTTTTGGTTCAAAAGGTAAATTCATATTTAACATCATTACTCGGCCTACGAGAATAAGGCCTCAAGCCCAAGGCATCAGGGAAGCCCATTTTGACAAAGAAGTAATCTTTATGATGGACTAGAATGTCTTTCATCGTTTATCATATCATTTAAGGACAAAAATGTTAACAAATAATGTAATCGTACTGAAGCCACATACCATAACTTTGTACAAATAAAATCTCGAACAAAGTGCTATTTCTTTACCAACGGAGGAAGAGGGGAAAAGAGAAAATTAATGAAGAGTAAACATTCCCTAAAACTCAACATATTAATTTAGGCAGTCCAAATGGGTTTGTACTTAAGAAAGTAATTCTCAAATCCAACCTCTATAAGTCTTGTTTTTTAAGATTGAATTGAACTAAATTGGATTGAACTGAACTAAACTGAAATGCATTTACTAAAGCAAATTACTAAACTGAACTGAACAAAAATAAATTACTGATAAAACATAATTAAAACAGCTTAAGTCTATTTATAAAATACAACATATGTTATAGTAATTTAAACTTAAACTAAATATACATTAGATGTGGTTGAACTAAGAAGATCAAGTGATATCTAGTTACGTAAACATGTCTATTTTCATATAATTATATTTTTTAATAGAATAATATTACAGGATTTTGGCTTTTTAGTTGAAATTGAGTAAAATTCAGTTTAATAAAATTAGTAAAATTTATTAGAAATTTAAACTCAATTCTTTGTGACTGATAAAAATGGTACATGAAGTGCATTTACTGAAGTGAAATTATTAAAAAGTACTAAAATAGAACTAAATTACTGATAAAGGCGTCAAAAATAAGGTCAATCAATAATTTAGTTCAATTTGATAAATTTCAATTCACTTCAACACAAAAGAATTGAGACCTGAAATTATGATATATAGTTTTAATAAAAGTAATAATAATAAGTTGATATGGAAAAATATGTTTGCATAAACGAGTACCACATATATATGAAGCCATGAATGAGGAGCACCAATCTCAAAATGGGCATCTAATCATCTCCAATCATCTTATACATATTAAATAATTTGTCACTCTTCCTTACCACAGGAACAAACAATTAATTAATCACAATTATCTAAACATGGATCTGATTTAATCCCATTGTAACACGGAATCTTTATTGGCTTTTGCCTAATTTGATTAACCTTTAAATATCTAATTAATGGATTATGTTTGTGATCAAATAACATTTAAATTTATCAAATAGCAACGTAAAAAAGGACGTTAGATGTTGGTTAATGGTCGATGCTCTTTTGAGGACTAGTTGGAAACTAGTTGAAGACAAATTGGTTTTTAAATGTCTAAGCGAAATTAGATAATTGAGTAGGTTTGATCTGATTAGATGATTGAGTCAATTAAGTATAATGGCGATGGATATAAAATGTAATAAAGAGGGAAAGAGCAAGTGTATAGTGATAAATGACTAGTCAGGAAACTAACTGTAGACAAATCCGATTTTGAGCGCTTAAGCGAGATAAAATAATGTAGTCGATCCAATTGAATTAGATTATTGAGTCGGTCCATAATAATGTAGATATGTCCATAAACAATTATGAAGGGGTAGAGAGTATAAATATAGTGATTGAGAACTAGTTAAAAACCTCGTTGAGGGCATTTCAAATTTTGCACATTTAAATATGATTAATGATTTAGCTAATTTAATTCGATTAGATGATATAAAATGAAAATGAACATACAAGAGTATGTGTATAGTGACAAGACAAAAGTGCATCATGTGCACAAGTTGATGTTCTATGGGAACAACTTAATTGTCTTTCCCACTATACCATTTTAGATGTTGGAAATCTTGAGGCAATTTTCATCAATCCATGGAAAATCATAAGTTATTTTAGTACTTTTTTCTTTCTTCATATTCTTCTCTTTCCAGTTTCATACTACTTTCTTTTATATCTTTTTTTCACCTTTGTTTTTTTCTTTTTTCATAGTAATGTAAAATAGGCCAATTGATGGGTTCGAGTATCGCCCAATTTATTCAGACTCGCGCTTCACGGGTTAGATATGAGCAAATGATATCCAAACTAGTCCAAGCCGGCGACAGTCTAAATATTTTTAACATAGCATGAAGTTTGTAGAAATTGACTGTCTGACGCTATTAATGTTAATATTTATCTCTGTCGCTGAGTAATGCCTTTATTTTTTCCATGAACTATTCAAAATGTTGCCATTTATCCAATATGCTTCATGTGGAATTTAAATATGTGACATCTTAAACTCACAATTTTTTATTGACATCCCCCCATCTCTCTTTTTCTATAAAAAATTTCGAATTATTAATTTCTTTTTACATGATAGAATTTTTGACACGTAGTCATTTACATATGCTAATTAGTTTAATTTTCTTTTTCCATATAGACTTAATACGATGATAATTAAAGAATTAATTTTTATTTATTTATCCATATTATAAGTTTATATGGTGAAAAGAATTCAAATCAAATGTCAGATATCCGAAATTGAGCCGTGTAAAAAATAATTAATAGATTAGTTGACATTTCATGAGATAGGATAATAGTTACATGTTTTGAATAGCACGGAAGGTTAATGTTACAAAATCATAACAAAACGGACAAATAATGACATTTTAGATACACAAGGGAAAATAAAAGCCATGTTCGATACTTTTAAGTATAAATTGTAATTTGTACTGCTGGATTTTTTTTTATATGAACATTGTCGTTTCATGAGACTTGCATTAACAACTGATTGGTTTGAAAATTTTTTTGAAGGAAGATTGGTTGAACTTGACATGAACATTATTGGATGGAATCCGATGGGCCGGGCCGGGCCAGGCCCAACACAATTTAATGATTAGATCATGGTGGTAAAACAATTTTTATAGATGTTATAAGAAATTTTTTTTTTTGCAGATACTAAATTAATATAAAAGAATATTAAAAAATAACACTTGTAAAATTAGATGTGTAAAAAGGAAAAATTTGGCGAGCGCCCCTAGAGCCCTCGTTAGGAAACAATAATTACATCTAAATGCATATAGTTAAAAGATTGTTGTTAAATGCTTTTATGATATATATTATGAAAAAATAAGCTAGTTTTATAACTAGTTATTTTTATACAAATTAATTAAAAATAAGCTAGTACTTTGATAACTAACTATCTTTTATACAAATATTATAATTAAAGAACACTAAAAATATGGATAAGTATATTTAAATTTAGTGCTTTGAGACACCCATTATTAGCAATTAAAGTTCAATTTGTAAAAAATAAATAAATATAAATTTAGAGTTATTCAGTGTAGTTCCGCTTTTTGTATTTTCCTCAAACTGAATCAGTTGAATACCGAAAAACACATAATCTAAAAATGATACCGAACCAAAATGTCAACCCAAAAAAACATATTTAAACAGTTCGTTTCAATTTAATTTGGTTTGGTTCGATTTAAATTGAACCAATTCATAACTAGTTTTTAAGTTTAATTAAGTCTTTCTTACATAATTTTCTTTTTGTTTTGTTTTATTAATAGAATTAGTGTAAAACCTCGTGCATTGCACGAGATATTCAACAATCTTTTTATCCACATTATTATACTTGAACATGTGTGATGCCCAAAATAATTATTTTTTTTGCAGAAAAAAAACTCTTAAATATATTTAAAATTTAATTTTCAAATGCATTAAAACTAGCTTAAATTAAAGTATTTTTGTTCATCCGTTTTACATTTTTTATACAGATTTACATCTATGTTTCATTTTGCTATTGATCAATCATTTTATAATATACAACTATATACAACTTGCATTTTTGCTGTAAGTGGATTGCAGGTTATAACTTAGTAATTCTGATTCACTTGTATATAATTTAGAATTGAAGTGTTATTTATATACATATGAATGACGACACATATTTGCATCTGAATTTTTTTAGATCTATTTAGTTTACTGAAGTTATTAAGTACTTGCAAGATAGTACAATGTGGTCCGAAATCACATATTCATAAAGCAAAACCAAGAAATAAATCAATAAGTGGCAAACATGAACGATCATCCGACATGAAGATTACAAACAACGTCATCTCTCTTTATATATATATTAAAAAATAGCGTCCTTTCTCTCTAAAATTGAAAAGCTATAAATTAGAAAGTATTTTCTATCCGACTCATGATGAACAATAACTTACAAATGTAAATAAATATACTAACACGGGAGAACACAAAACTTGTTACATTTTAGGCAACGAAGGAATATATAACATGGAAGTTTTCTTTCAGGGTTTCTCTTGATAAACAAAATCATACTACTAAGAGCAAATTATTTTGCTCAAAACAAAACCTACATATGAGTTTAATGTTCTTGTGATACAAAATAGTAACAATCTCAATTTCTGCAACAAAAGAACTCTTTTAACTGATCTCGGGATGGCTTCAAAACTTTCATTGCCCCCATTGTAGACTATCTCCATAAACATCATACTCACAACCATATTTTCTGAAAATTATAATTGAACAGGATAGGAGTTAACAAACGTATGCCCAAGTCAAGAAATATGGATTAAGAAAACATACCAAGCAATGAAGTTGGAAGTAGCCATGTGAAGTTATGCAGTTGAACATCTTATAACATGGAAGTGACTAAAATTCTTAGATTCTGCAATGAGAAAACGACAATTAGTAAGGAACAAAAATCATATGCATAAACTACGTTTGATAATACATCGCAAAATTAATCGCAAAACCATTGTTGTTATGGTTTAAAAAACATTTACAATTCCCATTCCAATATGGAAAAAGAAGATCAATTTAATGAAAACACAAACTGCTATGTTTAATTCCTTTTATGAACTTCTGCTGAATTTTAGTGTAGAAATGGTCCTACTTTCTGTGAATTAGAAGAATCAAATATGGAACGTCACTATAGTTAGAATGCAAATAGTTGGTGTAAACAAAAGAGTAAACCCAAGAGATTATAGTCATTATTATTTCTAAAATTCAGTTCATAGTCACAATTAATTAGATGTTGCAATTAAATTACATGTGTCTTCCACTTTCCTAATAACCAAACATATATTGCAAATTGGAGATCAGACGATAGAAATAATTCAATCAAAGATAAAATAAAAAAATAGATTGAAGCTTGCACAGTCCTTGACATTGCTAGAACACTTTCTAGCATAGAAAAGAAGAAATTAGAACTGAAAACTGAAGATAGCGGAAATTGAAATCACAGAATGAACGTAGCAATCTGTGCATTAACCTAGCCTGAATCAGCTACATATTGAAAGCTGAACGTGCATTTCAGAATCAGCCAATTGAACCGTAAAATATCTCAACAATCAAAGAAAATTAGATACGGTAAGTTGAAATGAGAAATACCTATCAGCAAATCATTAAAAAAAGTCCAAAATCATATCATCACTCACAACAAAGGTTTAATAATTGAACAAAAAAGAGCATAAGTTGGAAAAGTAAGAACCGCGAAATGATGACAACCTCCGATTATTTAATGGTTTCGGGTTACTCCTACTGTTACTTAAGATTACAGTTCAACACTTTGTACCTGAAAATACAAATGTAATATTCTCATAACTCAATGCATTTGTCTCGAGAAAAAAGTTGATGAATAATCATAAGATGATAGCAACAAAAAGGCCAAGGCTTAATAGATTAGTTTTAATTCCTCGAGTATCTGACACCTCACATAAACTTGAATTAGAAATTATAAGCAAATTTAAAAATGCAAAGTAATGGAGGCACGAATAGGAACTCGCAAGATTCAAAACAGGCTGAAGTAAGAAATCATGTGAAAATGCAACATAATTTTGAAACCATAATGTAAAACGAATCTAACAACCTGAAGGATCAAAATGTTGCAAGGATTGATTCTTAAGCCTTGAAACCAAAGTTGATACAGAAAGGGAAGATGGGATTTACCTTTTCAAGAGATGAAAATAATAATTTTAAGAAGATACGAATTAAAAGGACATCAAAATAAATAAGCAAAGGGAAAAAACCTCTTTAAGAAATCAAATACTATATGATTCAATTTTCACTTGCCATCAAAAGCGGTTGTGAGAAAGAGCAGCATCAAGAAGCACGTTAAATTCAATCACGCCGGAGAAAGACAAGAGGTAAAAGATTAACAGATAATAATAATAATAATAAGATAATACATTTACGAAAACAAATAAAAGAAATTCCAAAATAGGTGAAGTATTAGTTATAGATGAGATAATAATTTTTAATCTTTTCTCCATGAATGTCGGAGTAAAAAGTACGCCAAGATACATATATATATTTATGTGCCTCATCAACCTATTTTGGTTACTAAACAAAGACCGAAAGAAAAAAGTTCTAAGGTATGTAACCAATTTCTCTGTTTTTTTTTAAAGGTTTGTGAAATTTGTAAAACTATAATCAGACTTTGTTAAAATCAAGTTGAAATATTTCGTAATTCATGCAAATAAGTTCAAAATCCAAAGTGAACAAACATGAGAATTTACTATAAGCTTTGGTTAATATAGTTTGATGTCATGCAACAACGAGAAAATTTACTATGTGTCTTGCCTCGTCTTATGTCATTTATATTGCGAACTAATAATTTGATGATACGTAAAACATTATAGTATCTAGGGTTTATAGTTTCATGTGTATGGTTTATATATATTGTATGGTTTAGTATATATTTAGAATTTTTCATAAGTAATTAACTAAAATACGTAATTAATACATTATTACATGTTAAGTTCTTATAGGTCCACATCAAATTATTTTTTCAGCCGCACAACTTCATACTATATAGTAAAATTTCTACTTCTTTAGATTCAAATATTATAAATCATACCGTAAAAGAATCTATGAATCCAAATAGATAAATAAATGAATTTAATTTACTATATATCAGATATTGTATTTCATCAATAAAAATACAACTAATTATAGGATTAAAAGGCGACGATTTGATTATAACATATGCAGGAAAACTTCTATTGGGTAGTTCTGGGTTTCGGAAACAGAAACTCCCTCGTTACCGAGGATGTATATGTAAATATTAAAAATTTCTATATTTTGTTACTTTCGAGCTACTAATAATTTCTTTTCTTATTTGTAGATTAAGATTGAAACATGGCAAACAACAACTTTATGAAGGTAGGTGTTCGTTTTAGTCCGACCGACGAAGAATTGCTCGAAATATTTCTACCTCAACGGGGAAATCTCAGCCCCATTTACCCGATCAATCATGTCGATGTTTATGGAGAGAATGAACCGTGGCGCATTTTCGACAAACAGGTGAAACAAATACATTACGTATATGTCAAGCTGAAGAGGAAGACAAAGAACGGTACAATGATTAAAAGGACAGCTGGATGTGGTACGTGGAGTGGTCAGACAGCCGGAAAACCCATCTCTGATGATCAAGGATTGGTTCTCGGGTATAAAAAGTTGTTGACTTTTGAGACCCCGAATGGAGATATTGGAGATAATGGGCGTTGGATTATGCACGAGTATTCTATGGCTGAAGATGATAGTGATTATGTTCTCTGCGCTATCAGAAACAAAGAACTCGATGTTGATCCAGTTGTAAATGCACCGAAGAAGCGCGTTCTTAGGCGTGGAAAAAATAGGAAAAACGCTTTGAATGTTGTCCAATCTGATTTGATTAATGAAGGTAATTCAATTTATTATATATTAACGCAATTACTAATTAATCTGAGTCATTTTAAGAAATACTAAACTACTTAAACCATGTTGCGTATTCGGATTTCAGGTGCGATTCCGAAAGTTATAGAAATTGGAAATCAACAAGCAGCCGCTGGTGGAGTTGAAGAAGGGGAAATTCTAAACCAAAACGAGGGTTAGCATCTTCAAACTTAACCTACCTAGCATGAGTCTAATGTCACTAATTTCAGTAATTTTACTAATTAATCAGGTTTATTAGTCCAGTTGTTTGAACTTAATCTCGCTTATCACGATTTCAGGTGAATTTTCAAGAGGCGATCAAAACATGAAATCAAATGGTGGAGTTACATATGAATATAGTTTTCCTCACGAAGCTAGTAATGTATGTACCTTACATATTTACGTTAGTTATAAATTCATTTATAGATAAAGAAAAATTAGAATATAATTCTTTTCGTTTTGTTTAGTTGATGCCTTCTAGCATGACAATAACCCCGGAAGACGTTGATTACACAAGATACTCAGATGGTATTCATGTTCAAGGGTCGATTGGGGCCGTCACTCTTCAGACAGGAGAAGACCAGTTCAGGTAAATACTTGGAGATTTTTCCGTCTAGTTGAGTTGAATTTAGAGTCTTAAGTCTATATTAAGTAATTCATAAAAGAAGTAGTGCAAGTCCTGTTTCCACATTTTTGGATTTGTAATATTGTCTTAAGAGCTGTTTATTAATTGATTTGGCAGCAACGCAAATGATGATGTTAATGGTATGTGGGATTTTACATCGGACTGGGGATTCGACAACTTTGTTGATACCTCATTACTTCCATCCGACATTACAATTCAAGATTATATGCTGATTTCAAATGCGACGTCGGGGTTTGAGAAACAAGACAACTTTCTACCGACAGATGAAGTGCATGATGCGAGTTCAAATCAACACTTGGAAGTTGTTAAAAATTTTCAGCAATTTTAGTTTGTTTTCGTAGCTGATTAATACTCTAGTATTCAGTCTTTTCGGCTTAAGATTACGGTGGTTTGTCTTAGAGGTGCCGACCTAGTCGGGATGTCTGAGCTTATCATCTCTCCTTTGCCCTTCTAAAATTCAAAAATCTATGACATTTACATTTTGTTCTTAGTGTTGTCCTTGCCCATAATTTGATTTATAGATAGTCTTTTTCGTAGCAAATTATATAGTCATGATTTAGTTCGAGTTATATTCTATGTTCATAATGACGATAATGCTTAATTTAGTATGGTGCGCTGAGTTGTATGTATATGGAATTTCGGATTGGAAGAAAACAAAATCAATTGATAATATATAATTGGTGTGACTCATTGATCCGCTACCTTAAATTCTGCAATAATCAGCTATCCAAAAGTTTTAAATATTTTTATTTCTTACCCAACTTACTCGGTTATTTATTGGGTAACCTGAATGCATGGCCCTTCAACTTTGCGTTTATTAATGTGATAATTGAACTTTATATATAATTTAATATTATGGTATTTGAACTTTACTGTTAGCAACCAATAATTCATGTACCCGTAAGGTATTTCCGATTTATTAATCAATATAATTGTTTAATTAATTAATGAATGATTAAACAAACGTTTTGATAAGATGAATGCTAATAATCAATATTCAATTTCTAATCTCTTCATTTTCCCTTTACATAACACTCAAACTCAACATAAATGCCAAAAAATTACTTTGTCTCTTACTTTCACCATATCTGCACCACAATTTCACCTCTGAATTCTTATCAACATATAGCTTCCATGAATCTTAAGCTCATTCTTCTCCTTGCTCTTTTTGTGGCTAGCTTGGGCTTCCACGTCGAAGCTCATCCCTTGACTTCGAGGACCTCCAACCTAATAGCTCGGCTGAAACTCGAGCAAGAATCATCAAATTGTTGGGATTCATTGATCCAACAAACTTCAATCCTGCACTACCGAAATCATACTTTTTTTTCGTCAATGGCGAGACTCATTTAGGCGATGGTTGTTGCCAGGCGATCCGTATCATAAGTGGAAATTGTTGGCCTAATTTGATGGAGACACTGGGTTATACGGCCGAAGAAGGTGACATACTTGAAGGTTATTGCATTAAAGATACTGATGATTCTCCTCCACGGTATCCGCCATCTCCGGCCCATGTTGTGCCTAATCATGAGGTTGTCCGAGGACAGTTTTTGGCGCCTTAATTAGTTAGTTAAGGAGGGTTCATTTTGGTTGAAATGAGATGATAATTTGAAATCTTTGTGCTTGGGTATCAGTGTCTATGATGTTTTTATTCGTGTTCTTGTTATTCTGGTTTGATCCGTTCTTTTTGTTTTACTCCAAATAGTAGATAGAGAATGTCTGATTCGGTTGAAATAGCTGCCAGTAACGATTTCGGAAAGGAAATCAACTAATATCTACCAGCTCTTTTGCATAGAAAATCAAATAGTTGTCTGTAACGAATTTGCATGGTTGTCAATTGCGCATTGAGAACAAGTATACGGGGCGAGACGTGATGAACAAAATGCAGATACCGTAAATTAAAGGAATGAAAATCAAGATAACAAAACAGCAGCTTGCTTTCTGGCATAGAAAATGCAGAATTAGATAACTTAAAGTTCTAAAATTATGCAGATAAATACTATCATACTACAAAAAAACTCTGCAATTTGAAAACTTGAATCTGTTACAATTGAATACATATATAGAATGAGGGGCTTCTTTTAGGACCGTATGCGATTACGATAACGGAAAACAAACAAAACGCACAAATTGTTTACCTAATTCGTCACTCACTAGTACAAAAACAGGCTTTTGAGACGCTGTTTTAGGGGTTTTCGCGACACACTTATAATCGAGCTCTTTAACGAGCTTTTATCGAGCATGTTCATGAACTTGTTCACGAGCCTATAGACGAGCTTGTTCGCAAGCTATCGAGCCGAGCTTTGACTTGCTCAAGCTCGGCTCGTTTACAAGTCGGGCCTGAAAATCGTGTTCAAGCTCGGCTCGTTTACATATCGAACCGAGCCGAGCCGAGCTTTTATCGAGCCGAACGCCGAGCCGCTCATGAGCAGCTCGTCTCATTTACAACCCTACTTTGAGACGCCTGTGTGCGCAGTAAATGCCACAAACATTAGCGACGCGTGTGACATATGCAAACCGCTAGCAGTGACCTTGCCAATTGCGACACATGTGGCTAAACTGCGTCACAAATGGTCATTCATTTAACAAAAAAAAATTTTGGATGAATGGAGCTCTCTCTATATAGCAAAATAGTATGGCTGATTTCTAAAAATTATCTTTTCATTCGAGAAATCAGAAACTGAAGTCTCCTATAGCAAGCAAGATATGAGTGCATCTCGAGCAAATGTGACATGTCCAAGACAAAACAAAACCATCATTTCAACAGAAATAACAGAAAGAGTTGCAGATTAATTAGCACAAGACAAGTAACTTGAACAATAACTTCAATAGTTAATTTCTTACGGAGATATTTGCGGCACTAGAAGAAAATATTCCAACTCAAATGCATCACAAACTAAACCAATTTGATCTTCGGAAGGGAGACAAATGCCCAAGAAACAGCTCCAACCCAAGGTTCAGCTGGTATCAACCGGACTTTGACCCACAGTTCACCATCTATATCAAAATCTCAAATACCAATTGGTACAGAAATGGGGATAATGCCAAACTTAAGAGAAAGCATTAACAGAGCACGAGCACCACCAGTGTAACGAAGGCCAATTTGATCCCTAACATCATCAAAGAGTATGAAATTCAGCTAAATGGTTCATCAAGTAAAAGTTAGCTTCTATCAAGCAATATTTTCTCACAATAGAAAAATGGGAAAGAAAAGGTAAACAATCACATTGAACTTCCTTCTGCACTTTTTTTTTTCTTTCTATTAATAAGGTAAAATACACCTGACAGTAAGTGAAGTTTGGAGTCTATTTCACAAAGGTCACTATCTTCATTTTCTTTCAATAAAAGAACTAACTTAACATTTGATTTCAATAAATTCATTTTAACCAACATAGACTTAGGGGATAATGATACATTTTAAGCAAGTTCATAAGCTAATGAGGCATCTCCAAAATCCGGGAACAAATCGGATAAACTAGACAAAGTAGAGGTTCCCTGATGTATTAAGGTGCTATCTTATATGCCACATTGACCTTCCAGTAAGTTTTACTACATAAACTGACCGAAATGGCTTCATTGAAGTCAAATGTAAAGTTCAGTGACTTAATAGCTCAATGAAACAAAGGTTCAAACTTCAGTTATAGTAACTACAATCCTTTATAATCCTACAATCAACCGTCTCAAAATAAAAAATTCGACAATTAACGAAAAAACTTACTGCAAATCATTAGCCCGGCGAGATGTTCTCCGCTCAACATTCCTCACAGATAAGGGCTCATCACCAAGAGAAAACTGCTTAATCTCAACTCTGTCAACATAATCCGGTTTCTGCAAATTATCAATCACAGGCTGCAACAAACCAATAATCCAATTTTCAAGTCCACCTCTATCAACTTTCCACAATTTCCCCAACACCATATTCACCCACTCCACCGATTCTTTCCTCTGCAAATCCTTCTCCAAAAACAACGAGAAACTAGTCGGAACTTGGGCCACAGACCACGCTGCCCCTGCCCGGTACTCCTTTTCAGGTCTTCCTCGATGTCCATAGATTATCGAAAGCTACCCCAACGAAGAAGAAGAACACGAACAACCCAAGTATGTTTCTGTTAATTGGAGGAGAAGGGATTGGGTGTATCTCTCCTAATTAAGTTCTTAACGTATCTAACATAGGATCTTCTTGGAACCCAGTAAAATTTGAGCCCATTGGAATCGATGAAGACGAAGATGACGATGAAGAAGACGAGTCTTTCGAAATCTCATTTTCCCTTTCCAATTCAGTAGCAATCTGTTTCAAAAGGAGGTCTCTTGCAGCTAAAGAAGTAGGATTAAAGAAATCCAAATTGGGGTTAGGGTTTCTCCATTGATGGACACTGAACAAGGTTGGAAACCTAATTTTTTTGTGGGGTTTGTAAAATTGGGGTATATGGGTTTGTTTCTCCTTCTTTTCTTAGAGAAAGGGATTGATTTTAATGGGTGATTGTGGATGAAGCTTTTACATGGACATAGCTGAGGAAGAACAAATTGGGATAAATCTAAATCCCGGAGAAATTTCTTTGAAACGAGCTTAAGAAAAAATGGACAAGTTTAGAGGGGGTCGATAAATATTGAGCTTAATGAATACTAAATTTTAACTACGGGGTGTAGAGTCAAGTTCAGGTGAGACACCTTCTTATGGTGTGACAGCCTTTTTATAGTGTGACAACTAGTCACGTAGTGGCAATTTTGTGAAACAACAGCACAAGCGGTGTTTTTTTGTAATTAACCAAGCAAAAGTGATAACGCCTACCACCACCTCCTATCTTCTTTCTCAAAATCAGCAGCCTTACCGCCGGACATCACCACCACCTCCGCCGTCCTCGTCGCCACCTCCGCCGTCCTCGTCGCCACCTCCGCTGTTCTTTCCTCCGTCGGTTATTTCTTGGATAAACTTCGCTCTCTTCGTCGATCCGTCTCCAATTAACCGATCTTCTTCTTGAGAATAAGCGGCATCGGCGTCGGTGTCGACGGTATTAGATTTTCATTGTATTGTTGAGTTTATGATCTTTGTTTTTGTGATTAGATTTGGATCAGGATAAACTCGCTCCGGCGGCGGCGAAAATTATTAACAGACTGCCACACTTTAGAATTGGCCAGAACTGGAGTTTGTGTGTTGACGTTGAACACCACAACAAGCTATCACTATAATCATCATTCCCCGAATCTATTTTCCGCATTATTTATCACAAGGTAAACATAAAACACTAAAATTGGAACCTCAGTATGAAATTTTTTGTCATAAGCATAAATCTCAGTCTACGCACTGAATCAAATTGAAGTAAAAAGCACAATTGCAGCAACATTCATCAAATTGGAGAAATGAAAAATTTAAACTTTTGTCATCTTCCTTAATTATCATAATCTGATTATCTTTTTATATGAAATACATATGAGATTCTGTTGGTATTTAATGAATGAACTTTTGTATGCATTTAAAGGAAGTACTTAAATTGAGATCCCACATGTATTACGAAAATTCATATATGAATCAATTGGATCATGCTTAGTTTAAGTTAGTTTGAAGTCATTGCTGCATATTATAGTTTAGTCATGAATTAATTGCTAACTCCATTCAATCCAAAGTGTTAATCTTTTTTATGGTTGTTTCAAATTGGATATTCGGTTGTTCCAGCAGAATACTACACTTGTTCCACCAGACTACTACATTTGTTCCAGCAGAATAGTACACTTGTTCCACCAGACTAATACATTTGTTCCAGCAAAATACTCTGAGAGTGTAAAAAAATGTAGTTTTCTGGTGGAACAAATGTAGTAGTCTGGTGAAACAAATGTAGTATTCTGCTGGAACAACCGAGTATTAATTCGAAACAACCATAGAAATATAAAAAAAAATAAAAATTGCTTATAAATAGCAACAATGAGTCTCAAAATGACCGCCTAATTAATACGAGTTCAGTGGTATAATTTTTTTTTGAAAAATGAGTTCGGGAAGAGCGGGAAAATGCATTTTAAATAAAATAATTAAAACTTTTTCTCTCTCCAGGGGTGACATCAGCGCTGACATCACCCTTCTTTTTTCCCTCCATTTTCCATGCATAAGGCTTTTTCTCTTAATTACAAATTTGCCACCTTCCCTTGTTTAATTACAAAATTACCCCCACATTTTTCTCTTGTCACACCATAAGCCCATTGTCACACCTGAGCCTTTCTCACGGGGTGTATTCTATTAAGATCCATAAGCCAATTGTCACATCCAAGCCTTTCTCACGGGGTGTATTCTATTAAGATCCATAAGCCAATTGTCACACCCGAGCCTTTTTCACGGAGTGTATTCTATTAAGATTTTAAAGGAGTTCTAGAGACTTTATAAAGACTCCATAGATATTGAATTGAGATTTTAAAAAAGTCAAAATTATGGTGTATTCAATCACAACATTTAATAAGTATATAAAAGTTTAGGTGTATTCAAAAATCATTGAATTTCATGAAAAATAAATTTTAATAGAGTTTGAATAACTTTTGCACATATTTAAAAATAAAATCTTTTCAAAATTGTCTAGTCTCCTCCCTCAAGATTTTATAGGAATTCTTTTTTTTTTCTATTTTTTTTTCTTATTCGGCTTTTCATTTCAGCCTCTGTATTACTTTTTCCTTCCGTGGAACAATATCATTTTCTAACTTAGGCAATAATCACCTTCACTATTTTATTATTTAGAGATTAGATTCAAATATAAATTAGTCTATGTTAGTTTTTTTTACTATATGTTTTTAAGTTTCATCTTTATTTATTGCATAATTTATTTTTATTAAATCCAGTATTGTATTAATTTATTTCTTGTTTTTTAAAGAGAAGTTATACATATGTGTGTTCTTAACTTTTTATTTTCTCTACATCAAAGTGTTCCTCTTATTTTAAAAGGATCGAGTTTCGTTGGCCTATACGGGTGCAAAATCTTTTGTTAAGAATTGAAATTTTATGACAATATTGTTTTATTCTTGATAGTTAGAAGAAAATGGATATAATTAACTCATTTATTGAGAGATTTAAGATTAATAATTCAAATCTATAAAAATCTTTAAAAATCCATCAAAGTCATTAGAAAAGAAGTCCATGAAAGTCATTCATAAATTTATAAAATCTACAAAAGTCATTAAAAATTTATTAAACTCTGTAAAAGTCATCAACTTTGAAATGTCTTTAAAAGTCTTTTAAAATCTAGATACAATACACCCCTATATTTCTTATGTAGTACCCTAAGAGGCACTTTAGCAGGCTCAATGTAGAAAAATGTGAATTTAGATTATTCTGTACGGCTTTTTATATTTTTTAGGCTCAATGTGAAATGTAGAAATTGACTGTCTGACGCTATTAATGTTAATATTTATCTCTATTGCTGAGTAATGTGTTTATTTTTCCCATGAACTATCCAAAATGTTGTCATTTATCTAATATACTTCATGTGGAATTCAAATATGTGACATCTTAAACTCACAATTTTTTTGTTTTTTTGACATCCCCCCCTCTCTCTTTTTTATATAAAAAATTCTGAATTATTGATTTCTTTTTACATGACAGAATTTTTGACACGTGATCATGTACACATGTTAATTAGTTTAATTTTCTTTTTCCATATAGACTTAATACGATGATAACTAAAGAATTACTTTTTATTTATTTATCCATATTATAAGTTTATATGGCGAAAAGAATTCAAATCAATTGTCACAATTGTCAGATATCCGAAATTGAGCCGTATAACAAAAAATTAATAAATTAGTTGACATTTCATGGGGTAGGATAACTATTACATGTTTTGAATACCACGAGAGGTTAATGTTACAAAATCATAACAAAATGGACAAATAACGACATTTTAGATGCACAAGGGAAAATAAAAGCCATGTTCCATAATTACTTTTAAGTATATTGTAATTTTTACTGCTGGATTTTTTTTTATATGAACATTGTCGTTTCGTGAGACTTGCATTAACAACTGATTGATTTGAACTTTTTTTTTTGAAGGAAGATTGGTTGAACTTGACATGAACATTATTGGATGGAATCCGATGGGCCGGGCCGGGCCAGGCCCAACACAATTTAATGATTAGATCATGGTGGTTAAATGTTATAAGAAAAAAAATATGTTTTGCAGATACTAGATTAATGTAAAAGAATATTTAAAAATAACACTTGTAAAATTAGATTTATATGTAAAAAGGAAAAATTTGGCGAGCGCCCCTAGAACCCTCGTTAAGAAACAATAATTAACATCTAAATGCATGAGATAGGTTAATGTGAGACAAAGCCATTATGGAGAGACTTTTTTAGTGTGAGACAATTAAAAAGTTGTGGCAATTTTGAAATTTTAAAAACATGGAGGGGCATTATTGAGGTGATGTCATCGCTGATGTCAGCGCTGATGTCACATCTGGAGAGAGAAAAAGTTTTTATTATTTTATTTAAAATGCATTTTCCCGCTCTTTCCGAACTCATTTTTCAAAAAAAAATTATACCACTGAACTCGTATTAATTAGGCGGTCATTTTGAGATCCATTGTTGATATTTATAGACAATTTTTATTTTTTTTATTTTTGTTCCAAGTCGAATACTTGGTTGTTCCAACAGAATACTACATTTGTTCCACCAGACAACTCCAATTGTTCCAGCAAAATATTTTCATTATTTTTTTTTAAATGCACTTTGAGAGTGTAAAAAAATGTAGTATTCTGTTGGAACAATT
This sequence comes from Euphorbia peplus, assembly GCA_028411795.1. Taxonomy (NCBI): domain Eukaryota; kingdom Viridiplantae; phylum Streptophyta; class Magnoliopsida; order Malpighiales; family Euphorbiaceae; genus Euphorbia; species Euphorbia peplus. The sequence continues at coordinate 2,132,004 of CP110843.1, read as the reverse complement.
AGAGTAGTCCGGTGGAACAATTAGAGTAGTCCGGTGGAACAATTATAAAAAAATAAAAAAAATAAAAAAATCGTTTATAAATAACAAAAATGGATCTCAAAATGACCACCTAATTAATACGAGTTCACTGGTATAATTTTTTTTGAAAAATGAGTTCGGAAAGAGCGGGAAAATGCATTTTAAATAAAATAATTAAAACTATTTCTCTCTCCAGAGGTGACATCAGCAGTGACATCAACGCTGACATCACCTCCTCTTCCTTCCCTTCAATTCACGCATGAGGGGTGTTCATTTAATTACAAGTTTGTCACCTTCTCCTATTGAATTACAAAAATACCCCTTGTCTCATCATAAAAATTAGTCTCATCATAAACTCTTGTCTCATTTGAACTTGACTCCTAAATGCATATAGTTAAAAGATTGTTGTTAGATGCTTTTATGATATATATTATGAAAAAATAAGCTAGTTTTATAACTAGTTATTTTTATACAAATTAATTAAAAATAAGCTATTACTTTGATAACTAACTATTTTTTATACAAATATTATAATTAAAGAACACTAAAAATGGATAAGTATATATAAATTTAGTGATTTGAGACACCCATTATTAGCAAGTTCAATTTGTAAAAAATAAATAAATATAAATTTAGAGTTATTCTCCAGAGGTGACATCAGCAGTGACATCAACGCTGACATCACCTCCTCTTCCTTCCCTTCAATTCACGCATGAGGGGTGTTCATTTAATTACAAGTTTGTCACCTTCTCCTATTGAATTACAAAAATACCCCTTGTCTCATCATAAAAATTAGTCTCATCATAAACTCTTGTCTCATTTGAACTTGACTCCTAAATGCATATAGTTAAAAGATTGTTGTTAGATGCTTTTATGATATATATTATGAAAAAATAAGCTAGTTTTATAACTAGTTATTTTTATACAAATTAATTAAAAATAAGCTATTACAGTAAAACCTCTATAAATTAATAATGTCGGGACCAGCATATTTCATTAATTTAGCGAGATATTATTATATCGATAAATTAATAATTTATTAATTTAAAGAGGTTTTATGTATGACTTTTAAATTTTCAAGTCCAATATACTAGTTACAATGTATATTAGTTAGAGATGAAAAATTAAATTACAATATATATTAGTTAGACGAATTTACATTCACAAATAAATTGAATTTGTCAAGTTCATTGTAAGCGACAACTCTTCACAACTTTTTGTTGCTATATGAGAAAACAATGTCTGAACTCTAAAGTCCAATGAAGAGATTTAAAGATGAAATCAATATAGATTTGAAGTTCAAGAAGTAACAAATGAATATTGATTCATTTTTAACTAGACAATCTTAGAATTTTGAAGTATATCCCACATATATATAAAAGTTTATAGTGATTATTAATTTATAGTTTCGTTGGGACCAATATATATACACTAGGCTTTCAAAAAAGTTATTATCTTATTATTTTATCGATTGATGTCGAATTTTACACTGGTCCCAAGTTGGGACTGGACAAATTATTAATTTTATCGAATTATTAATTTATCGAGTATTAATTTATGGAGGTTTTACTGTACTTTGATAACTAACTATTTTTTATACAAATATTATAATTAAAGAACACTAAAAATGGATAAGTATATATAAATTTAGTGATTTGAGACACCCATTATTAGCAAGTTCAATTTGTAAAAAATAAATAAATATAAATTTAGAGTTATTCGGTGTAGTTCTGCTTTTTGTATTTTCCTCAAACTGAATCAATTGAATACGGAAAGACACATAATCTAAAAATGAGACCGAACCAAAATGTCAACCCAAAAAAATATATTTAAACAGTTCGTTTCAGTTTGATTTGGTTTGGTTCGATTTAAACTGAACTGATTCATAACCCTAATCATAACTAGTTTTTGGAATTAATTAAGTCTTTCTTACATAATTTTCTTTTTGTTTTGTTTTGTTTCATTAATGGAATTAGTGTAAAACCTCGTGCATTGCACGGGATATTCAACAATCTTTTTATCCACATTATTATACTTGAACATGTGTGATGCCCAAAGTAATTATTTTTTTGCAGAAAAAAAACTCTTAAATATATTTAAAATTTAATTTTCAAATGAATTCAAACCAGCTAAATTAAAAGTGTTTTTGTTCATCTGTTTTACATTTTTTTATACAAATTTACATCTATGTTTCATTTTGTTATTGATCAATCATTTTATAATATACAACTATATACAACTTGCATTTTTGCTATAAGTGGATTGCAGGTTATAACTTGGTAATTCTGATTCACTTGTATATAATTTAGAATTGAAGTGTTATTTATATACATATGAATGACGACACATATTTGCATCTGAATTTTTTTAGATCTATTTAGTTTACTGAAGTTATTAAGTACTTGCAAGATAGTACAATGTGGTCCGAAATCACATATTCATAAAGCAAAACCAAGAAATAAATCAATAAGTGGCAAACATGAACGATCATCCGACATGAAGATTACAAACAACGTCATCTCTCTTTATATATATATATATATATATATATATATATATATATATATATATATATATATATATATATATATATATATATATACAGTCCGGCTACGGTGAGGGACTCCCTCACTTACTATTCTAAGGGAGTTTTAGTTTAAATCTAGTTACCAAACAAAATAACCATCTAATTTAAAAGAACAAAAATCTATTATTAATTCTCTAATTTATTCGCTCAATCTCCTAGACCTTAACTTTGTAAACCCTAGACTCTAACAATTATAAACCCGTAGTCCTTAATTTTTTAAACCCTAACAACCCTAAATTCAAATAATTCTAAACTTCTAGACCCTAACTTTATAAACCCTAGACCCTAACAATCATAAACCCGTAGTCCTTAATTTTATAAACCCTAACAATCCTAAATTCAAATAATTCTAAACTCCTAGACCCGAACTTTATAAACCCTAAACCCTAACAATCATAAACCCGTAGTCCCAACTTTATAAACCCTAGACCCTAACAACTTTAAACCCATAAACCCTAAATCCTAACTTTATAAACCCTAAACTCTAATATTAAAATAATTCATGTTAAATTTACACATAAAATATTGAAACCCAGATAATCTATTAGAATTATAAATTAATGTTGAAATAAATTCAATTTGTTTGGTATGTGATAACATGATTAATTAATTAATTCCTGAATTAATTAGTATTTAAGAAAATAGAGTTTGATTTAATTAGGATACTAATTAGAAGAGTTGTAAACAAAATAAATTAGGATTTTATTACTTTAAATTCATTAAATTAATTAGGTGGGTGTATTTTGTTTGGTAACTAGATTAAAGCTAAAACTCCCTTAGAATAGTAAGTGAGGGACTCCCTCACCATAGCCTGGCTGTATATATATATATATATATATATATATATATATATAAATAATGTCCTTTCTTTCTAAAATTGAAAAGCTATAAATTAGAAAGTATTTTCTATCCGACTCATGATGAACAATAACTTACAAATGTCAATAAATATACTAAAACGGGAGAACACAAAACTTGTTACATTTTAGGCAACGAAGGAATATATAACATGGAAATTTTCTTTCAGGGCTTCTCTTGATAAACAAAATCATACTACTAAGAGCAAATTATTTTGCTCAAAACATAACCTACATATGAGTTTAATGTTCTTGTGATACAAAATAGTAACAATCTCAATTTGTGCAACAAAGGAACTCTTTTAACTGATCTCGGGATGGCTTCAAAACTTTCATTGCCCCCATTGTAGACTATCTCCATAAACATCATACTCACAACCATATTTTCTGAAAATTATAATTGAACGGGATAGGAGTTAACAAAAGTATGCCCAAGTCAAGAAACATGGATTAAGAAAACATACCAAGCAATGAAGTTGGAAGTAGCCATGTGAAGTTATGCAGTTGAACATCTTATAACATGGAAGTGACTAAAATTCTTAGATTCTGCAATAAGAAAACGACAATTAGTAAGGAACAAAAATCATATGCATAAACTACGTTTGATAATACACTGCAAAATTAATCGCAAAACCATTGTTGTTATGGTTTAAACAACATTTACAATTCCCATTCCAATATGGAAAAAGAAGATCAATTTAATGAAAACACAAACTGCTATGTTTAATTCCTTTTATGAACTTCTGTTGAATTTTAGTGTAGAAATGGTCCTACTTTCTGTGAAATAGAAGAATCAAATATGGAAAGTCACTATAGTTAGAATGCAAATAGTTGGTGTAAACAAAAGAGTAAACCCAAGAGATTATAGTCATTATTATTTCTAAAATTCAGTTCATAGTCACAATTAATTAGATGTTGCAATTAAATTACATGTGTCTTCCACTTTCCTAATAACCAAACATATATTGCAAATTGCTCCAATTGGAGATCAGAGGATAGAAATAATTCAATCAAAGATAAAATAAAAAAAAAAATAGATTGAAGCTTGCACAGTCCTTGACATTGCTAGAACACTTTCTTGCATAGAAAAGAAGAAATTAGAACTGAAAAATGAAGATAGCGGAAATTGAAATCATAGAATGAACTTAGCAATCTGTGCTTTAACCTAGCCTGAATCCGCTACATATTGAAATCTGAACGTGCATTTCAGAATCAGCCAATTGAACTGTAAAATATCTCAACAATCAAAGAAAATTAGATACGGTAAGTTGAAATGAGAAATACCTATCAGCAAATCATTAAAAAAAGTCCAAAATCATATCATCACTCACAACAAAGGCTTAATAATTGAACAAAAAAGAGCATAAGTTGGAAAAGTTGATGAATAATCATAAGATGATAGCAACAAAAAGGCCAAGGCTCAATAGATTAGTCTTAATTCCTCGAGTATATGACAGCTCACATAAACTTGAATTTGAAATTATAAGCAAATTTAAAAATGCAAAGTAATGGAGGCACGAATAGGAACTCGCAAGATTCAAAACAGGCTGAAGTAAGAAATCATGTGAAAATGCAACATAATTTTGAAACCATAATGTAAAACGAATCTAACAACCTGAAGAATCAAAATGTTGCAAGGATTGATTCTTAAGCCTTGAAACCAAAGTTGATACAGAAAGGGAAGATGGGATTTACCTTTTCAAGAGATGAAAATAATAATTTTAAGAAGATACGAATTAAAAGGACATCAAAATAAATAAGCAAAGGGAACAAACCTCTTTAAGAAATCAAATACTATATGATTCAATTAAAAAAAATAATAATAAGATAATACATTTAAGAAAACAAATAAAAGAAATTCCAAAATAGGTGAAGTATTAGTTATAGATGAGATAATAATTTTTAATCTTTTCTCCATGAATGTCGGAGTAAAAAGTACGCCAAGATACATATATATATTTATGTGCCTCATCAACCTATTGTGGTTACTAAACAAAGACCGAAAGAAAAAAGTTCTAAGGTATGTAACCAATTTCTCTGTTTTTTTTTAAAGGTTTGTGAAATTTGTAAAACTATAATCAGACTTTGTTAAAATCAAGTTGAAATATTTCGTAATTCATGCAAATAAGTTCAAAATCCAAAGTGAACAAACATGAGAATTTACTATAAGCTTTGGTTAATATAGTTTGATGTCATGCAACAACGAGAAAATTTACTATGTGTCTTGCCTCGTCTTATGTCATTTATATTGCGAACTAATAATTTGATGATACGTAAAACATTATAGTATCTAGGGTTTATAGTTTCATGTGTATGGTTTATATATATTGTATGGTTTAGTATATATTTAGAATTTTTCATAAGTAATTAACTAAAATACGTAATTAATACATTATTACATGTTAAGTTCTTATAGGTCCACATCAAATTATTTTTTCAGCCGCACAACTTCATACTATATAGTAAAATTTCTACTTCTTTAGATTCAAATATTATAAATCATACCGTAAAAGAATCTATGAATCCAAATAGATAAATAAATGAATTTAATTTACTATATATCAGATATTGTATTTCATCAATAAAAATACAACTAATTATAGGATTAAAAGGCGACGATTTGATTATAACATATGCAGGAAAACTTCTATTGGGTAGTTCTGGGTTTCGGAAACAGAAACTCCCTCGTTACCGAGCATGTATATGTAAATATTAAAAATTTCTATATTTTGTTACTTTCGAGCTACTAATAATTTCTTTTCTTATTTGTAGATTAAGATTGAAACATGGCAAACAACAACTTTATGAAGGTAGGTGTTCGTTTTAGTCCGACCGACGAAGAATTGCTCGAAATATTTCTACCTCAACGGGGAAATCTCAGCCCCATTTACCCGATCAATCATGTCGATGTTTATGGAGAGAATGAACCGTGGCGCATTTTCGACAAACAGGTGAAACAAATACATTACGTATATGTCAAGCTGAAGAGGAAGACAAAGAACGGTACAATGATTAAAAGGACAGCTGGATGTGGTACGTGGAGTGGTCAGACAGCCGGGAAACCCATCTCTGTTGATCAAGGATTGGTTCTAGGGTATAAAAAGTTGTTGACTTTTGAGACCCCGAATGGAGATATTGGAGATAACGGGCGTTGGATTATGCACGAGTATTCTATGGCTGAAGATGATAGTGACTATGTTCTATGCGCTATCAGAAACAAAGAACTCGATGTTGATCCAGTTGTAAATGCACCAAAGAAGCGCGTTCTTAGGCGTGGAAAAAATAGGAAAAACGCTTTGAATATTGTCGAATTGGATTTGACTAATGAAGGTACTTAAATTTATTATATATTAAAGCAATTATTAATTAATTGAGTCATTTTAAGAACTATTGAACTACTTAAACAATGTTGGCTATTCCAATTGCAGGTGCAATTCCAGAAGCTAAAGAAATTGGAAATCAACAAGAAGCCGCCGGTGGAATTGAAGGGGAAATTCTAAACCAAAACAAGGGTTAGTATCTTCAAACTAATTAACCTACCTAGCAAGAGTTGATTACCGTAATTTAATTCATTGTCATTAATGTCAGTAATTTTACTAATTAATCACGTTTATTAGTCTGGTAGTTTGAACTTAATCTCGCTTATCATGCTTTCAGATGAGTTTTCAGGAGCCGATCAAAACATGAAATCAAATGGTGGAGTTACATATGGATATAGTTTCCCTCAGGAAGTTAGTAATGTATGTACCTTACTTAGTTTAATTATATATTTACGTTATAAAATCATCATAGATAAAAAAAATAATTAGAATATAATTCTTTTCGTTTTGTTTAGTTGATGCCGTCTATCATGACAAGAACCTCGGAAGATATTGATTACACAAGATACTCAGATGATATTCATGTTCAAGGTTCGATTGGGGCAGTCACTCTTCAGGCAGGAGAAAACTGTGTCAGGTAATACTTATACTTGGGAATTTTTTTCGGTCTAGTTGAGTTGAATTAGAGTCTAAGCTGATTAAATAATTCATAAAAGAAGTAATACAAATCCCCTTTTTGTGTTTTTGCCATTTTCGATTTATAATATTGTCTAAAGAGTTGTTTATTAATAAATTTTGCAGCAATGAAAATGAGGATGTTAACGGTATGTGGGATTTTACATCGCACTGGGAATTCGACAACTTTGTAGATGGCTCATTACTTCCATCCGACATTGGAATTCAAGATAATACACCAATCTCAAATACGACGTGGTTCGAGAAACAAGACAACTTTCAACCGATAGATGAAGTGCATGGATTCTACAATACGAGTTCAAATCAACACTTGTAAAGGATTTTCAGCAAAATTAGTTAATCTTAGTTTGTGTTTGTAGCTGGATTAATACTCTAGTAATCACTCTTTTGGGCTTAGGAGATTACGGTGGTTTGTCTTGGAGGTGCCGACCTAGTCGGGATGTTTGAGCTTGTCATCTCTCCTTTTCCCTGCTAAAATTTAAAAATGTATAACATTTACATTTTATTCTTGATGTTGTCCTTGCCCATAATTTGATTTATAGGATAGTCTTTTTCATAGCAAATTATATAGTCCTGATTCAATTTGAATTATATTCTATGTTCATAAGCTGTATGTATGGAATCTCGGATTGGAAGGAAACAAAATCAATTGATAATATATAATTGGTGCAACTCATTAATCCGCTACCTTAAATTCTGCATTAATACGCTACCCAAAGTTTTGAATATTTTTATTTATTATCAGACTTACTCGGTTATTTATAATTGGGTAACTTGAATTCACGACCCTTCAACTTTACTTTCATTAACGTGATAACTGAACTTCATAACTTAGTATTATGGTATTTGAACTTTATATTTTGCTGCATTAATGTCCGTTATTAAACTGTCATTTTTTACTGTTGGCAACCAATAATTCACTTACTTGTAACGTCAATTTCCAATTTATTTATCAATATAATTGTTTGATTATTTAATGAATGATTAAATAAACGTTTTGATAATTAGATGTATGCTAATTAATCAATATTCAATTTCTGATCTCTTCATTTTTCCCTTAACATAACACTCAAACAACGTAAATGTCAAAAAATACTATAAATATCACTTACTTTCACCATATCTGCACCACAATTTCACCTCTGAATCCTCATCAAGATGGCTTCCATGAATCTTAAGCTCATTTTTCTCGTTGCTCTCTTCGCAGCTAGCTCGGGCTTCAAGGTCGAAGCTCGTCCCTTGACTTCAACGGCCTACAACCTAAGAGCTCGGCTAAAACTCGAGCAAGAATCATCAAACTGTTGGGATTCTTTGATCCAACTTCAGTCCTGCACTACGGAAATCATACTTTTTTTCGTCAATGGCGAGACTCATTTAGGCGATGGTTGTTGCCAGGCGATCCATATCATAAGTGGAAATTGTTGGCCTAATTTGATGGAGACACTGGGTTATACGGCCGAAGAAGGTGACATACTTGAAGGTTATTGCATTAAAGATACTGATGATTCTCCTCCACGGTCTCCGCCATCTCCGGCACATGTTGTGCCTAATCATGAGGTTGTCCGAGGACAGTTTTTGGCTCCTTAATTAGTTAGTTAAGGAGGGTTCATTATGGTTGAAATGAGATGATAATTTGAAATCTTTGTGCTTGGGTATTAGTGTCTATGATGTTTTTAATTTGTGTTCTTGTTATTCTGGTTTTGTAATTTTAATTTTGGATTTGTGTGAGTTTGTTGTTTTGAAAACATAATAACATGAGTAGATGAAAGTTTTATCGGTTCTTTTTGTTGTTTTACTCCAAATAATAGATACAGAATGTCTGATTCGAATTGAGAAATAGCTGCCAGTGACGATTTCGGAAAGGAAATCAACTAATATCTACCGGCTGTATCTCTTGCATAGAAAATCAAATAGTTGTCTGTAACGAATTAGCATGGTTGTCGATGGCGCATTGAGAACAAGTATACGAGGCTAGAAATATACGAGACGTGATGAACAAAATGTAGATACCGTAAATTAAAGGAATGAAAATCAAGATAACAAAACAGCAGCTTGCTTTCTGGCATAGAAAATGCAGAAGTTCTAAAACTATGCAGATAGATATTATCATACTCAGAAAAAAACTCTGCAATTTGAAGACTTGAATCTGTTACAATTGAATACTTATAGTTCATCATATCGAAAAAAACTCTGCAATTTGAAGACTTGAATCTGTTACAATTGAATACATATAGATATAGGGGCTTCATCCTTGAAACAATATACAAACTTTTACGGAAAGCACTTATATTTACAGTCGAATCAAATTGAATCGGACCTTTCGAGCTCATAAATTGAATAACTCCACCTCTTGGAATGAGCCAATTCTTCAAGCCTAGTGAAAGTACAAAAGTGGCGATTGACAATGATCGAACACTCGAAAACCAATTAGTTGACATAGAAACCCATCACAGCCAATACAGAACAAACTGTAACGAATTACTAGCAAGATACTTGATCCAAGCACACCATGAAAATGTTAGCTATTTGTGCATCCAATCTAGATAGACCTTGTAAAGAACACATACTCAATAACTGCAGCCCCCGGAAATGAGGGATTTAGATGGACTGAAGAATCAAAACCGAATTTATTAACAAAAAAAATCCATTGTCTCCATTATCTTATCCTGTTATTGCCATGCGTAACGAGAACTTCTGGCTATAGTACATCTCGCACACATCCCATAAGTAATGAGAATTTCCAAAATAAAGAGCTTCGTCATGACATTTCACATATTTTTCAAAGAACCGCATCCCGAACAAACGAATAGATTAGTTGCACTTGAATCCAATATCCCAAGATATTAAAAAACAGAACGAACTGGCTCTAAGAAGACACTTTAACCATGTCTCAATAGATACTTTGTACTTCATCTCACAAACAAAAATTTGAGGATCTTGTGCAAGTCTAACTCAATTTATCCACATAGCTTTTACATGTTCTAACATGTATATATACGACTGGAACTTGAATAATAAAAACAGAAAACATTTCACATACGAACACATTTAGAAACTTGTATGGAACCTTACATAAGATTACATTATTGATATGCCAGTAACTTTTCGGTTCAATCCAATAGCACAAACATCTAATATTAAATTGCAGTTACAATTCAATTACATTTTGTCTACATAGTTCGTACCAACCCGAAGAAAGCCTAGCATACTAGCATTGAACAAGAGATCTGCTTCATCTTGTTGGCCATGAACATCAATCAAGAATGGGAAACAAGAGATAATCTTCTGTTGCAGTCTTATTGGATTACTCCAAGCCCCGAAAAAGATGTCTTTATGCCTTTCTTCCATCGTCACTCATCGCATAATGTAACTTCTCATTGTACAACTAAGATAAAGGAGGGGATTCTTCCTCGAAAGAATTTCAAACTTTTGCAAAAACGACTTCGTCTGTACATTTCAACATCTTAGTTATCCTTGAATCCAATTTAACCAAACCATTGAAGCACACATACTGAATAACTACAACCCATGGAACAAGCCGTTTCTAAGTTCTACAAGCTATATCCAAGTAGCACAAGGCGATTCGGAATGACGAAGAATCTAAACCAAATTTATTAACAAAAAGATCGATTTTAGCCATTATATTATCCTCTGAGATTGGAGCTCGAGAACTTCTTGAAGACAGCAGTAATATCTTCATCAGAACAACCCACCCTCTTATAAACCTCAACTTTTCCATCCCTCTTTGATTTGCTCACTACATGATTGCTTGTGCTAATGCATTTCCAATGATGATGAATTGGCCGCACAATATCTGAATCCGTTACTCTATTTTCTCTCAAAATATTGATATTAAAGAACAAGTTTCTTCCAAGAACTAATTACCCAAAAGATCCGTTTTCATACATGAAATCCATGAAATATTTTTGTGAAGCTTCTGCACAATTTTGTACGCTTCCGCAGTCCACTCACGATGTTCACCCTTCTCAAACAAGACGCAGACTCGATCATGCACACTCTCGCAAGGCCTCCAAGGTAAAAGCATCCCCTATTTCCTTCCAACAATTTCTAATCTCAAGATACTTTTCGCACTTCAAGGATGACAAATAATTTATAAATCTCCCACCATTTAAGAATTCAAGTTCATATTTGCCATACAACAAACCCACCGAGATACGATTCAAGTTCATATTTGCCATACAACAAACCCACCGAGATACGATTCAAGTTCATATTTGACATACAACAAACCCACCGAGATACGTGAGAAGAAATGTTGAAACGACTCACGTGAACTCAAGACAAGTTGGATAATCTTTATGAGGTGAGAAACGGTAAAATAGGATGGATTAGCATCATATTGATGAGATAATGCAACCACCATTGAAGCGTTAGGGTTAGGGTTAGGGTTAGGGTTAGAGGCACTGTTTCAAAATGGAGACTCCGACTAAGTTTTACAGATTAAATGAAGAATGAGAAAAGAAATTCAAATGGGTAATGAAAGATCTAACCTTTGTCGGAGATGAGAGACAAGTTGAGATGTGAATTTGATTTGGAGCCAAATGAAATCGAAGTTCACAAATACAAAGGAAAAAGGCAAACAAAAATCTACAATATAGAGACAGTAAGAGTACAAAACTATGTCGTTTCAACAGAATTGAGTATAAATAAGAGTTCTAATACTTGGTGAAATGGGCCAAATCTATACGATTTATACTTATTCTACCCCCACTTTGCAAGGCCTTTTTAGTGTTTTGTTTGATTAACACTTGTCGCGAGCAACCATGAAGTAGAAAACGTCGGGTGCTCGTTGGGCGATTGAAGTCTTTCCGCAACTAGTTGGGATATTAGTTGAGAACAAGTCGAATTTTGAAGGTTTAGGTGGAAATAGGCGGACCAGTCAAATTCTTGAGTCTAAGCGCGTAGGCGATCCAACCTTCATTTCCAACAATGGGAAAAGGCAGTTAACATAAAAATCCTTTGTCTCCATTATGTTATCCTTCGAGATCTCATACACATTGAATATCAACAAATTACGACTTCAAAGGATCGAAACCCATTTCCTTGACTTCCTCCACATTCTTTCTGAATTTTACTGTATTTGATTCAATGCATCGCCCATGTCTACATATCAGCTGGAAAATTTGTGATGCAGTGACCCGATTTTCTCTCAAAATGTTGATATTAGGTACTAGTCCATCCTTGGATCATGGATATAGGTACGTACTAGAAGAGTTTTACATACATAATGAAACATGAGAACTGAAAATCAAGAGAAATCTCAACTTTTTAATGGAAATGCTGATACAATTTGATAATATGATTTGTGATGGAATCCCAGTTCCATGCATATTCAATTCAAAAAATGCAGCCAGATACAAAAATTAAGATACTCAAAGTAGGAACAAGCAACCAAAACCCTAACCAGATCAGAAGTATATATGCATGAAAGGGTATGTCCCGCGGCATAGTTTATTTGTGTCAAATCATTTTATGAAAGAATCTTATCTCTTATTTAAGGTTGAACCCTTAACCAAGCCTTTGTACTTTCTTGGTTTTAATACATTATCTTATTTATTTTCAGTTTTAAAGTTTATACGACCTAATTTGACATTGCTTTCCTGCTAAAAGGACATTTGTATCGGCTAAAACAATCTTTGGTAAATAAAAAATTGCTTTCTCAAAAAAGTGGAAAAGTTGCTTTCAACAAAACCTACGATTTGTAACTTTCGGAAAAAGCAACTATTAAAATTTATACAGAAAGTTGATATTATATTTTTCACTTAAATAAGCTTAACTATTAATATAGTTTAATAAGATGCCAAGCTAAACCTACATATTCAGCCCTTGCTGACAACTAGTTACCTAAAACGTTGGCGAAGGATTCAATACGTGTAAAATTAAATATCAAAAACTTAAATCGAAATATTAAACTCAACTAAATACTTTTAAACAACGATTCTAAAGTAGTAGTCCTCATCCGTATCCAAAATTAGTTTTTGCCTCTACCCTAATCTCCAAATTGTTAAGATCTTCATATAGATTTCGGGTTTACTCGCCCTCATTGCCAACCTCATATGGAGAGTCCAGATATTGAATCTCGCTCTTTAAAAAAAATAAAACTTAAAAATATATCTTATGCTTTTGAAAATTACAAAACATAAATGCTCGATTATTCAAAGATTTTTGCCATCTTCCATGTTTACATAAGTAAATCTTATTTCACCGTAGGAAAGATCATATAGATTTCCAATCAAGTTGGCACCTTCATAGAACCAATAAAATACCAGGTCCAAAACATATAAGAAAATGAATACCCATGACGCTTTTTACTTATTAATTATTAATGTGTTTTTTGTATAAACTCAAAGCCCAAAGTGGATATATGTTTCGATATGCTGAATAATGGAGTATGCAAGTCCGCAAAGAGGCTCCGGTAATTTCCTGCATATCAAAGAATTTAATTAAATAATTTCTGTTTAAGCAAAATGCATTTAATAATTAAAACTTTGCAAAAATAAGTTTAATTTATTATATTTATTTCTTAGGAAAATATATTACCTCTTGAGGAAATTCACCAGTTTCAAGTTGTGAATTGATCAATAATCTAGCTGCTTTATGTAGCGGTTTTGGATTCCTCTCAGCCTATTTATCATGAATTAATTAATAATATTAACAATTTTTTAACTACAATAAAATTTGAAACATCAAATGGTTTAAATGTAGTAATTAGACTAACTTGTCTTGCATGAATGAGGCCCATCATGGCCCATGCTGTTTGTACCAAATTTGATCTATTTCCTTCTAATGGTGTGTATTCCTGAGAGCAAAAATATAGATTAGCAGAATTAGAAATATTAACTAATCAAACTGGCTCCAGTATTTCAGATGTTCTGGGTAGAAAATTATCTGTTGATAGATATGTTATTCTTGTTGGATAAGTTCATAAGATACAAAATTCATTCCCATGGACATATCTGGACCCGCCTATGAATATATACTTGCCAACAACATCAAACATAAAACAACTTAGGTCCTATTCTTTTTGGCTTAATTTCAGTAAAATTTAGTTCAGTTCTGCTAAATTTAGCAAAATTTCTTCTTCATCAAATTCAGTGCAGTTCAGTTCAGTTTCATTCAGTTCAGGCGCAAAGAACGAGACCTAAGAGTAAAAGTATATAGTAACGGTTGAACGGAATAGACAGTATAAGTTATTAATGCAAACAACTAAAAGTAAAAGCAAAGAGTAACAGTTTAATCGAACAGGAATGTGGAATTACCAAATTAGAGCATGAGAGATAGCTCTCTCCCCAGCCTCCAGAGTTGAGTTGTTTAGAAAGTAGAAATTCACAACCTCTTCTTATAACTAGACTGTTCTCATATGTCTTTCCAACTGATGTCAAACCTCTTAGTGCAAAATATGTGCCATATATGTAACAGATTCCCCAATGACCATACCTACATGCACCCCCAAAGTATATACAATCATTAGTAACTTTTGAAACTTTGAAGGGCAGTTGAAGTTTTGAAACATGTTCGATATATGTAAATCTTATGATCTCAGATTCTCTTGGACCTGGTTAATGTTTTGAATCCTGATAGCCTTATTTATTTACAGGATTAAAAAAACATAATAAGATGAACATGTGTTATGCATGCTTCAAGCATACAAAATAATTACGTAAGGTTAAGTGTCAGAAATTAATATAAAATATGTATTTAACTCTTAACTATTAATTTAATCTTTTATTTCAAACAGTTTACTAACTTATCTGACTAACCAAGTTGGCTGACGTGAGTGGTTAGACATTTTCGTCCCTAAGAAAAGTTTGAAGTTCGATCTCCACTCTCGTATGAAACAATTCAATTTGACTAGCACTTATATCACTTATAAAACTTTTTCAGTGTGAGCGCGAATTAATTTAGTATTATTATCAAAAATACCGCGACCACAAACTAACTCATAGATGACTAGTCTTACTTTATAAAGAAGCCGAGTATTTTAGATTTTTTTTTCTTTTTGTTACACATAGGGTAGTGTTTACATCGTCTTAAAGCTATTGACACTTGTGCTATAGCTAGCACTAATTCTCTAATAGAAGCCATTGGCTTTAGCATCTGAATACACATGTCATTATTTGTTTGCTTCGTTGCATTGCATCTAGTATTGTACAAACTCTAATTTTGTTTTGGAAATAGCTGACACATTGTCTAGAGAAAATTTAACGTTTCGAAGTATGGTGTTATTTGAAAATGTAAAGGACGATGCTATTTACGGTAGAATGTACTTCGAAAACGCTCTAAAATATCTCCTTTGTCTGCTTGTTTAGCGACTCGTGGAGAATTCTTGCTAAATATTTATATTTCTAAACAAAAATATTAGAATTTGTAATTAATTATGTAAATAAATACATACCAAGAACCATCAGAATTTTGCGCTTTTTCAAGAAAATGAGTTGCTTTAGCCACTGCAATTTCAACATCTTCAGTCCTATATTCAGGATGCAACTTTTTAAACATTACTAAACTCTGAACCACAGATGATGTACATTCCACGTACCTGAAAAAAGAAAAATCACAAACATAAATTAAGGATTAACTTCAAATAAGTATCTTGTGGTTTCGCGATTTTACAAATAAAGGATTGTGGTTTGCCTTTAAGTAAATAAAGAATTGTGGTTTGCATTGTTTGCAAAATTAAAGAAATTGTCAATTTTGTTGGTGTAAACGAGGACATTTTCTGCCCGAAATGTTTTTCTGACCTTTAACAAGTCAAGTTAGAGTTAAGCTCAAAAGTCAGAAAAACATCTCGGACAAAAAATGTTCTCGTTTATACCAACAAAATTGACAATTTCTTTAATTACAAATACACAGTCCTTTATTTGCTCAAAGGCAAATCACAGTCGTCCTTTATTTGCAAAATCGTGAAACCACATACTTATTTGAAATTAATTCATAAACCAAAAGATAATCAAAATTTTATTGGACAAATAATTTATTAATTTTCATCTTTTGACTTAATTCATTGTTTAGTCTTTTCATTTTGAAAAACACATTTCATTTATATTTTTCTCTTAATTAACCATTTGGACCTTCTGTATATTATTATTTTTAATCTGTGACCGTTATAATTCAACATCACAGAGTTACTTCGTACGGCAGTATAAATGTTTTGAAAGTTAAATATATTCTGTTAAAATTCTAAAAACAGACAAAAAGTTAATTTTATCAAAAGATTTATAGTGTGATCAAAATAAGACTAAACAGTGAATTAGGTTAAAATAACCAATAAATTATTTATCAATTCTACTTTACAGCCTAAAATTGTAGGATTTAAAGTGCGCATACTCATATTCCACCATTACTCCAGCAAATGCTTCACAAGGATTGAACATCTGAGAATTATTGATGTCACCATATATATTTGGTAGTCAAATTAGAAGTAGTACAAAGAGATTTAATTAGAGATAAAGAACAAAATAGGTCCAAGGTGTTTAAATATTAAAAAGAAATTTGTATAAATTTAGACTCAATCGTACATAAACAAAACAGTATCAACTAAAAGCTCTCTAACAAAATTTGACGCTCTGACTTGCATTGTCATTTATATTACCTCTAAATTATAGTTACGGTTCAAAAACATGCCAACCATCACCATTAATCGCAAATATATGACGTGTCAAATTCTATTATCGAGAACTTTAATTTTACTTTGTATAAATTGAATCTAAATTAGTGTCATTTTCTATAAGTTATGTCTAAATTGACACCATTTTATAACTCTGAGTATAAATAAATAATTAGTAAATTTAATTATACCTCCAACCATGGAGAAGAAGATGGTGGCTCCCAAACCGAAATGCCTCCACTTTTTCCCTATATAAAACATTACACATATTCTTTCAAGTTGTAATTAATATTTTTATAATAATAGCGGAAAGCTAATAAATGATAACGAGATCGGACATCTCAACTAAGTTGGCATTTTCTTATATACCTCAACATATATTGTAATTAATTAAGTTTTAAATAGTTGATAGAAAAAATTAACAAATTTTGTTAGCTAAAAGTAGGTCATTCTAACCCACCAAGCAATGCCTTGGTGGTTATTATATTCCACTAAGGAGTGTGAGGTCATGGGTTCGATCCCATGATTGTAGAAAGTAGAAGCTCAAAAAAAAAAGTAGGTCATTCTACAAAGTCATGGCAAACCATAAACTTTGATAAGGATTTACAGTTGTATTTAATGATTACCTACCAATAAAATCTAAATTTTAACAAAATTGAAACTTAAACCTCAAATTTTCAAACAGAAAATGAATGTCTTACTACTTAAAAGACTCTTATAATCTTTATAATAAATTACTCATAGTTTCAAGCTTATGGAAAAAGAGAAATTTTGAATCATTGGCCGATCCATCAAGAGAAACTCCTGAACTTGTTTCAGAATACATGAATTCCTTTTCAATTTATTTAAAATGATATAGACTATAGTATTGTTAGATCAAAAAAAATATGGATATTTTTTAGAAAGTTGAAGTGTCTGTATCAACTTAAGAAAAATCAAAAGACTAATATTATCAGTTTCAACAAAATGTGGTTGAATGTAAATATTGTATCAAATAATTTTATGATAAGGGTATTTTGGGAAAAAGTGAGCTGTAGTTCGAAAAAAGTGGGCTGTAAATAATAATTCACCTTATAAATTTTGAAGTTAAAATTTCAAAATGAAAGAAGAAATTATGACAAGTGTATTTTGAAAAAAAGTGGGCTGTAAATAGTAATCCACCTTATAAATTTAGTAAATCATTTTAATAATTAATGAGACATCTTAAAAATTTGAGGGACCGTTGATTTATCAAGCCTTAATTTGAATTGGCCTACTTAACCAAAAAATACGATAAGTCCTACAACTTATAAAATGTCTCGTTAGTTTTTAGACTTACTTAAAATAATTTATCGATTTTTTTCAACCAAATTCAAAACTCGTGATATTTAAAAAAAAAAACAAAACTCGTCATATATTAATTATTTTGAGGGTAAATTCTAAAAAAAAATCTTCGTGGTTTCACTTATTTTCAAATAAATGACTGCAAAACAAAGGCTTAGGTTTCACATTTTTTTTAAAAATGATATTTCAAATAACACTATTAAAATTGTCGTTAACGATTTCAAAAATGACAAATTCTAATAAATATAGATATTTTAAGAAACTTAATTCCTCAACTTTTTATTTATTTTGGAATCATTTAGATGATGTTTGGTGAGAAGAGAGAAATTCAATGTTTAGAGAGAAAAAGATCAAAAAATGATAATTTTTCGAAAACCGTAAATATGGTATTAAATAATTTTAGTTCTTAAAAGTTTTCATTTTGAGATTATTAAGATGAAGTTGTGAAACTGTAGTTTTGTTTCGACAAAAGTAAATCACAGTGTTTTATTTAAAAATAAGCAAAATTACAATTTTTTTTTAATTTACTAAAATAATATTTGCCATACTTGCAATGTAAGTAGAAAATCCACCGCATCATATAATCGTTTTGATTCAACTTTGTTACCAACAATCTCTCGGTGCATCTCTAGCAACATTAAAGCCTACAATGAAATATTATGTATATATTAATGAGATCATGGTAGTTAATATTAATATATTTAATAATAAGTGAAACAATATTAATTTAGTAAAGTAATTACTATGAGTGCTTCAGCTGTAGAGTCAGAAACTTGCCACCCATGATCTTGATCAGCCAAAGGCCATGCCCCTTTCGATATACATCTGAATGTCTTTTTGAAATTTCCACGTGGATTTTCTCGTATCTTAATTATAGATGAAATATATAATCAATTATTAGAAATCAATCACCGAACAATAGTTTAGTGACTACTATGTTCTGCAAAAGAGTATGAGATTATGAGTTTTTAATGCTGAAAATTATAAATTTCTAACTTTTGATTTAGGTTCATCCATTTAAGCCGCATAATAATAATAATAATAATAATAATAATAATAATAATAATAATAATAATAATAATAATAATAATAATAATAATGGGCTGGCTGCAAATGGGCTAATAATTTTTTGGTAAAGGCCCATCAGATCAGCAACAATTAGTATATTGTCAACAAACCATTTGAGGTATAAGTTTATTAATAAGAGCTAAGTTGGTCGTTAATTTTGATGAGATCTAGTATCAAACTAATCACTTGACTTTGTATTTTTATTTTTTTTCTCAATTAAGACACTATGATCAATTTGACATTGCACAAATAACGTAACAGTAACAGACGGATCATTAACAGTCACTTTTGATTAATACATAATAGTCACTTAAACGTCACATGACACTAACTTTTATTTAAATTTTTTATTAAAAGAATGATGAAATATGGCATTTAAATGGTTATGAACTGATCATCAAATCAACCGCTAAAGTTGACTTCTACTAGTATTGCCAACCATGTAATTTTTTTGGTGTTTAATATTTTTTTAAGTCATAAAAGTGGCTTAATCTAAGATAAAATGTAAAATTAATTGATTAAGATAAATTGAAGTGATTAACCATTTTGTGACAATCATCATAGTTTAGTAACCATTCGAATTTTTTGTGTGCTTGAAGCATATGTAGCATATTATTATCTTCTCATGTGTTTTAAAAATAACTGATAACTTGCACTAAAATCTTTTCCTTGTGAGCTCGTCGGACATGTGAAAAGATATCGGCGTTGAGATTGCCCAATGATACTCCGATGATCAAGTGAGTATTGATCATAAAGCGGAATTTTTGGGAGGCCGCAAGTAAAAATAGAATATTGTAAATGTACCTTTATTGATGACAACGAGAGCATTTATAGGTATTATTGTGATTGATGCCCTAATGAGGTTCTTTAATTTTTTCCCTCATTCCGACTCCTAAGGAAACAAAGTCATAAATGTATTCTATTCTTTTATGTGAGTGGGACAGCTTAGCTGATCCCTTGTCCCTTCTTATCTGGACCCATTGACTTATCATATATAATTACACAATAGATTCTATCGTCCTAGTGAATCGTGATCCTCTAGTTGACAAGGGATAATTGATATTCGCATTGAGCTTGACCCATTTTCCTTGGGACGAAGAAGACTCGTATGCGAATATCGCTATTATTAATAATTTTTATTAATATCTGACACACTTCGCGCACTAATATTAACTAAACTTAAAAAGGATACAACAACATTTCTGCCATCAGTTGAAATTTTAATTATCAATGTAGTTGGGTTGATTGATAATTTAGGTTTGTTTATTCGATAACGACAATTTAGGTTTAAATGCTTTAATATGTTGTAAAAATAATTTGTAATATAAAGGGCTAAGTAAGAATACTAATACATGTTAATTAATACTTTTTCAAATTATGAAGACTAATTGTAGTTAAACCTGAGTTTGCTTGATGAATTCATAAGCTCTGGTGAGAGTAGTTCCATATTCATCAGTAAGATCACTTGCTAAAATTGCTTGAACATAAAAAACCGCATCCCACGTTTGAGTGCCCAAATTCTGCATTAATTATCAATAATTAATTAGATAGACTTAAAATTTATATAATTCAAACTTAAATCTGGCTTATACTAAAAAAATTTCAAAATATATTTTATTAATTCAAACGTGCTAATATCTATTCTATTACTATATTAAAATTTGGAGAAAGATTGACGGTGTGTTGTCGTAGGATTTTTTGAGAACTAAAAATTCGTATTACTTTCTTTTAGAATTAAAATTAAATATTCTCTATATATCTTTCTTAAAATTAAATATTACGTCTATTTCTATTAAAAAATTTACCAATTTGAATAAAACTATATTCAATTAATAATTAAAATATCTAAATTCAGTTTGAAAAATACTTCATCTCTGAAAATCCAACGTAAATTTAGAAATTTCAGTAGATAACAATTAATTAATGTATTTTTAAATTTTTTATTACATATAGTACTATCATTTCAAATTAATTAATTTATTTTTATTTTTCTATTAAGTGCAGAAGGGATTCATGTGATATATTTGAACTAAAATTTGATTTCTATATCAATTGGAGTTCACTTTAAATTCGAACATCATGCCTTTAAATTGTGGTTTCAAATAGTATCTTATACTATTTTCCTATTCTCTAATATGGGTTATTGAACTGTCTCTTCTGTTTTTTGTTGTGCATGAGTGATTTCAGATTGGTATGGATGTGAATCTCATATAATCAAGAAAGGTATTGTCTCTTCTCTATGTTATTTTTTTGTGGAAACCGTCATCTTCGACGAACATCCAATTTACAGCTTAATTTTACGTTTTTCTGGTCTATATATAGATATTGGTCTAATTTCTCCATATGATTATTAGACATAATACATTTACATGAATGAAACCACAAGTTTTGTTATTCGCTCATCTGGCTCACCTGGTTTTCACTTAATAATTAATCTCCTCAATTTTCATTTGATTGTCAAACTAGTAAATCCTTTTGTTTCTCAGTTGTTTGTAGTCTTGTTTTAATTGGATGATTTTCTTATTCTTTTTTGACCATAATATGATATGAATTTCCATACATGCAGTCTTGAAAAAAATAATAAGATACATGTTTTACTTTAATGTAAATAGTAAGCGCTTTATTTTTTTCTCTCAAAATAAAAATCACACTTTTGTAGGTGATTTCCGTGATTACTTTAGAATAACTATTATTTAATTTGGTCACATTAGATCAAATTTTATATAAATCCTTTTGTTTCTCAGTTGTTTGTAGTTCTGTTTTAATTGGACGATTTTCTTATTCTTTTTTGAACATAATATGATATGAATTTCCATATATGCAGTGTTGAAAAAAAAAATAAGATACATGTTTTACTTTAATGTAAATAGTAAGTGCTTTATTTTTTTCTCTCAAAGTAAAAATCACACTTTTGTAGGTGATTTCTGTGATTACTTTAGAATAACCATTATTTAATTTGGTCACACTAGATCAAATTTTATATATATCATAAATTAGTAAAAATATATAAAATAATAAATTGTTTGTATAAAAAAAACAAAAATACTAGTATAAAAAAAATGCTTAAATTTTATAAACAAAAATCGTGTTGTTTCTTTAGTAAGAATTAGAAATATAACGACACCAAATATAAACCATGCTTATGCAAGGTAACAATCTAGTTATTAAAAAAATTGTATGGAAAATTTTAAAATATCAAATCAATTAAATTTTGTTATTTTTTTTAAAATAAGGTAATAAAATATGATAATGAAACAGATGAAGTACATATATGACAATTTTTATTTTCCTGCACCATATTTTTAAGAACACAATATTTTCATGTAAACAAACATAGCCTTAAACAAACCTGCACTTTCATTCCATCTTCAGCAAGCCATAAGTAATCGGGGAGTCTAGCTAGGTGAGACTTGAAAGCTTCTTGAGTTGGATCTTTTGCCCAATAAACCAACATATGCAAAAACTAAACATAAACAAAAATAACTACTTATTTATGCTCATAATTGTTAGAGAAACCAAAATGTACGTATATGGTTAAATCATACTATTGTCCTAATTAGTCTACATAGGAATATTATATTTACTGTTTATAGAAATATTTGTATTCTTTTATATTTGGCCTATTTAGGGGTGTATCATAGTTTTGGTATGATAGGTTTTCCTAATATGTGTAGGACTCTTTGTAAACTATATATAGGTATTGTGAATGAGAATTGGAGAGGACGAATTTACCGCACAATTTTAACACATACACATACATATGCAATAGCCAAACTAGAATTTTTTTTATCAAGAGATTTGATAATCGAAAATATGTGAATAATAACAGTTTTTATTTATTTTTTTAATTAGAAATGTGATAAAGGATATTTTCATCATTATTTAGCAACTCCGAATTATGACCATAGATTGAAAGTACCGACAGAAGTGGTACATTTAACGAGCATTTTTCGCCAATATAATTCGTTTTTTTTTCTATATATATATATATATATATATATATATATATATATATGCTTTCTCATGCAGATCAAAGCGTACCTTTTCTAAGCAAGATTGATCGAGAAATCTAGACTGGTGATCCTCAAAATGAAGTAGGTCCATCACCTTATATAATGCTTTTTCTCGTAGTTTGGAAAATGGCCAATAGTTCACAAGTGTTTCGCCGAAGTAATGAACCCCATCAAATATCAAATCCAGTGCAAAGGAACGGGGAACGTAAAGATCCTCCTGTGTCGATAATTATATTATGAGTATTATAAATCAAGAATTTCAATATTTCCTGAAACAAAAAATTGCAAAATAGAAATACATGTTTTTCAAAAATGTCAAATTAAATACATATCGACTATATAATAAGCTAATAAATAATTACATAGCGCACCTTTAAACATGAACGACGTGCTTTGCTCCAATTAATTTGATCATACGGTTCCACATAAAGTTCTTTCCTTAGTTGGACAATCAGATCAGTGATGGGACTCACAAATTTCTTTCCGTACAAATATGCTATTGGGTTATATAGAGTTCGCAGGTAACACCATAGCTTTTCTGTCAAATATTTAGCTTTAAATATTGAACGGAATATTTAAATAAATTCATAGGAATAAATTCTATTACATTTCTTATTTGAAAATAATCAGAAAGAAAATTTCTATAATCTCTTAAAGACGTAATGTGTAGCTAAATACATTAGCTGTTAGCTGATTGTATTAATTAGCTGATCTAACTAGTTCATTTGACTAATTTTTTCTTGTAACTTGTTTGATAAAACTTAGCTGAATAACTGTATGTATAAAAAGACAAATAAGAACATTAATTCTTTTTATTATTATATAAAATTTTATCGATTGATATATTATAACAGCTAGTTTAATTTTTTTTCTAAATTGTGGTTGAAAACTATTAATTGGTTTTAAAATTATAGTGGTGGATTAACTTTCTTTTTTTGTCAATTCGTAATCAATTGATATTTGTTTAGTAAATAAAATTTTTCTCTTTGTTAATCTTAGATGTGAAAATAAGAAAAACTAAAAATTTAATTGATATTTTTTTTAAGTGGACTAAGATTTGAAACAATAAAATAGACAAAAATTATTATTTAGCCACTGACCTATTTCAAATTTATGCTTTTGGTCACTGACATTTTATTTGGTCACATTCAGCCACTCACATTTGTAATTTGGTGAAATTTCATCTTTATTTTGTTAATTGACATTTCTACATTTGTATTATTTTGCAATTTTTAGTTTTAATATCAATTTTCTTATTTGAAATAGAGGAAATTTAAAGTTTGACATTTATATCTCCTTTCAATTTTGATCAAAGAATAGTGAAATTTCACTAAATTGGTAATTCAATTTCCAAATATGACGAAATTACATAGGTGAATGGTCAAATGTGACTAAATAAAAGGTCGGTGACCAAATTTGCACAGATTTAGAATAGGTCAGTGGCTAAACACCAAACACTTACATTGGAGGTTTGGAAGGCCAAAACCTCTAAAAGTGATCAAAAACTCTAATTTTACTCCAATCTGCTCTTTGTCAAACAGTGTCATTGTATATTTGATAATAGTTTCCCTATAAATAATGAATTATCTCAAAGTTATCATGTAAAGGAAAAAAAATTAATGAATCATTTTATTTTCCATCCAAAATGGGTTAAATTAAATATTAATTACTGGAATATCTAAGAGCCAAATGTTACCAAATTATAATGGTATATCCAATTCTGGATATACATTTATGGATCTAAATTTCTTCCAAAATTCCATTAAAAATATTATTTATTCCAAAATTTATCATTAATTATACCTGCACTAAAAGGAAGAAATGAAGGAATAAGCAGTATTTCTGGAGGCACTGGTTTACATCCTGCCCATTCGTATACTCCAAGTACCTTCACATATAATCTATTTTAATTAAAAAAAAGTGAAGAATTAAAGTTGATTAAAGTATTATATTTATCGACTCTACGATGCAATAGAAGGTTGGTTATCTGAGTTCTCAATGATTAAATGTTAAAATACCTTCATGCCTGTAAATCACAAAATTCAGAACTATGATAACCTTAAAATGAAAAAAGTTCTAGAAATAAAGTTATTTGGAACTACTTTTTCCCATTATAATCAGTTTCCATTCTCTAAATCATTACTTTTAAAGATTTAACTACTTTGTTTCTCCTATCTAAACAAGTGTAAAAGATCTCAAAACCGAAAACTTCAAGAATTAAAGATTTTTAAAATATCATATACTCATTAATTTTACAATACAAGATTATTGATCAGAGCGGTTAAAGGTTAAAACATTTTACTTTAACAACTTTGCAAAGTTCAGAATCATTGAAGATCCCAAAAGAGAAAACATCCAAGAAATTAAAGTGTTTAAATCTACATTTTCATATTTATCGAAATTATCATTTTCAGAACTTTCTCTCCTCTGTAAATATCCACTTTTTCTCTCCAATCCAAATAACACTGGGATACCATAATGATAAAAAAAATCCAGGAATTAAACATCGGTTACCTAATCTTAAAGTGGTTAATATATATATATATATATATATATATATATATATATATATATATATATATATATTATATTAGTAAAATGTAGAGTTTGAATTTTTTTTATATCTGATTCTAAAGATATAGGCCATAAAAAATAGTTAGATAAAATTGAAGGATGATAAGTGTAATATATCCTGGATTATTTACCGAAAGGAAAATCTTGCCCCAAATCTGACTGTTGATTGCACCACCATGATGAAGAATCCATTTTCTGGCCTTAGCAACATCTTCATCAAGTGATTGTTGGCCAAGCAAACGTAAGGCTACATAATTAAGTGTTGTGCACAACATTGTGCTATGGCTCTCTATATGGAATCCCCACCCTCCATCTTCATTCTGTTATTTATACAATACATGTAAAATAATACACCTTATGCTCATAAAATTGAGTTGCCTCTATACATTTTGAAACGTCTAATCAAGGCCCTGATTCTTTTAATTTCTTTCGGTAATTGATTTTAGTCCAGTAGTATTTAATTCAGTTCAGTAAAACCACTTTAATTTGGTTCATCAGTTCAGATCAGTTAAGTTCAGTAGTATTCAATTGGCAGCCATGTCCTTTATGCCTTATCTTTAATTTCAGTTCCGTTCAGTAATTTTCTTTTAGTAAATACACTTCAGTTCAAAAAAAATTAGTCATACAGAACAAGGCCATATTAACCTTGGGAACTTGTTTAACATGACCTATTGACATTGTCTAAGTTCACGTAACACAACTATATGAGATTTTGGGTAAGACTTTGTTCTTTATGACTGAATTGAACTTAACTGAACTAAACCGAATACTACTGAACTGAATTGAAGTGTATTTTACTGGAGGAAATTACTGAACTGAACTAAACTGAAGGTGTCCCCTCGCACATGATTTCGAAATTTCCCGGGCTCCAAAACTTAAATGCTTAGTGTTACATTGAAACTTTTCAACATAGTATTTTAGTGTTCCAGGTTATATATACAGTTGGTGACTTTTTATTAATAAAATTTGGGACTCTTATTGAAAAATTTCAATGGATGAATACTTAGTTTTAAAAATTCATATTAACTATTGGTGATAAAAAAATAATTATTTTAGCACGACAACTTTTAAAAGTCAAAGATGACGTGCTGATATGACAATGAAACATGTGAGTGGATTACGTATATATCAGTACTTATGACAAAAAAATGACTGCAAGAGATCAAAACTAAACTAAGTGGTTTTATTGAGACATATAGGATTTAGTAGTCATTTAGAGACATTGTCCAAACTTTTATGACTACTGAATACCCCGCAAGTTCTTGAGATAAATACGAATATTTCAAAATACAAAATAGTATAAAAAATACTTGATAAACTTAAAGACATACTTGATGATTGTATATATATCGTAGTATTTCTTTTCTGTGTTCATCAGAAAGAACAGTATCGAGCATTTTTGTGATATAAAGACATATTATCTGCAATTTATAAAACTTGAAACCATTATAATCGAGCATTATCTTACATTAAATAAGCATGGATATATATTTTTCTTTTACATATTTCTTCAAAGCAGAAAAACTATGTCCTCTTTAAGGGTACAATACGGAAAAAAGACATGCAAAAGATTTGTGGTTTAAAATAGGCTTAATCCCTCTATAGACCTAAACTTGATACTCTTTTTTTCAGTTTAATCCCTTATATTCAGTTCTTCTCACTTTAACTCCCGAACTTAAAAAAAAAAGATCATTTTGACCTCTCAGTCCTATGTGGCAAAATCAAGAGAGGTAGGGGAAAATTTGAAAAATTGCCATTTTTGCAATTTGCAAAACGACCCCAAAAATATTATTTTTCTATCTTTCTTCTTCTTCCTTTGTTATTTTCTTCTTCTTTCTCCTTTTTCCATTCTAATCTGGAAATTTCCAGATTTCTGAATTCTGAAAATTTTGGAAAACTCCAGAGGAAAAATTCAGAAACCTGAAAATTTCCAAAAAATTTCCAGATTTGTGGAATTTTGAATTTCTGAAAAATTTCAAATTTCTGAATTTTTCTAGAATTTTGGACTTTTCCAGTTTTTGGAAAATTTCCACTGGAAATTTCAAATATTTCGAAAATTCCAGAAATTTTGAAATTTCTAGATTTTTCTTGAAAATTTCGAGATTTCTTGAATTTTCTAGAAATCTAGAAATCCCAAAATTCTGAAAATTCCAGAATCCAGTGGAATTTCAAGGAAAAAAAGGGTCAACTTTTAGGGATCAGGAGAGTTAAGCCTTTAAATTAAATAATACAATTGAGAGTTTGTGATACTAGATAGTCACTAGCAAGCAAGGTCCCAAAGGATCAATGGTGTATAAAAAATTAGTGGAAGAGACATCTTTTACCTTTTATTTGTTGTCTTCCACATGAACTTAGACAAATATAAAAACTGAATTTGAATAATTAAAATTAGTAAATTTTAAATGCATATAAAATTCGCTTTTTATTGATCGAGTATTTAGTTTAAAATTGATAGATAAAAAATGTCTCATTGATTTATATAACATTATCTTTGTTTTAATACAATTAACATAGACATTGTTTGCTATTGACCGATACCATGGTGTCTCATTTGTATCTTTTTAAACCATATAACCTTATTTGCAAATGCGGCAAACTATACCATTTTTTTTTGTTTTTTTCTTTTTGTAATTTACCCCTCCTTTCATTAGTGGGTTAATCAATTATCATATGATCTCAATTTAAGACATAATTATACATACCAAAGGAGGAGTTAGAAACAATTCTCCTGAAAATTCAGAAGGCCAATGTCCATCACTTGCTTGGATTGCACAACTGAATCTCACAGCTTTTCTTACAACTCTTTCAATTTTTTCATCCGTTATTTCTTCATCTTCTTCCAATCTTACACTCGATATGTTGAACAGATCAACTTTATTTTCTTTCATAAGCTGTGTATAATAAGTGGCGGAACGACAACAAAATACTCAGAAAATCAATAAACGAATATATGTCAAAAAAATTTGAAACGAAGAACTAGAGACAAATGTTTTATTGTCACTACTGCGACATAGAGATGAAAAATGTATATTTAGCAACCATATTTTTGGTCTTGCCGTTATTATTTTTCCTTTTTTTATAAATTAATTGGTTGTGTATAATGGGGCAAATTATTAAAAAGGTTCTAGTTCTCTAACTTTATTTGAGGACTTTCCGTTAAATTTTTGACATATGGTAGATGACCTACCAAATTGGTGGATATTTCCCACATATCGAATTTCAAACTTTACTTAAGGATCCGGACACTCTAATAATTCCTCCTAGAATAGTGGAGTCAATAGATCTTCAGTCCTGTGCCCCCTACGTAACACATCAACCTCTACTATAAATATAAAATACAAAATAAGTCATTTCATAGATTGGGTTTTTTTCTTCTCTCATGAGATTAAAACAATGTCGTTTTTAATTTAAGCCGTTAAATAAAGTATTGAGCGGATCTCTTTTATCTACTGGGTGTAAATTGCACCAAAATAGATAAAGTTACATGTTGAGAGAAAAGACAGAACCATCTCTATGGTTCCGGACAGCTAGGGATATGAGCTTCATGATACCTTACCTCTCCGTCATGCACGTAATTTGTACCTGGAAATTCTTGAAAAGGTCACTGCTCGCTTTGACTTGAAAACGATTACGAGAGAAGTTTTCTCTAGCAGTTTGAATTTGTTCAAGTTCATCTGGAGTACCAAGATCCTGATGGAATCTCCAAACTTGTCTGCCTACAAAATTATTGGTACTAAATAGCAAAGGATTTTCGTCGCCATTATTACCTATCTCAAGCTTCCACATTGTCTCTCTTTTACTAAATTGATAACTTCAAATTGCAATGAAATCAAAATGGGTAATGCATTTATTTATATTGCATTTTGAGCAAGCAATTAATTGTAAATTCAATGGGGCAATTTCTTGGTGTTGTAAATATCATTGATGCCACAGTTTCCTTGTCCCTACGACAACTCAAAGCACATGCCAAATAATTATATTTGTTTTATATATTTATTTATCCAACCAATCTCTTACATTCATAATTTTTTTATTTTTTTTTTATAAAGACACTCATAGTTTGTTGAGGCTTGTGGTTGGTATTTTTTGAGTAAGCAATTTTTTTAAACCCTGATCTTTTTAGCTAATATATTGTGTAGTCCATTAGACACGTTGAATCATTTTAATATTTCTACGGACATTTACGGGACGTTTAGTATATATAGGCTTGAAATGAGGTGGAGATTGAGATGGAGACGAGATTAAAAATTGTGGGATAAGATTAAATTGGATTAGTGTGATTGAATGAATAGAGTTGAGATGAAAGAAAAGAGATTATAATAATACACCTAATTTAAAATTATATGCAAAGAAGAGCGTACGGACTACTTACTCATTTCCATCATTTCTTCACCGAAAGCTTAACCTTATGGCTCAAGAACACCATCTCTTGTTCCGAAAATTTGAGGTGACTTGGCCAACTCACTTAACTCACTCCTCCAACTCTCTACCAAACAAGGTCCAACGCCAACTCACTCCTCCAAACTCCCCCCAACCCATCTCAACCCCCTACCAAATACCCCGTAAAGTTGTGCTATATAGAAATATATGTGCTAAACTGTTGAATAGAAGAACATTAAGAACCATAAACATAAGGACTAAATAGTGAAGTTTTGCTCAATATAGAGACTGATAGATTTTTGGGTTAATTTTATAGTAGGGTGTTGTACACTTTTCTCGCAAATGAGTGATTGTGATTTTGTTCTTTTAACCAAATAGTTACTTTGAAATTTGAAATATGCTGTTTGAAGAATTATAAAAATGTCAAGCTTACATAGACAAGCGCATTTTTGTCAGAATATAATTTTTTATTTTTTTTATTCTAGATTCTAATCTAATTGGTTTCATTATCCACATTAGTAGAACTAATCGTTTCTATTTTTCTCAACAAATTTACAGTAACAAACCACAAGAACTCATCTATAAAGAAGTGAAAACACAAAAAATTATGAATTAACCCTAAACTATAAATGATGGATTATTCACTGTGATAGTTTGAAGTATTTAATTGAAGTATTCAACAAATTTAGTTTAGATGATTCAAATTCATTAAAAAGTCTGTTGCATTTAATCAAATTCAATCAATCTATTAAATTAATTAAGTTCAGATAAGTTCAATCACAAAAAAAAAAACGAGATCTTATTATTAGTAGTTTTTCTAATATTATAGTATACTCTCATGTACAGGGACGAATCTACAGTGGCCCCCACTGAGATTTAACAATTTTTTGACCTCCGTATGATATAGTTTGGATCTGTAAAGCTGTGCCCCCATAACAATGGAGTTCTTCGGTTTTCTGATGCTGATACAATAGAGGAAAGGTTGAAGAAGAGCAATAAATTTAGGTTTCCTTATTCTCAAACAAAAAACGATGCCGTGTAACTAAACTGGACGACACCGTTTTCAATAAAACACAAGTTGGAATTAACTTGTCATGTTTTTGTGTGCACTAAAGGCTAGAAATAAATGATGTTATATTATTTATTAATAATGACAAGTTAAATAGTGAATAAAAATTTCATGCTTCTTTCTCTAAAAAAATGAAAAACTTGATGTTTTTTTGTTTGTTTTATATCCTTACTCAGTTGGCTGATTTCCAACGAAATTAAAATTCAGGGTGAATTTCTATAAAATAAAAATAAAATTCAGGATGAATTTGTTTAAATATACACTTTTTTTTTAACAAAAAAGTTAAGGGTAGGTCTACCCGTTCGTAAGGGCAGAGCAAAACACAAACCTCATTGAGGGTTTATAGTGAAGTTTACAGATGCCTACCAATAAGAGCTAAATTTTAACGAAGTGGGGACTCGAACCTCAAACCTTTCAAGTAAATATATAATAAAAGAACTACCAAGTAAATATATAATAAAAGAACTACCAAGTAAAGAACACAAAAACTGCTAACTACTTTTGTCATAATGTGCATTAACAAATCTTGATAATAGAAGAAAAATGACAACGAAGCTGATCAAAGACAAAATATGAGGCCAAGGTGTTCGACATAAGTCCCAAAAGACAATGGCTGCACGGGAACCTTCTTCCTCTCGCCCTCCGGGGTTCCGTGGGATTGCGGAGATGTTTGCTTCCTATGCAACTAAATCTGCTCCCAAATCAAACGTTCTGAGTTATGCTAGAGTTACGTCCGTCTCTAACACCCTTCCCGCCTCCTCTTCCGCTGTAATCTCTGATGACGGTGAGTTTAAGACTGTCCGTATCAATCAAACTGCTTTTGATAAAAGGTTACAGCTTTGTTCTCACTCACTGATTGGTAGACTGTCACTGAATAAGGGCGATACGCCTTGGAAACTTGATGCCCTGAAATCCTCCTTAGCGGAACTTTGGGGTTTAACAATCCAATGGCGTCTGATTTCACTTGGTAAAGGGTTTTACCATATTCTGCTTCCTTCCGAAGATGTTAAACTTTTGATACGTAGCCGGGGTGTCTTAGGCCTCAAACCGGGAGTCTTTCGAGTTCAACCGTGGTCTCCGGATTTTGATCCGAACACTCAAAAAGCCACTAATGCACAAATATGGGTTCGTCTTTACAATTTACCTTGGATTTATTGGGATCCAGTAATCCTTTCTGATATTGCAGGTTGTCTTGGTGGCCTTGTTCGAATTGATCATGCTACTCTTGACGGTGATTTTGGTCATTTTGCCCGGATTCTTTTGGATATTGATATGGCTTCTAAACTACATAATTCGGTTGGAATCGAAAGAGACGGGAAGAAATTTTGGGTTCAAGTGGTGTACGAGGATCTACCAAAGTTCTGTAAGCTTTGCTCGGGGGTGGGTCACATGCCTTTCCAATGCAAACAAAAAGAAACAGTCGAAGGGGGCCATTCGAGTTTGGAGGTGAATTCAATGGTTTCCAAATTTAAGAAATCTTTGGATGCCAAGAAGCGAAAGGAAACAAACTCTTTATTGAGGCAGGATAGGGAAGTTGATGGTGCTAACAGAATAATCCCTAATACCTCTAAACCTGTACATGTTTGGAAAAAGGTTGAGAAGAAGCGAAATTTGGATTGTATCCCAGTGACGAGTACCATGCAAACCCTCCATAATAGTGTGAGAAAACCAGAAATTCAAAGGCACCAGCCCCGCAGTGGTGTTTTTGACACGGTCTCTGGACAATATGTTATTGTAGAGGATGACTCATCCCCCTCTGAACACGAGGAAATAAGGGCTGGCTCTCCCTCTTTTTCGCAAACGCCGATGATTGAGTTCCCTTCGGAGGACTGCTCTGAGCAACTACCTTTGGCTATGGTCTATCCAGCTTCAGATGAGGATGTTATCACAACTAACAGGTTTGATTTGCTTGCAGATATAGAAGAGAAGGCAACGGTTTTTGATGATAATTTTAATGATGTTGAGGAACCGAAACTTCTTTTATGGGCTGATGAAGTTGAAAGGCAGGATAACAAGAAAGCGAAGAAACATAAAAAGAAAGCTAAGGCGCCAGTAAAAAGTGATCGCCCCTTTCGGGAGATAAGAATACCCGTTAAACTCTCTCTATGAATGTTCTCTACTGGAATTGTCGGGGTATCCATAATTTGGATACTCAACGAACTCTTTTTAATATGGTTAATGAGCACAAACCAAGTTTCCTTTGCTTGGCTGAACCTATGGTTAGTTTTGACGTTATCAGAAGCTCCTTTTGGCGAAGCATTGGTATGGAGTTAATTACTATGAACACTAAACCACTTCCAACGTTGTGGATTTTTCGTGCGTCAAGAGTTATTTCTTACTCGGTTATTCATATTAGTGATCAATTTGTCCTTTTGTGTCATCGAATTATGGGTAATGATATTTTTCTCGGGCTTGTCTATGGTAGTGTTTTTTCTAATCTGCGTTTGATCATGTATGAGGCTATTGCTGAACAAATGCATTTGAATCCGGGCAAATGGATGATTATGGGCGATTTTAATGCTTTGCTCGGTGCTCATGAGAGAAGAGGACAACCTCCGAGTCGTAGAGCCTGTATGGAATTTCGTGTTTTTGTTGATGAAGGTGAGTTCACTGATATTGCGGCCACTGGGCCTTTTTTCACTTGGTCAAATGGTAGACCTGGCGCCTCGAGGGTGGACAGTAGACTCGATAGAGTTCTTGCTTCAGCAAATTTTATTGATTATTGGGATTCCATTAGTTCTATTATCCTGCCGAGGCACTACTCAGATCATCATCCTTTGCTACTTGGCTGCTCAAAGGGTCTCAACTCAATTAGTCGCTTCCGATTTCAATCAATGTGGACGACTCACCATGATCTTCGTCCTTTAATTTCCTCTTACTGGACAAACGACTTCCCTCATCTTCCTCCCATGCCTCTGCTTTGTCTTAAATTACGAGGCCTAAGGCCGATTTTAAGGACATGGAACCGTGATATTTTTGGCAATTTTGACGCTAATATTTCTGCTAGTAAGAGTCGCTTGCTTAATATTCAAACTGAGATTGATCAATTTGGTATCTCTGATTCTCGTCAGCAACATGAGATTGATGCGCACGCCACTCTCGATCTTCATTTGCTTCAAAAAGAAATTTATTTTAAGGAGAAGAGTAGAAATCAGTGGTTAAAGGAGGGTGATCGTAATAGCGCTTTCTTTCATCGCTCTGCGGCTAATCGAAAATCCACAAGCGGTATTTCTGCTTTATTGATTGATGACATCATCACAACGGATCCGAGTTTAATCAACAATCATATTGTGAGTTTTTATTCTGGTTTATTTACCAACTCGCCTCCTCTTTTTGCTGATTTAAATATGGTGGGCTCGGTTATTCCCCGACTGGTTTCCATGGAAGATAATGTTTTTCTGCACAAATGTCCGAATAATCTTGAGATTAAATTGGCGGTTTTTGACATGGACAACTGTAGTGCCCCAGGTCCTGATGGGTTTACGGGTTGTTTTTATCAGACATTTTGGGACATAGTCGGAACAGATGTGTGCAATATGGTTCAGGATTTCTTCAAAAATGGTTTTCTAACTACTGGGATTAATTCTAGTCTCATGGTTCTTATTCCAAAAACGGAAGATGCTTTGCGTATAGAGAATTACAGGCCCATAGTTATGAGTAACTTTAGTTTCAAGATAATTTCCAAGATTCTAGCTGATAGGCTAGCAGTAGTGGCGGGGAAGATTGTTTCTGCTAATCAGTTCGGGTTTATTAAGGGACGACATATTCATGAGTGCATAGCAGTAGCTTCTGAAGGTGTCAATGTTCTTAATAAAAAATGCTTTGGCGGTAACCTGGCCATGAAAATTGACATAAAAAAAGCTTTTGACACTTTGGATTGGAATTTCTTATTGGCAGTTCTAGAGTCTTTTGGGTTTTCTTTACTCTTCCGTGACTGGATCCTTTCTATCCTTTCCTCCGCTCGCATTTCTATCCTGACTTCTAGAGGTCAATGTGGTTATTTTGCTTGCTCGCGTGGGGTTCGACAAGGGGATCCGCTCTCCCCAATCTTATTTGGTCTTGCAGAGGATTTCCTTAGCAGAAGACTCGAGCAGTTGGTTGGCCATGGAGCTCTCACTCCTATGGCATATACTTTGCTCTCCACCTTCCCGACTCACCTTCTTTATGCTGACGATATCCTGATTTTTTGTGCAGCGAGTATTCAGAATGTTAAAATAATCAACAAGGCTTTCGAGCAGTACGGGGCTTTATCTGGGCAAGTGGTTAATTGGCAAAAATCTGCTATTTATTTTGGGGAAAAAATTCCTGCGGCAAGGCGCCTACGGCTCTCCAACATCACTGGGATTCGAATCGATAGTTTTCCTTTTAACTATCTTGGTGTCCCTCTATTTTTTGGGGCCCCTAGAGCTGTCTACCTTCGACCTTTGGCGGATAAAATCCTTAATGCATTTTCAAAATGGAAGGGTCGTCTTTTATCCATGGCGGGTCGAGTAACTTTGATCAATTCGGTTATTACTAGCTCTCTAATCCATTCTTTCAT
Organism: Euphorbia peplus; assembly: GCA_028411795.1. NCBI lineage: Eukaryota > Viridiplantae > Streptophyta > Magnoliopsida > Malpighiales > Euphorbiaceae > Euphorbia > Euphorbia peplus. Next base: position 2,095,931 of record CP110843.1, on the reverse strand, counting down.
TATTTATAAATGGCCAGCGAGTTTGATTAGTTACATAACTAAAAGCATAAAAAATTTCATCTGGACTGGTTCAATATCTGAACGGAAGCTTGTGACAGTTCCGTGGCACTTATGCACTCGTAGTTTGAAGGAAGGGGGGATTGGTGTCAAAGATATTACTCATCTCAATCAGTCTTTGTTGGGGAAAACGGCTTGGGGTATTTTGGCTTCGAATTCAATTTGGTGTAATTTACTCCGCTCCCGCTTCTTATACAAATCTGGAATTCCTCGTTTGCAAGCCTTAAAGTCGTCTGTTTGGATTTCGATCAAACATGTTTTTGTTCTTCTTCGTGATAACAGTTTCTGGTTGATTGGGGCTGCTTCAAATTTGAATTTTTGGACTTCTAATTGGTTGCAACCAGCAGTAGCGCATCAATTAAATATTTCAGAGAAGGATCAGCGGGGTCTTTTGCACGGTGTTGATAATTTTCTAATTGATAATTTCTGGACAGATTTACCGGAGATTACTGCTCCAATTTTTTCTCAGATTTTATCTATTACTCGAAGCCGAGAGGAAGAAGATAGATGCTTGTGGAAACCGGCCATTAACGGTGATTTTACGGTGAAGTTATTTTATTCTTGGCTACGACCAGCTCCTAGTTTCCCTCCGGAATACAATTTTGTTTGGCATGTGTCAATTCTCCCGTCTCATTCTTTTGTTTGTTGGCGAGCGTTAGCTGGCTATCTCCCGACCCAAGATCATCTTGCTCGTAAAGGCTTCCATATTGTCTCTAGATGTGCCTTGTGTCATCGTGCTTCGGAGGACCTAACTCATTTGTTTGTTTCGTGCTCTTTTTCTCGTCTTTTATGGGATAGTATCTCTAGTTTGTTTGGGCGACAAATTATTGCTCATGGCTCCCTAAAAGATTTAATCTTGTTGGCTTCGATTCAAAAGTTTAGCTCTCAAGTGCAGAAGCTTTGGCATGGTGCTATTATCCACACTATATGGGTGATTTGGTTCACGAGAAATCGCTGCATTTTTGAAGATGAAAACCCGAACATCCACCTTTGCCTTCGTCGTCTGTGGTCTTTCATTCGAAGTGTTGATAGAATGAATTCAGGATCAATTTGGAATTCGACCATAGAGAATGGGATTTTGTCTTCTCTGGGCATTCGACCTCGGCTAAACAAGGCTCCTCGCATTCTCCACGTCAAATGGATGACTCCACCTCGAGGTTGGTGGAAAGTGAACACAGACGCTTCGGTTCTGAATTCTGAAGGGCCAGCAGGTTGTGGTGGCATCTTTCGTGATTTTTCTGGTCATTCAGCTGGTAGTTTTGCTTTTTCTTTCAGTTGTGGTTTTGCACATATAGCTGAGCTCAAGGCTGCCATTTATGCTATTAAAACAGCTGCAGCAAAAGGGTGGAGTAAGCTTTGGGTGGAAAGTGACTCTACTTATGTGGTTTTTCTGATAAAGAGGCGAAGTCTGACTGTTCCTTGGATGGTTAGACATGAGTGGATGGATTGTCTTCATCTTATGACTTCCATGGACATTATAGTTACTCATATATTTCGTGAAGGTAATCAAGTTGCTGACGCTTTAGCTAATTATGGTCGAAATTGTTTAGAGTTAGAATGGTGGGAGTCTTTCCCCTCTTTTTGTACTTGTTTTTTTGCTGATAATTTCAGCGGACGCTCTTTGTACCGTTTCTCTTAATTTTTTTCATCTCTTTAATCTATTTGGGTCCTGGTGTTCGTCTTGGTGCTATGGGGTGCCAACCTAGTTGGGATTTCGTGCCTTAGTCGTTCCCAGTCCTCAGCTTTTCATTAAAATAAAAAAACTACCAAGTAAATATAATTTTATTTCTATTACTCTCAAAAAGTCTTTTATATTAAGGATTTATGTACAAATTTGATTTATCTAACTAGTTCTCTTGAATTTAGAGAAATTTTTATTAATTTTCATAATTTATTTAAAGTGTATTGTTAGTTTTTAGAATCAACTTGATAAAAAAATGATAAAATTGCAAAGTTAAACATGTATAAAGTTCGGTAAAATCAAAATTTATTAGTACAAATATATATAATGTGCCCCCACTTATTCAAAATTCTGTATTCGTCCCTGCTCATGTATACTATATTATAAAGCTGAATAGCTTGAACCGTGTCAAATTAAAATCGAATTGGAAACAGTGTCAAAGAATATTATAATCTTTTCACACTCTTTTTCTCACTCTTCTTATCTCCATGCAATTTGTACTCTCACATCCACCTCCACATCTTTTTCTTATCTCCTTATCATTGTAAATTAAAGGCTTAATACCTATGGAGCCTCCTAAACTTGTCAATTTTTTTCACTTTGCCACCTGAACTTAACGGACAACCTATTGGCCACCTAAACTTGTAATTTTTTTCCACTTAGCCACCTGAACTTGTAATTTCTTTCCACTTGGCCTCCTGAACTTGTCAATTATGACATATTTGCCCCTTTTATGCTGATGTGGCATGATTTTTTTATAACCACTTATATTATGCCACATCAGCACAAAGAGGCAAAATGAGTCATATTTGACAAGTTGAGGAGGCAAAGTGGAACAAAATTACAAGTTCATGTGGCTAAGAGGTTGTCATCTAAGTTGGGGTGGCAAAGTGAAAAAAATTGACAAGTTTAGGGGGCTTGATAGGTATTAAGCCTAAATTAAAATCAATATCTATACTATATTATAAAGCTGAATAGCTTGAACAGTGTCAAATTAAAATTGAATTGGAAACGGTGCCAAAGAATATTATAATCTTTTCTCACTCTTCTTAATTATCTCCATGCAATCTGTACTCTCACATCCACCTCCACATCTTTTTCTTATCTTCTTATCATCATGATTGTAAATTAAAATTCGAGACTTCATCACTTAAAAGCATCTAAAACATTCATAAAAATAAAATAAAATAAAAGCATCAAAAACAAGAACAAATATATGATGAACACATAAAAGATGGAATAAATCTAAACAATTCCATGGTGAATAGTCTATGCAAGGGAGAGCGAGAAATGACAAATTTCAGATGTTCATGAGGATTGAAGCTCTTTATCAAGGTCAGTACCACTACCTTTAGCCTTTTTAAATCGATTTCCTTGTAAAAAATTGTATTGTTCGTCATAAAATTTTCCACACATTTTTTTTAATTAAAAGTTGAGGCAAGGTAAACTCTTAAGAACGGACATTCCAACTAGGTTGGCACCTCCTCCTTTATACTTATTATGTTTTTCTTATTATATTTTTCAAATAATTTATATGGTTCTCAATTTCTCCAATTTTTACTGGAAAATTTGCAGGCTTTTATCCTTCAAATCAATCTTGCGTGCTCTTATTATATCACTTTTTTTAGCCAGTAAATTGTAAATTGGCATTACTGATACTAGGAGTATAGGGTTTGCTTTGTTTCTCAATCCTTACACCATCCTCCATCTTCTTCCTATATTACAGATGTTTTGTTTTCTAAAATAGATGATAACTTGGCATGTTTTTTGGTGCTTTTTTGTGGTGCTCTCTTCAATCCAAAAATATATATGACATTAAAATTTGGTTGTTTAATTAAATGAAATAAAAAATATACATACCCTTAACTAAACTTTTTTTTAAAACCACTATATTGAAATATATATATATATATATATATATATATTTTCCATTAAAATTTATTTTAATTTTTTCGCCGAAGCGAAGCGATGGTATCCTCTAGTTAATAATATTTCTCAATCAATAAGAGTTGATACAAGTGGTAAACCACTACATCTTCTGCTTAAAAAGTTTGCGGTTCGAGTTCTTATCATCAAAACTTAGCTCTTATTAGTAGGCAATCTGTAAACCTTCATCGAGATTTGTGCTTTGCCTTGACCTTGCGAGTGGATATACCTACCCTTAGCTAAACTTTTTGTTATCAAAAAATTTAATAATATTTATCAGACATTTGATTATTTTTGGAAATGTTTTTAAAAAAATGTACTAGTCAGTAAGCTATTAGTTAATCAATTGAATAATAAAAAAAAGGTCAATTAAAATGATGACGAATAATCTTCAATTGATTCAACAACAGTCTCAACCTGCATTTGAATCTCGTTAGCAAGAATGAAGAGACAAGAGATGGATCCATGGGGATCACTTGAATATAACTGCCTATTGAACTTAACCGGTCTTGTTTTTGAAGTGAAGATGATCTAGAGATTTGCAATAGTTAGTTAGATATTTTATCCTAGGATTACAGTAATTTGAAACCAAATGATGCAGAAGAAGAGATCGTGTATATATGTACATATAACATACTGAGACAGCGAAACATGTTTATCGATTTTACGAAAGTTATGATCCGCAATAAACTAACTCTCAAATTCAAGGAATTTCAGGAACAAGACACATGTGATAATTTCAAGGAATTATCACCGTTGCTTTTTGTTCTTGCTATGGATTATATGTCCAAGTTGTTTCATTCTTCTTTATCGGCTAATTTTGGTTACCACTGGGGTTGTAAGAAACTCAAAATCAGTCACCTATATATGTTTTGCAGATGATTTGTTTCTTTTTTGTAAAGCTAATAGTGAATCTGTTGATGAACTTCTTGCTGTAATGAGAAAATTTGGAGAGGTTTCTGGGTTGCAAATTAACTGTCAGAAGAGTGAAGTCTTTGTCAGTGGTCTCTCGGAACAGGCTAAGCATATTTTCCTTAGTACTATTCCTTTTCCAGAAGGTCGTTTGCCCGTAAGGTACCTTGGGGTTCCTTTATTTTCTTCCACTTTATCTAAATCTCTTTCCTACGCGGGTAGATTGCAACTTTTTGTCTCAGTTTTACGCAGCTTACAGGTCTTTTGGATGGCTATTTTTGTGGAATAACAATAGTCAGAACTCAGAAGCATCATGGGGCAAAAGTTTCTTGGATTGACGTTTGTCTTCCAAAACAAGAAGGAGGCTTAGGTATGAAAGATCTGCATACTTGGAATTGTGCATCTGTGGGAAACAAATTTGGGAATTATTGGCTATGAAGACATCTTTACTGGCAGGCAAGACATTGTTGTTTGGAAACCAACTAGTCATGGTAATTACACAGTTCAAAGTGCTTATCAGATGCTTAGGAAAAAGGGTAATATTGTGAGATCGTGGAAGCTAATATGGGGCACTAAATCTGTGCCGAGATTCAGTTTCATTACCTGGCTTGCTTTAAGAGGAAAATTGTCAGTTAAGGCTCGGATTGGGAAGTGGATTCCTAATATTGGTGTTGAGTGTGTGTTTTGGAACGCAAGAAACGATATTGTTTTTAAACAAGTTTGTTTTTAATTTTGATGTTGTTGTCAAAATCATTGTTGATGCTGTTTTTCTAAGAATGTTGGGTAGAAAAGATTTGTAGGTTTCAATTCCTTGTATTTTCAGTCTTTGTTTGATCTGTTTTTGTGTTGTAGTCCTCAGTTGTTTGTTCTTAATAAAGTTTCAGATTTTTCCAAAAAAATAAAAACATTCATTGATGAAGAAACAGAGGTTGTAAAATGTGCGAAATGAACAAAATAAAACATGTAATGCATATCATATTCACATTCAACATACATCTGTTGGCTTTATCGTTTATTCGACATGATTCATCAAAAGTCATTGATGAACGGAAAACAAAGCAGTAAAGTAAACTTGTAATTACATTTCATAAGTCGACTTTGTTGTTGTCTTCAACTAGGGAGAGCGAATAAAACTCCATCAAGGCATCTCCATGTCATTCTTTATAGTACAGTAAAACCTCTATAAATTAATAATGTCGGGACCGTGATATTTCATTAATTTAGCGAGATATTATTATATCGATAAATTAATAATTTATTAATTTAAAGAGGTTTTACGTATGACTTTTAAATTTTCAAGTTCAGTATACTAGTTACAATATATATTAGTTAGAAATGAAAAACCAAATTACAATATATATTAGTTAGACGAATTTACATTCACAAATTAATTGAATTTGTCAAGTTCATTGTAAGCGGCAACAACTTTTCACAATGTTTTGTTGCTATATGAGAAGACAATGCCCCAACTCTTAAGTGCAATGAGGACATTTAAAGATGAAATCAATATAGATTTGAAGTTCAAGAAAAAAACAAATGAATATTGATTCATTTTTAACTAGACAATCTTAGAATTTTGAAGTGTATCACACACACACACACAAATATATATATATATATATATATATATATATATATATAGAAGTTCATAGTGATTATTAATTTATAGTTTTGTTGGGAACAATATATATACACTGGGTTTTCAAAAAAGTTATTATCTTATTATTTTATCGATTGATGTCGAATTTTACACTGGTCCCAAGTTGGGACTGGACAAATTATTAGTTTTATTGAATTATTAATTTATCGAGTATTAATTTATAGAGGTTTTACTGTATCATAAAGACTTAACTTCTCGTTGTACAAATTGATAACAGGAATTCCCAGATTTGACAGAAAAGGAATGACAGAGAAAATGATTGAAATATTTCTTTAATTCATCATGATTAACCAAAGAGGTTACAGCAGCTTATAAAGCCAAATAAGAGCAAAAGACAAATTAAGGAAAGGACCACACACCTCAATGACAACACCTGTCATTGAGGCAAAACAAAACAACGGTAACAAAGGAAAATAACAACAGAGATCCTTAAAGGACAACAACAATATTAAAAATGATAACAAAATGTTGTGAAATCTTGAATAAGCCCCTTAATACTCCTCCTCAAGCTGGCAACGAAGTAGGCACTGAAGTTCCAAGCTTGGAGATGTGTCGATCATGATCCTTAATAGACAGTATCTTGGTGAAAACATCTGCAACTTGCTCATAAGAAGAAACATGAACAGGAACAACAGTTCCAGCTGCAACCTGATCTCTGACATAGTGGCAATCAACCTCAATGTGCTTTGTTCTCTCATGAAGCACCGGGTTGGCAGCAATGGAGATAGCAGCTTGGTTGTCACATCTGAGAATTGTAGGAGGGAGATTTTTGAGACCAAGGTCTTTAAGAAGAGCAACAAGCCAAGTACCTTCACAAGTGGTTAGAGCCATAGCTCGGTACTCTGCCTCAGCTGAGGATCGAGCAACTACAGATTGTTTTTTTGCTTTCCAAGAGATAGGAGAGTTGCCAAGGAAGATGCAAAAGCCTGTGGTCGATCGTCGAGTCATGGGGCAGCTTGCCCAATCACTGTCACAATAGGCAGTCAATTGAACTGAGGACTGAGATGCCAGAAGAATTCCCTGAGAAACTGAACCTACAAGATACCTGAGAACTCTTTTGGCTGCTTGCATATGGACTGAAGTAGGCTGATGAAGAAACTGAGTCAGTAATTGCACAGGAAAGGTGATATCAGGCCTTGTGATTGTCAGGTAGATCAGCTTCCCAATGAGTCTTTGATAAGAAGTTGGATCGGGCAAAGGTTCACCCTTGTCAGGAGTGAATTTTAGATGACTTTCCATAGGCAATTTTACTGGTTTGGAATGAAGAAGTCCATGTTCTCTGAGGATATCTTGTGTGTATTTTTTCTGAGACACAAAGAATCCAGCAGCAGATCTGTCGATCTCTAAACCCAGAAAATATCTCAAGTGTCCAAGGTCTTTCATGTGGAAAACTCTAGAAAGCATATCTTTTAAGTGATCAATGGATGTCAAGCAGTTTCCTGTAATGATGAGGTCATCAACATAGATCAATATGATAGTAATGGATTCAACAGTTTGGTTGATGAAGAGGCTATAATCTGACTTAGATTGTTTGTACCCTAGAGATGTAAGAGTAGAGGAAAGTTTAGAGAACCATTGCCTCGGAGCTTGCTTCAGGCCATATAAGGATTTTTTAAGCTTACAAACAAGAGTTTGTTTGGTTTTGATGGTGGGGTGAGACTGTGTTTGAGATGTGATCCTACAGCCAAAGTGTGTATACCCCTGTGGCATGTGCATATACACATTTTTAGACAAATCCCCATGTAAAAAGGCATTAGTAACATCCATTTGGAAGGCATGCCAGTTGCCAATTGCTGCAACAGCTAATAAAGCCCTTACCGTCGTCATCTTTGCAACTGGAGCAAACGTTTCTGCATAATCAACACCATACTTCTGCCGACATCCCAGAACCACTAATCTTGCTTTATACCTCTCAATGGTACCATCTGGATGATACTTAGTCTTGAATAACCACTTACACCCTATGCCAACTTTGTCAGGAGGTAAAGTAACAATCTCCCATGTATCATTAGACTCTAAGGCTGCCAATTCAGTGTTCATAGCATCAATCCAATGCTGGTAAGAAATAGCATCTTTGAAGTAGATTGGATCAACAGTATGAGTAATAACAGAGAGGAAGCAGGAAAATGCAGAGCAAATAGGAGCGGAAGCAAGGTTGGATATGGAGGGTGTAGAATAATCTTTGAGCCAAGCAAGGAGAGTGTGTGATCGAGTAGATCGTCGAGGAGGAACTGGAGGAGGGGGTGGTATAATAGGAGAATCATGCTCATGAGAGAATGATGAATCAGTCCCAGAAGTTGGTGAGGAATGTGAAGGAGACTGAGTAGGTGTAGAATCAGAAGTTGGAAGGTAAAGGAAATCATCAAAGAGAGATGAAGAGGGATGAGATGTCTCAATGGTAGGGATAGGTGACATATAGGCTTGAGTGGAAGAGGATTGAAAAGGAAAAATGGTTTCATGGAAGAGGACATCTCGAGAAACAAAAGTTTGGGAAGTGGTAAGATTAAGGAGTCTATAACCTTTTTGAGAGGAAGGATATCCCAAGAAGGCACAAGGAACTCCTCTGGGGGATAGTTTATCAATAGGAAAGCTAGGATTAGAGGCAAATGCTAAGCATCCGAAAACCTTGAGATGAGAGTATATGGGAGGGTTGTTGTTTAGCAGCTCAAAAGGAGTTTTATTTTGTAAAACTGGGGTAGGAAGACGGTTGATAAGGTGAACAGCAGTTAGTACACAGTCTCCCCAGTATTTGAGTGGAAACCCAGCCTGAAATCTCAAGGCACGAGCTATTTCAAGGATATGCCTGTGTTTTCTTTCAACCCTAGCATTTTGTTGAGGTCTTCTCACACAGGAGGTCTGATGTAAAATGCCATGTTTGGAGAACAACATCTTGCTTTGAGAGTCATCAAACTCCAATGCATTATCTGATCTTATATTTTTGACATTCACATGATATTGAGTGGTGGCATATTGGATAAAAGACTCTAGAACAGTCATAGACTCAGATTTGTATTGAAGTAGATAAATCCAGGTATATCGGGAATGATCATCAACAATGGTCAAGAAGTATCTGTATTTATCTTTGGTGGGAACCTTATATGGACCCCAAATATCAATGTGTATGAGTTCAAAAATAGCAGAAGCATGGGAAGTACTCACACTAAATGGTAATTTGGTGAATTTGGCTAAAGGGCAAGTGAGACACAATTTTGAATGGTGTTTGATAAAGGGTTGAACACAGGAAATATATTTCAATTTATCCATAGAGGCATGACCAAGTCTATGATGCCATAAATCAATAGTGTCTGACATGGTAGTCATACAAGCAAGATCAGTATTTTGAGACATAGCATTTGACATTGCTGACTCAACAGTGCCATTCAACAAATAATAGAGACCATTTTTAGCTTTCCCGATGCCCAATATTTGCTTTGTAACAGCATCAGTAATCAAGCAATGAGTAGGATGAAAGGTTACGTCACAGTTTGAATCTTTGATAAGCTTTTGCACTGAGAGGAGGTTGTGTTGGAACAATGGGACACACAGAACATTTAGTAGAGTCAATTCTGCAGAAATTTTGACAGTGCCTTTGTGAGTGATTGATGCAGTATGCCCATTTGGAAGATTGATTTGAGGAGCATCTTTGATCGAAACAGGACTCTTGATGCAAGGCAAATGAGGAGTCATATGGTCGGATGCCCCAGAATCAATTATCCATTCAAGAGTAGGTTCAATAGCATAATGACAAGATATCATCCCAGAAAAATGATGGTCTAGCTCTTCATCAGTTTCAGAACCCTTGCATTGTTGCTGCATTTGAAGATGAGGCATAAGCTTTGCTAATTGCTCTAACTGCTGAGGAGTAAATAGCAATCCTGTGTGTTCAGATGAGCTACTAGCCTGTGCAGCAATCCTTGGAGAGTTAGAAGCGGAAGGATTTGAATTCCATCTAGGAACATGCAAAGATGGTTGAGAAATAGCTCCGGGTGCATTCTTGGATTTACTTTTGTGTTTAGAATGCCATCGAGGATACCCAACAATGGTTCAACATCTGTCAATAGAGTGCCCTTTTCCACCACAAGCACTACACACTTGCTGTTGTTTATCAGAGGAAACATTTCTGCTATACATAGCAGAGGCATCAGAATCAAATTTGGCATAATTTAGGACTTCCCTTTGGGCTTCTTCTTGTTGTAAAGAAGCTGATGCAGTTTCCACAGACGGAAGTGGAGACTACATTAGTAAGTGGCTCCTTTGGGCATTAAATGAGTCATTTAGTCCATTTAGGAACTGGAATAACTTTGCCTCTTCTCGCTGAAGATCAATCGCCGCAAGCAAAGCTTTGATTTCAGGGGAAGTCTCAGTCATTGCTGGTAACAGATTCATAGATTCCAATTCTTCCCACAAGATTTTCATAGCAGTATAATACTCATTAATGCTTAGATTGTGTTGTTTCTCCTCAAAGAGTTCTTTGTTTATTTTGTATTTTCTAGAACCATTTGTCAATGAAAATCGTTTTTCTAGGTTGCGCCATATTTCAGCTGAAGAGGTCATGAACATGATAGATTTTCTAATAGTAGGAGAGACATTATGAGTAAGCCAAGCTATTACCATATTGTTGCAGGTTTCCCACATTTCAGCTTTCGTTTCATCCTCTGTATCTTTCGCCACAGATCCAGTAAGAAATCCAAGTTTCCTCTTTGATGCAAGATTAATCTCCATTGTTCTCCTCCATGCTCTGTAATCTGCTGAGCCAACAAGTTTATCGACAACAATGGAGGTTGCACCATCAGAAGGATGTAAAAATAAGGGATTTAACATATCTTGGTATGTGATTTTGGTTTGAGCCATTTAGGGAGAAGCAGATCTCAAATCTGAAAAACACCAGAAAAGAAAGACAGAAAAGTTTAGGAGAAATAGCTGCTAAAGAATGGAAAAGAAAAAATGATGATGATTCAGAAAATAAAATAGGAAAGAAATCTCTTATGCCTTTTCAGATTTGCCTCCAGGCGCTGATACCATGATAACAGGAATTCCCAGATTTGACAGAAAAGGAATGACAGAGAAAATGATTGAAATATTTCTTTAATTCATCATGATTAACCAAAGAGGTTACAGCAGCTTATAAAGCCAAATAAGAGCAAAAGACAAACTAAGGAAAGGACCACACACCCTGTCATTGAGGCAAAACAAAACAACGGTAACAAAGGAAAATAACAACAGAGATCCTTAAAGGACAACAACAATATTAAAAATGATAACAAAATGTTGTGAAATCTTGAATAAGCCCCTTAATACAAATTAATCTAATGAGTAGCACCCTCGTTACAATTCCCATATTTTTCCAAGAAAGACTTCTTTGTGCACATGAAGATAGTAATTACGTATGAATCCAGTTTAACGAGACCCTTGGATGATAGAAATTCAATAATTAATGATTGACGATCTAAACCCAATTTGTTAAAACAATTATAAATCCATTATACCATTATGTTATCCTCTGAGATTCACATGCACATAAGATACTTTTTGAAGGTCGTATTAATATCTTCATCGGACCAAACCCACCTCTTGTATACCTCAACCTTTTCATCCCGATTTGATTTAGTAATCCTAACAATATCAATGACGGATATGAGATTTTCAGCCAAGCCCAACAATTTGGGCTAGCTTAGGCATTCACACTGCAATATAAGTCGAGCACGCTCCATTCTAACCAAATCAAGACCAAGCGGGTTGTGGCCTGAGGGTGGTAGGGCTCGACCATATAATAGCCCGACAAATGTCTTAACAAACCCCACTAGGACGCTACAGCTTGCCCGCATTCACCTATAAATATCATAAGCATAATAAATGATGATATTACGACATCTACACTCTCTCTACTTTATTAATTTACTTTGGACATTCTCTCTCTAGAATCTTACTAACTAAACCGCCAGAGTGTCTTTTAAGAGGAGCCCGACACCTCAATCAACTTCCCAGAATCTCTCGAAAGACTCTTTGTATCCACTTTGTCATTAAATACTATTATTACTTTAACAAAATGTGACTTCAAAGGACTGAATCCCATTTCTTTGACTTCCTCCAAAATCTTTCCAAATATCTCTGTACTTAGTAACAATGCATCGCCCATATAAAAGAATTAGCCAGCAAAGATTTGATGCATGTACTCTAATTTCTCTCAAAATGTTGATATTAGGCACTAGACCACCTTCAGGACTTGAACATAGTACAAAAGGATTTCGTTTAATCACTTGAACGGCTTTGTCATCCGAGTGGAGCACCTCAATGAAAATATCAAAAGTAGGAGTCAGTTGACTTTCTAAGCTCCTGGTTAAGATCCAAGGTTGATGGTAAAGATTCATACGAGGTCAGGAGTTGACTCCTATAGAGAGAAAGAACTCAACTTTAGGGGAAACCGTTTTTTCTAGATTGCAACACATCACTTTTGGGAACTTTGTGATCATTCCAGAGATATGGTTTTTGGAGAATCAAACTTTTGGAAAGAAGATACGACTGAAACAGGTTGATCGGATGATTCAAATCGGACACTTTTACAAGCTGAAAGAGCTGATTTAGAGATAATCCACAAGTTTTAGTGAGCTAAGAAAGAGTAGAAGAGTGGATCATCAGCACTGCTTGAAAAGTAGAGTGAAAATGATGCAAGTATTGAAAGGTTAGGGTTACGATATTCGAAAAAGTGTAGCCATTTCTGGAATTGACAAGAGTTTTACAGATAAAATGAAACATGATAAATCAAACTGTAATAGAGAATGAAAGACCTGACCTTTTGAAGAAGACGAGAGAGGAAAGATTTGGCCTTTTAATCCTCATTCCCTTCCGTTGCAGATCCCATCAATAACAGCAAATTTCAATAAGAAAAAACAACACCGGTTATGAAATAACTAGAATAATACAATCAGATGAGCAGTACAAGTTTTTCAAGTCCATCGAATCTAAAATCTTGATATTTGTTTTGGGATAGGTTTAGTTTACTAATCACCATCCAAGAAATCCAGAGAAGGAGACGAGTGAAAACATGAAATGAAATTCAGCGGAAATTGACTTCTTTCCTCTAGCAATATAGATTTCAGCCAAGGAATTCACAACTCTGAATGGAGTACTTAATTTCGAGAATTCTCGGACTTGTGAGTAATGACATTACACGATAGTTACTCAATTCCTGTCAATACAATCAAAAGAAAATAAGTAATGCAGATTCTATCATTTAATAAAACATCTGCTTTGCTGATCCAACTTCATAGAATGTATTTGTGTTTCTGAACATATTAGTTATGCTTGGATCTAAACTATGCAATACATAAACCGAGAAGCGGAGAGGAAGTACAACAACAGCTTTTATAGAAATAGCTCAAGCAGGCCTTTGCACTAACAGCGCCAACTTGCTCCCGGAACACGCTGTCAAGAAAGTTCTCCAAAGCTATTTGCTTGAGGTATTTAGTTCATTCCCTACATCCTACTTACATTCATTCTCTGCAACATAAAATAAAGTCCTAACTTGAGCACACGAGTACAGCCTGGCAGATTTAGCACCCTTCATACTCACTGCAACAATTGATGTCTTGGTCGCTAAACCTGCAAGACAGACAAGAGTTAGTAATTAATGTGAATCAAGCGCTTATATTTTTGTTAATACAATCAAAAGGATATAAGCAATGCAGATTCTATCATTTCACAAAACATCTGCTTCTCAGATCAAACTTCATAAAATCGATTTCATATATTTTTACAAGAAACGCCTCTGAACATATTAGCTATCCTTGAACCTAAACTACGCAATACATAAACCGAGAAGCGGAGAGTGAGTACAACAACAGTTCTTATACTAATCACCCAAGCAAAGGTTTCAAAAGCTCTTTGCTTGAGGTATTTAGTTCATTCCTACATTCTACTTGCATTCATTCCCTGCCACATACAAATAAGTTCTAACTTGAGCACCCCAGTATAACAAGGCAGATTTAGCACCCCTCATACTCACCTCAACAACTGATGTCTTGGTCACTAAACCTGCAAGAAAGACGAGAATTAGTAATTAACGTGAACCAAACGTGCTTATATTTTTGTATTTAGCTAGCTAGTATTCAGTGAATCTTCATAGTGAAAACACGCATTATAAAGTTCGTAAGTTTTGTTCATTTCAGCATGTTAGTCCCTCCAGTTACAAACCACCGAAGACTACATTAGTCCAAACTGTTAATAGTCAAATATATAAGACAAATATGTTATTCATAGCTTGAGAATGATAAGAAAAAGACTCGAGATTAAGGAAAAAATAAAAATGGTCTGTATCATTAACCAAAGTCTATATTAACTTAATTTGTAAAGAAAACCACAGGGTCGTTTCTTTTGGATTTTGTAGCACATTCATGTGTTTTAACTGAAACAACGGATATACATTGCTTGATTAAAATTGAGAAACAACTAACTGTATCTATTTTAGAAGAAAACTCCGCTAATATCTACCAGTTGCCAGCGAAATTACACAACAAATAGCTAGTATGCATTAATGTGGACTCAGGGTTCCTACTATAAAATAGGAGTAGATCATCAATAGAAATCAAGTGATTAAACTTTAGTTTAGCAGTCTACATGAATCAAGACAAAGTATCTAAAACATCCAACACAACTCCCAAACTAGGTAATGAAGTGTCCGATTGGTTCTTTTTGCACAACAAAACATGTGTATATGCAGCTTCACTTAATGATGAGAGCAAAACTAAGCCATATTAACAACAGTGCCTATCATCGAGAACGGTGAGCAAAATATGCAGAGACTGCATATGGAATGATAAAACATCAGCTTGCTCTCTTGCATTAAAACAAAAGCAGAATTGTGTATATGCATATATATAATTGACACGGTATAGCTAATTGATTTAGTGAAAGTTATGATCCACAATAAACTAAGCTCGAATTCAAGGAATTGGGAATGAGACATGTGTATGAGTAGGAACATCCATTGACGAAAATAAGTTGCAGAGGCAAAGGCAAAGGCAAAGGCAGGGGTAGAGAAATGCACAGGATGAACAAAACAAAATATGTTAAGTAGATCATACTCACATTCAACATAACAACTGCTAGCTTTATTATAGATACAACACAACTCGTCAAAATTCAAGAACGAAAAACAAAGCAGTGAAGTAGACTTGCAATTACATTTAGTAAGTCGACTATGTTGTTGTCTTCTACTAGGGAGAGTAAATACAGCCTTATTGAGGCATCTCCAAGTCATTCTTCATCTTTTCCAAATTTTCTTGTATCAGAAAATCTAACTTCTGTTGTACAACTTAATCAAATGAGGAGCATCCTCGTGAAAATTCACATGTTTTTTCCAAGAAACACTTCTCTGTATTTATGAAGACAGTAGTTATGCATGAATCCAGTTTAACTAGACCCTTGGATGACGGAAATTCAATAACTGCAGCTCTTGGAATCAGCCTCTTCTTCAAGCTGTATCCAATTAGTGTCGGACAATTCACAATGATTGAAGAATCTAAACCCAATTTGTTAACATAAAAATCCACCGTACCCATTATGTTATCCTTTGAGATTGCCATACACAATGGATACTTTTTGAAGGCTGTAGTGTATTTTCATATGACAAAATTAAGATTTACAAACCTAATCTAATTGAACTCTCACAAAAATAAGGTCATCTTTTCCCTGGTTTCTAGTTCTCACATCATACCTTGACCTATAATGTATATTTTGAACGAGAACTAGTAACAAAAACAACAAATCTTACTCTTTTAGCTTATGAACAGATGACTGGTGTATCTCAAAAATAGCTCATGAACAAATCTTACTCTTTTAGCTTATGAACAGTCCCTCCCTCTTTATTTCAAATGTAGATTTAGCTCATCCTATCTCATCCCCATTCCTTAGGGTCGCCCCTTGCTCGGGCCTACCATCCCAATACGTAGCAAAAAAAGACTGAAAACACGTGGGGGGGTGTTAACCCAACATGTTTAACATGATTACTATTTTTGTTGCTCTATATCATTCATATCTAGTCATATGAACTATATAGATAACATAACAAGACAATAACACAATACGCTGAAAAACCAACTCGGAAAACAATTAATGACAAATATCAAGTCGAGACAAAGCCAACAAAATGGAAGTTCAATCATATTATACCTGTGTGGCGAACTTGTTAAAACCTGAATCCTAAGTCCTAAAAAGGGTAGAATAATCAAAAGAAAGATCCACTTCATCATCTGAGCTAGACGAACTCGAACTGTCATCCAGCTCACTAAGTATCTTAGACAGATCACTATTTCTGGTGTAATGAGTTTCCAAGTTGGGTGCTGCAGGGGAACGATGCTCGCCAGTGGACACCACAGGCTCTTCAACGTTTACTCGCTTATCTCGCCCAGTTGGACGACCGTCGTCCACATCCACAGAAGAAGCCCATTTCCTTTTGTGCACTACTGGCTCATTTGCAGCCAAATCTGGTTTGTCCAAGTGACCTTCTCTTGCACTTTCAGGTGAAGCAGATTCACCATCTGTATCTATGATTTCAACAACGTTTTCTGATAAAGGTCTCCGATTGTCTGCAACCAAAATTTAAAGATAAATTCAATCAAGTGCTAACAAATTGCTTCTATATGCAACCACTTAGAACTACTCACTTAGACATGGACAGGGACAGGGACAGGGACGGATCTTGTGGGAGCTAGCGGTGACTTAAGCACCCACCGGACATTAGAAAATGCTGAAAAATCTATAAAAACTGTATATGTAAACTTTAGTTTTATATGCAAACGACGCCCAAAAATATAAGTTTATCATCAAAAGCACCAATTGTCAGTGAGTTCTGGATCCGTCACTAGACATGGAGAATTTAGAAACATATTAATTGTTTACTTTCTGCAAAATGAGTAGATGCTAAAAGGATAATAAAAAAATCCGTCATGACAACACCATTTACATAGACACACACACTATTATGATATTTCCAAGTATAATATATTTAATGTCACCAAGGATATTAATACGGCTTAATACATCATAAGCTCATTGAACTTGGCTGAAAAAAGTAGATTCGTTCCATGAACTTACATAGTCTCTAGTTACCTCCTTAAACTTGGAAAAAGCAGTCTATTTGGCACTTGAATTTCGTATAAAGTGTTATACACTAGAATTTCTCAAAATCCACTCTTGTCTTTCCACGTGGACTTAAAAAGCCAACTATGTCAGTTTGAGTAAGTTTAGGGAGCTGGCGAGACACCCTATAATTATTGAGGGAGTCAATCTAGTCTCAGCCAAGTTCAAGGTCTTGTAATGTATTAAGTCTATTAATACATAAGCATACCATAGCAAAGCAGTTACTCTACACAAGAATAACCTCTCAATTGTTATACAAATAGTCGATAAATATAAATTAAAGTTATATCAAAAGCCAGTAATTTGTAGACCGGTGGCGGAATCAAACAATGTCTACGTGATATACCTGCATCTGGGTTCTCTTTGAACAACGCATGTCGCTGTTCCCTCAACTCCCCATATTCCTTCTGAAATCTGAGAAAATTTTCAAGTAGAAGTTGATTTTCTCTACGCTTCTCCTCTATTTCTTTCTTCAGTTTGTTTTCTCTACCCACTAATATCTGCTCCACCCTACTATAATACGAATGCTGAAACTCTGATTTCAAAGAGAACACCAGCTCCGACACCGTCATCGATTCTATGTCCTCGGAATATTCAGTTCGTCCGACCATCGTCAATAAAGAAGATGCACTAAACAAAAACTGAAAGATAACATATTAATATCATGACTATGTTTTTTTATGCAATTGGGCCCCCAGCCCATCAAATCCCTCGGTCCATCAACTGCTGTCAAGCCCACTAACAACGTTTCTGTTATTAATCTGTCAGACCCTTTTACGTCAATGTTTTTAGATTTGAACCGCGCGTAACACATTACTCATTGTGCTGTGTATTTTTAATTCAACAAATATTAAGGTTGCCATGAATTGAAATCTGGACCTTTCAATAGCAAAGACTCACCCAACTGCTTGAGTCGGACAGATTGACCGACACTTATGACAACTAATGAAGGGTCTTACATGACAATTTGACAACATATCCACAATAATAACTACTTTCTCTCGATTTTACTTTCATTACTCTCTCAAATTGTACTAATTTGGGTGTCCAAGTATCCACATGACTTGGCCCGATTCACAAGAGGTGTACAACGTACAACTACAACCTTACAGATCCAGTCTTAAACATTCAATAGTAATAAGAATATTGAATCCAATTTTGCTTTTATTTCTCAATATCAAAACGTACATTTAACCATGATTAAATGAATTTGAATATAAATGTTTTTTTAATGTCACTGCGAAAGAAACACAAATGGTTAAGTGATAAATATCTCATTTGCAACAAGTAATTGCATGTTTCAATCGCATATTTTTCCAGTTTAACAACTGTTGAGTAATTTTACTTAATTTAGAACTACTCCCTCCGTTTCATAATATAAGGTTTTTTGTTATTTAGAGTAAGAATAAGAATGACAGTGCAAATACTAATTTATCCCTAATTAATGTGCTGAAAATATCTCCATCATTCTCTCTGATAATATATTATTCCTTAAATGAAAAAGGCAGTGATAATTCCTCTAATAATCATTCCTTTTATTTTGTTGATTTTGAAAAAAAGTAGAAAAGCCAAAAGGCCTTATAATAAGTAATCTGAGGGAGTATCAAATAAACAACAAATTTCTTGATAGAAGTAATATTAACAAATATGAATTTTCAATACTACTTGAGATTAATTTGAAAATAGTATACACGTCCACTTACAAAGATGTCATTTTAAATTCGAATGTTAAGAAGTAATTACAAATATAAGATTTTATTTCTAATAAGGAACAAAACAGAATGCACATATCATTCTGGCATCGAACAAATCTCAAATCTCAACACGTAAGTTGATGTTGCAGAACATTTGATAATTACCGAATTCCTTATCATCAAATCAATATGACGATAAACGGACACCATGGTGGACTGTCGTGTAATAACTAGTTGAACGGATTTCTCTTCAGATTCTGAGCAACTCTATAAAGAAATCAAACAAACCAATTGATCTTCTAAGCTGATTCTCAATAACAATATAAAGCAGCATAAAAGTCCAACAACATTACGAGGATTCCTTGATACGATTACCTGATAAAACAGTTTCACATATCATTTACGTCTCATGCTTTGCATAACCAATAACGTTCAGTTTACATATCCATTTTGGATTTCACATTTCCGAACCGAGCTAAATGCAGAACAGTTTGAACAATTCGTCCAACTTTCATACCTATCCTTGTTGAGCCAGGCCACAAGAATCAGTGAAAACAGAAGCACTTCATGTATCTGTTTACAGACTAGACAAAGATTGTTTGTATTGCATGTCCAATCGTGTGCTCCTCGTGCCATTCCACATAGTGGAGATTCTGAAAGCACTTCTCGTATGCCTGTTCACTTTATCAAATTAGTGCCCTCAAAAACAAGCATTGCAGAAACAAACAGCTATCCTATATCCCACCATACTTTGTAATAAGGTCAAGTTTTACTCGATCGTTATTGTATTTATGTTCGCATTTGTTGATTTTGCAAGCCAAGTCCAGCAAGTTTGTAACAATTAGAACAAACTATAATGTCAAAGAGAACATACAAATAACATAGGATTGTGTTGTGAGCAAACAAATGCTAAATTAGGAACGGCACAGTCAAAACTATGTCAACTTAGCAGAGAATGTTGAAACATGCCACGAGATGAGTACACCAGCTAGAAATTTTCTAATAGAAACCGAAACTCACAGTAAGAATTCAGAAATCAAGAAATAAACGGAGTTGAATGCGCAAGATACGAAGAAAATAAGAGAGCCAATGGTATTCGAGAACAGTAATAAGCCGCAAGGACAAAGAAAGAATACAATTACACTATAGAGCCCTATCAATTTATTTACTCATATACGTGTTGTTAACATTACTCAAACCAAAGATGAAACACAGATCATACTAGTATTCAACACGACATATGCTAGCTTTATTAGATAAGACACGACTCACCAGGATTCATTCAAGAATGGAAGACAAAGTAGTACAGTAAACTTGCAATTATATTTAGTAAGTCGACTTTGTTGTTGCTGTCTTCAACACGACAGCTTCAGCAAGGAAGGCATCTCCATGTCTTCTTTATCATTTCCAGATCTCGTTGAATCATAAATATTTAACTTATTGTAATACAGCTTAATCAAATGAGGAGCATCCTCGTGACAATTCACATATTTTTCCAAGAAAACCCTCTCGGTGCATCTGAACAAATGACTTATGCTTGAATCCAATTTAAGCAGACCCTTGGATGACAAAAACTGAACAACTTCACCTCTTGGAATCAGCCTCTTCTTCATGCTGAATCCAAGTAGAAGAGAGTAGTTCACAATGACCGACAAATCTAAACCCAATTTATTAACATAAAAATCCATTTTAGCTGTTATATTATTCTCCGAGAAAGCCATACAAAATGGGAACTTCTTGAATGCTTTAGTAATATCTTTATCAGACCAACCCCACGTCTTATAAACCCCAACTTTTTTATCCCTTGTCGGTTTGGTCATTGATGCCAATACTGCAATTGCTCTAACAAACGGTGGCTTCAAAGGATTGAATCCCATTTCCTTCACTTCGTCCACAATCTCCCCAAATCTGACTGGATTTCCAGTTCCCTGCCAGTTGTAACGATATAGCAATGAAATATTTGATGTAGGCACACCAATTTCTTTCAAAGTGTTGATATTAGCTATTAGATCAGCTGAAACATTACTAGTCAGAACACGAGGGTTTAGTTTAATCAATTCAATTGCTTTATATTCGGATTCGAACAAGTGAACTAAAGAATTAAAAGAAGGAACCAATTGATTCTCTAAGCTCTTCCGAAAGATCCAGGGACTGGCAGTGAAGATAGGAACAAGGTCAGTGGTGCAAGCAACTTTGGAAAGAAAGAAGTCAACTTTGGGGAAAATAACTTTATGAGGATTGAATGATAGAAAATTTGGGAAGTTTCTGATCATTCCAGAGATTTGGGGTTTTGAGAATCCTAGGTTTTCGAAAAATGACAGAATCAAGTCGGGGTTTGCTGTATTTTTCAAATGGACATGTTTAGAAGCTATCAAAGCGGATTTAGGTGACAACCCACATGAGTTGATGAGGTAGGAAACCGTAAAAGAGTGTGTATTATCAACATCACTTGAAAAGTATCTGATCAGTGAAAATGATGCCGCCATTGAAGAGTTTTGAGCTCTGAAACTGCACCCATTTGTAGTAGGATGGAGAAGGGTTTTACGGATAAAATGAAACAACATAACTCAAACTCAAATGGGTTATTAAAGATCTCGCCTTCAATCCAGAAAAAACGAGAGATGAATCTTCAATGTTGAGCCAAATTCAACTGCAAAAACACTAGAAATATGAAAGCAGTGTCGTTTTTAAGGACTTTGGTCTCAACTAAAATGGGGCGAATGTATGGGGTACTAGAATTGGGCCTTCTAATGTGAGACCATAATTTCCTCTTGTTGGGTCATTAACATTTCATTGCTGATCCACAATAGGTCGGGCACGGGGACGGAAATGCATTCTCCATTTCATCTTGAACGGTCGATGGAAATTGGTATTTAATCTTTTAGTTAGATATTGTGGGAACTTTTAAATCCGGGTGCCTTTGCGGATCCAACTGATAACGGGGAATCACCATCCAAAAAGCAACATTGGTTATGAAATAGTTAGAAGAATACAATAGGTGAATCGTTCAAGTTATATAAGAGCATCGAACCTCAAATATTGAGAGTGTTTAGAGATATTTTGGTTGTCTTTCATGTATACAACATAATAGTTCTATTTATAATCCAAGAAATCTAGAGGAGACAAGTAAAAACATGATTAGACAAATAATTATTTGGTTCCCGTGAATATGTATGACTAAGAGAAAACAAGTAATGAAGATTTACCATTCAACAAAAGAAAACAGGTACAGGTTCTGTAGATTTACCATTCAACAAAATAAAATAAAATAAAAACAATCCAGATTTTTGCCGTTAAAAAAACATCTTTTATTTTCATTGGACATGTATCATCCCCAATAAGGGTTTTGTATATTTATTTATTTTTGAAGTAATAGGGTTTGTATATTAATAGCCAAAGCAGAGGGTTAGAGAGGTTAATTACAAAATAACAGCGCAAACTTCGCTGCAAAAAGGTCTGAAAAGCTATTTGGTTTAGGTGGTTAGCTCATTCTCGATATTCTACTCATATTCATCCTCTGCCACATTCATAATTTAAGCATCGGAGTAAAACCGACGGATTTGACACCCTTCGTACTTGTTGCAACTATTATGTCGTAGTAGCTAAATCTGCAAGACAAACAAGAGTTAGCAATTGACAGGAATTAAACGTGTTTATAGTTTTGTATTTAGCTAGCTAGTAATAGTGAATCCTCATAGTAGCAAAAACCGCATTATAAAGTTTCGAAATTTTGAGATGAGCTAATATGTCATAGCAAACATGTTGTACATTAGCTGCTAATGTTTGAGCAGCAAGCATTCGTTGATCCCATTGCTGCCAAATACCCCGATAAAACGTGCACTTGTTTGATTGAAATTGTCTTTATGAAGGGAAACGCAACGAAAAATCCGAAGAAAACACAACTTTGAAGATGAGTTCCATAGTTTTGGACAGGAAAGTATTGAGAGAAGAGAATGAAAGAAGACAGCATCATCGGAGAGGTTGATTTTTCTGCCATTTTTTTCCTTATCCAAAGATGAATCCTGAAATGGAAGTTTCTTTCTCAAGACAGTTTCAAAGCGGGTTTTCCAAGAACAGGATGGTGAAGATGAGTCCTCATTGTCAGGACTCTGGATTCCTACTATAATATAGGAGTTCATCAATAGAAATCAAGTGATTAAATTTAAGTTGATACACCATTAAACGTCCAACACGACACGTAAACTAGGTAACGAAGTGTCCCTTTGGTTCTTCTTTTTGCAGAAAAAACATATGAGCAAAACAAAACATGTAAGGCAGATCATACTCACATTTGGTAAGTCGACTTTGTTGTCGTCATCTTAGACGAGAGAGAGAGAGAGAGAGTACGGCTTCATCGAGGCATCTCCAAGAAACTCTTCTCCGTACACATTGGATACTTTTGGAAGGCTGTATTAATATCTTTATTGGACCAACCCCACTTTTTTATTTGCTTGCTCGTGTTAATACCCCGATTGCTTCAACAAATTTCCTATTTCAAAGGATCAAATCCCATCCATTTTCTCCCAAACTGTTGACATTAGGTACTAGACCATCTTCAGGACTTGGATATAGGACTTAAGGATTTCGTTTAATCACTTTTCAGGCTTTATTATCCGAGTGGAGCACCTCAATTTAAATATCAAGAGTTGAACTAGTTGATTTTCTTCAGCTCCTCCCTAAGATCAAGGGGTTAGATACTAAAGATTCTTACAAGGTCAGGAGTTGAAACTCCTCTAGAGAGATTCATTAAAAGAGTAAGGTCTGGGCTGTGCACAAGTAAAACTAAGAGTACAAATAAATATTATAAGACTCAAATCAAAATGTTAAACTCGATTAGATACTTTTAAACAACGACTCCAATGTAGTAATCCTAGTTCCTGTCGAATTATTTTTTGAGAGTAAAATCACACCCACTGCTATCCCCAAATAATTTGGTGATTTCCAGCTTCGACAGTTCAAATCTCCGTGGTTTCAGGTTTACTCACCCCATTACCACCCCTAGATGGAAGAGTTTATAGTTTAATTCTTCTTGATAGTGAATAAAGACCAAGCTCATATTATCCAAGTCGGAATAAGTATAGGATCCCTTTTTTTCGCCCCCATATGTTGCCACATGGAACGGAAGGGCCATAGAGACGTAAAATAGAAAGAGAGGGTTCTCCATTCAAAAAAACAACACTAGCTATGAAATAACTAGAAAATACAACTGGTTGAGCAATTAGAGTTTTTCAAGACCATCAACCTAAAATCTTGACAGTGTTTTGGGTAATTTATGTTGTCTTTCTTGATCTAATTGTAATCCAAGAAATCCAGAGACGAGTCAAAACTTGAAACGAAATTCAACAGAAAAGAATTCAGAGAACAAGTTGACAACTTTGAATCAAGTAATTACTTTCAACCCTTAATTAATTTCATATATTTTCCAAAGAAACGCCTCCTAGAACATATTAGTTATGCTTGAATCTAATCTAATCTAACATATCTAATATCTATAAAACGAGAAGCGGTAAGAGAGTACAGGAGTTTTGTATTAACACAAATAACAATTGAATTGAATTTGAATTCAACACATTGTGAAATCTATGCACATTGTCTGCAACACAAGATGCCTTTCATATTGTTCCGTGAACAGGAAAAAAAATACATATCATACTTGATGTTGCAGAATATTCTATTAGTAACAAGTTCCATATCATCAAATCAATTCAATTTGCTTACTCCTAAAATTGTGTCTCACTTTTCCACGACAAATTTTCAAAATTTGACTGAATTTGTTGTTGCAGAACTCTTATGTAGAAGTTGTTTATTTAATAAGCACTTCAATGGCTTCTTCTTCTTTTTCCGGTTTCGGGCAACTCCGTTAAAGGATCAAGCGAACCAATAGATTTTCTGAGCTCATTTCAAGATCAATATAGACCAGCATCAAAGTTCTATAAGGCAGTGATATAAAATAAAATAAAACAACTGAAAGAAAATGTCAATGGAGATGAAATTGGGACAAAGTTCTATAGGCAGTATCACTTGACAGACACACAGGACATCAGTAACTGAAGCATCAAAGAAATTAATCATTTTTTCTGTCAAGATCCAGAAATGAATTTCACCCGTCATTCCGATCTCACTAGAAATGGTCAAGAGCCAAAGAAGGATCCATGGCATATTGATATATAATAAAGCACATGTGTATATATTTAGTTGAAACGACATGGCATGTAGATTTTGCAAAAGTTAGATCCACAAAAATAGCAAAGCTCCAATTCAACCAATCCTAGGAAAATGTCATAAGTGTATGCATCGCAACATTCATTGATAAAAATAGGCGGTAGAGGCAGAGGCTTCTAACATGCATGGGATGGGATGAACAAAACAAAACATGTAATTCAAAATAGACTCACATTCGATTCAACATCTGCTAGCTTTATTAGATACAACACAACTCATCAAAATCCATGCAAGAACGGAAGACAAAGTAGTAAAGTAAACTTACAATTACATTAGGTAAGTCGACTATGTCGTTGTCCTCTTCAACAAGAGAAAGCTAATACAGATTCATCAAGGCATCTCTATCTCATTCTTCATCATTTCCAGATTTCGTCGTATCATAAAGTTTTAACTTCTCGTTATACACCTTAATCAAATGAGGAGCTTCCTCGTGACAGTTGACATATTTTTCCAAGAAACGGCTCTCTGAACATATGAAAAAATGAGTTATGCTGGAATCCAATTTAACCAGACCCTTCGATGACAGTAACTGAAGAACTGCACCTCTTGGAATCAGCCTCTTTTTCAAGCTGTATCCAAGTAGTGTCGGACAATGCGCAAGGACTGAAAATTCTAAACCGAGTTTATTAACATAAAAATCCATTGTAGCCGTTATCTTCCCCTCGGAGTAAGCCATACACTGGGGGTTCTTCTTGAAGGCTGCAGTAATATCTTTATCAGACCAACCCCACTTCTTATATAGCTTGACTTTCTGATCCGTTGTTGGTTTGCTCAAAGATGCCAATACTGCAACTGCTCTAACAAACGGTGGCTTCAAAGGATTGAATCCCATTTCCTTCACTTCGTCCACAATCTCCCCAAATCTGACTGGATTTCCAGTACTCTGCCAGTTGTAACGATATAGCAATGAAATATTTGATGTAGGCACACCAATTTCTTTCAAAGTGTTGATATTAGCTATTAGATCAGCGGCAACATTACTAGTCAGAACACGAGGGTTTTGTTTAATCAATTCAATTGCTTTATATTCGGATTCGAACAAGTGAACTAAAGAATTAAAAGAAGGAACCAATTGATTCTCTAAGCTCTTCCGAAAGATCCAGGGACTGACAGTGAAGATAGGAACAAGGTCAGTGGTGCAAGCAACTTTGGAACGAAAGAAGTCAACTTTTGGGAAAATAACTTTATGAGGATTGAATGATAGAAAATTGGGGAAATTTCTGATCATTCCAGAGATTTGTGGTTTTGAGAATCCTATGTTTTCGAAAAATGACAGGATCAACTCAGGGTTTGCTGTATTTTTCAAATGGACATGTTTAGAAGCTATCAAAGCGGATTTAGGTGACAACCCACATGAGTGGATGAGGTAGGAAACCGTAAAAGAGTGTGTATTATCAACATCACTTGAAAAGTATCTGATCAGTGAAAATGATGCCGCCATTGAAGAGTTTTGAGCTCTGAAACTGCCCCCATTTGTAGGATGGAGAAGGGTTTTACGGATAAAATGGAACATCATAAATCAAATTCAAATGGGTAATTAAAGATCTCACCTTTAATCCAGAAAAACGAGAGATGAATCTTCAATGTTGAGCCAAATTCAATTGCAAAAACCCTAGAAATAGTGTTGGTAGAGACTGAAACCTCAAATATTGGTTATGAAATAGTTAGAAGAATGCATTAGGTGAATCGTTCAAGTTATATTAGAGCATCAAACCTCGAATATTGATACCTTCAACTTTTCAATCTAACAAATAAGCTACTAAAATTGACTTATTGTTGCTACTGAACCTTAACCTCAAACTTATGATTATAACAAATATTTTCTTCAACTTTCTAAATGCTAACAAATAACTCTAAATTACTGAAATGATAGCAAATGTATGACTCAAACTCTCATAGTTGTGTAAATGGCTTTAAAAAAAGAAGAAAAATCAATTAAAAATATTAAAAACATAAAAAATAAAATACAAAAATTCAAAATTTTATGGATAAGGGTTTACTATGAAATTGTAATTGTACTTAAAATTTAAACGTTTACATCCATAGATTTATAGATTTACGAGAGTGTAATTTCAGAAAGGACATAGATCCGATTTTCTAGAAAAGCATAGGTATTGAAGAATGGTTTACAATTGTTTTTCTGCAGATCCGGAATCTCAAGAAATATATGATGCATTATGTCGTTTTTTTAGTACCTTTATGGTGTTTTAGGCTCTCTGTAGAGTTTATTTGCCCTATATACGGTTAGTAACGGTTTTTGCCTGTATCTTTTGTGAGGTTTAATTCTTTTTTTTATTATTATCATCTTGCTGTAATTTTTCTATATTATTCAATGATATGATTATTCTTCTATAAAAAAAAAAAATATTTAAGCGTTTACAAAATTTCAATTTCATTTTCTGAATTGAGAATTTGATTCTTAAATGGGGAATTTGATTCTTGAATGAGGAATTTGATTTTTGAATTAAAATAAGAGAAATAAATGTAAGGTATTTTTTTTGGCTTAATGCATTCGCACCCCTTAGCTTAATTTTTTTTCATCCGTTTGGATTTTGAATCTACCTTGACGTTTTCATTTTAATTGATTTTTCTACTTTTTAAGGGCATTCACGAGCCTATCAGAGTTTGACTCACACATCTTGTTGTCATTTCAGCAATACGGGGTTATTTGTTAGCATTTAAAAAGTTTGAGGAGGTATTTGTTACAATGGAAAGTTGAAAGGGTCAATAGCAACAATGAGCCAAGTTCAGGGAGTTATTTGTTAGCATTAAAAAGTTGGAAAGGTGGAAAGGGTATTTGTTACAATTGAAAGTTTAAAGAGTCAGTAGTAATATTGAACCAAATTCGAAGATTATTTGTGTATTCTACCTAGTTAAAATTATAATCCAAGAAAGCTAGAGGAGAGAAATAAAAACATGAAATGAAATTCCACGGAAATTGACCTCTTTCCTCTAACAATGTAGATCAGCTATTTAATTAAGAACTCGAAATCGAGTGATTACTTTCAAGATTTCTCAAACTTGTGAGCAACTTGATTAGACAAATATGTATTTAGTTCCCGTCAATATGTATGACTAAGAGAAAACAAATAATGAAGATTTACCATTCAACAAAATAAAATAAAAAAACAAAAAACATGTTTTATTTTGATTAGACATGTATGATCCGCAATAAGGGTTTTGTATATTTATTTATTTTTGAAGTTAAAGGGTTTGTATATTAATAGACAAAGCAAAGGGTTAGAGAAGAGTTGGTCTAAGTGCTAAGACACTCCATCTTCTACTTGAAAGTTTTGAGGTTCAAGTCCCAACTTCGTCAAAATTTAGCTCTTGGCTGTAAAAAGGTCTGAAAAGCTATTTGGTTGAGGTAGTTAGCTCATTCTCGATATTCTACTCATATTCATCCTCTCCCACATAAAAAGAGAATGAAAGAAGACTGCATCATCGGACTCTGAGGTTGATTTTTCGGCCATTTCTTTCCTTATCCAAACATGAATCCTGAAATCAAAGTTTCTTTCTCAACACTGTTTCAAACCGGGTTTTCCTACAACAGGACGGTGAAGATGAGTCCTCGTTGGATTCCTACTATAAAATAGGAGTTCATCAATAGAAATCAAGCGATTAAGTTTAAGACCATTAAACGTCCAACATGACACGTAAACTAGGTAACCAAGTGTCCCTTTGGTTCTTCTTTTTACAGAAAAAACATATGAGCAAAACAAAACATGTAAGGCAGATCATACTCGTACTCATATTTGGTAAGTCGACTTTGTTGTTGTCGTCTTAGAAGAGAGAGAGAGAGGGAGAGTACGGCTTCATCAAGGCATCTCCAAGAAACACTTCTCCGTACACATTGGATACTTTTGGAAGGCTGTATTAATATCTTTATTGGACCAACCCCACTTTTTTATTTGCTTGCTCGTGTTAATACCCCGATTGCTTCAACAAATTGCCACTTCAAAGGATCAAATCCCATTTCCTTGACTTCCTTCACAATCTTCCTAAATTTCACTGTATTTGATTCAATGCATCGCCAATGTTTACAAATAAGCCGGAAAATATTTGTAGGTACTCCATTTTCTCTCAAACTGTTGACATTAGGTACTAGACCATCTTCAGGACTTGGATATAGGACTTAAGGATTTCGTTTAATCACTTCAGGCTTTATTATCCGAGTGGAGCGCCTCAATTTAAATATCAAAAGTTGAACTAGTTGATTTTCTTGAGCTCCTCCCCAAGATCAAGGGGGTTGATACTAAAGATTCTTACAATGTCGGGAGTTGAAACTCCTCTAGAGAGATTCATTAAAAGAGTAAGGTCTGGGCTGTGCACAAGTAAAACTAAGTGTAAAAATTAAATACTATAGACTCAAATCAAAATGTTAAACTCGATTAGATACTTTTAAACAGCAACTCCAATGTAGTAATCCTAGTTCCTGTCAAATTAATTTTTGAGAGTAAAATCACACCCACCGCTACCCCAAATAATTTGGTGATTTCCAACTTCGACAGTTCAAATCTCCGTGGTTTCAGGTTTACTCACCCCATTACCACCCCTAGATGGAAGAGTTTATAGTTTAATTCTTCTTGACAGTGAATTAAGACCAAGCTCATATTATCCAAGTCGGAATAAGTTGACAGGATCCCTTTTTTTCGCCCCCATATGTTGCCACACGGAAGGGCCATAGGGACGTAAAAAAGAAAGAGAGAGGCCTCCATTTAAAAAAACAACACTAGCTATGAAATAACTAAAATATTCAACTGGTTGAGCAATTAGAGTTTTTCAAGACCATCAACCTAAAATCTTGACAGTGTTTTGGGTAATTTATGTTGTCTTTCTTGATCTAATTGTAATCCAAGAAATCCAGAGACGAGTCAAAACTTGAAACGAAATTCAACAGAAAAGAATTCAGAGAACAAGTTGACAACTTTGAATCAAGTAATTACTTTCAACCCTTGATTTATTTCATATATTTTCCCAAGAAACGCCTCCCTGAACATATTAGTTATGCTTGAATCTAATCTAATATATCTATAAAACGAGAAGCGGTAAGAAAGTACAGGAGTTTTGTATTAACACATATAACAACTGAATTGAATTTGAATTCAACACATTGTGAAATCTATGCACATTGTCTGCAACACAAGATGCCTTTCATATTGTTCCGTGAACAGAACAAAAAATACATATCATACTTGATGTTGCAGAATATTCTATTAGTAACAAGTTCCATATCATCAAATCAATTCAATTTGCTTACTCCTAAAATTGTGTTTCACTTTTCCACGACAAATTTTCAAAATTTGACTGAATTTGTTGTTGCAGAACTCTTATGTAGAAGTTGTTTATTTAATAACCACTTCAATGGCTTCTTCTTTTCTCCGGTTTCGGGCAACTCCATTAAAGGCTCAAGCGAACCAATAGATTTTCTGAGCTCATTTAAAGATCAATATAGACCAGCGTCAAAGTTCTATAAGGCAGTGATATAAAATAAAATAAAACAACTGAAAGAAAATGTCAATGGAGATGAAATTGGGACAAAGTTCTATAGGCAGTATCACTTGACAGACACACACGAAATCAGTAACTGAAGCATCAAAGAAATTAATCATTTTTTCTGTCAAGATCCAGAAATGAATTTCACCCGTCATTCCGATCTCACTAGAAATGGTCAAGAGCCAAAGAAGGATCCGTGACAGTTGACATATTTTTCCAAGAAACGACTCTCTGAACATATGAAAAAATGACTTACGCTGGAATCCAATTTAACCAGACCCTTCGATGACATCAGCTGAAGAACTGCACCTCTTGGAATCAGCCTCTTTTTCAAGCTGTATCCAAGTAGTGTCGGACAATTCGCAAGGACTGAAAACTCTAAACCGAGTTTATTAACATAAAAATCCATTGTAGCCGTTATCTTCCCCTCGGAGTAAGCCATACACTGGGGGTTCTTCTTGAAGGCTGCAGTAATATCTTTATCAGACCAACCCCACTTCTTATATAGCTTGACTTTCTGATCCGTTGTTGGTTTGCTCAAAGATGCCAAAATTGAGATTGCTCTAACAAATTGTGGCTTCAAAGGATTGAATCCCATTTCCTTCACTTGGTCCACAATCTCCCCAAATCTGACCGGATTTCCAATACTCTGCCAATTATTATTAAATAACAGTGGAATATTTGATGCCGGCACTCCATTTTTTTTCAAAATGTTGACAGCAGGTATTAGAGAATCTTGAAGACCAGAATATAGAACACGAGGAGTTTGTCTAATGAATTGAATTGCTTTGTATTTGGAACCAAATAAGTCAACTAGGAATTGAAAACAAGGGACTAATTGATTTTTTAAGCTTGCATTTAAAATCCTAGGGTAGAGAATAACGATTGCTACAAGTTGATGATTCGAAGTAACGATGGAGCGAAAGAAATCAATTTTGGGGAAAATGGTTTTATGTAGATTGGAGGAGAGAAATTGTGGGGACTTTGTGATAATTTGAGAGATATGGGGCATTGAGAATCCTAGGCTTTGGAACAATGATAAGATTAAATCAGGGTTTTCCGGGTTTTTCAATTCGACATATTTAGAAGCTATTAAAGCGGATTTTGGAGACAACCCACATGAGTTGACGAGGTAGGAAACAGTAAAAGAGTGTGGATTATCAACATTGCTTGAAAAGTATCTAATCAGTGATGATGATGATGATGATGATGATGATGATGGATTATAATGTCTAGAATGGAGAAGATATGTAGAGATAAAACGAAACATGATAACTGAAAATTAAGAAAGATCTGACCTTTTTAATCAAAATGATGATACCAATCGATGATATGATTTGCAGATGAAATTCAGATGCCAAATGCAAAACCCTAACCACAATATTTAAGATTCAACCCATTCTACTTTCTTGTTTTTAACTTTTAATATTATTTTTCTTATTTTTTCTTACTCACATTGAGTTCTCACTTGCGGCTCCTTAACTAAAACTTTAGAAAAGGATTCAATACTAAGGATGATAAAAGATACTCCGGTCCATATTATTTGTCACATTTGACTAAATCACGAGTATTAAGAAAATGATTGATTTACATTAAATATATGTAAATTGGGCTAGAATACCCTTATTAATTAAGAGGGAAAAATTTACATTGAAAACTTAACATGCAAATAATAGGGGTAAAGTGGGAAAAATTTTACATTGGAAATATAACATGACAAATAATATGGAACTAAGACTTTTTTTCTCTATGTGACAAATAATATGGACCGGAGGGAGTACCTTATTTGTGAGTATCCGATATTATCATCTCTAATAAAATTGTTCGTATTCAATCTAAAAAGGTATGAGACACATATGAGATAAAAAATACTACCTATGACGGGGTATAAGATAAGTCTAGAATGAGTAACACGTAAGAGGTACATATTACCCGTCACGTCTATTTTTCACTTAGACACATGAACTTTGGAGTTTTTCACATAAACACTTAAAGTTTATAGAAACACACCACTTGAACACATTTTGCCTATGTGGCACCATGTTGGTAAGACAAACAAAATAAGGAGAGTGAAAAGGACTAAAATGGTAAAAAAATTTACGGTAAAATACAAAAACACACCTAATTAATTTCAGCTTATTCCATTTTCATTCATTTTCTTCATTTCTTCTCCTTCTTCCCTCTTCTTCTTTCTTTTTTTTCTTAATTCTAATCTGGAATTCCAGAACTTCTAGAATCCAAACTCAAATCTAGAAGAATTTCTTTTGGATTCCAGAAAATCTGGAATTTCCAGATAATAAAATCTAGATTGGAATTCCATATTACAAAATCTGAAATGTCCAGATTTCACTAGATTTTTTAGATCATAAATTCTGGAAAATTCCAGATTTGAAGTCTGAAAGTTCCAGATTTTATATCCGGAAATTCTTGATTTCTAATCTGGAAGAAATCTAGAATTTTCCAAATTTTAAATTTTGAATTTTCCAGATTTTAAACCTGGAATTTCCAGATCCAAATTCAAATCTGGAAATTTTAGATTTTATAATTTGGAATTCCAAATTTTGTATTATAAGAAGAAAGAAGAGAAAAATGAGGGACTAAAAATGTTATTTTTCAAGCGAGTGTATTACACTCTCTCTAGTGAAACTGAGATTGGGTGCATAAAGGTCAAAACGTATGTGAAAAGCCAAGTTGAGGGGGTTAAGTGAAAAACTCCAAAGTTCATGTATCTAAATGAAAAAAATACCAACTTCAAGGGTCTGAGGTGGGGTTAGGCCAAAAATCTATTGAAACATATTATTGACCAAATATAGCATAAAAATAGTGATTAACATGCTAGCAACACTTTTTCGTAATACGATAAAACATTTGATTCGAATAGCTCAATTGACCAAGATAATGAATGGTTATAACATAAACATTACAATGTATTTTTTCTTTATGAAGTACTAATAAATTGTAAAAGATAATTTGAGTAATACCTATAACATAGAAAATCAGTTAAATGGTAACAAGAGTTTATTAATTGTCACAAAAATTGTTAAAAGCTATAATAAGTTGTATTAATTCTAATAAATTATATTTTGATCATAATACGATACGTCTACCGATATTTATCAAAATATAATAAATGTCATGTCTAAACTGAAATAAACTTCATATTTTAATCAAGCCTAGAAATTGTTTAAAATATCGAGCTTATTTCATCAAATTTGACCTGACAAAAAATGAGTATTTAAATAAACAATATTTTTAGAGCATAAAAATTTATATTTACAGAAAAAGCTGTATTTTAAAATCACCAAACAAAGATGGGTATCTACACCGTGTAATATTTGTTAGGCTCATGACCTCGAGCGTTGCCTGACATGCGCTACTAACAGTTAGTTGAGAGAACTTAGGAAAACAAAAAATTGTTGTATTATTAATCAAAAAGCTATAGCTATTCAAGTGTCCGTTTCTTGAGCATCCTGGAGAAATATATTTGACAATTTAACTATATTCACATAATAAACTGAGTTCAAATTACATGTTTGCGGTGCATTCGTTAATGAAGAGTACATGCCCTTTCCGGAAATAATGCTTGGATTGTGTTATTAATGCTGCCTTCCCATTCCCATTCATAGTCTTGTATTCCTGTTCTAACCTTCCTTAACTTTGGTGCAGTCGGGACTTGCTCAGTAAATATGCTCATGTTACGACATCCTTTAACCATCACTTCTTTCAAAGATGGGAAATGGAAATCAAAATTCCCCGACGAGAAACTTGTGAGGCATGGAAGATCATCAAGTCCCAAGTATTCTAGTTGACTGAATCGAATCTCATATTCCACCTCGTCGGATGATTTGGCTATAATTTCTTGCACCTTTTTGCAATCCTTCACATTCATTCTTCTGAGCTGCACAAGACTCCTAGCTGTTGAGGCCGTCATGAGATTTGTTAGCCCATCACATTTTGACACTTCTAAATTTGTTAAATTTAGAAACGACACCGAGGATGGCACTATAATCTTCAGTCTACTGCATTCACATACTTCTAAATCTTCCAAAATCCGAAACAGTGGGACTAGTTGGGACTCATCATGGACTAGATACTTGAGCTTCGGCAGATATGATAACTTTAATTTTGTCAACAACGCAAGCGATTCTGGATCTTTGCCCTTGAGAATGCTCAATTCCTGAAGGTTTACTTCTTCAATCGAAGCATCACTTACAGCAAGCTTCTCCAATTTGGGAAAATGCTGAAGGAAATTAGACGGCAAAATTGCATGTTGCTCATCTTGGAAGCCTGTTAACTCGATGCACTTCAATCTGTGTAGGAACTCAGGTTGGATGTCTCCGTACAATATACCCTTCAAGCTGTTCCATTCTAATTTCAATTCTTCTAGCCCCGGAATTCCAATCTGCGTAAACAGATGACAAAAATATGTTCAAGTAACTGTATTGCAAAATGGAGTATAACTGTTACAAGGTTAGATCAAATTTTTTGAATATACGATATTAGGATTTATATTTTAGTTAGATGAGAAAACTTGAGATTTTTTACTTATAAGATGACAAGTAAAAGAGAAAAAAATAATTAAGAAAACTAACCTTAGTGCCCAGAAATACGATCTCGTTGCTAATTGATTCTTCCTTTCCTTGAGCGATCATACTTGAATCTGGTTCGCTAGAAAATGCTGAAAATAATTCCATTTTTGGGCATTCAGCTGCTTCAATCATTTTCAAGGATGGACACACTAGAAATCCAGTTGCAGAATAAAAGCTCGACAAGTTAGTCAAACGTTGTAGACTCATCGACTGCAAAGATGGAAAAACTGTTTGATATTCCTGCATGTTTTCCTCCTCTTCTTTTGCAATTATATGTTCCACCAGACTGCATTCTTTTACTTCCAAATGCTGTAGGTTTGCAAGTCTTGAAGCCATTGAGAGATTAAATATAAATGTTAAGCTGCCGCAATTTAGAATTTTGAGCATTTGGAGATTTTTGAAACTCAAAATCTGTTGCGGATCCTTGCTCCACACATGGATCAACTTTGGTAGATCAATCAACTGCAGTTCATTTATATTCTCCATTCGCTTAATTCCACATTGGGTAGCATTTCCCCCTTCCAAATCAAACACGCACTCCACTAAATGACATTTTTCTACTATCAGCACCTTCAACTCCTTCAAATGCTCAAGTAGATGTGTTGGTATGGCATTTGAGATTGTTGCACAGTCATTTACCACTAACCTTTCTAATGCGACGAAGCATTTGAATGGAAATTGGCCACCCCAAAACTCTTTCAGTATAGGAAATAAAGAAAGCTTGACATACTTCAGATATTTAAACCCACCCTAAAAGCGCAACACAAAACAATTAATTTACTGTCGGTAAACATATCTGTAACTATGAAAAAGGGTTAAGTAAATAATTTACTGTCAGGATGTAATGACTTCCTACTTACCATTTTCTTGTACATTTCTTCGATGGTGTTATTGAGCTGGTTTCCTTGGTTTCCTTTACAACAAAAATCTATCCAAATAAAGTTTAGCATGGGTGTGCTCATGTTTCCAGGACAAAAAACTCTGAAGTTGGGGCAGTTACGTACAACAACTTCCACTAAACATGGGAATATGAAACTGCAATTTCTTAAGGAGAAGCTTCTAAGACTTTGCAGATCATCAAGCTCCAACTTTTTCATTTTGGTGAAAACAACCTCCTCTGTTGTTCCGTCATTTCTGTCCGCTACTATTTCCATCAACATCTTGCAAGATTTTACTATTAACGTCTCAAGTTGGATCATACTTTTGGCTACTGATGATGTTATCAAATTTCTCAATCGATTGCATCCGTATACTATAAGAGTAGTCAGATTTAGGAAGGGGGCAGAAGATGAGGCAGGAAATTCATGAGAAATCTGCCACCATAAAATTTGCTTCAAACTATCAAGATTTACTAGTTTTAAAGCTCTTATATGTAGGGGCACGATCCTGCCGAGTCCTTCACATTTAAAGAGCTCTTCAACGGAAGAATTAGAGACCAGAAGTTCAACAACATTTGGCAATCTTGAAAGGAAATGAACAAGAGGAAAATGTGATATGGTTGTGGCAGAGCAATACCGCAACTCTAGATTTTTTACTGTTGAAAAGAAGTTTGTGGGCAATTCAATTTGCAGTATTGCTGAAATTGACATAGTGTCTAATGAAAACTCTTCCAGTTTGGGGAATACCTAAAATATACAAAATCGACGTTAAGGTCAAAGTAAAAGAGTAAACATAATTAATTTAGAACAGATGACTAAATCATATAGTGGCTCTATACTAACCTTATTGTTGAAATGAATAAGACGACTTTCTTCCTTGCCTTGTCTATCCTCCCTTATCAATTTTGAAATGAATGATTTGATACTCGGACATTTTCTTATGCTAATCTTCTTCAACGATGAGCATTCCAAAACACCTTTAGTTCCTGAATAAATACTTGAAAACTTTGGCAGACATTCCAGAACGATTGATTCCAGTGAACCAATGCATATCACTTCAGCCACGGCATCCTCCGCTTCCTCTTCACTTGTATTCCTTATTATTAATGTTTCCAGCATCTCACAATTTTTCACTTGTATCATTTTGAGTTGAAAGAGGCGTGAAGCCATAGACCAAGTAAATACATATTTTATCCCGCTGATGTTGTCTATTTTCAACACTTTCAGTTTGTTGAAGTCCAAAATATGCCTAGGCGACTTGTTGCATAATTGGCGCAACACGGGCAGATTGACCAAGTTCAGTTCCTCTAGTTGTGGCAGCAGCCAAGCATGTCCACCTTCATCAGAAAGCCCTTCCAAGTCAAAAACTACCTGTACCGACTCACAATCTCTTACACTGATCTTTCTCAACTTATTCAACAATTGCATCTGATCAGCTAATATAGCTTTTGAGCAAATTGCATCTTTCACCACTCCCAGAGATTCTACATTTTCCAAGACTATGCCAGCTTCTTGATCAAGATGTTCACCGACCTTTCAATCACAAGGAAATTACAGTACTTTATATGTATGTGTATGTATATATATATATATTACTCAAAAGCAAAACAATTGAAAAGATAATCAAGAGTAATAAGAATTAAAACATACGTACCCATTCTCTTAATTGAGATGCTATGGTGGCATTAAGATTTCCTTCCCACTGTTGTTCATTTTGAAAAAGAATTCCGCGGAGTTTTGGTGTGCTTAAGTCTCCGCCACAGAAAATCTCCATTCTAGGGCATGTCTTGACACTTACTTGTTCTAACAGCGGGAAACTGAAGGTGTAAATGTTAGAGCAAAAGCTGTTGAATTTAGGTAAACCATCCAGTTCCAAACGCTTCAACTTATTGAAAGTAATCTCATGATCATGCTCTATCATGTCATCTCCATCATCCTTTGCAACAATTTCTACAATCATATTGCAATTTTCAACTTTCAGTTCCATGAGATGCACCATAGTTTTGGCTGTTGATGCTGTTACCAAGTTTGTAATATTGTAACAGTATTCTAACCGGAGAGTTGTTAGATTTTGGAAAGAAGCCGAGGATGGCGCCATATTCATCAGATCGTGACAATTTTTAACATGCAGAGTCTGAAGATGTTGAAGAATGTGATTGACTTGGAACTGGTCTTTCTTCCTTACTATATGCTTCAATTTCCCGACATACATCAACTCCAAGTACTTTAAACTAATTAGATGATGAAGTTGTTCATCTCCATTTGGTCTTTCATTATCTAAATCGAACAATATCTCTTCCAAATCACAGAATTCGAAAACAAGATCTTCCAAATATTTGAGTCGTCTAAGAAAAGCAAATACAACAGGGATGGAGGATTCCTCTTCCAAACTGTAGAGAGTGAGTTTTTTCAATTTGTAAACTGAAAACTCACCACTTTGTTGTATTATTACGTTAAGGCCTCGGCCAGTTATTCCCAGTTCCTCCAAGTTGCCAATAAACTGAGAAAAAACAAATGACTTTTATTAAGAATGGGAAATCAATACTAACAATAATTTACATAACTAATGGTTTATATTTCATTTGTTTCTTACCTTTTGAAGGGATATGTTCCAACCTTGTAAATAGAGACTTTTCAACTTTGGGCACTCGAAAGCATGGGTTCTCATTTCTTTCAAATTGAAAAGTTCCAGCGTTGTTAATTCTGGAAACTGAAAAGAATGATCTGATGACCTTTCATCTTTTTCCATTGAAATTATTGCTTCCACATTGCAACCTTTTATTTTCAGCTTTTGAAGTTGGAGAAGACCACAAACTATGGATGTTGGGAATACGTATTTCAGATACTTACAAGACTCAACATCGACCGATTGCAGATTTCCAAAAGTGAAAGCTCCACATGGATCTTTACTCCATATATTCTTCAATGAGTCTAGACTGTTTATCTGCAAATCTCGTAGTGAAAATGCTTCTACATTTTTCATTTCTTTGAAATTGATCCCTTCATATTGATATATCTCTTCAACTCCACCACAATTATGCATTTTAAGTGCCTCTAGTCCCTGGAATCTTCTACATGAATTGGATGGGAAAACAACTGATAGCTTTGAGCAATTTCGAATAACCAATGATTTTAATTTGGAAAACGAATCATCATCCGCTCTTTCTACTTGCTCATCCCATAAATATTTGAAGTTCATGAAAGTGATAACCATCGTCTCCAGGTTGGAGAAAGTGACCTGCATTAAAGTTAATATTACATGTCAAATTGATAAACCAAACCAAAATGTTATACGCAGTGACGATGACAGGTGTTAAACGGAACAAAGAACCAAATACTTGCATAGAAATAAGAGAAGCAAAATATCACCATTTCATTGAAGAGGTATTCCTCCTCACTCTCATTACTTGAAAATTTGGACGCAAAATTCTTCATTGCTCTGCAGTCCGTTATAACCAATTCTTTGAGCAATGAAAATTCGATTGAGTAGCGACAGCTAAACGCTTTCACATTCCGAAGCTCAATAAGTGAAAGCTGGTCAAGTCTCGGAAACACAATCATATTGATATTCTCTTCTGTTTCTTCATTTTTCTTACTCTGTATTATCTCTTCCATCAATTCACAATCCCTTATAACAAGCTTTTTGAGTTGCACGAGACATTTCACCATTGACGCTGTAAATACGCATCTCAAACTATTGCATTTGTACACTTCCAAGCTTGTTAGATTAGGAAAAGAGACCTGCTCATCAAATTTTAAAAAAAGGAATAGCGTTAGAGCCAACTTTGTACCTTATACTTTATAGAAAAGGGAAAGCCGACGGACAGAAAACATACCATTTCATTGAAAAGCAATAATTCCCCTGGTGCGAATGGCTCAGTTATTTTGCGAAAGCCTTTGAGATGCGGTAGAGTCTTCAGTTTTAAGGAGCCGAATTGATTAAGCTCAATTAGTTCATTGTTGTAGTCTTGATCTTCACTTTCTTGGCCAACTATAGCTTCGATGTTACCACAAGATTCAACTTCCATTTCTCGAAGCTGCTGTAAACATTTGACAGATGAAAGTGAGAATAGTCTCTTCAATTTATCACAACGACTGATTTTTAAGATCCGCAATTCACCGAAAGAGCCTATCTCAAGTTGACCATAACAGATCTTCTCCAAGCTTTTTAAATTATTCAGATCTAATGACTCTAAGATGGGAAATGCATGACAAGAAGCACCCGTTGTGAACTTGATTAGATGTCGAATGCCATTATCATTTCGAATGTGTAGTTGTTTCAGTTGCGTAAAGCCTTTCCGATCCAGATCATGCAGTACACTCTCTATTCCCCTCGCGTTAGATAAATATAGATCTTCAGTACCACTCAACAACACTTGAATCCCATCCTTCAGTTGAATGCCTGCACCCAGCATTAGTTTTAGCGTCTTTGATCGTTCATCGTCCCCTCCCCTCCAACCCCATTTATCACCTATGGATATTTTATAACTTTTCAACCCATCAAAGAAATTGCAGCTTTGCGGTATCAACTTAGAATTTGCAATTTGTATTTCTAAGATTGAAAGGTGAGACAAGTTGTCTAACTCCACAAGGCTCGCATTACCTTTGGCATTCCATCGAACAAAACTATTAAGGATGTATAGTTCTTCTAACGAGCACAATTTTGATAAGACACTTTCAGGAATTACTTTGAGATCGGAGCAGTTCCTTAAATCCAATAGCTTGAGTCGAGTCAATGCCTCTATTTCTCTAGGAAATTCAACAATCTTCGAGCCAGCGAAACTAAGCAGCTCTAACTGCTTCAACTCTCCAACGATAGCCACATTATCCAATCGGCATGTGTGCAAAGACAAAGTCTGAAGGTTTGTTAGAAAAGCAAATGATGAAGGTAGAGACACGAGACGCATGCCTGTAAAATCAACAACCTTCAGTTTTCTAATCCTTTCAAAAAATGAATCTGGGATTTCTAGACAAAGATCTTCAGTGAAGAGTAAAAGTAATTCCGCCTCGGGACAATCCAAGCCTACGGGAACCTCATGGATATCACAATACGGAAAAGAAATCCTGGTGCAGTCTTTGTTTGGCCAATCGCTCAATCTAGTCTCACCTGAAGCGATAAAAGCATGTTGCTCTCTAGATGCAATTGAGAGAGCAGTATCACGGACGATGTCATGCATTTTGACAAATCCAATCATGTCTCCATCCCGCAACAAGCTCTTGTCTTTGAGCTTATCGATCAAGGTAAATACTTTGTCCCTTGCACCTTCAACTGTACGAACATGCTTAAATAAACCTAACCCCATACTGTGAGTCAACAGGTACTGGATCCGGATATTAGATTGCCCGAACATAGCACAAAGCAAGAAAAATGACTTTGCTTCCTTTCCGGGTAGAGTATCATAGCTTGACTCAAGCACTTTGTATACTCTTTCGTATATTTCTTCATCGCCAAAGGTAGACAGCTGATGTAGCTTATCATTCCATACATAAGATTCTTGGTTCTGCAATTCTGTGGCAACTAGTTCAATCAAAAGGGGCAACCCTGCACATTTTTTTGCAACTTCAGTTGCTATGGCACGCAATTTGGGATCTTTAGCCTCAGCTACAGACATTTCGAACATCCTCCAAGTCTCATCTTCTCCTAGAACTTCAAGTGCGAATAGTCTTAGCGCCCGCATCTCACTAGATAATAGATACTTGCTCCTTGAGGTAAGCATTATTTTGGAATCCGTGGATGCACTCCCAGAAGGAATTCCAATAGCATTCAAATCAAGCTTCTGCCAAAGATCGTCAAGAATGATGAGTACTTTGGAATTCTCCAACCTTCTATAGAGTTGACTTGCTCTTCCCGGGAGTTCCTCAACATCAAATTTCAGGCCCAAGAAATCAGCAATCTCTGCCTGAATCCTTCTCAGTTCTGGTGTCTGAGATACAGCAACCAATACCACGGTCTCAAACAGCTTCTCTTGTATTGCTTTAGCTTGCACCTCCTTTGATAGCGTGGTTTTACCAACACCTCCCATACCATACACCCCAATCATATTCAGATTAGGATCTCTCAGAGCATCCATAATTTGGTTGAGCATCGACACCCTTGATGGCAAGGCTTCACGGATGTACACAGAAGGCTCGACTATCTGTTGCAGAGGGGACCGGAAGGAAATTGAATCAAGTCCGTGTTCATTCTGAAGCTTATCAATGGCTGAAGCTTTTCTTTCAGCATTCTTACTGAGTTGGTAGCGAGTCTTCAAGTTGGGACATAATCCCACCAAGCATCTCTTCTTGGCTTCTTCTTCTTTCTGTTGCACAAGTTGCTCAGCATCTCCAATCGCTTTATCCACAATGCTCAGCCAATTGGTAACATTGGGGTAGATCTCCTCCCCGTTTCGGATAGCACCATCAACGGACTGCTGCAGCCTGTCTTTCTTGTTCTTCAACTGCATAACCTCATCCTGAAGAGTCTGGACTTTGCTGTTGCACTTGAAAGCATAGCCAATGTGTCGTGTGATGGGCGTAACAATGTACTGTTTGATAGGAACTGTAACCAACTCCACCAAAACTGAAAGAATCAACTCCATAACCATATTTTTTCTATTAAAATGAATGGCTCAGTGAAGAGAATAGACAAAGAAAAAGATCAAAT
This sequence comes from Euphorbia peplus, assembly GCA_028411795.1. Lineage (NCBI taxonomy): Eukaryota > Viridiplantae > Streptophyta > Magnoliopsida > Malpighiales > Euphorbiaceae > Euphorbia > Euphorbia peplus. Next base: position 2,053,037 of record CP110843.1, on the reverse strand, counting down.
GGCTTTGGAAAAATTGATGGAATGAAATAATCCAATACTTATAATAGTAACATTTAACAATGCATTTTTTAATTCAATTGAAAAATGATAATAAAATAAAATAAAAACACAGATGTTCATGTATGCATGTGATCTCTGCTCAATAGCATTAAATGGTTATGCATTCCAATAGCTACATGGTCAAGCATTTATAAGATTCTGCAAGTATGAACAGCTATTATTGAAATTCAGTATTATTATCTAATGATTATGGTTACATGATAGTATCTATTAATTTAATGCGTAATCTGATTCCTGCCAGCTATGATTAAGATTTAAATTCACACCAATTCATATTTAAACTCACCATACATGCCTCTTATTTTATGCAACAGATCACTACTTATCCTTGATTGTATTATTTTATTATTTTACTTTATTTTGGTTATACATGTTCCACCTAATAGCAAGGTCAATAATGTCATCATAAGATAAGATAAAATATTATATATATCAATTTCGCCAAAATAATGAAGCTGTTTGTTTCTCAAATAAAATAGATGCTGTAGAAATTGAAAAAAAAAATAAAAAAATAAAAAAATAAGCAAGTGATAAAACTAACAAGTACTAATGACGTTACAAGATAAGAGAACAAATAATAAAACCGGATGTTGTTTCAATGTTATTGTGAGATTGAGAAACGACAGGTTATAGAATTAGAACTATTATTATTGGATCACATTTCATGAATCTCTTGTATTTGTTTTGAATTGCTCCAGTAATAAATACTGCTCTCCCGTGGAAGTAGGCACCATTGACTGAACCACAAGTAAATTTTTTGTGTTGTTTATTTTGCTTAAGTGTTTCAATTGTTCAAATTAATTCACATAAATCGAACTTAATCTCTTAACAAACACCCTTGCATTAGTTGGTAAAAATTCAGAATTGCATAATCATGCGAGATAGAAGCAAATTAAGAGAATCAAGTCAAGAATGTACCTAATACTCATAAATAAATATCCTTACATATCAAAAACAGGAAAGTCCTTTCAGTATGCCCAACAAAACAACTACAAGATAACCAACGAAAATCATTAGCTTAAGAATCAGAAACTTAAGTAGATTATGATAGTTAAGCTAGGTTAGATTAGGTTTTGCATGAAATGGCATCATTTAGGTCTCTAGTACCAACAAATAAAGGCAAAGGCAGGCTACAAACTAATTGTTTTAGAAGAAATCAAAAAATGAATTAAGATAGCAAAAACTTGGTATATTTTAGAATTGAATCACATTTGAGTTGTCATTTGGTTTGAGAAGCAAAAACACATTGTTCTCTTGAGTTCTCTAGCTTCCAAAAACACATTTGGATTGAAGGATAGAATTTGTGATAATTTGAGAGAGAGAATCCTTAGGTTTTGGAAGAATGATGAGATTAAGTCAGGGTTTTCAATACCACACATTTATTAAAGTGGATTTTGGAGACAACCCATAATCAATCACATTTATAGAGTAAACTTGAACAATAAACCTTATTTCACTAGCTCAGTATAAATCAATTTAATTTTAATGATTTCCCTCAAAAAAAAATTTAATTTTATTGATTTAATTATCACAATATATAATATTTTTAATTCCTAATTTGTAAATGGATTATTTATGAATAATACCTTCAAACAATTTGTCTTGTTCAATTTAATATCTAATAAAATATATTATTTATAAAAGAGTAAGAGAATGAGATTTTAAATATAGAGATAGGTTCATGTGAGACAAAACCATTATGGAGAGACTTTTTTTAGTGTGAGACAATTAAAAAGTGGTGGCAATTTTGAAATTTTAAAAACATGAAGGGGCATTATTGAGGTGATGTCATCGCTGATGTCAGCGCTGATGTCACATCTGGAGAGAGAAAAAGTTTTTATTATTTTATTTAAAATGCATTTTCCCGCTCTTTCCGAACTCATTTTTCAAAAAAAATTATACCACTGAACTCGTATTAATTAGGCGGTCATTTTGAGATCCATTGTTATTATTTATAGACGATTTTTATTTTTTTTATTTTTGTTCCAAGTCGGATACTTGGTTGTTCCAACAGAATACTACATTTGTTCCACCAGACAACTCCAATTGTTCCAGCAAAATATTTTCATTATTTTTTTTTAAATGCACTTTGGGAGTGTAAAAAAATGTAGTATTCTGTTGGAACAATTAGAGTAGTCCGTTGGAACAATTAGAGTAGTCCGGTGGAACAATTATAAAAAAATAAAAAAAAATAAAAATCGTCTATAAATAACAAAAATGGATCTCAAAATGACCACCTAATTAATACGAGTTCACTGGTATAATTTTTTTTGGAAAATGAGTTCGGAAAGAGCGGGAAAATGCATTTTAAATAAAATAATTAAAACTATTTCTCTCTCCAGAGGTGACATCAGCGCTGACATCACCTCCTCTTCATTCCCTTCAATTCACGCATGAGGGGTGTTCATTTAATTACAAGTTTGCCACCTTCCCCTATTGAATTACAAAAATACCCATTGTCTCATCATAAAAACTAGTCTCATCCTAAACCCTTGTCTCATTTGAACTTGACTCTATTGGTCCCTCATAAAATTTTCGCTAAAAATGTGTTACTCTTTAAATAGCTTTTTGTAGCTAAAAGCATTTAAACAAACTTAAAAAAAAAAAAAAAAGCAAAATGCACTATTTGGTCATTGATTTTTTCAAAATTTGTGCATTTGATCATTAATATTTTATTTTGTCACATTTGACAACTCATCTTTGTAATTTGGTCATATGTGGCCATTAATCTACCAATTTATTGAAAACTCGCCATTCTTAAATTAAAATTAAAAAGAAATAAAAATGTTAAACATTAAAATTCCACTATTTTAAATAAGAAATTTATAAGGCTGAGATTTCACCAAATTACAAAGGTGAATGCCAAATATGACTAAATAAAAGGTCAGTGACCAAATGCACAAATTTTGGAGAGGTCAGTAGCCAAATACAACATTTTGCAAACAAAAAAAATGGCAAATTTTAACTTTATATGATGAAAATTAAACAAAACAAATTATTTGTTTTGGCATTTCAGTGTTGGGTCTTTTGTTCATCCATGTTTGCGCCAAATTACTAGTGTAATGTTGTTGATCTTCATCGAAATTCGTATTCTTTGTTTCTTATTTGTTTCATAAATATATGTTTAATTATCTTCTTCTCCTTCCTCGTCTTCAAGGGCTTCAGCGCGAGTCCATTTCCGTGAAAAAACAAAATTAATTAACTTGTTTTCTATAAGAGCATCAAACCTCAAATCTTGAGAGTCTTTAGAGATATTTTGGTTGTCTTTCATGTCTACATGAAGGTTAAGTTTTGTATACTAACCATGTTGGACAGTGTTAGCAATTAGATATTTGCTTTCCTTATTTGTATGATATCGAATTAAATACAGAATCTTGTATAGCTGTAGATATTTTACAGGAGCTGATTTCTCTCCTTCTCCTTCTTGTATTTGCTGTATATAATCAGCTGTTGTCTTGGCTGAAGATCATCAATTCCAGAATATTGTTCTTACTCTTTTCATGGTACCAGAGCAGGACTAGATCCTAAATTTTTTTTTTTAATCAAATCCTTCAGTTCTCCTCCTCCCATCATCATGTCTGAAAATAACCAAAACAACAATCAAAACTCCGCTGAAACATCTATGGCAGATCCATCCAATCCTTGCTATACTCATCATTCAGATAATCCCGGAATGATTCTAGTCTCAAAAACACTTAATGGTGACAACTATCATGGTTGGAAAAGAGCTATGACATTAGCTTTGAACTCCAAGAACAAATTCGGATTCGTGGATGGCTCTTGTGAACCACCATCAAAAGAAGAATCTCTTGATTCTTATGAATCATGGTCTCGATGCAATGATATGGTCCATTCTTGGATTATTAATACCGTTGATCCAGAAATTGCTGAGAGCATCATGTATTACTCTACTGCCCATGAAGTTTGGGAAGATCTGCGCGAGCGCTACTCGCAAGGTAATGCGCCTCGTATTTTTGAAATTCAACAAAGCATTGCTTCTCTCAAACAAGGACAACTTTCTGTTTCTGCCTATTACACTAAACTGAAAAGTTTTTGGGATGAATTAATTGTCTATTCTGATTCAAACGAAGGAGTACCTAGTGAGCAACAAAAACTAATGCAGTTTTTGATGGGATTGAATGACTCTTACACTGCAATCCGGAGCCAGCTCTTATTACAAAAACCTTTACCCACCGTTCGTCAATCTTATGCTTCAGTCACCCAAATAGAGAAGCAGATCCAAATTAGTTCTGCATCGAATGAATCGATAGCAGCCATGGCAGTTCAGAGTGTTCACAAACAAACTCATGGTAGTAAGTCAGCTAGCAATGGTGGGCGATGGTCATCAGGCAAAGGACGATGGACAGGTGGTCGCTGGAACTCGAGCGACACTAGTGGTGGACGATGGGGAGGAAGACGTGGACAAGGTAGAGGAGGCCGTTCTTCTGGAAGAGGACGCCCTTTTTGTTCTCATTGTGATGAAGCAGGTCATTGGGTTGATACATGTTGGGAATTACATGGTTATCCACCGACTCATCCAAAAGCAAAATTGGCCCAATCCAAAACTATTAACAATATCACTGTACCTCCAGGTAATGAAGAAGAGACTGTCACTTTGTCCAAAGCTCATCTGGAGCAGCTTTTTTCAATGCTCAAAACCCAAGAGTCTGGTTCAACATATGATCCAAAAGCTAATACAGTAGCACAGACAGGTTTGTCAAAATTACATTCTCAAAATTGGATTATTGACAGCGGTGCTACAGATCATATTGTTTCGTCACGATCATTTGACAAGAATGAAAATTGCTCACTATCACCTGTGTTGTTGCCAAGTGGAGATAAAATCAAAATTGCAGCCAAAGGATCTTTACCACTCAATTCTAAATACACTTTACATGATGTATTATCTGTGCCTACTTTTACAGTGGATTTGATGTCTGTTAGCCGTTTGACAAGTGGTTTAAACTGTTCAATCACATTTTTTCCTTATTGGTGCATTTTGCAGGATCTGGCTACGAGGAGGACGATTGGTTTGGGTAAACAACAGAGTGGACTCTATTATTTGGTGGCAATGGAGACGGATAAATCAAACAGAACCAAAATTCATCCATCTTGCAACGTTATCACTTCCTCCACCAATCTTTGGCATAATCGTTTGGGTCATGTATCTTCTTTGCGATTAAATTATCTTGCTAAACATTTTTTAAATGTTCCAGTTGATTTAAAGAATGTTTGTCATATTTGTCCGTTGGCTAAACAAAGTCGTTTGTCTTTTGGAAGAAGTGTTATTTCATCTATTCAACCATTTGATATTATACACTGCAATATTTGGGGTCGTTATCCTCATGTTTCACTTTCTGGTGCTCAATATTTCCTCACTATTGTTGATGACTACACACGTTTTACTTGGATTTTTTTGATGAAACACAAAGATGAAACTCAACCTATTTTGAAACGTTTTTTTAGCTATGTTCTTACTCAATTTGGAACACGCATTAAAAGTTTTCACAGTGATAATGGTGGAGAGTTTATTTCCCTTCGTAATTTCTTCCAAGATAATGGTGTCATTTTTCAACATTCTTGTATCTACACCCCCCAACAAAATGGGGTAGTGGAAAGAAAACATCGTCACATTCTTCAAATTGCCCGAGCCTTAAAATTTCAAGCCAACCTACCCACCAAATTTTGGGGAGAATGTGTTCTCACAGCCGTATACATTATTAATCGTTTACCATCTCCACTTCTTTCTTTCAAAACCCCATACGAACTTCTCCATAAAAAGCCTCCATTTTTTTCTCACCTACGAGTGTTTGGTTGTCTTGCATATGCCACCAATGTTAAGATTTCTCATAAATTTGACACTCGAGCTATTCCATCTATTTTCATTGGATATCCTCTTGGTCAAAAAGCGTATAAATTATTCGATCTTACTACCCATAAAAATCTTCACTAGTCGAGATGTCAAGTTTTATGAGACTATCTTTCCATATGCTCCTCATTCAAACACTTTTTTAACGCCTCAAACACAAGCCCATACCCCTGGCCCAATTCCACTAATTTCACCAACCCTTGATGCCACATTTATCACATCTCATCCCAAAGAAAAGCCCACAAACACTTCTCCTTCCATTACAGACAAAGACCAAGAAGCCAATTCCCTATCTTCTCCTTCACCATCTACCCCCATCCCTCTCATTCGCACATACTCCCGTCGAAATCGACCACGCCCTGAAATCACTCAATCTCTCCCAAATCCAATTCCCATTGCACCACTCCAAACCCAACCTTCCATTCCACCCGAGCAACAAGAAACACCGCCTTCACTTGATCCTTCCATTGACGCACCTCCGATCGAACCCACTTTCGTCCGTCGATCTAATCGCACAATTGTGCCACCCCAAAAGCTTCGAGATTTTGTTTGCTCTGTTGTTACATCAGACCAGTCTAATCTTCTACTGCCAGACTCTACAAAAGGTACCCGTTATCCTCTCTGCAATTATATTTCTTATCATCGCTACTCACCCACTCATAAGTCTTTTGTGGCTAGTTTACAATCTGAAATTGAACCAAAATCATATTCAGAGGCATCCACTAATCCCAATTGGCGAAAAGCGATGCAAGAGGAACTGAGGGCACTTAAGGAAAATGGAACTTGGTCTATTACTTCTCTTCCTATTGGTAAAGTTCCAGTTGAATGTCTTTGGGTGTTCAAAATAAAAAGGAGGTCAGATGGCTCAATTGAACGATACAAAGCACGGTTGGTTGCCAAGGGTTACACACAGTTGGAGGGAGTTGATTACCAAGAAACTTTCTCTCCTACAGCAAAAATTATTACAGTTAGATGTTTGATAGCCCTTGCTGCTGCTCAGGGTTGGACCTTGCATCACCTAGACGTCAACAACGCCTTTTTGAATGGTGAACTTGAAGAGGAAATTTACATGAAACTACCACCTGGGCTCAGGCGACAGGGGGAGAATCAATTAGTATGTCGCCTTCACAAATCTTTATATGGTCTGAAGCAAGCGTCTAGACAATGGTTTGCAAAGTTTCCAGAAGCTATTCGCTCAGCCGGTTTTATTCAATCCAAAGCAGATTATTCTCTCTTCACAAAAGAACAAAGCAAGTCTTTCACGGTTCTTTTAATTTATGTGGATGATATTTTGATTATACTAGCAATGATCCTAAAAGCATATCTGATGTCAAAAACTTCTTGCATACAAAATTTCGCCTCAAAGATTTAGGTGCCTTGAAATATTTCTTGGGTATTGAAGTGTCTACATCTAAAAAAGGCATTAATATATCTCAGCGAAAATATGCTCTGGAAATCATTAAAGATGTGGGTTTGTTAGGTGCTGCTCCTGTTGAAACTCCTATGGAACGTGGTACAAAGTTACATGAATCTAGTGATCTCCTACATGACCCTGGAAAGTACAGGAGACTTATTGGTAGACTGATCTATCTAACAGTCTCAAGACCTGACATCACCTATGCGGTTCATGTTCTGAGTAGATTTATGCATCAACCTCGAAAAGATCATTGGAATGCAGCTTTGCGTGTTGTGCGCTACTTAAAAGGATCCCCGGGTCAAGGTCTTTTCTTTTCTGCAACTAATGACTTTAAACTGAGAGCTTTTTGTGATTCGGATTGGGCAAGATGTCCTCTCACTAGAAGATCAACCACGGGTTATTGTGTATTCTTGGGTCATTCTTTAATATCATGGAGGTCAAAAAGACAGAAAACTGTTTCCTTGTCATCGGCGGAAGCTGAATATCGAGCAATGGCAGGAGCGTGTTGTGAATTGACATGGTTGAAGTATCTTCTTCAAGATTTGAGGGTTTCTTCTCATCAAGAATCTGCTTTACTTTATTGTGACAATAGGGCTGCTTTACACATTGCCGCTAATCCTGTTTTCCACGAACGTACACGACATATTGAGATGGATTGTCACTACATAAGAGATAAGATTCAAGAGGGAGCTGTAGAAACAAGGTTTGTAAGATCAGAGAATCAGCTTGCCGATGTGCTGACGAAAGCTCTAGGGAAGGATATGTTCATACCAATGATTCGCAAGTTGGGAGTTCAAGATATTCACTCTCCAACTTGAGGGGGAGTGTTGGACAGTCAAAGATTGTTAGCAATTAGATATTTGCTTTCCTTATTTTTTATAGCTGTAGATATTTTACAGGAGCTGATTTCTCTCCTTCTCCTTCTTGTATTTGCTGTATATAATCAGCTGTTGTCTTGGCTGAAGATCATCAATTCCAGAATATTGTTCTTACTCTTTTCAAAAACCATTCTTCTTCCTTCATTACTACTCTTTTTATATTTCTATGGTGTTCAATGGAAATTGACCTCTTTCCTCTACTAACATGTAGATAAGCTATTTAATTGAGTGGTTACTTTCAAGAATTCCGTGAGTAACGTGATTTCACAAATAATTATTTGGTTTCCGTAAATACGCATGACTAAGAGAAAACAAGTAATGAAGATTTACCATTCAACAAAAGAACACAAGTGTAAATTTACCATTCAACAATATAAAATCCAGATTTTTGCTGTCCAAAAAAGATGGGTTATTTTCATTAGACATGTATCATCCATCAAACTTTTTCATGTATTTTTCCAAGAAATGCATAGTTATGCTTTAATACAATATACTACACATAACGAGAAGCGGGGAGGAAGCACAATAAGGGTTTAAAAAGAAATGGATGATCAGTTTTTTTACGATCAAAAGCACAAAGGTTTTGGACCTATTAGTTACATCAGGCAAGGCCATCACAAAAGGGAAAAAGAAATAATTAGTCAAGGGAAATCTATATCCTAATAAAGTCATAATAGATAAATGGCCCTATGAAGAACCAAAGAATAAAAGAAAAAAACCCAGAAAAACATTACTGCCACATCTGATGTACAGCTTGAGAGAGGGACTTTAACTCTACCATATAAAGTCTGACCATAAAACAAATAGACCGAATAATGCCTGGAGCCTCAAACTTGCACTGCTGGAATTAAAAACCGTTTCGAGCCAACCAAATGTTATAAACTGTAACTTAAAAAACAACTCGTCTAAGGCAGGCAAGTTGCGATTTTCCTGTTGTCCTTCTTCCCGTCCAGCTAACAATTCTTCGCCATGGCATATTCAAAACAGGTTCCAAACAACAAGCAGCAATACTCCTCCAAACTGAAAAACAACAATCGGGTTTGAATTCGAACAACTACCTCTAGGCTGAATGGAGAAATTCTAATATGCAGGAAAACGTCCAAGTCGAGTGAAGAAGATAGCTCGCCTTCTCTCTGAAGTTAGTGTGAAGCCGAGTCTAACCTGGAATTCGATAATAAGAGACCTTTGTGTCAGACTGATTTAGATCATTGGATGCCTCCACAAACTTGTACCGTGATACTCCTTTTCGTAACTAATTTTAGTTTTTTCACTCCAACTGTAGAATGTATGTGTTCGGTTAGAATTAAGAACCAATTGTAAGTAGTCATTTTATACAAAAATCAACTAACTTCAACCAGCAACAACAAACAATATACAACTAACAGCAACTCCAGACAGTAGATATGAATAGTTGAACTTAATAGAGTCTAAATTATACTGAAATAACAAGAAGTTTACGAACCAGGATCCTTTGATAACACTAATCCGAAAAATGCACCAATTCAAATGAGCCTCTTTATCAAGATCAAGCTATATAAAAGTAGTGTAGGGGATAGGATTGAACAAACTCAAGAGCATATTATCATAATCTTTACACATCAACCGAGCAAAATGACAACAAAGCCATTCTCATAGAACCAGACTACCACATCAGATGTAACCTGCGATATTACAACAAGAACTCAGGGAAAAAATTGACGAAAATTGGTCGCATGGCAATAGGATTCAACAAAAGAAAACATGTCATGCAGATATAGCTCATCAATCTTCATTCAAGAATGACAGAAAATTTTGCTATTACATTTTAGTTGTTGTCTTAAAGGACAGAAAATACAGCTTATTAATGCATCTATCTCCATGTCATTTCTTCAACTTTTCCAGATTTCCTTGTATCCGAAAGATTTAACTTCTCGTTGAACAATTTAATCAAATGAGGAGCATCCTCGTGACAATTCACATATTTTTCCAAGAAATGTTTCTCTCAACATATGAACAGAGTAGTTATGCTCATATTCAATTTAACCAGTCCCTTGGATGACAGAAATTCAATAATTGCACCTCTTGGAATCATCCTCTTCTTCAAGCTATATTTAAGTAGTGTAGAATGGAGGTGTCCGAAAATCCGTTAAATAACCAAAAAATTATAGAATTTGATATGAATAAATGAAAAGATATTTTTTTTAATTGAACTAAAAACACTGATCAATAAATTAATAATTATGCACAAAGTGTTCACTCCCAAACTCTGTTTAACAATGAATCATAAAACTAAACCATAGCTGAAGGCTACTAAAAACTTAATTAACAAAAATTAGCATATTTGGTAACAACAATTTTTATGATTCACATTCATTGGCAATTATGTTATTGTTGATCATAGATTCCCACCCAAAAATTGATCATTAATAGAAATCAAGTGATCAACATGAATCAAGACAATATATCTAAAACCTCAAACACAACTCTTAAACTATGTAATGAATTGTCCGTTTGGTTCTTTTTACAGAACATTTTCGTTGTTTTACCCGACATGTCACTTGTCACAAGTCAGCCCAATATTTGAAATCTGTTGAGGCAATTTTATATTCGAAAAGAAATTCTTAATAGCCTTTCTTCCAGCCTATGAGTTGTTGTAATTAGCTGCCAGATATTAACTGATTTCCTTTCTGAAATAGCTATAGTATACTAGAGGCTATTAGAAACCATTAGAAACTTTCAAAGCTTTAAAGACAATCCGCGTGACTTGATGAGGTATGAAACAGAAAACACGATGGATGAACATCAAAGGACACGAAAAATTACTTCTTCTCTTCTGAGCTTTTGGATTCCTTGATAAAACTCCAACAAACTGGGGACTTAGTCTGTGAACCAACAATATAGTAATAGATTTTGATAACACAATGACAAGTAGATTGGGACCAAATATTTTAGCTTCTTTTGACTCCAAAACCTTCAAACCATTAAACCTCGGACAAACTCTTTTTTCAATCGAACTTCAACTTCATAGTATTCAAGTAGAAATGCATGTTTTCCTAATGTTCTACTCGAGAAGCTGAGGAAAAAGTTGTACACTTAACCAAGAACAAAGCAAAGCAAAAATGTAAAACAGTGACGTTTTTGTAATTTCTGTTTGGATCTGTTGACTTATTGGGCCTCAATGGATTTTGACTGGACCTATTCCACTTTCGTCCAACTTAACTTTGCTCAAGCCCATCACAATCCACACCATGTTTACATCAGGTTCCGGTTGAATTGAACAACCAAATCCCATTTGTACGAGTAACATATTTGAGAAAGAAAAAAAATATGTAATTCATATACAAAAATAAGTGCATCTTGACCAAACTAATTGAAAATATTACAAGTCAAAGTGCTATGTGATTTCGGCTATTTTCAGAAACAGTTTTGTGATTTAAAATTTCACAAAGACATATTTAGTGGTTTCGATTGTTAGAAATTATGGATTAATTGGACAATGACATCGGTTGCAGTTACATAGTAGAAAAACTTGTGTTTTAGGATTATTTTTGTCCAGAAAAAAAAATCCAATTCTTCATAATGAAAAACCTCATTCGAAAAACAATTTATTTCATAAGAAAAATCAACTAACTTCAACCAACAACAACAAATTAATAGTACACAACTAAGAGCAACTACAAGGACTAGATATGAACAGCTGAACTTAACTCTGAATTTTACTACAATTACAAAATGTTAACGTACCGGGATCCTTTGAAGACACTGATCGGAAAATTGCACCACTTCAAATGAGCCTCTTCATCAACATCAAGCTATATAAAAGTAGTACAGGGAAATCGACAACGACTGAAGAATGGCAACTCAATTGGCTGGTGTTAAATTGCATCACTGATATGCCAAATCCGATCCTCAACCTATTGGCAAGGGTCACGAATCATGATTTTCTCAGTTCAACTCAACAGAAATAACTCGATATTAAGTTATTGATAAAGATCCAATCAAGATGAATGGATCATCCATACCATCTTCAACTGTTGAAGATTGGAAAGTATCAGAATCTAAACCCAATTTATTAACAAAAAAATCCATCACATCCATTATCTTATCCTCTGATAGTGTCATACACCAGGGGAGGGGTAGTTTTTGAAGGCAATAGTAATATCTTTATCGGAGCAGCCCCAGTTGTTATAAACCTTAACCCTTCCATCCCACTTTGATTTGGTAATACCATGATTGCTACAACAAACTGCGACGGAATCCCATTTCCTTCACTTCTTCCACCACCTTTTTGAATTTTACTAGACTCGTTAGCCACAAAATATTGGAATCAGGCACCCCATTTTCTCTCATTAGGAATCAAAGCAGCTTCAGGATTCTGTTTAATCAGTTCAATGGCTTTGTGGTCGGATTGGAATATCTGAATGAAAATATTAAAAATAGGAACCAATTGGTTGTCTAAGTTCCTTCTCAAGATTCTAACAATTTCAGAGGTTGAAACTCCTTTAGAGCTAAAGAAGTCAACTTTAGGGGAAATGGTCAACATAACACTCTTGTTAACTTTGTGATCATTTAAGAGATATGGGTTTCAGAGAATCCATACTTTTGAAAACGAATCAGGCTGATCCGAGGATTAAAATCAGACAGTTTGAAAGAGCGGATTTTGGAGATAAGGCACATGTATGAGTGAGGTAAGAGACAGTAAAAGAGTGTTGTGGATTATCAGAATCACTTGAAAAGTATCCCAAGAGTGATAATGAAAGAAGCATTGTTGATGATGATGGTGTGACACAAGAAGAAGAAGAGTACAAACAACTTGTAGAGTTAAGAATGGTTCTTGGTTCCAGGTTATATGGGCCGACGTCGTATTTGGACCTGCTCCACTTTACTTGGGCACTCTAATGTATTTAATTTATTGCGAGACGCCTATGATAGCGGATTTGGAGTATGACAGGGCACGAGACGGGACTACATTCTCCATCGAACACTTAAAGAAAATTGGTATGAAATCATTTTGTTAGAGATTGTGGAAACTTTTTAGCTCATTCATGTGTGGATCTCACTGATAAATGGAATCCCCATCTAAGTAACACCACCGGTTAATGAAATCACTAGACATAATACAATCGGATCAACATTTAAACAGATTGATAATGAGGAATTTAATCCAAAAAACAAAGTTGGTTGTGAAATAATTAAATAATACAATTAGGTCAACTGTTCAAATTGTTCAACACCATCAAATCTAATATATTGATAGTGTTTTGCGAAATTTTGGTTTACTTTTCATGTGCTAATTATAATCCAAGAAATCGAGAGGAGATGACGATTCAAAACTTGAAATGAAAGTCAACGATAATTGAAATCTTTCATCTAGCAATGTAGATTTCACCCAATGAATTGAGAACCTGAATCAAGCGATTACTATCAAGAATTCTCATACTTGTTTCTGTCACGATTACATGATAATTAAAACTCTCTTCATCAGCTTGCTCTCTAGCATAAGAAAGCCCAGAACTAAAATCAAGACAGGACACAAACAATAACGTAGCAAATGTGTCGCATAACGTACTTAAATATGACGGAATTTGCACCTCATTGAACACACTGATAATTCTTGAATCCAGCTTAAGCAAACCCTTTGCATGACAGGATTTGGAAGTTGCACAGAACTCTTCTCCCGGCTATATCCGAGATGCCAAGGGCAACTTGCATTGTCAAATTTGGAAGTTGCTGGTCTAGAGAAGGTCTTTCTTCGATCCATTATCCTTCCCATCTCCATAATGTCAAACTTGTATATCACGAATACAGATTTGCTGCACCCATAAGACTAATCAACAAGGTGAAAGTAGAAGTAACTAGGTTATAAGACTACGTAGAATTTAGATAACTATCACTTGTTGTTTCCACAATTAGTTTTCCACAGCATTGATGCACAATGGCAATAATAGCAAGCACTTTTGAATGACCTGACATTGAAGTCTCACCGAGCCTTCTACCAACCGAAATCATACATGATTGAACCGGAAAAGCACTTTCTCGTGCTTATGAGAAACAGAGAAAGCATTCTGAATCAGCATGAATAACAGCCAATTTCTCGGGATTCTTTGCTTCCCTTCCCACAAATTGGATTCAAACCAATATATCAACTCGCCCCAATAAACAGTAGACCGTTAATGGGTCCTTTAACGTCGTATATCAATAGCATTTCATCAAAATATATCCTTTCTTTTCACTTTAGTGGTCCTACTACGCATAGTCAGTACTATAGCTCCAATCTAGGCAACTAATAAAATAAGACTACGAAGAGAAAACCCAATCAAACAGTAGCTAAGAAGTAAAATGCCCAGCCAGTGTTTCCAAATTAGTCCCACTTCATACCTTTCCGGCAAAAACTGTATATTACAGAGAGACCGTAAAATTTCCTAACCCGAATTTATAAACAGGAAAAGAAAACAGAAGATTCTAGATAAATCATATGGAAGAAGGCTCAGATTTCCATTTCATCTCGAGTTGTGAACAAAAAAACACATGTTAATGTTGCAATTAAATTAACAAGATGAATTAATTACTATCTTCATCTACAGCGCATTCAAAGTCTACAATTACCAAACGAAAATCAATACATCTTCTCAGCATTCCTTCAATGTTTGCAGATTTTTGTATAAGACAGCTCCAACTTATTTCTGTCCAACTTTTTTAAACGAGTAGCTCGAGCATCAGCATACTTTTCCAGGAATGTCACTCTGAAAATATGAACAGATTAGTTATTTTCGAATCTATTTCAACCACATCTTTTTTGGATGAAAGACGATGATGAATTTGAGCAAAACAAATTCACAAGTCCCCGATTACCTTATCTTCATATCTTCCTTTCCCCCTCATCGATTGCCTCATTTAACTTGTCATTGTACAGCTTCATTAAATGAGGAGCTTCCTCGTGACATTTCACATATTTTTCCAAGAAACGCATCTCTGGACATATGAACATACTAGTTACATTTGAATCCAGTTTAAGTAGACCCTTGGATGACAGATATTCAATAACTACACCTCTTGGAATCAGCCTTTTCTTCACGCTGTATCCAAGTAGTGTTGGACAGTTGATGATGACTGAAGATTTTATCCCGAGTTTTTTGACATAAAAGTCCATCACAGCCATTAGCTTATCCTCTGAGATTGACATATACCATGGATTCTTTTTGAAGGCTGTGGTAATATCTTTATCGGACCAACCCCACCTCTTAAATAACTCAACCCTTCTATCCCTATTTGATTTGGACATTAATGTCAATACTATGATTGCTCCAACAAACTGCAACTTCAAAGGATGGAATCCCATTTCCTTCACTTCTTCCACCACGTTTTTGAATTTTACTTGACTCGATAGAATGCATAGCCATTGTCTACGAATTAGCCACAAAATATTGGAAACAGGCACCCCATATTTTCTCAAAGTGGCGACATTTGGAATCAAAGCAGCTTCAGGACTGTTATGTAGAGCATAAGGATTGTGTTTAATGAGTTGAATGGCAATGTGTTGGGATTGGAACATCTGAATTAAAATATTGTAAGTATGAAGCAATTGATTTTGTAAGCTTCTCTCAAAAATCTTGGGGTTGAGAGTGAATATTTTGACAAGGTCAGAGGTGGAAGCTCCTTTAGAGAGAAAGAAGTCAACTTTGGGTGAAATAGTCTTGTCGGGATTGAAGGAGAGCAATCTGGGGAACTTAGTGATCATTAGAGAGATATGGGGTTTGGAGAAACCAAGCTTTAGGAAACAGGATAAAACCGAATCAGGTTGATCGGAGGATTGAAATCGGACAGTTTTACAGGCAGAAAGAGCCGATTTGGGAGATAACCCACATGTATTAGTGAGGTAAGAAAGAGTAAAAGAGTGTGGATTACCACAGTCAGCATCACTCGATAAGTATCTCAACAGTGATGATGATGATGATGATGGATTATAAGGACAAGCATAGGCATATGTAGGATGATGAAGAGTTTTGCAGATAAAACGAAACATTAAAACTGAAAATAAAGAAATGAAAATGAAGAAAGCAAAACCTCCAATTTGATTTCACCCAATTCAATTCAATTCACTTGCAGACGATACAATCCAAACCCTAACCAGATGAGAGATTTTAATCAAGATACAATCGAACACCATACAACTATGTCGTTTTGCTGTGTAAACTTCTAGAATCCAAACCCTAACCAGTTTAGAATTTATACTTGGGTAAACAAAATTAAGACACCAAACCCTAACCAGACGACAGATTTTTATTTTTTTTGATTAAACCAGACGACAAATTTTAATCAAATAGAATGGAACAGCATAAAACTATGTCGTTTTGCTTTGTAAAAGTTGTAGAATCAACCTAAAAATCACCTATTTACTAATTTTGTTAAAATAGTGCGGGTGTATGTTTTTTTTTTTTACAAAATAAACATAATCAATGGTGATAAATGCGATGACATGACAAAGAGTATTTTCGCCTTAATTTATTGATAAATTCTTCAAAACTTCATGTGTTTAAAACTTTAAACCGTGGAAAAATAACTTTTTATGGAGTTGAACACCATCTTTATTTTGTTAAAAGAAAAATACACCGACACCATTAATGTTTTTTCGTCTTTTGAGTAACGGAACTAAATGATCTTTATTTTGTCAAAAAATAGACACAGACACTATTTTGACAAAATTAGTAAATACGGTGATTTTCTAGAAAACTATCATTTATTTTAGTTTAATTGAGTATAATGAGTTTAATATCTGGTAATTTCTCACACTTTCTACATATGCTAAATTTGGGTTCACTGTGATTGTCAGCCATTGTCGCTCAGTGGCTGACGTGGACTCGGACAACGGATATAGAAAGTCGGGTTTTCGTGCAACTTCAACACTCGATGTAGCAATTTCGGTGTCATGTTAACCACATTTCTTGTCATAAATATTACACCGAGAATTTATTTTTTTAACCAAACTTCTTTTGTCAAATAATGGGGGTGTTTGTCAAAGAGACTTTTGGGCTAAAAAGAGCTTTTTGAGCTCAATTAGCCTTTTGGGCAATTTTTATGGTGTTTGGCAAAGAGCTTTTTGGGAGAGCCTTTTGAACCCAAAAAGCTCCTAAATTGAACTTTTTGAATTAGATGTTTCCACTATTTTTTTTGTAAATGGCTAAAACACCCTCATTTACCTTTTTAATTTTACAACTTCTCTCCTCTCAAAACTCTCTCCATTGAAGTTACTTGATTTAATATTTATGACTTTTTAAAAAAAAAAGTATGTATTAATATTTTGTTTATGGATTAATGACATAATTATGTAACTTTATTATTATTTGAAGTGTAGTTTGTAAGCTACAATTATGTAATTTAATATGAATTGGTTATTTATTTCCTATTTTTTCTTTTCTTTTTCTATATTATTAAAAACTTTATAATATTTGTTAAGCTTTTAACTACATATATTATACAATAATATCAATGTCTTAATTGTCATTTTACCCAAACAACTAAATTTTACCAAACATGTATACAAACATATAGTCAAAACAGTTAATCAAAACAGCTAATGCAAAAAGGTAAACGGTTAATTCAAACAGCTAACAGCTCGTTCCCAAACAAGACCTGTATAACATATGCCAGATTTCCTCACATCAGAAAGATTCTGCTTTTGGTTGCACAACACCATCAAATGACCGGACGGGAAAAAGTCTCTTCGATACATGGGGAGACTTCGTGTCAAATTCAAGAATTGTAATGTCAATACTTTCTTTTGTGCCAAAATCCAGCCTCAACTAAACAATGTATGTGACTGATAGAGAACATGTCTAGTCCATTAGTAGAAATATTAGAAGGAAATAAGATGTTTGGAGGAAGGGTATTTAGGGGATTAGTCATTAGTATTTAGGGGATTAGTCATTAGTATTTAGGGGATACTCTTTAGTATATAAGGGAGGGGTTTAGAGAAAAGATGGGCAGTGAGTATTTTGTAATCTTGCCAGCCTCTCCTTTGTAGAGAGGGAGTATTTCTCCTGAGGGGATTAGGGCTTTATCTCTCTATCAATTGTTATCTTTAGTTCGTTGTTCATCTTTATAGTTCTTATCTATTAATATAACCTATATTTTCACATTCTATTGCCATTGAGATTCTAGTTTCTAACAGTGACGTCTCCCAGTCAACGAATCAAAAGAATGTTAAATACTAGTGCAGAGACCGTGTAGTAATAACGTATACTTAACATAAAAAAACACATCAAGTGTATATCATCATGATCTTCATACATCTTATAATAACAATATATAAACATCTTACCAACCGAGCAAAATGACAATCGAGCAATTCTCAGAGAACTATAACTATCGCAGAAGCTATAATCAAGAACAAAGAGCTTCCATTCGATGCTTCTTTATCATATATCATCTCAATTATACACTACTTCTTGCTTCTACTGCCACATTCATTTTACAAATCTCTCAATGATATCATTCTTCTGTTTTGTGGATTAGTACTGCAATTACCAGATAATCGTTTACAAACAGATAGGGGCCTTCAGACAAACCACTTCAATTGAAGTGTGAAGTTAGTTCGTTCACCTTTTAAATAGATTTTCCTGTTATAAGTATGTCCAACTGATCGAGCAAAAATAATAAGAACACAAATCTAAAAGAAGCAGAACTACCCATCCAATGCATCTTTGTATAGAGCTAATGAATTCGTTAGATTCTAAATTAGCTATCGCAAAATCAATATAACTGCATCTTCATATTATTTTCAACTTTTGTAGATTAAAGATCTAACTTGTCTAATTCGTTCCGGAATGTAGAAGCATTTTACAGGGCAAATGAAACATGAGAACCATTCAAATTAATGATGATTCAATACAAAGTAAAAGGTTATTTCGGCCCTTTAATTTGGTATGCAATGGTTAATTTGACAAAATAAAAACTACCGATAAAGTATGACCATCCAAATAGGCAATTTTATCAAATCTTTATCAACATAGAAAACTCGAATTGGACATTAAAAGAAAATAGGGACCAATTACAGAAGCAATCAGTTCAGAAATCCGCGTAATGGGACACTTAACTCATCTTCATCAAAGGGACATCAAAGCCTGTAATTACATACCGAATTCGCTATAAAATGCATCTTCATGCTATTCCTTCAGCATTTGAAGATTGCTTTGCATATCTGACAACTCCGACTTCTCCTTGTACAGCTTGATTGTGAGCATACTTTCCAAAGAAGCACCTCCTTTTACACAACAGCAGAAATTGAATCATAGAATTGGAGAAAATTCAAATTCATGAAACAGCTCAATTACACTTTTTCAATATTTAAAATTTAAAATTTAGTATTAGCAAAAAAAATTAAAAGTTAGTAACACAACAATATAGTTTGTAGATATGGGTCATATTTACTCATATTATAATCTAATTAAAATCTACATCCAATTTAATGCTCATAACCCATTTCCAACTTTACATATCTAATATAGTGTCTCATGCCGATTTTAATTCACTTAATAATAACATTACGATCATATGATACAATACATACATGTTCGAAGTTAGTAACACAAAAAACATGGAGAGAGTATAGTATATATAAATTGTTTAACTTTGAGAGAGAATAGTATACTCTCCCTAGTGAGACTAAATATGGGCGGATAGGGGACTAAATGCAAGTAAGATGTTAAGTTGGTTGAGAGGTTGTCCTGTAAGTTGGGTGGCTAAATGAAAAAATTAGAGTCCCTAATAGATATTAAAGCCAACTAATTAGAAACACCAATCAATGAATTAATAATGAGCACAAAGTGCTCACTCCCTAAATCTGTTTAACAACGAATCATCAAACTAAACTATAACTGAAGGCTATTAGAAACTTAATTAACAAAAGATAGCATATTAGAAACTTAATTAACAAAAGATAGTATATTAACTAAGTAACAACAATTTTTATGATTCACATTCATTGGCAATTATGTTATTGTTGCACAAAACAAAATTTGTTGCCTTTATAATTTTGTATATAAATAGCTAAATCCATAAAATTAAAAATATCATCATCATTGTATTCATTAAGCTTCTAATTAATTATTCTCAAAATTAAAGCTTAATTTAGATGGGGAAAAGTGCGAGCATATTAATTATGGCAATATACTTAATTATGTTTTTCGCATCATCTGGAGACGCATCGGAATGGAAATGGCCATGGAATTGGAAATTGAAACTGAATAAAGATTGCTATACAAATTGCTACAATCGTTGTGTACCACAGAAAGATGTTCACTTATGTGAAAACAATTGCAAAACAAGTTGCATGTTCTTCTAA
Source organism: Euphorbia peplus (assembly GCA_028411795.1). Lineage (NCBI taxonomy): Eukaryota > Viridiplantae > Streptophyta > Magnoliopsida > Malpighiales > Euphorbiaceae > Euphorbia > Euphorbia peplus. The sequence continues at coordinate 2,032,494 of CP110843.1, read as the reverse complement.
TCGCAAAACTTATGTTGCATGGACACAGATGGATTTGGATATTGAAACGGTTACCGCAAACAACATTCAAAGAAAATTAGACACGAACGTGAAGGATAGAGACACTATTAAACAAGAGTGTTTATGTGATATAGAGTAAAACTAAACTTTCAACTACCGTGATGGTTATTATATCTAATGAATAACAAAAATAAGAAAATGCTTATTTAAATTCTAGCATATTGATAGTATTTTGCAATATTTTGGCTGCCTTTCCTGTGCTAATTATAATTCAAGAAATCGAAAGGAGAAAACGATTACATGATAATTAAATCTCTCTTCATTAGCATATTAAAACTCTCTTCATCAACTTGCTCTCTAGCATTAACAAAAAAAAGAAGCACGCACAGTGAAAGTAGAAAATGTCTCGCATAAGATCCGAGATGGCAAGGGCAACTTGCATTGATGATAGGTTAACTTTCTCAGTTCAACCCAACACTATCTTACTCCCATGTTATTCGGTTACATTTGAAAACTTGAATTCGATTCTAATTCAATACCAATAGAAAAATTTCAAAGCAGATTTTAAGACAACCCCATGAGTTGATTGATGAGCATCACTCCGTGAGTATAGCCAGCCGTAGACAGTGGGATCAAAGGACACAAAAAATTACTTCTTCTTCATTGAGCACTGAGCTTTACCAAGATAAAACTCCAAATCACTTCAATATTTCGAGAGGCTTTAGACAAGCGAATCTGCAAAATTTGATTAAGAATACGTTTCTCACGTGGTTATCAAACTCGACTCGACCCGACTGATTGAACCAGGTTTAACCAGATCTGGCCACTATTTCGGGCCGGAGGTAGGGAAAATACTATCCCTTTGAAACCCGTTTAAAACCCGTGGAACCGGCCGGTCAGACCATTAACCCAATAACTTGGTCACGGGTTTGCAGGTTTCAAAGGGTGAAATTTTCTAGTTTGATTATTAAATCTAGCCAAATGATATAAGCATTTAATACTCTTATCTCTTTCCTATTTTCCATATAAAAAGCATTAATTTCGTAATAAGCATTTATTACATTTGAAAATAGACAATATATTTATTTATTGTCATAAACTTTATATTTTCCGCTCAACAAATTTATTTATTTTTTCAGATTGAAATGATTTAATAGAGAAATAAATTAATCTATGAATTTGATAAGATTCTCTGTTAATTCTACTAGTTTTCAATAAATTTTCGAGAAAATTAGGGTATACAAAAAGTACGATACTTTTATAATAATACATGTACTACGGGTTAATGCTTAGATTAAGTAGGGTATTTGCTAATGTTACTAGTTTTCGATAAATTTTCGAGAAAATTAGAATATGAAAAAAGTACGGTAGTTTTATAATAATACATGTACGACGGGTTAATGCTTAGATTAAGTAGGGTATAATAAATATTAGGATATACCGAAAGTATGAAACCCCTTTAAGAATACATGCACAACAGGTTCATGCTTGGATTAAGTAGGGTACAATAAAAAAATAGAAAATATTTTTATATCTAAAGTTTTACGGGTTACCGCTATGGACATTTTAAACTATAATAAAAAAATAATTTTTTAACCAAATGTTAACGGGTTGTTAATAGGAGCTTTTAGAGTATATGAAAAAAATACTTTTATAACCAAATTTTAACGGATTGTTGCTAGAAACTTTTAGTTTGTTATAAAAAAATATTTTTATAACCAAAAGTTAACGGGTTATTTCAGGGTATAATAGAAAAAGCTACTTTCGTAATCAAAAGTTAATGGGTTGCTACTAAGAATTTTAGAGTAATAAAAAACTATAACTATTTTTATTATTAAGGATTTATGAGTTAAAGCTAAGAGATTTTACGGCATAAAAAAAAAATTAAAAATTTCATTGTTAATTAAATACATTAATACTATAAAAATTTTGAAAAATTAAATTAACAATAATGACAATCTATTGTTAATTGCTAAATTTTAGTGCCCCCGCATTTAGTTAGGAGTTTGAAAAGATTTCAATGCTATGAATATAAAATTATGCATGATTTAGGGTATTAATTGTCATTTAATGTTTTCATTCTATTTCTTTCTTTTATATATAAATTCTTATATTTTTCTGATATAGTGTGATTACTTTTTTAGCTTTTAACATTTTTTTCTAAAAAAATAAATTACATTCATTTAACTAAGGATAATTTTCTAAAAAAAAATTTTGTGTTTACCAGTTTTGTCAAAATGGTGTCTGTGTTTATTTTTCTGACAAAACAAGGATTGTGTTTATCTCCGTTACTCGAAAGGCGAAAAACTCATTAACGATGTTAAATGTGATGACGTGTTAAAGGATATTTTGGCCTTAATTTGTTGATTATATTATAAAAAGCTCATTTCTCACATTTTAAAGTTGTGAATACGTGAAAGTTATAGAGATTTACCAACAAATTAATACTGAAAACTCATTGTCACATCATCACATTTAACATTGTTAATGAATTTTCCGCTTTTTGAGTGACAGTGATAAACACAATCATCTTTTTGTCAAAAAGATAAACACATACACCATTTTGACAAAATCGATAAAAATATGGATTTTTTTTAGAAAATTACCCTTTAACTAATTTTAGTTTAATTAACTTTTATTTTAAAAGATTATTTTAATTTTATTTCTTAGTTTTATTGATATGGCTCATTTAGTTTTTTATTTTCTAAAACAGATTATTGGTATGAATTTCATTGAAATTATAGATAATTAATTATATTATTAAAAAGGTTAACTAAGACTAAAATATCATGATTTCATAAGATTTTTAGAACTCCATTCAACCTGAAACTCTTAACCCTTTGCCTTTACCTTTACCAGTTCAGTGACCAGTCCAGGTTTCACAACCATGGTTTCTCAATAGAGAACTGCAGCTATTGTCAACATTAACAAGATTTGCATCCCTAATCATAGCCCATAGTTTTCGCAAAGCATCATGGCAATCAAGAGGAGCCCCATTGAATAGAATGTTGTTCCTAAGTTTCCAAATAAGCCATACAACACTATCCACAACGGTTGTTCAAACCGCCCCGACTTGAGCTCCAAAAGATTGATCCATCTCTTGAGAAATAAGCTCTGAAAACAAACCAGCAACATGATTTGACAGAAAGATACATATCCTTGATGTTGCATACTATTTCATAAATACCAAATTCTATGAAGGCGGACACAAAATACCAAAATGCTTGCTAGAAAAGAGTCTATGTGCCTCTGTTTTGTCAACGCAAAGATTGCTTGAACAATCTGTGACCTCAGATGATGACTCTTCCACCACATATTTAAAAAAAATAAAAAATTACTGAATTTGTTGTCGAAAATGCTCCGAAGATAAGAATCTAGCACCGAAATATTCTTTGCTGACCCTCCATTTTCTTTCTAATTGTTAACATTAGGTACCCAGCAACAACAGAACTATTACGTAGAAGTCGTTTATTTAATGAGCACTTCAATGGCTTATGTTATCCAGATTTCCAGCAACTCTGTTAAAAGGTCTAACAAACCAATATATTGTCCGAGCTCATTATCAAGATCAATGTAGAGCAGCATCAAAGTTCTATAGGCAGTAAAAAAAAACTTAAAAGTAAATGTCAATGGAGATGAAATTGGCACAAAGTTCTATAGGCAGTATATTACTTAACATACACACACAGGAAATTATAGAAATTAACCATTTTATCTGTCAAAATACAGAAATGAATTTCACCTGTTATTCCGATCTCATTAGCAATGGTCAAGGGCCAAGAGAAGGATCCATGTCGATCAACATGGCATATTGATATAAGATAAAGAATGTGTGTATATTTTAGTTGAAACAACATGGCAAATAGATTTTGCAAAAGTAAAGATCCACAAAAATAGCTAACCTCAAATTCAACAAATTCTAAGAATAAGAAATATGTGCAGTATACATAGGAATATTCGTTGATAAAATAGGCAGCAGAGGCAGAGGCAGAGGCTTCTAACATGCATGGGATGAACAAAACAAAACATGTAATTCAAATTGGACTCACATTCAATTCAACATCTGCTAGCTTTATTATATACGACTTTGTTGTTGTCGTCTTCAACAAGAGAAAGCTAATACAGATTCATCAAGGCATCTCTATCTCATTCTTCATCATTTCCAGATTTCGTCGTATCATAAAGTTTTAACTTCTCGTTATACACCTTAATCAAATGAGGAGCTTCCTCGTGACAGTTGACATATTTTTCCAAGAAACAGCTCTCTGAACATATGAAAAAATTACTTAGGCGGTAATTCAATTTAACCAGACCCTTCGATAACATTAACTGAAGAACTGCACCTCTTGGAATCAGCCTCTTTTTCAAGCTGTATCCAAGTAGTGTCGGACAATTCGCAAGGACTGAAAACTCTAAACCGAGTTTATTAACATAAAAATCCATTGTAGCCGTTATCTTCTCCTCGGAGTAAGACATGCACTGCGGAAGCTTCTTGAAGGCTGCAGTAATATCTTTATCAGACCAACCCCACTTCTTATATAGCTTGAATTTCTGATCCGTTGTTGGTTTGCTCATAGATGCCAATATTGAGACTGCTCTAACAAATTGCGGCTTCAAAGGATTGAATCCCATTTCCTTCACTTGGTCCACAATCTCCCCAAATCTGACCGGATTTCCAATACTCTGCCAATTGTTACTAAATAACAGTGGAATATTTGATGCCGGCACTCCATTTATTCTCAAGATGTTGACAGCAGGTATTAGAGAATCTTGAAGAGCAAAACATAGAACACGAGGAGTTCGTCTAACCAATTCAATTGCTTCGTATTCGGAACCAAATAAGTCAACTAGGAATTTAAAACAAGGAAGTAATTGATTTTTTAAGCTTGCATCTAAAATCCTAGGGCAGACAATAAGAATTGCTACAAGTTGATCATTCGAAGTACCGATGGAGCGAAAGAAATCAATTTTGGGGAAAATGGTTTTATGTGGATCGTAGGATAGAAATTTAGGGGACTTTGTGATAATTTGAGAGATATGGGGCATTGAGAATCCTAGGTTTTGGAACAATGATAAGATTAAGTCAGGGTTTTCTGGGTTTTTCAATTTGACACATTTAGAAGCTATTAAAGCGGATTTTGGAGACAAGCCACATGAGTTAATTAGGTATGAAACAGTAAAAGAGTGTGGATTATCAACATTGCTTGAAAAGTATCTCATCAAATGATTATTATGACTTCTAAAACTGAACCCTTTTGTAGGATGGATAAGGGTTTTACGGATAAAATGAAACATCATAAATCAAAATCAAATGCTAAATTAAAGATCTCACCTTTAATGTCTGATGTCTCAAATAGGATTTCACCCAAATGCAATTCAATTCGAATTACAAACAGAGCAAAAATCCTAGAAATAGTGTTAGTAGAGACTAAATTGAGTTTGGTCCCAAATGAAATGGGCCGAATGAATGTATAAGGTACTTGGATTGGGCCTACTCTATTTTAATTGGCCTTTCTAATGTCTTGCACATTCTCCATTTCATCTCAAACGGTTAATGAGAAAGTTCTGTAATTTTTTTGTTAGAGATTTTGGAAAAAATTAATTCTCATTCCCATGTAGATCCCCCCAATAGGCCCTAGTCTTTTGAACGGAAAAAGCATAACTGTTCTAAACTGAATTGAACTGAATTTAATTTTGTTGAACTGAACTGAAAGATGCTGAATTGAAATTAACGGAACTTAATTTTGCTGAACTGAACTGAATTAAAAATAAATACTAAAACTAAATTTAACAAATAATAATAATAATAATAATATTGCATTATAAATAATAACTATAGTAACAAATTAAAATTAAGATAATAATAATAATAAAAAAAAAATCACGTCATGCAATAGCTGCCTCAAATACTATTGGATATTTATTACCAATTAGAGAACATGGAAGTAGATGTCATATGCCAGAGTTTAGGCGTGAAAAACATAGGGGAATGGAAGAACATTACAGTAATTTACATTCATCATTGAAAATGAATGTAGAAATGACGTTTGAATAGTTAAAAAAAAGATGTAAAGTGCTCTACAATATGTTTAAGTGTCACAAAAGTATCAAATGTTGATTATTGTTTATACTTTCACGTTTTATGCACACTTAGAATACCAATTATACAATATGGTCTTAATGTTAATGGAAAGGTAGATTCAAATATGTTTAATACAGATCGTAAAACCGCCATGTTTGCAGTGCGAAATGCTATATCACAATAAATTTAGGAATTAAATGGTGCAAATGATGATGAGGATGATGAGATCATGTATCATATGGAAGAAAACGATTAGAAAAATAGAATTATTAAGTTAGTAGAAACAATAATATTTTTTTATATTTTATGTAAACATCGGAACAACTAATTATAATTATAATAAATATTTATAAATTATATATAAATAATATAAATAATAAATATTTATTAATAATTTATTGATACAAAATAGCAATAATAATAATAAATTAAAATCGAACTGAATTTAATGTTGCTGAATTGAATTGAATTGAACTGAATACTTGTGAACTGAACTGAACTTAATATTGTTGAACTGAACTGAACTTAATGTTGATGAACTGAACTGAACTTAATGTTGCTGAAATAAGTGTTTATTCTAATGGAGACGGACATGTATGACCGACCCATGTCATCTCCAACACTCTATGGAAATTGGTACAAAATCTTTTGGTTTGAGATCGTGGGAGATTTTTTTGTGTCCCATTAGGATCTAACTTGTAAAAGAGAATCTTCATTGAAAAAACACCGGCTAGAATAATTCAATTGTGCAAGGGCGTTAACTCTATTTTAAATGGTTGAAGACCATCAAACCTAAAATATTTAGTACATTGTTATACTTTTGGTTGTCTTCCATGTTTAGTTGATATCAAACTATGTATATTAGTAGATTAAATTTAGTTTACAACATCATAATTCTAATTATATTCCAAGAAATACAAAGGAGGCGAGGCAAAACTCATGACGAAATCCAACAGAAAGACAAACATTCTTCATCTTTTTCTGAATTTCCATGTATTAGAAAGATCTAATTCCTGGTTATACATCACAATTAATTTTATTAAATTGGACTCACATTCAATTCAACATCTGCTGTTGTCGTCTTCAACAAGAGAAAGCTAATACAGATTCATCAACGCATCTCCATCTCATTCTTCATCGTTTCCAGATTTCGTTGTATCAGAACGTTTTAACTTCTCATTATACAGCTTAATCAAATGAGGTGCTTCCTCGTGACAGTTGACATATTTTTTCAAGAAACACTCCTCTGCATATATGAAGAAACTACATATAGAATGTAATTCAAAAAGACCTTTGGAGAACAGATATTGAAGAACTGCACCTCTCGGAATCAGCCTCTTTTCCAAGCTGTATCCAAGTAGTGTCGGACAATTCGCAATGACTGAAGACTCTACACCGAGTTTATTAACATAAAAATCCATTGTAGCCGTTATCTTCTCCTCGGAGTAAGACATGCACGGTGGAAACTTCTTGAAGGCTGCAGTAATATCTTTATCAGACCAACCCCACCTCTTATATAGCTCGACTTTCTGATCCGTTGTTGGTTTGCTCATAGATGCCAATACTGAGATTGCTCTAACAAATTGTGGCTTTAAAGGATTCAATCCCATTTCTTTCACTTCCTCGACAATCTCTCCAAATCTAACCGGATTTCCAATACTCTGCCAGTTGTTAAAAAATAGCAATGGAATATTTGATATAGGCACTCCATTTTCTCTCAAAATGTTGACCGCAGGTATTAGACAAGCTTCAAGACCACCGTGTAGAACACGAGGGTTTCGTTTAATCAATTCAATTGCTTTGGATTCGGAGTCAAACAGGTCAATTAGGAATCTAAAAGAAGGGAGCAACTGATTCTCCAAGCTAGCATTTAAAATCCAGGGGTAGACAGTAACAATTGTTACAAGATCAGTATTCGAATCAACCATGGAGCGAAGGAAATCAATTTTGGGGAAAATGGTTTTATGTGGATCGTAGGATAGAAATTTTGGGAACTTTGTGATGATTTTAGAGATATGGGGCATTGAGAATCCTAGGTTTTGGAACAATGACAAGATTAAATCAGGGTTTTCCGGGTTTTTCAATTCGACACATTTAGAAGCTATTAAAGCGGATTTTGGAGACAACCCACATGAGTTAATTAGGTATGAAACAGTAAAAGAGTGTGGATTATCAACATTGCTTGAAAAGTATCTCATCAAATGATTATTATGACTTCTAAAACTGAACCCTTTTGTAGGACGGATAAGGGTTTTACAGATAAAATGAAACATCATAAATCAAAATCAAATCCTAAATTAAAGATCTCACCTTTAATGTCTCAAATAGGATTTCACCCAAATGCAATTCAATTCGAATTACAACAGACCAAAAACCCTAGAAATAGTGCTAGTAGAGACTAAATTGAGTTTGGTCCCAAATGAAATGGGCCGAATGTATGTATAGGGTACTTGGATTGGGCCTAGGCCTTTCAATGTCTTCCACATTCTCCATTTCATCTCAAACGGTTAATGAGAAAGTTTTGTAATTTTTTTGTTAGAGATTTTGGAAAAAGGTTAATCCTCATTCCCATGTAGATCCCACCGATAATGGAGACGGACATTTATGACCGATCCATGTCACCTCGAACACTCTATGGAAATTGGTACAAAATCTTTTGGTTTGAGATTGTGGGAAATATTTTTTATCATCATTACCGTCTCATTAGGATCCAACTTGTAACGGGAAATCTCCATTAAAAGAACACCGGCTAGAATAATTCAATTGTGCAAGCTTGTTAACTCTATTTTAAATGTTTGAAGACCATCAAACCGAAAATATTTAGTACATTGTTGGATATTTTGGTTGTGTTCCATGTTTAGTTGATAGCAAACTATATATAATAGAAGATTAAATTTAGCTTACAACATCATAATTCTAATTATATTCCAAGAAATACGAAGGAGGAGAGGCAAAACTCTATCATTCAACAAAACATCTGCTGAATCGCAGACTAAACTTCATAAGATTCTTTCATATATTTTTTCACGAAACGCCTCTCTAATCATATTATAGTTATGCTTGGATCTAATATATACTGTATACGAAACGAGAAGCGGAGAGAAAGTACAACAAGAGTTTTATAGCCCAAGCAGGCCTTTACAGAGATAAATCACAGATACTAAAGTAACAGCACCTAATTGCTCCCAGAAAAAGCTATTTATTTGAGGTATTTAGTTCACTCTTTACATTCGCATTCTGCCACAGAAAAACATTTATAACTTGAACATCGGAGTAAAACCGACAGATTCAGCCCTCTTCTTACTCACCACACAAATTGATGTCCCAGTAGCTGAATCTGCTAGAGGAGAGTTAGCAATTGATGTAAATAAAACCATAAATATATAAGAACATGTAATCCATAGCTTGAGTTGAGAATGATAAGAAAAGACTCGAGACAAAGGAAAAGGGTCTATACATTGACCAAAGTCTACTAACTTGCTTCGTAAAACAACTACATGGTCGTTTGTTTTGGTTTTTGTAGCTCATTCTTGTTGTTTTACACCAAACAACCGATATACATTGTTTCATTAAAATTGAGAAAAACTAACTGTACTTATTTAGAAGAAAATCACGCTAATATCTACCAATTAGCGTCGAAATTACGCAGCAAATAGCTAATACGCAGCAGTTCAAATCTTGTTTAATTACTATAACCTGAAATTGCTATAAAATTGTTAACAAACATGAAACTGGACTCTGGATTCCTACTATAAAGTATGAGTTCATCAATAGACATCAAGTGATTACATTTTAGTTGATACAGCCTTACATGAATCGAGACAATATATCTAAAGTATCCAACACGACTCATAAACTAGGTAAATGAAGTGTCAGTTCAGCTCTTCTTTTGGCAGAAGATTTTTTGTTGTTTCACTCGAAATATCAACCAATTGTTGCAAACAGAAAATGACAACCAATTCAAACAATGGATAGCTAATATGCAACAGCTCAAATCAAGATTAAAATGGACTCTGGATTCCTACTATAAAAAAGGAGTAGATCATCAATAAAAATCAAGCGATTAAACTTTAGTTGATACACGAATCAAGACTACGTATCTAAAACCTCCAAGACAACTTGTAAACTAGGTAGTGAATTGTCCGTTTCGGTTCTTCTTATTACAGAACATTTTTGTTGTTTTACTCGAAATGCCAATTACATCAGCAAACAATAACCAACAACTGATTACATAGGAAAACTTGACTTGAATTCGAATTCAATTACACAAAGATCATTCATTTTGAGAAGCAAAAACACATCTTCTGTTGATTTTTCTAGCTTCTAAGCCACCTAAGCAAACTTCATCAAAGAGCGAATGAAAACCAAATTTCCAATTACGTTTGCTAACTCAAACTTAGCTCTTCTCTTCGATGTATTGGGCCTGGATGGGTTTTCACCGGATCTATTCCAGTTTGCTCTATGTTAACCCATCCCGGTCCAAACCATATTTACATCAGGTTCCAGTTAGATTGAACTGCCGGTTACAAGTCCAACCCAATTTCCACCAAATATGATTATTTCCGGCGAATGAAATGGGCAAACGAGTTGGTTCCAAGCCTGTTTGTAGTTAATTTTTATTGAATCCTCATAGTAGAAAAAACGCATTATAAAGTTTCCTTTTGTTCATGTCATCACTTTCATCATTCCGCTTAAAGTTATGTTAGTCTAAACAATTAATACTCAAATATATAAGAATATGTTACTCGTAGCTTGAGAATGATAAGAAAAGCCTCAGAGATTGAAGGAAAAAACACAAGAGGTACACTCATTAACCAAAGTCTATTAACTTTTTAAAGCAACTCCGCGGTCGTTTCTTTTGGTTTTTGTAGCTCATTCTAGTTGTTTTATTCCAAACAATGGACATATATCGTTTGGTTAAAGTTGAGAAACAACTATCCGCTAATATCCACCAGTTGCCGGCTTGAATCTAATATAATACTATATATAAAACGAGAAGCAGAGAGGTAGCACAACAAGAATTTTTATATTAATAACCAAAGAATGCCTTTAAAGAGGTTAATTGCAGATGCTAAAATAAAAGGTCTCAAAAGCTATTTGCTTGAGGTATTTAGTTCATTCTCTACATTCTACTTACATTCATTCTTGCCACATACAAAAAAGAAGTTTTAACTTAAGCACCCAAGTACAACCCCATAGATTTAGCACCCATTATACTCGCTGGACCAATTGATGTCTTGGAAGCTAAACCTGCAAAACACACGGGAGTTAGTAATTGAGGTGAATCAAACCTGTTTATAGTTTCCTGTTTTGTTCATGTCGACAGTTTAGTTCTTCCAGTCAAAAAAGACACAAGAATATGTTAGCCTAACTAAAAAGTCAAATATATCATAGGTTGAGAGTGATGATAAAAAGACTCGAAACTAAGGAAAACACGAAAGAGGTGTATAAATTAACCAAAGTCTATTAACTTGCTTTGTAAACCAACTACAAGGTCATTCCTTTTGGGTTTCGTAGCTCGTTCTTGTTATTTTACTCCAAACAACGGGCATACATTGTTTGGTAAAGTTGAGAACTACTTATAGCTATTTCAGAAGAAAACCCCACTAATATCTACCAGTTGCCGGCAAAATTACACAACATATAGTTAATATGCAGCACTTCAAATCTTGTTTTCGTTAATATACCCTGAAATTGCTATGAATATGCACATTAAAATGGACTCTGGATTCCTACTATAAAATAGGTAATGAAGTGTTCGTTTGGTTCTTTGATAAAACCAACATGAATCAAGAAAATATATCTAAAACCTAAAACACAACATGTAAACTAGGTAATGAAGTGTCCGTTTGATTCTTTTTACAGAACATTTTGTTGTTCTACTCGAAATGTCAAGCAATATCAGCAAACAATAAACGTCCACAGATTCAAACAGGTCCCAAGTGACAAACAAGTTACGAGTCTGTCTAATATTTCCAATCTGCTGGGGCAATTTTCTATTCGAAAAAGAAATCCTAATAGTGTTTCTTATGGCCTATCAGTTGCTGTTGTTAACTGCTAGATATTAACAGATTTCCTTTCTGAAATAGCTATAGTATACTAGTGGTTATTAGTCAATATTAATCAAATACTTCATATCTAATGTTTCAAATAAAACAATCGCCAAAAAAGAAAAAAAGAAAAGAAAAGAAGCAAACAAACACTAAAAGAAGAGATCCATAATATGAAATATACTCCAAAATGAATGAAATGGCAAAACATCAGCTAGCTCTCTTGCATAATAAAAAAGAAACAGAACTGCATTGCGACACCACAGGAACAATAAAAATAGCAAAAGTTTTGCAAAACATATTTAAAATATGATATTTTAACAAGCAACACATGTTTGTACCTCTTGGGTTTGCAGCTCTTTGAACGCACTAGTAATTCTTGAATCCGGCTTAATTAGTTGATGAGGTATGAAACAGTAAAAGATGACTCTTAGATGACTCGATGACTCTTAGAATGTGAAGATTTTTACAAGGTAAAGGGGTCAAACCACATGAAACTTAGTTCTTCTCCATCCAGCACCAAGCTTTTAGCTTCCTTCTTACCAAGATAAAACTCCAACAAATCGGGGACATATCTACGAACTGATCAAAGACAACGACACGTAGATCGGGACCAAATATTTCAGCTTCTTTTGACTCCAAAACCTTCAAAACATGATACCTCGGACGAACTCCTCTTTCAAACGAATATCCAAGTACATTGAGACTTGCAATTATAGTTTTAGGCTCCAACTTCATAGTATTCAAGTAGAAATGCATGAATTCCTAATGTTCTCCTCGGGAGAATTAAACATCGTAGATATCGATTGAAAGCTTCTAAAATATCGTCTTCACTAAATCCCATACTCTTCAACACCTCAATTTTCTTCTCCCAAGTTGACCGACTCATTTGTATCATCACTCTAAAAGAATTGATGAATATTATACAGTCGGTTCAAAGCCCAGAATTTTAACAGAATTCACAGCACTAATCAACTTTTCAGAATTAATCCATGTTAGATGACTGCTGCAAAATTAGGAACTTCCCCTCTGAAATTCTGGGAACTTTAGGGGTTTGGAGAATCCAAACTTTTGGTGTGAGATTGAGATTGTGTCCGGGTTTTCTTCTAGGTTTTAGATTGGATTCGCTTAGAAGCTACCAAAGCGGACAGATTTGAACCGCTTGTATTCATGAGGTAAGAAACAGTAAAGAAAGTGTGAATTAGCATCAATTGAAGGGTTAGGGTTAGGGTTAGGAGGTGTGAAAGCGAACTCGAAAAAATGAAACATCATACAGATACTCAAATGGGAAAGAAAAAGATTTCACCTTTACTGCAGAAGAGAGACAGGGACGGCTCTGAAAGTGAAATCTGATTTGGGAATTTGCAATTGCAATTCCAGCATACAAACCCTAAATAAATGGCTTAATACCTATCGAGCCCTCTAAACTTGTCAATTTTTTTCACTTTGCCACCCCAACTTAGATGACAACCTCTTAACCACCTCAACTTGTAATTTTGTTCCACTTTGCCTCCTCAACTTGTCAAATATGACCCATTTTGCCTATTTGAGCTGACGTGGCATAATATAAGTGGTTATAAAAAAATCATGCCACATCAACATAAAAAGGGCAAATATGTCATAATTGACAAGTTCAGGAGGCCAAGTGGAAAAAAGTTACAAGTTCAGGTGGCTAAGTGGAAAAAAATTACAAGTTTAGGTGGCCAATAGGTTGTCCGTTAAGTTCAGGTGGCAAAGTGAAAAAAATTGACAAGTTTAGGAGGCTCCATAGGTATTAAGCCTAAATAAATAGTCCTATTTGGGAACAAAACCATGTCGTTTCGGATCACACATTTGAGTTTGGATGTATATGGTAGTCCTGACCTACCCAATTGTACTCAACTGCGATAAAAAAAATTGTTAGGGAGTTGTCGGGCGACCAGATACAAATCCGCTATTAATAAAATAAGTTGGAACAAGTCGAATTTTGAACGTTAGGTGAGTTTATATGGTCCATTTGACCAAGTCTAATTTCTAAGTTTTGAGTGTTTAGATGTTGTCGTGACAACTTTTGTTTACAATGCTACATGTTTTTAGGGATATAGTCAAGCACATATGAATACATACGACACAATTTTTACGCGTTAGTTAAACAGTTAAGAAACTTTGGGAACAAGTCCGGGGTGGCCTTGAATAAGTCAAAGTTTGAGCGTTTACACAATTTAGTCATACATTGAAACTAACTATGATCTTTTCAATGTTTGATTCGCATTTGTTGTTAAGGGTCGGGAAAAGTTAATGCGTTCTCTCACTCTACATTAACTTAAAATGAATCAAGGTACAAATTTAGTCATAAAATTGCTTGGGAACAACCAACTTAGTCTCTACAAATAAAAATAATATAACCTTTTAAGTCTAAGGTTTATTAGGCAGCGGAAGTTCAGGTGCAATTTTAATCCTATTGGTTATGAAAGAGTTAGAGATTAGAATGTAGCATGACATTAAATTATACAGGAAAGAAAATACTCATTTTTCACTAATGAGACTTCAAATTAACACGTCCAGTAAACATTACACTTAAATTTCCAATATTTTCATGCATAGATGTTAAGTCACTTTCTAGTAATAACTAATGTACAAATTTTACAAAACCATCAAATAAAAATCTAGAAAATATTGTATTTTGGTTAATAATGCCATCTCCATGCCATTCTTCATCTGTTTCGTATAAAAAATATTTAACTTCTCGTTATATAACATCATTATATTAGGAGCTTCCTCCTAGTGACAATTCACATACTTTTCCAAGAAACGCATCTCCGAACACTTGAATCCAATTTAACCGTTCATTGTACGATTGAAACTGAATAACCGCACCTCTTGTAACCATACTATTCTTCAAGAGTTATATAAACTCTAGGACAATTAACGATGACTGAATAATCTAAACCCCCAATTTGATGAGAGCAAAACTATCTGAAGGAAGACTGTATTGACAACAGTGTGTATTCTCACTAAGAATGATGAATATAATGCAGAATTGCATATTTAGACTCGAAAATAACAGCAGATGTTTCACATAGCATATGCCAACAAGCAACGTTTCTTTCTACCTCTTGGTTTTGTATATTTCCAAGCAAATAATGTGAAATGACAATGAATCAAAGTTGAAAAATTATGCAGATATGTATTATTATACTCCAAAACCCTTATGCAATTTGAAAACTTGAATCTAATTACATTTGCTATTCGTATATCCGGTCACATTTGAAAACTTGCTTTATTTTCGAATTCAATCACATTTGAGTTCTTATTACTCAAAGATCATTTGTTTTCAGAAGCAAAAACTCATCTTTCTGTTGATTTCTCTAGCTTCTAAGCCACCTAGCAAACTTCATCCAAGAACAATGACAGGCAAATTTGCAATTACATTTGGTAAGCCGACTTAGCTGTTCTCTTTGACGAAAGCTTCATTAAGGCATCTCCTTGTCATTCTTCATCTTCCCCAGATTCCATTGTATCTGAAAGCTTTAGCTTCTGGTTATACAACTCAATTAAATGAGGAGCGTCCTCATGACATTTCACATATTTTTCCAAGAAATCCCTCTCTGGACATTTGAACATACTACTTATCTTCGAATCCAATTTAATCAGACCCTTGGATGACAGATATTCAATAACTGCACCTCTTGGAATCAGCCTCTTCTTCAAGCTATATCTAAGTAGCACAGGGCAATTCACGATGACGGAAGATAGTACCCCCAGTTGTTTGACATAAAAATCCATCACAGCCATTAGCTTATCATCTGAGATTGACATACACAATGGATGCTTTTTGAAGGCTGTGGTAATATCCTTATCGGACCAACCCCAACTCTTAAATAACTCAAACCTTCTATCCCTCCTTGATTTGGGCACTAATACAAAAACCATACTTGCTACAACAAACTGCAACGTCAAGGGATCAAATCCGATTTCCTTCACTTCCTGTACCGCCTTTTCAAATTTGATTGGATTTGCACAAACGCATCGCCAATACTTAAGAAATAGCCACAAAATATTCGAATCAGGCACCCCATTTTCTCTCAAAGCTTTGACATTAGGAATCAAAGCAGCTTCAGGACTGACATGTAGAACATAAGGATTATGTTTAATCACTTCGATGGCTGCTTTGTGTTCAGATTGGAACATGTTGATTAAAATATTGAAAGCATGAACCAATTGATTTTCTAAGCTAACTTTCAAGATATAGGGGTTGAAGGTGAAGATCCTTGCAATTTCAGAAGTTGAAGCTCCTTTAGAGCGAAAGAAGTCAACTTTCGGGGAAATGGTATTGTCCGGATTGCAACATAGTACTTTTGGGAACTTTCTGATCATTTCAGAGATTTGGGTTTCGGAGAATCCATAGTTTTGGAAACAGGATAAGACCGAATCAGGCTGAACTGAGGATTCAAATCGGACAATCTTAGAAGCAGAAAGAGCGGATTTTGGAGATAACCCACATGTTTGAGTAAGGTAAGAAAGAGTAAAAGAGTGTGGAGTATGAGCAGAATCACTTGACAAGTATCTCAAGAGTGATAATGAAACCACCATTAATGATGATGATGATGATGGATTATAATGACAAGTGTAGACATTTCTAGAATGGAGAAGCGTTTTACAGAGAAAATAAAACATTGAAACTGAAAAATCTGACCTTTACAATCAAGTTCCAGAAAGTGAAACCCTAATTTGCAATTCCAATTCCAAACCAAAAATGAACAAGCAAGCAAATAAGTATGTTTTGTTTCTGAGAAAGTAAACCGATGTCGTTTTAGAGCATCTATTGGGCCTCAATGGGACCTATTCCACTTTACTCAAGCCCATCTCAATCTGCACAACATTTACATCAGGTTCGGGTTGGATTGAACACCCGATTAGGTAGCCCGAATCAATTTGTATAACCAACTTATTTCCTTTTTGTGATACTTGTTATCCCGACGCTAGCTACATAAAAAAGTTCAAATGTTGGTAACAAAATCTAAGTTAAAATGACGATTTAATAATGCTTACCATGTAGTTCCAGTGATTATATGTAATATAAATACATGAAAAAGTTATAGTTGTGGCAAAGAGCTCGTGTCAGCTAGGTTTTTTGTAAATCATGTTGTTGGAAGTAACAACCCAAACTAGCTTCTTCTTTTTTAAAATATGTAAGTTTGAATTTGCAATAGGAGAATATATGAAAAAAAGAAATTGATTAAGCTTATATTACATAAATGCAAATATCCAGTTGTGCTCATATGGTCAATGATTGACCAAATACAATTTGGTCAATCACCGTTAGATCAAAATTTAAGGGTTGAGATTAGTTTGGTGGTTTCATTAGTATCTAATCTCCACCCTTAGATTTTGATCAAATGGTGATTGACCAAATTGTATTTGGTCAATCATTGACTATGTGAGCACCACTCTGCAAATACCACTCACATCGTATGTATTGAGAAACAAAACGAAAGTTGAGGTTGCAATTTCATTCGATAACTCGAACTAGTTTTTGATATCATATATTCAGCTATAATTTTTCTAGGGATTCAAAGATATTTATTTCTTTCTCCACGGTATTATTTATACTTTCTTTTCTCTAAATACTATTCAGAAAATTTAACACATCAACATACAGAAAATCTCTTATACTCTCTTAGTCACTTATCATAAACATATTGAAATCCCTTTTACTCACTCAATCACTTAGCATAACAACAAGGTGTTGTAAATTTTAATTTTAGTATGTAAGAAAATTAAAAATTGATTAGTGTCTTCATATTGTTGGAGACAAACGGATTTTTGAAGAATAAATAAAGCCACAAATTCATACTAATTTCCATACAATTTGAAACTGCCGGCTCCATTGAATGGAAGTCAACGTCAACCATATATCTTTCTATACATTAAAACCAGCAGCCAATAATGAAACTTCCTTCTGACTAGACTTTTCAGTTTTATTATTTTACTTAAAATTTGCATATATAAATACACATCCAAACAATACTTTGTATATCATCCCATTAATATTTCATATATTCATAGCATAAAACATCTCCTCCTCTTTTATCCTCACTTACCATTTCTTTCAATGGCTCAGGATTTGGATCAACATATTCAAGAGATTGCTCCTACCCTCCCGAAAATACTCGAGGGAACTACCTTCGAGTGTTCTTTATATAACGGCTTTTGGTTCCCGACTGGGATGTCACCAATACGTGGTATTATTGCTTTCCAAAAGTGTTTCCAGGCCGACAATACTGATGTTCTTGTTACATCCAATCCTAAAACCGGCACTACATGGGTTAAAGCCTTGACCTATTCCATTGTTAACCGAACCCGTTATACCCCTTCTGATACTCCTTTACTTACTTCAAACCCTCATGCTCTTGTTCCATTTCTTGACTTCCATCTCTTTGCCCAGAATGAACTTCCTGATCTTTCCACCATTCCTGCTCCTCGGCTTTTCGGGGCCCACACCCCTTACTCAGGGTTACCAGACTCGGTCAAGCAGTCAGACTGTAAAATCATTTATGTCTGTCGTAACCCTTTTGACACTGTGGTTTCCCTTTGCCACTTCAGCAATGCATTTACACAAAGCAATGATGTTCAGATGAGTTTGGAGGAGTTTTTCGAGTTGTTCTTCAAAGGAATAAGTCCGTTCGGACCGTACTGGGATCATGTGTTGGGATACTGGAAGGAAAGCTTAGCTAGGCCCGATAAGGTGTTGTTTCTGAAATATGAAGACATGAAGGAAGACATTGTTCCTTGTGTGAAGAGAATAGCCGAGTTCATTGGGTACCCGTTTTCAGAAGAGGAAGCGAAAAATGGTGGGATAGAAGAAATAGTGAAACTGTGTAGTTTGGGGACATTGAAGGATCTAGAGGTGAATAAGAGCGGATCGTATTTGTCGAAACACCCGAACAAGGTGTTTTTCAGGACAGGAGAGATAGGGAATGGGGTTAATGTTCTAAGCCCTGCAATGAAGGAAAAACTTCAAGGTGTGATGGAAGAAAAATTACAGGGCTCCGGTTTATCTTTTAAGCTTTCTTAATCATATATCTCTAGACCATAACAAGAATATGAATAAGCATCTCAATCTGCTGAGTTCTTTTGTTTTTCCTAATTCTAGTTTATTTGATATTTTTCTTGTGAGCATATATATGTAGTTAATAAAGTTCTATAATATTCTTTTCAAAGTTTACCCTTTTTTTTAATCTTACTGTTTTTTTTTTTGTTTTTTTTTTTAATCTTACTGTTAATTAAGTTTTAAAGTCATAGGTTGCTTTATTAAAGAATTATATATTATTGCTACCTATATATGTGAGAATGTTCTTCATTTCGAGCTATTTTTTGCGTGAGTTAGACATTAATTTTCATGTATTAGAGGTGAAGATATATAGTGCTCCGGGAGTGCGGTGCACCTTAAAAATACCACTCACATCGTCAAAAATATTGAGAAACAAAACGAAAGTCGATGTTGCAGTTACATTCGATAACCCGAACTAGACCAAATACAACTCCATAACTAACAAATTCCACAATATCATAAAGATTTTCCGCTTCATTGATTGCTTCATGTAACTTGTCATTGTACACTTAGCTAAAAGAGGAGTATCCTCATGACATTTCACATATTTTTCCATGAAATTCTTCTCACTTCACACAAACAAAGTAGTTATCCTTGAAACCGATTCAAGGAGACCTTTAGAGCATAAAAAATGAATAACTGCAGCACTCAGAATGAGCCTCTTCTTCAAGCTATATCCAAGTAGCAGACGGCGATTCACAATAATTGAAGATGCTATCCAGTTTGCTGACATAAAGATCCATCGCAGCCATTATTTTATCCTCCGAGTATAGCATACACCATGGCAACTTTTTGGGAACTCGACTGGATTTATGTCAATAAATATCCAATGATTACAAAGTAGCCACAAAATATTGGATGCACCAACTCCATTTTCTTTTAAAGTGTTGATATTAAGTAGCCAACGAGCTTGAGTTCTGCATAGAACATTAGGATTCTTTACACGTCTTACCAACCAAGCAAAACTGCAGCAGAGCAATTCTCAGAAAAGCATCCATGGCGATCTCCTGAGAATAGCTGCCAGTTGAACTAACTGGCCGTGTTTCCAATAGCTAGATACTTTATTGTAAACTAGGCTTACATCGAATTACATTCGAGTTCTTATTACACAAAGATCATTTATTTTGAGATGCAAAAACTCGTTTTTCTGTTTGTTAATTTCTCTAACATCTAAGCCACATTAGCAAACTTCTTCTTGACAAGCCATTCACACTTCCAAGTGTCCATAGCATATAGATAATCAGTTCAATTTGCTAGTCATTACAATGCAGTACCGTTTGATTCTCTTTTCGGTAACTAATTTTTGCTTTTTGACTCCAAACGTTAAAATATAAGTGCTTGTTTAGTATTGAGAAACGATCATTAGTAGTTATTATTTCATAAGACAAATTGACGAACTTCAACCAGAAAAACCAAACAGTACACAACTAACAACAATTACAAGCAGTAGATATGAACAGCTTAACTTAATAGACTCTAAAATCTACTAAAATTACAAAATGTTAACGTACTAGGAACCTTTGAAGTCACTAATTGCACCACTACAAATGAGCCTCGTCATCAAGATCAAGCTATATAAAAGTAGTGCATGCAGGGGATAGGATTGAACAAAATCAAGAGCACATTATCATGATCTTTACACATCAAACGAGCAAAATGACAACAAAACCATTCTCATAGAACCAGAACTACCACACCAGATATAACTGATGACAATCGGTGGCAGGGCAATACGATTGAACAAAAGAAAACATGTTATGCATATAGCTCATCAATCTTCATTCAAGAATGGCAGAAAAATTTGCAATTACATTTAAGTTGTCGTCTTCAAGGACAGCAAATTAAGGCATCTATCTCCATGTCATTCTTCATCTTCTCTAGATTCCCTTATATCCGAAAGATTTAACTTCTCGTTGAACAATTTAATCAAATGAGGAGCATCCTCGTGACAATTCACATATTTTTCCAAGAAAAGTTTCTCTGAACATATGAACAGAGTAGTTATGCTCGCATGCAATTTAACCAGGCCCTTGGATGACAGAACTTCAATAACTGCACCTCTTGGAATCAGCCTCTTCTTCAAACTATATTCAAGTAGTGTAGGACAATTCATAATGACCGAAGAATCTAAACCCAACCTGTTGACATAAAAATCCATCACATCCATTATCTTATCCTCTGATACTGTCATACACCAGGGAGACTTTTTGAAGGCCGTAGTAATATCTCCATCGGACCAGCCCCACTTCTTATAGACCTCAACCCTTCCATCCCACTTTGATTTGGTGACTACTGTCAACACTCTGATTGCTAGAACAAATCGTGCCTTCAAAGGATTGAATCCCATTTCCATCACTTCTTCCACCACCTTTTTAAATTTTACTGGATTGGTTCCAATGCATTTCCAATTGCTGCAAATTAGCCGCAAAATATTCGACTCAGACGCCCCATTTGCTCTCAAAGTGTTGACATTAGGAATCAAAACAGCTTCAGGCCTTCTATTTAGAACATAAGGATTCAGTTTAATCCCTTCAATGGCTTTGCGTTCTGATTGGAACATCTTAATTAAAGTATTGAAAGTAGTAACCAATGTATTTTCTAAGCTCTTCCCCAAAATATTGGGGTTGACAGTTAAGATTTTTACAAGGTCAGAGGTTGAAACTCCTCTGGAGCGAAAAAACTCGAGTTTGGGAGAAATAGTCTTGTCTGGATTGGAAGACAGCAATTCGGGGAACTTTGTGATCATTTGAGAGATATTGGATTTCGAGAATCCATACTTTTGGAAACATGATATGACCGAATCAGGCTGATCCGAGGATTCAAATCGGACAGTTTTACAGACTGAAAGAGCGGATTTTGGAGATAAACCACATGTATTAGTGAGGTAAGAGACAGTAAAAGAGTGTGGAATGTGAGAAGAATCAATTGAAAAGTATCTCAAGGGTGATAATGAAACCACCATTGATGATGATGATGGGTTATAATGAGAATGGAGAAGCGTTTTACAGAGAAAACGAAACATGGAAAGTGATATTGAAGAATTCAAACTGAAAAATCTGACCTTTACTCGAGAGTTGAGACGAGCAACAAAAGCCCTAATTTGAATTCACTCAATTGCAAATTCCAACCCATGAAGAAAGAAACAAAAACCCTAATTTGAATTCACTCAATTCCAATATGAAGCTAAACCCTATTGGGCCTAAATGGGTTTTGACTGGACCTATTGCTCTAAGTTAGATTAGCTCAAGCCCAGCCCAATCCCCACAATATTCATATCGGGTTGAATTAGAAAAATCCTAAAATCATATACATTTGACACGTGTCTTACTGCATGCAACTTTACTATGTGCCTTGCTTGGACCCCACTCCTCCCTCTAATCTAGTAATTAATCCAAAATTAAGAAAAGGTGACCTGTTATTTACAAAATAGAAATTTACTGAATGAAAATATCTATGTGGTATTTTTGAAGCAAAAAAGCTTAAAATATATGAACCTCACTGAATTTGGTTATAAGAGTTATTTGTCCTAACTTTTAAAATATTCTATTAGTCTCCTTAATTTATAAAACTCTTTAACTAAAAACGTTTTTAGGAAGAGTTTATCAAGGTGGTCGCCTAAGGCCCTAGCGATTTTGAGCCTCTAAATTTTAATATATTGTAATACTAGTTAACTTATATTAAAAAAAAACACACACACAAAATGTAAGGGAACGATAATAGTTATATTAAAAAAAATTATAATTAATTTTGGTCGTATAATTTTCATTTTTCCAAATGAAGGCCAATCTGTTTAGTTTTATTCTATCACGCCTCTCACTTTGAATTTTCACTTTTTTAATTTATAGTATGGAAAAGAAGGATGAGACGATGAAGCATGCATGTGTTATACTTGAGGGATTCTTGAAAGAAGTAGATGATTTAGATATTGATGGACTTGAATTATTTCTAGAATTGCAATTATTGAGAAAATCGTTGCCGGATAATCTAACTAAACCATTTGAAGTGTGGAGTACATCCACAATTTACATCTTGCTTTTCTTATATATTTGGATTACTTACAAATTTATATTGACAATACTGAGTTGAAGTTGATAAAAATCATCTTCGATCAACTAGGTATCAAAAGAGATTGAACAGGTTGACCATGTTGTCTATTGTTTAGAAAATTTTAGCTAATTTGGATTACAACGATTTCATTAGAGATTTCGCTCATTGAAGAATATAGTAATTTTTTAGCACTAAATTATTGTTATTTGACTTTGTTTATTACATATTTGATATATAATTATGAATTCTAGATAATAATATATCTAGTTTATTATTATTGTTAAATTTAGATGTGAAATTAGAACAATTTCACATAAGGTCTTCAACGTGATTTTACTAGAAAAATTTGGCCAACGTCGTATTACTGGTCAACCGTGTCGCTTTAGATTATAGTTCACTCATTAGTTTTTAGATGTTATAATAGACGACTCATCAACAATTTTCCACGATATCAATAGTTAAAAGTTTTAAATCACTTAAGCTGGATCTTTGATTTGGTATTAGGTCATAAATAAATAATCTCAACTTTAAAAATCGGATAAATTTTCATCTAATCTTATCAAAAAAATAAAAATAAAAAGGGTAATTTCTGAAAGAAAAACTCATGTGTTTACAAATTTTGTTAAAATAGTGTTTGTGTTTACTTTTCTGACAAAAAGATGATTGTGTTTCTAATTGTTACTCAAAAGACGGAAAACTCATTAACAATGTTAAATGTGATGATGTGGTTGTTGGGATTTGTCATTGGAAATCGATTCAAATGCGCAGCGGAATTGCTTAATTGAAAACCTAAATCTGGGATCGCGGTTTGTTTCGGATTAATTAGGAACAATAAAATCTTTTGTTGTGATTTAAAGCATATCTAAATCTTACTCGTTAGTCTCATTCTAGAGACGTCAAAATCCAGAAGTGTAGACTCTCCAAACTCACGTGCACGAACTACTCTCGAACCGAGACCGATGCTAGTCGAGATTTGGTGTGTGAGGGGAGAGAATTCGGCTGCTCCATGTTTCTATGCTTGGCCAAATTAAATGTGCAGTAGGATTAGGGTTTTATGTTCTCAACATAAACTATTTATATGTGTAGGTTATTTGATTAATTACATTTCTAATCCCTACACTCTTTAATTCACATAAGTTCATTCCTAAAGAATAACATATATGCAATTAGATGCAATTAGATTAGAATTAATTTTACCAATTAACCCTACAATATAATTAGATTAATATTTCACTTAATTAATTATTGTACCAATTAATTAATCTAATTCAATGAATTAATTAATCAACTGTATGTAATTAATTAGTTACATATTAAAAACCCATTTGGTATTGATAAATTACCTTGATGATTCACGTCAACTAATTATCAATCCATTCTCTCCAAAACACCATATTCTCTAATCCAGGTTCAGTAATTCTAAGTGCATGATCCTTTGGGTTTGTTTCCATGAGGTCGTGAGCCCGAGTCTCAACGACTGTAAGCAGATTCTAGCAAACCATTATAGCCCCCAGATGTTCAGCCTCCAATAGAAGGTGAAAACCCAGTAGTGATCTCTACATATCTTTTACCAACTGATATTTAGAGTATGAACTAGAGACATGGTGAATGTCATCCTCTCTGTTGTTCATATGTTTCTTGATTCTAAAGTAAACCGATCACTTAGATCAAGCTGTACAAACTTATCCGGGTATGGTCATACACTTATCAGTCTCACTTATCAAGTGGCCGGTGATATCATCTCATCATAAGACGAGTAATAATCCTATCACTCCCTTATCCATATTAATATGTTCACTATTCCACCTAACATGCTTGTATTTAGCATCTTGTTACAGACCCGTTAGTAGCATATCAAAGTGAACCAGATTCCATATCAATATGATAATGAGCTCAAGTCAGAAGACACTAAAGTCATACTCAAGAAAGTTCTATGACATGTCAACCATGTGACTTTCTTGTAGTTGATTGGTGCAGTCTCGTGCGTACCACACGTACCCGTGTTTATAGTTGACCAACCTAGTACCATGACTAGTAATATATACTACCATACAACTGTCAAACACACAAGTCTATTGTACCACTATTTGTTCCCACGATTAGGAAAGACCTGAGACATTTTATGATTATCAATAAATGGATATTCTACTCATAATATATACACAAGATATATATATGCAATAGATTAGTGCCTTTAATAAATGTGACACACATGATGTATGAATCAGAAGCCCGATGTATGATACAATCATATCAGAACCAATGCCTATGAACTAGGGCACACCAACAGTGGCAATGAGTATTTTGGTCTTAATTTATTAGTTATGTTATAAAAAGCTCATTTCTCACACTTTAAAGTTGGAAACACATAATGGTTTAGAAATTTACTAATAAATTAAAACCGAAAACTCCTTAGCACATCATCACATTTAACACCGTTAATGATTTTTTTGCTTTTTACCTAACAGTGATAAACACTATTATTTTTTTATCAAAAAGCTGAACACATACACTATTTTAACAAAATCAGTAAACACAAGAGTTTTTTTTTTAGAAAATTACTCAACTAAAAAAAATTCTCATCTAATTTATTTATTTATTTACTTTACAATGGCTATCACCACTTGGAAGTAACATATAAAAATTTATTATTATTATTATTATATTGAGAATTTGATATAATATAATTCAAATTAGAGTATAGGAAAATTTTTGTTTTTTAATATAAAAAGTAGGTTGGTTGATATATGTATGTAAATAGAGCTCTCTCTTTGGTTGCACCTCTCAAAATTACACAAGGTCGGTCCTCTCTCTCTTTTCTCTCTCTGGTTATTTCCTCTATAAAAAAATCACCTTTATGGGGAATCTAATCTGACCCAATTGGTGTTTTCAGGTGGGCATAACAGAGGAAGAAGATCTGATGTACTCGCTGGTGAATCTTTATTTAACGCTTCATCATGATGGCCCTTGATAATCAAGGTTTGTTTTTTTTCTGATTTTTCTGGTTTTTTTTTTGCGATTTTTCAAGTGGGTATTTGTTGTTTGATCGTGTAATTGCTTCAATTTTGTTTTCCCTACTGTTTACGATCTGGGTTTCATGGTTTGATCACTGGAATTTAGAATTTACTTTTGATTGGTTCTTCTTGTTTCTGTGCTGGTCATACACTCTGATGATA
Source organism: Euphorbia peplus (assembly GCA_028411795.1). Classification (NCBI taxonomy): domain Eukaryota; kingdom Viridiplantae; phylum Streptophyta; class Magnoliopsida; order Malpighiales; family Euphorbiaceae; genus Euphorbia; species Euphorbia peplus. The sequence goes on along the minus strand of CP110843.1, from coordinate 2,006,046 downwards.
ATGTATTGTGAGTTTTTTTCGGGTTACTCGGTGAATCTAGATTGGACAAGTTCAGTACTAAATGCTAAGTTCTATGTGGTTAAATTATATGGGTTTTTGTTGTAGATTGTGGGTGGTGTGAGTGATGAGGATTGGATACTTAGACTGCTGGTAGAACTGTCTGTCTTGTTGCTGGAGCTTGAATATCATTGAAGGATTGAACGGGTGATTATAATTGAATTACCTCTTTTCTTAGGATTTTAATGTTGCAATGGTTGGAGAATTAAATGTATTGTGATTTTGTTTCGAGCTACTAAAATTTTGGTGAATGTAGATTGGAGAATTTCAGTACTAAATACTAAGTTCTATGTGGTTAAATTGTATGGTTTTGGTGTATTTTGTTGTTGTGTGGGTGGCGTGAGTGATAAGGAGTGGATGCTTAGCTTGAATATAGATGAAGGATTGAACAGGTGATTACAATGGAATTACTTCTTTTGTTAGGAGTTTAATTTTGTAATGGTAGGAGAATTTGGAGTTTGAATTCCTAAAATTAAGCAAATTTTATGTTTCATGGTGGAAGAAGTTGGAACTCTTTGCTCATTCTTGGCTCTTGGGCAAGTATTTGTTACGAATTCCAGATTTAGATTCGACCCTAGATGTTTTCTGAGTGGTGATTTTGTCTGGCTATGTTGTATGGATGTCTACTCATAATTGTTCAATTTTATAATAGATCTTCGTAAGTGAAGGATTTTTTTTAGTCTCAAGTTAGTGTTAGATCTTTGATTGCTAAAGTCATAACAGGGTATTATATATTGCATTCTCAGCTATGAGATATTTGACCTAGTCATATCGGTTACATAATTTTTTTGAAGAATTCCTCTTCATGTATCTTTAAAGCAATTATTGCTATACGCTAATTGTTCAGCAATATTCTAACTCTACATATCTTGGTTCTCAGTTGAGCTTGATAGATTTATGTTATTCCCTACATTTTGTCTTCACAAGCAATGTTTGTCAATCCAGTTTTAATTTCTCTTTCAGTGGGTACTCGTTAAGTAGATTGTGGTCGTTGTTGTATTGTATTTTCTCCTTGTGTAAACTGTAACAACAATAAAGTTTAAATTGACATGCATGATAGTACCTTCATGTAGAAGGTCTACGTTTGGGTATAAACATGTAGATCAGCTACTCTTATATTAGGTACGAGGGACCTAGACATATCTGCATAAAGCTGTGCCTGTGGATTTTTATATTGTATGGGCCACGTTGTTGTCGTGAATTTGACTAGGTGCATTTACTTATTTTAATTGTAATTGAAAACTTAAGTTTTCCACTCAATGCATTGAGAGGTATTCAATAGCTAATCAGCTTTGGACTTGATATGTCATGATTTTGGATGGAAGTTACTTCTAGGCAAGCTATAATTCCGTAAAGGCCACCAAAAGAGTTGATGACTACGAACATTATCCATTGCAGTTTTATTACCTTCTTAGCTGAGTTACACTGGACCTTTTTCAGTGGCTTAAATTGGCATCTCCTACTTGGTTACGTTTGTGTTTAAAATTGCTCACCACCTGTATATTTTCCACCTCCCTCGATTTATTCCCTCCAAATGGAAATCTGTTTATATCAGGCATCTCTTATGTATTTCATTTGGTTAGAATGCCATTTAGTCATGGTCATTGATGATGAACATAATTCGTGTTTCTCTAATATTTTACGCTTCTTTTACTGCAGAAACACTTCAAAGGAGTTGCGAGGCATCCTTAAAATGCCTCCAGACGAAGGGATTCCCTTACGGGAATTCCATTGATAGCTTTTCAGAGCTTAAAGAAGAAATCAGTGTTCATGCAGCTGCAGATGTAGTAGAACCAGTTCACTCAGTGAGCAATGAATATCTTGACCTTCCTCCTGAATTTCACAATAAACCCACCTACCATCATGATTTTGGCTCGTGGTCAACTTTTTATCCTGACTCTCAAAAGGTGCAGCAATGCCAAATGAATTGCTTTGAGAGCCATATTTATCCCTTCCCAGTCGATTCTCGGTTTCAGTATGCAAATGCCCCATTCAACATGTATTCCCATGGATATCCATATGAATTCCAGCTTCAAGATTTTCAGTATTTTGTTGTCATAGACTTTGAGGCTACATGTGACAGGGAAAGAAATCCCCATCCACAGGAGATAATTGAGTTTCCGTCTGTCATCGTGAGTAGTGTTACTGGCCAACTAGAAGCATGTTTCCAAACATATGTGAGGCCAACTTGCAATCAACTGCTTTCTGATTTCTGCAAGGATCTGACTGGTATCCAACAAATCCAGGTTGGTTTGGAATCATTTACCTCATAGACTTGAGCTTGAATGCAAACGTTGTTTGGCCTAATATTTTTAAACTGATTTTCGATGACATCAGTAATTGCCATTTTCTGCCATATACGCCCTTTGGTTAAATTGACTTATGTTAGAAATTACGTGAACCTTTTTATTTAGAATTATAATGTAACGACTTGCTGTCTCAAGAAGCTTGAAGCATGGCCATGTTAGGAAATCTGATCATAGATAAGAAAGAATTGAATGGTTAAATAGACAAAGTCCTTCAAATTCTGTTTTCATTTTTCTTGCTCGTCCTTTTTCTGACTTTGAAGGGAAATAAATAGTTCTGTTCAATGTATTTTACTCGGGATTTGCCGATTATGCCTTTTATTTGCTGTAATGTACATTATATGGTCCTAGAACCTAGGATTAGTTTCTAAATACCATATTACTTAGGAGTCTATATTGAAGTTTTTCTCGGTTTATTATTTCCTAGGTAGTGGCTTTGTGTTCAAGTACAAAGATTTCTGATGAGAAACCAGATAAAAGTTGCAGCACCAGAAGTTGTGCTAGCTACTCCTCCAGGGTGTAACTTGAGAAATCCTCATCAAACCTTGATTTATTAATGACTTTAGTTTTTTTTTGTTTGTGGGCCTAGCTCGTTCAGCTTCAATACTTATTGGTCAAAAAAAGGTTATAGCATAGCCCAAAGGTATCGTTGGGGAAGTAGGAAGCAAGGGAATGGAGAAACAGGTTAGTCCTGCTTAAGGTTGCCTTGTTTCTTGTTTGAGAAAGAAGAGAGTAGTCAACAGACACAGGCTTACAAGTTACCATGTTGCCCACAGCCATCTTTCGTTCCAAATCTAGAGGAAAGTAGGGTCAGTGTTACTATTTGACATCTTAGATTTGTTCCCATGTTAATCTAATTTTCTTTTTAAGGGTAAAGGTTTGAATCATATTTTTGCATTCAGACTCCTTTCAGTTACTTTCGCCCATATAATGCGACACTAAAATGCACATTTCTGTAAAACATAGATTATCTTTATCACATGGAGAAGTATAATAATCCGAGGACAATTTAGTGGAATTTATGGGAGTAATCTGCCGTTACCTCTCAATACCTGTGCTATTTTACATCCATATTGTTATAAAGAAGTTACTGTTTGTTATCTGTGATGTTTTTCTTATGTTCATTATTGTGTGCGGTTCCAGGTGGACAGGGGTGTTACTCTTAGTGAGGCACTACTCAGGCATGACAAATGGCTTGAGAAGAAGGGGATAAAAAACACAAACTTTGCTGTGGTGACATGGTCCAACTGGGATTGTCGGGTGATGTTGGAATCTGAGTGCCGTTTCAAGAAGATCAGAAAGCCCCCTTATTTTAACCGGTAAGTTGACTTGGTGTGCACTCTTGCACGATATATAAATAGTGTACTGCTTTGTATTGCAGATTGTACTGAAAGAAAACGAATGCATTGTATTAGTTCCGTTATGGCTATTAATATGACCTGATTTGCTTTTTGATTTGTGAATTTCAGGTGGATCAACTTGAAAGTTCCGTTTAATGAGGTCTTTGGTGGTGTAAGATGCAACTTGAAGGAGGCTGTAGAGATGGCTGGGTTAGCATGGCAAGGCCGTGCTCACTGTGGACTTGATGATGCTAAAAATACCGCTCGGCTACTCTCCTCCCTCATGCGCAGGGGTATTAGATTCTCCATCACAAACTCACTTACATGGCAGACAAATGATTATTCCTTTTCATGGAAGCAATCCCCCGATAACATGACCGTACCACATCAGCCCTACAAACTCAAGGAGCTTAATCTTCCTGTTTTTCACTACCATCCTTTATGCTACTGTGGTGTCAAGAGTGGAAAATGCATGATTCGGCAGCCTGGACCAAGGCAAGGGAGCATCTTCTTCGGCTGTGGCAACTGGACTGCCACACGAGGCTCCCGCTGCCATTACTTCGAATGGGCAACTAATTGACAGAAACTCGGAAAAGACTGGTTCTTTTTACTTATTTCCATCATCATCGTCATCACCATCACATACATCCTGAGGAGCACTTCAGGATGTAGTCTGTAAAAAAAAAGTTAAAAACAAAAGAAAAAAAATCGAAAAATATCGTAGTCGGTTGTCTCCTAGCAGGAGCAGTTATGTTTCTGCTTCTCGTAGAGAGAGCAATACCAAAAATAGTTGGCTAAATTGCTCTAGTGTGTCTGTCTGGTAAAAGGATCAGAAATAGGGAGCTATTACAAGAATGTAAAGCTGACTTTCTTGTTGATAGGAGAACAAAATTCGGGTATGTGACAAAAAATCGGGTAGTTATTAGGAAATGTTGGTTGCGATTTTACATGCTCAGACATGGAAAGTTATGATTATCATAAATAACCTGTGAAATAGGGAAGTATTATTCGGGTTTCCTATGGATTTTCTAATGGGAATATGGGTGGAAATATTTTCCCCCCCTCAGTTTGCTGATCACTTATTTTCTTGTTTTTTTTCTTCGTGTGTTTTGAATTCGTTTTTTATTAGTGTTTCTTTGTGGTTTGTGCTAGATTGACTTGAATGCCATTGATCAATTATGATTGCTCAAATTGAGCAAATGATAAGGAAAGTTAGGACCTGATTGCTTTGGTTTTGTTATTGTTGTTACTTACTGGTAGGTGTTTATTGTAGATGATGTTAAGGAAAGATAGAATTATGTTACATATATCATTTTCTTTTGAAATTGTTAACATAATAGTTCAAGAATAAGATTTCGACATGTAAACCCGAATTATCACCTCTAGTTTGATGTACACGAATATTCTAGGAAGAAAAAGTGTAAAATTGTTTCAATTGATAAAGATTATTCACCTATTCTATAATATATAGGTAATATTTAAGGTTTCCTACACCCCTACTGTAAGAAATAGTAAAATTTTATCCTTATCTAAATTGGTAAATTTTTGATTCCAATAACATTACGTGCGACAAGTTTTCGCCTAGGTAATACGGTTCATATACAACACTCCTCCTACAGGCACAATGTGGTGTTTGTACCTCCAATTATCGAAAATCACAGCTTATAGGATGGTTTCACTTATAGAAGTGATATCGTTATCCATTTATTCATGGTCTATGATGTGTTCGGAAGAGACATTTTGGTCAATAAAGTATTAAAAAATAAAGACATTTTGGTTTAATGTTTGACAACAAAAGTTTATCGTTTATATTGATTAAAGTTTAAATGTTGGCTTAAACTCTATCTTTAGTAGAAAATTTCAACGAGAAATAAAGCTATTTGGAATTTAAAATGCTACCAATTTCGCGTCGAGAAATCAAATAAAAATATCATTGTTTTAAGCGAAAGATTCATTAACTGTTTAGGCGTTAAAATTAGAGACACAAAAATATTTAAGTGCTTAACATTCGATCAGTTTTCAACTAATCTCGGAATATACTCAGACACTCCCACCCGTCTAGTGATACTCACAAAATATTTAAAAAATTTACTAGCATTTATATCGTGCAACGTTTTTCACAAAAATAAAATGATAATAATAAATTACAAGGAAAACGAAAGGACAGAAATAGCCTTATAAGTTAGTTACAAAAAAATTCCCGGGAAGAAAGATCCGCCATTGATATTTTGTGTCTGATGTTTGATCATCGTCCCCATCCATGTGACCAAAATGTCGAACACAGAAGAACACTTGATCGGCACCACCACTACCACATCCCCCGGGATCTCTAATCTTCTTCAATGGAAGCAGCACGCCGAGCTATGTGTACGGATGATCTTTTCAATCCGCTCACATCAACCTTCATACAAAGTTGCACAATGCTCCTCGTTTCGCATATCTTCCATGTCGTTTTGAAACCCCTAGGTCAACCCGGTCCTATCGCCCAACTCCTGGTATATTTCTATTTTCACTATCAATACATATATTCACATACAAGGCACCATTGAAAATATACTGAGTCTACTTTTATTAAGCATCAACATCATATATGTATTGTGCGGATGTTGCAATGGATGTGTGTCATACGAGAAAAGAGACGTGTGTCGCGTAAGACGTGTATTCAGAATTAAATGATTGAAAATCGATGATTTAAGGTGTTTTGGCCATATAAAATGAAGGATGACAAGTTGCAAGAAGAGGTAAGTGAGGGTAAGGGGAGGTAGAAGCAAACTTGGAAGAGAGTGATATGAGTTTTTTCGGGATTCAGCAAAATATGGTCCTAAATAGGACGGAGTGGTGGGAGAGAATTTATGTCACCAACGCGACTTTAGCTCTACGGTTCTCTTTCATGATTCCTGTTAGCCGACCCCGATTCATTTTGGAACTAAGGCTTTGTTGTTGTTATAAACACAATATCAGAGAAAATCTGCTACAGATATAGCATAACAAATTATTTAATTTTTTTTTGTTCTAGCAAACTACTAAATCTCTTAAAATTACTGACTTATTTTGTAGCAACTAAGCCTATATTCCAACATTTCTTGTTTTAATTGATGAAGCTATTTTGATTGTATGATTGGCTAATAATGGGCTTTGTCAGGCAGGATTCACGTTAGGCCCCTCGATTTTGAGCAGGTTTAAGAAAGTGGAGGCTTTGTTCGATCAGCCCGATTTGAATGATTACATTCTCGTTGTTTCCTTCGTTTTTCGTATAGCTATCATGTTCTTGATTGGTTTGGAGACTGATATTCCTTACTTGAGGCGCAATTTTCGTCGAGCCGGTATAATTGCATTTGGGGGGATTGTTTCTGGTGTCATATTTGGGGCTGCTATAACTCTTTTTGTTATGCGTATGTTGCTTATATCGGATAATAAGCTTACTTTCGCCAACTTGATGGTTGTAATCTTATCGAGCTCAGCCTCGCCTGTAGTGATTAGGTTTGTGACAGAGTTGAAGTTTGAGACTGCTGAGATTGGGAGAATGGCTATATGTACTACTATAGTCAATGAAATGTCTTGCTTGATATGGTATGATGTTTTTATGGCTTTGAGCTCAGGTAAAATGTTCGGTCATGCGATTTTATGCATTTTGTCCACTGGGGTAGTCGCTGTTTTCAATAAGTGTTTAGCCGTTTGGTATAACAGGAGGAGGCAGAATGAAAGGTATCTGCGGAGTGCTGATGTTTTAACTATTTTTGGCCTGGTTGTATGGTTCTCGTTTATTATCGAAGAGTTTGGCTACAGTAGTACAGTATTTTGTTTCATGATGGGTCTCATGTTCCCTAGAGAAGGCAAAACAAGTAGAACATTGGTGAATAAGCTTTCGTATGCATGTAATAATTTCATCCTCCCTATCCATTTTGGCTTCATTGGCTTCCGGTTGGATGTCAGACATCTGTATAGTTACAGAAATGCCATAGTTGTTGTGCTGGTGGTCTTAGTGAGCATTGGGGCCAAAATTATTGGAACATTAGCAGCTTGTCATTACCTAAAAACTCCGCTGAATCAGGGAGTCATTCTTGCTTTCGTACTCAACTTCAAAGGGCATAGTGAACTTTTAGTTGTTGATACACTTTCTAGGCCATCCTATGTAAGTTTCTCTCGAGGATGACTTTCCTTTCTTTCAGGTTTCAGTCAATTTTTTTTTCTTATAAAGCTTGGTTTCGGTTTGTGGCAGGATTGGTGGGATGAAAATTTTCACCACTTGGTTGTAATAGTGGTCGTGCTTAACACAATTATATCAGGATTTGTAGTTTCTTGTACATTAAGAAATGACGATAATTACTTCCTCGGGCGTCACAGCATACTTGAATTTGATGATCCAGAGGATGAACTAAGGATGATGTTTTGTTTATACAGCTCCCGCCAGATATCGGCTAAATTTGGGCTAGTTACAGCATTAAGAGGATCTGCAAAAGCCCCGATCAAACCATATTTGATGCACTTAGTTGAGCTACCTAAAAAACGGGTAACAAATAAATTGATGTACCATGAATTAGAAGATAGAGATAATTTTAGTGACGAGGAAGAATATGGCGGAGATGATGTGACAAATATTTGTGAGGCTGTGGATGCTTTTAGTACAGAGAATAAAATTCCAATTACTCAGAAGAAAATTGTTTCATCCTTGTCAACCATGTATGAAGATGTATGCAGTAGCGCAGAGGATTTGCGTGTATCAATTATCATTCTCACATTCCATAAGCACCAGCGTCTTGATGGGAAAATGGAAAATAGCTCGGAAGCTGATAGGCTAAACAACCAGAAGATTCTTCGCCATGCCTCGTGTACTGTTGGGATTTTTGTGGATAGAGGGCAGACTGGTTTTCAGCTGCCTACTTCTGGACATGAGCAACACGTAGTAGCGATATTCTTTGGAGGTCCTGATGACCGTGAAGCATTAGCATGGAGCAAAAGAATTGCATCTCACCCGCAGATTCATTTAACTGTCATCCGTTTCCTACTAGCATCATCGCATGATATACGTAGACCTTCCGCCAAGAGCTCCGAAGAAGTACTTTTGACTATGTCCGACTATCATGAGATGGAAATTGAAAGAGATAATGCCTCAATGGAGGATTTCTACAAGAGGTAACTTGAACTAAATTCATTATGTTTATTGTCCTGCCATGAATTAAGGGGAACCACAATGAATATAATCTGTTTCTAGCAGCGCCAATTTATAGTTGTACGGTGTAGCTATGACAAATGTATTTTTATTCCAAACTATACGGGTTGTTTTCTATCACATGACAGTACTGTAACTCCTTTGTCAGATATGTAATCTCAGGAAAAGCTGGATACATGGAGAAGTTTGTTAACAACGCAAAGGAAACGGCAGAGGTTCTAACCGAGATTAGAGAGATGTATGCGCTGATCATAGTAGGCAAAGGTGACCAAGGATTCTCTCCTTTGACAACTGGTTTGAGTGATTGGGAGGAATTCCCAGAGCTCGGTAACGTTGGGGACCTTCTAGCTTCTTCAGAATTCAAGGCCAATGGTTCAGTTTTGGTCATTCAACAATATAGACTTTCGAGGAATCATTGCCATCTTCTACATGGATAAGTACTCAGTAGATATGACCATATACATAACTGTATACTAGTTTAGTCATTAGTAAGAAGTAGATGCAAACTGTACAGCTTTCGGTCAAATGTTCTCGTAAAGAATATTTGACAACTTCGAAAGGTTTTCCTTTTCTTTTGTGGTTTCAAATACAAATTTTAGACTTACTAACTGTTGTTAAGTTCATCTTTTTTTCCCCCATTATCCTTTATCGACTTCGAGTTCCAGGACATGTAAATTAAGGTGTTTCGGCAAAGCTTTAGGCATAATGTAACTTTACGTTATTCGTTTCTTTTTCGTTTTGGGTACAGATGTTTGGTCTGTCATAGACTCGCTCATATTACCTTAACTATGAACTTGTTACCATTTTTTTATTTGCTTTTGAGAAGAGGAATAAGAGAAAAAAATATGTCGGCTTAGTAACGATGAATCAAATCAGGGGCCATCTCTCTTGCAGCTAAGAAGGCATGAAACAGAATGGCGAGTCGACAAGCGTGGCTAGTCACAACCCGAAGAAGATCCGAGCAGCGGTCTCATCCTTCATAATGGTAAGTTTGTGAGTTCTTCTTGTGAGATAATTTGGTTCAAATCATACTATAATGCATTTTTCTAGCAATTGTTTTATGCAGCTAGTCATTTTCATATTGTTTATAGAACTAATGGCCGGGCTGGTTATTCTCTTCAGCATTGCAGAATATGTCGTTGAACATCTGATTTTTGACTAGTTCTATTCGAAGTTTGCTTTCGAGTCTCACAAGAAGGAAAACACCTCCACATTTACAGGTTTCTTCTTCAAACGTATCCCTTTTGCAAATAACATAGGCTGATAAAGGTTCGGGTCATGTTCGTATTCTTCGTAAGTGACAATTGTAATTTTATCATCTCTATTAAAATGACATGTAAAATGATGAATGTATCAAATATAAATGATATGTAATAAAAGGTTGAGTGAGCATATACTCCCTCCGTCTCACAATTTTGTGCAAAATAACTCATTCTTTTGTCCCATAAAATATGCACATAACTACCAACTAACCCTCACTTTACTAATATACCTTTATTTATTATGGTTTAAATTACTAAATATAGAATGGGTATCACTATTTACAGCCCACTTTGACAAATTTGCCCTTTTCATTGTGAACAAGTTAAGAAAAAATAAAAATAGAAAGCTCTCAAATCAAAAAACCTAATTTTGAAACTATAACATTAAAAATTCAGAGTTTGAGATGTTGAATGACCCAACGAATCCGGAATGGAACAGTGATGATCAATCATTAGAATACGAGGTACTCGAACAGTAAAAAAACGTTGAATTTTTTGTTTTTTTTTTAAAACGGCATCAAAGCCGTTTGCCCTAAGGCGAAACGGCCATGGTGGCCGTTCCACCATATGGTGGAACGGCCAACTCGGCCGTTCCTCCGTATGGAGAAACGGCCACCAAGGCCGTTCCTCCATATGGTGAAACGGCCTCGGTGGCCGTTTCTCCTTATGGTAAAACAGCCACCATGACCGTTTCTCCATAAAAATGGCCTCCAAACCCTAATCAATCCACTTTTTGAAATTTTTAATCAAATTAACTGTTTTTTGAGTTTGTTTTTCATACTTTATTCGTGTTTTTGTCCATAATTGAGAGCAAAAGGTGTCATTTTGATGTTAAAAAGTTTAATCTTGAAAAATAGGTTGTTAAGAAGACATCAAAATTAAGAAGGAAATTATGAAAGGGGTATTTTGGGCATAAGTGGGCTGTAGTTCGGAAAAAGTGGACTGTAAATAGCAACCCAGATATAGAATACATTAAATGTTTTTCATTAAAACACTACATTAATTGGGGGCATATAAGTAAAACAACAATAGTATTTAATGTTTTCTTATTTAGTGTGCAAACTTATTTATGCACATAGTTATGGGACGGAGGGGTACCATTTATCCATTAACCTTTCTTAATCCTGAAAAGCTTAAAGCACTTTTTTGTACTCTGATCTATAAAGTTTATAAATATTTACCGCCTAATCTATTAATATTTGTGAAGTCCCATTCCATTTGCACAAGAAGTTAACAATTTCGTTAAATCGTCCAAGTTGGCATATTTTTGACACACTAGATAATGCACGTCATCCTACACGTTACAATGCATCCATGAAAACTAAAACCTTAACACATTTTCAAAATACATGGAATATGATATTTCATTAAAATAAATAAAACCTTAAACTATATAACACAAACCCAATTCAGAGACAAACTATTAAAATTTTAACCGTTTTACTATCCATGTTAAGATGTTAATAAATAATTGGTAGCATTAGTCAGATAAAACACCGTTAGTCAAGAGCGCCAGGAATATACGATGATTAGTTACAAAAATAGAGTCAACGACAAGCCGAGTTTGAGTGCTTAAGCGCAATTAGGCGATCCAGTCAATTTAGTTGAATTTTCAATTTTGAATGTTTTTGTAGAACCTAAGCATCTAGGTGGCTCGTATTTATAACATGGACAACTCAAAATGAGTATGTGAGTTGCACCGACTATAACCATCTAAAATTGCGTTGGTGCTCAAAATTCGACTTATCTTCGAGTAACTTCCCAACTGATTTCCAATTAGTAGTTTTTAGAGGTGTCAAAATGGGTAAATGGGAAAAAATCAAATGAATGAAATAAAAATTATATATTTGATAGTTTTTTCAAAACATGTCGCGTCACCTTTACTAACTTTCTAATCTAGATTGTGTTGTATTTGTCTCTGTTTAATAAAAGTGTCATGTCAATTTATATAGGTTTAATAGTGAGATAACCCCTGAACTTGGACCAAATTGACAAGTGACACCCCGAACTTTCAATTGTAACAAAAATTTCCCTGAACTTGTAAAATCATATGAACTAATCCCAAATTGCTGACATGACAGGGAGAGTGAGATTCAAACTCTTAGGGGAGCGTGAAAGGGTTGAAAAACGAAAAAAAAAATAATTAAAAAAATTAAAAAATATAAAAACATTAAACAACAATTAATTTTTCTTTTCTCTCTCATGTTCTTCATTTTATTCGTGTTCTTCATTGAAATTCTTTCTTTTTCTTTTTTTTCCTTTTTTCTTTTTCTTTTTCCTTTTCTTCTTCTTCTTCTTTTCCTTTTCTTTTTCTTTGTTTCCAGATTTCGTGGGAAATCTGGATAAACTCCAGCGTTTCCGTCAAAAATCTGGAAATTTCCAGATCGTATCAAAGAAAAAGAAGAAAAAAAAAAGAAAAAAAGAAGAAAAAGAAGAAGAAGAAGAAGAAGAGAAGAAAAAAAAGGAAAAGAAAAGGAAAGAATAAAAATCAATAAGAAGAAAGAAAGAATGAAAATGAAGAACAAGGATGAACTAATTTTTCTTTAATTTCTTTTCTTTTTTTAAAATTTTATTAATTTTTTTATACATGTGGCGTTTGACTTTTCAACAACCAATGACATGTTGCCACGTGTTGCGCGTGTAGTTCACTTTTTGGATGCAACTATACCATGACGGATATGAGGGTTAATTGTTACAATTGATAGTTTTCACGGGGTTAATTGTCCAATTTTACAAGTTCAAGGGGATTTTTGTTACAATTGAAAGTTTGGGGTGTCACTTGTCAATTTGGTCCAAGTTCAAGGGGTTATTTCACTATTAAGCCATTTATATATAAACATAGAGTCAGGTTCAGGTGAGATACCCCTCTTACCGTGAGACACACATCTTATTGTGTGACAATAGGATCCAGGCGGGGCATTTTTGTAAATAATCAAGCAAAATTGGAACGATCTCCTTTCTTTGTTGCGCCTTCAACGCTCCTCCCACCTTTATCGTCCAAAAATTACTCCAGCCTTCTCCAATCACATATGCTGCTCCCGCCACCGACCAAACCAGCGCCCTTCTCTGATCACCTCTGCATCTTACGCAAAAAAACCTAACCTTCGCCGATGTCTGCTGTCCAAGTCAAAGTTCGCCGGCGACCTCACCTCATTTCTGATTTTGTCGTGGTGTCCAAAATTCATCGATAGGGAATGGAACAATATTCGGTCTCATTTAAGGATTAAATTTCATGTTGTATGTGTTAATTTCAATTTTGTGTTGTTGGCATCTCAAATTAATTAGTTCAAGGTTTGCAAGTCTAAGTTGTATGTGATAATTTATCACATGAAGAAGACTACGAGCAGGGGTAGAGACTCAAAATTATGTTATTTATTAATTCATGCTTGTATGGAATTCAGCTGTAGTTTGTCTAACATTGTGATCTTATGATATGATGTAGTCGTGATAACTGCATTTTCCATTGTTGTGATTGCTTCGGTGGAATTTGAGAAGTTTAATTGATTCTTTTGTTAATAGGGTTCTTATGTTGTTGTGTTTGTAAAGCATAACATTTGGTTTTGCTATCTCTTTTTGATGCTAACAAAAGCTGCATATTTTTGTCCTTGCAGGGAGCTGCTAAGAGGACCTCTCTATTATGTTCTCGTATTGATTTTATGTGCTCTAGTCTTTTGGCGTCAATCTCATGTTAGTGTCATTTCAATCGCAATGATGTGTGGTGGGGATGGTACGTATACAACTTCTTGCACAAATTCCAAACTCATATGTTTAATTGTTTTTTTGTTTCTTGATTGAGGAAATTAATGTGCATTAGGTGTGGCTGATATTATTGGAAGAAGGTTTGGATCAATTAAACTTGCATACAATCCACAGAAGAGTTGGGCGAGCGCATAACAATGTTCATTTCTATGGTGTTTGGCCAATGCAATTTTTATTTCTCCATTCAACCAATATATACAGACTCCATAATTCCAAATTAATTGCACACATGTACTATAGTTTGGGTTGACACTTCAGTTGGGACTACAATTTAATTAGTCGTTCATCAATTTCACCGTGTATTATTATATATCAGAGTTCAATTCAATCCAAATTATTAAATGTTTGCATAGTGTATTGTTCCAATAGAATCTTATATTGTTCCAAAAAAATACTGTGTTGTTCCAAAAAATTACTGTGCTATTCCAAAAAAAATACTGTGTTGTTCCAACATAATTCTATATTGGAAGGTAAATACAGACGATTCTAAATTTGGAAAAACAAATATTTCATTTGCAACAATAGAGTATTATGTTGAAACAATATAGCATATGGAACAACAAAAAGTTCATATGGAACAACCGAAAATTCATATGGAACAACGTAATATTTGATTTGGAACAATAGAAAGTTCATATGGAACAACCGAATATTTAATTTGGAACAACAGAATATTAATTGTTTGATAAAATGATTGAATAGTTACTCAAATGTTTTTGAAACTCATTCATTTATTGTGTGCACTCTAATTATTTGATAAAAAAATCTAATGTTTTTGTCGTGTGCAACTAGCAAAGTGCTTGTGTTTATTTAACATAGTATGTTTAATTTTATTAACTTCTTGTTGCGTGGGTCTTCTTAATTTTAATTAGTGGTAGAAAATAGTGATAACAAGAACTCCATTCAATATGTTTTACAAGAATAATGGTAAAAATAGTGGTAATAAGAGCTCCATTCAATCCAAAATATTAAATTATTACGTGTTGTTCCAATAGACGGTTCTGAATTTGGAACAATTTGGAACAACAAAATATTAATTTGGAACAACAGAGTATTCCATTTGGAACAACCATAGAAAAATAAAAAAATAAAAAATCGTTTATAAATAACAACAATGGATCTCAAAATGAACGTCTAATTAATACGAGTTCAGTGATATAATATTTTTGAAAAATGAGTTCGGGAAGAGCGGGAAAATTCATTTTAAAGAAAATAATTAAAACTTTTTCTTTCTCTTGATGTGACATCACATCCTCTTCCTTCCCTCCATTTTCCAGGGATGAGGATTTTTAATTTGTTTACAAGTTTGCCACATTTCCTATTTAATTACAAAAATGCCCCTCACCTCCTTCTCTTGTCACATTTTAAAGGGTTTGTCTCACAATAAGCCCATTGTCACACTCCAACCCTTCTCATGGAGGCAACAATAATTTGAAAAGAAGAAGAGGAGAGCTTTTGAAGAACACGAGTAGACTGAAAAATTGCATTTACAGACCTAATTAATTACACAATTGATCCCTGTTTTACAATAAGAGCTTGTCTCACCATAAAGTTTTGTCTCACGTGAACCTGACTCATACCATAATTTTCTTCAACCACACCTATTACTCAATCTGCATAATTTTATATTCATTCCTATAACAAAATAATAATATAATATTGATAAAGTAAAATGAATAATTTGAATAGTGATTATTCAATTTTGGTGAATCACTATTCAAATATTTAAAAAGACACCAAATTTTACGGATGTGGTTGGAAGAAAAAGTTATTCAAAAATGAATAATTTAGCACATAGTATGGAGTTGTAGCTGCTCTAACTTACTAGTAACTTGTCGGCAATACCACATTTCTATCGACGAACAACAGTGACAGACAGAAGAGAATCAAAGTCAAACTAAGAGACGAAAAAAGGACTTACAGAAGCTCTAAATTTTGCTTCTAAAATCTCACCATTGTTGCTTCAAAAATCAAGAAATGGCAGAAGCAATCCCATTTGATCTAGCTACCCACATTCTCAGCCAACTCACTTCATCTCTCTTCCAACAAATTGGCTCCATCTATGGTGTCAAAAAAGACTTACAAAAGCTCGAAAATACCCTTTCCACCATCAAAGCTGCTCTTCTAGACGCCGAGGAGAGGCAACACAACAGCCATTTGGTTCAAGATTGGATTAAAAAGCTTAAAGATTGCATCTTTGATGCTGATGACTTGCTAGATTTCACTGCTACTAAATTTTCCCAGCTCCAATTTGAAAACCCAGATGGGGGATTAGAGATTAAGGTCAGTCAATTCTTGTTTTCCCCAAATTTGATTGCTTTTAGGTATAAAATTGCCCATGAAGTTAGAAAAATTAGGGGTAGGTTAGATAGGGTTGCTGAAGATATGGGTAAGTTTAATTTTAGAGAGAGAGTGGTAGATTTCAGAAGTGGGGTTAAGGAGAGAGAAAGAGGGCAAACTCATTCTTTTGTGGTTGAATCTGAGATTATTGGTAGGTTTAAGAATAAGGAAGAGATTATAGAGATGTTGATGTGTTCCAAGAATGGAGAAAGTTGTGATGTTGTTCCAGTTGTTGGGATTGGGGGGTTAGGTAAGACTACTCTTGCTCAGATTGTGTATAATGATGAGAGGGTGAAGGGTTGTTTTGAGAAAAGGGTGTGGGTTTGTGTTACGGAAGAATTCGATGTGGAGATCGTTGCGAGGAAGATCTTGAATTCTTTGACAAATGGTGATTCAAGTGGTTTGGATTTGGATATGGATCTTCTGCAAACTCGGGTTCGAGAGAATTTGAGTGATAAGGTCTTTCTTATTGTTTTGGATGATATGTGGAATGAGAATGTTGAGAGATGGGTTCGGTTGAAAAGCTTGTTGGTTGGTGGTGCTAAGGGGAGTAAGATTCTCGTTACGACTCGGAGTAGGAAAGTAGCGTCGGTTATGGGTGTGGATGAGACGTACTTGTTGAAAGGGCTTACGGAAGAAGAAGGTTGGACATTGTTTAAGAAAGTTGCTTTTCGGGAACGGGTAGGGAGAGTTGATGCAAACTTGGAAGTGATTGGTAAACGGATGGTTAAAAGGTGCAAAGGGGTTCCATTGGCTATAAAAACTTTGGGTAGTGCAATGCAGTTTAAAGCAGATGTAACTGATTGGTTGGCTGTGGAAAATAGTGAGATTTGGAAGCTGTCTCAGGATTCGAATGATGTTCTTCCGGTGTTGAAATTGAGCTATGATAATTTGCCTGTTTATTTGCGTCAGTGTTTTGCTTATTGTTCGATATTTCCGAAGGGATATTGCATCTGTAAAGATCAGTTGATTCAGTTGTGGATGGCGCAGGGTTACGTTACATCTTCAAGTGGTAATAATCAGAATTTAGAGGAAATCGGGGATCAGTATTTTCATGACTTGTTGTTAAGGTCGTTCTTTCAAGAGGTTGAGAAGGATGATTACGGTGGCATAGTAACTTGCAAAATGCACGACCTTATTCATGATCTTGCACAGACTGTTGCTGGGAGTGATTGCTCGGTTTCGGGAACAAATGCTGAAAAAGTATCGAAAAGAGTACGTCATTTGTCGTTTGATCGATCTCTATACTATGCGTGGGAAGTTCCTAGGCTGTTACAGCAAGTGAAAGGTCTGAGGACTTTCCTCATACCCGTTAACGATCGCTGGATTAATGAGTCCAGTCAAGACGCCCTTATTTCAAATCTTAGACGATTGCGTGTGTTGGACATGCATTGTTTAGGTATTGAAAAGTTGCCATGCTCAATCGGTGAGTTGAAGCACTTGAGGTATCTCGATGTCTCAAACAATAATCTCATTGAAAGACTTCCAGATTCCATTTCCAATTTGCTTAACTTGCAAACGCTACTTCTCTCACGTTGCGAAAGACTTGTAGAGCTACCAGGGGACTTTAGAAAACTGATCAATCTCAGGCATCTTGTGATCAACAAGTGTTCAAGATTAGCGCACATGCCACCTGGACTCGGAGAATTGACTTCTCTTCGGACGTTAACAAGATTCATTGTGCGGAATGGTGAAGGGACTTGGTCGGATGCAGCTAATCTTAATGAACTTAACGGCTTAAATCTCCTCAGAGGTGGGATATGGCTTAAGAATCTCCATTGCTTGAATGATGATGCTGTTTCAGAATCGAAGGAAGCAAGCTTGAAAAACAAGACGTATCTTCAGTTTCTCGGATTACAATGGATTCCGTCAGACGTCGATGTTTCGGAAAGGGACAAGTCACTTATGGATATTCTTGAACCTCATTCAAATCTGAAACACGTGTGGGTGGAAGGATATGGAGGTATAAAATTGTCAAGATGGATGTCATCTCTAACGAATATTGTTCGAATTACAGTTCGGAGTTGCCCCAAATGTCGGTATCTCCCTCCATTGGAGCATCTCCCGTCTCTCAGGTTTTTGCATCTTCACAACTTACCTGCCCTGGAATACATAGAATATGATTCTAAAGAGATATTTTCTTCATCGACACAAGCAACCTCCATATTCTTCCCGTCCTTGGAGGAGCTCTGGCTCTACAAATTGGACAATTTCAGGGGATGGCAAAGGTGGGAAATGATAATTGGGAATAATGAGACAACAGAGGCACTAACAGCACGGAATGAGCAAATTTTTCCATGCCTTACTCAACTAAGCATTCAAAGGTGTTCTAAACTGACTTCAATGCCATTCTTTTCGCATCTGGAATCACTTAATGTTATTAAATCCAGTATGAAGGTGATATCAGCATCGGTTTTCTTTCCATTTCCGTGCTCTCTCTCGCCTTTTTCAACAATAGAGTCGCTGTTCATTGATAAAGTTGAAGACCTTGAGTGTTTTACCGAAGAGGGGTTGCAGGAGCTCGTGTCTCTGAAGACATTACGGGTTAAAAATTGCCCTAGATTAACATTTCTTTCTCCGGGAATCAATTGTCTCAATCAACTTACAACTCTGGAGATAAACGAATGCAGCATGCTTGATCTGTATAATGACACGTGGATCGAGTGGCAAAGCTTTACAGGCCTGTCTCATTTGGTGATCGATTATCTCCCTCGACTTTTCTCTCTCCCGGAAGGGCTTCAGAATGCTTCTGCTCTGCAGGAACTGAGGATTTTGAACTGTTATAATCTAGTTGCTTTGCCGGAATGGATAAGGAACTTGTCAACGCTCCGAGAGCTAGAAATTTCTGATTGCTCGAGTTTGATTTCACTTCCTGAAGGGATTCATGATCTTGCCTCTTTACAGAAAATCAAGATTGTGAATGGTCCTAACTTGCCAAACATTTTCAGAAGGAATTCAAGTAGCCATGCTTGAAATATCTGCTTTTCGGACAGGTTTTCACTTTACACATCTATGTTTTTCTTGTTCAAATTAGGAAAGAAGCATTGCAAGTTCTGTGATTTTGTCTATTTTTGTTGTCAAACTCGTTAACAAAGTGTTGTTCAGAAGGAGCTATTTTATACATTTGATGTGATTATAGAGAGATTATTCTAACAACTTTGAACCTTGATTTTTACCACTCACTCTTATTTTTCAATATTTTATCTAACTCTCGCTTCCATTAACCTAATATTATATGATTATGATTCAGTAGCTTCCATGAGAAAAAAATATTTATAGCCCTTAAATAAAAGGCAAGACCCAGACTTAATTTCCAAGAAAAGTAGGTGTTAAATTCAACAAGAATATATAAATTAAAATCTCTCAGCAGGCCTTTAATTCTTTCTTTCATTTAAAATAAGTAGACTTTGAAAATAAATACCATTTACAAAATAAATTATGAAGACTAGCTAAAGACCTCAAAGTCTTCTATTGCTTGAGTAGTATATGCTTTATTTTCCCATCATGATTAAAAATACAGTCCATTATATTGAAATTATCAACACCTATAAAAGATGCCGCAAACTCAATTGTATGTGATGTTCATGCTTAAACTACACATTTTACTTATCAAGATTCAAGAATGATTTGTTCTTTCATTCTCTTCTTTTCTTTAATAGTACTTGTCATACTAGCCCTTTGTTCTTTCATTCTCTTCTTCAAGAATGATGCGCTTTTTGCAGTTTAAGAATGATCTCATCGATCCTTCTAATCGCCTTTTTGATTGGGTTGCCGATCGATCAGACTGCTGCAGGTGGACCGGAGTTGTCTGCCTCAACATCACTGCTCATGTCCTTGAGGTTCGTCTCCGAACTCTTTCTCCACAAGAGTACTATGGCCCTGATCGTTATCGTACATTCTATGATGATCCATGGTATGAGGAATACCATAGGAAGTCTGTATTGGGTGGAGAGGTGAGTTCTTGTTTGCTTGAGTTGAAACATTTAAGCTACTTGGATCTCAGCTTTAATGATTTTGGAGGTGTTTCTATTCCAAAATTCATTGGTTCCTTTCAGAGTTTAAGATACCTTAACCTCTCCTGAGCTGGATTTGGGGGAACCATTCCTCTCCAGCTTGGAAATCTCTCGAATTAAACTATCTCAATCTTCAATCTGAATAAATGTCTATTAATGTTGAGAATTTAGATTGGGTTTCTGGTCTTTTGATTGGCTGAACATGATGGATTCACTCCCTTATTTACTTCAATTACACTTGTCATATTGTAGACTTGCCAATCTCAATACTACATGTCTTTCCAATTTCAACTTGTCTTCTCTCTTCGTTCTCGGTCTCTCAAAGAACAATTTTAGAGGTCCAATTCCATATGGTCTTCAAAATATGACTTCGCCTTTCCTTAGGGAACTCGACTTGTCTTTGAATCGTTTCAGTTCCTATATACCAAACTGGTTATTTGATTTAACGCATCTGCAATTACTCAAGCTCCGAGGCAATCGGTTGCAAGGCCAAATTTCAAGTGGCATTCAAAACTTGACTTCTCTGATTAGTCTCGGCATGTCATACAATAATAGACTTGAATTCGAGAAGGGAATTCCGATATAAGTTAGAAATTTCTGCAACTTGATGTCACTCGATCTTTCATACATCAATCTGAACCAAGAAATTAATGATATCTTTGAAATTCTGTCGCCTGGATGTGTTGTAGATGTGCTAGAATCATTATCATTTGGCCCATTGTCTGGTTATTTGACGGATTTTCAAATGGTCAATTTTTCAAGAATTTGAGATACCTTTCTCTGCACAGTACTGATGATCTGATCTGATGATCGATGGACCAATCCTTACATCCTTCAAACATGTCTGCAATTTGAGGTCACTAGAATTGTCAGGCGCCAAATTGAACCAAGAGATAAACGATGTCCTTGCAATAATGTCCGGGTGTGTTTCAAATGTCCTACAATCACTGCAGTTGGTTGGTTGGTTGTCAATTATCTGGCCATTTAACAGATGATCTCAGGTACTTGAAGAATCTTACTTTTATTGATGTATCTCATTATTCGATCTCTGGTCCGATTCCTTTGTCTTTGGGAGAAATGGACTTTTTGCAAACTTTACTCCTTAAAAATTAACAGATTAAATGGAAGTCTACCCGTATCTTTTGGAGATCTTAAAAACTTAGAGCAAGTATACATCTCCAATAATAAATTGGAGGGTGAGGTTTCGCATCTCCACTCTGCGAATCTCACTAGGCTTTCTACTTTTTATGCATCTGGGAATAACATCGAGTTGAGAGTTAGCGCCGATTGGATTCCTCCTCTCCAACTACAAATTCTAAGTTTACGATCCTGGAAAATTGGATAACAGTTCCCGAAATGGCTTCGTCTATTAAACCATTTGGGATTTTTGGATTTATCCAACTCTGGAATTTCAACTCCAGTTCCTATTTGGTTTTGGGATTTGTTCTCGAATAATTTTTATTATTTGAACTTTTCTCATAATCAGATGCATGGTTACATTCCAGATATTCCTTTTGCTAATGGAGCTGGGCCATTGATCGATTTGAATTCCAATAATTTCAGTGGAGCAGTACCTTACTTTTCTTCAAATGTTAGTGCATTAGATCTCTCGAATAATTCGTTTTCAGGATCTATCTTTAGCTTCTTATGCAACAAGATTATTGAGGAAAAGCAAATGCAAATTCTTAATCTTGAAGGAAACTTTTTGCGCGGTGAAATACCAAATTGTTGGAGCAGTTGGACAAAATTGACAGTAATAAACTTGAGCAACAAGTTTGGTGGAAATATTTCCAACTCAATTGGAACTCTAAGATACCTTCAGTCGCTCAACCTTCGCAGTAATAATCTCTCTGGGGAAATATCACCACTGCTTCAAAATTGTTAAAGGTTATTTACACGTGATCTTAGTGAAAATAATTTGGTTGGAAATGTTCCAGCATGGATCAGAGATGGGTTTGCTTATTTGAGCATTCTCAGCTTACATGCAAATAAGTTTGCTGTCTACTTACCAAAGGAGTTATGTGGTTTGGTTTCATTGCACATCTTGGATCTTACTCATAATAACTTCTCCGGCATGATACCAAGTTGCTTTAGTGACTTTACTGGAATGGTGACCAGGAATGATTCCACCGGATCATTTTATGCTGATAGCTCTAGAGGTCCATTTATGGAGAGCAGTTTGTTAGTGATGAAAGGGAAAGCACTGGAGTATAATGAGAATTGTAGGGTTATTATCATTGAATTTGTCACAAAATGCTTTAATGGGAACGATTCCCAATAACATCAGTGATATGAAAGGGTTGGAAGCTATCGACTTGTCTCACAATCAACTTTCTGGTGAAATTCCTAAGAGCATGACTACCTTGACATTTCGGTACATTGGATCTTTCCTATAACTATCTGTCTGGTAGAATTCTTTCAGGAACTCAATTACAAAGTTTTAACTCTTCTAGTTTCACGGGCAATCAACTTTTGTGGACCTCCTCTCACCAAGAACTGCACTCAAGATAATGCTGATCCTGGCTCTGAAGAAAAGGATGAGAATGAAGATGAAGATGAAGATGAAGTAGATATATGGTTTTATGCAAATATGGTGTTCGGGTTTGTATTTGGATTCTTGAGTGTAGTAGGTTCTCTTGTTTTTGTCAGGAGATGGAGGCGCTTTTATTTTCGTTGTGTTAACGATTTAAGAGAAAAGATCTGGTGGAATTTTTTTCGTAGATTTCATTAATAATATACTGTATTTTGTTTTTACCTCTAGTGATGTAATATTGTCATTCTAATGATTTCCAGTCTGCTAATGTACTGTGGTTTAAAATATCAGCATTCAATAGATCACTGCTAATGCCATCCTAATGAGTGTTCTCGGGGTTTCGGTTGGAGATCACTCTTGAGATATCCATCACAAATAAACTTCCGATTGTTTGACTGCAAACTTCATGATCCATATTAACCAAGGAAGCTCAATCTTAACCAAACAAGCTCTTTATATCTACTGTTTGGAGTAAAACATCAACAAACGAACTACAAGAAGAAACCAAACCTGCGCTGAATGACCTCAAAGAGTTTTTTTCATCTGAAAGACCCCGGAGGCTTCTGCTATTTGAATAAGCTATGCTTTTTTTCCCATCATAATTAGAAATATCATTCATAGCTAAGAATTTAATAAATATGAAAATGTGAAAAAAGATATTGAAATTATCAGCACTTATAAATAGAGGCCACAATTGTATATGTGATATTCATTTACACATTTTACTTATCGAGAATGATTCGTACTTTCATTTTTCTTTGCTTCAGTACCTGTGACCATCGCTAGCATTTGTTCAGGGGGCTGTACTGAGAGCGGGAGAGATGCCTTTTGCAGGGTCGAATGGTCTCTCTGATCCTTCGGATTGCCTGTCTGATCAGGTTGCCGATTGCAGATGGACCGCAGTTGTCTGCGACAACATTACCGCACATGTCGTTGAGCTTCATCTCAGGACTCTTTCTTTCGCAAGAGTATTTTGGCCCTGAAGTCAGCCTTGGGTATATAGTTTTTCTTCTTTGAAATTTCTTGATATGAGTAATGTGTACCTTGGTGAATCCTTGATTGGTTGAAGTTGATGAATTGACTCCCTTCTTTGCTTGAATTGCACTTGAAATGGAGTAGTCTTTCTGTTTTCAATGCTACAAGTATTCCCAATCTCAACTCATCTCGTCTTTCGGTCCTTGGAGGAGCTCTGGCTCTACAAATTGGACAATTTCGGGGGACGGAAAAGGCGGGAAATGATGACCATGAATAACAAGACAACAGAAGCGTTAACAGCACGAAATGAGCAATTTTTTCCATGCCTTTCTCAAGTAAGCATTTAAAGGTGTTCTAAACTGACTTCAATGCAATTCTTTTCGCGTCTGGAATCACTTAATGTTATCAAATCTAGCATGATGGTGATAATAACATCAGTTTTGTTTCCATTTCCGTGCTCTCTCTCTCTCTCTCTCTCTCTCTCTCCCCTTTTTCAACAATAGAGTCTCTGTTCATTGATAAAGTTGAAGACCTTGAGTGTTTTACCAAAGAGGGGTTGCAGGAGCTCGTGTCTCTGAAGACATTACGGGTTAAAAATTGCCCTAGATTAACATTTCTTTCTCCGGGAATTAATTGGCTCAATCAACTTACAACTCTGGAGATAAACAAATGCAGCATGCTTGATCTGTGTAATGACACATGGATCGAGTGGCAATGCTTTACAAGCATGTCTCATTTGGTGATCGATTATCCCCTCGACTTTTCTCTCTCCCGGAAGGGCTTCAGAATGCTAGTGCTCTG
Source organism: Euphorbia peplus (assembly GCA_028411795.1). Classification (NCBI taxonomy): domain Eukaryota; kingdom Viridiplantae; phylum Streptophyta; class Magnoliopsida; order Malpighiales; family Euphorbiaceae; genus Euphorbia; species Euphorbia peplus. The sequence continues at coordinate 1,981,490 of CP110843.1, read as the reverse complement.
CAGGAACTGAGGATTTTGAACTGTTATAATCTAGTTGCTTTGCCGGAATGAATAAGGAACTTGTCAACACTCGTGAGAGCTAGAAATTTCTGATTGCTCGAGTTTGATTTCACTTCCTGAACGGATTCATGATCTCGACTCACTATACGATGAAGGTGAGCATATATAATACAATATTTCAGAGAAAACTCCCTCACAATACGTCTGTCGTATTAAATCATCAATATGTTGAACCAAAAATATGATGACAAATAATACATTTTAGCATATTGAGTTTATGTTCAAGATATATACATAGCTTATTTTTCGTGTGCAAAATTTTCTATAATTAATTGACTGAAATATATATGATTAATAAATTAGACATTAATTATTAAGTTTTTTATTGGCTAACATACTATGTGGTATCAAATTATTGTTTCGACATGACATGTACGCAAGATATAAACTAAAATCTCTGTCTTTGTCACTATAGGTCCGTTTAGGCGTTCAAAATCCGACTTATCCCGAATGATTCCCGACTATTCCAGTCTTCAAATGACCTCGGCCGTCCGACTAGCGAATTACATCTTTTACAACATTGTTCTTTGTTTAAATCCATTAAGAAAATGTAGATTATGAATACGAAAATTAAGGTAAAAAAGATTAAATTTGCATGGCATCCATTCTATTATACGAGAATAAAGCTCCTCCATTTATACTTTCTCTTTCCATCTTCTCTTCCATAATCTCATAACAATCATAACAAAACAATCCAAAATTACTGAGAGAGGGGGGTGAAGAACAAGAAAAAAAGACATTTCTACCCTTTCTTTCTCTTTTCCTCATTTTCCTAGCAAACACAAATTAACCTGCAAAAAATCTCTTCTTAACTATAGAAAAAAATAAATAAAAATGAATGCAGCAAGAGGTGTAATGTGTTTGGATGATCCTTTCAATCCACTGATTACAACAACTTTACAAATTTCTGGGATTCTTGTTGTTTCCCATTTCTTCCATCTCATTTTGAAACCTCTAGGCCAACCCGGACCCGTTGCTCAAATCTTGGTAAGCCTCGAATTTTTGTTTTACGGGTAATGCGGACTACATTTGTAGGAAAAGATTGCAAGTGATATGGTTATGTTACGCACGAAATATGATATTCGGTTAAGTGGGTTGTGAATGTATCATGTAAAATTATCGTGTGTCAACATAATTCGGTCTATGTTGTGATGGACTTGGATATAGAGGCAGATATAGTAATAGATATTTGTCATTTCTGAATTTCCAAGTTAACCACAACTATCAAAAAATATGTCAAATATATATTTTAACAAATTTCGTACCCACTAAGATCATGTTGCGATCGTGTAATGTGGTATCGGGTTACACATATAGTTTTACTAGCTCTATTATGCTTGTAATTTACTTGTTATTTTATTACTTTTGTTAAGGTAACATGTAAAAAACATATGATCGTAATGATTTAAACATTCATGTTATTTTCGAGTTACTATAGTCATGAAACACTAACCCACTAAATTTATATTCAGTTCATGTCGTGTTGTCGGGCTGTAACGTACATTTAGTGACTTGTGTTTTGATTATCTCTCTCTTTTTTCAGGCAGGGATAGTACTAGGCCCTTCAGTATTGTGTCACGTCAAGAAAATAAGGGAGTTCTTTCTGCAATCTAATTCAGCAGATTATTACAATCTCTTTTCATCCATTTCCGGTATACTTTTTATGTTCTTGTTTGGTCTTCAAACAGACATTCCTTACATGAGGAGAAACCTGCGAAAAGCGAGCATTATCACGTACGGGGGAATGGGTGTTTGTTGCATCTTAGGTGGTATCGTGTCCGTGCTTTTGATAATTTTCAATAAGTTCAGTTCCACAGTTACTGTTTTCACAGTTATCATAACTATACTAGCAAATGCATCCGCCCCCGCTGTCATCCGCTTGGCAGCCGAGCTGAAATTTTCGACCTCCGACACCGGACGATTGGCTATCTCTTGTTCTTTAATCAATGAGATGACATGTATGCTCTGGTCTTCTATATTTGTCGCGTTCACTTCGGGGAAAAGTTTCGGTCTTTCGATACTTTTTTTACTGTTGACTGCAGGGACTATAGTTGTAAACAAGTACTTGGCTTCTTGGTGTAACAAAAGGAATAGGCATCAAAAGTATGTGACGAATACGGAGATGCTTGTTATCTTAGCTCTTGTGATTGGTCTCTCATTTCTGGTCGAAGAGTATGGATTCAATAGCGCGATTGCTTGTTACTCAATCGGCTTGTTGTTCCCTAGAGAAGGAAAAACTACTCGGACATTGATGGTTAAGCTAACTTACGCTGTTCAAAACTTCATTCTGCCGATTTACTTTGGCTACATTGGATTTCAGTTCAATATCACGTATCTAAACACTAGAAACACCATAGTGATTATGCTTATGGTCGTCTTGAGTATAGGAGGGAAATTTATCGGTACTTTGCTCGCGTGTCATTACCTAAATGTTCCAACTGTTGACAGTGTTGTTCTTTGTTTCTTACTCAACTTGAAAGGCCATGCGGAGCTTCTGTTAGTTTCGGTGCTTCGATCGGACATAGTAAGTTGTTTCGGTAACTTGATATAGTGAATCGCCATTTAACTATATAATCTAATCTAATCTAATCTAATCTGATCTGATCTAATCGTGTGATGTGTATGAACAGTTCAACGCGTTGACGGATCAAAGTTTGCATAATTTGGTGGTAATTGTAGTAGTAATTAACACAGTGATATCAGGACCGGTAGTAGCTATCCTATTACAGAAGAATGAAAAGTACTTTGCTCAGAAACATTTCTCACTCGAGTTCCAACCACCGGATACTGAACTTCGATTTCTGACTTGCGTCTATACCTCTCGCCATATAACTTCGAAAATCGGACTAGTTGTAGCTTTGAGTGGATCTCCGAAAAACCGTAATACTTCTTACTTGATGCACTTAGTTGAGCTCCCCAAAAGGCACCTCAAGAAGAAACTAATGTACCACCAACTAAAAGACGGGGATCAATTTAGCGACGAGGAGGACTATGGCGGGAATGATGTTTTGGAAATCAATGATGCAGTAGATGCGTTCACAGTAGAGAAGAAAATTATGATCCGTCAAAGCAAAGTCGTTGCAGCATTTCCGACAATGTACGAGGATGTTTGCAATTGGATTGAGGACTTAAGAGTATCAATTGTGTTTCTCACATTTCACAAGCACCAACGCCTCGATGGGAAGTTAGAGACGGGCAAAGTGGGGATTAGGCTAACCAATCAAAAGCTTCTACGCCATGCCCCTTGCTCGGTAGGAATCTTTGTAGACCGAGGACAAACAGGGTTTCAATTACCTAGTTCTGACTCGGTACAACATGTAGCAGCATTGTTTTTCGGAGGATCCGATGATCGCGAGGCATTGGCGTGTAGTACAAGGCTCGTGCCACACCCTCACACTAAATTAACACTCATCCGTTTCCTACCAACATCACCACTTCAACAGGATAGGATCATCGACAAAGCATCCCATGATAATGGACAAGTATTAATGGAAATATCAAATCAAGACATGGAAGCCGAAACTGACCGAGCTTTTCTAGAGGACTTCCACAATAGGTAATATATCTGTATCAGAAAATGTAACAACTCTATCAAAATTCTATGATGGACTCGGACCAATACTGGTCCCGGACCACCGTAGAGTTCCTCCAGCTTATGTTCCATAAACATTTATATTTCATTTTTGCATATGCATTTCAGGTATACTACTTCAGCTCGAGTTACTTATGAAGAGACTCGTGTCGCAGACGGTAAAGAAACAATGGAGACCCTAAAAGGATTGGGGAAAAGGTTTTCATTGCTAATAGTAGGCAAAGGCGGGAGAGGGCACTTGTCGGTGGCAACCGGATTAAGTGACTGGGAAGAGTGTCCGGAGCTCGGGGTTGTCGGAGACGTTCTTGCATCTTCAGAATTTGACATTGATGCTTCAGTTTTGGTCATTCAACAACAAAATCATTCAGAAAATGACTTTAGGGATAGTCCATAGAAGTTAGATATTTCTGTAAATATCTCATTTTTTTCTTTCCAAAATGTAATTAACTGTGTAAATAGATAATTAGAATAGTTAGTGCTGATTTAGTCTTAATTTTGTCATTTATATCAACTCTCAGCAGAATTAGAACATTAAACCAAAGATTAAATCCGTGATCTTTAATTTTCACCCATTAAACCCGTGACCATTTCAATGAATTCTCACGTACCTCGCCCTGTTACGACTCGGACTTAATTGGATCAATATATATATAGGCACTGTTAGCGATGACGATACACATTTTTTTGTTTGTTTTTTCGTTCGTGTACTTAGGACAGTTGAGTGTTGGTTTTATTATATACCGGTTTTCCTCATTCTTTATTCTCATTCAGGGTACATAAGGGGTACACTTTCAACGTACTACTCCCATGCCTCCTTCACATCAAATGGACACAAGACAACTCGATCCTTCCTTTGAAGTTAAGGCTCGAGATCCTTGGCCATGTCTTGTCATTTCCTCCACTCTTCGCCAAAAAGCGAAGAACGCATACAATAGGTAGAAGAAGAAGATGTAGGACGAGAGAAAGGAATAGCTCGAGTACTATAATCATTGCCGAAGAAGATTTTTGAAGGACTTTTTACAGGCAATAATCAGCAGTAAAACATGGCATACTATAAAAGTAGCCGTTGGACAAATGTATGAACACACAATATTGACTCAAGACGTAATTATACATCTGACCTTATCACGTTTTCTCCTTTCTATATATCACACACACCTAAAGCTTGCCAAATTTGAACTGTGTCAAACTTCCAGCAATATCGTCAAGTAAAATTCAGGGTTCTAAGCGTCAGTATAGACTCGATATGTAATTACACATATGGTTGGACCTATCACACTTAAAACTTCTTGTCAAACTTCCAGCAAAATAAAAAAGTTTAACCACGTGCGATAGCTCTAAGTATAAGTTCGGGCACCAAACAGCAAAAACCACTAATTAAAGATATAAGATCGCATTCGCACCATAAAGGCAGATCAAGAAGTCTAAATAAACATATAACAGTAGACTAGAATTTATAAAAAATAACAGTACTTAAACAAGAGACTCGAATCATCTTACATCTTCGAAATTCAAACGTTCCTTCAACAATCCAGAGTATCAATTGCCAGCTCCCCGGTTCATCTCCCTGGAGAATATACTCTCCTCGTCTCTGCAAAGCTCCGCATAAAATCTCTCCACTCCATCTCTTTGCCCGGGTTCCAATTCTAGCGTTGCTGCCAATAACACAAATCAAAGTGTTAACAACAACATTTAACATAAACATAACTTGAAATTAAATGAAACTAAACAGTAAACAACACGCTATACCGAGTGAATTCCCTTCAAGATGTGCCTTATAGTGAAACTTGATATGTCTTTTCGCCTGTCGCATCTGTTCTTGATCAATTCCTCTCAATGTTAGTCCAACCATAGCAATCAACTTGGGATTTCTTCTGGATGTTAAGGGTGGGGTTTTCTGGAATTCCAGACTTTGATTTCAACACCTTCAAAGCATCTTCCTCGCTCAAATCATTAAACTTGATACACTCATCCGCTTCCATTTGTTCACAAATGTTCCTACGAAGGGTAGTGAATATGACCTTGTTTCTATTTTTCCTATTGTCCGAAAACCCGATGCCTATCTTGGCGAGTTCAACCCTTTCCATTAGATCGGCAAAAATAATGACGAACCTTGTCCCTCGAAGGGCCGTATATATAATGGCACTTCTTTCAACTTCATTGCTCCCTTGCCAAAGTTCATTATTGGCCAATCCTAGCTTGGTTGCTATGATGTTTTGGATGTCCGTAGTAGTAGCAAGACCAGTCGGGAGATACAATACATAATCGAAGCATTGATCAAACCTATTTGTTAGATAGGCGAGGAGAGTAGTCTTTCCCATCTCGGGATCACCGTATAGCCCAACCACAGATAGTTCCTCTCGCATAATTGATTTGAAAATAGCATCATAACAAGACAACACCACGAAATCATGCCCCATCGGCAGCAAGTCATGGGCAGTTGTGCGGTATACAAAAAGATGATCAAAGTCTCCATTTTCGAATAACCAGATCACCTCATTTTTCAACCTTAAGACTCTCCTCCCCATCATGTAACGCGACATCCATGTTACTCTTTCTGTTTTTGTTCTCCTTAAGATGCGATCCGCTGAACTAATTGTTCTCTCGACCCTTTGTATCCAATTTTTCACCACATTGAGCTCATCCTTGAGCCTTCCATCGAAAATCATTCGTTTGATGTCCTTTTTCTTTGCTCCAAGTTGTCTAGTTCCATTCTCTAAAAGCACAACATTCTGTTGGAGGTTCGTATATATTCTCGTATTAGCATCCTCCCACCCGCAACATGGTTGAGTCAATGCAATAAGAAAATCAAGTACTTCTGGCATTGAATTAAACTGCAAAAGAAAGAAATGATTAACTAATTAACAAAAAACTTTCCGCAAATCAATATTTTGAAACTCATGTCACCTGATCAACAACTAAATCTATATTCTGAAACAGAAAAACAACTTAGAGACTAATAGTTACTTTAAGCAAGTTCAGAGTGCTAATGAGACAAGTTGTAAGTTCACGAGATTAATTGAGAATATGCCAAAAGAAAATATACCAATTTGTAATAGTTATCCCGAAACTTAATCAAACAGGTCCAAAATCTTACCTTCAACAAAACTTACTAGAAATCTTAAATGGGGTAAATTACATCCATGCCTCATAAACTTTGCTTATGCTTTCATTAAAGACCAATAAAATTACTCAACACCCTAACTATGTTTAAGCAACAAACTAAATATCCTTACTTTACTAAAGACTAAGCAACAGATTAACATTAACAAATGTTTAAACATCGAAAATCTGAGTTTATCAACGTTTAAGGACCCAAAAGTTACTAAATTTATGTTTTATGGGCCATAAATGGGTCTCATTTTACGCTTTTAATAAGGTTAATAAACAACAAACTAACTAAAAATCCAGACTTCATACACGTTTAAAGACCAAAAGTTACTAAATTTCTATACAACAACAACAAAGTCTTAGTCCCGAAATGATTCGGGATCGGCTAACATGAACTACCATAATGAACAGTGGAAAACAGAATTTACTAAATTTCTATAGATTCAATAAATTTGGAACTTTAAAAGGGGGATGTCAAATCAAGAGACAATCTTTAAACTTACTGTAAACCCATTATACACATTCATCAAGATTTTACAGAATCATATATACCATAGAAACAAAGGCGTGATTAAGAGATTTCAAGGCTGAAAAATAAGGTGAAAAATGAGTTTAGAGAATAAAAAGATACAACTTTTAAGCTACTTAATCAAAACCCATTTAACAAACAGAAACTAAGAATTATAAGAACATACCTTGAAAAGCAATGAGCTTTTGAGAGACTACAACGTAAGATTTTAAGTGAGCAATATTGCAATGTAACGCAAAATATAGTTTTTTCGTTCTACTTTTTGTCTTTTCTTCGTTTGTTTAAATATTATTAAGGGTAAGTTTTAAAAAGAACCCCCTGATTACATTGTTTTTCAAAATATAATCTATTGGCGATTTTGCTATATTATTAGGAGTAAATTTTAAAAAGAACCCCTTAATGGACAATTTTAAGATTTGATGATATTCTATGCAAATTTTAATTTTTCCCTTTTTTTACTTTGGATGTCATTTAAGTGTTGTTTGGTAAAAAAAGAGAGAAAATAGATGTCTAAAGAAATTCTAATGGCGATTTTGAAAAGTCAAATGTGTTATATCATAATAAAATGTAGTATTGAACAATTTTAATTCTTGATTGTCATAGCAATCTTGTATATGTGTTTCTTCCTCCTTCAGCTCAGTTAAAGGAATTCCTCGCAATGGGTCCGCAACCATTGCAATAAGTTTACAATTATATTGGCACATCTTTACGATCAGGGCCGTCCCTGGACAAGGGCATGAGGGGCGTCCACCTAGGACCCAAAAATAATAAGAACTCAAATTTATGTGTACATTACTTATATATGTATGACCTCTTTTATTTTTTCATCTCTCACATCCGGAGTTTTCACGTAATTCAAAAATGTTGAAGTTATTTGAGTTCTTTGCATATATTTCATTAAAAAAAATTTATAATGAATAAAAAATGAAAGTGTTGCAAAAGATTTTACCAAATAACTTGATTCGAGACGGGAATGGAAACTGGATTACTGGTTTTATGCATAATATTGGTATTTTGTTTGAAGCTGAACTTTGGGGGATTATTACTGGTATTAAAGCAGCCTTGAATGCAGGGGTGCGAAACCTCGAGGTTGAAACTGATTGTGCCGATGTAGCTTCCTTCATCAACAACGTGTGTCCCATTTATCATCTGAATCGAGCTCTAATTCGTTCAATACAACAAATCTTGTCAAGGCTTCAGCATTTCAAAGTCTCCAACGTTTATCGTGAAATGAATCGATGTGCCGACTTCCTCGCGAATAAGGTCGTTGGTCTACCCATTGGAGTTACATATTTGCCCACTGCCCCTCAAGATATGGAGGACATAGTCAAAAGACTGTCTAAATATGTTGCTTAAGTAGGCAAGAAAAGAGTAGCGATGAACTAGTGAGGAGCTTTATCATCTACAGAGCTCTCTGAGCTACTCGATTCCTCATCTTCTTCGACGAACTCTCAGAGAAGGTTGAACTTGACAAAATTGGAATCGGATTTTTGGATAACAGGAAAAGTCGGAACAAAGTCATTTTTGTTGCCTAGGATGAGTATGTGTGTAATCGTATGCAAGCCGATCAAATTATTGAACTAAAGTCGTTATATGAACCCGATGCTCTTCTCTTATTCCTCTCGAAATTTGGGTTCGCATGAACTAATCAAGCCGCTTTCATCGACTTGGCCAAAAATATCGTAAACAGTGCCGATCCTGAGCTAAATATGGGCCCTTATAAACAAATATAAGTAAAAAAAAAATATGAATTCAAAATTAAATTTATTATACTTAAAAAAATAAACGATAAAAATATTTTACATTATATTGGTCTACCGAGTTTTTTTTATACAAAATGATTTATTCGATATGTTCTAACATATATTTGGATTTCATTATGATGTTTTGACAAAATTGAAAACTTCAAGGGTTGACATAAGTTATTTTTAATTTTTTTTTGTTATAGCAAAGTAAAGAAAACAACAGCAAGAAAAAGACTGTCTAAAGACTGTAGATGATAGAGCTCCTCACTCGTTCATCGCTCCTCACTGGGCTGTTATGATGTCTTGGACATTCAGCAACAGTCTTATCGCTTGGAGTATGGAGGACATAGTCAAAAGACTGTCTAAATATGTTGCTTAAGTAGGCAAGAAAAGTAGTCATTCCCAACCCTGGATTTCTTGCACTGATTCCAACCATAAAATATTCTTTCTCCATAATCAATGCTTCATAGTGAGGGAATCACAATCAGTCCTGCAACCGGAAAACAAATCATCAAAATCTCCATCCTCATATAGCAATGTCACCTCACTCAACGATTTTAAGATTTGTCTGCCCAAGCAATAACGTCTCAGACATTTCTTTTCTACCGACGAGACTCGCAATACGATGCTATCGGCTTCTCGAATTGATTTTTTACAAGGTTGCTCTCATCCTTGAGTCGTTTGTTGAAAATGCATTGTTTTACGTCCTTTTTCCTTGCTTCAAGTTTCCTAGTTCTGTACTCTAAAAGCTTGGCGTTATCCTGGACCTCGGTAAAAGTTTTACAATTGGTGTGTGTCCAAACACAGCACGGTTGGCTCCATGCTGCCAAACAATCCATTAGACTTGCCAAAACAAGACATAATAAGAATGGGAAAACGGATACAAAAATTTGAAACGGATCCCCCTATCCGTAAATGAGTCTTCCCCATGTCTTATTTTCAAATAATTACTACTCCATTCATTTTGACTACTTAATATATGTATTTAACACACTAAAACAACTCACTTCACCCTTTTCTTAGTGTATTACTAATTTCAAAATTTAATTTAGTATATATGTGCACTTTAGGCTCATAAGATTAAAGGTAGCACCGATTAACTAATTTAGTGAAAATTAAATTTAATTTGGAGAGTATTGGATTAATGATAATTCAATCAAATAGTGTATAACAAATCTTAATTTTAACCTTAAACCTAAACCCGAACCCTAACCCAAACTCGAATTTGAACCCAAACTCGAATCTTAATCTTAATTGTTTCATTTTCGTACCGGTTTTCAACCTTTCTAACCGGCCTATCATTCGCGCTTCTTTTTATATGCAGAAATCATCTTAGTCGATTTTAACCCACCTTATTTTCAATACACGTAACTCCTGTACTTTCATTCTAATTATTTCATTGTTTATTCATATACCTACTTTTGGTTGGTTTTTTAATTGTAATTAGTTTTGTATTGAATTTACACATCCTTCCAATATTTTGAGCACATTCACGGATAGGAGCTTCAGGATTATTTAGGAGTCTCGCCTTTGACATAAATAACAATGTAGCATCTTCTTGGGTCAAAGCTGAGAATTCAATAATCTTATCAGCTTCCATGGCTTGACAAGTTGATATATTACTACAAGTGAATATCTCCTTGTTTCTATTCTTTCTATTGTCCAAAAAACCAATGCCGATGTCGGCGAGTTTAATCTTGTCCACTAAGTTGTCAAAGAGAATGACAAACCTAGTCCCTCTAAGAGCTCTAAAGATAATTGCACTTCTTGCAAGTTGCTCACTTTCTTTCCAAAGATCATCAGCAGGAATCGAAAGTTTGATTGCCATTTCACGTTGCATATCGTCAACAGACAAATCACTCTCAACACAAAATATGTAATCAAAAGATTCAGTGAAGCAATTGGTAAGATACCTCAGGAATGTAGTCTTTCCCACCCCTGGATCGCCGTATATGCCAATGACCGAAAATTCTTTCGTCATGATCGATCTGAAAGTTTCCTCGTAGCAACCTAGGATCACAAAAGTGTGTTCCATATGTAGTGCATCACAAGTAGACATGTCCATGGGCCGGGCTGGGCCGGGTTCAGGCCGAGCTTGTCGGGCTTTTTTGAAGAAATGTTTTGCCCAAGCCCGTTTGAGCCTGCTAGTAAATTAAGCGGGCTCGGGCCGGGCTTGGGCTCGAGCTTCAAATCAAATCTCGTGCCTGCCCAAAAAAGCCCACTCGTACAAAAAATAAATTGCATAATGATATTTTTTTTATATTAATTAATTATTAAAGATAATTTCTAACCAAATAAAATAAAGAAAATCATCCAAAATAAGATTATATATGGTAGATGGCTTAAAAAATAATTGTATTGTAGTATATTTTATATTTATTAATAATATTTATCATATTTTAATTTTAATATATATTATTCCGGGCCGGGCCGGGCCTACCGGCTAAATTCTACACAACCCAAGCTCGCCCATAAATTTGCGGGCTTTTTACGGGCTCGGGCCGGGCTGGGCCTACACACATTTTAAGTGTCCAAGCCCGCCCATTATGATGCGGGCCTGGGCGGGTACCCAAGCCCATGGCCAGGTCTAATCACAAGCAGTCAATAAATCAGAAAAAAGAGCGTCAAAATCACCCTCTTCGTACAACATTGTCACCTGATCCTTCATCTGTAAAACTTTCCTCCCCAACTTGTACGTATCAGCCATCTTTTCTATACCGTGTCTGTTCTTGATACAAGAAGATCAGCTTCCTCAATGGTTTTGTCCACAGTTGCTAAGCAATTTTTGACCACTTGTTATAGATTCTCAAATTGGCATCTGTCCACATACAACATGGATGTGTAAATGCTACTAAGCAATCCATTAACATGCAAAATAAATGATACAAGGATGAGATTAATAAAACTAGTTTAGTTTAACAACAACAACAACAGAGCTTTGATCCCAAAATGATTTAGGGTCGACTAACTGAGTTATGTATGGTAAAGATTCGTAAAGCTCAAGTCCCTAATAACATAAATTCTCTCCCGTCACTACGTCCAATATTCCACCATATTTGGACAACTTCAGAGATCAAAACAAATGCACACCGTAATAGTTTACATATACTCTTTACATGCGATCACCAAACAATTTGGTTAATCAGTTGTTCCTAATTAAAACCATATATCTCACTAATCTTCACAAAAAAATAATAATCAACAAGAAAGAAGCAACATAGATAATTAGCAAGTGTCATTATTTTGATGAGGAAGTTTTTAACAGGTGTCATGGTGTCATGTTCTTAGTGGAATATACCACATGACTATTCAATTGTGTTTAATGGTTTTTGGCAAATATACCACATGCGTGCGCTCGTTCGTTTGCTCTGTGTTCTAATCAGTTTTACTCAAACGTTTTTGTTTCCTAGTTTTGCTCCACTAATCCACGTTTTTCTTTCGGATTAGTTAGCTGATATAAACCAATTCGATTTTCATCTTTTCAACACAGATTTTTTACAATATCTTCTATTAGCTTTTCTGGGTATTGACTATTGTTGTTCCAAACTTCCGACTTGGAGTACACCGGAAGTACATCGATTCGGAGGTTGACTTTGTTAACCTTGCTGTTTTCAAAGATTCTATTAGCAAAGGAGGAGAGTACAACCTGAAGACCTTTTGTGAGGACAATAGAATTATACATGAAAAGAGTGCACCCTATACACCTCAACAAAACGGTATCGCTGAAACGAAAAATAGGACTCTCAACGAAATGGATGCTATGTTGATTAGTTCTGGTTTAGCTGATAATAATATGTGGGGGAAGCTATTTTGTCTCCATGCTATATTGGAATTTGCGTTCTTCTTGCTTGCGACTTATTTAGAGAAAGTAAAATTTGAGCCGAAGTTGAAAGAATTGATTGTTGGTGAAATGAAATGACTTTTAGCCTTGTTGGGAAAATATTTTTTAAGTTTTTACAAGTTTTTAAATGAGTTTATAAAGGCTTTGGACTTACGAGTATTCAATTGTGTTTAATGGTTTTTGGCAAATATACTACACAACGCGCGCTCGTTCGTTCGCGCGACACATACTTTTCCTTTTCTGTGTTTTGACCCATTTCAACCAGTTTTAGTCAAACGTTTTTGTTTCCTGGTTTTGCTCCACTACTCCACGTTTTTCTCATAATGTTCGGATTAGTTAGCTGGTATAAACCAATTCGATTTTCATCTTTTCAACACAAAGTTTTCAAAATATCTTCTATTCTAGCTTTTATGGGTATTGACTATTGTTGTTCCAAACTTTCGACTTGGAGTACACTGATTCGGAGGTTGACTGTATTAACCTTGGGCGCGGCCGGATTCCAGATTGTACCGTGTCTGCCGAAATCGCTTTCAAGGCAATGGCCTCACCACGGTACAGACATTTCTAATCGATAAGGATCTGTCACCAACTCTTTATTTCCAACATTGATAACCATAATGAATTGACAGAAATGAAGATCAAAGATGAAAGAATCAATGATGTTTATTGAACTAAGAAAAACGTATAATGAGGATTACATGAATCAAGCTAGCTAGCAATCTTTTATGCTCTAATTAACTATCATAACCACCTTGTTAACTAACTTTTATTTACTCTTAACTAACGGCCGTTCAAATAATTAAAATTAAAAGGTTAATGGTTAATGATCCACAGTGCTAACTTTATTCTTTACATAAACGGGACTTAAATTCAGTAAAATTCAGTTAAATTCCCTAAATTTAGTAAATTTCAGTCAATAATATTTCACCTCACTGAAAAGAAACAATGCCTAACTCGACAAGTAATTGGTTTTTATTAGTCGTCATTATGTTTTTTCCTTTAATAAAATTTGGGGACGAGAAATGATATTTATTTAGTTGTTGAATGACCATGTATAGCAAATCTTAATCATATATGTTCAAGTTGGTTTCACTATATGTATCTTTGGTAACAGTTATCTTTTCCTTTTAGCGTCGCCCCTATCATTAGTTTTGAATTGGTTTTTAAACCGCTTTACCAACAATGAATAAAATCGCTAAATATTCTTTCTTTGATATATTGGGAAAGGGGATCATGGTGTATTTTATTATTATTATTATTATTATTATTATTATTATTATTATTATTATTATTATGCCTATGGCTACCTCGAAATAGGCTTACCTTCCTGGCTTTAGGCTTAGGCTCCGTTTGGTGTTGCGGTTGCGGTTAGATGTTGCGGTTAGCTGTTGCGGTTTGTTGTTGCTGTTTGCTAATAGTTGTTGGATAATTAGTGTTTGGAAAAATTATAAAAAAACAGTTGTTGTTGACATGTGAAAAGACTTATACGGATATACTATTTACCAATATAAATTAATAATAATATAAATTAAAAAAATAAGTTGGGGTAGTTTTGTCAAAGTCTACTTGTGGTTTAAAATACAAACTAGCGTTTCACGAAAAGCTTCAAATTGGAGCTTTTCACGAAACGCTCTGTTTTGGTTCCAAAACTCTAAATGATGTAGTTCAAAAAATATAACCAAACATCTATTTGTGAGCATATTGGAACAAAAATGCAATATGCTCTTACGAAACGCTATATGCTCCCCCGAAACGCTTTACCAAACGGGGCCTTAGTCTACTGCCTATTCAAGTCTGCTTTTCTTTCGGGGAAGGGGATAATGGTGTAGAAAAATGACTGTAATTTATTTTTGAGAAAATATAAATAAAATCTCTGCAATTTCAATGTGTTGCAAACAGAGAAATGTGGTTTCATTTTTTGTAAATAGAGACGTGATTACATATTTGACAAAAAAATGAAATTGACTAACATCATTTGTCACATCATCAAGTCAACCCTCCACATCATCAAATCAACATGACATGTCATCAAAAAGTTAATATTTTATTGTCACATGACACATCATCAAAATGAATATCACATGTCATCAAATAGTAACATCTTAAGTGAAATACCTTTAATTGTCAATTTTAAACCACATGCCACCTTTTGCAAAAAATGAAACTACAATCCTTTACTTGCAAAATATTAAAACCACAAAGGTTTTATTTATACTTTTCTCTTTATTTTTTTTATCAAAACGAGGACTAAAGTTTCACATTTTTCTAAAAGAATGACATTTTAATTTGAACTTACAAAACTTATGGTTAACGACTTAAATTGAAAAATTTAAAGAATTGAAATTGTTTAATACCATAATTACAATAGAACCAAATTTTCAATTTTAAAAAATTATCGGTTTTAAAAACTGTCTCACTCTAAACGATAATTTTATCTCTCTTCACAAAAAACCATCTCTAAACGTTGATGTCATTCACTAAACACCATCTAAATGATCGTAATTTTAAAGAATTAAAGTTTCTTAGACTGTCAATATTTATTTATATAACTATGGGTAGTATTGTACTTTTATTTAGGGTGGAATATTTGTGGAGAGAGGATAAATAGGGTTTCAGCTGCCTAGTTTTTGATTTGGTACAAGATATGGTTTTTCGATAACAAGGTGTTGGCCACACTAGATTAACACTCATCTGTTTCCTATCCAATTCAACAGGATGATATCATCAACAAAACATATCATACCAACGGTCACGAATAAACGCAAATATGAGAAAATTACACCATACATGATGTATTAATAAAATTTTACAATTAACTCAAGATTAGTTTTGATTTTCATCTATATCTCTTATTCTCTTCTATTTTTGTCAAGTTTAACTGTCAAGGAGTTATCCTATTTTATAGGGTTCAGTAACTGTTTTTTCTTCTTTTTCTTTTTCATTGTTTCTCCATGTTTTTTTAATTGATTTTTGCACACCATGATTTTCTTTTTTTAGAAACAGCAGCGGCACCATGATTTCACTCCCACTTCTTCTTTTCTCTTCCAACTCCAACAATTTATTCTTTATTCATTTTTATCCTTTTTTTGGTTTTTTTTTTGAAAAAAATTATTCATAGTTGGCTTGCTTCCACTTATCAACTTATTTTTCCCCTTATTCTCAAATGCAGGAAATGCATATACATTTGTAAGAAGATTATTATTTTTGTTGAAAAATCAAATTCAGATTTTTCTTCGAGACAATTTAACAAATTCATATGAATTCTTTTAATTTTCATGGCATAAATTGTTTGTTCATGGCCACAAAATTAAATTCAGAAATTTTTGTAGGCAAGATTTAAGAAATGCATATGGAAAAATTAATTTCAAATTCAAGGAATTCATGTTTTTATGGAAAAACTGAATTCATGGCATAAACTTAAACTTATTGTTCATGCCCACAGAATCAAATTCAGATTTTACTTCTTGCCAAGGTTTAAGAAATTCATACTAAACTTTAAGGGGAAAATTAATTTCAATTGTGAAAAATTCATGTGAAAATACAAATGTAAGATAGGAATTCTAAGCAATCCCTGAAAAATAGGAATTCTAAGTTCATGCGCCCTGACAAATGTAAGATAGAATTGATGTATTTGATATATTAATAATTAAGCTAATGTCATTGATTAAATCATAAATATTACTACCATTCATGATGTTTATGTATTTAACCCAAATATCAAGTCATGGTAGGGAAGCTGAAACTTACAGCTCGAATGTAACAACTATAAGGCCTCTATTCGATAAAAACGAGTGTCGCTTTTGCCTATTCTGTTCGTGGCATTTGGAAAATTAGTTACTTATGATGCGGATGGTAAAGAAACGACGGAGGCCCCTAAAAGGATTAGCAAAGAGGTTTTCACTGCCAATATACCTAGCTCAACTGACTAGAAAGAATGTCCAGAGCATAAAATGTTTGCTGGTTTTCGAACAGAAATCTGAACAAAAACGGAGCCTCATACTCTAATTTGTAAAACAAGTTGATATCAAGCTCTACGGATGGGGCAAAAGTTGTACAAAATTTCTTGCAGTAATGGTAAACAACACATTGCACAAAAATAATTTCGGCAACGACAAACATGCACAACAGTCAAAAGAACTACCTCCAACAAAACAAGCGTTAAATATCTCGCATCGAATTGAAAGCTTAAGCAAAAGATTTGTATATTGTAGTACTACATCACATTACACAGTTGAAAAGCTTATCCGAATTTCCATGTCAGCGACTTTTCACAAGAATCGAGGAGATGCAACAAGTACAAAGTTAGGAAAAGAATTTCCAAAAAAAGCAAGCATTAGAAGGTAAGCTGTCAATTAACTGGTTTGAGAAGACTTCCATTTTCGGGTTCAGTATCTATGATAAAAAATAAAACAAGGGGGTGGCGGCAGCTATTCTACAACTCACCGCACAGACAAGACCCCATGTCATGCACTTCTTAGTATACAAAAATTAGAAGAAACTACGCAAAGCTAGAATTTACAAGGTAAAAAAAAAAGTAACCTAGGCGTCGGGTTGCTCTGGTTTTATAAGCGCACCTGATGAGGATGCACAACTCCCATTCTGAAGGTATAGGCTGTTAGCCACCATTGAATCACTAACCAAACCAACATCAACGTCGTCAAAGTTAAGGGTACCTCTAACCTTCCTGTTACTGAAGAAAAAAGCAAAACAAAAGACCAATATCACTGATTTAAATTGAGGAATTTAGAGTTTCTCTCTAGGGATAATGTGAAAGGAAACTGTACCTATTCAAGCGGTTATTTATAGCAGTTAGGTCTTTCGAAGGGCTCTGATACGCATGAGTGCTTTCTCCCACGCAGGCGTAGTAACTTTTTGAGCTATGTGATATTAAAGCATCCATCTAAAAAAAGGAAAATCTTCGAGTTATAAACTACAATAAGTAAACAAGCACCGCAAACTTCTTTTGTATCAGAACAAAGTGCAGTAGGTATATATGGGCTGAAACGTGTAAATAATAAAAAATATAGGGGTATATTCATCAAGTTTTAAAAAGGATGAATTAACAATTAAAATGACCATAATACAATTAAAATGACAAGAGAAACCATAACTTAAATCGCATGCTGGATATGATATACATGCACATGCTTCCAGTTTAGAACTGAGAAGCTCAAAAAGTAAAGATTGATCAATTCTAAGTGAAGAAATGGAGACGAAGCCTATAAACAGAAAAAGTTGAGAAACAAAAAATACCTTGGAAGTGCGCAACGGAGAGACGTAAACATTATGCGACGCAGAAACTTTTTTTGGGGACATGTCTGGAAGACTTGGAAAAGGAGAGACTTTAGGTGATTGAGGACATTGACCTAAAAAACGGAAAGAAGCAACACATGTCAAATAATAACTTGGATCAGAAGCAGCAAGAGATAACAATTATAACATAAGCACGCAAAAAAACATGCCAAAAAAGTACCATCTTTATAATTGATAACTTCAGGAACTTGAGTGGTTTTTGTAATTGTTCCGGCAGAACCAACCTCCACAAGCAACGATTTTGCAGCAGGAACAAATATTTCGTTGTAAAAAGTGATAATGTCAACGTGATCCTGACCTGTCCTCTATTATCATAACAATCAAGCGGTTAGACTCCAAAAAAATGCAGCAAACGAAGGGCTGACTGGTTGTGTAACCTACCGCATTTTGGCGAGCTGATGACCAATCGACAAACACACTACGGAAGACTTGTGGTTTACATTGTGGCTGCTTCCTGTAGTTGCAGATGATCTCCCTGAAGGTTAGGTTAACTTTAGAAATCTGCAGGGAAAAACACTGATATGAGAACAAAAAATGACGTGATAGTAAAAACTCAAAAGCAGCCAATAAATTTTCACAAGTTACAGATATCAAACCTTTGCAACTCCATAGAAACAACAAAGGATGATCTGATCGATATGGCGGTTAAAGAATAAAGACGTCCGCTGACTAAGTATTTGTTGAAAAAGGCGATAGACATTCTCTCTTATATGATGATGAGATTGCTGTAACCTTTCAACCATACCATTGATTCTGACAGCAGCTAACTTATTAATCTAGGAAGGAGAAAAAGAGTGCATAAGTAAATTTTGGAACATTACAAAGCATTTTATGTAATGTATTTAAATCTTAGCTAGAAAGACTCATTTAATTATAGGTCTTTTTTGCTAATGTGAAACTACGAAGTTCTAAGATATGGAAATGGTGATGAGTAACTATTGACATTAGCACATTTTATGTGTTACCTTGCAAAAGAATATGCTAATTGCAGTTTCTGCACACGTTTCCCCTCCTCCGCCAGGGTTTGGACGTGTTGGACTGAAATTATATAAAAAGATACAGAATTAGATAACGGATAAAAGCCCTAACGTGGTTCAGAAGTCAAAGATGCCACTTTATATCCTGAGAAACACCAGAATTACCTGGCAAATGCAGACTGCAGAGGTGGAGGTATCTTTGATTTAAGATTACTAAAGGCAAGCAGGCGATCCTTCACTGGTGATGTAAAGGAGTTCCGCTCCACTAAAACACTCCGGTAATCTGGGCATGGCCTCTTCGGGGACCGAATATCTGCACTCTTACCTGGAAAAATTGATCCAAAAAACCCATTAAATCCTTCACCGGAATTCAGAAAACCAGCCTGTCTTTCTGTCAAGTAAAAATTGATACCTGGTGACAACTCATGCTTCTGCACGGATGGCAAAGGCGGCAAGCTTCCAGAAGAGAAGTTAATGCGCATGGCAATCGCATCCAAAGATGGCATTGGTTCTGCTAATAGCCCAAGATGATTTATCTCTGAAGCGAGTGATGGTCTTGCAACCGTCAAGGAATTATACATGGACGACCCCTTTTCCCATACCATGCTTTCTAAAAGACGTTCTTCGAGTGAATTTAAATGCCGCCTCAATTCCCTTGGAAGAGAATCTTCATGCCTAATAAAACTCTCGATCACCTTGCTCAGATCAAAAGCTGTAATGCCTGTTCGCTCCAAAACAGCAGGAAACAGCATGGTGACAGTCTTATGCGTTGCAAGAACAAGTTCAGCGGAACACGAGAGCATGCATCTGTGGAACCTTTCATTAGTCAATAAAGAGGTCAAATTATTAGCATGCAGTACTTGTGCCTCTGCTGTGCACATTGCTTCCAAAACCCTATAATATAACTTTAGTGCCTCTAATCTCCGTTGTTCTGCCCATATGTTTTCCATGAGGTTTGTATTCTGCAAATTTCCCGTCACGCAGTGCTCTCCCAAACCACTACTTGGAAATATAGCCTCCAAAATTATCTGCGCTCTACGTATCACATCATTAGTTACATCTCTATCGCATGAAGTGAGGAAGCGTTCAAGCTGTGGTGAGGGTTTCGATGGAAGTGGGGAGATAACAGTTCTAAGCCACTTTGCAGTAGTCATTGCTGTGCTCACTGGTGTGGCAGCCATTTTAGAATATAGTCCCCCGAGGATGCCATTTGCACGAGCTGCAGGGGAACGGAAAGGAGAGAGTGGACTTGACATTGTCTTTGTAGGAGAGAATGGACTTGAAATCGTCTTTGTAGGTGATGATATCATATCAAATTTTCTCTGCATAAAGAATACTCGAGTATTAAAATATCTAGTAAAAAATGTCCACACAATGTGTAGCTGGAATGAAGTTTACCTTGGTGCCAGTTACATTTATAGCACCTCCAGATAGACTTCCCGAACCAAGTAAACTGTCTTCTTCCTCGTTGACAAATACCGTCTCATCCAGTTCACCTTTACAACTAGTTGAATCCTCATAATCTCTCTGTAAAATATTTAAACTTGATTGCAGCGATGCTTCCTCCATTAAATCATCGTAATAAAGCAAACCATCTGAATCAAAGAGAATCAAAGAAACAGAAAATGAGAATTTGTTGTGTGCAAGAGAAAAAAAAAAGTAAAAGAAGATCAACTAAGGATACGTATGGGAAAAAAAAATCAAATGCACCTGCATCTATATTCTCCAGGTTTTCAGTTTTACAATTGGAAGCCAAATGAGGTTTTTTCTTTAAGATATCTACTATCAGATTATTGGTCTTCTCCAATATTTTCCTCAGCTCATCTTCAGAGATGTCATATTGGTTGCAAAGTGAGGCCAGTAAGTCAACGCCCTTATCACCCTTCTTAACTGAACCATAAAAGGAAGCATCCTAGATCAGTCGATGCTTTCAAAAGTTCTATACTCAAAAAAGTCAATGGAAAATAGAAAGATTGCGTTACCAAATCGTTGATCATTCAAGTTGAAATTTCTGAAGCGGGCTGGAATATGGATAATCAAAATGGCCTGTAAATTCAATTAAATGTCAATAACAAGTCATCTCTTCTGAAACATGATCATCTTGTAATATAAACTGTTTATATAGGCACATTTGCCTAAATAACTGTTTCTTAGGCATGAAGTATATGAGACGTATAAGGCAATGACTCCACAAAAGAAGACAAACAATTTTAGAATCAATAATTAATGAAAAAGAATGGTCGTAACTCACCAACACAGACACCAAACCATGTATACAAGGCACCAAATCTTTGAATCTGCCGATTGCATGTACACGGAGTGCCAAAAACAGCAACCATCCAAAACGATGATAGTCTGATATGCATGATGTGTTACCAGAAACTGCTGTTTGCTTGTCACCATTTGGATCAATTGTCAAGAAAAGCTCCCGATATGCCCGTTTGTAGTGCCTTGTAACATTAATAAAAAAATAAAATGTCATCTATACAACCATTTCAAAAATAAAAAATACATCCAGAAAAGCACGTAGACTCAACATTCAGCTGATCGTGAAAGACTACCTTTGACAAAACAACAAGATGCAGATCTACAAAAGTATAAAAATGATTCGCTACTTTCTGATACAAGTAAAGGAACGATTGAAGTGCCATGAGGCATTAACTCATGCACAACTTATAATGTACTTATATGCAGAAAAGAATGATGAATACAAACAATGCTGAACAGAGATGTTAATCACAAATTCCAGCATGCAAATCTATTTAATTATTACTACTATTTTACTATATCATCAGAACTTCTTTATAAACAATGGTGAATTAGGATCAACACAAATCTCTTTGTACTCTTTAAGAAATCAACTTGAATATACTGAGTTACAAAGAATCCACATTATTCACTTAGATTGACAGATGAACTAGAAAAGGAAAAGCCTTTACTACAGTTTATCTCTCATTTTGTAAATATCCCGCACATAAGCAGCCAAAAGAAATGTCGAAGTATAGATATGCAAACTATGTGAAATACTGATCAGAAATGCAATTAAACAATGTGTACCTGCTTAAAATGCTTAGGTGCACAAAGTTGGCTTGCAACTCCTTGGCCTGTTACGGGGAAGCAGAAAACAAAACCATGAAGAAAATCCTAAACCACTGGATATAGAAGAAAGCTTTGAACAAAACTAGATAAAAATATCGAATTGCTATTCTTTGCTTCATTAATGTACCTCAAGTCTACTCTCCCAATCTGCACCATACATATTACTCAGGATTGAACCCGCTTTGACAACATACTGAGGCAGCTCCTTAAAAAAGTCCACAATGCTGATAAATATCAACGTTAGTTACAATTAGTTCATCAGATTAAAACAAAACTAGTCGAGGAAATTCAAAAAAGGGGCGGGCGGGACATACTTCAGTTTTGCAAATTTCAGTATTTGGTAAAAGTTAAGTCCATTATCATGAGACTTCTGCACCATATTATCTCTATTTTTCTGGCTTAGTCTCGTAACAGAGAACAAAACAAACGCGAACCAAAACCTCTCTGCTTCCTCAAGCTAATACATAAAACATCAACATCAAAGTAAATTATCAAACTTCCCCCTTGTAAAAAACCGGTTAATCATTCAAACGAAATAAAAGAATTACCGTTCCATTCCCAATAGCTGATGCATTTGCCAACAGAAGATGTTTAGTTCCTTTGAAAGCCTCCATAGCTTCTTTACAAGTATCCTCATCCACATGTAATCCATCCTGCCACAATTTTTCAAAATTAATCCAACCCGGACCGCCACTACCAATTTTACTCTACAAAAAGATTCAAAAATAGAGAAAGAATAAAGTTGATACCTTGCAAAATTCTGCAAATCTCACTTCAATCTCATCATCTCCTTTGCTAGGCCCATTTAAAATCTTCCCCTCTTCCATATTTTCTAATTCAAAGAAACAATCAGAAAAAAATCAAATTAAATTAAAACAACAACAACAAAGCCCTAGTCCCAAAATGATTCGGGGTCGACTAACATGAACCATCATAAAGAACCATAAAGCTCAAGTCTTACACAATGAATCAAGAAATTAATCAACCCCACTATCAAATTCACAAAATTGAAACTAAACCCACCAAATAAGTACCAAAAAATCAACAAAAAAAACCCAAATGAACAAAAAAATCTACTGATTTCCTGGCTTCAGATCTCGAAAATTTCTTCAATACCCAGTTAAATTCAAGACCCACCTGCAAAACCCTAGCTTTCAATTCTCAAAATCAGCACCAAATCAAGAAGATTTGAACAGATCGAACCCTAAAAAGAGCAAAGCAACGATTTTTTTTTTTTGTTGGGTACAATGAAAATGTTATCTGTCTGCTGGGTTAGTCTTTCTCTCTCTAGCTAGAGCGCGGGAAAATCCAACATGGTTTTTGCACATACATACATGATATGATAGCATACATACATGGAGGGCCAATGGGGATGGGACACGTCGCAGGTGTTAGGTTATTTTACCGCCAAAAACGCGATGTGATTGATTCGAGGGAAGATTCTCCGTAACGGCGGGTTGACGGATATGAGGGGTGTTTTTGTCATTATCTGTTTTGGATCGTTATCTTGAATACCGTGTCGTTTTGTGAAGTAGAATTGGATAAATAAAATCTTTAAATTAATAATTAAACATAGGTGTAGGCTATAGTCATTTTGTTTTTCCCTTACTTTGTTTATACTTTGTCTTTTTCACCATTTGATTAGTTTCTAACCCATGATCCAATGGTTGATAAAACAAAGTAATGGTTACTTTGTAAAAGATAAAGTGACCATAGAATATCCCTTAAACGTAAGAAAAGAGAAATTTATATTCATTATATTAAAGGCAAACTAATATAGTTAAACCTCGATAAAGTAATATTCGATAAAGTAATAATCTCGGTTAAGTAATATATTTCGTCGGTCCCAACTTGGACTAATGTCGTAAAGTAATATTCTCGCTAAAAGCATAAAATAATAAAATATTTGAAAGTCCTGAAGGATCCAAGTAATATGTAAAGTAATAATTCTAGAATTATACGTATATATAATATGTATGAGTTACAAAATTCAATTTTTTTTAAATATGAATATATAATATCTTGTTTCTTCTTTCCATCGAAGCTAAAATTAACATCATCATTGACTTTACGTAAAACATAAATAACTCTTGATATGTTTTGCTCATGTTGTAACAAGTAATTGTTCAAAGTGTTGATTGCTTGAACTGCTTTCTTTGATGACAAGCTTGGAATGACATTGCTATCGTCTGGTTCAAGATTAGTCTTTCACCAATGTTCATTACGGACTCAAAAATTCATATTTATCAGGTAATGGTTTAGAAAGACAATATATATTTTTTTTTTGAAAAATAGTAATCACAAAATCACTCTTTTGTTAGAGGTCATAGAAAATCTTTTGGTTTCTCCCTAACATTTCGTAGTTGGATTTTACATATCTTAAGCTCTGCTCATATTTTGATCATCACTAACTTAGGAATTCATGGTTATTTTTCTCTTGCTCGCAAGGGGTACAACAAGGTGATCCTCTTTCATCCATTTTGTTCGGCATTGTAGAAGATTTTTTAAGTAAGTGAATTTGCTTATTTATAATTCAATGGAAGATCACGCTTATGTCTTAAGTACACCCGGAACATGAATTTACCAACTCATCTCTTATGTGCAGACGAATGGACGCATTGGAATATTCATAATTTAAACAACATTTTCCAACTTCACAGGAAGATATCTATTCAACATGTTAATTGGCTTAAATCTGAAATTTGTTTCGGTCCGAGCATTTCCCAAATTAGGCGCCAAGCTTTTTCTAGTATTACTGGAGTTAGGATTGAGACGCTGAATTTCGTCTATTTGGATCAGTTTTTGGTTGGCATTGAGTGGCACGATCTCCCGCTGTTATCGGTAACGGTTCAGCAACAATTGGTTTCAATTAAATGGGTTAGAGAAGCAACAAATTCTTGTGTTTGGGCTCCAACTAGCAATGGAAACTTTACAATTACAATCTTTTATTCTTGGATGTGTCCTGCTCCTACAAAAACCACGAGCTTTCCTATTATATGTTCACTCATGATCAGTCGCAACAAAAAGGTGTCCATGTAGTTTCTCCTTGTTCTCTTTGCTTACTTCATATTAAAACTCTTCAACATCTTTTTGTGAGCCCTCCATTTGTGCAACAACTTTGACATTGTGTCTCATTTTTATGCCTCTTATCATTTAGTTCTGAAATTCACTCTTTGGTTCAGTGCAATTATTAATGTGATATTATGGGTTCTTTGGTTTACAAGAAATAGAAAGATAGACTATTTTTGCAACACAAATTGCCTATGATGATGGGTGATTTATGTTTTGGATCGAATGTGACTCTACATATGTTGTTCATTTGTTTTGTAATCCTAATTATATGGTTCCTTAAGAAGAGATTGGAATTCTTGCATCATGGAAACTATGCACATCGATCCCATCGTCTCATATACTTCGTGAAGGGAACCAAGTGGCGGATGCTTTAGCTAGTTATGGGAGAGTTAGCGATAACTTGAATTGGTGGGTTGTTGTTCTCTTTTATTAGTTTTTTTTATAACTTGAGGGGTCGAAATTTGTACCGATTCACATTGTGATTTGCTACGTTGTTTTTTCTTTCCTTGATTTAATAATACTCTGGTTCAGGTGCATGGTTTTATTCTGAATTGTGCCAGCCCAGCTAAGATGTCTAGTCTTGCTCACTCTCTGTCTTCTACTTTTATTAAAAAACCCTTGGATTTTGAATCTAGGCCATCACGCTTACTTTTAAAGCATAATAACCGCTAAGTTATTGTTTGATGGATGATTTTTTTTTACATCAATTGAAACTAGCATTTATTAGAAGGAGTTATTTTACTATAGTACGCTAAAATTTAAAATTTATCCATTTAATTTAGAACAAATAAATGAATAGTGGTCTTATCAAAAAAATAAATAAATGAATAGTGACTATATAGTTAACACATTTACATGATTGGGGTAAACGGAATTTCTTGTTGGAGCAAGCTGCTGATTTTAAGAAGATGCGAGTGGATTAAGGTCAATTCAGATGGAGCTTGCAAGGGGAACCCTGGAGCTGCTTCGGCGGGTGGTGTTCTTCGCGATGCCTCTGGTACTTGGTTGAGTGGGTTTGCGTGTAATCTGGGAGTTTGTACTGCAGTGTTGGCAGAGTTATGGGGATTATTCTTTGGGCTTTCTCTTGCTTGGAAGCATGGTTACCGCAAAGTGGTGATGGAAGTTGACTCTCAGGTGGTGGTTCAGTTGGTTCATCGATCAGATCAAAGCGTTCATAGACATCACTGGATTATTGAGGGATGTAAGACGTTGTTACAACGGAGTTGGGAGGTGAAAATTGTTCATATTTATAGAGAGGGGAATCGGGCAGCCGACTGGATGGCGAATTTCGCAGGAACTCTTTCCTTGAATCTTCACGAGTGTGATGTGCCGCCTGCAGGCATCCAGGACATTTTAATTGTTGACTCGAGTGGTGCTAGCTCCCCGAGAAGAATCTTTCATTAGTAGCTTTTGTTCCGTTCTTTCCTTTTCTTTTGTTTGTTGCTCGGGATTTTAACCCCTCCTTGTTACCAAAAGAAAATAGGGAGGGATTTAAGAGAGCTAGCAGACATTCCAATTAGGGTAAGATCCCGACAAGCTTCCAAGAAAGACTCGAACCCGCTTTATTAAAGAAAAATAAAAGTACATACAACGGAAAAAGAAAGAACTAACCAAAATAAAATTGCTCAATAGAGCTAAAATCATAAAAAAGAACGATCTACAGAACTTCTGAGCTATTCAATATCCATTAAATATAATCATAATTTCCCACTAGATTCTGATGTGTACCTGGAAATGGTTATTGAAATCTAATCGTGTTTTCATAAATAATTTATTTTTAATATTTGTTTCAACAAAATCACCAAAACAACTCTAAAATCATATAAAAACCGAAAACATGATGAATAAAATTCAAATATATTGAAATGCTTGGCACCTAGCAGATATGTGCAGTTGACACGTGTGGGCCTTGATGTGTATTAAAAGTGTAGATTCATTCTTTGCCTTGGTTAAATGAAACATAAAACTGAAACAGTAACTGAAAGCTACTAGAAAGTAACATAGATAACAATTGTTAATTAACAAATAAGAGATATTAATAACTAACTAACAATAAAAAGATTATGATGTCATTCACTGAAAATTAATTATATTACTGTTAATTTGTTGCCTATAAAGCCTCATATATAAATTTTAATCATCATAGTCATTATACTCACTCATCTTTGCAAGTCTGAAAATTAAACCTCAAATAAAATGGGCTTAAGAGTCAACATCGTAATTATTGTAATATTCATGATTATGATTTTGGCACCGTTCGGAGAATCGTTATGGAAATGGTTATGGAATTCAGAAATAAATAAAACGACATCAAATAAAGATTGTTTTAGAAATTGTTATAATGATTGTATGTCATATACATTGATTACGACTACTGGTCGTGATTGTGCAGCCAATTGCACGAAGAACTGCAGCAACATCCATTGATCAAATTATTTACGAATTGTAGCTACGTAGGTTGGCAATGCAGAAGACGAGCCACGTTGAGTTCTCACTGAATACATAAGTAGGAAGATTCGAAGAGCATTAACTATGATTTAAGCTCAAACAAGTTTATATCAAAGACGATATCTGTGAGAAAACCAAACACTGTATTGAACTTGTAGGAATTGTTTAGTTAATATATTAATTTAGTGTATACACTACATTATAGTTGAATTATGAAGAGAATTTATTATTAAACCTTATATATAAATAAATAGTTGAACCCATTTATAAATTAAAATCATCTCCATCGTATTCATTCAGAGATTGGTGATGGATCAAGCTCAACACATGTCAATATGGACTCATTCAATAGTGTGTTAACACATATTAGTGAAATTAAATAAATAATTTAATTTACACGAAACTTAAGATGTGTTTAAACACTATGGATAGATCCATTGAGATATGGTGCACCTCATCCTTAGAATTTCTAATTCATTAAACTCTTTAATTAATCTGAAAATTAAAGCTTAATCAATTAAGATGGAGAAATGTCCGATCTGTGTTTTTTGGAACATTTGGAGACGGATTGGGATGAAAATGGCCATGGAAATGGAAAACTTAATTATAAACCAACACTGAATCAAGATTGCTTATAATATTTTATTTTATTTTTTGATAGCAAATGAAGTATCAAAGTCCAGAACCCAGAAAAACATTAGGACCCAAAATTAAACTTATCAGCATCAAAAAAACTAGAGAGAAAAAGGAGGTAAGCATAACAGTAGACAACTTTATCTTGTAAAAAACTCCCCCAACGCTTATAATATTGATTGTATGTCATTTACATTGATCATAAAATTTATATTGCACAGACATAGAAATAAAGATAGTATTTATTTGATAAAAAAAAATTTTTTAATAGAAATTTATTTGATAAAACTTAATTACGTGATTCATGGTGGATATTAAGAAAACGGAAAATAAATAGCAATATTTTTGCTAGAGTGGCTATTATTTCGGTTATTTATTTGAATTCGAATGTTAAAGTGTGGATCTATGTCACAATACTATACTATTAAAACTTTATTGGACAACCAATTTTGATGAGATTTTTGAGCTAATTCCACTAAATATAATTCGATCCCAAATTTAGACTAACAAAAGTCTCGTGATTGTGATACTGATCGAGTCGTATGTGATATTATGATAACCATTTTCTATTTGGTGGGATTTTGAGGCTTATAATTTGCTTAAAAAGTTACTTTATGTAAATTGAGATGGTCAATAGATCATTATATTACCTCGTAAATTTTTTTGTAAAACAATCAAAGTGTTTGAATCAATCCAGAATCTCAAATTCTTTCTGGATTCCATAAAAACATTCTATAAATTTTTCAGCTCTCGAAACAAATATCAAACATCAATATCAAGAATCTTATAGCGTCCCTATTATATTTAGTATCGTACGTCTGCCGCATTTTTTGCACAATTTTGGATCACCTCGATCAATAGTTGGTACAATTCAATGTACAATTGGTTGCACAGTCTTTAGGAGTATTCTTAATAATCCATGAAGGTTTTAGACAATCTTTATAGCAAGTTTGATTGCAATCTTGATTCACTATTGGTTTATATGTTTCCCAATTCCATGGCCATTCCCATTCCAATGCGTCTCCAAATGTTACGAAAAACACAATTATGCACAGAGCTAACATAATTGCCGAGCTGTTGATCCTCATCTTAATTAGTTTTTAATTTCCAGACTTGAAAATTAATGAATATGATGATGATGATGATATTTTTCAATTGTATGGGTTTACCTTATATAAGGTTTGATAAGCAACAGATTTTGTTTGTTCAAACGGTAATATAATTGCCAGTAAATGACGATCATAGAAATTATTGTTATATGTTTAATTAGCTAATTAGTTGTTACCAAAAAAGCTAATTAGTTAATTTGTTATATTTTCAGTTTCATCTATAACTGTAGAATTCAAGTTAGGTTTTAAATCATTATTTAGCCAATTCTGTAAATTTTTAACCTCCTAAAAAGCAAACATGAGTAGTTATATTATTTTTTTTAACCAAATACAATAAATCTCCTTTTCTGAAGCTTAAACGCAAACAAGAGTCTAATTATAGGAAAACATACGGGCTCTTAGTATTTTACTTATTATTTAAGTATATTTTTCTCATGATCTTTTCCACCTAGCCATATTTGACTCATTTTTTATTCCAAGCGGTAAATTTTCACTTGTTTTGAATTAAGACTTGAAAATGTGTTGTTCTCCTAACATGTCACCATGTTTGATACTTAAATTTGACATTCGTACATTAAAACTAATTAATTAAATTAAAATAAAGAGAGAAATGTAAAAAGAAATTACTTACCTGAAAGATATCAAAATCATGTGTCAATATATCATTATAAGTTAAGGAAATAATAATTTTTGTCGAGTTCCCATCTAAATTAGGTGAAATTTCAACAGCTAGAATAAATGAAGGTCTATATTAAACAAAATAACAGATTTTGCCGAATGATAAATTTTTAGATAGGTCAACATCTAAATAATGTTTGAAGCCTTCAAGTTAATTTGGGAGTGAATGTGAATTTATTCTAGTGTTTTTACACAAAGTTACCATTACTGCATCATCTAAATTGATTTTTACACAAAGTTACCATTACTGCATCATTCGAGAGTGTCATGAAAAACTTCTCAATTCTATAACAATGAAAATCAAAATTAGGGATCCTAACAAGTGAAACGACGTAGGTTTAGGTTCTGTTCTTCTGTATAATAGGGTTTTGCTTTCTTTCAATCCGCTGAGCAGCCTGATTCGGTCGTATCCTGTTTCCAAAAGTTTGGATTCTCTAAAACCCATATCTCTCAAATGATCAAAAAGTTCCCACAAATGCTAAATTGTGATCCGGAGAAGACCATTTCCTCCAAAGTTGACTTCTTTCGCTCTATAGGAGCTTCAACTCCTGACATTGTAAGAATCTTTATTGTTAACCCCTGGATCTTGTCAAGTAACTTAGAAAATCGAATGATTCCGAGGTTTAATATTTTAGTTGAAACATTCCAATCGATACACAAAGCCACTGAACTGGTTAAACGAAATCCATATGTTCTAAATAGTAGTCCTGAAGCTGGCCGCCTGGTACCTAATATCAATGCTTTGAGAGAAAATGGTGTGCCTTTGTCGAATATTTTTTGGCTAATCTGTCATCATGGGCGATGCATTGAAACAAATGCACTCAAATTTAAAAGGGTTTTGGAAGAAGTGAAGGAAATGGGATTTGATCCTTTGAAGTCACAGTTTGTTATAGCAATCAAGGTATTGGCATTCGTGAGCGAAGCAAAGAGGAATCAAAAGGTTGAGGTTTATAAGAGGTGGGGTTGGTCTGATAACGATATTACTACAGCTTTCAAGAAGTTCCCTTGGTGTCTGTCAATGTCGGAGGAGAAGATAATGGCGGTGATGGATTTTTACGTCAACAAATTGGGTTTAGAGTCTTCGGTCATTGTGAATTGCCCTCTTCTACTTTCATATAACTTGAAGAAGAGGCTGATTCCAAGAGGTACAGTTTTTCAGTATCTGTCATCCAAGGGTCTAGTTGAATTGGATCCAAGCATAACTAGGCTGTTCATATGTCCCGAGAAGAGATTCTTGGAAATTTTTGTGGAATGTCAGGACGAAGCTCCTCATTTAATGAAGCTGTACAATGAGATGTTTAACTCTTTCTAATTCTAGAAAATCTGGAAAAAAGAGGGAATGACATGGAGGGAGATTCCATGGTCAAACTGTATTTGCTCTCTCTCGTGGAAAACCACAACTCAGGCGACTTACCAAATGTAATTGCAAATTTTCTTTACTGCTTTGTCTGCCATTTTTGACTGAATTTTGATGAGTCGCATCGTATCTAATATAGCTACCAGATGTTGTGTTGAACGTGAGTATGATCCGCATTACATGTTTTGTTCATCATGTGCATTTTACATCCTCTGCCTCGGCAACCTATTTTCATGCCTAAAATTCCTCGAATTTGAGTGGATTTGCAAAATGAATACGCTATGTTGTGTCAATCTATATATATATATATATTAAAGGAGTAACAATTAGGATGAGGTGTCAAGCTCTCCTTTTTTTACTCCTTTAATTTCCACATGTTAATTTCTCACAATTTTAATTTTTTTTATTTCCTTATCATACCATTTATATTTAGATACACTTTACTAATTGAAAAATAGTATTATTTCCTAATTCGGATTCTATATATTAATAATACTAATTCGGATTAGTGTATATGGTAATTTCTTAATTTCTTAATTTTTTTTTAACAATACTTAATATGATAATATTTTGAATTATTTAGATTGCAATTCAAATTTAATACTTTCATAATTTTATTCTTAATTTTGAATTCTACATATTAGTAACATTTTCTTTTGTTTTTTGCTTCAAATTAGCTCATAATAATAGTTAATAGATGAATTTATATGTCTTCGAGAAAAAAAAAATAGATGAATCTGTATATATTAAAGGTGTAACAATTAGGATGAGGTGTCAAACTCTTTTTTTTTTACTCCTTTAATTTCCACATGTCAATTTTTCACAATTATAAT
The DNA here is from genome assembly GCA_028411795.1 of Euphorbia peplus. Taxonomy (NCBI): domain Eukaryota; kingdom Viridiplantae; phylum Streptophyta; class Magnoliopsida; order Malpighiales; family Euphorbiaceae; genus Euphorbia; species Euphorbia peplus. The sequence goes on along the minus strand of CP110843.1, from coordinate 1,949,093 downwards.
TTTTTTTATCATTTCCTTATCATACCATTTATATTTACTAATTGAAAAATAGTATTATTTTGTAATACGGATTCTATATATTAATAATACTAATTCGAATTGGTATATATGGTAATTACTTAATTTAAAAAAAAAAACAAAAATACATAATATGGTAATATTTTTAATTATTTAGATTGCAATTCAAATTTAATACTTTCATAATTTTATTTCAAATTTTGAATTGTACATGTTAATAACTTTTTTTTTGTTCCTTGCTTCAAATTAGCTCATAATGATAATTAATAGATGAATATGAGGATCTAATATTGATTGAGCCAAAGTATTTATTGTGTTTATTTGATGAATATGGTTTTGTTATTTGATGTATTAGTATTAGATTTTGAATGGATTGACTCAAATATTTTTATTTTCTAAATCATCTCTCTAATCAGCTTCATTTTTAAAAAAAGTTATAAAAACTTCAATTTTTTTATTGCTCATGTTATGTCTAATATGCATTTTCATATAAGATTTTCCTATAATCAAATTGTTTTACCTTAGTATATTTTTCTATTTATTATATCCACATAAACTTGCTTACTTAAATTGAAATACCCCTGAATTTTGCAGTATTGAGAGGTTCTCATAGATTTCAAAAATTCGGGTTAAAGTTGTTTATAATAGTATAATGTCAAATTGCGACGGTATTATAATATAACTCTAAATAGGAGCTAAAAAATTTATATTTTTATTATTTATATATATTGCTTTTGATTTTTTTTTTCAAGTACTCATTATTTTTGCTGTGTTAATATAGTTTTTTCTTTTTTGAAAGTTAATAATAATAATAATACAGTTACTTACGAACTCTTTTTAGCATTCGAACAGTTTAATTAAAAAATTTGAATCTAATCCTAGGATAACAAATTTTAATAAGGAAATAAGTTTTATTTATAAAAAAAATAAGAAAAAAATTTTAAGGGTAATTTTAGTTAACTAACTTATAAAAAATAGTTCAATAAGAAATGCAATATTAAAATTCAATTCACAAATAGTTAATTTCAAAAGTAGTTAATTGAACTTTCTTACTTTAAAAGTTACAGAAAAACCTAATTCTCAGTTTAATAATATGGTTTTGTCAAAAAAAAAGGTTCAATAATATGAGTAGTATTTATTTATTGTGCATTTTGAATTTATTTTATATTGTCCATAGTATGGTATTTAAGTAATAAATTTGCTTTCTGTAAAAAAAAAGTAATAAATTTGAATTTTTTTACCATTTGTGAGATGCAATATATATCCGAGCATATGAAATTAGAGAAATATGTCATCCATTGAAAAATGATTAGTGTAAAGAAAAAAATGTATACAAGTGATACATGTTTATTGCTCGGGTCCCTGGAATTATAATAAAATTTCTCATAAAGTTAATACAATAATTCAAAAATTATGCTCTCACAATCCGTGCATAGCACGGGCCAAAGACTAGTTATATATATGCACATACACAATCTCTTCTTCTGTATCATTTAGTTTATTGTTATGAGAATATCAATTTGTTTGTTTGATCTTTTAAAGGAGTTGCTCAAAATCTGAAAACAGCCATTGAAGTGGTAATTAAACGACTTCTAAGTAATAGTTCTGGTGCTGTACTGTACCTAATAGCAACACTTTGAGATAAAATGGAGTCTCAACCGTGAGTATTTTGATGTTAGCTTCTCATCCATGAGCATTTGCAAAAGCAAAGTCAGTCAATTGAAAATTTATTGTGGAAAATTCAATCCTTTGATTGAAGTCGCAGTTTTTGTAGCATTGACAGCATCAACTTTTGTTTTGAGATTTGAGATTTGTTCAATGCAAGGATGATAGATATCTGATATCTTCTATTCGTTGATGGCGAATATGAAAGGGAGCTTGTGTTCTAAACAAAGTACATAGATATCACAATGTGATGAAATTCAAATTCAATTCGAGTTGTCATATGTGATTGAGTTCTGGGAGTATGATAGAATCTGCAACTTTTCAACTTTGGCTCATTGTATTTGATAATATTTTTATCGAGTTGAATTAAGAAATTTATGTATCGTTTGACGTATAGTTCAAATTGTAAGAGTACCATGTTGTTGTTGTTGTAATGATATTGAATCTTTTTGCAGCATCTTTTCGTGGACTGCAGAATTGCAAAAGGATTTTGCGGGTGGTGTCTGATTTATCTGGCAAGGAAAATCATGTTGCTAGTTCGTTTTTAGAGCTTATTATCAACAGGTGGATCAATCTTTTGGAGCTCAAGTCAGGGTGCTCTGCATCACTGCTGTGCATAGTGTCGTATGGTTCATTTGGAAACTGAGAAAAGGCATTCTATTCAACTGGGTTGTTCTTAATTTTCATGATGCTTTGCCAAAACTAAGGGCTATAATTCGGGCTGCAAAGCTTGTTAGTATTGATAGTAGTTGCAATTCTTCAATTGAGAAACATATTCTTACTCAATCAAATTTACAGATTCCTTTGCCCAGAGCTCCTCGAATTATTTAAGTGAAATGGCGTCCTCCCAGTTGGAAGAAAGTAAACATTGACGGCTCGGCTAAGGGAGCTCCCGGATCTCTGGTGCATTTTATAGAATTCCAAGAGGTTTTGCTCATGAGGTCTTTGTCGTCCCTGTCCCTTCCTCATGTTTTCGTTGTGTATCTTAAAGGGGCAATTTCTGCCATCAAGCGATCTTGGTTGAATTGATGGCATCGAATTTGGTTGAAGGTAGACTTTCGCTTATGTTGTTAATCTGCTTCGTAGTAGGTTTATGGATGTGCCTAGGGAGATTGCCAGGATGTAACGTTTTCACTGTGTTTTGAGATGTAGGTTGTGGTTGCTCATATTTTTTGAAAAGGAAACCGTTGTGTCAATCCTTTCATTTATGAAGAACATAGTAGATAGTCATAAAAAAGAGAGAACATAGTAGATGTATAGTATCGTTTGTTTATTTTGTTAGTTTTTAAATGTTTGTTTTGTTTTCGTGGTTAACTTTTTCTTAGTATTGTTCTGGAACCAGTACATTAGAACCTAGTGAGAATATTCAACAGTTGTCTTCAAAATTTAAAGTTAAGAGTTTGTTTTTAATATAATTTTGTAAAGAGCAAGAATCATGCACTAGACTTCTCAAATCCATCCACACATCGAATTTATATGCACACTTTTTTTCAAAGATACAAATATTTGTTAAGACAAATTGTCTAAAAGCCCATAGTATATATTCAATGAGGTTTATAGCCTACCCTTCACAAATAGATGTAGAATTAACCGCTAAACACACGATTTAGCTCAAATAAATGACATATTTTGAGATGTAGGTTGTGGTTACTCATATTTTTTGAAAAGAGAATCATTAGTAGAAATCATTAGTAGATAGTATCGATTGATTTTTTCTGTTATTTTTAATTTTTTGAAATGTTTTTTTTTTCTTTGTTGCTAACTTTTATTTTGTTAGTATTGTCTTGAGACAATAGTATAGAGGCTTTGTGAAAGTATCAACTTAGTTGGAATATTCAATACATACTCTTGCATGTAGTCTAATTAAAAGATTTGCTTATGTAAACATAAGAAATTGAAAAAAGATCCTTTGCAGGAATCCACATCTGCCCATCCCGAGCATCGGAACAATAAGGATGTCATTGGTATCCATGTCAACTCTGAAACTTTCGGCTATAGGTCGGGAATGATTGCCGGAAAAAGCAGCCAGAGATCGGTGGTTGGGAGACAAGCTCAATATACCAAGCATGGAAGTCCTTTAGCCAAAGGAACTAGTGGGTCTCGTTTTGATATTTTAGGGGATGAAGATGATATGGATGTAGAAAAAGTCATCACCAATAACGATGGGGAGATGCACCAAATGACAATTCTTTTGTTGGAGCAACATGTGAAGAAAGTCAAAATTGAAAGGCAAAACAAAAGTGGTTAATTCTGTACCACTCCTCAATCTGAAAGCTCTTCTAATCCAAATGGTGGTAAGGAAGTAAGTTTGCAAAAGTCTACTAAGGACCCTTTGGGCCCAACTTCTCAAAATAGAAGAATTCTTGACCCATCAAGACATTCAGTTTCCATTATTCTCGACGATAAAATTCAATATGGAATACTCGAGCCAATCTACTCAATTCCTGATGTAGGACCTGCCCTCGATAAAGAGAATATCAAACGTCATGGTCCTAATAAAGGTGGACCTAGAGGTATTTTGTTGGCCCAAAATGTGCAAAAAAGCCTTAAAATCAAGAAAACTAAAATTGGCGCAATCTTCCTCACTTAGACGGGTTAAATCAGCAATTTTAGAGTCGTTAGAGGGTGGAATAAATGTTCCGATAGTCTAAGTTTGAGATTGCTTTGTTTTTTTCTTTTAGTTTGCTGGATAAGAGCCTAAGTGGCTTTGTTTTGTTGTTTTTGCCTTTTGGCTGTTGCTTGCGACTTTTTTGCTGCAATTTTTTCTATCAAAAAAGAAGACCAAATCTTCAAATAATCAAAGATTTTATACTTGATAATTTTTTTTTATTTTTTTTTGAGAGAATTATACTTGATGATCTTTAAAATCTTAAGATAGAGTTTATTTCTTTTCTTTTATATAATATAAGAAAGAGCAACAATTGAACTCTGTAGTTTCTACTCTATCTATATACTAATATCCATGTCAAAGGAAATGAGGTTTATCGTCCACCCTTCACGAATAGACAAGAAACTAACTCCTAATGTAAGACAATGAAAAACGCGATATGGTTACTATTTTCCTTTTCATCAATCCTGATGTCCTATATTCAAGACATGAGGAAATTTTAGTACCTAACATCAACATTTTGAGAGAAAATGAGGTGACTTCATCATAGATTTTCTGGCTAAATTTTAGACATGGGCAATGTGTTGAAACAAATACAGTGAAATTCATAAAGACTATGGATGAAGTCAAGGAAATGGGATTCGATCCTTTGAAGTGGCAATTTGTTGAAGCACTCGCGGCATTGATTAAGTTGGAGTCGGACTCATTTTTTACGGTTGAACTAAATTGAACCGAACTGAATGAAATTAAACTGGACAAAATTTGCTGAGTTAAATAAGCTGGATAATTGGTTGAATTAGGTTGAATGAAGTAAAAGTTTTGATGAATAAGATGTGCGTTACATGAATTGCTTTGTTTTGGTGTGTTCATCGCATGCGTTTAGAGCCTCAGCGACCTATTTTTGTCAATGAATGTTCGTATGCACAGACTTCCTTTAATTCAAGCTTCATTGACTGCGGTTCATAACTTTTGCAGAACCAATATGCTATGTTATGTCAATTAGATATTCTCCTGTGCATTCTTCAAATTTAAAGTCATAAGCATTGGCATTGGTGAGGTACATTAGATTTTTATAGATATAAAGTCAGGAGACATAGAGAAGTTCTAGTATACATTCAGTGTCTGATGACGTGGTACACCAAGCGAATAAATGATCGATATATATGATTTCAATCAATAAAATATATTTTTTAAATAATTATTTATATAAAATTCTAAATGATAAAGTAAAAACCCTAGATCCTAGAAAATGGACCTGAAAACTAAATTATAAACCCTAATCCTAATAATTATGACATGCCGCTAAATTATTGATTCGGTGTACGAATAACATGATACACCAGGTATATTCTAAATAATTTTGGAGATCAATTTTTTTTTTACCTGAGCATTCAATTTTTAAAATTCTGGAATTTGAATCCATAACCTCACTTTTATTAGTGAAACTAATAACCATACTAACATTGTTTGGTGGGTAATTTTTGATTCAATATTAATTGAAAGAAAGAAGTTAGATGATTCAGTAATTTTCACATGGTCCATGACTGACCAAGTTAATTTGGTCAGTCACTGTTAGATCTGTGTAATAGTGACTGACTAAATTAACTTTTGATCAGTCATGAACCATGTAAAAATTACTCCAAACGATATAACTCTCACCGCCGAAATATAGAAGACATTGTAATGGGTCCCTTGGGGGACATCTCATGAAGAAGCATTATAATGGGTAATTACATTTAACTAGAGACGTGTCAGAGGCTCTATGCTACTGATTTATGATGGGTAACTACATTTAATTGGATGTGTCTCCAATCCCATATAAATTTTTTCAAACAAAAAGGACACACATCTATCCCTAAGCATAAAAAGGAACCAATTCGTAATATCACTATTCAACTTTCCATTTATACTGGATAGATGTTCTCGCTTTGCTCCGGGAAAAAATAATTTTACAGTTTAACTTTACTAAAATTGTAGTTCAAAATATTTACTCTAATATTCCACAATGCAATATTACTAAATATATTCATGCTACAAATAAAAGTTAACTTGAGTGGTAAATGTTGCTAATCGCTTAAGTTAGGATTTCGTGTTCGAGTCATAGCATATGAAAAAGGTTCTAATTGACAGAGGAACCATCTACATGATGTCTGAATACTCTCGAATAATCTCGAATCGAGTGATCGAATTGTACCAATTGAAAACAAAAATATACGTTCATGCTTAATATGACAATGTAACTAACATGTATAATTATAGGCTTACTAGGTTCTATACCCTAAACTTGGCACCCTTATACAACTGCCCCCTAAACTTTCAACTGTTACAAATTACCCCCTCAACTTGTCCAATTGTAACAACTAACACTGAATTGCTGACATGACAGTATAAATGGAGATCACTTGCCTTGAAGCACGTGATTCAATTTAAAATTTCGAAAACAAAAATAAAAATCAATTAAATTCTTTCCTCCTCTTCCTTCTTCTTCCTCTTCTTCTTATCGTATTTTTATTTACAAAGATCTGAAAAATTTTAGATTTCCGACGCCAGATTCCATAGGAAACTGGTAATCTGAAAATTTCTAAATTTCTTCCGTAACTGAAAATTTCCGAAAGAACAAAGAAGAAATGAGGAGAAGAAAAGAGGAGGAAAAGAAGAAGAAGAAGAAGAAGAAGAAGAAAGAAAAATAAAATTCTTACTAATCTTCTTCATTTATGCTTTTTTATATTTTTCATTTTTATTCTTTTAAATTTTCTTATTTTTTATTAATTAGTTTTTATACGTGACATTTGACTTTTCAAACAACGAATAGGAGTATGTCATGTGACGCGATTGTATTTCAAATTTTTTTCAAACTGAACAAATATGAGATACGGGGAGTTACTTGTTACAATAGAAAGTTTTTAAATAGTCAATTGTCTAATTAGGTAAATTGAAGGGGTAATTTGTTACACTTAAAAGTTTAGAGAGCTATTGTATATGGCTGCCAAGTTTAGAGTGCTTAGAACCTATTAAGCCATAATTATATAAAGTAAACAATAAATATTTAAAAATGAATAAACAACACCAAAACCCTTGTTTTCAAATCACATGGCCTTGTACATAAATACATGATTTTTATTTTAACGAATGAAAAGAGATATGAATGATCGCCCCAAAAAAAAGAAAAGAGATATGAATGATGAAAATGAAAGATAGACCATCTTATTTTAACAATCATTTTTAAATATAAAACTCAATTACCAAGAATCCTCTTAAATATTCAAAATACATAATTTTAACGGTTTAAAAACGATTTTAATAATATAATGTTACAATAGAAGAATTTTTAAATTAATAATTATAATTAGAGATTTGTTGCGTTCAAATAAAAGACTAACGATTCATTTTATTAAATGGAAAGTCAAAACATTTCTCTTTAAGGACTTGTCATTTTTAACACTATTAACTTCTTTTTTTACCTTGTTTTCTAGTAGCAGTTACCAAAATTCTTATTTATATCGTCTTAAACTACATAATCTTCTGCACAAAACACATTTTTCATTTTTACTTTATTTTTTTTTCGAAAAAGAGATAAGAGACATAAAACGACATACAACGACATTTAAAATTTAAGAGCACATCGAACATGTTGGGAGATGAGACAAATGAATGATAATTTTGAGAAAATGAAAGTTTGCCATCTTTCATAAAAATACATTAAATGAGGTAGTTGGAGATTTATGATGTTGTAAATTTACCGATGCTACTGAATTGAACGAAATGCTTTTAAACTTAATTAAAAATTATGATAATCTGTTAGCATAGAATGAAGATGATGATGATAATGAAATCGAAGAAGATCGAGTAAAAAAATTGAAATATAGTTGAAACAGTTAATTCACAAATGTAACTTAGGGAGCGTTTGTTTCTCCGTTTCGATGTTGCCTTTTTTTTTTTTCCTTTTCACTCCAAAAAGCAGTTGCTTTGGTGTTTGGTTAGGAATTAGTAAATGCTGCTTTTTGCTTTTTAGGTAAAAAGCAACTGCTTTTTCAAGAAGCAGCAGAATACTGCTTTTCTCAAAAAAAATAAATACTGAAATACTTTATTATCCTTTGTGTTTAATTAATAAAAAAAATTTAGTATGTCCAAATTAGTCATTTTATCAATTTCATCAACATCACACCCAGTAAATTTATCTCCTTCACTCTCCTTGTATACCACGAAATCGCTGATTTTCTATGGCATGCAAGTAGAAGTACTCTGAGAGGGAAAAAAATCTGCTGTCCCCAAATTGGTGTCCCCAACCATGTCCCACTCACATAAATTCAGTTTTTTTATGTGGGAGATAAGTGGGCCCACATGATTTATTAATTTTAATTATTTTAATTAATTTTGTGTGAGTGGGACATGGTTGGGGACACCAATTTGGGGAGAGCAGATTTTTTCTCCTTTAAGAGATGTTGAAATATTTATTGATAAACTTAATTAATTTGGATTAAAAATGATAGAGTATGAAAATAGACTTTGTTATTTGCATCATTTAGGCCCTGTTCTTTTTTGCCGAACTGAAAAAAAGTTGAAATGAACCAAACTGAAATTGTTAAATACAATTGAAATTGCTAAACTGAGCTGAAACTACTGAATGGAACTGAAATTGATGAACTAAACTGAAATTTCTGAATAAAATTGCTGAATAAAATTACTGAATAGAATTGAAATTGCTAAATTGAACTGAAATTATTGAAATGTGCTAAATATAAATCAAAAAGAAGCAGACCGTATAAACAAAGTCTTACGGTTTGAAAGGATATACATAATGGTTCGTGGTATAACTCCTCTAAAGAATCTATCTAGTACTATATTAAAATCTGGGGAAAGTTTGATGATGTGTCGTCGTAGGAATTGTTTTGAGAGTTAAAAATTAATATTAATTTCTTTTAGAATTAAAATTAAATATTCTCTATATATATCTAGATTAAATATTACAATCCATTTATATTAAAACTCTTACCACCTCTTTTAATTTGAATAAAATTATATATCTGTTCGTTGTATATAACTCTTATAAACTATATTTAATTAATTATTAAATTATCTAAATCTAATTAAAATCTCTCTTAATCTCTAAATCCTTTTCAATTTTTATTTATTATTACGTACCCCTCTCCTATAGTTCTTTTTTATTTGGATTATATTTTTGTGAGAATTTTATCCAAACTCTATCTTCCTCTTTTAACTATTTCACTCTCTATATTTACATGATGTTAGTGCCAACTTCTTCACTACTCATCATCTCTACCCATCACGTAAACAAAAATTTGATCATTTTTTTATCATGTAAAATTTCCTTCTTCATATGCTATATGTTTTTTTTTGATCTTCTTCTAATTTTGCAGGGTTGTAATTAAGATTAGAAGCTTCATTCTCTCGCATTGTTTGCAATATTAATCCACCATTGTTCGACTTTCTATAATTATGTAGAATTGTCTTCCCAACCTACAATTTTTAGTAATTATTTCTATTAGTTTATTATTTTTCCATAGATTCAGATATACACATTTTTGTTTCAGTTTTTTGATGCAAAATTTGAGATTTAGTTTAGAAAGCAAAAGGTGTTAGTTGTTTGAATCTTTCCATGAATTTAATAGGTTACTCTTTTAAAGTTATTCGAATGCCAGTTTTTCTATTTTTAAAATATCTATTATTGTACTTGAATATTATGTCCTCGGGTTATTTAATTTATGCATACATTTTTCTTGCCGAGGTAGGTTATGTTTTATGGGTTTGAGATTACATTTTGAAGTTTTGTAATGTTGGTGAAACAGATGAGTTTCTGCTCAATTTAAAGTTCGATTTTTCTGTTTTATTTTGACTGATACTTCTTAATTATGTGGACCTATGAAATCAATAAAACAAATGAATTTATGTTCAATTTAAAGTTCAATTTTTCTATTTTATTTTGAGAGAATTATTTTTAATTCTTTTGTAAGATATATCCGTGCATTGGGCACGGGCCAAAATCTAGTAAAGTATGAAAAGATTAACAAAGTTAAACAAAATAAAGTTGAAGCCAAAGGCAGCTCATATATTTACGGGTCATTTTTTAATTTAAAATTGTCAAATCCTTCTTGATGAATTTTATATATATTTAAAACTCACAATTTTAATTTTAATTGCTCAAAAGCATTTTTGTGACATAACTATAGAACTTTTCTAGATCTATAACTTATAATTATAGGTTTGTTGTGTTCAAATAACATTAACGACTTATTTCATTAAATGAAAAGTTAAAATATTTTCCTTTGACCTATGCTTTTTGACACGGTTAACCTTCTTTTTACGTTGTTTATTAATAGTTGTTGGGGATTAATATAAAATATGTTGTTTGGTCTTAACTATCAACTCCAGATTTTGGATTGTAAGAAAAAGAACTCAAATTTTTGGTTCAATCGGTTAAGTAAAATGATATTAGAGCTTCTGTGACCAAAATATTCTGAATTCGATTATTGACAACCCAATTTATTGGTAAGCTAAAAACACTCGGTGGGATGGGTTTATGTTATGCATAATTCAAGTCCAAGAGGCATTCACATAAAGAAGTGCGTTAAATTAATATAAAATATATTGTTTAACATTAACTATTAACACGAGCTTTTAGTTATTAATTAAGTAAAAATAACAGATACCATAGCTCTGTTTGGTGTTGCTGTTAGTTTGCAGCTGTTGTGTTGCGGTTAGCTGTTGTTGTTTGATGTTGTTGTTTACTATTGTTGTTTGCTGATAACTGTTGCATAATTAGTGTTTCGAAGACTTATACAAAACAGTTGATGTTAACATATGTAAAATGACTAATATGGATATTAGGGCCAACCATGAGGGTAGTCAGCCCAGGCAACCGCCTAGGGCTCCCAATTTTAGGGGGGTCCAATTTTTTTTTCCTATATACAATATATATTGAATAATAAAAAATTCTTCCTTTTGTATTCTACTTTTAAATTATTGAAACTTAAAAGTCCTTAGAACAAAAGGACATCATATTATTAAAAAAAAAGAAGATAAAAAGTATATGTTATTATTTGTTTTTCTTTGTTACATTAAGACTTACGTATAATTATGAATCGTTGTGTTGGTACTTAGATAACCATGTTTGTATTTATATAATTATGTGAATCTGTTACTTGTGAAATGAAGGCCGCCTAGGGCCCCCAAAATGCTAGAGCCGCCCTTGATGGGTATATCATTTATCAATATAAATAATAATAATAATAATAATAATAATAAGTTATGGTATTTTTGTCAAATTCTACTTGTGGTTTAAAATGCAAACTAATGTTTCGTGAAAAGCTCCGATTTGGATTTTTTTGCGAAAGGCTCCGTTTTATTCCAAAACTCTAAATATTGTAGTTTGTAAAATTTAACCAAACACCTATATATCAACATATTGAAATAAAAATACTATATGCTCCTACGAAACGCTTTACCAAACAGGTCCAAAAACTCTCATTGATAGAGTTTCAAATTTCAAATTCTTGGTAGGAAAGCGAGTTAATTTCTTTGGAGGTCATAAAAGTTTACATATTTTTCATGAACGGTCATAAAACTTTATTTTGTCCCTATAAAATCATAAAACTTTAATTTTGTCCCAATAAAATCACATTTACCGTTTTCCGGCCAACCACTCGCCGGAGGTGATGATGTGGAAATAATTTTATATTTTTTTTGACACATCATCGACACGTCATTGCCATGTGAGAAATAAAAATGTATTTTTTTTTAATAAAAAACTTAAATTAACCCAACCCAAGATTATATAGTTAATTAGTTATAAATTTCTGAGTTTTTGAGAAATAAGCAAACTTTTAAAATAGGCAAACTTTTTGAGAAATAGGCAAACTTTTTAAAATAATATGCAAAAATAATTAACTATAAATTTATGACTTTTGGAGAAATAGACAAACTTTTAAAATAATATGCAAAAATAATTAGCTATAAATTTCTGTACATATTTGAGATTCACGTAACTTTTAAAAGTAATTAGCTATAAATTTGTGACTATTTGAAAAAATATTCAAAACTATTGTGACCATTTAGCAAATTATTCGAAAATTTTGTGACCATTTAGAAAAATATTAGAAACTTTTGTGACATTTGAAACTAATTGGTTATATAACATGGAGCTGGGTTGAGTTAATTTAAGTTTTTTTAATAAAAAAATATATTCTATTTTGCCACATGTCGATGACGTGTAGCTGATGTGTCACAAAAAATATAAAATTATTGGCACATTATCAGCTCCGGCGTGTTGGCCGGAAAATAGTCAATGTGACTTTATTGAAACAAAATTAAAGTTTTATGATTTTATTGAGAAAAATTAAAATTCTATGACCGTTTAAGGAAAATAGACAAATATTTTAGTGACCTTCAAAACAATTATCTTGTGGGGAAGCACATACTTTAAAAGATAAAGGGGGTGTTTGGCAAAGAGCTTTTTGGGCTAAAAAGAGCTTTTTGAGCTCAATTAGTTTTTTGGTCAATGGTTATGGTGTTTGGCAAAGAGCTTTTTGGGAGAGCTTTTTGAGCCCAAAAAGCTTTTTTTCAAAAAGCTCCTAAATGGAGCTTTTTGAATTAGCTTTTTCCACTACTTTTTGTAAATGGCTAAAATACCCTCATTTACCCTTTTAATTTTACAACTTTTCTCCTCTCATTTACCCTTTTAATTTTACATGTATCTTGAAATTACTTGATTTAATATTTTTTAGCAACCTCTATTTATGACCTTTTTAAAAAAAAAAACATGTATTAATATTTTGTTTATGGATTAATGACATAATTATGTAACTTTATTATTATTTGAAATGTGGTTTGTAAGCTACAATTATGTAATTTAATATGAATTGGTTATTTATTTCCTAATTTTTCTTTTCTTTTTCTATATTATTAAAGACTTTATAATATTTGTTAAGTTTTTAACTACATATATTATACAATAATATCAATGTCCTTAATTGTCATTCTACCCAAACAGCTAATTTACAAACAGCTAAATTTTACCAAACATGTTTACAAACAGCTAGTCAAAACAGCTAATGCAAAAAGGTAAACAACTAACTGCTAATTCAAACAGTTAACAACTAACCGCTAACAGCTTGTTCCCAAACAAGGCCAGAGGCATATAGAAAAGATGTTTAAAATTTGAAGTACACAGTGAAAGCTGTTGGTAGTTGGAAGAAAACGAAAGTTAAAAGCCATCTTCCATAAAGAATATTAAATGAGGTAGTTGGAGATTGTGCCTTTAAATTGGTACAATTATTTCATATCCGTAGAAATTGTAGAGAACACCATGCATATTCTTCCTTTTTTTCAAAGGGAAATAGTAATGTATAAGCTACAATATCACATCAGAACGAAATTGAATACCTTGAGAAAAGGTAATTTAGTTCACTTACCAAATATATAATGATAATATGATATATGTATGTGTATCACTTTGAAGCTAACACAAATCGTTTAAGAAAATATAAAGTCTTATTTGCGATAAAATTTATAAAACACAAAATGAAACAAATACAAAGCATATGAGAATATTACTTGGCCTACATATTCCGTCAATAATTTGATAATATACTAATATGTGTTAGAATTTAAAATTTATATCATAGGATCTATAATTTTATTTAAAATGCAAGATTTGATGTAAATAACTATTAAAAATAAAATTTTATTAATTAATTATATAACATCAAATGTATGTGTAGGCATCCTAGTATTAATTCAACATACCGCATCAAATGTATGTGTTGGAAAGTAGCAATGACAATCATTTAATGTTTTAGTTAAATATCACTACTATATGATAACTTGTTTAACTACTTATTTATTATAAAACGATGTTAATATTTAAAGAATATATATAACAATATTTTAGTCTATGATTTGGAATCAACTAATATAATTTGTTACCGATAAACTAATACGTCCAAACCGTACAAAATAGCAAACATAAGTTAAAAGAGGCTGTTGACTGACGACTCTTTTCCGATGTTTAAATTAGTATAGAACTTAGAGATTGAATGAAGAATCCACTTAAGAGATTGAGTGTAGTGATCATACCTTAAGTATGCATATACATGTTTTTATACAGGAAAAATAAGATCCTAAACCTAGGGGGGTTTAGGACTGTTTAGGATCGTACCTATGAAGGTTGGTCAATAGGGTTCTAAAAGACATTCCCAAATTAGTGGAAGCTTTCCTATTCAAGATAGGTCACTAAAAAGGAAGTAGAATTCACTTAGAAAAGAGAGGCATAGAAGCTTTGACTACTCAACTCGGACGATGTAGCATGTATGACTATTTGACCAAGTCATGTAAGTCGATATGTCAACTGGTATGGTTCTCATTGGTCGATGGGATAATGTAAAATATAGACTGGTAACAGATGTCCCCCCATAAGTATATTTGAAACCTTTCATATGGCCATAATACTGCAGTGATCTCTTCAATTTTGATAATTTTTTTCCCATATCAGAGTAGTCACCACATGTTCGTAGGATGGAGGCAACAAACACAACAAAATCATTGCTTTGTCCTTATCTTCAATGCCTACATTGAGCTAGACTAGATTTGAGACAATCTGATTAAAGGTGTTCACGTGTTGTCCTAGATGATTGCCCTTTTATATTTTCATTTCATACAACCGTTGTTTGAGATACAGTTAGTCATTAGCGTTTTCGACATAAACTGTGTTTCCAACTTCATCCATATTTCTCTTGGATGATTCGGATTCATCTTGTGGTACATGACTTTGTCTGCCAAGCACAACCTTGTGGTTTCAGCCGCATTCTTCTGTAGTTCCTTCTAGTCATCTTATCGTCGTTGGCTTTCTGAACTTGAAAGCCTTCAAAAGCCTTACTGCCCCCCACAAGTCCTTCATCCTTGTCTGCCATAACTAAAGTTTCCATGGCAATTAAATTTCGTTACCTCGAATCTCGCACCTCCTGACATAGCTTCCTCGACGAGCTCTGATACCGATTGTTGAGAATCAAGCTAATAATAAAGATATTAAAGCGATAAACAACATAGAATTTTGACGAAGTTCGGCAAATATTGTCTACGTCTTCGAGAGTGATGAGCAACTGTCTTATTGATCATATGAGAAATAGGTTACAAAATACAAGTATATATGTAGAGTAACCCTACTTGATACTAATCCCAATATATCCTTCCAGATGGGCTTATCCCGTTCGCTACACTCTGCTCCACTCTGGGATAAGCTCCTTAAGATATTATGAGCTATATATATAAAACAGTCTTGCAAGTATTATGTAAGTGACAACTACCTAAATCATATAAACAAATAAGGGTACGTCTAGGATTTTTATTTTATTATCCAAAATTTTATATAGACAACTAACTATAAAAAATATGTTATTACTTAATCACATAATGTTAAAATCATACTCGTTAAAATATTTGGGGTCGTTTAACATAAACAATTGTACCAAATAAAGTCTAAGTCACAACTATTTATTAACTCGGCATATTGCATCATTTTTATGTTGGCCGTAGAGTGAAATCTCACCTTATCCTAATTGAAACATCAACCAATCGAATAAGATTAATAAAACACGTGAAGGAAAAAAAATCACTAAATTAGTATTAACTTTGTAGCACAGTAAATTCTCTCCCATTGACTTCTTTTTCTTTTCTTTTTTCATTGACTTGCTATTGCAATTTGCATCACTAGTATAATATAAATAATGCATCATCCATTATGATTTTGCTATAGTCTGAAGTTAACTAAGAACAAACATACAAAGAGAGAAAATGTGGAAGCTTGAGTTCGGTACTAATGGCGACGAAAATCCTTACTTATTTAGTACCAATAATTTCGTAGGCAGACGGTTTTGGAGATTCTATGAGGATCTTGGCACTCCCGACGAACTTGAACAAGTCCGAACACTGAGAGAAAACTTTACTCGTAATCGTTTTCAAGTCAAAGCAAGCAGTGACCATTTAAAGAATCTGCAGGTACAAAAACATTACTCATGTATTATCAATGACGCTTGTTATATTCATCGGTAATGCTTAGTTTCAAAACAAAATATGTTATACATGTTTAGCATATTTGAGTTTTTGAGTATTTTGTTATGATTCTGCCATTGATTACGCAGCTCATCAAAGAAAATCAAGTTGATTTGTTCAACATACCGAGGGTGAGAATAGAAGAAGATGAGAAAATAACAGATGATAAAATCGAAGCAGCCGTAAGAAAAGCTGTCAGGTTTAGTTGTGCAATCCAAGCAAGTGATGGTCATTGGCCTTCTGAATTTTCAGGAGAGTTGTTTCTAACTCCCCCTTTGGTACGTATTTTCGGGTTCATGTGCCAAAACGACGTTATATAATCTTGTAACAATTGATTCTAATTTTTTTAAGATTTGCAAATTCCAGATTATAACACTCTATATTACAAAAACACTTCACACAGCTCTATCAAATGAACATAGAAAAGAAATCGTACGCTATATATACAATCATCAAGTAAGTATTTGATAATACAACATTTTTTTTTTTATTTTACAAAGTACAATATTAGGTGATTGAAAATGAAATACTAATTTAAAGAAAAAGCAGAATGAAGATGGAGGTTGGGGGTTTCATGTAGAGAGCCCTAGCATAATGTTGTGCACAACACTTAATTATGTTGCATTACGTTTGCTTGGCCAACAATTACTTGATGATAATGATGTCGCCAAAGGCCAAAAATGGATTCTTGATCATGGAGGTGCTATCTATTCTCAGATCTGGGGCAAAATTTTCTTTTCGGTACGAATATTTAATCTTTTATTAACGTTGATCGTTGAAATTTTTTTTATCTTTTGAGTTATAAATTGTAGTACTATTATTATGCACCTAATGTTCAAAAGTTTGCCGATTTTTATCCTGAAGCTTAATATAGGGAAAATTTTCAGTATTAATAGAGCATTGTATGCAATTATTGATCTGATTATTTTCACTCTCCTTGCAATATGTTTTGGGAAGAATACAAATAAAATTTTTGTGGTTTCATTGATTTGCAAATAACGAAATGTAGTTTTATCTTTTTGCAAAAAGATACATGTGGTTTACAAAATTGACAAGTAAAGTTATATGACTAAAAGTTTTAGTCTTTGATAACATGTCATATTGACTTGATGATGTGACATGTTAACTTATTAACTTTGATGACGTGACATTAATAGAATATTAATTTTTTAATAATATGTCATATTGACTTAATGATATGGAGGATTGACTTGATGATATAACAAATATTATTAATCAATTTTATTTATTTGTCAACTTTGTAAACCACAAGATTTTACTCGTAGTTTCTCCATATTTTTTTATTGTTTTCAAGTTTGCACGCGTCTTTAATATATATGTTATTGTTGATTGATAATCTAAAACAAGATTTTGATGTAGTATCCAAAATTCTTCAACTCGCAGAGATAATCAAGGACTATAATTTTTGTCCCATTTATGATGTATGGATAAAATATTCTTTTCACCTTATTTTTAGAAGTTAGCAAAGAGCATAACCCATCAAATGTTTGAGAGAAATTTTACTGTATCTCAGACATACGGATGACGTGATATGTTAAGTCTATAATTTTTTGACACGTGTCATTTTAACTAATAACAATTTAACATTACATAACTAATTGGTAATTAATTTTTTAATTAATAATTTATATAAAATTTTAAACTGAAATAAAAGTTCTGGAATCTAAAAATTAAACCTCATGATCCTTAGTAAGATATAAGATGTGTCATTTCACATCATTGAATTATAAAGGTGGCATGATTTGGTATGCCTAGTATGTACTATTTTTGTATAACACAGTTTCCAAGAACTTCTCTACTTTTGAGATAAATCCGCACTTTTCCAAAAAAGAATGGACAAATGTGGACCTTATCCGGATTCTACATTGAATGACTATCATATAATAATAATAATAAATTGAAAAAAATGAATTATATATGAAGGCATTGGGAGTGTATGAATGGTCAGGATGCAAGCCCGTGCCTCCAGAAGTACTTCTCATCCCTTCATTTCTTCCTTTCAGTGCAGGTAAATCCATTCATAATTTCTTATATTTTTTCTAGACTAATTTTATGTTATTTTTATCACTAAAAAAATTAGATTATATTTGTATATCAACAATAGTGGTGGTCTCAAATTGAAATCATATATTTTGTGTTGAATGTTTCTTTTTCTTTTAATAATTTGACAGTTTAGGAAGTAAATTGACATTTAAATTTATTTATATACAACTGCAATTCAGTTAAGAGGCTCTATTTTATGAATATACAAATGCACGTTTTAGTAGTAACACCGAAGCCTAAAAGCATAATCTAAAATAATTTGTTTTGTAAAAATAATAATGTCACATATATTTATTTGGAAATCTATGTATGCAAAATAAGAAAAGTTAGATGTGAGCATCGTTTTTACAGTTTTCCATTAATAAATCCATGCTAGGGTATTTTGGAATTAAGTTGTATAGAAAAGTATTTTTGAATGATTAATTTTGATTTTTGTTTATTTGAATTTTTACAGTACGGTAATAATTTTTGGTGCAACATTACATAATAAATTTAACGCAAACAATTCGTATAATTTGACATTTTCCCCAAAATTGCATAAGATGTGTATGCATGCGCATACAACAATAGCGATAAAATCACTATCTAATAAATTCACCAATGTGTGAGTGGAGATCTGGATTTGAATCCTGCTCTTTACGATTTATTAAAAAAATAAAAATTCACTATCCAAAAATTTGACACAACAAAAAATCAGTATTTTAAAAGGAAACTAGTCAAAGCCTTTTGATCGTAGAGGATATGATACCATCTTACTTATCAATTGAACCAAAACCCCGAACTAAAATTAAGGCTAACAACGTTTTTTATATTAATATTTTACACTAACATGTATGAGAAATTATGACAGAAAAGTTATGGTGTTACTTGCGCACTCTTTACAATCCAATAGCGTATTTGTACGGAAAGAAATTTGTGGGTCCCATCACTGATCTGATCGTCCAATTGAGAAGAGAACTCTATACTCAACCGTACGATCAAATTAACTGGAATGAAGCACGCAATTCATGTTTAAAGGTAATTAATTATTTACTTTTACTTGCTCTTGATAAATGTATGAAAAAAATAAAATTTGTAGTTTCACATTTTTCCAAAAAAGGGACTATGGTTTACTATTTGCTAAAAAAAATGATTGTTGTTTTACACTTTTTTTTTTCAAAATTGTAAAACTTTATGTTAACGACTTGAAAATGAAAATTTCCAAGAATTAAAGTCGTTAAACATCGACTTTCTCTCTCCTCACCAAACTTCATCTAAAAGATCCCGAAATAAAAAGGTTGAAGAATTAAAGTTTCTTAAAGTAACATTATTTATTTGAATATGACATTTTTGAAGTCATTGATGCTGATTTTAAAAAAAGTGTGAAATGACAGTCCTTTTTTTAATAATAGTAAACCACAGTTCTTTTTTTGAAAAAAAGTGAAACCACAAGAATTTTTTTTTAAATTTATTCTAGTAATAAAGGTATATTGCGCCTAGATTTTTTTTATTATGATATGAGTATAATTTTTTGGGCTTGATGCATAAACCACCATTGAACTTGTCCATTTTGCCAACCGACTCTTTGAAAGGTTTTTTTTGACCTTTTAAAATTTGGCTAAAAAGTAGAAATAACCCTATAAACTTTTCTACCTGGATATTAGAAGGTTCAAAATGATCCCCTAAAAAATTAAGGGCTTCTTTGAAATTTCTGCCAAGTTCAAGAGCAATTAAACATTTTGGCCTAATTAACTTTAGGGATCGATTGAACTTTTTTAAAATATAGGGGATCAATTGAGTTTTTCTTGACGTTTAGGAGGTTAATAGAACCTTTTAAGGTTTAACGGACAATTTCAAAACTAAGTAGATGCTCCCTCTAGTTCAAAATACATGACGTTTTTAAAAAAATTGGTTGAATATATATAATTTTGATTCAATCTAATACATATTATTTAATTTCTTCTATAAATGCCCTTATTTAAATTAACTTTGTATCTTAAAAATAGATAAAATGCAATTAATGTAGGGATAACAAAATCTTTTTAACTAAAATTATATACATTCCTTAATTCTTGTGCATAACCTTTAAAAACATATATTTTGAATCGGGAGAGCATATAATAAACCAAATTTTTGCGAATTTTGAGATGCTAATTTATATCAATGCATAGAATTAATTAATTAGGTGTTTGTATTGGTTTTTACATTATTTAATAATATTACTTAAAAATTTATTTAGAATTATTAGGTTTTTACAACTATCAAAGGAATTTTTTTATGTTTTATGAATAAATTAAAAGTTACAGTCACACCCTATTTATTGAGAAAAATATTTTCTACGTATTTCTAAAAAAATAAAAAAATAAAAAAATGTTCGTATTAATCTGATTTTTGTTAGCAATTAATTTAAATAATAATAAATAAGTATAATTGTGCAAATCTTTTTAAATGCTACAGGAAGATCTTTACATTCCTCGTTCGTTTGCACTAGATATGGTGTTTGATGGGATCCATTATGTTGGTGAAAGTGTTATGAAATGTTGGCCATTTTCAAAGCTAAGAGAGAAAGCTTTAACCAGAGTAATGGAAATACTTCGTTTTGAGGATTTACATTCTAGATTTCTCAACCATGCTTGCTTGCAAAAGGTACATGTGTTTTTCGTGTTTTTAAGATATTAATATTAAAAACCTATTCTTGAATGTTTTTAGACTATCAACTAAAAAATTTATTTGAATTAGTTTCTTCATATAATATCAAAACCTTTTATAATTTGTATCTTAACAACCTTATTATATGCTAAAATTGGCTTGTGTGTTGGCACAATTTAAGACATGAGGATATTGATGTAATGATTTGCGTCAGAAATTAATATTATTACTATATAATTGAGTTCAGGTCTTGCATATGTTGGCTTATTGGGCAGAAGATCCAACTCAAGAAGCATTTAAGTTTCACCTTGCTAGACTTCCAGATCTTTTATGGATCGCCGAAGATGGAATGAAAATAATGGTAATTAGCTTATTATATATTAAAATAATGTCCAATCCACGTTATTTTGAATTCTTAATTTAAAATCCTAACCATCCAATTTTTCTCTAAATTACTTTGAGATAATGTTTGACTTTATCGTTTTTGAAGAAAGTGCATATTATCCGCAACCACTATTAAGTAAACGAAAGTTGTATGACCGCTTAAATTTAGTTTAGGTGCTCAAATCAAGGAGTCGATTTTGGTTCGATTAGACTAGACCCGTTTAAGAGCTCAAAATTCGACTAACCTCTGATTAATTTCTCGCTTAATTTATAGATAGTTCTTGAAGTTTCCTAGTTGCCTGACTAGCACCTTTTACTATACTTCCCTTAGCTAGTGCACGAAATTGTGCATTTTCACGACTAATGTTTTTAAAGTAGGATCTGTTGTACTTTACCTTTTTAGATAAGTAACAAGTTGGTTATATTTTTGATTGTCCTGTCGAACTTTCCAATAATTGTACGGATAAACTTGAACATTTTCCACATTTTGGTACTCATTCGTCACTACATTTAATAATATAGTAAATATTGTTTAGGACTTTTTGCAATAATGAACTTGTACATGACAGACTTAATTGTTGACACCTTATCATATTTCTTTTGGTAACTATCTTACCATATTTTTAAAACATAGTTTTTTTTTGTTACAATGAGGAATTTTGAACCCTTTTTAAAGTTAAATATATGGAAAAACCTAATTAAATTTATTGTTAATTATAATACAGAATCTGGGCACTCAATCGTGGGATTCATCTTTTTACGTTCAAGCAATTCTCGCAAGTAATCTCACTGATGAATACGGAATTACTCTAAAAAGAGCTAATGAATTCATCAAGCAAACACAGGTTCTTGTTATTTATTTAATGTTTCTCTAAAAATCCTAATTTTTCACCAAGAGGATAACGTTGGAAAAATATATTTAATGATTATTGGAAAGTGTTGAAATATGAATTAATTTCTAACTAATTTTCAAACCTTTGGTAATATATATTTATAATGAAAAAGTTTGAAATTTAGTAGCAAAAAGTTTTTTTTTTTTTTTATTTCTAATTGATTGATGATGAATTTTCATTATATAATTAAGATAAGAGAAAGTCCACCTGGAGATTTTAGGAAAACATTGAGACCCATGTCGAAAGGGGCATGGCCTTTGGCTGATCAAGATGAAGGGTGGCAAGTTTCTGACTGCACAGCTGAAGCACTCATGGTAAATACTAAAATTAATTAACAATCTAGCAATTTAAATTGAAACTCACATTATATTAATAGTATTTACTAATTATTAGAGCTAAAGTAAAAATTCAGCCCTATGTCATTAGGTAATGAATTTCGCATAAGAAAAACTCATTTTTCATTTATGAGGCTTAAGAGTATACCATTGTCTAGTATGTGAAATATTTACGAAATCATCCATATTGCATCAAAAAAAATTACGGTGTGTTGTGCTCAGAGATCATTAGTTACTGTTATAAATTACCATGATATCTTATGTGTTTAAAATATTTTATTGTAGGCTGTGATGTTATTATCTGAAATGCAGCCAGAGGTTGTTGGTAAAAAGGTTGAACCAAAACGGTTATATGATGCCGTGAATTTTCTACTTACATTGCAGGTAAATATTTCTAAGCTCAATATATACTAGACTCTGTATATTTGTCCAAAAAAGTTAAGTATCTTCTTATATATGTATTAAAAATGCTTAATGCACATCCAACCCCTCTCAAGTTGCATCTTTTAGTCATTTTTCCCTCAAATTAAAGAACTTACCTTTTAGCCCTCGACTCCAAAAAATTGGTACAATATGCCCCCTAATTGCTGATGTGGCGCTGAATTTTATTGAGTACGGTGAACCAACACATGAGGGCACGTGTATCAAAAAGGAATATCTATAGAAGACCTCCATAATCAATCAGAAATTTAAATCTGTAATTCCCACTTATTTTGTTATGGCTTAACTACCCTGCTAACCCTTAAAGTTGACAACTTTTTTCAGTTTAACCTTTTATGTTCTTTACTTCCCATTTTAACCCCTCAACTCAAAACAACAAGTCACTTTAACCCATTGATCCTATGTGGCGCCTATGTGGCAAAACCTGACGCCTACGTGGCAAGAGTAAGAGAGTGGAGGGGCAAATTTGAAACTTTTCCATTTTTTTAAATTACAAAATGGCTCCTAAATTTTATTTTTCTTTCTTTTTCATCTCTTCTTCTTCTCCTTTCTCTCTTTTTTTTTTCATTTCCAAATTTTTCCAGATTTCTGGAAATTCTGGAAATTTTCCAAAATATTCCAAAATTCTGGATTTTTCCAGAAATTCCAGATTTCTGGAATTCTATAAATTTTGAAATTTCTGGAATTTTTCCAGAAATTCCAGAATTCTGGATATTTCCAGATTTCTGGAATTCTAAAAATTTGGAAATTTCTGGAATTTTTCCAGAAATTTGGAAATTTTTATATCTGGAGAATTTCCAGAATTCTGGAAAGAAGGATTTGGAAAAAAGAAGAAGAAGAATGAGGGACCGAAAAGAAAAAGAAAAAAAGTATCAAGGGTCAAAACAATATTTTACCAGAGAGTGTATTACACTCTCCTTAGGTGCAACTGGCCATGTGTCGAAAAGGGTTAAAGTGACCTGTTTTTTTGAGTTGAGGGGTTAAAATGGGAAGCGAAGAACATAAGATGTTAAATTGAAAAAAATTGTTAACTTTAGGGGTTAGGAGGGTAGTTAAGCCTTTTGTTATTCATCTTTAACATTGGTTTGAGTCTTCTTTCTCGTTAACTGGTCATCAATTCGCTCCTTCTGATCTATCGAGTTCTTCTTCTTCTTCCTCCTTAATATCATCGGTCTTCAGTTTTCTTCTTCCCATCTATCCACTTCTTCTTCCTCGTGATGATTTCAATTAATTTCAATTGACGTAAAACTCTAACTTTACTTTGAGATATTACCAGAGATGGTTTCAATTTGGGGATAAAGGTTTCACTTTGTTTAATTTAGTTGATGAGTTGTTAAAAATTTAAAAGAATGGATGTAGAAGATGGTATTTTTGGTTAAGCTGTAGAGTGTAAGGATCGAAAATGTAATTTTAGATGATGTGGAAAGTATTAAAAATCAACTTTTCCCAAATTTTTCAAAGTCAAACCCGAGTACATTCCACTCTTAAAGCATGTGCTGGTGATTTGCGAAAAAAGAGGCAAATTGGGTCACTTTTCTAAAGTTGATAAGGTAAAAGGGAATTCTCCTAACTTGAAGAAGTAAAATGAGCAAAAGATACAACTTGAGAGGATTAGATGTACATTAAACCTATTAAAAATCTGTTAGTTATAGATTAATTAATGAGAGATTTATTGAATGTCTATAATTAACTTTTCAACCTCCTAATTCTCATACAACAACTATTAGTGAATTAAATATATTGTTATCCGTTAAATAATAGTTTAATGGTTACTGTATTTCTGAAAGAAACATAGGGTATTGGTATGGAATCCCAAGCTTGATATATATATGAATTCTAAAAATTAAATTCATTGTTAGTCATCAAACTTTGATAATTTTTTAAAATGGTCATTTAATTTTCAATTTTTCTTAATAAAGTTATTCAACTTTGAATTTTGTTTCAATTAAGTACACCGTTGTAAACGGAAGTCATTTGACCACCAAAGCACTCAAGATTGAGTGTCCAATTTGGACCAATTTGACTGCTTATGTTTGTAAAGCTGCTCAAAATTCAACTTATCTCTAAATAGTTGTCTTACCCCATTCTTTTTGGCTGACATTTGTTAAACTGAATTGAACGAAAATTTGTTGAACTAAACTGAACTGAATTATTTGCTAAATGTCTAACAAATTTTACTGAGTTTGCTGACCTGAACTGAATAGAATTGATGCTTACTGAAAATAAGTCAAAAAGAACATTGCCTTACTAGTCTTTAAAGCACCTCATCCACCGGACTAGGACTAGCGTCTAACATCTTTTATTACACTGATTAAACATAGTTGTAAAAACATACTTATGTGTCTCATCATGGTTGGTGTGTGAATCTCACTTTGAATGAAAAGAGAGTGATGATAATTTGACATAGAGTCCACAATAAAAACTCATACTTTACTTTGATATCAAAACATTAATTGAAGCAAAAAATTTATATTATAATATGTGTGTTCCGAAGAGTATTTAAAATTTGAAATATATGTTTATAATAATACTTTTTGGATGAGGTGTCAATAATTGAAGGGTCTAAAACATTCCGATCAATTTAAGTACTCTAATGTTGGATAATTTCTAGGGAGAAATTACGGGTGGTTTTTCTGCGTGGGAGCCACCATCTTCTCGTCCATGGTTGGAGGTATGTATAATTAATTACTAAAAGGAATTGTTGTTCAATTAAGATATTAATAGGACTAAACTATATGCAAGTCTTTAAAGTTATCTAAAAAGGTCATTTTAGTCCCTTAATTTTGGGGACGACCTATTAAGCCTCTCAACTATCAAAATGTGACCTATTAAGTCAATGAACTATCAAAATGCGAACCTATTGAAATCTTTATTCGATGACGTGACACTAAGTTGGCATGTGAAGAATATTAATTTTAACGCCAACTCAGTGTCACGTCATCGTATAAGGACTCAATATGTTCACATTTTGATAGTTGAAGCAGCCAAAAGGTTGTCCCCAAAGTTAAGGGACTAAAATGATTTTTTTGAACAACTTTAAGGACCTACATATGGTTTAAGCTTATTATTAAATATAAATAAGTTTGATCTATTATTTTATGCTAAAATCTCTATAGAAGAATAAGAATAATTTTGTAATTGTTATACAAATATTTTGATACCAAGTGTTGGGAGCTTTAATTATAAAAATAAGGGTAAAGTTAAAAAAAAAGGCTTAATACATTCGCAGACCAATTAGCAATCTAAACTTGTAATGTTTTTCCACTTTGCCCTTCATCTCGTCAAATGTGACCCGTTTTGTCCATTTGTGCTGAGATGACATAATATAAGTGGTAATAACAAATTCATGTTACGTCAGCACAAAAGGGGCAAAGTGGGTTATATTTGACGAGTGAAGGGGCCAAGTGGAAGAAGATTACAAATTCAGGGAGCCAAGTGAAAAAATTACAAGTTTGAGTGGCTAATGTGTTGTCCATTAAGTTGAAAGAGCTACCTAAGAAACAGATAAGTTGAGGGGGTTACGAATGTATTAAGCAAAAAGAAAAACCTTTAGTGGTTTCTTTTTAGGAAAATGACCGTGCAATTTTTATTTTTTGCAAAGGGTGGATTGTGCTTTACACCGTACTCAATTTACGAATCTACTAAGGAGGCTGTTAATTTGCTAACGTGGCTCAAGGAAAAAAATGGGTTTTTTTTTATAAAAATTGGTAAATTAACAGCCTCCTTAACGTAAAAAACCTATTTTTGCCCTTGAGGCACCTCATCAAATCAACAACCTTTTAACAGATCCATAAATTGAGTAACAGTGTAAAGTACGATATTTTTTTTTCAAAATAAAAATAAAACTTCCAATCATTTTCCTAAAAGAAATGAAACCACAAATTATTTTTTTAAGTGTTATACAAATTATAATCCTACACTCAAAAATCTCTTAAAATTTCGAACGACTCATTATAAGGATAAAATTGAAAAAATACATTTAATTCTTATTTGAAATATAAAACGTCAAATAGTTTGGGACAAAATTAACTTTTAAACGAAAAATAATATGGGACGAATGAAGTAATTTTTTTTTATTGATTAAATAGAAGTTTTTTTTGAAAAAAAAATAACAATTAAAAGTAATTAAATTGGAAATAGATTATGATTATTACGTGTTAGGATTACTAAAAGTATATATGTTTA
Organism: Euphorbia peplus; assembly: GCA_028411795.1. Taxonomy (NCBI): domain Eukaryota; kingdom Viridiplantae; phylum Streptophyta; class Magnoliopsida; order Malpighiales; family Euphorbiaceae; genus Euphorbia; species Euphorbia peplus. The sequence continues at coordinate 1,921,809 of CP110843.1, read as the reverse complement.
CCAATTGGTTGTAGCCCAATTGGTACAATCACCAATGCGTGAGTGGGGAAATTAAGGTTCGAATTTTGCTCTTTACAATGTATATAAAAAGTGGTATATATATTTTATTTTTCATTATTGAATTAATTAATTTGTGTTAAGCTTAACGGTTGGGGTTATGAAAGCTAAGTTGGAATTAATTTTTGTTAAGTAAAAAATTATAATGATAAAATCAAATACATATATAGATTATGTTTGGCAATTATAATAACAACAATTTTTTTGTTTTATACATAAAAATTACCTCTCCATTCTGAAATAAATGTATTTTTAGATAAAAAAAAATCTGAAATAGGAAAGGCTTAAAAGTATCATTATACTTTTATTAATTATTCATTTCATATTTAATGTACTTATTATTCTTTCAATTATTACTAATTACAAAATTATATTTTCATATCTCAAGATTCTCAAATCTCTAATTGGAAAATGAAATAGGCAAGTCAACATTTAATTCAGCCAAGATTAAAATGGAAGAAAAAGATGAAAAATAGCCAAAACGACTTTTAATTCAAAAAAAATTTCATTGTCTAAAAAGATTTTTATTTCAGAATGAAGAGAGTAACAATTAAAATAAAAGATAAAACAAAATTACATAGAAAAGTGTTTAACTCATGCCTATAATTGATACACAGTTTTACTTGAACTAAACTCATTTGCTAGAGAATTTTAAGCAGGACAAAGTTCGTTCATCTGTTAATATAAGAATTATTAAATTAACGATTCCGATATATGCAACCCTAAGAGCTGCATGTAAACATTAAATACAACTGATATGTACTTTTGTATTTAATGTTTTTACAATTATTATACTATTATTTCCAAATCTATTTATGGCAAGAATATAATAAAAATCTAATACATATAAATTTCCATAACAAAAAAAAAAAGAATACATTAATTATTGTAGAGACTGTAATCTCTAAATAATAGACCCTAAACCCACAAACTTTAAACCCTAAATCCGAAATTAGTGAACACAAAACTCTGAATTATACCTAAATCCTAATTATAAATCCTAACCCAGAATTGATAAACTCGAAACCCTAATTATTGAACCTAAACCCTAACCCTAAATCCTAAACCCTGACCCTAAACCCTAACCCGGAATTGGTGAACCCGAAACCTTAATTATTGATTTTGGTAATTTAGATTGTATTAGATTTTTGTAAATTTGAATTATTTTGTTAACATAAATAAAATTGAAATAAATAACGTAATCAATAGAAACCCTAATTATTGATTTTGGTAAGTTAGATTGTATTAGATTTTTGTAAATTTGGATTATTTTGTGAATATAAATCAAATTGAAATAAATAGCTTAATAAATATGTAAGCAATAAATACAAGAAAATATTCTCTTACATTTAATGCTTATATGCAGCCCTACGGGCTGCATATATCAAAACACTTAAACTAATTACCTTAATAATTTGTTTTATGACAAATTACCCTAACTATATTGTACTTGTTTGCATTGACTTTTTCTTTCTTAATTTTTACAACTAAAATTAGTAACTTATGATTTTGGATTCTTAGATGTTCAATCCCTGTGAAGCATTTGATAGAGTAATGGTGGAATATGAGTAAGCGCACTTTAAATCCAAAAAATTGAAGTTTTAAAATGAAATTTTTAAATATAATTTTAGGCTTAATATTTCATTTGCCCCAAAACTCTTGGTTAGTCTTCTGAACTTTTCGTGCATTTTGATAGCCCTTGAATTTGCTAAAAACTTTAAAAATAACCGCACATACTTGCACAAAGCATTCAAAGATTCCTATATATTTGGATAAAATGTTCTCAACTAACCACTTTAAGTAAAATGAATAGTTTGCATTGTGAATGTGTAATACTTCAACCAAAAAAAAATTTCAATTCATTTGAATTTCTATTGGCGCATGTGTATATTACTCCTTCAAAATGCAACAAATTGGAAAGGTCGATTGAGAATATTTTACCAAGTACAAGGAGTCAACTGAATTTTTTTTAACAAGGTTAGAGAGCTGTTAAACATTTGAAAAGTTCAGGGGTCTAGTCAAGTTGTTTTCGACGAGTTCAAAAATCCAAAATTTTGATTATGTTTTTTTATCTGTGGTTTTCTTTTTCAGGGTTGTGGAATGTACATCATCTGTGGTTGAAAGTCTTGTGAAGTTTAAAAACTTACATCCTGAATATAGAAATAAAGATGTGGGAACTGCTCTAGCTAAAGCAACTCATTATCTCGAAAGTATGCAAAATTCTGATGGTTCTTGGTATGCTTTCATTTACATAAATTAATTATATATACATATACTATAAAAATGTCAAACTGGATATTGGCAAATCCTTGGAGAGGCCGATTTTACTCCCAGACCAAATTCATTAATTAACTTAGCAAAAATTGATTGACGGGTCAAACTTTCAATTTTCAAGAGGGCTAGAACCATCCCGTTGCAAGGCACCCTAGGCCCTTCCCTCTATTACTACGCCCTTCAAAATCGTCCTTGGACATGAACAGAAGGAACGCCCATCTAGAATCTAAAAATAAGGGAGACTCAAATTTATATGTATATTACTTATATGCACGAGTTTATAAATTCTTCATGGCTCACTTCCGAAATTCTCACGTAATTTAAAAATGTTGAAGTCGTTGGAGTTCTTTGGCATATACTTTATAAAAAAATTTATAATGAATTTTAAAAATGTTGATGCAAATGATTTTTTTTTCAAAAGTGAAAGTGTTAGCAAATGACTTTATCAAATAATTCAATGTCAATTTTTGAAGTTCTCGAGTTTGACAAAACATCACAATTATCCAAATATTTTTATTACCCTTTGAATTTATTTTACTATGCCAGTAACTATTGTATTTGTCAAAAAACTTTTCTAAAATTGTTTGAAAGAATTAGCAACAACCACCATTTCATCCGACATACGTATTTAGAAGATATTTATTTAGGGCGAGTTGATGACCTAAACAAATTCTGCATGATGAACTTTGTACCGCACAAAGACTTTAGATGAACACCTTGAGATTGTCAATGTCATAAGAAATATTAAATGGTTTTGGTTATTTTGCATATAAAAATGTCCATGTATGTATGGCTGAGCATCGGTTCGGTTAAAACCGAACCGAACTATTAGAAAACCGAACTTATATGTATGGAATTTTGGGAACCGAACCGAACCGAAGTTTTAACGTAACCGAATTAAACCGAACCGAATTTCGGTTCGGTTCGGTTACCAAACCGAACAACCGAAATTTCTATACGTTATAAAATTTGGATTTTATTGATTTACAATTGTCAATTTTTAGACCAACTAATTCAATAGTTATTTAAAATTACCAACAAATAAGTATAAAATTAAATCCATACAAGAGATTTGATTCGATCGGTAAATAATCAAAATCAAATTCAAATAAAAAGCCAACTAAGTAGTATGTATGTAACAAAATCCCATAAGTTCGGTTTGGTTTCGGTTTACCGAATTTTTTTTTGCTCAAACCGAACCGAAAACCGAATACCAAAATTTACATATTTCTAAACCGAACCGAACACCGAAAACCAAAAAACCGAACCAAACTAACATTTCGGTTCGGTGTTCGGTTCTGTTTTCGGTTTCTGGTTCTTTTGCTCAGCCCTACATGTATGTACAATTAATTTATTTTCGAAATCATATTTTTTTTACTTGTATTTGTTTTTGTTTACGGGGTCAATATTGGCACTTTGCCTTTGAATCCCCAAAATCTCAGGATTGACACTGATGCATAATTACACCATATTTCTAAATTGATATGTCCTTTATTTCCCTATGAAGAACACATAAATTCTATAATGTCCGTACTTTCCGTCAAGCTGGAAAAGTTTAGTATAGTGTTATAATACGGACCAAATGATAACATTAATTGTATCATGAAACTAATTAAACTAAAAGCTTAATATAGGCGGATACCTAAAGGAGAAACAATATTTGGAGTGCAGGTATGGAAATTGGGGAATTTGTTACATATATGGCACATATTTTGCATTAAGAGCTTTGGCTGCAGTTGGAAAGACATATAAGAACAGTAAAGCAGTAAAAAAAGGCTGTGAATTTCTGCTTTCTAAACAACTCACTTGTGGTGGCTGGGGAGAAAGCTATCTCTCATGCCGTGATCTGGTAATTTAATTAAATAATTACTTCTGGTTGATATTATTATTAAACAATTATTAGCTTTTTTTTTTTTTTTTTCATTAACACTTCTTCTTTCAACAAGACATTAAATTCATGGATAGCATGCATCTATTTCCCGGCAACAAAATCGAACTGTCCCTTAATGAGTCTTGGATTATTTTATCAACGTTTCCATTCCTGAAAACTTGTCACTTTAATAATTAAATTCATATAATTTTTTTTCTCTTAGGTATTTACACCACTAGACGGAAATAAATCAAATCTAGTACAAACAGCATGGGCAATGATGGGCCTTATTCGTGGAGGACAGGTTAATTTCAAAATTTAATTGAAATTTTGTATATAAAAAAATTGAATTTTCCTCTCTTTATTTATTTAATTTGTAGTTCAATAATTGTTAATGTTGATTAATTAATTCATGATAAATAGGCCGAGAGTGATCCAAAACCTCTTCATAAAGCAGCAAGATTATTGATCAATTCACAACTCGAAAATGGTGAATTTCCTCAACAGGTAATATATTATATTAGAAAATAGATATAATAAGTTAACCCCATATTTATAAAATTTTAATTAATTTTTCTATTAAAACGGATTTTAATTTGAATATGCAGGAAGTTACAGGAGTTTCTCTACGAACTTGTGTACTCCATTATACATCATATCGAAACATATATCCACTTTGGGCTTTAAGTTTATACAGAAAAATGTATATGAAATAATGTTCTATTAGCCGAACTGTTCGGTTAATATTCGGTTAATAGAACATTATTTCATATTCATAAAACCGAAAAATTAAAGATCTCATGATGCATTTTATTAAATTGGTATACCATTATTAAGTACTTGTTAATGTCATACTTGTAATCTTAATTTGCTTATTGTTGTAGAATTGCTGTAAACTCTTTATGAAGTCCGTAATCACCGATATTCTGAAATTATTATTATGTTAAAAAAATAAAACTATTATTATTATTATTATTATTCAGCTTAAAAAAAAAATTCGATTCCGAGTTTAGTTTCAACCCATGATCTTGCAATTTAGGAAGAGTAATCTCAGTCATTGAGATAAGACCTTCACCACTTAATAGTAGATAACTTATTCATCATCGAGCTTATGAGAATTATATTCTAAAAAACATTAATTCTTGAATTTTTTTTTTCTTTTTCAATAAAGAGCAAGATAAGAATTAAGAGAAAATGAGAGCAGATATTCCAACTAAGTTGGCACCACAAAGAACAAAATCCAAAACTGACCCGAATGCTATTTTAAATTATGGAAAAGAAAAAGTCATTGTACAAAAAGAACAAAAAAATTCTATAACATTCTACCCGATAAAATCATCTGATATAAATGCATTATGATAAAATTTGGAGCCGACTCCCACCATCTCAAATCATCATAAGAAGCTTCACATATATTTTCCAAAGCATGCACGACTTGATTTCTTTCACGATGAATAAAGAACATAAAGAATATGATCAAACAACAATATATCCATTGATGACATCTGCTGGAAACACTGTAACCAAGCAGGCCGAACCTCCCACGTTAATATTATTCCATCTTGCTTGTAGAAGCAAAACAACGTAAATCTCATTCAACCTAAAGTTTATTCCAACCTTTATGCCAAACTTTTGAAATCGCATATATACATGGTTGCTCGACTTAGCTTCGTTGTGAAAGCAAACTGAGATCCACCGGAAAGAAAAAACTACCCCGTTGGAAACCGTGTGCAGTTCAAAATATTTCTCATGCGCCTGCCACTGATGGTGAACCTACAACAGATTCATCCGTATTCACTTTAACCCAATCTGAAAGGAGGCTCACTCCAAAAACATCGATCACACGATGGGCTTTAGACCATCGAGCTTGCACCCTTTTGTTGTCGAACCACATTGATCTGAAACCTTGTTGAGCACCGTCCCTCCCAATTGCATTTGCTTCCCTCAAAACAGCCAATAGCTTCCTAAGACAAGAAAAAAAATATATTAGGAGTTTCATTTTCAAACAAAGATTTCGAGTAGTGCAAACCAACAAGATAACCATTGCAATCCATAGATCACGAAGCTGGAATGTCAATGTTACAGCCGTTGAAGTAGTTATTAACCGACAGTCTATCATAATGTTTGTTTAACATAAGACTAAGCAAATTGAAGAGAGGGCGTCAAAATGTCTACAAATAAAACTTAGATCGAAATGTGCAAAGCTATGACCTTTTTATTTGACTTGTAATCTTTTATACAACGTATACTGGTACAAGAAACAAACAAAAAAAACATCTAGGGTTTGACAGGCTAGGGGGTAACAAGGCATGTTTGTTTTTAAAAAGTCAATAAACAACACACATATATTATAATGCCTAGCTTTCTTGTCTTCCCCATTTTTATTCAAAAACACACATATATTATAGTGATACAAAATAATCAAACATTTAAATCCTAATTAAGTAGCAAAATTAGGATTCAAGAGAAGCAAAGGAATGCAATTAAGAGGCTTAGCCCCGCTTGCAATAAAGCCATGTCTTTCATCCATATTAACCTTCTCATTTTCTTCATTATCATTTGGAATAAGCTTCCAATCAAAGCATTGAACCATAGAGGCCACAATGATGTGAACGATATTTAGCGCAAAATGTGAACCCGGAAACTTTTTCCTTCCACCACCAAATGGGATAAAACTTGCCATCAAGTTCCTTTCTTTATTTTCTTGGCCGTCTTATAACAATCTTTCAGGGCAGAACTCGTCAGGACGATCCCAAACCTTGGGATCTCTCATTACAGAATACGAGTTGATAATGATATTAGTACCTTTAGGTATGTCGTATTCTCGGATTTTGCAATCGAAACGACATATTCTAGGAATTGCAGCAGCTAAAGGGTGAAGTCTCATGCTTTCCTTGATTAGTGCTTGCAAATAATGTAGATTTGGGATATCAGACTCTTCTACAAGCCTTTTTGTTCTCACAACTGATTTTATTTCCTCTCTTAACTTGTTCATTATTTTAGGATTGTTCACTAGCTCTGCCATTCTCCATTCCGTGTTGTTTCCTGAACTATCAGTTCCTGCAAAAAATAGATCCTAATACAAAAAAAAAATAAAAAATTAGGGCAAAATATACGAAATTAATCAAATTATGTGGTTTGCGTTATTTGTAAACACAGTCACATGGAGTGAGGTTTGCATTAATTTTAAAAGATCTGTAAGTCAATATTTTCGGTCAAACAATTCAGTTTACTTAGTAATTTTCAACGTCAGACCTTATAGATAGCAAGTTAGCAACCCGGTGCGTAGAGCGTGGCACTAGGGTAGAAAGGCATGAGCAAGAAGTGGTTATGAAGGATGGTGATGCGTACATGAATAAACCGAATCTTGCATCGAAACCGGAGAGGGAATTAAGAATAATGCTTATTAGTTATCTTGATTTTTAAACGATATATAAAACAGTGAGGTCTAAGGTGTTGGATCTGAGTCGAAGCTTATAATATCTACATGATATGCGTCAGAGTGTTATATTATCTGTGGGATAGTTTCTCAAAATCAGTCCCTTTTAGGGTAAATGACTAGTAGTCTAGTACAACAGTTTTTAGTGTAATTATAGTGGAATTCCTAAGTTTGCAAGTTGAACAAACTACAAACCTCTCTGTTGATAAAGTTTCAAACCACATGATCGTCTTTGTAAATCAATCAAATTAACCATAGGTTTGCCCTAGATTAACATGAGAACAGTAAAACAGTCAAATTAACCATATTAGGGCATGAGAGATAGCTTTCTCCCCAACCATTGGTACAAAGTGGCGATGATGGGTCTTATTCACGGAGGACAGGTTAATTTCACATTTAATTATTATAATTTAAAAGCAACTGAACTTTTCACTCTTTATTTCTTTAATTTTTCAGTATTAATTAATTAATCAATCAAGTAATTCATGATACATAGGCTAAGTAGGATCGAAAACCCCTACATAAGGCATTAAAATTATTGATTAGTTCACAACTCGAAACTGGTGAATTTCCTCGACAAGTAATATACTATATTAGAAAATATAACAATGTAAACTTACTATCGAAAATTTTAATTATTAATATGCATTTTGTTTAAAATTATTTAACTAAGTTTTTTGATATGCAGGAAATTACAAGAGTCTCTTTGAGAACTTGTGTACTCCATTATTTAGCAAATAGGAATATATATCCACTTTGGGCTCTGAGCTTATGAGAAATTTTACTGTAATTAATTCGTAATTAGCTTTTTAGTTAATAATTTATATAAAATTCTAGGCTCTAAAATAAAAACTCTAGATCCTAGAAACTAAACTCTAGACCCTAAATCATGAACCCTAGATACTAACATATATGACGTCTCATCGAATTATAGAGTTAGCATACGGGATGATGTGGTATGCCTGACATATACTATAATTTTTTCTGAGCTTACATAGAAAACACATGAATAATAATTAATAAGTAAAAGGTATAACGAGATTCCTAGTTTATTTATTTTGATGGATTGAAATTTTTTCTTACACATCATATCCCTTATTTATTTACTTTTGTCACATTAAAATATTGTGTACCAACCTAAAAAGAAGTTCAGATATTTTAATGTTTTATTCGAGAGATTAGAATTTCAATCCATTAAAACTAGAAGGATTAGAGATCTTGTTATATATGCTTTTTACTAAATTAATACCGTGTTACAATCACTTGTTAATTTTGTGCTATAAATAACTTGTCTCAATGTAACAATCTACTAATTATCGTGGAATAACTATAAGTTTGTTAATAAGACTAATCCAGCACCGACCGGGATATGGAAATTCTAGATAGTGGCCGAAATCTAAGTGTTTTGAAGAAGAAGAAGAAGAAGAAGAAGAAAGAGAGATGAGAGTTATGGAAGGAGAGAGATGGAGAAAGAAAATGAGGAGAGAGAAATTATTATGGTGAAAGAGAGAGAAAAGGAAAACAATGAAAAATGAGGAGAGAGAAATTATTATGGTGAAAGATGATGATGAAGAAGAAGAAATAATGAAACAAAGATTAGTTTGGTCTTATTGCATAAGAGAGTCAACGAAGTCGACAAAAGTTGGCCAAACTTGTGTTGCCCGAGCGTTGGCTTGGTGTTGATCGGTTATAGCAAGTAGCTGGGTACTTGTTTGAGAGGTCATCGATAGTTTAAGTACCCGCATGGACAAAAATTCTTAGGTACCAGTTTAGAAAACAACCTATAATTTGATACCAACAATGTAATTATTACCGAAAGAAATGAGACAAGAATACTGTTACGTTGCCCTAATGTAGTGTATATGATACGTTGTCCTAAATGAGATCACATTTCATTTTCCCTTAACTTAAAGAGCAAGGGAATGGTGTTTTTAAAAATGTTTCGTACGAAGATATGCCGACGTGGCTGTGACATCTTTGTCCTTTAATTTATTTAATTTTAATGTCGGTTATACTTGTTTTGTATATTTTATTCCTTATTTGCTGCCAACTTTAGCTTCTGAATATTAGGGAATATAAGCCCGCCCCCCACAAGATCCTTAGCATCAAATTATCTTATATTTTAGTTACTAATTATTTTTTAGTTTTTTTTACTTCATCTCTGTTAGGTTTAACTTATCCCTCTAGTTTTGTAAGAGTTTATCTCTATATTTTTCTTATTATAAATGAATGTATGTTGAGTCGATTGTTCAATGAATTAAAGGTCTAGCTACCATTATTATATTGAACTGATTATGGCTCCATAACACGCAAATATTATGAATAAAATAAGAGAATAACCCGTGTTAAGGGGTTTGGGCTATCTAGTTAAAATGCTTTCTAAAACTTCATGCTTAGATGTCAAATAACACACGACACCTCTAATTATTTGCATCTAATAACCTAGGAAAAAAATGACCAACTAACTTAGGGTTTTTAATGAAAGCGAGAGAAAGCTTAGATCTATGCTAGTTTTCCTAGAAGATTCATGTTAACATGGGTAAGTTTTATGTGTCATAGCCAAGAGGTATTCTCTTTATTAGACACTAAACATATATTTTTAGCAAGATTCTCAAGATTTAATATAAATACATTTTTTTATTCTAGGAGTATATAGAATTACTTTCCTTAACTTATTGTCAATAATTTTACATCCAGAAGTAGTGAAGACAACATCTCTTCTTCGTCACAAAGTTGAGCAACACTCGTAAGGTTGAACTTCAGTTCTCTGACTAGGGAGACATCTTTAATAGGAGGATTAGTTCCGACGAATCCAGATCAAACAATCTTTCCTTTATGGTTATCTCCAAAACTGACTTTTCCACCTCTCTTGAACACAAATGTGATGAATGCTTTTCATCAACTATCATGTGCCTTGAACATCCACTGTCAATGTACTACATCTTTGCAATAAAAGGCCACCTGCAAAAGCATCAATCAGTAACAAGTATAATCCTTATTGGGTCCTTCAGTGTTAGCTTTTGGTTCAACAGGTTTTTCTGATTACAAGAGATTCTTGATATGATACTTGCAATCCTTCAACCAATAACCATAATTCTTACATAGTTTACAGAATGGAGCATTCTTAGTTCTTTCCCTTTTATGATTAGGAGTTTTCTTCTTCTTTCGATCAGGTTTCACTTCTTTAAAAACAATAGTGTTTTCAGAAGGACCTGTTCCAGGAGGAGAGGAAACCACTTTCAGGAGAGAAGGTGTCACAACTTTCTTCTTCTGAGGTTTATCACTCCTCAGAGCAAGCTTTCCTTTGCCTTTGCCTTTGGGGCCATTAGCATGACTCTTGAACTGTTTACACAACTTCTCTTCTAACACTTTTTATGTCAGAATAAACTTATGTAAGTTCAAGAAATTAACTTGTCATCTTCTATCTTATCCAACCTTTTCTTCACATACTTGAACATGCCATATAGTTCTTCTTATGATTCAAGGACATTAGGTTCAAAGGATGAACTTACCTCACTAACATTATCATCTTCAGCTTCAGAAGGTGCGGAACAATCTCGTGTCTCTAAGACTTCAACAATGGAGTAATCAATGGCCATGAAGTAGATATGTGCTTGTTCTTCTTTCTCTTCAACATCAGAAGAGCCTTCAAAGTCAACCAATCAGCCAACCTAGCTTTCTTGAAATGCTTCTTATCCTTCTTCAGGTCCAGACAGTTAAGTTTGATATGTCCAGGCTGCTGACAACCGTAACAAACAACGAGCTTGCTAGAATCTTTCTTGTTAAAGCTCCTGAATTGCTTCTTGAAGTTGTTACTTCTACCTTTTATGAATTCCTTCTTGAACTTCCTAGTCAGCATGGCCAGTTCTTTATCTTCTCACTTATCTTTCAAGTCAAAAAATTTCATTGCTATCTCATGAGTGATTAAAGATCCAATGAGCTCATCATATCCATATTCATTCATGTCCTGAATTTCTTCAATAGCTGTCTTCTTAGCTTGCCATGATCTAGTTAAGCTATTGAGGATTTTCTTCACCTAGTCTTGCTCAAAAATCTCCTTTTCCTAATTGTTTTCAACTCATTAACAATGTTAGTAAATCTGGAATTCATTTCTTAAATAATTTCATTGTCACTCATTTTAAACACTTCATAGTGTTTGAAGTTATGGTTGATTTTTGATTCTTTGACCTTGTTGGTTCCTTCACAAGTAACTTCTAGCTTATCCCATATTTCCTTTGCAGCTTACATCCAGAGATCTTGTTATACTTAGTTGCATCCAAAGCACAATGTAACATGTTAATAACATATGCATTAGTTTGGAGTTTCTTTAAGTCGTCATTAGAGCATCTGTCAGTTGGGATTAAAACTGATCCCATCCCTTTTGGTTCCTCAGTATGAACAAAGGGTCCTGTGGCGTGTAATACCTACGTGCTTTTTAGGGCAAGTGTACCCATCGCTCAAGTAATAAAGTGAGTATTTTAGACTCGGATTATCGTACCCAAGGGATCGGGCGAAGCTAAAGTTACTAACTTTCAGTCTCAAAGATCTAATAAAGTCACAAGTAATGGTTTTGAGTGATTAAAACTAAGAATATAAAGCAGGGTATAATAACAACAATATTTAAAGGCACACAGGCTACAAGTGGCTGGATCTGGATCATAGGCTACTGGATCTGGGTTTCTGGTAATAGCAAAGACTAAACTAGCAGTAAAGGGTTGGTCTTTCCCACAAATATCTCATCCTAGCTCGTTTCCAAGCCTAAGAGTTGATAACTTAGTAGATCTAGCAAAGTTATTTGGTCTAGATCTACTAAGGATTGTGTTGTCTTAGGGTTTTACTAAAAAGTTTCCTTAAATAGTAAATAACCAACATACAAATATAGCAAGATTTCTCTAGACTACAAAAGCATGCATCTTTAGATCTAATCCGTATGGTAAACCACGAGATAGCTCATTTCTAAGCTCCACTAATGATTTTAGGAGGGTTGTTTGCAACCAATCCTCACCCGAAGCATAGATCTAAGAAAACCAAAGCTAGAATAACATTACCATAAGTAGAAACCTTTCCCAAAGCCACGATCCTTCACCTTTCACTCGCGGCCCATGTTGAAAGACTACTCACACATCAAGAGTGAGTTCATTGTCTCCATGGAAATGTAAAAACTAAAGCTTGAAGACATAAATGTTAAGGAAGAAGAAGAGATTCGGATTTCAAAGTTGTATGAACAATATTGAAATGACTAGAGAGAAATTACTATAAATGGAATTAAGTAAAAAGAAAGTTGTTGTAGAGTAAAAAGTTGACTAACATTAAAATAGAAAATAAAGAGTTGTTGTAAGTTACTCCCAAAAGCACACTTGGGAAGACACTTCACACCCCAAAAAGTAAAAGCAAACATTGCCTTTTATAGGGAGACAAGTGAGGCAACCCTAAAAGGCAAAAAGACTAAAATGACCCTTAAAGTTTAGGTCACAAATACCCTTAAAAACTGAAATTCAAAATATTCAAATTGTTGATGAGATTAACAGAATTGCCACTAGGGCTAGGTGGCATTCCACCCCTTCAAATCTTCTTGCACAGCCTCCTCCACTTCACGGCCGCAGCCTGCATCAAACACTGCCTGGTTCACAGCCTTTGCGCTTCTGCAGTCCGAAAGCAGTCTACACAGCTCCGATTTGTCTACAAGGCCTTCAATGCCTAGATTCACCTTTTGTTTGCAATAGTGAGCGAAATCTGCACTAAACCTTTATGAGCAAGACTTTCAAGGATAAAAACATGCAAGAATAGAAGCTAAAAAGAGTGGAAAACTACGTAAATATTAGGCCTATCAGGTCCTTTTGTAATTACGAGCCAGACACTCATACTTTGGACCTGAATGAACTTTCTCATTTTGTTCTTCCAAAACGTGTAATTAGAACTAAAGAATAGGGGTGGTCTGGTAATAGACGACCCTTTAGGAAGTATCTAAGTTGTCTCATTTCCAGGCAGGTGTCTAACAACCATCTCTAGACTTTCTGATAGGATATTTACACGTAGATTGGTAGATCTTTAGTAAAATAGCAAGTGACTTACTCTGATACTACTTGTTGATTCTAATAAGATCAGAATACACCTAGAGAGGGGTGAATAGATTTTTCGTCCAATAAAGTCCACTTAAAACTTGGACATGAAAGATCAAAACTCTTCTTTCAGAAGCTACCTTGTTCAGTAGCAATTCTGTGAGAGTTTCTCCTTTCCTAATTCTTCAGAATTTTAGTTTGGATTTCAGAAATTCTGGAATTAGATTAAGAAGGAGAAAAAAGGAAGAAGAAGAAGAAGAATTAAAATGGAATAGTATGAAATTAATTAGGCGTGCTTTTGTAATTTATTATAAATTATTTTACCATTTTAGTTTTTTTCACTCTCCTTATTATGTTGGTGTTACCAATATGGTGCCACATAAGTAAAATGTGTTGAGTGGTGTGTTTCTAAGTGTTTACGTGAAAAACTTAAATTTACGTGTCTAAATAAAAAAAAAGTAGTAACTTTAAGTATCCATGTGAGGTTAAGCCAATAAAAATTTAATGTTTATAAAAAATGAGAAATAAAAATTTTAATTATGTTTTTAAAGAAATTAAATATTTGGGTGAATTTTTAAAACATAATTTGAATTAAATAACCTTTATCAAAATCTAATGATTTTTAACAGAAATTAAATTCAAGATCCCTTAAAGAATAGACTAAACTATAATGATAGTCAACACAATTTACTCTTCTTCACTTGGTGGCAAAACAATTAATGCCTTCCGTTTTAGTTGGTTAATGGATTAAATGTATCGAATTGAAAGTTCAAGACTTAATAGTTTCCAATTGAAGATTATTAGTCATAAATTCCATTGACTTATTAAATAAGTATAAGTTTATATTAATGCACTAAAGTTTTATTTTATTTTTTCAGACATATTTTTGTGGCTAATTTGTCTTCAGTAAAAAGAGTACGGTAAAATATACTATTATTTGTCGAATTAAAATGATCAATTTTAACAACGTGGATGATATTGTTTTTCTCATTTTGTATTTTAAAAGATGAACTGATTAGGTTATAATTTTGGATAAAGAGATAAAATTCTGGACAAAAATCCTCTCGATCAAATCATCAAAAATCTTTACACAACACAATTTTCTCAGTTTATATTTTAAAAGATGGACCGATTAGGTTATAATTTTGTAATGAGTCATTTGTAGGAAATTTAAATCGCAGCACAACTAAGTGTGAAATTAGAAAAAAAAAAGTATGAAATTAACTCTGATCTATTAAATATTATTCAATTAATATAATAATTGCTCAACTAGTAAACGAGATATTTCTGAAAAAAGTCTAATGCCCTATATTTATTAATGGAAAAATATTATAAATGGAGATATACTTTAATAAAAAGAAAAAAACTTCTAATACGTTGGAGTAGAAGAATATTCTTCAAAGTCTTTTTATACTTTTATTTAAATAATCCATAGTTTGGCCCCTAAAGTTTGTCTATTTTTCTACTTTGTCACTCAAATTTAGAGGACAACCTCTCAAACACATCAAGTTAACAATTGCAACATTTATAGTCATTTGAATCCTACATGGCGCAAACGTAACACTCATGTGACAAAAAAACAGAAAGAAAGTGGAAGAGAGACGAGGTGAAAATCAAATAACTTTATTTTTTAAAAGGCCCTTGAATCTTTTTGATTTTTTCTTCTTCATATTCTGCTTCTTTTTAATTAAAAGAGAATTCCAGACAAAATCTGGAATTTTCGAGAATCCGATCGGATATATTGGAAAATTCCAAAATCCAATCGGAAATTGGACTTTTCCAGAATTCGATGGAAAGCTGGAAAATTCCAAAATCCGGCCGAAAATTGGAATTTTCCATAATCCGATCAAAAAATGGAACATTTCAGAATTCGGCCGAAAACTTGAACGAAATCTTGGAATTTTCAAGTTTCCAATCGAATTCTAGAAAATTTCAGCTTCTGGTCGAATTCTGGAAAATTTCAGTTTCTGGTTGGATTCTGGAATGCTCCAGTTTCCAATCGGATTCTGGGAAATTCCAATTTCCAATCAGATTATGGAAAATTACAGTTTCCTACTTGATTCGGGAATTTTCTAATTTCCAGTCAGCTTTTGGGAAATTTCAGGATTTCGGCCGAATTTTGGAATCTATTTCCCGCCAACTTTTAGAATTTTCCAGTTTCCAGTCAAACTTTGGAATATACAAGTTTTTGGCTGCATTCTATAATATTCAAGTTTCCAGTCAGATTCTTGAATTATCTAGTCGAATTCTATAAAATTGTAGGATTTCTGATGGAATTTGGAATTCTCCAGTTTCCGCCCAGATTCGAATTTGGCGGATTCTAATTTAATTTTTTTAAAGAAGAAAAGGGGAGAAAAAAAAAAAAAAAAAGAGAAAGAAAATTAAGAAATTAGAAAAAGTACAAGGACCAATTTTGTAATTTTAGGAGAATCAATTTTGTATTTAGGGGTGAGTGTAGTACACTTTCCTGATTGTGACTGAATATGGGTGTATGAGTGGTTAGATTAGGTTAAAAGTGGACTTGAGACGGCTGAGAGGTTGTCCCCTAAATTGAGGTGGCTAAATGAAAAAAATGGATAAGTTTAGAGGGCTCGATAAAGCTTAAGTTGAAGTAGGAGAACATTCTTCAAGTCTTTTATACCTTTATTTAGGCAAAAACTACCCTTTTAAATTTGTGTATTTGGCCATTGACGTTTTATTTAGTCACATTTGGTCACTGTCATTTTGTAATTTGGTCATATTTGACCTTTAATCTATCAATTTAGTGAAATTTCACATTTCTTGGATCAAAATTAAAATGAGTTTATAAAGTTAAACATTAAAATTACTCTATTTCACTTCCCCCCATCCTACATGTCTTTTCGCGTTGATGTGACACATATGTCTTAAAAAGTAAAAATGGGAAGAGAGTGAAAGTGAAAAGAGGGGTTAAAAAATATTTCTTTTACAAATATACCCTTAAATTTATTTTTCCTTCTTTTCTTCTCTTTTTCTTCTTCTTAAAATTCAAAGATTAGTTCCAAAATTCGACTGTCGAATCTTAAAGTTATAGAAATCCAGGTCGAAACTGGAAATTTCAAAATTCCATCCGAAATTTCAGATATCGACCGGAGTTCTAGAAATTCTGATCCCGACCGCCAAATTATGGAACGAAATAGGGTAATTCCAAATTTTGACTTGAGTTTTGGAAATTGCGACTATAGGCGGTTGGATTCTGAAAATTCTAGAATTCTAGCCAAAATTTGAAAATTCCAGAATTTCAGTTTTTGGCTAGAATTTGAATTTATCAGATACTGGCGGCCAAATTCTAGAAATTTCAGAATTCCAGTCGTAATTTGGAAATTTCAGAATGCAAGTCGTAATCTGAAAATTCCAGATTTTCAGTCAAAATATGGGTTTTTTCAGATTTTGGCATGAATTCTGGAATTTTCAAATTCGGACTGTCGATTTTAAAAATTCTTAAATTACCCAGATTTCGACAGGAATTCTAGAATTTCTAAATTCCGGTGGAAATTCTGGATCCATAAATCCCCCTGAAATATGGAAATTCTAGAATTCCAGTCAAAAAAAAAAATTTTCTAGATTTTGACTGGAATTCTAAAACTTCCAAATTCTGGTGTTAGATCTTGGAAATTCGAGAGTTCCAGTCGAAATCTAGAATTTCCATATTTTTGCCAGAGTCTTGAAATTCTAGAATTCCAACCAAAATGAAAATTCGAGATTTCGACCGAAATTTCAGATTCTGACAGTCTTGGAATGTGGAATAAAGTAGTAGTAGAAGAAGAAGTACATCATTGACTTGATCAGTAAAGTGTGACTGTTTGTTTGCCCATCTGTTTCAAATACTAGATACATTCAATGTCATTTCATCCAATGAAATGTCAAATATTTCCCTTTAACTCATTCTTTTTTTTCGGTAAAGTGTGACTGTTTGTTTGCCCATTATATTTTTTTGTGTCTAATCAGTAGTTGAGTTAAGTTCTATTAAACTCAGTTCAGTTCAATCCAATTCAGTAATTTACTTTCAGTAACTGTATTTTAATTTAGCATAACTCAGTTCAGTTCAATTCGATCATAAAGAAATGAGCCTTAATCAATCTTGGACCTTATTATTTACTAATAACGGGTATAAAACTCTAATTTGTACTGTTTCAAATCAGAAAAGAATTCACATATTTTTATTATTTAAAAAAAAATTGAAAAAAAATTCAGAAAGGATGCTACTTAAAATTTAAGAACAGAGTGAAGATGTCGGGAGATGAAACACAAAATGAATGATAATTTGAAAGAAAATGAAAGTTGTGGATCTCTGTAATTTTGATTTATATAAATAAGGTAGTTGGAGAATGTGCATTTAAAATAGTCCAGTTGTAGATATCTGTAATTATGATTTATATACTATATAAATAGGGGATTATGATGAAATGGCCCCTTTTGACAAAGTACAATAATTCATTGCTTTAATTAAATATCAATAATGTATGATAATTTGTTTAACTACTTTATTAATGATATTAATATTTGGATTTCGGAAAAAGAAAATGATATTAATATTTGAAGAATACATACCCCTTAGTCTCGAAAAGCTTTGGTGTCTTCTAATATGAACTAGAGCCAATTCTGAAATCTTGGAGGCTATTGGATGAAATGGTAAATAGGAGCCTTATAAATTATTGATATTGGTATCAAATTCATACTCTTTGAGCGAGTACTAACTCCAAATATTTAAGAAGAATTAAAAGACAAAAGACGATAAAATAATATTGATTAAGCTTTGTAAAAATGAGTCAAGTTTAAATGAGACAAGGATTTAAGATGAGACTATCTTTTGTTGTGAGATAAGGGGTATTTTTGTAATTCAACAGGAGAAGGTGGCAATCTTGTAATTAAAGGAACACCCCTCATGCGTGAATTGAAGGGAAGGAAGATGATGTGATGTCAGCGCTAATGTCACATATGGAGAGAGAAATAGTTTTAATTCTTTTATTTAAAATGCATTTTCCCGCTCTTTCCGAACTCATTTTTCAAAAAAAATTATACCAGTGAACTCGTATTAATTAGGCGGTCATTTTGAGATCCATTTTTGTTATTTATAGACGATTTTTATTTTTTTAAGGTTGTTCCAGCGGACTAGTCCAATTGTTCCACCGGACTACTCCAATTGTTCCAACATAACACTACATTTTTTTACACTCCCAGAGTGCATTTAAGAAAAAAATAATGAAAATATTTTGCTGGAACAATTGGAGTAGTCTGGTGGAACAAATGTAGTATTCTGTTGGAACAACCGAGTATCCGATTTGGAACAAAAATAAAAATTGTCTATAAATAACAACAAGGGATCTCAAAATGACCGCCTAATTAATATGAGTTCAGTGGTATATTTTTTTTTGAAAAATGAGTTCGGAAAGAGCGGGAAAATGCATTTTAAATAAAATAATAAAAACTTTTTCTCTCTCCAGATGTGACATCAACGCTGACATCACTGCCTCTTTCCTTCAATAATGCCCCTCCATGTTTTTAAAATTTCAAAATTGCCACCACTTTTTAATTGTCTCACACTAAAAAAAGTCTCTCCATAATGACCTTGTCTCACCTGATCCTATCTCTCTTAAAAATTACAACAAGAATTAAGGTATCTATAATACCGATTCTCTTTACAAAAATAAAATTCAAAACAATGTGGTGAAGGTGTTACTCTAGTGGTTAAACACTCTACTTATGATCAGAGAGGTCATGAGTTCGAATCACACCACGAGTAGAGAATTTTCCTTTGTTATTTAATGTAAGTGCAATTGCACAATTTTTTTTTAAAAAATAAAATAAAAACCCTAAACATTAAATAACTCCTAAATAACCAAAAAGATAATTAGTTAATTAATTAATCAATTAATTAATTAGGGCCATGTTCGTTATGTTTTATCAATAATTAATTTCAGTTCAGTTCGGTTCAACAATTTCAGTTCTATTCAACAATTTCATTTAGAAATTTCAGTTCTATTCAGCAGTTTCAGTTCAACAATTTCAGTTCTATTCAACAATTTCATTTCAGTTCAATTCAACTTTTTTCAGTTCAGCCAAAAAGAACAGAGCTTTAGTCATTTTCTATTAGTTTGTATTCGTATTTCTTAGTCATTTTTTATTAGTTTGCATTTGTATTTTGTTGGTTTAAACCATACGTAGGTCTTAAAGTTGTCAGAAAAAGTCATTTTAGTCCCTCAACTTTGGGGACGATCTATTAGATCCGTCAACTGTGAAAATGTGGACCTATTGAGTCCTTATTCGATGACGTGGCACTGAGTTGGCATTAAAATTAATCACATTTGTCAACTCAATGTCATGTCATCGAATAAGGACTCAATAGGTCCACATTTTGATAGTTGAGTGTATTAATATGTCGTCCCCAAAGTTGAGGGACTAAAATAATCTTTTTGGACAACTTTAGGCCTATTCTGTTTCGTGTGTTTTTAGTGTTTTTAGGTACTTATTTAAGTATTAGGAGTTTATCGTGGATATCAATGTCAAAGGAGTATTCAGAGTTTATTTGAGAGTCAAATAAAGCCCAAATAGACCCCATCTAACCGAGTTACAAGTTTTGAACCTTCCGGATTGGTATTCCGAATTCCATCCAGATTCAACGTACGTATGTTCATAATTCAGTTGGATATGTAAGCAAAGACATAGAGGCTCAGATTCCTTTGATTGTTGGTCAGGAAAGGGATACAATTGAGGTAAAGATGACCTTTTTTGAATTTGGATTGGAAAGTATTTGAAATTGCGTTGAAATTCGATGATGTTGCTTTCAAACTTTTCCTAATTCGAGTTGGACTCTCCAACTCGAACGTTTTCTTCCTAATTTGCTTGAAATGTGAAATTCTCTAGACTAGAGAGGGTGGCCCCGGGGTGAGAAGGCATGTACAAGGAGCGGTCCTAAGGGATGGCGATGGGGATAGGAATGAACCGAATCTCACATTGGAAATAGAGAGTAGTGAACTCGGACTTATAACTAATATGTGGACCCAATACATGTATGACGCGTTTTAAAGCCGTGAGGTCCAATGGTGACAAATTTGGGCCCAAGAGGACAATATCTGCATGGTATTAGGCCTGGGTGTTACAATTGGTATCAGAGCCGACTCTCTACATGCGATGTGTGGTTCGGGGACGAATTAGGCGGAAGCCGGTGGGCCTGTAACGACCCGGTCTAGAGAGGGTGGCACCAGGGTGAGAAGGCATGTACAAAAAGCGGTCCTAAGGGATGCCGATGGGGACAGGAATGGACCGAATCCCACATCAGAAATATAGAGTAGTGAACTAGGACTTATAAGTGATATGTGGACCCAATACATGTATGACGCGTTTTAAAACCGTGAGGCCCAATGGTGACGAATTTGGGCCAGAGCGGATAATATCTACATGGTATTCGACCTGGGTGCTACAAAATTACTATTCTTAATTGTATTTTAATTATGAGAATTCAATTACTCGTATGAATTGGTGGTTCTAGGAGTCTCTTATTTGGATATTAAATTAATAAGAGACCAACTAGGAGTCCTCTTATTCTAAAATCTGAGTAGTTCAAGGAAAGCTACACGTACTAATACACCAAATTCATTAAGGATTTCCATTCCTATTTTGAAAAGGACTCTGTTTATGAAGGTTTAGCTAGACTAAGGTTAGAAGTCTTAAGAACAACGTGGCTGAGCTGAACCTTTAGGATGACGTGACGTGTCTTGATTTATTTCGTCGGAAGTTTCAACTATTTAAGCCCTGTTTTGCATTGCTTTTCCCAAAAGCTCTACTAACTTATAAGTTGGAAAAGTTGCTTTCACAAAAACTACAAATTGTAGCTTCTCCAAAAAGCAGCTTTTAAAGGTTTCTCAGCTTATAAGGACAATAACATTATATTTTCGAACATTACTTTCAACTATTCCAACATTTATAGCTTATGAAGAAAACAACTTTCCATTTACTAAATGTTACTTTTAGATGGAAAAACTGTTTTTAAGTTTTGAAAGAGCAATGTCAAACTTAACCTTAAAATATCCCATCTATTTTGAAATTAGTATTTAGTGGTTAAAACCTTTTACAACTATTTACTGGTTAAAATCATTTTCATGCCCAACGTAGAGTAGAATGTTTCCTTATCCTAAATGAAACATCAAATAAATTTAATACTCACGTGATAACAAAAAATTGCTAGAATTAGTATGTAACTTTTTTTTTATCAGTAAAAAAGATTTTATTGCAACCAAATCTGAGAAAACAAACAAATATAAAGCAACCAGCTGATATAAATCAGCATGAACAAAGCCCCGAGCCTTTCAACTTTACATAACGGATTAGTATGTAACTTTGTAGCATAAGAAATTCTCCCAATGACTTCTTTTTCTTATTTATTATTTCATTGACTTACTGTTGCATCACTAGTTCAGTATAAATAATGCATTACAAATTATGATTTCCTTGCAGTTTGAAGTTAATTAGGAACATAACAAAGAGAGAAAATGTGGAAGCTTGAGTTAGGTACTAACGGCGACGAAAACCCTTACCTATTTAGTACCAATAATTTCGTTGGCAGACAATTTTGGAGATTCCATAAGGATCTTGGCACTCCTGACGAACTCGAACAAATTCGAACTGCGAGAGAAAACTTTAGTCATAATCGTTTTCTAGTCAAAGGAAGCAGTGACCACTTCAAGAATCTACAGGTACAAAAACATCACGTAGAAATTTCGACCCTAAATATTATAATTTCCATCACGAATTTCAATCTATTTAGAACTTGTAACTCATGTATCAGTGACGTTTGATACATTGATCATGAATGCTTGATTTCAAAACAAAATATGTTATATACATTTTTAGCATCTTTAACTTTTTGAGTATTTTGTTCAAATTTTGTCGTTGATTACACAGCTTATCAAAGAAAATCAAGTTGATCTGTTCCATATACCGAAGGTAAGATTGGAAGACGGTGAGGAAATACCAGATAATAAAATTGAAGCAGCTGTAAGAAAAGCTGTCAGATTCTGTTGCGCAATCCAAGCAAGCGATGGTCATTGGCCTTCTGAATTTTCTGGAGAGTTGTTTCTAACTCCTCCTTTGGTATGTATTTTCGGGTTTGTGTCAAATGTACCTGTTATATTCATATCGATTTGAAAAAGTTATATAATAGTAGTAGTAGTAGTTTTCCTTAAAAATAAAAAAAGGGTAGTAGTAGTTTTTGTATCAACGATGTCTCTATAAATGTTGTTATACCATGTCCGATATTATTATCTCTAAATTGATTGTCAAAAACTAATTAAATTAAATATTTAATGTGGTAGTTAATGTTCGAGAATAACTTTTACTATTATATTTTTGAGTGACTTCCTCACAAAAACTCAAAACATTGCAGATTATATGTCTCTATATTACCAAAACACTTGACACAAGTCTATCTGATGAACATAGAAAAGAAATTGTACGTTTTATATACAATCATCAAGTAAGTGTTAATTACATTGTGCATTATTTTCGTTATAACATAAATATATTGGTGATTGAATATGAAATACTAATAAATAAATAAATAAACAGAATGAAGATGGAGGGTGGGGATTCCATATAGAGAGCCCTAGCACAATGTTGTGCTCAACACTTAATTATGTTGCATTACGTTTGCTTGGCCAACCATTACTTGATGATAATGATGTTGCCAAAGGTCAAAAATGGATTCTTGATCATGGAGGTGCCATCTACTCTCAGATTTGGGGCAAAGTTTTCTTTTCGGTACGAATGTTCGATCTTTTATTAACGTTGATAGTCAATTTTGTTTCTAACATTTTTTTTTTTTGAAACGAATTTTGTTTCTAACATTTGATTATTAATATATTATACTCCTAATGTTACGAAGTCAGCCAATTTTTGGAGCTTAAAATTGGGATAATTTTCTTCCGTTATTTTTGGAGAAGTGTATATTTATCCTAACATGGGAAAAAGATACTAATTTTTATCTCTTTTTTACTTAAGGTTGTCCGATTAATTTACTATAAATTGCATGAGTATCACATAATAATAAGAAAATAGAAACTTACAGTTAGAAATAAAAATTTGGTTTATAAATGAAGGCATTGGGAGTGTATGAGTGGTCAGGGTGCAAGCCAGTGCCTCCAGAAGTACTTCTCATCCCTTCATTTCTTCCTTTCAGTGCAGGTAAATCCATTCATTTAATTTCTAATATTTTAGATTATTAGTATCTTTTTAAAAATTATATTTTATATATATAAAAAATACTCTTTGTTTTTAAATTTAAGAGTTTTGAATTGAGCTAATATCTAGGAGAAATTATGACAGAAAAATTGTGGTGTTACTTGCGCACTCTTTATAATCCAATAGCATATTTGTACGGAAAGAAGTATGTGGGTCCTATCACTGATCTCGTCATCCAGTTGAGAAAAGAACTCTATACTCAGCCATACGATGAAATTAACTGGAACAAAGCACGCAATTCATGTTTTAAGGTAATTAATTATTTAGTTTTATTTAATGTCAACAAAAAATATTTACTTTATTTTTATCACTATTAAGTTAAATTTTACCCACTAATTTAATGGTGATAATGGACAAAATAATGGTTACTTTAACAAAAACTAAGTAATCTTAGAAAAACCTCTTTTTCTTACATTAGTTATTGTATTAATTGTTATTAGCTTTTTATATTATACCAGTAGTTAAGTGTTTAGTTTGACTTTTAGTTTTTCTAGTAAAGGTTCAATTTATTGCGTGTAGACTTTATAATTAAATTGTAAAATAAATATATATTATTTTGGGTTTAATGCATAAATTGCCTTTTGAACTTGTCTATTTTATAACCAAGTGAATCTTTAAAAGGTTCTATTGAGATTTAAAGCCACATTTTTTATAGGTGAACATAACTAAACTAAATTTGCTAAATTCAATGAATAAGAAAAAGTAAAAATACAGTCGCACCCTATCTATGGAGAAAAAAGGTAATATTTTCTAGTTATTTCTGGTAGTATGAACACAATGATTGATGTTATACTAATTTTCTGATTTTTATTAGCTACCATTTAAAAATAATGATACTAACGTACAAACTTTCTTAAATGTTACAGGAGGATCTTTACATCCCTCGTTCATTTGTATTAGATATGGTGTTTGATGGGGTTCATTATGTTGGTGAAAGAATTATGAAACTTTGGCCATTTTCAAAACTAAGAGAGAAAGCTTTAAAAAGAGTAATGGATCTACTTCGTTTTGAAGATTTGCATTCTAGATTTCTCAACCATGCTTGCTTGCAAAAGGTACATGTGTTTTCTAGAGATTAATATTAAAAATTATATATTCTTGAACTTGACTATTAACTTAAGGAATATTCTATGGTCACTTTGTTTTTCACAAAGTAACCATTACTTTGTTTTGTCAACCATTGGATCATGGGTTAAAAACGAATCCAATGGTGAAAAAGACAAAGTGTAGACAAAGTAAGGGAAAAACAAAGTGACCATAGCCTACACCTTAACTTAAACTTTTGTTTCTATCAATTTATGCACTTTAAGACATGACGACATTCAAGAAATCATGAGCTATGTCAGAAATCAATATTAAAATCTATATTTAATTATTAACTTAAACTTTTACATCAATCGATTCTGAAATGATATCACCATTACATAGCTAGAGATAGGGAGTAAAGTGTCACGAAAAGTTTGACCGCACAATTCTACAAGAATGATAATAATATGAAATTAGAGAGAAGTGCAAATAAAATCTGCATTGTTTCATTAATTTGTAAAATCTACGTTGTTTCATTGATGATGATCAATACGGAAACAATTTATATTTTTTTGACATATTTTTATCTGTTAGAGCGCGAGTATTTTTGGTCTTACTCTACCGCGAATATAGTGTGTGTGTTTAATTAGGATTAAATTAGTTATGTACATATATGTTCAGGAATTGCATATGTTGGCTTATTGGGCAGAAGATCCGACTCAAGAAGCATTCAAGTTTCACCTCGCTAGACTCCCCGATTACTTATGGATCGCTGAAGATGGAATGAAAATGATGGTAACTTATTATCTTTATATTGAGCAGTCAATCGTTAAATAACAGATCAAATAACGATAAACCTAGTTAAATTCGTTGTTAATTATTATATAGAATTTGGGCACTCAATCGTGGGATGCGGCTTTTTACGTTCAAGCAATTCTTGCAAGTAATCTCACTGATGAATATGGAATAACTCTAAAAAGAGCTAATGAGTTCATCAAGCAAACCCAGGTTTGATTACACCCTTATTGCAAATATTTTTTAATTACTTAATTAAAAGTTAGTTAATTTGTTTCATTTTATTTGTCTTTTAAAAATTATATACAAGTATATATTAAGAACAAATTTTATCCACCAATCCCTAACATTTTTCATTATAAGGAAAAAGTTTGAAAAACATATTTAAAGATTATGAAAAGTGTAAGAGGTGAAGTAATTTGAAATAAGAATCAGGTTCTGATTAATCTTCAAACCTTTATAAATATAATGAAAAATTTTGATTAGTAGCAAAAAGGTTTTTTTTTTTCTCTCTCTCTTTAATTAACGTGAGAGTTAAATAATGCAAGGTGTCGTTAGCTTTATGAACTTGAACTTTTAATTCAATCAATTAATTGATGATTAATTTCCATTATATTTTTATAATTAAGATAAAAGAAAATCCACCCGGAGACTTCAAGAACACATTGAGACATAGGTCGAAAGGGGCATGGCCTTTGTCTGAGCAAGATGAAGGGTGGCAACTTTCGGACTGCACAGCCGAAGCACTCATGGTAATTACTAAAATGATTACTAAGTTAATTAGTTTATTATGTTTAGAGATAAATTACAAATTTAGCCATATATTACTGGGAAGTATATAGTGTGAATTATCCTCAACGTTTAAGACATGTGCAATCTCAAACTCTATAAAAAAATGAGTTTTTGATCAACAAAAGGTTAGTTGTTTCCAACATGATTGGGTAGTGAGAACACCAAAGGTTAAAGAGCTGACGACCCATATACGAAATTGTGCATAAGAAAAAGTCATTTTTCATATATCAGGCACTGTTTCTATATGTGCATGTTAAATCTACTTTCTCTCTCTTAATAATTATATGGCTAAATTTCTTTCGATCCCTATCTATTAATTGGATGCTGACTTTCGGGGCATTGTTACGTTAAGATTTTTTACGACATGATCGCCTTTATAGCCATAAATGAATGGATTAAAACGTTGAAGGTGTCCATATTGCGTAAAAAATGTTACGGACCGTCGCGCTCAAAGATCATTACCATTTTAAATTACCATGATATTTCTCATATGTATAAAATATTTTATTGTAGGCTGTAATGTTACTATCAGAAATGCAACCAGAGATTGTTGGTGAAAAAATTGAATCACAACAGTTATATGATGCGGTGGATTTTCTACTTACATTGCAAGTAAATATTCTTAAACTCAATATATACTTGTTTAAAAAGAATCAATATATACTAAAATCTATATATTTGTAAAGTTAATTATCTCCTTATATATTAAAAATCTCAAAATTATAGATCGCTTAAAAGTGAATCTTTTTTTACTATCTATAAATAACTTTTTATCTTCTTGAGTTTTCCTACAAAAATCACATTGTTAGTCATCCAACTTTGATAATTATCTTAAAATAATCTTTTAATTTTAATGCATCTCAACAAAATCAGTCAACAATAAATTTTATCTCAATTTGTCACTTACCAAAAAATTGATGTTGCATAAGTCAATATAACCGGTGACTTTGACAACTCGTGTTGTAGATATCTAGAAATCAAGTGTCGCTAATTTTTATAAACAAAATTAATAAAATTAGATGACATTTGGTGTGAATGCCACGTGGTATTAAAATTAGCAGTCTATCATCTTGTTGAGTTTCCATTTTAGGTAACAATTGTTGAGTTTCCATTTTATGAGGTTGAGTTTCTAGAGATGTATAGGGCGTAAAATACTTCCATTAATTAATTCGGTGAAATTTTAGAATTTTTTTAATATATTACATTATTTATTTAAAATTTAATTGCGATTTTAGAGGATTTGTTGAATAATTTCTAGGGAGAAATTACTGGTGGTTTTGCTGCGTGGGAGCCACCATCTTCTCGTCCATGGTTGGAGGTATGTGAAAGAACAATATATGTATTTAGTAACAAATCATATTGTGATTTGATATTTATTGTAAATTTATCATAATCATATAAAACTAGTTGTAGCCGAATCGGTATACTCGTCAGTGCGTGAATGAAAAGTTTAGAGTTTGAATTCTAATCTTTACATATTTATAAAAAGAAAGAGAAATAATAGTCCATATGTTTTGACATGATTCACTGTTTTGTCTCTGAGTACGATTTACTCCCTCACTTTGCACCAAATCTTCTTTGACTAAATTGTTAATGGAGACAAAAGTGAAAGATATAAACTGTTAATGGAAACAAAAGTGAAGGACTAAGTAATGAATTTTCTAAAATGCGAGGAATAAAATGTGAGTTTTAGCAAAACCGGTAGACTACTAAATCATTTATCCTAAATTACAAAATGGTTACTTTTTTGAAAATGATAACTTTTCAAAAATAAGATAATAACCAGTTGATTATTATTATTTATGATGTTTTTGTAGGGAGAGTTTAGTTAGACCCATTAAATGCTTATTCAATAGTACATCTCATAATTACAAAAGGACTATCAACATAAATTAACTTTTAAACTGGAAATAAACAAAAGAACTTGACGATGTAATATTGAATTTATTATTGGCAAGAACATGAAAATGAATGTGGATTTTTAAAATAATTCCATGTTATTTTTCCTTGTTTAGAAGTTGAATTTTAAAGATGAATTGTCATTTGCTTCTTAAAAAACGTTTTAACTGCATTGTTTATGTAGCATTATTTAAGAAAGAAATAGGTATTCTTATATGTACTTGTTGAGAAATTTAATTCTGTAAACCATTCAATTCTCATTATTTTGTAACAAAAACTTAGAGAATATTGGCATGCAATCCATTTGATCAAATATGATAATCTTTATTAAACATAAAATTCTTTACTTCACTTTGAGAAATATATTGTAGATACAAAAAATATTGATAACTCCATAAATATTAAGTGAGCCGTGGAATTTTCATTTTTAGTCTCACCGCATGGACTAAACTGTTAACAGAGACAAAAGTTTGAGGCTTAACTATTAACGGAGACAAAAATGAGTACTAAGTACAATAAAACAATTTTTAGAGAAAAAAACTGTAAAAATATCCAACTATATTACTTGATGCACGATATAACATTAGAAAAATAAAATCATAAATATTTTACCGATAATGTTATGGTACTTTTTTTTAGTATTGTAACTAACAATTCATTGATTTTTGTATTTTACTATATTTTAAATATTTTGCATAAATCATTATCAGTGTTACTAAAAAATACGGTATTATACCAATAGTTGGTTGGCGCAGTGGTAGCATGAGGCTGTGCTTGGTAGGGAGGTTTGCGGACCGATCCCTCACAACCGCGTTTGTAGGGGTTTAAATACCATAATCCTTGGATCCGCCCCGAATTCAGATTAGTCGGTCCAATGTGGTTCGGAAATCGGATGGAAAACCAAAAAAAATAAACTAATAATAATAAAAATACGGTACTATGTCTAAATAATAATAACAAATGAGTTTTTTTTATGGTTACTTTGTTTTTTACAAAGTAATCATTACTTTGCCCATTATCACCATTGAATTAGTGGTATGAGATGTGATCCAATGGTGATAAAAATAAAGTAGTGGTTACTTCAAAGTAACCATAGAAAGCACCATAACAAACAAATATTAGATGTTTCAAATAAGAATCATAAAGATTTTTCAGTGGTTACTTTGTTTTTAATAAAGTAATTATTACTTTGTCCACAGTTACCATTAAATAAGAATAGTGAATTTTTATCCGACGCTGATGAAGATGAAGTAATAGTTACTTTAGAGTAATCATAGCCTACACTATAATCATAATATATAAAAGTATTTTAATATATTTTTAATGTCTTTAAGAAATTAAAATAAGTACCAATGAATAATATCATTATATATAAAATATAATTGAAAAATAAGGGGCCGGTTATTTTGAGCTGATTAATTCCAATTTGAACTTATTTAGACCATTGTAGTCAGAAATTACGTGGCTTACCGCCTTGTAACGTCTTAAGAATGAAAATCACTAAAATTTTCTAATTTTCACCGATTAATCAGTCAAGTCAACCGATTTTTGAACACTACTTTTTTCCATTTTTTTAAAAGTTTGCCTTCTATAATTTTTCTTAATTTTCATGAATAAAATTGGTAACGCTCATAATTTTGATTGTTAGATGTTCAATCCCTGTGAAGCATTTGATAGCGTAATGGTGGAATATGAGTAAGCACACTTCAAACTCTCAAATTTAAGGTGTAAAATAAAATAAAATTTTGATTCTGATTTTTATTTTTGGTTTTGTTCTTTTAGGTATGTGGAATGTACAGCATCTGTGGTTGAGAGTCTAGTGAAATTTAAAGAGTTGCATCCTGAATATAGGAATAAAGATGTGGAAATTGCTCTAGCTAAAGCAACTCGTTATCTTGAAAATATGCAAAATTCGGATGGTTCTTGGTAATTCTTTTATTTACATAAATTAGTTATCAATTCTATAAAGTAAAATATTAAAGTTACCTAATATAAACTAACCTAGTTTGGTTTTTGAAATGAACCAATCCGATTCGAAAATCAAACTAGTCTCAAATCAAGATATGAACCAAACCAAATAAAGAATGTAGGTCAATTTGGTTCAGATCGATTCAAATCTTGATTTGAGCCTAGTTAGGTTTTCGAATTGGATTGGTCCAGTTCAGAAACCAAACTATGTTAATTTATATTACGTGATGATAATATGGATCCTAGATGGGATCCTGCATGAGAAGAATGGGCGGAATTTTCTTCTTAAGAAAATAGCGAGTTCGGGTCATGGGGACACTCTAATGATCAAGATAGTAAAAGAGAATAGATAGATAAAATAAACTAAATGGATCTAGAGAGAGAATGTCAATATAGCTTGCATTTATGATTGTGGGGGTTTATATAGAAAAGATATTGGCTAGTCAGTAAGTGGGCCCTAGGACAGGTTCCAACTGCGCCCGAGGAAAATGCTTGACATGGTCGGACAACTCTTGGATGGACTTCTCCCTAGTTTTTTTTTTACTGTTTGCGTGTGAGTTGAATGAGCATGGACTGAGATTTCAATATCGTCATTATCACGTAATATAGGATGTGATATATAGGGATAGCAAACCCCTTTAAATACGCTCTCGATTACTTCTGTTAATGTCCTTCCAAATAACGGCATGAAAGGCAAAATTTGTACCAAGTTAATATAGAATTCATATTATTAATAAATTATTTGGATTGCAGGTATGGAAATTGGGGGATTTGTTATATATATGCTACATATTTTGCACTTAGAGGTTTGGCTGTAGTTGGAAAGACATATGAGAACAGTAAAGCAGTAAAAAAAGGATGTGAATTTCTGCTTTCCAAACAACTCACTTGTGGTGGCTGGGGAGAAAGTTATCTCTCATGCCGTGATCTGGTAATTTAATTAAATAATTACTTCTGGTTGATATTATTATTAAACAATTATTAGCTTTTTTCTGCTTTTTTTTTTTTTTTTTTTCAACAAAACATTAAATTCATGGATAGCATGCATCTATTTCCCGGCAACAAAATCGAACTGTCCCTTAATGAGTCTTGGATTATTTTATCAATGTTTCCATTCCTAAAAACTTGTCACTTTAATAATTAAATTCATATAATTTTTTCTCTCTTAGGTATTTACACCACTAGATGGAAATAAATCAAATCTAGTACAAACGGCATGGGCAATGATGGGTCTTATTCATGGAGGACAGGTTAATTTCAAAATTAAATTGACATTTCATAAAAGAAAAAATTGAATTTTCCTCTCTTTATTTATTTAATTTTTATTTCAATAATTGTTAATGTTGATTAATTAGTTCATGATAAACAGGCTGTGAGGGATCCAAAACCTCTTCATAAAGCAGCAAGATTATTGATCAATTCACAACTCGAAAATGGTGAATTTCCTCAACAGGTAATATATTATATTAGAAAATAAATATAATAAGTTAAGGGGAAATTCTATGGTCACTTTGTTTTTCACAAAGTAACCATTACTTTGTTTTGTCCACTATTAGATCATGGGTTAAAACTTAATCTAATGGTGAATAGGACAAAATACAAACAAAGTAGAGGAAAAACAAAGTGACCATAGCCTACACCTAAGTTAAGCACATATTTATAAAATTTTAATTTTTAAAATGCATTTTTAATTTTTTTATTAAAAGGAATTTTAATTTGAATATGCAGGAAATTACAGGAGTTTCTTTGCGAACTTGTGTCCTCCACTACACAGCATATCGAAACATATATCCACTTTGGGCTTTAAGTTTATACAGAAAAATGTCTATGAAATAATGTTCTATTAAACGAATATTTAATTAACTCGGTTAATTATTTAGTATTCATAAAACCGAATAATTAAAGATCTCATGATGCACTTTATTAAATTGGTATACAATTATTAAGTACTTGTTAATGTCATACTTGTAACCTTAATTTGCTTATTGTTGTAGAATTGTTGTAAACTCTTTATGAAGTCTGTAATCATCTATATTCTGAAACTATTATTATGTTAAAAAAAAACTTATTATTATTATTATTATTATTATTATTATTATTATTATTATTATTATTATTATTCAGCTTACAATTAATAAATTTTTTTTTTTTCCGATTCTGAGTTTAGTTTCAACCCATAACCTCCGCAATTTAGGAAGAGTACTCTCAGTCACTACGCTAAGACCTTCACCACTTAATAGTAGATAAATTATTCATCATAAAGCTTATGAGAATTATATTCTTAAAAACTTTAATTCTTGAATTTTTATTTTTATTTTGAATAAAGAGCAAGATAAGAATTAAGAGAAAATGAGCTCCGACATTCCAACTAGATTGACACCCACAAAGAACAAAACCCAAGACTGACCCGAATGCTATTAATAATTTATGGAAAAGAAAAAGTCATTATACAAAAAGAACGAAGAAAACACTAGAAAAATCTAAAACATTCTACCCAATTAAAATCACCTGATAAATGCACTATGATAAAATTGAGGAGCTGAATCTCACCATCTGACTTTTCTTTCGTGATAAATGTGAGGATTCTTTATACCTTATCAATAATCTTTGTTCTGTTATGTTCAGTAATTTTCTTTCAGTAAATGCACTTTAGTTCAGTAATTTTCAGTTCAGTTCAGTAAATTTCGGTCATAAAAACATTGATCTAACGATAATATCCATCGAAGACATCTGCTGCAAACACCGTAACCAAGCAGGCCGAACCTCCCACATTACACTATTCCATCTTGTTTGTAGAAGCAAAACGACGTAACTAGAATCTCATTCAACCTAAAGCTTATTCCAACCTTTATGCCAAACTTTTGAATCCCATCCATGGCTGCTCGACTTATCTTCGTTATGAAAGCAAACTGAGATCCACCAGAAAGAAAAAACTACCTCGTTGAAAACGGTGTGCGGTTCGAAATATTTCTCATGCGCCTGCCACTTATGGTGAACCCACAACTGATTCATCCGTATTCACTTTAACCCAACCTGAAGGAGGCACACTCCAAAAACATCGATCACACGATGGGCTTTAGACTATTGAGCCTGCACCCCTTTGCTGCCAAACCACATTGATCTGAAACCTTGTTGAGCACCGTCCCCTTCCGAATCGCATTCGCTTCCCTCCAAACTGTCAATAGCTTCCTAAGACAAAAATAAAATAAAATACTAGGAGTTTCATTTTCAAACAAAGATTTCGAGTAGTCCGAACCAACCAAACAACCAAGATAACCGCTGCAATCCATAGATAACGAAGCTGGATGCTCAATGTTACATCCGTTGAAGTAGTTATGAAGCGAGAGTTTATCATAGTGTTCATTTAGCATAAGAGTAAGCAAATTGAAGAGAGATCGTCATAATGTATGCAAATAAAACTTATATTGAAATGTTCAAAGCTATGATCTTTTTATTTGACTTGTAATCTTTTATACAACATATAGTGATACAAGAAACAAACAAAAAAAAACATCTTGGGTTTGACAGGCTAGGGGTAACAAGACATGTTTATTTTTAAAAAGTCATTAAACAACACACATATATTACAACACACATATATTATAATGCCTAGCTTTCTGGTCTTTCCCATTTTTATTCAAAAACACACATATATTACAATGATACAAATTAATCAAACATTTAAATCCTAACTAAGCAGCAAAATTAGGATTCAAGAGAAGCACAGGAATGCAATTAAGAGGCTTAGCCCTGCTTGCAATAAAGCCATGTCTTTCATCCATATTAACCTTCTCATTTTCTTCATTATCATTTGGAATAAGCTTCCAATCAAAGCATTGAACCATAGAGGCCACAATGATGTGAACGATACATAGCGCAAAATGTGAACCCGGACACTTTCTCCTTCCACCACCAAATGGGATAAAACCTGCCATCAAGTTCCTTTCTTTATATTCTTGGCCGTCCTGTAAGAATCTTTCCGGGCAGAACTCGTCAGGACGATCCCAAACCTTGGGATCTCTCATTACAGAATACGAGTTGATAATGATATTAGTACCTTTAGGTATGTCATATTCTCGGATTTTGCAATCGAAACGACATATTCTAGGAATTGCAGCAGCTAAAGGGTGAAGTCTCATGCTTTCCTTGATTAGTGCTTGCAAATAATGTAGATTTGGGATATCAGACTCTTCTACAAGCCTTTTTGTTCCCACAACTGATTTTATTTCCTCTCTTAACTTGTTCATTATTTTAGGATTGTTCACTAGCTCTGCCATTATCCATTCCGTGTTGTTTCCTGAACTATCAGTTCCTGCAAAAAATAGATCCTAATACAAAAAAAAAAAGAAGAAATTAGGGCAAAAAATATGAAATTATTAAAACTATGTGGTTTGCGTTATTTGTAAAAACAATCAAATGGGGTGAGGTTTGAATTTATTTTAAAAGATTTGCAAGTGGTTTGAATTTATTTTAAAAGATTTGCAAGTCAATCATTTCGGTCAAACAATTCAGTTTTCGGTCAAACAATTCAGTTTACTTATTAATTTTCAACGTCAGACCTTATAGATAGCAAGTTAGCAAACCGGTGCATAAAGCGTGGCACTAGGGTAGAAAGGCATGAGAAAGAAGTGGTTATGAAGGATGCTGATGCGTACATGAATAAACCGAATCTTATATCGAAACTGGAGAAGGAATTATGGAGGCTTATTAGTTAGCTGGATTTTTAAACGATGTGTAAAACAGTGAGGTCTAAGGTGTTGGATATGAGTCGAAGCTCATAATATCTACATTATATCCGTCAGAGTGTTGTATTATCTAGCCAAAAAGCACTATTTGGCCACTGACTTATCCAAAATTTGTACATTTGGCCACTGACATTTTATTTAGTAACATTTGGCCACTCACTTTTATAATTAGTTATATTTGGCCATTGATCTATCAATTTGGTGAAATCTCACCCTTCTTGGATCAAAATTAAACGGAGATAAAAATGTTAAACATTACAATTTCGTCTATTTCAAATAAGAAAATGATACTAAAACTAAAAATTGTTAAAGAATACAAACATAAGAATGTCAATTAACATAATAAGGGTGAGATTTCACCAAATTACATAGGCGAGTTAAATGTGACTAAATAAAAGATCAGTGGCCAAATACACAAATTTTGAAAAGCTTAGTGGCCAAATAGTGCCTGTTGCCTATTATCTATAGGATAGTTTTTCAAATGCAGTCCTTTTTAGGGTAAATAACTGGTAGTCTACTAAAACAGTTTTTAGTGTAATTCTAGTGTAATTCCTAAGTTTGCAAGTTGATCAAACTACAAACCTCTCTGTTGATAAAGTTTCAAACCACATGATAGTCTTTGCAAATCAATCAAATTAACCATAGGTTTGCCCTAGATTTTATAATTAAAAGTTTAGGTATATATTAGAGATCATTAAAAGAACTATAGTTTTGAGCATTAACTATCAGGTTAAACTTTTAGTTCTTTGGTATTCTATCATGGAACACGTGGATGATGGACCCATCAAGCTTCCGCCGATAGTTAAGACACAAGATTAGGATTTATATTAAACATAGATTAGGAGATTAGAAGAAAAAAAGAAAACTATTACCAGCAAGAAAGATTTAATGTGGCTCTTGTTTAACTTGAATTCT
The DNA here is from genome assembly GCA_028411795.1 of Euphorbia peplus. Lineage (NCBI taxonomy): Eukaryota > Viridiplantae > Streptophyta > Magnoliopsida > Malpighiales > Euphorbiaceae > Euphorbia > Euphorbia peplus. The sequence goes on along the minus strand of CP110843.1, from coordinate 1,885,716 downwards.
GCATTGTCGTCATGATAAAACTTCAAGAGAATATCCACCAAATCTTTATTATCTTCTTGATGATCATCTTTATGAATATTCTTGGCTCTATCTTCATGTTCTTTCAATATCTTATCAAACAACATATCATACTCTCTAGGAATATCCACCATTTGTTTCCTATTCAACCAAAATCCAAATCTTTTGAAAGGTCCAAACATAGTAGATAAAATCATTTTTCCAGCCAAATCAGCAGATTTGTTCATCAGATTTCTCCACCTTTCAGCTTCATCATCTTCTTTGGAACACCTTGTGCTCATTACCATCCTGCATATTGTGTTATTCGCGAGCCTTGTTAGCCCCTTACCGAGTTCTACGCTTTCATTCTTCTTAGCCGCCTCAGCAAGACTTTCCAAGAAAACGATGACTTCTTCGCGTCGAACGCCTTTTGAACGTTCGACTTGTTTGGTTCCAAGTAGTTCTGTCATGCAAAGTTTCTTCATGAATCGCCAGTATTCCCCGTATGGAGCAGTTATAAAGCTTGAATGTCCGAACATTAAGCTGTCGCCTAAGGCCGTTGTAGGCTTCTCCGAGAAGGCTAAGTCGTTTGTTCTGAAGATTTCAGCCGCATACTCTGCTGATGAGACGAGGAGGAACGGGAGAGACCCGAGTTTGAGGTGGAGCAAAGGTCCGTATTTTGAAGCCATTTTCGGGAAGCATCTTGTTGGATATATAGAAAATAAGTGAAAATGACCGATTAATGGAAGTCCCGGTGGGCTTGGAGGCAGATTTTGATTCACTTTTATGCTTGGTTTTTTGACCATTAATTGAAGGAAGAAGCAAGACAAGAGCCATAGAAAGAAGAGACTCAAGTTGAACCATAAATCAAAAGTATTCATCTCTAACGTCAATGTTGTTTGCTAAGCCAAAAAGATGAACAATAATCTTGCTTATATTCATACAAATTAATGTATGCTTCTTTATATAGAGGTTAAAAGAGGGTTTAAATACCTATGTTGACTTTAAGTTTGTTTCAAAATTTCAAAAGCTTTCAAAAGTTACAATCCTCATTTTCTGTCAAATGTTGCGGCTTCGTTGGTATTTTAAATGAAAGCCGCATGGACATCTATCTCCTGACTAGACGCTCAAAATTAAGAATCTGATTTCGACGGACTGGAGTGCATAAGCTCGCATAGGCGCTCAAAATCTCATGTGTCTCCTATTAGTGTTCGAACGTCTTCAACAACCCAAATGACTAATGTCTTTTAATACACTGTCGTAATCCTCCAATATAAATATTAATGAAATCTAAATGTACAAATAATAGATGGTGACAACTTATAATAACAAAACAAAAAAATAAATTAATTTGATACCATATATATATAAACATATATATCTTACACCATTGGACATATAAATTTTGAAATTATGAAAATGCCCAACTAGAGGGTTTCAGACAAAAAAAAAAGAGATTTTTGAAATCATGGTTGATTTAAAACTCGTCCAGAGCTCTGATACTATGTTGTGGTAATTAAACTGACTTGAATTATTATTGAACTAGTGATACATATTTATACAATTATGTCTAGCTACCAAAGGAATTCTATACACGTAGAAATTTCTAAACAAAATACAAACAAATTACTTGCGAAACACGAAAGACAAGTTAGAACCTTATAGAGGAACTCGGCTATGACACTATTCTATCCGAGAGCAATTGATAAAAATAGGAATAAGGGACCAAAATGAACCAAAAATCTTACTCTAATGTTTCCAAGTTGATACCATTTTGACCAGAGATGGAACTTGGACGGAAATCTTTGGGGGGCCATAAAAATGCATAATGCTTTTCGGCTTTCAATCGTTTTCCTTTTGATGAAAAAAATATTGTTTAAAGAGTAATTAGAGGAAGAAAGTAAGAGATATAGGAAATTAAATAAATAAGTCAACAAATAATATAAAAAAAATAATTCAATAGGCAAAACAGCCGCTAATCTATTTAGTGTATTTGATTATTGACATTTTATTTGATCATATTACATTTATATTAGTTGATAATTTTCAGTTTTATTGTCATGTTCTTATTTGAAATGGATGAATTTTAATGTTTAACATTTTAATTACTCTTAAGTTTAATCGAACAATGATAAAATTTATCAAATTGATATATGAATGGCCAAATATGATCAAATTAGAAAAATGAGTAACTCAATGTGATCAAATTAAAGATTAATGATTAAATACACAAATTTGAAATAGAGGAAAGCCAAATAATAGTTTTGGTGTAGGTTATGGTCACTTTCTTTTTTGTTTACTTTGTTTTCACTTTGTTTTATTTACCATTAAATTAGTTTTTACCCCATGATCTAATGGTGGATAAAACAAAATAATGATTACTTTGTAAAAAACAAAGTAACCATAAAATTTCCCAATAGTTTTGCCTTCAGTTTACAATGCTAACGTTTATTAAAGGCTTAATATACATAATATTATATACCTTAGCTAGTAAGTTTTTAGCTATTGATTTCCTGTATTATATTTGAAAGATATCTATACATAATATTATATACTTTAGCTAGTAAGTTTTTAGCTATTGATTTCACGTATTATATTTGAAAATATCTCACACAATAAATTTATCAATTTTGAACACTTACAAGGCTCTAACTTATTAATTTAGTAAAAACATATCAATGTCCAAAATTAACAAATTGTGTACAATAAATTCAAATTTACAAATTTATATATATAAAATCTTTTCACACTCTAAGTTAATTTTAAATTTGATGTAAAAGAAAACTAAAAATTAATTTTTTTTTTTAAATTTCTTTGGGGGAGGGCCACCATCCCCTGCACATGAAGATCCGCCATTGATTCTGACTCTCATTAACTAAACTCTCCGCATTAGAGCACTCATTGCGTTAAGTATTACTAACTCAATACCACAATCAGCGCATTCATTTATATTTTTTGAACAAGAATAGAAAATCATGTGTAAGTTTTAGAAAATCATTTTGTTTTTAAACAAAAGAGAATTGTGAAATTAATTATTTGCAAAACGAAGAAAATTGTTACATTTGCTAACGTGTACAAGGTATTTTCGTCCGGATTTTTCTTCAAACCCATAGCCGGTTAGGTCTCATCCATATCAAAAGAATCAATCATTTTTTAAATTCTATTATATAATACGATATATGCTCCCTTTTTTGCTAAAATAAATCACAAAAACCTTTTTTGTAAAAACTTAAAATAATTTTAATGCATTAATATGAAGTTGATGGGAGAAGTTGAAATTCTGAAACAGTAAGCAGTATATCAAATTAAAGAGTTTGGCATTGAATAACATTTCGCTAAATGTCCAATTTAAATATTGAATTAATGTGAAGCACATTAAATGTTAGTTTTTTTTTTTTTTTTTGAAGAACATTAAATGTTAGTTTGTAGGTTAGTTGAGTATATAATGGTGCAACCGAAGAACCAAATTATTTATATTGACTTGCTATTTCAGTGAAGTGACTGATATGACAAAGTCAATAATCATATTTATGTCTGAAAACCTCAACAATCCTTTTTTTAATCTAAGTTCCAAAAAGGATAATATACAGATATTTTATGAAAAATTAATAAGAGTTGGTTCGGTTCAAGTGGTAAGAAATAGTTGGTTCGGTTCAAGTGGTAAGAAATTTACAATTTTTTGTTTAAAAGTTAAGTCATTACTTTATCAAAAATTTAGCTTTTATTGGTATGCAATTTATAAATTCGATTGTAAACCTTCATCGAGATTTGTGGTTTGCCCTGACCTTACGAGTGGATAGACTACCCTTAGCTAAACTTTTTGTTACCAAAAAAATATTTTAAGAAAAGATCTTTTATGAGTCTGTTATTGAGACAAATATCCCTTTTGTCCATAAGTTCAATTCAAATCAATTCAGTTTAGTACGTTCAATTAACTTCGGTAATTTTCATTCAATAATGCACTTCAGTTCAGTTTAGTAGTATTTAGGGATGAGCAAAATATCCAATAATCGAAAACCGAATTGATAACCCAACCGAAATCGTTTTTTGGTTTGGTTTTTATAGTAGTATGGTTAAGTTCGGTTTTGACATTGAGATTGTTTAGTTTAAAAAAAAATTGATTACACCAATAATCGAACCGAACTTATATACTTATAAAAAATATATTTTATCTTAGCATGAAAAACCATTAACCACGGGTTAAAAATGAATGATGGATGAATTTTGTTATCATGATATTGAATTTTTTTTTAATAACTGATATTTTTTAAAAATTTTTGTGTTTGTTATATTTTTAGGGAAAAGTTTAAAAAAAATGCTCGTGGTTTTCAACTTTTGCAAATGAAGGTCTGTGGTTTCAGTGTTTGCAAATAAAGGTACGAGGTTTCATTCCGTTAGCAAATAAAGGTACGGTCACTAACACCGTTTATTTTCGGTGACGTGGCACTTTGACCGCCGTTTGACCAAAGGGTAATTTTGTCATTAAAAAAAATAAAAGTAAAAAAAAAATGTCTGTGGTTTGATTTTTTTGCAAACAACAGCCCGTGGTTTGATATTTTATTTAAAAAGAGGTACGAGCTTTGATTTAATTACCAAAACAACAAATTAAAAACTACCAACAAATATTATTGCAAAAAACAAAACAACAAATTTTCTTATAATGTTTTCGGGTATTTTCTTATAAATCATCAACAAAATTATAATTCAAAGTTGACCCATTTATACCAAATCTTAATTTTAATGAAAATAAATCATCAACAAAATTATAATTCAAAATAATAAATTGATTATAAGGTCAATGAAGTTTCAATATTTATGTTTCAATGTTAATATTTGTTGTTTTGTTTTTTACAAGAATATTTGTTGGTAGTTTTTAATTTATAAATTAGTCTAAAACCGTATTTGGTAATTAAATAAAACCTCGTACCTCTTTTTTAATAAAATATCAAACCACGGGCTGTTATTTGCAAAAAAATCAAACCACAAACATTTTTTTTACTTTTATTTTTTTAATGACGAAATTACCCTTTGGTCAAACGGCGGTCAAAGTGCCACATCACCGAAAATAAACGGTGTTAGTGACCGTACCTTTATTTGCTAACGGAATGAAACCTCGTACCTTTATTTGCAAACACTGAAACCACAGACCTTCATTTGCAAAAGTTGAAAACCACGAGCATTTTTTTTAAACTTTTCCCTATTTTTTATGTCTTGCACTCGGTTAAACATTCAACATTCTGATTATTTTTAGAAATTGTACTATTCGATTATTTGGTCGGTTAATCGAACTGAACCGAAAAACTTGGATTTGGTATATTTCAGTTCTCATCTCAATTCGGGTCGATTAGGTTCTAAAAATATGAATCTTTTTGGTTTGGTTAATCAACGGTTCGGTTCTGTTAGTAACCGAACCGATCTGATGCTCACGAATTAGTTCAATTCAATTAAGTTGAATAATTTTCATTCAATAGTGCACTTCAGTTTAATTCGATTATATTCGGTTCAATATATTTGAGTAATGAAAATTTTGAATAATTGGTAATGTTTGGTTATGGGTTAAACCAAACACATGATTTGGTCTAAATAGACGACATAGATTTGCTAGTGGCGCAGCCCAGCCTACACCATACTAGTTTGTTCTTGTCTGGTTAGGGTTTTGGTTGGTTGTTCTGAATTTCATGTGCTGCAATTTTTAATTGGAATTACATTTGGCTCAAATCATGTTAACGCCATGCTTTATCTCCATTAAAGGTTAGATTTTTCAGTTGTGATGTTTCGTTTTCTTTGTTTCAATTCTAGAAATGCCTACACTTATTTCACACCTCATTATAATCCATCATCAATGCTGCTTTCATTCATATACTTTTCAAGTGATTCTGCTCATAATCCACACTCTTTTACTGTTTCTTACCTCACTCAAACATGTGGGTTGTCTCCAAAATCCGCTCTTTCTGCTTCTAAAACTGTCCAATTTGAATCCTCGAAGCAGCCTGATTCAGTCGTATCATGTTTCGAAAAGTATGGATTCTCGAAATCCAGTATCTCTGAAATGATAAAATGGTTCCCAAAAGTGCTATGTTGCAATCCAGAAAAAACAATTTCCCCCAAAGTCGACTTCTTTCGCTCTAGAGGAGTTTCAACTCCTGAACTTGTAAGAATCTTTACCATCAACCCCCGTATCTTAGAGATCAGCTTAGAAAATCAATTGGTTCCTACTTTTGATATTTTAACCGAGGTGCTCCACTCGGATGACAAAGCCATTCAAGTGATTAAACGAAATCCTTTTGTACTATGTTCAAGTCCTGAAAGTGGTCTATTGCCTAATATCAACGTTTTGAGAGAAATTGGAGTACCTGCATCAAATATTTTCCGGCTAATTTGTAATTACTGGCGATGCGTTGAATCAAATACAGTGAAATTCAGAAATATTGTGGAGGAACTGAAGGAAATGGGATTCAATCCTTTGAAGTGGCAGTTTGTTGAAGGAATCCAAGCGTTGGTAGGAGCGAGCGCATCAAAAAGGGCTGCTACTGTTGAGGTTTATAAAAAGTGGGGTTGGTCTGATGAAGATATTAATACAGCCTTCACGAAGGATCCGTTGTGTATGGCAATGTCAGAGGATAACATAATGGATACAATGGATTTTTATGTTAACAAATTGGGGTTAGAATCTTCTGTCATTGCAAATTGCCCTGTGCTACTTAGATATAGCTTGAAGAAGAGGCTGATTCCAAGAGGTGCGGTTATTGAATTTCTGGCATCAAAGGGTTTGGTTAAATTGAAATCAAAAATAACTCACGCGTTCAGATGTTCAGAGGAGTGTTTCTTGGAAAAGTATGTGAATTGTCATGAGGATTCTCCTCATTTGATTAATTTATACAACGAGAAGTTAAATCTTTCTGATACACGGAAGTCTGGAAAAGATGAAGAATGACTTGCAGATCCTTTGATGCTGCTCTGTATTGATATTGAGAATCAGCTCGTAAGATCAATTGGTTTGTTTGATCTTTGAATGGAATTGCTTGAAATCTGTAGAGAAATCCGTTGAGACGGTGATTACATTACACGACAGTTCACCATGCTGTCCGTTTAACATAGGAGAAAGTAAATTGAAGAGGTAATGTCATATCGTTTAGATGATAGGGAAATGCTTGTCAAATATTCTGCAACTTCAACTTTTCTGTTGCAAACAAAATGTGATTGAATTCAAATTCAAATTCAAGTTGTGATATCATATGTGATTGAGTTTTTGGGAGTATGGTAGAATCTGGACAACTTTTATTCATTTCAAATTCTCTGTATCTATATCTTTTGGTATTTGATATAATATCTATTGAGTTTGATTAAGATATGCATGGACCTTTTTGGTATTGAAACTTATTATTTATGTTCTTGTCTCGTCTAAAGCTTGTATGATTGGGCTATCTCCATGGATATCAATTGTAATCAGATTCAAGTTTTCAAATCCCAGAATATTTTTCGAGTAGATAGTATCTGCATAACTTTTTAACTTCGATTCATTGTATTCATTTCACAATTGAGTGCTTCTGATGAAATCAGATTCAATATGTACATGATCAATAGAGTGAAGCTTCGAATGAGAATAAGTACAAAGATTTGCTTAGCTATGCCGGTTGTTATTGGTGAATTGATGTTTTAAAGGAATCGAATTCTGTTGATAGTTTCTATCTTTCTGTTATTTCAGAAGAGATTTATGGTAAACACCACATAGTTTTACCCCATACATTTTTTTGCAAGCTGTTAAATATTCACAGTTTCTTTGCATTGACAAGAGCGAGCAAATTGAATTCGTTATGTAGAACTTGGTACTTATCATATATTCATGGTCCCTTTTATGTTGGCATGTTAATCATGGTTTCATTCCTATTCACGACTACCTTCAGTGGCATGTGATAGAGAATGGCTAGTCATTGGTAGGAATAGGGGTATTTTGGACATAGGGTCTTAGTAGTGTCTAGGGTACGAGCCATTTTGGTTGAGAGGGAGATTTCTCCCGGGGGATTAGGCTCTAGCTTAGTCCATTTATCTATTGTTCCTTTTTATAGTCTTTCTATTTGTCAATATAATCAGTATTCTCGGAACTAAACCTTTTGAAAAACCCCTAATCCAATTATTACGTCGCCCTCCTCCTCCATTGCTGCTCCGGCCACCATGGCTGGAGAGGCTCAATCTTGTCCGGCAGCTAATCTCATCGGTTTTCGTGATATTGCTAAGATCGATGTTCGCATCATACAACTGCAAAAAGCAGCCTTCCATGAGCCTTAAGTCTTATGCGGAAGTCATCACCCCCTCTTTGCAGATTCCCCCAATTTCTGAAGCAGTTATCACCGATGACGGAGAATACAAATCAGTACGGATCAATCAGAAAACTTTTGAGAAACGGATTAAGATGTGCAGTTTCTCTTTGATTGGAAAATTGACTCTTAACAAAGGTGAGGCACCATGGAAATTGGATGAACTCCGTACTGTGCTGTCAAAAACTTGGGGAATTTCGATTCCTTGGAGATTAATCTCCCTTGGTAAGGGCTACTACCATATCTTACTTCCTTCTGAAGAATTTAGACAGTTGGTCCGAGGTCGTGGAGTTATCGGTTTGAAGCCAGGTACTTTTCCGGTGCAGCCCTGGACACCGGATTTTGATCCTCAATCTCAAAAAACAACAAATGCCCAGATTTGGGTACGGCTCTACAATTTACCTTGGGTTTATTGGGACCCTATCATTCTTTCTGACATTGCTTGTTGTCTTGGTGGTTTGATTAAAATCGACCGTGCTACTTTGGATGGGGACTATGGCCATTTTGCTCGCCTACTGTTAGATGTTGATATGGCTGGTAAACTTCAGACACAAGTTGGGATAGAACGTGACGGAAAGAAGCTTTGGTTACAGGTGATTTACGAGGACCTGCCGCAATTTTGCAAACAATGTTCAACTATCGGACATGTGGCATACCAATGCAAGCAGGTTTCTAATGATGGAAAATTGAATAACAATGATGTTGATGTGGTTTCAATTGTTTCAAAATATAAGCGAGCTTTAGCTAAACAGAAGTTTGCTTCTGACAAGCCTAAAAAGGGACGATTTACCGTTGAGAAGTCGAAGGAACCCGAGATAGTTATGGCATGGAAGCAAGTTAAAAGCAGAATGAATGAAGATATTCCGACCAACACTGTTTTCAAGAAGATTGCTTCGGCATTGAAGCAACCTGAGATACATCGAGTTCATGATTCAGTTTCGGGGGATTATGTTACTGTGGAGGATGTTTACAGTTCATCAACTTCCTCGGATGATGATCAGGAGTTAGATGGCGCGATTGTGCCCTGGGCCCATAACTACAACTCTCACAAGAATAAGCCTGTTACTGTAGTTTTTCCAGACTCTCCAAACAACTTGGCTTTTGAAAATCGGTTTGACATCCTTTCAAACCTTGATAACTCTGATACATCAAATTTTCGTGTCACTGAGGTTACTTCTCCAAAGTTGAATTCTCCTCCGCACCTTAAGTCCCGTACTTGGGCAGATGAATGTGATGATGTCACTATTTCCAACAAAACTAATAGGAAAGGCAAGGAAACTACCACTATGAAGACGTATTCAATACGTAATCACCGACCTACTAATAGATTTTCTCCATGAATGTGCTTTATTGGAATTGTAGGGGTATTCACAATTTTGATACTCAGCGGATGCTTTTTCAGTTAGTTGAGAGTAATAAACCAGACATTTTGTGTTTATCAGAACCCATGGTTAATTTCTCAGTCGTTCGTGCCTCCTTCTGGCAGAGTTTGGGTATGGATCTTATAGCAGTTAACACAAAGCCTGTAAAGTCATTATGGGTTTTTCAGTCTACTAGTTCGTTGAATCATTTCTCAGTTGTCTCGTGTTCTGATCAATTCGTGTTGCTCCAAACCACGATTTTAAACTCTTCTCACTTTGTTTGTCTTGTGTACGGAAGCGTGTGGCCTATTCAACGACAAAATCTTTATTCAGAGATTATCGATCTTAAACGCAGGCTAACCGGAAATTGGCTTTTACTTGGGGATTTCAATGCCGTTCTCGGGGCTCATGAAAGACGGGGGCAGCCCCCTCCTGCCCGACCTTGTAGAGAATTTAGAGAGTTTTTAGATAACGGTGATCTTCAAGATATCGCGCCAACAAGTTCCTTTTTTACATGTAGTAATGGTCGTTATGGTTCTGCCAGGGTGGATAGTAGGCTGGACAGAGCCCTCATATCAGAAGATTTTTGTAACTTGTGGACGTCTCTTTCTTGTGTTATATTGCCTCGTCACTTCTCGGATCACCATCCAATCATTTTTACATGTACTGAAGGGGTGCGCAGAATTCCTCGATTCCGTTTCCAGGGCATGTGGATCACTCATGATGGGATTCGAGGGGTCATAAAAAACTTTTGGGACAGCCAACACCCCGCTTTACCTCCGATGCCTCTCTTGTGTCATAAATTAAAAGGGCTTCGTCCTATATTACGAAATTGGAACAAAGATGTTTTCGGTAATTTTAATGTCAATATTGCAACTTGTGAGGCTACGTTGAATGATATCCAGATTAACATTGCTTCTAATGGTTTTTCGGATTCTTTATATCAAGAGGAAATCGCTGCCCACACTCAGCTCAATTTGCACCTTAAACAGAAGGAAATTTATTATAAGGAGCGAAGTCGAGTTCAGTGGCTTTCAAATGGGGATCGTAATAGCTCTTTTTTCCACAAAATGGCCTCTACACGTAAACAACAAGCTGGGATTTCAACTATGAATGTGGGTGGGACTGTTTCGGTAGATCAATCAACCATATCAGCTCATATTATCGAATTTTATTCTGCTTTGTTTTCCAATCCAATTGATCGGCAACCGGATCTTTCTCGGGTCCAAGAAATAATTCCTTCTCTTGTTTCGAATGATGACAATAACATGCTAGTTCAATGTCCGACTGACAGTGAAATTTGTGTTTCAGTTTCGAGTATGAATGGAAGTAGTGCTCCAGGTCCGGACGGGTTTACGGGAGTGTTTTATCAGACTTTTTGGGACATTGTAGGTCCAGACGTCTGTAACATGGTTCGTTGGTTTTTTCATCATGGAGTAATTTCTACTGGCTTAAATTCAAACTTAATGGTGCTGCTCCCAAAGGTTGAAGGTGCGATGAATATTGAACAATATCGTCCTATTGTTATGAGTAATTTCAGCTTCAAGATAATTTCTAAAATTCTTGCTGATAGACTTGCAATTGTGGCTGCTAAAATTGTGTCTGAGAACCAATTTGGTTTTATTAAGGGGAGAAGCATCCACCAATGTATTGCTATCGCATCGGAGGGTGTTAATTCTCTTAGCAAAAAATGTTATGGCGGTCATTTGGCTATGAAAATTGACATTCAAAAAGCGTTCGACACTCTTGATTGGAACTTTTTGCTTCAAGTGATGGAATCTTTCGGGTTCTCTCTTAAATTCAGAGATTGGATATTGTATATCCTCTCTTCTGCTAGAATTTCAATTATGACAAGCAATGGTACAGAGGGTTATTTCTCTTGCTCGAGGGAGGTTCGGCAGGGGGATCCTTTGTCTCCTTTATTATTTGGCATTGCCGAGGACTTTCTTAGCCGCTTATTATCCCATCTGGTTGACACTGGTCGTCTTTCACCCATGTTATACTCAAGAAACTCTTATTTCCCGTCTCATCTCTTATACGCTGATGACATCCTCGTCTTTTGTGCTGCTACTGTTGTAAATGTTAGGCTTCTCAACGACACTTTCAATTTCTATGGCTCTATTTCGGGCCAACATGTCAATTGGCAGAAGTCGGAGGTTTTTTTCAGCAATTCAGTTTTGCTTGGACGTCAATTGCGATTGGCTAACATCACTGGAATCAAAACCGGTAATCTGCCATTTAATTATCTCGGTGTTCCTTTATTTTGTGGTGCTCCAAAGGCTCGGCATTTGCGACCTCTAGCGGATAGAGTGATTTCTCAATTTTCACGATGGAAGGGACGTACTCTCTCTATGGCAGGGCGTGTTACACTTGTTAATTTTGTCATCATGGGCTCCTTGGTGCATAGTTTTATTGTTTATAAATGGCATATTAATCTAATAAATGAGATAACACGTTGTATTAGAAATTTCATCTGGACGGGGGCAGTGGATGGTAGGAAGCTTGTTACTGTCCCTTGGAATCTTTGTCTGCGCAGTCAACGGGAGGGAGGCCTTGGGTTAAAAAATTTACAGTTGATGAATCGTGCTCTTTTGGGGAAATTAGCTTGGGGTTTGATATCCGACAAATCTCTTTGCTACAATTTACTTAGGACTCGCTTCCTTGGTGTATTGAGTCAGCCTCGCCTATGTATTGGAAACTCGTCTATTTGGACTTCTTTGAAGACTAGTTATTCCCTACTTTGGGATCACTGTTTTTGGTCAATAGGAGCTGATTCTAATCTTTTGTTCTGGACATCCGAGTGGATTATCCCGACCGTCGCCACTCAGTTGCGCATTCCTTCGGCTAATCAACGGCGACTGAACGCTAGTATTATGGATTTTCGGGTAGGAGGAGAATGGCAGAATTTGCCTCAACTGCCGAATGATATACGGGATCGAATTACATGGGTTTATAGTGGTGGTGACCCCAATGATATCTGTTTTTGGCAGCCTGCTTCCAATGGGGTTTTCACACTTAAACTTTTCTATTCTTGGATGCAATCTGAGCCAATTAATCCGCCAGGTTTTAAACTTATTTGGCGCACATCTATTCCTCCTTCTCATTCAATGGTGTGCTGGCGTGCCTTCCTTGGCTATCTTCCGACTCATGATTCCCTCCGCCGACGAGGTATTCCTATTACTTCTCGTTGTTCTCTCTGCTCCAATGCTATGGAAACTCAAGATCATATGTTTGTCCATTGTACATTTTCGCAAGAAATTTGGAGGAGTATTTCTTCTCTCTTTGGTCGTAATATTGATTCTTCTAGGAGTCTTTCGGGCCTTATTATCGCTGCTGAATCACATCGGTTCAGCTCTCAAATTCAACACCTATGGTTTAGTGCTGTTGTTAATGCTATTTGGGTAATTTGGTTTACGAGAAATAAATGCATTTTTGAAGAAGAACGTCCTAATATCTCTATGGCTTTACGTCGTCTTTGGGCTTTTATTAGAGAGGCTGATTCTTTGAATAAGGGCGCGACATGGAATTCCATAATTGAGCTTCAAATTCTTCAAGCTTTGCATCTTCAAGTTCGTTCTCATAGAGCTCCTCATATTTTGCCGGTTCGTTGGATGAATCCTTCGTCGGGTTGGTGGAAGGTTAACACGGATGCCTCGGTTACGGGTTCGCCGGGGCCAGCGGGTTGTGGAGGAGTTTTTCGGGTTACGGTCGAACAGTAGGTAGTTTTGCTTTCCCCATTGCTTCTTCTTTTGCTTTTTTGGCTGAGTTTCGGGGTGTTATTCATGCTATTCGCATTGCTTACTCAAAAGGTTGGCGTAATCTATGGATAGAAAGCGACTCTACCTTTGTTGTCAACATTATCAAAGGTAGAAATCAGTTGGTACCTTGGTTGTTACGGCAAGATTGGAATGATTGCTTGGATTTATTGAATAATATGTGTGTCGTTTGTTCTCATATATTTCGCGAGGGAAATCAAGTAGCGGACGCCCTTGCAAATTTTGGTCGAACTTGCTCTGAGTTTATTTGGTGGGATTCACATCCTACTTTTTGTAATAGTTTAGTTTTTGACAACTCTTGCGGTCGGCTTTCTTACCGATTCGCTTAGCTTGTTTCTTTTTGCCTTTCTTCTTTAATAATATTCGGGTTCCTTGGTAGATCGTGTGCTTGGGGGTGCCGACCTAGTCGGGATGTCCGGCCTCGATTCTCTTTGGTTCCTAGCTTTTATTGAATATAATCAGTATTCTCTTTTATATCCTGTTCTTGAGATTCTAGTTTCTAACAGCATGGTTGTCTTACTGTCTTGCAATGTTGTTTATGTTGTAATTTTTTGAATTTTGCACCATCTTTTTGTGGACTGCAGAATTGCGAAAGGATTTTGCTGGGCTGTCTGGTTTATTTGGCAAGTAAAACCATGTTGCTGGTTTGTTTTCAGAGCTTATTTCTCAAGAGTTGGATCAATCTTTCGGAGCTCAAGTGGGGGCGCTTTGGATCACTGCTGTGGATAGTGTCGTATGGCTCATTTGGAAACTCTGAAACAACATTCTACTCGACAGGGCTATTCTTGATTTCCATGATGCTTTGTGACAGCAGCTACAATTCTTCAATTGAGAAATACATTCTTACTCAAATCAAAGATGCAGATTTGTTTGTTAAGAGAAAATCGACTGCTGCCTACTTTTGATATTTTACTTGATGTGTTCCTGTCTAAGCCATTGAAGTGATTAAACGAAATTCTTATGTCGTAAATTTAAGTCCTGAAGGTGTTCTAAAACCTAATCTCAACATTTTGAGAGAAACTGAAGAAGAGGCTGATTCCAAGAGGTGCGGTTATTGAATATCTGTTATCCAAGGGTCTGCTTAAACAGGGTTCAAAAGTAAGTAGAATCTTCATATTTTCAGAGAAGTGTTTCTTGGAAAAATATGTGAATTGCCACAAGGATGCTCCTCTTTTAATGAAGCTTTACAATGAGAAGTTAAATTTTTCTAAAATTGGGAAATCTGGTAAAGATTAAGAATGACATGGAGATGCTTTGATGAAGCCGTATGAAGCTGTATTTGATTACTAAATGTAACTGCAAGTTTACTTTACTGCTTTGTTTTCCATTCTTTAATGAATTTTGAAGTAGTTATTATACGACAATCCATCGTGGTGTCCGTTAAACATAGGAGTAAGCAAATTGAAGACGGATCATTATATTGATTTGATGATACGGTATTTGGTACTTGTCAAGTATTTTGTAGCATCAACTTTCGTATTTAGATTTGAGATTTGGTCGGTGCAAGATCGATAGATGTATCCTGTTTTAATCCGCCATCCCTTCCCGAACCTAACTCGTTGACTGTGGGCAGGACATGTTTAATGGTCGGTAACCCAAAATCATCTGGACCGGGTTGGGCTTAGATAATTACTTTTGGGGCGTATCCCGATTAGACTTGGTCCGGATCCGACACAACCCAATTCCTAAAGAGGGCTAATGATTATTAACCTGAATCTTTAGGGGTTGGGTTGGGCTTGGACACATACTTTCAATGTCAAGCTCGATCCAAACTCAGCTGGGTCCAACCCATGATTAGTAACATAAATTTACATGAGAATTTTTCTCCCTTTTGTCTATTCCCGAATCCGCTAATGATAATTCTTTTAGCCTTATATTACGAAACTGACTATATATTTGAGAAAATAATTTATTAGCTTATAACTTTTGTTCCAATTGTCATTTTATTTTGAAAAACTCATTATAAGATTTTCATTTTTCTATATAATTAACTTTTTGCTCCTTTTATCTATTTGTTTAAGATTGATAACTTTGATCTCAACACATGTACTCATTACCTGCTTATGCGTTCATAGCGCAAGACTTTACTACTCAAGCTGCGTTATATACTCATCACCAATACATCGCAGGATTCATCATGACAGGAACTTTTGCTCACGGAGCTATATTTTTTATTAGAGATTACAATCCGGAACAGAATGAGAATAATGTATTGGCAAGAATGTTAGACCATAAAGAAGCTATCATATCCCATTTAAGTTGGGCCACCCTCTTTCTGGGATTCCATACTTTAGGACTTTATGTTCATAATGATGTCATGCTTGCTTTTGGTACTCCGGAGAAACAAATCTTGATCGAACCCATATTTGCCCAATGGATACAATCTGCTCACGGTAAAACTTCATATGGGTTCGATGTACTTTTATCTTCAACGAATAGTCCAGCCTTTAATGCCGGTTGAAGCATATGGTTGCCCGGTTGGTTAAATGCTATTAATGCAAATAGTAATTCATTATTCTTAACAATAGGGCCTGGCGACTTCTTGATTCATCATGCTATTGCTCTAGGTTTACATACAACCACATTGATCCTAGTAAAAGGTGCTTTAGATGCACGTGGTTCAAAGTTAATGCCAGATAAAAAATATAAACAGATAGACAAAATATAACATAATCACAAATCATTTTTTATATATATAAAAAAATCCTACAATAAATTTTTTAAAATATTAAAATTAAACAGTGAATTTAACAAATAGAGACATAAATTATTTTCTTTAATGTATCGGTAACCATAGCAAATTACAAGTATAATTGATTCATTATTCACTCTATAACACATATTTATGTTTGGCCTTTATTACACCACTAATCACCAAAGCTTAGTTGAATTTTCTACTGAGGTATTCATCAATGCAAATTTCAGTCTCTAATGGCAGAGATTGATTGAAATTTCCAAACCTTAGCCTCGTTCTAGTGCTAAACAAAGCTCTTCACCAGTAAGTTTGCTTAATTTCCTTCAAAATCTCCTTCATTTTGAGGTTTTTGATCATGTATTTGATTTTAATTATGATAATCTTTCCTTGATTTTGAGGTTTTTTGATTAATTTGTAAGGCTTAATACAATAATGGTCCCTGAACTTGTCCAAAAACTTCACATGTCTTCATGAACTTTCAAATGTTACAAATGATCCACTATACTTGTCTAAATGTAACAATAACTCTCTATTCTTGTTCAACTATTACAAATAATCTTTTATGTTTGTCCAAAAGTTACAAGTAACCTCCTTATTTTTGTCTAATTGCTTTCATTGATTCTCTAATTCTAAAATCGTATGTGAAAGCGAAGATGATATCTTTTATAAACTTTCGACTCGTGGTACTATACATCTATAATTTGCATATTTTGATACACTAATTTTGAAATTATGATGTGATTTGTTAATCTTTGACAATTACAGTGCGTAAGTTGTAACCTTTGAAGTTTTGGGACAAGTTCAGGATGGTATGAATCTATTAAGCCTAATTGTAACGATAATGTATAACTACATTAGCGGGGTTTGAGCAGTCATTGTCGAAGAAATATCTGTGCAGTATATGAAATTTGAGTTTATATGCTAAAACTCTCAAAAAGAATAGAAATTTA
This sequence comes from Euphorbia peplus, assembly GCA_028411795.1. Classification (NCBI taxonomy): domain Eukaryota; kingdom Viridiplantae; phylum Streptophyta; class Magnoliopsida; order Malpighiales; family Euphorbiaceae; genus Euphorbia; species Euphorbia peplus. The sequence goes on along the minus strand of CP110843.1, from coordinate 1,868,622 downwards.
ACATCAAAACTAACCTTTGTCGATGAGTTTTAGATCCGTCACTGACTCTGTAGACTTCTTTGAGTTGTATTATCAAACGACTTGCTGATGTGAATTTGTTAAATTTGGTTCTGATATATCTGAATTGTGTAAGGGAAGAAAGGACATAAAGCCATGGCAGCAATTCAAGCGGATATTTTAGTTAAGAAGATAATTTCTGTGATTGAAAATGAAGCAGGCTTGATAGGAAGTGCTCGAAATGAGTTTGACGAAGTCAAAAGAGAGCTTGTGAGCATGCGATCTTTTCTGGAGGATGCAGACATGAGAAGCAATCAAGCGGAAGGTGAGAAGGCATGGGTAGCTAGTGTAAGAGACTTGATGTATGATGTTGAAGATATCATTGATGAGTTCACGTACCATACCATGAAGAGACGAAGCAGACACAAGGTTTTGAGAATAGTTCTCGAGACTATTGGTTTTGCTAAAATTCTTTGGCAAAAACATCAAATTGCATCGAGGTTGCAAAGAATCAAACCAATGATTAGAACTATACCAGAGAGAAACCAGCGGTATGGTGTTGACAGTATAGTTGGGAATTCAAGTTCAAGTTCGAGTTCGAGTTATAACGGGATGGTTCATGGGGAGTCGTCTCTGTTTATCGAAGACGATGAACTTGTGGGTATTGAAGATGAAAGAGAACTATTAGTTGGGTGTCTGACAAATGGAGAACAGCGTCGAGGGACTATTTCTGTAGTTGGAATGGGTGGTTCTGGGAAAACAACTCTTGTTGCCAAGGCTTATAGTTGCCAGAATGCAAAGCGTCATTTTGACTGCTATGCTTGGATTACGGTATCTCGAACTTATGTCATTGAGGACCTGTTTAGAAGCTTGATCAAGCAATTATATAAGGAGAATGTTCCGGCAGAATTGAGTAGCATGAATTACCGACAGCTGGTAGAGATGCTTGTGTACTACTTGGAGTCCAAGAGCTACTTAGTTGTTCTCGATGATGTATGGTGCCCAAACCTTTGGAGTCAATTAAAGGTTTCTCTTCCAAACAACTATCTAGGCAGTCGAGTCATGCTTACAACAAGGAACGAAAATGTTGCATCTCTCTTTTGTGAAGTGGAAAGCCATATTCACCATATTCGTGCACTTTCAGAAAATGATGCATGGAATCTGTTTTGTGCGAAAGCTTTCTCAAGGAATGGTAGGAGGTGTCCCGATGAGCTTGAAAATTTAGCACATGAGATTGTGGAAAAGTGTCAAGGACTTCCCCTCGCAATTGTGTCATTAGGAAGTCTTTTATCAACCAAAAGCTCTGAAACGGAATGGAGGTTGACTTATGATAACTTGAATTGGGAGTTGCAGAATAGTGGAATGCATCTAAACAACATTTTGCTTCTGAGTTACAATGATTTGCCATACAACCTTAAACGATGTTTTCTGTACTGCTGTTTATTCCCCGAGGATTATGCAATTAAGAGGAAGAGACTCATCAGATTATGGATGGCAGAGGGGTTTGTGGAACATGTCAGAGGAGCAACACCAGAACAGGTGGGTGAAGTACACTTACTGCAACTCGTACGCCGAAGTATGCTTCAAGCTGTAAAAAGAAACTCGTTTGGACTACCTAAAGCCTGTAAGATGCATGATATGCTACAGGAGCTCGCTCTTTCAGTAGCAGAGAAGGAAAAGTTTTGTTCTGTATATGATGATCGAAAAGGAGTGCAATATGATGGCATAGCACGTCGTTTGTCAATTCAAGCCAATGATATAGACGATAAACTCAACCAGCCAATGTCACAGCTTCGCTCTTTCTTTACCTTTAGTATTGACACGCCTATTGCATCTTTCGACACGTTGGTATCTCGTTTTAAGCTTCTAAGAGTAATGGACCTCGAAGATGCTCCGATTGAGAAATTGCCTAACAATGTTGTCACTTTGTTTAACTTGAGATACTTGAACTTGAAAGGAACTCTAGTTAAGGAGCTGCCAAAATCCATTGGAAGATTATGCAACCTAGAGACCTTGAATATTAATGATACCAAGATTCAGGCTCTTCCGAAAGGGATAGTAAAGCTGCAAAATCTGCGGTATCTGATAGGTCAACGTATAAATTGGGTTCGGTATCATGAGTTTGATTTTATATCTGGCATAGAAGTGCCTTCAGACATATGCACCTTGAAGAACTTGCAAGTTCTAGGTTGTGTGGAAGCAAATGGAGATCTGATAAGATGTTTGGCAACTATGACCCAGCTTGTTAAACTAGAACTCTCAAATATTAAACCGTCTGATGAAAGGGACTTATGCTCAGCAATTCAAAACATGCCTCAACTTCGCCGCTTAGGTGTGGTCGGAAGATACGGTGAGATCCTTGGATTGAATGCATTGAAATCACCTCCCCCAAATCTTAGTAGAATTTGGTTGCTCGGAAAGCTTGAAAAAATTCCGGAATGGTTTCATTCACTTCAGAACCTTAGAATCTTGCACTTGCATTGCTCACGTTTAGTAAAAGATCCAATTCCGGCACTTCAAGGACTTCCCAATTTGAGATGGCTCATACTTGTCAAAGCCTTTGAAGGGGAATACTTGTACTTCCCCGAAGGTTTTGACCGCCTTGAAACTTTATACCTGCATAATTTTCCTGCACTTCGTCGAATTCATATAGCGAAAGGTGCAATGTCAGGTCTGAAAGAGCTATTCATTGGCTATTGCCAAGATTTGCAAATGATTCCTGCTGGCGTCATACATCTGAATCATCTTCTAGAATTGGCATTGCTGAACGTTTCCAACGAACTCATTGAACGTATTCGTGCTCCGTCTGGTGTGGATTTCCCATCAGTTCAGCACATTCAGGACATCTACCATTGGGACTTTACTGCATCCGGCTGATCCGTGCAGAGTCTTTCCTAGTCCTTTAAAAAAGGTACAGTTATATTGTGCTCTTCTAGTGACATATTCAAAGTCCCTGATATAAGTTTTGTTCTGCTTTTGTATTATTGTCCTCGGTTGTACTGGAACTTGAAAACCAATATCTTCTTCAATGCGTGTATGATTGGGCTATCTCCATGGATATCAATTGTAATCAGATTCAAGTTTTCAAATCCCAGGATATTTTTCGAGTAGATAGTATCTGCATAACTTTTTAACTTCGGTACATTGTATTCATTTCACAATTGAGTGCTTTTGATGAAATTAGATTCAATATGTACATGATCGATAGAGCGAAGCTTCAAATGATAAGAAGTACAAAGGTCTGCTTAGCTTTGCTGGTTGTTATTGGTGAATTGATGTTTTAGAGGAATCAAATTCTGTTGATAGTTTCTATCTTTCTCTTAATTCAGAAGAGATAGAAACTATCAACAGAATATTCGCAGTTTTATCCCATACGTTTATTTTCAAACTGTTAAATATTCACAGTTTCTTAGCACTGACAAGAGTGAGCAAATTGAATTCGTTATGCGGAATTTGGTACTTATCAAATATTCTGCATCATGGTCCCTTTTATGTTGGCATGTTAATCATGGTTTCATTCCTATGCATGACCAACTGCAGTGGCATGGTTGTCTTATAGCCTCGCAATGTTGTTTATTTTGTAATGATTTTGAATCTTTGCAGCATCTTTTCGTGGACTGCAGAATTGTGAAAGGATTTCGCGTCTGGTTTATTTGGCAAGTAAAACCATGTTGCAAATGTTGTTAATGTTGACAGCAGCTGCAATTCTTCAATTGAGAAATGCATTCTTAGTCAAATCAAATTTGCAGATTTGTTTGTTAAGAGAAGGATTTCAATACTATATTCTCCACACATTAGCATGTACACCGATTGAGCTCCAATCCATATATTAAAATAGATATAATATGCTTGCTTTTTTAATTATTTCATAACTAGAGTCATTTTTAGATTCCCTACCCAGAAATAAAGACAAATAATTCACATCGATGTTGTTAAACTAATGAAGGTCACGTGATGAATTAACAACAGTCATGTGCCTACATTAGTGAAACGGTGAGTTTTAGAGTCTAAGTAATACGGTGCGTTTCGGCATCTGTATTAACAGATTCAATTTGGCGGGAAAGATTAGTTAGGTTGTTAGGAGCAGTTAGCAGTTGTAACTGCTGGTCAATATCAGTTGACTGAGTTAGTCAGCTATATAGGATTGTAATCTGTTCATTTACGATTTAATAAGATTGATGAATCATTCTCTATAATCTCTGTATGAAATTTATCAGATGTAATAAATTTAAAATAAATGGAAAAAAATGTTCAAAAAATTAAACTCTAAATATATTTCTAAGTACAGTAAAACTTCTATAAATTAATAATGTCGGGACCGGGATATTTTATTAATTTAGCGAGATATTATTATATCGATAAATTAATAATTTATTAATTTAAAGAGGTTTTACGTATGACTTTTAAATTTTCAAGTCCAATATACTAGTTACAATGTATATTAGTCAGAAATGAAAAACCAAATTACAATATATACTAGTTAGACGAATTTACATTCACAAATTAATTGAATTTGTCAAGTTCATTGTAAGCGGCAACAACTCTTCACAACTTTTTGTTGCTATATGAGAAGACAATGCCCCAACTCTTAAGTGCAATGAGGAGATTTGAAAAATAAATGTAGATTTGAAATTCAAGAAAACACAAATGAATATTGATTCATTTTTAACTAGACAATCTTAGAATTTTGAAGTGTATCACATATATATATAGAAGTTTATAGCAATTATTAATTTATAGTTTCGTTGGGACCAATATATATACACTGGGGTTTCAAAAAAATTATTATCTTATTATTTTATTGATTGATGTCGAATTTTACACTGGTCCCAAGTTGGGACTGGACAAATTATTAATTTTATCGAGTTATTAATTTATCGAATATTAATTTAAAGAGGTTTTACTGTATAAAGCTTTTCTGAGTTTAATAGTTTGATTTGACTCTCCGGTATTTGATTTTTATTCTTACTGAATCCTTCATCATTGCTTTAGATAACGAGATATCGGATTTTACCCTCATTGAATCCTTTACCAATGTTTAATAACAAGATGTTGGTGTGCGAAAATTTTACAGTACATTAAAGATATTGCAATGTATTGTATGTTCATCCACTTAAATAAATAAAAGAATAGTATATAATAAAACCCGCTTTCCACTTCATTCTCATATTCCACACTCTTTTACTGTCTCTTATCTCACTCAAACATGCGGTTTATCTCCAAAATCCGCTCTTTCTGCTTCTAAAAAAGTCCGCTCATTGGATCCGAGGTTTGAAATGAAGCTTGTTGAGTTCAGTTTCTCTAAGACATTCAGTGAGGATGCCTACATGTGGATTAAGATAGTTTTTTTTTTTTTTTGATTAAATTGTAAGGAGCAGGTTTCGAACCCTGGACTCTCCACTCACACATTAGTGAGTGTACTAATTGGGCTACAGTCAATTGGTACGTGGATTATTAAGATAGTTGATGATGGGATTCATGAGCTCTTTTTAGACTATCTTCCTCCACATCTCTCTGTGCCAACCATCTACATGGAAGTGGGGAATACAAGCATCTCCGAGGCAGAGATTTTCCAAGAAGCCCCTCACTATGAAGTTGTTGCCCCTGAAACGAGTTTTCAAGCGCATGGATTACCTTTGCAGGTCGGTCAAGAAGTAGCCAAACAGATGGACAGTCAAGAAGCAGCAATGCAAGATAGGAATGGTCGAGTTGAAACAACTCAAGAGAAGAATGGTCAAGTAGCAGCAACACAAGAGACAAACGGTAAAGAAGTTCTGGCAAAAGAAATGGACAATCAGGAAGCAGCGGCACATCAAATGGTTATTGAAGATGTGAGAATGCAGGAGATGCATGCAGCGCAGTGCAGAATTTCAGGTGCAGGAGAAGCATGTTGAAGAAGGACCTTTCGAGGAGAATGTTAAGAAAAAAGTGTCAACTGAGAAGGTGCTTCAGGCTGAAGGAATGACTGAAAAGATGCAGGATCAGGAAAACACGTCTCACGAAATGAAGGCTCGGGATGAACCAATTGAGGAAAATACGACTTCAGATATACACGTTGAAAAAATATCAAATGCAGAGATGCATTCTCAGGAACAAGCTCATCAGATGCAACTTGGAGAAGCACAGAATCGCGAGATGCAACCCCAAGAATCGCAATCTCAAGACCTGCACTTTCAAGAAGTACGGTATCACGATCAACATCATCGACATCATCATGAAGCAATTCACAATCAGCAGATGCATTCTCAAAGAATACAGGCGCAAGAGACGGATTATCAAGGAATGTTTCATGAAATGCACGCCCAAGACGACCTTCCTCTACTTTCTATTGGAGATGGATTTCAAGATTTCGAGGTATATATCTCTGACATGACAAATAGCCAACATTTGAAATCTGAATTAGATCAATACCTCGAGGAGTCACTATTCACTAGAGTACAAGATTTTGATGTGGTGGGTTGGTGGAAGTTGAACAAACTCAAGTACCCAACTCTCTCCAAGATGGCTGCAGATATCTTGTCAATACCAGTATCAACTGTTGTTCCGGAATCCGTGTTTGACGTTAGAAGCAAAAAGATAGACAGCTACCAGAGTTCATTGCAGCCGGTGACACTCGAAGCCCTTATTTATGCGAAGGATTGGCTCCGATATGGATCATCAACCTCATCCTTGGATGGATAGTATGTCTAATGCACTTGTGAAAATCGAATACTAGTCATGTTAGATTTTATTTTTTATTTTTTTTTCTATTATCCCAACTTTGATTCAACCATTGCTGTTTTCATAGTGCTGCAATAGACATCTGATAGATATTGGTATAATGAGTTTTTCTGTTCTTTTCACTTCTCTTCCATATTTCATGTAATGGTCTCATTCGACGTTGACACTGAAAATTGTGAAATTTGGGAAATACTTAAACTAAAAGTTACCAAGATAGGAAAAAGATTAAAAATTGAATTATAAAGTTATGCTAATAAGCTGTTATATTGACTGATGTTGAGAAAAATAGATTCAACATGTACACGATCAATTGAGTGAAAGGTCGAATGAGGATACAAACTAATGTGTTGGCTTTGGTTGTTTTTATTTATTGCAGTCAAAACAAATATGTGCAAATAGTAATATATCTTATAATCTTCAAATCACAAACAGGAACATCGAGCGCAACTAGGAACGTTGCTTTTACTCCACACCTTTAAATTTTAGCCGAATTCGTGAATGAAATCTTAATTAGGAGGTTTGTTCTTTAAAATGAAAAACAGGATATGACTTTCCATTTAAGAGTCGTTGCCCAAGATTTTCTGTATCAAGCTGATTTGAGGATATACAACAGGGCTGGGAAAAGGGTTATTCTACTATTTCAAATGTCATATTAAAACTACTCGTCCAGTAAGTTGATGATCTTCGATTTGCTAAATTGAGCTATGAGTTCGTTATATTTGCATATATTAAGACCCCAGATAGTGACATTGAATTTTGTATTAAAGATTTGAAGATAAAATGTATGTCTGATGTAACTATGGAGAAACTATGAAAACTTGTAACGGAATTCGAACCTAAAAGAAACAGGCAAACATAACATATATACCTGCAACATCAAATTGGATAATTTGAACATTCAAAGCTATAATCTTTTTATTTAACTTGTAATCTTTTATACAAAATATAGCGATACAACAAAACAACGCACACGATAATGATACAAAATAATCGAACATTCAAATACCTAATTAAGTAGTAAAATTAGGGTCTAAGAGAAGCACAGGAACACATTTAAGTGGGTTGGCCATGCTTGCAATAAAACCATGTCTTTCATCCATATTAAGCTTCTCATTTTCTTGATTATCATTTGAAAACCGCTTCCAATCAAAGCATTGAACCATAGATGCCACGGTTATGTGAATGATCGATAAGGCAAAATGTGAACCGGGACACTTTCTCCTCCCGCCGCCAAACGGAATAAAACTCATCAAGTTCCTTTCTTGATTCTCTTGATCTTCTTCTTGCAAGAATCTTTCTGGGTAGAACTCGGCTGGACGATCCCAAATCTTGGGATCTCTCATTACAGAATATGCATTGATTATTATGTTAGTACCTTTAGGTATATCATATCCTCGGATTTTGCAATCGAAACGACACTCTCTAGGAATAGCAGCTCCTAACGCGTGAAGTCTCATACTTTCTTTGACAACTGCTTGCAAATAATGTAGATTGGGGATATCTGATTCTTCCACAAGTCTTTTTGTCCCAACAACTGTCTTTATTTCCTCTCTTAACTTGTTCATTACTTCTGGATGATTCATCAACTCTGCCATTATCCATTCCATGGTGTGTCCTGAACTATCGGTTCCTGCAAAAAATAGATCCTAAACAAACCTATGTGTTTTAGGAATTTTTTTTATGGCTGTCTTTTAGATAAACAGCCGCTATTTAACAGAATATCTGAATTTGCATGCATAAACTATCTTTGCAAATCGGTCAAATCAAAAGTTTTATTTTGCTTTTCTCTCTATATTTTCTAAGAAACAGTATATATATAATTAAGGGTATGTAAATAATAATAATATAAAGCCTTTTGTTTAGTTCTCGTATTTATATATCTAGTTCATTAATGTTTAGTTCTCGTATTTACAAACTACACCATAAAGTCCTTTTGTTTTCTTCCATAATATCAACAGTTTAGTCGTTCCCTCTACGAGAAAAGGAAGGACCATATGATATGTTTTGAAAATATAAGGCCTAAGTATTTGTGTTCGACTGATAAACTGATTGTCCAATAAGGATTAAATGAAAAGAAACAAAATATTACCAGCAAGAAAGATTTAATCTGTCTCATGCTTAACTTGAATTCTGCATTCTGATCATGATAAACCTTCAACAGAATATCCACCAAATCTTTGTTATTATCATGTTCATCTTTATGAACATTCTTGGCTCTTGCTTTATGTTCTTCCAAGATTTTATCAAACAACAAATCATACTCTCTAGGAACATCCACCGTTTGTTTCCTATTCAACCAAAATCCAAATCTTTTAAAAGGTCCAAGCATTGTTGCTAATACCATTTTTGCAGCCAAATCAATAGACTTCACCACAAGAATTCTCCACTTTTCAGCTTCATCGTCTTCTTTTGAACACCTTGTGCTCATTACCATCCTACATATCGTGTTATTCGCAAGCTTAGTCAGCTCCTTGCCCAATTCAACACTCTCATTCTTTTTAGCCATCTCAACAAGTCTTTCCAAGAAGACCATGACTTCTTCGAGCCTAACGCCTTTTGAACGTTCCACCTGTTTAGTTCCTAGCAGTTCTGTCATGCAAAGTTTCTTCATGAATCGCCAGTATTCTCCGTATGGAGCAGCCATAAAGCTTGAACTTCCGAACAGCAAGCTGTCCCCGAAGGGCGTTTTAGGCTTCTCTGAGAAGGTAACATCATTTGTTCTGTAGATTTCAGCCGCGAACTCTGCTGATGAGATGAGAACGATAGGGCGAGAGCCAAGGCGGAGATAGAGTAAAGGCCCGTACTTTGAAGAGATTTTTGGGAAGCATTTGGTTAGAAATGGAGAAAATAAGTGAAGATGACCGATCAACGGGAGGCCAGGCGGGCTTGGAGGCAGATTCAGATTCACATGTTTGCTTGATTTTTTCAGCATGAAATGAAACAAAGTGCAAGAAATGAGCCATAGACATAGACAGAAGAGACTCAAGTAGAACCAAGAATTATCACCAATATTCATCTCCATTTTCAAAAAAAACAAAAAAAACTTGTTACTTTATAATATATGAAATGTATGATTCTTCATATATAGACTAAAAAAGTAAGACTTCTACATTGAATAACATTTTGTTTTTTTTTTTGGTTTTTCAATCCGGTTTTCGAACCACATTGAGCCGACTAATCCAGATTCGGGGCGGGTCCAAGGATTATGATATTTAAACCCCTTCCAGTCGCGGTTGTGGGGATTGATCCGCAGACCTCCCTACCAAACGCAACTTCATGCTAGCACTGCACCAACCATCGATTGGTGAATAACATTTTGTTAAATTGATGTTTTTCAAATTGAATTTAATTAATGTGAAGCATGTTAATAGTTAATTAGTTTATAATTAAAAGTTACTAAGTGAAGTCAAATACATCATGTTGAATTAAATAGTATAATAATGGTATTACCAAAAAAATAGTATAATAATGGTGCAAAGTCAACAAAGCTACATCAGATGACAAATATGATTAAGAGATATGAGAAACTAATTAACAATCACTTACAAATTTTACTATGTATGGAATTTTAAGAAAACGATTAGAAGTTGATGGTTAAATATCAGAAAATCACATGTATTTATGGGTTTTATTGATTAAGGTCTTATTCTTTATAACTAGAAACTATTGAACTCAAAATTACTAAAGCAAATTGAATTGAAGTGTATTTATTGAAGTTACCAAACTGAACTACTGATAAGTACTAATATGAATAAGGCCGTAATTTCAACGTCGAAATCACATAAGTGACAAATTAACTTCGATTTTTGACTCGTTTTCAATTTACCCATTACAATATGAAGATTTAGTTCGTTGTCGGAACTTGTAATTGTCGTAAAATGCCATGATTGTATAATAATCTCTCTAAAATTGTTGGAACTTTTTTGGTTTCACGGTTCCATTTCAGAAAAGAAATGAATAAGTGAAGTTATGCTTTCGTGTAGAAGATGAGAGTATTTTTGTCCAAAAATATATTAATGAGCCTTTCAAAAGGGTCAGATCTGTAATAACCCCATTATATTGAATGTCAACAAAGATATCCACTTCACTAGCTAGATGTTTACGATATCAATAATGAGCTTTCCTATATTGAATTAGTGTTCTCTAATATCAAAATTAGATTGTACCTAACTTATATTCAAAAGACACCTTAAAGAAAGAGAATTGTGCACATATAAATATTTTATCATCCATTTAGCTAGTAAATGTAGAATAACAAAGAAAATTAATATATGCTCAAATTTTACAATATTCATAGCCTTAACTGGGCATGCATGGGAAGAGGGCGCCCTCCGCCCTAAAATAAGAGGGTTCCAATATACATTGTATGTTACTTGTGAGGGCTCAGGTGAGACAATGTGCTTATGTGTGACAATAGGAGGAGGATGTAACATTTATGCAATTAAATAGGGGATAGTGACAAACTTGTAAATAAATGAAAAATAGTTATAAGTATGAAAGGGAGGGAAGAAAGAGGAGAGTGATATCAGTGTTGATCGCGAGAGATAATTTAGTTTTAATTATTTTCTTTAAAATACATTTTCTCGATCTTCCAAACAATTTATACCGTTGGATTCGTGTTAATTAAACGGTCATTTTGAGATTGATTGTTGTTAAGTAAAAACGATTTTTCAAATTTTTTTTATCATTTGTCCATTTAACCTCTTTCATAATTTATTGTAACTAAACTGTGCCAGAATTTGGTTTTAACCTAATAATTAAAGTTTTTTAGAATTACAATAGATATCTTTTGTAATTTTTCTAAAAAATTTTGTGCGATTTTTTAATTCGCCGAAAAACGCTCACCAAATCGCTGAATTGCATTCACCAAACATTTTCAGGTGGTTTTTTTTTTTGCAATTTGTTTGTTGGAAGAATATAACTATTATATTCGAACAATTCGTACACCGATTTATTTTGTTGGAACAACACAGGATTTTGTTGGAACTACACAATATTTTGTTGGTACAACACAATATTTTGTTAAAATACACATTATTAAGCCTTCAGACGACGATCGCAAACTGTCATGTGAAATAATTTCTTATCAAAATGAGAAATAAAAATTTAATTATTTTTTAAAGAAATTAAATATTTGGGTGAAGTCTTAAAACATAATTTGAATTAAATAACCTTTATCAAAATCTAATGATTTTTTACAGAAATTAAATTCAAGATCCCTTAAAGAATAGACTAAACTATATAATGAAAGTCAACACAATTTACTCTTCTTCACTTGGTGGCAACACAATTAATGCTTTCCGTTTTAGTTGGTTAATAGATTAAAATGTATCGAATTGAAAGTTCAGTTGAAGATTATTAATCATCATTTTCATTGACTTATTAAATAAGTGTAAGTTTATATTAATGCACTAAAGTTTTATTTTATTTTTTCAGACATATTTTTGTGACTAATTTGTCAGAGTACGGTAAAATATACTATTATTTGTCCAATGGCAAATGATATATACAATCATTAGGATTGTATATAAGCATTACCTCTTTTATATTTTCAATAAATAAAAAAGAGAATCGTAATTAAAGATAAACATTAATTTGTATTAGAAAGATATCACTATATGGATGATTGTATTTATCTTCGTAAGAAAATATATGCATCAATTATTTTTATCGAAACTAAATTTGTGACTAACTATCTATTTATATACATGTGCAACATGTTCATGTTGTGCTATTTAGGGTATAGGAAAAAAATAAATATTGATTTCATATATTTGAGCGAGTATACATGTGCAACGGGTTCATGCTTGTGCTATTTAGGGTATAGTAAAAAAATTAAATATTGATTTCATATATTTGAACGAGTATGTTATTCGAAAGTATAATAATTATTTATTTTTTAAAAAGAAATGTGAGTTTTCATATAAGGAAAAACTGTTTTCCAGAATTATTTATTAATTTTTTTAATTAAACGTGAATTGTTTATTAATTTGATGAAATAGTGAAAAAAGAAGAAGAAGGCAAGTGACGTTGGAAACTTGAATGCATTGATTATTGGTGAAATTAATTAGCTAGTGGATCCTATATGTGGTTCTTATTTACAGCTCTAAGGGCTGTAAATATTGAAACCCTTGTCAAATTAATAAAATGGTCAATCTTAATAATGTGAACGATACTGTTTTTTTCATTTTGTATTTTGAAAGATGGACGGATTATGTTATAATTATGATAAAAAGATAAAATGTTGGACAAAAGTCCTCTCAATCAAATCAACAGAAATCTTTATACAATGCATTTTGCAGATTTTTGCTAAAAACAAATTTATAATGAGTCATTTGCAGGAAATTTTAATCCCAGCACAACTAAGTATGAAATTAGAAAAAAAAGTATGAAATTAACTCTGTTCTATTAAATATTTATTCAATTGATAAAATAAGGGTGTGGTTATATCCAGCCCATGATTAGTAAGACGGCCGATAGGATAAGATAGAAATGCCCTTGTAAAGAAAAAAATAAATTATTATTTTTTTTTTCAAAAAGTAAGTAGGAACTGGAGTCTTTTCAGTGCCACCACACAGTGACACTCACGGTCAATCAGTTTCACCATATGGTGGAACCGGTGCGACTCAAGTGCAGCCGCGCGGTGGCACTCAAATTCATCCAGTGCCACCACATGGTGACACTCATTCTTCGCCAGTGTCACCGTGTGGTTGCATTTGAATTCCGTGAGTTCGTTTAGACGATTAGTTTTTTTGTTTTAAGAAAAATGGAAAAATTAATTTAAACAAAAATATAACTCAATCCTAAATAATATAAATAGTGAAATTAAGTAACAAGTAATTTCAACGATATAATTTAAACAAATAATAAGAAAAATAAAATTTGAAATAACCCGAAACCATAAATTTAGTAAATAAATGTACTTAGTGAAAAGTTATATAAAATTAAGAAAACACAAATACACAAAGAAAATAAATACAATTAAATTAAAAAAGCAAAACATTACACGAAGTGTATTTTAATTAACTCGGGAGCTTTTCCACGATCCGCACCCCTTCCGCTTCTCTCGTGATTCATTTTTTCGATCCGATTTTAATTAATTTTTCTGCTGTCATCTCCCCAAAATTCTGATCGGAATCCGCCGTCTCCGTCGCCCGCTGTCAAGCGTTGCCGTCGCCTGCTCGTCGCCCGCCGATGTACCTCGCCGTCAAGCGTCGCCGGAGGAGGAGGAATGGGTGAAGTGAAAGACGGGCCTGATGGGAAGAAGGTTAGTGAAGAGTTGGCTGGGTACAATTTTTCATTTAACTTTTGGATATATTTTTTAAGTGAGGGTATGAGAGTAATTTACTTGTGACTTTCTTGCAAATCTCCGACTGGAAATAAGCCACCACTAAAATAATGGCTCAATTAGTAAACGAGATATTTCTAAAAATAGTCCAATGCCCTATATTTATTAATGGAAAAATATTATAAACGGAGATGTACTTTAATAAAAAGAAAATTACTTTTAATAAGTTGGAGTAGAATAACATTCTTTAAGTCTTTTTATACTTTTATTTAGTACAGCGAATAATCCAGAATCTGGCCACTAAATTTGTCTAATTTTTCTACTTAGCCACTCAAATTTAAGGGATAACCTCTCAGCCACCTCAAGTTAATAATTGTAACACTTAGGTGCCGTTTGGTTCGTGGAATAGCCAAGGAATAGCAAGGAATAGAATAGTTATTCCTTGCATATTCTTATTCTTATGTTTGGTTAGATTTTTCAAACACATAATAATTATTTGACGGAATAGCTATTCCAAAAGTGGATAGATTATTATTTCTCAATTGAAGTAAGAAGTAGTTATTTCAAACATAGAAATTTATATTCCTAGCGAGTTATATATTCTTATTCTATTCCATGTAATAGCTATTCCATTTCATTCTATTCTATTCATTTTTATTCCATGAACCAAACGGCTCCTTATAGTTATTTAAATCCTACATGACGCTAACGTAACATCTGTGTGACAAACAAATAGAAAGAAAAGTGGAAGAGAGAAGAGAGGTGAAAATCAAATAATTTTATCTTCAAAAGGCCCTTATTTTTTTTTTTTCATTTTCTTTTCTTCTTCTTTTTCTTCATTAAAAGAGAATTCCATGGAATTTTCCAGAATTCGATTGGATACTGGAAAATTTCAAAATCTAATCGGAAATTGAATTTTTCCAGAATTCGATCAAAAACTGGAAAATTCAAAAATCCGGCCGAAAATTGGAATTTTCCATAATCTAGTCAATAAAATGGAAAATTTCAGAATTCAGCCGGGAACTTGAAGGAAATCTTGGAATTTTCAAGTTTCCGACCAGATTTTGGAAAATTTCAGTTTCTGGCCGAATTATGGAAAATTCCAGTTTCCAATCAAATTCTGGAAAATTACAGTTTCCTGCTTGATTCGGGAATTTTCTAATTTCCAATCAACTTTTGGGAAATTTCAGGATTTCAGCCAGATTCTGGAATCTGTGTCCTACCGACTTTTGGAATTTTCCAGTTTCCAGTCAAATTCTGAGAAATACAAGTTTCTAGCTGCATTCTGGAATATTCAAGTTTGCAGTCGAATTCTATAAAATTCTAGAATTTCTGCTGGAATTTGGCATTCTCCAGTTTCCGCCAGGATTAGAATCTAGCGGATTATAATTTAATTTGGAGAGAAAAAAAAGAGAAAGAAAATTAAGAAATTAGAAAAAGTACAATGACCAATTTTGTAATTTTAGGAGAATCAATTTTGTACTTAGGGGCGAGTGTAGTACACTCTCCTGAGTGTGACTGAATATGGGCGTTTGGGTGGCTAAGTTTAGGTAAAAAGTGAACTTGAGGTGGCTGAGAGGTTGTCCTCTAAGTTGAGGTGACTAACAGAAAAAAATGGACAAGTTTAGAGGGCCAGATAGAGCCTAAGTTGGAGTAGGAGAACATGTTGGCCCTAACAAGATCAGAATCACCTAAAGGGGGGGGGGGGGGGGGGGGGGTTAATAGGTGTCTAAGTCTGAATTTAAGTTTTTAGATAAACTTCACTCAAAACAAATTTCTTCAGAGTCAGAGGCAAGCTTTGTGAAAGTGCTTCTGATAGAAATTCTGCCTTCAGACAGTTTCTGTCTGTTTGACAACATAAGATCTGTTCACTGTCTTCTGAACAAAGACAGTGAATAATAATGAGCAAACTGTTTCAGCACTAAATATTAAGCAAGTACACATAAGCAAAAATAACAAGTTAAGAAGGGAGAAAGAGATTTAGGAGGTCCTGAGTGAACAGATCGATTTATCCAGGTTCGCCATAGAAGTCCTGTGACTACGCCTTGTCCTCTATGAGCGCAGTCAGCAGAGATTTTAAATCCACTATTCAGAACGTTTATGGCACATTCAGAAGCTCATTTACATCAACAGAACTTAAGCTAATTTCTCACTTAGTTTTGACTAGCCTATAATAAGTTAAAGGATTTTCACCAGAACAACAACACTCTGTTTTCTAGAATTCTCACCCAACTTAAACCTCAACTAGATTTCTCTCAAATCTAACTGAATATCACAAACGATATCAGTTTACAAGAAACCTATTATGAACTTGTGTTTCTTCACTCTCTCTCTTTTACAAATATCAAATAAGAAAAGATTGAGAATGGGAAGTGCTCTGTTTTTGCTTAAAATAACAATGCGTTAAGATATCTCAAAATTCTCGCGTGTGTGAACACCATTGAGCTTGGCTACTATTTATAGTGCCTTGAAGATGTCCGTTGTTTGAATTTGAATCTTCAATTTGATGACGACAGAGTTGTAGCCGTTAAACTGTCTTGTCTTCAAACGGTCTTCAAACACTCTTGATTCCGTTAACCTTGTTCTTTAACTAAATCCGGTAAGTGATTTGAATTGAAGGATAAGGTTGACTGGAGTGATTCTTCATTTCGATCAACAAATGGTAGACAAGGAAAAACTGGTTTTGTTTGTTGTGGACAAGATGCGTTCCTTCAAACATCTTTTTGAACTTTTGGCGCCTAGCATTGAATGCAGTTGACAGGTACATTAAATGCTTAACAAAACCCGTGATCAAGCTTCTGATCACTTAATTCATTTTATCTTAACTTCTGATCACAAATGGAATAAAATCTTTTGGTTGCTATTTAACTTATGAGGAGAGCTTGATCAATCTTCTGAAGATCTTCAGAGCGGAGCATCCAGCTTTTGATCTTTATCTTCTGTCTTGAATTAATCTTCTCTTCTGAGTTCCATTAGCATTCCAGACTTTATTCATTCAGCACCTGTTGAGAAAAACTTACACAAAACTTAACAAAAATTGTTAGTCAACATTGATAAGTGTATAAGTAGAAATTAAATTTCATCTTATCAAACGTTTGGACATAATCAAAACACATAGAGTTCATCAGAACATTCTTCAAGCCTTTTATACCTTTATTTAGGCAAAAACCACTATTTTAAATCTGTGCATTTGGCCACTGACGTTTTATTTAGTCACATTTGGCCATTGACTTTTTGTAATTTGGTCATATTTGACCATTGATCTATAAATTTAGTGAAATTTCACATTTCTTGGATCAAAATTAAAAGGAGGTTATAAAGTTAAACATATAAATTACTCTATTTCAAATAAGGAATTGAAAATAAAACCAAAAAATTGCCAAATTATACAAATGTAGGAAAGTCAATAAACACAATAAGCATGAGAGTTCACCAAATTATAAAAGATGAGTGGCCAAATGTGATTACATAAAACGTTTAGTGGCCAAATGCACAAATTTCGGATAGATGTATGGTCAAATCGTGCTTTTTGCCTTTTATTTAAGGCTTACTACCTATCGGACTCCTAAAGTTGTCTAATTTTTCACTTAGTCACCCAAATTTCCCCCATCCTACATGTCTTTTCGCATTGATGGGACACATATGTCGCAAAAAGTGAAAATGGAAAGAGAGCGAACGTGAAAAGAGGGGTTAAAAAAATATTTCTTTTACAAATATACCCTTAATTTTATTTTTGCTTCTTTAATTTTCCTTCTTTTCTTCTCTTTTTCTTCTTCTTAAAATTAAAAGATAAGTTCCAAAATCCGGCTGTCGAATCTTAAAGTTATAGAACTCCAGGTAGAATCTGGAAATTTCATAATTCCAGCCGAAATTCTCGATATCGACCGAAGTTCTGAAATTTTCTGATCCCGGCAGCCGAATTATAGAACGAAATAGGGTAATTTCAAATTTCGACTTGAGTTTTGGAAATTGCAAATTTGGGCGGTTGGATTTTGAAAATTCTACAATTCTAGCCAAAATCTGGAAATTCCAGAATTCCAGTTTTTGGCTGGAATTTCAAATTTCAAGATTCCAGCGACCGAATTCTAGTATTCCATAATTCTAGTCGTAATCTGGAAATTTCGTAATGCAAGTCGTAATTTGAAAATTTCAAAATTTCTGTCAAAATATGGATTTTTC
This sequence comes from Euphorbia peplus, assembly GCA_028411795.1. Taxonomy (NCBI): domain Eukaryota; kingdom Viridiplantae; phylum Streptophyta; class Magnoliopsida; order Malpighiales; family Euphorbiaceae; genus Euphorbia; species Euphorbia peplus. The sequence goes on along the minus strand of CP110843.1, from coordinate 1,850,438 downwards.
CAGATTTTGGCTTGAATTCTAGAATTTCCAAATTCGAATTGCCGATTCTAAAAATTCCCGAATTACCCAGATTTCGACTGGAATTCTAGAATTTCCAAATTCCGGCGCAAATTCTGGATCTAGAATTCCCCCTGAAATATGAAAGTTCTAAAATTCCAGTCAAAATATAGAATTTTCCAAATTTTAGGTGGAATTCTAAAACTTCCAAATTCAGGTGCTGGATCTTGGAAATTCGAGAATTCGAGCTGAAATCTGGAATTTTCAGATTTTGGCCAGAGTCTTGAAATTCTAGAATTGCAATTTCAAGACTCTGGCCAAAATCTGAAAATTCCAGATTTTGGCTGAAATTCCTGATTCCGTCAGTCTTGAAATCTGGAATAAAGTAGTAGAAGAAGAAGAAGTCAATCATTAACTTGATCGGTAAAGTGTGACTGTTTGTTTGCTCATCTGTTTCTAATACTAGATATATTCAATGTCATTCCATCCAATAAAAAGTCAAATATTTCCTTTTAACTCTTTTCTTTTTTACACTTTAGGCCATGTTTTTTTTTTTTGTCTAATTAGTAATTGAGTTCAGTTCAATTAAGTTCAGTTTAATTCATTTTAGTAATTCCCTTTTAGTAACTATACTTCAATTTAGCATAACTCAGGGTCAGTTCAATTCAATTCAATTCAGTCAAAAGAATTGAGTCTTAATCAATTTTGGACCTTATTATTTACTAATAACTTGTATAAAACTCTAATTTATTCTGTTTCAAATCACAAAAGAATTCACATACTTTTATTATTTAAAAAAATTGAAAAAAGATTTCAGAAAGGATGCTACTTAAAATTTAAGAACAGAGTGCAGATGTTGGTGGATGAAACAAATAATTTGAAGAAAATGAAAGTTGTGGGTGTCTGTAATTTTGATTTATATAAATGAGGTAGTTGGAGAATGTGCATTTAAAATAGTCCAGTTGCAGATATCTGTAATTATGATTTATATACTATATATAATATAAATAGGAGATTATGATGAAATGGCCCCTTTTGGCAAACTACAATAATTCATTGCTTTAATTAAATATCAATACTGTGTGATAATTTGTTTAACTACTTTATTAATGATATTAATATTTGGATTTCGAAAAAAAAAGATGATATTAATATTTGAAGAGTACATACCCCTTACTCTCGAAAAGGTTTGGTGTCTTCTAATATGAACTAAGCCAATTCTGAAATTTTGGAGGTTCTTGGATTAAATGGTAAATAGGAGCCTCATAAATTATTGATATTGGGTAATCAAATTCATACTCTTAGAGCGAGTACGAACTCCAAATATTTAAGAAGAATTAAGAGACAAAAGACGATAAAATAATATTGATTAAGCTTTGCAAAAATTATAACAAGAATTAGAGGTATTTATAATACCGATTCTCTCTATAATAATAAAACCCTAAACAATATATAAATTCTAAATAACCAAAAAAGTAAATTAGTAAATTAATTAATTAATTAATTGGGGTGTTATGTTCTTTATATCTTATCAATAATTGATTTCAGTTTCTCTTTAGTTCAGTTCAATTCAGTTCAACAAATGCACTTTAATTCAGTTCAGTAGTATTCAATTTTGTTCAATAAATTTCAGTCGTAACGAACAATGCCTAAGACAATTATTATGCCAAGCTGAAATGCGCTCAACATAAGTTGGCCGAACCTAGGCTGCATGTGGGGTAACACTCCTTGCCCCTTCAAAACCACCTTGTCCTTAAGGTGTAAATTTAGGGTAAGCACTCAAGAACTCCAACAACCGTTCCATAATAGCATATGTCGAAGCTACCAAATTTCAACCTTCAATTTTCCATGCACCCACACTCGACGCACATCATACATAGTGAGGAGTTGTTTTACAAGTTGTCCATTAAACAAAGGTTTTGTCAAATAATCCACACTTTTCTTATTGTGGGTCTGCTTTTCTCGGGGTGTGAAAGTAATTGTAACTCATAGACACACAATTGTAGCAATGTATCTCGAACACCACTTCATATATAGTAATATTGTTGTCAATTAACAAAGGAACTTGTCTCTCAGCGGGTGAAATCCACTTTATTGGCATGGTTGGTTTTGAATGTATATTGATGGTGGGTTCACCAAGTAATAATAGTTGTGTATTAGACTCAATAGAGTTTTTGAGATCTTTAGATGAGCTTCCTCCACTAGTTATCATTGAAATCGTCATGTTCGGTATTGCTTGAGATTGGGAATTGGATGGAACTATTTGCTCATTCTAAATATTTGTTCCGTTTAACGACCAACTATCTTCAAATTGAGCTTCATAAACCCTAGCTAATGAAAAAGCCTCCTCGAGCATATAAGGTCCAACAATCAATACTTTGATTTGTATGGATGGTTTCAAGCTAGTAATATAAAAAAGAAATCAACAACGATTATGTAATTCCCGTAATACAATCAATTTTACAAATGCAGCTTGATATTCAGCCACAAATCCCTTTTGAAGCAGTTTAGAGACCGCTTCTTCAGGGTCGTTGATTTTTTTTTGCATAGAATTATGTAGCGAGCCCTTCGAGTTTCAAGGCTAAGACGTCAATATGTTCCTTTAGTAAACAAAGCTCGATTAACTCTTATATTATCTCAATGAAAGCACCAATTGATACGATTAAGAAGGGTGATCAAACTCACACTCTTCGAGCGAGTGCCAGCTCCAAATAATTTAGAAGAATTAAGAGAAAGAAGACTAGAAAATATTATTGATTAAGCTTTTTAAAAATTATAACAAGAGTTCAGATATTTATAATATGAATTCTTCCTGGTAAACCCCTAAACAATAAATAACTCCTAAATAACCAAAAAGACAATTAATTATGCCATGTTGAAACCGGTTTAGCACAAGTCGACTGGACCTAGCCTTGTTAGGATCTAATGCAATTCCGATAACGAAAAAAAACAAAATACGCAAGAATTGTTTACCTAATTCGCCACTGAATGTGATGACTACGTCTGCAGGCACTACCAAACCAAGATATTTTACTATGATGATTGAATACCGAATGCATAACAAAGGGGAATATATATTGTACTAATAAACTCTAACCGCATAATTACAATTAGATTCCAAAGCTCAACAAGTCTGCATAACGCTTAAATAAATATAAGATTTGAAATATAAAAGGGTTTAAATTCAATAGAAAATTCAAAACAATCATCAATTTCATTGATGGATGACAAAAATGCAATCGTGGTACATCCTAATGCTTCAATTTTGCATAGTTCACCCATTGATATAAGGCCTCTCGAAGTCTCATATGATTCCCCTATTCTGCAACAAGTGACTGGTAGTTCAACAGAGAAAGCTCAACGTATTTCTTGGGCAGATCAATTCGGATCTGATTCGGAACAGGAGGAGGAGGAGATTGATATAGAGAAAATTGAAGAATTGTGGCGCTCAAATAGAAAGCAAACTAGCTTGTCTGAGGAGTTTCGTGACATAAATTCTGACCCTAAAGGATGGTATAATGTGAAAAGACGAAAGGATAAATATACCCCAGTAAGTCCGTTAGAGCCACCAGTAACTCAAAATACTCGTACGTACTTTCGGGTTGGTTCCAAAAGACAAGTCCAGATTCCTAGACCATTCTCACCCTGACTTTATTTTCTTTTATTTTTTTCTCCTTTCTTTATAGTTTCTTTTTAGTTGTTTTTGTTTTTTCTTTTCTTTTGTTTTCCTTGGGTTTGGGTTTCTCCCCATCCCCGCTTTTAATTAAAAAAAATTTCATTGATTTAAATAACTTTCTAAAGAAAAAATAAAATTTGGGTGCTCCCTTTAGGCCCTGGGAGAACACCTCTCCTACCCATGCTCCGAGCTAGACCTATATGAACTGTCATAATGAACCATGAAATCAAGTTGTGTTAGCGACATATATAACTTCTCTCCATCCACTCTGTTATATTCATTGTAATATTTTCTTCAATTTGCAATAGACTCATTTCATTCTTTATCCACATATTTCAAGTTTAAGTCTTCATCTATCCCTCAATATTTCCTCCCATTTTGTCATTCTCAATCATTCTTCGATGCATCTCTGGTTCTTTTATTGACATAGTTGTTAAGTCCAAAATGTACTTAAATTAACCATGTATTTCATATCATAATTCACAACATTTCATGTGGAAACAACTCATTTAGCTTAGAAATATCTAAGGTAAGGGCAATTTTACCTTTGTGTCTTTGATTTGATGTGCAGAGCTTAATCTAGTAAAATCATGGTGATTTGGTGCTAATTCGAGAACGAACAAAATATCGTCATACAAGATTCATGGAAGTTTACGTTACTTAGAGTTGAAGTTAATGTTGGAAATTGAAGATTTACGACGTTCGTGGCGGAATTAAAATTTTTCAATTTCTTAAACCAAGATCCGTTAGCTTATTGAATAACAATTAAGAAGATTGGTTAGATAAAATATCTTTAGGAGATTACTATCTGACGTTGTTGTCGCGCCCACAAGTCTTTTTTAATTTAATCTCGCGAGTGCCCAAAGTGGAACACCTCTAGCGTTAAGTCTACACGAGCAAGAACGAATAAAACGGTAAATCGAAACCCAAATTTTGGTCTAGGAATTTCGGCTTCTCTAGAGAGTATTAATTGTATTGATCGAATAACCCTAGGGGTTGTATTTATAGCGTTTTGAATTGTCTTTCCTAAATAAGAATCTTACTCTCAAAAGGACTAGGTCGGCTCTTATTTAATTAATAAAACAATTCTATTCACACTAGTATTCCTATTTAGTTAACTAGTAATTTATATAAACTCATATTTATTAAAATACTCCATTAACTAATTAATAATCCAAATTATTATACGAGTAGGATTTAATTAATTAATATTATAGCACATTATAATTTAATTCAATTAAACTATATATATATCAACACTCTATATATAACTCGGCATCTACTACCAAATACACATATTTGATATATTATCCTTCAATATTCTTAGTGTGTGATGCACTAGGTCTTTGTGGCACAGATTTTGTCAAGTTGTGCCACTTGACACAATTCTAAAGGGGGAGTTTGTTACTTTCGGAGGTCCCTAAAAATTCTCCTTGTTTTTTTACATCACCCTTAAAAAGAAGTGGTCCCCGTAACATGTTAAAAGACCTTTCTATCCGTACTCACTAAGCTTTATTCTCTTTCATTTTACTAATTTTTTTCTAAGCCTATTCTCTCATGTATTTAAGTTTTACCTCCCTCTATCGTATGTTATCTCCCTGTTTTCTAACAAAATACAAAATTATAAAATTGAAACTGAAAACCCACAAATTGATGTGCCAAACCCATGAAATTAATAGATAGATGGAGTTATAAAATTACAATCTTTGAAAAATGAAATTACAAATGTAAATGGGAAGTTAATAACCGAGTTAGAAATAAGATCAATATTTGGACTAAAGCTTGATTGCTGCTTCATGGATTTGCTGGAGAACCCAAAACTCAATCCAAAAATTTCAAAACCCAAATCCGTGCCAAGATAATTATAAGGAAATCAAAAGGAAGGTATAAAGAGAGATAAGAAAATAATGAAGAGGAACAGACACAATGAAGGCGGAGAAGCAGGAAGAAGAAAAGAGAAGGAGTGGATTTTCAGACAATTTTCAGTTTTAGTTATTCTTTTAATGTTTGTCTTTAGAGAATAAATACTATTGCTTAGTAAATAGGGGTACACAGGTCTTTTAACGTGTTATATAATTAAAAAGGAAGAGTTAAAAATGTTAACTTAATTGTCTCATTCTTCTTAATAAAATGATTTAAAATAGTAATGTGGACTTTTGTCATTTTTTATCTGCTATATACTATAGTGGGAAACCACACTAAAGTTGTATATATTAGTGGAAGAAAAGAAATTAGTTGTATACCATAATGAGAAAGATAGTAAAGGTTGTATACCATGAGTGTATTTTACCTGAAGTTACATAATTCAGAAAAAGAAATGAAAAATTATATTTTAAGAAATTTTAAATTTTCAATATTTTAATTTCAAGATTATTTAGGCGGTGTTTTGACAAAGAAATAAGTAAATGTTATAAAGATATAAAAGATTAAATTAAATGATAATTTTAAAAAATAAAATATATATTTTTATGAAAAATATAATAATACAGCTTTAATTTTTGAATTTAAATTTTAAGTTTTTAAATGATTATTTGGGCATTTTAAAATTTTCTTTTTCTTTATAGAAGGGCATTTTAAAGTTTGACAGTACAATTTTGTGAAAATTTATAACCATTTATTTTTAAAAGAGGAGAAAACCCACATATTTTTAGGTGTAAAAATAAAAAAATATAATGTGTTGAATTTTAATTTTAATTTTAGTTTAAGAAAATGAAAGAGAGAATAAAAGTGTTGTTGGGTTTGAATAGAACCAAACCGAAGCAAAGTAGGATTTGAATCTATAAAAGAAAGCGGCTGCCTCGTCCGAAAAAGAAGGGCTTTTGATTAGGAAGCCCTAGCTTTTTAGGTCCAGTTAGGGTTTAGGTTTCCAATTTAACAAAGCTCATAGCTTCTTCCATTGCAGCCACCTTCCAAGCTCAAGCCCATTAGCTTCGTCTTCCACCTCCATTCGAATTTTGGAGGGAATATTTTCTGTTTCTCATCCAGGTTTTCTTTTCTAATCTTCCATACCTCCATCTATTTCATTTTTTATTATTTGTTTGTTTTCGTACAGTAAGCATATATTGGAGGTAATATGAGCGCTGTATGTAATCAATCTTATAATAACGTCGTGTCGTGTTGTGGTTTGGTCTTTTTGGTTTGTTAGTTCATGTGATGGTTAGGGTTTGGAACTTTGCTTTAATACATCAAAAGCTTCCTGAACATGGCCGAAAAAGGAGATTGAGTCCTTGAATTTATAGAAAGTCTCGTCAGCTCCTTGAACTTAAGTGAGATAATTACCACTTTTAATACACGTGTTAAAACAAGAGTGGTTTTTGAGAAGTTTTATATTAATATACTATATATAAGTGCAACGAGCCCATACATCAGTTTACACAAGTTTGAGAGGTTAATGAATCGTTTTATACAAATTTAAGTGACAAATAAACCATTTTCAACAAGTTTAACGAGCTAACGCGACAATCTGTAATTTCAGGGAGTCGCTTTGCCTTTTCAGGCAAGTTGAAGTAGTTTATGATGTATTTAGCCTTGAAACTTTGTATTGGTGCCGTAGTTATTAGAGGCTCATGGTACGCTATGGTGTAAGGTGGTCTTGGACCATGGCGCGTACCCCACACATGGCACACTAAGGCCTTAGTAAATTCAGCAAAATTCATTAGGCATTCAGTCAATTCAGTAGATACAGTTCAGTTTTTTTTCAGTTAAACAGGGCCAGGGCCTTAACACAAATAGTAGTTATATTACCCCAAATTCATAATCTAAAGTTCAATTATTCAACTAAAAATAGCAAATCTTAAGTTATAGGACAATTGAATTTTCTACCCTGCTTGAGAGAGGAATCGCTTGCACCATGAGGTCGCCATTAATAACTACGATTGGTGCAATAATGGAAATTTGTCAGCTTAGCTTAAAAGTACACCAGGCGTAACAGCATCTATGTCAACCTCAAAAAACTTGTGATATAGTTTTACTGAACTATTTATGCATTTTCTTTTCGATTCTGCAAGTTTAAATCAATTAGGTTCTTTGTGTATTTGGCATGTTTCTATCTGTGAATGGAGTAAAATTTCTTAAGTTCCATTTGTTCAGCTTTTACAATTTTCAATGTTGATGTTTCCCTTCTCGTTCTCCAAAGCCAATCTGTCGTGTTTGTAAATCCCAGTACATTGTTTTCGTGTAATCACAATATTGTTGAACAACGTATGAATTGGATTCAAATCTTGCTTCACCAAGTACTATTTGCAATGCCGGCTGTTTCATAATTCATAATACTGACAGTTAATTGGAGCATCTTCATTTTGCATTGAGAAGCTTGTATTGCATGCTTCCAAGCATTTCTTTTTGACATGTCACTGATAGACGGTAGGTCATTCTGCAGGATTATGGATTCTATGGATATTACTCGTGTAACAGCGGAAGATAATGAGGAAACACCTATTATTTCTGTTGAGCAGCCAAATAAACGCCGAAGGAAGAAGTCAATTGTCTGGGAACACTTCACAATCGAAACTCTTGGTGCTGGTTGTACGAGGGCGTATTGCAAGCAGTGCAAGAAATCATTTGCTTACATAACTGGTTCAAAGCTGGCTGGGACAAGTCACCTGAAGCGACATATAACCTTGGGGATCTGCCCCGTGAGCCGCCAGAAAAATGAAGCATCCCAACTTGTTTCCGGTGTAAAAAGTGATCCGCCTAAAAGGCGATACCGAACTTCTCCTGCACTTGGCAGCATTAACTTCGATCTGGATCGATGCAATCGAGATGTAGCCAAGATGATTATTCAGCATGATTATCCACTACACATGGTGGAACATCCTGCTTTTGTTGATTTTGTTTGTACTCTTCAGCCGCGGTACAATATGGCGAGTTTCGACACTATTCAAGGGGAGTGTGTGGCATTATACCTGAGGGAAAAGCAGGGACTTATGGATCTTATCGGTGGGATTCCTGGGCGTGTCAGTATTTCACTGGATCTGAGGACTTCAAACCGTAATGTTGGCTATGCTTTTCTCACTGGACATTTTATCGATAATGATTGGAATCTACGTCGTTGTCTCCTTAAGGTCGTAATGTTACCTTTTCCTGAGTCGGAGTATGCTTTCAATCAAGCTGTTATATCTTGCATTTCTGATTGGCATTTGGAGAGCAGGCTTTTCACCGTGACTCTTGATAAATCTGTCTCAAACGATAACATTATCGGACATCTTAGAGGTGTTCTTTCTGTGAAGAACCAGCTCATGTTCAATGGTCAGTTAGTGAAAGGAAATTGCTACGCCCGTGTCTTAAGCCGTCTTGCACAGGATGCCCTTGGAGCAACAGGGGAAGTTGTCTGGAGAATCCGTGAAAGTGTGAAATATGTGAAAACCTCGGATACACATGATGAAAGGTTTGCTGAGCTAAGGCAACGGCTTCAAGTTCCTAGCACGAGGGAGCTAATCATTGACGACCAAACTAAGTGGGATACAACTTACCATATGCTCGTGGCTGCCTGTGAGTTAAAGGAAGTATTTTCGTGCTTGGATACCTCTGATCCTGTTTATAGGATTAACCCGTCAATGGATGATTGGAAGCAAGGAGAAATTCTCTGCACATTTTTGAAGCTTTTTTATGATGCAGCAAGCATTTTAACTGGTCCGATGTATCCACCTTCTAATGCATTTTACCATGAGGTTTCTAAGATCCAATTAGAGCTGACACATGCTGCTATGAGCCAGGATCCATTTGTCAGCAACCTGGCCGGACCTTTGAAAGAGAAATTTGATCAGTATTGGAGGGATTGCTTCCTTGTTTTGGCAATTGCTATGGTCATGGATCCGAGGTTTAAAATGAAGCTTGTTGAGTTCAGTTTCTCTAAGATCTTTAGTGAGGATGCCTACACGTGGATTAAGATAGTCGATGACGGGATTCATGAGCTCTTTTTAGACTATCTTCCTCCACATCTCTCTGTGCCAACCATCTACATGGAAGCGGGAAATACAAGCATCTCCGAGGCAGAGATTTTCCAAGAAGCCCCTCACTATGAAGTTGTTGCCCCTGAAACGAGCTTTCAAGCGCATGAATTACCTTTGCAGGTCGGTGAAGAAGTAGCCAAACAGATGGACAGTCAAGAAGCAGCAATGCAAGATAAGAATGGTCGAGTTGAAACAACTCAAGAGAAGAATGGTCAAGTAGCAGCAACACAAGAGACGAACGGTGAAGAAGTTCGGGCAAAAGAAATGGACAATCAAGAAGCAGCGGCACATCAAATGGTTATTGAAGATGTGAGAATGCAGGAGATGCAGCACAGTGCAGAATTTCAGGTGCAGGAGAAGCATGTTGAAGAAGGACCTTTCGAGGAGAATATTACGAAAAAAGTGTCAACAGAGGAGGTGCTTCAGGCTGAAGGAATGACTGAAAAGATGCAGGATCAGGAAAACACGTCTCACGAAATGAAGGCTCGGGATGAACCAATTGAGGAAAATACGACTTCAGATATACACGTTGAAAAAATATCAAATGCAGAGATGCATTCTCAGGAACAAGCTCACCAGATGCAACTTGGAGAAGCACGGAATCGTGAGATGCAACCCCAAGAATCGCAATCTCAAGATGTGCACTTTCAAGAAGTACGGTACTACGATCAACATCATCGACATCATCATGAAGCAATTCACAATGAGGAGATGCATTCTCAAAGAATACAGGCGCAAGAGACGGATTATCAAGCAATGTCTCATGAAATGCACGCCCAAGACAACCTTCCTCTACTTTCTATTGGAGATGGATTTCAAGATTTCGAGGTATATATATCTGACATGACAAATAGCCAACATTTGAAATCTGAATTAGATCAATACCTCGAGGAGTCACTATTGACTAGAGTACAAGATTTTGATGTGTTGGGTTGGTGGAAGTTGAACAAACTCAAGTACCCAACTCTCTCCAAGATGGCTGCAGATATCTTGTCAATACCAGTATCAACTGTTGCTCCGGAGTCCGTGTTTGATGTTAGAAGCAAAAAGATAGACAGCTACCAGAGTTCATTGCGGCCGGTGACACTCGAAGCCCTTATTTGTGCGAAGGATTGGCTCCGATATGGATTATCAGCCTCATCCTTGGATGGATAGTATGTGTAATGCACTTGTGAAAATTGAATACTAGTCATGTTAGATTTGATTTTTTTTTTATTTTTTTATTATCCCAACTTTGATTTGACGATTGCTGTTTTCAAAGTGCTGCAATGGACATCTGCTAGATATTGGTATAATGAGGATTTCTTTTCTTTTCACTTCTCTTCCATATTTCATGTAATGGTCTCGTTCGACCTTGACACTCAAAATTGTGAAATTTGGGAAATACTTAAACTAAAAGTTACCAAGATAGGAAAAAGATTAAAAATTGAATTACAAAGTTACGCTAATAAGCTGTTATATTGACTGATGTTCAGAAAAATAGATTCAACATGTACACGATCGTTAAGCTGATGAGTCTATGCCTTGGCTTTTTTCCTGTATTTTGTCATTATCTGACAACTTAGAGTTTCTGTATGTTATTTTAACAGAGTAGGCACAAATACTCCGAAGAGGTAAGCTTTCATCTATTTTAGAGTTTGGATTGTTCCCTTCTCTATCTGAGTTCTTTTTTGTCTGCCTGCAATTTTCTGAAGCCGAATGCTTATTTTCATGGAGAATATAAGTCCAAGGGAATTGGAAAACATAAAACATCGTCTCTTTCTTCCTGGTGCTATGATAATTAGCAAGGTTGCATGATCTTAGCATTCGATTCTTTTCTTTAGGCTTCGTTGGATTCATTATGTGTTTTGGATCCTGATCAAACTTTCTGATTAACAAATTTCTTTTCAGGAATGTGATGTTGCCACATTGGTGGGTAACTTTGCCATGAATGATTGAGTGAGTGATAAGAACGATTTTATTTGGTGATAAGTCTATAATAGGTGAGGTATTAATTTGTTACAGACTTGACGTTTTCTTTCGTCAAAGTTTGGCTATTCCTCAGTTTCTTCTCATATGTTCTGTTGACCTTTGGTTCTCAGGTAAGATGGAAAGCATCTGCGAGTTCAATTTTTTTTCCCTTTTTGGCCACTGATTCTTGAGGTAACAACAAGGCACTTATTCTTATACCTATTCTATTGCCTATTTTTTTGGGCAATTTTTATTTTTTGTGTTCAAGATGGATCAATATTCAATAATTTTTTGTGTTTTCATCAACTACTGCCTTTAAACTTTGGTTTATTGTTCAAGTTTCTTGGGTTTGTCGATTTAGAATCTGTTTAGTTCAAATTTCATCTGGTTTTTACTTAACGCCATTATTTTTTCCTGGCAGAGCGAGTCCCTTTTCAGTCACCGCAATATTGATAATTTATTTCCGGATTCTCTGGAAGTGCTGGTTAGATTCTGTGTGGAGCTGGAATTTCTCCTTTTATGTGCATATGGTTGCATCATTAAGGAAATTTAAATTTTAATGATACTGGAACACTCGATGTGACCTTAACTTTAAATGCACGTTTAAATATAACCCCGAAAATTGTCTACTTTTCATATTTGAGTATTAAGAAGTTGGTTGGTTAGATGTACTACATCTAACCAACCAACTTCACTACATCATGTAGTGCATATTGATTTATAGTTATTCTTTCTTTTTGTTGAATTTACAACAAAGGTTGCTTGACCTTGGACTAACAAATGCTATTTCTTGCAGGCAACAACTTAGCAATGAGTGGATTCTCATGCGGTATTGCATCTCTATTGTACGTTACATGTTGATGAAGATAAAAAAAAAATTGCACCTTCCTATTTTTCTGTGAATTCTGGCTATGTTAGGAAACTTAATTGTGTTTCAAGTTTTTGATTATATATATGCTTATGTTTCTGATTGATAGTATTTTTTCAAGCTGTTCTTTTTTCATTTTTTTTTTCCTTTCATTACACATATGGATTTTATTTGACTATTTCATGTTGTTTGTCTCTTAAGTCTTACTTCTAAGAGATGGTTGTTTAAGGTTGATTAAAGTCATATAATACCAGTCTTTTAAGGAAAGATCATGACAGTAAAGATGAATTGTTTTGGGTTTAAGACCAAATGAATGTTAAGTCATTTACTTTTGATTTGTGTACCTGCAGTTTAGAAATTTCATTGTGTTTTTTGTGCAAATTTTGTTTTTTTCATTGTATCCTTTGCAAGGAAAACATCACATATACTAAATAATTCAGATTTTCACATTATTTATCCTGATTGTATATTTAATTATTTTACTAACTTTAGTTCAACTGTGAATTGTTCTCATGGTTAGGTGTGTCATTGACTAGAGTAATTTGGGTTACATATCACACGGGTATTTGAAGGAGCATTCTTCCATATGCTAAAGTGAGTTTCTGTAAAATTCTTTCAATGCTGTAAAATGTTTTCCACTGCCAGTTACAATTACCAAAAATTGGACATCAACGTTTCCTACTTCTATTTTGTCATAGTGTGTCAAGGAATTTATTGTAGGCCGTTTGATAAATCCCAAATGGAGAATCTAAAGGTTTGTGCTTATGTAATTTTTGGTCCTTTTATATAGTATGAAAGTTCTATGTGAATTATCTCACCTGCAACAAAGTGATATGCTTTTGTTTTTCCTATTATTTCTAGGATGCAGATGTACTAAACGACATGTGGATATTGGCTTATCCTAATCCATATCTTCCGTTTCTTAATCTATGGTTTTCCTCTCTATGATTATCGATGCTATGAATCAAGCAATTAAAATATCTTTTTGTTAGTTTTTAACTGCTTATGGATATGCATTTGGAATTTATAAAATACAAACTCAGCTGTAGGAACTGAGGCAAGGGTTGTTAAGAAATATGAAGAATTGGGAGTTAAACATGGCAGAGTGTTGAAGTGCTGATCACAAAGTTTATTGATGATATTGAAGATTTTGATTTCATGACTGAAGATAGATTTTAGCTTTTTGTAGTTTTGGTTACTTATATTATAATTTACAAGTTGCTGCTATTTTGATTATAGAAGCGGTGTATTAGTGTTTGTAAATTGACTTTTAATTGGCTGACGTATCTATGAAATGGATTTCTTATTTTTGTTTATCAATGGCAATGAATTTGACAGATGCATGAAAAGCTATAGAAGTCTACTAAACTAAAGAAAAAAAAATTACTGATGAGATATAAGATCTTGGCATTTTTAGAGCCAGTATACTATTATGGTGAGTTTTGGGTTCATTTATTGATTACAATAAATTATATATCATGATTTCCGAATCGAAGTGAGAGTATCTTCTTGTAACATATATACCTGCAACATCAAATTGGATAATTTGAACATTCAAAGCTATAATCTTTTTATTTAACTTGTAATGTTTTATACAAAATATAGTGATACAACAAAACAACGCACACGATAATGATACAAAATAATCGAACATTCAAATACCTAATTAAGTAGTAAAATTAGGGTCTAAGAGAAGCACAGGAACACATTTAAGTGGGTTGGCCATGCTTGCAATAAAACCATGTCTTTCATCCATATTAAGCTTCTCATTTTCTTGATTATCATTTGAAAACCGCTTCCAATCAAAGCATTGAACCATAGATGCCACGGTTATGTGAATGATCGATAAGGCAAAATGTGAACCGGGACACTTTCTCCTCCCGCCGCCAAACGGAATAAAACTCATCAAGTTCCTTTCTTGATTCTCTTGATCTTCTTCTTGCAAGAATCTTTCTGGGTAGAACTCGGCCGGATGATCCCAAATCTTGGGATCTCTCATTACAGAATATGCATTGATTATTATGTTAGTACCTTTAGGTATATCATATCCTCGGATTTTGCAATCGAAACGACACTCTCTAGGAATAGCAGCTCCTAACGCGTGAAGTCTCATACTTTCTTTGACAACTGCTTGCAAATAATGTAGATTGGGGATATCTGATTCTTCCACAAGTCTTTTTGTCCCAACAACTGTCTTTATTTCCTCTCTTAACTTGTTCATTACTTCTGGATGATTCATCAACTCTGCCATTATCCATTCCATGGTGTTTCCTGAACTATCGGTTCCTGCAAAAAATAGATCCTAAACAAACCTATGTGTTTTAGGAATTTTTTCTATGAAACTAAACCCTGTTTAACAGAATATCTGAATTTGCATGCACAAACTATCTTTGCAAATCGGTGAAATCAAAAGTTTTATTTTGCTTTTCTCTCTATATTTTATAAGCAACAGTATATATATATAATTAAGGGTACGTAAATAATATAAGGCCGTTTGTTTAGTTATCGTATTTAGTTATCGTTTGTTTAGTTATCGAATTTATATATCTAGTCCATTAATGTTTAGTTATCATATTTATATATCTAGTCCATTAATGTTTAGTTCTCGTATTTACAAACTACACCATAAAGTCCTTCTGTTTCTTCCATAAGATCAACAGTTTAGTCCTTCCCTCTACGAGAAAAGGAAGGACCATATGATATGTTTTGAAAATATAAGGCCTAACTATTTGTGTTTGACTGATAAACTGGTTGTCCAATATTAAATGAAAAGAAACAAAATATTACCAGCAAGAAAGATTTAATCTGTCCCATGCTTAACTTGAATTCTGCATTCTGATCATGATAAACCTTCAACAGAATATCCACCAAATCTTTGTTATTATCATGTTCATCTTTATGAACATTCTTGGCTCTTGCTTGATGTTCTTCCAAGATTTTATCAAACAACAAATCATATTCTCTAGGAACATCCACCGTTTGTTTCCTATTCAACCAAAATCCAAATCTTTTAAAAGGTCCAAGCATTGTTGCTAATACCATTTTTGCAGCCAAATCAATAGATTTCACCACAAGAATTCTCCACTTTTCAGCTTCATCGTCTTCTTTTGAACACCTTGTGCTCATTACCATCCTACATATCGTGTTATTCGCAAGCTTAGTCAGCTCCTTGCCCAATTCAACACTCTCATTCTTTTTAGCCATCTCAACAAGTCTTTCCAAGAAGACCATGACTTCTTCGAGCCTAACGCCTTTTGAACGTTCCACCTGTTTAGTTCCTAGCAGTTCTGTCATGCAAAGTTTCTTCATGAATCGCCAGTATTCTCCGTATGGAGCAGCCATAAAGCTTGAATTTCCGAACAGCAAGCTGTCCCCGAAGGGCGTTTTAGGTTTCTCTGAGAAGGTAACATCATTTGTTCTGTAGATTTCAGCCGCAAACTCTGCTGATGAGATGAGAACGATAGGGCGAGAGCCAAGGCGGAGATAGAGTAAAGGCCCGTACTTTGAAGAGATTTTTGGGAAGCATTTGGTTAGAAATGGAGAAAATAAGTGAAGATGACCGATCAACGGGAGGCCAGGCGGGCTTGGAGGCAGATTCAGATTCACATTTTTGCTTGATTTTTTCAGCATAAATTGAAACAAAATGCCAGAGGCGAGCCATAGACAGAAGAGATTCAAGTAGAACCAAGAACTATCACCAATATTCATCTCCACTTTCAAAAAAAAACAAAAAAAAAGCTGTTACTTTATAATATATGAAATGTATGATTCTTTCATATATAGACTAAAAAAATAAGATTTTTACATTGAATAACATTTTGTTAAATTGATGTTTATCAAATTAAATTTAATTAATGTGAAGCATGTTAATAGTTAATTAGTTTATAATTAAAAGTTACTTGGTGAGTGAAGCGAAATACATCATATTGAATTAAATAGTATAATAATGGTGCAAAGTCAACAAAGTTAATTTAGCTTTATGAGAAACTGATTAACAATCACTTACAAATTTTACTATGTATGGAATTTCAAGAAAACGATTAAATTAAAAGGTGAAATTGATAGCTAATTTTAGATTAACAATATTTCGGTAATTATTTATCAAATTAATTTCATGTGAATCACGTTGTCAATTAGTATAACAGGTTTCTTGGTAAGCCAAGCAAAATGCATCATATTGGACATGAAAGTGTGCAAAGTCAATAACTATACAGCTCACTTGACCTTATTGATTATGATTAGGATGTATTATAAATTTGTATCATGGAAATCTTAACTAGTACGATCAGATGGCCAAAGATGTCTTACCAAATTGTATTATGGTCACGGCTTAATGGACTAGATAATAGACTTGTAATATTTGTCCATCAATTTTCTTTACACCAATCATCTACCAATAAGATGGTATACTCTTTTGATTTCGTTGGTCGAGTCGATTGTACCTGAGTCATGTTCTTTATGCTTTATAAGTAATTGATTTCAGTTCAGTTCAGTTCAGTTTGGTTTAGTGGCAGTCAGTTTAGTTCAGTAATTTCCTTTTAGTAAAGAACATGGCTCAGTTCAGTTTAGTTCAATTATAAAGAACATGATTCGGATTCTAATCCATGTCCATTATATCCACTAGCCACTTCAGCTTGATAGGGACCGAAATGAAAAGATCTTTTTCTATTGAATATGTACATTTTGGTAAAATAATGTTTGTCAAATTGAATAAAATTAATGTGAAGCACGATAATTAGTTTATAATAGGTTACTTGGTGAGTGAAGCAAAATATATTGAATGTCAACAAAGATATCCACTTGACTAGCTAGATGTTTACGGTATTAATAATGGGCTTTCCTATATTGAATTTGTGTTCTCTTATATCAAAATTAGATTTCACCTAACTTATTTTTAAAAGACACTTTAAAGAAAGAGAATTGTCTCGCACATATAAATATTTTATCATCTATATAGCTAGCCAATATGGGGTAACTAACAAAATTAATATATGCTCAAATGTTACAATATTCAGAGCCTTACTTGGGCATGCATGGGCAGGATGGGCGTCCGCCGCTCTAAAATAAGAGGGTTCCAATATACATTAAATGTTACTTGAGAGGCGATCAGGTTTGACAATGAGCTTATTGCGAAATAATGGGCTTATGTGTGACAATAGGAGGAGGATGTAACATTTATGTAATTAAATAGGGGATACTGACAAACTTGTAAATAAATGAAAAGTAGTTATAAGCATGAAAGGGATGAAAGAAAGAGGAGGGCGATATCAGTGCTAGTGTCATCACGAGAGATAATTTACTTTTAATTCTTTTCTTTAAAATACATTTTCTCGATCTTCCCGAACTCATTTTTCGGAAATTTTTATACTATTGGACTCATGTTAATTAGGCGGTCATTTTGAGATCCATTGCTGTTAAGTAAAAACGATTTTTCAAATTTCTTTAATTTTTATCAATTTAACCATTTTCATAATTTATTGTGACTAAACCGTGAGGAATTTGGCTTTAACCTTAGAATTAAAGTTTTTTAGAATTACAATAGACATCTTCTGAAATTTTTCAAGAATTATCTGTGCAGTTTTTGAATTAACCGAAAAACGCTCACCAGATCGCTGGATTGCGTTCACCAGACATTTCGAGGTGGTTGTTCTTTGACAACTTGTTTGTTGGAAGAATATAACTATTATGTTGGAACAATTGGTACACCGATTTATTTTGTTGGAACAACACATGATTCTGTTGGAAAAACACAATATTACGTTGGAATAACACGGTATTTTGTTAAAATAATATAGCATCTTGTTGGAACAACACATTATTGAGCCTTCAGACAACTGTCACAAACTGTCATGTGAAATAACTTCTTATGACAGACTGCAAATAGCGTAGCGTTATTTTAACTTGAATCCTTTGACATACATTAGAAAAAAAATCTATCATTTTGTTGATTTTCACATGACAAGAACTTTAAATGTATCTGTCAACCGAACTCTCCTTAGTTTGAGTTTTTGAACTTTAGATGACAGTTATTTTATTTAGTCTGTCACTACAATATAGTTAAAATAATAGTTCTTATTTATTTCATGTCATTAAATTGTCTGAAGATGATAAGTTTTACATTTATTGTATCATTGTCACTGTATGAACATAACACTTTTATTAGATATTGTATGTCATTACATGTTACTATTGTAAGGCCAATTTGTATCATAAAATTGTACAGTTTATATATCACCATTAACCAACAAAGTACAAACTTATTTCAAGTACTTACAAAAGGAACCTACATACATAGTGTAGAATAAAAGTACCACAACTTAATCTACAAAATACCATAACTTAATCTAATCTAATGTGCCAAGACTTGACCAAAACACCAAAACTTAATATATATTGTGCAATGTTGAAGCTAGCGGTGTAGATTATAGTTACTTTCTTTTTTATTTACTTGTTTTATAGAGCATATATTATATTGGTTTTTACTCCATAATCTAATGGTGTGGACAAAACAAAGTAATGGTTACTTTATAAAAAATAAGGTGACCGTAGAATTTCTCTAAAGCTAGCTATTTTAACCTTGATGACATGTACCCATTTTTCAAATACTTCATCAAGATCAGCATGGATGTGACACATTCACAATTTCGAAAAGCTTTGATGGCAGCTCCTCCTATACGATGCGATGAAAAATAAAAAAAGGTTAACAAACAACAACCAACAAACTGTAATTTGAGCTACTGAATAATTCATGAAGTCAGTTCTCTAGACATCCCACCATGAAAATTACATACAGTTAGTTGGACCAATATCAAACTTCAACAAGAACAATGGGTACACAAATATAAAATCTCTATGTTTTTACATATTTCATTATAAAGTCTCTCATACTACTACAAGGTCTTTAACTTTTGTTTAATTTAATTATTTAGTCCGTTTGTATATAAAAGTACAATAATACCCCTACTTATAAAAACATATAATATTTATCTCATATAATTTCAAAGTTAATAAAAAAAAACTTCTAATGCAATTTATCTAGTATATATATCTAAATAATTCTTATACATTTATATATTCAATATATATAATTATTTTTTTCTAGTTTCACCTTTTGTTAGTATTTAATGTGATATTTTTAAAACAAACACTAAATACTATTATAATTTTAATAACAAAATTACAAAATCATTTTTTTTATCTTTTTTATCCATAAAGTTTATAAGAAAACACGGTAAACGATTATAAAAATTGTAAGTTCTTGCCTAATATAGTAAGTCGCTATATTTTTAGAAGTAATTATATAATCCTTCGTTGTTTTATTCAATTATTTAGTTCTTGTGATTCAGTCAATGATCAAACTAGTCTAGATAAAATTTTAATACAAAAATTAGCTTTAATTTTTGTTTTAATTTAATGATATGTATTTTTTATATTTTCTTTTTCTTTTTTTTTGTTCACATAATTTAATATAATTTTTATACTATTAAGTAAGTATTTTTTTTAGAAGTAATAATTGATTTATTGATTTTATATAATTATATAATTTTCTTTTTTGTATGTTTCTTAAGGAAAAAACAATATAAGTTTCATCTAGTAGCTTATAACATAGTCATTAAAAAATCTTGACAAGATAAAATATTCATGAAACTTGAAAAGTTTGAATTTTATTTATTTTATTATAAATTTTAGAGTTGAAAAGAATAAAGAAAATAATTTTGTAACTTTTTTATTAAAAGTTAAAAAGTTATTATAATATTTATTGTTTGTTTTTAAAATATTGTTATATTAAATATTTGATAAATTAATTAAAAGTATTTTTTATTAACTTTGAAAAGTATATAAGATTATATATTTTTATATCTAGGGGTATTATTGTACTTTTATGCATAAAATGACTAAATAATTGATTTAAACAAAATTTAAGGACCTTATAGTTATATGAAAACGAATCAATTATTAGAGGACGAGGTACTTGAACATTAAAAACATCTTAAAAAAATATAAAAATTGAAGTTTTCCGGAAAACGGCTGTATGGAGAAACGTGCACGGTGGCCGGAGAAACGGGCTCTAAGACCGAAAACGCTCTTTTTTTGGAACTTTACAAAATTAACTATTTTTGAGTATGTTTTTCAAAAATTACGTACTTTATTCATGATTTTGTCCATAATCGTGAGCAAAAAGTGTGTTTTCAGAGTTAAAAAGTTCAGTTTTGTAAAAAATGATGTTGAGAGGTTTTAGAATTTCAAAATGAAAGAGAAAATTATGACAATCGTGTTTAAAAAAAAAGTGGACTATAATTAAAAAAAACTAATTGTAGCAATCCACTAATCAAAATTGACTTTAAAATAAACAAATAAATATATAACATATCGAAAATTCTAGACGTCGAGTGCACGCTACTATAGAGAGGGACAAATAAAGTGATTTTATACTTGCTCGTTTAATTTATTTAAAGTATATATTTGCACATGTTATTTATTTTTTTCGAAAGGATTTGCACATGTTATTTAATTTATTGTTTTGGGTAAATGAACTTTAAAAATAACTAGGGACCGTGTTTTCAAATGGACGGGGAATTTACTCTATAGTCTTTTTTATTACCATTGTACCCCGCAAACTCTTTTACTGTGTATACGGAGGATTAAATTGAAAAAAAATGCTCAATTTGATGCACTTCTTTAAAAGGTCTTTATATTATATTCAAACTGCAAAAGAAAATCAATTTCTCCCATTGACTATGGCGTGTTTGGCAAAGAGTTTTTTGGGCTACAAAGAGCCTTTTAAGCTCAATTAGCATTTTGGATAATTGTTATGGTATTTGACAAAGAGTTTTTTGGCAGAGCCTTTTGAGCCTAAAAAGCTTCTAAATTGAGCTTTTTGAATTAGTTGTTTCCATTATTTTCTGTAAATGGCTAAAATACCATCATTTACCCTTTTAATTTTACAACTTCTCTCCTTAATTGATTACTGATTTTAATTTTTCTTTAATGATTTATTTAAGTCCTTCTTTTGATGATTTCGTTTTATGTTTTGATTTTTGAGTGATTTTGGCTTTTGCTTTACAAATTAACCTTTTTATTATTATTTGAAATGTGGTTTCTAAGTTACAATTATATAATTTAATATGAATTGGTTATTTATTTTTTATTTTTTCTTTTCTTTTTCTATATTATTAAAGACTTTATAATATTTGTTAAGCTTTTAACTACATATATTATACCATAATATCAATGTCTTTAATTGTCATTTTAGCTAAACAGCTAATTTACAAACAGCTAAATTTTACCAAACATGTTTACAAACAGCTAGTCAAAACAGCTAACTCAAACAGCTAACAGCTAACTCAAACAGCTAACAGCTCGTTTCCAAACAAAGCCTAAAAGCAGCTTTTTCTAAATTAGCTTTTTCATCCCAAAAAAGCTATCTTAATCATTTCTTTACCAAACACTTAATTAGAGTTTTCATTGGTCAAAACCTCTAATTATCTCTCAAAAAGATGTTTACCAAATGGGGCCACAATCTCTATTGATGTATTTCGCATCTTTTGAATTAATAAAAATCAAATCTTTATTTTACTCACAACTCCTGTCGAGTTTTGAAGGTCTCGACTGATAATAGTGTGCAAACATCAATTTAAGGGCCAAGTTCAAAAAAAATTATGTGGTTTCACCTTCTTGCAAGAAAAAGATTGTGGAATTTTATTTTATTTTGCAAACACAATATTGTGCTTTAACATTTTTTCTAAAAAAACGACATTTTGGTTTGACGTTATAAAATCACTATTAACGACCTTAAAATGAAAAATTTCAAAAATTAAAATTGTTTAATACTATGTTTATCATAGAAACACATAAAATCATCGTTTTTTAATCTTTCTCTCTCTAAACGTTGACTTTCTCTTTCTCATTGAACACCATCTAAATGATCACAAAATAAAAATGGTGGCAGAATTAAAGTTTCTTAAAAATATCAATTTATTTTAGAATATATAATTTTTTAAATCGTTAACGGTGATTTTAAGAGTGTCAATAAATTTTTTTTCTGATTTTGCTAAAATGTGAATCACAATCCTATAGTTGCAAAAAAGAAATTCTACGGTCTTGTTTTTCTGAAAATAAGTGAATCATGATATAAGTCTTTTTTGAAACTTTATCTTTAATAAGTGAACCATATGGGTTTTCGTGATGATAAATTCTACAATTCTCAAAGTATCAAAACGGGTTTCCCCCATAGTTAACCTTTTTCCAAGGCGAAACATAATTTTTTTTTTGGTAACGAAAAGTTTAGTTAAAGGTACGCCTATCCACTCGCAAGGTTAGGGCAAACCACAAACCTCGATGAGGATTCACAGTGGAGTTTACAGATTGCCTACCAATAAGAAAATTTTGACGAAGTGGAGACTCGAACCACAAACCTTTCAAGTAATGTCTTCCCACTTGGACCAACTCTTATTGGTTAAGGCGAGAGGTATTTAAAAAAAAAAATTGCCCATTGACTTGCCATTGCTTGCTCAAATTCAATATAAATAATGGAGTGCACATCTGAATTTTATTTCAATTGGAATTATTAAGAACGTTTAAAAAGAATGTGGAAGCTTGAGATAGGTAATGACAAAGATGAAAATCCTTTCCTATTTAGTACAAATAATTTTATGGGCAGGCATGTTTGGAGATTCCATAAGGATCTTGGCACTCCTCAAGAACTTCAACAAATTCAAACTGCCCAACAAAATTTCACCGCCAATCGTTTTGAAGTCAAAGCCAGCAGTGATGTTTTCAAGAATCTTCAGGTAAGAGAGCACTTGATGCTATCTTGATTACCCATTTAGGTTTCCCTGATACATACAGGGTGCTTCTGATGTATATATTTATATTTTCTGAACATTTTTCTTAAAGAATTGAAATCAATGTCTTAAATTAGTGTTTGAATCCTTTTTTATAACTAGAGAGATCATGAAGTCCAACCACTATCAGAATAGAAGAATTGTAAAGAAAAAAGAAAAGAGAAAAAGAAGACAGTTTGTATTGGCAACACTTTAATCAATAAGTGTCGTAAATGTGGGGTAGCAAAACATCATTTTCGCATGTCAGATATTATTATATAAACATAATCGAACCTTAATTATTATTTTAAACTTTTCGTTCAATCGGTTCCTTGACATTGTATAAGAACATCTACGATTGATTAATCCTGAGTTTGAGTTCTGTCCATCTTATTTATGGGTGAATTAAAGATATATGGTCCTATATTATTTATGTATCAAGCAAAGTCTTAACTATTAGCTTGATCTTTTAATTCAATCGATTTCTTAGCACCCAAAAGACAAAATATCAAGAATCTCAGGATACTTTTGAAAAATAAAATAAAACTGTATGCATATTTGGCATGGGCAGGACAGTTAGATTTCTATTGTTTCTTAAGTTTTTTTTATTAATGTGTTAAAAATTACTTGCACAGCTTATCAAAGAAAATGAAGTTGATGTCTTCAGCATACCAAGGATAAAATTGGAAGAAGATGAAGAAATAACAGATGAAAAGATTGAAACATCTATAAGAAAAGCTATGAGATTCAGTTGTGCAATCCAAGCAAGTGATGGCCATTGGCCTTGTGAATTTTCAGGAGAAATGTTTCTAACTCCTCCTATGGTATGTGTATCTTCATTAGGATTTTCTGAGTTTATCTCAAAGTCTAGATGTATATGTTATATATGTAAGCCATACAGTTATATACTTCATTCGTTTTTAAATGTTGGTCATTTTTCAGAAGTGAATTTTTTTCATAACTGTTGGTCGTTTTTTCCATTTATGGTAATAAGAATTAGTGTTTTGTCAATTATGTTTTTATGCTTATAGAGTATAAGGAAACAAGTAACACAAGAGAAATTAAAATGAGAATATATAAGTATTTTGTATATTATAATTAATGATATCTTAATTTTTCATATTTTTATAAAAACGACTAACATTTAAAAACGGAGGAAGTATGATGTAAATTAAATGTTATAAAATAATAAAGGTCTTACTTTATGCGTCTTACTTTTTGCGCAACGTTTTGTCAAATTTTTTGATGCACCAGCCAATAGGGAAAATTCACAGTTATGTTGCGCCCATTAAGTTTATAGTCTACATTTGAAAAGAATAACTATATGATTTTGTGGGGGGTTTGCAAACATCTAAACTAATATTATTCCAATCTTTTTATTTATTCACGAAATTTGATTAAATGAGCCGGAAACGTATTCTAACCTTAGCTAGAGCTTAATTTGATGGCTACATATTTTACATAAAATGATCTTGTTCCATATACAGTAATACTTTATTCTAATATTTAATCTTTTACAAATTTTGCAGATTATATGTCTTTATGTTACCAAAACACTTCATACCGTTCTGTCAGACGAACACAGAAAAGAACTACTACGATACATATATAACCATCAAGTATGTAATAATAGTACTAACAGCTCTAATATGATTATCAGAGAATTCAGAAAAATTAACTATTCATTTGGACTTTTAAAAGTTATTTAATCTTAAATCATGCCGAATCGTTCTTAATAACTACTTAAGTTCACGTTTGACTGTATTAGAAGGTACTGATATTAGTTTCAAAGTTTCTAATGTGCAAACTTTTGATACTAGAAATCAGAAATCCTGAAGTTAATATCTCATCTATAGTTTTCATCTTTTGGTACCATCAATTTTGAATCAGAGACTAATTAAGAGCAACTAAACAAAAATATAGGACTCATTAAAAAAATTTCCATTTCAGTTAAGTTCAATAGTAATTAATTTAGTAATTTTCCTTCAGTAAATGCACTTCAACTCAGTTCAATAGTATCTAGTTCAGTTCAATTCAATTATAAAAAACCGTGCCTTAAAAAGTACTAACATACAATAGACAAGAGTAAGAAAAAGAAAAACGCAAAAATTTAATTCATTTGCAAGTTGAGAAATATATATATTTTAAGGTAAATAGTTTAATAATCTATATATCACGTCGTGTAATATATTATGTTAAAACACACGATTTAATCTTTATATTTTTAATAATACATCTTAATTTTTTTTTAATGTTTATTATATATATATTCAACAGTTTTGTAGACTTAAAAATTCAATTACCTAAATTTAATTTACTTTTAATAAGTAAATGGTACATCACTAATTTAATAGATTCGTGGACTAAATTCTTGAACATAACAAACGAGAAGAACTTGATAACATAGTATAAAGACTGTTTAATTATTTACCTTATTTTTTATTAGTTAAAAAGTACTAATTTATTTTAAATTTGTACATTTGATCATTAACCTTTTATTTGGTCATATTTGACCACTCATTTTGTATATTAGGTGAAATCTCACCATTATTATGTTAATTGACATTTCTACATTCATATATGTAGCAAATTTATAATTTTATCTTTAATTTCTTAATTAAAGTGGAGAAATTTTATTAATAACAATTTTATCTCCTTTTAATTTTGATTAAAAAATGGTGAAATCTCACTAAATTGATAGATCAATGAATATAACCAAATTTACAAAGGTGAATGACCAAATGACAAGTACTTTACAAAGTTAACGAGATAAAATTTTATAAATGGTGTAAAATTTTATGACATAGTATATTGATTTCGATAATGTGACACTTACACATGTTATTGTTGATTTTCTGTAACTGTGATTGTCTCTTTAAAAGAAATGTAGTAAAATTTTACGTAGTAAACAATGTTAATCAAATTTATTCTATTTACTAACTTTGTAAATCATACCTCTCTTAACAAAACAGAATAAAGATGGAGGATGGGGATTTCATATAGAAAGCAAAAGTATAATGTTATGCACGACACTTAATTATGTTTCTTTGCGCTTGCTTGGCCAACAATTTGATGATAATGAGGTTGCAAAAGCCCGAAAATGGATTCTTGATCATGGAGGTGCTATCTACACTCAAATTTGGGGGAAGATTTTCCTTTCGGTAACTAACAACTCAATCTTACATATACATATATATTTACCAACTGAAAATACTTTCAATATCACCATCAATTAATAATAATTTTATCCCTAAACGGTACAATTATGCTTAGCATGCGCTAATTTTACCCCTAATGCTCCAATATTACAGTGTGTTTTCCACCCATATCAACAATATGTGCACATACAGGATAATATTTTTCCATGTCTGTGCACATACATCTGAAGTGTAAATAATGAAATCTATAACTATTGTTTAGGGATAAAATTGTTATAAGAAAGAGTGCCTCGTAAACACTAAACAATGATGAGTGAGTAGCGACCAATAAGAATTGGTACTACATCTTCTGCTTGAAAGGTTTGCGGTTCGAGTCTCTACTTCGTCAAAATTTAGCTCTTATTGGTTAGCAATTTGTAAACTCCACTGTAAATCCTCATCGAGACCTGTGGTAATTTGACAGTTATTTATCGAACCTCTCAATCAAGTTTATCAATAAATTAGAATAGTTTTGCATATTTTGGCAGATTATTTATCATTTCGGTAGCCGGATTTTGGAATTCTAGATTCCAATCGCCGAAAATTTTAGATTTCGGACATTGGGATTTGAAATTTCAAATTCTGACGGTCGGATTATAGAATTCCAAATTCCATTCCGTTGGATTCTAAAACGGCAGCCAAAATACTCTTTTAGTTTATTTTTTAAAAGAAGAAGAAGAAGAATAAGAGATGGTGATGAAGAAGATGAAGATGGAAAAGTGAAGATTCAGAAAAAATAGGAGAAAATAAATAACTAATTTTGTAATTTTTAAAAGAGTGTAGTTCAATATCTCGAATGAGACCAGGTATGAGTTAAGTGTATCACTTTTTACAAGTTGAAGTAGCTAATAACACGTCTCAAAGTTGGAGTACCTTTTCAGTCAAGTTTAGAGGGTTGCATAGAATGACAATTGCAATCGATAATTTCATTCAAAAAATAAAAAATAATAATAATATATTTATCTTTCATATAAAGAATTTATTATTATTTATTGTTAAAAGAAAAAATTGGGCAATTTCACTTACAGCATTAGGTATGCTCACGTAATATAAGAAAAGAAAACTTAATATCCAAAATGATGGATTACATTTGAAGGTACTTGGAGTATATGAGTGGTCAGGATGCAAGCCAGTGCCTCCAGAAATACATCTACTCCCTTCATTTCTTCCTTTCTGTCCAGGTAATCTTGTCATATTATTAATCTTTATATTAAGGGATAAGTTGAAAAATAATTGCGTAATTTAGTGAATTTGGAAATAAAAGTTTGTGGTTTAACATTTTGCAAATAAAAGTATGTGGTATGAAGCTTTTTGCAAAATAAAGTATCCTGAGTTATAACTTTACGTTTAAATAACAACGAAGCACATTTCGCATTTTTTAAGAAAAATTACATTTACATATCGATAAAACATATTCAATAGTGGCTTTCCCACCCGCAAAATCGAAATTATAAACTGTATTATGGATGTTTTACGTTCTTTTATAATTTGACGGGTTATGGACTAAATTGATGTTTAAGTCCATTTTACCAATCTGTAATTCGAAATGGAGATCAATATTTTGTCAATCTATGGATATAAGTTGTTTAGAGGATAAAAATATCATCAGAACTCAATAATGTGATTTCGAATACTTTTTTTGTAAAAATATTCATACCATATACTTATATTTGCAAAAAGAATCATACCACATATTTTTATTTGCAAACTGTTAAACCACATACGCTTATTTGAAAATTAAGTAAACTACAAACATTATTTTTAAACTTTTTCATTAAATTAATTGCAAAAATAAATCTTGATTTTTCATTGTTTGTTTATTCAATAAAATAAACCGATCGAAAATCTTAATTCTTTTACTATAGAAACTTCTTTTAAAGATTGAAAAGATGTGATTACCTTTTTGATAAACTAAATTTTTTAATGAAATCTTTTAGAATCCAACTCTCTATATTTTTTGGTAGAAAAAAGTGTGGCAAACCACAGCTAAAGAAGCTCACAAAAAGAAACTAAAGAGCCACTTGGGCACCTATTAAAAAAAAAAAACAGAAAAAAAAACTCTCCTATACTTATCGAAATATTAATCCCGCTCTCAACACAATCTAAAATTGATGTTTTCACCACCTCTGAGTGAACGGAGCTTGAGGTAGTTTTAACTTTCTTAACCTTAAGGGTCTTTTGCATATTTTGGGCTAGAGAAATTCCTTTGGATCGGCCTCTATATGGACCATAATGTCGGCTATTTTCTTTATCATAACTAGCCCCTGCATCTGGAAAAGACACGATAGGACTGGGCATCCCGTAGTGAAACTTATCATCCAAAATAACTAGCCCCTGAATCCAACTCTCCATTATTACTCTTTATATCTTTTATAGAATTAGTAGCCACTGGTGACTGATCACTTCTTTACATTTTTTAATGTTGTAGCCAAACATTTGGAATGTGTTTTTTACATAACAAAAAGTTTTCTTTATCAAATATTTAGTGGCAGACA
Source organism: Euphorbia peplus (assembly GCA_028411795.1). Lineage (NCBI taxonomy): Eukaryota > Viridiplantae > Streptophyta > Magnoliopsida > Malpighiales > Euphorbiaceae > Euphorbia > Euphorbia peplus. Next base: position 1,821,481 of record CP110843.1, on the reverse strand, counting down.
AACAAGGCATATAATTTACATTTAAGACGGAATTAAAATTCTTCGCCTAATAATAATTATTCACTTTAAATACTTTAGTTATGACATTGCTTAATATCATGTACATAATAATGTCAGTTTTGTTATAAATTGAACATCTAGCTACACGGTTTTAAAGCGCATCTCTTAGATATCATTTTACCTATACATCATAGTCATCTTTTTTTCATTTGACAGAAAAAAAAGCGCATCTCTTAGATATCATTTTACCTATACATCATAGTCATCTTTTTTTCATTTGACAGAAAAATTATGGTGTTACTTGCGGACTCTTTATGGGCCGATATCATATTTGTATGGAAACAAATCTGTGGGCCCCATCACTGATCTGATTCTCCAATTGAGGGAAGAACTTTATACTCAACCATATGATCAAGTTAATTGGAATACAGCACGCCATTCATCTTTAGAGGTGAAGAATTGAATATTTATAATTTATTAATTAGCTTAAGTTATTAGTGTGTACAGAAAATTAGAAAAACAAAAATACAAAAATGATGGTGTTATCGGAAAATTAGAAACGTGCTTCCATATTGTACTTCTAACAAAAAAATTTCTTCATAAAATTTTTTATTGTGATATCATCAAGGGTTATTTTGATGGTGCCAACTTAAAATTTCACCCCTCAACTACAATCAATGACTGTCAGTCGAACTTTTTGAAACAAAACAAGAAAAACCTATCCATATGTAAACTAGAGTAACAATTTTAATTATTTGTTAAATTAACCCTTGCATCTATATAGAGAGAAACAACAGTATTTTTCTACTAATCCTTTACAATAATATTAATGACACAGGAAGAGCTTCACATTCCTCGTTGGTTTGCACTAGATATGATGTTTGATGTGGTTTATTACTTTGGTGAAACGCTTTTGACACGTTGGCCATTTTCGAAGTTAAGAAAGAAAGCTTTGCATAGAGTTATGGAATTAATCCGTTTTGAGGATCACCAATCTAGATTTCTCACCCATGCTTGTTTGGAAAAGGTATGTACATACACCACTATATATACTTTTATTGTATTATTATTAACGGTTCTGATATATGCACCCCTAGGGGCTGCATATAAGCATTTAATAGAATTGAATATGGTATTGTATTTAATACAAATACATTTATTAGTGAAATTAATTTAAAACTATATATGTTAACAAAATAATCAAAATCCTACTTACCTAAATAAAAAATCCTACATTAGATATGAAATTAAAGATGAGTATAAACCGTTTACTTAATCCAAATTTTGACCCTGACCCTGACCTTACTATTGAACCCTGACACTAAACCCTTGACCCTGATTCTACCATTAAACCCTAACCCTAAACCTTGACCTTGACCCTATCATTGAACCCGAATCCAATACCCTAAACCCTAACCCCTAACCCTAACCCTAACCCAATAGCCTAAACCCTGACTCTGACATTGAACTCTGACCCTAATTATTGACTCTAAACCCCTGACCCCTAACCCTAAACCCTAACCCTAATTTCACAATAGGAAAGTAATTTTATTAAAATGGTATTGAACTTGTATTTAGATTGTTAACATATATAACACTTAATCAAATTAATTAATAAATATAAAAATATTTAAGATAATAAAATATTTAGGGCCTGTTTGGTTTATCTGTTGTTTACTGTTGCGATTTGCTGTTTGTTGTTGCGGTTTGCGGTTACGGTTTGCTGGTTGTTGGTTGCTGTTTAATTATTAGTGTTTGATAAAACTATAATTGCTTATTGTTGTAGAATACGAAATGACTATTAAGGGCATTGTTTTAAATCAATACATAAAATACATTCTAAAAATATAACTTTCGTGATATATCTTATAAATATACACAACCACCAAAACGGGCACGAATAGAGATACATACGCGAATACACGAGCTACTAATTGGAGTGTCCGCAACATAACATGCAATTAATATACCAACAATGTCTGAATTGGTGTTTGCGTCTAGATGTTAATATGAATGAATTCAAATAACAATGTCTAGGTGTTAATTAATATGAATGAATTCAAATAACAACTAATACAATTCGGTTACCGTATCTTTTTCTTACAACATATTCACAAAACATATATATATACATCTTAAACATGGATCTTATTTGCATGATTTACTGATTTCTAATTGAGTTCTGGAAATCATGGTTTCTATCACACTTTTATTTTATCTGCAATCAAGTTTCAAAAGAATCCTAAGGAGAGTTACCTTAGTCAAAGGCGAAATTCAATTAAACAAAATCCAATTCAAAAGAAATAATACAACTAATTTCGTTCAAATCTAAAATACAATAACCACTCAAGAAGAATGATGTGCTTGAACATTAGAACATTGAGGTTTTGAAGGTTTAGAAGCTTTAACGTGTTATTTTGTAGGGTTATTTAAGGGAGGAAATAATTAAAACATAAAAAGGAGTTTGAAAAGCAGGTATTTCTGCTTTTCCTAACAGCAGCAGTTTTGATACTAAACAGCAAGAACTAGATATATTTATTTTCTAATCAAACACTACAAAACCTCCTTTTTAGCTTGTAACAGCAAACAGGAGTTGAAAACCTAAAAAACAAACGCACTCTTAGTTATATGCAGCCCTTAAGGCTGCATATATCAAAACGCTATTACTAAAAATTAAAACTGGTTTAATCATTAAATTAATAGGGCGTGTATACAGAAGGGTTAATTTAAAAAATAATTACCTAATAAGTTCTTTTTATTGGCCCTGAATTTTACTTAAAGTGGAATATATTTCCATTTTCTAAAATCTTGTCTCGCAGAATTTAGGTAATTATAATTATTATTATTATTTTTGTCAATTTGGATTGTTTTCTTTTTACTTAAATAAAACAAAATTTAATACACTTTAGTTCAATTTAGTAAATTTTATTAAATATTTAATTAAAATCACAAGGTCTTATTATAATAAATTACTAAAAGAGATATTATTCAATATATAATCAGTAGTCTTTAATTAATTCAGTAGTTAGTTTTCAAGTGTTGAGAATTTTTATTGTGTTAATCTCGATTTAGTAATAAATTACCAATTGTTCAAGTATATTAATATATAAATATTTTTAATTTTTTTGAAACAAATACATAAAGATTTTACAATTATGCATGTATTTTCATGCAATGTATTCAGGCTTTGCAAATGATGGCTTATTGGGCTGAAGATCCAACTCAAGAAGCACTCAAATTTCACTTTGCTAGACTCCCAGATTACCTTTGGCTAGCTGAAGATGGGATGAAAATGCTGGTCAATTAATTACTTCATTAATTAGTTCATTACTTAATTTATTAGTTAAATAATTGCTAATCACTACATATAATGCAGAATTTGGGCTCCCAATTGTGGGATACAGCTTTTCATGTTCAGGCAATTCTAGCAAGTAATCTTACTGATGAATATGGAATTACTTTGAGAAGAGCTCACGAATTCATCAAGCAAACTCAGGTATAATTAATACTATTTCGTAAATGCTTAATTAAACAATTATAATCGACTCAACAGTAAGAAAGTAACTTTAGTTTTGGTATATCGTAAAAAATAATTATATGATCTCGAATCTTTCTCTCACCCTGTAGATATCTTTTCCTCTAAAAATCTTATAAAATATATTGTCTAGTAATATTACTTTTTATTATTATTATTATTATTATTATTATTATTATTATTATTATTATTATTATTATTATTATTATAAGAATCTGCTAGTATTACTCAATCACAATACAGTATGTAGATCTTTCTATAATCCAGACCGGATTTGGGCCGATATAATTGGCTTAGCCAAGCCCAATCCACATGTTAATTTATGTAGGCCAGGCTGGGATCAGCTTTCAAAAATCAAATCCCAAACCCACGTATAAAAAACTATATGCTTTTCACAAATCACACTATTTGATCACTGACACAATTTCAAAATTTGTGCATTACATTATTGATCTTTTATTTTGTCACGTTAGATCAATTATCTTTATAATTTAGTGAAATCTCATCCTTAATATGTTAAATGATATTTCTACATTTGTGTTATTTTGTAATTTTTAGTTTTAGAATTGATTTTCTTATTTGAAATAGAGAAAACTTAATGTTTTACATATTTATCTCTTTTCAATTTTGATCAAACAATCAAATATGACCAAATTACAAAGGTGAGTGGTGGTGAAGGTGTTAGCTTAGTGGTTAAACACTCTACCTATGATCAGGAAGGTTATGAGTTCGAATTACACAAGGATGGGGGTTTTCGTTTGTTATTTAATGCAAGTGCAATTGCACAAATTTTTAAAAAATTACAAAGGTGAGTAGCCAAAAGTGACCAAATAAAAGGTCGGTGACCAAATGCACAAATTTAGAATATGTCAGTGGCTAAATAGCGCTTTTTGCCTATATTATTTTTTTTATAAATAAAAAAAAAATTTAAGATAAACTACATGTAGTTTGAACCATTTGTAAACATATTTTTGTAGTTTAAAATTATACAAATAAGGATATATGGTTTGAACAATTTGTAAACATGTTCCAAAATATTAACAATGTTAAATAAGACGCGTTAACTAAATATTTTAACATGTTATTTAACTAGATGAGTTATTGATTATTTATTTGAACTCAATAAACATCAACTTAAACACATGACCATACTCAAGTGAAGCAAATCACATACTTTATCCTAAAATTTGTATCTCAAAATAAATATTAAAGATATGAATATGTTAACTATTATTATACTGACAGGCCAGGCTGGCTAAGGATCCTCTAGAGTTTCAAGAAACTCCATGTGTGGAGTTCCTAAGATCTCAGCCAGACAATTGATCCTAGAGCCCTCATTAATTAAACAAAACACTTTTTTCTCTCTCTACGTTTAAATGAGGGCTCTAGAATCTTATTGTGTGGCTGAGATCTTAGAAACTCCACACATGAAGTTCCTTTGGAACTCTAAAGGATCCGGACCTGGCCAGGCTGGGCTGAGCTATTTTTCTATAACTATTATTTTTGAACTTTTTCTTTTATATTACAGAAAAAAGTTGATGATCCTTTAAGTTACACAAAAATCTGTTAGTTATTTTTTACGACCAGTATTATTCTTTACCAAGCATTTATTTTTTTGGTTATGTTAGTGTCACTCCTTGCTATGGCTTTCTATCATAGTCTTAGCTCTTCATAATCGGCTAAAACTATATACATTAATTGAGGACTAGTAAAATTTCTCCTTTTTTTTTTTAACATTGTTATTAATTTTAGTTATTTAAATAACTAAGATACAAGAAAACCCACTTGGAGATTTCAAGAAAACATTAAGATACATGTCAAAAGGGGCATGGCCTTTGGCTGATCGAGATGAAGGGTGGCAAGTTTCTGATTGTACCGCGGAAGCACTCATGGTAATTTCTCAATTAAAGTTTGTTTGAAATATTATCGATTCTTAAAACTTTTCATTTTTATATTATCAATTGTTATTTTTCATGATGTCGACTAAAAATGTAAATAATAAATTGATTAACCATGTAATCAATTGTGAACAAAAGACTATGAGTATTTTTTTTCTAAATTTAGTGTAGCTCTTGTTGTAAATAGGCTATCTCGCCATCTAGACACTCAAAAAGAATCCGATCGAACTGATTTTACCATCTAAACTAACATAGGTGCTTAAATTATTATATTTCTAATAATAATGTTCTATTGTAGGCATTAATGTTATTATCCCAGATGCAGCCAGAGGTTGTCGGTAACACAATTGAATCGCAACGATTATATGATGCAGTCGACTTTCTACTTACATTGCAAGTATGACAAAATATAATTAACCTTTTTAATGTTGGTGTATTAAGTGTCTAATCTGTTATTTCAGCTTATTTCAGTTCAAAATTGTACATTTTTACAATTCAAAAGTATTTCTTTTTATGTGTTTGATGTAGTTATAGATAAAGTGTTCGAATTTTAAAAAAAAGGGTCATATACATAATGAAATGGGTGAAACTCTGTTGAGTTGAATATCAACTGCTAATTAATTTGTTGAGCAATATGACTTATTGTTATTGGAAAATAATAAAAGAAATCATAAGGGCTAACTTCTTGAATTTGTATTTTTTCCATTTAGAAACTTATGGTCTCCCCATTTAGCCACCTAAACTCAACTATTGTGACTTTTCTTTTACTATTTTCTTTATGACCTAACTCTCCTTAGCCTTTTAAACTTGTCACTTCTTTTCATTTAGCCACTTAAATTAGAAGGTATTTCCATATAGTCACTTAAACTTATGAATTATAACTCTTTCCACGCGCTATATGTTTGAGTGACTCAATCCACGTGTCAAGTTCCATTGAATTTCTTTGTCATGTCAACAATATTGTTCAAAGACTAATTGGCCTTAATAAGCACGATTCAACAATCCTTATCCATCTGCGTAATTATGATATCTTGGACTCGACTATTCTATATTACCTTTGAACTCGACTATTCTATATTACCTTTGAATTTATTCTTACGAATGCCTACCTTTCTATAATACTAACCGGGTTAATCGAAAAAGTAGGCCAAAAAATTCACAATTATTTAGTTTAAGTGGCAAAATGAGAAAGTCTTAAGTTTATCGGGCTATAAAAAGATTAAGCCTAATATATATAAATTTCATTATAAATCCAGATAGGTTTACTATTTGTTAAACTTTTTTCTACCAAAATCAGAATGATGTTTCGGGCTTTGGAATGATTTTTTTTTTTTTTTTTCTTCTTTTTTTTACATTTTTGAGATTACAAAATATCAACAATAAATAATGTACCAACTTGACTAATGTGTTTAATTGTAGGGCAAAGATGGTGGTTTTGCAGCTTGGGAGCCACCATCTTCTCGTCAATGGTTGGAGGTATATGTATAATTATTAATTAAAATAGAAAAGGAAAATCAGTTCTTTTCCCAATTTCCGAGAATATCGTGTTTGTTTAGACAGATATTTTCATAATTTTATTTTACTTGTTTAATTAGAAATATAAGACTTTGGGAGAAACTAAACTCAATCGAATTGAAAAAAATTAAATGAATTTTACTGTCTAAATAGTTTTAAGTTAATATATTAAAATTTTGAAAAATTTTATGATTATTTTGTTTTTTACCATCACTTTATTTTGTCTATCATTAAATCATAAGGTGAAAAATGATCTAATAGTAAATAAGACAAAAGATAAACAAATTAAATGAAAAATAAAGTAACCTAATCTACGCCAATATATTACAAGTCAACAAAAAAATTTGGTCATAAACTATCGTCATTTTTTTTCTTGTTTAATCTACGCCAATATATTACAAGACATCAAAAAGATGTGTACCCACGAAATTTTCATCTATCATTTATACCTTTTTTTCTCTAAAGCAAATTGGTAACTTATATATTATAACTTTTGGTTCTCAGATGTTCAATCCCTCTGAAGCCTTTCATGGAGTAATGGTGGAACAGGAGTATGCACAGTTTTAATTATTTAAACCTTGAAATTTAAGTTGTTGGGTGTTGAAATTCAAAAACTAATTAATTTTGATTTATGTTTCTATTTATTTATGTTATTCAATTCAGGTTTATGGAATGTACGGCATCTGTGCTTGAGAGTTTTGTGTTGTTTAAAAAGTTGCATCCTGAATACAGACAGAAAGATGTTGAAACTGCAGTGGCTAAAGCAACTCAATATATAGAAAATACACAAAATATTGATGGTTCTTGGTACGTATTTATATACGATTAATTGTTTAATGGAGTAGAAGTCTCCCGAACTTGGCTCAAAAGAGCGACTGACTCTCTGAATTTATAGAATGTCTTGTTAGTTTTCTGAACATTAATTGGAACTGTTGATTCGGTTTCAAGAGGAAAACGACCGAAAGCCAGAAAAACATAATGCCTTTCGTATGATTTTCCGTCCAAACTCTCCATGCCACCGAGCACTCTGTAAATTTAAAAGACCAATTAATCGATCGCATGAATTATTTTGGGGTGCAGGTATGGGAATTGGGGGATTTGCTACATATATGGTACATATTTTGCACTAAGAGGTTTGGCTGCTGTTGGAAAGACATGTCAAAACAGTAAAATAGTAAAAAAAGGCTGTGAATTTTTGCTTTCCAAACAACTTAGTTCTGGTGGCTGGGGAGAGAGTTACCTCTCCTGCACTAAAAAGGTAATTTAATTTAAATTAAAAGTATCAAGATTAATATATAAGATGTTTTTATCTTTAACTATTAAAAAACTATTAGTTTGAGCTTTTAATTCAATCGTTCACTGATATCATATCAGAGTCTCTGCGAACGAAATGTTCTAAAAAATTGAGTTTTGATTATAAATTAATGAACTAAAATCACATACTGGAATGAACATTTAGGTTAATTAACATCAACTTCATGTTTAATTTTGTAACTAATTGATAGAGTTAACTTAGTTTTTCTTAAGTTAATTAATTATATTTTGTGCCTATCTTCTATTCTCAGGAATTCATATCCTTAGAAGGAAACAAATCAAACTTTGTACAGACTGCATGGGCAATGTTGGGTCTTATTCATGCACAACAAGTTAGTTTATTGAATCTTTCAATTACGGATTTCTGTTATTTGCAACAAAGTCGCGTGTTTTAAAACAGTTCAATTTTAATATTGGTTGTAGCAAGTAAGGTTTTAAAAAGTTAACGGTGTTAAGAAATATATAACGTAGGATGATGAAGACATTTTTTTCTTGATGGAATGGTTTTGACTTTTATTTGAATACATCAAACCTTTGACTTTTTTTTTATCACACTAATCATAGAAAAATCCTCAACAATAATGACATTCATGTATTGTTTTTGAAATGTTAAAATTGCAAATTATAAATGCATATGAAATTAATTAAAACATTCATTTAATTAAGTTTTATGTTTCAAATCGATAGCTCATATTCCCTTTCGACTTTGACTAACGCATCTTTTTACACCGTCAATCTATTGAGACCTTATTTATTAATGGATTATAGTGTTTTTTTATAGTTTATCCTAAATAATATGGAACATTACTAATATTTAATTTATAGTCCAAAATTAATTGTTTATATAATTAATTATTAATTCATTATAAACAGGCCGAGAGGGATTCCACATCTATACATAATGCAGCAAGATTATTGATAAATTCACAACTCGAAAGTGGTGAATTTCCTCAGCAGGTAATATATATGTTAATTAGGATCTTGAATTTTGAAACGACCATGAATTGGTTGGATTACACATGTTTGAAGTATTTAACTATATATTCCTTCCGTTTCATATTATTTGTCGTTTTGAAAAGTTAATTTCGTCCCAACTTATTTGATGTTTTATATTTCTAAGAAGCATGAAATACATTTTTTCCAACTTTACCGTTTTGATGCGTGGCTAGAAATTTATGGAGAATTCTAAATGTTAATTACAAGAGGATATTATGGTAATGTTAAAATATTTTTAATGCTGATTAATAAGTTTTTTTAATATATGTGTTAATTTGGAACAAAGAAAGTAATTTTTTAGGAGGTGCCAAACTATTAGGGATACTCGGTCTCTTTCCTAGTTGCTACCATTTATTCAAAATTATAATTTTCTATATGCAGCAAATGACCGGAGCATCTATGACGACTTGCCTACTTCACTATGCGATGCATAGGAATGTATATCCACTTTGGGCATTGAGTTTATACAGAAAACACATAATTAATAGGTAATTATTACAAGCGTTTTCGGTTAATAAAACGCTAATCATTTTATCTAAACTGTCAATTTACAATTTTATCAATTAAAAGGAAGTTATAATGAGTAATAAAATATAATTTCTCTTTCGAAAAAAAATAAAATATAATTTCAGAGAGAGATGAGATGAGTAGGGTTTTTCGATTAGACATTCACAACCATCTAAGGTTATTCTTTTTCTAGTCGGAAAAGGCTGAATTGAAAAAAACTGAATTGAATTGAATTATTATTTGTTGAATTAACTGAACTAAACTGTACTGATGAATATAGATAAAAAGGAACAAAGTCCAACGTTCCTGTTGTTTTTGGCTTATTTTCAACCAAATTCAATTCATTTCGAATCAGTTCAATTCTCCCAAATTCAACAAAATTCTTTAATCTTTCAGCCAAATTCAGTTAATGCACTCAATTTAGTTTTGATAAATGGGGCCTTATTTGACAATGATGTACTTAAGCCTTGTGTTTTTTGCTGAACTAAGTTCTGTGAATGAAATTAAAATTAATTTTATTAGACTTAATTGAATTATTTTGAAGCGGTAAAAGTAATAATTGAGATGATGAAAAGGAATAATAGATTCTCCAAAAAAAATAAAAAAATAATAGATTAGAATCTCAATCTGTCAAAATTAAAATGATTAGCAGTCTCATAAAGTTTACCTAATAATTAATGTTTAGTCTTATACTGTTGTTTACCTAATTATTAATAAGTACTTACGAATTTCATGTGTGATTATATTATACTGTATTACACATTATCGCAAACTAGATGAAGTTTGTTAAACTAAAGTTTAATATTGAGTGTGATTGATTATATGTTGTTAGGTTTGAAGAAGTAAGAAGATAAAGTAAGATTTATCACAATGTTGGAAAGCACAAGCTAAGTCAAGCACGAACAAGAAATTACGGATATCTTCTTATTCATTTACGAATGTATATATGATTATGGGCCAAAGTTACATATAGGTCAATGAAATCAACTAATGTGTGTTTTTAAGATCTTAAGACATATTATTTTATTCCAAAAGTAAAGACATATTAGTATTTTTTTATTTTTTTTCAAAAGAGACATATTAGTTATTTAAGTTCCCCTAAATGAGTTTTATCTTACATTTATTACAAAGTACTGTAATATCTAATTAATAAAAGCATTCCCCATAAACTTTTGTTAATAAGGGGTAATAGATCTATACCATTATCTTGTGATTTCATATTTAACTCTCGTTTAAGGCCCTTTAAGAAAGACAAAACAAAATATTTCAATGTTGAAGGGACGACATGAATATACATTGGTACTTATTCGATGATAGGGAATTTGGTACGTAATTGAATAATTTGATGCGTATCATTGGCCAATCTTGAATAGAGTTTGATGAAACGACGTAGTTTGATGCCGCACATCCATCACCTTTCCTTTTTATTTCCCATCCATGGTGAGCAGATTAGGGTTTTGGTAGCCGCCACCAAGATCAGATCTCATGTCTCCTTTCATCTCTAAATCCCAGCTCAGATTTCAAAATGGGTACACTTCCGCACCTCAATTTCGATGGTGGTTTCATCATCACTTTACAGATACTAATCAAGTGATAATCAACACCCTTTTACTGTTTCTCACCTCATTAAATCACGTGGTCTATCCTCCCGATGTAGGGAAACCATTTTCCCCAAAGTTGATATCAACACTTTGAGAGAAAATGGAGTGTCTGCATCAAATATTTTTGATTGATTTGTGAAGGGTACATAAAAATCTGCTTTGTTTGTCAATCTTACGATCATTCCTCGACAGTGAATATTGTAAGTAATTACAGAATTTGATTTGGACTATTAAATTAGTCTGCATAATGTGTTAGCTATGTTCATATTTGATACGTCTTAAGTTGATTTATGATTATTAGTTTACAAATTTTGAGCTTGTTTACTTCAATTGTTGTTGTTTATTGATTAATGTTGTTGTTTGTTAGATGAATTTTCTTTCGAAATAACTATCAATAGTTGTTTCACATATCCTTGATGATTAGAAAAATTTGATATGATTTTTCCTAAAGGATCAAATTCATTGTTGAACTTGTTTGTTGGATTAATTTGATCCGAGCTGATGTTTAGGCCAATTGACCGTTTTAAGCAACTTTGGAGGACAACAAGCCATCTCCATTTTGTACTTTGTATTTTTCGAATTTGACTTTTGCAAATTGGGATTGTTCATTGTGATTCTAGTTAACTATTGTGAAAACTTTTCTTATCACCTGGATTTTATGGAGGATAACTTGTTATGGACTAAGTGTTGTGCTTTTCTAATTGATCTTTTGATGTTATTTTGTTCCTCAGATTTCAATGTGGATGACTAACAAAAAGATATTTTGGGTCAATTCTTGGATGTTGCAATGCGTTTGTAATTAATTTCAGAAGTTTTCGGGATAGAACAAGCAGAAAAATATTCCCACAAAAGCAAAAAGGCATCCAAGTTTATGGTGCACTCCTCAACTGCTACGCAACTTCATAATGTTATGACTGAAAATATGTAGTTTGATGGTTTGTTGCAAGAAATGGAAGAGAATGACATTGTTATGGACATTGAGAAAATGGATGCAATGATGCTATTGTGTTTCCAAAGCAAGGCCTTGGAAATGCTGAAGAAGGCCGAGGTGGCACATCCTAAGCACTGTTTCTTACTCCATAAAACATGCGGGATATCTCCAAAATCGGCTATTGCAGCTTCTAAATGTCGGAGCTGTCGATTTGGTCCACCCTCTTTAGAAATTGGATTCCCATAATCCTAAATCCTTATAAAATCAGAAAGTTCTCTGAAGTGATAAATTGCGATTTGGATAAAGACTATTTCACCCAAAGTTCACTTATTTTGCTTTAGAGGAGCTTCTACCTTGTAAGAATCTTTACTGCTCACCCATAGAACATCATTCGTTCATACTTTTGAGTTGCGAGTCTGGAAAAGATGAAGAATGATATGGAGATGCTGGAATCATCACAGCTGTATTTGCTCTATTTAGGTGAAGACAACAACCAAGTCGGGTTACCAAATGTAATGGCAATATTTACTGTTTTGTCTTCCATTCTTGAGTGAATTTTCATGAGTCATCTGCTATTCTTTCTAATTGTATACTTGCATAACTAGAAGTTAAATCTTTTGATACACGGAGATTCCTTACTTGAGCTGTATTTAGTCTGTTTACTGCAGACTTTTCTCGTTTATTCGTCTTTCGAGTGAGTCCTTTATTTGTCCTTAGAGTGAAATGGGACATGCTGTGTTGAAAGTGAGTATGATAGTCTCTTCATTACATTGTTTATTTTGTTCCTCTCGTGCATTTAAAATTTTATATTGTTGATCTGTGAAATTTATATTTTATTTGAAGAGCAGTGAAGTTTACAGCTTTTGGGGGACAGGTACAAGTGATGTCTTGATGCTGAAAATGAATTCAATCTGTCATCCAATGGGTCTGTTATTGAGTAAATAGAAGCATTTCTTTGAAAAGTACGGTCGAAACTCCTTGTTTGGAAAAGCTGCAAAAGGAGAAGTTGGGGCTGTTTGATACAATGCAATCTGCAAATATTGAAGTAATGACCTGAAGATTGGAACACTGACATTAACGAAGTTGAACTGTATCTATCCAACATAACTGAGTAGATGTTTTGTTGAATTCTATTATGATTATGCTATGTTCTTTTTACTCATTCCAATCATGTTAGTAAATTTGTACAAATTAGATATTTTTTATGCTCTCCAATCTTAGAAAAGGTGAATGATATATGAAAGATGCAATGGTATTTGATTAGATGAAATGTAATTAGTGACTATTTAGATGTTTTGCTGAATGCCGAATGATAGTATCTATATAACTTGTTAGCTTCGATTCATTGCGATTGCAGACTCGGGGCATATTACTAGACTTGTTGAAGAACCCATTGGTATGCCCATATCTCATAGATTGGATTTGAACATTGGTATTTGATAACTGTCCCATCTAGGCCGATATCTGTTTCAGCCCACATACACGATATTGGCCCGTTTGTATATTTTTAAGGCTTAATACATAGTTCCCTTTGAACTTTAATATTTTCGCCCGGTTATACCTCGATCTAATTTAGGTTTAATACATAGGCTTAATACAAGGTAAACCCATCAATGGATGATTGGAAGCAAGGAGAAATTCTCTGCACATATTTGAAGCTTTTCTACGATGCAGCAAGCATTTTAACTGGTCCAATGTATCCGCCATGTAATGCATTTTATCATGAGGTGTCCAAGGTCCAATTAGAGCTGACACATGCAGCCATGAGTCAGGATCCATTTGTCAGCAACCTGGCCGGACCTCTGAAAGAGACGTTTGATCAGTATTGGTGGCATTGCTTCCTCGTTTTGGCAATTGCTATTGTCATGGATCCGAGGGTTAAAATGAAGCTTGTTGAGTTCAGTTTGTCTAAGATCTTCGGTGAGCATGCCGGTATGTGGATTAAGATAGTCGATGACGGGATTCATGAGCTCTTTCTCAACTATCTTCCTCCGCATCTCTCTTTGCCAACCAGCTACATGGAAGCAGGGAATACAAGCATCACTGAGGCAGATATTTTCCAAAAAGCACCTCACCGAGAAGTTGTTGCCCTGGAAACAAAACTTCCAAGCGCATATATTGATGCAGGATCCATCTTCCGAGGTGATGAGTCATCACAAAGTAGCCCAACACGAGATGGGTGCCCAGGAAGAAGTACTTATGCAAGAAACTCAGAAGCAAGAATTACCTTTGCAGCAGAATGGTCATGAAGTGGCCAAACAGATGGACAGTCAAGAAGCAGCAATGCAAGATACGAATGGTCCAGTAGAAATAACTCAAGAGATGAATGGTCAAGTAGCAGGAACACGAGACAAACAGTGAAGAAGTTCCGACAAAAGAACTGGACAATCAAGAAGCACCAGCTCATCAATGGTCATTCAAGATGTGATAATGCAAGAGATGCAGCATGGTGCAGGAGAAGCATGTTGAAGAAGGACCTTTGGAGGAGAATAAATAAGAAAGAAGTATCATCAGAGAAGGTGCTTCGGGCTCAAAGAATAACTGAAAAAATGCAGGATCAGGAAAACACGTCTCCCGAAATGAAGGCTCAGAATGAACCAATTGAGGAAAATACGACTTGGGAGATGCATGCTGAAGAAAAATCAAATGCAGAGATGCATTCTCAGGAACAAGCTCACCAGATGCAACTTGGAGAAGCACAGAATCACGAGATGCAGTGCCAAGAATTGCGCAATCTCTAGGCGTACACTTTCAAGCAGTACAGTATCACGATCAACATCATCGACATCATCATGAACCAGTTCACAATCACGAGAAGCATTCTCAACAGGCGCAAGAGACGGATTATCAACCAATGTCTCACGAAATGCACACCCAAGATGACCTTCCTCTAATTTCTGTTGGAAACGGATTTCAAGATTTCGAGGTACATATCTCTGAGATTGCAAATAGCCACCGTTTGAAATCTGAACTAGACCAATACCTGGATGAGTCACTATTTCCTAGAGTACAAGATTTTGATGTGTTGGGTTGGTGGAAGTTGGACAAACTTAATACCCAACTCTCTCCAAGATGGCTGCAGATATCTTGTCAATACCAGTATCAACTATTGCTCCGGAGCCCGTATTTGACATTAGAAGCAAAAGGATAGACAGTTAACAGAGTTCATTGCAGCCAGTGACATTCGAAGCCCTTATTTGTGCGAAGGATTGGCTCAGATATGGATCATCAGCTGCATCCTTGGATAGTATGTCTAATGATTCTGTGAAAATGGAAAAATCGTCATCTAAGTTGGATTTAACCATTGCTGTTTTCGTAGTGCTGCAATAGACATCTGATAGATATTGGTATAATGAGTATTTCTTTTCCTTTCACTTCTCTTCCATATTTCACCTAATGGTCTCGTGTTGACAACCTCTTCGACTTTGACACTCAAAATTGTGAAACTTGGGAAAAAATTACACTAAAAGTTACCGGTATAGGAAAAAGATCAAAAACTGAACCATAAAGTTATGGTAATAAGCTGTTTTATCGACCGATGTTGAGAAAATAGATTCAACATGTACACGATCTGTAGAGCGAAAGGTCGAATGAGAATAAGAACAAATATGTTAGCTTTGGCTGTTGTTATTTATTGTATTGCTGCAAGAACTGTTTCTGTGCATATTTTTTGGAGAGATTGAATCGGGTTTGCAGTTTTGCTCTTTCAGTGACAAATTTGAGCTCTGGTGGTTATACATTTACTGGGAATGTATTTTACTGTTCTTTGCAAAACTAGTCCTACCTTTCTACTATTTCACATGTTATAATAAAACTACTTGTCAAACTGAGCTATTGGTTCGTTATATTTCACATGTCATATTAAAACTACTTGTCCAGTGTGTTCATGATAAAACTTATAACTATGTCTATGGACAAACCAAAAAACTTGTTTCGAGAGTCGAACCTAAATGAAATATGACAAACCTAAAATGTATACCTGTAACATCAACTTATGTCTTGTTTGCGCTGGTTGAGTGGCATTAAAACATTCAGAAGCTATAATCGTTTTATTTCACTTGCAATCTTTTATACATCATATAATAATACAACAAACATCGCATATGATAATGATACAAAAGAATCAAACATTTACACTAATTAAGCAGTAAACTTCGGGTTAAAGAGAAGAACAGGAAGACACTTAAGTGGCTTGGCCTTGCCCACAGCAAAACCAGCTCTTTCGTCCATATTAACCTTGTTATTCTTTTCTTGATCATGATCCGGAAAAACCTTCCAATCGAAGCATTGAACCATAGATGCCACCGTGATGTGAATGATAGATAACGCGAAATGTGAACCGGGACACTTTCTCCTCCCACCACCAAACGGGATAAAACTCATCGAGTTATTGATGTTTCTATCTTCTTGGTTTTCTTGATCTTTTTGCAAGAATCTTTCTGGGTAGAACTCGTCGGGGTGATCCCAAACTTTAGGATCTCTCATTACAGAGTATGCATTGATCATCACGGTAGTACCTTTAGGTATGTCGTATCCTCGGATTTTGCAATCGGAACGACATGCTCTAGGATATGTAGCTGATACTGGATGAAGTCTCATAGTTTCCTTAACAACTGCTTGAAAATAATGTAGCTTCGGGATATCAGACTCTTCCACAAGTCTTTTTCTTCCAACAATCGAGTTTATTTCGTCTCTTAACTTTTTCATTACTCTAGGATGATTCATCAACTCTGCCAATATCCATTCCATGGTCTTTCCTGAAGTATCGGTTCCTGCAAAAAACAGATCCTGACACAAAGAATATATACGTAAGGTAATTGTTTAGAAGCTTCGTTGGAACTGAAATGAAAATGGATATCAAGGAAATATATTTTATGTTCTGGTTCACGATTTGCAAAAAGTGCCCCGCTTTTCTTCTATTCAACGGTTCATTTCTTCTATATCTTTTACATAACACTCCGTAGAGTCTACGGACTAAACTGTTGAATAGAAGAAAAGAGAATTACTTTATAATGTGTTCCGGAAATACAAGAGCAAAATTATTACCATCAAGAAAGATTTAATCTGGATCATGCTTAACTTAAATTCCGCATTCTCGTCATGATAAATCTTCAAGAGAATATCCATCAAATCCTTATCGTCGTCTTTATCTTTTGCTTTTTCTTGGTGTTCTTCCAAGATTTTATCAAACAACATATTATATTCTCTAGGCACATCAACCATTTGTTTCCTATTCAACCAAAATCCAAATTTTTCAAAAGGCCCAAGCATTGTTGCTAATAGTACTCTTGCAGCTAAATCAGCGGTTTTCATCACCAAAACTCTCCACTTTTCGGATTCATCGTCTTCTTTAGAACACCGTGTGCTCATTATCATCCTGCATATTGTGTTGTTTGTAAGCTTGGTGAGCTCCTTACCCAGTTCAATGCTCTCATTCTTCTTAGCCGTATCAGCGACTCTTTCCAATAAGACCATGACTTCTTCACGTCGAACGCCTTTTGAACGTTCGACTTGTTTAGTTCCAAGCAATTCCGTCATACAAAGTTTCTTCATGAATCGCCAGTATTCTCCGTATGGAGCAGCTAGAAAGCTTGAGTTCCCGAACACTAAGCTGTCCCGGAGAGGTGCTTGGGTTTTCGCTGAGAAGACAAGGTCATTTGTTCTGAAAATTTCAGCCGCAAAATCTGCTGAAGAGACGAGAATGAAAGGTAGCGAGCCAAGGCGGAGATAGACCAAAGGCCCATATTTCGATGAGATTTTCGGGAAGCATTTTGTTAGAAATGGAGATAGCAGGTGAAGATGACCGATCAACGGAAGGCTAGGCGGGCTTGGAGGCAAATTCAGATTCACATTTCTGCTTGATTTTTTCAGCATGAATTCAAACGAAATGCAAGAAATGAGCCATATAAACAAGAGACTCAAGTAGAACCAAAAATCAAAAATATTCAACTCCATTAATGTATGTTGTTTGTTAAGCATAAAAGATGAACAATATATAAATTTATGACTCTTTATATAGAGGCTAAAATAGGCTTAATATATATGTTGCTCCTAAATTTGTCTCAAATTTTCAACCATTCCCCTCACCTTTCAAAAGTTACACATACTGTATTTTCTTACTAAAAATGGTAAACTAACATGTTTCTTTTTTCTAATTAAAGGGTTAAAGTGGAAAGCGTTGAACATAAGGAGTTAAACTGAAAAAAGTGTCAACTTTAGGGGTCAGTAGAGGGGTTAAACCTAAATTAATTAAATTAAGGTTTAAACCATATGCTTGTCCTTAAATTTGTCCAAAAAAAGTCATTTGAGTACCTCAACTTTGAGGACAACATATTGAGTCCTTATTCGATGACATGATACTGAGTTGATATTAAAATTACTATTCTTCACATTTTCCAACTCACTGTCATAACATCGTATAAGGACTCAATAGGTCCATATTTTGATAGTTGAGGAACTCAATAAAGCACATTTTGATAGTTGAAGGATTTAATAGGTCGTCTCCAAACTTGAAACACTAAAATGACATTTTTGAATAACTTTAAAGATTTATATATAGTTTAGGCCTTAAATTAATTAGTGTGCAGCACGTTAATTATTAGTTTACAGGTTACTTATTTTTATTTTTGTTTGATGAAATATTATAGGTTACTTGTTGAGTGAAGCAAAACGAAATAAAAGTTTAACTGAATTCCTTAGTTAACTAGCTATTTCAGTGACAAAGACTGTGAGAAAGTCAACAATCATATATATATTTCTGAAATGTCACCAATCATTTTTATATTGTGAGGAAATGTTTATCAAATTAATTTCACGTGAAATCCGCTATGAATTAGTATAATCTATACCATCATGAAAATGAGCTTGAAAGTATTATATATATAGCATAATATTAGAAATTTCGCTATCTGGCATAATATCAAATATTAATAATTTATGTGAAAACCCTAATTCTAAAAACCTCTTGTTTTGAGTTTGAAATTGAGGAGGAAGAAGGCAACCTCTTGTTTTGAGTTTGAAATTGAGGAGGAAGAAGGAAATTTTTGCTTCTTTCTTCCTCCTCCCAACCCCGAATCTGATTTAGTTTTCTCTTTCTTCTCATCGCTCTCTTTGTTTAGCATCATATATCTCAACAGTATTCTTTGGTCATCAGATCTGCATCTAATAGCTATATTTTCTTCATTTATAGCTCGTTCAGATTTAGCACGGGCGGAAAAGGTTGACTTAATCCATAGATCTGTAGATCTACGGGAGTGCAATTTTAGGAAGGACATAGATCCGATTTTCTGGCGAAGCATAGGTGTTGAAGAATGGTTTTTGATTGTTTTTCTGCAGATCCGAAATCTCAAGAAATATATGATGTATTATGTCGTATTTTTAGTACCTTTATGGTGTATTAGACTATTCGTAGCGTTTCTTTGCCCTATATGCGGTTTATACTGGCTTTTGCCTGTGAGGTTTAGTTCCTCCTTTTTATTTGATTATCATCGTGCTGTAACTTTTTATATTATTCAATGATATGATAACTCTTCTATCAAAAAAAATAAATAATTTATGTGATATTTTGAATTAATTAATACTAATTAATTAAATTAATTAATCCTTCAAACCTATTAATATTATCAATTATTTAAACTTATCGATCTTCAAATTTATTATCTTTTTATTTAATTATAATTTATTATTGATGGTAGATTGAAGTCATTCAACCATTTTGTATCCTGTACTAAAAACTAACCATTATTTTCATCACAAATTTAAACTTATCATATATATACTATTATTAAAATGAGCTCGAAAATAACACTTGACATAATATTAGACATCCCATTAATTTTATTTTTACTTTTTAAATTATTAAGGGTGTTCTTAAAAAAAATAAAAAATTTATTAAACGTGTTTTATTATTTTAATTTAGTTAGTTCTCCATTCACCTTCAACTTCTTCCCTTTTAACCTAATAATACCTTTTGTTTCTATTCTTAAAAAAGCATTATATGGAATAAGACTCTAATTTAAATTCGTGATTCTAATTTTAATTTTTTTTAAGTTTATTATGAAGTAGAAATGCGTTGAAATTTTATATAATAATATAAGTCATTAATAGATATGACTATGAGATATATTTTTAGTAAACTAGAATAACACATATTTGTAATTTGTAGTGTGAATTAAACTAAATCAAAAATAATCTTTATAAATTATAATAATTTGTTTATTTTAAATATATTTTGACGTGTTTCATTAAAGTTACTCAACTTTAAATTTTGTTTCAGTTACATCATTTCGAAAATTTCAAAAGAAATTGAACAATGCAAATTGACGTGGCTTTCAAATCATCATAAACTTATAAGTCAAGTTTGATTGTAGACTTTGATCGTCATATGTGCCAACTACTTCGACGACATGAATCATCAATTTTTATCAAAAATTTCTTGAAAAAAAATGGACAACGTGTGACATCTTGATGGTTGTCAGATGACATTTAAATTCAACAATCAAAAGTGATTTATAATGATGATGTAGTCACGTCAATTTTTGGTGTTCAATTTGATCTCATCAATTTAATTAAAAAAAACTCAAAATTGAGTTACTTTATTTAGACAAATCAAAGTTTATTGACTATTGTAAGACAAACGATAAAACTAAGTGAAAGGGTGGTGCAATTCACGGACTCAAAACCTAGTATGTTTCTTGATAAGTGAAGCAAAATGCATCATATTAGACAAGTTGGCGTCACATGGTACATCCTGGCTATGCGGAGTTTTTATGTGGTGTTGAGACTTTCTTTGAGTTCGCAATTAGCCAATTCGTGATCGAGGGGTCATTTTTCTATTTGCGTCCGGTCAATTACTCTGTGGCATTTCGTACCGAAAGTTCCCCCTTGTCACAACATTCGACCGTTTTAGGAGCGCGCACTGTGGACTCTGTGAGTTTAAAGTGTCCATAAGGCTTTGTCTCTCTTAGCCTTAGGTTGAATGTCCGCCTTCTATACTCTCGGTGGATTAGGGTGGATCACTTAAGTCAATGCCAACATTTGACCCAAGGGTAGTGGAGATCGTACGTATGCTGAAATATGGAACCTGTCGCCATAACTCTCCCCCATATATGTCTTAATTCCAAATCCAAAGTCCATCCACTAGATATAGCCGATTTTCCTTGAGATTGCCTTCCAAAACTTCCTTCAAGTCTTACCGATGCCTTGAGGGTGAGAATCCCTACGGGCAAACTGGACTCCTAACACTGGAACATAGCTACGAGTGGTCTGGAGGGCATCAGTTGAAATTAGTGGCAGAACTAGAACTTCAACTCAACAGGGGTCAAAAGTTTACTTACAAAGCCAAAAGGTTACTTAAATGATTTGAGTTCATGAAAATAATAGGTAGAAAAATGTTACATGATATGAACAAATTCTTGTCTTTTTTTTTTAAGATGGGTCGGCTACAAATTCTTGTATTTTTTTTATTTTTTTTAGAACACAAATTCTTGTATGTGGAATAGGAAATTGCTATAAAATCAAATCCATCCATCACATTTTGTAAGATTTAGAAATTATACAATTTTAACCAATCGATGGTTGGCATAGTGGTAGCATGAGGCTGCGCTTGGTAGAGAAGTCTGCAGATCAATCCTCCACAACCGCGACTGGGAGGTATTTAAATACCATAATCCTTGGATCCGCCCCGAATCCGGATTAGTCGGCCCAATGTGATTCGGAAACCGAATGAAAAAACCAAAAAAAAAAAAAAGAAATTATACAATTTTATCAAAAAAAGAATTATACAATTAAAATAGAATTAAATAATTTCTCAAGAAAAAAAAGTAGACAACTAACACAAATTTCTACAATCAACTTCTTAAATTAAACCCAACACTAGTTATTGAAATGACATGGTTTGATGAAGTTAGGTTTAGATATGACAACCACGTCCCTTAACATCTTCAACCTCAAAATAAAGGAGACTGGGGGGTTTCAGGTGGCCGGCGGTTCTGAATTTGTCTTTCATCCAAAAAGGGTGAGGTTGAAATATATTGTAAAATAATTTATCTCTTCATATTTTCAAAGAAGCATTCTTGGAAAAGTTTAGTTCTGTTGTCACACCCCATAACCCATCATCAATGGATGTTGAAATCTGGAGAAGATGTAGAATGACAAAATCAGTTTATTTTCGTATGGTTGTTCTGATGTCTCTATTTTGGTACTGGAAGTTGAATAAACTAAATCCATACTTTAGTTGGAGTGTTTCTTGGAAAATTTGTGAAAAAGTTGAGCTGCACAATAACAAGTTAGAATGTTAGATCTTTCTGATACAAGGCGAGCTATGAAACTTAGAAAATGATATGAAAATTGATGATTATTGATTGGGTTAGGGTCACTCTAACTTGTCGTTTTGAAACCTTATTATGGCCAGAAAACCATAACAGAATACTCAGAGTAATCCCTATCTAAAATGGTTATGCTAAGACTAACTAACTTGAGCGGTTTGAAACCTTATCTATGTGATACATATATAGTGGTTTACTGTTTGGTGACCTATCGTGTGGAAGTGGCTGTAAGATGGCATTTCGTCAATGTTCGATGTCCTGAATACACTATTATCGTTCAAAAAGAAAAGGACTCGAATTCTATTTGGTCATATGTACAGTACTCTATACTTTTCGTGAAGCATAAACCACACAACTGTGTTAATAAATAAACATTACAATATTGCATTGATCAAAACTTATAACTTTCAAGGGTTTAGTGAAGTTATCATAAATCCTTTATCTTTATTTTATTTTTTTTTATACGTGTTAGACCGCTAGAGTCGTTCATTAATGGTTCAGATAACAAAACCTTCAGTGAGAGACTTAGGCCAAGTCCTTTTTTACTTAAACTCAGATAAGGAGCCTGATTCGGTTTTATCCTGTTTCGATAAGTATGGATTCTCTAAAACCCATATTTCTGAAATCATCAGAAAGTTTTCCAAAAGTGCCATGTTGCAATCCGGAAAAGACTATTTCCCCCAAAGTTGACTTCTTTCGCTCTAAAGGAGTTTCAACTCCTGAAATTGTTAGAATCTTCACTGCCAACGCCTGGATCCTAAGATCGAGCTTAGAAAACTCATTGGTTCGTACTTTTAATATTCAATGAGTTGTTTCAATCGAACGACAATGCCATTCAAGCGATCAAACTAAATCTTTGGGTTGTATGTGAAAGTCATGAAGCTCGTTTGCTACCTACTATTAATATTTTGCGAGAAGTTGGTGGTGGAAGTAGTGAAGGAAAGGGGGATTCAATCCTTTGAAGTTGTTGTTCGTTAAAGCAATCAAGGTGTTCACATCAGTGACCAAATCAAAGTGGGATAGAAAGGTTGAGATTTATAACAGATATAGTTGGTCCAACCTTCTTGAAGGATCCATTGTGTATGTCGTACTCAGAGGATAACATAATGAGTACAATGGATTTTTATGTCAACAAATTTAATTTAGAATCTTCGGTCATTGTGAATCGCCCTGTGCTACTTTCATACAGCTTGAAGAAGAGGCTCATTCCAAGGGGTGCAGTTATTCAGTATTTGTTCTCCAAAGGTCTGCTTGAATTGGACTCGAAAATAACTCACATGTTCCAGTGTACCGAGAAGTCTTTCTTGGCATGGAAAGGTATTCCAAGTCTTTTAAAGAAGCCCCTCATTTAATTAAATTGTAGAACGAGAAGTTAAAAGAGGCAACCGGTGAAACGAATTCAAAGTCATGAAGATATTTAAATTCAGAGTCAATGACAAGAAGAAGGTGTACAAGGAGAACTTGGAGCTGTTCCACATACAAGGAGATGCATTAATAGGGGATTCGGTACGTAATTACAGAATTTGATGTGGTTTTGATAAAGATAGCAGCTAATTTAAGTTATTACGTTAACTTTAACATAACAT
Source organism: Euphorbia peplus (assembly GCA_028411795.1). Classification (NCBI taxonomy): domain Eukaryota; kingdom Viridiplantae; phylum Streptophyta; class Magnoliopsida; order Malpighiales; family Euphorbiaceae; genus Euphorbia; species Euphorbia peplus. The sequence continues at coordinate 1,797,273 of CP110843.1, read as the reverse complement.
GTGTTATGTCTTGCATTATTGAATGAAGTTTTATGAGCCATACATGTGAAAAAAGAGCAGGCAGATGTTTTGTAGAATGTAACTTATGCAAGTACGATAGCTCTAGTTTAACTGATTTGAGGTCTTGTAAACTAATCTAGTATCCATTTGTGATATGGATTATTTTTCAAATTTAGAGCTATAGTAAACGTAAAATCCTTGCCAACTTTCGGCTAATGCATATTCACACAATCATAGTTATTGAATATCTAACTAGCCCGAATCCAGTTTCTTATTGGATTCAGTTGTTGAATGGCATCTTCTACTGCGGACAATCTGCATAGATTTTAAAAATATGACTTAGTGAATGAGTTTTGGGGTTATGTGACTTAGTTCAAATTTAATTCAAGTTCTCATGTCATATGTGATTGAGTTTTGACAATCTGCATAGTTTCTGAATAACTTTTTCACTCGGGATCTGAAATATATTCTCATGAAGTTTTTCACAGAAATCTTGTGCTAATTCTCAGTTCTAGCTCTAGTACTACCACCTTCGACCAAATACGTGGCTCTCATTTTACAATGGTCTGAGGAGTACGGATTATTATGACGATCTTTTATGACTAAAATGAAGTGACAATAGAAACAAGTAGTGTATTATTGAAACAATAGATGTTGCTTTCTGTGTTCTTTAAATAGTACGGTAAGACAAGGGGAAAAGATAAAGAAGCAGCGAATGACGGCTCTTCGTTCTTGATTATAGCTGCTGTGTTATTTCTAATTCTCTGAGAATTTCTTCATTGATTTGTTATGGAAAATTAATTATCTTGTGTTCATTTTCTGGAATTCCCTTTAAAACTGCTTAAATTGGAGATTATTTGACGAAATACGTTTGGTTAAACAAATCTCTCATTATGATGAATCTGACCGGAAGTGTGGAACATGACACCGGTCCAGTGTCGAAATTGCATGAAAACTGAACCTTCATGTTGATTCAAAATCGTTTCTCTGAGATTTTTAACCACTTAAAAAAAATGTTAGTTTATAATTGAAGCATGCGAGTATAAATTGGAAGATCAGTGTAGATAGAGAAAAACCAACCAATAGTCCACTGTAATATTTCATGAACAGAAGAAAAAAGCCTCCATCAATTTAGTCATGGTCATTGATGAAAGTAGCAAATGATTTGTCTTCTCAGTAAAATACCTACAAAAAGGATAGTGCAATTTATGAGAACATTAAGCACATGACAACAATTACGTTTCAAAAGCACAATAGCAAACCTTTACTTAAGCCATTAGCAATTTTGTTTATGCCAAAACAAAGACTTGAAATGTTATAACAAAACGCCTTATGAATATGCATTTAGTTTCATTTGAATACATATGAACAATACTTGTTTTCTGGTATTATATTTAAGACCATTGCATGCAGTATGCCCTTTTGACTGAATAATTATATGGTTGCTACAGATATTAACACTTGGAGTAGAGTTAAGAATAGATATTGTGACAGGTTATCATTCATTAATTGGGAAAGAGTTGCTCCTATAAGATACTTAAATTAGCAGCAAACCAGTTCAACAATTAATTTTTTCAAAATTAATGAGATAGTAATTTGATTAGGCTACTAACCTTTACTTTAGAGGAGGAAGGATTTGGATTTGTGTCATTGAGGAGCTACTGTCCCTAAGAATGAAAATTCATATTTGAAGTACATTTGATAGATATCATCTCATTGTTGTATGAATATCAGTGTGGTATCCTGAAATAAAGAGAGATAGAGAAAAAGTTTATTCTTAATAACACTTTTAAGAAAGAATTTGCATATCAACCTACAATAACAAAATTAAGTGCAAATTTCCAATAGAAGTTCACCTTAAAGACTGTAAGATTGAACAAATAAACCCGTATAATTTTTTGGACAGATTCAACAAAAACATTGCATAATCTACCAATTTGAGCCATATACTTATCATATTGGACAAATAACACATTTACATGCAATTGCATTAAATATTAATGAGAGATTAACATAAATTCCTTGTTAAAAAAATAAATCTAAAACTAAACTTAATTTTATGTTGGCAGAATTACATTAAATGCCTTGGAGGAAGAGAAATGCATGCATAGAGATGAAAAGGTGATAGTTGGATGCTTGTGAATTATAAAATGCATTTGGGTTGTACATGCACGAGGTGGAGGTGCAATTTGGAGTGTTGTGTTGAATGTATTCAAATAAAATATTAGTATGATATGTATTAGAATACCGTGATGTATTTGTCATAGTATTTATAGGAATTATATTTGTATTTGTAGGATGTATCATAGAAAATAAAGTGAGTGCTTGTGAGTATTGTTTAAGTTTGTAAGACTTAATTTATTACTTAATAAAATTAAGTTCTTATTTTAGTCCTCTAATAGTTAACATCCCTTACTGAAAATAGAAGAACAGACCATTTTAAAACATTGATCAGCTACATAAGGAATTTGTTCCAGAATAAACCACATACCACTGCAAGATTTTAAGAATGGGAGAAAAAAGGAATAACCAACCAGAGACACAAGATAGGTTGGAGAAAAAAAGCTATAAATAGAAGCAACTCAAAAAGGTGCCATGACAGCATAGTTTCAAATCTTAAGAATTGAAAAGAATAAAGAGTAAGAAAGATTCAAAAAACGAAGAACAGATGAAAAATCCATTTTGGGAAATCACAATATAAATGGTATGGGAGAGAGAAGAAACATCAATCAAACATGCACAACGTCAAATTCTTCCTCCAGTCGCCAAAAATCATCAAATCGTTCTTCAGTCTACATGAGAGCATCTCCAACACAACTAGCTAAACCATTATTGAGCCAAATTTAGCTAGTTGAATAGCTAGAATACACTCCAACAAGGTGACATGACTTTTTAAATATTTTAAAAATTACACTAGCCAAATTGGTTAGCTATTTGTATTTTCTTATCATTTTTTCCGTGTCTTCTTTATTTGTTTCCTTTTTTTTTTTTACTTTTCTTTTTTATTTACCTTAATAATAAAATAATCAAATAGAGAATCAAATAATATCATGGTTGAAGAAAGAAAATAGATTTAGCTAACTAAATTTTAACTAATTCATAATTTATAGTAATTTAAAGTCAAATAATTAGTAGTGGATTGCTATTAACACACCATTTTTATCGAACTACAACCCACATTTTTCCAAAATACCCTTGCCATAATTCTTTTTACATTTTGAAATTCTAAAACCTCGCAACACCCTTCTTTTCCAAAATTGAACTTTCTAACTAAAAAATCACACTTTATGCTCGATTATGGATTATGGACAAAATCATGAATAAAATATGTAATTTTTGATAAAACATTCTCGAAAATAGTTAATTTTGTAAAAAAAAATTAAAAAGAAAAGCGTTTTCGGTCTCGGAATGGAGAAACGCCTTCCTACCTAGGATGTTCCTCCATATGGAGAAACGCTCTCTTAAGACGTTTCTCCACCGTTTTTCGAAAAAATTTAATTTTTATATTTTTTTAATGTATTTTTATTGTTCGAGTACCTCGTCCTTTAATAATTGATCGTCATTATTTCATTCCGGATTTGTTGGCTCATTAAACATCTCAAATTCCGAATTTTTAATGTTCGAGTTTCAAAAATTGTTTTTTTTTTTGTTTGAAAAAAAGTAGACTGTAAATTTAATGACTAGTCTAAATAGATTTGTAATGAAAATAACAAATTTGTCAAAACATGTTGTAGTTTAAAAAAAAATGGACTGTGAATAGGGATACCTCAATTAGTAATGTTGGAGTAAAAGTCAAAGGAAGAGGAGAGTATGGTTGGGAGAGAAGCTTGTGATTGGCGGGTTGTAACGGTAAGAGATATTGGGTCTCTCAGTTGTAAGCCTAGCCTATAGGGTTTGACACTCCATTTGACTTCCATTTGACTTAAGGGTACCGTTTTTAGTTCAGTTTATATTAACAGCACACAATGACTCACATACCCTTACTTTAAGTAGAAATTGAAGGAGATTAAAGGGTAAATTTGTAAATCACAAGATGAATAGTGAATTTGAATTCGTGTAGAAATAAGGTGAAAAGTTAATGGGTAATTGTAATTCTAGTAATTAACTCCACTCCTAAACAAAGTGAATTGAAACGACACAATTAATCCATTGCTCCTTATTAGGGTTTCTGAATTTCGAACTGGAATTCCATTTGGGTATCATCAAATTGTAATTGAAGGCTTCTCTCCATTAAAGGTTAGATTTCTCATGTTTCGTTTTCTCCATTCTAGAAATGGCTACACACCATCTTCAATGCTGTCTTCATCATCATTCATTAGATTCTTTTCAAGTGATTATCCACAACACTCTTTTACTGTCTCTTACCTCATTCATACATGTGGGTTGTCTCCAAAATCCGCTCTTTCTGCTTCTAAAACTCTCCGATTTCGATCCTCCGAGCAGCCTGATTCGGTGTTATCCTGTTTTCACAAGTTTGGATTCTCGAAATCGAATGTCTCTCAAATGATCACAAAATTCCCAAACATGCTATGTTGCAACCCCCAAAACACTATTTCCCCCAAACTTGACTTCTTTCGCTCTATAGGAGTTTCGCCCCCTGAAATTGTTACAATCTTCACTGTTAACCCCTGGATTGTAAAATCGAGCTTAGAAAACAGATTGGTTCGTACTTTCAATATTTTAATTGAGATGTTTCAATCGGAAGACAAAGCCATTGAAGTGATTAAACAGAATCCTTATGCTCTACAAACTTCTGAAGCTGCTCTTAATGTCAACGCTTTGAGAGAAACTGGGGTGCCTGAATCAAATGTTGTGTGGCTAATTCAACATCATTCGATATGTATTTGGAACGAATTCAGTCAAGTTTGGAGAGGCTGTGGAGAAAGTTAAGGAATTGGGGTTCGATCCTATGCAGTTGCGGTTTGTTCTAGCAATCATGGTACTCACAGTATCATCCAAATCAAAGTGGGATGGAAGGGTTGCGGTTTATAAGAGGTGGGGTTGGTCCGATAAAGATATTACTACCGCCTTCAAAAAGTCTCCCTGGTGTATGACAATATCAGAGGATAAGATAATGGATGTGATGGATTTTTTTGTTAATAAATTGGGTGTAGAATCTTCAATCCTTGTGAACTGCCCTCTGCTGCTTGGATACAGCTTGAAGAAGAGGTTGATTCCAAGAGGTGCAGTTAGTCAATATCTGTCGTCAAAAGGTCTACTTAAATTGGATTCAAAAATAAGTAGTATCTTCCTATGTTCGGAGAAGTGTTTCTTGGAAAAATATGTCAACTGTCACGAGGATGCTCCTCATTTAATGAAGCTTTACAATGACAAGTTAAATGAAGCAATCAGTGAGGGGAAAAGGAAGTCATGAAGATAAGGTAATCGGGGACTTCTGAATTTGTTTTGCTCAAATTCAACATCGTCTTTCATCCAAATACGGTGTGGTTGGAATAGATTGTAAAATAACTTATCTCTTCATCTTTTCAAAGAAGCATTCTTGGAGAAGTATAGTTCTGTCACACCTCATAACCCATCATCAATGGAGGTTGAAATCTGGAGAAGATGTAGAATGACAAAATAAGTTTATTTCCGTAAGGTTTTTCTCGGAAATCTTGTTCTGATGTCTCTATTTTGGTACTAGTAATTTATTTTGAAGTTGAAGAAACTAAATTCATACTTTAATTGGAGTGTTTCTTGGAAAATTTGTGAAAATGTTAGATCTTTTACTAATTCTTATCATCTTAGTTGAGCTGCACAATAACAAGTTCAAATGTTAGATCTTTCTGATACAAAACAAGCTGTGAAAGTTAGAAAATGATATGAAGATTCATGATTATTGATTGGTAACTAGGAACTTGAATTATTGATAATCAGATTCGTGATAATATCTGATTAATTGCTAGTGACAACTTAACTTTCCGAATTCCTGTTCCGTTTCCAGTTCTTAAAAGAAGTTGAAATCAGCCATATATGTAGCAAGATGACAATATAACTGGTTAACTTTGGCTTCATTACGGCCACAAACCAAAACAAAATACTAAGAGTAATCCCTCTCGAAATGGCGTGTACTATGTATGTTAAAGTTATCTAACTTGAGCGTTTTGAAACCTTATTATGGCCAGAAAACCAGAACAAAATACTCAGAGTAATCTCTATCTAAAATGGTTATGCTAAGACTAACTAACTTGAGCGGTTTGAAACCTTATGTGATATACAGTGGTTTACTGTTTGGTGACCTATCGTGTGGAAGTGGCTGTAAGATGGCATTTCGTCGATGTTCGATGACTTGAATATTATCATTCAAAAGGAAAACGACTCGAATTCTATTTGGTCATGTGTACTCTATACTTTTTGTGAAGCATAAACATTAATAAATAAAAATTACAATATTATATTGATCAAAACTTATAAATTTCAAAATCCTTAATCTTTATTTTTTTTATACGACGTTAGACTGCTAGAGTCATTCATTAATGGTTCAGATAACAAAACCTTTAGTGAGAGACTTTAGCCATGTCATTTTTTACTTAAACTCAGTAATTTCAGTTCAAGTCAGTAATTTCACTTCAATAAATGCAAATCAATTCAATTCGGCTTTTTTTTTTTGCGATAGAAAAGAAACAGAGCTTTAGAATGTGTAAAAAATAAAGTTGAGGAGATGTGATATCACATTAATTAATGGCTAGACACTTAGTATTTTCTGGCTAGTTCGTAATTACTGGCAATGTCGCACAAATCCAATCAAATTTGCGAAGGTGGTGGAAGAAATGAAGGAAACATGATTCAATCCTTTGAAATTGTTCGGTATCTGTTCTCCAAAGATCTGCTTGAATTGGACTCGAAAATAGCTCACATGTTCCAGTGTACCGAGAAGTCTTTCTTGGAAAGGTGTTCCAAGTCTTTCAAAGAAGAAGCCCCTCATTTAATTAAATTGTAGAACGAGAAGTTAAAAGAGGCAACCGGTGAAGCGAATTCAAAGTCATGAAGATATTTAAATTCAGAGTCAATGACAAGAAGAAGGTGTACAAGGAGAACTTGTAGCTGTTCCACATACAAGGAGATGCATTAATAGGGGATACGGTACGTAATTACAGAATTTGATGTGGTTTTGATAAAGATAGCAACTAATTTAAGCTATTAAGTTAACTTTAACATAACATGTGTTATGTCTTGCATTATTGAATGAAGTTTTGTGAGCCATACATATGAAAAAAAAGCAGGCAGATGTTTTGTGGAATGCAACTTATGCAAGTACGATAGCTCTAGTTTAACTGATTTGAGGTCTTGTAAACTAATCTAATATCCATTTGTGATATGGATTACTTTTCAAATTTAGAGCTAGTAAACGTAAAATCCTTTTGAATTTTCGGCTAATGCATATTCACACAATCATAGTTATTAAATATCTAACTAGCCCGAATGCAGTTTGTTATTGGATTCAGTTGTTGAATGGCATCTTCTACTGTGGACAATCTGCATAGATTTTAAAAATATGACTTATAATGAATGAGTTTTGGGGTTATGTGACTAAGTTCAAATTTAATTCAAGTTCTCATGTGGTATGTGATTGAGTTTTGACAATCTGCATAGTTTCCGAATAACTTTTTCACTCTGGATCTGAAATATATTTTCATGAAGTTTTTCTCAGAAATCTTGTGCTAATTCTCAGTTCTAGCTCTAGTACTACCACCTTCGACCAAATACGTGGCTCCCATTTTACAATGGTCTGAGGACGGATTATTATGACGATCTTTTATGACTAAAATGAAGTGACAATAGAAACAAGTAGTGTATTATTGAAACAATAGATGTTGCTTTCTGTGTTCTTTAAATAGTACGGTATGACAGGGGAAAAGATAATGACGGCTCTTCGTTCTTGATTATAGCTGATGTATTATTTCTAATTCTCTGAGAATTTCTCCATTGCCAAGAGGCTGTTCCGGTCGTTTCTCCATGGAGAAACGATCTAGGAGGCCGGTTTTCAAAAAAATTTAATTTTAAAATTAATTTTAATGTGTTTTTAATGTTCGAGTATCTCGTCTTCTAATGATTGATCACTGTTCTATTCCGGATTTGTTGGGATATTCAACATATTAAATAGAGCTCTAGTTTGGAAAAAGTGGGTTATAAATAGTAATACTTTTTTAATAATAATAGTATAGATCATGGTTATCAAACTCGGCCCGGCCGGTCGAACCGGGTTGACCCGAACCCGGAAGGTAAACCAAGTCGGAAGTAGGGATTATTAAATCCCTTTGAAACCCGCTCAAAACTGGGTGACCCGGACGGTTGAACCGGTGACCCGGAAACCCGGTTACGGGTTAGCGGGTTTCAAAGGGTCAACTTTTCTATTTTTTTTAAAATAAATTTAATAGATTAAATGCATTTTATATTTATTTTGGTAAGTGTATAAAATTCAATTAATGCTTTTAATTGTTGTAGAAGAAAATTAATTCTTTGAACTTAAAAATATTTGTTTAATTTCTGAGTTTGGGGGGATCATCCAAGAATGCAGGGACCTCCTTCTTCCGTTTAAAGACTTTAAAGTCTGCTTTGTTCGAAGGGTAGCAAATGAAGCGGCTCACGCAATTGCTCGAAACGCTTTAATTCATGCTAGCTATTTTTCTAGTTTTATTTTGCCTAATTGGCTTGAGATTATTTTGTGTAAGGATTTGTCCTCTAATTCTCAATAAAGCTCCTGTTTCCTGTCAAAAAAAAAAAAAAAAATATTTGTTTAATTATAGAGTTTTAATGATAAAATATTAAATTATATTTATTAAGTATTTTTATTCAATTTTCTTTTAAATTTTTAGTTGTCAAATAAAATGCTAATTTGACACCTTTTAATTAATATATTGAATATAAAAAAACAAATTAAATGTTAATTTGGCATCAATTTATCAAATATAATTCAAATTAATAGCGTTTTAATATATTTATCGACCTCCGATTCAACCTCGAGTCAATCGCAGTTGAACCTTAAACCCTTAACCTCTAGCTCTTCCGTGTCTTTGACCGTGCCAGGTTTGACATCATGGTATAGATAATAGTATAGATGTCGTTCGGTTCACTTTGTATAATATGGGTTTTTGATTTGTAGTTGATAGGGCAATAGGAATTGGTTTTGGGCAGCTTTGTGAGTTTCTCCATCTAAGGTCTGATTTTTCAATTTCATATCTTCAGTTTTTGATTTGTTATGTTTCGTTTTCTCTGTAAATCTGGAAATGGCTACACACCATCTTCAATGGTGCCTTCATCATCGCTAATTAGGTACTTAACGAGTGATGCTGACTGTGGTAATCCACAACACTCTTTCACTGTTTCTTACCTCACTCAAACATGTGGCTTATCTCCTAAATCTGCTCTTTCTGCTTCTAAAACTGTCCGCTTTCAATCCTCTGAGAAGCCTGATTTGGTTTTATCCTGTTTCCTAAAGTTTGGATTCTCCAAACCCCATATCTCTCAAATTATCACAAAGTTCCCAAAAGTGCTATGCTGCAAACCGGAAAGGACTATTTCCGCTAAAGTTGATTTCTTTCTCTCTAAAGGACTCTCAACCCCTGAAATTATAAAAATGCTCACTCTCAACCCCTGGATCTTAACATCCAGCTTACAAAACTCATTGCTTCCTACTTTTAATACTCTAAATGAGTTGTTTCAATCCAATGACAAAGCCATCCAAGCAATTAATCGAAATCCTTATATTCTATCTACGCGTCTTCAAGGTTCTCTCACTCCTAATATCAACATTTTGAGAGAAACTGGAGTTCCATCGTCAAATATCTTTCTGCTAATTCGTGATCATTCACTTTGCATGAGGACAAATCCAGTAAAACTCAAAAAGGTGGTGGAACAAGTTAAGGAAATGGGATTTGATCCATTGAACTCGCATTTTGTTATAGCCATCACGGTTCTCACTGTGTCAACCAAAGCAAAGAAGGATGGTAGGGTTAAGGTTTATAAGAAGTGGGGTTGGTCTCATCAAGATATTACTACAGCCTTCAAGACGTTCCCGTGGTGTATGACAATCTCAGAGGATAAGATTATGGCCGTCATGGATTTTTACGTCAACACAATGGGTTTAGATTCTTCATATATTGTGAATCGTCCTGAGCTTCTTTCATATAGCTTGAAGAAGAGGCTGATTCCAAGAGGTGCAGTTCTTCTAGATCTGTCATCCAAGGGTCTGGTTGAATTGGATTCAAAGATAAGTAATATGTTCAAATGTTCAGAGAGGGATTTCTTGCGAAAATATGTGAAATGTCACGAGGAAGCTCCTCGTTTAATCAAGTTGTACAATGACAAGTTAAATGAGGCAACCAGTGAAGGGAAAAGGAAGTAGTCATGAAGATGTGAAAATTGGGGATTTATGAATTTATATTGCAATTTGAAGAAGATCATTACCCGAGTTGATCCCTTTTGCTTTAGAGGAGCTTCAGTGAATCTTGATTAGCCGTTTTATTGAATTAAGCTAGCACATATTGTGCTGAAAGTGAGTATGATAGTATTTGCCTTATATGGTTTCTTTTGTTTGTCTCATGCATTTTACAGATTTCTTGCTCTGCAACCTATTTTTATCTATGAATGTTCTTATCTTTGTCATGAAGAAGCGTGTATTGATTTGATGGTATATCGAATTTGGTAGTCATCAAAAGTTGTGTAAGATTTAGGATTTATTAAGTGGCAGACCGATAACGTTAGATTTTCTGTTTTGTTCATAGCCAGTGTAGATTTTGTATACTTGTTTCTTAAAAACCTTTGGCATTTGATGTATTTTAGTTTAGTTGAATTCTGAAAACCATAGTCCTTGTTTTTGATTCGATGATTGAATTTATCTTGCAGTGGAACTTATAATATCTTTGATTCATCGACGTCATTTTACAGCCCGGTTGTTGTTGTTATTTTATCAGTGAAACTTTAAAGTTCACAGTGTCTTGTTTTTGCTATTTACAGCCTTTCAGGATGGGTATTTGTGACACGTCCTTATGCGAAATTGAATTCAATTTGTCATCCAAAGGGTCTGTTATTGTGTAAAGAGGCGTTTCTTGGAAAAGTACGTTGAAACTCCTTGTTTGAAAAGCTGCAGAAGGAGAAGTTGGAGCTGTTCGATGCAAGGCAATCTGTAAATGTTGACAGAACGGCATGCAGATTGAAACATTAAACATTAAGGTATATGAACCGTATCTATCTGAGATGTCTTGTTGAATTCTCGTGTGTGATACTATGTTAATCCTTTTTTATTCATTCAAAACATGTTTGTAAAGGTGTACAAATTAGACAAGTTAGATCTTTCTAATACTTGCAATCTACAACAGTTGCAGATGATATATGAAAGAGCATTGATATTTGATTAGATGATTTAGTGACTAATTCAAGTTATGTGATTAAATTGCTAATCATACTTGAGTATATCTACTATTTAGATGTTTTGACGAATGCCGGAATGATAGTATCTATTTAACTTGTCAGCTTTGGTTCATTTGTTTTGTGCCATTTGTTTTACTGCTGTATCAGTTGTTTAAATGATTCAATTTAGTGCAAGTCTAATCTAGGATAACGTATCTAACTTGTCCAAATCGAGTTGTTTAATGGATTCACTTGTTGAATGGCGTCTTCTACTGCACACAATCTGCAAAGATATTAAAATATGACTAAGTTCAAATAAATATATTGTTATTATATGATGTATGAAGATCGTGATGATATACACTTGATGTGTTTGAACTAGTTATTCAGGACCCTTTGTCCAAAAGGTCCGGTTTATGCAGATATTCAAGCACAATATTAATTACTCTGTTCAGGTGTTCTGAGATGTTTTTGTTAGAAAAGTTTGAGAACTGTTTCGAGGTAGAAGCTAAATGAGGCAATGAATGAAGGGAAGTCATGAAGACCAGTTTTCCTTGAATACAAGTATGTCAGACATCTTCAATCTGGTGCAATCTATTTAGCATTTGGAGTATGCTAATGTTTGCATAACTTTGTGACTTTGGTCCATTCGTTCATGGTGTCAGCGCTTCAGTATTTGATATTTTTTCGATCCATTGACTGGAAATGTCACAACATTGTTTAGTTGAGGCTAGATTTTGGCACAAAAGAAAGGATTGACATTACAGTTGTCGAATTTGGCTCGGAGTCTCCTTATGTATCAAATAGACTTTTTTCTGTCCGGTCATTGGACGATGTTGTGCAAGCAAAGTAGAATTTTTTTGATGTGGGGAAATCTGGCAAAGTTGAAGAAAGAGATGGAGATGCCTTAATATAGTTTTGATGATGTAGAATTTAATAGGGAGGGGGGACTCACCTTTAGCGAATAATTCAGTTGAATTCCTTCAACTGATGTATTCAAGGTATTGTCTACTGATGTGATGATTTATTTAACGAATAAATTGACGAAAATATATTTAACGAACCCCGTACTTTTTCTACTTTCCAAAATGTGATGTATACTTCTGTTATAGTAACATATAAATTCTTGATTGACGGATATATAATAATCAATTTTTTAAACATTCATGTCATATTCTAGTTAGTAAACTCAAACTCTTAACTTAAAAAAAACAACTGCATGTTAATCTCACATCAATTCACATCAATCCAATAAAACAATTCATGATTCTATTTCACGAAACACTATACCGCTAAATTTATGTTGAGTTCGTATCGTGTTGTCGGGTCGTAGCATGAATTTCATGACTTGTTATGTTGGTGTTCTTAGTTAGCATTGGGGCCAAATTATCGGAACATTAGGAGGTTGTCATTGCCTAAAAAATCCCTCAACCAGTTAATTCTTGCTTTCGTACTCAACTTCAAAGGGCACAGTGAGCTTTTAGTTGTTGATACACCTTTTAGACCGGTCTATGTAAGTTTCTCTTGAGATTTTTAGTTACGTGTTATTTGTAGTTGTATGTTGTTTTTTTTTTTTTTTTTGAGAGAGAGTAATTGTATGTTGTTTTTTTTAGAGAGTAATTGTATGTAGTTAACATAAACATGTTAGCTGTACAAATCGAGTTGAACCGTGTAACCGAATGTTTAATTCGACTAATCCGATGAAAATATAGTATGGACTGAGATAGGTCTAAATAGGTCCGGGTGAAACCCACCCATGCTCAATATATCAGCGAATCCAGAAGTGTAGATACTGTTGTTCATGGTTTTAAGAAACGACAGCTTTTCCCTCGCTTACATCACAAATATAGGGTAAAACACACATGTGTTGTACCAACTTTGAGTTAACTCACACTATGATGTACTATCTTTAATTTGTCACACTAATATGTACCACTTTTGTAAAAACTTACAATAAAGTATACATGTATTAAAAATCACCAATTAAAGTTGGTTAAAATGTTACGTTATCCCTTTTCTCCTTTTCCCTTATCAAAGGTGGTTACTACACTACTCAATTTCTCATTTTCTCTTAAAAAATACGATCAAATAACTCAAAGTTGGTACACACATGTGCTTGTACACTATAATGTGAGTGAAACCAAAAGTGGTAAACCATATATGTAATTTACCCCCACAAATATGCTCGGTCATAGTTACCAAATTCAAATTAGGGTTTTTGCGATTCCAATCAAGTTAGGGTTTGTGCTTCGCAGTATCTGAATTTGATATGCTGGAATTGCAATTGGGTGAATTCAAATTAGGGTTTTGCTTTCTTCTTCGTGGCTTAGCTTCTCTGGTCTAGACTCTCGAAAAAGGTCAGCTTTTTATTTCACAATTTAGAAATCATGTTTAGAAATTTGTACTCTTTTGTCACACCATCATCATCATCATCATCATCATCATCATCATCAATGCTGCTTTCATTATCACCCTTGAGATACTTTTCAATTGATTCTGCTCATATTCCACACTCTTTTACTGTATCTTACCTCACTAATACATGTGCTTTATCTTCAAAATCCGCTCTTTCAGTCTGTAAAACTGTCCGATTTGAATCCTCGGATCAGCCTGATTCGGTCATATCATGTTTCCAAAAGTATGGATTCTCGAAATCCAATATCTCTCAAATGATCACAAAGTTCCCCAAATTTCTGTCTTCCAATCCAGACAAGACTATTTCTCCCAAACTGGAGTTTTTTCGCTCCAGAGGAGTTTCAACCTCTGACCTTGTAAAAATCTTAACTGTCAACCCCCGTATTTTGGGGAAGAGCTTAGAAAATACATTGGTTCTTTCTTTCAATACTTTAATTAAGATGTTCCAATCAGAACGCAAAGCCATTGAAGTGATTAAACATAATCCTTTTTCTCTAAATAGAAGTCCTGAAGCTGCTTTGATTCCTAATGTCAACGCTTTGCGAGAAAATGGAGTGCCAGAATCAAATATTTTGTGGTTACTTCATAATTATTACCTATCCATCCTATTGAACCCAATAAAATTCAAAAAGGCGGTGGATGAAGTCAAGGAAATGGGATTCAATCCTTTGAAGTTCCAGTTTTGCGTAGCAATCATGACATTGACAACAGTGAGCAAATCAAAGCGGGATGGAAGGGTTGAGGTTTATAAGAATTGGGGTTGGTCCGATAAAGATATCACCACAGCCTTCAAAAAGTATCCGCGGTGTATGACAATCTCAGATGATAATATAATGGGTACAATGGATTTTTTTGTTAACAAATTGGGTTTAGGATCTTCTGTCATTGCGAATTGCCCTCTGCTACTTGGATACAGCTTGAAGAAGAGGCTGATTCCAAGAGGTGCAGTTATTGAATATCTGTCGTCAAAAGGTCTACTTAAATTGGGTTCAAAAATAAGTACTATGTTTGTATGTACAGAGAGCAGTTTCATGGAAAAATATGTGAAATGTCACAAGGAAGCTCCTCATTTAATTGAATTGTATAACCAGAAGCTAAATCTATCAGATACAGGGGATTCTGGAGAAGATGAAGAATGACAAGGAGATGCCTTAATGAAGCTATCATCGAGGAGAACTCAACAGACCAATGAAGGAGATGCCTTAATGAAGCTAAGTCAATGTAATTGCAAATTTGCCCGTCATTCCTTCTTGGATGAAGTTTGCTTAGAAACTAGAGAAATCAACAGACCAATGTGTTTTTGCTTCTGAAAACAAATGATCTTTGTGTAGTAAGAACTCAAATGTGATTGAAGTCGAATTCAAAGCAAGTTTCAAAATGTGACCGGATATACGAATAACAAGCGTAATTAGATTCAAATTTTCAAATTGCATAATGTTTTTGAACTATGGTGGTATCTATTTGCATAATTTGAATTTTCAACTTTGATTCATTGTATTCATTTCACAGTATCTGCTTGTAAATATGCAAAACCAAGAAGTAGAAAGAAACCTTGCTCGTTGGCATATGCTATGTGAAACATCTGTTGTTAATTTTGTCTTTTCGAGTCTGAATATGCAATTCTGCTATTCCTCTGCATTTTGTTCATCATTCTTAGGAGAATAGACACTGTTGCCAATATGCCTTCCTTTAGGTAGTTTTGCTCTCAACAAATCGGGGTTTAGATTATTCAGTCGTTGTCAATTGTCCTCGATTATTTCCATATAACTCTTGAAGAAGAGTATGGTTCTGCCTACATTCTAATCTCCAACTCTTTGATAACCAAAAAGGACTAAAATTGCACAGAATCTGTTAATGATACCTGAATCTTGTAAGACTTGAACTTCCACTTCCTAGTAAACGTTAGACTTATTATGATTGTACTATTTTTATTTGTAGAGAGTAAGTTGGCTTTTTCCAAATAATTATATACCTAAATTTGTACTTTGATTCAACTTGAGTTAGTGTAGGGTCAGAGAATGCTTTAACTTTCCCCTTTGCTTGATTCGACTTGTTCCGACTAATTCTTTACTGATTGCGGACTCGATCTAGCCGCCTGACTACCACCTTACATTTGTTATCACATAGGTCTTGTACTGCCATATACAGCTGACCGATTTCTTATGAAACCAAACACAATCGTATGAACCATTGCAATGGCATTCGGCTCAAATCAGATTTCAGAGCTGTCTGCGTCTCTCTTCTCCAGTAAATGTCAGATCTTCCTTTCCCATTTGAGTATCATTTACGATGTTTCGTTTTTTCGGGTTCGCTTTCACACCTCATAAACCTAACCTTAACCCGAACCCTTCAATGGCAGTATCATTATCACAAATCAGATACTTATCGATTGATGCTAATTCACACCTTTTTATTGTTTCTCACCTCATGAACACTATCAGTTTCTGTCAATCCGCTTTAATAGCTTCTAAGCTAGTCCAATCCAAGACCTAGGAGAAATTCTGGACTCAATCTCGATCTCACACCAAAAGTTTGGATTCTCCAAACCCCAAAAGTTCTCAGAATTTCAGAGGCAGTGCCTTCTCACGTTGGGGGGATGTTCCTTATAATTTTGCCGCTGGAAATGAGCTTCTTTCGCCGCCACTTGATACGGAACAACCTTTTCCTCTGCTTCTCGAGGAAAACATTAGGAATACCATTCCTACTTGAATACTACGAACTTGGAGCCTAAAACTATAATCGGAAGTCTCAATTTATTCGGGTATTCGATTGAAAGAAGAGTTCGTCTGGGGTATCATGTCTCGAAGGTTTCGGAGTCAAAAGAAGCTGAAATAGTTCGTAGATAAGTCCCCGGTTTGTTGGAGTTTTATCTTGGTATCAAGGAAACCAAAAGCTCAGCGCTCAATGGAGAAGAAGTTTTCAGGGTTCGACCCCTTACCTTGTAAGAATCTCCACACATCCTACCGCTGGTACACTCATAGAGTAATGCTAAAAATCATCTTTTACTGTTTCATACCTCATCATCTAATGAAGCCGGATATGAGAATTACGAGTGTGTCCCAAGAGCTGCTACTCCAAGAGGTACAAACATGAGTTGCTTGTTAAAGTATCATATTTTAAATATGTTATGTGAAACATTTGCTATTTCTATTGTTCGTGTTGTGTCGCAATCGTAGTTCTGTTTTTTTGATTCAAGAGCTAGCTGATGTTTTGCCATTTCATTCATTTGAAAGTGTCTTTCATGTTGTGGCTCTTTTTTTTAGTGTTTGTTTGGTTTTCTTTTCTTTCTTTTTTGGCAGTTGGTTTATTTCAGACATTAGATATGAAGTATTTGATAAATATTGACGAATAGCCACTAGTATACTGTAGCTATTTCAGAAAGGAAATCGGTTAATATCTAGCAGAGCTAACTTCAACAACAGATTGCAAATATTAGGCTGACTTGTGACTTGTGAGTTACTTCGGACCTGTTTGAATCAGTTGTTGCTTATTGTTTGCTGATGTTGGTTGGCATCTCGAGTAAAACAGCAAAAATGTTCTGTAAAAAGAAGAACCAAACGGGCACTTCATTACCTAGTTTATGAGTTGTGTTGGAGGTTTTAGATATATTGTCTTGATTCACATTGGTTGCATCAACTTGATTTTTATTGACGATCTACTTTTCTATAGTAGGAATCCAGAGTCCATTTTCATGTTTGTTAACAATTTTATAGCAATTTCAGGCTATATTAATAAAAACAAGATTTGAACTGCTGCATATTAGCTATTTGTTGCGTAATTTCGAGGCTAATTGGTAGATATTAGCGTGGTTTTCTTCTCAATAAGTATGTTAGTTGTTTCTCAATTTCAACGAAACAATGTATATCAGTTGTTAGGAGTAAAACAACAAGAATGGGCTGCAAAAAACAAAACAAACGACCATGTAGTTGTTTTATGAAGCAAGTTAGTACACTATGCTTAATGTATAGACCTCTTTCGTTGTTTCCTTAGTTTTGATTCTTTTTCTTATCATTCTCAAGCTATGATTAACATATTCTTCTTTATGTATTTGACTAACAAAGTTTTGGTGATTTTTAACTAGAAGAACTGAACTGTTGACTTGAACAAAAGTTACGAACTTTATAATACTGTATTTTTGCTACTATGAACACGTTTGATTTACCTCAGTTACCTACTCTCATCCGTCTTACAGGTTTAGCTACTGATGGGACATTTTCCATCTCAAGAACGATGGGAATATGGTTTAATGTTCGAAACAGCCAAATCATGGTGATAGGGGTGTTTCGATTCAGAGGTTTTGGTCCCAGAGTTGGTAGAAGCCACCATGGTGCTTTTGATGCTAAATGTATATTTGTTGGTGTGGTTTTGCATATAAAATTAAAGTTTCTTACATTACTTTCCATAGAATTTCCAGCATCTTTCAACGACCAATGGGTGCTCAATTTCCCCCTATATGTCCCTAGGCATAGCATTTATAAAAATGACATCAATTTAAAGTTAACGTTTATAAAATACTGTAGGCGATAATTACTTTGTTTTTACGTTACTTGGTGTAGTGTTTATAGTACAATTATGAGTATGACAACGTTATTTAACATGTTTATATATACACAATTAATGGAGATGAATTATTTGTTTTTTCTCAGCAATGATCTGGTAAAATTATTATATGATTTTGCCAGTGCAAACTGCTTTATCAAATTATGTTGTCAATGAGAGTTTGAATAAATAATTTTCCAGAATCTTATAAAATTATTTTTGATTCCTTATTATTCAGTCAATTTTCCACGTGTCCATTGTGTCGGAATTCTCCGGCTCTATCAACAAGATCTACGTCTGTTACTACTCCTCTTTCGGAGTTGGTTCCCTTGTCGTTTCACCTCAGGTGACTTTGAAAACTTATGAATGTTAAAGAGAGGTTCAGGTGAGACAAAGTCACTATAGCGAGACTGATTTTTAGTGTGAGAGAATTAAAAGTGGCGGCAATTTTGAAATTTTAAAAACATGGAAGGCATTATTGAAGAGAAGAGGAGGTGATATCAGCGCTGATGTCACCTCTAGAGAGAAAAAAAAATTTCATTATTTTATTTACAATACATTTTCCCGCTCTTTCCGAACTCATTTTTCAAAAATTATACCACTGAACTCGTATTAATTAGGCGGTCATTTTAAGATCCATTGTTGTTATTTATAGACGATTTTTATTTTTTTATGGTTGTTCCAAATTGGATATTCGGTTGTTCCAGCATAATACTACATTTGTTCCACCAAACTACTACATTTGTTCCAGCAGAATATTTTCATTATTTTATTTAAAATGCATTTTTCCGCTCTTTCCGAATTCATTTTTCAAAAAAAAATTATATCACTGAACTCGTACTAAATAGTCGGTCATTTTGAGATTCATTCTTGTTATTTATAGACGATTTTTATTTTTTTATGGTTGTTCAAAATTGGATACTCGGTTGTTCCAGCAGAGTACTACATTTGTTCCACCAGACTACTACATTTGTTCCAGCAGAATACTCTGGGAGTGTAAAAAAATGTAGTATTCTGGTGGAACAAATGTAGTAGATTGGTGCAACAAATGTAGTATTCTGTTGGAACAACGAATATCCAATTTGGGACAACCATAAAAAAATAAAATAAAAAAAAAATCGTCTATAAATAACAACAATGGATCTCAAAATGACCGCCTAATTAATACGAGTTCACTGGTAAAAAAATTTTGAAAAATGAGTTTTGGAAGAGCGGAAAAATGTATTTTAAAAAAAATAATAATTAAAACTCTTTCTCTCTTCAAATGTGACATCATCGCTGACATCACCTCCTCTTCCTTCCCTCCAATTCCACGCATGAGGAGGTTTCTTTTAATTACAAGTTTGCTAGCTTCCCTTGTCTCACCATAAAAACTAATCTTATTTTAAACTATTGTCTCATTTGAACTTGACTGATGAATGTTATTTATTTATTTATTTTTGAGGAAATATTTATTTATTTATTTTTACAAGTACTTTAGCTTCTTTTTTCTTGTGTCAATTTTTTTAAAAAAAACATTTGTTGATTAGGGATGCAAATCTTGCTAATGTTGATAGTAGTTGCAGTTCTCTATTGAGAAACATATTCTTAATCAAATTTTGCAGATTTGATTGTCCAGAGCTCCTCGAATTATTGAAGTGATTTGGAGTTTTATCTTGGTGTCAAGGAAGCCAAAAGCTCAGTGCTCGATGAAGAAGAAGAAGTAACTTTTCGTGTCCTTTGATCCCACTGGCTGGCTATACTCATGGAGTGATGCTCATCAAACTACACAGGGGGGTTGTCCTTGAATCTGCTTTGAAAGTTTCTAATGGTATTGAATTAGAATTGAATTCAAGTTTTCAAATGTAACCGAGTAACATGGGAGTAAGATAGTATTGGGTTGAACTGAGAAAGTTTTAACCTATCAACAATGAAAGTTGCCCTTGGCATCTCGGATATAGCCGAGAGAAGAGTTTTGTGCAACTTCCAAATCCTGTCATACAAAGGGTTTACTTAAGCTGGATTCAAGAATTATCGGTGTGTTGAATGAGGTGCAAATTGTGTCATATATTAAGTACGTTATGCGACACATTTGCTACTTTTATTGTTCGTAAACTGTCCTGATTTTAGTTATGGGCTTTCTTATGCTAGAGAGCAAGCTGATGAAGAGAGTTTTAATTATCATGTAATCGTGACAGAAACAAGTATGAGAATTCTTGATAGTAATCGCTTGATTCAGGCTCTCAATTCATTGGCTGAAATCTACATTGTTAGATGAAAGAATTCAATTATCATTGAGTTTTATTTTAAATTGTGACTCGTCATCTCCTCTTGATTTCTTGGATTATAATTAGCAAATTAAAGGAAACCAAAATTTTGCAAAACACAATCAATATAGTCCTGTCTCGTGCCCAGTCATACTCCAAATCCGCAATTAATTAAATACATTAGAGGGCCCAAGTAAAGTAGAGCAGGTCCAAATACGACGTCGACCCATATAACCTGGAACCGAGAATCATTTGGTTTACGCTATCAGAAATACGACGTCGTTTTACCTGTCGCAAACACTAACAACACATATTTGTTGGCTTGTTCATAGTTCTGAAATTTTGGTCATTGGAATTCAAATTAGGGTTTTGCGCTCGAAAAAGGTGAGATTTTGATTTCACATGTTGAGCTTCGGACATGATGATGTTTCCTCGTATCTCTAAAACCATTCTTAATTCTACAACTTGTTTGTACTCTTCTTTTTCTGTCACACCATCATCATCATCATCAATGCTTCTTTCATTATCACTCTTCAGATACTTTTCAACTGATAATCCACAACACTCTTTTACTGTCTCTTACCTCACTCAAACATGTGGCTTCTCTCCAAAATCCGCTCTTTCTGCTTCTAAAATTGTCCGGTTTGAATCCTCGGATCAGCCTGATTCGGTGGTATCCTGTTTCCTAAAGTTTGGATTCCCGAAAAACCATATCTCTCAAATGATCAAAAAGTTCCCACAAATGCTGTGTTGCAATCCGGAGGAGATAATTGCCCCTAAAGTTGACTTCTTTAGCTCTAAAGGAGCTTCAACCTCTGACCTTGTCAAAATCTTCACTGTCAACCCCTGGATATTAGACAAGAGCTTAGAAGATCAATTGGTTCCTACTTTTGATGTTTTAGTTAAGACGTTCCGATCGGAATATTATGCCATTGAAGTGATTAAACAGAATCGTTATGTTCTACAAAACAGTCCTGAAGCTGCTTTGATTCCTAGTGTCACCACTTTGAGAAAATATAGGGTGCCTGATTCCAATATTTTGTGGCTAATTCGTAATAGGTGGCTATGCATTGGAGGAAATCCAATCAAATTTGAAAAGAGGGTGAATGAAATGGGGTTCCATCCTTCGAAGTTGCAGTTTGTTATTGCAATCATGGTATTGACATTAATGTCCAAATCAAATAGGGATAGAAGGGTTGAGTATTTTAAGAGGTGGGGTTGGTCCGATAAAGATATTACCACAGCCTTCAAAAAGCATCCATTGTGTATGTCAATCTCAGAGGATAAGCTAATGGCTGTGATGGATATTTATGTCAAAAAACTCGGGATAAAGTCTTCAGTCATCATCAATTGTCCAATACTACTTGGATACAGCTTGAAGAAGAGGCTGATGCCAAGAGGTGCAGTTATTCAATATCTGTCATCCAAGGATCTACTTAAATCGTATTCAAATGTAAGTTGTATGTTCATACGTCCAGAGATGCATTTCTTGGAAAAATATGTGAAATGTCACGAGGAAGCTCCTCATTTAATGAAGTTGTACTATGAGAAGTTAAATGAGGCAATTAGTGAGGGGGAAAGGAAGTCATGAAGATAGGGCGTTCTTGGAAAAGTATGCTGATGTTCGAGCTCCTCGTTTGAAAAAGTTGGAGGAGAAAGAAGTTGGAGCTGTCTGATACAAAAATGGCAGACGTTAGACTTTGATGTGCTGTAGATGAAGATTGCAATTAATTCGACTTGTTATATTCATTGCAACATTTATTCGACTTTGATGTGTTCTTTTGTTCATTCTTGGAGGAAGTTTGATGAGTATAGGCTCATAGCTACCAAACAATGTAGATGTTCTGTTGATGTACTAAATTGATATTAAAAGAGAAATTACAAAGGCAATCCGTCCCGTTAATTTTTTTCATATTGTTGTTTGTTGAGTATCAGATTCATTGGATGAAGATCAATCAGATTCTTATATTCGTATTCCTTTTCGTCTTTCTTTTATTCAATGATTCTTGTTAATTCTTTGAACCCTGTTGGGAAATTTTATGGTCTCTCTCTGTAATATATAGTTTATGCTGGAAGGGTGTGAAGTTGGACTAATTTGAAAACACCGGCTGGGCAATTTACTTCATAGCTACTGTTTGGTCGGGTTTTTGCTTCGAGGTCTTATTTTATTAGTTGCCATGATTGGAGCTATAGTACTGACTCTGCATAGGACCACTAAGGCGAAAAGACAGGATATATTTTGATGAAATACTATTGATATACAATGTTAAATGACCCATTAACAGTCATCTGTTTATAGGGGCGAGTTGATATATTGGTTTGAATCCATTTTGTGGGAAGGGAAGCAAAGAATCCCAAGAAATTGGCTGTTATTCGTGCTGATTAAGAATGCCTTCTCTGTTTCTTACAAGCACGAGAAAGTGCTTTCCGGTGCAATCTTGTATGCTTTTAGTTAGTAGAAGGCTCGGTGAGACCTCAATGTCAAGTGCTTGCTATAGCTACAGCTGCGCATCTTTTGCTGTGGAAAACTAAATTTGGAAACAACAAGTGATTGTCATCTAAATTCTATGTTGTCTTATAACTTCGTTACTTCCTTTACTACCTTGTCAATTTCTCTTATGGTTGCAGCAAATCTGGCTTTGTAATATACAAAAGAAGCTCGTCCCATCATGTATTTCCTTCTTGCTATTAGATAGAGACGAGAATCGTCGGGAAAGTCCTACTTTGAACAGTTTTGTCATTTTCCTAATTTCTCATTGATTGTTTTGATCATTTTTGCTGCTGTTTCTTCTGTTATTTTGGTTATTAAGTCTCAAGAACTTATGCAAATCAGTATACATTTATTTATGTACATCAGGATTGTTTTTAGAGAACCCGACAGATCATAGCAGCTTGCTCTATCTCCTCCTCACTGAAATTTCGAACAATATGGTCCCAGAAATTAAAGAAATCAGGAAAAAGCAGGGTGACGCCTGCCCGTGTTTGAGAAGAACCATACATGCTGAGCCTTGGAACAATTAACAAGGGGATGGAAGCTATTCTTCGCTGCAGCATTACACCAAGAGCACCTGGAATTGAATGGGACATGACGTGTTAGCAAGGCCTTTCTCGTAGGGAGGCAACTAGAAAGAGCCCTCCAAACAAGGTGCCAAACCGATTGCTGGTTGAGCAAAATCCGTTGGGAAGAAACCTAGGAGAAATCTCAAATCATTTAAATTAGATTTCAAGTTTGATATTTAGAAAATGCATAGAGAAGTCATGTGAAGATATCGGAATCATCTCCAAAAACTTAATCGAATTTAGTTGCAATAAAGAAAACATCATCTTATTTTAACATGTAAACAATGAGGGCTTTCAGTTTGTGACACGATAACACAGTTTACAAAGACAACGTGATTGACACGACTCGTTTGACACGATTATCATTTTTTTTTTATCATTAGTATCATATAATACATATAACAGGTTTATGACCATCTAACCCCAATTGACATGCCCTATAAATATTGTTAACACATAGATTGATGTGTGATAAAAATGTATAAAAAATTCATTAAGTTGAAGCTGCTATGGTACCTATCAAACCCTTGAGAGAAAATGGAGTAACTGTATGAAATATCCTGCGGCTTAGGTAGGCATGCGCAATGCCTTGAATCAAATCCAGTTACATTCGAAAAGAATGTGGATGAAGCGAAGGAAATGAGATTCAATCCTTTAAATGGCAGTTTCTTGAAGCAATGGTCGTATTGACACTAGTGACCAAATCAAAGTGGGGTGGAAAGATCGAGGTTTTTAAGAGATATGGTTGGTCCGTTGTGTATGGCAATCTCAAAGGAGAACATAATGGTTAAAATGGATTTTTACATGAACAAGTTTTGTTTAGATTCTACAGTCGTTATGTGTCGTCCTGGACTACTTAGATTAATCTTGAACAAGAAGTTGATTCCAAGAGCTGCAGTTATTGAATATCTATCATCCAAGGGTCTACTTAAATCGGATTCAAAAATAATTAGTACAGAGAGCGGTTTCTTGGAAAAATATGTGAAATGTCACAAGGAAGCTCCTCATTTAATCAAGCTGTACGATGACAAGTTAATGAGGCAACCCTGAAGGGAAGAGGAAGCCATGAAGATATTGAATTTGAATTTTCACCAATTCTATGATTCAATTTCTGCTGTTGTGTAAAGAGAGGTGCTTCTTTGGAAAGTATGCGAAGTCGGAGTTGTCTGATATGCTAGCCGATCTTCAAATGCTCAAGGAATAACATGAAGATGCATTTTATAGGGAACTCGGTAGGAAATTACAGGCTTTGATGTAGTTAAGTGTCCCATTACGCGGATTTCTGAACTGATTGCTTCTGTAATTGGTCCCGATTTCCTTTTAATGTCCAATTCGAGTTTGCTATGTTGATATAGATTTGGTAAAATTGCCAATTTGAATGGTCATACTTTATCGGTAGTTTATATTTTGTCAAATTATCTATTTCATACCAAATTAACCTTGTACTTTGCATTGAATCACCATTAATATGAATGGTTCTGATGTTTTATTTGCTCCGTAAAACGCTTCTACATTCCAGAAATGGATTCACAGTGACACCTTAGGACCCATCAATGGTGGTCTCTTTATCACTGTAATGGTGCTAATCCACATTCTTTCACTGTTTCTTACCTCACAAAAACGTGGTTATCTCCGGAATCGGCTCTGTCAGCTTCTAAAAGTGTTCGATTGGGATCATCGGAGCAGCCTGATTCTGTCCTACCCACAAAACAGAAGAATGATATCATTGTGAGATTTCTAAAATGAATGTGACAGTAGAAGCAAGAAGTAGTGTATAATTGAGATGATAGATGATAAAGAAGCATCGGATGGCAGCTCTTTGTTCTTGATTATAGCTTCTGTGGTAGTTATAGTTCTCTGAGAGTTGCTCGATTGTCATTTTGCTCGTTTGGAAAGATGTTTATATATTGTTATTATAAGATGTATGAAGATCATGATGATATACACTTGATGTGTTTTTTCATGTTAAGTATACGTTATTACTACACGGTCTCTGCACTAGTATTTAACATTCTTTTGATTCGTTGACTGGGAGACGTCACAGACATTGTTTAGTTGAGGCTGGATTTTGGCACAAAAGAAAGGATTGACATTACAATTATTGAATTTGACACGAAGTCTATCGAAGAGACTTTTTATCCGTCAGGTCATTTGATGATGTTGTGCAACCAAAGCAGAATCTTTCTGATGTGAGGAAATCTGGCAAAGTTGAAAAATGAGATGGAGATGCCTTAATAAGTTAATATAGTTGTGATGATGTAGAATTCGACAAGGGAGAGACTCGCCTTTAGCGAATAATATGCATGTGTTGTGTTGGCGTGTATTATCGAATTTCTTCGATTAATGCATAAACGCATTGTCTATTGATGTGATGTGATGTGATGATTGATTTGTTATGTAAAGAATAATATGTGTTACATAATATAATTCTGCGTTTTCTATGCAGGAGAGGAAGTAAATGGTTTTTCTTATCTTGCTTTCATTCATTCATGTCGCGGATAATTCCCCTTAAAAATGCTTAAGTGGAGATTATTTGACAAAAGAAGTTTGGCTAAAAACAAATTATCGGTGTAATATTTATGACAAGAAATGTGGTTAACTTGACACCGGAATGCTACATCCAGTGTTTAAATTGTACAAAAACCCGACTTTTTACATCCGTTGTTCGAGTCCACATCAGCCACTGAAAGACAACAGCTGACAACCACAGTGAACCTGGATTTAGTGTATGTAAAAAGTGTGAGAAATTACCAAATATTAAACTCAATTAAACTAAAACAAATGATAGTTTCATCAACTTGACTTCATCAACTTGTAATTTTGTTCCACTTGACCTACTCAACTTGTCAAATATGAACCATTTTGGTCCTTTGTGCTGACGTGGCATAATATATATGGTTATAAAAAATTTATGTCACATCAACATAAAATGAACACATATGTCACAATTGACAAGTTGAGGAGACCAAGTGTAAAGAAATTACAAGTTGAGAGAGCTAAGTGGACAAAAATTACAAGTTTAGGTGATCAATATGTTATCCTTTAAGTTGAGGGGGCTAAGTGAAAAAATGACAAGTTCAGGAGGCCGTTAATGTATTAAGCCAAACTAAGATAAATGATAGTTTCCTAAAAAAATCAATGTTATTTACTAATTTTGTCAAAATTGTGGTTGTGTCTATTTTCTTGACAAAACAAAGATTGTTTAGTCCGTTACTCAAAAGGTGAAATTCATTAATGGTGTCGGTATTTATTTTAACAAAACTAGAATGGTGTTTAGCTCCTTAAAAAGCTATTTTTCCAGAATTTAAAGTTTTAAACACTTAAAATTTTAAAGAATTTATCAATAAATTAAGAAGAAAATATTTTATATACGTGAGCGCATTTAACACCATTAATTATGTTCTCAAACAAAAATACAATACTTATTTTTGTAAAAAAAAACACACATTATTTGAACAAAATTAGTAAGAACTTTGTTTTAATTGTCAATAATAATTGTTTATAATTTGTGTAACTTGCAAATTTTACAACAAATATTTATCGAGAATAAAAAAATCAAAAAAGCACGGATTTTTAATTTTGTTTACACAAGTATAAAATTCCATAGTAAATCTATTGATTCTACAACTTTACACAGCAAAACGACATAGTTTTATGGTGTTCCATTGTATCTAGGTTCCTTGATTCAAATATCTCCTCTGGTTAGGGTTTGGATTGTATCGTCTGCAAGTGAATTGAATTGGGTGAAATCAAATTGGAGGTTTGGTTTCTTCATTTTGATTTCTTTATTTTCAGTTTTAGTGTTTCGTTTTATCTGCAAAACTCTTCATCATCCTACATATGCCTATGCTTGTCCTTATCATCCATCATCATCATCATCATCATCATCATCATCACTGTTGAGATACTTTTCGAGTGATTATGCTGATGATCCACACTCTTTTACTCTTTCTTACCTCACCAATACATGTGGGTTATCTCCCAAATCGGCTCTTTCTGCCTGTAAAACTCTCCGATTTCAATCCTCCGATCAACCTGATTCGGTTTTATCCTGTTTCCTAAAGCTTGGTTTCTCCAAACCCCACATCTCTCTAATGATCACTAAGTTCCCCAGATTGCTCTCCTTCAATCCCGACAAGACTATTTCACCCAAACTTGACTTCTTTCTCTCTAAAGGAGCTTCCACCTCTGACCTTGTCAAAATATTCACTCTCAACCCTAAGATTTTTGAGAGAAGCTTACAAAATCAATTGCTTCATACTTACAATATTTTAATTCAGATGTTCCAATCCCAACACATTGCCATTCAACTCATTAAACACAATCCTTATGCTCTGTATAAGACTCCTGAAGCTGCTTTGATTCCAAATGTCACCACTTTGAGAAAATATCGGGTGCCTGATTCCAATATTTTGAAGCTATTTCGTCACCATTGGCTATGCATTGGAGTAAATCCAATCAGATTTGAAAAGACTGCGGAGGAAGTCAATGAAATGGGATTAGATCCTTTCAAGTTCAACTTTGTTATTGTAGTCATGGTATTGACATTAATGTCCAAATCAAATAGGGATAGAAGGGTTGAGTTATTTAAGAGGTGGGGTTGGTCCGACAAAGATATTACCACTGCCTTCAAAAAGAATCCATTGTGTATGTCAATCTCAGAGGATAAGCTAATGGCTGTGATGGACTTTTATGTCAAAAAACTCGGGATAAAATCTTCAGTCATCATCAACTGTCCAACACTACTTGGATACAGCGTGAAGAAAAGGCTGATTCCAAGAGGTGTAGTTATTCAATATCTGTCATCCAAGGGTCTACTTAAACTGGATTCAAATGTAACTAGTATGTTCATATGTCCAGAGATGCGTTTCTTGGAAAAATATGTGAAATGTCACGAGGAAGCTCCTCATTTAATGAAGCTGTACAATGACAAGTTAAATGAGGCAATCGATGAGGGGGAAAGGAAGATATGAAGATAAGGTAATCGGGGACTTGTGAATTTGTTTTGCTCAAATTCATCATCGTCTTTCATCCAAAAAAGATGTGGTTGAAATAGATTCGAAAATAACTAATCTGTTCATATTTTCAGAGTGACATTCTTGGAAAAGTATGCTGATGCTCGAGCTACTCGTTTAAAAAAGTTGGACAGAAATAAGTTGGAGCTGTCTGATACAAAAATCTGCAAACGTTGGAGAAATGCCGAGAAGAGGTATTTATTTTCATTTGGTAATTGTAGACTTTGAATGCGCTGTAGATGAAGATAGTAATTAATTCATCTTGTTAATTTAATTGCAACATTAACATGTGTTTTTTTGTTCACAACTCGAGATGAAATGGAAATCTGAGCCTTTTTCCATATGATTTATCTAGAATTCTTCTGTTTTCTTTTCCTGTTTATAAATTCGGGTTAGGAAATTTTACGGTCTCTCTGTAATATACAGTTTTTGCTGGAAAGGTATGAAGTTGGACTAATTTGGAAACACTGGCTGGGCAATTTACTTCTTAGCTACTGTTCAATTGGGTTTTCTCTTCGTAGTCTTATTTTATTAATTGCCTAGATTTGAGCTATAGTACTGACTATGCATAGTAGGACCACTAAGGTGAAAAGACAGAATATATTTCGATGAAATGCTATTGATATACGACGTTAAAGGACTCATTAACGGTCTACTGTTTATTGGGGTGAGTTGATATATTGGCTTGAATCCAATTTGTGGGAAGGGAGGCAAAGAATTCCTAGAAATTGGTTGTTATTCATGCTGATTCAGAATGCTTTCTCTGTTTCTCATAAGCACGAGAAAGTGCTTTTCCGGTTCAATCTTGTATGATTTCGGTTAGTAGAAGGCTCGGTGAGACCTCAATGTCAGGTCATTCGAAAGTGCTTGCTATTATTGCCACTGTGCATCAATGCTGTGGAAAACTAAATGTGGAAACAACAAGTGATAGTTATCTAAATTCTACGTAGTCTTATAACCTAGTTACTTCTATTATCACCTTGTTGATTAGTCTTATTAGGGCTGTCAATATGGGTCGTGACACGATAACACGATTCGCGTAACCCGTAAATTAAGCAGGTCAGGGTTGAGCTGAATGGGTCACGGGTCATAAATGGGTCAATTCGTTTAACCCGTTTATTAAACGGGTCGTGTCGCGGGTTAGTCGTGTCAACCCGTTTATTAAACGGGTCGTGTCAGGGTTGGCCTAAACGGGTCAGCCGAGTCGGTCGACACGACCCGTTTATGACCCGCCAACCCGTTTTGAAACCCCTAAGTGTTATGGGTGCAACAAATCCGTATTCGTGATATATAAGTTTGACATTATGGAGATGGGAAGGATAATGGATCGAAGAAAGACCTTCTCTAGATCAGCAACCAATTTGACTCTTGAGATAGTACCAACAATGACACGATTATTACTGCTTTACAGTTTATGAAAGGCGTCTGCTTGAATTCTGAGTTATCTGAAGTAGCTAGATCATTAAGTGCTCTCTGAATGAATCTGTGAGTATCATTAATTCCGAGTTATATCTAATAAAGCTAGCAGGTGTTATGTTGAACGCGAGTGTGATCTGCTTTATGAAATTCTTACGAGTCACATAATGTATTTCCTTCTTGCTGTTAGCTAGAGACGAGGATTCTCAAAAGAGAATTTAGGATAAATAGAAGTCAAAACACCGGTTTCGTTCGCCTTTGCATGGAGGAAAATTCGAAAAAAATATGACTATCTGGATGAAGGAACCCAGAACTGTGTTGATTATTTATGGTACATAAATTTATTATAATATATGGCCACTTCATTTTTATTTACGAGATATAATGTGCTTCATTGTCATTAAAATCTTAAGTTGTAATTTAAATACCTTATTTTGCGAAAAAAATCATACCACATACATTTCTTTGCAAATTGTTAAACCACGGATCTTTGTTTGCAAATTGAGTAAATCACGAGTATTATTTTTAAACTTATCCCTAATTAATATTAGTATATAAAAGATTGATGGATATAAATTAATAGCTTAACCCATCTACAGGCCTCTAAAGTTGTCATTTTTTTCAGTTTAACCTCTTATATGTAGGGGTGAGCATGGACCGGTT
Organism: Euphorbia peplus; assembly: GCA_028411795.1. Taxonomy (NCBI): domain Eukaryota; kingdom Viridiplantae; phylum Streptophyta; class Magnoliopsida; order Malpighiales; family Euphorbiaceae; genus Euphorbia; species Euphorbia peplus. Next base: position 1,766,570 of record CP110843.1, on the reverse strand, counting down.
CGGATCAAAAACCGATCCGATCCGAACTGATCCGAACCGAACTAGGGATATTTTTTTGGTCCGAACCAAATCCGATCCGAATTAATTTCGGTTTGGTTCGGATAGGTTCGGATGAAAACCGAAATATTTATTTATTAATTAAAAAAAAGTTAAATTTTTTTTTTGAAAATAATTAATAGAGGATCGTCTGTGTAATACAATTTTACATTCATAAATAACTTAGGTCATGAATCTAATTGGGCAATTGCCTAATAAATGAATTACAAATAATCTAAAATCTTAAAAAGAACAGTTAAATAGTAGAATAATTATAATTTACTATAACGTAATTCGGTTTTCGGTTTGTTCGGTTTTCATTCGAACCGAACCGAAATCCGAAATACCTAAAAAACAAAATCCTAACCAAACCAAATGAAGAATGGTTCGGTTTGGTTCGGTTCGGTTTTTTCGGATTTCGGTTCGGATTTGCTCACCCCTACTTATATGTAGCGCTTCCCACTTTAACCTCTAAACTCAAAAAAAAACATGTCATTTTAACCATTTTGAGCAAATTACCAGTTGCACTTAGGAGAGTGTAATACACTCAACTGAAAAATATCATTTTTTATCCTTAAAAAAATTTCTTTTTTTCGGCCCTTCTTCTTTTTCTTCCTTAAAATTGTCGAAATTTGAATTCCGCTGAAATTCCAATTAATGTTGGAATTTTTCTAGAATTTTTGGAAATTTTCAAGAATTCCAGAATTTTCGAAATTTTTTTGGAAATTTCTAGAAATCATTAAAATTTCCAGTTCTGAATTTCCAAAAATTGAAATTCCAGGAAAAACAAAAAAAACAGAAAAGAAGAAGAAGAAAAATAAGAATTTAAGGGTTTTTTTGTAATATGTAAAAAAATGGAAGATTTACAAATTTGCCTTATCAACTACCTTGATTTTGTCATGTATGCGCCACATAAGACTGAGGAAGTTAAATTAACCTATTTTTTCGAGTTAAAGGACTAAAGTGGGAAGCAAAGAACATGAGAAGTTAAATTGAAAAAAGTGTCAACTTTAACGGTTTATAGGGGGGTAAAGTCTAAATTAATATAGTAAGATTTTGTATGATGTGTGGAATCTCTAAATAAGTGAACCATTCGAGTGAATTTTTTTCTTTTTTGTTGTGTTTTAAATGGAAAGTGGTTTAAAATAGTGTTATTTGATAATGTGGATGAGTAAATTGGTTGAAAAAATATGCTACAACTAAAGATACTCTAACTAAAAGTCAGAGTTTGTTAACTACAAAACTACAAAACTGGTTTCAGCACAAGTTAAATAAGCAGATTTTAGAACTTAAAAAAAAGATATTAATTTATAAGGAGGTGTATTTCATTTAGATTTTAATGGAGTTTAAAAGATTTTAAAAGTCAAAGGGTATTCAAATACGGATTTTTAAAGAGTCTTTAAAAGTCCTTAGATATTGAATTAATAATTTAATTTTTTAAAAAAATCTATTAAAATTTAGAGATATTCAATTACAACTTTTATAAAGTTACTAAAAATTTGGGTGTATTGAAAACGTTATTCAATATAAATTTTAAAATATTTTTATATTTTAAGGTGTCGGATATGGTTACTTTGTTTTTCCCTTACTTTGTTTATACTTTGTCTTATGCACCATTAAATTAGTTTTTAAGCCATGATCTAATGGTTGACAAAACAAAGTAATGGTTACTTTGTGAAAAATAAAGTGACCATAGAATATCCCATATTTTAAAGGTTGTAAAACTCAACTTCTAATATTTTAATAAATATTATATATATTTTTTAATTTGTTGACTTTTACGACCTTTAAAATATAGTTTTCAATCATAGATAGGATCAGGTAAGACAAAGTCATTATGGAGAAACTTTTTTAGTGTGAGACAATTAAAAAGTAATAGCAATTTTGAAATTTTAAAAACATGGAGGAGCATTATTGAAGGGAATAGGAAGTTATGTCAGCGCTGATGTCACATCTGGAGAGAGAAAAATTTTTTATTATTTTATTTAAAATGCATTTTTCCGCTCTTTCCGAACTCATTTTTCAAAAAAAATTATACCACTGAACTCGTATTAATTAGGCGGTCATTTTGAGATCCATTGTTGTTATTTATAGACGATTTTTTATTTTTTTTATTTTTGTTTCAAATTGGATACTCGGTTGTTCCAGCAGAATACTCCATTTGTTCCACCAGACTACTGCATTTGTTCCAGCAGAATATTTTCATTATTTTTTTTAAAAATGCACTCTGGGAGTGTAAAAAAATGTAGTATTCTGGTGGAACAATTGGAGTAGTCCGGTGGAACAATTGGAGTAGTCCCCTGGAACAACCATAAAAAAATAATAAAAAAAATCGTTTATAAATAACAAAAATGGATCTCAAAATGACCGCCTAATTAATACGAGTTTCACTAGTATAATTTTTTTTGAAAAATGAGTTCGGAAAGAGCGGGAAAATGCATTTTAAATAAAATAATTAAAACTCTTTCTCTCTCAAGAGGTGACACCAGCGCTGACATCACCTCCTCTTCCTTCCCTTCAATTCATGCATGAGGGGTGTTCCTTTAATTACAAGTTTGCCACCTTCCCCTGTTGAATTACAAAAATACTTATTGTCTTACCATAAAATCTAGTCTCATCCTAAACTCTTGTCTCATTTGAACTTAACTCTTTCAATCAATGATAAGTTTTTTAACTTTTAACTACTTTCTTTATAACATTTTTCGCAAGTTTTCTCTTCACGACAATACCAAAATGCCTATAAAAAAAATCTGATATCGTACTAGTCCAATAAATTGGCTTAATACACTAAAAACCCCTTAAACTTGGTCAAATGTTGCAACTGTCCCCCCGAACTTTCAATTGTAACAAATTACCTCTTGAACTTGGCAAATCGTAAGAAATTACCCCCTGAACTTGGCAAATCGTAACAAATTACCCCCAATAATGCATAAATTTTTAAACACCCTATAAGATCATTCCATGTGGCATTTTGACTTTTCAAACACCCTATAGAATCATGACACGTGGGACTTTGACTTTTCAAATATCGAATAAAAGCATGACACGGACATTTGACTTTTCAAACTCAAAATATGGAGTTATTTGTTACAATTTGCCAAGTTTGAGGGGTAATTTGTTACAATTAAAAGTTTGGAGGGACAATTGCAACATTTGACCAAGTTTAGGGGGTTTTTTCTGTATTAAGCCCCAATAAATTTTATCAATAAACATAAAATAGTTTTACGTCAGTTTTTAATATTAATTACTTTTAATAATTGTTATGCTTATTTAATTTTAGTATTCGTTTAACGAGGGGGCAAATGATATATTAACCTCCAAGTCAGATTTCCGAAATCCAGCGTCACCATCTTCGATTCTCTTCCCTCCCTTTGTTCTTTTTCAACACCACTGTAATCTCATCATCATCATCATCTTCATCTTCATCTTCTCCATTGAAGTCGTAACTCTGTATTGAATTCCAATCTCGTGTTCATCATCTCCATTCCAATCTGAGCTGCTTCTTCGCCGCTTCAAAATCCTGCATTTCTCCGAGTTTTTTCCAGTTCAGAATGTTAGCTTCTTCACTGATTTTTCACCATTTTTATCATTGGATCTGCCATTAATCTTATCTTACTTCATTATTTCATTTCACTACACTTTACTAAAACAGACCACACTTTCATTTTCTATTTAATATGCTTAAGCACCTTTCATTACTTAACCTAATCCATTCATTCACTTTTAATGCCGATCATCAAGTAACATTTCAATTTCATTTTCGCGTAATCGACTGTGAAATCATAGATTTCTTTGCTTTTTTGGTTGTTTTTCCTTCGTTTTCTATTTCTTTCTTAGTAGCCAAACATAGCCTTATAGTACAATCTATGGCTTTTAGGTTCTCGATTTGTTAGATTCGACTGCTGTATTATGATTTCAGAGCTGAGATTTGCTTGTACTGCTGCGTAATGTACCATCTTATTGAATTGAATTCGAAATTTGATTACTGTTTCGTATCTGTTATAGTAGAATCTATGGCTTTTGGTTTCTCGATTTGTTAGATTTGAGTGCTATATTAGGATTTAAAAAATGTGATTTGCTTGTAGTGCTGCATAATGTAATATAATTCTTGTTAGCATCTTGAATTGGGAATTTGATTATCGTTTCGTGATCAGGTTCTGGAGAATGAAGATAGTGTAGACGTTTGTAGAATTCGCCATGGACGAGTATGTATTGAGCTCTACTTATATCTTAGTTGGACAACCTATCTTCTTTCTAGGTTTTGTGTGATTTTTATTAATTTTTTACTTTTTTGTGTGTGCTGTGAAAACAGGGAGAGTGCTGTTCAGATTCTGCAAAGGTACCGGCGGGATCGGCGGATACTTCTGGATTTTATACTGTCTGGTACCTTGATTAGGAAAGTTGTGATGCCTCCTGGTGCAGTTACATTAGATGATGTGGATCTAGACCAAGTCAGTGTAGATTATGTTCTCAATTGTGCTAAAAAAGGTAGCTCTTGTATTTATGTTTTTCATTGTTTCCTAAATTGTTGTTTCATTGAATTTTCTCCTTCTAATGGCTGGCTATTAATGTAGGTGCAATGCTGGAGCTGTCAGATGCAATAAGAGATTACCATGATAGTACTGAGTTACCCCAAATGGTATGCATTTACTTTCAGTATCATATATGAATAAAGATATTGTTCATTTCCTTGCAAAATATTTGAGTGAGAGTTCCTATTCTGGTATGCGTAATTGATTACTGGAATTTAAGTTTTCGTTCCTCAGGAGTTTTTCTCTGGGCTTTTCTAAGCACTATGCATTTTAATGAGGTCACACGCTGCATTTATTGGCTTTTCTGTAGGATCTGTCTTTATCTGTTCTATCTAAGCTTAGATGTGAATTTATACTTGATAAATGTGGTCACTTGTTTAACTTATTTTAAGTGTTGTAATGATCTTGAGCTGGTAATTTCAAAGTTGAATCCTTTTTGGCAATTTCAGAACAGTGGCGGTTCTGCACATGAATTTTTCTTGGTTACAGATCCTGATTCGTCAGGGTTACCTCCAAGAAGGGCTCCACCACCTCTTCCAGCTTCAACACCAGTCCCTGTTGTTGCATCAACTCCTATCTTTGCATCATCCCCTGTCGCATCATTGTCAAGTGTTGCAAAGTCAGAGTCCTTTAACTCCACTGGAGTTCGGGAACTGACTGTTGACGACATTGAAGATTTTGAGGATGATGAAGATGAACATGAAATTGCTAGTGTCAGGATTAGGCGTAATACACTTGATAATGTTGATCTTGTGCTGAAATTCCCCACTTTTGCAACAGGTAATTATAAGTGCTTAGAAGTATACTATCTTAAAATTTTAAGCTAATGCATCCTACTTCATGACCCCTTTGAAGCTGAATGAGTAGGGATCAAGCATTCTTGTTTGGATGTTAGAGATATGTGCTTAGAAGTAGCAGACAGTATTTCCAGTTTTGAAATAGAATATTTATTAGAAAGCTTTGATGAAGTTATCCCCGGGAATTCATTTTTATAATTTATGTGGAGTGCTCGGATATAGTGTGGGATAGACGCATGGTCTTCTTTGACAGCCTACTTATGATTCTTGATATTTCTAAGACCGCTTTCATCACCCATAACATATGTGTGGTGCCATGGAAAAGAAAAAATTGGAAGATCCTTCTGGAAACGGAAAACAGTAAGGTAGCATATGTTAAATAATTACATGGTTGTGATTGGTATGACGTCAAGATCTTGAGAGTTCGTTATCATTTAAAAGCATGGAAATTGTGGTGAGATTTTTTGTTTTTAACATTTTTTTTAATAGTAAGGGTGCACAAGTGGATGTTTTCTTGCTAACATCTGAAATAGAAAGCAAGTTGATTCAAAAAATATTTGTTTTCAGGTATTTCAGATGATGATCTCCGCGAAACTGCATATGAAATCCTCTTAGCATGTGCTGGGGCAGCAGGGTAAGTCCCCAAGTTTTTACTTGGCTGGTGGCACATTCTTTTTTCTCTAATCTGAAATTGATTAGAGATTGGGCCTTGCATTTTACTAACTTATGTTATAATCTTCCTTTGGCTTGTTATTCGTTTGGTTTACTGCAAACCTTTCATTTCTTTTATCACCATATGATCAGGGGTCTTATAGTTCCTTCAAAGGAGAAAAAGAAAGACAAAAAGTCACGGCTGATGAGGAAGCTTGGGCGTAGTAAAAGTGAGAATGTTGTGCAGTCAGAACGTGTACCTGGATTGAATGGTTTGTTAGAGATCATGCGTGCACAGATGGAGGTATTTGAGAAGTTCATCTCAATTGCAGATCTTAATGAATAAGCTTTATCTATTTGTTTCTCCTTTACAGAATTCTTCCTAAAGGATGGAATGATTATTTTGGGTCATTAACATCGAGCCAAATATATGACTGCATTTTCCTTTCAGTGCTTAAAGATAATGTCATCAATTTAATTTATAGTTGTTAGTTTAAGCTGATGCAACTGTTGTTCTTTTCATTATTAACTATTATGATTAAATGTGGACAATTTATATTCCTTACTCCAAATGATATAATGGTTCTCTGCCACCCTTAATGAATGTAGATAACTGAGGAGATGGATATTAGAACACGAAAAGGCTTGCTCAATGCTCTAGTTGGCAAAGTGGGGAAAAGAATGGATACTCTTCTGATTCCCCTGGAATTGTTATCTTGTATTTCACGTACAGAATTTCCTGATAAGAAAGCATATATACGGTGGCAAAAAAGGCAGGTAAATTCTGTACTTGAACTTTGTTTTCATTTCATTCTTCTTTCTTGTGTTGGCTGAGAAATTTCTCTTGGAGAAAAAATTGGAGAGATGGGAAGAATTTGATCGATTTTAGTGGTGCACGTTTTCTTTTACTTCATCTCGGTACAGCTTTTTATATTGGAGGAGGGGCTTATCAATCATCCAGTTGTTGGGTTCAGTGAATCTGGACGCAAAGCAAGCGATTTGAGGATTGTTTTGGCAAAAATTGAGGAATCTGAGGTCAGTACTTCATTCTATTTTGCGATTTTTATGTCATGCTTATCATGTCGATCCTCTCTATAGTTGGTGAAATAACTTATCTTTCTGGCTTATTCAATTTTTTATTTGCTTTTTCACTTGTGTGAATGTGCTGATACTTTTCTGATATTTGTTATAATACTTGTTCACTTATGTGTCTATTATGTATGTGATTTTTTATTTGCTTTATGGACTACAGTTTCGTCCATCTTCTGAGGGAGAGGTCCAACGAACAGATTGCCTACGTTCTCTCAGAGAGATTGCTGTTCCACTTGCTGAGAGGCCAGCTCGAGGTGACTTAACTGGTGAAGTATGCCACTGGGCGGATGGTTATCACCTTAATGTTAGGTTCTATGAAAAACTCCTTCTCAGCGTCTTTGATATTTTAGATGAGGGGAAGCTGACAGAGGTTGGTAAATCTTAAGATTTATGGGCATTTGCTTCAGTGAAATTTTTTTCAAGATCTCAAGACTTCTCAAGAATGTTAATTTTTATGGGAACTTTTATGAAACTCAAACTGTGGTTTAATTGTAAATTTTCAAATCGAAATGAACAAGATATCTTGTGTGTGTTGTTCACTTTTGTTTGGTACACTCACCTAATGCAGGGCTCATCTTTATTTTCAGGAAGTGGAAGAAATTCTTGAGCTCTTGAAGTCAACATGGCGTTTACTTGGTATTACGGAGACAATCCACTACACATGTTATGCATGGGTATTATTTCGTCAGGTATTATATTTCAGTCACTCCATCTGCACTATGTGTTCAAACAATTGATTGCTGGCAGTTTTAAGATAATTGAACATAGAGATTAGTTGCAGCCTTCTTATTGCTTCACATGAGATGTTAGAGCTACTATTAACAATAAACTGAACAAGTTTGCATACATAATAAGGGTGCTTAGCTTTTTCTCTTATAACTATAATCCTTGTACTCAAAAGTTTTAGTGATGGATTCATATTTTATTAGGGTAATTTGGGTGGAAAGGACTTCCGTTTTTGGGGTAAAAATAACTGTATAACTGTCTAGCAGCCTTTGAGTTTTTCCTGACTAATGAGTCAACTACAAGCAAGAAAGAATTTTCAATGTGCTTTTATTTTTGCCCGTTCTTTTTTATCTGTTCTTAATTTGTCATGTATTTTATAAATGCTTCATTGGCAAGATCCTTCACAGATTTGTGTTCTTTCAATTGCAGTATGTTATTACACAGGAACATGGGCTCTTGAAACATGCCATTAGTCAGCTGAAAAAGATACCATTGAAGGAACAACGAGGTCCACAAGAGAGGTTGCACTTGAAAAGTTTGCGCTCCAGAGTTGAAGGCGAAGAATTCTCTTTCTTGCAGTCCTTTTTGTTACCAATTCAGAAATGGGCTGATAAGCAGCTAGCCGACTATCATAAACACTTTGCTGAGGTTTGAGAAACTATGTGATGTTGTAAAGTTGTTGAATTTACTTAACTCTTGCCAAGGCAAAAGCATTTTACCATTTTTCTTTACTTTTAGCATGATTCGACTAGATATGAAAATTAAATATTCATTTCCCTGCATTTTTTTTTTCCATTATGCAATTGCAATGAATTAAACTTGAAACAAGGTGAAAGTTTGAGGGCATGTTTGTTAACTTCTTTTTGTTAAAAAAACGAAGAAACCGTTTTTTGAGTTTTTGGTTAGCTTTGCAATCTTCATTCCTATTTTAAGTAATTTAGTAGCTTAGATCTAATTATTTCAATTGAAGTAACTTAAGTAACTTTTCGAATTATGGAAAGGCAGATGAAAAACCATTTTGTCATGCATTTTTTCTCTATGAAGATCTGTTATTTTGTTGTTGTTGTTGTTGTTGTTGTTGTTGTTGTTGTTGTTGTTGTTGTTGTTTTTAGTATTATCTTTGAATAGTGTGCTTCCAAAGTGCAGCCGCTTAAAGATTTTCAGTTCTTCATTTTATTGGCCTTGTAGGAATCAGCAACTATGGATGATGTAGTGTTAGTTGCCATGGTTTCTCGGAGGCTCCTTTTTGAAGAATCTGATCAGGTATCTAAAACCCTGATTTGCAGTGGTTATTTTTGTTTGTTCAGTCAGAATTTGCGCAAGAAGCTTCTTTGTGAACAATGGACTCTGAAACATAACAGTGTCGATTAGTGTTCGAATTGCGATGTGTGTTGTATGATAATTTAATTCAGTGTTTCAAGTTAGATTGGCACTCTTTTTTTAAAAAATGTTCATTTTTCTTTCAGGCGATACAGTCCACATCTACCCAAGATCGAGATCAGATAGAATCATACATTTCAACTTCAGTTAAGAGTGCATTTACAAGGGTAAGTTTTCTAACCTTACAGATTCTAGCTGGTCAGATAGAGCATGCACTTCTTAATAACTAATGTATTAGTGATGTCAATGTTTATGTTTCACTTACCGCCTTATAAAATTTTGCATGATAGCAGTGATATATTCATCTTGTTGTCCACTAGAGTTACTAGTGCCCTCCAAAGTAAAATTACATGTTTAAAACATGAGTTGTCAATATTGATATTCCTTGTTTATTCTTGTTGGCGCAATACTTATAGTAATATCTCCCTTTTTTTCTGTAAATACAGACCTTGCAGGTGGTTGAAAGATCAGACACGCATGAGCATTATCTGGCATTGCTTGCAGAAGAAACCAAGAAACTTCTGAAAAAGGAATCAACCATTTTCACGCCAATTTTGGCTCAGAGACATCCTCAAGCAGTCATTGTTTCTGCATCGCTTCTTCATAGGCTTTATGGAGTCAAATTGGTAAAGATTTTGAGTACATGGATTCTTATTTTTCTTCTTGCTATATGCGTTTTTTATATATTGAAGTTTAAACAAACTTTCTTTTCTTCAGAAACCATTTCTTGATAGTGCCGAGCATCTGACAGAGGATGTAGTGGCAGTGTTTCCCCCTGCTGATAGCCTCGAGCACTATATAATGTCGCTAATTTCTTCTGCTGGAGGAGACATCAAGAAACTAAGTGCATACCAGGTGAGAGTACTTTATATGGCGGCACACGATTTCTCTTTTCTCCGATTACCGTTGAGTAAATTTAGTTCCATAATATAACATGAGGGAAGCTTGTGGTGTAGAGGTTGTTAATTCGTTGGTGAAGGAATGCTGTGCAAGTTTGAGGCATACAGTATAAATCAGTTTGTCTAATAAATGGAATCCTCTTGAATGTTAACAAAAGAAAATGACTGTTTAGTTATAGCTTTTAAAGTGAGACTAAGTCTGGCAATTATGCTTCTTATAAATTCTCTGAGCTTCTTTATGAACATATCCATCTCATTGTCTTCCTCTTATGTTTTTTTTTCTCTTCTACTCTTTTGCTTTGTTTAAAAGGTTGAGTCCGTGTCTGGAACATTGGTTATGAGATGGGTTAATTCTCAGCTTGGAAGAATTTTGAGTTGGGTAGAAAGAGCCATTCAACAAGAGGTAAGAATTCAAAGTTGTTTCTTTTATCTTCTTAAAAAGTGCTTTTCTTAGTCCTTCGTTTTCTCGTTTTTTTATGTATGTTAATTCAATAACAGGGTACCCTTTCCTCTTTCTCTGTCCCTTCATTAAGGATCTACAGCTTTCTTTATCTAACATTGAGCTGCAAACTTTTTTCGAAATCATTTCTCAGCGATGGGAGCCAATATCGCCTCAACAGCGGCATGGGATTTCAATTGTTGAAGTTTATAGAATTGTGGAAGAGGTATAAATGCTAAAGTTCTATTGTTTCTGAAAGTAAAGTTACTGCTTATAATTCGCTTGTATAAAAATTGATATCGAAAGGGTCTATGAATTATGATACAAGTAAGACGTGCATAATTTGTGGCTTTTTGTAGCCATTTTTTATCTGCTTGTAGAGACATAAGTTAAGTTCTTCCATCACAAAAATTTCCTTTTGTTGCAGACAGTAGATCAATTTTTTGCTCTGAAAGTTCCTATGAGGTCCGCGGAATTGAATGGTTTATTTCGGGGTGTTGACAATGCGTTTCAAGTGTATTCAAAACATGTTACTGAAAACTTGGGTAAGTTTATGCAGCACATGACTTCTTAATCCTCTCTCAAATTAAAGCAACAATCGAGTGTTTTGAATTATTCTTAGAGTGTGTTTTCGAATGCAGCAATGAAGGAAGACTTAATTCCACCAGTTCCTATTCTCACACGATACAGAAGGGAGGCTGGATTAAAGGCTTTTGTTAAGAAGGAACTATTTGACTCCAAGCTACATGACGAGAGAAAATCAAGTGACGTTCCTGTCCCAGCTACTACAACTTTGTGTGTCCAGTTAAATACCCTATATGTGAGTTCTGGTTGCCCATTGGAAAGGAAATAAAAGAGCTTGAAATACATTAATTCATATTATTTTGATCATAATTTTGTGATTATCTGTGAACAGTATGCAATTAGTCAACTGAATAAGTTGGAAGATAGCATTTCAGAGCGATGGACAAAGAAAAAACCTCATGATCAAATTATCAGTATGTATCTGAAAATGCTATTTTTATCTAAGTTTTCTCTTTCGATATTATTCCTTTTGCTTGGTTGCTCTGGAAGGTTAATGGAACCAAAATTTCATTATGAATGGTAAACCTAGTTTTCTATGGATTTCACTTTATACCATTACTAATGCTTGAACGTAAAAAAAGATCTGGCTAATATTTAATTAGGTAATGAACTTGTTCTGATTCCCAACTGCCACTCTTCTATATGGCTAGTGTGATTACTCTACATTTTCAACCTTTGTGCCGTCCTTATAACCCATGTTGATGCATATGTATAAATTACTAATAATGTTGTCTTTTCAATTACTGACTCAATTTTGATGTAATATTTAAAATGCCATTATGTGCGTGCAATTCTAATAATACCATGTGAATTTTCTTAATTTCTGCCGTAATCTATTTGAACCTATATGTGAATAGGGAAATCCATGAGTGATAAGTCCACAAGCTTTAACCAGAAGGGCTCATTTGATGGAAGTAGAAAAGATATAAATGCTGCTATTGACCGCCTTTGTGAATTTACTGGTAAGCATTGCTTTCATCCACAAGTCCATCAGCTTGAGATGTGTACTTGAATTCTAATTAATTTGGATTTCTTCCAGGAACTAAAATCGTCTTCTGCGACTTGCGGGACCCATTCATTGAGAATCTATATAAACCCACTGTTTCACAGTCTAGGCTGGAAGTCCTGATTGATCCGCTTGATACAGTAAGTTACTTGAACAACTAATAATCTATGTTCTTACTTATTTATTTCCTTTTCTAAAGGGGGAAACGGAAGCATGTTGCTACATTTCTACCAAATATGTCGGATTACCTTTATATCAAGTATTATTTCAATGAAAGACCTCATTTAAGCAACTGCTGCAGGAATTGAGCCAGCTATGTAATATCATTGTGGAACCACTCAGGGATCGTGTGGTCACAAGTCTTCTCCAAGCTTCTCTGGTACGTGCCTTTGCTGCTCTGTAGAAATTTCAAAAAACTCTTGAGTTTGCTTTTCACTTAAACGGTTCTTCCTGCCAGGATGGCTTATTCCGAGTCTTATTAGATGGAGGACCATTACGAGTTTTCTTTCCAGCTGATGCAAGATTACTAGAGGAAGATTTGGAAATTCTGAAGGTATTCAATTGCTGACATAATGGATTCTGAAAAAACGAAACAAAATTGAAAAGGATATTCAGACAAGTTTGCAGTTATTTTTAATTGGAATAAGATCCAAATATGTCCTTAACATTTTTGGGAAAGTTTAGGCATACCCCTAATGTAAGAAATGGTAAAATTTTGGTCTCGATGTTTCTAATCAAGAGCAACGTTAGGCCCTAACGGGTCCGTTTATGGGTACCAGTACCATTGATATTGCTCCTAGTAGGAAAAGTCAAGTCCAAGATTTTACTAGTTTCTGCATTTTTTCTCTTTCGAGGGGCAAGTTAATTTGACTTGCTTTTAACTGAGAAAATAATTCCCATAAGGCATTTTTAACTGCTTGCAAAATGATTTTAAAGATAGATTTTTTATATCCAGTTATATGTGATATACTATTGAAGTACTTTAGTGGTAAATTAGTTTATTCTATATATACAAGCTGCAATTTGCCAATTTCATTTTCTTTTGAGCTTTTGCACCCAATCACCGTTTACTGTTTCAGTTGTCAATGTGTTACCTTGCTTCTTTTTTTATGTTTTTCTTATTATGTTCTGTTTTTGTAGGAATTTTTCATTTCCGGGGGAGATGGACTTCCTAGAGGAGTAGTTGAGAATCATGTAGCACGGGTTCGTCACATAGTTAAGCTGCATAGTTACGAGGTTAGTTATTTCTGCTATAGTTTTAGTTATGATCTTCAAACAAGTTTAGAGGACCCATAGATCATTCAAGTTTAGAAACAGAATAGGTCACTCAAGGGGATAGTAGTGATATATTATTTTAAGCAAGAGTTAAATTGGTCACTTTCAAAGTTGGGGGGATGTATTAGCTGTGGAGTTCCCTTGATTTTATCATGTTATGCCGGGTTAGATACAACATTTCTTCTAGATAAATTGTCATTCATCTAGAGAACTAGATGTAATTGCACTAGCATACATCTAGAGTAACAGTATTTAGCTCCTGATGGATAAAGGTAAACATCTTTTCGGTTTCTGATTTGGCCTGCAGACACGAGAATTGGTCGATGACCTGAAATCCTCGAGCATGGAAAGGCATGGAGCAGGAGGCAAACTAGGTGCTGACACTCAAACTTTATTGAGAATATTATGTCATCGAAGTGATTCAGAGGCAGCTCAGTTCCTCAAGAAACAGTTCAAGATACCCAAGTCTTCTGTATAGTATGCATGCCCGTATTTTCTTAGAAATATAGAGAGAAGGTTGATCGAAGAGACATCAAATGTTTTATCATTCTTTCCGTTTCTGTAGAAAGAACTCGAGTTGTACCCTTACCTGTACTTGTACCGGAAATTCTTCCCCAACAGAACTCAGAATCATCATCATCTCATCTCATTCTCTTAGGATAATGTTGTATTTATCTTGCTGATGCACATGAGCTTTGTATCTTGAATTTTTGTTTTCTTCTATGTACAAATCTTTCTCCCTTCAATAATGTTTATATCTTTAAGAAGGAAAAGCCGAATTGTTCTAAAATTATTAAGGTATTTCCATTTTTTATTGTCCTTCGGAAAAAGGACAACTAAATAGACACCAAGTTACGAGGACGGCTGAGAAAAAGCTAAGTTTGTACGGGTGTAAAATGGTGATGTGACAACTGAAATTTGTAATAATTTAGTGATTTAAAAATCTTAATTTTGGATCAGTCAATATTTTATCTATTATTTATTAGTACTCCATTCGTTTCATAATATAAGGCTTTTTGGTCATTTAGAGTAAAAATAAGAATGTCAGTGCAAATACTAATTTACCCCTAATTAATATGCTGAAAATATCTTTTCTCTCTAATAATATATTATTCCTTAAATGAAAAATGGTAATGATAGAAAAGCCAAAAGGACTTATATTTTGGAAAAAGTAGAAAAGCCAAAAGGCCTTATATTTTGGAAAAAGTAGAAAAGCCAAAAGGCTTTATAATAAGAAACGGAGGAGTACCTATTAGTGAATGACAATGATTGGTAAAAAAGAAAGAAAGTTAGAAACTAGAAAAAGGCAGGAAAGCTACAAAATTATAAGCCTAACTTTTACAGTTAGGAGTAACTTTACTTTTCCCATTAACATGTTGAGTTAATTTCAGAGACCAGCTTAAAACATATATATTTTGTTCTGTATTCTACTCCAATTAGAATAAGGGAAAAGTACAAAAATAAACCACGTGGTTTCGACCATTTTCAAACATAATCTTCGTGGTTTAAACTTTTGCAAACAAGTACCACGTGGTTTTGATTGCTAGCAATTAGAGGCTAGTTGGATAACAATGCCATTTTTTGCTGTTAAATGTTTAGTTTTCAGGTGTAAAAAGTCATTATTTTCACCAATTTTGAACCGAATTGTCATTTAAGTGATGTATATTATTTAATAACTACAAAGTAACTTTTAACAGAGAGAAGAATAATGCAGCAAGACATCAATCGACCATAACTGTCAACATTATTACTGCAACTCTGTCAAAGGTTTCGACGACAGAAGCATATTAGATTTAAAATGAGTTCATGTGATTAAAAGAGATTATTATTTGTGATCAGAAATTAACATCGTTGTCTGATTAGCCTCTAATTGCTAACATTCAAAACCACAAGGTACCTGTTTGCAAAACTTTAAACCACGAGAATTATGTTTGAAAATGACTGAAACCACGTGGTTTATTTTTGTACTTTTCCCTTAGAATAATTTTGCATATTTTGTACTTTTATTATAAATTTTACATATTTTGTACTTTTATTATAAATTTGAAGATTAACATTCTTAAATTCAGGGAAATATTTTCTTAGTTCAACTCGTATAGAATAATTTTTTATTAAAATTATTTTCATGTCATACATGTGTTAATGAGTTTGTACTTACAATAGAGTAAATGACGGATAGAGGTGACACGATTTGTCTTCAATCTGATAAATTATTTTTCAAAATGACCAATCATATCAACGATAAAATTGCTCATTATTGCCAAAATTAGAAGCGAAATTACACAATTTTAAAAGTTTGCAAATAAAATCGGGCCTAATGATCAATCTTAGGGTATTCTTTTCACTTTAATCCTTTGAAAAAAATATTAATTACCACTTTATCTTATCTAGTAAGCAAATGGTTTTATTTCCTTTGGGCCTTTTCCACATCTGATTCCTATAAGCCCAAGGCCAGGCCCAGGCCCAATAGTAAAACCTCCGTTAAAACCCGAAAAATATTTCCAGAGAAGTAGGAAGCTTGAAGAAGCAGAGAATCTTTTCTTCAATGGCGACGGGAACAGCGAACGTAGAATGGCACGTGCGACCACCAAACCCTAAAAACCCAATCGTGTTCTTCGATATCACAATCGGCACCATCCCTGCCGGTCGCATCAAGATGGAGCTTTTCGCCGATATCGCCCCCAAAACCGCCGAAAATTTCAGGTCATCCGCCATTCTTATCTCCAATTACACTTTTTCTCAGTTCAATGTTGTTCTTGTAGTTGATTATTTGTGTTTTCCTTGTTTAATTCTCAGGCAATTTTGCACCGGCGAGTACAGGTACGGACAAGTATTGTTGTTTTGGGGGGTTTAGGGTTTTTTTAGTTTGTTGGTTTTGATTTTTGTTCATTTGGGGTTCTGATTTTTTCAGGAAAGCAGGATTGCCGGTGGGTTATAAAGGGTCCCAACTTCATAGGGTTATTAAGGATTTCATGATTCAAGGTGGTGATTTTCTTAAGGTTAGTAAAGTATATTTTTATAATAAAACCTCTATATAGTCATACACTTGGTACCGCACTGTTTTTATAGCAATTGTGAGATTATTCCCATATAGAGTTTGGTACAACAAAAATTGACCGGCTATTTGTATAACAATTGAGAGGTTATTCTATATATAGTATTCTCGTTTAAAGGTTTTAATGCATATGAATTTAGGGTTTATTATGCAATGGAATATGATCATTTTAGGATAAAAATACAACCATAATGCCCCCTAATCTTCTTTTAGTGACATAAAAGTTCTTCAACATTATTTAAAATTGAAGTCCAATTCAAAGAAAATGCGTTAATGAAAGTAACAAGCGAGGACCTGAACAAAGTTGACTACATCTCCATGAATTATGGTCATAATTTCATTACTTTTTTAACAGTTTTCTTTGATTTAGAGTCTAGACTTTGGTGTTAAATAATGCAAAGTTTAAGGTTTTATATGTCACGAAATGAAGTTTGGAACCATGAGTTAAAAGCTAAGTCCAGAGGCCATGGATATATTTTACCTCATCATGAAGTAAAGGTAAACTTGGCTTATTATGCTAATAAGATGCTGAAACTTGGCTTATCCAACAAATATGATAAAAGATCACTGTTGTAAACAATGACCGTCTGGCCTTGAGCAGTCTAGACCCGCCTAGTCGCTGAAAATTGTACTTTATCCCGACTAGTTCTCGACATTAATGGTCCATAATCTTCGTTTAGTGATGTAAAATCCTTGAACATATATATTATCTAAAATTAAATTGCAAATCAAAGGAAATCCGTAACAAGGACCTGAACAAATTTGACTACACCTATGACTCACCGTCCATGTCACCAAAAATTATGGTCACATTTTTATTTCAGGTCATAATTTCGTTATGTTTTTAACAGTTTTCTTTGATTTAGAGTCTTAATGTTAAGTAATGCAAAGGTTAAGGAATTTTATGTCACCAAATGAAGTTTAGAACTGTAAGTTAGTAGCTATAGTTCAGAGGCCATGGATATATTTTACCTCATCATGATGTAAAGTTTGCTTATTATGGTAATAAGATGCTGAAATGCTTATTACAAGAACTTTTCTTTGCAGGGTGATGGTAGTGGATGTGTGTCGATCTATGGACATAAATTTGAGGATGAAAATTTTATTGCTAAACATACTGGTCCTGGTTTACTATCAATGGTACGCATCTTCTTTTTTGGGCAAATAAAAGCAACTAAGAAAACTGCTTTTGATGTTAATGAATAATTGTCTTATGTTTTACCATAGATTCAGTTTTTCTGTTTATGAGATAGTTAGCTGGTGTATTACATTATCAGCCTTTCTTAAAAAAATTCTTTTGTTAAAACTTAGAGATGTTGAAGCGTATGTATTTGCTTTGAAATAATTGCTAATATTCCGGGTATAGTTACTTGATGAAATGCAAAGATTGATTACCTGAATTTGTCTCAATGTTATGTCATGATTAGTAGCTTGCAGCGACTGTTTAGGAGGTAGGAGGCATTAACTAAATGGCAAACTTGCAACTTGTCATTAAAGAAAAAGTATCATGACTTCATCCAATTTGATTAATCTTGTTGATTTCATCATTGGGATTCTTGAATATACATCCCGAATTTTGGGCCATACTTTTCGTTACATGGTTAACATGGGCATTTGTATGCGGAAAAATTATAATCGCACCTTATCTAGAGATGGATTCCCAGAAAGAGCATTGTTCTAAGGAAAAACCTATACTGATTTTGATATTAAGGATTGTCCGGATATCACCTGACTGAAGCCGTGTCTTTTTATTTATTTTGTTGCAGGCACATAGCGGCCCAGGAACTAATGGATGCCAGGTTATTTCTCTCTCTATTCTCTATCACACGCACCAATTATTTTAGATGTTTTAACATACTAGATTTGTTGTTTTGTTGACTGAGATTTAGATCTTTTATTCGACAAGCAGTCCAAATTATTTTTCATCTTATGAAGTAAAGTATAAAACACTTGCGATGGATATTTCAATGTATAATTTAGCATGACAAAAAGTAACCATATAATCCTTCATTATGTTTCTAATAACTCGAACGTGTTAATAAAATTGCAAGCTTTCTGTGTTTGCTTCAATCTTATGTAGATGGAGTCTAAAGGTCACACTTAAGAACTGAAACATTTCATTTTACTATAGTAAATTCGATTTTGCCTTTTAGGCCTATAAAATTCTCTACGTTAACTAGTTGAAAATTCTTGAAATATTAGTAGTGTTTATAACCGAGATGACTTCATATTTATGTTGATTGAAGCTACATTGTTTGCTGCAGTTCTTCATCACTTGCGCAAAATGTTAGGCCTATAAAATTCTCTACGTTAACTAGTTGAAAATTCTTGAAATATTAGTAGTGTTTATAACCGAGATGACTTCATATTTATGTTGATTGAAGCTACATTGTTTGCTGCAGTTCTTCATCACTTGCGCAAAATGTGACTGGCTCGATAACTTGCACGTTGTATTTGGGGTATGCTCTACATAACTCTTACAAGATAGTATTTGTGAAGTAGCTTCTCTTTGCTTGGTTAAGGTTTTGCTTTATTATTTTTCAATTGACATGCATATATGTAGAGAGAAAGTATTTTAGAAGCTTTCTTGTATTCATTCGAGATAGAAGAATATAAGGAGCCAATAGGTACTTGATAGTTTCATGAATTTGAATCATGTTAAATAAAGACATAATTCACCCCAATAGATACCTTGTAGGGAGAGGATTGTCTCACTTATTTAAGGAGCCATATAGCTCCTTAATTAAGCATTGTAGAATATTTGGGAGAGCTTTTTCCATTAGAGAGAACCGTGTACACTAGTACAATTATAGGCTTATAGGACATTCAATTCAAAACTTAAGGTAGTGGGTTATCAAGTCCTTTCCAACTCAAATTTGTATCCCAATGATCTCCTCCTTAAGTGTGTATCTCTTCCACATTGGCTTGTCTGGTGCTCCCACTCAATGGGAAATTTACTTTTTTGAACATGGCATTGTCATGAAGATATCATAAAGAGCTCACTTCCTGTATGATTTTCTATTGTCTGTTAAGTTGTGAATAACTCTCTCAATCAACTTCATTTTCAGAGGGTGCTCGGGGACGGGCTTTTAGTTGTCCGGAAAATCGAGAATGTGGCTACTGGACCAAACAACCGACCCAAATTAGCATGCATTATTGCTGAATGCGGAGAAATGTAGAAATTGGCCTCAACTCTGGAGAGCGTAGCAATTCTGATCACATCATCTAATCAACTGACCTTTGTCTCACACTATTGGCTATTGGTCCGTCTTTGTCCAGTAGGAAACAGTCATATATCCGAACTGTTGGGAGGAACAAAATACTTGGAATATGTTGGCGGTGTGAAATTTACAGATCATGTAGCAGGCTGTAACAAGATATAAATTGATTTACTTTGAACTTTTGAACTTTTGAACTTTTGAACTCTGGATGGTAATGTATGTACAACTTTAGTGAAATGTTAGTTTGAACCTTTTTTTTTGGAAGTTTTTTAGTGAAATATTAGTTTGACAGTTTGATCTTTCTTAGTCTAGTGTTTCGTCTAGTTCTCTCTTTGATGTTTTTGTTGTTCGGTACCTGGAGAAAAGAAAGCTGACTATGATTTATGGAAGGATCGTTAATCGGCGATTCCACTTTGACGCATGACGGACGGTTATTGGTTTGAGCATATATGGCGGTGAAGTTTTATGGCATGTGCGGCTAATGTGGCTCGGTATCTTATTAGTTCATGTGTTTGTGGTTATTCATTTTGCTGGAAGACTTGAGAATCGAGATATGCTAAGAGTTTATACCTTTCATCTACTAATACATGTTTTTTATGCCCAATTCAGTAATTTTCTAAAATGCACCTCAATTCAGTTCAGTTATATTAAGATCAATTTAGTTCGGTCTTAAAAAATAGAGTCTCAAACCCCACATAAAATTAATATGCATTTAAGAGGAGTTTGATTTATAGAATTTATTTAAAAAAAGTTAGAAAAAAATTGTTTATTTGAAAAAATATGTGTAATAAATAAATGTTGGTTTAGTAAACGACGTGGTTTAGAGTGGGGGTGAGAAGAATCAAACAGCTTGCGTGCGTATGTATCATCAGTGAAACAGCAGAGGAGATCATCGGAGAAGGAAACGATGTCGTTTAGAAGCGTGAGAGTGCCGCCAAATTCAGCAAGCCTGATCGAAGCAAAGGCACGGGTGTTTGATTTCTTCAGAACAGCATGTAGATCGATTCCAACAGTGATGGATATATATAATCTTGATGAGGTTGTTACCAAAGCTCAGCTTCGTTCCAGTATCGCCTCTCAGATCCGCAAGCACGCTTCCATCACCAATCCCAAGGTCCCATTTTTCCTAATTTAGTTGTGATTTCTCATGGGTTTTTTACTTTTTGAGGGTTCATCTCAAACTTCCTTTCTTTCTCAATAATTACACTACTTTTATGCTCTTTTCAATTACATTCTTTCCATTCTATTTGGGTTTTTCTTTCTGTTCCGGTTCTAGATTGGAGACTTTCGTTCAGGGTTCGGCTTATTGTTCAGATGGCCTGTAGCATTTCTTCGGATTATAATGATAACAAAACATGGTAGTGGAAAATGGCACTCTTTTGAATGAGTTGCATTCGATTGTAATTGGGGCTTTCTTGTAATTTTTATTCCAGTTGTAGATTGGGGTTCGGCTTATCGATGAGACGGCCTTTAGCTTTTCTGCAGATTGTACTGATCATGGAAAAACACTCCTTTCTACCATTTGATTAGTCTGGTCTTAGGCATTTTTTATGTATAGAAGATTAGAGGTAAGGCTTCGCCATGAATAGCTAGCACTTTATGCATCTCATTCATAGGTGGAAAAACGATGCACTGATTACTGATAAGTGAGAAGGCAAGAATGTGAAGCAATTTGGTAATTTGTTTGTTGCAATATTTCAAGAAGAGACTGGCTTAAAGGCTTAAATCCTTATTATAATGAAAATGAGTGGAATAAAGCTTTCATAACCTGTTAAATAGACTTGAAAAAAATCCATGAATAAAAAAATGAAATGATGTTATCTTGAGTTAAGAAACCTTTTGTTCTAGGTTTTTTGTTTCATGCTCGTATCCTGTTGTATATGATTGGACTTAAGAACTATTATTGTTAGTCGTTTCCTGTGTCAATTGATCGTTGAACCCCTTTGACCGCTGACCCATTGTGCTTACGACTATCGATTTCTGACATGACAACACTATTTACATAAGTAATCCATTTGAGACGACTTGTTTGACACAGTTATCATTCTTGTTTCATTTATATGATATGTAGTTATGTGGAATATTTAGACCATATGACATGATATCCCATTTTGACACCCCCTGGTTACACTTCTGTGAATAATAATCTCATTTCTGTTCGCATTAATCTTTGTCCTGTTCTATCTGTACACTACTTGAAACTTAGTTTTGCAAAGACATGTAGTGAAGGAATTCTGATATATAGTCGCTCGAAATCCACTTAGTACATGGAATGCAACTTTACTTTGGATGTCTTACTTAAGTTTTGCATTGTTTAATGGAGAAAAAAACTATCATACAGATTTCAGATTTCCTTCCAGAAAATTTTCCTAGCTAGTAGAATGAAGGGGCAAGTTCTTGTTCTGGTATTGCATATTGAAATGTTGGCATTTCAGTTTTTTACCATGAAATCTTCCTGTTGGTAGAACTACAAACATGTTCTATTTCTGGCATTGCATATTTAAAATTAGTCACGCTGCTTAATTTGAGTGATAAATTACATGACTTTGAGTGAACATTTCCATGCTTATATTTGCTTCATTTCCTGGGATCAGGCTGTATTTAGCTCTTCCCTCAATTATTGCATTCACGCATTCCATTTTTCTGATCTAAGGCGTGAGATTCCAATATTCAACTCTAACTTGAATGAGAAATTATGGCCCGTTTTATACTTCATTTCGTGGTATAAACGCAGAATCAAAGAAAAATCTGTATAAAAAACTAACAAAAGATGGTGACTTGTACTAGTTTGCCTATATCATTGACTCTTTTTCAATTTATGGCACTATAAAAATTATGGTCAAAGGCCTATTTATAGGTCATCATTAGTTAATTTTCTTACTTAGTTTCTTTGACCATAGTGTTAGTATAATGTAAAGTTAAAGGAATTTAATGTCACGAGTGAAGTTTAGAGACTATAATGCTAGTAACGTTATAGTTCAGGGTTCATTGTTTTATTGTGCCCTTGCCATTGCCCTCTCTCCACTTGAAGAACAACTCTATGCTAATATCAAAGAGCACTGTGCGTTTTCCGGTTTTCTATGACAACTCCCAATTTGGTTCTTAATCTTTTCTAATGACCACAACTTGCAGGTGATTGATATGCTTCTGTTTAAAGGGGCGGAAGAGCTGAATAACGTCGTTGAACATGCTAAGCAGCGCCACCATCTTATCGGCCAATACGTGGTCGGCGAAGGGCTCGTGCAGGATTTGGACACCAAGGACCAAGGCCTGTCTGAGTTCCTCAAGAACTTCTACAAGACCAACTACTTCTGAACTAAGTATCCTGTTGTTAGTTTCCCTTTTTCCATATTGGTGATCCCAAATAATATTTAGACTGCTATTGCGGTCTTTCGCGACGGATAATGCACTTTTCTTTAGCTAATGGTCCACATGTATGGAACCAAATTTGTTACCTTCTTTTGTCGAATGGTCTATACTAAACCTTTTGTGCATGTGTCCGTTCTGTAGCTCTTTTTTGTTCTAATCCAATTAGTAGATATAGAAGTTACGGGTTATAATTGACAAACAGTTGTTGATAGTTTTATGAAAAGGAAAACCAGCGGTTACCTGTTACTAGCAAATCGGTTACAAGAGAGAAATACTAATTTGGTATTTTGTATATATTCTCTTATTTGGTTCGGCAAGATTCATTATTGTTGAAGGAAAGAATAGATGAAAGCTTTTTGAATTATCAGCATTGTTAGGGACATGATTCATTATTGTTGGAGGAATCAATAGACAAAAGCTTCTTGAATTATTGGAAATCTGGCTAGCTCTACTAATTTATAATTGAGATGTAAAAGAATGAACAAATTTGTTTCACATTTTTCGCACAAACTTCCAAATTCATTACATACAATGGATTACAAAGATAGTCAATGTTCAATCTTGGATGACAATGTGACCAGAAAATGAGAAAGACAATAATTAACATTGATGTATATGTTCCTGAACAAGTCAAATCATGTGAGCCTAAGACGGACTACTACAATGGCTGATTGTGATACAGAACGGTTCCCTGCTACACCTCTGAAACTACCGCACGAGAAATGTCGAAAAAACAAAAATTATTATCTTTTGGACACTAGAAAACCCTTTTACACGGGTTAGATTTCCTGCAATTGTGAAACATACTGCTAAGTAAATTCACTCTCTCGGTCGAGCAAGCCAAAGTGAACTAAGAGCACGTAATCTCGAAAAGTAATCATGTATTGCAAGGAGTGCCCGAGCTGACTGACGTGTTGTCAATATTCTGTGCATTTGTTGTAGGGTCTGTTGCCGCAAATTGTCAGCCTGGTATCAAGTGCCTCAAATTTTAGAGGTGTTCCGATTTCTATATAATGGGAAATGTATAAGTGATGTTTCTAGAACATTACCTGACGAATAAACCCTTCGAGAGTCCCTAGTTTTCCCATGGCCATTGCCATCTGACCCATATAGTTTGCCACGTTTCCAGACGAGCCAGATGAACCAAGAGGTCCACTAGACAATGTTTCAGCCAGGGACTGCTGCAAAGCTTCCATTCCTTGGGATAAGGCGTCTTCAGCCTGTTGGGAAGATTGCTGCAAGTTACCTATTCCGACCAACTGCTGCTCGGTCAAAGGCTCCAATTGGTTCACGAGAAGCTGCATCGATTAGCATCCGACTTAAGCAACCAAGAAAACTAGATCGAGACAAATGGGTTCGAGTTCTGAGTGAAAAGGAGGATAGTGCACATAAATATGTCTTAAGGACATAAAACTTCATCATACTCCATGTTTCTATACAATTCACTCTAGAATTCACTTATCAAGATACCTTAACGTTTTAAATCGCAAAGAACTCACCTTGAGGAGCTCCGATGAACGAAAGCCACCGAGCCACAAGAAACACCTCTCAGCAGGAGTCTTCCACATGCCAGATAGTAAATGGAAAACGTCAGCCTTGGCTGCATTGCTCTTCAACCTGAAAATTTCGTCGTAGTGAGCCATTACACCATCTAGGATAATGCGAAGTTCAGTATCACCCGCATGGGAATTGACAGCTGATCTCAGCTCATTGATTTGCCGATTTTGCTCCTCCAGCCACCGAGCATATTCCACATCAAATGCCATGGCCCCTGAACAAAATTGATGTTTTTTGTACAATATTCAAGTTAACATAGAAAGGAGGATGAGTAAGTTCAAGTTTAACTCGGAATACTCATAGATCACCCATAACATGATTATGGCACGACGCCCCATTTTGACACCCCTAACTTTGAATAGAACCACAACTCCAAATTAGATGAGAAAGAAACATGTTCTAAATATCAAGAATTTTCATACAACTTACCATTTCCACTCAATGAATGGGTTTGATCTCCTGAGCTCGATATGAATATTCCCTGCACCAGAAATAGAATGAATGATACATGAAAGAATCGGTGAATCCTCAAGAAGATAGTATGTTAGTCGAACATAAACAAACCTGCTGTCGAGCCCGCTGCAGCTCCTGTTCAAGTTGCGTCAGTTTCAATCGGCTACTCTCCAGTTGCTGGACATAAGCCTTTAGGAAGAAAAAGGATATCAACTCGACATAGAATAACATTTAAATGTATAGGAAAAAAAATGAGTTCATAATGTGTTTTAGAAATGAGTACAAGAGAAAGGAGAACTTACTTTCTTCCTCAAACGACTTTTTCTTGCAGCTTCTCTATTTTGGGCAAGCCTACGAAGAGTCTACATAGTGTGAACAAGCAACTCGTCATCGAAAGAAGTGAGTAAGAAAAATTAGGCACCAACAATTCCTGATATTTTACACATTAGAATATAATAGTTCACCTTTTGATCCATTTTATCCTTTGACCTGTCGCTGGAATCGCCTCTATCAAACTACATATGTGAAGCATAAAAATGTTAAGTTTAAAGCAATTTTTAATGAGCAACACATAATTCGGAAAAAATCATGTACAGATCGAATAATAGAGGGTAAAAGGGGGATTTTTCATTTCGAGAGCTAGTAGAAGATGATCGGGAAAACATTAGAGATTTGCGCAACATGTGATTAGCATTGATCACTTCTGAAACTATATTATACCCAAGGAAATGAGTTTCCAATTATTATTATTTTTAGTTACGGAGCTGTAAAGCATTCCATAAAAGTTTCCAAGAGTCTCAGATTCCGAAACAGATATGAAAAACATGAAACGCAATAAACATCAAACTTTTCTTGTAACATAGATAATAAGCAATAATGTTGAGTTAGGAAAGGAAATAGCACCAATTGATTTTTCTCATCGGTATCCCCATCAGTCGAGATATCGGTCCTAGGACTACCATCAGCCATATTGTTTTCTTCCCAATTATCTGTATTACCACTAGATACCGGAACCAGGTTCAATGGCTGTTCGAATTGCAACCTGCGCGCCTCCACTTGGGCAGCAGATGGAAGGATAGCAAGGGAAGTAGTCGACTGTCAGGTTTTCAAGAGAAGAGAACAGAGAAAAAGAACATTAGTAGAAGCTACTAGTAGTATATGATTAAACTATATACAAAGGATGGGTAAAGTGATCACCTTATCGGATGAGCCAATCCGACGGACGCTAGATGAGGGCACTTGGTTACTTGATTTATTAGCTGAACCGAAATTTATATCTGCGAATCCACAGGTAGCATAAATCTATAACTGATATTGACAGATGGCTAATTTCTTTCTAAATTTGGATTACATACTTGGGCTCGAGTCAATAGTACCATCTAATTGAAATGCTGCAGAATTTTCAGTCGACCCGAAATCAGAAACTCGATAGGAATGGATTGTGCTTCCGCCTATGCCACTGGGAACCAAACCAGAGTTCATCAAGAGTTTAAACTAGCTACATTACTAACCAATGTCTACAAATCATATTTTTACACTCATTCAAAATACTAATAACATTATGCGAATTATCGCGCTAATAATTGCTTTCTTATTCACTAAATTGTAACACGGGATTCACAGTTCAATAGAAACAAATTGATAAGGAAAAGGAAATCACGACATGAAGGTAAGCGAAATGGAAAACATGAAGTTGAATTGTAACTGAAACAAGCACAGCAAAGAGTAAAACTTTACACTGCACTGGAAGTGGGCAACTCAAAGCTCGGCATCCCGCTGACTTCCTTCGCATCTTTCATATCCACTCGCTTCCCCCATACACTACCATCACCCTTTGCTTGCTTGTTTCTTTAAACAGATTAGCCCGAACCCCTTGTCTACACCAAAGTGTCACTGATAAGGAAGATAAGGAACAACAATAAACATATACACGAAGCCAAGCATAGGGCTGAGAATTTATGACGCCAAAAAACGATTTACAGAGACGACCACCGTCTAACACTATTTTTAATTTTGTTGCGTGCAATCATATATGATTGTATGGAGTATATAGATCACATAACATGATTAAGACATGACAACCCATTTTTACATCCCTGAGCAAGCCAGATCTTCAATGAAATCTATTATAAAACCATATAATTCACCTAAAACATAGCCCCTTGCAAAAATTGAAGTCCATAGATACTGGCTGCGGAACTAACAAAACCGTTAAGAATTTCAAAACTAAACAGAAAAATACAGTATAAAGAAGCAATGAAACTCCTGACAACATACGCTACTCAGGTCAGTTTCAGGTGATTTATATCCAACGTAATCACCCTTCAGGTACAATAAGACACAGTTACTATACTCGGAAAATGAGCCACTGGTACGAGTTCTTGTGGAGATCAAATGCAAATTTGACTAAGGAATTCGCTAGGATTGATCGATAGGCCAAAAATCACCATACCGGTGCAATTAATACAACAGTTACTGATTCTCGGAACCAAAACCAACAATAAAAACGATGAACGAGCTACCAGTATAAGTTCTTGCGGGGATCAAATGCATATTTGATCAAGGAATTCAGTAGGACTAATTGATAGGCACAACATCACCCTTCGGGTGAATCACTACAATACTTAGAATCAAAATCAACAATAAAAACGACTAATGAGCTACTGAAACAAGTTCTTGCAAGGTATCAAGGAGTCACTGCGTCTAAGTATTTGAATTTAAACAATTAGCCTACAACGAGGACCAACAAGAAGGAAAAGACAACAAATGGGAAGGAAAACACGGTCAGATAATTTCGCAAGTACCTATCAAACCTAGCAGATAGCAATCCAGAATCGTCAATCAATGTGTAACTGTGCAACTAATCAATAAGAAACACCCACAAAAGGGGGTGCAATAGCTTAATTACTGTAATCTAGCAACCAACAAGACAACACAATACCCAGATGCCAAACTCATAACAGACAAGAACAGAAACAAAAACCCAGAACAAATACAAACCCTTAAAAGACCAGTTAATAGCTATGTTTCCCGGACACCGATACGGATACGGTGTCGGACACAGGAAATGTTATTTCCAAAACATAACCTTCATAAAATAGCCTAAATGGTGCCCGACATGGTGTCGGACACGGATACGGGTACGCTAGTAAAGAGAAGTGTCCGTGTGATATAGCCTAATAGAGATATTAAACGGAAAGACGCCCAATGCCAAAGAGCACACAGTTCAATGATCTAACAAATACTTAAAAGCCTATCAGATACAAAATCCAGAATTATGAAACCAAAATGTAATTTTGCAACTAAAGCAAAGCAATGAAAAACACCCAGAAAAGGGGAAAAAACCCCAAAAAACCAGAACTTTCATACGAAATTCTAATCCAATATCTTATTTACTGTAATCTAGTAACCAACAAGACAACATCCAGATGCCAAGCTCAAAGCAGACAAGAACAAAAACTCAGAACAAACACAAACCTTAAAAGAGCACCTAATATAGATCCAAATCCAACTCAACTCATGAACCAAGTT
Source organism: Euphorbia peplus (assembly GCA_028411795.1). Lineage (NCBI taxonomy): Eukaryota > Viridiplantae > Streptophyta > Magnoliopsida > Malpighiales > Euphorbiaceae > Euphorbia > Euphorbia peplus. The sequence continues at coordinate 1,737,966 of CP110843.1, read as the reverse complement.
CGCAAATTTTCAGCAATCCTACACTCGAGAAGGAAAATGCAAATTTGATCAAGAAATTCACTAGGAATGATTAATAGGCCACAAAATCACCATACGAGTGCAATGAATATGGAGTTACTGACACTGGGAACCAAACTCAACAATAAAAACGACCAATGAGCTACAAATACAAGTTCTTGAAAGGTATCAAGAATTGCTCCACCTAAGTGTATGAATTCCAAAAATTAGCCCGTAAAGAGGACCAACAAGAAGGAAAAGACAACATACGGATAGGAAAACACGGTCAGATCATTCCACAAATACCAAACAAACTTACAAATCAATGAGAAACACCCCGAAAGGAGAGGGAGAGGGATAAAAATCAGAACTTTGAAATGAAATTCTAACCCAATAGCAACCAAAGTAACAACACCCAGATGGCAAACTCAGTAACAGACAAGAACAAAAACAAAAACCCAGAACAAACACAAACCCTTAAAATAACACCTAATAGAGATCCAAATCCAACCCAGTACCAAAGTTGACAAATTTTCAGCATTTCTACAAAACCCAGAAGTCAAATTCAAGCTTAGAGCACTGTAGGACCCTTAATTCCACAACCTCAAACCTAAATTTATCCAATACCCAGAACTAAAACCCCAAAAAAAAACCCTCTTAAAGATCAAAAACACAACTTGATAACCAATAATCACCAGTTGTAGTCAAAATCAGAGGAAAAAAGCACCTGGGTAATGAATTGGATGATGTTTCAAGTAATTGAGAGTGAGAAAAAGATGATTCAAATCTGTACACGTCCTCTACTGAGAAAATCTTCCACTTACCAAGGCCAAAAATGATTTTATAATTAAAAAGTTTGGTGGTTTGACATGGGATTGTTGATTGTAATAAAAAAGATTTATTGAAAATTTGTGTGCTGTTTAATGGTGTCAGAAAATGCTAAACACTGTAATAATACAGCCAATCTCGCTTACTTACCACTGTTGGACTATCACACAGAGCTATGATCCCCTACGGTGTAGGTCTAGGTGAGATTGGATGTGGTGGTGACACGTGTTCACGGATAAATGGGCACTGTAATAAGTAAAAAATGGATCTTTGTTGTGGAAAAAGTTAATTAATTATCCTTTGACTTCTTTTGAAATGACTACAACTGCAGTATACAATATAGCAGCAGCTGGGGGTTGGTCGTTTTTTTTGGAACAGTAAAATTTTATTTTGTAAATCGAAAATACTTTTCTTTTCCAGTAATTTTTTTGTAACTTCTTTCTCAGTAATAAATTATCAAAGTAAATATAATTATAAGTTGTATTTCAATTTTTTTCTAAACTCTTTTCTTGTTCTGTCGTCTGAGTAATTTAAATAAATTTTATGGAATTAATAAGAAACACTATATAAATTCATGAAGTGAATTATACTTAAAAAATTGACTTAAGTCATTCGTAGGTTTCTAAAGTTGTTTAAAAATGTCATTTTAGTAATAATTTGGCTAAGCATGGCGCGACTTACACGGATACAAAATGGTGGGATACTTCCCCTTCTTTTTGTAATAGTTATTTCCGATGATTTTGCTTCCGTTAAGCAATTTTTTTTTGTTTAATTTCACTTTGTAATCTTTTCTCTTTTTTTTTAATAAAATTGGGTTGGGTTTGGAGCTCTTTCGAAGGTGCCGACCTAGTCGGGATGTTTGAGAGTTCTTTACTCACTACCTCGCATTTACTGAAAAAATACATAGGTTTCTAAAGTTGTCTAAAAATGTCATTTTAGTCTCTCAATTTGGGACGACCTATTAGGTCTTTCGTATCAAAATGTAGACTTATTGAGTCCTTATCCGATGACGTGGCACTAGTTGGCATTAAAATTAATATTCTTCACATTTACCAACTCAGTGCCACGTCATCAAATAAGCACTCAATAAGTCCACATTGTGATAGTTGAGGGACTTAATAGCTCATATTTTGATATTTGAGAAACTAAAATCACCTTTTTAAACAACTTTAGAGACTTGTATATAATTTAGCCCTAAAAAATTAAAATTTATGAAGTTAATTAGACACTATTTTCCGATTTTTTCATGATCAATTATTGTACTATATATTTATGGGTTTCATCAAGTTATAAAATTTAAGAGATTGAGCTGAAAATATAAATACATAAATTATTTTACAATAGAAAATAATCATATATCTACCTCTAAATCATGATAAATCAGTTTTCTAGTTTCCTAAATTATGTAATTTCCAGAAACATATCAGATTTTTTTTTACTCTCATTTGATTTCATTAAATTGTGTTTAAAATATCATTTAAAAAGAAAATAATCATTGTTTAAAAAAAATAAAAAAAAATAAGCGAGTTTTGTTTTGCTTGCAAGATTACTATTCTTAGGCCATGTTCTTTCGGACTTATTAGAACTTATTTTAAGTTCAATTCAGTTCAGTTCAGTTCAGCAACATTCAGTTCAATTCAGTTCAGTTCGGTTCAGTTCAGTTCAGCTCAGCTCAGCAACATTTAATTTAATTTTCAGTGGCATTTAATTTAGTTCATTTCAGTAATATTCAGTTCAGTTCAGTTCAATTCACCAACATTTAATTCGGTTCAGGTTAATAAATTACAAATAAATATTTATTATTTATATATAATATGTTAATATTTATTATAATTTTAACTAGTTGATCCAATTTGTTTGCATAAGTTGTTGGACGTAAGTAAATATTATTACCAATATTTGTTACAATGTTCTATCACCTTAATAATTTATATTATATAAATTTGGATTTAATATACAAAAGTTTCCAATTTTGGTTATATATTGTAATAAGAAATTCAAAAATCTTGTAACAGTGAGCAAATTAGCATCAATTAAAGAAATTCAAAAATCTTATAATAGTCAGTTATATAATATTAAGAGCAAATTAGTATCAACTGAAAAAAATTCAAAAATCTTGTAAAAGAAATTAAAATTAGCAAATAGAGCAAATTCAAAAATTCACAAATAGCATCATCTCATTCTATTTTTCTAATCATGTTCTACCATATGATCCGTAATCTCATCATTTTGTTCACCTTCATCATCATTATCGTCATCCTCCTCTCCGATCTCATTATTAAAAACTTATATTATTATTATTTATTCAATTGAGTTTCAATATTTATTTTTCATTTTAGCAGAATTCAGTTCAGTTCAGTTCAGTTCAGATCAGTTCAGTTCAGTTCAGATCAGTTCAGTTTAGTTCAGCAACATTCAGTTCAGTTCAGTTCAGTTCAGCATCGTTCAGTTCAGTTCAGTTCAGACTTTTTCAGTCCAAAAGAACGGGGCCTTAACCTTGTTCACATGCATTTTAAATAATTCAATGTATCTAAACATTTACCATTAAATTTAAATTTATTAAATCCTCTAAAAAAGTTGTATTGAACTTAACTGATTAAGTGTGAAATAAATACTTTTAACCTAAATTGAATTAAATTCAATGTTGTGAACTGATTTTTAATCAATTATATAATCTATCGACTTTGTTACATTTAACTGTTTAGTGCTTTTGTTTAACACAGCATTTAAAACAGCTCTACATTATAATTGGGGTAAATAATTTAATAAGTAGAGAGTTATTTGCAAGCCACGTTTCGGTAAATACAGTGCACTTTGACAATTTTGTCGCTCTCACAACTGTATCCATTTTAACGATTAAAAAATAAGTTTTATTTTGTCTAATCGGTTTTTAAAACCGTTTTTACAATGATTGTTTTAAGGGTTTTTTTTCCAATCGGATTTGAAAATAGTTTCTACGATGGTATATTCAAGACAAAAAAAAAATAAAAGGTAAGATTATCAAGACTGTATTTTTTCAAAAATTGGCTGCAATTAATAAAACCCAATAAGTAATCTCTATGTTATGTCAAACTATATTAATTAGTCCTCGTATTTTCAATAATACATCATAAGGTTCACGTTTTTATTATATTCAACAATTTAGTCCCTCCGTCCATTTAAATTACAGGATTACTTTTACATATTAGGTGCAAATTACATTTTTTGATATATGACTCTTACATGTTTACACTTTGATATCTAAAAATTGTATTTACATTTAAGACTATTATTTTAAATGTTAAAATATATTTTATTTTTTTAAAAAATTTATATTTCATATAGGAAAATAAAATTATAAACTACCTATGAGACATCAAATTGTAAACATGTTAAAGTTTAAGTACAAAATGTAATTTACTCTTAACAAATAAAAGGTAAAGCGATAATTCAAATTGATTGAGGGACTAAAACATTGAATATAATAAAAGTTAAGAACTTATAACGTATTATTAAAAATATGAGGATTAAACATTGCATTTTGATATAATATATGCATTTTTAAATTATTTATTGAATTATGCTGAATTGAATGTTGTTGAAATGAACTGAACTGAATTGAATGATATTGAATTAAAGTGAACAGAATGTAGGTAAACTAAACTGAACTGAATTAAACTGAAAATAATTATTGATAAGCTCAAAAAAAGAGGGTCTTATAATTGTAGAATCGATAATAAAATCTTGCTAAAAAAATTATATTTACTATTTATCCCTTTGTTTTCTCTCTAAATATCTAGATATCATATATGGAACATTTTTTTTATTTGTAGAATAATTTATCATATTTTTTTATTCGGAGCTTTGTTAGACACCTTTTAGATAGATCATTAATTTTCTAATTAAAATTTTCTGCCTATAGGATGAATGTTTTTATGCGGTGCTAACGATTTAGTAACTATCTTTGTAGCACCAGAATGTTTCAACTTATGCTCCTACATATTATCAAGATAGAGTCAAGTTTAAATGAGACAAAGGTTTAAGATAAGACTAGTTTTTATGGTGAGACAATGGAATGTGGCAAACTTGTAATTAAAAGAAACCTCCTCATGCGTGGAATTGGAGGGAATGAAGAGGAGGTGATGTCAGCGTTGATGTCACCTCTGGAGAGAGAAAGAGTTTTAATTATTTTATTTAAAATGCATTTTTCCGCTCTTTCCGAACTCATTTTTCAAAAAAATTATACCAGTGAACTCGTATTAATTAGGCGGTTATTTTGAGATCCATTGTTATTATTTATAGACGATTTTTTTTTGTTTATTTTTTTATGATTGTTCCAACAAAATACTACATTTGTTCCACCAGACTACTACATTTGTTCCAACAAAATACTACCATTTTTTACACTCCCAGAGTGCATTTTAAAAAAAATAATGAAAATATTCTGTTGGAACAAATGTAGTAGTCTGGTGGAACAAATGTAGTATTCTGTTGGAACAACCGAGTATCCAATTTGAAACAACCATAAAAAAATAGAAATCGTCTATAAATAACAACAATGGATCTCAAAATGACCGCCTAATTAATACGAGTTCAGTGGTATAATTTTTTTCGAAAAATGAGTCCGGAAAGAGCGGAAAAATGCATTTTAAATAAAATAATAAAAACTTTTTCTCTCTCCAGAGGTGACATCAGCGCTGACATCACCTCCTCTTCCCTTCAATAATGCCCCTCCATGTTTTTAAAATTTCAAAATTGCCACCACTTTTTAATTGTCTCGCACTAAAAATCAGTCTCGCCATAGTGACCTTGTCTCACCTGATCCTATCTCTACTAGGATATACCAAGAAAGATGTAGGGTCTAATAAGGCTATTTACTCATGGATGGGACAAGCTCTTCAATTCTGGTTCATGCTTTCTCTTGGCTATTTGGGTTCGTCCGACTTAAATTCAAATTTTGATTTTAGAAGAAAAAAGGTTGATGAACTTAAATAAGTCTAAGATACAATTATATGAAATGTCAACTTTTGTTAGTAATGTCTTTCGTAGCCTCATTTTAAAACGATAGAACTAAACTAATTTATCTAGTGAGAACCCATAAAAGAACTGAATAATTAAGCTTGGATTAAAATAAACTTAGCTGTTATATGTCGTTTTTTAGTACCTTTATGGTGTATTTAGGCTCTTTGTAGCGTTTATTTGCCATTAATGCGGTCTATATTGGCTTTTGCCTCTATTTTTGTGAGGTTTAATTCTTTCACTTTTTTTTATTATTATCGTGCTGTAATTTTATTATTATTATTATTCAATGAAATGATTACTCTTCCATAAAAAAAAAAATTAGATTATTTTGTACATTGAAGAAAAGTTTTTGTAAAGTGAATTATATTAAAACAATATTTGGGCATTATAATCAGTGGATTTGGATCTTTAATTAAAATGCAGTACTGAATCATAATTGGGCCCAATTTTACTGTTTGGGAATGTAGTACACTGCTATTACAACAGTGATCCAACTTTTCAATAAATGACAAAAATCATGAGCCCATGATTTATTTTTATTTTTGATTTTTTTTTGCATTCAACCCTCATTTTTCTATAATTTTTACAATATCCCGCTAATTAATTGTAATCACTTCAACTATGATCTTCAAGTTTCAAAATAATTAAAATTGTTTATTTCACATCATATATGTTAAGTTTATTTTTATTTTCTTTTTTCGAAAAATTAATTTAAACCTTAAACTCAAGTTAATAGCTATTATTAGACATGTTCATGGCCAGGTTGAGTCAAGTTAGTTATAAGCTAACCGGACTTTTGTATAAAATACATAAACCAAGTCCAACCCTCATGCTAATTTAACGGGTAGTACCAGGTTTAGATTTAAAAATCAAATCTCACACCCACACCTATAAATAAGCCCATTTAAAACTTTAATATATTTTTTCTAATTGTATAAAAAAAATACACTTTATAGCTAACAATAAATATTTAACATATTATAAGGGGAATTTTATTTTTTTTATAAATCTCAAGCCCATCCAAAAGATAAGTGGGCTTAGTGAGCTCTAGCGGGCTTTAGACAAGAGACACAAGCTTGAGCAGGCCTGGGGGTGGATACTCAGCCCAAGGACAAGTCTAGGTATAAATACACTAGTTGTTAGTCGGGCAGTTAAAGACCTTCCAGGACTATGCGGAGATAAGTCCGGGAACTAGTCGGAGACAAATGGGATTTTGAGCACTTAGGTAGGCTTAAGTGGCTAGACGGTATTCGCTTATTACAGCGATAACAACCACTAGAATCAACAAAAGATGAGATAACAGCTCTTAGATAGGTTAGCCTCAGAATATTGGGTCCAAACTCCAAAATCATGAAGAACATCAAACAATTTACACTTGAAAACATGAAATATTTTCAGTTTGAACTATAGAAAAAGCAAGAAATATGTGCAGCAAAAAATTTCATAATACAATCAATCAAAAAGCTTCTCGTTGCTGTCTTTTTTTCGCCTCAGTTGATCATCTTATGCCCAAAATGAGGATTTCGAGTACTTTGAGAGTATATATACAAAATGTACTTGAAACCCTCATTGCACGTCCTTCCGTCCATGCCTCCTCCAGTCAACCAAACACACGAGGAGCTTCCTCTCGACAGGTTACCACATTTTTAGACTAAAACAAACTGGTTAACGTCTATGTTACACGGAAACAGAAATCGGGGAACAAGTATTGGGGATTTACTATGCGTGCATTACATTACATAGTATTTTTGAAAGCTTCTAAAGGATGATCTAGAAAATATTAGGGATTAACTTAACGAGTGATCAGCATTTATCCACTCTCCAAAAAACATTACATACTAGCAGACAAGTTTCCAATCTTTTAAGTTACAGAAACTTGGACCCGAAACGTGAAATGCTTTGAAATTGAAGTTTCTGCAAAACATAGGTTTACATAATTTAAGTTTTACCTAGACCTCTGAATGATAGAAAATTGAATGACTGCAGCAGCATTTAGTATGAGCCTATATGTTGAAATAAAAATCGATCATTGCCATAGTCTCACGTAAGTTAGGAGCCATAAACTGTATAATTAAGTAACGCGGGATATCGAACAAATATCATTCACATTACTGCCCAAAATTTGCTCGATCTTTCTGAGGAAATTACTTTTGAGGAAACTTTGGAGACTCACAATTATAGTTAAATCAAAATTCCATCTAGCCAGGATTAAATCCTACTTAATCATTTGGAAAGAAGCCTGTAAGGAACAGAGAAAAAGAAGAAAACATTACTATTATTCTGAAGCAATTTGATCGATCAAAGACGAAACAGTAATCGATAATTTGTTATTCGTGTAACAAATCAATTATGCTTTGATGGGCAATCCGGACTCAAGATCATGTAATCTTGTGGCACTTTTTCACCACCATTAGTTCGTTACTAAACCGGATATGGTATCAAAATTTGTTACTCGTGTAATGTGATGCAGTTAAGAGATTGATTTAGATGTAATAATGGAATAATACTCCGGTACAAATTACATGTTCCTTATACCAATTTCAAGCAAATAACCCATCACGCGAGAGCTGTTCTCATCATGGATCATACCCGCCGCTGGCCCCGCAATCTTCTCAATGATTTCCCTCCTTAAGTCAAAACAAGGCAGCTTCCGCCAATTCAACAATTCAAGAACACCGCCTATTATCATTTTTGAACATGTATACTTTCGGCCAAATCTAGTTATTGACACAAGAAGCGCAACTCTGAAGCACAACTCTGAAGCACATACGAAAAACCCTTTGAATCACCGAGGTTGTGTTGGCAAGGCACGCCTAATCAGCGACTCTATTGCATTCTCTATAAGCATGGACAATCCGAGTATCCCAACATTCTGTTAATAAGATCAAGATGAACGCCAATGAGGTTCGAACAAAGACCACTGCTAGTATCATTTTGATTCAGTCACTCACTGAACCACCAAACTACAGTTGTTTTCAATCAAAAGACGGTTCCAAGCAAGCTCCGAATATTTATACACGGCCGACATCTCAACTTGGATAGCCAAGCATCTTGCCAGGTTGAGCATCAAACCCTACACTACAAGCCCTGGATTAGGAGCCAGGGGAGACCAACACACAGTATAGTATCGTCCTTGATGTCAATAGGGCGCGTTAAAGAATTCCTAGCCACGAAAGCCTCTTTCGCTAGCTTGTTGGAACAAGTTCCTCATGGGAGCTGGTTTCGAAGAAAGAATCCGATCACAAGGGAATTGAAACCTCTAATTTACGTATAAATTTCACAAACATGAAAAACCGTACTTAAGACATTTATATTTAGATGCATGCATCAGTAAATGTTAATTAATTTTCATTTCAAAATAGCCATCAAAAAGTTATGTTTTAACTCTAAAATACACATTTAAGTTTACTGTTTTATAACCTAAACACAGACATTAAAATCTTATTTTCCTTCTCTTTATATATGTAAATGAGGATTAATACCGAGTCTTTGAGTCTCTTCATGTCTTAAAATCACACACTTTTTGTAAATAGTACCCTGTAAGTGAAGTTGTTTTTGACTGCTTTTAGACAATTCAATCAAATTTTATTAGGTATGAAACGAATTAAATATTTCTATGAAACGAATTAAATATTTCTAAAATTTTATAGACTAAATCAATCCTTTTTTCTGAAAGTAGTTTATTAATCAAAAAAATTTCAATGACATTGAATATAATTATCAGAAAACTTTTTCATAATTCCGTACATTTGACATTTTTTGTACTAGATATGTTCTAGAAAGCACATATCAAACATTATTATGTTGAGAATTTTTCCTTTATTGATTTTTATAGTAGGTAAAAAAGAATATATTTAAATAAAAAAATTATACAGTCAACATTTCTGGAAGGTCAAGCAAAATTGAGGTTGATGATTGATGATGTAATTTGATGACAATGACGACGTGGTATCAAACGTAAGCAAAATGTTAAATTAATTGAAGGTTAATTTTAAATAAGTGTATTGTAGTTTTGTGGTTTTGCAAATAAAGGACTGTGGTTTGCTTTTGATAAGAAAAAAGCATTGTTTGCAGGTCGATTTTGTTGATCTAAACGATGACATTTTTTCTCCAAAATGTTTTTCTGACCTTTGACGAGTCAAGTTAGAGTTAAGTTCAAAGGTCAAAAAAACATTTTGGTCTAAAAATGTACTCGTTTACGTCAATAAAATCGACAATTTCCTTAATTTTGTAATAATGCAAACCACAATATTTTATTTGCTCAAAGTCAAATGGTCTTTTATTTCCAAAACCGCGAAATCACATGGTATTTATTTGAAGTTAATCCATTAATTTCAAAATGGCTAATATAATCTCAAACTTGGTATTTTTTATTTTTTGGGAGGTGATAAAATTTAGCTAATGATAGGTCTGTCCACTCGTAAGGTCAGAGCAAATTACAGATCTCGATGATAATTTGCAGTGGAATTTACAGATTGTCTACCAATAAGAATTAAATTTTGACAAAGTGGAGACACGAACTGCAAACCTTTTAAGCAGAAAATTGAGTGCCTTATTACGGAGACAAACTCTTATTGGTCTTAGTATTTGTTATTAATAACAATTTTATTTCTAGAGTTCTTTTTTTATTTTTGCAATTAGATATATTTTAAACTATAAATTACTAAAATAAGGCTATATAATCTCAAACTTATCAATTTTTTCGCTTAGCTCTACAATTTATTAGTCATTTGAGTTTATTTTCTTTTATCATTTGGCTCCCTCAACTCGTTAAATTGAACTCCACCAATCTACAACAAAGAGTAGAACTGTAAACAAAGAAAAGGATCAAAATGTCAGATAGCGATAAGAACGTGAGAGAACAAACATAATATATAAAAAAGGAAAGAGATAAAATAAACATAATATATTTTTATCCAGAGAATATGATTTTTCAAAACAAAAAATAAAAGAAACTATACGCATATCCATTTTTATTTTTATCTTCTAGATGGAGGCTGTGGGTATTAATTAGGATGAATACTTTCCTTACAAAAAAATAAAATTGGATGAAGAAAAAGGTTGCATTTTTTAATTATGATTCTAGACATTGATTTTTGTTTCTATTTTATTTTATGTTATTTTACTCCAAGACTTTATTTGGACGATTGATTGAGTTTTTTTTTTCTTTTTCCACTCAATGCCCAATTGAAACTACTAATATTCATTTCTAAATATCCAGCAACAATATTAATCCCTATCCCTATGTGTTGTTTTTTTTTTTAAAATAACTACCCAAATCAGAACTAAACAAAAATTTTAATTTTTTGATATTTTCCTTATTTTTTTTTTCATTTCCTCTTTAATTTTAATATTTTTACCACATTATTACTATATAAGATATGAAGGATTAAGTTTATCATTTTATACAAATTGAAGAGATTAAGTTTATCACTTTTCACAAGTTGAGAGATTTAATAGAACGTTCCAATAGTTGAAGTAAAAAAGTCATTTTTTTGACCAAATTTTGAAGACGACATATAATTTAAGTTTTAAACAAATGCGGAAAATAATTAATTTACGTATTTATCCAACTTTGTGTGAGATTTGATAGCCAGTAAAGTGACAAATGGACATTATTACTATAAAAAGTCAAAACATAGATCAGCAAAATCATAAAAGAAATTTATCAAGAATTGCTAATGATGACAAGATTGCATATTTGGCAAATTTTTCAAACCAATAATTTCCAGCCAAGTTCTTGAAGTCAAAACTAAGAAATCCAAAGTAATTATAAACCTTAATTTTTCCAAGTCACAAGAGTCTGCGCACGTGCTCTATAATGTCCTCTCTTCCAACTCACAGGAATCACATAATTATAATCGAACAAATTTACATAATTAACTTTTTTTTTTTTGTTTTAAATTCATTTTAAGTGCGGTTGGATATCTTAATAGAAATGTGAATCTCAACAACGGTAATTTGAATTTTTCATATCTTGAGCCATTTTGATTTATATTAAGCTTATTTTTTGATAGGTGATTGGTGTCTTAACTTGTCAATTTTGTGCTCGTCTTGTAAAAAAAACAAATTGAAAATCTTAATTAAGTTGAGGAAAAAAATAATTTCAATACTTTAAACATCCATAATTTGATCAATAGCTTTAAACTATATCATGTAATCGTTTTGATACCTTTCTAATTTTCTTTATTATTTTGATACCTTTTAAATTTGTGTTATTATTATTTTGGATAGTTTTCCATATATTTGTAACTCGGACTAATACAAAATTGGCATATATGTCAGTAAAATTATTTGAAAAAATATCAATTTGATTACTAAGTATATAATAATACCTATTTAACTACAACTTTTATGAAACATATACCTATAGACCTTAACTTAAGCTCAAGAAATTGTCATTTGACCATATGTAGAAAATAAGACTAAATACTGATATATCAAGTTTTTATTAGGTGATGTTATACTATTGCATCATTTCATAATAATGAGATTAAATTTAATGGCGTTTTGAACCTTCTTATCAAATTTAAGGAACCGATATAAGCTTTTAATTGAACTTGGCTAAAACGAAATTAGCTCTTTATGTCTATAATGTCTCGTCAGCTCTCTGAATTTACTTAAATTTTCATAATTATCTATTTAAGTCCACATATCAAAACAAGAGTGGAATTTATGAAATTGTAAAATGTACCACTTTATACAAGTTCAAGGAGCGCATATATCAATTTACACTAGTTTGAGAGGGTAAAAGATAGTTTTATACAAATCAAGAGGCAAATCGATCACTTTTAATAAGTTTAAGAAGCTAACAAACACTCTATAAGTGTATGGAGTCAATCTACTTTTTTAACCAATTCAAAAAATTTATGATATATTAAGCTATTTTTAATACCAAAATCGCGTCTAAACCATGTTTTATTAGACTTTTTTTCCAACAAAATCTAGTTCAATTAAACTAAATTCAATTTAGTAACATTTAGCGAAATTTTTTAATACATGATAGCGTACATTAAAGTCACACAACAAATATCAAACATCAAGTACACTATTCCATGATTACGGGTCATTTAAGCATCCTCCGATTAACTAATATATCAATTAAATATAATCATCAAAATCAATCCACTATTCACCTTTTTAATTTCTTTAGTTTCCTAAACATTCTCACTTTCTTAGAAACACCCTTCTCTTGGCCCCATTTAATCGAACTAATCTCACCTTCTAGGAAGCCATATCCTTTCACACTTCCACAAGAAATAAAAATCTTAACCTTAAATTAAATATATATAAACCCTAACCCTCCCAATCTTCTTCAAATTATTTAATTCTCCCACAAATATTTTCTGGGTTTCTCTCATTTTCTTCCATGGATCATTTTTTGGGTGTCAAAGCAAAGAAGCAATCCAAGAAAAGTAGCACTAAAAAAGGTATCAAAGTTGTCTACATATCTAGCCCTATGAAAGTTGAGACTTCTGCCTCTAAATTTAGGGCTCTTGTTCAAGAACTCACCGGAAAGGACTCCGATTCCGCCCGGTTTATGGACGACCGGAGTGTTCCCGTTAATGTTCTTGACCACCAGCAGCACCACCTGAGTGTTCTCGAGGAGGAATTGGCCGTCCCGAATAACTCTTCCACCACTACCACCACTAGCAACAACTCTAATTACAGTTATGAGTCATCTTCTTCGGCCGGGTCGGAATCTATGTTTGACTCATTTGATAAGTATTTGCCTTCCATGGATGGAAGTTTTATGAGTATGTTTCAACCAAATTTTCTTTATGATTCTTCTGATCAATTAGATTTTCTTCAACTTGAAAACTAAGCTTGATTTTGCCAGTTTGGGTATATATAATTAAGCATTGTTTTCTGGTTAATCATTATTATAAATTAGTATATATGTAAATTATTTTTAGATTAGATGCAGCTATTTTTTGTATAATTTACCATTTTTATATGAAAATATCAGTTTATTAATTAATTAATTTCTCTATATACTTTAATGATGAATTAGCGATAATTTAAAGTATATAGTAATATATTTGAGATAGATTATTTCTTAAATATATAAAGTTTGAATGATTGACTGCTTCTATTTTGTGGGTTGAGTCAACTTAGACAGACAAATAATGTTCTAAGAAACATTATAATTATACTATTAATTAGCATAGAGTATTAGAATTTCAATCATACTTGGTATATATTTCTCGAGGAATACAAAAACGTGAAATTTCATGAAAAATTATTGGTTGATTGCATTGATTGAGGAGTATTCTAAAAAGTTTCTCTCATGTACAGAGGAATTAAGATCTTGTTTAATCTAATTGTTCATATATACTTTTTCTTTTTTGGTGGAGATTGTTCCCGTTGTTATTGTTGAGGGTAGCATGAAGAATTTAGCTACGTTTGTATTCAAAATATACAATTCTAACCTAACATTTCTTTAAGTGTCTATATGGTTTTCTTGGTTAACGTTTTACTTCAAATACTAGATCACATAAGAATTAAAAACAACTGGTGATTGTTACTTTAGAAAAAAATTAGCTAACATTTACCATATATTAGTAGAGTTGCAAAATGAGCTAGGTGGAGTGCGTCGGAAAGTACTTTTTGTGTCATATTCGTCTGTGATTAAATGCGAAAGTTCTATCTGTATATTGTATATGATTCTGAATCATAAAGAGAAATGAAATGACACATGAGATATTTATTTATTTATTTCCTTTTCAATTAAAGCACATCATCTTGCAATGGTCCATACATAAAATATATACTGAAATGAGTGGACATAAAATTGGTTAGCTACTAACAATTTGGCAAGTTGATCAATTCATCCATGGCGGCTGCTTAATATATAAAATAACTCATTCATCCAACCTAGATGTAAATCCAAAAAATAGAGCATAAAAGTACATAGATACATAGAGTGGCGGCTATAGATAATAAAATTAGATATATGTCTTTTGGTTTGTTGTATGCTGTCATCTAGATTATTATAATATACACAACACATATGAATATGAATAAATAACTTATTTGAGAGGGTCATTCTATCGGGTTCTAATGATAGTCTGCGAACTGATTTGATATTTTTTAAGGATTGAAATTGTCTTATGTAATAAAACTGTTAAATTCAGAGACGCTGATCGTCAATCCTTTCTTGATGGCTATGTGAGTCAACTAAATTCAAAGTATAAGTAACAGAGAGATTGAAAGTATAGAGATAAATGGTACATTTGATCATGTTATACTCTATTTGTAAATTGTATAGAGAAGTAACACGGTTTACTGTGCTCTAACACGGGTCAACTATCCATAAACAATAGAATAAACTAGGAGTCTTACTCCCTCCGTAATATTTGTCGTTTAAGAAACTCATTAATTAGCATTAAAAAGAGTTAGATATTACCATAGTATCCTCTAGTAATTAATGCTCAAAATAACTCCAGAAATTCCTAATCAATCATCATGAAGATTATGAGGGCAGAGTTGGAAAAAGTTCATTTAATGCTCTTTAGGAAGTGTACATATTTTGGAATTTTTTTTTCTTCAAAACGTCAAATATTATGAAATGAAGAGAATATTATTTATGAACTATAACTGACATGGAAACTAGAAAGCTATGTGGACGCACTTATCAGCTTGCTAATATAGAATAAAATAGCGATATTATTCATTTAGGAAAGATTTGCAGGCGAAAACGAAGGTTTGGTCATCCGTCGTGGCTTCCCAATGGAGCAAGGCGACCTGCATTTGTTTTGTACACGGAATCAGTGTCATAATTTCATTATGCATATGAAATAGAATAAGAAATAAATGGGTTATCATGTGAAAAAAGCACTATGAGCTAGTTCGTAAGGATGCCTATTAGTCAACAATTTCCTGCATAATATAATTAAGTGTCACTATAAAGAGATTCTCATGTTTAAAGTAGTAAGAAGATTTAAAAAATATGGAATAACGAGATTAATTGTTGCTCACAAATAGAAGTGAGTTGATACATGAACTTATTGTAATCTAGTAAGACTACAATATTGTTATTGTTTATATGTTTGTAAAATAGGAAGGAATCTTAATTGATAGGATACGAATAAAGTTTATAAGTTTTATATATGTTTTTGTGGAAAAATTCTATAATTACTTTGTTTTTCACAAAATAACAATTATTTTGTTTTGTCCATCATGGTTTAAAATCTAATCTAATGATAGATATGACAAAGTATAAACAAAGTAAAGAAAAAGCAAAATAATCATAACCTACACCTTTTTGTGTTTTCTATAGTTACTTTTTTTTTTAATTATATTTCATTATAATGTTTTTTTTATTATCATTGACTCATTTCATATCAATTATTCAATTGTGAAATTTATAAAACTATAGTTAATTATTTTATGGAAAAATATAGTATCATTACGTTTATATTTTCATTGAGATTGAATTTACATCTATTTTAATATTTCTGCCTCAACTTGATTCTCTCTTTCTTTTCCATTATTATGAGTTTAATCTTTAAATTTTCATAGGCTTTTCTTCTTCAATGGAATATATTTTTGTATAAGCGATAACAGTCCACAACCTGTTATGGGATTTAAGCTGATTACTACAAGCTCGATTAAAAGGACCATTCAGTGACCCGCCTACAGCGGATGGGCCAAAGCCCAATAATTTATACTCCTAAATAGAAGCATTTATGGAGGATAACTACAACGGGAAGTCGAGTCCTAATAGGGAATAAACTCGTGAACCCTAGGCCAAATCGGATGTATAAAGGTGTCATTACGATATGATTTACATTATGTTCATATTACTTGCAAAGTAAACTACCCAAAGACTAGTATCGGAGAATTACCCGGCGATCCAATCGCCGGCATTGTTTTGCAGGTTCCGGCAGAAGGGGAACACTTCAAGATTCACAAAGTTATCAATAAGTTTATAAGGAGCATGATTCGAACTCTGAACTCCCTACTCACACATTGAAGAGTGTAATTGGCCAATTGGCAATGACTATTTGTGTTTTAGTGTTCTAAAAAATTAATTAATGTAACTTTAGGATTTATACTTCAATCAATTTGATAAAAAGTGTTAATTTTGTTAATTTAAAATACTCCGATTATTATCTAAGGACACTATTATCAAGAGAAGCCCAACAATAAACACCATAATAGCCCAAATGTTTAGACCCATATGTAATTTCCTCATAGACTAATAATAGTAGTCATCAATAGAAGCCCGTTAAGAACACAAAACACCCAATATACTAAAACAAAGGCCTAATTTGTATAACTCAACTACAAATTAATGGAATTTTGCAACTCCAAGTTAATGAAAAACCCCAACATTATAGGACAATATAGTAGTACCTACAAAGAGGAATAAGAGTTAAGATTAATGATTGACACTTTACATACAAGCAAAAATAAATAAATATAATGAACAAACAAACAAAATGTTAATAATGGTGAATTTGATATTATCTAATAGTTTGACGTAAAATGGAAATTATTAAATTTTATATTTTGTATCGAACTTAATTTTATCAAAATTAAGTTTAACATCTGAATCCAATAAATTCGTAAACGGATAAGTAAAAGCTCATTAAAGCATTAATGTAAAATACAATAAATTTAATTATATAAACTAAGGTGTAGAATATAGTTATTTTATCTTCTAATTACTTTGGTTTTTTCCTTAAAAAAAATAAAATTACTTTGGTTATTATCATTAAATTAGTTTTCACTCCATAAATTAATGGTGAACTATTCAACCATAGAATTTTCATCAACTAAATGTTATGTTGGCATGTTTCATTTTTATGACTTTTGTAATATCAATACCATGGCACGTGTCACATTTATACATCCCAAGTTATACGTTGAAAATAAAAACTACATCATTATCAAATGTGAGGGTGTAGGCTATAGTTATTTAGTTTTTTATTTTATTTTTTTTGTATTTTGTCTTATTTACCATTAGATTACTTTTCACTCCATAATCTAATGATGGATAAAACAAAGTAACCATAGAATTCCTCCTAATGTAATATTTAAAAAGTTATAATTCGTTATCTTTTATGTCACGTCAACAATACTAGCGAGTCTTTATGCATTTTACCCATCTTTAATCTAATAAGAAATTTTTTTATATATAACTGATTACTACTTGCATATATACTTATCAAAAATTCTTTAGTTTAAACTCAATAATTGGAAGAAATTTTACTTGCATGATGAGAGAAAACCCTTCTTGCCTACCACAACCTATGTCTTATTTTTTTATAAAATTTTGTCCTTTTTTTAACACCCAGAAAAATACAAAAATAGTTTAAAAATAAGGTAAAATGCTAATTATTAATTTTGTTTGTACTAAAAAATTAAAAGAAAATTCATCTATAGGTCAAGAGATGGGCCATTGAGTGTGTCTGCTTTTGAAAAAAGGGCATGGAAAAAATTTCAAAATAAACTAACGGAGAAATAGCATATTTGCCCCCCAATGTTTTTGGGAAAGAGCACAGTTGCCCTTAACATTTCTAATTGAGCAAAGTTTAACCATGCATTATAGAAACTGGTTTTCTATTCACAACTCAATCTTTCCGAACTATATCTCACTTTTCTAATTTTGCCTTTGTCACTCCTATCTTTCCTTAAACTTTTTTTCAAATTCTCTCAACTCGTCCAATTAGCAAACACGAAAAATGACAAAAAACTTGAGACTCGGAAACCAAGGCACGAAAAAGATACCAAAATCCGTTGAAAAACCACGAAAACACCTAAACAACTCTCAAAATAAATTCTTTTATCTAAAAGATAATAATAAAAATTGGGCTATAAATACGAATATATTAAAAAAAAACACTTTTTAAATTTTTACTCGGAGGCCGTTTAGGCAAGAAAATGCCCGAAAAAAATATATTTTTCTTTCAGTTGGAAGAATAAGAAATATTTTAGATAAGATTGAGAGAAATGAAAGACCAATAAAATTGAAAGTAGAATGTTGCTCGTAAAAACTGGATATAAATAGTTTAATGATAATAGAAATTTTGAACAATCCGGCTTGATTTTTTTTTGAACAATCCGGCTTGATGATGTTTCCACTGCAAATAGTTTAAGTTACTAACATAAATTAGAAAAGAAAAAAAAATACTACAATGAACTAACAACACATGACTTAGAAAACAATCATCATTAAAAAATTTCTACAACTTGAGTAAAATATTTTTGTTTAAAATACAATCACAAAATTACCGGCTAAAACGAAATGCAACCAGTTTGAATGTTGTTAGTATTGCGGTTGATGTTGTTGTTTGCTGATAGCTTTTGGATAATTAGTGTTTGAAAAACTGTAAAAAAAATAAAACAGTAACTGTTGACATGTGAAAAGACTAATATGGATGTACCATTTATAAACACATCATAATAATAAATTAGGGTAATTTTGGTCAAAGTCTACTTCTGGTTTAAAATACAAACTAGTGTTTCGTGAAAAGCTCAAATTTGGAATAAAAATGCTATATGCTCCTACGAAACGCTTTACCAAATAGGCCATAAGACTATCAACTTTTTTTTAAAACTGTGAAGGCTACATGAACTTTTTAGCGAAATTTCATTTTTTCTTTATAATTATCAGTGTCGTAAACGAAGTCATTTGACCGCTTAGACCATGTCCATATGCTCAAAATAGAGAATCTAATTGGATTGTCTTGTCTAGTTTTGAGCTAATTGTTCAATATCCGAATTTTGCTCGACTAGTTTCCCGACTAATCCTTCATAACTCCTCGAAGATTCCTGACCGCCCGACTAGTGCATGACAACTTTTACAACACTAGTCTTACTAAAATTCTCAATGACAAGGTCCTATAAAATTTCTCCTTATATTAACGGCACACAAACTTTTTAGCGAAATTCAATCATCCTTATCATTACTGATGAGTCCAGAATGTGCTCATATTTTGTGGGTATATTTCGTCAAGTTTGGGCATAAAAGAAGGAGATTTGGTTTTTTTTGGGATTTTTATTGGAAGTTTGTGCAGATTGTTCTGTTTGTAGAGAACAAGCACTTCTGGCTGTTCTCCAGCCTTGTTTCAGCTGTCCTGGTGAAGGATTTTAGAAAAGGGTATTTCTGTCAGCAAATTTATTTGAGGAAAGTTGAAGTTTGGCTAGTGGAGCTAAAGCATGGGCTGACCTTCCGTATATGCTTGGTGTGAAGTGATTGAAGAGGAGAAAAGATTGCTTTTACTTTACTTTTGCTTTTTCTGTAAGAGAACAGTTGAGTCACTGTTCACCTTTTGTACATTCCTTTGTACTTGCTTTGATCCGGTCCGTTTATTTTCTTCTCCAATTTCCAAGAGGGTCTGACCTTTGGTGAAAGTGGTTGTTTGGGGAAAGTGGTTGTTTGGGGAAGATAAAGGGGAAGGATCAGAGTGAGTGTAAGCATAGATTTTAGTAATTAATTTCACTTTTTAATTTGTAACTTTAGTTTAGAGAGAGAAGTAGTGGTTGTAGTTCTTCCTTCTCTCTTCCTGTATTCAAGTTTGAAGCTCTTCTGGGAATTTATTCCAGCCTCAATCTACTGCATTTATTCATCTTCTCCTTTAATGTTTGCTTTAAAGTCTACGGAATTTATTGTGAGAACAACCAGGGAGATGACTGAGTAGTCTGTTTACAGGCTAAGGTCAGCCTAAGAGCTGGTGAAAGTAAGTTCGTTCCTCTCTCTCTTTTGACATGAAAATGCTTGTTGGTTATTAAATGGAGAAATATTGCATCTAAGGCTTTGCTAACCTTAGTATTCAGTGGATTAATTAGGATACCTCCGAAGTTATGAAGCGGATCTACCATTTAATGCATGTTATGTCTCAGACCTAAGCTTAACATGTTAGGGTTTATAATCTTTTGATGTATAATGCTTTCCTTTGCCTAATGCTTAGATGTATCCTAGAAGTAAACCGCGGATATTATGCATCTATAGATCTCGAGGAAGTGACCTTCTGACTTGAGTGTGCTGAAGAGGAAAGAGACCTTAAATCTATGAAATCAAGACTTCATGTATGTTAGAGAGAGAACAATTACTTTTGCCTGTTCTGGTTGTGCCTCTGCCTGTTCTTTAAGTGATTGGAGTTCATTCTTGCTTGTTTTAGTCATCTTAGTTCTAGTTGATCGTTATTAGTATTCACTGTTAGAATTAGTGTAAAAGAATCCCTCATTTACTTGTTACCCAACTGAAAGTTGACTGTGCTTTAACAATAGAACAACTGTGGATCGTTTTTATTCTCTGTGGAATACGATAATTTACTTTTGCTGTGCTATATGCGACTTGGTCCTCTTGCCAGAGTGTCCTCATCACATATTTGACACGACAATTACTACTGTCGTGAACGAAAGTGATCTAATCGTTTAAGTGCTCAAAATTGGGTATATGATTAGACCATCTAAACCGACCTAATTGCTCAAAATCTGACTTATGTACGACTAATTCTCCAACCTCATTAGTACTTGACCGCCGACTAGCAGTTAACAGCTTTACCACACCAACCTCGTTAGTCCTTGAGAGTTAGTAACCACGCGATTAACGTCTAACGATTTTTACCACACTGAAAGAAAACTAAAATATCAAAAATGTTTTAATCTTTAATTGTTTTTTTGAAAAAAATCCTGACTCGCGTCCACATTACTTTCTCTCTCTATAAAACCCTCAGTAGTTTCTCTCTCTAAAAATCTCTTTGAAATCTCTTCTATAGTCTGCAACATTTGTTCCCCAGTTGGATGATCTTCGTAATCCCTTTAATGGATTACGGATCTGAAATCTCCATCACTTCCAAGATCTTCTAACTTGCAGTAATTTCATGAAAGTTTCCACCTTTACCCCTCACTGATTGATTCAATTTTCTCGGGAAAATTCCAGAGGAAAAGATAGTGTTTGGGAGCTTGATTAGTTCAAAATGAAGGTACCCTGTTGCTCTGTTTGCCAAACAAGGTATAACGAGGAAGAAAGAGTTCCTCTTTTGCTTCAATGCGGCCATGGCTTCTGTAAAGACTGTCTATCTCGGATGTTCTCCTCGTCTCTCGATACAACCCTAACTTGCCCCCGGTGTAGGCATGTTTCCGTTGTGGGAAACTCCGTCACTGCTCTCCGGAAGAACTACGCGGTCCTCGCCCTTCTTCATTCGTCGGGGGCAGGGGTGGGGGCGCCCGGTTTTGATGTTGATTACACCGACGATGAGGATGATGGTGAGAATGATGGGGAGGATGAGGAAAGGTGTAGCCGGGGGTCCCACGCGTCGAGCAGTGGGGGGTGTGGCCCGGTGATTGAGCTCGGGGTTCATCAGGAGGTGAAGTTGGTGAGGAAGATTGGGGAGGGGAGGCGGGCTGGGGTGGAGACTTGGGCGGCTGTGATTGGTGGTGGGAAGTGTAAGCATCGGGTTGCGGTGAAGAAGATGGAGATGGGTGAGGATATGGAGATGGAATGGGTTCAAGGGCAGTTGGAGAATTTGAGGAGGGGTTCTATGTGGTGTAGGAATGTTTGTAGTTTTCATGGTGTTGTTAAGGTTGATGGGTGTTTGGGGATTGTGATGGATAGGTGTTTTGGGTCTGTGGAATCTGAGATGCAGCTCAATGAAGGGAGACTTACTCTGGAGCAGATTCTAAGGTTTTGCATTGTTGTTTTTATTCATTTGGGCGCTATTTTCGTTTTGATTAATGCTATGAGTTGGGAATTGAATTTCAGAATTTAAATGTGGCTGAATGTAGGTTGCGGTAGTGTATAAGTACCTGATATGGTAAATTAAGTTGGTTTGATATATATGATTTTTATGGTTTTGAATGTTATTATGATGGAATTTGGTATATTGTCAACATTAAAATCATAAATTCTAATACTTCAGAAGAACTAAGCACTTTGATCGAACTCTAAGTTAGGTGGTTGAGATGAAAAATAAGGGAGAAGTTAACAAATTTATGATCTTTTCTGTCCATGCCATCTGAATTTTTCTGATAGTCATGTCATGGTAATACTTGACTTGTTAGTGCTGTTTAAGTCTTATAACGTTTGTAGAAATACGGCTATGCATGTTGATCTCTAATAGATCAGAAAATCTTTGTGCTTCCTGTTATCTAGAAAACATAAACCATAAACTCGCTTGACAGTGAGTACATTGCAGTGGTTCTGTTAATGCTTAAAGGGATTTACTTTGTGTTATTTAGGTTCTAGGGCAGATTAGAGATGGACATATAAAATAGCATAACTTTATATGTAAGAAATTTATTTCAGGAGCTGATTGTAAGTTGTGCAACAGATGCCTCTTATTATAGTTATTGTTTTTGTGTGAAACTGTATAAGCATCATTTATGAGTTTGTTGCAAATTGATGTACAACTTTTACAATGATCCTTCTAGGAACCTTGATATTGAGTTTGAATACTTTGATGACATAGGTAGGATAAGAAATTAGGACTCGTTTTTATTGCTGTGTTTTTTATCAGTAGATACAGTACCGTGATGTTGAAGGGTCTATATCTTTGGGGTAGCGAACAATTCGTGATCACTTGCTGGAGATCATGATCACATGCAGTCAACTTGATGAATTGACTTATGTTTTAGGGATGCATTTTATGACAGATGTTTGGAAAGGGATATACTTCCTAGCATTAAATTTATTCATCATGCTAGATGCTAGGAGCTTTCAGTAGATTTTGGAGAAAAAAAAAACTAGACCTTTTTCTTTTCCTCTTAAAAACTATAGTATCTTAAAAGACCTGTTAGATATAGATGCCATGAGTTTTCACTGAGTGGGAGTCTTCATTACTAGGCACAAGATGCCGCAAAGTT
Source organism: Euphorbia peplus (assembly GCA_028411795.1). Lineage (NCBI taxonomy): Eukaryota > Viridiplantae > Streptophyta > Magnoliopsida > Malpighiales > Euphorbiaceae > Euphorbia > Euphorbia peplus. The sequence goes on along the minus strand of CP110843.1, from coordinate 1,714,323 downwards.
AGGCATACAAATTTTATATGCAAATGGCAAATAATTTTTAGTATGGTTTTTAAAGAATCCTAACATCCGTCAACCCCATCATGTTTTGAAAGAATTGTAATGGGCAAGAAGTGGTCATTTTGTTATCAACACGCTCCCATCTCATTAAATTTGAAAGAAAGAGCAGACTGCGAGTGATCAAAGTAAGGAAAATATCAATAAAAAGTGTGAAAGTAAAAGGAACAAGAATGGTCTGGTGGCAGTGAGATAGAATAGCAGTCTGCTGTTCTGGATCTTCAAATGCAGACCTGAGGGAGAACAAGGAAAGAAAAAATAGAGCGTCATAAATCTCCTGAAGTTATTTCGTATCAACACTAAAAATAGTTATAATAGAAACATAGCAATAGTATGTTGTCACTTTCGTCATATTTGCTTGCAGATTTTAGAAAATTCTAGTATAAAGGAATTGAATCATTTTAGCTTTGAGGCCCTGATTTCTCAGTATTGAGCTTTGTTTCTAAACCAAGTGATCTTCATATCAATTAAATGGAACAACAAAATCTGTTGACCTTTTAGACATTCTATTCAACGGTAGTAGACATAGTATGCTTCTATAAAACCTTTGAATGGTGTTAGAATCTAGCTTTGATTATGACATTTTGCAAGTACTTGCTGCCTGTAGATATGGAGCTGACATTGCACGTGGGGTAGCTGAACTACATGCAGCAGGTGTTGTATGTATGAATATAAAACCGTCCAATCTTCTTTTGGATTCAAGTGGTCGTGCAGTGGTTTCTGATTATGGGATTGCTGGAATTTTGAAGAAACCTGCCTGCCGCAAAGTTCACTCGGAGTGTGAGTCTGCTAAAGTTCATTCTTGTATGGATTGTACGATGCTCAGTCCACACTATACAGCCCCAGAAGCATGGGAACCGGTGAAGAAGTCATTGAATTTGTTCTGGGATGATGCAATTGGTATATCTGCAGAATCAGATGCTTGGAGTTTTGGTTGTACATTGGTGGAGATGTGCACAGGTTCCATCCCGTATGTGTTATTGACTCATTTTCAATCTTGTCCTTTAAACTTCTAGGAACCATCCATATGAAGTATATTTGTCTTCTGATATGAGTTGGGTTCGTTATGCAGGTGGGCTGGTTTAAGTGCAGAGGAAATCTATCGAGCTGTTGTAAAGACTCGTAAATTGCCTCCACAATATGCAAGTGTAGTGGGTGTTGGAATACCTAGAGAACTGTGGAAAATGATTGGGGAATGCTTGCAGTTCAAGGCATCAAAAAGGCCAAGTTTTAATGCAATGTTAGTGATATTCCTCCGCCATTTGCAAGAATTGCCACGCACCCCTCCTGCAAGCCCTGATAAGTAAGAACTTCAATGTTTTGGTCATGGAACTTTTCCTCTTGCGTGCTTTGTTTTAGTGGCCTGTGGATTATGATCATCATCTAGTTTAAACCAAGATTGCTTTTCAATTTTTCATGTTTTACTCTGCTTGTTGTGAGTGAGATAGAAGTTTGCTTACAGAAACTTTTTGTATGCCCTCAGTAGCTTTGCAAGATATCCTCGATCAAGTGTGACAGAAGAACCACCTCCCAAATCTGATGTGGAGGTTTTTCAGGACAACCCTAGCCATTTACATAGGCTAGTATCTGAAGGGGATGTAAATGGTGTTAGGTGAGTTAGCTTAGTACAGATCTTGATAGCCTGCTTAAAGACCCTCAAGTTTTCTATCTTATTTATTCTTCCCTTTTTTTTTTTGTCCTTTTTATTAAAATTATAATTGCAGAGATCTGCTTGCAAAGGCTGCATCAGGAAATGGTGCTGGTTCAGTGTCTATGCTGTTAGAAGCACAGAACACTGATGGGCAAACGACTCTTCACCTTGCTTGTAGACGTGGTAGTGTGGAACTTGTTAGGGCTATATTGGACTATAGGGAAGCTAATGTGGACATTTTGGATAAAGATGGTGATCCTCCGCTTGTTTTTGCTTTAGCTGCTGGATCTCCAGAATGTGTTCGTGCACTTATTAAGAGAGGGGCTAATGTTAGATCTAGGTTGAGAGATGGTCTTGGTCCTTCTGTTGCTCATGTTTGTGCGTACCATGGGCAGCCTGATTGTATGCGTGTAAGTCTTAAGTTGAGAGTCAGTTCTTCTGGTCATATTTATGTGCTTCGTTCTTCTGAGATTGGTCCAAAATGATGATAGGAACTACTACTGGCGGGTGCTGATCCCAATGCTATGGATGATGAAGGTGAAACCGTGTTGCACAGAGCGGTCGCCAAGAAATATACAGATTGTGCTCTTGTGATATTGGAAACAGGAGGGTGTAGATCAATGGCTGTTCTAAATTCAAAAAATTTGACGTAAGTGGCTAGAGTTTTTTCGTATCTCTTAATAAATAAGTTCTGCGAAGGAAAAATATCTTCACAGGTGCTGTTGGTTGGGAAGTGAATTCTGCCAGTAAGTTACTGGGATGGAATGATGCTACGTTGCACTTTGTTTTGTCTAGAAACTAAATGCATGACTTTAGCTTTTATGATTTATAGTTGTTCTTTTCCTCCCTGTTGTTTATCAATATCTTGGGTTTCTTAATGTTATAGGCCACTGCACTTATGTGTGGCAACTTGGAATGTGGCTGTTGTGAAAAGGTGGACAGAAATTGCTTCAGCAGAAGATATTGCTGATGCAATTGATATACCAAGTCCAATTGGAACTGCATTGTGTATGGCTGCTGCTGTAAAGAAAGATCATGAAGCTGGTATATCCCTGGCTGACATATTAATATTGTCAATGATCAAATGAAATTTATCTTCTTTGATTATAAATTAATGTTAGAGTGTTTGTTTCAACTTTACCTAATTCGTTTTTCTTTTGTCCGGAGGAAGTGTGGATCGTCTGTATATTTTAAGCATTTTTTTTCCTTTTAAAGTCAATGGAATGAGTTTGTTCTTTGAGTTGGTGATTATTATATTGAAGGTCAAACAACACAGTAAGACTAAGATAATGCAAACATGGGTTCAGTTTTCTATAAGAACCAATGATTAAATTTGTACTGATGGTTTTAAATGTCAATCTGATTTGTGGTGAACTTCCATATATTTGTTCAAAGTTTCTGAACATAGGATGGTAGCGTGATAGAAACCTAAAACAGAGAATACATATGTTGCTGAGAATGACTTTAAGCCCCCATAGGAAGATGAATTTCCCTCCCTGCTCAAAGAACAGAGCCAAACTCTCAAACAGTGCTTACAAACATAATTCTCTCAAATTCCCCTTTTTCCTTCTCCCTCCTGATATATATAATAACTAAACCCTCTCTAAAACCCGAAACATGTGTCCATAATTATCAAACTACTCCTCATTCTCATTATTAGCCTATTCTCTATCATAGCGCAGGTAGAAAGAAGATACAACAAACGACTTGGGAATGTTCCCTTTCTGCTTAACTTTTTCTTTTTTCTACAAAGTATTCCAATTTGAGCCCTGAAAAGGAAAATAGTGGCTTCCCTTGAAATCTTTTTCTTTTTGTTTTTGTGACGGAGTCATGTGGGGGACATGGATGACAGATCCAAAATTCACTGCAACAGGGGCACCTCTGTTTGGCCTGTAGGCTGTCTGCTAGTCCCTTGCACTGTGTCCATTTCGCTAACCACGTCTCGCTTACTTCATTTTTTATTCTTCCTTGATTTAATAATTTTCTCATTGACTAATTTTCTTCCCATTTCATGTAGAAGGGAGAGAATTGGTTCAAGTATTGCTTGCTGCTGGAGCAGATCCAACTGCTCAAGATACTCAGCATGGGCGGACAGCTTTACATACTGCTGCTATGGCTAATGATGTTGAATTAGTCAAAGTAAGCTATGATATATTTCATGTATAAGAATTGACTGCCTGTTACACTGCTACTCTGCTAGTTTATCAGAAGTATCTTATGCAAGTGCTGAGGCTTTGTTATTTTGTGAAAAAGGTCACTCGAGTTGATTATATATGTATAATTTGTTCCATAGGTTATTCTTGAAGCTGGAGTAGATGTAAACATTCGGAATGTGCATAATACAATACCTCTTCATGTAGCTTTGGCCAGAGGGGCAAAATCATGTGTTGGGTTGCTTTTATCTGCTGGCGCAAATTGTAATCTCCAGGTATATTTATCAACTCTAGATAGTTCTGTATGCTATAAGCAATTTGTGCATATATTTGGATCTGCTTTTTATTTAATCTGTCTATATAGTTACATTATATTGTAACTACATATTAGCATTTTATGTTCAATTTTATTTTTTGGTTCGTTTGGACCAAATGTATTAGGAAATCTTCCATCCTCAATATTGATGTATATGTTTGTTTTGTTATTATTAGGATGATGAAGGCGATGATGCTTTCCACATAGCAGCAGATGCGGCCAAAATGATACGTGAAAATCTTGAATGGCTCATCATTATGCTTAGAAATCTTAATGCTGTTGTTGACGCTAGAAACCACAGGCAAGTATCTACAATTGGGTGCCTCCTCCAATATCTGTTTCTTTATCTCAAGGATTTGCATGCTTCTTTAGTTTATTGTGTCCAAGTTTTGTGAATAAGGTATCTGTAAACTTTCAAGTTTTGTGAAATGATTTTTGTGTTCTCTGGTGACAGTGGTAAGACATTGCGTGACTTTTTGGATTCACTTCCTCGTGAATGGATTTCAGAGGATTTGATGGAGGCACTTACAAATAGAGGAGTTCATCTTTCTCCTACGACGTAAGGGAAATACTAGGCATTATTTTGCTTTCATGAGTCACATTTGAAAGTTTTACGATCTATACCGATTACACCAATAATGTATTTTGACTCTCTTGCTTCCATGCAAATTTAGTTTTGAAGTGGGTGATTGGGTGAAGTTCAAAAGAAGTATCACATCTCCTACACATGGTTGGCAAGGTGCAAAACATAAGAGTGTGGGCTTTGTACAAAGTGTTGTGGACAAGGAAAATCTCATTGTGTCATTCTGTACTGGAGAAGCTCGTGTATTATCTAATGAAGTTCTGAAGCTGATTCCCTTGGACAGGGGACAGCATGTCCAGCTTAAATCTGATATCAAAGAGCCGAGGTATGATACCTCAAACTATGGACCCGATACATATTTACTGCCATTCACATTCATGGAAATACCTATGGAAAATACTGTCAATTATGAAGCAAAGCTTTCTCGAGTCCTTAAGTTTTATTTAATCCCTTTCTGATGAGCTTTATGTGCATTAAGCGACCAAAAAGAGATCAGTAGCGACCAAAAAGAGATTAGTTGCTGATGACAATTTTTTTAAGTAAAATATAACTTTTGCTAGACAACTAAAATGAAGAAAAGTACTTCTCTAAGGGCCAATAACATATTGCAACTATTTTTATTCGGCCTATTTGGCGTTTGACCAATGGAATAAATGCACGCTTGTGTCTAATGTTTGGAAACAAACACAAAATAACTTTTTGGAGTTGTGTACTCAGTCTAGTAGTGTTATGAAGCATTGCAGTTCTTTTGAAGGCACAAAGTTTTTGAGCTTTTGGCCACAACTATTACCTTGTCATTGCGACTCCATTCAAAAGTTGGGAGTGAATCTGTCTAGTATTGTTTGTGAACAGGTTTGGTTGGCGTGGTCAGTCGCGTGATAGCATAGGCACTGTTTTATGTGTTGATGATGATGGAATACTCCGTGTTGGGTTTCCTGGAGCATCTAGAGGATGGAAAGCTGATCCCGCAGAAATGGAAAGAGTCGAAGAATTTAAGGTCGGTGACTGGGTTCGTATCCGTCCTACACTCACAACTGCTAAGCATGGATTAGGATTGGTAACACCAGGGAGCATTGGTATAGTATATTGTATTAGACCTGATAGTAGTCTGTTATTAGAGTTGAGCTATCTTCCAAATCCATGGCATTGTGAACCAGAGGAGGTTGAGCCTGTTGCTCCTTTCAGGGTATGACTTGACATTTGTGCTTTGTTTTGTTTTATTTTGTTGATATCTTATTTTAATCCATAGCATTTATCAATTATTCGTTCTTACAGATTGGTGATCGGGTCTGTGTGAAGCGATCTGTTGCGGAACCTAGATATGCTTGGGGAGGTGAGACTCATCATAGTGTTGGACGCGTTAGTGAGATTGAAAATGATGGCCTACTTGTCATAGAAATACCAAATCGACCTATTCCATGGCAGGCTGATCCATCTGACATGGAGAAGGTAGAGGATTTCAAGGTACTATATTCTGGCCATAACTCTTGTACAGGGTAACGAATATTGTGATTATCCATTATTACACCTAGATTTTAATTTCGTGATTGGGGTGAACCTTACTGTGTGAATAACTTGTGAGCAGGTGTGGGATTGGGTTAGGGTGAAGGCAGCTGTTTCTTCTCCGAAGTATGGGTGGGAAGATGTTACAAGGAACAGCATTGGGATAATTCACAGCTTGGAGGAGGATGGTGATATGGGTGTTGCCTTTTGTTTTAGGAGCAAGCCTTTCTCTTGCTCTGTAACAGATATGGAGAAGGTGCCTCCTTTTGAAGTGGGACAAGAGATACATGTGATGTCTTCTGTGTCTCAGCCACGGCTTGGATGGTCAAAGGAAAGCCCTGCAACAGTTGGAAAAATTGCTAGAATTGACATGGATGGAGCTCTAAATGTATGCATCTTAGCTTTCATCATTATTATCAATTGTTTCGATTTTCTCATATCTTGTGATAACTGTTAATCTTGAATGCTTCATACTAGCAATTTTTGGGGTTACCTCACATGGTAATTTGCTACTAATGTGAGTAAGAAACATTAATTCCATTCTAATAGTAATGGAATTCATTTTCCTGCGGGAAATAAATAAATGAAATAGAGACGTTTTTGTTACTCTTAATATGGACTTCTGTATCGATGTGTAGGTAAAGGTTGCTGGTAGACACAGCTTGTGGAAAGTTTCTCCTGGAGATGCAGAACGGCTTTCAGGATTTGAAGTTGGTGATTGGGTACGCTCAAAACCAAGCCTCGGGACCAGACCAAGTTATGATTGGAATAGTGTTGGGAAGGAAGGCTTGGCTGTTGTTCATGCTGTACAAGAGACAGGTTACTTAGAGCTGGCATGTTGTTTTCGTAAAGGACGGTGGATTGCACATTATACAGATCTAGAAAAAGTTCCATGCTTCAAAGTTGGGCAGCATGTTCGTTTCCGAACTGGAATAAGTGAGCCACGATGGGGTTGGAAAGGCACTCAGCCTGATTCAAGGGGCATAGTAACTAGTGTTAATGCTGACGGAGAAGTAAGAGTTGCCTTCTTTGGTTTGCGTGGAATGTGGAGACAAGATCCCGCAGATCTTGAGATTGAAGAGATGTTTGAAGTCGGAGAATGGGTGAGATTGAAGGAAGAAGCAGGTAACTGGAAATCCGTCGGGCCAGGCAGCATTGGTGTTGTACAAGGTATCGGGTATGATGGAGATGAATGGGATGGTAATTGTAATGTCGGTTTTTGCGTGGAACAAGAAAAATGGGTGGGACCCACTTCTCATTTGGAAAGAGTGGGAAGACTCAATATTGGACAGAAGGTTAGGGTCAAACTCTCTGTGAAACAGCCCAAATTTGGATGGTCAGGTCATAGTCATGCTAGCGTTGGAACAATAGCCGCTATTGATGCAGATGGAAAACTTCGAATATACACTCCGGCTGGCTCCAAAACGTGGATGCTCGACCCATCAGAGGTGGAGTCGGTGGAGGAAGAGGAACTTGGAATCGGAGACTGGGTGAGGGTGCGAGCATCAGTATCTACCCCAACACACCAGTGGGGAGAGGTTAATCATTCAAGTATTGGGGTAGTACATCGCCTAGAAAGCGGGGAATTATGGGTTTCATTCTGCTTCATGGAAAGGCTATGGCTTTGCAAGGCATGGGAAATGGAACGAATAAGGCCATTTAAAGTGGGCGACAAAGTGAGGATCAGAGAAGGGCTCGTAACACCCCGTTGGGGTTGGGGAATGGAAACTCATGCAAGCAAGGGCACGGTAGTCGGTGTAGATGCCAATGGCAAACTAAGGATTAAGTTTCAATGGAGAGAAGGGAGGCCTTGGATTGGAGATCCTGCCGATATTGTTCTTGATGATAGTTGATATTTATTATCGATTCAGTGCCCGATTGATTCAATCCCCTTGTGTTCTGTATTTCTTTCAGCTCGATTGGATGCAATTTGACTGCAGTGCCGCATCACGGAGCAACGTGTTTATTGTTAATAAACAGAAGAATACAGAGACGGATACTTGCCATTAAATTATAGAAGATGACAGAAGAGGGGAGCAAAAAGATAGTGTAGCCATTTTTATCTCATAGATCACTCTTAGCTGATAAGGTTTTTTTGAGGTATATATGTCATTTATGTGTAATTTTTGTACAAACTAAAACCCATATAAATCTTTCAACTTGTTGCCGTTTTTGAGTTAATTTAAAATACCCGGAACCATTTGGATGTTTGCTCTTCTTATGGTACCAATTTTTCCGGTAGAATGTAAGGACGATCATTGAAATTTGAGTGTTTATTATCTTTACTATCTTTTACACCATATTGCTACAAAAAAAAGATCAGTTTTGTCTAACATATTAAACTGGTCGGAAAACGAAATGAAATTTCCATCATCTTGTTAGTCTGATTGAAGAAACAACTGTGTACAACAAACAGGCATCTATCGAAAGCCCGTTTTCTTTTTTTAATGTATCATTATGAAATAACTTGAATTATGGCAAAGTATAAGGCTTTATAATAGCCTGATCTCTAATAAAATGTTACAAGAATAAACACCTAAAACTACTGCAACAAATCGGCGAGGATTCGAAATGCACCAGGTCAGTAACCAAACGAGACTTGAACATACAAAATAAAAGAGAAGAAACTGTATCATCCTAAGATTTTTTGCTACTATTTCTGTTGGAATGTTGAAGCAACAAATGTCAAGGATCCGCGAGCATGAAATTCTCTCACGCTGTGTGCAAACTCATCTAGATTTGCAGGACTCAATATGTTTGTAGTTTTATATCTTTTCTGAATGCCACCTGGAGAACTCCCGTAGAGCATTTTCCATCCATTTATGTCGGCAGTTCTCAACTGCCTCGGATATAGGCAACCAACTTCTTTTTCGGGTGCTCTGTTCTGGCCATGAAGCGAGCTCCTCTTTGACATACAAAGCAAACATTGAAGCTTTACATAAACCTTCGGGGCAACACTCGTCTTGTAGTGTTTTACTCTTGAAGTGATAATCCCCTATGAAATCCTGAAACATAAGAGAAGATAACACGATAAGAGATGGTGCTTGAACCATTATATTTCGACTAGATTAGTATGCAGACAAATGCAAATCGTGTATAAAATAGGACTTCTAGGACAAGAGATGCATATCAAAATTTGAGGTACAGACGTCAGTTGATCCATCATCACATTATCGTTGGATTTCCGCATGTGTTCATATCAGCAATTAATTTGCATCTACATCTAGAAATTGGTGAAAAACTGATTCAACTAATGAAACCATTCTGTAATATGCCGAGACTTGCGATAAAAAGATATACAATTGGCTCGCAGTATCAACTTCCCTCTACTGGATGATGTTGCACTATTTGACAACTAATTCGCACTCAGAAAGAACAAAGGGCATGGTCATGCTGCATGTGATCGTCTCCATGTTCCTCTTCCTCATACTGCAACTAACTCGCAATTAGGTAACAGTAACTCTATTACTCAGTTCTCTCCTAGTTTATTTTAAGTTATCAAACAGCCAACCAACAAGAATAAAAACTAGATTTTCGATCCCGCTAAAAGGTGGTCCTTGATAACACTAAACACCAACATGAATTGTTTAAATGCAGTTTACGTTTTCTCATTGTTCCTAAGGGTTGTCAATTACTGATATTATCATATCACAACACGATTTACATAGATAAACTCCTTAACACAACCCATTCACCGTTATCATATTTTTGTTGTTTATATCGTATATAATCATGTGGAATACATTGTATCCCATAACAAGAAAACAGCATGATATCTTGTTTAAAGAATCGGTCAAAACAATGGCAGAGAAGTTATACATTCAGCATTAGGATTCTCAAACAAGGTAAGAAATTATATTTTACCATCAGATCACCTCGAACTCCAGCTTCTTCAATAGCTTCCCTCATTGCAGCCTCTTCAACAGTTTCATCGTTCTCCCATCCTCCCTACAAGTCGATTAAATTTTAGTAACATGCAACTTTTGAATCGTGATACAACTAAGAAGCCTCTCGTACATAGAAACTAACAAGGGAAAGGATGTAACTAACCGGTCGTTATTATTAAAACCGAATAACTACACAAAATCAAATAAGCCAAGAATACGGACTGAATAACTATAGCGGTTATATATGATACTCGTTAATGTGAATCACAAAAGGAACTTGGCAGATTAAAGCTTATACCTTTGGAAACAAAAGACCTGGTCCACTAGTTGAGTTAATCATAAGAACCTCGACAATCTTCTCGCCATCAGAATCACTGTTATCATCGCAATATTTATACCTAAAGGGAACGCACCTGCCAATAAAACCCGCCGAGTTAGTGACTCGAGATTATAGAAGTACGTCCTTGCATTATGCATCATATGCACCAAATATTTTCACAGAATGTTGTGTTTTAACAAATCACCGCGCAACACATTCACCAAAAACATGAACAATCATTATTCAGAAGGCGGAAAGAGAACCCTTCAACAGGAAAACAACAACCATAACATAAGAAAAATCTTGTCACATAAACAAGCAAAAGACACAAACAACCATTCAGACTTCCATCTCAATCTATCATTATAAATATTCTCAAGCCAAACTCTGCAATTAGCATCATTTTATTCATTCTACAATCAAGTGCATCACAAAGTATTCCTTCCACACTCATTTTATGTTGCACAGAAATGGCAACAGACGCTATTTCTAAAACATAGCTAGGAAACGGACACAAAACGTAGAATCGCTGTCAAAGAGGATAGGGTCCCACCAATCCACTACGAAGGAAAACAAACATATCAAATTCAAAATTATCCTAATTACAATCACAAAAAGAACCTATTCTTCCTAGAAAGTCAAAATTATACTAATCAATCAAGAAGATGCTAAGAACATCACCACTACAATCAAAACTCACAATCAATCATAAGCAAAACCTGAAAAGATGTCCCATTAATTGACAATGACATAAACATTATGAATGAAACATTAAACAACCAAATAAAATATGACATTTAACACGATACTTCTGACATGATTGTGATTTTTATTGCATATAAGGACCCAAATACTATCATAAAATCCATATCTCATGAAGGGGTAAATTTATGACACGACAAAACGAGAAAACTCAATCGACGCAATATCATTGACACTTCCAACCATTATTCTACCATTCGATAACATGGTTATGACACAATAACCCGAAATACACCACTTATACCTATGCAAATACAACTACAAATGCATATACATACACAAATACCATCATAATATCCATATCACATCAAAGGGTGAAGACATGACAACACGATTTATCAAGCACCGACACCATATTATTGACACCACCAATCATTATTCTACCATCACATAACATGAAAACCCGAAATTAACACACAAAATACCTATGCAAATACAAATACAAATACCATCATAAAAACCCATATCCAAATTAAAGGGTGATTACATGATAACACGGTTTACCAAAGAAAACCCGATTGACACAATATTATCGACACTACGAATCATTATTCTACCATCACACGACACGAAAAACCCGAATACAAACACAAATACGTACCCAAGACAATATCTTGAAATAAGAAAGAAAAATTACCCGGCGACAAGGCGACAGCCGCCTTCATAGCGCTGCTGATGTCGACCAGTGCGGGCCACCAATTCAGACATAATAAAATCCGAAACTAAATATTTCTCAAAATATAAAAAAGAATCCTTTTTTATTATTATGAATCAATAACAAAATCTGCCATCATCTCCCCCCATTACTCAATTTCAATTCGCGAATCTCAAAAATCCTCACGCATCTAACACACGCCATATTCTGCATTGCCCGTCGTCGTTTCGATGCCTCTGATTTCCACAATGTGACATCATCTATCGATTTTTCCAATCTCTCAACCGTTTTATTCGGTTTCAATTCCACACGAAACCCAACCCAAAAGGGTAAAATGGGTACCCAACACAATCGGAAAAGGAGCTAAGAAAATAAAATTTTCCTGAGATTTTTTGGAGAGGGGAAAAGAAAAGTTGCCTTCTTGTTCTTTTTTTTTTTGATTAGGGAGAGAGAGGAAAGGAGAGAGAAGGTTTAAAAAGGAAAGCGGACGAACCGGATCCGGATCGGACCAAAATGGATGGATGGGTGGTCAAACTCACGTGGGGCTGTGGGGTCATGGGCCCATTAATTCTCAAATAGGAAGGGGATGGGCCCATGTTTGTTATAATCTGTTATTTTCAATTTTCTTATTTGGGATAATGATTCTTTTTTTTTTGTTTAAATTAGGAAAATTTGAGTTGTGGAAGGAATGGTTTTGAAATTGTTGTGTTGGATTTGATTTGATTTTTTTAACATTCACCTTATCTTATATGATATCAAGGAGACTTATGACAGAGGTCATGTGTGATGTTCGTGAGCTCGGTGGCTTGTATCTCAAGTGTGTGACATCATTACAAGGGCTACGTCACTAATTAATTCCTCTTATTTATTGAATTATACTTAAAAGTTGATTTGATTTGATAAATAAGAGAAATAAAGATGAACTTTAGTGTTTTTTTTTTTTTTTTTTTTTCAAAAGGGCAATATTCAACAAAAATAACACATATCTAAATAACACTAAAAACAAACACTTTATTTTTTTATGTCTTGTTTGGTATTGAAGCGAAAATGATATTACAAAGTTCATTTTTTTTTGCTTATTTTCAACACAATTTAATTCAAGTGAATTCAACAAAATTCTTTAAGCATTCAGCTAATTCAACCATAAAGAATTAGAACCTAAACATTGAAATAGAAGCACATGTATACTAGTTTTTCTTGTAACCGAGTCAAAAGAAAAATGGATTGATTTAATATATCTTATATACTCTCAAAAAGATATCTTGTACAAGATTGGAAAAAATCAATTTAAGAGTTCAATATGTGGGGACTAATGAAGATCATATGTTTTGATATTTAATTCACAAGAAATTTCAAAAACATGCAATCAAAATAGTTTTCCATTCACTTTAAAATGATAATTTTTCTTTATCATATATATTATTTATTTAAAAAAATTCAGTATCCTTTCTACTTTGGAATAAAAACACACAGTTTATAATACTATATATTAGACAGAAATTAGTCAATGATTAAGAATATTTAACAAAGTCAAATTAGCACATAGACAATTATAGGTCAACATGATATATATTTGATAATTCACGTGGGTCAAATTCAATTAGCTATTATTGTTATTTATTATTTTAAACATTAGTACTAATAAGAATTTCCATGGGCCAAGCTCAAAGTTCAAATTCTACTTTAGTGATCCATGGATCTAATTTGGCTCTTTAATTATGGGCCAATTTGTAAACCTCAAAATCCACTATCCAATAATTAAAAAAAAATAAAATAAATATGTGAAACAATTTATAAAATTGTGAGATTTTAGAACCCCGAATACATAATCTCTTAGGGAGTTAATATAAAATAACTGATGAGAAATATTCTATAATGAATAATGGATGGAGATATGGGACCTAATTGAGGAATACCACACTTAAGGTAGTGGTCAAACCGGTATGATAACCGGATGTTCAAGAAAGCTTACGGAACGCTTCAAAGAGGATTTAAGTAGCAAGGAGAAATGATCATTGGATGTTCAGATGAAAACCCTTAAAAGGGTAGGTTCAAATTTTCGTGGATAAGAAATTGAGATCTATATGAAATCTCTATCAACGCTTAAAGAGAAAACAAACACCAGATGAACATGAGAGTAAATGTGCTAACTCAATATTAGAAACGTGAAACACATGAATACCTTTCACATGGAGAGCTTGTGAAAAGCTCTAAAGAGGATTGACGAGTAACCATAAGAATGCTTATGAGCGAGTTATTGGATGTCTAGATGACACCATTTCAGAAGGGATTGGTTGACGATTTCCTTAATGCACAAGGAACTCTGATCCAGATCAACAGCTAAACAAAAAAAAAAAACTCTATATGAACAACAATCATAATCTAAGAAAGGTAGCGGATGTGTCTCACTGAACTACAATGATCCATCAATAGGGAGATGACAACTTAACCTTGATAGACTATAATGATCGATCAATATAAAATTTATGGGAGTGTTTATACACGCTCTCCATTTTCTTCCTCATCCTCACTATGTTTCGTTTTATACTAACTTAAGCATTAAAGTATTATATCGGTCAATTAACAGCTTTCAAAATTTGTAAATTCATTTTTATCCAAATGAGTCAATTGAAATCCATATACATTTAGAAATTTTATGAAACACCGTAATTCAATAAAATGTTGTGTTACGATTTAAATATTTTTTTTATCTTCCTTCAAACAATTTTATTTTTGAAGGAACCTTCCTCCAAACATTTAAAAAGTAAAATAACTTCAAGGTAAACTGTATGGATTTAGAGCTCTATGATTTGTCCGGACCATAAGAAATTGTACATCATAAATAAGAGTAATAATTATTATTTAGTCATGGTTGATAATTCTATTATTATTGTATCAAAAGAATAAAACATTATTTTACAAATATCAGGCAATAGGAAAAAGAACTGATTTTAGTGGGAGAAATTTTAAAAATATTCCTGAAGTACGGATGACGTGGTACTCCACACTAATAATTCGATAACACGTCACATATGTTAATATCTAGTGTCGATGATTTAGTGTCTAGGGTTTAGTTTTTAGGGTGTCCAGTTTTTATTTTAAGGTCTAGAATTTTATATAAATTATTAATTAAAATTTTTTTTTTTAATTATTACACATTATCAAAATTTTATTGGTTGATGTAACATATGTCAACCATTTATTGGTTTGGAGTATCATGTCATCGTTCTCCAAAAATATACTAAAATTGAATTGACTCTTTAAACTTATAAAGAGTCTTATCAACTCTCACTTTACTTAAAGTGATCTATTATACACCTGAATTTATTTAAAATGACATATTTGTTTTCCATTTAAACTTTCTTTTGTCGATATATTCGCTCATTGAACATGTATAAAGTAGTATATTTTACATTGTCTTAACACCTTACTCTTATTCTATCATATATGAACTTATAATTATATTATTTTAAACAAATTCAAAAATTAATAAAACACTGTATAAGTTCTAAAAGTAAATAAAACTAATCAAGTTAAAAGTGTGAGACAAGGAAGAAAATCCACATTGGACAATTGGGGAAAAGGTGAAAAACGAAACAAAACAAGAAGAGAGCATAGTTGAGCTAAACAAAATCAAACACATGAATTTTATTTAATTATTGAAAGAGTTGGGTGTCTGAATATTTTGGGAAACAGAGACGTGTGAAAGGTCAGATTCAGGTACATTGCATTCCATTCATATTTCATTGTAACATATCAAATCATCAAATCAAAAGATTTTTTATGTATAGACCTTAAAACAGTAGCAATACACCAAAAAAATTAAATAAACAAAACTTGCAAAATCCTTCAAATTTTATGAGTTGGTTTATCTAACTAAATTTATATGTCATAAATCATTTGATTTCTTTTTTTGATAACATAAAATTTAGTTAAGGTATCATTCGTAAGATCAGGACAAATCACAAATTTCAATGAGGAATTATAGTGAAGTTATTCAATTTTTAGTTCATTCTATCAAATTGTACTTGATTTTTTATTGGTGTAATAGTGATGCCAGTTTTTTGGTATTCAAAGCGATAGAAATAATATAATTGAGACAAAATATTAAGTTGAAGAGTTTTGATCAATTTATTTAAATTTATTTATTTTTATAAAAATTTCAGTGATCACTTTGCATTTAACTCCTCATAATTTTATTAGAATTCTTATTCCAATTGTCAAAAAATAATATAAAAGGTGTTATTATATTTAATTATCAGTTTGAGCTTTTGGTTCAATCGATTAAGTAATATGACATCATAACATATGCGATCGAAATGTTCTGAATTTAATTCTTGACGGCTTTCATATTTGTTGAACTAAAAACACATGGTTAATTTGGATATGAGTTGTACACCCTTCAATTCCGAAGGGCGTTTGTATGCGGGGTGTGGCGGAAAATAATTTAAAAATTATTTTTAATTTTAACTATTAATTCGAGTTTTGAGTTTAATTAATTGAGAAATACCAATTAGTCAACATTAATAGAACAAATTCTTTGCAATTCAACTCTATCTCAATTAAATCTCTAGATTCAAAGTCTCTACAACCTAACTCCCCCTCGGGCAGTTTCCAAATTAATTCACAAAATCTTTAAGATCCTCTGAATTAATTCAAAAAATCTTAGGTCAAACATGTGCACTTAATTTTTTAAGAAATTGACCACTTTTTTTAAGTTGAAGGGGTAATAAAATGCCTTTATCCTAAAAGCGTAAAATCACTAAAACATACAATTTAAATTTAAAAGGGTTATAAATAAATATTAAGCCTATTGTATAAATATACTGCTGAAAAGACATCGCAAGTGTTTCAAGTTGGAGATAATTGTTTAGTCGAAGATTCAGAAAATCATGAGAAGAAGTATGAAATCTAAATATTGCAATGCATGTGAATCATATCATATCTTTAAAATTTATTTAGGTTAATCAGAGTAGAGATGATGATGTGTCAGAAACTCCAGCTTTGAAAATTCATTTTGACATCCATTGAACTCAGACGCTATGGTATTTGTGTCGTCTTCTTTTTTATTTTATTTTATTCTTTTTACCATAAACTAACTATTACTAAATTAAACAAATCTCTGGTAATCAAATTGAGGATGATTTCTTTCTCCACCTTTAGGACTTTTCTTTACATTTTCATATGCTTTTATAGGTTGTCATTTAACGGGAGATTCTCCATCTTCGTTAGGGATTTCTTTCTGTTGATTACAAAACATTATGATAGAGGTAACAACTTTTGTGTTCATGTAGTGTTTTTGAAATGTTTCTATAGAGAATGGAACAATATGTACAACTCCGCAGCGAGAATTTTGATTACCTACCACAAAGACCTTTAATAAAATCGGGACAAAATCCTTCTATTAATACGATGCAAAAATAAAATTAATTACGGAACATTTTCCTTAGTTAATGATCAATTATTCATTTTTAGCTTACGAAACTTTAACATAAATTCACACGTTCCATGATGTTTCAGAAAAGAAAAATTAAAAATTTATGGTTGAAGTATTTTATTTTGGGATGATATTCTTGATGGCTTGAAATTAAACTTACACTTTTTATTGAAAATTCCATGATTAGAAGTTTGCATGCATTAATCATTAAAATTAATTGGTTTTGGGTAGGTGTAAATGTTTAATGCATGATTCAATGTATAGATTATATAACAAGTTTGAAACATCTTAATTAGCAAACAAACCACGAGAGTCAAATTTTCACGCTTATGAAAAGTAATAAGTATAGGGTGAAAATTTGGTGTTAGGTAATTCCATATGACTAGATGAATGTATTTGTAACTTACGTATTATATTTTGATCCCATTTCATTGTTATTTATTGACATATTGTTGTGTTAAATTTTTGAATACAATATGAACAAATTTACAATAGTTTTTAGAAGCATGTGTCCTCATCATATGCGTGTCAAAGAAAAAACATTCAATTGTGTGAAATATTTGTCTACAATTGACGTAATGTTATAACAACAATCATAACTGATATATTTACAATATAATTTGAAGTTTGATTGCACTGCTTGAAATTTGTTGATATACTAACGTTTACAATATCAAAATTATGTTTTACTAACATGTTGTAGTTTAATTATGATAGCTTTGCTTCTAAAAATGCTCTCGAAGCTTGATCGGACCACATGCATAAGGAGGTCGGTATTGGAGTCACATAGTGGACGTCCGACAATTAAGTTAGTAAACTTGAAGAAGAAAAATAACTATTTATATAAGACAACGTTAAGAGAATATTTATAATGTATCTCTTGAGAACACTATTATGTATATGGTGTTCGAGAATGTTTGTTTTCTTTTACACTTTTCTTTATGAACAAGAAAATAACATTATTATTAAAATCACTTTTGTAAAGAAATACGACATAACCACTAACATATGACATTTTCTTTTAATTTGAAATTGAGATTTATCTTTTAAATTAATTTTGTTATTAAATGACTAAAAGTACTTAACCATATCTCTTAAATCGTATTATTGATTTTATAAAAATATAATATTTCCAAAAAGATAAGCTTAAATAGTAAATATATTTGCATGAGGGGACTTTACAACCACTAATTAAGATAAAAATTGCTAATTTGGACTAATAGAGAATTAATTAGAGCATGACAGCTATCAAAAGATGACAAAAGAAAACATCCAAACCAAACTACAAACCAACAAAACCCAAAGCATAATCAAATAAAGTGATTAATTAACTTAGTTATGTGTTTCAACTAATTAAAAAATTAAAATCAAACATACATTTTATTAAGATTAATTAATTAATACACAAATTGTTCCTAAACGTATCAGCTAAAAATATATTGGGATCTGCTAGCTTTGATTCTGTCCGATACGGACCAATGTCCTAAACAAGATTTCTTCAACCACAAAACAATTTCCTAACTCTTAATTAATTTGGTCCCACAATTTGGCTTAATATACTTATCAACCCCTCTATTTGAAATTAAATTCTTAGGACTCCTCAAACTTTGAGAATGATCTTTATATGCATGACACAACTTAAAATGACTTGTTTTTACCATCTTGTTTGAAACGATATGTCTTTCTAATATTTGAAGTTTCGTAAAATGACCTTTTTGCTATTTGAACTTACATTGACACGAAAATAAGTGATGTGTGCCATGACAAGTTAAACAAGCTGATGTAGCAAAAAAATGTTTTAAAATGATTTCCAAGTATTACATTTTTAAACTCTTCAACTTACATTAATATGAATCTCTTTCATAACAACCTTTTTTTCAACCTCAACTTGCTTGAGTGACTTTGGTCGTCTTCTCAAATTGCTAAACGTAAAGAGTAAAGATAACCATTCCGCCACGTAAAATTTTCTTAAAGTAATTGTTTTGTTACCTCAACTTAGTAAACTAGCACTCAAGTATAGAATGCGTGATATTTCTGTAATAACTGATTATGAGTTAATCATAAGGATAAGGTACAAATATGGTCTTTTGATTGCAAAATAAAAACAAATTTAGCTTTCACGTATAAAACAATAAGAGGTCTGAAAATCACAATGATTATTAAAGGATAACACAACTCATATTCTATAAATTAGACTTCAAATTACATTGGTCGTCCAGCCCTCGCTTAAGCGCTCAAAATCAAAAATCTGATTCGGCCCAATTGGATTGCCTAGACATGCCTATATGCTCAAATTTCGATTTGTGTCCGATTAGTTTTTCTACTAATCTCCAATTAATCCTCAAAACTTTCTAACTACCTGACTACGCTCAACGACTTTTAGTACACTATATCTAGCAAATGGTAATCTAAAATTACATTGTTTTGTACGCAGATACAAACTCAACCCCTATTAGCACAAAGCTTTAAATAAGTTAAGGGGGAAAAGATGATTTCAAAAGTCTTAATAAGGGTTTGGATGCAAATTGGTAGGGGTGAATATGCAATAATAATTTTTGTAAGAATTCCCGGAATTCTTCTATAAATACCCTTTCTCCCCTCCCAAAATTCGGCAATTTAACAATCAACAACAAAAACCCATTTCAGATTAGCAAAATTCAAGAAGAGGGTTGTCATTTTTATCTCAAATTTGACAGAAAAATCAAATCTTTTGCAAGAAATGTTCAGAGCTTTTCAAGAATTGAGACAATGGTACGGTGTTTCGGCTTAATTAGTGTTCTTCTCCTGGCCGTACTGACGGCGTCAATGGTTTTCTTGCCGTTGTTCTTGCCGCCGTTACCTCCTCCGCCGTTGCTTCTTCTGTTCTTCCCGGTCGGAATTATGGCTGCTCTTATGTTCTTGGCTTGCTCTCCTGCTGATGCTACTGCTGTAAATGTTCCTGTTTTTACTGCTTAAAAATATTGAGAAATTCTACTTGTTTTTTGAGATTGAAAAATGCAGCTAATTGCTACATTTCGACAAACGTTTTCGAGGACACTCTGTTTAGTAGCTCGCACATTCGTGTCTGTATCAATGTCGTTTTTGTTTCTATTCGCAGAGATAGTTTATGCAGGTTACATTTTAGAGAGGATGTTTTCCGTATCTATGTCCATATCCTTTAACTGTGGCTGCTCAACATAGTTGTTTTGTTATTTGACCGATTATTCGAGTAATCGGTACGAGATTGTTTCGAAAATTCATGCATCTTCTAAACAAGATACAACTCTAATAGCCGGTAACAAAATTGATGTAACTGATACTGTCAACAACTATAAATTTTTTAAATTTTTGGGTAGGGTATCATCTTTGTTTCCTAATTATGATGATGTAATGACTATTGGAGATAGAGCATTTGAAAATCGAAACACATTATATGAACTACTCGAATTTTAAACTCCTAAAAGTTTTAGACAGTTTAATCGATTCAAACCATTATTTTCGATTTTAAACCTCTAAATTTTAATTTTACTTGACAAGATGCTTAATAAATTTGACGGAAGTAAAATTAGAGTAAATTCGAAAATAAACTTACGTGTTCAACTAATGACAAGTTAATGACCGAGGTTTAAAAAGCACATAAAAAATAAATACGCTTTATACAATCAGAAATTCATGTTAAAGAAAAAATAAAATAAAAACATATATATATATATATATATATATATATATATTACCTACACTTTGAAGTCCACAAGTCATAAAATCAAAAGGAAAAAAAAATTAAGACAAGCTTAGATGTAATTGATCTTCCATTATACGAAATTTCGAAAAAATGTGCTACATCAATATACAGTGGAAAAGGACAAATCTCTTTTTGCTACGTGAGCGAGTAAATGCAATGGATGCATGAGTTAGAGTTAGAGTTAGAGTATGAATGAAAAATATACGATATTACAATCCATGAGATCTATGGCTGATACATAACATTCCTAAAGAGAATATATTTTGGTGATTAATCCAATCCAAAACGAAATCCAACGATACATTCACACTCCACATATGTTCTCCTTCAAACTCGTTGTATCTCCAAATAGTACATGGAATATTCGGGGCAGTCTATATGCCCATAGTAGAGATAATCACCACTTCTTCCAAACATCTATGTTAGCATCAGGAACTTGTTGATCATTTCAGAGGATAGGACTGAATGGGGCTGCTTTTGTGAGATATGAAACAGTAAAAGAGCCACCGTTGATGATCACTTGGCAGTGGAGTACGGAATCAAAAACTTACTGTAATTATGCAACTCGATCTTTGGAGTCTGAAGACGAGACACCATGTTCTCTCAAAGGCGTTAAAATAGGTATTCGCAGCAACTTCAAAAGTCAAAACTATTACTTAGAACACCAGGATCAATTCAATAACTACTTCAATGGCTTTCTTTTCAAAAGATCATCATAATTATCCTTACTCGGACCATTGTGAAATGGGGGCAACATACTAGAACTAAAACTGAGATTATTAGCACAAGATTAGGAAAACTTCAGCAAAATAGATTGAAGAGCCAAAGGTGGCAGAACCAAATATCATTACTGCAAAGACAGATTCAATCCTCAACTCAATGAAAAGAACACCAAAAAATGCAGAGTGTGAAGTGAATACAACAAGCCAAAGATAGAAAGTTATGCGGAAACTATCTTAATGACAAAACTGAAGACATGATATGACAACTTGGACTGGATTCGAATTGCATTTCACAAGTTATCCTCATTTGGATGCACATAAATTGAATACTTGCAGCTCTCGGAACGAGCCTCTTCTTCAAGCCTAAAGAAGGTAGCACGGGAGAAATGTAAACTGAATTTATTAACAGAAAAAGAACAGAAGAATTCTAGATCAAAGATATGGAAGAAGACACATCCCAGCTGGGTTCAAAGAATAAACAACAAGCATTCAAAGAGGAACGAAGAAAAGTATTATGAATATAGATTCCGATTGATTTTATTAGAACAAAAGTAAGAATTTTGGTAATGTATTGACAACAATCAAAATTAGTACATTAACACCTGCTTACATTGTTTGATAGCTATATGGTCATCAAACTCCATTCAAGAATGACAAAAAAAAAGCACATGTCAATGATGCAGATAATTTAAACATACCCTTCGGATGACAGACCAATGTTGAATTGAGCAGAACAAGTTCATAACTCTCCGATTTCCATATTTTCGTGACTTCCTATTCCCTCACCGATTGCCTCATTTAACTTCTCATCGTACAGCTTCATTAAATGAGGAGCTTCCTCGTGACATTTAACATATTTTTCCAAGAAATCGCGCTCTGTGCATATGAACATAGTACTTACACTTGAATCCAATTTAACTAGACCCTTGGATGACAAATATTGAATAACTGCACCTCTTGGAATTAGCCTCTTCTTCAAGCTGTATTTAAGTAACGCAGGGCAATTCACAACAACGGAAGACTCTAAACCTATTTTGTTGACATAAAAGTCCATCATATCCATTATCTTATCGTCTGAAGTCATCATACACCTTGGATGCTTTTTGAAGGCATTTACGATATCTTCATCAGACCAACCCCACCTCTTATAAACCTCAACCCTCGCACCCCACTTTGATTTGGTCACTAATGTCAATACCATGATTGCTTCAATGAAAAGCAACTTCAAAGGATTGAATCCCATTTCCTTCACTTGTTCCACAATCTTTTCAAATTTGACTGGAGTTGTTCCAATGCGTGTCCACTGATTACAGATTAGCCACAAAATACTTGATTCGGGCACCCCATTTTCTCTCAAAGAATTGACATTAGGAATCAAATTAGTTACGTGAGTTTTTTGTAGAGCATACGGATTCTTTGTAATGACTTGAATGGCTTTGTGTTCCGAATGAAACATCTTAATTAAGATATCGAAATTGCGAGCCAATGTATTCTCTAAGCTCTTGGTGAGTATCCAGGGATTGACAGTGAAGATTTCTACAAGGTCAGAAGTTGAAGCTCCTCTAGATAGGAAGAAGTCCACCTTCGGGGAAATTATTTTCTCCGGATTGGAAGACAGCAATCTGGGGAACTTTGTGATCATTTGAGAGATATTGGATTTCGAGAATCCATACTTTTGGAAACAGGATACCACCGAATCAGGCTGCTCCGAGGATTTAAATCGGACAGTTTTAGAAGCAGAAAGAGCGGATTTTGGAGATAAGCCACATGTATTGGTGAGATAAGAGACAGTAAAAGAGTGTGGAATATAAGCAGAATCACTTGAAAAGTATCTGAAGAGTGATAATGAAAGCAGCATTGATGAGGATGATGGATTATAATGACAAGTGTAGACATTTCTAGAATGGAGAAAACGAAACATCT
This sequence comes from Euphorbia peplus, assembly GCA_028411795.1. Classification (NCBI taxonomy): domain Eukaryota; kingdom Viridiplantae; phylum Streptophyta; class Magnoliopsida; order Malpighiales; family Euphorbiaceae; genus Euphorbia; species Euphorbia peplus. Next base: position 1,690,637 of record CP110843.1, on the reverse strand, counting down.
AATTACCTTTGCTCGTGAGAACTGAAAATTGAAGAAGAAAGCTGACCTTTCCGCGAGATCGGAGTCAAACCCTAATTTGATTTTCCCCAAATCAATTGCAGACGATGAGATTCAGATACTACGACCAAGGAGCAACCGTAACCCTAACAATGGGAGAGGGAGAGAGACCATGGAAAGAGTATCAGAGTAAAATGATGTCGTTTAGATGTTTCATTCATTTTTAGAAATAAGCCCAAGCTTTTTGGGTAACACTAACTATATAAATTGTGTACATATACTATGTCAATTTTAGTAACAACCTTTAATTCTACTATTTTGTAGATAGTGACCATAAATTGGTATTGTTTTTTAAACGTTGAGTCAAATAAGGCTATGTTCTTTTCGACTTATATTCAACATATTTCAGTAATTTCAGTTCTATTCAACAATTTTAATTCAGTTGAGCTAATAAGAACATGACTAAGTTGAGTTGGTATCTTATTAAAAACTTTAGACCGGCTTAAAAAAAAAAAAGGTTAATCCATTAACAAGGTGGTATGAAGTGAGTTTGATATGTTAGATTCATATTATCAACAATAAAGAAGATATTCTCCAAGACTCTGATATCACATTCTTCCAGAATCCACACAAAAGATGGTAGCAGTTAAATCTGCACGAAATAGGCCAACAGTCTCATGAAATGCAACTGAGGGTTATAAGATAACAACATAAAAAGTCAGGAATGAAGAGAAATGACATGATTAAACTTGAGGATTCAGGGGAGGAGAGGATGTACTATCTCTTTCCACTTCTTTGACAAGACCTGCTAATGCTTCAGGGTTTAAACCCAAGTCCCACAAGGCAATGAGCAGAGAGAGTGTATGTCGATCAAGGCCTGTGTGAAGAATGTTGGACATTTGAAAAGCCAAATCTAGAGATTCTCGAGCAGTCTTTGCAGCTTCGTGATCCATGTCAACCTACACAAATCATGAAACACAAAATAGAGTAATCAGGCTGAGGAAACAGTTGTTGCACATCATAGTTAACAATGAATTGCATTGCATATTAAGTCTTACAATTCATTATGAACTATATCATCTTCGAGAGAAATCTGGAAAAGCCAGTCAGGAATTTCTCCATTTAGAGAATTCTGAAAGACTAAACATCTTCAATTTTTCATGCTAAAAGGTAATTTTCTTGTCAATTTTTTTTTGAGAAAAGATCTAGTTGTGTGGAATCAGCAAGCTCAAATTTTTTCATACATCTTTTATATGATGTTTTCCTAATTAAGATTTCTTTCAGCAGTTAAGAATCAAACTCTAGACATAATATAAACCGCACTAGAAACCCTTATTATCCGTATCAACCTTAATTAGTAGATAGTAAAATGTAGAACTTTAGTTATTTTTTTCATTTTCACATACAAATCAGCTCTGCCCATGAACAAGTCTATCAAAATGATCCTATCAATTTTTCTGAACTGAATCAAGGTCAAAAGCTTTGAAGTTTTTGTAAGCAGTGCAATGCAAACCATTTTATATAGGACAATTAGACACAAAGACCAGGACTGCCCAAGAACCAAACGAGGATGGAGGAGAGTCGTTGAATAATTTCATTAGTTACTCCGGTATTTCTGCAGTGAATGATATGTTAACTTGTAAGAATGACTACATATGATCAAAAGCATCAAGTGTTCCTGTCAGATTATTGCTAGAGATATCTTGATTTGTAGCTTGGTCAAGCCCCCGAGTACAGAAACAGAACCTTGCAAACGGTTATTTGCTAGAACAATTTCTGTAAGGTTTTCAAGCTTTCCAAGCTCTGAACTCTGAAGTATAGAATCCGTAAATGATATTTCTACTTTTGTATTATTTTGCAATTTTTTAGTTTCAGAATTAATTTTCTTATTTAAAATAAAGAAAATTTAACGTTTAATATATTTATCTTCTTTCAATTTTGATAAAAAAAAATGGTGAAATTTCGCTAAATTAGTAATTCAATGGCTAAATTGTAATAGTTTGTGGCTTTGGAGGTATTGCTTTGAATGCTGTCATATGTTGGGACTTTTTTAGCTGAGCTCATATTATAGAGCTTTAAGCTCTTACAATACAGAAGCTTTCGAAAGATTATCTTTGAGCTTTATTTTTAATTGGTAGTTAAATGGTTCTTCTTTGACAATTCTATCTGCCTAGCTTATCCAATCGCCCAGTCGGCTCTGCAACCAAGACTAGGAGATTGTCTTACAAATTTTTTAATTTTTCTTTTATGACAAGATTGTCTTACAAAGTTTTATTATAGTATCCCGCAAAGACTCCTTTATTTGATTACGAGTGTGATATGTTTCATGTAAGTTCACTAAACATCATTTTTAACAATTGTTGTAATAGTAGGGGTGAGAGCAACCAAATCTTAGCCGCCATCAGTTTTTTCGTTTTCTTTGTTCAACAATTGACTAGTTGGAATATCCTACAAGACTCCCTTTATTTCATTACGAGTATGATATATCATTTTTAACAATTGTTGTAATAGAGAGATGAGAGCAACCAAACCATGGCCGCATTAGTTTTTCGTTTTCTTTGTTCAGGTTTTGAGGTTTTATTTCGGCTTTTAGCCGGAAGATAAGCTCATTTTTTGCTTTATTTTGCTTTCGTTTTATTGAATAAAACTTTCCTTTCATCTTTTGTTATGGTTAGGTTGATAGTTTTTTTGTTTATCCACCTTTATGAGTGGTTTTAGTATCTCCACCTTATCAGTGGTATTGTTTTGTCTATATCTACGCGTGATTATCATGTTTTCTTGAAAAAATCGATTCCCTTGACGAAAGTTATTTCTATTCCGGAAGCACTTAATCAGATCACAATAAATGATTGGTTCGATGTTCAAGTTGAAGCGGATTCTCAGATTCTGATTCAATCAATGACTCAGGCACCAGATATTTCTATGTTGTCATGGTCAAAGATTATAGATTGATGCAAAAGTTCTTTTTAATAATTACTTAATTTATGCTAAGAGATATATTTATATAACGGCTCATGTTGTGGTCAAATCAATATCTTGTAATGGTCTTAAAACTTTTTCTTAATTAATATACTTCTCTTTATTGTCAAAAAAACAATTGTTGTAATAATAATAATAATAATAATAATGCTATGGTTATTTTACCATTATTATCATTGGATCAAATTCTTCACCAAACATCCAATAGTTGATAGTAAATAAAGTGATAGAATAACTATAGAAAAATTCATAATAATAACAAATAATAATAGTGATAATTATTATTTATCATTATTATTTATTTATGAGTATTGTATGATTTAAGCCCAAGGCTATGAGGCCCACACGAGTACATGATTCATCCCAAGATTAATAAATAAAAAAAGACTGGAAAAGATTGAATATGAGAAAAATATGCCAAGACCAGACAATAATAAGCCTCTAATCATTAAGCAAGATCATCAAGCTACTTTGGTATTAGCTATTAAACTGCAATCTCAACTCACCTTCCAGCTCATTGTTCATAAACATTATGCATTTTTTATAATATAGTAACCGATGGCTACAAATCCACGGCAAGAGTGCTGATACTAACAAAAATCAGTCGTGCCTGTAAGAAACGGATCAGAAAACAAAAAGAACTTACGAAAGAAAGTGAAATTGGATTATCGGCACCGACACTATTTGGAATCATGACAGTAATAATCAACATCTAAACCATGCTTTTTGTCTATGGAATGCAGCAAAATAATGAAATAAACATATCAACCATCTCAAAAACAAAGAGAAACAAAAGCTAACACCCAAGTCAGAATAGTTTCTCACCCGAGTACACGACTAAAATGAAATCCATCCACAGAGAGGTCTTCCCTATTTGGGACGTCAACAATTCCTATACGATATATGCAGAATTCGGAGCTATAAATCAGCATATATTTCTATGGCAATAGACCAAAACACTGGAAACAGAGAAAAGCATCAAGGATAAGAGGTCCTAATAACTGCATATGTTTTGTCCACTTTAGAAAATGATATTAACAACTGATAAAATCTAAAACAAACAAATAAGTATCAGAGCAACAACAAGCATATCCATAAATCAAATTAAAATATTTAGCAGCAGGCAGCATCTTTCATACAACCTCCTTTAACCTGAACAAAACACAAACAAAACATCCTTATATCGCAATTCAATAAACGAAAACAGTGAAGTTTAAAACACTCACATCTTCATTTTTAGCATACTTGTTGTAAAAATCTCACATTAACTCCTCGAGCATTGCCTCGTTCTCTTCCCATCGTTCTATATTTTCCAGTAAACACTGAATCCCGCGTTCTATATGGAGCTCCTGATCAGCACAAGCACGGGTTCTGTTTTCTGCCCATCGCTTTAGCTTTTCCATCAAACAGTCTTGATGGTGTCAACTACGGTGATCCTGATCATCAGAAGTTTCAGTTCCATCTGAGAAAAGAGATTATCAATCCTCCAACACATGTATTTATTTTACACACAACAAAAAGTTCAAATGCACATGAAAATCAACAATTACCTACAAAACTCAATTCTGTGGTGGAAGTACAAAGCATCAACAGATATGCCAAATTCCAGCCTCATCTGCATAACAATGTTCATTACTTTTCTCAATTCAACTCAATATAATGTTTCTTCGCATGTACTAAAATGCAGAGATTATGAAATAAATACAACAAATCGAAGTTAAAAAGCTATGTAAACACTATCATACTTCAAACCTTCAGTTGCATTTAGAAACTTGAATCCAGTTACAACTGATATCCGTATGGATTGTCTCAAATGACCAAAACAATTAGATGCCATCAACTTGATTGGTTTTTGCCCAGTTAAAAGCTCCACGAGAACTACTCAGGAGCTATAAACATCGCCTTTCTCTCTAAATTGGCTAGATTGGAAGTGATCAGGATCCAGATGTCCAAAAGTCCCCTGTACTCGAGTTGTCACATGTGTTTCATCAATTGAAATCGATTCAGAGGTCCCACAATCTGCAACTTTTCCTCTATACGTTTGACTTTCATCCAAAAGTATATTCGAAGTCTTGATATCTTGATGATAGATAGGCATAGAAGCTGCAGAGTGCAAATAAGCTAAAGCCTCTGCAACTTCTGTCACAATTTGCAAGTGGATTTTCCGTGTAACTTGAAACTTCACCTCATTTTCATTATGTAAAAAATGGTAGTGTTCCATTAGGTGTGAACTCATAGATAATAAAAGGAATTTGAGGCAGCAACCCAATGGCTTAACATTTCTATCTCGATAATATTACAAGTACAACATAGTTTTTCGAAGTAAATTAACTTAGTTTTTTCAACCTGATTTTCTGCAGAAAAATTTGAGGCTCAAGTAACAAACCACCATTCCTTTTGAAAAATTTGTGTTTGAGCTTTTCTGCTCGTCTTTGCTTGACTAACTTGTACGATAACCACAAACCAATAAGTAATAACAGCATTCCAAAATCTGGCACCACACCTGCAATTGAAACTCGAAAGCAGGAGTTTATTCTTTAGAATGGTACAACCAATAACAAATGACAAACCTAAGTGCACCTTTGTTCTTATTCAATCTTTCGCTCTATCGATCATGTACTGTCAAATACTAAATGAACACACTGAGAAGTAAAATGAATATAATGAACCAAAGTTCAAAGGTTATGCAGATTTTCTCGAACTCCAATATTCAGTTACATTTGTAAACTTGAATCTAATTATGATCGATGTCCATATAAATTGTCCCCAACAGAAGAAACCTTATCAGACAAGCATTGAAGAAACGATCTGCTTCAACTTGTCGGCCATGAATAACACACAACACAACAACAGCAAAGTTACATACTTTAGACAATTCACAATAACTTTTTCAGTTGGCCAAAGAAAGCGCAATGAAACACTTAAAAAAAAAGCCAAAAAATTGTCGGAAGAATATATAGAATTGAACTGTTCTGAATAATTGTTAAAATGAAAGAATAGGTTATTTATTTCAATAATTGTTAAAATGAAAGAATTGATAAAAACATGTACAAGCTTTGAAACAAAAAGAAATGTATAACTAATAACCTACACGAACCTCAAAACCTTTAACGAGCATTCTTCAAATCTGCCCCTATACATATGGGTAGCAGAATGAGGAATACATCCCCGTACAGACATGTCCAAGCTAGATCGGTTGGGAGCTTGAGCACCCACCGAGCTTCAATTTTTCTGGCACTGAAGCACCCCTACATATGAATCCTGAGAATACATCCATGCTCTTGCTCCCAACCCGTTCCGTTGCCACCCCTAGCTTCCTTGAAACAGTTCACAAATTTTTCCAAGAAAAAGTTGTCTTCACACTTCCTTGCAGCTATTACTGATTCCAAATCAACCACACCTTTCGAGCACAAAAATTGAATAGCTGCACCTTTTTCAATGAGCCACTCCAACCTCACCGAAAGCGGCACAGAGCAATTGACAATGACACAAGACTCCAACCCCAATTTATTGACATAAAAATCCATCCTTGTTGTCACTAAACGGAAACTGACACGGGAAAATGTGATTTCTAAAATGTATTCAGGAACCGAAAGTGGGAACGGAAACGAAAGTGAACAGGAAACAGATAAGAGACACGGAAATGCTGGTGCGTACGAGTTTCCATGAAAGGTAAACCTCTTATAAATCTCAACAATTCCATCCCTGTCGGGTTTCGTCATTGATTGCAAAGGATTGAATCTGATTTCCCTCACTTCCTCCACAATCTTCCTAAACTTGTCCGAAAACATGAATCTTCCAACATTTTGTCTCAAAATGTTGAGATTTAGTATGACATTAGACCCATTAGGATAACTCACAAAACACCCGCGTATCCATCTGTAACTGTCGACGTACGTTCCACCATTGATCACCGAGTACTTGCCTCTAGTTCCATCAATGATCGGGTGGGCTTTGAAGATTCTTACAAGCTCAGGGGTGGAAACAACCTTAGCGCGAAAGAAGTCAAATTTGGGGGAAATGGCTTTCTCCGGATCAACTGATACAATTCCCGGGATCTTAATATTGATCCTTTTGAAGATTTCGGGTGTCGAGAATCCATAATTCTTAACTAATTTGGGTTCTTGTGAGTTCTCATAATTGACATTTTCAGAAGCTTGTTTTGGAGACAACCCACATAGATTGGTGAGATATGAAACAGTAAAAGTTTGTGGCTTTAGATCAAAATAAGAGTGTTTGAAACGTAATGGAACCGCCATTGATGAGTTATAAGAAGCTTTGACAGATGCAGTTTTATAGAGAAAATTAAGCATGATTAGACTGTAATTAAGGAAAAATCTCACCGGAAATCGGAATAAGGGTGCAAATTTGATCGGAATAGGGAACCAATTGCAATTCCGGCAGAGGAAATTCAAAAATCACGGATCAGAAAGTGAACCCTAGAAAAAGGGAACCATGACAAAGATATGATACCTGAATTTGTAACATTTAACATTTGCCACCTTATATTTTTTATATTTTGATTAGAGGAGACTTGTTGGAAAAGGAACTTGTTCAGCAAGTTTATCAAAATGGGCCTCAATATGGGTTGGACCCATATCAACAATTCATGTTTGGTTTCGTTTTCGTCTCGTGTCAATTTTTGTGTTTGTGTCAAAACTCTAAATACAAGCAGGACATATAAAATATTTCGTGATCAAATTCTAAACCCTAACACGACATTCTCTTAACATAGAAACACAAAAATTACAATGATAATTACGAATGTGTCTACATGACACGACCCGACCTACCTGAAGAATGCAATTTACGCATAAATTAACCACTCATTCTTCACAAAATTCATTTAACTATAAAGATATCAAAGAAAAAAAAATCAACACGAGACATTAAAGTTAAAGTACAAATAAATTTCGTATTGTGTTCGTATTTTTGGACTTGACATAAACACGACATAGATTATTCGTGTTACTTTGTGTTTATCCGAAAATGACACCTTACTTGATATGCTCAACACAAACACGAAAAATTTGTGCCGTATTGTCATGTTTCATTTTACATTGTCACCTCCGATTTTGGGGATATTCTATGGTCACTTTGTTTTTCACAAAGTAACCATTACTTTGTTTTGTCAACCATTGGATCATGGGTTAAAAACTAATCCAATGGTGAAAAGACAAAGTGTAGACAAAGTGAGGAAAAAACAAAGTGACCATAGCCTACACCCCGATTTTGACATATCATGTTATTGGAATTTATCAATATTAAAATTTGCTACACGATAGTACGGTGGATGAGGATCTTCAGTAACTAGTTGAGGTATATCCGGAGATTGGTCGGCAAATAGTCGAATTTTATTTACCTAAATGATTAGATCAGTCTAGTTGGAGTTTCCATTTTGACCTCCTAAATAGAGACATTAATCTTTAAAAAAAGTAAACCGAATATATTCCACTTCAAAAGATTCTTTTTTTTTTGGTTAAATTAGTCCGTTGACTTTAAATAACATCATTGTATCAACTAAAGAAGTGAGTTTGAGACTTGAGTAAGTAGTAAAATCTCTTAAACCAAACAATTAAATGGTAAATACTTAATTTCAAATAAAATGTCCTATAATTTTTACAAATAAAGAATTAAGAAAATGGTGAAGTTTGTTTATTTTGAAAAAATAAAACTAAAAGAAACAGAAGTTTTTGTTTGGTTAATTAACTTAACACATTAGTTAGAAAAAGTAATGTAAAACATAAATATAATATAAATTAATAATTATAGCACCCGAGTGATGTGTCTAGTTGTCCCCTAATATCTATTACTTCCTTTGGTGCTTTTCATTTGGAAGTCTGGTCCTCTGCCACTCCGATAGCTTCCTTCGACCATTCGGATTTTCTTTCAGTTAATGCTTCTTGAAGTTGAGATTTCATTGGAAGTTCTTCAACCTAATTTTGAAAAAACAGTAAGCCTCGGAATACAAAAACAGTTGTTCAAATGTTCCAAATATAAAACTAAACTCCAACTGATCTATTAATTGAGATAACCACGTCTCGCTAACTATAATATCGCATGTTTTGGCTGAGACATTACAAGTCGGGTTGGATAGAACATCATGTAATTGGAATAGTGTGTGTCTTACAATGTAAGGTGTAACAACTAGTATCCTATTTAGTTTAGGTGAATTAAAGAAACGGACACTTAATTACTCAACGTATTTGTAATTGATTAATGTACTATTAGAATCATGAATATGAGATGAAAATTTATGATTATGATTATTTTTAATAATGATGCAAAGTGCGAAAAATCTAATGCATGCAAGAGACAAGTAAAAGGACCATAGTAGAGCATTTGGTTTGTAATTTTTCTTTGCGAAAACGTTTTTCGAAGCTGTCTCCCCCATCTTCCTGCAGTATTCTCCATATCGATCTAGCTTGTCATGCAAACAATGAAGACGATGTTGCAAACGGCGATCTCGATCAGCAGGAGTATTAGTTCCATCCTCCTAAATTGAGAAAAAGACAAGATGATAAATCTCTAACAAGTACTAATTTTTTTGTGAAAAGCTCGAATGCAAATGAAGCTCAACGATTACCTATCACCACATGATTGTTTGGAAGCAGTACTCGAAAGCAGTTTGAGCTGCAAGATCTTCCCATTGAAGCTTAAATCACCAATCTGTAGTTCCTTCTATCACCAACTGACGCCCTTTTGCACTCTTCCTATTCAGAGGGAGTTTCTTAAGCATCAGGCATTCACATACACGGATTTCATCTAGAAATGGGAACAACATTGGCTTCGAGAATATTTTGTTAAGGTTTAGCAAACCTATTAATTCAAGGAGTTAGAGTCTTGCGAATGGATTAAGACCCTCACCCACACCTTCATAGCTTATTACTTGTAAGTTTTCACAATATCTGACACTCAGTTTTGTCAAATTAGGAGCTCGCATAACCCATGCCAAGTCTTACAAATAATGGCAACAGTAGATGTTTACTTCACGAAGGCTATAGAAACATCCTGTTTTGCAGATGCCATAAGCTATTTGTGTTTTTGTTCCGACAAGTTCATCATAAGGAGGTTCAAGTTCTTCTACGAGTAACGACTGAATGCACCCGGATAATTTGTGGCTGTTCAGTTCATGATGGTAAATATTTGCATCCCTTATTGTGATGCTTAAGGCTTTCAACTTTCCAATCTTTCCAATTCTTCTACAGTAAATATACAGATTATGTAACGAGATCCAACGATCCTAAAAACTTGCAGTAATTTCAAACTGGTTATCATCCGTCGTGGAATCTCTCTAAGTTTTGTGGTCAACTCCAAGTTGAAAGGTTGCAAGTTTTGTTATCCCCTGAGGCAATGTTTCTATTTCCGTATTGGATATATCAAGAAATTGCAATGAAACCATTTCTGAAATTTCAGTTGGCAAAACTCTTAATCCAGTTATAGAGAGGTTTAGAACTGTCAAGTTCTTCGTGTATCGAAAGACGCCACTGGGAACTTCTGTTAGCCATTGCTGTGATTGCAAAATATTATCTTCCACGTTGATAGCAGGAACTTGTTTTAAGTTGTTTTGAATGCCCTTAGCTACGTGTTCTAAAGACAACAATTCAACGAGGATTTTGGCAGCCAATTTACCAAAATACGCATATAGTGAACCAACGCAACACAACATCTGCATTCTGCAATGAGAATATGTTAGGAGTTTTTTGGGTACTAGGATGGACACAACTGAATATCAAAATACAAAGGACCAAATTCACATATACTACATTATAGAGAGCGTTTAATTCTGAAATTGAATAAGCTAGGGTTTTCTAAACTAGAACAAAATTCACAATGAAAAACCCTAAACCCTAAGAAAAACTGAGCATGGGACAATTCAATGCTGCTAAAAACAAAACAAAGCAATTTCATAGACAAGTTATTCAAATTTACCTCTACAAAATCAGAGACGAATAAAGAAATACAAATCAGAATCTCAAATCCCAACATTTAAAGTTGACATGCCTAATTTGTATATTAATAAATTTTTATTATTATTTTAATTAATTTTTTAATCATTTAATTTTATAATAATATGATTTTCCATATTTAGTGGTAAGCAGTTAATTTTTTCATTAAATATATTAATTACGAAAAAGCTTGAACAACATTATAAGATATTGATTTAACCACAATATACGTCGTTATATGAATATATCTCTTAACATAAACTAAAGAGTTGGAGCTGTTAGAAAATTCTTTATGCATAAACTTACAATTTGTTATGACATTATAAGACGTAGAAACCTTTGATGTGTGAGCCATTGATTTAACCAGAATCTCAGAGTCTGCTCCAATTTGAACATTAGACCAACAATGTATCCAATTAAGCGCTACTGGGATAGAATGAACTTGCGTCAAGCTAACTCAATCTTCTAAGAAAACATGACAACCACTCATAAAGGTGGAAAAACAAAAAAATCATCAATCTAACCATAACAAAAAATGAAACAAAAGTTTTATTCGATAAAGAGAAAACAAAAATAGTAAAGAAGGTGTTTATCTTCCGGCTAAAAGCCACAAGAAAACCCCAAAACCTGAACAAAAAGAGAAGAAAACGTATGGCGACTAAGGTTTGGTTGCTCCCGTTTCTCCACTTCATTTGAATGTGTGTATATGTCGATGTTAAATTTTTTCATTTATTTTCTAATTTCGACTAATAAGTGAAATTGAATTCTAACATGTCATTTTCTTTAAGCTCAAGCCTAAGAAGATATGAAAGAAAGAAGAGGATTCCGAAATAGTAAATTCAAAATTGGATCGCTATTTACATACCACTTTTTTTCGAACTACATCCCACGTTTTCCCAAAATTCCTTGACATAAATCTTCTTTCATTTTGAAATTCTAAAATCTCTCAACACCACTTCTTTTCCAAAATTATTGAACTTTCTAACTCAAAAATGACTCTTTTTGCGCACGATTATGGACAAAATCATGAATAAAGTACGTACTTTTTGAAAAACATACTCAAAAATAGTTAATTTTGTAAAATTTTTTTCAAAAAAAAGAGCGTTTTCGATCTCGGAATGGAGAAACGGCCATCGAGGACGTTTCTCCATATGGACAAACGTGGCCGTTTCTCCATGGTTGTTTCTCTACCGTTTTCCGGAAAAATTCAATTTTTATATTTTTTTTAATGTATTTTCAATGTTCGAGTACGTCGTCCTCTAATAATTGATCGTCATTATTCCATTCCGGATTTGTTGGCTCATTAAACATCTCAAATTCTGGATTTTTAATGTTCGAGTTTCAAAAATTGTTTTTTTTTTGAAAAAAAAGTGGGCGGTAGATTTAATGACTAGTCTAAATAGATTTTTAATGAGAATGACAAATTTGTCAAAATGGGTTATAGTTCGGAAAAAGTGGGATGTAAATAGTGATATCCAATTCAAAATTCAAATTCCTTCGCTCTTGTCTCCATCCCTCTCAAGAATTCAAAATTCGCTCTCTCCGTCTTCTCCATCTCTGCAAAATTCAAAGTTCGACGGGTCAAAGTTTTGGATGTGCATTCTCGTTTTCCCTAGATGATTTTAGTCCAGTCAATTGCCAATTCAAGGAGCTGCGAAAGCTTATCCACTAGATGCAGGCTAAGAGAACTAAACTTGTAGCTAAGGAGAAGGATATGAACAACCAAAAGACAGCTCTAGTCAAGAAACATAAGCACTACAATGAGATTGACACGTGGTCTCAGTCGTTGCAGCTAGGGCTAGAGACGGATACTAAATTTATTTATTTTGATCAAATATTTAAGTAAAATGATCCTGAATTTAACTATACTATTGACTTGGTTTGACTGAATTTGGTCAAATCCAGTCAAAATTATTTATAAATGTGAATATGTTTTTTTTTAATATTTGATCCAAGGTTGAATCGCAGGATCCGTGTTCAGCTCTAGTTGCAACCGTTTTAAGGAGAAGATGGATCAAGTTTTGGAGAAAAACGATAGGAGGATGAATGATTTGTGTTTTTAGAGTATATGTTGTAAACGATGCTGGAAGACTAGGAGGTTCCGTGATTCTGTTGAAAAGAGGATTGTTGATCTAGATGATCTTCTTAGATGTGACATTGACACAACAACATTGCTTTCTGAGCCGATAATTAATCATGTTGATGATGAGGTATCAATTTCATTTTGTTATCATCTAATTGTTGAATTTGATCTAATTGTTGTTTTTTTAGTTAGTCGTCTAATATATTGAGTGTGATACTGATAGCGGAGACTGTTGCTGCTGCTCTGCTGGATCTGCGATTTCCTGTTTCTGAAAATGTGAATACTAATTCCAAATAGCAACAACTAGATTTTGAAGTTTGATTTGAGTTAGGCGTATGATTGATATGATTTGATTAATAAAATTGATCCGAAAATAAGTGAAATGAGCTGTTTAGGACTCGGAAATAAGTGAAATGATTTGATTTCATTTTAAGGGCAAGTACACCCATCGTGCAAGTAATAAAGTGGACTATTTAGGACTCGAAATATCGTACCCAAATGATCGAGCTACACTAAAGCTATCAACTTTCAGTACCTAAGAGTCTAAAATAGTCACAAATATCGAGTTTTGATGTAAATGATTATAGATGTAAAACAAATTGGGGGGAGAAAATAATATTTTTCAAATAAATGCAGAAAATTCTAAAATATGTTTAAAGTGAAAATAGAGTACCACATCAACAAAGCTTTCTACCGCTTTAATATTATAGCATTGATTACAATCAAGTAAACCATATTTCAACCAGGCTTAGGTATGGGCTTGGTACCTGCCTAGACCCATTTGATCGCGTTTGGGTACCTGAAATTGGTACACCCGAGTCCATATAAACTAGCCTAAAGTTGGGCTAAACTTGGGTTGTAGATTATTTATAATAGATCATGCTAGCTGATGACATAATTTATTATATTGTATAAATATTTTTATATATAATACTCTTATATAAAAATATAATTTTTGTGAAAATATATTTTAGTATTTATGATTCTTTTTAATTTCTTTAAAAAAACAAAATGATTCTTTGAGAAAGGCTCAGGTGTGACAATGAGCTTATGGTGTGACAAGGGAAAGAGGTGGGGGTAATTTTGTAATTGAACAGGGAAATGTGGCAAACTTGTAATTAAATGAAAAATCTTTAAGCGTGGAATGAAGAGGAGGTGATGTCAGCGCTGATGTCACCCCTAGAGAGAGAAAAAGTTTTAATTATTTTCTTTAAAATGCATTTTTCCGCTCTTCTCGAACTCATTTTTCAAAAAAAATTATACCACTGAACTCGTATTAATTAGGCCGTCATTTTGAGATCCATTTTTGTTATTTATAAACGATTTTTAATTTTTTAAATTTTTCTATGGTTGTTTCAAATTAATATTCGGTTGTTTCAAAATAATAGTGTGTTGTTTCAAAAGAATATTATGTTGTTTCGAATGAAATATTTGGTTGTTCCACCATAAGCAAGATAAATGGAAAAATGCAAATAATACACGACTTATCAACAAAATTAATGTTTTATAGAAACAGTAGGAAGAACCTTAGAAATTATATATAATATGGTGCGAGATCTCCTCCATTAAACTTGTATTGATATCTTATAATGTTGTTGATTGACCAGTATACTAATGTGATAAAATGGGAGCTAAAAATGACAAAAAATGGTTTGCAGCTTACACATTGCATGTTCACTATCCATGTTCTGGATCATTATACTAAGATATTGAAGTAATGGTGCCTCAATCCATTAAGGATATTTCTGCAATCAAATCTGGTATTTCTCCAGTTATCCAAACACATAAAAATGGAACATAATCAAACCTCTCAAATGAAATCCATTTGTTAGCTCCCATCATCAAAACTCCATATTTAATTAATTTCTGGACTTGACCGCACCAACAATAATCCTTCCAAATCGATTGCAAATCATTTATTTTACATGGACATATGCTGTATATTGAACTCTATAACTACTTTTATCAGTTCATTCACTGAGTTGTTGTGCGGAATATTGCAGTTGTATATTAAAGGTTTTTACTTGTTTCAACGAAATACTCTGTTGTTTCAAATTAATACTCGGTTGTTCCGAAATAATACTCGGTTGTTCCGAAATAATACTCGGTTGTTCCAATGAAATATTAACACTTTGGATTGAATGGAGCTCTGTACAACTAACAATTAATTCATGACTAAACAATCAAACAAGCATCGTCAATTAATTCATCAGTTCACATTTTCAATTAATTCCAGTAGTAGCTAAAGTAAGAGTAAAAACAACATTAAACAATCAAACAAACATCATCAATTAATTCATCACTTCACAGCATATAAATGCTTTATAAACCTCTGCTCAAAACTTATCAATTGAAATCTCCAATGTGAATTCACAGGTCAAGTATTGAATTTCAAACCTTTGATAAGAACTCAATTCTGCCCACTTCCAGAAGCATAAATGGCTACCGGGTTCAACACTTAAAGAATCTTTTCAGGTTGAGATCGGTTTAGCCATTCCTCCATCCATCACATCTATCGCCGCTTTCAATCGGAAGTAAGAAGTGTCTAGTCTCTGCCCCAGAGGTTAGGGAAAGAAAGCATCAAGCTAAGGATCGGGAGTCTGAAAAGCCAGACAGCTAAGACGGTGGCCGGAGGTGGCGGAGAAGGGAAGGTGTGGTGGTGGTTGGGAGGAGGAAGGAGGTTCAGATTCGGGCTTGCCGATGATAGAGGTGACGGTGGAGGTAGCTTCGGAGAGGATGGAGGAGGTGTCGACGCCCTCCAGGCTGACATTGGTGGACTATCGCCGATGAGAGTGTCGCTGATGAGGTCGGGAGGAGAACGGAGGCTGAAGGAGGAGAAAGAAAAACATAATCAAAATTGGAAAAGTTACCTTTACATACCTGATTAATTACATAATTGGTACCTGCCACACAATAAGAACTTGTCTCACCATAAGGGGGTGTGTCACCATAAGGGGGTGTGTCACCTGAACTTGACTCATGATTCCTTTTAATTAAACAATATATTTATTAATTTCCCCAAAAAATTAATATTTATTAATTCATTCTTTTTTTTTGGCATTCTAAAAAATTTGCTTCTCTACTCGTTAAACTTTGCGAAATTGGCATTTGCCATTTTTGGCTTTGAAATTAAAATACAAAAATAACTCAAAATAAGGAAGAAACACATAAAATTTGATGCATATACATATTAGAAGTTGGTTCTTGTAGAATATTTGGATAGATTTAGACGTTCGTTCGTATTATGAATGGCTGACCATTTATTTTTGGTTGAACACAAAAGTCAACAAAGGACACCATAAAATTGGTAAAAATAACTCTGATTTGTATTTTTCACTAACTCTTTGCACTCTCATTCAAAGCAGCTCAATCCTAACTAAATCACAAGGCCATCAAAAAAATTATTATTTTTATTCAACCACTTAACAAAAAATTTATTCTACCACATTCGTTTAATTACTTTGCACAAGACTTTGTAGTACAGTCTTAAATGGAAATATGGGCTTGGTCGGGCAGGTTAGAAATTCCAATTTTAAACCCGAGTCTAATCTGAACCGCCTAAACTTACTAGGGAGTAGGTTGGGTTATAATGTAAGGCGACAAGCCAAGCTCGGCCCAGATCTAATTTCAACTATAAAAGGCATTCAATTGGTCTGATTCTGAGGTACTTTTACACCAAATTGTTCAATTTTTGTATGAAATTTTCAATTTTTCTATGAAATTGTTCAACTTTCACATGCAATTGTTCACTTTTTGTTGTATCATTGTGTTCTTCTTTGGTCCTTTGCATGATTGTGAATTGGGCTGACCTACTACTTTGGTACTTTGGTCCTGTCCGAATCAAGGGCTTTGAAAGAATATGGTTAATTGTGTGTTCCAAGGATCGTCTATGCCCATAATGATGAATTATGGAGCACAACTCAATATGGCAAAACTTTTAAATTAACTTATGGGTTTCATGAACTGTGACTTTCAAGCAATGGAAGAAAACCTGAATGTACTGAAATCTCGAACGGGCAGACTGCTAGCCCTGAATGAACACTTAAAGAGTGAATGAAACAACTCTACTAGGAGCAAACATGAAAGACTATCACACGAGCACTCAGAAAATGAGCAATTTGTGAAATTGTGACATTTACTGCTAACAATGTTGTTATGAGACCAAGACTTTTTACGTAAAATGATTAAAGGTAGGATTTTAATGGCTTATTTGAAATAGTTATGCATCCGTAACACAGGCTGGTAACTAATACAGATTACCCATATTGATAAAAGTTTGTCAAATCAAGTTATGCAATTATGCTTTAAATGTGGATGAACACTTGATAAGCATATGTTTATGTATTCTTCAGCTTACGTTTCCAAATTTAGATTGCAGAACTTACTTGTGAACTTGAGAGAAACATCGAAAAATGGAAGGAATTTCTTGCAAAGGACGTGGCATTGAACAGCAGCAAAGGAAGTAATTAATTTTAGGGATTTCTCTTACTTTGTCTTTTGGAATCCAATTTTGTTTAAAGGATAGGGATTTGTTTTTTTTTTCTATATTCATGTAATATTTTCCTTACATTTGAAGAATGTTGTCTCACTAATAATTCCATCCACTTAACTTAGTAAGAAAAATGGGAAGTCATATGAAAAAAATATCCATGTTCATCACTGTTTGCAGGAGAATCTAGACCGAGTTACAGAAAACACGATCCAGTTCGGGGGTCAGTGTGGAATTTTAGCTACAACATGACATCACAAACATGCAGATTCAACTCGAGGTATTTTTTCAATCTTTCCATGTAATTGTAGAGTTTGGTTAGTTTTTTTTAGTTTAGATTCTCAACTCATTCAGTACTTTAGGCCGTTAAAAGCATGGCCGCGAATAGTTTAATAAATGAAAAAACATTAAATACAAAAGTATATTCTCTTGTATTTAATGCTTATATGCACTAAACGCTGCATATAGCGAAATTGAAAGAAAAAAATACAGACACTAATCTGCAAGTCAATGTAACCATATAGGTTAAATTTATAAGTAATCCTAATAAATGTGTGGTTCGGCAGCAAACGTCCACCCTTGCCACCATAATGAAATTCTTACAACATAAATACAAATTTATTATACATATATATATAATCATCAAAATATTTCTAGTTTTTTCTTGAATGAATTTTCCAAGCCAGAAAATACAAAGAAGCCCCAAATATTTTTATTACTATGTTTGGCTAGTGATTAGTTGCTGGATTTCTACATTGATAACTGCAGTTTATATGAATTCATTGACGTTTATTTTTATATTTAGATACTTGTTTCAATTAGTGTAATTGTGATTGATGTATTCCTTATGAGTTACAATCGATGTTTTTTTATGTATTAAGTGAGTATACCAATATCAAAACATTCAGATTCGCATCCCATGCTTGTCAAAATCTCAAATTATTGGACCAAAAGGGGGGTAAATTGCATCAATAGTATCAAACTATACCCTCATTCACACTTTTGGTACCTCAACTTCATTTTTGCACAAAAAAGTACCTCAACTAAAGATAACCTATTAATATGGTACATTTTACCTGCTAGAGGAGGTTGTCTTTTACAAATGCTAATATGGCATGATTTGAATGGAGGACTTCATAGAAAGGTGGATCCTTATTCAAATCATGCCACATTAGCATTTGTAAAAGCTAACTTGCTGTAGTAGGTAAAATGTATCATATTGATAGGTTCTCTTTGATTGAGGTACTTTTTTGTGCAAAAATCAATCAAAGTCATCTCTCCATTAACAAAAGATATATTTGGAACCAAACCATTCATTTTGTTGCGAAAAAAGTTCAAATAGTAATAACTATATTTCGAAAATGAGTCCCAAAACCACATAGGAACTTGAGTTGAAATCCCAGAGATGAAGGAATTGGACCAGAGATTGAATTATCAGATACTGTAAACAATGTTAAATTCTTCAAGTACCAGAGATCATCTGTTAAATGACCAAACAGTTGACAATCATCTAACCTTAACGATTCGAGTACATTCGAAACACACTCGGACATTATTGCTAGAACATCATTGATCTCTTAGTTTAATATGACACCGGACAGGGATAGTGACTTCAAATTGCAGAGATTTTTGAAGGATGTTGGAATCGGTCCACGGATCATTACTTTACCAGATAGATCAAGTTGTCTTAAGTTCTTAAAACGACCAATATGATTTGTCAAGTGTCCAGTTAAGTTATTTACCAAGCGCATCTCGAATGATTGTAGCGAATAAGAAACACATCCTGATGACATGATTTCGAGGAGGATGTTCATTTCCTGGTTCAGATTTATACCTGAAAGGTGGAATGTTCTCAAATTACAGAGACTTTGAATTCCTTGTTCAAATTCCAGGTTATCATTGTATGACAAGTCAAGAGTAACAAGAGAAGTTAAGTTCCGAATAGCATCCGGAATTTTACCTCGCAGTTCATTACTGTTAAGGCTGAGGAATTCCAGATCGGTTAAACTATATAACCACATTGGTATGGATGAATCGAAACAAGCTCTTTTACAGTTCAAAAATGTTTTGATGGTGTTCTGTTTGGTTTCAGAGAAAGTGTGCGAGAAAAATGGAAACTTAGCTAAGAGCTATTATGTTGTTGGGCAGTTGAATTTAGTAAGTTCGGATAGTGTTTTGTCTTATAAAGTTTCGACTGCCCATTGTTGTACGGGAGGCTGGTTTTCTGGTGTTGTTTAGCATCTAAAAGATCTGTTTGGTTTCAAAGAAAATGTCGGAAAAGAGTGGAAACATAATTTCTGTTCACCTTTCTGTTCTTGATTTCTGGAATGCTGGTTCTGCAGTGGTGTTTCGAATCTACAAGAGTACAAGTTATGTTTGGTTTATGAGAAAATGTAGGAAACAAGTTGGAAATCTTATTAGCTACTATATTGTTGAGGACTTCAATTTTGGAACTTCTGATGTGGCGGTTGCAAATTTTCGGTGTGCAGAAAAAGAAATCAGCTAAGGAGATCGAAGAGCTAGTAAGGGGAGAGAGAAATGTGCCAATAATCATTGATTTATATGCGACATGGTGTGGACCTTGTATTTTGATGGCTCAAGAACTCGTAATGGTATGATTCAACTCTTCCTTCGAACAATTTGATATATATTATCTTCAATTGTACCTTGATTAGACGTATATTATCTTACTACAGTGACTCTTTTGTTTTTCTGATGAACTGCTGAGTGATGCACATTGGAAAAACAAAAAGTATGCGTTTAGCCTAAGCATAAGCTCAATAGTAGATTTTTGGGGAAGATTAATCATCGAGTGAGTTGAATGAGATTACGGAACCCTTAATCGTGAAATCAATGATCTTAAAGTGATGGTTGACGTTCCTCGACCAGAATACCTATTGCAGTGTTAGAAGGGTGTTCTTCCCACATATAATTTGCTGCTAAAGTTAGATTTGTGTAATAAATGCTTTGCTTCTTTCAGAGTCTGTAAAAGAGGATCAAAGAACACCCGTCCCACGCTACAACAGGTGTACTTTGATCGAGGAATGTCAAGCATCAGTTCAAGGTCATTCATCTCACGATTAAAGCTTTCAATCATAGGATTATTATGCTCACTTGGTGATTGATCTTTCCCCCGAAATTCTACTGCTGTGCTTATAGACTACAATAAACTTGGGGTCAAATATATTTTCTTTTCCCCAGAACTGGTTCCTGGCAGGAATTTTGGGAAGTAGAATCTGTTTTAGATTGGAAAAACATAGTTACAGTTACAAAAAGGATGATTGGGACAACATCGATCATCTTATATTATGCAATGTCTTTTTCATTTATACATTAAGTTGTTGTGATCTGATAATGCAACTGAACAACAGCTTGCCTTCAATGGATTGAAACCCCAATTTCATTTTATTATAGAAAGTTAAAGTTTGATACGAAACCATGAGCTCTTCGTCTTGTTTATACATATGTTGTTTGAATGTTGTTATAGTTTAAGAATAAACAAAATTGCTGTTGTCCATCTTTATCGTGTTAAAGATTAACCACCGGTCCACCGGCTTCTTAACTTGGGGTTGTAAGATTCTATATTACTAAAACATTGTATGCCATCTTTCGTGGTGAGACTTCTGCGTGGTTTAGTATTAGTTTTATTATTTGTTCATAACTCGAGGGACAATCCCTGCAGCTTGCTGTCGAATATGAGAGTAATGCAATGATTATTAAGGTTGATATAGACGGTGAATATGAATTTGCTCGTGACATGCAGGTATTTCCAAACTCATCTATATATACGTAGTTTTTTGAAGTTTTATCTGCTATACATCGGATATGCTGAGGTTCTGAAAATTAAATTCTGTACTTTACTTTCCTGTATATAATTGCCTGACTTCGGTCAAAGAAAAATTATCTGTTTTCTGGAGCTAAGATTGTTCTCTGTATGAAAATGTGCCTCAGGTCCGAGGTTTGCCAACACTGTATTTTATCAGTCCGGATCAAAACAAGGATGCTATCCGGACCAAAGGGCTCATTCCTATACAAATGATGCGAGATATTATCGACAAAGATATGTGAGGCATAAAATGCCAAAAAGCGTTGTTAGTACGGTGATCTATTGGTTCTTTTTTCTTCCTTCATAGATGTGGAACAATATGTGGAAATTTTGTAGAATAATTCATGTATTAGTGTAGGAAACTTAGCTAAACGATTTGACAATGATGATATGAAGAAGATTGGGCGGCTAGAAAAATGCAGCCATTGCCTATAGTCGTGTCAGGATCGTGTTATGTGATTTATATACTTTATTTTCTGAATTTGTTATCCTTTTACAGATGATTGTGTCAAATGAGCAATAAGATTGAGCAAATTACTTAAGCTCCAACGTATTAATCTTCGATAAGTAGATACTTGTCCATACGAACAAGATCTAAAAAATCCCCTCTGTATCAGAACAAAATGAAAAACACATAGAAAAATATAACAAACAACTTCCCATGTTGTAAACAAAAACTCCTCTCAAAACATCACTATCTCCACAACTTATCCACTGTCGTCGAGAACTTCTTGAAACACCATTAGTTGCACTGCAAAGCGAATGTATCATAAGATAGAGATTAAAATCATCTTAATACTTTAATTAGTAACCTCCTATTAATGTAATTTTCAGTCGCTTATTGAATGAAAACAAGTAAAAAAAGAATGAATGCGAGAGAAAAGAAGTTGTAAGGCAAAAAACGTTCTGCAGTCTCTCATCAGGTTTTTTTAATTCATTTAGTTCATAATCTTTTATTTCAACATCTAACATTTAATATTTGACATCGGTATTTGAAACACCGATGTCAAATTTAAAGAACTGTCATTGTAGTTTTCTCGGTTATAGTTACTTGTAATACGTGATCAGTAGATTCTTTACTCCGAAAACCGGTATTTTAAACACAAATTTAACATAACTCACCATCCTTTGCCAAATCCCCTTTTCATAGTTTCGGAAACAAGAAGAGGTTGATCATGGTGGCCGTTTTTCACAGGGTAACCCACCGGCACCGGAGCAATAAAACAACCTTCTTGTGATGGAGCCGGTGGTGGAGCATAAACATCTACCAAAAACAAAAAGAACGTTGACGTAAATATAGAAATCGAACAAGAGAAATCGATTTAAATATGAATGAAAAATTGAAGAAAAATAATAAACTGAAATCAGAAGAGAAATCACCTGCACATTGTTGATTGTTATAGAGAGTCATATATGAAACTATAGAGAAAAGCTTGAGGGAATATTAATGGAAGAAGAAGAAAGAGATCATAGGAGGAAATAAGGTTTATGGTAACTATTGAAGAGTCATGGAAGATTGTAATATGGCTTCTTCTTGTTTAGAGTTTGAGTGTCGGTATCAGAAATTCTTGTATTATAATAAATATTGTTCGAACAAAAATATTTAGTATTGCATTAAGATTTTGACTTTTTCTTAAAAGGAATTTTCATTAAACTATATCTTTTTTTTTAGCATTCACTTTCGACAATTATAGAATTTGAACGCAATGATCTCACACTCTTTAGTGAAATATAATAACCACTAAGACCTTGTTTGATCGGTTAAACTATATACTTTCATAAATATAAAGTTGTACATTTTGTTTTTTTTTTCTAACTGAGAGACTTATAGATTGTTGAACCGAATCGTATATCTAACATAAAAGATTTGAGTGAGTCAAATTAACTTTTGTTTCAGAATCAAACTACATTAAATTAGCTCTGTTCTTCATAACTGAACTGAATTGAAGTGCATTTACTTAAAAAAATTATTGAACTGAATACTTCTGAAAGTAAAATAAATTACTAATAAAGTTTAAAAAATGCATTTAACAACTCACATTATTTTATTTTATTTTTCTTTTATATTTTGACAACAGCAACCCACATTATAAATTTAACAATCTTAATTAAATTCAAACTGGACTAAGTTTTCAGACATGGCAACTGACCAAACTTCATAAAAATTTAGTTAATTAGATTACGCGTTGCATTAATGTTTTTTTTTTTTTTTTCAGACTTACCAAAGAAAAGAAGATGTGTTTTATTTGGGTTTTTTTCTTTTTTTCTTTGTAAGGAAATGGTCAAAACTTCCATTGACTCTTCTCACATGTGTTCCTTTGCTTGTAAGAAAGGGTAAATTCTTATACATGCTCACTAAGATTCCAGGTTTAAGATTTTGCAACTTGATTTCAATAATTTCATCTGAAAAAAGTAATATATTGATTGATTAGTGACATAATAATCACATTAAAAATAACTTAATTTGTTTCAAATATAATATGGTAGTCACTAAATCAAACAGTTCTTTGATGGTTCACGTCTATTTTGAAACTAGGTAAAATATGTGAATTGAGGGTAAATACACTTTTTTAATAGAGATATTAATATATACCTTGTCCGTGGGTGCTCGCCTCTATTACCCAAATCCTAGTAAAAAGTGTATATGATACATATATGAGATGAGTTAAAATTACCACTTAGATTAGGATACTCGATACTTGCTACTAAAAACATATCTAAACTATATAAAACACATTGTTGTGCATGTAGTAGAATATATTAAATTTCGTCTTTCTAAAAATTTACGGTTTATTAATTTTATATGTTGATTACTAACAGAGTGAGTGTATAACACTATTTGCACGATGCTCTATCCAAGGGCGGCTCCAGTATTTTAGGGGCCTTAGGCAATTGCTTAGTTAAAAAATAAATAAATTAATGTAACAAATTAATACATGCCTCAATATCCATGTTCTTACTTTGGAGAATCTTACTAACTTTGTTCACTTTCTGTAAAAGCTCAAACCAAATAACCATGCCAACAAGGAAATCAAAGTTTTCAAGTTCATAATTTGCTAAAGAACATGCATCACTTGATGTTGTTGGATCATTACTGTGTTTTTCTAAATAACGTAATGCATCTCTTACCTGAGGAGCTTGAAATCTCACAGCTTTTACACTAGCAACACGACTTTTCCAGCGGGTATCCGACCATGACTTTAATGTAAGTCCTCTCCCCTTTCGATCCTTCAGATGAGATTTAAGAACATCCCATCGTTTAGTTGAACCAGAAAATAATTTATAAATTCTTTGCACCACACCAAAAAACGATTTAGCAAGAGCAGAACTCATAGCCATATCACAAAGTGCAAGATTGAGAGAATGACAACCACATGGAGAGTAAAATGTTCTAGGATACTCTTTTAGTACCCTACTACTTACACCTTTGTGTTGCCCTTTCATATTAGAACCATTATCGTATCCTTGTCCTCTAATGTCACTCAAATTAAGTTTTAGATCCGCAATAGCACCTTCAAGTTCAAGAAAAAGTGCAACCCCAATTGTTTCATTAACTTTCACAAATCCAATGAAAAACCCTTCCACTGTTATTGGATTAGAGGAAACATTAACACATCTCAATACAAGACTCTTTTGTTCTTCATGACTAACATTAGGAGTGCAATCAAGAATAACAGAAAAATACTCTGCCGCTTTAACTACATCAATAATTTTCTTTTAATCTCACTTGACAATAGAAGTATTAATTAGCTCATTCTGAATATTATGACCAAGATAATGGGCACGTCGAATCTCTTTTGTTCGAATACGCTTAACATGTTCTTCCATTATAGGATCAAACTCATCAATCATTCGAATTAGACGCAAAAAATTTCCACTATGATCATCATCAAGTTTTTCACTATTTCCACGAAATGTCATATTACCACTAGCAAGAGCTTTAACAACATAGATTATTCTCTTCAAGACTTCTACCCAAAACTTTTTCTCTTTACTAATGACTTTTTGTTTAGATGAATCAATTGTCAATTTTTTTCTCAACCTTGTTTCTGTCTCCATCCAATCAGTTAAACTATTTAGGTGATCATTGTTTTTTTCATGCACATTAAGTCTAGCATAAATATTTTTCCAGTCATTATACCCTATAGTTGTTGTTGTTAAAGGGCTTGGCACAACTCTTTCTCGTTTGAACAACACACAACAAAAGCAAAACACCTTGTCTTTCTTCTTAGAGCATACTAGCCATGGCCTATCAAGTTTTTCTCCATTTCGTAAAGACCGAGAGTAATATTTATCACTAAAACTTCTATTTTGTTCATTAACAGGATACACATCATCTCTAACCCTTATTGGTCCCTTCTCTACTAAAAAATCAATTTTTCTTTGAGAAATAGTTTTCTCCCAATTCCCCGGATCAAGTAAATCAACGAAGTCTTCTTCATTCATATCCAAACTTTCATTTAAAATTTCATCATCCACAAAATTATCATTCAAAATTTCATCACTATTACCCAAAGAATTCAAATTCTCATCAGTAACAACAACATTTGCAAACATAGTTTCATCAACATTCACATGGTTCAAATTTGAATCATTCAAACATATATTCTCATCTAAATTTTCACTACCAGTAGCACTCTCTTGTAAATTTGGTAATGTATCAATAGGTTTCACATACCTATTCATGGAACCCTTAAGAGATTGAGTGAGTTGATCTCGTCTTTCTCTTTTCTTCTTCTTCTTCATATTTCCTGAATCATATTTCCTTTTACCTGTCATAATATAGGAAGACCTATAAAAGAATGATAAATGCAATAATTAGAAATTGATAAACAAATTAAAGTTGAAGTAAGTTTGTAGACGAAATTTGGTTATAATTAAATTACTCACCGTATACAAAGGCGAATTAATTTTGTGAATATTTGATGTGATCGGTGAATAATGAACTTTGAAGTTGAAATTGAAGCAAATTAGGGTTTAGTTAAGATGATAATAAATTCAATTTGGAAGAAAAAAGAAGGAAAATATTAAAGTGATGAAAATGAGATGAAGAAAATTGGTTGGAATTTTGAGATAAATAAGAAAGAAGATGAGCAATCAACAAGGGAGATGTATTCTGGTTTGCTCTTTGACAATAAGTTGTAATTTGAGTTTGTGGATTGGAGAACAAGCTGCTCAAATTCCAAAGTTTAGTTTTTTTTTTCATTAACAAAATTAGGCCTTTTATTAAAATGAAAATCTGTCCAGAATTTAAATATACTTGGACCTAATATTTGGCCTTTTTATTTATTCATTTTATTAGATGAGTTGTAGGTTTTTATACAAATAAAACTTCAATTAATTTTTTATATCAATTTCAAATGTTAAAATAGTATGTATATATATTGGTATAATTAAAAAATAGGGGCCCTTATTTTTTGAGGCCATAGGCAGCCGCCTATCCAAACTAGGCCAAGAGCCGCCCATGGCCTTATCATTGACATCCTATGATTCTTTTAACTTTTGGGGTGTATAAAGAAATGCTTAAGGGCTTTAAAGATCCTTAGAATTTTGGGCTTTTTTAATAAGGTATTGTTATTTATCTTTGAACTAAATTGAACGGAATTGAATTTACAGCACTGAATTGGCAGGATTAATCTGAACACGAAAAATGAATTTGACTGAACTTAACTTAACCGAAACCGAACTAAATGAAAGGAATTGAACTGAATTTGGAGGGCCTAAGCGCAAAGCATTAATTCATTCAAAATATTTCCCACCCAAAATAAAATCTTTTGAGTTTTCAGTATCTTTTGCGTGACCCAACGATCATAGTTTCAGAATAGTTCATCAAAATGAAAAAAGCAATGGGAAAATAGTGAAGCCGAAGATCCATTTCAAATTCAATGGCGAAGATTCTGGAAAAACACCCAGAATATTTCACCATAGATTCAATGGTAGAAGTGAGTAGGGAAGAAGATGAAAGGTTTAACAAAAAGAGAGCTTGGTATGTAGCCAAGCTCCTAAAAATATCAACATCCAAACTTTTGGTCCAATACAAGACCTTATTTTCCAAAAATAAGAAGCCATTAACTGAGGAGATCACCAGCATTTCCTTCATCAGGCCTCTTCCTCTGCCGCCTGTGGCTGATCAGATGTATGAGGTGTATGACGTCGTTGAGGCCTTCCACCGCAATGGGTGGTGGAAGGGGGTGGTCAGTAAAGTTGAAGTCTTTGGTGATTCTAGAAGAAAGTACACTGTTGTCTTTGAAAACCCACTTGAAAAGTTCTATTTTCGCTCGGAAAATTTGAGGTTTCGGTATGTTTGGATGGATGGAGAATGGGTTCGATCCCCTAAACAGAAGGTTTGTTTAAAGTTTCTATCTTTATTTCATGTGCATTTTTGTTTTTTCAAGATTTTAAGTTAAATGTAGTTGTAGATTCTATTTTGGGTTTAGTTTTGTTTTTGCTGTTGAATGTTCAGTTGAAGAATGTGGAACTAAAATGGTATGTTTGAAGCAATATAGTAAAGTATAGGCGCTAGTTGGGCGGATGGGAATCTTTGGACTAGTCGGGGATTAATTAGGAGATTAGTCGGGAGGAACGTCGGATTTTGAATGCCTTGCTGGTATTACCCATCGAATCGGATTCTTGATTTTGAGTGTGTATAAGTTTACACACTTTCGTCCGCATTAAAGTTTCTTGATATTTGCTCTGAAAATTTGAGGTTTCGTTCGGTTTGGATGGATGGAAAATGGGTCCGATCCCCTAAACAGAATGTGTGTTTAAAGTTTCTATCTTTATTTTATTTCATCTGCATTTTGATTTTTCAAGATTTTAAACTTGATGCAGTTGCTGAATGTTCAGTAGAAGAATGTGGAATTAAAATGGCATGTTTGAAACAATGCAGTAAAGGTTAGGCACAAGTCAGGCAGACGGGAACCTTGTGGACTAGTCGGTAGGGGAAAAGTAGGATTTTGATTGCCTAGATCGGATTCTTGATCTTGAGCGCCTAGGCGGAAGTTTACACATTTTCGTATGCATTTAAGTTTCTACCTTTCTTTCATCTGCATTTGATTTTTTAAGATTTAAATTAGATGCAGTTGTAGATTCTGTTTTGGATAATTTTGTTTTGGTTGTTGAATGTTCAGTGGAAGAATGTGGAATTAAAATGGTATGTTTGAAGCAATGTAGCAAAGGTTAGTCGCCAATCGGGTGGACGGGACATTGGGTACTAATTGGGGGATTCATCGGATTTTGAGCACCTAGGCAGTCTATTTCGTCCGAATGGGATTCTCGATTTTGAGCATCTAGCCGTTCTTGGCGTTCTTTTTTAACACACTTGTTTAAAAATACATTCTTTTATGCTCATGAATCTTGACCACATACTCTGAAATGCTAAATGCAGTTGTAGATTCTGTTATGGGTTTAATCCTGCTTTGGTTGTTGAATGTTGATTAGAAGACTGGAGGGATGTTTGAAACAATGTAGTGAAAGACGTTAGGCATAATCAGGTGGATGAGACGGGAACTGATTCGATCGATTAGACCTCCTAGCGCTCAAAACCCGACCCTAAAATTTACATATCAACCTAAAAACGATTCATTACTTGTAATAGGAGAACACTAATCCACTAAATGCGTGTTGGCTTTGTTGTATTGAACACAATTGCATTCATTTTCCTGATACCTTTACTTAAAATTTCGATAAACCGAGACTGATTTGGTTAATTGATACTTCGAAAGAGAATGAAAGGGTTAAACTTTGGCAAAGGAATGGCTGTTGAAGTGAATCTCAATGGAGAAATCTCGCAAGGTGCATGGATTCCTGCCGTTGTTCTCGAGGAAGTTGGCTTCAATTCCTTCTTAGTAGAGTATTCCAGATCAAGCAAAGATGGCCCTATCAAAGAGACCATTGATTCGTTCCAAATCCGGCCTCCTCCTCCCGAGTTTGAGGTCAAAGAGTTTGAAATCTTGCAACGTGTAGAAGCTTTCCATGATTCATGTTGGAAGAAAGGCATAATTGAAAAACCTCTCACAGGGGGAAGGTATATCGTCATTTTAGATTCTGTAAAACAGAAGGTTTTCACACATTTGCAGATAAGGCCTCGCCGAATCTGGATCAATGGGAAATGTGTTGGTTTCAAGGTAAGGATTTTTTTTTTCCTTTCACATTTGCTGCAATTCAATATGAAAAAGTTGCCGACTTTCTTTTCTTACATCGTTCTTCTTTGGATATCATTTGTATGATCAGAGTTATGTTTGTTTCAGGGTTATGTTGCTGATAAGAATTCAATTTCGGGGGAGGATCGTAGTCGAGAAAAATCTTGTAGAAAAAAGATGAGTGATGAAATTGATGACACCTATGATAACTCTTCTGTTAACAAGTTGAGGAAGGATCTGGTAGCTATTCAAGAAGACAATAATGATGCATTTGGGCAGCAGGATGATGTTTCTCAAGGGACTGCAAGCGAAATGGAAACCGGAGCTTGTGCAAGTGAAAAGGACACGGAGAATGGAGGTATGAGGACTTTTCACAACTTCGGTTTGGTTCTCCTCTTCCTTTGGCATGATAAAGTAAATGTGTGGTCAAATATTGTACCTATACTAACTCTTATCTTGTGTTATGTTCCAGTCATGTTTAGAACATTATCCACAGTACCCGTTGATGTTCATGCAGCAAACCAAGCTCTATCAACATGCTCTGTCGGATGTAAATAATCTGTCATTACTGTGGATTGTTAATGTGTTGTATACTTCGATTCTCAATTGTTCTGATTAACTTTTGTTATCTTTCAGGCGAGCAAGCCCAAGAAGACGGTGAATCAGCGATATGCCCAGAGATGCCTTTTGAGAAGAGCTCATCATTTTGGAAGCACCTTGATTCTCTAGACATTTTACAATTACTGCCTCAGAAACCACATTTCAGTCCCTTGTATGAAGTCAACGAGGCAACCCGAGAAGGGTTTGCTATCGCGCATCTGTTGAAATTTGCCAATGTAGTGGACAAGACATCAGAGTTGCAAGTTGAGACGCCAAGGGAAGTTATCGATAGCTATTTGAAAGCTCTCTCTGATCTTGAAGTGTTCGGATTCGATGTTAAGGTGGTGATAGCACGTATTAACAGGTTATTATCAATCAAAACTCAACAAGAACAGCTCGATGATGAATCAAAACATATTCACAGTAAGGTTGCAGAATGTGACAGTGAGAAAGAAAAAATGGAAGAAGAAATCAATGCAATTGTGAAGATGATAAGTGAGTTAAAAGAGCGAAAAGTAGTGAAATTGTCGGAAAAGGCGAAGATAGATTATGAAATCGATATTCTACAGATTGATGCCCGTAGTAAGACAGCTCAAATCTCGAACATAAAGCTAGATTTTGAACGTCAAGTTGTTGCTCCTTGGTAGATATATGGTGGGGCCAGGATTACCTGTTCTCTACGGGATGCAAACCAACGGGAATGGGAAATTCTGAAATCTATGGTGAAAGAAAGTAGTTTGTAGGAATGTAGTGTTCTTGTTGTATAGAGTTAGTTTATGTTAGGAATGTGAAGGCCATATTTTGTAGGCAATGAATCAGTGAATAGTTAGTTTGGTATATCATTGGCTTTAGCCAAGTCGGGGGCCCGAGAGGCGGTGGTTTACCCTGTGGCGAATGCTAGCTGTTTGTGTATGTTGATCTCCAACTCGTGAACTTAGACGGTACAGAGCGATATAATTTGCATTAGCAAAAACATGTTAAAGAAATTTGAAGACAGCGATTTGTCAAAACAATACTTTTGGTTGGCTAAACTTTGCAATTTAGTAAATGAGCTTTGCATGTACAATTAATTAACATCAACCCTGTGTTTAGAATTAAGAATCGATAGTTTGGAGCATCAGTGTATTTTATGAAGGCCCAAAACTTTAGTAATTCCTAAAGTTTCTTGTCAAAAAAACATACAAGTTTCTTGATTTTTTATTTTTATTTGAAACAGAAGTTTCTTTATCTTTGGTTATTCTAGGAATAAGTAACTTTCTATCATAGAGCCGATGAAAGCAATATTCTAAATAAATTCAATTTTCGAAACTAAGCAATTTTGATAACATTTAGGTGTCTTGTGTGACTAATAAATAGAACAAGATAGAGAGCGATCTTAAAATTGTTATTTGAAAAAAATCTAAAATATATCATCAAAGGTGGTGTGTTTATAAATTAGGGATAAACTAGGATGTACGCTAAGGTTATTTTGTTTTTGATTTATTTATACTTTCTCATATTTAACATTAGATTTGTTTGTACTTTAGATAAAACAAAATAATGGTTATTTCGTAAAGAAATAATAATCAGTTTATGCACTTTCTCATTATGAGAATGGTAATTTTGAAATTTTGAAATCCTTTAATTCTAAAAGAGATAATACAATTTTAATCATCCATGTCGTTCTCTTATTCGATGCATTCAACTTCTTTTGGAGAGGTTCGAAGTGTTCAAAATTGTTCATGTTTTTCGAGAACAAAACCGGTGCGCTAATGCTCTTGCAAAGACTGCGTTATAGTCCCATTGAGAATTACTGCTCTTGATCAAGCCTCGCCAGATATTTTGCAGCTTCTCAAAGACGACATATTAGGAGTTTCTCTCCCCCGCCTTGTAGCCATTTAGTATGGCCCGGTTTCTTTTCTCTTTTTTTTCTTCTTTCTTTTTCTGCTGTTGTTTTCCTTTAATATGTAACCAAAAAAAAAAATTCAGGTGCTTCAGAGAAATATTACATAAACAAGAATTAAAGATGAAAATATTAATCCTGTAGAAAAGATAAACTTATTATTTTATTGATTTATTTGGAAATTTTTTATTCAATTACGCTAGGAAGAACGGTAAAATAATAAAGAAGTAATCCTCAAAAGCAAGCATATCAAGGAGACAACAGCAACATAAGCCAGCCAGGAAAACTGCAGTTAACAAAGGAAGATTGAAAATAAGAATTTGATTAGTATAAATTGCTGAATTTACCAAATTAAAAGCTTAAAAATTAAGCAAAATAGCCATAATTAATTTGAACGAAAAATTGAAATTATAGCAGTTTCTCCTCAAAAGATTTCTGTTTTTGAAAAAAAAAACCCCTCATGCAAAAATTAAGGTAACATGCGAAATGTTAGAGATTAATATAAAAACACATTATTAAATTTAATTAGCATATTTTTATGTTAGGAGACAACAACTATTGAACTTAGTATTATGTTAAAAGCATAGACAAGCGATGATGAAAGTTTTAACCTAGTGGTTAACGACTCTACCTATAATTAGAGAGGTCATGAGTTTAAATTACTCTCTTTTTTCTTTTTAAACAAAAGAGGATTCAAATCACTATGAAATAAAGATTTTCCGTTAATATGTATCCTAAGTGTAATAACACAATATCTTTTATACAAAAAAAAAAAAAAATACACAAACAATAATTTCAATATAAATACTGTATTTGATTTGTCTCAGTTTTTGATTTTCCTAATGTTTACTAACGATTTCTCCATTGATATTATCTCTATTTCTTTTCTATGGAAATGGTCAAAAGTTTTATTGACTCTTCTCCCATGTGTTACTTTCTGAGTAAGGAGGGGTAAAATTTTATACATGATCACTAAGGTTGGAGGTTAAAGATTTTGTAACTCCATTCCAATTTCATCTGAATTTTTTTCGTCGATTGAATAAGTTACATGACAAGCGCTTTCAAAATAATTTAATCTTTTTTATGTATGAAATGACAATCACTAAAATTAAAAAGTAAACTACACTATTAATTTATATTTACTTTTTCAAATTGGTATCTAAATAAAATTTTGTTTCAAAGTTGTGCCAAAATAAAATCAGTGCTAACCAATCACCAACTGGTAATTTGGACTTCGTTGGGAGGTTAAGGATAGTCTAGGCACAACTTTGGAACAAAATTTTGTTAAGATACTAATTTGAAAAATTGGATATAATTTGACTACCAATAGTGTAATTTACCCCTAAATCAAACAATTTCTTGATAGTTCATATCTAATTTTTTGAAGCTAGCCAAATGAATTTGAGTATATACATTTTCTTTTTAGTTAAAGAAGACATATGTACGTTGCCACTATATTTCAAAGCTAGGCAAAATATGTGAATTGGGGTATATACTTTTTGATGTTAGAGATGGCAACATTTATGTTATCCGTGGATACTCGATAGTATTCGCCTCTATTGGGATTACCGAGATGCTAAATAAAAATGTATGTGACAGATATATGATTAAAATAGTTGCATATAAGTATGAGACGAGTATTTTATCCTTAGGATACTCCAAAAACATGTCTAAACTATATAAAACACATGGTTGTGCATGTGGTGAGATTTTTTGATCCACGACCTACAATCAATAGCTCGATAATTTTAAATTTTAAACTAATTCGTCTATATTGGTAAAAGAAATAATTTTACATATGTACGATGTTAAATATTGAATTTGGTCTTTATAAAATTTACAGTTTATTAATTTCATATGTTGATTATTAACGAGTAGAAAAATTGTGAATTAAAAGAATAAGTGTACGAGTTTCAAACCCATTAAAGGAATGAAAACGGCTTGTTTCGATAAGGATACGAAAATGACACTATTTACGCATACTAGCTTTTGGGGGCCATAAAGACATTTTCTTTGGGCTTTAAAATTTTAGGGTTTTAGAGTAAGCCCAAAGCATTAATTCATTTGTCCAACGGTCACTGAAAAACAGAGTAAAGTAATGCCAAGCAGCAAAATATTTCCCACCAAAAATAAAATCTTTTTAGCATCTTTTGCGTGACCCAAATCGTAGTTTGAGAGTAGAAGCTCCATAGATTCAATGGCGGCCATGAGTGAGAAGAAGTCAGAATATTTCAGCATAGATTCAATGGTAGAAATAAGCAGGGAAGAAGATGAAGGGGTTAATAAAAAGAGAGGTTGGTATGTAGCCCTACTCCTTAAAAAATCATTACCCAGTAGACAAAAACGCAAATTCTTGGTCAAATACAACACCCTATTCTTCAAAAAGAAGCATTTAACTGAGGTGATCACCAGCATTTCCTTCATCAGGCCTCTTTCTCCGCCGCCTGTGGCTGATCAGAGTTATCAGGTGTACGACGTCGTTGACGCCTTCCGCCGTGGTGGGTGGTGGAAGGGGGTGGTCAGTAAAGTTCAAGTCTTTGGTGAATCTACAAGAAGGTACACTGTTGTCTTTGAAAACCCACCTCAAAAGTTAGAGTTTTCCTCGGAAAATTTGAGGTTTCGTTCTGTTTGGATTGGTGGAAAATGGTTTCGGTCCCCTAAACAGAAGGTGTGTTAAAGTTTCTATCTTTATTTCATCTGCATTTTGATTTTTCAAGATCTGGGTTTCTTTTTGTTTTGGTTGTTGAATGTTGAGTAGAAGAATGTAGAAATAAATTGGTAAGTTTGAAACAATGTAGTGAAAGATGTTAGGTCCTAATCTGGTGGATGGGATGGGAACTAGTCCGGGACTAACCGGGGACAAGTCGGGTTTTGAGCACTAGGAGGTCTAATCAATCAAATCAAAAATTTCGATTTTGAGCGGCTGACCTTCTTTATCAACAATACTTTAAAATACTCTCTTGTATGCTCATGATTAGCTTCTTTACTATGCTGAATGATGGAAAGCAAAGCTGGATTATGTCCAGTCCTTTTTGCATATAAGATTTTTTTAGCTCAAACATATAGAGTAGATTTTGTTCTTGTTTTATACCTTGAATTGATTTGGTCAATTGATACTTTGAAAGAGGATGAAAGGGTTAAACTTTGGCAAAGGAATTACTGTAGAAGTGAATCTCAATGGAGAAATCTCGCAAGATGCTTGGTTTCTTGCCGTTGTTTTCGAGAAAGTTGGCTTCAATTCCTTCTTAGTAGAGTATTCCAGATCAAGCAAAGATGGCCCTATGCTTGAAGCAATTTAGTAAGATTAGGGGCTACTCAGGGACTAGCCAGGGACTAATTGGGGGATCAGTCGGATTTTGAGCGCCAAGTCGGTGTGGGCTGCTTAAGTTTACACATTTTCTTCTGCATTATAATGGTATGTTTGAAACAATGTAGTAAAAGAACTCGGGGGTTTGTCGAGCGAATGGGACGAGAACTAGTCTGGGACTATATGGAGGATTAATCGTGAACACGTTGAGTTTTGGGTGCTAGGAGGCCTAATCAATCGAATTGGAAATACTTTATATTATGCTCGTGATCACTTGCTCTGATGTGCTCAATGATGGAAAACAAAACTGGATGTTCAGTCCTTTAAACTTTTTCTTGTATGCATATAAGATTTTTTTAGCTCAAACATATAGAGCAAATTTTGATCTTTTTCATAGCTTGAATTCAACATTAGGAGTTAAAAGTTCTCCTAATTATGAGTTAATAATACTAGTGATGGCATGTTTGATCTTGCAAAGTCTTGTTTATGCATTAACCCCTAACATCCAAACGAAGTGCACAATTTTTACAATGATTGCACATTAAGTATTCCTCAGGGAATTCCAAACTTATTTGCGTCGTTTCCTTCTCTGTGTGGAAGGCTTCTCAGTCTGCTGCATCATCTCTTGTCATTGCCTTGATTCCTCAGTTTGTGGTTCTTTAGGCATAGTACAAGGCAAGAACTTGGTTGCAGAACAACTTCAACAACTTCCTCCCCCTCATCCATTTAAGCATTATCTTCATGTGGGTTTTGCTGTTTACCCCACTACATAATAAATACAAGAACAAATGTGATGAGATTATTCGATGTCCTATCCCAGTGCTCGGGCGTAACCGGTAAAGACCAACATCACAAAGTAGGATCACGAATTCCATTGAGCAATACTGAGTATCAGTTAGTTCACCAAATACAAGGTGAGCCACAATGCATTCAAATACATGGGAACTACACATCCGGTTATTCAAATATCTTACTTCCGTGGTGATAGTTAATCCCGGATAGACATGTTTCTCTTTAAATAATGGATTTTGTAGCTTTCATATTAGTTACTGGGTCAGTGTCAAATGAATCTATCCTAATTCAATCCAGAAAGATTTGCGTCATAGTCATGTCAATCCAATTGGGTCCATGTTGTTTTTATGTCGTATTCATGCGTAAAATGTAACTTCTTGCCTTCATTATCATATTAGTATCAAATGAGTCAACCCAATTGAGTCCATCTTGTTTTCGTATAATGTACATGTCAACCTAGAATTGACTCATTACTTGTAATAAAAAAAACACTAATCAACTAAATTTGTGTTTGCTTTGTTGTGTTGTACACAATTGTCTCCAAAAGAGAATGAAAGGTTTAAACTTTGGCAAAGGAATGGCTGTTGAAGTGAATCTCAATAGCGAAATCTCACGTGATGCTTGGTTTCCTGCCGTTATTCTTGAGGAAGCTGGCTTCAATTCCTTCTTAGTAGAGTATTGCAGATCAAGCAATGATGGCCCTATCAAAGAGACCATTGATTCGTTCCAAATTCGGCCTCCTCCGCCTGAGTTTGAGGTCGAAGAGTTCGAAATGCGTCAATGTATAGAAGCTTTCCATGATTCATGTTGGAAGAAAGGCACCATTAGAAAAACTCTCACACGGAGACGGTATATTGTCGATTTAGATTCCGTAAAACAGGAGATTCAGTTCAGACATTCGGAGATAAGGCCTCATCAAATCTGGAAGAACAGGAAATGGGTTGTTTTCAAGGTATGGTTTCTGTTTTCCTTTCACATTTACCGCAATTCAATATCAAAAAGTTGCTGACTCTCTTTTCTTGCATCATTCTTTCTTGGATTCCATTAGACAACTGAGACAGTGTGCTTTTGTTTCAGGATTATGTCGGTGATAGTACAGAACATTCCAAGGTTGTTGTTTCTGTTAGGAGTTCAACCACGGGGCAGGATTATAGTCGAGAAAAATCTTGTAGAAAAACGACGAGTGATGAAATGGACGACGCCTATGGGAACTCTTCTGTTAAGAAGTCGAGGAAGGATCCAGTAGCTATTCAAGAAGACAATAATGATGCGTTTAGGCAGCAGGATAATGTTTCTCAAGGCACTGCAAGCGAAATGGAAAGTGAAGCTTGTGCGAGTGAAAAAGATCAATTGTCTATTGAAAAGGACACAGAGAATGGAGGTATGGGGACTTTTCACCACTTCGGTTTGGTTCTCTTCCTTTGGCATGATAAAGTAAGTGTTTTTGGTCAAATGTTGTATCGATACTAACATTTATCTTGTATTTCTTATGTTCCAAGATATCACGGTTAAAACGTTATCCATAGTTCCGGTTGATGTTCATGCAGCAAATCAAGCTCTATCAACATGCGTTGTCGGAGGTAAACAATCTGTCATTACTGTGGATTGTTAATGTGTTGTATAGTGACTTCAATTTTTGATTGTTCTGATTAACTTTTGTTATGTTTAAGGTGAGCAAGACCAAGCTCCCACAATATTTGCCCAAGAATACGGTGAAACAGCGATATGCCAGGAGATGCCTTTTGAGAAGAGCTCATCACTTTGGAAGCACCTTGATTCTCTAGACATTTTCCAATTACTGCCTCAGAAACCACATTTCAGTCCCTTGTATGAACTCAACGAGGCAACCCGAGAAGGGTTTGCTATCGCGCATCTGCTGAACTTTGCCAATGTAGTGGACAAGACATCACAGTTGCAAGTTGAGACGCCAAGGGAAGTTATTGATGGCTATTTGAAAGCTCTTTCTGATCTTGAAGTGTTCGGATTTGATGTTAAGGTGGTGATAGAACGTATTAATAATTTATTGTCAATCAGAACTCGACAAGAACAGTTGCACAATCAATCAACAGATATTTACAGTAAGATTGCAGAAGGTGATATTGAGACAGCAAAAATGGAAGAAGAAATCAATGCAATTGTGAAGATGATAAGTGAGTTAGAAGAGCGACAAACAGTTAAATTGTTGGAAAAGGCGAAGAAAGATGATGAAATCAACATTCTACTGATTGATGCATGTAGTAAGATTGCAGACGTCTCGAACATGAAGCTAGAATTTGAACGTCAAGTTGCTGCTCCTTGGTAGATATATGGCAACAACAGGACGAGGATTACCCGTTCTCTGCAGGATGAAAAATGGTACTGAAAATTCCAAAATGTCTTGTGAAAGAAAGTACTAGTTTGTAGGAATGTAGTGTTATTTTTTTATATTCTGTTTATGTTATGAAATTGAAGGCCAGATTTTGTAGGCAAAAAATCAGTGATTAGTTAGATTGGTATATCGTTGGCTTTAGCTAAGTTGGGGACCGGAGAGGCAATGTTTACCCTGTGGCTGTTCGTGTCTGATTATCTCCAACTCGTGAACTTAGCCGGTACAAAGTTATAGGATTTGCATTAGCATGAAATTGGAAGACAACAGTTTGTCCAAACAAATACTTTTGGTTCATTAGATTTTATTTGTCCTTAGAATATTTTAAGTACAAAGCATCTTCAATATTTTGATACGTATAAGGTATACTTTATGCCCAAAACTTAGAGGTTGTTTGGTATATATGGGAATTTAATTCTCGCGGGAAGTTCTAATTCATAAGAAATTATTTCCTTAGTGTAATTTCCATGAAATAACCAAATGAGTAGAGCTAGTCCCGAGATAAAAATAAGATATGAAAATAACACTATTTGCACATATCCTATCCATTTTCGGGCTATATAGACGTTTTTATGAGCTTTCAAAATCCTTAGAATTTTAGCTTTTAGAGTAAGCCCCAAACATTCATTTGTCCAACGGTTAGTGAAAAGAATGGAGTTGAGTAATGCCAAACATCAAATACTTCCCAAAATTGAAGAAAGACAAACTATTTTCCCACCCAAAATAAAATCTTAAACATGAATTATACTCAATGTTTTAAACTTGTTTGTTTTAAACTTGTTTATTTTAACAACTTTATGTTAAATTAAGTGATTTTTTTATTTACCTTACGAACTATTTAAAAGTGTCTCATTTTTAGTATAACAATTTTAGTCCAATATTAAGTACGCTTTGAAGTATTACTTTACATTTTAATCTTTGTATGTTAATGATATCATGACTATAATTTTTATTCAAATGTCAAATGTCATATGTGAATTAATATTATGGCTCATGTCTATTATAAGCCACATTATTTTACTTTTTCTACTACAAAGATTGAAGTTTTCTTTTAGTTTTATATACGTCCACTTTGTTTACGAAATGTGATGCGAACGCATTTACCGTCACAGTGTTGAGACCGAGTATGTTGCGCAAAAAGCTCAAGTGTGCCACTTTAGAATAAGTGAAGTAGCAAATATAACTAAAATAGAAGTTGGTGTACATTGATAAA
This sequence comes from Euphorbia peplus, assembly GCA_028411795.1. Taxonomy (NCBI): domain Eukaryota; kingdom Viridiplantae; phylum Streptophyta; class Magnoliopsida; order Malpighiales; family Euphorbiaceae; genus Euphorbia; species Euphorbia peplus. The sequence goes on along the minus strand of CP110843.1, from coordinate 1,651,014 downwards.
AAGAACGTAGAAGGTCCGGACACATTAAGCCAAAAGGATCCTTAGAATTTTAGGAGTAAGCCCCAAGCATTCATTTGTCCAACAGTCATTGAAAAATGGAGTAAAATTATGTTCCCACCCAAAATAAAATCTCTTTTGAGTGTCTTTTGCGTGAGTTTGAGAGATGGGAAAAAGGTCAAGCCAAAGCCCCATTTCAATGGCGGCAATGAAGGACAAAAAGTCAGAATCTTTTACCATAGATTCAATGGTGGAAGTAAGCAGAGAAGAAGATGAAGGGTTTCAAAAAAAGAGAGGTTGGTATGTAGCCAAGCTCCTAAACAAATCACTACCCAATCAAAAACCCAAATTTGTGGTCCAATACAAGACCCTATTCTTCAAAAGTGGCCCTTTTAAGAAGCCATTAACAGAAGAGATCACCAACATTTCCTTCATCAGGCCTCTTCCTCCTCCCCCTGCTCCTGATCAGACTTATGAGGTCTACGACGCCGTTGACGCCTTCCACCGTGACGGGTGGTGGAGGGGGGTGGTTAGTAAAGTTGAAGTCTTTGGTGATTCTACAAGAAGCAGCTACACTGTTGTCTTTGAAAACCCACCTCAAAAGTTGGAGTTTTCCTCGGAAAATTTGAGGTTTCGTTCTGTTTTGATGGGTGGAAAATGGGTTCGGTCCCCTAAACAGCAGGTGTGTTAAAGATTCTATCTTTCTTTATTCTGCATTTTGATTTTTCAAGATCTTAAACTATATGTAGTTGTAGATTCTGGGAATGTAGAATTAAAATGGTATCATTATTTCATTTGCTTTTTGATTTTTCAAGATTTTAAACTTAATGCACTTGCTTAATGTTCAGTAGAAGATTGTGGAATTATGTTTGGAGCAATGTAGTAGAGGTTAGGCACTAGTCGGGTGGATATCGGGGGATTAGTAGGGAAAAAGTTGGATTCTTGGTCTTTGAGCGCCCAGCCGACCTAAGTTTACACACTTTCATCTGCATTAAAGTTTCTATATTTCTTTCATCTGCATTTTGAATTTTCAAGGTTTGGAATAAATGCAGTTATAGATTCTATTTTGGTTGTGGAATGTTCAGTGGAAAAATGGAAGAATGTGGAATTAAAATGGTATGTTTGAAGCAATGTAGTAAAGGTTAGTCGCCAATCGGGTGGACAGGATCTTGGGGACTAATTGTGGGATTAGTCGGTTTTTGAGTGCCTAGGCGGTCTAACTGTGGAATCATATTCTCAATTTTGAGCGTTTAGACTGTCCCGGCAGTCTTCTTTTACACACTTGTTCAGAAATATTTTATGTTTTGCTCATGAATCTTGATCACTTGCTCTGAAATGCTAAATGCAGTTGAAGATTCTATTTTGGGTTTAATTCTGCTTTGGTTGTTGAATGTTCATTAGAAGAATGTAGGTACGTTTGAAACAATGTAGTAAAAGGACTTAGGCGCAAGTCGAGCGGATGGGACGGGAACTAGTCTGGGACTAATCGGAGGATTGGTTGGCGACAAGTTGAGTCTTGAGCGTTAGGAGGTCTAATTGATCGGATTATCGATTTTGTTTCAATTGTTGAATGTTCAGTAGAAGAATGTGGAAATAAAATGGTATGCTTGAAGTAATTTAGTAAAGTTTAGGCGCTAGTCGGGCGAACGGGTAACTTGAGGACTAATCGGGGACTAATTGTGGGATTACTTGGGAAAAAGTCGGATTTTGAGTGCTTAAATGGTGTAATCGGTCAAATCGAATTCTCGATATTGAGCGCCTAGTCCGGTCCTCTGCCTAAGTTTACACATCTTCATCTCTATTAGAGTTTCTATCTTTCTTTCAACGGCATTTTAAGAATTTTTTAGCTCAAACATATAGAGTAAGCTTTGTTCTTTCTTTTTATACCTTAAATTCAGCATTAGGAGTTAATAGTTTCTTTAATGATGAGTTAATAGTTTCTTGTTCATGTTTCAGTAATTGTTATATAGTTCCGGGTTAGTTTCAAATGAATCAATCCTAATTCAATCCAATAAGATTTTGTGCCATAGTCATGTGAATACAATCGGGTCTGTGTTGTTTTTATGCCGTATTCATGGGTAACTTAAAATATCAACCATCGGTCCCAACAACATTGTTGATGCCTCCGAAGCTGTCTGGAAAAGCTTTAGGAATCTCCGATCCTGACAGCGTCGAAGAATTAGATGTTTATTGGTCTGATGTTTGAGATGCTTGCTTCCAATACAATACATTATAAACTTTTATTTGCTTATGTATTTTAGTGTTCATCTTATACATAAATCATCTGGCATGTACTATTTATTAAGTTTCTATCTTTATTTCATCTGTATTTTGATTTTTCAAGATCTTAAACTAAATGTAGTTGTAGATTCTGGGTTTTATTGTGTTTTTGTTGTTGAATGTTCATGAGAAGAATGTGGAATTAAAATGGCAAGTTTGAAGCAATGTAGTAAAGTTGAGGCAATAGTCGAGTGGACCGAGACCTTAAGAACTACTCAGGGACTAATCAGAGGATTAGCGGGGGGGAAAGTTGGATTTTGAGTGCTTAGATCGGATTCTCGATTTTGAGCACTTCATATCTATTACAGTTTCTATCTTTCTTTAATCTGCATTTTGATTTTTCAAGATTTTAAACTAAATGCAGCTATATATTACGGTTTGATTTTGTTCTGGTTGTTGAATGTTTATTAGAAGAATGTGGAATTAAAATGGTATGTTTCAAACAATGTAGTAAACGTTAGACGCTACCTTTGGGACTAATTGGGGGATTAGTCAGGGAGAAAAGTCAGATATTGAACGCTTAAGCAATCTAATAGTTCAAATCGGATTCTCGACTTTGAGGTACCAGGCGGTCTAAGTTTACACATTTTCAGCTGCATTAAAGTTTCTATCTTTTTTTCATTTGCATTTGTAAAATTTTCAAGATTCTAAACTAAATGCAGTTTATATGGGTTTAATTTCATTTTGGTTGTTGACCACATTCATTAGAAGAATGTCGAATTTAAATGGTAAGTCTGAAACAATGTAGTTAAGGCTAGTTGCTAATCGGGAAGACTGAGATGTTGGGGATTAATCGGGGGTTTAGTAGGGAAAAAAGAGAGTCAGATTTTGAGTGCCTAGGCGGTCTAATCGTTGGAATCAGATCCTCGATTTTGAACATCTAGGCGGCCCCGCCAGTCTTCATTTATACATTTGTTTGAAATTACTTTATTTTATGCTCACGAATCATGACCACTTGTTCTGAAATGCTTAATACACTTGTTTGGGTTTAATTTTGTTTTGGTTGTTGAATGTTCATCACAAGAATCTGTAGTTAAAATGGTATGTTTGAAACAATATATCAAAAAAACGTTAGGCCCTAATTGTGTGGGTAGGACAGGAACTAGTCTGAGACTAATCGGGGATTAGTTTTGGACAGGTAAGGTTTTGAGCGTTAGGAGGTATAATCGATCGAATCGGATTCTCGATTTTGAACGCCTAGCCTTCGTTTACAACACAAGTTTGAAAATATTTCTTTTTATGCTCATGATCAGTTGCTTTGATTTGCTCAATGATGGAAAGCAAAGCTGGATTATGTTTAGTCCTTTAAACTTTTTTTTGTTTGCATATAAGAATTTTTTAGCTCAATCATATAGAGTAAACTTGTTCTTTTTTAATACCTTAAATTCAGCATTAGGAGTTAAAAGTTTCTTGTTCACGTTTCAATAATTGTCATATAGGTCCGGGTTAGTGTCAAATGAACCGATCCTAATTCAATCCAAAAGATTTCGTGTCATAGTCACGTCAATCCATTCGGGTCCGTGTTGTTTTTATGTCGTATTCATGGGTAACTTATTGCCTTTCTTATCATGTTAGTATAAAATGAGTCAACCCAATCGAGTTTTTCTTGTTTCCTTGTAGTGCTCGCACGTATAGTAAGGCTTCCAAATATCTATTCATTTTTGGATTAACAAGTTAACTAGACCATTCAGAAATCTATTTTCAAGCTATTCTTAAGTAAAAGTCTAACCCAACCCTAAAATTTGTATGTCGAACTAAAAACGACTCGTTACTTGTAATAGAAAAACACTATTCCACTAAATTCGTGTTGGCTTTGTTGTGCTGTACACAATTGCATTCACTTTCCTGATTCCGTTAGTCAGAATTTTGATACACCGAGACTGATTTGTTTAATTGATACTTAAACAGAGAATGAAGGGGTTAAACTTTGGCAAAGGAATGACCGTTGAAGTGAATCTCAATGGCGAAATCTCGCAAGATGCTTGGTTTCCTGCTGTTGTTCTTGAGGAAGTTGGCTTCAATTCTTTCGTAGTAGAGTATTGGAGATCAAGCAATGATGGCCGTAGAACAGAGACCTTTGATTCGTTCCAAATTCGGCCTTCTCCTCCCGAGTTTGAGGTCAAAGAGTTTGAAATTCATCAATGTGTAGAAGCTTTCCATGATTCATGTTGGAAGAAAGGCATCATTACAATGACTCTCACACGGGGAAGGTATAGCGTCAAGTTAGATTCTGTAGAACAGGAGATTCAGTCCATATATTCGGAGATAAGGCCACAGCGAATCTGGAAGAACGGGAAATGGGTTGGTTTCAAGGTATGGATTCTGTTTTCCTTTCACAATTGCCGCAATTCAATATCAAAAAGTTGCTATTTCTCATTTCTTGCATCGTTCTTTCTTGGATACCGATCAGAATAACGATTAGACAACTGACACAGTGTGCTTGTGTTTCAGGATTATGTTGATGATAGTACACAACATTCCAAGGTTGTTGTTTCTGTTAAGAGTTCAAGCACGGAGCAGGCTCATAGTCGAGAAAAATCTTGTAGAAAAAAGACGAGTGATGAGATGGATGATGCCTATGAGAACACTTCTGTTAAGAAGTCGAGGAAGGATCCTCCTGTAGCTATTCAAGAAGACAATAATGATGCGTTTGGGCAGCAGGATAATGTTTCTCAAGGCACTGCAAGCGAAATGGAAACCGAAACTTGTGCGAGTGAAAAAGCTGAATTGTCTACTGAAAAGGACAATGAGAATGGAGGTACACGGACTTTTCATAAATTCGGTTTGGTTCTCATCCTTTGGCATTATAAAGTGTTTTTGGTCAAATATTGTATCAATACTAACTCTTATCTTGTATTTATTATGTTGCAGTCATGGTTAAAACGTTATCCACAGTTCCTGTTGATGTTCATGCAGCAAACCAAGCTCTATCAACATGCTTTGTCGGATGTAAATAATCTGTCATTACTGTGGATTGTTAATGTGTTGTATAGTGTCTTCGATTCTCAATTGTTCTGATTAACTTTTGTTATCTTTCAGGCGAGCAAGCCCAAGGAGACAGTGAATCAGCGATATGCCAAGAGATGCCTTTTGAGAAGAGTTCATCACTTTGGAAGCACCTTGATTCTCTAGACGTTTTCCAATTACTGCCTCAGAAACCACATTTCAGTCCCTTGTATGAAGTCAACGAGGCAACCCGAGAAGGATTTGCTATCGCGCATCTGTTGAACTTTGCCAATGTAGTGGACAAGACATCACAGTTGCAAGTTGAGACGCCAAGGGAAGTTATTGATAGCTATTTGAAAGCTCTTTCTGATCTTGAAGTGTTCGGATTCGATGTTAAGGCGGTGATAGAACGTATTAACAGGTTATTATCAATCAAAACTCGACAAGAACAACTCGACAATCAATCACAAGATATGCACAGTAAGATTGCAGAATGTGACAGTGAGAAAGCAAAAATGCAAGAAGAAATAAATGCAATTGTAAAGATGATAAGTGTGTTAAAAGAGCAACAAGCAGTGAATTTGTTGGAGAAGGCAAAGAAAGATGATGCAATCAAGATGCTACAGATTGATGCCCGTAGTAAGAATGCAGAAATCTTGAGCATGAAACTAGAATTTGAGCGTGAAGTTGCTGCTCCTTGGTAGATACATGGCAACAATGGGATGGGATTACCCGTTCTCTGCAGGGAGCAAACCATCGGGGACGAGAAATTCTGAAAAGTCTGGTGAAAGAAAATAGTTTGTAGGAATGTAGTGTTAGTTTTATATAGGGTCAGTCTATATTATGAAAGTGAAGGGCAGATTTTGTAGGCAAAGAATCAGTGATTAGTTAGATTGGTATATCATTGGCTTTAGCTAAGTCGGCGGCCCGAGAGGCAGTGTTTACCCTGTGGTGGATGTCAGACGTTCTTGTTTGATTATTTCCAACTCGTGAACTTAGCCGGTACAAAACTATAGGATTTGCATTAGGAAAAACACTTTTGGTTCGTTAAATATTGCATTTTAGTCCTTGAAACTTTGCAGGTACAATGAGTATTATCAACCATGTGTTACAAATTAAGAACATTAATATTTCGATACGGTAACCACGCCATTGATCAACATACAAATTTCTCAATCTTTGGTAATTCTGATAATAAGTGACTCCCTATCATAGAGCTGAAATTGATGGAAATGACATTCTAAGCAAAATTAGATATTAAACTTAAGACTCTTATTCATCAAATGAATTACCCAAACACAGAGAGACTATTAAATGAAGACTCAGAACGAAAATGTGTTTGGGAGAAACATTAGATAAACATGAAGAAAAGATAACAAAAAAATATACTATTAAAAAAAAGATTGATTCTGTAAAAAAAAAAAAATATAAATCTTTTATCAAGTAGATGAAAGAATAGAAATAATAATAATGGAATAAGTGAAAAGTGAAATAAAATAAACTATATATACAAAAGGAAATTCGGATGGCAAACAAAAAAAAAATATACAAAAGGAGATGGCAAAGATGGTAAAATAACAATGAACTAATTCTCAAAAGCAAGCATCCAGAAGACAGCAGCAACATAAGCCAGCACAACTGCAATTAATAAACATAAGAATTTGATTAATTAAAATGCTGAAACTAATGGAACTTGCAACTTAAAATTTAAGCAAATAGCTATAATTAATTTGAAAATAGCAATTTTTCATTAAAAGAATACTGTTTTTCAGATAAAAAAAAATGAGATTCTCCTAAAAGAATCAAAGTGACTGCCAAATGTTAGAAACTAATATAATGATATGTTTTTCTGGCCTTGAATATAAAGACATGTATTTGGGCCCAAACTATAGTTAAGTTCAACCCAACGTGTATATTATCTCTCAGAAATATTTTTCAAGATACAAATGTTTTAAACGAATAATAATTATTGAACTTAATGTTAGATGTTACTGTTAAAACTAAATACGCATAAAATTAATGGACATAAAATTTACATATTTTATTACTCGTGAAGCATCAACTAGCGAAATTATAAACTATATTAGATTTGTCTCAAAATTTCGAATAGTTTAAAATTACTAATGGAATGATATGTTTAATAATATCGATAATAAATTTCACTATTTCTTTCCAAGTTGGATGGGTGGACAGTTAGAGGTGAGTAAAACCGGACGAAATTGAATTGGAACATACTTATCCTATCAACATATAAGTTTACATATTTTAACATTTGATATATCGGTGACTAAAACACTGATATCATGTTGCTTGCAACTTTCTCAAATGCAGCAACATCTAATGCTTAAAAACCGGTATTTAAAGCCTATTATAGAAGAAAGAAAGAAATAAACTCACCATCCTTTGCCAAATCCCCTCTGTTTAGTTTCTGAGACCTGAGGTTGATCATGGTTGCCATCTTTCATAGGGTAACCAATCGGTGGCGGAGCAACAAACAGATCGTGTTGTGGCGCCGGGGGATAGGAAATCGGGGGTGGTGGATAAACATCTACAAAGATATTAGATAAATATATCAACACAAATATAAAATAGACAACAACAACAAAGTCTTAATCCGAAATGGTTCAGGATATACATATATAGAACTATAAAACAAGAGATTCATCTTTATAAATGAAAAAAAATTGAAATGTTAAGCGAAATTAAATCACCTGAAGCTTGTTGATTGTTAAATTGAGTCATTTTTGAAAGTTGAAACTATAGTATGAAAATAAAGGTTTATGGTTATATAAAAAAAGATTATGGTATGTATTTATATGGAGGAAAAGTGAAGTGGTTGAAAGGAATTAAATTAAAATTCAAGTTTAGGGAAGTTTCCAGACATGGCAACCGACCAATTTCAACATTTCAGATTTATTGCATTACGCGTTAAGTTGTATTCTTGTATTCTCCAAGAAATTGGTTGGGTTTTGGTCAAATTCATATTTGTGTCATATAGTTTCACTTTTTTATAAATTCATTTTATGTGTTTGTTTTTTTACAGAATGTGTATTTGTTTTTAATAAAGAGAATTACGAAATGGAGTTCTTTCACAAATAAGAAGATATTGGTTAATTCTACTAATATGGATAAGAAATTTATTTCTTTTTTTTTTGTCTAAACAATATTTTCGAGCTTTAATTCTAAATTCTAACCTAACCAGTTAAAGGTTGAAATTCTCTAATTGTAGAAAGTGAACACTAAAGAAAAAAAATGCACCATACATTTGAGCATTTTATTAATTCTGCAAATAATGAATTTTACAGTTATTTTTTTGCTAAAAAAATAAAGCACAAAAACTTCAGAAATGTGTAACTATATTACAAAATATATATAATACTTCAGAAATGAATCGAGACGGATAACTGGTTATATGCACCTATTACGCATTATCGGTGATACGACTCTACTTAAAAATAGTATAAAAACTCCTAATTAAACACCTATCAAGCCGTGAGCAGCTTGATATCTCACTAACCCATCCAATCCATTAAACAAATTACTTACTACGCAACATATGATGAAAAGTCTCGTATCCTATCCTATCCTATGTATCACATTGTAATCCACCAAAATGGATACAAAAAGGTCCATTGAGTCTTCTTCTCACATGTGTTACTTTTCTTCTTCTAGATGTTCAATATAAAGTGTTTTTCTCTTTTCCTTCTATTATTTTATTAGAAAGCTTGTGTCTTAGACCAAATTTTAGATTCCAAACAATACAAATGAACCAAGCTAATTCTGACAGGATAAAAATTTTGGAATGCTCTTAAAATGCAGTCATATTCAAAAAAAATGTAAAAGTAAATGCATATAAAATTTATTTAAAGTATAATAAAAAAGGATATTCTATGGTCACTTTGTTTTTCACAAAGTAACCATTACTTTGTGAAATAACCAAATTTTTATATATAATTAAGTAAATATATGTTTTCGAATCTCCCCAACTTTCTCTTTTACCTTAATTCAACTATTTTACACTATATCATAAATAAAAAAAAAACAAAAAAAAACTACTTTACACTATAGAGTAGACAATTATAAAGTCCCTATAGTTTTACATATTTCAGAATTTAGTTCTTTGTTTATTTATAAAGTCCTCTAAGTTTTTTCAATTTTAATCGTTCAATCCTTCCATTCATTTTACTATTTTAAATAGATCAAAATGAAAAAACTAACACTTTGATATCTTTATTTATTTACCTTCATATTCTTTTCTTTTTTTACGATTCTTTTCATGAACATTCTCTTCGTATCTTTTCTAACTCTCAAATCCCCTTTCCTTCCTTCTATTATTTCAAAAATACCAACCTAATTGATCAAAATAAAGAAGGGTTTCACTCTAATTATTTTGCTAAATTACTTTCACCTAACTTAATTTTACATTCTTAATCTTTCTTATTTCTTTTTGAGGTTTAGAAGTAATTATTAACGATTTTGGTAAGGAATGAAAGTTTTACCAATTCCGTGATCTTTGTCATTCGAGTTTCTTCCATACATTATAAATTACACTAAGAATTTTTACCATTTTCATTGATGACAATAAATACGATTTTGGTACCGGTGGCATGTAAATAGTGCTAAAAATGAAAGTTGGAGAAGGTTAATGAGAGTAACGGAAATGGAAGTTAAATGTTAACGTTGTTTGGAAGTTTATGAAATTGAAATTGAAACATGAAGAAGACTTTGCAAGGTCAAACATGCCATGAATAATACTATTAACTCGTCATTAAAGAAACTTTCAACTCCTGATGTTGAATTCAAGATATAAAAAAAGAACAAAGTTTGCTGTATATATTTGAGCTACAAAATTCCTATATGCAAACAAGAAAGAGTTAAAAGGACTAAATATAATCCAGCTTTGGGTTCCATCATTGAGCATATTTAAGAAGTTATGAACATAAAAGAAAATATTTTGAAACAAGTGTTGATTACGAAGGCTAGGCACTCAGAATCAAAAATTTGATTCGATCAATTAGACCTCCTAGTGCTCAAAACTCGATTTGTCCCCGACTAATCTCCTGATTACTTCCAGACTAGTTCCCGTCTCACTCACTAGATTAGGGTCTAACGTCTTTTACTATATTGTTTAAAACATACCATTTTAATTCCAGATTCTTCTAATGAACATTCAACAGCCAAAACAAAATCAAACCCATAATCTACAGCTGCATTTAGTTCGAAATTGTGAAAATTCAAAATAAAGAAAGATAGAAACTTTAATCCGGATGAAAGTGTGTAAACTTATACTGCCCTATAGACGCTAAAAATCAAGAATCCGATTCGACAGTTAATACCAGCTAGGGCACTCAAAATCCCAATTTTCTCAATATGTTTGATCATATATTTGTCACACTACACATACTTTGAAATAGGATTGTTGTGGTCTCAATGGAGGCAAAAATAAGATAAAATAAGGAATACCTCATGGATAACGCACATGATGTTGCCATCTCTATGAAAAAAAATTGCATGTACCCCAATTTTACATATTCTGCCTACCTTCAATATTATAGACATGAACGATGAATGAAATAATTTGTTCTAACTGAGTGACTATTGTAAATTATTTTCTATGTGATTGTCATGTTACTAATTCAATATAATTTCTTTGGAAGGAAAATATATAAATGAGTTTCAAGCGGTCAAAAGTTTAACAAGTTAGAAATGATTACATTTGGAATAACATTAATAATATATTGCTTAGCATAGAAACGGAAGGATTGAACTAAAACATCAGCCAAACCATTAGCTAAATAACGAACAAAATGGACCAAAAAAACCCGTTAAGAGCCACGAAATCAAGTTATTGAACCTGCAATCTTGGTGATCATGTATAAAGATTTACCTTTTCTTACACGTAAAGTAACACATGTGAGAAGAGTCAATAGAAGTTTTGACCATTTCCATAGAAGTAATAATAATAATTAAAAAAAAAAAAAAAACCCAAAGAAAACACATTTTCAATCAAGGGAATGCTGGAATCAAACTAAATTAATGCAACGCGTAATGTAATTAATTGAATTCTTATGATATTTGGTTAGTCGGCATGTCTGAAAACTTGTCCAATTTGAATATAGTTAAAATTTAGTCGCCATCTTTTTGCTTTTCGGTAGATGTTTATCTTCCACCACCAGCACCACCACAAGAAGGTTGTTTTGCTGCTCCTGCGCCGGTTGGCTACCCCGTGAAAAACAACCACCATGATCAACCTCTTATGCAGAGGCGATTTGGCAAAGGATGGTGAGTATGTTAAATTTGTGTCTAAAAATACCGGTTTCAGAAGTAATGAATCTAGCGATCACGTGTTACAAGTTACTATAACTGAGAAAACTACGACAGTTCTTTAAATTTAATATCGGTGTTTCAAATACCGATGTCAAATATTAAATGTTAGATGTTGAATGAAAAGATTATGAGCTAAATGAATTTTAAAAAAATGATGAGAGACCGCAGCACGTTTTTGTAACTTATTTTCTCTCGCGTTCATTCTTTTGTTATTTGTTTTCATCCCACAAGTGACTGAAAACTAGATTAATAGGAGGGTTAATAATTAAAGTATTAAGATGATTTTAATCTCCATCTTGTGATACATTCGCTTTGCAGTTCAGCGAATGGTATTTCAAGAAGAAGTTGTCGACAACAATGGATAAGTTACAGAGATTGTGATGTTCTGCGAGGAGTTTTTGTTTATAACATGGAAAGTTATTTGTTATATTTTTCCATGCGTTTTTCGTTTTGTTCCGTTACAGAGGGATTGTTTAGATCTTGTTTGTATGAACAATTATCTACTAATTGAAGATTAATACGTTGAAGCTTAAGTAATCGACTCAATCTTATTATTTGTTATCCTAAGTATTGCATGTTTCTACATTCTCATTTGACACAACCATCCGTAAAAGGATAATGAATTCGGAAAATAAAGTATATAAATCACATAATATGATCCTGACAGACTATAGGCAATGGCTGCATCTTTTCTAGTCACCAAATCTTCTTCACATCTTCATTATCAAATCTTTTAGCTAAGTTTTCTAACACTAATACATGAATTATTCTACAAAATTCCCACATAAAGTTCCTCATCTATGAAAGAAGAAAAAGAACCGGTACATCACCATACTAACAACACCTTTTCGCATTTTACGCCTCACATATCTTTATCGATAATATCTCGCATCATTTGTATCGGAATGAGCCCTTCGGTCCGGATAGCATCCTTGCTTGGATCCGGACTGATGAAATACAGAGTTGGCAAACCTCGGACCTGAGGCACATTGTCATAGAGAAAACAATCTTAGCTACGGAAAACATAGAATTTTTCTTTGACGGAGGACAGGCAATTATATACGTGAAAATGCGGAATTTAATTTTCGGAGTTTCAGCATATCAGATGTATAGCTGATAAAAGTTTACAGGACTGTATATATATAGATGAGTTTGGAAATACCTGCATGTCGCGAGCAAATTCATATTCGTCGTCCGTATCGACCTTAATAATCATTGCATTGCTCTCGTATTCAACAGCAAGCTGCAGGGATTGTGCTCGAGTTATGAAGACATTATAAAACTAAACCGCACATAAGGCGCACCATGAAAGATGGCATACAGTGTAAGAATCTTAAAACTCAAAGCAAAGAACCCGGTTGCTTGATCTTTGACACGACAATTGTAGATAAAAGATGGACAACTACTGGAATATTGATCAATGAGATTCAGATTCTGGGTAATACAGAAACTTTAAAGTCAATTCATCATTAAGACGCAGATTTCAAACCACGAAAGATGACATATGATATCTTAGTGCTGCATGCAGCATCTTATAAATCCAAGAAGAAGCCATCTTTAACACGATAAATGTATATACTATATACTATATACAAGATGAACAATCAATCAAATATTGTTCGACGTGGTTCAAAAGTCCTAGGTAGAGAAGAAATTTCGAAGTCAAATTAATTAACATTATTAAGATGTAGATAAATGCCATGAAGAAGATACTAAATGTTACAGAGTAAATGAAACGTATTTCAGAAGAGGTATGTGTCTATTTTGTTCATTCTTAAAACTATATAACATTCAAACAACAGGTGTGATATGTCTAAACAAGAACTAGCTTCTGCAATTATTTGGTTTCATATTGAACTTTAACTTTCTATAATAAAATGAAGTCAGAGATTCAATCCATTGAAGGATAGGTTCCATTCCGTCGCATTATCAGGACACCTAATGTATAAAAGATAAAGACGTTGTGTAGCATGAGATGATCAATGTTACAATATTCATCCTTTCACAACTCTAACCCAGTCTTTCCAGTCTAAAATGAAACTTACTTCTGAAAATTCCTCCCAAGAACCATTTCCGGAGAAAGTAATATAAATATGGGCACAAGTATTATCGCAGGCAGCCAAAGCTCAAGAAGATTTTTGGAGGGAAGATCACACCTAAGTGCGCTATGATTCTGTCATGATGAAAATGACCTTCAAGCATTGGTTCAAAGCCTTAATCGTGAGATTAATGACCTTGCTTTGACTAGAAACGTGAATGTCAACCGTCCCTTCAAGGTCGTTGATCTCACGATTAAGGTTTTCATCATCAACATAGGATTTATCTTTAGACTCACTTTGGCGATTGACCTTCCCCAAAAATCTACTATTGTGCTTATGCTCCAATAACAAATACTTTTTTCCTCAATTTACTGACTACAACTACTTAAAATTTCCCCCTTTTTCTCGTCCATTTGAGAGACTAATTACAGAATGCATCATCGCATGCAATTCATCATACAAACATGAAAACTATCTCTGTATTAAGATAATATACATCCAATCAACCTACAATTGATAATGATACACATCAAATTTTTCGAAGAAGAGTTGAGGCATACCATTTCGAGTTCTTGAGCCATCAAAATACAAGGTCCACACCACGTTGCATAGAAATCAATGATAATAGGCACATTTCTTTCTCCCCTTACTAACTCCTCTATTTCCTTGGCTGACTTCTTTTTCTGCACACCAAAAACTTGCAATTACCACATCAAATTTTACCCAATTCAAGTCCTCAAAATGATAGCAAAATTAAGTTCCCGTTCTTTTCGTACAATTTCTCCTAAACCAAAAGGAACTTCTAGACGCAAAACAACACCAGAAAATCAGCATCCCATAAACCAAAACCAAAAGACGAAAGCTTTGTAAGCCAGAATTAATTGGAACCAATTTCGAAAGAGCATGCCAGATGATAATCTTACATCTTCCCAGACATCAAACTGAATTTCTAGATGCATTATACCAGCAGTCCACAAATCATCAATAGAAAGATGAAAACTTTAACTGTAACAAATTTCTGAAAGGCATACCTACAAGAAGATAATCTTACATTGTCTCGGAACCCAAACAGAACTTCTAGATGCAAAAAGGCACCATTAAACAAAAACTCCACAAATCAACAGAAAGACAAAAAAAAATTAATAAACCAGAGCTGATTGTAACCGCATACCATAACAAGATAATTTTACATTTTCTCAGAAAACAAACAGAACTTTTAAATGCAATAAAACAGCATAAAACCAGCATTCCATGACTCAACTACAGAAAGACATGAACTCTATAAACCCGAACTAATTGTAACCAAATAACAACCTCATCAAACCAGCATTTCATAAATCATTCCATAAACCAAGAAAGGCGAAAACTTTATAAACCGGAACAAACTGTAAACAGTTTTAAAATGTGAAATTACATTAAGTTATCTCGGAAACCAAACAGAAATTCCACATTAAAAAAACACCATTAAACCCAGCATTCCACAAATGAACAACAGAAAGTCAAAGCACATACCACCAAATAATCTTCTCTAAGGTACTTCCCCTGAGGGGGTCTGCAAAGCAGTCGTCTTCTTGGGTGATTAGAGACAGAAAAGGGTCTATTCTTGATAGAATTTGAAGCCGAGAATGACGACACAAAATTCTGGTGACCATTAAGAATAAAAGGGTAAGCTATAAAGGATGAGAAAGATTTTATGCTGTGCAATTGAAGCATTGCCATTACCATAAACCTCAGCTACTTAGTGGGGTTTTAGGACAAGAGTTTTTGAACAAGATAATGAATCAATTTGGAGTGTTTGGATACGTGATTATAAATATTCTTGTTCCGGAATAGGGATTTGTTTTTAAAAGGCCTGTTAATAAGCCCTTAGAAAAAGAAAATTAGTACGGGATGTGTTTTAAGAGGCCAGGCCCAACCTAAGGAGGCAATTTTTGCATCTATCAAGACGTTAATCCACGTGTTATGTATATGTTTTACGTGTTTGGGTTGTTAGCTGTTGATGTTTCCTTATAACTGTTTGATAATGGGTCTGTTTGGCGTTGCTGTTAGTTTTGGAAGACTTGTAAACAACAGTTGTTGTTAACATGTGAAAAGACTAATATATGTATCCCAGTTATCAATAAATAAAGAAATTAAAATAATAAATAATAACTTTATAAATTAAAATTAACGCAAATGTATAAATAAAACTTTACGACATGTGGTACTTCAAAAATTATTTGTTCCAATACAGATTAGAAGCGATTTGACCTCTCAATCCATTCTTCTGAGCTGTTCTAGTATCCTCATGATTCTCATCTATATCGATATTACTGGAATTATTCAGAGAATACGGGCACAAAATAAGGATTTTGATAGAATTGTGAAAATGCGGGATCAACTAACGTTATTTTCGAGATATAGTTATGCAATGCCATTGATACAATTACAACATCTCTTTACAAAATCAAAAGATAAAAATACAAATATAATAGTTAACGTATAAAATATATAGAGTTGAAGTAAATCGTATAGATTAAGAATTAATAAGATAGAAAATAAAGTCTTTTGTCAATTTAGGAATAAAAGTTGGAGTAATTTTGTCAAAACTTACAATCATCAAACTAGTGTTTCGTGAAAAGCTCCAATTTAGAGCTTTTCGCGAAACGCTCCTTTTTGTTTCTGAAACGCTATATGCTACCGTTTTAAAAATTTAACCAAATACCTATTTAGCAGCATATTGAAATAAAATTGTGATATGTTCATGCGAAACGCTAAATGCTCTTGTGAAACGTTTTACCAAACATACCCTAAATTGTAAAACAAAACCAAACCTGAGTTTTTAGGTAATTTTCTTTGGATTTAAAAAAGTCTTTCCAATTATTCTAAAAGAAAAAAGAAAAATACTAAAATAGTGACATTAAAACTAACTAAATTTAATCAAATATAGTTGGTGAATATGGTTGCGGTATTCTCAATCTTTAAGAGATGTTCATCGTTTGAATTCTGCTTTTTTATGGAGGAGCGAGCTATCACTTTCTTTAGTACTTTAATATAATAATGGACATTTTCAAAAATGGAAACAAGAATTATCGTATGTTATATAAGTTTAAAAGTATTTCACACTTGTGACATTCTAAAATACCACTTAATTAATAAAAATAATATTTATTTTTACGCATAGCATGACTATCGCATCTTTATGATACAAAAGTAAAAAGTTAAAAAATAAAATAACAATTCTTAATCAACCGAATTGAGTAAATAAAAGATATAGTTTGTTATTTCTCCTTTATGAATTTTAATCACTTTATTTAATTAAAATAGAAAATTTGAGTTTACAAAACTCAGCATTAAAATTCAGAGTGTTGCTTTTGGTTTTCAACCTCATTGGGCTTGAATTGGGCTTGGTTTTGGGCTTGCTTGTCTCTCACGGGTAAGGATTAGTTACACGTTAAACAACCTAAATTTAATTAAATATAAGAGACCCACTTAAATTAAAACAATTAAACAAATGTCATCTTTCACAAGACTTAAACCATCTCTAACCGCCACGTCCTTTAGAATAGGGATTTACTAAGTCTTTCAATTAATTAATAATTCAAAATACATTAATTCGTCATCAAAACTTCCACGTTCCAAAAAAACTGAAATCATTCGCACCCTTTTCAGTTTTGTGTTTTCATTGTTGTGATGAATATTTGTAGAAGACGATTTTCAGAGTTTTGAAAATATGAATTTCATGAGTTTTCATGAGTCTTTGTAGAGCATTTCCGATAAAATTTGGAGTTTCATACATCTAAGTATTATCTGGTGTAAGTATTTGAAATTCATACTATTTTATTTAGTAAAAATATCAATTCATTTACACGAATGGTAGAAGTTCATTAGAAAATCACAAAGTAAGTGCATTTATATTCAAAATTATACCCAAGAATTATGAAAAGGAAAGAAGAAGAAACGGTTAATAAGAATGGGAGTAGTGGTAATGTGAAATTAGATATCTTGATTTTAATTAAAACAATCCTTTTAATAATAATAAACTAAACAACCGTAATTTGATAAAAGTTGGATAAAGTTTGAAGTTTTTGATAAAATAAGTAAAAGAGTCCTACTATTGTTAAAACATTAAAATAAATGGTAGTTAATTGTAAAAAAATATTCAAACCTGATGTATCCCGTAATTCCCTCCACGGGTAAAGAGACATGTTGTCCAACAAAATTGAGGAAATTACATAGAACATCAGGTTTGATTTAAATTTTACAATTGTATAAGTTGGTTTTCTTTTCTTTATCAGTAAAACAAATTCCTATGATGATTTTATCAAATAACCAACATTCTATACTATTTTTGCCATATGGCGATGACGTGTCGCTGATGCGTAAAAAGATTTAAAATTATTGACACATCATTACCTCCGGCGAGTGGTATGCCGGAAAATGGTCAATGTGATTTTATTGGGACAAAACTGAAGTTTTATGATTTTATTAGGACAAATTAAAGTTTCATGACCATTCATGAGAAATAGGCAAACTTTTATGACCTCTGAGGCAATTAACTCTATAAAACGGCTTGCATTATGTTCTTCTATTTAAATTAAGATTCAGATTTTTCAAACTTCCACTAAAGGGGTAAATTACATCATTGGCACCCAAACTATATCCTCTTTTCCGAACTGATACTTTAATAACAAAAATTCCCATCAAAGTTCCCAAACTAATATTGACTTCCCATGAAGGTGCAAATGACCGGTTGGTGAGGAGTCAACGGTCGTTTGACCTAATTTGACCAAGTCAAACATAATTTAAAAAATTTCTTGACATGAAATGTCTATTTTACCGCTTTTTAATCTTTTCCACCAAACATTTACATTTTCTCTCCTCCTTCATCTTCTTCTTTCTCTCTATTACATCTCCTCATTTTCCCTCTCTAACCTCCATAATAAAAATTAATTTTATCTCTCTTCTTTTCTTTTTCTTCTTCTTCTTCTTCTTCTTCTTCTTCTTCTTCTTCTTCTTCTTCTACTTCTTTCTTTTTACTTCTCTTCTCTCATTTTCTTCTACTTTTTTTTCAAAAAAAAAAAACAACCGGCGAAATCCGAAGGTTCAAGAAACCGGTGGTTGGATCTGAAATTTCCAGAAATCGACGGCGAGTTTCTTGAAGTTCCAGTTTCCTGTCGTCGGTTTTTGGAATCCAGATTCTGGTCGCCGGTTTCTAGAATCTAGAAACCAGGATCTGGAACTCTGGAAATCGGCTGACTGGGATTTGGAACTCCAGAAACCAGTCACCAATTTCTTGAATCCAGAAACTAGTCGCCAGTTTTTAGACTCCTGAAATCAGTCGCTGGTTTTTGGAATCCAGAATCCGGCTGATCGGAATCTAGAACTCCAGAAACGGTCCCGTTTCTGGAATTCAAAAACCACCGGCCGGATTCTGGATTCCAGAAACCGATCGTCGGCTTCTGAAAGTCTCCGGCGACCAGTGTGTGGAGTGGTGAAAGAGAAGGGGAGGAGAGAGAAAGAAAAAGGAGAGAGAATGGAGCTGAACATTAAAAATTTAAATTTGTTTTGACATGTGTCTGTTTTTTAATGGTTGCACTTAAAATAGAAAGAATGAAAAGGAAAACAAAAAAATATTTAAAAGAGGAGAAAATTTTAAGGGTATAATTGTCTTTTTTCTATGATGGTCAATATGGTCAACAAAAAGGTGGGTTAACCTGTTGGTGACCGGTTCTTTGGACCTTCATGGGAAATCACTGTTAGTTTAGGAACTTGGATGAAAAGAAATTTTGTTTAGGTATCAGTTTGGGAAAGAGTGTATAGTTTGGGTACCAAGGGTGTAATCTACCCTCCACTAAAGTAAAAAGTGTAACAGTAGCCAATATAGGCGTAGAGTAAAAGCAAAAGTTACCTATACTAGTTGACGAGATCAGTCTCGTCTTCCTCTCCTCCTCCTTAGAACTTCCCCTCGTTGAAACTAGAGCTGGGCACAGATACTAAATTTATTCATTTTGATCAAATACTTAAGTAAAATGATCCTGAATTTAACTATACTATTGACTTGGTTTGACTGAATTTGGTAAAAACAGTTACAAATGTGAATATTTTTCTTTTAACATTTGATCCAAGATTGAATCGCATGGATCTGTGCCAATCCCTAGTTGAAACAACTCGGGGATCGGGAAGAGGCAGACGAGATCTAGCAATGAAAGATGATCGTAGAACTTGTGTAAGTTCAACAGCAACACGGGAGGCTATTAGGATAGTTTCCTGAATCTCACCCCTCTTTTGTTGGTTTGCTGGTGTGCGTAGTTATGTGTCAAAATCACTAATGTTGATTAAGTGCTTGACCTCCTCAAGTCGTTTTGCGAGGTCCTTACCGAGTCGTTAAGTGCTCCAACAACAACCAAGTGAGAAAGATCTAAAGCAGTAAAACCACACTGTTCTTAACATCTGCTGCAGAAATCCATTGACTAATAGCACTTGATTGAATCATATCATCTCCTTTTCCAGGCCGACCTAAATCCCCTCTAATAGCCTTCAACCGTTCATTTTTAAGTTCCAATTCGTGAGCTATATCTTCCATCTTTTCCAAACAATCAATTCTTCGGAAAATAGAGCAGAAGAAATCGATCACCTCACCATAGGACAACAGAAATGAGAAGTAGCTCCAATTCATCTTCTCTGATGAATATTGAATGATGCTCGATATTCCCGATAATAGCAGCCTTAGTCACAACAACAATAGCGCAACATCAATAAATAACGAAACAAAATCCATATTTATAGAACAACTTCAATTCTAACTAAAAACACAAACAGCTAAAACAACAACAACAACAACAACAACAAATAAAAGAAATCAAATCCGATCCATCCTATCCTGCTCCAAAGTCTGCATCAAGGAGATGAAAATTAACCTACATTAGTATATATATACATACAAACAGCAACAACAAAATCAAAAAATGATGAAAAAAATATCTATTTATCAGCAATTTCATCAAAAACAAGAAGAATAAAAAGAAATCTCAGTCTGAACAAAACAAACCCAATCAAACATGCGGCCATCCTGAGCTCAAACCCTTGAAGCAAAACATATAATTAAAACACAAGCTAACATTGAAAAACAATATAAAAGAAAATCTTTTAAAAAACAGATACATTAGGTGAAGATGATGATGACGACGACGGTGGAGGAACAACAGTAGGTTCTAGCATATGAATGAGTTGAGCCGGTAAAACGTCGACAATAAACGTGTGTGCTCTTTCGATCAATAAGTTGACTACTCCGAGTTGCTTAATGAGCTTTTTCCGATATTTATAGGAAGCAAGAAAGTTCAATGAGCACACATTCATAACGAACAAATTCTCGAATAATTGGGTTCCTGGATTTCAAGTTTGATGAAATTACAGACAGTGCCGATGAACTTGGGAGGAGAAATTCAATGTTGAAAACTCAGAACGATGATATCAAGCGTAGAATTCATCTGAATCATTTGCCCTTTTTGAGGTAGAATCGGCTGATTTGCTCCATTCACTGATTCTATGAAACTAACGTAGATTCAAATGAATTCTATGATGTATCATGGGATGTCACCGTTAGTTTAGGAACTTGGATGGAAAAAAAATTGAACCAATTTTTTGCCTTTTAATTAAAGAAGGATGAAAAGAATGAGGAGAATGAGAAAACGATGCGTAAGATGATGAGCGAAGAGATTGTAGGGTTCAAAACTTTCCATAATGCATCGATATTACCAAGTGGTTAGTTCCATTAGAAGAAGCTCAAAGCGGAGCGAGAACAAGTAAAATTAAATAGGAACTGTTACCGAGAAATTGTAACTTGAATTCCACGTAAGCTGTGTTAACTGCAAGACAGAAAACGTTAGCCTAAAGGAGGCCGCTGACCGGCGACCCCTCTCCGATGCTAAAGTCAGTATGGAACTTGTGATCGGAAAAGTAATTAACTCAGAGTATGAGTCTAGAATAATGTACCTTAGATTGTAGTAAGTCCCATGTATTTATAGTGTTTGATCATGTATCTTAATCCTAATTGTATTAGGACTTTACTTAAATTACTCCTCTTTAGTCCTAGAATTATAATCCCAATTAGCTTGTATTGTCCTAATTGGATTAGGAGACGTAAAGAGGAATACTTTCTTTGTAGGAGAGATATTCTCCTTACTTTGACTATTCAACACATGTCTACGTGGACATTAAGACTATTCAACATAGTTTAACCGTCCTACATGTTCAAAAGCAAAATGACTATTGGTTCACGTGTCATACGAAATATTAGGTGATAACAGAAGCCCCCCCAAAAGGATAACAAGATCCTTTAGGACTTATGTCTTTCAAATCCTTCAAAATTAATACGGCCCAAACTACAGGCCCAAGAAACAAACATGGTTTGTGGCCCAACAACTTTTCCATCAAGTCCAACTACCCATTTGCACGCCCCACTCAAAAACTCCACACTTGTCCTCAAGCGTGGTCTCAGACTTAAACTCCCTCCAAACATACGAAAGGTCTTGTAATTCAAAATACCATTTCGCCTATAAATATCAGAGTAAACCCTCCATTTCTTTACGCTTTCAAAAATTCATAACTCTCTCAGCAAACCGTTTTCCAGATTTCTGCGAAGTGTAAGTAATCCGTAATCTTCTTTCTATTTCATTCGTTATCCGAAATGGCCTCTTCATCGCAAAATCCTACTTCCTCGGGAGAAACCTCCCAAAACTCAGATCCAGAGCTAAATCACAGGCGCCGCCAAACTATTATGGACTGGTCCGAGGAAGAACTAACCCCACCTAGACCACAAAATCCAAACCCCAACGCCATGCCACTCAGAAATCCCAGAAATCCTAACCCACCTATTCAAATGCCAGCACGCGTCCCGCATCCAAAACAGGGTAGATGGGAGACGGCCCTCCCTCACGAAGCAACCAAGATCAACACGGTTGAAGCACTTCGTGACCTAAAGTCGAAATCCCCTTGTCTTAGGGATTTCGACTGTGCGGTTCCAACCCCCGAAGACAGGATGTTTAGAGGGAAAATCCACAAGGTGGCCGTTCTTGAGAGGCATTTAGAATACGGGATGAGGTTTCCTTTCCCTGAGGTGGTGAATGACATCCTAAACGAGTTCAACCTGTGCCCAGCACAAATCGTTCCCAACTCGTGGGTCGAGATGCTTGCTCTCGTTCGAGTGTGTCAAGATCTCGGCGTTCTACTAACCGGAAACCTCTTCAAATACCTTAGGACTCCCATCAAGGCTCTAAAACACCCATGTGTCTCGTTCAAAGAAGTCCACGAACCCAAAGGCTTAATTGGTGGCAAACCTTCGTCACACAGCGGCCATCGCTCACGATGGATCTGGGTTGGTCCTGAAGATGGCAACCTTCGATGGCCCTGGAGGATCGATTTCAATGAATTTCCTACTGATCCGAGTACGTGGAGAAACCCCACGAAGAACGTGATTCTCAACGAGGAGGAACAATGCTCCCTTAAGAAACTCCAA
Organism: Euphorbia peplus; assembly: GCA_028411795.1. NCBI lineage: Eukaryota > Viridiplantae > Streptophyta > Magnoliopsida > Malpighiales > Euphorbiaceae > Euphorbia > Euphorbia peplus. Next base: position 1,627,929 of record CP110843.1, on the reverse strand, counting down.
AAATACAAACCTCCCAATCCCATCTCCCTCGAGAATTTCCTAACTCGCTACCGAGGCAACATGCCGATTGCCACCGTTGGAGAGAATGGAACCATATTTTATTTTCCTGCTCCCGAGGTTAATCGGGCTCATCTCGGGGAGCCAATTTCTCTTCCAAAAAATCCTTGTAAGCTTTCCTGAATTTAACTTCGTTGAAGTTCAAATATTTTGGTGTTCTAACTTTCAACCTTATACAGTTCTGGGCAGAGCGCTTTCCTCGAGTCTCCCTAAGCGTTCCTGCGATCGCCGAGGACGTTGCTCAAGCCTGCCTTGTTCCCGAGGAGGTTAGACTCGCCGAGAAGCTTACTGACGAGGAATTGGCTAAGCTTGTACAAGTCAGACAAGCCAAGGTAACGATCTTTCTTATATTTCTCCATCATTTTTTAAAATAAATTTCCACGACTTGCCTCTCATCCTTGTTTTCTTCATTTGTATAGGCCATGGCTGCGACAGAGATCATGTCCTACCGCTATCTTCAGAAGTCTTCGTCCCTCGAGGACTATCGCCAAAAATGGGCGGAAGTCTCGGATAAACTTGACACGGCGGAGGATGCTTTGAAAACTCAAGAGAAAATCCTGAAGTCTGCTCAACATATCGGAAGGGAAAAAACCTTCGAGTGTGAGAAACTGAAGGTTGACTGTATCCAACTGAACAAAGCCCTCGAGGCCTCCAAGGTACGAGTACTGGACCTCGAGGATGAGATCCGATCCCAATGGCTCGATTCCTGCTTTGCACTGGCAGGTCTTCATCAAGGGGCGCGAGCTCAACTGGCTTTGGAAAAGATCGATCAGGCGACTTGGAGAGCTCGAGGAAGGGAGGTATCACAAAAACTACGATCCCAACTCGAGGCTTCCGAGAAAGCCAGAAAGGACCAGGATGCTGCTCACGAGGAGACTATCGCAAAAATGGAGGAGAACGAGATTTGGCGTATGTCCAGATTCAAAACTCGCTTCGTTATGTCCATTCGAGAAAGGTTCCCTGATATCTCCCAGGAAGATCTCAAATTCTTCGTGAATGTGAATCCTCCCGAGGACGACGAAGAAGCAGATGCTGTCCTCGACGATTCCTTTCCCGAGCCTGATTCTCCCAAGGAAGGGATCCCTGTTGATCCAATATCCGCAGTTGAACCTGTAGAATAGTTTGTTCTTTTTTTTTTTGTAATCATCGTTCAATGAAATGACAAAACTTTATCTTATCTTGCCTCTTACATATATTACGTCTAATATCTTGTGTGCAAGTTTACTTATTTAAAGTTATACTAAATATCACGAATTTGACTGAAAATCCTTATGTTATTTTTCTTATTTGAACTTTGATTGTTCGCAGCCCTCGTAGTAGCCCCCCCTTTGCTTTCTGGTCGGGCTAACTCTTGTAGGGTGGATTCTTACCACGACGTTCTTAGATTTGGTTCTAATCGAAGCCTTCTAGCATGCATAAGCTTGATTTTAATACATAACCAAATTGTCCAGTGTTGAATACTTAGAACAAAACTTTCGAAATAAGACAAACTCTTTATAATGAATTTCTTACGATCCGAGCATTTTTCATAAGCAAATAACTCCACAGTAATATCTGGATTAAAAGTCATAGATGAAAACGATGCCTCGTGGGCCTTTATTCATAATAACTCCTAAGTTGGATTCTGAGTTACATGTCATCGAAAAGCAAAAGAAAATAACAAAAAAGCTAAAAATAATATTTCCTGAGAGAGATTGCATTCCAAGTCCTTGGAACCTCAGTGCCATCAAGATGCTGCAAACGATAAGTATGTGTTCCGACGCATTCTATGATCCGAAATGGTCCTTCCCACTTAATTCCCAGTTTACCTTTGCCTTGTCTCGAGCTCGAGGCTGCTGTACTACGAAGGACAAAATCCCCTTTAAAAAATTGTCTCGGTCGTACCCTTTTATCATATATTCTCTTTGTTCTGGCCTTATACGCCTCAATCCGTGCAAGCGCCATTTCTCTTTTTTCTTCGAGATCGTCCAAGTTGTCTCGTAAGTTCAGTTCGTTCCATTCTTCAGTATAATGGAGAACCCTCGTACTCGGTACCTTAATCTCGACCGGAATAAAGGCTTTTGTTCCATAAGTTAAAGAAAATGGGGTTTCTCCAGTAGCTGTCTTTGGCGTCGTTCGATACGACCACAACACATGATACAGCTCCTCGACCCAATTTGTTAACTTCTCGAGGTGAGTTAAGCGCCTTTTGATTCCTTCCATGATCGTTCGATTAGTCCTCTCGGTCATTCCATTCGTTTGTGGGTGGAAGACAGAACTAAACTTTAGCTTGATCCCTTCTCTCTCGCAAAAATGTCTGAACAAAACACTGTCAAACTGTTTGCCATTGTCTGTGATTATCGTATTGGGGACCCCAAAACGATATACAATGCTATTCTTGACAAATTTCACAATCTGTTGGGCCGTTATCGAGGACACTGCTTCAGCCTCGACCCACTTTGTAAAGTGATCGACTGCTACGATAACATACTGTCTTTGATTAGTTGACATCGGAAACTGTCCTACGATATCAATTCCCCAGGTCGCAAATGGCCATGCTACTTTAATACCTTCCAATCCCGAGGCCGGGCTTTTCAAAACTGGAGCGTGAGCCTGGCACGCATCACATTTCTTTACAAACTCCGCAGCATCATTGTTCATCTGAGGCCAATAATAACCTAGCAACCTTGCCTTTCGAGCCAGAACATTCCAGCCCTCATGAGCCCCGCATGATCCTTCATGGATTTCCTCTAAAATCTTGGCTCCCTCCTCGATCCCAACTGCTTTGAGCCATGGTTGGGAATACGATCTTCGAAATAAATTTCCATCGACGACTGTGTATCTACTCGACTTTCTCACAATCTTCGGATGTTGCGACTTATCTTCCGGCAACTTTCCCTCGTACAGATATTCAAAGATTGGCCAATACCATTCGTTGCCTCGATCGAGAGCAAAAACTTCCTTGGCATCAATACTTGCATATGGAATTATCTGCACATCGCAAGGACACAAATTTAAGTTAGTAGGATCAGAAGCTAATTTTGCCAGGTGATCAGCCTCCATGTTTTCCTCCCGCGGGATTTGTACGATCTCAACTTTACACCCCACGAGCTCACATTCCTATATTGTACGCTTTACCATCTCGTGATACTTTTTCATTCGAGCATGCTTGGTCTCCCAAGAATTTCTTATCTGATTGGTTGCTAGGCCTGAATCGCTTTTGATTACTGCCTTGTCTGCCCTGATAATTTTAACCAAACGCAGCCCGAGCAATATCGCCTCGTATTCTGCAGCGTTATTTGAGGAATCAAAGCCCAGGGTCGCAGCGTGTCTAAACACCAACCCATCTGGGCTTTTGCAAAAAACTCCGATCCCAGATTGACTCTTATTGGCACTCCCATCTACGAAGATTTCCCAAGTATTTAATACTTGCTCAGCTTCTTCTTCCGGTGGGACCTCGATCAAGAAGTCAGCGAGGACCTGAGCCTTTTTTGATGGCCTTGGCTCGAATCTCACATCAAACTCCGTGAGTTTTATGGACCATTCCGTCAGTCTCCCCGAGGCCTCAGGTCGTGAAAGAATCTTCCTGAGTGGGGTGTCTGTACGAACTACGATGGTATAACTCAGGAAATAATGTCTCAACTTCTGAGCGGCAATATATACTCCGAAAGCCAACTTCTCCATTTTTGGGTATCTCGATTCTGCCCCTCGAAGCACTCTGCTTACATAATAAACCGGATATTAAACTTTTCCACCATCTTCTTCGCGAATTAATACCATACCAATGCACTCTTCTCCCACGCTTATGTACAAATATAAATCTTCTCCTTTTACAGGCTGACTTAAAAGAGGTGGAGAGGATAGAAATTTCTTGAGATCCTCGAACGAGGTTTGACACTCATCAGTCCACACGAAGTCCTTCACTCCTTTAAGGCTCTTGTAAAAGGGCATGCATCGTTTAGCGGAATAAGAGATAAAACGACCCAAAGCATTGATTTTACCGTTTAAAACTTGTACCTCGCGCACATTCTTTGGTGGCTGAAGATCAACAATAGCCTTGATTTTGTCTGGGTTCGCCTCGATGCCTCGTTTAGAAATCATGAAACCCAAAAATTTTCCAGAATTGATCCCGAATGTACACTTCTCAGGATTGAGTTTCAAATTATATTCCCTCAAAATCTTAAAAATCACCTCGAGGTCCTTAGCATGTTCGTCTACCTTCTTGCTTTTCACAATCATGTCGTCAACATAGATCTCGACATTCTTCCCAATGAGATCTTTGAACATCTTGTTGACTAACCTTTGATAGGTTGCTCCAGCATTTTTTAGACCAAAAGGCATTACTTGATAACAATAAGTACCCTCAGGTGTAATGAAACTGGTTTTTTCCATGTCCTTCTCGGCCAACGGGATTTGATGAAAACCCTCCTTTGCATCGAGTAAAGAATATACCTCGTATCCGGCAGTTGAGTCTACCAACATGTCTATACATGGCAACGGATAGAAATCCTTAGGGCAAGCTTTATTCAAATCGGAAAAATCGACGCACATTCTCCATTTTCCATTTGCTTTCTTGACTAAGACCACATTTGAAATCCACTGTGGGTAATGAACTTCCTTGATTCTCCCGAACTCAAACAGCTTTTCAACCTCGCTCTTGATGAACTGCTGCCTTTCCGCCCCTTAATTTCTCTTCTTCTGTTTCACAGGAGTGTATTCTGGGTCAATGTCTAGCGTGTGCTCCATGACCTCACGAGAAACTCCTACGATATCTGCCGCTGTCCAGGCAAAGACATCTTTATTCTCCTCGAGCGCTGCGATAACAATCTTCTTAGAATTTTCTTGCAACTCTGCTGAAACCTGTACTATCTTTCCTTTTGCCAAGGTTACGGCTTCAATTGCATCAACTGGTTCGCCACGCTCCTTAACTTCCTCAACTAAGATACTTTCTTGAGGGACTATCTCCAACGAGGTCATATAAGTATGCTTCGCAACCGATTGACTACCAAGTGCTATTGCCATTCCTCGTTCGGTCGGGATCATCCAAGCTAAATAATAAAGGGATATGGCACCCCGACTACCCGAAATCAAAGGCCTGCCAATTATCAAGTTATAAGCGATCGGTGTGTCAATCACTAAAAAATCAGTAATAGTTCTCCACTTGCTCGTGGTATTCCCTATTTCTACCTCGAGCTGGGTTTCTCCCAACAGAAGTACAGGATGTCCACTTATACCGACTAAAGGTGACGCGGAAGGTGTCAAACGTCCCTGTTCCAAGCCGAGGGCCTCGAAAGCTTTTCTCGTGATGATATTTACTGAGCTTCCTGTATCTAGCAAAGCTCTTCTAACTGTAAAACCTTCTACGTGCATATCGATAACCAAGGCATCATCATGTGGATCACTTGGACGACCCTTCAATGACCCGAAGTCAAAAACTTTCGAAATCTGCTCGATTCGTACCCGCTCGGCGAAATCCCGTTTCCTTTTAACGCTCCTGTCAACGGGAGAACCTCCCATAATCATATTAATGACACCCCGAGGAGTCTTTGCTCCCTCTCGATCTGGGAATTGATCTTTATATTTCTCGAAGAGGTTTTTCAACTTTCCTTTAGCTGCCAATTTATCCAACTCCTTTGCCAGCTGTTCACAATCTTCTGTATCGTGACCCTGCAATTTGTGGAAAGCACAATACTTGCCATTAAACTTTGGCTTCCCACCTTTGGGTGGATATCTGATTTGCTCCTTTTGTTCTTCAACCCACATAAGGACCTGAGCACGAGGGGCAGGCAATGGGATTCGATCTCTTTTATCAAAAGGCTTCCTTGGAACCTCACGAGTCCTTTCCCATCTATCCGAGCTCCGGCCACTGCCTCGATCTCTTTCGTGCACCTCGGACTTGATTGTCTTTACCCTCCTCGTGGGATCATCTTGGTGCTCATCCCACACCACAAACGATTTTGCCATTGTCATCAAAGCATGAAAATCGTTCGGTCGTTCAGTTATAAGTTTCATCTGAAGATCCCGATTTCGGCAATTTTCCGCCAGCGTCTTCCGTGCTGAGGATACAATCAAGGGTTCAACTTTTAAAGCCACATTATTAAAATTGTGCAGATATGATTCTAAGGTCTCGTTTTCTCCTCGTCGTACCCTCATCAGATCATCGACCGTCTTCTTCTCTGGTATGGCCGTGACAAAATGTGCTTTAAAGGATTCTGAAAGTTGATTCCAGCTCCTGATCGAACCAGTAGGGAGACAATCATACCATTGTGTCGCCGTTTCTTTCAAAGTTGTTGGAAATAATTTACACATAAGTGCCTCGTTAACCGGACTTGCAAGAAGCGCCCTTCCAAAACTTTTGACGTGCATCACAGGGTCAGAATCTCCACAGTATTTATCAAAATTGGGATACTTGAAATTGTTCGGGTAAGGAGCTGCCAGGATCTTAGCACAGAGTGGACTGTCTTTATCCTGTATAGGTCCTTCCTCGCCCCATAAAGTTTCATCAGAATAATCCCGATTCCGATTTTTTCTCCTGTGTCTTCTCCCTTCCCTGGACCCCACATTCTTAGTTCCCGTAGCCTCATCTCGCTCCTTAAGAGCTTTAGCAATTCCTTCGGCTAAACTTCTATCGAACGTATCGACAAGTCTTTTATGCTTACGTTTAAGTTCCTCAACCTCAGAATTATCTCTTCGGGACCTCCGATGTTTAGGGTCTCTACTTCCTGAGGAGCGCCTCGAAGACGCCGATCTATCCTCGTAAGATAGTCTCCTTACAATCCCTGGTGAGACTTTTCTTGCTTGTGACTTTATACGAGGTTTGCGCATCGGTGGAGTTGGAGATCGTTCTACAGATCTTCCTCGAACTGGAGTTTTTTCGCGATCCGCGGTTCGAGTTCTTCCAGCTGAAGATGCTTTATAACTTCGAGAACGCTCCGAATTCCGAGATCGTTTTACACCCCGAATTTCGCTTCGTGGTCGATCTGGGGGAATTCGCTTACTCAAATCCTCCAATTGTTGTTGCAAACGATCTATGGTCGATCTGTCATTAACTGTTCTAACCGCCACCTCGGCTGCGACTCTGTCCATCCATTTTCTTTGCTCTGGATCAACAGTTCCTGACCACTCGAACATTCGGTTTAAAGCAACTTCTTCGTCTAGAGCCATTGTGTCTTCATCATGGTCCATATCTTCTTCTTGAGCATTAGTGGCCTGATTTTCTTCTAAGATCACCATGTTCTTTGATAGAATCTTTTAAAGATTCCACGCTCACCGCACCAATTTGTTACCGAGAAATTGTAACTTGAATTCCACGTAAGCTGTGTTAACTGCAAGACAGAAAACGTTAGCCTAAAGGAGGCCGCTGACCGGCGACCCCTCTCCGATGCTAAAGTCAGTATGGAACTTGTGATCGGAAAAGTAATTAACTCAGAGTATGAGTCTAGAATAATGTACCTTAGATTGTAGTAAGTCCCATGTATTTATAGTGTTTGATCATGTATCTTAATCCTAATTGTATTAGGACTTTACTTAAATTACTCCTCTTTAGTCCTAGAATTATAATCCCAATTAGCTTGTATTGTCCTAATTGGATTAGGAGACGTAAAGAGGAATACTTTCTTTGTAGGAGAGATATTCTCCTTACTTTGACTATTCAACACATGTCTACGTGGACATTAAGACTATTCAACATAGTTTAACCGTCCTACATGTTCAAAAGCAAAATGACTATTGGTTCACGTGTCATACGAAATACTAGGTGATAACAGGAACAAAATATGGTTTGAGATTAATAAATTGAAATATCATTCTATTAGCTAATATCATTGTTAAGTTCTTTGCCTTTGTTCTTCTCGACTTATATTCTGCACATTTTAGCAATTTTAGTTCAATTTAGCAATTTCAGTTCAGTTATATTCAGAAAAAAAAAAAACTCTCATATATTACCAGTACCATGCTTTATTTTTGTTTTAATATATTTTATTGTCAAGAATAATATGTTTATGTTGGTGATTAGTTTCAATATATTTTTCTGTATTGTTGCGTATAATAGATATATCCACGAAGCGTACGTAGCGACAGTATCTTTTAGTTTTAGTTAAATCTATATATTGTTATTCTAAGGAAAAATGAATAACCGGCGAGTTAAAAAAAATGGAAATAGTACCAATATTTAATTAAAATATCTAGAATATTCCAAAGTTTACTTTCTATTATTCTCATTGACGTTGATAAAGCTTAACCAGTCGTCAGAGATGTGGGCCAGTCTGTGGGGCTATGTGACCAACCACTTCTCTCCAACTCAGATCAGAGGCTATTTGGATTTTAAACTCCATGAAATCCCCAACTCTGCAGTAAAACTACAAACTCGAACTAAGATTTTAATTGCCATGGATGCGGATGTAGAACGAAAAATACATCCTCAGCTTCTTGAATTCAATTGCATTCGGGAATGAAGTGATTCTGCTTTGGCTATAGAAATGGATCAATGGCTAAAAGCGAAGGATGATGAGATCACACAGTTGAATAACTTAATCACACGAGTGAACGATTCAATTGCTAGGTGCACTTTTGATTTTGAGTTTACTTTATTATGATAGTAATTATTACATATTTAAAAAAAAAATTTCGAAACTTGTTGAAAATTTTATTTGATATCAATGATGTAATAAAAATGGTCTTCCCACTTTATATATTGAGACAAATATGTTAGATTATATATTTGTATTTAAAAAATGGTCGAATAGATCATTTTGTATATAAAAAAAATGCGGTAGGCAAATATAACATTTGTTTTATTTTGAATTCATTCTAGAAGCAAAACATATAATTAAAACACTTAAAAGCTAACACTGAAAAACAATCTAAAAACATATACATTAGGTGAAAATGATGATAACGACAACGGTGGACGTGTAGATGGTGGTGGAGGAAGAAGAGCAGGTTCGGGCATAGAAACGGGTTGAGTCGGTAAAACGTCGAAACTAAAAGTGTGTACTCTTTCGATCAATGAGTTGACTACTCCGAGTTGTTTAATGAGGTTTTTCCAATATTTATAGGAAGCAAGAAAGTTCAATGTGCATACATTCATTGGGAACAATTTCTCCATCTCCCCATCCTTCACTAACACCAAATCGTCTGCCATTTTTTAGGTAGAATCAGTTGATTTGCTTCATTCACTGATTCCATGAAACTGGTATAGATTCCGATGAATTCTATGCTTGATATCATCGTTCTGGCATAGATTCCGATGAATTCTATGCTTGATATCATCGTATTGAATTAGTTATTATGATAGTTACTATTAGATATGTTAAAAAAAATTTCAATGTTTAAATTATTTGATATCATCGATATCATAAAAAAGGTCTTGCCACAATATATACTGAGACAAATATGTTAGATGATATCGATATATACACTATAATTAGTTATTTTACATTTAAAAAATGCGCGAATATATCATTTTGTATAAAGAAAACTCGGTAGTCAAATATAACATTTGTTTTCTAATGTGAAATATTTTCTTTTGTTCATTTTGTAAGTATAATAAATTCAGTTTGAATTCATATTTTTTTACTTGTATTTGTTAATGAATGCTCATATTTAGCTCTTTGATATAGGCCCTCGAAGCCTGAGGATCGTCAATGGATGCAGATGCCGCCGCCGAGGATGATTCCGATGATGATTAGTTATTTTTTGTTAATTTCTTTTATTGTTGTTTGTATGTATAGTAGTGTAGGTTAATTTATGATGTGCTTAATGCAGAATGAGAGCTGGATTGGGATGGAACATTAACAAGACTTTGATTCATTTTTGTTGTTGTTGTTTGTTCTTTGAAATTAGTTGTAAATATGGATTTTATTTGGTTATTTTTGACGTTGAGCTGTTGATATCGTGACTAGAACTGCAATTATTGGAATTTTGAGTATTATGATTCACTTTCTTATGCATATAATTCAATTTGCTGGCTTCCCGTTCTAATTTGTGAATTTAGATGAGTAAATTGCAGTGTGAAAGATAGTAGGCGGCCTCATGTTTTCATTATTCTTGCTATTCAGTTCACAGAATCTAATTTTATTATTTGACTTATATGATTGATCAATAGTTTGTGATAGTTGCAAAACTGATGGGTCGAATTCAAGGAAGTCGTACGATCAACATCTTTAGTGTTTAGTAGATTCTTGTACTTATGTTTATATTTACATGGTTTGATTTAGAGACGGTATCTGAGAACAATATATGATCATATTGGAACCCTCAGAGACACTATCGAGCGGAACTAAATCATGTATCAATGTTGTTCACTGTTCATTTATTCTTTCTTCTGCTCTTCAGTGATGTGTACATTTTGAATTTACTTCCAATAATTGCCTTGATTTGCAGCCCACTTATCATGATATTCCGATGCCGCCATTGATTGGAAAGTGGCGGCAGCTTGCAAATTCAGACGAAGATCTATTTCACTTGCTCGAGTGCTTTACATAAATAGCACATGTATTATGCTGTTTATTCTCAGCTACAATCCATATTTCCCCCTTTAATTGTGTGATCTCATGTCATCTCATGTTAAATGGTACTCTGCAATGCTTTTTTCAGAGTTTCAATAGGCGTTACAACTAGTTGTGATGATGATTGATACTTTTGTTTGAACTATTAAACACTATTCCTTCGCTACAACAATGTGACAAGCTGGTGATCAACCTTAATAAACTATTTTGTGTCTTTGAGTTAGAGATTGAGTTGAACAAAGTTCTATGATGCCAACTTCAACTTGTGTCCTGCAGTTGGAAAAAAGTAGTTGGTGAAGGCTGGCAATATTTACTTTTGCTTTTTGATGTTAATTTCTTATCTTTTGTTTTTTCTGTTCCATTCATATATTCTTGTTTTTTAATTTCTTAAGGGGACAACCTAATTCTATTAGCTGTATATATTTTAAAACTTACCAAACCCCCAAAACAAACGAACTGTAAATTTTATTCAATCAATCATGTATTCTTCCTTGTTCATCCATCTCAAACTCGGAGCAGGTAAATTACACCAGTGGAACCTGAACTATACATACTTTCCCAAATTGGTGCCCAAACAAAATTTTGTCCCAAAGTAGTACCTAAACTATCCATGACCTCCCATTTAAGTCCAAATTACCTTCTACAGCCGGTCACTACATGGCCAACGCGAAGTCAACGCCGGTCAATGCAATTTTGACCAAATTTTTGGGGACAAATAATTGTTTATTGAAAAATGACTAATTTAACCCTTCTTCATTCTTCTTCCTCCCTCCACCCTCTCTCCTCATTTTCTCTCACCTCCAATTTTTTTTCTTTCTTCTTCGCTCTTCCTTTTTTTTTTCTTCTTTCTTTTTCTTTTTTCTTCTCTCTTTCTCTTTCTTCTTCCTCATTCTTTCACCACCTAGATTCCGCCGGATCTGAAAAACTCCAGATTTCCGGTCTGTTCCAGAACCGATCGGAATCTGGATTCCTTTGAAAAAAAAAAGAGAAAAAGAAGAAAAAAGAGGAAAGAAGAAGAAGAAAGAAAGAAAAAGGAGGAGAAGAAAAAAGGAGGAGGAAAGAAAAAGAGGGTGAAGGAGATAGAATTTGTGAGTTCATTTGTCATTGATTTCAAACCAACGAACACCAAGGACCTCTTCTATTTCTCCAAATCTGTTTTAAGCAAGTTATATATAATTATAAATTAGATTATAAATGCAAAGATGATGATAATTGGTATTAATTAATGTTTGGTTGATATAATCATTAACCTAATTGTGTAATCGTGATGAAGAATCAATTTTTTTGAAACAAAGTAATGGCAAAGTGTGGTTAGTTTGGGAGAAAAAGGTAGTTGTGAGGAAGAAGAAAGTATATGGTTAATTTGGTTATTTTACTATAAGATGGTTAAAGTGGTCAACAAAAAATGGTCAAACTTGCTTTGACCGAGCGTTGACCGCGTGTTGACCGGTTATAGGAGGTAATGGGTACTTAGATGGGAGGTCACGTATACAGTAAAACCTCTATAAATTAATAATGTCGGGACCAAGATATTTCATTAATTTAGCGAAATATTATTATATCGATAAATTAATAATTTATTAATTTAAAGAGATTTACGTATGACTTTTAAAATTTCAAGTCCAGTATACTAGTTACAAGGTATATTAGTTAGAGATGAACATATAATATATGTTACGAGATTCAAAGTACTAAAGCAATTGTGACGAATATACGAAATCTGGTCGATGACGAAGTTAAGGATGATTCAATAGCTTTGAAACCGGTCACTCGGAAAGAAGCATTGCAAGTGGAAGCACCTCTTTACAACTTTTTGTTCCAATACAAGAAGACAATGTCCTAACTCTTAAGTGCAATTAAGAGATTTAAAGATGAAATCAATATAGATTTGAAGTTCAACAAAAAAATAAGTGACTATAGATTCATTTTTTACTAGACAATCTTATAATTTTGAAGTGTATCGCATATATACATGAAATGTTTTAGTAATTATTAATTTATAGTTTCGTTGGGACCAATATATATACACTGGAATTTCAAAAAAGTTATTATCTTATTCTTTTATCGATTGAGGTCCAATTTTATACTAGTCCCAAGTTGGGACTGGACAAATTATTAATTTTATCGAAATATTAATTTATCGAGTATTAATTTATAGAGGTTTTACTGTACTTTGGGTATCAGTTTGGGATAAAATTTTGTTTGGGCACCAGTTTGGAAAAGTAGGTATAGTTCAGGTACCGCCGGTGTAATTTACCCTAAATTTCAGTAACTTATCCATGAAATTGCTTTGTTTTTGACAGTAACGAACTGGGTGATGCTCCTATTGAGTTTTCTATTATGTGATTTATTCTGCTTTAGCTATTATTGGTCCTTTTATTGTGTGAATTTTGTTCGACTTCGATATTGATTTTGTGGGTTTTGATCTCTTTGTTGTTCTGTTTTAACTATTATTCGATTGGGTTTTGAATTTTGTTCTACTTCGATATTGATTATGTGATTTTTTATCGTGCAATCATGTCAATTTGTACAAGGTTCACTTCTATTGTTGTAGAAGGTTCACTTTCTACTATGTTTATATCCAAGCTACACTTTTCAAAGTAGCGAGTATGAACTTCTGTACAAATTTCTTACATTTCTAACTAAATTTTATAGTTTTGCTTTCTTAAACTTTTAACTAATTATTAAAACTTAGCGGCTATAGGATGGATTTCACCGATGGGAAGATCAATCCGGAACCATGTTGCACAAAATCTTTTCACTTTTTTGCTCAGTCGTAATCCGTTGATCATGATCAATGGTGAATTCTCGAGTTTCATGGATAAACTGACTGTTTTAGATTTATCTAGTAGTGGGGTGGAAGAAATACCAAGAGAAATTTCTGATTTGGTTTCGTTACAGAATCTTAATCTATCGTACAATTGGATAGAAAGGTTGCCGGTTGAGTTGAGGAAGTTGGAAAAACTGAAGTGTTTGAACTTGGAACATAATGATCAGTTGCGGATAGTTCCTAGGCAATTGTTGTTCGGTTTGTCATCGTTACAGATTCTAAAATTGTTCCGTTGTGGATATTCCTTAGAAGAAGTGGAAGATATTTTTTGCAGGTTACGCGTATGGATATGGATTCATTATTGAGCTTAAAATGTCTCAAAGTATTAAGCATCACAATAACATGTCTACCTGCTTTCAACAATCTTTTAAGCAATGTCGGATTTTTAAGTAGAGTACAATCTTTATCACTCGAAGTATTTTGGGGCTCAAAATCACTTGATATTTCTCATTTAACTGCGATGAAGAGTTTACTTGTATTGGAAATTCATCAAGTTGAATACTTGGAAAAGTTTGATAGCAACCTACATTACTCGAAATTGCTTAGGGAGAGAAGCTTCGAAAGGCTACAAGAAATAACCTTGGAGAAATGCTCGAGTGTACGTGAGTTGACATGGGTTGTTCTAGCTCCAAATCGTGGTTCTAAAGGTTGAAAGTTGTGAGGAAATGGAAGAGATTGTTAGTATTGGACGAATGGGGGAGGTATTAGAGGAAGGAGATGAGACAGTACCATTTTCAAAACTTGAAACTCTTGTTCTGAAGAGTTTATCGAATTTTTCATTTATTTACAAGTTTGACACATTTCTCTGTTTCATTATAGAAATGTTCCCAACTCCTTCTCCTATCACACTTTAAGATGTTTGTCTCCCAATAAGCACATCGTCACCCTTGAGCCCTTCTATTATATATGTATGTGTTACTAACGCACAAAGTTAAGAGAGATTGGGCAGTGAGGGCATAATACATATATGTTTTATACTAATCTGGCACATTGGGCCTAGTATCCGTTTTTATTTGAATGTGGGCCATGAGGGACACGTGTACTCCAGGATAACTAAGCAAGAGTAATCCATCTGGGATTCTTATTTAGGTCTTGTCTATATATACTACTGTTCCAAAATTTGGGGGTTTGAGGTTCCAATTAATTTTCATTTTTATTCAATCAATAATCTTCGTCACTGCAGTTGATCAATCTCAAAGCAGGTAACTTTGTCGATGAAATTGCAATCTCTTAATTAGGGTTTTTTATTGCTTCTGATCTGATCTATTTCAGTATCTACAATAAAATTTATATCCAACTTGTTTTGCTTTCTTAATTTCCAGAACCAATTCGAGGAATTCGTCTCAGACAATGGCTAATGGCTTCCCAAGTAAGCTGTTGTGTTCCTTGGCTTCCCTATTTATCTGTTCCGAGAATCTGGAGGATGATCTTAAGGAACTAGCCATCTTAATAGATAAATTAACCCTTTTGAGACAAGATGTCTTGCATAGATTGACTGCCCCAGATGGACCTAAAATTACACCCACATGGCCTGTTAAAGTTTGGCTTTCCGATGTCGAAGCTAAGCTAGCTGAAGCCAGTAAGCTAATAACTTATGGTGTTGAACGCTATTGGTTCTGTTTTGGTAGAAGGGTTGAGATGATCCTATATGACTTGCGTGATTTACAAGACACAGTGCCTCTCCCAGCTGAACTTGAAAACAAGTTAGAACAAGTATGGAATTGTTTAACTAAGGATGAAGTTGGGGTAATTGGCATTTGGGGCATGGGAGGCATTGGTAAAACCACCCTATTGACCCACCTCCGTTCTAAATGTCTTAGCCATTTCGATTTCGTGATTTGGCTGCAAGTTTCACAAGAACCAGTTGAACTTGAAGATTTTCAGAATCAAGTTGTAAAACAGATAGGGCTTTCAGATGCAAATTTTAATGACAAAGCTGCTCTCATCTCTCAAGCATTGCAGAAAAAGAAGGTTCTAGTTTTGTTAGATGATTTGTGGAACCGAGTCGAGCTTGAAGAAATTGGAATTCCTCAAAACAACAAGTGTCAAGTAGTGTTTACTACACGATCTATGGTAGTTTGCCGCTTAATGGAAGCTCAAAGGAGAATCAAAGTGGAGCCTTTGGGATCGTTAGAAGCTTGGCGGTTGTTTCAGGATAGTATTGGATTTGAAAATTTTGCTGCACATCCTCGTATTTCTTGCGTAGCAAAACCAATTGTAACAGAATGTCAAGGTTTGCCCCTAGCACTCATTACTTTTGCTCATGCCATGTCCTCTACGAAGACTCTCCGTGAATGGAAAAAGTCTGTTGAAATCTTGAGGAAACATGCTTCAACTCATGTATTTTCAAATCTGAAATTGAGTTATGACAGCTTACCTCGTCAAAATATGAAATCTTGTTTATTATATTGTGCTTTGTTCCCCAAGAATTTTTATATCCCAAAGCAGGAGTTGATAGATAAATGGATTTGTGAGGGCTTCTTGGATGACTGTAGTGATCAATCAGACCCTATAAATAAGGGTTATGATATTGTCGAAACACTTGTTGATCTATCTCTATTAGAAGATGAAGGTAGAACGGTGAGAATGCATGATGTGACTCGTGATATGTGTTTGTGGATAGCGTGCGGGGTTGAAAAGGAAAAAGAAAATTATTTTGTAGATACTGGGTTTGGAAAAGTACCACCTATGGGAGAGTGGAGAGATGCAAGGAGAATTTCATTGATGCAAAATGAAACTTCATTGATCCAACGGCAAACAGAAGCTCCTTTATCTCCTCATCTGTTGACCTTGCTTCTTTCCTGTAACTATAAGATGGAGAGTATTACTAATGGGTTCTTTTGCCATATGAAGGCACTAACAGTTTTAGACCTGTCTGAAACTGGATTGAAAGTACTCCCCCCTGAAATTTCAGAATTGATTTCGCTTCAATATCTTGATGTTTCCTGTACAAAAATAGAAATCTTGCCCGAAGGGGTAACGAAGCTAGAAAAGTTGCAATGCTTCAACTTGCAGCACACCAGTAAACTTAGAGAGATCCCGAGACGAATGATAGCCAATTTGAAATCGTTGCAAGTTTTCAGAATTGCTGGATCTCAATTTACTCTATCTAAATTCAGCATAGAAGAATTGGAAAGCTCAGAAAGTTTGAAAGCCTTCAGCATCACAGTAAGGGACAGAGAGATTTATCATTATTTGCTCAACAGTCACAAACTGTCAAGGTGTATTCAGCTGTTAATCGTACAAGATCTTGGACCTCCATATGGTGAACTTTTAGGAACAACAGCACAGACATTTTACGGCATCAGCAAAGCAAGATGTTTCGATAGCCTTGGCGCAGTGAGCTTCTACTTTTGCCATTATTTGCAGGACCTGACATGGGTTATGCAAGCTCCAAATTTGAGGACACTGGGTGTCACCTATTGTGAAAATCTAAAAGTAATAAGCTGTGAAAGCGCGGAGGAGGATCTGAATCCATTCCCAAGACTCCAAGTCCTTGAATTAATGGGGTTGCCACAGCTGAAGAATATATGCTCGAAACCAATGTTGTTCCCATTTCTAGATATAATCCGTGTATTTAGATGCCCGATGCTTAAGAAGCTTCCGCTAAACACGAACAGTGCAAAAGGGCGTCAATTGGTGATAGAAGGAGCTATTGATTGGTGGAGTAGTCTTCAATGGGAAGATGATGCTACTCGAATTGCTTTCGAATTCTGCTTCCGAGGAACAGATTGCTTTTGGTCTAATAATAGGTAATTGTTGATTTTCATTTGCATTAGAGATTTTATGTGTAAAGTGAGTACATATTCGGTTTGTTTGGTGATTGATAATCTCTTTTCTTAATAGGAGGGATGGAACTAGTACTCCTGCTGATCAGGAACGGCGGATACAACTCCAACTTCACCGTTTAAAGGAAAAACTAGAGTTATGGGCAGGAAATAAGATTGTGTTCGAGGAGTTATTGTGGAATTTTAACCACTATGTAGCACCGACGAACGGGTTTAGTGCTGAAAATGAAGATGTGAGACTGTGTTAATAAATAGTTGTTGATTCTTGTAGTCTTTGATGTGGTTTCTTGAGTTATAATTTAAGGCTGTTTTGTTTGTGCTTTGTTTAGGTTGAAGGAGATTCGTTTAAGGGTGCTGACAACAAAGCACAAAAAGTGAAAGACCCTGCTAACAATGAAGCCTTAGTTATCACTAAGGTGTGAGGGATGATTGTGAAGGCATAGTTATCAAGTTTTTTTTTTTTTTTTCTCGAATTAAAGCAATGTTTCCTAGATACTGTCTATGCTGCAAAGTTTTTTTCCATTCAATTCAATATATTAGTTTTTTTTTTCTGTTTTTGCTTATTTCTGCTTTTTGACTGTTGCATAATTTCTTTTGTGAAATATTTTCATGGTTATTTTATCTGCGAATATGATCTGAATAGTAGATTTCGTGTTATGTAAAAACACCATTTTCTTTTACGTGATTATACTAATGGCTATCTGAATTGTTTCACTGAAATTTAAAATATTAGGGAAAAACAGTGAAATCTGATGGAACATATACATTCATACAACTTTTTTGGTCAGGTGCGCAATTGGGAATTAAACATTGCAGTTTGCAAAAGAGGACTTGTGCTTGCAAGCTATGAGTCCATAGATATCTACAAGTAGGCTGACTCGTCGTTCCTATTCATTCGAGAATTTTAAGATATCTAATTCGGGAATGGGATGAGTTTAGGATGCTATAGTTATACAGTTATTATGAACTTGTTTTATTTTCTGTCATTACCTTGATGCTTTGGTCATGGCACTTTCCAGGTTGGGGTTTTGATGTAATGGTGCTTCTTGTTATTTTTGTGATATCAGAATTTTTTACAGTTTCATTTTCTCGAACGTTGGATCTTGAGTGTTAGAATTTGTTTTCCAAACTTCTTTCTCCCCTCTCTCTCACTCTCTCTATCTGTGTGTGTTTTGCATGGATTTTGAGGTAAATGTGTTCAATGTGTCAACTTTGAACTCTTCTATTATTGGATTTTTTTTTTCTTTAGAATTTTTTTTTGTTAAAATAAAATATTTCACATCTAAACTTGTACATTGTTCTGTCTAATTGCATATTTGGACCTATCATGTATTGAAATTTATCCATTTAACCATATGATTATATTATCGTATGACAAATTTTCAATCTGAATTTTATTTTTGTTCTAACATAAGGGCGTGTCTGATCATCATATAAATGTACCAAAAGTTTCAAACCTATAACTTCAATGGTGATTGGTACATTTATAAGTTTGAAAAACCTGTATTTTAATTTTAATATAAATGCAAGCTCTTCCATGATATCCATAATAATCAATACTGGTATATTGAACGCATAAGATGTTTCGTCGTCGGGTCTCAATTTGGTCATCTCCTTGAATTTACTTAAAGTGATTTATGCTTAAAGTGATTAATAATGTAATTTGTTTAAATTTGTAAATATTTTGTCAAATTCGTGATCCTAAATCTTCAAAATGAATTGGCTCTCTAGTTTTACAAGTGATATTTTAAGCGACGTGAATGAATAATTGGGTCACTTACATATAAGCTAATTAAATATTTTTTTTCACTACCAGAATTCTTGCATGTTGTGACAAATAAATTTGCCAAAATATGTCTTACTTTTGTTGCAGAAAACTTTTTTCAACAAAATATTTTGTTACCAACTTAGTCGCAATAAGCTCGTTGTAATATGTTTCTAGTGACAAAATTTTGATGCCTCACCAAAAAAGCTACATATTGTTACTATCATAATTTGTCGTTAGTATAGCTATTATGACAAATATTTCGTCATAACATAAATTTTTTTGTCATAACATTTTATAGTAAAATACTCATAAAACGAGATATATTGTGACTGACTTACGTATTATGACAAATTTGACGCTGTCATGATAACCATATTATGATTAAATAATTGTTGTAAAATTATATTTATATGAGAATATAATTTGTCCCAATTTAATTCATGTGAAGAAACATGTTTTCAGTAACCTTATACTGATAATGTAAATGTCCTCCCACTTTAATTCTTTGTGAAAAACCTTTTTGTCGATGAAGCAAATAAATTCAATCATAACTCAATTTGTCAAAAAAAAAAAAAAAAAGAACTGTCACAATATAGAATAGCTAAGAGAATATTAAATATTTAGAATCGCAATTATATTTAATGAAAAATAATGTACAAAGTTGTTCTGCGGAA
Source organism: Euphorbia peplus (assembly GCA_028411795.1). Lineage (NCBI taxonomy): Eukaryota > Viridiplantae > Streptophyta > Magnoliopsida > Malpighiales > Euphorbiaceae > Euphorbia > Euphorbia peplus. The sequence continues at coordinate 1,608,325 of CP110843.1, read as the reverse complement.
ACATCAATTTGAAGATTCTATATACTTGGTAATGCTAATAACTAATTCAGCTAACACTATAACTAATAAACATTGACAAATAACTATTTTAGCAAACACTAAACTCTAACTGTGAATCTATTACTACGTCAATAACCTTGCGCTGAGATACCAGACACCTAGTCTATAGGATGAAAGTCCAATCTTTCAAGGCGGGTAACTCAAGCAACAAGTGAGCGGAACACACGGTTGTGAGAGGCATCCAATGTAGTAGGAAGCTTGAAGTGTTACATGACAACTCTTGGAAAACAAATGAAAGTTACCAGCTGGTTTCCAGGGCTTAACCCTCCGCATCAAATGTTAAGCACGGATTGTTGGAGTTATGGAGCTAGAATGCATCGACACCCTTTAGTTTTGCTCCAGTTTTCTCCTTCTCGGTTCAGTCTCCATTTCTCATCTCAAAGCTCATCCTTGCCAGTCTACATGCCAAAGATTATAAAATAAATAACATGAAAAGTCAAGTTTGAACAAAATATCTACAGGAAAAGCATAAGATAAACATATCATAGTCCTTGCAAATTCTAATAAATCCATGACATTACTTCATTCATAAGCTTATATTTCAATTTGCAAGTATCATTACTGGTTATTGACAAGCAAAGAAAGTATCTCTCAGATGTACAAAATAAAAAGTACACTAATCTCAATTAAACATAGCCGGATTGATTTGCAATTATCATTCCATCTACCACTCATTGCACAAAAGAATTCATATCTCTCAAAGTAGTTCCTGATTGACATGTTCATGACTTTCAGTCAATCACCTGAATTCTAATAACTTTCTCAACTATTAACAAATCATATTATTATAAATATTTAGGCATACTCATTACTCACATGTCATTCTCTATGCTCGACATTGGGAAAAGATCCCTCAGTATATCAAGCAAGTGAATCAAACATCCGAATCAAGTGAGACTAACATTCTGTCTCCTTAAGTCAGTTGCTCAATATGTAAATGTAGCGTGTAGCTGCCTTCTTATACTATGCATGTTTTACCAGTTTGATCCCAGAAGAAGTGTTCCTGTGAAATTTAAGATTAAACAGAGGAACAACATATGATTTGATGCAAACCTCAATTGCAAAACAAAAGTTATGAAAGTTATCAGCATATATCCAAATATAATTAGAACTGGTTGCACTCCCTTTTTTTTTTCAATAATGTGTTATCATTTCACATCGATTTTCTTTTAAGTGTTTGTGCACACTTGTTAGAGGGTAATATCCTGTAATATTTAACGAAGTATATTAGAAGGGTGCAATACAACATAAGTGCAAAAATATCAACATGCATGCATATCACATTAATTTATATAGGAGCTCATCAAATTTACAGATGCCCCAACAATATGAGCTAAGTGCAGCCATAGACAATGGAATATACAATTATTAGTCCTCATAAAGTGCTGGCTCTGGCTTTTGTTAGCTTAAGAGGCAAATGGACCTGCTCTCTCAATCATACCAGCACACACATTAGTTGAATATTTAAATTGAGAATCTAACCAAGTAGTCAAGCTCCTTGAATGAATGCCACCAAAAATCCATCAGTAACCCCATTTTTCACACCTAAAGCAATAGAAAATTAAACAAACAAAAATGAAAATCAAACCGCAATTATTTTCTTTAATTGGTGCTTTATTTTGATAAAATATATTTCTACAAATTATTATTTCTAACAATTTTATTTTCCACTTTCACTTATTTTTACTAAATATCAATTTGTTACAATAAATTAATGAAATTTGTGATAAACATTTTTTTTTCCATATTTGCATATGAATATTTTCTCACAATAATATGGATTTATTTTAGTCAATCATATTTAATTTATTGTGACAAAAATTTCTTGCAATAAAAATCTTGTATAACTGTAGTGGCGAGAAACTTATTATGAAAGGTTTGTTTCTAACATTTATAATCCAATGGCAGTTAATGGTGACGAAAAATTAATTTTGTCAGAATATTTATTCATCTACTTTTATTTTGATAAAATATTATCGTACCATTTTTTTATTATTTTTTCACATATTTTTACCATTTGAAATTTTGACGCAATATGTATATTATTTGCGACAAAATATAGTTTGTAAATAAAGTTTTAGTACATATTTCATGTAGTGTTTATAAAAGTTAATGGCTCAGTATATTGAATAAGGGTTAACTTGAAATAAGTATATTGTAGTTTCGCGGTTTTGTAAATAAAAGATTATGGTTTGCCTTTGAGCAAATAAAAGACTATGGTTTGCATTGTCTGTAGAATTAATGAAATTGTCGACTTTGTTGACGTAAACGAGGACATCCGAAATGTTTTTCTGAACTTTGAGCTTAACTCTAACTTGACTCGTCAAAAGTCGGAAAAATATTTCGACAAAAAATGTATGCGTTTACATCAGCAAAATTGATCATTTACTTTATTTGTTCAAAGGCAAACCACAATCATTTATTTGCAAAATCACGAAACCACACAACACTTACTTGAAATTAACCCATTATACAACACTGAAATTTGAACATGGAAAAACCCGTAACAATTGTTCAAAATGCAATCAAATTATAAAGTAAGTATTTTTATAAAATCTAAACTCATAAAGAAGATATGAAAGCACAAAGTTTAAAATTTGTTTTGTATTTTACCCTGTTAAGTTTTGTTGTGAAAGTGCATATTAAATTTTCTTTTAACACTTTACATATACTTTGCTCTTAATTACTGAGTTTGTATTATATATTGTGTTTGTTATGTACTCACTATTTTATTGTCTATTTTTACCATGTTACATAAAACAATAATTAGTCTAGCATTCTTGTGCACAGTGAGTTGCCTTATTTGTTAGTTGTTGCTCAGCAAAAAAAACCAACCATCTAAGTGAGATTTTGTAATTTTCTACCAAGACACTCTGGTTGATTTTACTGGTACCAAATATTAATAGAACGCTTACTGAGTTCCTTTCTAGGAAAGTAAGATTGGAAACATTTTTTTATTGGCCATCATACTCTATTCACCCACCCCCCCCCCCCCCCCCCCCCCTCCCCTTCCCTCCCCTTTAGAGTATTTCCTAAATAATTTGGACTAACATGTAATACTTTCGATAGAGTTGATCATTCCTCAAAAGCATATTGTGTCGCTTGATTGGCGATCTTTTGAGCCATGGATTTGGCCTTGGGAAGTGTTCCTGACTCTAAGTATTGGCAAAGGGGTATCCGCCAAATCCCCTGTTTCGAAGCTTTTCAATAAGATTGACTTCGTGTCTGATGAAATCGGGGTGGTCCTTGACCTCAAAGGGACAATCATGTTCTCCCCCAAGCCTCCACACTTATTGTCGCCTTAGCGAGCTCATCCGCCTTTGTATTAGATCCCCGTGGGACGTGAATCAAGTCGCAGGTTACCTCTTGCTTTAATAACTCAACATAGATTCACATGATTTCTCTGATGCACAAACTGAAGGTAACATATTTAACATCATAACTTTCATCCATTTGATTCACCATTGGTTTTGCGTCTATATATATCACAACTTTGCAAGGTGCTATCTTTGTTAATAGTGTCAATGTCAAAATGAGCGCCTCATATTCTAACACATTATTTGTGGCTGAAAAGCCCAACTTGGTAGCGTAGCTAAGGCGAATGATGTATGGACCTTCAATATAGACACAAAAACCCATGCCATTCGAAGACGATGCACCATCTATGTACATACTCCATTATGCTATTTTGATTTTTAGAACCGTGCCTGTTTCTCCTATGAATTCATTCACGAAATATGTTATTTCACTCTATTAGATTTTGATTACTTGATTTAATATATGGTTTTTATAATATGCTTTTTATATATATATATATATATATATGCTTTTATAATATATACTATATATATATATATATATTTGTGACAAAGTAATTTAATTATATACTTTATGTGCTAAAATAATGATTAAACTCTAGTAGTGCTTAAATGAGAGTATTATCCTATCTAGAGTTATTTTTAGTTAAAGTATATGATTAAAGTATATATGCATGTCATGATCACATGTTTATGGCTTAAATATCACATGCTCACATGAATCTAAATTATGTCTAAATGATATTTATGCCACGAGCTAAAAAGTTATGCCATGATAAAACACTCTTTTTATCCTATGTATTATGGCATTTTACGTGATCAAAATGACACATCTTAACATGCTCTTCATTGAAGTCTTATGATATGAACTTAATGTGATTAATATATTTATCATAAGCCATGCTATGGTTAAGATGCTTGCATACATACAAACTATGTCATATTGCCATCTATGATATCATCATCTATTTTACGTATGTGATTAACATGTTTACGATGATGAATGCATGTGATATGAATTAAATGATCATATGATATCCATGCTTAGATGAATGCAAATGATATAAGTTAATTGATGATTTAAGTTGAGTATAAATGAATGGCTAGGATTCAATCTTACGTCTTCATCCTACGGCCACAATTGTCTCGAAATCATCAAATTGCCATGTCTCATCATATCTTCCTACAATCTTCCCATTTCGTATAAGATCTTACTCTTCCTAATGTAAGAGATCTCTTTTCTAATGTAAGAGATAAGATTACTAATGTAAGAGTAGGTTTCCTAATGTAAGAGTAGGTTTCCTAAGTGGGAGATGTTGAAGAAAGAGAAACTCCTAATGTAAGAGGATAAAGGTATGATGTGACTACTCACTTCTCCAAATTCGGCTACAACTTGAAGAGGTGAAGAAGTTTGCCTATAAATAGCAAGGAGAAGAGAAGGTTGAAGCAAGGAAAAGAAAACCGAGAATCATAGCTTCAAACACGAGATATTCAAGCGAGCTTTGATTATATTTTTCCTTCAACTTTACAACGAGAGTTTGAGTGTTTTCTTTCATTCAAAGATCATTGTAAAAGATTAAACGGTGGGGTTTAATCTTGGGTTTTACACTAGAGCCTTATAAAAGTGTAAGAGAGGTTCTTGCTTAGCCTTGAAAAGCATATAGGTTCTTAAGCACCCGCAAGCTTAAGAGGTTATCACTGAGCCTTGAAAAGTGCCATAAGTTTCTTAGTTGATCTTGAGAAAAACTAAGTGGAGTTGCTCAAACACTTGGAAGTTTGAGGGAGTGAATACTGGGAGAGGTGTTCAGCTCTAGTAGTGTCTCGGATTGTGAGAACTACTCTACCGGCTTGATTTCTGCCCTTAAAGAAATCCTTAGTGGAAAATCTCGAGAGGTGCTCTCGGGGACAGGACTAGGCTCACAAGGAGACCGAACCTGGATAAATGCTTTGCGTCTAATCCTTCTATCCCTACTCTCTACTTATTGCTTTTAATCACTTGCTTTGCTTTAAGCTTTTATCTTTAATTGCTTGTGATTGAATCGTGCTAAACTTGTTTATTTTCTCTTCTCATCTAATCAACTATTCTTTCCGCAAAATCTTTTATAGTTGATTATTTAATAGGCAAAATATCTTAAAGAGAAAATAATTGTTTTTTAAAAGGCAATAAATCCTATTCACCCCCCTCTAGTCTTTATATAGTCATAATTTGGGCCAACAATTGGTATCAGAGCCAATCTCTTTGCCTATAAAGATTAACATCTTTAGAGAGATTCAATATGACTAATAGGGTGATTAATTTTCCAGGGAATATGTCTACACAAATTCCTGAGGGACAGTCTACATTTAGACCGCCCCTATTTTATGGAGTAAACTACTCTTACTGGAAAAATAGGATGAGAAATTTCATTCAGTCTTGTGATATTTTCGTTTGGAAAATTATTAAAGACGGATCATCTATTCCCACAAAAATAGTTGATGGTGTCACAATAAACAAGACTGAATCTGAATACAACGATGATGATTGGAAGCAATTACAGTTAAATGCTAAAGCTATTAATATTCTACATTGTGCTTTAGATATTAACGAATATCATCGTGTTTCAGGGTGTACGAGCGCCAAGGAGATATGGGACAAACTTGAGGTCACATATGAAGGAACTCAAAAGCAGAAGGATCTAAGGGTAAATTTGTATATGCGCGAATATGAGTTATTTAAGATGGAGGTAAATGAAACTATTTCAGAAATGAATACGAGGTTTACCACCATCATAAATAATCTAAAAACCCTTGGAAAAACCTTTCAAGATGAGGAGCTAATTAAAAAATTAATGAGAACAATGCCCTCAGCTTGGGATCCTAAATTGACAGCTATTGATGAGGCTAGAGATCTATCCACATATGCTTATGATGAGTTTATTGGATCTCTCCTCACTCATGAGATAAAAATGTCATCTGTCAATGATAAAGAGCCCGAAGCAAGAAAGCTTAAATCCACAGGATTAAAAGCTAAGATTATAAGTGAAAGTTCAGAAAATGAATCTGAAGAGAAAATAGCTTTACTTACTAGAAAATTCAACAAGTTCTTGAAAAAGAAGAACTTCAAAAGATTTCCTAAAAATAACTTTCACAAAGAGCCCAGAACTTCTGATAAGTTCAAAAAGGACTCTTCTCAAAATGTTGTTTGCTTTGAGTGTGATAAGCCAGGACATATCAAGCCAAACTGTCCTAACTTGAAGAATGACAACAAGAAGAAAGAGAAGGGAAAAAGGGCTATGGTTGCAACTTGGAGCGATAGCGATGAATCTTCAAGTGATGAAGAAGATGATGAAGTTGCACACATATGCTTCATGGCAAAAGATGAATCAGAAAATTCTTCAGACGATGGAGATGATGAATCTCCCGAGGTAACCTTTGGTCTTATGACAAAAGAAGAATTAATTTCTGTTTGCTGCGATTTGTATGATGCCTCTATTGAGACCTTGCTAAAATTCAAAAAATGCAAGAAAGAAAATAAAAGTCTCAAAAAGGAGAATTCAGAATTGCTAGATAAAATTGAAAATCTAGAGACTAGCAAAGCTGAAGTTCTTAAAGAGGTAGAATCTTTGAAAAACCAAAAAGCAAAAGATGATCATATCATAAATGGTTTTTCAAAGGGAAAAGAAATCCTTCATGATATTATTAACTCCCAACGATCTTGTAATGACAAATCTGGGATTGGATGCTTCACTAATTATCATGAAAGATTTACTTCAGATAAATCAAAGAAAAAGAAGGATTATAATAATAAACAGTTAAAACTTCCAAAAATTAAGAACTGTTATTATTGTAATCATAATGACCATATTATCAAAAATTGCAAATTTAGAAATGGTCAATATAAAGGAAAATTTATCTGGAAAGCAAAAGTGTCGAGATTGTCTACTGCTAACCTACCAGGACCCAAAATTCATTGGGTACCTAAATCTAAGTGATTAATTGCAGGGACACGTGAGAGGCACACAAAGGTCAAAACCATGGTATGTTGACAGTGCCTGCTCAAGACACATGACTGGTGATAAAAGTACGTTCACCTCTGATGAACCCTAAGTGTTTTGGTTATGTCCAAACATTTCAGAAGATGAAAATGAAAAATTATCTTATGTACTTTTCAATGTTGACTAACAATTTTTGTTAAGTATCATATAAGTTTTTCTCAGCAGATGCTGAATGAAGATTTCCTGCTTGCCTATTGAACTCAGAAGTTTAAAGAAGCTGAAGACAGAAGTAACTTTTTTAGAAGCTGGATCAACCGCTCTGAAGACTTGATTGTCTGCCTAAAGTTTTTATCAGAAGTTCTCTTGTGCAATCAGAAGACTAAGGTTGTTTTAGTTCAGAAGCGCTAAGAAGGAAAACGGACATCAGAAGTTCGTTATCACGGGTTTGGTTAAGCATTTAATGCTTTGTCAGTTGCATTTAATGCAAGGCGCCAAAAGTTCAAAAAGCTGTTTGAAGGACGCGCCTGTTCACAACAAACAAAACCTGCTCCCTTATCGTTTCCCTCTAAATCAATCTTCAAGATCAGTCAACTCCATCACCTTTATCTTAATCCCATACCGGTTTAGGTTAAAGTACAAAGTTGACAGAGTTGAGTGTTTTGAGACCGTTCGAAGAAGTTGACAAGATTAACGGCTACTTTCGACCTTGTCATTCTTGAAGATTCAAATATCCTCAACGGTTATCTACTCAACACTATAAATAGTAGCAAAGCTCCACTGCATCAACTACGTATGTGATCATAGAGCAAAAATCTCAACGCACTGTTATATTCAAGAAAACAGAGCACACTTTCCATTCTCAATCTTTTCTTAGCTTAGACTTTGTAATTGTGAGAGAGTGAAGAAAAACAAGTTCATAATAGAAATCTTGTAAACTGAGATCGGTTGTGATCTTCAGTTAGATTTAAAAGAGAGAAATCTAGTTGAGATTTGAGTTGGGTGAGAAATCCAGAAAACAGAGTATTGTTGTTCTGGTGAAAATCCTTTAACTCATTTTAGGCTAGTCAGAACTAAGTGAGAAATTAGCTTAAGTTCTGTTGATGTAAAGGAGCTTCTGAACTTGCCATAAAAGTTCTGAATAGTGGATTTATAAAATCTCTGGAGGCTGCGACCTCAGAGGACAAGACGTAGTCACAGGAATTCTGTGGCGAACTTGGATAAATTGAACTGTTCATCAGGACCTCCTGAATCTCTTTCTCCCTTCCTTATACTTGTTAATTGCTTCTGTGTACTTGTATCATATTTAGTGCTGAAACAGTTTTTCTCTTAAAAATCACAAGCCTGTGTTCAGAAGACTGTCCAGAAGCTCTTAACTCAGAACTTCTGTTGCTGAAAGGACAGAACCTGTCTTAAAGCAAATTATCCCTCAGAGGCTACTTCAATAAGCTTGCCTCTGATTCAGAGGATTATTGACTCTGAAAATTGAGTTTTCATTAAAAGTTTGAAAATATCAGTTTTCGTTTGAAACACCTATTCACCCCCCTCTAGGTGATTCTGATCTTGTTAGGGCCAACAAGTGGTATCAGAGCCAGGTCACTTCGTATATTTACTAAAAAGATCTAACAATCTAAGTGTAAGATCCTATCAGAATCAATAGAGATGGCTAGTAGACACCAGCCTGAGAATTCTTCTCACTTCATTGTCCCAGAGGGATCCTCTACAACTAGACCTCCATTATTCAATGGTGACAATTATTCCTACTGGAAAAAGAGAATGATGTACTTCATTCAAGCTCAGAACATGAGTGCTTGGTTTGTCATTACAGATGGAGATTTCATTCCTACCAGAATGGAACCAGGTCTAGGGAATGTCATTATCCCTCAGAGAGAATATTCAGATGAAATTCTGAAAAAGCTCCAAACAAACGCTTCAGCAATAAATATGTTGCATTGTGCACTTACAGCCACTGAATATAACAAAGTTTCTTCTTGTGAAACTGCACAGGATATATGGAACAAGCTGGAAGTCACATATGAAGGAACAGGAAAAGTGAAGCAGTCCAAAGTCAACCAACTCATGAGAGAATATGAGTTATTTGAAATGCTTGACAAAGAATCTATTTCAGAAATGAATTCTAGATTCACCAAGATAGTCAATGACTTAAAGAGTTTGGGCAGAGACATTGAAGAGTCTGAAAGAGTAAAGAAGATTGTCAGAAGCTTACCAAGGTCTTGGCAAGCCAAGAAGACTGCCATTGAAGAAGTTCAGGACTTGAGCTTTTACTTGTATGATGAACTCATTGGGTCCCTAATCACCCATGAGATGTCACTAAAAAATCATGACCTAAGAGAAAGGTCTGAAGGAAAGAGACAAGTAGTCCTGAAGGCAGAGTCTTCTGAAGAATCATCAGAAGATGAAGAATTGGCCATGCTGACCAGGAAGTTCAAAAGAGCCTTTAGAAAAGGCAAAGGTGGAAACTACAAGAAGCCATTCAGAAGTTTTGAAAAGAAGACTTCTGACTTCGGTGATAAAACCAAGAGAGATCCAAACAAGCCCATTGTGTGCTATGGATGTCAGCAACCTGGGCACATTAAGCCTAACTGCCCAGAGCTGAAGAAAGATAAGAAAAAGTTCAAGAAAGCTATGCTGGCTGCTTGGTCAGACTCTGAGACCAGCAGTGATCCTGAAGAGAAGGAAGAGCAAGCCCAGATATGTTTCATGGCTATTGATGAGCCATCCTCTGAAGATGTCACAGGAGAAACTTCCGCACCTCCTGAAGCAAACTATGACTCCGAGGTAAACATATCCTCTGAACAAAATATCTTTGATTCTCTTGAAGAATTGTACAGCATGTTCAAGTACCTAAAAAGGAAGTTGGACAAAAGCGAGGCTGACAAATTTCTTAGGTTTACTCAAGCCTATGCTGATATGAAAATATTGGAAGATAAACTAAGTAAACAATTCAGTTCTTCCTCCGATGACTCAAAAGTCAAAGGTAAAGAAAAACTGCCTCTGAGGAATGATAAACCTCAGAAGAAGAAATCTGTCACTCCCTCTCTTCTGAAAGAGATCTCTTCTCCTCCTGAAGTGGGAACCTCCAAGAGTGCTAATGCCTCTGAAGAAGTAGTACCTTCCCAGAAGAAGAAGAATGCTCCTAAGAAGCAAAGGGAAAGATCCAAGAATCCTCCTTCTTGCAAATTGTGTAAGAAAGATGGACATTGGTTGAAAGATTGCAAGTACCACATTAAGAACCTCTTGCAATCTGAAGTATCAGAAAAACCTGTAGAAGCAAAATCTAACTCTGAAGGACCCAATAAGGATTGGGTACCTGTCACTAATTGATTGTGTTGCAGGTTGCTCTGAGTGCTCCATCAATGTCAAAGCTGTGGTACATTGACAGTGGGTGCTCAAGGCATATGACAGGTGATGAAAAGGCATTCATCACATTTGTACCTAAAAGAGGTGGTAAAGTCAGCTTTGGAGATGCTCAGAAAGGAAGAATTCTTGGTTCTGGATCCATTGGAACCAATCCTCCGATCGAAGATGTCTCCCTAGTCAGAGGTCTGAAGTTCAATCTCCTGAGTGTTGCACAATTGTGTGATAAAGGTAGAGATGTTGTCTTCAGCTCCTCTGGATGTAAAATCTTGGACAGTAAGTCAAGGGAAGTTATTCTAACTGCTCCTAGAGTTGAAAATGTTTTCATGCTGAATCTTGAGAATCTTTGCAAAAATATATGCTTGATGTCCAAAGAGGATACCTCCTGGCTCTGGCATAGAAGACTTGCTCATGTTAGCATGGATCTTCTGGCCAAAGTAGCTAGATATCAATTGGTTGAGGGTCTGCCTGAAATTAGTTTTAAAAAGAACCATTTATGCAATGCTTGCCAATCTGGTAAACAATCCAGAAGCTCTTTTAAAACTAAGAAAGTCATTTCAACTAAAAGACCTTTGGAATTACTTCATATGGATCTTTTCGGTCCTGTTCAACCAATGAGCATGGGTGGAAAGAAGTATGCCTTAGTCATAGTAGATGACTATTCAAGATTCACTTGGGTCATCTTGCTCTCTAGCAAAGATGAATCACTTGGATGTTTCTCAGTTCTGATTAAGAAACTTGAGAATGAAAGGAATGAAAAGGTAGTCCATATCAGAAGTGATAATGGTGGAGAATTCAAAAACTTTAGGTTTGAAGAATTCTGTGAAATCAAGGGAATTGATCATAACTTTTCTGCTCCCAGAACTCCTCAACAAAATGGGGTAGTTGAAAGGAAGAATAGAACTCTGGTTGAAATAGCCAGAACCATGATCAATGAAAGAAGGCTTCCAAAGTACTTTTGGGGAGAAGCTGTTAACACAGCTTGTTATGTTCTGAATAGAGTGCTAATCAGAAGCATTCTGAACAAGACCCCTTATGAACTCTGGAAAGGTCGAAAGCCTAAAATAGGTTATTTCAGAACCTTTGGTTGTAAGTGCTATGTTTTGAATACAAAAGAATATCTTTCAAAGTTTGATTCAAAGGCAGATGAGGCCATTTTTCTTGGTTACTCAACACATAGTAAAGCATATAGGGTTTTTAATAAGAGGACTCAAACTCTAGATGAATCCATTCATGTAAAGTTTGATGAGACTAACTCTGCAGAAAATAAAGCCTCTGAAGAAGATGAAGTTCAAGCTCCTGAAATTTCATCTCCTCCTGTTGAAGATGTTATTCCTAAAGCTGCTGAAGTTGATTCTCCTGTTGAACATGTTCCAGAAGAACATCCAACTACAGAAGTTAACTCTCTTCCAGAAGATGCTCCTATATATGATTCAGCAAATGATGAACAGGTTTCAGAAGACTCATTGGATTTACCAAGAGAAGTTAGAGCTCATAGGAATCATTCCTTAGAGAACATCATTGACTCTGTTCATAATCCTGTCATGACCAGAGCTCAGCTCAGAAGATATATGGGGAATGTGGCTTTTGTGTCACTTCTGGAACCCAAGGACTTCTATGAAGCAGCTGATGATGACTCCTGGTTAATGGCAATGCAAGAAGAACTTGACCAGTTCAAAAGGTCAGAAGTTTGGATTTTAGTTCCCAGACCTAACAACAAGAAGGTTGTTGGTACAAGATGGGTTCTGAAAAACAAGCTTGATGAATTTGGAAATGTTGTGAGGAACAAGGCTAGACTTGTTGCTCAAGGTTACAGTCAGCAAGAAGGCATAGATTATGGTGAAACTTTTGCTCCTGTTGCAAGATTAGAAGCCATTAGAATTTTATGTGCTTTTGCATCATACAAAGGTTTCAAGCTTTTTCAAATGGATGTGAAAAGTGCATTCCTGAATGGTTACATTGATGAGGAAGTCTATGTGTCTCAACCTCCTGGTTTTGAAGATCCTAAGTTTCCTGATCATGTGTACAAGCTAAAGAAAGCCTTGTATGGACTGAAACAAGCTCCCAGAGCTTGGTATGAGAGACTGACAAAGTTCCTTCTGTCTAAAGGATTTGTCAGAGGCTGTGTTGATACAACTCTGTTCACTCTGAAGAAGAACAAGGATATCCTTATAGCTCAGGTATATGTTGATGATATTATATTTGGTGCTACTAATGAATCTTTGTGCAGAGAGTTCAGTGACCACATGAAGGCTGAGTTTGAGATGTCCATGATGGGAGAATTAACCTTCTTCTTAGGACTTCAGATCAAGCAAAGTAATGATGGTGTGTTTATCAATCAAGCCAAGTACACTAGAGAAGTGCTGAAGAAATTTGGCATGATGGACTCTAATGTTGTTGATATTCCAATGGATGTCAGCAAAGACATTGATGATGAAGAAAAAGCTGGTAAACCTGTAGATATAAAAACCTACAGAGGTATGATTGGTTCTCTTTTATACCTAACCGCCAGCAGGCCAGATATACATTTTGCTGTGTGTTTTTGTGCTAGATATCAATCAAAGCCAAGAGAAATTCATGATGTTGCTGTCAAGAGAATTCTCAGATATCTTAAAGGCACACCAGAAGCTGGTTTGTGGTATCCCTGTAGTTCTGATTTCACTCCTATAGGATACACAGACTCTGACTATAGTAGAGATAAATTGAAAAGGGTCAGCACTTCTGGTGGTTGTCACTTTCTGGGGGAGTGCCTAGTCTCCTGGCATAGCAAGAAGCAAACCTCTGTGGCCCTCTCAACTGCTGAAGCTGAGTATGTTGCTGCTGGAAGTTGTGTTTCTCAGATGCTCTGGATAAAGCAACAAATTGCTGACTATGGAGTCATCCCTGGAACAATTACAATCTACTGTGATAACAAGAGTGCTATTGATCTTTCAAAGAATCCTATTCAGCACAGCAGGATGAAGCATGTTCATATTAGGCATCACTTTCTGAGAGATCATGTTCTGAAGAAGGATATTCTCATTACTCATGTTCCCTCTGAAGAAAATCTTGCTGATATGTTTACTAAGCCTCTGGCTGGTATGGCTTTCAGCAACTTACGAGAAGGCATTGGTATGACTTATCCCCTTCAATAACTTAGAATTATTGTCTCTGAGTATCTTAAGTGCTTGACCGTTTAAGATAATTAAGTTATAATAAATTCTAATCATGATTTGACTTGAAAGCATGCGTTATCTACTGCTTATTACGGCGCTGTTCTGTGGTTAACGGTTATCTGTTCCCTTTTAAACGGTGTGAAGTTACTTTTTGAATTGGAACGGTTTCTGTGTTTGGGTATAAATAGGGGTTTTCCATACTTAGAAGTTTTTTACTTTCACTCTCTTTGCCATTAGAATTTCCATAGCTTTTTCTGTGTTCTTATATTTCTCAGAAATCTTAACCTAATTTCTCATTTTCTCAAATGGCTCAAGAAATCACTGTCACCCACATCTTTTCCGATGATTCACGAAAGAAAGTTAGTCAATCTAGGGTTTTTACCTCTAGATTTTTAGATGACGAAGTCAAATCGACTGAACCTATCTCTCTTTGGCTTAGTGCTCAAAATTGGAATTCTTTCGTATCTCTCGAAGAATTCATCTACCCTAACTTAGTTACAGAATTCTATAAGAACCTCTATTTCTTTTCTAATGAGGAGGATGTGCTTCATTCTGTGGTCGGGGAAGTTGAAATCGAAGTCAGCAGGGCTTCCATTTCTCAAGTGATAGGAATTGATGATGAAGGAATCATCATTGGAGATGATGGTTCAGCAGAAGGGTTTTCAGAAGCTAACTGGGCTAGGCCAGATCTAAGTGCCAAGGAAACTTATGCCACCTGGTTGAGTCAGCACCAGAGGTGGGCACATTATTTGACTACGAATGTCTTTCTTCCAAAGGCTGGAGGAGTCAACTGTGTTTCCAACAGATATAGGGTATTTATGTGGCATCTGGTCCACCAGAAGAAGATAAATTTGCCTGCCATGCTGATAAGGCAGATGAAGAATGTAACTACTGTGAGTGCATTAGCTTATGGCTCACTCCTGACAAGGTTGTTTGAGGCAGCCTCTGTTGTCATGTCAGGAGAAGGTGTTACTAGTAGGAGTACGGTTCTGAAGATGCATACCTTCAGAAACCTCAGTTTTGATGTTACTCCAAAGAAGAATGAGAAGGGCTCCTCTGTGAGTATTGCTCAGAAGGAGATTATGGATGCAACAGTTCAGAAAGGAAAGAATGCTGCCAAGAAGGGCAAAGGAAAGAAAGGATCAAGCAAGTTGGTCCTAAATGTTGAGAAGGTTGCTGTCTCAGAACCTCTTCCCATGTTGGTTCAAACCAAGATCAATGTTGAACCTTCTGGCAAGATTGTTGCTGAGAAGCCAAAGGATGTCCCTGAGAAAGAAGCTCAGGATGCTGAGGAAGCAAGCCTTGCTGAGAAAGAGAAGGCTGCTGAAGCTGAAAAAGTTGCAAGAGTTGTGGCTCTTGCTGAAGAGAAAAGGAAGAAGAAAGAAGCTGAAGATAAGTTAGCTGCTGAGCGTGAAATCGCTGCAAAGGCTAAGGCCGATGCTAAACTTTTAGAAAGTGCTGCTAATCTTGAGGGTGCTGAGTTCTCCAAGGTAGGTGAGACTTCAGAGGAAGAGGATAATGTTGCTCTATCCTCTCGAATTGCTGAGACTGTCACTCTCACTACCAGAATTGGGAAGAAGGCTGTGGCAAAACGAAGGGTTCTGAGAAAGAAGGACTTCGTTATTGCTCCAAGTGCTGAATTGGAGGAACCTGCTGCTCAGGAACCAAAAGCTGCTGATAAAGAGCTGTCAGAGATTTCTGATGAAGAAGATGTTGAAGCTCCTCTGATTGAAGAGCTATCAGAAGAGAGTGAACCAGAAGATGAAGAGGTTCTTGAAGGAGCTAAACAATTTGTTGAGAATGTTGACAATGAGAACTTCATTGACAATGTTCTTCTGAATCAAGGAAGAAACCCTGGTGAAAGGGATGCCTCAGAAACGCTGTTCAGGATGGCTCATTTATATGCTGAGCCGATCTCAACTTTTGATCCTAATGCCTCTGAACAGGTTATCTCATCTCCTGTTTTTACTCCTCATCCATCTCCTTCACTTCCTTCTGTCACAGAAGTAAGTGAATCTCAGAATTCCATTCCTCTGACAACCTCAACATCCGAAGTTGTCCCTCATCCATCTACTCTTCCTTCTGGATCCTATTCAGAAGTGAATCTGTCCTCTGGACCAATTTTCACAGACTCCATTTCTACTTCCACTACTTCTTCTTTATCATCTTCTGCCGTTTTTCCATCAATTGGAATTACTGCTCCTTCCCTGTCCATACCTTTGTCAATACCTTTTTCAATTCCTTCCACTTTACCTTCCTGTACAAATTCTTTCTCCTCTCCTCAAACTTCTGTCCCTCCTCTTTCAACCTCTGGACATACACCTCCTGTGTGTGATCCCTTAACTACCTCCTCCACTCCTTCAGGTTTTGCTGGATTGTCATCCAATTATGACTTTCTACGCAAACACTTGAATCGTGAAGATCTGGATAACAGATTTGGAAGTTTTGGCTTCATGGGCAGAGCTTCTGGTATTTCCGAAGCTGGAGGTGCCCCAAGTGTTGAAGAGTTGAGAAGAATGGGTCAGAGTGGCTCAGATGACCTGCTGAATAGGTTTGCTGGTATAGGACAAAGAAGTTCTGCTGCTGACATGTATGCTCAGGGCATTGTGCTGCAAGAATTACACTCTCTGAAAGCTCAGAACCTGCAGCTCATGACCATGCTCCAAATGCAGGATCCTTCTGTGTATATACGCAACCTTTCTACCCTTCATCTAGCCACTTATGATGAGCTGTATAAATTGAGGGAATTAGCTCTGACCCTTCCCTCTCTGGATAATATTGCTCTTGCTTCTTCTCTGAAGGTCAATGAAAATTTGGAAATATTGACAGAAGAAGTCAAGGAAGCAAACGAGCATTATGAGGCTCATGAGAAGATGCTTCCTAGTAAGATTGAAGACCTGCAAAGTACTGCAAATCACATTCTGAGAGAAGTGAAATCTTCTGCTCAAGGTTCTTCATCTTCAGGAGCTGCCAAGATTGTATATGACATCACTCCTGATCTCAACAACCGACTCTCCAACATTGAGTCTGCTGTATCTGCTCAGAATGCACAGATTGCTGAGCTCACTGAACTCCTGAAAGTTATGCATAATCAAGCTCGTGAACAAGAGAAGACTCTTCACAATTGTTATAGGTTTGTTCGAGGACAGACCTATATTCAGAATGAGCATCTCACGGCTGCTGTGTATGCTAACAACAGGCTGATCAAGCTCCTTCTGGAAGATGTTCAGAAACAGAGACCTATGTCTGGTCAGACCTTCGATCATATGAAGACCATTGATGATGACTTCAGAAGAAGAATGGATTTGATCAATACTGTGCGACCAACTCCTGTGCAATATCAGACTGCTCTGAATGTTCAACAAAAATTGAAGTCTCAGGGAGCTCTTGGTGTTGCTGTTGGTTCTGGTCAAACGGGGGAGAAGTCTGGTCAGAAGAGATCAAGTGCTGCTGGAGGTTCCAGTGTTGTTCCTCCTCCTCAGAAGAAATCTAGGAACTTGTAATCGTTTAGGACTTAAGCTTCTTAGCTAGGTTCTGGGTTGGGTAGTCTATGTCTTAGGACTTTTTCTGCTCCTCTGATTATTTTGTTTCCTATGTTATCTTCTGAATGATCATATATACACTGAATCTTTTCTATACTGTCTTGCATATCTGACTTCTTAATGTTTGCTTATGTTTCTTTTTATCTCAGTAAATTACACTTCATTATATCTAACAACTTGATCTTAAGTCTTATTAAGTTTATACAGATAACTGAAGTTCACCATTTACGCTAAAATGGGGGAGTTAATTTACTCAGAAGTAATGAAACATCTGCATCAGGAAGTCACTCTCTATTCCTCATGTTTTTCTCTTACCTTCTGACCACGGTTTGTCCATAACCAAAATGGGGGAGAATGATGAACCCTAAGTGTTTTGGTTATGTCCAAACATTTCAGAAGATGAAAATGAAAAATTATCTTATGTACTTTTCAATGTTGACTAACAATTTTTGTTAAGTATCATATAAGTTTTTCTCAGCAGATGCTGAATGAAGATTTCCTGCTTGCCTATTGAACTCAGAAGTTTAAAGAAGCTGAAGACAGAAGTAACTTTTTTAGAAGCTGGATCAACCGCTCTGAAGACTTGATTGTCTGCCTAAAGTTTTTATCAGAAGTTCTCTTGTGCAATCAGAAGACTAAGGTTGTTTTAGTTCAGAAGCGCTAAGAAGGAAAACGGACATCAGAAGTTCGTTATCACGGGTTTGGTTAAGCATTTAATGCTTTGTCAGTTGCATTTAATGCAAGGCGCCAAAAGTTCAAAAAGCTGTTTGAAGGACGCGCCTGTTCACAACAAACAAAACCTGCTCCCTTATCGTTTCCCTCTAAATCAATCTTCAAGATCAGTCAACTCCATCACCTTTATCTTAATCCCATACCGGTTTAGGTTAAAGTACAAAGTTGACAGAGTTGAGTGTTTTGAGACCGTTCGAAGAAGTTGACAAGATTAACGGCTACTTTCGACCTTGTCATTCTTGAAGATTCAAATATCCTCAACGGTTATCTACTCAACACTATAAATAGTAGCAAAGCTCCACTGCATCAACTACGTGTGTGATCATAGAGCAAAAATCTCAACGCACTGTTATATTCAAGAAAACAGAGCACACTTTCCATTCTCAATCTTTTCTTAGCTTAGACTTTGTAATTGTGAGAGAGTGAAGAAAAACAAGTTCATAATAGAAATCTTGTAAACTGAGATCGGTTGTGATCTTCAGTTAGATTTAAAAGAGAGAAATCTAGTTGAGATTTGAGTTGGGTGAGAAATCCAGAAAACAGAGTATTGTTGTTCTGGTGAAAATCCTTTAACTCATTTTAGGCTAGTCAGAACTAAGTGAGAAATTAGCTTAAGTTCTGTTGATGTAAAGGAGCTTCTGAACTTGCCATAAAAGTTCTGAATAGTGGATTTATAAAATCTCTGGAGGCTGCGACCTCAGAGGACAAGACGTAGTCACAGGAATTCTGTGGCGAACTTGGATAAATTGAACTGTTCATCAGGACCTCCTGAATCTCTTTCTCCCTTCCTTATACTTGTTAATTGCTTCTGTGTACTTGTATCATATTTAGTGCTGAAACAGTTTTTCTCTTAAAAATCACAAGCCTGTGTTCAGAAGACTGTCCAGAAGCTCTTAACTCAGAACTTCTGTTGCTGAAAGGACAGAACCTGTCTTAAAGCAAATTATCCCTCAGAGGCTACTTCAATAAGCTTGCCTCTGATTCAGAGGATTATTGACTCTGAAAATTGAGTTTTCATTAAAAGTTTGAAAATATCAGTTTTCGTTTGAAACACCTATTCACCCCCCTCTAGGTGATTCTGATCTTGTTAGGGCCAACAACCTCAATTAAAGCCTTTAATGGAGGAAGTGTCAGTTTTGGAGATAAGAGAAAAGGACAAGTCATAGGTAAAGGTCAAGTTGGATCACAACCATCCATTGAAGATGTATCTTTGGTCGACGGGCTAAAATATAATCTTCTAAGCGTAAGTCATCTATGTGATAAAGGTATGAAGGTAGTTTTCAACTCCAAAAGCTGTGAAGTTTTTGATGCAAAATCTGACAAGGTTTTATTCACAGTTCCAAGAGTTGAAAATGTTTATATGCTTAATCTTGATAAACTATCTTACGATAAATGCCTTGTTTCACATAATGATGAGAGCTGGTTGTGGCACAAAAGGTTAGGACATGCTAGTATGCACTTAATTTTGAAATTATCTAAGAAAGAACTTGTAAAAGGTCTTCCTAAGATAAATTTCAACAAAGATCACATTTGTGATGCATGTCAAAAGGGTAAACAAACTAGAAGCTCTTTTAGCTTAAAAGGAGTTGTATCAACTAGTAGACCACTTGAATTACTCCACTTAGATTTGTTTGGTCCAATTCAACCATCAAGTCTAGGAGGCAAGAAGTATGCTTTGGTAATAGTTGATGACTACTCCAGATTTACCTGGACCTTATTCCTAGCATCTAAGGATGAGACCTTTGACCAATTTGTCCACCTAGTTAAGAAACTCCAAAATGACAGAAATGTCAAACTTTCTTCTATTAGAAGTGATAACGGAGGTGAGTTCAAAAATCAGTCTTTTGAACTATTTTGTAATGAGTCGGGGATAAACCATGAGTTTTCTGCCCCAAGAACTCCGCAACAAAATGGAGTTGTAGAACGTAAAAATAGGACGTTGGAAGAAATGGCTAGAACTATGATAAGTGAAAGTAATCTTCCTAAGTATTTTTGGGCTGAAGCTACTAACACAGCTTGCTATATCTTGAATAGAGCTTTGATCAGACCCATCTTGAAAAAGACTCCATATGAATTATGGAAAGGAAGAAAACCCAACATAAGCTACTTTCACATATTTGGTTCTAAGTGTTTCATTCACAACAACAATAAAGACCAACTAGGAAAGTTCGATGAAAAGTCTGATGAAGGAATCTTCTTAGGATATTCCCTATCTAGCAAAGCTTTTAGAGTTTTTAATAAGAGAAACCTAGTGGTAGAAGAGTCTGTTCATGTAGTGTTTGATGAAAATAACTTAACTGTGGAAAAGATAAATGATGATTTATTATCAGTTGAAAATCCTCAGTTAAATGTATCTTCATGTGAACAGTCAGTACCTAGGGAAGAGAAATTAGAAAATAATGAACTTCCAAAGGAAATTAGAGTTCCGAGAAATCATTCTCAGGAAGACATTATTGATGACCCTTCTGAAAAGGTCATGACTAGAGCCCAGTTCAGAAAGTACTTTGGAAATGTAGCCTTTGTATCTGAACTTGAACCAAAAAGCTTCAAAGAGGCTGAAGATGATGAAAACTGGATTCTTGCCATGCAAGAAGAACTAGACCAGTTCAAGAGGAACAATGTATGGACATTGGTTCCTAGACCGATAGGAAAGACTATCATAGGAACTAAATGGGTCTTTAGAAATAAGTTAGACGAGTCCGGAAGTGTTACCAGAAATAAGGCTAGATTGGTTGCCCAAGGTTACAACCAACAAGAAGGTATTGATTTTGATGAGACTTATGCTCCAGTTGCTAGGTTAGAGTCTATTCGTATGCTGTGTGCTTATGCTTGTTATAAAGACTTTAAACTCTATCAAATGGATGTCAAAAGTGCTTTTTTAAATGGTTTTATTTCTGAAGAGGTTTATGTCAAACAACCTCCTGGTTTTGAGGATTGTGATCTTCCGGATCATGTGTTTAAACTGTCAAAAGCTTTATATGGTTTGAAGCAAGCTCCTAGAGCTTGGTATGACAGGTTAAGCTCTTTCTTGATTAAAAAGGAATTTCAAAGAGGAAAAGTTGACATTACTCTGTTTATTAAATATGAAAAAGGTCATTTGTTGATTGTGCAAATATATGTCGATGATATTATTTTTGGATCAACTAATGAATCTATGTGTGAATCCTTTGCAAAAGAAATGAGTGAAGAATTTGAGATGTCCATGATGGGCGAGTTAAATTTCTTTTTAGGATTACAGATTAAACAGGGTAATCGAGGCATCTTCATTAATCAAGAAAAATATGTCAGAGAGCTTCTGAAAAAGTTTGATTTTGAGAACTGCAATGAGGAGAACACTCCAATGAGCACAGCTGTGAAGATCAAGAAAGATGAGAAAGGCAAGAGAGTAGACATAAGGAAATACAGAGGGATGATTGGGTCACTACTGTATCTTACAGCCAGTAGACCTGACATTCAATTCAGTGTATGTCTATGTGCCAGATATCAATCAGATCCAAAGGAATCACAATATGCTGCAGTGAAAAGGATTTTCAGATATTTGAGAGGAACACAAAATGTAGGTCTGTGGTATCCAAAGTGCAAAGAAATCAATCTTGTGGGATACAGTGATGCAGACTATGTTGGATGCAGATTAGAGAGAAAGAGCACTTCAGGTACGTGTCATTTTCTTGGAAATGCTTTGGTCTCATGGTCTAGCAAAAAGCAAAATTCAGTAGCACTATCTACCGCTGAGGCAGAATATATTTCTGTAGGTAATTGTGTTACTCAAATTTTGTGGATGAGACAGCATTTGAAAGATTATGGTCTAACTTTTGAGCATGTTCCCGTAAAGTGTGATAATACAAGTGCAATCAATTTGGGTAAAAATCCCAGTCAGCACTCACGTGCAAAGCACATTGATATTAAGCATCACTTCATACGAGATCATATTCAAAAGGGTGACATTAATCTAGAATTCGTTTCAACGGAAGATCAAATCGCTGACATTTTTACTAAACCATTAAGTTCAGAGCGATTTGCTATCTTACGTAACGAATTGGGAATGACCAACCCTATACTTGATTAAACGAGCCTTAATGATATGGTTAAGATTAAATAAGCTTAATGTTTGATCAATGAAAAATTAATCTCAACTATATATTAAAATGTATATCAAGTACACCATACTTTTTGATTTGACAAGAGATAGATATGTGGGCCTGAATCTGGTAAAATTCTAGTTCAATCCACCAAGCCCAATAAGTTATTAATACACCGGCCCATTCTTTTTCTTCTTCATTAATGGCCGTGTATTAATCAATCTTAAATACTAAATAATGGGCGGAATTTGAAGCGTTGCAAACAATAAGGACCAGGTATGTAATTTATCTTTCCCTCCAATTCACAAGGAATGCGAAGAGACTTCGCCTGTTCATGTACTTTCATAGGGAAAGGTGAGAAATCTTCAGAAAACGCTTCACTTAGAACTGTCACTTGATTCACCCTATAACCCCTATCTCTGCCAAGATGATAGACTATCTATCACCATCAAATCAACAAGCCCTTCTTCAAGCTTTCTATCGATCCAAAAAGATGAAAGACAAAAAGAAAGCCACCAGAACCACCGTGATCAGAACCCGATCAAAATCCGGGAAGATCAAGAAATTGTCTGAAATAGAAGCAATGGATCGTGCGATTAGGATGAAGGCAATCATGACCAAATCCCAAAATCCAAACTGCATGATAGATAGTGGCAACAAAGAGGTAATGCTTAATCCCTATGTCTTTAGAGATAGACTTGTTTATCAAAACGGTGCTAGCAAAGTTCTTCTAACTGCTATGTTCATAGATTCAGGGTTTCTAGAAACCCTAAATCTGCCTCTGAAGCATTGGTTTAAGAGCCAAGGCTGGTTGTCAGTCCTAACTCTCAGGGATAAAATATATCCCGATCTTGTTCATGAGTTCTATAGGACTCTAACAAAAATCAATGAAGGAACTTTTATGTTTAGTATAAAAGGTGAGAAGTTCTTTATTGATGATGTCATATTAGGATCTATTCTAGGCATTCCATTCACTGGAAAACGTATTTCCAGACATGTTCATGCATCACAGATAGATAACTATGACTATTATGGTTTTGTTAGAAAGATTTTTAAGATTAAGGATGACCAACCGATTACATATGTGCTAAGAAGGAGCAAATTAGACCCTGAGTTAGAGACCCTGCATTATTTCATGACAAGAGTAATAGTTCCTATTAGAAGCAATCTAGGAACCATGACATCATTCGATATTCACTTCATTTGGAATGTCATGCATTACATAAGCATAAATTTGCCCTCTGTCATGTTAGAACATATGTCAAACCTTAGGATGCAGGATGACTTGCCATATAGCATGATTCTGACCTCTGTTTTTAGACACTTTAAGATTAACTTTGAGAAAGAACCTACATTGAATTATTCAAGGTGTCTAGGAAAAACTGAGGTTTATAAGATGTTGGTAAGATATAAGGACAGAAATGAAAGGGTTAGGATATCAAGAGAAATTTTCTGCACTCAACCTAGGAATCCATACAGATTCAAGTTGTTCGTAAGGCAAAATTCCTCTAGGACTTCATTAGATGATGTCTTGATGTCATTACCCCAATCCATCTCATCAGAGTCAAACATGTTTAGGACAGATTCACCATGTTTGAGCATAAATTCTTTGTATGTTAATGAGTTGAATTTGCAGAAGAGGAAGGGGATCATGACTGAACAGGAGGCTGACTCTGCTATTGAGAATCAGGAGCTTACTCAGGAGGAATTGGACATTATGAACTCCATTGCTGACAGTATGGAGAAACCTCCAAGCTCCTCAGGATTTGTCATGCCTAACTGCCCTGTGTATATCGATGCTGATACATACCAGCCTGCACAACAGGAGACCACACCCTTGTTTTTCACTCAGCAGAACTTGCAGTCTGATTTCTTGGATGAAGTAGAGCCAAGTTTTCCATATAAGTTTACTGCTGCACAGATAGTGAATTTGAGTGGTCACCTGCGAAACATGTTTGGGGAAGTAAACAACACTGCATATAATCTGGACTCCCATTCAAAGTTTCTTGCAAGCACAATGGCACAAGTGGATGAAATGTCACAAAGGATGACTAAGCAGTCACAGAACTTGGAGGGACATATTTCTAACTTGACTGCAAAGATGGATTCTTTGTGTTGTTTTGTGCAGGATAGGATGACTAAGCAGAGCCTTGCACTCAAGGAACTTAACAATAAGCTGGATGATCAACATGGACGTGTATTCACACTACACAACAACCAGCAGTTCCTTTTGGGAAGGCAGGAAGATGTCCTGATAGCCCTGAGAGGTCTCCAGAATGAAACAGATGAGCTAAAATCTGCTATTAAGAGCCTACCTGGAGTTACCATGGTTGCTGAACCAAGTCCACCTCATTCAGATTAGTGAATCCTCCTGATATCTTGCCTGCAATTCTGGTCTATCTATCTACCACCACCACCACCACAGCCATAGATAGTTGTTAAAACTACTTACATTCTGGTACAATTTTAAGTAGTTTTCTAATTATCTTAGGGTATTGTTTTTTGGATATTTGTGGTGTTTTGTTTTGTTATGAGCTGATACATTGCTCTACTGCTATTACTCTATATATATGCTAATCCATTGCAAGTACAATTCTCCAGAATTCTTTAATTCTGAAACTTCATGAGTTGTCTTTGCTGACAATATGCTAAATTGAATTGACCTTAGCTAAATGGAATCTTAGCTGGATATAGGACTTATGCATGCGTAGTACCACCTCATATCTGTCTGGCATGCTGTGCTTTACTTTGCCTGATGTATTCTGTCAAATACTACAGGAAACTCTCATGCATTCGCTATGTGCTTGTTACTTCTTTCTACCCTGTTATGCTTCATGTTTTTGATTACTTCCAAAACTAAGGGGGAGAAATCAGTGGTTTCTACATAGTTAAATCTGCTATTATGCATGCTAAGAAAAAATCTGAAATCTGGAAATCAACATATACGCATGAACTGTGTTCTTGAATTCATTATTGAAATGTTGATTTGCTTGGCCTTGTTATATGCTTAAATCTGTTTTTGGGCCTAGATTATAACTAATTAGATTTCAAATCCTTTGTTGGGCCTAATTAAAACTTAAGTGTTTAAAAGGCCTTATTTGTTGTAAAATTAAGTAATAAGTTAAGTGGGCCTAAACTTTTCTGATTTCAAACTCAAGCCCATTTACTTATTGTTTTTGTCACAAAAGCCCTATACTTATAAAAGTGTTTTACATAGGGGGAGCCTTAAATTTAGGGGGAGCATCTTGATAAAAACCACCGAGCGTATTTTTGCAAGTTATCAAAAAGGAGGAGATTGTTATTTCACTCTATTAGATTTTGATTACTTGATTTAATATATGGTTTTTATAATATGCTTTTTATATATATATATATGCTTTTATAATATATACTATATATATATATATATATATATATATATATTTGTGACAAAGTAATTTAATTATATACTTTATGTGCTAAAATAATGATTAAACTCTAGTAGTGCTTAAATGAGAGTATTATCCTATCTAGAGTTATTTTTAGTTAAAGTATATGATTAAAGTATATATGCATGTCATGATCACATGTTTATGGCTTAAATATCACATGCTCACATGAATCTAAATTATGTCTAAATGATATTTATGCCACGAGCTAAAAAGTTATGCCATGATAAAACACTCTTTTTATCCTATGTATTATGGCATTTTACGTGATCAAAATGACACATCTTAACATGCTCTTCATTGAAGTCTTATGATATGAACTTAATGTGATTAATATATTTATCATAAGCCATGCTATGGTTAAGATGCTTGCATACATACAAACTATGTCATATTGCCATCTATGATATCATCATCTATTTTACGTATGTGATTAACATGTTTACGATGATGAATGCATGTGATATGAATTAAATGATCATATGATATCCATGCTTAGATGAATGCAAATGATATAAGTTAATTGATGATTTAAGTTGAGTATAAATGAATGGCTAGGATTCAATCTTACATCTTCATCCTACGGCCACAATTGTCTCGAAATCATCAAATTGCCATGTCTCATCATATCTTCCTACAATCTTCCCATTTCGTATAAGATCTTACTCTTCCTAATGTAAGAGATCTCTTTTCTAATGTAAGAGATAAGATTACTAATGTAAGAGTAGGTTTCCTAATGTAAGAGTAGGTTTCCTAAGTGGGAGATGTTGAAGAAAGAGAAACTCCTAATGTAAGAGGATAAAGGTATGATGTGACTACTCACTTCTCCAAATTCGGCTACAACTTGAAGAGGTGAAGAAGTTTGCCTATAAATAGCAAGGAGAAGAGAAGGTTGAAGCAAGGAAAAGAAAACCGAGAATCATAGCTTCAAACACGAGATATTCAAGCGAGCTTTGATTATATTTTTCCTTCAACTTTACAACGAGAGTTTGAGTGTTTTCTTTCATTCAAAGATCATTGTAAAAGATTAAACGGTGGGGTTTAATCTTGGGTTTTACACTAGAGCCTTATAAAAGTGTAAGAGAGGTTCTTGCTTAGCCTTGAAAAGCATATAGGTTCTTAAGCACCCGCAAGCTTAGGAGGTTATCACTGAGCCTTGAAAAGTGCCATAAGTTTCTTAGTTGATCTTGAGAAAAACTAAGTGGAGTTGCTCAAACACTTGGAAGTTTGAGGGAGTGAATACTGGGAGAGGTGTTCAGCTCTAGTAGTGTCTCGGATTGTGAGAACTACTCTACCGGCTTGATTTCTGCCTTTAAAGAAATCCTTAGTGGAAAATCTCGAGAGGTGCTCTCGGGGACAGGACTAGGCTCACAAGGAGACCGAACCTGGATAAATGCTCTGCGTCTAATCCTTCTATCCCTACTCTCTACTTATTGCTTTTAATCACTTGCTTTGCTTTAAGCTTTTATCTTTAATTGCTTGTGATTGAATCGTGCTAAACTTGTTTATTTTCTCTTCTCATCTAATCAACTATTCTTTCCGCAAAATCTTTTATAGTTGATTATTTAATAGGCAAAATATTTTAAAGAGAAAATAATTGTTTTTTAAAAGGCAATAAATCCTATTCACCCCCCTCTAGTCTTTATATAGTCATAATTTGGGCCAACAAAATATGCCAAGGCTTGGCTTTTTAAGGCGGTCCAACCCTCGTACCGGATATCAAACTCTTTTAGATAAACCGACCATTCCATCAACTGCTCTGATGCCTCTCGACTCTAGAGGATTTTTCTCACAGGGACACCCGTTCTCACAATGGCTAGAGCCATTTTATCCAGCTTTAAATAGCGAATCCATGCGCCCTTGAAGATCTTATTGACGTAGTAGATGGGGAATTGTTTTATGCCTTCCCCTGGTACCACGATAAAACATACCGTTGTATCAATGATCGAGACATAGAGAAAAAGATCCTCGCCTGTCAGTGGGTGACTCATGAGCAGCGGCTGACTTAAAAAGGCTTTGATAGCTTGAAAGATGTTTTGGCACTCCTCTGACAATTCTAAGGACTTGGACTTTTTTATTGCCTCATAAAATGGCATGCAACGCCTCGCCGAACATGAGATGAATCGCCCCAAGGCGATGAGTCGGTCATTCAGTCTTTTCACTTCCTTGACTGTTTTAGGCAGTGACAATGCCATCTTAACTGATCATATAACCCAAGAATTTCCCTATTGTTGCGCCAAATGTGCATTTCTTTGGGTTGAGCTTGACGTTGTATTTTTGCAGGACATGGAGAATTTCTCTTACATCGTTTGTATGTCACTCCATGGAGTCACTCTAGATGATCATGTCATCTACATAGATTGTGAAATTTTAGTTGACATTATTCGTAAAGATTTTTTTCATTAATCTTTGGTAAGTGGCACCTGTATTTTTCAACCCAAAAGGCATGACATTGAAATAATAGGTCGCCTGATGTGTTATGAACGACGTTTTAATCGCGTCGGCGAGATCCATCATA
Organism: Euphorbia peplus; assembly: GCA_028411795.1. Taxonomy (NCBI): domain Eukaryota; kingdom Viridiplantae; phylum Streptophyta; class Magnoliopsida; order Malpighiales; family Euphorbiaceae; genus Euphorbia; species Euphorbia peplus. The sequence goes on along the minus strand of CP110843.1, from coordinate 1,580,145 downwards.
ATGGATGGTAAAGGGACTAAACGTACATGAAAGAGGAAACAACATACACAGTTGTCCGATCTACTAGGATGTCAATATTTGGGAGGGATTATTTGTCTTTTAGGCAAACACATGCGATATGTCCCTCCCGGCTTTTTTATGAGCACAATGTTAGTCGGCCATTCTAGATATGAGACTTCTTGAATGGTGTTTCCATGCAGAAGTTTTGTTACTTCTTCCTCAATTGCCTTTTGGCGTTCGGGCGCGTGACTTTGTTTCTTCTAGGAGACGGGCTTGGCATCCTTTGAGATGTTTAGCTTATGCATCACAATGTCTGAGCTGACGCCATTAAGAGCTTCGCCTTGCCCAATGAATGCCTCATGATATTCCTTTAAAACGATGAACAAAACAGCCTTTCTTTCTAGCACTAGCCCGACGGATAACTTAATCTCCATATTCATGGAAATGAGTAACAATTGTGTGTCTCCGTCTGCCTCTGTAACATGTAATTCTTCCTTAGTTCCCTCATATTCTTCGGGCTTTATTGTCAGAGAAAGATGTGCCACCTTTGGATCACCCAAAAGTGTAACCACTCATTGGTTTGAGGGCATATGGAAACAAAGATGGCGTGGAGAAATCAAGATTTCAGTTTCGTTGATAAAGGGCCACCCTAAGATCGTATTATAGGAAAATGGGGTGTCCCATATAACGAATCCAATATCCCCCGCCACTGTAAGATGTCTTCTCCCATTGTGCATCATAGGACCACATTTCCCTTGGTTTTGGAAGTGTGACTCGTAACCCCCTAGGAAGCCTACCAAGGTTTGCTCTACACGCACGTCTACAACACCTAGTTTGGCAAATATGTAGTGTGTGATTAAGTTGCAAGAGCTACCCATATCTAAGAGGACCCTCTTCATTTGCCATCCTTCAACATCCATGGTTTCCACTATTGTGTAGCAGTCCAATTGTCGATTGTATTGGGTGAAATAGAGTGGAACAAGGTAAAGGCCGGTATACTTAGCATGGTTAAAAATAGCCGGCACATGGTACCCTCGTTCGTATCTCCACATTTATATTGGAGGACATGTACCTCTGGGTCCGTATCCCCCTTATATGTTTGCATGGCAGGCTTACAAAACTTTTTACCTTTGGGAAAAGAGAGAATAACTTTGTGAAGGGTGAATCCTTATGAGTGAGAGTAGGTGTGACGTGTTTGCCTTAGAAAGATAGATTGCAATTGGAGCATATTCAAGGCAGGTGCCCACCGTCATCTTGTGTAAGGGTCAAAGAGGAAAGTTGTGGTAACTCCGTCCGCCCCATTTTCAGTATTCCAATTCTTTGGTACTTTTTGTAGGATGTGGTTTCCAGGTCGTCTAGACGGTGAATCTGTTGTTAGACGATTAACAATGCGTGAGTTTAAAATTGCAGAAGGCCTTACCTTAGTGGGCGAACCAAATTCAAGCAGGAGGTTGCGTGGTCGCATGTCAGCTAATGGAGGGGCATGCCGAGTTTGACAACGTTCCAAAATTTCCATCCGCTCCATTATGCTAATGAACATGGCCGTCAATCTTTCACCCGCCTGGTGGCTCATGAGTGTTTAGAGGACATGGTTCACATCCTCCATAAAATATTTTGGGTACACATCAATTGGGTCAGTTATGATAACCCCCCCCCCCCCCCCCCCCCCCTCTCTAATCTAGTTTCAACTGATGAGGGGGCTGCTATTATTGTTATCCTGTTGGATGACAAAATTCAACGAACCATTTTCGACATGGATGGGGATAGTGCTCCAGGCCCAAACGGTTATATGGGGATATTCTTCAAAACATTTTGGTCATTTATTAGGAAAGATGTTTGTATAGTCGTGCGCAGTTTCTTTTGTACAGGTTGGAACTCAAGTTTAACGATGTTAATTCCTAAGCTTGCGGATGTGGTTTCAGTGGATCAATTTAGACATATTGTTCTTAGTAATTTCTGTTTTAAGGTTGTCACTAAGATCCTAGCTTCCTACTTGGTGCCTATAGCTCATAATATTGTTTCTCCTCGACAATTTGGTTTTCTTAAAGGTAGCATTATTTCTAATTGTATTACAGAGGCTTCTGAAGGGGTAAATCTTCTAAACAAATTTTTTTTTGGCGAAAACATGGCCATTAAGGTTGATATCCAAAAGTTGTTTGATACCCTCAATTGGAATTTGTTGTTTGAAGTTCTAGAAGCTTTTGGTTTTCCGCTTCAATTTTGAGATCGGATCCTTACTCTTTTCTCTTCGGCTAGAATTTCCATCAATATTAATGGAAGGGATCAGGGATACTTCTCTTGGTCTCGTGGTCACTAGTCGTAAAAAACAATGGCTTTCTTTCATTTGGAAGGATTTTCTTCCTACATCACAATCATTAATAGTTTGGCGAGCTATGAAAAATAAACTTCCAACTACGTACTTACTCCAAGCTTGAGGTTTTGCAATGGCTCTTCGTTGCCCGTTTTGTATGTGAGCCTCGGAAGATCATTCCCATATTTTTCTTCAATGTCCTTCTGCTCTAGGAACTTGGGTGGCTTTCAGTTTTGTTTTTGGGACGATGATTGACAAAAGCAGCACGATAAATGTTTTACTAAAGCGAGAATCAAAAGCTGTTTTTAGTTCGCAAATTTTCGTGCTTTGGAATGGTGTAATTATTGCTGCTATTGGGATTATTTGGTTCATTCGTAATGACTCAATTTTTCAAAGTTCAGTTCTGACAATGAATTTGGCTCTTCGGCTTATATGGAAAACAATCAAGGATGTGAGTATTTTTAGGAAGGCTTTATGGGCAATTCAATTTTCGACATGAGTATCCTTCAATAAATTTTTAATCACAGGTATTGCCAAGACTCCTCCCCGAGTAATTTCAATTTATTGGCAGCCTCCCCATCCTAGTTGGACTAAGGTTAATACGGATGGTGCAGCGACGGGCACACCAAATTTGGCTGGAGCAAGTGGGATATTTAGAACTTGTGGGGCTTTCTTAAAAGCTTGCTTTGCCCATCCTCTTGGAGATAGAGAAGCTTATTTTGCTGAGCTTCCTGCAGTCATCATTGCAATTTTACATGTCGATTCTAATAGTTGGTTCCCCTTTAGATCGAATGTGATTCTTCTTACGTCGTTCAGTTAATGGAACACCAATCTTGAAATGTTCATTGGGAACTTCAGTTTGATTGACTTTGTTGTCTCTATATTTTGGATTCAAGGGAGGTTCGGGTGACATATTTTTAGGGAAGGTAACCCCACAATTGATTGCTTGGCTGCTTATGATACTTCGTTGTCCCATCCTCATTTATGGCATAACTTTCCAAATTTTTGCGCTCTTTTTGTCTTTAAGATAGTGCTAGAACGGAATGTTTCCTTATCCGTTAACTTTTTGTTTGATCTTTTTGCTCTTTCTCTTATTCTTTTGTATTTTTTTGGATTTTTATTAATAATATTTGGTCCTATGTCGGGTTGTCTTGGTATGGTGCCAACCTAGTTGGAATTAGGTTGGATTTCCTTTAACACTACTACCAGCTTTTATTCATAATTTTTTTTTTACAGTTGGTCTTACAAGCATGAATTAGTGGCATATATCTTCATTTTTGAGAATATTATTCATACATTTCTTAGGAGAAATAATTCAAAAAATTACAGAATCATATCTATAATTAATAAGTAAATGAAATTTCGTGAGTATAAAGATATGTCCAATGCAGATAGTCAACAACAATAATATCCTCAAACAATAAACATTTTTGTTGCATCAACTTCTTCTCTCTCCCTCTTTTATCTACATTTGCAACAGTAGCCCATCTAGCTGTACTTTTGTAGTTTACTTGTGTATTAAACGAGGTCCTTATCAGCTGTTCTGTTCACGATGTTCGTAAGAACTTTTTCTCTACAATGAGTGAAAGCTCAAAATAATGATGTTAGTCAAAAAAAATTAATCGAGTGTGCTTCAGTTGAGGTCTTTTGATGTTTGGAGGGGACTGATAGAATGGATAATATGCCAACTCTGATTTGATGTTTTTCCTTGGCTGTGAGTCCTGTTGGTAATTTTTTAAGGAATTTTTTTATGAATGTGTCAATTACATCAGAACCGATGGTAATTTACAAACTTTCTGATGTCGAGCCGTTGATGATATGATGGGACTTTGGATCTTGACTGCCATGTAAATTCTCGAAACATTATGAGTGAAGACTTATCAAATTTTCTCCTTTTTGTTAGATTTGTTTTGTAAATGCAAATGGTACCGAGAGCCTCCATCCAGGACCTCCCGTTCGTATCAAGCTGCCTAGGACTTTGAAAGGAAAAACTCATGCTCTTCCAGGGAACAGGAAACAGTTATTGATTCACTGAATGATTCCGATATGGAAGATTCAGGTATCGAGAAAGAAAAACTTCTTGTAACCTGCTGACACAGGGCCTTGTACCCGAGATCAACCAAAACAGAATTCTGTCAGATTTACGCCCACGCAGGTAACTAGCAAACATTTTTCTTATCGTTTTTATTTTTAAACTCTGGATTACCTTTGCTTGATATACTATCTTGTACTAATGAAACCAAAATTTATAAAATTTAAGTTTAACATCTACCTTCTTGTTTTCATTTTGGAGGATTTTAAGATCATAATTTTCATGACAGTGTGAGTAGGCTGTAAAAGAAATACGAGAAAGAACATTTTTCATTCGTAATTACGAACAGCAATTTTCAAGACTGAGATGTCTTAAAAACAGGTTCCTTGTGTAAGTAGGTCGCTTTTGCTGTGGAAAATTAGAATAGTGTTAGATTATTTGAAGGTTTAACATATTCTTTTGCTCAGAAGAACTATATGCTTTAATGTTGCTATGACATAATCTTTTCCTTTTTATGTGTGGCTGAGTGGAGCCATCATATCGGGTATTCAACCTGGACCGACTATGGTTCCTGGTACCGAAAAGACGGATACAGCTGTACAAATCTTGAATTTTTGACCAGGCACCCATTAGCTCGACTGGGAGCAACGTGACCATAATTCAAGGTCTCGGGTATACCATACTTTTTGTTTCCAGTTATTGCTTTAAATTTGAATTTCTCTACTTATTTGTTCAAAGATCTCAATCACTACCCTGCGTTACTATCCGTAACGTTTTATCATAATTAATTATTCGATTGGTCGGATTTGCATAATAAATAATTCAGGTACGTAAGCTAAACTTCATTTATGTTTGATTTAGAATAAAAAAGCCCAAGCTGATATGACCCAATTCAATTCAACTCAAAATTTCTATAAAGACTAGGTCAAGCCCAACTCACCCAAACTTCCTTAAAATAAATCTTAACCCATGCTATTATTCGGGCTTATTCGAGCTTGAGTCAAACAGGGCGATGGATGAGCATGTTTACTTATCAAGTTATCATTCATCACTTACTCTATGGGAAATTATTAGAGAAGTCAAGTTTTCAAATAAAGTTTGAGAACCCTAATCGGATCTTTGATATGTGTCATATAAAGCACTAAATTGGTGGGTCATATGTCATATGTCAAAAAATTAACGAGATTCTCAAGTAAATTTTGAGGACTTAAATCCCCTAATATTTTCTCGTATTCTATTAGCCGTATATATTTCTAAACATTCGAGTGTCTCCTTCGCACTTACCAAACCCCAAAACAAATGAGCTGTAAATTTTATTCAATCAATCATGTATTTTTCCTTGTTCATGCATCTCAAACTCGGAGCAGGTAAATATCAGTAACTTCTACATGAAATTGCTTTGTTTTCGACAGTGACGAATTGGGTGATGCTCCTATTGAGTTTTCTATTATGTGATTTTATTCTACTTTAGCTATTATTGGTCCTTTATTGTGTGAATTTTGTTCTACTTTGATATTGATTTTGTGAGTTTTCATCTCTCGGTTGTTCTGTTTTAGCTATTATTCGATTGGGTTTTGAATTTTGTTCTACTTCGATATTGATTATGTGATTTTTATCGTTCAATCATGTCAATTTGTACAAGGTTCACTTCTATTGTTGTAGAAGGTTCACTTTCTGTTATGTTTATATCCAAGCTACACTATTCAAGTTAGCGAGTTTGAACTTCTATACAAATTTCTTACATTTCTAACTAAATTTTATAGTTTTGCTTTCTTAAACTTTTAACTAATCATTAAAATGGTAATTTCATTTAGCTGTTATATGGTTTTACAGTTTTGCAAATAAAAGTACTGGTTTGTCTTTGAGCAAATAAGTGATTGTGGTTTCCATTGTTTACAGAATTAAGGAAATAATCAATTTTGCTGATGTAAACACGGACATGTTTTGTTCAAAAAAATTTCTAACTTTTGAACTAACTATCTCCTCCTTCACGTCAACAAAATCGACCATTTTCTTAATTTTGTAAAAGATGCAATTCACAGTCCTTTATTTATTTAAAGATAAATTTACAGTTCTTTATTTAAAAAGATAAACTACAAAATATTAGTATGAAATTAACCCATATTAAAACTCAAGATTTCTAATTCTAGAATGAATATCAACTTATTGGCACGCCTATCATTCATGGACGTATTTTAGTTTGTTAAGAATTCTGTTGACCAGCATTAAGCAAGCCTAAAACCAAGCCCAATGAGGTTAAAACTAAAAGCCACACTTGGGATTTTAATGCTGAATTTTATTTTTTCTTTTAAACCTAATCAAATTTTCTATTTTAATGAAGTGATTAATATATTTATAAAGAAAAAAAGAAAGAAACAGATTCTATCTTTTAATCACTGAACTAGTCGAGGATCGGCGCGTTGTAAGAAATGTATATTTCTTTTTTGATAACTTACTTACACACGATGCTTAGGATATTGTTTTGTAGATGCATTGCAACTGTAAATACATATGATAAAAATATATTTTTAGTATAGAATCAGAATCAGAATCAGAATCAGAATATAAGAAGGTTTAGTTGAGGTGGACAACAAAGTGAGAGTGTTGACCTTATCACTCGATCTGAAGGGTTCTCCATTGACTTTGTTGATCTTCTTCCATTCAGAAAATACTGTATTAGTAACTTGGAGAAATTTTAGAATACTCAGTATGCCGTGAACCAATAATTCGATAACACGTTATATCGATTAGCATTTAATGTCCTATTGTTTTTATTTTTGGATCTTCAAACAGATGAAGGAGGTGTTGTAAATTGAATAAAGGAATGGGACAGGGGTCTTCTACCGGAGAACGAAAGTCTGGTTTCGTAGGGCCACGAACTGGCTCACAAGAGCTTGATTCTTATGCTTTAGTCTCCAAAGACCTTCCATCCAAACACAATCTTACCTGGGAAGCTCCATCCACCTCTTACTCTCAACCACACCTTCAGGTAATTCTATCCGGTTTTTACAATTTTCGATATTCGACAACATTTTCATTAAATTAGACTTCATTTGTATTACATTTGCTTAATTAACCACGTTGTTCCTACATTTTTCGGTACCAAATTTAGTTGCTTAATTAAGGTCTTGGACAACATTTTCATATGAATTTCTATCATTCGATAACGGATATAGTAATGTTTTGACAGTCATTTGTGTTGAATACGGCTGGCTCATTGTAAGTTTTTCATTTCAGTCTCCAGCTCACTTACATACCAGTACTGCTCCCACCAACTCATTTACTTACCAAGAGCTACAAAAAGCCACTGATGATTTCTCCAATCATAACGTCCTTGGATGGGATGGTTCTTCTTATGTTTACTTGGGGACGCTTTTCAATACCCAAGTTATGATTAAGGACTTTCAAGACCATGATGATACTGGATTTTTGTCTGAGGTTTTGGTTATAGCCCGGACCAATCATCCCAATATTCTTAAGATGCTTGGGTATTGCGTTGGTGCAGGGTTCAAAATGCTTGTTTTAGAGCTTGTTCCCAACAACACCTTGGATTTTCATTTATATGGTGAGTTATTCTCCCGTTAATTCAGCTCGGTTTGTTAGATATTGCACATTGTGTAATTAGGGAGTTGTATAGCTTCTTATATATATGGATCTAAATTGACCTGTCAATTGTGTGCTTACTATATACTATTGTGATAGTCACTTAACTTCGAAACTAGGTGTAAAAGTCGCTCAAATTTGCCCTCCATCTTTTTGGTTTTGAGGTTCTTTCGGTGATGTTCAGTTAGGAGAGAAAGTTGTTGCTAGAGAGGGAAATCACTGAAAATATTTTGAAAATTAAACTGTCAATTGTCATTTCCAAGCCATTTACTTTTATAAGGGTTCTATGTTAGTAAAGGGTAAAATTGGGTGAGTTTATGTCCGGGTATAAAGAGAGTGGTTGTCATGTTAGTAAGTGCAAAATTAAGTGGCCATGGGTGTAGTTTGACATTTTAATATGCGAGGCAACCTTCTCCTTTGAGAGTTACTTAGGTGTAAGTTAGGGTATTGTTTACACCTTATAAGAGGAATTACCTTACGTGGGGGTTTATGGCTTTGTTTATTCTTATCTAAATTTTGATGGTTTATGAGTTTCCGTGAATTGAATATGCATGTCATATGATGTTTGTGTTTGTGTTTGTAAGTTATGCTGTTAAATATGGAAAACAACATTTCAGGAGGGGAAGCGCCTTGCATCAGTTGGGAAAACAGAATGAAAATAGCCTTAGGTGTTGCGAAAGGATTGGCGTATTTACACGAAGATTGTGAGTACGAACATAAGAATGTACTTATCATAAGTCATATCATGATACAAGATTTAATTTTTTACGAATTCTTATTTGATTCTCATCTTTAGGTGATCCATCTATCATTCATAGGAATATTAAGTTGAGCAATATACTTCTTGATTTTGACTTTGAACCAAAGGTAAAACTTATCAGACATTTATTGTTGTTTGTGTCATTCTTGCTAAATGTTTGTTTCGGCATGTAAGATCAATTGTGTCGACGTCTACTATTTTTAATGGACATTAATCGTTACTATGTGTGGTTGGTATTTTTGAATACGGTAGATTTCATCTAAATGTTATGTTTGCTTTTCAGATTGCAGGTTTCAACTTTGCTACAAAATCTTCTGTTTCCCGCGCTGCAACTCGCTCGGGGTAACATTATATACAAATGTATGTTTGACTCAATATTACTTTCTCATAGATAATACTTTCTTTTGATCTTTGTGCAGTAATATGTTGCCGGATTACTCTCCAAACAACCGGCATTCTGAATATGATGTTTTCTCCTTCGGTTTCATACTATTGGAATTAATTACTGGCAAGAAACCTTTCTTTTCTACTGTGGATCAAAGCCCTCACGTAGCCACATCGGTATGTACTACCACCAAGTATGTTGATTTAGTTCAATCATTGTTTCGATGGATTAAGTTATTAGATGTTGAACATTGGTAACTCATAAAGCTAGTTAATTTAGTATAAAATTTAGCTATTTTTTGGTATAAACAGAAAATTTACCCTTTTCTTCCCAAAGCAGATCCTGCCTCCTCTGAAAAATGCGTTGAACAAGTGTGATTACACTGCTCTGGTCGATCCTAGATTAGGGAATCAGTATAGTAAAGAAGAAATGGGTATAATGATACATTGCACTGCAGCTTGTTTATATAAACTTGAACGGAATCGGCCTCGAATGAAGGAGGTAAATTTAAGTGAATATATAGATGGTATGTATTGGTTTTCTGTACTAACTTGTACTTAGCAAGCCTAATGCTGTTTAATGCTTGGATATGAAACAGATAGTTCAAGTTCTAGAAGGAGATATGTCAATGAAGCTTCTATGGCAACACGAAAAAGATAAGCATTATCTACGTCCTCTATTGTGTTAGAACCGTTCATCTGTAGTTTGATGTTCGAATTACTGTTAGTACTTTTTTTTAAGAGTGATAAGTGAGATTGTTACTATTCTGCGCATGTGCTCTTGATATGTCTGTAAACCACAAGGATTGAGGAAAATATGACGATGGATAGGACTGTGTGAGGGTGACTATTTATGTTACTAAGATGACTTGATTTTCATGGTTCATTATGATGGTTTATGTTAGCTGATCTTGTACCATTTCGAGACTAAGGCTTTCATGTTGTTGTTGTTGCTTATTAGTTAAATTCTTATCCTTCAAATAGACATATTAAGGTTTTTATTTCTAAGTTTCACAAACATATGTTTTTCACAATTGGTTCAATGCAAGTAACAATTTAAGAATTAGATGCTCAATCATAAAAATTTAGACATTTTAATTTGTCAAAAAAAAGAAAGTAAAAACAATTTGCATATGAGGAGATATGTTGGGTTTCAACACGCATGTTTCACAGGGAAAATTAGTATAGGATATGTTTTTAAAGCTCAGGCCCAATTCAATCCAAACCGGCCACTCAATTTGCTTAGATTTATGTTTGAATTAACTTAAAAGTACCTTGTAATTTCGCGGTTTTTCAAATAAGGGACTGTGATTTGGCTTTGAGCAAATAACGAACTGTGTTTATTGTTTGCAGAATTAAGAAAATTGTCGATTTTGTTGACGTAAACGAGGACATTTTTTTCCCTGAATGTTTTTCTGACATTTGAACTTAACTCTAACTTGATTCGTCATATATCAGAAAAACATTTCGGCTTAAAAATGTTCTCGTTTACAGAATCAAAATCAATCATTTCCTTAATTCTGCAAACAATACAAATCACAGTCCTTTTTTTTTTGCTCAAAAGTAAACCACAATCCTTTATTTGCAAAGTCACTATTTTGACATGTATTGGAGATTAATAAATTATTTACTCTTATATATATTCATAAATAAATTATAAGTTAACTGCACCATTGGTGACTCAACTCCAATTTATCTAAATAAACTCAATCAACTTTATCTTTCGTTGATTTTCAAATCAAAAGCGGACAAACAAAATGCGGTCAAACTTGCGGAATTTTCTAGTGAGCTCCTGGTGTTGAAAAAAACACCTTCGTTGCAAGGTGGTGGGAAGGTGTTTTCCAACACACAAGTTCCAAAGAATTGCTCCAAACTTGCACTATGATGTGGTGTGCACGTATGCACCATGTGGCTGTCCCATGTCAGCCAATTTTAATATTAAAAAAAGAAAACAAAATTAATTGAACCCATTAACATTTCCAAGCTCTTGTTCTAAAATTTAGAATCTGTTGTTCGTGTTTGTTAATTTAACAGAAATGAATGGTCTTCTCTTTCTTCTTCATCCAGCGTCGATCTCTTGCAGGCAGAGGTTAGCTTTTTGTTAATTTAGATAGTTTGATGTTAATTTACATATATAGGCTTTCTTTGTGTATTCTTAACTTTATTGAGTCGCTATTTTGATTCTTAGATAGTCATTTGATGTTTATCTTAAAGGAAATTATATTGATGGAACACTAGTTTTACGAGATCTCTAGCTCGAGCCTTAATCGTTCATCGCTTGCTGCATTTTATCTCTAACTAAAAATTTGCTAGTGGTTCTACCTATCCTATATACACAAATTATAACTGATTAAGATTAGAAAGGCATGTTGTGCTCTGCAAATACATATTTCTGAAGAATTTGTTGAATTGAATTGCCTCTTTCGTTAAATCAGAATCATCTAATTTTCATAAACTCAAGTTATAGATAACATGTTGAGCTTCTGAGCTATTTCATCAAACAAATAACATATTGCTTTCTATAATATAGATATTATCAAGTTATGTAGCTTCTTTAAGTCTACTTGAATTGCATCAAATTTCATTGTGCAATTTATTATCTATCTTTTCGTAATTTCTAATATGTATCTGTGTATTTTAGGCTTGCTCATCAGTACTGTATTTTGTGGTTTTCTATACTTGGTTGTTTGAATAATGAAGTTTGTTGTCATAAGTCATAACTGCACTTTATTTTTTCCGTTACCTAGATTGGCACACTAACATTGTAAATGTTATTATTGTATAGGATATGAAAGAAGGATGCAATGGAATCTCGTGTGAAGGATATCGAAATTTCTGAAATAAGAACTAGCACGAGAGGTGTAATTACTATTTAGAAGGTTGACTTATTAATACTACTTTCAAAACTTTAAATTTCTTCCATATTTCTTTCAAATGCTCACAATTCACTCACAAATTAGCTAAAATCACAGTCCATCTTCCTCAGATCAAAATGACGCTGGTAGGTCTCGAATCTGTGACGCACCGAGCATGGAATCTCGTCACGGATCCGTCAGCCAAATCCGTCGCCATTTTAGGCGAAGGCGGAATCGGCAAAACCACACTCATGAGACAGCTCTACAACAAATTAATCACCACAGAACACCATCAAACCGTGATTTGGATCACAGTTTCATCAAATTTCACACTAGAAAAAGTTCAGGACGACATCTCTAAAAGCATCGACTTATTCGACTCGAAATGGATCGAGTTAACTTTCAAGGAAAAAGCAGAACTACTACTAGATGAACTGTCTAGCCGAAACAAGTTCATCCTCTTTCTAGACGATTTATGGGACCGCAACGTCGATTTCGGACAGTTTGGGGTTCCTCATGGTGAAAAGTACTCAGAAGTTGAGTCCAAGTTGATTTTTACCACGAGATCCGAGAATGTAGCTGAAAATATGTTTCAGTCCCAGGTTTTGAGATTGGATAAGCTTTCCGTTGAAGATGGTTGGCAATTGTTTTGGAACAAATTCGGTGGAAATGATCAAAATCAAATAGGTTTTGATCATCAATCTTATGTTTATATGGTTGCTGAAATTTTGGTAGCTAAATGTGATGGATTACCTATTTTGCTCAACACTGTCGGCCGTGCCATGACGGGGAGGAACACGTGGGAGGACTGGTTTGAGGCACTAGACGAGCTACATTCGATGACATCAGGTATGGACTCGGAAGTAACTCGTTTGTTGCGATTTTGTTTCAACCGATTGCCTGATGATTCGATTAAGTCTTGTCTTTCGTACTTGAGCTTGTTTCCTGAGGATTTTACGATTCTGAAAAATGATCTGATAGATTACTGGATATGTGAACAGCTTTTAAGTGATTATGATGGTAGCGATAGCGATTACGATACTCTAAATTTGGGGTATAATGCTGTAGATACATTGATTAGAGCGGGTTTATTAGACGAAGAATGTGACTATGTGAGGTTGCTAGATATGATTCGTGACACTGCTTTATCGATAGCTATAGAATCTTCGATGTTCAACAATGCTGAGTTACTTGGGGAGACATATAGGAAAAACTTAGCGGCTATAGGATGGATTTCACCTATGGGAAGATCAATCCGGAACCATGTTCCACAAAATCTTTTCACTTTTTTGCTCAGTCGTAATCCGTTGATCATGATCAATGGTGAATTCTCGAGTTTCATGGATAAACTGACTGTTTTAGATTTATCTAATAGTGGGGTGGAGGAAATACCACGAGAAATTTCTGATTTGGTTTCGTTACAGAATCTTAATCTATCGTACAATTGGATAGAAAGGTTGCCGGTTGAGTTGAGGAAGTTGGAAAAACTGAAGTGTTTGAACTTGGAACATAATGATCAGTTGCGGATAGTTCCTACGCAGTTGTTGTTCGGTTTGTCATCATTACAGATTCTAAAATTGTTCCGTTGTGGATATTCCGTAGAAGAAGTCGAAGATAATGTTTTGCAGGTTACGCGTATGGATATGGATTCGTTATTGAGCTTAAAATGTCTTAAAGTATTAAGCATCACAATAACATGTCTACCTGCTCTTAACAATCTTATAAGCAATGTCGGATTTTTAAGTAGCGTACAATCTTTATCGCTCGAAGTATTCTGGGGCTCAAACTCACTTGATATTTCTCATTTAACTACGATGAAGAATTTACTTGTATTGGAAATTCATCAAGTTGAATACTTGGAAAAGTTTGATAGCAACCTACATTACTCGAAATTGCTTAGGGAGAGAAGCTTCGAAAGGCTACGAGAAATAACCTTGGAGAAATGCTCGAGTGTACGTGAGTTGACATGGGTTGTTCTAGCTCCAAATCTCGTGGTTCTAAAGGTTGAAAGTTGTGAGGAAATGGAAGAGATTGTTAGTATTGGACGAATGGGGGAGGTATTAGAGGAAGGAGATGAGACAGTACCATTTGCAAAACTCGAAACTCTTGTTCTGGAGAGTTTATCGAATCTGACGAGTGTATATTGGAAGTCGTTACCGTTTCAACACCTCAAGAGAATTAAGATAATTGATTGTTTGATACTTAAAAAGCTTCCATTAAACTCCAGCAGCACCATGAAAAATGAATTGGTCATTGAAGCAGAAGAAGAATGGTGGAAAGATGTTGAGTGGGAAGATGATCTCACTCGAACTATATTTTTACCATGTTTTAAACAAGTACTAATTTGAATGTACTATGATATGATGTTTGTTTGTACTATGTGATGTTATGACTTTACCATGTATTTCCTAGAAGTTTTTCAACTTTCGTTAGCTAAAACTGTCATGACAAGCCACTGATAACTCATTTTTCTGAAATTCAAAAAACAATTTATACATAATTTCATCTTTTTAATTTAGACATAATTTTGGGCCAAATTCAAGGTATGATTGTGTTTTAAGGTTATAAATTAGACTTGAAACAATATGTCCAATGCAAACCTTTGGTTTTGCCTTTCACCAACCAACCATTTCATAATATTTACTCTCTTGTTTTTATCTCGGCTTATCAAAGTTGGTGAAATTTTTAATTGTTGATGAGAAATTTATGATAGACATTTCATCAATTTTGATTGATCATGGTGCAAATGATTATAGTTTTAGATACGCCGAGCAACTAATGTTACAAAATGTTAGTTAACATTTTGAATGGTTGACTGACTGAAAATGTACTGCTTTACAGCCTTAATAAAAATAAAATCATTGGATGGACTTTTGGGCATCCGTCCAATTAAGATAATCAAGCCCAATGTGTCATTCAGGCCCGTCATATCTTCTCTTCGAACCCAAGACACGAAACGAGTGCAAATATCCCATTGGCGGGCAGGAGCAACTTAAGCGGACCACAAAGCCCATCGGACACACTCCACACAAGCCTATAAAAAGAGTGTTTGTAAACACATGTTGTAAAGGGACAAGATTTTTAAAATACTCTCTCTCATACAATTTCAACTATCATATAAACCGACTTTAGTATTGATACCCGTATAAATGAACAAGTCTTGCCGTGATTCTTTATGTGCCCCGTCAAACCTTAATCAAGGCCAAACAATCTCTAACATTCATGTTACCTTACAAATTGACTGCAGTATCGGAGCACGAACATAGACGAATAAGTCTCACGGCGATATTGTAATCGTCACTGTCAAGCCTCAATCAAGCCCACTTATTAGTCTCTATTGATGTTCACATGATCTTGTATTGATTTACCAGTCCTATTTATAGGCACCTAAAAAGCACAAAACTTGTGCTTTATATGGTCAAAATACAATGATAGATGGTACGAAGGGTTGAGATTGATTGATGAATCAGAGCATTAAATTACTGGATTCCAGGCTGAGCTGAGCTGAGCTAATATATTATTGTGGATACTTCCATTAATGTTTGGTTGTCAGCTCTAACACTTTCTTGCCAGTTCAACAAAATTATAATCCAATATGTATGACTCTATATATATGCACTCAGAGAAATACAAGTCAAATAAATTGCTGATGTGTAAATTTATGATTGGTTGGATCATATGAACCCAAACATTTTTATGAATTTCCATAATTGGTAAGCCTACAAATAATAGTTTTATGGGTGGGAAAATATTAAATGCCTGCCTTCAATTAGTGACTCATCGTAAGGGTGAAAAATTAAAATACCTTCAAAGTATTTAGAACGTTTGTGAAGTACGGTGTTCTTTAAAAATTTAAGTTATAGTTAATTCAAATGATACTATAAAAATATATGAAATCTTATTTATAATTAAGGAAATACAAAATTCGGGAACGCTCTAAAATTTCTCCAATTATAAATACAAAAGTTTAGTTTTTATTTTTAAGATGTAAAATGGATTATTGAATGTTACTATTATATTTGATAAGGCTAATTATATCTTTTACTACCTAGTAAATAAATATTTCTTGGGTTAGGAGATTAAACATTTAATAGTACTATATCTTATTATTATTCAAATTTTAAGTATTTAATAAAGTTGAAAATCTTCGGGTGAAAAAAATATACCATTATCCATAATTAGAGGGATGATGTCGAAATAGAAAGATTTGAGCAAGTATTTACTTTAAGGGAATGATCATGAAGAAATGAATGAATCAAATTATTCGTCAAATATAGAGAATGAGCTTTTGAGTTATAAGTAAAATACAATTGATACGTTCGATGCATTCTAAAATCGTGAGACCTTAAGTATCGAATTTAGTTTAAATCCAACAACATCAAGATAATATATTAAGCCCAGATGTTACAACAGTAGTTAATTAAGCAAAACTAAATCAAAATATGTCCTCAACAACATTATAAAAACCCTTTAAGAAAGAAGATTATAAAAACCATTCCATAATAAGGGAGAAGATTTCATTTCAATGAGATAGATAGTATTAGTAGGATATTATTTTAACCCACCACAACAACATTTTCTCAAGCTAATTTTTACCCATTTCTTGTCACCATTTTCCAAAACAAAGTTCCCTTCTACATATTCATATAAACATTATAATAACATGATGATGAGCTTAAATTATTGCCATAAATAATAATTAACTAATTAACCCCTTAGTTAATAGATTCCCTACCATGGGCTCAGACCACCACTATCCTATAGTGCCACATTATCAGTTAACCCGACGTGACATCATCTGGTCCCGTCCCATTATAGAATTTTTTCGTAGCGATACGATTAAATAGCTTAGGTTCTTCCAATTCTAAAACACTCAGATGACACCACATCATTAGTTACGCTGACGTGACATCATCTGGTCATTCCCGTAGTATAATTTTCCCGCAATGCTTAGCTTCTTCCGATCCGTAAAGAGGAATCAATGTTTTTACCAACACCAGCAAACAACTTAGCAATCTCCAACTGAGTATTAGCCATGATTTCAGTTCTTTTCAAGTCCATTTCACCTCTTCTAGCCTCAGCTTCCATTCTCATCTTCTCCAATTCTCTCATGGTGTCCATTCTTGCTTGTTCTGATCTTACTACTACTTCTGCTAACCATCTTATGCTATCTGCAATCTCCCATTCTTCTCTTCTTGACTTTCTCTTGTTGTTCTTCATCTTTTGATCCATTTTCATCTTCATCTTCTTGCTGGTTCTTGGCTTTTCTTTGTCACTATATAATGCTGCTGGTGTGCTGCTGTCTGTTTCCATTGGTGCATTCTTGTCTGATACATGGTCTGATAATTTTGTGCCATACCCATCTTCCTATATGATCACATTAAACAACACTTTGTTAGCAATAACGTCCACTTAAGGGGTAATTAGGTATTCGTGGATTCACAGATTTACGTGTACATGAACGCCTTGTGAAAAAGACCGTGTTAGACTGTTAGAAAAACAAGTAATTTGACCAACATTTTGACTTGGCTAAGTTAACGATTGATAACTCATCGAAACAACATGACACATTGGCAAAAGTCAACAATTCAACACATATATCATGTTAGCAAAGATGAAGGTTATTTGTAAACTTTCTTATTTTGCTAATACTTTGAAACATAACATTTCTTTTGCTAATTAATCCATAGGTTATTAGAAAAAATCGATTTTGTCCTCATTGCATAAAATAACCAATTTACTAGTACACTGGAAATTATAGCTCGATTTTACCTCTTCTGTAGTAAATTTAGTTCAATTTCACTCATACAATTAAAAAAAAAACAACAAAAAGTGAGGAATTCCTCAAAAAAAAAAATTGCCTAAGAATTCTACCATGAGGGTAAATCGAGTTGTTTTTACGTGAGAGCAAAACTAAACTTCTCCGATAACTTTAGGGGCAAAATGAACCCTCTATGAACTCGACATCGGAGAGGGGCGAAAGCAGCTCATTAAAGATATCGACTGAATAATGCTACGTTGTCACTGTCCGAGTTTATGTTTAAAGTTGAAATTTCAAGTTATTAAGGACTTAATACATGTAATTATAATCAAACAAGAGCTAATGCATTAAACTGAAAGCCCACAAACACTTTATCAAATTGAAAATATCAGGGACTGAGAATGTTATTTTCCTTATACAAGTCAACCACTTACATAGCAACTATATATTTGACCATAAAGTTTGCATTAAATTGAAAATTTCAGATCTTTATTTTATTTTGATAAAGATTTATCATCATGGTGTATTATATTTTTCAACAGTATATTTTTAAATCCTCTAAAAAAACAAAATATCTTTTAAATTTTTATAATATTTTTAATAATGTCAATCAAGAGCTATAAAAAATTTGACCATGCAAAGAATATATTTTTTTCCCCAAATACTGCTATGTGATAAACACAATAATTATTTCCAGCAATTATTACTTAGTTCATAGAAAATCATTTGTCTTAATCATAATCATTAATTAATATACTAATTAGTATTTAATAATTAAATTATTAAAAAGAATCACAAGAAAAGTTATTCACTAACCTTGGCCCCCCTGTCAACACCATTAGACCCATGAGAATTCTGTTGAGTCATAACTGCCGGAGCCGCCGTGGCTGCCGCCGCTGAAGGTGGTACCGGAGATGGAAAAGGAGCCGGAAGAGGAACCACTAGAGGCTGAAGAGGCGGTGGCTGCTCCAACAACATCAACGGCGGGTGACCCGGCGGCGGGACAACAGAAATCGACGGCGGAATAGGCGGCGGAGGAGTCGGAATCGGAGGCGGAGACGGTTGTTGTACTTGATGAAACACCGCCACAGGCGACGGCGACGCTGCAATTGTGCCGCCGGAACCGCGTAACAGGAGATCGAGGCGAGGGTAAAGCGGCCAGGAGGAGCCGTCGGCGGCGGCGGATTCAGAACGGTAGCGTTTCTTCATAGACTCGATTTTGTTCTTACATTGGGTTTGGGTTTTGGGCGATTTAGAACAATTGGCCCGATTCGAAACGAACCGGGCCACATCTTCCCAATCATGACCTTTGAGTTTGGCTCGGTTGCGGAGGACCCATTTGCTCTCATAAGCTTCAAGAAGGCTCGAGACGGCTCCTTCACTCCACTCGTCTCTCTTCAGCCTATCTCCGCCGCCGGAAAACCCACCTCCGCTGCCTCCGCCGGTGAGGTTCTTTCTTGAGGAGGATGATTCTTCTAATTTGATGGAATTAGTTTCTTGATTTGTTGTTTCTTTGTCCATCTCTTTCCATGCTCAAGGGGGAAAAGGGAAGTTTTTTTTTACTAGTGTTTATTGTTATCTTGTTAGGATTGGAGGGAAAGAGAGGAGAGAGAAAGGGAGGAGAGAGAGACCACTAGCATTATAGAGGGGGAAAAAGAGAGGCTAGTAATAGTGGTAGAGTTTAGTGGGAAATCAAAGGTAGAGAGAGAAAGTGAACCACTAGCATTTTAGAGAGAGAGAATTTGGGTTTTAGGGTTAGTGATTTGTGGGCAATAATCCAAGAAAGTGGTTCAAGTTGTCAAGGGTTAGTGATAGTAACATCTTAACCATTTAAGGGTGTGGTTTAGTGTAGTGGTAGAAGGATTAAGTTGCTTAAATTAGAAATTGTGAAGCTATATTCTTTTTTACTGAACCGAATGTTATTGAACTGAATGTTACTGAATTGAACTAGTAAAGAAATACATGGCCTAAGTTTGCGGAATGATCGATTAAATTAGAGATCATGAATTCAAATGTTATTGTATGTATTAAACTATATATAATAGCGAGACATAGACTGATAAGGTAGACTTAAGTGTCAAACTCTTAGGCGTCAAGCGGGTGTTTTCTATGTATGAAAACTATGATCTTGTGATAAGTGGTATTAGAGGTAATAGTATTGTAGTTACGGAGTTTACTATAACGCTTTTGAAGGCACGATAGTGAATCTTATGTCTTTGGAATGTTGCATAAGTGTGCTTTAGAGAGGATAATGAAATGGACACGAGTAAACAAAAAGACGTAGTGAAAAATTCGTTAAACGCTTACTACCAAGATTACGGGTTTCAAAGAAAGTGTGGATTGAGCGATTAAGAGACGCACATCTAACTCAATTGGATTAGCATACCTAACTCAATACATAACGTAAAAAAAAGAATAGCAAATATCCGTCTAAAAAATGTTAAAGTAACCTCACTCTCCTTCTTTTCCGTGTATGTTAGGAACCACGAAATGATGTTAAATTTTTTGTGTATAAAAGTTCAATGTCGTAATTTTCTAAGCTATTTTATTTCAAAGTTATATTTAAGTAGCAAATCTTGACAATTTAACTTAGAATTTTTAGTCAAATTAATCTTAGGGATAAGTTCAAAAATAATGCTCGTGGTTTACTCATTTTTCAAGTAGGGATCTGTGGTTTAACAGTTTGCAAACAGAGGTACGTGGTATGATTTGTTTTGCAAATAGAGGTATGTGGTATGAGTATTTTTGCAAAACAAAGTATCTGAAATCACATTATTAATTTTTGATAATATTTTTATCTTTTAAACGACTTATATCTCTACATTGACAAAATATTGATCTTTCAAATCGAACTGCAAGTTGTAAAATGGACTTAAACGTCAAAATAGTATGTAAATCGTCAAATTATAAAAGAACGTAAAACGTCCATAATATAATTTATGATTTCGATTTGAGAGTGAGAAATGTCATTAAATGATATGTTTTATCGATATGTAAATGTACATTTTCTTAAAAAATATGAAATATACTTCAATCGAATTGAAACGTAAAGTTGTAATTTATGATACCTTATTTTGCAAAAAACTTCATACCACATACCAATATATGCAAACTGTTAAACCACAGACCTCTAATTACAAATTCACGAAACAACGAGCATTATTTTTAAACTTATCCCTTAATCTCATATAACACTTGTTAAGATCAAAACTGGAACTTCTTGCAAAATATTCATTATATATGTTGACAAGTATCAATTTTGGACTAATATTATAAAAAGAATCAAGTTATAAAAAAAATTAATACATAGAGTTTGGTTTGCACCGAATTAGTTTTAAAAGTGAAATTTTAGGAGCTACTTCCATTCATTTTCACTTGTAAAATTTAATGGATCAAGATTAGATAGAATCTGTTTAGTTTAAGGTGGTTCATTTATGAAATTTATTTAGGTTACTCTCCTATAAAGATGGCCTGTTGCAATTTTCAATGCTAGATGCTAAATTCTAAGAAAATATAAGATGCTAACTAAATTCATAACATGCTGTCAAAAAAAAAAAAACTAAATTCATAACAATCTTCTATTATTATTATTATTTTTTGGAGGGGAGAAAGTTTGAGGATGGAATCCAAGACTCCCACCTTCCAAAAAGGAAGGTGGTGCTACCAGACTATTTTTTGGTGTTTTGTGAATAAGGAGAAAATATTGAATTTATTTTGAAACTAGCTACCTAGAAATGCAAAACTTTTTAGTATGTAACTTGTAATACATTGCTCAGTTGGTCTTCTTAGCCTTCCTATATCATCATAACTCATAACCCATTCTTTTATAACCGTGAGCTTCTATGAAGAGTTGAGTTTTGAGATCTATTATTTTCATTATGTGTTAAGATTTATCAATTGACTTGATTCAGTATTTCACACATGTAATACGATTTAAAGAGATAACTTTACTAATTATGAATCATTTGATACGATTATTATTTTTATTGTATTATGAATAAATATATCAACTAGAATGGAGTTCCTCTTTCTCACCAAAAAAAAAAAAACTAGGTGCGTATCTACAAAATTCATACATGTCAAGACCAAATACATGGAAATACACTAACTCATTTTATACTATACCCAATACTCATGCATTCTTCGAGAAATTTGTGTCTGACGACCCACTACATATATAAATATAAGAGATAGCTATATATGTCATGATGAGGAGAAGGTTCAACTCTAATTATTTTCGCTTTCTTTATCTCTTCTTTGTATATTTTTATATTCACGACAGTGTAATAAAATATGTTAGGCACTAGTTGGACGGTTGAGAGCCTCGAGACAAGCCGAGGAATTAGATGGACACAAATCAAATTTTAAGTGGTTAAGCGAGCCTATAGGGTAAAGTCAATCTAAATCTGATTCTCAATATAAACGGTCAGACATAGTTTTTATCTAAACACTGATACACGTGAATCTTATAACTTCACCGTTGAAGTCTACACATGCTATACAAATGACAGCTCTCAAATATTTACATGGTTATAACATAATAACTCATTTTAACACCTCTTTATCTCCAATTACAGTTACCAATTATCCTTATACATTATTCATACACTTCAATGTTAGGATGGTGGTGTGATGCATTGTTGAAATGTTATGGTATATACTGGTTACTTTCAAATGTTTGAAGGTTGTGTCATTTTGGCTGTTAGCGTTGATATGAAGCCAACCAAGAAATCCACTGGCCTATTAGAGAGGGGAAAAAGGGTGATAATGGTGGGTCAATCACATGGGTTTGTCACCCACTCTTGCATATATATATCCTATCACCAATTCTTCAATCACCACTACTTCCACTACTAATAGCAATTTATGTTAATACTCTTAATAGCTATACCTCCCTTTTCATCTTTCTTTTAGCTTTTTAATTACCATTTGGTACCTTTTGTTCAAACCTTTTTGGTTTAACACTAGTCAAGTTAAAGGTTTGGATTCATTGATCAAGAGTCTCAACTTGTTTATACTATAGAATTAGTGTACGAACAAAATTAATTGAAAAATGATTCACCTAAAAACTCGAAATGAGTAGTGAGTTAAACTAAAAAGCAAGTCATAACAACTATTTTACCTTTCAAACTTAAAGTTCAAAGTCAGTTAGAACCTCAAACTAACAAATTCATCAATCGGGTAAGCAATAATCATTGATTGGGTCCTCATTCTATTTGAAAATTATCAATTGGTATTATTTTGACATGAAATATAATATAGATTAGTTCAAAATATGATTAAAAATAGATTTTGAAACTCTTCAACTAAATAGTTTTGTAACTGAGACTCAATTAAATTTGAATGGTGATTTTAGTAGTTTGAGGTCCTAATTTTGGATCCTTACTTTGGAGGGTTAAATAGGTGTTGAGTTAAAATGAAAATCTTTGGTGGATTCACCACAATGCACCATTAGAAAGCATATACATGTCATTGATACTTATAGAGGAGCATTAACTATATACCTTTCTTTACAAACTTTTTCCATTTGTGTATATGCTTATTCTTGTCAAGTCTTAGTTGTGCTTGCTTGCCCAATCAAAATTGTGATGGTTAGTTAATTAAGTGGTTAGCAACTCATATTCTTAATAAAGATAAAGAAACAATTTGAGTCACTAGCCACCACTCATCTACATGCTTAAAATAATTGTTCCATTGAACAATTTAGTTACGATCACTAGAAGGGTTAATTTGGTTTTTCTTTACGGCTTAAATTTTTCAAAAAATATATATCCTTTATATTTACAGGACCATATATTCACTATGCTTGCTAAATTACATTGTAATAACAAGCGTTAGACATTACTAAGACGATCAAGGATCTTCGAGGATTAAGTCAGGAAACTATTCGGAAACAAGTCGGATCCTGAGCGTCTACTTGGATCTGGGTGGTTCAGCTGATTCAAATCGTATTCTCCATTTCAAGCAGTTAGGTGGAGGCTAAACGGCTAGACAGTTTTCATTTAAAATAGTGTCAAATTAAATTTAACAAGACGAATATCAACTAAGTTATATCGTGTTGCTAATTGACTTGTGAACTCGTCATGAGTGGTATACTTTTGTTAGCAAGACGAATATCAACAAACTTGTTTAAGCAATTTAGCCTTAAATACAATTGTGACAATTTATATTGTCACGGGTTTATAAGCTATTTCACCACATTTATATATAACTTAAAAATCATTTTATCTTTAATTATATATAAAAAGATATTATAACATATACACATTGTAGCTCAATTGACAATATATGATAAGCTTATGACAAGAGAATTCAAAAACTATTTTCAATAAATCATCTAGAGAGATGATATACTTTAAATGGACAACCTCTTGATTATCAGCATTATCTTAATAAATTATTAAATATTTATGGAACATAAAATATATATATATATATATAATAAAATGAATTGGTGTTATCATAATTTCAGCACTTTTTTTTGGGTACTAAAAAACCTTTTTCATTTTTACGAAGTAAATATTAAGAATTATGTTTTTTTTAAGTAAAAAATCATTTAAAAAATAATAATTGTGAACCGCTAGAAGGAGGGGTCGAACCTCCGACCTTGTGGTTAACAGCCACACGCTCTAACCAACTGAGCTATTCCAGCTTGGATTTTATTTCTTTATTTGTTGTTTTTATAATTAACTTGTAATAGAGGTTTAATTCTTTTATTATATGTCATTTCTTTATAATTCTTTTGTTGAAGTCTAATTTGAAAAGTCCACCTACTTTGGATTGTATCTAAATGCCAAAAATAATGCCTAGATATGCAACTCACTCTTTGATTTTAACTTTGTTACAAAAAAGTAGAAAATTACAAAAAAATAATAAGTAAAAAAACAAAATGCAACAGAAAAACTATAAATATTGGAAAGTTTATAAACACTCTTGTTGAAAAAGTTTAGATTAAACCCAATAATAATAACAAGTAATTATAGAAAAGTAGAAAATGCCATTAGCAAGCTATTAGGGAAGTTGTGGAAAAGGTAGTTGGAGGAAAAAAAAAATAAATGAATTGAGGACTAGAGTTTTTCTTTTTCTCAACGCTAACCTGAAAAATCTTGTAGCATGAACAAACATGATAAGAAATATCAATTATTATTGATATTAATGTAAGACTTAGAGATCACGTTTTAGTGTAAACAAGACTCATTGTACTCAATATTTGATGGGTGTCGGAACCACCATCTGCAACAAATAATTGTAAACAAGGTAACCAGTCGAACTCAAGAGATTAGTACTGATTCAATTAAACCATAATCAAGAAAACAAGCAAAGTAAATGAGGGGTTTTGAATTTGGATTTGAAAACAAAGAAATTGCAGCAAACTAAACAAATTAAAAACAAACAAAGACTCAAACTTCAGCTAAGGAATATCGCATGTAAGATTCTTAAACTCTATTGATCATTGACAGAAACGATAAATCTTAATGTTATGAATTGGATTGCTTATAGTTGCCGGCTCAACACTCCCAACCTTATTCTTCCGTATTATTAGACTAATCAAGTAAGACAACCAATTAATCTCTAATCAAACAGATAGTTCTTCCTCAGCGACTAAATTTAATCTGTCGAAAGCTTTAAGAAATAGAAGAACCCAAACTGACTAAATCGAATTCTCAGCGATGCCGATTCAAATTCAATTACGCATTCATTTACTACTTGTGCTACAACATTCTGATGATTACAAATTCTAAATCCTAACTAGTTGATTAACACTTGAACAAACTAAATAACTGACCATAATTACTCATTCACTCAGATAATCAATGAGACTAAATCTCTAAACTCAACAAATGCATAAACAACACAGGAACCTTAAGAACAATAACAATCTCACAATAGATGAAAGAAAATCCGCCTTTGAATTAAATCCTTAACCGAATAACAAAACTTAGCCGAACATGGCTAAGAACAAACCTAAAAGCTAAAAAGACTATAAAAACTGATTGAAAGACTCTATGAAAGATTCATACTAGACTCGATGAGAGATTCCTCTGGCTGCTGGAATTTCTCTCCTATTTATAGGAGTTGTCAAACCTCATTTGAGAGATAAATCCTAGCAAAGTAAGAAATATAAAAAGTCTAAACTTCCTAATTCTAATTGGCTTCTTTCTTCGTGATTTATAGGCTCAAAATCTTTAATTGACAGTTGGAAACGTGTTAGGAAAGAGTTAATTCAGATTTAATTGCTTCGGGAATTTTTTTGCCCACCAGGTCCCTAGTCTTGGGCAAGACTAACTCCAGTTTCCACTTCAGTTCTTCAAAATAGTTCCAAACTGCAACTTTATTCAAAACAGCTCCAAAACAGTCCCAAAAGCTTCATTTTTTCCAGATTTTCTCCTGACGATGTAAATACAATAAACAAGTAAAATGCTCCTAAAATAGTTAAGTTAACCATGATTTAAAGCAAGACGGAAGCATATATACATGTCATTTTACGCACTCATCAATATCACTGAAGAAATCCATCTTAGAAGAGATGATTTTAGAAAAACTTAAGTATGTCTATGAATTAAAAGGTCTAAAGATGTTATAATTGAATTCAAGATTTAGAATCTTAGTTAGAGATATTGTGATTCCATAGAGATATCTTAGTCTCGCAACTATACGTAATAAACTTTAGTTGTTAGGGAGATCACTTTAAAAGTTCATGAATAACTTCAAATTGGATTCATGGACCTATTCACATGTTCGTCTCATCCAACATGCATTCATTACACCGGGGTTGGATTAGGAAAATTGACATTAGACCGAATCTTGTCCGAGTCGATAATTTTCGTCTAATTCATATTGAAATTTATAAAAAAGATATGACCAATTAGTCTCACCTAGCCTATTTTGTTAATGTTAAAATTTACCAGTCCATATATCTTCTTATCGTTGTGGTTCTTGTCTTTTTCTATTGATATAGGCAACTGATTTTCTATTTAGTTTTCGGAGGTTTTCTTCACTCGTGCAATAAAAAAAACGCAATAAATATTATTTTATATACAAATTTGAACATTTCTTATAAAAAAACTGTATTGAGTTAAATTTTGTAATTTGATTTTTGAGTTCATATGTTGAGCAAAAAGTATAATAATGAATGGATAACCAAAAAATACTTTGCAAAAATTGAGAACGAAGAGAGATGACACTTGACAATTACATTACTTTGTGGAATCTGATTATGCATGGTGGAATTAAATCATATAAACCATAATTGAGGACCATCGTCACCACTACCCTTTTCAAAATTTAGTCTAACTACCATTTAATTTTAAATTAATATTTTTATTGTTGCCAAATAAACGAAATTGGGTAATGGGATCTTAGGACAATATTACACCTAAAATCAATGAGAAAAATCAATTCCTCTCCATTAATTGTACAAAAGCACTCCTATCTGATCTTTATGTTAGAAATTGATTACACTTAAATTTACTTGAAACTGATGGCAGATATGTATTTACCGCAACAATGCGCCAAAACTCATGACGGCACGAGGGCAATTTTACAACCCTCAAGAGCACACATCACCATAATCTATAGCAAAAGTGTCAAACTGTGCGAAATATTAACAAAAATGCTTATATTAATTGTGTAAAAAAATAAAACTGATGCAACCTTGCGCCAAAAATCATTACCCTTTTCCTTATTTTTAGGCAAAAAACACTATTTCGATACTAATTTATCCAAAACTAATGATTTTAGCTATTGATTTATCTAATTTAGTTATATTTAGTCAGTGATCTATCAATTTACGGTTTTTATAGTGGATCTACAAAGATAATTACCTATATAGGATAGTCTAATTGTTTTTCATTTTTTAACAAAAATGCAAGTTTTAAATTTGAGCTAGCAAAGTTGTCTAAATTATTTATTTTTATATTTTGCCTAGCTGGTCCTAGTTTATTTGGAGAGGCAAAAAATCAAAAAATTCCAGAAAATGAGATTACATAAAATTGGCAAAAAAGGATCATATAGGTGATGAATTTGATATTTAAAATTGATGTGTGGCTTACTCTGCTTCTACTGTTTCTTAGCTTGATTTAGATCTTCTTGCTTTTCTAACATTTTGATAGTAACAACTGTTTTTGAACATTTTTTAATTGATTGCTTACCTAACATTTACTATTTATAAATTCATTGCAATTTTGGACAATTTTCCAAGCCTTTTCTCATATATGTCATCTCCAATTCACTCAATTGCTTAGTTGGAGGTTGGAAATAACAATTTAAAGTTACTTGAGCGGTAAATGTTACAACTCGTTTGGGTTATAAGTTTTGAGCTTTAGTTCTAGTGTATCTAGTAAATAATAATTAGGAAAAGAATTACCTAAAAAATATCTTAACGTACAATCTGATCAAATCAACAAGGTAGTTAGTATTGATTGCTTGGAGCGAAAATGTCTTGTTTTATTGATTTGTTACGTGGATATAAAATCACTCTATATACCATTATTTGAACCTGAAATTCACAATAAATTGAAAACATTAATTATAAAAATTTTACTTCTATCAAAATAATTTATAAAATTTTACTATTTCTTTTATTTTAAAATATGCTTATACTTCCACAACAACATTAGAAGCAAAATTGCTTTACCATTCATACAACATTAAATTTGTTTTATTTTTGTTTAGTTAAAGA
The DNA here is from genome assembly GCA_028411795.1 of Euphorbia peplus. NCBI lineage: Eukaryota > Viridiplantae > Streptophyta > Magnoliopsida > Malpighiales > Euphorbiaceae > Euphorbia > Euphorbia peplus. The sequence goes on along the minus strand of CP110843.1, from coordinate 1,551,758 downwards.
ATAAAAGAGATGAAAAAGTAAAGGGGAGAGAAGGACAGTTGAGGACACCTAACAAAACTCAATTAGGCAGCTTTCAAATTGCTCCTCTTCCACCTAAATTATTGTCCTACAAAAGTTGAATATAGTCAAACAATTAGGACCATATAATACTATTCCCATTTCTGACCGTTACAGTTACATTTCATTTTCACTTTCAAATTTCATTGCTTATCATCTCAAATTTTGATACAATGTAAAAAAATTGCCAGTTCCTACCGACATTCATTATTAATATAGTTTATTCACTTTCTTTCCATTTTTGATGTATAATACAATATTATCATTGCTATTATTTTGCATCTTTTCTTACTCGGAACTTTTATCGTCGCATTACTCTCTCATAAAACAGTTGTTAGAGGTTCACTAGTTTTTGTTTGATTGTTTTCAAATCAATATCGTAGTCCCATTATGTATTTTTTATTTGCTTCTGTTCTATTCTCATTTCAAGAATAATTATTATAGAATCGAGTTAGTTGGTCAATTTAGGTTCTAAAATCATGATTATCCATGTAGTTTACAATTTATTTATAGCAAACATAAAAATAAATCATATAGTTATCTCATTGTGATGACAAGCATAGCATTTCATCAATCAAATTCAGAAATTTCAAGGCATTTTATATAATAAAAGCAAGTCCATACCAGCATTTTGGCCCAGATGCAATATAAAAGCCAGGTCCATATCCAATCAGGAAAAACCATGCTTGTAAAATTATAATCATATTCATTAAGCCTGTGCACATTGTATTCTCAATCAATTATAATCAGGTGTAAGATATGGTCACTTTGTTTTTGAGTTACTTTGTTTGTACTTTGCTTTATTCACCATTAGATCACTTTTCACCTCATGATCTAATGGTGGACAAAACAAAGTAATGGTTACTTTGTCAAAAACAAAGTAACCATAGAATTTCCCTTATAATCATATTCATTAAGCTTTTACTTGCCGAATTAATTAACTTCAAACATCTACTTCAATTAAAAAAGTGTATTCATTTCATCCACATATAAATTTGTATCTTTTTCAAAGTTCAAATCGAAGATTAACAAGATTTTTATAGTCACATGAGACATAAATGCTACTTTCGAGAAAAGAATACGATTTGTTAACCGAAGGTCATATTTATAGTTACTTTTATGATCACGAAAATTGATGTGCGTTATATAACTAATTATGTGTAAAATTAAAATTCAGGAGTTTAACCAGTAAAAAATTGAAAAGTTGAAGGATGTCTATTCTTTTCCAAAAAGTTAAGGGGGGTGTTTGGCAAAGAGCTTTTTGGCCTAAAAAGAGCTTTTTGAGCTCAATTAGCATTTTGAACAATTTTTATGGTGCTTGGCAAAGAGCTTTTTGGGAGAGCTTTTTGAGCCCAAAAAGCTCTTTTTAAAAAAGCTCCTAAATGGAGCTTTTTGAATTAGCTTTTTCTCCTATTTTTTATAAATGGCTAAAATACCCTCATTTACCATTTTAATTTTACATCTCTATTTAATATTTTACAACTTCTCTATTTAATATTTTTTACAATTTTATTTTACTAACTTCTCTATTTAATATTTTTTGAAAATTAGCTATTTCCACTATTTCTTGAAGTTACTTGATTTAATATTTTTTAGCAACTTCTATTTATGACTTTTTAAAATAAAACATGTATTAATGTTTTGTTTATTGTTGTGTCAAATAAGTGATGAGGACACTCTGGCAAGAGGACCAGGTCGCAAATAGCACAGCAAAAGTAAATTATCGTATTCCACAGAGAATAAAAACGATCCACGGTTGTTCTAATGTTAAAGCACAATCAACTTTCAGTTGGGTAATAAGTAAATGAGGGATTCTTTTACACTAATTCTAACAGTGAATACTAATAATGGTTAACTAGAACCAAGATTACTAAAACAAGCAAGAATGAACTCCAATCACTTAAAGAACAGGCAGAGGCACAACCAGAACAGGCAAAAGTAATTGTTCTCTCTCTCAAACATACATGAAGTCTTGATTTCATAGATTTAGGGTCTCTTTCCTCTTTTTACACTCAAATCTGAAGTTACGTCATTGAGATCTATAGATGCACGATATCCGCGGTTTACTTCTAACATACATCTAAGCATTAGAGATAGGAAAGCATTATAAATCAGAGAAATATAAACCCCTAACATGCTATACTCAGGTCTGATATAATAACATGCATTAAATGGTAGATCCGTTTCATAACTTCGGAGGTCTCCTGGTTATTCCACTGATTACTAAGGATAGCAAGGCCTTAGATGAAATATTGCTCCATTTAATAATCAACAAGAATCTTCATGTTAAAAGAAAGAGAAATCAACTTACTTTCACCAGCTCCTTGGCTGGCCTTAGCCTGTAGACAGATTACTCACTCATCTCCCTGGTTGTTCTCACAATAAATTCCGTAGACTTTAAAGCAAGCATTAAAGAGAAGATGAATAAATGCAGTAGATTGAGGCTGGAAAATGAATTCCCAGAAAAGTATCAAACTTGAATACAAGAGGAGAGAAGGAAGAACTACAACTACTACTTCTCTCTCTAAAATTAAAGTTACCAATTAAAATTAAAAATTACAATAATACAACTCTGCTTCTCACTCTGATCTAACCCTTTTATCTTCCCTAAACTCTGATTACAGCCGAAGGTCAAGCCCCCTTGGAAAATGGAGAAGAAAAAATGAATGGACTAGATCAAAGCAAGTACAAGAAGGTACAACAGATGAACAGTGACTCAACTGTTCTCCTGCAGAAAAAGCAATAAAGTAAAAATGCTTTCTTCACTTCCTATCACTTCACCCCAAGTTGTCACTTAACATTTCAGATCAAAACTTCAGTCCCACTTGCCAACTTGCTAAACTTTAACTTTTCTCAAACAATCATCGTTGACAGAAATACCCTTCAAGAATTTCTTTATCAAAATATCTGAAACACAGCTGGAGAACAGCCAGAAGTGCTTGTTCTAAATAAACAGAACAATCTGCATAAGTCTTCAATAAATATCCCAATTAAGCTCAAATCTCATTCTTTTAGGTCCTAACTTGATGAAATATACCCACATAATATGAGCACATTCTGGACTCATCATTTATGGATTAATGATATAATTATGTAACTTTATTATTATTTGAAATGTGGTTTGTAAGCTACAATTATGTAATTTAATATGAATTGGTTATTTATTTCCTATTTTTTCTTTTATTTTTCTATATTATTAAAGTATTTATAATATTTGTTAAGCTTTTAACTACATATATTATACAATAATATCAATGTCCTTAGTTGTCATTTTACCCAAACAGCTAATTTACAAACAGCTAAATTTTACCAAACATGTTTACAAATAGCTAGTCAAAACAGCTAGTTAAAACAGCTAATGCAAAAAGGTAAACAGCTAACAGCTAATTCAAACCGCTAACAGCTCGTTCCCAAACAAGGCCAAGATGTTTCAATGCAACATAATACAGCAGAATCTGTGAAATTGTTCTTTTTTCAATTCAGCATATTACCATACATACTACAACTAGGCAATTTGAGTGAAGAATAAAGGTAGAGAAATATGCCCACAAGTAAAGCAAAACTGTTTGCATCTCAACAAGTTTTACTGTGTTCAATCTCGAACGTTTCATTCAACTACGCGAAAGTATACAAGTCAATATGCAAAAGAAAAAAAAAACATACGTAAAAACGCTATGCAAATAATTTACTGTCATCTTTAATCAGTTCAAGATTATTCTGAGATTGATCTAACTACGAAATATATAGGATTGTCAACGGGTCGGATCAGGTCGGGTTTAACAGAAACCAAACCCGATCTGTCAGATATTCGGGTATACCCGAACCCGAACCCGATTATTAAATGGATTTAAATCTGTAACCGAACCCGACCCGCGGGTAATACCCGAACCCGTCGGTTACCCGATTACCCGAATATTTTTTTTTTATTTTTTATATTTTAATACAAATTATAACTATAAATTGTATTATCAATAAATAAAAATAAAAATACATGAATATCAAACCACAATAATTAATTTATAATTCTAAATAAATATCCAAACACAATATCAAAATAATAATTCATAATCTTAAACACAATAATTAAAACAACAATCCATAATTTAAAATACAATAATAAAAAAGAGGTTATAAACGGGTTTATTTGGGTATCCGCTCGGGTTTTATAATCGGGTTTCGCGGGTTCGGGTTCGGGTACCCGATCGGGTTTACATACCTTACCGAACCCGATCCGAACCCGACTGTCGGGTATGAAAAAAAAACCATATCCGATCCGCGGGTATTTTAGTCGGAGATTTTTTTAACCCTAACGGGTCGGAACCCTACGGGTGCGGGTTTATGCCCGACCGATTGACAACCCTAGAAATATATAATGATACTTGCTTTTTAGTTACGAACGAAGTCATTCAACTAGAATTTAGAAAACTAGAGTTTGCTGAAGGTAGCAAGAGTTGTTTCTCTGGAAAATCAGAGTTTGTTTGAGGAACATATGCTTATTTTTGACCCGACAATACAATTTTCAAAACCCTGTTTGACATGATCAATTTGATATGATTATCATATTTATTATTGATATCGTGTTTACAATACAATATCTCGTTTTAGCATTTCTAATTGGAGTAACCCTTTTCTATCTATGTTGTATGGAAACAGAAACAAAAATTGACACCGAGAAATGTTATTTATAAAACATACGTGGAAAGCTTAATGGAAACGGGAAGGAAACTGAACCGGAAAGGAATAGAAAACGGAAAATGCTAATGAATAATAGAAAACGGTCTAACAAAAATCATTTTCTTTCTTTTAACTTGAATCCGAAAAACTTCTATTCACTTTTCTCTTCTATGTCTTTTTCATGAATCATGAGTGTGTAATTAGTAATCACTCTCTAGACTATCACAAGAGTTGCCTAATTTCTAAATCTATAATGGAAGTGCTAATTTTCTAATATCTATGTTTGTTTCATGTGCCAAAATAAACTTCAAAAACTAAAAATCCAACAAGATAATGACATGAAACCAACTCATTTTCTTTTTGTACATTACATTACAACAAAGAGAAAATAATAGGATATGAGTAAAACTAAGGAGCCTGAACTAAATTAAGAGTAAATTCATATGTATTTGCTGAAAGCAAAATATACATGTCAAGGCAAATAACACGGAAAAGAGGAGAATTGACTCACATATATAGAGAATCATGTAGCACTATAGTAAAACAATATGGAATATCTAACACACATTCCTCGTGCCCATAACCATATGAAGCGTAAAGCAAATATCGATATAGGCAGATCACTTAACATTAGATGAATTCTATGTTTGAAATCACAGATTCGAAAATATACGAATTCTACACCAAACAGAAGATAAGGTAAACAAAAATGGGTTGGATTCTTAAGAATCAAGGATGAACAGTTACGTTAGAAATTACCTCAACCGTATTGTTTTGAAGAGTTTATCTTTCCCCCTACCCCTGCACTAGAGATGCAAGATATTGTTTGGGAGACGTGAATTAAAAAGAAGTTCTTAAGCATATTGTTTTTGCTAAATTTGACATTGGATCATAGGATAGAAGAATTAGTTTGAATTAGTTGTAGTCACTTTCAAGTAGAACAATCAAAGCATGACTGAATCAAATTACAGAGAGACTTAAGAGTTGCAGATCAGCGAAATTGTTAGTTCCTATTGTTAGCAATAATATATTCGAGCTTGACAATCTGACAAGATCGCGTGGTGTTTCTGCAGATATTCCGGGCAAGTTCTTGAGCAAGAGTTAAGCAGGTTTTTTCTAACAAACATTCTTTTTATTAACTCTTCAAAGTTACTACTACATCATCTAAATTCTTGACTCACATTTATAGTTATTAGCACGCAGAGCAATACGTTATGATGTGAAAGGGGGAGGCAGTTGGCCAACAGAGAAAAAAGCATTGGCTGGCATAACTCTGAGGAAACTTCAGCCGAGTAGCGTTGAATGCAACATATCAATGGTAGTTCAGTTTCTCCTGGATCCAAGTCAATATAAACACTTATATAAGGACCGAGACTACTTTGGGTTAAAGAACAGACACTTGGCTTAAATGGTTCGCCCTGATTCATTATGGACCAAGAGAAGAGAGGCAACCTGTCTCCATTGGAAACGAGTCCTATGCACACTATGAGTCTGCTCAGTTTTCAGTATGCTCTCCTACGAGGGTCGAGGGTCAATACACAGGGAAACATACATACAGAACTAAGCGGAATTGAATAATGACCATTATCTTAGGGTCAGCTATATTCATGGAAGTAAGACTTGGCAAAATGCTCATAGAGGAGAAATCTCCACGGTATTCAGCACGTACATGGGGACATTGGCCTAGCCCGAATCTGACCCCATCACACGATGCAGCCCAATCATCACATTGTTCATCAATAGTTTATTGAACTCTAACATTAGATTAAGCAAAACAAAAGAGAAACAATTTTGCAAACATACCAATCCATTATTATTTATTCAACAGCATGTCTGAGTAGCTAATTTGTACAAACATGAGTGGATTGACAAAGAAATAACTAACCAACCGAATTCTGACACAGACATTCCTCTTTAGCAGCGTTCTGCATTTCGCCCCGCAGCGTTCTCCATTTCCATTACGTTTTAAAATAACATTTCTGTTTCCGTGTCCGTTCATCCGTTACTCTGATCTATCATCAAGTAAAGACTCAAACTTTCTACTCCCATTCATCGATCCACCACCAATCACCTTCAACAAAGCAACAGCTTTACCCTTCCCTTTACTCGTCCCGGCCACCGCCACCTCCTCAATCCCCTCCACAACTGCCCCTGCCATCTCCCTAACCTCTTCCACCGCCCTCTCCCCACCACTCCTCACTAAATTCAACAGTGCTGCCACCGAATTCTCCTTCACTCTCCCACTCAACCCCGTCCCCAAATCCAACAAATCCACCAAAATCCCCACCCCCGAAAACCTTGAAAACTCCGCCTCGCTCTCCTCACACCCCGCGACCTGCGCTATCACCGCGGTCGCATCCTCCACAATACCAACCCTCCCATCCTTCAACACCAATGAAAACAACGCCGGAACCACCCCTAAATCCACCATTGTTGCGCGGTTCAACGGGTACAACGCAATCCCGAAAAGCGCCTTGAGCGAATCCTTCACCGACCGGGGCGGCGAATTGGAGGTTTTGATGATCTCAATCAAGGAATACACAATATCCCTCTTAGATCCAATAATCGACCTATACGAGTCCACAATTAGGAGGCTGTGGAGCGTGGCGGCGGCGGATTGGACCGCCAGGGGGGAGGCGGAGGTGCTGTGGTGGCGCAGCGCGTGTGCGAGCGCGTCAAGGAGGCCGCGCGTGGACATGAGGGAGTCCTTCGCGGAGATTGAGATGTTGAGGAGAGTTGCGGCGGCGTTATCTTGAAGATCGTGGGAAGATGAGTAAAGGGTTTCGGATAAGTAAGGGATGGCGCCGGCGTCGGCGATGATTAGCCGGCTGTCGGAATCTTGTTTTGTGATGGTTCGGAGCTCTGATAAGGCGTCGGATCGGGTTTGTTCGGAGACGGAGCTGAGTTTTGATACTAAAGAACGGGCTGTTCGGCGTTTCGCCTCCATTGAAGCTGGTACAATCTGAGCCTGGTTTACTTCTTGATCGTCAGAAGCTTAAATTCAAGGTTTTGGTGTTAAAAAAATGGTGGGTTGGGATTGAAATTTGATTGTTTTAGGGATTTTTTAAGTAAAAGTAGAAGTTGGGATAGCGAAACGGGTCACGAAATTTAACTAGGTTGGCACTTCAAAACACCGAAACGCGTATTGGAGCTCGAAATTGGGGTATTGGGGATTGAAGTGGGTGAATGGGAGAGGGAAAGTGATGAAGAAATGAGGGAAAGTGTAAGAGTAAAGATAAGATTTTGACTTTTGGGGGTTTTAAGGATTGAAAAATGAAATGGACCGAAGTGGTTAATGTTTGATTTAATTTCACACGACAAAATATTGGGGTTTGGATTGATGTTTGAGTTGTCGGTTGGGCTATTTTACCCGCCGCCGCCAAAGAGTAGTTGGAATTAACTTTTATAAAGTAGCTCGATAGATGAGCGGGTCAATTTGGTGTATAAGCTCCTCGTTCGGATTTGGGTTGTTTGAATTTGAACCGCATTGTACGATGATAACAATGTTGTGTAATCTAGTTTGTAGAAGTCTTTGATGATGTGAATAACGTTTCGCGTCTTTTAATCATACTGAGTAAGTTATATTAGTGTTTAGAGAAACTCTAAACTATTTTTAAAACCTTTTTTGTTCTTTGCTTCATTTTCATTTGCTCTATCGCCATACCTCCTTCCTTCAAAACCTAGCTGCTCGGCGGAGGTGGAAGAATGAAATTCCTCCTTCTTCCTCCTTCCACTCGTGTTTGTCTTTTCTTTATTGTTTATTTTGTTAGTTTTGTGGGTTTGGCCAATTTTACATCTTCAAAGGTTCTATCTTACCAGATTTGCAACTACTAGTTATATAATCTCCGTTTTTAGCTATTCTCGATCTCGTACGAGCGGAAAAGATTAATTTTATCCGCAGATCGTTGATCTACGAGAGTGCACTATCAAAAAAGACTTTGATTCGAAATTATTGAGTTGTCAAGGCGATGAAGATTTGACTACTGTTATTTATCTACAGATTTGGATTTCTGAAATATTTATTATTGTTTTTTTATTTTTGTTTTTTGTGTCTTTTATTTGGATTAGTTGTAGCTCTCATTGCCCTTTGTGGTCTTTATCGTGCTCTTAGTAGTCTTTGTATGCACTTTTGTCTATCATTTTATGAGGTTTTTATCCCTCCCTTTTATCATCTTGTTGTATCACTTGTAATGTTTTTTCTATTATATTAATGCAAGTTACTTTCCTCTCAAAATAAATAAATTATATCAGCGGTTATTTATTTCTATGCTTGAATTGTTGTTAAATTTAGTACTATGGTATTGAAAATTACATTTTGTCAGTATTATAGTGCTTTTTATACTGATTTAAATGAATGCTTAATAGTAAGTAAATATTTACCAAAAAATAGAAAGTAAACTGTTAATATATAAATAATATTTAAGGATGATAATTTAAGGAAGTTTTATATTTTTAAATTATTTTGTTTTGTATACTTGAGTATTGATTGTTTGTTTGGTTATTAGTGAGAAATTTTTGAAAATGATGAATTAAAAAAATAAAAAGAATATAATTTTATAGAAATTTTGATAAAAAAAGTTTATTATTATTATTTCAAAAATATTAGTAAATCTTATTATTATGATGAAATAGACTCTTCTATTATTAAAATGCAAAGTCAATTAGAACAATATTAAATTTTAAAATCTATATGTTATTTTATTACTATAATTACAAAGTTCATAGATTGAATGTAATTTTCTGAAAATATTTTTTATCCTCACCTCAAGTCAATACTCTAATGGGAAAACACCAATATTCCATATTGACAAAATCTACTTGTAATTAAAAAGGATAAGCTACGACTTTCAAAAACGATTCTATATTAAAATAAGTTATAATGGTAAAAAAAAATGCTAAAAAGTTATTATTATGGGAAAATTAGTAAATTAGACCTAGATAGGGTTGTAAACAAGCCGAGCCGAGCCGAGCTTTCGCCTGCTCGAGCTCGGCTCGCTAGAAATTTATCGAGCTCAAAATTCTGTTCAAGCTCGGCTCGTTTAGCAGCTCGTTTGTTCACGAGCTGCTCACGAGCCGAGCTTGTTTAAGAGCTCACGAGCTTGCTCACAATTAGCTCATTTACGTTGTTCGCGACCAACTTATTTGTTGTGCTCGCGAGCTTTACTCATTAGAAGTTCATTAATTTTAATATGAGAAGCTCATTTCCTATGCTCGTGAGCTTTGATCACAAGCAACTCGTTTCTTTTGCTCACGAACGAGCTCGTTTATAATGTTCACGGACAAAATAATATAAAATTTAGCACATCAAATAATATTATGTATCATACATATAGTATGTATTACTAATTTTTAAATATTAAAAGCTATAACCGAGCTATTTAACGAGCTAGCATGTTCATGAACATATTCACGAGTCTATAAACGAGCTTGCTCGCGAGCTATGGAGCCGAGCTTTGACTTGCTCAAGCTCGACTGTTTACAATTCGAACCTGAAAATCGTGCTCAAGCTCGGCTCGTTTACAAATCGAGCCGAGCCGAGCTTTTATTGAGCCGAACATCGAGCCGCTCATGAGCAGTTCGGCTCATTTACAGCCTTAGTCCTAGACGATGATTGTTGTACTTTAATTTAGATCACAAATAAAGAATTTTTTATTTTTGTGATTTAATAAAAAAAATACTCTATATTAATAAATGTATCATACTTTTCTTTTATATAAATAGTAAAATTCCAATTTTTGAACCTCCTCATTTACACAGGGATGAACATACCAATTAAACTAAAAGCAATTAATAACTACATTTATAAATGCATTAAAATTCGAGTTCATATTTGATTTGGAGATAAAATATCGTCAAACTAAAATAATAATATATTAATTATTTTTTATGTGTGTTTACATAATTTATTTATTTTTATCAACAAAAGCCAATTAACTAGCAGTGGATTGAAAATCTGCCAGAAAGCAAATTGGCAACATGTGTGTATACATAATTTGATTGGTTAATGATGATAAGCATATTTTGACTCAGGCATCAAATATGTTGATATTAAACCCTCGATTACGATATTTTATTGTTATAGAATATTGCTATTGGTTGACAACAGTAGCATTGTTTTTCGTATCTTATCCTAATTATAAAGTTAAATTATCTAACAATTCAAAAAAAAAAAAAGTTGTTAAATTATCAAAGATTTTTGAAGTTATTTGACAATTGCATACACATTTTTAATTTATATTGTCGACAAGGTATAGACATATTTTTACTCTTGTAGAGCAAGAGTAATCTTACCTTTGCATTGTAAATAACACAGTTACTAGCTTAATTTTTGTAAGCAGACTGATTTTATATATATTACAAATTTTTTATCCCATTAATTCATTTTACTTGTACATCTTGTTATCGCTAATTAGTAACATACTTTTATCTTTATTTTGTAAAAAAGAAAAAAAAAGTAACATCAAATATATGTTCACATATAGTGTTAAGAGTCTTATCTTGTCATGATTATTAACATTTCAAAAAATATATTTTTGAGCCTAAATCTCTTTTTTTCTTTTTATTTTGAAAAGCAGCTTAAATTTCTGGTGTAGGCTATGGTCACTTTGTTTTTCCCTTACTTTGTCTATACTTTGTCTTTTTTACCATTGAGTTAGTTTTTAACCCATAATCCAATGGTTGACAAAACAAAGTAATGGTTACTTTGTGAAAAACAAAGTGACCATAGAATTTCCCTAAATTTCTTAAAAACATATGATCTCTAAATTTACCAAAACTCCTTTTTTCGGAAAATGTAAAACCTTGAATGGGCTATGGCCCATATATCAAATAGCGGATTATGTCATTATAACATTAAATGGACAACTTTAAGGCCCATTTAAAGATTGCTGGGCTAATCTAGACTATCATGCTGGGCTAAGCTATTGTTTGATGTATTATCTTTATGAAAATATATTTTTGAAAGGTATTTTAGAAAAATATTTGTGATTTTGTTTTGGATTAATACATCTATTAGTTGTCGGCCCAATGTGGTTCGGAAACCGGATGGAAAACCAAAAAAATACATCTATTAGTTCTCCATATTTAGAATGAATATTATTTAGCGCCTACTCTATTCAAAAGGTTAGGTTTTAGTTTATAATCTATTTAAAATGTTGAGTTTTACCCCTGATTTATTATATGATTATATGCTATTTAACGAATCTTAGATCGGCAAAATCTCAATCTTCAGTGTGGACAGATGATATTCCATTGATTTTTAGCAGATCATAAGGAATTAGTGTTACCAAATGGTAGACAATAAAATAAAAATACACATTTTGGATAGACAATAGAAAAATATTACAAAAACAATGTGTTGGTTGTCAAATAGTTTGAATACATTGAAACATAAATAATGTTTTATACTTTGTTTTGTAGAAAAATCAAGCACTTTTCGTATACATCAGATTTTTCGTTTATCTTGAACTCAAGAGATTTTATTGGCTTTCAAAAAACTTACTTTTAAGATCAATTTGGTATTGTTTTTCCCAACGTGAAAAATGACTTTCCTATTTAAAAGTGGCGTTTGTTAACTACAAAGTCATTTTCCTTGAAAGCTGTGGAAGTTGAAGTTGACGACAGTAATGAGTGAGTAAATGTAATGTTGTTGTCCTAATTAATTGGAAATACTGTATTTTTGTTTTTGTTTTTTTTTTTTTTTTTTTGTGAAAGCTATAATTTGTAGCTTTTCTTTCGCAAAGTTCAGTTTCTCCACCTTAAAAGTTCAGCAAAATTTTGAAAAAAATAGTACTACATTGGGTAGACAATTTGATACCTAAATTTATTTAAAAGTGATGAGATCAATTGTTAGGATTTAATATATATAAACACTTTTAAATCTATAATTAATATTCAGTTGTGATAAAAATCTTCAGATATTGATTAATACTTTTTTATAATTGGAATATATCTGAAATACAGAGAAATTTGCGATATACTAGTTAGAGCATCCCTAATGGAGTGGAAATTGGAAATATTTACAATGAAAAAGGGTTGAAATTCATTGAATGGACTAGTTGGAAGTGAAGAGGGAGAAAAGCATGTTGGAATTAATTCCAACGTTGAAAGGCAAAAAGGTGGAATGAGTGCAACTATGGAGAGATTATACACCAACCACGAGGGATGGCAACAGATAGGGTACCTACGGGTAGTGTCTTTCCCATACTCGTACCCATTAATTTTGACACTTCTCGTACCCGTTCCATTACCCTAACGGGTACACTTTTGCAATCCCATACCCTTAACCGTGTAAATAGCGGGTACCTACGGGTACCCATACCCGTTCATGCATAATATATGCTAACCATAATTTCTTCAAAAAAAAAACATCTAATCTATACATAAATTTAAAATTAATCCCAAATCATTTAAATTGGTTCAAACGAGAAAAAATCAAATTAAAGAACACTAAAAAAAGTCTTCATTTTGATAGAATTTTCATTTGTCTTACGTTTGAAATTACAATCCACATTCATTGACATTCAAAACAATAATGAGCTACACCAAGTAATGGGCCATTATTATAAACCTAAATAAATTTTATTCACTTATATATATATATATATATATATATATATATATTATGTATATTATTTATTGAGACAGGATACCCATTACCCAATACCCTCAAATATATCACGGGTAACAGGTACCGGGAACCCTAGGAGGTAATCCCATACCCGTCCTGTACCCGCCACGGGTAGTGTTTTAAATCTCATCCCCGTCCCATACCCTTTTAGACTGGATATGGGTAAACCCATTAAGGGCGGGTAGTGTCGGGTACCCGCAGGTAGGGTACCCATTGTCATCCCTACGAACGACTAAGTCCAAAATAATTGCCCTGAATGAGGCAATGTAACTGTTGATGAAGTAAAGTCTTTTGTTTTGTTATTTTAAAAATTAAGTATATGTAAATCATTGGAGTAAAATTTTTAATTGTTCTCAACAAGTCAAAGTTCTTACAATGGAGAACATACTATATAACAAAGAAATGGTGAAAAAGATGTAAAAAAAATGTCTGTAAAAGTTTTTACTGCTTTTTAGGATAAAAATTACTAGTAAATAATATTATTTAAAAACTTTTATGGTTTATTATTGTTAAAAATACATAAAAATTTTATTCTAATGGTTTTACATGTTTCTATATAATAATAGAATAAAAGATTAATATAAACTATTGAAGACGCTATAAAAGTTTAATGGTGGGTGAGAATTGAACTTGAATATTTTTTTAAAAAAGTTAGTATTTTTTAGAGACATTTTAGTAATTTTGTTATCTTATTTCCAACTCCAAATTGATTGCCATGTTTTTTTAAGGGGAGTTACTATACATCGACCCCCTAAATTACTAAACATCGACCCTGGCCCACCTATAACTCACTTTTTACAAAAATCTTTCCTATTATACCCTTCCTCATTTCACAAATTATATTTATAATTCTATTTATAAAATAATATTTATAATGAATATTCTTTTAAAACAATATTAATTCATTTTTTTAAGAATTTAAAAATTAGTCCGTTTTTCAAAACTCAATAAAATAGTCCGTTTATTAATACTCTCTAAAAAATCCGTTTTTTCAATACTATCTAAAATAATCCGTTTTGTAAAACTCTCTAAAATAGTCCGTTTTTTTAATACTCTTTATAATAATTCATTTTTTCAATAATCTCTAAAATAGTCCGTTTTGTAAAACACTCTAGAATAGTCCGTTTTTAAGAATTAAAGATCTAATTTACTCCATTTTTTTAAATCTCAAAAAAATTCCGTTTTATCATAATCTCAAAAATAGTCCGTTTTAGTATTTAACTTTATATAGTTCGCTCCCGAGTCAAACGGATAAATCTCAATATCCGTGTTAATGTATTGTTAAATCGGTGGCGGTGTGTCGTCGAACCAATAATCTTCTTTTATTGATTGATTAACAAATTTTATTTTTTAAAAAATAATACTTTCCTACAAAAAATTGAAAAGGAAATTGACGGTCATGGTGGCCGTCTATTCCATGATGAGGAAATTCTATCTCAACTTTTTTCAATTTTTCATGTTAACCCTAACCCTAACCCTGACCCTGATTCTATACCCTAACCTTGAATACTACCTTAAACTCTAAATCCATTATTTGCAATTTTTTATTAAATTTCTCACCCTAACTCTAAATCTCATACCCTTACTTTAAATACTACCTCAAACCCTAAATATATTTATTTGCAATTTTTTTATTAAATTTCATACTCTAACTTTAAATCTCATACCCTAACCCTAAATACAATTATCTACCTTTTTGTCTCATTTAACTTTTGTTTTGAAAAACACACTAATTTTGAGATGTTTTAAAAGACGGATTAATTTTTAGATTGTGAGAAAACGGACTAATTTTTAAATTTGAAAAAAGGGACTAATTTCATACCCTAACCCTAACTCTAAATTTCATATCCTAACCCTAAATCTCATATCGTAACCCTAAATACTATCTTAAACCTCAAAACCTTGAATCCTAAATACTACATTAAGATATTATGAATTTAATGAAAAAACAAGATATAATTTTAAAGAGTTTCAATCAAACTCGAATTCTTCCTTAATTTAATTTGATCATGTAATCTATATTTTTAATTATTATTAAATATAATTATCTTACATTTTGAGATTACTTTTAAAACGGACTAATTTTGAGATTATTTTAAAAATGACTAATTTTGAGATTATTTTGAAAACGGACTAATTTTTAGATATTGAAAAAATATGTTAATTTTGAGACATCGGATAAACCGACTAAATTTTGAATTTTTAAACACATTTCAAACTATATATATTTAATGTTATTATTTTTTATTTTATTAATTAATTAATTTATATGTTAAAAATTAAATTTAGAAAAAAAAAAAAAAAAAAAATTTTTTCAAAAAATAAAGGGCGACGGTCACTGTGACCGTCGCCGCCGTGGGGGCGACGGTCGTGGGCGACGGTCACTCCGACCGTCGCCTCCGTGGGGGCGACGGTCACAGTGACCGTCGCCGCTGTGGGGGCGACGGTCACTGTGACCGTCGCCACCTTTAAATTTATTTTTATAAATAAATAAAAAAATAAAGGGCGACGGTCACTGTGACCGTCGCTGCCGTGGTGGCGACGGTCACTCCGACCGTCGCTGCCGTGGGGGCGACGGTCCCTCCGACCGTCGCCGCCGTGGGGGCGACGGTCCCTCCGACGGGGGCGACGGTCATCTCCACCTTTAATTTTTTTTTTTATTTTTTTTTTTTATGGATAACTAAAAAATAAAAAAAATTTAATTTCTCATAAATACTATTTTTTTTATGTACACTAATCGGATATACGCTAATCAAATATTAGGATGTATTTAGGAATTTATGAGTTTAAATTAATTAAATACTAGGACTATATTCATTTACGTAAGAGTTTATTTTAGCTTGCGTGAACTTTTTTATTACAATTCTCGAGCGTTTATTGCTAATTTAACCTAATGTAATCTGAAATATATTAATTATTACGAGTATATCAATTATTAAGAGTATAATTAATTAATGGGTTCATATATATATAAATAAAACATAATATATATTTTCAACGAATAAAACATAATATATTAAATAATTAAATAATATATATAAGTTATAATAAGTTATAAAATATATAAATGAAAAAAAATATTAAATAATTAAATTAAATAAAATATAACTTTTAATATGTAAAAGGGTATTTTAGACTTTTTTAAAGTCAAAAGTGGGCCGAGGTCGATGTTTAGCAGTCAAAGGGGTCGATGTATAGTAATTCACTTTTTGAATCAAAAAGTTGACAATCTAGAAAAGAACAACATCCCCACATACACTATGCGATGGATTATAATCTTGTCAATTTTCTCGGCTGATAATCATTTTTTATTTACTATCATTGACTGGATTAGACTTTTTATTTTCAATTGTGTCTTCTCATAAATGGGCCCACATTAGTCAGCTTATGCAGACATTTTTCAGACCCATATAGTCGAAATGTGAACCATTCATTTAAGTTTGTTTCATAGTGCCTTGCCTCACATTCATTTTCTTTCTAGATATGTCAACCTTTTCTTTATGACGGATTCTAGAAGCCAACTTTTTAGTGTCTAAAAAACCCATTTTGGTGGGGTGTAACAACCTGCTGGGAAAACTAAAAAGGAATCTCACGGGTCATTTTAGAAATTTTTGAACCGAACTAAATAATTAAATAAAAAATTTAAAATCGTATTGATTTATTGATTGAGCTGAATATCCAAAAAACACCCGTAACCGAATTGAATACACTTTTATAGATACATTTCTGTTTTTTAAATATTGAATTGGATCGATTCATACATGTTCCTAATTGTGATCGGTTCTTTCTGCATTGGAAGCTGTTATTTTAATACATTCTATCGGTTAAATTAATAATTAACTGGTGAGAGAGAAATAAGTCAAGATAATAAGAAAATATATGGCATATTATCAATTGTTTGTAGGAGAAATATTTGTATTGAGAAGAATTAATAAAGTCGTAAAAAGTCCTTTTAATTGAAAAAGCTACTTTTCAGACCCGAATGCTCTTATAATGGTCATGACAAGTGAGTAGGTAAATTACATAAATGCTCTAAAAGTGTTTTATCATGTCAAATGGGTTGGATTTTATATAGCCTCATATTGAATGTTGAGCCTAATTTCATATTTCTCATCATTACAGTTTTTAGATATGACGATGATGATTTACGTGAGAATAAAGAGAGAGGCAAAGAGTAACTAAAAATTATAAATAAAGCGAATGTTCAATATAAATAAGTGGATGCCCAATATATGAGATTAGATAATTACAGTTAGTAGTAGAGTCAACTCTCAATATACAGTGCAATGAGAAATTAATATGTCTACGAAAAAAATTACATTCGAGAATTTTATTCTTTTGGTTGATCGAGTCGCAAACAAATCACACAAGATATCAATTTGGATTTCGGGAATAAAATTGAATTTTAAGAAAAAGACGTAGTTCATGAATTGCATTTGAATGACATTGAAAATTAAGGCACTTTGTTTTCTTCTTTCACATGAGCCACGGTAGTTCTCGCAAACTGTTCAAGTCCATGTCAGTTTACTTGAATTCATGATTTCCTTGAAATATTTTTAGCCGACTCTAAGTTATAATACTTAATTTCAGTTTGAATGCTAACAAACATACTCAATTATTTTTAATTATTACTAAAAAGTTCCTAATCACATTATTACTAATCTTAAATTTCTTCATATCTTTATACCTTGTTACTTCTTGTAGGATATTTTGTTTTATTTTCTATGTTATTTATTCTAACTATGTGTGATGAATCGAGTTAAAATTGATTAAAATTCTAATAAATCTTGTTTTTAACAAAACTCAGTTATAATAACCCAACTTGAAATGGTTCAACTTGACATTAGCAAGCTAGTAGTGAACCTGTCTTGATTCAATATCGATTTTGCTTGTTACTGCAACTAACCACACAAAAATAGGGTAAAGTATCATAGTGACTATTCCTTTAAATATAAAATTGTAGTTTTATTATAAAATAATCTCTTATAGACTGAAAATCGTTTTGTTTTTAAATTAAGAGCCATCAAATCATCTTTGAATAGACTAATCTTATGTTTGAACTTTGAAATGAACCAAAAGTATCACTTGTCTACGTGGCTACCAGTTTTAAGGGTTTTTTTACAAGACTAGCCCACTTTCAATAGGTCCATTACATTAGTAACCATTTTTATGTTTCACATACTAAACTAACTACTCTCAATTTTTCTTCACAAAAATACCCCCACCTTTGAAAATTAAAGAAGCAGTTCCATATATAACGCGATCTCTCCCTCCCTCGTTTATGCTTTCTTCTTTCCCATTTGCGTTAGCAGTTATCTCTCGAATCCACAGCAAGATTTTCGTCGGTTTCAATTTCTTCGCTCTCGAATCCATAGCAAGATTTCCATCGTTTTCAATTTCTTCGCTCTTATCCATTTTCTGGAATCCAGAGCAAGATTTCCGGCGTTGACAGCAAGTAGCGGTGACCCTCCATCGTTTTGGCTTTCTTCTTTCCCGTTCTTCCCATTGGCAGCTATCTCTCGATTCTTCCCTCCATCGTTTTTGCTTTCGTATTTCCCGTTCTTCCCATTGGCAGCTATCTCTCGATTCTTCCCTCCATCGTTTTTGCTTTCTTCTTTCCCGTTCTTCCCATTGGCAGATATCTCTCGATTCCGTCGTTTTCCATTCATTTATTCGCTCTTTTCCATTTTCTGGAATCCACAGCAAGAAAACGGCAAAAGTGTCGTGCTAGTTTATGTCGTGCTGTTGTTTTTTCATGTACATAGTGCATATTTCTCACTGTCGTGCAGCACGACAGCACGACAGTAAGACCCTCCATCGTTTTTGCTTTCTTCTTTCTCGTTCTTCCCATTGGCAGCTATCTCTCGATTCTTCCCTCCATCGTTTTTGCTTTCTTCTTTCCCGTTCTTCCCATTGGCAGCTATCTCTCGATTCTTCCCTCCATCGTTTTTGCTTTCTTCTTTCCCGTTCTTCCCATTGGCAGCTATCTCTCGATTCCGTCGTTTTCCATTCATTTATTCGCGCTTTTCCATTTTCTGGAATCCACAACAAGAAAACGACAAAAATGTCATGCTGTCGTGCTAGTTTATGCACTATGTACGTGAAAAAACAACAGCACGACAACACGACAGAAATATGCACTATGTACGTGAAAAAACAACAGCACGACAGCACGACGGAAATATGCACTATGTACGTGAAAAAACAACAGCACGACAACACGACAGTCTGCTTTTTTCCTCACATCATAAATTTAACAGCACGACAAAACAACACTCTTCAACTACCCATAACTCAAACTGCATTTTCTCATTAAACTATAGATATAACAACACAACATAAGGACAACAAACAACGAAACGACTTAAACCTACAAATATCACTTGATCAGCAAACAACCTACATACCTAATTTCATAAAAAAAATAACATGCAATCAAATTTTACAAACAAAATACATAATACAATGCATGCATATGAAACCGAGGTTGAAAGATGAATGGAAAACGTCGAAATCGAAGTTGTTGCTTAGTGAGGTCCTCGCTACTTGCTGAGGATTCCAGAAAATGGAAAGGAGCGAAAAAATGAATTGAATCGAGATAGCTGCTAATGGGAAAGAAGAAAGAAAAAACGAGGGAGAAGTTAATGGCGCAGGCATGGAACGGTTTCACTTGCTGTCAACGTTAGTTGCCGTTTTCTCGCACTAGAATTCAGAAAATGGAAAAAGAGCGAACAAATGATTGGAAACTGAAGGAATCGAGCGATAGCCGCTAACAGGGAAAGAAGAAAGCAAAACGAGGGAGGGGATAGAAGGAAAGAAGAAAGCAACGGTTATATTTTAAAAGGAAAAGTAAAAACAAAGGAGGGGTATTTTTGTGAAGAAAAATTGAGAGTGGTTAGTTTAGTATGTGAAACATAAAAGTGGTAACTAATGTAATGGGCCTATTGAAAGTGGGTCAGTCTTGTAAAAAACCCCGTTTTAATTTTCACTTGTAACATTAAAATTACATTTAGGCCTTGGGTTCGTATTTACTCTTCTGTAATTTATTTAGTTTTTGCTCCCACTGTGATCTTTAAACTGTAAAATTAGATTTTATAATCCTTGAATTTTGCAGTTGATTAACATACTGTCATTTTTACTAGTAATCAAAATGATATCGCGAGAACTAAATTTATTTTGTATTATGAAATATCAAATATTTCTGTTTTCAAACTTTTAAACCAAAAGTGTTGTTTTTATAGTTACAAGTTCATATTGTCTTATTGCATAAAAAGTCTCTTGATCATGGTTCAAAAAAGGTTTTAGAATACACTTAGTGTACTACGTCATTTGTACATCGTATCAATAACTTAGCGACATGTCATAACAATTAGAAGTTAAAGTTTAAGGTCTTGGATTCATTTTCTAGGGTCTAGAGTTTTTATTTAGTCGTCTAGAATTTTATATAAATAATAACTACAAAACATACTATTAATTATTTACACAGTGTAAATTTTTTATTGGTTGAAGTTATATATGTCAATCATTTTATTCACTTGGTGTATCACGTCACCGTACACCGAATGTATAACTAAAATCTCTCACGGATCCAAGTAAATTGGCTTCCTAAACTTATAAAATGTCTAATTCCTTAAGCTTGTTTAATTAAAACGATATAATTAACTCCTTAATTGCACGTAGCAAAGCAAAAGTGAATTTTAAAACATTATAAAGTACTATACAAATTTATTAAGTGTATATATTAATTTAAACAAATTTAAAAGACATATAAATCATTTTAAAAAAATATAAGTAACAAGTAAATAATTTTAAGAAAATTCAGAAATCTATAGAACCGCAAAACATATATGAAACCAATCAGTCATCACTCTTTGAGGTGAATATTTTTACGACAAAAATAAAATAAAATAAAATAAATTCTTTTCTTTTTTTATGGCAAAAATAAAATAAATTCTACAAGAAAGAATAAAGATAAGATGGAAAAGTTGAAAAGTATGTAAGTAGACGTGTCATTAAAATTACCATGAATAAATAATTTTAAAGGGTTTGCAAACTAGAAATTTCTGTATGGATAAGTGTATTATTTTCAAAAGAATATTTTATCCTATTCATAAAGTCCTCATCCATGCCGCTCCAATTTTCTTCCATTATATATCCCAACATTTTCCATAATATTTTACACCATTTTCCTTCTTCATCTTCTCCAATATGATTTCATGTTCTCCATCACCATCTCCACAATGGATGCTTCACCGGACAACCTCACCTTCTTCTTCCTCGTCTTTCCGTCTATCCTGCCGTGCCCTATCCCCGCAGTCCCCACATCTCAAATTTGCCCTCCATAAAGCTCTCGACTCTGCCGGAATCGACACCTCACATGCCAAAGTACTTAATATCTTTTCGATATTAATTTAAAACATGTTATTAGCGTTAACTTAAAGCTCGAGCAACTAGTCATGTTGAGCTTTTTAACTAACTGCTAGTTAAAATGCTCTAGCTTGAGCAGCTAGTTACGTAATTAGCTGCTTGAGTTTTTGTTAAGGCTAACAACATTATTTATATTAATTGCCTATAATTTATACTTCTTGACCCTCAACTTTTTGAGTTGACTTGATGAAATTGGTGACGGATAACTGATTATTGATTACTAATTTAGGATTCGAGGAAGAGATTTGTAGCAGAGATTGATAAATTCACGGCGATCGAGAGAGAAACGAGCATTACGATAAACAAACGTGTTGATTTGTGGAAGACTGCGCTGTATATCGCCGCGGAAGATGATTCACTTGTTTCCTATCAGTCTTCTGATCGGCTTCCGGTGGATTATTTCGTTACGGAACTGTATAATCTTTCGATGAATTTCTGTACGGAGTATAGCTCTTCGTTGACTAGATCTTCTCCGGAGGAGTTTCTCCAGAGCTTGGAGAGATTCTTGTATGTTAATAAGGTACATTACATTCTTCGATTTGATTACTTCTTTTGTAGTGATGGATGTACCTGGTGTTAGGGTATTAACAAGCCTAGTTAGTTTGTGAATCGTCCAAGCTCGGTCCCGTCGGTCAAGCCAAAGCTCGGCTCGATGTGGTTTGGCTCAGTTTTAGGATCGGCTCAAACATTAACGAGCATGAATCAAGCTTTTTAGCTTTGACTCGAAAGCTCATGAGCTAGTTCGATTTGTTTTTAATTGTTATACATGTTAATCAATTTCTAATCTTTTAATATATATATTAAATATTTTCTTTTGAGAGAAATATTTTATATTTTATATTTTATTTATAATTTATAATATATTGCTGTATCTAATTTATAAATAAATATACATATACTTTAAAGTATTAAATAAATAAATTAAAGTTAAGTTTATTGTGTCAATGTACTATACTGGAAAAACATTATCCAGTCAAGTTGAATTGAACTTTATATATAGAAGAAGAATTTTGTAAGAGCTCATAAAAATTCGGTTAAAGTTCGGTTCGGTCAATTTCGGTTAAAGCTCGGCTCGGTCAAATTTCAGTTAAAGCTCGGATGGAGACGGTTTGACTGGACACTCTAACGAGTCAATATCGAGCTTACTTAGGTGCGGTAACGATTTGGCAGGGGTGCTTTTGATGTAAATTAATACTAATAGAGGGTTTCTCGCGTAACGTTTTATATGCAATTTACGTAAATTTTTCAATATTTATTAATGACCAGTGGGTGCTCAAGCCTAAAATTTGCTTGATTTGTTGTTTAAATTAGAAATGAAATTGTGAATTGTAGGGTTTCAGAAGAAGCAATGGAGAAGAGAATCAAATTGATCCAGCAGCTCTATATCTTCACTCTGTAAGGAAGTTTAATTTGGTAATTTTAAGCTTAATCTTGAGGATTATGTTGATGATTAGTGAATAATCCATTGATGATTAAACAGGTTTTGATGGAAGGATGTGGTTCAGCTGCCATGCTTTCTCTTATATACTCTGAAACTTTAAAGGTTCTTCGGATGTGGAGCTTTTTGGATTTTGATTGTGAGATTTTGTTTCCTGTGGATCGTTTTGGTCTTCCTAGCGGATACCATAAACAGAAAATGAAGGACTCCGATCAAGAACACATACTCACAACACAAACTCTGCTACATAAGGTAATTTCCAATTACTATTTCCATTCCGAGCAATAGTCGGACGGTCGGAGAACTTTGAGGATTAGTTGAGGACTAGTTAAGAAACTAATAGAGAACAAATTAGATTTTGAGTGTCTAATCAAACCTAAATCGTCCTAGATTCTCAATTTTAAACTCCTAGGCGAAGCTAGTGCCAAACGGACTTTGAAAAATCAAAGTTTGTTGATTTTCTTTTATGGACTGGACTTTGTTGGACTGAAGCGTCCTCATATAATGAGAATTATTTCCTCGTGAATTGCATTATACGCTTCACCTGCGGGTGTGGATGACGTAATATGTCATGCCAATAGTATAATGCATGTTACATATATCCAATAGAAATTTAATCTGTGTAATATATTAATCATATTCTTTTAACTAAATAATTATAGAAATTTTTAATACTTGTGGATGTTAAAAAATATAAGGTGTCATTGTATTATTGACTTGCATATTTAGGGCGTGGTCTACCGAACGGATGCTAAAAAATTTGAAATCTATCTAGATGCTGGTCGTTGTTATTTCTAAAAGTCTTTGCCATCTATATTATTATACTAATAGGTTGCTACCAACTGTGAGACACTTGGTGCGGAATTCAAGTTTTTCATTGTATAATATTCAATAAATTAGTAAGAAAATGAATTCAAGTCTGCTAAATGGATTAATATAATGCAATTTGGATCATGAATTATAATCTATACAGATCATCATGCGATAGATTCCTTAAAAATAACTCTAAAAATGCCAAACTGATCCTAGTTAATCGAAAATATGTAATTATATAATGAAGAAAAAAAATAAAAATCTCTAAGGAAGTAACATATCTTTGGCGCACTAAGAGTCTCTTCTTGTGTAATTTATTTTGGAATACGGGTCAAATTTACCCCTAGAATTATAAGGGGGAAGCATGATTTTACTCTTATTGTACGAAATGACCCTATTATATCACCATGGTAGAAACTTTAGCTTAATTTTACTCCCATCCTTGGGGGGTGAAAATGATCTTTATCGCGTTTATGTTGCTTTTAAACGATTGATATTATTATGCAGATTTTAAGGAATATGAAGGAGAGATTCTGGCCATTTCAACATGACTACTCGAAGAGTTCATTCTTAAGGGCGGCGGATGCGGTTAATAGCATTCGTAGATCAACTTCTGAAGAAAGGTATGTAAATAACATCAGGAGTATTATATCGGAAGCAGAGTTGATATTTTTTGTGAATGTGCATTCAAACTTTCTTCCTTTGGCAGTGGAATTGGGCGAGCTGCTGCAACAGCTACCCGAAATAGGCTAGTGTGTGGTGCATCGACCAACGTACACTATGGGGATATGAGACTCGCTCTTTCTGGTATGTTACGAGACTATGAAACTTAAACTACATTTCTAATTTGTTTTTATTGTCCCTTTTTGCTGGCTTTCATTGTTATAAAATGGGTTTGGAACCAATGATGTTTTAGCTAATGAATGCGTATGGAGACCCTTTCTACATCGAGTTCTAGTTTGTGATTTTTAGCCTAGGTGACACTTTGTTTTGTCAAGAGAAAAAATGTTTATTCCAGTTTTCTGATTGTCAACCTCGAAAAGTGAAGACTACAACTTCTTAACAAAGTAATTCATACTTGAATTCACTCTTGTTAGTGACCAATTAACAAGATTAGCACTTGCCTATGATATATGAGCTACCTGATTATGGGACATGTTATATGTTAGGCGATGCTAGGCTTGTGAATAGAATTATTTATACGAGTATGAATACTCGTACATATTGGATCTCGTCTATATATCAAGGGCATGGAATCCCAAGACCTAATGCTGTATAAGATCGTGGATGGTGAAAAAACTTGTCGCAGTTATCACCGATGTGGGGATATCCGTAAATGTATCAATATTACCAGAGCCGTTTTTTGGACGAGTTCTCCAAGGCGGCTGCCTAGGTCCTCCGATTTATGAGGTCCCAAAAAGCCAAATTAAATGTATGATGTGTATTTATCCGGCTCATTTTATTCCTCATTTGAGGTAAGAATCTCAAACTTTTTATACTTTTTAATAACATAGGCTCAATTCATAATTAATTTTAACGTAAAGTTTAGTTAAAGGTAGGTCTTCCCATCCGCAAGGTTAGGGCAAACCACAGACCTCGATGAGAGTTTGCAGTGGTATTTACAGATTACCTATCAATAATAGCTAAATTTTGACGTAGTAGGGACTCAAACCTCAAACTTTTCAAGCAGAAGATGAGTGACTTACCACTAGGACCAACTCTTATTGGCGCCCGATTCATATTTAAGTACAGTAATATCTCAATTAAATTTGATGAACTTATTTCCCATAAAAAAATGTTTTCCAAAACATATGTAGCTAGACCATTATATATATTTTATATATGATGTGGAAAACATCAAAACTTTGTATTTAATACTTTTCAATAGATAAAGAAAATAAGAAATTGAGATAATGGTAGGAGAAGAGACTGA
Organism: Euphorbia peplus; assembly: GCA_028411795.1. Taxonomy (NCBI): domain Eukaryota; kingdom Viridiplantae; phylum Streptophyta; class Magnoliopsida; order Malpighiales; family Euphorbiaceae; genus Euphorbia; species Euphorbia peplus. Next base: position 1,525,787 of record CP110843.1, on the reverse strand, counting down.
TGAGTTTAAGGTTAAATTGAATATATGAAAGCTTAATACATTCATGACTTCTTGCTATTCTTCGTTGTTTTCACTTAGCCCTCTCAACTTAAAGGACAATCTATTGGTCATTTAAATTTGTAATTTTTTTCCACTTAGCCCTCTCAACTTGTAATTTCTTTTCACTTAGCCTCCTCAACATGTCAATTGTGACATATTTGTCATTTTTATGCTGATGTGACATGAATTTTTTATAATCACTTATATTTATATTATGCCACGTCAATGGCAAAATGGGTCATATTTGACAAGTTGTGGAGGCCAAGTGAAATAAAATTACGAGTTCAGGTGACTAATAGGTTGTCACTTAAGTTGAGGTGTTAAAGTGAAAAAAGTGGACAAATTTAAAAAGCCCGGTACATATTAAACCATCTATGAACCCTCAACTTTATGTTTACTTTTTCTATAGTGTCGAACTTTAAACTTGGGCATACTATACTATAGAAACTTCATTTAATTAAGATGATAGCCCGTAAAATATAAGCAGAAAAGCTGCCTGGGTCTCCGAATTGCTGAGCTGTCCATTATCACCCATGTGAGGATATCCATGGATGTATCGAATAAGTTAGACATTAGTATATAATATTAAAGACGAGTTAGTTATTAATATACAATAATAACAGCGTGGCATGCAATTTACAGTTTGTACTCGTTACGTATATAATATTAACAATGTGGTATATAGTTTATATTTCACTCATTACATATTTGATTAGAATTATATTATATCTGTATAATATATTTTCTTAACATCAATTAAATTACTATTCTCTACGTGTGGGTAGGTTTTGTTGGCTTGAATGTTTCATTTTCATTTTAGGCTGGACTTGGTTAGAAATAGGAGCCCATCAGCCAATAAATAGGTCTAGCTATATGCATAATCTACATGCAACTTAAAATTTAATTGAGGTAACTTAAATTGGTGTTATTTTTACATTTACAGCATGCGAACGCCTAATACTTCTCGAATCTGACCCAAAAGAGCTAAGGGATTACAGCATCCTTCTCTACCATTGTGGATTTTATGATCTATCATTACAATATCTCAAGTTGTATAAAGAAAGAGAGGTAGATCATTGTTCGTCTCTAAATTCTATTACAAAAAACTTCACCAACTTATAGATATGTAATTAACTAAACAACAATTTGGAATAATTGATTTGCAGCAAATTTGTTCATTACAAAGGCAAACAACATCTAATGATGTTAGCCATCCGGAAGAAGACGCTGTTGAGAAATTGATGACACGACTCACTTTTATTTCGATGGAGGAAGGTTGGAGCAAGCCTTCATACTCTAGAAATTGTCTGCAGAATAATATTGAAGTATCATGGTAGAACATTGCATCCCGTCTATACGAAGAACCATTCTTTGATGTCGGTAAAAATGGAGTTAGAAGAAGAGGCCGCAGCAGAGAGAGGGTGATCGGGCTCTATTGCACCCCAGTTGATGGAATCCAAACCAGGAGGGTGGTTCGAGGCAGCTCTCTGCTTGAAAAAAGGGTAACAACATGTCTGACTAAGGATTCCACTAGTTACAACTGGTAGTGAATATGTAGAAATTCAGTTAGTCAGCTCTTAATTTAGCAGATTTAGTTTGATAATGAAAAGTTCATATGTACGAGTATGGATATGATTTTGTCATTTGTTATTCATTTTATATCATTTGTTATTCATTTTATATCTATATTAAACGTTATTGGATCAAAATGAATGAAAGATATTATGACTTGTTTGTGCCTTTGAATCTTCATAGTTGACCGAGTTGCTCGAAAGATTAAAAAAACTAACTATACTTGACCTTGACTTCGAAAAATTACGTTAAAAATGTCTACATATATAATTGATGAGTGCTCCTACTTCTGCTAAAGTATCTTAGTTTCCTTTGTATAATTTGATTATCGCGATGAGTGCTCGTAATATTGCTCAACCTTTCTTTCCGTTTCTGATTACTGCAACTTTTCTTATAACCATCAGCCATGGAAACTCCACAGCTGGATGCATTTCAAGCAAGAGTGTCGCTCTTCTGAAGTTGAAGAGCGGTTTCATCGATCCTTCAAACATTTTTGAATCGTGGGATGGTGAGATAGACTGTTGTATTTGGTATGGATTCGTGTTCCAGACGAGTACTATAACACCAATTTGTTCGACGATTATCAAGAATATTGGGAGAGATCAACATTGGGAGGTAATGCTACTGAATCCTTGCTAGAATTGAAGCATTTGCTTGATCTAAGCTACAATAATTTCCGAGGAGTTTTGATCCCAGAATTTCTTGGTGTTTTGCCTAGTTTAAGATACCTTAATCTCTCAACAGCAGGATTTGAAGGGTTGATTCCTCTTCAACTCGGAAACCTCTCGAATTTGCAATATCTTATTATCCGATCGATACGTTATTATCCTTATCACTCAATCTATGCTGAGAATTTAGGCTGGGTTTCCGGACTTTTATCGTTGCAACTTCTTGATTTGAATCATATTAACCTTAGTACAGCCTTTGACTGGCAGCAGAGTTTAGGCAAACTCCCTTCCATTGTAGAGTTACACTTATCTGGGTGTCAACTTACACAAATTCCTCGCCTTCCGAACAATCAGCTTTTCACCCCTTTCTGTCTTTGATTTGTCATTCAACTGTTTTTACGGGATTCCAGTTCCCGGTTGGATTTCAAACCTTACAAGTTTAACCAATCTCGACCTTTCAAGTAACGGCTTTAGTGGTCCAATTTCTCATCTTCTTCAAAATCTTACTTCACTAAGAAGACTTGCTTTGTCTATGAACGGGTTCAATTCATCCATAGCTAATCGGTTAGGCAATTTCCCCCAACTTGAGCTCCTTGGGAACTTCACTTCCCTCAATATCCTTGAGATTTCATCCAACTCGATTGAAGGAGGAGTCCCGACGTCTTTTAAACATCTTTGCAGTTTGAGGTCATTCTCGCTATCAAAGTCTAAAGCTATGTTTCGTTTTTCCAATATGTGGGTTACTCATCCTACTTTTGAAGGTATTGTTAAGAACTGCTGGGATTCTAATGTTCATGGTTGTCGCATGTACCAAGTTTGGAAAAAGCTACAAGCTTTGAAGGTCAGTCTTAGGGATCTTAATAAAAGGGAATTTTCAGAAATTTCAGATAGAGTCGAGAAGGCAAGAACCATGGTTGAGCAGTTGCAATCTAACCTTCAACTTGATCCCACAAATGTTGTACTTTTGGAAGAGGAAAGGGCTGTCACCAAACACTTCTTCTATTTGGTGAAACAAGAAGAGAGTTTCTACCAACAGAAGTCTCGAGTTAATTGGGTGAATTTGGGGGATCACAATACAAAGTTCTTTCATAAACAAGTGAAGATCAGGAGATCCTTTAATAGTATTTCTAGTCTTACCCTTCCTAATGGTAGTACCGTGACAGACCAATCTGCTATCAATGAAGCTATGGTGAATTTTTATGTTGATCTTATAGGCACGCCTAGGAGGGAAAGGAGTCATCTTGAACCTTCTGTTATTGCTGCTGGTTCTGTACTTCAGGAAGATGATGGGCTGCTTCTTTGTCATCCTGTTACTGATACAGATATCAAGAATGCGTTATGGAGCATTGCTGACTCTAAAGCTCCTGGAGTTGATGGGTATGGGAGTTTTTTCTTCAAAAAGTGTTGGCATATTGTGGGGAAGGATATATGTGCTGCAGGTAGAGAGTTCTTCACCTCTGGAAAACTTCTTAAGCAATTTAATACCACTGCTTTAGTTGTTATCCCTAAAATTCAAAGCCCTCTTAACTTGGGAGATTATAGGCCTATTGCATGTTGTACAGTGATTTACAAAATCATTACTAAAATCTTGACTGCTAGGATGAATACGGTCATCAATAAGTTGGTAAGTCCCAACCAGTCTGCCTTCATTCCGGGAAGACGTATTGCTGATAACATCTTGTTGGCGCATGAACTTATCAAGAATTACCATCGGAAGAATGGAGGGGCTAATTGTGCCTTGAAAATTGATTTACAGAAAGCCTATGACTCTATCAATTGGGATTTCATTGAAGAAGTGCTTTTAGGCCTGAGGTTCCCTAGTCAGTTTATTAATTGGATCATGTGTTGTATTAGGACCCCTTCCTTCTCTTTGGTGATTAATGGAAGTTTGGAGGGATATTTCCCTGGGGGTAGAGGGCTTCGGCAGGGGGACCCTATGTCTCCAGTGCTTTTTGTATTGGTTATGGAGTATTTGTCTCGCCTCCTTACTATTAAGCTTAGTTCTAATTTCAAGTTTCACAAAGGCTGCAAGGATCTTAAGCTTAATCATCTGAGTTTTGCAGATGACTTGTTTTTCTGTTGCAGAGGAGAGGTGGATTCTGTGAAAGAGATGATTGATGTTCTTCATCAATTTACTGAGGTTTCTGGCCTGCATGTCAACAATGGAAAAAGTAATTTTTTGTCAGTACAAGCGTTCCAGGAGATGTGAAAAGAGCGATTCTGTTGTGCAAAAATTTTCAAGAGGGTTCTTTGCCCGTTCGTTATTTGGGGGTACCATTGATTTCCTCTAGGCTTAGTAAGGCTGATTGTATGTCTCTTGTTGATAAAATTTCCAAAAGGATCGACTCTTGGGGAACCAAATATCTCTCATATGCAGGGAGACTTCAACTCATAACTTCTGTTCTTAGGAGTTTACATATTTTTTGGGCCTCTATTTTTATCTTGCCCTCTGCTGTTATTTTGGAAGTGGATAAAAAGTGCAGAAATTTCCTCTGAAAAGGTTATAGTGATGGAAGAGGTGCTTTGGTTGCTTGGGATAAAGTTTGTAGGCCAAAAAAGGAAGGGGGTCTTGGTGTCCTGGATTTGAAATCATGGAATAGAGCAGCTATTGGCAGATTTTTATGGTGTATTATTACCAATAAAAACAACCTTTGGGTGCATTGGATCAAACAAAACAAGTTGAAAGGAATGAGTATTTGGAATATTTCGAAACCATCAGATCCTAGTTGGAGCTGGAGAAAGTTATTTCAACTCCGAGAAGTCTATAAAGAAGCTTTTAGTTATAAGTTGGGGGATGGGAAAACCTTCTCTTTTCGTTTGACCCTTGGTTGAATGGAAAATCAGTGAAGGATACTTTTCCATCTCTCACTTTTGCGGATACTGATATCCATAAGAAAGCCTTAGTAAGTGATGTTTGCAGGAACAAAAGTTGGTGTTTTCCGGATGCTACTGATGATGTTACTGAAGCTGCCTGGAACCAGATCAGGAATTCTATCCAAACCAATGTGGAACCTGATACAATTGATTGGCCGCATAACTCCCAAAGAACTTTTTCCATCTCATCTGCTTGGAATCTGATAAGACCTAAACGGGGAAAGGTCTGCTGGTATAAGGTGATTTGGGGTAAAGGCTTCATCCCTCGGTGCAGTTTTAATTTTTGTTTGGTTAGCTTTACATAACCGATTGGGAGTAAGAGCAAGATTAGCCAAATGGGGTGTTATTGCTTCCCCGATTTGTGGTCTTTGTAATCAGCACAATGAAACAGTGGAACATCTGTTTTTTAAATGCCCTGTAACCCAAGCAGTCTGGCTTAACATTGCAGGACGGTGTATGAGGACTGCTGCTTCTCTAAATTGGAGGAGAGTGATAAGTTGGTTAAGCAAGAAAGCCGGAGGCAGAACTTTCTTGGCTAGCGTTCGAAGGATAGCTTTCACCAATTATGTCTATCATATTTGGATTGCAAGAAATAAGCAATATTTCCAGAATATACAGTTTGATGCTCCAACAGTCATTCGTTCTATTTGTTTCTATATGAGATTTCGTATACAGAGCCTTAAAATCCCCCTTCAATTTCACCGGAAACATTCCAACATCTATTGGGAGTTCAACATACTTACTAATGTTGAATTTTCGTGACAACAATTTGGTTGGCGATGTACTGTCTTCGCTTCAGAATTGTTCAGATTTAGCTGTACTCGACTTGGGTGAAAATGAATTGAGAGGAGTAATTCCAAGTTGGATAGAGAGATTTCATGCTTCTCTAAAGATTCTCAATTTTCAAGGGAATAAGTTCCATGGTCACATATCTAACGAGCTTTGTAACTTTGACTTACTTGCTAATTTTGGATCGTGATGATAACAATCTCAATGGAGCCAACCAACGTGTCTCGATAACTTTTCAGGGATGTTCGACGAAACAGGTTATCAATGAGGGAGATTTAGTTGGTCATATGGTCCGAAGTTGGAGTATTATGGGGAGTTCCTCCGTCGTGTCTGACAGGTAGAGTTCCTAATATCAGTGTGAACAGCAATATGGTGTGAACATCTACATATTAAACATAGTCAAATGTAATTACTAGGAAATCAACTGTAATTATATCCTTAATTAGCTCCTAGATTATAGCAGTCAGATCTTTACCTTTGTAGCTGCAATGTTGTATAAATAGGCTCATTGCCTCAATGATAAAACATACTTTCTTTCTCTCCAAATCATTTGATCTCTCTTAATTTTCATGGTGTCAGAGCCATTTGGGTTGTTTTGATTTTTTTTGTTACTCGAAATTTTGGTTTTTTTGGGAAATTTTTGGATCATTTTTGGGCCATTTTATTTTCTATTTGGTGCTGAATGATGTCCTCTTCAGAGAGCAATCAGACCATGGCCATAAAATTTTCAGGGAAGAATTACTCGGCATGGGAGTTCCAACTCCATATGTTTCTGAAAGGGAAGGCACTTTGGGGTCATATTGACGGCTCTTCCCCTACTCCTAAGGAAGATAAAGAACGTAATGATTGGGAGACAAAAGATGCTCGCAGTGTATCTTGGATCATCGGTTCTATTGAAGCTCATATGGTGAATAGCTTGCTTTCCTTTTCTACTGCCAAGGACATGTGGGATTATCTCAAGCGTATCTATCATCAAGATAACACAGCTCGTCGCTTTCAATTGGAACTTGAGCTCAACAATTACAATCAAGGAAATCTTTCCGTCGAGCAGTATTATTCTGGTTTTCTTAATCTCTGGAGCGAATATTCTGGAATTATTTATTCCAAGGTTCCTAGCGAGGTTTTATCCAGCCTTCAATCCATTCATGAAGAAAGCCGGCGAGATCAGTTTTTGATGAAATTGAGACCTGAATTTGAGGTTGCTCGGGCTGGACTGCTAAATAGAAACCCAGTTCCGTCATTGGATATATGTGTTGGTGAATTGTTGCGTGAGGAACAAAGATTGGCTACACAAGCCATCATTGGTGCATCCAAGGAGTCATCTGAAATTATCAATGTTGCTTATGCCGCTCAAGGAACGAATCGCGGAAAGCAGTGCTACAGTTGCAAGGAGTATGGGCATCTTGCTCGTAATTGCAGTAAGAAATTCTGCAACTATTGTAAGCAGACCGGGCATATTATAAAGGATTGTTCCACTCGTCTAGAAAAACGTCGCATTAGAGGTTTACACGCTGCTGTACCAGGTGATCTTGGCGTTATACCTCCATCTACAACATATACCACTGCTGCCCCTACCCTTAATCAGTCGAATGTCACTCCAGAGATGGTACAACAAATGATTTTATCCGCATTTTCTGCTGTAAATCTTCATGGGCAAGGTAAAAATGCTCTTTCTTGTTGGCTTGTTGATTCTGGTGCATCTAACCATATGACTGGTTCTTCCCATTTATTACGAAATCTTCGGAAATATACTGGCTCGCAAACTATACAAGTTGCTAATGGTGATGATCTTCCCATTAATGCTGTTGGTGATATTGGACCTTCTTTTCGCGATGCGTTTGTTTCTCCTGAATTATCGACTAATTTACTTTCTGTCGGTCAAATGGTGGACAATAATTATAATGTGCATTTCTCTCGTGATGGTTGTCGTGTGCAGGATCAGGTATCGGGGAAGGTGATCGCGAGGGGACCTAAAGTGGGCAGATTATTTCCATTGCAGTTTTCAATTCCTGACATTGTATCTTTAGCTTCCAAAGTTGTTGAAAACAAGGCTGAATTTTGGCATAAACGATTAGGCCACCCGAATAATGTTATTTTGCATAATTTGATGCAACGTGGTTTACTTGGAAATAAAGCTCCATCTTCTAGTCATATTTTGTCTTTTGATTGCTCTACTTGTAAATTGGGAAAAAGTAAGACTTTGCCCTTTCCTGTTGGTGGTAGTCGGGCTACAACTTGTTTTGCAATTATCCATAGCGATGTTTGGGGTATTACTCCTGTATTTTCACATGGGCAGTATAAATATTTCGTAACGTTTATCGATGACTATAGCCGCTTTACTTGGATATATTTTTTGCATTCCAAATCTGAGGCACTAACTGCATTTCGTGCATTTGTGGCATTTGTTGAGACCCAATTTTCAACAAACATCAAAGTTTTACGTTCTGACAATGGTGGGGAGTATATACATGAATTTCAGGGGTTTTTGCAACAAAAAGGTATAGTATCTCAGCGGGCATGTCCTTACACCCCTCAACAAAATGGAGTGGCCGAACGGAAGAACTGTCACTTGCTAGACATGGTTCGCACACTGCTTTTGCAATCTTTTGTCCCTTCTAAATTTTGGGTGGAGGCTTTGTCTACCGCAGTCTATTTAATCAATCGTCTTCCTTCTCCACAGCTGAACTTTGATTCTCCTCATTATCGCTTATTTTGCATACATCCTGATTATCATACATTGCGTACATTTGGCTGTGTGTGTTTTGTTCACTTACCTTCCCATGAACGCCACAAGCTCACAGCTCAATCAGTTCGGTGTGCTTTTATGGGTTATAATACTGCTCATAAGGGGTTTTTATGCTATGATGTTGCTGCCAATCGTATGCGTGTTTCCAGAAATGTGGTTTTCTTTGAACATGAGTATTACTTTCAACAACATGCTTCTCCATGTGCCCCTATTTTTCTTCCTCACTTTGATGACAGCTCTCGGCCTATTGAACGCTTTCAACTAGGCATGGTCTATCAACGAAGAAAGTCCCCTCCTGCCCCACAAGTCCCTCCTGAACCTGATCCACCTTCCACACCAATGGCTCCCCGTCGAAGCGATCGTACCCGTAATCCTCCTAATAGGTATGGTTACTCTGCCACTTTATCTCCCACTACAGTTCCAACTTCTTATTCTCAGGCATCTGCACAAGCTTGTTTGGCCAAAGCAATACAAGAAGAACTTCAGGCCCTTCGAGAGAATCACACCTGGGAGCTTGTTCCTTGTCCTCCTGGTATTAAGCCCATTGGTTGTGACTGGAAATTTTCAGTCAAGCTCCGTCCTGATGGTTCACTTGACAGATATAAAGCACGATTGGTTGCTCTCGGTAATAAGTAAAAATATGGAGTAGATTATGAAGAGACGTTCGCACCTGTAGCAAAGATGACAACTGTGCGACTTGTTCTTGCTGTTGCTGCTTCAAAGGGATGGCCGTTACGACAAATGGATGTTAAAAATGCATTTTTGCATGGAGATCTTAAGGAAGATGTCTACATGACTCCACCACCTGGGTTATTTTCTACTCCCTCCTCCAATGTTTGTAAGCTAAAAAGGTCCCTTTATGGTTTGAAACAAGCTCCTCGAGCTTGGTTCCATAAATTTCGTGATGCTCTTCTTAGTTTCTCCTTTGTTCAAAGTCAATATGATTCTTCTTTGTTTCTGTGCCAAACTCCTCAGGGAATTGTCTTGCTTCTTGTTTATGTTGATGATATTGTCATTACTGGGAACAATACCGAAATGATTTCTAAACTTGTTGAACGGCTTCACGGTGCATTTCGTATGAAAGACTTGGGACCTTTACACTATTTTTTAGGCCTTGAAGTTTGTTCTACCTCTGCTGGTATGTTCCTACATCAACACAAATATACCCAAGACCTGATTTCTTTGGCTGGTCTTCAAAATGGCCGGACCGCCCATACTCCTCTGGAAGTAAATGTTAAATATAGCAGTGATGAGGGTGATTTTCTTTCAGATCCTTCTTTGTATCGACGACTAGTAGGCAGTCTTAATTATCTGACTATTACCCGTCCAGATATTTCATTTGCCGTTCAACAAGTTAGTCAATTCATGCAAGCTCCGAGACATCTTCATTTGACGGCTGTCCGCCGAATCATTCGTTATTTGCTTGGCAGCTCTACACTAGGACTGTTCTTTCCGGTCAACTCAGCAATTCGCCTTGTTGCTTATAGTGACGCTGATTGGGCCGGGTGTCCTGATACTCGTCGTTCTATTACTGGTTGGTGTATGTTTCTTGGCCCTTCATTAATTTCTTGGAAGAGCAAAAAGCAAGATCGTGTATCTAAGTCTTCCACCGAGTCGGAATATAGAGCTATGTCGTCTGCCTGTTCAGAAATTCTTTGGCTTCGCGGATTATTGGCTGAGATTGGCTTTTGTCAAACTGACCCTACAGCTCTCCATGCCGATAATACAAGTGCTATTCACATTACAGCTGACCCTGTTTTTCATGAGCGCACAAAACATATTGAAGTCGATTGTCATTCTATTCGCGAGGCATATGATTCCCATGTTATTTCTCTTCCGCACATCCCTAGTGAACACCAAACTGCAGATGTATTCACTAAAGCTTTGTCTAGTGGACGACATCAGTTCCTTCTTAACAAATTGATGCTTTCGGATCGCCCAACATCAATTTGAGGGGGGATATCAGTGTGAACAGCAATATGGTGTGAACATCTACATATTAAACATAGTCAAATGTAATTACTAGGAAATCAACTGTAATTATATCCTTAATTAGCTCCTAGATTATAGCAGTCAGATCTTTATCTTTGTAGCTGCAATGTTGTATAAATAGGCTCATTGCCTCAATGATAAAACATACTTTCTTTCTCTCCAAATCATTTGATCTCTCTAAATTGTCACCTAAGGATATAGGTGCAACAGAATCTCTTGATTTGTCTCAAAACCAATTGTCTGGTGAAATTCCTGAGAGCATGTCTAGCATGAACTTCTTGAGCAATTTGAACTTGTCCAACAGCAATCTATCAGGACATATTCCTTCAAGCACTCAATTACAAAGTTTTGATCCGTCTAGTTTCACAGAAAACAACCTCTGCGGGCCTCCCGTTACCGAGAAGTGCAGCACTAATGAAGCAAATCGCCCGAACATCAACGAAGAAAGAGGGGGTCATAGCGACGGAAACGGAGCCGTGGATTGGTTCTACTTTTATGTGAGCATTGCACCGGGATTTGCGGTTGGATTTTCGTACATTATGGGGTCCTCTGGTGTTTAACAAACAGTGGAGGAGCTCATACTTTAACTTTTTAGAACTTCTGTGGTACAAAATTTGGGTTTAGTTTCAAGTAGATTTTGCTAGATATGGAAAGCGTCTTGGTTTTTAGAGTTCTGTTGTAATGTAGTATAGTAAGGATGTCTGTAATGAGCTGCTACTTGCTAGGTCGTAATGTTTGAATCTCATCCCAACTTTGTTGGCTTCACGAGAACCACGAGGACAAAGAATCAAACTTTATTAAAGGAAAAGATTGTCAAAGAATAATACAACATGTATGGAAGAATAAAATGTATTCATTAATATAATTACTTGATAAATACAATCTAATGAAATGTTGTGAATAAACTCTTAAAATGAACACTATAAATATAAAGCAGGGTATCGATTATGAGGAAAGCAGAACGGATATCCCAACTTGAATTTCAACCCCGAATCAATCAACCTCAAAATCGATCCGTTAAAAATGAACATTAATTGATATCATTTATTAATTTCCACAGAGTGTTTCCCTTAACAATTTGCTGGCCATTTTGAAGAACAAGCAAATGCTCTAACTCTATTTCATTATTCTCATTAGTTGTAATAATTTTTGAGAGAGATTGCAAAACACTATCCATGTCGCATTCCTTCCTAAACTTCAAGCTCATTGCACTGAGCTTGTGATGTTTCATCAATGACTGAGGAACACTCTGAAACGAATCAATATATGAGCACGGATAAGTAAAAAGATAATTTTCAGGTTCTTAGTTGACCAATTTTAAACGTTACAGTCGATATATATATAAACTAGATTGTTCTAATATCTTTTAGAGAACTCTCTATTCAGTACTCATAATTTTCATTTTTTTCCGTTCGTGCATCATGCCGTTTCTCATCGACAACTAGTCAAAAACACGTGCACATACGTAATATGCGGTTCCATCGAGTTTATTGACATGCTATTCTTATTGTTATATATAAAAGAAGAAAATTACAACATTCTACCCTAGAAATTTGACTTGTTATTGATGACATGAAAAACAAATTTATGATTGAGGAGAGAGCTTAATTTGTACCATTTTGATGTTAGTGGTAAAAATTGTTTTCATAGGCAACTATTAAGATACTCTTACCTTACCTCATAAACATATAATTGCATAATTAATTACGTCGATTAAAATATTTATCCGCCTATATCGTGATGGTAGCTAGGCTTACCTCAAGTATCCAATTAATGTATTTGACATTGTTGACATGTAAATTGGCATCAAGGTCACTCCAGCCCGGCTATACTTGCGAAAAATACAAAGTATTGGTTACTTATTGTGTTAGAGGATTAGAAAATGCTCAATAGAAACTATACTTGTTGTAATTATAAGTATTTGAAAAAGAACATTAATGGAACTTACTTTCAATTCTGCGGAAGAAAAATCTGATGTGTTAGCATTAAGTTGTGGCGGCTTTTGGATAATACTGTCAAGAATAAGTGTACTATGTTCCACCATGTGAGGAGCCAACTCTTGTCTGATCTCGTCTCTAAACTTTGATAATTTTCTCGTTTTTTTATTCATCAACACGAATTGACTGAAAACCAATGAAACACGAAAAAATAAATAAATACAAAATCAGATTAGTTAAAGGACAAAAGAAAAAAGAAAAAGAATACAAATGTAATTACAATTTTGTAAATAACAGTAGAAGCCAAGTCGAATGAAGTGTTTGGAGATCCAGTTAGGGGACAAACCTGGTTGCTTGAGCAAGAACATGATCAGTGTTGCTGTCACGAATAATCCAATCATGGCCTAATCCATTTTTACCTAAGGGATACATCCATGTCTCTAACTGAACAACATCAAGCCTACAAAACAACAACATTTAATGAGAACACATAATAAGGTGAATTAGAATGTAGACGTCAAAGAATAAAAAACAACGTATTTCTTTCGAACCGTAAAAAATGGTAAGAGTAATTATAATGTACCAAGAAGGATATTGGTCCACCACAATTTGTAAAGATGAGAGAACCCAAATCAAGTCGTGTCTAGACATTTCTTGTGTTACACCCAAAACTTGAGTATCTGCCATTATACCTGTTATTCTTCCATGGTTGATTGCACTATCCTGAAAAATATAAAATAAACATCAAAACTGACCATATGGGCTTGGGCCTTGTATAAGCCCATAACCTAAATAGACTGGGCTTTCATAAAGAAATGGTAATCAAATTTAATAAAATGGTTAATTTTATACTAGTGTTTCTATGATTTCAGAATTTATGAATTCGTGAAATGCATTATTTATTAAATTAATGAAATTGTTGATTCTGATGATGTTAATGTGAATAATTTTGTCTAATTTATTTTCCAGAACCTTGACCGGTTAGGTCATGATTTAGAATCGAAAGCCATAATTTTTTTAAAACCAAAAAGATCATCGTTCGCACGTCAATGAAATCGCCAATTTTCTTAATTTTGCAAAAATACATTTTACAGTCTTTTTTTTTCTTCTAAATAACGAAACATAAAAACTTATTTGCAAAAGTTAAAACTACAGGATACTATTATACAACTAACCGTAAACAAATTAACCTGTAAATAACTGATCAAGGTAGATATAGATGCTTTTCTGTCAAACCCAATTTCAAATGATTTAATCATAAGATTTTGGCAATAGACAAGCCCATTTTCCACTAATCTTCCAGCTCCAAAGTCATTGATTTTTTCAAAATTGTTCTTTTTGTTGGGAATTTTTGAGAATGGAGATGGAAGATTTTTGATGTCATTCTTCTTCTCAAAATTGACCTGAAAATCTTTGTTGAATATCAAAGAACCACATGAAGCAGCCATTGCCATAATTGTTGCTACTGAAAAATTTGAAGTACAGTTTTGTTTTTTGGTGAAGAAGCCCAGCAAATGATTTAATTTATAGGCTTTAAATCTATACTTAGAAGTAATGATAAAAATAAATTAAGACTTTTTATGAGAATCAACGCTTGTAATAGGTAGTTACCAAAAAATACATGTAATGGGTAATGGTAACAAAATGGCCTTAAGTATCAATTTTATCTCAACATACAAAATGGTACTAATATAATCTCAATGTTTTTCAAATGGTACCAATTTGACCATGTTAACAGAACTTTCCACGAGAGATTTTAGTATATTCCTGGAGCACGATGACATGGTACTCCAAACCAATAAATTGTTGGCATATGTTACATCAATCAATAAGATTTTGATGCGTAATTAATTAAAAACTTATTTTTTAGTTAATAATTTATATAAAATTCTAGACCTTAAAATAAAAACTCTAAAACTTAAAAACTAAATTCTAGACCCTAAATCATCAACCCTAGATACTAACATATGTGACGTATTATCGAATTATTAGTCCGGAGTACCGCCTCATCCGTATTCCAGGAGTATTTTAAAATTTCTCACTTTCCACATAAACCATACTTATTGCCACGTCATCGTCACCTCACCTAAACTTAAAATTGCCACATATGCATAAGAGAAAACATTAGAGTCATTTTCATGCCTCTTAAAAAAAATGTTAAGGTATCATTTTAATATCTTTAATTGACCGTTAAAACTAAAAGTGTTCCAATCTTTTAAATTATGGAAAAGCTAAAACATGTTGCTAGGAAACCATCAATTATATTTTATTTTTTTAAAATGTTCAATTAAAAATAGATTTATTCACTTGCAAGGACATGACAAATAATAATTCAGTCACCAGTTGATAAAAACTTTCCTGGTACAAATTATCGGTACAGTAAAATACAGAAAAGGAAAAAGAAACTAATACAAACAAAGATATAAATTGAAATTTTTTGCTAGTAAGTGATGAGAGTATTGTTTTATGATATGATTGATCTTGTGATATTAGATACAACATTGTTTTTTTTTTTTTTTTAAAGGACATTGTTTTTTTTTTTGAATGATTTAAAACTGAAACACCTTTTTGTTTGAATAGTTTTTTGAACAAAAATAATAAAATGACCTTAACCTTTTTTAAGAGGTACCAAAATGCTTCTAATGATTTTAAGAGTATTACTTTTTCTATAATGCATGCGTGCCAATTTTATTTTGGGGTGAGATGGCATTGACGTGACAATAAATAGCGGTGTATGTGACAGATTTATTAGCAAAATCAAATTGGTACCATTTGGAAAATGTTCAGGTTATATTAGTACCATCTTATACTTACGGTCAAATTGATACTTGTCGAAAAATCGGTCATTTAGTTACCCTTATATAACTCATTGGAAAAGCTTCTTTCACCCGAATCTTTGTTGCTAAAAAAAGATTTTTAAAAATATAAATGTTATTTAGAAATTATTATGAAATATGTTATTAATTAATTATTCTTTAATTATCAGCTCGAACTTTTAATTCAAGCAGTCATAAATATGATATCAAAACCTTTGTAATTAAAAGGTTTTGAATTCAAGTCCTAACAATCTCAATATTTGTTAAATTGTGTTACTTAATCGACTGAACTAAAAGTTCGAGCTGATAATTAAGACTTACTTATGATATATATTAGTCTATGACATATCGCAAAGGCTTTGATACTATGTTACAACTGATTGAACTACAATCTCGAGCTGGTAGCTAAAACGAATAACATGGTTTATATCAATCTTTAACACTCTCTCATGTGAATGAATTAAGATCATCTCAAGTTAAAATATGACCAAATTGGTAGATCATTAAATGTAAAGTAAAAGGATGAGATTTGATTTATAAATCTTAATTAGTGTATGATCAAATTTCATTGATTTCCCCCGAGATGAAGCCACGTCATCTTTTTGTTTGATGTAGCATCATCTAATTGGACAGGAACAGCCTCATTATAGAATTGTTTCCTACGCAGACTACATTGCCATTGACATTGCTGAAGTCTTCTATATTGTGTTATACTAGACACTTGATGCGGAATTCAATTATTTCATTGTATATAATGGGATAAATTTATAAGAAAATGGATGCAATTTGGTATATTAATATGAATGAATGCAATTTGGATCGTGATCTATACAGGCCATTATATAATTTAATTTGCATTTTACTAATTTGAAACTAGAGATGTTTTAGCTAATCATACATATGCAGACCCTTTTTCCATTTAGATCTAGTTTGCGATTTTTGATTTAGGTGACACTTGTTTATTTGTTTTATCGATAAAAACATTGGTTACTTCCCGTTTCGGAGAGGAGCAACCTGATTAAGAGTGTCCGACACCCTCGAAAAATTAAGACTAGCTACAACCTCTATAACAAAATGCTAAGCCATACTTGGATTCTAGCTACAACCTCCATAACAAAATGCTAAGCCATACTTGGATTCACTCCTTTTAGTTGATGTATTTTTCTATGAGTTGACTTTATTATGTAACATTAACAATGAGTTAGGCATTAATATATAATATTAGCAATGAGTTCGGTACGTATTAATATATTAACAATGTGGTATGTGGTTTTATAGTTTATACTCGATTGTATATATATAAAAAAGTGATAGTTTATACTCAAATGCATTGTATTATATTATATAATATTAACAATGTGCTATATATTTTATATTTTACTCATTGCGTATTGTATTGTGTCTGCATAACATATTTTCTTAACATTAATTAATAATAAACTTATTAAATTGAGCTTGAATTTCTCAGTTTCATTTTGGGCTTGGCTGGACTTGGTCAGAAATAAAAGCTCATTAAATTCAATATAAGTGAGCCCATAAATGAGTCTAACCATATGCAAATTCTAGATGTAAGGCCCTGTTGTGTTGTTTTACAAAATTCAATTAATTGAATTGAATTGAATTGAAATTAACTGAATTTACAGAAGTTAATACGCTGAATAGAACTAAACTGGACTGATAAGTCATTTGCAGTAATTCCGTGGTCTTGTTCTTGAATCTTGAGCTCCATCTTCAAAGCACTGCTCTATCTCCGGACGAGTACTATAACTCCAATCCGTTCGATGATCATGAAGAATATTGGGAGAGATCAACATATGGAACTAATAATTTACTCAACCTTTACTAGAATTGAAGATTTTGAGGTATCTTCATCTAAGCACCAACAATATTTTTGAGGAGTTTCTATCCCGGAATTTCTTGGTGTCTTGCCTAGTTTAAGATACCTTAATCTCTCAACATCAGGGTTTGAAGGATTGATTCCTCTTCAAATCGGAAACCTCTCGAATTTGCTATATCTTATTATCCGACTGATAGATTTTAATCCTTATTACTCAACCTATGCTGAGAATTTAGACAAACTCTTAGAACTTTTGTGGGACACAATTTAGGTATGGTTTGAAGTAAATATTAGTAAATATGGAAAATGTCTTGGTTTTTAGAGTTCTGCTGTAATTAGTACGGATGATGTCTACAACTCGGGTTATTGTGTCAATCAAAACTGTTTTGTGTTTTCTATATGTTTCATATGACCATATATGAAACAAATGCAAGAAAAATGATTTTATAGTGTCATGTCAGTCCGGATTGTTGTCGTGTTACAAATGTCACTCTTTTGGAGCTTGTGTTCGTGGGATATGCATATTGTCCAGAGCTTTCGGGTGTAATCATATCTCATGCACTTTGAGAGTCCGCAACGTCAGTAAAAGATGTTCCTTACTGTTACATCTTGAAATTGACTTGGAAAAATTGCATTTGAACTGTAATTTGCATTATAATAAAGTTAGATAGGATGAGTGCTCGTGTTTTAGAATTCCTGTAATGTGACATGATTGATCCTCATTGTTACGTTATCCGCATGTCATTTCATCCAATTCGGAATAAGTCAAAGTTTAGGGCCAAAATATGTATTGTTTGAGCATATTTTCTCAACCTCAAAATTGAACATCCACATTATGAATTTTGCATTTTTTTATATATATTTGTAATTAAATCAAATTCCATTTAATCATAAAAAATAGTCAACTTGCATTGTAATTCTGTTAGATAGATATCTTCTTTTTTTGGTTACTAGTTAGATAGATATCTTATTTAGATTCGAACTTTGATTTCAAATAATCCATAGGTTCCTAATATATTAGTTAGTTAATGAACATTTTCTAGTATTGTACTGTTAGCACAAAATTAGATATATTTAAATACTTGTATTTTCTTTCATTTATAGTATGAATTGGTTCTATATAAATAATTGCAAATATATAAGAAAACTCAAGAATCTCAAAGGAAGAACATGATGGAGTTCGGGATGCGAATCCCTAGACAATCTCAAAGGAAGAACAAGATGGAGTTCGGGATGCGAATCGCTAGACATTGCATTCTCAAAGAAATAAGTAAGGGGGTTACTATTTCCAGCCATCAATTACTAAAATTGACATAGTAAAAGACGAATTTACCCTTTTTTTAAAAAAAATTCGAAAAAAAAAAAGTTGACTGACATGGTTCACGCCCCGCCACACGGCGGGGCGTGGGATTCCTACGTCCCACCACACGGTGGGACGTGGGAAGCCCACGCCCCGCCGTGTGGCGGGGCGTGAACGGTTTCCGCCCCACCATGTGGTGGGGCGGAAACCGTGTGAGTTTTCACACTTTTTAAAAAAAAAAAAAACCCCGAAAAAAAAAAAAAAAAACCCTAACCCTAACCCTTTAACATTAAAATTAGATTAAATAACATATAAACATACATTAAGATTGAATATTATACTAGAAATTGAAATCAAATTAGCAAATTAATTAAACAGTACCCCGAACGTACAAATGCAACAAAACAAACGTACAAATGAAACAAAATGGAATTACAAGCTAACAACTATGCAGATTAACCCCGTGTCATTTCCTCCCACAATTTGATCCTATCTGCATAAGTATGTTGAAGATGAAGTGCATTTGCATGACAGTGATGTCTCCATCGTAAGTCAATGGTAGGAATAGGAAAGCCGGGATGCAAATCCAGACGGATAAAATGATTATTCACATGACAAATGACAATTTCGTGATCGAGTAGGGATCCATCCGAACGAAGTGGGAGTACAGTACTGCATCCCATTGACGAAGTCGAGAAGAAAAATATCACTGCATTGTAGTAGGTAGCAATCGAGAATAAATCCTCTGCCCACATCCAGTGAGCTCGTGCACATCCTCCTCTTAGCCAATTAAGACGGTACAATGCTTGATCGATCCCAGAAGAAAGCGCGGGAGTGGCGTAAATTGGCTCATACTGTTGTCGGTTTTCTTTTATTTCAGAAATTGCTCCTTTTCTCATTACCGACCAGGATTCTTGAGAACCAGTGATTTTGTCAGCAATCACACGAAATCCACAGTTGCCATCAGCTAACACATCTAGGTACCCCGTAATGAACGGTAGTATAGCCGGATGAATCCAATCTCGATCATAAAAGTCCTCAATATTGGTACCTGAAATCATATTAATAGATGACTTCAATTATATGTGTAATACTACTTAAATTTTAATTTTATTAGTGAGTTTGTAACTTACATGTTGTTTCGATGTTATGTACAGAAGATGAGGACGAGTTTGGCCCAACATTGCTCTTTGAGGAAGCATGTCGACCACGCTCAAATGCACTTTTCTCTCGTCGAGTCGATGAACCTTTAGTTGGTCGTCCTCTTCTTGTCTCATTAATCTCCGGCTCGGTTCTATTTGTTTGCTCCGGATTAATTTGTTCCATTATTGACAACACAAGTGGACGGATATGCTCATCTGGATAATCTCTAACTGTCAAATATATCTCTTCCCACTTCCTACGATCCTCGGATAACTCCTGATCAAATGGAACACCCGTGTATTTTTTTGATTGAGCATCAAATTCAAGAGTTTTCCAAAACGGATGGATACTCTCCAAGCTGATAGGCGTTGTAGTATCTATGTTGTTTCTCATTTGACATGCACACGGGATTCTATGTATCTTGGGGAAAAGACATCCACAGTCTGAAAAAACATTTAGACCCAATTCATACATCCGTTTCAGCTCCGCAACGAGTAAATCCAAACAGTAGTGTGACACTTTATTCGCAAGATATGTGAAAGGAAATACGCTGCAATTAGGCTTGCTTGTCCGGGTTGACTTACTCAGTGTGTTCCTGAATAATATAAAAAATTATTAAATTTATAATTTTCAGAACTCATGAATATTGAGTCCCGCCAAGTGGGGGGACTCATGCTTTTTGAGTCTCACCATGTGGAGGGACTCATGCTTTTTGAGTCTCACCATGTGGAGGGACTCATGCTTTTTGAGTCTCACCATGTGGAGGGACTCAATATTCATGAGTCCCACCACATGGTCAAACTCAATAAGCGTGCGCCCCACCACTTGGTCAGGCTCAATTTTCATGAGTTCGAATTTTATTATTTTTTAATATCAATTTAACAAATTAGTACCTTATTGATCCTAGTTGAGCTTCAATATCTGCGTGTATCCTCGCCCAAAGTGTATCTAGAGCACCAGTAGAAACGATCAACCATTCTTTGAGTTGATTATGTGCGCTCTCAACTCTACAAGTTGTTCTGTTTCCGAAATGCATAAAATTATTTGTCCATGCACGACAAAATTTTCTTCTGTGCGGTAACCAAGTCGTCTCCAAATATACGGCAATCTGTGGAGTATTACTCCATGTAAATTTCATACTCGCCACCGCATTTTCATATGCATGTTCTGTACGAGCATTTATGATCGGTTTCCATGCTCCGTTCAAAAAACGTGCACCTAGCTCCGTATTCTTACAAAGTTTCGAAACCATACTCTCAACATCCTTGTTGATGTGCCACAAACATAACATATGATGTGTATTTGGAAAAATCACCTCCACAGGTTCCATCAACCCTAACTCCCTATCCGTGAGAATTACCGACGGGATTAAACGGTTTCCTAGCAAAGACCTCAATACTCTCAACACCCACATATAGCTAGCCCTTGATTCGTCCTTCATAAGCGCATAAGCAATTAAGAAATTCTTGTTAGTTGGTGTCATACCAACAATCTGAAATAACGGCATCTTGTACCTATTTGTTTTGTAGGTAGAATCCATGCCAATTATATACGGGTACGATTGAACCATGGCTATCATCTCCGGATGAGACATAAATACATGAGTCAACGCGTTTGTCGTCGGGTCGTATCTCTCGGTATGAAAATATCCAGCTTCCTTAGCTTGATGAAAAAACTGACCCAACACCAATCTATTATCAAAACACTCAGCCCTTTGCTTTGCTATTTCGTTGTACACCTGCCTCTGGTTGGTATTGTCGTTTGGAAAGTGTTTCCGAATGGAGTGTAACATCGAAGCCGGCTTCACGTGAGCGTGCCGCATATTTTTGATAATTGCTTTTGAACCAGGACTTAGTTTACTGATTTGCCGATAACCCTCTAGATATACTGGCAATGCATGATTGTGTAATCCATGAACATGATTTTGTAATATAACAGGCACCCAACCGCTTCCATCTCTCATCGGTACAATTCTGATTCTGAATAGGCATCCGCAATATTGAGTATGTGTATTTTGCCTCATAGGTTTTCCCGGATTTTTTAACTTCTTTATGTATTTCACACCCCGTGCACATCGCAAGTATTTACTCCCATCGGGTTTATGAGAATATACGACAAGCTCAAATCTTAAAGAAATTGCTTTCTTTTGAACCCACGCTAGAGCGTTATGATATTCCGGAAATAATTCTTCAGTCATAAAGTGCATACTGTAATCAACACCGTCGCCATTATTCGGTTCTTCTTGCAAGGGTTCCTAAAGATGTTAAAAAACAATTATTAATCTTAAATATTTGCATGGCTCGTGCAAATTGAGTCTCACCATGTGGTCAGACTCATGCAATTTGAGTCTCTCCACTTGGTGGGACTCATGATTATTGAGTCTCTCCACGTGGTGGGGCGCATGGTTATTGAGTCTCTCCACGTGGTCGGACTCAATAATCATGAGTCCCACCATGTGGAGAGACTCAATAATCATGAGTCCCACCCTCCGGAGGGGCTCAATTTTCATGAGTCTCTAAAATATTTGCTTAAATGTCAATTATTATAAACTAAAACCGGATTATGTACCTGAGTTTGAGTTTCTGGTTCATTGTTGTCTATGGAATCCGGAATAATTACGTAGTTCGACATTTGAATCCAGAGAAAAAAAAATTGTAAAGTTGTTATTTGAGTAGAAATGTGTGTAAAGTTTGTGTTTGAGTGGATATGTGTGTAAAGTTTGAACTTTAGTAACTTTATTTCATGTCAAAGAACAGTTATCTGACTTAATATTGACAAATTTATCTGAAATAACGTAAAAAAAAATTCCATAAAATTCCACAACATAAAATTCAACAACATAAAATTTCATAATATTCCACAACATAAAATTCCATAACATAACAAATATTCATACAGTCAACCAGACAACCTCCACTGTCTTACAACCGCTTCCAAATCCGCTATTAATGCTTGTCTACGTGGATCCGGCTCCGGCACAGCTGAAATCGCCCGATCAGCTATTCGCCCCATCTGATCCACCCACTAATAAACAAGTCGTTCAAAACAATTAGTTAGTATGATAATATGTAAAGAATTTAATATATTAATATGTAAAAAAATATAAAGACTTACATATGCAGTGTTATCACGGGTGATAACAGTCGGCATGTCAAGACTGGCACGCGACAGTATAGGGTGCGAATGAGATGTATACCAATCTATGTAATCGTCGGTACAAGCTCCAGGCTCCACTATCGTCGTCTTTCTTAGACTCCTCGGGTCAATGGCACTGTGGTTCCTCCTCCAATGATCATCAACTTGTACAAGATTCATATGTATCTTGTAACCCACCGATTTCCACGGTCTACAGGCCCGATTAGGCCTAAGGATATCACGAGGGACCGGCTGTACGTAGCCTATCTGACGAACTGCTCGGTCTGGCATGTATGGCTCACATATATCCCGGTACCGAATCCACCCAGCATACTGCACTCGGAGGCTCTGAGAAACCGACACATGCCCGTATGGTGTCCAACATACCTAAACGTTTTATATAAGTCAATAAATTAAATCTGAAAAAATAAAAATAAAAGTAGACAAAAAATATGTACCTCAAACGACGAAAGTCGATCCAAATGCACTCGTAGAGTATCTAATCTGTCAAGCCTCTGTGATAACACCGGAACCCATCTGCTCGCCAGTGCCCCACTAGGATGCACAATATCCGAGGCCCGACCAGGACGCAAGGTCGGAAAGTACTCGTATATCCATGCCTGCAACAATGTCAGACAACCAGCAATAGTTCGAGTATCTCCTCTGCTAGCTATCCCCAATTGCCGGTAAAGGTATGCTAAAGTGGCAGATGCCCACGAGTACCCGCTTACTCCATCAGCGCCCTCCTGATCATCTCGAATCAACTCCTCTAATAGTGTACCCTTGACCCTATCTCCACTCTTGTCCACAACTAACATGGACCCTATAGCAAGCCACATCCATGCTCTAGCTCGTAACGTGCTAGGCAACCTCTCATCGTCAACCATCGCTCTCAACTTGGCGTTCTTCACGCCTCCACCCTGATAAAAACCATCCAAATCTCTCCTCCCACAGTCGAAGAATAACTGAAGTAAATCCTGCACCCTATCACTATCTGGAGCAGCACTAACCAACTCACCATCCACCGGAATGCGCAAAATCTGATACACATCGAATAATGTGATAGTCATCTCTCCGAATGGCATATGAAACGAATTCGTGTCCGGCTGCCATCGATCAACAAATGCAGATATCAACGGCTGGTCAATGTGATCAAAAGAAATAAATGGAAGGTGTGATAGGCCTGTCCTCAGCAACATTTGGCTCATCTGACATTTATAAAAATAAAATAAATATAAATAATAACAATTAAATTTAAATAATTTCTGAAAATTAATTAATTAAAAATACTAACATCAGGTGGAGCTTTTGCGAAAGAGACTTTCAAATAGTCACAAATCGACTTTCTTGTCCCAGTAGACAAAAGTCCCCGTCTCTCCGGCTGAACTGTCCACAATCTAGAAGCAACGTGTCCCAAAAAACTGGGAATAACAGTCCCGTCTACTGGGCCGCCCTCTACTGGACTAGTCACCAACCAACTCTCATCATCTGAAGCTCTAACCTTTCTCGAACCGACTGAAAAATATAAAAAAATATTAAAAAATAATAATATAATAATATAAAAAATATATTTAGTTAAAGTGTATATAATATTACCTGACTGAGCAACAAATCTACCAGTCACGCTCCTCCTAGCGTCATGTACTGGATCCGGGTCAATGTGATCTGTACCAAGCCCCATCTCACTCGCACCAACACCGAGATCCCTCCCTGACCTAGCCGGTCTATGCCTACTCTGGCTAGAACCCTCCACTACACTGCCATGCCTCGCACCAGTACCGACCTCCCTCTCCGGCCTAGCTGGTCTCCGACTACCCTGACCAGAACCCTCCCCAATACCAGATGCCCTACTACGAAAATCCATACCACGGGCAGAACCCTCCGCAGCACCAAAACCTACAGCGCTGTCAGATGCCAGAGTGAATCGTCTCTGGGAGAAATCAACGTCCTCGTACTGGCGATCCGGTGACATCACATACTCATCGGATGAACCATCATGATCAATCTCGAGCTCGTCGGACTCTGTATCTGATGCATCTGAACCAACCCCGGATACGCCCATATCAAACGGTGGATCTCTGTACATATCAAACTGGGTCTGCTGGGATGGGTGCAACTCTGGCATCTGACGGCCAGTCTGTCTAACAGGTAATGTCTGGCGTGAATCAAAGTCTATATGACGCCTCTTCGTATGTCGTGCAATAGACATTTCCTGAACTATATCCGACATCGGGATCTCTATTCTGCTAGTCGGTTCAGAAAAACGCAACTGTCTAGCTAAATTCACGGATTTGCCTCCTACAGTTGATCTAGGTTCGCTAACCTAAATATATTTAATTAATAACTATAATTAATAACTATTAAAAAAAAAAAAAAAAAAAAAAAAAACCGGACTCGCGAAGATCACGCCCCGCCGTGTGGACGGGCGCATGGTTTTCACGCCCGCCCACACGGAGGGGCGTGAAAACCATACGCCCCTCCACATGGTGGGGCGTATGTGTTTTGCGTCCCACCACAAGGCGGGACGCATGGAAATTCCGTCCGGCCTTGTGGTGGGGCGTATGGTTTTCACGCCCCTCCACTAGGCCGGACTGAATTTTCATGCGCCCCGCCGTGTGAAAATTTGTTTCCGCCGTTTTTTCAAGAAATTCAATTTTTTGTCGGATTTTTTAACAAATCTATACTAAAATCAATTGAAACATGTATTACCTCGGGCGCTTTACCCCGATTTGTTCTTTTTTCCTTGTTTTGTCTTCCCGACATGATTTGAAAACGTTAAACCTTCTCGCCGGAAAATGTGTGGTGGTCGCCGGATTCTCTTGCTGCCGGAACTGTGTGGTGGTCGCCGGATTCTCTTGCTGGCCGGATAATGTGGTTTGGGTGGAAGATGGTTTGGTTTGCTTTAGGTTTGATAAATATGGATAGGGGTATTTTGGACTTTGGCTATGTCAATTAAAGTAAATCCATGGCTGGAAATAGCCTATCACATAAGTAATGGCTGCAACAAGAATTTTGTAATGTCTCCGTTATCGTTGCATATAGCTTTGAATATGGTGGCTTCTGCTTCAACGGGTCGGACTCTAGAGCAGCTTTTTCACTTTCTCGAATCGAAAAGCATTACCGACATCAATGCTCAGTCTTGCCTTTTTATGGAACTGGCAACCAGTGGCAGCGGAGGACCAATCATATCGTTGGCTAACGGAATCTGGTTAGATCATCGTTTCCCTGTGAAACCTTATTTCAAATAGTTGGCCGCTTTTGTTTACAAAGCTAAAGCTGAATCTGTTGATTTCGCGAATCAGGTATATATATAAACTAGTCGGAAACTCGCGCTTTGCGCGGATTATAAAATGTTGTTTAGTTCTTATTTTTATCATTTTTTCCTTTAAAATGTATTTTTAATTTTTACAAACCATGTAATATTTTCTCTCAAAATAGAATAAAGCATGTAATATTATCATTGAAAAATAAAATACATTTTTCATGTAGCACTAAATCAATTTAGAATTAAAGCTAAAAGATAATTGTTTAAATGATCATACAAGAATATACAATGTGTTCACAACGATATGAACACAATAAATTGTAATGAAAATCTATTTGAATTTAGGTTAATAGTCATTACTTTTTACAATTCAAAAGGTCTCATAATCACTTTTTTACTAATGAAGTTGCTCATAGCAGTGGTTGTATGTTTGCCAAAAAAGGTTAAAATACAAATTCTTTTACTTTTTAAAAAAATTATGAAAAAACAAATTAGGTAAAGTGATTTTGAGGATAATATTTTGAGGACATTGTCAAGAGGCTGTAGAATAAATTGTATAGATGTGAGAACAATAAAATTATGGAGTTTTGCCTATACTAAGATAAAATTTTGGAGTCTTACCTATAGCCAAAAGAGAAAATTATCTCATCGAATTTTGAAAATTCATCATTGGACCTTTCATCAACCATCTCAAATTGGGTAACATGTAGTACTTTTCTTCATTATTGAAGTTCTGAACTGCAAAATAGAAAAACAAAAAAAAAAAAAATTAAAAATGAATTATATCAAAATTTCATATCCATAAAATAATTTTCACTTTATCGATCATTAAGATATCACATCTTCTACTTCCTTTTCAAATACACAATATATACACAAAGAGAAAATGCATTATCAATATATATTTGACGTGTAAAAGGATAATGGCAATCGCCTTTTATAAATTAAACAAAAATGCACTTTTAGATAGGAAAAGAAAAAGAATGACACCTTTCATTTGAGAGTATAATCTTCATAAACTGCAAGTATTCATCCAATCTTGAATATTCTCAAAATCGTTAAAAAATCATTGATCCAAGTGAGACCATTTGTTTTGTAATTGAGGAGATAAGATACAGAAAGAAAACGTAGACAACCTTCTTATATATATTATTACCAACCAAAGCATATATAACATATATAATTAGTATTAATGAATATAGAATGACATAATTAAGAATTTAAAACGTTAAGAAAATGAAAGGTCATGCTATGTTAATTATGAAAGCAAGAGTTACAATCTTTTAGGCATTAATATTTTGTTGCAAAGCATTTAAATTTTTGTAATTTTGTAATTTAGATAGAATATGTATTTAAAAATTGTTAAAAAATGTGGTGTTGACACCTCATCTTTTGATGAGGTGGATGATTGTGGTGAGGAAAAATGAGTTCCTAGATATATAGATATAAAAAAAATTATGTGCTCCCTATCGTCCATGTATTACGTAAATATTTGTTTTGTGTAGGAGGAGCAAGTTACGGATGAAATCAATTCTTGGGCAAGTGAAGCCTCAAAAGGGTACATCGATCCGCTTCTTGCCCCAAATTTCTTTGAAAAAGATACAATAATAGCTCTACTAGCAAGTGCAATATATTTTAATGGAACATGGGTCCAAAAATTTCGTGCCGAAAATACAAAAGATGAAGATTTCCATCTCCTTAATGGACAAAAAGTGAGAGTACCATTCATGAAGATTTATCATGGTAGCCACTACTATGGATCCTTTGAAGGTTTCAAACTACTCAAGATGGAGTATAAAAAAGGTGAATCTGACAACAAAAATTAAGGGATGTATATCTTTCTACCTGATGTGAACGATGGATTACAAGAACTAGTAGAAAAGTTCGGCTCTGATCCAAGATTTTTACTCGAGAATCGTGAGGTCCAGCAGGTCGAACTTGAAAACTTGTGGTTACCAAAACTGAAGTATGAAAATGATTTGGATGTTCTAGATCCCATGAAAGAATTGGGATTGGATTTGCCTTTTGATGAAAACAAAGCCGAGATAAGGAAAATGGTTGAAGTTTCGGAAGTAGTTTACATTTCAAAAGCATTTCAAAAATCTTATATCGAAGTAAATGAGGAAGGTACAATTGCAACTGCAATAACTGCTTTGTCACTTATACGAATTACCAAATCACGTGTTCCGCCTCCACAAAAGCCTAGTTTTATAGCAAATCATCCATTCTTATTTATGATCAAAGAAGAGGTTTCCGACATTATCCTATTTGTTGGAGCTGCTCTTAATCCTATTTCAAAAGCATGACAGCAACAAAATGGGGGAATTGATGTCTATACTTTGGGTTATTGTGTCAAAACTGTGTTATGTGAAACAAATGCAAGAAAAATGATGAGTGTCATGTCGATCTGTATTATGTCTGTCATGTTAGAAAATTCTGATATTTCCATTGTTGAACTTGGAAAAATTGCATTTGCAATTGTAAAATTTGATTATCATGAAATTAGACATGACTAAATGCTAGTGTATTTTTTTCTTTAATCTGAATTATTGACTCTCATTATTGAGAGCTAGACTTTTAAAATAAAGACTTTGAGAAAAGATGAAGACCCCAAAGTCTTCCAATTTTTTTACAAAAGTAGAATAATATTAAATTGAGCTCATTAGGGTGCAATTTTCACTTTTGCAAATGGAAAGAATTTTTATAGCCAGTTGTGACATTTAAAGAGATAGAAAACCATCCGTGAAAGAGAATAGTCATTGTAGCCGCATTAAACACTTTTACAAAGACCGTAAACAGGAATAAAGACCCTAAAGTCTTCCATTACAGGAATGATAATTTTATTTGGCTAAAAAATTCCTATAGTCATAAGTGGAGAGTGAACTATTTTTACATTTTTTTTTCCTGATAACCAACTATTTTTACACTTTTAAGTTATAAATACCTTGTAGTTCTATCTCATATTCATCATCAATTCACTAATTAATTATCAGAAATGACTTGTATTTCATCTTATGCTACTAATTTTATTCTCTTTTTTTCCTTACTATTTCCCATAGCAACCCTTTGTTTTGGGGGCTGCATTGAGAATGAGGGAAATGCTCTTTTGGAGTTTAAGAACGGTCTCTGTGTATCTTGTAACCGCCTTTCTGATTGGGTTTACGGTGGATAATGTCTAAGTGTAGTTTGAAAGTCCTACATTTATTAGTTTTGAGTGGCTGTCGATTATCCCGCCATCTCACAGATGATCTCACCCACTTTTGCTGTATCTCATAATTCGATCCTCGGTCCAATTCCTTCGTCTATGGAAAAGATGGATTCGTTGGACGTTCTAGTTCTCAGGAATAATAGATTGAACGGAAGTTTACCCGTATCTCTTGGCAATCTTAAAGAGTTACAAACAGTATACATTTCAGATAATAAATTGGAGGGTGAGGTTTCTCATTTCCACTTTTCAAATCTCACTCGGCTTTCTTCTTTTTATGCGTCTAATAAAAGCAGCATTGCATTGAGAGTTAGCTCCAATTGGATTTCTCCTCTTCAACCTCTATATCTCGAATTACGATCTTGTCTTATTGAACTCTATAGTTTCATTCCCAAACAATAGAGTTTTGGACTTGTCTCATAACCAAATATATGGTTACACTCCGGATATCCCTTTTGCTAATGGACACAAGCCGTCGATTGATTTGACTTCCAACAATTTTAGTGAACTAATGCCTTATTTTTCTACCAATATCACTGCTTTAGATCTCTCCAATAATTCATTTTCGGGATCTATATCTCACTTTTTGTGCTATAACATGAACGTGGTAAAGCAAATGCAAGTTCTTAATCTTGACAGAAACATCTTTCACGGTGAGATACCGGATTGCTGGTGCAGTTGGAAAAGTTTGGCGGCAGTAAATTCAGTGACAACAATTTTTGTGGTAAGATTCCCAACTCTATTGGAGATCTAACTTCTGTTGAATCACTCCACCTCTGCAATAATACTCTCACTAGCAAACTACCATTGCAAGAAATTGTAAACGTTTGGTCATAGTTGATTTGAGTGAAAATAATTTGGTTGGAAACATTCCAACTTGGTTCGGAGGTACGTTTTCTGATTTGAGCGTTTTGAAATTACATTCAAACAAGTTTGACGGCTACTTACCTACAGAGCTATGTTGTCTGGTTTCATTGCACGTCTTGGACCTTGCTCATAATAGCTTCTCCGGCACAATACCAAGCTGCTTTAGTAATTTTACTGGAATGACCACTAAGGATGATCCTAGAGGCTCATTTAATATATTCAGCAGCGGCAAGAACTTCATGGATAGTGCCTTGTTAATTAGTGATGAAGGGGAAAGTGATGAAGTATAGCACCAACCATAGATTTGTGAGAAGCATTGACCTTTCGGATAACGATTTATCAGGAGAAATTCCTATGGAGATAACAAGCCTTGTTGAATTACTATTGTTGAACTTGTCATAAAATGCTCTAATCGGAAGAATTCCCTATAACATAGGCGATATGAAAGCGTCGGAAGCTATCGACTTCTCTGGCAATCAACTTTTTGGTGAAATTCCTCAAAGCATGTCTACCTTGACATTTCTCAGCACTTTGGATTTGTCCTATAACAATTTTTCGGGTCGTATCAAAGTACTCAATTACAAAGTTTTGATTCTTATTGTTTCATACGAAATCAACTTTGTGGGCTTCCTCTGACCAATTGCACATTCGATAGTGCTCCCCCTGACACCGAAGAACAAGACGAGAACGAAGATGAAATAGATGTATGGTTTTATGTAAGCATGGAATTTGGATTTGTATTTGGATTCTGGAATGTAGTCGGTTCTCTTGTTTTTATCAGGAGATGGAGGCACAGCTATTTTCGTTCTCTTCACCGTCTTTGTGAAAAGACTTGGGTATGGCTTCACATAAATATTTCTAGATTTGGGAAGTTTCTTGGGTTTTAGAGTTTCTATGCAGTAACGGAGTATTAATGTCTGTAACCCGGATTACTGTGTCAAAACCGCATTGTGTTTTCTATATGTTTCATATGATTTTATATGAAACAAATTATCAAGAAAAATGATTATAGTGTCATGTTAGTCCGGATTTTCTTTGTCGTGTTAGAAATCCACTTTTTCTTAGCTTGTCGTCATGGCATATGCATATTATGTAGTGCTTCGGGTTTAATCATGTCTCGTGCAATTTGACAGTCAGACTTCGGTAAAAAATGTGATTTCCTTACTATTACATCATGAAATTGACTTGGAAAAATTGCATTGAGACTTGTAAAATTTGATCATCATGAAATTAGTACTCCGAGTGCTAGTGATTTAGAGTTTCCGTAATGTGACATGCTTGACCCTCATTATTGCGTTATAAAGTAAAAGAAATTTGGGCAGGTTGAACCGACATATCACTTCATCCAATTCGGAATAAGCCTCTGTAAAACATCAAAATGAATATGTATTGTTTGAGGATGTTTTCTGAAATTCAAAATCGAACATCCACATAATGAATTTTGCATATTTGTAATTAAATCAAATTCCATTTAATCATAAAAAATAGTCAAATTGAATTGTAATTCCGTTAGATTTTGTTTAGATTATCTTATTTAAATTCGAATTTTGATTCTAAAGATTTGAAATAATCCATAGGCTCCTAATAATTCTTAGTTAGCTAATGAAGATTTTCTAGTATATATTACTGTTAGCACGAAATTAGATATTTAAATATTTTCTTTCATTTATAGTGTGAATTACTTCTATAAATCTTTCTAAATATATATAAATCCCACTTACAATATTAGAAATTCTTCCCAAACTATCAGAATGTGGTTTATGAATATGATCAGAACCGGAGAATCCCAAAGGAAGAACAAGATGGAGTTCGGGATGCGAATCGCTGGACATTGCATTCTCAAAGAAATAAACAATGGCTGCCAAAAGAATTTGGTAATGTCTCCGTTATCGTTACATATTGCTTTGAATATGATGGCTTCTGCTTCAACGGGTCAGACTCTAGAGCAGTTCCTACACGTTCTCGAATTGGAAAGCATAACTGATATCAATGCCCAATCTTCCCTTTTTATGGAACTTGCAACCAGTGGCAATGGTGGACCGATCATAGCGTTGGCTATGGGAATCTGGTTAAATAATCGTTTGCCCGTAAAGCATTCTTTCAAAACGATGGCGGATGATATTTACAAGGCCAAAGCTGAATCCGTTGATTTCGAGAATCGGGTATGTAACAATTAATTTTAGTAACCAAGAATTGTTTACTTAAACCACAACTTACCAATGAATTATACGGTGCTCTGACGTAATCTTGTTTTATGTAGGGGGAGGAAGTTAGGGATGAAGTCAATGCTTGGGCAAGAGAAGCCTCAAAAGGGCACATCGATCCTTTTCTTCCCCCGAATTTCTTTGAAAAAGATGCAATAGCTTTACTAGCAAGTGCAATATATTTCAGGGGAACATGGGTTCAAAATTTTTCTCCCGGAGATACAAAAGATGAATACTTCCATCTCCTTAATGGAGAAAAGGTGAGAGTACCATTCATGAAGATTTATCTCCATACACACTACTACGGATCGTTTGAGGATTTCAAACTACTCAAGATGGAGTATAAAAATGGCAAATCAGACAAAAAAAAGTACAGCATGTATATCTTTTTACCTCATCAGAAAGATGGACTGCAAGAACTGGTAGAAAAGTTCGGCTCTGATCCAAGATTTTTACTAGAGAATCGTGAGGTAAAAGAAGTCGAACTTGACAACTTGTGGTTACCAGTATTGAAGTACGAAAATGACTTGGATGTTGTAGGTCCTATGAAAGAACTGGGATTGGATTTACCTTTTGATGTAAACAAAGCCGAGATAACGGAAATGGTTGAAGTTTCGGAAGTAGTTTGCATTTCAAAAGCATTTCAAAAATCTTATATCGAAGTAAACGAGGAAGGTACTATTGCAGGTACACTCCATCTCTCGTCATTGCCTTGCTACGCACCAGAGAACTGGGTGCCTCCACCAATGCCTAGATTTATTGCAAATCATCCATTCTTATTTATGATCAAAGAAGAGGTTTCCGGCATTATCTTATTTGTTGGAGCTGCTCTTAATCGTATCTCAAAAGCATGAAAGCAACAAATTAGGGAGAAGGAATAAAGCAGGAAACGTTACAACCAAGAAAGAATTTTTTTTTTTTTTTCTAATAATTGTTCTTGATAATTTTGATGTATTAATCAAGTTTAAGTTTTATGTTTACTATTACATGTTGCTTAAACTAGATATCGAGTTCAAGCTAAATGTATGAAATTTTTTAATTACAAGAGAATCTACCTAAATGGTGGCTGACGAGTTACGTCTTATAGAAAAATCAAAATGATTTATAAAACCAAGTTATAATGTTAGACTTTGTTCTCTTTTATTGAATTGAACTCAATGTTATTGCTCTAAAGTAGCATATTATGCTACTGAATTTAAGTAAAAAAAAACATGACTTTACTATTGAGGAAAGATTTGAAATAGTGACGGTTTCATAATTGTTGTTGGGAGAGATTTTAGTATATAGCCGGAGTACGATGACGGTACACCAAGCGAATAAATGACTAACATCTATGATTTCAACCAATAAATATTTTACACTATGTAAATAAGTAATACTATATTTTGGACTTAATAATTTATATAAAATTCTAGAAAAAAAAAAAAAAAACCCTAGACAATAGAAAATGAACTCGAAACCTTAAATTATAAACCCTATATCCAAATAGTTGTGACATGTCATTTAATTATTGATCCGGTTCACGAATGACGTGGTATATCGGATGCCTTTTAGAGACTTTCTTATTGTCGAATCGCATTGATATGATTTGTGGGATTTTAGGACGGGTTCATGGGCCACGAGTTTTGATTATCAACCTGTTTCCAACTTTTCTTCACAAATAGAGTCCAAAATCACAAAAATGCACCGTCACTGCTTCGAATCTTCCACATCGGTTACTCAAAGACAAAGTTCGTTTACAAGTTATGATGCTCGAACTTAAAGTTTAGGGCCATAATTAGAGTAGGAGTAAATTGGGAGAGCTAAAAAGCGCCAAATTTAAAATTAAAGCACAATGATGAATACAAGAGAATATAGCTAAAAACACAACACAAAAGCTAGGAAAAAAGAGACTGTTGTAGATGGCATTTGCAGAAACTACACCAACCAAAACTTTACTTCTGAACTCTTGGCAGAATGAAAATTAGAAAATAGAGGAATATGAGACTTGTACAGAAGGACTTATACAAGTTACTTGATTATTTTGGAAGGAAAACATTAGCAACAAATGGTACCTCGCCTACCTAGGACCAACTCACGCTCTCGTCTTTGAAGGACTTGTTCCATCCACACCACCAACAATTGAAATGCTCTTAATCTTAACATCTGTTGTGAATCTGTCGAACACAAAACAGAGATCAGGAAAACAGTAATATAGCAAGTTTTGCGAGGACTAAATATGCAACAATATCAATGATTAAGAAAAATGCTCCGTATGGAAAATGAAAATAGAGAACCTCGAATATTGTTACCGAAGGTGAGGGCCATGTGAAATGGATCACAGTCAGAGTGGAATAATCAAATCATCAACAAAGAGAAACACAAGAAAGAAAAAGAAGTCCTTTAGTTTCCTCTAAAATAAATGGTTAAATTCAAACCAGAATTTGGCTTACAGCAGTTGAAGTTGTTTCAAAATCTGAAAGACCTAGATATTTATAGAAAGAAACATTTCGAGCAAGCACATGAACAAAATAACGACAGGCATGCAGCCTCAGATGCATATGGGTGTTAAAACATTAGGGGAGCCACGAGGAATAGAGCACTCATACTTTCCACCAAGGAACTCATCAAAGCTAGCTGAAACTGCACTTGTTCAAATTGTAAATTGAGATACAAGATGAGGAGCCATCAGCATATGAAAGACACAATACAGCTCATCAATTGATTAACTTATAAGATATAGACCATGGTGAAGTGCTTGTAGATTAAAATCAAACCTTCTTGAGTAGTTTCAGAAATTAGAGTCTAAACTATTTAAGTTCAGTATCAGAAATTCTAATGTAGGTTTTCTTCCAGGTGTCTAAAACCTCACTATGTACTTGTGGATAAAATTTACCTCTCGGGGGATTTAACATAACTTTCTGGAAGGAAGATTTCTCCACCGACTTCACCATGCTGTTCTCCACTGAAAGTTTTCCTAGCAGCCAGGAACTCAGCGCTCATGGCATCCATTCCTTGCTGCACCATAACCATGCTCCTCAGTGTACTTCCTCACATCCTCAGTTATCTTCATAGAGCATTTTGATTTTCTGAATTAATTGTGACCATCATTTGATTTAACATTTAGACCCTCAAGTTTCTTGACGACCGAGGCATCTTCTACGTTGCAAATAAACCAATGTTTCATAAAGATGCAATTGAAATGATAGCAAAGTCAATGATACAATGAAATGAACAAACAAGCAACAAATAAATCAAGCAACAGTTCACAGTAAATGATATCAATAGGTTTTTTCAAAAGCAGCAGAACAGAAATGAGAAAAAGAAGAAGATAATCCATACCATTGAGTTTGGAGACGAGTCGAATCGGCAAAGTCAAATCGTTGAGTCAAAAGAGAAGACGAGTCGAATCAGCAAAGTCAAATCCTTGATTTTGGAGATTACACCAGGCTTTTCTTTAATTAAGCCCATGCGTCGGTTTTGCTTGTTGCCTTTACAAAAGAGGAAATTGCACCAAAACTCATATCTCAAATCTAGGCCCCCTTTTTTGTAGTGCATATTAGTATTAGTGTACTAGACTAGAGTTAATATCAAAAAATAGAATTTCTGATTCAAACTAAAATCTTAATACAGTCCATGCATGCTAACTTATTAGGAACTGACCAAAATACATCAATATTATTGAAAGATACATGACTAGAAGACAAATACATAGCTAGGGCAATTTTTGTATAAACAAACCTACAGAATTGAATCTCAAGGATGAAAAAATAAAATAGCAACATAATTACACAAGACTTAAGTAAACACAAATATATTAGAGCACTTTGAGATCAACTCAGATTCCAAGACTATGTCAATGACATAGTTTCATAACCATATCTTCAATAAAACGTATTGTTGTATATGGCTCATAATATATATACATGATTATTATCTAAGAGGGCTTTTGATGGAGCGGAGCGATAGGAGTCGAAGGCGGGATGAGGGTAGCGTAGTTTGGCAAAACAATATATCAAATCAAGAAATGGGATGGATCCTCAGACTCTCACAATTAAAAAATAATACAAAACTTCCCCATCTTAATCAATTAATTCAATAAGAGTAGGGTAATATAACTATCTTAACTTCAACTTTACAGGGTTGATGCTTAATTGATTATATATATACCCATAATATTTTTGCTGCTTTTACAGTGTCATGAGTATCATCCAGTCAACAGTGAAAACAAAAGGACATTTGGGAAATCTGTAACCAAGAAATAGAACCACACCTTCTTAAGGAATTCCCTGATTTAATCTCAATCAATTAATATTACCATTAAAAATCATGCTGCACAAAGTAAGATTATAACAAGCACATTAAAAGACTAACTAGATCTGGACAAGCTTAAGAACTTATAATCAAGAGTAGAAATGTAAATAGATGTATGCTTAGTTAGTTGGTTCTGTTTTATGTAAAAGGTAGATAGATATATTTGATTTGTGTATGACTAAAACTTATATGTTCAAATTATGTAACAAGTATACCAGTTCATGTTCACCAACAACATACATTCAGGTATCAGGCTGACATGAATTAGCAAAAACTACAAGCAACTAAAACAAAATATCATTAATAATTAGACAAATAAAACACAAATCCACTAACCTCATGGGCTGAACGTCAGAGAGGAGCGACGGCGGAGGCTAGTTTCCGGGGGCTACTGACGGTTTGGTAAGAAATCGTGGTAGGAGAAAAGAAGACAACTTGTCCCCACTAATTGGAAAACATCGGAAAAGTTAATGTCTGATTAATTGAAAAAAAATATTTCTTATTTAATAAAGAAAAGAGACATATAACTTCCCTCAATAAAATAAAAATATAAGTCGGTTAAGAGTCCTAAATATTTATTCTTAATTAAGCTTTCTACATTACGAAACTAGCTAGGATTAATTGTTCTATAAGTATCTCCATACAACATATTATTCATTCAGGAATCTCAATTCTGTCAATTTGTTAAGTCTCAAATCTCCATACCATGATGGAGTTCGGGATGCGAATTGCTAGGCATTCCATTCTCAAAGCAATTGACAATGGCTGCCAACAGAATTTAGTAATTTCTCCATTATCATTGCATATTGCTATGAATATGGTGGCTTCTGCTTCAACTGGTCGGACTTTAAAGCAAGTTTTGCGTGTTCTCGAATCGGAGAGCATCACCGATCTCAATGCTCAGTCTTCCCTTTTCATGGAACTGGTAACCAGTGGTGATGGAGGGCTGAACATAACGTTGGCTAACGGAATTTGGGTTGATCATCTCTTTCCTATGAAGGATTCTTTCAAACAGTTGGCCAAAGATGTTTACAAGGCTCAAGCAGAATCTGTTGATTTTGCTGACGAGGTATTTCGTTTTATGTTATTGCAACGAGAGGTTTAAAGCTTGTGCTTTTATGTACTCGTCATTGCATATCTAATTTCTTGTTGCATATATCAAAATCGATTGAATCCCTAACATTGTTTTATGTAGGATGAGCAAGTTATAGAGAAAATCAATTCTTGGGCGAGAAAAGCCTCAAAGGGGCACATCGATCCGCTTCTTACCCGGGATTTCTTTAAAGGGAATGCTAAAGATGAGGATCCAGTAGCTCTACTTGCAAGTGCGATCTATTTCAATGCAGAATGGGTTGAAAAATTTGATGTCGGATATACGAAGGACGAAGATTTCCATCTCCTTAATGGAGAATCTGTGAGAGTTCCTTTTATGAAGAAGTACTCTACTAGACAATTGTATGGATCGTTTGAGAGTTTCAAGCTACTCAAGATGGTGTATAAAACGGGCCAATCAAACAGTAAAATATATGTCATGTATATCTTTCTTCCCAATGAGAAAGATGGGCTGCAAGA
This sequence comes from Euphorbia peplus, assembly GCA_028411795.1. Taxonomy (NCBI): domain Eukaryota; kingdom Viridiplantae; phylum Streptophyta; class Magnoliopsida; order Malpighiales; family Euphorbiaceae; genus Euphorbia; species Euphorbia peplus. The sequence continues at coordinate 1,487,533 of CP110843.1, read as the reverse complement.
ACTAGTACAAAGGTTCGAGTCTGACCCGAGGTTTTTGATGGAGAATAGTCGTAAGGTTTCAAGAGTCCAGCTTGAAAAGTTATGGTTGCCAAAATTGAAGTATGAATATGAACTGAATGCTGATAGGACCATGAAAGAATTGGGATTGAAAATACCTTTTAATAAAAAGAAAGCAAAGATTACAGAGCTGGTTGAAACTCCACAAGATAAGAAACTTTATTTATCAAACGTAATTCAGAAAGCGTACATCGAAGTAGACGAGGGAGGTACAACTGCAACTGCCATCACTCGCTGTCTTGGTAGGTGCGGAAGAGGGATGTATCCTCCGCCACCACAACCAAGTTTTGTAGCAGATCATCCATTCTTGTTTATGATCAAAAAAGAGTTTTCCGATATTATCCTATTTGTTGGAACTGCTCTTAATCCTATTTCAGAAAAAGCACAAGGAAAGAAGAGAGAGAAAGATGAAAGCAAGTAATGAAGTGGGGAAGAAAAAATGCAAATTAGCATGAAGAGTTTTTTTTTCTTTTTTGTTTCTTTTTTTCTATCATAATATTTCTTAATTAATTTGATGAAATAAACTTTTGGTTGCAAAAGTTAAAAATACACTTTGAGAAAAGGCAATAAAAGCTATCTTGTTTACTTGTCTTTTAGTGTTGATTTTGTCTCAATTTAAAGAGAATTTCTTAGGGACTTGGATATTCCATTAGAAAATTTACTCATTGATTTGTGGACATTTGTGAGGTTTTCATTTTTCATAAAAAAAATAAATAAAATAAAAATAACAAGCAAACAAATTTATTAAGAACAGCAAATTGCTGGGATATACAAAGAACTACAAGCAGCCTTAATGAGGCATACAAAACAAAGAAATTAAAAGAAGTGTAAACTGCACACAAATTTAATTCCACTTATGAACATCATACTGTGATGGGATTTTGCAGTATCAAAACTGGTGTGCTGAAAATAGAGCTTGTTCCTGGCATTCCATATGTGGTACAGGTAAAAGCAATTCTTCTAACACATGCTAAGAATGTCTTGCCACTAGCTCTTCCGCAAATCCAACTTACGGTTCTTCGCCAATTAGTTTTTGGGATGGACGCCATGCATCCATTGGTAATATTCTCCCATATAGGAGCAGTAGCAGCACATTTAAAGAACAGGTGGTCAATACTCTCGTTATGACCATTACATAAACCACACACAGGGCTTGTAACCCCATTTAACCAATCTAGTTTTCACCCCCAAACTGTTATGCATGGCAAGCAAAGCTATAAAGCTGCATCTAGGAATATATCTTTTCCCCCAAATCAGTTTGAACCACATAATCTTGGTCCCCCGAGGGCAAATTAAATTCCAAGCTGAAGCAATAGAGAACTGTTTGGTGATTGTATGACGCCATTCCACCGTATGAGAGATGGGATAAAGTTGAACAACATCTGTAATATGATTCCAGGCTCTCTCAGTTTGAACATCAGCAGGGTCAGGGAAAATCCACTCTCCATTCTTACAAACTTCACTAACAATAGCTTTTTTAGGGATGTCAATATCTTCAAAAGTTAGAGAAGGAAAAGAAGATCTGATAGATTTCCCATGTAACCAGGGATCAAACCAGAACGAGAAAGTTGTCCCATTCCCTAACTTGTAACAAAGAGCATCCTTATAAACCTCTCAAAGTTGCAAAAGCTTACCCCAACTCCAACTAGGATCTGTTGATTTAGGAAGACCCCAAATACTCATGCCTTTTAACTTGTTCTGAGTAATCCATTTGACCCGTAAATTTTGTTTGTTTATAACAATGCACCATAACCGCCTACTCACAACAGCTTTATTCCAAATAACTGTTATTGATACATGTAAATAGATGAATGGAAGGTGTTGATTGTTTTTTTACGCAAATTAGCACATCCTCTGGACTAACCTTAAGATATATGACGTATGGCGATTTCACGTGACTTCCATCACTCAAACTTGCATCAACTAAATCTGCATATTAGATTTTGCAACTGGTGTAACTAGTTGGCTCCCCATGAGATTCAAAGCCAGGTGCAAGCACAAAAGAAATGCACCCGTTATATTTCCTTAAGTGGATTATCCGTTCAAGGGCCTACACTTCGAAAAAGGTAACAAAAGGCAAGTAATAATCATAAGTCTAACAACAAACCAAGCAAGCTAGAAATGAGATGATTTTAAGATACTGAGAAAAAAAACAATCAATTAACCTAATAGGATTTGAGGAAAAATGGAAGCAACAACGTACAATGAGAACACAGAAAATGAGCACTCAAATTGGTTTCTACATCAAGTATTAAATTTGTCAAGTCACAACAGAAGTGTGCATATGAAAACCAATTCTGTTAATATATAAGACATTTCCTCGGATATGGAGCAGAAAAATGAAAACTAAGCATACCTCAGCGAGTACGGACCGAGGAATCTTTTGATAACTCAAGGAAAGGAGATGAATTGCATACGATTGAACTGCTTGCTCAAAACCTGTATTCAGTCATCTTGTAATCAATCAACAGACAATGAACACATTTCTTCTTGTTCATTTACATTCTGCTCTCTCTAATGGTTGCTACAGAGCGTTCACTAAGGGTCTCCTTTTGTTTATATTGGGAGGGGTTCTAACTGCGCTTGGTTTCGGGGACTTGAATTAGAGGTCTGTTTTATTTTCAGCTGTGTGGTAAATGAAACTAATACTTCTCCTTTATGATTAACTATGTTTTGTACTTGTGTTATATTGGATTCTATAGTATGTATTTTTTTTTATTAAGATATCAATTTTATTAGCACCAGCAAACTGCTGTAACAAACACTATACACTTGGGGCCTCTTCAAGGAGGAAACAACCAAACAAAAAAGTACAATATACACTAACAAAACAACACAGAAAATCTATACACAACTAATCCCATCTATATCTATTATACTGTCTGGGAACTTTAAGACTATGAAGTCTTTATCGAATGTAAAAACATATATTTTTGATAACCATCGAAGCATCAAACTGTAAGTGCTGGAAATAATGCTTGTTTCTGTCCAGCCAGATGTGATAGATAGTGCTGGTAAAAACTAGGCATCGTATACAAGCCAAGAAGGTTTTCCCCAGTCTATTGTGAATGGCAAGCCTAGCAATAAAGCTGCAGCGAGGGAGATGAGCTTTTCCCCAAACCAACTTGTACCAACTAAATTTGACTCCTTTGGGTCTAATTAGATTCCAAGCAGAACTAATAGAGGATTTCTTATGCATAGTGTGAGGCCACTCAACTTTATCTGGACAATCCTGTAAGTGAACACTTTTGATCTGATGCCAAGCGTTTTCAGTTAAAACATCAGCAGGATCGGGCAACAACCATCTTCCATCTTTACAAACATCACTAACCAAGGCTTTTTTGGAATATCCATATCATCAAAGGTAAGAGAAGGGAAGGTATCCTTTACAGAATGTCCATTTAACCATGGATCATACCAGAATGAAAAGGACTTTTCATTCCCAAGTTCATAAGAGATTTTATAGTATGTATTGTGACTAGTTGATTTTTCTTCTTTTGAATATCACGAGATCTTATTGTTTTATTTTTAATACATTGAAGTTTTGTATATGTGATTTGTGAATTGGTTAGCATAGAAGAAGCAATGTAAGTTAAGGTTGCAATTTTTTAATTCACTTGGCTCTTAGTCTAGCTGGTATCACTTTTTCTGATAGTGAAGTTGATATGAAGATTGTTGGTATGATGAAGTGATTAACAAGGCTATGTAATCTCCTAATATAGGTGTTGATATCGAGTCCAAACATGTTCTCTAATATGGATTGAGTCTAAGGACACACAATGCAATTTGCCTTATATTCATGGATTTCACAAGATTCTAACAAGTGTAGGACACAAGCGTTTGACCTTAATTTTTACTGATCTAGTGGAGTGAACTGATATTGTTTGGTTCAAACTTGTATGAGATATTTTTTCTGTCTTTAAAGAATTACTTGTTTACTTGTTTTTTTCAAAGCCCATAAACATTTACCTTTGAAGTTTACATGTATTCTAATAAGATATTGTTGGACCATGTGTGTACACAACAGGTTCGCAGAATATTTCAACTCTTTTTGTAAAAGGGAGCATGACTTTGTTAACACTGTAGGCCTGTGTTGTGTTGAGACTTCTCTTAAGGTACTCGAACATTTTTGTTTGGAACATGTTTATGAAACTATATTATTGTACTTTACCACTGTCTGATCATCTTGGAGTTTTTTAAACTTGCTGAAATTGTACTCTTCCTACATACTTTTGTGAGTATGAAGTTAGAAACCTTAGGACATAATAAAATAACAAGTGCAAGTTAGGAGATTTTTATGCACCAGCAGATATGCGAGCTACTTTGTGATCTTCTTTTTTGCCATTTTCAAGTAGAGCACTTCAATGCTTTATTGTCTTACTTTGGTTTTATTTCTTTTACTTATTCAAGCTCTATTTGACTTTGTATTAGTTTTCTGGTTGAATATTGATCAAGTATATTAGGATGATTACCAAATTACATTCTCATATGATCGGTACATTTACTCTGTTATCATGCTTGGCTCTGTACCTCTGTTTCCATATTAGTCTTAAACAATGTGCTTATTTGTCATACAATCTGTACTTATTTTACAGGATATGAAAATTGAGGATCCTGAAATTGTTGATTTGGTTAATCAAATTTAGGAACTGGAGAGGAAGTTATATGCTCATCCACTGCACAAGGTTTGTCATATTTATTTAAATTAATTCATGATCAGGTATTTAAACCAGATTTTGCAAGTGTGAATTTCTATTCAGTAATATATTGCTTTTAACTGTCAGCAATCATGTTATTTACCTTGTCCAGATGTGAAGATGCCAATCAGGTAAGAAATTTCCAAAGGAAGGCTGAACTGAATCATGAAATTCAACAACTTAAGGCAAAAATTAGGGAGTCACAGGTATTTGCGGTTTTATAATATTCTTTCACGTAATTTGACCTAATGTTACTTGAGGTTTTAGGTTAAGTTGTTCTTGAGATGCCTTTGAATTGTGTTTTCTGAAACTGAGATACGGGTGTTAATGCAACCCCTTCTCAATTGCAAGTCACCCTGAACTTTCACTAGACCCTTGTCCAAAATTTCATTAAACTGAATCTCAGATTGATTAGTTTTGAGATACTTGAACAAGTAACTTTGAACAAGTAACTTCTGATGCCTAGCTTATATATTATGTTTTTGAATTTACAGCTTTAGTACATGATATGTAAATTTTGGTTATTTGTTAATGATACATTGACATCTGTTTGAACTCTTTGACTACCAAAAAACAAAGAGTGCTGAAGTTTGTCCGCTGAGCTGCTAAAAACAAAGAGGTTGCAAGTTTCAAATAATTGTGCATTTGAAGATGATAGGTACTGGAAATTAAATCGAAAGGTAAAAGATGCTCCACGTTACCCTTATTGGATTGGTTAGTTTTGTTCATCACATAGAAATGGTGTTGTTTATTAGGTAAAAATAGTTTTGTGAAATATCTTACTTGTGCATCTTGTGTTATACTGCTTCTCTGGTTTATTAGATACACTAAGTCTATAAAGGGACAAGTTTGTGGATTTTTCAAACCTTGTTTAGATCCAACGATATCGAAACAACATAGGCACAATTTTTTTGAATAAAGAGCAAAAGCAAACTTGACCGGACATCATGACGTAGGCATATGATTGTTCACTATGCACTTGCTACTCTAGTACAGGTTTTCCTTTTTGTTTACTGCTTCTTTGTTCTTATGATTATTTCTACATCTACATGATTAGAGGAGGCTTGCAGTTAAGTTAGGCGAGTCCAAGATTTATTCGCGAGTCTGAAGGTTGAAGAGGGACACTCATATTGTTGCAGACAAGATATTCTATTCTGATCTTATAAATTGATTTTGATTTGCTATGTTCAATGCAAATTTTATGTATCTTATTATCAAAGTGAATATTCTAATTACAGGATTTTTTATTGTTATCAAGTGGATTTTTCATTATTATAGTTTGCTTTTCATAAGAGGATTATTATAGTTTGCTTTTCAAAAGTACCCTCCTTAACTTGTCCTAAAACTTCAATTGACCATAGACTTTCAAAAGTTACAAATGATCCCTTTTACTTGTTCAAAAGTAACAAATAATCCGCTACTTTCGAAATTTATGTATGATCTTTTTTTGGTGTTCTTCTCTTAAGAAATTTCGTAGGCAAGCATATTGATTTGTTAAAATATCCCCGAAAATTGAAGGTCAATGTTTATCAAATTGAAGGAAAATGATAGAGATTTAAAATATGGACTGAATTAGAAAATATCCACAAAAATTTGAAGTCCAATGTGAAACTTGCTCGGACAGTTTCCTTGGCTCACAAAATTTCCATTGACTTGTTGACTTAAGAAATTACTTGGAAACTTAAGTTCTATAACTTGATATGTTATTCCTAAATTGAACAATCCACTCTGATTTGCTTTAGAAATTCATGATGATGATGAGTGCTTCTAAGAATGTTATACGTGCTTTTTTCCGGTTTGTGTTTGCTGCAACTATTCTTATGATCTTAAGCATCAGCCTCTGTTATGGAAGCGCCGGAGGTCAATGCATTCCAAGTGAGAGTGAAGCTCTTCTCAAGTTCAAAACCGGTCTCATTGATCCTTCAGACAAGCTCGCATCTTGGAATGGTGAGCTAGACTGTTGTTCTTGGTATGGCGTCGTCTGTCATAACATAACCAGCCATGTTGTAGAAGTCCATCTTCAGAATATTGATGCTGATCAGTATGGAGACTATTCCGAGAGGGAGAGAACGACATTTTCAGGTACGATAAGTGAATCTTTGCTTGAATTGAAGCAGTTAGAGTATTTGGATCTTAGCGACAATAATTTTGAAGGAATTTCCATCCCTAAATTTATTGGCTTTTTGTCAAGTTTGAGATACCTTGATCTCTCTAGAGCTGGATTTGGCGGATTAATTCCTTGTCAACTAGGAAATCTCTCCAATCTGCAGTATCTTATTATACAACCAAGAAGTCAGTTTAATGGTTTATATCTCGAGAAATTCGATTGGGTCTCTCGACTTTCATCACTGAAATTTCTTGACTTGAGTTCTGTAAACCTTAGTATAGCCTTTGACCGGAAAGAAACTTTAGGCAAACTCCCTTTTCTTTTACATCTAGTCTTGTCAAACTGTTTACTCACTCAATTTCCAAGTACCGTAGTGAACCTCACATCTCTCCATACTCTTGATCTTTCTGAAAATATGATTGATGGTCCACTTCCTGTACATTTAGGTGAGATGACCTCTTTGACAAGTTTAGACCTTTCTTATAACAATGTGAATGGAAACATTCCCGTAAGTTTTGGTTCGCTTGCAAAATTAGAAAACTTTGATGCTTCGTTCAATTCGTTGGAGGGTGAAATTTCTGAAATTCACTTTGAAAACCTCACCAATTTGAGGAGGTTTGATGCATCTGAAAATCAACTGATTTTGAGAGTGGATCCCGACTGGGTTCCTCAATTTCAACTCGTTGAGAAACTATATTTGAGATCCTGGGATGTTGGACCTCAGTTTCCCACTTGGCTTCGATCCCTGCCCCATTTGCAATACCTTGACTTTTCCAACTCTGGAATTTCAAGTACTCTTCCAACTTGGTTCCATAACTTCTCTTCCACACTTTATGAGATCAATTTATCGCATAACCGAATGCATGGGATGTTCCATAATTTATCTAATGCTGATTCTGGTTCTTCTTACATCGATTTGAGTTCAAATTATTTCAGCGATCCTTTGCCTTCTGTGTCTTCTATTTCTGGTGGAATAGATCTCTCCAACAATTTGTTTTATGGCACAATGCATAACTTTCTATGTAACTATGAGATGCAGAAGCACAAGGCTGGAAATCTTAGTACAATTGTTCTTATGCTGAATAAAAATCTTCTATCCGGAGAAATGCCAGATTGTTTGATGAATTGGACGTCTCTGATTGTCCTAGACTTGAGCAACAATAATTTCAGTGGCGATATTCCCACATCTATCGGTAGTTTAGGAGATCTACAGATGTTAAACCTTCACAACAACAATCTCATTGGTGATATACCATCTTCAATTCGGCATTGCTCAGGTTTAAGTGTCCTTAACTTGGGTGAAAATGTCTTGGGGGGAGAAATTCCAAGTTGGATAGCGGAACACCTTGTTTACTTGAATATTCTCAGTTTTCGTGGCAACAAGTTTCATGGTCACATACCTGAGGAGATTTGTGACTTAAAATACTTGAATACTTTTGATGTTTCTGATAACAATCTAAATGGCACCATACCAACATGTATCGGTAACATGTGGGGACTGATTGGGAGAACAAGTTATCAACTAGAGCCATTTAATTTATCAAATAATTCAAGTTTGGAATATTATATCCGGCGATCTACAATAATGCGAAAAATGAAGGTTGAATTTAGTACGATTCTGAGTTTTTTGGGGTTTCTAGATCTTTCAAACAATAAACTTGTAGGAGAGATTCCCGACGGAATTACGAGCCTTCCAAATTTGCTAAGTTTGAATCTGTCACACAATCTTTTGGGTGGTAGAATTCCTGAGGATATCGGTGCTATGCAGAAACTAGAAGCTCTTGATTTGTCTCAGAATCAATTGTTTGGTGAAATTCCTGAAAGCATGTCGTCCAACATGCCATTTTTAACTATTTTGAACTTGTCCAACAATAGATTATCAGGGAAAATTCCTCAAGGCTATCAGTTTCAAACTTTTGATTCATCGAGTTACTTTGGCAACAAACTCTGTGGGCCTCCAGTCAACCACTGCATTGCTGATGGTGATGATCCAACCCCTAATGGGAAAGAGGAAGCCTACGACGATGAACATGGAGTTGATTCGTTACACTTTTGCCTGAGCTTTGTGATGGGATTTGTGGTGGGATTTTGGTGTTTAGTGGGTCCTTTAGCTTTGCGTAGACGATGGAGGCACTCATACTTCAAATTTTTGGAAACTCTGTGGGACAAAATCTGGGTGTGGTTTCATGTAAATGTTGTTAGATTTCTGAGGGGTCGTGATTAGATTCTACTGTCTTACTTATCTCCCTGAATTGGCTTAGTGATGTGATCAACCCTCCTACTATTACGCGGCAGTATCGGAAGAGATTTGGCCAACTGGTTTTGTTGTGCAAAGTTCAGACTTCCCGATATAAGTTTGTGGTCATTTTGTCGATATAAGTTTATTATGAAGTATATTGTCTTTTAATTAAAAGCTGAGCAAGGACGTGTTTTATGAAGTCTATTTTAGTATTGCTTCAGGAATATTGTAGAATTTATACACTTTTATGTTGGTCTGTTGTGATGATAGTTCTGTTATGTGTGTCTAATGAAATATGTTCAGTTATGAGTGGCTTTCTGTGTAATTTTTCAATCAATATAATTCGTAAAAATTAGGCTTAATATATTTGTGGCCCTCTGAACTTGTCCATTTTTTTCACTTAGCCTCCTCAACTTAACGGACAACCTATTGGCCACTTAAACTTGTAATTTTTTTCCACTTAGCCACCTGAACTTGTTCCACTTAGCCACCTGAACTTGTAATTTCTTTCCACTTGGCCTCCTCAACTTGTCAATTGTGACATATTTACCCCTTTTATGCTGATGTGGCATATTTTTTTATAACCACTTATATTATGCCACGTCAGCATAAAGAGGCAAAATGGGTCATATTTGACAAGTTGAGGAGGCCGAGTGGAACAAACTTACAAGTTCAGGTGGCTAAGTGGTTGTCATCTAAGTTGAGGTGGCAAAGTGAAAAAAATTGACAAGTTTAGGGGGCTGGATAGGTATTAAGCCTAAAAATTATATATCATGATGGAAAATATAGAAAGTAAACTAGCATCATTTTGCATGTTCATGTCATAAACGGATCCATTTGGAGGCATTTGCAAAATTTATTATTATTATTATTATTATTATTATTATTATTATTCGTAAAAAAAGTGAGAAAGGGTTTTAAGGCAGCAGTCGTATGTTTAGAGTGTCAGGTTGAAATGTTCGGCTTCGATCTTTCTCAATCCCTAGCTTTCGCTCAACAAAACAAGATGCGCATGAACAAAATATGAACATCAAAGTACTATTCTCTTAGTAATAATAGTAACTATTTCAGAAATGAAAAGTTTTGAACTCTAGAATAACAAGAAGCTAGCAAGTTTGTAGAATTATAATTATATGACTATGGTTGTCCCCTAATTAATTTTCGTCTTTGGTATGATTTTCAAAGGAATAAGTTTCCTAAGTGTAATTCCCAACCTTTCTTTCACATCCATAGCATCTTCAATAGAACTACTATCAATTTCCAAATCATAATAGTGAAGCAACGATGCAACGGTGAGATGAAGAATTTGATGAGCCAATGGATATCCCGCACAAACCCTTCTTCCAGATCCAAACGGAAGTAGCTCAAAATTTTGTCCTCTATACTCAATATTTGAACTTGAAAACCTTTCAGGCTTGAAACTTAGTGGATCCTTCCAAGCTTCTGGATCTCTTCCTATTGCCGAAGCGTTCACAAAAACTTGTGTATCTTTTGGTATGAAGTATCCCATGAAAATTGAATCCTCTATTGCTTTTCGTGGAATTAACAATGGGAATATAGAATGTAATCTCATTGATTCTTTTATTACAGCGTGCAAATATGGCAGTTTGTCTATGTCATCCTCTTCAACTTTCCTCTTAGGCCCGACAACTCTATCAAGTTCTTCCTTAACCCTTTCCATTGATTTCGGGTTACGTAACAATTCTGTAATCACCCATTCAATAGTTGAACCTGTAGTTTCTGTTCCACCAAAAAATGTTTCCTGCACGAAAAATTCCAAACATATAGAACAAACGTTAGATATAACGAACAAATATTCAAGGAAAATTTTGCATTTGTTTCATTACCAGTATGATCACAAGCATATTATGGGTAGATATTTTTTCATGTCCTTGTTTACTACCATCACATGATTCGTTATATTCCAATAATGTATCCAAAAAGTCTTTGGTATCTCTTTCTTTTATCGATTTACGTTCTTCAATCCTTTCCATCACGTACTTCTCTACTATGCTCATAGTTCGTGTCATATATATCTCCATATCCTTCTTTATCCTCTGTGGATCGAATCGTTTCAAAAACGGAAAGCAATCAGCCAAATTTGGCTTCCCGCTAAGCACCATAACCTTATCCATGGCATGAAAAAATTCACTTCCTTCATCTGATTTAGAATTGACAAGATCCCTCGAAAGAACAAGATTCCCCATCAAGTTAAAAGCCATGGTAAAAACATATTTTGATAACTCTATTTCTCCTGATTCTCCTCGGCATTGAGCTTCTTTTGAATCCTCCTCCATTTCTCGTATCATATTGTCGATACATTTCCGTCGAACGAACATTGTATCTTGGATTTGTTTACTAGTCGCAAGCCCTGATGTGACTAGTCGACGAAGAATGCGCCATTTGGAGCCATACTTTCCAACGGAAACTGATCCGTCGGGGAAGTTAAGAGCTGTGAAAGCTTGAGTGATCGTCCTATCACAGAACGAAGCATCATGATTCTTGAAAAGTTGTTCGGCTGCCTTGGCTGTCTGAATCACAAGAGTATTAGTCCACCCGAGTCTTAACCAAAGTAAATCCCCATACTTTAATCTTAGTTCGTATAGACTTTGATTTATATTGCTTCCGATATCGAGCAAGTTTCCGATCACCGGCAAAGCTGGCGGCCCTGGTGGTTGGTTCCTTATTGACTGCCTCTTTTTCAGAATTAGAAAGAAAGTGATGAAAAAGAGAGGACACCAGATAAACCAATTCAAGATTGTGAACTCCATTTTCCTCCTCCTTTTGAAAGCTATTACATATTATACTATATATAAAGATCAAATAACATGAGATTTTTAATTCATATTAAGATGAATAAGTTTCAATATTTTCATTTAGGAATCTTTGCTTGTATAATAATGACAGTGACTAGTATATTCCATCACACTTATTTTTTAATATTTGTCTTAGAATTTTTTTCACCGAATAAAGAACTGAAGATGATGTCAAAGATTAAAATAAAAAAAGTCATTTACCTTAACAATTAGCTTAAGCTTTTACGCTTCAATCAATTTATTAATATAGTATCACAGTTTTTGCGATCAAGCAATCTTAAGTTTGAATCTTGACAATTATTTCAAGAAAACCACGAGGTATGCAAATTATTTGTAAAAATAAATAGTCACGATGTCGGAGTATCTTTAGGGGACAAAAAAAAATTCAAGGAAATTAAATTAATTCCTAACCTATCTCCAATATCTGTTATTTTCACCTAATTTCCCTCCCTCATGACACTTCCTTGCCACAACTACTAAATAATACGGGAAATTAATTCCTAACATATCTCCAATATCAATATTTTGTACATCCACATAAAATTTCCTATCAAAATTTATCAAAGATCCTGAAACGAGATGAAGAACTTGATAAGCTAATGACACTACGTCGCAATCGTATTCATTTGGAGCATGAAGCAAATATTGATGAATTATCCAAATATCGCTGAAAGAACATATCGATGGTGACACAAACAATAACAAAAGAAATGTCATGATTTAATTACGTATAATCGTCTTATATGTGAATTATTTTAATTGTTGATTCGATATTGTTAAAAGATGCTTTAGCCTCTTCCGAAAAGAAAACAAGATATTTTAGCCGGCAAAATACGAATTATTATTTTTATATCTCAAAAGGCTTTGTTTACAATCTTCGGCCCACAAGCCCTGCTAGCACACTCTAGAGGAGATGAGGCCCATTTCAGTTAAAATACTCTCCAACAACAATATAGGTAAATGAGAAAAAAAAAATTATTTAGAGTGGTCAAGAAGCTAGGACTATTTTGTTTAGAATAAATTTAGAATACGTCCAGTATACCACGTCTTTCATATGTCGAACAAATGATACAATGACACATAATTTATGTTGATAAAAATCATTTATGAGAGCTTTTACTATATGTTTGACATATGAATGATGTGACATGCCAAGCTTATAATTTGTTTATACCTACACTTCAACTAATAACATATAACATTAGTTAATAATTAATTTTTTTAGTTAAATATTAATATAAAGTTTTAGACTTTAAAATAAAAATCCTAAACTCTATGAAATAAAAGTAAAAAAGTATCATGAAACTCATGATCTTTTATTTTTCGGTGCATTAAGTTCTTGATCTTTCATTTGGATACATTAGGCTATTGATCTTTTATTTTTGGTTCTACCAAACTCTCATCTAACAAAATTTGATGATTTGTTAACTTTGACAAATTAATAAGACCAAATTATTCACGAACCTATCTTTGAAGGGTATAGTGGAATTGAGCGCTCTACTCATTAAAAACGGACTGCGCTCTCACAACGGTTCAGACTTTAAATCAGTTTCTGCGTTTTCTCGAATCAGAAAGCATAACTGATCTCAATTCTCAGTCTTCACTTTTTATGGAACTTGTAACGAGTGGCAATGGAGGACCGATCATATCGTTAACCAATGGCATTTGGGTTGATAATTGTTTCCGTATGAAGGATTGATACGACTCTACTTAGAGGGATCGTTTTGGGTGGAAATGACCTAAAACACCACTCGCTTTTCTAGTTAGCTCAAACTGAAATATTATTAACTTCTGAATTAATTGATTGATTGATTTACATAACCGGAAATCATTTAAATATATAATCAATAAACATATAACTAATAAAATAGGAAATACTATCCTACCAAAATGAGAAAACTAACTAAATAAGAATTATAAATCTATTACTCCTATAACAATATAAATATGACTAAATAATAATAAAATTTCTAATTAGACACGGACCAAACTCGGACCTTAATATCAGGTTGTATCAAGGATTCTTTCAAACAGTTGGCGAAAGATGTTTACAAGGCTCAAGCGAAATCGGTTGATTTTGCGAACGAGGTATTAGTGCCTAATTTTCCATTATTTTCCAGTTGGTTGACTGTTAAGGTACCTAGAATGTTATGTTTTGTTAGTTTAGAAACTAGATCTCTTTGTAACGATCCGCTCCGGTCTGGTCTGGTCTAGTTCAAAGTGGAAAGATTTAATAAGGAATGACTATAAAACATGACGATGAGACATAACTCAATTCTATCTCACAGAGGTATCGATGTAATTTAGGTACGAGAGGTTTTAAGTTATTACGATGGGAGTTTTAGAGCTCGTGCTTTTAGATGTAATCCGTCTAGCTACTAAGATTTGTGAGTTGTTGAATACCACCAAATTGTGTTCTCATAGTTGCATATCTAATTAATTTCTGGTTTCTCGTAACAAACAATCGAATGAACACTTAACAATTTTATGTTTCGTGCAGGGGGAGAAAGCTACAAAAGAAATCAATTCTCGGGCGGAAAAAGCCACTAAGGGGCACGTCAATCCGCTTCTTCCCCAAGGTCTTTTTAAGGAAATTGCACGAAGCGAGGATCCAGTGGCTTTGCTTGCAAGTGCGATCTTGTTCAACGCGAAATGGGTTAATCAATTTGACACCTCATGTACAAAGGATGAAGATTTCCATCTCCTTAATGGAGAAACAGCGAGAGTTCCTTTCATGAAGCAGTGTTATACTAGACAATTGTATGGATCGTTTGAGAGTTTCAAGCTACTCAAGATGGAGTATGAAAAGGGTTCATCAGACAGTATAACATTCACCATGTATATCTTTCTTCTGAATGAGAAAGATGGACTCCAAGAATTGGTACAAAAGTATCGCGAGGTTTCATAAGTCAAGCTTGACAAGTTATGGTTGCCAAAATTGGAGTATGAATATGAATTGGATGCTGATGGAATCATGAAAGAATTGGGATTGAATTCGCCTTTTCATGATAGGAAAGCTGAGATTACAGAGATGGTTGAAACTCCACCCGATCGATACAAGTGTTTATCTATCGAAAGCAATCCAGAAAGCTTATATCGAAGTAGACAAGGAAGGTACAATTGCAACTGCCGTCACATGTTTTGCAATGTGTAGTCCAGGATCATCCATTTTTTGTCCTCCACCTGGACCATGTTTCGTAGCGGATCATCCATTTTTGTTTATGATCAGAGAGAGATTTCCGACTTTATCCTATTTGTTGGAGCTGCTTTTAATCATTTTTCGGAGAACAAAGCCAGGAAGAAGAGAAAGATGGAAGAGACTAATAAAACAGAGAAGAAAAAAATAGAAAGATTCAATATATACAAACAATTTGATTTTATTCTTGATAGATGATCAAAAAAGCAAGCAAGAAGTGAAAAATGAAGGCAAGCATTGAAGAGGGGAAGAACAACAAACATTAAGATACAAAAAAATATGAAATTTTTCATCTATAATTGTCGCATTATTTTTGGAAGAACAATTTTTACTTTGTTAATTCTAGAAAATGACTTTTAAATTATTAGAGTTCATCATGAAAAAGATCGTTGTATTTGTCTGTTCTCGATTCTCTGGTTATTTGAGTTATCATTTCCACAAGTTTAAGAATTTCGTTAATCTTGATCTTTCTGAAACTCTGATTGCTATTCGATTCCTATAACTTTAGGAGAGCTTACCGCTTTGAAATTGTTAGACCTTTCTGAAAACAAGCTGAATAGAAATATTCCAATAACTTTAGGTGGGGATGAAAATTTAGAAACTTTTGATGTTTCCTTCAACTCATTGGAGGTAATATTCCTGTACGTAACTTTTGCTGGATTAGCAAGATTACGAGCGTTTGATGTTTCGTTCAATTTGTTGGAAGGTGAAGTTTCTGAACAGATATTCGGATAGATATTCGGATCCATATTGAATAATATAATCACGTTTTCGGTCTTACAATTTCTATTGCCAAAAAAATAAAAATTCTTACAATTCCTATAACATGGGAATTCCCACTAATAGATTTATTTATGTTTTCTTATTTTGAATAGTTCATATATTTTCACATTTTCTACTTGGCTGTCCTTTTTATTTTATTTATTACATATATAATTCAATAAATTTAGATTCTATACATCAGCGTGAAGATTTTCCTTTTTGTTATTTAATTTAAGTACAATTGTACAAAAAATTTTAAAAAATAAATAAATTTAGATTTTATATAGAATTTAAATGGAAATGAAAGAAACATATTTGAAGGGTAATTCCGTAAAGGAATGTAAGTTTAGAAAGAATTTCACTATTAATGTTTAAAAATGTGGATTTTCATGTTTCTGAAAAGTAGGATTTCTTAAGCATGCCATTTTAAAGATAAAATTTAATGATGCTGATATATTACTCATTAAATTTCCAACATACATATTATTGATATTCATGACTTAAAGGACCCTACTATAATGTCGTTTTCAAATTCAGGAATCCGTTGACTTTCAAATCCAACCTGGAGCCGCGACTTACTTAAAAACGCTGCCGTTTCTTTCACTCTATAGCCGTGTCACTTCGATAAACAAACTATATTTTTTGTGATTCACAATTTCTCACTCTCTGAAAATTTCTTCATCTTCTTCTTCAATCTAATGATTATTCCGGCGGCCGTGTTACCGTCGTCGCCGTGGACGATCACGGCCAAGACCTCTCCAATCAAAGCTTCTTCATCCCAATCACCACCCTGCCGCGGCGGATCCTTGCCGTCGCCGTCCGACCTCAAATTCGTCCTCCACCGCGCTCTAGATTCCTCCGGAATCGACACCACACATGCCAGAGTAATACTCAATTACCTGAGAAATTACAATCAATTTACTAATCGCTCGAAATTGAGAATACGATTTGAACCGATTAAGACTGATTAGACTGACTAGGTACGCCTAGTCGCTCAAAATTGAGAACCCGATTTGTACTGATTAGACACACTAGGTCCACTTAGTCCCTCAAAATTTAATTTGACTAGCTCGTAGCGACTTTTAATACACTGTTCGCTCAAAATTGAGAATCTGATTAGGACTGATTAGAACAATTAGGTCCGCCTAGTCGCTCAAAATCCAATTTGTCCCCAGTAGTTTCTCGATTCGTCCCCAATTAGGTCTTGAATGTCCCGGGCCGGACTACAGTGCCTAGCGATTTTTAATACGCTGCTGGTTACTGATGCAGGATGCTAGGAAGGGGTTTGTGGCTGAGATTGAGAAATTGACAGTGATTGAGAGAGGGATTAGTATTAGCATCAATCGGAAGGTGGATTTGGGGAGAGCTGCGCTTTTTATTGCTGCTGAAGATGATTCACTTGTTTCTCATTCGTCTGTGCCGCTTCCCGTGGATGCTTTTGTTGATAGGTTGTATGATCTATCCATGGGGTTTTGCTCGGATTTTAGCTCGTCGTTGAGTTCTTCCCCCGAGAAGTTTCTTGATAGTTTGGAGAAGTACTTGTATCTCAAGAAGGTATGGATTATGTGTGTTACTATTGGAACTAATCTTGACTTTCACGTAAGCTGTATTTTCATGCAAAATAGCAAATGTAAGTTAAGATGTTTAAGTTAGTATAGAACCTAGAGATAAGTGAAGAATAACTCAAAAGTTGGAGTGTCTAGAACTTACACGTTAGGTATGAAAATACCTCTCTGCCTATTTATAGGAGTAGAGGAGAATCCTAGTCATAGTTAGTTTTGGACTGCTTAGGGGTTCCTTCAAGGTTGGTCAAGGAGATGTTCCTGTTTAGTAGAAGCTTTCTTATTTGGAGAATGATACTAAGTAGGAAGTAGAATCCATGTAGGAGAGAGAACCTCCTGCAAGAGCTTCGACTATTTAACTCGGGTGATGTGACATGTGTGACCTCTTTGACTTTGTCATTTAAGCCGATGTGGCATAACGGACGTTTCTTATTGGTCAATGGGACATTGTGAAATATAGCATGGTAACAATGTGTTTGATTTTTTGAAATATTATCCCAAATATTAGAAGTTCTAATTGGTTTATGGTGTTTATGGTGCTTAATCAGGGGTTTAGACGAAACAATGGAGCGAATCAGTTGGATACACGGGCTTTATATCTTCATTCTGTAAGGAAATGCTGTTTCTTTTTTAAGCTTATAAGTTCGAGTTAACTGAATTCTTAGGATGTTTTGTTGATTTATTGAACAGGTTTTGACTCATAGATTAGGTTCTGCTGCTATGCTTTCACTTATATACTCTGAGATCTTGAAGTTGCTTCGTTTGTGGAGCCTTTTGGAATTTGATTGTGAGATATTCTTCCCTCATGATCGATTTGGTCTTCCGAAGGGATACCATAAGCAGAAAAGTATAGTTTCTGATCAGCCTCATATAATGACTACACAAGCTCTATTGGAGGAGGTGAGTTCAGATGCTTTTGCTCAGAAGACAGTTGGGTTCTTGTTTTCTAAATCAATGCATCTTATCATTTGTGTCGTGAAAAAGCTTAAAACTGGAAATAGTATGACAATACTAGTTTAAAGTGATGTTATTACTTGTTGTTATCGTAACAGAGCTCGAGTAAATGCAGTTTGGTTTAACTAAAATTCATGCCGTCATGTAGATTTTAAGGAGTTTGAAGGAGACATTCTGGCCATTTCAACACGACTACTCAAAGAGTTCATTCTTAAGAGCAGCGGATGCTGCCAATTGTATAGATAGATCGAGCGCTGCCGAAGAAAGGTGCTTTTTGTATCTTGCTCTGTAGTTTGTTCCAGTTGTACTTTAGATAGTTTGTTTTCACCTTTGCTAGTCGGATGACTTTCTATCTATGTTGCATGGATGCTCTTGTTAGTAGCCTACCTGTCTGAGTCCGTACCCATTTCGCTTTTGTTTTTATTTGTAGGCTATTTTATGAGGGTTATATTCTCGAGATAACATTTCTCCCGTCCATGTCGGGATCCATTTTCCGTGTCTGTGCAACATAGCTTTCTATTCATCTATATCTCTCTTTGGAATGCTGACTTGGGTATCGGGCTCTTTTAACTGACTCGGGTTAGAACTGTTTGCTGAAACTTTCTTCCTGTTGCAGTGGATTTCAGCTTGCTTCTGCAAAGGCTGCCCAACATAGGCTAGACCGTGGTGTTTGGACTAGTGTACGTTTTGGTGACATGAGACGTGCTTTATCAGGTACCTAAAACAAGAAAGTTACATCTATTATTTCCTCTTGTCTTGACAGTTAGGTTCGACTTGAAAGAGAGCCTCAGGGTGATTATGCTAACTTTTACTTACGAACTTGTACGCTGTCTTGCCTTAAGTTATATTTCCCGGGTCTAGTTGGAACTATACATGTCTGATTTGAATTCCACACTGTATCTTGGGCCTAGTTAACAATACTCTGTGTTATTCGTGGATGTAGGAAGAAAAGTCAAGATCCTATATGTACTGACTGCTTGGATAGTTTTGCTAGTTCAGGGATAGACTATATGCCTGCTTTATGTGAAAAATAAAAAGAAACACAGGAATTTGCACTGATCCGTCTCTTGCTTCGCTCCTTCCAGAATATATTTGATAATAAGGAATAAGTTGCTACCTCAAATCCGAGTTGTATTTGACAGTTTGGTTTTCTCCGTAGGAAGTCTATATATTAACTTTCTCGATTTGGATTGTGTAAATTTTGCAGCATGTGAACGTCTGATACTCCTCGGATCTGATCCGAAAGAGTTAAGAGATTACAGCATCCTTCTCTACCATTGTGGATTTTACGATCAATCACTAAAATATCTCAAGTTGTATAAAGAAAGAGAGGTAGAATCTCTAAATTTGTAAAGAATAATAATTCGTAACTTCTAGAATCTAATGAACGGAACTAATATCGCTTGCTTTTACTTAAAATCTGTAAACAGGGCACTTTGTCATTGGAAAAGTCATCATCTAATAAATTGAGCAACCTGGAGGCAGATGCGGTAGAGAAATTGATGACACGGCTCAACCTCATTTCGATGGAGGAAGGTTGGAGCGAGCCTTCACATTCTAGAAATTTTCTTGGGAATAACTCTGAGCCATGGTAGAAGGAGCCATGTGATTCTCATATGCAACAGAATCTTCTGATGTTAGCCTCTGGAAACACACTTTTTACAATGTACCTCATCGTGCAAACTGCGATTAAGTTAGCATGTTCAAATTGATTTTACATTTCCTTTAGGAAGGGAGAATCTCAGAAAGGGTTTCGTTGCTTACAACGTAAGCTTCAAGTGAGTAAACGAGAGCTAGAATCACCGATGCATTTCATGGGATCAGCTGGATCAAGAGGTACGGTTTCTCACTGTCGACATCTTTAAGCTTCTGTTTTATGAGTCTGTTTGAGTCACCATTGTTTAAGATTGTAAATATTTGTACTCAATAATATGATCTGTTTTTTATGCTGTAAAATACGAAAAACGCCTTGGTAACATACAATATTGTACATAGACAATTGCTGGAGGAATCCAATTATAATGAACTCTCAAAATGGGATGATTCCGAAATGAATCAATCAATCTCTCTCTCTCTCTCTCTCTCTCTCTCTCTCTCTCTCTCTCTCTCTCTCTCTCTCTCGATTTTAAAAGCAAACGTGAGATATTTTACCCTTCGATTTATTGCATGAAACATCAAATATTTGTCATTTAAAATATATTCCTTCTCTACACCACCAGAATTTAATTAATACCAGAATTTAATCTTCCTATTGAAGATGTTCGACATATATGTTGACACAAAAATCTCGACAAGAAGAAGGAATTGCAGTAAAATGAGAAGGGTAACTGGAATACTCGCTATAGTAACGATCGGAATCACCAGCTCTAACTCCCCTCTTAGCATTATCACAAGAGCTGCAGAGAATGCAACCATCATAGCTGCAATTGAAATAAATAGGGTAGATAAACCTTGTTAACTTTCTCGGCAAGGACTTGAGGAAATCTTCCTCTGCATAACGAGAAGTGAGGACTCCTAAAAAGCATTAAGACTGATGTTGAAGATGCAAACAGAGAAACTGCATCTGATATCATAGGAACCTGAAATAACTTATTGTGTAAGAATATCAGAATTCCCGTCTCTTGAATGTTACACCGGGTACTGTAAATGCGGCGGTGAACTTGATAGTGATTATCAGAGCGCCCACAACTGTAGATGATGTTGCTATTTCCTTCATCCATTTTTCTCCTCCTTTGACTAACTCTGCATGGCTTTCTGAAAATAACTCTCGAGGTTTCACTCCAAGCTGGTTTCATTCTTCTCTAGATGAAGGATTCATGATGCTTTCTACTTCGTGCATTCAAATTATTCACATGTATTACTTTCGTAATACTCCCACTGATGGTGAATTTATCCGAAAAATTTAAAATCATTACCTTATACCATTGTAGCTCTCGCTGCATCTGCAAAGCTGCACTAGATATGCTATCGAGTCGATTTGGGGGTGCTAACATGGCTGCAGGATGTAACATGCTGTTTGTATAATTATCTTCCTGAGACATGAACACATATTTCCTTACACCAAGGGCATATATGAGGTTAAGTATTTGTTTCTTGCCGATATGTAATTGCCTCCATAAGTATGTTATTTTCTGTATAGTCACTATCATTTAGCATACTAGGATTCATCTTGATCAAGGCAATTACAACTTCGATCATTCCATGTACATAGCAATACGAATGCTTGATCTACTCCATTTCTGCTAAGTTGCCTATCATGTAATGTTGATATGTGTTTGCACATACCACTTAGCATCTCCATAGCATATGCATGTCGTAACCTGCTATCGTAAATCTCCTTGTGTCCTTTGTTTATGAGCAAAGTAAAGTTCAAGTTAGGAACATTATTAACTTCACAACAATAAAATTAATACGTAATAGCAGGCTTATCCATTGCAAGAAAATGCATAAGCGGAGGGAGTGAGTGGACCGGTCCGTTTGCACTCCCGGCTGCTGAAATTGGAACTTGGGGACATGCAATGGAGTCTACTTCAAAAAAGGATTAGCATACCGATAACTTCAACAAACTTTGAGCCTAGGCGTTGCAACTGATTTAACCCTGAAAATGCAGAAAACCAAGTTGTTTGAGCTCTAAATAAGTAGATAACTAATCTGGATTAGCAATAACAAGTGAAATAAACATGCCCGCAATGAAGATTAAGTAGCGCATACATACCCTTTACCATCACGGTACTTTGTTGCATATGTTTGTCCTTGTGTGAAATTGACATTCGAATGTCATGAGATGACCTTGGGAGTTTCACATTGATACCTTCCGGTAAACAAAACAACCAAATATAGCTAACTAAGCGAGAAGTTTCAATATGGACAAAAAGAAATCACGACCGAAAAAGGAAGAGTAGAACTAACAAGAAAGCATATTGATTGCCACTTGGAAATAGATCACTCGTATCGCACAATCTACTTAGTGGCGTGCTTTCGAATGTATCTAGTGAACTAGCCAGGCTTGGATACTGCTGCAGGAGATCCAAAGTAATATCTTCATGTAGGAATTATGAGATTACTCATAATCTGGACAATAAGAGGGCAAGGGTAGGGATGGCTGACATGAACTAATGTTAACGCAATCTTACATTACATTCCTCCCTAAATTGAGGCATTAGTAACCGAGGATCCAAGAGCTCCATTTTGTGGAAGCAGTTAAAGAGGAGTTTCCTTGTGACCCAAAGCACTCACGCCACGTCCAGAGGAAGCTCATAAACTTCGTTTGGAATACCAACCAACTTATCATTCTTTTTCACAAAAGATTCAACAAATTTTGCTGCTCCATTTTCAGCAGCAAGCAAAAGAGCTTTTGATTAGCATGATGAACCATCTCCAAGTTCTCGTCGGGCAGAATCTCGAGTAGCATCTCCACCATTTTCAAGTTTCCTGTGATGGTGGTAACATGAATCAGTGTCAATCCATCAAACTTGTCTGCAAGCTTATTTTGAATTATTACATCTTGATGCATCTCAACCAAGCTTTTCACTGCATCTACGCCTCTCTCGATCGCCATTCGTAGCTTCGAGAATATGGTTTTTTCTTCTGCATTTTGATGCGATTGAACTTGTTGACGAATCTCTTTTCTTTCTACTTTTGCTGCATTCATAAACACATAGTAATAATAACTAAGACCTGAGTACACCCAAAGCCCACTCTTGTTAAATGTCCGACATTACTTAACTAATTAAGGAGCTTAATAGTTTCTTATATAAATAAAGTAATCCTCTAATATTGAGGTATCGTTTGACACAGTTAGGACTTTGTCTATAAAGCTGATAAGTAAAGTCAACACAACAACACACGAATACCCTTTTCGCTTGTCATTTTATTGTTTTAAAATTTAATAAACAAAATCTGAAAAACTCTGATATTATGTGAATAAACTGATTATAATGACGTATAATTTACATAACACAATCGTCAGAATTTGGGATTAGTTTCAAATTGAGGTGCACAATTATGACACGATACTCCATTTTGAAACTCGTAAATAAATTTTTGGGATTAGTTATTAACTTTATCGGGACGAGGAGATAAATCGTTGTTGTTCAATGATCATATCGACCTTTTTTCTGTTTCTATTACTAAGTGGGCACATACTTTCAGCGTGTAAAATAAAATATCTATGTAATACATAGGTCCAGTATTATGGTGCATATTTTCCACTTTGGCCTATATTTCGACATTTTAGATCTCACATGCATTTATTAGAAATTTGCCAAAACAACAAAACCTTGTTCATTTTTAGTTAAATTTAGTAAAAATTCAGTTTAGTCCAGTTCAAGTATATGGTTCAACACATTTATTTCAATAAATTTGGTTCAATTCAGTTCAGTTTAGTAACATTCAGTTTAACTTAGTCCAATTTCATTCGGTCCAAAAGAATCTGTATTGTTTCAGAAAAAAAACAGAGCCTTATTATTTTTAACTTATTTTTGTAGAGCATGAGTTAATATTTGTTAAATGTAGTAACCAAAAAAAAAATATTTGCTGAATGTAGTTTATGTAACAAAGTGTCATGATTTTCGGTGCTGTGACGAGAGACAGCTTGGGAAGTGTTCTGTTTAAAGCAGCAGCGCCCGTTCTGCCTACCACTTCGATTGAGGCTGCTGCAATGACGGTCATGATTTTCGGGCTTGAAGTTGAGAGGAGAAGAGGTTTGAAGAAGGTGGTGTTGAAATCCGATAATCTTAATGTAGTTCGTGTACTTAACAACGATGGTTTAGTGGATTTCAATGGCGGTGTTTTGTTCAAAGATATTAAGCTTTGGCTGACAAAGTTTGATTCTTAGAAGGTTTGAGTTTTGTCAAACGCATTGCAAATGGGGTAGCGCATGATCTTACTTAGTGGAGGAAGAGCATTCAGTTTAACTTAGTCCAATTTCATTCAGTCCAAAAGAATTTGCATTGTTTTAGAAAAAAAAACGAAGCCTTATTATTTTTAACTTATTTTTGTAGAGCATCAGTTAATATTTGTTGAATGTAGTAACCAAAAAAATATATTTGCTCAATGTAGTTTATGTAACAAAGTGTGTCATGATTTTCGGTGCTGTGGCGAGGGACAGCTTGAGAAGTGTTCTATTTACAGCAGCAGCGTCGGTGCTGCCTACCACTTCGATTGAGGCTGTTGAAATGATGGCCATGATTTTCGGGCTTGAAGTTGCTTGGAGAAGAGGTTTGAAGAAGGTGGTGTTGGAATCCGATAATCTTCATGTAGTTCGTGCACTTAACGATAGTTTAGTGGATTTCAATGGCGGTGTTTTGTTCGAAGATATTAAGCTTTGGTTAACAAAGTTTGATTTTTGGAAGGTGTGAGTTTTGTCAGACGTATTGCGAATTGAGTAGCGCATGATCTTGCTTTGTGGAGAAAGAGTCTTTTTCAGCTAACTACTTGTGTTAGAGAGTTTTCTTCTTTTTTTTTTATTATTCTATCAATCATAATTTTTATAATAAGTTTGTAGTTATAATTTTACTCGTCATAAAATAAAGTGTGTCATAATTATTTAAGCCCCATTTAGATATTGAAAATTGAGAAGTTAACAAATCTGATTAGATAGTTTGTTTCATAACATTGATTTTCTGTTATGTGTTTGTTAAACTCAAATCAACTCAATATCACATTCAAAAGGCCAAAACTCTGACAAATTTTAGAATATTTTAGGAATAATTTTAGTCCTAATGATTGATATGTAAACATATTTTATTTCTATAGATTTTTCTTCTTTGCATTATTAAATTGATTAGTTGACTGTACTAACCTACCCGAACTATTGTAGAAAAAGATTAAGGATATATAGTTTTTAAATTTCTGTTTTATCAATCACATTAATTTAATTGGTATTCCACACAAAACCCACAATTTTTCAAGCCAAATACCAATTTTTTCTTCGTATAAATTAATTCCACTTTCCACTACTTTTATTTATTCTTTTTTTACCTTCCATGGAACAAAAAGTAAAATAAATTATTAGCATTAATCATACATGTCTAATACTTTGAAAAGTATGATGATAATCTTATTTCCTATATTTGGATAACCACGAATGTAATTTTTTTTTATATGTTAGTTGCTTTTTATAGCAAAGTTTTCCAAATTTATTATTCGTTTTCTTTTTTTTAGTAATAAGGATTAAAATTTTGACAATTATGCTCCTTTGTTTATATAGTTCTAAGGAGACAAGCAAGACAAAAGAAATTAAAGTGATGACAAAATCAATATTTTACGAGCTATAGTAATTGATATTTTAATTTCTCATATTTTTACAAAAACGAATAACATTTAAAGACGAGGGAAGTAATAACCCATTAATCTCTTAACCAAGTTTTTTTTAATTAATGTGATTACTCTGTTTGAGATTATTCACATACCTTTTATAATGACTCGTGTAACTTAAGCGACCAGAGACAAATATTTGCAATATAACCTTTCTAACTCATGTCTCATTTTTTATGGCTAAACTGAACTAAATTTGTTGAACTGATTTGATTGAATCGGTTGAATGAGCTTAAATGTTTAAACAATTTTGTTGAATTTGACTGAACTGAACTGAATAAAAAGAACAAGGTCATAATTGTACTTTTTTATATATGTCAAACAAAATTTGAAATATTGCGAATAAAACATGTGGCAAGTAGAGAGATTTTAGTGTACTTTAGAAGTAAGATAATGTTGTACTTCGAGCGTGACATGTGTCACATCAATCAATAAAATTTTGACAATATGTAATTAATTAGAAATATATATTTTAATTAATTTTTTTATATAATTTTTTTCGAAACTCTAAAAAATAATCTTATATCTTTAATTATAAATTTTAAATACTAATATATTGGACACTTCATCAAATAATTAATTTGAAATCTATATTATTTTGAGAGTATTCAAAAATTTCTTTTCTTCTATTTTGGGAGTATTCTTAAATTTGTTCTGGGGAATGTTAGAACTGGAAGACTGAGCAAACAGATAAGCCAATTAGATATTTTTAAACGAAAATTTCAACATGATGATTCAAAAGTAAATAAATTATAATGGAAAAGAAAAAAATTAATCATAAAATATACCGTTCAAATTTGACCGTCCCATGTCATCATATTTGAACAAATTCATTTAACAAAACAAATTGACAAACTATAGAAGAGATTTGATTTAAGATATTGTAGAGTTATGAAACCATTCAATAAACCCAAAAACTGAATGATTGATCAAACCCAAATTCAAACTACAAATTAATATTAACAAGGTGTAGGTGTATACTAAACAGGGTACATAGTTTTGTAAACCAAAGCCGTATGAGCGGCTTGTGTCTCGTCTAGGCACTCAAAATGAATAATCTAACTGGAATTATTAGACATTAAATTGACTAGGCGTTTAAAATCTGACTGATCTACACACACAAGCGTGCGATTAGTTTTTGAATGAAAATGGGGACAGATGAGGAACCGGTGAGAGAAGCAGACACCTCGACTAGGTCGGCGCCTCTGAACTAACACCGAACCCCAAATCCGAATATCAAGCGTGCAATTAGTTTCTGACTAGTCTTCAAAGATTTTCGGCCGCTTGAATAGTTTAGCATCTTTTACTATATTAACTCATCAAATTAATATTAATATAATAATTAATTTTATTTCCTTCCCATAGGTTGAGCATGGCCAAACAAATGCTCACCTCGAAACACAACCGTTTGGAATAATCTATCGACATATATTTAGTAAAGGTTTTGGCACCTTAGTTCGAGGTACTAATGTACTTTGCAACAAGAATTTCTAACAAAGAAAAGTCCACCTTAAAGTATTTATTACGACGATAAACAATGAGGTTAACAGTAAAACAAGCAACAGACAAGTTGTCACAGAAAAGATGTGCATGTTGAGAGATAGGCAAGCTATTCGTGAAGAACAATTTGCTACCACTAATTTCAAATGCACCTATAGCCAAAGCGTGATATTCAGCCCCTGCAGAGGAGCGAGCTGCAAAACGTTGTTTTTTAAAACTCAATGATACATCATAAAAGGGAATGTCCCAACTAATTTGATGGACTTTCTATCAAAAATATTATTCGTCAAATCTGCATCTGTCTAACCATGCATAAAAGGAATAGAGGAAAATAACAGTGGAAAAGTGCCATAGTGCCGATTAAGCTGAAGATAGTGAAGTAACCGCTTGACAACTTGTCAATGAGAGAATGAAGAGACATGTACAAAGTCTTGTTCTATATACCTTATTAGTAATTTCAATTCGTTAAATTGAGGTCATTTCGATTCAGTTTAGTCCAGTAATTTGTAGTAATTTTCTTTCAATAATTTCAGTTCAGTTCAGTTCAGTAAAATTTCAATTATAAAAAACAACGGCTGGAAGGATCCAATTTATTAACTAGACCGGTTTATTTCTCACTAATGTAGGTCTAACCCGTAACTAATTTATTTATTTTTCACTAAAAAAACGACAAATAAATTCAAACAAATATTAAACTAGTATGAGTGATGAGCTAGATAAAATAGAACATCGTTCTCAACGTTGTTATCAATAAGCTAAAATAATACACTCGAAAAGAGAAAAAAATAACTAAAATAAAGCTAAAATAACATAAATTATTAACTAATTCATCAAGATAAAGTGAATAAACAAATATAATACTTATAGGAGACCATGACTTTCTATTTAATTAACATGATTAATTAAAATTCTTGACAATAACAATATAAAAGACATTCGTTAAATATTTGCCGTACTCATTTCAAAGAGTGATTACACTAATTACAACAGATATAAAAATGAGTCAAGAATTTGAAAATGAAAAGGCTTAATACATCCGTGCCCCCCTGAACTTGTTTATTTCCGCCACTTGAGCTCTTAATTTAATTTTGGGTTCTAATTGCCCCTTAACGTTTTTAAAAGTGAAACTATTGGGCTCTTCGTCATACAAAGACCAGTCGCACAAATTCGGGTGTATTCCACGCGCTTACCACGTCAGAATTTAGGACATAATTGAAAAAATAAATATCTTTAAGGACTGATTTGAAAACATAACAAAAATTTAAAAATAAAAATAATTAAAAGAAAAAGAAAAGAAAATATCTTCATCCCTTTCCCTTTCTCTGCCTTCAAACCCTCCTCTCCTCTCTCTATATTCCCTCTCTCTTTCTCTCCGGTCTAATTTCACCTCCGGCGAACGACGGAGATTCTTCAACAAACCAAACCTTGAGTTCCTCCGTCAGTTTTACATCCATCAATTTCACCAAATAATTAATTTTTTTTGCCACTTGATTTCTTTTCTCTTTCCTCCACGTAGTCTGCCACGTCAGCAACGAAGGGCCCAATAGTTTCACTTATAAAAACGTTAAGGGGTAAATAGAACCCAAAATTAGATTAGGGACTCAAGTGGCGAAAATAAACAAATTCAGGGGGGCACGAATGTATTAAGCCCAAAGAAAATATTAGTTTAAGGATGGAGGAATTTTAGAAAAGGGTGAACTGTCAAAATTTAAAAATATTTTTATTCAATTACTTTGAAAAAAAGTATTTGTTTTTTATGATGTATCCGTAATTGGTTCTAGTTTAGTTCAATTTATTTCAATTCAGTAATTTCTCATTAGTGAATACCTTCAGTTCAATTCAACAGCTTTCAATTTAGTTCAATAAATATTTTTTTTTATATAATCAGCTCAATAAATTTTAATTTTAAAGAATAGAAATTTTGTTCATTTTCTTTATTTCAATTCAACAACTTTCAATTCAGTTCGATAAATTTTAATTTTAAAGAATAGAAATTTTGTTCATTTTCTTTATTTCAATTCAACAACTTTCAATTCAGTTCGATAAATTTTAATTTTAAAAAATAAAGATTTTGTTCCTTTTCTTTATTTTTACTAAACAAATACGTGAGAGAATTATTTTATCCTTAACTATTATTTTGCTTTGTGGAATAAAATTGATTAACATCATCAAATTAAACAATGATACCGTAAGATTCTTAATGAATCTTTTAGCTTATTTTCAGCTAATTTAGTTCAGTTAATTATATCAATTCAATCATGCTCGGTCAAATTTAGTTTAGCCAAATTCAGCCACAGTTTAATTCAGTTTTGATAAGTTCCATTCAGCCATAAGAAACAGAGCCTAACTTTAATAGTGGAAAATTTATATTACGCGTTTGTCACACCATATTATTTGTGTACAAATTAATAAATATTTAAATTCTCATAGTTAGTTCATGTTTTTTATACCTTTTCAGTAATTTATTCAATTCATTTCAGTAATTTTCCTTCAGTAAATATAATTCAATTCAGGTACATTCAATTCAGTTCAGTTCAATTTAGTGATAAAAAACAAAACTTTAATAACTTAATGTATATAACACTAACTAATTACATTATATTTTTATAAGATTTTGTTAATTGAAGTGGAATGTTACATTTCTTTGACTAATATTAGATTCGCTTAACATATGTTGTATATAAACATATCATACACATTTTCTTAAGTGAATTTTTCTTTTAATATTGAAATCCATGTGTCATTTTATTTGAACTTTCACGGTAATGAAGATATCAAAGCATAATAAGAAAATCATATTTTTCCAACTTTGAACATTATTACATTTTCAACTTTTCCCTATAAATAAAGAACTTCCCTCCTTGTTTTTTCCACATCTACGACACAATCTCATAGCTTCTTCCAAAGTTTAGTAGAACTTAATACTTGCACTTTTAGCATCCATTATGGATCTTTCTCCTTCTTTACTTCCCAAACTAGGCTCAAATCAACATATAACAAACATTTCAATATCAAGAAACTCGCAACTCAATGAAACACTGACTCCAGATAGAATTATTCCTGATGAATATACTGAGTTAATATCGAGTTTACCAACTCGAAACGATTGGAAATTCATGCCTCTCCATCAATACCAAGGTTTTTGGTATTTTTCCATTTACCTTCGAGGAGTATTAGCTGCCCGAAAAACCTTCCATGCTCAACCTTCAAACATATTCCTATGTACTTTCCCTAAAACCGGGACGACTTGGCTTAAAGCCCTCACTTTTGCCATTCTTAGTCGCTCTCATTTCGACCTCTCGAACACACCTCTTTTATCCTCCACTCCACATGATTGTGTTCCATGTATTGAAGTTGATGCTTATCATTTGGAAGAAAACAACCAAAACCAAAAAGTTACCATTCTTAACACGCACATTCCTTACACTTCCTTGCCTGATTCGATCATTGAATCGAAGTGTAAAATTGTGTATGTTTGTCGGGATCCAAAAGATGTTTTGATATCTATGTGGCATTTTCTGAGGGCAAGATTGCCCGAAGGAATCGATAAGGATGAGCATGCTAATATGAATGATTCCTTTAAATTATTTTGTGAAGGTGCTACTCATACTGGACCGTATTGGGATCATGTTTTAGGGTTCTGGAATGCGAGTTTAGAATTCCCCGATAGGGTTTTGTTTTTGGTCTTTGAGGATATGAAGAAAGATACTGCTTCTGTCGCTAAAAAGCTTGCTAAATTTATGGGATGTGAGTTTACTCCGGAGGAAGAGAGACAAGGCGTCGTGCAAAAGATTGTTGATTTTTGTAGTTTTGAAAATTTGAGGGATTTGAAGGTGAGTCAAAGTGGAGCTTATAAACCTACTTCTCCTTTTACTATTCAAAACTCATCTTTTTATAGAAAGGGTAAGAGTGGAGATTGGAGAAATGATATCACTCAAGAAATGGGTGACCATTTGGATCAAATTGTGGAGGCCAAAATGAGTGGCTCGGGCTTCTCCTTTCTCAAATCATCGCACATGTAGTAGTATGAGTCGTATCAGAAGTGGAGATTCAAGTTATTATGTTGTAATCATGTTATACTATTCCTAATCTATATAGTAATAAATGGAATAAAAGTAATAAAAATAAGTATCGTGTAGTAGTGTTATATTATAATTTGATTTATTATCTTTGTAAATCAAATTATCGTCTTATGTTTATAAATTACGGTTGTAATTTATTTTCTAGCTTTCATATAATTCAGTGTGTGATTGTGTGTAGAAAATAAAAAGGAGTCTTTGATTATTTTGCAAATAAAGTTTATTATTATTATTATTATTATTATTATTATTATTATTATTATTATTATTATTATTATTATTATCACTTTCATGTATCAATTTGGCACGGACGATACATGAGTTCTTTTTCCTATCATTACTTTATTTTTTATGAATTCATTTCAATTTTCATTTTCAAAATTAAGGATAGATAAAGAAATTGGTCTTTTTATTTAAGGATCAAGTCTTTAAAGTTCAAATTATATACATATCATTATGACTTCGATTAGTCAAATTTGACCAGTTTATTCTACCTTACATATTATACTCATAAACTGTATGTAATACAATCAAGGCTATATAATAAACAAACATAATTAATTAAGTTGTCAAAAGAAAAAAAAAATAAACATATACTTATACTTAATTTATATAGCAAAGATTTAAAGAGTTTGAATTATATATTACACGTATGGTAAACAAAATACGAGAGGTAAACAAAATACGAGAGATTTTAGTGCACTCTTAGCATAATGGTAACATTGTAAGCTCATGCAATACATAATTGACATGTATTATTGCAACTAATAAAATTTTAACAATGTATATATAGTTAATTGGTAACATATTTTTAGTTGATTATTGATATAAAAATCTGGATTAAAAAAACAAATTTAAACCTTAAAAAATAAAATTTAGACCCTAAATTTTAGACCTCATATACTAACATTTACGAATTATTATTAAATTATTAGCTTGGTGTATAGATGACGCGATATGTTCGTTTCTTTTTTTTTATAACCAAAAAGCATCAATTCGAGAAAGTCAAAAGATCGTTACAGACTAAGGGCCAAGCCACTGCAGGACAATCTTCCATTAAAACAACAATGGAAGAAAGATATTTCACCCAAGAACCTAGAACATGAGCTACTCTATTTCATTCTCTACAAATAAAATTAAACAAACATGTAGTAGAACTCAATTTGAGATTAACTTCATCCCTATGAGATCATAGAGAGAAGACATCGGAAATGAACCTGAGTTGATTGCATCAATTACTATTTTTGAATCAGATTCAATAATAACAGAACTAAAAGATCAATCAATCGTCATGTTCAAACCCTTAATAATTGCTTGTAACTTTGTTGCATTCCACACAAGAACATGGGTCTAAAGGAAAACCTGTTGAAGCTAACACCATCCTCTTCTCATCCTGAATAATAATACCGACCCTGCAAATAAGGTCACCTCCATGAGGCATCGCATTTAACTTTCACAATACCAGCGGGGAGAGGACGCCAATTTTTTTTAGGATCAATGCCATTACAATTCGGAATAATTACAGGAACATTTATTGTTGGGTGTAAACCAATAGCATTATAAAAATCTGATAGGAAACTAGTAGCTTTCTCGAGAAAGAAGAACGCATCAAACCAGATATTCTCGTGATATGCCCGTTTCTTATTATATAATTAAAGATAAAAAAATTTAGAAAATCAGTCATAATTATGAGTCATAAAATCGCATAATAATTAAGGATCTGAACAGGTTTTTTTCGTCATTACTTGAAGTCTTTCTTTGAACTGATATATTTCCACAACAGATTTTGGAAACAATTTTTATAATGTGCTTAGTAACATATACATTTTAGAGTCCTCCTCAAATACATACTCCTATAATCATAAATTAGAATATATATTTTATATTACACTATAAATAACTCTTATATATCAACCCGTTTAATTCATATATTCTCTATATTTTTTCTTGGCAAACTGGGGTAGTCAACGAGTCGGATCGGATCAGATTTAACATAAACCAAACCCGATCCGTCAGATATTCGGGTATACCTGAATCAAAATTCACTTATTAAATGGATTTAAAATTCGTACCCGAACCCGACCCGCAGGTAATACCCTAACCCGTACCCGATTACCCAAACACAATAATAAAAAAAGATGTAAATGGGTTTATATTCGGATATTCGATCGGGTTTAATATTCGGGTTTCGTGGTTATGGGTTTGGGTATCCGATCAGGTTTATTATAGATAATCAAACCCGATCGTCGGGTATGAAAAAAAAACCATACCCGATCTGCGAGCATTTTAATTGGAGATTTTGCAAACCTAACGGGTCGGATATCCTACGGATACGAGTTTGTGACCGACCGATTGACAACCCTATGGCAAACACATGACCAGAAAGTCTTAATTAAAATTTATAATGTAATATGAGTGAACTTTATTATTAATCAATAAACACCGAATCATAACACAAAGCACTATTTATAAAAACTGCGGAATAGTAAAAGAACAAAATGGGTTATTTTTTGAAATGGCATAACAGGCCAAATCATGAGCGACACAATTAGCCATTCTAGGCACAAAAGCAACCGTACAATCTTGCCAACTAGGTAAAACATCCCGAATGTCTTGCACGACACCTCCGTACTCAGATAAGTATAGGAAAGGGAACCGTATGCTTGACACTAAATTCTTGGCATCCACCTCAAAAGAGAAAAGTTTGGATATCCAAGAGAAAATGCCCACGCAATACCACTCTTAAGGGGCATAGCTTCAGCCAACTTCGGAGTAACAATGCCTCTTTCATACTCACTATAGAAATAAACGAACCAACCGCGTCCCGGACTACCACACCCACACCAAAGCTGCTATCCGCCCCAAATAGGGCAGCATCGATATTGCATTTTAACCGGCCCGCTTCTGGGCTCTGCCAGCCCTCTCATCGACCAGTTGCAGCAGTCACTGCCGTCCCCGCCTGCCTGATAGATAGCCCAGCTGCTCTCAACTCTCGTGTGTCTATACATTCTTAATTAAAGTAATTAGGATCAATTAACATTCACATTAATTACGACAAAATATGTTATCCAATATTCCTAATCATTAATTAACATTCATAAAATCACATTAAATTAATTAACAGAATGTTCTTTCAAAAAAAAAATAACAGAATGTGAAAACAAGGGAATTAGGAGAAATTTTAAAATACTCCTTGAGTACGGACGACGTGGTACTTCGGACTAATAATTCGATGAAACTTCACATATGCTAGTATCTAGGGTCGATGATTTAGGGTCTAGGGTTTAGCTTTTAGAGTCTAGGGTTTTTATTTTAGTTTATTTTGATGATGTTAAATCCTTCATGTTACAGTAATTTCTTTCGTTACTTGAACTTAAGCTCACAACTTTGCTATGGGTTGCAAAGGTAGTGGTTATTAAGCAAATTTTACAATTATCTTATGCTCACATATCCGAGTGCAATTCTTGATTTTTTGGACCATTAACCATTTTGTAGACTAAGAGCATGGGTGGAGTTGTGGTGCACGAAGAATGGCAGGAGTAACTGCATGTCTGCTAGGAGAATGTGAAACAAGTCATGTTGTACTGCTATGAAAATTCAAACGTTGATAAAAGCTACAGTTTATTGCATATCCATTCAGCTTTAGTACCTTAAAACCCATCAAACGTAAGCATATTCGTCTTCAGAAGTAGCATAGTTAGAGTTTGAATAGCATGAGAAATCTCACTCCTCCATTCATTTTGGAATAAAATGAATAAAATTTCTGAAATTGTTTGTATTGTATATAACATTTGATCATTGGCAAAACTGAAGAACATACTCAAGAGTGCTTATTATTGCAAGTAAGAGTAGACATACATGGCATGACATATGCTTGAAATTTATTATTGTTTCTCATGTTTCAAATTTTAGTTTTCTTCTTTCGTTTGTTTGTTTTGGGTTAAAGATTGTTTTTTTTCTCTCAAGGCAATAAGACCGGTCACTTCCTTACATATTCTTAATTTTTTATGTCTCACAATAACACAGGTTCACATAGACCGGATCAAAAGTGTGAAGCTTGAAGTAACACATATAGGTTGTTTGTATTTAAATTAGAAGTAATTATCCTATATGTGGAGAAACCAATGGTATTCCTAGATGAGCCTATACCATAAGGTGGATCCAGTCAAATATATTTCAGGTAGAGTGAGTTTTATGGTTGTTTGCTTCAATCATCTTGACAAAAATTTTTTATATCTCCAAGTGCATATGGCCATTTCTCTTAAGGTTGTTCACAGTAATGCAGGGGCGGAGACAGCCTAGAGCCCGGGGGGGCCGGCGCCCCCCCGGTCTCCGGCGACTCCCTTAGGTAGGGGTTATGTTTTTCCGACCAGCCCCCCTAAGTTTTCTCTTATTAGTTATAAGTTTAGACGTAAAGAAAGACAAAGTAATATCCTGGTACAGTTGGTAAAAACATGCTCTAGTATTTGATGATGTGGGTTCGAGCCTTAGTATCTCCATTTTTTAATTTACACCATTTCTTTTTATAAACCATGCCCCACTCTCTCATTCTTTAATTCTTTCCTCCATTTTATTTTATTCATTTTGAAAATTTTCAACCTTTTTTTTCTTTATATTTTCTATTAATTAATTTTTTAGTTAATTATATTTTTTAACTTTAATTAATTTTATTATCTAATATTAGTTATTTTCCCGATAAGTGTTACTATTAAATTCTAAAAAATTTGTTATCATTATTATCAAATTTAATTTTTTCATTCATTACTATTAATATGATTCACTTTTACTTTTTTATTAGATTATTATGTGACATTTCTAATATACGAGATCTCCTATTAGTAAATTCTATATTGTTAGCAATTAATACGTTATAAAAAAGATTACTTACAGTATTATCGTTGAAGTAATATATATGTTAACATCGTTAAAGAAAGCTAAAATTTGTACATAGTTTAATTTTATTTTCATGTAAAGATACAAGGATAAAAAAAATTTGCGCCAAGGTTAAAATTAGCCCCCCCAGTCTTCAATTCCTGGCTCCGCCACTGCAGTAATGTGAATATTTGTTTCTCTTTTCAGAATATGTGGGTTCTTTTACATTCTAAGCATGGTTTTCTCGACATTATGAAATCTCTATTTCTTTACCCTCTTTTGATAACCAACTCGGGTAAATAGATCTGCTTCTTGGACTTGATGTGGTTGCATCAAGGAAAATGTTGAGTTGTAAATAGATGGAGAAGAAAAATGTCATTTTGAATAGTTTTATGTTGTAGTATTGTCTTTATTTGAAATCATCTATCAAGTTCAGAATTCCAAAGTCAGAGTCCCGCTCACCTATTTCTTAATGACCAATCTTATGAAGAACTGTCCGTTTGACCGAGTATGTGACTGCCAGTTTGGCGTAACATAGCATTGCAAACCTTCAACTTAGATTTGCAATAGCTTAGAACTTGGCCCAAATTTCTATTCAAAAGTTTAATGTCCGTAGGTCATATTATTGATAGGGCTGATGTTCTGTGATAGAATGTAGAAGCTGTCAAAGCTTCTTGGGGTACGTGCTACCCTTCATCCGAAGCTTTGACTGCAGGAGTTTCTGGTCAAGCTATCTTGATAAACAGCTATGGGGAAGTAGCAAGGAGTGATAGTTCAGTTGTGGGGTTTATGGCAAAGATGATAAAGATTTGGGTTTGTGGCGTTTATGATCAGTTGTTGAGAACTGGAACAGGCCCAAAGATGCTGACTTGCAGCCTATTCAGTTTGCCCGATCTCTTACGAACGTAATCATCGCCAGATTACATCTAGGCTTTACTATTGCTGCGACTCATTTCGTCATTGGGAAAGTCTAACAGATAAGTCTTCAATGCATTCTTCCTTTCTTCTATGAGGCGTTACTTTGCTTCTCCTTTACAACTAGGTTTTGTGATTGTGTGGAAGAAGAGCTGCAACCCAAGACAAATTGCTTGTTGGTAATTTGGCAATTGTTGCACACTTGCAATATTCATCCTCACTTTCATTCCTCAACCCTGAATACCTGGAGATCTCAACTTTAAGTACTTCCATTGATTGGTTGACCTAGATCTTCTATTAGCAGCTTCAGAAATCATTCTCTGCTTGATAGGAAAAACTCTTGAACTAAAGTGGAAAAGGCCTTTGAAACAAGAGATCCATGCCATCTTCACTGTTTTGTCTAGATCTTGGTAATTGTCTTACTAGTTTCAGTGCTCTATATTAACATTTTAGAGATGCTTTTTTGCTGTTGTGTTCTCACAATTTTCCACGGCCAATTATATACCCTCATTGTCGTTTAAGTTATCATCCTCAGGAGTTTGGATACCTTCAACGTATCTTGTCTCGGACTTTACACTTCTATTTACCTTTTCATTTTCCATTTCAATTATATGATACCACTGCTTGTTGTTAGGATCTAATGCAATTACGATAATGAAAACAAACAGAAAACACACACGAGTTGTTTACCCAGTTCGCCACTCAATATGAATGACTACGTCTGGAGGCACTACCAAGCCAGGATTTGTACTATAATGAAATGGAATACAATTTACATGGAATAGAGCTATATTTATACTAATTGAAATCCTAAACAACTAGGAATCCTAAACCACCAAGGAATCCCTAACCACCTAGGAATAAGTCTCCAATCCCAACAATCTCCCACCTGGAGACTAAATTCATCTTCATCTGCTGGTAGTGCCGGGCCTCTAACTCAGTTACGAAGGCCAGCTGAAGCTATGCAAAACTTCAGCTTCTCAAAGGTTACAACCTTTGTCAACATGTCTGCAGGATTCTTTGTGCCTTTGATCTTCACTAACTGCAATGTCTTTCTCTCTAAAAGATGCCGTATGTAGTGATACTTCAACTCAATGTGCTTTGTCCTTGAATGAAAAACAGCATTCTTAGCTAAGTGAATTGCACTTTGACTATCACTGTACAAAGTGGGATACTTCTGCTCTTTGCCCAATTCCTTCAAGAAACTCTGCAACCATACCATCTCCTTACTAGCCTCAGTCACTGCAATATACTCTGCTTCCGCTGTAGACAATGCTACCACTTTCTGAAGCTTTGAAGCCCAAGAGATCGCTGTACCTCCCAATGTAAATACATAACCGGTTGTACTCCTTCTCTTGTCAAGGTCACTTGATGCTAAATCTGCATCCACATATCCTGTCAACACAACTTATTTGCCCCCAAAACATAAAGCTTGCTCACTTGTTCCCTTTAAATATCTCAGGATCCACTTAACTGCTTCCCAATGCTTCTTACCCGGGTCTCCCATGAAGCGGCTAACAACTCCCACTGCATGTGCAATATCTGGCCTTGTACACACCATTGCATACATCAAACTGCCAATTGCAGAAGCATATGGAGTTTTCTCCATCTTGGCACGCTCTTCTCTACTCTTGGGTGAGTCTTCTTTAGATAACTTAAAATGGCTTCCCAAAGGAACCTGTGTTGGCTTTGCATCTTGCATACCGTATCTCTTCAAGACCTTCTTGACATATTCAGCCTGCGATAGATACAACTTTCTAGCCTTTCTGTTTCTAACAATTCTCATGCCCAGAATCTGATTAGCATCTCCAAGATCTTTCATAGCAAATCTCTCGGATAACTGATTCTTCAGTTTTCTCACCTCTCTAACACTAGACCCCGCAATCAACATGTCATCAACATACAACAGTAAGATGATGTAGCCCTGATCCAATCTCTTAAAGTAACAACAGTGATCAGCTTCACTCCTCACAAACTTGATCTCTTGCATAAATGAATCAAACTTCTTGTACCACTGCCTAGGGGCTTGTTTAAGGCCATACAAGCTTTTATTCAATTTACATACAAGTTTGGGATTATCAGATTCATACCCCTGAGGTTGCCTCATATAGATATCTTCCTCCAAATCTCCGTGAAGAAAGGCAGTTTTTACATCCATCTGCTGTAGCTCCAAATCTTCTGTAGCCACCATACTCAAAACTAACCGAATAGTAGTCAATTTTACTACTGGAGTAAAAACATCTGTGTAATCTATACCATACCTCTGTTGGAACCCTTTCACCACTAATCTGGCCTTGTACCTTATGCTACCATCTGCCTCCACTTTCTTTCTGAAAATCCATCTATTTTCAAGGTCCTTCTCACCCTCTGGAAGCTCAACAAGTTCCCAAGTACCATTAGTTAACAGAGAATCCATCTCATCATTCATAGCAAACTTCCACTTCTCAGCATCCACAACCCGAGATGCTTCTTGGAAGCTTTCTGGCTCACCACTATCTGTCAACAACACATAGTCTCCAGGTGAGTACCTGTTAATAGCTTTCTTATCTCTCGTAGATCTGCGTAGAGTAGCTGGTGGATCAGTTGTTGTAACTTGAGGCTCCTCCTCAACTGGTTCCTCAACAGCTACCTTCTTACTCCCACCAGAATTCGTGATGTCTAGGTCTACAGTTTCTGGTTCTGAATCACTAGTATTAGATACTCCAAGGCTATCCTTGTACATCATCTGTTCATTGAACACAACATCCCGGCTTCGAATAATCTTCTTATTCTGACTATCCCAAAATCGAAATCCATAGTCATCACCACCATATCCAATAAACGTGCAC
This sequence comes from Euphorbia peplus, assembly GCA_028411795.1. NCBI lineage: Eukaryota > Viridiplantae > Streptophyta > Magnoliopsida > Malpighiales > Euphorbiaceae > Euphorbia > Euphorbia peplus. Next base: position 1,447,632 of record CP110843.1, on the reverse strand, counting down.
TTGATAGACTTAGCATCTAACTTACTTCTCTCAACAGGAGCAATATGGACATAGGAATCACATCCAAACACTTTCAGAAAGGATAGATTTACCTGCTTGCCGCTCCAAGCTTCTTCAGGAATGCCATTCTCCAAGGGAGACGATGGCCCTCTATTGATCAAGAATGCAGCAGTGTTAACTGCTTCTGCCCAGAACATCTTTGGAAGTCCACACTTCAGTCTCATGCTTCTTGCACGTTCACACAAAGTTCTGTTCATTCTTTCAGCAACACCATTTTCCTGAGGAGTTCCCTTCAAGGTCTTTTCCATGCGAATCCCATTCTCTGCACAAAATTCCTTGAACTCCTTAAGCTCATACTCCCCACCATTGTCAGACCTCAAACACTTCACTTTCAGACCTGTCTCATTCTCTACTAGGGCCTTCCACTTTCTAAAGACATCGAATGCTTCTGATTTCTTCTTTAGAAAATAGACCCATAACTTCCTAGTGCAGTCATCAATGAGAGTCATATAGTAATAAGCTCCTCCTAGAGATTTCACTGGTGCTGGACCCCATAAATCGCTGTGAACTAACTCCAATTTTTCCTTCTTCAAAGTTCTTCCACCCTTATTGAAACTGACCCTTTTCTGCTTTCCGAAGATACAATCCTCACATAGCCCTAGATCAGCAGACTTCAATCCTGGTAATAGACCCTTTGAAAACAGCACTTTAATCCCCTTTTCACTCATGTGACCAAGACGACAGTGCCACAAATCAGTATTCACAACCTCACTCACAACATCAATGCTATTACAAACATTATCTGTGACATATAAAGATCCCACCTTCTCACCACGAGCTACCACCATAGATCCCTTGGAAATCTTCCAATTTCCACCTACAAACACCACACAATATCCCTCATCATCTAATTGCCCAACTGACAATAGATTTCTCTTCAGGCCAGGTACATGCCTAACACCAGACAGCTTAATTACAGAACCATTCTTGGTTTTGATCGAAACATCTCCCTTACCCACAATTTCCAAAGGTTCATCATCAGCGAGATAAACCTTTCCAAATTTGCCTGGGGTATAGTTCTCCATCAAATCTGCGCTGCTACAAGAGTGAAACGAAGCTCCTGAATCTAGAACCCAAGACTCTACAGGACTTCTCACGCTTAAAATCAACGCCTCTGCATACTCTTCGCTGGCTGAATTCACGGACTTGTCCTTCTTAGGTGCTTTACACTGATTCATGTAATGACCGGTTTCATTTCAGTTCCAGCACTTAACATGACTCCTGTCCTTGTTAGGGTTTCCTCCTCTACCCTTTGATTTAGACCTACCACGATTCTGTTTTGACCTCGAATCTGACCTACCCCGATTTTCAGTACTCAAGGCTGAACCTGATGTTGAACCCGACTCCTTCCTGCGAATCTCCTCGCTGATTATCAAATTCCTAACATCGTCAAACCTAAGTTTCTCTTTGCCTGCTGAGGCACTAAGAGCAGTAACAGTACCACTCCAACTCTCCGGTAAAGAAGATAACAAAATTAGGGCTAATACCTCATCTTCGAAATCAATTCCCACAGAACTCAATTGTGAAATCGTCATATTAAACTCATTCAGATGTACAGCAACTGATGAATTCTCCGTCATCTGAAAGTTGAACAGCCGTCTCATCATATGGACCTTGTTCGCCGCCGAGGGCTTCTCATATAACGAACTCAAAATCTCCAGTATCTCAATCGTGGTCTTTGCCTTCACTGTGTGATGCGCAACGTTTCTGGACAGCGATAGTCGGATCACACTCATCGCTTTTCTGTCCAACAGCTTCCAATCTTCATCAGACATCTCCTTTGGTTGCTCATCTAGAGGTTCATGCAATTCTTTACCATACAGGTAATCCTCGATCTGCATCCTCCAGAAACCGAAATCTGTGCCATCGAACTTCTCCACCGGTGATTTTCCGTCTCCCATCGTAAATCTAGCTAACCCAAAGCTCTGATACCAATTGTTAGGATCTAATGCAATTACGATAATGAAAACAAACAGAAAACACACACGAGTTGTTTACCCAGTTCGCCACTCAATATGAATGACTACGTCTGGAGGCACTACCAAGCCAGGATTTGTACTATAATGAAATGGAATACAATTTACATGGAATAGAGCTATATTTATACTAATTGAAATCCTAAACAACTAGGAATCCTAAACCACCAAGGAATCCCTAACCACCTAGGAATAAGTCTCCAATCCCAACACTTGTGTGAAACCAACACCAGCTCTAGCTCATAATAGCAAGAAGGACCAACAGAAATCTTCTGGTAATCTTCTAATTTCTTCTCAAGAATGCTTTTGTATTTCTTTTCTTTCTCTTAATTAATCATACTTGAAGGTTGATCGAGTCTTGAAATTCAGTCCTATTGTAGTTTTTGGCATCCTTATAAATTGTAGCTTAACAGGAGCAAAAAGTCAAAATTTGGCATTTTAGTTATTGTTTATCGTTTTGTTTTATGTTCTTGAGTTTTAGCTTCTAATTTGAGATTGATCATGCGATTGATTTTCATTTTCCCTTTAGACTCTACTGCTTGTGTCCAAGATGTTATGTTCTTAGACCCACCGGCACCAGCACCAACATCAACTCATGATAGCAAGAAAGAATGGCGTAAATCTTTTGGTAATCTTCTATGTTCTTGTCAAGAATGATCTTGTATTTCTCTCTTTCTCTCAACTGATCATACTTGAAGCTTGACAGGATTTTAAAATTCAGCTCTCTTTTAGTTTTTGGCATCTTAATGTTTGTTGCATAAGGAAAAAGTCAAGATTTGGCAATTGTACTTAATGTTTTATCAATTTGGTTTATGTTCTTCAGTTTTAGCTTATAATTTGTGATTAATTATGCAATTGAATTCCAATTTTCATTTAGATACTACTTGTGCCCAAGATGCTATGTTGTTAGACCCGGCAGCACCATACCGGCTCACTATAGCAAGAAGGAACGACATAAATCGCATAAATCTTCTGGTAATCTTCTATTTCTTGTTAAGAATGATTATCTATATATTTTCTCTCTTAATCAGTCATACGGGAAGCGTATTAGGATCTTGAAATTAGCTCTATTCTAGCATCCTAATTTGTTCCTAAATTCGCATTGTACTTATTGCTTCTCATTTTGGTTTATGTCCTTCTGTTTTAGCTCGTAATTTGTGATTGATTTTCATTTTTACTTTCGATACTAGTGGTCAAAATGTTTCGTTCTTAGACGCACACGCACTAGCACCAATGACGGAACGGACACCAACTCATAATAGCAAGAAGGGACCGCATAAATCTTCTGGTAATCTTTTATTTACTTGTCGAGCACGATTTCCTTTTTCTTAATTAATCGTGCCTGCAGCTTGACGAGATCTTGAAATTCAACTCTATTTGTAGCTTTTGCATTGTGCTTATTCTTTATCATTTTGGTTAATGTTCTTCTGTTTTAGGATAATTGAATTTAATTTTTTTAGTTAGATATAGTGTCCAAGATACTTTATTACACCCACAAGAATGCTTTTCTATTTCTTTTGTTTCTCTGAAGTGATCATACTTGAAGCTTAATAGAATCTTGAAATCCGGCTCTATTGTAGTATTTGACTCGTTACAGTTTGTTGGTTAACCGAAGGAAAACGTCAAAATTTGGCATTGTACTTGTTGTTTATCATTTCGATTTATGTTCTTCAATTTTAGCTCATTTTTTATTTTTTAGATACGGAGTGTTTTGAGTATGCTATTGAATTTCATTTTTCTTTTAGGACTACCGTTGCTTGCCTCTACGATAATTTGTTCATAGACCCTTTGTCGCTATCTCCAACACCGGCCCTCTATCATTGGATCCAAAATGGGTGTAAGTTGTTAATACTGATTTACAATTTCTTATCTTTTGACTTCATTCACTTGAATCAACATATGAGTTTTGTTCTTGATTTTAGTTGAACTAGTCGTTTCATTATATTTCAGGTCCTTAAATTGTGGAGTGTTTATTTGTATCAAGTGTTTTAGTGTTCATTAGGAGCTCGGTGTACATATATCAAAGGCAATTGGACTGCCGCGTAAAGCCGATACTCGCCGGAGAAAATGCTTGAAATCGACTGTAATCGGTCACGATTGCACATCAATAATTTTTTTTTTGTTTTTCATTATGATTCCCCACCAAGGATTTCAATTTTGATTAATTCATTTGATTTTCCCCTAAACCAGCACGGATGTATTAAGTCATTTTTTTTGACTTAAATATAGTATTCGTTGAACATTAGTCACTGAAATTTTTTTAGTAGAGTTTTATATACACTTTATCGAAGTTTCACAAAATGTATTCATACTGTGTCAATTTGCTCGAGTTACCATCTAAAAACAATATATCGTCGTCGTACCCAAAAACATATGCTGCAAATGTACAAATGTCCTTCAACCGTCCTCCACGAACAAAGATGATAACCCGTCCTCCGAATACTGAAACCGTTGTTAGTATTATAAAATTTTAAATGTAAATTTGTCTCCAAGATATGTGTGATCGGGGTGGAGGTAGCACGTGATCAAATACCTGATCACGCCAACCAGTAGTGCTCAGATGCTACATGACGCCAAGCTGTGGATACCTGGGGTGCTCTCCCAAGATCTCTGGTAGGAAGAAAGCGGAATATATGATCTAACATAACACCTGCAAAATAGTTTATTATATGATCTAACATATCACTTTATTTTTATTTATTTTTTGGAGAAATGTACAAAAATTAAAAATTTGAAAGCAAATGGATTGAAATTTTACGTCCTAAATCCATAGGATTGATACGTGCCTCCTCCGAAACGTGCTCCAAATACCCCATGGATCTAGAGTAATTTAGAGTCATGGCATATTATGGTGTCTCTGAAATCGTATCTTATATAAACAAAAGATACAATTAAATTTGTATTTAAGTTATAAAAATTAATAATTTGTTAGGACTATTTTTAGAGTAGATCACCTCTTCGGGACAATGCCTTGCATTGGTGGAGAGTCAAATCCAACCGTGGCCACCCGCTCCTTCCTTATAATCTTCATTTTGCGGAAACAAATCGATCAATAATTAGAAAAACTTAAAAAAGGATGAAAAATTGTTAATAAAGACAATATATAGTAAGAGCAAATAACATTAATAAAAGTTTCAACAATCAAATGTTAAGTTTCCAAAAAAAAAAAAAAAGACAAAGTTAATGAAATAAAAAAAAATATCTTTACCCCTACCTTACAATATCACTTAGCATAGCTATGGATAAGTCTGACTTTCAGACACCGCAAAGTAGCACTGACACACACATCCTTGTGATTCAATCTTGGAAAAATATTCACATTTGTAAATGTTTTTGACCGGGTTGGACCAAATTCAGTCAAATCAAGATAATAATTAGGTTAAACACGAAATATTTTAGTTAAATATTTGATCAAAATAGACTAATTTGGTATATGTGCCCAGTCCTACCGCAAAGAGATGCTCCGAATTACACTGATCTATCGAGTAATCCTGCAGAGGGTTTCGTTAAGCAACCCTAGTTAATGAGTTCTGTTCTCGTCAAGGCTGCAAAACATGTTCATACCAAATTTATTTTCTTGCTTATAAGTCAACAACCGATTTTATTTTCTTGCTTATAAGTCAACAACCGATGTTCTCTATCTATTCAAGAACTCGGTCGAGCTCTGTTTTTCTTTTTCCTTACTATTAGATTTAATTTTGCTTTCTGGAAATTCAATACACGTATGTAGTATCCAATCCTTCATTTATATTCACTATGTTTCATTTTTCCCCTTGTGAACTTCCACTCTATGAACGGACAAACCTCCATGACACTAACTGCTTCCCCTAAAAATTAGGGTTTCTGATTTTCAATTTACAAGTCATATAATTATTTTTAAGAACCGTGTCAAGTTTGTTGCCATAAATTTTGAACAATTAATTTGTTGTGTGAATGTTTATGTTTTTTTTTTGTAATTTATAATCATTTATCAAATTGTTCTCTAAATCAATATTCAAGCTTGTGTTCAAGGAGCCAACTCCCATCAAAAAAAAATATTATATTGCTGCAGCATTTAATGAAGGAATGTTGTGTGGAAACTGTTGAGGTTTATTTGTAGACAATGACACTCTTCTTATGGTCATTGTGATGCTTGTAACTTGTGAGAGAGGCGGACCAAATAAAAAATCAATTCATGATGCTCTTCTTGTGTCATTGCGATGCTTGTAACTTGTAAAAGTTATTTTATACTCTCTCATAATTGATAAAGAAAGGAGTTCTCTTTTCTTTCTGTTTTTTAGATTAGAAAAAAAATGACATGGATGTTCTTTGCAAGGAGACACGGATGTCCATTCAAGCATGATCCAATTTTCTTAGTTTTCTAATCAGGGATGGTTTTTCTGTTTTTTCGAATCATTAATACTTATCTTCAAGCAACCTTCTTTTGCTCCTTTCGGTAAACTATCTCGAATCTTTTCTTTTCCATATTTGTGTCTCACAATGCTAGACTCGCACTACATGATATCATTCTCATAATATGATCAATACCTCAATAACAATGCTAGACGCCAAGCACCACATAATATCATTTTTATAATATCATCAATATATATCTCAATACTATTCGTTGCATATATCTTTCTGTGGCTTACCAATCTCCATATGTGAGGTTATATTCTTTTGGTTTTGCTTCGTACGTGTTCCTTCAACCGATCAATGGAGGTAGATGTAAGTTATTCCAGGCTCTCATATCTTCTGTCAGTTTATTCTATTTTGAATCTAAAACTTAGAATCTCGGTGTGTTTGGTTTTTAAATCTTTTTTCAGCGATATTTTCTTATATACTTGGAAACCAATTCAACCATTTCCGTTTTTCAACCCATCTTCATTCAGATGACAATTTTTTCTTATTACTTGTTCTGATGTTGCAGGGTGCTACTAAGAATGAAAAGGAGGAATTCAACCCCGGTCCTCTTTACTAACGATGAGCGTGAAAAATAACTCCCAGGTGATCTAAGTTGTAGTCTTCTACTGTTTTTTGCTAGCTCCTCAAGTTGCTTTTGTGTTTTGACATGCTTAAATTTGTTTAATCTTGATATATACCGGACAGGTGTTTATTGATTGTCGGAACAAGAAGAAACTTCTTGGACGTATCAGATGGTTTGACCGGCACTTCAACATGGTGCTTGAAAATGTGCGGGAGTTATGGGCAGAGGTTAGTATAGATGAAGGCATATTCTATTAATTAGTTACAGCTACGCTATTTCCTTAGGAATGGTAGCGTAAAACGTTTTCTTTTATTGTCAGGTTCCAGATACAGGAAAACGCAAGGAAAAGACTGTTCCAGTTTTCAAGGATAGATTCTTAAATAAGATGTTTGTTCGAGGGGATAATGTGATGGTTGTCGTACGGGATCCGAGGTGATATATCTGCTTCTGAAGTTGTTTATTGAACTTGTGACTAGTTACTTAGCTAACAGTGCTTGTGCTTCTATTTGTGTATGAATGGTGCTTGTGCTTCTATTTGAATGCAAGTAGAGTCTTAACGTAGACATAGGTGATTGTAAAAATCGTCTTACTATATATCTCTTTGCTACATAACTATCATCTATTAGCCGTAGAGGGCGACAAAATCTAGTATTAGCAATGGTGAAAAGTGATATTTTGCTCACTAAACTAGTTTAGTTTAGTATATCAGAGGGCGTTTTAACTCTTCTAATGTAGACAAAATTGCTAAACTATGGTTCACAATTTCTACTTGTTTTTTGAATAACAAATATTATGCCTAACAAAATTCTCGACACTATATTTTATTAATTTAAATAATTTTGAATCGGTTGAAATGTGAAAGTTGACTAGCCACAAAGTCGGCCTGTCTATTGCACGAACAACTCACACGTTATCAAATTTCTTAAGTAGATTATCCCGTCTACTTATTCTACAACATGTATGATGAATCTACTTAAAGCTCAGTCTGAGCTTAAACTATTAGAATATATAAACACGAAAACCATGTTTGGTAAATTATCATTAGCATTAATGTTAATTGATTGCGTGATATGTAACTTTAGAATCCATGCGAAAGCTTTTCAAGTACTATTCTCTCTCAAGGTGCTTCTTTTCAGCCATGGGCTTTACTACCTTGACTATTACCCAAAAGCCAATTGGTCAACCTGGTCTTTAGGGCCCTCGGCCCTAAAACTCAGAAAGCCCATTTCAAAATATCATTGTTGGTAATGTTCATTCTATTCCAATTAAAGGTTATGGAAAGGTTTGTTCATCTTTAAAGTCCAATCTCAAAATAGGATCCAAATCTGCTTTAATTGTTTTTAGAGAAACATAAATTTATCCATAACGTATAAAATGAAGTAAATTTATTCCATAATATATTTTTTTTCTATAAATTTGTAACGAGTAACCTTGAACTCCCTACTCACGCATTGGTCAGTGTACTAATTTATCCCTTCATGTTTTTAACAAATATAAATAGTTTTATTTATGTGAAAAATAGTATATCATGATGAAAGTAATTAGAAAAAATTATAATCTAAAACTATACTAAATGAGCTTTAATCTAATCATATATCATAATAGAGAAATAGTAGACAGTATGTTAACTATTTTTTTACGCAACAACAAGAAACACAGTCCACCTGAATCGACTTTAGAGAAAGTTTAGGTAGTTTAGGTTGCCAATAGGTGACCATTATAAAGTTAGATTTATTTGCATTTTTGTTTCGCTCTCCATGCCAAACCCAGTTGAGATCAAGAGATTTCAGTGAGCTTTGTAACCGGCCTTTTCCTTAAAAATACCATGAGACTAAAACTTTATTTTTTATATTTATTGAAAACTACTGATAAAATATAAAGAACAATAGTTTAATGGAATATTCTTAAACTTTGGAGTTAATCGAGCTTTTTTAGTAAGTACAAAAAACTTTATGTTTTCGAAAGTGGTCATAATAACAATATAAAAATAAACACTAAGTAATTAATCTTTTATTCAATATAAAAAATACAATCAAATACTATTTAGCTATGAAACTTAACAACTATTTATATATAAGGCTCGAAATTCAAAACTTTAAATAGCCTTAACATCACCTCATTTAATCTTGTAGTTTTTTTGTCAAAAAAAATAACCGTATTTTAAAAACATTCTAAATTTCTTGTGGGTGTGTTTTGAGAAAAGAGAAGCCCGAGCCACTCAATTTTTCCTCCACAGTTTTGTCTAATTTTGCCCCCATTTCTTCAGTGAGATGATTTCTCCAATCTCCACTTTTACCCTTTCTATAAAAAGAATTATTTTGTATAATAAAAGGAGAATTTTGACTATAAGCTCCACTTTGACTCACCTTCAAATTCCTCAAATTTTCAAAACTACAAAAATCAACAATTTTTTGCACTAAACCTTGCTTCTCTTCCTCCGGAGTAAAACCGCATCCCATAAACTCGGCAAGTGTTTTTGCGACGGAAACGATATCTTTCTTCATATCTTCGTACACTAGAAACAAAACTCGGTCAGGAAATTCCAAACTCGCATTCCAATAGCCCAAAACATGGTCCCAGTATGGCCCGTTATTAGCAACACCTTCACAAAACAATTCAAAAGAATCATCAATATGAACATAATCATCCTTATTAATCCCTTCAGGCAATCTGGCCCTAAGAAAATGCCACATTGATATCAACACGTCTTTCGGATCTCTACAAATGTACACCATCTTACACTTTGATTCAATGATGGAATCAGGCAAGGAAGTGTAAGGAATGTGAGTAGAAAGTAGATCAATTTCAGGGTTTCTATTGTTTTCTTCGGCATAAGCATCAACTTCAAGGAATGGTACGCAATCATGTGGAGTTGAGGTTAAAAGAGGAGTGTTTGTTAGGTCAAAACGGTCACGAGTAAGAATAGTGAATGCTAGGGCTTTAAGCCAAGTTGTGCCGGTTTTAGGGAAAGTACATAGGAATATGTCGGAAGGTTGAGCTTTGAATGTGTTTTGGGCTTTCAATAGGGCTGATAAGTAGAGGGAAAAGTGCCAAAAACCTTGGTATAGATGAAGATCCATGAATTTCCAATCGTTTCGGGTGGGTAAAGTTGAGATTATTTCAGCGTATTCAGAAGGAATGAGAGTGTTAATTGTTTCATGACGAGCAACAGGAAGTGCTTTCGCGGTTTGTGAGTTTCTTGAGATTGAAATGTTGGTTATTTTTTCATTTGAACCAAGTGGAAGTAATGTTGGGGAAAATTTTGTGTTTTGTGGTGTTTTTGGAATAGAAAGTTTGGAGATGGGTTTGGATACATTTGTAATTTGAGGAAGATCCATGGATGAGCAAAAACAAAATGGAAGTACAAGCTCTTGTGTTTGTGAGTGTAAGTAACGAGCTAGCAGGGGGGTTCTCTATTTATATAAATGCAATTTTCTAAGGAAAAAAAAAATGTTTGAAAAATCCAATTTATAAGATAAAAAGTTTATTGGGGTTGTAAATATTTTGATATTAGATTGGATGACACCATATTTCAGAATATTTTAGAATAAGTGTGACCGGGAATAGTATAATAATAACATTGATATAAATTCGTTCAAAAAAAAAACATTGATATAAATGATAATATTTTAGAGAAAATCACAAAAATAAACATATGATTAAAGTTGGTTAAGAATTTGTTAGAGGATACTTTGAGATTTTAATTAATAGTTAGCAATTATAGTTTAATTTTTAAGACAATTTGTTCAACTAAAATATTAAGATGATAATCTAGCAACTTGACATCTTTTATATTAATTTCTAACACACTTTCTTGCACGAGTGTTCATTGGGTTTGAACCGTGCACAACACAAGCTCATATTGTTATATGTTTTTAATTCATCAATAAATGAAGTTGTCAGAACTCGAACTCAGAAAAGATCAGTTGCAAAGACTTTGATATAAATCGTTTGATCAAAGCCTAATTACCTGATAGTTAAGCCTTTTGTTTAGTGTGAAATCCTAATCCCAATATTGTGTGACTCCATTGTGAGAGCACTATTCAATCTCTTTTGTGGAGGGTAGAGCTACTCAGCTTTACCATATCTATATTTGATATGGATACACTTTAGCTATAAGAATCAGCTTTGTTTTTTTAAGATTAAACAACTTTTTGTTCTTTGTAGTATTCAAAATGTTGTCATTTGTTTCCTGTGGTATTTCAATTCGTCATATTTGCCCCTCGTGGTATTCAAAATGTTGTCATTTGCCTCCTGTGGTATCCCAATTCGTCATATTTGCCCTCCGTGATATTTTAATTCGTCACTTTTGGTCATTCACTAAATGAAAATATACCAATTCTGATACGTTTTGTCATGTGCCACTACTTTGACTCATGCACATGTCATTTAAACAAAAGTCTAAGTGTATTATCAAATTGACATCTCTATTTGTTTAAAAATTCATTACAAGTTATTAAAAGACATTCAAATTGAGTTATTACGTAGTATGTACACATGTCAAACAGTGATATGTGGCAAAAAGATAACAAATCTTTTATCTTTTCATCCATTCAAAAATTAAATGTGACGAATTAGAATATCACAGAGGACAAATATAACAAAATAATACAACACTAAGCAAATTCCAACATTTTAAATATCACAAGAGCCATAAAGTTGTTTAAACCTATTTTTTTTTTTTATGTTAATTTCAAACATTCAGTAAAGCAGTTAATTTATATTTTACGAGGAAGAGTTTGTGATGCGATGGTCTTGTTTGAAAGATCTAAGTATTGTGAATCGGGATTATAAATCTTATCTCATCACATTTTCAAATTCTTTGAATTGACCATTAACATAGTTTTAAATATTAAAAAGTCTTTGATCTTTAGCTTTTGAGACTTTTCTAGTAATTAGAAAATCTTGGTTTGATTTTGTTCTATTTATGGAATTTAACATACCATGTATGACAACTCAGAAATGGTTAGCAAGTTGTTTTTAATTATATTGATATATAAAAGATGTTATTGAGTTTTAGTATCAAATTAAATTTTATTAGTTCAAATATTATGCAATCATGAGTTTGAATAATGAAAATTTTATTTATTGGTGAATTAAAAAGATATGGTAAAATACATTAGAGATTAATATAAGAGATGTTAATTGATCAACTTTAACTATTAATTTAAAGGTTTAGTTCAATCGGTTTCTTAGCATGTTGGTATTGTTTTTCCTAAACCTAAAAGCTTATTTTCTTACTTTTACTAAGAAATACAACATTTGGGATATGCAATACTGTCACAAATTATGAGAAACGTTGTCATTGTTTTTTTACAAACTAATATAACTTTTAATAAAATTTATATATATTATCAACAACAATACCAAACACGACTTTAATATTATGCATCGAGACTGTTTGGATCACATATAAGTTTCTTTCAAGTATTTTCAATTTCTATGATTCAGCTCTATGCAGGTTTTTAAGGCCTCCTAAAAGTTTATTGGCATGCCAGATTTTGTCTTAGCGTTTTACTGTCACCCGAACGACGCCTAGGAAAAAATATAAATTGATTTTAAACTTATTATTCTTGGATTGATTTGAGTGGTCAATAGCTTCGAATTGCAAGTTAGATTTTTAATGTGAATCTTAGTAGTATATGCTTCAATAGAAAAATGATACATCTTAAAATACTTAATGAACTAATCTCAAATCGAGATATTGGAACATCACAAATGCAACAAAGGACAAGTGAATAGATAAGGGTCAGAAAGTAATAAGAAAATAAATGTGAACGAGGTTGTTTAAAGTGCCAAATTCAGCTGATCTCATTGGTAATGAATTACCTGTTTATGACTTGGAATATTCTAATTTGACCCCCTAAATATTGTTCTACATTTGATTTTTATTTTGGCTTTTCATTGCATAGAACGACTTCAATTAAATGGCAGCCAACAAAATTAACATCTTCAGGTTCTTAATTAAATTTCAATTTTCACATCATGCTCAGAAATTTTCAGAATGTAATTTGTTATGTGGATTTATTCATGCCTAGTTTAGTCGGGCTCAATATTTAAAGATTTTACCCAAACTAATTGTTATTACCCGTCTAATCAGGTTAAGAGAACTAATTCGCAAAACAAACTTGGGCATTGTTTTCTTCTTTTTTTAATTTCAAATAAGTTTCTCGTGGTCTGCCGTTTTACAAATAAAGGATTATGAGTTGTCTTTGAGCAAATAAGGGACTGTAATTTGCATGGTTTGCACAATAAAGGGAAATGTCAATTTTAAAATTTAATGATGTGAACGAGGTCTATTTTTGTTCAAAACTGTTTTTTGACCTTCGACCTTAACTTTTACATAAACGTTAAAAGGTTTGAAAAGATAATTAGGCAAAAAGATTCTTGTTTACGTCAACAAAATCGATCATTTCTTTAATTCTGCAAACAATGGAAACTACAATCCTTTATTTGCTCAAAGTCGAACCACAATCATTTATTTGTTAAACGTGAAATCATAAAACACTTATTTAAAAACAACTTTTTTAAAAAAAAAAGTTAGTTTATAAACTAAATTGAATTGAATTTACGAAAAAGATATATTGAACAAAGGTGTAGGCTATGGTCACTTTGTTTTTCCTTTACTTTGTCCATACTTTGTCTTTTTCACCATTGGATTAGTTTTTAACCCATGATTCAATGGTTGACAAAACAAAGTAATGGTTACTTTGTGAAAAACAAAGTGACCATAGAATATTCCTTGAACAAAAGTGATATTAATTGAAATTAATCTTAGTTTGCAAAAACGAACCAACATATTTGAGTAAGTAAATTGATCTTACTTTCTTTTTTAAATACATATTCATTGATAGAGAAAAGGTGTAGGCTATGGTGACTTTGTTTTTGAGTTACTTTATTTGTACTTTGCTTTATTCACCATTAGATCACTTTTTACCCCATAATTTAATGGTGGACAAAACAAAGTAATTGTTACTTTGTCAAAAACAAAGTGACCATAGAATTCCCTAGAGAAAATGGTTTATCTGATACATGTAATATTTAAATTATATTCTTTTTTATAAATATATTATAAATTATATTAAACAGGTTTGAATCGACATTTTGATATCATAGACCAAATTTAAAGTAAGTGTAGACAATTATTTAGTCCTCTATAGTTTTAGTTAAAGTCTATAACATTTGGTCCTCTTAAATCATTTAGTCATTATACACTAATTCTATCAGTCAATTTGTTAGTCATCAGTGTAAAACAATAACTAATTTTTAAAATACCTTTACTTGAAACATAAATCCCTCTATCCAACTACGATCTTCACTTGCCATTAATTACGCTTGCTCTTTCCTTCTTGTTTCTTCTTTTGCTTCTTCTCCATGTTTTCCTTCCTTCATCCCGTGTCCTTTATTTCCTTATTCTTCTGCATGTTAAGAAATAGTTAATTATAAATCACTAAAGATAAACATCGTTTCGTCGTACAAAAATAACAGCCTTATTATGTTAATCTTAATTGGATTAAAATGATCAATTTTTGTTTTTTTAATTATTCTTCTTCATCTTGCTTTATCTTTTTAGTTGGTCTCTTGGTTAAGAATTGCGGGTTGGATTCAAATTTGTACCAAAAATCCGAAAGTTTTGACTGAATCGGATCATGAAGTAAGCCGCTTCATAAACATTGCTTGACCATTGAAGTTTACTTCCTCTTAATAATCCTGCTATCCCTTTCACAAAAATCGTCGGGTCCTCTTCCCCCAATCCCTTTTATATAAAAATATTAAATCTTAAATTAAATCAACAACTCAATTGAAACTACATTAAAAAGCCCATTAAAACTTAATCAAATTTATATTTCATTTACATTAGAAGTTTGCATAGATGTAAATTTTAGTTGGAAAGAGAGATTTTTTTGGGAGTTCATGGAAAAAGAGTTCAAAAGCCATTAAAATGTAGAGAGATGAGAATGATTAATTTAGTCTTTTTATGTTACTTAACCGAAATTTTGAATAAAAAGGCTAACAAATTGAATATAACAAAACTAAGAGACTTTATAGTAAAGTTCACGAACTAGATAATTAATTAGGCAAAACCTTAGGTATTAAATAATTGTTTATCCTTAAAGTAATAATATGTCGTGTAGGAACTATTTTTGTTGCAACTGAAAACTAAAATCCAGTCCATCTAAAATTTGATTTCATAGCTTTTATATCCACACGAATAACTTCATCATATATATTCTAATGAGTGAGGGTTTAATAACACCCGTAATGAAGACATAAATTCATATTAAGCGATGATTGTGATGTGTGAACATATTGTTAGAAGATATTAATTATATAAATATTAAATATATAAATCATTATTGGACTTTAACTATCAGCTCTTTATATATTTAATATTTTCTGACACATACCGTAGAAACCCCAACGATGAATCAGGGATTAATCGATCTTGATAGTTTTCTACTTTTAAATTATTTTAAATAAATTACTTATGAGAGGACTAGTTGATTAAAAGCATATCCAATTTGCAACTTAAGTTGATTAATTTTCCCTCAACATAAAGCTATCTGAATGATACTCTATCCAAACAAGAATTGTTTTCTTTTCCACTTTGCAAGAATTCCAGTTGAAAATACATGACTGGTTGATACATCTCTAAATCAAAAGTCTATTGGATCTCAAAAGTTTTATACCATATAACTATTTCAATGTATTTGAAATATATTCTCCATTAAATGTTTATAAAAACACAAAGTAATAAATAATAGAAACTCTTCACTCTCACAACACAGAACAAGTAACATTACACACTAATTTGTTTATCTTACCGGTTTTCTCTTTTGATGGAGCACTGACGACAAAAATTTGCACCGTGTTTTAGATTTCACCGATTAATTACCAATAAATCGAAAAAATCGGCCGATTTTTATAGAACACTGATATGAAGAGACTGACCAAATGTAAGAATTACTGAATTCGCTTTTAAATTTACAAATCAAAGTCTTCAATACTCTCGAAAGAAATAATTTCAGAAACAACAGAAAAAAAAATATCGAAATAAATATTATTTGTCGGTACTTTAACAATAAAATTATTCTCTCAAATTTCCTCAAGTTATCTTTTTTGATAAAAAAATTCCTCACGTTTTGGGTGCTAAATAAAATGGTGATGAATGATGTCATGTATATCTGTATTTTATTCTACTGTTTCGTATAATGGTTTTTTTTCTTTAATTTTAGTTTTCTCTTAGTTTTATTTTGTTAGATCTTATGCGCCGGTAAACCAATACAATAAAACATACATTTATATATGAATACATCTGAAACGGACTATTCGTATAATTAACAATTAGGAGGTTATTCTTATATAAAAGTTGGTACAACAAAAACTCTCGACACTTGAGATCAAATTTTTATATAATAATTAAAAGGTTATTCTTGAATAGAGTATTTCTATATAAAGGTTTTTTTTTTTTTGTGTATAATGTATAATAGACATATCATAATTATAATCTTCTATCGTTAATTGTCATAATCGAAAGTTGTCTATAACTAGCTGTTTATGTGCTCCCCCTACGCATTCACTCGAGAATTCTATTTAAATCCATTTGATTGTTCAGACGTTCAAAATATGACTTGTTCTCGACTAGTTGCTTGATAAATTCATGGCTAGTATTTGCAAATTCCCACGAGTGACTAACTGACTTTTACCATATAATTAGACATGTTTCTAATCAGTTAAAATATAATCAATAACTAATGATCCTCGAGTGCTGCATTGACGTATTGAAATGAACAATATATACTTTTTAGCACACGTAATATTAAAAATATTTTAATTCTGAGATATCACAAGAGGTTTGACTTAATTATTTCTTAATTACTTCTTATTTAAGTCTATAAATAGAATCCTTTAACTAATTAGTATTTATCTCAATCAAAGCAATACTACTTCAAATTTAAACTATGGCTATTAATTCTAATGGTTTTCTGATATTTAACAAACATTTTCAAGCTCATTTTGAGAAATTAGGAAACATCAAAATTAGCCTTCCATTATCACTCTCAAAAGTACCATTTAAAGAACAAATTACTTGCAAGGAAGCAGTAATAATGAAGAAAATGGATCAAAAATATGCAAAATTCAATGATTTAAGTGATGAAAAATTGGTGGAAAATGGTTTGGTTTATTCTCAAAATCTTACAATTAGATCATCTGAAATTGGGTTTGATGGCAAAGCATCCATGGCTACCTTGATGAGTTTTTTACAGGTTGGTTAATTTGATTTCTTGTAGCTTTTAATTACTTTCACTTTTCTGTTTTTGAGGGCTGGAGTTTGTTATGGGGTGCCGACCTATTTTTGTCTATCCGTCGTCCCCGTTTTTATTAAAATAAAAATTGAGTATATAATCAATAGTCATCCTTATACTAATGAAGTTTGTTTTTCAGGATAGTCTAGTTAACCATGTGAGAATGACAGGAAAAATGGCAGAAGGTCATGTTTTGGCTATAACACAGGAAATGGGTAGAGAAGACTTGATTTGGGTGCTCTCATCTTTGCAAATTGTGGTGGAAAAATATCCTTCATGGTAACCTAGAGTGACTCTAAAATCAAATTGTCGCTTGCGAGATGTCACCTTTAGACAATTTTAAAGTAACATTATTAAAATATCTTCCACTAAATCCATATGGTATAAAGAAGAAATCAGAAGAAAGAATAATTTTATCACAAGAAAGTAACATCTTCCTCTAAATGTCTAATATAATTAGTGGTATTAGTATTAAATCTTTTGTAAGTACATGACTGAAATATATAAAGTTTTACTCCGTCACTAAAACTAGTTCGTTGTTATTTTGTTATTTTCAAGGCGTGATGTTGTGAAAGTGGATAACTGGATGTATCCGTCGCGTAAAAATGGATTAGGCCATGGATGGATTATTCACGACCACAACACTGGCCATCTTGTGGCTCAAGCAACGAGGTACATTTTATGTTTGTTGCTACAACTATTATCCCAACCTTATTTAGAATTGGCAAGAAGGACCTTTCCAGCTTGAATCTGGATCACAAGCTGATACTCTAATCTCTAGGCTATCTTAGAGGGTAGCAGATAGTTAGACCAAAAAATTGGTGTATATCATAGATACTTTTAGAGATTAATATAAAAGATTTCATTGCAGCCTTAAGCTACTGGTTCAACCGATGTTGGATGCTCAAATTAGTTCTATTGTTTGTAAATGTTACATTAGTTGATTGATAATTGGACATGACCAAATTAAATTATAACTAAATAAAGATCATTTATCAAATTATTGATGTGAAATTGATAAAATGTTTATATATATATATATATATATATATATATATATATATATATATATATATATATATATATATTTTGCAGTCACTTTGTGCTCATCAACAAAAAATCAAGGAAGTTATCAAAGTTTAGCGACAAGATCAAACACGAGTTGGCTCCTCATATGACAGAGTTTTGTACACCTATTCTCAATAATAATACACAAAAATCATCACAACTTGATGTTAACACGGCAGATTTTTGTCGTACTGAATTGAAGGTAAGTTTCATTACTGAATTACAGAAACATTTGGAATCGATGCCACGAAAGAGAACTTGACACATCAGCACTATGTGTCATGATGTGTCAAGTTTCCATTAGTCGGGTCTACTTGGATGTCAAGTTATTCCAACCCTAAAATCGTAAGTAATTTGGACTTCTTTTTTTGCAAGTATAGCCCGGGTGGAATGATCTTGATGCTAATCAACATGTGAACAATGCCAAATACATGAATTGGATTCTTGAAGTAAGCTTAATTAATCCAATTGATAGTTTATATTTAGAAGAAGAAAGGTTTAGCAATCAACCATAGTTTTATCTTTAGCGTTCAAAATACAATTTTTACGTCTAAATTAAGTTGACATAATGTTATGTGATTGTTTTGTTTCAGAGTGTTCCTGGAGCATTGATGGAGCAACACGAACTTTACGCAATGGACTTGAAATATAGGAAGGAATGCAACAAGGATAGCATATTGCAGTCTCTCACAAAAATTATTACTCAGAATAAGAATGAAGTGGAGTTAGAGCACTTGCTGCTCCTTGAAAATGGTCAAAATGTAGTTGAGGGACAAACAGTTTGGAGAACGAAAGATGACATTAATAAATAGAAGTATGTAAAGGAGAAAAAAGAACTCTTATTTTACGTATTTATAAGTGAAGTAATGGTTTGTAGGAAAAAAATCAAATAAGCAGTATGTCAAGAGAAATCAATGATTCAATGTGTGTCACACCAGTAAAATCAACATATCGTGTTAGTTAAAAATTGATATTATTAGTTGAATTTGATCTTGTTATATATTGTGTAATGGTGTTTTACCTCTGGTGTTTCTTACAAATAATATTATCAAGGAAATTTGATTCAGCAATAAGTATAAGGCTTTGTTCTTTATGACTTAATTTAATTGAATTGATCAGAATTGAAAACTATTGAACTGCACTGAACTGAATTTAATTACATTTACTGAAGGAAAATTACTTAACTGAATTAAACTAAGCTCAAGAGAAATAAATTATTGATAACAAATAAAAAACAGATCTAAGCTTCTCATTATTGTTCTAAGAATGCAAATAGTTTTCCTGCATTTTTTGTGTGGAATTAGGTATGGATTATTATTTATTAGCATAGCATAAATTAGCCTTAATCCACTTCGGCTAATTAAGTACATTATACATCTGGGACTAATTGGATAATTGACATTAATATATGAATAAATTAATTAAAAAAAATACCATACTAGATCTACAAGCATTTTCTCTAGGGTAAATTATTCTAAAATTTAGAAAACTCATGTCAATTGAAATTGAAAGAGGGGCTTATTATATTTTTACCTCCCTAAAATTGTCCATTTTGTGACTAAGGCTTTCTTTTTTATACCTTATCGATAATTTATTTCAGTTCGGCAGTATTCGTTCCAGTTCAGCTCAGTAATTTTCATTCAGTTCGGCAGTATTCGTTCCAGTTCAGCTCAGTATTCGTTCCAGTTCGGCAGTATTCAGTTCAATTCAGTTCTATCATAAAGAACTGCACCATAATCCCTCAACTTAAGGGACAACCTATTAGTCACCTGAAGTAATAAATTTTTTCCACTTAGCCCCCTCAACTTGTCAAATGTGACCCAATTTGCACATTTGTGTTGATGTGACATAAATTTGTTAGGGTTAATTTCAAATACGTGTCTTGTGGTTTCGCAGTTTTACAAATAAAGGACTGTGGTTTGACTTTGAGAAAATAAAAGACCGTGGTTTGCATTGTTTGCAGAACTAAGAATATGGTCGATTTTGTTGACGTAAACGATGACAGTCTTTGCCTAAATATGTTTTCAACTGTTTGATCGGTTATGCAAGATTTAACGTCAAATGTTAGAAAACGTTTTTGGACAAAAACGGTCTTCGTTCACGTCAACAAAATTGACCATTTCCTTAATTCTGCAAACAATGCAAACCATTATCCTTTATTTGATCAAAGGCAAACCACGATCCTTTATTTACAAAACTGCGAAACTACATGACACTTATTTGAAATTAACCCAACTTATTATTACTACTTATATGACATGTCATTATGTCACCTAAGAACAAAAGAAAAATATGTATCACATTTGTCTAATTGAAGGGGCTAAGTCGGAAAAAAATTACTAACTTCAAGTAACTAATAATTAAGTTGTCGTTGAGGAAGCTAAAGGAAATAATAACAGTGGGTTGCGGTGGAGCTTCTTTGTTTTTTTTGACAAACGAAACAATATTATTACGAAAAACAAATCAACTCATTACAAGAAACGTTGAGGAGTACAGATAACCACTTACCCCAATAATTAGGATTAGAAATATAAAAACGACTAGCACATAAAGAAGCGACAATATTGATCGAGCGTTGAACAAACGCAATAGAGCAACTGAAGAGCTCGTTAAGCAACAACCTACAATCTTTGACTATGTCGTTAAAAGATGAAAAAACCTCTAACGTGTGGGCCATCAATTGCACAACTATCAAGAAGGTCGATTGGAAGAGGGTACATGAGGAGAGGTTGTCACTTGGGCTTGTAAGATTAGTACCTTTAGTTGTATTGGGCCTTTATCTTGCGAGCCCCTTTATATCAATAAATTAAATACAATACTAATTAAATTTACTGTGTCAAAAACATTAATTTAATTTTTTTGGTATCAAACTATAATTTCACATAATAAAGAAACAGAAATTTACAAACTCTTTTAAATATCTACACTTAAATATAAATAGTTTATAGCTGCGTAATGCACGAATTTATTTTAAAAATATAAAAATATTATTTAAAGTTTAGTCGTTTAACTTTTGTTTCACCTTTTAATAATGGTTGTTAAACTCGATCCGATCAAAGATTCGAAAGAGCTAACGGGTCAAGAGTTTAAGGTTGAATTGGAGTTGAACCGGAGTCGAACTAAGGGTCAATAACTCTAGTAAAAATCTAATAATGTGAATTATATTTAACTTTCAAACATAGCAACATAATAATTCTAAAATTTTAATAATATCAATAAAGTTTAAAGTAATAATAAAAAAGATATTTAATATAAAATGATGAAATACTTAAAAGAAGATATATAATATCAATAAAATTATAAATCAGTTGGTTGGATGTATTTTTTTTTTACTGAGAGAAAGATGTTTATCTTTTTTAGATGAACATGTATTTTGAATTGGTGACATAAATGATTAATTTTTTCTTTTAAGAAAAAGATAAATAATAGTTTTTTATATTTTGTGTTACAAGAAAAATAATTTTTAAAACAAATTAATAATATAAATATTAATTAAATGAGAAAATGACACATAAACAAATGCTCTATATTTTTGATATGTGTCATTTACATGTTTATTTTAATAATAGTATAGATAGCCAAAACAACAACAACGCTGGGAGGATGACAATTCAATACATCTATGTATTATTTTCTTTAATAGTACAACAAAAAAAACCAAAAATATCTAAGAAATAATTAATCTACAATAGTTCATTTACTCATCTCTACCTTTGTTTCATTTTAACAAGTTTTGATCCCTAATTATCATCCCTTCATGTACCCAAGGCTTATGCTTTGAATTTCATTCTCAAAAACTAATTAATATTTAATCCATAAAATGACACTTCTTCATCCTTATGAAGCTAACTTGAAGAAATAAGATTCTATTAATGGAATCAAATCAAATTACAGAGAATGAGGAGCTTAGGACTTATAAACAAGTGATGAACATGAAGTAAAGCAGTTAACAGAGTCAATATGTTGACTAGAACCAGTTGAAACGGTTAACTGGTGGTTGACTGAGAATCTAAGGAAGTTATTCGATCGGTTATAACTGCTGAGCTGAGCTAGAATTACAGTAAAAATAATTTTCTTTTCTTTCATAGGGCTGACCCCCACCCCCAGCCCACCTCTGGGTCCGCCCCTGATCTTGAAGGTTCATCTTGGATAGAGCAGGGGCGGACCCAGGATTTGAAGACAGGGAGGGTTAGTTTTGGCTCTAGCGTAGATTTTTTTTCATGTATACGTATATACCAAAATAAAGTTGTAAACTATATATAAATTTAATTCTACTTAACAATACTAATATATTTATTTTATAAACGACAATTTTGAAAGTAATTTTTTTGCAAGACATAATTACCGGCGATTTGAGATTTATTGATAGGTCTCAAAATGATTTTACCTTTAACACTGATGTAAATATTATTCTCAATCCATATCGGAGTCAATCCTATGAGATAGAGAGGAAAATAAATGAAGTTGAAGAATAATGTATTATAAAGAAACATTAGAAGTTTAGTTCAAAATAATATTGAAAAAAATTAAAGATTAATGAAAAATATTAGATAATATTAGGAGAAGAAAAAGAATAATCTAATAAAGAAATTGTTGATAGAACTATAAAAGTAAAAAAAAAAAAAAAAAGCTAAAGCGAAATTTTCGATGAAAATAACATTGAAAAATTAGAAATTGATGAAAAATAGTAATAATATTAGGAGAAAAAGAAAGTTGCACATGGTGGGATTTGAACTTTGATCTTCTCATCCAAGTACACCCTTTTTACCATCTTTCCTCCTACTTTACTTTGTCTTTTTGCCATCTGTAGAGTTAATATAAACTATTTTAGGGTGGGCTAGCCGAATATTACAACTACACCTCTAACGGTTGTGCCGGAACCTGGGGGGGCTCGAGCCCACCCGAGCCCCTAGCTGGGTCCGCATCTGAGAGCAGGTATCCTTTGAGAATTGCTGAGAGTGAACGAGTAGAGATATGTTGAAGGTTGATGAAATTCTGACTGACACATTCACGAGCATAATGAACATTGATTTCAATATGTTTGTTAGTATCACTAAGAACTGGATTTTTAGCAATGACCATAGCAGCTCGACTGTCAAATAAAACTGAAAAAAAGGGTAAATTTGAAAAAAAAATACCTCTATGATTTAACTTATTTTTCAATAAAGGATTGTGGATTATTATTGCATAAAAAAGAATTGTAGTTTCACACTTTTTTCAAAATTGTAAAACTCTATGTTAACGACGTGAAAATGAAAAATTTCAAGAATTAAAGTTGTTTAAAATCATGTTTACCATAGAATCACATTTATGGTTTTCGAAAATCATCATTTTTAATATTTCTCTCTCTAAACATAAAAATTTTCTCTTCTTGTCAATCTCCACCGAAATGATTTTGAAACAAAAAAGTTGAAGAACTAAAATTTCCTAAAACATTGTTATTTTTTTGAATATGTCATTTTTAAAGTCGTCAATACTAATTTTTGAGCTATAATAAACTACAATCATTTATTTGAAAATAAGTGAAACTAAAAAAAAAATTTAAAATTTAGCCCTTTATTAAAATTTGAATTGGTAGCTTTTAATATTTATGCAATCCCTTGTTCACTTTTAGCCTCTCAATTTAAGGGACAACCTCTTAACCCCTCCGATATTTCAAAATTAATTTTACCCCATATAATTTACATGACAGTGACATACCACAAATCAAAATAAAAAAGATTATGGGGATGCGTGATTACTTTTATGTGTCATTAAAAACAATAATTTTATATAATTAAATCTTAATTATCTCTTCATACAAAGTTACACACTACCATTAAAGAACACAGATCTTTCCCCATTAACGTCAATTTCTTCTTCCTCCATTATTCTTCCTTCATTCAACATCAACTCCTTCTTCCTCCATTTTTTTTTTTTCATTTTACTCTGCCACTTCCATGAGAATTTTCAGTGGAGATTCTGGGAATGTAGGTTTTTTTATTGAAATCATGAAAGTTGGGGGTTTTGAGTATTGAAGATGACTATATATAATTGAAGTCAAATGGGAACTCAACCCTAAGCAGAAATAACAATGAGGATAACGATGAAGCTTTTTAAGCTATGGAGAAGAAAAAGAAAAACCCACCAGTAAGGAGCTATGGATCATGGAAAAGAAGAACACACTGGAAAAGGATGTATCGAGCAACCAAGACTGGACGCTGGGAGTTGTGGTCGAGCTCAACGAGGAAGAAGAAGTTATAGTTATGCTTAAAAATGAAATAAGGGTAAATATGTATTTGTACTTAAAAACTGAAGAGTTATTTGGTCAACCATGGTAAGAATTTGAGATGAAGAGGTAAAGTGACAAAAACGAAAAAGTTAGAGAAGTTATATTTTTTTTTGGTTACAAAAAGTTAGAGAAGTTATATTATAAGTTGAGAAAGTTATATTATGAATTTATGATAAAATGTAATGAAAGTCGTTTAGTCATATAAAAAAGACGGGGCCAGACTCAAAGATAGAAATACTTAACTCGTTTTCAAACTTTACAAATCAGAGTCTTCAATACATTGGAGTATTTCATACTTTAACAATAAAATTATTCTCTCTAATTTCCTCATGTTTTGAGTGCTAAATATTATAAAATGATGAAAATAAGATCATACCATTTGCGTATATTTTACAAATTTCAGATATACACCCAATTGAACGAAATTTATTATAGTATATTGTTCATATCATATCACACTCTTTTATTTTATTTTGGGCTTTCTCTGAATTTGTAATTGTTCTCTTTTTCTTTGACCTTTCTCTTAAGTTTATTCTACTTTTTCTCCGCCGCCAAGCCAATTTAATGTAGAATAAACAATTCTAAATATTTAACTAGAATATATAAAATGGATTTATGTGGTTAATAGTCTCGAGTTGAAAGATAAGTGTCAAAATCAAGCCTTACCGATTGCTTAAGCTTCTGGTTTGACCTCTTTCTTGCCAAAATCTTAAAATGTTTTGAGTTTGAGTTCTGACAATTCATATTATTGATAAATTAAAAACACGTTATGGTATGAACGTTTAAAAACACATTGTTTTATTGATAAATTAAAAATTAAGCCTTACTGATTGCTTAAGCTTTTGGTTTTGAGTTCTTGCATGATATATGTTATGGACGTTTAAAGCTCAAGAGTCATTCAAGTGATGAAATTTGTTAGAGATTAAAGCACCGTTCTTTATAGTTGAACTGAATTGAACTTATCAAAATTGAACTAAACTGAATTGAATTGAATTGAATTGGCTGAATTCGACTGAGTTGGACTTTGATGAATTTGGCTAACCGAAATTTGACTGAATTGAACTAAACTTTGCTGAAAATAAGCCAAAAAGAACAAAACATAATATATAAACCTTAATTTGGACTTTAAAGGTTATGTTCTTTTACTAAAAGAACTGAATTGAAATGGAAAAATTGAACGAAATCTGAACTAAATTATTAATTGAATGCTTAATAAATTTTTATTAACTTAACTTAATTAACCTGAATTTTACTGAAATTAAAAGAAAATAAATTAACTATCAAATCTAGTTTTTAATTTAATCGATTTCTGAATCTCTACCAAATTTAATATAATTGGATCACATATTGGCCGGTTCACGAAATCACAGTGCTCAATCCACTCAAATTTTCAAAACATTGTCATTAACATTAGCTTAGCTCAATAAATTGTATCTAGATAGATATACTTAGATATGATTTAATCATTTAATACATTCAATACAAACTATACACATTACACCCTAACATATTTTATTCTCTGTTATATACATCAATAATGATCCTCGTTTAGTGTCTTGACGTAATGAAATGAACAATGTATTTTTTAGCACAACATAATATTAAAACATATTTTTTCTTAGAGAAAAAAATAGTATTTCTGACATATCACAAAATGTTGTCATTTCTTAATTATTACTCTTTTAAGGATTTGAAGCCTATAAATTAAATCTTTTGATTAATTAGTATACATGTCAATCAAACAAATAGTAATTGATATACATACATCAATTTTTAGCATTAAACTATGGCTACTTCTAATGGTTTTCTGATATTTAACAACCATTTTCAAGCTAATTTTGATAAAAAAGAAAACATCAAAACTAGTCTTCCATTATCACTCTCCAAAATTCCATTTAAGAGGAAGAAGAATCATCATGATTTTATATGCAAGGCAGCATTAATTTTGGAGAAAAGGGATCAACAATTTGCAAAATTCAATGATCTAAGTGATGAAAAATTGGTGGAAAATGGTTTGGTTTATTCTCAAAACCTTACAATTAGATCATCTGAAATTGGGTTTGATGGCAAAGCATCCATGGCTACCTTGATGAGTTTTTTACAGGTTGGTTAATTTATTTATTTTCTATTCGAAATGTATTCCTATTATTTGTGTTAAAGAATCGTTTTAACGAAAAGCTTGAACTGATAGTTAAGACTTAATTATGATTTATTTATTAATTTCTGACATAGCCTTACACAAAATATTTTTGCTTGTATAACACGAACTAGGGTCCCACCATGTGTTTTTCTGATTAACCAATTAATGAGACTTTCGGTACTCAAACTAAAGACCAATTAATCGTTGAGGCGTTGATAGGTTAAAGAAAATATTAAATGAGCTGATTTGACTATTATTTAACTATTCTATAAACTCTTCAAGTACGTAATTGACATTAACTTATAGGGTCTAATCTTCTTATCAAAGACTAATATATAAATTATAATTGAACTTTAATTATTAGCTTGAACTTTTAGTTCAATCGCTTAAATAACATAGTATCGAAGTTTTTGCAGTAGAAATATCCCGAGTTTTGAGTCGTGGCAACCACAATTTGTTGAATTAGAAAACACATGGTGTGAGGGATAACAAATTGATAGATCAATGTAATTGACTAACATGGTCTAAACAATCCTTATCTAATGATCATCCTTAATTATAGTACTAACGATCATCCTCAATTTCAGGACAGTGCAGTTAACCATGTCAAAATAACAGGGAAAATGGAAGAAGATCATGTTTTGGGTATAACACAAGAAATGTGTAGACAAGATTTGATTTGGGTCCTCTCATCTTTGCAAATTGTGGTGGAAAAATATCCTTCATGGTAAAGTATTTTGAAATACCCATGAATTTATAGAATCTCGTTAATCTCTGACTTTGTTTTGGCGTGACATGATTGATTATATTGCTACATCTACGTGTAAAAGGAATCTTTTGAACAAATTAAAATGTATATCACAAGCACGTTCAAACGCTAAAAAGCCGACAATCTCAAATTATAAAAATTAGATAGTATAAAAATTAATTAGCAACTTACAAATTTAAGTATCTGATAGACTACCTTAACCAAATTCGAAGACTAAAGTGACACTTTGTAAGTTGGTAATGAGCTATTTTTTTTCTTTGCCACCATTTATTCCATTTATTTAAAATTTGCTTAACATAACTCAACATCTAAACTTCTAAGATTTTGATTGAGTAGGTTTGTATTTTGACTTATCATTCAATTATAAGGCTTTGTTTTCTTTACATAAATTCAACAAAATTCAGTTCAGTTCAATTTAATTCAGTTTAGTAAATTTAGTAAAATTCATTAGCCATTGAACTTATTAATTTGGAGTTGTTCTCGTTAAAAATAAATTTGTTTTTGTTTTAAAGGTGTGATGTTGTGAAAGTGGAGACATGGATGTATCCGTCACGAAAAAATGGAATAGGCCATGGCTGGATTATCCACGACAAGAATACGGGCCATCTTGTGGCTCAAGCAACAAGGTTCATTACGTGAAATTTTATGTCGCTAAACTACTTTCCACTGCCTGATGCTTTGTTTTTACAGTTTGTAAATTTTCAATATTCTGCTGAGGATTTTTTTTTTTTTACATATATGAAATTAAACTGAGGTGCAGTTGATTAAATGTTTACATATGTAGTCATTTCGTGTTCATGAACAAAAAAACGAGAAAGTTGTCAAAGTTTAGCGACAAGATCAGACAAGAGTTGGATCCTCATATGATGGAATATTGTACACCTATTCTTAATAATATTATACAAACAACGTCACAACTTGATGTTAACACAGCAGATTTTTCTCGTACAGAATTGAAGGTAATTAAAAAAGAGAGTAAATAAGGCAAAAGAGAACATGATACATTAGCACGATGTTCTCATTAGTTGTTGAGTTGTTCCTATTGTAACATAGAAGGTAATTTGTATTATTTTTTGCAATTATAGCCAGGGTGGAATGATCTTGATTCTAATCAACACGTGAACAATGCCAAATACGTTAATTGGATTCTTGAGGTAAGCTTATCCTAAATGATAAATTATATATATTTACAAAACTTTATCAGTCAAGAGCAATTTCATATTTGATGGCACAATTTTACTTCTAATGATGATAAAAGAAAGATTATATATGTTTTTGGTTCATTTCAGAGCGTTCCTCAAATACTGATGAAGCATTACGAGCTCCATGCAATGAACTTGAAGTATCGGAAGGAGTGCAATATGGATAGCGTATTGCATTCTCTCACAAAAATCATTACTCGTAACGAAAATGGAGTAGAGTTGGAGCATTCGCTTCTCCTCGAAAATGGTCAACAAATAATCGCAGGACATACAGTGTGGAAACCAAAAAGTGATATTAATTGAACATATGAAAAGAAAAAAAGAACCGTTATGTTTATAATTAGGAGAGGAATTTCCATTCTAGAAAAACTAAATATTTTCTATCCTTGGTAAAATAAGGAATTCGACTAATATTATTATTTGACTTTATGAATATATCTAAAATAAATATGTCATTTAAACAAAATCAATAAATCTATGTATTGTATGACTAGATTTTACATTTAATGTTCAATTTAATATCGTATCAAAAAGTTTTAAAATGGTTTATTTTATTCTCTCTGTTTTTAAATGTTGGTCATTTTTGGGAAGTGCATTTTTTCGCAAATGTTAGTCGTTTTTGTCGTTTATGTTAATAATGGTTAGTGTTCTGTCAATTATGTCCTTATGTTTATATAATTGTAAGGAAACAAGCAAGACAAGAGAAATAAAAGGAAGTAGTACAAATCAGTATTTTACATGCTATAATTAATGATATTTTAATTTTTGATATTTTTACAAAAACAACTAAAATTTAAAAACAAATGAAGTAACATTTAAAGACCCTCAATTACGTTATCAAAAAAATATAAGACCCTCAATTACCTCTCGACTCGACTCAGCTCAGCTCGTTTAAACATCACCCATCACACATCATCACTTTTTATGGAATTAGGCATGAGCTAGTATTAGCATAGCATCAACTAGCCTTAATCCACTTGGGCTAATTAAGTACATAACACAGCTGGGACTATTTGCCTATGATATGTCAAACAAATTGGATAATTAACATCAATGTATGGATAAATTAATTAAATAAATACCATACTAGATCTAAAAGCATCTTCTCTCGGGTACATTATCATTCTGTTTTATTTTAAAGGAAAGAGCATTACTGAGCCGCTATCTAGCAAAAGTTCAAAAAGCTAGAACTCAACGTATTCGGGAAAACATCAATAAAAGTAGGATTAGCATGAAAAAAGGAGGACCGAGCAAAAACATAAGCTAACTATTAGCTAATTAACGAATGAAACGGGTCGAAAAGCCGTTGTTAACCAGCAAAATCCCTTTGTAGTGCTTTATGATATCGCCAAATTCACTATCATGTTGATATGTGGAGTTAATGGCCGAAACAACTGTCAGTGAATCCGACTCTAACACCACCCGCTCCAAGCCCAATGAATCCGATCGTTTGAGAGCTTCCAACGCCAACGCCTCCCCTTCACGGACCAATAGCAAACCATCTGTCACACTGACCCGAGCCGAGATAAACACTCTTAAATCAGAGAAACCCATCTTTAGCATCATAGCCCGTAAGAAATTCCAATCCACTCGCTCATAGGCTTTGCTAATGTCAATTTTAAGCGCTACATCCCCCTATTTTATATTAACATTGCACCGCATACTATTGATTACTTCAAAAGCAATTATAACATTGTCCAGAATCGACCGACTTTTCAGAAAGGCAAATTGATTTTCAGATATGACATCAGGCAAGACTAAGCTCATACGTTTAGCCAAAACTTTAGACTAGGGTACATTATTATTATAAATTTAAAAGGAAATGATATTGAATAACTACAAATGGTATGATAATCTACCGTTTGCTTAATATATGATTACATTTTTAAACTTGTCGCTTTTTATCGTTTCTTTTGTTATTATCGCTCTGAACTTATACTCAACCTATGACATTTTACTGTTTATTTTGTCCTTATCACTCTGAACTTGTACTTGCTTGCATGTATAAACTTATCAATTTTGAACCTCCAACATCTTATTTACTGAGTCTGGAGATTTTGGAATACCAAAGTTACAATTTCATCAAAATACATTAATTGTGAAATGGTAAAGTAGATTAACCTTTATTAATAGCAGTCGATAATTACATGGTAATGTGAGAGGACTTGAATAACCTTTTAAGAGCCAGTTTGTCATTTGGGTTATATGATTGGGCCTTTTAGTTTTGTTGGGCCTTTACTTAGAGAGCCCTTCTATATCAAAAAATATAATTCTAATTGAATTTACTTTTGTCAAAAAATAATTAGTTCAATAAATTAAATTAGGTGCTTTTTATGGTTACTTTGAAAGTAACCACTACTTTGTTTTTATCACCATTAGATCACATCTTATACCATTAATCCAATGGTGATAATGGGCAAAGTAATGATTACTTTGTTTTTTACAAAATAACCATTGAAAAACTCATTAAATTATAATTTCGCATAATTAAAAATCTACGGAACTCATTTAAAAAATAATATATATAATAATTAAACTAACACATTGGTATTAAATGAATTAATATACGATTTAATTCATTTATTTATTATTGTTTCTTTTAAAAACAAATTGTGCAACTGCACTTTCATCTCTGGTGTGATTCGGACTCATGACCTCCATTGTCATAAGTAGAGTGTTTGACCATTGGGCTATTTCTTTATATTGTGTTTACTAATTAAACATATCATATATCATGATCATATCTCAAATTTTTATTCTATTTTAATTATTCAATTTGTCATGATATTATAATTAATTAAATATATGTGTATTCGTATGATTTTTGTGGATTCAAACTAATTCGGAATGTTGTTATTTGTTTCAAACGTGTTAATAGAAAAACTAGAATATTTTCAATGTTTAAAATAAATTTATTTGGAAATCTATTTCGAAATCAGTAAAAGATATAAAAATTCTGTTTTCTATACTAACTAATATGCGATTCATATATTTCATCAAAAATAAAATGTGATTCATATAAACAATACGTCCATAATATTGTGATTTTTTGAATAAATGTTTAAAATTGGTCTACTTATTAATATTAGATTGGAAAAAAAAAAACTTTAGGAGTATATAAATTGGTCTACTGTTAAAATTAATTTCTCCTCTACTTAAGTTGGTAATTGTAGGAGTAGATAAATTATAAAAAGCTCTCATAATACCTACTCTTTAATTACATATATAAAAAATCTATATTTTTATTATACTTTAAATAACTGTTATGCCAACATTTTGTTAATTTGTATCATATTTTTGTGTAGGAGTATCTCTTACCTAATTTAAAAAATAATTTCGGTTTAAACTTCCAAAAGATGGATTTCAGCAATTATTAGTAAAATGGATGATCACATGCAAATAATTAAAATAGAATTCTTAGAAAGAGAAAAAGAAAAAGGCAAATAATTCAGAAGCATGAAGCCAATCAAATCATGCCCCATCAACATCAAATTTGGCCACAAAGAACAAACAACAAAATGCAAAATTATACATAGAAATGCTAAGACTATAGAGAACATAGACTAGCCTTTAACTCTATACTTTTAAATATTGATTTTATAGAATATAGAGTGGTCCATGCCTATAATTACATAACAAAATAATATCTATTCAACTTTCTGCTAATACAAACTTATAGTGCTGCATACCTAATCACTATAGACACCACCAATAGAGTGTTAAAAAAAACTTTTATATTGTGAACATTTTTGTATTTTATTAAAAAAAATTATTATGTTCATGATATATTAATTACTGTTTATATTATTTTGGGAAAAGTTTAAAAAAAATGCTCGTGGTTTCCATTTTTTGCAAATAAAGGTCTGTGGTTTCAGTGTTTGCAAATAAAGGTACGAGGTTTCATTCCGTTAGCAAATAAAGGTACGGTCACTAACACCGTTTATTTTCGGTGACGTGGCACTTTGACCACAGTTTGACCAAAGAGTAATTTCGTCATTAATAAAAAAATAAAAAAAAATAAAATTAAAAAAATGTTTGTGGTTTGATTTTTTTGCAAATAACAGCCGTGGTTTGATATTTTATTAAAAAAGAGGTATGAGGTTTGATTTAATTACCAAATACGGTTTTAGACTAATTTATAAATTAAAAACTACCAACAAATATTCTTGTAAAAAACAAAACAACAAATTTTCATTAATGTTCATTCAAACAAATTAAAATTCATTCAAACAAATTAAAATTCCTTCAAAAAAAGAAAATACCCAAATTCATGAAAATTCTATGAATTCAAAATACCCGAAAACATTATAAGAAAATTTGTTGTTTTGTTTTTTTCAATAATATTTGTTGGTAATTTTTAATTTATTTTTTTTAATTAAATCAAACTTCATACATTTTTTTTAATAAAATATCAAACCACGGACTGTTATTTGCAAAAAAACCAAACCACAAACATTTTTTTTACTTTTGTTTTTTTTATTTTTTTATTAATGACGAAATTACCCTTTGGTCAAACTGTGGTCAAAGTGCCACGTCACCGAAAATAAACAGTGTTAGTGACCGTACCTTTATTTGCTAACGGAATGAAACCTCGTACCTTTATTTGCAAACACTGAAACCACAGACCTTCATTTGCAAAAGTTGGAAACCACGAGATTTTTTTTAAACTTTTCCCTATTATTTTTAAGGAACTCACGAAATGAAATGAGTATTAACCATAATTACACAATCTTTAATAATGTCTAACACTTTCGATATCCAACACTAATATAAATTCAGCAAGATATGATATGCATCATATTAGGCATTAGTATACAAGTATCCATAAGTAGACAAAATAGTTGTAACTTCTTCCGTTAGAACAACATATGAAACTTAATTTTGTTATATAGTTCTTTACTTTTAAAACTAGTGGTAGTAATTTCAGTGTTATGAAAATCGGACCGGACCGGCCGGTTTGATCGGTCGAATCGCGAACCGGTTAGGTGTTCGGTCTGGTTTCATACTAAACGGTTTGTTCATAAAAAATCGGACTGAACCAGTAAACTGACCGGTTCGACCAGTAAATCGGGTTAAATCAAACCGGATTGACTTCGGTTTTCATAAAAAATCAAATTAAAAACTTAAAAAAATTTATTATATATATTTTAACTATGTGTTGTTTGATATATGAATTTTAATTTTATGTTTAACTGAAATAAGATTTTATTATGTATATGTATATGTATTTTAAATTTTTTATATATTATATATGTAAACCGGTTGAACCGGTTGAACGTATTAAACTTTTGAACCTTTTGTTATGCCGGTTCAACGTCCGGTCCGGTTTTTAAAACATTGGTAATTTCTATGTGCTCTAACAATCGGGATTAGAGCAAGAAATTTATCTCTTAACTGTCAACACTAAGAGTGTGTTTTTTTCTTAAACAACCCTAGCGTAACATTTCACTAATTTAGATTGATTTTAATGGTAAAGGAATTCAGGTTATTTTTTCTATAGATCTCGAATTAGAGTCTTAACGTAAACAAAAGATATTTTGACAATAAGAGAACCCATCTAAAGTGCTCAAATTGATTTTATTATTTCTATATCTATTTATAAAGAAAAGAATTATCGTAACCGACATTCTTACCTTAAAAATACTAACCCATAAAAACATTTATTTTACACTTTTATAAAAATTGAGTTCAATAAAAGTCGAAAATCTTTGAGAAGTGGACTGATCATAATAACAACATCAACAACTTCTCCAACAAAATTTCTCTTAATTTCAATAACTTTCATGTTATATTCTTATTTCATAGTTCATATATCACTATCTCTCCACTCCTAAATCCAATCCACCAACTGTGGCCAACCCAATTCCCACTTCTCTCTCCACCACCAAACCATGTCCTCCTCCGCCGCCGCCGCCTCCGATCACCACCGCCACCGCCTTCCAG
The DNA here is from genome assembly GCA_028411795.1 of Euphorbia peplus. Taxonomy (NCBI): domain Eukaryota; kingdom Viridiplantae; phylum Streptophyta; class Magnoliopsida; order Malpighiales; family Euphorbiaceae; genus Euphorbia; species Euphorbia peplus. The sequence goes on along the minus strand of CP110843.1, from coordinate 1,412,930 downwards.
TTTGACCCTACAAACATGTTAGGCCTTCACAACATCTTCCTAATAGCTCCACCACCTTCTTCATTCAACCAAATCATCCCCAACTTCAATGATGATCATTACAACACTACCCAATATTCTTGGACAAACAACCTTAAAAGATTTCATCACCAAGAATCTAGCTGTCCTAGGAAAGAATATTCTTTGAATCTTGATGAGGATCATAGCTCTTCTAGTGCTTGTAAAGATTGTGGGAATAGAGCTAAGAAAGAGTGTGAGTTTAGAAGGTGTAGGACTTGTTGTAAGAGTAAAGGGTTTGGTTGTGCTACTCACGTGAGGAGCACGTGGGTTTCGGCTGCTCGGCGGAAGGAGGTCAGGCGCAGCGGTGATGGTGACGGGGGTGGTGGAACTCCGGGGACATCTTCCGGTGGCGGTGGTGGTAAGAGGAAGTTGGACACTACGTCTAATAGTTATAGTACTTCTGATAATAATGTTGATGGTGCTAATGGTCCTACTTGTGCTTTCAATCTTGATGCTAGTTCAAAATTTCAGGGTACTTTCTTTTTCTATCTCTATGATCTTTACTTTTTGAATTCCTTAATGATCTCTTGTTTTTCTTTCTTTTTGAGTTTTACTATTAAGCTGTAACGGATCCAGGATTCACTGATATGAGCGATCACAACTCTCTAATGATTTATTAATGTTTGATTGATATTTTCTTTACATTTTTATTGAAATGATTTATGACTAATCGGTTTATAGCATTATATTGAGCTATGCATCAATTATAGTGATCCATCCATGTTACGCCTCTAACTAGGAGACCAGTATTAAACTCATTTTAGGCGTTTGTTTCTCTAAATTAAAGAAAAAAAGATTAGTCAAGATAGTTTATTTGAGTATGATAATTCTCGGCTTAGATATGGCTCATGTAGTTATAATTGATTTGAAACTTAATTGTTTAATTCAAGCGAGGCTAGATTTGAGCATCCAGTTTTCATTTAAATTTTTTATTAGATCTTTATATATATCTTTAATTTCTAAGAATAACAACATTTTAAGATTTTCAATGAATCGTTTATAACATTGTAACACTTTTATCAAATTTTTTAAGAAAAAGCGGAAGCTAACTTGAAAATAGAAGTCGTACATTCCAACTAGATCGGTACTCCAAAAAATTACAAAAAAAAGAAGAAAGCCCCAAATCAGTAATTTAATTACTAAAAATCTAAAAGACTGGGATCCCAATGCTTTTTCTTTTTTAGATTATTGAGAAGATTCAATCTTTTTAAATACCCTTTTTCTTAAATTTCAATTTTCTGTTGCAAATTTTGGCCTTTCTTTAATGTGTTTGATCGTGTACATTTTTTAGCTACTCATGCATATTGACTCTGTTTTTCCCCTGTTTTTTCCTCTGTTTTTGTAGCATTTTTGTCGCAAAAAATTGAATTTAGTCACTAAATTTCAACTGATTTTTTCATAGATTCAAGCTTCAAGAAATCGTTACCGAGCCAAGTTCAAGCACCAGCAAATTTCAGGTGCATAAGAGTGGCAGCCATTGATGGTGGAGAAGGAGAGGTTGCATATCAAGCTATGGTGAACATAAGTGGTCATGTTTTTAAAGGTTTTCTTTATAATCATGGCATTAATAATGAGAATACTCATGGCATTATTAATGACAATAATCATTCTAGAGGACAAAACAGAGATTCTAATTCTCCAATTTTTCATCCTGCCTCTGCCAGCCAAAGATTGCTCAAGATTTCTTCAAGGTACACTCAATGATTTTTTCATTAATAATAAAAAAAAGAGAGACTTCCTTTAAGTTAATGGATGATCAAGTGATGATTGCAATGATTACATGTAGGTAAGCATTGAAGTGGATTTTAGGTGGTGAAAACTAGTGGAGTTTTTATGATCGTGTTATTGTTATTAATATCTTTTATATGATTATAATGTAGGAAATAAATTCAAAGGAAAGTTATATTGCATGAAAGATATGAGTTTATTTGTGGATGTGTAAATTGTATTATCGTGTTAAAAATGAATGAGTATTTGTGAGTTGGTTTCGACTTGATTAGCTATATCTATTGTACTTCATTAAGTCAAAATCAATGATAACCATCAATCCATAACTTATTAATTAGTATACTCTTAAAAAAAGCAAGTGTGTAGCTTGGGTTCGAATATCAAAGAATTGTTTAGTTGTTACTATGCTCAATAGAGCATTCAACCCAAACCCAATAAGTATAGAGCCCAAAAGTACTTTTAGATGTAAGCATGTTAGCCCCAACTCAAGCCCAACATATATAATGATGTAATGTGCCTAATGACAAATGCTTCACAAACTTCAGTTTCTTCCAAATTAAGCTCTTAATAACTTGGTAGAATCATCATTATATACTATGGTGATTGATTAGTACTTACCATTTGATTGACTCATAGCTAAAGTAAGTAACTCAATAATTAAAAGAAATCAAGAACATTATCTCTTTAAATGTTAGTGGGTAAAGTTCTTAGACAAGTAAGGCAAATTGCTCCCATGTCATAATTCTTTTGGTAAAATAGGGAAAGCATTAGTTCAAACTTTACCTAAACTTCAATATTTTATCTTTTCTCTCTTCTGAGTTATGAAATTGCACATCCATTTCATTTGCTACGACCTTGCTTTTGCTTTTTGCTCAATTTTTCAACTCATGTCATTAAATAAAAGCACAAGACGCAAAAATAGTCATATTTTTTGCCTCTTAAACCCTTGATCAATTTAAGTTAGACACTAGTAATAAAATACTTCAGGGGTCTAACTGTTGGTAAGATAAACCACTTTAAAATATCATTCACTTGCCAAACAAAATACCATTCAAAAAATAAGAATTGTATATTTTATAGAATTTCAAAATAGATTTGAATATGGAATGTCAGCTCTATCAGCAGGCTCTTTCTTTTGCAATACTTAATATTAGTAAGGTATTTCATGGCCCAATTATTATTATAGCGTTCTCTACCATAGAATTCGGCCTTCGGGGTGACTCGTTTAAGTTTGGAGAAATTTTAGAATACATATTCTCTTAATTTTATATATAGCTTTGTATTTTTTCCTAAATAAATATTCTCTTTCTACAAAATTTAGGTAGACTATTCCACCTTGCATTTGCTCCTCTTACCTCATCTTTTCTACAAAAGATGCATCCACTGTCATAATAGTTTGGGATGTGTATCTCTAATATTATTACCTCACCATCTCAACTAAGCCATCTAGACTGGGAATTGCAATACTTGTGCCATAGGTTTGAGTCCTGACCATTGAAAGACAGCACCCGATTTTCCATGCAACACTCAACGTCTTTAACCATTCACTATCCAAATAATTTTCCAACGAAGAGAAAAATTGGCTTGACATACTCCAAGACAAAACCAACCTAGAGAGTCCTAACATGAAGGAGGATATTTGAGGATCACACACATCCTGACTAAGCCATCCCGACCCAAAAAAAACCCGAAACCCTCACGGTTATGAGCCGGATTATTCATATTAATAAATAAGAAGTTTCTACTACATATTAAGTGGAGACCACATATGACAACAACTTTTATTTCATGGCACGTGAAGCAAGAAAGTAAATGCATTGTTAAAGAATGATCAATACTTTGTTCCCTTAGTGTCAGAGACAAGAATCAAGACCATGAAGTCTCAAATTAGACTTTGATTTGTAAAATTTCTATAAATGGTTCCTGAAAATTTGGACAACAGCAGTTTCATGACATGCCCATGTTTCATGTCTGGTCCAAGCATTGTCTCTGTTCCAAGGATGACATGCTTTTATGACTCATTATGATCGTTTGTTTTTGGACCAAGATTTGATGAATCTATGTCTTTGTTAAATGTTTATGGCAGTTAGAGGATTGTGTTTGTGATTTATAGAGTTGAACTAGAGGGAACCATGTCGATATATTGTCGGTTTTGGTTCAGGTGTCATTCTTTGGGTCCAACAGTTTTAAAACGTGTTCATATGCATTGAAACATGGCTTATTGTCAATTTATGCTTTCATCGTTATTTTGAATGCCACTTAATGATGCTCATGTATTGTCCGTTTTTGTCAATGTATCCTTAATTTATGCTTTGATCGTCGCTTTTTATGACTTTCTATCCATTTTCTTTTGTAAGATTCACTTGAGCCTATTGATATCCTTTAAATCCGCTCATTCTCGTGCCTTCAACTCAATGTCATTCACTCAAGATCATATCATATCATATCTTTTTTCACTAGATTTCACATTGTTTCTCTCTAAACCATATAGATATATTATACTATTGTTTAACATAAATAAATTTCTTTAGTTTCACATATTAAAATCCAAATTTTGCCATTTTAGTAACTCTCTCTTCGATCTCCGATATGAGATTCAATTCATGTGTGATCTATTATAATAGTAGCTCAATATCATGTAGATATTATCGATTTCGACCTTTGTCTAACTCCCTAAACATCACGGTTTTAAAATGCACTGACATGCATTGAAACTTACTAATTCATTCTAAAACCATCTCAGGGCCGGCTGGGGACCATTTTGAGGTCCTAGGCGACATGCAAAATATGGACCCTTATATAGACACCTTTGTCTTTTCAAAAAAATTTAACGCTAGAAAAAAACCACTTTTTATGTGGGTTACAGCTCTTTTTATTTGTCAAATGAACTATATTAGAAGCCTTTTTTGTTAGACAATCTCCAAAGACTACTAATCACTATATATCACCTTTTTTTTTTTTTTTTTTTTTTACCAAACTAACCTATTAGAATCAATAATATATAATATGGGATCCCATTTTTTGTGAGGTCTTAGACAATTGCCTTAGTTGCCTAGAAGCAAAGCCGGTCCTGAACCATCTACATCATTTCAAGCCGATCTATGTTCAAGCCTTCAAAACCCACCGGGTCATTGCAATCAATGTTAGTATGACCTCAAAACAAGGTGCGATTCCTTAATGTAGTTTTATCTTATGGTTGATGTTACATAAACAAGCGGGTGTGCGTGCTCAGTTGTTCAAATTTGGTATCACAAATTTAGCAACTTGTAATCTTGTAACAATGGTGAGGAGGATATTCGACATTTATTCTTTGAGTATTCTGTTACTAGAGCTGTTTGGGAGGATGTTGCAAATATAGGTGCATGAAACCTGCTCTTCATATGGAATGGAGAAGAATTATAAGTTGGATTAGTCGGAAAGCTTGTGGTAGGACTAATCTTGCTTGTCTTCGTCGTGTGATTTTTGGTGCTACTGTTTATCAGGTCTGGCTTGCAAGGCATAAGTTCTATTTTCAGAACATTACTTTTGATAAACATGCTGTGATTAGAGTCATTTGTTGTTTAGTTCGGATGAAATTGTATAGTTTCAGGTCCATTTCTTCTTCTGTTTTGGAAGCCTGGAAATGAGTTATATAGTCTAGCTGTATTTAGCTCATGTTTTGTATCATAGGTTGATGTGTACCTATGTTTGTATAACCTGCAGTTTTGCTTCTTAATGAAGACTTTTTGATTGATAAAAAAAAAAACAAAGCCTAATACTTTCAGGATCCATATTATAAACAGAAGCATAATAGCAGAAAATAATCATGCATTTTCATTAATAAAAAAGGCCCTACAAGTTAGTTCAGTTACAAATCTTCTTGTACAATTTGTACATATTATTGATTCAAAATCCCATTTTTTGGGACAAAAAATTAAAAAATTTAGGTACAAAAAGAATAATTGAGGAACAAGTCCTTCAACTGGTTAACTCATTTACAACCAAAACAACATATTCAAGTAAATTATGAAGTTAAAGCTCTATCTTTTCTATATATATATATATAAGTAAATTAACAGAGACATGGGCGAAAAAGGGCGATACAGCCGCAAAATTTTCACAGCCTCTATCTTTTCTCAGCTTCCAAGTTGAAGATTTCGGGTCAATCTATACCGGCTTTCAAGTATCTTCTACAAAAATTCGGAATATGAAATCTCGAAAACGTTTCGAGTACTGCTTTGGATCGACAGCAGAGATCGAAGTAGGATCATATTGCATTGATTTGTAAGCATGTTCAAGTTTTTTGCTAATATCATAGTCTTGAAGTATGTCGATTATACCGAAAAATATAATGATTTCGTAACACTCTCCGGTTGGATCTCCGAAGAGTTGAGCTTCAGCATCGCCTTTTCTGACCGTCTTTTCTGCGCGTGCTGGCATTTTGATGCCGAGTTTGATTGAAGCCCATCTGTATTTCATCCGAAAGACCGATTAGGATATGTAAAAGAATGTGTTTCAAGTGAATTGAAGTGTTCGTTTAAGCCATACCGTGCGGGGTCGAGCAAAAGCTTATCCATGTCTGCTCGAGAAAGGCGCGGGAGAACTCCAAATTCATCAGGGTCTCCATTTCCTACAGCTGGAAACAAAGAGGGAAAAACTTAATCAGATCAGCAAGCACTAGTTCAGAAGTTATTACAAAGAGAAGTGAATTCGATGATGGGAAATAACTGGTTGGCGTTCGGAGTCCAGTAGGCGTGCGAATGCCAGTCGGAGTTCTAACTCCTGATAAACGAGGTGGTGTAGCAGCGGTAGTTTCGCGGAAATGAAGACCCACGAGAAGACTGTAATCCATGATTCTCTCTTGTTCAAGGAAGTCACAATCTCTATCCACTTGCCTGCAAAGGATAATTGTGTTAACATTTTCGCATTTGCTACTATGAAAATGTATCCGATTCTTAGGTATACGCTGTGAAACCCCGAAAAGAAGGTCAGGTGAAAGAAACATTCTTACGAAAGTAAACAGAGAAAAAGTTGACCTGCAAAACTCTTGGAACCAAGCTTTCTGCAAGCGAAAAATGTAATTGAGATCGAGATCCTTGAGTGTCATCGTAGGATCTATTTCTGCTTCGGGTTTAGCAGTCGTACGACCATGTGAAGAACCTTTCAAGTCGAAACGCCTATGAATTGTATACTCGGCACAGAACAGATTTCCCATTATCACAAACCTCACCTACGCCAAATAAACATGCATTCCATGAAAAAATCGTGACAACGACGAAATATTGTACTTAAAATCGCAGTTTTACACATAAATCAAAGTTACCTTTTTCTGATTCGGACCAGCTAATCTCACACAATGAAGACCATAAAATTTGGTAACAAGGGTGTTCTCAAATGCCCGGACATGATTGTAGTAGGCTGGAAGCATCCTTAACAAGACCTGTAATAACAATATCGAATTCAAATACTGTAGACTCGAATCCGAACCCGAACCCGAACCCGGTAAGGGAAACGTGTAAAAACAACTTATTTAAGAGACTAACTTTCACTTCTGACTTCTTCATCGTCTTGATCATGTAACGATCATCGTGTGTTAAGTAAAAGAAGCTCCCACTTTTTCCGGGGGAAGATAGCTCTCTAAGTGCATCATTTCCACATATGGAAAGCATGTAATCAGCTGCGTCTACATTGAAAAGTTTCCTGAGAGTCCTGAGAATCGAATTCGAGCATTTATCAGAATACTATATCCACACGAAACAGGGCATTTGTATTGAAATAACAGATTCCAAAGCTGCAACCTGAAAACAACTGGACAATAGTCTTTCCATTTGAAGTCACTAGACTGGTGAGGCGGAGTATACTTCGATCCTTCTGGCGGAAAACGAGTCCAAACTTTTTCCTTAGGATCAAAAGCAGAAGCCTTTAGATCAAGAGATATCGCAGGAGCCGGACGTCCCACTGAATGTCTGTGCAGTCAGACAATATATTAGACAGATCCAACAATGTCAAGAAATCAAGCAGCAGAAATTTAGATTAGAACAATTTCAGATTAGCATATTATTTGACTGTGATTGAAGCATTCATCAACCAAAGTACCTGATTCCGAGCAATCTATCAGTAAAAACTTATCAAGGTTACAACTAACAAGACTCGGGACAAATTCAGATTAGGACATCATTGGATTTGAACCCATCATTGATCAATCAAAGTACCTTGTTCCAAGTAATCAGGCTGACAAAGCTAAACAAGATTACAGCTAACAACACTCGAAACACATACGAGAACTTCAGGTTAGGACACAAATTCATTGCAACTGAAACATTGATCAAACGAACTACCTGAATCCGAGCAATCAGGCAGACGATACTTAACAAGATTACAGCTAACACCACTTAAAGAAACACTCGACAGATTGTGAGAACATAATTTGATTGCAACCATAGCATATCAAACACACTACCTGATTCCGAGCTGGAGATTAAGCATAAGCTCATAATTCTTATGCCCTTTCTTAATAGTCTCCCCTTGTTTCTTAGCAGGCTGCATTGTCAACTTCTGCAACTTTGAATCAAACTCATCAACATACTGATTAAACCCTTGATCATCAGCATCTTTCCAACTATCCTCCCCACCACCCCCGAAAAACTCGCTAGCATCCATGCCAAAATTACTCAACCGCCCCTCAATAGTAAGCGGGGTAGGCCTATTACCGTCATTCCCGACTTTCGAGCTCCTAGCGCTCCCTTGATCGGCCCAATTCAACTTCTGAGAAGGGTATATAGAGACCTTTTCACACACACTTATCTTACAATCACTCAAATCCTCATAAACCTCCTGAGGATCCCAATCCAAATTCGACGACATTGATGATCCTGAAGGATAATAAGTCCCATTCTGTTCCTTGGGATCTTTACTCCAAACCCCGACGTAAAAACTCCCGTCTGGCCACCGGAAAGTCCCATTCCCTTTCGGGAACCCGTCTTCCCAAAACCCGTCATACCGATTCCCGTTCCCCCAAATCATTGTTCCATTACCATTCATAATCCCATTCTTGAATTGACCAATGTAGTTACTTCCATTCCTCCATTGATACCTTCCATGTCCATCCTGCAACCCTCTCCGCCATTCGCCGTCATAAACGTCACCGTTTTGATGGTAATGTATGATCCCATTCCCATGTCTTAAATTCATAACCCATGATCCTCTATATGTAGTCCCATTGGAGCCTGTATAGGTCCCTTTTCCATCCATATACCCACTTTTAAAATCACCCTCATAAGTTGCCCCACAAGGCCAACTAAACTTTCCTTTCCCCATTGTCTTCCCTTTTGACCATTCCCCGACATACATACACCCGTCGGTCCAAAGGTACTTTCCGGTACCATTTGGGATACCGTCAAGGTATTGGCCGGTGTAGAAGTCCCCGTTGGGGAATGCACCGCCCATGGTGCCTTCCGGGTCATCGTCAGCGTGGGCTACTGCTGCTGCTGACATTGTTGTGTTTCCAAAAATAGAATTTGATCTTTTTTTAATGACTGCTTGAGATTTTCTTACTGTTGCTTCCCAACCCTTTACAAAACCAGAGTTCTCTTTGCTCATTATCTTCTTCTTCTTCCCCCCAAATCTCCACATACAGGAATTGGAATGTGAAATTGCTTTCTACCCCATTGTTTTTTTTAGGGGAAAAGCATGGGATTCAAATGAGAATAAAGAGAAAACACATTGGGATTGAGAAAGATCATAAATTTTTATGAAATGGGTATGTTTTTTGGGGGGTTTGAGGATCTGAAAATGTGGAAAAAGAGAGATTTGGTGGTGAAGTTTGGGTTTTTGTTTGATTGGATTGGATTGGAGAAGACAAATTTTTGTCTGGTTCCGAAGATAGCTCCTGAGAATGCTAAGAAACCAGACAGTTGGAGAAGAAAATGGTGGTGCTGATGACTTCCATTTTTAGACTCTGCTTTTTCTTACACAAATATGCCACTAAATTTAGCTCTAACATTTCATGTTTCAATATTTGTCCCAATAAAAGTGTGTCCAAATGGTACAATTCTCATTTTTCAATTTTCTACTAAAATATTTGAGATTCGAGTTTCTATTTCGTTAATATTTAGCTCTTATTGATAGACATTATGTAAATTCTACTATAAACGCTCATGTATTCGTCATGTTCTTTATGTGTCAAAAGAAGATATTTATCCCAAAAGTAATAGTTTTCTCAATTTATTAACATATGATAATTGTAAGTATGTATTTACTACAATTTAGAGGGATAGAATATATTAATGATCCCACAATTTTATTTTTAATTATATTATGACGAGTGCACTTCAAAATGAACATATTTTTAACCATTAATAGTATCTAATGTTTCATAGTATGAAAGATAATATTGATAAACTATTATAATCTCTACATTTTTCGGTTTTGAATGTCATCTAAGTGTCCTTCGATTGTTTTTCTTTTAAATGTCTCTTACCGCTAGGCGTTACTAGGTTAGTGATGGACCTTCGAAGGCTACTCAGAAAATAATTGGAGATAAATCGAGTTTTCAAGGCTTAAATAATCCAATTTGCCTGAATTCTCGTTCTTGAGTGCTTAGCCAGTCCAATCTACTCGAAACAATTTAACCATCGAAATTTATTTTCATTGAGATATATGTATGAGTCATTGGGTTAGTAAATGTAAATTTTAGTAGTCCTCTCAATTTAAAATTTAAGTTAGTTAAAGTTAAATTACAGGGTTGTGGATGTAATTTACCGCAATTTACAGCTTCACCATCACAATTTTGTACTATTTCTACTTTCCTCCCCATTTTATTTGTGGAATTTTCTTTCATCTTACTATCTACTTGTTTTCGTTTGTTTGTTAGTCACTTATTCCATGCTTTGTGAACAAGTTTTTATGTTAATATATTATTGAAAACTGTAAAGGAAAATAAATGTTGTTATGGAGTAATTTCATGGTTGATTGAAAGCATTCTAATGTAATTACTTTTTTTTTTAATCTATCATTTTATGTAATTACTTTTTTTTTTAATCTATCATTTTTTATGTTTGTTTTTTCTTTTCAGAAAAAAAGTTTCATTAAAGCGAAATTGAACTGTTATTATCTACATATTGAAACAAGCACAAAATGCATAAAAATGTTCAATGTCATTTACGGTGGAAGAAAGCTCCTTCGTATACTTGGTCAACTCATCAGCAACTTGATTTGACATCCCGCTGACATGGTTAATTTTGAAATTCCTGAACCCGAATGCATACATCCAAACATCTTCAAAGAGAATTAAACCTTGCGCTCGACAACGTCTCCCTCTCCATTCAAAGCTTTAACAATGGTAAGATTATCAAGCTCGAGAACAATGTCTTGAAATCCCCCATATTTACCTAACCCTAGTGAATTGCAACAAGAAGCTCCATGCCTTCAGCATTGAAAATCATCCTCGTCGGACCACATGTTGCCAGCAAAACCTCCCCCGAAAGGTCTCGAATTATGGTCCCAAAGCTTGCCATCCGTCCACAAAGCATGAAAAGATTATGGACTTGAGAATACTTTTTCCTAGGTGAAAGGAAATCTATGCCTATTGCATTATTCAATTAATACAAATTTGATACACAAGTGAAAAGGATAAGCATAATTTCATCAATAAGGTAAATACAAATCGTATGAAATTAATACATTGAAATATGAAATGAAGTTTTTATTATGCAAGCATCCTCAAATTAAAAAATTTACACGCATGTACTAAATAAAACTAGAGTTAGACATTACTTTTTTATAAATTGTGCATGAATTTTTTTACAGAAAATAATATTATTAGTGATTAACGAACGATTTGTTTCAAAAAATGATTAACGAACGATTGACAAAAAGTGAAACTCTTAGAAACTATAAGAGTAAAATTAAGAATAAATAGAAAAATTAGTTTTCAATGTCTTCAAAGCCGTTTACACACTAAAATTCAAGAATTCGATTGAACCTTCTCGACCTTTGCCAATTAATTTAAAACGCTTGAATTTCGGTTCTCATTGATTAGAGTTAGGGTTAGGGTTTAGGCTATTGTAAATATTTTTGTTTTTGAAATTATCTGAATGAAATGAGATAATTTATAAAAGTATGAAAAATAATTAATGTAATTAATTAGGATTAGGTGTAGGTTAATGGGTGGCAATTAAGCATAGTCGTGTGTGCCTGCTTTTCTTCGGACAAGGTCAAACTGTTTTCCTTTCTAATGGGTCCCATCCACTCTAAAGCTGACACTTGTCCTTTCTTCCCTTTCTCATCAATTACTTGACTATGATTGGTCATGCCAAAAATAGTTATTTATTGTTTTTATTATCCACGTCAGCTTTATTTGTACCATTGAAAATTTGCATTTTTAGTCTATTATAAATTTCTAACACCAGACTATTTTCTCATTACTATTCTTCTTTTCTAAAAAAGAATTTACTTTTTAATATTTGATTTAGTATTTTGTGCTCTTTGATTGACCAATGGCATGTTTTTTTTTTAATAAACAATCCATTCTCAACAAATTGATTAATTTTATTTCTAATTCTCAAATTAGATGAAAATAGAAATATAGTGACATTATCGTTTAAATTATATTCTTTTTTTATTTAATTTTTTTGATAAAGTGGTAAAGGAAGGAAAATAAATATCCAGACCAACTTAACACCGCGCTGGTAACCCATGACTTGGTCTCATCTCTACTGATTTCCACTATTTCGGCTATATTAGTCTCAGCTGTTGATCTCACGTAGTTTGCGACTCAACTGAATTCATCCACTTATAAGATGATGACCAAACAATGAATTTTTCAAAATATAAAGACTAAACAGTGAGTTTCGACAAAAGTTAGAAATTAATAATTTATTTTTTCATAAAATAATTAGGAGGCGAACTTAAATAATTATTACAATAGAAACATCTCTATTTAAGAGAGATTACATTGTCCTGTATTGTAATATGTAATTAAAGTGTCGGCAAAATGTTTGATGATGGAGAAAATATATAAGTATTTGATGTGTACTATGTTGAATGGCCTGGTCTCCTACCAAACTTACTACTGTCAGATATCAGTCTGTAATTTTGTCTCCCAGCTCCTAATTTAACCCCATCCATATAGACAAACATTAATACAAAATAATTATTGGCTTAATCTCTCATATCATGCTAATTGTTTTCTATTTGTTTTATCTAAATCCATCACCACATGCTATTGATATAGTTAGCAAGTTCTTAAGCCTGTTATCAGCCATCTGAACCAAATTCAGGAGCTCTGATATATTTTATTTTTATTTTTTTTTAAAAAAAAATTTGTGCAATTACACTTACATTATAAATAACATAGGAAAATCGCTCGCTCCTGGTGTGATTTGAACCCATGACCTTCCTGATCATAGGTAGAGTGTTTAACCACTAAGCTAACACTTTCATCACAGAGCTTTAATATATTAAACCCTGGTTGTTTGTCAAAATTTAAAGTAAATGGCCCAACACGTTAGCAACTCTCTGAACTTGAACCATTAGCCTAGTGAACTTATTTAGTGTTTGTACATTTTGTTTATTCCTTTTTATTTAAATTCAACAAAACTCAATTTAGTTAAGTTCGGTTCAACAAATTCAACAATATTCATTAGGTATTTACTCAATAATTCAGTTTACTTCAATTTCTTTCAATTCAGTCAAATTCTTTCAATAAAAAAAGAATATATTCTTAGTTTCATGAACTTGTTTAGAGTGATGTCACATAGAAAAACGAAGATGTCAATAAATTGAAATGTAAATCAATTCTAGTAAAAATTGGTATAATATATTACTATATGTTCAAGAGCTAATATATCATTAAAAAAATTTGAAAAGCTAAATAAAACGATTTACAAGTTTAGAAAATTAATTTGTGTCTTCAAACACGAGTAAAAAAGAGTCCTATTATCATAATAGGATGCTAAATGGGTTGAGCTAAATGGGTCACCAGAGTAGGCTGACACGACACATTTATGACCCGTCAACCCATATTGACACCCCTACTATTATGCTAAGCCAACTATAGTCCAATACAAATACATGGGTCTAACAACCTTGCAATGCATACAACAAATAGTACAAAGAGGACATTATAGTGATATGTCACTTAAGTAACTTTATAGAACTAAATGAAATACTTTAAATTCTAGAAAATCAATGTGTCTTTTCTTACCCGAGTTCAAAGGAGTCCTACTATACTAGCCAGATAAAAACTATATAGTTCAATACATGCAACAAAAAGTACAAGAGAACATTAAGTAAAAGTCCATATAACAAGGACATTTATAATGGAAGACACTGAGAATTTGCTGGTTGAAAAGGGCATGAAAACAAAGTTTCAAAAGAAAAAGTGGAATAACACAATAAATAAAATGTACAAACACTAAATACCCAATAGCTATATTATTGGTAAAAAATAATAAAAAGCTCCCATGAAATGTCAAAATCTCAAATCCAATCAATTAAATATCCTTTCTCCTATCCCTATAAAGAGAATGAAAAATTAACTACAAGTTTCAGACCTAGCATTGATAATTGCATTAATTTGCAGGCCAAAATAGGGGCTGAGACACCTCAATTGCTCAGCCCTCTGGCGGCGGCAGAGGCCATAGATGGAAGCAAGATATTAAAGTGAAAAATTCTTGAATAGACTATGCTATTTAATCACAAATTGACAATTCAACATAAATGTCATGAATTTTCATTTTAATAATGCTTTTTCGTGTGTGTGTAAAATTTTGTTAAGTAAGGTCATGTTAGAAAAGATTTCATGTGTAATGATGAAATTAGTGTTCAAAGTAGACAACTTAGTGGTTGTACACTTGTTGCAGTGTTAGATGTGTGGATCTATTGGTTAGAGATTAACATAGAAAAACAATGTTAATATCAAACTTTTGCAACGAAATATTTTTGAGTTCAAGTCTTTGCAATCTCATTTACCGATGACTTAAAATTTAAAACATATGGTACGATGAGTTTATATTGTGAATGTTCATGCATGAGGGTATTTGCATGAAAAATGTGTAAGTGATTAATATGAAAAGTACTATTAGATCTTAACTAACAGCTTAATCTGATAGTTCAATCACTACAACCAAACAACACCGGCATTCTTAGAATTCATGCGTCCTAGATGCCCGTATGCTGCTTAACTTGGTAATTCACTCACCCGGTATTTTGTGTTTTAAACTAAAGCTCCGCTTAGATGATGAAAATCGAGAATTCACTATGGTCTAATTAGATCGATTAGACGCTCAAAATTCGACTAATCTTTGCCTAGTTCCCCGACTAATCCCCTAATTAGTCTTGGGAAGTCCTCGGCTACCCTGACTGTCCCTCGGGTCTTTTACTAGGCTGAATCTAGACATTTACAAGCAACCCTCAATAAATTCAAGATGGTTCGCCAAAATCCACGCCAGAAAGTATTGGATAAGTAAAAAACAAGTGCATGCTACAAAAATTTGGTCAGAAAATGTAAATCTGCTTTGGTGATTTGAACTAAACTCTTTGCTTTTTTTCATTCTTCCAAGATTTTTGCCTTATCTAAGCTCTGATTCCCACCCCTTTTCTTGCTTTTTTCCTTTTCAGTTCTCAGGGTACTATTACTTTTTTCCATTGTGTTAGAAAAAGGACCCCTAGCACCCTAGGTTCCATCCGAACGCTCAAAATCGAGTATCTGATTTGAATCGATTAGACCCGTTTAGACGCTCTAAATTCAAATAACTGACTAGGTGAGCACAACTGATAAATAACATAAATTTATTGATATTACTTAATATTAGGATCATAGGTTAAATAGATATATATTAGGATAATCTAAGGGTGGAGATTAACTTGTTGATTTCGTTAAGTTCTAATCTGCACCTTTAGATTCCGATCTGGCGGTGATTGACTAGGTGAGCACAACTCTATTATATATTTAACCTATCATCTATTTAGATTCACTTATTTTCTTTAAATAATTGTAAATAAAAAATATTTTTTCTAATTATCTTTTAACTGTATTTGTGATGATTATTATAAATACAAATAAGTTAGTATTATTTTAAAGAGTAAAATAAGGAGAGCTTGATACTTCATATTATGTATATTAACAGAATATTTATCTTTTTTACTTTAATATACATATAGATTATTATATTTTTATGGGCCTGATCCAACACACGCAGTCTTCAACTGGAATTCAAAGAGAGATCATGTAATGCATAGAACCTAATTGTAAATAATAAAATCCGAATGTTTTCGCATAGTTCCTCAACTATTCCTTAATTAGTTCTTAAAGGAACTTGGCCGTCTGAGTAGCGCATAGTTTCTTCTACCATTGGAATTTTTACTTTCATATTTTGAGCAGCAGTAAAATAAAATTGTAAGACTTTGGGGTTCTTATTATTATTGATCCAACGGGCCCAATGTTGGCCTGGAACTCCAAGAGAGAGCATGTAATGCATAGCTTGCTTTTTGAATGCATAGCTTGCTAATTTATACCCAATCTTATTGAAGGGACTAGTTCCGCTTCCCCAATGCCGCCACTACCAGGCTTTACCACCGAGCAATGGGCGACTTTATCAGCTTTCTTTGGTTCGAATTCTACTGCCTCTAACAGATTGAATGGTAAGTTGGGATTGAATGAGTGGATAATTGATACCGGTTGTTCATATCATGTTACTGGTGATGAAGGTTGTATAGTGAATGCTCGAGCCTCCCGGATGGTCAAATCGTGGTTGCTACAAAGGAAGGAGTTGTGAAACTTACAGACACAATCACACTTCTTAATGTTTTATTTGTTCCTCAATTAAACTGCAATTTGATTTCAGTGTCTCATTTGAGTGATGATAAAATTCAAAGATTATAAACTTCTAAGCCTAACTCCAGTGTCATGAGTTTATTTGTTTAGTACTTTTACCGAAGTTTTTTCAATTAAATTTTTTGCCTACAATAGAACTCAAACCTAAAACCAAACACTATGTATATTAACCTCTTTTTGTTTAAGTGCTTTGGTGTATTGTTTTCATGGTGAAATCAAAATAACTTGAATCAATCTTAAATGAGAGCTAAAATTTTATTCATATACATTGAAGCAATTTCTCCAATCACATTATACATTCATAATACTTAAAATTTTAATACGAGAAAAGTTCCAAATTAGCTCAAAATATAAATTTAAAGTATGAAATACACGGACAATAACTCACAAACGATAACAAAATGAAATAATAAAAAAACGTATATATGAAGATATTTCATCCCTCTAAATTGATTCGGGACCAATAAGATAAAGATGTATGTGTCGTCTTTTAAAGGTACCAGAACACAGTGGAATTTCTCCTAATTCTTGAGGCGAAGAGTGAAGTCACGGAGGGCGACAAGAACTTCTTTGAGTTTCTCTTTAGTTTCATCATCAGTCAAATTTCCATCATTATCAAACTTAGTAGGAGATTGAAATACATTCAGGAAGAACTCGGGCTTGTTGATGAAATGAAGATCCAAAAATACTCCGATTTGACGAAGAGGGTATTGAGATCTTCCCCCTCCGAATCCTCCTCCAGCACTTACGACTGCTGCTGCTTTATCTCCCCAACAATTTGGAGCTAAAGATGCCCAGTCCAAGGCATTTTTAAGTGGAGCTAAGAACGAAAACACAAAAAATAGATTATTTTTTTTAATTTTTGACTCAACAATACGATTTATGATGTCGTAACATTTATATGTTATATAATGTCGTAAAATGAATATAATTACCAGTAATGGAATAGTTATACTCCGGAGAAGCAAAAAGAAAGCTATCAGATTCGAGGATTTGTTGCCGAAAAGCTTGAACTACAGGTGGGTAATTCCCGACCTCTATAAGATCGGTATTCAACATAGGCAAAGATGATATGTCTATGTGCTCTATTTTAATTCCGGTCACCGATTCCTTGCTCACCTCGATTGCTATGTAAAATTAAACAAAATAGACATTTATTTCACTGCTCGAACATTGTAAAAAACAAAACTAGACGGATAGTAAATGTTGTAATGCCGTAAAAAAAATATATTTACCAGAGCGAATAAGGCCAGTGTTATACGAAGTTTTCCGAAGTGAGCCGCTAATGGCTGCAACCTTGATCACTGAATTTGTTGTTGCCATTTCTCTGGTTTTGCTAAAAAAATAATCTGGTTTAGTTTGCTAATGTCTTTGTAAATTTGATGGTGAATATGTGTAAGACTGCAAGCTATATATACATGTGTAGAATTGAAGAACATTGACAAAGACAAGAACATAAAAAAAGAATCATGAGATGGTCAAATCAATATTGTCTTAATTCTTTAAAAGTTCGAATTGGGCTGCTAACTATTTTAAGGTAAATTACATATATAGCCCTTAACTTTTCCTCTGATTCCATTACGGCATCTAAATTTCAGAATTTATCGTTATGGCTCTTGAATTTTGAGAGGTTGAACTAAAAGGTTAAGCTGATTGTAGTTAAGATTCAATTACATTTTTTATATTAATTTTTGACACACTTCCTCAAATGAATTCCCCTTGAACACATATCCAACCATCGTTTTTTTAAGTTCAACAATTAATAAGTTTTTAAAGACTTTGACTAAGACCATTTGATCGTACATGCTCTGATAGCAAATCAAAAAATCGGTTGAATTAAAAGGTCAGCTGATAAGATTCAAGTATGTTTTTATATTAATCTTTGACATTAATATTTATTAAGTATTTTTTGGCTAAATGAGAAAGTAATTTTTTCAAAAAATGAAAGTTTCAAAAATTCCGACTAAACTGATTGAACACGGTGATTTTATGAAATTTTTTATTCTAATTCTAAACAACTTTAATTTATGTATTAATGTCATAATTAGGGTTGCAAATGAAATGTGGATTCCCATCCCCATCGGCGATCTGCCTCAACGGGGACGGAGAATCCCCATTAACATTTCCCATGGGGTGAGAAAGGGGAGAAAACAATCCCCACCTCTGGGGATGGGGCGGGGACGGAGACGGAGACCTCTCTAATATCCATGGGGATCCCATCCCCACCCCAAATGGAGATTTCATGTATATTATATCTTTGTTTACGTATGTCTATATATTTTAATATTATAAAATTTACAATTACTTATTATGTAGACTACATTATAAATAACCTAAATTTTAAAAAATTAAGTATTGAGAGGAGAAAAAGACACAGTAATTAATGCAGTATTATATTTTTACATGTATTCAACGATAAAATGTTAAATTACACTAAAGGAAATCTTTTTAGTAAAATAAATGACGAGGACGGAGATCCCTATAGATATCCAAATACCCATGAAGATAGAGACGAGACCAATATTTTCTCCATTCTTTCAACGGGATAGAGATTTCCCATTTAGATGGGGACGGGAACGATATGAGCCGTCCTCATCCCGCCCTGCCCCCTTTGCACTTCTAGTCATAATATATGATTTTGACTTGAACACCAGTAAAAGTGTAAAATTTAAGAGTTATAATATTGGATTATCAAGTTCAAGTGTCATAATAAAAATAAATATAAAGTTTAAGGACGAGAATGCAATTGACACAAATTTTTATATGGGCCATTATGTGGCGGCTTTTATCAGCCCTTTTGAGCGATTAACAGTTGGAATTTTGTTTTTCAAACATCATAAAATATATGTTTTTGATAGAAATTTGAAGGGTCAAACATTTTCATTTTTTTATTAATTTTATTTTGCAATAGAATAATAAGATGGATTAGGTTAAATAAACAGGAGGATGAGGCAATGATCTCGTAACTACTACATCTTCTTCACGACACAAATATTTATAATTGTGCTCTTTATTCTCTTAATTTAGGAGCTAGAGAATTCGATTTTGACAGACCCAACGACAGAGACTTGGTTAGGTTCTCAAAATTCGATTTTTAAATAATTAACTTCTGACTAATCTTTAATTAATTATCAAAGGTTTTTGGCCTTCCGATTAATGTCCGACTACTTCTACTACACTAAGAATATGTTTCTGTTCAGGAGAGTTTACTTGTATATTTATACTGAATCGATTAATGAGAAATGTCACGGATTCATTTCTAATAAAAAATACGTATATTTGAAAAAATTTCATCCCTCTAAATTCATTGGGGACCAATAAGATAAAGACGAATGTGTCCAAAACACAATGAAATTTCTTTTAATTCTTGAGGCGAAGAGTGAAATCAAGACAAGAAATTCTTTTTAGTTTCTCTTTAGCTTCATCATTAATAAGATTTCCATCATTATCAACCTTAAAAGGAGATCGAAATACATTCAGGAAGAACAGAACTTGGGCTTGTTATGAAATGAAGATTCAAAAATATTCAGAACCTGATTCATTAAACCGACACCTTTGTCGGTTTAATAGCCGATTCGGTTCTGAAAACCATGGTCCTAACTATTACATCTTCAAAACACAAATATTATAAGTATGCTCTCTTTATCTAGGAAGATAAATAAATAAATTTGAGTGTTGGATCGGAATGACTAGAAGTAAGACTTATTCCCAGAGCAAAGGCTCTATCGTAAACGAAATCCGCATGTGTTTAGGTTCTATTTAGGTGCTGAAAGTTAAAATATCAATTTGGACGGACTGAACCGCCTAGATCCGTTTAGATATTCAAATTCCGACTTGTGTTCGACTAGCTTCCCGATTAATACCTAATTAGTCTAAGTCTATGGCCACCTGATTAGCGCCTAAAGACTTTTACTACACTGTACATATGATGTTGTTAAGATTCCTAGTTAATTAGTGTTAATTAAGAATTGTATTGTCTTTCATATTTACTTGTATAGGCCGGAATTAATGTCCTTGTTGGACTAGGTTTGTTCTGTTTCTCTTGTATAAATATGTGCTCTTGTGAATAATAAACGATACGGAATTAATTTGCCCAAAACTTATCACGGTATCAGAGCCTTTGATATATCAAAGATTGGTTGGGCGTTTCATATATCTTTCTGTCACTAGACTAGATTTGGCGTATGATGTTCATATACTATCACAGTTTATGCACGAGCCGCTTGTGGAGCATTGGGAGGTTGCGCTTAGAGTTGTACGTTATCTTAAGAAACGACCTGGACAGGGCATTTTACCTCGTTCTGAGAGTGAATTAAGTTTGATAGGTTGGTGTGGTTCAGATTGGGCGAGTTGTCCAATTACACGATGTTCTTTGACAGGTTGGTGGGCGTTACTTGGCTACTCACATGTGTCTTGAAAAACAAAGAAACAACATATTGTATCACGTTCTTCCGTTGAAGCAGAGTATCGATTTATGGCGGCCATAACTTGTGAATTGAAATGGTTATGTCAGTTCTTAAAGGAGTTAGGTGTTGAGCATCAACGTGGAATGCGGTTGCTTTGTGATAGTCAATCGACTTTGTACATTGCTAAGAATCCTGTTTTTCATGAGCGTATTAAGCATATTGAGACTGACTGTCATTTCGTGATGTTATTCATGATGGTGTGATTTCTCCCTCTTATGTCCCTAAGTAGGTTCAGCTTGCTAGATATCTTTACCAAGACATTGGGTGAAACACATTTTGAGTTTCTAATGAACAAGTTGGACATTTGTGATTTGCATGCTCCAACTTGAGGGGGGATGTTAAGATTCCTAGTTAGTGTTAATGAGGAATTGTATTGTCTTTCCTATGTACTTGTATAGGCCGAAATTAGTGTCCTTGTGAGACTAGGTTTATTTTGTTTCTCTTTTATAAATATGTGCTCTTGCGAATAATAAACGATAAGAAATTATTTTGCCCAAAACTTATCAGATGTGTTCAATCATTCGTACAACATACAATATTACTGGATTTATAACAGAAAGAAAATGATATTTTTGAATTCGTTTATATGTCAACTTGTTTATTCTTTTAAAACGGTAAACATATTTTAGTATATGAAAATTTCTCATTCAATATTGACGTGCGCATGCACAAGTGGCATTTATGCCAAAATTCATTCTCATGCAATTAAAATACAAGTGATGTTGTAAAATGAATTTCAGCCGATGTAATTGAGATCTTAAAAAGCTTCAATGTGGGATAGAAAGTAGAAACCTCGTATCCAACCTTCAATATTGTTGCAGTTGAGAACATTATAGTCACTGTTTTAAATGAAGCGCGCTTTAACTGTTTAGGCCCTGCTTAAGTGTTCAAAATGGAGATTCAAACAAATCCATCTGACCCGTAGGTGCTCAACTGATACACTTGTTTAAAACACCAATGTCAAATATTAATCGTATTAGATGTTTGACATCTGTTATGCAATACAATTATTTAATGTGGTTCAATAAATTCAAATTTAAGACTTTTGGGCTTTTGAGTGTTTTGATGATGGGTCGACCGAATAGGCCTGATCTTGGCCCAAAATATATTTTTATTGTGTATATTGATGGCAATTATTATCTATATTATTTATTTTTTAATTAAAAACAGAAGACGAGATTAACCTAATTTTCTTAATTTATAAATTTTATTACTAATTCAAAATTCAATATAAGGATAGAAAGGTCCTTTAAAATAGAGGTTGTAAATTGCTAATTGGAAAAGCTCATAAAATGAGAGCTAATAAGTTTTTATAATCCTCTTTTATCAAACACCACAATTAGATGTTTAGTTGGTCAAATTCTTTATAAGTGGTTGAATTTACTAATTTTCCTCAATCCGCTCTTTGCCAAACGATGCTAAAAACTTTATAATTTTTAAGACACTAACAAACCCTTCTACTTATTTAGAATCTAATTACACCATTTTAGAGACAATCGAATTATTATGTAAGTTTAATTAGAGTGTAAATCAATTTTATTTTTTTTAACAGTTTCGTTCACAGGCTGCATGTACTGTATTAAGCTTTGTCTTAATTTTAAAATGTTGGTGCTAGTTTTATAATAGCCTAATTGGAGGCTGTCTCCACCGACATATGATTCTTTCATTTCAATACTACTGCATGCTTTTTGCATATTATACATTGATGCTACTTAAAATTTAAAATTATAAATATTGATATTATTCCAAAATGTTGAAAAAAATAAATTAAAGTAAGATACAAAGCCAATAACTCACAAAGATAATGAAAATAAAAACAAAGAACATGAAAAAAAATACTATAACTACAAATAAACATAACTTTTGACATGTTGCTATTTGAATAGTTTCGGATCAAAGTAGAATTTCTCCTAATTCTTGAGGCGAAGAGTGAAGTCACGAAGGGCAACAAAAACATCCTTCAGTTTTTCCTTAGTTCCATCATCAATCAAATTTCCGTCGTTATCAAACTTAGGAGGAGATTGAAATACGTTCAAGAAGAATTCGGGTTTGTTGATGAAATGAAGATCCAAAAATACTCCGATTTGGCGGAGAGGGTACTGTGATCGTCCCCCTCCGAATCCTCCTCCGGCACTTACGACCGCCGCTGCTTTATCTCCCCAACAATTTGGAGTCAAAGACGCCCAATCCAATGCATTTTTCAATGGAGCTAAAGAAATTAACAAAAAGACCTTAAGATTTATGCTTACATTATTAATTAATAAAAAATGTTGAAAATCAATGTAGTTTAATTTAAATCAATAAAATTAAACTAGTAAGATAGTTTGATTAAAATCGATAAAAGTTACCAGTTATGGAATAATTGTATTCAGGAGAAGCAAAAAGAATGCTATCGGATTCGAGAATTTGTTGCCTAAAAGCTTGAACCACCGGTGGATAATTTCCATTTTCGATAAGATCGGTATTCAACAAGGGCAAAGATGATATGTCGATGTGCTCTATTTCAACTCCCGCAACCGACTTGCTCACCTCAATTGCTACACTCACAACAAATATTCATACACAATTGTATAAACTATAAAAGATTTACGAAATGAAGAACTAAACGAACACTAAAAATAAGATATTTACCGGAGCGAATAAGGCCAGTGTTATATGAAGCTTTCCGAAGTGAACCGCTAATTGCTGCAATCTTAACCACTGAATTTGCTGCTGCCATTTCTCTAAAGTTGCTAAATTTTTCTGTCTTAATTTGCTTCTACTTCTGTAAAATTGATGATGAATATGTGCAAAATGGGAAGCTATATATATAGTTTTTTTAAGAAAGAGCATTGACAAAGACAAGAACATAAAATAAAATAAAATATGGTGGTCAAATCGAGATTCAAGATTGTATTAATTCTAAAAAGTTCTAATGGGCTGCTTAGGGCCCATTAATAGGCGGCTTTCACCGACCTTTTTGGCAATTAACAGTTGGAATCTTGGAATATGTTTGCAATATCATAAAATATATGCTTCCAAAAATATTTGAAGAGTCAAAGATTCTTGATTTTATTTTATTAATATTATTTGCATTATAATAATAGGATGGCTTAGGTTAAATTAATAGGAGGGTGATGCAATCATCTCGTAACTATTACGTCTCTCCAGAGATTTACAACTAACAAATTTATGTTTAATGTATTGGGTTTGGACGAGAGAAAGTTATATTAGGTTCGATTAATCTAGACTTGCTTTTTATTTCTTTTTATTATTTATAGAGTTAAAACTTGCTTATCTGTTCATTCATGGGGGCATGAAATTTATGGAAAATGATAAAAGTATAAAAAAGTATGAAGTCTATGAAAATAATATCAAATTTAGATTTACTATACAAAATGAAATTAATATAAACTTAACGTTTATAAAATATTATAACTGGAACTATATAGGTTGGTTTGTATTCCTAGTCATTTTATTCCACCGGATGGTTGTTAAGAGAAAACAAAGACATTATTTTTATCAATTGTGTACATATAATATATCAAATTTTATTATTTGAGTCTATTTTTTTTATATAATTTATAATTAGCGAAATTTGATCTATGGTTCCCCAAATTTTACCATTTTATACAATTTGAGTAATGAGTATCCTTTTATAAAACTTGAGCTACCAATATAATTTAGGGTAAAGTAAAAAAAAAATAAAAAATTCATGTGATTTTACGTTTTTTTGAAAAAAATATTTGTGATTTTGTTTCAAAAAAAAACGCAAAATGGTGACTCGTTAATTTAAAACATCCAAAATAATCATTTACGACTTCAAAATGATAAGTTGGGAGAATTAAAGTTGTTTAGTATCATATTTTCTATGAAATTGCATTTTAATTTTTCAAAACATCATTTTAAGTTTTTATTTTTTATATCTTTCTAACTTTTACTTTCTTTGTTCACCAAACGTCGTCAAAATAATCTCGATATTAAAAGTTGAAGAATTAAAATTGCTGAAAATATACTTATTTCTTTAAATGTTTTATTTTGTTAGGTCATTAACATTTGTTTTTCGAAGTGGTGGAGAAATATACTCTTTTTGTGAAATTTTGTAACATCAATACTTTTCTGTAAAAAAGAAAATACATGTAATTTCTTTTAAAAGCATGAAACCATTCCATTTGTTTTGTATCTTACTTTATAATTATACTTTTTAAAATAAATTAGGTGTATTTTGATATATAATACATGAATTTTTCTTATACAAGCGTGAAATCATATAGTTTTTTCCATACTTTACAAAATAAAGGTCACCACTGGATGACATGTATGTTTTGATTCAATGCCGATGAGGAAGGAAAAATAATGATTACTTGAATGTAATCATAACCTACATCATTTAATTTTATTAAATTTAATTTTGATAATCTTAATTGTAATATTTTTATAGGCCATTTTTTATCATTCCTTCTCTCATAAATGCTGCAGTAAAGCCCATATAAGTCCGGCCCAAGCCCATATATCCAAAGACAAAAGTCCAACGATAAATTTAGTACTATGAATGTAATGTACCTACAACATCAAACGACTTGCCATGACTAAAAATGACACTAGATTATTAAATTTTCCGATTACGCCACAAATCGAACTCTAGATCGTTTAAATGACCAATCTTGAAATCACAAAATAACTTAGCATTTTCCTTTGAGTCTTAAAGTGAATGCATATAAACTTGCAAGAACTTGCTTCAGTCTCTCCTTAGCTTCAAGATCAATCAAATTGCCCTCACTATCAAATTTTGCAGGAGGTTCGAACGCTTTCAAGAAGAACTCGGGTTTGTTGATGAAATGAAGATCGAGATAAACCCCAATTTGACGTAGATGGTACTGTGATCTTCCTCCACCGAAACCTCCTCCGGTACTTACAATTGCAGCAGCTTTATCTCCCCAACAATTTGGTGGTCTTGATGCCCAGTCAATTGCATTCTTCAATGGAGCTAACAAAAATGAAGGAAGATTAGGAATTCACAGAAATGAAATTAGAAAAATTCTAATTTGGGTTTAATGTGATCATAGAGAAGTTCTATTGCAGTCCGGCGCTAACAGAACTCGACTCCGAAAGAATACAATGTATATAGATATATGGATGTTATTCGTATTGGGAAATGAAAGGATGTACGTTACATTGTAAACGAGACGGGTAAAAATAAGAATTCTCCTCGTCCTGACACTAACAAGTAAGAAAAAACAGAGATTCTATGGGGGGAAAATGCAGGCAAGGGGAGAGGAATCGGGCAACTAGGGACGAGTTCAAGAATCATCTTAGGCCGGAGAGATATAATCCTGATATTAACACTGGAGGATAAAGTTATCCTTATCTTCGCTTACAAAGATGGCATCCTTAAATTTCATACATTTACGTGATAAGGTTCAAATTTGAGTCTAACGTTTATTAAAAAGTTTAGATATACTTTAACGAAAGAAATGGTAAAAAATTGTCCAAAACATATCTACCGTGGAGAAAATTTTGTATTGGCTTAAAATATGAGATGAGCTTGAAACATGTTTGCTTTAGGCCAAAACAACACTGGGGGCAAGGGGAAACCACTCTTATAACGGGTGATTCCCAACACTGTAGAACGCGTTGCACCCTATGTTCAATACCTCCGCCTTCTTATTGCTATCAAACATTCTCTTTAATCATGATCTACATTGCCCAAACACATATACGGACACAAGAAACGTTATTTCTAAAACATAACTTTCATAAAATACCCTTAAGTCGAATATAGACACGAATACGGACACAGTATCGAACACGGACACGAAACATTATTTCCTAATTATAACACCAGCAATAATCAATTATATGATTAACCCGCTTTACAGCAATCAATCACAATCACTAGATTCCAGTAATTGCACAAATTTCAAATCAGTACATTAAAAGAAGCTAGGCCCTAGTCGGGCGCCAAGAACTAATCCAGAATTAGTCGGAAACAAGCCTGATTTTGAGCGCCTCATCGGGTCTCGACTGTCCAATTGGTCCAAATCAGTTAAAAATAAAAACTTTACAGAGTGAGTAAATTACCAGTAACAGAGTAATTATACTCAGGGGAAGCAAAAAGGAAGCTGTCAGCTTCGCTAATAGTTCGCCGGAAAGCTTCAACCGCCGCCGGAAAAGAACCGTCAGCACCTTCAAGATCAGTATTCAACATAGGAAGTGCTGATACATCTACGTATTCAATTTTGATTCCATTCATAGATTCCTTGCTAATCTCCATAGCTACAGATGAAAAGTAAACATTGACTCAAAAAATACAAGAACCCAGTTCATAAATTGAGAAAAAGATTCGAAATTGAGCAAGATTTGAAGGTTTAATGGAGAAAAAATGAAGTGGGTACCGGCACGGAGGAGGCCATGGTGGTAGGAGGCTTTTCGGAGGGAGCCGCAGAGAGCTGCGACGGTGATGACTGGGTTCACTGTAGCTCCGGCCGCCATGGATTTGCAGCTTCTCGGGTTAGGACATTTGGAATTTAAGCTTGTCTTTTCTAGATAGTAACGGCTATTGACCTATTGGATTAAATTTGTGGTTCTACATGTATGAATAATTTATGGCCATTTAATGTATACTATATACTTTATGCAATTTCTCGTTTTTCTT
The DNA here is from genome assembly GCA_028411795.1 of Euphorbia peplus. Classification (NCBI taxonomy): domain Eukaryota; kingdom Viridiplantae; phylum Streptophyta; class Magnoliopsida; order Malpighiales; family Euphorbiaceae; genus Euphorbia; species Euphorbia peplus. Next base: position 1,385,227 of record CP110843.1, on the reverse strand, counting down.
TTTTGTGTTAACAAATACTTTTACCGTGAATCTTGTGTGAGTAGTTTCTATTTAATTAAATTGAAGATGATCTTCATAGTAAAGTACTGGTTGATAACAATTAGAATTGTAATCAGGTCGAAGACATTCTATAGTCATTTAGGCTCTATTAAGTAACATGTGTAATTTTCCGATGTTATATGCATGAAGCTAGTTACCCGCATAAGTAGGATTTCGCTCCATTAGGTAAGGCATTTGTAATTTAAGGCTGGTATATTGGTCTTCAAGGCTATTTAGGAACTAAATTCCTTTTAGAATACCTTTCCGAACAAGGTGGAAAGGATCCTAATTAAATTAGAAGAATATCTCTCTTTAAGATGAGTTAAAGGGGAATTAAATCCTACTCAGATACGGTTTGATATCTCCTTATAAATAGACATCCAGAGGTGAACACTAAAGATACATTCACGATTATAACAATTCTTATGTTCTAAGGCTTTCGTTTACTGACTTGTGCATCGGTGAGTCTACAGGCAATCACCTCACCAGCTATATTTTGTAGGTTTCCGACGGCTTCAAGACAATAAGATTTTGCGCAATTTCTCATTGGTATAAAAGAAAATACAAAGATTTTATGGTACACATATATGACACATAGATGATGTGGTATGTATGCCAAGGCTATAGATACGTTTCTTTTGACTTTTATGTGACAATCGTAGCGTTCAAGAATTTTTAAGTTAAGGAATGATATTTTGAGACCATAATTAGCAGTGCTACAATTTAAGAGTTATAGATACATAATTTAATCATAAATCAGTGACGAATAATGACACAAAATGACATAAAATAACCACGTATATTAGAAATCAAAACAGAGACATCTAGTTTAAACAAATGCTCAAACTCCAAATCAAGATTTGAGATTAAACCACAACATGTCTTAACATTTTCCGTTGAGTCTCAAAGTAAATGCATATAAACTTGCAAGAAGCTCCTTAAGTCTATCCTTAGCTTCAAGATCAATCAAATTGCCATCACTATCAAACTTTGGATGAGCCTCAAACGCTTTCAAGAAAAACTCGGGTTTGTTGATGAAATGAAGGTCGATATAAACCCCGATTTGACGAAGATGGTACTGTGATCGTCTTCCAGCAAAAGCTCCTCCAGTGCTTACAATGGCAGCAACTTTGTCTCCCCAACAATTTGGTGGTCTTGAAGCCCAATCAATTGCATTCTTCAATGGAGCTGTACAAAAATTTTGTTGTAGATAATTTTCATGTTCATGTTTGTGCTTTTTTAAGTGAATTTTATATTTAAAAATAACTTTTTCCATTGTTATTATCTATATCAGAGTGTATGTTTATGTATCCCCTAGCACGTGGGGATAAAGTTATCCCCATAGTGTAGGATGAGTGGGATCTCGTGCTTCGTGCATCCACCTAAGAGCCTCGTTTTATAAATTATGCTACGTAGAACTGCACCAAATTAATTAGAAACCTTAAGCATAAAATTACAACAATAATCAATAATCATTACCAGTAACAGAATAATTATACTCGGGTGAAGCAAAAATGAAGCAGTCGGCTTCACGAATCGTTTGCCGAAAAACTTCTACGGCCGGCGGGAAAGAACCGTCAGCTCCTTCAAGATCAGTATTCAACATAGGAAGTGTTGATATATCTACGTATTTGATTTTGATGCCTTCCATTGATTCCTCGCTTATCTCCGTTGCTAAACATCAACAATTGGATGAGAAAACATCAAACTCGAGTTCAAAATCAAGAAAAAAGATTCAGAATTTTAAAAAATTGAAGGTTTAATGGAGATAAAATGAGGCGTGTACCTGCTCGGAGAAGGCCATGGTGGTAGGAGGCTTTGCGGAGGGAACCACAAATAGCTGCAACGGTGATGACTGGATTTATAGAAGTTGTAGTTGCCATGACCTTTTACTCAACGACGTTGTATCGGATTAGATCATTAGGTTGGAATTTAAAGTTTTTCTTGTTTGGTTATAGTAGTGAAATTTCTATATATGAAGGGAGAAATAATAAAATAACAAAAAGAAATTTTAGAATGCTTAAAAAAGGTTTAGTTATAAAGTTGTTTTTTTATTATATTTTAAGAGTCTTTAGAACAACCCTCCACTCCTTTATATTATTAAGACTTAGATATTAATTGTAATATATATTTTTCTTAACAAGTAATTCTAAGGTGTTCCTTACCTTTTGACACAAATAAAATCTTTTTTTTCTCTCTAAACTAGAAAAATATAATTAATAGCACTGTGTTGTATGAAGGACTACGTAATCAGTTATGTAATGGAACATGCCAATGGATTGGACAACATGAATTGGGCTTGATACCTTAAAAAAATACTTTTAGAATACATAAAAAGATAAAAACAAAAGCTGCTGAACAATATAAAAAAATACTATACTCTTCATTCTGGTTAAAATGTCATTTTATAAAAAAAATAAAAAAAAATTTGAAATAAAAGAGGTTTAAAAGTACTATTTTACATATTATTCTTTCAATTATTACTAATTACAAAAATATGTTTACTATATGTTACAATTCTCAATTCCTTAATTGAAAACTGAACATAAAGTAGGAAAAACACCCTTTAATTTAACCAAGGTTAAAATGGAGAAAAAAAAAGAAAAAAATAGCCAAAACGACTTTTATTTCGAAATTTTATTCATTGTCTAGAAAGACTTTTATTTCAGAATGAAAACATTAATTTAATTGTTTATTTGACATAAAATAAAAACAACATATAATGGATTTATTACATAATACATATACTACTTTAGTTTTCTTTTCCTTTTTTTTTCTAAGAAAGAAAACATATAATTTAAAGTATATTTTTTCTATACTTGCATAATTTAAAGTATATTAGGTAAAATGGTATAATTTAGCTTTTCTCAGAAGTGGTATTATTTAGCTGTTCAAGTTTCTAGAACTGGATTTTGAGTTCTTCATTATTGAATATGAAAAAGAAAAAGCGATTTCCTCATTAAATTTTTTGTAATAAATCATAAAATCTCTTTTCTTACTTTTTTGATAGAAAAAATTACAATTTAATTTGATTAATCACTCAATTGAGAAGAACATATCAGTACGTAGATACATTTTCCTTTCGAAATTTTTTTATTATTATTTAAACAAGAGAATGTAGAAAACCAAATTATTATTATTATTATTATTTAAAATCAATTATAAAAATTTTCAATGTGAACCGAACACTTACCAAAACTAAATTATAATAAGTTGACATTCTTTCATACAACTCTACCAAAAACATGCTCAGTAATGAACATACCAATGGAGATACTATCAATTGATATATTGACTTTTATAAATATAATTTTAACTTTGTGAAAATATGCAAATCATAAAAATGAAGGAGTGATTAAAGTAATATCTATGATTTTGATTGCACATGATGCAATTTTATTATCCATTAATTACTCCATTAGTCTAATGGATCCATTGAATACGAGAAGAATATAATTAATTGGATAAAATATAAGATGGGAAAAAAGGACATATATTTATTGGTTCCTCGTTTTGTAATAATATTATTTATTGAACCAACAACCACCATTGACAAGTTGAAGGAGAAGTAATCAGAAACGTTTCAAAGAAATCTCCCCTTTTAAATTCCTTCCTTCATTGAATGGGCTGTAATCCCGTGAATCGCGTCCCACAGATCTCATTTAAACTCAAATGAAATGCATGGCATGCCGATGATAATCAATCACTAATCGGTTTTTGTTTAGTGTAAGTTGATTCTTGCTCTTTCTTCAACCATTCCTTTTCTTTTATTTTATTCATCCTTTTCCTTAAAAATATAAAAATTTCTTCTTAATTTATCATTTGAGATTGATTGATTGATTTGTTTCTCTTTCAATTTTGCCAACTTTTCATCGATGTTACACGGACACTTCTCCTTACTACCCGTATCCTTGTCCGATACTGTGTTTTAGGCTTTTATGAAAGTTATGTTTTAAAAATAACATTTTTCGTGTCCTTATTTTCTGGTTTTTTTTGGGTAGATGCTCGTTTACGCATTGCTCTGACGTTTGAAAGCTCGAAAATTGGTGAGTTTAGCTTAAACATTGCTAGGAATTCAATTACTATTGACTGCAAGATTGAGTTTAATTAGCTATTTTAGAGACTGAAACTCTTTAATTCGAGAATTTGATGGAATTCATGCGACGAACATTGCCATATCCCGTGTTACACAAACACTTCTCGTTACTAGCACACCCGCGTTCCTTTAGCTTTCATTTTAAGGCTGTTTATGAAGCTTCTGTTTAGAACTTACGTGTCCATGTCCGGCCAACATAGTTTATATCTTTTGATTATATTTTTCCTGTTTTGCATTTCAAATTTTGGAACTTTGTGATATATTCCAATGTTTCTGCATATGATAGAACGGTTTCGGTTAAAAGGCTTCTACATTAGGTTGTAAATTCTATATCAGATGGTGGCAATTCAGGTTATCAATGTCCACAATCGAAGAAAAATGATAATCGTATCAATCATTTCTCAGTCAGCTTATCTCTATATAATGTTAACTCGTGTCAGAATTTTGTAAATATTCATAATTCTGTATTGAATAGAGATGGCAGTTCGAGTTATCAGTAGCAATTCAGGTTACAGTAGTAAAATCGTGTCATGTATTTTTTCCCATATGATTATATCAAATATAAATTCAAGAAAAATGGTTATTGTGTAATTCGTGTTGTGTCATTGCTTTTGAATGGTCACTTGCATAAGCATATTGTCGTATTTCAATTTCGGTCTCATTGTTGTGTAAATGGTTGCCATTGAAGTTTGATAATAATGCTGCTGCAGGTTTCTAGCAGGAGCTCTCAGTTTTTTGGATACTATTCAAACCTGAAATTTCGTCTGACAAGCCTTATATTCGAAATCTACATTGTCCATTACGTAGCGACACTTGCTTGTTTTGTTTGTTTTGAAAATTTGAATCTGGATTTCGCTATCATCAATGAGGAACGCAACGGGGCAAGCTTCTCCATTGCTCCTAATCCTCTTAGTCCTCGGCTTTTTCTTTGCCACATACAATTTAGTTACTATGGTAATGCACAATAGATCTGTCGGGCGATGGATTCGTGATGATTCGGATGGTGGATTGTTTTTTGATCCGGTAATTGAGAGACCGGAAGATGCAAAGAGACCAAATGCTGTAAAAATACCCTTCCATGTTGCCTTAACAGCTACCGATGCTCCATACAGTAAATGGCAATGTCGCATTATGTACTACTGGTACAAGAAGCAAAAGAACATGCCGGGTTCAGAAATGGGTGGTTTCACACGGATTTTGCACTCAGGAAATCCGGATGAATTGATGGATGAGATTCCTACAATGGTAGTTGATCCTCTTCCAGCAGGTCTGGATCGGGTGAGGCCCTCTTACTTTTTCGTTTTTGTTCGTGAGATCTTTGCTTTTCAATCAGCTTAATTTCTTGCTTACTTGCTACGGATTTGCTTCAGGGATATGTTGTGCTAAATAGACCTTGGGCCTTTGTGCAATGGCTGGAAAAGGCTGACATCAAAGAAGAGTGAGCTCTTTTTACGATCTCAGTTATCTTGACATGATAAGATATTTTCTCCTCTGTATCTTAATGTTCCCTTCTTATGTTATTCAAACAGCTACATACTGATGGCAGAGCCTGATCACGTATTCGTGAATCCTCTTCCGAATCTGGCACATGGAGATTATCCGGCTGCTTTCCCGTTCTTTTACATTAAACCTGCGGAAAATGAGAAGCTCATAAGGAAATATTATCCAGAAGAGAGAGGTCCTGTTACTAACGTTGATCCCATTGGCAATTCTCCCGTCATCATCAAGAAGGTTAAATTAAATCTCTAGTTCCAACTCAATAAGCTGTTTTGTTTTACTCTGTCGTTATCAAATGGCATTGTATGTATCGTGTCACGTGTTAAAACAATGACATGAGATGACGTGTTAAAATAGTGATTTGTCGCTGAACGGAATTTTTATCACACATATATTCCGTTGTCTCGGAGGGGCTTAATTTGTCTTAATTTGTTGAAAAATAATTGATTAATGGCTTAATATATACGTTTAAGATTTCAGAAGCATAGTCATTGAAACTAGAATTAATTATTGGAGATTCACATGATTCAGGAACTGCTCGAGAAAATTGCTCCTACGTGGATGAATGTTTCTTTGAAAATGAAAGCTGACCAGGAGACCGATAAAACTTTCGGCTGGGTGCTCGAAATGTAAGTGCCAGAATGAATGCCTTTCTTTTTATTGATGATTCCGATTAAGAAAAATTTACAACAATGTTTTCCTTGTTGAACTAAGGTATGCTTATGCTGTAGCATCGGCTTTGCATGGTGTGCAGCACATTCTTCGGAAAGATTTTATGTTGCAGGTTCGTTCTGAACATAAAACTTTAATCTTTACATGTGGTAGCATTAGCAAAATATTGAGATGGAATATATATTTATGTCCACAAATTGATTCCTAAGAGTTTCTACTGTTAATTGTGCAGCCGCCTTGGGATCTTGAGACTGGGAAAAAGTTCATCATCCATTATACTTACGGATGCGACTACAACTTAAAGGTAAATAGACTTTTCTCACGTAAGGGTGAACTAGGTGCTGCAATATCTTTTGAACTTGAACTACAAAATTTTCAACATCGTTAATTTAATGTGTAGGGAGAGCTAACGTATGGTAAAATTGGAGAGTGGCGTTTCGACAAGCGATCGTATCTACGCGGTCCTCCACCGAGGAATCATCCCTTGCCGCCCCCTGGGGTTCCTGAAAGTGTGGTATGTTCCGATATTTGAGTATTGTTTTGTGCTTGTTTCTTTTGAACTTGGGAAGATAAGATAACAATGTGGTACATTTTGTTCTTGGCCCATTCAATGTGGTACGATCTTGCTATCAGCGATGGACTAGCTTTCTCCTTAACCTTTGCGGTGTGTATTGATGGTCACAGTTAACTAGTGTCGGGAACTGGAATGCATATATTATGCTTAAGAATACCATATCCAATTTGCGCCTATTCTTTTCCAACAATCTACTCACCATGGGCGATGGGACTGGAGGGACGTAACTATTAACAAATAGCTTGCCATTGAACTAATCCATTTGGTAGTTCCTTATGAGTGTTTCAAACTCTGTAGCTCTAATTCAAAATACCTCCAATACCTTGTTTTCATGGCTCCTTTTGCGCATTTAAAAAGCAGTCGCCGTTTTTTGAATTTAGAAAGCACTTTCACTGCAGACATGAAACTGTAATTTGTGCAAAAGGAACCCTGAAACTGTTACATTCCATTATTGCCACATATCTTGTCTAACCGGTCCTTGAAAAACGTTGATGTGTCGTTTTTGCTGTTATACTCCAAACAGTAAATATAGAATGTTTGGTTCGGATTGAGAAACAACTTTTTATAGCTATTTAAGAAGGAAAAAAATGCTTATATCTATCAGCTTCCAGTAAGTACGAATCGTAATTAGCAACAGTTGAACCAAACTTAGGTATGTAAGAATCAATTGTTCTAACAATCCGGCGTGAAACAGTAGAGTTTTTGTGATGAAACTATTTGATTCGAACTCTTTTAGCATGAATCTGAATGTTGTGAAACTATTGAATTTTAGCCACTGATTACAATGAAAAAGACGGGAGCTCATCAATGGTCTGAAATTAACATTCTTTTGGCTCTGATATCTGCAGGTAACTCTTGTGAAGATGGTGAATGAAGCTACTGCCAACATTCCGAATTGGGACGAGTAGCAGAATATTATACATGTTGGCACGAGGGTGACCCATTTACGCAATAGTTTTGAAAATGATGGAAACTTTTTAAATGTAGCTATTCAGAAAAATCTCCTTCTGTTCATAAACTTCAGGTTGATATGAAATTTAAGGGATAGAGAAAGTATAGATGTAAATAAGGAAACTGGTTTGGTTTACATGGGATTACAAACTGCAATTTTGTGAATCTTAGGCGGATACAGTATATATTTGGGTTTTGAAATCCAGAATACAACACTTTGGAATTGTGAGAAATGAACAACAACAACAATAAAGCTGTAGTCCCAAAATGATTGGAGATTGGCTAAATTGATATTTCATTGGCTTGAAAATTAAATAAGCTTCAATTTTATTTAACATTTCCAACCAAGTATAATTGCTATAGAGGTGGTAGGGAATGATAATAATTGCTATATATGAGGCTTTACAAGCGTGATAAAAAAAATCAACCATGCTTGATGTTTACTGTGGTGGCAACACGGTGGTCTCACAGTGGTGGTAATGGTTGGTCCTCCATTAGCACCGGAGCCCGTATAACCCAGAATAAGGATGGTCCATGGGGAGCCCATATAACCCGGATTGGAACAAGGACGTTCACCGGGAGTCTATATAATCCGGAACAAGGAAGTTTGGGGAGCTTGGGTACTTGTTAGTTCCAGAAAAGTACTGAAGGATGGTGAAATTGATGCAATTCACAGCCTCTTCAAATTGTAACTTGAACCAATGTGATGACTGAAATCGACAACCCAATTCCCTTTGTTGTCTCGGATAATAGCACCTGCTGAAATATCACCCTCTTGATGAAGCTTCGATCCATACCAACATGTAGAGACCAAAAACCGGTTGGAGACTTGGTTCAATTGACCATTCTATCGTCTCGATTAGGCTGTTACAAGAAGCCCAACTATAACGTTTATCCAAAATTTAACTCCGAATAACCCACACCTAGTTGGTGAGGATTCTATCACGGACACATAACCACAAGAAAGATTTGATACGTCGAGGAACTTTTAACGGCCAAATCAATTTAAAAGGAGCATTTTGGAGAAAGTTGATACGATCATGAATTCACCTTACATAAGGTGATTTGCACGAGAAAAGACCATTGAGATCTCACCAACTTACTTTGTTATTCATATTTGCATTGATTTTGTTGCACTATGTTTTTTAAATCGTGCTTGCTGCTATATTTGTGGAACACAATATCTTTTCATCCTTATAAGTGCTGGATTTTACAGTGTGTGCTTCAACACAGGGCATGAGGAGGAATTCTAAGACTATAGGTATACAATTCAAATGGTGCTTTGATTTATGGAGACACAAGAAACATGATTTCTGGTCAATGGGATTTCAAAGAATTTATTTTTCGTAGTTGGTGCCAGACACTAGTTGAACAATGAAATTGCTGACATATACAATGTCCGAGCCCACAACAGTTGGCCGCCAATATTTTGGCCCAACCAGCAGCGCAATTTTTCATCTTTTGAAGGTCGTTGATCTTTTCGACCAGAGGGAATCGTGGAGATAATCGTAGTTATAGAAAACAACAATATCTTAGTCTAATCATACGGCTTAGAAATTCTACAATTTCATCGATTCATTGCATTTGTGAACAAACTTTTGGGAAGGGCGAGAAATGCTCTTGTGGTAAAAAGTTTAAACCTGCTCGAACAACAAATTCCACGGATGAAGATTACCGTCTATAATGCACATGGTGATGAGATAATTTATGGTTACTTCAGCAGGCCTACCAGTCAAGAGCAATTATTATATTCACTCTATATATCATGGCTAATCTGTCATTATATAGATGACATCTATGACGACTGCTGGTGGTATTCCTCCATTTCAATGGTACGGGTATAGATGGCCAAATGAACTTAAACCGGGTGAACCAGACCGGATTTAACCAGTCAAAACCTAGTCAAACCTTGAACCTAACCGAAACCAAATCAAGGTTAACCGTAAAAATAGGTTTAGATTAAGGTTCAAAATTTTATAAACCTTAAACATGTGGTTAACCGGCGGTTCAAGCCTTTTATTTTTTAAGAAAGTTTAATTACATTAAACCTAATTTAGTTTTAGTTTATTGTATTTGTAATAAATTATGTAAATTTATTTTATATATTTATAGGATCATATGTGACAATAGATGTAATTTAATTTTACAAATTTGTATTGCGTTGTATTTGTATTTATATTTATATTATATTTATTTAAATAAAATATAAAATAAAATCTAAATAGGAGGTTCGAACCTTAACCTTAACCTTAACCGGGTCAAAACCGATCAAACCCTAAACTGTCTCGAACCGGCCCGAAACTGACGGTTAACTAATACTTAAGGTTTAGGTTTAGGTTCAAGATTTCTTTAAACCTGAACCGGCGGTTCACGAACCGTGGCCACGTCTAGGTACGGGGAGGAGAGGAGGAGATACCGATACAACGATACGCTAAATCTTGAGCTCCCGACAATCTAGAATTTCTGGAAGAAATTGTAATTGAAGAGCGCTTAAACTATATACAGAGATACCTTGGATATTCCGCCACGTTTTCGGCTTACCTTTTGAATACACTCACTGTAACGACCCGGTCCGAAGAGGTTGAGCAGCCCTAAAGGGATGACGATGAGGACATGAATGAACTGAATCCCACATCGAAAATAGAGAGGAGAGTGATGGGGCTTATAAGTGATATGTGGACCCAATACATGTATGACCGTATTAAAGCAATGCGGCCCAATGGTGACAGATTTGGGCCAGAGCGGACAATATTTGCATGGTATTGGGCCTTGGTGTTACACTCACCCCTATATTAGGGTATTCATAATCAGACTTGCTTTATCTTCTTGTTTTTCTTCTATTTCTTTTTCTCAGTTTTTTTTCTTTTGTGATTTGCAAGGTGAATTACACGCAACCTGTTTTTGATTATGTCCAAACCCTCCCTAATGATGATGAATTCCTTTCTTTCCAAATGAAATTGTATTGGAAGATTTGGGTGACGTAGAGGTTGCAGACAGGGAATCCATCCTATCAGACCTAGATGATGAGTTGGAGGATGAAGAAGTAGACTTAGATGATGATGATGATGATGATGATGATGATGATGATGATGAAGTTTTCGATGATGAGTTGGTGGATGAGGAGGTAGACTTAGATGATGATGACTATGAAGGTGATGAGGAGGTAGACACAGATGATGATGATGATGATGATGAGGATGACTCCGGTGATGACACATGTGGAGATGATATATTGTAGGGTTAGTTGTTTGATAAAAGAATATTGGGTTTCTTTTTGTGTGAATAACACTGGCTCTTTTAGGCTATAGTTTTGGCTTTAAAAATGATGGAAGGTTTTGAAATTTAGCTATTCAGGAATTATATCCTCATTTATTACAGTTGTTTATGTATGGTTTGTGTAGTGGATTATAAAACTTCATTTATTACACTTTGTTATTCATATTTGCATTGATTTTGTTGCACTCTATGTTTCTTGCTTGTTGCTATATTTATGGAACACAATATATTTTTAGCCTTATAAGTGTTGAATTTTATATATTGTGCTTAAACAAGGGGCAAGAGGAGGACTTCTAAGACTAGAGGCATACAATGCAAATGGTGCCTTGATTTATACCAGGACACAAAAAACATGATTTCTGGTCAATGGGATTTCAAAGAATTCATTTTCATAGTTGGTGTGCCAGACACCACTTGAACAATGAATTTGCTGACATATACACTTTCTGGGCCCACATGTGTTGGTCGCCAATATTTTGGCCCAACCACTAGCGCAATTTTTATAACGTGGTTGCTCTTTTTGATCGAAGGGAACCGGGGAGAATCGTGGTTATAGTAACAATGTCTTAGGATGATCATACGGCTTAAAAATTCTACAATTCCACCGATTCATTGCAGTAGTGAACAAACTTTTGGAAAAGGGCGAGAAATGCTCTAGTGGTAGAAGGTTTAAACTTTCTCGAACAACAAATTCCATGGATGAAGATTACCGTCTATAATGCACATGTTGATGAGATATTTTGTGTTTACTTCAACAAACCTACCATTTAAGAGCAATTATTATATTCATTCTATATAGCATGGCTAATCCATCATTATATAGATGACCGTCTATGGTGGCTGATGTTGGTATGCTTCAATTTCAATGGTATAGGGAGGAGAGGAAGAGATACAGATACCATGGTACGCTGAATCTTGAGCTTCCCGATAATGGTACGGGTTGTCCCATTAGGAACGGATAGTGTCGAGTACCCATGGGTAGGGTACCCATTACCATCCCTAATTGCAAGTCCTTCCCTTTTTACTATGAAGAGGATTTTTATGATTATAGTGCTCATACGTGTCACTTTCTCGACATTACATAGCGTTTTATGAAGCCATTTGATGGGAGGAGAGAACAAATACGACTAAAAGATGCACCTTATAGGTAGAAGAGAAGTATCGAAAAAGAATTGATTCTCTGTCTTACCATTTCTCTTCTTCGTAGAGGAGAGGCCAAGTTATGTTGCAACAACTTTCCGAGACATCCTTTTGATATAAGATTTCATCTTGGGGTTCTTGAAATTCCAATATTAACTAGTGTCATTTGGTTCACGAATCTCATGGCTTTAGAGCTATGTAAAGGTTGAGGAGCTCGCTATGTGAGAGATTTTGTTGCAATGGTAGACTATCTCATTGATGGTCTCGAAGATGTTGAGTTGTTTGTTTGTAATGGCGTTGTAGAAAATTTTGTAAAACATTATGAATTCCCTCAACTTTAATGAACTAGTTGGGAGAGGAAATTGACATGCATCCAGGGACGAATTCAGGATTCTTATCCAGTGGGGGCAAGAAAAATTAGTAGAAAATGCCTATAATCTCAACCAAGTTGTTATACACAGTCAAATAGTTAAAGTTTTATGGTTTATTATAGGAGAAGACATATTTACGTTCTTCAATCTTTTTCAATAAAGCATACAGATTAAAAAAATCCCCTCTAATTGCTAAAATAATTACTCGAATGAAATCAAAAGCAAAATAGTTAAATTAAACTTTGATAGAACAGAGTTAAAAGTTTCCAAAAAATATAAGAGTTGTAAACTAATATTGTAAATAAATTGTGAAGAATGTGCTTAATAGATGGATAGAAGAATCATGAAAACAAATACTTTCGATGGATAACAAAAAAGATAATTGAAAACATAAAACATTATTAGGAAGAAAATATATATTTTTGAAAAAATAATTGAGTGCGACCAAATTTGAAGGAAAAGAAACAAAATAATATTGGATAACAAAAACGAAATTTAATACAGTTGGAGACTTCAATTTGGGCCATTGTTGTGATGAGGAATTGGGTTTTAATTTCTGTCAAATTTTCAATAAAGAAACGACGCCGCTTCATTAAAGCGGAATGACGTCAACAAAAAACATAATAAATTGATAAACCTAGCTGTCTTCCTCAATATTCTTTTTATTTATCAAACCAGAACCTCTCCTCTGCTCCTTCAATGGTGTTAATGGGGGCAAACAAACAACAGTTCAAAAATTTCTATATAAAAGGCCAAAAATACCCAGAACACAGTGGGGGCACGTGCCCCCAGTGCCCCCACTGTGGATTCGTCCCTGCATGCATCCTAATTTCTACTATCGCGCTATTGTTGAAGATCTCAATGCATTTTGCAAGAGAAGTTGGATCCGGTAGAAATCAACATTTCTTTTTATGTGGAAATTGGACTTAACGAGTAATTATTGCAGCAACCCATGGAAAACACTTTCATTGTTTCTATGATTATCCTCTTCATACCCACACGATACAGTTTGTGTCTTCTATTATTCAAGTAAAATAACCATGAATGTTATAAACAATGTGTCCATAATCGGATAAAAATAATTTTTTTTAGGAATAGTTGTTTATTATTTTTTCTCATTGTTGATATATACTGCATATTAGGATTCTTGTTGGAATATTGGATTTATTGGCTCAAATGCAAAGAGTAAATAATCTTTGTTACCACAGGTTTTATGTTAGCCCTTTTGAATATTTCATGTATTTTTTCTTGTTCATGTCTTATTTCATTGTACTTATATATATTACTCATTAGAGGTTTATATCCCAACACAGAAGAAATAATGTCCAAACTATGACGAATCACAATTCTAAAAGGAAATACAAACTGGAAATTAGAAAACCAACTTCGATGTTCATTTATGAAGTTGATAAATGAGAAAATGCAATGCATGTGTTTTCTCACCTTTGTTAGAACACCTGTAAATGAACATTTTAGTTGAACTTGCAGCGTGCAGATTATGACCAATCTCATACTTCATGGGCTTCAAGCCCTTCCCACAAATTGCGCTGAACTTAGGGAATATCAAAGTAACCCTCCCACAGAAGCTATTGTAATTTGTTAATGTGTTAATGATTTTATCTTTGTTCTTCTTTATAATTTGGTATTATTTTTCAGAAATCTGAGGCAAAGGCGAAACATGCAGCTTTGTCTTCTTCCCGTAATATTCGGGTAACGGCAATGATAGAGCCGAATTATCACGATCGACATCAAATGCCCCCCACCTCCAATATGGGTTTTTGAAAGAAACTACCGTGTTGATGTTCAAAATGAAAATGAGTTTATAGCTTTGATGCGACGCGCGTGGCTAGAAAGCCATAATATGTATACCGAAGTTACATACATTGAGTACATGAAATTGACAAGCGACTTTGTCATCGACCTGTGGCCCCTTTATAACAGTATAACATATATTTGTCGTGATGTGGAGTCGGACTATGCACCTCGTGTTTAGGCTTGGGGTAGTTTAGAACAAGTGAAAGTATGAGAAACATACATGGGTCCGGAATGGCAACAACTGACTTTTTGTGAAAGGATAAATATTTTTCGAAATGGGCAAATTCAGTTGCGGTCGGAGGATTTAACTGCACCTCCATCGGCCGGACAACCGGCAATCGAGCCTGAAAATAATGCCAATGACGACGATGATGACAACAACGATGACGATAATGTTGATGCTGATGGGCTACCGGATGATGTTTTGGGTGACATACTAGGTCAAGGAATGCCAATAAATTGGGTGCTTTTAGCCCATCTCATAAATCAAGGCGATGTACGTGAATATTTCTGGTATTTAGGGCATTCTAACTAGTGATGTTGGGTTTTGAATTGACTGGTTCTGCTTATTCTGACATGACATGGACTGAATCTTGTTGGAAATAAAGAGTTGGTGACAGAAAACTTATCGATTAGAAATGTTTGTGTCGTGGCGAGGCCACTGCCTTGAAAGCGATTTCGGCAGACATGGTACAATCTGAAATCCGGTTGCTCCCAAGGTTAACACAATGAACCTCCGAATCGGTATACTCCAAGTCGGATCGGTTTAAATCAGCTAACTAATCCGAACGTTATGAGAAAAACGTGGAGTAGTGGAGCAAAACTAGCAAACAAAAACGTTTGACTAAAACTGATTAGAATGAGTCAAAACACAGAAAAAGTATAAGTGAAAATAAAAGTAACAACAATAGTCAATATCCAGAAAAGCTAGAATAGAACATATTGTGAAAACTTCAAAGATGAAAATCGAATTGGTTTATATCAGCTAACTAATCCGAACGTTATGAGAAAAACGTGGCGTAGTGGAGAAAAACCAAGAAACAAAAACGTTTGACTAAAACTGATTAGAATGGGTCAAAACACAGGAAAAGAATAAGTGAAAATAAAAGTATGGCCCAGCCCGGATGGCAACGCGTGAGCGAGCGTGCGTGTGGTATATTTGCCAAAAACCATTAAACACAATTGAATACTGATAAGGTCCAAATCCTTTATAAACTCATTTAAAAACTTGTAAGTTTTCCATGTGGGATTGTAAAGTAAAGGAAAAAGCTTAAAAGATATTTTCACCAACAAAGATAAAAGCCATTTCACCAACAAAGATGACTATATTTATTTTTTCATGTCAGTTTAGTTTGTTATTGGGTGTGTTATGAACTAAGTGATGAGATATTATTTCATCAAAATGAATCTTTTTTTAATGCGCGAACTGATGTCTCAAATATAAAATTGGTTTCACAACTTATAGGAAAATTGAATTGTTGAACCGTTGGTCACAATTTACTGAAAGTTGAACTCACAACAATACCAAATTGTCTCCTTTTTTAATTTTCGAAAGGATACCAAATTTTAGCCTACAAATAAATGTTGGTTAGATTAGTTAAACGTTTTGAAAACGCCATTGTTTTTAGGTCGAAGGTGACTAGAACATGCCAAAATTGATTGAAACCGACGAATTAATTGTAAACCAATTGACCTAAGAACAGAGGCGGAAATTGGGGGTCCAGCCGGGGCTCGAGCCTCCATGCTCGCCGAAAATTGCTTAAATTTTTTTTTTTTCAGATCTTAGATTTACAGATCCGGCCAGCAAACTAAGACCTAAGGCTCCTTTGCGCTTTAATGAGGAAGAATATGAAGGACTCATTCCTCCTTTTAAATTTGTCTCTAAATAAACAAAATGACGCCGTTTCACTCGTTTTACTTTAGTAATTTGTTTTAAATTTTATTTTATAAACGCAGCCCCAATTTCTTTCAAAAGATCAAAATTAAAGGTTGAACCCAATTTAACTGACTTGTTAGTCTGTAATTGGTCTTTTAATTTCTTTTTTCACTTTTTTGTTGTTGATGTGATTCATGGATTCATTTGATTTTTTTTTATAACTAAATACTATTATTAAGCACAAGCAATCGAACATCATCCAATACAAAAAGATCAAAAAAATTTGGAACATCCACTGCTCTAACTTCTGCAGAATCTAAACTTGAACCTCATTTAGCTAATTCATGGGCCAATTTATTACAATTATGCCTAGCATAAACAAATTGGACCTTTTCAAACAAGTGTAAGTCCTCCGTAATATCTTCAAGGATAAAAAATGTGTATATAGAAGGAGGCTTCTTTCCATTAAGAGCCTCTATAATGTTGTTTGCATCCAATTCCACAAAAAGCTGCAAAAGTCTCACTTCTGTTGTAATTTTCATACTTTCTCGCAATGACAACGCCTCTGCTACTTCGGGAGATAAACAACCTCCAATTGGCACACCGACCGATAACAAGACCAACCCCTTGTTGTCTCGAATAATAGCTCCATCACCATACCTATCCCCGTCTTTCCTGAAAGATGCATCAACATTCATTATGAAAAACGGTTCCGGAGGAGGATGCCAATGAGATGGAACCCAAACAGCAGAACTACGATTGTTGACGTTATCCCCTGGATCCTTCCATTCCTTGATTAATTCTTGTGCCCTTACTACACACAAGCTAACGCATTCAATCTTGCTTCCATGGACCCTTTTGTTCCCGTCGAACCAGATTAACCACAACATAACAACACATAACGGAGCTGGATCCCGAGGAATCTGGTTAAAAACATTACTCAACCACTCCGCCACATCATTTCCATGGATATAATCCACTCTACACGACGACCAAACATCATCATAACAAGAATGTTCCTTGTGGAAGGTGGGTTACATCATCATAAGAAGAATGTTCCTTGTGGAAGGTGGGTTGGTAGGAATGAAGTCTGCACTTACTACCCTAATAACATGTTTTGGAATCAGTTTCATACAACATGCAGCCAACTCGTTGGACTCCGATTTGGCCTTAATCCAAGGGCCTCGTAACCGACGGTAGGTATCACACCTTGGGCACTGTGTAATAGGCATGCGGTTCAGCAAATATTTATATAGAATGTCTGATTCTCGAACCATGGTTGTTCAATTAAGACATCATAATAGAAAACATGTAACACCCAGGCCCAATACCATGTAGATATTGTCCGCTCTGGCCCAAATCCGTCACCATTGGGCCGCACGGCTTTAAAACGCGTCATACATGTATTGGGTCCACAGATCACTTATAAGCCTCAGTTCACTCCTCTCTATTTCCGATGTGGGATTCAGTTCATTCATGTCCCCATCGCCATCCCTTAGAGCCGCTCCTTGTACAGGCCTTCTCACCCCGACGCCACTCTCTCTGGACCAGGTCGTTACAAGCCCACCAGCTTCCGCATGGTTCGTCCCCAAACCACACATCGTACATAGAGAGCCGGCTCTGATACCACATGTAACACCCATACCCAATACCATGTAGATATTGTCCGCTCTGGCCCAAATCCGTCACCATTGGGCCGCACGGCTTTAAAACGTGTCATACATGTATTGGGTCCACAGGTCACTTATAAGCCGCAGTTCACTCCTCTCTATTTCCGATGTGGGATTCGGTTCATTCCTGTCCCCATCGACATCCCTTAGAGCCGCTCCTTGTACAGACTTTCTCACCCCGGCGCCACTCTCTATGGACCGGGTCGTTACAAAACATATACAAGAATTAGACATATTTCTAGAAGCAATAAATATGAGAAAAAACACTTTCAGGCGTGCTCAAAACGGTAATTGTAATTTTATTGAGTCAAATTAAAGTTATATGATTTTTTTTTTCCTTTTGAAATATTTATCCATAGAATGTGCTATGAATAAAAATAAGTGCAACCTAAGATATATAGGGTCAAAATTTAAAGTTGAGGTACTATAAAATATATACAAAATTTAGAAACTATCGATCCAATTTATCCTTCAATGAGATATTGCAATTTAGGATGTTTAACCAACATTCCAGTTACCAATTACATTTAAACTCCAACTTAACGTTACGTATAAACCTGAAAATCAAAATATGCTAGTTCTGCATAAAAAATAAATGTAAAAATTAAGTGTCAAAGATATATGGTGTAATTTGTAAATTTGTCAATGTAGTACTAATCTTATAATTGATAGTTTTATATCATGTTTCTAATTGAGCATTTCTACTGTTATTGGTAATTTAGTTCACATATAGTTTTTATGAGTTAAGTTCAGCGGGTAATGTCATTTTATTCCTCTACTTTTAAATTTATTGCACTTCATTAATTATATCGTATTGCTAAATTTTTCGTTTCCATAATACACCCAAACATTCATAAAACCCCTAAATAAACATCATTATACAAATCAAAATTTTGAAAAAATAATAACAAAAATAAATCAAAGAAATTTCAGCTCCATGAAAACCCCTTAACCCTTTTTTAACATCAATTTTTGTCATATAGTTGGAACATATTACATCATCTCACCTTTGCAAAGTTAAATAATAAAGAGAAATGTTGGCGTGATGGTTGAGATTCTTGGAAGTAATAATTTGTACGAGGCTTTACAGGTGTCACGAAAAATCAACCATGCTTGATATTGATGGTGGTGATAATGGATTAACATGATGATACAATAAACATATGGGCTTTCTACATAGGGTTCATTGTATTTTCTTAAATTTATTGTGTTATCATTTTAATCAACATATTAAATGGGCCACATTTAGAGAAAAAGATAAGTCCATAGTTGACAATTCTGGACCATGACGCCCATTACTCTTAATCAAGTGTAATTTCCATAAAGATTTATGTATTGTATGGTATCTTGTAAGGATAAAAGGTTAATGTAGAATTCAACTTAAGATTACAATATCAATTTGTTTCATTAATTGATGACAAGCCATATTAAAAGCCAAAAAATATGATATTTTATGTATCTTTATACATTACCCAAAAATATTTTAATTTTAGACGAAAATTACCTCATATAAGCGACATAATCTATTAATATAATATTATTCAAACTTCTCTTTATTTATAGGACTATGCCTTGATGTCGACAATGTCATGATGGAAGTTTGTAGATACTACTTCGGTCTCCTCTGTAGGACTATCCCTTTTATAAATCGAGTATTTATGTTAACTGTATGTAACTACTTCTATAATCGTTCATTTCCTTAACTATACAAAAGAATTATTGATCAATTTAGCCTTTTAAATTTGTTAGCATATTAATTTAATCCAAAATTGCGTTCGGATATTAAATAGACCCTTGAACTTGACATTCAGGTCCAAATTAGTTGAAACTATGTGCTTATATATAATTAGTAGTTATTTAACACGTCTCCATTTGGACTAGTTTAGCCTTGGATATCAAGTTAAAAGACCAAACTAGTTTACAAACTTCTTTTTGAACTACATGGGTTCTACTAGTAGTTGTAACTAAACTAAAACGATCCTATATTGTATATAACAATAGGCATTCATTGTTACACAAATACCTCATTTTACTAAGATTATATTCTTTATGAGTGAAAAAACTGAACTGGACTAAAAATTACCGAACTAAACTACATTTTCTAAAAGTGAAATTGCTAACAATTATTAAATTGAAATGAACTGAAATCAATAAATTATAAAGAAACATGTCTGAGTTCTCATGTTAGGTAGTATATTTATATTCTAATTGTGTCAACTTTTATTCTAAAATTATTTTATGAAAGTTAGAAATAACATTTTTCGTGTCCATATACGTATCACGTATCTGTGCGTGAGCAGCTTATCTGTATGGTGACTTAATAGTGATGTCAAAAAGCATAATGAAAGAAGATACGAAGCAAGGTTGTGGAAATTTCCATGCTTTGTCGGCAAAAATAAGATTGGGGGTGGGAGACACATAGCACATGTATCTCACGTGATTCTCCTTTTTCAATTTTCATTCTCATCCTCACATTTTAATTATTTACTTTATTTTTAATTTTAATACTCCAGAAAAGCAAAAAGTTCAGAGGGGTGAAAAATAATAATAATAACAAGAAGAAGGCGACACGGTGAAAAGTGAAAAATGAAAAGGACTGAACTTTCTGCTATTATATCTTTGTACGGACAATTTACTTTCTATATATACATATATAAATAAAAGTTACTGCTATCTGCTGATTTACTTTCCTTTTTTCACTTGACTTTTCATCAATGTCTAGAAGTAGCCAAAACCGACTTATTATATATAAAAGGTGAATAATTTTGAAGTTTTCAACCTTCTATATAATTAGTTCTTTTTGTTATTTTTGTTTATTTTTTAATTTTTTAAGTAACATGTTTTAATTTTCATGACATTCATACTGTTGTATAAATGATTTGTGATTCATTTATGTATTCTTTTTCTATTTATGCCGAAATACAATAGTTATGACAAAAGTTAGTGACCTGATAATGTATTTCTACAAATATATGGATTAAACAGTGTATTATGTTAAACTTGGAGACTTTAAAACTATTTATCCATATATAAATTATGGGTTGTGTGTGATTTGTCATAGGCTCGTATGTTGTACATATATATGATCAGACATGGGTCCATTGAGGTTATTTCAGAGGTTCGGACTTTATGAAGACGTTGCTTAGGTTTGTTAGCTTACATGGAAGTAGTGGCTACTTATATATACAAATAGAGAAAGCAATCGGGCTGCTCATGCTCTGACAAAGTGCGGAGCCTTAATCAACATCTTAGAGTGGTGAGAGGCTTCGCCGAATTTTTGTTCTACTTTTGTTTATGATGATTTTGCTCATGTTGAACTGTTTTTTTTCTCTTAAATTTTGTTGTTTTCTTTTATGTTCTTTTCTTGTATGACTTGTTGGTTTTTCCTTTTAACTTGAGCACCGACCCAGTTGAGGTGTCAGTTATTTCCCTATGCAATCTCCATTTTTATTAAAAACAAAATGATTCAACTCTTTTGAGTCTAAATAGTGGTGAAAATCTTAACCTAGTGATTGAGATTCTACCTATGACTAAGGCACTCATAAGTCCGAATCATACCTAAAGCAAAAGAGATTTTCCTGTTTTATTAATAGTAAGCATAATTGCGCAAGTTTTTTCCAAAGAAGTTGTACATATCGAGTCTATACAATTATTAAAAGAAACACTTCAAAAAATATCATGCAAAATTATGTTTATTCTTATTTGTTACTGTTATTCAACCGATTGAAACAAAAGCTCGAGCTAATAGTTAAGGTTAACAAAGTCTTTTATATTAATCTCTGAGACACTCCTTCACGGGAATGGCTCATTAGACTTGAAGCGTGTACAACACAAGCTAAATCTACCATGTGTTTTTAATTCAACAAATATTGAAATTGTCGGAAATCGTAACTCAAGACTCCTTGATAACAGAGACTCTAATACCAGTTCATAAATCGATTGAACCAAAAGCTCGAACTAATAGTTAGAGCTAATCTTTTACATTAATTTCTTAATTATAATTACTAACACTATAAATAATAAAACTAATGGTCATGCCAATGTTGGTCATTAATAAAAAAACTTGAAAAGCGTTAATTAATAAAATTAATCACAAGAATTTAATTTGTTATTTCTGAAAAATTATACAATTATTTTCCACCGACAGTGGTAAGTGCCAAAGAAAGCATATGCCATTTATATATATATGAAATATATGTTTGACTGCAGTAGCAATGGCTGTTTTTTTGTTTCTATTATATTTTTTTTTTGTAAGTAAGTGAATTGAAGCTAGATTTTTGAATGTGAATGGGAAGAAAGAAACAAGAATCCACAAGCAACACAAATAGAAATCCTGTTAAAAAAGAAAAAAAAAATTCCTATATATTTTCTCAAAATTCTTTCATTTTAAAATGTAGTGAAGCTAAATATGACTTTTTAAATACATAAATTATTCTAACCGTTCGAGATATCGTTTGGGGTTAGTTAAACATTTGATTATGTTATATAAAATTTTATGATTCAATGTTGGAATCTAATGATATATAGCACCATGCACTGTTTGAATTTAATGTGAGAGAAATGTGTTGGATACCTCAAGATACTAGATTGAAAAACTATATATGACTTGTAAAAGGATACTTGACTTTTTGATATGGTATTAGAGTCATGATTCAGTGTTGGTACTTTCGTTGATATTAATTATGTGATGATTTGGTTTGAAATGGACGGTTCAGGACTAGGAGAGTTTGAGCAAGGAGAGGCTCTAAGTGATGACGATGAAAATATAAATGAGCTAATTTTCAAATCGAGTACAAAGAGAATGATTATCACTTATTAGTAGGACATGTATATAATACATACACGTTTTAAACCATTAGAGCAAAGCTAGATTTGAACCAAAATGAACAAATATCTACATGTGATAATGCAGGTGTTAGCATCACAAAGTAAATAAGTTGGGGGTGAGTAGGGCATACACAATAGTACACATAGATAAATTAGAGAGTTATATAATATTTATGATCTTTCCAGGTAGCTAGAGTTAGAGTGTTTTTAAAGTACGATGCAATGTAAAAATATGAAAGGTAAACAAGTGGATACGAGATTATTTAGAATATAATAAAAAGTTATAATCTCCATTTATTTATAACTAATGAAATATATTCTACTCTAAAAATACTATAAAATATCTCCATCTTTCTTCTTTTCCTAGAATTAATCAAAAGCAATCAAAATCAAGATCTTACTTTAAATTAACAATGATTTAATGGAATCAAACAAACATGAAATTGACACTAAAATTAATTGACAATTCCTTTTGTTGTATGTGGGCAGAGAGAATCATGATGGACCATGCAATATGTTTATCAATAATTCAGAGAATAAGCTGATATCTTTGCCAAATCTAGATTTGGGTTTTTATTTGTTTAATTTCCCTGATTATTTTAATTTTAGTTTTCTACTAATTAATCCAATTAGATATAACATTCTACTAAGTGGGCATTTTATAAACCAACATTGGTAGCCTCTAGGTAT
The DNA here is from genome assembly GCA_028411795.1 of Euphorbia peplus. Classification (NCBI taxonomy): domain Eukaryota; kingdom Viridiplantae; phylum Streptophyta; class Magnoliopsida; order Malpighiales; family Euphorbiaceae; genus Euphorbia; species Euphorbia peplus. The sequence continues at coordinate 1,361,733 of CP110843.1, read as the reverse complement.
ATGTGTTTTCTATTTCTTTTAACTAAAAGGTGGGAAAGTTGACAAACAGACTTTCCAATTAAGATGGTATTCGTAAACACTGATCCAAAACTAGGTCTAATACATTGAGAAGAAAAGAAAAATTGTGTTTTCTGTAAATTATTAGCTAGGTTTTTCTATGTTTTACTGTTCTTTAATTTTCCAATCCTAAAATTGATATTTGAGTTATGAAAATGACATTTTGTTCTACTTTTATTATTTGTAGTTCCTTAAGATGTTTGATAATATTCCAACATAAGGGAAGTGAAATAAATGATGTGATGTTATTTTGTGTCATCTTAGATATTTAATTCATTGATTTTTTTTTCTAAAATATTTATCAATTGTTTATGAAATATTAATTAATACTTTCTTTTACATCCTTAACTACCCAAATGAATATCCACAATCTAAACATTAACTTTTAAGACTTAAATCATAAAAAATAGGAAAAGTATAAGTATATTGTTGTGGTTTTATGAATTTGCAAATAGAAGATTGTGGTTTCATTTTTCGCAAAATGAGGAATGTGGTTTACAAAATTGACAATTAAAGAAATTTCACTTAAGGTGTTAATATTTAATAACATGTCATATTCACTTTGATCATGTGTACGTTGACTTGTTGATTTTGATGATGTGATACAATAAAATATTAATTTTTTGATAACATGTTACGTTGACTTAATGACGTAGAGGGTTGACTTGATGATGTGATAAATGTTGTTAGTCAATTTCTTTTATTTATCAAATGTGTAAACCACATGCCTCATTTTGTAAAAAATGTAACTACATTCCTCTAATAACAAAATATTAAAACCACCAAGATTTTATATGCAATTTTTCCAAAAAAATATTAGGATTAGTTTTATATTACTGTTTCACTTTTGTAAAGGGGTTTTTGTTTTCTGGTAAAAAGAAATAGATTTGACATGCTTATATTGGTTGCAAAATTCAATTCTATTAATGTTGAAGTATGTATTTTTCTCCAATTTTTTCTTTCAAACCTTCAACTGTTTAGGATAATGTTTTAGGTCAAAGACAAAGAAACTTTTTTGGACAAAACTATCATCATTTACATCAAGTTAATAGAGCATTTCCTTTAGCAGATAATATATATCATTATCCTTTTTTTCTTAAAAAAAACTACAAGTATTCATTTAAGAAAATGTGAAACCACGTAATACTAATAAAAAATTAGTTCAAAATAGTAAAGTCTAATCTTAAAATGTAATTGAAAGAAGATTATCTCACCAAAACAATGTGAAATATTTAATAGAGTGATAAAATAAAATATGGATAAACTTACAATATTTCTGTCCATAACATAGTTGAATCAATTTATTTACAACAAAAAATTGTAAGATAATAGGTAATTTTAATACTTTTGGTTCACGATTTGAAAAAAAAAGGTGTGATAATGAGGGTATGTTTTGAAACAAGTCGCATCTTTTTCTCCTAAAAAAAAAAGAGTGTACTAATTGATGGTTGGCGTAGTGGTAGCATGGGGCTGCGCTTGGTAGGGAGGTCTGCGGAGCGATCCCCCACAACTGCGATTGGGAGGGGTTTAAATACCATAACCTTGAATTCGTCCCGAATCCGAATTAGTCGACCCAATGTAGTTCGGAAACCGGATGAAAAACCTAAAAGAAAAAAAAAGAAAAAGTGTACATTACCTCATACATTATAAAACTCACATGCTTGCTAGCATAGTAGCTCCCATCATGTCGCCTTATGTATATGCTAGATCTACGAAAAATTATATATTTGACACCAATCTTTCCCATTACCATATTTGTGAAATTGAGCCAATTATTGTTGGAATTGAAATATTTACATCAATTAAAATTGAAGCGTATGTTTATTTAATTAGTTACTTAAAATATCTTGTTTTTTTCAAATTTAGGATCACATACTTTCTTTTGGAGTTTAATATCGGTGAAATTTTTAACAATATATTTTTAATAATTTTAAGGTAAATTTTTGAAGTACAAATAAGGTAATGTATTTTTTGTAATGGATAAGGTAATGTAGTTTTGGAAAGTAAATTTGGAAAGCCAAATTATCCGTTCATCTCTCTATTGTTTATTTAAGCATCCAAGGTTGATTCAGATTTGAGCCATGAAATGACAAGACTTTAAAAAAGGAAATAAACTTTTTATAGAAACTATTTTTGCTATCACTCTGATGAAAACACACCTTGAGCTCCTAATAAATACTTTAAACCAACCAAAAGCATTTCTATTCTCCTTTTTCTAGTTTGTTTTTTTTAAATAAATTAAAATTTAGTTAAAAATAGTTGTACCTATTTGAAAAGTCGGGGGAGTGAGCTAAATTTTTAATAAAGTCAAAAGTGAAAAATTTCAAACCTCATTAGAAGATGAATTTTTTACCACTTTATGCCAACTCTAATTGACTTAAAACTTCTTTGTTATTTTAATTTTAAACAACAAATATGAAATGATTTTTTTGTTAGGGTTGAATATCTACAACCGTAACTTTCAATAAAACTTAATAAATATATATTTTCATTTTTTATTTTTTGAATTTTTATATTATATTTATCAAACACTTTTTAGTAATTAGTTTGACATTGTTACTTTCAAGAAGTCTGTTTAACTTGTAAGTTGAAAAAACTATTTTTTTAAAAGGATACAAATTTTAGCATCTAAAAAAAACCCTTTTTACAATATTCTCATCTTATAAGAACAACAACGTTATATTTACTAAACATTGTTTTCAAATTTTGCAGCTTTTAAGAAAAACAACTTTGTACCTACCAAATGATTCTTTTAAGTAGATGTTTTTAAGGCTGAGAAATCTAGCCTTTAGTTCTTTCATACAACATTTTTTCTTACAGCAAGGCCAAATTTACCTAGATCAAAATTTGGACACTATCCTTACAAATATGATATATCTCAAACATACATTTTCTTTTTTTTTGGTAAATAATATCTCAAACATACTACATTAAAATAAAATCCACTTGAGACATATCTAAGTGCACAAAAAGCCCAACATATCACACTAAAATAGAAGAACATGGAATACAGTCTGTTTTACTCCACAACCCACTCAAACTCCCTCACTCTCACTCCATAAATCTCACCCACAAACCCCTCTATATAACCCCCCAAAAGACCCTCTAAAAAACCAATCTTTAACCCCCCACAAACCCCAAAAATGAAAACCCTCCTCCCCCTATCCTTCCTCCTCATTTTGACCCTCTCTAATGCCCAAACTACCCCTCAATGTAACAAACAACCCCAAGGCTCAGACCTCCAAGTGTTCCACATTTTCAGCCCATGTTCTCCATTCAAGTCATCAAAGGCCCTATCTTGGGAACAAAGTGTCCTTCAAATGGAGGCCAAAGATCAGGCTAGAATGATGTACTTGTCAAGCCTCGTCGCGGGGAAATCCGTGGTGCCAATTGCATCCGGGAGGCAGATTATTCAGAGCCCAACTTATATTGTTAGGGCAAAAATAGGAACACCAGCTCAAACTTTGCTCATGGCTATGGATACTAGCAATGATGCTGCTTGGGTTCCTTGTTCTGGCTGTGTTGGGTGTCCTTCTTCTACTATGTTTGATTCTGCTAAATCTACTAGCTTTAAGCCCGTTAAATGTGGTTCTACTACGTGTGCGCAGGTGAGTTCGATTAATAGAGCGTTATTCGTTTTGAATTTACGTTTTTAGTTGTTCAGGAGAACATTATTTAACTAATAATGTGCACACAGATAAGTTCGGTTAATAGAGCGTTATTCATTTTGAATTGGCATTTTTTAATAGTTAAAATAAAAAGTTTGTTTAACTAATATGACTATAGAGAAATTATATACAAAAAAAAAAACATATTTTTGAGAAACTACAGAAAAATTAGATGAATTCTATTTTATAATGTAAAAGAAAGTAAATTTTGAGTGATGTTTTAGTTCATTTTAGATGTTCTTTGACAAAGAAAAGTGTAGTGTGTGGATCATCGATTGGGAATTCAAGTTTAATTTGTTGAGTTGAAAGATTAAGGTTTTGATTGGTAAATTTGGAAGATTTAGAGGTTGAAAATGTTTTTTTGTCTGTCATGTAACCCATTTTGGTCACGGGGAAATTTTACTTTGTGGAAATTGTCTCCAATAGTTAGATACTTTAGTTTAAGGTTCAATATTTTTATTACAATACATTTTGAGCAATGTTCTTTTTGATTTAGTAGTATGTTCTTTATCACTTATTCTTGATACATTTTTTAGTTTAATTTTTTTTCAGCTTAATTCAATAAATTCAGGAAAATTTATTAAATATTCAATTAATAATTCAGTTCAGTTTAATTCTTTCTAGAAAAAAAACAGGTTCAAGTCTTTATTTATATTGACTGAATTTTGTTTAGTTGAAGTGAATTTAGTAAACTGAATTGAATTTTGCTTTAATTTAGGTAAAAGAAGGAACAAGACATAATAAATAGACTATCTAAAAACTTAAATATGCCTTTCGAAAAAATACTTAAATATCGATTAACTTCATACCAATTAATTAGATGTTTATATTACTGAATAAAGTTGATTTGAGTAGGTAAATCTGTTGAATTAAATTTTTTAAATTAAAGATCTTAAATTCAAGTATACACAAATAATTATTGAGTGCGAGATCCATTTAAGTGTCTCAGTAGTTAAGCTATTTTTTATTTTTTTTTGAAAAAATAGTTAAGCTATTTTTAATATTATAAGTAAACTTTCCTTGTAAAGTTGACCTTTTCTTGATAATCTAGGGACCAATATTGAACTTTTCGTATACATAGTGTCAAATAATTGAATTATCTCATCATGGGAAAAGAGCTTTTGTTCATATCCTTTTGTAACTATTCTCAATTCCAAAATAACCCCATGTGAATTTTGCAGGTACCCAACCCCATTTGCGGCGGCAGCGCGTGTCAATTCAACCTGACTTACGGTGGCTCATCAATCGCGGCTAATCTGTCGCAAGACACGCTAATGTTAGCGACGGATCCAGTCCCTAACTACACATTTGGTTGCATTACAAAGGCCACAGGGACCTCTGTCCCTCCACAAGGGCTCTTAGGCCTTGGCAGAGGACCTTTGTCACTTTTGTCCCAAACCCAAAATTTATATAAGTCAACATTTTCTTATTGTTTGCCTAATTTTAGGGCCCCTAATTTTTCGGGGTCCTTGAGACTCGGTCCTACGGCGCAGCCCTTGAGGATTAAGACTACACCCTTGCTAAAGAACCCCAGAAGATCTTCTCTTTATTATGTTAACTTGATGGCTATTAGAGTTGGGAAAAGAGTTGTCGATATTCCTCCGTCTGCTTTGGCTTTTAATCCGACTACTGGGGCAGGGACTATCTTCGATTCAGGTAATGTTAATGTTTTCCACTAGGTAATTAGTGCTACAATATCGTGCTCACAAAAGTTTTGTATAAAAAATGACACGTATAGTTTTTATTAGAAGAATGATGTGTGTTCGGGTCTTCCAAAATTGGACACTTTCCATTAAAAAAAAGAAACTCTAGATTTGCGAATGACGAATGAATTAGTTGGTAGGATTCAGTTCGGTTCCTAAGATTTGATTAAACTTAGTGTGAATTTGACTCGAGTCCAAAATAACACCAATACTATATGGACATGTATTATTTTAGCGAGACTTTGCTGCAATAAATGCGAACTTGAAGGATCAAATTGATACATACTTAATTTTGAATTTCATTGATCATGTAAAATAACTTTAAGGACCACATTGATTATGTTTCCACTAATGGGAGAGCTTTATGCTTAATAATATTGACTTATGAGGTACAAAATTTAACTATTGAATGTCAATAAAATTGAAATGATAGTCAATAATATTAGTGGGCCAAATGTGTCAAAAATAGATGATTCGTAGTACAAAAATCATTCAAGATTTATGAGGTGGAAATAAAGAAATTCTACTTTCAAAAAATAAGATAAATACTAACTTAATTTGTATGATTAAGTTAAATAACTAGTGAGTTTGATTAATCGCGTTAGAAATTAATATAAAAGTTATCATTGGTTCTTAATTAAAAACTTAAGTTGATAGTTGAGAGTTAATAATATTTTTTATATTAATCTTTGAATAAGACCCAATAATATTCTTTATATTAATTTCTAACAAATCAAATTTGAATTGAATTAATTTAATTTTTCAAAGTAGATTAAGCAAGTAAAAGCTTTAGTCTGACGGTCGTACACCTTGGGACTAAACAGAGATAAAGCGGGAAAACTTATAGAGGAAAAGTAGAATTTTAAGTACTTAGTGAATCTAGACATTCTAATGGAGTCAAATCAGTTTTTCAATTTTAAGCTGCTAAACTGACTTCATTTAAACAGTGGTTATTGACTTGCAGAGAATAATTAAGGGTTTATTCCAAATATTTAATTATTTCAATATAAGCAAATTTTATGGGTTTTAGTAACAATTTTAGCTTCTCTATTTTTCAAACTACAGGTACCGTATTCACGCGGCTAGTTGCCCCAGTCTACACCGCGGTTCGTGATGCATACCGAAGACGTGTTGGCAACGCAACTGTGACATCCCTAGGTGGATTCGATACATGTTACACAATACCCAATTTTGTATCCCCAACTATAACATTCATGTTTTCCGGCATGAACGTCACAATGCCGCCGGACAACCTAATAATCCGAAGCAGCACGGGTGGGCTCTCATGTTTAGCGATGGCATCTGCACCGGACAACGTGAACTCGGTGCTGAATGTGATAGCGAACATGCAGCAACAGAACCATAGGATTCTCTTTGATGTGCCCAATTCAAGGCTCGGTGTTGCACGTGAGACATGCACGTGATTTTTGGTTGATTTTGTTTGCTTTATGTGATTGAGAACTTTATATTTATTTCTTTTTTCTTAATTTGGTATTGGTGAGGTGTACTTTCTAATAATAGATAATATATAATGTCTCGTGATGTTTAGATGTCTTTTTTTGAACTAACTTTTGAAAATGAAAATAAAAATAAGGTTAAATCTCACACTTAATTAATTTAATTTCATATAATAAATTACAAATACACACCTAATTAATTTAATTTCATTCTTCTTTCTCTTCTCCTTCTTCCCTCTTCTTCTTTCTCTTTTTCTTTTTTTAATTCTAATCTTTGAGTGTATTGTTTTCTCTAGTGAAAGTGAGATTGAGTGCAAAGGGCCAAATGTATAGTGAAAACCCACAAAGTTCACGTGTCTAAATGAAAAAAAGTGTCAACTTGAAGAGTCTGAAATAGAGTTAAGCTTAAAAATAATTATGAGAAGTGGTGAAAGATAATGAGATAAAATTGATGTGATTTCTTTTTTACCGTTAATAATGCTTTCTTTAAACTATTTAACTCTTAATTTTTGCTAGTTTTTTATCTTTTAATTTTAAATACTGTATCATTAGTCAAATTATAAGTTGTGGGATATTAGTATAGAATTATTATTTTTTAAGCATGTAATTATCATTCTCTTTGATATTAAAATTTAAAATGATAATTAATTATTTATTTGTGAAATTTGAGCATGTTGTAAGATTAAGGCTTCATTGTAAAGGTAAAAAAAAATCATGCTCGAAGTTACGTTGAAAATTTATATAAAAAATGTATTGCGCTTTAACAAAAATCTTAACCTAATTATCATCAAGTCGTAATAATAGTTTTATATTAATATCTGACAACATATCTCACAGTTAAATATCACACGTTGCTTAATTAAAAATTGAAAGAGCAATTCTCTATTTCGTTATACACTTTTTAGCGTGACGTATATCTTTGTTTAGCATTCGAGTCACGCTATTACATATCTTACATTATTTAAATCAAGAAGCATGTCATACTTTTACTTGCTCAAGTAGCATGAGACATGTTTTGATATTGAAAGTTTGACAAATAAGAGTCTATTCCCTTTTACAGGAAAAAAAAAAAATGAACTGAACTGACTTGAAAATTGTGAAAGAATAATATAAAACACGTTGTTAGCTTTACCTATAAGCTCGATCTTTTAGTTCGACCGATTAAGTAACTGGTATCATAGCCAATGTGATCGAAAAGTCTTAAGTTCAATTACTGGCAACCTCAATATTTATTGAATTAAAACACATAGCAAATTAGCTTGTGTTTTGTACGTTTCAAGTTTAATGGACATTCGGGTGAGGAAATGTTAAAAAAATATAAAATAGTTACTTTGAGCTTTCAATTCAGTTGATTATGGAACAAAAAAGTTACTAAATTTAAGTTTGAGTATTCAATCAAACTATAAGCAAGTTTAACTATCTAATTAAAATACTCTAACAATCTCCATCAAGAAAAATCTACAAAATAAGAATCTCATGACTTTTATTTTTCAGCGAGGTTATGTCACGGGTTGATCCATAATTTCAGAAAAGATTATACCATGTCACGGGTTGATCTGTAATTTTCAATTATTAAATTTCTATGATGATGTAATATGATATTTCACTGTCATCCTTTTCTAGAACTTCGTACTTCGGAATTATATAGACATGAGACTTCTTTATACTTTTACCTCAATTATAATCGGAGAATATTATTTTTATTAGAAAATTCTATTGCCAGCGATCTATATATTCCACGTAATTATATATTTAACGCGGATGACCTCTATAAATTTTGTAAGAGATTCACAGCCGTAAAACCCATATAGCATATTTGCTTGCAAGAATGATTTCCAAACAAACAAGTGATTGATTGCCTCTAAGATTGCTAATTAATGAACATAATATACAGATTAAAGCTGCCAAAGGAGATCTTCCTTTAACCTTCACCTTTATGTTACAATTCGATTTAAAGACTGTTAAATTACGCTAAACAGCATTAAGCTATTGATATGGTTTTCATTTTGTTGCGGGTGGTTCAGCTGTTAGCGGATAGGCCTGCAAACCGGCTAGATATGTGGCTTCAACTGATGCAGTTCCTTCTTTCTCAAAATCATCCCAAGAACTGGTGGACAGTATCACAAAATCAGCCAGCTTCCCCGGAGACAACGATCCGATCTCATTCTCCAGAAAGCATGCCTCAGCAGCTGAAATCGTATGCCTGCCATTGGATAGCATGAATTTCATTCATGAAACCAAAAATCAGTTCCAATATAGAGCAAACAATGATTATATATTCTGCATAAAATGTGACCTGTTACACAGAAATGGAAACGGACACCGGATATGTAAGCAATACTTACGCTATTATTGCATCTTTCAATGAGAGGCACTCGGATGGAATCCAGGAACTCTCCCAACCAGGAGGTATTCTTTTCATTGCTGTTTTAATGGCTCCCAAAGGGTTAACATTTGCAACCTGAAATAGCGGAATTGATATAAGATTTACTGGCCGTTCGGAACAAACTACACATCTGAAACATATAACGATTGAGTACTTACTGGCCAGTCAGAACCCAAAGCCAACCGAGCATTGTTTGCTAGGAGTGATCGGAATTGATAAGACCCCTTTTCGGCTCTATCCATTCCGAGCTTTTTTCTTGCAGTATCAGCATCATCGAGTAGATGATCTGGCTGTTGAATTATGAAGCAGCAATTTGTAATCAATGATTAAGTTATCCTCTAACAGAGCATGACAAGACCGGCACGTTACAGGGACTAGATAAAAACGTGCTTCTAACATGAATCCCTCTATGTGTTTGGAGGAAGAAAGATAAGTAATTAATAGAGAGTCAAATTGTTTCATCTGTAAACATTAGTGCTAACATTATACGGTTTTATGTGTGGGGTTAAATGTCTTTCCTCCTCCAGTAACCGTAGGACTAAATTTGTAACTTATTCCTATAACATGTAGATAAAAAAAGAGGTACCTGTACTGAAACAATGATCCGTTGTTCACCAAATCGAGCAGCTGTTCCAGATGCCAAATGCTGAGCATGCTCAATCTAAGAGTAATATAAAAACAAATGAATCTGTTATTGATTATTGACAGTAGTTCTTTTAAAATTCCAGGAGAAACGAAAATCTGATTCCATAGCGAAATGATACCCGAAATCTTCTATCCCTTTCTCCGTTTGTTGATGCAACTGATTCATACAAATCCAGTACCATGTCATTTGCTTTGTCACCTATTGCATGAATGGCAACCTGAAAATACACTCGGATTTCTAAATCACCCGATATTAAAACACAAAAAGCATAGGTCTAGACAAATATAAAGTCCGTAACAAGACAAGGAGACACCTGAAGTCCAACTTTATCAGCTTCCATAGTCATGTTGAGAAGACTTTCAAAATCTGAAACTTGTAAGCCATAATTGTGAGGCTCCTCGACATAAGGCTAGGACGGGAAAAATTCAGAGGATAAGCGAGGTTCTAGTTCAAGTCCCACTTAAACAAGCACACTTTGTTCTCACCTCATAAAAGAGTGCACTATTAGAACCCAAAGATCCATCAGCAAAAGCTTTAACGCCCCCTAAATAGATCCAATCACTTAGAGAACGGCCTGTTTTTGTAATAAGATCCTGAGCCGGTAAACAACACTTCATTAGCAACACCGATAACAGAGACTAGCAAATACTAAAGAGGTAACTTCAATAAAATCTTTACATGTAGGCGGGACCATGTTTCCATCGGGAAAAACAAGCAGACCCTAGTCCTCATCTTGCCTAAAGAATCAGCCCATTGATACAAATCTGTTCAAATGAGAAAAAAAAAAAAAACTTGAATTATTTAAGTGAGGCACGATTTCTCATTTTTAAAATTTATGACTTAACTCTAAATAAATATGTCATTTATAAGTGCAGTTAGGTTATGTCATTTATAAAAAAATTTCCAATGAGCATGACCAATTTCCAAGAGGCTACAACATAAACCTGTCAAATCCTCCCATGAATGCTCAGTTGATGCACCAGGAAGGTATCTTCCAAAATCAACGACAGCTGTTACCCCTTTCGCCAAGGCAAGATTGCTAGCAGCAAGCAAGGCTTTCCTTCTTTCTTCTACCGAGACCTCAGGGATCCACGGGAAAATGAGTTTCATTGCAGCATCTATTACCAATCCAGTAGGTTCTGAACAACGACGTCACAAAATAGTTAATACTCGAATTGCTACTAACTTTGGACATTGTTGCAAATCCTACAATAACAATCTTCAGGCTACTTCAATAAATGACAAATGCAGTTGACAGCTAATTTTATTTTATTTAAGGCATTTCAATAAAACTGACAAAGACTCTCTTTAGCTCAGAGACGCAACCTAAACAATATGGAATCAGTTTCCTTCAGTTATATTGTGAAAGACTGGAAATGATAAGAGTGATTCTGCGAAAAATCGGACCTTAAGAACAATGGTCTTTGACAGCACAAAATATTCATCACACAAACAATTACAGAAGCTCAAACACAATGAACTGTTGATGTGTTACCTTAGGTTAGACTATACTGCTTAAATCAAGATGCTCAACAATCTAGTTTTAGAAGTGCAATTTTGACTCTTAAAATAATGAAATTAAATTGAAGGTGTATGAAACAATTTTCCTAGACTAAAGTAACTACCTCCATGAGCAGACTTCAAAATAGTTCCACCAATAGGATCTTCTGAGGCTTTACCAATCCCCGCTATCTTCAGCGCCACTGAATTAGCCAAGCCCATATGACCATCCATCCTAGTTAACCACACCTGAACAACAAAACTTTTCAGTCAATGTCATGATGATATGGGGAGGAAATGCATAGTGTCAAACAAATTACGGGTTCTTACAGGATTGTGCGTTGTGATATCATCGATCCAAGAGGCTGATGGTAATTCTCCGCCCCACAGATCATTGTTCCATCCGCCACCCAACAGCCAGGAACCTTCTTTTAGATCTGATAGATTATATGTTTGCGTAAATCATTCGCAGAATAATCAAATTATTTGACAAGCAATTAAACTTATAATGTGCTGAAAAACACGTAATATTGCAAAAAGCATGAAGATTACTTCTTACAGCTTCCTTGATTCTTCTCACAAATTCATCTTTTCGATTTACACCATGCAATTCCACACGCATCATCTGTATTACATTGGTACAATCTCAACACCATGTATAAAGGCAATAACTAGAGGAGATAACAAAGTCGGCATCGATAAGAGAACAGTCTAAAACAGCTCAGTAAAAAAAAGGCAAATTTCTGTGAAGTGAAGAGTCGGGCGTCAAGACAGACGAGAAAAATGTGAAAACACAAAACAGGGTCAGATTATCAACTAAAACACTTAGCAACAGCGTTTCCTTCTCGAGCACTCAAGAAATGAGAAAATTCAAGCGTTTAACATATAATTACACACCTAAACTGGTCTATTATAGACCTCCAACACCCCTATTTACCATGTACTGAATAAGCAGACTTCAAAAAAAGGTTAATTTCTGTGAAGTGAAGAGTCAGGACTCAGGAGTCAAAACATGGTCGGATTATCAACTAAAACACTTAGCAACGGCGTTTCCTGCTCGGGCACTAAGGTAATGAGAAAATTCAAGTGTTTAATATATAATTACACACCTAAACTTGTCAATTACAGACCTCCAACACCCTTGTTTACTATGTACTGAATAAGCAAACTTCAAAGTAGACACAACACGACCGAGACCCTGTTATTTATGACTGAAAATTACTGAACTGGACTGAATTGAAGTGCATTTAACTGAACTGAAATTGCTGAACTGAAAAGAACTATAGATAAGTTATAAAGAACAGGCCCGAGTTAAACTTTCACCTAAAACGCATTGTATACCACTGTCGAGCTTCCAGCTAAACATAGACAAATAATGATACAAAAGCTTGAAAACAAACAGTTTAGGCGTGTTATTAAGCACAATTAAGCCAAATTCGAGCTCAAAAACTAGTCAAGCTATTAAATTTGAACATCAAATTCATGATGAACAAGACATGAATTCGGATAATTTAAACTCGATTAATACCTGCAATCCACCAAAAATGAAGTGAACATGCGAATCAATAAACCCAGGAACAACTAGTTTCCCTCCAAGATCCAACACTTTGGTCTCACCGCCCGCCAAACCCTACACCAAAATGCTCAATAATCTCAATCACAGATTCATCAAACCTAGACTACATTCAGTAAATCCAAAAAATTTACGAACAACAACTACAACAAAGCCTTAGGCCCTGTTCTTTATGACTGGAATTTACTGAATTGAACTGAACTGAATACTACTAAACTAAACAGAAACTGAAATGCATTTACTGAGCTAGAATTACTGAACTGAATTGAACTGAATGCTACCGTCTAAACTAAAATCAATTACTGATAAGTCTTAAAGAACACCGCCTTAGTTCCAAAATGATTCGGAATCAGCTAACATAAAGAACCGTAAAGCTCAAGTCGTGTCGAGAACATAAATTTAGTAACCTGAAGAGCAGAATAATTCCCAACTCGGAGAATCCTGCCGTTCCGAACAGCCATTGAATCAGCAAACAGCATCGACGCGTCGCTGGTGAAAATGAGTCCGTTTTTCAATATGAGATCAGCTCGTAATCCCCAATTAAGCCATTCTGGAAACAGAAAGAAACCCTAGAAATCAAATTCAACATTTCAACCAAAAGGGGCAAATTATTGAAATCGTAATTACGGTTGAATTGAGGAAGCAAGAAGATGGATGAGAAGAGCGCCATTAAAGCTGAGATCATTCTCAATCGATTCATGGCGCCAAAAATTATGACTCTTCTTCAATTTTTCATCAAGATTCTACTACTCAGCATACTCAAAGATTCAGTGGCTTTTCTTGTTTTAGGTGCTTGGAGTTTTGGATAATTGTCAATTTTAACCTATTGTTTAAGGGATTTCAGTATTCACCCCTATCTTTTTTATAATTTATTGCCACTAACTTATTGGCACTAACTAAGTGTTTATAATTTATATAAAATATATTATAAAGTTCCCACACCACACAATAAACTTATTGCCACTAACTGTTTATTAAACAGAAAATCAAGCACTTGTACATATTCTCATTTGATGGCTAAATTTTCAGTGGAATTAATTCCCAATCCATGATTTTTAATTTTTTCTTCCTTTTCAACTTTCTCTTAAAATGTTGAACTTTTGAACCTTTATTTTGCTTTTTTTCCAAAAAAGATGTGAAAATGGAACATTTTGGAGCAGAAGAAGCAGAAATAAAATGAATAAACACAATTTTAGTGAAGCTAAAACACATTTTGCATCGTTGACATGTTAGTGATTAGTGTGATGACATGAGGTACACATGCAACATAATTAACCAGATTCAAACTACGTAAGAGTACTTTATATAATAATGAAATGATTATTCAGATTTTGAAGCAGTCGTTCACTCGATAGTGCTAACTTAATTCTATTATTTATCAATTTCGATTATTCTCATTCCCCGCTTTGGAAAGTATTATATCAAATGACATAAAGCATTCGAGCACTATCTCAATTCTATTATTTATCAATTATTGCTTTTGTTTTTTTGTTTTTAAATTCTATCTTAACTTTCTCTTCAAATGTTGAACTTTTGAGCCCTTCTTTCTCAAAAAAGGTGTGAAAATGGAAAATTTTGGAGCAGAAGAAAAAGAAAATAAATGGATAAACACATTTTTGGTGAAGCTAAAACCTTACCTTTTATGTGTATTTTGCTCTTTTTGTTTTGCAGGATTTAATATAATCTCAAAGGTTTCTTTAGATAAAGGCATGAGTCTTTATGTCCTTGTGGCTTATGCTTATGTTTTTGGAACTCTAACTACAGCTATTCTAGCACTTCTATTTGAAAGGTTGGTTGATTTTCTAGCCTTCTTGTGCTTTATTTGGTATGCAGAACTCGAAACGAGGCGGAGATTCATTATTCTTAACGGGGTTGTACTCTATTGAGAATAGAGAATCTCTTATTAGACACTATATGAAGATGAAGATAGAGCAACTCTCTTTCTACTTTCAAGAGTGTGGTTTGGCATATATGATACCCGATTCGCCCTTATTAGTTTCGTCGAGATTAAGCTGGAATTATAGGGGAGGCTAAGCTTTGTTTTCTTTATGCATTATTAGTAACTCTAGTTCAGTAAATTCAGTAAATTCAGTAAATACACTTCAGTTCAGTAATTTTCAGGTCAGTTCAATTCAGTAAATTTCAGTCAAAAGAACAATGCCTAAGTTAATGTTGGAGCCCAGTTAGACCTCTAAAATTGGTTTAAAATAATTTTTTGAGCACTCTATAGGAACAACCATTTGTGTCTGCCAACAATTAGAACTTGACCCGTTTTTAGATGAGGTCCTCTTTTGCCCATACATACATTTTCACAAAATTATACTCATAAAAGGCCTCTTTTTTTTATTTGATTAAAAGACATGTTTACTTGTCAGGAATAATGAAAGCAAAATAAGTTTATCGATTTGGATTCAAATCTTCTTCCTTGGTCTTTTCGGGTAAGTAGAAAGCCTTTCTTCTTTTTTCCTTCTGAAATAATATACAATAACGACACTATTAGGGGAAAGTTCTACATTGGATCAGACCAATTCAGGTTATGCCCAATGGAAAGCTATCAAGTCAATACATTATTGATGTTATATCACCCAATTGGGTGAATTTAATGTTGACACGGATCCATTGTAGAATCACTCTGTATTAGGATACTTAAGATGTATTACCCTAGAGACTTCTTTCTGATTTGGGGAATATCTTAAACTACCCTAACAAAGACGTTCTTATGGATGATGTGGCGCTTTTAAGTTTGACACGTATGACTAGGGTGGTTCACCACAACTTTAGAGATAGTTTGCAAATAGCCATAAAAAGAAAATATTTTCCAAATTCACCATAATTGTCTTAATAAGCTGCAATATTTTGATACCTCTTATGATGATCAGAGTTTTGGCAAGAATATTCTATTATGCCGGATTGCAATGCACTTCGTCAACTTTTGCAGGTGCCATGCTTAATTTGATTCCATCAGTGACCTTCTTTCTAGCAATTTTATGCAGGTACACTCAAATTATTGATTAAAGAAAAAAAACTATTTTGAAAAAAATCTCTCTGTTTTCACCCATTTATTTACAAAGCAATGTGACATTTTTCATCGATAAAAAATCCGTATATTCAAAGAAATTCTACTATGAACCAGGTGCAATGGACTGTTCAATAAAAAAACGATAATATGCAATTTTTACTTTACACAAATCATTTTCCAATGAGGTGTTATGTATTTCATTTTTCATTGGATGATCCGTTGCACCCGGTCTATAATAAAACTTCTTGTATACTTAACAATACAGTTTTGACTGATACCGAACAAAATGAACAATTCAACGGCCAGAGAAGAAAAAGCTAGCATCTCATATTAGAGTATAATGATTAACATCGTTGATCAATTTTCTTTGATTTCGGTATATTGACACAAATTTTCTATACCGACTCGAATTCAAGTAATCCTATATTTTTCTCACAATTTTCAGAATGGAAAAAGTAAATTTGATGGAGGTAAGTGGCCAAGCAAAGGTTGGAGGAACAATAATTGCATTTGGTGGTGCTACATTTATGACATTGTACAAGGGTATTACTGTCATTTCCTTTCATAACCATCGTCACCAAGCTTCGTCGAAACATGTTTTAGATGGGAACTTAATTAAGGGTTCCCTTTTTCTCCTCCTTCAAAGTTTCTTTTATGCATCAACATATGTTTTACAGGTAATTAATTAGTTATTGCTAAGAGCAAGTTTACTCCTAACTAGATTTGTTTATGGGCTAGTATCTATTCCGGCCCACATGGCTTGAATAAGAAATTTGATGTTAGGCTCAGTCACAAGTCAAGTCCAATTCGACACGATAAACAAATCAATAGACGTCTATTTTTAACATTATAAATGATATAATTGAGAATCTAACGCTGCTAAATTGAGATAATTTCAGGCATGGACAATCAAAATGTATCCGGCTCCTCTCACTCTTACTACATTCTCATGCCTTTTCGGTATACCGATTGCAACAATCATCGCAGCAATTCTAGATCATAAGTCCTCATCATGGAAATTGTCCCCCAATATTACACTTGTTGCTCCAATTTATTGTGTAAGTGCAATATCTTCAGCATTTTCCTACTTTTTAGGGATAAAGATAATATCGAGATAATACTTAAGATAGTTATTAATTTGTCTTTGATAAGGTCATAAAAAAAATTGGTTCTTGATAGACTGAGTTCCTGATCATGACATTAAGACGATTCCGTGTCAATGATTTGGTTTCTTGATATGTGTTACGTTAAATTTTTAAATGATAGTCTCCATACATATAGACTCGACCAATCAAAAACTTTTTTTTTTTGGTAAATAATCAAAAACTAGCATACGCATGTCAGCAAAAGTTTACGATTGGTTAATTCAACATAAATATAGACCATAGTAACACTTCCCTGAGTTTATGACTAGTTTATCCATTAATTTTGAACAAATCTTATGGACTAGCACTCGGCTAGTCATATAAACTGTCACCCAGGTTGACACAAGAATTTTTGGATAGTTGAGTATACATGGATTTCGTATCATCATAGAAATTTTCTAAGATTTCGTGCATCAATCTTAAACGAATGTTATAACTGAGCTAATCAGAACTACCGTAAATAATATCTGAATTTTTTTTATTGGCCGAGTCCGAATCACGTTAAATTAGTCTATGCTTAAAGAATGTATGTAACGGACTACTCCTAATTTTGTTTTATGGACTAATTAATTATTTGGTGCAGGGAATCATGGTATATGGAATTACAACTTACATTAACACTCAAGTAATAAGAACCAAAGGCCCAGTTTTTGTGACGGCATTTTTTCCTCTGATAACTGTAATTGTTGCAATTATGGGATTGCTAATTCTACATGAGGCAATACATTTAGGAGGGTAATTACAGATTAATTATCTCTTAAACCCCAATTATATTACAATTACACCAAGTAAATTTTAATTGTGTTTTAAATACACTTATTTTGGTTTTCCAGGATTGTTGGAGCTGTAATGATAATTCTTGGCCTATATGCAATGTTATGGGGGCAAGAATATGAGAAAAACAGAAAGATATTAGAGCCACCAATTTGTGATCAAGCCATTCAAATTAAATCACAAAAATAATGATATTTTCGCACTCTATAATTGCTCAATCGATATTTTTTAGGTGCTTCGATACAAAAATGAAGTCATGTGTATATCTTTTTATGGAGTTTTTTTCGTATTTTTCAATGACTTCTGGATGCTTAGTCTATTTGAGCTTGCTCTAACAATAGTTGATATGCTAATAATGACATTTGGTGGGGCTACAAATGCAATTTTTTATTGGACTGATTAGATTATCTAGACCCTTTTAGGAGCTTAAGATCCGACTTATTCCTAACTAGTTTTCAGATTAATTTTTGATTAATCCTTAAAGATCTCTTACTATCTGACTAACGCCTAATATGTTTTACTACACTACTTTAAAGTTATAAATGGTTTTCCATTTTTATACACTTCTCTCAAGGGTTTCGTTATTCACAATTCACTTTGACAATTTTGCCCTTTTAATATTCTTATGCCTTTAAATCAAAAATTCATTTTCACTTAGTTAAAACGATAGACTTTTCATATCAAACCAAAATTTCGAAAATTCATAATGTTGGACGAGCTGAATACTCTGAAAATTAACTAGACAAAAAATCATTAGATAAAAAACTGAAATAAATATAAAAAAATAGTGGGCTGAAATTTTGGCGCTTTTTCATTCAGACACATGAACTTTGGGGTTTTTCACATAAACATTTCAACTCTTTAGAAACACACCACTTAAACACATTTTGTCCATGTAGCACCATGTTGGTAACACCAACATAATGAGGAAAGTGACAATGACTAAAATGGTAAAAAAAACTTATGATAAATTACAAAAACACTCCTAATTAATTTTATTCTTCTTCTTCCTCTTCTCCTTTTTCCCTCTTCTTCTTTCTCTTTTTTTTTTATTTTAATCTGGAATTCCAGAAAATCTAGAATTTCCAAATTATAAAAGCTGGAACTTAAAATCTGGAATTTCCATATTTTATAATCTGAAATTCCATATCAAATCTGGAATTTCCATATCATAAATTCTGAAAAATTCAAGATTTGAAATTTGGAATTTTTAGAATTTATGATCTAGAAATTCAAGTCTGGAAGAAATCAGGAACTTTCCAGATTTGAAATATGGATAAACTTTGGAATTCCAAATTTTGTATTAGAAGAAGAAAAAGAAGAAGAAGAAAAAAAAAAGTAGGAGACAAAAAATGTAAGTTTTTAAGCGTGTGTATTCCACTCTCTCTAGTGAAAGTGTGATTGGGTGCAAAGGGGAAAAATGTATATGAAAAACCAAATTGAGTGGGCTAAGTGAAAAACCCCAAAATTCATGTGTCTAAATGAAAAAAAGTGTCAACTTGAAGAATCTAAAGTGGAATTAAGCCTTTCTTTTATTTAACAACTCATTTCCTTCCCTTTTTCTAGAAAAATAAAAAAATAAAATTTATCATTTGTTTTTGCAACGATTTTTTCTAAATCTTTTCTAACTCGAACATTTTGTGTTTTCAAAACTTCTTTCAATTTTGTTTTTCATTTTTGGAGTTTTTACTCATTCGACATTATTATTTTTAATCTTTTGGTTGGAAATCATGAAAAATATATTTTTTTTATTGAGAGAATTGAAATTTTTGTTTAAAGATTTAATATATGGAAATGGTAAAATTGTCAAAATTGGGTTGTGGTAAAAGTGAGCTTTATTTAGCTTTCCACTTCTCTCAATACATTATGATCTAGGTAAATTACATCTATAGTCTTGAACTTTGTCTTTACTGACGTGATGGTATCTGAACTTTAAAACTTCACATTATGGTATATAGATATTATAATTTACCAACATTAATGACTCATTTTAATAGTGATGAAAATGACCACTTCAATAATAAATACTCCCTCCGTCCAACTTTGATAGGCAATATTTTCATTTCACGGGAATTAAGAAAATCAGTTAATTTGGTATATCTTTACCATAATACCCTCATTTATTTGGTTAACTAAAAAAGATGAGGAACAAGTATACTCCATTATTGAAATACTCCACTAATAAATGTTGGACAAAAATTAAATATGATTGCATTTTTCTAGTTTTCTATTGGACAATGGTTGGTTAGTCAATTTTAAATTTCTTGATATTTGAAGGATTAGATAAAATTAATTGTGCATATTAAAAACTCTTACTCGTGAACCAAAAAAATAAGTTTGACTAATTAATGGCAAGTGATAAGAATAGTTATTGGAAATGGTATTTTGATATATTTATCATTAACTAACAACTAAAAATGGAAAAATGTCTATCTTTTTTGGACACCCAAAATGGAAATATTGCCTATCAAAGTTGGACGGAGGGAGTAACTCTTTAGTACAAGATCAATGAAAATGATGTTATAAAAAAGCTTAATTCTTGAACCTTTTAGTTTTGAAGTCATTTAGGTTGTTTTAAGAGTGAGAAAATTTTAAAGATGGTTTACAAAAGAGAAAGTTTTAAAGATGGTAATTTATGAAATTTTTATTTTTGTAACTTAAAAGTTGGGGGTGGAACGACGACTTTCCAAAAGGTCACTTATTTTAGTACTACTCTCGCTAAAGCTCGTTTAACTTTGGAATTCTAATTGAATCTGATGCACCAGTGCTGGTAATGATCGCATTGATGCTGATATAGTGAAAATATAATTTTAACCAACTTTAATTCTTAGACTTCTTCATTTGTTGTTTTTATTCGACCAATGACGAAATTGATCATTATTTAGTTACGTGTAAAGTTCAACCATGTTATATCAAAGTTTTAAAGTTGAAGGATCATCTTATAAATGCAAATTTAGAAGCTATAGGTGTGAATTGCCCATTATAATTTCAAAATTTATTAAAAAAAATGTAAATGGTATCAATTTTAAATTCTTCGATTTCTAGGATTAAAGCAATCAAACAAAACATTCAGATAAGCTTATTATCACTGGATGGTTAAACTTCTTAGTGGGATTACTTTAAAATCCATCAATTTAATCTATTCTTAAATAATTTCCACTATCTCTTGAAATTACATAGAACTTGATTATTACTTACTCTAAAAGACTAAAACTAAAAATGGAAGCAAGAGTACAAGATTTTATAGCAGAGGAAACAGAGAAAAAATGGATAAACACAATTTTAGTAAAGCTAAAACCTTATTTATTATGTGTATTTTGTTCATTTGGATTTGCAGGATTCAATATAATCTCAAAGGTGTCTTTAAATAAAGGCATAAGTGTTTATGTTCTTGTGGCTTATGCTTATGTTTTTGGGACTCTCACTACAGCTATTCTAGCACTCCTCTTTGAAAGGTTTGTTAACTTTCTCTCCTTTTTGTGCTTTATTGTGGTTTGTAGAACTCGAAAGCGGACGGAGATTCCTTATTTCTTGACGGATCCCTGTACCCCGAAGAAAATTGCCGGGGACGTTAAAATTAGACCGTGAGAACATGGATCGATGGGAATTAGAACTCATCTCTCTCTCTCTCTCTCCTTCTTAGAGATTTCTCATAAGGTCAATTTTACCCCTAAAGTTATAATTAAATTCATTATTAGATTAGGCTAGCTAACTCGCTCATCCCCATAAATCACTTTAAAGGGATAAGATTGTCACACACTTGTAAACATTTCATTATCCATACAACTAACCAATGTAGAATACTTAACATTTATACTCGTACAAAATAATGAAATTTTGATCCATAGTAGAAAATTAGCTCAATTTTACAATTTTTCAAGAAATTTAAACGATTATTTAGAAAAAGTGTATAACTGAAATGAGTTTACTATAACAAGGGTAAATTTAAGCTAACATTTATGGAATAAGAATAAAATTTTCAATATTTTCATGATAAGGATAAGACTGAACTTTTATGATAATCTTACGGTTAAATAAGGTAACAAGTTTCTGCCACGTCTTATCGCCATTTCTATTCTTACTTATGACTTTTTCTATTAGAAGATTAACATATTTAATTTTCAGAAAAAATCAGAGCAAAATAAGTTTATCAGTTTGCATTGAGATCTTCTTCTTGGGTCTTCTCGGGTAAGTAAAAAGTTTTTTTTTTTTACAAAAAGTTTCATGTTTATATGGCCTTTATTTTTCATACATTTTCATAATTATGATCAGAGTTTTGGGAAGAATATTCTTTTTTGCTGGACTGCAATGTACCTCATCAACTTTCGCGGGTGTTATGCTCAATTTAGTTCCATGTATGACATTTATTTTGGCCATTCTATGCAGGTATGACTTAACACTAGAAATGAGAAAAGTTTGATTAATATTGTTTGAAAGTTGCGAAAGTAATAGATCACTTTATAAAATTGAAATGTTAATTAATATCTTTAGACCCGGCTATATGACACACTCGATCCAGTAAAATGAAACAAAATCATCATGCGCATTTTAATCTTAGTGTCAATTAATATCTTTAGACCCGGCTATATGACACACTCGATCCAGTAAAATGAAACAAAATCATCATGCGCATTTTAATCTTAGTGTCAAGGATAATGTGACCCAAACGACAAAACACGAAAATAAAATGCTAAAGTTCGGATCATGTTCGTGTGAACTTTAGAAACTCAAAAAATGACACGAAAACTACAATTGCAAATTTACCTCTTTACGTATCTTTTTAATAATTCGTGTTGCTTGTTAGGTGATCGGATTATATTATCAAGTTTGGTTGGGTCACAAAAATTGAAAATTCGTGTCTTGTTGTGTTCTTCGTGTCAGGACTAGCCATGTTCGGATTTGAATTTTGACACACGAAAATGTTTTCATATTTTCTTCGTGTTTAGGTCTTTGACAATAAACCAGAATTTGACATGAATGAACACACAAATTTTGTAATTTAATATGTTAGTCTTTAATATCTAACATATCATGTAAATTTTGTGCATTTTTTTTTATACGAGGGGCCATTACATTCAGGTGTCATACATAATCTGAAGTTGTATGACTACCAAGTACAATTTTCAAGATTAATTATGGAATACCCGAAATGAATAATATTAGTTACATATATAGTGGACAATAAACTAATCCATTTTATACATTAATGTGACAAAAATGAACTCTTTTACCCACACATTAAATTTTTTTTACTGTTAATCTCTTAAATTACATTATTTGGACCTTTTTGACCGTTAATTATCCAAGATTTTCTCACATTATTCAGAATGGAAAAATTAAACTTGTTGGAGCTAAGTGGGCAAGCAAAGCTAGGAGGAACAATAGTTGCATTTGGTGGGGCAACAGTAATAACCTTGTATAAGGGCATTATTGTCATTTCAGGTCATAATGATCACCATCAAGCTTCATCAAAACATTTTTTAGATGGAAACTTATTAAAGGGTTCTCTTTTTCTCCTCCTTCAAAGTTTCTGTAAAGCTTTAAGCTACGTTTTGCAGGTATTTACGAATTACTTATCAAATATTATCGCAACGGTGCATGGAAATTTTTGACGCAACATGGACAATTCTACAATAGTGCTTTTATGCTCGTGGGGACTCATTTTGTGCACATCGGAAGACAAAAGCATCAAATTGTTGAAAATATTTACAAGAACGTCCATGTTTTGTCAAAAAAAATTGACACGCTAGAAATTATTATGGAAAAAATATATTCATGCGTTATCTAATTTCATGATATTTGATCATGATATTTGATCGATTTCAACCATAAGTAGGTCCTTAAAGTTGTTTGAAAAAGTCATTTTAGTCCTTCAATTTTGGGGACGAGCTATTGGGTCCTTCAACTATCAAAATGTGGAGTTATTGAATCTTTATTCGATGACGTGACACTGAGTTGGCAAATGTGAAGTTCACATTTGCCAACTCAGTGCCACGTCATCGAATAAGTACTCAATAAGTCTACATTTTGATAGTTGAAGGACTTAATAGATCACATTTTGATAATTGAGGGACTTAATAGATCGTCCCAAAAGTTGAGAGACTAAAATGACCTTTTTGAATAAGTTTAGGGACTTGCGTATAGTTTAGGCCTATTTTGATTCCAAAATTTTGATTTTTGTTTGGAATATTAACCAATAAAATCATTGTCGTCGGCAATCAAGAAATCTTTGTACTCATATTTCAGACATGGACAATTAAGAAATATCCAGCTCCTATGACTCTTACCACACTGACTGGCATATCAGGCATTCCAATTGCAGTAATTATCGCAGCAATTCTAGATCACAAGCCAAAATCATGGAAGTTATCCTTCAATATTACTCTTGTTGCTCCTATTTATTGCGTAAGTAATATTTCTCACTCTTTTTCAAGCAACAACATATGCTACCTAAATTTTCTACTCGAACTATTTGTCTTCTATTCAATTTCTGACATGTCGCATAACTATCTACCTTAATCTTGTTAATTTGTTAATTTGTTAATTTATACTTAATCTTGTTAATTTGTTAACTTGTTAATTTCTTAATTAATTAGTTTTCGACGTTTGTCAAAACTCACTATTTAGTCATTGTATTTTGAAAAACTCATTACAATCTCATCATTTTTTGCCATAAATAACTCTTTAATCATTTTTGTCCATTTTTTAGATTTTAAACATAGCATATTTTAACTTTCAAGACATCCATAATGCAATACAAAATGACCTTCTGATTATATTACGTCATGTTTGTCTATTTAAACCAAAATATTAACATTACAAATCTAAAATAAGTAGACAGAATGACCATAGAGTTAATTATAACAAAATATGAAAACATTACGGTTAGTTTTTCAAAACATGAGAACCAAACACTGAGTTTTTTCAAAAGTCCAAGACTAATAAATTATTTTTTCATTTTTTCTTGAACAAGTCCACATCAATCCGATTCACACTTCAATTTTTCCGAGATTTCTTCTATTTATGTTTAAAGAATGTGGCAGTTTAACTACTTCTAATTTTCTTTTATTGGTCTAATTAATTAACTATAATGCAGGGAATCATGGTTTATGGAATCACAACTTATATTAACACTCAAGTAATCCGAACCAAAGGTCCAGTTTTTGTGACGGCATTTTTTCCGTTAGTAACTGTAATTGTTGCAATTATGGGATTGCTAATTCTACATGAGGCAGTGCATTTAGGAGGGTAATTACTTATTAATTATCTCTTAAATCCCAATTATATTTCAATTAATCAAATTAGTTTTATTTGTCTTTTAAATACTTGTTTTTGTTTTCCAGGATTATTGGAGCTGTAATGATAATTCTTGGCCTATATGCAATGTTATGGGGACAAGAATATGAGAAAAAAAGAATTAGAACCACCAATTTGTGATCAAGTCATTCAGATTCAATCACGACAATAACGACTGATTTATTAACATGAAGTGTTCGTATGATTTCTGGTGATATTGCTCGATCCATTTTTTATTTTATTTTTGTTGATTTTACGATTAAAGTCAGTGTATATAAAATTTATGTGGAGTTTTTTTCGTATTTTCTAGTTACCATGTGGGTAGTTTATTTGTACCAGTAACCAGACAATTATAAAACTCAATATTCTAAATAACTTTAATTCATCAAGGCAGAACTCACTATTTAGTCATTGAGTTATCTTAAATTTATGCATTTGGCTACCGACATTTTATTTGGCCACATTTGACCACTCATCTTTATAATTTGATCATAGTTAGCGTAGAGATAGCATGGACCTCTCTTGATAGAAAGGCCTGCAGCTCGATCTCCTACAACGACGACTGAAAAGAATTTAAATATTATAACTTTTGAACCCGATTCAAAATTCGGATTAATCGGTACGTGGGTTCGAAAATAAAAAGGAAAAAAGAAATAGACTAATGGAACCAAGGTCAAGATTTGGATCCAACCTTGGAAGCGGATAAATAATAATTAAAAAAATCAATATCATTTCATAGAATACTAGTACTTAGTACTACAATACGTATTGATGATGTTCCTTTCAAAAAAAACAAAAGTATTGATGATGCTTTTTCTATAAATTACTCCAATTATTATTATCTGAAAGTTGACTTACGTTTTTTGTTTTTAAGTTATAAATGGTCATTTAGAGTAACTCTAATAATTTTATTCGTCAAAATATGTAAATTATAAATGGAATAGGTTTCAAGTTTTTTTTATTTCTAGTATTAAAAGCAATTGGAAAATTAATTGACTTTAGCTTAATTAGTATACTCATCAATGTATGAGTGGGGAAATCCTGCTTCATACAAATTTATCAAATAAATAAATAAATAATTGGACAAAAATAAGAATTTATTTGTTACCCTTAAGAGTTTAAGGGGTAATTGAACTTTTGAGATAAGTTTGGAAGTAACATACAGTAGAATCTCTATAAATTAATAATGTTGGGATCAAGATATTTTATTAATTTAGCGAGATATTCTTATATCGATAAATTAATAATTTATTAATTTAAAGAGGTTTTACGTATAACCTTTAAATTTTCAACTCCAATATGCTAGTTGCAATATATATTAGTTAGAGATGAAAAACCAAATTAAAATATATATTAGTTAAATGAATTTACATTCACAAATTAATTGAATTTGTTAAGTTCATTTAACCGGTGACAACTCTTCAGAACTTGTTGTTGTTATACGAGAAGACAATGCGAGATTTAAAGATGAAATTAATATAGATTTGAAGTTCAAGAAAAAAACAAGTGACTATAAATTCATTTTTTACTAGACAATCTTAGAATTTTTAAGTTTATCATATATATATATATATATATATATATATATATATATATATAGAAGCTTATAGTAATTATTAATTTATAGTTTCATTGAGACCAATATATATAGACTGAGATTTCAAAACAGTTATTATCTTATTATTTTATCGATTGAGGTCGAATTTTATACTAGTTCCAAAATGGAACTGGACAAATTATTAATTTTATTGAGATTATTAATTTATCAAGTATTAGTTTATAGGGGTTTGACTGTATATTAAACTTACTCTCATTGGATGACTAAACTTCTTAATTAGTTCTACTTTCCCTTCAAATTATATAGAGCTTTGAATTATTATTTTTAACTCTTAAAAACAGCTCAAAACTTAAAATGGAAGCAAGAGGCCAAGATTTTATAGGAGAGGAAACAGAAAAAAAATGGATAAACTCAATTTTAGTGAAGCTAAAACCTTATTTATTATGTGTATTTTGTTCAATTTGTTTTGCAGCATTCAACATAATCTCAAAGGTGTCTTTAGATAAAGGCATGAGTGTTTATGTTCTTGTGGCTTATGCTTATGTTATTGGGACTCTCACCACAGCTATTCTAGCACTTTTCTTTGAAAGGTTTGTTATTTTTCTCTCCCTTTTGTGTTTTTTTTTTTGTTAGTCGAGATGACAATTGGATGTAGTTATCTTATCTCTCATATGAGAATAGGAAATCTTCGAGTTAGACCGTGCGAACACGGGTAGATAGGAACTATAGAAACCCTCTTTGTAGTTACAAATTGTAAGAAGGGATAATGTATGGTTTAGTGTGATCAGTGTAATAAAAGACTCTACAAGCTAATCGAGTGATCGGATACTAAACTAAGATCAGTGTTGGAAAACTAGTCGGGGTCAATTGGATTTTAAGCGTCTACGCCGGTAGACAGTCCAATTGGTCCAAATCGGCCTTTCAATTTTGAGTGACTGGGCGGCTAAACAGCTTTTGTTTACAAAGTGGATGCTCGGCTTTTATTCTGCTAATCAGAGATTTCTGCATGTGGTAAATTTTCCTCCTAAAGTTACTAGACAAACATAAATATTTCATTAATGAATTTTTGCTCCAATTTCAGTTTAAATCAGTAATTTATAGTAAATGCACTTCAATTAGAGTAATTTACAGCTAATTTCAGTTTCTGTCATTAAAAAAAACAAAGTCATATGATATGATAAAGTTAAACTAAATATTTCTATAAAACAAAAATAAAATTATATATCCTCCCGCAACTTCACCGGAAAATGGACTTGAAAATCCTATCAATGGGTAGAGGGACAAAATAAAGGTGGTCACACCTCTCTACCTTGTCCTACTACCATTTCTATTCGTACGGTTTTTTATTATTATTATTATTAAAACAATATACTTTATGTTTCAGGAAAAATCAGAGCAAAATAACTTTATCAATTTGTATTCAGATCTTCTTTCTTGGTCTTCTAGGGTAAGTAGAGAGTTTTTTCTTTGAATTAATATCCATTATATACTTTTATCCTTTGTTTTAGGATTATTTAATGAATTGACAAAGTATATTTCTGTTTATTAGTTAATTTCAATATGAATATTATGGCGAATCATATAGAATTGACGTACCACATTATCTATAAAAACATTCATATTAGAAACGTAAAAATATTCCCGAAATTATAGAAGTCTCAACTATTTCAGCCTGCCTATCATATAGACGGCTAAGGTATAGACTTGAAACTTTGGAAATATTTAAGAATCATGACGTGGTTCTTTTTATGCTAGAGTTAGCATGGTGGACTTAGTTGGCTCTAATTTTGGAAATAGTTTGAAATTTGCATATTTAACATAAATGTTTAATAATATTGCATATTTGTCCCTTGTTCTTATACATTTTCATATAATAATCAGAGTGTTGGGAAGAATATTCTATTATGCTGGACTACAGTGCACTTCATCAACTTTTGCCGGTGTTATGCTCAATTTAGTTCCATGCGTGACCTTTATCTTTGCCATTCTCTGCAGGTTTGACTCAATTTAATTTGAGTGACACAGTTAAATACTACGTTAAAGAACTAAAAATTTAATATGCCAGTCTTCAAAAGTTAATATATCATCTTAAGTAATTACTATGCATTTGTTTCTTTAAAAAGAAGGCCAATTGTGTCTATAATTGAGGTGTCATAAGTGACTATCATATTGTAGTAAGTATAAAATTGAAGAGTAATGAATGTAATTTACCCAACTTTAGTAACATTGGACGATATATTAATCCATTTTATATGTTTTTTACTCTTATCTCTAAAATTAAATAATTATGACTAATTTGACATTATGATTAGAATGGAAAAATTGAACATGTTGGAGTTGAGTGGGCAAGCAAAGCTTGGAGGAACAGTAGTAGCATTTGGTGGAGCAACAGTGATAACCTTGTACAAGGGCATTATTGTCATTTCAGGTCATAATAATCATAATCAAGCTTCATCAAAACAGTTTTCAGATGGCAACTTAGTAAAGGGTTCTCTTTTCCTTCTCCTTCAAAGTTTCTTTGTTGCATCAAGCTATGTTTTGCAGGTAATTACTAATTATTTGTCATAAATTAATGAGAAAATAACATCTTTTTAAGGAAAAAAATGATGATTTTTGAGGCAATAAGTGATTTTATAATACTGTCTTTTATGCATGTAAATTCTCATCTTATGTACGTCGAGGATTAAAACATCAAACTATACAAAATTTTTACTAAAATATCCATGTTGCTTCTAAAAATTTGACGCAACGTTGCACCATAGATCATTATACATTACCAGAAAAAAGTCGGGTTCATCCTTTTTTCATGATATTGATTCTAAACTTTGATTTTTGTTTGGGATATTTAACAAAAAGATTCTTGCTATCAACAATGAAGAGCAATTTTTACTAAAATTTCAGGCATGGACAATCAAGATATATCCGGTTCCTATGACTCTTACTACACTCAGTGGCCTAGCTGGCATTCCAATTGCAACAATTATAGCTGCAATTCTAGATCACAAGCCAAGATCATGGAAATTATCATTGGATATTACTCTTGTTGCTCCTATTTATTGTGTAAGTAATATTTCTGACCCTTTTTGATAAAAGAAATAGTGTTGCCCCAATTTCTCATTGTATTGCTAGTCTTCTATTCAATTTTTGACATGTAACGTAGTTATTCTACTTTAATCTTGTTAACTTCGGTTAGAGTAGGATATACGTGTAATTCATATCATAAATTGGATAGGTGACATGTAAGAAATCGATTTTAACTTTCATTGTACATTAGAGTTTAATATGTCTCTGTAGTAGAAACTCAAGTTCAAACTTATCCCAATTTCATTGCTAGAATTCATATATAACACTGCAGTCAACACAACACTCTCATACTAATGCAAGAGTTTCTTATTGGTTAAGTTTATATGAATCAACCGTGATAGAACTTTTTCAAGTTTGTACAGATGTTATGGACTTTACAAATTATAAACTTCCATACTTATTAAAGCGATAATTTTTGTTCCAATTCATAGATTTTTCTGAGATTTTTTATGTTTATGTTTAAAGAATTTCATGATTTATATAGCTGCACCTAATTGTTTTTGCTTGACCAAATTAACCAATGCAGGGCATCGTGGTGTATGGAATTACAACTTATATTAACACTCAAGTAATACGAACAAAGGGTCCGGTTTTTGTGACCGCATTTTTCCCTCTGATAACTGTAATTGTTGCAATTATGGGATTGCTCATTCTACATGAGGCACTGCACTTAGGAGGGTAATGACTTAAACCCTCAATCAATCACACCAAATTAATTTTATGTCTCTTTTAATACTTATATACACTTACTTCTGTTTTCCAGGATTATTGGAGCTGTAATGATAATAGTTGGCTTGTATGCATTGTTATGGGGACAAGAGTATGAGAAGAAGAGAAAAATATCAGAGACATCGATTAATTTGTGAATACGTCCGGCTTCCTCTTTTCGTGAACGTTACCTCGCTTTTTATTCTAAAAAGAAAAACAGTCCATGTTAAGTTAAATCACAAGAATAAGTAAATTTGACATTGGTGTAGCTATAAATGGAAACATTTTTCAGAATTCAGTAATTTAACATGTGTTATTAGTATTACTTATGCGTGTTAACTAATTGGGCTTTTTCTATATAAGGGCCCAATCTTGTCCCTGCTAACGAATTTGAAGCCCAAGTTCATTCATATGTCTAAATCTGAAAATTCAGTGAACTCAAATCATCCTCATTGGTGGATGAATTAAACAACAACGACGACAATATTCTCGAAATGATTCGGGATTGACTAACATGAAGACAATCCGTGCACCTCAAGTCGCCTTACTGATATAAATTCTCTTCGGTCGTTGAATTAAGCATGAAGAAAAAAGCAGAAACAAGAAAAGACTATATTGGATTGAACTTTAAAGATCTAACATAGTCCTTTACCCAAAAACAAAAGTCCAAATTGAACTTTGACATATGAACAGTTGAAATGAAATTGAAATTTCATCATGAATCAGACTCATCTAAAGGCCATAGTTATCATCCATATCAACAAATGGCTTAACTTCAGCCATAGGAGCACCATCGCAATTGCCATTGTAATCCATAAGTGCCGTACAAGCAGTTGTTGTAGCTCCCTCAACTGGTGGCGCGTGAGCTCCACTCTCTGAATGCTCACCTAGAACTCCGTCAAAACCAGCAACCACTGGATCAATCATTGGAAACGGCAAATAAACACTGTGCACCACAATCTTCATGTTTTGAATCACCTCAGGCACTTTAACTCTCACATAATTGATTCTCATCGGAGACACCGCCGGATTATGTCCTCCGGCGCCAGTAACCACCAGAGTACGACCAGATTCAAGCGTCGGAAGCCTGGTTCCCACCGGAAGCTTCTCGAGATCAGCATGAGTTAAGAAAAAGTTAGGCACGATGTGGAATCTGATGTGGTTGATGTACGATTGAGAACCGGAGAAGATTGAGGCGTCGTCTAGAGCGAACATCGTCATGTTGTTTAGCGACACCAGTTCAACGTATTTAGCTTTCATCGCTAAAGAGAGGATGTTAAATCCGTTGTTCCGAAGCCTAACCATGGCGTCGTGTATCATCAAGCGCATGATAGCAGGATGCGGGAGGAACTGGTGGTGGATCTCACCGGAAACGCGATTTTGCTGGTTGATCGGAAAAGTCAGGGAGTTTAATCTTTCAACATCGCAAGAATTAGGCGAAAGAGGAACTACATAGCCTTGAATTCCATGGATAACGATTAGACCATTGTTGAACAGATCTGGATGCGTAATCTCAACGCCGCCGATAAAAACCTTAGCTCCGGCGGATTTTAGTGACGACGTGAGGTTTTGGACGGCGGTGGAGGTGACGGTGAGGCAACGGCCGGGAGATAAAGTTTCGATTTTAGTACCGAAGGCGAGTTTACGGAGGTAATCGACAGTATATAGTCCGGGAACGATGTGTTCACGGAAGAGATGAGGAACAGAGCAAGATAAGCACGTATGGAGAGAAGAATCGGAAGGAGCGAAGAGTGTAGAAGGACCTGACCATGCGGCGGCGGTTAGACCGGAGGAGACCGATGACGCGGCGGCGGCGGAAAGCTCGTTGAAGCCGAGATGAGATAGGATCGGAGCGAGGAGAGCTGTGTGAGAGGAAACTGTGGTTTCATGGAGGTTATTAGAAACCGTCGACGGAGGAAGAGCGGATGACGGTGGTAAGAGTGTCTCCGGCGCGGTGGTGAATGCGGCGGAGGCGGCGGAGTTGAGAAATTCAGTGGTGGAGGATTGAGAGATGAAGTAGGAAAAGATGATGAAGAGAAAGAAAGGCTTATAGATCGCCATTAGAGAGGTGTGGAAGAAATGAGATATTTGTGATGATGATGATGATAACTGAATTTGGGCGGGAAGATCATATTTATATAATGGCTTAATACACACCAAAAAAAATCCCTTAAAATTGGTCAAATGTTGCAACTGACCCCCCGAACTTTCAATTGTAACAAATTACCCCCTGAACTTGGCAAATCGTAACAAATTACCTCTAATGATGCATAAATTTTTAAACACCTTATAAGATCATTCTATGTGGCATTTTGACTTTTCAAACACCCTATAGAATCATGACACATGGCACTTTGACTTTTCAAATATCAAATAAGGGCATGACATGTGGCATTTGACTTTTCAAACTCAAAATATGGAGTTATTTGTTACAATTTACCAAGTTTGAGGGGTAATTTGTTACAACTAAAAGTTCGGGGGGACAGTTGCAACATTTGACCAAGTTTAGGGGGTTTTTTGTGTATTAAGCCTTATATAATCAGTGGCAAGAATCAGATGTGACGCGCGCCAGTCAATCAATATGCAGCTGATTTTCTTGTGTAACATCACTCAAACGATTTGTTGAACTCTGGTCAAACCATTTCCTTGACATTGATTCATTGCTACACCAGCTTCAAAGAATTTGAAAAAAGTTGTCATTGATTTATCTTCTTACTCGAGCTAATCTTTTTTTCTATTGGTTAACAATGTTAACGTGTTTTCTAGCTCTTTTGGAGAGCTTAGTCTTCGTTTTTTAATTGATCCTAGTTTAGGTTTGTTATTGCATTCTGGAGTCAGCTAATATGTTCAGATTCGTCTTAAACGTTTTTGGAGCCTCTTTGAAATACAAAAATTAGCACTTATATACTTTACAAAAAAGTATTTAATGTTTATTTTGTTTAATTCTTTTTTATATATTAATAATAAAATCTCGTTTGGTGAAGATGAAGATCCTATTTTTATATAAATTCCTTTGGTGACAAAAACCCTATAAAAAGAATATGAATGTGGATTAAGGAGCACTGATCTTTTTCCTTTCTGGGTTGCTATTTACAGCCCACTTTTTCCGAACTACAGCGCCCACTTATGCCCAAAATACCCCTTTCATAATTTCCTTCTTAATTTTGATGTCCTCTTAACAACCTATTTTTCAAGATTAAACTTTTTAACATCAAAATCACACCTTTTGCTCTCAATTATGGACAAAAACACGAATAAATTACGAAAAACAAACTCAAAAAACAGTTAATTTGATCAAAAATTTCAAAAAGTAGATTGATTAGGGTTTGGAGGCCGTTTTTATGGAGAAACGGCCACCGAGGCCGTTTCACCATCTGGAGGAACGGCCACCGAAGCCGTTTCACCATATGGAGGAACGGCCTCGGTGGCCGTTTCTCCATACGGAGGAACGGCCGAGTTGGCCGTTCCATCATATGGTGAAACGGCCATGGAGGCCGTTTCTCCGTATGGTGGAACAGCCACCATGGCCGTTTCGCCTTAGGGCAAACGGCTTTGATGCCGTTTTTTTTTAAAAAAAACAAAAAATTCAACGTCTTTTTACCGTTTGAGTACCTCGTCTTCTAATGGTTGATCATCACTGTTCCATTCCGGATTTGTTGGGTCATTCAACATCTCAAACTCTGAATTTTTAATGTTAGAGTTTCAAAATTAGGTTTTTTGATTTGAGTGCTTTCTATTTTTATTTTTTCTGACTTGTTCATAATGAAAAAGGCAAATTTGTCAAAGTGGGCTGTAGTTCGGAAAAAGTGGGCTGTAAATAGTGATACCCTTTTCCTTTTTTATGTTATCTAAATAATAAACAGATTTTAGGTTGTTTTAATTACTGGAGAAAAAATATGATTTGTGTTTATTAGTTTTATAATGTTGGAGGGCCAAGTTTTAGTGGACTAGGAACTTCTTATTCATCATTTTCTTAAAACCCAATATAACTAAAAATACAATGGCCCCAAAATGTAAAACATGCTCTACGGGCCTGTGTTGGGTAAATGTTTTTATAATCTGCCAATAATCAGTGATAGCAAATAATATGGTTTGAAATAACAAAGTTGTTTCGTCTATGATTATTGTTCATAATTGATTGACACTACTGAAGAATTGTGAAACTGCTATTGTTGTCTATTGGGGTTAAAGAACTTCTACTGCCGTTTGTGTTCATGGGAGCCACCATAGTCGTCGATGTTGAAGATTAATATTGATGCTTCTACTGGCGCCAAATGACAAAAGGTTGTCTTTGATTTTATCTTTCGGTGTATGGTGTTGAATGTGATTGGGAATTGTTCTTCTACACTTGTTGAGGCTAGTGGATTGAAAGACGCCATGATTTAAGGTTTAAGTTAGGGTTGGTATTCGGTTTGTTTTGAGTTACACGCGAAGAATGTTAATTTGCTCTTAGAGACGAGAAAGGAAAGAAACTACAACATTGTGTAAACTTTTTGTTTGTTCTTTCTTTGATTGTAATAATACTTTTGTTAGACGACAAATTAACAATGTAGCATATACTCTTGCTAAAGCCACATTTGATTAGCCTAATGCTTACGTTTGATGATTAATATATTCTCTACTTTCTTAAAAAAGATAAAAAAAAATTAAATTTAAATGTGTCAAATTTAAATTTTATTTATTTAATTATTTCGTATAAATTTAATAATAAAAACATAATTCTTCTATGAATTAGCTAACTTTAATATTCTACTACTTCTTAATTAGTTATTATTGGGCTGCGTTGGGCTTTATGGACTTATATCTTAAAACTAAAATGGTTACAGATCAGCTCACAAAATTTGATAGGGTTGGACTCCAAGTTCCAAAGTTAAAAACTCCAAATAGAAATATTATGACAATTAAAATTTTCAAATAAAAATAAATAAAAAAATGATCCCACTAACGAGCGCTCCGAGGGCTAGATAAGACAAATATATATTATAATTGTCATTGATGATGAAATAAATAACACTCATTTTTCAATAATAATATTTTTCTTGTTAATTCAAACTTAAATGTTTGTGCAAACATTAATTTCGAAATTTCAAATAAAGATTACTCCCCGACTCTAAACTGTAAACTGTAAACTCGAACCTAAATGTAAATCTAAACTTGAACCTAAACTTTAAACATTATCCTCAAAACCGACTTTAAACCCGAACCAAAATCATCTACCCGTTCCCAAAACCATAAATATTAACCCAAACAAACATATAAACTCGAAATCCAAATCCAAACCCAAACCTAAATCATCAACCAGGACCTAAAACCATAAAATTAACCCAAACTAACATATAGACCCGATATCCTAACCCTGATCCTAAACCCTAAACCTTAACCTAACCCTAACCCAAAACCCAAACCCAAATCCAAATCCAAACCCTAACCCTATACCCAAACCTAACCCATGAACCCAAACTTAAACCCTACCAAACCCAATCATAAACCCCCCAAAATTCATAATGATTATCATAAAAACTTATTAAATGATTAGCTTATAATTATTCTATTTTATTACTGCACTCAAATAATTAATATTCACTAAATTCTAATAAATAGTTAATGCTTAAAGTCATAATAAGTCTACATTATTTATTATTTCTATCAAATTGTTAATGATCATTATATGTTAATCTAGCGCCCTCGGGGCGCTTGTTAGCTTTTGCCATAAAAAGTTGGATAGATTAATATCTATAATTACATAAACCCAATAGTATTTTGTGCTAAAGAAACTAGAAAATCGAGCTATTAATTGTAGAAGAATCGTATGTCTTACAATATACAAGTACAAGATACATACAGTTAAACCTCGCTTAAGTAATAAATTTCGTTGGTCCCAACTTGGGCTAATGTCGTAAAGTAATATTCTCGCTAAAAGCATAAGATAATAAAAAATTTGAAAGTCCTGAAGGATCCAAGTAATATGTAAAGTAATAATTCCAGAATTATACGTATATATAATATGTATGAGTTACAAAATTTAATTTTTTTTAAATATGAATATATAATATCTTTTTTTTCTTTCCACCAAAGCTAAAATTAACATCATCACTGACTTTACGTAAAACATAAATAACTCTTGCTATGTTTTGCTCGTGTTGTAACAAGTAATTGTTCAAAGTGTTGATTGCTTGAATTGCTTTCTTTGATGACAAGCTTGGGATGACAATGCTATCGTCTGGTTCAAAATCCGTCTTTCACCAATGATCATTACCGACTCAAAAATTTGTTCATCCGTAGGTGATTCTATTGCTATTGTCCGGCTTAGGACTAGTCTCTTCATCAGTGTTCATTATCGATAAAGTAATAAATTTGATAAAGTAATATTTTTTTCCGGTCCCAAGAGTATTACTTTAAAGAGGTTTAACTGAATATTATGCTTAATTTAGAGGTTTTAGCCAAAATAACACGATAAACAATAAAAGGAGAAAATCTAGTGTTCTTGGAACACGGTGACATACAATTGTTTCGGTTTGATGTAAGAGTTAGTTAGAGTATAACCAAATTATATAGAATATTGTTTTAACTAAGTGAATGCGTATTTCGAGAGCATTTTAGAATTTTTCTTTATAAAGTGTCTCAAAACATAGATATTTTAAGTCAATTCTAAAATGGATGGTGTGTCCAGAACTTCAAAATTGTTGAGAGCTTAAAAAAATTCTATTTTTACATAAAGTTGTTTTACGTTAGTGATTGTTTTTAATTTTTTTATTTGGATTTGAAACATTTTATTTTTTGAGACTTAAAAGAAGTGCAATTGTGATAACGAATATATGCACGTAACTTATTGGCAAGGGCCTCTATTCACCTAATCTATAAATTTTCTAATGAACAAGAGACTTCCTAATGCATTAGTATTGTAGATTTAATTATCAAAATAAAATTGATATTCCCCATAGCTAACAAATGTACGAAGAAGACCGCCAACAGTCCTTACAGTTTTAGCATCACATATAAAGTTGGTGCATCCATATGCATATTATAAGAAGCAAATAAACTCATATTGCTCCCTCTCTAATAACTCAAAATAAAGGCAACGATCAAATTAACTTCTATATAGATCCATACTCAGGCTCACGGTCCAAAGGGCCCGTGATTCATCGACAACTCGTCAGTCGGCATTGGCTGCAGGAGAATGGCCGAAGGTGGGAGATCCAGAAAATATCTTCTCTTTTCTTTCATACTTCATGTTAATTCATGGAACCACTAAAGTTTTCTAAGGGTCTTTTACTTTTTTGATTGTTTTGAAACTTCTGCTCGTGTAGTTTTCTTTAGTGTTGAATGCACTATATTTACATTTTATTGGATACATTTTTTATATATATATATATATATATATAAATTCTCTATCATTAAGGTCAAACGTATAATGTCTCTCACTCTATTTGTTTTCCTCACAATTCACCATGGAATTTTATTACTTTCAGCAGAAACTTAGCTCCTTATATATGGTTTATTATGGTAAAAAAATGATTTATTATGAAGCAATTGGATGCCTAAATTTTAGTAAGAAAAGAAAGCCACATATGTTTTACTGGTATAATATCTTATACTAAGTGGTATATCATAAACCTTATGTGTTATATCAGAAATCTTATGAAAATTTTACAGCTTTTTAAATATTATATATCTCACAACCAAGTAATAATTTAGTGGTTATTACTTCTAAAAAAAGTATGCGGTTTTGAATTTGACTCCAAAAATGAAACTTTCAAAAAAAATAAAAAAATTACTAAATCTTGATTTATATTAATATGTAAATAAATGTCTAATTTTTAGAGTATATCGGAATTGACTTAAATAAATATTTGATATCTCAATTTAGCAATATATATGGAGCAACATTTTAGATATGATAAGTTCATTGCTTTAAATACTTTTGGCATTTTTAAAATTTTGAAGTATTTTTATAGTATGATTCATGCTTTTCACCTATAAGATTTTATATTCAGGTAAACCTTTTTTAGGTATTGTATATAATGAATTATGTATAGTTAGAAATTTTTATTCTCGTAATTTTTCATTAATTTTAGAACTTTTTAAATTGGTTAGACATAAAATCAGATGAACTTTATACAATAAAAATAATATAATCGTTTTACGTGATACTCCCTCCGGTCCATATTATTTGTCACATTTGAAGAAAAAGTCTTGTTCCATATTATTTGTCATGTTATGTTTCCAATGTAAACTTTTCCCACTTTACCCCTATTATTTATATGTTAGCTTTCCAATGTAAATTTTTCCCTCTTAATTAATAAGGGTATTCTAGTCTAATTTACATATATTTAATGCAAACCAATCATTTCCTTAATACCCGTGATTTAGTCAAATGTGACAAATAATATGGACCGGAGGGAGTAATACATATGATAAAAGGTTTACATTATTATTTTTGTATATTAATAGTGTATATTATTATACATTACATTTAAATCAGCTACATTTTTATTGGATAGCGCGCACCACATCAGATTGCTGCTGCTTCCCCACAAAATATCATCTTCCCGCCAAAATTCAGTTATCATCATAACAAACTCTCTCAAGCTACTGTAGCAATGAATAAATGACTTGATGGTCAAAGAAATTGTTTGACCAGAGGTCAACAAATCAATTGACTGATATGTTACATAACAAAATCAGCTACATTTTGATTAACTGGCGCGCGTCGCATCAGATTGTTGCCACTTCCCTATAAATATAATCTTCCCGCCCAAAAACAGTTATCTTCGTAACAAATTCTCTCAGAGCTACCTCTCTAATGGCGATCTCTAAACTTTTCTCTGTTTCCTTTCTGTTCATCATCTTTTCCTACTTCATCTCTCAATCCTACGCCACCGACTTCCTCAACGGCGCTTCCGCCACCGGCTTCACCACCGCGCCGGAAAATCTTTTACCACCGTCATCGGCTCCTCAGCCGGCGACGATCGCTAATAACCTCCAAGAAAACACTGTTTTCACTCACACAGCTCTCCTAGCTCCGATCCTCTCTCATCTCGGCTTCAACGAGCTCTCCGCCGCTGCTCCATCTCTCTCCGCCGACGCAACCGCCGCCGCGTGGTCTGGTCCTACTACTCTATTCGCTCCTTTCGATTCTTCTCTCCGTACTTGTAAATCTTGCTCTGTTCCTCATCTCCTCCGTGAACACATCGTTCCCGGACTTTACACTATCGATTACCTCCGTCATCTAGCCTTCGGTACTAAAATCGAAACCTTATGTCCTGGCCGTTGCCTTACAATCACCTCCTCCCCCGTCGAAAACGTCACGGCGACGTCAAAATCCACCGGATCTAAGGTTTTCGTCGGCGGCGTTGAGATTACGCATCCAGATCTGTTCAATAACGGTCTAATCGTTATCCATGGAATTCAAGGCTATGTCGTTCCTCTTTCGCCTAATTCTTGCGATGTAGAGAGATTAAACTCTCTGACTTTTCCGATCAGCAAGCCAAATCGAGTTACCGGCAAGTTTCACCACCAGTTCCTCCCGCATCCTGCTATTATGCGCTCGATGATGCGCGACGCCGTTCTCAGGCTCCGTAACAACGGATTTACTATCCTCTCTTTAGCGATGAGATCAAAATACGCTGAGCTGGTGTCGCTAAACAACATGACGTTGTTCGCTGTAGAAGACGCCTCGATCTTCGCCGGATCTCAAACCTACATCAGTCATATCAGATTTCACATTGTGCCTAATTTGATTCTAACTCACGCCGATCTTGAGAAGCTTCCGGTTGGAACTAGACTTCCGACGCTGGATAAAGGTCATACTCTGGTGGTTACAGGCGGCGGAGGAAGTACTGCAGTGGCTCCGATGAGGATTAACTATGTGAGAGTTAAGATTCCTGAAGTGATTCGTAATATGAGGATTGTTGTTCACAGTGTTTATCTGCCGTTTCCAAGGATTGAACAAGCTGTTTCTGCTTATGATGAATCGGAGAGTGGTACTCACGCTCCGGCTGAGGGAGGCGAGTGTGCTGCAGTTGCCGAGAAATTTCGAAGATGCAGCGGTGCTCCGATGCCTCAGGTGAAACCGACTGTGGATATGGTTGATGACGTGGCATGATTCGTTTCTGTTATGTAGGTGATGATGACGTGTCCCAAGGAAATTTGAGTGTTAACTGTTTCTTGCATTAGTCTGTTATGAGTCAAAGGTCAATTTGACTTTTCTTTTGTACAGAGATCAATGAATGTTGTTCAAAGTTCAATTCAATAACACTGTTTGCTTATTCTGCAAACAAAAAAAAAAAATCCTATTCTCAATTTCTCTGATTATATCTAAATTCTCATAAATGTTGGAGTGAAGGTGAAATGAAAATGTCTTATCAATGAATATAACCATAAAAATTGAAGGGTGTGTCACGTGTTTTAGTATTGTTACGAATGAGGCAAGATAGATGGATGAACTATTTGCTCCATCATTTTCTAGATGGAGAAATTCCGTTTACAAAATAGATAAAATTCTAAAATGTTATCTCCATCTCTGGGTATGTGAGTATTAGGAAACGAATGAGTAATTTTTAACTTTAACGTCATAACTTTTGCAATTTTATCACCAATCTTAAACATCACACTTCTTTCATCGTAATTTGCACGATTTGAATATTCAATAGTTTAGAATTGAAGATTTGTTATGCAAAACACAACACAATTTAAATATGTTCTCATATGTGCGTATATGTTGATTTACTAGTGGAAATGTCTTGAATGGTTAATGATGCTCCAAAATTTAGCATATTTCAACTATGTGAATTTAACTTGCAAACTGAAAAATTCACTTACAATAATGGAGAAAGGAATGAAATAGTTAAATACTAAGTGAAAGTTTGCAAGTTAAATAAATGAACTTAGGCTTGAAATAAGCTTTGTTTAATATCATGTTTGGTTCATACTTACGTGTAATCCATCTAATTAATTTCATTAGCAAGCGAAGATTGAGCTAGTTAAAACACAATAAGCAACTAATCTAAAAATAAATAAATATCAATTGAGGTTGTTTTGAGTGGTTAAAAGTTTTAAATTAGTTAAGTTAGATCTCGAGTTTGAGTTCTCATGAAAATTTAGTTGAGGTATTGATCCACCTTAAAGGTGACACTGATAAGTTTCGAACCGAGAAATCAGATAAAAAATAAAAATAAATAAACATGTTCACGAACTCAAAGGTCCACCCAATCTACCCATGCTCATATATAGTTGGATGGGTTTGGTCAGTGTAATTTTATGTTTAACCCGAACTGAAATGAGCTTGAAAAAACCCGATAATTTATGGGTTTTGCGTGAAATTGACTATAAAAGCGCACATCATCTCGGTTCAACCGACAACACATATATACATGCACCTGATTACAAGAAAATTAAGTGATTTTATTGAGACATTCAAGTTCGAATCCCAACTATGTTTGAAGTGATTTTTTTGAGATAAAATCATTTTGAAACAACCACACCAACGATACATTTAACCGTTCCTAATTTTATCGTGAATGTACATAGAGGCTTTTTAAATAGTCATAATATTAATGTAGACGGGCTTATTTGGTTGGGCTTGAGATAGTGGATTTGTATATAGCCCAGTCTAGTCTAAGCCTAAATCATATTTAGGCTCTTCTTATGCCTTATCAAGTGACTTATTTCAATGCATTTCAATTTAGTAATTTCCTTTTAGTAAATGTACTTGAATTTAGTTTAGTTCAATAGTATTCAATTCAATTCCAATATAGTTCAGTTTATTTCAATTAAGTGATTAGTTTATTACCTAATATTCAATTTAATTGATGCTCATGCTCATATATACTTGGTAAGAGTTTTTATTGGTATAATCGGACCCATTTAGAAATAACAACAATAAAAACAAAATCTGCCCAAAGAAAATTAAAACAAAATAATTTTATAGAAATTATGCTTAAATAAGGAGTAAAATATCTTTCTCATTTAGACGTGTACTAAGAAACCTTACTATTTAGTATCACTACAGAAAAAAGTGGCCTTTACAAACACTATTTCAGTAACAGTTTGACAAATTACACCAAAACTCACCTTTCAAATCTATTTTACAATTATACAAGTCTCATTTTTTAATTATATCAGTAAGTTATTATTTTATAATTAATCTATCAAAAATGCCTTACTTCTAAAGACTATTATTTTTTTTTAAAGAAAATATTATTATCATTATTATATTTTAATTCAAAAGGATAACTTCCCAATTTTCACGTTTTTCTGCTCGTGAACTTCTCCACTTCAATCACTAGTTCAGTTCTCCTTTTGATTTCGAACTCTTGCTCCTGTGATTTTCGAACCTGTTGCTACCAATTTTTGATCTTATCCTATTATGAATTTGCTTTATACCAAACCTCTCTAAGTAAATTCATGTTATGAATTAACACACAATACTAATATGTATTGAAACATTTTAATTTCTTGAATTTCTGAATTTGAATTTTAGTAAAAGAATCAACCAATTAGCGGAATAGGGTTAGACAAATATTGTTTTTCTACAATGATTTTACTTTACACCAAGAAAATCTTAAGATGAAATTCATATTAGGAAATAGACAAGAAACCATTGATTTCATTCTTGAATAACATAATTTGAATTTCAGTAAAAAACAATCTACGAATTTATAAAAGAGTCTGACCATTCTCGACCATTTTTATGATTCTGTTTCGGGTTAAAAGAATCTTCAAGTAAAGTTCGAATTCATAACATCAAAACAACAAAAAGCTAATCAAATGACCCATGTTGGTTTCTTGAATATTTGAATTGATCATAACATCAAAGTTCCACACTATTTATCAAAACAATTTACCTGACTGGGACAATTTTTTCTCTTCTATTATTGCATTGAGAAGAAGATGAAATTTATATATAGAAGAGCCTGATTTGCTTGAAGAAGAAGATGAAATTCATAATAACAGACAACATTATATTGTTAAATAAATTGTAAATGATAAAAAAGAAAGAAATAGAAAAGAAACACAAAACAGGTTTGAAGAAGAAGAAGAAAACGCGGGAGTTGTGAAAATGGAAGAATTTTTAATCCAAAATAAATAAAAATATATTAAATTAGCAGTTGTAGTTATTCGTGACACAAATAGAATAGTTTCGCCTATTTTTAAGTTTTTTGGATAAGGTTTTAAAATTTGAAAGAGTTGTAAATATCACTCCCAATTATGAGTTTCATGTAATTAATCTTTTTGTAAACCGTATATGGACTTAACTTAAAAAAGCCCAAAATTCATACATAAACCGCGCAATAGGGATTGTGGAATGTAAACTGAGATCGTGAATTTCAAAGATGGTGAAGTAATTAGCTCGTGCATGCATCATCGGAGGCGCAAATCTTCACCTTCTTCTCGCCGGTCATCTCCTAACCTTCCGATCTAAGCCACAAAAATCGAATTCATCAAAGCAGGTAGTCAATTCGATTGCTCAATTTCAGTAACCTAATTTTTTTTTCTCTTTGAATGAATCGACTGTTGTGGTAATCGTTTTTGTTTAAACTTTTGAGATTGCATTTGAGGCATCAAATTTCAGTAACCTAGTACAAATTTTATCTCCACGAACGATTGTTTTGAGCTAGTGATAGATCCTTGAGTTTAGTAGCATGTAAATGTAGATGGTTATTCCTGACGAACAATGAAAGCTCTTATAAGTTCAATTGGTTCAAACTGCTTCTGTAAATGGTTATTAACATTTTTTAGGGTTTGTAGCATTCAATTCCAATTGTAAAACACTAGTTATTCTCATTGTTCTCAACTTATGCATTAAACTCTTT
The DNA here is from genome assembly GCA_028411795.1 of Euphorbia peplus. NCBI lineage: Eukaryota > Viridiplantae > Streptophyta > Magnoliopsida > Malpighiales > Euphorbiaceae > Euphorbia > Euphorbia peplus. Next base: position 1,317,345 of record CP110843.1, on the reverse strand, counting down.
TATCCATTAATGTTTGTAATGACTCGTCATTGATTCTCAATCATTCATTTTTTAGGATGTTTAATTTTATTATTCTCTTTTAACCGTGTCTAGTGTAGTAACAGTGGAAAAAACCATGTTTCTGCCGCGGTTTCAAGAACCGTCACTAATAATCGTAGTTGCGGTTAAAACCGTAGCTACAGTGAAAAAAGTCCGTCACTAAAAGCCTGTTTATTTGTAGTGTATATATATCACCTATATATTTTCTCAATTAGAGTATTAATAAAAAAAATTCCCAAATTATAATAATTTTAGGTTTTTATGAATATGAAAACCCAAAGATTGCAAAGGAAGAACAATATGGAGTTTGGGATGCAAATTGCTAGACATTCCATTCGCAAAGAAATCAATAATGGCTGCCACAATAATTTGGTAATATCTCCATTATTGTTACATATTTCTTTGAATATGTTGGCTTCTGGTTCAACGGGTCGTACTTTAAAGCAGTTGTTGGGCTTTCTCGAAACGGAAAGCATTTCGGATCTCAATGCTCAGTCTTCCATTTTTATGGAACTCGCAACCAGTGGCGGCAGAGGACCCGTCATATCGTTAGCGAATGGGATTTGGGTGTATAATTCGTTCCCTGTGAAACCAGCTTTTAAACAGTTGGCTGAAGATGTTTACAAAGCCAAAGTTGATTCGTTTGATTTCGTAAATCAGGTATTTATCTATTGTTAATTTTCTCTAGTTTTTAGTTTTTTTTCAACTTTTATGATAAAAGATGTGAATATATGTTTATTGCCTATGTATATGTATATATATTCGACAATTATTAGTTTCAATTATTTTGTACATTTAATTCCAACAGTTCCAATTTTAAAAATGGGTTCTGTCAAAAAAAGATAGAGTAATTTCCATTTAAACGGTTTTATTCAATTCAATGATTTGACTAATAAAAAACATTACAAGAAAACAAATTTTATATTTCTATGCATGAGCCAAATGAATTTGTTCATTTAGATATTATATCCATGTGGAATATATCAATAATGGAACGCCTATGAACCAACTATTTTTTTTTTGAATGTTTCCACATAAAAATTGATTTCAGATTATTAATCGGATTGAATTTAAAATATGAATAGTTGGTTAGAAAATTTTCCGATTACTAGATAATATTTCTATATTGGCCATTGATGCAGACAAAATGAGCCGAATTGCGATCCAATTCTAACAATTTTGTGTGTGTAGGGGGAGCAAATTAGGGATGAAGTCAATTCTTGGGCGAGGAAAACCTCGAAAGGACACATCGATCGGCTTCTTCCCTATGGTTTCTTTAGAAAAGATGCTATAGCTGTACTTGCAAGTGAAATATACTTCAATGGAACATGGGTTAAAAAGTTTCCTCCTCAAAATACAAAGAATGGAGATTTCCATCTCCTCAATGGAGAAACGGTAAGAGTTCCTTTCATGAGGGAGTACTCTACTAAACAGTTGTATGGATCGTTCGAGAGTTTTCAACTACTCAAGATGGAGTATGAAAACGGGGAATCGGATAGTAAAAAATACGCTATGTATATCTTTCTTCCTCATAAAAGAGATGGACTAGAAGAACTAGTTCAAAAGTTCCATTCTGAACCAAGGTTTTTACTAGAGAATCGTGAGGTTTCAGAAGTCGAGCTTGAAAAATTATGGTTACCAAAGATGAAGTATGAATATAAATTGAATGTTGTTGAGACCATGAAAGAACTCGGATTGAAATTGCCTTTTGATGAAACTAAAGCTGAAATTACAGAGATGGTTGAAACTCAAGTAGTTTTTGTATCGAAAGCAACTCAAAAAGCTTATATTGAGCTACACGAAGAAGGTACAATTGCAACTGCTATCGATTTAGGGTTAGGATCCATAGGATCTTTAGGAGACCTTCCTCCGCCTCCTCCACAACGACCAAAGTTTCTAGCAGATCATCCATTTTTGTTCATGATCAAAGAAGAGGTTTCTGACATTATCTTGTTTGTTGGAGCCGCTGTTCATCCTAGTTCGGACAAAGGAGCAGGAAAAAAGAGAAAGATGAAATCAAATGAAACGGATAAGAAAAATCAGAAAGATCAGAAGAAAATGAAAAACATTTTTGCATGGGATTATTAGAGTTCTTTTTTAATTTGATAAAATCAACTACTATTGATGTTTAATTTTATAATTATATTATATGTTTTTTTTATAAATAAATAGATAGATTTGATTTCATTTCTTGCTTTGTTTCTGGTTTAAAATAATTTATTACAATTGCACCTTGGTTCTTTATGGGAGAAACTTCTACGTATATTTCTTCCATAATATTCATTCAACTTTATTTTGTTTCAACAAAGTTATTGTTTTTTAGTTCATTAAAGTTGTTGTGACAATATTAAGGAGAAAACCTCGTTAAAGCATGACAATCGCGTCAAAAAAAATATACATGACAATTAATTGATGAGAACCCGGTGTAATATTCTCTTGATTAATAATTTAACAGAATATAAGATAATTAATCAAGTTATTTACACAAGTGCACATCATAAATTGCTGATAAGTTTGAAGATTCGAGTTTGAAACTTTAGTATATGACCAATTTTTTAATTGGGAGAGGATCATCTAGATCTTGAGGCCATCTAATTCATCTTGAATTGAGAAATCGTATACAATACAAAAGAAAAAAAAAAACACACAATAAATGGACATATTCATGATTTCGATAACTCGCCCAACGTAACCTGTTCATGTTCACATATAGGCCTGCTTTTTTATGACTGAAATTTACTAAACGAAACTGAATGCTATTGAACTAATCACTAAAATCAATTATGAATAAGGCATAAAGAACAAAACCGTAGTGAGATGGATTTAATCGGTGTAATTATATATTTAACCCAACCTGACCCAAGCTTGAAGAAAACCGAGCATTTGTGTGTTGGATGTGAAATTTAATAGAGAAGCCCATAACATGCAAGTTTGTGAATAGCATTGTGGGGATAATCTAAGTTTGCAATTAACAATTTAACTATTTAGAATTTGTAGTTTCGTTTATGAAGATTTTTTTTTTTTTGATGAATCGTTTATGAAGATTTTGTTCATTAAGTAATACAGCATTGTTTATTTGTTAATTGTGGTGTAGTGTGAATATGCATAAAAATTAATTTTAGAAAATTAACAATATTAATAATAATATGGGCGGGCCTGAATTAAGCTTGGGATAGACAATTTTTAATATAGGCCAACCTGGTCCGAACCAAAACATACTTAGAACAAGCTGGGTTGAGCCCGTGCATGAGTTTTCATATACTCCATATAAAACTTGACATTGTCCTATAGAATATGTCTAAGAGCTTATCTTTTTTGACGTATATTAAGTACATTTCAGTTCGATTTCAACATATTTCAATTTAATCATCTTGTTCTTTCACTTGTCATGCTGTTTTTTCTGTCATCCCGAGTTTTGTTACTCATACTATTTACTTTGCTTTTTGTCCTATTGAGACCAGGGCCGGCTCCAGTATTTTGGAGGCCCTAGGCTAGTTTTTTTTTTCTCGTATTATTTTATCAAATACCAAATAGTAAAACGAGTGGTATAATATTACCTAGAAACTATAATCATATATTAACCTTTTTTATAACAAATCCCATTGAAAGAACCTTCTTATAACAAATAAAATCAAATAATAAAAAACCTAAAGCTAAGAACTATTACTCTTCTCACTTTAATTTAATATGTGCAAAATCTTTAATTTAATATAAATCGGTTTAGCTAAACTTTGTTTCTCAATTGACAACATGGTCAAACCGTTCAATACTCTTGTGACATACTTGTACGAATGTAGTTCTTATTAAGTTTATCTTCAAGAAATTTCTTTCGGCATTAACAATCAATATGATCATGTAAGGAACTCAAGCATTAAGAAAAGCAAGATGCAAATTCTTGATGTATTCTATCACTTAAATTGATTTGGATAAGTTATCTCGTAATAATTTTCTCAGCAGTTACAATGTTTGAATCGTCTCTATATTTTTTAAAAATCTCAACTAGAACATAAACATGTTTCATTCTCTCATCTTCCATTTCTCTCAACTTGCTCTAGTTAAATTATAATACAACACTTCATATTGAGAGGTATAGTTTATATTTTTAAAATAATAATACATATATAAAAGGTTAAAAGTACAATAAATTAGATTTATGAGGCCCCTATAATTTCGGAGGCCCTAGGCGCCCGCCTGGGTGAACTCCCCTTGGCGCCGGCCCTCATTGAGACTCATTAATCTCATTTTCTGTTGGAAAACTAGAACATTTGTAACTGTTTAAAAAAAATAGAGGGTTATTCAAAGTAATTGGATGAAATCAAGAGGTCACTTGTAGCTGTTCATAAGAATAAAAGGTAATTGTAATTGTTGAACACGAATATGGAGTTATTTGTTACGTTTAAACAATTATAGGAAGTTATTCGTAACGTGCAAAAGTTCAGAAGGACATTTGAAGTTTTTGGACAAGTTTGAGGGTCTACATATATATTAAGCCTATTTAAAAATTGCTTAAGGAATGTACTTCCGTATATTGTAGAGCTTCTTGCTTACTAAATAAAAGAGATGGACTAGATGATAAATTAGTATTATATTACTCTATCTAGACGTGTGGCAAAAGTCAGTTAAGAAAAATCCGACTATATATCGCTACATTTTTTCTCAATTAGGGTAAATTCTTCCCAAATAATTATCTGAAATATAATTTTAGAGGTTTATGAACATGGAAACCGAAGAATCCAAAAGCAAGAACAAGATGGAGTTTGGGATTCAAATTTCTAGACATTCCATTCTCAAAGCAATCAACAATGGCTGCCACGAAAATTTGGTAATATCTCCATTATTGTTACATATTTCTTTGAATATATTGGCTTCTGCTTCGTCAGGTCGGACTTTAGAGCAGTTGTTGGGCTTTCTCGAATCGGAAAGCATTACAGATCTCCATGCCGAGTCTTCCCTTTTTATGGAACTCGCAACCAGTGGTGATGGAGGACCGACCATATCGTTGGCGAATGGTATTTGGGTGCATAATTCTTACCCTTTGAAGCCGGCTTTTAAACAGTTGGCGGAAGATGTTTACAATGCCAAAGCTGATTCTTTTGATTTCGTGAACCAGGTATTTATTAATGTTAATTTTCTCTAGTTTTTAGGGTTTTATGATATATGTTTATGTATATGTATATATTTTGATTGGTAGTTAGTTGTGTAAAGGATGAATTTTGTGGATTACTAAATTATATGCCCTCATTCGACATTGATATAGACAAATTAGCCGAATTGCCATCCAATTTCTAAGAATTTTGTGTGTGTAGGGGGAGCAAGTTAGGGATGAAGTCAATTTTTGGGCGAGTGAAGCATCGAAAGGACACATCAATCCGCTTCTTCCCCGTGATTTCTGACGAGACCATGAAAGAACTCGGATTGGAATTGCCTTTTGATGAAAAGAAAGCTGAAATTACGGAGATGGTTGAAACTCAAGAAGTAGTTTCTTTATCAAAAACAACTCAGAAAGCTTATATTGAAATAAACGAAGAAGGCACAATTGCAACTGCTATCCATTGGGCGTTAATGAACGTAGGATGGTCAGGAATCGTACCTCCGCCTCCTCCACCACGACCGAAGTTTATAGCAGATCATCCGTTTTTGTTTGTGATCAAAGAAGAGGTATCTGACATTATCTTGTTTGTTGGAGCGGCTCTTACTCCTTGTTCGGAGAAAGGAGCTAGAAAGAAGAGAAAGATGAAAGCAACTAAAACGAAAAGAAAAAACAGAAAGATCGGTAGCGAATGACGAATGCTTTTTGCATTTGCATCATAGTTCTTATTTAGTTTGATAAATTCAACTTCTATTGATATTTATTTTTATAATTCTATTATATGTTTTTTTTTTTTATGAATACATAGCACTTTGTTTTTTGATGGATGAATAAATAGCACTTGAAAGAATATTAACAATCTGATATTATTTATTCTAAAAAGGAGGGATAATATGATGAACATGCTAACTATAAAAAAATTTATGATTAAGAAAAGTGTTTGAAACTACCGTAACTTGGTTAATGTTGACTGTTCCTTGGATGGTTAGACATGAGTGGATGGATTGTCTTCATCTTATGACTTCCATGGACATTATAGTTACTCATATTTTTCGTGAAGGTAATCAAGTTGCTGACGCTTTAGCTAATTATGGTCGCAATTGTTTAGAGTTAGAATGGTGGGAGTCTTTCCCCTCCTTTTGTACTTGTTTTTTTGCTGATAATTTCAGCGGACGCTCTTTGTACCGTTTCTCTTAATTTTTTTTTTCATCTCTTTAATATATTTGGGTCCTGGTGTTCGTCTTGGTGTTATGGGGTGCCAACCTAGTTGGGATTTCGTGCCTTAATCGTTCACAGTCCTCAGCTTTTCATTAAAAAAAAAAAATTGACAAAATTTGCTGTCCCAAAAATAATTGTGTCCTCTTCCATGTTCAATTCGTATAAAATTATTATTATTTTTTATGGGTGGGATAAGGAGAGTCCATACAATATATTAATTTTGATTATTTTAAATGATTTTATGTGAGTGGACATGAAAGGGGACACAATTTTTGGGACAGTAGATTTTCTCTCGGTAAACAATTATTTACTCCCTAAGATTTTACCTAATTAATGTTCATCACATAACTATAATGTCCCTTAGTTTTTTCACATTTTCTGGGTTTTAGAAGTTGTTTGAAGAAGAACAAGAAAAAAGATGAGAGGTAATTTTGGCATTTTTATATTTAATTTCAGTTTGGATTGTACTGAGTTCTACTATACAGAATTAGCGTCAACTTCCCTAATTTCTTCTACTTAATATTATGATATTTTAGTGTATATTCGGTGTACGTGACATGATATACCAACCTAATAAATGAATACATATATGCCTTTAAACAAAAATTTTTATACTTATTAATTAATAATATATTTTGTAGTTAATTATTTATTTAAATTCTTGATCACACAATAATAACCTAAAACCTTAGAAATTGAATCCTAGACCCTAAATATAATACTAAACCTTAAATATAATCCTAAACCATAACAGTTATGACATGTTGGTAAAATTTTCTTTTCTTTTTTTCTAAAACGGACATGTTAGTATGTATAATGCAGCACACTGTGTGTATTCTAGAATTTTTCCTACTTAATCGGGATTCATTCTAATAAAGAATCAAGACTACGCAACTTTTTCAAGTGTTTCTTTATTTATATCTTCCAAATTTCTTGTATCGCAATTCTTTACATCGTCTTCTCCATCAAGATCACTATCAATTCATACGTAAATACTAAATACCATGGATTATATGGATATCGACAAACCCGAGAACAATAACAAGGCAGAATTAGGGGTTCGAATCGCTACGCTTTGCATTCTCAAAAAAATCAACCTTGGCTGCCCCAAAAATTTGGTATTATCTCCGTTATTGTTTCATATTTCTTTGAATATGGTGGCTTCTGCTTCAACGGGTCGGACTTTAGAGCAGTTTTTGCGTGTTCTCGAATCGGAAAGCATTACCAATCTCAATGCTCAGTCTTCCCTTTTCATGGAACTTGCAACGACTAGTGGTGGAGGACCGATCATATCGTTTGCTAACGGTATTTGGGTGCATAATAGTTTCCGCGTGAAGCATTCTTTCCAGCAACTGGCGGAATATGTTTACAAGGCAAAAGCTGAATCGGTTGATTTCATGAACGAGGTATGTATATTTCAACTTTTAGAGTTTAGGGTTTACTTAATTTTGTATTGCTAATAAATTATGTGTTCATGTTATTCACATGTCAAGTGTGTCATACTGAACAATTGATTGTTTTGAGTAGGGGGAGCGAGTTATTCGTGAAATCAACTCGTGGGCAAGAGAAGCCACGGAAGGGCACATAGATCCACTTCTTCCTCAAGATTTTCAATAAGTAAAGAAGATATAGCTCTACTCGCGAGTGCAATCTATTTCAAAAGAACATGGGTTAAAAAATTTGATGCCTCATATACCATGGATGAAAACTTCTTTCTCCTCAATGGACAAATGGTAAGAGTTCCGTTCATGAAGGACTATTGTAGCAAGCAGTTCTATGGATCGTTTGAGAGTTTCCAGCTACTCAAGATGGAGTATAAAAAAGGACAATTTGACCTTAAGAAATACGCCATGTATATCTTTCTTCCCCATCGGAAAGATGGACTACAAGAACTGGTACAAAAGTTCTCTAGTGACTCTGGATTTTTACTAAAGAATCGTGAGGTTCAACGAGTCGAGCTTGATAGACTGTGGCTCCCAAAACTGAAGTATGAATGTACATTGAATTCTGACGAGATGATGAAAGAAGCGGGATTGGATTTGCCTTTTGATAAAGAAGAAGCTGAGATTACCGAAATGGTTGAAACTCCACCAAATAATAGGAAATTTTATTTATCGGGAGCAATTCAGAAAGCTTATATTGAAGTAAACGAGGAAGGCACTATTGCAACTGCCGTCGCTGGATTTTTATGTGCTTTATCAGCTCCGTCGTTTATGCAGCCTCCACCAAAGCCAAGTTTTATAGCAGATCATCCGTTCATGTTTATGATCAAAGAAGAGGTTTCCAATATTATTCTATTTGTTGGAGTTGCTCTTAATCCGATGCGTGAAAGGTGAAGTAATTAGGAAGAAATTAAGTTTTTTTTGCATCATTGTTCTTTAACTAGTTAATTTCATCTTATGATTAATGTTTCCATGTAAAAACTACTGCTTTATGGAGAGTCTAAACATGTTTTAATCCACAAAATCATTGGCCATAACAAATTCTGAGATTTTTTTTTTTATGTTGCACTTTAACTCCTAATTAGAAGCATTTTATTTATTTATTTTCGGTTCATCTTGGTAGTTTTGGCTCTGTGTATTAAGGTGGTATTGATGAAAATAGAGTGAAGTTTAGTAGATGTAATGCAGTTTTCACATCAGTTACAATGATTTTCAAAGTCTTTAGCAGATAATAATACTAGTATTTTTTCTTTGTAATGAATTATAGATCAATTTAGGCTTTAAGATTGGCTGGGAATTAAGTTCTTAATCAGTGGTCCGTTTGTTTATCGCAATTGAATCACATGAATGTGATTGGGTCGCATATGTATCATGAAGGTAACAGTGTCACGGATGCTCTCACTAACTATGGAGCTTCTACTTCGAATTTAGGTTGGTGAGACACTTCATTTTTTTTTTATTGCGTTTGTCTCTGATGATTTTAGTTTCTTTGAACGTTTAGACTTTCTTAATTTCTCTTTCTTTTTGTATTTTCTTTTTCTCTTTTAATAATATTAAGGTCCGATTTTGTGGCTTTGCGCTGGCGGTGCCGAATTAGTTGAGATATCTAGTCTTCTCCTCGCTCTCGTCTTCCCCAATTTTACTCAAAAAATTGGCTGGTAAAATTAATTTACGCTTATTTTTTTTTGCTGAACTGAACTGGTTGAATTTGTTTGAATAAAGAAATTTTGCTGAATTGGTTAAACAAACTTAAACCCTCATAAAACTAAATTAAACTAAATTTTGTTGAAATTAAGTGAAAATAAATTTGACTTGGTCTAAAAGTTTGGATATCAATCGCATACTTTAATGTGAAATTAGTCTAAGAATTAATCTTTTCAAAGGGATAAAATATAAATTTGGCTGCATGATTAGTACAGAACGAATTCAGCCTCCTAGTAATACATCAAATATTTATATATTCGTATTAGAACATTATGGACAGATTAAGAGAGCAATATATAGCTGTTTTTTTTTTATTATTTTGAAGGGAGCTGCTTATTATCTAATTTTAAAAATGTCAACGTTTCGTCAATAAAATCGACCATTTTTTATAATTCTGCAAACTATGTAAATCACAGTCTTTTATTTGCTCAGAGATAAATCACTGTTCTCTATTTACAAAAACACAAAATTACAAAATACTTATTTAAAATTGACCTACTACTACTGTTACTTTGATATGGTCTAAATTACTAGTTGTATATAATAGGTGATATGACAAGTTAAGCTATGACAAGTTAAATTGACTTGACCTTTACCCTTTACTTTCCTTTGCTATAAAAAAAAAAGAATATACAGAGTCACACATATCGAATAATTATCAACTGAATACTAACAAATGCAATCAATATTTGTTGTTAAAAAAAAACGGAAATTGATATTTATTTGATTCTAAATATCAAATTAAAAAGTTAAATTTATCTTATCTTGATATTGGACTAATGATACTAAATAAAAAAAATAAAAATTCAAACGTCTATTTGACTCTCAGCTGAACTTCTATCGTCCATTTTTATTTCTGGACTCAGATTTCCTAACTTTTTCATTCTTTACATTAATGAGTTGGTCAATTTATAAAGTATTGAAAAGTGGAAGGAATTAATGAAAGTTGGAGGACCTATATCAGTTCTTTATATTAATGGGTTGGTCAATTTATAAATTGAAGAAACGTTCAAGGAGTGAACAAAAATTAACCTCTCTGTATAATAGAAGAAGCTCCTCCCATGTATCTAGAACCTTCTAATTTTCCATTCATCGCCGGCGACTTCCATTCTTCCGATTCCGGCGACCGTTCATCGATTTTCTCGCATCAAAGCGAAGCTCTCAACACTCTCAACAACTTCATGTAAGTTTAAGTAGAAGAAAATATGTTTTTGTAAAGCTAAAATCCGACCTAGAAGCTCATCTTCTCGTATCTTTATATTCCTGTCCTTATTTTCCTAATCTGATGCCGGAATCGAACTTAGGAGGTCAAATGACGTTAGGTAGGTTGCATATTGGATAGTGCTAGGTTTACTTTTCCGGTTGTCGGATCTTCGCCGGAATAACGGATTTTATCTTCACCGGTAACTCTCTGACCGATTTGATGTATTTTACAGGTGAATTTGAGTTCTTTTATGTAAAGGGTACGTATAAATGTTGTTAGTTTTTGCATATGTTCAAGTTTGAATTTTCCGGTAATTGAAGTATTTTCCGGTAAGGTATGAAATAGTCTGATTGATATTTAGATCAACTTTAGTTTCTTAAAGTTTTTCATTCTAAATGGGGTGACTTGTGACTTCCCGAAAATAACTGGGGAGTAGTCGAGGAACTAGTTGGCGAATTTAGGTATAAAAGTCGGAGTTATTGTAGCTTGTTATAAGTTCTTATAAGGACAATGATAGTCCCTGCATTCCCTTTCAGAGTCTTTTAAAAACGTCGTTTTTTTGTTCTTCTATAAATGTCGTTTTCGTTTTCCAAAAAATTTTAGTATTATATTTAGTTTCAAATATTTAAAGTTTGTCTTAATTCATGCGGTTTTTAACAATTTAAGGTTTATTCTCCAATCATCAAAGGAGAGTGGTTATCTTTTCAGTTTATCAACCTAAATTTATCAATTTAAGCACACATTTTTTGTGTTTCTTAATTTATGTGAAACACCCTAAAACGATATTTATTCGGGAACAGAGGGAGTAGTTCGAATAGAAGTTCAGGTGTTACAATTTGTATTCGTGATATAAAATGGGTACCTATTTTGCCAATTATCTATTCTTTGCAGCTGATTATGAATACCAAGACTGAGTTCGGAATGAGAATGGCTAGGCAATGCATTCTCAAAGAAATCAACAAAGGCAAAAAGAATTTTGTAATGTCTCCATTGTTGGTACACATTGCTCTGAATATGGTTGCTTCTGCTTCAACTGGTCGGACTTTGAAGCAGTTTCTGCGCGTTCTTGAATTGGAAAGCATTACTGATCTCAATGCTCAGTCTTCCCTGTTTATGGAACTGGCAAACAGTGGGGGCAAAGGACCAATCATATCGTTTACTAATGGTGTTTGGGTGGATCGTCGTTTCCCCATGAAGAGTTCCTTCAAACAGTTGACGGAAGATGTTTACAAGGCCAAAGCTGAATCTGTTGATTTTGTGAATCAGGTATTAATCTATTTCTTCAGTTTCCTATAATGTTTTAGAAAAAACGCTTCTCGATTCTGCTTTATGTGGAACGTAAATGGTAACTTTATCTTCTCTTTTATTTGCAATTCAGTATTAGTTAAAGAATCAAAAGTAATGTTTTGTGCAGCCTGAGAAAGTTCGGGATGAAATCAATTCTTGGGCGAAAGAAGCTTCGAAAGGGCACATCGATCCATTTCTTCCGCCGAAGTTCTTTACACCAGATGATATAGCTCTACTTGCTAGTGCAATCTACTTCAATGGAACATGGGCTCAAATATTTTATCCGATGCAAACCCAAGATGGAGATTTCCATCTCCTCAATGGGAATATGGTAAGAGTTCCCTTCATGAAAATGTATTATAAGACACACTTGTATGGATCATTCGATGGTTTCAAGCTACTCAAGATGGAATATAAAAGTAACGAATCAGACAGTAAAAAGTATGCTATGTACATCTTTCTTCCCGATAAGAAAGATGGACTACAAGAACTGGTTGAAAAGTTCTGCTCGGATCCTGGGTTTTTAATGGAGAATCGTAAGGTCCAAAAAGTCATACTTGATGAATTGAGTGTTCCAAAACTGAAGTATGAATACGAATTGAATGCCACTGAGACCATGAAAGATCTTGGATTGGATTTGCCTTTTGATAGAAAGGAAGCTGAAATCACCGAGATGGTCGATACTCAACACATAGTTTATATATCAAAAGCGATTCAGAAATCTTACATCGAAGTAAATGAACACGGCACAATTGCAACTTCTATATTTGGATTTAGCATCAGTGGTGGAGGGGGACCTCCAACACCCGGACCAAGTTTTATAGCTGATCATCCATTCTTGCTTATGATCAAAGAAGAGGTCTCCGGCATTATTCTGTTTGTTGGAGCAGCTCTTAATCCTGGTTCGGAGATATTGAATGAAAAGGTTGCAGTTTCAGAAACATTGAACAAGATGGTTGGAGGAAAGAAGAGAAAAATGAATGGAACGAAAATGGAGAAGAAGAAACAGAAAGATTGAAAGAAAAGGATGTGATGAAATTAACTTTTGCTTGATATTTAAACTTACATGTCTTTCTGTTAGCCCATGAATATCATATTACAATGTGTTGGTATTTGATTGTTATGTTATGCCCGAAAAGTTGTAATCTGAGTACTTGAATCACGAATTCCGCTGGAATTTTTTTTGTATGTGGTAGGTTCGAGTTTCTAAGAAATGCCAAGGTAGACATGCTCTTGAGACTCTCGATCGACTTTGAGAAAAGTCTATAACTTCCAACTCGTACATGTCACCTATTTGGTCGGAAATTGTTGCGCTTAAAGAGTTGTGTACAATAGTCCTACAAGGATTGCCATTTCCTTAGCGACTTCCTTGGATAAATTGTTATGGAAAACAGAAGTTCTGGTATGGTGTTATACTCCATCACTTTTCCTTTAATCGCTTAAAAGGCGCTCTCTATTAATGGTCGAACTGTGCTATTAACATAGAGAAATCCACTAGAATCATTCCTAGTAGCCATTACACAGCAATATGTAAGTATATAACTGCAACTGCCATCACTGGATTGCATCAAAGAAGAGGTTTCTGACATATTATACGATTTATTGAAGTTATTTTTGACCAGAAGATGTAAAATATAAAAAGCAGCAAAAAGAATGGAAGAAAAGCCACAATGATTGAAACAATTAGGAAGAAAGTAATAAGTTTATTTTTTTTTTCTGAATACTTGTATAACCCTTCGAACTTGTTCATCAACTTTGATTGTTCCCTCGAACTTTCAAACATTACAAATGATTCTTTATGTTTATTTTGAATGTAATAAATTACCCTCCATTCATGTTATGCTATGAGAAATAACACCCTATTTTTGTCTAAAAAGTACAAAATGATTCCTTATTTTTGTCCATTTGCTTTCAGTAACGTCCTAATTAAAAAATTATTCAAAAAATGCCCCTATCAAAATGCGAAAACGATAGATGATACCGTGTTATATGCTTACACCTATTTTATGTATTATTTACAATTTTCATTTTTTGATACATAAATATTAAACTCTGGAACAAGTACAAATGATTATTTATAACTTTTAAAAGTTTAAAAAGAGTTGTTGAAGTTTTGAGACAGGTTCGAAGAATTATGTATATATTAAGTTTTTTTTTCTTCATCATCGTTTTAAGTTTAATTTGATGATAGTTGCTTATGATTAATGCAGTTCTCGCATAATTACAATGTTTAAAAGTTTTTTGGAAGGTAAGTAGTAGTTTTTAAACTTTGCTGGTAAAATCAATTTAGTCCAAAATTAGGATTGAATTCTCTTGGTGGATAGATCTTGAAATTTAATTTGGATAGTTACTATTGAATTAATAATAATTTAATCTAAGATGTATAATAATTCTAACTCTAATCCGAAACTCTAACCTGAAACCTAACCCTAACCCTAATAATAAATTCTAACCCTAACTCTAACCCACAACTCTAACTCTAAATTCGAACTCTAACCCTAACCCTAACCCTAATCCTAATTCTAATCCTATCCTAAGCTCCATTGTCGGAATTATTGTCAATGACATTGCTTTGAGTTCGGATTTGAATTTAGGTTCGGATTTAGAGTTAGGGTTTAGATTAAGATTGTTATACACATTTGAATTTAATTATCATAAATTCAATGGTGATGCTCTAAATTAAATTTGGAGAGTTATGCACGAAGAGTATAGAACTAATTAATAGATACTTTAATGTGAAATTTGAAATCAAATTAGTCCAAAAGACCAATTATATGAGAAATTTACAAGTGCCAAATAACTACTAATCACGTGCTAACAAATGTATACTTGCAATTGCAGTCAAAAGACAAAATATATACACTTGGAATTCTAATTGTCGAGTTTAAAGGTCAAATTGGTACTCGATCTTCATATTGGACTAAATTGATACTAGTAGACAACTTGAAATACCAAATTCATCCTAAATTAAAAAAAATAAAATCAAACCTTCATTAAACCTTAAACCCTAACCTATTGGTTATTTCTGTTCTTTAGCCGGTCCATTTTGTCCAATGCTTTTGATACTTTCTTAGCTTTTTGCTTCTTATAACCGAATTTGAAATTGATTTTTATCTATCAATTTTAGGTTTCCAATAAAATTTGATGTCATTGGAATTTAAATATACCTTAAATTTATTGTTCACAGCCAATTTTAGATTTAAAATCAGCATAATTCATTCAATCTTAAACACGAGTCTAAAAAAACTGATGAGTTTCACTACATTAAACACTGTAAATATAAATGATTTGTTTAACCTCAAACGTCCGATATGGAACTATTGAATTTTAGTCGTTTTAGTTTTCTAGGATTACTTGTTTTGTGTGTATATATAATCTCTACATACTTTCCCAAATTATCTCATTACATTTCTACTTTTTCTTTTTCGTCACTGAATACTAAGACTGAGTTCGGAATGAGAATGGCTAGGCAATGCATTCTCAAAGAAATCAACAAAGGCGAAAAGAATTTTGTAATGTCTCCATTGTTGGTACACATTGCTCTGAATATGGTTGCTTCTGCTTCAACCGGTCGGACTTTGAAGCAGTTTCTGGCGCGTTCTTGAATTGGAAAGCATTACTGATCTCAATGCTCAGTCTTCCCTGTTTATGGAACTTGCAAACAGTGGTGGCAAAGGACCTATCATATTGTTTACTAATGGCGTTTGGGTGGATCATCGTTTCTCCATGAAAAGTTCTTTCAAACAGTTGACGGAAGATGTTTACAAGGCCAAAGCTGAATCTGTTGATTATGTGAATCAGGTATTTATCTATTTCTTCGGTTGCGCATTTCCACATTACTTTTTTTGTTAAAGTTCAATATTTGTCCGCTTCCATTATAGTTTCCTAGCTATCATTTTTTACGTGGAACGTAAACAATAATTTTATCTTCTCTTTTATTTGCAATTCAGTTTAGTTAAAGAATCAAAAGTAATGTTTTGTGCAGCCTGAGAAAGTTCGGGATGAAATCAATTCTTGGGCGAAAGAAGCTTCGAAAGGGCATATCGATCCATTTCTTCCCCCAAAGTTCTTTATACCAGATGATATAGCTCTACTTGCTAGTGCAATCTACTTCAATGGAACATGGGCTCAAATATTTCATCTGATGCTTACCCAAGATGGAGATTTCCATCTCCTCAATGGGAATACAGTAAGAGTTCCGTTCATGAATATGTCTTATAAGACACACTTGTATGGATCGTTCGATGGTTTCAAGCTACTCAAGATGGAATATAAAAGTAACGAATCAGACAGTAAAAAGTATGCTATGTACATCTTTCTTCCCGATAAGAAATATGGACTACAAGAACTGGTTGAAAAGTTCTGCTCGGATCCCGGGTTTTTAATGGAGAATCGTCAGGTCCAACAAGTCCTACTTGATAAATTGAGTGTTCCAAAACTGAAGTATGAATACGAATTGAATGCCACTGAGACCACGAAAGATCTTGGACTGTATCTGCCTTTTGATGATAAGGAAGCTTAAATCACCGAGATGGTCGATAGTCAAGACATAGTTTATATATCAAAAGCGGTTCAGAAATGTTACATCGAATTAAATGAACACGGCACAATTGCAACTTCTATATTTGGTCTCAGACTCAGTGGTGGTTGGACCCCTCCAACACCGCCACCAAGTTTTGTAGCTGAGCATCCGTTCTTGCTTATGATTAAAGAAGAGCTCTCCGGCATTATTCTGTTTGTTGGAGCAGCTCTTAATCCTGGTTCGGAGATATTGAATGAAAAGGTTGCAGTTTAAGAAACATTGAACGGGACGGTTGGAGGAAAGAAGAGAAAGATGGGTGGAACGAAAATGGAGAAGAAGAAACAGAAAGATTGAAAGAAAAGGATGTGATGAAATCAACTTTTGCTTGATATTTAAAATTACATGTCTTTCTGTTAGCCCATTTAAAATTACATGTCTTTCTGTTAGCCCATGAATATCATTTTACAATGCGTTGGTATTTGATTGTTATGTTATGCCCGAAAAATTGTAATCTGAGTACTTGAATTAGGAATTTTGCTGGAAAATTTGTTGTATGATGGATTCGAGCTTCTAAGAAATGCCAAGGTAAACATGCTCTTGAGATTCTTGATTGATTATGAGAAAAGTCTATAACTTCCAACTCTTACATGTCACCTATATGGTAGGAAATTGTTGCGCTTAAAGCGTTGTTCTACAAGGATTGACATTTCCTTAGGGACTTCCTCGGATAAATTGTTATGAGAAAGGTTGGTACTTCTTACAAGTTCTGGGTATGGTGTTATACTCCGTCACTTTTCCTCTAATCGCTTAAAACGTGCTCTCTATTAATGGTTGAACTGTGCTATTAACATAGAGAAATCTACTAGACTCATTCTTAGTAGCCATTATACACTAGAATATGAAACTAAATAATGACAAATAACACCTTATTCTTGTCTAAAAAGTACAAATGGTTCATGTCCAAACTAACATAAATACATGTAATTTTTTATTTTTTTATTTTTTTTTTGTAATTTTTAAATAAACGCCAAGGATGAGGAACAAACATGAAAGACAAGACTTAAAATATAGTAAATCAGAAGTTGATTTCAAGTTTGAATGCTTTGAGGTTTAAAATATACATTAACATTAGATGTTGAACTAAATTTGTTCTTGCTGATCATCCGTTTTTCCAAGCTGATCATCCACTCTTAATCCTGGTTTGGAGATGTTGAACTAGAAGGTTACAGTTTTGGAGAAAGATGAATGCAACTAAAAATAAGAAGAAATAGAAGATTGAAAGAAAAAAGAAATTTTTATGGATTATTATTCACAAAGGATGTGATGAAATCAACTTCTGATTTACTATATTTCAAGTCTTGCCTCTCCTGTTTGTTCCTCGTCCTTAGCGTTTATCTAAAAGTTACATGTCTTTATGTTAGTTCATGAATAAATATCATATTATATATTTGTTGCTATTTGATTGTTATGCCTTGACATTTTTAGAACTTTCTATATTTTCGTATTTGAAGGAATTCGATCGGAATAGGCTCCTTTTACTAACAAATGCAAAGTAGACATGCTTTCGGATATTTCACTAAAAAGTTGATCCTGCGAGAAGTTTATAACTTCTAACTCATGTCATATTGTTTTGAATTCTTTTGCTTAAAGCATTACGTTATTGAAAAAAATCCTGAAAGGATTGCTATTTCTTATGAACTTCTCTGTGTAAAATTGTTATCAGAAATGTCAATACTTCTCTAAGTCCGAAGTAGGCAAAAAGCATCCTGATACCCTTGATCTTTTCCTTTTCGGTCCATTAAACCCTTGATCTTTTATTTGGATACATTAGGCCCTTGATCTTTTATATTTGATTCTATCAAGTCCTCATCTAACAAAATTGGATGATTTGTTAACTTTCACAAATTAATAAGATTGAAATATTGTGGCACAATTACAAATCTAGTCCGTTTAGAAGGGTTCATTAATATATGTGGTTCACTTTGCAATCTACTTATATTTCTAGACAAATTGTTTTTTTAAATTTGACAATTATTTTTTCCGCTTATAGGAATGTAGTAACGTCGCACCTTCTTTTTCAAACGTTATAAGTATTCTTTGTTTCCAAGTTCATTTCTGTAATCGTTTATTCATCATCATCATCTTTGCTCTTCTTTCTTTTTCATCTAGTTCTTCTCTTCAATTCCGGCCCCACAAATTAAGGCCAAATTCTTGATGACTGAATATTTACTGAAGCACACTTACGGAAAAGAAATTTATTGAACTGAAATGAACAGCCGATAGGTACTAATAAGGCATAAAGAACATGGTCAAACATCACTCATTAGATTTCATCTATGTTTTCATTCTCCTCGATTTCACTTTCGAAATGATTAGAAAATGAGCAAAACAACAACAATAACTACTATTTTTTGTTCATTTTTAAAAAAATTGTTGAATAATTTATTGAATATTCAATCAATTGTAATTAATTAGGTGTCACAATATTTCAATTGGTTCTATTAATTTGTAAAAGTTAACAAATCATCCAATTTTGTTTGATGAGGACTTGATAGAATCAAATATAAAAGATCAAGGGCTTAATATATCCAAATAAAAGATCAAGGGTTTAATGCACCGAAAAAGAAAAGATCAGGGGCCTCAGAATGCTTTTTGCCTCCGAAGTATGTTGTTATACTATCACTTTTTCTTTCATTGATATTAACGTAGTGTAGGCCACTAGAATAACTCATGGTAGCCATTCCCTAACGTGCATTAAAGCAACTTGGTATATTACGGGAGCGAATCCAAGATGTGTAATGAAATCAAACGACATAACTCCTTAGGAAAGTAGTCATTGCATGTAAGCTCGGAATGGTCAAATAAGCAAATCCATCTTCGACCCTTGTCAGAATGTTTTACAATTTTGAATTAATGATGGATATATTTCAGCAGAGAAATTGTTATCATTTACATAACTTATAGGAATTTAACAATTTTTTCTTTGTTTCGTTGAAAAAAACAATTTTTTTATTTATGAATTTTAATAAATTATTTAATTTGGAATAGAAGATCCTAAATTATCTTCTCTCAATAAAAGATTCTAAATTATCTAATTTCCTACATAATATTATACTTTATTTTTCTTATATAGCGGATTAAGAATCCTAACATTTCAAGAATTCTAACCTTCTATATATATCACTCCTAATATTTGAATCAGAAGGTCTTAAGATATTCTCCTTCATTTAGAATTTCGTCAATCCCGACATACCCAAAATGAAGAACAAGATGGAGTTTGGAATGCAAATGGCTAGGCTTCACATTCTGAAAGAAATCAACAATGGCCGCCAAAAGAATTTTGTAATGTCTCCATTATTGTTGCATATTGCTTTGAATATGTTGGCTTCTGCTTCGACAGGTCAGACTTTAAAGCAGTTTCTGAGCTTTCTCGAGTCGGAAAGCATTACTGATCTCCAGGCTCAGTCTTCCCTTTTCATGGAACTCGCGAATAGCGGTGGTGAAGGACCGAACATATCGTTCGTTAATGGTGTTTGGGTGGATCATCGTTTTTCGGTGAAGCCTTCTTTCCAACAGTTGGTGGAAGATGTTTACAAGGCCAAAGCTGAATCTGTTGATTTCGCGAACGAGGTGTGTATGTTAATTTTCTATTTTTAGGGTTTATAGATAGTAAAACTACACCCATAACATTTACAACTTGTGCCGATTTTATTTATAACAGTTCTTCAAATGCCAATCATTATAAAAAGAGCAATCTGCATTCGTGTTATCAGTCATCACTAACAAACTAAAAACATACATGTGAACACAGCACAACACGTCTGGCGGTCCAACATTCAGTATATTTTTGCGCGTTATCCCAATAGACAGCCTGCAGAAATAATGTTCGGTTCGAAACAAGCATTGGTTCTCGATCCTGTCAGAAGCCTGTCCAAGTCTCTGACTCTTGGACTATCTTGTCTGGTTCTAGACAATTTCAAATCTTCTACAATCCGGGGATTTTAACATCCTGACAGACATTTCGGGAATTCTGATGTCCAATGAATCCTTTCACTACGCTGCAAACTGTTAAACAATGTCTTGATTGTGTAAATTGTTTAATCTACAATATCAAGCTAATAATTATAATCTACAATCAACAATCAATAAAATTCCTGACAATTGTTTTTTGCAGGGAGAGCAAGCTCGAGACCAAATCAATACTTGGGCGAAAAAAGCCTCAAACGGGCACATTGATCCGCTTCTTCCCTACGGTTACTTCAAAGAAGATACGATAGCTTTACTTGCCAGTGCGATCTACTTCAATGGCACATGGGAACGGGATCAAATGTTTGATCCCATTTATACCAAGGATGAAGATTTTCATCTCCTCAATGGGCAAAAGGTAAGAGTTCCCTTCATGAAACAGAGTTATACAGAACACTTGTATGGTTCTTTCGAGGGTTTCAAGCTACTCAAGATGAAATATAGAAAGCACGAATCATATAGAGAAAAATATGCAATGTACGAAACTCTTGAGGGTTTCAAGCTACTCAAGATGAAATATAGAAAGGACGAATCATATAGAAAAAAATACGCAATGTATATCTTTCTTCCTGACCGAAAAGATGGACTAGAAGAACTAGTTGAAAAGTTCAGCTCTGATCCCGGAATTCAGCTCAAAAAGTCAGACTTGAAAAGTTGTGGATTCCAAAACTGAAATACGAATATGAATTGAATGTTAAGGAGACTATGAAAGAAATGGGATTGGATCTGCCTTTTGATGAAAAGAAAGCTCAAATAACTAAGATGGTTGAAACTCGAGATAGAGTTTATTTGTCAAAAGCAATTCAGAAATCTTATATTGAAGTGAATGAGCAAGGCACGGTTGCGGTATCTATCCATGTAGCCATGTCTGGTGGGGGACCACCTCCACAACCACCTCCACCAAGTGTTATAGCGGATCATCCGTTTCTATTTATGATCAAAGAAGAGGTTTCCGGTATTATCCTATTTGTTGGAGCTGCTCTTAATCCGGGTCCGGAGATATTAGCTGAAAATGTTATCGGAAAGAAGAGAAAGATGAATGCAACTAGAAAGGAGATGAAAGTAATATCATGTTACAACCTAAGAAACAGAAAGATTTAGAAAGAAGGCTTTGTTTTTCCTTTTTTTTTTTTTTTTTGTTTTGAAACAATATGATGAAATCAACTTTGAATTGATATTTAAAGTACGAGATTTTGACCTTTTGCGATTTCACTACGGTATATGTTGCATGTAGACTCCATTTTAGTAGCGTTTCTGTGTTTCTTGTCCGTGTCAGTATGGTGTCAGTGTCGATTTTTGTTTGAAGGTTGTTTTGCTGCAATAATTATTTGAGAAATCACATTTTACTTTAAACTTGAACTCAATATCGACATTACTTTTTTTCTTGATTAAAAAATTCTAATAATGGAGTTACATAACAAAGCATAGTTTTTTCTTTTTTCAGTGAAACTTATGATTAAAATTCCACCAAATCTTTTCCCCCAAATAGTATACAAAATGAAAATAAAAGTGTTTCCATTTTCTTATGAAAATAAGAGAACCTTGTACACTACAGAACCCAAATACAAACCCGAACGCCATGCTTACGTAAAACCATACATCTACCTCATCTTCATTCTCATCTTTTTCTTCAATGTCAGGCCGAGCAATATCCGATGTGCAATTGTCGGTCAGAGTAAGCCCACAAAGTTGATTTCCCATGAAGCAAGATGAATCAAAACTTTGTAGTTAAGTACCTGAAGGAATTCTACCTGACAAATTGTTATAGGACAAATCCAACATGCTCAGAAATCTCAAGCTAGAGATGCTCTCAGGAATTTCACCACAAAGCTGATTACAAGACAAGTCGATAGATTCCAATCCTTTCATGTCACCTATGTTATTGGGAATTCTTCCGGTTAAAGTATTTTGTGACAAATTCAATGATAGTAGTCCTGCAATGCTGGTAACTTCTGTTGGAATTTCTCCTGATAAATTGTTACCGGAAAGGTCTATGCTTCGTACAAATCTAAGGTTGGTGCTATACGCATCACTTTCCCCTTCATCACTAATAAGGCGCTCTCCGTGAAGGAACCGCTAGCAGCATATAATGTGACACTAGAGTCATTCCTGATAGCCATTCCAGTAAAGTTACTAAAACAACTCGGTATTGTGCCAGAGAGACTATTACGAGCAAGGTCCAATATGTGCAGTGAAACCAAACCACATAGCTCCTTCGGTAAGTGGCCATCAAGCTTATTTTCACATAAGCTGAGAATGCTCAAATAACAAAACCTATCTCCAATCCATGTTAGCAATTTCCCGACCAAATTGTTTTCACTAAAATCAAGTGTGAACAAATATTTACAATTTTGAATTTGCCATGGTATTTCTCCGGATAGATTATTGTTTCGAAGGTTGAGCGACTCAAGTAGGCTTAAATTTCCAATAGAGTTGGAAATATTGCCACGAAACATGTTGTCGCTCAATTTTATTGCCGCCATATTCTTCCAATTGCTCCAACAATTCGGTATCTCACCGTGCAAAGCGTTTCTTTCAAGATTGAGAACTTGCATTTGCTTTTCCTTATTCATCTTGTAGCATAAAAAGTTGAATATAGATCCAGAAAATGAATTATTTGAGAGGTCTAGTGCTTCGACATTTGAAGAGAAATACAGTATTGCTCCATCGAAATTATTGGAACTCAAATCGATCACTGGCCCTTTATGATGAGCAAAGGGGATATTTGGAATGGAACCATGCATTTGGTTATGAGAAAAGTTCAAATAAACATAGCTTGAAAATGAATCCCAAAACCAAATGGGAATTCGTGCCGAAATCCCCGAGTTGGATAGATCCAAATATTTCAAATTCTTTAGATGACGAAGCCACGTTGGGAATCAAGATCCAACATGCCAAGATGGTAAAGATAGATATCGAAGTTTAAGATAGGAGGAACCCAATCCAAGCCAACTCTTAATGCAATACTATTCCCAGATGCATAAAAATGAGTTAGTCTAGTGAGATTTGCAAAATGGAGTTGAGAAACTTCACCCTCCAATTTATTATCAGAGATGTCTACTTCCTCTGATTGTTTCATATTTCCGAAAGACGCGGGTAGACTTCCATTCAGATTGTTACTGCTAAGAACTAGATTTACCAAAGACATCATTTTCCCCAAAGAAAAAGGAATTGGGCCTGAAATTGAATTAGCATGTATTCTAAAAGAAGTAAGATTCCTCAAGGAGCTTAGATCATTAGTCAAATGCCCAGAAAATTGGCAATTAATGAACTCTAACGACTGTAGAACATCAGAAACACACCCCGATGTCATTATTGCAAGGACATCGTTTATCTTTTGGTTCATTTTGACACGTGACAGATCGAGTGACCTCAAAGGGCAAAGGTTTTTAAATGAGTTTGGAATTCCTTTTTCAAATTCAAGGCCATGATTGTACGACATGTCAAGGCTAATGAGAGAAGTCAAGTTTCCGATGCTACTCGAAATTTGACCTTGTAATTGATTGCCTTGGAGGTTGAGGAGTTGCAAATGCGTTAAATCATAAAACCAGTTGGGTATGGAATAATTGAAATGATTCCAAGACAAATCAAGTTCCATCAGGAAAGAAGAAGTTATATTTTGAAGGCCATTCAGAATTGGACCTTCAAAGTAATTGAATGAGAGATCAAGGACTAAAAGAGAAGAAGACATGTTGACACTTGGAAGACGTGTAAGATTGTAGAAAGGAAGTTTACAGTATGGCAAGTGCAATTCAAGCAAAGAAGGCAGCGAGTTCATTACGTACAACCAATCAAAAGATTGACTCATGTCAACACCGCTCATATACAGAAACTCCAAAGAAAAAAGACTAGAAATCCAATCTAAATTCTCAACTTTGATAGACATATATCCGAGATTGAGATATTGTAAGTTAGAGAGATTTCCAAGCTGACAAGGAATCGCTCCCCAAAATCCAGCTTCAGAGAGGTTAATTAAGATATCTTAAACTCTCCAACGAACCAATGAATTTGGGAATAAGAACACCTCCAAAATCATTATTACTGAGATCCAAGTAGCTCAAGTGTTTCAACTCAAGCAAAGAAGAACTCATGTTTCCTCCTAGTGCCGACTTCTTCCAATATTCTTCATATTCATAATAGTCTGGATCAGAGCCTCGAAAATACTCTTCTGGAGAGAGAGTTCGAAGCTGAAGCTCAATGACGTGAGAAGTAATGTTGTGGCAGATAACGCTCGTCCATGTGCAACAATCTGATCCGTTAGCACCCCAGTCAGAAAGGCGACTATAAGAAATCAAGAGACCATTCTTAAAATGCAAAAGAGCATTTCTCTCACTCTCAATGCAGCCCCCTAAACAAGGTGTTGCTACGAGAAGCATTGTGGAAAAGAATAGAATTAGAGTAGTACTCATTTTATTTTATTTATTGTGTAGTTGGAGGTAATCACATAGAATTACATTAATATATAGAAATCTCTAAAATGACATGTAATACGAAGCAAAGTGATTAATAATTGTTATTTTTAAATCAAATGTCTATCGGATCTAAAACTGGATCCGAAGATTTTTAATTTGTAAAATTATAGGTACCTAATTAGCTTTTAATATTTTGAATGAACTCATGATCAGAAGATATTTTATTATTGTAAAGATATTTTATTAAGTATTTACAAGCTAGAAAATTTAGAACGCTTCAAAATTACGTTTATACTTTCGAACTTCTTTGTTCTTCAGTGATTTGTGCTACTTCTTTCAAGTGCCCAATGGACAAGCAAATCTTTAGCTGATAAATTCTTCATTTTAGCTTATTATTAAAGTATTAGCTAGTAAGAAGTCAATGTAATATTTCTAAACATTTTCCAAAGTCCAAACTCAAAATCAATATTAAGAAACTTTCCAAGTTGAAAATTATTTAATAGGTGTAAGCCAGTCAAGTGTAATTAATCCAAATGGCATAAGCTCTCGAACAAACATATAGAATTACGTAATGGTAGAATTAGTTTTGTATTTAATTAATATTTCAAAATTATCAACTTTAATTTATATTTAATTTTTGATTCATATATAGACGGATTTAAAACTCACTAACAGTGATTGTTTTTTAGGATCATACTTTTCTGCTAACTTGCTAACCAGACGTGGCACACTGAGCCAATATCTTGGTGCCACGTAGCTTGTTGGTCAATATAAATTTACATTGTAGTTTATTTGTTACATATATTTTTATCCAATTCATTATAAAAACCTAAAAAATAGACATCAAACACACACACCCACACACAAAATAGAAACTTTAAATTATCAATTTGGTATACATATTATGTGGTACGTTGAGTATATTAAATTTTCTCCTAAAACTGAAATATTTCTCACGAGTTTGTTTATTAGTTATTATGTTTATTAGTTATTATTAACTTTCCATTTTATCATATTTTTCATTCAAAATATTAATAAAATGGTTTTCTCAAATTCAAGAATGCAATATTTGTTTCTTTCAAAAGAAAAAAGAAAGTATTTTTTTTTTTTGCCTTGATGAATTATTCTCCTTTATGGATATTTTTCTCACTTTGTTGATCTTGTTTCGATTTGAATAGATATTGTAAATTGATCAAAAAGATTGAAGAAACAACAAAAGTAAACAAAACCAAGTCAAAAGTGCATTGACTCTTGCAAAGTAATTATTTACATATTAAGAAAAATTAGTATGGCAAAGTACTTCTATCTCCATAACCAACAAAAAAAGAAATATTTTTTACTAGTTTAATTACACAAGTGATAACCAGCAAATTGTCAAGTAATGATCCACCTTCCACGTGGACCAATAAAAGTGGATATCTGATTAGACCAAAAGTGTCCACATGCTCATGAGTTACACTGCATCACCTCAATCTGGTGATCAAGTAAAAGGAGGAAAGAATAAACAAAGGCAGGGAAAAGGTGAATTGTGAACCTAACTCATTACAAGATTATTTATTGCCTTTTAATTTATATTGAATTGATGATGCCTTAAACACCTGACAACGTTAATTGGGGTTCGAGGTTGTGACGGTTATAAAAAATATTTCGAAAGTTTCGGTTTATGTGTGAAGCACAGTTTCTAATGCATTATCATGATCTTTTTATTAGTATGGTGTATGTACTATGTCGCGCGAAGAATGAGTTGTCTCTTTTGGTGAGATGAACTCCACGTGTCTCTAGTGATATTTCTATTAATAAAGAATGATGCGGTGGAGATTTGAATTATCCTAAGACTTGAAGCCCTGTTTAAGTGCTAAAAATTAAGATTTCAACTAATTCGCTAAACGCTCAAAATCCTATTTAGCTTTAACTATTCTACGGAAATCCCTAATTGTTGACTACTTCTAACCATCAACGATCAACCCATGTTTCTTAGTTCTAACCAAAAGAATTTTATCTACTTTCAAAGTAAAAAAATAATAAATGAGAACAAAACGTATACTTTAGAAAAGAATTAACCACCAAGAAATCTCAAATTACCCTTTTTGTTAACATCAATTACCAATTTTCATTTCTAATTATGTGACCATATGACTCATATCCAAGGTATTGGAATACATTAATTTGTCACTTCTCACAATATAAAATCCTAATCATAAAAGCTTCATTTTACAAACCCATTAAATTTAATTACTTTCATTTTACCTTGTAAAATCATCAGAAAAAATATAAAAAAAAATCAGAGAAAATGATGGAAATTGAAGAAATAGAAGAAGAAAAAATCAAAGAGACAAAAATTGAAAGAGCAAAACCATATATTTATTGTGGATTTAATTCAATAATCGTGGCTGCTTCAAATATTGCTTCTAAATTTTCTTTAGATGAAGGAATGAGTCGTTATGTTCTTGTTTTTTATGGCGGTGCTTTTGGAACTCTTACTACAGCTTTTCTTGTTCTTCTTTTTGAAAGGTAAATTCGTCTTCTTAATTCGAAATCGGGGAGTAATTTCGTCGTAGTAGGATCAGTTGAGTCCAACATGAATGAAGTTATCGGGTGCCCATTTGGCTCGTTAACTTGACATTTCGAATCAGATCAGTTTGGATTAATGTTACGTTTTGGGATAACTTGACTATGCCGAAGGAACACCTTGGTACATGAAATTGATTTAGGACCAAATTGATAATGATAGTAAATTTATGGGACTAAATTGATATTTGTTTCTCAATTTGATTTCTTTCTTATGAGCAATTTTAGTGTATAATTTAGTTTCTTAAATAATTTGACAGGAATAGTGCAAGTAAAATCAATGGTGCAATCTGTCTGAATATCTTCATCTTGAGTGTTCTAAGGTATATATTTTTTATTTTTTTAATAAAACAGGTTTAGGAACATACTAATTAGAGCTAAATTTTAATTGCAATTGATCGAGTAGCAAATATACCTTTAAGCCTCTTATATCTTTTCGCTTTTTGTTAATTGAACTTTTAATCCTTCAATTCAACATACTAAACCATGGTTAAATTATAATCGTTAAAAAAAATAAGTTTCCGCCGAATTTAATTAGCTAAACATTTGATTCAATTAAAAAAAGAAAAAACATAACTATTTCGCTAATTCTGTAGAATAGTTTCGGTTTTATTAGTTCAATTTTCTATATTTTTCCTTTTTCCTTTAATTTAGGTACGTTTGGTGTTTTGAGTGGTCGTATGTGTCAACCTAATTGAAATTCTTTGCTACGGAGTGTGAAAATCCGGACTACGAAACCCTAATTTAGTTATGTATAATAATTGATCAGAACTTTGGTGAGAGTGACATGGTTTGCTGGATTACAATATACTTCAGCAACATTTTCAGCTTCAATAACAAATATAATTCCATCCATGACCTTCATTTTGGCAGTGATTTTCAGGTACAATTTTAATTATTTCAAAACCATATTTAATTTTCTCATTTTTCTGAAATATTTTTAATTTAATAATGTGTTTATAAATAGGATGGAAAAATTGGAAATTGGAAAGATGACTAGTAGAGCAAAAATAGGAGGGACTATAATTGCATTTGGTGGTGCAACTCTTATGACTCTATACAAGGGTAAATCTGTCCTTTCCTTTCACAAAGCTCTTCACAATTCTCACCATCATAATGCTCAAAATTCAGTTCCTGAGAAGAATTTTCTTGTGGGTTCACTTCTACTTGCTCTTCAATGTTTTTCAGCTGCAATATCTGTCATTTTACAGGTAACTGAAAATCTCATACTTTTCGTAACAAGATCGAATTACTCGATTCCAGGTTAACAAATTTTGTGATATATTTTTAAGTATAATGATATCTTATATACTGTTATACATTTCATATGTCATTTGAAGTTTGTATTTTCAATAGAAGTTTTGGATATGTAAAACTTTGCTATACGAATAAGGCAAAGCCTATATTTGAGCACCGGAACTTTCTTCGTTTTGATACGTAATACTTTGTTATACGGAAAAATAAATTGATATACGATTTTTATACAGGCTATATTAATTAAGCAATATCCAGCTCCATTGAGGCTCACAACTTTAATTGGATTATCAGCAACTTTAATTTCAGCAGTTTTAGCAGCCATTACTGATCATAAAGCTTCATCTTGGAGACTTTCCTGGGACTTAACTCTTATTGCTCCTATTTATAATGTAAGTTTTTATATTAATTCATTAATACGAAAAAAATGGAAAATTAGTTATGTGGTTTCACGTATTTGCGAGTAGAGAATTGTTATATTTTATTGTAAAGTAACAATGTATTTTTTAAAAATTAATTTAAAGCCCAGCCCAAAATGGTCCACCTAAATTAAATATTTACATAGATCTTAATAATAAAATTTGAAATGCCATGAAATGAAAAAATAATAAAATTTGAAATTGATACTTAAATTGCTTAAGTAATGTTAAATAGAACGGGTCGGACTGAAGTTGGTCGTGTTAATTTTATAAAACTCAAACCGGTCTAAGATATAGGTAAGTTTGGGTTGGTCTTTGAACCATTTTTCTTTGTCTAAATCCGTCAGAGACGTATTGGACATGGTCATGACAAACCCAAGTGGATATTTAAGCATGTGAATGAGTCTATTTTTTAAGTGAATATATGTCTTAAAGTTTACAATTTAATGCGTCATTTTGGCAAAATCTACAATTTAAATTGCCATATAAGCAAAGTCAATATATAACTCGGTAAATTTATCATGTTACATTAGCAATCATGGACGCTATTAATTGAAAATTTCATATTTTTCTACCATTTGAAGAATACGAAATATTTTAGATTATATATATTTTTTTTATTTGTAAATATATAAAAACACAACTTCTTTCCATACTTTTGTCCAAATAACATCGCCAAAAAAATTCTCTTCTTAAACTTATGTTAAACTAAATTTAATGTTTCCTAGTCAGTGGTTACTTTTACATATTTTCTGATTTTTAGTAATTTTAATTAGATTTCGGATTAATATGTGCAGGGTTTATTAATATTTGGGATAGCAGGTTATGTTCAAACTTTGGTAGTAAAAAAAAGAGGTCCAGTTTTCTCCACATCATTTAGACCACTTTCAACAGTTCTTGTTGCTATTTTGGGTCTATTCGTCTTAGGAGAAGCCTTACGTTTGGGGGAGTAAGTATTTTTCTCGTTCTCCTTTTTCTTATTTTTTCCTTTTTTTTTGACAAATTTATTTTTCCCATTTCAAGAAGTATAATATAAATATTTGATTAAAACCAGAAAAAGAAATTAGTTATATTTATTTTTCTCATTTTCTGCCGAATGTTTTTTATTGACTTTTTTCTATTTTTCTTTTTTTTTTTGTAGGATACTGGGAGCTGCGGTGATAATACTGGGCTTGTATGCAATTCTATGGGGAAAAGAAGCAGAGAAAAAGAAAAACTAAAAACAGAGTTTATAGCTTAACTAGAACTTTTTTTAAACGATATTATCACTTTGTTTTAATTATGATTATTTTTTGAGATTTTAAGGTCTTTATATATGATATGATTACACAAACAGAATTGTAGTATTCTGATTGCTTAACACCGTATACTTATATAATGTCATTAAAATTTAAAGCAATCCAAATTTTCATAAGCAAAATATATAGACTAAAAACTAAAGCAACACTATTATATAAACCCGGCAAAGAACAGAGCGTTTTCATCTCTCTCCTTCCTACATCGAGAGAACAAATGCGATTGATCCATGAGTTAGTAGAGTCTTTGTTCGGGCATGAAAGATGCAAGATATTGCATTCCGTACTATCTATGGCGCTATTTGACATGCCCCCATATAGGCAATATATTTTGGTTATTAATCCAATTCAAATCGAAATCCGTCCGAGTGATGAACGCTCCAAGTATGTACTCCTTCAAATTCCTCGCATCTCCAGATAGTACATGAAATCGGTGCTTTAAAATTTATCAACGCATAGTAGAGATGATCTTTACTTCTTCCAAGAAACCTACTATTTAAGGAGAGTGCAGTGGAAACCGAAAACATATATTACGACATGAAAACAGATAGATTGTTGGTTTTCCTGTTAGCTCGAATTTTTGTTCCACATATCAAGCTAATAATTATAATCTAAAATCAACAATCAATAAAATTCCTGACAATTGTTTTGTGCACGGAGAGCAAGTTCGAGACCAAATCAATACTTGGGCGAAAAAAGCCTCAAACGGACACATTGATCCACTTCTTCCCTATGGTTGCTTCAAAGAAGATACAATAGCTTTACTTGCCAGTGAGGTCTACTTCAATGGCACATGGGATCGGATGTTTGATCCCAGATATACCGAGGATGAAGATTTTCATCTCCTCAATGGGCAAAAGGTAAGAGTTCCCTTTATGAAACTGAGTTATAGAGAACACTTTATAAGGTTCTTTCGAGGGTTTCAAGCTACTCAAGATGAAATATAGAAAGGACGAATCATATAGAAAAAAATACGCAATGTATATCTTTCTTCCTGACCGAGAAGATGGACTAGAAGAACTAGTTGAAAATTTCAGCTCTGATCCCGGAATTTTACTGGAGAGTCGTGAGGTTCAAGAAGTCAGACTTAAAGAGTTGCGGGTTCCAAAACTGAAATACAAATATGAACTGAACGTTAAGGAGACTATGAAAGAAATGGGATTGGATCTTCCTTTTGATGAAAAGAAAGCGCAAATAACTAAGATGGTTGCAACTCAAGATAGAGTTTATTTATAATGCATTTCAGAAATCTTATATTGAAGTGAATGAGAAAGGCACGGTTGCGGTTTCTATGCATGTAGATCATCTGTTTCTATAGTAGATCATCTGTTTCTATTTATGATTAAAGAAGAGGTTTCCGGTATTATCCTATTTGTTGGAGCTGCTCTAAATCCAGGTCCGGAGATATTGGCCGAAAAGGTTGTAGGAAAGAAGAGAAAGATGAATGCAACTAAAAAGGAGATGAAAGTAATATCATGTTACAACCTAAGAAACAGAAAGATTTAGAAAGAAGACTTTATCATTTTTGTTGTTGTTCTGAAACAATATGATGAAATCAACTTTAAGTTCATATTTAAAATATGAGGTTGTAGCGTTTAAGTGTTTCTTGTTCGTGTCAATATTATGCCCGTGTCAATTTCCGTTTGAAGGCTATTTTGGTGCAACAATTTGAGAAGTCACATTTTATTTTTATCGAACTCAACCCGACTTTACCCGACTTTACTTTTTTTATTGATTAAAAATTCTAATAACCCTAATGGAGCTACATAACAAAGCATATACTAGTTTTTATTATATTATTTTAATGAAATTTATGAATAAAATTCACCAAATCTTTTCTCCCAAATAGTATACAAAATGAAAATAAAAGTGTCTCCATTTTCTTATGAAAATAAGAGAACCTACTACACTCCAGAATCCAAATACAAACCCGAACGCCATGCTTACGTAAAACAATACATCTACCTCATCTTCATTCTCATCTTTTTCTTCAATTTCAGGCCAAGCATTAACCGATGTGCAATTATTGGTCAGAGGAAGCCCACAAAGTTGGTTTCCGACGAAGCTAGATGAATCAAAACTTTGTAATTGAGTACTTGAAGGAATTCGACCGAACAAGTTGTTATAGGAAAAATCCAATGTACTCAGAAATGTCAAGGTAGAGATGCTCTCAGGAATTTCACCAGAAAGCTGATTGTGAGATAAGTCGATTGATTCCAACCCTTTCATGTCACCTATATTATTCGGAATTCTTCCTGTTAAATCATTTTGTGACAAATTCAATGATAGTAAACCTGCAATCCTCGTTACTTCCGTAGGAATTTCTCCTGATAAGTTGTTATCGGAAAGGTCTATGCTTCGTACAAATCTAAGGTTGGTGCTATACTCCATCACTTTCCCCTTCATCACCAAAATTGTGCTCTCCATGAATGTACCACGCGCAGCATAGAATGTGCCACTAGAGTCATTCCTGGTAGCCATTCCAACAAAGTTACTAAAGCAGCTTGGTATCATGCCGGAGAAGCTATTATGAGCAAGGTTCAAGATGTGCAATGAAACCAAACCACATAGCCCCATTGGTAAGTAGCCATCAAACTTATTTGCACTTAAGCTGAGAATTCTCAAATCACCAAACCTATCTCCGATCCATGTTGGGAATTTCCCGACGAAATTGTTTTCACTAAAATCAAGGGTGAACAAGTATTTGCAATTTTGAATTTGCCACGGTATTTCACCGGAAAGATTATTATTGCGAAGGTTGAGTGACTCAAGCAAACTTAAATTTCCTATGGAGCTGGGAATGTTGCCACCAAACTTGTTGTTGCTAAATTTTACTGCCCCCAAGTTTTTCCAACTCCTCCAACAATCTGGTATCTCACCGTGCAAGAGGTTTCTTGCAAGATTGAGAACTTGCATTTGCTTTTCCTCATTCATCTTGTAGCACAAAAAGTTGAATATAGATCCCGAAAATGAATTATTCGAAAGATCTAATGCAGTGACATTTGAAGAAAAATAAGGCACTGCTCCACTGAAATTATTCGAACTCAAATCAATTACCGGTTGGTAGGCATTAAGAAAAGGGATATCTGGGACAGAACCGTAGATCCTATTATGGGAAAAGTTCAAATAATAATAACTCGAAATGGAATCCCAAAACGCAATAGGAACCGATGTTGAAATACTGGAATTGGATAAATCCAAGAAAGTCAAATGTTTTAAGAGACAAAGCCAACTCGGAAATTGAGATCCAATAAGCCAAGATCGTAATCCTAGATATTGAAGTTGAAGAGGAGGAATCCAGTTCGAGCTAACTCTCAATGAAATGTTATTATTATCAGATGCACGGAACAGATTCAGCCTAGTGAGATTTTCAAAGTGAAGGTGAGAAACCTCACCTTCTAATTCATTATCAGAGATGTCTACATACTCTAACTCTTTCAGATTCCCGAAAGACACCGGTAAACTTCCATTCAATATGTTATTCTGAATGTCTAGCATTACCAATGATTTCAATTCTCCGAAAGACAAAGGAATTGAACCCGAGATGACATTACGAGGTATGCGAAAAGTGGAAAGATTCTTGAAGTAAGCGAGATCATCTGTCAAATGGCCGGATAATTGACAATCAGACAAGTCTAACCATTGTAGAACATTCGAAATACATCTAGACAATATTGCAAGGATATCATTTATGTCTTGGTTGATTTTGATAGTTGACAAATCTAGATACCTTAAATTGCAGAAACGTTTAAATGATTTTGGAATGCCTTTTTCGAATTCGAGTTCACGATTGAATGACATGTCAAGGCTAATGAGAGAAGTCAAGTTTCCGATGTCGCGTGAAATTTTACCTTGCAAGTCATTGACTCTGAGTTTGAGGAGTTGCAGATTGGTTAAATCATAAAACCAGTTGGGTATGGAAGAATTGAAATTATTATAAGACAAATCAAGTTCCCTAAGGAAAGAAGATGTCACATTTTGAAGAACATTTGGAATCGGACCTCCCAAATGATTATATGAAAGATCAAGGACTAGAAGAGAAGAAGACATATTCACACATGGAAGACGTGTAGGATTGTAAACAGGAAGTCTACAGTCTGGCAAGTGTAATTCAATCAAACAAGAAAGTGTACTGATCACCTTCAACCAATCGAAAGACCGACTCAAGTTAACACCACTCATATCGAGAAATTCCAAAGAAGAAAGACTTAGAACCCAATCTAAATTCTCAACATTGAGCCTATAATTACCAAAA
This sequence comes from Euphorbia peplus, assembly GCA_028411795.1. NCBI lineage: Eukaryota > Viridiplantae > Streptophyta > Magnoliopsida > Malpighiales > Euphorbiaceae > Euphorbia > Euphorbia peplus. The sequence goes on along the minus strand of CP110843.1, from coordinate 1,282,611 downwards.
GAAAGATTGTCGATATAGGAAGCATGAAGATTGAGATATTGTAAATTCGAGAGATTTCCAAGTTGAGGAGGTATGACTCCCCCAAACCCAGCTTTAGAGAGGTTAAGATATCGTAAGCTCTGCATCGAACCGATGAATTGGGGAATACGAGAACCTCCAAAATCATTATTACTTAGATCTAAGTAACTCAAGTGTTTCAACTCAAGCAAAGAAGAGTTCACCTTTCCTCCTATTGCTGAATTCCGATAGTATTCTTCATATTCATTGTAGTCTTGATCATAGCTCCGAACATAGTGCTCTCTACGAAGATGAAGCTCAAAAACATGAAAAGTAATGTTGTGGCAGACGACTCCGGTCCATCTGCAGCAATCTGATCCGTAGACAACGTCCCAATGAGAAAGGCGATCAGAAGGATCGGAGAGACTGCTCTTAAATTGTAAAAGAGCATTTCTCTCACTCTCAATGCAGCCCCCTAAACAAAGTGTTACTATGAAAAGCATTATGGAAAAGAATAGAATTAGAGTAGTACTCATTTTTTTTTTATTTGGTTTGAAATTTGATGTGTAGATGGATGAAATGACATAGAATTGCATTAATATATAAGCGTGTACAATTGCACTAGTTTTTTTCTTTTTTTTTATTTTGAAAACTTACAATTGCACTAGTTGATAATATAGATTAATTAATGTATAAGAATTAAAAAATAAAATGACATGCATATTATGAAACAAAAATATCATTAAAATGAATATGTTATTGGATCCGAAACTAGAAGATTTTCAACTTATAAAATTGTAGATACTTCATCCCCTTTTCAACTAGAAGATTTTTCCAATCAGCTTCTTACAAAGGAGAAAATTTAGAGCGTATTTGCTGAACTGAACAGAATTGAATTTCATCCCCTTTAGGCCCCGCTTTTTGGCAACTAAATGAAACTAAACTGAACAGAATTGAATTTGCTGAATTTGCTGAACGAAGAAGGAATTTTGTTGAACTGAACTGAATAAAACTAAACTGAACTGAATTTTGCTGAAATTAAGTCAAAAAGAACTGGGTCTTAGAGTATGGTTGATATGGCACTCTACTTAGAAATCGATAAAGAGGGATCATTTTGGGTGGAAACGACCTAAAACACCAATCGCTTTTCTAGTTAACGCAAACTGAAATATTATTAAACTTCATTGATCAAATTACATAACTCAGAAGCATAAAATAGAGAATCAAGAAACCTAGTTATAGTAATCCTACCAAAATAAGAAGACCGATTAATTAGGATATTCTAAACCTATTACTTCTGAAACAATAAAGCTATTCTAAATATAAGGGTGAATAATTCAAAGTCCTCGACGTTTTACATAACACATTATTTAGTCCACTATTTTGAAATACACATTATAAAGTTCATGTCTTTTGTCATAATTAATCATTTTGACCTTATGTCTATTTCTTTAAGAGTCCTGACAGTTGTATTTTGGTATGAATATGCAGACAAAACAGAATCACATAATCATTTTGTATGACAATATATGTGTTTTGAAAGTTAAAATATGTTACGTTAAATATTTAGACAAAATAGAAAAATGACCAAAAAAATCAATTATGACAAAAGATATGGACTTTGTAATGTGCAAAATAATAGGATTAAACAGTGTGTCATGTAAAACGTTAAGAACTTTTAAATTATTCACCTTAAGTATAATTCTAAAATATAAATAAGATTAAATAGTAAAAAGACTCTTAATTTGGCAACGACCAACCGTGACCGGGTTATCAAGGTGGTATCGACAGTGCTACATTAATATTTCTTATATTTGCTTGCTTTATCAATAGTGAGTTTTGTTATTTCTTTCAAGTGCCAAATGGACAAGCAAATCCCTAACCTCATAAATTCTTCATTTTATCTTATTATAGTATTAGCTAGTAAGAAGCAGTCAATGAAATCAATGTTTTTAAATTCCAAAGTCTAAACTCAAAATTAAGTAAGAAGATTTCCTCTATTAAAAAAAAAGAAAAGTAAGAAGATTTCCAGGTTGAAAATGATTTAAAATAGACAAAGATAAGCCAGTAATTAAATGTAATCCAAATGGCATAACTTCTTGAACAAATATATAGAATTACTTAACGACAGAATTAGTTTTATATTTAATTAATATTCCAAAATTATAAGCTTTGTAATTGTTTGAATAAAGACACATATAAAGGGCGGATCTATACCTCACTACCAATGGTGCTTTAATACTAAACTTGTATTCTTTAAGTGTCTTATACATATGAACTTCATACACAATTTTTATAAAATAATTTAACAATTTTCAACGATGGATGGTACTCAAACCCCACAAACTTCCCCTAAATCCATCCCTCCAAGTATACTATACACTTTGAAATTAATAGTAATAATAATAACAATAATAATAAACATTTTTTTTAATAAAGACGGGAAGCTAATGGAAAAAGAGGGGACGAGTATCCCAACTAGGTTAGCACACACGACACACCCTCACCCGAAAGGCCTAGTTCATTAAAGAAGAAAAAGAGTACACAGTTGGAAAGAAAAAACAAGATTACACAAAACAAAACTGCTCAACAGAATTAATATCATCTGAAATAAAATTGCAGCAAAACTGAGGTGCAAAGCTCCACCAAGTAATGTCTCTAGCTATTTGACCGAATCGAGCAAGTGCATCGGCTACTCTATTGCCTTCCCGGAAGATATGAGAAACCACAAAATGCAAATTAGAAAGTAAAGAGAGGCATTGCAACCAATCCTTTCAGTCTATAAGCCGGATTTAAGCCTATAAGCAAGCAAGCCCAATACCTAAGCTCCCATGGAACCTAAGTAGAACGAAGTCGAAAAAGCTCAACCACATAGCTTGAGTCACATTCTAACCAGAGGTGATGCCACCCTCTCTCCCATGCAATATTAACACCATAGATTGCAGCTCGTAATTCAGCGATGTGAGCATAAGATCGTATAATTGGAAAAGCATAGCATCCTTTGGTAAAACCACGATGATTACGAAAAATTCCCTCAGAACATGCTTGTCCCGGAGTCCCATTAACCGAGCCATCAGTATTTACTCTGATATAACCATGACTTGGAGGAGTCCAACGAACCCCTATAATTGCATTTGGTGGTGCAACTCTTATGACTCTACACAAGGGTAAATCTGTCCTTTCCTTTCACAAAGCTCTTCACAATTCTCACCATCATAATGCTCAAAATTCAGTTCCTGAGAAGAATTTTCTTCCGGGTTCACTTCTACTTGCTCCTCAATGTTTTTCAGCTGCAATATCTGTCATTTTACAGGTAACTGAAAATCTCATACTTTTCGTAACAAAATCGAATTACTCGATTCCAGGTTAACAAATTTTGTGATATATTTTTAAGTATAATGATATCTTATATATTGTTATACATTTCATATGTCATTTGAAATTTTTATTTTCAATAGAAGTTTTGGATATGTAAAACTTTCCTATACGAATAATGCAAAGCCTATATTTGAGCACCGGAACTTTCTTCGTTTTGATATGTAATACTTTGTTATACGGAAAATTAAATTGAGATACGATTTTTATACAGGCTATATTAATTAAGCAATATCCAGCTCCATTGAGGCTCACAACTTTAATTGGATTATCAGCAACTTTAATTGGATTATCAGCAACTTTAATTTCAGCAGTTTTAGCAGCCATTACTGATCATAAAGCTTCATCTTGGAGACTTTCCTGGGACTTAACTCTTATTGCCCCTATTTATAATGTAAGTTTTTATATTAATTCATTAATACGAAAAAAATGGAAAATTAGTTATGCGATTTCACGTATTTGCAAGTTGAGAATTGTTATATTTTATTGTAAAATAACAACTTACATTTTACCGTTAGCAAAAGAAGGAAGAGGGAATTCGACTAACATTGTTCGGGCTCTCATGTAGCATACAGAAGCTAGGCTGGGCTTGTGTAGGTTTATTGGGCTTTTTGCTAAAAAGCTTTAGTACAGGCCCAGTCCAAAGTACTGTTAATTTAGGTGGACTCAACTTGGGCTGGGTCAATCTAAAAAATTAATGTCAAGCCCAGCCCAAAATGGTCCACCTAAATTAAATATTTACATAGATCTTAATAATAAAATTTGAAATGCCATAAAAAAATAAAAAAAATAAAAAATTGAAATTGATACTTAAATTGCTTAAGTAATGTTAAATAGAACGGGTTGGACTGAACTTGCTCGTGTTAATTTTATAAAACTCAAACCGGTCGAAGATATAGGCAAGTTTGGGTTGGCCTTTTCTTTGTCTAAATCCGTCGACCTATTGGACATCGGGCCCGAGTGGGTATTTAAGCATGTGAATGAGTCTATTTTTAAGTGAACATATCTCTTAAAATTTACAATTTAATGCACCATTTTGGCAAAATCTACAATCTAAATCGCCATATAAGCAAATTCAATATATAATTAACTTGGTAAATTCAACATGTTACATTAGCAATCATGGACGCTATTAATTGAAAATTTCATATTTTTTTACCATTTTGAAGATGGTGATTTCTTTTCTATGAAATGTTTTAGATTATCTATACTTTTTTGTTTGTAAATATATAAAAACACAACTTCTTTCCATACTTTTGTCCAACTAACATCGCCAAAAATATTCTCTTCTTAAACTTATGTTAAACTTAAACTTAATGTTTTTCCTAGTCAGTGGTTACTTTTACATATTTTCTGATTTTTAGTAATTTTAATTAAATTTCGGATTAATATTTGGGATAGCAGGTTATGTTCAAACTTTGGTAGTAAAAAAAAAGAGGTCCAGTTTTCTCCACATCATTTAGACCTCTTTCAACAGTTCTTGTTGCTATTTTGGGTCTATTCGTTTGGGGGAGTAAGTATTTTTCTCGTGAGTAATTTTCACTTGGTCAGTGATTGACCATGTTAATTTGATCAGTTACCATTAGATCTGTGTAATGATGTTAGATCTAACGGTAATTAACAGTGACTGACCAAATTAACATGGTCCGTCACTGACTAAGTGAAAATTACTACTTTCTCGTTCTCCTTTTTCTAAATTTCCCTTTTTTTTGACAAATTTATTTTCCCATTTCAAGAAGTATAATATAAATATTTGATTAAAACTAGAAAAGAAAATTAGTTATATTTATTTTTCTCATTTCTGCCTAATGTTTTTTATTGACTTTTTTCTATTTTTCTTTTTTTGTAGGATACTGGGAGCTGCAGTGATAATACTGGGCTTGTATGCAATTTTATGGGGAAAAGAAGCAGAGAAAAAGAAAAACTAAAACAGAGTTTATAGCTTAACTAGAACTATTTTAAACGATATTATCACTTTGTTTTAATTATGATTATTTATTGAGATTTTAAGGTCTTTATATATGATACATAATTTTTTCATCAAGTGTTTGAGTTGATACCTTCCATTGGTTAGTTGCGGAGTCGAATATCGTCACAGGATTGCAAACAAAGTAAAAGTTGGGATGGGAAGATTCATATTTGTTAATGCATAAAAGCAGTCCATTACTCGAAGCTAGAACACTGTAAAAGCTGTGCAATGTAGTTTTCCTTGGAATTTTAGAAAGAAAGTTCTTCGATTTTGTATGGAACACCCCTCAATGGAATTAGAACAATGAAAATGAAATGGCAGATAAAAAGTAAGGGATGAAAAAGGGTTTCTCCTAACCGAGTATTCAGAACAAAAGGAAAAATGAGAGATTAGTATTCAAGGATACCTTAGTATTTTACTAGTTTACTTTTTACTCATTTGTACTCTTTGGGGTAAAAGTTTGTTATTATTTAATTCTAATTGGATTAGTATTATTATTATTTTCTTCTAATTAGTTTGTCCTAATCTAAACGTGAAATCGCTGCTAATTTTTCTTTTAAGGAAGTCATGTAATATTAAATAGATACTTTTTTCTGATAATAAATATTAGTCCTGTATAACTTGCTAATTTTCAGATTTTATACAGAGGATGCAAAATAACTTGCGCCTATGATTAAGCAATATGCTAATAACTATTCTTTTGAATAATTTCTAAAAGTATGGAAATTACTATAATCTGAAAATTATGTACACACGTTCTTTGTAGGTATAATTAATTTTCAGATAAACTAAAACTTTCGATATTTATCGTGATCGTTACTGATCAAACTTCAATCCTATACATAATGTAGACATACTTTATATGGTTTAACTGAATTTGGCTGAATTGAACTTTGATGATATTAATCCCTTAGGGCCGCTCTTTGTACATGTCTTCCTACCAGCGCTACCCTCTCTGAACCGAGTAGTTACAGACCCACCAGCTTCCGCCTAATTCGTCCCAAACCCACACATCGTACGTATAGAGTCGGCTCTCATACCATTTGTAACACTCAGGTCCAATACCATGCACATATTGTTCGTTCTGGCCCAAATCCGTCACCATTGGACCGCACGGCTTTAAAACGCGTCAAACATGTATTGGGTTCACATATCACTTATAAGTCCTTAGTTCTCTCCTCTCTATTTCTGATGTGGGATTCAGTTCATTCATGTCCCTTTCGCGATCCCTTAGGACTGCTCATTGTGTAGGTCTTTCTACTCCGACGCTACTCTCTCCGAACCGGGTCGTTAACATCTCTCAAAGCCTAAAGTTCAACGCTCCTTTTTATGCATTGTTTTTTTTTTACTTAAAATCGGTTCAATTTTGATTAGATCAGCAAAATTATAAGGCATTTAAGAAATTTGATTTGATTTTGTTCAACAAATTCAATTCAGCTTTGTTGAGTTAAAAAAGAATAGAATCTAAATACAATAAAAAAAATATAATACACCACCATCTAAGCAAATTCATCATGTTATATTGAAAATGATGGACACCATTAATTGAGCTTCATATTTTTCTTTCATTTGAAGCAACTGATATCTTTTACGAATTTTTATATACTATACGTATTTCTCTATTAGTAATTATGTAAAAGCAGTCATTTTTCTTCTGGACTTTTCTCCAATTAACATCACCAAAAGTATCCACTTTTTTTTTACTTATGTTCTACTAATTTTAATGTTTTTCCTAGTCATAATTACTTTGACATATTTTTAAATTTTCTTTACTAATTTTAATTAGCTTTTTTAATTAATATTTGCAAGGAAATAATACTAACTGAAATAAGAGAGATTTTACTATACGTTTTTCATACCAATGACGAGATATATCAAACGTATAATAAGATTAAGGACCATATATATATAGATTAATTCAAACTATTCAAACAGTTAAATAAAAATGAACAATGTAGAAAATTACATGGTTGGACCAAATATGCCTATGAGAGGAGTATTTGTTAAAGTATTTATGCACTGTTTACAAAAGTTTATGAAAGAGAGTTTTTTCTCTGAACTTCACGAGTGTCCTAATTATGATATCCTAAAATTTTTGTACCTCACTATTTTCTCTCTACAAAGTTGTTTATTATTATTATTATTATTATTATTATCCATCATCATTAAAGCATCTACGGCGCATTCTTTTGTTACAAAAAGTTTAGTTAAGGGTAGACTTACCTATTCACAAAGACATGGCAAATCACAGACTTCGATGAGTGTTTACAGTGGAATTTACAGATTGCCTATCAATAAAAACTAAATTTTGACGAAATGAGAAGTCGAACCGCAAACCTTTCAAACAGAAGATGAAGTATCTTATCACTTGGACTCACTCTTATTAGTTATCTACGTGCATTCTACTTCTTATTTAATCTCATACTCCAAATAGAAAAGCTTTAACTAAACAAGATAACTTTCTTGACTGACACCATTACAACTCCCAAACAGTCCTAATTCGACTAGGGTTATGATTCTATTATTCTCTTATATATAGACAAGTATTTCCAAACTTCAAGGTACGTTCACAACACTCATTATTTTGAGTTATTCTTCATCGATCACTAAGTTCATCAACTGACTAAAATATCAGAGTGGGGTCATGGTCAATGGTCAATTCTTTGTTTATGTTTGCTATTTTGCAAAAAACACGAGCTTGTGTGAAAGTCAAGATTAATTCGCACACAATTCTTATTATTTTTATTATATTCAAAGGAAAATTAATATTATTATTCTTTCAAGTTGTTTATGAATATACATTATTTTAATGTAAAGTTTAATATTCCTACATTGTGAGGTAGGAATAAAGATCTCTTATTTGATCAAATCTACGCTAGCGTTTATTTTTGGTTTTCCATCCAGTTTTTGAACCACATTGGGCCGACTAATTCGGATTCGGGTGGGTCCAAGGATTAAAGTATTTAAACCCCTTCCAGTCGCGGATGTGGAGGATCGATCCGAAGACCTCCCTACCAAGCGCAGCCTCATGCTACCACTGCGTCAACCATCGATTGGTTAAAGAAGTGTTTATTACAAAGCATAAACATTATTTTTATAAAAAGTTTCATAAACTTAGACCCATATTAAACTTTGGTGGAGTTCTAACTTTAGACCCATATTAAACAAATTTTAGTACTGGGGGCTCTCTTTACAAATTGTACAAACCATAAACATTATTTTTATAAAAAGTTTCATAATCTTAGACAATTAAGTTCTATTATAAAAGAAAAACAAAAGTGGAAGAGCTAGCTTTGAAATGAAGCTATTACTTAGAAAAGGTTAGAGATGGAAGAGATTGAGAAAGATTTAGTAGGAAAACAAACAGAAAATAAATTGAAAGAGACGCATTTAGTAAGATCAAAACCTTATGTTTTGTGCATATTTTCTTGCTTAAGCTATGCTACATTCAACATAATTTCTAAGGTTTGCTTAGACAAAGGAATGAATCCTTACGTTCTTGTAGCCTATGGATATGCCTTTGGAACTCTATCCACAGCTTTCTTAGCATTCCTCTTTGAAAGGTTTTTCTCTCTTTCTCTTCTCAATTTAGTGTACGAAATCCACTTTGTTATTGTTCAGATGATCAACTTTTGACATGTTCATGAGGCCGATCGAATACATGCTCAGCCTGTTGAAAACAGGCATGTTTGGACAAGAAATTGTCGACTATTTGAATTGATCCAGTTCGGGCCAAGCCTTACAAATCGAGGCACGTGTGCCTTATTGATATTATAGGCTAAATGTATTATTAGCCTCTTGAATAAGAAAAAATTAGTTAATCCTCTAAACTTGTATAGTATCTCGATTGACTTTGAACTTGTTTAAAATTGTATGATAGCCTTTTAAATCTGTATAAAAGCTTAGAAGTCGAAAAAAAAATTAGAAAGTTAATTTGTTTGGAGGTATAGAATCGTTAATTAGGCTCCTTTTTAAAATGATTTTTGTATATAAATTTGCAAAAACTGTGCAAGTAGTCAAGTGCAAGTAGTCAATGAGCATGCTTCAATAAATTTAAGTAAATAGGTTAATTTATGCAAGTTTCGAGGATTAACGAGACAATTTTGCAGCTTCATAGAGCCAATTAAATATTTTTTATTAATGATATATCAAATCCTTAATACTAAAATTTAGGGTTTTTCTATGGTCACTTTGTAAAAAACAAAGTAACCATTACTTTGTCAATTATCACCATTGGATTAGTGGTATAAGATGTGATCCAATGGTGATAAAAACAAAGTAGTGATTACTTCAAAGTAACCATAGAAAGCACCCTAAAATTTATTATTTATTATTATTTTTGAGGAAAAAATTTATTATTATAAGTATAAATCTTTTGAACATATTTTAAGTATAAATCTTAATTTTTATTGCTAAAAGAAATGAGTAACTCTTGGACTTGGGATTTGAGTAGTTTGGGCTTTGTTTTGGAGAAAGCCCACTGGGCCTTCGCTCATCTGTTTCCATTAACAACAGCCCAATGCTATGAACTTTTTAGAAATTAATAATGATTGTAAAATTGAAACTTTCTTATTGAAAAAATTAACCATTATCCCTAACATCAATTGAAACTCATATATAATTTGTAGGGAACTATTTGATTTTGCAGGAAAAATGAGAGCAAAATAAGTATAGCAATTTGCATTCAGATCTTCTTCGTGGGCCTTCTCGGGTAAGTATATAGAGATCGTCCATCTTGTATACGGATAAGTTTTGCTCCAAAAGTTATTACTTTCGTGGAAGTTTTTTATTCATAATAGAAACTAGCGCAATTTTACCTTCTCCTAAATAATTTTATCTCCATTTCTCATTGGCTCTTATTTAAAAAAGATGAGTTGGAATCTTTTGTCCCCATTTTCCTATCCTCTCACATAAAACTACATTTTTTGTGTATGGGTTAAAGGGACCCACATAATATATTATTTTTAATAAATACAATTTAATTTATGTGAGAGGGATAGGAAAGAAGACAGGAAAATGGAGATAGAATATTTCATCTCAAAAAAGATGGTAGAGTTAGGCTAAATTTAAGCGACCGGGGAACTTTTATTTATACAATATTGAAGGTAAAATGAATGTTTATTACATAATTAAACACCTTAATTTCTAGATGGGTTTACCATTTGACATCTCTACAATTATATTTTGAGTTCTTGTGTAACTGAGTCAATTTAGACCTATTAAGGATGTCGTTAGGTTCAAAATTGACAAGTTTGTTATAAGTCCAAATTTATATTTAATCTCATCTTTTGCACTTATTTTTTTATACCCTTAATTCAGAGTTTTGGGGAGAATAGCATTTTATGCTGGACTGAAATGCACTTCACCAACCTTTGCAGCTGCCATGAACAATTTGCTTCCATCAGTAACCTTCATATTGGCAATTCTTTGCGGGTATATACACTATACATTAATAAAAATAAAATTTATTGATACGTCAAACCTTATTCCAAAAAGTCGATTGGTACTTGGATTAACGGAATGTTTTATTAGTTATTTGAACTTATTTAAAATAATCTATTAGTGATCAAATTTATTAAAAGCGATCGGTTGACCTTAGTGGGGGACTTAGAGTTGCCAGGAGTAATTACGATATTCCCATATCCTTGAACCACCCCTACAAGATGTGCTTCTAGGTTTCAGAGTTTTACCATAAAAACTTATTTCAATGGTATTTTCATTTGAAACTTGTTCAAAAGCGCTAGAAATACGTCAAATTTGTTGGATGTTTGCGAAGTTTAGTCGTAAATATACAAATTTCAAAGGAGATTTGTAAATTTTCGTTGAAAATCTACAAAAAATGGAGGAATTCATTTTCCCTTTTTGACGGATAAATGGAAAACTTCAACCACTTTCTTGGTGGGATGCTTTTTTCTTTTAATATACATAAATTTACATTGGCCCTCTCAAGATTTCAACCTTGTATTCGCCCACTAGTTGACCTCCTAAACTTCCTTTCAGTGGCAACATTCCAATTTGTCCACATTTAACCTTTCTTTGGTCCTGCCACATAGACTATAAGAAGATCAATCATGTAGTTTTAAACTAGTTCAGAACACTAACGACACACTTTCGAAAGTAAATATAATTTCATGTTTAATTCAAAAGTTTATTCAATGTTCAGAATGGAGAAACTTAACTTGGTGAAGCTCAATGGGCAAGCAAAAGTTGGAGGAACAATAGTAGCATTTGGTGGTGCCACAGTCATGACCCTATACAAGGGCATTATAGTAATTTCAGGAAATAATCATCATCCAGTTTCATCTAAACAACTTTTAGATGGAAACTTAGTGAAGGGATCCATCTTGTTCTTCCTTCAAAATTTTGGAGCTGCATTATGCTATTTATTGCAGGTAATTTTTCGTTATCAATACCGTTGTTTGTTGTTGTTGTTGTTAACTAGTAATTAAATTTAACGGATTTTCATTTCAAAATAGCTATTAAAAGTTTTTTTTTCGGTCTTAAATGTAATATTAGCTTATTTTTATGTATGAGATGAGTGAATTTTACATTATTGGAAATGTTCTCTATCTTAAGGTTTTGGGTTGGATGTCGTATTCAGTTGACACGTGCACTCTTTCAAGAGGATAAGAGTTTTATATCTTAGGTTATAACCTACATCAAGGTCGACCCTCAAAACTTCGGGTTTGAAAAATCAATTAGCCTAGTACCCTGAATTGTCAAGATGTTTTATGAGACTCCTGAATTTACTTGAAGTGATATATCGAATTTTAAACATATTTAGAGTGACTTGTTAACTCCTTGCATTAAACTTGTTGGTCCCCGTCTTTTTATTCAAAAAATTTGTTTAAAATAACCTATTGCCTCCTTAAAGTGATTTCGGCATGCAACTTATCCAAATCTCGCCTTACTTTGTCACTAAGTAGCAATAACCATGTCATTTTAATAGCACAACATCTCCAAATTAAGTTCAACATGCCAATTGTTACTTAGGAGGCCAAGTTCAAAAGCCCATGATGTATTCATTCATTCTGAAATATTAACCAATATAGTAAAAGTCGCTAGGCGCTAGTCGAGAGGGTGGGTGCATTTAAAGACTAATCGGAGATTATTTGAGAAACTAGTCAAGGACATTCTCAATTTTGTGCAACTAGACATGGCAAAGGCGGCTAGGCGGACTTCATTTACCACATATTGTTAAGTAACTAATTTGTCCATGTAATGCAGGCATCAATAATAAAGAAATATCCAGCTCCAATCACTCTTACCACACTTTCAGGCTTATCAGGAACTCTAATTGCAACATTCATAGCAGCAATTCTAAATCACAAGTCTAAAGCATGGAGATTAGCCTTGGATATCACTCTTATTGCCCCAATTTACAGTGTAAAAAAGTGAAATTTATTCATCTTTTTTCAATTTGGAAGAAGTAATTACCAAATCTAGGTAACAAAAATTAACTTTTTTTCATATGTTTTTAATGTTGTAGGGAATAATGGTCTTTGGAGTTACTACTTATGTTGAAACTCTAGTTGTTAGAATCAGAGGGCCGGTTTTTGCGACGGCATTCAGACCGTTTGTGACGGTAATTGTTGCCGTCATGGGATTCCTTATTCTAGGCGAGGCATTGTCTTTGGGAAGGTAAATTTTCCGTACGACGAATACAGATTTCAAAAGTTCGAAGTGTCTCTTTATTAACCCACATAAGATTTGGGGAAAAAAATTTAATTTTGTAAAAATGTTATGGATTTAAAAATCTTTTTACACACTACTTTTCTGTTTCTCCAGGATCATCGGAGCCGTGATGATAATTGTTGGCTTGTATGCAATTTTATGGGCGAAGGAATACGAGAAAAATATAAGGATTTTAGAGCCGTAATCATAATTGGTGCCGATCTTGTCAGAATCTTTCACTATTCTCCTTCACATCTCTCATTTTTACTAAAAAAAAAAGCCATAATCCTAATTGAATATATTTAAAAAAATTTAGATGTTATTGCTTGAATTTTATTTATTTACTTTTTACTATAGATTATAACATTATTAATTTAAATTATTTAATAAATAGCATAATTTAGAATCAATTTGAAGATTGTCCGAGCTAGTTGGAAGTGCAGTATAATATATACTCTAGATTAATAAATAAAGCAATACTATTACAATTCATACTCGAGCTTAAAATTTCTAGCTAGAATAATTTAAAAGCTCTTTGGTTTCTTCAAAGTAGAAAGGCCAGGGGTTGGCATGTCGGCCGCGGGTCGGTTCAGTAACATAACAACCCCATCGATCATATGAAAACCCAGCAAAGAACGGAGCTTCTTCACCTGTCTCCTTCCTACATCGAGAGAGTAAATGCTATTGATCCCTGAGTTAGTAGAGTCTTTGTAAGGGCATGAAAGATACAAAACATTGATTCATCCGATTCAAATCAAAATCGACGAGTGATGAACGCTCCAAATATGTTCTCCTTTGAACTCATTGCATCTCGAGATAGTACATGGATTTGTGGATAATAGAGATGATCATGGCTTCTTCCGAGCACTCTACTAGTTATGGAGGGCGTAGGTAATGAAAACCAAAGACATATTTCATGATTCGGATCAAATGCAATAACCAAATGATTTGCTATGTTTTTCCAATACAAAATTCTTCTATGCTCAATCCCACCATTAGCATCATCTCTCCTACAAGAAATTTTACCATCAAATGTTTGAGTTTCCGTCCATTGGTTAGTTGTAGAGTCGAATACCTCCATATCCAAAACTTTTGACATGTAATTCTAGCATCCCTAAGGATCTTTCCAACCTAGGACATAGTCCGACTATTTTCAGATTCACAACAAATGGATCACTTGTTCCTCGAACAGTTCTGTCAAAAAAAATTCATGGTTCATATGGTTATTAAGACGATGAATCCTGATAAAACAACTTTAGGGGAAGGAATTTGTCACGGAATTGCAGACAAGGTAAAAGTTGGGATGACAAGAATCTTATGTGTTGCTGCATTAAAGCATCCCATCACTCGAAACTAGAACACGGTAAAAGATGTGCAAGAATCTAGTTTTCCTTGAAATTTTAGAAAGAAAATTCAACGAAACTCATTGAGTTTGTGTCGACCATCCCTCAAAGGAATTAGATAAATGAAGATCGAACGGTATAGAAAGTAAGAGAAGAAAAGGAGCTTTTTCGGACCGAGTATTTGGAAACAAAATGACGAATGAGAGATGTGTGATGACCAAAACTGGCATATGGTCTTGAGATCCTTTGTAGTTCCTTAGCTGAAAGTTTGTACAGAGCATTTTTAATTGCAAATCATATTCTTTGAATTTTCTTCATCTTGCTACCACAATTAAAACTAATGTACAAAAACTAAGATCTTTTGTAGATTTCTCGGTGTTGTAGCTTCGAGTAATGGACTGCTATTATGCACCAACTCATACACTTCTTTGTTGATTGTCTGCAATCCGTTGACCAAGCAACGGCTTATCCTTCCTTCCCCACCCAGCCATGGCAAACTTGCATTATCGGGAATCATTTGTTGTGAATCAGAAAATGGTTCGACTCAGTTCAAGGTTATGAGGATTGTTAGAGGTGATAGAATTAAAGTATCAAAAGTTCTGGATATGGAGATATTTGACTCTGCAACTAACCGATGAAGAATATTACAGAAAACACTTGATATTGAAATTGTCGTTTGGAAGGGTGATGTTAAAGTTGGAATTGAACATTGAGGAATTTTGTATTGGGGAAACATATCGAGAAGTTCGGTTATTGCGTTTGATCCATATCATGATAAATGTCATCGTTTCCCATTACTTGGACCCTCCAGAATTAATAGAGTGCTCGGGAGAAGCTGTGATCATCTCTACTGTGTGCAAATGAAGTGTGTTTCTAACGTCCTACAATCATTCAATAAATTATCATTACCTTTTATTTATTAAAAAAGCCATTTATCTTTTATTTTATCATTTAGGATCCATAATATGTCAAGACCCGCCCTGAAAATAAGGGTTCAAAACAAAC
Source organism: Euphorbia peplus (assembly GCA_028411795.1). NCBI lineage: Eukaryota > Viridiplantae > Streptophyta > Magnoliopsida > Malpighiales > Euphorbiaceae > Euphorbia > Euphorbia peplus. Next base: position 1,267,248 of record CP110843.1, on the reverse strand, counting down.
CTGGAGATTATAATATTCAGGTCATGTTAGGATTACTAGGTTAACACAAACCTCTGAAAAGTCCACTAATATATAACAATGTGAATGTTTGAGTCGTGTTATAAATGTAATTGTAACTTATTACCTTTATTGATAAAAAAAGAAAAAGACATAAAAGCATGAGAGAATACAATGTCATTTTCACCTTAAACTTGTCAATCCTAACCCGACCCAATAATTTTCATGTCAATTTCGTGTTGATCCAAAAAATAACACATTTACCTACTAAACTAGACACCAGCACTAAACTTACGTGTTCGAATGCGTGAAACTTTTGCCACCTCGAATTCAAAATAAACGTGAACTTGCTGTTTTTATGGCAGCATAAACTCCTTTCTCTTTTCTTTTTAGATACTGATGAAATTGCATGCATAATACAAATATTTTATCTTTTATATTATTTTTTTATGGATAACATATAAACAACATATCACTTCAAATATTTGTTAATTCATAGCTGAGTCTAACGCAAAATTAGAACAAAAACATTTAGAAAATAAGAAATGCATCATGATCATAAAGAATCTCATGAAGGAGTTAGTGAGAATCTTATGGAGAGAATGAAACCTTATATGTATTCTATTTTCGTTGCTCTATGTTTTGGAGGGTTCAACATTGTTTCTAAGGTCTCACTAGACGACGGCATGAGTCAATATGTTCTAGTGGGTTATGGTTTCGCTTTCGGGACAGTAACAGTAGCCGTTCTTGCACTTCTCTTCGAAAGGTACCTCACTTCCTCTCCTCCGAGTGAATTTGAACCCGAGTTACTAATACTTCTTCTTAACTACCTATCCTTGCAGGAAAAATCAAAGTAGACTGAGTTTACCAATTTGTCTGAATATCTTCTTCCTTGGTTTTCTAGGGTGAGTACACTTAAGACTTGACTAATCAGTGGCTAGCCGTGGATTTCAGTCTATAGGTGCTTTCTTTAACTCATAGTTAGTCGAGGCGTAAGGCGGACTAAAGCACAAGGGTGTCCCAGAGCCTAGGCACAAGGTGCCGGTGCGTGCACCTTCTTAACACAAGATGTACTAATCATAAACAAATTTGCCTAGGCACACCTTTGGCGAGAGGCTAGGCTCAGAAAGACACGCTCAGGCCAAAGCTTCTTGAATAGAGTCCGCCTTTTGGTTTTTGAGGCGCATCCTTGGAGCCTAGTACCTTTTATGCTTGATAACTATGGTTTAACTGACCTATAACAGAGACTTCAGGTAATTAAATTTTTAACATTCTCCTGCAACTGCCTCAGTGTTTTTGCTAGGATACTGTACTATGCTGGAATCGAGTACACTTCGCCGGCTTTTGCAGCTGCCTGGAACAATCTCAATCCATCCGTTACCTTTATTTTGGCACTACTGTGTAGGTAATTTTATGAAAATTTCAACAATAATCTATGGTCAAACTGGTCCTGGAGCATTGAGATGATGACACGTCAGCACTACTGCTAGCGTGTCATCTTCTTAGTAGCCTATAACCAACTAGTATTGAACCATAACAGAACTTCTCACTTCTACATGTTTAAAGGACAGATGGTCACAGCCATAATTTTTGTTTGTATCGTGTCACTAAAATCTCTCTATACGTTGATTAAAATCCAATGGAACTCACTAAAACCATCAATGGAATGATGATATGGACTCTGTATAAACTTTTGTTGATCAAGAAAAGACCAAACTTTTGTTTTTTTCCGTGCCAAGGATGGAGAAACTAGACGTTACTAAGCGCAATGGCCAAGCAATGATCGGAGGAACTCTAATTTCTTTCGCTGGCGCAACACTCATGACTCTATACAAGGGCATCACTTTGATTTCAATACATTCTACTCACGACCATCAACACACCACATCATCCTTGTATAGCAATCTGATGAAGGGCTCTATAGTGCTTCTCGTGCAATGCCTTTCAATATCAGCATACTTCATATTACAGGTAGAGATATATAGAAGCAGAAAAATAAAAGTTCGTATTCTTACCGTGAAAGTATCTAATAGAAATGATTGTGCTGCAGACGATCACAATCCAAAAGTACCCGGCTCCTTTAACTCTCACGTCATTTGTGAGCCTCGTTGGGACGCTAATAGCAACAGTTGCAGCAGTATTTCTAGATCAACGAGCTTCCTCGTGGAGATTGTCCTGGGATGTCACTCTTCTTGCTGTTCTTTATAGTGTAAGTACAAAACCTCGATCATTATATCAGGGCTGGCATACTCGAACTTACTTGAATGATAACCAAAAAGTTGGAATATTATTTCAGGGAATTTTTTTCTTTGGGATTTCAACATATGTTCAAGCTCTAGTAGTGAGAAAACGAGGTCCAGTTTTTGTGACAGCATTCAGGCCACTCTCAACTTTAGTTGTAGCTATTATGTCACTACTCGTATTAGGCGAGGCATTGCACCTCGGAGGGTCAGTTTTGGCTATTCAATTATCTTTTGTCCGGAACAAAAACTGAATGAAAAAGAATATTTACGGGTTTCTCATTCTTTATTCCAGAGTACTGGGAGCCACTTTCATAATCATTGGCTTGTACATAATCCTATGGGGAAAAGAAGACCAAAAGATGCAAAAGATGTCGGGGCCAGCATTATGCGAACAAGACATCGAGACAAGAGCATAAAAGTAAAAAGCAACATATCTTTTTATTAGGCATCAGAACTTCCTAATAAAGTAACACAGGACCAGAATCATCCGAGCGTGAAGCAAATATTAGTAGGTGTTCGAATTTGAATGCATGCTCTATTACCATGTGAGCAAACCATTTGACACAAAAGCTTAAGCTAAATAGGTAAGGTTTAAGTATCCATTGTATTATAGCCTATAACAAATGTGGTAATATTCAAGTATGTTAAAGGTATGGTGGACACTCCGGTGTCGGATTCCAGCCAAACCGGCTATAGCATTACTGGCTATCAAATTATGCCGGAGTTTCAACGACTCAAATTGAAACTGTTTAGCTAATCTGAAATTTTAGCCTCCAGTTTCATTTTACCTTCTCAAATTGCATAGGACCCTGATTTTACATAAATAAATATTAGTTCAAGAGGAAACAAAGTTATGCCAACGAGAAATGATGTATGGATTTACATCTTATTTAAGAGATGAAACATAAGAACCACCTAGTTTTGAAGTTCGGACTTATAGAGCTGCAGGCCAGAGGTGGTTGCTGTTATTGGACAGAACCTCATAGAAAATGAGTATGGCACAGCGGGAACTAAATATTTGTCGTGGACACAAGGTGACCAACTATCATCTCCAGCTAAACCCATATGCTTGTGATCAAGATGAACCTGCAATCCAGAGACGGAAACTGTATGAACTAAATTTGTGCTTTCAAGATTTTATGGCACTCGGAGTTTTGTTTACAATACTGGAATTATTACGGGTTAGATAGGCGCAACGCGCAAGCATACTACATCTTACAACCTCAAAGAAAATTTGGACAATTAGTTCAAGAGAACATTACCTCGATGCCATTTCCTTGTACAAGTTCTTCATTATGTCTAGCTCGATCAAGTTCTTCTGTGGAATAGTAACTAGCACTCATTTGCATAGGTGGAGAGCTGCCGTAAATTGACGCAAAAATTCCCGTTCCATCCTTGTCTTGAAATGTAGCCCATCTAACATCTGCCCTTCCAGAACATTCCCCGGGAACAATATACGGAACATGCAAGTCAGCCACATTCTTCTCATAGACACCAACTTGTGCTGCTGCTTTCCTATCTGGATAACATTCAAATGGTCCTCTTCCATACCATTTAATCCGGTCTACTGACTTCTCTAAGTGAAATTCAACTCCGACTCGTGGTAAAGGTGGGAGATCAGAGCTAGGGATTACATTGCATTCACATATCAAGTCCCCGGAACCAAAGATTGTGTAAATAATATCTACTTTAAATAAGACGTTTTCATTTTCGGATAGAGAAGAGGAACTATCATCAACCCTTGGGACACCGACACCGTCATAAGTTGCCCCAATTTTCACAAGATGGTTGTTTCTATAATCTATGGAAAAGCTTTTTGGGTGAAATTCAAGGTTATCAATATGAGCTGCCTTCCATTTAGAGTAATAACTATTTCCCTCTCCTCCTTTATCGTTATCCGTAGGTGCTCGCCAAAAACATGGAAATATGCCTTTTTTAAGAACAGGAACTCCTCCTACCTATCATTACCACAAATGAAGAGCACACGATTTTATTATAGGATTAAAACCTCGTTCTTCCATAATGAAAATAGACTGCACTTAGTGCATTAAAATGACAACTAAAGATCCAAAAGCACGTTTATAGATCCTAGACTTTTGAAAAAAATTGCTTTAAAAGCAAATCAAAATTATCGCCAGAATGCCTTCGTACTTATCTATTGAATTAATCATTTACCTACATCTAGGCTTCAATAAAAGTAGGAAAAAAAATCGGTAACATTTCAATGTGGAGCTATTTTAACGAGCTAAAGGAAATTAATACATGCAGTTTCTACCTTCCAGCTTTCAAGATCGCCAGTTAGACTGTTAAATGTCATTTCCCAAGAATTCTGCTGGCAGATAATAACTTTATCTCCAAGAGTTTCACATAACAAAGTTGTGTCCGTAGCTTTGACAACCTGGAAATACATGTCATTTGTAAGCCAAAAGCAATATAATAAAGATATTAGCACATGAACCGGAAAAGAAATGTTGGTAAAACAGGAAGAGCAATTACGTAAGGGATTGTCTCTTCTCTTGAAGGCAACTGTACTTGTGTTGAAGAGATAACATGGCCAGCCTCAACCCAGCGTGTTGAATGCAAGAGCTTAGAAGTGACTGTTAGAAAAATTTCTTCTGCAGAAGATGAAGCCACCGAAGGATGCCATGGACCCGACTCCAAGTCTATATCATAAATGCTCTGGGGATTCAAAAAGGGAAGTGATAAAATTCCAGAATCAAGCTTGCATCCATCACCATGCACAGCCCAAGAAAACTCCAACCCTTCTGTTGTTTCAAAGAAGCAAGCATTGAATATCTGTGAATCAAATGCGAAATGACTGAGTTACGGTTGAAATAAAAAGGAAATTAGCAGAACCTGATTCAAACATACGAGTACCTTAAGAGTGCTTCCACTGAGCGAAACCTTGATTGGCTGATAAACATACTTGACTTCTGAAAACAACCAAAATTTCTCATCAATTCCAATTTAGGCAAAGGAAAAGACAACATTAGATGAGAAGCAATAATCGATATGCCAAGAAATATAGTTACCATGCATTGCTGGGTGTGCGGTTCGGTCAGGCCATGTAATACCATTCAGACAAAAGTTCAGGTCATTAGGGGTATCCCCAAAATCACCTCCATATGCCCAATGTTTAGTGCCATCTGAACTTTCTTTCAATAATCCCTAAAGAAAAATCCATAACTTAAAAATTAAACCAGCATTTAAACACCAACATGGGACGAGCACAAGGATGCATAGGCACAATAATAGAATAAGTTGAAAGCAACATTGAGTAGAAAGGAAAATTTCCTCTGAAGAAAATAAACCTTCATTTCTATAAACGAAGCATGTTTTTATTGTCGAGGAACAAACTAGACATGTTTATCAATAAATACGAACATTTGGGTTTTCTTTTGGACATTAGACCTAACAAAAACAACCAAGGTTAAGAAATTTCAAACTTCTAATTATGTTATCATTTTGGCTTAAGATTATAAACCTGATCGACCCAATCCCATATAAAGCCTCCTTGGAGGCCGAACGTGCTATCAATTGCCTCCCAATATTCATCTATATTCCCATTGCTGTTACCCATTGCATGTGAATACCTGCAATCGGGCATTGTGATGAAACTTGGGTGAACAAAATTAAGAATTAGCAAAAAGAAAAGAAAGAAAAGAAAACATACTCGCACAATATCAAAGGGCGTAATTCACTAGGATCTTTGGCAATTTTCACAATGTCCCAAACACGCATATACATGGGACATATAATGTCTGTGGATGTAGTTCTGGATCCACCTCCTTCATAGTGCAACAACCTAGATGTATCCTTCCCACGCACCCACCCTAAACAAAACAGACAAGAACAACAATTGAAGGGAAGATTAAACGATAGAGAGAAAGAAGAGAGACACAAAAAGATACATAATACGAACCAGCTGCACTAGAATGGTTGGGTCCATAAGAGGCCTCATTTCCTAAGGACCAAGAAATTATGCATGCATGATTTTTATCTCTCTCCACCATTCCAATCACACGATCCACCATTGCAGTAGCCCAACTTTCTTCTGAGGTAGGGTGCTTTAGATGTCCAGAAAGATGAAAACCATGTGTCTCAATGTTGGCTTCATCAATCATATACATGCCGAAAAGATCACACAATTCATACCAACGAGGATGTTGCGGGTAATGACTGTTTCTCACAGCATTGATGTTGTTTTCCTTCATCAGAACTAGATCCTGTAAAAGTAGCAAGAAAATGAAGTATCTTCTTCACTGGAAAAATCCAAACTCACAAGTAGAATAACAATAGAAAGCAAGGAAGGGAAAGAACGGAAACTAACCTTAACCATGCAGGACTCTATGTTTGTCTTCCCTACACGTGGATGATGTTCATGTCGGTTGACGCCTCTTATCACAACTGGTTGACCATTAACAAGTAGCTGTTTAGGTGCCTTTGACACTTGTCTTATGCCTACTACGCATGATTCACAGTCAACTACATGTCCGGATACATCTTTGAGGGTAACGACGAGAATGTAAAGGTTTGGCTGTCGATGAAAACAAGAAAACATCAATAAGGACAATTACATATAAATGGGCAACAACAAAAACAAGATATCTTGAAAAATTTCGGAGTCGCTTACTTGCTCTGCTGACCAAAGCCTTGGTTTTTCTATTTTTCCCTCAAGCACATAACCGAGAAATCCCAAAATTGGGTCAAAGGAGGGAATAAGCTTTAAATCAGCCACCTTTGAGGAAATCAGTTTAGAATATTCGTCACTACTGTACCAGCTTCCCGTGTCGTATATTGCAGCCTCTATGGAGAAGTTGGCCAATATTTTGTCTTTTGGTGTCTCTTGAGAGCTATCTATCTTTACTTCTACCTGATTGGTATGATAAAGAAACAAAACAATCAATTAGATTTAACTTATGACTAATTGTACAAAACAAAACTATCAATTAGATTCAATATTAAGCTTCCAAAATTCGGCCACCTAATTCCAACACGCTATAAAAGTAAATATCTAGCAACGTGAGACAACAGGTATACAATAAACTCAATCTTCACTCGTAGGTGAAAATGTTTCATAAGACGAAAACAATTTGACATCATGTGATGTCATAATCAATAGAAACTATCAAATACTATCATTTCCAAGATTTATTTCTCATTTAAGAACGTGTTGTTCTTTGATCAATGAACACTAACCTGTATATCTGCAGAAGCAAAATTCTCTGCCAAGTTTGACTTGAAAAAGTAGTCCGCAATAAACACCTGCGTATTGATACCTCTGATTAAAAATAGTTTTAATAGCCGGTTATCTTGATCTAATTTTATGTGAATGACTATTTAATTATTTGACATGATGGATCATTGTACAATAATGAAGAGTATAAAACAAATACCTGGGGCTTGGAAAGAAGAAGCACATCACGATGTATACCGGATAACCACCAATGATCTTGATCTTCCAGGTAAGATCCATCACTCCATCTAATAACTTGAACAGCCAGAACATTATTTTTCCCCGAATCGCAAGGATAACAGAAGTCCGTGATTTCAAACTCAGCCGGTAGCCTGCTGTCCTGACTGAACTAACAAATCAAATCATAGAGCATTTGTTAGTAGACTAAGACATGATTCTAAACAATTGAGAATGGATAATAGATTTTACAAAAATATAACATTTGCTATGAATAATTAGAAGAATGAAATACCTATATCCCACAGAGACCCCATTTATCCAAGCACCGAATGCGGAATCAACTCCTTCAAAGTGCAGCAGAATCCTACGACCTGTCAATCAGCAATTCATGAAAAAGAAACGTATAAGTGAGGATACATTGCCAAGCAATACTAGACTAATCAAAAAGGGTACCGAAACACCAATATAGATCATACCCTGCCATTCTTTAGGAATCTGGAAGTATGTCCTATAGCAACCAGTAGGATTATCTTCAGGAACATAAGGAGGATCAAGGGGAAACGGATACACCACATTCGTATAAATTGGCCGATCAAATCCGTGCATCTGCCAGTTCGAAGGAACTGTTGCAATGAGACAGATCAAAAGATAATGTTCAAAAACGAGCAAATTCTAAGAACATGATCAAAGCTCAAACTTTCTACACGGATGAAGAAACTATCAAACCTACCTGGCAAAGTTTTCCACTCGGAGTCCTGAAATGTAGGGTCATAAAACTTCGAAGGAACTCTAGTAGGACTGGGAGCCAAGAAAAAATTCCAGAACCCGGACAAAGACTTAACAAAGGGCAAGTCTTTAGCCCAAAAGGCAGCAGAATCAAGAGCTTTTTGAACAGAATCATCATCCCAAACAGCATTCTTGGATACCAAAAAATCCACTTTATTCCTCTGGTACCAGTATCTTAGAGACCCTATCCACACACACAAAGATAGATTCTTTATAAGCAGAATACTATTAAAAACACAACCCAGATTCAAAAAATCACTATAAACAAAACAAATCCGCTATTTAGAACAACAACAACAAGAAAGCCTTAGTCTTAAAATGATTCGGGATCGGGTAGCATGAACCATCATAAAGAACAGTAAAACTCAAGTAGCGTACCTTCAAGGGATTCATGACAGTGTAAGTTGACATGAGGATCTCTTTTTCTCCACTTGATAAAAGATGGATCCTCCCAGACTTTGTGCGCACTTTCAAGTGGAGATACAAGTTGTGAAATTATAGATGCCATTTTAATTTAATTGAATCACAAACACTGCCATTAAAAAAAATCAAACCCAGAATCAGAAATTAAACATGAAATTTATCAGAATCAAATTCAAACAACAACAACAAAACCTTAGTCCCGAGATGATTCAGCGTCGGCTAACATGAACCATCATAGAAAACATTAAAGCACAAATTCATAACATGAGGGATTATTGACATACCAGTGAGCTGTGACCTTGCGGAGTAACCAGTGGAATAGATGGTTTATAAGTTCACGATTGCAAATCAATAATTTGATTATTTATTTAGATATAAATGCCACGTAAGGATTCCAGATCAGCTTGACTGTGCCACGTAAGCGAATGTGAGACTTTAAATATTTCTTCTTTTTTTTTAAAGCAGAAATCAAACCTTATATTTTAATTAGAAGGTCAAAAGCAGATCGAATTAGGTCAGATTTAAGTTAGTTCAGTTCGGCTCGAGTTTAAAAATATAAAAATCCATATAATCATCATACTTGGGGGAGATACTTTATATTGCTACAAAAATTGTATTATTGAATCATTCATTTAGCTACGAGGGACATTGCCACGTAGACAAATGTGATAGTAGAGGCAAATCGTTTGTTTTATAAAAATCGAAAAAACTTATAGAAATTTACTTATTTTTGTTCTTTTAGAGAAAAATACTTATTTTTTGTTCCGCTTGTGGCAATCGATTGTGGGCAGCAGAAGCCACAGTAATGGTGGTTGATGCAAGTGATGCAATAGGTCGAAGAAATTTGAAAAAGAATTTAACTTTCTTAAAAATGGAAAATGTTAGATTGTAAAATATTTTCTATCTTGACTTATTTTTCTAAATCCAAACAAATGCTATTAGTTTTCTTCCATAAATTTTTTGGAAACAAAGCTTAAGAAAACAACAAAATATTTTATACTTCAATGAGTATTTTAAAAAATATTTTATACTTCAATGAGTATTGTAAAATACATCTAGTACTCCCTCTATTTTGAATTAAATGTTTTTTCTGATAATGGGTGAAATTTTAAATTAAAAATCATTTTAGATATTTACTCTATTTTTTCTCCATTTTAACCTTACCTAATATGGTAAATATATTTTGTAATGAGTAATAATTGAAAGTATGGTAGGTACATCAAATATTAAATGAGTAATTAATAAGGATATAATAATACTTCAATGCCTCACTTATTTTTGATTTTTTTTTGTCTTAAGAAGACATTAGTTTAGAATAAAGGGAGTGCATTTTTAGTAAATTTTTGTAATTTATGTATAAAATATTAGTTCAAATATGAAAATGTCAATACAGCTTACAAGTACATTATAGTGATATTTTTTTGTTTATGAATAAAAATATTAGTTCAAATATGAAAGCATCAGTGCAGCTTGCAAGGGAGGATTTTAGAGTTGTCAACAATGTATCGATTTTTTTTCCAACCCAAGCCTGCCCGGGTTTGAGCAGGCCTGGACCAAGCCAGCCCATGCTATTTTTCTACAACCAAAGTCCGCCTATGAAATACGCGGGTTTGAGAAGGCCTAAGCCTGATTGGGCCTGACCTCAAATTTCTTAGTCCAAATCCAGCCCCGGGGACGCAGGACGCGAGCCCTGGGTGAGCCAACAGGTACCCGGACCCATTGATATGTCTGATTTGGTGTTCATCACTGTTTCAACTATAAAGTCTACCATTCCGGACCGAAACATCTGCCCAACCTGCCGAGATCTAAACTAATGAGTTAAACTTGAGCAGAAGAAACTAAAACTTGGTCAGATCCAACCCACCTAAATATGCTTATTAATAAGATAAGCTCCGAATTCAAAGAAAAATACAGCTTAATCTATTGCACGGCCATAGACATGAAAACAGGAAACAACTATCGTATTTTCCAAACATAACCTCATAAAAATAGCTTTCATTTTAAAATATACATGAACTCAAAACACAGACAGGCACAAACACAAAACACGGAAACACTACTAACAAGAATCTTCCCTGCAACATAGATGTGAACTAGTAATAGAATGAATTGGACCTGGAATGAATCTTTTCAAGTATAAACCTCAGACCCATAAGCAAAACTTACATGCCTAACCCAAATTTCGCAAGGAAGAACTAGAAATCAACCTAACCGAACCGAAGTTGTGACTTTTGTTCATTCATAATTCTAGGATATTAACAAAATTGTAATTCACCTGAGGATATGAACAAAAGAACCTGCTTTCATATATACAAAATCAAATAGCAGATTTCACTAATGTTTGTCATTTACCTACACAAAACAAGATTCTCAATAAGAAACTAACTTTCCGGTTGCTTTTGCTGCTCATCATCAACAATCATCTGATCTGTAGAGGGATTTTCCAGCTTGTCACTCTCCTCGGGTTTCTCTGCCAACGGAGTTTGTGGGGGCTTGTCACTCTGCTCGGGTGTATCTGCTAATGGGGTTTGTGGGGGCTGGGACCGGGGACGAGGCTTGGTGAAATACTTTGGAATAAATTCATCAGCCAACTCAGAATACTTCCCTCTCACATAGTTCTCCAGACATTTTCGGTACGAAAAGTCGGTCTTGGAACCATCAGTTGAAACCACATAAAAACACTTGCTTTCCGAAAAAACATCGTGCTTGTTGATCTGTAAAAGTCGAGGTTATAACAAGTAAATGACATAAAGTTCAGAAGAATACAGAAATATATGGCGCGTGCTTGTTGTGAATATGATTGATTCTGGTGAAAATTTAAGGGATTAAATTAAAGCATACCATGAAATGATCGATGTTCGAACCCATTTTTGCATCCTTAGCCGGATGATGATTGAAGACATTGTCGAGAATGTATGCTTGATCCGTCGGCGATAAAGGGTCTCCATCATTGTACCTAAGGAAAATAGGTTACTGTTCAGAATTATAAAACCGAAACACTCTTTATTATGAATTATAAAACAGTAAAAAGTTACCCGGATTTGTGCATGATTCTTCTGATGGACCGCATCAGTGGCTCAACTTCAGACAGGATTTCTTGCTCATCGGAAGTAAAAAGGTCCAACCTTTGTCTGGTTGCTGTGAACATTGCCGCCATGTTAGAATTCTCGTCAGGGGTAGTTCCAAATGGTCTTGGAGGGCGGTTCTTGTTGATCTTCCAATCCTTGTCCGGTTTTTTGGAGCCCCATCCTTGCGAATTTTCGTTCTTGGAGCCCCATCCTTGCGACTTTTCGGTCTTTAGTTTTCCCCAACTGATGTTGCTTGCGGGGGAATTTTCGTGCTCGGCTGGCTGAGATCCTCCCCATCCTTGTGAACTTTTAGGGGATTTGGGTGTTCCCCAACCACCGTCATTCATTTGCGATCCATTGTCTTTTTCACCGGATTTCGGTTTTCCCCAACCACTATCATTTGCTTGTGATCCATCTTCCTTTTCACCTGACTTCTTTCCCCAACCCGACCAAGATTTATCATCCTCTTTAATTTCAGCACTTTTGCCCAGGCCCCATGAGTTTCCAGCCTCTATCTCGTCATTTGCATTCGCCTTCTTCCCCCAACCCGACCATGAATTCTCCTTTTCTGCTCCCTGACTTGGGTCCACGCTCCAAGCATTTCCAACATCTTCTTTTTCACTTGGTTTCTTCCCCCAAGATGAAGATTGGTCCTTTTCAACGGCGGGACTTGTGTCAACACCCCAAGAGCTTCCTCCAGCCGATTGACTCATCTTGTTTCCCCAACTAGCAGTCTCGTTGGCAGCTCCTGCACTTTTACCCCCCCAAGTGCTTCCGGTTTTTGTCTCTGGCACTTCAATCGTCTTTTTGCCCCATCCAGATCCTGCAGTTTTATCACCCCAAGCATTCGTCTCTGCCGGTTCATTCGTCTTTTTGCCCCAAGACCCAGCAGTCTCGTTGGCTGCTCCACTTTTATCTCCCCAAGTGCTTCCGGTATTTGTCTCTGCCACTTCAATTGCCTTTTTGCCCCATCCAGCTCCAGCACTTTTATCTCCCTCATCTTCATTCATCTTTTTGCCCCAAGACCCAGCAGTCTCATTGGCAGCGCCTCCAATTTTATTCCCCCAAGCTCCTCCTGCATCTGCCTCTTCCGCTTCACTCGTCTTCTTTCCCCATCCACCCCAAGCACTCTCTTTCGCATCTTCATTCTTCTTTTGGCCCCAAGACCCAGCAGTCTCGTTGGCAGCTCCTCCATTCTTATTCCCCCAAGCACCTCCTGCATCTGCCTCTTCCGCTTCATTTGTCTTCTTTCCCCATCCACCCCAAGCACTCTCTTTCACATCTTCATTCTTCTTTTGGCCCCAAGCACCTCCTGCATCTGCCTCTTCCGCTTCACTCGTCTTCTTTCCCCATCCACCCCAAGCACTCTCTTTTTCACCTGCCTCACTTTTATTACCCCAACCCTTGTCAGCTCCCTTCTCTTCAACTACTCCCCAACCACCATCTGTTTGAGATGCCGGAGCGGCATTCCAACCGCCCGAGTTGTCAGCCCCTGTGCTTTGACCAGCACCCCAGTCTCCTCCACCATTACTGGTCCCATTCTCAGCATACTTCTCGAACTCGGCGCTATCTTCAAACACAAGCTTCTCCGTATCCGTCGTGCGCTCCGGGGAGAGGTTCCAATCATCAGCCTCTTCATCAAGCATCAGATCATCAACATCCGCTCCCAAACATCCAGCAACTTGTTCTTCTCCACGTGCACCTGGTCGAACCATGTTGAGAAACTCGTAGACGTTTATACTGTCCTCTTGATTTACTCGAGCCTGGAAAGTAGAAACAGGAAGACTGAGATAACATAGAAAGGAAAATTTTCACTAGTACAGGAAAGGAAATACAGTGTTTGAAATTAATACCTCTTTATGGTCCCATAGCAAGTCAAACCGAGATCCCGTGCCGACTGCAACATGCTTACCCCAAGAACAGGAAGCAACCACACTGGATAAACTATCCACATGGCACTTCTCTGCAGCTCTCTCGAAACATCTTCTCGGTGTCTGAATCACATACAAGAATAGTCCATTAAATAATAGAACATAAAATCTTTATAAGAAGTTAAAAAACTAGACAAGCACTCACAAATAATGTTGCCTCGGTAAATGGAACTTGGATATCTAATGAACGAGACAACGCTTTATATCCACCAGCATTAAAGCCAACCAAATTCCCAGCACATGTCATGCTATTAGCAAGGAGAATGAGATGCTCCTTGAGAACGCCTTTTGCCACCATCTTCACTGACGTTGAGAGGCGCTGCAAATTACGCTTAACCATTTTATACGACCGATAGATGGGGATCTGGGAAATCCCATTTAAAAGAAAAATAATAAATTCGATATTAAAACAAAGTATATTAAAGGAAGTAGGTACCTGAGCTGCTTGATCGAATGCACAAGACACTCCCAAAAGTTCTTGGACTTGTTTAATAGCATAGGGTATGGAACGTGTGGTGTCAATCAAATGAAGAACGGGAAGGCAGGCATCTAAAGCTATCCTCCATGCATCACCGCTTTGTTTCACAACATTTTTCTCTATAACAACATCCAGAGCGAATTCTGCCTTCTGGTTCCTGGAAGGATTTCTGATCCAAGTTGTAGTATCTGGACTAACCCGAATAACGTTTGCAGACAAAACTCGGGGATCACCTGCACAATTATAGTAGATAGTTAGATGAAATATTTAACACATTGGTACTAACTTATTAAGACTCGGGATCTGAAAACAGTGGTGGAAATTGCAATTTGTTTATAACAAAAGCAAGTTATTACCTTTAATAATTGTCTCCAATAGAACCGGGCATATGACATCTGCAAAAAGATTTATAGTTGCCTCCACTTCATACTCATCTTGAGAAAAGAATGTTATACATGGCGAGGAAGGCCATTCATCGGCAGAAGGTTGCTCGAAAGTGCAATAATCGCTACAGTGATGAATGCAAGAAAGAGAGTCTAAGTAGTTTAGCATATCAAGACAAAACAAAACAGAAGATGAAGAAACTGAGAATCTTTCGAAGAAACGCTCTCTTTTTCCGAGAAGATGTGTTTCAAAAGGCTAATAAAACACCATATCTAATGTAATTGCCAAATCTAACCTGAATGAGACGTCCATCTTTCCAAAGGGAACACCTTTCTTCTTTTTCTTCTTCCCGGATTTGAGCATCTCTTGGCATTTCTGATGTATAACCTCCATACTGACGTTCAAATCCAGCAACTTTTCCTGTTTGTGGAAATTTCAATCACTAATTAAAAGAATAACATCTAAGAAGCAACCAAAAACAGTGAACTTAAAATAACCATAAAAGTTGAAATGTTTTAGGAGTCGGATCAATAACCTTGTTGAGATGAATATGACCAACCATGCTAACATCTCCCACAGTTTGCTTATTCTTATATCTGAATTTAAGAAGTCATCAAAAATCAATTTTACACGAAGATGAAATAGCAAACTAAATAACATCAAAAGAATCCAAACCAAACACTAAATATTTAATAATTAGTGTCAGAAAATGCCAACATGAACACGATGCAAATATCATTTTACATTAGAGATTTCGACCTGCATAGCAATAAGCAAATAATCGTGTTGGATTGACAGTTTCCAACTTATATGATAAATGTAACCCTTCATGGCATGACTACATCCATTAACATGAGATAAAATCATCCGGAATACCTTCAATAGATATAGGAGAAAATAATAATTAAGGGTATAATAGTAATTTTATTAATAATAATGTTGTTATCAAGTCAAAATGAACATGGCTTGTGGCAAAACTCAAATTCTCAACATATTAGAGCCCCGAAAGAAATTCCAACTAGAACTCTCACATATAATATCATTTTACATTAGAGATTTCGAGAATCTAGTTAATGAGATACAAACATAGGTGGATTATCAGATACAAACACCAACAATAAATATGTAATGCAGCATGTAAGAGAATACATAATATAGAGAAATAAATTTGTAAAGGTAACTCACTCGATCAATAAGGAGTTCGCAATATCTTTCAAAATCACTTTCTTCAAGTGATTCTTCACTACACAGGACGACTTCTCCTGACAGTACTTTCCCCCACAAGCACAACTATTGAGATACAAAATGATGCGACGATCATTATCATCGTTTTTGAAGTTGACTTTGGAAAGCAGTATCTCCTGAGAAGTGAAAACGAAAAGAAAGATGCATCATATGTACAACAGAATATGCAAAAAAAAAAACAAACAGAAAAAATATTTACTTTAAAACAGTGATTACCTTCATCATATCCCATGATGAGTTGCTGCTCGGGCTTGAATCAAGGACAGCCTTGTAGGCAGGATTTGACATAGCAGTAGCAGCTAATACCCCAACAGGTTCACCAGCCGGGAACAGACTTTGTGCCTTAATTCCAGCCTTCAGACCATATTCGAATTGGATAATTGTATTGCTGCACAAATTTCTCACTGTCCCGTCATAGCATATTACAACATCTCGAAGGATGGCCATTAAGTTCTTGAACAAAGTTCCTGGTTCAGATAAACCTCTTGAAGAGCGGACAATGATCTCCCTTGTAGATATTGAGTGAGCCATCTCCTCGTAAGGATCCAATCCAAGGAAGAAACAACTGTGAATCACTCCATGTTTTGCTGCTGGAGAATCAACTATATCAGCAGGGTATTTGCTCTCATAATGAGAAGCCATGTCCTCGTAAAGAGACTTTGAATAAAACTTTCCACGATCAGCCATCTGCAAGCCCAAAAATCCAATCTGCTGGACTATCTTGGTCATAGCAGAATCACTCTTAGGGTCAACTAAATCACCCAAGGCAGAAGAGCTTCTAATATATTCTTCAACAGGCCTTTTTGCATCTCGAATGAGCTTTTGCAATTGCAACTCCACCAACTCGTTATAGTTTGATCTCAACTGAGTAAGTAAAGGAGAAGTTTTCCTTATATTTCTTCGAATTTTCTCTATGGCAGCCCTTGACATGTAGAAATCACCTAAACTGACACTAAAACCTTCGGAGAATAGATTTTCCATCAACAAAGGCTGCATAGTGTTAAAGAATTTGAAAACCGCAGCAGGACCTTTCTCAAAAAATATCGAGATCACGATTTCATTTATCACAGACTGCACAATATCCCTACTAAAATCAACATTTACCATTTCACCCTTACGGATCAAGTATCTTTCACCAATGCAATCAAAGTCAGAAGGAAAAGCAGTCTGAAGCATCTGTAGAGCAGTCCAGATTGGGCCGGAGCATTGACTTTTTAGGAAAGCAGGTGAAGGCAAGGGAGACGATATGAACATAGCTAATTGCTGGGCAGCTGCTTTGTCAAAAAAATGTCCCTTGAACATCGTCTTTAAGGACAAAAGAGAGTCCGTTGTTAGCTGCAAATTTAGATTTCCACTATGAGAGCTAAGAAGCTGCTTCTCTACTGTAAAAAGCTCCATAACCTCTGCTTTTGCACCAAGGGATTGAGGATAGAAGAGATGAATGCAATCACCGTCAAAATCTGCACTCAAGGGGCCACAAATTAAGGGATTAATCTTAACTGTATGATCATCATGGACATACACTGAAAGAGCTTGGAGAGAGTGTTTATGTGTTGTAGGGGGCCTATTAATAAAGACAGTATCTCCATCCATAATCCTTCTATGGACAACTTGCCCAGGACGAAGAAAAGTATGACCTTTAGAACCCTCCCTCAGTGAGTAAGTTGAAGAACCGTCTCGATACGTCAGGCATAACTTGTTGTCGACAAGTTCCTGGAGAAACTTCACGTTGTGGTCACTCACCCTCTCCTCGAAGGTTATCCGTTGAGCAATTTCAAAGGGCAGACCAATCTGATCTACCCTAGTATATGCATCTCCCGTGATCACACTTCTGGAGGAGAATCCAGAGCCCTTCCTTATAAACAGTGTCCTCATTTTCTCAAGCCAAGCTTTCGTGGAGGACTCATTGGACTCGGTGCGTACCCCGAATCGTTCTCCAACATCACGGTTTGATTTTGAAGTTCCCCTAATCTGAAGGTACTGATCCACCACATTTTGCAAATCTTTAGCTTCAACTTCATGAGACTCGAAATTGGGAGGACCAGACCTTGAGCCTCTGATTATCTCAACTTGCTTCAGAACTTTTTTCAGCATAGATATAGAAAGATCCTAAAATGCAAAATGGAATTAGCAAGAAGAGCATAATAAGATATCTAAGAGATAATGTCCTATTGGTTGATAAAAGGACTTACTGAGGACATCACGCTGACTCCATCAGACACATCTGGTACAGATAGACAGTTAGGAGGAACAGGTAAATACTGCATTACATATCCATCTTGAGGAAAATAGCCTCTCTTAGAAAGCCTTTTCCGAGCATCAAGAGGAATTCTCTTAAGCATTTCCATAACCTGTGAAATACCGCAACCCCAACCGCACAAGATTAACAAAAGAGGTGCGAGTTTATATAATGTGATTGAAAAACGCATATGCACGCTCATTATTTTTTCATGAATAATAACACAAAATCAAGTACAATTTACAAAGCAGGAAAATAAGGTAGAAATGAACAGCTCAAAATGAAAGAATGATCTAGATGGTGCTAGAAAGCAATTTAGCGAGCACAAAAGTTAAAGCAAGAGTAAAGTAGAAACAAACCTCACGTGGCAGCAATGTCCGGGTACTATCACTACCATAACGGAAGCCGTATCTTTCCAGAAAGTTCCAAGATCCCTCTCCTAATCTATTCTTGGGAAGCTTCAGTTTTAATAAGCATGAACCATCTGATGTTTTAATCTCCCTGATTGAAACCTGTGAAGCATCCTGCAACAAAGAGAGAACAAAAAAAATCAGAAACAATTAAGGGAATGAAAAGAAATGAAATTCAAATTCCAAAAGTTTCCACGAAAAAACGGAACAATTCAGAAAAATAATGAAAAAAAACCAACAATTCTCTTACCTCACAGCAAGCCATCAACCGCTCAACCACGCCACCGCCACTCTTTGCAATCTGAAATTTTTAAAACGATAAGGTCATGCTCAAGTTGGACCCTAACACTTCATATCAAGAACTGAATCAAACATGAGGATTCTGTTTAGCCAAAATGTACCTTGTTTGTTTTCAGTTTCAAGCACTTTAAACACAAGAGACTCAGCATTCGCTTCAATTCACTAACATGGCTCGGATGATAAATCGGGATTGGAAGTTCAATGTATCCGAAATGACCTGAAAACGGCGAATAGACCTAAATACTTAAGGCTAATTTTCCAAGCAATTTTCAACAGCATAATCATGTAATTTCTGAAACTATTCAATTGAACCAAATTAAGCATTTACTTACCTTCGCATTGTCCAACTTCTGCCGTTCCACAAGACTCACATTTGCCAAATTCAAGTGGCAATCCTAGAAATGGATTTGTGAGCTGACTTGAATGGCTTATAGGGCAATCACTAACTGAAGCAGTTGACTGTTGGGAAAGAAAAAAAGTGAAAAACGTAAAGCTTAATAATAAAACCACTACAGAAACATGGAAAGAACAAAACAAAATTCTATGTTTAATACATAGACCTATCACACACCGAAACCTGCACCGTTTTGCCATTTGACATCTTAAACTTGTCAATTTTGGGTCTATGACACCCTTATTTGCTGATTCAGCACACTTCAGATAGGTCAGGCATACTAAATCAGCAAATAAAGGTCTAACAGGCCAAATTGACAAGTTGAGGTTGCCAAACGGTATACAGTTCCAAATTTAGATATTTGATAGGTTCGAGTATAAACGTATGACTTTAGCATGTCTGATCTAGCATTAAACCCAAATTTTCTACTCACTATTTCCTTGTGAGAAGCCAAGCCAAATCTAATCCCAACCAACTCTCCCTCCATGATGGTTGAGCCATTTGGTTGAGCTTTCTCTTCCATTTTATTTGCTAATTACCCTGAAGAAAAAACATTAATATTAGGGAAAATGTGGAAAGCATAGTTGTGAAAGGCAAAAGGCAAGTCAAGTCAATAAGGGTAAAAAATTCGCCTTGAGGAGAGGCGAGAGAAAGGTGGTCGCTGTTTACACGTGAGGCGACAAACAGAAAGTTCAAAAAACATAGAAAATTACAGACAACAGATGCCTCCAATACTCATCAATATCAATATCATCAAACCTTTCGGTTTTGGGAGACTTAAAACGCCTAGACTTCAAGTGGAAGTCAAAAGGCGAACCACCCACATCGGAAGGCGGTGGAGGCTTTAGCCTAGGTCGCCTCTAGCCCGAGGCGAGAAAAGGCGTCGCCTTTTAAAATAATGGTGGAAAGACTCGCATGCAGATCTACAAACCAAATCAAATATGAACAATGTAGAACACATTCACCAAGAAACTAAGGAAAAAGTAAGACCGAAATGAAAACATATGCTGATAAAAACACCATAATCACCACCAACAACACAAATAAAATGCTCTACAAACAAAAGTACAGTTCTAAAATGAAGAGAATGAGGAAAAAATTGCTCCAAAACGAGCAACAAAAACCCGAAATGCACCTGATTTTCCAAACTAGACACAAGCAACTACACTAAAAACAAACCCTCTTCAAAATTATCTCCAAAAAGAGCAACAGACCCCCAAAATGTATGAAGAGAGTGATGTAAAATGAGCAATAAAAAACCCAAAATGCACATGATCTTCCAAAACAAACACAAAAACCATACTAAAAACGAACGTCTTCAAAAAATCTTCAAAAAGAGCAACAAACCCCCAAAATGTATGAGGAGAATGTTGTAAAATGAGCAATAAAAAACTAAAATGCACATGATTTTCCAAAACAAACACAAGCAACTATGCTAAAAACGAACCCTCTTGAAAAGAATCTTCAAAAAAAGCAACAAACCCCCCAAAATGTACCTAATTTCCAAGAACAAACCCCAAAAACGAACCCCTCTTTTCAAAAATTTCAAAATAGCGCCATTAACAAACCTT
This sequence comes from Euphorbia peplus, assembly GCA_028411795.1. Lineage (NCBI taxonomy): Eukaryota > Viridiplantae > Streptophyta > Magnoliopsida > Malpighiales > Euphorbiaceae > Euphorbia > Euphorbia peplus. Next base: position 1,246,363 of record CP110843.1, on the reverse strand, counting down.
GAAAAACCCAACTAAAACAACACACACCCAGTACCCAATACAACATTACTCCAAAACCCCAGCTCAAAAACGAAAATGCAAGCTCAGAGAAGCAAAACCCACCTCAAATTTCAACCCGGACCGGCACGAAAAAACCTAATTGGAACGCATAGGGGAGAGGAGACGCCGGAGGGGCAAATGGGTCTTTAGAGCGGCGGAGAGAAAGATCGGAGCAAATATGTTTTTTCCCAAATGGGTTTTCAGAGAGCGTTTTGTTGCTCTCTCTTGTGAAGGAGTGAGTGAGAGAGTTGGAGGAGCAAAGTTGCATGCACTGTGTAAAGTTGCCTCCTTTTTTGTGTACTTGACTTATTTTTACTAGTCCTTTGGGTTTAATTTTTGGTGGGTAATGGACGGTTTTGCCCTTGGGAGAAGTCCGGTTTTACGGGTTAGGATGTGACCGATCCGTTATGATATTGAATCGAACCGAAACCGAAGACTCGAATAAAATGATTTAGAGTTGTAATGAGATGTAGAGACTTCTATACATACAACAACTCGTGTAAATGAACCGAACCGTCTAATGATTGGACTATGTAGTCCTTTTTGGAAGAAGTCGAGATTTACGGGGTTATGACGTGACCTACCTGTTATGATGTGAACCGAATCAAACACTCGAAGTAGGTGAAAATTGTATGATTATTTAAGTTTCGATGCACGTTTAAAATTGAGAATTTAATTTGGATCAATTGGGTTGTTTATATATATATAAATGTGTGCTCAAATTATGAGTTGTCACCAACTATTGATCTGACAAGTCCCTGATTAGTTCTAAGATGTTTGTGTTTGTTCTCTACCACTAGCATTTTTTACTACACTAGATTTGTACAACCATACTGAATACATGAATGCAAATTCACAAACGTATTGCATGCCCGAATAAAATGATTCAAAACTGTATTGAGTTGTATAGGCTTCTATAGATAACTATAACGCTTGTAAATGAGGATTATCTTACCGTTTAGAGATGCTTGGACACTCGAAGTCGATAATCCAATTTGTACCGATTGGACCGTCTAGTCCTCTTTTTACGTTCAAAATTTGACTTGTCGTCAACTAGTTCCTCGATCAACCATTGATTGGTCTCAGAAGGTTCACGGTCGTTTGACTAATGTTTAGAGATTTTTACTATAATAGATACAATTCTTCAGATCTTTATATCATTGGGTAAATATGTTTAATCTTATTGGTCGAAGCTGAATACATGAATGTAAAGATTTGAAACGTATTGAATCATTTATTTGTTTTCCTTAAAATTGAACGAATTATAATATTTACTTTCATAGATAGAAGATGCATTCTGAGAAATTTCAAATATTCAGATTTAATTGACTCGTACTCACCTACGATTTTATTAGTTGACTAATTTCTTTCTAAAATAGTTATAATTGGTTGTTATTTTTTCCGAAATATTGTATTTTAGAACAAAAACAAAAGGTATCTAACCTAATCACATAGGAATTTCGCGCTTACTAATGATGCCTTTCACTTTTGTTTGTTTTAGTAAGACATTTAACATAATCTTTCCACGCTCGATTTGTTTGGTATATGACGATAATTTAAATAGAAGTGCTTACCATTGTACCATAGCTATATCATATTATAACTAACTTTAAAAGGTTAAGATTACGTTGAATATCAACCGAGTTATTTAGCTTTCCATTAAATAATATTAAATAATATAATCCACGTTATTTGTTAAATATAAAAGTTCTATTTCAATTTTGGATAATTTTCTAAAAAAAATCCATGTGTTTATAGCTTTTGTCAAAATGGTATTTGTGTTTTTGTTTTTTTTGACAAAAAGAGGATTATGTTTATTACCGTTACCAAAAAGTGGAAAATCCATTAACGGTGTTAAATGTGATGATGTGGCAAGGGGTTTTCAATCTTAATTTATTGGTAGATTCCTAAAATATTCACGTATTTACAACGTTAAAGTATGAGAAATGAGCTTTTTATAACATAAGCAATAAATTAAGACCAAAAATACCCCTTGACACATCATCACATTTAACACCGTTAATGGGTTTTTCTGTCTTTTGGACAACGGAGATAAACACAATTCTTATTTTGTCATAAACATCATTTTGACAAAATTGGAAAACACCGGAGTTTTTTTTAGGAAATTACCCTTCAATTTTTATAAAAGGGTAAATTCGACTTTTACCTTAATTGTTTGAAGCTCATGGGTTTTGGTAATTTTAGGTTCTTGGCAGTACAATGACAATCATACCTCATTGGAACAAATGACACTATGCTATGGTTGAGTAATTTAAGGGGCAAAACGGGAACTTGATTCTATTCTGCTCTCCAATAGGGTACAAGAACTAAGCAAGTACTGACAGTGTGTGTAGAACTGAGATTGGGCTGGGCCTATTTGGGCTTACTTGTTCTTATATCTAATTCAACCCACTCATTTATTGGGCTATTGATGGGCCTATTTTGGTTAATAACTTGTTTCAATTTCTATCATAATAAACCTAGAAAGGGAAAAAGGAAAGTTTCATTCAAATACTCTAAAAGATGCCAACTCTGTGAGCATCCACGTAAAGAAAATTTGGGTAAAAAAGTCACATAAAACCTAAATGAAATAGTTCTGTTGAAATTCGTCATTCAAATAGTTGCATGGTTATCTTTGAAATTAGTATGCAATCTGACATTCCACTTATACTTGAACAAACTTCTCCAACTCTCAATCAACAATAATTATCGATGATAAATTAGCTCATAATCTGTCGTGAGCCTAACAAAAAAGAATCAAGCTTCATCCACTCTCTTTCACACCAGTTTCAAAGACAACTCTAAACCATAATACAACCCCTTAAAGTCCAGCTAAAACTACAAAAAGTGAATACCTATGTCACACATAAAACCAGCGAGCCAACTTCCATTCATATCCCGAATAAGACCTTCGACTGCAACAAATCCAGAATTACCTTTGCTCGTATCATCCGTATTAAGCTTAACCCAACCCTACTCTGAGGTTGCCAAACAAAGTAGGCCAACCAACATTTGTTTATATATCAAATACAATTTGGTATTCAAACAAAAGATTAATAACTAAGCCCTTAAGTGTTACGTAATTTAGAACGATGTAAATGACAGTTTATGGTACTTGTTAGCAAACAATGTCTGAAAATGTTAATGGTGTTAAAAATCATACAACGATGACATTTTTGGCATTTTAATGGATGGAATGAGCCTCTGCTCTTTAATTTTAAATCAATATACCTATGTTTACAAGTTAAAGATCTTAAAAATTCATTTGTAATCGTGTCTCACATACAAAAACTATTTTTTAATTTTTAAATAGTAAATTAAGATTGTTCTGCTAATCGAGTCTTAGGTTTAAAATTGAGAAATAAAAAATGCCTCTTTAACCCTTTGACTTTGGCATCATATTCTTTTTTGGTTTTTCATCCGGTTTTCGAACTACATTGGGCCGAACATCGTTGATTTTGTCGGACCTTGTTTACTAAAGACTAGTACTACAAATCTTTGTGTTTATTGTTTTAAACCACGGAACCTTGTATACAAATTACACAAATCACAAAGTCTTTACATACTTTACTCTAAATACACTATTAATCATGTACAAATACAATGTTAATCCCCCCTAAGCTAGTCCAGTCAACTCAAAACACATTAATGGAAGACAAACCATGAGCTTCAGAATTATAATCTTAGCTTGTGGACACTAATTAAATTCACTTAATCAAACCTCATAACAAATGCTAATTTAAACCCAATATTTTTTTAAACTAAACCCGAGATATTTTTTCATACTCAAAAAACACTGGGCCAGAATTAAAATGGCCTAGCTATATTATACTATAATTTTTATTTCTAACTGGCTGTGATTCATGCATTTAATTGAAGTGGGAGAAATTTCCAGATGAAATATTGGTAGTGCAGTCAGCACAAATTGTCCACTTAAAAGCTGCAAATTTCTATGCTAGACGTACTCCAAAAAAAATCCAAAAAAATAAATATTAAAAATTTAATTTAAATTAATAAAATTAGAATGACAAAAAATAAAATAAAATCAGTGTGGCCCTTGGATTTAAATAAGAGTCAACAGAATTAGGATATTTTTTCTGTTTATTAAATTTGTATTTTATTTTTTGTGGGAAATGATTTTGCGAAGTTAATTTATTTTATTTTTAGTAAAATTGGAATATAATTAATTAAGAATGATTTCCTAGAGTATGGGCAATTTATGTAGGCTTTTTTTTTTTTTTAAAGAAAAGAGAATAATAATGATAGTAAATAGGAAATCAAGGTTTGATGTAAACATTAATGTAGTCAATTCAAAATACACTACAGTAGATTCAGTCCATTTGATAGGTTGCGGGCCTTACTCCACTCCTTGTGGTAAATAATAATATACTCTTTTTGGTTCAATTTGGCTCAATATGAAATAAGTGACATCGGGTAGAAAAAACTAATTAAAGAACGATTTTATAGAATGATGACATTAATGATCTAAAACTCTTATTAGAAATGAAGAGGAAGTAGCCGTTGAGGTTTAATTAGTTGTAAAGTTGTGAAGGGTAAGATGTCGAATTTGGATTAAATCGGACAATTTATGCAGTTTGGTCAGGATATTACAATTGATATCATAACTGACTCTTCACATATCATTTCAGTTTAGTTTGAAACTATTTTTTTTTATCAAATAATAAATACCTCTAATTGCATATTAGCAAGTCCCAAAATTAAATATTTAAGGCTTAAATCCCTCTATTGATCCCTGAAGTTGACAATTCTTTTCAGTTTTTAACTCTTCATGTTCAGTGCTACTCACTTTTAACTCCTAAACTTAAAAAACATGTCATTTTAGAGCATCTCCAATGGGACTCCCTAAATCACTATTTAGTTAAAATAAAAAGCATGATAGGGAGAATGCTTCCCCAACCATGTGATGTGGCTCCCTAAATTTTTAGGAAGTGAATTTTGGCTCTTCAAATTTGAGAAGGATGAGAGGTTTCCTATCCAATTTTTTAATATTATTTATTTCTTTTCTCTCTCCCCTTTTCTTCATATCACTTTAGCTTATATTGATTTTATAATTTTTTATTAATAAAATAATGAAATAGAGAGTGTGATAGGGAGTATGGTTGAAACATGCACAAAAATTGAGAAAGTTAAATTTGAGAAATTATTATTTTAATAGTATTTTAGGGAGTATGATAGGGAAAAACCTTGGAGATGCTCTTTAACTCATTAGTCTTATGTGGTGCCTACGTGGCAAAATCACGAGAGTGGAGGAGAAAATTTGAAAATATCCAGTTTTGCAATTTGCATAATGACCCCCAAATTTTATTTTCTTTCTTTTTCATCCTCTTCATCTTTCTTTCTTTCTTTTTTTTTCTTTCTTCTTCTTCTTCTTTCTCATTTTTTCAGAAATTCGAAAATTCCAAAAATTTGAAATTTTTTCGATAAAATCTTGAAATTTTCAGATTTCTAGGATAAATATTTTCTGTAATTTTCAGATTTTTGAAATTTTCAAAAAATATAGAATTCTAGAAGATTTCTAGATTTTTGGAATTTTCTACAAATTTATTCCAGAGATTTCAATTTTTCAAAAATCTGGAATTTCATTTCTGGAAATTTCAGAAATCTTTTAGAATCGAGATTTTTGGACTGGAATATTTCAAATTTATGGAAATTTCAAAAATTGTGGGAAATTTTAAGGAAAAAAAGAGAGAAAGAAGAAGAAGAAGAAGAAGGAAGGATGGAAAGAAAAGAAGGCAAAAAAAAGTTAATGATAAAAATTAATATATATTAGTGAGTGTATTACATTTATTTGAAAATGATTAAACTAACATGTTTTTTTGAGTTAAGGCATTAAAGTGGAAAGCGCTGAACGTAAATAAGTAAATATGTTAAATTAAATATTTAATTGTAAAAACGAATTAAATTAAAGCCATAATACACAAACTGTTTTTGAAAATTGACCCCCTAGACATTGATACTTCTACTTTTTCAAATATCTTTGTTCTTATAATTCTTTTCTTCAATTTATATTATCTCTTCCAATGGATCTAATATTATTAGTTATTATTATTATTACTATTATAAGAAGAAGAAGAAGGAGGTAACTAATTGAACGTGTCTAAACATAGTTTCGATCACCTAAATTTTAATGACCAAATTATATTATAGTCATTAAGTATTAAATAAAAACTTATGTTTTTATTATACTTTAAATAGTTTTCGTATGAACCCGTCATTTTTTAAATTTTCAAGAATTATCATAATATGAGGGCATTTTAATTTTTTGTAAATTATATGATTATAAAATAAAATTTAATACTTAATAATTAAGGTGTAGGCTATGGTGACTTTGTTTTTGAGTTACTTTGTTTGTACTTTGCTTTATTCACCATTAGATCACTTTTCACCCCATGATCTAATGGTGGACAAAACAAAGTAATGATTACTTTGTCAAAAACAAAGTGACCATAGAATTTTCCAATAATTAAATATAATTTGATTATTAAGATGAATGTGAATATAGCTGTATCTACACAAATATATAATATTTAATATTTTGTACTTATTTGTTAATTATATAATGTCCATTTCAATGCATACTTTATGCTGAATTATCAATTATGTGGTCGTTATATTCTTAATTTAAGATGGTATATATGCTTGTGGGTAGTGCAAGAGACAACAAAATGTTTGATGTTCGTGTGCTCTATAAGGTGAGGATTATGTCATTGTTGATGTGTTAGGAATATAACTATCTGCTTTGATAATTTTATAAATTTATAACCGTAGATATCTAATTCTAAAACTCATGATTTCACTGTGATCCTAAACTAATAGTATTGTTTTATTTTTTTGTGAACAAACTAATAGTATTTTTTTATTTTTTTGTGAACAAACTAATAGTATTTTTTGAAGACGAAAGTGATGAACAAACAATAAGGACCTATTACTTTTGATTTATATGCACATTTCAATTAAGTTAAGTTTTCTCATTTTAATTCACCAAAATTTATTAGACATTCAGCCAATAATTTATTTCAATTTAGCTTGTTTAAGAAGCAATTCAGTTCAAAAAATTTCAGTACAAAATAAAAACAAAGCCTAAGTTGTACAAAAATTGAAAATTCAAGAATCGAACCGAATAAATAAAGTAAGTTGAAGGAGGAGTGCCACTACATAACCTGAAAATTCAAGAATCTAATTTCTCTTTTTGTATTCATTTCATTCCTAGAGAGGGTAACTGTAAGCACTGATTTTCGAACCCAATGACGAAAACAATTTTCGAGCTCCTCGTTTTGACAGTCGCACCAGTGTCAGTACTCATTAAAGAACAGACCGACTCTCCGGTGTCATAACTCCCTCTACCCGTGCCCCGGGAACACAACATTGACACCCTCAAACTTGTGACAATGCCCTTTCTCTCCTAAATGTCATACGGTCTCCATTTTTTCCCAACAGAGACCGTAGGGTCTCTTCTACTATAACAGGAACCGTATGGTCTCCATCACCTGAACCGTACGGTCTCCACGCGTGGCGATACGGTCGTTATCATTATATTCCACGTGTCGCTAAAAGACAAACGACTTAAAACTTTCGGCCGGGCCTTTCTAAAAGCCCATCTGAGATCCAAAAATAGATCTCAGACGGGACTTATGAAGACTGTACGGTCTCCATTCAAGCCTATATAAGGAATCTGAATTCCTTATTTTAAGCCATCAACAATTCTTTCTTTCCCCCTATTCTCTCTCAGTTTTTGAGCGATTTTTGACCCGATAAGTTGCATCTAATAAGTTTACTCTGATAAGTTGCCTAAGAAGTCGCCTCTGATAAAAAAGAATCGCTCGAATACCGAAGTTCTACCTCCATAAATACTCCCGCTTCCCAAAGTCCTCACGACACTCAAAATAGCCCCATCACCATCCAATATCCAAGTTATATTCATTTCTCACTACTAAAGTCCAAATTTCGGTACTGCTCTTTCGCCCCACAAAGAGTATACACTGTCCCCGAAAGTCCGAAGAATTCTCCTGGAATCCTTCTCTTCAATAACTAGGAGTACGCCCTACGCATCTCGGCTCCAAAGTTCCTCTCTCCGGCTCCGTTCTAAGGCGAGTACTAGCTTGCAAGCATCCTAGTGGCACGCAACGAGGGTAAGCTTCTGAGGGTTTTTACCGTGTCACCCAACGGTTTACTGTATGAATGTTTGTGTTTTAAATACTATGTGTGATAATAATAAATATACAAGACAATAATGAGCTAGGTTGCATTAAAGATCCTCTAGGACCTAGAATGTTTGAACTAATAAGTTGTATCCATGTATATAAATAGAATTATTGGTTTTCAAAACAATCGGGACATACACCGGTTCGTACATTTTTTCGGTCGGTCGGGTGGTGACTCTAGTCAAAGAAGGCTAAAGCTTTTATTAGCGTCCGTCTGCGCTCACAGTAACTGAGTTGCACATTTCATAGCATACTAAGTAAAAAGTTCACTATCTCCAATTATGTTAATGGAGGATTGTTCTAGTGTTATACTTGCTTCTAACCTTTAATAATTTTATGCCTTTTTCATAAAAATAAATAAATAAATTAAGTGACCATTTTTAAAAAATACGGAAATTTAGTGCTCAACAACGCATTTGTTTAACCATTTTTTAAAGACATAAAAAGTAAAAATAAAAAAATCTTCCAAAAGTAGTGGTAGAAAGTGGAAAGTATGACACCACAAATATTGTTTTAAACAAAGAAATAGTTAACATGCTTGGTTATTTATCGAAAATCCATTTTCAAGCAACTCATATTTTTATCGGGAAAGTAATAGGGAAGTGGAATCTTTTACAAGGTTTGGTTTTTCGGCAGCGACTACTCATTGTTGGGATTCAACTTCAGACTTTTGTTCGTTTTTATTTCTGATGATTGTAATTTTATTGAGCAATTTCGTTTCGCTTGACTCGCTTTCGTTTTTTCGCGAATCTTTTATATCTTTCTTTTTTTTCTAAATCAATTTTGGGTCAGAAACTTTTCAGGAGTCTTCTTCGAAGTGCCAATCTAGTTGAGATGTCGTTCAACCCTCTTTAAGTTTCGACGCACCCTGCTAATAACTAGAAATAAACACTTCCAAAATTCCCTAAAAAAATTAGTTCAAAATGCAATATGATTATTCTCTCTATAATAATTGTATGTGGTCTTCCTAATCATAAAAGTGGAAGTGGAAGATTGTGAAGGCCATTTATTAATTTGAATTTTCTTGCATTTTTCCTTAAAAAATAAATTCAAGTTTTCTTGCCTAAAATAAAGATGAAAGAACCAATCACGTGCCAATAGTTTATAATTTTCAACTTCTTATTCAGTTCGTACATATTGGAAAATTACAAGTTGGACAATGATCTTCAAGTCTTTGTATTTGGTTCAAATTTTGTGCCAAATTTTTTGTAAGATAAATCTCATAATTGTTGCATAGAAGAAAAATTGCACCAATGATAGGTGGAGAAAGATATTATTTTTGTGACTACATAATGAACAATTGGACCCTTTTGAATCCATTTTTCGTTTAATTAGCTACACGTTATAATGTATGGTTACAATTTCTCAAGCATATATGAATTAAAGGTTTTATGCTGTTTAAATTAGTAATATCGGGTTCGATTATAATGTATGAATTAAAGTATAATTGGAAGATAATTTGTTATTTATTTAAAGAGTCTTCTGTAATATAAAAGATATTATTGAATCTTTAACTATTAGCTTAAATTTTTAATCAAGTGGTTATTTGATGTGATCAAACTTTTTATGACCAAGCGATTCTAAGTTTGAGTCCTGACAATTTCAAAAGAAAAACAGTTTTGGTAGATATTTTGAAAGGAAAATCAAGAATAAAAGTATAAATAAAGGGCCACAGATAGACCGTTAACTATTCATGACTTTAAGGAGATAATAATAAAATTATATTATCAATAAAAAAGAATTTATCGCTAAATATCATCATCTGATCCTTAGAATACGATTATATCTATCACTGCTTATAGCATTCATTGGCTACTATCAACAATAAACAGTACTAACTTATAACCAAATTGTTTTAATTAGTAATATATTCAATTATTTTGTTATATAAGATGGCTTAACATCGAGTCTCATTCAAAGCATGAAATTTATATGACATAATATCAGTGGATCACCCAACAATGAGCGTCTCACAATCGGACTATAAAAAGTTCTATTTTAAACTTAATCATGATTAAAAAAATTTCTCACACTTGGAAATGAAAATCGTGAAGCCCTCCAATTGCTGATGGTGTCATATCTTATTTATCATATAGACCTAATATCATATAGATTTTATCAGCTTAGACTTAAATTCAACAACTTGGACCGCAATGTACCGATAGCCCCATTCATCCATTCTATATTTTCGACATGAGATTCAATTATTTTTTGTCTTTATGGTTATCTCTTAGGATCGCTCCTTGATTAAGCATTCCTACCCTAACACCACTCACTCTTGACCATGTCGCTACAAACACACCAACTTCTATCTAGTTCTTCTGTAACCGTAGAACATCCAATTGTGATACACATGCCTAATGTCATGCATATATTGTGCATGCTGGCTAAGTTCAACACCTTAGACTACACAATTTTAAAAGTCTCGTGCATATATTGAATCCATATTTTACTAATTAATAAACTCCAGTTTACAAAATCTTCACCTTTTTAGATCATTATTTGTTTAGACATTTCTAAACTCTAGATCTGTCTCCATAATGTTGGTGAGGGAGGTAATTCCTCTATGATTAGTAATGCAATTATCACCCTAATTTAATCTGCACCTGGAGCATAAATGATGATTAACCATGAATCATGATATGTATAGTAATTTTATGTAGTGAATTCTTTGTGTATCTTTTAATTAACTATTGACATTTTAATGATTCCTTCCAACACTTCTTCATCCGTCGGTGTATCCTCAGCCAATTGAACAATATTCTTCTTTTTTTATTGACAATAATGAATTTTTTTAATTTATTTATATAACAAAAGTTTGAGGTCAATAAGCACTTTTCTTATGTAAAATTGGTAGGAAGTGGAATATGAGATCCTTTGTAAATTTATTATTAACTTTCGAAGAGATATTTTGCCATGTTAAATGCTTTTTCTTTTAACATTATATTATTAACTTTTGGCAACACCACTAATTAATATAGTTAGTAATAAATATTAATGGATAAATTACACCATTCACATCCAAACTATATCCTATTTTTTAAACTGGTATCCAAACAAATTTTTTTCTATTCAAGTTCCTAAACTAACGGTGACTTCTTATTAAGGTCCAAACACCAAATCACCCGAAGGTCATAGCCCTATTTAACCAAGTCAAACCTATTTTCAAAAATTCATAACTTAAAATGTCTACTTTACCCTTAATGTTTATCTCTCTCCAACCTCTATAACAAAAAATTTCTTTTTCTTCATCTTTCTATTTCTTCTTTTCTCTTATTTTTCTTCGTTTTTTTTGTTATTCTTTCTCCTTCTAAAATCCGACTGAGCTCAAAACCTGGCAGAATATGGATTTCCAAACAGCAACCGCCGGCAGAAATCTGGAAATTCTAAATTTCGACAGGATTGGAGATCCACTGGGATATGGAAAATTCAGATCCAGCAATTGCCGGCCAGAGACTGCTAGAATCTAAAAAATTTCCAGATCCGCGATCGCCTTCCAAATCCTGGCGGTCTCCGGTCGGTGACTGCTGAATCTGAAACTTTCCAGATCCTAGCAACCGTTGGAAATTTCCAAATCTTGGTGTTTTTGAACGAAATCTGGAAATATTCCAGGTCAAGCGGTTGCCGGCCGGAATATGAAAATTCCAGATTCCGGCCAAAGGAGGAAAGCAGAGGAAATAAGAAGAAGAAAAAGAAAATAAAAAGAAAGAGGAAGATACAAGAAGAAGAGAAGAAAAATGTGAGACGAGAATTAAATTTTTTGGTTATGGAGGTTATGAGGAGAATGAGAAAATAGGAAAAGAAAGAAGAAGAAGAAGAAGAAGAAGAAGAAGAAGAAGAAGAATGTGTCAGAGGAGAGAGACTGAGATGGTTTGGAGGGAAAAGTTAAAAAGGGGTAGAAAGGACATTTCATGTCAAGAGAATTTTTTAAATTAATTTTGACTAGGTCAAACTATCGTTGATTTCTCACTAACCGATCATTTGGACCTTAATGTGAAGTTACTGTTAGTTTTGAAACTTGGATGAATTTTTTTTTATTTAGGTAACAGTTTGAGAAAGATAGTATAGTTTTGGTACCTATGATATAATTTACCCTAATAATTAATTAACCGTTGTGGAGAAATAATAATACAATACTACTTAATTTTTTGCGGATTCCTTTTTACTACATGTAATTGTAGTATCATTATTAGGAGGGTGTATAGTTCGAATTTTGGAATTGTAAACGGAAACGGAAACGGAATGAGATGGAATGGGAACAGAAATGACCATTTATTTATTTTGTTTGGTTTCATCCGGAATCGAAATTTAAATCTATTTAAAGGTATTTAGTTATCCTCGGAATCGGAATCAATAATAATAATAATAATAACAATAATAATAATAATAATAGAGTCGTAGTTAAAGGTTTGAGATAATAAACATCTTGTAAATAATTCTTTCTTTTTTTTTTATTTTTTATCAATAATTTTCTTACCCAACCAAACACGCCCTAAGTTACTTACTGAATTGAATACAATAACAAAAAATGTTTGATGTTAGTGTTATAAGAAATTATCAAAAGTGACTTCAAAATGAACTCATTTTGGTCTTTGAATGACTCAATAGTGAAAACTTCAATGCCTAAGGCAAATAGAAAAAGGAAGTTGAGAGATAGTAGTATGAGGGAGTCCATAGATTCAACATCCAATATCTCAAATACATTACAAACTATTGAACCCAAAAAGGATATGTAAATGTTTATCATTTTGTAAAAGGTCAACCAAAATTGGTAACAAAAACCAAATAATTTCTAAAAGCATGAATTATTGGAGTGAAAGATTTTTGGGAATTTGGGTGAGATAGATCAGTTTTCTTTATACTGATAGTGAAATTTCAAATATGTCAACCTCATGATATTTATATTTTCTAAGATTCTCAAATAATTAGAGAAATAATTTTTCAAACTTTTTTTCCCTATTTGTAAACAATGTATATATACTTAAAAAATGTCACTTATTGATGAATGCCAACCTGTGAACATCTAAAAAATGAAAATGACATCAAATTACTATTGAAATAGTTATCCACTTATCATGTATGAATAAAATAAGTAACAAAAGCATTATTCTAATTTAGACTGGATATTATAATTATTATACAATATTAAAAGACTAAGAATAAGCTATCTAGAATTAATATATGAATTTGTAAATAAATAATAAAATCCTACGGAGAAAATCTCACAAAATCATGTACATCTAATAAATTACGATGTGCTAATTGGTAATTTTAAGTCATTAATCTTTTAAAATCACTATGAATTGTGTAAAGTCATTTTTGTTCATATTGATCTTGAATGTGAATTATTAAACGAAAATTCTGAACAATAAATGCAATCTAAATAAATACTTAATAAATTCAATTAGAACCATGGAGTGAAAACCCGAATTTTTGAGTGGCCAATTTTTTTTATTCTCATAGTTATATAAAAAATCTCATATATAAAGTATGATGGGTAATTGAACATTGATATGCAGAAAATAAAGAAAAAACAATGACAATTAGGCAGAATTGATTAAATTAACTAATATAAACATTTTGGAGGGGACACTATCCATATCCATTAACTGATTTTATCCCAATCTATTAACAACTACTTTAACTGTTAACAGAATCTCATGTTATACAAAAATAAAACACATCAAATTTAGTGTCATTTTCGAACTTACTTTTTAGTTTTTCTTTTTCTTTCTAATTTTATATTAATCGATAATGTAGAGGTAGTTTAGCATTGGTATAAAGAGAAATAATTACTATTAAGAAAAGTGTTGTGAGAAAAAATAGAGAAAAGCCGAGGAATATTCGGTATTGAAAAAATCTTAAAAGTTAGTAACTTGACATACCACAGATCGAAGTCATGCTAACATCCCACATCACTAAAAATGAACATGATTAGTCAATTCTTCTATTTTATTAATTTTGTAAAATACATACCATATTTTACAAAAATAAGATAAAACAAAACTATTTCTCTATTTACAAATCAATTGAACTACATAAGTCTTTTTTGTGTTTTCATTATATATTATACCAACATATGTATATGAGCAACGCCAAAAACAACACTTCTTTATGGAGGGAGGGAGCTACTTATTCATTAGCTAAATTTGATTGAGGCAGCTTGAATAAGCCGGATCGTACCTCGAAATCTTTAAGAGTTAGAGATGATCGAAATTAGCGATTTTACTCCTACACTAAACTTGTTTGATATTTTCTTATACAAAATAATATATCTAATAGATGATTCGGACGACTGAAGAGCTAAGGGCTGGAGGCCCCTCCCTATGTTGGACCCTTATTATGGTCCTAATTATAAAGGTAGAGGAAGAGAGGTATAAATCAGCTTTAGTGTCCGCCATAGTTCCATCATGTGGCTTTTCTATTTTATTTTATTTGATTTGATTAAAACCTATTCATTCTTCCATGCTTACCTTCTTACCTTTAATTAGATATTTTCTGCCTCAATAAATTCTTCTGCCTTTTTATTTTCTAAACTTATTATTATTCTTCAGTAAAATTAAGGTAGTAGAGAAGGGAGGAGACCTCACACATTTTTGGCACTTTTGAAAAAAACCCATCAACTCAATTTGAATATTACTAAAATAGAAAGAAAGGAGAACCCATACATTCCGACTAGGTATAACTTGGATGACTTTAGTCAGATTGAACAGTTTAGATTTGTATTTTAATTGTTTCTTCTTGTATGATTCTTTTTATTACTAGTAATTTCCGGGTCGGTCTTGGTTTGTCGGGATGTCAACCTAGCTGATATGTTTATATTCCTATATACTTGATCATTACTCTGCTTTTTATAGAAATAAAGAAGAGGAGGTTAGACGCCAGGTAACTCTTATAATGCGAGGTGTCGGAAGCACCAAACTTTTTATAATTTTAACACGGCAAAAGGCCACTCACCTATTTCAAATTTATGTATTTGGTCATTGAGCTTTTATTTGGTCAAGTTGGGTCACTCACCTCTATAATTTGGTGAAATCTCACCCTTATATGTTAATTATGACATTTTAAATTTGCGTTAGTTGATAATTTTTAGTTTTAGTATCATTTTCTTATTTGAAATATAAAGAATTTTAATGTTTAACATTTTTCTCTTCTTAATTTTGATCGAAGAATGATAAGATTTTACTAAATTGGTAGTTGAATGACCAAATATGACTAAATTATAAAGGTAAGTAACCAAATATGATCAAATAAAAGGTCAATGATGAAATAAATAAATTTAAAATAGAATAGTGGTCAAATAGTGTCTTTTACCTTTTAACAATTGACTATTAATTATTTTTCTAATTAAGCTGATAATAATTTTCACTCACATTGAAATATCCCCAATAAATATAGTTTGATAAACAAAATTGTTACTAATTCTTAGATTGAGCCTAATTCATCTTCAAAAGGCACCATGAATGTGAGGATTATCACACATTTATAAATATTTCATTACTAGCCAATATAGGATACATAACACACATCCTCATGCCTAGGTATATACATCTGGAGCATTGCAAGAATATACATATGCAAGTGACACCAACAATGGGCTTACCAATGTTGGACGAAGAGGCTCTTGTACCATCTTAAATTGAGCCTAACTCATACTCAAAAGGCATATTGAAGGGTGAGGATTGTCGCACACTTATTAATGTTTTATTACCCATATATCTAGCCAATATGTGATCCATCACATTAATTAATGGCTCAATATATTTGTGAAAATTAATGTTCAAGGGTTAATTAAAAAATATCACAGTTCAATTCTTAAGAATAAAATCTCGTTCTTTATGACTGAACTGAACTGAATGAAACTGAACAGAACTGAATTTGCTGAACTGAATTAGCTGAATTTGTCTGAATGAAGAAGTAATTTTGCTGAATTTGGCTGATCTGAACTGAATGAAATTGAACTGAATTGAATTTTGCTGAAATTAAGCAAAAAAAAAAAAAAACAAGGGATACTGTTAGAGATTAATAGAAAAAAATGTTGTTAGTTTTAACTATTAGCTCGAGCTTTTGGTTCAATCGCTTAATTAACATCAGATCCTCTACAATCGAAAGGTCCTGAGTTCGATTCCTAACTTCAAATCAAGGGAGACTCATGTGAAGGGGTTTGATAGAAATTATTACAAAAAGATGTTGCTCGTTTGAATTATCGACTCAAATTTTGATTCAATCGGTTAAGTAACACCAAATTTTTTTAAAGTCAATAACATGTTTTTTGAAAGTGATTCTTTTAGCTAACTTTAAATTCATATCTAAACTTGTTATGATGTGAATGTGATATCGGGTTGTTAGAGCAACTCCAATAGCACTCATAGTGTTTAGTACTATTTAGTGTTTCAATGGCACTCTAAAGAGCTTACTTCAAATGAAGTAAACTTCTCACACTTTAAATTTGAAGTATCTCAGACCATCTCCAACCATCTACTTTATTTTATTTACTCCAACTTCATTTTTCTCTACTCTATCTTCAATTATACAGTTGTTACAGTATAGTTTCTCCAACCATCTACTCTATTTATAACCCCAAAACTTAAAGTCAATAAATTAATTATTAAATATTATCAAGTAATGCTTTTATCATTAAAATATCAATAAACAATTATTAAATCTTAGTTTAAAAATAAAGTAAAGTGTTTTGATACTTCATATATAAAACATCAAAACATTTGCTCTAATTTTAGAGTAAGGTTTTAGAGTATCATTGGAGGTCATTTTTACTCTACACACTAATTATAAAGTAGGATTGGAGATGACCTCATATCTTACTCCATCTTCAAACAAGCCAACTTTTCCTTTTAAAATAATAATAGTTTTTTATTTTTGTATGTATTTTGTTTTTTATGTTGCGTTTTGTTTGAAAATATAATAATAAAATATTACTTGTAGAAAAATGTATTTTTTTAGAGTAAGAAATAGAGTAGATGATTAGAGAACATTCACTGTAATAACTGTATAAAGAAAATAGAGTTAGAATAGACAAAATAGAGTACATGATTGGAGATGATTTTAGAGAATGTTTATAAACTTTTTTATGTAAAATAGATTTAGGTTGAGATAGTCTACATATTGTTTAAAATGAATAATTGAATATATACGTATAGAAAGGTACAAACATCTTAAAACAAAGACCAACTAACTTTTAAGTGAAAACATGTCAGGTCCAACTAACATTTAGTGTTGTTTCTAAGTTGTTAAATACATGCATCTAACCGTTTTTTCTAGGGTTGATTAAGTATAGGCTTAATAAAAAAAAAAATAATAAAAAAATTTGCTCAACTGTCGCAATTGTTTTTCCGAACTTTTAATTGTAACAAATTACTCCATGAACTTGGTAAATCGTAACAAATTACCCTCTGAACTTGGCAAATCGTAACAAATTACCCTCTGAACTTGGCAAATCGTAACAAATTACCCTCTGAACTTGGCAAATTGTAATAAATTACCCCCAATAATGCATGAATTTTTAAACACCCTATAAGATCATGCCATGTGGCATTTTGACTTTTCAAACACCCTATAGAATCATGACGCGTGGCACTTTGACTTTTCAAATATCGAATAAAGGCATGACACGTGGCATTTGACTTTTCAAACTCAAAATATGGGGTTATTTGTTACAATTTGCCAAGTTTGAGGGGTAATTTGTTACAATTAAAAGTTCAAGGGGAAATTGCAACATTTTGCCAAGTTCAGGAGTTTTTTTGAGTATTAAGCCATTAAGTATATGTTAACTCAACTACAATAATTTTCACTTGGTCAGTGGCTGACCATGTTAATTTGGTCAGTCACTGTTAATTACTGTTAGATCTAACATCATTACACGGATCTAATGGTAACTGACCAAATTAATTAACATGGTCAGTCACCGAGCAAGTGAAAATTACTCATTCAACTAAACGTGTATTTAAAGGAGGATGATTGTATCTTTTGACTGATTCGGAAAAAGGTTAAGTAAAGAGTCGGTTTAAGAGGTGATAATGAGTAAGAATAGCACATAATCACACATTGATTATACAGAACAACTGAGGGTTTATTATTAGAATGTAGCTACTATGTATATACTCGATATATGTGGATGTTCAAAGCCATGAAGTATTAATTTAAGTGCAGGATTTTGGTCAAAGAGCGAACAACATTTACATGTATATTGGGTTAGGATTAGACATATCCAATCGGCTAACCGGCATTTGGGTTGGATTCAATAAGTTTGTCTATAAAACACTTTAGCCAAGTCGGACTATTTAAGTCCAAAGATTATGTATTTTTTATAAAAAGAAAATAAGAGATTTTTCACGTAAAAATAATTTAATATATGAATATATAAATATCATAAATAACGTTATGAAAAATACTATAATCTTTAAATCCGTTTCGAATCGGATTAGTCGGTCCATCATTATAGGTTTAGATATCGGATGGAAAAAAAAATGTTTATAAGGTGGATCGTGCCGGTCTGAATTGGAACAGTTTTATAAATTTCAAGCCCATTTAATATATAGACAGACGGACTTGAGCCAAGCTGGACTTCGGATCAAATTTCCTTGTCCAAAACTAGCTTAGGGAACGCAGGGGCAAGTCATGTGGAAAGAATCTAATTAGGATGTTACATTTGTGAGTTTCTTTATTGTTAATTGTTATATTAAAGTATATTTTTTTTTGTTGAGAGAGATATTAAAGTATTTTTGATGAGTTAAGGTATAAATCATGCTTACTTTATTAGAGTTAAGGTATAAATTATGTTTACTTTATTTTTATAACTCACTTTGTTTATACTTTGTCCTATTTATTATTAGATTAGTTTTTACCCCATAATCTAATAGTGGATAAAACAAAGTAATAGTTACTTTGTACAGAAGAAACAAAGTAACTATAGAAATTCTCTAGAGTTAATTATTGCAATAATTAGTTATATTGTGAAATACATGCAAATTTATTACTTTACGTTTTTATTTGTTAGTCTTTTATTCCACAAATATGGGTCTGTTTTTCATTTTTGGTAACAAAGGTCGAGGTTTTGTCAATTATTCTCCTATGTTTATATAGTTTTAAGAACACAAGCAAGACAAGAAAAACTAAAGCGACTGCAAATTAATATTTTTCATGCAATAATTAATGATATCTTAATTCCTCGTACTTTTACAAAAACGACTAACATTTAAAAACGAGAGAAATATATTTTAAAAATTTACATAAACCGTGCAATGCACGGGTAAAACACTAGTTCCTATCTCAAAACTCACCCTAAAAGTTCCTCTACCATTTTCCCCACGTCAATAGTCATAATCACGGTATTTTTTCCTAAATTCTTCATCCATGGTAACATGAAAATCAAAACACATAGTAAATTAATAATCACCTCAAAATTAACAAATAATTAAAACATATAATATGAAAAATTAGTGGAATATAATTTACAAGTAACATCGGCAAAGCCCATTCTAAAATTAAAAGATCATGTATTAAGAAAATATAATGGATTCTTTTGATTTTTGAGGCCTATATGATAGTGATCATCATGAAAACTAATTAATTAAGTAATGTGCATCAAACATTATGCTATGAGTTAGGTAAATTTCAAAGGCTATAATGACAATAATTGACAAATTTTTCCTAGAAATTTTGAGGGTACACAGTATGCTAGCTAAGACCTAACTGGCAATTTTCCAATATTGAGAATAAACTACATATATAGCTAAGCAAGCTAGGTTGTACCTTCTATATATAAAAAGTATATGATGTGCATAATTCAAAGAAATTATTTGCTTTATTTGGTATATCAAATTGAATCCAGCAAATATAATGTAATTGTCATTTCTTATCAAATATGAAATTAGAATTCTTTATTATGTTTATGACATAACTTAATAGTCATATTAGGTTCGAGTTGATCCAAACTATTTATGCGTTGTGCTTAAAACTCAAGAATTTCTAGAGCCATGCCAGGTTCAATTGATAGCATGTCTGGCTAGGTATACTGCGTGTCTCTAGATGCAAACCCGTTAGTCTCGACTTCATTTGACATGAAAATGTTTACCATACTAATTAAGGCCTTGTTAATTTTGGCTGAAAAAGAATCCGAACTGAACTGAATTATTGGATGAATGTCTAATGAATTTTGCAGAATTTACTGAACATAATTGTAAAAAGCTGAATTGAAATGTGCTGAATATAAGTAAAAAAGAACAAAGCCTAATTCCACAGCAAAAATTTATGTACTCCACTTGAATTTGATTTATGCAGAGTTTCTAATCAAATAATGGACATAATTCGTGTCAACCAACTTCAGGTTTTATACAGTGTAAAATAAAGAGCGATTTCGCTGTAATTCGAGACCACTATTAGTTGGTTCTACCCAATTAAGTACCAATATTGTGCTGACATGACAGCTTCTCATTGGACATCCTAGCCCATTTATAATTTTTTTTAAATCTCATCTTTTATTCTAGGTTGTGGTTTAACGACATTTTTAATTGCTCTATTGCGTTATTAAACGCTCGACTAATATTGTTACCCATTTGTTTGTTAGCAATTTCCATATTTCTAATTGTCGGGATGAGTGATTATATGTACTTTCCGACTTTATTTGTTTGTTGCTTTTGCATTTTTCATCTTAATTAATATAATCTCAAAAAAAATAAATATGATTTTTGACATATATGTCCAATAATTAATCAACTAAGATAGCCCAAACTTATATATTCTTTAAAACAAACTGTGACGTGTGAATTGAAATTTGCATGTCACTTATAAAAAGAATAAAATAGAAATTTAAAAAGTATAGAATTTAGTCCATTTTTCTTATTATATTTTTTTTCTAATTTAAAAGAATTTGGTCCACAAACAATAAGAGGAAAATCTTTAAACGTTCCATTAGAAATTTTCATGTATATATAAGGGGGTCTAGAGGTCCCCTCTTTACTCACTCACTCAAAAATAAGAAATAGAAAAACTAAAGCTTTATTTTTTATTTCAATGGATAGCTCAGTTGCTCCAATCATCAATGAACAAGAACAAGAACAACATGCCATAAAAATTCTGCCAAAACCTTCTTCTTCTTCTTCACCAAAATCTTCCAAAAATGGTGGATGGAATTCTGCCATTTTCATCATTTGTAAGCATACCCACTTGATCTTCTTCATCTTCATGTTTGCTTCTTCACTTTTCTTGACCATTCCTTGATCTATTTTGGAGAGTGGATTTAGACTTCACGCATAAAGTATGAGTAATTTTTAAGTGTATTAAACAACGCTAGATGCTAGTAGGACGACTAAGGCCCATCAGAAGTGGGGTCTGTTGGAGACTAGTCGAATTTTGAGTATCTAAGCAATCTGATTAGTCCAGTCATAGTCTCCATTTTGAGCTCCTAAGCGATAAAATGTCATTCGTTTAAAACATTAAGTTTTACCATGAGTCGGGATGAACGATGGTCATGCTCAATCAGGAGCCGGTGTTGCCACATCAGCAACATGTTGATATGACAGGTTCCCATTATACGGGATCAATACTGGTCTAGCTCAATGTAAAACTTTTCATAAATTAGAGTACAATATTAAGTATAATATTTACTAAACCATGCAATTTAAAACTTATTCACAGAAAAATTGTTTTTGTTTCATTAATAGGAAAACTGTAGTTTCGAGCCTTATCTGTTGACCAAAATGTTTGTTCTTATTTATTAGTTGTTTGTTCCGAGTAAGACAATTTATTTGAAACTACATAACATAGTTTAATTTCTTGTCTTATAAGCATTATGTATAAAATTACAGTGTTTTACACGTTGATGTGAAACTTCTTGTTAAAAAAAGACTATATTTTTACCATTTCTTGAACTTGTTCTCTTATAATTTTCCATTTCTTGATTTTTTTTCTTCTAGTTGTGGAAATGGCACAAAGATTTGCTTACTATGGTGTCGCTGGAAACCTCATAACATATCTGACAAATGATCTCCACCAGCCTCTCGCCACTGCGGCCAAGAACGTCAACACCTGGATCGGGGTCTCCGCCCTCTTCCCCATCTTGGGAGCATTGCTTGCCGACTCTTTTCTCGGCCGTTTTAAAACCATTCTTCTTGCTTCTGCCATATATTTGATAGTAATTTACAAACCCTTCAAACTTTCTTACCAAATTATGCAAAAATTAGACTAAATGATTGCATCTAGTCGGATGAGTTCAAGTTCGATTTTTTTCCGTATGCATCTACAGAGCAATCTCCTCCGCGAAATTTTATAATATTTCAGGAATAATAAATTCAACTAATTAGAGAAATGATTGGCGTTAAAAGAAGTGTGTACATATACATTAATAGATTAGTCGGGTGTATTACTAAGAGTCGTATTCTAAAACATTTCTAGCTAGACAATTTTTTTAAGCATTACCAATTAGTGGCTTTCAAATTACTTTATAATGAGAAAGACATGATCTCATTGCTCTGAAAACTGCATTTTCGTGTGAAAAAACGATTCTTATATGATTCGAGCCAAATGCTTTCAACTAATCAGATAGAGACATTATACTAGTATATCATGCTCTTAATAGTTTATAACCAGTTTAGTTTCGTCTTCGTTATTTGTATCTAGAAAATAACTCATTAGACAGATTAGCTGCATTTACGGTAAAAAATAATTGGAAACTCAAACACGATAAGTGACTAATTTTTTATTTATTTTAGAAAGCGAAGTTGTACTACGAGTGATTTTTATCTTAGAATTAATTATATTTTTCAATGCAACAGGGAATGGTACTATTGATCTTGTCGGTATCAGTAGTTCCAGTTGAACACCGACAAGGAGTGTTCTTTCTAGCTCTGTATATACTAGCCGTTGGTGAAGGCGGACACAAGCCGTGCGTACAAACATTTGCCGCCGATCAGTTTGATGACCGGAAACCAGAGGAAAAAGCTGCCAAAAGCTCCTTCTTTAACTGGTGGTATTTGGGCATTGTATTTGGTGCCACCACAGCCGTTTTGGTTGTCATTTACGTTCAGGTTTGTTTACTTTTGAATTTTCATTTTATTTTTACCTAATTTTTGAATTTTCATCTTTTTTTTTCTTTTATATGAAAAATCTGGCTTTCTTTCTATATATTTTACGTTTCAATTGATTTACTTTCCTTATATTAAGTTTGACTCTGATTAAAGAGTCACTAATCACTTTTTTTAAAATATGAACTAATAATAATTATATATTTATTTTCGTAACGTATGAAATGTATGTTATTTTTTAAGGTAGCGTTACATTCATGATTTCTTTAGCTTATTATATACATAATATGGGTTTTAGAGAGGTGAGATTAACGTGATAGCCATACTGCAAGTGTTGCTGAATGATTAGTTAAACCAGTAATACTTATATTTTTATTATTACGGTTTTGATATATAACATTAAAAACAATAAAATTAAGAGAATGACAAATGTGAAACTATTAAATATGAGCTTATGAATATTAGTTTATTTTTTTTGGTTTTTCATTCGGTTTCCGAACCACATTGGATCGACTAATCCGAATTCGAGACGGGTTCAAGAATTATGGTATTTAAACCCCTATCAGAAGCGGTTGTGGGTCGATCGGCAGACCTCCCTACCAAGCGCAGCCCCATGCAATCATTGTGCCAACCATCGATTAGTTGAATATTAGTTCACTTAAACACTACTTTTTTTAAGAAAATAAATATAAATATAACCTTGTAAGTATCAATGTTATCAGAACTTATAAGTTCAAAAAATAGTACTCCATGAGTATTATATATTTTCTTATGGTGCACATTGCTTGGAATTTTTCAACATTTCTCAAAATACATACTCAGTCTAATTGTAAAAAAAAACCAATATTTCTTTACTATATCTTATATAACAATTTCATCTATTTGTTTTTAAAGTACGTTATAGAAGTATTCTAATTGTTTCCGTTATTGCTTAATCATATTAAACATTAAATTTTGTACATACTTGCTTAAGCTACACTTAAAAATAATGTTTATAGTGTATATTTCGAGTTCTAATATTGAAAGTTGGAATGTATATATCAATGTTTTTTATGGATTAGGATAATATTGGATGGACGGAAGGATTTGGGATACTTGCCGGAGCTTTAGTGTTGGCGTTTATAATATTCTTGATCGGAGCTAAGCGGTATCGAAAAGAAGTGCCGGTGGGAAGCCCGTATACAGGAGTCGGGCAAGTGCTTGTCGCGGCCGCAAGGAAGTGGCGCGTGAGACAGACGCCTGAAGGTTGGGGAATCTGTAACGAAGGTGAAAAGAATGAAGTTGACCTTGAAGGTCAACCAAAGGTTCGGAGTTTGGCTCGTTCTACCCAATTCAGGTATGGGTCAAACTTTTTTTTAATTCAGTCAAAGTTAGTTTTTTAGCTCTGCTTTGAGAAAGTCAACTGTTATAAATAATATTATTGGGTCTTATAAGGGTCCTTAAATGTTTTTGTTTATAAGATGTTGAAATACAGCTACCAAAATTAATATGTGTGTTTCACTTATATAAAAAGAATTCAACAAAAAAAATCATTGAGAAAAATTTAGTAGTTTAATTCTTTTTTCATTATTGATGTCAAAATAGGTGAATGGTTTATATTTTTGAAAGATAAACATATAAATTATTATTGAATTTTAATTATCAACTCGACATTTTAGTTTAATCAGTTCCATGATATCAAATGAAAGACTTAGCGATCGAAAAAATTCTGAGTTGAACTCTGACAATTTCATTTATTGGTGAACTGAAAACACATGTCGGAATGATCATACAATAAATACTCGAATTGAATTAAAGGAGATAGTTAAATTTGTGACAAAAATAATTGTTCACATCAAATAGGATTACACAAAATTAAATTTCAGATAACTAAACTTAGTTAAAAAAAAAAGAGAGTACAATTTTATACACTTTTGCTAAAAAAAATGTAGCTATACTGTATTACAGTAATGTTCAAGTGGTCCTTGAATGTCCAAATTGAATTTGGACATTGACCCTAAATTTAACAATTTCGATTATATTCACATTAAAAACTAAACCCTAGACACTAAAACCTAAACCCTAGACCCTAAATCATCGACCCTAGACATTAAAAACTAAACCCTATACCCTAAATCATCGACCCTAGATGATGTGATACTCCGGACTAATAATTCGATGACACGTCACATATTAGTATCTAGGGTTGATGATTTAGGGTCTAGGGTTTAGTTTTTAGTGTCTAGGATCGATGATTTAGGATTTAGGGTTTAGTTTTTAGTGTCTAGGGTTTAGTTTTTAATGTGAATATAATCGAAATTGTTAGATCTAATGGTCAATGTCCAAATTCAATTTGGACATTCAAAGACCACTTGAACATTACTCTACTATATTATACACCCAAAAAATCTCTAATGGAAATATCATTGTAATGAACATTGAAGTCGTCTTTTTTCTTGTTAACCATTGAAGTCATCTCAGTTATTTTATTAGAATTGAGTGACTTCAATGGACGTGTCTTCTTCTTCATCATATATACAAACCTAAATATGTAGATCATATCGGTTTAAATTAGTCAAAATGTATAATAATTATTTTGTTTGAATATAATAAATGTTGGGTGGTACTAACATTATTAAATAGTGACCTCATGAGTTGATGAATTTATCTTTCCTATGGTACTAACATATTCAATTTTGTTGGCTAATTTTACTATATCAATCTCTATTAAGGATTTAAGGATATTTATCTAGAAAAGAACATTTATGGACCGTTTAATACTAATCCCAAATGCTTTTATTTATTTATTTATTTATCTATAGATATATGAGATATTTTGATGTTCCCTAATATGATCACATCATGGGTTTCAACTAAGAAACAAAATTAATTAGTAAAATCCAATGAAGTAGGAGTTGACCATGAGCCATCTCAATGGAGACAGCATGTGCAAGCACATCATCATCGCATTTTAATTTTATATCACACATCCAATTTGATTTTAGTTTTGATTAATTTATGGTTGTTAATAAAACATTGCTTATATCATTATATTTGACACTACCTAGAATGTTTTTCTATCTTGTACTGACGGTAACATCTATTAAGTATATAGTATAATAGTTTATCGAGCAGTTTGAAAACCGCTGACTTAAGTTGATAAATAAAATCTAATTATATTTTTTATATTAATCTATAACACTTATGTATACAAATGTCTTATGAATTTAAAATTTGCACAACACATGATTTAGGCTGCCTTTTATATTGCTCATTGTGTTACGGAATTTCAATTATCCAACAGAGCTAGAAGCCAGCCTCTTGTTGTGCTTATCCATATTTTGTTTAAAGGATATCACTTTCAAATCATAGTGAAATGACTTCATTAATTACATGCCCAATTTTTCCAACTTACTAATGTATCGTAATACTTAAATATTTATGACGATCATTTTACCACCTCAACATTGCTCAAGTTTAAGCAAATTGAGGTAATATAACGATCACTTTTTAAAATAGTAATCACTGGATGTTTGTATCACTGGATGTTTGTGTTCAATTTGAAAATGCTAAAAACAAAAATTTTATAGCATTATTTAATTTTTATCCACATAATTTTACTTAAAGAACTTTTTTCATTAGCTCAACTCGCTTTTTAATTTTTTTTAGAAATGGTTAGACGTTTTACTTAAAGCAACTTTTTCATTAGCTCAACTCGCTTTTTCATTAGCATTATGAAAATCTCTACAGTCGGAAGAGATCGGTACCAGTCGCGGCCAACGTTACGACTCTATTGTAAGTTATTAATGCGGGTTCGTAAAAAGTTCTCCAATCTAACTCAAGATATACATTATACAAATGCAGGTTCTTAGACAAGGCAATGATAATGGACAACATAGATGCATCAAGCAAAACAAGAAATCCATGGAGACTGTGCACCTTAACCCAAGTAGAACAAGTCAAACAACTTCTCCGATTAATCCCAATTTGGCTAACATGTCTAATGTTCAATGCCACAATAGTTCAGTCCCACACTTTCTTCATCAAACAAGGCACCACAATGGTCCGGTCAATCGGACCGCACTTCCTCCTCCCACCTGCCTCCCTCCAATGCCTAATCGGCTTCACAATCCTCGTCTTCGTCCTCGCCTACGACCGCCTTTTTGTCCCCCTAGCACGAAAATTAACCGGACACCCGTCTGGTATAACCATGCTCCAACGGATAGGAACCGGACTATTCTTATCCGTCCTCGAAATGGTAGTAGCCGCATTAGTAGAGGCAAAAAGGGTCGGTGTAGCGGCCGAAAACGGACTCATTGACACTCCGAAATTGACCGTTCCGATGTCGATATGGTGGCTAGTGCCTCAATTTATGATTGGCGGGTTGGCCGATGTGTTCACGGTTGTTGGATTGCAAGAGTTGTTTTATGATCAAATGCCTGAGGCTATGAGAAGTATGGGGGCAGCTTTATATATTAGTATTGTTGGGATTGGGAGTTTTTTAAGTACTTTTGTTATTTTGGTAGTTCAAGGTGTCACTTCCCGGCTCGGCCGTGGCGGAGGAGGAGGGTGGTTAGGGGATAATATTAATAGGGCACATCTTGATTATTTTTATTGGGTTTTGGCTGTGTTGAGTGTTGTGAATTTAGGGGTTTATGTTTGGGTTGCAAATGGCTTTATGTATATGAAAGTTGAAGAAAATGATGATGATCAAGAAATGGAAATGGAGAGGAAGGAAATATGTATGAGTTAGAATTTGTGAGGGTTAAAATTTGTATGATGTGAAAGTCATGTGGTAATAGTTAGTATATATTGAATGATATGTTAATTTACGTTTTCCGATTTTGGTGGATTAAGTTTGTGATCTTTTAATTTAACACATTAGATTGTATGATAGTTCATTTTTTCTTGTCATATTAAATCCATCATTGACTAATTAGTTAGTAAGAACATTTTTTTTCAGTTAAATGAGAGTAATCTGTACCATTAGAAAATTTTCATTTTCTCTATATCATATAACACATATAAGTAATGTTTTCAAATTGTTAAATATTAAACGTGTATGAAAGAAATAATTTATTTTTTTTAACTTTTATGATAAAAGATAGCACATAAATGGTCTAAGGTATTGAAATAAAAGATTGATTATTAGAACGAGAAGTTACTTGCATTGCTTTTAGGTTATTTATGGATATTGGGTTCAATCTGAGTTTAAATGGACTTTTAATAGCGAATTGTGTACTACTCCTAATATTTTATTATAAAATTTGTATTGGAAAAAAAACACATTATGGGTTTTCGTTTAGATGAATGTGTAGTGAAAAATGTAGCAGTTAAGAATATTTGATCCATCGTTAATAACAAGTCGAAATAAGTAGATTAAATGGTCTAGTCATGATAGCTGTATCAATTTGGTCCAACAAGTTCAGATATATACTAATTTTGTATGATTGCTTGAATGCAAAGAAATTTGATATCACCTCTAAAGATTTCTCTTTGGCGTATCCCAAATGAATCTTAGATTGTCTTTGTGAATCTGTGACGATGTAAGAAAAAATGTTAAGGAGCAAGCAAATGCCAAATGAAGTTAGGAATTTGCGCGAGTTAGGCCACAATTTTATTTTTCTTAATATTCATTGATTAAAATGAAGTTATGTGCTTGTAATTCTAACGCCAAATGCCAAATGGAAACGTAAATTAGAAATGTCTTAAAAAGTTGCGGTTAGATCTTTGAGTAATCAAGTGAGCAAGCATATTTTAATTGGTAGTACATTACTCTTAATGCTTAAAGTTAAACTATAGTGGCTTTGGAGGGGTGGTTGCTGTTGCTTTTTGAGGATTTAAAAACATTTATGGGTTAAACTATAAATAGGTCCTTAAAGTTGTCCAAAAAAATCATTTTAGTCCTTCAACTTTGAGAACGATCTATTGAGTCCTTCAACTATCAAAATGTGGACCTATTGAGTCCTTATTCTATGACGTGGTACAAAGTTAGCATTAAAATTAATATTCTTTACGTTTGCAAACTTAGTATCAGGTCATCGAATAAAGACTCAATAGGTCCACATTTTGATAGTTGAGGGACTTAATAGGTCACATTTTAATAGTTGAGGGACCTAATAGGGCGTTTACAAAGTTGAGGGACTAAAATGACATTTTTAGACAACTTTAGAGACTTACATATGGTTTAGGTCAACATTTATTCTCAGCAAATTGGATAAGAATTGTTAGAAAAATTTGAAAATGTTCCTAAAATACATACTCATCCATTATAAAAAAGAAAAACACAAAAAAACCCTTATAAATAACTTTTGCATTCTTTTACCCTTACATTTTATAGATGCAATGTACTCGTCAATGCTCAATATTTTGATTATTTTCTCAAATTATTTTTAGCGTTGTAAGGGTGTGAATCGATGCGATTTAAATTGCATACCAAAACAAACCACATTTAAATTTGGTTTTCAGTTCAATTTTATTACGACTCGTTTCGGTATCGGTTTTGTACTTTCTAAACTATTCGATTCGGTTCAGTTTTGCAAAAAATGCTAAAAAACCAAACTGAACCAATTATTAGACCTTCCATCCATCTTTCTTCTTCGCTGATATTCATTTAACATAAAATATAAAATTATAAATACTCATTTTTCTATTTAAGATTAGTAAGACTTCTCATCTTCCTTTAATCAAAGAATTTGAATTGCTAACGTTTTGAGTTCATTTGGCTTTTCCTAATGTAAATGAAATTGGATTTGCAAATGAATACAGTTTTTTTATAAGCAATAATGGTGAAAGAAATATATGATTGTTAAATTACTTACTGATTCAATAAATTCGGTTTAAAATTGAACCAAAAAAATTTGGTTCGATGCTATAATTCAGTTAATTCGGTTTAGAACAAAAAAATTTTTTTGGTTTGGTGCTATAATTTAGTTTGTTCGGTTTAAAACTGAACTGAATATTTAGATTTTTAGCACTAGTTCAATATTCGGTTTTGTTTTTGCAATTCAGTTCGGTACCAATGCGCACCCTTATCAAGCCAAGCAGTATTCAGTTTTTGCAATTCAGATCTGTTTGTACTGATGCACATTCTCTACTAGACCGAGCTTTGGCCTACTTAAGCTTGGCAGATAGCAAAATCTCAAGGCTTGAGTTTTTTCAAAGCTAATAGAACCTCATATGACATCTCTTCTACACACGAGCCACTGACACTATCGAGCCTACAAACGAGCTGCTCGAATCATTAAAACACTTTAAAAAACTACTGATGTAGCTGTATCAGTTCTAAAGAGAACCGATTCTATAGCGTATGTATTGCAGGCGTATGCACTGATATATTACTGACGCCACACAGCTGTGTGCATAATTTGAGGAAGATAATAGCTGCTGATTATATAAAGGCAGGTGTTGAGTGGCAGGCTTAGTTTTTAAGCAATGTGGGATTGGAGTACCATTTACACATATGATGCATATTTTGCGGCCTCACTCCCTCCTCTCTTTTTCACTTCATATGATAAATATTACAGACAGGGTACATCAGAAACACTTGTAAATGAAATCAAAATGAATCATTCTGCGGCAACAGAATTACAGACGTTAGATGAAACTATATCTGATGTTTGAATTAGACAAAATGCATAGTTCATATCCTCTTCCCAGTTAACAAGACGGTAAAGTATATAGTTTAGGAAAATTTCAATAATACAACTTTTACCTCTGTTGTACCTACAATGACCATCTGGTTTTCGTTCTTTGCTTAGAAAATCTCTGTGTCTTGTTCCACCATAAAAGTACCTTTGGCCTACCTGATAAATGGGTTCAAACAAATGGTCAGAAAGTGATGCTCTAAAGAAGAATAGCACAAACGCAACATAACTATCACGTAATTAGTCGCGGATCTAGGATTCACTAATAAAGAGAGTAGCAATGCCTATGAGTGCTTAGCTGAAATTTTTTGGCTCCTCAGCCCTATAAATTTAAAGTTCTGTACACATGTAATATGTAGATTTCGAGTAACCAATGGGTATTCTAGCCCCCTCTAACCCCTCTAGATCCATTCACATTTCTCTAGATCCATTCACATTGCATTAGACTTGAAATAGCTCGAACTAGAGAGGAATAATTGTTATTAGTAAGTAATAGATTACCTTGTATCCATCTTCAAGATCACATTCTTGAACTCTTCCTCCGAAGAAGCCACAAGCACAAGCCTAAGAGAGCTCCTCCTAACAGCCCCTTCGTTGTTAGTTTCATACCGGGCGTTATCATTTTCCTGTATTAATATAAAGCAGTTATTCAGAGTTATATTTTACTTCATCTTCATAGATTGTCTGTAGGCTTAATGCCGCTGTACTAGAGCAAATAATCCGTTTGACGCTCTAAACTTGCTAAAAGGTGACATGATTAACCCTCTAAATCTTACGTGACAGAGAAAAAAGAGAATCTGGACAAGTTGAAGCACCTATCACTGTAAAGCCAGTTCAGGGAACAATAAATCACATTAAGCAATTTCAAAGGGCCAAATGTCTCACTCTAAGTAAACTAAGAGCTACAATTACCAATATTCTTTACACAATTCGTCAAGTACGGGCTCCCTAACGTGTTAAACCTATATTCTTTGTACTTACATAGTTTAGCAGTTATTCAGAGCAAGATTTACCTATCTTTAGAATTAGATTCCAGAACCCGGTTATCAGAATCAAACTCCAAATCCCTATCTTCAGAATCCGACTCCTGCAAATCCCAATCAGACTCCGGCTCTTCTTCTTCTTCTAATGCTAAAGAAATAGCTTTGCCCTTGTCGTGCAGCTCCAACGGCGCATACCTACTCAACGGGTTAACAGAATGGTTAGAAAACAATGCTCTATAGATAGGAAATGCAAACACTAAGAAGGAATTACACTACTTCAGATTCATTTCCAACCTCATTCTTTAATTTCTCGCAAACTTTCTTGTAATACTGTTAAATTAGATTTAAGCTCTTCATAATCTGCTGAATCACAAACTTTCTCATTTATAATATACGTCAAATCTGTTTTAAATGCATTCAAGTTCACAAATAGGAAATGCTGCAAACAATAAAAGAAAGAGAAGGAAGTACACTACTTCAAACTCATTTCCAAATTAAGAAGTTCATTTTCATGCAAGGTTAAGTTGGATTAAGTTCATAATCACATCTATTTAAAATAAAGTTCGAGTTCATGGTTTTTTTGATTCATTGGCATACCCATTTAGCATATGCATAAAATACATATAGATAAAACAGTATGAAAAGCATTAAGATAAGGTCAAACTTTAAGTAGAACAGCATCACAAATTAGCTTGGCTTGAAAACCTTTATGTTTTGTCCTGATTGTGATAGAGCATGTTTCAGTGAAACTAAGCTCGGAATATGAGCAATTCCTTCCATTTCTGGTTCCATCCATCCTGCAGACCTTCAGAGATTTGAATCCACGTTTTCTTGGATCCAAATAGAGTAAACGACTTCTGTAAGGCTGAAACATGAGCAGTGCCCCATCATTCAGGTATTTTATCGGTTGATAGGGGCCACTAAACCCTACTTGGTTAAGATGCAATTCAATGGAGAAAAGTTTAGACCAGTCCCGTTTGTCACCACAATCCTTCAAGACGTAAACACTAATGGCAACTGGCTATGAGCTTTTCTCAATACCGGTCGTGCAGAGTTCTCCCCCCAACACTCCCATTGCGACATTGTTATAATCATGACTGGTGTTCGTAACTGGTGGTTTTGCAACTGCTTCAATGCGTTCTTTCTCAATGTCAAAAGACAATACAGCAACTGGCTGTAAATTAGAGAACCAATAGAGAAATCCATTCAAATAAATTGGGGGAACTTTGGTGATTGTTTTTGTCATGACAGAAGAACCAAGATCTTTCCATAGTTCTGTACCAATAGTATGTACTGCAGCAACTGTACCTACCCCTATAAAAGGACCATGTTCCATGCAACACTCTACATTCTTATGTCCTTATATTGGTTAGTCGAAGGACTAAAACCAAAACCGTGAATAAAATTATGACTGTCTTCCAAAACAAGATTTTCAACCTTCTTAGCCTCTGGGAGCTTCGTAAACTCGCCTGTAATCGGACTGCAAACAATAAGTGGATGAGTAACAGATGGCCCAGACAAGCAAAGTAAGCCGTTGCACGAATTCACTATACGATATTTGGGATCCTTGATATCCATCTTGATACACTTATTTCTCTCCGCACCACTGTCATGATCAAGTATATTATGGCTACTATCTTTACCATCATCTGTCATGTGTAGATTGGACAATGGGAGTTCAAATTTGGTGTCCAATTCAACATCAACGTGATAGGCACATTCAGACCTAAAACAGTCTTGATCACACAAATCAAGCTTGGGCTCAAAATCATCTTTCTCTAGTTGCACAAGATGAAGAATTCTCGATACATTTGAGGTTCGAATCATAGGATAAACCTGGGATTGTTCAAAATGGGACTTTGCAAATCCAAGGTCTGAAATTAGATCATTCCATGTTTTGCACACACCTTTACATAGAAAAATCGTCTTAATGGATAGCCTAAGTAGGATATTTATCAGGATATCCTTTGGCAAATCTGAAAAAGGAGGACCTGAATAGTTAACCTGTATGTGGCTGACTTTCCCGGTTTCATGACCGAATTCTCTTTGCACAAGAAGCTGCAGAATTCCTTCTTCTCATGATGGGTTATGATAGTACTGAGACATTGCAAAGGACATTGTCAGCACATAAAATGCACAAACGAAAACACCCCTAATGATTTCATCAGTGTATGGTAAAATATTCTAGGTCGAGAGGTATTGGAATAAACCATGTCCACAAACATTCTAAACAATCAACAACTAGCAAAAGCCAACTAATGTTTCCGACATACTCCAAAAGACTGCTCATTATATTAAATAGACATGTTACAAAGATATAGTATATGTGACAAGTGTTTGCCTCATTCGGCACAACTGTCAGCAGAAACAAACTTGATGACGTTTCAGCAGAACTTTGCATAATACCCATTTTCAACCTCATTTTCTAATTGTAACTTAACATCCTACCAAATGAAAGAAAATAAAACAACAACTGAACAAGTACAGAATTTGATCTAAACATCAAATCTATTGGGATTTTGATTGTCACAAATATTCCCCCGACGTAAATTGTTAGTAAAAGTTACTCATCATTTCGATAATTTTCATCCTCAAATTGCAAACCGAAGGCAACCATCTTCATGCTCTCCACTAATTCAATCTTAAATCTCAATATATGCATAGAGCATCAGTTAACTCCTAAAATCAACTAACACCAGCTTCATCCCGTAAATAATCAACAAACTTCTGAAACTATCAAGTTCACAACTAGAAATTTGACGATCAAAGCTACCGTAATAAGAAGCACACCATAAGCCTAAATTATACAAAAATGAAGAAAATAATACGGAATTGAAATAAAAGCTTACAGATTTAAACTGATTCTGTTGAAGAAAGAAATAGATCGGTGGACCGCGGAGCTGAGGTGAATCTCAGTGGCAATGTATGGCTACAGCTTCATTAAACCCTAAAATTAGCAGATGACTGAAAGTTGCCGGCGATGACGGCGTTACTGATCGAGAAGCTCAGCTCTAGGTCATGATTTGGGAAATTTTGGGAGTCAAATTAGGGTTTAAGGTGTAAATAAATTGGAATTGAAGACAACAGATAAAGTATTACGGAAATATCTCAGAAAACGGAACTCAGTGAACAACGTCATCAGTTCTGTACGGCGGGAAAGAAACGGCTAACTTTTTTTAAAAGTTGAGGGCCTAGTTTTCATGGTAATTGCAAATATTGCCCATTTGTTAGGAGGCCGCTATGTATGTCACCCACACTGTTCAACGTTTACAAATCTAAATACTTCCTGAACAAATTTGTAATTATATGTCTTCTCAGTTATTTGTCTCTCTTTTATCCGTTTTTTATTAGTTTTATTCCTACAATGATCATTTCTTCTCCTCCTAAATGATGAGCGATGGCATGTTGGTGTATGATCATTTCTTGATGTATGAGTTGGTGTGGTCTTTCTCCTCTCGTAATGCATGTTGTTATAATGCTTGTTGTCGTAGTGCTTGAGGCTGACGTGTTCGTGATTGTTGTGCCTCTCATGCTTGTAGTGTCAAAAAGGTTGCAAGAACATTTTTTATCTTAAAAACTTGAAAATGTCTTGAACTATATATGTAAAAGGTCCGCTCGTAATGGATATTACCCATTCATAGGTACTACAATAACAACCCTTAAATTAAAATTGACTGGTCATGACTAATTTTGCATTCTTCTTCTTCTTCTTCTTCTTCTTCTTCTTCTTCTTCTTCTTCTTCTTATCTCATTGTTTCTCCAGAATTATTTTATTTATTCTTCGAACCCATTCCTTTTATTTCAATTTTCCCCATATTGTAACTGCTTGCATAGATATTACAACAACTGAATTTTCTATGGTACATATCACCTCAGCTAATTCATATTCCAGAAGTTAACATCCATAAATGTTGGAAACATGACACAAAAAAACGTCAAACAAAAACTGGACTGAGTTGCGAACTAGGTCGCTCTCTTTAAGACGTTCGCGAAACTGCCGTCAGAGTGCAAGCAATATAAATTCCGGTCGCCTCCAGAATAAAACAGATTCTGTATTGCAGAGTTCATAACCGCTCTGAATAAGCGGACTGCTTTAATGCTCGAAAAAAGAGTTTTAGCCCGGTCCAGTCGATCGGTGCGCATGTGTGGTGGTCAAGTAGGTCCTTTCCCCTTTACAAAAGTGGGGTACCCCTTGGGGCACACTCCTATAGGACAAAACTCCCTTATAAACACTTAATAATCTCAATTTGTAAGCAATGTGGGATCGACAAATAAAAGGAAATGACATGGATCCTTAAACAAATAGATACTCATATGGGCTAAAGCACAAC
Organism: Euphorbia peplus; assembly: GCA_028411795.1. Classification (NCBI taxonomy): domain Eukaryota; kingdom Viridiplantae; phylum Streptophyta; class Magnoliopsida; order Malpighiales; family Euphorbiaceae; genus Euphorbia; species Euphorbia peplus. Next base: position 1,210,125 of record CP110843.1, on the reverse strand, counting down.
AATAAACAAATGGAATTTCCCTCGTGGCCGCAATTTGTTGAATCCCTATTTGTGTTCTTGAATGATTTGGACGTGACCCAAGAATATGGTGCAAAGAATAATTTTAAAAAGAGCACCCTTATTTGCTAATTGTTGAATAATCAAAACGCGTAATAATTTGTATAACTTTCAAGAAGATATTCTTACAATTCTGAATAATTCTGTTGCACGAAGTATTCAGTTTTGATTGAATGTTTATTCGTTTGCTTATGAATGGAAATAATTAATTAGGCGGAAGATTAGGAAGTGTCGCGAGTTTAAGAGTCGAGCTTGGGAGTTGCGCTTCTTACATACTTACCGGAAAGGTAATTAAGTTGTTGACTGGATGGCGAATTTCGTAGGCTCTCTTGCCTTGGATCATCACGAGTGTGGTGTGCCTCCTGCAGACCTCTAGAGTATTCTTGTTGAGGATATTTCGGGTAGATCAATAAGGAGATTAGTGTGTAGCTAGTTCCTTTCTTTTTTTGTTTGTTGCTTGGGCTTTTTAGCCTTCTTCTCCCACCAAAAAAAAAAGTAAATAACTAGCTCATGCTAAAGCTCCTTATGCATAAAGGGATAGAAAATCTGCATTCGTCTCATATAGCTCGCCACATCACCTCTCCATTTTTCTCAAGAGTATTACATTAGTTTATGGATTTTCTCTCCTCTACACGAAATTTAGCTTAGATTATGATCAGTACTGTAATCATCTCAACATTTTATCTGCATTTTAGATAAATCGATAATCTATGTTTAATATTCAAACTATTTCTATTATAGTTTTTCTACAACGAATCAAACAAATGTTATGTATCCACAATTGATTTTGCATTCGATTCAAAAATTTCAATCACAATCGAATAAGATAATCTAAGTAAATATCATTCTGAAAAGCAAAGTCTTCAACGACCTTTTGTCACATACAATCTTTTGTCATAAAATAAAATCTCAACTCTCTACTTGACAAATCTGCAAGATCAAATCAAAATATTTATTTTTGTAAGTTCAATGTCATCATATAACATATTATCAATTTGGATTCACATCATCAAGAAACACAAATTTAATTGACCCAAGAGATCATATAATATCACAGGAGAAACAAGCAAATGATTTATTTCAATTTATTTCTTTTCTAATTATGTAAACTGAAAATGAAGAAAAGCATAAAAGCACATGATTTTTTATCCTTAAAGAAGCAAGCAATTGGAAAGGCATACCAAATCCTTAATTGGTGATTTGGTGGGCTCCATTTCCCACCTCCCTGGATGGATCTTCACCTCCAACCCAAACATTAATTTATATTTATTTTTACATATGTAGTTCTTTTTATTTTATTGAGGAAAATATATATTTATTTTTCAACTTGCTATATATTATATTTAGTAATTATTTGAAAGCTTATTTTTTTCAAATTAAAGATTTCAAATTTTTTGTGATTATGTATTGATAAGACCAACTGTAGCCACTTTTCTTCTTAGCTCTTTTTACTTTACTAGCTAGTTAATCTTTTATTACTTCAAGTTTTAGAAATGAATTGTTAGCTTCTTTTATATAAAGAACAAGGTAACGATCTCAATTAGGTTGCTACCTCAAAAAATTAAAGAATAAAATCGATTCAAATTTTATTAACAAAAGAAAGTCGGATTACATTAGAGAAAAAAGAAAGAAAACTAGATAAATCTAAAATGTTTTCTATCGGATTAATATCATAAGATACAAACATAGAACAAAAATTGGAAGTTAAATTCCACCGATGCATGTTATCACATAAAGCTGTAAATTTAGCTAAAGCATCCATCACATTATTTTCCTCCCAGTAAATATGAGTATTCACAATATCCGTTAAAGTCATTTGCTCTAAACAATGTAACCAGGCAGATCGAATCTCCCAAGAAATGCCTTGCGATCTCGTACGGAGCGAAAGAACCACATAATTAGAACACACTCAACCTTTCTTCCAAACTTTGTCCCATGCTTTTGAAATTGCAAAAATGGTTGCCCAAAGTTCAAATATAAAAGCAAACATAGTATTCACTGGAAAGCTAAAGCAACCTCGAGGAACGCCACATATTGTTCAAAAGACACCTCTTGTGCCTGCAACAACCAAGAAATCTACTGTTATTTAACTGATTGAACGAAAAGCTCGAGATGATAGTTGCTAACAATATCTTTTATATTAGTCTATAACACGCTCCCTCACGGGAATGCCCATTGAGCTTGAAGCGTGTACTTCACAAGCCCATTCTACCATGTGTTTTTAATTCACCAATAAATGGAGCTGTCAAGATTCGAACTCAAGACCTTTCGGTCACAAAGGGTTTAATATCCTGTTATTTAACTGATTAAACTCATCAATATGTTACGTTACCCTTCAACTCTTACAACTGACTCGTCGTGAAATATTAAAAAAATGGCAAAATATACAAGGTGCACGATAGTCTGACATGTTGTTCATCGTCGCTTTTCTAAGAATTGTTAGCTAACAGTAAATCATTAATAAGTTTCATTAAGTCCTAATTAAAGAGTATACTTCTAAATGATTAAGGATTAAATGTGCAATTTATGATTTTTGTGGTTAATTCAAATTCCGTTTTACGAAATTATTGAAAAAAAAATCAAATATGTTAAACACCATATGGTAAAAGTACTGTTCAAATAAATGCTTAAAGTTTCTAAAATTTATCAAATATGGATAATTGTATTATACAATTATTTTTTTTGAAACAAAAAGTTTAGTTAAGAGTAGGCTTACCGATTCGCAATGTCAAGACAAACCACAGACCTCGATGAAGGTCTATAGTGAATTTTACATATCATTTACCAATAAGAGATAAATTTTGACGAAGTTGGAACTCGAATTTCAAATCTTTCAAGTAGAAGATGAAGTGTTTTACTACTTGGACCAACTTTTATTAATATACAACTACTAAAGATATGAAAAATGCACTAGCTAATCGGAAATACCTAACTTTAATACCTTTATTTTTTTTTTGCACTGGAGAAGGGCTAAAGCCCGAGAGCACGAAAAAAAAAACAGAAACAAGAGAAGAGAGGGAAAAGAAACTAGCTAACACCTCACGAATTTCCGCAAGAGATCCATGTCGTGCCAACTCCATTCAAGTCTGCTAACAAAACATCTTGCAGGCCTGCAAGGGGCCTATCACACTCGTGATAAACCAAGGAAAGAGTTCCAGCGTAATTTGTCATCCAATCAGTTGCCTTATTCCGTTTGCGATAAGTATGTTTCACATTAACCTCCCACTGACGTCTCAAAAGCGTTCTACACCAATCAATCAACCAAAAATGTCTACGAAAAGTTTTGTCAAGGGTCGAAACAAGATGAATGACCACCTCAGAGTCAAGCTCCACATCCACGCGCCTCAACCCCATCTTCCTAACCATCTCGAGGCCAAAATACAAGCCCCACAGCTCTGCTAAAACAACGGTGCAAATGTCAAGATTGGACGCAAAACCTCACCATCACTAGAACGAACTAACCCTCCCGCCGAAGCCGAACCCAAATTACCGTTACTCGCACCATCACAATTTAACCGAACCCAACCATTCAAAGGCCTCTTCCAATAAACAAAAACATCCTGAGAAGCATGAACTAAGCCTCCACGTTCAGAAAATGCAGCCCGATTCAGCTCCACTACTTGATGAACAATGAACGTCGGTTTCTGAATGGGACGGGAGACAACCGAGCCAAAAACTTTCTCGTTTCTCCACTTCCAAATCCACCATGTAGCCACTGCAAAGACAATCAGCCAAGCATGCTTCCCCTATTTAACATTTATTGTCAATTTTTTCGTTATCAAAGCCGACAATCCCAAAGAAAAAAATTGAGCATGAACCGCCGGTGCAAGGAAAAAACTACAAACATCCTTAGTGACGTGACAATCACGAAGAACATGTAATAAAGTTTCTCGATGATTACACAATAGGCATCCCTCACTATCACCAATATGACACCGAAATCGATTCACGTTGTGCATAATTCTATCCTGTAAAACTGTTCAGAAAAAGCACCAAATCCTCTCAGTCACACGAAGATTCCAAATATTATCCTACCAATACCTCTTCTCAAAACCTTAGTGCCCGCAACAATTGCTTTCCACACCACAGAATCCTCTCGGTCACACGAAGCTTCCAAATACAATCCCATCGCTGATCTTCAATCCCAACTATTCATCATAGTGCAATAAGAAGAGACACTTTTACACATCTCAATTGTCGGAACACGAACACGAGCAAAATCAATGAGGCGAATGTCATCAATCCATCTATCGCACAAAAAATTCACATCCTCTCCACTATGCACAATCCTACCAATACCTCTTCTCAAAAATTGTGGGAATCAAATCAATTTGTTTCCCTTTAATAATATCATGGAAGGAAATTTATCATTTATATTAATCTCTGACAAGAAATTTAATCCCCCTACATACAAATATTAAGTTTGAAGCATGAATCCACCATACTATATTGTTAAATTCAATCAACAAATGGACGTTGTTTAAGGATATGAACCTTATACCTCTTGGTCATATAGGTGATACCATGTCAGATAAACTGTTTCAACTTTCAACTGAAAGTTTAAGTTGATAGTTTAGACTTAACAACATATTTTATATTAATGTCTAACATAAATTCGATTTTGACGAGCTACACTTGAAATATAGTTTGGTGACGAATAATATTTCTTCTTACAAATGACATTATATGGCCATGTTCTTTTTCACTTATATTCATTACATTTCAGTTCAGTTCAATAATTTCAGCAAAATTCATTAGACATACAGTCAATAATTCAATTTCAGTTTAGTAAAAAAGAACAAGGCCTAAGTATGTGCTGAGATGCTACAAGTTGTAGAAGATACTAAAAAATTACGCTCTAGACATCATTAGTATTAATCATGCCCGATGAGATGATGTTAAGATCATGTTCTTTATGCCTTAAACATTAGTAATTTCAATTCAAATTCACTCCATTTCAGTTCAGTAAATCAGTCATAGAAGGCCTAAGTCAACATTGTATCTAATTAGATGGGAGTAATATTGTTTTCGGTCCATATTAGAATGTCTCGCTTATACCCTCAATTAATTGAAATTTAAAAGGAGTTCATTTCTCTGTTTCGTAACTGCTTTTTGTTTTTTCAGTCCAGAAAGCAGCCAATTTAATATTTGATTAGAAATTAGAAAAAAAAATTATTTTTGCTTTTAAGTTAAGAACTAGAAAATACTGTTTTTTTGTTAGAAAAAACAGCTACTGATCTTATTGTCCTTTGTGTTTACATTAAAAAAAAAATTCATTACGTGCAAATTAATCATTTTATATACTAGGAACAATAATCAATTATAATTACCAAACACTAATAATGAAACAACACCACAAAATGAAACAGTAAATCGCAAATAAAAACAGTAAACAACAATCAAGAAAAACAAACAACAAACTGAAATGGCTGCACCAAACGAGCCCTTAATCATTTTACTTTGTTTCTTAAAATTCCTTTTACCCAATATCTTTATATATATATATATATATATATGAGTTATCATATCATTGAAAAGTATAGAAAAATTACAGTACGATGATAATCAAAGATAAAAGGAGGAATTAAACTTCAAAAAGATACAAGCAAAAGATAGGATAAACTGCATAAAGGGCAAAGAAACGTTACAGAGAGCTTAAGACACCATAGTGTACTAAAAAAGTGACATAATACATCATATATTTCTTGAGATTCCGGATCTGCCGAAAAACAATCGAAACCATTCTTCAACACATGCTACTCCAAAAAAACGGATCTAAGTCATTCCTGAAATTGCACTCTCATAGATCTACAGATCTATGGATTAAGTCAATATTTTCCGCACGTGCTAAATCTGAACGAGCTATAAATGAAGAAAATATAGTTATAGGATGCAGATATGATGACCAAAGAATACTGTTGAGATTTATGATGCTAATCAAAAAGAGGGATGAGAAGAAGGAGAAAAGTAAATGAGTTTCGGGGTTGGAAGGAGGAAGAAAGAAGCAATACGTCCTTCTTCCTCCTCGATTTTGAAGCTGAAAACAAAAGGTTTTTAGAATTAGAGTTTTAAGTAGACCCGACAAAATGCTACACGACACGACAACACGATACGAAAACGACAAGAAAATTTCATGTTCGTGTTTAGGTTTTTTCGACACGACGTTGACAAGGAAAAATCGGGTCGTGCACGAGTGAACATGGAAACACGAAGTTGACACAAATTCCAAATATAATTTTAGGGTTGGGGGAATAAGGAGTATATATATAAAAATCACAACTCAAACAAACCTATCAGCCGCCCAAAATTTATTCTCCTCCTTCTTCTCCTCCTCCTCCTCCTCCTCCCCTCTTAGTCTTTATTCTAAAGAACAGTTGATAATCACCAAAAAAGAAAAGAACAATTGATAATCACCGACCAATCTCCGGCGCCGCCAATCCTCATTATGGCCGGCTGCACATTTCAGATTTCATATCACCGACCCCGACATTATTTCATCTCCTTCGCCCACTTTCTGCTCTTCAAGTTCCGCCATCGCAGCCTTCATCTTCTTCGCCCACTTTCTACTATTTGTGTTCGGTTTGTGTTCGTGTTGTGTTGGTAGTTTACTCGTGTTAGGTTAATATTTTGCAAAACTCGTGTCTTGTCGTGTTTTTTCGTGTCAAACCCGTATCGTGTTCGTGTTTGGAATTTTGACACGAAAATGTTTTCGTGTCGTATTCGTGTTCAGGGTAATGTGACACGACACGCACACGACACAAACACGAAGATTGCCAGGTCTAGTTTTAAAAAGAAAAGGGGTTTTTTGTGTTTTTATTTTAAAATTAAGAAAACCATTTTAAAATTCTCAATATCTTTTTACTTTGTTTCTTAAAATTCCTTTTTCCAATTTCAAACATTTGTTGATCCACAAAAGGTTAACTAATAGGAGATTTAGTAAAAAAGAAAACCACTAATTTGTCAAAATCCAAAATAGATACTAAAAGTAGGGAAAGCAAAAGACATAATAATGCAAAATCGTCTCTTGATTCTCTAATTTCTTCAAAAAGTAATCAAAATCATGTTTATAATTTCGGTGAATTAGGATCAAATCTTCCATAATAATATCATTACGGATTATGATATGATGTTCGACTATATACAATACTATTTAATAAGATTTTTTAATAATTTGATTACGTAAAAAAATACATAATCAAATTAATATTTGTATAAATGTTAATAAAATATTTCGATTTAGGACATTACGTACATATTCCATTATTTTTAAGATGTGTCCAGTTCTTTCTCAAAATACTAAAGATATTTAAGTTATCATTTGTTGTTTTCGAGAGATAATTATCACATGGTTAACAAAAATGCCATGGTGATTTTCTGAAATTAGGTCACTTGTTTTACAATTAAATTAGAGAAACAACATCTGTTCCCCAAATTCCTTATTAACAAAATCTAAAATTTGGATTGATGTGATTATGTCATATCATAATTGATCTTAATGAGATTCTGAATAGTATTAGACAGAAAAAAAAAACGAAAAACATATTACTTTGTGATTTTATTTAAGATTCATAATATTTTTTATTCACAAGTTGGAAAAAAAAATTTAACATTAATTTTCTTTAAGAATAGTTTAACTAATGTTCCTCAAAAAAAAAAAAAGAATAGTTTAACCAATTATTTACATTCTATCTCCCAAAAAAATTATTTACGTTCTATAAGAAAAAAAATTATTGACATATATTTCTAAAGAAAAGTATTATATTTTTTTGTTAAATAAGCAAAAACGAAAAAAACATATTTTAAACAAATCTTAAAAGTGATTTCAAAGGCATAAGCTTAATTAGTCAAACATGGATTTGACTCTTATCTTGGAAAATCTTTAATTTTATTTACAATAATTCTAATAAAAAGAAAGCAAAAAAATAGTATTCCAATAGAAAAAGAGACCCCACAAATTGCAAATTGAAATTCTTGAAGCAAAAGCAAAAAGGTACATTTAAGTTTCAATTTCTTTTTGATCGATTGCATTAACAAAGATTGTCACTCGAAAATTGGCAAAGTTCCAATTTTCTTTTTTTACACAATAATTACATAACTAATTATTTAATATACATTAACCAAATTTTTTTATGTATACTAATTAATTAATATATGAGTCAACAAGCCATGCACGTGCATGGAACAGGCATAGAAACCGTCTTAATATTATTATTCAATATTTATAGCTTTAGTTAATATTATGCAAAATTATAATTGAAAAGGTCAAGTTGGAGTTGGACACCAACATGAAATAGTTGCCTCATCCTTTAATCCAAAGGTCAAACTAATCATTATTATTATCATTATCATTTATTACTACAATCAAAAATAATTTGGAATGGGAAGTTCAACCATAATATCTTATACTATTACTTAATTTGCATAAATATGTATTTCAAATTATTTACTAGTAAAAATGTGAAAATATGTGGAATTCACACACACTAGTGCGTAATATATATATGTTTGATCTCCTAATTTCAAGTCACCGAACACTGAAGTGATATTCGAATAAAAAGATTTAGAGTTATATTGAATTTTTGAACTTTTCTTAATGACCAAATTAATTTATATTTCAAATTCTAACTACGGAGATTTCAAATTCGTAAGATTACCAAATAAATATATTAGAGATTTAGATTGGTGCGGATATCCGAATAAACGTTGCATAACTGTATGTTTTACAAACCATTTTAAATAACTTTAAAAGTCGATTCAAACATTTTGTAATTAGTCCACTTTTTTTGGTCAAATTCAAGTAATCGTGATCATATTAACCAAAAATACATATATTATTTGTTGAAGATATTAAGCACACGTTAGTCATTCATAGAGAGAAGACAATAGATTGTTTAGCTAATTTAAGGTATGCTGTTAGTGTTATAATATCTATAATATCAATTAGTATTTTTAGGTTGTTCTAACCTCCATTTCATGAAAACAAAAAGTCAAGATCTATTATATAATTGAGTATCGCAGTTTGATTCTACATCGGATATCTTTTCAGAGATATGTTTATATTGATTAGAATGTCAATATGTATGTATATTTACCATATATATTGTGGTAAAAAAATTTATATCGATTCAACAGAGTTGATATAGTTATCCTTTTTGGTATGCCAAATATTAAAAATTAATCAGAAATTAATATAAAAAACATGTTGTGAGCACTAATTAAAAAGTTAACCTTTTAGTTCAATTGATTTATTGGCATTGGCATGAAATTAGAGTATTTGTCATTAAAAGGTTTCAAGTTTAAGTTCTAGCAACTCTATCTATTGTTGAATTAAAAATAAATAGTGAGACGAGTCGGTGTGCGTGCTTCAAGCGCAAAAGATATTCATATGAGCATGTGTGTCAGAAATCAATATAAAAATTGTTGTTATTAACTCGAAATTTTAATTTAATATGTTACTGTTTTCAAAAAAAAAATTGACAACATATACTTGCAAATTAATAATCCTATATAATTGAAAAGTTTATTAACAAAATTATGAAATTTGTGCAATTTCCATAAAAAAAAATATACGAGGCAATTTTTCACTTAATTAGAAGTTCAAACAAACTACATGATTAAGGCTTACAATGAAATTTACAGATAGTCAGCTATAACGTTTTTTTACCATTTGGAGAAACTCAACTAAATGCTAAAGCTTAACTAATCAATCTTTATATACATTAATCAATGGGTGGAAGACATTATAGTATAGTGCATGATAGTAATGAATTAAATATAGGAGGAAGATAAATGCATTGAATTATTTAAAGAAGAAAGAAATCATTAAAATAAAAAAAAAAAGAAAAGAAAACATAGCACCACCTTTTGCTTGCTTGTTGTCGAATTCAATTCAAAAATCAAGCAAAGAAGATCCGCAAGATTCTGAAGCAAATCTGCCTGATTTTGCTTTCCACACTGTCCAGATTTCCTCTCCATTTTTCTATTTTCTCCTTCCAATGCCTCCTTCCCCTTTTTATATCTCACTTCTTCCTCTTCTCCATCCCACATCTCGCTTTCTTGAATCCTTCTTTCGTTTCTTGACTCGATCAGTTTCTTGAATCCTTCATTTGGTTTCTTGATCAAATATTGTAATGGGGATGGCTTCTGATATTGCTGCTGAGGATCACTTTTTTCATGTTCTTGCTGTTGATGATAGTGTCATTGATCGAAAGTTGATTGAAAGGCTCCTCAAGACGTCTTCTTATCATGGTGAGTATATATATATGTAACTCAAGCCGGGATGTGACATCCCCGAGCCACTCCTATCTCGATTCCAGGATGGAAATTTATATGTAACTCATGCTAGTCTTAGAAAAAATTTAAATTTGATGTTCGGTTAGGTAATAATATTGTTCGTGACCTCTCTAGTATCAATTGGTAGGGATGTTTGAGGTGTTTTCTGGTGATTTATGTCCGTGATCAAACCTCCTAAATTTGTCAATATCAACAGATTTTAGCTATTACCGATCGATTTTTATCTTGTGATAGCGAATTTTCTTGAAGTGTTAATTAAATTGATTGATTGTGATTCAATTTATTAATTTTGATTTTTCAAATGTTAATTTTTATTCTAATTTTCTTTTTTTCTCTTCTGAATATACAGTTACTGTTGTTGATTCTGGAAGTAAAGCTTTGGAAATCTTGGGTTTGAATGAAGAAGAACAAGAACAAGAAGAGGAGCAAATTAAAGATTCAAATATTGTTACTTTAAACCAGGATGAAAATAATGAAAATAAATTTAATAATAATCAGGATATTCAAGTAAATTTGATAATCACTGATTACTGTATGCCAGGGATGACAGGCTATGATCTTCTCAGAAAGATTAAGGTAATTAATTAACTAATTAATTAATAAATCATTTTATTCATTAATTAATCAGGAAAAAATCTTACTATATTGTTTAATTATTTATGTGCAGGAATCTAAATCTCTTAAAGATATCCCAGTTGTTATAATGTCTTCAGAAAATGTTCCATCAAGGATTAATAGGTAAGGAAAATAAATTATTCATTAATCCAGATTTGATATTAATTGATGTTATAATTTTTCTAAAACAATTAGAATATTTGTTAAATTTTTTTTGGGTATTTTATTAAATTCATCAGATGTTTGGAAGAAGGAGCTGAAGAATTTTTTCTAAAACCAGTTCAGTTATCGGATGTGAACAAGCTCAAACCTCATTTGATGAAAGGAAGAAGGTTCAATGTTGAAAATGAATCAAATAACAAAAGAAAAGAAATTGAAGAAATTCATTCTTCGGAACGAATAAGAACACGATATAACGGATTGCGAGTTGTCTGATTATTAGTTCAAAAGTTGATTTAATATTTTTTATTTTCTTTCTTAATTACCACACAACCAAAATCGGTATTCAGAATCTAGGGATATATTAACTCTTTTTCTTCAAATGAATTTTGGTGAATAGAAGAACATTCACCTCTTTAGATCACTTTCTTTTTTATGATTTTGATTTTACCCCTCCAGATGACTAGGAAGTCATTAAGAGTAGTGTTTTTTTTTTCTTTTTTTGTTCAATCATTTTTTTTATTGATAACGAATCTCAGTAGAAATTGAGAATGATATGTATTATTAATTGTAGAATCGTATTAGACCATTTTGTAAATTTATTGAAATTAAAAAAGATTTCTATACATTTGATTGGACAGATTGAAATGTGCTTAATTATGTTGACAAATTTTGCATATTTTTATTTTTATTCTAAAAACCTAAGGGAAATTCTATGGTCTCTTTGTTTTTCACAAAGTAACCATTACTTTGTTTTGTCCACCATTAGATCATGGGTTAAAGTCTAATCTAATGGTGGATAGGACAAAGTACAAACAAAGTAGAGTAAAAACAAAGTGACCATAGCCTACACCAAAACCTAAATAATTATAGAAAATGACATGAATCCACCGTCATGGGATATTAATTTGTGGTTGTTGACTTTTTATGGAGGGAAAAAAAGTTGTGGGAATCAAATCAATTTGTTTCCCTTTAATAATATCATGGAAGGGAATTAATCTTTCTTATTCTTTTTTTCTATCTATGATTTTTTCCCAACCAAATACCTTCTATTTTTCTATTTTCTTTTAATAATTGAACCTAAATTGATCTCAAATGGATAAAAAAATTAGTTAATGATTAAATTTCTAAGGATTAATCAATAGTGATACAAAATAAAGTAAACATATAAATTTCTAGACAAGTTTCTTTAGAAAATAAACAAATTGCACGGTAATATAAATAATAAAGAAAAACTCTTAATTCGAAATCATGACCTTTCTGAGCATATATAGAGTTCTAACCACTAGTCTAAGATACATTTTAAGAGTTTTGAAAAATTAGAATTTAATGAAAAAATCAAATATCTATTAAATACAAACTAGACTTATTTGTGAGCTAGAACGAATCAAGTCTAAACGGACTTCAAGCTCTACTCTTTTTATTCAAGTTTAACTGAGTTTATAATAAATTTACTTCAGGTCCAAAACATGATGGGTCAAAGTGAAAATCAACTACTATATATTTATATTACATGTTAAATTTAAATTATTATTATTATAAATGAATGAAAGTCAATATATATAATTTTACATAATAAATTTAACAAATGTAAGGATAGGTAGGATTGAATTCAAGGTTTTAAGAAAATTTTTAATCTGTGTGCAAACTTGTATAGGTCTACATTAGATTTGACCGTGAGTTAAAAAAAACATGTTGAAGCTCAAACACAAAGAGCAAACTTGGATGGGTTAGCACGCTATATCAAAAAGGAAGGGTTACCATGCCAACACTTGACTCGTACATACAATTATTTAGGGAAGAATTACGGATGTCATGACAAGTTTGTTAAAACTCTAATTTGGAAGAGAATAAAAAAAATAAAAAATGCTTGATGAAAAATTATGTTAGTAAAAATATATACGTTTTACAACATGTTAACACACACTATTTTTTGCCAATTTAATATTCAAACATTTAAAATGCGTAGTATAATTATTCAAATAATTTGTTTTTAGCTTCGCAGCTATAAATTATAATCAGAAGCTCTAATTATGTGATTCACTAAAAACTTACAATAGGAAATAAGGAACTAAACTTTTATAATCCTCAAGAGACCAACATTATTACATTTAATAGTGTTATTAATCATAAACTGAGGCATCTAAGATAGAATAAGAATGGGCCAGAAAATTGGGCCTTTTAGTTAGCAAAACTTAGAGGACTCAAATTATGAAATAATCTCCAACCCAAAAAATTGGTAGAAAGATTCGGCTTAAAAAAACAGATGTCGGACATCTTGAACTGAGTTAAGCTGTACAAAAAATTATTAAATTGAAGTCATGAGACAAATTACAAATTTAGATGACTGATTTTAAAACAGAAAGAACGAGTGACTTTTAGTCTTAATTTTATTTAGAGGTCATCAAATCATGTCACTCATAAGCTAGTTAGAGCGAGTGGTTATTTGTCTGATTGTAGAGTTTGGTAATTATGTTCGTCCTAGGTTCTTTGTAATTTGCTTCAAGATGATTTAGGTCCTGTTTGATATTACTTTCTCATGGTTTAGAAACAGTTTTTTCAATTTTTTTAGCTAATGTTAATATTTGATAAATGTAAAATTGCTTTCAGGAAAAGTTAGAAAAACATGGAAAATTGTCTTTCAACAAAAGCTGGAATTTGTAGTTTTTAGAGAAAATAGTTGTTTTTTTTTGATAAATTTGTAATGGTTCGAACCTAGGACTCCCCACTATTACCCTAAAAATAAAATATAGGTACCAAATTGTGAAACATGATAAAGTTCAGGTACCATATGTGTAATTTACTCATTCTTTTACATGGACGCTATGTTGTTAACTTTAAGACGTCTTAAGTTTGAGTATTTTTTTTGTGCAAAAATGAAGTTCAGGTGTTAAAGTGTGAATGAAGATAAAGTTTGATGACATATGTGAGTTGTCATGCTTCGGCTCACTTGGTCCACAAGCTCAAGACATTCATACCCACTAATGGTCTTAGGACCTATTGACCCCTAACTAGAAGGCCGGCCCATTCAACTCACTCTATCTATAAATATCCCCATTAAATGCACAAAGGGCATGTTCCTAGACTTATTGACTCAATATCTTATCATACAAATCCTCACTTGTTCGTCGGAATGTTTATCAAGAGGAGTCCAACTTCCGCCCAATGCTGAGGAACCGTCAGAAGCTCGGACACTAGATGTGCCATAGTCCACTTGCTTATTAAAGTTCAAGTTCCATGACTACAATTTACCAAAATAGTATCTCATAAATAAAAGTTTTTTTAATTTTTGAGATAAAGTTTAATATAACAATAAGTTAATAACAGAACAACAAGAAATTCTTTAAAGGAAAAAAGAAACAACAAATTTTAAAGAAGTTGTCTTATTTTTGACAACTAACGAGATATTATTAAAAAGACACATAAAATCAACGAACAAATAAAGTCGGGAGGTACATATACAATCAAAAGAAATACTATTCCTAATAAAACAATGTGCAACACTATTCGTCTTAGTATTTGATGAACACAATAGAGCAATTGGCATCTTTTTTAAGCAACAACCTACAATTTATTTAATAAATACTACTACCATATAATAAAACTGTTTAATAAATATTGAAAAAGAGGGAAGCTGCTTAATAAATAGTACTACCATATAATATAACTGTTTAACAAATATTTAATCACTTCAGTAGCTATATTACTATATAAAAGTCTGCATTAATTATTAAAACATCAAGCCATCAATATCGACCTGACCGAAAACATTTTTTTTAGTTTCCTTAAACAAATTCGCTTATGTGGCATTACGTGATTCGTTATTCCTCTATATAAACAATAGATTAAAGTCAGCAGTAACGTTGACTAAAGTCTTTTTATTATTTAACTGGTTCGAACTATGACTAATTTAGTTTCGGATTAGTTATCAAAAAAATTAGTTTCGGATTATGCTGTAAAACTCCCTTTCCATATTGATAATAAGATTGGGATCACAATCATGTTCGCAGCTTAGCATATTAAGAAATTTTAGAGCATTTTTAGAGTATAATACTTCTATAAACAGTTGAACGTGTTTTTTTATTACCCTAATTGCTTCGTTATCAACTTGACTTCCTTTATATATTTTTAAGGAGTACTATACTCTATAAGCTTTTTAGATTTTTTTCTAATCCACCATCTATCGCAAAACTATTGGTCATTGGTTTCATTGACTAGAGTCTTGTAATCAAAATTCGTAGCTCAACTTCACTGTCTATCGCTAAACTACCAATCATTAGTTAGAGAGATTTCAAAGTACTCATAAAATACAATACCTTCAATCATAAATAGAATTTCATGTTTTTTTTTTATTAAAACGTAAAGGGTAAATGATTAATTACTTCCTAAGTTATGACGAACGCACTGTTTAATTCCTGTATTTTCAAAATACACTACTAAATCTCTAAGTTTTGTCACAATCAACACTTTAATCATTCTTGTTAATTTTTTTTAAAGAATCTATCGTCAAATATCTTATATATGACAAAAGTATTCACAAGATTTTAATTTATTATGAACGCAGCTAACTCAATTTGATGTTTGACCAATAAATTCACTAAAATTTGTTATCAAGATGCACTAAATGTTGAATATGACGAAACTCAAAAACGTTATAATATATTTTAAATAACTTTTTATATTAATCTGTCGCTTTTTATATTTCTTTTATGGAGTTATTTTTTATATTTTTAAAAATTATCATACCCATATTTTTCACTGGTGGAGTTGACTAAAGTCTTGTAATTAAAATCCGTCATTTTCATTAATTTTTTTTGTTAGATTCTCTCTTTTCACTCTCTTTCACAGTATCTTCTTCCTCTTTTGAGCTGAAAATTTGCCCTTATTTTCTCGCGTTTTCTTTCCGCAAGTCAACATCCTCGAGCTCACCGGTCGCTAAGAGAATACATCTGTCGTCTTATTCAGTTGCTTTCGTCGTTTTGCTTCCCCACGAACTCATTTTTATTTTTTTTTTATTTTTTTTGTTGTTTGATTTGAAATCCTCGAATCTCACAACATACTGACAGCTCGCTTCCAAAATTAGATCAGTTTTGGCTTCGATAGCTTCAATAATTTTGAGTCTCAGCTTCGATTCTCCGTCGCGGCGGTTTTCACGGCGGTGCGGAGTTGAAGATGCTGGTGTGAAGTACGGATGAGCTGAAAATGGCGGCGGTTGAACAGTTGAGAGGTGGCCTTGTCGAGAGAGACGTTGAATTGGTAACATTTTATTTGAATTTGAATCGTTTACTTTTATCTGTGATTTTATTGGAAATTAGTTAATGTGTTGCTAAATTTGGAGAATCTATGGCATTATAGCGTGATTTGAGAAGCTTAGATAGTCGTGTACAAAGATTTAGCTCTCAATTAGTTGATTATCTGAATTTTATGTGGAAATTAGTTAATGTGTTGCTAAAATTGGAGAATCTGTGGCCGATTCAGGAGCTCGGATTGTAATCTAGGAAGAATTAGGTCTCATTTTGTTAATTATTTGGATTTCATTTTGATTCTATTGAATTTATGAGGAAATTAGTTAATGTGTTGCTAAAATTGGAGAATCTATGGCATTACAGTGTGATTTGAGAAGCTTAGATAGTCATCTAGTAAGATTTAGCTTCCAGTTAGTTGATTATCTATAATTTATTTAGGTGGAAATTAGTGAATTTATTGCTAAATTTGGAGAATCTGTGGTGTTATAGTGTGATTGAAGTAGCTTGGATAGTCATCTAGAAAGATTAAGCTCTCAATTAGTTGATTATTTGGATTCTGTTTTGGTACTATTGAATTGCTTATAATTATTAGCAAGTCACATTGGACTAGTTATAATAGATTTTTCTATCTAGTTTCGGTATTTGATGATGCATTTGTTTAGGGTTTGGTGTAGTGTTATTTGACCAATCTCATCTACCTAAGACATGTAGGTGGAAACATCTTGAAGATGCTAGTTTAGCGCTTATTTTTGTAAATTTTGTTAGAAGAAGCTTCTAAAATTCATTAAGATTGGAGAATCTGTGGCCTTATAGTGTGTTTCAAGTAGCTCAGGTAGTAATCTGAAAAGATTTAGCTCTCGGTTAGTTGATTTTTTTGATTTTGTTTTGATTCTATTGAATTGGTTGTTGAAATTGAACCAGATGTAACTATTGGCAAGTCATAGTGGACTAGTTATAGTATCTGGTTCACTGTCTCGATTATTGATTGTTTCTCTCTATTTTCGGTATTTGATGATGCATTTGTTTAGGATTTTGTAGTGTTATTATTTAAACAACTTCATCTACCTAAGACATGTATTGTAGGTGGAAACATGTTGAAGATGCTAGTTCAATGCTTATTTTTGTAATTTCTGTTAGAAGAAGCATGTAAAAATTCATGAAGATTGTGATGTCTAATTATGTAGTTGGTGGAAGACTAGATTAGCTGCATATAGTGCCGAAAGACAGCATAATTTGTTATCCAATCCAATATATTTATAGATGTGCTTCATTCTGTAGACATCTGGTGCAAGAACTTGTTTTGAAATGCTAGATTATTGTTGGTGTCAGAGAATAATATAAAAGATGTTGTTAGCCTTAACTATCAGCTTGAGCTTTTGGTTCAATCGGTTAAGTAACATGGTATCAGAGCTTGTGCGATCGGAAGGTTCTAAGTTCGACCCCCTCACCAGAATACCCCTTGGGCTTGAAGCGTGCACAACACAGGTCATTCGAACTCAGGACCTTTCAATCACATAGTCTCTGGTACCATGTTAACCAATTAAACCAAAAGCTCCAGGTGATAGTTAAGGCTAACAACATCTTTGATATTATTCTGTGACAGTTGGCATCTTCAGGAAGAAAGGAAAGTGATTTGAATGGAGTAGATTTGGTGTAACACTATAGAATAAATCCACTCAAGGGAGAATATCATATTTTTGTTGGTTGAACTGACAGAATATCATAAACGCTACTAATATTGTTCTTTCCATCTACTGTTAGAATCTGCTTAGTATACTTTGATTTAGGTTATTGACTCACTCTTTACTGCAGGCTATCACAGCTCTTAAAAAAGGAGCACAATTGCTCAAGTATGGTCGTAGAGGGAAACCCAAATTTTGCCCCTTCAGGCTGGCCAATGTAAGATTGAAAATATGATGCACATTTGCTTTTCCCATTTTTCCTTTTCGTTTGAGGTACAGTGCAGTTCTAGGGGATTAAGTATACAGGTTATAATTAAAGAAGTGAGTTAAGATAGGATTCAAATTGATTTTATATTTGTTAATCAGTTTGTGATAATACTATATTTTGGTTGTAACATGTGTTATGAGGGATGTTCTGTAATACGTGTTTGAGAAACTTCAGTCAGTAATGCGGTCCATCAATTTATTCTAAATTTGTTGCTCACACCAAATTTGGGACAAAATGTTTTGGTAATAACTTCTGTATGAGTGTACATACTGATATACTTATTGCATTAAGAGCATATGAAACAGAAACAGGTGAATAGGAGTATATATTTTACGGATGCATGCTGTCTTTCTGGTGTATCCAGTTTCGTTTATGTCGTCAATTGACTCAATTCTTGTTAGCATAAGCTCTTTCAGATATTGCATGTTTATATCCCAAATCATCTGGTGCTATTTCTGTTCTATGTGATTTTGCTGCAGTCTCTATTTCTTACACTTTGCTGCTAAATTTATGGAACACATTTAAATTATTTCATATATGGGGCTGTTAGAAGCATAATTTCTTTTTAAGTTTTCTTTTACCTATCTCCTGATTGGGTTCTTTGCAGGATGAATCTGCTCTAATTTGGTTATCTGGAAAAGAGGAGAAACATCTCAAACTGAGTCATGTCTCCAGAATTATATCTGGACAGCGCACGGTAAGTTTTTCAAGGTTCCCTGCAACTTGGCATATTGTAGTCACATCCTGATTGTAGATCAGAGGAGAGGGGTAGGGGTTGGGATGGGGGGTTAAAAGTTATTTATCATCCTGCATTCAGCTGCCTAATTGGAAAGGCTCCTATTTCTTATTCTACTCGTAGTAAAACCTGACATTGTTAAACCTTTCGATTTTGAACTGGTGGATGCCTGGAATACAATAAATGCAAACTAGTCTTTTTTTATGTATAGATACTTAAGTAGATGTGATGCTATTTTTCTTTAGCTTTTACAATATTGTAATACAACAATTTTTATGTGAATCTACAATGAATCTACAATATTAGCAATGTCAGTTTTATCAGGCACATTTGCATTTGAAATTCTTAATTTGCAGTTCAGTCTAATGTAATTTGTCACATCCTTTTCTAGTTTAAGAAAAGTTGGTTGATTTTGAAAAGAAGCTCAATTACTGGATGGTAAATAAATGGACTCTTACCTTCAATGCCGCTTTGTTGTATATTGTCTTTTGCATTGTTGCCAATTCACATCAGAACAGGAATATAAAATTTATGTGAAAGTCAAAGTGTATGTTCCCCCGGAACCTGTATTTTATATGTGATAGATGCTATCTTTGTTTACTGAAAGATAATTCCATTAACGCTAATTTGTTCATAGTTTTGCTTTCTGCAGCCAATATTTCAGAGATATCCTCGGCCTGAGAAGGAATACCAGTCATTTTCTCTTATATATAGTGATAGGTCCTTAGATCTGGTAGGTATATCATTTTTCATGCCTTTTTATTTCATTTGGTGTGTCTCAATAGTCATGCTGTGTTTGAAATATTGAGTCATCTTGGATAGAACTTTTAGATTACACAATCCCGCTTTTCTCATGTCATAATTTTCATGTATTGATAAAAAAATTTCAAAACCAGATTTGCAAGGACAAAGATGAAGCTGAAGTATGGATTACTGCACTAAAAGCACTAATATCTCGCAACTACCTTAGGAAAGGTAGACCAGGATCTAGAAGTGATGGAATCTCATCTGAAGCAACCAGTCCTAGAGCACAAACCCAAAGAAGTTCACCTTTGAGTTCTCCATTTGGTAGCGGGGACAGCTCACAGAAGGTATTGTTCATGGTCCTTCATCTGTTATTTTTTTTCTTTCTGGACATATTGAGTAGGCTTTTTGTTTCTTATTGGTGTAGGATGGCATGGATCCTCTACATCTTCGTACTCCATACGACAGTCCTCCTAAAGCTGGCTTAGAAAAGGTGCTATCTGATGTGGAATTGTATACTGTGGCTTCAACGGTTTTATGCCTATCCAATTTGGCTTGTCCCTCTGTTTATTCTGCATCTTCAGGAGGCTCTGATGCAATAAATGGTCGTATAAGGGGTATGAGTACGGATACCTTTAGAGTTAGCTTGTCAAGTGCCATTAGCACGTCGAGTCAAGGCTCTGGTCTCGAAGAAAGTGATGCGTTAGGGGATGTTTACGTATGGGGAGAAGGCACCGGTGATGGTCTTCTTAGTGCGAGAGCATGTGGTGGTGGAGGTTCTGGTGTTGGAACTGATTCTTTTGTTCCAAAAGCTTTGGAATCTGCCGTTTTGTTGGATGTTCAGACTATAGCTTGTGGTCGACGACATGCAGCTCTAGTAACAAAGCAGGGGGAAGTTTTCTCTTGGGGGAAGGAGCTTGGAGGCAGACTTGGGCATGGGGTTGACTCTGATGTCTTACATCCAAAGCTTGTCGATGGTCTAAAAAATATCAATGTCGAACTTGTGGCATGTGGGGAGTACCATTCTTGTGCAGTAACACTTTCTGGTGATTTGTACATATGGGGTGGCGGTTCACACAATTTTGGGCTCCTTGGATATGGAAAAGAAGTGACTAATTGGGTTCCGAAAAAGTTAAATGGCCCTCTAGATGGAGTTCATATCTCATCAGTCTCATGCGGACCATGGCATACAGCTGTTGTAACCTCTTCTGGGCAACTGTTTACGTTTGGAGATGGAACTTTCGGCGTTTTAGGCCATGGTAATCGGGAAAATGTTTGGACTCCTAGAGAAGTGGAGTCCCTCAAAGGACTCCGTACTGTGCGAGCAGCCTGTGGTGTCTGGCACACTGCTGCTATTGTGGAAGTCATGGTTGGCTCTTCCAGCTCCAGCAATTGCTCTTCAGGGAAGTTATTTACATGGGGAGATGGAGATAAAGGTCGTCTTGGGCATGGTGATAAAGAACCTAGACTGGTACCCACTCTTGTTGCTGCGTTAGTTGAACCCAACTTCTGTCAAGTTGCTTGTGGGCACAGTATTACTGTTTCTTTGACAACTGCAGGCAGTATATACACAATGGGAAGCCCTGTATATGGTCAACTTGGGAATCCTGAAGCTGATGGCAAGCTCCCTGTTCGTGTTGAAGGAAAGCTTGCAAAAAATTTCGTTGAAGAGTTAGCTTGTGGTGCATATCATGTGGCAGTTTTAACTTCAAAAACTGAAGTTTACACCTGGGGTAAAGGTGCAAATGGACGGTTAGGCCATGGCGACGTAGAAGATAGAAATGTTCCTACAATTGTTGAATCTTTGAGGGACAAACAGGTCAAAAGTGTTGTTTGTGGAACTAGTTTTACTGCAGCTGTCTGTCTGCATAAATGGACATCAGGAGTTGATCAATCCATGTGTTCTGGCTGCCGCCTTCCATTTAATTTCAAAAGAAAACGACATAACTGTTACAATTGTGGACTTGTTTTTTGCCATTCTTGTAGCAGCAAAAAGTCTCTCAAGGCCTCCATGGCTCCAAACCCCAACAAACCTTATCGTGTATGTGATCAATGCTTTTACAAACTTAGAAGACCTACTGAAGGCGATTCATCAACTCATTCTGCTCTAAGCAGGAGAGGAAGCATAAATCAGCGACTAATTGATGTTGAAAATGATGATTCTTCCAATACAAGATCCCGTGTACAACTAGGAAGAAATAATTCCATAGAATCTACTAAAGAGATGCAAGGTGAATCTTTGAAAAGAAACAAAAGATTCAGCTTGAATGGTTCTCAAGTTTCGTTCTCTACAAATGATTCTTCTCAACGTAATGGATATAATAGCTCTAAAGTTTTTGGTTCCTCCAAGAAATTCTTCTCAGCTTCTCTTCCAGGGTCCCGAATTATGTCTCGGGCAACATCGCCAACATCAAGGCGTTCTAGTCCACCTCGAGCTGTAACTCCTACTCCAAACCTTTCTGTGCATGTCTTGCCAAGAGCTATCATGGATGACACAAAAAAGTCAAACAACAGTCTTAGTGAAGAAGTTGTTAAATTAAGAGCTCAGGTATTTGTTTGTATGTTCTTTTATAATTTGACTATTCAAAGTTTGCTCTCTCTTTAATTTTATTTTGGGATGAAATATACACGTCTACTCCTGCATGAAGTTACATTCTTAATTGGGGTATGTACTTTTGTAAAATTAATAGTTAGACAGTTGTGGTCATCTTGATTAATAGTTAGTTGGAGATTACTGTTACATTTGTGACGCTTATTAACTTTGTGGAATAATGGATAGAAGTAGGATATTAATGAGTTCTTTTATACACTTATGCTGCTCAAACATTGCTGGCATTTTGCATGGTTATGTGTAGACAGGTGTTTATGTGTTGTTCGGCTTTGGCTGTAAACTGCAGGTTGAAGAACTAACTCGCAAAGCTCAACTTCAAGAGACAGAACTTGAAAGAACAACAAAACAATTGAAGGAAGCCGTTGCAGTTGCGGAGGAGGAAACTTGCAAATGCAAAGCAGCAAAGGAAGTGATCAAGTCTCTTACTGCCCAGGTAAGCTAAAGTTTAACATCTGCATCTAGTTTCCATTTCGACATAATCATCTTGATTTATGGTTCATAATATATTTTTGCAGTTGAAGGACATGGCTGAAAGGTTACCTGTTGGAGCAGCAAGGAGTAGCATTTCACCCTCGCAATTTGCTACCCCAACTTTTCAACGAGAAGTTCCATTAGCAGTCAATATGCAGCTAAATAGTCCAACAAGTCACCATGAAACAGATTCAAATGGATCAAGCAGTCTGGTGATTTCTAACGTATCCGGCACTCCCAATAATCAAACTTCATATCACCCTGAATTGGCACATTTGGAAACAACAGCTAGGAATAAAAACAGAACAGCAAAAGTTGAACCTACTAATGGGGATGAATGGGTAGAGCAAGATGAACCGGGTGTGTACATTACCCTTGTTTCCTTGCCAGGAGGTGCCAAAGATCTTAAGCGTGTTCGTTTCAGGTATTTCACAATGCATCGTTTCTATGAATTCTGATGAATGTTTAATCTCTCTACACTGAAAAGCCTATACTGTATTTTCATAAAATGAACATGTTTTCATAGCTAGAATCTTGGTAGTTTTGAGACTGAATACTGGTGGTTTCTGTTTATATCTTGCTAGATGAATAAAACAATGGCCCATATTTGGATAAACATAAAATTGATGATCAACTTTTTGAATCGCGTTAGGCAATGTTGACATATGTCAACTCGAAAATGGAACAAGTATTTGAAATTCTTATAATTGTATTCTTTCATGTTTTTACATGTCACCTTAACAGTATTAAATCACAATTGTCTTGAGAGAAGACGGTTTGAATCTATCATACTTTTATATGTTATATAGAGATAACAAAATTACATGTTTCCTATGATCACTTTACATAAATCCAACATAATAGAAGCGGATTAGAGGTCTATTAAATATATTTTGGATCAAGCTTTTGGATGATCATAGTTAATGTGTTAATCTAAAAATGACAAATATTTAGAAGTATTACTATCTCCTATTGTGTTGTTAAACCTCCCTATTAACAGAGGTAATAAAACTACATGTGACCCACAAACACAGAAACTCGATATTAACCTGATTGGGACGACACGATCATGAAATGGAACTTGTTGGATTGGGTTAGTGCTTGAGTTTAACTCTGACTCTTTAATTGACATGCCGCAAACACGTCAAACTTTCACGAATTGCCACGCCTACACAATACCACCCCTACGCATTACCACTTATGCATGGAGATGCTCCTTGAGTAGATAGATATATGAGAACTGATTTTTCCAGTTACTACTTACTAACTAATATGTCATAGAACGTTTATGCATTGTTCTCATATGCATTTATCTTTTGTTTCTGCAGCCGAAAGCGATTCAGTGAAAAACAAGCAGAACAGTGGTGGCAAACAAACAGAGGAAGAGTGTATCAACAATACAATGTTCCTATGGCCGATAAATCTATTATCGGTGTGGGAAGGGAAAGTTTAGCTCATTGACCTCCTGGAATTATGTGAACTGCAGCAAAAACGGCACCTTATGTTATATCTGTGGAATTTTTGAGAAATTGGTATTATATCTGCGGATATGATTGGAGGAAGCCAATATCGTTTAGAATACTAGGGATGTGGCTAATTTCATTATCTCTCTGTTTGTTTTTCATATCCCTCTCAGTGTCTAGCTTTCATCCCTTGTCATTTCTCTCATTTAGTATTCATAATTTTCCCGTAATTTTTACAAAGGGAAGCCTGAAAGTGAAAGGTCGGGAGGGAATGGAATTATGTAAATTGTAATGCAAGCTTTCAATACAAAACAGCTGCCTTCTGTATATTCTTGAGGATCACTTCACATACCATTTGAGATTACGTGCCATTCTTATAGTGAATGTTTCTATTGCTGTTTCTTTTTTCTTAAATTTACTTAACCCCCTTCAGCTTTAGTACCAAGTTTAGATATCAACCTATTAGAATAAAAAACAACAGATTAAGTGGGGAATTACTAATTTTGTTGGAACTCTTTAACTTCATTTTTTTTATACTTTTATGCAGAGCATGATCCAGATTTTGACGCTACGGAGAAGAAAACCGTAGGAAGTCCGCATTGGGAGGAAAGGTGAGTTCTTCTTTGCTTCAGTTGAAATTTTTGAGGTACTTGGGCCTAAGCAATAATGATTTTGGAGGTGTTTCTATTCCCAGATTCTTGGCAAAACAAAGCCGTAATGAAATTGACAAGCAATAACAAACCCTTGGCAATAAAAAGGGTAGTCAATAAACAAACTTGTGTAAATCACAATTAATAAAAAACATTATTAATTTATTTATATATTTATTTTATGAGGTTGTCAAGGAAACTTCTCGTACATAACTTGATATGTTTATTTTGTTCTTAAATGTTTCAATTTGAAAATTTCAAGGTCATTGCAATAATATATTTATTATAATGAAAACAATTACAAAGAGGCCAAATGTCGATCTTTTGGTATTTTTAATTTGTTAAATGAACTCGTATGATGAAGACCATCTCAAAGTACTCTCTCCACACTTGTGAGTAAATAGCAGTAGCTGGTTTATGTGATATTCATCATTTTACTTCTCAAAAATGACTTCTATTTCTGTTACTACTTCCATTCCTTTCTTTTGTTTCATACTTCTCATAACAAGCCTTTGTGTTGGGTGCTGCATTCAGAGCGACAGAGATGCTCTTTTGCAATTTAAAAATGGTCTCTTTGATCCTTCAAATCGTCTTGCTGATTGGATTGCCGACAGATCAGACTGCTGCGCATGGACCGGAATAGTCTGCCACAACATTACTACTAATGTCCTCGAGCTTCGTCTCAAAACTCTTTCTCTGGAAGAGTATTCTGGACCTGAAGAATACAACGGATATGCTGAAGAATACAATGAATACTATAAGCAGTCAGCGCTGGGAGGAAAGGTGAGTTCTTCTTTGCTTGAGTTGAAACATTTAAGCCACTTGGATCTCAGCTATAATAATTTTGGAGGTGTTCCTATTCCGAAATTCATTGGTTCGTTGCAGAGTTTAAGATATCTTAACCTCTTCCGAGCTCAATTTGGGGGAATCATTCCTCCCCAGCTTGGAAACCTCTCCAATTTACTCTATCTCAATCTTCATTGTACCTTTTTGACTATTAACATTGAGAAATTAGCTTGGATTTCGGGTCTTTATTCTTTGGAATTTCTGGATCTGAGTTATGTGGATATGAGTCAATCCTTTGATTGGTTGAAGGTGATGACTTCACTCCCTTCTTTGCTTGAGTTGCACTTGTCAAACTGTCAACTGCCTTCCGTTTTCAATCCTTCTGTTCTCAAACTCAACTTTTCTTCTCTCTTAATTGTTGATTTGTCAGCCAATGATTTCGAAGGTCTGATTCCTAGCGGAATTCAAAATATGACTTCTTCTTTTGTTAGGGAAATCGATTTGTCTATGAATCATTTCAATTCCTCCATACCTGAATGGTTATGTGATTTGACACATCTGGAACTCCTCAACCTGGGCTATAATCGGTTACAAGGTCAAATTTCAAGTGGCATCGGAAACTTGACTTCACTCATCACCCTTGACATATTTGGAAACTTTGAACTTGAATTTGAAAAAGGAATTCCATATTCATTTAGAAATGTCTGTGGTTTGAGGTCGCCAGATATGTCAAGTGTCAAATTGAACCAAGAGATAAATGATATCCTTGCAACAACGTTTGGGTGTGTTTCGGATGTTCTAGAATCATTCCATGTTTAATTGTAAATTGTCTGGCCATTTGACAGATGATCTCAGTTACTTCAAGAAGCTTACAAATTTTGATGTATCTGGTAGTTTGATCTCTGGTCCCATTCCTTTGTCTTTAGAAGAAATGAATTCTCTGGAGCATCTAAGCCTCAGGTATAACAGATTGAATGGAAGTCTACCTGTGTCTTTCGGAAATCTTACAGACTTAAGGGTAGTAGACATCACTAATAATAAATTGGAGGGTGAAATTTCTCATCCCCACTTTGCAAATCTCACTAGACTTTCTACTTTGTATGCATCTGATAATAACATTGCATTGAGAGTGGGCTCCAATTGGATTCCTCCTCTTCAACTTCAACGCCTATCTTTACAATCTTGGCATATCGGACCTCAATTCCCAAAGTGGCTTCGTCTATTAAAGCATCTGACACATTTGGATTTATCCAACTCCAGGATTTCAACTCCAGTTCCCATTTGGTTTTGGGATTTATTTAGAAGTTATCACATTTTGAATTTTTCTCATAACCGCATGGTAACATTCCCGATATCCCTATTTTTGATGGAATAATGCCACTGATTGATTTGAGTTCCAATAACTTTATTGGAGCTGTATTGTATTTTTCCTCAAATGTCATTGCGTTAGATCTCTCCAACAATTCATTTTCGGGAAATATATTTAACTTTTTATGTAACAACAAGAATGAGGAAAAGCAAATGCAATTATTTGATCTTGAAAGTAACTTCTTGCATGGTGAGATACCAGATTGTTGGAGCAGTTGGAAAATTTGGTGGCAGTAAAGCTAAACAACAGCAATTTCAGTGGCAATATTCCCGGCTTATTAGGAACATTAAGTTTCCTTGGATCTCTTCATCTTTGGAACAATAATCTCTCCGGTGAAGTACCATTCTATGTTCGAAATTGCAAAAAATTGGTCATACTTGATTTTGGTGAAAACAACTTGTTTGGAAACATTCCAACATGGATTGTTGACACATTTACTGATTTGAGCATTCTCAGCTTGCATGTAAATAATCTTCATGGCTACTTACCCAAGGAGCTGTCTCGTTGTACATCTTGAACCTTGCTCATAATAGCTTTTCTGGAACGATACCAAGCTGCTTTAGCAATTTTACCCGAATGACTATTAGGAATGATGCTAGCGGCTTAGTTTATGTTAGTAGTAGTAGAGGGGGATTTTTAGAGAGTACCATTTTAGCCATGAAGGGGAAAGGGATTGAATATAGCACAAACCTTAGGTTTGTAAGAAGCATAGATCTCTCAGATAATAATTTATCAGGAGAAGTTCCTATAGAAATCACAGGCCTTGTAGAATTATCACAATTGAGTTTGTCACAAAATGCTTTAACAGAAAGAATTCCAGATAATATAGGTGACATGAAAGGGTTGGAAGCTATCGACTTTTCTCGCAATCAACTTTCTGGTGAAATTCCTAATAGCATGTGTGCTTTGACATTTCTCAATACGTTAAATCTGTCCGACAACAATTTGTCAGGTCGAATTCCTTTAAGTACTCAATTACAAATTTCTAATTCTTCTAGTTTCATTGGAAATCAACTTTGTGGGCTTCCCCGAACCAAGTACTTCGGATAATCCTCGGTTTGACACTGAAGAGAACGACAGGAATGAAGATGGAGTAGATATATGGTTCTATGTAAGCATGTCATTTGGGTTTGTATTTGGATTGTGGAGTGTAGTAGGTTCTCTTATTTTCATAAGGAGATGGAGATATTTTTATTTTGGTGTTATATACTATTTGGGAGAAATGATTTGGTGGAACTTTATTGGTAGGTTACATTGAAAACAAGAAAATCGTTGTATTTATTCGGGTTTGGGGTTTTATGTAGGGGGTGTTGACCTAGTCGAGATCTCCTACCTTGCCTCTTTCCATCATCCGCTTTTATTGAAAAAGAAAACAGAATCATTAGTAGAATGGTATTTAACTTTATATGCAAATTGGGATTACTTCGGGTTTTTTGGGTTCCTC
The DNA here is from genome assembly GCA_028411795.1 of Euphorbia peplus. NCBI lineage: Eukaryota > Viridiplantae > Streptophyta > Magnoliopsida > Malpighiales > Euphorbiaceae > Euphorbia > Euphorbia peplus. Next base: position 1,181,531 of record CP110843.1, on the reverse strand, counting down.
TATTGGTGTCAACTTAGTTGAGATTAGTCTCACGATTCTCAATATTCGCTAACCAGCTTTTATTAAATTATGTTATAAGTTTATTTGTACTGTAGTTTTGAGATTTTTCATATTCCTATATTAGAGATATCTATTTTATCTTTATACTTCTTTTATAATAAACGCGAAAAGCGTATGAGTATATTTTTTTATTAACCTTCATATGTGTGTGTTTTACTAATAAGTAATGGTTTTGATGCAGCGGGATAAATAGAAAACATTCCACGAAAAGCAACTTAAAAAATGGTGTTATCCATGTCATTTTTTACTTGTCGAGTCTATTGCATCGGTTCATAGTAGAAATTCTCCTCCAACAAAAGGATTTCAACCAAAGTAGCATGAGGCTCTAAAATGAAAATAAGGTCTGAAAATGCAGAAATATGAATGGGCCCAACCAATATTCTACTAATTCATGTAAAATGATGTCAATCTCATAATATTTAACACCGACAAAGACAAAAAAAAACACATGAAAAATTCTTTAATTAGATTATCTGCTTTCACAAAGTACAAGATTCCTGAATCAGGAGTCAAAATTGTATGGCTTCATTAATTTTTTCAAAAATCATTTATTGAGTTCCATAAAAGTTGAGAACATTTAAGCTAATTTATTAGAACAAGAAAAAGGCAGATTGATCATAGACTTGTTTAACAATGGCTAACACTTCCATTCTCTTCTTTTCCACAATACTTTTCATAGCAACCCTTTGTTTAGGTGGCTGCTTTCAGACTGAGAGAGTTGCTCTTTTGCAGTTCAAAAACAGTTTATCGGATCCTTCTGATCGCCTTTCCGATTGGGTTCCCGATGGATCAGACTGCTGCAGGTGGACGGGCGTTGTCTGCCACAACATTACTGGCAATGTACTTGAGCTTCATCTCAGAACTCTTTCTCCGGACGAGTATTTTGGACTGGATCAGTATTTTCTATTCTATCCTCCAGATTATGAAGAATATGAAGAACACCGTAGGAAGTCGGCATTCGGAGGAAATGTCAGTGATTCTTTGCTTCAGTTGAAACGTTTGAGCTACTTGGATCTCAGCTATAACAATTTTGGAGGTATTTCAATTCCCGAATTCATTGGTTCTTTGAATAGTTTAAGATATCTTAGCCTCTCCGAAGCTGGATTCGGGGGGTTTATTCCTCCCTATCTCGGGAATCTCTCTAATTTACACTATCTCAATCTTCACGGATATATGTATGACAGTGTCGAGAATTTAGATTGGATTTCGAGTCTTTCTTCTTTGGAGTTTCTCGATATGAGTGGTATTGACCTGAGTCGATCTTTCGATTGGGTTAAAGTGATGAATTCAGTCCCTTCTTTGCTTGAACTGCATTTGTCAGGCTGTGAACTAGCTATTTTCAATCCTACATATCTTACTCGTCTCAATGCGTCGTCTTCTCTTTTGGTCCTTGATCTTTCAAACAATAATTTTGAAGGTCCAATTCCAAATGGTCTTCAAAACATAACTTCTCCTTTCGTGACGGAACTCGATTTGTCGGGGAACCGTTTCAATTCATCCATACCAAAATGGATATATGATTTAACACATCTGCAACTCCTTAACCTCTATTACAATCATATACGAGGTCAAATTTCAAGTAGCATTGAAAACTTGACATCTCTCCGTACCCTTGACCTCCATTCCAATCAGTTACGAGGTCAGATTTCGAGTAACATCGGAAACTTGACTTCTCTCGTTACTTTTGATATGTCATTCAATGAGGAACTAGAATTTGAAAACGGAATTCCAAACTCGTTTAGAAATTTCTGCAGCTTGAGGAAGCTCTATTTTTCACGTGTCAAACTGAATCAAGAGATAAATGATGTGCTTGCAACAATGTCGGGGTGTGTTTCGAATGTCCTACAATCATTACACTTGGCTGATTGTGGATTATCAGGCCATTTGACACATGATCTCGCCTACTTCAAGAATCTTATTACCTTTAATATATTTGGTAATTCGATCTCTGGTCCAATTCCTTCGTCTTTTGGAGAATTGACTTTGTTGTCATATCTCGACCTTGCAAATAACAGTTTGAATGGAAGTCTACCGGTATCTTTTGGAAACCTTAAACTGTTAAAGGAAGTACACATGTCTAATAATAAAATGGAGGGTGTCATTTCTCCTCTCCACTTTGCAAATCTTACAAGGCTAGTTCTATTTTACGCATCTTGGATGGGAAAAAATGTTTCGCTAAGAGTTAGTTCCGGTTGGATTCCTCCTCTTCAACTTAAAGTTCTTGGTTTAGGATCTTGGCATATTGGATCTCAGTTCCCAGACTGGCTTCATTCATTAAAGCATTTGACAGATTTGGATTTATCCGACTCGGTGATTTCAGGTCCTGTTCCTATTTGGTTTTGGGATTCCTTTCCAAAATATGGTTCTTTGAACTTTTCTCATAACCAGATGCATGGTTCCATTCCAAATATCTCGTTTGCTGGCAGAGACATGGGGGTGATCGATTTGAGTTCCAATAAATTCAATGGAGTTGTGCCTTCTTTTCCTTCAAGTCTGGTTGCATTTGATCTCTCTAATAACTCGTTCTCGGGATCTATATTTAACTTTCTATGCAACAACATGACTGAGGTAAAGCAAATGCAAGTGCTTAATCTTGAAAGAAACCTGTTGGATGGTGAAATACCGGATTGTTGGAGGAGTTGGAAGTATTTGACAGCACTAAGATTAAGCAACAACAAGTTTAGCGGAGACATTCCCAACTCCATTGGTACTTTAAGTTCTCTTGAGTCGCTCTACCTTCGCAATAATAATCTCTCTGGCGAAGTACCAACGTCGATTCAAAACTGTAAGAAGTTATTAATACTCGATTTTAGTGAAAACAATTTGGTTGGAAACATTTCAATATGGATTGGTAGCAGATTTTTCGGTGTGAGCATTCTAAGCTTACATGCAAACAATTTTGATGGCTACTTACCTGAGGAGTTATGTCATTTGGTTTCACTGCGCATCTTAGACCTTGCTCACAATAACATTTCTGGTACAATACCAAGTTGCTTTAGTAACTTCACTGAAATGACTACTCGGAATAGTTCTACTAGCTCATTTTATGCCAGTAGCAACGATGGGATATTTATGCAGAGCGCCGTTCTAGTAATGAAGGGGAAAGCGATGGAGTATACCAGCAACCTTAAATTCGTAAGAAGCATGGATCTCTCTGATAACAATCTATCCGGGGAAATTCCTGATGCAATTACAAGCCTCATAGAATTATTGTCGTTGAATTTGTCACAAAATGCTTTAACAGGGAGAATTCCAGACAACATAGGTCGCATGAAAGGGTTGGAAGCTATTGACTTTTCACACAATAAGCTTTCGGGTGAAATTCCTCAGAGCATGTCGAGATTAACATTTCTCGGTACATTGGATGTTTCCTATAACGATTTGTCGGGTAGAATTCCTTCAGGGACTCAATTGCAAAGTTTTAATTCTTCGAATTTCATCGGTAATCAACTTTGTGGGCTTCCTCTCATCAAGAATTGCAGTTCGGATAATATCGAGCCTCACATTGAAGAAAAAGACGAGAATGAAGACGAAGACGAAGTAGATATATGGTTTTATTTAAGCATAGTATTTGGATTTGTGTTTGGATTCTCGAATGTAGTAGGTTCTCTCGTTTTTATTAAGAAATGGAGAGACTTTTGTTTTGGTTTGGGAGAAAAGATGTGGGGGAAGTTTGCACCAAGATCTCATTAAAAAGCATCGACAATGTGATTATATGTTGAGTTTTATTGAATTTTTATTAAGCGATTCTACCCCGACGCAAAATTTAGTCGATTCAAAATTGTAAAAGGTTCATCGTAATTGATTTTAGTGAAAACAATTTGGTTGGAAACCTGCCCTCTTGGATCGAAGATAGATGTTCTGATTTGAGCATTCTCAGCTTAAATGCAAATAATTTCGATGCCTAATTACCTAAGGAGCTATGTCGTTTGGTTTCGTTGGCTCATTTTGTGCTAGTAATATCATAAGTGTCGTTAATAACATCAACTTTAATTCTTTGTAATTTTTTTACTTTGAGATCGTTTACTTGGGTGGCCAATTCTCTTATTTTAATATCAAACCTTTCATAGACTGTTTAAAATCTCAATAAAACAATAGTCTTTATATGTAATCAACTAAACATTATTCATAATTAAATTTAATCAAATTAACTAATTAAGACCAAAGATGGATTTCTCCCTTGCTTTCATCTCTCACTTGTTCGGGTTAAGAGCCGCTCCGACAAACAAGATAATGTCCGAAATCTCTTCTTTAATCATAAACATGAATGGATGATCTGCTATAAAACTTGGTCCTGGTGGAGGCGGCACTCGTGGCACTGCCGATGAAAAAGCGCAAAGGCATCCACTAATAGCCGTTGCAATAGTGCCTTCCTCGTTTACTTCAACATAAGCTTTCTGAGTTGCTCTTGATACATAAAATTTCTTATTATTTGGTGAAATTTCAACCATTTCTGTAATCTCCGCTTCTTTTTCATCAAAAGGCAAATCCAATCCCGTTTCTTTCACGACCTCTATAGCATCCAATAGACATTCATACTTCAATTTCGGCACCCACAGTTTATCAAGCAACACTTCTTCAACCTTGCAACTGCTTTCCAACAAAAATCTTGGATCGGAGCAGAACTTTTCAACCAGTTCTTGTAGTCCATCTTTCCGATGAGGAAGAAAGATATACATGGAATATTTTTTAGGCTCAAACGGGCCTTTTTCATACTCCATTTTGAGTAGCTGAAAACCGAAAAACGACCCATAAAATTGTCTAGTACGAAACTTCCTCATAAATGGAACCCTCACGGTTTGTCCATTGAGAAGGTGGAAAATTTCATCCTTTGTAGACGACGCATCAAACTTCCGAGCCCATGTTCCTTTGAAGTAGATTGCACTTGCGAGTAGAGCTATTTCTTCTTTACCAAATCTATAATTACTAGGTAAAAACGGATCGATATGGCCTCCCGAGACTTCTCTCGCCCAAGAATTGATTTCATCCAGAACTTGCTCCCCCTACACAAAATAATATATTTTTATGAACCGGATAGACAATGCATTATATAATATGCAACAAAAAGATATTATTAGCGAACCAATAATTAAATACAATATATACCTGATTCACGAAATCAACCGATTCAATTTTCGCCTTGTAGAGGTCTTTTGCTAATTGTTTGAAAGAATGCTTCACGGGGAAACTATTATGCACCCAAATGCCGTTAGCAAACGATATGATCGGTCCCTGGCCGCTAGTAGTTGTAAGTTCCATGAAACGGGCAGTCTGAGCATTGAGATCGGTAATGCTTTCCGAATCGAGAAAATGTAGAAACTGTTGTAAAGTCCGACCCGTCGAAGCAGAAGCCACTATATTCAAAGAAATATGAAACACTAATGGAGATAACACCAAATTCCGAGCATCGCCTTTGTTAATTTGTTTGAGCATGTAAAGATTAGCAATTCGCAACCCAAACTCATGAGTTTTGTTCTTGTTTTCGGGTTGGTCGATGTCCATATAATCCATTATGTTTAGGTATGGAATTGATAAAAAAATTTCTGAATGAAAAAGAAAACTGGAAGGATGGTGGTGGTAATAATAGTAACTGGGGAATTATACAGGTATTTATAGGTATAGACACTAGAAAAAGATGCGTTATTTTGAATCTTTAGAATAAACAAGTCCGAATTTAATAAGGAATTGGAAGTAGAATAAAAAAGAGATTAATTAAGTTGTAATATATTTTTAAAATCCTGTTCAGTTGCGAAAATTAGTCCAAATTAAGTTGCGTAAACATCAAGTTGGCTCATAGGATCAATTTAATATAAAGTTGATCAACTAATTATATTGCGTTAATTTTTTGAAGTAATTTATATTTAAGTTGCGTAATTTTTAATCTTAGATATAATTTAAACGAGTTGTAATGTTTAATCTTGACAGAAACCTCTTGAATGGTGAGATACCGGATTTTCGGAGGAGATGGAAACATTTCCCTTTTTACCCTTCACCATGTAATCTTGTACATTGAAGCAAAATATAGCTTTTAGATTCTTGTATCTATATATGCTGTTTGTATAAAGAGACTAGAATTTTTCTTCTAACAATCAAATACTAATTAAATTTTTTTTAATTTTTTCAGAAACTATGCTAGTTTACAAAGAAATTAGAAATTGTGCTCGAGTATCAGTTTATTAAATTATTTTCAACCAGAAACAACACGAGAGTCTTATGTAGTTATAAACGATTTCCATGGAGTAGCTATTAGAAGGACATGTATAATGTCCGCATCAACCAGTAATTTGTGTATGGAATATGATCAAGAGAAGCTCCATACGAATAGGAGAATGTCTAAAAATCTTTGATCCTAATCATGAACGAATCGTCAGCTAGCATGGGCGAAGACAGGAAGGGGTTTAGAAGCCCCACCTCCCATCCACTACAACCACCCACCCGAGTACTGTATAACCTCTATATAGAAATGTATTTTTTATCAGACTATTTGTGTAATAATTGAGCGTTTATTCATATATCAATTGGGCGGTTATTCGTATATCGGTTTTTCTATAGTGTGCCCAAGGGGCACACGTTAAGCTTTGATTTTGCACATGATAAAAATTATCCACATTTATATTATTATTTTTTATTCCTTAATTTTAGGGATTCCTTATCTCATCAATTATCTTTACATAATTTAAAATATTTCAACAAATACACTTCTCATCAATTTAAATATTTTAATCCTATAACTCATTTTTGAGAGAAATTTAATTATTCTTCCGAAGTATGTACTTCCATAGCCAAAAGTACGAGTTTATATTTTCTATTATACCCTAAATAACTATGGGTGAACCCGTTGCACATGTATTGTAAAACGTAGAAAATTGTAAAATTAATGTATTTTACAATTTTCTACGTTTTACAATACATGTGCAACGGGTTCACCCATGATTATTTAGGGTATAATAAAAAATATACTCATATTTTTTACTTGGGGATGCATATATGAAAACCCTATATTAAATTAGAGAACATATATAATAGGAGAGAGAAGTGTATTTATTGTTAATTATGTAAATATAATTAATGAAATAAATAAATCCTTAAAATCGAGGGATTAGAGATAATGATACAAATATAGATAACTCTTATCATATGCAAAATCAAATCTTAACGCGTGCCCCTTGAGCACACTATAGAAAAACCATTCATATATAGAGTATTGTTATATAAAGGTTTTACTACATGGGCGGGCTCGGTCAGCCTCATGGGGTTTATGAATACAAACTCACTCTTGTTTGTGTATGTTCCTCATTTTTCATTACTTTCTTTGCAATTATTCAATTCATTCATATAAAACGTTGTCAATATCCTAATCTTAGTTTTATTATATTTTTAACAGGGACAGGAACAAAAAGAACATGTGAAATACTCTTTAATGGGTATTTATTTATTTATTTATTTGAGGATCAGACTGCTGCAGGTGGACGGGCGTCGTCTGCCACAACAATACTGGCAATGTACTTGAGCTTCATCTCAGAACTCTTTCTCCGGAGAGTATTTTGGGCCTCGTCATTATACTTCATATTCTTCAGAATACGAAGAAAACAAAGAATATGAAGAATACCATAAGAAGTCAGCATTTGGAGGAAAGGTGAGTGATTCTTTGCACGAGTTGAAACATTTGAGCTACTTGGATCTTAGTTTTAATAATTTTGAAGGTGTTTCTATTCCTGAATTCCTTGGTTTGATACGGAGTTTAACGTACCTTGGCCTCTCCGGAGCTGGATTTGGAGGAATGATTCCTCCTCAGCTTGGAAACCTCTCGAACTTGCACTATCTCAATCTTCAAGGGTATATGTATGACAATGTTGAGAGTTTAGATTGGATTTCGAGTCTTTCTTCTTTGGAATTTCTCGATATGAGTAGTGTTGACCTGAGTCGATCTTTTGATTGGTTAAAGGTTATGAGTTCACTTCTTCTTTGCTTGAGTTGAACTTGTCTAGTTGTAGCCTCTCAGATCTGAATCCTGCACATAACTTGTCTTCTTCTCTTTTGGTCCTTGATCTCTCATATAATTATTTTGATGGTCCGATTCCGAATGCCCTTCAAAATATGACATCTTCTTTCCTCAGGGAACTTGATCTGTCTTGGAATAATTTCAACTCTTCCATTCCTTACTGGTAGTCTGATTTAACCCATCTGCAAGTCATCGACTTTAGCAACAATCAGTTGCAAGGTCAAATTTCAAGCGACATTGGAAACTTGACTTCTCTCGTTAACCTCGACATGTCAAACAATCATGAACTTGAACTTGAAAAGGGAATACCAAACGCATTTAAATATTTCTGCAATTTGAAGTCACTAGATCTATCAGGTGTCAAATTAAATCAAGAGATAAACGATGTCCTTGATGTCCGGATGTGTTTCAAATGTCCTGAGCTCATTAGATTTAAGTTATTGTGAATTATCTGGCCATTTGACAGATGATCTTGCTTACCTCAAATACCTTACTGTCTTTCATGTATTTGATAACTCGATCTCGGGTTCGATTCCTTTTTCTTTTGGAGAGTTGGAGTCTTTGGTAGTTCTAGGCCTTAGTAATAACAGATTGAATGGAAGTCTGCCTATATCTTTTGGAAATCTTAAAGAGTTAGAGACTGTATTAATCTCTAGTAATAAATTGAAGGGTGAAGTTTCTCATCTCCACTTTGCAAATCTCACCCGGCTTTCTCATTTTGAAGCAACTGGAAATGACATTGCATTGAGAGTCACCTCCGAATGGATTCCTCCTCTCCAACTTCGAATTCTAATTTTAGGATCTTGGCACGTTGGATCTGAATTTCCAAATTGGCTTCGTCTTTTAAAGCATTTGACATATTTGGATTTATCCAATTCCGGAATTTCAACTCAAGTTCCTATGTGGTTTTCGGATTCCTTTCAAAATTATGATTATTTGAACTTTTCTAATTATCATATCCATGGTTCCATTCCAAATATCGCTTTTGCTAATGGATTCATGCCGGTGATTGATTTGAGTTCTAATAATTTCACTGGACCAGTACCATATTTTTCTTCAAATGTCACTGCATTAGATCTCTCAAATAACTCATTTTCAGGATCTATCTTTAACTTTTTATGTAACAAAATTAATGAGGTGAAGCAAATGCAAGTTCTTAACCTCGAAAGGAACTTTTTGAACGGTGAGATACCCGATTGTTGGAGGAGTTGGAAAAATTTGGTGGCAGTAAAATTAAGCAACAACAAGTTTAGCAGTAATATTCCCAACTCCATTGGAACTTTAAGTTTTCTTCAATCGCTCCACCTTCACAATAATAATCTCTCTGGTCAAGTACCGACTTCAATTCAAAATTGTGAAAAGTTGTCAACACTTGATCTCAGTGAAAACAATTTGGTTGGAAACATTTCATTATGGATTGGAGATTGGTTTGCTGATTTGAACATTCTCATCTTACATGAAAATAAGTTTGACGGATACTTACATAAGGAGCTATGTCGTTTGGCTTCATTGCGCATCTTGGACCTTGCTCATAAATAACTTATCTGGCGTAATACCAAGTTGCTTCAGTAATTTCACCGGAATGGCTACCAAGAATGATTCTACTGACTCATTTTATATCAGTAGCAGCCGTGATCCATTTACGAAACGTATGGGGCTAGTGATGAAAGGGAAAGTAATGGAGTATAGCACCAACCTTAAATACGTAAGAAGCATGAATCTCTCGACAACAATTTATCCGGAGAAATTCCTTATGCAATTACAAGCCTTGTAGAATTATTGTCGTTGAATTTGTCACAGAATGCTTTAACAGGAAGAATTCCAAATAACATAGGTCGGATGAAAGGGTTGGAAGCTATTGACTTTTCACACAACAACCTTTCGGGTGAAATTCCTCAAAGCATGTCTAGCTTGACATTTCTCGGTACATTGAATGTTTCCTATAACAACTTGTCGGGTAGAATTCCTTCAGGGACTCAATTGCAAAGTTTTAATTCTTCGAGTTTCATGGTCAATCAACTTTGTGGGCTTCCTCTCATCAAGAACTGCAGTTCGGATAATGTCAAGCCTCACATTGAAGAAAAAGACGAGAATGAAGACGAAGTAGATATGTGGTTTTATTTAAGCATAGTATTTGGATTTGTGTTTGGATTCCTGAATGTTGTAGTTTCTCTTGTTTTCATCAAGAAGTGGAGAGACTTGTACTTTGGTTTTCTTTACTGTCTGGGAGAAAAGATTCGGGGAAACTTTGTACCAAGAATAAATTAAAAAGCATCGCGAACGCGATTATACGTTGAGTTTTATTGAACTTTATTAAGCAATTCTACCTCGACTCCACTAGAACCTGGAGTTTCCTTGAATCGTTCTACCTTTGCAATAATAACCTCTCTAGTGAAATACAATCGTCGATTCAAAATTATAAAAGGTTTCGTAATTGATTTTAGTGAAAACATTTTGGTTGGAAACATTTCCATCATGGATCGAAGATGGATTTCCGATTTCAGCATTCTCAGCTTAAATGCAAATTATTCCCATTACATGGCTACTGAGCTATGTCCTTTTTGGTTTCATTGGCTCAATTTTTGCTAGTAACATCATCAAACTGGTCATTAATGATATCAATTTTTTTATTTTGAGATCATTAAGTTCCATGGCTAGTTCTCTAATTTTAATATCAACCTTTTATAGACTGTTTAAACACTTAAATAAACCATAGTCTTTATATATAATCATAACTGAATTTCATGAAATTTACTAATTAAGAACAGGGATGCAAAAGATCTGATTTCTGATAAATATAGAAACTGGAAGAGTATTTTACAATTGAAACTGAAGCAGCAATGGCTTTAAATAGTCTTACAGAATCAGAAGAACCTAAAAAGAAGCTAACGTTTCTCAAATCAAAGATAACGTGATTACAGGAATAATGAAAATAACAAACTTCTAATAACTAGGAAACCTCAACAAACACAAAGACTTATTTAAAGACCACATGACTTAACAATTTCTCTATTGCTTTCATCTTTCACCTCTTCGGGTTAAGAGCCGCTCCAACAAACAGGATAATGTCCGAAACCTCTTCTTTAATCATAAACATGAATGGATGATCTGCTATAAAACTTGGTCCTGGTGGAGGCTGCACTCGTGGCACTGCCGATGATCCAAAACAAACGCCTCCAAAGACAGCCGTTGCAATAGTGCCTTCCTCGTTTACTTCAACATAAGCTTTCTGAGTTGCTCTTGATACATAAAATTTCTTATTATTCGGTGAAGATTCAACCATTTCTGTAATCTCTGCTTCTTTTACGTCAAAAGGCAAATCCAATCCCGTTTCTTTCATGATCTCCATAGCATCCAAACAATATTCGTATTTCAATTTCGGCACCAACAGTTTATCAAGCAACACTTCTTCAACCTTGCAGCTGCTTTCCAAAAAAAATCTTGGATCAGAGCAGAACTTTTCGACCAGTTCTTGTAGTCCATCTTTCCGATGAGGAAGAAAGATATACATGGAATATTTCTTATGCTCAAATGGGCCTTTATACTCCATTTTGAGTAGCTGAAAACCGAAAAACGACCCATAAAATTGTCTAGTACGAAACTCCCTCATAAATGGAACCCTCACGGTTTGTCCATTGAGAAGATGGAAAATATCATTCTCTGTAGACGACACATTAAACTTTCGAGCCCATGTTCCGTTGAAGTAGATTGCACTTGCGAGTACAGCTATATCATCTCCAGTAAATTTATGACCACTAGGTAAAAGTGAATCAATATGCCCGCCCGAGACTTCTTTCGCCCAAGAATTGATTTCATCCAGAACTTGCTCCCCCTACACAAGAAATAGTATATTTGTTATTAACCGGATCGACTATCCATTACATAATGCGTTATAAAAAGATACTTCTAACGAACTAATAATTAATTAAAATATATATACCTGATTCACGAAATCAACCGATTCAATTTTCGCCTTGTAAAGGTCTTTCGCCAATTGTTTGAAAGAATGCTTCACGGGGAAACTATTATGCACCCAAATGCCGTTAGCAAATGATATGATCGGTCCTTGGCTGCTAGTAGTTGCAAGTTCCATGAAACGGGCAGTCTGAGCATTGAGATCGGTAATGCTTTCCGAATCGAGAAAATGTAGAAACTGTTGTAAAGTCCAACCCGTCGAAGCAGAAGCTACTATATTCAAAGAAATATGAAATACTAATGGAGATAATACCAAATTTCGGGCATTGTCTTTGTTGATTTCTTTAAGAATGGAAAGATTAGCAATTCGCAACCCGAACTCAGTTTTGTTTTTGTTTTCGGGTAAGTCGATGTCCATATAATCCATGGAATTGACAAAAAAATTTCTCAATGAAGTAGAAAATTGGAAGGATTGTGATAATAATAGTAGTAACTGGGAATTATACAGGTATTTATAGGTATAGACACTAGAAAAAGTTGCGTTATTTTGAATCTTTAGAATAAATAAATCTGAATTAATTAAGGAATTTGTCAGATATTAATTATTAATTTAAATTAATGATGATTAGAGAATAAAAATAAAAAGAAAAGAAGTATGAAAGGAAGAAAAACAAATAAATAAAAGTCAAGCGCGGAGAGGCATGAAAACGTGTTGCTGTTAGAACTTGGAAGATCATCAATAATTACTTGTTGAAAGTTGTCATTAATAATAATAATTGATATTTGGAAGGTTATATAAATTGATAGGCAGATGTGAGATAGGCGAGAGAGAGAGAAGAGAAAATGTGAGGCTAGATAGAAGTCTCATTTGAAGCTTATTGAGAGTAAATGTGGGGAACGATGTAGAGCGCTTTGGAAAATATTCGGGTGCAAAAATTCGTGGAAATGTTTTTGAGTTAGAGGTTTTCATAAATTCTCTTGTATTTGTTCCAACTCTAATAATAATGAAATTATCTCCTCTCCCATGGATTAGGCAAGATTTACCAACCACGTAAATATTGTGTTTTGAGTTAGTCAGTTATTTTATTTCGCATATTAATCTTGAATAGTCAACGTCGCATCTGATCCTCAGTTTCCTAACAAATAAGAAATGGAATTAATTAAGTTGTCATATATTTTTAAAATCATGTTTATTTGCAGAAATTATTCCAAATTAAGTTGCGTAATTTTTTAAATTTAGGCAGTCAATTTGTAAATTTCATTGTAAATCCTCATTGATATTTGTAGTTCAATATAACCTTGCGAATGGACAGATCTACCTTTAATTTAACTTTTTGTTACCAAAAGTTGCTAAATTTTAATCTTAGTTATAAATGAATTCTATCGTGGCGGTCAAAATTGAACTGGCTAAAAAACGAGTTTAATATTTTTTGAAATAAGGATGAACTTGGCACATCAAGTTGGCTCATAGGATCAATTTAGTGCAATATCAAAATTGAGTATAAAGTTGATCATTTAATTGTATTCAGTTTACTGTGGAGTTTACAGATTGTCTATCAATAAGAGCTAAATTTTGACAAAGCGGAGATTCGAACCTCAAACCTTCCAAGTAGGAGATAGAGTGTCTTACCACTTTCGAGGTTTGTGGTTTGCCCTGGCTTTGCAAGTGGGTAGGCCTACCCTTAACTAAACTTTTTCTTAAAAAAATAAATAAATTGTATTCCGTTAATTTTTTCAAATAATTTATATTTGTGGCTATCATCAATATAGAGAAATTCCTAAGAAAAAAAAATCAATAGAGGGAAAGACGTCTAAAAACTTTTCAAAATAATTGTAATTGGAACCATGAATTACGTAATAAATTATGGACATTATGGTTTATAAAATGACATTTCATATAAAAGATAACAGTGACTTAAAACTGCTATGGTCTCTCTTGAAGGAGGCAGATTTCGTTGGGAAGAGAAGTATGCATAATAACATTTCAGATTTTAATTTCCTTCGACAACTAGGATTGGAAGGTCGCCGGAATCGTGCTCCTCGGATTCCTAGCATCTTTTGAAATGAAAATACGTTTTCTAAACTGAATCAAGCAATTAGCATAACTCAAATCATCAAGATATTAGTTAACTTGTCTACCAATCAATTCACCATGATGAGCACTGCAATCATCTCTGTGTTGATGATGATAATGATGATGTGCATATGCGGACGACTGTCCATGGCTTCGGTGTATGAAGTGGGTGATATGGCTGGTTGGACCAGTATGGGCGGCATTGATTAACAACCCTGCTAGTGATGAAACGGGAAATGATGGAGTATAGCACCAACCTTGGATTTGTTAGAAGCATAGACCTTTCGGATAACAATTTATCTGGAGAAATTCCTCAAAAATTACGAGCATTGTAGGACTTGTCGTTGAATTTGTCACAAAATGCTTTAACAGGAACTATTCCAAATAGCATAGCATAGGTAACATGAAAGGGTTGGAAGCTATCGATTTCTCTCGCAATAAGCTTTCATGTGAAATACCTCCTAGCATGTCTACCTTGACATTTCTCAGCACTTTAGATTTGTCCTACAACAGTGTGTCTGCTCGTATTCCTTTAAGTACTCAACTACAAAGTTTTGATTCTTCTAGTTTCATCGGAAATCAACTTTGTAGGCCTCCCCTCTCCATCAATTGCACTTCGGATAATCCCCAGCTTGACACAGACGAAAAATACGAGAATGAAGATGAAGTAAATGTATGGTTTTATGTAAGCATAGCATTTCATATTCGGATTCTGGGAGCGTAGCAGGTTCTCTCATCTTCACCTCCTCATCAGGAGGTGGAGGCATTTTTATTTTCGTTGTGTACTATTTTGCAGAAAAGATTTGGTGGAACTTTATTCGTAGACTTCATTAAAATCAACAGCTATTTTCCATAATACTATTGTATATTTTTATTTTTATTTTTACCCATGTACTGATGCAATATCGTCGTTTTGATAATTTGATTTCCCACGCTGGACAAATGTATTATGATTTCATCTATTTTTATTTTTAATTTTAGTAATTGATGAATTCATCTCACCATATCAAAACACATAAAAACTGCCGAAATTCAAACCAATAGAATACAACAGCCAGTATTTAACTGGATAATTTAACAATCGGATTGCTCTGTACGAGATTCGTCTAACATCTACATCTACTTTAGACCGTTGACCATTGAAACCAACCTTAATTTTACAAGGTAAAAGAATCAAATACTTCATTCATTTTGCTTAATTTAATATCAAAGAATTCAGAACGTGTATATGAACAAATCGTGCAGTGAGTAATGCGGTTGTCACATATAATGTTGAAAATTATTCCTAATTAAGCTTTAATTATCGGCTTATATCAAATGATTCTTTTGACATGATATTATATCAAGCAGGATTTAAATCCTGATAATCAAAATCAAACAATAATACGGATTTCGTGGCAATATTCTCAGCTCCATTGGAACTCTTAAGTTTCCTTGAAACACTCCAGCTTCGCAATAATAATTTCTGAGTGAAATACCATCTCTAATTTATTAAATTAAATAGTAATCCCACCTACGTCAAAGATTTGTGCCAAAACAATGACAAAAACACATTTCTTACTTCAATAATTCAAGGCTAATCTAATAAATACAACTGTCATAAACAAGATCAGCATCATACTTGCAAGAATCATGTAATGGCATCCTTCAAAAAATTTCTATTTACGAGGTAGAGGGGGAGAGAGTTGTATGATCTTCTACGTTGGAGAACGCATAAGAACTCGTTCGAACAAAGCTTAGCTGTGCCAAATAATTGCGCTCAGCAAAATCATGTAATGAACGGTGAGATTTTGTCCCTTGATCATGGTCAGTTTTTCCAGGTTCTTCTCTCAACAATCTTCTACATCCATCCGTGTCCTGAATAAAGCCCACGTAAAGGGTTGCAATCGTTAATTGACGACTCTACTGTTGCTTACAATACAGTGTTGAAAATGGCAAACGTATATACCTGTAGGAATGCCAGCATTCTCTCTTCAATTGTACCACGCATGGCTAATGTCTCCACGTGAATGGGACGTGTAGCACCCATCCGATGAGCACGACTTATCACTTGTTCCTCCATGCTAATAGTTTCAACAAAAGGAGGTGTCAAGAAAATTGAAGATGGAAAAGGGAACTTTATTTGAAATGACAGAAACAGTGTGCTACCTCCTGTCCCATATAGGCTCCATTAAGAACACGTGCGATACGAAGCTCAAGTCAAGACCTAACGCAGCACTTCCGTCCATTAAAAGAGCCATACAAGTGGGATCGTGTTGGAACGTGGTCAATGATTTCATCTGAAAACATAAAAAGAATAAACCAAACAACACTTATAAAGCTTTAAAAATATTATGAAAAAGATAATAATAATTCAGATACCTTGTTGCTCGAGTGCATTGGACTATAGTATCCAACAAAGTTTATACCAGCAAATTTTAACTGCCGAATTAAATGGAGGTTAGGAGGTTTCAAAATATACAGAGAGAATTCAATAAGCCAGTGCCCGGTTAATAAGATAAATTAGAGCTACCTGATGTTCAACCACATGCAAATGTTCAAGGAATTGAGAAAATATCAGAACTTTCTCGAAACTTTGTCCAGAAAAGCTTCCCAATAGTGCATTTGAAGGACTATTCTGAGACGGACAAATTTGCTCGTTAATGTTAAGGTTACCACTGACGCTATTAGCTTCTTGCAAGTCTTTCAGCCTCTGCACAAGGTAAGAAACTTTGCTGCTAGAAGTAGACTGCCAATCCGGATCCCAATCATCCTACAGATAAGATACGAATATGTATTAAAAAATGACGTCTACTCTAAAAATAAAGCGGGAAATATTTTTATTTATAATAAAGCCTGCCTGTTTATACGAAGGTTGCAACTCGATAAGATCTTTGGGGACTGGCCATTTGGGATTGGGATTTTCCGGTCGTGTTAAACTTTCAGGGCTTTGCATCTCATACAAGGAACCACATCCAGGAAAAGTACACTTTTCACTATCCAATGCAACACAACCAAGACATAAAAGATGTCGGCATGGGGTGATGACAGGAAGACGGCACCATTCCTTGCATCTGAACCCAAAATATCAAATAACGGAAAAAAAAAAAAAAAGAACAAATTTGTGAAATATAAGTCAATGTCCTTTCCGACTGCTGTTAATGGAGCCAGGTTAATGGTTTGGAAAAAAATAATTACCTCACACAGTTGCTTCCGTATTGTAGACAATACTTTATTAAAGCATACTCCTCTGAAATGGGATCAAGACCCTTTTCAACTAAAAGGTCCATGGTTTCCTGAATATCTTCACCTGCTTCTGTTACTTTAATATGACCTGCTACACAGCAAGACAGCCTGACATTTCTAATTAGAGCACTTCGGAACTTCCACTGCTTCGGGTTAAGCAAACTTTCGACATGTGAAGGATCATTCCAGTCAGCCATAAGTATATTCCTTCGCACGGTAACTACCAATTCATTATAGCTTCTGGCATGCTCTTCAGTGAAATCCAGGAAAGTCACCTTCTTGATACACGGTGGAATGTTCTTTAGGTCTTTCTTTCTAGCACTAATCAAGCACCTATGAAGTAACTGCACCAAACGTGAGCGACCTTCTTCCATCTCTGCTTCAAATGGTCTAAGAATCCCAGCTTCCCAAGTCTTTTGATTCTTCCCATAAGCATCCTCATGTAGGAACTTAAGGATCGGCTGAAGATGCGACAGCTGACTATTGGGTGTGTTAGGCGTAGGGGTCCCTGTTAACAACCAGCGATTAGAAGCCGTCAACGAAATAGCCATTTGTAACTTGTTAGTCAAGGTAAGACTGGAACCAAGAGTATGTCCCTCGTCTAATATTACTCTAAGCCAATGCACTTTCATCAGTGGACTTTCTTTCTTAGGCCCCCACTCTGCACTTAAGCGGCTAAAGGTGGTTATAACAACATCATAATCCCATGCCAGACTGTGAGCAGAAGGCTTTTTATGATCTGTCCAGATACAGACCCTCAACTGATCCGGTTTGATGTGCCTTTGGATTTGGGTTTTCCAATGATCAACAAGATTAGCTGGAACAACAATTAAAGTTGCTCTAGACAAATATAACCTGAAAGAATCCATTGGATTGCCGAGAGCCATTCTAAGAGCATCCACATCAAATGCCAAGTTTTCCAGGCTTCGTGGGTAGTACCACTTACTAACACCCTTATCTACCCTCCATATCAGACCGAGTGCTTGAAATATTTTGTGAAACTGTTGCACACCTACAGTACCAGGTCCTAAGATAGGACTTGTCAAACCGGTAGTTTCCATATACGAAAGTTTTTCTGGAGAAAGTTTAGCCAACCAAGTTAAGGCTTTCTTTGTCTTGGAATTTATCTTTGAATAGTACTCCTTCAACACACTTGTGAAAAATAGCACATTTTCCTCATTTGCTCCAGATGTTCCTTTTGTGTAAAATCCCGGTAGGTATGTTATAGACTCACAACTATCCCAGGCTTCTTGGGGATCTTTGCATGTCTGATGTGCAGAATCAGGGTTCATGCTACAAAACCATGTAGCAGTAGAATCAGGTGCAGCATCAATAAGCTTCCTCCACTTTCGACAGGAATCACATTGAACCCAAGTTTCATTAAGCACTAAATATTCTGTATTAGCCTTCTCCGGGACATTAAACCCAGACTTCCTCTTGTTTGATCTTTTTCCAGCTTTGGTTTTGCTGCTAACTCCAGATTCTTCTCCATATGAATACAGTAGGTTTTTCTTGATTTGGTTCAAGTTCCTTGTGCATCGTACTTCTCGCGCAGCTGACACAGATTTGATTTCTTTATCTGGACAAGATACATTCAGCTCTAAAACTTGCTTTTCGGGATCTATAGTTCTTGCTCTTTTAGGAGAAGAATAGCAAAGATCAACAGTAGAAGTAACTTTATCGAAATACAGTTGCCGCCTACGAGCACTCTGGTTTTCTCTGCTCCCTGTTAGTTTTCCCTTAGAAGTGAAGTCATCACCACTAATGTCATAGTAACCGCATCGGCTGTCACCTTTATGTGTACACCAGGTTATTTGGGATTTATCTGGTGGGTCAGCGATTGTACCTTGTGTCTTTAGAATCAAAGAAAGTGCAGTTATAGTTTTTCCTAAACCAGGTTCATCACAAAACATTCCACCCCGGAAATCTCTCACAGTAGGTGCAACCTCCGTAACTAATTCCCCAGAAACGGTATTTATATAGAATAAGAATCCATCTTCAGTTGAAACATTCATGTACAATGGATGTGGAACGGATTCAGAATTTCGTTCACGTTGTAACATCCACTCAACTGCTGCCTCCTGGTGAGGAAATAATTTAAGTTTCATACATGGCATTATTGAAGCAGTCAAAGATCTCAAATGGTGACAGGTTGCTGCTACTCTGACAAGATCCATCGGGCCAAGGACAGCTAAAATATTTATCAAGAGATCATCCGCCACATCCCAAATACCAGCCGCATGAGATTCACAATCTGGTTTTATTCTCGAAGAATAAAGCTTTTCCTTATTTGTTACACTAGGCAATCCCTTAAAGATTTCATGAAGCTCAAAACGTCCCTTACTTGAAGAATCAGAGACATTACAATGTAAATGGCATCCAATGACATGACAATCAGAGGGATTCCAGACAGTCGAATTTCCTCCTTGTGCATTATTACCATCGATAAGCAGTAAGCTCCTCTTTTCCCAATCACAACTGCAGATTTGAACTGTATTAGCAAGTTAAACGAATTAGGTAAATAAATAGAAATACAATATGCTATCTTGAACCATAGCAGTAGCTTGTCTAATTCTACAACGATATCAAAAAAAACGAACAAAAACAAACAAGTAAACTTGTCATAGCACTACGAAGAAGTAAAATTATAAGTTATAAAACAAGAATTCTTCATGCAATTGTTGCCATATCCACCATAGCACAATCTAATTAGCAACCTAAATCAATTATTTAACATCTGCCATCAGACTTGTCCGAATCAGAGTAATGGATAGTAGTTAAGAGTTCCTTGAAATCTTCATGCATTGTGTTTCTATTAGGTAGGTTATGTTTTAGTTTGACAAATCAAATTATTGCCCAGATTTTATCAGTGTGAAATATGTATGGATGTATTAGGCTGATGTCTTATCCCAACAAGTGACAAAGGTAGCTTTCAGCTTCTAATACATACACATTGCTCGAGATTTCATCAATTTTGAGAGGTTGAACGCAAATGTAGGTAGTACCTTAAGCCTAAGATTTACAATTATAAGATAAAAACATCTATATATACTTGACATTGGCTCAAAGATAGGGATAAGGGAAACGTTCTCTCTAATATACAATAGGCAAAGAGTGAAATGAAAACGGACACGGATATGCAAAAAGGAGTGTCCTTGAAGAAACAGAATGGATACCTCAAATGGCGAAAGAGAGCACCAGCAACAGCCCCGGATTTGGGAAACTGCCAACCAGACCACAAATCAACATGCAAATACACATCAACAAGCACAACGACCCTACCCTCACCCTCCTTAACCTCACTTCCCAAAACCCTAACCCTAACCCTAACACATTTATTGGCAACCAAGGCATGAATCTGATGAACCACACTCAAGCTCCCACTCACCATCACAATCCCTCTCTTGCCCCTCTTCTTCCCAGAACTCTCGACATCCAACGGAGTCGAATGATTGGCATTCGCATCCCCGATTACGGAGAGGAAGACGCCGTTTTCGGTTACGAAGCCGGTGGTAAGGCCGTCGGAGAAGGGGCGGCAGGAGGAGAGGAAGGGGAGGGCGGCGGTTGGGTTAGGGAGGGTGAGGACTGTACGGAGGTAACCGCAGAGCTTGTGATCTGCGATTTGATCTTCTTCTTCCATTGAAATTTTGACCTAGATTGAGATTTGATTCATCATGATTTTGGGATAAGAAAGATTGGAGCCAAAGGTAACTGAATTTTGGAGGATTGATATTCTAGGACGATATTTTAATTCTTAATATCTTCTATTTATAAGCTAATGCTCAACTCTATGGATAATAATTTATCATGGGCTTTGGACCATGTTGATTCTAGCCTCATTATATAGTAGGTCCATTAAGTAAATAATGTTAGAAAAATTTCATTAAATTACCAATTTTTTTATTTTATTGTTTCTGTTTATTAATTTTTGGGGTACTGTACATAAATTATCGTGTGGTTTGAGCCATTTGTAACAGTATCCTGTGATCTAAATTGTTCAGATAAGAATTCATAATTTGCACCGTTTGTAAACAAGGTTCCAAAAATTTTTAACATAAAAAAAAAATGACGTTGTAGTTTAAAGTCAGAAGTATTTTTTTATCAGTAGTTTTCAAACATAAAACTTGGTTGGTGAAGAGCTCTTAACTAAATTCTATAAGTATTCAAAGTTCAAAATTTTAGTTGTTCGTATTCTAGTTGGTACACTCACCAAATGCGTGAGTCCGAAGGCCATACTTCAAATCTTGTTCCTTACCATTTATAAAAAAAAAAGTAGTCTTTTTATTTGTGACATTACTGTAGACGATTTTTTAACATTTGCAATTTGTATGCAGAGGTTTCTTAATTTCAAATAAAACATTAACTCATTTTATCAAATCAAAGGTAAAAAATGTTCATTTAACTCGTATTTTTTAATATTCTTAATATTTTGAGACCTTTTGTCAAACGGCGCAAATCAAATCTTTATTTGTACGATTTTAAATCACAAGATCCTATTTACAAATGATTCAAATCGTAGAATCTTTTTTGTATTTTACCTCTTTTTTTTGTTTTACGTTTCAAATTGAGTGAACAAATCGATATTTTAAAAATTATAAAACACACAAAAAAATAACTATTTTTATAGATATTTAATATAAAATGGGATACAAATTTATGAATTGGTTATTTATTTCTAGGCATAACAAAAACTCCTTAAAGTTGACAAATTGTTTTTAGTTCTTTTAGAGTATTTTATTAGCTCATTGAACTTGTTTAAAATGATACAATAAGCTTCTTCAAAATCCACATGGAATAATAAGAGCGGATGTTGTGAAATTGTAAAATATATCACTTATCACAAGTTCAAGGAGCAGATATTTCGATTTAAACAAGTTTAAATGACTATTCGATCACTTTATACAAATTTAAGTGGCAAATAAATCATTTTAAGCAGGTTTAGAGAACTAACGAGACACTATGTAAGTTGAAAGAGTCAATTTACTTTTTGACCGAATTCAAAGAGCTTATTATTTATTAAGCCTTATTTCTAAATGTACAGTTGTGCTCACATGGTCAATGATTTACCAAATACAATTTGGTCAATCACCGTTAGATCAGAATCTAACGGTGGAGATTAGTTTGATTAAAATCATCAAACTAATCTCCACCGTTAGATTCTGATCTAACGGTGATTGACCAAATTGTATTTGGTCAATCATTAACTATGTAAGCACCACTGTCTAAATGTATATAAAAAAAGAATTAGAATTTAATTTATTTTGGAATGTTTAATAGATATATGTATTTATTGTGAATAAAGCAATTATAAACCAATAATTTCAATACAATCACAGATTTAAATTTACCGCTGGTAGAGCGGAACCCATCATTTAATATGGGCTTGGCCAATCTCAATCTCAGATGCAAGCTGATAAGGGCTATCTACATAAAAATCATAATATTGATAAATCTATCATTTAATTCGTGTGAATAATTAAATCTTTATTTATCCAAACCATCAAATAATATTCTAGAAATGTCAAATCTCTAGAAAATAACTACCATACTTTCATTTTTCCAAAAAACTACCATGCTTGTACGTCTGAAAATAAATAAAAACGATTTTCCTCTTTTTTATAAGTAAAAAAGGCAATATAATTTTTTGAAGAAAAAGACTATATAATTAAAAGTAGAATATAGTATTGTAATGGGACATGAATAAGAGCATGAAGTTAGTAGAGAAGCAGAACAAATTATGAAATTCAGTTTTAATTTTCTGTAAATTTTCAGAAATTCAGTATGAATTTCTATACCCATGTGATTACGGGAACATCCAAAATGCAAATTTCCAAAATAACTTAGATGATTTAAATTTAATTTGATTCAGTTTTCAAATTCATTTCTTTTATTAAATATGAATTCAAATTCATATCACGGAATTTCTATGGTTGGAGGAGAAATAAAAGAAAGACAAATATTTCAAAAAAATAAAATAAAATTGTAAATCGTCCGCTTTTTTTTGAAAGAAATGATGTTAACTGTCCACTTGACAAAAGTAGGATAAAAACTGAATGATGTGATGAAAATAAATTAAATTATGTTATGCTATAGTTAATTCTAATATTTAGTTAAAATTTGATGTATGGTGTAATTTCCTCCTGATAATATATTTGGCTCATCAACCAAATAGTGTGTACAGTATAAAAAATTATATTAAATGTATTAATTTGTTATAGTTTGTTCAATAGCCGGATCCATTTAAAATGAATTTTTTTTCCGTACATAAGGTTAAAAGATCTGACATAAGAGATTTGAGCCATTTAAGTACTTAAGTGGAACTTAAATTGTCATGAAATGAAAAATTGATTTGACACTTTGACACTTATGATATCGTGAAACTTTTATATGACAAAATGACACTTATTTTAATGTTGACCATAATAAAATAGAAATTTTATCGTCTTGTATTAATATAATAAAAGACATTAGATACTAATTAAAAGATCAAACATTTTTAAGGACCGATATGAAACTAGACACTCAAAATTAAGCCGAATTTTAAGCACCTAAACATAGTTTTTTTTGTTTTGTGGAGCACCTAAACATAGTTATACAATCTAACCAAACCGATGAAATTCTCAATTTTGAATGTATGAGATGCCTTAGTTTTCTACAATCAAGATGGTTTAAGCCCACTTATCAAAGCTTAGGCAGAAGGAAAAGTCAAATATCGGGCACGTGCGAGTCGTGTGGGTTTATAATCTATTTGGAACATGAGTAGAAGCAATCAAATGATTAGACAAAACGACCGCCGGCGAAGAAAAGACGGCGGAGGTCATGGCGGATTTGAAGCGGAGAAGAAAATCTGGAGCTTCATCTTATTGTTGTCTGATAAACAATCTTGATGATGGTTGTCTTATGCATATCTTCAGTTTCCTAGCTCCAATTCCAGGTCTTTCTTCCTCTTTTTGCTTCTAGATGTGTGTGATTTTGTTCATATGAACCCTAATTGAAGGGAATTGGGGAAATATGATAACCCAAAATTGAAGGGAAGAAGATAATACCCACGTGGATTCCCATGTTTCTACCTTGTTTGGCATGACATTTAGTTGACATATAGTCAACTATCTTCTGTATCACATCAATGTCCATGTTAGTTTTTGTTTTTACATTGCCTGGAATGTCTCTGTTGAAATGTTTTCTTTCATTTGTATACCACTAATTCCCATTTATCACCTTCGAGTTTAGGATCTATAAGAACGATGAACTATAATAACATATAGTTGTTATGGGAGATCTTGTGTGTTCCCTAAATGTAAGAGATAATTATTATGTGTGCAGTTTGTGTGAGTTTGCAGATCGGTACAGCACCGCACTTGTTTGTCAAAGATGGCATTTTTTGGCATGTCATCCTCGGTTGTGGCTCCGGGTAGATCAGTCCATCAAAGATTTATCAGAACCTGGGGTGTTCCCCATCATCGAGATGGCTGTGTCTGCTGCTAGGTATTTATATTCGCCTACTTGCCGCTCTATTTAATTTTTGAGATAGGAAACATTTTATCGTGAATATGCTTTGTTTAGACCTGGTGACACAATTCTTATCGCGGCGGGTGGGAGTCATCTCGCCTCCAATATTCAAATAAACAAACCACTTTGCCTGGTATGTCCTGAATAATCCATCTTAGCTATTCTCTTTAACATTTGGGTAAGT
Organism: Euphorbia peplus; assembly: GCA_028411795.1. Classification (NCBI taxonomy): domain Eukaryota; kingdom Viridiplantae; phylum Streptophyta; class Magnoliopsida; order Malpighiales; family Euphorbiaceae; genus Euphorbia; species Euphorbia peplus. The sequence goes on along the minus strand of CP110843.1, from coordinate 1,156,562 downwards.
CCTTTTTGGTTATGTACTTTCCGAGTTATGTAGTGATTATAGTTGATTTAACCCTAAATGAACCGAGTCATTTTGCATGCTATCCCTGGTTTAACCAATTGGGAATCATTTTTTGCAGCAGAGGCTCGTAGAGAGCCTCAGACCTATATTCACGGAAACTTTAATTTAAAGTGTTTCACATTTTTGTATCCGTTCTGGAAATCAAAACTCTCTGAAACTTGTATAGAACATTGAGGGTCATGTTTTGTGATTACAAAATTCGGGAACTCGTTTCTTAAAACTTGGGAACTTAACATCTCAGATGTATCCTTTTAGTAGTGGCTATTTAATCATGTCTTCAATGTATCACTATTTTTTTTCTAGATCTTCTATAAGCTTTTAAAATGCCAAACAAATCGTTACTTTCCCTCTATTAAAATCGTTGATATTTTACGTAGAATGCTAGTAAAACATTTGATTGTACTTGGATGATGTTTTCCTCTCCAGTAACATGCCATGAATGATCTTCGTTCCCTGTAGTTCCAAAAATTTCTGCTCTTACATCCTCTGTTTAAGCTTATCAGATTGGTGGAGGTGAGGTTCCAGATGAAACAATGCTCTTCTGTTCTCGAGGTGCAGACAGGTACATCCATTGATATTTACGATTTGTTTTGCATTCTCCTTGTTATCATCAAAATATCCCATTTTGCGCCTTTAAATATATTTTGGCTTACTGCTCATTTACGTGTTCATAAGATAGATGCTATGCTCAATTCTCTTCTTACCGGTTATTAATCAATTTGATACGTCCTCTTCAATTCGTTAGAGCAGTGCCTTGGAGTTCCTATCGACTTGCAAGTTAGCAAACCTAACTGTAAAAATCGAGCTCGGTTGCTGCTTGCTCCATAGAAGTGGAAGATTAACCATAGATGGGTGCATATTGCAATGTGAGACGGACCCTCTAGACTACTTATCATGCCCAATTGAGAGCACAGCCGGTGCAGGCGAGATTCTCTCAACTCGAGGAGGTGATAGCGTTTCTGTTTCGCAAACTCGAATAGAAGGAGGCGCCAAGGCCGTTCTCACAAACGGCGACTTGGCATTGCAGAGAGTTCGTGTTATCTATTCTCGAGCTTCTGTGTATTTCTGGTTCGATGTAGAACATACATGGCGATGTTTTTCGATCGTTCGCCAACTTGTAATTTAAGGATCCTTAGCATATTTATTCTTTTGTGGTCGTGTTTGTTGAAATATCATGATAAATTGCAGTTGCATATTTATAGGGTTATTAACACTTTGACTTCTAAATCTTATTGCAATGAAGTAAAATCTTCTTAGAAATGTATAAAATAAAATCTATTGATGTTGTATTTTATAATACGATCTCTTGATATTTCAGTGCTGGTATTCACAATAATGTATTTGGTACATTTTTTTCATGTTGCCAAGCTCGTATCATCAACCTGAAGGGAACGTGAAATGATCCTTCATGAATAATCAAGAGGGAAAAACAGAGGAAAAAAAAAAAAAAAAAAACATCACAATTTTATTATGAACCGGGAATGATTTTATTATGAACTGGCAATTATATCATAAAAGAACAATTGACAAATTTAATCACACTCCGATTCTTATAAACAACACTACAATTTTACAACAAAAATAAAATGCTACTATACTAAAACATATGTTCTCTGATTTTATTGAAACCTACCAAAGCAGCTCCACCAAATCTTCTCCCACAAATTACTCAGCGAACGAAAATAAAAGCACCGCCATCTATTGTTGAAAATCAAAGAACCCACAGCACCCCAGAATCCAACCACAAATCCAAGCAACATGCTCAGATAAAACCAATCTACTTCCATATCATTGTCCTTCTCATTTCTCTCATCAGTCTTAGGATTAGCATCATTCAAATTGCAGCTCTTGACGAGAGGAAGCCCACACAGTTGATTCCCGGTGAAACTAGATTGATTCTGACTTTGCAATTGAGTTCCTAAAGGAATTTTACCTGACAAATTGTTGTACGACAAGTTCAAGCTGCTAAGGGAACTCAGTCTCGACATGCTCTCAGGAATGTGACCAGAAAGTTGATTTTGAGAGAAGTCGATAACTTCCAACCACCGCATGTCGCCTATGCTCTCAGGAATTCTCCCAGACAAAGCATTTTGTGACAAATTTAGTGATCCTAGTCCTTCAAGACTTGTGATTTCCGTTGGAATTTCTCCTGACAAATTGTTATCGGAGACATCTATGCTTCGAACTAATCTGAGAATAGTGCTATACTCCCTCACGTTTCCCTTCATGAATAGTATAGTGCTCTCCATGAATGACTCTCCACGAAAGTTATAATCAAAAGTATAAAATGAGACGTAAGAATCATTATTGGTAACCATTCCAGAAAAATTACTAAAGCAGCTTGGTATTGTGCCAGAAAAGCTATTATGAGCAAGGTCTAGAATGTGCAATGAATTCAAGCAACATAACTCCACAGGTAAATAGCCATCAAACTTATTTGCATGTAAGCTGAGAATGCTCAAATCAGCAAATCCATCTCCGATCCATATTGGAATATTTCCAACCAAATTGTTTTCACTAATATCAAGTATGATCAACTGCTTGCAATTTCGAATGGGCGATGGTATTTCACCGGAGAGATTATTATTACGAAGGTAGAGAAATTGAAGAGAACTTAGAGTACCAATGGAGTTGGGAATATTGCCACTAAAATTGTTGTTGCTTAATTTTAGTGATGCCAAATATTTCCAACTGCTCCAACAATCTGGTATTTCACCGTGCAAGAAGTTTCTTTCCAGATTAAGATGTCCCATTAGCGTTTCCTCGTTCAAGTTGTTACATAAAAAGTGAAACATAGATCCCGAAAATGAATTATTGGAGAGATCTAATGCAGTGACATTTGAAGAAAAATAAGGTACTCTTCCACTGAAATTGTTGGAATTCAAATAGATTTCAAGCATATTTCCAGCAACAAATGGAATATTTGGAATGGAACCATGCATCCGGTTTTGAGAAAAGTTTAAATAATCAAAATTTGAAAGTAAATCCCAAAACCAAATAGGAACTGGAGCTGAAATACCAGTGTTGGATAAATCCAAATATTTCAAATGTTTTAATATACGAAGCCATTTCGGGAATTGAGGTCCGATATGACAAGATCTTAAAAGAAGATATTGAAGTTGATGACATGGAGGAATCCAATTGGAGCTAACTCTCAACGAAATGTCATTCCCAAATGCAGTGAAATAAGAAAGCCGAGTGAGATTTGCAAAGTGGATATCGGAAACCTCACCCTCCAATCTGTTATTTTCAAGCAAAACACCTTCCAAGGAATTCATTTGTCCGAGAGACAGAGGAATTGGACCAGAGATTGAATTCTGTGATATATCAAACCAAATAAGATCTTTGAAGTAGCTGAGATCATCTGTTAAATGACCGGATAATTCACAATCATCCAAGACCAACAATTGTAGGACATTTGAAACACATCCAGATAATATGGCAAGGACTTCGTTCATCTCTTGGTTCAATTTGACACCTGACAAACTGAGTGACCTCAAATTGCAGAGATGTTTGAAGGATGTTGGGATGTGTCCACGGATCATTAGATTCCATGACAAGTCAAGGGTAACAAGAGAAGTCAAGTTTCTAATGCCATTTGAAATTTGACCTTGCAAGTGATTGTAACTGAGATCAAGGAGTTGCAGATTGGTTAAATCATAGAACCAGTTGGGTATGGAAGAATTGAAATAATTATGAGACAAATCAAGTTCCCTAAGGAAAGAAGAAGTCATGTTCTGAAGACCATTTGGAATTGGACCTTCAAAATAATTGGATGAGAGATCGAGGATGGAAAGAGAAGTCAAGTTTCTAATGCCATTTGAAATTTGACCTTGCAACTCATTGTAACTGAGATCAAGGAGTTGCAGATGGGTTGAATCATAGAACCAGTTGGGTATGGAAGAATTGAAATAATTATCAGACAAATCAAGTTCCCTAAGGAAAGAAGAAGTCATGTTCTGAAGACCATTTGGAATTGGACCTCCAAAGAAGCTTCCCGAGAGATCAAGGACGGAAAGAGAAGAGGAGTTGAGAATGGGAAGAAGATTTGGAAGTCTACAACGTGACAAGTGCAGTTCAAGCAAAGAAGGGAGTGAATTCATCACCTCCAACCAATCATAGGAATGACTCAGGTCGACACCACTCATATCAAGAAACTCCAAAGAAGAAAGACTAGAAACCCAATCTATATTCTCAACCTGGAGATTATACATATCACCAAGATTGAGATAATGTAAATTTGTGAGATTTCCAAGCTGAGGAGGAATCACCCCCTCGAATCCAGCTTTGGAGAGGTTAAGGTATCTCAAACTCTGCAAGGAGCCAATGAATTTGGGAATAGAAACACCTCCGAAATCATTGTAGCTGAGATCCAAGTAGCTTAAGTATTTCAACTCAACCAAAGAATCACTCACCTTTCCACTGAATGCCGACTTCTGATAGTATTCTTCATAGTCTGAAAACTTTGAATGGGAGTAAAAATAATGATCAGGGCCAAAGTACTCTTCATAAGAAAGAGTTCTGAGATGAAGCTCAAGGACATGAGCTGTGATGTTGTGGCAGACGACACCCTTCCATGTGCAGCATTCTGAACCGTGAGCAAGCCAATCGGAAAGGCGATGAGAAGGATCAGAGAGAGCATTCTTAAAATCCAAAAGAGCAGCTCTCTCACTCTCAATGCAACTCCTCCTTTCCCCTAAACAAAGGGTTGCTGTCAAAATCATTAATGAAAAAAAGAAGAGAATCAAAGTGGAAGCCATTTTTTGTAATCAAAGATGAATACCACATACAACAACCTGCTCGCTCTTCATATTTATAAGTGTTCATCATAATATAAATACTAATTTTCAATATTTTATATTTATTTATATATTTATAAATGTTGATCATAATATTCAAAGTAATAAAAGAAGAAGACTTTTGGAGTCTCTCAGCTGGTCTTCGCCTTTGTCTTTTACCTAATTAATTCGAATTTTTGGAAAAGATATAAGGCATACCACATAACATAATTCTAAAATGAATAATTATTTGAGGAATTTCCATCAATACCAAAAGGAATAATATATTATTAGAGAAAATGATGGAGATATTTTCAGCATATTAATTAGGGGTAAATTAATTAGTATTTGCAGTGACATTCTTATTCTTACTCTAAATGACGAAAAAGCCTTATACTATAAAACGGAGGGAATATTTTTTATTTTCTATACGGTCGTTTTCTCAATTTGGAAATTAATAAACGACCTTGCCTTGCTTTTCTATGGGGTTAGAAATAATGTGGATTGTCTTTAATTTCGAAGTCTTTTTTCTTGTGGAAGAGAATTTTGGAAGTCTTTATTCATTTACAATTGGTTTTACTGTTTCTCTTTAGTCTTTTCTTAGTTTTTTCTTTTCTTTTTATATTTTTAAGTTTGGGTTAATCTCCATCCCACTTTTAATTAAAAAATGCAATTATAATTAAAATGTTTTGATGCAGTTGAGTTGCAATTTTTCAAGTTTATAAAGTTCGATATAGCGGCATGCAGCTTTGTAATTTTTTCTTTTAATTAAAATGTACTTGTTCTGTCTTTATATGTTATTTCATTCGTTCTCGAATATATGTTGTTTAAACTAAAAAGCTAAAAATTAAGAATCTTATATAAAATATTAATAAACTCTTAATATCTCAATAATACAATTAGTTTTTCCTCCATAAAGTTTGGTTTATATATGTTAATTACTCATCTCTAATATTCATTCTCTCATTTGTTTCTATATTTTTTGATATTTTAAGTAAAAGCCTAATTGATTATATGGTAAAGTAAGCAACAAAATATTAAAATATGAAAGAAATGACAAAACGACATATATTTGTGAAGATATTTCATTAGTTAAACTTTTTAATTAAAATATGTGGTTTTCGTCATCTGGAGGTGCCATTCTCAATACATAAACGTCATCGTATCTTTTATTTAAAAAAACTTTTTAATTATTCGAATTTGTTTATAATGAATTATTTATTATTGTTTCTGTGAACTTGTTTAATATATTTGGGTCTTGAATTTTTAGGAGTCACATTCGGAATGCCAACCTAGTTGGAATGTCGAGCGGCTTTCTAACTTTCCCTACACGCCCGGCTTTACTCAAAAATATATTATAGTCATGTAGTTTGAATCACTTTAATAAACTAACGGTACATCTTCAAAATTTATAAAGTCATCCAATCTTTAAGCTAATTCTGGAGGTTTTGATGATTTATTGAGAAAATAAATAAAATTATCATATGCTCTTTTCTATAAGGTCGTTTTCTTAATTTGGAAATTAATAGACGAAATCGCCTTGCTTTTCTTTGGGTTAGAAATTATGAAAGAGTATCTTAATTTAGTCACACCTTATATATTTTAGGATTTAGAGTTTTAAGATTCATTTTCCAGGATATAATTTTTTTATTTTAGCATCTAAATTTTTATGTAAATTTTTATTGTCTTGTGGTGGATACATTTATCAAGTCAAAAAGTGGGAATTAAATACCCTTTTACCCCTTCTTCAAAACTTTTCTTGTTAAACTATGTAAGTTAGAAAAAGCAGATACGGACAAAATCGAAGAAAATTGCCTGTAATTAGAAATCATTTAAGGTTGTGTTGATTATTTAAAGAAAAAATCGGATTAGAATTTTGATTTGAAAATTTTCGATCCACGAGAACACAATTCTTTTGTTTCCCAATTCAAAGAGCATTTTGGCCTATTTGGAAATGAGGTTTCTTTTTTCTACCATACGAGGACGCTTGTGTTTTTTGCCCTATTTGGTAGGGTGTTTACATTGGACGCCTTGACTATGATGGGGGACATCCATATCTATAGTGGGACGAAAAATGGAAATGTTTGGCATGACAATCTAACTTAAGAGAATTTTTATATTATGGGAGTAGGAATAAGAATTGAAGATGAGATATGGACATTAATCTTACTACTAAGAGCAACCTCAATGGTGTGCTTGAGATGAGGTGCTTGGGATTAATTTGTTGTACTTCACCATTGGAGCAATTGTTCTTCATTGTTCTTGAAAAGAGGAGTTCTTCAAATGAAGAACCTCATAAAGCAGATTAATAAAAGAAAAAAGACAAGAAGCATGTGGGGGAGAGGAGCCAAACGGATGGCTGAGATGCGCCTGATCTGGCGCGTGGCAGGAACGCGCCAGGCCAGGCGCGTCTCAGCCATCCTTTTGGCTGAGAGGTGGCTGACAGGGTGGGCCACCTCTCCTTTAATATTATAAAAAAAAAAATGTTTTTATTTTGTTAAATTCAAACGGCAACTTCATTTAATCTCTTTTTATCTATTCAAATAGATTAAATTCTTTGTATTCTATTTATTCTTTGTATTCAATTTTATCCAATTTTAAATCTTTTTTTTTTTTTTCTGAAATGGTATTCAATCTTAAATCTAAAAAACGGTAATTTTTTAGGATTTATTAAATTCTATCAATTATAGCCGTATAGAACAAAATACTCCGATATTTTTAATTAGTTATGTTTAAGTTTTTATTCTTGTATTTTTTATTTAAGTTTTTTTTTAATGTTGTGTGTTGTAATTTTAATTTATAATAAATGTCGTGTGTTGTTATCGTAATAAAAAATTATTGTGTTACAATTCGAGACTCCGAATTCTAATACTCTAAAATGAAATAATTAAATAATTTAAAGTTAATTAAATATTTTTTATAAATAAATATATTGAATTAATAATTTATTTAAATTGTGTAAAGTAATTATTATATGGATGTAAAAGTTTTAATTAATAGTTTTGGGTATTTGATAATTAAAAAAATTATGACACGTGGGCCCACATTTATATATGAAGGACTTATTCCACATTGGGCAAAAAATGAAGAACTTCAAGAGGGTTCTTTGAATAGTATTTGAAGAACTTGTAGGAGTTCTTCTAATGTGGAAGCTCTAATATATTTTATGATTGTTGTTTTCACCACATTTGAATAAGGAGAGCTCGAGCTATCTTTAATTTTCTTGATTTTAAGAGTTTTTTTTTTTTTGTGCATATTTTAGATTAGAAAAATTTGTTTGAGTCTACCCCTCATTGAACCTTGAGGGTCCAAATAGCATCTAGTGTCTTTTATTACACTCAATAGCGCAGTGTGAACCATAGAAGTCCACCCTAGATGTATAGGAACAGCCTACCTGTTAGCAGCCGTCCTATTGATTGAGAGAAAACCGAATCAATTGGCTTTTTGCCCCGAACAACACAAGCAATTTTGTTATTTTTATCTCTTATTGTTAACATACAATTATAATTACAGGCCGAATAAATTAGAAGCCCGGTCCACCAGAGTCCATAAAGTGTCAACTTAAACTTTCTTTAGTAGTAGCGCCAAAATTCAAATTTCACTCTCCGCTCAAACCCTTTTCTTCTCTCTAACTTGAGATTCCCAATTCCATCTTCCCGGTTTCGTCGACACGCTCCCAATTCAATTAGGGATTGAATTAGGGTTTCCTAGATGCCCCGGACCACGGAATCTATAGATAATTTAGAGGAAATAGAGGAAGAATACATCGTCTGAGTCGGTGAGTTTGACGAAGATATTGGTAGGAAATAGAGGAATAATACAATGTCGCGTTCTTGGAAAACCATCACCAAGATGAATGTGATGATTCATTGTTCCCCGGTCCCTCCAACGTGTATTGGGTGTCACTTATTATGCTTATCATTATTGTTATCTTGAGCCTCAAAACCTTACAACGGGAAAGCTTTTGTTGTTTATTCAGAGGCGGAGATGAGAGACCAAGACGAGCAATTCAATGCAACTATTTCAGAATTAAGGAACCTGAATAGTTCTTTGCAGGAGAAGCTCAGGGAAGAAGAAGCTGAAATATTTGTGAGTTATATTCTGATTCAATTTGATTCTGCTTGCTACCGCTGGGTTGTTTAATACTGATTATACACAAGAAAGGGATGCTCGGAAACTGAAACGGAAACTGAAACTGCTACCGCTGGGTTGTTTAATACTGAAACGGCTTCTCTCACAAAAACTGAAACTGAAAAAGCACAGCAAGATATACTAGCTGCCAATAAGAGGACGATTGCATGAATACAACCAGAGTCTCAAATAGTATGACATGCATTTGTTCTCTCTAAATGCAGCTCGTTTAATTTTAGAAAATATAAACTAATAAATATTAAAATTATCGATAAATTAATAAAATATTCATTTATCGAGGGACTAATAATTTCATATAATATAAAAAATTTACTCGGCCCAACCATATTTATTTATAGAGGTTTTACTATACCACACAATTTATTCTGAACTTTTAATGATTTTAATATTTTTTTTAACTATTCTGATAATTCATTTCTTTATTTTCAAAATCTATTTCTCAAATGTTAATAATGGAAATCAATTTTATATCAGTGCCAATTTGATTCTTCCTTTTGCAAGTCGTTATCTTACTCCACAAACAATACAAAAAGTTACAGGTTAGAATCATAAAACAATCAATTTTTAGAGAAAAACCAGCTAATAAATACCCGCAGCAAATAGCTACAATACAATTCGTCCAAACATGTTCTTAATCTTGTTATAGATTTCATGGAAGAAATAACAAAAAGATCAGACAAAATTCAGAACAGAGGAGACTTCAAAGCTATTTTCACTGACTGCTGCTATCAAACAGAATGTCCGAAAGTATTTATCATCCGATTATAAAACAAAACAGAAAAAAAAAAGAAAAAAGGAATTACCCCGGGATTAAATAAAAGCAAGGGACTCAGTCAGCACAAGCAAAAGCCGGTGAGCACTGTTTGTATCTTCTTTCTACTCCTAAGGTCTACTGCTGGTTCTGGGAATGTGGTGGAGGACCAGGAGGGAGCGGTGGAGGCATACCCGATTGATTTCCAGACTGCAATAAGCAACCAGTTAATTCCTTCGAAATTTTGATCATCTTCCACAGATTTAAAAATTTCAATTAATGAGCAAACCATTGGCTAGATATTAGTTATTTTGGGACATATATGCATGCATATAGACGAAACACAGACTATGGTTAGCAAGTATTACTAATCTAGAACGTGACTTACAACGAGTTTAAAGCAACAAAAGAATATCTATCTTTACCTGGTACGGATTAAATCCTTGCATCATTGGCATCTGTCCTCCTTGTGGCCGGTTAAATGGACCCCCGTGTGGAAACATTTGGCCTCCAGTTCCACTTGATGGGCCTTGCATATTAGGCATACCATTCGGAAAACCCCCAACTGGAGGGCCACCATTTGGATTCATTCCCATAAAATGTCCTTGTGGCATCGGAGGGACCATCTGGTTCATTTGACCTTGCATTCCCTAAAATTAAAAAAAAGCAATTAAATATAGGCTTTACATACCCCGTCTCAGATTTGTGGAAGGCATGAAACAACTCAAATATAGACATACCATTGGACCTGGCATTGGCATCTGATGTGATGGAGGTGTTTGCATTGGCGAAGGCATACCATGAGGAGGCATTTGTGGGGGGCGAGATAGATGATGAGGGAGCATAGGTAAATGTGAAGGCGGCATATTTGGAGGGCCCATAGGCATAGGCGGCATTTGTTGAGGGTGTCCCGGGTGCATTTGTTGAGGATTTTGTTGGTATCCCTGCTGCTGATTAGCAGCAAGAAGAGACGGATGTGGCCCCGGAGGAAGAGGAGGGGCTCCTAAAGGCATAGACATTGGATGAGGCTTCTGGTCCCCCTGAGTTACATCAAGAGACAAAGGCATTGCCGCACCAATCCCAGGAATAGTCCCTTCGTTTCGAGTCAGCCCAGGAGGAAATGCTCCAGGAGTTGTTGGAGGTTCGAGCACAGGGAAATTACCCGGCATGCGACCAGAAAGAGCAGGATTCTGTTCAGCATAACCTGATATAGAGATTAAAAACTTAGAAAACTAAACTCTCGACCTTAAGATTTTAAATACAACACATCTGCAGCGAAGACAAGGTAGCTTGAAGATCTATTTAAATACAACAGACTATTCTAAGAAGGTTTAATAGTCTTACTCTGGTTCTGTCCCATAAACTTATCACGAGCAGTGTCTCCTGGCCTATTTCTACACCAAAACTTTGTCGTATGATCATTACTACCACTGCACAAAGTACTAGAGAAGTTAAGTCTACGAAGAAGTCACAGAAGCTTATTTAGAAATTAAATAAAAAGCGTTAACAAGAAACCCATGAATTAGAGCTTCAATAATAGCTAGCAGTCCCATATCATAACCTCGTAATTTAGGCTACACGAGTCCTCTAGGCATCCTAAACTAATAAACCAGCATGGACTACAAAAGGTGTTAATAATAAAGCCTCGTACCTGCAAAGAAGATATCCAATGGGATGCCATGCAAGATCCCACACACTATTATCATGAGCATTGGCAACTTCGGTCTGGGGAGTTTCATGCCTGCACATATGAATTTATTAGCTAACTTCTTCTTACCTTTGCATTATGCTCCATATACGAACAGAGAGTGAGATACACGAAACTCCAAGTGAAAAATCAATTAACTCATAATAGGACACAAACACCACAATGAACTGCAGGAACAATCAATTGAACTGTGACAATTATAACCAGCATGCAAAAGAAACTTACCCAACGATCCAATGGAAAATGGACCCGTCAAAACTCCCACTAACAAAGTACTCTTCATGAAATGGATGCCAAGCCAAAGCTAGAAAAGGGACAAAGAATATTTATTTTATGTACAAATATTACAACATTAGATTGAAAAGTAAAACAGACAACTGCTTTTTGGAAGTTAGATTCGTTGAGAAAGTCGTATATCCTTGCTAAGTATAAACTCTTTCACCGTTGTTTTTTCTTTAGCAAACAGGGTTATTTATCCAAAATAATAATTAAACATGCAAATTTATATCACTAACCTGTAACATCCTTGCGGTGTCCTCGGAAAGATTCAAGCTCCTTCATAGCCCTAATATCATAAAGCTGAAAGGAAATGCATGTGAACAAAATGGGAAGAAGAAACGATAAATTTTCCAAAGAGCTCCCAAGAAAGAAGTCACAAACCTTGATAATTTGATCCTTCCCAGCAGTTAGCACCCAGTTACCATTTTGATTCCATTTAACACAAAGCACCGTATTTTTGTGACCATGACTGAAAAACATAAGAACAGCTAGTCAGAATGTGGTTCGTGTGTATTAGCTGCTCAGTTGCCTTTGATTTTAGGCAAAAGTGCCACCTGTTCATACGTTTTTTGCTCAAAACTTATCTACACGAGATTTTGGCATTTTATATTGGGTAGTATCTTGGCATTACAACCTATATAAATTGTACTCACAATGAAGAAAGTTCTTTCCCGCTTTTAGCATCCCAGAGTTTTACAAGGTTGTCCTTTCCACCTATAAAAAGTTATTAGGTGTTAGGATATAACAGAATCAAGGACTAAAGATGGCGATTACAGCTAGTGGAAAAGAGAAAATTCAAAATGAACTCCGCAGCGGACCTGAAACCAGTAAAGATTTTGTAGGGTGCCAATCAACACTCTTGACATCCCAACCGTGGCCTGCCTGAGTTCAAAAGAGATACAAGCGCTCTTAGGTTAAATAGTATATATACAATACAACATTTGGTGGTCCGTAACCAATCTTTCAGAATGTAGGACCTGTAGAAGAAGTACGATAGCAATAATTTGTTGAAGCACATTACCAGTCAATGATTTCACTTCTTGGCAGCGGGCGAAGTCCCAAACTTTAACAGTAGTATCATCAGAGCAAGAACAGAACTTCAAATCTGTTCTACAAAAGCTGTTCACAAGAGGAACTATAATGTACTCAACAGATAAGTGCTCAGTGTAAAATAATTACAAAGTGAACGAAAACCTACCTCAAGTCACGAACAGATTCTTTATGAGCAGATTTGTTGGCCTTCACATTGTTCATGTTAGTCTGCCAATACCTAAAAGTTGCTTCCACATTAAGATCCGTAACTTGGAGGGAAAAATTGCAAGCCATGGACAATAATTTGCTATATAAATAGAGATAAGAAAACACGAAAATATGTTAAGTAGATTACATAATTGCACCGCCATCATCACCAGAGACCATCCAGTTGTCATTATGACTCCATATCATGGACCTGATTGCCTGATCATGGGCCTGCATATTTGGAAAAAGGAATTCATAGGAGTCATCAAAAGTGGCTTCAATGTTCAAAACAAAAGCACGTAAGAACAAAAGTGTACCTGAAGAATCATCTCAAAGTTAAAAGACTGTCCATTCCAAAGAGTAAATTCCCCACTTTGAGAGCCTGTAATAAGACGCCTCCCGTTAGGAGTCCACTGAAAATACAAAAAGAGTGAAAAAGGTTCGGTATTCAGGAACATCTAGTGCATTGAATCAAATAAAGAAAGGGAAAAAAGATTAATACAAAAGAACTTATTGTATGATATATCAATTATATATGCACGTTCATGCCAACATCTAATATTCATGTAACTTGGACATATGAGCACATAACCACACGCATAAGGAAAAATTGCTCTCGCCCATGCTACAACCTCACCCATAAACTTAAATGTCTTTGAATGGTCAATTAAGAAATAAATAAATGCTTCCAGTTCCTTCTTTATTCCCCTTACAGAAAGAATTTACTATCGACAAACAAAGGAAAAAATGTTCAAAATAGCATGCTAAAAACACAATTACACATGCGTGGATGTCAATGAAAATACACACAAAAAAAAAAAGGACCAATGCATTCAGTAAAATAAAAAAAACAAACAGATAAAAATTAATATTCAATGACATACCAGAACTTGATTGATTGAACAGCGGTTCTTGTTTAGAGATGTATGGACAAACTTTGCAGCAAAGCTTGTTGATGGATTATCAGAATAGGCAGCTGTTGGTAACATCTGCATAAAAATTAAAAAAAGAAAAAAACAATCAGACAAATTCACACCTCAAAAGTGAATGAAAAATCAGCTACTAAGTAATTCAGCAAGCAGGTCTTTCCAAAATCTATATTTTCAGACATCCACTCACATCAATTGCTGCTGCTGGTGTAGGTTGCAATATTGTCCTGTCTCTTGAATCTCGCTGCCATAAACGGATCTGCAGAATCGAAAGTTAGCATCAATGGTATGATAGCATAAGATATGGAGAGGATCATAAACAAAAAACTTTACCTGCATATAACGTACAACAGTGGTTGTATAATCAACTGCTCTCCTTTGGGTGAGCTTTCTCATTCTTTTTGCACCAAAATTGTCACCATGAGCTGTTGTAACAATTGTTAAACAACAATTAGTACGGCCAATTTTAAAAGCACTAAGGAGTTTCAGATACCCCTTACGTGTAAACGAACCTCAATACTAGAAAGTAAATAGATATATTAACACCACATTCCATACAACAGAAGCAACGGTAGCCCACAAAGCTCCAGAAGCAAAATTACAGTTTCATTCGAACAAAAAAATAGGTTTTACTCTTCTTTTTCACATCACAAATTACTGTCTACTTGTCTTCCTCACTTGAAAAATTCACTGAATTAGGCAAATTTTCAGAAATAAACATACAATACGAAGCTATCCTGAACATTAGATACTCAAAAAGGCGATGTTACCGTCAAAATTAGGATTGGGGGCGGGGGAGGGTTGGTGATACTCTTGAGAATTCAGAGTAGTTGAAGATGCTGAAGGTTGTCGCATCATTTGTGGTGGCGGTGGCGGTGGCGGTGGCGGTGGCGGACCTCTCAGGTATTCACCTCCGCCCTGCTGCTCGCCGCCGTACATCATTGCAGACCTGGATTTTGGGTCACGGCCTAAACCCTAATCGGACACCACGACGGACCAACAATAGAGCGGGAAATAATAAAAGAAAACAGATCCATAATAATTCCCAAATATTAAATAAATACTCTTTTTTTTTTTCTTAATTTTCACTTTAGTTCGGTTTCATTCCGTTCAATTTTAGTCCTTTTATTTCGTTAAATTCAACTAATTTAGTTGAATTTCATTTAACTGAGTTCACTCATGAAGAACGGAGTTTAAATATCTTCTTGACGAATCCATTTAGTTTTCTTAACTTCGGAGCGGACTACTGATGTGCCGAAATTTGACTCCATAAAACACTATATTTTAGCACCTATTATTGACTTAATTCAACCTAAATTCAGTGTTTTTGAGTATTATTATTGCTAATTATAGTTAAAATATAGGTAGTGGAAGATAACACAAGCATGACAACAATTTGAGCAGAAAATGCATGCAGATATGCAAGAGAGAGAAGGAAGAAGAAAACAATGGAGAGGAGTAGTAGGGAGCACATTCTGAAGTAAAACTGCAGTTGACCTAGAGAAACTCTATTTTATTGAAGGCATCTTTGACTTTTAATTAATTTAATCCAAAACAGTCCGTTCTTCTGAGTTAGTGAACATAACTTAGGATTTTGTTGCTTTATGTACTTGAAGTCTTTAAATACTGAGTTGGAAAGACATGTTTGATCATCCCATACTCAGTTCACTTCTTTCTTTCATTTCTGTACTCGTTTTAAGTTTAGCATCATTGTTCCTCTTAGTTTTCTTTCCATTAAGAGCTATCACTCAACATGATGAGTGAGTAGTCCTCCTTAGTCAAGTCCGGTCAGTCAATACCGGCAATGTATGTGTGTTTGTCCAAAGTTTAATGAATGTTATTTTCACAATTGAGTGCTTAATGATATCAGTTTCCTATTTTAGTGTTGATAGTTCACGAGGGATCGGTTTATCTCCACTTAGTATCATTATGCATGCAAGATCATGATAACGGGGACGCGATTGATCTTAGTATCAAGGGTTTTCATAAATTGTGGAATGCTACTCGTGTTTAAGGCTGGAAAAGAATTAATTTAACAGGTCATTAAGTGTTAGTAATTTCTTAGTATCTTTGAGAAAATACGAGAGTTGACTCAAAGTGAGATGCATAGTAGAAACCTGGACTCAATCCACTTAACATTCATCTAAAATTAAGGATAAACATGCATGCAATTGCTGGTTAGTACTGTACCAGGCTTGCCTCTTTCAAATCATTGAATTACAACCTTTAAAATTTTGTTTTCAAACTGTGACAATTACGAACAACCTCAAAACTGAATGAAACAATCTGTTCTAAATAAGAACAAGTTGTTCGTCTATAAATCTCTAATACACTTAACTTACTCCTTGTGGGATCGACACTTGTATGCTTCCACTTCTATTGTCTGATCTAGTATACTTGCTAGTAAAGTCAAGAAGACGCGCAACAACTATCCGTCGGGTCTTTCTTTCATCCATTTACATTTCCTAATTAAAAAAGTATCAAGGGCAAATAATTTTATAGTCTCTATATTTGGTCAAAACTCATTGTTTGATCTTCATATTTTAGAGAACTTACTATTTGGTCTCTCACTTTTGTCTTCTTTAGCAGTTAAATTCCTCACTTTTTTGTCTTTATTAAAAGTTCGTCAACATTCAGTTAACCACATTAGGCGAATATTTCGACGATTATATAATTGAATATTTAAAGTTTGGATAAATGATATGGTTACTTTGTTTTATTGTTGCTTTCTCTTGCATTATTTTGGATTAACTTTCCATCTTAATCGACCATCGGTAAAAAAAGACAAAGTAGTGGTACTTTATACGGGGCGTTTGTTTCGTGAGACTAATAGGGGCTAATGGAGATAGACTAAAAAATGGGGCTAAGCTCAACTATTTCCTAGTTTGTTTGGGGGGTTAAAATTTGAGCTTAGTGCTCTTATCTCAATTTTGAGTTTAAGTTAATACCTAGGGGAGTGTCTTTATTTTTTGAGATGGGGCTTAGAGTGACTTAAGTATGGAAATGACTAAGTAGCCCTCAGAAAAATAAAATAATTCCCATGGCGTCCCTCTTCCTAATTTATACCGCCTTCCTCTCCATTTGGCGCGCAGCTTGCATTTTCTTCCCGCCATATCTCAGCAGCGACGATTTCCAGCGGTGGGGGGTTAAATTCGGTCGGTTTTGGCTTCCTTCTCGGACAACGTCGTTTATTAGGGTTGAGTTTTTCATCTTCGGGCTTCTCTCTTCCTCGCTCTCCTCGTTATTCGATTAAAATCCCCCAAATCCCACCACCCGGTTAGGAATTGTGATTCGGAAGGCGAAATGGTGGCGGTTGTGGTGATGACAGATAAAGGGGGTGTTGTTGAGAGGCAGACCATTACTGAATTGACCAAGAAAGCGCAGACGAGGCCATTTTTATCTTGATTTGAAGGTGTTTTTCTAGATATTTATTTTATTCCTGCTATACATCCAAGGTTTCTTTTTATTTTTTCTTTTCTTTGATTATTCTTCTTTTTCTTCTTCTTCTTCTTCATTAATGTTTATTCTTGTTTTGTCTGTTGAGATTCTTGTTTTGTTTGTTGAGATTCTTGTTTTGTACTTGTGATTGAGGAATTTGTGTTTAATTGTAATCATCTTGTTTTTTTAACTGTTTTTTTAAATTGCATATGTTGTGTTTGATAAAATGCACCACGTAAATTATACTTACAAAACCCAATCGTTTTTTTGAAATGCGATCCGTGCGATCAAAATGCAAGTCTGTTTTAGTTAAGGAACCCAATCATTTTTTTGAAATGCGATCCGTGCGATCAAAATGCAATTTTGTTTCAGTTAAGGAACCCAATCGTTTTTTCCAAAATACGATGCCGCGTGATTTCTCTTCAACAATCTGTTTCCAGGAATGCATCGCACGACATCGAATTTCTTCCATGCGATGAATTCTATAAACTTTGTTATTTCTCTTTGAAATCAGAATTCATCGCACGAAGGCAATACGATGCCGCGCGATTTCTCTCCAACAGTCTGTTTCTAGGAGTGCATCGCACGACATCGAATTTCTTCCGTGCGATGCAATTTGAAAAACTTTATCCTTTAATTGTTCATCGCATTTATACAATTCAAGTCGGTGCGATTAAAAAAATGAAAGAGTAATCTCAGAATCGTTTTTGATTTAGGATGGAGGAACAGTCGATTTTTATGAATCTCAGTCGACTGTTGTGTTTTTTTGGAGGAGTTGGGTACGGTTATGTGGGATGGAATTGTTATTCATAATTAATTATATGGGACGGTTATTATTATATTCAAATTTATTTTTAAATGAGGGGTAATATTGTCTTTTACTTTTTTAGGCTTAAAACCTAATCTCTACTACTCCCTCTAAACAAACATGGTCTTACCCAATCCCAACTTAAAAAATTAAGCTCATTTCAAATTAGTTCATAGCAAAAATGGGACTAAGCTAATCTCATCTCATTTCCAATATTTGCCAAATGCACCGATAAAGTTTAATCGTTTGCAGAACTATGGTTAGATAAAGATTATCCTTTAAAAAGATTAGAAAGTGAGCTCTATAGTGGAATGGAATTATGTACATTTAAGTTAATGATATATTATTGAAGTATAAATTTAATGGGTTAAATACAACAACAACTAAGCTTAAAAATTAGTTTGAGATTGCCGTTCAAAACTGTTGTAGTTGTAGAAAAAATTGATGTTTGGAATAATGTTGTTTGGAAAAGCAGATAACTGTTTGGTATAATTAAAAGCAAAACATACAGTTTGATAAGTATTTGGTAAATAATTTTTTCAAAATGCTACATGATTTAATTATTTATTACTTTAGATATTAATAATTAATAAAATACATTTTTATTTTATTTTAGATTCACAACGAGAATATAAAATACTACCATTACCATAAGGAATCTTAGATGTCTCAATTATGAAAAAGAGGGTGTAGGCTATGGTGACTTTGTTTTTGAGTTACTTTATTTGTACTTTGCTTTATTCACCATTAGATCAATTTTCACCCCATGATCTAATGATGGACAAAACAAAGTAATGGTTACTTTGTCAAAAACAAAGTGACCATAGAATTTCCCGAAAAAGAGAAGAAGATATTAATCAAAATATTAATTAATTAGAAGCGGAATTAGAATTTCAAATCGACACATCTCAATTTGAGAGCATTAATCAAAATATTAACTAATTAGAACCGAAATTAGAATTTGATTATGATTTCTATCATAGTTACTTAATTAATGAAACCGTGTAATAAAGAATTTCGGAAATTTCAACTTAAAGAAAAAAAATTGACACACAAATTGCAATTTCAGTAGTAAAATTCCTTAATAACCGTGTAATTATCTCATTGATTTGCACCATATGCATACTATTGCTGCTCTGTGAAGCCAGCCTCATGCGGTACCCTTCATTCTAGGAGCCGAGCAACCTAAGCCCTTGCAAAGATCACGTGGCTCGACTAGGCGGGACAGAAATAAGCCACAACAAACCGTTAGTGAGGGCTCGATCAATACATGGTTTAGTGTTATGGATATTCCAATTAGGTTGACACTTCCAAACGCCTAATTAACACAAAAGATAACAATTTTCATAGGTGAATTTATTTATATGTTGAATTCAGTTTTAATTCTTGGATCATCTGCAACCAAAATTTGTATATATTTATGGATTCTACAAGCGGTTATTTTTTCGTTTAATGGTTAATCCGGCCAAACAACTGGTTTAAACGGATTTCAATATTTTTAAGTATAGGCATCTCCAAACTCAAACATATCAATACCATTAGTGGAACTTAATTTGTGAAAGTAAAATATAAAAAACCTTAACCCAATATTGTGAAAATTCTAATTTGTTTTTCTTTTTCAAGTTTTTACTTTTTTTCAAATTCAGTGCTTCGATGGAGTGTATTTAATAACCACTCAACTATTGGTTTGATGATGGTGAAAGTTTCAAAACCTTATCAAATTGCCATTAACAACTTTTACCCATAAAATAAAACAACTAATAAAATATCTAAGAAGAAAATAAAAACATCAAAATAGCCTTAAGACAGATAAAAAGAAAAAGGAACGAAAATATGAATCTAGTAACAGATCACAAGATTCACTAGCAGTCACTCACATGCAAGGTAAGACTCTGCAAATAGGTTTCGTATTAGTATGTAGTTTAGATGATGAACCGATCACACTTGCAACTTTTCTTCCGAAATCGAGTGAGTAAAACTGGCGGATGGTATCCCCTTGATTCCATGCTGAAACATACAAAACTTTGCAATCCACGGGATCTACGGCTAATAGCCACACATTTTCTCTAAGAAGGTCACCATAAATGTGTCGATCTATCCAATCCAAACAAAATCTATAATGAACTGTCCAAATTTTTTCTCCTTCAAACTCGTCATATTTCCAAACAATAGTCCTAGTGCATTTAAAATCTACGGTTACATAGTAGAGATGATTTTGGCTTGTTCCAAACGTATTATGTAAACCTGTGATTCCAGGTAATGTAATCACAACACACGTATCAAGATTTGTATCAAATGCGAGAACTACTTCTTCTTCTTCTATTTCACTTCTCCAATACAAAGTTCCTCTATGTTCGAGAGCATTAGCCATACCTGGTGAAAACATAAGTATACGATCAACTTTTTTCGTTATATTTCGGTTCCACTCATTAGTTGCAGAGTCGAATATCTCCATCGTCAAATTGTTGGAACGAAAAGTTTGAGAAGCCCTAACAATCTTCACAATCTTGAAGTGAGTGATCTTAGTCAAACTTTTTTCAGATTTACGAATCCGTTTCTGGTAGGAAACAATTCCCCACAAAGCAATTTCGTTGGTGCTGTATTTACAATCACTGACAGGAAACCATTGCTTCGTCACCAAATTGTAGACATGGTAAGGTTCCGCCGAATGAACGTATATCTTGGTGCATAATAGAAATCTATTACACGAAGCTAGAACCTTATTATATTTAAATATTTTCAACCCTAGCATTGAATCTCCACTAATACGTAAGTAAAAAAAATCGTCACCGATATTTTGATATAAAGTTAAAGGAGACCAACAAGAGTTTCTCCGAACCTTGTATTCGGAAAGGAAGGAAGGAGCGGAGACAATCTTCATCTGATAGAGTTGTTTAATGGGAAGTTTGTAAAAGATATCGAGCAGGATTTCCGATGGAAGATCATTGACATTCGATGGCGATTTTCGTTCTGGCTGTATATCCAAGCCAAAGCAACCCGTTAAAAGTACAAGAAACATTATTAGATAGGTGAAGACTGATTACAACTTTGATTTCTAAACTCTTATATACTAATTAGTTAGAATGCCGAATTAGACTTTGATTAAGATTCTTTTTCTCCTAATTAGTTAAGGAATGAAATCCTAATAAGGCATTTTGAAAATTTCAATTTTAAAAAAAAATTGACACTGCAATAACGTATACTCCAAAAGAAATAAATTTATAGCCAAATAAGAAATGTCACGTACCAAAAAGAATGAAGAAAAAAAAAGAAATATATCATATACTCCATTCAAAAATAGTATAGATTATGTGATACTCGAGATTTTTCTTTGATATGTAATATCATTGTGTATTTTTATGGTAATTAGGAATGGTTTAAATTTTGTGGTTGAATATTAGCTTTTAATTGTAGAAAGAATATAAATTAAGTTTTTGAAGACATGTGAGGTAGTTCTTGAATGGCTAATTAATTTAATGAGATTGATAATTTTTAACTTGGTTGAGAGAAAGAAATAAAAAGTGATTATTGGATAATTAAACTAAAAAGGTGGTGTGACATGTGTATAGCATGCATATCTTGAAGTATGGTGTAGATGACAAATGTTTTACTAACTCTTCACAATTGTAAGAAAATTTTATAGAGTTAGGTGTCAAGAAGCCAAGAACACTCTTTAATTTTAGTTTCCTCCTTTTTCTTTCATAAAATTTACAACTTCATTTATAGCATTTATTTGAAGAAAAGTAAATCTAAATATTGGAGGGGTTAATTCATCAACTCAAGTTTTAGAGATTTATGGATTTAGCACTTAAAGGTCTACTCCGGCCAAAACCCTTGGAAAAACTTGGATACAAAAATCACCATGGACGAGTTTCTTATAATGGCTTGAATCGACTTCAGTCGATCGAATACGTCGGAGCTTTCTGGTGACCGGCGATGGACTCTTGGGATGATACTTCAGACAAATTTATTTCTAAACGGTTTAGGTATGGCTTTTAAGTAAGTTTAAGTCACCGAGAAAAATGCACGAAAAAAATATATTTTTTCGGTGTAGAAAACGTTAAATGCTTTATAAATATATAAAATATGGGTAGAGAACATTAGAAGGAACTAGTAGAGATGGTGCTTAGATGTTTGGTTTCTCATATCTTGGTTGGGAGGTCTTGGGATCAAGTCCCCATTCCTTTATTAATATTGCTATTTTGAATGGAATTAGAGTCGTGTATCGTTAATTTTGGTATTTTCTATTCCTAACTAGAGGTGCATGGAAAAAAAAAATTTCCTTGAAAACGTGCCCTCTTATACGAATTTTTAGATTCGTCACTGCTTTGAGGTGATATGTTCTTGGGGTGTTTTATTATAACTAAGTTAATTACAAAGACTTATATCCACTGATCTTAATTGATAGTTTTACCAAATAGAATTTGGTGTATGTCAAGAGTTATGGGAAATTAATATGAGATACACTTGGGGAAATTTGGATCTATTATGACTGAATTTATACAACCTGAAAATTATTATAGTATTTTGGAATTTATCATATGTGCTTATTTATAGTGAAAATAGATATATTATATATGATTCCGAATAGTTAATGGAAATGAATTAGATCCAATAGAGATCTAGTCTTAGGAGCTTATGTATTATATTTGCACATATATTCTAAGTTAGGATAGGACATGTTAGATGAAAGACTTAGTATAGTAAATTTGTTACTTGACATTAATGTTCAAGTGGTCCTTGAATGTCCAAATTGAATTTGGACATTGACCCTAAATTTAACAATTTCGATTATATTCACATTAAAAACTAAATTCTAGACACTAAAAACTAAACCCTAGACTCTAAATCATCAACCCTAGACATTAAAAACTAAACCCTAGACCCTAAATCATCGACCCTAGATGATGTGATACTCCGGACTAATAATTCGATGACACGTCACATATTAGTATCTAGGATTGATGATTTAGGGTCTAGGGTTTAGTTTTTAGTGTCTAGGGTCGATGATTTAGGGTCTAGGGTTTAGTTTTTAGTGTCTAGGATTTAATTTTTAATGTGAATATAATCGAAATTGTTAGATCTAATGGTCAATGTCCAAATTCAATTTGGACATTCAAGGACCACTTGAACATTACTGTGTTACTTGAATATTATGAATATTCTTATTGTCACGCCAATTAAAGAAGAAAGAATAAGTTATATAAAACTAAATATGGTTATTATTGTGTTTGATGGGTATAAACTTATATTGTAAGGGTAAGAATTAGAATGTAATGTAAAAACATTATTCATATTGTGTTTTTAAATAAATTAAATTACGGGTGATTCTATATAATGGTGCCTTCTTAAATAAAAGAAGGCATTGGAGTACCATGAGTCAGGATGTATTGATAGATTTTTAAGATCAAAAGCGTAGAACTACGTGGCTTTGATTCTCGGTTGGAGATAACGGGATACGTAAGAAGCTTGATAATTAATATTATCGGGTCCAAGCCAAATTAGATAGAATAGGTTAAAGAGTTTCTAACCATTTGATAGTTTGTAATATTCGAGTGCGGGTGTCACAACTTACCCTCGCGTTGCTTCGGAGAACTTTTCTTTGAGTGATTTTTCGAATTATTTGTTGGTTCAATAACATATTTACTATTTCTAATGTGTTTTGTTAGTGCTTTTGTGTTTTTGCTTTAGTTAGGACTTGAGAGTGTTAGAAATATTTTGTTCCAACACAACCAATATTATATAACGTCATCAAATACTTGAATAATTTCAAAAAATAATAAAGAATGCTAATATTACCTGATAGTAAGGAGTAATTTCGCTCTCCTGAGCAATGTTAGACATTTATTATGTGTGTTTCGCGCCTAATTTATGGATCATTTGCTTTGTTTCACTAATTACATTGTTCGTGTTTTTTTTCTCTTGACAGAAAAAGAAAATCTAAATGAGCTTGAAAGAAAGCACATGATCCATAAATTAGACGTGAAATGCGCATATTAACGTATTAAACACAAAACATGGAAAAATAAAAATTTTTGTAAAATTATTATACACATATATCGGTGGAAATTTGAAAAGTTAACAAAGACACCAAATCAAATTAAAGCAACACATAATAAAGGAGTCCAAACGACAACAATTTGATGTCACTGTGTTTAAAGTTTAGTTTGAAAAAAAATCTCAGATGTCAAGTCATTTTTTGAGTCAGATTCTTTCATCAGCTTTTGCATCTTGTAATCGCCAATAAAGTGCTCTTATTTTTCATGTAACTCAATTAAATGATGTCCATGAAGTGCATATTATGGTTATTTTGTCTTTAAATTTATAAAGCTGTGAACCTCAAGAGTCTGTCTTTCAGAAACATTGACCATCTGCAATCGCTCGAGAAGCTTGACATCTCAGGCTGCTCGAAACTCATAAATTTCCTTGAGTCTGCTGGTTTCTTTTTTCATACTTTTGTTCTTCAATTTACAAGAAAGTCTAAAAGAAATACAAGCTTTGCTTATTAGGCTGCTCAAAACTCGAAACATTCAAGCTTACTAATTGATGCAAACGAAGAATAACTGTTAAAGCTTCATTCATCTCCGAACAAATCAATCTTGAATTCTTCGTACTCTTCTTCAGTTCTCCTGTCAACAAATGCACCTAAAGATTCGTGTTTAATATTTCTATCATATACACTGTTTATTTTCTCTACGTACTTGCCTATACTTAGAAATTAGTTTAGTTAGTCAACTAAGAAATCAAACTCGTTTTTATTTTTAAAATTCATCTAATTTCTTTAAATGAAAATGAAAGAAGCATCAAATATTAGGTTGAAGAACATGAAACCATTCAAAAAGTAGCAAGGGAATGAAAAATGCAACTGGAGGAAAAGCACCAGATGAGGGAAATTAATTCCAATCAATTCCAAAAGTATAGAGTAAGTACAAAATTAAACATTTAGTCCAAAATTAATTATAACACCAACTAGTGAAGTACTAAATATCACCATAAAGAAAATTGAAAAAGTAAAATAAGAAGGGTAAGTTGTTGAGTAATGGCAGAAAAACTCGCAAAACTAAACTATGATAATCATTAAAAACTTCAGCAGAGAAGTCAATAACTGGTTCATGTTTATGAAGTCAAACCAACCGAAACTGGAGCTTAAACAACTATAATTCCGATGTCCCAACTTTCAATCTAATGTCAAGATTGTATGTTCTGGTTCTTAATATACTTGTGCATGTACTGTTATTCATCATTGATTTATATATGGTTACTAATTGTACCCATTTTTGTTTAAATTTTCGGGTGTTCCAGAAACCCAATTTGTCATTCTTGTGATTCACGGCAGCATTGGTGGTCAAGCAGCATTTACGCAAAGTGTTGGAGTTGGCGCAGTGATTGTTTCAAAGGGCGCTGCTGGTTTTAGTGCGTAAGTGTTCGCGTTTCTGATTCGATCTATTAAATATGAAACCTATTTTCTTTCAAGGAGAATTATTTATTTGAAAGACGAATTGATGCTTTTTAAATACTATATATGGTGACATTTAATGCTACTATTTGAGTCGAGTTTACGTACTTTGCAGTGTTGCAGCGACAAAGAGTCCCATTATCTTTATCGGAACTAGAGGACATAGGGACGACTATGAAGTTTTTGATGCTAATTAAAGCTTTTGTTAATCACCTATTAGGTATTTATAAATTAGCTTGTTTTACTTCTCTCCTACCGATATTCCTTGTTTATCAGTCACTTGTACGTAATTACATTATAATAAGTTTTCTTCTTCTTCTAGACATCGGTGATTGGTCTGGACTTAAAGACAAGATTCCTGGGGTTGTTCCTTGGGAGCAACAATCTAATAAGCTTTTGCGGAAACTCTCAAAAGGGAACTTTACGTTGAGGACTATGTATGAGCAAGTACAACACATTCTAGAAATGGGTCCTATGTATGAGCAATTATAGAACATTCCCGTGTATGAGGAATTACAGAACATGCTCGGAAAGGGTAGAATGCATGAGCAATTAAAGATCATGCTCGAAATCGGTCCTATCTATGAGCATGTAAAAAACAAGTTCAAATTGGATCCTATGTGTGAGCAATTCCAGGAAATGCTCGAAAAGTGTCCTCTTAGCCAGGAATTTGTAAGCCTTCCCAAATTTAGAGATGAATTGATACAAAAAGGTCGTGAAAATGAAAGCCATGCAAAAAATTAAGCGGTACGTGACCATGATAGGTTCAATGACAAATGAAGGTAAGTAAATGTTTTTTTTAAACAGTATTTATTATGTCTATTATGTTATGTCCTGGATTTGCAGAACTGGCAGTATATAATTTGTGGTTGCCTATGTGTTGCAGAGTTGGATGATTCTGCTCTGAAACTTATGAATGACTTGCGAATTATGAGGATAGCAACAGACTCAGCGCACTATGTAAGGGAGGTGATCGAAATGTTGGAAGAGTATATGCGTTTGGGGAAAAAGTGGAGGCGAATGAGACACGTAATGCTAAGCAAGAAGCAGGGTGAAATGAGCAGGAATGTCAACTAGCCAAGAATCCGGCACCGATATATTATCTAAATTCTAACCTAATTTGAATTGATGTGGTCAATTGATTTTCACAGTATGCCAAGTTAAATAAGTTTTGATTTTTTCAAATCAATCATTTGCCTTCATTGATTTGAATTGACATATATCACTATAAACATTGTTCTTTTAATAGGTTAACCTATAGCGTTGTTCTAATAGGTTAGATGCAATACGCTAGGCCTGTTGTATACCACTTTCCACGTCGTTCGATCAACTTATAAAATTCGAAAATAAAAACTAAAAATATGTAAAATTAATTGTGTAATAATACGTCAACAAGTAGAACGCTCTTTACATGTGAGCATTGTAATCTTAAAAAATAGAAGATGGCCTTCAAGTATTTCACCTGGATTGATTAGAAAAAGGACTTGCTGTTTTACTACATTTGAAGAAAACAACAAGAACACACTGAAATTGTTATTAACGCATCAGAGAACAGTAAGAACACACTGAAAAGAAAGAAGAACAATCAAAGTCAAGTTACGGATCATCCATGCTTTGAAAACTTTCTTCACAAATTCTTGTTGGCTTCTAATGTAATACCCTTGAAAAAGTCCGTTACTTCGCACATGAGCACCTGAAACGTATATCCCAAAATGGGGAACTGTAAAATGACAACAACGCTTATCCGTAACATAAAAACAAGGCTCACCCACTGGAACTGCAAGCAGATCTAGAGTTTATTCTCCTTCTAAAGTTATGAAAATATACAACTCCCATGAGCCGCTCGTGGTACGCTTTTGCTTGGGATATATTTCGAATCTCGACAATAAGGACACAGTCCAGAATCCTGAGTTCTCTTGGCGGGTACGAATGAAGACGCCCTTCAAAAGAAAAGAGTATCCTTGCATTGTGTTTCCACAAAACATTTTCCCTTCTAAGGGCACGTTGTACAAATGTGTACTGGTAATTCGGGGGGAGTCTGTGCCTCCTACACCAGCAATATTTGTGAAGTTTCATCCTTAACCTCACAAAGCATCGCACTGTGTCACAGATCTTTTGAAAGACCAGTTTGTACCTACTGTTCACCACTACTACTTTGAAGTGGTTATCATCTACCTCCGGTGGCAGTGAGAAAAATATACTGCCAGCCACTATTATCCAGTGCACTTAAATCACAACCAACCTCTTTGAGTTCTTTATCACCAACATCGTTGCCTTCTCCCCATACGTAAACCTCCGCTAAGGCATCACTCGTACCCCTTAAATGACCATTTATTGCACCAGAGCCTCCTGAAGATACAGAATAAACAGAGGGGAAAGCAGAACTGGATGGACATAGAACCTTCGGAGCCACGGTATACATTTCCATATCAGAAAGCACCTTTTCTAGGCCTGCTTTAGGAGGACTGCCGTATGGAGTACAAAGATGTAGACCATCCTACACCAATAAGAAACAAAAATCCCAGAAATGAAAATATGGAGGATTTGCAGTTCCACATCAAATTATCTTCTTTTTTTTAATTAATTATTTACGATTGGTGTTACTAAACCATATTCTTTATGCTTCATCGGTAATTGATAACAATTTCGTAACATTCAATTCAATTCATTTCAATTTTAATCATAAGAAACATGACGTAAAATAAATTAAATATATTAAAATCAATTAAAACTTAAAAAATAAGTATTATTTATTGGGATAGAAACACATATGCTTAAAGCTTAATAAAAAAACCAAAAGGAAAAGGAGAAAAAACAACCTAAGTTTTAGCAATCTTGCAAAATTTGCAGGCAATGAAAGGGTGAGTTTGTTTATATAAATTGTCATCAGCAGTTGGTGGTGGTAGCGTAGGAACTAGTGTCGGCCAACTCGGTTGAACATACCCAATAACATAATTGTGTTTTGTATAACAATAATAACTACTGCTGAGTATCTTCAACCATTTTGTTCCTATATTATATGAGATAATCCAATTAATACATTCGTCTAACGTTACTGAAAGAAATAAGGTATTGCAGTCCACGGGATCCATGCCGAGTACTCGCCAACTAAATGTATAAGTCCAGGTATATGGATCATGCAATACGCGAAAAACCAGACCATACAAATCATAGTTGCAATGAATTTGAACCCAATTTCGTTTTCCTTCAAACTCGTCACATCTCCAAATATTGCAAGGATGATACTGTTTAGTTTGAAAGTCAATTTCCACATAGTAGAGACAATTTTGGCTTACTCCAAGCTTGTGATGGACATTGTCATCACAAGTTCCAGGTAAATCAAAGAGATATACTCGATTAACGTTTGGATCGAATGCTAGAACAACATTGTTTTTTCTACATTCCCAATATAGAATTCCTCCGTGCTCTATAGCGGTGACCTTGTTGTCAAAGATAACAGGTGAAACCTTGAACGAGTATTTATATACCTTCCATTGGTTAGTTGCAGAGTCGAATATCTCCAACTTCAAATCTTTTGAGTTTGCTTCAGGACTAGTGATGATCCGAACCACTTTGAACGTAGTGATTTCAGAGCTTGAGTTGCAAACGAATCCTGACAAAACCGATTCTTTACATGTCGGTGGAGAAGGGAGGGTAATCAATTGCTTCGTCACGGGATTGCAGACATAGTAAAGGCAGTGACACGAACAGCTTATTCGGGTGCATAATAACAACCCATTACTTGAAGCTAAGCAACAAACTTCATCTCTTTTTCCACGCGGTGAGTCCCTAGGGACGAATTTGAAGGAATTTTTTCGTGATATTGACCACAATTTCCCGTTGTTGGTTATGTCTCGACTGTGAACGCAACTATTAGAATAATGAGAGGTCAAGTACAAGGTAAAAATTGGTCTGTTGTCAGAAGAAAAGGTGTTCCTCCGAAGGGAGAATTCGGAAGCAAAGGAAGGACGGGAGATGACTGATGACCAGAGCTTGCAAACGATCTTACACCTATGAAGTTGTTTAACGGGAAGTTTGTAAAGGATTTCGAGCAGTGCTTCTAATGGAAGATCATTGATAGGAAATTTAGAAGATGGAGATTTTGTGTTCCTCAATCTTCCAAAGTAAAACCAATTAGTCATTGGATCAAAGTTAAGCGAACAGTCTTTTCAAAAAAAAGTTAAGCGAACAGATTAAAAAGTTAAGGCATAATTACCCTTATATAAATGAATTTGATTAATAGAGTTTAAGTAGGAATTCCACTTCTAATTGGTTTGTAAGTCATATACGAACTACACTAATAAATTAGGATGGAGTTTTTTTATTTGATAGTCGTTAGGAAAGACAATTTATGTGATATGGATTTTAACTTTAGAGTCATTAACCCTGTCTTAATCAATATTATATTATGTAAATATAAGTAATTCAACAAGGAAATTGGTTTTAGAACTACTGTACCTGTATAATATTTTCTGGTTGTATAATATTGTTTATCTGAAAATTGAGATATTTAAGCACATTGATGTTATATTATGATAATTGTGTTGTCTACTTAAATCAAACTAACAAGCAACGCCGCTGCTCAATCCCTTGCTTGTTTTATAGTATACTTTTCTTGCAGGATGCTGGGTGTGCAGGAACGCCCAACGAAGTTTCCGCCTTTATTTATTTCGTCGTGCTGCTACGATGTAATGTGCAGTCATCCCAAGACAGCAGGATGTATGGTGTAGGCCCCCTATTTTCTCTCCCTTAAAGTCCTTTTTAGATTGATTGGGAAGTCGGGAATAGAGCAGTGGCTTATTCGGCGCTTCACAATTCATTCATTATCGAGCATAGCTGTTCACGAAAGGTGGCATGGACATCTGTCGGCAGCGGGAGTCTTACATCTGAGCGAGAGGCCATACCAATCCCATTCATCCTGGTCCGATCCAAACGGGTCTTGTTGAATAAATAAGATCCGGAATAGAATGACTGGAATGTTGTAGAAATGCCAAGAGCTTGCTATTCTTTTCCCTAGCTAAACCAAGCAAGCAAATGTGTTTTCCCTAGGAAGCATATAAAACATTACCATCCGTGTGATCAATCTATCGCTAACAAACGACATATCATACCACTACTATAGTGAAAAAAGCGAACAAAACAGTGTTGATGTACCCAATCCAAATTAAATCCCCGATGAAAACTCCAAGTTCTTTTTCCTTCAAAATCGTCATATATATCTCCAAACATAAGTGCCCTGAGAATATTCTATGAAAACATAGTAGACATGATCTCTGCTTGCTCCAAACGCACTATGACCATAATAACGACACAATCTCGGTAATGGAATCTTATTACACGTATCAATATTAAGATCAAAGCAATGAGCCTAAGCATATATGTTTGCTTCTCCAATACAAGATTCCTTAACTAAAACAAAAGCATTAATTATATCTTACAAATACAAAATAGCTCGTACGCTGTGATTCGAGATCAATAAGCTAAGATCTCACCATGCCACATTGGTTATAAATATGTTTCATATTGTATTCAATTCTTTCCATATTTACGAGATTATAAATGTACAAATATTACAAAATTGACAAAAACTTGAAAATAATTCATTTCCTGTCATAATAGTCTTAAACGACTTATATAAAATAGAACCTTAAGTATAAAGAAATTGAAGAAGAATATAAAACGTAAACTCCAAATCCTTAAGTATAAAGAAATGGTCACTCTAATAAAAATATATGATAGCAAAGCAGGACTGTGGTGGTAACCATCTACGGATCTAGGAATTTAACTAGTTTTCCGGTGTTTTTCGACTAGTTGATGCTCTAACCCACCTTGAACTCCCTCTAGATATGTTATTGGTGGCTGCGTAGGAACCGATGTCGGCCAAAACGATTGAACAAACAACAAACTCCGTATATCTTTTTTCACTGGGAAAGAACATAGCTTCCTCATCTCTCTCTTTTCGAAATCGAGCTGGATGCAAGAGACTTGACCTGATATCGAAACATACAAGATAGTATCCATGGGATCTATAGCTAATAGCTTACAATCCGAATAAGGTTCCAAAGATATCTGTTGACCAATCAAATCCAAATCAAACACCCTATTCCAAGTATATTCTTCGTTAAACTTGTCACATCTCCAAATACGGATATGATTTGGGTAACAATTTATGATCACATAGTAGAGATATTCTTGACTTACTCCTAGCACATTAGGTGATAGATGTGTTGGCTTTACAGGTAATGAAATACGACGACTCAGATCAAGATTTGAATTGAACACAATAGCATTGCCTTCATTTGTCCAATACAAAATCCCTTCATGTTCAACAACGTTAACATCATACCTTGTTGTGTGTAAAATTTGATTTTAGAATTAACAGTTTCCGTTAATTCCCTCCATTTGTTAGTTGCAGACTCGAATATCTCAAAATTAAGAACTTCAGTATTTCTAGTTCCAAGCTTCACCACCTTGAACTGAGTCAAACCATCTTCAGATTGAGAATCCGGATCGCAAACAATTCCGTACGAAGTAAATAGGCCGGTGGTGGGTGAGGGAGGGGAAACCATTGCTTCGTGGCGGGATTACATAGTAAATCTCCAGGAAATCCCAATAGAGAGTATTGCTGCATAATAAAAGTCCATTACTCGATGCTAACACGTCCTGATAGAAATTTTTCACCGGAAAATTATCAGGAAGAAAGTCCAAGGAAACTCGTGGACAGTTTTTCGAACATGAGAGTGACTCCGTCTCAAAGGTTAGCGTTTCGCCATTGAACATATTAGACCATTCATGAGGAAACTTCAAGTATAAAGTCAGAGACGGTCTGATTGAAGTAGAAGAAGGATTTCTTTGCACGAATCGGTATGGAAAGGAAGGATGAGAGATGAGCGATAACCAAAGCTTGCAGAAGATCTTGTTCTTATGGAGTTGTTTTACGGGAATGGCTTAATTTTTCATATAAGGAATCTCCATTTCGAGAGATTTTACCGTACACACTAGGGTTGAGTGTAGAACTTGAAAATTCTTGAATTGAACCGAATATCTGAAGAAAAAGATCTAGAATTGTATTGAACCGTTGATTTTCACTTTAGAACCGCGCGGACCGGATTGTACCGTTGACTTTTTTTCAATACGGTTATGGAGATTTGCAAATGTCTAATATTACTGTGTAAATGTAATGGAGAATATAGAACCGGACCGAATATCCGAATAAAAAGATCTAAAATTGAATTGAATCATTGACTTTTATCAATACAATCCTGAAGATTTTTAGACACCCGGAGTGAAAGACCCGTACCTCCTGTTAAATTTTTGCTTTAAATTCGCCTCCCCAATTCTCATTCACGGTGCATGTATATATAGTTTACAAATAATTCTACACAAACTAGGAAAACCTTCCAAATATTCCTATGGAGACTAAACATAATATTCCTATGTAACTAATTAGTCTTTAATACTCTCTCTCTCAAGTTGGAGCAAGTCAATCACAAATGTCCAACTTGCGCTTCAGAAACTAAAATTGTATTTTCCCGAATAATAAAATTTTGTCTTCAAACAGCCCTTTTTTGCTACTTTTTTCTCGGTAAACTGTCTCGACTCTTTTCTTTTCCATAATCGTGTCTCACAATGCTAGACTCCTAGCACTACATGATATCATTCTCATAATATCATCAATATCTCAATACACCTTACTCGCATATGGATGACGTGTTATATGTTAAGCCAATTAATAGTTGATACGTAGCATTTCAATCGGTAAGATTTTAACACTATGTAAAATTTATATAATAATTATTTATAATAGCATATCTTTTAAAATAATTATTTATATTAATATTAATTAATTAATAGCACATCATTTACTTTCGAACAAAAATAGCACATCCTTTATAATATTTATTTATATAAGTTTTAGATAGTAAAATAAAACACTTGAATTTTAGCCTCTATGTCACGGCTAACATTTTAGAATATTGTTTTCAAATGGTACAAAATATAAGCCTAACTTATAAATAACATAAACCGCAAAATTTTTATAAAGAATGACCCTTGCATTATTGTAATAATATCTGTACTTGTATAGTATTTTTTATTATTTTTTTTTTCCTAAAGACCATACTGTATTGTTTAAAAATGAAAAGTCGCAAAGATATGTTTAATTCTCAAGCCCAAGATAACAGTTTGGGCTGATGTTGGGCCGGATTGAGAATTATAGAAGTTCCTTTCAATCTATAGTTATTATTATGGTGTAGGCTATGGTGACTTTGTTTTTGAGTTACTTTGTTTGTACTTTGCTTTATTCACCATTAGATCACTTTTCACCCCATGATCTAATGGTGGACAAAACAAAGTAATGATTACTTTGTCAAAAACAAAGTGACCATAGAATTTCCCTATTATTATTATTTCCGATTTTAAATGTTAGTCGCTTTTGTAAAAATATGTGAAATTAAAATATCATTAATTACAACATATAAAAAATTAATCTATTCTCATTTTATTTCTCTTGTCTTACTTATTTTTTTAAACTTCTAAGAACATAGAGGCATAATTGACAAAACACTAATCTGTATTACCATAAATGACAAAAACGACCAATATTTGTGGAAAATTTCGCTTCTAAAAAACCACCAACATTTAAAAATGAAGAAATTATTATTTTTCATTTTCATTTTTCTTTTTTTGCTATTTGGACCTTTTTTGAGACTTTTTTTCTTGTTTATTCATGTGATTTATCTCTTTTCTGGTTGGAGAATCTTTTTAGGGGAAAAAATTAATTATTTATGTAATTTCTTATCAAAATTCATTTACTTCATATTTACTCCTCTTCTTTGGACATTGTCTACATGTGCTTTTATTATGTACTTGTGGTAAATAGTCCCGTTTAAATATATAGAAGGATGTAGTAAAATTTCGAAATTTCATCTAGTATCCAAATTCACATTTGGCCGACATTCCGGATCTGGGCCGAGTCTAAGAATTATGGTATCTAAATTCCTCTCAGTCGTCGTTGTGTGGAATCAATCCGCAAACTGCGCCAACCGACGATTGGTTTTCTATCTTATTTTCAAGTTAGCATTAACCATATTAATCCTATAGAAGTATGTCAATGTTGTGGGACATGTTTGCACTCATGTCACTATACCATCTCTATTAAACTAAACACGAATTTGAGAAATTTGTGTCATATTTGAAAGTAATGACTTTAATTTTAAATATGACACAAATTTCTCAAATTCGTGTTTAGTTTAATAGAGATGGTATAGTGACATGAGTGCAAACACGTCCCAAAGCATTGACATACTTCTATAGGATTAATATGGTTAATGCTAACTTGAAAATAAGATAGAAAACCAATCGTCGGTTGGCACAATTTGCGGATTGATTAGACGACAATAATTCTAAAAATCTATAGCATATATTTCATATCATTTTTGACTTTGTTTACACAAAATTCATGTCAATAAAAAAATGACCAATATCTACAAACCTAACCCAAATTTTATATCACGCATCGATGTCTTTTCATATAATCATATTTTTGTTCCATATATAATTGTCCCTCCCTTAATTCTAAATCGTGGCTTCGCGACCGTACACAAGAAATGGATTCTTGAAAATTTGAGGCTGAATGATTGTTTTGCCTTTTTGGAACTCTTTAATCTAATTTTCTAACTCTCCTTTAAGAAAAAATCTAATTTTTTCTCTTTGATAGAAAAAAGAAAATCTAGTTTTACAAGTCATAAAGAGGCAGCTTTATTAGTAGTGTGGGTTTGCTTTTTACCTTTTACATTGTGATAATCCCATTCATCTTTCTATCTTTTTGCGAGTCCATTTCATCTTTAATTTCATTGTAATTTATCTTCCATTTATATAGGAAAATAAAATATTACTAAAACTTTATTTATATAATAAAATTACATTAAACCATATGGTCAATGCTGGAATGCTGAGTAGAATATTTTGAGTTACAAAATTGATATAAAATCAAGGAGAGTTTCTATCCTATATCTAGCGTACGGAAAAGATGATATGCTAAGTTACGTTGTCTTTAGTTTTTAAAACTCTTTTCATTGGTATCGTTTTGATTAACAGAACTCATAGAAATTTTAGGTCTTTTTATTCCTTACAATCGTTGATTTTAGAAGTTAAGTAGCACAATTCAATTAAAGTTTGAGAAAACTATAAATCTCTGGCACGCCTGCACACCTTACTAAAAAGAGCCGAAACACCTATAAAATCTATAACTCCAAAACAAATTATGTATTCATTAACAAAATATTCAGTTGAAAAATAAATGCTTAAATTTCTAAAGCCGCATAATTTTTGGGGCCTTGTGCGAGGGGCACCTTACACCCCCTTGTCTATTGTCATGCACCGAGTAAATAAATAGTTATTATGTAGCATTTCAATCAATAAAATTTTGACATTATTAAGAGAGATTTTAGTATACTCCTGGAGCACGATGACGTGGTACTCCAAGCCAATGAATAGTAGACATGTGTCTCATTAACCAATAAGATTTTGACAATGTGTAATTAATTAAAATGTAATTCTTAGTTAATTATTTATATAAAATTCTAGATCCAAAAATAAAAACCCTAGACCCCAAAAAATAAACCCTAAACCCTAAATGATGAACCCTAGATACTAACCGATATGACGTGTCATCAAATTATAGGTCCGGAGTACCACATCACCCGTACTCCAAGAATATTCTAAAATTTCTCCATTAATTGATTACATATTTTTAAGTTAATTACTTGTATAAAATTTTAGATATTAAAACAAAATTCTATACCTTAAATTATAAATAATAGATACTAACATATATCGACATTAAGATATTAGTTATTTGAATGGATATTAGGTGTGTTGCATGTTTTTTAAAATTTCTTCTAAATGAATGACATGCAAAATAAAAGGGTTTTAATTTCATTTTAATTCTCTTATGATTTCGTTTGTTAATTGTGGTTTGTTTTTGAAGAAATAAATGATAATTATCTTTTTATGTTTGAAAAAATCAAGGAAGAGACATAAAGACGTCTGGGCGTCGAAATGTCTAAGAGCAGATTTGCCATTTTCAAAAAATCGGGTTATGCTTATGATTTCTCTCGACTTATCTTATGTGCTAATCTTTGGAAATGGTAAAAGTGCATTCGAACACATCAGCACCTCAGACGACGTTTATGTCTCTTCCTCAAGTAAATTGCACCAGCAGTATCCAAGCTATAGGTCATTTTCCAAACTGGTACCTAAAAAGAATTTTTGTCTAACTAGAATCACAAACAACTGGTGACCCCCCAAACTAGTACCTATCTACCTGCTATAACCGATTAACACCAAGTCAACCCTCTAGTTGATTTTATTAACACTGAGCGTTGACTTGCCGGTAACTGGTTATAGCAGGTAAGTAGGTACTAATTTGGGAGGTCACCAATAGTTTCAGATTTTGGTTGGGAAAATTTTTCTTTTTAGGTATCAGTTTAGAAAACGACCTATAATTTAAATACCGCTGGTGTAATTTACCCTCTCTTCCTCAATTCACAAACGAAGAAAAGTACATTCCTCTATTTTTCTAAATACAAACTATAAGAATAATCTATCAAAAAAAAGAAAAGCGAAACTCTAAGACATTAATATGAAATTAAAAGTGAAATTATAGTTCCAAATCCGAAACTAATTACCCAAAATTTGATTCATAAAATAGTATGTCAATTGTTTTTATTTTACTAATTATTGATGTGACTATGAGTTTAATGGTCTTTGGTCAATTCAGTTGCATTGGTTGTCCACCTAAGTATAAACAACTATCCTTTGTTTACTTTTCTATTATTTCATGTATTTCCATCAAATTGACTTTTCTTTTCTTTTATGGAATCTAACATTCTAGAACGCCTTTTTAATTATTTCTTATATTCGTTTAATTAATTAAATTATTATTCCAATTCATAATTGGGAACTAATGTCAAATCCTAGAATTGAACAACATCATCTTTGTCCATTGTTATTGTTTCTAAGCTTTTGTTTGTTTTTTTTGGTTTTTTTCCTTGTTGAGTAATATGTTGTTTTTATGATCAATTTTAAAAACTCTAATTCTAAAAATCTCTTATTTTGAGCTTAATTTGGAAGAGAACAAAAATAACATTTTGCTTCTTTCTTCCTCTTCACAGCCCGAATATGATTTACTTTCCTTCTTCTTTTCATCCATTTTTTTGTTTAGCATCATATATTTCAATAGTATTATTTGATTATCAGATCTGCATCCGTTAGCTATATTTTCGTCATTTATAGCTCGTTCAAATTTAGCATGGACGGAAAAGGTTGACTTAATCCATAGATCTGTAGAACTACGTAGGAGAGTGCAATTTCAGGAAGGATTTAGATCCAATTTTCTAG
Organism: Euphorbia peplus; assembly: GCA_028411795.1. NCBI lineage: Eukaryota > Viridiplantae > Streptophyta > Magnoliopsida > Malpighiales > Euphorbiaceae > Euphorbia > Euphorbia peplus. The sequence goes on along the minus strand of CP110843.1, from coordinate 1,118,562 downwards.
GGGACATAAATGTTGAAGAATGGTTTTCAATTGTTTTTCTGCAGTCTCAAGAAATATATGATTTATTATGTCGCTTTTTAGTACCTTTATGGTGCCTTTTATATGTGGATGAGAAATGTCACATATTAAATGTTGCTACTTATAAATTATATAAAAAAGATTCTCATTAATTTTATAAGGAATATACCTTATTGTGAATTATCTTTCATATTACCTTCCAACTTTTTTGAATTTAAGATTATGTTCCCTATGAACGACGTGAGGTTATAATCTCGTGTATTGTTGAAGATTTTTATAATTAAATATAAATGTAATTACGTAAATTGAAATAAAACAATTTTTTTTTTCTGTTTTTAATAGCTGATAGAAGATAGTTTTTCTTTTAAAATAAAATTGTTATTAATGATTTTTTTTTCCAATTTTAAACGAACCATTGTATCTACTTATTCAATTGGATTAAGAGGTTAGGAGGAGGCCCATTGCAACTTAGAAGACAGGATTCATCAAAACTCATTTTCCTTAGAGATAATCCAAAGATCTAGCTAACTCTAAAAGACTAAAAAAGATCTTTTCCAGAGAGTTAAACGCATATGAATATTTTAGATAGCATGCAACAATGTTTTCATTTCTCATTTTTATGTGTTCTTGTTGTTAATTCTTTCTTTATAATTTACTTTGAAATTTCAGTCAAGTTAAGGATCCTCACCAATATAGATAATCGAACATGTACCTATTACTTGAAGTATAAAGCACAATGAAAAAAATAAAATCAAACCAAAGTTTGATATCTATTTTACTATAAAAGAGACGATTTGACGGTTATTGCCCTTATATGAGATTGATGTTATGAGCAAAAACAGCTAATAATATAAAATATTTACGGTCATTGCCCTTATATGAGATTGATATTGTCCTATGCACTTATTAGCAAAATTTCGACATAACGTTGCGCTATTCTTTATAGAAATATACGAATATGAATTAAATAATATAAGTAACATGAACTAGAAGCCAACAAAGGACAAAAACAAAAGGAAATGGAACAAAGAAGTAGCAAATGACAACTAATCGTTAGGGAATTCTCACATTGACATTGATTAATTATATATTAATTTGTTACCAAAACAAAAAATTATATATTAATTTACATTAGCACATATGACCTGGCTTTAAGCTCCCTAATTAAACTGTAATTATAATATGAATTGTTATTCAATATTTAAGTCACAATAAAACATATTTTATATTTTGTAAGAAAATGTAATATATTATGTTTTTTTATAAAATACTTTAGTGTAAATTAGTTTTATGAAATAATCTGAAACCCTTAATAAAAAAAAAAAACTTTCAAATATCATAATTCTTAGACCCGCTTCGAATTCGAATTAGTCGGTCCAGTGTGGATACCGGATGGAAACCAAAAAAAAAAAAAACTTTAAAATGAGAAGATGGTATTAATAGTGAGTTGAGATAAATTTTAGCTACATGATCGAGTCAAAAAAGAAAATCACAGTTTATAAATGTTAAGTGGAAAAGGCAGTATAAAATTGTAAATGAAAAATTAATCCTTCAATTATAAACATAGGTGTAGGCTATGGTCACTTTGTTTTTCCCTTACTTTGTCTACACTTTGTCTTTTTCACCATTGGATTAGCTTCTAACCAATGATCTAATGGTTGAAAAAACAAAATAATGGTTACTTTGTGAAAAACAAAGTGACCATAGAATATCCCATAAACATAGAGAACTATATGTTCTGTACAAAGTTTATTTAGAATAAAATAAAGGTGGAAAGAACATATGCATAATGCATATATCCTTAGTTTCAATGTGAGAAATTGAGAATAATATTGTATTATGACAAATACTATTGATCAGTTGATAGGCTGGATTATGAATAGACAGATGGATTTATAGTTTAGTTTATTTAATTTGCATGAAGATCATATTATTAACTTTATGGAGTATTAAGAATTCTAGTTATCTTACAAGTATTTCCTTCATATAAAACTTTTGTAACCGTTCTCTTAAAAAAAAAAAACAAACAAACTTTTGTAACTGGAAGAACTGAAAAAAAAATCTAATTAATTTAAAATTTTATTATATTTAAAGCAAATCAAATCAAATACTAATCGTTAGTTGGCGCAGTGATAGTATGAGGCTGCATTTGATAGAGAAGTCTGTAGATCGATCTCCCACAACAACGATTGAGAGGAATATATTATAATCCTTAGATCCGTTCCGAATGCAAATTAATCGACACAGTTTTTGGATATTGTATAGAACACCCAGGCTATGGTGAGGGAGTCCCTCACTTACTATTCTAAGGGAGTTTTAGCTTTAATCTAGTTACCAAACAAAATACACCCACCTAATTAATTTAATGAATTTAAAGTAATAAAATCCTAATTTATTTTGTTTACAACTCTTCTAATTAGTATCCTAATTAAATCAAACTCTATTTTCCTAAATACTAATTAATTCAGGAATTAATTAATTAATCATATTATCAGATACGAATGCAAATTGAATTTATTTCAACATTAATTTATTACTATCTTTAACATAAATTATTGTAATGTTAGAATTTAGAGTTTATAAAGTTAGGATTTAGGGTTTATGGGTTTAAAGTTGTTAGAGTCTAGGGTTTATAAAGTTGGGACTACGGGTTTATGATTGTTAGGGTTTAGGGTTTATAAAGTTCGAGTCTAAGAGTTTAGAATTATTTGAATTTAAGGTTGTTAGGATTTATAAAATTAAGGACTACGGGTTTATGATTGTTAGGGTCTAGGGTTTATAAAGTTAGGGTCTAGGAGTTTAGAATTATTTGAATTTAGGATTGTTAGGGTTTAAAAAATTAAGGACTACGGGTTTATGATTGTTAGAGTTTAGGGTTTATAAAGTTAAGATCTAGGAGATTGAGTGAATAAATTAGAGAATTAATAATAGATTTTTGTTCTTTTAAATTAGATGGTTATTTTGTTTGGTAACTAGATTAAAACTAAAACTCCCTTAGAATAGTGAGTGAGGGAGTCCCTCACCATAGCCGGACTGTATATATATATATATATATTATATATATATATATATATGTTTATTCAAAAGAAAAATACTCTAATATCATCCTACTCCAGTAGATATACAATATTTTCACATTTTACAATTATTCTAACATACTTCAATAGATTCGACCATTAAAAATACGATATGTTCAAATTTTACAATCATCTTTTACGAAAATATCATGAGTTTCTAATTTTATTGGTCGATATTTTCAAATTCTACAATCATTTTTTACGAAGATATTATGGGTTTCTAATTTCATTGGTCGGGTGGACTTTTAACAACAATAACAATAACAAAATTAAATTAACACCAACAACACCAACAATTCAATCAAAGCTCAACCTCTTGAAACGCAGACATTTCTCCTTTCTTTCTTTCTTTTTTTCTTTCTCTTTTCCATTCTTCATCTTCTTCTTCTTCTCAAGATTCAATCTTTTTCTATTCTATTAAACCAATCATTGATCCCATTTTAGCAGCCCTTTACGCGCTTCTCCCTCTAAAATCCCCAAACTACCCTCCATTTTCCTTCATCTCCAGATCTGGATTTCTGATTCCATTTTCAGATACCCTTTCTCGCCATCTCTTCTGGGTTCGTTTTGTTTTTCCATTTTACCCCCTTTTTTTAGATCTAATTTCATCTTTCTCTGCTCAATTTTGATGGAAACAAAGCCTACGGATTCAATTCCTAATTTAGGTTAATGGGTTTTGAATATGTGATTCATGTTGGGTTTTTTTTGTGATTCATATTGGGTATTTTTTTTGTTACATGATCTAATTAGTTGTTTATTGATTAATTAGATGTGTATGGAGATGGTGTTTTTTTGTTGTTTTTATTGATGTAATGGATATTATATCTCTATCTAGTATCACCATTGATGTTGTAATGGAATTGGATTGTTGTAGTTCAAACGTTTCGTTTGCGGCTTGATGTGTTGAAAAGGGATCCCTCTTGCTAAATTTAATGCTTAGTCTCTTATTTTGGTAGCTTGCATTCGTCTTTGATCTTAAAAGGTAGAATTCCGGAGCTTATGGGAACCAAGCTATAGGTTAGGGATTCAGTTGAATTGTCGGTTTTGTTGTGTTTCTAATTTTGGTTTATGGGTTTTGATTTGGGGATTCGTATTGGGTTTTTTGTTGCACGATCTAATTGGTTGGATGTGTATGGAGATGGTGTTTTTCTTATTTACATGTAATGGTATATTGTATCTCTATCTAGTATCTCCATTGATATTGTAATGGAATTTGTATTGTAGTTCAAACGTTTCTTTTGCGGATTGATCTGTTGAAAATTTGATGCTTAGTCTCTTTTTTCGATAGCTTGCATTCGTCTTTGATGTTTAATGGTAGAATTCCAGAGCTTTATATTTGATATGTGATAGCCATGGACTATAGTTAGTTGATTCCACGTACTTACGTCAAGAGATTTAGGATTCTATTAAGAAATGGGGTTAATGTATGTTGGGGGTAGCTTAAATCTATAACGGCGTATATTACTTTCAGGACTTGTCAAAATTGTGGATATGTTGGATTATAGTATGGGAACCAAGCTATAGGTTAGGGATTCAATTCATTTGTGGGTTTTGTTGTGTTTCTAATTTAGGTTTATAGGTTTTGATTTCGTGATTCATATTGGGTTTTTTGTTGCACGATCTAGTATGTTGGTTATTGATGAATTGGATGTGTATTGAGATGGTGTTTTTGTTGTTTTCATGTAATGGATATTGAATCTCTCTATCTGGTATCTCCATTGATATTGTAATGGAATTGTATTGTAGTTCACACATTTTGTTTGGTGCTTGATCTGTTAAGAATGGCTAGCTCTTGCAAACTTTGAGGCTTAGTCTCTTTAGAGGTAGAATTTGAGAGCTTAGTATTTGATATGTTTATTTACACGTGTTTGTAGTTTCTTTTCTAGCCATAGACTATAATTAGCTGATTTCACATACTTTTGTCAAAAGGTTTAGGAGTCTGGTTAAGAAATGGGGTGAATGTATGTCCAGGATGGCTTAAATCTATAGCGCGAGGACTTGTCAAAATTGTTGATAGACTGGATTATAGCATGTTTAAAGGTGGAATTCCAGAGCTTAATATTTGATATGTGATATACAAGTATTTGTAGTTTCTTACCTAGCCATAGACTATAATTAGTTGATTCCACATGCTTATGTCAAGAGATTTATGATTCTAGTTAAGGAATGGGGTTAATGTATGTCCAAGGTGGCTTAAATGTATAGCGGGTATATTATATCTAGGACTTGTCAAAATTTTGGATATATTGGATTATAGTGTGGGAACTTATTACTTGATATATGTTTTTCATCTAAATTTGTTGAAATCTTATTTCGGTTAGACTTTTCACTTATGCAGTGAGTGAAAGCGGCCTTTCGAATTGAATTGTGTGATTGGCTTTGCCCGTAGATCACTTTTGGGACAATGAAAAAGGTCTTCGATCAAACCGTTAGGGACATGTAAGTATTACTTATTTTGTCTAATTAACGACACTGGTGGTAGAGACACTAATTAATTTCTATATTCAAGCATTTTCGAACTATATTTTTCTAATAGATTTCTCGTTGCTATGTTTTTACAGTAAGAGAGAGGTCAATAAGAAAGTACTCAAAGTTCCCGGAATAGAACAAAAGGTAATGTTTATGCAGGTTAACTCTGCACTGCAATCTAGTATTTACTCCTAATGTTGTTATCAAATTCGTTTTCTTTCTTCATCTTTCAGGTTCTTGATGCAACTAGTAACGAGCCATGGGGTCCCCATGGAACTCTACTCGCAGAGATTGCACATGCTACTAGAAATTAGTAAGTTTGACCTGATTATTTTTAAATGGCTGCTATTATATGCTTCGGTACTTCTTTACCAAGGATTTAACTTTTGAAATTCCTTGCAGTCATGAGTACCAGATGATCATGTCAGTAGTTTGGAAAAGAATAAATGATACAGGGAAGAACTGGCGGCATGTCTATAAGGTCTGTGTTGTTTCCTAGGCACTTGTTTTTACAATGCGCCTGTATACATTTTTCCTTTTAGCCATCTGTAAAAAACGCAACTACGGCGTTGTTAATTGTGACGTGAGCTCTTCATTTTTATGATGGACGGTGCATCTTACTAGATTTCTTATGTATAATATGTAATTGGCATGTGCCACTTCTCTTTCCAGCATTGCATCATAAGAGCTAACTGAATACTTGTGCTTGCCTCCAGGCTTTGACAGTTCTGGAATACCTGGTTGCTAATGGATCAGAGCGTGTCATAGATGATATAAGGGAACATGCGTATCAAATATCGGTATTTTTACTTTCTTTGATCATAATTTATTGCTATTTTGTGCTGTTGTGGACGTATCACTGTAATAAAATATCTGATTTATCCATGGGTTCAGACACTGTCAGAGTTTCAGTATATTGACTCTAGTGGAAGGGACCAGGGTAGCAATGTGAGGAAGAAATCACAGAGTCTCGTAGTCCTGGTGAATGATAAAGAACGAATAGTTGAAGTTAGACAAAAGGCTGCTTCAAATCGAGAGAAGTGAGTGCAATTCTATTTTTTCTGAGTTTTATTTTATCCCTTTCTGGTTAATTGAATCACCTGCTGAGGAGTTTATTTTTTCCTCATTATATGGAATTTGTAGGTTTCGCACAACATCGGCAGGGGGGATGTACAGGCCTGGTTCATATGGTGAAAGATATGATGATGATCGTTATGAATCTCGCTATGGAAGCAGGGATGAAAGAGAATACAGTTATAAGGATGATGATAGAAATGGTAGATATGGTGACTCTAATAGTCGTGATGGAGATCGTTACAGTAGAGATGGTTACAGGGATGATGATTATCGAGGAAGAAGTCGGAGCAGTGAACGTGGTTATGATGATGATGGTCAATCTTCATCTCGGTATTATCTACAGTGGCTCTTTTCTTTGATGAACTGCTTTTCGTCTTGATTACTCAAATTTACTATAAAACACAATGTTGACTGTTCTTGGTTTTCATTAATGATAGCAACTATTTGAGACAATAAAAAGTTGAAGCCCTTAACTTAGTATATACTCCCTCCGTTTCACAATACATATTGTTTAAGGTTAATGCACAAGGATTAAGAAAAACTTTTATTACTAGTACAAAAGACTTTCTTACCCTTACTTTAGTTACTTTTTCAATTTCCAAGATAAAAAAGGCTATTTAAATAGGGGTATATTTGGTAAAAGCCTATTGATGTGCATAGATTGAATCAAAATGACATGTACCGTGAAACAAAAAATTGCTCTAGAAAGACCTGTAATATAAAATGGAGTAGTATTTGTTTTGAAATACTCACTGAATTTTGGGAAAGGGAGCATTGCAAAGGCAAATTGATGGAGATTGTGGGAGCGGTGAAAACGAAAATGTTTATTTATGGTGAAAGGATATTATTTTCCAATAATGTGTAGTGGGTAGAAGCATAGTTGTTAGAATTGTACGAGTCGGGAGTGTATGTATCGTTGGATCGCAGGCATACCAGAATCAGTCAGGAATCGAGCGAATTGGTAGTCAAACGATCCAGTCTATCTATGTCACACGGACACACTTCTCCTTACTAGCGTACCCGTACTCGTGACCGTGTCTGTTTCCATTTTAAGGCTAGTTTATGAAGGTTATGTCTTAGAAATAAGGTTTCCCGTGTCCGTGTCTGGGCAACATAGCCGTCAATTCATAAAACGTACACAAACTTTTTTTTTTTTTGGTCTCTGATGTATTTTACGTTTGCTGAATATGTTTTCCAGACCAATAGGCTTCTATAATTAACTGAGCTAATCTTTTCCCTATTCTTCTGCAGTGGAAGTGGTGCTAGAGCTGATGATCAATCTCAGGATGGAAGGTAGCTTCTGGTTGAAGCAATTTTCTTTCAACTGTTACTTAAAGTATTTTAACTGTGCACGCAAAACTGAATTATTTGCATCTTTGCATTAGTAGGAAGCTCGAGCGAAAATATTCTGAACAAAACATTGCTCCTCCTAGTTACGAGGAAGCTGTAATTGGATCCCGAAGCCCTGCTCACAGTGAAAGGTATTAAATCTTGTATCGAAAATGCAGTTAGATTCTCATTACTACTTATTTGGTGAAGTTAATGCTGATCAAGTTCTTTTATGAAAGGAATGGAGAAGTAACAGCAGCATCTGCTCCTGAATCTTCTCCTCCACCTGCTCCGAAGGATGCTTCACCACCTGCTCCTGTAGCTGCCTCTCCAACTGTAGTTCATACGCCAAGTCAAGCTACCAATAATTTGGGTGCAACCGCATCTTCTACTGGGCAGGCTGTTCAGGTGGTTGATGAATTTGATCCCCGTGGTTCTGTTTTAGGTACTTGAAACCCCTGTTTACATGTGTTTTTGTGAATAGTAGTTCATGCTTAGTATTAGTTTACTATTGTGTTTTGGATGGAGGGAGATTGAAACTAAAGGATGGGTTTTTGTTAGATAACGATGTGTTTTTGTGGTTATATTGTTGCTGTAAACGTCCACCATACTTTGAAATTCTTGTTTTGAATCTTTTTCGTGATGCAGCTGGTCCTACTGCGGCGCCTGCTCCTGCTATTAGCCCTGAAATGGATTTACTTGGCTCTTTGTCAGACTCGTTTCCGTTGGCCATCATGCCAGCGGCCTCCTCAGCTACTACCTCTGAATCAGATAACTTTTCAGGATCCACATTTGCTGCAACACAACAGGCACCTGACCCTATGAATCAGGTAAAAGTCGTGTATAATTACTTGGTGTGAATATCGTATGACCCGTTTTGGCATTTGATACTGATGGACGTACCCAAAAAGTATGCCTTTAAGATTTTGGGAACGATTCTTCTCCATTCTATCCCCTTGCGTGCTTTATGTTTCACTTGCATTTGTTATCATGGCGGCATTCTTTGTTCTAGAATTATGACCAATTTTTCAAAATTTATGCAGCCTTTCGGTGATCCATTTGGGGACACTCCTTTCAAGGCAATCCCTACTTCAGATGATACTATCCAGCCAAATCAAAATACTGAATTGCCCACCACGACGGCACAAGAAACAGTTAATCACTTCCCCTTCGGCGACGCATTCTCTACTGGAAATTATTCAGACACAAACTCACAGTTCATGCCTCAAGAGCTATCTACTTCAAATCAAGATACCGATATTCTGGCCGATATCCTCCCACCATCTGGTCCTTCACCTGTTGGAGGTATTTCAGCTATGTCAGGTCAACCTGCAGATCCAGCTGCAAATGTTTACGGGAACTACAATTCCCAAGCAGCAACAATGCCTCCTGGAGGCCCAAACATGATTCCTCAGGGTGCACAATTCACGGGTGGAAATTTCCTCCCACATGGATCTACAGTTCCAATCTCTTCAAACATGCAAAATCCAGGTGGACCTGGAGCGCAATTGAGTAACGGGAACCCATTTCCCCAACAAGCTCCTGCAGCTCCAGGCATTCCTTCAGCAGCTCCACAGTTCAACAATGCACAGTTTGGCTCGCAACATGGATCCACTGACTTCGCTGTGCCACAAAATGCACAGTATACCGCAGGTGGACCAAATCCTCAGTTCACTACCGGAAACTTTCTTACGCATCAAGGGTCGGCCCCAGCTTTCTCTAGTGCTGCTCCTCAAACAGCCTCTGCAACTCCACAATTTAACAGTGGAAATTATATGTCTCAACACAGCCAAGGCCACAGCCCGGCTCCTCATACTACTGATGGCCTAGGAAATTATTATTCGCAAGGAATGAACATTCCTACGGGTTCTCAGCCATCACTTACATCATCAACTGGAGCACTTGCTCTTGTTTCACAACCATCCAAGGATAAATTTGAGACCAAGTCAACAGTTTGGGCGGATACACTGAGCCGAGGGCTAGTGAATTTGAATATCTCTGGACGTGAGCATCCGTCTTTGTTTAGTATGCTGTATAGACTTTTTGTTGTTTGATTTTTGATTTTTGTGTATAGAGTTCTAATGCCGTGTGAGCTTGTTTTGTTTGTGTTTCAGCTAAAACCAACCCATTGGCTGATATTGGAGTTGATTTTGATGCCATCAATAGAAGGGAGAAGCGAATGGAAAAGCAACCAACCGTTGCACCCGTATCAACTGTCACGATGGGCAAAGCTATGGGATCCGGTTCCGGGATTGGCCGAGCAGGTGTTGGTGCCATTAGACCGTCTTCAAATCCTATGATGAGTTCTGGCATGGGAATGGGTGGAGGCATGAATATGGGCGGAGCACAGGGTTCAGGTATGGGAATGGGCGGAGCACCAGGTCAAGGCATGGGAATGGGAGGACCCCGTCCAGGTATGGGAATGGGCGGACCTGGTTTAGGCATGGGAATGGGCGGAGGACCTGGTTCAGGGATGGGAATGGGAGGAGTACCCGGTTCAGGAGGCATGGGAATGGGAGGAATACCCGGTTCAGGAGGCATGGGAATGGGTGGAGTACCCGGTTCAGGAGGCATGGGAATGGTAGGTTACGGGGGCATGAATCAACCCGGCAGCATGGGGATGGGAATGGGAATGAACATGGGCATGAATCGACCAATGGGGATGGGAATGGTGCAAGGTGGTCATATGCAACAACCCGGACAAGCCATGTCTGGTGGTTATAATCCCATGATGGGAGGTGGTTATGCTCAACAACCGTACGGTGGTGGGTACCGATGAGACACAAAAGCTTCTTCATCCGCTTTGTTATATTAAATGTGTAATGACATGAAATACAAGCCGTCCTTCAGAGATAATAGAAACGGTAAAAAGGAGAATCAGCCGGCATTCTTCCAAGAGGAAGACATACTTTTACATGAAGTGAGTTTTGACAGGAAGTTATATAAACTTGATGAAAATTGCTTGATGTGTATCCATTTTCATAGAATCTCACAAACTGGAACTCAAACATATAGTTCGTTTCGGATCAGGAGAGTCTGTCTTAGGTGATTTTTTCTGCTGTTGTGAATTTGTAATATGGTAAGGGATAACCTTTCTCCGGTTGTCATTTTACCCCCTCGTTTATTTGACCAATATATATATATTTTTTTGTAATTTCTCAGATTTATTATACTACGCTTGGCTATTCAAAAAGATACAAATAAATTCATTTGTGTACTTCAATTTCTTGTTTTTATTTTTTTATGATAATATTACATTACTGTACGGAAAAACAATACAATATTTGCTTAATCTTGATTAAGAAACCTCTTAACAAAAACTAATTATGAAGCCTATAAACAATATTCCACTTAATCTTTTCTCCTAAGTGGTAAAGAGAACGAAAATAGAAGTGTCTCCATCTTATTCTGAACCAACTATGCTCCAGAATCCAAACACGAACCTGAATGCCATGCTTATATAAAACCATCCATCTACTTCATCTTCGTTCTCATCGTCAATGTTAATGTCAATGTCTGGTTGAGCATTGTCCAAAGTGCAATTCTTGGTAAGAGGAGAATCACAAAGTTGATTAACAATGAAACTCGAAGATTCAAAACTTTGCAATTGAGTTCCTGAAGGAATTTTACCTGACAAATTGTTATAGGATAGATCCAATGTACCAAGAAATGTCAAGGTAGACAAGCTCTCCGGAATTTCACCAAAAAGGTTATTGTGAGAAAAGTCTATAGCTTCCAACCCTTTCATGTCGCCTATGTTACTTGGAATCCTTCCGGTTAAAGTATTTTGTGACAAATTTAATGACAGTAGTTCCACGATGCTCGCTATTTCCATAGGAATATCTCCTGATAAGTTGTTTGAAAGATGCTTCGTACAAATCTGAGATTGGTGCTATACTCCATCACTTCTCCCTTCATCACTAACAAGCCATGATCTGTAAATGTCAAAGCACTGCTAGTTGTATAATAGAATAGGCCTGTAGAATCATTTCGAGTAGCCATTCCAGAGAAGTTACTAAAGCAGCTTGGTATTGTACCAGAGAGGCTATTATGAGCAAGGTCCAAAACGTGCAATAAATTCAAATGACATTGCTCCTTAGGCACGTAGCCGTCAAACTTATTTGCGTGCAACCCAAGAATGGTCAAATCAGTGAATCTATCTCCGATCCATGTTGGAATATTTCCAACCAAACTGTTTTCACTAAGATCAAGTATGGCCAATTTCTCACAATTCTGAACTAACGACGGTATTTCACCGAAAAGAATATTATTGCAAATGTGGAGTGATTCAAGTAAACTTAGAGTTCCAATCGAGTTGGGAATGCTTCCACCAAACTTGTTGTTGCTTAATTTTACTGCCACTAATATTTCCCAACTCCTCCAACAATCCGGTATCTCACCGTACAAGAAGTTTTTTTTCAAGATTAATAACTTGCATTTGCTTCACCTCGTTCTTCTCGTTGCATAAAAATTGAGATATTGATCCCGAAAGTGAATTATTTGACAGATCCAATGCAGTGACATTTGAAGAAAAATAAGGTACTTCGCCACTGAAATTATTAGAACCAAATTAAATCAATAACCGGGCATGAAACCATTAACAAAAGGGATGTTTGGAACCGAACCAGGAATTCGGTTTTGAGAAAAGTTCAAGTATTTATAGTTTCGAAAGGAATCCCAAAACCAGACAGGAACTGCAGCTGAAATCCCCGAGTTGGATAAATCCAAATCTGTCAAGTGCTTTAACAGATGAAGCCATTTCGGGAATCGAGATCCGATTTTCCAAGATCCTAACTGTAGAGTTTGAAGTTGAAGAGGAGGAATCCAATCGGAACTAACTCTCAATGCAATGTTCTTCCCCATCCCGAATGCTCCGAAATGAGTAAGCTTAGTGAGATTTTCAAAGTGAAGATCAGAAATTTCACCCTCCAATTTATTATTATTAGAGATGTCTAATTCCTCCAACTCACTCAGATTTCCAAGAGATTCCGGTAGAGTTCCAGTTCCATTCAATCGGTTACTGCTGAGATCAAGAATTTCCAGAGAATTCCTATCGCCCAACGACAAAGGAACCGGACCAGAGATATAATTACTAGATATGTCAAAGAATGTAAGATTCTTGAAGTAGCTAAGATCGTCAGTCAAATGTCGGGATAGTTCACAATCCGCCAAGTGTAACAATTTTAGCCCGTCGGAGACACATTCTGATGACAGAATTTGCAAGATATCATTCATTCTTGGTTGAGTTTGATGGGTGAGAGATGGAGTGAACTTAAATTACAGAAACGTTGGAATGAGTTTGGAATTCCTGTTTCGAATTCGAGTTTATCATTGTATGACGTGTGAAGGCTAACGAGCAAAGTCAAGTTCCCGATGTCAATTGAAATTTGACCTTGTAAGTTGTTGTTCAGGTGGAGGATGGGTTAATTCGTATAGCCATTTCGGTATGGAAGAGTTGAAATAGTTCTCGGATAAATCGAGCTCTTTAAGGTGAGGTGAAGTCATGTTTTGGAGATGATTTGGAGTCGGACCTTCGAAGTTATTGACAGAGAGATCAAGGACGAAAAGAGAAGACAAGTTGAGATTGGGAAAAAAGGGATTGAAATCCGAAAGACTACATCTTGATAAGTGTAGTTCAAGCAAAGAGGGGAGTGAATTGATCACATTTAACCATTGAACGGATTCACTTAGATCAACATGACTCGTGTCGAGAAATTCCAACAAAGACTCGAAAGCCAATCTAAATTCTCAACATCGAGATCATACATATAGCTTGATTGAAGATTGAGATAGTTGAAGTTCGAGAGATTTCCAAGCCGAGGAGGTATCATTCCCCCAAATCCAGCTCGGGAGAGGTTAAGGTATCTTAAACTCCGCATGGAACCAATGAAGTCAAATAACCGAAAATTACTGCTAAGAGTTTAAAGTATAATCGGGACTAAATTGGGGGTTTGATTAAGGTTCGGGAAATCATATAAAATTTATTACTTTTAATCGAGTTTGGATCCTCTAGAGTTGAAGGAAAACTTTACAGTATGGAGTTCATCTATAATTGTCCGTTAATGACGTTAAAATTTTATGATTTAAAGTTGTTAATTATCATAATTACTATGAAGTCATAGTTTCTATTTTTCAAAATTTTCGAAACTTTATCTCTCTAAACATTAACTATATCATTCATCACCAAACAACAATTAAATGACACACATAAACATGAAAAAGTTGAAGAATTAAAGTTGGTTAAAATATCATCAACCCATAGTAATGATTGATAAGAAAGTTTTAGCTAACTAGGAATTCAAGTCTCAAGTGAATTTGATTATTCAGGATTTTATTATACTAAATAGGAATTCCTTATTTACTTCAACTCTTAATAATTAATTAATTCAAGTTCTAACAATTCTCAAGAGTTTGCCGGTTGAGTGTTTTTAAATTCTAATGGCTAAGTTATTTGTTTTAGGGTTGAGTATAATCCGTTTCTGTAGGAAAAAAGAACCCAATTTTGATTTATTTGAAATGGACCGAAAGTTTATTTTGATTAGGGTTGAACAAATTCAACTAATTCGGTTCAAATAAAACGAATAAAATTTCAGTTACATTCGAACGAATTGCATGGTTGAAAAACAAATGATTTTATATGACTTGAATTCAATAATGTTCATTCTGTTCAGTTCAATAATTTTCAATTTGAATTCAATAATTTTATTTCATTAAATGTACTTCAGTTCAGTCAATAATTTTCAGTTCAATTTTATAATTTTATTTCATTAAATGCGCTTCAGTTTAGTTTAGAAATTTTCAGTTCGATTTAGTTTTTTCTGCAGTTACAAAGACCACGCTATAATATGTGAAAGTTTGGAAACTTTTATTAATTTTTGTGGTTAGATTATTAGACATTCTAGGTCGACAGCCTGAACCCAAAAGCATCCAAAATCGAGTCGGGAACGGGTCTATGTGAAGGCACAAAGCTTTACCCAAAGCATTTTCATCACAGATTTGAGTCGGGAGAGTCTCTTACATTTCTACAAATCCAAAGCAACACAACCATTATATATAACCAAAGAAATGGAAGAATCTAAAAAATTACTTCATCCGTGTTTTATTAGTTGGGACTAAATGACACGTTTTTTAAGGGTTGATGAATTAGTTAAAAAGTAAGAAAGAGAAGTAATTATAGATAGATGGATTGAGTTAATTAAGGGTAGAAGTACCATTTCCAAAAATATGATTTAATGCCAATTACGTTTTAATTTATTCATTGCATCTCAATCTTCATTGATGAGTTATGGAATTTCAATCAGCAACAACACCTATAAGAAATGCTTGAAATTACATGTCCCCATCTGAAACCATTATGCTTATCAGGATAACTAATTCCTTTGGCTGAAGATTTCGTAAAGGTATGTAATTTTAGCTATAATCTAAATTTCATATTCATAATCAATACATATTCATCAAATATATGCTCTTGAACTTGCGTGATCTATAACCGCTCATCTCTAATTTTTACTTATAAAATGTTTACAGTTGCACTAACATGCAATATTAGATCTCAAATATGCAATTTTGCTATATGTAAGATCTTATTTAGTAAAAGCTCTCTTCTTCTCATTTGTTTTCTTATGAAATTTTTATGTGCTATATGAATGTGCTAAGAGTATTTTCTAAAATATGTTTGGAAAGAGTAAATTTTATAACGGTGTAATTTCAGCTGACCTTTTGCAATGCATACAGTGACAATTTAAGCATGGTTTATATCCTATATTGATTTCGAGTTTTTATCTTCTCAATATTAGGTTGAATCTCTAAATTCTGACTTATTTATTATCTTAGTTCAAATCTCTAATTTTGGCATTTCTGGAGGGAAGTCATTTTCAAAATAGCAAAAATGAGTTTTCAATCCAATTTATTATAGTATATTTTGTGATTAATTGTAAATTCATGCAAAAATATATATTAGATCTTCTCAATAGTCAATGCTAATTCTATTTCGATTAATATTTTGCAAGAAATATTATTGAAGGCTATATTCTTGCATGAAAATGTTATTGGGATGATTGTGTTTAAATGCCTATTAAATCAATGGTAGTTGTTGTTTTGTTATAACTTACCATTTTTCTTTACTGCAGAGACAAAAAAAACCCCTTGAAGTGAGCCAACAAAGTACCAAGAAAAAAACGGTGAATTTGACATTGTTGTTTTCTTTTGTGTCATGTTGTTTCAATTAATATCCATGTCAACCTACGGGAAGAACATAGATTTTTCAACATATATTTGTTGTTTTTCCTAAATATAAGCTATAAATTTCAATTATTTTTTGATGTATTTTTCTAGCGCATTTGAGTTTTAACTTAAATTTTGTTTATTTCGAAAATTGAAAAATTTGGGCAACAAAAAATATAAATATTCAGGTTGTTGCAAGTACTTTTAAATTTGTATCTTACTATTTAATTAACTAGAAAAATTAAAGAATAAAGAATCTATCAAAAGTAAAAATATAAAACAACTTTTTGTTGTTTTTTTAAATTCACACTCCGCGCGGGTATTCGACTAGTTACAATCAATACTCAAGCTTAAAACTTGTAGATTTAATAAAAATGCAAGCAGAAGCAGATTCATTAACAATGCCTCTCATTCTTTGACTTTGTTTTCCTCAATGTAAAACCGGATTGGGCAGCCTAGGAAGTGGTGTCGGCCAGGTCGGTTCAACAAACATAATACCATTAACAAAAAGTTCAAAAGGATGGCGCGGTAAAGAACATATTAGCTTTTTCTCCTTTTCCTTTGCTACATCGAGAGAGAAAATGAGATTGACCGACGATGAGTCTGGGAAATATAGGATATTGCAATCGATGGGATCGATGGCTAATATATGATTTCTCCGCCCTGGATATGTTGTGAAATCACAAGAGTGATGAACGCTCCAAGTATGTTCCCCTTGGAACCCATTGTATCTCCAAATAGTATAGATCTTATTGGGTTGTTTCAAGTAATCAACTTGAGCATAATAGAGATGATCACCGCTTTTTCTGAGTACTCTATCCATAAATACTTTGGTTACAGGTAATGGAAACCGAAGACATGTCTCATGATTCAGATCCAATGCGATAACAGTTGCTCGATATTCCCAATACATAATTCCTCTATGTTCAGTGAGAACAGTATCATTGCTGAAACAAATTTTAAAATCAAGGGTTTTCCTTAATACCCTCCATTGGTTAGTTGTAGAGTCGAATATCTCAATATCCAAAACTCTTGATTCTCTAAGTTTATTAATATCCCTAGGAATCCTCAAAACCTTGAACTGAGTCAAACCGTTTTCTGACCCACAACAAACAAATCCAAATATAGGTTCAAGTGTGCGGTCGTTGGGATACGGAGGACAGCTAGGTGCGGCAGGAAGGGTAAGCCATTGCTTGGTCACCGGATTGCAGACGATCGAGTAATGCGAGTATCTGTTGAAGCATAATAGCAATCCATTACTCGAAGCTACGACAACTTAAGATTTGGAAAACTGTTTTTTCTCTTTAATGTCAAGAAGAAAGTTCAATGAAACTCTTGGACTTTGTATCAACCATTCCTCGTTATCGTTAGAATTCGAACAATGAATACCTAACGTTAGATATAACGTAAGAGCAGAAGAAGAAGAAGAAGAGTTTCTTATCGAGTATTCAGAACCAAACGACGGATGAGAGATGAGTGATGACCAGAGTTTGCAAACCATCTTCTTCCTGTGGAGTTCCGTACCGGAAAGCTTGTAAAAGATTTCTTCTAGTAATTCAGATGGTAGATGATTCAGTAAAGAAGCACATGATTGTTTGAAGGAAGCCATTATTTGTTACGTTTACAAAGAGGAAGAACTGAATTGATTTTTATTTCGTGAAGCCTTAATTATATATAGGGAATCTATCCTAAACAAACACAAAAACCCTAGCTAATTTAGGAACTCATATATTATTTTAAATATTATCTAAAATTATATATATTAAGAATTTGTTTTACGGATATGGAGAGACACGAAAAACCTAGCTAATTTAGGAACTCGTATAATAATCTAAATATAATTTAAATAAATATTTATGGATGGAGAGATATAATCGTCCAAATAAATAAAAGCTTCAATAAATGGAGAAGAAAAATTAAAGTTGAGGTTGATTTTGGGCAGGGATGGCAACGGATAGGGTACCCACAAGTAGTGCCATATCTGTATCCGTATCCGTTAGTTTTGGCATTTTTCGTATCCGTCTCATTACCTTAATGGGTATACTTTTACAATCTCATACCCTTACCCATGTAAATAGCGGGTACCCGCGGGTACCCATAACCCGTTTATGCATAATATACAAACATATTACAACTTAAAACAATACGTATAATTTGAAAAAAATGCATCTGTTACTGAGAAATTGTAACTTGCTTCCACGTAGGCTAAACTTTCTGAAAAATAACAAACGTTAGCCTAAAGGGGGCTGACAGGCGACCCCTCTCCGATGCTAAAGTCAGTATAGAACTTATGATCACAAAGAATAATTCAGAGCTTGAATTGTCTGAAAAACGTACCTTGGAATGTATAATTCCCATGTATTTATAGTGTGATGATCAGACCTAATCCTAGTCTACTTAAGTCTAATCCAAACGGTGATTTTTTCCCGTTTAATCGGAACCCTAATGAGAATAGGAGACTAAGTAGAAAGTAGAGGATAGAGAATCTCTTAGCTTTGACTAATCAACGCACGTCTATGTGGCAACTATGACTTTTCAACTAAGTCATATTTGACCTACGTGGCAAGTATACGAGCTCTCATTGCCTCTTTAGCTAAAGAGTTCCCTTGGATATGAATTAATTAAGTATATACTTTTATTGTTGTTTGGTTTCTTAATTTAGTAATTTTATGCTAATTTGTGATATTTAGAACTGTAATTTGTGATTTCATCACTTGCAGATTGTAATACCCGAACTCCAAACATATTACTTGTGATCTAACTAAAATTCGGCAGCATTTCCTCTAAAATATGAACATCCCAAAATTTATACATCTGTCATAAAAAGGTTTACAAGCAATTCATACATATATATATATCTAGCATCAACAACTCCACATATGTTCCATATCTAAACATATTCATCAACACTAATACATCAAACTATTTATCTCGTGCTATCTAGTATATGCACAAAATTAGAGGTATTCTCGACACGAGATATCTAAATTGGCCCAACCTCTTCTAGCGCTTGACGAGATCCAAAAAGAGTTATCTGCTACACTCTAGCTACCTTTTACAGCTTCTCTGAAATGTTTAAATAAGAGGGGTGAGTATACCACGTACTCAGTGAATGGATAAATATATAACAAAGGGGAACAATACAAGTTTTCATATTTGTAATAAGATCATAACTGGATAAATAAATAAACTTTGCAAAACTCTTTAAATCAACATTTCCAAAACTTAGTTTTCTCCAATATAAACTTGTATTATAACATTTCGTATGAAAAACCAATAAATCAATCTCAAAAACTTATTCCAACGTCTCATATTCAAGCACGGAAAACAAACCATATCATCAAAATCAAGTTTATCATATCAAAACTTTATCACAAGAAAATACCATCATACCAAAAACATCATCGTACAAAAACGTCATCATACAAAAACGTTATCATACAAAAACGTCATCATACACTCATTTATGTATCCTAAAGATCAACTTCCAAAGGGCGAACCGCGTAGGGATGACAACCAGCCCCCGGAAGCAACCAACCACGTGAAATCTACATATTTCACGTATTGCATAACTCAACAAATGGGATCCCAGTGTCTATCTCATCAAGCACATCCCTCATACGCACACAGCGCAGAGTAATCACATCCGTCATACGCACAAAGCGTAGAACAATCTCAACACGCACACAGCGCAAGGCAAATCTCATAACTATGGAATACCCGTCATCAAAGGTATGATCTAGAGGTCCATAACTAGAGTGTATAATGCTATTTATCCAGCTCTTCATCAAACACATTTCATAAACAAACACCAATCTCGTACAAGTATAATAGCTAGTAAAACATAACATACCATGAATTGTTCCCATCCTTTTTATAATAAAAGTATCGTTAGTTGGAAACTCATTTCTTTAACGTAATTAAAAACATAGTACTATAAGTATAGGGAAAACACAATGTTATATAGTTACCCACTCACCTTATTATCCAAAAAGAACTCCTTCTTTTCCTCTTTTAGCACTTTATTGAGTCTCCGTAAGTGCTAGCTCTTCACCTAGAATAATAACCACCAAATTACATACTTTTAGAGCAACTAATTAACTCCAAGAATGCTAGAATGTATGTTCATATGCTCTACTTCTTAAACCTCATTCATATACCTAACTTATCAATTTCTAACCTAACTTAAATCTGAAATTCCTACTTTAACTCTAAGCCTATAAATTAGATAAATTCATAATAAATAATCTAGCAGAAATCTGACAAAACCCTAAGAGTTAATGTTGCTCAGAATAACATTTAGAGTGTGAATAGACTAATTTCGTCTGGAAATACCTTCGCCGGAGCAACTCGCCGGTCGCCGGAATGTCGCCGACGTGAATCCGGTGGCTGCAGGGAACTCCCCACGCTGCCACGAGTTCAGTGGTGGTGGTTTCGTAGCTTGAGTCCTTACGGTTTGGGCGAATCGTTCGTTTGAAAATGGAAACACAAAATACCCAAAACTTGATGTTTAGCTCCAAAAATCTGAAATTGATGGTTGGGTTTTCATGTTTGAAGTAGACAAATGAGATTAAGGTCAAGCTTGGGTCTGATTTTGGCGGAAAAATGAGAAAAATCGAGTGAATTTGACAAAGAAAGCTTGAGGGTTTATGAGAATAAGAAGAAGAAGAAGAAAATAGAAAAATGAGTGAAGGAGATGAAAATGGGGTGGGCAGACACAGCTATATTGCTGCCCACATTTTTTTTTTTTTTTTTTTTTTTTTTTTTTTTTTTTTTTTTTTCATCCCTCTTCTTTTTATTTCTTCAAAAGTACCCGGGTATTACAACACTTCCCCCGAAAAATAAATCTCGTCCCGAGATTTACATCTCCGAAGGTGGAAAAAGATGCGGGTATCGTGAACGGATGTCCTCTTCTCGCTCCCAAGTTGCCTCTTCTCTTGAATGATTCCTCCACAAGACTTTGACCAATGGGATAATCTTATTCCTTAAGACTTTCTCTTCTCGAGCTAAAATTTCCACCGGTTCTTCTTCATATGTCAAATCCTCTCTCAACTCAACGGGTTGCTTTTCAAGAACATGAGATGGATCACTTCGGTATCTTCGTAACATTGAAACATGGAACACATCATGAATCTTTGACAACTCGGGTGGTAGAGCCAATCGGTATGCAACCGGTCCAACCCTTTCCAAAATTTCATAAGGACCAATAAATCTTGGGCTCAACTTCCCTCTTTTTCCGAATCGCAACACCCCTTTCCATGGAGAAATCTTTAGGAAAACTTTATCACCCACAATGTACTCAATATCCTTCCTCTTCAAATCCGCATAACTCTTTTGTCGATCTTGAGCTACCTTTAACTTACTTCGGATCATTTGAATTTTATCAACAGTTAATTGCACAATTTCAGGACCAATTAGTTTCCTTTCCCCGACTTCATCCCAACATATTGGTGTTCTACACTTCCTTCCATACAACGCCTCATAAGGAGCCATACCCAAACTGCTATGGAAACTGTTATTATAGGCGAACTCCATCAAAGGCAAATGGTTGTCCCAACTACCTTTAAACTCCATGACACAAGCTCTCAACATGTCCTCTAATGTTTGAATAGTACGTTCTGATTGTCCGTCAGTTTGCGGGTGAAACGACGTACTAAACTTCAATCTAGTTCCCAAGGCGCGATGCAAACTTTGCCAAAACTGAGATGTAAAGCGTGGATCTCTATCAGACACGATGGAGAGAGGAACACCATGCAATCTAACAACTTCATTAACATAAATCCCAGCAAGTTTATCCAAGGAATAATCAACCCTCACCGGTAAAAAGTGGGCTGATTTAGTCAACCTATCAACTATGACCCAAACTGAGTCATGTCCACGTTGAGTACGAGGCAAACTAGACACAAAATCCATAGTGATGTGTTCCCATTTCCATTCAGGAATAGGGAGTGGTTGGAGAAGACCGGATGGACTTTGATGTTCCGCTTTGACTTGTTGACACACCAAACATCTTGCCACAAACTCTGCTACATCTTTCTTCATTCCATGCCACCAATAATTCTCCTTTAAGGTTCGATACATCTTGGTGCTTCCTGGATGTAAGGCATAAGCTGAACAATGTGCTTCTTCCATGATCTCCCTTTTCAATGCTTCTATATCGGGTACACACAACCTTCCACACTTCATTAATGTCCCATCATCACGAAGAGAAAAGTCCGTGCGGCTGCCACTTTTCACCTCTCTAACCATTTTATCGAGCTTCTCGTCTTGCACTTGAGCTTCACGTATTCTATCCACAAGAACGGGTCTAACTTTAAGTGTTGCCATCAATGCTCCCGAATGATCCACTTCCAACACCACACCTAAGGCACGCAAATCAGCTAACAAAGGAACTCTTATTGTCTTCACATACGCCAACTTTCCATAAGACTTTCGACTAAGAGCATCAGCCACGACATTCGCTTTCCCCGGATGATATTCAATTGTGAGATCATAATCTTTCAACAACTCCACCCACCTTCTTTGCCTCAGGTTCAATTCTTTCTGTGAAAGCAAGTACTTCAAACTCTTATGGTCTGTGAAAATCTGACAAGTTTCTCCATAAAGGTAGTGCCTCCATATTTTCAAGGCAAAAACCACCGCTGCAAGTTCTAAGTCGTGTGTCGGATAATTCATCTCATGTGGTCGAAGTTGTCTCGAAGCATACGCCACCACCTTTCCATTTTGCATTAGAACACATCCCAATCCTTTTCTTGAAGCGTCACTATACACCACGTACCCACAATTGCTAGTCGGAAGAGTAAGAACAGGTGCCGAAGTCAAACAAGCTTTAAGCTTCTCGAAGCTTTCTTGACATTCATTATTCCATTCAAACTTGGCATTCTTCTTTAGTAACTTAGTTAGTGGGGCTGCAATGATGGAAAAATCCTTCACAAAACGACGATAATACCCCGCTAAACCCAAGAAACTCCGCACTTCAGTGGGACTAGTCGGCGGTTCCCACTTCACAACAGCTTCAACCTTCTTCGGATCAACAAAAACCCCTTCGGCTGATATGACATGGCCTAGAAAGGTCACTTGGTCTAGCCAAAATTCACACTTGCTGAGTTTTGCGTACAACTGCTTGTTTCTCAGAGTCTGCAACACCAGTCTTAGATGTTCCTCGTGTTCTTCCCTACTTTTGGAGTACACCAAAATGTCATCAATAAATACAATCACAAATTGGTCTAAGTAAGGTTTGAACACTCGATGCATTAGATCCATGAAAGCGGCGGGCGCATTCGTGAGTCCGAATGGCATAACAAGAAATTCGAAATGCCCATATCTAGTTCGGAAGGCCGACTTGGATACATCCATCTCCTTAATCTTCAACTGGTAGTACCCCGATCGTAAGTCTATCTTGGAAAACACTTTGGCACCTTGCAACTGGTCAAAAAGATCATCAATACGAGGTAAAGGATATCTGTTTCGAATTGTCACCTTGTTTAGTTGGCGATAGTCAATGCACAATCTCATGGATCCATCCTTCTTCTTCACAAACAACACCGGTGCTCCCCAAGGTGAGACACTAGGCCGAATAAGACCTTTATCTAGTAGCTCTTGCAACTGTACCTTCAGTTCCTTCAACTCTGCAGGGGCCATTCGATACGGTGCTTGAGAGATAGGAGCAATTCCTGGTTGTATGTCAATAGAGAATTCAATTTCTCTATCCGGAGGAAGACCAGGAAGATCATCGGGAAACACATCGGGAAATTCTCGGACGATTGGGATATTTTCTAATTTCGGCCCTTCTTGCTTGGTGTCAATGACATAAGCCAAGTAGGCTTGACAATGCTTCCTAAGTAGCCTTTTAGCTTTCATAGCAGATATCACACATGATGGAAGAACTCTCCGTTCCCCTCGAAAAGTGAGCTTAGGAACTCCTGGAGGACGAAAAACCACCAATTTCTCATAACAATCTACGACGGCATGGTGACGAGATAACCAATCCATTCCCAAAATGACATCGAATTCCTGAATAGCCAAGGGTACTAAATTTGCCAATAACTCATGCTCCCCTATTTTAACATTGCAATCTCTATACACATGCTCACATAACACAGAATTTCCAACCGGAGTGCTAACTACCAAACCCACATCTAAAGACTCTAGTTGTTTATCAATATGCATGGAAAATGTATGTGACATAAAGGAATGGGTAGCTCCAGGATCAATAAGTATATAAGCATCTCTACCAAGGATAGATAATGTACCAGTGACTACATCTGGAGAGGCTAAAGCTTCTTGAGGAGTCATGGCAAACACCCGAGCTTGAGTGGTAGGTCTCCCTGATGGTGCATTCGGTCTGGGATGAGATGAAGTAGGCCCGGTTCTGTTTTGAGAAGAATTAGTACCTCCAACATTTGTCCTTCCTTGTGATGGAACTCTACCTCCCCTCTGATTCTTTGTTAGCTCTTGACTAGTTGCATCAGTTTGGATTACTCGGGGACACAATCTCTTGACATGTCCAATTTCTCCACATTCAAAACATCGACCCTCTCGCCTTCCCCAACATTCTCCACTATGGAACCTACCGCACTTAGCACATTGAGGTCTACTTTGTTGATAAGATCCCTCACCCGAATAAGAAGTTGGTTTCCTTACTGAACTCTGACTCATTTGTGAGCCACTTCCCCCTGGATATGATCGTGACCAACTTCCTCCTCCTCGATTCGCACTTGTCGTCTGAAAAGAACTGTTTCCTCTCTTGTTTGAAGTACCCACAAACCCTTGAGAAAAATCAGCTTGCTTCCTCTTCTTTTGTAGATCTTCTCCCTTTTCCTTCAACAGTTTCTCAACTCTTTTTACCTCAGCTACTAACGACAGAAAAGTATCTCCATCACGCAAGGGAACTTGTAGACGAAACTGCACACTCAAACCACTATGAAACCTTTCACATTTCTCCTTATCATCGGTAATCAAGTGAGAAACAAATCTGAAGCAATCCTCAAACTTGTCTACATATTCTGTCACCGACATTCTTTCCTGCTTCAAGTTGAAAAATAAGTTCTTCTTCTCCCTTTTGTAGTCATCATGAACATAAGCCTTGACAAATTCATTCATAAAGTCATTCCAAGTCCAGTTATCGCCATACAATCCCTTGACTCGGTCATACCAACACTCGGCTACCCCAGAAAGAAACATTCGAGCATAGTCAACTTTATCACGATCAGAAATGTGGGGTAAAAGTCCATAAGCCTTTGTTAGCTTTTTCAACCAAGCATCTGCTTCCTCGGAGTCCGTAGAACCACCAAAATCAATAGCTCCCAATTGACGACAATGCTTCACAACATCCCAAGGCTTATGAGATGGATTGTTGTCGGTGTTACAAGCTTGCATAGCAGTTACAACCGCTTGGGTAATGGTTGCAATGAGATTCATATCAACTTGAGGAGGAATAGGTGCACCAGCAGGAGGATTAGCTTGATTGCGTGGCTGAACGTGTTGCCTAGGCGGCGGAGTAGGTGCACGATTCTCTGGTTGTACATTTTCTACTGAGGCGGCATCATCAGCTACCTCATTTTCTATCACATGCTCTGCTACCTCTTCTACTTGGGGTTGAACGGGTACATTCCTACGAGGTTGGCCAATATTTGCTAACCTAACAGTCCTTCTCCTCCTAGTAACAACAGTACCAGTACGCCCCCCTCCTCTAGTCTTGGGCGGCATTTTCCTATAAAATATTCAACACCACATATCATTAGAATATCATATACCTAATAGATTTTGATAATATATACAATCAATTGTGTACCATGTCAACTTGTCCTTTATCTTGTTAACATAATGCAAATGTAAAACTTGTTTTGTGAAAAACTATGCATTTATGAGTTTGGTAAAGAAAACAATTAACTTCATGCTTGAAACTTATGCAATGACTCTCCCCCCCATATGACATGTCATTTGAAATCAAACTTTTCAAAACAACAAGTTGACATGTACCCAATAGAATGTATAGATCATCCCTAATCCCAACAAACTTGGTTCCTAAAACGATTAATCACTGTCTACAGAATTTATAACCTAGGCTCTGATACCAATTAATGTAATACCCGAACTCCAAACATATTACTTGTGATCTAACTAAAATTCGGCAGCATTTCCTCTAAAATATGAACATCCCAAAATTTATACATCTGTCATAAAAAGGTTTACAAGCAATTCATACATATATATATATCTAGCATCAACAACTCCACATATGTTCCATATCTAAACATATTCATCAACACTAATACATCAAACTATTTATCTCGTGCTATCTAGTATATGCACAAAATTAGAGGTATTCTCGACACGAGATATCTAAATTGGCCCAACCTCTTCTAGCGCTTGACGAGATCCAAAAAGAGTTATCTGCTACACTCTAGCTACCTTTTACAGCTTCTCTGAAATGTTTAAATAAGAGGGGTGAGTATACCACGTACTCAGTGAATGGATAAATATATAACAAAGGGGAACAATACAAGTTTTCATATTTGTAATAAGATCATAACTGGATAAATAAATAAACTTTGCAAAACTCTTTAAATCAACATTTCCAAAACTTAGTTTTCTCCAATATAAACTTGTATTATAACATTTCGTATGAAAAACCAATAAATCAATCTCAAAAACTTATTCCAACGTCTCATATTCAAGCACGGAAAACAAACCATATCATCAAAATCAAGTTTATCATATCAAAACTTTATCACAAGAAAATACCATCATACCAAAAACATCATCGTACAAAAACGTCATCATACAAAAACGTTATCATACAAAAACGTCATCATACAAAAACGTCATCATACACTCATTTATGTATCCTAAAGATCAACTTCCAAAGGGCGAACCGCGTAGGGATGACAACCAGCCCCCGGAAGCAACCAACCACGTGAAATCTACATATTTCACGTATTGCATAACTCAACAAATGGGATCCCAGTGTCTATCTCATCAAGCACATCCCTCATACGCACACAGCGCAGAGTAATCACATCCGTCATACGCACAAAGCGTAGAACAATCTCAACACGCACACAGCGCAAGGCAAATCTCATAACTATGGAATACCCGTCATCAAAGGTATGATCTAGAGGTCCATAACTAGAGTGTATAATGCTATTTATCCAGCTCTTCATCAAACACATTTCATAAACAAACACCAATCTCGTACAAGTATAATAGCTAGTAAAACATAACATACCATGAATTGTTCCCATCCTTTTTATAATAAAAGTATCGTTAGTTGGAAACTCATTTCTTTAACGTAATTAAAAACATAGTACTATAAGTATAGGGAAAACACAATGTTATATAGTTACCCACTCACCTTATTATCCAAAAAGAACTCCTTCTTTTCCTCTTTTAGCACTTTATTGAGTCTCCGTAAGTGCTAGCTCTTCACCTAGAATAATAACCACCAAATTACATACTTTTAGAGCAACTAATTAACTCCAAGAATGCTAGAATGTATGTTCATATGCTCTACTTCTTAAACCTCATTCATATACCTAACTTATCAATTTCTAACCTAACTTAAATCTGAAATTCCTACTTTAACTCTAAGCCTATAAATTAGATAAATTCATAATAAATAATCTAGCAGAAATCTGACAAAACCCTAAGAGTTAATGTTGCTCAGAATAACATTTAGAGTGTGAATAGACTAATTTCGTCTGGAAATACCTTCGCCGGAGCAACTCGCCGGTCGCCGGAATGTCGCCGACGTGAATCCGGTGGCTGCAGGGAACTCCCCACGCTGCCACGAGTTCAGTGGTGGTGGTTTCGTAGCTTGAGTCCTTACGGTTTGGGCGAATCGTTCGTTTGAAAATGGAAACACAAAATACCCAAAACTTGATGTTTAGCTCCAAAAATCTGAAATTGATGGTTGGGTTTTCATGTTTGAAGTAGACAAATGAGATTAAGGTCAAGCTTGGGTCTGATTTTGGCGGAAAAATGAGAAAAATCGAGTGAATTTGACAAAGAAAGCTTGAGGGTTTATGAGAATAAGAAGAAGAAGAAGAAAATAGAAAAATGAGTGAAGGAGATGAAAATGGGGTGGGCAGACACAGCTATATTGCTGCCCACATTTTTTTTTTTTTTTTTTTTTTTTTTTTTTTTTTTTTCATCCCTCTTCTTTTTATTTCTTCAAAAGTACCCGGGTATTACACAGATTGCTCCTCATGTTGTATTGATGGCTGCTCATATACATTATGTCGAGCAGCCTGATCCAAATACAAGGACTTTAGATGAGTACATAACTCATTTGGAGTTCAGTAAGATACCCCTATTGAAGAATTGGAGGATAGGTTTGAATTCAACAAAAGAATGGTGTGGTAACAAGCAGGTTAACGTTAAGGTGAGACTAAGAGAGCACTATGCTTTGTTTTATTCCCTCACGGAACAAATTAGACTCGTCTTCAGAGGCATGGTTCATTATATTTCCGATTTGCACCGATCCAATCTCTCCACTATCGGGTTCACAAAAGATAACATTTACGTGAACTCAACTTTCATAACCGTAATTGATCGACAACCTGATGAGAACACATAAGGGGCGGCTAGGCTTTACGTTTCAAAGCTTAAATTCACCTACTTAAATTGGCAAAGATAATAACTGCAATTATTAATGAATTCATTGTTCTGAAGAATATTGGACGTCGTTTAGAACAGCTCTTGCCAGATATGCAAAATTTGTTGAACCTCCTAGGAAACATGGATATTGTGTAAGTTTATTTCAATATATTGTTATCTTTAACCTATGTCTTTATACTCATAACTCATTTTATTTTTTAAATTCTTTTCAGTCAAATGGAACCAATAGTGCAGGATCATGTAGCAATTCTAAACCGGCCAAAGAGGGATGCGATGATATTGGCTATCCATAAAACATATGGAATGAAAAAGACAGATTCGCTCGATTGTATGCAAATAACTGGATGTGAATGAGAAGTACGTGGATGGAAAGGAAATGTAAAAAGCTTTGGTCTTCTAGAAAAGAAGATGCTTAGCGAAGTAAACACCTACACTAATGAGCTACGAACGGAATACCCAGTTGCAGGGCAGTCCCTGAACATGGACAGAGGGGCGTCCGCCTAGGGCCCAAAAATAATACGGGCCCAAATTTGTCTGTATATTACTTATATATTCATGAGCTCTTTTAATTTTTCTTACTCATATCCGTAGTTTTCACGTAATTTAAAAAAGTTGGAATCATTCGAGTTCTTTGTATATATTTCATTAACAAAATTTATAATGAATAAAAAATGTAAGTGTTGCAAAAGATTTTAGCAAATAATTACTTGATGTCAACTCTTGACGTGTTCAAGTTTGTCAAAACATCATAATGAAATTCAAATATTTTCATTACTTTTTTAGTTTACTTTATTATGATAGTGACTATTACATATGTTAAATTATTTTTTCTAAAGAGTGCATTATTGGACCGTAACGGCCCAGTTCTAGTCTTTGAGAAAACTTGTTGAAATATTTATTTGATATCATTGATGTCATAAGAAAGGTGTTACCACTTAATATACTATACTGAGACAAATATGTTACATCATATCGATATATACTATACTGAGACAAATATGTTACATCATATCGATATATACACTACAATAAGTTATTTTGCATTTAAAAAAAATGATTGAATAAATCATTTTGTATAAAAAAATTCAGTAGTCAAATATAACATTTGTTTTAATAAATTTATTTTGAATTAATATTTTTTTACTTGTATTTGTTAATGAGGGCTCATATTTAGCTCTTTGGTCATAGGCCATCGAAACCTCCGGATCGACATTTCATATTTATGAT
This sequence comes from Euphorbia peplus, assembly GCA_028411795.1. NCBI lineage: Eukaryota > Viridiplantae > Streptophyta > Magnoliopsida > Malpighiales > Euphorbiaceae > Euphorbia > Euphorbia peplus. The sequence continues at coordinate 1,088,521 of CP110843.1, read as the reverse complement.
TTAGACCCCCAATTTAGATAAATGCCCTATAGATAACATTAATATTATTATGCCCAAAATATGAAGCACGAAACATATTAATTACTTACATCTAGGCGATAGGAATCTTCATATACCGGCAAAGAAACGGTGTGCACGATGACTTCAAAACTAGCAGGTAAGTAATGAGTAATGCAGTTTACCCTCGCCGGAAGAGGCTTCAGATGGGCACACCTAAAGCACAACTAATCATGAGAGGGTCTTTTAAGTGAGCAGCAAGTTTTTCGAGCTCCGACATATTTAGATAAACGGTAGGAATGATGTGAAATCTGATTAGATCAGATCCATGGAAAAGAAAAGTTGTCTGCAAGGCAGACATGGTGATCCGAATAATAGATATCAAGTCATTGTAGTTTTCTCTGACCGATGCCAGAAGCAGTAGGCACATAATAGCAGCTTCCAGAACGAACTCCGAGTGGATATGGTGGTGTTGCTGCGGAAAATTAGTAAAGCATGACTCCGGCGACAGATGAACTATGACGCCATCTTGCATGCCATGGATAACAAGGAGGCCGTTGTGGTACAGATCTGGAAACTGAATCTGAACGTTGCCGACCAGGGCCGTTTCAAACATTTTAGAGGCTCGGGGCGACATGGAATATTTGGGCCCTTTTATATATACATTTTAAAATGTCTTTTTTTATTATAAATTATAGGGTGGATGAAAAAAAGTTGTCGAACATCCCAATTAGGGCTGGACACGGATACTAAATTATTCATTTTTATCAAATCTTTAAGTAAAATGATCTTGAATTCAACTATACTATTGACTTGGTTTGACTGAATTCGGTCAAAAACAAATCTGAATATTTTTCTTTTAATATTTGATCCAAGATTGAATCGCAGGGATCCGTGCCCATCCCTAATCTCAACTAGGTTGGCACCCCGTAACTAAACGCTAACCTAACTTGTATTGAAAAGAAAAGCAAAAGAACGAAAACGTTAAACGTACAATTCAAAAAGAAAAACAAAAATAAATAAGGATAACAAATTGAAATTGTTCTAGCAAGTCTCACTTTCTTCTATTCTAAACACTTTGCAGATGAACTTTCCAACCCAACAAAGTTTCTTTCTTCGGGCATTACGAGATGCAAAAAAAAAAAATATGCGAATAATCAAAAAAGTTTTTTTCTTCGGGCATTACGAGATGCAAAATCATTAATAATAGTATCAATATCAATGTTTCCAAGCATTTTTTTTTCAATAGATAAAATTGCCAAGCCACTCAAACTTTCTTGAGACATTGATGATCTCAAGTAAGTTTTTATTAGCTTTAACTTGGAAAATCTTCTTTCTTTCAGCTGATGCTACGGTCATAGGTATAGTCAATAAAATCATATATTCAATCACAACATTTGGATAACAATCTTATGAAACTCGATCAATTATAATTCAATCAAAATAGAAATTGAAAAAAAAATCAGAATTTCAAAACTTAGAGTCAAAATAAATTTCAAAGTCAATACTTGAAAGAAATAGTCATAAATTATAGCCATTCAAAAGGACCATTACATACCACTCCAAGAATCAGAATCTCGAAATACAATTCACGATCCGATCTAGTCTCTAGTATAAAAAATATTTGTTTTTAAGTGAGTTTTATTTCTTTATTTTGAGTTAATTATTGTGGAGTAAGTATATTTGATTTATAACAACAATGATAATAATAATAATAATAATAATTAACAATCCTAATTAAGAACGAATTGCTAATCAATTAAGAAAAAAGTTTCAGTAAAAATTTCGGGATTCCCGAGTATGTTTGCAATCCCGTGATGAAGCAATGGTTTTCCCTTCCTCCCCCACCCACATCCGGTAAGTTTGATTTGTGGGGAATGGTTTGCAACCCGAATTATGAATCTGAAAATGGTTTGACTCTGTTTAAGGTGGTTAAGACTGTTAGTCGCGGTCGCAATAAGTATGTTCGAAGAAATTGATACCCAGGTATTCGAGTTTGCAACTAACCAATGAAAGAAATTAGCGAGAACAATTGATGTTATATCCTTTCCCTTAACTTGGTGTGGAGTTGTTGAATATATAGGAATTTTGTATTACAAAGATCCATGGTATTCCGCTATTGCATTTGATCCGAATCTTGATCAGTGTCATGTGATTAAATTACCTAGAGGTGATCTTTATGTTAGCTTGTTCGGAACAAGCCAAGATCATCTCTACTATGTACAGACGCATACTCATGGTATTGTATTCTGAAGATGCGATGAGTTTGAGGGACAATATACGTGGAGGGTTCACCGCAGGTATCGTTCGATAGATCTACAACACTTAGGGCATTAGATCTAGGGGTGTGCATCGGTGCAAAATTGAACTGAACCACACCAAGCTGAAAAAACCAAAAACCGAATTAGTACTAAAAATGTCAACCAAAAGTAAACCGAATAACATCATAAACCGACATACTACCGAGCCGAACTAACCGAAATAATATTTAATTCTAAAAAATGAGATATTTTTAACCATCTAGCCATATTACATAAACAATGAAACACTCAAAGATATAACAAATATATTAAAAATGGTATAAAGGTGGATGGGTAAGTGAGAATAGAATTTATGTTTCACATATTTTGAAAATATATATAGTGAAAGGCCGGGAAATAAGAATACCAATATTGGACAAGACTAATAATTGGTTCGGTTTTTCATAACTTTTTTGCAAAATCGAACCGAATCGAATCGAATCGAACCGAATACCGATATTGTTTAGGAAATTTAAACCTACTCCAAACCAAATTATAATAAAACTGAACCGAAAATGGATTTCAACGTAGTTCGGATATACGGTTTATACCGCACCGATGCACATCCCTAATTAGATCCCATGGATTGCAATATCGTGTATTTTTCAGCATTAGAGCAAGTCTCTTCCTACCTTGTTTGACACATGTACTCGTGCAATTATGAGAATAGGGAGAGATAAAGGAGCTCTATTCTTTTTCGCGATATTCGCAGTTGTGGTCTAATAATAATCATTTAAAAATTCAAAGCTTGATATTTGATCAATCGGATTGGCCGACTAAATTTCCTAAAGTGCCACCATAGACGGACCTAATGGAATCCAAGCTAGCCGGAACGGACCTAATAGGAGCCAAGGAAGGTTTAACATAACACTTAGGTAATTTTAAAAGACAATGGCATAAATTTCTATGTGTTAGCCATAGATCCCACTAATTGCAGTATCTTGTATGTTTCATGATATGATCTAATCTTTAAAGTCATCCGTCGCGTGAGAGATATAAAGGAGCTAAGTATGTTCATTTGGGTCCGTCATTTTATTGAGAGTACTATTACGTTACCCATCCGCCGGTCATTTTAAGGGCATCTTTTCCTTTCTTCCTCTTTTTTATTTCTATATTGGTTCTACAATACTTCTTTTAATATTTTTGAGCTATGTTGTTGCTAACGGTTGTGGTTTATTTTATTTTTGTTGTAATGTTGAATCATTTCGTTTTGTTTAATTTGTGTTTGCTTTCTTTGTATCTGCTTTTTTTTTTTTATCACACTCTAATTATACTTGCCCCTAAGTAGAGGTGAGAACGTAGCTGTGATGCATTTATCGTTTTATGACTAGCTACTTCCTTTTTCCATTAAAAAAAAAAAAAATTATTGATAGTGATGGATTCATGATGAGTTTTAATCGAGATTGTCTCCTTTTGAATTGGATGTTTTATTATAAGTCTTTCCATCCTGATAATTGCGAATTATTGGCCATTGATCCCATCGATTGTAGTTTTGTATCTTTCGACTTATTTGTTCGGTTCTCATGGCGTCCATCGGATTTAGTCACTCGATCTAGCAAGCACAAAGATGAAAAAGTCCATTCTTTTCCAAGGATGACTGGTTGTGCTTCGCAATGTCCTATAGTTGTTCAACTGAGATGGCCGACAACACTTCCTCGGGAGGTGCAATGTCATTTATATTTTAACGCTTGATCGAGCTGTTTGGATCCGACGCATGGACTCACTTAATTTAGAGAGGAGAGAATGAGGGTGCATAATTTCATATTTTAGCACATCATCGAGTTATTTGGACCAATACCATTTACTCACTCGAATATCATAATTTTATTGGTAAGATTCAATTAACCAAAATTATAATAAAATTAATCAATTATTTGGTAAAAATAATATGATTTCTTTTACATTACTTAGCAGAATTTTGATGGAATTAGCAGAATTTTGATTATATATGTAATTAATATGCTTTATGTGATAACTGGGCCTATACAAAGTTTATATGAGGCCCAGCTACACCAAAAGATTATAGCTTGTCAGGCCCAATTAGCCCAGAAGCGTGTCAAGCCCATCTCCTTCTCTCTCTATTTTCTCTCTTTAATATCTACCGAATAGAAGACTGATTTTATTATCGGAAACACAAAAAATACGGAAATTACAACAGTAATTACGAATGTTTAACACGATAGGACACGACTCGATTCAACCTATTTAAAGAATGCAATTTATAAATAAAATATCACTCATTCTTCATAAAATTCATTAAACTACAAAAATATAACAAAAATAAAATAAAATTATACAAACAAAGTCAACAAAAGGCATAAAAGTCAAACTACAAATAAATTTTGTTTCGTGTTTGTGTTTGTCAGATAAATACAGACACGAAATGGAAATTAGCGTGTTATTTCATGTTGTCCCAAAAATGACACGTTACCTATTATGCTCAATATAAATATGCAAAAATCCGTATCGTATTCGTATCGTGTTATTGTGTTCTGTATCATATTGCCGCCTCTAATTCGAATCCCTGGCACTTTCAAAATACATTAAGAAAGAACATTCATCTCATTTTAGATGCTAAATTAACATATGTTTTTTTACAGTAATTTTAAAATATATATGGTTTTGATTTTTATTCAGATAATCTAAGTAATTTTAAATATAGTTTTCCTTTGGAACATAACGAAATCAATATATTTGGTCCACACATTCCACGTGCTTATGATAACATTAGTTGACCCAGAAAATAGAAAATCAAATATAATAGAATGATGAAGAAATTATAAATATATGATCAAAATTAAATAATAAGTTAAATTGTAACAAAAAAAAACCACATTAAATAATAAATTAAAGTAACAGTCTCATTCACATTCACATGGTGAGTATTCTTCAAATTTAATTTGGAGAGTCACCCTTAAATTTAAAGATTTTTCAATCTTAGGGTGTACAACAATCATAATCTTAAGTCTAACCCTAACCCTAAACCCAAACTTAACCCAAATTCGAATCCAAATCAACGCTGTTGACAATAATTTCGGCGATGGAGTTTAAGATTCGGGTTCGGGTTCAAGTTTAGAATTAAGGTTAAGGTTGGGGTTTAGAGTTTAGAATTAGAGTTAAGGTTGGGGTATAGGTTTAGGGTTGGGATTTAGGGTTAGAATTAGACTTGTTATACACCTTGGATTAACTAAGATTGAAAAATCTTTAAATTTAAGAGTGACTCTCCAAATTAAATTTGAGTACCCACCATGTGAATAGAACTGTTAAAGTAAAACATGCTAACCAGTAAAAAATATCAGTTGCACTCATAGAAATCTCTGAGATTTATAACCATTATGGGCTAACTATTAAAAGGTCGTGCATTATTCAATCATTAATTTTCCATTAAGTCCACATACTTGTAGGGTGCAAAAGTAAAGTATAATATCGGTTTAAGTTAAGCAGATCTAGACTTGATCAAATTATGTCATTTTATCTTTTTAATAGTCAATTTGATGTAACAGTTTATAAGTACTTTCTCCATTTTTTTATAAGTACTTCCTCCAAATTTTTTTAGGCAAAAGACACTATTTGGCCGCTGACTTTTGTAAGTTGGTTATATTTGGCCATTAATCTATCAATTTAGTGAAATTTCACACTTCTTGGATCAAATTGAAAAGAGATAAAAATGTTAAACATTAAAATTTCTTCTATTTCAAATAAAAAATTGATACTAAAACTAAAATTTGCTAAATTATACAAACGTAGGAATATCAATTAACATAATAAGGGTGAAATTTCAGCAAATTACAAAGGTCAGTGGCCAAATGTGACCAAATAAAAGGCCAGTAGCCAAATGCATAAATTTTGCATAGGTCAATGGCTAAATAGAATTTTTTGCCTTTTTTTTTTAAGTTGTCGTTGTTTTTGCTACAAATTTTTCCACAATTGTTTGTCGTTTAACTTATTTTTTTTATAATAAGAGTTATGTTTTTGTCAATTATGTCATTATGCTTCTAATTAAGAAAACAAGCAATACAAAATAAATAAAAAGGAAGGTAAATCAATAGTGTATGCTATAATTAATAATATCTTTATTCCTCGTATTTTTACAAAAATGAATAACATTAATAACGAGAAAAGTATCATGTTATGTAGCCATTCTAAGTTCACGTATATATTTTTGCGAAAGGGAAGGTACTATAAATATCATTTACCCATATTTTTACCGGTTGTAGTTAGACTATGTTCTTTATAGCTAAACTGAATTGAACTAAAGTAAAGTGCATTTTATTGAAGGAACATTATTGAATTGAATTGGACTCAAATGAAAGAAAGTATAAAGAATATGGCTTAAGTCTTAACGAGACGTTTGTTTAGAATTGGAGATGAGATGAGATGAAAATTGGGGTTGAAATGAGATTAAAAATTTTGAGATGGAATGAAATTGATAAAAAGAGATTAGAAAGGTCTTATTTGTTTGGTGAGATGAAATGATGAAGATGAGAGTTAATGAGATGAAAATGATTAAGTTGACTCCATTTAAAATGATAAGAGATGAAGAAGGTGAGTACAACTTAGTCACTTTCATCTCATTAAGTTTTCATCCCCATTCCTCATCTTGTAAATACCGTCTCTGATCGGATCGAATATCAAGCCATTTACTATTTGGATAATGATTCAACGGCAAAACTATAATTTTTAGAAAGTTCAACTATCGAATTCATTTCCAGGCCTAATTATATCGAGCCAACGACCAAAACTATAAATAGACTAGATTGTTAAGTGCAAAAATGTTAAAAGACACTTCGAATATTTTACAAGTTTGAGAACTAAATAGCATACAAAAATAAAGTCTTAATTCCAAAGTAATTCAAGATCTATTATTATGGACGGGAAATCTAACATATGCCCTCAGAGCATATGTTAAGTGCAATGAATATACATAGTGTTTAGTGTTAGTTTAGAAAATTTCAAACTTCTTTAAATGCATTTTAATAAAAACATTTAATTATTTTATCTTCTTTTTACAATTAATTAATATAATTAAATTTTTAAAATTATTTTTATTTAATAGGTGAGATTCTTAAGAATAGTAGTTACGGATTTATATTTTGAGTTCGGGTTTGAGTTTAGGAGTTTAGGCTTAGGATTTTGGTTAGGGTTCATGGTTAGGGTTAGAGTCAAGGTTTGGGTTTAGAGTTTATGGTTAGAGTTTAGGTTAGGGTTAGTGTTTAGGGTTTGGTTGGGGTTCGGGTTTTAAGTTCAGGGTTAGGGTTAGTGTTTATGTTCGGGTTTAGGGATTGGTTGGGGTTTGTGTTTAAAGTTAGGGTTAGAGTTTAGGGTTTAGGGTTTGGTTGGAGTTTAGGTTGGGATTCGGGTTCGGGAGTTTAGTTCGAGTTTTAGTTGGAGGTTAAGAATTTAGAATTTATAAGTTTAGTGTTTTAGAAAAATATTAATTGTATTTATGATTTCTAGATAATCAATAAATATTATACGTTTAAAGAAATTGTAAGTTTCTACACAAATATTGAATATATTAAATGCCCCATTAAGGCTTAACCTATGCCCTGACATAGGTTAGCCCGACCGTTTAAAGAAATTGTAAGTTTCTAGATAAATATTGAATATATTAAATGCCCCGTGTCAAACGGCATAGGTTAGCCGGACCGTATTATAAACTACTCATAAAGAAATGTGAAATCAAGTTATATTAGCAACATAAATTATCTCCCTCCATCATGACCTCCCTAGTGTCACATTTTCCTCCATCTTTAGCAAACAAACGCATACCACTTTCGATCACAATATTCCAAATTTGTTAAAGACTTTCCCTACCTCTCATCATTTCTTCTTTTTGACATTCCTCGAGTCTTTAACCGGTGCATTAATCGTTCTTTCATCTTAGGTCATGTTTTTTTTTATTTACATATATTCAACACATTTTACCAATTTCAATTCAGATCAGCAATTTCAGTTTTATTTATCAGTTTTAGTTCATTTCAACATTTCAGTTATATTCAGCAATTTCAGTTCTGTTCAGCTTTTTTCAGTTCAGCCAAAAAGAACAAGGCCTTACTTGGTCAATCTACCTTAGTCGATTTTCAGTTATCTCATGTAACCTATATTTTTGGATTAATTATTTCATTATTCAACTGATCATTTCTCGTATGAACACACATTTATTACAACATACACATTTTTGAAACCGATCTTATAAATATGTTATTAATTCACTACTCAACATTCAATATCATACTTCATCCGTTTCATAATATTTGACGTTTTGGAGAAAAAAGTTTATCCAAAATATTTGATGTTTTACACTTTATAAGAAATATTAAATGAACTTTTACCAAATTTGCCTTCATGATAGTTGGCTTTGTAGAATCATTTTGAACATTAATTATTAAAAGTTAATATGATAATATCAAACTCTTTTTAATGCTAATTAATGAGTTTCTTAATATATGTAGATGAAATATAATATTAGAGGTCTGATTATGGTATGATAAATAATTTATCACACATAATTCATTTACTAATAAAAAAAAGTAAAAATAACATCTTAATCAAATTTAAACAATCCGCTTTTTTATGATAGCAGGAAGGTGTAGGGTATGACTTTGGGTCCAACCATCCATTACTACCAAACCTCAAAAAGTCACTGTCTTTTAAAATTAATTGGGATAAATACAAATAAAATTTTTGTGGTTTCATGAATTTGCAAATAGAGGAATGTGGTTTCATTTTTTTTGCAAAAGGAGGCATGTGGTTTACAAAATTAACAATTAAAGGAATTTCATTTAAATTGTTAGTATTTGATGACATGTCATATTGACTTTGATGATGTTTCATGTTGACTTGTTGACGTGGCATAATAAACTTTTATTTTTTTGATGACATGTCATGTGACTTGATGATGTGGTGGGTTGACTTGATGATGTGGCAAATGTTGTTAGTCAATTTCCTTTATTTGTCAAATATGTAAACCACATGCCTCCTTTTGCAAAAAATGAAACCACATTCCTCTATTTGCAAAACATTGAAACCACAAGGGTTTTATTTGTATTTTTCCCAAATTAATTTGTTAATATGGTAAGTGCTTCCCTCCATCTAGATGCTTATCGGCAAAGTTGCGAGTTCGATTCGCGCCTACGCTCTTTCTTAATAGAGTGGAGAAGAGCCCTTATTGCATCCATTATAGCCCGGACTTAGATGGGTGTGAGATTTGCGGGTAGGTCTACCATGTTGGGGTTTAGTAGTGATTTGGGCTTCAGCCCGATTAGTATTCCTCGTCATCAAAAAAATAAAATAATACATATTCTAAAAGCTTAACCCCTCTACTGATCCTTAAAGTTGACACTATTTTTCAGTTTAACCCATCATGTTCAACGATTCCCATCTTAACCTCTTAACTCCAAAAACAAGTCAGTTTAACCTTTTTCAGGTGATGACCAATCTCACCTAAGGTGAATGTAATACAGTCTCCGGTAAATATCAAATTTGATCTTTATTTTATTTTATTTTTGCCATTTTTTTTCTTTCTTTCCTTCCTTCTCTTCTTCTTTTCTTTCTTTCTTCTTTAATTGTTTTTCCTTGAATTTCTAGAAATTTAGGATTTCCAGATTTTGAAAAATTTCAGAAGATTTATGGAATTCTAGAAATTTCGAAATTTCCACGAAAAGTCTTGAAATCTCCAGATTAATGGAATGTTCGGATTTCTTGAAAATTCCTGAAATCTGGAAATTTTCAGGAGAAATCTAAAATTTCCAGATTTATGGAAATTCTTGGAAAAATTCCAGAATTCTAGAAAATTTCAGAAATTTCAGAAATTTTTCAGATTTCTAGAAAAATTTCAATTTTTTTTCAAAAATTCCAGATTTCTAAAATTTTCCAGGAAAAATCTGGAAATTTTCAAATTTCTGAAAAAATTCTAATAATCTGGAAATATCCAGAATTTCAAAAATTCAGATTTTTCTTGAATTTTTTTAGATTTTTGGAATTTCGTATTTCCTGAAAAAATGAGAAAGAAGAAGAAAAAAAAGAAGGAAGAAGAAGAAAAAAAAGAGAAAGGAAGAAAAAGAAGAAAAAAAAGAGAAAGGAAGAAAAAGAAGAAAAAAAGAAAGGAATAAGAAGAATGAAGAAGACGAAAAAGAAAGAAACATAATAATTTGAAGGTCATTTTGCAAATTGCTAAAATTAAAAATATTCAAAATTTTCCCTCCAGTCTCCTTATTTTGTCACGTAAGCGCCACATAGAAGTCAAGAGTCAAAATGACATGTTTTTTTTTAGTTCAGGAGTTGAAATGAGAAACGCTAAATATGAAAGATAAAACTGAAAGAAATGTCAAGTTTAGAGGGTCTATAGAGAGGCTAAGCTTATTCTAACCACATTTATTTATACATTAAAAAAAAGCTTACTACATATACATCTTTTTGAATTTGTTATAAATTTTAATTGCTCTTCAAATGTTACATTTTATATTTAGCGAATAATTAGAAGTGATTCCTACACTTATTCAATTGCTTGGAGTAATCTTGAATTCAAAAATTGGTCAATCAAAATATAACAGTAATCAATAACATCACTTATATAATTTATCGCCTTTGTATCATAAATGGGATATTCTATGGTCACTTTGTTTTTCACAAAGTAACCATTACTTTGTTTTGTCAACCATTGGATCATGGGTTAAAAACTAATCCAATGGTGAAAAAGACAAAGTATAAACAAAGTAAGGGAAAAACAAAGTGACCATAGCCTACCCCATCATAAATTTGTACCTATAATATAGGTCATTCATAATTTCACGTTTTAATATATCAAATCAGGGATCATTTGTTAATTTTTGATAAACACAAACTATGATTTGTAACATTTTAGTGGGCGTGAAAGTTTTGAGACATTTTAAAATATTGAAATATATATGCATAAAAAGTAAAATAAAATAATTCTTGGCTTTATAATTAAGGCTCCTCCAAAATCAACTCCTCCCTCCTTCTCCACATTTATCTCCTCAAAAGCTAAACAACTTGAAAAAGCAACAAAAAGAACCAGAAATAATCCAAACAAAGCCCACAAATTTCTCTCTTCTTTACCTGTCTTCTTCCCCTAATCTCTCCATCTGATAATCATTTTCAGATCAATCAAACCCTAATTTCATTTCCCCCTTTTTTCCATCTTCATCCGCTGCCACCGCCCTCCTCCGCCGCCGATTTCATCACCTCCGCCGCCTGCAATCATCATCGGGTTATTTGCAGCCTCTAATTCACACGATTAGGGTTTGCTTTCATTTGGGTTTTTATTGATTGATTAAAAAGGTACCATCTTTGCTATTTTTCATCATTTCCCCCAAATTTTTGTAAGGTCAAGGTCGTCGGAATCTTGATCTGGAAACCCTAATTCGTTTCAATTTCTTGAAATTCCGGTTGTTATTGGGTCGATGTCAGGATTCGATAATAACATGGAATTCAAGGGCAAATCAAAACCCAACACGATGTCTCCTTCGTTGTTTAGCCGTTCTTTCACTGTCCGGTCATCAACGAAAACCTCCCCGAGAGATTACCTTCACCCGCATTCGAAATTCTACAATTCGACTATCGAATCCATGAAAGGGAAGGTTAAGAAGCTATGCAATATCTTTGAAACCTCAAAATCGGCTAAAGCTATTTCCGTTGAGTCACATTCGAATTTGATACCTCATTCGAATAAGCATCTCAAGGCTGTGAAATCGATGGGAGCTGATTATAATCGGTACCCTTTTAGTGACATCCGGTTACCTGGTACAGAAGATCGAATTGTGGTTTATTTAACCAGTTTACGAGGGATTCGAAGGACGTTTGAGGATTGTTATGCTGTGAGGATGATTTTCAGAGGGTTTAGGGTGTGGGTTGATGAGCGGGATATCTCCATGGATTCGGCTTATAAGAAGGAATTGCAGAGCGTTTTGGGCGAAAAATACGTTAGCTTACCACAAGTGTTTATAAAGGGGAAACATGTGGGTGGAGCTGAGGTGATTAAGCAAATGTATGAAACTGGTGAATTGGCTAAGATTTTAGATGGATTCCCGAAGCGGGATTCGGTTTGTGTTTGTGAAGGGTGTGGGGATGCAAGGTTTAAACCTTGTGGGAATTGTAGTGGCAGTAGGAAGATCTTTGATGAAGATGAAGATGTGCTTAAAAGATGCGTGGAATGCAACGAAAACGGGTTAATTCGTTGCCCTGATTGCTGTTCTTGATTGATTGGTTTTTTTTACATATATGATTTGCAACAGCTTTGTTCTTTTGAATGTATGTATGAATGTGGATGATGTATTAAACTTGAGTCTGGGTTTAGTTTGTTTTCCATTTTCTTACTGTATGGTGATGGTGGTGATCGACCGTTCGGGTCGGGGTGGTCACAGAGGAATAAGAGTCTTTGTATGTATTGTCAAAACATCGAATCCGGGTTTGGGATTGGTGTTAAGCTAGTATTTTCTTACGGAGGGAGAAAGTATCTCCTTTTTGCTATGTAAATATTTAGTACTAAATGCAATGCAACCGGGGTTGCTAATGTACTGCAAATCATGATTGTAATGAGAAAAAGGGTCTTTTTTTTGTGCCGCTTTCTGCAATTCGGGTACAATTGAATGCTCTGAACACTAATAAGACTGTATGCTTGGCTCAATTTGGCTCAATCGTTGTTTATTGTTGTTGATACTGATGACGGTAGCTGTGTTCGGAAACTCATTTTTTGCAGCGCTTTTACATTTCATATCCATGTTCGTATATTTTTTCTTTCTGTATATCTCCTACAGTTTATGCTGTTTCTGCAATTTGTGTATGATTGAATGTTCTGAACAACACTGATAGAGCGCATGTTTGGTTCAATCGTTGTTTGCTGCTTGTTATTGTCGGTAGTTATGTTGCACATCCTCTCTTTTCTAGAGTCGTTTCTGCATTCCGTATCTATTTTCATATCCTTCTTCTCGGTTCAAGTTGAAGGCTATGTTATGAAAGGGGTTTATCTAAGAGATAATGTTTCTCAATTTTCCGTGTCCGCGTTCCATGTGCATGCTACATAGGATGATAGTTATTAGCTGTTTTTCAATGATAACCAAATAGCTTATATACTGTATTGTTTAGAGTAAAGCAGAGTGAAAAATAGCTGCGAAAATGAGAACTCAACGAATACATAATCTTGGTACCTTCCCGACTACTTTCAGGCTAGTTCATTTGCAGGGAATACATATAAGTAATAAAGCAAAATGTAGAACTGTCTTCATTTTCATTTGGAGATTCTTTTACCTTCGGAGCTCCAATGACGACTTTGGAGCAGTGTCCAAAAGTAGTTGTTAATTTGACGGGTTGTTTTTTTTCCTAAAAAAATTTGTTGCCTTGTCGAAATTTTACAGTCGTAAACCAGACAACCGCTTAGATTATTGAATAGCTCGTCGATGTTTGGCAAACATTTTTAATTTACCTTTACATCTGAGTACCTATATACTTTGCTTTAAATGTCAAAAACTTGAAGGTTTCTTAGAGTTTATGAATCTTTAAATTCTATTTTTCTCCTTTTTAGGTTCCTTGTTTTAGAACTTTTATGTAGCTCGATTTTAACTTGGCTCATGGGATCAATTTGTTCAAAAATAAAAGTACCCAGTATAATTCGGTGTTTCAATTTGACGTTGATTTTACTAATCTATATCACGTTATGTGTGCTTCAATGCATGATTTGTTGTTCTTAAACCCGAGTAATTCACTATGTGATACGTGTTTTAAGGCGGTCATATGATGATGAAAGACAGGGTGTAATAGTGTTGTAATTACACTCTTCAAGACCCTCTTTGTTCTAGCTCCGTCACTTCCCGAATAAAGTGAAATTAGTTTTTGACGGAAAAGGAAATGTTATAAAAGATGAAACTAAATTTAAATAGTTAATCGAGCATAAAGACGTTCCATCTCCAAATTTTTTCTAATTAGTAATTATTACGAATCAATTGATGTATAACGATTATACAACATGAGGATAAAAGTCTCTATATTTTTGGAAATTATGTCAACTTGTTGGTGCTAGGTTGTCAATTTTACTATTTATATACGAGTAATAAATTTAACCTTAATTGGTAAATAAATATATATAACATACTTTGAAAACATAACAGCCTCCCAAATAAAAACTAAATACTTAATTTGCAATTTTGGAAATATTTAGGGTAAATTCTCAAAAAAAATTACGGTCACATTTTTTTCAAAAAGAAAATCACGGTCATGTTTAAAGTCTCTAGATGTTATTTTTACGATATTCAAATAAAAAGATTACTCTTTTGACAAAATAAAAATTCACAATTACATTTTTGTCAAAAAGCAAACCACGATCACATTTTATTACAATTTTAATAATCATAAGAGTTTTTTTTTTTAAAAATTTACCCAAATAATATTTACGATGTAGAGCTGGTGCTTTCCAATTAAATTGAAATGTGCATTAATATTTCTCAAATTGTGAAGATAAGATACCAAATTTTGATTTTTTATCAAATTAAATAATACTTTTCATATATGGACGTTACAAACTTACTTTAATAATTAATATTGATATGGAAAATGTTGAATGAAATTCAAAAGTTGTGTACTTTTGGATAAAAACACCCAAAAGTCTCTATCCATGGACCATTGATCATTCAAAATCAATCATAAATCATCAAAATAGTTAATGTCACCCAGAATACTACATTGGTAAAGGAAGTTTAGATTTGTAGGTTCGAATCTTAAAATTGACAAAAATAAAACTCTAAAATGAAAAATAATACTACAAGCCAAATAAAAATCAGAAATAATAAAAGTTAATAATAGTATAATTAGTTTTACTGAATCCTCGACTAAATTCCGATTGAACCAATAAAGTTCGATTATTCCGTTAATAGATTCAGTGGAAAACTGTTAATTGATTTTGGCTAACAATGTGTGAATCAGTTTTGTACATTATCAATCGTTATAACTAACATATCTATTTTTGGCTCGGTTGTTACTTATTATTTATTGTTGAGAACAAAATATTAACTGTTTCGTATCTCGAATAACCTAATTGACTCATTCTTATTTTCGTGAAAAGTACGTCCAAGTAAAAATCGAGGCATTTGTTGATGTGATAATTGTATGACATGATAAACCGTGTTTGCTAATGTTTTATTGGAAAAAAACTATTTTTACATATAATGATTCATATTCCTCTTGTTTACAAAGAATTTAGTGAAAATATTCTATATATGCAGATAGATGAAACCTCAAATCCGCATTTGCGAGCTTTTTAACCACGAAAACGTGTTTACAAAAACAGGAACCTCTACAAACTATACACAAAATCGCCAAATGAACCGGCATTCCGAGCTGGCTATTGTGTCAGAGGAACGCATTCGAGTTCGATTTCTAGTATACCCCTCTCTACGTTCTGTAGCCGGAGGCTTATTTCTTGTTTTACATTCCCATCTACTAAGGTAATCACACCATCTTTCACCAGGGTGTTGTCCTTGCTCGCTACCCACTTTCCAAGTTGCATTGTCTCGTTGATTGTCGATGTTTCATAGGCTTTTGCAGCTTTTACTAGAGGTTGAATGTCAATCTCGGCCTCGCCCATGAAGTCATCGGTCGAGAATGTGTCCTTGTCGTAGACAAGCTGCATTTTTGGAAGATAGAAGATTCAGTAGTAGTAATAGTAGAAAAGATGAAACTAATTCTGGGGTTCGAGTTCGAGTATGATCTTAAATTACCACTTTTAAAGGAGGAATATGTTCCGGGATAGACAGCATTAGTCTTTCGTTCCAGACCGGATTCAGATTGTTCTTAATGACGCGGGTTCTAACCGACTACAACAAGCAGTAATAGAGACCAAATCAATTTCACACGAATTTCAACCGAACAACACCTAAGATTGTAAATGAAATAGAGGCTTACTTGGTGTCCCAATGCAAGGATGACATATGGGTCGCTAGTTACGACATCTCGAACGGCTAAATTAGTTCCTCTGACGACATTAACCTTGATTAATCCAATAAATTCAACCATACCTACCTATTAAGAAGAAATTTGAAAGAAAAACGAGATTCAGAAATGAAAAACCAAAGCTTTTCGACTAGATAGATAGCAATGGACAAAATTATGTATATACCGTTATGCTGCTGTTCTTTTTCGGCCCCTTGATCTCGGTTCTTCCCCAACTATTACGAAACGCGTGTCCAATACGATGTCGTGTTGTTGGCTGCTTCTCATACTGTCTCTTATCATTGGAAGTGCCAGAACATGATGAGTTTCGATGGGGCCGATAAGAACATATCATTTGGTCATTCGAGTTCAAAAACTCGAGCTGCTCATATTTTCTCCTAATGAATTCGGAGCGATCGTCTATGGAGGCATCATGTTTTGGTTTTTTGTAATCATTCGGAAGGCAAGCTTCATATTTCCTGTTTGCCGCATTATTTCCACCCAGCTCGAGGAAAGCCGCCACCTGTTCTTCGCCCCAATCGTCTAGGTTGATTGAAAGAACCTGGGACACGAAACACCGAGCTTAGAGCATTAACTACAGAAGACAATTCTTGCACGAAACTATAAACATGATTCAAAATTTTACGCATCTTTAGTAATCAATCAGTGACTACGAGCCAAAGACGCCCTTTTTCAGCTAAGATATAGCATAGAAAGATACGAAAAAGACAGTGAAGTTGCGAAAACTGCACCTTTGATATATGTACACCAAGGCTTCTATGAACACCTGAACACTTGATACAAATAAACACTCCGCAATTTAAGGACCTGAAATACAACGAAACGACTAGTTCAACGAAAACCAAGAACAAAACTCATATGTTGACTAATGTGAATGAAGTCAAAAGATAAGAAATTGTAATTTGGTATTAACAACTTACACCCATTTCGGGTCCGGTGATCCACAATCAGCACACACCTTATTGCAGGATTGGATCAGCAGTTTCTCCAGTTTCTTCTGTGGACCTAATGTACAATGAAGGAAACAATGTTACGCTAACTTTGATAACCGGATGCTACAATAAAGCTAAATGTAAGAGATAAATAAAATCATTCTTGACGAGAAAACGAAGATTACCAGAAGGTTTATGCCGTTCCTTCTTGTTACCATGACTTGGTGTCGGTGTTGATGTTGGTGTTGGTGTTGGTGTTGGTGTTGGAGCTGAAGATGGAGTTGGGGACGGGCATGGGGATGATGATGGTGGGTCTAAGTACAAAATATCTTGGAGGCAAGTAGTAACCCCTAAAAAATATGAAACTCAAATGCATAATCAATGAATGCAAAATACTACAACAAAGCGGAATTTTAAGATTCATGAAGCTTCAAGTATGCTTAGTTACAAAAAAAACAAAATCATTCTTGATAAGAACTTTGAAGATTACCGGAAGGTTTATGGCGTTCCTTGCAATTTTGTGCTGGTGTTGAATCTAGTGTTGGCGATAAGGATGGGGATGGCGTTGCAGATGGTGATGGTGGGTCTATGGACAAAAAATCCCGGAGAGAAGTAGTAGAACCTAGAAGAAAAATGAAACTCCATTGCATGATTAATCACAATTTACATCATTGGGATTGAGTAGAAACAAGAAGGTTAAAATTGCACCGACGATCACTAAAATTTGGAGTTTATTCCACAAAGGTTGATTGGAATAAAGTTGTTCCGACCAATTTGTCTATATAAACAGACAAGCATGATGATGTGGCACAAAAGGGATTTGATTATATGACAATACATTTTCGACAAGAAATTTGAAGATTACCAGAAGATTTATGCTGTTCCTTCTTGGTATTATCAGTTGGAGTTGGTGTTGGAATTTTTGTTGGTAATGGTGCCGGTGTCGGGGATAGAGATGGCGACGGTGTTGGAGATGGTGACGGAGGGTCTATGAACAAATCTTGCAGGGACGTAGTAGTACCTAAAAGAGATAGGAAATTCAATTGCATAATCAAGCACTTCGTAGCTACAACATGGAAAAAGAGATGCAAAAAATAGAAGTAAACAAGCACCAAATATGCAGAAGGACAAAAGGGGAGATTTCGACAAAACAGTAGAACATGAACCAAAATGATAAACAATCAAATTTTGACTTTTTCCTTCGGTTAACTAACAAACAGTAATGGTGCCAAATACTACAATCGAGCTGGATTTCGAGATTCCATCAAGCTCCAAGTATGATTACTTCAGAGAAAAAAAAGAAATAGAAAATCATTCTTTGTAAGAAGTCGAAAGATTACCAGAAGATTTATGTTGTTCATTTTTGCTATTATGAGTTTGTGCTGGTGTTAGTGTCGGTGCTGGTGGGTCTAGTAAGATGTCTTGGCTACGAGTAGTAGTATCTAAATGAAAATAGTTATGAGAAAAAACTGAAGAATATAAACCAAAATGATAAAAGAATAAGTGCAATGCCAAAATTTGACTTTTTCCTAAAGGATGCTAAAAGCTAAAATAGAGCCGATCTCATCAAGCTTCAAGCATGATTGATTAAGAAAAAGAAACGAAATAGAAAATCATGCTTCACAAAAAATTAAAAGATTACCAGAAGCTTTATGTTGTTCCTTTTTACTATTATGAGCTGGTGTCGGTTCCGGTATTGGTGCTAGTGGGTTGGAGAACGAAATGTCTTGAGCACTAGTATCTAAATGAAAAGTGAAATTTCTTTGCATAATCAATCACAAATTATGAGCTAAAAATGAAAAACATAAACCAAAATGATAAGCAATAAGTACGACGCGAAGTAACAAACTTTAAGGATGTCAGTTCTTAACAAGAAATAGAAGATTACCAGAAGATTTCTGCGATTTATGTTGCTCCTTGCTATTGTGAGACGGTACGGGTGCCAGTGCTGGTGGGTCTAACAGCATAACATCTTGGATACAAGTAGTAGTATCTAAACGAACATTGAAATTCAATTGCATAATCAATCACAAGTTATGAGCTAAAACCGAAGAACATAAGCCGACATTATAAACAATAAGTGCAGCAAACTTTAAGATGCCGAAAACTAAAAGAGAGCTGAATTTCAAAGATTCCGTCAACCTTCAAGTATGATCAGAAGATTACCATAAGATTTATGTCTTTCCGTCTTGCTATCATGAATTGGTGTTGGTGCTGATGGGTCTAGGAGCATAACATCTTGGACATAAGTAGTAGCATCTGAATGAAAATCGGTTGCATAATCAATCACAAATGAGAAGCTAAAACTGAAGAACATAAAACAAAATGACAACTAAAACGCCAAATTTGACTTTTTGCTTCGGTTAAGCTACAATCTATAAGGATGGCAATACAATACGGCTGCATTTCAAGATTCGGACAAGCTTCAAGTATGATTAATGAACAGAAACAAAAGAAATGCAAAATCATTCTGCGAAGAAATTAGAAACTTACCGGAAGATATTTGTCGGTCCTTCTTGTTATTATGAGCTAGTGCTGGTGTTGGTAGGACACAAGCAGTAGTATCTAAACAGAAAGAGAAATCAATTGCATAATCAATCACAAATTATGAGCTGAGTGAAGAACATAAGCGAAAATGGTAAACAATAAGTTCGATGCAATATTTTGAGATGAATTTCAAGATTCTATCAAGCTTCATTAATTAAGAAAGACACAAAATAGAAGATCAATCTTGACAAGAAGTTAGAGTTTACCAGAAGATTTGTGTTGTTCCTTCTTGCTATTAGGAGTTGGTGTTGGAGCTGGTGGGTCTAAGAACATAATATCTTGGAGGCAAGTAGTAGTGTCTACGAAGAAAAATGAAATGGGACTTATGATTAATTTAGAGAAAGAAAAGCAGCATTCCTGACAAGAAATTAGATGATTACCGGAAGATTTTTGTCGGTCCTTCTTGCTATCATGAGCTAGAGTTGGCGTTGGTTGGACACAAGTAGTAGTATCTAAAGAACATAAGCCAAAATGGTAAACAATAGGTATGATGCAAAATTTTGACTTTTTCCTTCGGTTAAGCAACAAACTTAAGCATGCCGAAAACTAAACGAGAGCAGAATTTCATGATTCTATCAAGCTTCAAGTATGAAGAATTAAGTGAAGCAAAAGAAATGGAAAACCATTATTTTCAACAACTTAGAAGATTACCAGAAGATTTGTTCCGTTCCTTGCTGTTATGGGTTGGTGTTGGTGTTGGTGTTGGTGTTGGTGCTGGTGCAGGTGGGTCTAAGAACATAACATCTTGCACGCAAGTAGCAGTGTCTGAAGGAAAAATGAAAAGGGACGTGATTAATTCAGAGAAAGGAAAGAAGTATGCCGGACAATGAAATGAGAAGATTACCAGAAGATTTTTGCCGTTCTTTCTTGCTATTATGAGCTAGTGATGATGCTGGTTGGACACAAGTAGTAGTATCTAAATGAAAATGAAATTCAATGGCATAATCAACCAAAATTATGAGCTAAAACTGAAGAACATGAGCCAAAATTGTAAAGAATAAGTACGATGCATAGATGACAAAAACTAAAGGAGAGCTGAATTTCAAGATTCTGTCAAGCTTCAAGCATGATAATTTAGGAGAAAGTAAAGAAATAACAAACTATTATTGTCAAGAAGTTAGAAGATTACCAGATGACTTGTGTCGTTCCTTCTTGCTGTTATGAGTTGGTGATTGTGTTGGAACTGGTGGGTCTAACAACATAACATCTTGGACACCCGTAGTAATGTCTAAAGGAACAATGAAATTCAATTGCATAATCAACTACAAATTAGAAGCTATAACTAAAGCACATAAAACAAAACTTTAAAAAAAAGTAAAATGCCAAATTTTGACTTTTTGCTTTTGTTAAGCTACATCTATAAGCATGCCGAGACTACAATACTGAAGTATGATTAATTGTGAGAAAGAAAAGACATACAGAAGCATTCTTCACAAGAAATTAGAAGATTACCAGAAGATTTTTGCCGTTCTTTCTTGCTATTATGAGCTAGTGATGGTGCTGGTAGGACACAACTAATAGTATCTAAATGAAAAATGTCCATAATCAATCACAAAGTATGAGCTAAAACTGAAGAATATAAGCGAAAATGGTAAATAATAAGTACGATGCAAAATCTTAAGGTGAATTTCAAGATTCTATGAAGCTTCCACTACGATCAATCAAGAGAAAGGAAAGTTAGAAGATCACCAGTAGATTTGTGTCGTTCCTTCTTGCTAATATGAGTTGGCATTGGTGCTTGTGCTGATGGGTCTAGCAACATAACATCTTGGACACAATTAGTAGCATCTGAAGAAAAATTAAATTCAATCACATAATGAATCACTAATTATAAGCTAAAAACCGAAAAACATAAACCGAAATGATACATATTAAGCACAATGCCAAATTTGACTTTTCATTCGGTTAAAGCAACAGACTATAAGGATGCCAAAAACTATAGTAGAGCTGAACTTCAAGATTGCAGAATGATTAATTAAGACAAAGAAAAAAAATAACGAAAAAGAAAAAAAATCATTCTTGACAAGATTACCAGAAGGTTTATGTGATTTATGCCATTTATGCCGTTCCTTCTTGGTATTTTTTGCTGGTGATGATACTTCTTGGGCACTAGTAGAGTCTGAATGAAAAATGAAATTTGTTTGCATAATCAATCACAAATTATAAGCTAAAACCGAAGAACACGAACCAAAATGATAAAACAAGTACAATGCAAAATTTTGACTTTTTCGAGTAGAGCTGAATTTCGAGATTTCATTAAACTTCGAGTATGATCAATTCAAGAAGGGAAAAGAGATGCAAAATAATTCTTGAGATGAAATTAGAAGAATACCAGAAGATTTATGTGATCTATGCATTCTATGCGATTTATGTTGTTGTTTCTTGCTACTCTGAGTTGGTGATGGTGATGCTGATGGTGCTGGTGGGTCTACGAACAAAATATCTTGGACACTCGTAGCATCTGAACTAAAAGTGAAATCCAATTGCATAGTCAACCACAAGTTGCAGCATTGGGAATGAACAGAAAACAAACAAGGTAAATTGCACCAACGATCACTAAAATTTTGAGCTTTTTTCCAAAATAAAGTCATTCCAACCATTTTGTGATGAACTCATCAGTATATTGATGGGAAACCGGATGACAGTTGATAATATGCCAACTAAGACAAGAATGTGACGTGTTTTAACCAATGTCGAAGACAAAAACCAAACGTCACGAAGCTTAGCTGGCATATAATCTAACTGTTTTCCAAACCTCGTTAACATTTCAATGAATCATTATACACAAACTGCACAGAACAACTTGAAATCAAATGTGAAATTCAACGATTTCATTGAAACAAAATGACATTATACGAAATAGACCCCAAACTTGAATGACCGTTTTTGCATTTTACCCGAAACAGAACACATTAAATCATAGGAAACACAACAAAACAAAAGCACCAAACATGAATTCCTCCATTACATCATGTTAGAAATCAAAACCAATGGCACATAAAACACAATTTCATATGAAACAAAGATTATTACCATCAGAATGATCATCCTGCCGTACCGACATCTCCATGTTTGAGAAATCCCCAGAAATATATAAGTTTATACAGATCACAAAAGCTGCTACAACCTCAGGATACCCATTTCATATCTTCTCCTCTGCATCAAACATTATAGATTTTAACAACATTAAAAACACCAAATCAGACCAAAATCAAAAAGGGATTTTTATATTTTTACATCTTTGAAAAAAGATTCAAACTTTACAAATAATCCCTTTTTCCCTGCAAGAAAACATATTTGGGTATTCACAAAAACTCATAGAAAAAGGAAAAAAATGTAAAAAAACAATAAAAAGAAATGCAGAAAGGACATGTTCTTACAGGAACCTGAGAAAAGGGATAAAAAAAGTCCCACTTTGTCGGAAATTGTCAATGAGAAAAGATTAAAAAAGAGATTGTTTTAGAGGAAGGGAACAAAATGGGAAGATTGTATTTTATGATGCCTATCATTAGAAGATTATGAAGAAGAAAAAAAAATGATTGAGCTGATTATGAATTTCATTTTTGGAATTTTTTGCTTTTTGAATTATATTTATTTATTTTAGTAAATTTTTATTTAATATTGTCAAGTGCGACGAACATGACTAGTCAATATTACCTAACTTAACTAAATTTATGTCTCACCCTCTCCTTTTAGCACGTGCAATGCACCCTCCCTTCACTCTTCTTCAAAAATTAACCTTCTCATTTATAAATTTTGCATTAACATATATCTCAAGGTCGTGTGTTTGAACTACGCTCACTGCATTAATGATGGTTGTGCGATTTAGGTTGATGATTTGTGTAGATTTGGATATGTAAAGCAAAGAATAAATGTGAGCTAAATGAGCTCGCTGATCCACGATGTACTCTAAACTCAAGTTAAAAGTGGATATATAACAAGGACGGTTAAGAAAAATTTCTTATAAATTTCAGTTTATGCACTTTACATGTGTATCGATGTTTGATTGGTTGGAACATTGTTCAACTTTTGGTCCATTGTGATGACGCCAAGTGGATAAGGAGAGAGTTTCTTTGCTAGGATGACTCCACGTGACTCCGGTCATGATTTTCCTTAGTATCAATTACCATGTTGTTGTTTGGTATTGCTAAAAAGGCACATACATAGGGAGGGGCCTCGAGGCCCTAAGCTCCTAGTTGTCTGGAATTACCTCTATCAAGGACGGTTCTAGTTGGCTCACTTCACCTTGAAGATTGAGGGGTTCAACTTCTCGATTTCTAAAAAGTTTAGTACACGTGTAAAATTAAATCTTTTAAAGTTGAAGTTTTCTATTTGCCTCTGATTGATAGAGAAGATTACTTCATTCTGGTTCACAATTGATATCATTTAAAATTCTCATATTTTTCTTTTCTAATTATTATGTGATGTTACTTTATTCGATAATATTGTGTCTACGTCAAGATAGTTTGTCATATTTTTGCCTGTAAAAACTTCTTCCACAATAAATGACAGTGTTTTCTCTACTTTTACGTACTTTGCTTTCTCTATAAATCTATACTAACTTGGACGCTAAAACACCTTTAGACGCAACCCAAGTTTTTACAAGAAGAAACCGACGACACTCAAACTGTGTCCAACCCAAAATGAAAGACTCCTTTTATCCATTTTATCATTAAAGGATAACATAGAACTCTTCTCTTCCAAATTCAATTTGGTCAAAATATAGTGGTTGGTGGATTTAATAGTTTCATATTACAAGAATAAAAGTTTTTGTGGTTTTGATTAGCTATGATGTGTCCTACATTTGATTGACTTATGCCTTCATTGATTTGCCGACAGCCCAACTTAATTGGTGATTGATTGTGAACGTGTGAATACATATGTTTTAGAAAGGTTCTAACTTTCAACCATCAGAAATATTAATCTAAAAAATTAATACATGAGAACACACAACATATGATTTGTTTTTATTTATAAGTTGGGTTTTATGGGCCTTGAACGTGTAATAATGATAAGCTTGGACCATTCTTGATCACTATTGGGCTGATGCTCGGTCCATTAGACCGGGCAAATATCGATTAGTTTTTGAATCTAATTAAATTGAACCGCACTAATATGGTTTGGTTTGAAACTGATTTCTCTAAGAAGTATATTTTTGAAATTATTTAAGATATTTTGTGTGAAAATATCTTACATTTCAGTCATTTTTTTAGTAAATGCAATCCAATCCAATTCAGTTCAGTTCAGTTCAGTAATATTGAATTCAATTCAATTTAACTTTAACGTATGCCGCAACATTAACACATTTTAGTTAAAAACAAATTTACCAAGTATTTAATTGATCCTTATTTGATTTTATAAAAAAATTGATTTTTATTTTATTAAATTATAAACTGCGAAGCTTTCTTAAGAAAGTAACAACATTTTCTTAACTTGTGAATATGCAGAACGGTGTGTTAATATTTTGTATATATTTCCTATAAAAATCGTTAGTTGGGTTGTTGGTTCGATAACTAATCAAAAACTAGCAGGAAAATTAGTCGGGAACAAATTATATTCTGAGCGTTTAGAGATGTTAAGTGATCCAAACATTGCAAAATAAATTCTCAAATTTGGGTGTCTAAGTGGGATCTATACAACCAAGTTAGCTTTGTTTGAACATTGACGCATTATTGTAAACGAAAGTTGCCCGATCATCTAGACCCTACAAAACCAAGTATCATTATAGTGACTAGACTAACTAAGTTCACGTAGATGTTCAAAATCCGATTTGTCTTTGATTAGTTTTCCAACTAATCATCAATTAAACATAATTAACATACAAGGCTTGTTGGATCAAAGAAGAAGGATTATCCATTCCGTAATTTCTGACAAAAAATGACTAGCTCTAACTACAATATTCGTACAATAAGTTCTTAAATATTAACCGTCCAATTAGCACCTAACATATGTTTACCAAATATTTATTCAACAACTAATTATAAAGAAAACTAATTACAAAAAATTCTCAAAAAAGAAAAGAAAAGAAAAGAAAAATACAAGATTTGAATGAATGAATAATGGTAGACTTAGAAATGAAAGACTTGGTAAAATTCCAAGTCAAAGATGAATAAAAAAATCCTTAAACCGCATCTCATCTTCCTTCTTCTCCAATTCTTGTTCCTCAAATCCACAATCTTTGAACCCTTTTGCATAAATTTGACATCTGAAGCTTGAGATCCGAAGAAACCCAGCAGAAAACCTTGAGGAGTTTTGAGCCATGGTTTCGGGGTCTGAGGTTGAAGATGACAAGAACATCGATCGCCATCATCACCACAAGTATTTCAAGGTCATTCTTTCATCTGGGTTTTCCTCCAATTTCATGTTTTGTGTCTGCTAATGTAGATTAGGGTTTTTTTTTTAGCTTCAATTGGGGTTTCCCTCAATTCAATATCTTTGATTCTATTCTGTCAATGTATGTCTACAATTTTGTTTTGCTTCAATCGGGTTTCCCCCCGATTCATGATCATCGGTTCTGCGCATTATGGTAATGTAGATTATATTTCTGTTTAACTTCAATTGGGTCTTCCCCCAATTCATGATCATTGATTCCCCCCATTGATTTGATGTTTAGATTCTGTTAATGTATGTGTACAATTCTAGCTTAGCTTCAATTTGGCTTTCTCCCAATTCATGATCATGGATGACACGGATGGGTTTGATGTTTCTGCTGATTTGCACCTAGAATTCTGTTTAGCTTGTTACCAAACACAAGAATTCTGTTTAGCTTCAATTGGGTTTTCCCTCAATTCATGA
The DNA here is from genome assembly GCA_028411795.1 of Euphorbia peplus. Taxonomy (NCBI): domain Eukaryota; kingdom Viridiplantae; phylum Streptophyta; class Magnoliopsida; order Malpighiales; family Euphorbiaceae; genus Euphorbia; species Euphorbia peplus. Next base: position 1,061,988 of record CP110843.1, on the reverse strand, counting down.
TCCATTGATTCCTTGGATTAGTTTGATGTTTTGATTTTCTTGATGTATGTCTAGGATTCTTTTTAGCTTCAAATAGTTTTCCCCCAATTCAGGATCATCGGTTCCGCTGATTAGTTTGATGTTTGATTCTGCTAATGAATATCTAGAATTCTGTTTAGCTTTAAATGAGTTTGCTCCAATTCATGATCATCGGTTCCACCGATTGGTTTGCTGTTTTGATTGTGCTAGCTTCAATTGGATTTTTCCCCCAATTCATGATCATTGATTCCACCGATTTGTTTTGTCGTTTTGATTGTGCTAATGTTAGAATTCTATTTAGCTTCAATTGGGTTTTCCCCCAATTCATGATCAGGGGTTCCACCAATTGGTTTGATGTTTTGATTCTGTCAATGTATTATCGAGAATTCTGTTTGATGTTTTGAGTCTGTTAATGTATATCTAGAATTCTGTTAGCTTCAATTGGGGTTTCTTTTCCCCCTATTCATAACCATTGATGCCCTCGATTGACTTGATGTTTTGATTATGTTAATGTATATCTAGATTTATACGTTTAGCTCCGATTAAGTTCCCCCCAATTGATAACTATCGATCCCCTCAAGTAATTTGATGATTTGATTCTGTTAAGGTATATATAAAATCGTATGCTGATTTTCCTAATTCGAATAGGTATTAAAAATGAAAATAAAGAACATACTTTTGGGCTCATATGAGGAAATTGTGTTTACTATATATTTGCACTGAAAATTCTGGAGCTTCTGCAGTTCAGATATGTATATGTGTGAGCTTTGGGTGTACCCGTCTTTCAATTCAAGTAGGGATTCAAACCGAAAAAGATTGTAAATTTAGGCTTCATAAGTAAACGTTGTTTGATTATGTATTTGCAATGAGAATCGTGAAGCTTATGCAGTTCGGATATGCATATGTGTGAGTTTGCTTTGGTTGTTAATCCTATTTAGTTCGGTTTTGTTATTGGAATTGGAAATAAAACCGAAATGGACTTGAACCAAAAAAAAAATAATTATACGTTTAGGCATGTCTGAGTATTGTTTGTTATTATAATCAACAATGGGTCCAATTCTAACAGGTTCATTGATTCTCTTTTACAGGGTAGTTTGAAATGGGAAAAACTGTTCATAGTCGCAAACATTCTGCTGGAGATTTTCGTGCTGATTTTTGATCGAATGGGTTCAATCCAAGATCCTCAATACGGATTGATCGCGTGGGAATTGTCTGGGGCAGTGATGTTTGTGTGTGTAGCTGAGCTTGTTTACAGAGGATTAGTGAAGGAAAAGATGAGTTTTTTACAATGCTTGAAATCTCTGGTTCCGTGTTCTTCAGAGAAAAAACCTTATAGCTTCATCGATGGTGTTATTCTCGGATTTGCCAAAGTTCAAATGGCTTTAGCTGCAATTTCATATGGTTATTTGCGGCAAGGTAAAGAGAATCCGATTAGTGTATCTCTTGTAGCCCTAATTTTCATTTCTTGTTTCGTGTTCTACAAATTGTTTAGGAATAGATTTTCCAAAGGATCACCGGTTCTTCCTGTTCGACAGGAAAATTGAAAATGTTATTTGATGAATTGGATTGTCATATATCATAATCTTGTTATGCGATCTATATATTCCACCTGAACATGATTATGTACAACATAAATACAATAGAAATGAAAACCGTGTTATACATATTTATTGATTCGTTATTATGATTAACCCTGTTGTTATGTCAAAAATCTAGTTGAATTAATTATCATTGAAGGTGTGTGATTTGGCGTGATTAATTATCTGAGCATAATGGTGTTGAATTTAGAGGAATCGAAATGGGTTATCGTGTTATAATTGTATATCTTTGAAAATTATTTATTTGTTGTTAGGTTGTCAGTTTTGCCTAATGAGATATCTACAATGTATTCTTGTGCCGATTTATCATAATCAATCATGACTCATGGGTGAACCTAATATAGCCAATTGTCCAACAAGCGCTTTTAAATTAGCACCAAACTACGAAGAAAACATAGATACGATAGTTACAGATGCTATAGGAGAACAGAATGATCCTGTTGTTGAAGATGATAACGACGGAAAAGGGGACCAGTGACAATGCTGGAGAAATTGAACGTGCAGCTGCAAAAGCAGTAGATTTTGATGTTGCGGAAGTCGTTGCAGCTCCAGTTTCCATTGGATGCAAGAAGGCTCGCATCTGTTACTGCCGAGAAAAATAATGCCAGAGAAAGAAAAACAGCCAAGATAGATATGTTCAGCTAAGAAAAGAATAACAATTTGTTATTTCGAACACTTGGGGCTTTGGTACCATGTAAATTTTACAAACACGACTTTAGTATTATTAATACAAAGGGCACATATATGCACAAGTACAAGTAGGAGTTTCGAAGGATTCCTTACACGTGTGGAATCTGAATCTGACTACAAGATTACGTATTGAATACATGGGCGGATCGAGAAGGGGGCATTGGGGGCGCGTGCCCCATGCCGCGAGAAAAATAAAAAATTATATTTTTTTATTTGTAAAAAGAAGTTGAATTAAAGAGGATGCAAAAGTGAATAACATAAGTAATAGAATTGGTATTATTATGATTATCATTTATTACACCTCAATTAGGAGCGAGGTGGTTTTTTCGGAGTTATCAGCTTAGTTGGAATGTTCGGCTTTCCACATTTCTTTCTCCATGCTTTGATTCATAAAAAGGTTCAAACCCCACATTTTCTAACTTTTCTCATTTTTCTATTCTCATTTTATATTTTCTTTTCTCTCACCTAATTATTTATATCTCATTTTATTTTATTCTTTTAATTAAAAATGGAGGATGGAGAGGAACCCAAAATCAAAAATACGAAAGAAATGAAAAAAAAAATAATCTCATTTTATTTTACTCTCCATTATATTTATTATTTTATTTTATCTTCTTCTTAATTTTGAATGTAAATTTATATATATTTTTTCTATTTTCTTGGATTGCAATTTTTTTTCTCATTAATTTTGGTGTTTTTCCATCCTCATTTTATATTTTCTTTTCTTTCACTTTATAATTTATTTCTCATTTTATTTTACTCTCCATTATTTCTATTATGCTTACAATCAATCAATATTTTATTATTTTTTGAGTTCAAATTACACAATAAGCGACAATTAACCAACTGATTAGAGTTTATTCATTTTAAGCTTACAACAAACACTAGAGTCATGACAAAATATGGTGCTCTTTGAAAATAATGGGAAATAATGATGCAATAGTTATTTAAGGAATAATAAAATTATATAGAATTGTCTCTTAACTAAGGGAGAGTACGTACTCATGAAACGTTCAAATATCGTTAAGGTCGTTCACAAATATAGATTGAAACATCTCCATTTCATTCTTCTTCAAACCTAAGCCAACCTCGAGTCCTCCATTTCCATCCCGACTCTCCGCCATAACGATTATTCCTTCCCTGAGTAAACCTTGGATTTTCTTTGGCTTCCCCCACCCAAAATCAATTCCATAATAACCAAACTTAGGTGATCCACAAACTCCGATGACCACATCAGAAACCTCTCTGATGTGTTTTATTTTCAATATGTTGTTCATTTCTTGCTCAACTTTCATGTTCTTCGTTCTGACTTCTAACCCTTTGATCATCTCGCTAAGCTCGTTCGCGACGAAGGCAGTCCCGTTCTTGCCAAGGATAGTCTCAGTATCAACCATTGTGAAGCTTCCGAGAATACAATTACCGAAGTAGCTCTTCGGTAATGGAGGGTCCAAACGGGATCTACAATCTGCCGCGAAACCGAATCCAGCCTTTCCTTTTCTTTCAAATTGTTTTGCTTTAACAAAGGATACTATAGTATAAGCATAGGAAAGAACAAATGTTGACAAATGCATTCCCTTTAAATCTTCTTCTTTTTTGTTCAACTGAGAAACAATTTTCATTCGGAGTTTTGTTACATCTTGTCTAGAAAGCTCAAAATTGGCTCTTACAAAGTCTTCCATATTCCTTGATACTTGTGGAAGTTTTAAGCTTTTAGGATTTGGATCCGAACTGGACAACATACTTTCGAAGAAAAAGATGCCCAATCCTTGCGGGTCATCAACAAGGGTTCGATCAAAAATAGGAGTTAACTCAAGTGGTAACGGTGTTGTTATGTTAGGTACATTCTCTTTGCATATGTGCGCCCATGATTTTATAAACGCGGTTATGCTTTTACCATCGAACATACTGTGGTGGTTAGAGATTCCTATAGAAAAGCCTTGGCTTGGAAAAAAAGTTATCTGAAAGGCGATCATCGCAGCTTTTGAGTCAGAAACGGCTAACTTGGGGACATAAGGATTGAAAGCTATTGCTTCTTGCATTTCATTCCGGCTCAGATCATTGAAGTCTGAGTTAGACTCTGCAACTATGAGTGTAACGCTATCATTTGGAGTGAAAAGGATGGATGGTTTTTCTGCACCGAGAGGCCATATGATATTTCCTACTATAGGAAGATAATGGGCTAGAGAGAGGGAAAGAGAATGCTTGAGTTTAGGAAGTAATACCGAGTTAAAGAATGTATGAGTTGACTCATGTTGTGCGAGTTGATAGAAAAATACTCGCTCAATAGGGACCGACTTAACCCACCGCATGTCAAAATACGTAAGAGGAAGAACCAACTCAACAAGAGGTGTACCAGAGTTGGTGAATGGAGTAACTCCACAAACTTGGAGCATTTTAAGACACAAATTGGTATTGCTTGCCATGAGTTGTTGTTCAATTGTGATAGGATATATCAACTATTTATAACATTTCTTTAACTTCATAATATATTCTTGTGAAACACGTTTCCAAATTTTAAAACATATATGAACATTAACGTGATTTGAATTTTTAAGACATTTTTGGTATATATGAACATTTTTCTTTTTTTTTTCGGTGTCGAAAAGTTTAGCTAAGGGTATGTCTACTTACTCGTAAGGCCAAGACAAATCACAATTCAGATTTAACTAAGAGAATGTCTATTTACTCGTAAGGCCAAGACAAACTACAAATTATTTATCAATAAAATTTAAAATTTGATGAATCATTAACTAAAACATTGAATTTACCTAAAATATGACACACATAATAATGGTATAGCCTTATCTTGATAATATGATTGTTGAAAATGATTACTCCATGATTAATAGAAAGAAAATTATTACCGAAAAAGGAAAATTACCAAGTATTATTATAATTAATTATAGGATATTAGAAATTATTATTGTAAAAGTTTGATAAGAATGTGTTGGCCGTCCTTTCTTTCAAAATCCTAGTTCTAAAAATCTCTTGTTCCGAGTTTGATTTAGAGGAGGAAGAAGGAAGTTTTGTTTTTTTCTTCCTCCTCCCAACCTCGATTTACCTTTTTCATTCTTCTAATCTCTCTTTTTGTCCAACATCATATATTTCTACAGTATTCTTTGGTCGTCAGATCTCTATCCGTTATTTATATTTTCTTCATTTATAACTCGTTCAGTTTTAGCACGGGTGGAAAATGTTGATTTAATCCATAGATCTGTAGATCTACGGGAGTGTAATTTCAGGAAGGACTTAGATCCGATTTTCTTGAGGGGCATGAGTGTTGAAGAATGGTTTTCGATTGTTTTTCTGCAGATCCGGAATCTCGTGAAGTATATGATTTTATTATGTCGCTTTTTAGTACCTTTATGGTGTATTAAGCTTTTCGTAGCGTTTGTTTGCCCTTTATGTAGTTTATACTGGCTTTCACCTGTATTTTTGTAAGGTTTAATTCCTTCATTTTTCTTTGATTATCATCGTGCTGTAATTTTTTTATATTATTGAATGCTATGATAACTCTTCTATAAAAAAAATAAAAAATTATTATTGTATTATATGACTCAAATGGAAATGGGTAGGATGAATTTTATCCCTTATATATAAGATGGATTAAAGAGACCCATTCAAAAAGGATGAAAATAATAGAAAAAACATGTAAAATATGCATATCATAAATTAAAAAATGTTGAACTCAAAGAAAAAAAGATTACAAAATTTAATTGAGACCAGTCCTATAATTTGAATAGTTACATGTCGAGTTTCAATAGTCAAAACTATAGAAATTCTCTTTCCTACATAAATCTTACTTTATATTTAGTATCCTTTTGGAAATTCGGCTAAGAATCCTCTTCGACTGACTTACATTAGAATTCCTAATCATGCCTGATTTTGATCTTCCAAAAAAAATAAAATCTAAGAGTACCATACAAATATATATTGTTAAACTACCCACAAAAATCATATAGTTTGGGTTCTTTGGGATGTTTTGTAAATAGGGTCTTGAATATGAAAATGGTATAAAAAAAGGATAGAACTAACTGCTAAATAAAATAAGAAAATGTTGACAACGTAAAATGGATGGGTTAGAATCACTAAAAAAAAAGAGTCTATTACGACGTTAAAATTTGGGGTCTCACAACGCTTTTCAACGTCTCTAATGGCATACCCACACTTTTTAAAGCGTCGTAGAAAGCGTTCTTAAATCGTGTGTCGTTAACGTTTAGCGACACATAAAAGTTTGTGTGGGTAAATATAATCTGACGACATATCACATTTAAGTGTCGTCATGTTTCCAACGCTCAATTTTTTAGCGTTGTGCTTTTTTAATATTTATTATTTTAAATTTCCGTAATTTCCACTACGCTTTAATAAAGTGTCGCAAAGTAAGCGACACAACATTCTTTTTCATGCCGTTAGTTCACATCAGAATATTTTGATAGCGTTTTGAATACTATGACAATTTAATTTCAAAGCGTCTCAAAATTCACGACATTTGAATTGAAAATTGTCGACATATGACTACACAAATCTTTCATTACGTCCCTAATGTAACGACAATTTTGTTAAAATATAGTCTCAAGATTACGACGCTTATAAACCTTTGCGTCTGCATTATAATAATATTTTTCATAAATAAGTGTCTCGAACACTAGGACGCTTTGATAATAAAACATCTCTAAAATAAGAACATTAGAAAAAAAAAATCAAATTTGGATTGAATGGAGCTCTATTTTAATAAATTAAAAAATCAAATTTGGATTGAATGGTGCTCTATTTTAATAAAAAAATAATCAAATTTGGATTGAATGGAGCTCAACTTCATATACAACGAAGATCAAGTATAATATACTACAAAAGCATGAGAACGACAATAAATGATCACTACGCCAAATACCCCTTAAGATGACGGGCAAAACCCGTCATCTGATTAATTTTTTTACTGTCACGGGGCTCAGCGCAGTCTATCGAACCTTCAGGCGACGGTCAAAAACTGTCATGTGAATGAATTTCTAATGACAGTCAGCAAATAGTGGAACGTCATTGTACATTGTTTCGCATGACATTTGTTACAAAAGAATCCGTCCTCCGAGTACATTTCACATGACAACAATTTTAAGTGTATCCGTCAACCAAACCATCCTAAGTTGAAGTGAAAATGACAGTTTTCATTTCTTTTCTGTCATTTGATTCTCTCAAGATGACACTTTTTATTTTATAATGTCGTTTTAATTATTCACCCAATAAAATATAATAATTTGGATTGAATGGAGCTCTCCTATATAAATTGATGACCTAAATTAAAGATCAAACATCATTGCAAGCAAGCAAGCAGATAGTTGAACTACTATGATCCCATATACACATTAAGATATAATTGTACTCATGTAGAACACAGGATTGAATTACAAGCAGACATCAATGGAGGGCAATTGCTCCACTGCTCTTGCCAAAATGGGGTGGACGACTACCATTCCTCTTGCTTCCACTGTAAATTCTACAGAAATCGACATTGGACAACTTCAAGCATGATACTTCAAAAAATGTTCATTTTATTTGAGAAATTCAAACACAAATCAACAACTTCAGCTTCTACACTAGCAATCTAAACACATGAAAATAGCAGAACTGAAAGCAGTGATGACCCCAAATTTAAAAACTCAAAACCACATAATACACATAGGATTTATAGTGCTACTACAAGTGAAACCAGATGCATTAACTCAAAAACAACCAACATAATTAATGCAATTCTACTTATCTAATCTGCTAGATTGTTGATTAATAGCACACAAACCATATATTGTACAAACAGTAAGAAATATGGCAACTCACAACATAAGATTTACGTCTTTTAAGAGCTTCACGTGCAAGATCCTCCTCTCCTTTCTGAGGAGCAAGTTGTGCTTTCTGGTACCTACATATAAAGTGCAACTAATACTTTATCTGTTCACACTAATCTGAGTACAGATTACACTAATAAAAGGGATCCTTTTGTCTTTACCAATCCTCGGAAGCTTGTTCTGCAGCTTCGTATTTATTCTCCAAACGTTTTTGAGATGCCAATACCTGAGATGAACATAAGGGAAATAACCATTCAAAGCTAAGACTAGCACTTTGCATATTGACAAGACATACATACATCATAAGGGAAATGCCTACTTGTGGTGTGGCTTGGCGCATCTTTGTTAAGTCATCATTCGTTTCAATTACCCTCTGATCTAGAACTGGTTACCTCCTTTCCCGGTTAAGTCATCATTCATTTCAAAAACGACAATGCCTGTAAAAAAGCATATTTATCATAGTATATATGTCTGCATGACTCCACTGTATTAAAACCATCTTGAAAGAAGCATGTTTGTCTCTGACAAAGGCAAGTATTATTGACTCTTTGCATAGGGTTTTAGATATTAGTATCCCAAAATTGTATCAGAAACAAACCTATTTCCAGGATTGATTGATGCATCAGTTTGAACTCCACCACCAATTGTGACTCCAGTTTGACTAAAAATGTCACGATTCAATCCACTTATTACCCCAGCAGTAAGGGTATGATCAAAGCCAAATGAATTTCCAATTGCAAGACACTGCTGCCCAACTTTTAGGGAAGCAGATTGCCCCACCTTAATCGGCCTCAACAGTTCTTCAGATGCTTCAATCTAGAATACCAAAAACATGAAACCTACATCAGAAATGCATCCACGTTTTTTTATACAAAAAAAACTCTATAATTGAAATTTTTCTTGTGCCATAAGGTTATATTTCAGCAGTTTATCCTATAGTGGGAGCAACAAAGTAACTCTAATGTTTCAAATAAACTTAAAATTTATAAAACTGCAGTTACATTTTCTTACCCAAAAAAAAAATCATACTGAGAGAAGTCATAAGGAAAACACTGATTTGTTTGACATTGACCTTGAACTACCTCAGCAATTTCTGTCAATCCGCTCTTTAAACATAGACATATTAATAGCCATATCTTAGGTGGAAGTTTATTTTACATAAATCACATTTCAAGTGGTGGAGCACAGCCGCACAAGCCATACCGATCCTATATTTATTTATTTCTTAAGATATTTTCTTTATTAGCTCTTTCTTGCTTTCATATCCATAATCAAGAGAAGTTTTTTTAGAAAAAAGATAAGAGGTTGGACTATAGCCCAAATACGCAACAACAAATGAAATCTAGAGATGTTTTTTACCTTGAATTATGATTGGATTGGACATCAAAAATAGTCCAAGAAAACAATCATTGGAGCTCTATTTTATGTAGGCCTAGCCACAGGAGTTATTCCGAAGTAAAGGAAAGCACTAAAAAAAGGACTTTAGAAGCACTGGGAATCTCCAAGGACTTCTGGCTATACCACTGACACAAGGGTAAGGACTAAACGTGGGGAAACAATCAATTTTCATTGGCAGCTAATTTATATGCGTAAATATTCTGTCCACAGCTAACAAGAACCGGAAGACAATCAATAATTGAAAATATCTCATGTTTAAGTAACTTGGACACTTAGAAGAAAGAGCATAGAAAAAAGCAATACCTTCAAGACAGCAAGGTCCTTGGCACGATCTGCACCAATCAATGTACCCTCAAAGTTATTCTGCACCCTTTTGAAAAAGCATAGAATATGCGAAATTGTGAGTAGCAGTTATCATAAATGGTTTTCCAATACTTCAAACCACCTAAAGTACAAAATATGGTTCAATCATACACAGATGTAGGGCACAACCACTCTTACCCGTCTGATGCAAGAATGTTAACCCGTGCAACAACTTGTCTGGCGCTTTTCCAGAACCGGTTACCTCCTTTCCCGGGTCTCTTCCCCTTTCCAGTAGTCTTCGACCTACAAAAACCCCCAAAATTGCAACACCAGAAAACAAAACCCTAACCCTAAGTAAGAAAATAAAAAACAGAGTAAATAAACTAACCATAAGAAGACCTTGGCAGAATCCACCGTCAGACACCAAAAATCTGTTGGTCGTAGCTCCTCCGGCCACCACAGTCACCGCTGTCTTGCCTCTGGCAGCCTCCCCTGCCGGAAAACCCCCTGAAATTGTAAAACCAAATTAGAATCATACCATACACAAAATAGATCCACGGATATAAGAAATAAGCCCAACCGAAATACAAAACAAAACCAAAGAGATATCATATCCATCCTGAAACCGTACCTATTTCTCATCCGTTGTTCACCCCCGCCGTCATTGGTCTGTCGAAAGCAGCTGGGATTCGTTTTAATGAGAAGAAGAAGAAGAAGAAGAAGAAGAAGAAGAAGAAGAAGAAGAAGAAAGAGAGAAGCAGAAAGATGAAGAAGATAGGGCTGCTAGGGTTTCGGCCATTGAAGAAGAAGAGAAGAAATCTCAGAAGGAGTTTGAAGATGGAGGAGAGGTCGGCGGAGAAGAAAAAAAGGGGAAGAAATGAATGGCTCAACCTAATTAGGGTTTTCTATTTCAAATTTATATGTCTCCGAATTTCAAGGCGCGCTCCAAATTTGGGCAATTTTTTTACTCCGCCGCTTCTAATTTGAAGTTTTCATTTTTCTTGCACTTTAGCATATTTTCTTCACATGACAGTCAATATTAAAGCGGTGTCATGTAAAAGGTATATGAAATTTCATTGTCTGCATTCAGATGACGGTTTTTTAAATGTCCGTCACAAAGAACATACAGATGACGGGGAAAAATGTTTCTGTCAAGTATCTAGTGTCGTCTATCAAGAAAAATGGCGTAGTGGATTAGCGAGTTATCAACTTCTTCAATGCTGGAAGTGTGCAATTTCGAAAGCGTAAAGCATTGGACAAAATGCAGCGTACCAATAAGTGAAGGTCAATTTCATATACAACAGAGATATAGCAACAACATGAACCTAGCACCACATAATGATAATTCAAAAGCTAAATACCTTGACTAAAAATTGACCGAGGAAACGAGCTCTCATTGTTTATGTCCATTGCCACTCAATCCAGGCTCTTTCAATCCATGAGGCGATTTTGACACTACTAAAAACCTGCATCAAGAAATAAATAATTACATTTAGTATAAACGAATTGAAAAAGGATAAAGCTACAGTGGACTTAATGAGAACATACAGAATAACAATAATCCATTCATGTCTACAAAAACCATCCTTGGCACTATGACTCTACATATAATTTAGCCGGATGAGAAGTTCATCACACTATACCTCTACGAGTTTAGACGGATTGTTATCCTTATGTATCTGCACTGGAAAGTTGAACTCGTGTACCATTAGAGAAGATTTCTTAAAGACGACACCATTCCTTATAATAATAAATCCAGAGTATCCAATCTTTGCCAAATGCAATGCTGAGGACGGCTAATTTATTCTCTTCATTTCAGTATTAATAACAAGAAAGAAAATAATGGGTGTCAATCCAATCCAAGTCCAGCTGTAAAAAAGAAGTGCTGGGTTAGGATTGAGAAATGTCTACTAACAACTAACTTCTACCGGCAACATCAAACAGTAAATATGAATAATTTCAACAAACAGGGCATTGTTATTCTTGATAAATATAAGCCCTACTCTTGACCTAATTATTTCGACTAAACTTGTCACTTTCTGCCTTTGGCACACCCTGACTTATACTTGGACCTCACACACATAAACTTGTGAATTTTGGACTTGAAAGAAGTAATGGTCGGAGGTCCAAAAATGACAAGTTAATGGATGTGATAGATCCAATTACAAGGTGAGGGTGGGTAACGAATGGCAAAACATGGCAGGTTTAGGTGTGTTGGTTATGAATTAAGTACAAACCACAGAAAAAAAGAAAAAGAATAAACCCCTTTCTTTACTCTTCTGTACTATGAGATGATGCACATCAACAACTTGAGCATTCAAATCATAGATGTATGTGTATCTCCGATCAGCAATAGAGAACCCAACCATTTATTATATCTGCAATTTTCGATCAGGCATAAAAAACAGAATCCAAAACTGTTAATAATAATTGAGGTTGATGCAACATAAACTAGACTAAAACTATAGAAGCACCGAGTAAAGAATTGAACAAAAATGAAGCTTGAGCATGTGAAGATAATAAAAGTTTAATTTGAATTTCATCCTCGGCCTTTCTTTGTTTTCGGATTTTGAAAACTGAAGAGAAAGAAAAAGATAAGTTGGTGTGTTTGTTGACAAACAGACTCAAGAAAAAGAGAAGAAAGATGAACATAGGAGAGAAGCGGCGCAAGTTTGTAGAGGAAGGGAAGGAGATGCTAATTGCTAGGAGTAAAAGATAATAGAGTTGCTACGCACGATTTAGAGCACGACACAAAATAATATTCAACTTTTATTTATCATACTTGTTTCACAGGGGTACATAATTTATTTTTAGATTTAATGTTTCTTATACTTAATTATAAGTTCTTATATTTTTCAAAGAATTTTAAAAGAGAGCTTTCTTTCATGTTAGAATTTTTTAAAACTATTGTATAAATTTATATATCTTAATATCAATATTGTTGTTAATTAGGTAATTGTAATCATACAAAATTTTATGGTTAGGGGATTTGGAGGAGGTTTTCGGAGATCGACCAAAGTTGGGATGTTACGGTTTCTTTCCTTGCATCCTATTCTGCTAATTAATTTTCTAAATTGATAATCACTCAAAAATATAATGTGTACAATTTTTGTGTTTCAAATAATATTAACTTTAAATTTAAAAATTATATCAGATTTTATAGTGTCGCGGTTAATTAGGTGTGACATAAATATTTTACTTTATGTCGCGCACAACATGACAGCAACACTAAAACTAAGATGTTTGTTGTGACGCGTTACTTAAGGGGTGACACTATAGTCAAATTTTAGTTGTTGTGTCGCATATTCTTAAAGGGCGACATAAAATAACATACTTATGACGCGGTCTAGAGATGCGAACGCAAACAATGATACATGGCCCTCTATAGTGTCGTGTTCGCTTGACCCGTGACATTAGAAAGCCAACAGTGTCGCTTTTCTGATAGTGCGACATAACAAGTGCGACACAAGTGAGCATTTCTGTACTAGTGAAATGTCAACACTTAGTTCCAAACGTCTTAAAATTTGTAAAACTACCAACATGAATATAGAAAGTGTCTTTAAATATTTATGAAAAGCGACGAAAATTTAAAAAAGTGTGGCTAAAATTATAATACAGGAATAAAAAAATTAAAAAATTATTGCCATAAAAAATAGTTAGACACTTCTTTCGCAACACAATTGAAAAGCGTCTTGAATTTGGAAATCTTGTCGGTGTATTTTCTAATAACGTAGTTAATATTTTAAAAGTGCCAACAGATAATAATAAACCGTCGTTAAGTGGTTATAAAAGGAGACACAAATGAAAAAGCATTGTTGAATTTTAAAATACGGGATAAAAAATAAAAAGTTTAAATGAAAAAATACTGAGACACTTTTTATCGACGCAAATGTAAAGTGTCTTTAATTTTTTTTTGAAATTGGGATGTTTTTTCCGAAAACGTAGTTAAATTTTTAAAAAATCCGTCAAATAACAAAATACGTCGCTAAGTTGCAATAAATGCCGACACAAACACAATAGTGTGGTTAAATTTTGAAATATAAAGACACATACCAAAAAGCGTTGTTAAAAAAGTGTCGTAATAGACACATACCAAATATCATTAATGATATTTTTGACCTTTCATTTAACATAACGAATGTTTAATTATTTTTATTTCAAGATAACAATGTCCTACTCTGTTGATCAAGTTTTATGTTTAAAACTGACAGAAAAAAATGTTTAAATCCTCTAACTTTGGCTGCAACGTCATTTTTTTTAACATTGTTAACTTTTTTCGGACTTTTGTTTGCTAAAAGTTGCTACCATAGACCCTTATTAAACTTGTACCATTTTAAATCACAAGATCTTCTTAAATGACACAAATCACGTATTTTTTTTTCATGATTTATCATATATTGACTGATTTCATAGAGTCCTCGACAAGCCCCAAATCGAACAATTTGTTACGTCTGCAGCAGCCGGGACAAGTCAGCTTGTTAAGCGGGCTCCGGCTTGGCACAAGGACTTTATCATGGATTTTTAATTATTTAAGTTCTTATTTAGTGTTTACTCCTTTGTTATTTAGGATTTCCTTTTGTGTTTAGGATTCTATTGCTTGTTGGTTAAGAACTTGATATTATAAATACCAGTAGACTTTTTAACGTAAGAATATCAATAATACTCTAGTTTTCTCTTTTCTAATCTTCTAATTCTTTGGAGCCGGCACTCGGTCGAAGAGTGTGGGGTCGATCGCCCGTTTAGATCGTATCAAAATTGGTGCTTTCATTGAGAGATTTTTTCGATGGCAGAAACAGAAGAACTACGGATACTAATGAAACACCAACTCGATGCCCTAACTCAGAAAATTGATGGTTTGGCCAAGGAATTTCATGCCACTAAGACAACGGGCAGCACAAGCCCTAACATCAATAATTCTGGCTCGCCTGGACCAGGAGATCAAGGAATCATTCCAAGATCCATGCACTTAGAAGTTCCTCGCTTCAACGGTACGGATCCTGAAATCTGGATTTTTGCAATGGAGGAGTGCTTTGGGTTACATGGAACACCTGCTGACCAACGGCTCCGCATAGTTGGGTTTAACTTGGATGGCGACGCAGCAGAATGGTTTCATTGGATGCGACGTAATAATTTGATTACAACCTGGGACAATTTCTTGGAGAATATAAGAAACAGGTTTGGACCTTCCAAGTTCGAGGATCCTCAGGGGGCGCTTTCTAAATTGATCCAATGAGGTACAATAGCCGAGTATCAATCAGAATTTGAGAGGATGATGAACCGTGTGACGGGATTGTTCGAATCGTTATTAATGTCTTTTTATATCTCTGGATTGAAACCATCCTTACAACGAGAATTGCTTATTGGAAAACCTGAAACATCGGGTGAGGCATTTGCCTTGGCTCGAATTTATGAAGCTCGTATAGAAGATAGTTGGTCTGGAGGGCACGCCATTAATAAGGGCCGATTCCAATCTTCCGTCACTAAGATCCCGACTCCAATTACAGGAGGACCTCACACAATTCCCAAGATCAATGCATCTACTCCACCCTTACTTCCAACACCAGCTTCCACTCCAAAACCCGCACATGTGCTTCCCATCAAGTGGATTTCACCGGCAGAGAGGCAAGAACGAATTAGCAAAGGCTTATGTTTCAATTGTGATCAAAAATTTGTACGAGGACATAAATGTTCCGGACGGTTCTTACTAATGATGAAATCGGAAGAAGATACTGATGAAAACACTGAGTTGGATGAAGAACATGATACTGTGGATGGGGACGAGCCAATTTAAAGTGGTGACATATCTATTCTGAATTCCTTAGTAAGTCACGGAAGTCCGCGATCTCTACAAGTAATGGGAAAAATTGGCCATACAGAAGTCCATATTTTGATAGATGGTGGAAGTACCCATAACTTTGTGCAACTAGCAGTAGTGGAAAAATTGCAGCTTCCAACTAAAACAACGCGTGCATTTAAGGTCTATATCGGGAACGGAGACTCTTTGCTTTGTGAACATAGTTGCCCGAATGTAGAAATTACTGTGCAAGGTTTGAAATTCGTAATGGAGCTTTTTGTCTTACCGATTAAAGGCACGGATATTTCTTTGGGTGCTCAGTGGTTACAAAAATTGGACAGGGTCACACATGATTACACCCAGCAATCAATGGAATTCGAGATAAATGGGAAGAGGAAAATTTTAAAAGGCAATACCTCAGTTAAAATGAAGAAAATCAGTTTCAATCAACTTCAAGCACTCATGAAAGACGATAATATATATGGGATTTATGAAGTACATTCAGCTAAAGAGGAAGATAAGACAGAAGGAGAAGGAAGGAGGTAACCAAACCAATAATTCATCCTGTGATTAGTAAGCTGTTGGAAGAGCACCAAATTCTGTTTCAAAAGCCTATTATATTGCCACCACATTGTATCATAGATCACAAGATTCACCTATTGCCAAACACCAAACCTGTCAACGTCTGACCATACCGATATCCCCATTATCAGAAGGCTGAGATGGAGAAATTGGTGGCTGAAATGTTAGACCATGACATTATACGGTACAGTCAGAGTCCATTTTCCTCCCCGGTGTTGCTGGTAAAGAAGAAGGACGGTACATACCACTTTTGTGTCGATTACCAAGCGCTAAATGTAGTGACAATTAAAGATAAATTTCCGATTCCCACAGCGGACGAAATGTTTGACGAATTGGGAGGTGCGATGGTATTTAGTAAGTTAGATCTATTGGTGGGGTTTCATCAGATTCGATTGCATGAGAGGGACATTTATAAAACAGCTTTTCGGACTCACCAAGGCCATTACGAGTTCTTGGTCATGCCCTTTGGGCTTACAAACGCTCCATCAACCTTTTAGGCAACAATGAATCGTCTTTTTGCACCTTATTTACGCAAATTTGTTATTGTTTTTTTTATGACGTATTGATTTATAATAATTCGTTGATGGATCATGTTGAGCATTTGCGGGTTGTTTTTCAATGTTTACAAGATAATCACTTTTATCTCAAGATGTCTAAATGTGACTTTGGAGCTAATTCTTTAGAGTATCTTGGGCACATTATTTCTGGTGATGGAGTAGCGGTGGACCCAAGAAAAATGGAAGCTGTTATTGCTTGGCCAAGTCCGATAAATCAGAGGCAGGTTCGAGGATTCCTAGGTTTAGCTGGGTATTATCGGCATTTTATCAAAGGGTATGCTACGCTAGCAGCACCCTTGACAGATTTGCTGCAAAAGGATGGGTTCAAATGGGGTCAGAATGAGGAAGAAGCGTTTGTCAAACTTCAAACCCATTTGTCTAGCGCTCCTTTATTACTACTTCCAAATTTTGAGGAGACTTTTATAGTTGAAACGGATGCTTCTGCAATTGGGATTGGCGCCGTATTGCTTCAAGAAGGTCAATTTCTTAGCTATTTTAGCAAAAAGCTTGGACCTCGAATGCGGGTTGCTTCAACGTACCAATGAGAATTATATGCTATTGTCGAGGCAATTTATAAGTGGCGGCAATATTTACTTGGCACGAAGTTTATCATTAGAACATATCATAAGAGCATAAAGGAACTGATGCTTCAAGTCGTTCAAACCCCGGTGCAGCAACAATATGTCCGGAAACTCTTGGGGTTCGATTTTGACATCGAATATAAACCCAGTGACGCTAACACGGTGGATGATGCATTGTCACGAGTTCACAAGGAGGGTGAGGAGGTGATTCACTCAGCTTTTATGGCTTTGAGCAGACCCATTTTTGATTTCTTGGAGATTTTGAAAGGGGAAAATGAGTCCTTGGAAGAAATACGCAAGTTACATGCTCCGCTATCAAATGGTGACGTAGTTCCTGGATTTCACATACAGAACGGGTTTTTACTGTTTAAAAATCGTTATGTTCTCGGGGATCAGTCTAGTCTCAAACCACAGATACTCCGAGAGTTCCATGATACTCCTCACTCCTGGCACTGTGGAATTAAAAAGATGCTAGCAAGTCTCTCAACCATTTTTTATTGGAAAGGAATGCGGCAATCGGTCGAAGATTACATTCGACAATGTACAGTTTGTCAACAGACAAAGTACTCCACTCAAGCACCTGGTGGACTTTTACAACCATTGCCTATTCTTGAAGCTATATGGGAAGACATTAATATAGATTTTATCACCGGACTACCCCCGTCAAAAGGATATTCAGTTGTACTAGTGGTGGTCGACCGTCTTACTAAATATGCTCATTTTGGTGTACTTTCGCCACATTATAATGCTCGAAAGGTTGCTGAGTTATTTATGGACATTGTCGTTAAGCATCTTGGCTTTCCTAAATCAATCGTGTCTAATCGGGATGCTATTTTCCTTAGCAAATTTTGGAAGAATCTTTTTGAGTTGAGCGGGACACAATTGAAGCATAGTACTTCTTACCATCCTCAGACAGATGGGCAAACCCAAGTGGTTAATAGGGGGTTGGAGCAATATTTGCGCGCTATGACTTTTGAACATCCATAAATGTGGGCTTCCTTCCTGAGATGGGCAGAATATTGTTATAATTCCACTTATCACAGTAGCATCAAAATGTCTCCCTACCAAGCTTTGTATGGTAAGTTGCCACCTACTTTGATTCCATATGTTCCTGGAACTTCTCGAGTTGCTGCAGTGGAAGAGATGTTACTTGAACGTGATGCTTTATTGCGCCGGTTAAAGGAAAATTTGTCTGATGCCTAACGTCTTATGGAGGGGGTGGCTAATTGCAAAAGGAGAGCGGTTGAATTTGCCGTCGGAGATCAAGTTCTGGTTAAGTTGAAACCTCCCTACTACAAGTCGCATTCACCCGGTTTTTCATGTTTCACTATTGAAGCCATTTTATGGCGAGATTCCTTCCATTGTCGGTGAGCTATCCGGGGAATTGGAGGGTGGACGGCCGGAAGAGCAGCCTTTGGCTATTTGTGATACACGACAAGTTCTCTGAAATCGGAAATTGGCAGATCAAGTTTTAGTCACTTGGTCCCATACTCCACCCGAGAATGCCACCTGGGAATGGTTGCAAGACTTTCAAACATTTTACCCCGCGTTACACCTTGAGGACAATGTGGTTACCGAAGAGGAGGGGAGTGTTACGGCTGTAGCAGCCGGGACAAGTTACCGTGTTAAGCGGACTTCGGCTTGGCACAAGGTGTTGGAGTCTGATCAACGATCAGAGACGCGCATCGAAAGCGAGAAAAACGATGTAATAAATCATTGATCAGACAGCTTTTGATCTTTATCGTTGCCTTAATGTTATTTAATTTAATTATAGTGATTAACTACATTAGTCACTCACATGGAATCCCTCTGCGAGAGATGGACGAACCGCACGATCGGAGGTTCCGCCAATATCACGTGCACGACACCTACAGTGAACAGGTACTCGATTCAGCCACGAAGAACGATGAACGGAGACTCCGGGATCACTCTAGGGAGTTCAGCCAAATAGGGTGTGGAGGGATTAGGGTTTTGTGATTTTCTGTGTCAGCAAGTCTAGGGTTTCAATCGATTAGGATTAATTTATAGTATGTCGACTAATTACAGTTTTAGTACCTGCATTAATTTAATTAATCTGATTGTACCACAATAGAATACAATAGATTCAATTAACATCAATTAGGTTATAATTAATCACATACTAACCCCTGAAGAAAATCTAATCAATCAATCGCTTAATTAATTAACCCGATTGAATAATTAATCCCTCCAAACAATCAATTAACTTGTTCCATTCAGAACAATTAATCAATTAACGTTATTAGTTAACAACTAATAATAAGTTCATCATAAATATATTACATGTATTAGTTCTCCGAGTACAAGTCTCAGTGTCTAGTGTGCACGATCATGTGGGCCATAATCAATTAGCTCTACGACTGATAGAGAGTTGCCTAGACCATATCAGTCACCAATCGATTACAGTGTTAGTCCATCTCATACAGATAGATACCCTGCAGCATTCTCAAAAATCTCTTACCATGCATATCAATATATCAAGCATGAGGCATGGTGGATGTCATCCTCTACAGCTTGAGATATTTCTCGATCTAGAGTTAACTGAAGAACAAATAAGTAACCAGCTTATCTGAGTGTGGCCACATATTTCTCAGTACAACTCATCGAGTGGTCTAATGATATCAACTCACTTATGGAGTGAGTGGTAATCCCTTCACTTCAACTATCAGTATGAATAAGTTCACTGACTAGACCAATCATACCCGTATTTGGCATCCTTTTACAGACCTGTTAGGCGTATGTCAAATCTAATCAGATTCCTCATTCAATACTATATTGAAATCAGGTTGACAGATAAAAGAGATCTACATTTATAGAAGGGCAATGACACTCCCATCATCTGCCTTCTAAAGCGGATCGACCAAGTCCCGTATTGGTCATACGTACCTACAAACATATCATGTACACGTGTACATATCCTATTTGTAAAAGCTTTACGTTCTATTCATTCCCATGAGTAGAACTAGCTTCTGGTTATTCATGATATACAATCAATGATACTTCATACAGTACATATAATACAAGATATATTAACTGAATGAATTAATGCTTTTTATTCCATAAAACAAATGTATAGTACAGTCAACAAAAGTATAATACAATAACAAATAACTATGCCTAGAACTAGGGCACACCAACACAAGGACTTTATCATGGGTTTTTAATTATTTAAGTTCTAATTTAGTGTTTACTCCTCTGTTATTTAGGATTTTCTTTTGTATTTAGGATTATATTTCTTGTTGGTTAAGAACTTGGTATTATAAATACCAGTAGACTTGTTAACGTAAAAATATCAATAATACTCTAGTTTTCTCTTTTCTAATCTTTTAATTCTTTGGAGCCGACATTCGCTCGAAGAGTGTGGAGTTGATCGCTCATTTAGATCGGTATCACAATTAGTGAAATATATTAAATAAAGATATGGTACTAAAAAAAAAATTCATTTTTGGGACACGAGAATATTTTTTAGTTCTATTTTAGACGGTTTAATCAATAACAAGATTTTATATTGATAATATATGCTTATAACCAAAAATAATAGATAATGCTTAGTTGCGAGATCATTTTTCATTTTATTTTTTTTGATGGCAGATCATTTCATTTTCGATAAAGCGAGATCATTTATTTTCGTATATGATTATTAAAAACGGCATGTTGCAACAATAAATTAATGCGTTGCCACTAAAAGTTGCAATTTTAATACTTATATTTGATGTATGACAACCCTTTTTATAATAAGTTGTCATTGATAGATATATATGATATCTCGCAACTCATTTAGTAAAGTGTTACTAGAGAGAAGATTTTTTATTTCCCTCCACCTAAATTTTTTAGAGGGAAACTTTTATTTCCCTCCACCTCAGTTTTTACTGTAAATTTCAGTTTGGGCCTTGTAAACAAGCCATGCACCAATGGGCATAACCGAAATGTTTGGAAGAAAAGCAGCAGGAAACTCCTCGACGACTCTTAACAATCTCACTCATGCCCTTCCTCTACCTCTCATTCTCGCCGGAATCCCCCACAGATCGCCGGATCTTAGTCCTCCTCGAGGACTTCTCTCTCAAATCATCTTACTCCATCTTCTTCAATTCCCTCACTTCCCGCGCTTTCGACCTCGATTTAAAGCTCTCCGATGATCCCACTCTCGCTCTTCAAAGATACGGCCAGTACTTGTACGACGCCCTCATCATTTTCTCCGCCTCCGTCGAGAGTAAGCACTTTTCAATTTTTTTCTAATTCATTACTAGATTTGTGATTTATGTTGATTTATGAGGTGGTTGCGTGTGTTAGGTTTTGGTGGCCATGATTCGTTACCGGCGGTGCTTGACTTCGTTGACACTGGCCGTGATTTGATTGTTGCTGCTGATGAATCGGCGTCTGATTTCATTAACAGTATTGCTACTGAATGTGAGTTGATTTTGATGAGGTCGTTGTCATGTCTTTTGATGATTTTGTGAGCTTTGTTGTTTTCGAGTTGTGAATTTGATTGTTCGTTTCGTAAATGATGTAGGATCCGTCTGCTATGGTTATCGATCATACAAATTTTGCGGTTTTGCACACTGAGGCTGATCATACTCTGATCGCCTCGAGTGATTTCGTTGAATCTGATATTATACTTGGAAATGCAAAAATTGAGGTTAGTAGGAATTTTTTTGTACCGAAAGCTTTATTAGCTCTTTATGAGAATGCTATTGCTGAATTCTGTGATGTATTAAACAGGCGCCGGTTCTCTTTAAAAGCATTGGACGTTCTGTTAATCCAAGCAATAGCCTGGTAAGGTCTTCTATTGCTGAATTTTATTGATTCATTACAAAGTATGAATTTGTACGAAGCATGTGTGATTTAATATAGTTTGCTGTGTTCTGTGATGTATTTTATAGGCCTTGAAACTACTTTCGGCCTCTCCTTCAGCATATTCAGCCAACCCTAACTCCAAGTTAACAAGTCCTCCATCGCTTTTGGGCTCTGCCATCCTATTAGTATCAGTAATGCAGGTAAGTCGATTCTCTTATCAACCAAGCTATCTCTTTTTCTCGCATTCTTGCCAATGATATGCAGTGAATCTCAAGTCTCATGAACGGCATTTGGAGAGGTTGAACAACGATTTGGTACTTTTTGTTATTTGATTGCTATATACGTTTGTTCTAATTTGAATTTCTTTTAAGCACATTTGAGATTTGAGATTTTTGAGGGTTATGAATGAGGGATTAAAATCTCTGGTCTTTTATGAGCTTGAGCATGCTAGTAAAGAGCATAGGTGAAAACGTTGCTGAATTTCTGATAGGACCAAGGACTAGTTCAGTTTAGGTGTTAGATAAACGCTAAACTTGTAATGAATTATAAGAAATTGATGTTGTAAAGATATGAAAAAGAATAGTATGAATGTTCTTTATCAATATATTAATTATATAAATAAAAATGGTTTAGGAATTTGAGCTTGAGCCTGTGTATTTTTGTCCTCGTTCCGTTAAGGTTGTATATATGTTTTGAGCTTGAGCCTTGAAGTTTGTTTTTCGTTTAACTAGATAGCCTCTTCTCTTCTGATCTAATCACATATATCTTTTTATCATAGGATCCTCGTGAGAGCAGTAGAGATTCAATAATGTCTCTAAGTGATGTGGGATTGGGAATTCAATTAGCAACCATGACTGCAGCTTCAATATCTCCTGATCAAATGTCAGCATCTTAGAGAGGTAATGTTTCTCGACACATTATTAAGTTTGTTCAAGTACCTGTCCTGATTTCTAGTATTTATTTTGTAGCTTGTAACCAATTATGTGATATGGCATAGAACCAGGATGAATGATATGCCTTCTTTTCTATTTTATATTTCTTTGTACAGATTCCTTTTTTTTGGATGCAGTATATTGAACAAGTTTACTCCTTAGAAGTTTGATCTTCTCAAGCCTAAACTTTTTGACTCTGCGCCTAGTTGAGCTTTGTGTTTTCCTTTCAATTCATGATTTGCACACAAGTGGTTTAATTATTGTAACCTAGTCGGACTAATATAGGTTTTTGAGCATATTTTTGTGTATAAACTTCAAATGTGGTTTACGTTGTGTATGTATATGCACTTTGGTATGATTAGTATCATTCATCCTGTGTTGGAATTTATTTTGTATTTTTTAGGTACTATTTGGAATAATATTAGAGCTTCATTCAATCCAAATTTTAAATTTTTTTTAATTAAAAAATAAGCATTTGCTTCGGCCTTTAGCAAGGACCGATGCAATAGTGGGCTCAATTGCATCGGCCTTTAGCTACAGTTGCTTCGGAATTTTCAAGCTGTTGCTTCGGCCTATTTTAAAGACCGATGCGAATACTGTACCTTTTGCTTGTAAATAGTTGCAATTGTGGATAAAAGAGTTGCAAATACATATTAGTGAAACATTTTTATGTTTATAGAAACACAACCAAAAAGGTTGCCAAATACAATAAAACAAGTTGTTATAGATATGTAAGGCAACATATTAGAGAATGTTGCTAGAGATACGAAAATGTGTTGCCAAAAGTACCTTTAGCAACGGCGAAAAACGCAACTCTTTTTATTTTCCAAAAGAGTTGCCTTTTCTGCTTTGGCGACACTTTAATGACTTTATGCAACATTTGGTGGTTGTTGCAACAGGCCATTTATGGTGTAGTGTGATGAGATACCAATCGATGGTTGGTGCAGTGGTAGCATGGGACTGCGCTTGGTAGGGAGGTCTGTGGATCGATCCCCCACAACCGCGACTGGGAGGGTATTAAATACCATAATCTTTGGACCCGCCCCGAATTCGGATTAGTCGGCTCAATATAGTTCGGAAACCGAATGAAAAACCAAATTAAACTGATGAGATGAATTGACAGAACCTTTATCTAGTAAAAAAAAACAAAAGAAAGAATAATTGAAAAGTTGTGCAAATTATGCATATCATAAATAAAATAAGAATAATAGATGGATCATCACAAGTGTAGTGTGCCTTCTATAGGCTTCTTGCAGATTTTTGTTGACGATTGTATTGATCGTTAGATAGAAAGATTAGTTTCTGTTTAATTTGCTTTTCTTTTGTCCGGGCCTCGCGCCCTCCTCTTCCTAAAAAAAGTAAAATCCAAAACGTGGAAAATCGGTAAAAAAAATAAAATATGTGAAAAATGTTGAAATATTTTTTTTTAATAAACATTTTGTATATGGCTGAATTGAATTGATCTAAGCTAATTAAACTGAATTTGTCAAAATTGACTGAATCGATCGACTGAATGCTTAAGAAATTTTGTTGAATTTGGTTGAACTGAATTTGACTGAACTGGATTTTGCTTAAAATAAACCAAAAAGAATAGTCTAAGGTCATGTTTTTTATGATTGAAATTTGTTGAAGTGAATTAAATGATATTAATCTGAAGTGAACTGAAGTGCATTTACTGAATTGAACTAAAATCAATTATTGATAAGATATAAAAAAAAACATGAATTGAATTGATCTAATTAAACTGAATTGAACGGTTTTTTTGGCTCATTTTCCTAGAAGTGAGTATTATGGGAACCACTCTTGTATAAAGTGTCCAAGGTAAGGAGATCCAACTGGCCTGCCCCAGATTTTGATAATACATATTCTGTACTTGCAGGGAAGCGCGACACATCAGATATATAGGCCACTCTACTTTTTTCACCAAAGAGATAACCCAAACAAACATAGTCTTCTCCGTGCATCACTGGCAAAGGCACAAATTTTACGCCTGATGCAACAAATGGCCTCTCACAATCTTCTTCAATTATCTGCCAGTCCAGCTGTGCTACTCGTCTTACTTCTTGACCTTCCTTTAGTTTTTTATTCATCAGATAAGGAAATTTCACAGAAATGCTATCCATTGCTGACTGACTAAGCTAAATGGTTGTAGGGTCAATATCATTCGTAGGGCTAAAAGGTTGGACAGAACGTATATCATCAAGACCAAGAACTGCATCAGCATGCTCGTGAGTCAAAATAATAGAATCAACAGAGGGAATATTGTGAAAGGTAAACCATCGAAGAACTTGCTCGCGGAACGTCTTCCCGACATCAATCAATATATAGTTATGATTGGCATCATTAGTGTGGCAGTAATCTATGAGCAGGGATGTATTACACCTGTAATTAGGGTTTTGGTGGGGAGGGAGGGAGAGGGATTGGGAGCAGACGTGGCAAGGCGGATCGGAGGGCTGGATCAAGCACATTGCATTGGGGACGGCGCTGGAGCATCTGGTACCTAGGAATATTAGGGCGGATCTGTCACAGGAGTTGCCGTTTTGGACGACGCCGTTTTGGGGGGAGGAGTCCATTGCCAAGTCTCTGTGCGGAGATTCAATATTTTGGATCGCCTATTTATATGCTTCAACTCCTCGCCGATGTTAACGGTTTTTTTGGTATACAGAGCCATTGTCTAATCGACTCCGTTATTTCTCTTTTTTTTCCTTTTTTTTCCGATTTCTTCTTCTTCTCTCTTTTCCGATTTCTCTTCTCGGAATTCTTGCCCTAATTTTTCGATATCATGTCGTCTGGTACATCAACAAGTGTTGCCACAGTTTCTTTTTCTTCATCATCTACTGTTAGCGCTGCTAGCTCTGGAACTATACCAGCTATGGAAACTGGTTCCGTGGGATCTTTGTTTAGCTCCCAGCCGCCGTCCTTCTCGGTTCAAGGTGGTTCGGCTTCTCTTAGTCATTCGATGTCTACCAAATTAACAGCATCGAATTTTCTGATCTGGAAGGCGCAGGTGTTGCTCGTCCTTCGTGCAAGTCGTGTTGTCCATCACGTTGATGGCACAGCTCCCCCAGCTGTTGAGAGTCCTGAGTTTGCTGCCTATGAAACGGTTGATCTTCGTATACTTTCATGGCTATTTTCTTGTGTGTCAGATGCTTTATTACCACAGATAATTGGTTCGAATTCTGCTGTTGAGGCTTGGCAAAGTCTCCATGCTTCTTTTGCTCAAGGTTCTCGGCCTCAAGTTCGAAATCTTGTCCATCAATTGCGAAATATGAAACTCAATTCTGATTCGATTACAACATATGTTCAAAAAGCCAAAGGACTTTTTGATCAATTGACCATGTTAGGGTCTCCGATGAGCAACGAAGATTTCTGTGATTGTATTAAGAATGGTCTTGGCGAGGATTATGAGTTTGCCATTCGTTTTCTCAACTCCAATCCGACTCAGGTATCCTTTAATTATTTATATGGTTTGCTTCTGAATGAAGAAATTCAGATTACTCAGAAAAAGAGTCCTCTTGTTGCTCCTTCTGCTAATTATGCAAATCATAATGGGCCCGCATCTCGGGGAAGAGGGCGTGGTCGTGGTGGTTCTGGTAGAGGACGTTCTACTAGTAATGGAACTATGATGCATTCTTCGCCCCAGCCGGGTTGGGGGCGTGGAACTAATAATCACAACAATTCGGACGTTGCGAATGTCTTATGCTATAATTGCAAAGGTCGGGGTCATTATGCCAATAAGTGTTCTTCTCCGAGATTCCTGCGCGAAAACCCTAACTCCAATCGTCCCATGAACAATTTTGCCTCTCCCTCCACCAACCAGCCGTGGGTCATGGACACTGGATCAACTCATCACATGACGTCTGACCTTGATAATCTCCATCTTCATTCTGAATATCAAGGTCCCGAGCAAGTAACTCTTGGTAATGGCACTCAAATCCCTATTCATTCTATTGATTCTTTCTCTTGTTTCCTTAATGGCAAAAGTATTCGTTTTCGTGATGTCCTTTTTGTTCCGTCAGCTTCGAATAATTTAGTGTATGTTCGGTCTTTAACTGCTTCCAATCGTATTTCTGTTGAGTTTTTTGCTGACTATTTTTTGATAAAGAATTTGGAAACGACGGTCACACTCCTCAAGGGCCTGAGTAAAGATGGACTCTACTACCTTCCTGTTGCATCTTCTATTCCTGTTTCAATAAATTATGCCGCATTGTCAACTTGGCATGCTCGATTAGGACATCCGTCAACTCCCGTAGTTAGAAAGTTATTTAATTCGAATGTTATTTTAGCAAAGGATGATAATAATAAAAATTTGTGTGATGCTTGTTGTTTAAGCAAAATTCATAAATTGCCTTTTGTTCATTCTTCTTATATTGCTACACAACCTCTAGAGTTAATTTGTTCTGATGTTTGGGGTCCGGCACGAATTCCATCTCATGATGGTTATTCTTGTTATGTGATTTTTTATGACCATTATTCTAAATACACTTGGATTTATTTGTTAAAACGGAAATCCGAGGTGTTTGATGTGTTTGTTAAATTTCGAGCTGTGGTGGAAAAGTTTTTTGGGTTTCCAATTAAGATGTTTCAATCTGATTGGGGTGGAGAGTTTCGTGCCCTTTCTAAATATCTTGAGTCTAATGGCATTATTCAGCGATCTTCCTGTCCGTACACTCCCGAACAAAATGGGTGTGCGGAACGAAAGCATCGTCATATTGTTGAAACTGGCTTAGCACTTTTGAATCATGCAAAGTTTCCAATGTCTTTTTGGTCATATGCCTTTGAAACAGCTGTCTTTCTTGTTAATCGTCTTCCGAGTTCTGTTCTTAACTTTGAAATCCCATACAAGCGATTATTTGGGAAATTACCCGATTTTACTCAATTACGGGTGTTTGGTTGTTTGTGTTATCCCTGGTTACGTCCATATTCGGAACATAAATTGTGTCATCGTTCTACTCCATGTGTCTTTTTGGGTTATAGTAAATTACATAAGGGATATAAGTGTTATGATCCTGTGTCCAAGAAAATTTTTCTTTCACGCCATGTTCTTTTTGATGAGCAGGTCTTTCCGTTCGGACGTCTGATGAAAGCTCACACTGCTAGTGTTCCTGACTCACAACCTGCTCTTCTTCCTACACCCTTAGTCACATATCCTTTACTCATTCCTACACCACATCAGCCCACTAAACCTCCTGCCAAACCCCAACCGATTACTCCCAGGAAATTAAACTTTAATAATTCTCCTACCCCTTCATCAGCCCCGATTACCCCAACTGAACCCCTCCCTGTCCAGCCCAGCCCCGTTACCACTCAACCCGACCCCGTCAACCCGTCCAGCTCCTCGGGGATTCCATTGGCTGATGACCTCGGCCACTTGCCACGTATTGACCGATTACCTATTCCACCTTCCAATTCGCCTATATCGAGGGCTTTAGTGGATGAACCGGTTACTCGTCGAATTGTTACACGATCTCAAACGGGGGTCTTCAAGCCTCGACAATTTACTGCGATTAAAACACCGAC
Source organism: Euphorbia peplus (assembly GCA_028411795.1). NCBI lineage: Eukaryota > Viridiplantae > Streptophyta > Magnoliopsida > Malpighiales > Euphorbiaceae > Euphorbia > Euphorbia peplus. The sequence continues at coordinate 1,033,366 of CP110843.1, read as the reverse complement.
GACGTTTCCACAGGCAAATAAATCTCCAGAGTGGAGAAAGGCTATGTCAGAAGAGTATAATGCATTGATTAAAAATGTGACTTGGACTCTTGTTGAGTTGCTCGATGATGCAAATTTGGTAGAATGTCGGTGGGTTTTTGTTACCAAAACTAATGCAGATGGTACTATGGATAGGCATAAGGCACGTTTAGTGGCCAAAGGATTTCATCAACGTCCAGGCATTGATTACTCTGAGACTTTTAGTCCGGTGGTTAAACCTACCACTATTCGTCTTATTCTTGCTCTTGCAGCTTCTCACGGATGGTTTGTCTCTCAGCTTGATGTATCCAATGCTTTTCTGCATGGGGATTTACGAGAAGCAGTATATATGGTTCAACCGCCGGGTTTTGTTGATCCTACACGACCTGGAATGGTTTGCAAATTGAACAAAGCGCTCTATGGATTGAAGCAGTCACCAAGAATGTGGCATGAGAAGCTCACATCCCGACTTGTTCAGTTTGGTTTCCGTGGTTCCAAGACTGACACATCATTGTATATTTATGCGCAAGGCACGGTACGTATTTACTGTCTTATATATGTTGATGATTTATTAATCACTGGGAATTCTAAGGAATCAATGGCGAAACTCGTGTCCTTTCTTGAGCAAAATTTTGCAATTCGGAATCTGGGGTTAGCTCACTATTTTTTGGGTATTGAATTGGTTTGGTCTTCATCTGGTTTATTTCTGCATCAACATAAATATTGTAAGGCCGTAATAGCTAAGGCAAATATGCAATCCTCTAAACCTGTTACTAGTCCGACGTGTCCGAAGGAGAAGCTTCGTTTAGGGGATAGCCCGTTTTATTCTGATCCGCTCTTATATCGGAGTATTGTTGGTAGTCTTCAATATTTGACCTTTACACGTCCGGATATTGCTTTTGCTGTCAACAAGGTTTCCCAGTTTATGCACGCTCCGACAGAATTCCATTGGACGGCGGTGAAGAGGATTCTTCGGTATCTCAATGGTACCCCTTCTCACGGCCTTCACTTCACGAAACGTACTCTCTAACGTTTACATTGCTTTTCTGATGCCGATTGGGGGGGAGACCAAGATGACCGCAAATCCACGGGAGGGTATGCCGTGTTTTTTGGAGATTCTTTGATCTCGTGGTCCTCCCGCAAACAACGGACAGTGTCCCGTTCCTCCACTGAAGCCGAATATCGGTCTATTGCTACAGCCACGTCTGAGATTAGTTGGCTTTCTATGTTGCTGCGAGAGATTGGATTTCCACTACGTTCCCCTCCGGTCCTTTGGTGTGATAACTTGAGTGCTGTTTATCTCACGGCAAATCCGATGTTTCATAACTCTAGCAAACATCTGGAGATTGATTTTTATTTTGTTCGTGACAAGGTCCGTTCCAAGACACTTGAGGTTCGATATATTAGTACCGAAGACCAAATTGCGGATGTTTTTACTAAGCCTCTGTCTCGCGGTCGCTTTGAGTTTTTACGAGACAAGCTGACCATGTGTGCTCCCCCTGCTCAGCTTGCGGGGGGTGATAAGGATTACTAATTATAGTTAGAGTTGTATTGTTATTACTCGATTTGTATTCTATTAGGATTAGAATATCTCACGTGATGTATATATATATATATATATATGTGTCTTGGTTATCAATAATATTAAGTCGACTTTCCAATATTCACAGAGAAGTTAGCACAATGGAAAATTTGATTCTACATTCTGAAAAAAGCAAAGTCAAAAGTGTTTTTACTTTTTTGGTAGCATATGACTATTCATCTTTTAGAATAAAGATCTCAATCTCATGAGAAATTTTAAAGCACTTTCGGAGTTCGTACTCCTTTAGTTATAAAAAAAACTAATTTTATTTTCTTTATTATAGCTTAAATAACTTTAATATCACACTAAATAGCTCCCACATCAACCTGTGGTCCTTAAAGAATCCTCTAACAAGATTATGATCCCATAGGTTCTATTATTATTTTTATTTTTTTGACAAACGAAACAATATTATTACGAAAAACAAATCAATTCATTACAAAAAACGTTGGGGAGTACACATAACCACTTACCCCAATAATTAGGATTAGAAATATAAAAACGACTAGCACATAAAGAAGCGACAATATTGATCGAGCGTTGAACAAACGCAATAGCGCAACTGGAGAGCTCGTTAAGCAATAACCTACAATCTTTGACTATGGCGTTAAAAGGTGAAAAAACCTCTAACGGGCGGTCCATCAATCGTACAACTATCAAAAAGGTCGATTCAACTGCAGCATGACTCCAAATACAGTCCTTGATCCAGCTAAGGGCTTCTTGAACATAAAAGGCTTCAATCAAGATCGGATCTGAACGAAACACATACTCCTGAAAGGGAAAACTGAGATTGAAGGCCGATTCCAATATCTCATCCCCCGACAATCTTTGATCCAGCGAAGAGCTTCCCGAATGGAAAAAACATCAGTTAAGTTCGGATCTGGACCAAACATACAACCCTGGAGGGGAAAACCGGGAGTGAATGTTGATTTCAAGAGCACATCCGTCGATTCCATCAGAACACAACCAACAAATCAGACCAACACCAACAACCCACTACTTAAATCACGAAAAATAGAAAGCAACCAAACCAAATAATAAACCAAAACCCTAACTCCTCATACGGGAGACATTCTTACATAGCAAACAACCGATGACTGCAGAACATAATCTAAGAGAACGTTGAGACACAGATTTGATATTCAAAACGCTAAAAAATTGAGATCAAAAAGGAAAAAAATTGAGTCACCCAAACGCCGAAACATCACCACTACTCATCTAACGGTTGTGCCGGAACCAGGGAGACTCGAGGTAACGGAGGCGTGCAAAGTTTCCTCGGGCCGGACGGAGATTGGCCCTCGAGTGCAAAGGCACCCACCCAAGCCCCTAGTTGGGTCCGCCCCTGGTCTACCTACTCGTAAGAGCAAAACAAACCACAAATCAAATTTGGCAAAGGGAATGTCTACTTACTCGTAAGGCCAAGACAAACCACAAATCTTCTAAAGACTTTACAATTAAATTTACAAATTACCTACCAATAGGAGTTAAATTTTGATGAAGCAAAAAATCGAACATTAAATTTAACTAAAATATGATACACATAATAATGGTATAGCCTCAGCTTTGATGATTGAAATTGATTACTCCATGATTAATAGAAAGAAAATTATTACCGAAAACAGAATATTATCTTTTTGGTGAAAAAATAAATAAATTATTAAGGCTATATGGGGTATGCAGTAATATTCAAGTGGTGCTTGAATGTCCAAATTGAATTTGGACATTGACCCTAAATTTAACAATTTCGATTATATTCACATTAAAAACTAAACCCTAGACACTAAAAACTAAACCCTAGACCCTAAATCATCGACCCTAGACACTAAAAACTAAACCCTAGACCCTAAATCATCAACCCTAGATACTAACATGTGACGAGTCATCGAATTATTAGTCCGGAATATCACATCATCTAGGGTCGATGATTTAGGGTCTAGGGTTTAATTTTTAGTGTCTAGGGTCGATGATTTAGGGTCTAGGGTTTAGTTTTTAATGTGAATATAATCGAAATTGTTAGATCTAATGGTTAATGTCCAAATTCAATTTAGACATTCAAGGCCCACTTGAACATTACTGATGGGGTATGTTAATCGAAAAAAGAAAACTACCAAGTATTATTGTAATTAATTATTGGATATTAGAAATTATTATTGTATTATATTACTCTATATTAAGATTATATTAATTATTAGGAAATAATCCACGTACATTGATTTTCTATGTTTATAAATTGTTAGAATTCTCTCTCTACCAAAAAAAAAAAGAATTCTCTCGAAATTATTCTAACAATTAAGCAACATGGGTGTTAAGATGCTCGAAACTTGCCGAGTTGGTCCATTTACCAACTCAGCGACACCTCTTGCTGAATTGTCTATTCCTCTAACATATTTTGATATCACGTGGCTTAAGACCTTCCCTTACAAGAATATAATGTTTTATCAACTCGGTCATCATGAGTCACCTCGAATATTTTTTAACTCGGAAATACTTCCTAAACTTAAGCATTCTCTCTCTCTCACTCTTTCTCATTTTCTTCCTATGGTAGGAAATATCATATGGCCTATCGATTCAGTAAAACCGTTCGTCCTCTACACTCCAAATGACAACATTTCGCTTATAGTTGCAGAGTCTGATTCAGACTTTAACCATCTTGTTAAGGTACTTCTACAATTCAATTTCATTTGGTTTTCTTAATTTATGTTCTATAGCTTAAACTTGTAGTTTGTTACCTACGATTGTGACTCTAGCAAGTATACTAGATTGATTATATAGCTTAGGTAAGTACAAGTGTCATTCCCACGAGGATTGAAATAAAACTAAACTGGAAAGACCTATGGAACAGTCTGCTTAAGTAACTGGTAAAATAATAAACATGATTTTGAGGTTGGTTGTCTATTATCTAAATCAATGAACTCTACTAACAACAGATCTAAAGAGTAAAAGGTGAGAAATAGTGATTTATAACAATATTTAAAAGGAACAAGCTAAACCTAGCACGGAACATGCATTGCAACCTCCCTTCTCTTCCTCCTTAGCTCATGAATGCATGCAGATATATAGTCAAGGTCTCTACTTTAAGCTTACTTGGTTCAAATGGTCATATCCCTAAATTACTAAACATTACTCACACCCTAAAGGCCTTTCAGGATGCTTTACTACTTGATTAAGCACGAAGTAACATTCCATTTACATGGAAACCCTTGATATACATCAGTCAAATGGTCATATTAGACGTACATGTTTATACGAAGAACAAGCATACATAAAAGCAATGGTCATGACAATCATGCATACTGTAACAGACTGTTAAGACCTGAAATCTACATAACTTCATTAAACACTCAATAAAAGCAACATTCATTCATTAAATAGGAAGATAAGGAGACTTACAACGCCAACCCTAAAGCTGGCTTAGCTCGTAAAGAGTACTACTCACTCATCGTGTGCAACATTACAAAAGAAATAAACTCCATTAAAGGAGCTCAACTACTGAAACTAGAGAATTAAAGATGATGAAAAAAGATCTGAGATATGTCTCTCTCCAGAGTAGTTCTCTACTTAAAGCAAAAAGCAACAAATAAAATACTAGTTAAAAGTAGGCAAAAAGCATTTTGAGGTCCCTGATCTTTCCCTTTTCGGTGCATTAAGTCCTTGATCTTTTATTTGGATACATTAGACCCTTGATCTTTTATATTTGGGTTTATCAAGTCCTCATCTAACAAAATTGGATGATTTCTTAACTTTCACAAATTAATAAGATTAAAATAGTGTGGCACAATTACAAATACAGCCCGTTTAGGAGGGTTTTTTAATATATGTGATTCACTTTGCTTTCTATTTACATTTCTAGACAATATTTTCTTTTTAAATTTGACAATTATTTTTCCCGCCTATTGGAATGTAGTAACGTCGCATCTTATTTCTCAAACGTTTCTCTTTGTCTCTCTCCAAATTAGTATTGTTTGTCTCTCAAGTTCATTTCTGTAATCGTTTCCTCTTCTTCATCATCTTTGCTCTTCTTTTCTTTTTCATCTTAGTTCTTCTCTTCAATTCCGGCCCACAAATTAAGGCCAAATTTTGTATGACTGAAAATTACTGAAGCACATTTACTGAAAAGAAATTATTGAATTGAAATGAACAACCGATAAGTACTAATAAGGCATAAAGAACATGGTCAAACATCACTCATTAGATTTCATCTATGTTTTCATTCTACTCGATTTCACTTTCGAAATGACTAGAAAATGAGCAAAACAACGACAATAACTACTGAATTTATTTTTTTCATTTTTAAAAATAATTGTTGAATAATTTATTGAATATTCAATCAATTATAATTAATTAGGTGTCGCAATATTTCAATTGGTCTTATTAATTTGTGAAAGTTAACAAATCATCCAATTTTGTTAGATGAGGACTTGATAGAACCAAATATAAAAGATCAAGGGTCTAATGTATCCAAATAAAAGATCAAGGGCTTAATGCACCAAAAAAGGAAAGATCAGGGGCCTCAAAATGCTTTTTGCCTTAAAAGTACAACTAGGGTGACTGTTCCAGCTATAAAGCAAAACTACTTCATTACAGCTGTTAAACACTTCTCTTGGTTAAAGTAAACGACTCCTTCTTTAACAGCTACCATCACTTCTAGACTGCAACACTCTCTCCCAAGCTACGGCGACACTTTTACTCCTCCTTTTTTCTGATGTGATCTCCATTGTTCACTCAGGCAGGCTGCTTTTCAGCAAAATATCTTTGAAGGATCTTTAAACTGAAAATATTATTGTTAGACCAAGAAAATATACAATTGTGGTCTAATTAGCCCTTAAATACATGAATAAACAAATATTTATCATAGTCAAATTCGAGCTTATCATAGTTCAAACGACTCTTGACATGATTAATGCGTGTTGATTAATTTTCTGCATATATAGCTTTTTGTAATTTCTAACACATCTGTATCAGAATGAAATGCAGGAAGCAACAGATTTACATCCCTATTTCCCCGAGCTATTCGTTTCTCAGTCGAAAGCCTCCATTATTGCCATTCAGATAACGTCTTTCCCAGGTCAAGGCTTCTCTATTGGAATCTGTCTACATCACGGTATGTTAAGCGGAAAAAGTGTAGCCATCCTTATAAAAGCATGGGCACACATATGCAAAGAGAATTTTGACATGACAACATTGTTACCACTTGAGCTAGGTCCTGTATTAGATCGAAGTGTCATTCATTACCCACAAAAACTAGACATGCTTTGCTTGAACAATTTGTTCGAATCTAGTTCGGATCCAAACCGGAAAAGCTTAAAACCATTAGGAGTCAGAACAAATTTTGATAACTTGGTACGAGCCAGTTTTGAGTTTTCTCATCAAGACATAAACAGACTGAGACAAAAAATTATTTCTATACTGAATCAACAAGAAAAAGAAGTTGTTGCAAAGCATATGCATTTGTCGGCATTTGTTCTTTCATACGCTTATACTTTAGTTTGCATTGTTCAAGCTAAAAAGGTTAAAGGAAATATTTGCTTGAAGTTTTCAGCGGACCTCAGATCTCGTTTGGAACCTCCAATACCCGAAAACTATTTTGGCAATTGTGTTATAGAATCCGGCATATCAATAGATGTAGAATCAATCCTTGACAATGGCAGATTTAGGGAAGAAAATCGTGTCCTATTTCCACATGTAACAACTCTTCCTAAGAGGGATTCTGATGGCCAGGATATCAACGGACCCTCTGTGAACCCCCTTATGCCTCCGTTAAAAGGGGTTGCTTTCGTGGCGAAAAGGATTAGCGAGAAGATAAAAGGATTAGAAACAAGAGCGATGAGTATTAGTATTGAGGCTGAAATGGAGAACATGTTAGAACTGAAAAAAGCTAAAGAATGTAGTGATTTATTTATTGGAGTTTCTTGGTCTCCTAAATTTAAGATTTATAATGGAACAGATTTCGGATGGGGAAAGCCTAAGAAAGTACAAACTGTATCCATTGATAATAATGGATCAATTTTTATGTCGGAAAGCAGGGATGGAAGTGGAGGAATTGAGATTGGTTTAGTGATGAAACGACATGAGATGGAGTCGTTTAATTTTCTATTTTATAATGGTCTTAGAACCACCATATCACACAGTTTGTTGTAGTAAATTTCTTGAAATTTTGTTATTGAATTTCAATAGATTTTTTGTTGTTATTTTGTTGGGTAAATTATAAAAAAAAAAACCTTATGGTTTGTATTATTTGTAACCAAAGTCCGGTGGTTTAAAACAGTACTACAAATGAGGGTTTGCGATACCGTTCTTTAGAAAATAAATTAAGGGTATTATATATAAAAGATGGCAGTGCACTCCTTCATCATTTTTCTTTGTCCCTGCCTACAAAATGATGGTCTTCAAGAATCCTCTATGGACAACACACATTAAAACTGCTCTTAAACTGCTAAAATTCTAAATTTTGAATTAATATAGAACTTTTTTTGATGATCAACCAAGAAACATCAACTCAACAACTATTACATTTGTCAAAATCAATGAAACTAACTAAAAAAGGCGGAAAACTCTCAATAAACGAAGTCGATCCAGAAAGCGACTTCCCCCATTTTGCAACCTCATGAGCTATATACCACGTTAGCAGTACGCCGAACATAACCAACTTGACACGAATGGAAGTTAGAAACCCATAGTTTAAGGTCCTCAAACATGCACCACCGAGCCATTAAAATCAACACTTCCTTTATCTGTAAGGGCATTGACGATCATCAATTATCAGTTTCCAAGATCACGGTTGTACAACCACCATTCCAGGCCAATTCTAAGCCGAAAATACCAGCAGACATCTCCACCACTTCCACAGATGTGGGCGCATTCAACGGGGAAGCAGCCAACATGTAGATGTCGCTCTTTGAATCTAATACCTCGATGCAGCAAATTAGAAACTGTTGAAAGTGTATCACCCACTGCTCTCCAAGTAAAGTGCTTAATTTGAGAGGAACCTTTAATTTCCATATCCATGGAGTCATGAAGACAGTCCACGTGGAATGTGAAGCTAAAACAAATTTTTCCTTCCTCATTTTCTCCGCAAGATGATAACCACTCTGAACCGCCCAGTGCGAGATAGGGGCCAGAAGCTCACATCTTCAGGAAGATCTGATACCCGAGAGATATTGGAGTTACTAACTTTTGTCGAAGGCTTTTGTAAAGGCAGATTTGGAACCAATTATACGATCAAATTTCTGCTGTTTCCCCTTTACCAATTCTCCAACACCACCCTTTTTCAGTTACCTCTGAACTTTGAAGAAGGCCCTTCCACATGTAGCTCGGACTCCTCCCCTTCATAGCTTGTAGGAAATCAGAGTTTGCAAAATATTTCGCTTTAAAAACTCGAGCGCATAATGAATTAGGATGGATGAGGAACTTCCAAGCCTGTTTCGCAACCATTGCAAGATTAAAACATAATACACCAAAACCACAAAATATAAAATCGCTAAAATCTATATCTATATTCTATATAACAATATAATAGCCGAAGCAAAAGGTGGTCTAAAATCTTGCCAAATCACTAAAAATTCTCAGTTCTTACTTTTATGATAAATGACTCTTCAATTAAGAATTAAAAATGGAAATAGTAACGTTAATCTGTTGAAAGTTAGTTTTCTTTTCATCTACCACCACACCAAAAGTCATCTCATCTACATATTTATTCTTCCCATTTGCAATTTCACCAATTATTTTCCCTACATATTTGTTTGTCTTTCATAAATCAAGCATCCGCAAATAATTCTGTCCTTAATTGTTTGGTTTCACATTTGTGGAATATCTTATATGTCACATTTGGCTACAACTCAAGATAATCATAGATTGCTTCCGTTGCTAAAGAGCATCTAAATAGGTAACAATTTGATTTGCATTTTGTCCTTTTGAAGTTATATCAATGGAGAAATGATGATTAGTTTAACTAAGATATGATGCATACATCCACGTTCACTTATACCTTATTTGGTCATTAAGTATTAGATTTGATCCTACGACCTTATAATTAAAAGAAAAAAAGTCTAAAATACTCTCGAATTATGGTACTTTTTTAAAATATAGATAACGACGGGTTCATACGGGATCTATTTAGAGTAATAAAAAATACAAATTTTTATTTAATGCTTAATAGTCAAAATATATTTTGGTCAGGAAAGTATAGGTGAGTGGAACTGATAATACATATCATAATGGTATTAGCCTTATTGGGGAACAAGTTGAGATTTCAATTTGGAGATTAAGTGTAATCAAGTAGAGGTTTTGGGAAACAAGTAGAGGTTTATAATCAAAACAATTTCTAAGTTTTGGGGATTTCAATTTGGAGATTAGAGGTTTTTGGGAAGACAAATTAACGAGCAGAGGGTTTTGGTTTTGTGATATAAACGAGTAGAGTTTTGTTTTGGGTATAGAGACGAGTTTTCGCGCAAAATTTAAGCGTTGAAAACAGTATCGTTTAGTTCATGTAATATGCTTCGGTCCTAATTGTTGTGGGCTTTTGCCTCGACTAATTTGTTTCGGTCTAGTCCATGGATCAAAGTAAATAGGAACCATTTATGATTCGGTGTTAGGTGAGACCGAAGTATATAATAAAAACACGCATTATTTCACTAGTACAGATTTAGCCATTTGCATTGGCCTTTTAGCTTCGGTCTTCCCAAAAAACGAAGCAAAATTAAACAAAGTCTTTAGCTTCAGTCCTTAGCAGGAGATCGAAGCTAATAGTAATAGAATTTGTGTTTGTTTCGGCCCAAGCTGGTGGCCCGAAGCAAAAGATGTAGTTTTTAACTCGGTCCTAAGCTAAAGGCCGAAGTAAAATCAACTTAAAAAACACGGAAGGGCAAATTGGGGTAGCTATAAAATACAACAGAGTTTAACCCTAATTTCATTTGGTATACGCCTCCTTCTCTCTCATCTCTCCATCACCTTATCTCTCTAAGAAACCGAGTAACCTAAAGTCAGTGATCCTCAGGGGACGACGACGACGGTTTGTAACTCCGACATTATCCATACGGCGGCGACGATGCTCCTTAGTCGTGAGTGTTTTTCTCGTTTCTCTTTCGATCTGATTGACTTTCGTTTTCGTTTTCCAGATTGCTAGTTCTGAAACAACGTTATTCTTCCCCTATTCTCATATCTGATAATTTGTGATGGTGAGTACTATGTTCTTTTGCGGAGGTAAGGTTTGTATCCGATTCTGCTCTGTATATTTTGATGCTCAGTTTGTAGTAATGGTTTCTGGATTTGGATTATAGAAAATTTAGTGTTTGCAGAACTGGATTTGGATTTGATAGTTTGTAGAACCTAAAGAATGCAGATATATGTACGTTCGAATTCCAATTTTGACCAAACTCGGCTTTACTTTTAGGTTTATCAGAGTTCTGTTTGATCGATGATTACTATAGTTCGTTGATAGATTGAGCACTTGATAATGAATCCATAAACTTATTGAAGTTGTTTTTGCTGATTGAAAGAGAGAATAAGAGTATGTAGCTAGATATTTTATCAGATGCATGTATGATAAAGGTTCGAGACTCATTTTTCTGGGTTTGAAATGCCAATTCCATATCTCCGACTTTTGTCTAAGTAATTTATCTCCTATCCTATGTCAGCTTAGTGAATTGATATTATGGGATAAGGGTTTTGTATGGCTCATTTCTGTTTCAGGACATGCAGCAAAATCAGTTTCCATCCAGCCCATCAAGGCCACACTTACTGAAATTTCACCCACTATATCTTGAGTAAGAATCAACGGTTTTGCATCCAGTTCTTATAATCTCGTTATATTTGTTATATTTGGTTACGTGGCATATGCTGATATATTTTTTAAGATGTTGATCTGTTTTTTTCCCTCTGTTTAGAACCTCACTTTGATGGGAGGACAAAGGTCTGAATCAATGGTATGTGTTCACTATATTACTTAAAACAATTGCTCCTCTTTTTATACTTATAGTTGAACGATAGAGTTTTACAAGTCTAATAGACACTTTTAGCTACTTCTTAAGAAGTAAGAGAGACATCTACTCCATTTTCACACTTAGGGTGGCATGAAAGAGGTTTACAAGTCTGATAGACACTTTCAGCTAATTGAGAAAGTTCTAATGTTGAACTGATTTAATAGTGTTTGCTAGATGTTATATGAGTATTTATTTTGAACATCGCTACATAAGGAATTGGAGGAATGTGTTGCAAGCATTCGCCTACTAGACTATTGCCGATGAATCACAGTTACCAGTACCATTTGAGAGTCGCAGTTGCTGAATAATCAGAACACTAGTTATTTGGTAATTGTACTGCTTTTTTCCTCAACTAGTTATGTATGACTGACATTTGTATGGCTTAAATACATTGAAATTTGAGATACATTTTCTTGTGGCCACGTTCTTCTGTGCAATTTCTTATAGAGTGTGAATGCCATAAAACCTAAGTTTACCTGGATATTGAATCTGTTTTTCATTTTACAGAAGTACCCATGTGGTTAGTGATTAATCATATTATTATTACAAATTTGTAGAAAAGGATAAGAAAGATTGGATGAATATTAGAACATGTATCTGATTATGCACTTGGGAACTTTGAGGCTTTGTTTAATCAATCTTATCTAGACTACAATGCTTAAATTCATGGTACAGTAAAACCTCTATAAATTAATACTCGATAAAACTAATAATTTGTCCAGTCCCAACTTGGGACCAATGTAAAATTCGACATCAATCGATAAAATAATAAGATAATAACTTTTTTGAAACTCCAGTGTATATATATTGATCCCAACAAAATTATAAATTAATAATCACTATAAACTTTTATATATATGTGATACACTCCAAAATTCTAAGATTGTCTAGTTAAAAATGAATCAATATTCATTTATTTCATCTTCAATCTCCTCATTGCACTTAAGAATTGAGACATTGTCTTCTCATATAGCAACAAAAAGTTGTGAAGAGTTGTTGCTGCTTACAAAGTTGTGAATGTAAAATCGTCTAACAAATATATATTGTAATTTGGTTTTTCATCTCTAACTAATATACATTGTAACTAGTATATTGGACTTGAAAATTTAAAGTCATACGTAAAATCTCTTTAAATTAATAAATTATTAATTTATCGATATAATAATATCTCGCTAAATTAATGAAATATTCTGATCCCGACATTATTAATTTATAGAGGTTTTACTGTATACTGTGTTTTCAGGTGCAAGATAAGTATTTGTCATTGAGAAAAAGCACAAAGATGGATGTAACTGCTAGCATCGAGGAGGTATATGTCAATAGTAGCCTGTAAACCATCAACTGTTACTAATTTTGTTGAGATATTTCAGGAGTTATGCAATGCAAGATTTAACTGTAAATTTTTTAACTATGTATTTTTTTCTGCAGATTTAATACAACTTAGTTGTTGATTTTAGTATGTATTTTTTTTTAGGAGTTTTGGAACTTAGTTTATACTTTTATGTTCTATTTGGGACTAATATTAGAGCTCCTTTCAATCCAAATATAAATATATTATCTAATTCTTTTTAAATAAAAAATGAGCATTAGCTTCGGTCCTTTTTGACAGCCGAAGCAAATGTTGCACTTTATGCTTCGGTCTAAGCAACTTTATGCTTTAGACTAAGCAACATTATGCTTCGGTCATCAGACTTTGGCCGAAGCAAATAAGGTACCTTTCGCTTCGGCCCTAGACCGAAGCTAAAGGCATTTGGGCTTTTAGCATCGAGACCTTTGGCTTCGGTCTACGACCGAAGCGAAAAGGGGTTTTAGGGCCGAAGCAAATGACCATTTCTGTACTAGTGTTTGCTTCGGTCTGTCTAAGAAGACCGAATCGATGGAATCGTATAATACATATTTCTCTATTAGCTTCGGGCTTTTGAGGGGTTGAAGCAAAATGTGTGATGCTAATAAGCATTTATGTACTAGTAATAATATGAAAATTATTAAGTAGGGTAGCAAAAGAAAAGAAAATAAAATTAGTAAGTATTATTACTCCCTCTGTCCCAAAATAATTGACGTTTTAGGTAAGTATGACTGTCCCATTTTGTTTGACGTTTTCATACTTTCAAGAAATATTAATTGTTTAAATAACATACACTCCCCAATATACCCCTAATTAATGTTATACTTTAGCATTAATTCATTCATAGTTTTGCATATATCAAAAAAACCTTCAATTAATATGAGGGTAAAAAAGTATGTTTCTTTATAAAAAAACATCATTAATTAACTTTCTTAATCTATGTGCATATGTCTTAAGCGATAAACATTTTGGAATGGAGGGAGTAATTAATTATTAGATATTAGTAATTATTAATGTATCATATATATGGGAAATTCTTTAAGGCCCTAAGAGTTACACATAATCATAAACTCATATATAATTAATGATATTAGTAATTATTATAATTAATTATTGGATATTACTCCCTTCGTCCAACTTTGATAGGCAATATTTTCATTTCACGGGAATTAAGAAAATTAGTTAATTGGGTATATCTTTACCATAATACCCTCATTTATTTGGTTAACTAAAAAAGATGAGAAACAAGTATATTCCATTATTGAAATACTCTATTAATAAATGTTGGACAAAAATTAAATATGATTGCAATTTTTCTAGTTTTCTATTTGACAATGGTTGGTTAGTTAATTACAAGCATGATTTTAAATTTCTTGATATTTGAAGTTACTCGTGAACCAAAAAAGAATAAGTTTGATTAATTAATGGTAAGTGATAAAAGTAATTATTGGAAAAGGTATTTTGGTATATTTATCATTAACTAACAACTAAAAATGAAAAATGTCTATCTTTTTTGGACACCCAAAATGGAAATATTGCCTATCAAAGTTGGACGGAGGGAGTATTAGTTATTAAAGTGATGATGAATAAAAGAGGCACATCAGAAAAAGATGAAAATAATAGAGAAAACATGCAAAATATGCATATCATAAATTAGAAAAATATTGATGGTCATTATTGGATATTAGTAATTATTAATGTGTCAACTCGAAAGAAGAATTCCATATATATGCCTCATATATAATTAATGACACTAGTAACTAGAGTCAAGTTCAAATGAGACAAAGATTTAGCATGAGACTAGTTTTTATGATGAGACAAGGGGTATTTTTGTAATTCAATAGGGGAAGGTGGCAAACTTGTAATTAAATGAACACCCTTCATGCGTGAATTGAAGGGAAGGAAGAGGAGGTGATGTCACCGCTGATGTCACCTCTGGAGAGAGAAATAGTTTTAATTATTTTATTTAAAATGCATTTTCCCGCTCTTTCCGAACTCATTTTTCAGAAAAAATTATACCAGTGAACTCGTATTAATTAGGTGGTCATTTTGAGATCCATTTTTGTTATTTATAGACGATTTTTATTGTTTTTTATTTTTTTATAATTGTTCCACCGGACTACTCTAATTGTTCCAACAGAATACTACATTTTTTTACACTCCCAGAGTGCATTTAAAAAAAATAATGAAAATATTTTGCTGGAACAATTGGAGTTGTCTGGTGGAACAAATGTAGTATTCTGTTGGAACAACCAAGTATCCGACTTGGAACAAAAATAAAAAAAATAAAAATCATCTATAAATAACAACAATGGATCTCAAAATGACCGCCTAATTAATACGAGTTCAGTGGTATAAATTTTTTTGAAAAATGAGTTCGGAAAGAGCGGGAAAATGCATTTTAAATAAAATAATAAAAACTTTTTCTCTCTCCAGATGTGACATCAGCGATGAAATCACCTCAATAATGCCCCTCCATGTTTTTAAAATTTCAAAATTGCCACCACTTTTTAATTGTCTCACACTAAAAAAAGTCTCTCCATAATAGTTTTGTCTCACATGAACCTATCTCCTAGTAACTATTATAATTAATTATTGGATATTAGTAATTATTAAAGTGATGAAATAACAAAAGATGAAAATAATAGAGAAAACATGCAAAATATGCGTATCATAAATTAAAAAGATATTGAGACTTGTCATTAAGTTTCAAGAGTCAAGTTCAAATGAGAAAAGGGTTTAGGATGAGACTAGTTTTTATGATGAGACAAGGGGTATTTTTGTAATTCAATAAGGGAATGTGGCAAACTTGTAATTAAATGAACACCCCTCATGCGTGAATTGAAGGGAAGGAAGAGGAGGTGATGTCAGCGCTGATGTCACCTCTGGAGAGAGAAATAGTTTTAATTATTTTATTTAAAATGCATTTTCCCGCCCTCTTTCCGAACTCATTTTTCAAAAAAAATTATACCAGTGAACTCGTATTAATTAGGTGGTCATTTTGAGATCCATTTTTGTTATTTATAGACGATTTTTATTTTTTTATAATTGTTCCACCGGACTACTCTAATTGTTCCACCGGACTACTCTAATTGTTCCAATAGAATACTACAAATTTTTACACTCCCAGAGTGCATTTAAAAAAAAATAATGAAAATATTTTGCTGGAACAATTGGAGTTGTCTGGTGGAACAAATGTAGTATTCTGTTGGAACAACCAAGTATCCGACTTGGAACAAAAATAAAAAAAATAAAAATCGTCTATAAATAACAACAATGGATCTCAAAATGACCGCCTAATTAATACGAGTTCAGTGGTATAATTTTTTTTGAAAAATGAGTTCGGAAAGAGCGGGAAAATGCATTTTAAATAAAATAATAAAAACTTTTTCTCTCTCCAGATGTGACAACAGCGCTGACATCAGCGATGACATCACCTCAATAATGTTCCTCCATGTTTTTAAAATTTCAAAATTGCCACCACTTTTTAATTGTCTCACAATAAAAAAAGTCTCTCCATAATGGCTTTGTCTCACATGAACCTATCTCTTCTACTTCATACTTAACGTCCTTTTCAGAATAAAAAAGTATCAACTAACATGAATTCTCACTTGCATTAGAAGTCCTAATCAGGCCCCAATTCAATTGTGATTTGGGATTGTGATATTCCCAAAGTACTAATATTGAGTTGATGGTGTCTTTATTTTAGAAGCAGTTGGACGGTGATATTTTCCTATTTATTAATTAAGGTGTTATCATTTATGACTATACTGAACTGAACCGAATACTACTGAATTGCATTGAATTGAAATTCATTTATAGAGGAGAAATTACTGAGCGGAACTGAACTGAACCGAATACTACTGAACTCAAATAAATTAATAATAAGGCATAAAGATTAGAGCCTAAGACCGGCCAATTTCATATTAAAATTTTGTATTATATTATGTCGGTATATGGTCAAGTCCCAGTACCAACATTGCGGAAGAACTTAATACCATAGTTTACTAAATTGTTTTTCCCAAACTCTTGTAATCGGTATCTAATATGGTGTTAGAAAACCATTTAATATAACAAAATATGTTACCGAGGCAGTGATAAGCTTTGTAAATATATTGTAATAAAAAGAACAAACAAACACAAAAATGAACAATCAAACGGTGGATAGTCTTTACAGTGCTCTACACTATTAACCTTTTAGAACTTTATTTGCTAATAGTGGATTTCACCGATTCTCATTTGTACCATTTTAAATTACCATTTTAAATTACGAGACTTTATTTGTAAATAACTCAAATCAAATAACTTTTTCATAATATATATAGACACACTATACATATATTGTTATTCAACAACATGGTTGTTAAGATGGTGGAAACTTGCCGAGTTGGTCCATTTACCAACTTAGCAACACCTCTTGTTGAGTTCTCTCTTCCTCTTACATATCTTGATATCATGTGGCTAAAGTTCATTCCTGTCACGAAAATATTGTTTTATCAACTAGCTCATCCCCAGTCAACTCAAATATTCTTTAACTCAGTAATACTTCCTAAACTTAAGCATTCTCTCTCCCTCACTCTTTCTCATTTTCTTCCTATAGCAGGAAATATCATATGGCCTGTCGATTCTGTAAAACCATTGGTCCTCTGCACTCCAAACGATGACGTTTCGCTTATAGTTGCAGAGTCTAATTCGGACTTTAACCATCTTGTTAAGGTACATCTACAATTCCATTTCATTTGGTTTCTCAAATTAAAGTATGTTTTTATCATAGACCCGTTCGAGTAGATATTGGGTCTTAACTATTAACTTAAACTTATAGTTCAATCCGTTCTTTGATATGATTGCATGTTTATTAACTTTCTACATATCAAGCTTTTTGTAATCAACAACTGATTCTATGTCTAACACATCTGAATCAGAATGAAATGCAGGAAGCAATTGATTTACATCCTTATATCCCCGAGTTACCTATGTCTCAATCGAAAGCTTCCATTATTGCCATTCAGATAACGTCTTTCCCGGGTCAAGGCTTCACTATAGGACTCAGTGTACACCACGGGATGCTTGACGGAAAAAGTGTAGCCATGTTTATAAAAGCATGGGCACATATATGTAAAGAGAATTCCGACATGACAACATTGTTACCACTTGAACTAGCTCCCGTATTTGATCGAACAGTCAGTCATTACCCACAAAAACTAGACATGCTATGCTTGAACAATTTGGTAGAATCTAGTTCGGATCCAAACCCGAAAAGCTTAAAGCTATTAGGAGCCAGAACAAATTTTGATAACTTGGTACGAGCCACTTTTGTGTTTTCTCGTCAAGACATAAAAAAACTTAGACAAAAAGTTGTTTCTATAGACGTCACAAAGCATATGAACTTTTCGCCATTTGTTCTTTCATTAGCTTATACTTTAGTTTGCATTGTTCAAGCAAAAATGATTGACAAGAAAGGAAAGATTTGTGTACGAATTTTAGCCGACTTGAGATCTCGTTTGGACCCCCAAATATCAGCAAACTATTTTGGTAATTGTCTTGTTGGATCCATTGTATGGATCGATGTAGAATCAATCCTAGACAGTGGCGGATCTAGGAAAGAGAGTCATGTGCATCGCCAAACCCTATTACGACATGGAACAACTCCTCCCAGGATGAAATTTGATGATCAGGGTCTCCACAAACCCCCCGTGAACCCCCTTATTCCACCGCTAAAAGGGGTTGCGTTTGTGGCGAAAAGGCTTAGCGAGACGATAAAAGGATTCAAAACAAGAGCGACGAATATTAGTATTGAGGTCGAAATGGAGAACATTTTAGAAGTAAAGAAAGCTATAGAGAGCAGTGATTTGTTGATCGGAATTGCTTGGTCACCTAACTTTCAGATTTATACTGGAACGGATTTCGGATGGGGAAAGCCTATGAAAGCACAAAATGTATCCATTGATAATTATGGAGCAATTTTTATGTCAGAAAGCAGGGATATTGGAAATGGAGGAATTGAGGTTGGTTTAGTTATGAAACGACATGAGATGGAATCGTTTAATTCTCTATTTTTAAATGGTCTTAGAACCACCATATCTCACAGTTTGTTGTAGTAAATTTCTTGAAATTAAGTATTGAATTTCAATTGTATTTGATTCCACCAATTGGTTTGATGTTTTGATTCTGTCAATGTATTATCTAGAATCGTATGCAGATTTTCCTAATTCGAATAGGTATTAAAAATGAAAATAAAGAATATATTTTTGGGCTCATATGAGGAAATTGTGTTTACTATATATTTGCACTGAGAATTCTGGAGCTTCTGCAGTTCAGATATGTATATGTGTGAGCTTTGGGTGTACCGGTCTTTCAATTCAAGTAGGAATTCAAACCGAAAAAGATTGTAAATTTAGGCTTCATAAGTAAACGTTGTTTGATTATGTATTTGCAATGAGAATCATGAAGCTTATGCAGTTCGGATATGCATATATGTGTGAGTTTGCTTTGGTTGTTAATCCTATTTAGTTCGGTTTTGTTATTGGAATTGGAACTAAAACCGAAATGGACTTGAACCGAACAAAAAGATTATACGTTTAGGCATGTCTCAGTATTGTTTGTTATTATAATCAACAATGGATCAAATTTTAACAGATTCAATGATTCTCTCTTATAGGGAAGTTTGAAATGGGAAAAACTGTTCATAGTCGCAAACATTCTGCTGGAGATTTTTGTGCTGATTTTTGATCGAATGGGTTCAATCCAAGATCCTCAATACGGATTGATCGCGTGGGAATTGTCTGGGGCAGTGATGTTTGTGTGTGTAGCTGAGCTTGTTTACAGAGGATCAGTGAAGGAAAAGATGAGTTTTTTACAATGCTTGAAATCTCTAGTTCCGTCATCTTCAGAGAAGAAACCTTATAGCTTCATCGATGGTGTTATTCTCGGATTTGCCAAGGTTCAAATGGCTTTAGCTGCAATTTCATATTGTTATTTGCGACAGGGTAAAGAGAATCCGATTAGTGTATCTCTTGTAGCCCTAATTTTTATTTCTTGTTTCGTGTTCTACAGATTGCTTAGGAATAGATTTTCAAAAGGATCACCGGTTCTTCCTGTTCGACAGGAAAATTGAGAATGTTATTTGATTAATTGGATTGTCATGTATCATAATCTTGTTAAGCGATCTATATATTCCACATGCACATGATAAATACAATAGAAATGAAAACCATGTTATATAGATTTATTGATTCATTTATTACGATTAACCGTGTTGTTATGTCAAAAATCTAGTTGAATTAATTATCATTGAAGGTGTGTAATTTGGCGTGATTAATTATCTGAGCATAATGGTGTTGAATTTAGAGGAATCGAAATGGGTTATCGTGTTATAATTGTATATCGTTGAAAATTATTTATTTGTTGTTAGGTTGTCAGTTTTGCCTAATGAGATATCTACAATGTATTCTTGTGCCAATTTATCATAATCAATCATGACTCATGGGTGAACCTAATATAGCCAATTGTCCAACAAGCGCTTTTAAATTAGCACCAAACTACGAAGAAAACATAGATACGATAGTTACAGATGCTATAGGAGAACAGAATGATCCTGTTGTTGAAGATGATAACGACGGAAAAGGGGACCAGTGACAATGCTGGAGAAATTGAACGTGCAGCTGCAAAAGCAGTAGATTTTGAAACACTTGGGGCTTTGGTACCGTGTAAATATTACAAACACAACTTGAGTATTATTAATACAAAGGGCACATATATGCACAAGTACAAGTAGGAGCGTCAAAGGATTCCTAACACGTGTGGAATCCGAATCTGACTGCAAGAATACGTATTGAATACATGGGCGGATCGAGAAGGGGCATTGGGAGCGCCGCGAGAAAAATAAAAAATTATATTTTTTTATACGTAAAAAAAAGTTGAATTGTTCATAATAAAGAAGATGCAAAATTGAATAACATAAGTAATAGAATTGGTATTACTATGATTATCATTTATCACATCGCAATTAGGTGCGCAATGGTCTTTTCAGAGGTGTCAGCTTAGCTGAGATGTTCGGCTTCTCACATTTCCTTCTCCATGCTTTGATTCATAAAAAGGTTCAAACCCCACCTTTTCTAACCTTTTTCCTTTTCCCATTCTCATTTTATATTTTCTTTTCTCTCACCTAATTATTTATATCTCATTTTATTTTATTCTTTTAATTTTTTTCTGATGGAAATTTTATTCTTTTAATAAAAGTAGAAGATGGAGAGGAAACTAAAATCATAAGTACGAAAAAAAATGAAGAAAAATAATAATCTCATTTTATTTTACGCTCTATTATTTTTATTATTTTCTTTTATCTTTTTCTTAAGTTTGAATGTAAATTTATATATCTCTCTTTAATTTTTTTGGATTACAATTTTTTTTTCTCATTAATTTTGGTGTTTTTCCATCCTCATTTTATATGTTCTTTTCTTTCACTTTATAATTTATTCCTCATTTTATTTTACTCTCCATTATTTCTATTATGCTTACAATCAATCAATATTTTATTATTTTTTGAGTTCAAATTACACAATAAGCAACAATGAACCATCTGATTATAGTTTATTCATTTTAAGCTTACAAACAAAAACTATAACAATGACAAAATATGGTGCTCTTTAAAAATAACAACAAATAATGATGCAATAGTTATTTAGGGAATAATAAAACTATACAGCATTGTCTCTTAACTAAGGGAGAGTACGTACTCAGAAAACGTTCAATCGTGAAAGAGGGTTAAAGGGCCGAAGCGTAAGGCGAATTCTGCACTAGCGTAAGGTCGTTCAAAAATATAGAACGAAACATCTCCATTTCATTCTTCTTCAAACCTAAACCAATCTCGAGTCCTCCATTTCCATCCCGACTCTCCGTCATAACGATTATTCCTTCCCTGGCTAAAATTTGGAATTTCTTTGGCTTCCCCCACCCAAAATCAATTCCATAATAACGAAACTTATTTGATCCACCAACTCCGATCACCACATCAGAAACCTCTCTGATGTGTTTTATTTTCAATATGTTGTTCATTTCTTGCTCAACTTTCATGTTCTTCATTCTGACTTCTAACCCTTTGATCAGCTTGCTAAGCTCGTTCGCGACGAAGGCAGTCCCGTTCTTGCCAAGGATAGTCTCAGTATCAACCATTGTGAAGCTTCCGAGGATACAATTACCGAAGTAGCTCTTCGGTAATGGAGGGTCCAAATCGGATCTACAATCTGCCGCGAAACCGAATCCAACCTTTCCTTTTCTTTCTAATTGTTTTGCTTTAACAAAGGATACTATAGTATAAGCATAGGAAAGAACAAATGTTGACAAATGCATTCCCTTTAAATCTTCTTCTTTTTTGTTCAACTGAGAAACAATTTTCAGTCGGAGTTTTGTTACATCTTGTCTAGAAAGCTCAAAATTGGCTCGTACAAAGTCTTCCATATTCCTTGATACTCGTGGAAGTTTTAAGCTTTTAGGATTTGGATCCGAACTGGACAACCTACTTTCCAAGAAAATGATGCCCAATCCTTGCGGGTCATCAACAAGGGTTCGATCAAAAATAGGAGTTAACTCGAGTGGTAACGGTGTTGTGATGTTAGATACATTCTCTTTGCATATGTGTGCCCATGATTTTATAAACGTGGTTATGCTCTTACCATCGGACATACCGTGGTGGTTAGAGATTCCTATAGAAAAGCCTTGGCTTGGAAAAAAAGTTATTTGAAAGGCGATCATCGCAGCTTTTGAGTTAGAAACGGCTAACTTGGGGACATAAGGATTAAAAGCTATTGCGTCTTGCATTTCATTCCGCCTCAGATCGTTGAAGTCTGAGTTAGACTCTGCAACTATGAGTGTAACGCGATCATTTGGAGTGAAAAGGATGGATGGTTTTTTTGCACCGAGAGGCCATATGATATTTCCTACTATAGGAAGATAATGGGCTAGAGAGAGGGAAAGAGAATGCTTGAGTTTAGGAAGTAATACCGAGTTAAAGAATGTATGAGTTGACTCATGTTGTGCGAGTTGATAGAAAAATAGTTGCTCCACAGGGACCGACTTAACCCACAACATGTCAAAATATGTAAGAGGAAGAGCCAACTCTACAAGAGGAGTAGCAGAGTTGGTGAATGGAGTAACTCGACAAACTTGGAGCATTTTAAGAGACAAATTGGTTGCCATGACTTTGTTGTTCAATTCTGGTTGGATATATCAACTATTTATAACATTTCTTTAACTTCATAATATATTCTTGTACCAATCGATGGTTGGCGTAGTGGTAGCATGGGGCTGCGCTTGGTAGGAAGATCTGCGGATCGATCCCCACAACCGCGGACTAGGAGGAGTTTAAATAGCATAATCTTTAGACCCGCCTCGAATCCGGATTAGGTGGACCAATGTGGTTCGGAAACCGGATGGAAACAAAAAAAAAAAAAAATATATTCTTGCCAAACATTATTCGAAATTTTAAAACATATAATTTTTTAGTATATATAAACAGAGTGGTGTTTAAGTAGTCAATGATTGACTAAATATTTAGTCAATCACCATTAGATTAGAATCTAAGGGTGGAGATTAAACCACCATTAGATTCTAATTCAATGGTATTTGATCAAATTATATTTGGTCAACTGTATATAAACATTGACATGATTTGAAGTTTTAAGACATATAAGATATATTTTTGGTATATATTGTTCTTATTTTTTGGGGTAAATTACACCAATGGTGTACCAACTTTGACCCTAATCACACATTAGTATATGAACTTCAGTTTTGCACGTAAAAGTGTACCAACTTTAAGACGACGTCTCATCAAACTACACGGCGGGAAAAACATGACGGTCAACGCCGGTCAACATACCACATCATCAACTTTTAATCCACCTCTCTAAAAAATGGAACCCACCACATTTACAATTCTCTTATTACCCTAATTAATTTAAAAAATATGGTAATTTTAAATGTAGTGGATTCCATTTTTAAAAGAGGTGGATTAAAAGTTGATGACGTGGCATGTTGACCGGTATGTTTTTCCCGCCGTGTACTTTGATGAGACGTCGTCTTAAAGTTGGTACACTTTTATGTGCAAAACTGAAGTTCATATACTAATGTGTAATTAGGGTCAAAGTTGGTACACCATTGATGTAATTTACCCTTTGTATAGAAAAGTTTAACTAAGGGTATGTTCACCTACTCATAAGATCAAAACAAACCACAAATCAAATTTAGTTAAGGGAATGTCTATTTACTCGTAAAGCCATGACAAACCACAAACATTAAAAAGAATTTACAGTTAAATTTACAAATTACCTACCAATAAAAGTTAAATTTTGATGAAGCAGAAACACAGAAAATTTCATTTAACTAAAATATGATACACATAATAAAGGTATAGCCTTATTAATTAATTTTTTTGTAAATAACAAAATAAATAAATAAATAAATTATTAAGGCTATATGAGGAGTATGTTAACCAAGAATAGAAAACTATTATTATAATTAATTATTGGATATTATAAATTATTATTGTATTATATGACTCACATGGAAATGGGTAGGGTGAATTTTATTCCTT
This sequence comes from Euphorbia peplus, assembly GCA_028411795.1. Taxonomy (NCBI): domain Eukaryota; kingdom Viridiplantae; phylum Streptophyta; class Magnoliopsida; order Malpighiales; family Euphorbiaceae; genus Euphorbia; species Euphorbia peplus. Next base: position 1,008,854 of record CP110843.1, on the reverse strand, counting down.
ATAAGATGAATTAAAGAGACCCATTAAAAAGGATGAAAAAAATAGAAAAATCATGCAAAATATGCATATCATAAATTACAAAAATGTTAAACTCAAGAGAAAAAAAAAATGACAAAATTTAATGGAGACCGGTCCTATAATTTCAATAGTTTCATAGTTTCAATAGTCAAAACTATAAAGATTTTCTCTCCTACAGAAAAATCTTACTTCATATTTAGCATCCTTTTGGAAATTTGGAAATTCGGCTAAGAATCCTCTTCGACCGACTTGCATTAGAATTCCTAATCAAGCCTTATTTCAATTAGGGTTAAGATTTTGATCTTCCTAGAAAAATAAAAAATCTAAGAGTACGATACATATATTGTTAAATTATCCACAAAAATCATATGGTTTTGGGTCCTTTGGGATGTTTTGTAAATAGGGTCTTAAATTTGAAAATGGTATAAAAAAGAGTATAGAACTAACCGCTAAATAAAATAAAAAAATGTTAACAACATAAAAAAGATGAATTAGAATGATATTTTTGACCTTTCATTTAACATAATGATTGTTTAATTTTTCTATTTCAACATAACAAACTCCTACTGATCTGTTGATCGAGTTTTATGTTTAAAACTTACAGAAAAAAATGTTTAAACCCTTTAACTTTGGTTGCAACGTTATTTTTTTAACATTGTTAACTCTTTTCGGATTTTTTTTTTTGCTAAGAGTCGCTACATAGACCCTTACCATTTTAAATCATAAAATCTTCTTAAATGGTGCAAATCACATTTTTTTTTCATGATTTAGCATACAGTGACTGATTTCACAGAGTTCTCGACAAGCCTCAAATCGAACGATTAGTGAAATTTATTAAGATATGGTACTAAAAAAAATAAAAATCATTTTTGGGACACGAGAATATATTTTAATTTTATTTTAGACGGTTTAATCAATAACAAGAATAATATTGATAATATATGCTTAGAGATAGGATCAGGTGAGACAAGGTTATTATGGAGAGACTTTTCTTAATGTGAGACAATTAAAAAGTGGTGGCATTTTTGAAATTTTAAAAACATGGAAAGGCATTATTGAAGGGAAGATGAGGTGATGTCAGCGCTGATGTCACATCTGGAGAAAGAAAAAGTTTTTATTATTTTATTTAAAATGCATTTTCCCGCTCTTTCCGAATTCATTTTTCAAAAAAAATTATACCACTGAACTCGTATTAATTAGGCGGTCATTTTGAGATCCATTGTTGTTATTTATAGACGATTTTTATTTTTTTTATTTTTGTTCCAAGTTGGATACTTGGTTGTTCCAACAGAATACTCATTTTGTTCCACCAGACTACTACATTTGTTCCAGCAGAATATTTTCATTATTTTTTTTTAAATGCACTCTGGGAGTGTAAAAAAATCTAGTATTCTAGTGGAACAATTGGAGTAGTCCGGTGGAACAACTATAGTATTCTGTTGGAACAAAAAAAAATAAAAAAAAAATCGTCTATAAATAACAAAAATGGATCTCAAAATGACCGCATAATTAATACGAGTTCACTGGTATAATTTTTTTTGAAAAATGAGTTTGGAAAGAGCGGGAAAATGCATTTTAAAGAAAATAATTAAAACTCTTTCTCTCTCCAGAGGTGACATCAGCGCTGACATCACCTCCTCTTCCTTCCCTTCAATTCACGCATGAGGGGTGTTCATTTAATTACAAGTTTGCCACCTTGCCCTATTGAATTACAAAAATACCCCTTGTCTCATCATAAAAACTAGTCTCATTCTAAACCCTTGTCTCATTTGAACTTGACTCTATATGCTTATAACCAAAAATAATAGATAATGCTTAGTTGCGAGATCATTTTTCATTTTCGATAAAACGAGATCAATTATTTTCATATGGTTATTTTTTTGAACGAATTTTCATATGAATATTAAACTGATGAGATGAATTAACAGACCCAAAGGAAGAATAATAGAAAAAAGGTGCAAATTATGCATATCATAAGTAAAATAAGAATAATAAATGTGTGGTGTGCTTCTTATAAGCTTCCAGGAGATTTTTGTTGACGATTATATTGGTCGTTAGATAGGAAGATTAGTTTCTGTTTAATTTGTTTTTCTTTTGTTCGGTCCTCGCGCCCTCCTCTTCCCAGAAAAATAAAATCCAAAACGTGAAAAATCCGTAAAAAAAATTAAAACATGTGAAAAATGTTGGAATCTTTTATCTTTATAATAAACATTTTTTATATGGCTGAATTGAATATTGATCTAAACTAATTAAACTGAATTTGTTGAATTGAATTAATTGAATCGGCTGAATGCTTAAGAAATTTTGTTGAACTTGGTTGAACTGAATTTGACTGAATTGAACCGATGAACTGGATTTTGCTGAAAATAAGCCAAAATGAATAGAGTCTAAGGTCATGTTCTTTATGATTGAAATTTATTAAAGTGAATTAAATGATATTAATCTGAAGTGAACTGAAGTGCATTTAATGAACTGAAATCAATTATTGATAAGGTATAAAAAAAACATAGTCTAAGAGTGAGAAGTTAGCACAATGGAAAAATTGATTCTATATTCTGAAAAAGCAAAGTCAAACGTGGTTTTACTTTTTTGGTAGCATATGACTATTCATCTGTTAGAATAAAAATTCCGATCTCATGAGAGATTCTAAAGCGCTTCCAGAGTACGTACTCCTTTAGTTATAAAAAATAATTTTGTTTTCTTTATTATAGCTTAAATAATTTTTATATCCCAGCTGCTTTTTGCTTTTTCGATCTAAAAAGTAGCTAATTGGGTGTTTGGTTAGGAATTGAAAAATGATGCTTGTTGCTTTTTAGGTGAAAGACAACTGCTTTTTCAATAAGCAGTAAGATACTGCTTTTTCTACAAAAAAATCTCTGTGGATTTTAATTTCTTTTATTGTACGTTGCATTTTATATTTAAAGATTTTAATTATGCCCATATTATTAGTTATTTTACATGCTAACAGCAATAAATAATTATGATTTTATCAAACACCAATTATCAAACAGCAAACCGCAAAATGGAACAGCAAACAAGAACCGCAAACAGAAAACAGGAACAGCTGCACCAAACAGATAAATAACTCCTACATCAACATGTCGTCCTTTATATGTTTTAAGAGTATTATATTTCGGGAATTCTCTAAAAAATTCCGATCCCATAGGTTCTATTATTATTTCTTTAATTACTCTATATTGAGATTATATTAGTTATTACGAAATAATCCACGTACATTGATTTACTATATATGTTTACAAATTGTTAGAATTCTCTCGGAACTATTTGATAGAACATTGTTATTCTAACAATTAAGCAACATGGGTGTTAAGATGCTCGAAACTTAAGCATTCTCTCTCTCTCACTCTTTTTCACTTTCTTCCTATGGTAGGAAATATCATATGGCCTATCGATTCAGTAAAACCGTTCGTTCTCTACACTCCAAACGACAACATTTCACTTATAGTTGCAGAGTCTAATACATATCAAAATGGTATTAGCCTTATCTTGATAATATGATAATTGAAAATTATTAAGTAGGGTACCAAAAGAAAAGAAAATTAGTAAGTATTATTATAATTAATTATTGGATATTAGTAATTATTACTGTATTATATATAATTAACGATATTAGTAATTATTAAAGTGATGAAATGAACAAAAGAGACACATTAAAAAAAAGGATGAAAATAATAGAGAAAATATGCAAAATATGCATATCATAAATTAGAAAAATATTGAAGACTGGTCACTTAGTTTCAATATGTAATTGTGTATTCCATATTAATGAATTTATTCGGTAACATGCACAAATTTGAATAGTCAAAGATACGAAGATTCTCTAAATCTACTTCATACTTAGCATTCTTTTTAGAATATAAAAGTATCGACTAACAGAAATTCTCCTTGACTCACTTGCATTAGAAGTCCTAATCAGGCCCCAATTCAATTGGGGTTGGGATTGTGATATTCCCAAAGTACTAATATTGAGTTGATGGTGTCTTTATTTTAGAAGCAGTTGGATTTTGATATTGTCCTGTTTATTAATTAAGGTTTTATCCTTATGACTGAACTGTACTGAACTGAACTGAATACTACTGAATTGAGTTGAAGTGCATTTACTGAAGAGAAATTACTGAAATGAACTGAAATAAATTACGAATAAGGCATAAAGATTAGAGCCTAAGACCGGCCAATTTAATATTAGAATTTTGTATCATATCGCTATATGGTCAAGTCCCGGTACCAACGTTGCGGAAGAACTTAATACCACAATTTATTAAATTGTTTTTCCAAATTTTTGTAATCGGTATCTAATATGGTGTTGGAAATCCATTTAATATAACAAAATATATTACGGAGGCAGTGATGGGCTTTTTAAATATACTATAATTAAAAAAACAAACACAAAAATTAACAAACAAACGGTGGATAGTCTTTACAGTGCTCTACACTATTAATCTTTTCGGACTTTATTTGCTAACAGTGGATTTCACCGATTCTCATTTGTACCATTTTAAATTACGAGAATTTATTTGCAAATAACTCAAATCAAATAACTTTTTTCATAATATATATAGAGACACTATACATATATTGTTATTCAACAACATGGCTGTTAAGATGGTGGAAACTTGCCGAGTTGGTCCATTTACCAACTTAGTAACACCTCTTGTTGAGTTCTCTCTTCCTCTTACATATCTTGATATCATGTGGTTAAAGTTCATTCCTGTCACGAAAATATTGTTTTATCAACTCGCTCATCCCCAGTCAACTCAAATATTCTTTAACTCAGTAATATTTCCGAAACTTAAGCATTCTCTCTCCCTCACTCTTTCTCATTTTCTTCCTATAGCAGGAAATATCATATAGCCTGTCAATTCTGTAAAACCATTGGTCCTCTGCACTCCAAACGATGACGTTTCACTTATCTTTGCAGAGTCTAATTCGGACTTTAACCATCTTATTAAGGTACATCTATAATTCCATTTCATTTGGTTTCTCAAATTAACGTATGTTTTTATCATAGACCCGTTCGAGTAGATATTGGGCCTTAACTATTAACTTAAACTTATAGTTCAATCCGTTCTTTGATATGATTGCATGTTTATTAACTTTCTACATATCAAGCTTTTTGTAATCAACAACTGATTCTATGTCTAACACATCTGAATCGGAATGAAATGCAGGAAGCAATTGATTTACATCCTTATATCCCGAGTTACCTATGTCTCAATCGAAAGCTTCCATTATTGCCATTCAGATAACGTCTTTCCCGGGTCAAGGTTTCACTATAGGACTCAGTGTACACCACGGGATGCTCGACGGAAAAAGTGTAGCCATGTTTATAAAAGCACTGGCACATATATGTAAAGAGAATTCCGACATGACAACATTGTTACCACTTGAGCTAGCTCCCGTATTTGATCGAACAGTCAGTCATTACCCACAAAAACTAGACATGCTATGCTTGAACAATTTGGTAGAATCTAGTTCGGATCCAAACCCGAAAAGCTTAAAGCTATTAGGAGCCAGAACAAATTTTGATAACTTGGTACGAGCCACTTTTGAGTTTTCTCGTCAAGACATAAAAAAACTTAGACAAAAAGTTGTTTCTATAGACGTCACAAAGCATATGAACTTTTTCGCCATTTGTTCTTTCATTAGCTTATACTTTAGTTTGCATTGTTCAAGCAAAAATGGTTGACAAGAAAGGAAAGATTTGTGTACGAAGTTTAGCCGACTAGAGATCTCGTTTGGACCCCCGAATATCAGCAAACTATTTTGGTAATTGTCTTGTTGGATCCATTGTATGGATCGATGTAGAATCAATCCTAGACAGTGGCGGATCTAGGAAAGAGAGTCATGTGCATCGCCAAACCCTATTACGACATGGAACAACTCCTCCCAGGATGAAATTTGATGGTCAGGGTCTCCACAAACCCCCCGTGAACCCCCTTATTCCACCGCTAAAAGGGGTTGCCTTTGTGGCGAAAAGGCTTAGCGAGACGATAAAAGGATTCAAAACAAGAGCGACGAATATTAGTATTGAGGTCGAAATGGAGAACATTTTAGAAGTAAAGAAAGCTAAAGAGAGCAGTGATTTGTTGATCGGAATTGCTTGGTCACCTAACTTTCAGATTTATACTGGAACGGATTTCGGATGGGGAAAGCCTATGAAAGCACAAAATGTATCCATTGATAATTATGGAGCAATTTTTATGTCAGAAAGCAGGGATATTGGAAATGGAGGAATTGAGGTTGGTTTAGTTATGAAACGACATGAGATGGAATCGTTTAATTCTCTATTTTTAAATGGTCTTAGAACCACCATATCTCACAGTTTGTTGTAGTAAATTTCTTGAAATTAAGTATTGAATTTCAATTGTATTTGATTCCACCAATTGGTTTGATGTTTTGATTCTGTCAAATGTATTATCGAGAATTCTGTTTGATTTGAGTCTGTTAATGTATATCTAGAATTCTGTTAGCTTCAATTGGGGTTTCTTTTCCCCCTATTCATAACCATTGATGCCCTCGATTGATTTGATGTTTTGATTATGTTAATGTATATCTAGATTTATATGTTTAGCTCCGATTAAGTTCCCCCCAATTGATAACTATCGATCCCCTCAAGTAATTTGATGATTTGATTCCGTTAAGGTATATCTAGAATCGTATGCAGATTTTCCTAATTCGAATACGTATTAAAAATGAAAATAAAGAACATATTTTTGGGCTCATATGAGGAAATTGTGTTTACTATAAATTTGCACTGAGAATTCTGGAGCTTCTGCAGTTCAGATATGTATATGTGTGAGCTTTGGGTGTACCCGTCTTTCAATTCAAGTAGGAATTCAAACCGAAAAAGATTGTAAATTTAGGCTTCATACGTAAACGTTGTTTGATTATGTATTTGCAATGAGAATCGTGAAGCTTATGCAGTTCGGATATGCATATGTGTGAGTTTGCTTTGGTTGTTAATCCTATTTAGTTCGGTTTTCTTATTGGAATTGGAACTAAAACCGAAATGGACTTGAACCGAAAAAATAAATTATACGTTTAGGCATGTCTTAGTATTGTTTGTTATTATAATCAACAATGGATCCAATTTTCACAGATTCAATGATTCTCTCTTATAGGGTAGTTTGAAATGGGAAAAACTGTTCATAGTCGCAAACATTCCGCTGGAGATTTTTATGCTGATTTTTGATCGAATGGGTTCAATCCAAGATCCTCAATACGGATTGATCGCGTGGGAATTGTCTGGGGCAGTGATGTTTGTGTGTGTAGCTGAGCTTGTTTACAGAGGATCAGTGAAGGAAAAGATGAGTTTTTTACAATGCTTGAAATCTCTGGTTCCGTCGTCTTCAGAGAAGAAACCTTATAGCTTCATCGATGGTGTTATTCTCGGATTTGCCAAGGTTCAAATGGCTTTAGCTGCAATTTCATATGGTTATTTGCGACAGGGTAAAGAGAATCCGATTAGTGTATCTCTTGTAGCCCTAATTTTTATTTCTTGTTTCGTGTTCTACAGATTGTTTAGGAATAGATTTTCAAAAGGATCACCGGTTCTTCCTGTTCGACAGGAAAATTGAGAAAGTTATTTGATTAATTGGATTGTCATATATCATAATCTTGTTAAGCGATCTATATACTCCACATGCACATGATAATGTACGACAGAAATACAATAGAAATGAAAACCATGTTATATAGATTTATTGATTCGTTATTATGATTAACCGTGTTGTTATGTCAAAAATCTAGTTGAATTAATTATCATTGAAGGTGTGTAATTTGGCGTGATTAATCATCTAAGCATAATGGTGTTGAATTTCGAGGAATCAAAATGGGTTATCATGTTATAATTGTATATGAAAGTTGCTAATGGCATTGGTATCTCTTGGATTTTTTTTTATCTGTTTTTAATTGGCTTATAAATTTATGAAGAAATCTGAAAGTTGTAACCTATAATTGTGGTGTTGGCATATGATTTAGGTATTCTACTATTGGAGGAGTGATGAAATTAACAAAATGGTGCTATCAAGGGCAGTAAGGCTGTGTTTTTTTAATTTGAAGTGCTTGGTTAAGTTATTTGAATCTTTGTTGTTTTGTCTAACTCTTTTTTCTTACAAGATAAAAGCTTTGAAGATACAAAACTCAAGTTCTAAAGAGTAGAGGAAAAACACCAATGAGCTAGCTCTAAGTCCTAGTGTATTTCCAATGTATTTCAACTCTGTTTTACTTTTTGCAGCTGTAGCAGAATGTTGAAGTTCTCTTTTCTTGTGTGACTGAAAAAATGTATTTCAACTCAAGTTCTCTTTTCTTGCAGCTGTAACTCATACATACGATTTTTCAAAAACTTAAGCCATAATCGGTAAACTTGTCTTGGGTGAAATACATTAAAAACTTGATACACATGAAAAAAATAAGCTCTCTAAAAGTCGAGTAAAATCATGAAAAGCAAATACTACAAATGCAAAAAGGAAAAGAAAACGTGAAAAATAAAATAGAAAACGCAAAAAAGTGTAGAAAACCGTAACAATATTGAGAAGACGTTAAAATTTTGGAGTTTGAATTTTATAAGTTAATGATTGAATTAATTGGTATCTAAATTTTATTTTAGACATGGTAAAATTAAGTCAGCTGAAGATTGAGAGCCAGGTAGAAAATAATGAGGAGATTATTGCAGATCACATCCTTTCTTACTACTCGAATTTATTCTCTGCACAAAACATGACAACGGATTTCAGAATTGTTTCAGAAGTATTCCAGTGATGAACTGACTCGTATTCCAACCGAGGAAGAAATATTTTCAACAATTTCTCACATGAATTCCTCTAGTGCTCCGAGTCCTGATGGATTTTCTGGTATTTTTTTATCACTTTGTGGCAGATTATTAAACTCAATTTGTGGAAGCAGTATGATAATTTTTTGAATCAGGAGAAATGATCACTGGTTGGAACTCAAATCTTATGGTTCTACTTCCAAAAGTTCATGAGGCTTGTTCTATTGAGCAGTTCCGTCCTATTGTCTTGAGCAATTTTTGCTTTAAGATCATAACCAAGATTCTTGCTACTCGGTAAGCTAATATTGCTGAGCTCATTTTGTCTCCTAATCAATTCGGCTTTGTACCGTGTCGAAGCATCACAGAATGTATTGTTGGTGCCTCTGAGGGTGTGAATTTGTTAGATCGGAAAACTTTTGGTGGTAGCATGGCTTTAAAGGATATTCAGGAAGGCCTTCGATACTATTAATTGGAAATTTTTGTTGGAACTGTTAGATGCTTTTTGGTTCTCTCTTAAGTTTCAAGACTGGATCCTTAACCTTTTCTCAGCTGCCAGAATCTCTATAATCATCAATGGTAAAGATAGGGGATAGTTTCCTTGTTTGCGAGGCGTGAGACAATGAGACCTTCTTTCTCCTTTGCTCTTTTGCATTGCGGAAGACTTCCTGAGTCGTCTAATTTCTCGGAGGGTGGAGGAAGGCTGCCTGCAGGCTTTTCTGATTCCAGTAACGTTAACTTTCTCACCCACTTCTTGTATGCAGATGATATTCTGCTCTTCTTGCGTGCCAGCAGAAGAAACTTCTCTGAAATCATTACTATTTTCCAGATGTTTGGAAATTTATCAGGGGAGGTGGTGAATTTAAACAAGTCAAATTTCTATGTTCGTGCTAATACTCCCGCCAACCGAATTGTTAATATTCAAAACTGCCTTGGAATGCCTCCAGGCACTCTGCCTTTTGTTTATCTTGGGGTACCACTCTTCAAAGGAGCTCCTAAGAGGTCATGCTTGCTCCTGTTAGCGGATAAAATTTTAACTCGGTTTGCGGGGTGGTGGAAAGGAGAAATGCTATCTATTACAGGGCGTTTGATCCTCATTATTAATTCAGTTATCAGTATCTCCCAGCTACACTCTTTCGCCGCGTACAAATGGCCTAAATGACTGTTGGATAGTATCATGTGGAATGCGATGCGAAATTTTCTTTGGACGGGAGATGTGAATAAAGTGAAACTTGTCACGGTTGGTTAGAAACATTGTTGCTTACCAGTAAAGGAGGGGGGCATTGGGGTGAAAGATTTGAAAAGTTTGAATGATTCTATGCTTCACAAGCTTGGTTGGATTATTTTCCAAAAGGACACTATTATTTTCAAGATGTTGAAAATTCGAATGCTCACCAGAAGCCATATACCCAAAGCTCGACATTCCTTAACATCTTCTATATGGTACTCGGTGCAAAATAGTCTAATCTTTGTGCAGAATAACTCTTACCTCCTTCTCTTTGTTTTTGGACTGATCTCTGGATTATCCCGTCGTTAGTCTACCCATTGCAAATTTTTGTACCAGACCAGCGTTCTTTAATTGCTCCAGTTGATGATTTTTATTCGACGAACCGGATGGAGTGCCGATTTACTTGTTCCCATAGAGCAAACTATGTTAATCCGCAAGGTCCGCTCGAGAAATAACACGCCTAACATTTGCAGCTAGAGTCTTAATTAGCAACAATGGTTTCTTTAGTGTTATAAACGCCTTTGACAACATACGTTTCAAACATCAAAGGTTGTCTTGGGCAACTTTTATTTGGAAGGAATTTCTTCCGCCTTCGTGTTCCCTCACAGCCTGGAAAGCGATTCCAAAAAATTAACTACGATCGACAAGCTTCAGGAGAGAGGCTTTCAAATGGCTTCCCACTGCTCACTATGCTTCTCAAATTCTGAGGATTATGCCAATTTATTTGTCCAATGCCCCTTTTCCAAGGCAATTTGGGGTGCCATCACTCGTGTCTTTGGGGAGCGAATTGATTGCAGTAGTTCCTTTAATTCACTTAATTGAGCGTGCAACGTCTGTAGATTTCAGTTCCCAAATCAAAGATCTTTGGACTGAAGCAATTGTCTCGAGTATTTGGATTATTTGGCAAACGAGGAATGCTTGCATTTTCTATAACTTTCAATCGTCAATCAACAATGCTTTACGTAGCTTATGGAAAATGGTGAAGGAAATGGGGAAGTTTCGGTTGAGTTTTGTTAGAAATACTTTTGCTGATACTAATATTTTATCAAAATTGGGTATTCAGGGGTCTTTTTGTCCTCTCATTCGAGTTCAGTCGGCCATTTGGTTGCCTCCTCCTCGATCATGGTATAAGGTTAACTCAGACGGTGCGACTTCAGATACCAGGGCTGGTGCAGGAGGAATCTTCAGGAATTGTCGCTGTTTTCTTGTTGCATTTTTTGCAGTTCCTTTGGGTCCTCTGGAAGCATTTTCTGCAGAGTTGTTCCAACAATTTATGCAATTCGAAATGCCAAGGAGAATAATTGGTTTCCGAGTGATTCAATCTATTTGGTCCATATGATTCGGACCATGTCCTTGGACATACACTCACATCTTTTGACAGATTGGTTGGAATGTTTGGCCATTATGGATTCGCATATGATCCGTGTCTCTCCAATTTCCCGTGTACAGCTAATGTCTTTCTAAAATATGTTATGACACAGGTCTCTGCAAATTGGTGGTTGTCTCCTCCTACTTTTTGCAATCCTTTTACTTATCAGGACGCCAGTAGGTCCGAACACCATAGGAACCTCGGTTATTTTTTACTTCTTTCCATTTTTTTGTTTCCTTTGTACTTTTATTCTTTTCATTTATAATATTCGGTTCTCGGTTTTTGCAGTCTTAGTTTGGTCCCAACCTAGTTGGGATAATTCATTCTGATAGTTCTGTGTAACCCACTTTTACTAAAAAAATCATTAATTCTAGTTAATTTTCAAGGATCATATATCAATCTGACAAGCGCATAATAATACGTTTCACGTAACCTTTGAGCATTCTAAACATGGAGAGTCATTTTTTCCTTCCCAAACAAAAAACAATCTTTAATATTATTGTGGGGAGAAAATGTTTCTTTTGAATGAAAAGATCAAATTGTCACAGACATATAATATAACATGTAGTTGATTGTGGACCAATTTGACATTATTGTAGAGAGGAAATGTTTATATGTGGAGATTATTAGATAAAAGCTGAAAATGTTTAGGAGATGCATCTAGAAAGTTTGGTGGTTTAAACAGTATCGGTATCGACCTTTAACAGCCAAAGACATATTTAACTCCTGCTTCAAAGATTCCTCTTGCAGTCAGGATACACATATAAAAACTGCTTTTAAATTGCTAAAAATGCAAATTTTAATCAACAATATTATGAAGTAGAGAGAATGTGATTGGATTTTAGAAATGTCTACAATAACAACTCCACAAAATCTTCTGCCATAAGTTATGCAGAAGACCAAAATAAAAGTGCCTCCATCTCTTGATGAAAATCAGAGAACCCACTGCGGTCCAGAACCCGACTCCAAACCCGTACGCCATGCTGATATAAAACCAATGGTCTGTTTCATCTTCATCTTCATCCCCATCGGGTTGTTTTTCACTGTCGAACCAAGTACCATCCCCAGTACAGTTCACGATGAGAGGAAGCCCACAAAGTTGATTACCCGTGAAATTCGATGAATCAAAACCTTGCAATTTAGTCCCTGGAGGAATTCTACCTGTCAAATTATTGTAGGAAAGATCCAACATACCGAGGGATCCTAAGCTAGACATGCTCGGAGGAATTTCACCAGAAAGTTGATTGTGAGAAAAGTCTATAGAATTCAACCTTTCCATGTCACCTATACCCGGAGGAATTCTCCCAGATAAGGAATTATGTGACAAATTTAGTGACAATAGTTCTGCAAGGGTTGTTAATTCCTCGGGGATTTCTCCCGATAGATTGTTATCAGAAAGGTCTATACTTCTTACAAATCTAAGGATGGTGCTATATTCCATCACTTTCCCCTTCATTACTAACAAACCGGTCTCCATAAATGATGCAAACCTGATATTAGTGTAAAATGAGCCACCGGAATCATGCCTTGTAGCCATTCCAGTAAAGTTACCGAAGCAGCTTGGTATTGCACCCAAGAATTTATTACGAGCAAGGTCCAAGATTCGCAATGAAACAAGCCGACATAGCTGTTTCGGTAAGTAACCATCAAACTTATTTTCACGTAAGCTCAGGATGCTTAAATCGACAAATCCATCTCCGATCCATGTTGGAATGCTCCCGGCGAAATTGTTTTCACTAAAATCAAGTAAGGCCAACTTTGCACAGTTTTGAATTGGCATTGGTATTTCACCATAGAGGTTATTATTTCGAAGATGGAGAGTTTGAAGTAACCTTAGAGTTCCAATGGTGTTGGGAATATTGCCGGTGAACTTGTTGTTGCTTAATTTTACGGAGCTCAAATTTTCCCAACTCCTCCAACAATCCGGAATCTCACCGTGCAAAAAGTTTCTTTCAAGATTAAGAACTTGCATTAGCTTTGTCTCATTGATGTTGCTGCATAAAAAGTGAGATATGGATCCCGAAAATGAATTATTCGAGAGATCTAAAGCAGTGACATTTGAAGAAAAATAAGGTATTGGTCCACTGAAATTATTAGAACTCAAATCAATCAACCATAAGTTCCCGTTAACAAAAGAGAGATTTGGAATGGAACCATGGATTTGGTTATGGGAAACGTTCAAATAACCATAGTTTGAAAACAAATCCTGAAACCAAATTGGAAAAGGAGTTGAAATCCCAGTGTTGGATAAATCCAAATTTCGCAAATGCTTTAGTAGACCAAGCCAATTCGGGAATTGAGATCCAATATGCCAAGATCTTAAACCAAGTTCTTCAAGTTGAACAGGAGGAATCCAATTGGAGCTAACTCTCAATGCAATGTTATTCCCAGATGCAACGAAATAAGAAAGTCGAGTAAGATTTGCGAAGTGGGGATCAGAAACCTCACCCTCCAAGTTATTATAATCGATGTATACTATCTCTAACTCTTTAAGATTTCCAAAAGATTCAGGTAGACTTCCGTTCAATCTGTTATTCCCAAGGTTTAGATACTTCAAAGAATTCAATTCTCCGAAAGACAAAGGAATAGGACCAGATATCAAATTATCATCCATATAAAAGTAGAAGAGTTTTTTGAAGGACCCGAGATCATCTGTCAAATGGCCAGATAATTGACACTGTTGCAACGCTAAATATTCCAGGACATTTGAAACACACCCTGACATTATTGCAAGGACATCGTTTATTTTCTGGTTCAATTTGACACCTGAAAGGATTAGTGATCTCAAATTGCAGAAATTTCTGAACGAGGTTGGGATTCCTTTATCAAATTCAAGTTCATTATAATTGAATGAAATGTCAAGGGAAACGAGAGAAGTCAAGTTCCCTATACCATCACTTGAAATTCGACCTTCGAATTGATTACCCCTGAGGAGGAGGAGTTGTAGATGGGTTAAATCATAGAACCAGTTGGGTATGGAAGAACTGAAATTACACCCGAACAAATCGAGTTCCCTAAGGAAAGGAGAAGTTATATTTTGAAGACCATTCGGAATTGGACCTCCAAAGTAATTGAATGAGAGATCAAGGACTAAAAGTGAAGAAGACATGTTGAGATTGGTAAGAAGACTTGCAGGGTTGAGAATGGGAAGTCGACAGAGTGACAATTTTAATTCAAGCAAAGAATGGAGAGAATTGATCACCCGTAACCAATCGAAAGATCGATTCAAGTTCACATAACTCATATCTAGAAACTCCAAAGACGAAAGACTCGAAATCCAATCTAAATTCTCAACATAGAGAGATCCATAGTTGGATGCCTGAAGATTGAGATAGTGTAAATTCGAGAGATTTCCAAGCTGAGGAGGGATCATTCCCCCAAATCCAGCTCTAGAGAGTTCGAGATACCTCAAATTCTGCAAGGAACCAATGAATTTGGGAATAGGAACACCTCCAAAATCATTAAGACTTAGATCCAAATAGCTTAAACGTTTCAACTCGAGCAAAGAATCACTCACCTTTCCACTTAACACTGAGTTGGTCACGTTTTCACGTTCATCGTCTGAAAGGATAGAACGATTACCAAGACCAAAGTACTCTGACTGGGAAAGAGGTCTGAGATGAAGCTCAAGGACATGAAAAGTAATATTGTGGCAGACAACTCCGGTCCATCTGCAGCAATCTGATTCGTTGGTAACCCAATCGGAAAGACGATTAGAAGGATCAGAGAGACCATTCTTAAACTGCAAAAGAGCATGTCTCTCACTCTCCATACAGCCTCCGGAACAAAGGGTTGCAATGAAAAATAAGCAAAGAATGGAAGTAGCACAATTAGAAGACATTGTTGATAAGTAATATGTGTAGATAGATGAATGCCCCATCCAACTCCTACTCATATTTATACTCTAAGTGTTGATAAATTGTTGATTTTTCCACATTTTGTATTAACTTTTCCTTTTTCCTATTAACATATTTGGGTTGGCTGCATGGTTGGTTGTTTGGAGCTGCCAACATAGTCGGTACTATGCTTTATCGAAAAAAAAAATATCTATGTGTCTAAAGCCCAAGCTTGGATAAGAAAAAATAACATTAGGCTCAGCTCAATCAAATCTATGTCGGGTTTGAGATTTATAAAACACGACTCTATGCCTCATTAACATTGATATTAAATTTTTATATTTATGGGTTATTCTATATATACTTCTTTTTTTAAAAAGTAACTATCACTTCATCTATTGCAAACATTAGATACCAAACTTGAATTTTTGATACAATAATAATAGAAGTGGAATAACGTTTACTTCAAAGTAACAATATATCTATAACATTCAAAGACTCCATCTTATTCCATCAAAAAAAAAAATAGACTCCACCTTGTTTGGTTACTTTTCTACGGGGTTAGATTAGAAATAAATTTCTCAAGAGTACAATTCCATAATCGGACTTTATAATTTTCTAAGTCTCTTTTATATTTTTCAATTTTCAAAGTCGTTGTATATGAGTTTGGAATTTGGATATATTAGTGGAAAAATCATGTCCTACATATTAATTCTTTTATATCCTAATTTAAACAAAAAAATCTTTTGTATATTATGTTGACCACGTCAAAATTAAATTAAGAGGAAACTTACTTAAATTGACAAGAATATCAATATTATTTGGCTTAATACGTTTTAAAATCTCTTGCATAAAAATTAGACCGGCTTTCTAAACTTAAAGAGTGTCTCGTTATCTCCCCGTACTTGCTTTGTTGATGTAAAAATCTTAAAAAAAGAATAAAAAAAATTTTGACAAAAATTATACCCAAATTTTTCGCATTTTTTTTCTATTTATAAATTTCTACTTATCAATGTTAAATACACCTACCCATCGCACGGCTTAAGACTAATTTTATTATATATTTTTTTTAATAAAAGCGGAAAGCTGGAAGATGAGTAGAGTTGCGTATATTAATTTGGATGGCAAGGACTAGTTTTATTATAAAACCGATGCAAATGGAAACATAATGCAAAAACAGAACACAATACTTTTTGTAACAGTATTATGAACCATAGAGAATGTGATTAGATTTCAGAAAAATCTGCAATAACAACTCCACCAAATCTTCTCCCACAAATTATGAAGAAAACCAAAATAAAAATGCCTCCATCTCTTGTTGAAAATCAAAGAACACATTGCCGTCCAAAACCCGACTCCAAACCCGTATGCCATGCTCATATAAAACCAGTCGTCTGTTTCATCTTCATCCCTATTGGGTTGTTTTGCATTGTCAGGCTGAGTACCATCCCTGGTGCAATTCACAATGAGAGGAATCCCACAAAGTTGATTACCCGTGAAACTCGATCAATTAAAACCTTGCAAGTGAGTTCCTGAAGGAATTCTACCAAACAAGTTGTTGTAGGAAAGATCCAACGTACCAAGGAATCCCAAGCTAGACATGCTCGGAGGAATTTCACCAGAAAGTCGATTGTGAGAAAAGTCGATAGCATCCAACCCTTTCATGTCGCCTATATGATTTGGAATCTCCCTGTTAAGGCATTATGTGACAAGTTTAATGACAATAATTCTTTAAGGATGGTTAATTCCTCGGGGATTTCTCCGGATAGATAGTTATCAGAAAGGTCTATACTTCTTACGAATCCGAGGTTGGTGCTATACTCCATCACTTTCCCCTTAATCACTAACAAGGCTCTCTCCATAAATGCACTATAATAAGAAGTGAAAATTGAGCCACTAGAATCATCCCTAGAAACCATTCCAGTAAAGTTACTAAAACAGCTTGGTATCGGGCCACGGAAGCTATTATGAGCAAGGTCTAAAATGTGCAATGAAGCCAAACCACATAGCTGCTTCGGTAAGTAGCCGTCAAACTTATTTCCATGTAAGCTGAGAATGCTCAAATCAGCAAATCCCTCTCCAATCCACGTTGGAACATTTCCAACAAAGTTGTTTTCGCTAAGATCAAGTATGATCAACTGCTTGCAATTTTGAATAGGAGAAGGTATTTCACCGGAGAGATTATTATTGCGAAGATGGAGAGATTGAAGAGAACTTAGACTTCCAATGGAGTTGGGAATATTGCCGCTGAACTTGTTGTTGCTTAATTTTACTGCTGCCAAATTATTCCAAGTCCTCCAACAATCCGGTATCACACCGTGCAAGAAGTTTCTTTCAAGACTAAGAACTTCCATTTGCTTTGTCTCGTTCGTATTGCTGCATAAAAAGTGAGATATAGATCCCGAAAATGAATTGTTCGAGAGATCTAATGCATCAACATATGGAGAAAAATAAGGTACTGCTCCACCGAAATTATTAGAACTCAAATCAATCACGGGTTTGAATTCATCACAGGAAGAGAAATGTGGAATAGAACCATGAATTTGGTTATGAGAAAAGTTCAAATACTAATAACAGTTGAAAGAATCCCAAAACCAAATGGGAACTGGAGTTGAAATCGCCGAGTTGGATAGATCCAAATATGTCAAATGCTTTAATAGACGAAGCCATTTCGGGAATTGAGGTCCGATATGCCAAGATCCTAAACAGAGATACCCAAGTTGAAGAGGAGGAATGCAATCGGAGCGAACTCTCAGTGCAATGCTATTTCCAGATGCATCAAGAACCACAAGCCGAGTGAGATTTTCAAAAGATAGGCTTCCATTCAATCTGTTCTTGCTAAGGCTTAAATATTCCAAAGAATTCAATTCTCCGAAAGACAACGGGATTGGACCGGAGATCGAATTACTAGATATATCAAACTTAATAAGATTCTTGAAGTAGCTGAGATCATCTGTCAAGTGGCCAGATAATTTACAGTGACTCAAATCTAATGATTGTAGGACATTTGAAACACATGATCCCGATGACATTATTGCGAGGACATCGTTTATCTCTTGGTTCAGTTTGACATATCTCAATGAAAGTGATCTCAAACTGCAGAAATTTCTAAATGAGGGTGGAATTCCTTTTTCTAATTCAAGTAATTTATCATTTCCTGACATGTCAAGGCGAGTGAGCGAAGTCAAATTTCCAATGTCGCTTGAAATTTGACCTTCGAAATGATTGAAGTAGAGGTCGAGGAGTTGGAGATGGGTTAAGCCATAGAACCAGTTGGGTATGGAAGAATTGAAAATGTTATAAGACAAATCGAGTTCACTAAGAAAAGAAGATGTCATATTTTGGAAACTTTTCGGGATTGGACCTCCTAAATAATTTTTGGAGAGATCAAGGACCAAAATAGAAGATAAGTTTAGACTCGGTACACGTGGAGGATTGAGATTGGGAAGACTACATTGTGACATATGCAATTCAATCAAAGAAGAAAGTGGATTGATCACTTTCAACCAATCAATGGATTGACTCAAGTCAACGCCACTCATATCGAGAAATTCCAAAGAAGAAAGACTCGAAATCCAATCTAATTTCTCAACGTTGAGTCTATAATCGGTGCCAAAAGATAACCTATTGGAATAGGTAGCATGAAGATTGAGATATTGTAAATTCGACAGGTTTCCAAGCTGAGGAGGAATGATTCCCCCAAATCCCGCTCGGGAGAGGTTAAGATATCTCAAACTTTGCGACGAACCAATGAATGTGGGAATAGGAATACCTTCAAAATTGTTATAGCTAAGATCCAAATAGCTCAAATGTTTCAACTCGAGCAAAGAATCATTCACCGTTCCACCTAATACCGAACTGAAACGGTATTCTACATACTCGGAAATATCAATGACATAACGATCAGGATCATAGCGTTCAGGACCAAGGTACTCTTCGGGAGAAAGAGTTCTGAGATGAAGCTCAAGGACATGAAAAGTAACATTGTGACACACGACGCCGGTCCATGTGCAACAGTCAGATCCGTCGGAAATCCAGTCGGACAGGCGATCAGAAGGATCCGTGAGACCATCCTTAAATTGCAAAAGAGCAACTCTTTCACCCTCAATGCAGCCTCCAAAACCAAGGGTTGGTATGGAAAGTATTAAGGAAAAAAGGAGAAAGAAATAAGGAGCAGAAGAACTAGTAAAAGTCATCATTAATTGATGAACATCACATACTATTGCTACTGATATTTATAAATATATTAAGTGTCGACAGATAATGTACTTTAAGTTGATTCAATAAATTATAACATAATCATAATTAAGTGAATCTTATAATGCATTTAAAAAAGGCTTAAATCCAATTTTGATTATATTTTTATGACTGATGCAGGCCAGTTTGGAACTGCGACGGGGAGAAAGAGTTGATATGGGGGACGTGTTGTTGAGAACACATAACCTGTTCCATGTGACAAAGCAATTAGTGAGAGACTTCCAAAAGTTTGAAGAGATTTTTCACTTTGCATAGAGAGTGATCTGTCACATTGTAGAATTTTTTCACTTTGAAGCAAACTTAAGAGCACAATAAGTCATTTTATGTAAGTTCAAGCACTTAATAGATCACTTTTATCACGTTAATATTAAATTTGTATATCTATAATCAGATTTCACACCATTCGTTGGTTGGCGTAGTAGTAGTATGGGACTGCGCTTGGTAGGGAGGTCTGCGGATCGATCTCCCACAACGGCGATTGGGAGGAGTTTAAATAGCATAATAGTTGAACCCGCCCCGAATCCGGATTAGTCGGCCCAATGTGGTTCGGAAACCGAATGGAAAAAAAAAAATCAGACTTCACATTTATTTTTGTAATAACAACTTTATATTTTCAAAACTCAGTTGAGTTTAGATATATATTGGAGGAAATAATGTCCACCACATAATTCTATCCATATCAATGTTGACCACTTCAAACTTAAATTGGTAGATAGTTACTTAAATTGACATAGATATCAAAATCAAAATTCGAAAAATAAAAGAATACCTACTACATTTATTAACCTACTTATGGGGATGGACTTTTGATTTATTTCAAAATTGAAGCATAGCCCAATTTACTACAATTCTTTCGATTTATTTCAAAATTAAAGCCTAGCCCAACTTATATTCTTTTGAAAAAAGAAATTTTAGACAATTTTTGCGAACGAAAATTAACATATTTTTAAACTATTTTGCAAATTTTCAGAAGAATTTATGATTGAGAATCAGATTCTCTCTTAAAAAAAGAAAATCAGATTCAATTGTTAAATTTTTCAAATCGAGAGAGTCAAAACCACTCATTGTAGAGTGATTTGGAGGGACTGATACCCCGCCTATTAGGGGTGGTTTCGAAGTTAGTAGTTTATCCACTTTACAAGGTTAGGGAAAACTACAAATCTCGATGAATATATACATTAGTATTTACATATAATCTACTATAATAAGAGCTAAATTTTTACAAAAAGGAGACTCGAACTTCAAATCTCAAACATTTAAGTAGAAAATGAGTTTCTTACCACTTGAACCATCTTTTATTAGCTAACCGAGAGAAATTGTTTTTAAAGAAATTGTTAAATCTATTTTTTAAGTTTAATTTTGTTCTCTGTATTCGAATATCTTTCACATTTTGTTTCTTTTTTTACATATTTAAATATTATTAACCATCTAATAAATTATAAAAATGAGGTGGAGTAACTTATGTCAAAGTAGATATCCTAGGAGGAGGAATTTTACGGAATTTCTTCAAAAAAGAAAAAAGGAATTTTATGGAATAGTTTATTTTAAAAAGAAGTCGATAGCTTCCAACTCTTGCCATGTTATCCATATCATTTAACAAAGATGATGTTGTAAGAAGCGTCGGAGAGTTGTTCACAAAGTTGGTTATCATAAAGATTTATACTTGTGACAAATTTAAGGATCAAGAAATCCATCTCCAATCAACACCCAATTTAACTTCAAATGCCTATTTATGTTTTGCTACTAATTTAAGGATGAAATTCATCTCCGTAACTTTCTATATTTTAATTTAAGTATAATATCAGAGGAAGTAGTATAATGTTAATATTTTTTTTTAATAAAGATGAGGCAATGATTAATGAGCAGTAAAGGGTTCTAGCATTCCAGTTAGGTTGACACCTCCTACACCAAAAACTATCTACCCACTCGAATTTTATTAGGAAGAAAAGATTACAACGAAAATCTAAAAGAGAAGCACCAAAAGAAACTAATTAATTGGATACCATCAGATTTTAAAGAAGTTTTAAAAATCCATATTGAATACCCTAAACTTTTAAAATCCAAAAAAATTCTATAGAATCCTAAATGAATACACCCTCCCTAAGAATTGATCTATCTGACTAATTAAAATCATCAAAAATAAAACTATACAAAAACTAGGGCTTGTATCCCACCATAACAACCTATCAATAGAGTAATCGTGTTTCGCCAGGCTCGATTTCTCTCTCGAAAGATATGTGTAGCTATAAATACACTTATAATCACTAAATTTTATCTGTTTTTAAGTTCATTGACGATACCGTAAAAAAACATAAACCTGAACCGGCCACGGGTGTAATTTACTAAATTACCCTTCTATATATTGCCTTTCTTCTCCCACATTCCACACTTAACTCTCATCTTTCTCCCTGAAAGATTTGAGATTCAAGTTTCCACTCCGTAAAAAATTAGCACTCAGTGATAAATAATTTGTAAAGTTCAATTTCTTATCGAGGCATGTGCCCGTCATTTTCAAACGCTAATTGAAGTTTAATTGCCATAACCTTATACAACATTTTCGTCACATTAAGTTCAGTAACCATATCGTGAAAAATGTAAAGCCGAACTACCACGGGTGTAATTTACTAATTTACCCTTATATAAACCCTTTCTTCTCCCCCAAAAATCTCCACACTCCACACTCCACTCCCTCATCTTGTTCCAATGTCGTCAATGGAGTCTCTCATCCTACAGCTCCACGAGATATCCGCCGTGAAATTCGGAAACTTCAAGCTGAAATCCGGCATCTCCTCCCCAATCTACATCGACCTCCGCCTCATAATCTCCTACCCATCCCTCCTCTCCGCCATCTCCCAAACCCTAATCTCCGCCGTCACCACCACCGCCTATGACATCATCTGCGGTGTCCCGTACACCGCCCTCCCCATCGCCACCTGCGTCTCCCTCTCCAACAACATCCCCATGGTCATGCGCCGCAAGGAGGTTAAAGATTACGGCACCGCCAAGGCCATCGAAGGCGTCTTCAAGTCGGGGCAGACCTGTCTCGTCGTCGAGGACCTCGTTACCAGCGGGGCCTCCGTTATTGAGACCGTGGCTCCGCTACGTGGGGTGGGGTTGAAGGTGACGGATGCTGTTGTTTTGATTGATCGGGAGCAGGGCGGGCGGGAGAATTTGGAGGCGGACGGGATTAGGTTGCATTCGATTATTAAGTTGAGTGAGATGGTTAGGGTTTTGAGAGAGAAGGGGAAGTTGGATGAGGAGATGGAGAGGATGGTGTTGAAGTTTTTGGAGGAGAATAAGAGAGTGGCGGCCCCGGCATTGGGGAAAGGTCGGGTTAAGGCGTTGGCGTTCGAGGAGAGGGCGAAATTGGCTAAGAATCCGACGGGGAAGAGGTTGTTTGAAGTTATGGTGAAGAAGGAGAGTAATTTGTGTTTGGCTGCTGATGTTGGAACTGCTAAAGAGTTGCTTGAGCTTGCTGAGAAAGTGAGCTTCTTTTGTAGACCCGGATCATTTCGGGACTATGGCTGCTTTTTTGTTGTTGTTGTTTTATAGTTTTGCAGATTAGAGATATTTAAAGTTGTATTCTTTAATTGTTTTACTTACCCGAATCATTTCGGGACTAAGGCTCTGTTGTTGTGGTTTTAGTGTTTTTTAATGTTGTTGTTTTGGATTTGTTGTGTAGGTTGGACAAGAGATATGCATGTTGAAAACTCATGTGGACATACTGCCGGATTTCACCCCGGATTTTGGTTCAAAGCTTCGCGCGGTATGCCTCTTAGTTTCTTGAATTTTAAAGTTTGGTACTTTGATAAAGTTCTTTGAGTTGTTATTGTTTGATTAATGAATGTCTAGTTGACATGGTTCGTGGCAGCATAGTTTGGAATTTTTATATTGTTGGCGCGTTAATGGTGCATTTCCCGATTGCTTGTTCATTTTTGTTTGATCAGTATTCGTTTGAAATTAGAAATGATTGGGAATTTGTTTATTGTCGGTGTATTAATGGTCCATGGATTCTTTAGGTCATTAGGGTCTTATGTACTTTTGCTATGTGGGAATAGAAAATGACCTCTGTTTGACATCTTTTCTCCATCTCATGGTCATAATTGTCAGAGATGTGCCTCAGGTGCTGGGCACAAGGCATGTCGCTTGAGACGCCAAAAGGCACACTATGTTCAAGAGGCTCTCGCCTCAGCCTGCCTTTTTGAGACTAGTGCCTAGGCGCAATTTTATAAGGCATATGGTGTTTTTACGGTTCTGAGTTAAAAAACGATGTTTTTAACCTCAACCCTTCTCTATTTATATCATTTGCGGTGATGGAAAGAAATGAACAAACAAGGTGGACTATGGATAGTTTAGTCTTATTAGTATTAGTTAATCAACTTAGAATTTCAGTGGTAGAAATATGGAAAACTTTGATGAGCGATGGATACGGACTGAGGATACTCTACTCTTGTTAGACTAGTAGCTACAATATATTTAACCAGTCACCATGTTCCCTGCTCAATTTAATCGTTATCTTCAATTTTCATCTTGTCACTTAATCTTTTATATACGATGATATCAGTAAGGGCATAGCCTGGAATTTCCGGCTCATAGAAGTTATTAATTTCTTGTTGTTGTCTTTTGCATTCTGAAGATTGCAGACAAGTATAATTTCTTAATTTTCGAAGACCGCAAGTTTGCAGACATTGGAAACACTGTGACAATGCAGTACGAGGGGTGAGAATCAGTTGACATGTGCTTTTTATCTTTCATTGTTTGCGTTTTTACTTCTATGCTTAGTGTCTTTGTCGTTGCCTGAGGTTCTTATTTTTTTTCATGTGCAGGGGAGTCTTCCATATATTGGAATGGGCTGATATTGTGAATTGTCACATTATATCTGGTCCGGGAATTGTGGACGGATTGAAATTAAAGGTTTGAACCATAGCTGTTTAATTTTCACTGAATGGATCATACCTTTCTCATGCAGCATAGATCGTACTTTTTTTGTACTTGACATTTTATTGTTCCTATGTTTGTTTTTAGGGTTTGCCTCGTGGAAGGGGCTTGTTACTGCTTGCAGAAATGAGTTCAGCTGGCAA
Organism: Euphorbia peplus; assembly: GCA_028411795.1. Classification (NCBI taxonomy): domain Eukaryota; kingdom Viridiplantae; phylum Streptophyta; class Magnoliopsida; order Malpighiales; family Euphorbiaceae; genus Euphorbia; species Euphorbia peplus. The sequence continues at coordinate 984,277 of CP110843.1, read as the reverse complement.
CTTTGCTACCGGAGAGTACACAGCTTCAGCAGTAAAGATTGCGGAACAACATTCCGATTTTGTAATCGGCTTTATCTCAGTTAATCCAGCATCATGGCTAGGAGGTCCAGTAAATCCAATGTTTATTCAGGCAACCCCAGGGGTTCAAAAAGTGGCCGGTGGAGATGACCTTGGCCAGCAATATAACACTCCTTTCTCGGTAAGTTTTCACTGCAGTGATTTTTGCTCTCTGCAACTTGGAGCATAATAAATTCCTCTCTGGTTTTAACAAGTGCATGTTTGATTTTCCAGGTGATTAACGATAGGGGTAGTGATATCATCATTGTTGGGCGAGGAATTATAAAAGCAGCTAATCCTGCCGAGACAGCTCGAGAATATCGTCTTCAAGGATGGGATGCATACTTGGCTAAGTGCGTGTGATGATGCATTTCCCTCTCTTGGTTTTCTATGCCAGTGTTGTTTGCGGAAAACATGTAACTAATGTTTTTAGTTTTTCGTCTTGTGTTTGTTTCCCGAGATTTTGAGAAAACCCAAAATAACTTATGTAAGGCAAGATCTGCTGCCGTTTTTGTGTCATGATGAACAATAAAATGTTTTTGGAAGAGCATTTAGGCTTAATTTTCGGATACAGAGATGAAATTTTAAAACTTTAATTAGCATAGTCTATATATATATTTAAGAAAAACAGAATGTATGAAGTATTTTAAAGAGAATAATTAGGCAAATCTGTGTCTCCAATAATAGAGGAGAAACATGGGACTATTCTCCAATTGTTAAATAAAAAGAATTACATGTTTTCTTCGTACGTTCTTCACCCATTTGTATGTTTATTTAATTTCCACTGTGTACAAGGTAAAAACGAAAAAGAAAGTGAAGATGAATACTTTAGGCTGATGAGCATTGATAGATACTTGACGGAGATGACTATCGATCACGGAGAGACTGATGCGAAAGTTCTAGTGTAATAGCTGAAATGATATCATTGTAAAGTAAGAGTATGAGAGTGAGATAATCTCTCTTCGAGATTTTGGGATCTCGTGTGTGACAAGTTCTCCATTTATCGGCTTGGGTTGATGTGTTCGTGCACCCGACGGGTGGGGCATGTGTTTCCTTTGTTGAATTGGGGGTGAAAATACGGCATGCATGGATGGACTTACCGGGTCTAGCCGTCTCGTTTGGACACTGTTTGAGGAAATAAAGGTGGAGAATCTAGAGTTTATGGGCCGGCATTGTGGATGGGCCATGAGTCCAAAACTCTACATGCCACATCATAACTAAATCTTAGGGTTACCGGTTGAGTAATTTTGATGTTAATGTAATAAATGATATAATACAATATTGATAAATTGGATCAATTTTAGACAACGTTAACCAAATCTCTCACAAATTGTGATTCTCGTATTTCTACTTAACATGTGAAAACTGTGAAAATAGACTATTAGTTGAATCCTAGGAGAGCATCTTGAGTCACCATTGACACGCAACCTTTCACCCAAGAAGAGAAGTGTTTTCATTTGTAGAATGACCAACCATGTCTGCTTCATTCGCCCCAACAAGTTAGGACTTGAACCATCAAGGTTTGGAAACATCTTAATCCACCAATGATATAACACAACATTATACCCGAGAACAGAGATGCTACCGCCAATAAAGTAATAAATTGTTCAGCACAATACTGCAACCTTTTAAAGGCCCTCTTACTCCCAACAGGATCGCTTAGATGCAATATCTTGATTCGTCAATGACAGTCATAGTTCCATCAAATATAAGATATACTTCTGACTACTTCAGCTGTTTTAACCCCAGCAACTTATGACTTAAATCATAAAGTTCAGGAGTTCATGTCTCCAAAAGTACATACAACAATCCAACATTTGGACACCTACTAGGATAAAGGAACTCCATGATTGTCAACAAAAAAGCAAATTGTCCCATAATTGAACTAGATTCAATTATAACAAGGGCAGACCAAAAAATTTCACATTAATAGTTGAGTAATTAAGAATCCCGACCGCGAAAAGTCTCATACTAAACAGCTACTGCGTTATCTAATAATTCTCTATGCAAGTAATGCAAAACTAGTCAGTATCTTCCCATCCCATGTATTTAATGCCCGGAAAAGCAACGAGAGCTTGCTCCCTTCAACCCGCAAAAAACACATGAACAGAAGACTTCAACATACTAAATACCTGGTCCTAAAGGGAAACATCTCGTCTTGTTACTGTTCTTTCCAAATGCGCCCGGTGACTCGAAGTTTCAGTTCTTTCCGATCTCCACCAGAGAAGAAAAGTGCCATGCTGCGCTGTATGATGAGGCCATCAAAACTGTCTCGGACCTTTCGGTGGCTGTCCCTTATGCTCCTAGGCACCCCTTGCCATGTCAATTTCCTTCCATTCCCACCTACTTCCAGGCTGTAGGTGTAGTTCTTCGCCTCATTATCGTCCCCCATGAAGCGTAAGAATGCTATGTAGACTGGAGCCATCCCGAGCTGGAATGCTTCAAAATGTAGGCAGAAGTACTGACCAAAGCAGCTGAAGACCTGCAAATGAAGCGTGTTAAAGTGTTGGTGATTATGGTTTTGAGAAACATTCTACTTGAACAAATTGATTTAGGGTCAACTGAAAGATTCATACTTTGAGAGGCGTAATTTGGAGGAATATTATAAGAAATATGTACGAACTCGACTTAATCGAGCCCAACGAAATTATAGGCATAAAATAGGCTCCATTAAGAAGCCATGCCATTTGGGAGTTAGAATAAGACGACATTGCCACTACAAAACTGAACTCAAAACCATTAAACCATACCGTTAGCATCCATGTTGCATTCTCGACTTCATGCGGATTAGATTTGACATATCGATGATTAAAAGTACTGCCGCTGTGCATGTCAACTTTGTGATCATCTTTCAGATGGGTCACCAGATAAGGAATATCACCAATAACAGTGCATTCAGATCCGGCATAGGGGCAATTGTACGGTCTATATGCGCATTGTGATTCATGCTTTAGCTTGCTGTAGTATGGGTATATGCCAATGCAGCCGAAGCTCTGATATTTACACGGAAGCTCAAGCGAAGCAGCGACCTTTTCTAATGCGAGACATCTGATGTTGCCGAGTTCATGCCTGCAAGTCGGGCACCTATTATGAACTCGGGGTTTGCATCCGGAACATAATGTGTGACCGTTTGAGCACTGTCAAAGGAACAGAACGACCAATTAATCGTTTGTCTTTAGTGCATAGAAGATATGGAAGTACAAGAAACCAATACAAGCTAAACACACCTGATGAATGGGAGGATACATGGCATTTAAGCAGACGGGGCACTCCAATAGCTCACGAACACTGCTCGAAACAGTCAAATTTGGTTTTAATGCTGGCTGAGCAGGATCATTCACATTTTCACCAACATCCAACACGTCTTCATCTCGGGGAGGATCAATAACCTCTGGCTTAATTCGCATCTCGTCGAAAAACGGTGTCGCAGATGCCATGCTAATTTAGCCACTCTACAAAAAAGTATAAACTTGGATCATGGAAATGCAGTGTATAGTATAGGGAAGAACAAGGATTGACATTTTATATCAATTATTCGTTAATGGATTTGAGGGACATAATCAAGTCAATATTTAACAACCTAAATACTATCGAGTTTACATATTTCAGTAGCAGAAAACTGGCGAATAGTATCATTGACAAGAAATTCTTACCACGGAATTTTGTTCCCAACTAAATCTTCTTGCTTGAATAGTTGAAAGCTATTGACAAGCTGTGTTTCCTCAACCTACTAACAAGATTCATCACAAAACAAAATCTCAGAAAACCTAACAAGGAAACTGGAACGGACATGAACACCTAAAACAGAAACCCAGAAAGGGTGTTTTAAAAATTATATAGAAAACAGAAACATAGAGGAAGCATGTAAATAATAAAACACAATACGATCTAGAAAATATCAGGACTTTACACATGTGATCAGCATTGTTGAACTTCTGGAAACACGTTATATCCTCAGATACGAATTTCCAATTTTCCTATTTCGTACAAGTTTCCAAGAGTTTCAACTAAAGAAAACAAGTAAGCAGTAAAATTCAAGATGATCTAGTAACTTATTAGGAGTTTATACATGTGAGCAACATTGTCAAACTTCTGGAAAAACATTATAACCTAGGAAACGAGCTCTAACGCCCCTATTTCATACAAGTTCCAAGAGTTTCGACTTCAAAAACAGATTCTAAAACGTCCCAAAATCAAAGGTTTCGGACAACATAGGACATAATTCACAATGCAAGCTTGAAAACACATTATATCCTACAAAACGAGTTTCCAATTTTCCCGTTTCCTACAAGTTTCCAAGAGTTTCAACTTCAAAAACGGAAACTAAAACACTCCGAAATCAAAGTTTTCATGCAACATAGGACAGAATTCACAATGCAAGCTTGAAAACACATTCTATCCTAGAAAACGAGTTTCCAATTTTTCCTATTTACTACAAGTTTCCGAAGAGTTTCAACTTCAAAAACGGACACTGAAACGTCCCAAAATCAAAGGTTTCGGGCAACATAGGACATAATTTACAATGCAAGCTTAAAAACACATTATATCCTACGAAAAGAGTTTCCAATTTTCCCATTTCCTACAAGTTTCCAAGAGTTTCGACTTCAAAAACGGATACTGAAATGTCCCAAACTCAAAGTTTTCGAGCAATAGAAGATACAATTCACAATGCAAGCTTATGAATCGTAAGACACAATGAACATCAATTTAACAGACTTTTACACTAATAGAATGTCTAAAGCACTAAAAAAACTGACTCTTTCACAGAAAAAATACAGTACAAATAACAACAAGCACTTGAAAACTACTCAAACCCAACAAGAACACTTGAAAAAAAAGCATAAAAACATAAGTATACAGTGCCTAAAATAGAGTTAATATCATAATCTAAACTAAAGGTCCAAACTTTATCAGTAGAGAAGACAGAAAAAACCCTTAAAAAAAAGACCCACATGCAAAATCTTGAATAGATCTATAGAATATTCAAAAAGTGAACAAACCCACAAAAAATAAGAGATCAAACAGCCAGAAAAAGTACCTGTGGGTAAGATTTTGAAGCAAAAACTCACTGAAGAAGAAGGAGGAGAAGACATTGATGAAGAGATTGGTAATGCAATAAATGATAACAAATGTAGAGAGAGAGGAAGTGATTTTTTCAAATTAAAGTCATACAGGAGATTGAGAGGAGCGTGTAGAGAGAGAAAGAGAGAGGAGAGAGAAGTTTCTCGAGAAAATACAAAAGAGAAAAGTATTTTGTAATCCTAATTATCCCGAGTTAATTGCTTCAGAGGTCACAAAAGTTTGCCTATTTTCCATGAATGGTCATAAAACTTTAATTTGTTCCACTAAAATCATAAAATTTTAATTTTGTCTCAGTAAAATCATATTGGCCATTTTCCGGCCAACCACTCACCGGAGATGATGATGTGGCATTAATTTTAATTTTTTAATGACACGTCAGCGACATGTCATCGCCACGTGGCAAAAAAATTTAAAAATTTTAAATTTTTTTTTTAAATAAATCAATTCAATCCAACTCAACCCAATGTTATATAGCTAATTAGTTTCAGAGGTCACAAAAGTTTTGAATATTTCTCTAAATGGTCACAAAAGTTTCGAATAATTTCCTAAATAGTCATAATAATTTTGAATATTTTCTCAGATAGTCACAAATTTATAACTAATTACTTTTAAAGGTTATAGGAGTTTCAAACATATCCAAATATAGTCATAAAAAAATAGTTACATAAACTCAAATAAGACATCCATAAACTCAATATATGAATGTTTTTATGGATGTCTTATGTTGAGTTTATGTAACTATTTCTTTATGACTATATTTGGACATGTTTGAAACTTCTCTAACCTTTAAAAGTAATTAGATATAAATTTCTGACTATTTGAGAAAATATTCAAAATTATTGTGACCATTTAGGAAATTATTCAAAACTTTTGTGACTATTTAGAGAAATATTTAAAACTTGTGTGACCTCTAAAACTAATTAGTTATATAACATTAGGTTGAGTTCGATTGGATTGGTTTAAAAAAAAAATTAATAAAAAAATATTTTAAAAATTTGCCACATGTTGCTGACGTGTCATTAAAAAATTAAAATTGATGCCACATCATCATCTCCGGCGAGTTGTTGGCCGGAAAATGGCCAATGTGATTTTATTGGAACAAAATTAAAATTTTATGATTTTAATAGGACAAATTAAAGTTTTATGACCATTCATGGAAAATAGGCAAACTTTTATGATCTCTCAGACAATTAACTCTAATTATCCCCTATGTTGCCTTATTATTTTCTAATTTTATTGTTTGTTCTAGGAATAACATAGTTCTATAATCCTTTTTATTTAGGTCGAGGAATACATTTTTCCACAATTTTAGTATTTTTTTTTTTTCAATTCGAACATTATGGTTTATCAATTTTATTAAAATAAATAGTTTTAGATTCAACACGGTCAAAACAATAGTTGATGAACTCAAATTAGAAAAATTTTAAGAACTAAAATTGTTCAATACAACATATTAACTATGTAATCACACTTTCGATTTTTAAAAATAACATATTTGGTGTTTTCTCACTCTAAAAATTTACTTTTACTCTCATAGCAAAACAACTCTAAAATGACTTGAAAAGTTGAAAATTTAAAATTACTTAAAATATTATTAATTCATAATATGTTATTTCTGGATGTCATTAATGTCATTTTGATAGTTTGAATCAAAAGTACACATGTTTAAAAAAAACCCATAATCCTTAAATTGATAAAAACATAAACCACAAAATTTTATCTAAAAATATGTAACCACCAAAGTTGCTTTTGGATTGCCCTGTTATTTAGAACATGTAGAATGTTTATAAATTTTTATGTCTTTCAATAAGTAATATATACTCATATGTTGAGAGTAGGGCTCTTAATGAACCAAGTCGAATCGAGTCGAGCTTTAACATGCTCAGGATTGGCTTATTAGAAATTTCACGAGTTCAAGCCTTAATTCAAGCTTAGAATCTTTTATCATGCGTTCGTTTAGCTGCTCGTTTGTTCACGAACTAACTCATATAACATTTAATGATCGAGCTCCTTAACGAGCCTCAAGGACAAGTATATAAAAATGAACTCTGCTCGAGCTTAACAGCTTTAATATAATTTTGTACTTACTAAAAAGAGTCGACCCAATAGGTACTTGAGGCTAGCCAATTACGGGTGCTTTGCCAATTTAGAGTTTCACTTTTATAATCAATTAATAAACTTCTTTTTGTCTTTTTTTTAACAATGTGGGATGACACTCATATATTATACCTGATTTCTTTACGTTCTTATCCTAAGTTTCAATGAAAAAACTTTCTTACATATCCTACTTCATTATAGAATCAAATTAATTTTGAAAACTTTTAAATTAAACTTAAATATAAATGGTATTTTGAATAAAATTTTATAAAATTACTTAAACGACATAACCGAGTTTGTTATCAGGCTTTTAAAGAGCTTGCTCTCGAGAGCTTTCGAGCGGAGCTTTCGCTTGCTCAAGCTCGAGTCGTTTACGATTCGAGTTTCAAAATTGTGTTCACGAACAGCTCGTTCACAAATCGAGCCGAGCCCGAGCTTTTATCGAGCTGAACATTGAGCATCCAGGGCTTAGTTCATTTACAATCCTAATTGAGAGCATAACTATTAAAGACCCATGGCGCACCATGACGCGAAGAGGGTCTTGGAGCCATGACACACTCCATGGCATGAGCCAAAGCGACAAATGGCGCACTAACACAAATAGTTAGAAAATATAATGAATCCTAAAATAAAATTGACATATGAAAAAAATCTATTTTTGGTAATAATATGACAAAATTCTAAAACATAGCTAAAACCAAACTTTCTCTCTCAAAAAAAAAAAAAACTAACTCCAAACATGCGACAAACCCTAAATTTATAATCGAAAGTTCTATTATTTAACTCAAAATAGCAAATCCTGAGTGGTAGCCTAACTAACCAACTCCTCATAATTATCACCCTCCTCATCTAAATCATAATTATATGTAGTTGCAATTGCGATTTGTTCTTGTTGCTTTGTATTATTTTTTTGAACGTTGCTAGTAGTTGCATTGTTTCGACTTTTTAGCTTCCACTTCTCTTTTAAATTCTATTTTAAATATGACTCTTTAATTGAGTTTAATATTTCTATTTAATAATATCCTTTCTACTTATTTTGGACCCTTAGACGTCATCCACACGCAAAACTAATAACTTACATATTTTAATATCTGAGATTTATGATTTGCATTTATTTTTTAATGCTTAGAATTTTCCAATAACTATTTGGTTAAAAATACGCAACTAACATATTACACAGTGCATGTTAGGTTCTTATTAGTTAACGTGCTACGTAACATCAAATTATTTGATTCGGCATACCACATAATCTTTATGTCAGATATGTAGTAAAATCACTATTGTCTACCCGTTAGGGAGAAAAAAATTTAACTATGGAACTTAATTATTTGTTATGTCTACTGGTCCTCCATCCTCTCACTTTGTGATGTAAGAAAAAATTCTTAAATATCTTGAGGAATTAATTGATGGTTTTCGCTTTTTATGTGTTTTAAAAGTGGATTGTTATTTACAGTTCACTTTTTCCGAAATACAACCCATTTTTTTCCAAAATACCCTTGCCATAACTCTTCTTTCATTTTGAAATTTTAAGACCTCACGTTACACTCTTTGTTTCAAAATTGAATTTTCTAACTCCATAATTACACTTTTTGCTCTCGATTATGGACAAAATCACGAATAAGGTACATAATTTTTGAAAAACACACTCGAAATAAGTTAATTTTGTAATTTTGTTTCAGAAAAAGAGCGTTTTCGGTCTCAGTAGGCGTTTCTCCATAGGGAGAAGCGGCCTCCATGGACGTTTCTCCATATCGAGAAACGACCACCGTGGGCGTTTCTCCATAAGGAGAAACGTCTTCCATGGCCGTTTCTCCTTAGGTTAAAACGGTCATCAAAGCCGTTTTCCGAAAAAATTCAATTTTAAAATTTTTTTTAATGTGTTTTTAATGTTCGAGCACCACGTCCTCTAATGATTGATCATCACTGTTACATTTCGGATTTGATGGCTCATTCGACATCTCAAATTTCAGATTTCTAACGTTCGAGTTTCAAAAATAAGTTTTCTTATTTGAGAGATTTCAACTTTTATGTTTTATGACTTGTCCAAAATAATAATAATAAAAAAGTCAACACTTCCTCAAAAGAACACTATTCAAGTTCTATTTTTTTTGGTTAATTTCATATTAATGGCTGGTGGTTTTAATTTTTTTATTTTGACAAATGAGTGTTTGTGGTCTTTTTTTTAACTGTAAAATGCAACTTTTGCAGAATTAAGGGGGAACCGTCCATATTCAGTGCAAACGGTTAATGTGATATGTATTGTTCCGGCAGCCATCTTCACGGATTTTGGTACTTCATGCTTAGATACCCTCAAATATACAAAGCATACAAATCTTCTCAAACAGCTCATTTTGCCTTTCTTGTCATTCTGGAAAATCTTTTTCATTGTCCAGAGACTTATGGAGGTGCACCAATGGAGCTAAGAGGCTATAACTGGGTGAATACATTTACAACATTCGAAATTTCTGAGGTTAACACCTACCATTTGTGCCATGATTTTTGGAATTGGACATAAGAAAGAGAATTATGATGTTATGGTACTAGCCCTTCTACTAGTTATAATATCCAAAGCTACTAGTTATAATATCCAAAGGTTTTGAGTGTTATAGGGAGGGTAAGATTCTGAAGAAAATGGATTAAGAAAAAGTCTTGTAAACTGAGCGACGAATCTATTTCAGACAGAGTGTGGAAAATTACAATCTAAAAATCAACAATTATAAGAGAAAGAAAAATATTTGTTAGATATATGTCTGCTGTTTGATTTTTTATTTTTCAATTTCACACCTCAAAATTCATTGTAACGAGTAAATTTTTGACAGAAAGATTGGGCGAACTCATAGTTTCCATTCGGGAGGAATTCGAAGAAAATCAGATGGCATAAAATTGATATTCCTATGCATATTACACACATAAGCCATAAAATTGTATTACGGTAGAAAAATACAAAATAAATTTAAACTTTACAAAATTTTAAGTTTCATAGAAAAGTAAATCTAAAAGTAGACGACTATTTCCGAAGGAACTTCATTAAACACAAAGTAAATGCAACATTCATTCATTAATATAAAGATAGGGAGACTTACAACACCAGTCCTACAGCTGACTTAGCTCGTAAAAGTACTACTCACTCATAATGAGCTTCATCACAAAAAGAACTACAATAACTCCCATTGATGGAGCTTTAACTATTTAATTAAAACAGAGAAAAAACTATCCAGAGCTTAGAGGAGATGATAATGTTGTGATACGGTATATCTCTCTTCAAAACAAGTTCTCTACTTAAAGCAAAAGTAAATAATAAAATACTAATTAAGTACATCATTAAGTAAATTGTTCCAGCTGCTACATAAAAAATATTTCAATAACAACTGTTGTTCTTGTCCTTGCTACTTCAGAAAGGAAAATCTACTCCCTTCTAACCACCACATCTTGCTCACACGCTACCGCCGGACTTTTACCCTCTGATTTTCCTCTAATTTGACTGCTGCATTTCACTTCGCATATTGCTTTTCAGCTGATATCCGTGAAGGCTCACAAAATTGAAAAGATACTTGTTAGACCAATGATATTTACCTTTTAAGTATAATTAGCCCATAAAAAAATGAACAATCAAATGTTTATCATGGTCAAATTCGAGCTTATCACCTACCTAACTACTCCTTGAGAATAATAAATCTTAAGCTCCTTATTTATAGTCAAATTGGATTTTGAACCGAATTTGAAATGCATTCCAGTCTGAATCTCGAGAAATGTAAAACATGAAAGTTGTCCCACGTCCTCTTAGCTTTTCAGTGCCACTTTAATCACCACAATCAGAGTCCTTATGAGAAAGTTATGCCCGAAATACTGAAGGTCGTCCAAGCTGCCTCCATGGATATCTTGGTGAGACAAAAAGTCTCTCGGCAAGACATGAATGGAGGTAGCTTGGATGACCTTTCATAAAATGTTTTTTTGCCATTTAGATTGTTAGTTGATTAGGTTCCTAATTTCTTATCTTTTTATTGTTGTCAGTTGATATTGTCTAATTTCTTATCTTTTTTATTGTTGAGTTAATTTCGTGCAAACGGTTTCAAGTTTATAGATACTGATGTATATGTGTAAAATTTCAGAATCACATTAATGTTCAACTCATTGATTTTATCTAGGAAAAGCAACATGTATTTCTCCAGGTGTGTATTTTGAAATCTACAATCGAGAGATGATAAGTTTTACAAATTTGTTTCTGAACTGAGTCATTACTATCTCCTGAATTGAATATTGAATCTTTAGTGAGTATATCAATACTTGCTAACTATACGCATATTTATGTAGGAAAATTTAAGAGAATCCTACCGTATGAGGATGAAGAAGGAAGTTGAAAGAATTGATGTTGTCCTAAAGAAACCTACTGAAAGAGCCTCTACAAATTCCGCGGTAAAGTCTCTACATGATTTGCCGGTAAAGCAGTTTAAATCAACCTAAAGCAAATGACACCACTAGACCTGCTACAGTACAACAAAAGCTTTCGGCAGATGTTGACACAAAAAATATGCATGCGGGAGGAACATGAGACTCGTCGGTAGGAAATATTGTTGCAAATACTCCGGATAGAGTTCAATCTCGAGAGCATTCAAAAATAGATTTGATGTATTGGAAAATTTGGATGAGAACAATGACAACGACTTCGACTATAAGGAAATTGTGGTACATCCTAATGCGTCAATTTTACATAGTTCACAAATAAATATAAGGCCTATTAGAGTCTTATATGATTCCCCTGTTCTGCAACAAGTCAGTAGTCCAACAGGGAAATCACAATTTACTTCTTGGGCAGATCGATTCAGATCTAATTCGAAAGTGGAGGAGATTGATACTGAGAAAATTGAACAGTTGTGGCGTTGAAATGAAAAGCAAACTAGCTTGTCCCAAGAGTTTCGTGATGCACATTCTGATTCTGAGGGGTGGTATACTGTGAAAAGGCGAAAGGATAAATACAGTTAAACCTCTTTAAAGTAATACTCTTAGGACCGGAAAAAAATATTACTTTATCGAATTTATTACTTTATCGATAATAAACACTGATGAAGAGACTAGTCCTAAACCAGACAATAGCAATAGAATCACCTACAGATGAACAAATTTTTAAGTCGGTAATGAACATTGGTGAAAGACTGATCTTGAACCAGACGATAGCAATGTCATCCCGAGCTTGTCATAAAAGAAAGCAGTTCAAGCAATCAACACTTTGAATAATTACTTGTTACAACACGAGCAAAACATACCAAGAGTTATTTATGCTTTACGTAAAGTCAATGATGATGTTAATTTTAGCTTTGGTGGAAAGAAGAAACAAGATATTATATATTCATATTTAAAAAAAATTGAATTTTGTCACTCATACATATTATATATGCGTATAATTCTGGAATTATTACTTTACATATTACTTAGGTCCTTCAGGACTTTCAAATTTTTTATTATCTTATGCTTTTAGCGAGAATATTACTTTACGACATTAGCCCAAGTTGGGACCACCGAAATTTATTACTTAAGCGAGGTTATTACTTTATCGAATATTACTTCATCGAGGTTTAACTGTATACTCCAATAAGTCAGATAGAGCCACCTATAGCTCATAATACTCGTACATACTTTTGGTTTGGTCCGGAAATACAAGTTCGGTTTCTAAAATGATTCTCACCTTGACTTGATTTTCTTTTATTTTTATTTTATTTTGTCTTTTCTTTTCTTTTGTACTTTTTGGGTTTGAATTTCTCTTCCATCTCCCTCTTTTAATTAAAAAATCTTTTTAAATCACCAATTGAACTTGCATACCCAAAATTGGATTTCTTATATTTCTGTCAGTTGATATGTATGCTCAATGCTCAGTAAATTTATTTTTTTTTTTTTTTATGACGAGAAACTCTACTAAACCCCTTCGAGATTAGTATTGGTAAGTGCATTATGTATGGTATATAATTATGTGGATCAAGTTTTAGCTTTGTAGAATTTATTTTCTTTGTTTAGCTATATTTTTGTGCAATATTTAACTATGGAGTCCCTAAATACTTATAGAAGTCAAGTTTAACTCATTAACCAAATTTTGTTTCATATTCGGATTTTCAGGCCATGACACTTATGAGTATAGAAACATTCAAGAAAAGTAAGAGTGAGTCTAATTAAAACAAATTTGTAGTAAACATTGGAATATGTTCAAGTTTGGTAACTTGGTGGTGCAGTGCACCATATTTCTTCTTCCCCACTCCTGATCATATAAGTATGTGTAAGCACTGGTTATCGAACCCTATGATGAAAGTTATTTTGAGCTCCTTGAGCTGCCAACCGAAGCAAGCGCTACTACGCGTTAAGGAACAGAACGACTCACCGGAGTCATAACCCACTCCTCCCACTACCTGGAAACGTGTCATGGACACCTTAATGACACGTAAAATAGCTTTTCAAGTCTCCCAGAAGAAGGTCTAATCAAGTCTGCTCAAGATAAAACTCTGCCATATAAGAATCAACACATATTCCCACTTGGAGGCCAATTTAGACCCTCTTAGGGTCCGAATTAGGAAAAACTTAAAACATGAAAGTTGTAGATCTATGTCTTAGAAGCTATGCCCAAAATACTAAAGTCTGTCAAAACGGGACTATACTGGGTTAAGTCTAGAGCCATACGGTAAACATCCACAAACCAAGACTGTAGGGTCTCTAACACATGAACCGTACGGTTCTCCTACATGTCCATACGGTCCTTATCCTAATCCTCCACGGTCAGAAAAAGCCAAACAACTTACAACACCCATATGAACCTTCCAAAAAAGCCCGTCTGAGATCCAGATCTAGATCTCAGACGGGCTTTGTGGGGACCATACGGTCCCCAAGCCAAGTTCGTACGGTCGCTGTTCAAGGACCGTACTGTTTAAGGACCGTACGGTCCCCTCCAATTTCTATATAAGGAATCCGAATCCTCCATTCAATTTACCGACAATCACTTTCATTCTACACTCTCTCACTCGGTTTTAAGCAATTCTAAGTCTCGATAAGTTGCCCCGAAAAGAAGAGAATTGCTTAGTCCCGAGCCCCAAATCTCCATTTCCTTTCTTAATCACATACCTCCCCCAAAGTCCTCACGACATAAATATCGCTCTAAGCATCTCATCTCCGAATATCCTCGATATTCTAGTCATACATCCCCACTAAAGTCCTCACGACACAAATCTCCCGACGTCCCGGCTTTCGCCAAAGTCATCTCGGCACTTTCATCCTCCTCGAAGATAAGTGCACCCAAGTCATCTCGGCACTTTCATCCTCTTCGAGGATAAGTGCATCCAAGTCATCTCGGCACTTTCATCCTCCTCGAGGATATGTGCATCCAAGTCATCCAAGTCAAGATTCTCTCGAAATTATAAAAAGCCCAAAGTCTATCGTTAAGAGTACGTCTCGGACGCCTCTCCGACCCCGAAGTTCTGTTTGTCCAGCTCCGTTCTCGACGACTACTAGCTTGCAAGGATCCTACTGGCACGCTACAAGGGTAAGCTTTTGAGGGTTTTTACCGTGTCACCCTACGGTTTACCGTACAACCGTTTGCACATTTAAATACTTTTGTGTGATAACCGTAAATATAAGACAATAATGAGATATGTTGCATTAAAGATCCTTTAGGGTATAGAATGTCAGAACTAATTAGTTGTATCCACGAACGTATATGGAATCTCTGGTTTTCAAAGGCAATCAGTACATAAGCCGGTTCACACATTTTTGCGGTTGACCGGATGACGACTCGAGTCAAAGAAGGCTAAAGCCGATATGAGCGCTCGTTTTCGCTCACAGTATGTCCTTTAGTAATTGTTCTCAAATTCTCCTTTATTCTTTTTATTTATTTAAGCTTATTTGATTTTTTTCAAATTTAAATTATGTTCATCGATTAGAAATACAAGAATTTGAAACATTTAACATCTATATATTTCGACAAATCATAATAATTGATCACGTGTAAGCAAATAAGGAAAACAAATCCTTTTATTCAGTAATTTTCTGCTCTATAATCTTCTTTTTAAAGTCAATTAACATGCTCAAAACACTTTACTTCTACAATCATGACATTATCAAATCGATCATACAAACGTTTAAATATATAACATCCAATTAGAAGTTAAAATGTTGTTGGGAAAAGCTCACAAAATTACATATACGTGCATCGCACAACTATACGACTAGTTTATTAATGAAATGCTTCATGCAGTTATTAATCTCATTCCACTTTAGTACATGTTATATTTTATTTGTCATATTATCACTTATCAATAACACATTAATCTCATTCCACTTGAGTACAATAGTTTATTTTATTATAAAAGAAAGGGAAACCTACAAATAAAACACTTGTGGTTTCATGGACTTGCAAATAGATGAATGTGGTTTCATTTTCTGCAAAATGAGGCATGTGGTCTACAAAGTTGACAATTAAAGGAATTTAAGTAAGGTGTTAGTATTTGATGACGTGTCATATTGACTTGTTTACGTGACACAATAAAATATTTAATTTTTGGATGACATGTCATGTTGACTCGATGACGTGGATGATTAACTTGATAATTTGGCAAATGTTGTTAGTCAATTTCTTTTATTTGTCAACTATGTAAACCACATATCTCTTTTTGCAAAAAATGAAATTAAATTTCTCTATTTGCAAAACATTGAAACCATAATGGTTTTATTTGCACTTTCTCCTAAAAGAAAGGGTATGGTGTCTTGCACAAGTTCAAATCGAAAAACTCTTAATTGAGCCGAGATCAATACTAGTCAAGCCCAATAAGATGTTGCCACAATAAAATAATGACATGACAACACGTGATTGGACTGGACCAGTACTGGTCCTGGCCTAACCAAGAATCTCTCCTATCAAAACACATGTATGCATGAGATAATTTTTTTTATGTATGCATGTCAATTTAGTTTGTTGTTTACTAGTGATAAATATAACACATAAGTAAAGTAAAAGGATTAACATCTATTTGCCCCCTGGGGTATCCAAAATTGTAGTTTTTGCCCCCTGTGGTATGATTTGGTAACATTTGCCCCCTATGGTATCCAATTTTGTCATTTTTGCCCCATGATGGATGGAAATTAGATAACTTATATTACATAATGTCATTTCAAATTGTAAATTTAGCAAATTTGATGGCATGAATCTATGAAAATATGATAATTGAACTGATCGAGAAACTAAATTTTTTCATTTTTCATCCATCAGGGGGCAAATACCACCAAATTGGATACCACAAGGGGCAAATGTCACCAAATCATACCACAAGGGGCAAAAAACAAAATTTTGAATACCACAAGGGACAATTAAGTGTTTAATCCAAAGTAAAATTATGAGAATCATAACTACATAGAGTACAATTGTAATTAAGGGTAAATTCAATTCAACTTACGAACATGAAGGTATAATAAGCTCTTTTATTGTTAGGAGTAAACTTTTATATTTTATTATAAAAATCTTGTGTAATCTATATAGAGTTGAGCAACAGTATTATTCTTGAACTAAAAGAAATATACGAATACAAAGATTCAAAACTATATTAGACCTTGACTTTTTTTTATAGGACGAAGCAAAATTGCACTATTAATAGATACGATTCTAGAAATTTTTAAATTTCCAATATTATTGAGTAAATATATTGAAGATGATCGAACCAGATCAAATATTTGAATAAAAGAAATTCATAGTCATTCTATACACTTTTTTATCAAGTAAAAGTTAGCTAAAGGTGTATCTATCCACTTGCAACGCCAAAGCAAACCACAAACTTCATTGAAAATTTGCAATGAAATTTACTAATTGCCTACTAATATAAGTTAAATATTGAGAAAACGACAACTCAAACCTCATTAAATTATATGTTATTAACTTTTATAAATACAAGTATGAAGATTTTTAAACACTCGAATTATACCGACGCGTACTCACCCTAATTTTGCACATTATTACTAATCCCGAATTTACATTGAGATAAAACTAAGGAGCCCATCCACATAACGTAACGGCCCACAAGGCCCAATACTAGGAGTCTCTTTCTTCTCCGTCAAGCTCTTCAACACTCTTTCTATATCGTATCACTGAAAAAAAAACCTCCCCCGCCGTTCTCCGCCGTCCACCGCCGTCTCCGATCTCGCCTCTAGGTTTGCTTTTCCTTCCCCTTAACACTTTTCTCGTCTCCGTATTCAGTTTTCCGTTTCCTTCACTATAATTTATAAGTTCTAAATTCAATTTTACCCGTTCCAAATTGAATTAACAATATAATGATTCAAAATTTGACTAAACTATTGATTTTTCGCGGTGAATTATTGCAGGAGCTGAGCTAGAGGGGAAGTAGTGATTGGACACTGAGAGTTTGAGAATCAGCAGTTTCCGGGGCGAAATTACCATAATTTTTGGGGAATCATGCCGGACGTGCAAGCGCTTGTCAATGATTTTCTTAACAAGCTTAAGAAGCGGTAAATTGCTTAATTTGATAGATTTTTTTGGTGTTTTGTTGATTTTATGTGATGATTTTGCTTGTTGTGGCAGTAAGATTGAGGGCTCACAAGCTACAGCTAGGCAGGCGGCTGAGCTGTTGAGGTCGGTGATTTCGCAGCAGCGAGTGCCTCATACGAACCAGGCTGGAGCTTTGATTGATGCTATTAAAGGTGTTGGAGAGCAGCTTATTGCTGCAAATCCTGTTGGTATGTGTGGCACTTAGTTTTTTAGCGTTTGAATGCGTGGTTACCGTGTTCGAACATCTTGCTATTGAAACAATTTATCTGTCTCTGTAGTGTGGACTATAGAGTACTGTTAGAATTCAACTTGGCTGAGTTTCAAATGTAGCAGTGGAGGCTTACCCTGATAAATCTTTTTGTCTCGAACCATTTTTTAAAATAGTGATGCAAATGAACTTTTTTTCATGTTAGCATGTAGAATTATATTTGCTCCTTTTTACTTCTGTTGTCTTTCTCTTTGTTAATTTTCTACACTAGCATTCTGTTGATCTATGTTGTAAATGCCTCAATCAGCTCAAGCAACACTTCTTCGACTTAGCAATCCAGTCATCTTAGCTACATTGACACTTTCACCTCCACTTTCTTGTCTAAGCTATTCCTTTTTATGGACATCTTATGTGTTGTGGATTATCATAAAGAGAAAATAGGGATAAAAAGGATATGAATATAGTGATGACCATTGCCAGTCGATGAAATTCAGTATGCCTGAAATGATGCGTGAGACTATTTTCTATTTATTTCAGGAATGGTTGCTTGTCCACAGTGTTTTTATGTCTTTTTCTGAGGAATATTGATGCTTTATGCTTTCTTATCTATTGATCTTTGCATTGCAGAGCTGGCTGTGGGAAACATAGTGAGGCGTGTTTTGCACATTATTAGGGAGGAGAATCTTTCTCTTTCAACAGATTCTATTGCGGGCTTATCAGTTGTGAGTGATGATGATGACGATGATAGTAACCGAGATAATCACCCAGTTTTGTCTGCTGCTTCTGTTGCTGCTGCTGCAAGAAGCACTTTGCGCCCACCTTCCTTGCAGACCTTGTTGGAGGACATGCCTGACTCAGCAGCTGTTCCTCGTACTTCTTCATCCGGTGGTGATTCTGAAGGAAAAACCAAATGTAAGCAATTTTTGTATTTTTTATGAATATTCCACTATGATTCTTTGGATCTGAATTGGGGGAACCATTATTTATAATGAAAATTGGCTCATTCCGATAGTGTGGCGTGTGACAACTATATCAGTATTATTGAATGCTTCTTTTTTAATCCATTCATAGGTCTTGTGCTTCCTTTTTTTCCTTGAGAATTGGACAATGTGTGTTATTTTGGTATTTAAGGATTGCTTTGCTGTAATCAGCTGCTGATAAAAGTTCTAGAAGCCGGAAGCTGAAACACGATGTCATTGAAGCAGTTAATGAGCTTATACAAGATATTACAACTTGTCATGAACAGATTGCTGAGCAAGCAGTAGAACATATCCATCACAAGTAATTAGTTTCTCCTTCCAATTAATGTATACTATGCTTGTTTATACAGTCTGTATGATATTTTTGTTTGATAGTCTGCTGAAACCGCCCAGTCGCATAAGACTTTATAAAATGTGAAGTTCTCTGTTTTTGTTTATTGGTTTTGTGAAACAAATCATATTCATTACTGCAATCTTTCAATCTTTATTTTGTTCGACAATTGACACCACTAGTGTCTTCATCATTTCTTGCTTTTACTGATTCAACTACTAATTTCTATTGTCAGCGAGGTAATTTTAACTTTAGGCAGTTCAAGAACAGTTCTGGAATTTCTTTGTGCTGCAAAGGAGAAGAAGCGATCATTCCGAGTATTTGTTGCTGAGGGTGCGCCGAGGTTTGTTCAAATGGCTTGATCTTTGTTTGTAATTGAAATTATCTATTTTGTGTTGGTGCAATTTCTGGCATTCTCTTTGTCCTTGGAATTTCTCATTGTTACTTGGTATTCCTCTAGGTATCAAGGGCATCTGCTTGCTAAAGAATTGGTTGCGAGAGGTTTGCAGACCACTTTGATTACCGATTCTGCAGTTTTTGCTATGATTTCTCGAGTGAATATGGTAAAACAAAAGTCGCTCACCCCACCCACTTTTTAAATTCCTGCAAATTGTTTATGGGTTGTTATTCATTTGGAACTTGTATATGAAGGTTATAGTTGGAGCTCATGCAGTCATGGCTAATGGAGGTGTTATTACGCCTGTTGGGTTGAATATGGTTGCACTTGCTGCTCAAAAGCATGCAGTCCCTTTTGTTGTGCTTGCTGGAAGTCACAAGGTACGTTTTAACACCTTGCTTTGGATGTTCGAGAGTGAGCAATGGCCATCATTTATTAGCAGTAATTCTAGTATAGCTTGGTTCGTCTACTCCTTAGTGGATTTGAGCTATTGATAGCTTGTTAGAGAGTTAAATACACCCATGGTCTTACAAAAGCATCTTAAATGGAATGCCACTGCCACAAAACTTAATTCTTTATATCATACTCATCAAACTTTACATTTCCTAAAATGCCGGATCATTTTGCTGGACTTTGAGCCTACATACTCTGTTTGTCTTTTGACACGTGCTATTTTTTCTACATGGCAGTTGTGCCCCTTATACCCGCACAATCCTGAAGTCCTATTAAACGAGTTGAGATCTCCATCTGAGTTGTTGGATTTTGGAGAATTCTCCGATTGCTTGGATTTTGGGGTTGGCACTGGTTCACCTCTTCTACATGTTGTCAATCCAACATTTGACTACGTCCCACCAAAGCTTGTTAGTCTGTTCATTACTGACACGTAAGTTCAAGTACTCTTTTGAGGATTGCACTGAGACTTGGGAGATCTAGTCATTCTTCTTTTTGGATATTGTTATTCTATTTACATCAATTCATACAATATTTAGCAATTCAATGATATGTGCATCCATATTCGGTGTTTGTTCATAGGCACTTCAGTAATCAACTCATACTAATCACCATTTTTTTTACAGTGGAGGACATAATCCATCATACATGTATAGACTCATTGCCGATTATTATTCTGCTGATGATTTGGTGGTCCAAAGAAGACCTTCTGGGAATTGAGCTAAAGATTTGGTAGATTTACTAAATATTGAGTACGTATTCTCTTCTTTCTTTTTTTCTCTGAAGTTTTTTGCTTCAAGTTGTCATGTTACTTAATGGTATAATGTTATAGTGCTTAAAAATAAAAATAGCTCATGTAAAACCTCCATATTGGAATGCTCTATATAGGTATAACCTTCCAATTGTTATACAAATAGTCCGGTCCCAAGTGTATTACTATATAGATTACTACATAGAGGTATAGAGGTTGTATTGTAGTAGCTTTATTCAAGCTTGATGCTCAACTCAAGTAGAGGTGTGAATCATTCGGTAAAAACCAAATCGCCGAACCAACTCAATTCAGTTTTTTAGCTGTTTCGGTTTGGAATTGGTTATAGTCAGGGACAGATCCAGAGGGGGGGGGGGGGAGCGAGGGGGGCCTTGAGCACCCACTAGTGTTAGGATTCTCCATTGAAGAAATTTTCTTTAAAATCACACTAGATTTATTAACTGAGCAACCATAAATCACTTTTAGAGCCTATATTGTGGAGCAATAAGACCAAATGTTGAAGAGCAGTGATGATTGTACAATTTTGACGTTACAATTTTACATCTAAGGTTTTACAGTCATGTCTCTCCAGTTTTGTGTTGAGGAAGAAGATGGGTGTTAACACAGTCTCTGCTGCGTTTTTTCCCCAAATTCACTTATTGATATGACGTAGTTTCAATAAATTATTTGGAAAACAAATTTCGAAATGCTTGAGAGGAACATGTATGCGCAAGCCCAATTCCAAACCCATTTGCTGATGATGCAGTTGTATGGGCCTGGGCCTGTCTTTGAATCTCCTGATTGTTTAATTTGTTTGCATTTGTCAGAAATTAATCGCAAAACATTAAAAGTATTAGGATGTTGTGCTCTGAATCTTATGAAAGTTTTCTATTTTCTTGCTATAAGAAAGTCTCACTAATAATCCATAAAAATCTCACAATAAACATTTAATGGCACCTGATAGAAAGAACCGATCCAAAGTGGATGGATAGAGGGAATGAACATATAATGATTGTAAAAAAGAAAATTCAATTAAATATTTGTATGCAATTTCGATTTTTTAGGACAAAGTTATCCTATATTTTATTTTGGGCATTGACATTGAAGCACCCCCTGCTGTAGAATCCTGGATCTGTCACTGGTTATAGTTTTATACATCTTTTCGTGTGGTTCGGAAAAAAAATCCGAACAAAACTGAGGTATCATATTATGGATTATATATGCATACATTTGATTTTAGAAGTTTAATTATTATCATTCTTGTTGAGATATTAATCCAAAGCAAACATTTTGATTCGTTTTATATTTCGGTTTCACATGCTATTTGGTTCGGTTTTACTTATCTTGGTATTATATGGTATTCAGTCCAGTTTTAAACTCAGACACACCCCTATCAGTTCACCTATCGAACATAGCTGTTTCTTTTTGGAATCCTCACAGCTATAATAATTTAAATATATCAATTATCCCTCTACACAGGGATCAGCTTCTGTTTGTGACATTTTCTTGGTTTTGCTTTCAGACAACTTCACAAAGGTGATTGGAGAAATTAAGGGAACTACCTGTGTAAGTAAGGTACAATGTTAACCTTCGTATAATCTTGGAAAAGGAAAGCACAAGTTGGGCTGATATTGATAGTGACATGGGTAACGTAGAGACATGCCGGGGAAAGGTCAATTTTGTTATTGTGACAGAAATAGTGAATGGAAAATGGTATTTGTATCTGTGAATTACAGGCTGTGTGCTGCGAGAAAAGGGATACTGCTTATTATGAGGGTATATCCAAAGGGTAAGACTTTGTTAAAAAAAATTTCCCATTATAATGCTAACTTTAACCGCGTTAGAGGGCTAAAAAACCAATGTTTAAAACACGAAATTTAAATGTGAAAAACCTGATGATCGGATGATAGGTTCGTTACAAGTTTGAAACGCCATCTGTTTGGTGTTTGAAGCACAAGTTTTGGTTGTAGCTACATCTGACACTGAACCCGTGATCAAATCACTAGGTTTTTTGCATTTGAAATCTGTGTTTGAAGACCGGTTTTGTATGCTTTCTAACAATCCAGACCAAGTCTGGGAATATTTTCAAACATCAGTTTCTTATGCCTTCAAATAGGCTTTACTTTTTGTCATTGTCCCTAAACTTTAAAGCCGGATGGTATTTTCATTAACGTAATAGTCAGCTTACTATCAAGTAAGGTTTTGACCTTTGGCCACTTCAACAAGTGAAGCTCATTGTAGAGCTAATAGAAACTATATTAATTCTTGAATTTTTCGCTTTGAGGGCGTTTTGGTGTTATTAGGTTAGAATAGAGTAAACAACTGTTTAGAGAAAATGACTGGTCATAGAGATTTAAAAATGGTAATTAAACATCTAAAGTGATTGTTTCACGAGAATTGTGGTGATAAACGATTTTAATATTAGGCTTTTGTATTTTGAGGCTGTCAATGATTTGGGACTTTTAGGCCGAAGTTCATAGATTTTTACGTTCAAGGGTCTCTGATAAGTAAGGCTACAATTGAGGATTCAGAGGTGTAATAAACTGAAATTCATCGTAATACAAAAGACAATTAAGTATAGAGTAGATAGCCACAATCTTTCTTTTTTCTTTTTGAACCCAGAATGAATCACATCCTTTTATCTATTATGATTAGTTGGTATTTTGTCAACTATTTGATACGCCACGCTCAATATTCTAGTAAATTTTTGCATACATATTGACTGAAATGACTTCTATTGAAGTTAATAAATTTAGGCTGCTGTTTGTGTAATACATTTGAACTTCAGAGATCGTTATGTAATTTAGCAATAAAAATACTAATATATTCATTCTATGACACGTTTAGATCATATAAATCTGGAATGAAAATGAGATAGATTTCATTGAAACAGAATGCAGTATACACTTGCTACATAGCCGTTACGGAAAATAAACAACACAGAACAATCAAAATGCACGTCTAACAGTACTAACATCAGCTAAGCCCAACCCAAGGCCCATAACACTATTTGATTTCTAGAGATCACATGTATAAAATGCTACAATCTTAAATCTAATTTTTTCTGATTTATCTAACTATTCGAAATTCCATTAACGGAGGATACCATCATGCTGGTATTACCATGTGTATTTCACGTAATAGACCAGACATGTTTGTTCAATTGTTTTATTTGCTGTTTGCCGTGTTTGTTACCTATCGGCTTCAGTTATTTGACTGAATTTGTTTTAGAAATTAGACTGATTTACTTTCTCAAATAACTTTCGTAATTTTTCAATCTTAACCAAAACACTTTAAACCTTTTTTTTTTTGAGTATAAAGTCCAAAAATGAACCAAAAAACAGGCACTAAATGAGGCTAAGCTCACAAAATGACCAATCTTTAAAGTCTAGCTTCATCATTGTCTACAAATATATTCAAACTTCACAGAAATCTTTTTGACAAAAGTGTACTTCTATCAGAAAAATAATTACACCCTTTAAAGAAAGGCATCAACAAAATGACCCTAAGGATTTTTATTTATTAAAACTATCTAAAAGTTCCCAGCACTTACAAATAGAAACCATAGTTGAATATGTAATATTCATCTATACATCTATACATTTTACTTATCAAGAATGATTCCTACTTTCTTTCACTTCTTCTCCTCAATACTTCTCTTAACAAGCCTTTGTTTCGGGGGCCGCATTGACACCAAAAGAGATGCTCTTCTCAAATTCAAGATTGGTCTCTACGATCCTTCTAATCGCCTTTCTGATTGGGTTGCTAATGGATCAGACTGCTGCAGATGGACTGGAGTTGTCTGCCACAACGTCACTGATCATGTCCTTGAGCTTCATCTCAGAATATTTCCCCACAAGAGTACTTTGGTGATGCTTTAAAGAATGAAGAATACCGTCAGAAGGTGGCCTTCGGTGGAAATGTGAGTTCTTCTTTGCTTGAGTTGAAACATTTGAGCAACTTGGATCTCAGCTTTAATGATTTTGGAGGCGTTCCTATTCCTAAATACATTGGTTCAGAGTTTAAGGTTTCTTAACCTCTCCCAAGCTGGATTTGGGGGAGCCATTCCTCATCAGCTTGGAAACCTCTCGAATTTATACTATCTCAATCTTCAATCTAGATACATGTCAATGAATGTTGGGAGTTTAGATTGGGTTTCGAGTCTTTCTTCTTTGGAATTTCTCGGATATGAGTTACGTTGACCTGAGTCAATCGTTTGACTGGTTGAATGTGATGAATTCGCTCCCTTCTTTGCTTGAATTGCACTTGTCATATTGTACACTTCCTAGTCTCAATCCTACACGTCTTCCAAATCTCAACTCGTCTTCTCTTTTGGTCCTTGATCTCTCAAGGAACAGTTTTGGAGGTCCAATTCCAGATTGGCTTCAAAATATGACTTCTTCTCTCCTTTGGGAATTTGATTTGCCTGTGAATCATTTCAATTCTTCCATACCCAACTGGTTATGTGATTCAACTCATCTGCAACTCCTCAATCTCGGCAATCAGTTGCAAGGCCAAATTTCGAATGACGTCGGAAACTTGACTTCTCTTATTACCCTTCACATGTCAAAGAATGAAGACCTTGAATTTGAAAAAGGGATTCCGAAATCCTTTCGAAATCTCTGCAATTTGAGGTCTCTAGATCTGTTAGGTGTGAAACTGAACCAGGAGATACACAATGTCCTTGCAGTAATGTCTAGGTGCGTTTCAAATGTCCTGGAACGGTTAGTGTTGCAAGAGTGTCAATTATCTGGCCATTTGACGGATGTTCTCGGCTACTTCAAGAATCTTGCTTTCATTGATGCTTCTGATAATTCAATCTCGGTCCAATTCCTTTATCTTTGGAAGAAATGACTTCTTTGGAACATTTAGATCTTAGAAATAACAGATTGAATGGAAGTCTACCGGTATTTTTCGGAAATCTTAAAAAGTTAGAGAGTGTAGATATCTCTGATAATAAATTTGAGGGCGAGGTTTCTCATCTCCACTTTGCAAATCTCACTAGGCTTTCTTCTTTTTATGCATCTCGAAATAACATAACATTCAGAGTCAACCCCGATTGGATTCCTCCTCTTCAACTTCAATTTCTCGGTTTGGGATCTTGGCATATTGGACCTCAGTTCCCGAATTGGCTTCTTCTATTAAAGCATATGGCACATTTGGATTTATCCAACTGTGGGATTTCAACTCCATTTCTATTTGGTTTTGGGATTTGTTCTCAAATAATTATGATTATTTGGACTTGTCTCATAACCAAATGCATGGTTCCATTCCAAATGTCCCATTTGCTAACAGATACACACCGTTTATGATTTGAGTTCAAATAATTTCACTGGAGCGATACATTACTTTTCTCCAAATGTCAGTGCATTAGATCTCTCTAATAATTCATTTTCGGGATCTATATTTCACTTTTTATGCAACAAGACGAATGGGGTGATAAAGCAAATGCAAGTTCTTAATTTTGAAAGAAACCTTTTGCACGGTGAGATACCGGATTGTTGGAGCAGCTGGAATAACTTGGCGGTGCTACAGTTAAGCAACAATAAGTTCGGTGGCACTATTCCCAACACAATTGGAAATCTAAGTTTCCTTCAGATTCTCAACCTTCGCAATAATGATCTCTCCGGTGAAATACCAGCATACACTCAAAATTGTAAATGGTTGGCCATACTTGATCTTAGTGAAAACAATTTGGTTGGAAACATTCCAACTTGGATCAGAGATAGAATTGTTAATTTGAGCATTCTCCACTTACACGCAAATAGGTTTGACGGATACTTACTTAAGGAGCTATATGGTTTGTTTCATTGCACATTTTGGACCTTGCTCATAATAGCTTCTCTTGCACAATACCAAGCTGCTTTAGTAATTTTACGGGAATGGCTATCAGAAATGATTCTACGGACCCATTTTACACTAATAAGAATGGAATGGTAATTTGGGAGAGCACCTTGTTAGTGATCAAAAAGAAGGAAGTAATGAACACCATGTTAGCAATGGAGGGGAAAGTGATGGAGTACTCGAGCACCAATCTTATATTCGTAAGGAGCTTAGATCTGTCTGATAACAACTTACCAGAAATCCCTACAGAATTAGCAAGCTTTGTTGAACTGATATCACTGAATTTGTCACAAAATGCTTTAACCGGAAAAATTCCAAATGATATCGGTAATATGAAAGGGTTGGAAGCTATCCATCTTTCTAACAATCAACTTTCTGGTGAAATTCCTGAGAGCATGTCGAATTTGACATTTCTCGGTACATTGGACCTTTCATATAACAATTCGTTAGGTAGGATTCCTTCAGGGACTCAATTGCAAAATTTTAACTCCTCTAGCTTCATTGGCAATCAACTTTGCGGACTTCCTCTTACCAAGAATTGCAGTGTAGATAACCCTGAGCCTGGCTTTGAAGAAAACGATGAAGATGAAATAGATATATGGTTTTATCTAAGCATGGTTGGGTTTGTATTCGGTTTCTGGAGCGTAGTAGGTTCTCTTGTTTTCATCAGGAGATGAGGCACTTTTATTTTCGTTCTGTTTATCTTTTTGGAGAAAAGATTTGGTGAAATTTTTGATTGATCAAAACAAAAAAAAAGAAAAGAAAATTATATTTCCTTTTTACTTGCAGTGATGTAATATTGTCATTATGATGACTTCCAGTCTGTTAATGGTTGTCTGCAGAAACCTCCCGGTTTATCTGTCACGAGTCTGCTGTTGAAAGTAGGGGTATGATTGGTTGGGTTTAAGTGAAAAATTCAAAATTTCGAAAACTTTGTACTTACAAATCTCATTTTGTTGATGATATTGTGATTCTTATTCGATTCGCCACAGCCTTTGTACTTTTACTTAGTCTTTTGCTTTGTCAATGTTTGCTAATTGCTAAAACATGAAAAACTTCATTGAACCTTGTACATTGAACAGAATCCGAGTTCCGTTAATCAGTTAATTTTTAGATTGCTTGCTTTTCTGTTGTTACACACTTCTTAACTAGCAGTTTGCAGTCACTGCAACTGTTCCCAAGTTATTTCATAAAAAAAAGAAAAACTGTTCCCAAGTTATTAAAGTCCCTTCAGGAAGCACTCTCGAGACACCGGGTGTTCTTTTCAAAATGGGTGTTCTCTGGGTAGTTCACGTCTTCTTTCTTCTTTTTCTTGAGATTTTGTTTGTGCATTATCTCCCAGTTTTGTAAGATGGTTACAGAATGTAAACTTCTTCTCTTGCTGATTTGATGCTGCAAACTACGAATTATGTTTCACATAATAGTCCGGACCCGTTTGTTCAACTGTTACTCGTTTGTTGTTTGCTGTTTTCTATGCTGTTAGCCATTGTTGTAGATATCAGGTAGATTTACTTTCTAAAATACCTTTCTGTTTCTGAATATTTACCAAACGCTTATATCTACCGTCTGGAGTAAAATATCAAAAAACGAACTACAAAAAGGAACCGAACGGGCACTAAATGAGGCTTAGATCACATAATTACTCACTTGAATCATTGTTGAATAACCAAATATTCAAACTCGTGCCTTGACAAAAGACTTTTATTAAAAGACAAATTTGACAAAAGTGTCCTTCCATCAAAAAATAATTATACCCCTTAAAGAAAGGCATCAAGAAAATGACCTGCAAGAAAAAAAATCATTGATATTAGTTAATTTAAGAAATTCGAAAATTCAAACACGATAGTGGAATTATTATCAGCACTTATATTTAGATGACACAATTGTATATGTGATATTCATCTATATACCTATACATTTTACTTATCAAGATTCAAGAATGATTCCTACTTTCATTCTTTTTGTTGCTTCAATACTTGTCATCATACCAAGCCTTTGTTCCGGGGGCTGTATTGAGACCGAGAGACATGCTCTCTTGCAATTTAAGAACGGTCTCCTTGTTCCTTCTAATCGTCTTTCTGATTGGGTTGCTGATGGATCAGACTGCTGTAGATGGACCGGAGTTGTTTGCCACAACGTCACTGATTATGTGCTTGAGCTCCATCTCAGAACTCTTTCTCCACAAGAGTACTTTGGCCTCGATGATCGTTATGATGCTTTAGAGTATGAGGAATACCGTTACAATACTGCATTGGGTGGAAATGTGAGTTCTTCTTTGCTAGAGTTGAAACATTTGAGCTACTTTGATCTCAGCTATAACGATTTTGGAGGTGTTCTTATTCCTGAATTCATTGGTTCCTTGCGAAGTTTGAGATATCTCAACCTCTCTGGAGCTGGATTTTTCGGAAAGGTTCCTCCTCAGCTCGGAAATCTCTCGAATTTACACTATCTCAATCTTCACTCAATATCCTTTCTTTATGTTGAGAATTTAGATTGGGTTTCGAGTCTTTCTTCTTTGGAATTTCTTGATTTGACTTTTGTGAACCTTGGTAAATCCTTAGATTGGTTGAAGGTGATGAATTCACTCCCTCGTTTGCTTGAATTGCACTTGTCACATTGCAGGCTTCCCAATCTCAATCCGAAACTCAACATGTCTTCTTCTCTTTTGGTTCTTGATCTCGCGCATAATCCTTTTGAAGGTCCAATTCCAAATGGTCTTCAAAACATGACTTCGTCTTTCCTTCGGGAGCTTGATTTGTCCGGGAATCATTTCAATTCTTTCATACCCAACTGGTTATATGATTTAACCAATCTGCAACTCCTCGACCTCCGTTTTAATCAGTTGCAAGGTCGAATTTCCAGCGACATTGGAAACTTGTCTTCTCTCATTACTCTTGACTTGTCATGGAATCACCTTGAATTTGAAAATGGAATCCCAAAGTCATTTAAAAATTTCTGCAATTTGAGGTCACTAGAATTGTCAGGTGTCAAATTGAACCAAGAAATGAATGGTATCTTAGAAATTCTGTCGTCCGGATGTGTTTCAAATGTGCTAGAATCATTGTCATTGGGTCAATTGTCTGGTTATTTGAGTGATCGCATCAGCCATTTGAATAATTTAAGACATCTTGTTGTGTATAGTAGTATTGATGATCCAGATCTGATGATCCATGGATCAATCCCGACATCCTTCAAACATCTCTGCAATTTGAGGTCACTCGAGTTGTCAGGTGTCAAATTGAACCAAGAAATGAATGATGTCCTTGCAATAATGTCCAGGTGTGTTTCAAATGTCCTGAACTCATTAGATTTGAGTTACTGTGAATTATCTGGCCATTTGACAGATGATCTCAGTTACTTCAAGAATCTTACCACCTTTCGTATATCTTATAATTCAATCTCCGGTTCAATTCCATTGTCGTTGGGAGAAATGACTTCCTTGTCAGATCTAGACCTTAGCAATAACAGATTGAATGGAAGTCTACCCGTATCTTTTGGAAAACTTAGCAAGTTAGAGAGAGTAGACATCTCCGGTAATAAATTGGAGGGTGAGGTTTCTCATCTCCACTTTACGAATCTCACTCGTCTTTATATTTTCATTGCATCCGGGAATAACATTGCTTTGAGAGTTACGCCTAATTGGATTCCTCCTCTTCAACTTGAAGTCCTAGAGTTAGGATCTTGGCATATCGGATCTCAATTCCCAAATTGGGTTCGTCGGTTAAAGCAATTGACCAATTTGGATTTATCCAACTCGGGGATTTCAACTCCTATTCCTATTTGGTTTTGGAATTCATTTTCAAATTATGATTATTTGAACTTTTCTCATAACCAAATGCATGGTTCAATTCCGAATATCCTTCTTCATAATGGATTAAGTTCGTTGATCGATTTGAGTTCCAATATTTTTAGTGGAGAAGTACCTTATTTTTCTCCATATGTCAGTGCATTAGATCTCTCCAATAATTCATTTTCGGGATCTATCTTTAACTTTTTATGCAACAACACGGACGAGGAAAAGCAAATGCAAGCTCTTAATCTTGAAAGGAACTTCTTGAATGGTGAGATACCGGATTGTTGGGGCAGCTGGAAGAAATTGGCAGGTTTGAAATTAAGCAACAACTACTTCGGTGGCAATATTCCGTACTCAATCGGTACCTTAAGTCTCCTTCAATCTCTCCACCTTCGCAATAACAATCTCTCGGGTGAAATACCATCTTCAATTAAAAATTGTACACATTTGGTCACACTCGATTTCAGTGAAAACAATTTGGTCGGAAACTTTCCAAAATGGATCGGAAATGGATTTGTTAATTTGAGAATTCTCAGCTTGCATGGAAATAAGTTTGATGGCTACTTAACAAAGGAGTTATGTTGGCTGGTTTCATTACACATCTTGGACCTCGCTCATAATAGCTTTTTCGGTACTATTCCAAGCTGCTTCGGTAACTTTACTGGAATGGCTATTAGAAATGATTCTACTGGCTCGTTTTATATTGTTAGTTATTATGCGTCATTTTTGGAGAGAAGCTTGTTAGTGATGAAGGGGAAAGTGATGGAGTATAGCACCAATCTAGGATTTGTAAGAAGCATAGACATTTCTGATAACAATTTATCTGGAGAAATCCCCAAGGAATTGACTATGCTCGCAGGTTTATTGTCACTAAATTTGTCACGAAATGCTTTGACCGGAAGAATTCCCCATAATATAGGTGACATGAAAGGGTTGGAAGCTATCGACTTTTCTCACAATCAACTTTCTGGTGAAATTCCTGAGAGCATGACTACCTTGACATTTCTCGGTACATTGGATCTTTCCTATAACAATTTGTCAGGTAGGATTCCTTCAGGGACTCAATTGCAAAGTCTTAGCTCTTCTAGTTTCACGGGGAATCGACTTTGTGGACTTCCTCTCACCAAGAATTGCACTGAGGACAATGATGAGCCTCGTTCTGAAGAAAAAGATGAGAATGAAGATGAAGATGAAGATGAAGATGAAGTAGATATATGGTTTTATGCAAGCATGACATTCGGATTTGTATTTGGATTCTGGGGCGTTGTAGGTTCTCTTGTTTTCATCAGGAGATGGAGGCACTTATATTTTCGTTTTGTGTACCATTTAGGAGAAAAGATTTGGTGGAATTTTTTCTGCAGATTTCATTAACATAACAAAAGATAATATAATAATGTTTCATCCTTTTATTTATTTTATGAAAATGCTATTGTTTGTAGATATTAGGCCGATTATATAGCTTTCAAAAAATTTCAATTTTAACCAAAGGCTTTATATCTATTGATTATGTATAAAACATATGATCTACAAAAAGGAAGCAAAAAGGAACTTAATGTTTCACTTGAATCCGTGTTAAATTTTAACTTATACAAACTACATTCTTATAGTCTATTGAATATAAGAAACTCGTACACACCCGGCTTTTACTTAAAAAAAAGAAAAGAAAGTCTCTTAATATATTCAAACACATGTCTTGGCAAAAGACATTAATTAAAAGACAAATTTGACAAAAATAGTACTTCCATCAGAAAAATCAGATTAGCTAAAAGACATGGCAGACCCTTTTATATATATGCCATGCAGACTAGCTAGAAGACCTCAAAGTCTTGTATTATTTGAATAATATATGATTTATTTACCATCAGAATTAAAAATATAATTCATCAGGATATCCAAAAAATTGAAATTATCAACACTTATAAATAGATGCCACATTTTTATGTGATATTCATCTATATGTCAAAACATTTTACTTAACAAGATCCAAGCATGATTCCTTCTTTCATTCTCTTGTGTTCTTTAATAGTATTTGTCATACCAGCCCTTTGTTCCGGGGGCTGCATCGAGAGCAAGAAAGATGCTCTTTTTCTGTTTAAGAGTGGTCTCTCTGATCCTTCTAATCGCCTTTCCGATTGGGTTTTAGATGGATCTGACTGCTGCAGATGGACCGGAGTTGTCTGTCACAACATCACTGCTCATGCTCTTGAGCTTCATCTTCGTACTCTTAGTCCAGAAGAGTATTATGGTCTCGAATACGATCATTCGAAGGACTATGAAGAATACCATAGGAAGTCGGCATTTGGTGGAAAGGTGAGTTCTTCTTTGCTCGAGTTGAAACATTTGAGCTATTTGGATCTCAGCTACAATGATTTTGGAGGTGTTTCTATTCCAAAATTCATTGGTTCCTTGCAGAGTTTGAGATGTCTTAACCTCTCCCAAGCTGGATTCGGGGGGGATGATTCCTCCTCAGCTTGGAAATCTCTCGAATCTACACTATCTCAATCTTCAACCTAACTATAACTATATGTCTCGGAGTATGTATGTTGAGGAATTAGATTGGGTTTCGAGTCTTTCTTCCTTAGAATTTCTCGATATGAGTTATGTCAACCTGAGTCAATCCAATGATTGGTTATCGGCGATCAATTCACTCCCTTGTTTGCTTGAATTACACTTTTCATTCTGTGGACTTGCCAATCTCGATCCTCCACGTGTTTCAAGTCTAAACTTATCATCTCTTTTGGTCCTTGATCTCTCAGGGAATTATTTTGGAGGTCCAATTCCAAATGATCTTCAAAATATAACTTCTTCTTTCCTCAGGGAACTTGATTTGTCTTGGAATGATTTCAATTCTTCCATACCCGACTGGTTATATGGTTTAACCAATCTACAAATCCTCAATATCTGTTATAATCTGTTCCAAGGTCAAATTTCAAGTGGCATTGAAAACTTGACTTCTCTCGTTAACCTTGACATGTCAGGGAATTATGAACTTGAATTTCAAAACGGAATTTCTAACTCTCTTAAAAATTTCTGCAACTTGAGGAAACTCGATCTGTCAGGTGTCAGACTGAACCAAGAAATGAACGATATCTTAGAAATTCTGTCGTCAGGATGTGTTTCAGATATGCTAGAATCCTTATACTTGGGTCCATTGTCAGGTTATTTAAGCGATCACATAGGCCGTTTGAAGAATTTAAGAGCGCTTGTTGTATCGGGTAGTGGTGATCCAAATCTGATGATCCATGGACCCATCCCGACATCCTTCAAACATCTCTGCAATTTGAGGTCACTATATTTGTCAAGTATCAAATTGAACCAAGAGATGAACGACGTCCTTGCGATATTATCTGGATGCATTTCACACGTCCCACAATCATTAAATTTGTTGAGAATTAACTATTAATTTAAAACATTGAAGTAAAAAAAAATATAAATAATTTTGGGTTTAGTAGATTATTTAGCAAATGAATTGCCTAGAATTATCTAGAAATAAGAAATATAATTTTCTAGAATTAGTATGTCTAGAAGTTACTATAGTAATCTAGTAAATAAGTAGAGTAATCTAGAGTATCTAGAATTTGCTAGATATAGTCATAATTCAAGTATAAATAGAGTTTAGGTTGTGAGTGTTTGTAAGCACCAAAAATTAGAGTTGAGAAAGGTGTGTGTAAGAGTGTTGTGGTGAGACTTGTAAGGATTATATTTGATCAATAAAAGTTTGCTATTTAATCAAGTCCTCCAAATACTCAACAAAATTTGTCCGGTTGTCAATTGTCTGGCCATTTGACAGATGATCTCAGATACTTTAAAAATCTTAAAACCTTCAGAATAACATCCAATTCAATCTCTGGTTCGATTCCTTTGTCTATCGGAGAAATGACTTCTTTGACGGATCTAGACCTTAGCTATAACAGATTGAATGGAAGTCTACCCGTATCATTTGGAAGTCTTAGCGAGTTAAGGAGAGTATTCATTTCAAATAATAAATTGGAGGGTGAGGTTTCTCATCTCTACTTTGCAAATCTCACTCGGCTTTATTACTTTTATGCATCTCGGAATAACATTGCATTCAGAGTTAGCCCCGATTGGATTCCTCCTCTTCAACTTCAATATCTCGGTTTAGGATCTTGGCATATCGGACCTCAATTCCCAAAATGGCTTCGTGTATTAAAGCATATGACACATTTGGATTTATCCAACTGTGGGATTTCAAGTCCAGTTCCTATTTGGTTTTGGGATTTGTTTCAAAATTATAAATATTTGAGCTTTTCTCGTAACCAAATCCATGGTTCCGTTCCATATATCCATTTTGCTACTGGAGACTTGTCGATGATTGATTTGAGTTCGAATAATTTCAGCGGAGCAGTACCTTATTTTTCTCCAAATATCGTTGCATTAGATCTCTCCAATAATTCATTTTCAGGGCCCATCTTTAACTTTTTGTGCAACAAGATGACCGAAAGGAAAGCAAATGCAAGTTCTTAATCTTGAAAGAAACTTCTTGGATGGTGAGATATCGGATTGTTGGAGCAGTTGGAAAAAATTGGTGGGACTAAAACTAAGCAACAACAAGTTTGATGGCAATATTCCCAACTCCATCGGTACTCTAAGTCTTCTTCAATCTCTCCACTTTCGCAATAATAATCTCTCGGGTGAAATACCATCTTCAATTCAAAACTGTACACGTTTGGTCACACTTGATTTTAGTGAAAACAATTTGGTTGGAAATGTTCCGACATGGATCGGAGATGGATTTGCTAACTTGAGCATTCTCAGCTTGCATGCAAATAAGTTTGATGGCTACTTACCTAAGGACTTATGCGGTTTGGTTTCACTGCACATCTTGGACCTTGCTCATAATAGCTTTTCCGGTACAATACCAAGCTGCTTTGGTAACTTCACTGGAATGGCGATAAGGAATGATTCTACTGGCTCAATCTATACTGATATTGACAATATGAGATTTATCGAAAGTAGCTATCTAATGATGAAAGGAAAAGTGATGAAGTATAGCACAAACCTTGGATTTGTAAGAAGCATAGACATTTCTGATAACGATTTATCCGGAGAAATCCCTGAGGAATTAACAATCCTTGCAGGTTTATTGTCACTAAATCTGTCACGTAATACGTTAACTGGAATGATTCCCAATGACATAGGTGATATGAAAGGGTTGGAAGCTCTCGACCTCTCTCACAATCAATTTTCAGGTGAAATTCCTGAGAGCATTTCGACCTTGACATTTCTAGGTACATTGGATCTTTCCTATAACAATTTGAAGGGTAGGATTCCATCAGGGACTCAATTGCAAAGTTTCAAC
This sequence comes from Euphorbia peplus, assembly GCA_028411795.1. Classification (NCBI taxonomy): domain Eukaryota; kingdom Viridiplantae; phylum Streptophyta; class Magnoliopsida; order Malpighiales; family Euphorbiaceae; genus Euphorbia; species Euphorbia peplus. Next base: position 948,445 of record CP110843.1, on the reverse strand, counting down.
TCTTCTAGTTTCACGGGCAATCGACTCTGTGGACTTCCTCTCACCAAGAATTGCAGTGTGGATAAGGACGAGCCTGACATTGAAGAAAACGATGATAATGAAGATGAAGTAGATATATGGTTTTATGCAAGCTTGGCGTTTGGGTTTGTATTCGGATTCTGGGGCGTAGTAGGTTCTCTTGTTTTCATCAGGAGATGGAGGCACTTTTATTTTCGTTGTGTTTACCTTTTCGGGGAAAAGATTTGGTGGAGTTTTCTCCCTAGATTTCATTAAGATTTTTTCTTTTCCATAATGCTTTGATGTAAATTGTAATATATACGATTGATTCCTCTATCCTTTCTTTCTATAAGGCAGATGTGCTTTCTGATATATTTCTTTCAACATTTTAACAATCTTAACCAAATTACTATTTATATCTACCATTTCGAGTAAAACATCAAAAAACGAACAAGGAAAAGAAATCGAACCGACACTAAATCAGGCTTGGCTCACAGAAATTACTCACTTTAATCAGTGTTAAATTTTAAATTAACATTTTGAATAACCAATCTTTAAAGTCAATAAAGATTCATCACTTTCTACTAAATTCAACCTCGTGCCTTGACAAAAGTGTCCTTCCATCAGACAAATAATTATACCCTTTAAAGAAAGGCATCAAGAAAATGACCTTCAAGAACAAAAAAAAAGATTATCTAAATGGCCCCAGATTCTTCTGTTACTTGAATGATATGATTCATAATTGAGAAATTAAGCAACTTGAATATCTGAAAATGATATCAAAATTATCGGCACTTATTAATAGATGCCACAATTGATATTCGTCTATATCTATACATTTTACTGATCAAGAATGATTCCTACTTTCATTCTTTTCTTTTCTATATTACTTGTCATCATACCAAGCAACTGTTCCTGGGGCTGTATTGAGAGCGAGAGAGATTCCCTTTTGCAGTTTAAGAACGGTCTCTCAGATCCTTCTAATCGCCTTTCTGATTGGGCTGCCGATGGATCAGCCTGTTGCAGATGGACTGGAGTTGTCTGCAACAACATCACTGCTCATGTCGTTCAGCTTCATCTCCGAACTCTTTCTGAGTATGGGTACTATGGTCGTGATCGTTATTTTACGGTCTATGATCATTCAGAGTACAGAGAATATGAAGAGTACTATCAGAAGTCGGCATTCGATGGAAAGGTGAGTTCTTCTTTGCTCGAGTTGAAACATTTGAGCTATTTGGATCTCAGTATTAATGATTTTGGAGGTGTTCCTATTCCCGAATTTATCGGTTCGTTGTGGAGTTTAAGATATCTTAACCTCTCTAATGCTGGATTCAGGGGAACGATTCCTCCTCAGCTTGGAAACCTCTCCAATTTACACTATCTAAATCTCGGTCATATGTCTATGAATGTCGAGAATTTAGGTTGGGTTTCGAGTCTTTCTTCTAAGGAGTTTCTTGATATGAGTGGTGTGGACTTGAGTCAATCTTTCGATTGGTTGAACGTGATGAATTCGCTCCCTTTGCTGCTTGAATTGCACTTGTCAAACTGTGGACTTTCTGTTTTCAACCCTACAAGTCTTCCCAGTCTCATCTTGTCTTCTCTTTTGGTCCTTGATCTATCGGTCAATGATTTTGAAGGTCCGATTCCAAATGGTCTTCAGAATATGACTTCTTTCCTGAGGGAACTTGATTTTTCCAATAATGCTTTCAATGCTTCCACACCGGAATGGTTTTACGGTTTAAACCATCTGGAAATCCTCGACTTTATTGAGAATCAGTTGCAAGGTCAAATTTCAAGTGAGATCGAAAACTTAACTTAAAAACTCATTTAGAAATTTCTGCAACCTTAAGGTCACTCCATCTTTCAGATATCAAACTAAACCAACAAATCAACGACATCCTCGATATTCTGTCATCAGGATGTGTCTCAGAAGGGCTACAATCATTGAGATAAAGCCCGTTGTCTGGTAATTTGAGCGGTAGCATAGGTCATTTGAAGAATTTAAGATTCCTTACTCTATCTACTTCTGATGATCGGATGATCCATGAACCAATTCCTACATCCTTCAAGAATCTCTGCAATTTGAGGTCACTAGATTTGTCACGAGTCAAATTGGACCAAGAGATAAACGATGTCCTTGCAATAATGTCCGGGTGTGTTTCAAATGTCCTACAATCATTATAGTTGGTTGATTGTCAATTGTGTTGACCATTTGACAGATGATCTCTGTTACTTCAAAAATCTCACTTTTTTCAAGATATCATATAATTCAATCTCGGGTCCGATTCCTTTATCTTTGGGAGAAATGAATTCCTTGGAATATGTAGACCTTAGGAATAACAGATTGGAGGGTGAATTTTTTCGTCACCATTTTGCAAACCTCACAGGTTCGGTTGTATTTCATGCATCCGGGTATAACATTTCATTGAGAGTTAGCCCCAATTGGATTTCTCCTCTACAACTTCAACTTCTAACTTTACAATCTTGTCATATCGGATCTCAATTCCCCAAGTGGCTACGTCTGCTAAAGCATTTAGTATACTTGGATTTATCCAACTCCGGGATTTCAACTGAAGTTCCTATTTGGTTTCGGGATTTGATTTCAAATTATGATCACTTGAACTTTTTTCATAACCAAATTCATGGTTCCATCCCAAATATCCCTTTTTCGGATGGATCAAGTCCAGTGATTGGTTTGAGTTCCAATAGTTTCAGTGGAGAAGTACCTTATTTTTCTCCAAATATCACTGCATTAGATCTCTCAAACAATTCATTCTCGGGGCCTATCTCCAACTCTTTATACTACAAGATAAACGAGGAAAAACAAATCGAAGTTCTTAACCTTGAAAGAAACCTCTTGCACGGTGAGATACCGGATTGTTGGAGGAGTTAGAAACACTTGGCGGCAGTAAAATTCAGCAACGATAAGTTTGGTGGAAACATTCCTAACTCTATTGGAACTCTGAGTTTTCTTGAATCTCTCCACCTTGGCAATAATAATCTCTCTGGTACTAACGTCAATTCACAATTGTGAAAAGTTGTTCATACTTGATCTCAGTAAAAACAGTTTGGTAGGAAACATTTAAACATGGATCGGAGATAGACTTTCTAAATTGAGCATTCTCAGCTTACGTGGAAACAAGACGGTTACTTACCGAAGGAGCTAATTTGCAAGTCGATAGGAACTCCAAGGCACTGCTCAAACAAATTTAAGAGCACATCTTAAATTGATTAATAACCGATAGGAAGAGAATGGACTTGTCGAGAACGAGTGGGGTCTAGTTCATAGTCCTGTTAGAAGTAGAAAGGATAAGGCGATAGGATCCCTTGTGTGGACATAACTATCTTAATCCACGTCGACTGATCCTTGTAGTCCAATTGGTCCACTCGCCAATGCGTGAGTAGAGATTTCAAGGTCGAAATCTTGCTCCTTACAGTTTATCAACAAAGACATCATCTATATTCTTTTTTAATAAATTCAAGTTCTTGAGCTTATCGTGTATTTGAGGGTGTCGATCTTGTAAGAATGTCTAGCCTCGATTTTATTCACATCCCTACACCTTTGGATAATAAAACTTTCATTCAAAAAAAGATAAAAAAATTCATATGGATAATATACATGAAAGGAAAATAAACTTTATATGGATACTCTTCTGTTTAAAATTTCCCTTTTCTTTCCTTGTATTTTATTTTTTCATTTGATAAAATCTGGGTTCGGATCGTGTTGGAGGTATCAACCTAGTCGGAATGTCTGAATGTCTGACCCTCATTGCCTTCCCATATAACCCAGTTTTATTAAAAAAAACCTTCATATAAATAATATAAATGAAATCAAATAAAATTCAATTAATTAATTAATTTTTTATTTTTATTTTTTTTATTCGAATCATCTTGGTCTTACTTTATTTGCCAAAAGACCGGCCTTACTTTTAATTAATTAATTGCAAGACCAAGACTTTTGGCAAATAAAGAGCAGCCACAAAATATTTCTAACCCCATAGAAAAGCAAAGCCAGGTCTTCTATTAAAGTCCAAATTCAGAAAACGACCTTCTAAGGAAAAATAAAAAAGTATTATATGAAATTACTTTCTGTTAAGTAAGTTCATGTAGTCAATATCAGAGTCAATGAAGGCTACTTGACCGATTAGGCCTCACACAGTCCCTCAAGATTGAGGATGACCACTTAGGCCCGTCTATGTGCATAACCCAAATTGTTCTCGACTAATTTTTTCGAGTAGTATTCCAAGGTCTTTAGCCGTGCGACTAGTGCGTAGCTTTTTGTTACAATGGTTCACTTTAAGGAAATTCAGATGATTAATAGGTTCATTTCAAAGACTCATGAAATATCTTGAGAATTTCAGAAGTGAAATTGGTCTTTTTTTAGACAACTTGATCCTTTAATTATTGTATGAATTAATTAGGTAAAAGACAAAGGCAAAGTCTAAAAATAGACTCCAAAGTCTTCTTCTATTATTTTTCCACTAGCATTAAAAATATAATTCATAGTTAAGAAATTCAAATATCAAAAAATTAATATTTTGACTATGAACAACGCTGATAAATATGAATAGCAGTTGTAGTACGTGGTATTCATCTATCTACCTACACATATTACTTATCAACAATGTCTTCTAATTCTGCTACTTTCATTCTTTGCTTCTTTTTCATAACAACCCTTTGTTTAGGTGGCTGCATTGAGAGTGAGAGAGCTGCTCTTTTGCACTTTAAGAATGGTCTCTCTGATCCTTCTAATCGCCTTTCCATTGGGTTCCAGAGGAATCAGACTGCTGCACATGGACCGGAGTAGTCTGCCATAATATCACTGCTCATGTTGTTGACCTTCATCTCAGAACTCTTTCTTATGAAGAGTACTATGGTCCTGATTATTATTATCACGATTATTTTTCAAATTTTTCAGAGTATGATGAATGCTATCAGAAGTCGGCATTCGGTGGAAAGGTGAGTTCTTCTTTGCTCGAGTTGAAACATTTGAGCTATTTGGATCTCAGCTACAAAGATTTTGGAGGTGTTTCTATTCCCAAATTCATTTGTTCCTTGCAAAACTTGAGATATCTTAACCTCTCTCAAGCTGGATTCGGGGGGATGATTCCTCCTCAGCTTGGAAATCTCACGAATCTACACTATCTCAATCTTCATTCTAGCGATATGTACGATCTCGATCTTGCGCATTTAGATTGGGTTTCTAACCTTTTTTCTTTGGAATTTCCAGACATGAGTAGTGTTGACTTGAGTCAATCGTTTGATTGGTTCAAGGTGATGAATTCACTCCCTTCTTTGCTTGAACTGCACTTGTCAGGCAGTACACGTCCCAATCATTTTGCCAGTCTCAACTCGTCTTCTCTTTCCGTCCTCGATCTCTCGGACAATTACTTTAGAGGTCCAATTCCAAATGGTTTTCAAAATATGACTTCTTCTTTCCTTAGGGAACTTGATTTGTCAGGAAATTATTTCAATTCTTCCGTACCCAACTGGTTCTATGATTTAACCCATCTTCAGCTCCTCAATCTCCGAGGCAATCTCTTGCAAGGTCAAATTTCAAATGGCATTAGAAACTTGAATTCTCTTGTTACCCTTGACTTGTAAGGGAATGATGACCTTGAATTTGGAAAAGGAATTTCAAAATCATTTGAACGTTTCTGCAATATGAGGTCTCTAACTCTATCTGCTGTCAAACTGAACCAAGAATTGAATGATATCTTGGAAATTCTGTCCTCAGGATGTGTTTCAGGTGTGCTAGAATCCTTATCATTGTCAACTTATTTAAGTGATCCAAATCTAATGATCCGTGGACACATCCCAACATCCTTCAAACATCTCTGTAATTTGAGGTCACTCAGGTTGTCAGGTGTCAAATTGAACCAAGAGATGAACGAAGTCCTTGCGATATTATCTGGATGTGTTTCAAATATCCTACAATCTTTGGTTTTGAATAGTTGTGAATTATCTGGTCATTTAACAGATAATATCAGCTACTTCAAAGATCTTATTAGGTTTGATATAGCACAGAATTCAATCTCTGGTCCAATTCCTATGTCTTTTGGAGAAATGAATTCCTTGGAATATGTTTGGCTTGAAAATAACAGATTGGAGGCTGAGATTTCTCATCTCCACTTTGCAAATCTCACTCGGCTTTCTTATTTCATTGCATCCGGGAATAATATTTCGTCGAGAGTAAGCTCCAATTGGATTCCTCCTCTTCAACTTGAAAGTCTAGAGTTACGATCTTGGCATATCAGACCTCAATTCCCGAAATGGCTTCGTCTATTAAAATATTTGAAATATTTGGATTTATCCAACACTGGGATTTCAGCTCCAGTTCCTATTTGGTTTTGGGATTCACTTTCGAATTATAATTTTTTGAACTTTTCTCATAACCAGATGCATGGTTCCATTCCAAATATTCCATTTGTTGGTGAAAATAGGGCAGATATCTATTTGAATTCCAACAATTTCAGTGGAAGAGTACCTTATTTTTCTTCAAATGTCACTGTATTAGATCTCTCCAATAATTCATTTTCGGGATCTATGTTTCACTTTTTATGTAACAACTTGAACGAGGAGAAGCAAATGGGATATCTTAATCTTGAAAGAAACTTCTTGCACGGTGAAATACCAGATTGTTGGAGCAGTTGGAAATATTTGGCAGCACTAAAGTTAAGCAACAACAAATTTAGTGGCAATATTCCCAACTCCATTGGTACTCTAAGTTCTCTTCAATCTCTCTACCTTCGCAATAATAATCTCTCCGGTGAAATATCATCGCCCATTCGAAATTGCAAGCGGTTGATCATACTTGATATTAGTGAAAACAATTTGGTCGGAAACATTCCGATATGGATCGGAGATGGATTTGCTGATTTGAGCATTCTCAGCTTACATGCAAATAAGTTTGATGGCTATTTACCTGTGGAGTTATGTCGCTTGAATTTATTGCACATTCTAGACCTTGCTCATAATAGCTTTTTTGGCACAATACCAAGCTGCTTTAGTAATTTTATTGGAATGGTTACCAATAATGATTCTGACGGCTCATTTTATACTCAAGCTGATAGAAGTAGGTTAGGACAGTCATTCATGGAGAGCACTATACTATTGATTAAGGGAAAGGTGAGGGAGTATAGCACTATTTTCAGATTAGTTCGAAGCATAGATGTCTCCGATAACAATTTGTCAGGAGAAATTCCAACGGAAATCACAAGTCTTGAAGGACTAAGATCACTAAATTTGTCACAAAATGCTTTGACTGGGAGAATTCCTGAGAGCATAAGCGACATGCGGTGGTTGGAAATTATCGACTTCTCTCAGAATCAACTTTATGGTCACATTCCTGAGAGCATGTCAAAACTGAGTTACCTTAGCAACATGAACTTGTCGTATAACAATTTGTTAGGTAAAATTTCTTTAGGAACACAATTGCAAAGTCTTGATCAATCTAGTTTCACCTGGAATCAACTGTCTGGACTTCCTCTCGTCAAGAGCTGCAATTTGGATGATGCTAATCCCGAGACTGATGTAGGAAATGAGGAGGACAATGATGTGGAAGTAGACTGGTTTTATCTGAGCATGTTGCTTGGATTTGTGGTTGGATTCTGGGGTGTTCTGGGTTCTTTGATTTTCAACAAGAGATGGCGGTGCTTTTATTTTCGTTCTCTGAGTAATTTGTGGGAGAAGATTTGGTAGAACTGCTTTGTAGGCTTCAATAAAATTAGAGAACATATGATTTAGTATGGTAGAATTTTATTTTTGTGGTATAATTATAGTGTTGTTTATAAGAATTGGAGTGATTAAATTTGTTAATTGTTTGTTTTATGATATAATTGCCATTTCATAATAAAATCATTCTGAGTATATCCATTTTATTTTTCTTTTTCGCCCCTCTGATTATTCCCGAAGGATCATTTTACGTTCTCATCGGGTTGATGATACGAGCTCGGCACAATGAAAACCAAATACATTATTGTGAATACCAGCACTAAAATATCAAGAGATCATATTATAAAATACATCAAAGAGATTTTATTTTATACATTTCTAAGAAGATTTTACTTCATTGCAATAAGATTTAGAAGTCAAATGTTAATAACCCTGTAGTACAAACACGGCAACTGCAATTTATCTGCAACAAACACAACCACAGAAGATTAAATATGCTAAGGATCCTTACATTACATGTTGGCGAACTGTCGAAAATAATTGTCATGTATGTTCTACATCGAACCAGAAATACACAGAAGCTCGAGAATAGATAACACGAACTCTCTGCAATGCCAAGTCGCCGTTTGTGAGAACAGCCTTGGCGCCTCCTTCTATTCGAGTTTGAGAAACAGAAACACTATCACCTCCTCGAGTTGAGAGAATCTCTCCTGCACCGGCTGTGCTCACAATTGGGCATGATAAGTAGTCTAGAGGGTCCGTCTCGCATTGCAATATGCACCCATCTATGGTTAATCTTCCACTTCTATGGAGCAAGCAGCAACCAAGCTCGGTTTTTACAGTCAGGTTTGCTAACTTGCAAGTTGATAGGAACTCCAAGGCACTGCTCAGACGAATTTAAGAGCACGTATCAAATTGATTAATATCCGGTAAGAAGAGAATGGACTTGTGGGTCTAGTTCATCTTAATTTTTAATGAGCATAGCATCTATCTTATGAACACGTAAATGAACAATAACCCAAAATATATTTAAAGGCGCGAAATGGGATATTTTGATGATAACAAGGAGAATGCAAAACAAATCGTAAATGTCAATGGATGTACCTGTCTGCACCTCGAGAACAGAAGAGCATTGTTTCATCTGGAACCTCACCTCCACCAATCTGATAAGCTTAAACAGACGATGTAAGAGCAGAAATTTTTGGAACTACAGGGAACGAAGATCATTCATGGCATGTTACTGGAGAGGAAAACATCATCCAAGAACAATCAAATGTTTTACTAACATTCTACGTAAAATATCAACGATTTTAATAGAGAGAAAGAAACGATTTGTTTGGCATTTTAAAAGCTTATAGAAGATCTAGAAAAAAAATAGTGATTCATTGAAGACATGATTCAATAGCCACTACTAAAAGGATACATCTGAGATGTTAAGTTCCCAAGTTTTAAGAAATGAGTTCCCGAATTTTGTAATCACAAAACATGACCCTCAATGTTCTGTACAAGTTTCAGAGAGTTTTGATTTCCAGAACGGATACAAATATGTGAAACACTTTCAATTAAATTTTCTGTGAATATAGGTCTTAGGCTCTCTACGAGCCTCTGCTGCAAAAAATGATTCCCAATTGGTTAAACCAGGGATAGCATGCAAAATGACTCGGTTCATCTAGGGTTAAATCAACTATAATCACTGCATAACTCGCAAAGTACATAACCAAAAAGGACTTACCCAAATGTTAATGAGAATAGCTAAGATGGGTTATTCAGGACATACCAGGCAAAGTGGTTTGTTTATTTGAATATTGGAGGCGAGATGATTCCCACCCGCCGCGATAAGAATGGTGTCACCAGGTCTAAACAAAGCATATTCACGGTAAAATGTTTCCTATCTCAAAAATTAAATAGAGTAGGAGAATATAAATACCTAGCAGCAGAGACAGCCATCTCGATGCTGGGGAACACCCCAGGTTCCGATAACGCTTTGATGGACCGATCTACCCGGAGCCACAACCGAGGATGACATGCCAAAAAATGCCATCTTTGACAAACAAGTGTGGTGCTATACCGATCTGCAAACTCCATAGCAATTTGTGATACAAACTGCACACATTAATCTCGTACATTTAGGCACAAGACCTACCATAACAACTACATGTCATTATACTTCATCGTTCTTATAGATCCTATACACAAAGATCATCAAAATTACAGTGATAAATGAGAATTAGTCGTTATCCAAAAGAAAGAAAACATCAAGTCCTTGATATGCAGGAGAAAATATAAACAAGCAACAATTCCTCAGACACAAAACAGTACACTCAACTTTACCATTCTTGAACCCTACTGAATAAAAGGTGCATATAGTATGACCTACGCTGACATAAGTTCATTTTAAATAAAGATGACAATTTCTAACACGATTTACAAAGACAGCCCAACACATATTTATGCTTTTATAATATATATACAGGGTGGCATGGATTATATAGAAAACCTAACACGATTATGACACACCATCCCGGATTGCCACCCCTACATTTAAATTGCACACTTTCAAAACAACCTTTACAATTAAGCTTAAAAACCAGATAAAATGCACAAATAGTCATAGAAGTTTGGGATCTGTTTCAGAACTACATTTTCTTTTAATAGCATCACAAAACATTACATTACATTTTCTTCCAGCGAATGTGAAAATAAAAACTCAACATGAATCTTGATGTCATACAGAAGATAGTTGACTACATATGTACACTAAGCGCGTGGAAGCCATGTATGCCAAGTGGCATATCCTAAGAAATAATTTTTTGTTTAAACTCGCATCCTTGGCCAACGTGGTGCTTAGTTAACTTATAGTCAACAAGCGCCTTCCATACCATGTCTATATCAGAGTGAGATTAAATACCCAAAGAAGTTTGAATGATTATTTGAAAGAAAATGGAGCTCGATAACCTTTGTGAGAAATGTCAGTTCAATTAACCTACATATTACCGAAATTGTTGTTCGTTTTCATCCTAAGAAATCTTAAAACAAGCAATAAGAAATATAGCACAGTATTCGTCATATTCGTGCTCCCCTAACACCCAACTTCTCTCTCTTTTACCAGCCAAACCCGGAAAATCAATCATCAATACATCAAAAAGCTTCAACCTTTTCACCCAATAATTTGCCAACTGCCATTACCAATATCACTGTTCATTAAGAAATTACATTACCAGCTAACATAGGGCTTAAAATAGCTAAACCATAGTTGTAAAAGGCGAAAGGTGAGTCAAGTCGATAAGGGTAAAAAAATCACCTCAGGGCGAGGCGAGAGAAAGGCGGTCGCCTTTTGCACTTGAGGAGACAAACAGAAAGTTCAAAAAACACAGCAAATAGCAGACAACAGATGCCCCCAATGCTCATCAAGATCAGTATCATCAATTTTTCCACTTTTTCATCTTTAGAATTAGTGTGGAAGAGAGGTTGAAAGCAGAGAGACCAGCGTGGGAGATTTAAAACCCTCTGACTTCAAGTGGAAGTCAAAAGGCGACCTGCGCAGATAGGAAGGCCGTGGCGGCTAAGCCTTGGCGAAAAAAGGCATCACCTTTTAAAACTATGTTACATACAACCTAAATTGCTGTTCTTTTTCATCCTAAGAAATCTGCAAACAACCAATATACAATAAAACCTCTATAAATTAATAATGTCGGGACCGGGATATTTCATTAATTTGGCGAGATATTATTATATCCATAAATTAATAATTTATTAATTTAAAGAAGTTTTACGTATGACTTTTAAATTTTCCAGTCCAATATACTAGTTACAATGTATATTAGTTAGAGATGAAAAACCAAATTACAATATATATTAGTTAGATGAACAACGGCAACAACTCTTCACAACTTTTGTTGCTATATGAGAAGATAATGCCCCAACTCATAAGTGCAATGTGGAGATTTAAAGATGAAATCATTATAGATTGAAGTTCAAGAAAAAACAAATGAATATTGATTCATTTTTATCTAGACAATCGAAGTGTATCACACATATATATATAGAAGTTTATAGTAATTATTTATAGTTTCGTTGGGACCAATATATACACTAGGGTTTCAAAAAAGTTATTATCTTATTATTTTATCGATCGATGTCGAATTTTACACTGGTCCCAAGTTGGGACTGGACAAACTATTAGTCTTATCGAGTTATTAATTTATGAGTATTAGTTTATAGAGGTTTTACTATACACGGTATTCACCGTATTCATGCTCCACTAACAACCAATTTCTCTCTCTTTTACCAGCCAAACTCGGAAACGCAATCATCCATACATCAAAAGTTCAAACTTTTCTCCCAATAACTTACCGACTACCATTATCAATATCACTGCTCATTAATAATTAGAAAAACTCAAAGATCCTATCTTTCAACTGTAAACCCAGATAATCCAATCAAATAACATCTCGCCCCTAATTCCCTTCAATTAGGGTTCATTTGACTCAATTAGACACTTCAATCGTAAAATTAAACTGGGACACCATTTTTCCCCAATTCCCTCCAATTAGGGGTCAAATGTACACAATCAGACACTTCAATCAAAAAATGGAATTAGGTAATCATCTATCCCCAATTCCCTTCAATTAGGGTTCATAAGTACCCAATTAAACACTTCAATCAAAAAACTGAATTGGGTTATCATCTTTCCCTAATCCCCTTCAATTATATGAACACAATTAGAAACTTCAATCAAAAAATTGAATTGGGTTATCATCTTTCCCTAATTCCCTTCAATTAGGGTTCATATGTACCCAATTAAACACTTGAATCAAAAAATTGAATTGGGTTATGTACACAATTAGACACTTCAATCAAAAAACTGAATTGGGTTATCATATTTCCCCAATTTCCTTCAATTAGGGTTCATATAAACACAATCACATCTAGAAGCAAAAAGAGGAAGAAAGACCTGGAATTGGATCTAAGAAGCTGAAGATATGCATAAGACAACCATCATCAAGATTGTTTATGAGACAAGAATAAGATGAAGCTGCAGATTTTCTTCTCCGCTTGAACTCCGCCATGACCTCCGCCGTCTTCCCTTCGCCGGCGGTCGTTTTGTTTAATCTTTTGATTGTTTCTACTCATGTTCCAAATAGATTATAAACCCACACGACTCGCACGTGCCCGATATTTGACTTTCCCTTCGGCCTAAGCTTTGATATGTGGGCTTAAACCATCTAGAACTTAGAACCAACCCTAATCAAACACTCGAAATTGAGAATCGAAATTGAGAATTTAATCAGTTTGGTAGATTGTTTATCTATTTAGATGCTTAAAATGCAGCCTAATTTTGAGTGACTAGTCTCTTATTAGTTTTCAAAATCTTCGATCGTTTAATTAGCATTTTATGTCTTTTATTGTATTAATAGGAGATGATAAAAACTCTATTTAAGGTCAACAATGAAATAAGAATTATTTTATCCTATAAAAGTTTCACGATATTAGAAGTTTCAAAGTGTAGAATCAATTTTTTCTGTTCATAACCATTTAAGGTCGGCTTAAGTAGTTAAATGGCTCAAATCTCTTAGGTCAAATCTTAGATTTGAACCTTATGTACGAAAAAAAAGTCATTGTGAATGGATCTGGCTCTAAGGTGTTTGTCGACTCTCGAAACGGAAATATTGAACAAACTATAACAAATTAAATTAGCCAAATAGTGCTTAAATATGCTTTTTTAATGATAGGGACTAAATTGGAAAAAGACTTCCAACCTAGTCACTAGTTAGCACTATTTAGGTTAAACAAAAATTCCCTATATATTCTTGTTTTGTAGAGACCTCTAAATATTGTGGTTAATTTTGATATACCTAATGGAAGAGAAACTGAAAAAATCCAAACCCTCATTGTCATCAATCAATGAATATCTTCCATTGGAAACTCTGCTCGAAATCCTTTACAAACTTCCCGTTAAAGAGCTCCATAAGATCAAGGCCGTATGCAAGCTTTGGTCATCGCTCATCTCTTATCCTTCCTTCTTTTCGGAAATATTGATTCGCGGAAATTCTTCGACAAAACCAACTCTTACTTTGTACTGTTCAAGTTATAAATGGTCTCATAATTCGTCGAATGTTAAACACATAACGAAAGAGGTGGGATGGTCGAAAGACAGTCCAAGATTAGCCTTAATTTCTCTCCCTAATGTTCCAGGTACAACATACTATCACGATAACATTCTAGCTTCGAGTAATGGATTGTTATTATTGGGCAGATCATGCAATCTTGGAGAGTTCAACTATGTCTTGAATCCGGTGACTAAGCATTGCTTTACCGTTGGATCTCCAACCAATACGTGTTTCCGACGTGTTATGTGTGGAATCGTTTGCTACCCAAGTCGTAAATCTGGGAATGGTTGGAGTCAGACTCGGTTCAAGGTGGTCAAGATTTTTGGAGATACAAATCCAAAAAATTTGAATATTGAGATATTCGAGTCTGCAACTAAGCAATGTAGAGTATGGACTATTGATTCTAATAAAACTATGTTTCGCCTGCTTAATGTTAATGCTGTTGAATACAAAGGAATTTTGTATTGGGTAGATCTAGGTGGTTTTGTTAGGACATTTGATCCAGATGTTGATCTCTATCGCGAGTTTCCATTACCTGGACAAAGCTTGGTTAATCATGGCATGCTTGGACAAAGCGGAGATCATCTCTACTATGTGCACATAAATATCAATACACCAAATATTTTATGTACAATTTGGAGATGTGACCAGTTTGAAGGAGAATATAGTTGGAGTGTTCATAGACAAGTTGATTTTGGAGGTTGGATTCATCTAGAGCACATAAATTTGATAGAAAATGGTAGGCATTTTAGAGTATTAGCTGTAGATCCCACAGATTGCAATGTCTTGTATATTTCAAAATGTCATCCAGTCCATAGGGAGCACATTTGCTGGATTTACTCACTCGATGCTCGAAATATAGCGATGAAGAAGCTCTATATGGTTCGGTGTGATTCAATTATTAGCATTCTTCCATTTGTTCAACCCACATGGCCGACACCGGTTCCTGAAATAACGTCCAAGATCATTTATTTAGGTCCCAAATTAGATTGAATTAAGGGTTTCTGATAAGCTGTTACTGAGCTCGATAGGGAGCGTGGAATTTACGTGGGTTGATGGTTCTCAATGGAAAATTTATTGGCAGAGAGAGTTTGTATTAGAGAAGTGCTCTCTTGGTTGAAGACAATAGAGTCCTCCCGCATCCTTATTGAGTCCGACGCTAAAGGTGTGGTTGATGCTATTAGGAGTGGTGAGCTTGATCACTCTGAAGTTGGAAACGTGATCCAAGCTTGTAGGTTCTTGCTTAGTTCTGATAATACTTATATTTTGTCCTTTGTTAAGCGTCAAGCTCTAACCGGGTGGCTCGTAGTTTAGCTGAAGCTTCCCGGTCTTATGCTAGTCACTTTATATGGCTTGAAGGTCCCTCATTTGTTCGATCTCTCTTGCTTGATGATGTTACTGAGTTATTGATTCTTATAATATTGGCTTCTTTCTTAGAATAAAATACTTTTGGAGTATATAACATTGTTGCTTGAAATAATTGGTAGTGTTGCATATTATCAAAAACTTAAAGGGACTAAGGTGCACCTTTAAAAGTTTGGTATTACACTGTTGGAGACTCTGGTTGTATTCATGCAATCGCTTATACATATCATCAAGTGAAGTGACCTGGGATTTTGAAAAAGAAAAAATCAGATCATGAACACTCATAAATAACAGCTGAAACAGACAAAGCTGTTAGTATATCTTGCTGTGCTTTTTCAATGTCTTTTGTGAGAGAAGCCTTTTCGGTTTCTACAGCAATCCGAGCATCCTAAATGTTAAACCACATAATCAATATTAAACAACCCAGAGGTAGCAAGCAGAATCAAATTAGATCAGAATATAACTCTCACAAATTTTTCACCTTCTTCTTACCTGAGCTTCTCCTGCAAAGAACTATTCAGGTTCCTTAATTCTGAAATAGTTGCATTGAATTGCTCGTCTTGGTCTCTCATCTCGGCCTCTAAATCAACAACAAAAACTTTCCCTTTGTAAGGTTTTGAGGCTCAAGATAACAATAATGATAAGTATAATAAGTGACACCCAATACACGTTGGAGGAATATGATAGCAATTTTAGATAAGAATTTTATGATTGCAGGAAATGAGGAACCGGGGAACAATGAATCATCACATTCATCTCGGTGATGGTTTTCCAAGAACACGACATTGTATTATTCCTCTATTTCCTACCAATATCTTGGTGAAATCTCCGGATGGCGCTACAATAACACCGAAAAGGCACCGAATTTTTCAAAATGCTCAGCAAGAAGAGTTGTGAAAGAATCAAATTAAAGAGCCATAGAAAAAAGAAAGAACCTTTTGCTCATATTGCATCACTTTAACCCTTTCATTTACCAACGCTTCCACTTGTTCCATTGTGAAATCGATTGTCTGATTCGCCGAACCATCCGTGCTGCCTGCATCACTAGAGGATTGAGCGTCCGCCCTTTTGTTAAACGGCTTTCGGACAGTATCAGTTGACCCGCTTCCCCCAACTTGTTGGGAATCAACTATTAATTTAAAACAATTAGATAAAATAAATGTTTAGTGATGTTGTAGAATAATCTAGACTTAAGTATCTAGAATAATCTAGCAAAGATTAGATTAATAAGTGAAAAGAAAATTCTAGAGAAAGCCAAAAACATAAACATCTAGACTTTTCATGAACTTGGTATGAAGGCTATAAATAGCCATGAGTATGAGGCATTTGTATCATCACAAAAGATTGAGAGCAAGTGAGGGTAGAAAATTAGAGTAGAAAAATGTGAGAAGAAAATTGAGTGTTGTAGTGCTACTAAATGTAGCAAATATTGAGAGTTATGTCTATGTATGAGTGTTGTGTGAGGTTTGTAAAAATTATGTTTGATCAATAAAAGTTAGTTCGTGTTTTAGTCGAGTTCTTCAATAGTCTACACTGAGTTCGATCCTCGATTTCCTAACACAACTTTCCTTTTCTTTTCAACACCATCCTTCGCTCCATCGCCAGCACGATCTTCGCTCTATTCTGGTCTCGAGAAGCCATCGTGGAGCTCTCGAATCAAACTGAACCGGGGAACTCTATTCTGGTCTAAAATTGAACCGGAGAACTCTAAATTATCTATAGATTCCGCGGTCCGGGCATCCAAGAAACCCTAATTCAATCCCTAATTGAATTGGGAGCGTGTCGATGAAACGGGGAAAATGGAATTGGGAATCTCAAGTTAGAGAGAAGAAAATGGTTTGAGCGGAGAGTGAAATTTGAATTTTGGCGCTACTACTGAAGAAAGTTTAAGTTCATGACAACACTTTATGGGCTTTGGTGGGCTGGGCTTCTAATTTATTCAGCCCACTTCTTCAAATGAATTTTGGCGCTACTACTAAAGAAAGTTTAAGTTGACACTCTTAAAATTAAGAAAATTAAAGATAGTTCGAGCTCTCCTTATTCAAATGTGGTGAAAACAACAATCTTAAAATCTATAAATAGTTATCTCATCTTCAATCCTTATTCCTACCCTCATAAAATAAAAACGCTCTTACTTTAGATCGTCGGTCTGGACATTCGCATTTTCCGTCCCACTATAGATATGGATGTCCCCCCACCATAGTCAAGGCGTTCAATGTAAACACCCTACCAAATGGGACAAAAAATACGGACGTCCTTGTATCGTAGAAAAATGAAACCACATATTCCTACCCTAACCCCACATATGGCAAATTTGCTTCTTTCCCCGAATTCGGGGACAAAAGTTATATGTTCTCGTGGACCGAAAATTTTCAAGTCTGAATTCTAATCCAACTTTCTCCTAAAATAATCAACACAACACTAAAAAATTACTCCTTCCATCTCTTTTTATAAGACTTTCCACCTATAGAAAACGTCTCAAAATATAAGTCTTTCTCGCATTTCTAAGATACTTTGTTTAACTTTTTTCCATATTGCCCTTGTAATAAATATTAAAACGATCCCGCTAACGAGTGCCCCGGGACGCTAGATAAGACAAATATATTTTATAATTATCATTAATGATGAACTAAATAACACTCTTTTTTCAATAATAATACTTTTCTTGATAATGAAACTTAAATGTTTGTGCAAACATTAATTATGAAATTTCAAATAAATATTACTCTCTGACTCTAAACTATAAACTCTAAATCCGAACCTAATCATAAACTTAAACCCGAACCTAAAAATAAATCTAAACCCGAACATAAACCTTAAACATTATCCTCAAAACCGACTCTAAACCCAAAGCAAAATCATCAACCTGAACCCAAAACCATAAATATTAACCCAAAAAATATATAAACCCAAAATCCAAATCCAAACCCGAACCTAAAATCATAAAATTAATCCAAACCAACATATAAAACAGAAACCCTAACCCTGACTCTAACTCGAAAATCCAAATTCAAATTCAAACACTAACCCTACTAAACTCAAATCCTGTATCCGAATCTAACCCATGAACCCAAACTTAAACCCTACCGAAACCAATCATAAACCCCCCAAAATCCATAATAATTACCATAAAAAATTATTAAATAATTATCTTATAATTACTCCACTTTATCATTGCAATCAAATAATTAATATTCACTAAATTTTATAAATTGGTTAATGCTTAAAGTCATAATGAGTCCACATTATTTATTATTTCTATCAAATGGTTAATGATCATTATATGCTTATCTAGCGCCTCTGGAGCGCTCATTAGCTTTTGTCATATTAAAATATGTCTGACATTTATGGCAAGTTTAGATTTCTAACATATTTATCTATAAAGTCAAATGTTAAATTAGTAATTTAATTATATAATAAATGTATTTCTTAATATGTGTAAAAAAACTCTAAAGTGTGTTATATTTTGAGATGGAGGAGAGTACTAATTACCGGCAATTTTCCTCGATCTTTGTCCGCATCCGCTTTTTCTAACGTCCATAGTTTAGCAAGACAGTAATTTTCACTTAATCAATGACTGACAATATTAATTTGGTCAGTTACCGTTAGATCTGTATAATAATGTTAGATCTAACGATAATTAACATTGACTGACTACTGTGAAAATTACTCTTAACAAGAAAAGTTTTGAAGAGGGGTGCCTCCTGCAGACCTTCAGGATATCCTTCGAGAAGACTATAATGGTCGTTCTACGAGGAGACTTGTTTCTGTTTAATTTTCTTGTTTTGTTTTTCATTTTCGAGCTTTAAGCCTTCCGATCTACCAAAAAAAAGAAAAAAAGTTTTGAAGAGGGGTAAAAGGGTATTTAATTCCCACTTTTTGACTTAATAAATGCATCCACCACAAGACAAACTTTTCAAATTCACATAATACTATTTCCATCAAACACGCATACCTTCCTTTCTCAACTCATCAAAAAACGCATTCAAAATGGTAACAACGGCGACGAACGGCGACGGCGGAGTCGTCGGAAAATGCATGACAGAAATCATAGACGGAGGCAGCATAGAAAGCCTCCGTTACTACCTTTCTCGCCGTACAGTTCTCGAGATGCTCAGAGACCGTGGCTACGCCGTCTCCGAACTTGACCTCACACGTTCACTCCATGACTTCCGTACTGAGTTTACCAACAAAATAGAACTCGAGCGTCTCCAAATCTCCGCCTCAAATTGTTCCGACAAGGTTGAGTCTTTTTTCACGGTTCTTTATGATGGTTCATGTCAGGTGGTCTCGAGTCATTTCGGGACTAAGGTTTCTTTTGTTGTTGTTATTGGGTGAACAATGTGGGTAGAGAAATGAGCTTTTTTTTCAGAAAATTATATGTTTTGTAAAAAAATTTCATGATGGGTCATGTTAGCTTAACCGAATTATTTCGGACTAAGAGTTTGTTGATGTCAAATTGTTTTGACAAGGTTGAATTTTTTTAATGGGTGTGTTAAATGTGATAAATTGATAAATCGGAAGCTAAATAGCCTACTTAAATATAGCAAATAATCATCTTTTGTGCTTTTTGGGAATAGTTAGCTCTAACGTGATATCAGATGTATGCTTAATCAATGTTGGAGGTCTCTGCTGAATTGACCGTTATAGAGGTGTTGAATGTCGCACATTGCTAACTTAAAAAAACTAAATAAACCAAACAATTTTTATCGTGTAAAAGTGCGTTTGAGATTAGTTAGGCTTTGCTAAGAGAAGGATATGAGCTTTAGATTCAAATTGCTCCAACAAGGTTGAAACTTTTTTCCCAATGTGAGCTTTTTTTCTTGAGAAATGAGCTTTCTTTGAGAGAATTATATGTTTTGTTAATCTTTTTCACGCGTCATGTGATTGACCTAAATAATTATTTCGGGCCAAGGATTTGTTGCTGTTAAATTGTTTTGACAAGGTTGAATCTTTTTTCTCCAAGCATGTTAAATGTACTAAATTGATAATTCGAAACCTAAATACCTCCTTAAATATAACAAACAATCATATCCTAGTTTCGTGCTTTTTGTGGTTAGTTAGGTCTTATTAACATGGTGTCAGTAATTGTTAATCAATGTTGGGAGCACCCTCTAAATTGGCGTCATGCACCATATGATTTGGGCGTCAGAGGTGTTAAATGTCTCACATTGCTAACTTGAAAAACTTGAAAAGCTAAATAAAGCAAGCAGTGTGTTTTGGGTTAGTTACAAGAGTGAACAATATGAGCTTTAGATTCAAATTGTTCCAAAAAGGTTGAATCTTTTTTCACTAAGTGAACAATGTGAGCTTTTTTTTGGGGAAAGTTTATATATTTTTTGTGGTGTTTTTGTGTGTGCAGGTGTTGGTTGTGTTTATGGGGACGGAGGAGGTTAAAACGAAGGAGATCAGAGATCTCTTTCTTCAAATAGGGAATAGAGAAAGCTTGAAAGGTTTGGTGTTGATTTTGCAGAACAAGATGAATCATTTTGCCAAGAAAGAGCTGGTTAAATGGCCTTTTAAAGTTGAGGTTTTTCAAGTGAGTCTTTTCGTCTTCTCTTGTGTGTCAATTTGTGTTGTAATAGGCGCTAGTCGGGTGGTTGGGGGTCTCACCAGGATAAGTTGGGGAAACTAATTAACTACAAATTGGATATTTAAGGGGTAGTTGGTCCTATGCGGTCAAAACTATCTCGAGTTTGAGTTTTTAGTTGGGGCCTAAGCAAACTAAGCAATCAGACAGCCGTTTACAACCATGCATGTCAATGTTAATCTAGAAAAGTTTGCAATTTTTTAGGAGCTCTGCCTTAAAATTGACTCTTTTTTCTTTTGAAAGACTGTTCTATTATTAAGATACACTAATGGTCGGAGAACTTTGATGATTAATTAGGGATTAGTAGAGGAATTAGTGGAGGACAAGTCAGATTTTGAGATTCTAATCGGACCTAGACGGTCCGATAGATCCAAATCAGATTTTTAATTTTAACTGACTAAACTTGGCCTATGCGACAAGACGAAATTCTTCTACAACAATGGTGTGAATCTAGAGATTTTTTTATTTTTTTTAGTAACTCTGTCTTAAAATTGAGTCTGTTTGAAGTGACTCTTTTTCTCCTCTCTGCTGTGGGTCAATTATGGTCCAATATTTTGTTTTATCGAAGAGGGTCCATTATGATCCACTGTTAGAGATCTTAGATTTATTTTATTTTATTTATGGGTTTTGGATTGTGTGATTGCACTTTTAGATCACAGAGCTGCTGTTGAATATTACAAAGCACAGTTTGCAGCCCAAATATGAGATGTTGACTGCTGCCCAGAAGCAACATTTGTTGGCCAAGTACAAGGCGGAAGAAAAACAGGTAATCTTGTTCTTCTGTTGAACATTGAGCATAGAGTATAGAGTAATTTATATCTACCTTAACCGAACCAATTCATACGTTAGTTTCATGTCAACCTGAAAAGGATCCATTAATTGTTCAACAAGTGACTAATCCACAAAATCCGCGTTTGGTTTGTGTCGTGTAGTGGAGTTGTGTACACAATTACCACCTCTACTATTTGGTAGGTATGGATGGCAATTTAGATGGTTGTGTCTAGTTGTGTATTGTGTTACTTGTACATTCCATGCGAAATCATACATGATGTAAATGCAACAAGAACGATAACCATATCGACCATATTCTCGGTAAATAGTGTTATCATGTCATGTTACGTTTTCTATCAAACGCATAATCTCAGTCTCTATTCTCTTATGTTTTCTTTACTTTTCACCAGTTGCCAAGAATGCTAAAAGATGATGCTATTGCTCGTTACTATGGACTGGAGAAGGGGCAAGTTCTGAAAATCACTTACAATGGCGGACTTGTTGATTCCACTGTCACTTACCGCTGCATAGGATGACAGTCATTGTTGCTCGTCTCAAAGTCTGAGGGAAAATTAGACCTATGATCAGCAAACTCTATTTGTTTTCACAGTATAGAGACTACACTTTGATGCGTAACATAAAAATCACTCAACCTTACATTATCTAACACTACAACAACTAATCTTTAACTAACATCTCGAAAGGATTATTGATAACTTCGGCATCAAAAATTTCATGATTGAGACATTTATTAAAGTTTAGTGGATAATGCCAGAAAGTGTTATTCGGTAACTTTTATGTTACATTTTGAAGTTCGGTAACCATACCGTAAAAATTACATAAAGTTAACTGACAATAGGTGTAGTTTACATAAAGTTATATCATACCAGGCAATATTAGGAATGTGATGTAAATTTTGTTTTGGATTTTGGCTATTTCATACTTTTTTGGAGGCTCATATTGGTGTAAGAATATAACAGGCACACCTTATCGGGACGGAAGGTCTTGAGTGCAATCATATACACCTCTTGACCCTCTTTCTAGGTAGAGCCGACTGAAACCATCCTTTTTAGAGTGAAATTTAGTAGCTGGAGATGCTACAAACTCTATGCACCTTATATATGTGCCTAGTTTCGCCTAGATATAACTGAGAATGAATTTTTAACATCATTTTCTATGGTTGGCATGTATAGTTGATGGATGATTGTACAAATTACTTGTGCTTCTAGCCTAATTAAACAGTACTAATGTTTGATGTCATGTGTTATACTAAATTCGGGCTAAAAAGTGGATATATGTTCATTATGAAATTTCATTGGTTAGATTAGATTTGTAAGAACCAAAATTATTATTGTTAAATGTCTTGTGTTAGAGAAATTGTATGATAGTCTTGATCAAGAACGTTGAGAATGTGATGCCGGGTCCTTTGGAACAATGACCTAGGAACCAAAACAGCCTTCTCTCCATGCTTTTTTGCTCTTCTGAAGCCTTTACGTTGCAATCTCATACTTCCAGATTTCTCTAGAACTGCTCAAATGTGTACTAGTACGTACATTGAGTTCGATTAATGTCATTATCATTCTCCCTTGTTTAACAAAGTTGGACTTCAAATCTTGTATAAAATATTTACTCATCTCCAGTGCTATCATCATATTATGTGTAAACATAATTTTCTTTTCCCATCTAGTTCACATGCTAGTGCTAAAGTGTCCTTTTCTTTCTGAATTGGTATCATCGCTTATATATAGAGAAAAGTTAGATGACTTGTAAAAGGAAAAAAAATGAATTTATTTTTAAAAAATAAAGTTGAGTAATATTTTAAAAATTAATTTATAATTTATCCAACTAACCTGTAATTGTAACAGAGCTTGTAAACTTAACTAAATTTTAGCAAAAAATTTCATTCAGCTAAATTCAGTCAATTCAATCAATTCATTTCAACTATAATTCAGTTTCATTCAGTTCAATTTAAGCATAAAGAATGAGACCTTATAAAAAATTACAAATGATCATATTCTTATTGTATTTGTTCAATTGCTCTTAATAACCTCTAATTTCAAAACTCAGGTATCAAAAATTATAAATTATAAATATATGTTTTATAATTCCTACTTTCAAATGTCATAAGTTTTCAGGAATGATAATCTACCACTTCCTATACCATTGATTTTTTTTTTCTTTTGAGCATTTAGTTTCTACAATTATGAGAATTGAGCTCATGAACTCACACTCCTTAGTAAGTAGAGTGTAATAACCACCAACTAATTAAAATGGCATCCAACTACATTTTATGTGTATATATATGAAGATAATGAATCAATCAACCTCCAACTAATTAAAATGGCATCCAACCATTCTCTTAAGATGGTTGAAGCTGGACGAGTTAGTCCATTTACTAACTCAGCAACACCTCTTGTTGAGTTCACTCTCCCTCTTACATATTTTGACATCTTCTGGCTCAAGTCCTTCCCTGCCCAGCAAATATTTTTCTATCAACTCCCTCGAAACGAGTCAACTCACACATTCTTTAACTCGACAGTACTTCCTAAACTTAAGCATTCTTTTTCCCTCACTCTTGCCCATTTTCTTCCTATAGCAGGAAATATCATATGGCCAATCGATTCGGTAAAACCATATGTCCTATATACTCCAAACGATATTGTTTCACTCAGAGTTGCAGAGTCTAACTCAGACTTTAACTATCTTCTTAAGGTTTGTTAAGAGAATCTTATTTAATTTGTATTTCTTTTTCTTTTCTTTTTATCTCGGTTTCTTAGTTAAAAGGAGAATTGAAAACCTTTTTTTTAGCTAATTAGAAAAAAAATTATTATATTTATGGACCTATATAAACCTAGATTTATCTCTTTATGTATAGTTTTCAAGTTCATATATGCTCGTAGTCGTATCATTTACTGTCAAATATTAATATAAAAACTATAACTAGGTCGTAAGTTTTATTATTAATAACCATTTGTATTCCTAACACATCTTAATCAGAATGAAATGCAAGAAGTGGTAGCTTTGCATCCATACATCCCAAAGTTATCAGTTCACGACTTGAAAGCTTCCATAGCAGCCACTCAAATAACATTCTTTCCGAGTCAAGGTTTCTCTGTAGGCATTTGTGTGCAACACACATTGTTTGATGGCAAAAGGGCAACAATGTTTTTGAAAGCATGGGCACATATATGCAAAGAGAACTCCGACATGACAACATCGTTACCACTTGAGCTAACTCCTGTCTTTGATCGAACCATTATTAATTACCCCAAAGAAATAGACATGCTTCACTTGAGCAGTGCCCTAAAATCTAGTTCGGATCCAAACTCTAAAAGCTTACATCCTTCAGGAGTGAGAAGAAATCCACTATCAAGGTACATTTCTGCATCAACTGCATGAATATGGAGCCAAAGAGACAAAAACACGCAAACCAAACTAAAAAGAAACAAATATAAGAAATCACGGAAGAGAAGACATGAATATACGTTACAGATTTGACTACTATACGCACAGGAGGATGTAAAACTCAACTAAATAATTTCACCAGAGAAGCAGAGGAAAAGCCATCTTAAGCATCTTACCAATTCGAAGGGAAAAAATTGGAGTTATACAATTAATGTTATATGGATGGAGATCAAAATTGATTGTTTCTTATTGAAATACCACACAAGTAATGTATATGGATGGAGAAAATAGTGATAAGTGATATGGACAGTTGGGTTAATATAGAAAAGGTTTACCAAGTAATGCAGGGAAAAATAAACTGCTGTAACATAATCCTAATATAGAGGTCAAGTGGAAACTCTTTACGTTATTGGATTGTTAGGATTTCACATCATGAACCCTACATAGGGCCTTATAGCATGTGACATACTATACTGTTAAATAATTTACTCCAACTCTAGCACAGCTAGTTTACAACCTCTATTCAAGAATGTCTTAGAAAGGAACAAAAAGATCGTTCCTCGTAATGTTCTGTTTGCATTTGCAGAAGTAATATAATCAGAGAACAAAGATCTGAACAAATAACTTAATCAATAAAAACTGACTTTACATGAAACCTCATTCCAATAGTTTCCTAGTTTCCACAATATATATAGCCAAGTAAGAATGTGGTAACTACATTACTTCACCATCGAAGACTTTGAAACATCCACATGAAACCATCAGAAATATAACCAGTATCTTTGCATAAGACATCCATTACGGCACAAAAACTCGCCTAATACCAATATGCCATGTAGAAGATGCAGAAGGGTGCCGTCAAAAACTAGGAGAGGTATGAACTTTCTAAGAGACCAACTAGATAGTAGTTACTAAAGAGCTGAGCTAAAACAGCACAAAAAAAATTTCCAATAAAAAATTATAAAATTGAACAGAGAAACAAAACAGATTATTCATATGTTAAACAGGAAAAAAGATTTTAAATCTCCAAGATAAACCTATTACCAACCTTGGATTAACCTTTTCAAGTCCAAGAACCAAAGGCACCAATAGGAGAATCTGTGTCCAATTAGATTTCCCTCTAGAGAACTCTAAACAATGCCTAGCAGCATCTTCAACACAGACTACTGGAGCTCCACCTCGTTCCCCATCTTCATCACCAGAAACAACATAAACAGCCATTGGAAGTGGTTCAGATTCAAGGTTGTTTTCCTCTCTATTAGAGAGAGCAAGTGACTCCCAGGAGCGGCATACAGCATAAGGGCCAATCCATGATCCAGCAGCAAGGCTATAAGTCTTTCCAGCCTTAATAAGATTGTGTATAGAGAAAGGTGATGCCTCAGAATCACCAAAGAGGTGCAAGATGTGGACGTATTCTTGATCTAGCGGCTGCACAATTAATTTCTTTTAAAAAAACATTGATACTAGGCATAATAATGTAGATGGAAAAATCAAATGCATTCACTTTACCTTGGGACCAAGTTTTCTCCATGATCTACCCAAGTGATGAAAAAGCAGTGCTTGCAATGTTGGAAACCAGATAACAATCAAATGAATGAGAAAACCAGGTGTGATCAATTGTTCAAAAGTTATAAAAGTATAATCATGCAAAACTAATGTGAACGAAGAATAAAGCTATACACCTGAGCAACAAGCATCTGACTGCTACGAAGCATGCAACCCCAAAACCAACGTCACTGGTAAGTTTTGAATGACGTCAACAATTGTTACATTATTATTGTGATTCTGGTGTTATTCTGATAGGATCCTAAGGAAAAGCTCCCAAATACAGTCAAGTTGCACCTATAAATGGTTTAGCAAACTGTTATTAATCGGACAATCATAACGCATCTACAAATGCAAAGAAAACAAATTACTTGAACATATCAAGATATTCATGCATATATTTATTAGTGTTTTTTTGTTAAATGATGACATGACCTTGTTATATATTCTTCATTCAAATGATATGTATCATATTGCACAATCAATATTATGACACGTATCTAACAACATATCAAAATTAGTTTCGTTGTACTCAAAACAACACTAAACTCGCATTTCAATAGTTCAGAAGGTAAATAACCATCTCTTAAATTTAGAAGCA
Organism: Euphorbia peplus; assembly: GCA_028411795.1. Classification (NCBI taxonomy): domain Eukaryota; kingdom Viridiplantae; phylum Streptophyta; class Magnoliopsida; order Malpighiales; family Euphorbiaceae; genus Euphorbia; species Euphorbia peplus. Next base: position 921,387 of record CP110843.1, on the reverse strand, counting down.
AATTAAACAAATTAGAAAAGTTTAGAGGATTGGATTTGATTTAAGGCTATGTAATAGATAGTATATTAACTGAGTTGACTAAACTCAAACTATCATGTCAACTCTTGGTGAAAAAAGTCAAACTAAGGTCATCTTCAACCTCTGAATCCAAATTTCAATGGCAGAAATAGGTCAAGCTCTACTTTCTGCATCCCTCCAAGTAGCCCTCGAAAATCTAGCGTCACCCATCATCCAAGAATTCGGTCGCCGTATCCGAATCGACAAAGATCTCAAAACCCTAATCAGAACCCTCTCAAAGATCCAATCAGTTTTATCCGATGCCGAGGCAAAACAGATCAGAGACATCTCCGTCAAGCTATGGCTCCATGATCTTAAAGAAGTCGCATATGACGCTGATGATCTTCTTGATGAGGTCGCCACTGCAGCTTTCCGATTCAATCGTGGATCAAATTTTCTAGCTTTATCGAAAGATTTTGTTTATAAGCTTGGATTAGCCACGAGAGTGAGGGAAATTAACGAGAGGTTGGAGGAGATTGCGAGGGAGAGAGATGAGTTAGGGTTGAAAGAGGGGTTTGGGTTAGTTATGAGTGGGGAGAGATTGCAGACGAGTTCGTTGATCGATGAGTCGAGGGTTTTTGGGAGGGGGAAGGATGTGGAGGTGGTGGTGAAGATGTTGGTTTCGGGTGTGGATTCGGGGAGTAATGTTGGAGTTGTTTCGATTGTCGGGATGGGCGGGTTGGGGAAGACGACGCTTGCTCAGCTTGTGTTTAATGATGCCTCTGTTGTTGAGCATTTTGAGGTGAGGGTGTGGGTTTGTGTTTCGGATGATTTTAGTGTTCGGAGGCTGACGAAGTCGGTTTTGGAGTCAATCGATAAGAGGGCTTGTGATGTTTTGGATTTGGATGTGTTACAGAGTAGTTTGAGGGATAAGTTGATGGGGAGGAAGTTTTTGGTTGTGCTTGATGATGTTTGGAATGAGAAGGAGAGTGATTGGGAGTTGTTACGGCTACCTTTTAGAGTGGGAGCGGTGGGGAGTAAGATCGTTGTGACTACTCGGAGTAAAAAGGTGGCTACGGCCATGGGTAGCTTCGAAGCTTACCATTTGGAAGTTCTGTCTTTTGACGATTGCTGGTCGTTGTTCAAACAAAGAGCGTTTATAGACGGGAACGAAACTGTAAATCCGAACTTAGTTCAGATTGGTAAGGAAATTGTGAAGAAATGTCAAGGTTTGCCTTTGGCGGCAAAGGCACTTGGAGGGCTCCTTCACGGGAAAACAGAAGTCGAGGAGTGGACGATGATCTTGCAGAGTGATATATGGGAGTTAGGAGAGGACGAGGACGAAAACGAAATATTACCAGCTCTAAGGCTAAGCTACAATCATCTTCCATCACATCTTAAGCAGTGCTTTCTATACTGCTCCATTTTTCCGAAAGATCACAATTTTGAGAAGGAAACTTTAGTTTTGCTGTGGATGGCAGAGGGATTTGTGCAACCTAAGCGAAGGAGACGCCTCGAAGATGTTGCATCTGACTATTTCGATGATTTGTTGCGAAGGTCTTTCTTTCAGCAATCCAAAACTTATACTTATTTCCAGAGGTATGTTATGCATGATTTGATTCACGACCTGGCACAATCTGTAGCTGGGGAAATATGCTTCAGGTTTGACGGTGAGAATGTCCGGAATATCCCAGAGAAGGCCCGGCATTCATCCATGTTAGTTGATAAATTCAGGCCTGTTAAATTTGACACCTTGTCTACAGTTAAAGGCTTGCGAACGTTGCTTCTGCATAGCAAAACTTCACACGGGTTCTCTGATGTGGAGGTTCCTTGTGATTTTTTCCAATCTTTGAAATGCCTGCGTTCGTTGGATATGAGTCATATTGCTATAAAAGATCTACCGGATACGGTTGGGGGTTTGATGCATATGAGATATCTTGACCTTTCTTACACCGTTATCAAGGAGTTACCCGAATCCGTTTGCAACCTCTGTAATCTGCAGACACTAATTCTCACCAATAACAACAAACTTATTGCATTGCCGAAAGGTACAAAAGATTTGGTGAATTTACGTCACCTTAACTTGACAGGGTGTTGGCATCTCATATCGATGCCACCATTGTTTGGAAAACTTAAATCTTTGCAGAGGCTGCATCGATTTGTGGCTGGAAAAGAGGTCGGATGTGGAATCGGTGAGTTGAAGGATATGAACGAACTTCGAGAAACACTCTGTATTGACAGAGTTGAAGACGTTCTTAATATTGAAGATGCGAAGGAAGCAAGCTTGAAGACTAAGCAATACATTCACAAGTTAGTACTGAGATGGAGTAGAAGCCGATACATGGGGAATGCAATTGATGACAAGGTGCTCGAGTGTCTCGAACCTCATAACAACCTTAGAGAATTAACCGTTGATGTGTATCCTGGTTTCAAGTTCCCGAACTGGATGGGAAATCCGCAACTATCTCACCTTGAAACAATTGAATTCTTCCATTGCAACAACGCGAAAACTCTCCCACCTCTTGGCCAGCTACCATTTCTCAAATCTCTCTCCATATGTATGATGGAAGAGCTTAAAAAAATCGGTCGTGAGTTCTATGGAGAGGGTAAGATTAAGGGGTTTCCATCCTTGAAAAAACTGAAGCTTGAAGACATGAGAAGTCTGAAGGAATGGCATGAAATTGTGGATGGAGAATTCCCTGTTCTCGAGGAGCTTTCCCTTTCAAACTGTCCCGATGTGGTTAATCTCCCGAAATTCCCATCACTATTCAACTTATTGCTCAATGATTGTCACGAAGCAGTAGTAAATTCTGTGCAGTTCCTCACCTCTCTCACCTCATTGAAGATTTCGAACTTCCGCAAAATGGATTTCTTACCTGAAGGACTTCTACAACCACTGACTGCACTCAAAGAACTTAAAATCGAGCACTTTTATCGGTTGAAGACATTGAAAGAAGAGGTTGGAATGCAAAACCTTCAATCCCTCCAAAGATTTGAACTTTTTTGCTGCCCAAGACTTTTGTCATTTGCAGACAACGGGTTTCCTAGTAAACTGCAGTATTTATCAATTGGCATGTGTAGTAGTATGAAAGATCTACCGAACGGGCTTGGAAGTCTGCCAGTTCTTCAAGAACTGAACATTTCCAAGTGCCCAAAGCTTGTGTCTTTTTCTGTAGATAAGTTGCCAATCTCCCTGAAGAGTTTTAGAATCTCATCCTGTGCCAACCTGGAATCTCTTCCTCTGAGTCTCGATGGACTTGAGAATCTCGAGCATTTGGGTATACGATCTTGCCCGAAAATAGTACGCCTGCCAGTTTCGGGGCTGCCAACATCACTTCATTCATTGTCTATTGATGAATGTAAATTGTTGGAAGAGAGATGCGCACAAGGTTGTGAAGATTGGCCAAAGATAGAACATGTTCCTCAAAAGTATATCAGGTTCTTTTGAATAATGCCCACTGTCCGAAATGAGGAAGGGGAGCGACATAATGATTCACTGTGTTTTACAATAAGTTCATCCTGCATCTGACCTAATAATTTTGTTTCAGATCAAAGATCGTTAAGTTGGAGGATAGCTATCTCGTATTTGATGGATATAACTTTTGTAAATACTAATTATTTTAAATGTATTATCTCGTTCTTTATTTCGGGATCACTTGGAAGAGAAAATTTTCATGATCTATGACAAAAAAGCATGAACCTTTGAGTTGAGGAAACATACGACTTTCATAACAAACAAATGATTATTCATCTACTTTTGATCTTCTTTAATAACCAGGACCTCAAAAAACACCCGAACAAGTGCAATTTTGGCTAGGACAAAATCGGGTTCAAATCTGATTATCCTTATAACTCTGCCGACTACATTTTGAATTTCACAAAAAGACCCTTTTTGCTGTCAAGCTACTTGGCAAGGATAACCTGACTTACCTTCTAAAAACAGTTCTGTAAATGAAAAGGACTAGGATTACAAATTTGTCCCATAATATCAATTGTCAAGTTGAATGATCATATCAAAATCTGATTCTACTAGCTCGAACATATGCGGCGAAACCAGCAACTAAAGCTAGCGGTGAGAAAAAAAGACGCGGTTCAGTTTATTTTGCACTGAACAGATTGGCGCTGTGCCGCTGTCCTAGCTAGGACAAAAGAAGAAAACATCAACCTCATATGTCGGACGAAAAAATATATATAAGCCTAATCAGGCATCATCCCTTTCCGGCAACCGAATTCTGAGCAGAAAGCCACCTCGAACCACCACTCTTAAGGTAGTTCCCAGCAGACGGAGTAAATGGCTCCCTATGGATCCCTTGCTTTCACCTCATTGAAAGTTATCATCTCCGTCTTTAAATTCAAAAAAGTAAGCATGCATCTTATTATTGCAAATCAGGATTTGGTAAAAGAAAATCACAGGCCATGTCACTTGGAAAGATTAAACCCACTTGAGGTCTGCTAAGACTTATTAAAGGTGATAATTAAGTATCTTTAAGCGCGTATGCACACAAACACACTAAACAATAGTCGAGTATAGAACTTCTAGAATGAATTCCAGTCAACATTCTGATGATAGATCGAGATATAGATAGATAATAGTTTTACTTTACGGACTAATACTACTTCTATTCAAGCTGCCAGTATCATTTCAGGGTCCTCTGCTACATATGAGTTAAAACCAGCTAACTTCCACTTGACAAGGATCAAAATCGGCTGACAACAAACAAAACGCCACCAAATTACCAGCAAATCAACAGATTTGATAAAGGAAAACATGAAAGGGATAAAGGAAGGAATTACCCTTACAAAAATCTGAAAAGGGCACGTTTTTCTTCTCATCCAGAAGGTTCTACATCCTTGGCTCTATCATCTGCATTGCCGGAACGATTTTCTGAGGTATCAATGCGAACACTGCTTTTATACTGACTAGTAGACTGGGAATCACCCGATGGGCCGGAATAACTCTGTATACTCTTTCCAGCCTCAGGCAAACCTATGGACGAGGTTGTTGTCCCTAATGCCCTTTGTTCACTAGGAAGCTTTCTTGAAGCAGGCGACTCGGGTGTGTCGGGGTGCTTTCCAGACATATCCCTATAGAACAGCAAATGAGCCACAGTTCGGTCTATGGGATTTGTCTCCGTTTCAGCTTCGGACATCTTCACGTTCCTAAAATGTACCATAAAGATTGTACTCAGTAAAATGACTGCAACAAGAAAATCTTACCACAAGACCCTAAATTTGTGTTTCACAGGAAAAGAAAAATATTGAAAATGCGGAGAATGAGAGGTGTATGACATATATCAACCTGTTTTGACCACTGATTTCCTCTTTTGTGAGTTCATCTCGGCTGCTATTATTGTTACTGCTGGTACGACTCGTGAAATGCCTTTGCAATGCACTTTGTGCCAACCGGAACAAGCTGTCTCGCATGCAAAGTCGAGTTCTGACATCCATCTGAAGTGAAAAATTGATTTGAAATTGAAACTGGAGCAAATTTAGTCTATCACGAAAAAGAAGTAATTATACCTTTCCGACAATATCTTGAAGCCGGTAGAGTACAGTGTCCTCCCCCGAGCAGTCATCAACTGCTAAGGACATTGAACTCGAATCATCCTGTTCGGCAGGTGAGTTAGGATCAAAAGCAGGAAAATTGCTTAGATCCTCCGTTTCTAGATCAGCACCCTCATCAAACTGCTTCCGATTTTCCTGGGGAAATTTGTGTGCCACAGATTGATCGCTACATGAAACTTGCTGACTAAATTGCTTCTGCTGTTTTTGAATGGCAATTAATGCCTGCATCTGCTGCCTCTTCCTTAACTTTTCGATCTTTTCCTGAGGAGTCATGGTCTGAGTTCTAACCGGTGAGTCAGCTACGGGGTTTGGTTTACCCGAAGAAGCTTCATAACCAGAAAGCACAGACTGATTCCTAAAATCCAGAGACTGTATGTGAGACAAGACTGGCATGGTAGAACATGTATTCACAAGAGTCCCGTATTGAGAAGGGGCCATTGACGGATTGGACACAAGATGGTACTGCAATGGTTCATGTCCGTGTAGCGTCCTTGGTTGGCTAAGAACTGAAGGGGAAGGATTGAAGAAGGTGGGTGCAAATTGGTTCTTAAATTGATCAGGTAGGTTCCCAACTGAAGACCACTTACCATAAGAATTTTGGTACAGGGCCACATTGGTTTGTTGCTCCAACCGTTTCCGACTCTTTGATGACTTCTTTTGCTTATGAACCTATTCACATGGAAACCAATGAAATAACTATTAGAGTAAGTTAAGTTCAGCTTTCCACAATTTGGTAGACAAACCGAACACATGAAGTCGTTATTTTTCTTTTTGACAAATTAACTTACTACTTGTAACATTATCGAAATTAGCTAAGTGAAGTGGAACCTTATGTGGGAATTCTTGTTGGGTTGCGACATTCTTCCCCCTTGTGATCAAATCTTCCTGCAAAAGGCAATACGTCAAAATATACTTTTGTTGTCACTTCTTTCACGCAAGTAATGTTGACAAATACGACAATAACAAAGCAGTATACTTTTCGTACCTGCTCCTTCAACACGAGCTTACTTTTTGCTCCGAAAATTTCTACATGATCCAAGGCAGCAAAAGCATTCTGCAGACCGTGTGATGCAGGAACATTCATTTTCCCATAGTCAAGGGTAAATGGCTGATCATCCTCTTGTGCATACTCTGTTTTAATTTCAAAATGCTCAGATGTACTCCCAAGAGGCCCCAATTGGGAGTCGGAGAACAAGGGAAAGGACTTCCCGGGACTGCTAATAGCATCTTTCGAAGAAGGCCAAAGCTCATCAGCATCACCGAGACTCACAGAGCCAAATATTGGATCATCATTGCTGCAAGATCACCACTTGCGAGGATATTCAGTCAGATGGTTGTCATTGTAATATGAGAACTAAAAAAAATAGTCGATATTGCAAGGAAACTTTGATTTCAAAATGTTTCACGTTTCTGAAATGATTTGGAAACCGAAACTCTTGAGAAACATGGTGAAAAGTTTACAAAATAAACATAGACAACACAAGCCTTTCCTTAACCAACACTACCCGAATCTAAACCACAGATAATGGTTTTACATTACAAATGAGATGGCAAGATGAAAGTAATAAACAGACGTGTGCTTTACCTAAATATTGGATCAAGGTCATCAAAGCTTGCAATGTTATCCCATCCATAATCATCAAAATGACCTTGTTCTTTACCTTTTTGAAATATTTCCAAGTCCTTATCGAATTGAACTGCCTCTGCTGAAAGAAAATCTGATGATTAATTTCGTGCAACACTTCATATCTACTTCTTATTATAGAAATTGGTGTCTCAAATTTCGTACTTTCAGTTAACTTGTTAGTTACTGATGTATTATCCAGGGAATCCTGATCAGTTTTAGTAGTACTTGACAAAGACAGGTTACGCCATGAGTCGATGCCAAACCCTGAAGCTGAAGCTCCTCCGCTCGATTCAACGTTCGAACTGCTCCCAAGCTTTCTGCCTCGGGTATTGAGTTTCTCTCCAGGAGGGTTCTGCTCGCTAAACTTGGAGTTGTTAACTTCATGAGCCCAGTCCTTTTTTGTGCCATGGTCTTCTTTTGCTTCTCGATAGGGCACAATATGATCATCACTCTCGCCAGCCTCGTCCCATATTATATTCGAAAGCTGCAATAAAAAGAAATGTTATGAAAATGATGTACAATAAGAATATGCCAACACCCAATACTTGAGAAACCATACACATTAGCTACATGAAAGAGAGACGGACTAGTATGTAATAAAAGAGAGAGGTTAGCAAAAGTATGAGTTTCATATAAACAAATCATTTAGGAACTGAAGGTTGACTCCAAATAAAAGACGTTCATGAAAACAACATCTTCTTTGTTACGAGTCATCTCATGTGCAATATCAAACTCCTAGGAGATGAAGTCCCCCTCTAACAAAGTTTCCGTGACAATCTAAGCTTCAAATCATATCTCAAAACATATAAATTATAATGACCATTATGGCCTTCTCTGCACTTATGATAATCGCCTTCTTCAATTCACAAATGAAATTAAAGAAACGTCAATGGGACACTTGTGGAGGCAAATCTACTCTAATGCATTGCAGCAACCGTGCTCGATAGAACATCTCCTAACAAAATGGCTATATGCACAACTGCTGTTAGTAGACAGAGAAGACTGATCTCACAGCCTGCAAATTAAATACTCTATTCCTAAACTGCATTTAACATATTATTAAGCAGTACTTTCCCTTTACAAAATGTTAAGCTCCGAGCAACATTACTTTCCCTAAACTCCTAGCAGCATTCATCTTTAGAAATTTGTAAATCCTTCTATGCCAAACACTTCTATTGCTGTATGAGCTCCAATATTTTTACTCAAATTGCATCAAATCGCATCAATATTTTTACTCAATTCCTTCCTAGATAAATATCCATCTACAAGTAAAGTCTTCAAGTGAGCATGCCATTTCATCTTTACTTCACTAAAAACGCTATCCAGAAAAGGTCTGAATTAAGACACTTTACCGAAATAATTTGATAGAGTGACTAGTAGGAATAGGGGTATTTTGGACATAGGGTCTTAGTAGTGTCTAGGGTATGAGCCTTTAGTATATAAGGCATAGCTATAGAGTAAGAGCATCTCCAAAAGACTCCTGAGGAGTTTCAATGAAAATAGAGCTCCAAGAGCCTCCTAGTCACTCCTCAAATCACTAGGAGCTACACTCTCTCTCCTCACTTTTAAGAGTCTCTCTCATACTCCTTAGTTCATATTTTAATAATATTTTAGCATTTAATATTCTCTCTCATGTGTCTATTGGTAGATATAGTATTAGAGAATAAATCTAATAATGAAAAATAAATAAGGAGCTAAGATAAAAAAACTATTGTTGGAGAGGACACAATTTAGAGTACCTTTAAATCACTAAGAGTCAATTTTTTATATTATTTTTAGAGAGTGAGCTAAGAGTCTCTTGGAGATGCTCTAAGAAGGGGGGTTATGAGAGTTAATGTTTGGCTGCTATATGCAGAGGCTCTTCCATTTTGGTTGAGAGGGAGATTTCTCCCGGGGGATTAGGCTCTAGCTTAGTCCATTTATCTATTGTTCATCTTTATAGTCTTTTTATTTATCAATATAATCAATATTCTCTTTTATATCCTGTTCTTGAGATTCTAGTTTCTAACATAATTAGTAACCATCTCAGTTCTGTTCAATCTGAGCTTGAAATCTCCAAACTTGTACCTCATGAAAGTCAATCAATTTAATCCTAAATCTTCTTATTCGAGGATTCAGCCGAGTTCAAAAATCTCTAAAATTCATGCTCAGTCCCAAGCTAGGGAAATCCCCATAACTGTACCAAATGAAACTCAACAATCTAACTTCTTTCACTCGATTAAATATCCAATCTAGTTCAAGAATCTCCGATATCTCAATCCTAACAACAATACAACAACCGAATTAACTCAAAAATCTAGACACCTGAGTTCATCCCCATACATTCCGTACTCAAACAACAAAACATTAGTCCTGAAATGATTCAGGATCAGCTAACACAAACCAACATCAAGTCTGTCAGATATTAATATAAAAAATGTTGTTAGCCTTAAGCTCGAGCTTTTCGCTCAATGAGTTAAGTAACATGGTATCAAAGCTTCTCCGATCAATGAGTTTGATTTCTGGCAACCTCAATTAAAAACACAGGGTGTTTGAGCCTGTGTTGTTGTTCACTTTTCAAAGCCCCAATCGCGTAAGGGATGAGTCAGAGATTAATATAAAAGATGTTGTTAGCTTTAAGCTCGAGCTTTTAGTAAAATTTAGTAACATCAATAACACAAACAAAAAAAACCACTAAAGAAGTAAAATTTAAACAGCAAAACTGAAATGAATTTACCTCGTCGTCGTTCCAATCAAACATCGCTAAAATAAACTTCAACTCGAAAACCCAAATCAAAGAAACGCTCGTAGATTACTCTACACATCGCCGATCTTTCTAAAAACTTCACTCAAATCAACCAAAAACCCGACAGATCGCATCAAAATCCGACCCAGACCCGCAAACCGAACCGAAAATCAAATCCAATTTCGACCCATTAGAGCAAATCGGAAGCAAAAAGAGGGAAATGAAAAGAAAAGCAGAGCTTAACAGTAGCAAGAAATTTCCAGAGAAGAATAGGAGGGAAAGAAGACAAAGGCGGCATATGGCACGTGAGAATCACGTGTAAATGATTGGCTGAGATTGGTGACACGTGGATGAGAGAGTATCTAAAATATGTGGCTAGGAGGGAGGCGGATCAAATGGTGGGATGTTATTGGTTGGGTTTGAATTTGGGGTGAATTTGAGGTGAATTTGGTGGCGTATTTAAATTGTGGTGGTGATAATTTGGGAAGTCGCTTTCATGTGTTGGGTTGGCTATGACTAAAGTGTTGTTATCCACTATTTTTGGTATTAGATTAAGGTTTTTAAGTAGGTGATTAAGAGGTAATCGTGTCTTAGTTCAAATAATTAAATAGCAAAATCAACTTCTTTTTTTTCTAATAAATTTTTTAACTAAGAGTAGATCTACCTGCTTTCAAGATCAGGGTCAACTATAATAAAAATTTAGCTAAGGGTAGAACTACCCGCTTTCAAGATCAGGGCCAACTATAATAAAAAAGTTAGCTAAGAGTAAACCTACATGCTTTTAAGAGCAGTGCCAACCACAGATATCAATGAAGGTCTACAGTAGAATTTACAAATTATTTACTAATTAAAGCTAAAATTTGACGATGCAAGAGACATCAAACTTTTCAAATAAAAGATGGAGTGTCCACTTAGAAATAAATCTTTTTAGTATTGTTTATCCAACTGCGTAAAAGCTTGTTCAACGTTTTTCAAACCGATGATCTTTCAGTTAAATTTTATATATATATATATATATATATATATCAACTTTAAGAGTTTACAGGTTTCAAAACTTTTATGTTAGGATTTTATGTTCGAGTTCTTATATATACATAAAACTTTAAAACTTTAATTAGACTGAGCATCCATGTAAAAGGTATTGAACGAATATTGAATTAATAGATCAAATAAATTTATTTAGGAATTTGCTAATTAATATAAAACAAAAATGTGTCTTTTATCCTAAGATACCCCTTTTATCTTAATTGAGGATCTAACATTATTGATAATGCCTAATTTTAGTTTGTCACGTACACTTGTTATAATCAATTTTGGTTTAGTAAAAAAATGTGTTAATTATAATTGAAAAGATCATATTAAAAAATACTAATAAAAAATCTTATCTAATATATGCAGAATACAAATGGATGAGTTCAAATATTGATGTAATTTTAAATTTTGTAATGTGTTATATGTGAGATTCGTTAAGACTGATTTATTTGTTTGAGCTATGTTTGAGTAATATACATTTGTATAACTTATTGGACTCTTATCTCGTACTTTTCTTTTCTTTTAATATATTGAGTCTAGTTTCAGTTCACTGCTTTGGAGGTACTAACCTAATTAGAATGTCGCCATGGTTCCGTTTAGTAGCTTCCCGTCTTTTATTTAGAAAAAACTGGTATAATTTAAAATAAAAATAGTGTTATAGTTTCTATATTTGGTTTACCAAAAGAAATTTGTTTCAATACTGAAATCATTAATGATTCTAATTAAGGATGTATATTGAGAAGTTGTCTGTAAGTGGGCCTTGGGTCTGTGAAATGTGGGCCTTAATGGAAAGCGGAAAACAAATAAAATAAAGGCGCGGATAAAAACGACTTCACTGGGGATCGAACCCAGAATCTCTGGTTTCGTAGACCAGCGCCTTATCCATTGGGCCATGAAGTCATCTTGATGTTACTTTCATATTTAGAAATAGTTTATAGTATACAACAAGATTTATAAATAGGAGTAATAAAGCAAGATTTATAAATAGGAGTAATAAAGTGGCTACACAAGTAAATGTAGGTTTTTTTTATTGCAAAATGAGAACTAACGCCCGGGTGTTTTGTATTAATTTCAGCAAAATTAATTCAGTTCACTTAAAAAGAATAAGGATTAACGTTGTCGTTATAAAACTATATATTCTTTAAACTTATTTATCTCAAGTTAGGAATGTGCCTTACAATAAATATTGATTGTCATTGGTTTCTTTTACATCTAAGACTAGCTGTTTTTAGAAAATGAGCAGTGATGGTTGTGTGGATTGAGATAGGACGATGATGGAGACAATCAAGTAGCAAACATGAGCTAGGATGGGTTGATGCCACCTCCCTCTGATGCTCAAGTTAAAAGTGGAATGAATGAGGAAAGACGACTAATCAATAATGGATAAAGATGAATAGTGAATACACAGTTAATCCCTTGCCTTTTGTAATAGAATGAAAGGTTACATGAACATGTGTCCATCAATGTTGGACTGTGAATAGAGTCTAGGGAGTGATTACGTAGAAGTTTTGGTACATGCCCTTTGTGTGGTGATGTCGCTTGTCCTCAATTGTGGTATCTAGGAGTATGATACGTCTATGAGCATTCTTATAAAAAGAATGATGGTCCTTTAGTGGAAGGTTGTACCACGTGTCGGTGACATTATTTTTCGTGATATCACCCACGCCGCCCGTAGATCTAAAGAGTGAGAGGATTTGGTATATTGAATTAGGTTTTCTACATTTTCTAGGTGCTTTTGAATATTGTAATCAAGAAATCAATGAATAAATAATAAAAAGAACTTATACTAGAAAATGGTCTAAGTGACTTCAAACTTATTCCTCCTCAAAATCAAAAGGATGGTGCGTGTTTGCTTTTATTTAAACTAGTAAAGTTATCATCAATTACCTTCATGATGAAGTTTTTGCTATTTTGATTTATGAATCTTATATTATTAGCGAAGAACAAATGGTATTTTTATTGCCTTATGTGAAATGCAAAAAGACGTATGATGCGTGTTTTAGCACAGGGGTATAATAGAATCAGAATACGCACAGGTCATCAATCACAGTATAAAACGTAAGTACGAGTATCGATCCACAGAGATCTTTGGGTCATTCGTTTCAGGGTTTAAGATTTAAGAGAGTCCAGTAACAAGGGGGTTTTAAAGCATGAAATGACAAGAATTAAGGAGAAAGCAAGTAAACAGATTGTAAAAGGCAGATTTGGGTGAGAACAGGGTTGTTCTCTGAGCACAAGGCTGGAAGAAGGGTTTGTAAACAATAATAAAAGAGCACATGGAATGAGCACAGGGTCTAGCGCAGCACAGATCTCTTAGATCTATGTTAAACTTGTTAATACGTGGTCAAGTGGTTCCCAAAAGTATCATTCTCCCACGTCTCCATGGCGAGAACGAATAAAAGGAAGGTGAAATAGCATCTCTGCGGACTTCCACCTAACTTGCACAGGCCTAGGAATCGGAACAGGGTTACTCTGATCTCTCTAGAGTACCGTACACATCAAGCAAGGTTAACAACCATCTCTAGCATATTATTTGCTTAACCTTGTAGTCTAGATCCAGATCTTACCTATTTTCTCTCGAAATATAGATAAACCATGCATATATATCAAGGCCTTTAATATATAATGATCTCTTAAGCACAAATCTACAAGTTAACCACGTAAAAACAACTTAACAAAGATATTTAGAGCTCCGGCATTGCCTTCCCAGCTCACTCCATGCAAATAGAACTACTCACTACTCATAACGAAGGATTTATGTCATAAACACCCAATAACATTCAAAATATAACTTTTGTATTAAGAGGATTCAAAGGGAAGAGCTCCCTCCTTCAATGGCAGAATACCAAGGAAGAAGAGGAAGAACCCAGAAAACCGTACGAAAATAAGAGAGGAAAATACAAAAGCTAACTCAGAAAAGTTGGTGAAATGATAAGGATAAAAAGTGTATCAAAAGGGTGCTCTACAAGCAAAGGGGAACATTCCCTTAAATAGACAAACAAAGGGATGCCCTAATAAATGGCAATCCCCAAAATACCCAACAAAAAGGACAAAGTTCTGACGCAATAACAGAAAGCAAAACAGGCGCGCGCCCTAGTGACGTCACCAGCATGACACGGGTCTTCAAAAGTATTTCTCCTCCCTGGCACAGACTACTCTCCAAGCACAGACTGCTTCTTTCCCAGCTTAAGACTTCAGAATGTTCATTTTTAGCACAGACTTCTCTCAACAAGCAATCAGACCTGCTCCAAAACAATTATAAGCAAACAATACGAAAAAGAGATAAAAGATGCAAACAAATGCAATGAAACAGCCCAAAAAACTATCAAAATACCCGCACAGTCTGTGCACATCAACGTATTATCGAGCATTTTGTTAATATTGTGCATATTAGTGATACGTTGCATTATAACTTTAAGTTGTTGGAGATTAAGACATTATTTTCTGATCATGGTTTGAGTCCAAACATTGCTTTAAGTAGGGCTATAATATAAACACACGAGTTTAATACTCCGAAGACATTGGTCTTCAAAGCAAAGACCTTTTGTAATTGATGAGTATAAAAAAAACCCACATCTTTACTATTTTATCCTTTTTCTAGCACTACCAAAATATCGTTTTGTCACGGAAGAAGTAGTGAGACAATAACCCTTTTTTTTTAGAAAAATATTTAATTGTTAGTTGATTTAATGGGATCGATTCAAAACTTCTATTTAATATTGTTTCTTCAGTATAAAAATATTCAAATTAATGGCAAAATCCGTGTTTTCTTTTATATGTACGAAAAGTTCAAACTTCATACCCAAAATACTTGGCACAATAATTTGAGTTGAGTATAATATTATTTTTCATCTAAAAACGGTCTAGTAAATACGTATCTAGATACGGATACGTATCCGACTCGTAAATGGACCTATTAGTTTAATAAGGAATCTCTACAGGGACAAAGATAAAAGATTTTTTTGTTTAAGTTAACAGACGGGAAAATTACCAACATATTACGAGACAGGATGGAAACCATCCCATCACACCCTGTAAAATTCATGTGATCAATTTACATATTCTTCATGTGAATTCCAAAAGGTTCAATTTGAACAGTTACATTTGACACACACGCTTTTGTTCAGAATTATATCCTTTATGAGTTTTTATTACCAATTTAATAAACAATGTTATCATTTCATTTGGCGTTAATTTCAATATTAATTGTCTTAGCAATTATAAAATTAATTGAATTTGTAAGACACAAATTCATTTTTAATCATATAACACACACAAAATATAATAGTCTCATGTGATGCTTGGTATTTTATTGCTTCAATTCATTATAAATATATCAAAAAATATACTAATTTGTGAATAATTAAAATGTTGATGATACAATTTTATTATTATCAACGAAAATTCTACAGTACATCAGTATGTACTGTTGTGTACCAACCAAATATCAATTTTGGTCCACTTGAAAATTTTCTATTTGACCCTTATTCTTTTATTTTTTTATTCATTAGAAGGAAAAAAAAGACAGATCTATGGCAAACTGAGTGTGTCACCGAATAGCTTCAATCTCCGGCGGCATCTTTACCGGCCGCTGGTTACCGCCAACTATCACATATATGTCTTTGTTCGTTGGTCATCGCCGACTGTTTATTAGTGTTGACAAATAAAGATTTTGTTTCATTCTTTCTTCAATTCTATAGCAACTCCAAATTGGGAAGTAAATAAAATCCAGTTTTGGGACTTTTGCTCATCTCAATCAAAAATTCCCAAAACAATAGAACATTTACAAAATTAATTTTGTTTCATGGAGCTTATATGAATCAGAGGAATAGTAAGAAAATAAAAATCATCTTTTTTCGGCGGTTGGATGCTTAGATGGAAGTTGGTGGTGATTTTTCTTGGTTGATTTGAATATGCTGTAAAAGAAGGAGATAAGAAAATGGATGAAAAGAGTGTTGACGTTGATTGTGATTTTAATAGTAGTTGAAGAGAATGGAGAAGAAAAAAGGAATAAGGAAGAGGAAGGGTATTATTGAAAAGAAAAGGAAAATAAGGACCGAAATGAAATTTTTTGTGGTACATAGCAGTACATGCTATGTACTGTAGAAGCATCGTATTATCAAAGTTAGAAAGTAGGTGATGATCATTCGTCATCTTGAGCTGTTTCCTAATAAATCTAATTCTTATCCTAACATACTTAAAAAAAAAAAAAAGTTAACTATTTCGGAAAATTTTAATTAATTGAAATTTTTTCCCATGTCTGATCACTTTTCTATTGTCTACCATCATCGTCTGGTTTTTCTTTGACAAGAATCGAGATCTGTTTTTGGTGTCTCAATTTCCATTTCGGGAAGAAAAAGATTATGTAGGTATGCAGGAGAAGCTGTATTTGTTTGAAACTTCAAAATTGTCAAATAAATATTGGAATTTTTTTTGGTCCTTTTAAACTTTTAGTTTCTGTATTTAATATGTGTTTTATGAGTAGAATAAAACTTCTATATAGAAATACATTATATAGAAATAAATTTTTAATTGTTATACAAAAGGGTCCCAAGAACTGAGAGTTTTTGTTATACCAACTTCTATATAAGAATAACTTTCCAATTATTCTACAGTAATATTAATATTTGTAAAAATCAATATTTAGATTATAAATATAAATTTTCTCGATTATTTGGTTGGTAACCGAACTACACCGAACTCGAAAACATTCAATTATTATACAGTATGTTTTTGGTTAGATTTACAAAATTTGGGACTTTCTAATTTAGTTTAACCAATAGTTTCATACCAAATCGGTGTGCACCTCTATTAAAACCTCACCTAAAACCTACCAAAATAACATTGAAATTGAGATATGTTTTCTCTTTCTTTTGGTAAGGGGATATGATTTCTCTAATTTTCAGACCTAGCTTTTCTCGCTTTTACACTATATTATTAGAAAATTCCAATAAAGAAAAACAAATTATAAAATAAAATAATAAAACAAATATCTAAAGTATTTGTTGGATTTTTGATGCTGTAAAGACAGGTGGAATTCATGCTTGCATGTAAGAACAGTGGAAGCCAGGTGAACAAATTCTGAAAACTTACCAAAATGTCATTTATTTTTTTGTTTTTATTCACTGAAAAATGAATACTACCATATATATAAAGTTCACTTTTCTTGACGGTGTTTTCCATGTGAATTTTGTACAAAAATACATTTCTACTTTCTAGTACAAATATAAATATTATATATAGTGATTCTATTTTATTAGAGTGACAATTTAATATGATGTGTTGCACTTAATTATCAGTAAACGCAGGGATCTTAAGAGAGTTTGGGTTGGACATTTCGACTAGATCGACACTTTGAAACACAACCCACACTGCACTTAATTATGAATGCAAATGCTTCATTAATTGAATAAATTTGAAATTGCATCACCTAATAAGTATTTAACATAAAATTAAAATGCATTATTTTTACGTATGGATGATATTCACGGTCTTGAGTAACCATGAATCTAAATTTATATTTTAAAATCTCTTTTAAGTTATAAACATTTCGAATGTGAAAAAGGTACCTACGATTTAAAGTTTGAAAAATTATTAAATCTACATGCGTAAATATATCACCTTTGCAATAGAAAGAATTTTTCTGACCAGTAGTTCTGTCCATAGAGGTGCAAAAAGGGAATAGGCACGACTGTTGCCAGCGAATACTATTACAGAAAAATATAAATTTAGAACTGTTTATGGAAACTCTAATAGCGATAACATGAACTTTAACTAGACGAAATTGTTATAACTTAAAAGAGATTTTAAAATATAAATTTAGATTCATGGTTACTCAAGACCGTGAATGTCATCCATACGTAAAAATAATGCATTTTAATTTTATGTTAAATACTTATTAGGTGATGCAATTTCAAATTTATTCAATTAATGAAGCATTTGCATTCATAATTAAGTGCAGTGTGGGTTGTGTTTCAAAGTGTCGATCTAGTCGAAATGTCCAACCCAAACTCTCTTAAGACCCCTGCGTTTACTGATAATTAAGTTATAAACATTTCGAAATAGTAGTGCACTTTAAATTTATATTTTAAAATCTCATTATGCTTATGGAAACTCTAATAGCGATAACATGAACTTTAACTAGACGAAATTGTTATAAGAATACTAGTGCACCCTGCCTTTAGAGTTTATAAACCAATAAACCCTTTGCGAAAAAGAATAATAACTGCGATTGGCAATCAATTTTATTACAAGCCAGAAAATTGCAACAAGAGTTGTTTCTTTAAAGGTTTGTCGAACGATATATATTATAAATACAAAAATCTCTAAAATGACATATATTGTGGGAAAGTTTTAAAGCGCTCACGGTAAGGTATTTCCTTAACTATAAATAGGTATTTATGTTTATCAAACTCTAAATAGCTCGTCGTCCTTTATAATTTGAAAAAGTAATGTATTTCAAGAGCATTCTAAAACATGTCGTGTCGTGGACCTCAGGGACAATAGAAAAAGGAAAAGAACAAATGTGTTCCAAATGTCATTAGTTTTATTGGTTGAATATAAGAATGAGGTGGCAGCGAGCATGTAAGAAAATTTATAGTTTGGCACTATAAATAAATGGTAATGGAACAGTCTTCTTCACACAGAATCAACAAAGCTAGAGAGATCAAAATTAAAAAAAGAGAAAAATCCATGGCTTCCATTGTTGTTCCTCAGAATTTTAATGCTGTTGAAGATGCTGAATCTCTCAGAAAGGCCTGCGAAGGTTTATTTAATTAAATTAATCAATTGGTTTTCTTAATTCCAATCTTGTTTTTAAAAATTTCATTTGCACTTTGTTATCATCTAAATTTCCTTGTACTGTGATTCAATACAATCTTGACGGTTATAATCAATTTCTTGATTTTCCGGTTAACTATTTCGGCAGGGTGGGGCACCAACGAGAAGGCGGTGATCGGAGTTCTTGGCCACAGAAACGCTGCTCAGAGGAAGCAGATCAGGCAAGCTTATTGGGACATTTACCAAGAAGATTTAGTCAAGCGACTCGAATCTGAGCTCACCGGAGATTTCGAGGTGATTACAAGTTACAGAAAACACTTCTCTTTACTAGCGTATCCGTTTCTGTACCGGTGCCTGACACCATCTACGTGTATATATTTTCATTTTAATGTTATTTAATGAAATATTATGTTAAACTTCTCTTTACTAGCGTATCTGTTTCCGTGCTTTGTCCGACACCCTGTTTTCATTTTAAAGGCTTTTTAATGATGGTAATTATGTTTTAGAAATAGCGTTTTCCGTGTCTATGTTTCTGTACAGAGGGCTGTTTACCGATGGAATTTGGAGCCAGAGGACAGAGATGCAGTTTTGGCCAATGTGGCTATGAGAAAGTCTCTTGATTATCATGTCCTTGTTGAGATTGCTTGCGCCCGATCAGCAGAGGAGCTCCTGGTTATCCGGCGAGCATACCAGGCTCGGTATAAGCGTTCTTTGGAGGAAGATGTGGCGGCTCATACTGCCGGCGATACAAGAAAGGTATGTTATTAATTATTTTCTGATTCATTTTTATAAATGTTTAGGGGGTTGGTAGATCGGGCCACGGGCTGGCCAGATACCATTTGGTCTGCCCATGTTGCGTCTTATGGGTCGGGTTTAGACAAGAAAAACTTGGCCTGTGCCTGGTTATTCGTTTGTTTAATGTCAAGATTGATATTTTCAAAAATAAGACGTTTAGCCCGCACACTCTATCTTATTTATATTAATTATGTAATTAGTTTCTAGTTTATTTTATACATACATGTTTATGGGGTTAGTAGATGAAGACCAGAGCTGGCTAGATACCATGTGGTCTGCTCATGTTGCGTCTACTGGATCGGGTTCAGACAAGAAAAACTCGGTCTATGCCTGTTTGTTCTTCCTATTTTATATCAGGACTGGAATTCATAAAAATAAGACGTTTTGTCTGCGCATTCTATCTAATTTATATCAGTAATATATCATTTTAAAATGAAAAATATGTGGATAAGATAAACATGTCTGGACTAGGCTTGTCATTTGATTTCCAAGCCGAAATTCGGATCACCCCGACTCATGAATTAGCTAGCATACTTCATAAGTTCTCTTAATAGTATAACTAATGTGTCATAAAAATAATGATATAAGTGACATGTATTAATATTTTTTAGATGGGTACGCGTCCCATATGGAAAGTTTTTTTAAGTATTTCTCCTCTCGGGGTCCTTAAAATGGTTCAACATATGCAACATTACCAATGTGAATTGTTAATCACAGTCCATTTTTTTTACTATCCGTTGCCCACTTTTTTCAATTTTGCCCTTGTCGATACATGATTGTTAGATATCTGACATGTGTCAATTTTCTACGGGCAGCTCTTGGTCGGGTTGGTGACATCATTTAGGTACGAAGGAGCAGAGATAAATGCGAAATTAGCAAAATCAGAAGCCCAACTCCTTGAGGATGCAATCAAAGACAAGGCCTATAATACTGATGAAGTCATCAGAATTCTCACTACTAGAAGCAAAACACAACTTATGGCTACTTTCAACAACTTTAAGGATCATCATGGCACTTCCATCACTAAGGTTAATTAAGTGATTTAACACATTTTATTTTATTAGTTGTGATCGTTGATCTTTATCGATTTGATTGTTTGATCAATTGGTTCGTGGTTGATAGGTTCTGTTGGCCGAGCATGCTGAGAATGATTTCACGAGATTGATGCGCATTGCTATTCGTTGCATCAACGAACCCCTCAAGTACTACGAAAAGGTAAGAATACATTTTTAACGCTTAAGAAGTCGGGATAAAAGGATTAATTTGACATTTTTACTTCACTTTTAGGATCAATTCGGTTATTTTATTTAGTATGGTGTTTTCTTAAAATCTGACCAAAATGATCCTTCACTTTTGGACTAATTAATATGATTAATATTATCGAGTTATGTACCAAGTTCATACTAGAAGCTCATCTTAAGCTAAATATTTTACAAGTCTGAATTGAAGGGCCAATTTGAATTTAGACATATATGGTTCCTTAAACTTCATTCTTTTTCAAATTAGTCCAAAATATCGGACTGCCTTAGCCAATCCGACCCGTTACTTTTAGTTTAAATTGAGAGTGGATTAGCTTAGGCTGAGTTTTTTTATACATACAAGTCCGTGAGGTCCAATCCGACCCTTAAACGGGTACAAATTTGACCCGATCTAAATCACCTTTTTCGATATAGGTATTGCGAAATGCGATAAAGAAGGTGGGAACAGATGAAGATGCAATAACAAGAGTGATAGTGACAAGAGCAGAGAAAGATTTGGTGCATATCAAAGAGCTTTATTACAAGAGAAACAATGTGCCTCTTGATCAGGCTGTGGCCAAGGAGACTTCTGGAGATTACAAGGCGTTCCTCCTCGCTCTTCTCGGGAATTGATTGAAATGTCGCAATGTTGTTTGATCGGGAACTTTCTTTTGGTGATCGTGAAATTGCTTATGATGTCTGATCGGAAATGTTCCATCAATTGAACTTAATGTCTTTCTTTTTTTTTGATGACTCTTTGATTTGAGGTTACTTTGTATGGTTTGAGACAGTTTGGTTTCTTATCTTTATGCAATATTTAGTAATGCTTCTTATAATACATGACCTTGTTTTCAGTATTACTGTTGTGTTGTGTTATGTTATTTATATGTTCTGTATTGATAGTTTATTTGAGGTAAGATGAGTTTGGGCGAAATGATCATAGCCTTGTTCCTTTACGGGAGTAGCCAAGCAACTATTAGTTTTTATACGCTGTTTTGATGCGAGAATCTTTCGACTTTTGAACTTGTTTTCTCGATGAGATGTTTGATGGATTACCCATTGATATATGCTATATTACATATGATTATATGTGATATAAATATCATAAAACAGGTGTGTGATACTCGATCATGCCATTTAGGCTGATTCTATAAATTGTGTGAATTTTGCAGCTATATTTCCAATCAAAATTCACTTCATCAGCTCTTATGTTAAAGGCTTATATTACATGGGGCCTTGAATTCATATTTGGGCCTGTTGGGCCTTGAATTCCATGTCTCAAGTAACACATCTAGATTTTAATCTCGACCCATAGAATCTAATCTAATGGCGATTAATCAAATTGTATTTGGTCGGTTGCTGGCTAGGCGAGAACCATTGTCTAAACAAAAACTGTTGATATTCAAGCCCATATTAGAACCTAACTGAGCCTCAAAAGTTTTAAGGTGCATGTCAGTGAAATCGTATCCAACCCGACCCATGAACAACTTAAATAAAAACAACCAAAAATACGATTCAATTAAAACCAAATTATTAATTAATTATTCTCCATTTGCAAATTGGAAGACAAATAAAAACAAATTACAAGAGAAAAATAAAACAAATTCATTCAAATAGAAAAAATCCACTCATTTCACTAAAAGAAAAATTCCCCAATACTGAGACTTAATTTTCTTTGTTAATCAAGGCAAGCAAGAAATCCTTGTAGTTCCCTTTAGCGACGGATTCAATTTTCCGCGACAATGAAATCCCGTAGAAGCTATTGTATTCTTTTTTAATCTCTTTCAAATCTTCATCTGCTTGTGTGATAATCACTCTTGTTAGAGCATTTTTTGCATCATGATCAGCATCAGTTCTCATTGCATCATCCACAACCTGATCAATAAATCATAAACATATGTAAAATTTAATACATAGGAACAATATTAATTTTCATATCACATTTTTGACTAAGTTATAGCTATGCAATTGAAAATTGAGCAACATTAGAATCACCTTACTGAAATATGCATATGGTGTAACCAAGCATTCAATTGTCTCCTTTAAGATCAAATCAACAACTTCAGCATCCTGAATCACAAAAATCCTGACTAATAAGGTGTACGGTCAGGATTGAAAAACAGGTATATAGCTATTCTAGAACGGAAATCATCTAATGTTTTCGAGTTACCAGCAATAACAAACAACTAACTGTAACAGTAAACATAATACCTCCATGATGTTTTTGCCAGAAACATCCTTGTAGTGTTTGTAGACCGACTTGAGATGTGATTTGCTTCTTGTTGCTAAAATTCTTACCACTTCATCATCCTCAACTGGGTTCTTCTTACCATTTTTAATAGCTATAGCAAGTGTTTCAGCCTCGAATTTCCCAGTTTCTTCCTTGACTTTTGGCCCTTCATACCTATAGGCACTAACTAGAGCAACCAGAAGCTGTTCGCACGATTTAAGGAAAACAAATCAGTCTTAACCCTTTTTCTTGCCACTAATAGACTTCTCAGTACATAAAATACGGAGCTAAAGGATAAATTTAAAATTATATTTACGTGTATTACCTTGCGTTGGCTGCCATGAATGTGATGGGCAACATCTTCTTCAATGGAGTGATCAAAGAGGGAATGATAAGCTTTCCGAGCTCCTAAAAGTGCTTCAGATGATCTGGTGCATGCAACCTCCACAATCACACCATAAGACTGTGGACCTTCCTTCAGGGATTCGTTTATGAGACGAGCATCTCTTTCCCATGGATGCATTGCCCATAGCACCAGCGCATTCTACAAAAATAAGTTAATTAGTTGACAATTTGTTAAGAAAGAAAAGGAAGAAATACAAATAGTACTAAAAGCCAAATCGGCGGCTGTTTTGTCGTGATGAAAATTGTATAAGTTGCTGAAATTGGAGTTTTCCTTGTGAATCCTGCAGTGGTATCAGATTTAACATTCATGTAAAAGCATACCTCGAACCGTACAAATTCATGTCTGAGGAAATGGACACGACATTGATCATCCCAATGTTCGAAAGAACGTTGTTCGTCTTCGATGAACAAGTGAGGAGTTGCTTTCCTGAATGATTTCCTATACTCAGGATGGGATTTTCCCAGAATTGATATCATTAACTTCTCATCAACTCCAAGTCCTTGAAAATTCGAAAAACACTAATTATAATCTTAATCTATATCAAACAATGAAGGAAAAAGAACAAAGTATATAATTTATAACTTCTCTTCAACCAAATATCCGGTAGTCCATTGATCTATTGAGAAAACAAAATCTTAATTCCCACGGAATCAAAGTTTGTCGCTAATGAACATTAGTGTCCAATAGATGCGAAAACAGTCCCAAAATTTAGCAACATAAGGATCATTTATTTTTAGCGGTAACCACTGAAGTTCGGTCGTTATAGGGACCACAAATTTGTTGCTTATACGCGTTTTTCTTGCATTGTTAAGAAGTACTTTGAACCTGAAAAAGCTGAGGTGAGAGCTTCCAATTCTTGAGGATTAGCCATTGTTTCTTCTTCTTTAACTTCTTGTCTTCGGGTTGAGTTGAGCAACAATGCGTCGGCTCTTTATATATGTATACAGAAAGGTTATGTTTGTCATTTAGAAAATTAAGGGTAACTCTTGGTAGTTATAGATTTGGAAAATAAACTGAAGTTCAAATGTAACTGGCAGTCAACTTCATTTTAAACCATTTGAAGTTTGAAGTGGTTATTGAACTTTAATGTGGTATGAAACTTGAGTGAAATTTGGAATTTGTTTAATAAAAGTCATTGAAAATTACATTCAATGTCAATAAAGTACTTCAAATTAGTTAGTTTATGGATGTAGAATCAGCAAAATAATAACGTGACACAAAAAATAATTACCAGTATGCGATGCGAGTTTAAGTTTTTGTACGATGTGCGACATTATGGTCCATATATAAAGGTTTAGGCATTATCAACCACACTATTTATTTTACATATACGTCAATAGAGAGAGGATTATGTGAGAACCAATAAAATATGTCAGAACCAAGTTTTGATGAGAACCATACAAAATTATGTCGTTTTGATGATAATTCATCAAAAAAACGCAGGTTAAAGGGATGGGTTTCTGGGTCAACGGACGGATCTGGTTGTTTTATTGGGTCTAAACGTAACAGCAAAATAAACTCATCCACCCTAGCTGGTAAAGGGCGCTGATCAAGGATCAACCTGTCCCAAGTTCAAATCCCATCGCAACAGTTGGTTTTTTTAATAAATCTTCAATTGAAGAATAATATCACATTAAAGATCACAAACAACAAACAGTGTGATTCAAAACTGGTCTTGTAGGGTTAATAGATATCCTGCTTACCACTAAGCCAAACACCATTAAATGATCAACATGTAATTTACTATGATCAGAATTTTCATAACTGATTATAAAGTTTAGATTTCTGATCATTCGACTTATTTTTTGGAAACGATCTTTGATCAATATTTTAAGTATTGTGACCGAAGTTTTTAAAAAATCGTTTTTACTTATCCAACCTCTCGACTAGACTAGTCTAACGGTAAAAAAAATAAAATTGAAATCGGAGTTCGGAACAATTGAGGAAAACATTTTAAACTAAAAAGGGTATGTAGGAAGGAAGAGAGAGGAAGAATAAATAATACTAGTATACAATTAGATAGGGAGCTTCTCATCCTCCTCAAATTTGAGGAGCCAAAATTAACTTCCTAAATATTTAGGAAGCCACCTCACATGGTTGGAGAAAAGTTTTCCCCATCCCACCCCCTCATTTAACTAAATACTTCATCCGTTTTTAAATATATGACGTTTTAGAAAATTAGAATATTTTTTATATATATGACGTTTTCGCTTTTCAAGAATGTTTAATTTACTTTGTTGGTCCAAATATTGAATATTTATCTTGATTCATGTATTTTTTAATATATCAATGTTTATTGACCCAACATTGTATAAGAGAGAATTTTTTTTTTAAGTTAACTAATGCAAATTTATTAGTTTGAGATGTATTAATTGTATTTTTTAATCTGTGTAAAAACTCTAAAACGACATAAATTTAAAAACGGAGGGAGTAATGTTGTAGAGACTCCCATTGGAGATGCTTTTATAAAGAAATAGAAAAATTTCACTTATGTCTCTATTAATTAATAAAGCTATATAGTTTCAATTGGTTTTCACCTAAAATTAGTTCTGACAAATGAGGTGATTTTCATCCGATTCCTCATACGTCAATATATTAATGAGAAGCTATTTCGACAACAGACAATAATCAAGTTGTTTAGATAAGTTAAGAGTCGATTTTTGACTATGTTTTGAGAGAGCTACTAAAACAACATAAAAATTCAGGAATTCTCATCAAATTTTTCTTCTTTAACAAATTGAAGGGCACATAATATTGTACTTTTTCTTTATGGCCACAATGTTGTACTGAAACTTTAATAAAATAAAGAAATACACGTAACTTGCTTGAAGTTATCAATTTGTAAATTGTAACAACAACTCAACAAGCAATTTAATGAAAAACAAAGCACATTTAACCGAGAAAAATGTTTTTCATTTAAAACTTATATCGAGTCAAAATATAAAATTTATATCTAGACATATATTAATTAGCATTAATTAATTGAATCAATAAAAAATAAAATTAATCCAACATTTAGCTGGCTCAGATTGGACCTAAAAAGTCCACCTTCATTCTCCACCCACCTGGAATTTCAAAATACATTGGAGGGCATTGATGTCCAAACAAAAAATGTGTTCCATTTCTTGAATCATAGCTTAGTATTAGGAGGGAAAATAGAATCAGAAAAACATTATTTTCAGGATTTTGAAATAGAATCAGAAAAGCAGAGCAAAATTGAATTTTTCTGTCGGAAATCCAAAATGTCAACTCTTAAAATACCAGATGTTGTACCTTCTCCTACTCAAGACGCTGAGAGACTCCGAAAAGCCGTCCAAGGTCTCTCCTTTTTCATAATTTCATCATCAGATTGATCTGTTTTCTAGCTTAACATGTAATTCTGATGTTTTTATGATCTGGGTTGTGTGGAATTTGATGTGTTTAGGTTTTAGTATTCTGTTTTTGATTGGTTTTTTTATTGATTCGGGTTAGGATTGGGGACGGATGAGGAGGCGGTTATATGGATATTGGGGCACAGAAATGCAAGTCAAAGGAAGAAGATCAGAGAGATTTATCAACAGCTTTACAAGGAATCTCTTGTTGACCGTCTTCGTTCGGAGCTGTCTGGTGATTTTGGAGTATGATTTCTTGTTCTTCTTTGTGTGTTTTTAACGATTTATGCATCTTTCTAACAAGATGATTGATTCTTTCAATTCGGGGGATTGTGTTTTTTGGTGGGTTACTTCTGTTTAACTGTTAATGAAGTGGTTGTGATTTGAAACGTGATTTTTGGATAAAAGTAGGGGATGTATCATGTATGTATTGTCAAAATCTTGACGTCTTTCTTGCTTAATAGTCACAATCTAGTTTATGACTCCAAGTGTTAGAGAGAGAGTTTATGTTTATTGCACACTCGTGATAAGTTTGGGATTCAAATGCCCCTTTAAGCTCAATGGAATACTTACGGTTTTTGAATTTCTATTGTTCAACACGTGTTAAGAATCTGGATAGGAATCCTCTTTGTTTATGTGTTTTCATCTGTTATCCATCGAGTGAAATGACGAGTTTATGACTAAGGCGAGCTCTCCGACCCCTACTGTCTTGAATTGACACAGGTTGCCAACATTAGGCCCTCAATTTTGTACAATGTAGAGACCTTTTCGTACCCTATCCATTTCGGAAATGTGCATATTTTCGTCATGTAATGACCTCGATTTTGTCAATTTTGAATGTAACTAACTTCAGCTTTTCATGATGGACAGAAAGCTGTAATCTTATGGACACAAGATCCCGCCGAAAGGGATGCAAAGCTAGCAAATAAGGCACTGAAAGCAAAAAAGATCAGTATGAAACAAATTCAAGTGATTGTCGAGATAGCTTGTACATCACCTCCTACTTATGTGCAGGAAGTAAGGCAGGCCTATTGCAATCTTTTCGATTGCTCCATCGAAGAACATATTGCATCTGCAGTCTCTCTGCCCCTTAGAAAGGTAACCAAAGCTCACCCATATACCAAATCGCGATTCTTATTATTTTCTAGTAACCTTAATTTTACTCGTATGCTGTGAAACGATTCTATTTTTCCCACATGGTAGAAAGCGTAGCTCAGTTTTACCATTTTCTATCGGATTTCATCGGTATTTACTTCAAAAGGGTAAAATTGAGCTAAATTTTTTGTACGTCATCCCGAACTTCATTCTTCGTTTATGCTTCAGCATTTAAGCTGACTATAGTCAAAAGACCCTTTCTAGGCTTGGAAAGGCGAAGTTATTTACGAGTAAAACTGTTTTTTGCTTTGCATTTCACAGCTTCTGGTGGGTTTAGTAAGTGCTTTTAGGTACAATAACGATATTGTGGACACACAACTAGCCATGAAAGAGGCGGAGAAATTGCACGAAGCCATCATAAACAAGCAACTAGATGATGATGATTTAGTGTTCGTGCTAAGCACAAGGAACATGTATCAGCTCCGAGAGACTTTTCAATCATATAAGCAAAAGTTCGAATCTTCCATTGATCAGGTTCAACATCTGCACTTGAGCTAACTAAAATAGAACGTTTTTCCTTATGAATTGTCTTATGCGGTTTTCTGCTGCACAATTTTCGTATCAGGACACATCGAGTTGTGGAGAAGGTGATTTGGAATCCCTATTGAAAGCTGTAGTTTCGTGCATCGAGTCCCCTACGAGATACTTTGCTGAGGTGAATTATTTCCCATTTTTCACTTAAGAGATTTGGAACTAAACTTGAATTAGTTTCTCAATCTTCTGTATTTGGGATATCTTTTAACAAAGAATGTTGAAACTTTTGCAGCTCATCAGAACATCTATCTTAGGGCTTGGGACAGATGAAGATGCATTGACTAGAACTATTGTAGCTCGGTCCGAAATTGA
Source organism: Euphorbia peplus (assembly GCA_028411795.1). Taxonomy (NCBI): domain Eukaryota; kingdom Viridiplantae; phylum Streptophyta; class Magnoliopsida; order Malpighiales; family Euphorbiaceae; genus Euphorbia; species Euphorbia peplus. The sequence goes on along the minus strand of CP110843.1, from coordinate 892,621 downwards.
CATGATGGATATCAGAGCGGAGTATTTGCTCGCCTTCAAAACTAGCATTGAGGATGCTGTTTCTGGTGACACTTCGGGGGATTATAAAGGTTTCTTGACGACCTTACTTGGGACGAAAATGTGATTCAAGAACACCTCTTGTTTGTTTGTTTGTTTTTCTAATTAATGTTATATCCATTTCAATGAGAAGTGTATTAGATTGAGTATCAAATTTGTGACTGTCATGTTTTGTGATTCGAATTTGATGACAAATTTGTGCATAAAATATATTACTTATTGTTTGATCTGATTCATTCGTTTGCGAAGCTATTTATTCGATGACTGGGTTCAGATCTAATTTCAATTGTTTTCTTCTGAAACAAACATATCCAAGATGCAGTTTGTTCTGTTTAGATATTCACGATCATGAAGTATTGGATTATTCTGCAGCTTTCTGCTCTTTTTTTCGCAATTGGCAATTGTTTTACCTTGTCAATGATGATTATTGAGAAATTACAAAGAAAAAGAATGCAAGAATCATATGTAGCACTACCACATGTAGTGGTCACGTCAAATGAACACGAATTGTTGTAGAATTTTGATGAATAAAGATCATTACTCGCTGTGACGGACAGGGATGCCAAACGTCAAAGAGCAATTGTGGAATCTCCAGAACCTTTTAGTCTGCTATGTAGAGGTTTTTCTGCTTCACTATTTCCAGAGCAGGCCGGAAAAGCCTCTACATGTCCTAATTAGAGAACATGTCAGCTTCCGCCTAGGGGGACATGTGTAAAACTTATTTAATTAACACTAAGCTCAAACTTGTACAAGCAAGCTTAATCTCTTGCACACACTATAACTCACGCCACTCAAACTCTCATGGATTTGCTGCACACTTTCTATTATGCTCTCACTCTTTCATTTTTATTTGCTACACAAAACACTCACAACAGCACCTATTTATACTAAGCTTAATTGAGTTTCCACCACAATTTATGTTGACACTTAACACAAATTAAAACCATACATTCACAACCATAAACTTGTAAACATAATAGCCACACCATGTTTATCTAAAAATCTAGATATTTTGATAGAGTTTTGTAGATTAATCTAGAAGATTGATGCTGTAAATTTAATAACATGCTCTCTAAATAGAACAATGTTGGGATGAATCAATGTTCACTAGAAATGGCTAAAAGTCATTGCAAAGTATTCTGAATTTCTGTAATTTTCTTCCACAAACAAATACAGAACATCTGCTGAAACTGTGAGATCGAGAGAGATAATACAAACAGAAAGAAGAAATTCAATTTATTAAGGAATTTCTGCTCATACAAATTCGAAACCACATGTCAAACGAAGTACACGAAAAAAGAAAGAAATGCATTCAACACAAATTTTACACTCATTCAATTTTTTAAAAAAAGCCTCCCAAATTCGATTTTTTTCAGAATCAGTTGTGTCCTGATAACAGAGCCAGCAAGAAATCCTTGTAGTTCCCTTTGGCAATGGTTTCGATTTTCTCGGTTATAGAAACTCCATATACGCTCTGGTATTGTTCTTTAAGTGCTTTTAGGTCCGCATCTGCTTGTGTTATGATCACTCGTGTTAGCGCGTTTTTGGCGCTCTTATCTGCATCAGTTCTCATTGCCTCCTCCACAACCTGATACAGCATTTATGAGAATACATGACGGTAAGTTCATTTTCGGAAGTTTCGAGTATTGTTGTAAGAGTTTTAAATTTGTTAGTAGCATTTTCACCTTGATGAAATATGTCTGCGGTGTAGTTAAGCACTGAATTGTCTCCTTTAATATCAAGTCGGAAGCTTCAAGATCCTGAAGAAAATAAAATCCACACTGTAAATTCAAACCCGAAATACAATATCTTTCCACTTATGTAAAATTCAATAATCTCCTGTCCATCCGCCCAGGACTATGATACATTCATGATCACAAATGATATACCTCGTTGATGTTTTTCCCGGAAACATCCTTGTAGTGAGTGCAGATCGACTTAATGTGGGTTTTGCTTCTTGTTGTTAGTATTCTTACCACCTCATCATCCTCGATCGGGTTTTTCTTATCACCATTCTTAATAGCATTAGCAAGAATTTTAGCTTCGGATTTCGCAATATCCTCCTTTACTTTTGGGCCTTCGTACCGATAGGCACTCACAAGAGCAACCAAGAGCTGTTCACAAACATTCAAGAAAGATATAAGTCAGACCCTTTTTCTAGCTAATGCTCGGCATTTCATGACACAAATGGAACATATATAACACAATATGATGACCCAAATTGTCACCTCTAGATCATCGAACCAAGAAATGATAAATATGTTACCTTCCTTTCGCTGCCGTTAACGCAGGCAGCAACATCTTCTTCAATGGAGTGATCAAATAGAGAATGATAAGCTTTCCTAGCTCCTAAAAGACCTTCTGATGTCCTCGTGCAGGCAACCTCCACAATCACACCGTAAGATTGTGGACCTTCCTTCAATGCCTCGTTTAGCAAACGGGCATCTCTTTCCCATGGATGCATAGCCCATAGCACTAGAGCATGCTACACGTCATACAAAAGAAGTTACAAACTTCAACAATTAGCTTATGCTGAACAGTCCATCTTTTTTACAGATCTTATACTTGTTATCAGATTTTACGGGTTGTTCATAATACTCAAAATATCTTATCACTCGGACGTAGCTGGATGTGCATTTTCAGGTATTAATTGAACCTGCATTATCAAACTAGGGATTCGATATAGAAAATGTTATAGAAATTTAATTTGTACCATGAATGAACTCATTGTTTCCAATTAATTCATACCTATTACTGGAAGGATTGTGCATAATGCGGTGAAAATAGGATTACCGAACCAACATAATTCGGTTCTTTTGGTCTAAAATCGAACAAAGTTTTTTGGTTCTTCAGTTATATTTCAGTTTTCCATGCCATTCAATTTTGTGTCAGTCTTATTCATTTCAATATTCACCATGTTCAATGTTTTTGGATCGGTTTTGAATCGGTGCACACTCCTAGTTAGTTTAACAGAGCAATCCCGAGTAAGTCATATCAGTTGAACCCTAATAATCTCACAATCACAATCAAGAAATGAACATAAAAACACACCTCAAATCGCACAAATTCATTCCTGAGAAGATGAATACGACGATCATCCCACCGCTCGAAAGACCTTTCTTCATCTTCAATGAAGAAACTAGGGCTCCTTTTCCTGAAAGACGTTCTGTGCTCAGGATGAGATTTCCCCAATGTTGAAATTAACAGCTTCTCATCAACTCCAAGTCCCTCTGCAATGATCAATTATAGCAAAAAATGTCTGATTATTCAACTAAGCTATACAGTAAAACCTCTATATAAAAATACTCTCAATAAAAATAATCTTCTAATTGTTATACAAATAGTCCGGTCCAAAGAATTGAGAATTTTTGTTGTTCCAACCTCATTTAGTCAACTACTATAGAAATAGTCCGGTCCCAAGCATATTAGTGTATAGAAGTTTTACTGTATTTTGAAACCATGTCACAAATTCAGCTAAGAATAATCTATATGAATAACCTCCTAATTGTTATACAAATAGTCTGATCCCAAGTGTTGATAATCCTTGCTGTAGCAAAGTCTAAATAGAAATCACCTCCCAATATCGTTATACAAATAGTCCGGTCGCAAATGTATTACTATACTGAGGGTTTTACTGTATTACGAAATCATGGTTACAAATTTGGCTAATTTCAGCTATACAGTAAAAACTCTATATAAGAATACTCTATCTATATAAGATAAACCTCACAATTGTTATACAAATAGTGCGGTAACAAGTTTCGGAATTTTTTGTTGTACCAACATCTATTTATTTAGTAATAATCTCCCAATTGTTATACAAATAGTACGGTTCTAAGTGTATTACCTATACAGAGCTTTTAGTGTATAACGAAATCATGATCACAAAAATCTCCAATTAATCAGGAAAGATTTATCTAATGGTCTTGATAATCAATCATAAAAACGGGGGAAAATTCTTCAACGAAAATTGAAATAGAAATGAAATTGAGAAGGAAAAAGTTGGACCTGAAAAAGCTCTGGTGAGAGCTTCAACTTCTTCAAAATGAGCCATGTTTTCTTCGTTCTTGCTGTGTTTTGGAGTTTTCAGATGCTGTAATGAAAGAGATATAATTCTTAGTTATATAGTAATCCTGAGAGGGTATTTCTGTCATTGGAAATATTAAGGGTAGTTTAGGTAACTTTGGATGTTTTGGAAACAATAATTTTAATTAAATGAAGGGAAATTTATAACCATGGTTCCTTTTTTTTCTTTTCATTTCTCTACAACCTAATATTTTATTTTATTTTATTTCTTAATCAAAAGTAACTCATATTATACAGAATCAGAATAGAAAGCTTGGCAAATAAAATCTAGAGGTCGAACAGACCACTCTATAGAATAAGCGTCTCTAGAAATCAAGTGAGTCACATTATTTTCAAAACGACTAACAAAAACGACACTAATGTCATTAAAAGAGTGAATGAGGAATTTGCAATCTTCTAAAATCAATGTATATGCAGACTGAAATGGGTCTGATGAAGATGATCCACAAACAATCTGCGCGTCAGACTCGCCGAAGCAGTTATATCCAAACTTAAACTTTTTAACAACTTAATGCTTCTCGGATCCTGATCACTTTATTTTTTCTATAGTTTTTTTATCTATTGATGCATAAAAAATCGAAAGAGAGATGATTTCGTAATTACTGTAGACGGTTTCGGTATCCATTTTCATAGGAAACATGTAAAAGAACAAAACACATATGACTACGACATGCTCCTCGTGCTACTTTCACCAAAATCAAGCGTTTAGGGCCCGAAAATCGGATTTTGATAATTATTTGGGATTAACTTAAGTTCTCCTTTTCAGTATCCATTTCTTTCTTTTTTTTAATTCAACTTCTACTATTTTATACTCCCTCCGTCCATCTATTTTATACGGTAAAACCTCTATTTTCAGTGTGTAATTTTCCAAAGATCTTATTGAAATTTAAAGATTTCTAGTAATAATCATGATCCCGTTGGTGTTGAATACAATGTCGACCTATTACATGTTATTCTGATCTGATGTATATCTATCTATTAAGTATATTTAAAGTGATTTTTTCCAACACATTCTAGTAAAAATAGAAAAATGTCACTGAAAAAATTCATTAATTGAAGGATACAGAATTAAACTGAAAATATAGTAATCTCCAATATTTTTGTAATTTCTTTTTAAGAATTGTAATTTTTGTTTTAATGATACGCATATTTTGCATGTTCTTTCTATTATTTTCTTCCTTTTTTCAATGGGTCTCTTAATTCATCTCATCATTTTAATAATCATATGAAAATAATTGATCTCACAACTAAGCATTATCAATTATAAAATTTTATTATTGATTAGACTGTCCCAAATAAAACTAAAAAATGATTCTCGTGTCCCAAATATGATCTTTAATTTTTATAGTACCTTATCCTTAATTATTTTTTAGGGATGTTTACAGCGAATACATGTGAGGCATATAATACATTAATAATTACTAAAAATTAATAGTAATTTACAATTATATATATAAAAGAAAAACAGTAATTTACAATTATAAGATATCAAGATAAGGCTACCATTATTATAATTTGTATCGTATCTTCGTTAAAGTCAATGTTCATATATACCAAAACATATCTTATATGTTTAAAAAATTCGAATCATGTTTCACAAGAACATATATATATTATGGTCAAATAATGACATTAAATTTTATAATTATTATTAGGCTTGATATGTTAACTTTTTGTCCATTTTTTCCAGTTAGCTTCTAAACTTAACGGATAATTTATATATTAGTTACTTGAACTTGTAATTTTTTTTATTTGACTTTTTCCACTTGTCAAATGTGACACATTTTGCCCCTTTATGTTGACATGCCATAATGTAAGTGGTAAAAAAAATTCATGCCAAATCAGTACAAAAGAGTCAAAATGAGTTACATTTGACAAGTTGAGAGAGTGCAAAGAAATTACTAGTTGAAGGAGCAAAGTGGAAAAAAATTACAAGTTCAGATGACTAATAGGTTGTCACTTAAGTTAAATGGGCTAGTGAAAAAGTGATAAGTTCACAAAGTTGCAAATGTATTATTTCAAGATGAGAGGCTCCCTATCTCATTTAATAATATTATTTCACTTGTTTCTCTGTCTTCCTTCCTACGTAGTGAGTTTTTAGTTGAAAGTTAATTTCATAAATTTTATTAATAAAATAATTAAATAGAAAGTGCGACCGAAAGTATGGTTGGAACATGCATAAAAATAGAAACAATTAAATCTAAGAATTTATTTTTTTAATAATACTTTAGAGGATGTGAAAGGGAGAATTTCTGAAAATGCTCTTAATTTACCAAATTAAACCTTTTCCAATTTAGGATTGTCCATTAATTTAACAAATTAACATCTCTCAGCTTTTTCACCATTTTGACTTTCACAAAATCATCCGACTAAAATCAGATTTCATACTTTTTGTAATTTTTCTACAAAATTAATGGGATGCTAAAAAAAAGAATGGAATGCTCAAAAGTCAGAAACATAAACAATAAAAATAACTTGAAAACTTTGATTGGAACGATGCTTTTAAGCTGATGACAAGTCAATATAATGTCCAACCATAGGAGCCGATTCTGTTCAGGGTGGTTTCGATCCACCTCTATAGTGATTGAATTTGTCTCTTAATTTGAAAATTTCTTGGTAAAAATTGATTTTCGATGATTAATTTGAGAAAAATCTCTTGTAAAAAACATGTTAAATTTTTTAGAAATTAAAGAATTTTACAAACAATTGTTGGAAATCTATAAAATTTGTTGAAAATATGTTTATTTTTTTAGGAAACCTAAGTTTTCATGTCTAAATTTCCGACAAAAATTTTTCATTTCCCTCATCCTTTTAAGAGAATGCACGAGCTAAAATGAAATTTGTCACTCTAAGAAAAAACTATCTTTTAGATTTGCATGTGTGTAAAGTTGACCCTTCCGACATCCTTATCCTGGATTTATGTGGCAGTTAACCTCCTTAATTAGCATAACACAAATATCTCGTGGGTTTCTTCATCTTGATTGGTTAGCTTATTTGTCAGGATTGAACTTGACAATTCATGAGCCCTAAGTGAAATAGAAGATCGAGCCATGATAAAGAAAAGTGTAAAATAAGTTTAAAATATATTCTCTCTGTTTTTATATGTTAGTCGTTTTTGGTTTTCAAACTTTTCTATAAATGTTAGTCGTTTTTTCATTTTTGGTAACAATGGTTAGTGTTTGGTTAATTATGTCTATATGTTTATAGGGTTTTAAAGAAACAAGCAAGATAAGAAAAATTGAAAGAAGAACAAATCAATATTTAAAAAAAAAACAGGCCATAACTAATAATATCACAATTCCTCGTATTTTTACCTAACATTTTAAAAAGACGAAAGGAATATATTTCAATCTAAGATATAAAAATTTCATAGAATGTACTTAAAAAAAAAGAATTCATCAAGAATGGGTAGAGTATGAATCATTAAGTTCTCCACATGTTATTGTTTATCCAAAGTCAAAATAGTTATGAATTTATAAAGAGTGGGATTAAAGCCCCAAACTTTCCACCCATTAAGTTCTAAACAAGGTATAATTTTTCTCTACATTCTTGGGCCTTAGACATTGCAACATATATGTTTCCCCTATCAACTTGACAAGGTTTGGTGTTACGACTCAGTCTATAGTTTGGTGGCACTCTTCAATTTTATTATTCTTTTACTTTTTGTGACTCTTTTCGTTTTGAAAAATTTAGATAATTTTCAAGTTTGTGTTCTTTTTCTTATTTTGATAACTTAAATGGTTCAGATTTGTATTGGTTTATTTAGCTGTTTTTGTTTTTTATTTTTCCTTGTGTAATTCTTCTATATTTAATATATTTGTGTTCGAATTTGTAGATATTTGTTTAAGGGTGCCAATTTAATTAGAACATTCAGCTTGTGCTCGTTACCAGTTTTTATTCAAAAACTTCAAAATTCAATTTTATCAATTATTCATACAAAAGATTTTGATACAAAAGCTATAGTATGTGATTGAGGTCTCTGATTGATACTGTTTTTTTCTAGACTAAAAACAGATTTACTAACACTGAGCCTAGACTAAGGCTTAGTTTGGTATCGCTGGTGAAATTGCCATAGTTGTAGAAATAAGTGTTGTCTAAAAAAGTGTTGTTTGGAAAAACAGTTAAAAGTAAAACTATAATTAAGGTAAAATCACTTTAATAAGTATTTGGTAAATAATTTTTAAAAATTGTTGTTTAGTGATTAAAGACTTAAAAAAATATGATTGAATCATTTTATTTTATGTAATAAATTAAATGAGTGGTGCTCACATGGTCAATGATTGACCAAATACAATTTGGTTAATCACCATTAAATTAAAATCTAAAGGTGGAGATTAGATACTAATGAAACCACCAAACTAATCTCAACCCTTAGATTTTGATCTAATGGTGATTGACCAAATTGTATTTGGTCAATCATTGATCGTGTGAGCACAGCTATAAATTATATAGATAAAATAGTTTGATTAATAAAACACCTTTCTTATTATTGTTTATTCTGAGAAGCCATGAGAGAAACACTCTCTTCCCGGCCATGGATTAATTTCAAATCAATTACATATCCTGAATTAAGATAGTAACCTTCAACATTTGATAGAAGTCACTTGTTTATTGGATTAAAAAATCCCCAATTTTTTATTTTTTTTAAAAACACAACACAGTTAAAAAAACATGTAGATAAATCCAAATGATCTTTTTTTTAACAGAAAAGAAGGATGTATTGTCGATCAAATAAAAGAACATTACATAAGAAGTCTTGGGGGCTAGAAAGCCAGACCGTATAATGGCGAGGGTGTGCCGAGTCTCGGGTGTAACTTTTTCTTTTTGTCTTTGTTTTTTTTCTTTCCGGAGTTGTTACCCCTCCGCGTTACCAAAAAAAAAGAAAGCGAGACCGTATAATCAGACTTAAAATAAGCCGCACGACCTGAGCAGAGTGGTGCTACTATAGAAATAAATTCAAGACAACAATTGTCTACTAATTTGCTCATTAAGAACTTACAATCACCTAACAACCCCTAAAAGCCAGCTAGGAGTAGAAGATTACACAATGGAAGTCCCATTTGAATCTCAAGCAATAGCACTAAAACTTAGCTAACGGGGAGCTTGAAGTATATGCATCGAAATTGATCTTCAACTGGTTTGCTAACGGAGGCTGCCAAGTTGAACGAGACGTGGATTGATGACCTAGAGGATCTTCGTTGTTAATTCTGTTAGATAGAGGCAGTAGTAGTCAAGTCATGAATAAGGCTTCTTAAAAAAACAATATTCAAGTGCTGCAAAATCAATTTTGAACATATAAAGCAACATGTAACAGATCCAAACAAGCAATCTTCAATATTCTACTTAGAGGTTCCATGAAAAACAATTACTCCAGTAATTCAAGAAAAACACGCCAGATTCTTGCTAGGGACGAAGGGCGATATCGCTCTGATTTCGGCCAACTGGGAGATGTGGAAGCTGAGGAAGACTTGCTTTTAATATAAAAAACATGGTTACTAAAATTAGCTTTTATTATTTATCAAACACTTCAAGACTTGCTTTTACACGAAAAGCTGTTGTTGCATCAGGCACAGTCTTAATAAAGTTTATGTGAATTTAACAAGATTCACAAAATGTATTTATCTAATTTAGCAAACATCCATAACATATAGTTAAACCAAATCATATCTATGACATGGATAGAAATTTATAGTGTGAAACATTGTTTGATAAAATTTTCCATAATAACGCTAATAGTACGATGGAGGAGAAAATAGAATGAGTAAAAGTAATAATGTGAAAGAAAATGGAATGATAAAAAAACAAGAAAATTAATAATGTAGAAGGGCATATTTTAACACAAAATCTTATGGTAGTGATGTATTGTACGCTAATCATTTTACAACCATCTTTACTACCTATACTTTTATCATTACGTTTATGCAACTTATTTTACAGGGTAAATACGATAAAGAGTTAATGTGGTTTGAGTCTTTTGCAAATAGGATTTTGTGGTTTTATATTGTATAAATGAGGGTATTGTAGTTTGCACCATTTGCAAACAAGGTTCCAAACTGTTAACATATTTAAAAAGATTGTGTTACACTCAAAGCCAAAGAATTATGAAAAGAATATTTTAACGGTAACTTTTAAACATAAAACCTGATTAGTGGATAATTCTTTCAAAAATTCACATTTTTAATTGTTTAAAAACAGTTTTTGAATTTATAACGTTAATGCAAATGATTTTTTTAAAATTTTAATTTGTAAGCAAAATATATTAACTTCAAATAAAAAATTAGCGACTCTATTTATTAAATGAAATGTCAAATAAATTTAACTCGTCGTTCTTAACACTATTAACAGTTTGAAACCTTGTTTGCAAATGGTGCAAACCATAACACTTTTATCTATATAATTTAAAATTACAAGACTCTGTTTACAAATAGTTCAAATCACGTGACATTTTTTTATACTTTACCCTATTTTATACAAATACTTCAACTCTTTTCACATTAATTGAGGAAGTTTAATAGGTTGAACCACATTAGGATAAGCGGCGGAACATGATTTGAAACTGGGGTTCGATAGTGTATAACTAAAAAGTTTTCTATTTAATCTTATTAGACAATCAAAAATTTCAGGGATATTCTATGGTCACTTTGTTTTTCACAAAGTAACCATTACTTTATTTTGTCAACCATTGGATCATGGGTTAAAAACTAATCCAATGGTGAAAAAGACAAAGTATAGACAAAGTAAGGGAAAAACAAAGTGACCATAGCCTACACCAAAATTTCAAACTCCCAAACCATCTGTTTTTTCAATTTGCTTACTAAATTAAATTAAGATACCAAGCAACAATACTATTGGTGAACAACGCTAATTTTTCTTTTATTCTTTTTTTCTTAACAACACCACATTAATTTCAAATTTTAATAAACCAAATTAAAATTTTGAAAAGAAATCCCTAAAAAGAATAATAACCATAAAAATGAAATTGTAGATAGTTAAAGGACACAAAAAACATCCTTTAACGTTATTACCTAAGGAGAGAGGAGAATTATATATTGAGTTTGAAAGCAAACATGAAATAAAGTACAATTGAATAAACTTTTTATGTTTTACTATGAAGAAAATGAGAATTGAAGGTTGCAGAGAATTTGTCAAGTAAAATACTCCATTCATTTTTAAATGTATGACTTTTAAGTTAAAAAGTAAAAAGTAAATATTTTTGTGTAAAATACTAATATACTTTTGACATCTCAATAAATATGTTTCTTTTTTATCCATAGCTTCTAATTTTTTTGTTTTTTTTTCTAAAAACTAGCAAATGATAGAGAAATTTTAGAATACTCATGGAGTACGGGTGACGTGGTACTCCGGACCTATAATTCGATGACACGTCATATCGGTTAGTATCTAGGGTTCATCATTTAAGGTCTAGGGTTTTTATTCTTGGATCTAGAATTTATATAAATAATTAACTAAGAATTACATTTTAATTAATTACACATTGTCAAAATCTTATTGGTTGATGAGACACATGGTTACTATTTATTGGTTTGGAGTACCACGTCATCGTGCTCCAGGAGTATACTAAAATCTTATATATATGGTAATTGTATTACTTTCTTTTTTTTTTCTTGTGTAATCAAAGGAAGACAATATAGATAATTAAATTTTAAAATATGAAAAAAATGAAAAAACAACATACATTCGTGAATTTTTCAACTTGCTTAAACGACTTACATTTCAAAACGGAAGTAGTAAGATTTAGTTGGTGAAAAGAATGACGTTCACAGAGAAGGCAAACATGTTTCATTTGAAAAAAATGCACCTTATGAAACGTCGCCGTTTTCATATTTGTTTTACAAACATAAAAGGTACCCAAGCCAGGGCCCATTAGGTTGATAAGTGAAAACAGAGTTCAAATCTTTTATCACAAATTCTCTATCCTCTTTTCTATCTCCTCACATAAATTGGATTATATTTACTAAAAGTAATATATTATGTGAGCCCTATTAACTCATTCATTAATAGTATATCTCTAAGGGAATGGAATGAAGTAACTATAAACTATTTGTTCCGGTAAAATCATGAGAGATAAAGGAATTATAAAAATCATGGAATGAAGTTATTACATCATACTAAACAATATGGATTTAAGTCCATTTTGAAATAGAGAATTAAACATCTCCATCTCATATCTTTTCATAACTAAGCCAACCTCAATTCCTCCATTTTCATTCGTGCTCTCCGTAACAGAAATTACTGCTTCACTATTATCAATAGTGACAACTTGCATTTTCTTAAGCTTCCCCCATCCGTAATCTGAAATTTAGGAGACCAAGCAACTGTCATAATGTTGAAGCCTAATTAGTCTACATAGGAATATTATATTTAGTGTTTATAGGAATATTTGTATAGTTTATTATTTGGCCTAATTAGGCTTATATTCTAGTTATGGTAGGAAAGGTTTTCCTAGTTAGTGTAGGACTCTTTGTAAACTATATATATATGTACATTGTGAATGAGAATTGGGAGGCCGAATTTACCGCAGAATTTAACATGGTATCAAAGCCAGGTTTAAGATCCTAAATACCTAGCTTCCGCTAATTCGGTGTGGCCTCCCAAAGGAAGAAGAAGAAGAAGAACAAGAACAAGAACAAGAAAAATCTTTTCTTAGTTGTTTGATCCGAACCCTAAACCCTAATTCTCTTCCTTTTGTATTTTTTTGAAACCTCCATAAAATTTTATGAGAGACTATTGGATCGAAAACCTTCGTGAAAGTTCATGAGGGGCAGAATTGAACTAAACAACTTTGTGAGGTGAGTTTAGTTGGAAGAAAAGCCTTTTTACATGATATCATCAATATCTCAATACATAAACATATCGCTACTCTCTATAATTTTCTTCACCTCTAAAATATTCTCCTTTTCTTTCTCAATACTACCAAAATTCTTTGCTCTTGTTTCTGATCCTTTTATCTTCTCACTAATCTTTTTTGCTAAAAAGGCAATTCCTTTCTCTTCTGGGATTAGAGGCGGATGCAAGGGCGATGTCTTGACATCCCGACCATCAAAATTGATCATGGAAGGAGCGGCTTCGCTTATAAAAGGGGTCTGGAGATGCTGCAATTGCACATCTAGACCCTTTTTTTTGGCTCCCCCACTGTCTATGATAGCTTCTATAGCTACCTGTAAAGTTATTGCTATACCACAGTTGCCAAAATAATTTACTGGTAATGGAGGTTCCAAATGGGATCTACCATCTCCTACAAGTATGATACCGATATTTCCTTTCTTTTTTTCCATTTTGGTTTTGATCATGCAAACAAAAGTATATGCTAATGAAATAACAAAGGGTGATAAATGCATATGCTTTACATCTTCATCTCCATCTTCAACTTCATTGAGAACATAAACAACTTTTTGTCTAAGTTTATTTATGTCTTGAAGAGAAAACTCAAAATTAGCTCGTACCAAGTTATCATAAGTTGGCCTGGCCCCTAATGGTCTTAAGCTTTTAGGGTTTGGATTCGAACTAGATTTCAACAAGTTGTTCAAGTAAAGCATATCAATGCGATGTGGGTAAGTAAAAACTGTTCGATCGAAAAAAGGAGTTAGCTTAAGTGGTAACAATAATGTTGCCTCATCCATTGCCATGTCCAAGTTCTCTTTGCATATATGTGACCATGCTTTCATAAACATGGTTACACTTTTGCCGTCGAACATTGCATGGTGCACAGAAATGCCTATAGAGAAGCCTTGGTTTGGAAAATACGTAATTTGAATGGCGATAAGTGCAGCTTTTGAGTCGGAAACATGTAACTCGGGCACATATGGATGTAAATCTCTTGCATCCTGTATTTCATTCTGAATCAAACGGTTGAGATCTGCGTTGGACTGGGCAACTGTGAGTGAAACATCGTCGTTTGGAGTGCAAATGATGAATGGTTTCACATAATCGATCGGCCATATGATATTTCCCGCAATAGGAAGAAAATGGGAAAGAGTGAGGGAGAGAGAATGCTTAAGTTTAGGAAGTATTACCGAGTTAAAGAATGTGTGAGTTGACTTGTGTTCAGTGAGTTGATAGAAAAATATTTGCTTGACAGGAAAGAACTTAAGCCACATGATGTCAAAATATGTAAGAGGGAAAGAGAACTCAACAAGAGGTGCAGCTGAGTTGGTAAATGGACTAACTCGAAAAGCTTCGAGCATTATAGGATAGTTTTTTGATGCCATTTGTTGTAATTCAAGTGTTGATTCAGAATTGATGGCAAAGATTATTATATATATTGGCTAGCTTAACCAAAAAAAAAAATATTTGTCCAGTGAGGGACACAAGTAATTAAAATATAATTAATGAAGAACGTCAAAAATTAAATAGATAAACTAATGGCATGATCACATGTTTGCTATATAATTGTTTCAGCAATGTATGATGATGGAAAAAGCCAGATATATATGTTATGTTTTTTATTTCTGAACTTGAAAAAGATAAATTTATTAAATTGAATTGGCTCAATTTTTTTAATAGATTTTAATAGATAAAAGATTTCGCTAAATTTAGCTGAAATAATTTTAGTTGAAACAAAACTGAACAAAATTAAAGTGAGATGAATTTTAGTTAAAATAAGTCAAAACGAACACCATCTCAATTATTAGTCTACCTAATGTTTCTCTGGTCAATTTTTATGAGTTAGAAAACAAAATACAAAAATGTAAAGAGATATATTAATATATAAAAGTATTAATATTTATTAGTTTGCTCAATTTGTCTATCACTTTTTCACCTAACACTCTCGATTTAACTGATAATTTAACTGATAATTTACGAGTCATCTAAGTTTGTAATTTTTTCAGCTTAATGATCTTTTGAATTTGTCAAATATAACATATTTTGTCACTTTTGTGTTGGCGTGACATAATTTAATGTCATATAAAAAGTGACAATAACAAATTTATGTCACGTGATATCACATCAATACAAAAAGCACATATTGTGTCACAGTTGGTAAGTTGAAGATGTTAAATGACAAAAAGAAATAAGTACTACGTTGTCCCTTAAGTTGATGAGACTAAATTAAAAGAATATACAAATTTAGATGGCTAAAATGGTTTTAGGCAAATATAAAAAAAAGTCATTAAACTTTAATAATCAATTTAAGTTTTTCAGTTAAATCGGTTTCTTAATATGATATTAGGGTCTATGAAACTATGCCATCTTAAGGAGTCCCGCAAATCCTATTTGCTGGTGAATTTTAAAAAGGCATGATATAAGATCACCAAAATATTGTATACAGGATTAATATAAAAACATATCTTTTTTTTAAAGTATGCAAAGTTCATAAAAAAACTGCATATACCGGGATATTGTTTGAAATGACGGATATTGATACGACTCTATCTTGAGAATTGATCAAGAGGGATCGTTTTGGGGTGGAAACGACCTAAAACACCATTTCGCTTTTCTAGTTACCGCAAACTGAATATGCACAACCAAATAATAAAATTAAGTTGCCAGTACATCAATTCAGTGCTATAGAAATATTCAAGTGAAAGATTTACAAGATTTTGAATTGTTAAAGTTATTAGAAGTTTGAGACTGAACCACATGACGATTAATTGTCGCACATGATAATTAATTAGACTCATGTGACCCATTAATCCAATATATTATATTGAAGTCCAGCATATGATAAAGCAGATCTAACTAATTAAAAATTGTTTCTTGAATCTATGTAGAAGATCTACATATAGAAAGAGGAGAATAAAAGGAAGGATAGAGAATTTGTTAAAGCTTTGCATGACCTAGGTTATATTGCCTAACCAAACTATTAACTGAATGCTTGCAAATAGATATTGTTAAGTTCTGGCCAAACTTATGTTATTTGTTAGGATGAATACCATTATTTCACAACATGGAAGTAAACTGAAGATTAATTGAACCAAACATAGAAATTATCAAGGAATGCCCGTCTTGGATTGATTTTCTCCATAATATCACAACCCAACTTTGTTATTCTTGTTTTTGTCCTTATTTTACTCTTAGTCTAGATGTTAGTTAACTCAAAGAAATTAATAAATTGGTTACTTGTTAGATAGATTCCTCACTTAATTAGTTTACTTGATTTCAATCATAATCCTTGTGGATTCGATATCGTGCTCACCAACACTGTATTACTTGGTGTGAGGTTATACTTAACCTTATTTGTGCTATATTTAGGGAGCATCACACCTACAAATCGGTGGGGAATGATCAAATGGCTAGGTTTGTGTTTAAGAGAATATAAGAAAACATAAGAAAACATAGGGATCTTTTTGCAATTTGCACCAAATGAAAATATCAAAATTTTCCACTCCACTCTCATAATTTTGCCACGTATGATTGATTGGTTTAAATGACTCTTTTTTTTTTAGTTTAGTGGTTTAAATGAAAAGTATTGAACATAAAGTTTAGAGGTCTGAAAAGAAGTTAAGCTTAAAAAATTTGAAACACACGTATTTTCTTACACAATTAGCTCTTTACAATTAAACTTCTTTACATGTTTTCTTATAGCTTCACTTGATGTATGTATTTATTTTTATAGTTTTACTTGTATAGAAGGGCTTATATTTTGAATCTTGCCTAGAGCCTCAGATGGCCTCAAGCCGGACATGCATATGTCATGTGATATATGAGTTTAAACTTTTAATTCAATGAGTTTTTGGCGCAACAAAAATAAACAGAGATAAAAGTTGATGAACGTTGATTTAAGAGGAGTATTGTTAAATAACAAGAACATGTTAGATAACGCTGATTCGATAGTCTATGGGTGAATAACTAACAAAATACAATTTGGTCAATCACCATTAGATTGGTGGAGATTAAAATCTAACCCGACATATGCAATCTCAGTATCACCATTAGACAAGAATCGAATTATAAGGTTGGCATACAGGATGACCTGGTATAAAAGTTTTAAGATTAGAGAGGAAACCGACCGTTGTACTTATTAATAAAGATGTACCATTACAATTTTTGTCTCATAATTTAGACGAATGGCCCTCAAACAAGTTATGGAAAGAATCCATGTGGTGAGCTTTGAGGCAAATAAATAGCAATAGAGTGTTCTTATTTGGGCTAGGAATTATATAGCACATTCCTTCATAACTAGCTTTTGCTCGTGCCATATAAATGGGTCTCCCCCACCCAAAATCAGCATCGTATATCGGTAGCTTTAACCAGCTCACCATGGATAGATTCGGACATTTATATGTGTCGGCTCCTCTCCTCAAAACCTCTATATCGGGTTGCTTTTTCAAATAATCAAGAGTCGATCTTAAATATCCATCGTTCATTTTGTTCAAAGCTTCATGTATTTTGTCGACGGTATGTTGCAAGGGCTTTGATTCGATTTCACCAGCTGAGCTTAAAACTGTAGTTGTGAATTGTACATTACCAAAGTATCCTGATGGTAACGGAGGATCAAATCTAAGCCGTCCACTTGTTGGAATATAAAGCTTCGTTTCTTGATCAGCACACAATTCGCGTGCTTTGCACACACAATACCAAACATGTGCAGTTAGGACTGCATATGTGCTATAACTAATTCCACTCTTGAGCTTGGATTTTAGAGTGTTGATCTTATCATGCGTGACCTTGAACATTTTAAAAGATGTGAGTTCAGAATCGTGAGTTTGACTAGAAGCGTTTATCATCGTTGGAGGAGGATCATACTCGATATGATTAAAAAAGGTACGGACATGTGTGGCCCGAGTTTGAAGGAAGCTTCTATCAATGAATGGGGGGTTGGAAATCGACATGCCACGTGCAATGTCGGACCATGAGTTGATGAAATGGAATAAAGATGTACCATCTGCAATAGTATGATGAAAAAACACAACGATGCTGACACTTCCACATCTAAAACGGGTCAGCTGTAACAAAACGAAAAGTGCAAAAAGAAACTAATGTTAAGTTAATTGAAATGATAATATGTAAAGGATAAGCAATTTATTGGATTTTATATTGGTACATATATTGTACTAATTAGGCTCTTTTCCAGGTAATTAGAATTTCTGATAGAAAGCCTAAGTTTGCAAACTAAAAAGTCACTGTGTCTTGTTTGTAAACCGTTGAACTATATGGGACTTGCCGAGCAAACCATAAAGTTCTAAACTGAAAATTAATTGAAACAAAGATATATATACCTGAGCAGCAAATAAAGGATAGGAAAAGATATCATCCTCCAAAGAAGGAATGAGATTGAGCATATCCGAGCAAGGAGTGAAATCACCAAAATGATCAAGAAACGACGTGGTTTCAGCTTCAACGAATAAAGCTCCATCCCCATTACAATTTATATGAATTCTTCCATTTTCATCTTTAACCAACCTTCCTGCAAAAGGATAAAAATGCACAAGAACCTCACTTAAGGCGTCTTTAAGCAATTTGGTTTCAAAGAAATTTGAAGTCTTGTTTGGTTGTTGTTTGTAGAAGTAAACTAAAGGAACATGACGTACGGACACCAAGAGATCCAAATCTGAAACCCATAAATTCCTTTTTGGTGTTTCTTTTGAAGGCCTTATCATGATTCTCTCTTTAATATTTACTTTCATCTTGGTTTCCATCTGAAATTAGACGAAAGAAGATGAAATTGTGTATAGAGAAAGAAACCAATTATTTATATATGAAACTTCCGGGTTAAAAGCATTCACGGTCATTAAGGTCGATGATATTTTTACAGGTAGTCGTTAAAAAAAACACCATTATTAATAAAAATCACTAATATAGTACTGTTACATCCTTGTCAATAAGTCACTACGGAATCTCGCGGCTTGATCTACTGATATGTTAATTAACATCAACCACATAAAAAGATTCGGATACATGATAAGATTGACTAGTGTATAATTTGCCAAACATATTCAAACTCTAAGGTCTCATATGGTTCGCGAAATATTGTGTACAAGATTAATATAAAAACATGTCTTTTGTTTACAGCATGCAAAGTTCATCAAAAAAACTGCAAATACCGGGATATTACTTGAAAATGACGGATATGCACAACCAAATAATAAAATTAGGTTGCCAGTACATCAATTCAGTGCTATAGAAATATTCAAGTCAACAATTTACAAGATTCTGAATTAATAAAGTTATTAGAAGTTTGAGACTGCACCACATGACAATTAATTGTCGCACATGATAATTAATTACAGTCATGTGACCCGTTAATCCAAGATATTGAAGTCCAGCATATGATAAAACAGATCTAACTACTTAAAAATTGTTTCTTGAATCTATGTAGAAGATCTACATATAGAAAGAAGAGAATAAAAGGGAGGAAAGAGAATTGATTATAGTTAAGCTATGGCTTTTTATTTATATTCAGCATATATTTTAATAATTTAAGTTCAGTTTAACAATTTCAGTTTAGTTCAACAATTTCGATTCAGTTCGGCAAGCGTTATCAGTTTAGTTTAGCAATTTCAATTCAATACAATATTTTCAACAATTTCAGTTTAATAAAGTTAGTTCATATAATTTATTAGTTATACATTATTTATAATTTGAGAATTATTAATTATAATAATATCATTTCTTAAAATCTTTTCTTTATTTTATGTTGATTATATATTATGTTAATTGACATTTCTACATTTGTAATATTTAGCAAATTTTTAGTTTTAGTTTTAGTTTCTTATTTGAAATAAAAGAACTTTAATGTTTAACATTTTTATCTCCTTTTAATTATGCAAAAAATGTGAGATTTAACCAATGGCTAAATATAACCAAATTTACAAAGATATTGGCGAAATATGACCAAATAAAATATTAGTGGACAAATGTATAAATTTGAAATAAATTAGTAGTGAAATGGTGTCTTTTGATTTTAACATTTAAAAATATTAGAAAATAGAAAAGTATAAATTATTTGTTATTGTCTCGATTTTATTTTAGTTTTTAAAGAAAGAACGATATATTAATAAATTAAAGAAAGTGAATTACAAAGAAGATTGAGTGGTACAAAAAACTACTTACCTTGAATAACAAAATTAAGAACATCTTTAGCTACACTATGAGCAACGTTAACATGCCCAATAAAAGTAATAGAGCTATTTTAAAGCTTGTTAACCAAAACACAATAATATTTGACAATGCCATTAAAATGAGATAAAACCTCGGATGGGCGAGCCATTGACTAAACTAGTATCATATAATCTCCGACTAAGCCTTAAAAATGCGATGACGCCACTAATGTGTCAGACGTTGGTTGAGCCATAACCTATAAATCAACTTCTATTTGCACGGTATACAAATTTGTGCCCTAGTCTTGTTTTGTATGACTGAAATTTACTGAACTAAACTGAATACTACTGAATTGAATTGAACTGGAGTGCGTTTACCGAAGGGAAATTACGGAACTGAACTGAATACTACTGAACTGAACTGAAGTGCATTTACTGAAGGGAAATTACGAAACTGAACTGAATTGAATATTACGTACTGAACTGAAATTAATTACTGATAAGGCATGAATAACATGGCCTTAGTGTCTCGCAAACTATATGGGCATGTCACATCCGAACTATATGGGCATATCACATGAATTAGAAGAAATTGCAATCCAAAAACTTCGAAATGATGAGCATGTCACATCCGAACTATATGGGCATTTCTCATTTTTTGATAATTTTATCCGAGAGTGTTCATGGAGAAAAATCTAACTAGAAAACTCGAGAAAACAAAAAAAAATCTAAAACTCTGGAGAAAAATTCTTAAAACTCCTCGATAGGGAGACAAAATAACAAAAACTAATTTATGGAACAAATAATCGTAAACAAAAAGAAGATGAAGAGATTCAACTGGATGAAGAATTCGGATGTGAGAGAGATGATGGCTGCCACAAACTCTGCAAACCCTGCAACTTGAGAGCAAAAGGAATTTTCTAAAGCTCACATGTCGATTACAATTTTGATTTTAATTATTCACTTTTTTACTTTACATCCAGTTTGTCATGAATTAATAACTTTTTTCATTAATTTTAACAATCAACTCAAATTTGTAGATAACATTTTTTATATAACTGCACTGAATTATTGAAATGAACGAATTTAAATTTCATTCAACAAAACTAAATTGAAATAATTTTTGTTCAAAATAAATTAAAAAATTACTGAAATACATTGATTTATTAACACAGTTGCTTAGGTCGTCAAATTCAAGTCTACTTAGGCTCTGTTCTTTTTGACTTATTTTCAACACATTTCAGCTTAATTCAACAATTTCAGTTTAGTTCAGCAATTTCAGTTCAGTTCACCAATTTCAGCAATTTAAATTTAAATAACATTATTTTTAAATTAAAAATATTAGCAAAATTAATTTAATTTAAAATAAAATTCCTAATTATAAATAATTAAATACCAATCGTAACTTTTAAATTTGGAGTTAGGTACATCATTTATTATCAACTAAAATTAAGTGATTTGTTTTAACCATTGATTTGGAAATAGAGGGTCGTGATGGATTCACTTTTAATCAATATGAATTTATAGTCTAATTAGATACCAAACTATTATATATTATTGTGTTTAATATTATATAATCAATATAATAAATTATGTTTTCCCAAGGAAAATGATAACTAGCTAGTATTATTTTTATGGCTTAAACACCTATTTGCCCCTTGTGGTATCCAAAATGTTGGCATTTACTCCATGTGGTATTATTTCGTTACATTTGCCCCCTGTGGTATCCTAATTCGTCACATTTAGCTCCTGAATGGATGAAAAGATAAAAAGTGTGTTATTTATTACCACACGTCACTGTTTGACATTTGGACATACCACATAACAACTCAATTTGATTGTTTTTTTGATAATTTGCAATGGACCTTCAACAAATAGAGATGTCAATTGAATATACAGTTAGACTTTTGTTAGAATTAAACATGTTAAGTGACATGTTCATATGTAAAAATGGTGGCTCGTGACAATACGTGTCAAAATTGCTATATTTTCATTTGATGAAGGACCAAAAGTGACAAATTAGAATACCGTAGGGGGCAAATATTACGAATTGAAATACCACAGGGGGCAAATGTGACAAAATAATACTATAGGGGGCAAACGACAACATTTTGGATACCACAAGGGGCAAAAAGGTGTTTAATCCTATTTTTTATCGGTAATAAAACTTCAATATTAAAACGTTTTAAGAAATTATATCTATTTATTTATTTATCATACTTTTAGCATTAATTTATTTAAGATTGATAAAATTAATGTAATTATATTCAATTCAGTAAATTCAATTCAGTTCAGCAATTTCAGTACAGTTCATGTTCAGTTTTATTCAGCAATTTCAGTTAGTTCAGTAATTTCAGTTCTTTTCAGCAATTTCAGTTTAGTTTAGTTCAGCTTTATTCAGCCAAAAAGAACAAAGCCTTACTCTAAATTTTTAATTATTACGTACGAAAGCTTGATAATATGGCAAATATATTTTATCACTGCATATGACCCCATATAACACGACAAAATTATATTAGAATTTCTCGCTTCGCACAAGTGTACACCTCAAAAACAACTAAGCTGGTTTTGATAACGGAATTGAACTGGACTTAATTTACTGAACTGAATTGGTTGAATATGGCTGAAACAAAAAAAAAACTTTATTAATAAATGTTAAATTGAATTTAAATGAAATTGAACTAAACTGAATGAAATTAAACTAAATTTTGGTAAAATTAAGCCAAGAAAAAGACAAAGACCTGGATATTTATTTCATTCATAAAAGTCGAAAACATTAATGTTCAACCAAAAGAGTCCAACAAAAACCAATCGGGCTGACATTATGAGTGGACAGTTTTATTGTAGCCTAAACTTTTATTTTTCAAATTGAAAATTAATTTCTTTATCTCGCAACAGATGGTACTAGAAATTTTAGAATACTTTCGGAGTAGGGATGATGTACTACTTTGGACAAATATTTCGATAACACGTTATATATATTAGTATCTAAGGTTCATGATGTTTAGAGTTTATTTTTAAGTTCTAAAGCTTTTATTTTAGAATTTAGAATTTTATATAAATAATTAATTAAAAAAAATATATTTTTAATAAATTACATATTATAAAATTTTATTGGTTGATGTGACACATATCAACCATTTATTGATTTCGAGTGTTATGTCATCGTATTTTGTAAATATATTAAAATTATTCCACATGGTAATTAAAAAATAAAGAACAAGTTGTGATCCAACCCTTGATATATTATAAGGGGATAATTTATAATTTTAATAAATAATGGCAGCTGACTTCTAAAGTTCATACTGCAGTAATTAAAATCTCCAAAAATGATTCTCTTTTTAATATATTGATCAAAATAGCCGGTTCAATCTGAAGTATCATAATGATATTCTTAAGAGATTTATTTCTTAAAACCTTTGTTTTTATTATTATTTTGGCGTAGTAGTGGAGGAGTGGTTTGGTTAGGAAAGAAAAACATAATTATTTAGAAATGCAGATCTACTTTTTTTGATATTTTTCATTTTAATATAGTCATTTGTAACCTTTACTTGTTAATAATAATAATGATAAATAATAAAAGGTAATTATGTTGGGTAGCTTGTAAAGTTGAGGTATGATCAAATGTAATAAAAGTCGCTAGGCACTAGCTGAGTGGCCAGGACCTTCAATGACTAATCGGAGATTACAAATCAGATTTGAGTGCATAGGTGAGTTTAGGTAGTCTCATCAGTTTAAATCGGCTTCACAATATTAACGTCTAGACGGCTAGACGAGTTTTGTTTACTATAATGGGTACCATAATGCGAAAGTTTAAAGTTCAAGAGTCATCATGCTTGAAGTTCAAGAAATCATGTTTGCAGTACAAAATTTGAGGATACAAAGTGTAATTTATCCTAATTAAGTGCAGCACATGATAAAGTCTGTACAGTAGGGATAGTTCATGGATGATCTGGTTTTGCTTTTCATTCTTTTGCGTTATTAGAATAACACCGGTGCTCCGGGAAAATATAAGAGTAAAATGGTTGATGAAGTGGTTATAATTAGTAGGCCAGGGCACGGTCCGGTCCAATCTGGAGACTCATGAATCTCCAGGATTGGATTGAAGTTCGGAGATTTTTAAAATGAAATATCCAGGATTGGATTGAAATGTTCGATTCGGTCCAGTTCGGAGATTCGGAAATTCGGTTCGATCCAATTCGGGGTTTCGGAGAAATTTTCAACTAATATTCGATTAAATCTCTCGTATTTATATTGTACATTTTCGGTCATCCGTCGAAATCAAGTCTACCATATTGACAAGGAAATCTCATATTGTTTATAGATTTGATTTTTCATGTACTCTTAGCTACTATAAAGCAAATTTTATTACATTTTAACAGTCAAAATATAATTATGTAATTAAAATATAGATTAAATGTTACTTCTAATATTTAATTAAATTAAATTTCATAATAAGAACTAAAAAATCAATAAAAAATTAACTAAGACATTATATATCTATTTATAAAAAGATGTGTAATTATTGTGCAAAACTAAAAATATGTAATACTAGTTTAGTTTTGTATTTTGTTAATTGGTCTAATTTAATGTATGCGTTATTACAAGAAGTATAAAGTTTGATAAATAAAATTTAATACTAATAAATGTTCGGTTCTTTTAATCCAGTTTGGTCCAATCTAATTCAATTCGGTTATCGGTCCGGTTCTAGATAATTTTGGTCTAGCTCGGTCCGGTTCTTTGACAAAAAGTCAGCGGTCCAGTTCGGTCTAGTTCTCTAAAAAAAGTCAACAGTTCGGTCCAATTCTGAATATTTTTCCTTGGATATTCGTTCTGGTTCGGTATCTCTAAGATCTGTGCGCAACCCTAATAATTAGAGTGTAAAATAATATATGAAACTTTTCAAATAACTTATGGAATACGTACTCCATTGTGAAAATAGATTTGTTTTACCATGTGTTTTTAATTTTATTAAATAGTGTTGTTGTTAAGATTCTAAGTCATGCCCACTTGCACCTGAGCCTCTGATATCAAATCAAGAACCACCGAACTAAAAGCTTAAATTATTCTCCTTTATGATTTTTGTTGGAAATTAATAGAAAATATATTGTTGGCCTTTAACTAAAAGCTGTAACTGATAGTTAATTTTAATGATATTTTTTATATTATTTTTTAATACACATGCTCACATCAATACCCTTGAGCTTGAAGCGTGCGCAACACAAGTCTAATATCCACCATGTGTTTTAAATCAACAATAATGTAACTGTCAAGATTCAAATTCAAAATCTTTCAGTCACAAAAGTTTCGATACCATATTAGTTAATTGATTGAACTAATAAGATAACAACATGTTTTAGCTCGAGCTGATAGTTAAAGGCTAAGTGATAGCGCTAATATCTCTTCATTGTGTTAATCAGTCAACTATTTCTTTCTCTTCCAAACAAGCTTTTATGGAAGGTTGCTAATGTTATAAATAAACATTAGAAATAACAAGTGCTCTTGAAAATGGTGAACCAGCCAAAAGATTAAAGATACGCATGCACGAGTCAAGATTCAAATCCTCCCCATTGGTTAAGGTTGGATGAGCGACTACTGCTCAACCATATTCTTTGGTTAATCTGAATAATTGGTCTTTTAAAATGGTGGAAACAAATTGCTCCATCAAATTGCTGGAAGTGTGTCGAGTTAGTCCACTCATCAACTCACCAACTGACTCATTCTCTCTACCTCTTACATTTTTTGATATCAAGTGGCTTAATTTCTGGCCTGGCCAGGAAATATTTTTCTATCAACTCTCCCAACATGAATCAACTCACTCGTTTTTTAACTCGGAAATACTTCCTAAACTTAAGCATTCTCTCAGCCTCACTCTTGGCCATTATCTTCCTGCAGCAGGAAATATCGTATGGCCTGTTGATACACTGAAACCATTCATTCTCTACACTCGAAATGACGGAGTTTCACTCATAGTTGCAGAGTCTAACTCGGATTTTAATCATCTCGTTAAGGTATGTCTAGATTACTCTTTGATTACATTTTTCTAATTGCAATTAGCATTGAAGCTAGTAAGTCAATTTTGTTCGATAGAGCAATTTAGATTTGGGTAGTTGTTGTTTTGTTCTGTTGTAAATTTTTACTTTTTCTTTTTGAACCTAAGACATAAAGTTACCAAAAGCCATCATAGGCTGTAAAGAATTTTTAAAATCGGATTGATGAAAAGATGCGTCTTACAAGTGATGGAGATATATTTATATTCTAAACGGATTAATCCAAAAGCTCGAGCTGATAATTAAGGGTAATAATATCTCACTACTTTATGTCAATGTTCTTATTCTTGAAGTGTGAACAATACAAGTCTAATTCGTTATGTGTTTTTAATTCAACAAATTTCGAAGTTGTCAGGAATCGCGAACTCGGGACTTTGCAATCGTAGAAACTTTGATACGATATCACTAAATTCATTGAATTAAAAACTCGAACTTAAGTTTGAACTAAAAGCTTACTTATAGTTAAACAAAAATTAATTATTTTACCCACCATGGGTATCTCAGATGGACAAAGGAGCAGAGAAGGTGGGAAAGGCACCCAACAGGTCTCAAGTTCGATCCTCAGGGATTGCAATTTGGTGATTTAATGTCTTGTTCTCTAATGGATCTCCTGAATTGCTCTGGATGCCTCTATTATAGCACGTGTGAAGTGGGAAGCTCGCGTTGGTGGGGTTAAACCTACTAACCTCCAAAAGGGTTTAGTAGAGTTCCTCATCATAAAAAAGAATTAATTCTTTTATTAAACATCGTCCCACTGTTTCTGAGACTTTTGGGGGATTAGTCAGTCCCCTTTGTTTTGTATTCTTTTATTGGTAGATGATTGTAGTGGGGATAATCAATTCATTTTTGTACTATTTCTGCGGTTAATTTATATAAACATGATATAAATGGAGGATTTTGATTTATTTTTTAGCAAATAAATGATATAGCTTTCACTGTTGGTAGAATTAAGGAAATTGTCGATTATGTTAAAGTGAGTGAGAACATTTTTGTTAAAAAAAATTATGACCTTTGAGTTTAACTCTAACTTAGTCGATCAAAGGTTTGAAAAGAGTATTTGGACAAAAAATGTCCGTGTTCTCGTTAACAAAATCGAACATTTCCTTATTTCTATAAATAATGCAGTTCACAATCTTTTATTTGTTTAAAGACAAACACATTCTATTACTTGCAAAAACCTGAACCATAAGACACTTATATAAGATTAACCCTTTTTTTTAGAAATGGTATTTGGACTTGAAATGTGTCTTGGTGTGCCAATCTAGTAGGAATGTTAGAAACTGTATGGTTCCAACTTTTACTTAAATTATTAACGAGGATGTGTGATATTTAGTGAACTAAACTACTTGTAGTGAATTGTTTTACTGAACGGAAATAGACTCTAAGGGCCTGTTTATTTTAACTGCGGGTTGCTGTTGCTGTTTGCTGGTTACTGGTTACTGTTACGGTTTGTTGTTTGATGTTTCTAATCCCTAATTGTTGTTTGCTGTTTGATTATTAGTGTTTGGTAAAATTATGATTAACTATTACTGTTACGATGTAAAATGACATATATGGACATGTTTATAAAATTAATTTAAAAATAATATTAAAATAATGAAATTTTGAAGGGCATATTAGAGATAACACATCCAAACCGTAAAAGATGTTTGAAAAGTAGGAATTCACTACTTTTTCTAAAAGTACTTTTTGGATATCAAAAAGCAAAAAGTTGATACTAACCAAACACTTGAAACTCTCCTTTTTAGTATGGAAAAGCAAAAAGTAGTTTGAAAAGTAGTAAACAAACACCCTCTAAGTTATGCGTTACTCTGTGGCCGTCTTTATAGGAAAAGATAGTCGAGGGTAACCACATAGTTGTGAGAAAATGAAAATAATTATAATTGCGACAGAAGTTATATTTTTTTTGTTTTTTTGACAGAAGTTCTATTGATATCGCTAAACATACTTCTTTTCATAATTTCATTATAGAGAAATTTTAAAATACTCCTAAAGTACGGATGACGTGTTACTCTGAATTAATAATTCGATGACACGTTACATATGTTAGTATTCAAGGTTGATGATTTAGGGTCTAGGGTTTAGTTTGTAGGGTCTAGGATTTTTATTTCAGGGTCTAGAATTTTATATAAATTATTAACTAAAAAATAAATTTTTAATTAATTACACGTTGTCAAAATCTTATTGGTTGATGTAACATATGTCAACCATTTATTGATTTGGAATACCACGTTATCGTGTTCCAAGAGAATACTAAAATCTCTCTTCATTATATTAAGAATATGGAAAGATTTTATAGCGCTTAATTATAAAGTATATATTCACTTATAAATTATAAAGGCAAAAAGTACTATTTAGCGATTGATCTATCTCAAATTTGTGCATTTGAAATTAACATTTTATTTGGTCACATTTGGCCACTCACCTTTGTAAATTGGTGAAATCTCACTCTTATTATGGTGTTAAATGACATTCTTACATTTCTATTTATTTTGTAATTTTTAGTTTTTGAATTATTTTTCTTATTTGAAATGGACATATTTATCCTCTTTCAATTTTGATCAAAGAATGGTGAAATTTCACTAAATTGGTAATGCAATGGCTAAATATGACCAAATTACAAAGGTGAATGACCCAATGTTACAAAATAAAAATCGATGGTCATATGCACAAATTTAAAATAGCCCGGTGACCAAATAGTGCTTTTTACCAATTATAAATGAAGCTTCATATATTTTGTTTTACTGTAAATAACCCTCGTATTGAGTCATCTAATTTATAGCGCTACTTGAGTATATACTCCAGATTTTCTTCTCGAATTTAAGTCATCATTCACAAAATTTATGATGCAAGTTTTCATTGTTCATGCAAATGCCAAAAACATTTGTAACTTTTAATAACTTTCCATCCACTGGCCCAAGTATTTTGTTCTAGCTACGTGCACACCGAACACTAAAATCTCTTGTTTCCATGTAATTGCATTCTTAAGTTCCTATTTCGCATATTAAGCTTTGTTATAATAAACGATCGATTCAATTATTAACACATTCCTATCAGAATGAAATGCAGGAAGCAGGAGATCTACATCCATATATCCCCGAGTTATCGGTTTCTGACTCAAAAGCTGCAACAATTGCTATTCAAATCACATTTTTTCCGAGTCGAGGATTCTCAATAGGAATATGTTTTCAGCACACAGTGTTCGACGCCAAAAGCATAACCATGTTCATGAAATCATGGGCGCATACGTGCAAAGAGAACTTTGCCATCACAACATTATTGCCAGTTCAACTAGCCCCTTTTTTTGATCGAATGGTGTTTAATTACCCACAAGAAATAGATATGCTTTACTTGAATACTAGGTTAAAATCAGGTTCAGATCCAAACCCCAAAAGCTTAAGGCTTTTGGTACCCGTAAGACACTTTGAGAACTTGGTACGAGCCAATTTTGAGTTTTCTCGTCAAGACATAAACAAACTTAGGCAAAAAATTATTTCTCGTCTCAATGAAGAAGAAAATGCAAAGGAACATATGCATTTGTCGGCATTTGTTCTTTCATTAGCTTATACTTTTGTTTGTTTGGTTAAAGCAAAAACGGTAGAAAGGAAAGCGAAAATTGGGTTAAAATTAGTAGTAGATTGTAGATCCCGTTTGGACCCTCCAATACCATCAAATTATATTGGCAATTGTATTATAGCATTGCCAATACTAATGGATGCAGAAGCTATCATAGGTAATGGCGGAACTAGTGAAGAAGATCGAAAAATTCAATTGAAACATCCCCAGACTCTCTTTTCAGGGGAAACAACTCCTCCACCACTAAATGGGATTGCGTTTGTAGCGAAAAGGCTAAGTGAGAAGATAAAAGGAGTACTAGATACAAGAATGAATATTAGTGTTGAGCAAGAAAAGGAGAACATTTTAGAAAAGGATAGAAGTCAAGAAAGTAGTGATGTGATTATTGGAGTTGCTTGGTCTCCTAAGTTAGAGATTTATGAAACAGATTTTGGTTGGGGAAAACCTAAGAAAATACAACTTGTATCCATAGATAAAAATGGATCAATCTATATGGTAGAGAGCAGGAATGGAAGTGGAGGAATTGAAGTCGGTTTAGTTATGGAAAGACATGAGATGGAGATGTTTAATTCTCTATTTATTAACGGCCTTAAAGATCAAGGTAACTAATCTTACTTTATTTACAATTATTTCAAGTATTAATAGCAATATTTTTGAATATGAGGGTGACTAACGTATATACAGTAAGGGATAAACTCTTGTGGCATCCCCATTTGGGTTTGACTTTTCATGTTGTTGTTGGAGTCTCCATATATGGGTTGAAGTGATGTTTAAGTCCTCTTATATATAAATCACTCTATGACCTTAAGGTTTTCCATGAACCTTGATCGATTGGAGTTATCCTCCGGCTTAAAATTTTCCTACAAAAGTTTATCATGATATATATGTATTAATTATTTGCTTTTTTATTAGGATTGATAAACAGCTGCTTGTAGCTATCTCGGAAGAACAATCAACTTAACATGCATGTACCAGCAATCGACAACGTTTAGTAATTACCTAACAATAAAAGAGATTTCAAATTCATCGAAAGTATGTTCTAACTTAATTATAGTATTAGTTTATATTTATTTTATTATACCCAAGAACCCTTACCAACAATTGGTTTAACTTTTTATATTATTAAGGATCATGGTACACCAATCCTTTTGCACCAAAAGTATTTTATAATTTCTCCAGCTACAATTGAAGCAAACTAGCAACTTTTTCATTACATTCGGTTCATGTTAATTCTCAAATTAAGTAGAAATATAAAAGATAAAGGTGGAAAAATAATATTTTAGCTCGATGTTTTATTTCACTAAAATTTATACTTTGCTACATATATTGCATCAATATTATTATTGATTGGTCCACGACACAAGATTCAATTATTTATTGATTTAGCTTACATATCTTTAAGGTCGTTACCGAATATAGAACTAAACTCCACCATTTCATTCTTCTTTAATGCTAAACCAATTTCAATTCCTCCATTTCCATTCCTACTCTCTGCCATAGAGATTGATAAATTCTTATCTATGGATACAACTCGGGTCTTCTTCGGTTTCCCCCATCCAAAATCGGTTCCATAAATCTCAAACCGAGGTGACCCAGCAACTCCGATCATCACATCAACAGCTTTCCAAATGTTTATGTATTCCAAAAAGATTTGCTCTTCTCGCTCAATGCTCGTATTCTTCATTCTCGTCTCTAACCCTTTTACCATTTCTCTAATTTTGTTCGCTACAGAGGCTGTCCCATTCTTGCAAAGGATAGTTTTGGTATCGACCAATGTGAAGCATCCGGTAACACAATTACCGAAGTAATTCGTTGG
The DNA here is from genome assembly GCA_028411795.1 of Euphorbia peplus. Taxonomy (NCBI): domain Eukaryota; kingdom Viridiplantae; phylum Streptophyta; class Magnoliopsida; order Malpighiales; family Euphorbiaceae; genus Euphorbia; species Euphorbia peplus. The sequence continues at coordinate 861,035 of CP110843.1, read as the reverse complement.
TAACGGAGGGTCCAAACGGGATCTACAATCTGCTGCGAAAATGAATCCAACCTTTCCTTTTCTTTCTAGTTGTTTTGCTTTAACAATGCATACTATAATATAAGCATAGGAAAGAACAAATGTTGACAAATGCATATCCTTTGAAAGATCTTCCTTTTTTTCTTTGAGCTCTAACGCAACTTTATGTCGGAGTTTGGTAATGTCTTGTTTGGAAAGCTCAAAATCCGCTCGTGCTATGTTTTCCACATCTCTTATTACTTGTGGAACTTTTAAGCTTTTTGAGTTCGGATCCGCATTCGACACCCAACTATTCAAGTAGTACATGTCTAATCCTAACGGATCATGGACGACTGTTCGATCAAAAGCAGGAGTTAGCTCGAGCGGTAAGGAGGTTGTTTGTTTCTCAGTCATGTCAGAATTCTCTTTGCATAAATGCGCCCATGATTTCATAAATATAGCGACACTTTTACCGTCCAACAACGAGTGGTGCATACATAGGCCTATAGAGAACCCTTGACTCGGAAAAAACGTTATTTGAAAGGCAATAATCGCAGCTTTTGAGTCCGAAATGGATAACTCAGGGATGTAGGGATGTAAAGTTATCGCTTCTTGCATTTCATTCTGACTTAGACGGTTGAGGTCTGAATTAGACTCGGCAACTACAAGGGAAACCCCGTCGTTTGGAGCATAAAGGATAAATGGTTTCTCTGTACCTACGGGCCATATGATATTTCCTGCTAAGGGGAGAAAATGGGCAAGAGTAAGGGAGAGAGAACTCTTAAGTTTAGGAAGTAATACCGAGTTAAAAAATGAGTGAGTTGACTCGTTTTCGGCGAGATGATAGAAAAAGACTCGTTCGATCGGGGCGTATTTAATCCATAACGTATCAAAATATGTAAGAGGGAGAGAGAACTCTGCATTAGAAATTTCCGAGTTAGTGAGTGGGGTAACACGGCAAGTTTCTAGAGTCGTAATAGATTGAATTGTTGCCATGACGGAGTTGTAGTTTTGATGATTCAATAACTTTTTGTATGAGAGGTTATATAGTAGAGAAATACATTAATGCATATCTTGTTACTTAATGAGAATATTAATGCATATCTTGTTAATCAATGAGGAAAATCATAACTGATTGTGGTGTTTAGATGTTTTTGGTACCAGCATTAATCCTTTCTATACTATCTACCTAGTTTCTTTTATTGTATTTTCGTATTTTTATGTTGGTAGTTTGTATGGTTCAGTTTTGTATAAAATAGCATGAGTATTAATTAGGTTTTTAAAGTTTTCGTAACAGATAATTTGGCTTGCTATGAAGAAAAACGGTTGTTCGGCTTAACGATAAACAGTGATAGCAATGGCTAGAATTTCATTTCATGAGTTAACATGCACTACAAGGAGAAACCACATAATTCATTTAGAACTCATTTCAATTGAAATGAATTTATGTGTTCAGCGTAACCATAAAACTCATTCTATTTTATACGTTGAAAAAAACATTATTAATGCGTCTCAATCGAGCAAAAGTCGAACATTACAGAAGATACAAACCTCGGAATAGAAAATAGTGAAAACAAAGGTCAAAAGAATAAATGCGATATCCTTGCAAACGCATGAGTCGATGCATTAACTTGACGCCTAACAAACTGGACGGATATGATCCATGAAGGTAAATCTCAACAATGAGCAATTTATAAATCTCCCAACTCCGGCACATTATAAAAAAAAAATTATGTTAAGAAAGAAAACTTATAGGTTAATGCTTGATCGATCGTGTACGAGACAGGTCTATTCAAGCCCATCCTTCAGTTGGCCGTAATTAAGAAGATAACTGATGAAATAAAAAGCCAATTTAATTCAGTAGCTATGCATCTTTTATTGACAAAACATATACTACTACCAATAAAAATCGAAGTATAACCATGTATAATAGAAAATCATTCATCCGAGTAACATAATTAAAATACTTCTAGCTAAAATATATGCAACGTTATTCTTAGCTAGCACGTCTAATAAAGAAAATAGAATTGTTCTTAATTTGTACTTAAAGAGAACACAATAATATTAGACTATGCTATTAAACATGGATAAAACATCTAATGGGTGTGCGCCTTTGACTAAACTACTACCATGAAATCTTCATCAATGACTTAAAAAGAGACGATGATGCCTCTACTATGTGAGTCATTGATTGAACCACAACTTGAGGACCAGATAAAATTTGCACGGTGCCTAGAGCCTCTCCTATTTTAGGGCCTCATATTTCTAATTTAGTGTACTATTAGGAAGAAAATCTGCTGTCCCGGACTTCCTATCCCATTTTCCTGTCCCCCTCTCAATTTTTGACATGTGTAAAAAAGATTCTAATGGTTTTTTATTATACCCTAAATTGTCCCTGAATTAACCCGTCGTGGAATCTTTTTTACACATGTCAAAAATTAAAAGGGAGACAGGAAAATGGGATAGAAAGTCCGGGACAGCAGATTTTTTTTCCGTACTATTATTAGGCCTTTTGTGTATTTAATATAATTTTAAAATATATATAAACTACCTCTTGATATAAGATATTTTTGGATTATTATTTAATTTGAGCTAGTTGAGATGAGAGAATAAAACATTCTTGTGCTACAATTGAGATTTTTTTTACGAAAGATTGAGATGCTTCAAATATTGATGGACTTGAGTTATATTGAAAATTGAAATTGCTAAGAAAATCATTACCATTTCACCTATCCAAACGAATTAAAGTGCTAGAATACATTAAGAATTTGGATCTTGCTTTCCTAATACTTGGATTAGCTAGTGCCAAAAGAAATTTCTCAAAATTAAAGTTAGGGATAATTTCAAAAATAATGCTCATGGTTTACTCAATTTGTAAATAAAGGTCTATGGTTTAACAGTTTGCAAATAAAAGTACGTGGTATGAAGTTGTTTTGCAAAATAATGTATCTGAAATTGCAACTTTACGTTTTAATGTCAACGAAGTACATTTCGTATTTTAAAAAAAAAAAATATTTACATATCGATAAAACATATCATTTAATGGCATTGTCAACCCTCAAATCAAAAATCATATTATGGATGTTTTACGTGTTTATAATTTGATGGTTTACGGACTAAATTGGCGTTTAAGTCTATTTTACAAATTGGGGTTCAATATTTTATCAATATGTAGATATAAGTTGGTTAAAAAATAAAAGCATCATCAGGATTCAATAATGTGATTCCGGATAGTCTATTTTGTAAAATGTCATACCACATACCTCTATTTGCAAAAACAACCACATATCTTTATTTGCAAACTATTAAACCACAAACCCCTATTTGAAAATTGAGTAAATCATGAGCATTATTTTTGAACTTTTCCCTTAAAGTAATAAAGAATTATCTTAGTTCAACTAAGCCACAAGAGAGATTGAATGACTTGGTCATGTTGTTAGCCGAAAAACAAATTTTAGTTGAACTGGATTATATGTACTTAATTAGAGATTTTGCACATACTAAAGCAAGAAGAATAATATTGGCTCTAGGGTATTTATTATTTCACTTTATTTAACATAGCAAGGTTAATATATTTTTAAATAAAAGACGCTGAGGCGAGAGCGTGGACATCCCAACTAGGTTGGCACCCCAAGACACTAAGGTTGATATATGATTATAAGTTATAGTGAATAATATACTACTCATTTTAAAATTATACGAGAAAAAAAGATAACTTGCCTAGACTACAAAATACCAATGTTATTAATATCAGACCAGACTGGCCGGTTTGGCCGGTCGAACCGCGAACCGGTTAGGTTTCCGGTCTGGTTCTATACTAAACGGATCACATAAAATTGGATCAAACCAGTAAATCGGCCAGTTCGACCAGTTAACCTCGGTTTTTCATAAAAGATCTAATGTGTTATATTTAACTATGTATTATTTGACATATGATTTTTTATTTATATTTAATTGAAATAGGATTTTATTATATATATACTTATATATTCTAAATTTTTTATATATTATATATGTCATCCGGTTGAACCTATTAAACCTTGAACCTTTTGTTACGCCGGTTCAATGTCCGGTCCAATTTTTAAAACATTGCAAAATATTGAAGCCGGCCATGCACTTAAACAAATAAGTAAGTTACTATTTACTTTGGCTAAGAAGTTTTTTTTTTTAATGAAAGAGGGGACACTAGAAACAAGGAAGGTGTCTGGACATCCCAACTAGTTGGTACCCCAACACACACGAACCTCCAGCTAGGCCCAAATAAATTAAAATTTAAAGAAGAAATACAAAAGAGTTTAAAAGGAAAATTACACAAAGCAAAATTGCTCAATCATACTAAAATCTTCATAAATAACTCTATTACAAAAATTGGGAGCTGAAGACCACCAATTTGTATTTGTGCAAGTAGTACTGTGACGCGCTAAAGAGTCAGCAGCTCTATTCCCTTCCCTGAAAATGTGAGAGACCACAAGCTGCATATTAGAAGCAATATGTAAACACTTTAACCAATCCTGACGAATTTCCCAAGGAACCTGGTGACTGCGAGTCCTAAAAAGATTGACAACATAAGTGAAATCACACTCTAGCCATAATTTATGCCAACCATGCTCCCGAGCCTCCTTGATTGCAAAGATTGCAGCCCGAAGTTCAGATAAAAAAGCAAAAGTGATACCGGTAAAAAAGCAAAAGCTCCTCGAGTAAAACCCCGTGCAGTTCTAAAAATTCCGCCAGCACCTGATATCCCTAGAGCACCTAAAGAGGACCCATCTGTGTTAACCTTTAACCAACCCGGAGCCGAAGGATGCCAAGTTATACTGATGATAGAAGGAGCCTTAGATGGGCGAGTTTGAAGATGCAGTTGACGCAGAACCTGAAACTCATTGAGATTATTCTTAATTGTGCTTGTATAACATTTATCTACTTCCGTGATAAAACTCCAAAGCTGATAGAAAGCTGAAGAAATAACAAGAGTAATGCCTTCAAAGAAAGTCAAGTTTCTGAAACGCCAAATTAACCAAACTGCATTAAGGATCGCACTAGTTCAAAGAATACTCAATTGACGACTAAATTGGTAAAGCATAGCATCTTGAATTAAATCCTTCAAAGAACCGTTTAGAGAAACACACCTTCCAAAAAGACCCGAAATAGCCGACCAAATCTCCCTAGAAAAAGGGCATTGAATAAAAACATGATTAGTTGTCTCATAATTTTTTAGACAAAGACAACATCTAGAGATAACCACAACGCCACGGAACCGAAGTTCATCCCCGCAAGGGCTCCTTTTAAAATTCTCCAGAGTTAACTCATTTAGTATTTGAACAATATAGATTAAAGCAAGTAATTTGTTCAAATTATTATTTTGCCAATATTTCAACAGAATTGTATTGATTGAGAAGATATAGTATTAGAGGAACCTAAAATTCAAATTTTATGTCAAAAATTTAAGTTATGAGTTACAATACCAATATGCTGAAATTTAAGAATATAAATATAGGGGAGGGATCCAGTGTGACAAGGTCATTTGGAGTGACAGATTTTTATGGTGTGACAAAAGGCCCAACTAACAAGCCTCACCAAAAGCCCTCTCCCACACAAAAACCACCGCCTCCCTGGTTCTTCCTCCACAACCTCCACAACACCACTTTCCATAGTCTCCGGCCACAAGCTCCCCTCCCGCCGCCCTCCGCCTCCATTTTCGTCGCCGATTACGCTTTCTCTCTCCTCCAATCCTTCCCTCCACCTCTCCGTGACGATGTCTCCGCCGTTCAAGCTGAACGTTTCTTCACTAAGCTCATCGAGAAAGAGGTTTCAGGGCGCGACTACCGTGGCGATGTCTCCGCCGTTCGGTTTATGAAATTTGGGGTGGGGTAGATATTTTGGGCTGCTTAATCGATGGATTGGAATTCATTCTAGTGTAGATTCTGCTTGTATTGTTTCACATTAATGACATTTATCAAATCATTTAGTAAGGCTGGAAACTGCAGATGGCATATAGACAAAGCTTGGAATCTCTTAATATTTACAGTATGATTAAATTAGGAGGTGGGATGATATAGTGTTGTGTGGATTTGATGCTGATGATGATGATATTAAGGCTATGATTAAATTAGGGGGTGGGGATGAACAAAATGGTGCCGTTTTGTACAGTGGATTTGATTGGCGGAAATGATTCAGTTGATTGCCAATCCAAGCAGTACTTAACGATAGAGTGTTTATAGGAACAATTTTTGGAATATCGTTCAACAGTTTCAGAATATCGTTGTATAATTTTGGAATATTGTGTGTACAGTTTGGAATATTGTGTGTACAGTTTTGGAATATCGTTCAACAGTTTTGGAATATCGTTGTATAGTTTTGAAATATCGTTGATAAATTTTGGAATATCGTTGAACAGTTTTGGAATATCGTTCATAAGTTTTGGAATATCGTTGATAAGTTTTTCAGTGTAAAGTCATTACCAAAATATTCCAAAAGTCATAACCAAATATTCCAAATGAAAAAAAATCGTTTTTATTTGACCACAATGGATCTCAAAATGACCGTCTAATTAATACGAGTTCAACGGTATAAAATTTTTCGAAAACCGAGTTCGGGATCATTGGGACAATGTATTTTAATGAAAAGAAATAAAAGATTTTTCTCTCTCCTGCGATGACATCAGCGCTGACATCATCAGCCCCCTTCTCTCACCATACACGTGTATGCCCCTTAAATTATGCCATCTTTTTCCATTTAATTACACAATTGCCACCTCTTGTCACACACTAAAATTCTTGTCACACCACCTCAAAAGTGTCACACCTGAACCCCTCCCTATAAATATAATTTATATAAATGTAAAACATTAATATAAAACATTACAATAATATCTTTTATATATTATTTACAATTTTAACCAACCATTTACCAATCTCATTCCATCCTAAGCATTACCAATATCATATATCTCACCTCTATCCAAAGTTAATAATTAATTGATCTCTGTCCCACATTATCTTTTCTCCAAATTATATCAAGACAACCTAGCTACAATAATATCAGTTGTATCATATCATATCTTAAATGAACTTTAGCCAATATTATTATGCATATCAAAAAGTATCTTATATATTTAAAATATTCACCTCATGTTTCGCAATATTTGACTACATTATTTTTGTTGCCGTTTTATTTTCTGCCATAAGAAAGTTGTAGTTACAATCCATACAAGTCTTTTACAAATATTTAATTGGTAATGCATTTATATTTTCATAATTAATTACTATTAATACCCTTTTCATAAGTGAGAAAAAAAATTATGGTAAAAGAAATTGGTCAAAATTCCAATAAAATTCATCTGCAAAAACATTCTTATAACAACTTTTATGTTGATATATCTATGGCACACCCACAATTTTGTCAAAAATGATGGTTGTTACATCACCTCACGTTATAATTGTCATCGTACCGATATAAAGATTGGCACATAATTAAGTTCCTTTAGTTGTTTGAAACGATTATTTTTAAGAAGTTGGCACCAAGATGATAAATCATAGCTGATATTTTTTAGTTCTTTTATAGACTTTTTTAGTTATTATTATTGATTGAGTGCAAAATTATTTGTAATTATGTGTCCCTTACTCAAATTTTGGAAATACAAAAGTGAAAATAATTCGAGTTATAGATAGACTTATTAAAGTTTTCTTTTTTTTTCAAATTATACTTATTATAATTGCAAAATTATTTTCAATAACGTTTGAATCATATATCATAATGACAAATAACATCTACAGTCCTTAAAACTATAAGGTCATTAACATTACAGTCCCTGAAATTCATTCTTAAACTTACATTTATTCCGACAGAGTGTCAATCAATCTTTTCCGAGAGATTCTAAAGTGCTCGCGAAGTACATATTCTCTTAGTTATAAATAGAATTTTATATTTTTTATTATTACCTAAATAACCCCTTTATCAACATGTCGTCCTTTATATTTTCAAGGAGCACCGAATTTTGAGAGCGCTCTTATTTTTCTCATCTTTTTGAGCAAGGCGTTAGTTGGCTACCTGGGACCTTTAAAGTCTTAATTAGCTATTAGTGAGAGACAAGTTAAATTTTGAGCGTCTAAACAAATCTATACGATTTAGTTGGTCAGAAAGATTCTCAACTTTCATGATCTTAGACTTTTTGTTTTATTTTTTTCTAACTTGAATTTCACATGTAACATAAAACTTTATCTGTTATGCTGAAACTGCCCTTAAATTAATGTTTGAGCTGTTTCCTTGTTAGACTATATATATGGAAGAGTCCTTGGCAGTTGAATTCAAAAGGATAGGGGTAGTGTTGTCCGAACAAAAACTAGCATCCAGTTCCTGAGTTCTGGGAAAACATTTAAACAGAACAAAAGCAGAGGAAACAGGGAAATAAAACACTTAGCTAGACAATTTTAATTTTTTGTTCAATTGACAATCTAATTTTCTCTAAATTTGTCAATTAAGAGTGTTTGTTTCCCGAGAAAAAAAATAAAAAGAAATCTATAATGTCTGCTATCATATTACCTGATGTTGTTCCTCCTACAACTTGGGATTGTGAAAATCTCAGAAAAGCTATTCAAGGTATATCTTTCTCTCCAAAATATTATGTTTCTTTGTCTCTTTGAATTTCTTGGCCTGTCTAGGCGCTCAAAGTCCGTTTTATCCTCGATTAGTCCTTGACTATTCCTCAAAGGTATCTGGCTGCCCAACTAGCGTGTCTTTTACTACACTGATTTGCCGTGCCCTCTCAGAGGGTACGAGGATGCTGCAATTGCTTCACCATACCCTTTTCCCTAGCTATGACACTACCACTATCGGAGGGATAGTGTCGGGTGGCTCTCTGACTTGTGAAAGGGTGCAAGGATCGATGTTGCAATTGCATCACAATATCCTTTTCCCTAGCCATGTCAATGATGTCGAACGGACAGTTTTAGGGATGCTGTAAATGAAGATTGTCTGACCGCCTAGGCCTGTTTAGGCGCTCGAAGTCTGTCTTATCCCTTATTAGTTCTTGACTAATCTTCAAAGGTTTCCAACTGCTTGCCTAGGGCCTTTTTTACTACACTGGTTTCAGGTGAACCTCTTCATGGGGAGAGGGTGCGAGGATGCTACAATCGCATCACCATACCCTTTTCCCTACCTCTGACACTACCATTGAAAGCATAGTGTCAGGTGGCCCTCTGTCTAGGAAGACGATACATAGATGCTCCTAAATTTCGAATACGAGTTTCACTATGCTTATTATGTTTTCTACTTGTGATTAGGGAATGATAGGAAGGCAATTATACAGATATTAGGACACAGAACAGCAAATCAAAGAAAGGCAATAAGAGAGACTTATGAGAAGCTCTACAAAGAATCTCTTATCGACAATCTCCAAGCTAAGCTCACTGGTGATTTTGGAGTAAGTTCTTTATCCCTCTTAAACTAATTCGTTATTTCGGAGCGTGTGATAGGTTCAAATATAAGTACAGTGTGTCAAACGGAAAAAAAATAACTATTAGTTTATGCATTTAATTGTATATTATGTGCATGTAACATTTTCTCGCTTTGCAGAAAGCAGTAATTTGGTGGACGTATGATCCCTCGGAAAGGGATGCAAGATTAGCAAATGATGCATTGAAACAAAGGAGGGTTGGAGCTAAACAACTTCAAGTGATTGTTGAGATAGCTTGTGCATCGTCTCCTAAACATCTACAGGTACGAGCTATCCATTTCTGATATGACAATACGATTTACAGACATATTCTATTGACACAATCCAAAAGGAAAATAAGATTATTATAATATGAGTTTGACATGATAAAACGATTTGACACCACTATCTACAGGAAGTGAGGAAGGCCTATTGCTCTCTTTTCGAATGTTCTCTTGAAGAAGCTATTACTTCCGTTGTTGCGATGCCCCTTCGAAAGGTAACCTATTTCACTACACACAATATACAGCAAAATGTTTTTGGAACTTAAAAAATTTGCTCTTCGTGGAGTGAAATTAGGACTATGATGAAAGTAAATACAAAGTCAGGTACTATGGATGTAACTTACCGGCAAAGAACTTGCGAGTAACTAATGCTAGTATTTGCAATTTGCAGGTGTTGTTCAGTTTGGTGAGTTCTTTCAGGCATGATAAGGAAATTGTGGATGCAAATTTAGCCGATGAAGAGGCAAAAAAATTGCACAAAGCCATCAAAAGAAAACACTTCGACAAAGAAGAATTCATTCTTGTGCTCAGCATTAGAAATGTGTATCAGCTTAGAGCAACTTTCAAGTCTTATAAAGAGCATTTCGGATCATCTATCGATCAGGTTGGTCCCTAATCACTACTTGAAAACACGTGATTACCGACAGAATCTTCTCTCTGTAATAGCAGATTTTAGAGTAGGTTCTGTCGATTGTGAATTTCTGATATAACAACAAGTTTTAGAAAGACAACAGTCTTATTTTATAACTATGACCAGTATATAGATAATATAATACGATTATAAATATTGATTGCTTTTCTCGATTTCTCTTGCAGGACTTGAAGAATTGTGGAAAAGGTGATTTCGAAACTCTATTGAGGACGGCTGTTCTTTGTATAGGATCTCCTATTACGCACTTTGCTGAGGTGAAAAACTTTTACCATCCTATAATCATATACTCGATTAATGTTCAGGATCAGGCTCGATTATTGAAAGAAAGAGCTTAAACATCTAATTTGGTTAGAAATACGTGGCATATCTTGCCCGTGTTTTTACAATTTAAGAAGAAGCTTTTGTATGTTTGTTTTTTACTATCAAAAATAGTAACTTTGGGCCGATATGAAATAGGTTACGGATTTTCTTAATCAAGTTTAATGTTAAAAACTAAGAGTTCGGTTAGCCGAGCTTTCTCAATATATGCAATTACAATTAGTCGAGTTTTCAATATGCTATAAAACTTTCCTTACTTGCTATTTAAAAATTTGTCAACAACCAAGGATGACGGCTTGAGCCTTGTCGAAGGATATTCGAGCCACACCTATCGTCGATGTAGCCGTTGTGGAAGGGCGGTAAAACGTGGTTCCATATATCGATGGATCCGCCTAATTTCGGTTGTACTTCCTCATGCATTTGAGGTCTCTAGCAAAGAGGTTGTAATTGGATGACATCTTATATCCGTATCTATGAACTTTTAAACCAGGGAATTAACGTTTTTAGGAATGCATGATGTCCGTACTTAAAAATGTTTAAACTACGAAAACGGTTTTGCTAATGTTTGAATTGTTGACAGTTGATTGGAGGTTCGATCATCGGGCTCGGGACTGATGAAGACATGTTGTCTAGAGCGATTATAGCGCGAGCAGAAATCGATATGGCGGGCATGAGACCGGAGTATTTTAACATCTTCAAACATACTATGGATGAAGCAATTTTAGGTGACACATCTGGGGATTATAAAGATTTCTTGATGACTTTAACTGGTCAAGGAATTTGATTTATTTTTCTTTTTTTCTTGTTTCAATTTGCATTTTATGGTGATTTTGGATTGGTTTTGTTTGATGATACTAATAATATGAGGATTGGTTGTAATTTTTTCATGATTTTTGTATTTCCTCGGAAACTTTGATTTTAAAGAGTTATCACTATTTGAGAGTAACTATTTTCCGAAACATTGTAGTTTATATTTCGGGTTATGTTTCTGTAAATTTTGTAGTAAGATTATGTTTGATTTAGCATTTTCCTTTTTGTTGTTCTTAAGGAAAATGGAAATTCCACTATTTAATAAAATGCTGCATATAAGATTACATTGTGAGGAAAATTCTATTGTTACTTTGTTTTCCACAAACTAACCATTATTTTATTTTATCCACCATTAAATTATGAGTTAAAAACTAATCTAATGGTAAATATGACAAAATATAAATTAAGTAAAGGAAAAACAGAATAACCATAACTAATATCCAATGTTGATACATGGACACCGAATATATCTTCTCCCAGTAATAATCATATGACAAAAGTAGCTCTTGCTGAAAACTAAATAAGTAAACGCTAGAGATCTTATTTTATTATTTAAAAAAAAAATATTAATTCACTTAATCAAAACTTGCTTTAATCATGTCTTTTATCTCTTTTATTGATTATCTTTCAATTAATTAGGCAAGATAATGATCCAAATATTATTTTCCTAAATAATACAACATAACCCAATAATTTATATTCGCAAAAGATGCATTAAATTGTTAAGTTATGTGGGTATTCAATGTATTTCGAAACAAAATGGACTTATATGGGCCTTTAATCCGGTCCAACAAAAATGGGCTTGGATCTGATTCGGTCCAATTAAAACAATTCCACAGCCCATTTCAAGATTCTAAATAGTATAACAAGTCATTAAGCACAAGGCTTGATTCTTCTCACCTTCATTGACTGCTGCTAATATATTTCTTGATCTAGTGAACGGATAAGTTTCACATGAACAGTTATCTAATTGTCTCATTTTGGTACAACCGTACACTTATCGGTCTCACTTAGCAAGTGGTATGCGATATCATCTTTTATTTAGAAGAGCAGAAATCTCTTCATTTCACTTATGATTCGTTAGCATGTGATTCAGAACAAACATGACTAACCCATACTTCGTACAAGTTACTGGCTCGTTAGGCAATAACAAAAGTACGATGTGTCTCTAGACATTCAAATTTTTCTAAATTCTTAAGGTTGGCGGCAAACTCTTGTAATCTTTTCTAATTTTTTAGATTGTTTTTGTTCTTATAGGTTAAAGGGTTAATTTCAAATAAGTATTCTGTGGTTTCGCGTTTTTGCAAATGAAGGATTGTGCTTTATCTTTGAGCAAATAAACGACTGTGATTTGCACTGTTTGCATAATTAAAAAAATGGTCAATTTTTGTTGACGTGAATGAAGAGGAAATGACATGGAAGAGGAAAGCATGAAGGAGAAACTTTATTAATTATAATTTTACTTTTATTAATTATAATTTTACCACCGTTTAAAATATTTAACTACACAATTAGTTATTGTCTCACCATAAGTTGTCTGTCTCACGATAAGAGCAATGTCTCACCTGGACCTGACTCTGTTTGTCAATACATAATATGACTAATAATTTCACAAAACTAAAAAATTAACCATGAAAAGGTATAAGAAATTTATTATATACTGGCAATTGTATCTCAGAAGAATACAAACTCAATCACATCCAAATTCCAAATAAACAGCACTACAATTTTACAACAAAAAAATAAAATTCTACAGCTGATCTGATTTTATTGATACCTCCCAAAGCAATTCCACCGAATCTTCTCCCATAAAATATTCAGAGAACGAAAATAGAAGTACCTCCATGTCTTGTTGAAAATCAAAGAACTCACGGCACCCCAGAATCCGACCAGAAAACCAAGCAGCATGCTCAGATAAAACCAATCTACTTCCACATCATTCACCTCTTCATTTCCCTCATCGGTCCCGAGTTGAGCGTCATTCGAACTGCAGCTCTTGACGAGAGGAAGTCCACAAAGTTGATTGCCAACAAAACTAGATTGGTCAAGACTCTGCAATTGAGTTCCTGAAGGAATTTTGCCTGACAAATTGTTGTACGACAAGTTCATGCTGCTAAGCAAACTCAGTCTCGACATGCTCTCAGGAATGTGACCAGAAAGTTGATTTTGAGAGAAGTCAATAACTTCCAACCACCGCATGCCGCCTATGTTGTCGGGAATTCTCCCAGTCAAAGCATTTTGTGACAAATTTAGTGATAGTAGTCCTCCAAGACTTGTGATTTCCGTCGGGATTTCTCCTGATAAATTATTATCGGAAAGGTCAATGCTTCGAACTAATCCGAGAATAGTGCTATACTCCCTCACGTCTCCCTTCATCACTAGTAAAATGCTCTCCTTAGATGACTCTCTAGATCTATTAGCTGTAACATAAATTGAGCGCATTATATCATCCCTATGAACCATTCCCATAAAATTACTAAAGCAGCTTGGTATTGTGCCCGAGAAGTTATTATGAGCAAGGTCCAAAATGTGCAATGAAAACAAATGACACAGCTCCTCAGGTAAGTAGCCATCAAACTTATTTGCATGTAAGCTGAGAATGTTCATTTTGCCAAATCTAGCTCTGATCCATTTCCGAAGGTTTCCCACCAAATGGTTTTCACTAAGATCAAGTATAAACAACATCTTACAATTTCGAATTGACAGAGGTACTTCACCAGATAGATTATTATTGCGAAGGTGGAGAGATTGAAGATAACTTAGAGTACCAATAGAGTTGGGAATATTGCCACTAAACTTGTTGTTGCTTAATTTTAGTGCTGCCACATTTTTCCATCCCCTCCAACAATCTGGTATCTCACCGTGCAAGAAGTTCTTTTCAAGATTAAGATATCCCATTTGCTTTTCCTGGTTTTCATTGTTGCATAAAAAGTGAAATATAGATCCCGAAAATGAATTATTGGAGAGATCTAAGATGGTGATGTTTGAAGAAAAATAAGGTACCGTTCCACTAAAATTGTTGGAATTCAAATAGATCACTGGCATCAATCCACCAACGAAAGGGATATTTGGAATGGAACCATGCATCTGGTTATGAGAAAAGTTCAAATAATAATAATTTGAAAGTGAATCCCAAAACCAAATAGGAACTGGAGTTGAAATCCCAGCACTGGATAAAGACAAAACAGTCAAATGCTTTAATAGACGAAGCCATTTCGGGAATTCAGATCCGATATGCCAAGATCCTAAAGTTAGATATTGAAGTTGAAGAGGAGGAATCCAATTGGGGCTCACTTTCAATGCAATATTGTTATTCCTTGATGCAAAGAAAGAAGAAAGCCGAGTGAGATTTGCAAAGTGGAGATGAGAAACCTCACCCTTCAATCTGTTATTTGTAAGGTCTACATATTCCAAAGAATGCATTTCTCCCAAAGAGAAAGGAATTGGACCAGAGATCAAATTACCAGATATATCAAAGTTGATGAGATTCTTGAAGTAGCTGAGATCATCTGTTAAATGACCAGATAATTCACAATTATACAACCACAACGATTGTAGGACATTTGAAACACATCCATGATGACATTATTGCGAGGACATCGTCTATCCCTTGGTTCAATTTAACACCTGACAAATCTAGTGACCTCAAATTGGATAGATGTTTGAATGATGTCGGGATGGGTCCACGGATCATTAGGTTTGGATTTTCCTTTTCCAATTCAAGGTCATAATTCCCTGACAAGTCAAGGGTAATGAGAGAAGTCATGTTGCTAATACCACTTGAAAGTTGACCTTGCAAGGGATAGCCTTCGAGATTGAGGAGTTGCAGATTGGTTAAATCATAAAACCAGTTGGGTATGGAAGCATTGAAATAATTCCAAGACAAATCGAGTTCCCTAAGGAAAGAAGAAGTCATATTTTTAAGACCACTTGGAATTGGACCTTCAAAACCATTGGATGAGAGGTCAAGGACGGAAAGAGAAGACGAGTTGAGACTTGGAGGAAGATTGGGAAGACTACAACCTGACAAGTGCAACTCAAGCAACGAAGGAAGTGAATTCATCATATTCAACCAATCCACCGAATGACTCAGGTCGACTCTACTCATATCTAGAAACTCCAAAGAAGAAAGTTTAGAAATCCAATCTAAATTCACAGCATAGAGATGGATCATATTACCAAGATTGAGATAGTGCAGATTCGAGAGATTTCCAAGCTGGGGAGGAATAGTCCTCCAGAATCCAGCTGCGGAGAGATTAAGATATCTCAAACTCTGCAAGGAACCAATGAATTTGGGAATAGAAACACCTCCAAATTCATTAAAGCTAAGATCCAAGTAGCTTAAATGTCTCAAATCAAGTAAAGAATCACTCACCTTTCCACCGAATACTGACTTCTGATAGTATTCATCATACTCTGGATAAAACTTATCATAATGATCAGGACCACAGTACTCTTCATAAGAAAGAGTTCTGAGATGAAGCTCGAGGACATGAGCCGTGATGTTGTGGCAGACGACACCTGTCCATCTGCAGCAGTCTGATCCGTCGGGAATCCAATCAGAAAGACGATTAGAAGGATCAGAGAGACCATTCTTAAACTTCAAAAGAGCAACTCTCTCACTCTCAATGCATCGCCCTAAACAAAGGGTTGCTATGAAAAGCATTAAGGAAATAAAGAAAATCAAAGCAGAAGACATTGTTGATAAATAAAATGTTTTGACAGATGATTACCATATACAACTGATGTGTTCATATTTATAAGCGTTGTTCCTAATCAAATATTAATTTCTAATTATGAATTATGATTTCAATTCTACTGGAAAAATAAAGCATCTATTATTTCAAAGTAGTAATATAAGAAGACTTTCAAGTCTTTCAGCTAGTGTTTCCCTTTGTCTTTCACCTAATTAATTCATACATAATTCTTTTGGAAAAGTGGATCTGAATTAAGTTGAGTGGATTTTAAGTTGTGAAACAGATATAGCATAGCATAATTCAGGGCTCCCCTATACTATCCACCTATGTTGCTGCAGGGAGATTTGAGGATTCTTTTTGCAAGGAGATTGAAGCTTATGGTGTTATGTCTTATGTTGTACCTCGTGACAGATTTCTTATGTTTTTCGTGGATGCCAATGAGTTACTTGCTCCCGACCCTCCGGACCGACTCGACGAGATTCTTAAGCATTCAAGCTCTTTATGGGTTTTGAGTTTCTTATTACTATATTTGTTTTTCAAATTACCACCTTGAGGACAAGGTGATTTTGAAGGGGTGACGAATGATACAACCTGATATTACGGTCCGAGCTTGGTCCGTGTGTGATTAGGAGTCTTATTGTTTAGTTATATTTATATTGTTATAGTAGAATAGGTTTATAATTCTTATTTAGTTAGTCTTCTTATTCTGGTAGGATAGTATTTCAGTTTGCGCTAACTAGAAAAGCGAGTGGTGTTTAGGTCGTTTCCACCCCAAAACGATCCCTCTTGATCGATTCCCAAGATAGGGTCGTATCAGTATCCCACCAGCAACGAGTATAAGAAGAGACACCAAAGCAAATGCCGCACTATTGCCTTCACGATACATGTGAGAAACAATGAACTGCATTTGAGAAACCTAATACCAATCTTGATGAATCATCCACGGAATATCTCTTGACCGATGCTTGAAAAGATTAACAACAAAAGTTGGATCGTATTCAAGCCATACGATGCCATCTTCTATCCCAAGCCAGTTGAATAGCATATATAGTAGTTTTCAACTCGGCTAGGAAAGCAAACGGTGAGCTAATCGAAAATGCAAAAGAACCTCTAAGGAAACAGCGGGCTGTTCTGAATATTTCCCCCAAACCTGCTGCCCCTGGAGATCGAAATAATTATATTTATTTTATCAATCAACCTAAATAACTTTGCAATTCTGTTAAATAATAGCAACTTAGAATAGTAATACAACAGCAAATTCATAGTTGCAAAATAACTCCGGTCGGTAACATGAATATCCATATTTATGTGGAATTAATTGCATGCAGAAATAATAATAATAATTAATGCTAAACAAAATCTTTTTATTTTTTGGTTACAAAAACAATAAAAATAACAAGTAAAACATGCGAAAACGAAAACAAATTTGAATCATATGAAGGAAATTTTGGAGGCTTACAGGCGGCACAACACCTTTCATCCTCCATGAAGAAAAATATAACAACACCCAAAAATGAGACAAATGACAACTTCTCTTATCGGAAAACAAATTATTTCTCGTATAGAGAAAACAAACAAAAACCTTCAAATAAAAAAGAATCTAAGGGAGCGTTTGGTTCGTAGAGGAGTAACGGAAAGGAATCAAGAAAGAGAAACAAAATGAAAGGAATGGAATTAACTTAAATTTCCTTACTTGTTTGGATTGTTCTGAAAAGGGAATGAAATAAACATATATTTTCATGGATCTTTCTTTCAAACCTGTAATATTATTTTATGATGAAAAACTTGATAAATCAAACCGATCAATTTAACTATATATATACTCTTCATCAAAACTCTATATCAGTGCTTTAATTCGAATCAACATGAATGCAATATTAACTTTTACTTGCTGTTGGTGGGATAAATTGAAGGCTTTTATAAACTCTATTTGCTGTAATTTTGTTCTTGCTCTACTGGATTCCAATTCAAAAAACTATAGTTTTTCCATTATTAATCAAAAATCCAAATTGGGAGGATTTTTGTTCACTATTTTAGGTAATGAACTCAAATAACTAGAATTGTAATTGAATTAAACTTGAATGCAATGCCCAAAATACAGTTTTTATCGATTCCATATTCACCCAAAAAGAAGAAGAAAAGATATCAACATGAGAAAAATGAAAAAATATTGGTATGGTTTTGATTACTCAAAAAAATTGTAAAACAAATGAAGGAGAAGATAAAAAAAAATGGAGGAAAAGCAGGAAGACTGAAACGAGGAGTTTGGAAAGGAAGAGAGTTGGGCAGGAAAAATATCATTAGTCCTAGGAAGAAGAAACCAACGATTTTTTTTTGTTGTTAATTGATAAAAAAAGGAAAGAGGAGAAAGGGAATGGAAAATTTTAGAAAGTGGTGGGGAATGGGCTAGACTAAAATAGGGTAAACTCAAAACTTAAAATAGGTAATAGATTTGATTCTTTTTTAGAAACAAACAATAACAAAGGGAATGAAACGTGTTGATTCCCTTTCCCTTTTCTGAAGACCCCGAACCAAACGCCCCCTAATAGTCTTGCCAACTCAAAACAGTAAGCCTTTGTTTGACTCAGAACAGTAAGCCTTTGTTTGAGTTAATGAAAGTAACGAAACCGAAAGAAAAATGATAGAAATGAAAGTTAATAGTTTGAGAGTTGATGGAATTAAATTGAAGGTTAATGAATGTAAATTAATTAAAATGTTTACGTTACTTCCATTAAATCGAGTCAAGGTTTCGAGATTAATGAAAATAAAATGTCCTCTCATTAACCTTCATTTAAACTTTTAGAAAACTCCCAAACAAGGTTAATTAAAAAGTTTACATTCCATTACTCTCATTAACCTCCATTTAAGAGCTAAAAGCAAAAAATTTAGTTGAAGAAAAACCCGAAAACCTAAATGAGACTTTTCGACAATTAGGGTTTCTCGCCTTTTCCCTAGGGGCTGCCCAAACTATCAATCACAAAATCTTTTTATTTACTAACTTCCTAAAATACAAAAAGGAAAATATCAAATTCCTCTATTTCGAAATCCAAAAAAAACCAAATAAAAAAAAAATCCAAAAGTCAACAAATTTTACTTGTACTTCCCCCCTTATTTTTATTTGTATGGGAAAAAATTTACTCAACCGCTGAGTCATAGTCACCCCTGTCGACAACGGATACTCTTATGGACCAGAAAAACCATTAACTACAAAAAAATCAAAGAACTAAAAGCTCTAGAAAAATATCAGAATGAAGAAATCAATGGTTGAGTGAAGCTTGATTCAGCTGACATGAAATTCAGAGGCTGAAAACTAGGAGGACAATAAGCATGGCTAGCATTCTCATAGTTAACATCCAACACACCGTTCTTCTCATCTACTTCATCAGCTTCAACGGCATCCTGTAATTAACATTAACCGAACTTCATCATTCTTGCCAGTTCATGTGTGTAAAAAACCTACCGAAACATAGAAGTGAAACACAGAACATTGGATGTATTACTTGCCACATGCCACATCCTAAGCCACAAACTCAATCGTCTACTATGTCACGCGTCAACGTTCCGGTGAGTTTATCAGCTAAACTTAGTTATGAAACCATAAATAACAACTGAAGCAATATCTTTTTTACCTTGATAGAATAGTGGCGAAATGTAGGAAGAAAACGGATTTTGCAGTACTCATTGAAGCCTATAGTCATCAAAACCAGAGGAATTGTAGCAAAAGCAGCAGCCGGTTTTGACTTCAACCCGAAAAGCCCAATCATGGTCACTTGCATAAGTATTATTGCAATGTATATATAGTGATGAATGTATGGCCAATACCGTCCACTTGTCTCGTAAACTGTTTCATATACATCTTCGATCTGCAAAACCAAGTTACAAAAATTGAGCAAAAGAGCAACCGGACCGGAAGACGAACTGAATCAGGTCAAACCTGGTTGACAATCACAATGTAGCCCAGACAGAAGGAGCCAACAAGCAAGGGCAGCATCATTGGTGAAACAAGTGCATACACCATACCGATCAGTATTGATAAGGCGAGTGAAGGTATAAACCGGTAGAATGGAAGCGAATAAAGATACGGGTTTTCATCCGTTCCTCTTCCACATGTATGTAATTTTAAGGAATCTAGCAAGAGCATACCAGGCTGAAGGATCTCCAAAGAAAATCCTGATAGACCATCTGTTAAGATGTATGTCATAAAGAAATCAGCCTGAAATGCAAGTAAAATAACAAGTCAATCCTGTATAAAATAGTTACGAGCATATCTGTTTCAGAAACATTAGCAGAAAATGATGCAAGAGATTCCTAAACAGAGTGTAAATTAATGCATAAATCATGTAGATAATGGAAACCTGATTAGCTTACTTGAGCTGTGACAACACTAGCAAGATGACTGGGAAAGTCTTTCGGATGAGAAAAATATTCTCCGATTTCATCCAGTAAGGAACCGGATATCAAGCTCAAAAAGAATACATTTCCCAGTAGAAAATAGAAAACCATATTGCAGGCTTTAATCTCTGCTTTGCTCTTAGATATCGAGCCGCCTATGTAACACATACCAAGCATAGCCAAGGGAACGATATATATGAATCCTTTCAGAATAGCACTTGGAAGATACCCTGTCAGAATAGAGCTTACTCCTGGTCTATCACAAAACCAACATGTCAATATACCCGATAATGGAGTATACATATCATAGAAGATTCATGGTTTTTGTACACGTGTCGATTTTGCTAGTGTGGCCGTGCTGATTTTGAATTAGTTTGATAAAAAATGTAACCAAATCAAATTAGTGCTTAGAGGTCCGGATCATATTCGTATTCGCTACGTTGAAAAGAGGCAGCAGTGAGAGAAAGAGTCCTTACATTAGCTCTATGGTGATGGCTGGAGGGAACCATTTCTTTAACGTCTCAAATCGGGCTATTCCTTGAACTGCTGTAACCGGGACCGCAAAGAAAATTGTAAGTAGTGATGCCGCAACTATTACTCCAGTTTTGTAAACTAGCAAGACTTTAATGTGAATTCCAATGCTCCTCCATAACACATCCCTCGGTTCTGGAGCCATTTCAGTAGTCCATAACAGTGGGTGTGAGTGCTGCTGAGATTGGGCAGCTAATGCAGCACCAGATCGAGATTTAAAGGTGGCAAAAGCAGCTGGTAGCTCCTGTACGTTAAAAAATATCCGGGTTTTCAATATATATCCCATATATGCATCTACACTATCAATTCTCTCCAGAAAATACCTTCCCTTGTAGCATATTTTCACCCTGTAATTGGCGGATCTGATGATAAATTTCCTGAGCCTTCTCCTCGAGCAGGGTAATTTTTGAAACATCTTGTCCAGATGTATGAATGAGTAAGCCCTCTTTGCTATGCTTCTTGACAGTGGACTTCCCTTGCAAGTTCTCAATCTTTTCTTTAATATAGTTTGCATGTTTCTACATGTCGAAAGGAACCGTTCAAATCCGCATGGAAGAGAAAGTCAGGGCTAAAAGTTAATAGAGCTCGCACATAATGAGCATAAGAAATTCTTTTTGAAAACTTCAAATTAATCTCACCAGAAGATCTTCAATGACTTTTGAATCATATAACATTTGATGGGAATGAAAACTTTTAGGATAATATTTTGAGAAGAAATGACCAACGGAACATCCATATGCACCATGTTCAGTGCACAAGGGGATTTGTCTAACTAGAACAGTAAAATTATCAGGTCGATGTCTCAAGTCCTGTAGCCGTTGAATCCTCCTAACTAATATTTCATCATACTCCTGACAGTAAATGGTAAAGAAAGTAAACCATCTCGTCTTGCTAAGTTACAGTAAATTCAACAATGCACCAAATCCATTCACATCCTTACTACGGTTTACTCGATATATAAGATCTTACCTTATATAGTAGGTATAAGCCATAGAAAGATACGAACCACAAGCATATAAAATGCACCCAAAGCCTATGGAACAAAAAAGCAAACTTGGTGAGTCAATTACGTAACGCAACGTGTAAATTTTGCTAACTATTACTGAAGTTCGAGGTCTGTTTCACAAGAGTTATTAAACTTTTTTTACTTTCTAAAGATCCATGAACTTCACATTTCATTTGAATAGTCATTCTGGCCATTTTGTGTATAAAAACTCAACCAGATTTTAACGCGGTACATAAGTCAGCTTACTAGTATATGGTAACGAACCCCATGTCGGACAAGGATGGTATGTTTTTACATTTTTTTTAGCTTAGAATGTGATGTGACGCACACGTACGTGCACCACGCTTTTGGCACATTATCCATAAAATTCAAACATGCCCAACATGTCGCTTAGTTGGCATTATAATTAACTGTCTGTTGTGCCACGGACCCATGCTACTAGCCCAATGTGATTACATAAATAAGAAACCTAACCTGTTGGAACCCTTGATAATATTAGATATGGTAAAAGAATCCATGGAATGCTTGACCTTTGATGGGTCCTCTTGGCCACCATAATTGATAGGAAGGAGTATCAGCATCCCGATAAGCGAGCAAACCCCGAAGAACTTTATACTGCAATACAAAAACCCACACATAAATCCAGACACTACTCACATTAAAAGTAGACTTTCCAAATGAATAGAAGTTCAATTTCACTCTCAACTCGGATTCCAATTTCAGTTTTTGGTTCAAGAATGGTTAAAAATCATTTAAGTGCATTCTCTTTTAGTTAAATTTCTTTCTCGTGCTACGACTCCAACCGAGATCTCTAGGTTACAAGACTAAGTCTCTTACCATTTGACTTAAAGGCAAATTATGCCTGAGGTCACGAGAAACATCCCTTAGACTGCGTGCCTGAAACGTGAGTCAAAGGTTCTAGGAGGCTACCTCTAACTAACTCTATCTACAACCCAATCACCTGTGGACAGCCATCTAGAGCGTCCTTTATTCCGCTATATAAGGTAAGCAATCATCCCCAAAAAGGACGTATGTTCACCATTCACCTCTCTCTTGATTTACTTAGCCACCTGTCTTATTCTTCTCTCCTGATCTGAATGGGGTCGCCAGTCACAGGCCACATTTAGCTCACGTTTGGTACTGATTTCAGGTCATCAGTCATCAACAGTCATCAGTCAGATCTACACTATCATTACAAGTCAAGCTAACCCTTCTAATCAAAATGAAAGAAGTAACACAAACCTATAAACCAGAACTAGTTGTTAAGAAGCAATATTTTACAATGTCCAGTGAACCAATGAGAAACATGTCGGCTTACATGACTTGGTCAAAGGGTCATAGTCGTCACGTCGAGTTGAATAGTCAAAGCTTCTAAGAGTTTTTATCTCCTAGGTGGATTCTACTTCCTACCTAGTAACCTATTTCGAATAGGAAAACATCTACTACTCGGGAATTTCTTCTTGACCGACCTCAAGAAACTCGTAAACAGTCCTAAATTAACTAGCACTAGGATCCTATTCTTCTCTGAACATTCTTCCTACACAAGGTAGGTTGTAAGCACTCGAGCACCTTGAGTTATTCTTCATCAATCATCGATTCTTTACTGACTTAAACATCGGAGTGGGGGTCGCTGGTCAACACACAGTAACACTAGTTTTGATCATCTTCTTTCTCAAACCATATCAAAATCACAAATCAGATCAAAACTGCATCAAATAATAACTCAATTTGACATAAACAACACAATTCAAAGAAGCTATAAGCACAATTAACACAATCATAATCCTTGCCGGATTCAAATGTAGCACAAATTCAAAACAATCCTCACCCGAATTTGAAGAGTCTGATGATGACGAGAGCATCAAGACCGCTAATCCGGAGAATCTCATCTTCGGTGACACTGAAAGCGCGAGGGATCCACGAAACCGAAGGAAGGAATCGCGAGAGAGATCGATCAAAGTCGATGTGCTGTCGTTTTGAGAGACGACGAGCGTAGTAGATTGGAGCATTGGATGGCTGTTTTTTGAAGACGGAAAAGAGTGAAAGCACGATCAATGCTAACCCGAAATTGATCGCCGCCGAAGCTACTAGACTTTCCGGCTTCATTTTCGGTGTTTTCCGGCAGTTTTTGGGGCGGTGGAGAATCTGGGAAGAAGAAGGAGTGGAGGAGAGAGAAAGAGAGGAGAGAGAATGGCGCCAAGTGTGGTACACGTGGCGAGTTTGTATGAGGAGGAAGAAACGGTAAACGGAATTGTTGTAATGGGCTATTAAGAGTCCCAATTTGAGTTGGGCTTTTTGTTTGTTTGGGTTTATAATAGGGGGGAAGATATTAAGATCAATGTCAAAACAACCCGGACTGGTAACCCGATGAGTATCATTTTGGTCGTAGCGTGTAAAATGATCCAAGTTTTAGCTTAATTTTAAGAAAGTGATACTAATTTTGGTAATGAAATTTGACACTTTGTCTTACATTGTTGATCAGAAAACATTCAGTATATAGTTACTAAGTGGAAACATATAAGACTCTTTCATCAAATTTGTACAAGATAATTACCATCCATCATTACGGCTTTCTATCTTAACTTACGGCTTTGGTCGTTCCGCTCTATCGATCGATGGTAGTATAAGAAATCATGAAGAATGGATTTCTTGTCTCGTCAGTTTGGGTATATGACATGTCAAAGTCTCTTACGTATACTTTTAAATGTTATTTTATAAACATTGATCCTAAATTAATGTCATTTTCTAAATATTGAGTCAAATTTATTCATTTATAATTTTGAGAGTAATTTACATAAAAAAAAAGTTATTACCTCCTTTTCTTGTATATTAAATGATTTTTATCTATTGCTCAAAAAAAAAAAGAAATGATTTTTATCTATAAAAAAAATGCACGTATTAATTTACTTTTATAAAATAATATTCTTTGAATGGAAAGTAGAGACGTGCGAAAACAAAATCAGACATCACAACTAGATTGGAAATTTCCAAACACATACTAAATAATATTCTTATTATGATTTGCATTGTTTGCAGAATTAAAAAAATTGTCAATTTTGTTGACGTAAACGAGGACATTTTTTTACCCGAAATGGTTTTTTGACCTTTGAGCTTGACTCGTCAAAGTTCAGAAAAACATTTTTGACAAAAAATGTCTTCATTTACGTCAACAAAATCGATCATTTCCTTAATTCTGCAAACAATGCAAACCACAGTCATTTTTTCGCTCAAAAGCAAACCACAGTCATTTATTTTGCAAAATCGCGAAACCACAACGAACTTATTTGAAATAAAAAAAAAAAGTTTCAATAAACAAAAAGCAAAACTACAATCATCACAAATAGTAAAAATTGAAATGAATTTATGTATTAAAAGTGTAATAAAAAGTGTTATTTGGGAACCAGTCATATTTTGATCGATTATTCGAGTTAGGTCTAAACCTTTCCTTTGTGTATGTGTGAATAAGCAAATTAGTTCCAGTCAAGAATGTTTGAAGTTTTATCAAAAAAAAAAAAAAATGTTTGAAGTTTGAATGGTTTTTACTCTTAAAGCTGAATAAATTGTTAACTTCATTTCTTGTGAATTTCTTTATTAACTTTGAAAATCAACAAAGTAGTACCATTAACTAACTAATAACCAGGCCTGTCTTGGACAATTGTTTTATTAATTATAAAATCCGAGAACAACTCCACAATTGTTTTTTGGGAAGTCAACTTCTGGATTGTAATCATCTAACAACCAAGTCAAATAATTAAAAAATTCATAATTTACAACTTTTTTTATTCTAACCATAACTTATTTGGCTCATTTTGCATAACTTTTATTTGAGTAGTTTCATTGTATTATACACACGTGCATTAACTCATTGGAGATTATAAGTTAAATATGTCCAAACATAAAAACTACTACTATAATTTAATCTTTCAAAATGCTTGTATGTTGATGTGCACAAATTAATTGATATAAAATATTGATCCCCACTTCCATATAGGATTGTAAGGTCGGATCGGGGTGGATTTGGCAAAAACCATACTTGCCCTGTCATATAGTGGAATATATTTAAACCTCAACTCGAACGATAAATGGTTATGAAAAAATTGAGTATTTTTTTCTCCCATCTGTGTAGAAAATGTACAAACACATAAAAAAAATTGAAACCATTACAATATATAGAGAATAACGATAATAGAATGTAATTGAGTGGAAAACAGAAAGTAGTGAAATTGAAATGAAACTTATTAGTGAAAACAGATTTTTTATTGGATTGAAAATTGAAAAAGAAAATGTGAAATTTGTATTAACAGTTTTCTTACAACGGATTGCACCGCAATTCACAATCCTATCTCATTATATAACGGACATCACTCAACTAGACACAATATTTTTTTTTGAAAAGGAAAACGGACATGACAGAAAAGTTACACATTCATTATTAAGGTAAAAGTAAATTTTAGTTTTTCAAACAATCATTAATATTTGTTTTATTGCAATTATTACAAAATTCAAAAACAAAGTGTCAATGGAATTTAATTTTTTTTATAAAGTAAAAAAGGAAAAAGAAGAGAAAAGAGAGAAAGGAACAAGTAGACAATATTAAATTGATTCATACCTTGGGAAAGTGTAATTGAAGTTTTTTCTTTTCCCTAGAGTGTATTTGAAGTTTTTCTTTCTTTTTAGAAAATTTATTATACCACTGGCGCGTTTGGTTGAGGGGAATAAGGAAAAGGAAAGCAAATGGTATTAAGAGATCAAATTGTTCATATTTTGTTTGTTTACATGAAACCAATTATCCCATTTTATCCTCCTCATTATAGGAGGAAAGGGAATCCAAAAACTTAGATAGGTGTGGGTAATGGAATTAGAGGAGTTTGAGGTGATGAGGAGGAGAAAATGGAATAATTGGTTTCATGTAAACAAACAAAACAAGAAGAATTTGATCTCTTAAACCCATTTCCTTTCCGTTTCCTTATTCCTTTAAATCAAACGCTCCCTAAGTATCTAAAAATTTACAGCACAATAATAAAAAGAATTAATACAATTTAAGTTATCAAAATAATTTTAAACAAAACATTATTATCTAATCTTTTTAATTAAAATAATAAAGGGTAATTCTCTAAAAAAATTTCTGTGTTTATTCAATTTGATAAAATAGTGTCAGTGTTTATTTTTTTTTGACAAAACAAGGATTGTGTTTAGCTTCATTACCCAAAAAAACAGAAAAATCATTAACAGTGTTAAGTTTCATGATGTGGCACGGGGTATTTTGTGTTTATCTTTTTTGACAAAACAAGAATTGTGTTTAGCTTCATTACCCAAAAAAAAAAAGAAAAATCATTAACGGTGTTAAGTTTCATGATGTGGCACGGGGTATTTTGAGTTCTAGTTTATTGTTTATGATGTAAAAAAACTCATTTTTCTCACTTTAAAGTTGCATACACATGTTTTTTTTTTAAGAATTTACCAATAAATTTAGACCAAAAACACCTTGCCACATCATCACATTTAACATCGTTAGTGATTTTTCCACTTTTTGGGTAACTGCGTTAAACACAATCCTTATTTTGTCAAAAAAATAAATACAGGGACAAAATTGATAAATACAAGGGTTTTGTTAGGAAATTACCCAGTAATAAACTGCATTATAAGGTGTCCAAAAGTTTCAAATGGTTTGAAACTTTTTTTTGTTTTTTTTCTTTTGATAAATTTGTAAGGAGAAGGATTGGAACCCTAAACTCCTCACTCACACATTGGTGAGTGTATCAAAGCCAATTCGTATTTTTTTTTTATATATTACTACTTTTAAAAGTAATTCGGTCTTTTTTGTTATATGGTCTGAAAAGATTTTTTGCAAGTACAAACAATGTATTAAAATTCGTTAAGCGCTTTTAAAACAGTCAGAGACTTGTTCATTAGCTAGCAAGGGAAAAGTCGAAAATTTTGAATGACTAGTAAAACCTAATGTGCAAGTCAATATGTTCAAATCATATTCTCAATTTTGAGAATATAAATGGCAAAGCGACGTATATTTAAAACTGTGAGTAAAAGAATGCTTTAATTGTTATTACAATTTAAAAAAAGAAGCATGAGATCTTAGGTTTGGAGGTCAAGAATATCCATGAAAATCGGAAAATAATCTGTTGTCCTGAACTTTCTATTCCATTTTTCTGTTCCTCTATAACTTTTTGACATGTGTAAAAAAGATTCTACGACGGTTTGATTCTGAACTATTTAGGATATAATAGAAAAAAATTAAATTCTTTTCTACACATATCAAAAATATATAAATGGAATAAAAAAGTTCAGATTTTCTTCTATGAAAATCCTAACTTATATAACAGGGGAAAATAGAAAAAATTGCCGAAGAAACAGTAACAAAACCTCAGTTTCATTGACTCATTCTTGTCCCTCTCCTAATTTAAAACAACCTCATTAATGATGCAAGAAAAAAATGCTAAAAAACACCATGAAAACCACTCAATCCTTTTTTAAAATCAAAGTCTCTGCCGATCAATGACACTGACATTACCCATTTAATTGGATACCTTTCTACACAAACTTCCAAACAGAAACCTCTGTATCCAAACTATTTTTACATTTTTACTCACAGTTAAATTTTTTCAGAATAGTCATCTCACGAAATAACTATTCTTATTTCTATCAAGTTAATCTTCTTTATTAATCACAATATTTAGCCATAAAATTTAGTTCAATTAAATTTGCAAAATTTAAAATTCGAGCTTTTACTTCTTCAATTTTGAAGTCTTATGAATAATTAATATGTAATTTCACTATAATAGAGATCTGTAATTAATTGTGATCTTACTATACTATTAACTAGATTTATCTTTTAACTAAACTTTTCGGAAAAAAATAATTAATGGTTACATTCAATCAATAAAACACACGAAGAAGTATTCTTAAAGATATTGGCTTCATGTCCTATTCCATTATATTATAACTGAATTTAAAATGAAGAACACTAGAAAAATGACAAGCAGATAAATCCAACAGAAGCAAGAACAAGCCTTGGATACTTCAGCTGTTGTTTAATTTGTCTTTTCTGAGTTTCTCTGTAAGTTCCATCCAAGAAAAATAAATAGATAAAATAAGTCAAGCTTGCAGTCAACCTTTGCTGCTATACTCTTCTTTTTCAGGTTATTTTCCTTCTCATTTCTACTGTAAATTCCCTAACTTTCCACTTTGAATTTTTGACTTTTTTGTGTGCTTTCTTCTGTTTTATTTGGGAATTTTTTTGGGTTCTTGTTAATTTGACTAAAGTTCCATTCTTTTTTTGAATTTTTGAAATTCATTAATTCTTTTCATTTTGGGTATTCATGGATTATTGTTAATTTGATTAAAGTTTCATTCTTTTTTGAATTTTCCCTCTATTTTCAGGTTCAATCTCCAGCTTCTACCTTGAATTCTTTTTATTCTTTCTTGTGTTCTTTTGGTTATTTTCATTTGGGAATTCATGAATTCTTGTTAATTTGAGTAAAATTTCATTAGATTTTGAAAAAAAAAATGCAAACTTTGAAGAGCAGAAGCTTCTCTGAGCTTGTTACAGAAGTACAAGCCTCAGCAGAAGAGGTATCAACACTAGCGAAAAATTCCGAATCCGAAAAACAAAACTTTGTTGAATTTGCAGTTTTACTTGAGAAGTTTACACCAATTTTAGTTGAATTAAAGGATAATGATAGAGTCATGGATAGGCCACCAGTTAGAAAAGCAGTTGAGTCATTAGAAAAGGAGATTTTTCAAGTCAAGGACTTGATTCAAACTGATTGTGTAAAATCGCCCGTTAAATCGATGGAGGATTTGACCGAAAATCTCGGTAGATCTTTAGGACTTGTGTTGTTTGCCTCTATTGATGCATCTCCATCCATCAAAGAGAGAGTTGCAGCATTGCATAAGGAACTGATGAATGCCAAGTTTAATCCGGGTTCAAGTCGGAGTTCTAGTGCTATTCCTAGTAACGAATCTGGGTTTGCGAGTGAAATTGACTCGGAGAGAGAGATTGAGACTGAGATCGAAGAAGAAATTGTTAGTCTCAGCACGGAAGATGTAGTTTTGCAAGTTAAGTATGCCAATGATGAAGAGCTGATGCCTGTGCTTTCGAGACTCTACGAGCTTATCAAGGATCAAAGTATTGATAAGGAGTGGTTTGATGTAGTTATTCCACTGCTATTTATTCGGTTAGGATCGAGTAAGGCTAATATCCGGTTGTCTGTCATTCGATTACTGAGTATCCTTGCTTCTGATGACGCTCGAAACAAGGTGAACCATATTAGAAATGATTGCTTTTGACTGCGTAACTTTGTGAATGCGAATTATTCGAGTTGTTATCTATCTTACATGTATGGTAGTCTGCAGGAAAAAATGGCAGATGCTGGTTTTTTGTCGCAATTGGTGAAATCTTTGACTCGGGATGCGGGTGAGCAAAGAGAAGCTGTAGGACTATTGCTCGAACTCTCCAATATATCTGCAATCTGGCGCAGAATTGGGAGAATTCAAGGCTGTATTGTAATGCTCGTAACGATCCTTAATGGGGATGATCTAACTGCTTCGAGTAATGCTGGAAAGTTGTTGACTTCCTTGTCTAGTAGTGCTCAAAATGCACTTCATATGGCTGAGGCTGGCTACTTCAAACCTTTAGTTCATTACCTTAAAGAAGGTAAATACGAAAATGAATTTCTGTCGTCTTTTTTTTCGTGCGCCTATGAATTCAAGAGTATTGAGTTAGAAACCGTTTGTAATCTAATTTTGACAGCTTTATTCTTCAGGATGTATGCACTTTACCTGAACTTGTTAAATCTCTCGTATTCTCTACTTTTTGCATAGTTCATCGTTTCATTTTTTGCTGCATGTTACAAAAACAGGTTATGTTTGCAACTCGAGCTTATAAGGCCAGTGTAGTGAATCTGATTTTTTCTCGAGTAAAAGTTTTGGCTTCATTGCAAAATTTATGCATAAGAGATGCTTTTTTTGCAGGCACGGATATGAGTAAGATCCTAATGGCAACAGCAATTTCAAGAATGGAGCTCACAGATCAAAGTAGAGCTTCGCTTGGTGAAGACGGGGCAATTGAACCTCTTGTCGTAATGTTTAAAACAGGAAAGCTCGAATCGAAGTTATCTTCTTTGAATGCATTGCACAATTTATCGAAATTGACAGCAAACATACAACTTCTAATTAGTGCAAGAATTGTAGTACCTTTGCTTCAGCTTCTATTCTCTGTCACGTCTGTGCTTATGACTCTTCGAGAACCGGCTTCAGCTATATTAGCGCGGATTGCGCAATCTGAATCTATTCTTGTTAATAAAGATGTGGCTCAGCAGATGCTCTCCCTTCTGAATCTTTCGAGTCCGGTGATTCAGTTTCACCTCTTGCAAGCACTCAATAGCATTGCTTCTCATTCTAGAGCATCACGAGTCCGGAAAAAGATGAAGCAAAATGGCGCAATACCACTTCTGCTTCCCTTCCTGACAGACACTAATATCAGAAATAGAAGTGCTGCTTTGGATTTGCTCTATACGCTTTCGAAGGATTCTCCGGAAGAATTGATTGAACAGCTTGGAGAATCTCATATTAGTAACATTGTCCACACTGTCTCTTCATCGAAATCTGATGACGAAAAGGCCGCCGCGATTGGCATTCTGAGCAATCTTCCCATAGGCAATAAGAAAGTAACTGAAATGCTTAATAAGTTGAATTTGCTTTCGGTATTGATATCAATATTAAGTACAACCAAGTCGAGTTCTTCGCCCGTGACAAGCAAGCTAACAGATAGCATTGCAGGCACATTTATTCGGTTTACTGTTCCTGCTGATAAGAAACTACAGCTTCATTCTGCAGAATTGGGGATCATACCATTGCTTGTAAAGTTGCTATCAAGCGAATCGTCGCTTGCTAAATCTAGAGCTGCAACTTCATTAGCTCAGCTATCCCAGAACACGCTTACACTAAGCAAATCCCGAAAATCACGATGGACGTGTATCACGCCTTCAAATGCTGCTTCTTGTGAAGTTCATGGCAGTTCGTGCACTGTCAAAAACACATTCTGTTTGGTCAAGGCTGGTGCCGTTTCTCATTTAGTCAAAATCTTGGAAGGAGAAGAGAGGGAAGCCGATGAAGCTGTCCTAAACGCGCTTGCAACGCTCCTGGAAGACGAAATCTGGGAGACCGGAAGCAATTACATAGCCAAAATGCCAGTTTGTAACGGGATAACAAGAGTGTTGGAATCAGGAAATGCAAAGGCTCAAGAAAAAGCCTTGTGGATATTGGAGAGGATCTTTCGTATCGAAGAACACAGAACACAATTCGGGGAGTCGGCTCAGGCTGTGCTTATTGATCTTGCACAAAATGGTGATACAAGAATAAGATCAGCAGTTGGAAAAGTCTTGGCACAGTTACAGCTTTTACAAGATCAATCTAGTTACTTCTGAGATTGTTTTTTTTGTTCTTGTGTAAGTAAACATTGTGCATAAATTTTTGACTTGTATGCTCCGTCATAATGTAAAAAATGTCCGGTATGTTTATCGAGTGAGATCAAGTATGATTTTAAACCACAGTTCAATGTTGATATCTAAAATAATTGAAAAACTAGCACAAGATAATATTGGGTTAAATTTGTTGACATGAAATTGGCACACTACATCATGGCATGTCAACAAAAATCAATAACTCAACGTTTTATCTTGGATAAGTAAAGTCAGTTAATTAATATGTCACGTTAAGAAAGTCAGCAATGTTCTATATAAGCAAATTTTATAATTATTACATAGCAGCTAATTGGATAGCAAACTTTGCAAGAACTTAATTATTAGATCATCACGAGTGTGTTGTGCTACCTGTCAGCCTCCAAAATCTACTTTGCCAATACGGATTCACTTGTAATTGCTGGTTTTTTTTTTGTTTTTTTTTTTTTTCTGTTTTTCTGGTTTGCTTTTCTTTGCTTGAAAAATCATTGGGCGTTCTAAAATTATCAAAATGATTTTCATAATGGGCTCAGTTTGGGCCTTAGATAACCCAAGAGATTTAAAACCATAGAAACGACGCCGCATTCCGTCATCTATTTGATCATCTTCTTCTTCGAGTATCCTATAATATTGTAAAACCCTAGTAAAATCTTGTGGTGCATCGCTAAAGAGTATCGAAATGTTGCGCAGAAACATCCGTCTGAGAAAAGAATATCTGTACAGAAAAAGCTTAGAAGGAAAAGAACGGTTGCTTTATGAGAAGAAGCGCAAAATCAGAGAAGCCTTAGCTGGTAACTTCCATTTTAGCTTCATTCTCTTTCTGGGTATCCAACTTTTTTATTTGATTTGTTCCTTGTTTTCTTGACAGAGGGGAAGCCAATTCCTACTGAGCTTCGCAACGAGGAGGCTGCGTTGCGCCAGGAGATTGACCTTGAAGATCAAAATACTGCTGGTAACTTTGAATTCTTGAATTAGGGTTTAATTTGGGAATGTTTGTTTATCTTGAAGATGCAAATACTGCTCTATAGGAATAACCTCCCAATTGTTATACAAATAGTCCGGTCCCCAAGTGTTGAGAATCTTTCTTGTACCAACCTCTATTTAGTAATAAACTCCCAATTGTTATACAAGTAGTCCGGTCCCAAATGTATTACTATATAGAGGTTTTACTGTAGTGAGTTTGGATTATTGAATTGGGGGTTAATTTGGGGTTGTTGATTGATGTGTTTTGTTATTGTGGTGTTGTTATTCAGTTCCAAAGTCGAGTATCGATGATGAGTATGCAAAAGCAACTGAAAAGGATCCTAAGATTTTGTTGACTACGTCTCGGAATCCTAGTGCTCCGCTTGTACAGTTTGTGAAGGTTGTGGAAAGCTTGCTTTTGCAGTATTGGTTAGCTTGAGTTCATTCTGTTTCTGTTGTGGTTATTTTGTGTTTAAATTGGTTGTTGATTATGATTCGTTTGGGTCCTTAGGAATTGAAGTTTGTCTTCCCAAATGCCGAGAGAATCAATCGTGGTGGTCAGGTTAGTCTATCGCCCTCCTTTTTATAATTGAGTGCTGTTAATGCTTGTTCTAGTAACTTGTAGTCTATATTGCATTGAAACTTTGAATTTTAAAGCGTTTAACATTTCCAAACTGAAATTCTCACAAGCTTGTAATTTATAAAATAGAAAACTCGGTTCTTAAAATTTGGAAACACGTTTCCTGGGATGCAATGTGGTTTTAGAAGTAGATCAACCGTAATCCCAACCTCATCTTCTACAAG
Organism: Euphorbia peplus; assembly: GCA_028411795.1. Taxonomy (NCBI): domain Eukaryota; kingdom Viridiplantae; phylum Streptophyta; class Magnoliopsida; order Malpighiales; family Euphorbiaceae; genus Euphorbia; species Euphorbia peplus. The sequence goes on along the minus strand of CP110843.1, from coordinate 826,676 downwards.
TTTTCAAATGAAAGAATCTCTTTTTGCCCTGTATTATGTGACTTGTATGCCATTTTTTTAATGTATGTATGAAAAATGAAACTTGCATCTTATAATCTTTAAATTTTATAGATTTATTCTTCTATTTTTATTGTTTACATAATGTTTTCCCCACATATCTGTTTTCTATATTCGTTACAGATATGGTTTCCCGTTTTCATTTCCAGTTCCCACACTCGTTTCCATTACCATGTAATATAGGTCTGTTTTATGTTAATGAACATATGAATTGTACAATTGGTTACTGTCAGAGATTGTAATTAGTTAATGAAATAGGGATATAGGGGCTGGTTAATTACAGTTGTTTACAGCTGTAATTACTGTAGATAACATGCTGTAATTAGGTGTAGTTACTCTGTGCTTTGCCTATAAATAGGCTCATTGTGCTCTAGATCAATTACAAGAAAATACACAGACTTTCTTCATCTCTTTCTTATGCTTTCTCTTTTACTCTCTCTTTCTCTTTCATAACAGTTACTACTAGTATTTCGGAAAATGAGTTATGATATATTAATATACTTATCATATTGACAAGAAACTGGAGGTTATCATGTCAAAAATATTGTAACATGCATTACATATTTTTGCAGGTTCTTGCTGAAATAATAGAAAGTTGTCGTGCACATGACTATACAGACGTTATTTTGGTTCATGAACATCGTGGTGTTCCTGATGGTTTAACAATATGCCATCTTCCATTTGGTCCAACTGCTTACTTTGGATTGCTCAATGTGGCAAGTATTCTAACAATTATTATTATTTTGGTAGTTTTCGGCTTTTGGTTAAGCTTTCTTGTTTGATTCGTTGATGTGCTAATCGATCTTCTATGGTAGGTTACCAGACATGACCTCAAGGATAGGAAAGCTATTGGAACTATGCCCGAGGCTTACCCACATTTGATCCTTAACAATTTTAAAACCAAGGTGTGTATTTTTCTCAAATTACGTTGAATATTTACATCTCCATTTCATGATTTGCATTGCTAGTGGAAAGGTAGCAGTTACTATAATCAGTTTAGCTCTCCGGACAGCCAATTGATCCTATATATGTTGCTTAGATAAAGAATAAGTGATGCTTAATCCGATATTATGGATCTGATCAGCTCCTTGCGCACTCATTTCCAATTAATTTTGTTCATGATACTTTCGCTCCTTTGACAGCTGGGAGAAAGGACGGCTAACATTCTAAAGCATCTTTTCCCAATGCCAAAACCAGACACTAAACGCATTATCACTTTTGCAAATCAGTCCGACTATATTTCATTCAGGTTTGTGCACTTTTTATTTACTACCTTGAGGGATAATTTCTTTTATTGTTATTAACTAGTAAACGAAAAATCAGAGCTTGAAGATGCTTTTTTTCCTAATATAAATTGTCTTTTCAGAGTTGAATGCATGGCCTCACTGCATAATACATTAAAAGTGTGATTTTGAGATAATTTTGTAAAATATGTCTCTGCAGTTGTACCGTGAAAATATTGTTTAAGCATGGTTCAAATATTTTATCATGTGTGCTTTTTTTACGCCTACTAACATGCAACACTTGATATGCAGGCACCATATCTACGAAAAGAAGGGAGGTCCCAAATCTGTGGAACTTAAGGAGATTGGTCCACGGTTCGAAATGCGGCTTTATCAGGTAATTCTAATGTTAATTAATTCATTTCTCGGCTCGGCCTTTTGAACTTCGTAGATGTCTCATTGGAACCACATACTTGTTTTAATTGATATGAGTAACTCCCTAAGTCTAAAATGAAAGTCCTATGTATTAACGGCGTTTATACAGTGAGGCAAAATGGAGTTTTTGGAATAATCTTAAGGGAAAAATTGACCCTCGACTCCTTTCATTTATCATAGATAAACTTGTGCTGTTTATAACCTGAAGTAGGACCAACACTTTCTAACATGTCTACTTGATTGACATGATTATCATTGTTCTTGCATCTGTATCGTAAATAACTATATGAAACATATTTAACATGACATGATTTTCACATGATAATCCGAATTGCCATACATAATCCAAAGTATTAGTATCTAACCTGGTTCTAGATGATGGATTTCTGAGTTGGAATTTTGAATTTCCATGAGTGGGAGGTCCTTTTCATCTATATTTGTTGTTTATGCAGGTAAAGCTAGGAACGGTTGAACAGAGTGAAGCCCAAAACGAGTGGGTGATTCGACCATATATGAACACTTCTAAGAAAAGGAGGCTCATTGGAGATTAATTAAGAACCACTTCCAAACAATTTTAAAAAATCATGTTACTTTTGCTAATTTTCATACCAAATATCTATTTCAGCTGTGTTTAGTCTTTATTATTGCAGCTATGTTTTTTCCTATCCTTGCACTATCTCACTTTCTCATCGATCATGCTCATAATGTTAAGTTCCTTCCAAAAACCTTGATCGTAATCTATTAGAACTGTTCTGTTACAAATTTGGTGTTTATCTGTCTTTTTTTCAGTTTCTCTTCCTGTAAGGTTGAAAAGCCTATATGTAAAATATAATGGAGAACTAGTTGTAGATTGTTCAAGTTGATGATTGAACTAGACCCTATCTCCAAACAAAACATCCTAGAACTCGGCCACACTTGTGATAATAAAAAGAATCCTACAAAAAATGTGATCAAATACTATTGTCCTGCCGATAAGTACGAGTGAAGTGTTTATCACAATTTCAGTCCCGACAATTTTCGCATTGTTGGATGAGTCTGCCAAAACGACGAGTTAGAAATACCAATTCTGGGAGCTATTCAAATCACTTAGTAAACCATATGTTGAAGCATAGCCCGACCCGGGAACCCATGTTGGATTGAGTTTTTACATAATGGATAAACACCTTTTTGTTTGCTTACTTCGACAAATGTGTTTCCTTTTAATTCACGCGTGCAAAAGTAAGGTTTTTAAATAATAATAAGGTCTAATATACAAAAAAACCCTTTAAACTTGGTCAAATGTTGCAACTGTCCCTCCGAATTTTCAATTGTAACAAATTACCCCATGAACTTGGCAAATCGTAACAAATTACCCCTTGAATTTGGCAAATTGTAATAAATTATCCCCAATGATGCATAAATTTTTAAACACCCTATAAGATCATTCCATGTGGCATTTTGACTTTTCAAACATCCAATATAATCATGACACGTGGCACTTTGATTTTTCAAATATCGAATAAGGGCATGACACGTGTCATTTGACTTTTCAAACTCAAAATATGGGGTTATTTGTTATAATTTGTCAAGTTTGAGGGGTAATTTGTTACAATTAAAAGTTCGGGAGGACAGTTGCAACATTTGACCAAGTTTAGGGGGTTTTTTGTGTATTAAGCCTAATAATAATGATAAAAAGAACAAAAAAAAAACGCGCCTAAGTTTTGCACTATTGAAGTCTTCTCTTTGGTACATTTTTCTTGCACAAGATTCTTTATCTTTCTACCATGGGAGGAGAACTTTCATCTATAAGATATAGTCTTAGAAGACCGAGTGCCAGAAGGCAGATGAGCTAACCGTAGCCCTCGTCTCGTAAGGCCAACTCCTTCTCAAAAACCTTGATTAATCTCTACTATACAAGCTCTTTCTGCAAATGGGTAACTGTAAATCAGTGGATCGTGATCCGAAAGTCAACCGAGTGATTCACATTTTGCAATTTGAACACAATTTTCAAGAACTGAAGGCTAAGAGAGATGGGTTGGGGAAATGTAAGGATCAACTGATGCAAAAGGTTAAGGATGAGGAAGGACCAATATGGATGAAGAGGCGGGAAGAAGTTCGTGAGTGGCTGGAATCTGTGCCGAAAAAGCTGGAAAAGGCTGATGAGCTAATCAGCTATGGTGAAAAAGAAATCGGTGAGAAGAATAAATCTGGAGGCTTTCGCGTCAAGAATCAACATTGCAGCCACGATCTGCATAGAAGGATCGCTGTTATGAAGGCACAAGTTGATAGTCTGAGGCAAATTGGGGAGCAGTTTGAGGTATTGGTTGAGAGAGTGTTCGTTGAAGCAGATCATGTACGTCTGCTTAAACACGACATTGATGCTCTACAGAGTGGGAGGAAAGAGTTAATGAGCTCGAAGAACGGTTTGATGCGGAGAGTGAAAGCGGATACAGATGCGCAGGGTGGAGAGGTGAAGGAACTAGAAATTGTTCAAGTTTGGTTCACAAAGGTGCATCTGTTGGGTATTGAAATTGGCAAGCTACTTAGAGATGCTCCCAAGGAAATCGAGAAATGCAGCGTTCGTGGTGTCTCTGATTCGGAGTTTGGCCAAAAAGTTGAGGCTAAGTTGAAAGATGTGAGTGCCCTAATATCCCAAGCAGATTTTGATTTTTCAGTGGTGGTTGAAAGGGAATCTGAAAAACCTGAGGATGTAGAATCTGCAGAGTCTGAGTGTGTAAGCCAAATTGAAGGTGATCTCGAATCTTTACGGAGAGAAAGCAGGGAACTAGGGGGGTTGAAGGACAGTGTGAAAGAGAGGATCCTTTCGGAGGAAGGGAACAGTAGAAAGCTATTGAAACATGTTGATGTATGGTGTACAATGGCGGAATTAATCCTCATTGTACTTGATCGCCTGCTGCAACGAGAAGCCCCTGGAGAAATTAATAAACTGCGTCTTGGCGATTCGTCTAGCAAGTTTGGGGGATGGATTGAGGAAATGATAAAATATACGATTGATATAATAAGACGTGGAAATTTCTCGGAAGTAACTGCTGCAGAACGTCTAGAACAAGCCATTGAAATCGACTGTGGGGAGACAGTGGGTTTGCTGGGGAAGTTGGATGAAGTCTGGAGTGTGCTGATGAACTCGGAAGTGGGAATTTTGGGTTTATACGGTCTTGGGGGAGTCGGTAAAACTACACTCTTAGCTCATATTAACAACAGGTTCCTTCATGTACACACAGATTTCGATTTTGTTGTCTGGGTTTACGTCTCGAAGGAGTTCAATCTTTCAAAGTTACAGGATGAAATTGGAGAGAGGATAGGCATATCTTTGGATGACTGGAAGCTAAAGGAGATTGATGAGAAAGCTAAAGAGATTCACAATGTTTTGCGGAGAAGGAAATTTGTATTGTTGTTAGATGATGTTCGGGACAAATTTCACCTGGAAAGAGCTGGGGTTCCCATTCCAAATTGTGGGAATGGATGCAAGGTAGTTTTCACAACACGATCTGAGTCAGTATGCAGCTCAATGGGTGCAAAGGTGAGGATTATGGTGCAGAGATTGCCAAAAGACCAAGCTTGGAAATTGTTTGAGCAGATGGTTGGAAAAGAAACCATCTCTGCAGATCCAGATATCCTTCCCGTTGCTCAAGCGATCACTGAAGAGTGCCAGGGTCTGCCTGTAGCGATCAATGTTGTCGCTCGTGCTATGGCTTTCAGCAGGACAGTTCAAGAATGGAGATGTGCTCTTGCTGACTTGCAGCTATCCACTTCCGATTTACAAGGCGTCAAGGACGAGGTATTTGCTCGTCTGAAGTTAAGTTATGATAGATTGCCTAATGATAAATGTAGATCTTGTTTCCTCTACTGTGCTCTCTTCCCGGAAGACTTTAAAATCTATAAGAATGATTTGGTAGAATATTGGATCTCTGAGAAATTTGAATGTGATGAAGATGGAGATCATCTTTCGTGGGCTCAAGCGCATTGCATTATTCGTGATCTTGTTAATGCGTGTTTGTTGGAAGAAGAAGGTATGTATGTGAAAATGCATGACGTGATTCGTGACATGGCTTTGTGGATATCATGTGAACTTGATAGGAAGAAATTTAACTTCTTAGTGGAAGCTGGTAAGCAATTGACTGAAGCGCCTGATGTGAGAAAATGGGAAGGGGTGAAAAGACTGTCATTGATGGAAAATTCCATTCGAAATCTTCCAGAGGTGTCGGGCAGCCTTGATCTTCGGACATTGCTTTTATGTCATAATCCTTGTTTGCGTGAAATCAATGGCAGCATCTTCCAGTATTGGCCTCGTCTAACAGTTCTCGACCTGTCCAACACTAGATTGCAGGAATTGCCATCGGGAATTACGGAATTGTTCTCATTGCAGTATCTTAATCTATCTCACACATGGATTCAACAATTGCCATCAGAATTGAGAAGGCTGACGAAGTTGATATACCTCAACCTAGAGCATAATGATTTTCTCGGTACAATTCCAAAAGGAGTTATATCTAGTTTCTTATGTCTACAAGTTTTGAAACTGTTTCGCTCTGGTTTTTTCTATGGCGGGGAGGAAGATAATATACTAAGTGAAAGCAAAGTGCTTATAGAAGAAGTGAAGCATCTGAAGCATCTGAATGTGCTGACCACCACAATAAGATCTTGTGATGCTCTTGAGTTCTATTTCAAAACTGAAAATGTTCAAAGTTGCACTCAATCTCTGTCCCTTGAGTGTTTAGGCAGTCGAGATTCGAAGTCCATTGACTTTTCACCAACAGAGGTTATGGACCGGTTGGAGACACTGCAGATCAGTGCAAGTGAACATTTGGAACAGATTAACCTTAGTACCACGTTCTGCTTCAGCAATCTTCGAGAAATACTCGTGGAATATTGTCCTCGCTTGTTGAACTTGAACTGGATCGTTGGGGCCCCGAACTTGGTAATCATGAAGGTTGCTGCTTGTGAGAAACTGGTGGATATAAGTGATCATGATCTGACAACATTTGTGAAACTTGAAGTTTTGGAATTAGAGGGTTTGCCACAACTGGAAAGCATATGCTACAAAGATTCATCGTGGCCATGTTTGAAGAGGCTCAAAGTACTTGATTGTCCATTGCTAAAGAAGCTTCCTTTGAACCTCGAGAGCCTCGAGCTACGTAACATTGCCATTGAAGCAGAGGATGATTGGTGGAAGAACTTGACATGGAAGGATCAAGCTACCAAAGATGCCTTTCAATGATCCTTCAAATTTTATTCGCCAAGAACAAGATATTCTTAAATTCCACTTAATTAGTTTGATGTGTGGAGCTCAATGTGCTACTGAATCATTTGGTCAACTGTTTCTTTTTCTTTTTTTGAATAAAAAGCGAGGTAATGAAGGAAGTAAAGCAGCCCGACATCCCAACTAGGTTGGAACCCTGAGACAACCAAAGCAATGGTCAACTGTTTCTTTTTCTTCTCTTTATTTTCAGCTTTTTTCTTTTGCCTCTTTGATGAGTTGACTGTGTTGTTTGTTGTTTTCAGTGTTGAAAAATTATGTATTAAACTTGTGTTAAGTTGTAAACGTTTTATTGTCATTATTATAATATGGCTTGTCAATACCTAAATGAATGAATTACTCTCTTGTTATTGTAATTTTTATTTATAGTTTCTTAATCAGTCCCTAATTGCTCAGTCCTTTACTTAATTATAAAATGCATTATTAGGTCTTGTGAAGAAACTCCATTAAGATGGTGTACCATCTAAGCTAGTAGCCTGGTGGTATTAATGACAATTTTCTAGGAGGAGAGCTGTGTTCAATCCATGTAATCCCCCAAATTTGTTTGCAGAATAATAAATCCTCCAAAACCCGAAGTCAACCCGGTTCCACTAGTTGACTCCAAATCATTCCGGGGTGTTACAGATTTCAAAATCGGACATGAAATTGTTTGTAATATCATGAAGTCAACTTTCTATATAATCAAGTCATTATGCCATATCATATAAAAAAAGACAAATATTTTCTTGTACCATGCCATCAAAGTCAACATATCACGCTATCAAAGTCAACATACCACATTATCAAAGTCAAACATAACACAGTCATCAAACCATAGACCCATATTTGTAAAATTTTAAACACCACAAATCCATATTTGCAAATCGCATAAACTACAAGATCTTTTTTGTAGTTTTCCCTTAACTTTTTATATCAGCTTTTGATGTGTCCTCTTTGTTTCTTGATGTGCTTGTGCATTTGCAGATAAAGCTAGGAATAGGATTGTGAAAGGGCAAAGATTCCTCATCCCCATTCGGTATAAACATGAAAAGTGTCCTCCCATCCCCACGGGGATCCGGAGGTTATGTTTTTCCTTAGCCCATTGCATTATCTTATGTTATAATGCTCATAAAACCCATGACTACTGATAGATTATCCTGTCAAAAAGGTCATGCTATGCAGCTGTATTTATATTCCGCTTGATTATATATGACACAACACAAAAAGGACCATCTCTGTAAATGGTATGAACCATCTACCGAAAAATGGCATTTGCTCTTCTTTCCGATGATCTTCATCCAATATTCAAAAATTATGCGTCCTCATCATCAAAAATCAATGCTCTGCCTTTAGAATCCAGATCATCAAGGCCGTTGATACTGGAATTTGTTTGGCCTGCAAATTTACAAGACACCACAAAATTGTCTCTTCCAAGCTCCATACCCTGAATTACTACAAAGAATTTTCAGAGATTTCGAGCCTATCACAAGCAATAAGCAAAGAATGAGAACTAGAGATGCATGAACAAAAGACTCAACTCACAATGAGAATACAATCTGTAACTCAATAGGAAAATAAAAAACATACATAAAAATGAAACTCACATAACATAATTCATGGAATAAATAAGCCAACACCTATTCCGTAAAATGACTGAAAGTACATACAATTTATACTAGAATCCGACAATAGCCTTAGCTATTGTGAATTTAGTTCATAATTAAACTAAATTACAGCCAAATAACACAAGCATACATAATGGTGAAAGATTAACTAATTCGGATGGATTGATTGTAAAGATAATTACTCATTCAATTCTGTCTCCTATGATAAAGAATTCTGTCCTTAATTCTCCCCAAAGATCTTCCTGAATACGTATTTTTGCCTTCCGAGTTGATGAACAGATGACGAATGGGTCATCAATTGTTGGATGGACTTGAAGGATGTCATGAATATCCCCTTCATACTGCACCTTTAGGTTATTAAATCATCTAATTATACAAGGGCGAAAACAGAACTCGATTGGGCCAAAATCAGTATTAGAAGGAAGAAGTCGTAGAGTTCTGAAGGCAACTCGATCAGTTCTTCTGTTGATTCATCAAATGTGTCCTGACTTCGAGATTTTTGGTCGATTCACCTTTGGATTTGACCCAAACTGACAAGAAAACACCAGAACATGATGAAAATTCTATGACAACTGAAATTAAGAGAATATAACACAACAAATGCATGAAAACGAACAAAAACAATAAACTAAACTCAAAATTCAGACCAAACATGTAAGGAATACAAGTTATCAATGACCTATCGATGAGGAAATCCATGCATTCTATGCCATTTTCGATATTTCCTCTGCATAATGACTCAAATGAGGATACACTTGAAATTTTCGCCGCAGCGAGAAATAATAACAAATGTTGTCAGCTGTCGAAAAGGAGTAGGCAATAATAGTCGGAACTGTTACGAGTATTACCTTGGATGAGTAGTAGTGGAGAGGCTCATCTATTACTTATTGCCAGTGTATCCAACAGAACTCAGAGAACGGAAGGATACCATTTTATTTCACATCCTCATTTGTAGCAAAGGACAGCCATGGAAAGTTGCAGAATGGCGGTAGAGCAGCTCGTCTGGCAAGTCCTCTAGCTTAGGGCATTCCTCAATGATCAAATCTTGAAGAGATTTAAGGTGTTGAAGCTTTAAACATTTCAGATTTTCAAGTTGCGAGAGCTCAAGAGAAGTAAGAGTGGAAGGAAACAACGTCTCTTCTGGTAAGGATTCAGCATCTTCATACCCGCCAATTTTAAGAATTGAAAGAGATGACAGTCGTCGCAAATTGTATTGCAGGAGTCCAGCAACTAATTTGTCGCATTTCCAGACATAAAGCCCTTCTAATTTGGAGGGAAGACCTCCTCTCAAGAATGACTCAAGAACTGGACAATCATGGATTGTCAAATCCGTAAGGGAAGGGAGAACATCTTGCATGTACTCTGGGAGATGTCGGAGCTTCGGGCAGTTGCCAATCAGCAATTGCGTAAGTTGTCCAAGACCATTCAGTTTCAGAGCTCTCTGTTTATTTATATCCTGCAGTCTAAGCATGCTGAGCGTAGAGGGGAACAACATCTCTTCTGATAACACATATTGGCACCCAGCAATTGCTAATTCTGAAAAGTTCGGCAGCTTCTGCAAATTCCAGCTCATGATTGCATCATCAGTTATGTCGCAATGTTGGATGTCAAGAGACTTAAATGTCGACGAGAAGTCCCCTTTCATAAATGACTTGAGTTTTGGACACAGAGAAATACTCATACGTCTAAGAGAAGGGAGAAGGTCGTTTGTGCCTTGGGGGACAGACTGAAGCTCAGGGCATTCCCAGATCTCCAAATCTGTAAGTTTCTCAAGAACTCCATAATGCAAAGAATTCAGCTTTGGAAGCTTTCGAAGTTTAAGAATAACAAGAGCAGAGGGCAAAGGACTTTGATTTGGCAAGGTTTCCTCACATTCGTTGTTGTTATTGACAGTTGCAGATATTGTAAGAGAGGGAAGCATGCAGCAATTTTCGACATGGAGCACTTTTAGTCGGGAAGGCAGACTTCCGCCGGGGAAAGATTCGAGCTCTGAACAATTAACTATCTCCAAATTTTCAAGACAAGGGAATAACTGATTCATCCATTCAGGCAATGACTTCAACTTGTTGCACTTCCTTAATGTAAGACTTGTCAACTTCTCAGCAGGTTGTCTATCTCTCGGGAAGATCACTATATCATTGCTGAAATAAATTATCCAGGATATCAAATATGTGGAGTCTCCAGGATTTGCCATTTCCATCAACGAGAGGGGATCTCCTGGCGATATGCAAGGGTCAACGATTTTAAGGCTTTCCAGATTGGGGAACCCATCTAATAGGTTCAAGTATTTCACGTCCTTTATGATTTCTATTTCTTGTATAGTGGAGACATGTTCACTCATCAGATTCTGTTTCAGTGCTGCTGGATTTGGCAGGAAGATAACTTGCAAGCAGAAAGAATTAGAAGGCAATCTCGCAAACCTCAATATGAAGCTGGAATCCTCTAACATTATTGTCTCGACTGCTTGGGCACTTAGTAGTGGTGACAGGCTCAGATTTGCACAATTAACTATATAAAGGTTTTGGCAAGGAAAGATCAACTCGCTGCTGGAAGTTGCAGAAAAAGATTGGAGATTTGGACAACCTCTGATACGAAGAGTCTTAATCTTTGGGAAGGACTCAAGTGGGAAGCAATAGACCGAATCACAATTTCCAAATTCAATTTCCAGTGAAGCTGTGGAAACGCCCTCCATTTGCTTTAAAATATCATCTAGGAAGGCACAATCAGAGTTGCCAACTTTGAGATACTGCCAACGAGCTGATGCTTTGACTAACTTCATAGACCGAGATCCGCCAGAAAATTTCATGTTGCAGCTGTCTGCAACCTTTGGAAGTGTAAGTGCCAGTTGTTCACATTGCTGGATATCTAGTTGGGACAAGCACGGAAGCTCACTAGGCAAGTCCTTGCTGAGTTTCTGACAGCCATCGACACAAAGAGTCTCCAGTTTGGGGAAGGCTCCAGCAGTACTTTCCCATTTCTGCCAATTAGGCATCTGCTGAAATCGCAGAGTTTGGAGAGATCGAAATGGCTGCTCCTCTTGATTTGTTCCATAAAACTCGGAACCTATGGACTCCACACCATCAAACCCAATGACTGAGAGGTATTTCAGAGATGCTAACTGCCCAAGCGATGGCAAGCTTGAGCAGTTTTTGCATTGACTGAGGTTCAAAGTCACCAAATTTGACAATCTTGATAACCGATCTGGAAAATGTGTACCCTCATAATCAATTATAGAAAGAGTTTCCACCTTGCTATGGGGGCGCAATCCCTCTAGAAGGTTTTGTGCCTGATCCAAGTTCCTGCTTTGTGTAGACTGAACTCCATCCCATTTGAACTCCAATTCATTGAGGAGCTCAGGGTATACAATGGCATCTTCGGTTGCATCTCCGCCAGCGATGAAATCGTGTCGAATCTCAATGCAAAGTTTTCCTTCCAGATTCAGAAGCTTCCCCAACTCCTTAATTCTAGATCTTCCATTTTTCCCCAGAACAAAAGTAGTTAGAGTTTGAAGCTCCACTAGTTCGCCCATTCGGGGAGGCATATCTCGTAAACCTGTTCTTCCAACATCCAGACAAAACAAGTTGATTAACCTTCTCATGTCTTCCGGCAGCTCAACAAGATTTTTGCAGTCCCACAAGATGAAGATTTGTAAATAATACAAGCAACATAGGGATTCAGGTAATTTTTTCATTGATCCACCATGTAGACTCAAATACCGCAAATGGTTTAATTTACCAATGAAACTAGGCATCTTAGACATGGCCCACTGTTTTTCCAAATGCAAAACTCGTAAAAACTTGAGCTTCTCCAGTAAATCAAGCATTTTCTTGTTATCATAAACACAGGGGTCAGGGTCACCGCAATCTGCAACTAAGAAACTGCGCAAAAGTTGACCTTCATTCATACACTTACTTATGTCATGGCCATATCCCCATTTGACAAATAAATGACGAGCCTTCATTGGAACTTCGCGTGAACCATCATGATCCCCTAACCTGAAACCAAAATCTCCCAACACAGATTTACTCAAATCATGCACCAGATCATGCATAGTGAAGCCTGCCTCATTGTCTTTTGCTTGCTCAAAAAATGAAATAGATACAAGCGAATCAAAGCATTGACGACCCCAATCTTCCACACTTTTCTTCGATTCTGATTGGAGCAGGAAACCCTCTCCAATCCATAAATGAATTAAGAACTCCTTTCTGAAAACATAACCCTTGGGAAATATTCCACAGTAAGCCACACATTGTTTTAGATGTGAAGGAAGATAATGATAGGTCAATTTTAGAACTGGAAGAATATGGTCTCCGACTAAATCCCCCCATAAATTGCTCTCTGATATACTCTCCCATTCCGCAACAGAACTTCTGGAACGTAGCACACTTCCTATTACTTTGACAGCAAATGGCAGACCACAGCACTTCTTAGCTATTTTTCTACCAAGAATTCCAAAGCCTGGATCTGCACTTGGATTTCCATCAACAAATGCATATTTCTGAAGCAATGTCCAGCATTCTTCATCTTCCAATTTATTCAAACAAACGCAATTCTGGATAGCCTGCTTACCCGATACCACACTTTGGACGCGTGACGTGATAATAACTTTGGTCATTCCTTTTGTCCCAAACATCAAAGGCTTGAACAGATTTTCCCACCCCACATCTTTTGCACCCCAGACATCGTCAAGGACAAGCAAAAACTTCTTCTCATTCAATTCTTTCTGCAAGTCCTCTTGCAGTTTCTGATCAGAACCAGAACTCGAGGCCGGACAAACTTGGCTAACCATATCTTTCGTTATCTTGGAAACATTGAATTCTTGTGAGACATAAACCCATGCTTTATGATCAAACACATCCTCTACCCTCTTGTCATTGTAGACTTGGCGAGCAACCGTAGTTTTGCCTATACCAGCCTGACCCACAATGCAAATGACCCCAATTCCTTTGTCATCAGATAGCAAGGACTTGAAAATAGATTCCTTTTCGGTATGACGAATATGAAAATCATAATTAACATCTGGGAGAGAAGTAGTAGGTTGTGATTGCAATTTTTCCCCAATACCATCCCTCAAAGTCAAACCTAGGGCTATCATTTGCTTTAGTAAATGCTCAATGAGGTCAAGAATCTCTTTCAAATTCAAATTCAAAGCTTTTTCAAAGGAATGGCAAGAAGGAATGAACTTACGGGCATTCTGTATAAGAGATCCGGGTTCCGATATGAATCGGTGGTGATCTCGAAAAGCAATCTGATCTAAGAAATCATCAGCTTGATAAGCAGCATCCTTGAGGTCATCGAGCCATCTTTTGACAGAAGGAACAGAGATCTGTTTCTCCTCAGCTTGATCGAGAAGACCGCTGACAGTGTTCATAGTTATCTTTAACTTCCTGAGCAAACCCTCGTCAAGGTCCTTACTGCCCCTAAAAAAATTAATGACCTCGGGAGATTCCATCTTCCGAAGCAAATATTCAAAGAATTTTCCGAGAAATGCTCCTGCCGCCACCTCCAAAGCCATTGCCATTTCTTCAGAACAACCAAACACAGTGCTGACAACAACAACAACAACAACAAGAGCGGCTGACTTTCAATTTCAAAAGAGTGTTTTTTATTAGGATGTGTAACAATCACTGGTAGTATAGATGCACAGAAAAACTAAGTGCTGTAGATTTATATATTAAGCCAAAATTATCATAAATTTATATAAATACTAATTATCTTAATTAACTAAATAAAAAATAGAAAAATGTGGAATTTTTTATACTATATTATAACTAGACATTTATCCGCACATTACGCCGGTATATAATATCATCTATGAATATTAAAACATATCAAATATTATACATATTGATAGTTTTATAATCTTATTACTAATATAGATAAGTATATACTATAAAACAATATTATTATTGGCTTAAACACCTATTTGTTCTTTGTGCTATCCAAAATGTTGGCATTTGTCCCATGTGGTATTATTTCGTTACATTTGCCTCCTGTGGTATCCTAATTCGTCACATTTAGCCCTTGAATGGATTTAAAGATAAAATATTTGCTATCTATTGTCACGTATCACTATTTGACATGTGGATATATTACGTAACAACTCAATTTGATTTATTTTTTTGATAATTTGCAATGAATCTTAAACAAATAGAGATGTCAATTGAATATACACTTAAACTTTTGTTAGAATTAAACAGGTCAAATGACATGTTCATATGTCAAAATAGTGGCATGTGACAATATGTGTCAGAATTGCTATATTTTCATTTGATGAAAAACCAAAAGTGACGAATTAGAATACCACATGAGGCAAATATTATGAATTGAGATACCACAGGGAGAAATGTGACAAAATAATACCACAGAGGGCAAATGACAACATTTTAGATACCACATGGAGCAAAAAGGTGTTTAATGCTATTATTATTTGAAAAACACTTTGAAATTAAATGGTTTTGTTTTATGATTTTACTTATTCTTTTCTTTTGTATGCGTTTGACAGTGTGTGAGAGCTAAGAATAAAAAATATCATCTGAATCTCCTAAACTATGTAAAAGCCACATTGTTTTGATCAAAAGTCCGTATGAATAATTATCTAATAAATAACATCATGAAATCAGTGGCAGAACCAGGACCTCGACCTAGCCGAGGCTCAAAAATTTATAACAAAAAATTTCATCCCGTCAAAATGAAGTTAATAGTATTTGAATTATACAATTAATATCCAAATAAATTAGCCCTTATAAAAACAAGATGAAAATATTTGGAAAAACGCTACCAGTAAACTGTTTTTTGGCAATGACACAAAAATATTGTTGCTAAAAAATATCGTTTGCCACAACTTTGGTAATGTCGTTGCGAATGACAGTTACTATAAATGACAGCTAAAAAAGAGTCAAACTCAATTAGGTCTGCGTTGCTATAATTAAAGCATTTATAAAAACAATAAAGAGTTGTTGCCAAACATAAGATTATTTACAGCTACTTTTACTTGTTGTAGCCTTTACCCAAATATATCACAACAATCTTGTATCGTTGCATTAGAGAAAGTATTTGGCTACGCTAAATGTTATTACCAGATATGTTTGTTAAACTTAGTTAAACTATTTTCCTACAATTTCGTGTGATAATTTTAATAACAACATTCACGTTGTAATTAATATTTAAAATGTATAGTAACAATATGATTAATGTTAGCATTAAAATAAAATTTCCCCCCACTATCTTAAGACATATTATTCTATTTAAAAAAAAGAAAAATAAAAATAAAAATATATAAAGCTCGAATCCCTAATTTCTTTAATCTGTTGCGCGCCGCGCCTTCCCCAACACTACAAACACAAATTCCCTCCCATTCCTTCCACCCTCTCCGGCGGCAACGCTGGCGGCGACGCTTTCCACCTTCCCCAAACACCGGCACTTTCCGAGTCCTCTCTTTTATTTTCTTCTTCCACTACTCAGGTACTCCCCAGCCCGTGAATCTCTACCTCTCTCAATCTTCTTCACTCTATTGGAAAAAAACTATTTACAGAGCCTTAATGTTGAACAACCAATCTTTGTTAGTTTATTTTGGAATTACAGAGCCTTAATGTTGAATATGCCTCTTGTTTTTTTATTACAGAGCCTAAATTTCTCCTCACCTTACTTATTTTAGGTCAAATCTATAATGATTAAATGTTTCTCTAGTTATTGATTAATTCTATAAATCGGATAGGTTTTAGGTTTTGAGAGTTGTATCTTGTATGAACAGCTGAATATATCTCATAGTTAGCCTTCTATTGCTCGGCACCCCCGATGTTGATACTTTACTATCTCTGTTTCCAGTGGGAGAGAGTGAAAAGGAGTTAGTGTTGATGCTAGATCAGTCGAATTTTACTGAAACGATTAGCAAACACGACTTTATTGTTGTTGAATTTTATGCTCCTTGGTATGTAATTCTATCTCTTAGTTATGTTTTGTTCATTGTTATTTGAGATCGCTCTGTTATTTTGAACTTTGTCTTATGATTTTCATCTGTGATGTGTGTTTTCGCGGTTCGATTTCAGAATTGAAATTGTAACCGCTGAAGTTATTTTGTTGCATGAAACTGAATGTTTTTTTGAAACTGTGATCTAGAATTGGAGCTGGTGTATGAACTGGATTTAGGTTTCATTATTTAATCGACTGCTTGAGTATGTAAATTGTAACTGATGTAGTTACTTGGTTGAACTAAAACTGAAATATGTTTGTTTATCGGTCAATGGATTTCAAAACTGTGATCTAGAATTGGAGATGGTGTATTAACTAGCTTTAGGTTTGATTTTTTAATCAACTGCTTGAGTATGTTAAAACAGAGTTGTGCTGGCTCCTCACGGCTTTTGTGCTATGATTGATTTTGAATAAGATTGAATTTGTTTTCAATCCTAAATTTAAACAACACTACAATTGTAATTAAGCCCTCTCCATCAGACATGGCCTGTATTAGGTAAACTCCACCATTATCTTGTCAGAGTTTGTAGTTTCTGTAATTCATCATGTTTAGCTGACAAAAACATATATTCTCTCTATAGTATGAGAAAGCAGAATTTGTGTTGAATAGTCATGGTTCACCAGTAGTTCTCGCTAAAGTTGATGCCAATGAAGAGGTTCACCAGCATTTGTATTATAATCTTTGGGTGATTGGTTGAAAGCAGTACAACATATTGTAAGTTGTAAAAATTGACTATTATACTTTCTTCAATGCTAAAGTATGTTGATGCGGATTGAGTTTTTGTGGTTTAAAAACACAAGCACACTTTGTACTTATGTATTTTGACTGATAACTTTTTAATATTGTTTACTTTGGCACCTATCATGTTATGTATTTTGTAGTTAATCAATATGTCGAATTTGAAGATTATAAAACCTATATAACCTTGTGCTAGAAAGTTCTACACATTAATACCAACTCTTATTGTACGTCTGATAAGGAGTCTTTTCTTATTTTTCTACCATTATGGTTGCTTCAAAATGTACTGACGATCTATGTGATCTATGTGCAATAAAATTTAATTGAATTTTCAGCTCATGTTCTTATTCTAGCTGTTAGTTTTGTTATCTACAGTTCTTTTTATTGGTGTTAATGAAGTGTCATAAGTCTGATTCTAATTTGTACCTTTCACTTTCTTAAGAGTGACAAAGATGTCTTATTTCACAATAGGGTAGGACAAGTTCAATCAAATATAGTAAGAAATATTGGAGGTGGAACAAGAGCTCGTTCGACCTCTGTCCACAATCAGCCTCTACACATTGGGGAAACTGATAATGATCTGGATGATATGGGCTCTAATACCCATAGTCCTACAGATGAAGAAAATGCTCACGATGATCTTGTACAACCTTTTGGTCAAGGTAAGTCTACCCTTTCTTTATCCTTGTAGAATCCCGCTCTTTTGACGTTATTTATTGATGATTTAGTTACACTCTAAAGGGGACTGATTTGAAAAGTTTTGACCTAGAGCATAAGAATCATAGACTTGTACGTGAGCTTTATACTTGGTGCAATTTAGATACTAAGAATACCTATTAAAGCACCATCTTTAACAATTTATAAACTCTCTGGATATTTGTTTGTTCCTTAATCGTTGCATATTTAAAACAGGGGCAGCCTTCCAGTTTATAAACTCTCTGGATTTAAGAGGTTGTTTATAGATGGTTTTATTGCTGCTTGTGATCCTAGAAGTTCCTAGAAATGTTGGTGGTCATCTTAGAGTGTTGGAGTTCATACTTTGCAGCGAAATAGTAATGGAGTTAGTCGTTAATGATGTGTCAAATATTAGCAACTTGGTCTCTTTTTTCCAATCATTTGTGTGATATTTAACATTGTATTTTGAGTTACATCAGCCCCTTTTTCTCAATGTGTCAAATATTTGCTGCTCACTTATTAATGTTTGCTAATCAATTTATTAACATGATCTATAAGGGGGAATAAACGAAATATGCAAGCAAACTTGCAAGTAGACTTCAAACTGTTTTAACTGCTCGATCAACTTGTGCAAGACAAGGACAAAGAACCTGAAGGGGATGAAACCGTCCTCAAACACATGATGAAATGTTGCTTCATGTACTTGGCCCAAGATCTGGTTACACCCGAGGCAAAGGAAGTGGATATGGAGGCTCAGCTAAAGAAAAATTGCAGCAAGAACAACAACAAAATATTCGAAAACAGGATGATCAGATCACTCATCTACAAAGCGAGCTAGAAGAGAGTCAAAATCAGATTACACATCTACAAAGCGAGCTAGAAGGAAGTCAAAATCAAATTACTCATCTACAAAATGAGCTGAATTTAAACAA
This sequence comes from Euphorbia peplus, assembly GCA_028411795.1. NCBI lineage: Eukaryota > Viridiplantae > Streptophyta > Magnoliopsida > Malpighiales > Euphorbiaceae > Euphorbia > Euphorbia peplus. Next base: position 807,783 of record CP110843.1, on the reverse strand, counting down.
AAAGCAAATGGAAGAATATAAAGAAGCAAGTGAGAAGAAAATGGAAGAATATAAAGCACAACAAGAATGCACTATGTCAAATATGGAGAAACGTCTTATGCAAATGATAAAAACAAACAATAGGTATGTAAACTTACAACTCTGTTTTCATAGATTAATTAGTCATTATTTTCTAGCCATGTTCACTTTTTTTTCATATTCCTATATTTACTTGTTAACTGTACTTTTTTTTTTATTTAGGAAGGGAGTTTGATGATTATCTTGAATGGAAGTGAAGTATAAGAGGGAATCATGCAGTTGCTAAAGCCAAAAAACTCTAATTGTTACCACTTTAGCTACTGGTGAATAACTATCAGTAGTGTAATCAATCCCATAGACCTGATTGTAACCCTTAACTACTAATCTATCTTTGAATCTATCAACTGATACATCTGCCTTTCTTTTGATCTTGAAACCCAGCTAGAAGGTATAGAGTTTTCTTGCCTTTAAGTAAATCTGTGAGAACCCATGTTTTATTCTCCTCTAAGGCAGCAAGTTCCTGATTCATAGTTGTGACCCACCTTACATATTTAGTAGCTTCATTGTAATTCTTTGGCTCATGACATTCTTCTATCTTTGCCAGAAAAACTTGATGAGTAAGATTGAATGCATGAATAATACACACAGTTGTTGATTCTATGTCCAGAACTTTTGCTACAAAATCATCTAACCATGCTGGTCTTATCACTATTCTTCTCAAGGATGATTCATTAGAAGTATCTGCCATTTCTGAGGAAGCTTCCTCTAGAGCAGAGGATGATTATAGTGGCTCCTTTCCTTCTGTGGCATTTGATCCAGGAATGTCCATAGAATCATGATCAGCATCCTTATAAGGAAAAGAAGTTTCATGAAAGATGACCTCCCTTGTAACTTGAATAGCTTTAGTCTCACATATCATAATAACAAAACCCTTTTGTCCAGCTTTATAACCTAAGAAAACTGCCTTGAAAGCTCTAGGTGATAGTTTATCTTTCTTTGGTTTGTATGTTACTTGCAGGATAAATGAGAAATGGAATGACATCCTTCCGATCTCTGAGTTCTGTTGAATACAGTGACAATAGGCAATAAATGAATCTCCTGCCACTCATCCAAGATAATATTCGTAGCGGTTCCAACTGATTATCTTTGTTAGTACTACTTGTGGCTTCGAGATACTTGAATTTATCAGTGTTTCCTTCATTTGAGTATTATGCAAAGGAAATTTCTCAAATGGTGTAGGGTACATGAATTTACCTCATCGATAGGTCGTCGAGAACATGTTTGGTGTGGATTTTGAGTTTCGTTTCTTGTATTTTGGTTTGCTATCATGCATTTCTTTTATATTTCTCTTCATTTCCGTTTTCATACAGATACGTTCTGACTCTTTACATGTGTTTTGTTGTCATTTCAGGTCAAATCCAAAGGCGAGGCAATTCAGGAACAAATCTTGCAGTCAGGAAACATTTGATGAATCAGCAGAAGAATTCACCGAGTTCTTGTCCTTTGTTCTTCTCGAAGAACCAGCAACTTTCACTCAGCGAGTTGCCTTCAGAACTCGTCGAGCTCTTGTATATTGATATTCATGACATCCATCAAGTCCATCCAACAATTGACGACCCATTTATCATCCGTTCATTCACTCGGAAGCCAGAATATTGTTCAGGAAGATGTTTTGGGGGAATCAAGGACGAAATCATTCATCATAGTAAGATCCATTCATCAAATGAATCGTTGTCTTTCCTTCTGAATTTCTAGTTATTTCTGAATCTTTCTCCATTATGTATGTTTTGTGTTATTTGGCTGTATTTAGTTTAATTATGAACAAAATTTCACCATAGCTAAGGCTATTGTTGGATTGTAATATAAATTTTATGTAATTTCTTCATTTTATGAAATTGATGTTGGCTTATTTATTCCATGAATTATGTTATGTGACGTTCATTTTATGTATGATATTCTTTTTTTCTATTGAGTTGCAGATTCTAATCTCGTTGTGACTTGTGTCTTCGTTCCAGCATCACTTGTTCTTATTGCTCTCATTCTTTGTTTATTGCTTGCGAAAGGCACGGAATCTCTGAAAGTTCTCTATAGTAATTCAGGGTATGGAGTTTGGAAGAGACGCAATTTGATAGTAGCTTGTAAATTTGCAGACCAAACGAATTCCAGCATCGGCAGAGTTTTGATTCTGATCCGCATGTTAAAGGTGGAGCGTTGAATTTTCATGACGAGACACAAAATGTTTTGAATGAAGGACGAGATGGTTCGATGAAGATTATCGGAAAGAAGAGAACATGCCATTATTTCGGTAGATGGTTCATACCATTTACAGAGATAGTCGTTTTTGTGTTACTTGTGTCATATATAATCATGCGGAATATAAATACAGTTGCACAACATGGCCTTTTGGCAGGGTAATAATCTATCAGTAGTCATGGGTTTTATGAGCATTATAACAACATAAGATAATGCAATGGGCTGAGGAAAAAAATAACTTCAGGATCCCTGTGGGGATGTGAGGACGTTTTTTGTATTTTTCAGGGTTTTCCTGATGTTATTTTCGTGGCGGATACCGAATGAGGATGAGGAATTCTTGCCCTTTCACAATCCTATTCCTAGCTTTATCTGCAAATGTGCAAGCACAGCAAGAAACAGAGAGGACACATCAATAGCTGATATAAAAAGTTGAGGTGTAGGCTATGGTCACTTTGTTTTTCCTTTACTTTGTCTATACTTTGTCTTTTTCACCATTGAATTAGTTTTTAACTCATGATCCAATGGTTGACAAAACAAAGTAATGGTTACTTTGTGAAAAATAAAGTAACCATAGAATATCCCAAAAGGTTGATACATCAGAGAAAAAACTGATACAAAAGTCTAACAATCATAAGGATATTAAATAAAATACAGAAACAAAACTCAAAACCATAAATAATATGAAAAAGATCTAGAGAATTTCTTAGAAAGTTGAAAGTAAAGAAAAGTCTTAGAAAGATAATTTATAGCCATTGCCGAAGAGAGGAGTGCACGAGATCCATTGCACTTGTATCTACTGGAATCCATCATGAGACAGGGTGTTTGAGCATCCACCGTTCTCCGAAAACTCCACGAAATCTGTGTCCATAGCTTTAACTTTTTCCGTCGAACACCCAAAAGATATCAGTTGATGACCGCCAGAGGGCACTCCAAATACCCCTGTTGCCGAAACATAGATCTGTCACTGGTTCCAGGCGGTATTCCAAATGGGGAGTGGGTTCAGAGGTGCTGCAATTGCATACCGAAACTCTCCTCGATAGCTCCGCCACTGCCTGTACACGGATTGAAAGAAGCAAAAGCAAGAAACTCGAGATCATTTTCCAAAACATCCATGGTTTTCTCATCTAATGTCATCCATGCCTCAATTGATCCATTTCTTCCAACATCTTTCAGAATTATAAAATTAGAATCACAAGCACTATTTTTACTTGCCTCTCCAAAAATCCCAACCCAAACCGGCTTTCCCCATCCAAAATCAATCTCACCAAAGTCAAATGTATGCCAACTAAAAAAGCTAAACACATCCGGATTTTCCATGGAAATCTCTCCGAGCTCATCAAGGTGCTCTAAAATGGCGATCGACCCTTTTTCGCCGGACAAACTCTTCAAATACTCACTGTTAACTTTCCCTACACCTTCCCTTACTAAACCCACCAATTCCTTCATCTCCATCTCGGTTTCGCCAGGATTATACCTTGCAATCGCAGACCAAACGAGGTTCCCGATTGAATATCTCGAGAGACGAGGCTTCGTTAGTCTGCGGATGTTCACAGCCTGAGACAGAACCGATGGCCCCGGGGAACCTGATATCTTTTCACAAGCTTTCATGGCACATTTCCATATGAAAGCACTTAATGCCTCGACTCTAGTCGTGTTCTTGACCAATTCGCTTCTTCCTCTGGCTGTCAAGGCGGCTACTGCATTCGCGTCGAATACAAACCTCCTTGTCCTGAAGCTTCTTTTGCTGAACCATAGGCTTTCCATCAATGATGTATAGCATGAAGGCAATGACTTCCGCGGTGGAAACATCGAAGAAGCCTCAAATAGATCAGGCTGTATGAGGTTTTTATACAAACCACTCGAATTCGCTGCCCACGTCTTAATCAAGGAACTCCCCGTTATTCCATCATTGATCTTGTGAGAAAAACACATGCCAAAGGCAATCCCGCCGCAGTCAAAAACATTTACTTGCACAGCTAGTTGTCCTAATGTTTGATCAAGCTGTTGACAGAATGGTTCATACGGAAGGAACTTGTTGAACATGTCCATCCGAGGGTCTCGAATGAAATCGGACAAACGACCCTTTACTCGAGACTCGAAGTAAGGAACACCTGCGTCAAAATGCTCGATAATAAGGTTGTCTTTCACTCTTCCCGATAAAGGGTAATAGAGATCTAGAGTCTTGGAGAGTGACCATTTCAGTTGAGCTGTGATTTTAGTAAAAGTCGGCTCAAAATTCGTAGCGTTGTAGAAGAGAATGAGAGGCGAATAAGTTGTAGGTGTAAGCTGATCTAATAGGCAGAGATTGAAAGGTTGAAGATGATAAACATGTGATGAATATGGTCTTATGTTTTCTACTGATACAACTGAAACTTCCATTTCAATGTTGAATCATAAAGTTTCAATCTGAAATTAATTTTCCTATGTTCAAAAGTGTTAAATTTAAGTAGTGACCTTTCTGAAAGCATATTCTATAGCATCGATATTTAGTTTCCGTTTGTTTCTCGTTCGGGTAGCATATATCTTTTTTGTTGTTTTACTCCGAACAATATGTATATAAGTGTTTGTTCATGATCGAGAAATAAGTACTTAAATCTTTATAAGTGTTTCTTGTAGTTTAGTTTAATTTTATGAACATAAATCTTTATATATCAATTGGGTCGGCTACTGTTTTATTATAGAACATTTTTTGCTATGTATATTTAAATGGTTATACACAAGATGCTGGATTACTTTGTTTGCTCTATTGCTGCCTTCAGGCCGGCTGCCTTCGGTTTATCTATTGGGCAGGAAGTTTACGTTCTTGTGGGAGATCCACCTAGATCGGGACTAGAGATCTCTGAAAAAAATTTCTACACGACGAGGATCGGTGAATTTATATTGTTTTTATAATCTCTCAAGTTGGGATAGAAAGGAAATTGGGAAATGCCTAAACAGTTTTTCGAATTGCCAACGAGACAAAGGCTCCTTATTTTTTTTTTTTTTGATGAGATGACAAAGGCTCCTTATTCTTGTCAAATGGGACGGAGGATCCCGTATCACGAGCATGGAAGAGATTTTTCCCTTATTCATATGTAGGAATGAGGTTTCCCCAATGTATATGCAGATGAGGTATCATTTTCTTATTCACATACGAGAATGGGGACTCGGGGAACTATTCAAGGACAGAGCATCATTGTTTTATGGTAATGATTGGATTCGAGGAAACAAAAGCAAGAAACTTGGGATCATGTTCAAGAAAATTCATGATACTCTCATCTAACGTCATCCATCCGAAGGCTTTCCTCTCCGAAATCGATCTCATTGAAATTAAGAGACTTCCAACTGGAGAAGTCAAACACATGAGGATTATGATTCTCCACGGAAGCTTGTTCAAACTCATGTCTTGAAATTTCTTCAAACCCTCCATCTCATCTCGTCTGGATTATATCTTGCCATCGTGGACAAAACGAGGTTTCCATTCGAGTATCTCGACATTCCTTACTTTGTTAGTCTTCGGATGTGCAATATGAGATAGAATCGAAGGGCTCAGGAACCTGATACGTTTTCACAAGCTTTCATGGCATGTTTCCATATAAAAGCACTAAATGCTTCGACTCGAGTAGGATTGTCCACGAACTCAATTCTTCCTTTAGTCCTCAACGCGGATAGAGAAAAATAACCATAGCTAATGATTTGAGGATAAATTTCAGTAAGGAATTTCTGAATAAATTAGAGAAAACCGCAGACAAGATAGAAGATTTTCACTATAAGAATTGTAAAGAATTAACTATTAATTTAAAGCTAGAGTAAAAATTCTGTTGATTTTTTAAGAATAGAATTATCAGCATGTGTTTTGTTCATGTTGTGTCAATTATTGTCAAATGTGAACCCCAACCGAACCCAAATAACTCACGTGAGCTGCTGAATCCTAATTCAACCAAAATTTTGCGCGTATTGATTTTGTGTACCCAAAGATACTCCTACTTGTTGACGAAAATCCTTATCAGATCGTGCAAGTGTACACAATTTTCAAACTGAGCTAAAATTGGCAAATGAAATTCCTTAGACTAGATAAAACTGAGCTAGGATTTCTACAACAAAATTGAGCTATTTATTACATAGTTACAAGTGAAATACAAGCATGGCTTTTCGCGATGCCGACATTGCCATCAGAAAGTTCATTTTTGGGCATGCACTACTTATTTTAAAGTGGTTGCCAAAAGTTATGACGGTGTTCTAAAAGAAAAGAAATACAGTCCTTACAGTACAAAAACTTGCAAAAAAATTAAGCCAATGACAGTGTACTTTCCTGCCCCATCGCCATCCTCAAGGACTGCTCTTTGCTTAGGCTTTACATCCGGCATCATTCCCTTAAAACTTCATCAAAACAGAAGCTCTTCAGGAAGCAGCATGGGGCGAGCTCCCGTGGCAGCTGCAACAGAAAATGTTACGTCATGGAAGATAATTCTGCAGAATAATAACATATCTATGCCAGAAAAAATAATAACTAAACTCCAGAGGGAAACGGATCAACAGAGATATATCCTGATAGTTTTTTTCTGCTTTATGCATATGTAAAAGGTAAAAACTACTGATATCCAAGACAGCTGATGTACCTAGTGTAGCAGATTTGCAATCGTCCGCTCCATGGAAGCAAGTTTCTGCTTCAACATCTGATTTTCCTGTACTAATGCAGATAAACTAGACCGGTCAGTGCTGTTGTACATCTGGGTTGATGATCCGGAAGCAAACTCTGAACCTTGTTGGTGCTCTTCCAAACCTTGAGAATTCTTGTCCTGCTGCAGAAGCAAGTCCTAGACATCGTGCAAATGTTATGCAATGGTTATTAGTATGTAACATCATCATCTGTCATTAGTTGGAACTCATTGTAAAATGTCTATAATTCATCGATATGTTTAAGAAAGATGGAGTACCTTGTACTTCATTGTGGCATTAAGACCATCTTCAAGAAGCTTATAGTTGGCATTATCGATTTGTACTTTCAGCTGGCTAGGGGTTGTCAATAATCCATTTGAGAAAGTAAGCATATAAGGACATTTATATAAAAATATGCTTTCTAGCTTTGGTAATCCAAGGCCATAATTCCCGGAGTAGAAACAAACAAGTTTGGGTGAATAGCTAATGTCAATGTTCTTTAGTTGAGGGAAAACAATTTTATCCGTGAATTCTTGCTCTTCTTTTTTGCCTTCTGCTACTATTTCCTCCAATTCATCACATGACGAAAGTTTTAGTTCTTCAAGCCCTGAAAGACCCTTTATGGTAGAAACTGTGAAAATGTTTCGCAAGTTGTAGCAATCATGAATATGTAACTTCCTTAGCTTTTGAAAGCAAACAGTTTCTTTTGGAATTTCACTGAATACGTGCTGGAGTTTCTCTAAATGAAGCAGAATAATTTCTTCGAGATTACAGAATGTTGTAATGCTTCCATTTCCAGAACTCGCTCCTCTGTGCTCAAAGATCTCCTCTAACAAATGGCACCGCATTACGACAAGCATTTCTAGCTTTTGAAGATCAGTTGGTTTCAGATTGCAAGGAATGGCACACAACAATTCATCACACGCTTCAATCTCTAACTCGTGAATTTGACTTAAATCTACATATGGTAGTTGATCATGCAAATTCTTCCCATTGTAGATCCGCAATTGTGTCCTCTTCTATTTCAAGAAAGGAAAAATTTATAACAAGCCAAACTATTAGAATCCGAAAACGAAATTGCCCGAATGCATGAATACCTTTTTCTTGGCGATTATTTCATCTAGATCTGCAATAGGTGAGGATCTGATCAATGAAGTTTCTTTGCAATCTCCTTGTACTTTCTGTAGTTTTGGGGCAGTCAGCCATCCATGTGATAATTTCTTTATGCTAGGACATTGATTCAAATGAAAGCTTTCTAACAGTGGCATAACAAGATCATAAATCCCGCTGTAGAAAGATTCAAGTGTGGCTGAATTGCTGATTTCGATGCTCCTGAGTTGAGGGAACACAATTATGTCCCTGCTTGATTTCTCTTCTTTCTCGTCTTTCGCAACTATTTCCTTCAGCCCATTACATGACGAAATCTTTAATTCTTGGAGCTGTAGAAGACCCCTTACAGAAGAAACTGAGAATATGTTTGTCAAGCTGTGGCAACCATGTACACATAGTTTTCTTAGCTTCCGAATGCCAGTCATTGTTCTTGGAATACCTGTGAATACACCCTTGAGACTCTCAAGATCAAACAAATTAATTTCTTCGAGATGAGAGAATGCTACTACATTTTGTCCTTCAAACTCCATTGCTCCATTGTAGTCGAATATCTCCTCTAACGAATCACACCACATTACAGCAAGCTTTTCTAGCCAAATATCGGCAGTTCACCCGTGCGGCGCTAGCAATTCTGCCCACGAAATACTAGCAAGCCTAACTACGATTCTCCCTCGCAAGTTTGTCGGAAAGGAAAGAATCAAACCCACCAAAGTTATATTGCGAAAAAATAACTAAGTAAAGTGCACAATCAAGCAAGTGAGGAAAGGTTATTGTTGTATTGACTCAACGTATATTGTGTTACAGAAATACAATGGCCAACCAAGCCTAAAATCTGAGTATCATGCCCCTATTTATACACAAATGCCCTTTGCTCATCTATGGCTGAGTTTAAACTACAAAGAAATCAAGGGTGGAGATTGTTGCACGAATTCCACCTTAACACAGCCAAATATACATGCAAAAGAATACAAATATTGGTTACAACAAAGGAAAAATGGCCCTATGGATGGACATTGACTAGTTGACTCCTTTGGACTACTTGCATGCAACTTTGGACACTTCCTCCACCTCCCATGTGAGCCTTGACTCAGTTTGAATTCAATTTTCTGTATCAAAGGCGCCACTTGAAAATTCTTGAAGGTTCTAGCCTGATTTGGGCAACTTTGGGCGGACTGGGCTGAAATCGGGCCTGTTGGCCTATGCCAGCTTGCGGCAGGCAGTGCACTGGGCCCATACGAAAATAGCTTAGCCAACCAGTCCAATTCACAAACATTTCGCCCAACCTGAGTTCCAAACAGCCCAAATAACATATAGTGAAGGTCCACAAAGTTTCATAACCAACCTGCAAGCACAACTAAAAATATGAGGGGAGTATCCAATGGAACAAGTCAACGTCTAGTCCACCTAGAGCTAATTCTGAGTTAAGGCATATATAGGGGGAGCCAATATGGGGGTTTTTTTGAAGCCTTACTATCAAATTGTAAGGGATAGCCTTCAACAGTTTGTCACAACCTTCAATCTCTAAATCACAAATTTCACCCGAGTCTTCATCTGGTATTTGGTCACGCCCTATCCTTACCAATTGCTTCATGTTAGAGATGCGCAACTTTGACAACATCTGCATCACCCAAGAAAAACAATTGATTTAGTACGTAAGCTAAAACACCGAGTTATATATAGTGTTCTAACTACTAACAAAAAGATATGGCAGAATAATTTTCCATACCACTTTTTTTATAGTTGAATTAAAATCTCCATCTAACGGATATTGGCTTCCATTTATGTGTAGTTCCTTTAGGTTCGGCGTGCTGAAAGAGTTCTTGTCGGAGAACCTCTTCAACTGAAAACATCCATCAAATGTAACAGATTCTAATGAGGACAACTCATATTCTTCTTCTTCATCTTCCTCTTCTGCAACCACTTCTTTCATCTTGTCGCAGTACTTAATTTCCATACGTTCTAACCCTGTCAGAATTTTGGCCGCATGAGTCGAGAAAAGATGTGTTAAATTGTCACAAAGTCGAACTTTCAAGAATTTCACATTCATAGACCCCTTAAGCTGTGGTGGAATCTTGAAGAGTATCTGCAATACAATATGAAAACGTGTTATTCCAATGTCTTAAACATAACATTTATCGTGTTCCTGGAATGAAATTACAACGTTTCGTATTACAATTTTTCGAATTTGCAGCTCTTCAATCTATTTCCACATCATTAGTATTTTTTTGGTGAATACTTAATTTGTCTATCCAAAGATATTATAGTTTTTGCCAATGATAAATTACATGTGTTCATCACAAAGAAACAACAAATGTACCTCGTTGGTAGAAACAAGGAGTTCGTCTTCTGTAATGTCCCAGTCCGGTGGAAGAGTTGAAGCAAGTATCTTTATTTTAGGACATTTAGATACCTTTAGTTCCTCCAATGAGCTCCACTCCAAGTAAAAATTGCTGTTAGAAGAAAAGGCCATTAGCTCCGGTAGATCATCAACAATGAATGATGTTAACTTAGGGAACACCGGTTTTGGCACGTTTGATCTCCGATCTTTTCCTTCTGGCCTTCCAACAGTTGCAACAATATATTCCATCTTCCAACACCATCTTATTTCTAAAGTCTTAAGCTTCACCAAGTGCTCAGCAACAGTGAATGTGAATGCCACTCTTAGCAACGTACATCCGTGTAACCTAAGCTCTTCTAGATTTGATAATCGTATCCAAGATGGAAATAATACGAAATTAAATTCTACATCTCCAATCTCTGAAAAGAGGGAGGACTCCATCTCAATTTCCGATGTAGTTAGTTGCTGCGTGCTACTTGATGTACCCTGTCAATATCAAATATGGTTCATTATCTAAAAAAGAACAATACGGACTCTCTTTTCATGACAGACCAAAATATAAAGCTGAACCACTGGGAGGGAATGTTTTATACTGAGCAAATCAGATATTGTACCTTGCGGTAGTCATCTTCACTAGAAAGATCGGAAAGAAGTCCACCAGAACCTGCATTATCAATGTCAACCCAAAAACTGTTCAGGTTTGGAACACTTATTAGCTCCAATTTTGTTAGATAAGGAAGTAGAACTTCATCAACCTGTCCCTTGCCGTACAAAATACCGTCCATTTTTATGCAATCGTTTATCCTTATCTTTTGGAGTTGAGATAACATTTTACAAAGGTACAGTGGAAACATGTGCTTCAGATAACCACAAGACTCTATTGCCAAGTATCTTAAGTTGCTAAAGTACTGCAGTTGACTGTCCAGTGGACTTGTAATCTGCTTGCTGGTGTCCATTAATTGTTCGATACTCTTGAGTTTTTGCACTTTCACCAATCTCAAATCTTTAACTTTCTCCAACAACGCACAATCCTCTTCCACATTGGTTGTATCGCCTTCAAGGACAAGTTTATCTTCCTCTGATACTTCACCGATTGTAAGAAGTGTATTACCTAAACCAGATTCATGTCGGACCAGGTTTTTGAAGAAAGGGAGGTGAGGCAAAATGGAGCCTTTTGGTACAGAAATTTCAAAATTTGTAATAGGAAGAAGCTCTAACTCGGAAAGGCTGGCATTGATGGCCTCTACATCTTCTCCTTTTACCCTGGATCCCCATCCGCAAAACTCGGGTGTCACATATATTTCTTCTAGGTTGGACAGTTTTAATAATACACCTGGTGGAACGTATTTGAGGCCTGACATCCCGCCCAAGTCAAGCAACCTGAGATTCGTTAACAATCCTATTTCCTCTGGCAGGTTCGGGCAACTTCGTGTCTTGATTGTAAGATTTTTTAGTTTTCCAAGTTCTCCAGTTTTCATCCCTTGAAAAAAGCAATTAAGACTCTGTGAACTTCTCCTGGACACAAATAGCAGAAACTGAAGCTTTGGGCACTCGAAAATAGGACGCTCATCGATCTCTTCACAAACAAATGACATTACAGTGCAAGATCTAAGCTTGTCTATCTCTGGCAACTTTATCATTCATCATCACAACATACGTATGATTTATCTCGGGAGGCAACGGCGATAGCAAAGTTGCGAAACACATTATGTATTTTGACAGAGTCATCAGTATCACCTTCAAGCAACAAAAATGATCTTTTTAGATCATAAATTAGGCTTCGAACTCTGTTGCTTGCTTCCAATAAGTTATCAACGTGTTCAAACAATCTTAGACGCATCCCATATCTAATCAGATCTTCTATTAGAATATTCGAGTCTCTAGGAAATAAACAACAAAGTAAAAAACATGACTTGAGCTCCTCATCGAGATGATCATAACTCACTTCAAGCCTGGAAAACACTTGACGCATTCCTGGAAGGCCTTGCCAGTTGGAATTTCGTATTCGATCAAGTGCATCTGACCAAACATGTATTGGTTTGTCTTTTAATTCTGTAGCCATAGTTGCAATAGCTAAGGGTAAGCCTTCACAGCAATTAACGATCTCCTTTGCCAATGCACTAATATCAGTCTGATTATAAATAGACTCGGTACCTTTAAATGCTTTCTGTCTGAAAAAATCCCAAGCTTCATCCAATGGTAAAAGAGGCACCAAGAAGTTCCTTTGACTTCCCATCCGAATGCATACATCTTCTCTATGTGAGGTTAACAAAATCTGGAGCTTGTTTGCCTTCCCAGCTGAAGGTATTCCTATTGTTTCAAGATCCACCTCTTCCCAAACATCATCTAGTATCAAAAGTTTCCTCTCATCATCGTCCGCAAGTCTTTCTTGAAGTTCCAATGATGTAAAATACGGATCGGCTGCATGCAGTCTTAAACCTAGCAAATTTACAAGTTCATTTTGAATCCTTTTCACGTCAGGAACACGAGTCACACACACAGGTAACACTTTACCAGCTCCAAACAAACCCCTCACTTGAATAATTTCCGATAGCTGATGTGTAATGGTGGTTTTACCCGAACCTGGCATTCCATAAATACTAATAATACTTAATTCATCATCCATAAGAGCCTCCAGTGCTTGATTTACAATGGATCGCCTCGACTGGAAATCCTGGAAGTCTGGCCTAATGACTGATGCTACCGGGAGTCAATTCAAGCTATTGAAGTCCATAGCTTCCTCGAGCAAGAAAAGAACCCCCCTGTTCAACTTTATAGCTTTCTCACTCTTGACATAACGTGACTTCAAATTTGAATGTATGTTCCATTTGAGCTCATCTTGTAGAAAATGTGTGACTTGTTCATGCATATCATCAGAAGCACTTAGCCAATGCAGCAAACGGTCATCTACGTCAGACAAGTTCTTCCTATTATCATCTATTCTGCGTTGTATGTCATTCTTCATGTCTTCCATCTTTGAAAGAATCGTTTTCAGATCGTTGATGTTACGTTTGTAGTGAACGAAGTAGCCTACCTGTTCGGAAAGAAGGTCCATGGTGTGTTTCACAGCTGTGTCTACAATCTCAGACGCAACAGAAGCCATGTCTAATATATATCTTGACCCAGCTCTCCTGAATTCCAAAGTCTGGACAAATATATCATGTTCATACATATCTTGAACAATATATAACATTTCAATGGAAGTTGTAAACAAGAACGGAAACTGAACTTTGCACTTACTAACATGATTATATAATTTTAAAACTCCATATTATGAGACGTAAACTTTACATTCCACTAATATAATGGCCTCTTTCGTCCATGGCCGATCCTAAAACTTTGGAGGCCCATGGGCGAAGTAGCAAATAACAGTCCCTAATAAATAAGTACATCTAAAGAAATAATGTAGGGAACATTAATTTTATTTTGGCAATTCATCGGTTTAAGATTATTCTTTTTTTTTTTTTGAAAGAGGTTTAAGATTATTCATGCTCTATTTAGAAAGCACATTTCTCATTAAGGTTTATACACAATGAGAATCTAAGCAAAAATCTAGGTTAAGTTATTCAGGCTCTTACAACTGAGTACGTAACTACTCAAGTACATGCAATTCTTTTTTGTATCATAATTGCGTTTGTAAGAACATATGACTCATAATATAAAGGAAAAGGGCTCAAAAATAGATAATTCAAAACAATTATTAATTTCATTGATTATGGTGACTTAATAAGAGTGGTACACATAGTCGATAACGGACCAAATACAATTTGGTCACTCACCATTAGATTAGAATATAAGCGTCGTGATTAAAACATAATGGAATTACATATTCTACTTTAATTATAAATAGTGTTTTTTGTTTTTTTTATTATATCCTAGATAGTCTCGAATCGACCCGTCGTTTTCATTAAGTTTTAATCTCCACCCTTAGATTTTAATCTAATGGTGATTGACCAAATTGTATTTGGTTAGTTATTAACTATTAACTAGGTGAGCACCACTGGACTTAACAAAATTATGGATACTTTAGGCCCCCTCCCCTAGCACCACTACAAATTGTAAAACTCCTATAAATACTCTACAGAGGTGAAACTTAAAGGTACATTCATAAATCTAATAAATTGTTACGTTCTTAAGTTTTCCCTTTACTTGACTTGGGGCTCTATCGGCGATCACCTCGCCGGCTTTATTTTGTAGGTTCCGGTGGTTAGTAGAAAGAAGATTTATTGTGCAAATTTCAGTTATGTAGAGATAAAGTGATAGATGTGACGGTTTTTAGAAATGTATCAATTTATGCTCAATTTATAAGATGGTATTAACTTTTGAAAATTGACACCAATTTATTCTTAAAGTTTAAAAATAGTACAATTAACTCAATAACAAAATTTGACATATAATATATATACAGTAAATAAAGATGACTAGTCTCAAAACGTCAAATTACGTTACCAACCTGGTTGGAATGTTTGGATGGGCGTTCTGAATTGCCAACTTGGTTAAGATGTCCAGTCGCTCCCTTCTATACTAACTTCCAGTCTTCTATTAAAAGAAAAACCGTACTTAACAATATAAATAGGAAATGGAAACGCATGAAGAGTAAACAAGATAAACTTCAAATTTTAGCCCTATGAAACATTTCTAAAAGCTTTATCTGCAAAACTAATACTAATAATAGCTGAATTTTAATAAAGTGAAACTAGTACACTTTTTAAGCGGAAGATGAGGTGGCTTATCACTTATTCGACCAACTTTTATCGGTTGAAATCATGGATCTAATTAAGCCAACCTAGTTGGAATTACCGATCTCCACAACTTCTCCAGCACCAGCTTTTAATTAAAAAAAAATTAAGCCAAAATCAATATTATATACTGTTCATGCTTCAAGCTGCTAAGTAAGCTGAATTAAATTGAAGGATTGAAATGGAAACATCTGAAATTAGCAGGAGATTCAAGTGAGGAAATCAAACCTTAATTAACTGCAGATTAGCGAGCTAATTAACATTCTGATCACTATATCAGAAATGCATCAAGGTAGATAACTTCGGCAATTTACTACTAAAGGCAAAAGTTGAAGATTTGTTTCTGTATCGTCACCCCTGCTAGTTCAGCTTTAGTATCATCTGCTTTAAATCTTCAGAAACTCCACCTAACAATGGTTTTCCTCTTGAAAAACAAAAGATATAAATTAAAATAAAATAAAAATGTCAGTTGCGACTTAAGTATCATTTCAAAAATTTTAATTCAAAACCAATAAGAGTTGATTTAATTAGCAAAATACCTCATTTTTTGTCTGAAAAGTTTACGGTATTTATAAATTCATTGTAAACTATTAATAAGTTTATTTTTTACGCTCTAGAGTTTTTATTTTAAGATAAAGAAATTTATATAAATAATTAATGAAAAAATATATTATAAATAATTACAGCGTGTTAAATTATTATTGGTTCAAGTGGTACGTGTCATTGAATTGTAGGTTTGGCATACCATATCTTTTGTATTGTCAGAGTTATAGTAAATTCTTGGATAACAAGAGGTAATACCATATGCGAATCAAGCTCCATCATTATTCTTCTACCATTTCTTCCAAGCAAGACCGAAACTAAATATACAGTACAATCTCAATATAGTATAACAAATTTGCGATGTGATTATTCGTATAATAATTGAAAGAATATTCCTAAATAGAATATTTTTGATTTTTAACTGGTTTTCAAATATCAGACTGGATGCTGACTAATACAGTTTCGGAAGAACAGTTTAGTGGATTATAGTATTAGGTTCCTTCCTATTGACGATAATGAGACTCGAACTGATGTTTTCTTCCTAAGTCAACCCACCATCTATTGCTGAACTATCAGTTATTGATATTCCAAAGTAAAATTTGATACAATAAAAATCTCGAACTAACAGACTGTTTATATAGTTGGCTAGAGATCCTCTAGAGTTACAAGGAACTCCATGTGTGGAGTTCCTAAGATCTCAGTCACACAATAAGATCCTAGGGCCCTCATTTAAAGGTAGAGAGAGAAAAAGGTGTTTTGTTTAATTAATGAGGGCCCTAGGATCTTATTGTGTGGCTGAGATCTTAGGAACTCCACGCATAGAATTCCTTGGAACTCTAGAGGATCCGGACCCGTTTATATAACAATATGTTTTACTAAAACAGTTGTAATAAACTTTTCAATTCAAAAGAAAAATTGTATACATCCCATGTGATCAAGTTTAATGGAAAACCTAAACAATATCACATAAAACGACAGCGACAAAAGTCCTAGATATCTAGTATAATTTTATATTATTGTCCAATTTTCGCATATTTCCATGAATTGTATATTATTGTTATTAGCGTGCTGATATTTACAGGCCAGGCTGTAAATTAAACCCATGATCATTAGTTATAGTTAGTTAATGTTTTCATTAATATTAATTTAGTTTTTCAAATAGTGTATAACAAATGATTTCAAAAAATTCAAAAAAAAAAAAAATAGTCTATAACAAATAATATAAATTCTTATATTATACAATGGTTATTTATTTCTTAATAACAACTCGTTATCCCTTAGTTATAAAAGTAGTCTCAATTTTTTCATATTTTAAAATTTGCTAGCAACAACCCGTTAAACGTTATTTATAAGAAAAAATTAATAATACTTTACTTCTAACAACAACCCGTTAACTCTTAATTATAAAAGTCAATCTATTTTTTATTATATCCTTTTAGGTCCTAGTAACAACCCATTAACCTTTTATTTTAAAAATAATTTTATACCTTAATAATCCTTGGATATGAAAGCAGTTTCTATTTATTTAATATACGCGTAAACACATTTTTGTCCCTTGTGGTATTTAAAATATTGGCATTTGCTCAAGTGGTATTATTTCGTCATATTTGCCCTTTGTGGTATCCTAATTCGTCATATTTAACCCTTGAATGTATATAAATAATACAATTTCGTTATCTCTTGTCCCATGTCACAATTTGACATGTGTACATACCATGTTTCAACTCAATTTGAAAAAAAAATGAAATTTATTGCAATAAAATTTTAAAAAATTGAAATGTCAATTGATAATACACTTCAAATTTTTTTTTAAAATTAAACGGTCATGTGACATGTGAATATGTCAAAATAGTGATACATGACAATATGTAACATAAGTGGTATATTTTCATCCAAATAATGACTAAATATGACAAATTAGATTACCATGGAAGGCAAATATGACGAATTGAGATACCACACGGGAAAATGTGACAAAATAATACCATAAGGAGCAAATGTCAACATTTTAGATACCACAATAGGTAAAAAGGTGTTTAGTACTTTTAGTTTAATCGATGAGAGTTCCTGCGATTGAAAAGTATTGGGTTCAAATTCTAGCAACGGGTGAGGGTTCATAGCAACTACGATAGTCTTACAAGTAGAATAACATTTCTGCTTTCCTGAAGTCAAAGTTTGAAGTTCTAGTCCTCCCTCCCATCTTGGCTTCTTCACTTCCAAATTCTCTTTGCAATTCTGAGATTTACAGGCAATGGATATGTCAGGACAAGCTCTTCTGTCAGCTTTTGTTCAGGTCATGATCAATCGGATGAATTCCTCGAAATTTCTTGACTC
The DNA here is from genome assembly GCA_028411795.1 of Euphorbia peplus. NCBI lineage: Eukaryota > Viridiplantae > Streptophyta > Magnoliopsida > Malpighiales > Euphorbiaceae > Euphorbia > Euphorbia peplus. The sequence continues at coordinate 789,810 of CP110843.1, read as the reverse complement.
GTTCAACGGTCAAAAGCCGGTCGATTTTGATCTATTATTGAAGAATCTAAAGGCTAAAATGGTTTCTATTAGATCCGTGATTGATGACGCGGAGGAGGAGAAAGTTACCGGAGCATTTGGTGAAGCGTGGCTTGACAAACTCAATGATGCTGTCTATGGAGCTGATGATTTGTTGGAAGAAGTTTCATGTGAAGCTCTTCGATGCATCCTGCAAGACGAACCGAAGTTTCAGAATTCTTTCGAGGAGAAGTTCGAAATGCTTTTCAAGGAACTTGAGTTTACAGCCCGACAAGATGAAGAAAGCTCTCGAGTTCTTGATTCAAGTGATGATTTATGTCATCTGAAGCTATGTTCAGAATACGCTACAATACTTCCTCACGGGAACGAATTTAAGAAAGAGGATCTGATTCTTCTCTGGATTGGAGCAGGATTGGTGATGGAGACGAGTGAAGGTGAAAAATACTTCCAACAACTTCTGTCAAAGAACTTCTTTCGACAATCAAGTGAGTATCCAGTTCCGTTGTACTCGATGACGAATCAGCACTCAAGATCTGTACCTGGAGACTTTTGCTTTAACTTGGAAACAAAGGTTTACGGTACAGATGTTAACAGGATCCGCCATTTATCAGTGACAGTAGACGATGCCTTTCAACAGCTCAAACACGTCTATGGAGCTCAATCTTTGCAAACCTTCTTCGCTCTGAAAAGTTCAAATTCACAGCCTTCGAAATATATGAATGACGGGGTACTAGAAAGGCTGATTCAGAAGTTCAAGCGGCTAAGGGTATTATCTCTTTCTGGACATGAGAAAATAACTGAATTGTCTAATTCAATCGGACATTTGAAGTATTTGCGTTATTTAAATGTATCCAGAACAGCAATCAAGAAATTACCGGAATATGTATGCAGTTTATATTTCCTGGAAATCTTGATACTGTATGGATGCAAGGGGTTGATTGAGTTGCCAGGCAGTTTGGGAAGGCTGATCAACTTGTTTCATCTCGATAATCGTGGAACGCGGTTGCAACGGATGCCTCCACAGTTTGGTAAACTCACAAAGCTTCAAACTTTAACTGATTTTGTGGTCGGAAAAGAGAGCAGCTGCAGGATCTCAGAGTTGGGAGTGCTTCAACATCTTCAGGGGGAACTGTGTGTAAGGAATCTTCAATACGTAAAGGATGCTGAAGATGCACGAGAAGCCCATTTGGATGGCAAGAGTATGCTTACAAAACTGGAGTTGAGGTGGGCGGGGGACGCTGCTAGTTCAGTTGAAGTACTTGAGGAGCTAAAGCCTCATGTGAATTTGGAGCATCTTGGTGTTAGTGGTTATGGGGGAGTTACATTTCCACCTTGGCTGGGAGATTCTCTCTTTGAGAAGATGGTATCCTTGAATCTTCATGGATGCAAGAAGTGCTCATCTTTACCGCCTGTCGGGCAACTATCCTGTCTTCAAGAACTGTCCATTGCCGAATTTCATGGGATCGAGACTGTCGGTCTTGAATTCTGTGGAAGTTTCACAGCCAGAGTAGAGAAGCCATTTGCTTCACTCAAGAAATTGAGGTTTGAAAGGATGCCAAACTGGGAGAAATGGGATTCTGAAGCATATATCGGGGCTTTTCGCCTTCTCAAAGAGCTTTACATAATTGATTGTCCCAAGCTGAAGGAAACATTGCCCAGTTTCCTTCCTTCTCTTACAACTCTTGAAACCAGAGAGTGTCGACTCGGATTTGATAGTTTGCTTCCAAATGCTCCGTCTGTCTTTAAAATGGGATTGAAGGATGGCTCTGGTCTTCTCGAGTTACATCATTTACCTTCCGGAATGCGTTACCTCAAGATTGATAGAATCAGTTCTTTAGATTTCGTGCTAGAGACAATGAAGAAAGCAAGTGGTTTTTGTGCTACTATAGAAGTTATTCATATCAGTACATGCAATTCAAAGAGCTTTTATTTGGAGGATTTCCCCAATCTGAAGAGATTTCATATCAATTCGTGTCCGCAAATCGAGTCCCTTTTTACGCATGAAGAAGTTCCCGAGATTTCTAGTTCCACGGAAATTGTGGAGGAGCATCATCAATCGAAAGGGAAGTTCCCTCTTATCCAAGAGCTTTATGTAAAAGACTGTCCGAAACTGACGAAGGCCCTGCCTAGTAACCTTCCCTCTTTACAAGTAATGCACGTCAGCGGATGCCATTCCCTCAAGTGCTTCCAGTTCAAGTTAGTCCCCAATCTAACGAGAGTTGATATCAGCGGATGTACGAATCTCGAATCTCTTTTGGGTTCGAGCTCTGTGGATTCTTTCCCTCTACTTGAAAAGATGTGCATAAGACAGTGTCCGAAACTGATCAAGGCACTTCCTAGTCATCTTCCATGTTTAGAAACACTTGAGTCAGAAGGATGTCAGCAGATTATGGGGTCATCTTTTCCGGATCTTCCAGCCATCCGCAGAGTAAAGTTGAGAGCCGAAACTTGTCATGTGGAGTTGGATAAATCACACGTTGAAATCAGAAACTGGGATTCACTCCAATGTTTCCCAATGGACAGTTTCCATGTCCATGAGCTAAATGAAGTTGCAATCATTTCATGTGAGAGCCTTGAGTACCTATCTCGATCCAAGGAACTCGGGGATTTCAATTTTCTCACTCGTATGAAAATATGGGGTTGTCCTAAACTGGTTTCATTCCCGGAAGGAAAGTTTTCTGCCCCAAAACTAACCCTGCTTTCACTTTGGAAATGCACAGCTTTGAAGTCACTGCCTGAAGAGATGCAATCTCTATTTCCCTCTTTACAGGATTTGCAACTCATTGATTGTCCGTCACTTGAGATCCTTTCAGAAAAGAGTTTTCCCACCGAATTGAAATCTCTCAAGATCCAAGGTTGTAAAATGCTCTCTGGTGGAAGCAAGTTAAAGGATTTTCTAGCCGCTTCCCATCTTTCAAGTTTTGTTTTCGATATGTCTGCAGATGCAGAATCCTTCCCCGGTGATATACAATTGCCCTCGACAATTAAACATCTCGAAATTGAAGGTTGCCTGAAAGTGAAATCTCTTGACAAGGAGCTTCAAGATCTGATTTCCATGGAAACACTCATTATTGGAAGTTGCCCTTTGCTCGAGTCCATAGACGGACTACCCTCGTGCCTTTCTACATTATCTATAAGCAACTGTCCCTCGTTGGAGGATTGGTTTCTACACAAAAACAACAGGTCCAAGTTTGCTGGAGTTAAATGCAAAAAGATAAATTACCGAAATTTGGATACTTGGGTTTTGCCTTCCGAATCTGAAGAACTCAGGCTTCCATCTTGTTCTTCGGAGTCAATTTCTCCATCAGATTCTGCAATTAATCTTCAGAATGGATCATCGTCAAGTGCACTTCTACCGAGTCACTTTTAAGAAATTGAGATTCGAGGACGGATTGTCCACCTGACATTTCTTATCCTTTTTGTATTGTAACTAACTTGTCATGTTACACATGAAAATATTAATAATATTACCTGATTTGTGTGATTGATGTTCTTGGTATCGTATTAGAGCTACGCTCGCACCAATCTAAACTCTATTAGCTAACCGAAATAATAGTAGAAATATACTTGACAGCTGATCAAGTTCTTCATCCTCCTCTTCCATCTTCTTCTTCATTTTCGTGTTGAAGTCCACAAAACTTCGTGTAAAAATGAAATTTTGCAATCACCAGCCTACGTTTCCGGGGGTTGTATACTTATGTTTATGCACACCCTTATTTTAAGTTGGAGTTTTTGTTGTGTATTTGGTTAGATATTTTTTCAGATTATCTTCAACAAAAGAACTCTAGTTTTTAAGCTAGGAGTTGCCTGTTTTCAGCTACTTAACTAATTGTAGTGGTCCAAATCTTGTTTGGGGGGGCATGTCATATTTAGAGCACTTTTTAATTATATTGCTGTAGCTAAACTTGAGATTTATGGTATATCACTTTGATGTTACAGAGCTTACATTTTGGAGGAAATGTAGCAGGCTTATCGAGATGAGGTTGCATCGTATAGAGATATATCCGCTATTTCTGCTTCCGTAAGTTATTATCTACTGAATTTGATTGGTTCGCTTCAAGATATGCGCAGTCGCTTGTATTATTTGATCAAAATCTCACTTGCTATATATTTTCATTGTCCCGTGTCATATCTAACACGTCCAATTTGCTCATTCGGTATTTCATTGCGGAAAGATCACTTCCAGTCCTGAATTAAAAGTAAGTGGATATGTCCAATGAATAATCATTTTTTTGTGTGTATGTATGTATGATGGAGCAAGTATATGTGCCAAGTTTCAGCGAATAGTAGTTGTAGTACTGGAGGTTGTATGACACCCGAATTTTACGATCAAATGACATATACTGTGAATATTAGTGAGGTATACTATGTGCTAAGATGAAGGTTTTTTTATATATAAATGAAATGGAGGTGAGTTAAGCTAATCATTTACTGTTCCGAAATCAGTAAGCATACTTCAATCATCTAGGAAGTTATGAATCCTTTTCCATGCCATTTTTTTGTAGCAAATTTGGTGACTAATTATGATATCTCAATTATGAACAGGTAGTTTATATGGCTATTGTTGGATAATTTCCATTCAATATCGGGAGTACTTTCTTGTGTAGGCACAACAGTCCTAGCTGGTGAGTAGGCAGTACTCACTATACATTATTCTCTTTCAGGGAGAAATAACTGTTTTAATTTAGAACAAAGTTTGAACATTATTCTTTCTTTCATTGGAGTCTGCCTCCATATCCAAGTGAACAAGGAAAGCGAGGAATTCAAGGTAAGATTGTCGAACATAAGCAATTAAACAAATTGATACTACAAAAAGTTACAATTTAATGATCGAAGATACTTGATGCTAAGCATAAATATTTCGTCCATAATCTCATTCTTTCCAGTATTGGTGACAAATTTGGCATGACAGACGGAACGAGGATAGATTTTACTGTCTCTGATTCTTAATCCCCCAAAACATTGTGTTCTTTGCTTAGTTTTTATCCAAGTATTTGGTTTATATGATGGTGGAGAAAAGTATATATAAATTTATAATGACTTATTAAAGGATGATGTTTTACACATTCAGGCTCTCAAAAGGGTGAAATTGGGATAACATTGAACTCAAATTGGATTGTATCTCTTTCCAACTCTAGTACAGATATATCCGCAACGTCCTGAGCTCTTGCTTTCTAGTATGAGAGGTAAAGTCTCTACTATCATATATAAAATTGTAAGCTAGAAAGAATAATTCAACATTCTAATATATGAAAATGCACATTTTTCGCAGGTTTTTGGAGCCACTAAGTTCTGGTTCATATCCAGTAGAAATCGTCAAGTATGTTTATTTTCCTCTTTTTATGTCCCATTGAAGTAATACATGATTCAATCTTGATTATATTTAATTTTCATAATTAGTTTATCGTTATTTTTCAGGAGTATGGTGGAATGTTGATCGTGGTTAGGAAAACAATTTGGGGTTTATTTTTTATCGTGTTGATATTCTTGGAAATATCGTCAAACATTAGCCATTTTGTTAGTGTTAGATTTCAGATTTTGACAATAATTGTTATGTTTTTAGCCAAGATGTAATCATATAGATGTGACTGTTCACTGACATTATTATTCAAAATAGTTATAGTACTTGCTGTTTAAATTTGAATGGCATGATATATCTAGATATTGCTTTGCTGGAATGGACACTAGAATCATGAAAAACGAAATATATTTAGCGACAGAAACTGTTGTAGTATAGAAAAGCTTCCCATCTGTATTCGGTCGATAAACATGCCTTATAAGTGCTTAAATAAATATCACTGATAGCGATGGTTTAAACTGCCCGACCCCCCGTTGGTACATTTAGACTCAATTTGGTCCGACACGAAAATTATAAGTACAAAAATAACAGAAACCGGAGTGAAGTAACTATTAGTACAAGAGCAGTACACTTTGTAAACTCGAAAGGCTTCAATAAATGGGCAGCTTAAAAACGATAAATTGATGCTGAAACGACCCTGAGGCCATTCCTCATTCGCCTCTTGTGCGAGTATCTTTTCACTGAGAATTATGGTTTCTGCATATGGAAAACATCAAATGATTAGGGGACCTTAAAATGTAACCAAGGATTTAAACATGAATGTGTAGAAGTAATTAGAAAGCTGAAGCTCACCCGACCAGGCAAAGGAGGAATTTCCAACTTCTTTGGATTGATTACTAGAAGTACATTTTCTGGTATGTTAGCTCTTGCATCTTCCACAAATTTCTCCGGCATATTTGTTAAATTCAATTCCTTGAGAGATTTACTAAGATGCTGCAATCCAGAAGGCCACTCCAGCTTTTCACAGCACCTGATCTCTAGTTCTCCGAGTTCAACCATCGACTCTTCCTCCACAACCCACTCCTCTAGCTTTTCAAGCACCCAAAGTTTCAGAACTCGAAGTTTTGGAAATCCACTGCGAAGGCAGTCCATTTTCGTTCCAATGTATGAACGAGCGAAAAGCCTCAGATTATTCAGCTGAGCCAGACGTCCTAAAACCGGCATTGGATCATCTTCTCTCTGCGACACAGACAGCGTAAGAACTTTCAGATTTTCGAGCATTGCAAGGCCTTCAAACTTATCCTTGAGAATTCCGAATAAATGCAATTCATGGAGCTGATCTGGTTTCTTTAAGGTGGGAAGAATGAGATTTGAAGGTTCATTATATTTGTTTACGGATCTCAACCTCAATGATTGTAGATGTTCCAGTGAACGAATCCAATCAACGATATCTTTTACTGATGAGTCCAAGCATGTGAGACCGAGTTTCCTCAGATTGGACAACTGCTTCAACCAAATGAGCATAGCTGAGAAGTCCTTGCCTACTAGAAGCCCCCATAAAGTTTGAAGCTCGGACGAAGGCAAATGAAAGTCACCCATTTTCTTAGATATATGAAAATGGATCTCATTCATGTAAAGATGGCGAAGCTCTTTCGCCTTCCAGATAGAATTGGGCAAAGATGGTATGTTAGTGTGCTTCACATCCAAAGTCTCCAAGCAAGTTAGTTTGCCAACGGATTCTGGAATTGAATCCAGAAAAGTCCATCTCAAACCGAGATACTTTAACCGCACTAGTTTCCCCAGAGTCTCTGAAAGAACCGGCTTGTAAACATTTTCCAAATCAAGCACAATAAGCAACACAAAGCTGCTTGCATGAGTAATTTGCTTCAGAAGCTTATCAACTTCATCTGCAGGTGCATCTCCCTTGTGTTTGTTGAAAGAGATATACGACCGCATATGTTGATGTTGATATTTAGGATTGGAACTCATATCTAAATGTTGTACAAGTCGGCGGACAACATTACACTCCTGTTTTCCTTCTACGTTCTGCACATCCACATGATCATTGGGCTGGACATGAAAAAACCCAGTCCAAGCAGCAACACGAAAGAGGGAATCATGAAGAGCAGGCTGCGCCATACAAGTCTTTGGGCTTCCAAACCTCCTCTTTGCTACGACAATCAAGTTTGTTCGGACGAGTTGTTCAAAGTTTTTCTCCAACAAATCTTCAGCTACTACCTTTTTTGTTGCAAGTCCCTCTGCAAGCCATAAACGAAACAGCCTTCGAATAGGGATTTTGTACGATTTGGGGAATATGCCGAAATAAAGAAGAAATGGTTTAAGTGAGGAAGGTAGTGCTTGATAGCTCAAAAACAGAATATTTGCTTGTTCACTGAGTGTACCAGCTATTTTCAGTTTCACCCAGCTTGACCATTCATCTATCGGTTTTGCAGACAGTAACCCCGCCAGTGTAACTATTGCAAGAGGCAGCCCATTACACTTCTCAACAATTTCTGTCAGAACATCGTCTTCATGTGATTTCTCAAGAGCCTTCTTGAACAAAATCAATGCCTCTCCTGGATTCAGAGGCCGAATCTGAAAAAGTCGACTCTGCGAATCAAGACTCCGTGCAACTTTCATGTGTTGCATTGTCAGAATCACTCTGCCAGCGTACACAGTATTCGGAAATGCACGTTTGAGCTCATTCCAAACACCAGCTGACTTAATATCATCCAAAACTAGTAGAAAACTTCGAGGCTTTAAGTAATTAACAACCCTATTCTGCAACTCCACAAACTCTAGCTTTTGTTCCTCCCGCACAACACTAATCTGTCTCAGCAAATTGATTAATACATCTCGCTTGTCAAACTTGTCTGAGACGGTAATCCAGGCACGACACTCGAACTCTTTCTTAATTTCAACACTATCGAATACCGACTTCACCAGCCTCGTCTTCCCAGATCCTGCCTCACCAACCACTGCAATTACAGGAGAAGACCAACTGTTTTTGAGGATTAATTCTCGCAACTCCTCCTTTTGATCATCTAGACCAGTGATATTAGCAGAATCCTCTGCACGAGCTGCAATTCTTTCCCAGCGATCCGTCCCTTCATGGCTTGTTGATTCAGAAGGATGGCTATTGTTTCCAGAGCCAACATTTTCTGATGGAGCATCCTGCACTTCATTCTTCACATTGTACCGACTCAGAATTTGTTTGGCCTTCCTGTTGAAATTGAAACCAGACATGAATCTAGTTGCGGATGTTTCAGGAGCGAAGGTGTCAATCATGTCGTCTACTTCATACACGAAGCTCAGCTTTTGAGTAAATGATGAATTGAGCTGTGGACTGGTTATGGCTTCCTCATCTCCCTGCTTCAAAGCTGTTCGCGAGTTATCCAGCTCCGTCAGGAAAGTCTTTACTTTCCTTGTTGATCCTGCAGAGAGAAGTTGTTTTTCATTCAGCAGAGCTTTAAGTTTTGCCGCTAAAATGTCAACGGCCACTTCACCGGCCATTGGATAATCCGGTGATCAGCTTTTTTGGGTGATTGTTTTAGAAAATTGAATAACAGATTAGATTATTACAATAAGAGCAAGTGGATTGATCAATGGTCATTAATTAATAATATTGTTCAATAATTGTTTGGTTTAACTTTAAATAATCTGATTTAGCCTTTCACATGGCACCTTCATTATTTTTATGCGGAATTGGAAAATAAAATAAGATGACCTGCTGAAAGTTTGTTATGATCGTTTTATATTATATTTTTTGGTAAACGTTTTATATTATTGTTTTTATTTTAAGAATATATATGATATTGTTTTATTAGGTGTTGGAGTTGGTCCTTCACATGGTATGAATATTCTTTGAAATCAGCCTCTGAATTTGCAGTAAAAAATTTAGTTGTCTCGCTAAATGTTTAAAAGTTTGTGACAACTTATTATTTTTATCTAATTGCTTTCAGTAACTCTATAATGTAAAAATCGATGATACTAAAATGTGTAAATATTTGGTAGGAAAAAGGAAGAAGGAAAAAACCTGATTCAAGTAAATTGTGGCAAGTGAGAGAAGAGAGATTCACCAGACGTGCCTCTCACTTTTTACATTGACTTGTGTTCATATTTCAGATCAGACGCCGGAAGAAAGAGCTTTCATGATATTGTCAACAATGGTAGCTTCAGGTTAGTAGTTTCCTTCACAAAATTCATATCAATTGATCAATCATGTTGAATTTTATGTAGCTTTTAGTAATTAATGTTTCCTAAAGCGGAAAACTTTTACGTATATATCATTTCTGATAGAGGGATCCTAAAATATGCAGGCTAGTCTGGTAATGATATGTAGCAGTGAGTTTCACATAAAAACTACTATGTTAAATCTAATTCCGAAATGTATGTATTTTGGGGATTTTCAGTTGCTGGCAGCTTGATTTATGCACGAACGAGGAGACTGACAGACGTAGTTCCCCCGAAATGGAGGAGCGCGTGGAAAATATGGGAGCTTCGAGTTTTGGTGTGTCTTAGCCTCCTTTTACAGATTATACTCCTCTCATTCGGCAAAAGGAGGAAAATTAGTAGCAAAACATGGCTCAGAGTTGGGCTCTGGTGTTCCTATTTGATGGCTGATTGGTTAGCAGCGGTTGCCCTCGGTGTCCTCTCCAACAATCTCGGTGATGTCTTGGAGGAGATAGGAGAAAATGGTGCGCTGGATGCTGATTCTGAGCTTACTTCGTTTTGGGCACCATTTCTTCTTCTGCATTTAGGTGGTCCGGACACGATAACTGCGTATGCCATGGAAGATAACGAGCTGTGGTTAAGGCATCTTCTTGGATTGGGAGTTCAAACTGCAGTTGCTTCATATATACTTATAATGGGTTGGACAGGATCTCTTATCTCGATTCTGAGCATTCCGATGTTACTTGCGGGACTTGCTAAGTACGGAGAAAGAACATACGCCCTATGGTCAGCGAGCAACGGTCGATTTCGAGATTCTATGCTTACTGATGCTGATCCTGGCCCTAACTACCCCAAGTTTATGCAAGAATTTAGCTTGAGGCAGTTCGAGGGGTATGATGTGAAAGCGGAAGAGATGATGGAGGCACAAGCCCCACAGGATAGAACTAGAGCTTCAGCGGATGGATCTTTTCATGACGAAAATCAGTTGGTAGAAGCAGATAACTTGTTTAATACTTTCAAGCGTCTCTTTGTGGATCTCATCCTTAGTTTCCAAGACCGCGAAAAAAGCCAGTCCTCATTCAAAAACAAAACCTGGCAAGAAGCATTCCAAGTAATTGAGATTGAACTTGGATTCGTGTTTGATGTTCTGTACACCAAGGCCAAAATATCATATTCGTTGATAGGCTTGTTGCTTCGCGTTTTCAGTACGTTCTTGACATGTGTCGTGCTTGTGCTGTTCTCCACATCCGTGGCTAATAATCGCAAGTACTCCAATTTGAAGATTGATGTAACCATAACTTACCTGTTGCTCGCTATAGCTATTCTTCTTGAGATATGGGCATTTCTCAAGTTGCTCTCCTCGGACAGGACCGATTTGTATTTCCAAAAGCATCGACAGGCTAGAATAGTGCCAAGAGCCTTAACTTGTTGGAAATGGTCTACACAACATCGATGGTCAAATCACATGTCGCAGTACAGTTTACTGAGTGTTTCTATAAAATCAAAACCTGCAAGTTTCAGTTGTATTCAGAAAAGGTTACACATTCAAACAATTCTAGAGAAAAGTCGGTACACAACTTCTATTCAAGTTCCTGAAAATCTGAAAGAATCCATCTTTAAGTATCTCATGGCGAAATTGGAAGAGCTTGAGAAAGATAAGATGAAATCAGCTGGAGAACAGAAGAAGCCAAGAGTCCAAGGCTCAAGTGTTGTTCTCGACAAATTCGGTCATCCTGAACTGAAATGGAGCAGTGATGAGGTTGAGTTTGATCAAGGAATTCTTATATGGCACATGGCTACATGTCTTTGCACCTCTGAAGATAAAGCTATTCGTGACCCTTCCACTAAGAAAAACCGCACAATGAGCACACAGTTATCAGAATATATGCTTTATCTCCTAATCAAACATCCATCTATGTTGCCAATGGGAATTGGCAATATCAGATACCGCGATACTTGTGCTGAGGCCACAAGATTTTTCGAAGAACGCAAGTTGATATTTGGTAACGATGGCCCTCCTTCAAGTGGCCTGTGTCGAAGATGCTGTGCTTGTTTGTGTTGTTGCAGTAAAGATCAGATCATATACGACCCTGATGAAGCTTGTAACATGTTACTTAAGGTTAATACTTGTGTTCTACCGAAGAAAGTGAAAGGTGACCGGAGTAAGTCCGTATTGTTTGATGCCTGTAAGCTTGCATCAGAGTTAGGTCAAATTTCGGACAAAGATAGGAAATGGGAGATGATTAGTCAAGTTTGGCTGGAAATGCTAGCATATGCTGCTAGCAATTGCAGTGGCATTTACCATGCTCAGCAGCTAAGGCGAGGCGGTGAACTTCTCACTCATGTCTGGCTTTTGATGGCGCATCTCGGTTTAACCGAGCAATTCCAAATTGCTCAGGGTCATGCCCGAGCCAAGTTGGTCATGGAATAACAACATTGGCAGGCTATAAGATTGTTCAAGACGGAACTTGTAATGGTCTTGTATAATTTCATCCTTGAATATTTATATTTAATTTTACGTTTATAACATAGAATATGTATTATCCTATTTTGCCAGTATTTTTTTTAAGCAAAAGCCTGGTGTGTAGGTGTTTGGCAGAACCGCTCGACATCCCAACTAGATCAAAAGAAAAAGGAAGGCTCCAAAAAAAACTTCAAACCCAGGATATATAAATAATATCATTGCTTTAGATCCTTTTGGATTTTCTTATTAATAAATAAATGAACCGATTCACATTGACATGTCAAAAATAGTTAACGGACTGTGTATTACTTCTGGATTATATTAAAAGTCATCTGTTCAATAAATGAAACTTTTATATTTTGTTTAAAAGACCTGATGTTTTCAGAAGTAAAATATGATCTTATCTGGGTTTTTTATTTCTTTCTTTTCGAGAAAATCTCAAAAAGTTGTAAAACCATCAAATTCCAATATACAGTAATTATGGAGATTTGAAATTCCTCTAAAATCCGACCTAGTCGAGATGTATGAACTGGTCTTCTCTCCCACTCCCTTCTTTTATTAAAAAATATATTTCTGAGATAGTTAATAATTATTCCCATCATTTTCGAATCTATGTCGCTCAATCTAAAAAGCTTAAAAAATTTAAGAATCTTGTATAAAATACTAATTTACACCTAATATCTCAATAAATACATTTATTTTCTTCTTCATAAACTCTTTAATTAAAAGTCTAGTTGATTAATATAATTAAAAGAAGCGTAAAATAGACAACAAAATATAAAAATGAAAAAGAAATGATAAAACAGCATATATTTGTAAACTTTTTAACTTGCTAAAACGATCTATATTCAAGACGGAGAGAGTATAAATTTCTAACAGGTCATAGGAGATGGGATCTGGTCCATGTATTTTTCAATAATTGCTGGTGTTTTGTTTTTTTTTTTTTTGTTTGGAAGGACAATATGCTTAATAGTTAGTACACATGGCAACTTAATTATTTTGAGTCTAATAACAATAATACACAATTCATGGAAATATACGAAAATTGGTCAATAATATAAAATTATAATATATAGGACTTTGTCGCTGTCGTTTTATGTGATATTAACCATTAGAGCAATTTTATTGGTCAAAATATTAGTGTTCTTTCAAAAGTTAAGAAGATGTAAATTATTGGAGCAAAATTTTTATTTATTCTAAAAAAATCAAAGTTCTTACGAGCTAGAACTTACTATAGCATAGAAAATGGTGAAAATTTTTATTAAACAAATGTTTGAAAATAAATCTTCTTACTTTTGGAGAAAGTATTTAATAAATAACGCGTATAAAATTAATTTATTTTGTGCAAATTAAATTTAAATTATTAATTATTTATATTTTTTTCATAATTTAAAATTGATGAAAAATGATTAGTTACATTATATATATATATTCTATGTAATATCTTGCTAATTTGTTTATGTTTTGAGAGTCTGAAAAGTTTCAAAGTGTTACCTTGAAATTGTAACTTGAATCCACGTAAGCTAACAAACTGCAAAACAAATAGAAGTTAGCCTAAAGGAGGCCGCTGATCGGCGACCCCTCTCCGATGCTAAAGTCAGTATGGAACTTGTGATCGGAAAAGTGTTTAACCCAGAAGATGAGTCAAGAATAATGTACCTTATATTGTAGAAAGTCTCATGTATTTATAGCGTTTAATCATGTATCCCAATCCTAGTTGTATTAGGACATTACTTGAATTACTCATCTTTAGTCTTAGAATTATTGTCCCAATTAGATTGTAGTCTCCTAATCGGATTAGGAGCCCTAAAGAGGAACACTCACTTCGTAGGGGAAATATTCTCCTTGCTTTGACTATTCAACGCACGTCTACGTGGACACTAAGACTATTCAACATAGTTTAGTCGTCCTACGTGGTCAAAAGCTAAATGACTATTGGTCCACGTGTTATACGAAATATTAGATGATAACAGAAGCCCCCCAAAAGTTAAAACAAGGCCTTTCAGGGCTTGAGCCCAGTTTTACCTTTTCACAGACCTATATAACATAAGGCCCGTTATTCTGGCCCATATTCGCATCCCTTATGAACACAGCCCATTAACTCAAATTTAAGTCAAAATGCACGCTTCCCTCTCGATCACGCCCACATGTCAACAGGCGTGATTTTAAAACTTAACTCTCTCCAGCATTTGAAGGGTTTATCCTGAAACTTTGTTTCTGTCTATAAATATCTAGAAAAACTAATTCATTTCTTACGCCTTCAAAGAAATTCTCTAAGTTTTTACTGCAAACCAATCTGCCAAATCTCTTCCTGCGCTCCACTTACCGTAAGTGTTTACGATCTCCCTGCTACTCTCGTTTTTCTTTGTTTATAATGGCTTCGTCTTCACAAAACCCTCATCCTTCAAATGAAAACTCCCAAAGTGCTGATCCAGACCTCAACCACCGTCGTCACCAGGCTTTAATTGACTGGTCTGACGACGAGCTTTCACCCATCCATATGCCTGATGAAAGACAAGTTACTGCCCCGAACCCAAATATTCCTCAAAACCCTAACCCTCCTGTCCAAATGCCCCAACGAGCCCCTCATCCCGAGCAAGGTTTATGGAATACTGCTCTTCCTCACGAAGTGTCAAAGATTGATACTGACGCTGTTCTTCGTGAGCTAAAGAAGAAATTCCCTTGCCTAAAGGATTTCGACTGCGTTGTGCCGAGGCTCGAGGACAGGATGTTCACGGGTAAAGAACACAAGGTCGCCGTCCTTGAAAGGCTTATGGAATATGGTCTACGATTTCCTTTCCCCGAGGTCGTGAACGATATTCTAATTGAGTTGAACCTCTGTCCCGCTCAAATCGTCCCCAACTCGTGGGTGGAAATGCTTACACTGGTTCGGATTTGTCAAGACTTGGGAGTTCTCCTTACTGGAAACCTCTTCAAATATCTCAGAACCCCTACTAAAGCCCAGAAACACCCATGCATCTCGTTTAAAGAAGTCCACGAACCCAGGGGCTTGGTTGGTGGCAAACCCTCATCCCACAGTGGCCATCGTTCTCGATGGATCTGGGTAGGACCTGAGGACGGTAACCTTCGTTGGCCTTGGATGATCAATTTCAACGAGTTCCCAACCGATCCCAGTACGTGGAGAAATCCCAAGAAGTCAGTAATCCTCAACAAGGAGGAACAATGCTCCCTCGAAATACTCCAAAAATACAAACCCCCTTGTCCCATCACCCTCGAACAATTCCTCATACGCTATCGGGGCAATATGCCAATTGTTGTTGTGGGAGATGATGGGACCTTCTATTATTATCCTGCTCCCGAGGTCAACCGTGCTCACCTCGGGGAGCCTATTTCTCTTCCAAAGAAACCTTGTAAGCTTTTCTTGATTTTAACTTTCAATTTGTCATTTGCAGGCATTTTATCATGGCCCCTAAATTATCTTACAAACAATGCCTTGCAGCTGCTCGTCTCAAGGCCCTGGGTGGCGAGATCGAAGCCCCAAAGGTTATTCAGGCCACCTCGAGCCTACGAGCTACGACGAAGAAGGTTAGGGCCTCTGCTTTGGTTGATCTTGTCGTGAACGTGATTCATGAGCCTGTGATCACTCCAGAGGTTGCGCAACCTGTCCTCGAGAACGAATCACTCGAAGTCATCCCAGGTTTGTTTGTTCTTCGTGACTCATTCTCTTAACATCTTTTCTATAAATATCCCATAAATTTTTGACTTACGAGTTTATTCTTCTCTGATATCCAAATCCTTTCATCCGAGGATGACCCCGAGGCAAAAAGTTTCGAGGCCCAAGCTCCTAATGACCCCCCAATTCAAAATCTTGACATCCAAGGGGTCCCCAGGCAGACTCGTTCAAAGAGGAAAACGATCTTCGTACCTCTCGACTCATCCGTTCATGCGAACGAGGATATATCAGAACCTGACTTTGAGGTTTTTGATGAACATCAGGCCAAGCGTGCTCGTCAAATCGAGGGGACGAGCACGCCTCCTCACTTAAAACAACCTGCCTCTTTTGATCCAAGCTGGCATCCTCTCTCGCATTGCCCCGAGTTGATCAATGCGAGAGGTAGGGTGCCTCCCGAGGCTGTTATGGATTTATACGAGAAGTACAAGCTTTATAACGTAAGTCGTTTTTGCTCACGCTAACTCTTATTGTTTAATTTCCGATCGATCTATATGTTCCTTCTAAATTCCTTCATCCCTTGCGCAGTTCTGGGTGGAGCGCTATCCCCAAGTTTCTCTTGGCGTTCCTTCGATCGCTGAGGACATAGCTCAATCCTGCCTCGTTCCCGAGGAGGTGATTCAGGCCGAGAAGCTGTCCGATAAAGAGCTTGCTCAACTCGTGCATGTTCGACAGGCAAAGGTATTATTTTTAACTTTCAAAAAGTTCTTTAACTTACTCTTTCGAACTAGCTTTAAATCTGTTCTCCCTTTTTTCCAGGCCATGGCTGCGACTGAGATTATGTCCTATAGATTCCTTCAAAAGGCCCAGTCTCTCGAGAACTATCGTCAAAAATGGGCGGCAACCTCGGACAAGCTTGACGCGACGGAGGATGCTCTAACGGCTCAAACTGAGATCCTTAAGTATGCGCAACATATTGGGAGGGAAAAAACCTTCGAATGCGAGAAGCTAAAGGTTGATTGTATTCGTCTTACTAACACCCTCGAGGCCTCGAAGGAACGAGCACTGGATCTCGAGGATCAACTCCGATCCCAGTGGTTTGATTCCTGTTTCGCATTGGCAGGTCTTCATCAAGGAGCCCGAGCCCAACTTGCTTTGGAAAGGATCGACCAAGCGACTTGGAGGGCTCGAGGAAAGGAGGTGTCACAAAAGCTCAAATCTCAGCTCGAGGCTTCGGAGAAAGCAAGACAGGACCAAGCTGCTGCTCACGAGGATACTATTGTAAAAATGGAGGATAACGAGATTTGGCGTATGTCCAGGTTCAAAACTCGTTTCGTTAAGTCCATTAGAGAAAGGTTTCCAGACATTTCTATGGAAGACCTCAAATTTTTCGTGAACTTGAGTCCTCCTGAGGACGACGAAGAAGCAGATGCTTACCTCGATGACACGTTTCCTGCACCCGACTCTCCTAAAGAAGGAATCCCAGTTGATCCAATATCAGCAGTCGAGCCTGAAAAATAGTTTTGTAACTTGTATCGATCTTTAATGAATATAACAATCTTTTGTTTAAACTGTCTCTGTTTATTATGTCTAATAATCTCGTACAAGTTCTTTCTTTGAGAGTTATACAAATATCATGAATCTTATATAATATTCTTTATATTACTTTTCTTATTTGAACTTTGATCGTTCGCAGCCCTCGTAGTAGCCCCCCTTTTGTTTTCTGGTTGGGCTCACTCTTGTAGGGTGGATTCTTACCACGACGTTCCTTGGATTTGATTTTAATCAAAGCCTTCTAGCATGCATAAGCTTGATTTTGATATGTAACCAAATTGTCCAGTGTCGAATACTTAGAACAAAACTTTCGAAATAAGACAAATGATCCGAGCATTTTTTCATAACTAAATAACTCCCAAGTAATATCTGAGTTAATAACCATAGATAAAAACAATGCCTTGTTGGTTTTATTCATAGTAACTCCTAAGTAAAATTCTGAGTCATAATGTCATAAAAAATATTTAAAGGAAAACAACATAAACTAAAGATAATATTTCCTGAGAGAGATTGCATTCCAAGTCCTCGGAACCTCAGTGCCGTCAAGATGTTGCAAACGATAAGTATGTGTTCCGACGCATTCTACGATCCGAAATGGTCCTTCCCACTTGATTCCTAGTTTACCTTTGCCTTGTCTCGAGCTCGAGGCTGCTGTGCTACGAAGGACAAAATCCCCTTTGAAAAATTGTCTCGAACGTACTCCTTTATCATATATTCTTTTCGTTCTAGCCTTATACGCCTCGATTCGTGCAAGCGCCATCTCTCTTTTTTCCTCGAGGTCGTCCAAGTTATCTCGTAAGTTCAATTCATTCCATTCTTCAGTATAATGGAGAACCCTCGTACTTGGTACCTTGATTTCAACAGGAATAAAGGCTTCAGTCCCATAAGTTAATGAAAAAGGGGTTTCTCCTGTTGCCGTCTTGGGTGTCGTTCGATACGACCACAACACATGATACAGTTCTTCGACCCAATTTGTTAACTTCTCGAGGTGAGTTAAGCGCTTTTTAATTCCTTCCATGATCGTGCGATTAGTTCTTTCAGTCATTCCATTTGTTTGTGGGTGGAAAACAGAACTAAATCTCAGCTTAATACCTTCTCTCTCGCAAAAGTGTCTGAATAGAACACTATCAAATTGCTTGCCATTGTCTGTGATTATCGTATTGGGAACCCCAAAACGATATACAATGCTATTCTTGAAAAATTTCACAATCTGTTGAGCTGTTATCGAGGACACTGCTTCAGCCTCGACCCACTTTGTAAAGTGATTGACGGCTACAATAACATACTGTCTCTGATTAGTTGACATTGGAAATTGCCCTACGATATCTATTCCCCAAGTTGCGAATGGCCATGCCACTTTGATACCCTCTAATCCCGAAGCTGGGCTTTGCAAAACCGGAGCGTGAGCTTGACACGCACCACATTTCTTTACAAATTCGGCAGCATCATTGTTCATCTGAGGCCAGTAATAGCCTAACAATCTTGCTTTTCTTGCCAAGACATTCCAACCCTCGTGTGCCCCACACGAGCCTTCATGGATTTCTTCTAAGATTTTGGCCCCTTCCTTGATTCCAACAGCCTTGAGCCATGGTTGAGAATAAGATCTTCGAAATAAACTTCCATCTACTACTGCATATCTACTCGATTTTCTCACTATTTTCGGGTGCTCAGACTTATCTTCCGGCAGTTTTCCCTCGTACAAGTATTCAAAGATTGGCCAATACCATTTGTTGCCTCGATCGAGAGCAAATACTTCCTTGGAATCAATACTTGCACATGGAATAACCTGTAAATCACAAGGACACAAATTTAAGTTAGCAGGATCAGAAGCTAATTTTGCTAGGTGATCAGCCTCCATGTTTTCTTCCCTTGGGATTTGTACGATCTCAACTTTACACCCCTCAAGCTCACATTCCTCAATTGTACGCTTTACCAATTCGTGATACTTCTTCATTCGAGCATGCTTGGTCTCCCAAGAATTTCTTATCTGATTGGTTGCCAGGCCTGAATCACTTTTGATGATTGCCTTATCTGCCCTGATAACTTTAACCAGTCGCAGCCCAAGCAAAATTGCCTCATATTCTGCAGCGTTATTCGAGGAGTCAAAGCCCAAGGTTGCGGCGTGTCTGAATACCAACCCATCTGGGCTTTTGCAAAAAACCCCGATCCCGGACTGACTCTTATTGGCACTCCCATCCACGAAAATTTTCCAAGTATTTAATACTGGCTCAGTTTCTTCTTCTGGTGGAACCTCGATCAGAAAGTCAGCGAGGACTTGAGCCTTTTTCGATGGCTTTGGCTCGAATCTTACATCGAACTCCGTGAGTTTTATGGACCATTCCGTCAGTCTCCCCGAGGCCTCAGGTCGTGATAGAATCTTCCTGAGTGGGGTGTCTGTTCGAACGACGATCGTATAACTCAAGAAGTAATGTCTCAATTTCTGAGAAGCGACATACACTCCGAAAGCCAGTTTCTCCATTTTAGGGTATCTCGATTCTGCCCCTCGAAGTACTCTGCTTACATAATAAACTGGATATTGCACTCTTCCTTCATCTTCTTCCCGAATTAGAATCATACCAATGCATTCCTCTCCCACACTTATGTATAGATACAAATTTTGTCCTTTCACAGGTTGACTTAAGAGAGGTGGAGAGGATAAAAACTTTTTGAGATCCTCGAACGAGGTTTGACACTCATCAGTCCACACGAAGTCTTTTACTCCTTTAAGACTTTTGTAAAAAGGCATGCATCTTTTGGCGGAAAAAGATATAAAACGACCCAGAGCATTGACCTTACCGTTTAAAACTTGCACCTCGCGTACGCTCTTTGGTGGCTGGAGGTCAACAATAGCCTTGATTTTGTCTGGGTTTGCCTCGATGCCTCGATTAGAAATCATGAAGCCCAAAAATTTTCCAGAATTAATCCCAAAGGTACACTTCTCGGGATTAAGCCTCAAATTATATTCCCTCCAAATCTTGAAAACCACCTCGAGGTCACTAGCATGTGTTTCTGCCTTCTTGCTTTTCACAATCATATCGTCAACATAGATCTCGACATTCTTCCCAATAAGATCTTTGAACATCTTGTTGACGAGTCTTTGATAAGTTGCTCCAGCATTTTTCAGACCAAAAGGCATCACCTGATAACAATACATACCTTCTGGTGTAATGAAACTAGTTTTTTCCATATCTTTTTCGGCCAACGGTATTTGATGAAAACCCTCCTTAGCATCGAGGAAAGAATACACTTTGTATCCAGCAATTGAATCCACTAACATGTCTATACATGGCAACGGATAAAAATCCTTAGGGCAAGCTTTATTCAAATCGGAAAAATCAACGCACATCCTCCACTTCCCATTTGCTTTTTTGACTAAGACAACATTTGAAATCCACTGTGGATAATGAACTTCCTTGATTCTCCCGAATTCAAGCAACTTTTCCACCTCGCTTTTGATGAATTGTTGCCTTTCCGCCCCCTGATTTCTCTTCTTTTGTTTTACAGGAGTGTATTCGGGATCGATGTCTAGCGTATGCTCCATGATCTCTCGAGATACTCCTATGATATCCGCCGACGTCCATGCAAATACATCTTTGTTCTTCTCGAGCGTGGCAATAACCATCTTCTTCGAATTCTCTTGCAATTCTGCTGAAACCTGCACTACCTTTCCTTCTTCTAAGGTTACGGCTTCAATTGCATCAACTGGTTCGCCGCGCTCCTTAACTTCCTCGACTAAGATACTTTCTTGAGGTACTATTTCCAACGAGGTCATATACGTGTGCCTCGCAACTGATTGACTACCTAGCGCCACTGTCATTCCTCGTTCCGTCGGGATCATCCAAGCTAGATAATGAAGAGATATAGCCCCTCGACTACCCGAAATTAGAGGTCTTCCAATTATCAGGTTATAAGCGATTGGTGTGTCAATTACTAAAAAATCAGTTACAGCTCTCCACTTGCTCGTGGTATTCCCTATTTCGACTTCAAGCTGTGTTTCTCCCAGCAGAAGTACGGGATGTCCACTTATTCCAACTAGGGGTGACGAGGAAGATGTCAAACGTCCCTGATCCAACCCAAGTGCCTCGAATGCCTTCCTAGTGATGATGTTTACTGAGCTCCCAGTATCTAATAAAGCTCTTCTTACGGTAAAACCTTCGACGTGCATGTCGATCACCAAAGCATCATCGTGTGGGTCTGTCGGACGGCCCTTCAACGAACCGAAATCAAAGATTTTTGAAATCTCCTCGATTCGTCCTCGATCGGCGAAGTCCCGTTTTCTTTTAACACTTCTATCCACGGGGGAACCTCCCATAATCATGTTAATGACACCCCGAGGAGCTTTTGGTGCCTCTCGCTCCGCCGGGAATTGGTCTTTATATTTCTCGAAGAGGCCCTTTAGTTTTCCTTTGGCGGCCATTTTATCCAATTCCTTTGCAAGCTGCTCACAATCTTCTGTGTCGTGACCCTGTATCTTGTGGAAAGCGCAATATTTTCCATTATACTTTGGCTTCCCACCTTTAGGTGGATATCGAATCTGTTCCTTTTGCTCCTCGACCCACATGAGAACCTGAGCTCGAGGGGCAGGCAGGGGAATTCGATCCCTCTTATCAAAAGGCTTTCTTGGCACTTCACGAGTCCTTTCCCATCTGTCAGAGTTTCGTCCATTGCCTCGATCCCTTTCATGTGACTCAGGCTTGACTACCTTTGATCTCCTCGCGGGATCATCCTGGTGCTCATCCCACACCACGAATGATTTTGCCATTGTCATTAAGGCATGGAAATCGTCCGGACGTTCTGTCATTAACTTCATCTGAAGGTCTCGATTTCGACAATTCTCCGCCAGTGTTTTTCGTGCTGAGGAAACAATCAAAGGTTCGACCTTTAATGCAACATTATTAAAATTGTGCAAATATGATTCTAAGGTCTCGTTTTCTCCTCGTCGAATTCTCATTAAATCATCGACTGTCTTCTTTTCTGGTATGGCCGTGACAAAATGTACCTTAAAGGATTCTGAAAGCTGATTCCAGCTCCTAATTGAACCAGTAGGAAGGCAATCATACCACTGCGTCGCCGTTTCCTTCAAGGTTGTTGGAAATAATTTGCACATAAGTACCTCGTTCACTGGACTTGCTAGCAGCGCTCTTCCAAAACTCTTGACATGCATTACAGGGTCTGAGTCACCACAATATTTATCAAAATTTGGATATTTGAAACTCGTCGGATAAGGTGCTGCCAGGATCTTAGCACAGAGTGGACTGTCTTTATCCTGGATCGGACCTTCTTCGTCTCGAGGAGAATCTTCAGAGTATCCTCGAGTTCTAGTTCTTCTTTTATGTTTTCTCCCTTCTCGAGAATCAAACTTTTGAGACCCTATAGCCTCGTCCCTTTTCTTAAGCGCTTCTGCAATTCCTTCAGCTAAACTTTTATTAAATGCTTCTGCAAGCCTCTTGTTTTTCCTTTTTAGCTCTTCTATCTCGGATTCACGCTCCCGATTCCTGCGATGCTTAGGATCTCTACTCCTCGAGGAACCCCTAGATGAACCAGAGTCTTCTTCATAATTAAGTTTTTTAATCACAGTTGGAGAGGGTCTCCTTGCATGTGACTTCAATCCTGGCTTATGCCTCGGAGGAGTTGGTGAACGCTCGACTGACTTTTCATGAACAGGAGTCTTTTCACGATCTTCGTTACGAGTTTTTCGAGCTGAAGACGCCGTCTCACTCTGACTGCGCCCTGTATTCCGAGAACGTTTTACACTCTGAGTCTCACCTCGGAGTCGTTCTGGGGGAATACGCCTACTCAATTCTTCCAATTGACGCTGCAAACGATCAATAGTTGATCGATCGTTAACCCTTCGAAGAGCCACCTCCGCAGCTGCTCTGTCCATCCACTTTCTTTTTTCCAGATCAAGAGTACCCGACCATTCATACATCTTATTCAGAGCATCGTCATCATCTACAGGAATGGTTTCTTCAGCAAAATCCATAGCCTCCTTGTGGGTGTTCACAGCTGGATTTTGTTGAGGCTGAGAACCCACTGGTTGTTCTTCAAAGATCACCATGTTCGTTGCGAAAAGTATTTAAACAACTTTTCCACGCTCACCGCACCAATTTGTTACCTTGAAATTGTAACTTAAATCCACGTAAGCTAACAAACTGCAAAACAAATAGAAGTTAGCCTAAAGGAGGCCGCTGATCGGCGACCCCTCTCCGATGCTAAAGTCAGTATGGAACTTGTGATCGGAAAAGTGTTTAACCCAGAAGATGAGTCAAGAATAATGTACCTTATATTGTAGAAAGTCTCATGTATTTATAGCGTTTAATCATGTATCCCAATCCTAGTTGTATTAGGACATTACTTGAATTACTCCTCTTTAGTCTTAGAATTATTGTCCCAATTAGATTGTAGTCTCCTAATCGGATTAGGAGCCCTAAAGAGGAACACTCACTTCGTAGGGGAAATATTCTCCTTGCTTTGACTATTCAACGCACGTCTACGTGGACACTAAGACTATTCAACATAGTTTAGTCGTCCTACGTGGTCAAAAGCTAAATGACTATTGGTCCACGTGTTATACGAAATATTAGGTGATAACACAAAGTATTAGTAACACTCTTGTGCTTATTTCATTTACATGTAAAGGCGAGAGAAAATTGAAATGTAAAAATTCTACAATTCCTATTAGCAAACATCTACATACATTTTTCAAAAAATAACATCTAAATACCGTAAAGCGCTTATAACAACAACAAAATGTCTTTTTCCCCCTCATGTTGTATCTTCTTTTCTTCATATATATACAACCTCCCTAAGACATAACATTCCAAGGCTTTTCGTGAAAGCAAACTTTTCCATGCCCTAAATAATAAATTTCAGAAACTAGTTCATGAATTGAAGTTGAACTTGAATCACCTTACATATCAAGTGAGTTCATTATACTCGAGATTAACCGAATCACTGAACTGTTCTAAGATAGTACAACCATGTGTTGCATACAAATATCAGTTTGAAGCTTTATACCAAAATTGAGCATTACTTCAGATTCATATCATAAACGATTTTCAAGCTTCCACTTGAAACAAATGAAAACTCAAATCAAGTACATAGATCACACCATGGAAGAGAGATAAAAGAATTACAATCTGAATTCAAATTTGAGGTTGTGTACCGGGAGACTGATAAGATTTATACATGTACATGAAGTAGGTAAGCAAGAAATTGCACAAAGAATGAACATAATTAGAAATACATATCAAATAGAGAAAATAGAGATAAAGAACAAAAAGGCCAGAGAGATATTAGCCACAGCAACATCCATGAGTGAAAGTAGGTTGCTTATGCATTTCCTATTTCAGTTGAAAACAAAAACTTTGTTATTTGTAAGAGAAGGAAGATCTGAAGAAAGAAATTATCCATGTAAACCACATATTTAAACAAAGTATGGAAGTTTATTCAACATAATACCTCTATCCTAGGTGATAATGACCCAAGTTTTAAGCAATGAAAGGAAACACATGTATGCTTTTTCCTTTTACCTGCAAATTATGAAAGAAATAACATATAGAATCAAAATTAATGCAAGAACATGTCATTTATTAGGAGGTAGTAGGGTTAATCAATCTAAATAATAAACACGCCAATTTTTCCTTCGAATGAAACACATGGAATATAATGATCCGAAAACATAAAATTGTCAAAGTGATATCCGCCGCATCCACACATGTAGCTGTAGCGGATATCTCAAGAAGAAGAAAAACTCAAGACCTGGTAAGTCTTAATTGTTTCTGCCATAAGAATGACATTGAAGTCTTCAATTTCAATCTCCTGCTCCACAAGCAAACATGTCTTCTCTTATCAATTTTCCATCAGCATAACAACAAACCCACTCACTATTATTAGTGAAATGTATGGCTCCCATTGTGAAGATTAATATGCCACAAAGTATCAAAACAACGAAATTAGGATATGAATTAGGTACCTCAAGAGAGTTCCAACTAAACTGATTTTCTTCATCATTTCCATCTTTAAATATTTTTTGCTTCCATAAAAGTAGTCTGTATGGAGAATATCCGCTGCCAAAGATCAAGAAATACAAAGGAGCAAATTAATGAGAGACATTTGAACCTTTTGTGAATGAAAAGAGACTAAATTATAAATATATCCATGAGTCATTTACTGTTTACATTTGAATTATACATAGTGACTAAAATGAATTCTTCTTGCTTCTCATACTTTCTAGATAGAAATAACAAAATCAAAACTCGAATATGCACTTATGTAGGATCCTACATATGTAGAATGAATGACCTTAATTCCCAAAACAATTGAAAGCCTGTAATTTTCACATAAATCAGAGTATAACTGTAGAACTATCAATAACTTAAAAAGGAGGAATGGATATATAGGGAGGTTAAATCTCAAACAGAACCATCATCCATTCAAATTAAAGCAAACCAAGGAAACCCACTGAAAAAAACTAAAAGATTAATAAAAGAAAGTACCTGAAATTGAGTGAGAGCTTGTAGAGAGGGAAAGAGCTTCAAAGCCATTATCGATAATGGTGAACTCAAGCAAACAAAATCAGGGTTTATATAGAAATACTTCAAGTGACATAGGGAAAATGTTAAAGGATTGAAACCCTAAACCCGAATATTCTAGATTTCTTAAAAAAAAGGAATAACGCACTATAAACAGATGAAATTACCTGTGAAAATCAGATGACCGATTCCGGGTATAATCAGAAAGCTACCGAAGAGAAGAAAAAAAGTTGCGGATGAAATTAGTTCCTTATTTTGTTTAAATGGGTAGAGAAGAAGACTGTAACTGATGAAAAAGAAATTAATGCTTATTGAGGGAGAAGATGAACAGATGCCTCAAGAAAAC
Organism: Euphorbia peplus; assembly: GCA_028411795.1. Taxonomy (NCBI): domain Eukaryota; kingdom Viridiplantae; phylum Streptophyta; class Magnoliopsida; order Malpighiales; family Euphorbiaceae; genus Euphorbia; species Euphorbia peplus. Next base: position 763,791 of record CP110843.1, on the reverse strand, counting down.
CAAAAGAGCACCAAAGCTATGAAAGGGGATAAAGTCTGATTCAAATGAAACAATATGGTGGTGACAACTCAGCATATCTGCTGATGTGGCAGCTTCTTAAACAAAGCTTTTGCTCAGCTTTTAAATGTTTAAAGATATTATTTTATAAACTTTATGATTTATTAATAAATTATTAAGAACAAGAAAAACTTTTACTCCAATGATTTTATGTGTTTTTAAATAGTAAAAGAACAATAAGTTGTTTTATATCATTAGAGAATTGATCACATGGAATGTATATGATTTTTGTTTTCAATTCAATAATTAATTACAACTAGTAAATTTTTTTTTTAACATTCACTTCCTATAATCATGATTTGAACCCATGACCTCACACTTTTTAATGGAATGTAATAACCACCAAAGCATTACTTGGTGGCTTGAATCTACAATAAAATTAATATTAAAATTACTTTATATAGAAATATTCGGTCTTTAAGTATTCAGAATTTTTACGAATATAATATGTCTCCTGCATGATATAATGTTGGCTTAATAACTATTAGGTCCTTTAAACTTGTTCGTTTTTTACTTTGTCTCTTTAACTTAGATGACAACTTATTAGTCACTTAAATTTGTAATTTTGTTTCACTTCGTCTCCTCAACTTGTCAAATATGACCCATTTCACCCATTTGTGCTGACGTTGCATAATATAAGTGGTTACAAAAAATTCATGGCACATAAGCATAAAAGGAAAAAATATGTCATAATTGATAAGTTGAGGAAGCCAAGAGGAAAGAAATTACAAGTTGAGGGGATTAAGTGAAAAAAAGTTACAAGTTTAAGTTGTCAATATGTTGTCCCTTAAATTGAGGGACTAAGTAAAAAAATTAACAAATTCAGAGAGCACGTATATATTAAGCCAAATGTTTGATTGCAAAAACTCTATACGATGATTGGATTAAAAATTTAAAATGATTCTTAGACCCCAGGCATAAATTTTTTATATTAATCTATCTTTTTGGTTTTTTCAAGAGGCAAATCATTGTTAGGTGTTGGAGTTTTGGGTTGTACATAAAGTCAAAGCAGTAAAGGTTGACGGACACCAACCACCAATCGCCGGCGATCTTTACCTGAATGCATTTCCGATGCAGTGAGAATGTTAATTAGCAGCTCACTAATCTCCTGTTAATTAAGGTTTGATCTTCAATAGATTTTTCGACTTTCATTTTCTTGAATCTCCTGCAAATTTCAGATGTTTCCATTTTAATCCTTCAATTTAATTAAGCTTTGTTTGGTTACTCAGTTAGCAGCTTGAACAATTTTTCTTTAAGATGTATTTTTACGTAATTTCAATTAAATTTACTAAATTTTTAATAATTTCATTTCGATAAATGCAGTTTAATTCAGTTTTAACTTGATTTTAATTCAGTTTTAACTTGATAAAAAAGTAGCTAGCTAGTAGACACTGTATTAACAATTCTCAAGGGGTGGCAGAAAACACATTCCATCCAGGGTCCCTTTCAGATTTCGTAACTCGTTTTCGAGAATCTAAAAATCTAATGTGGATCATGCTAATCAATTTTCTAGATGAAGCTTTTAGAAGGTTCAGATTGGGCTAAATTTGAAGAATTAAATGTATTATGTTAGTCACCCGACTATAATTTCTCTTGATAATTTTACTCTATATTACACTCTGGTAACTCATGGAGAAATTAGACACCCGAAAAATGACGTGGCTGCCATATAAGTAAAAATTCTAACTTTTTTTTTTTGAAAGAGTAAAAATTTTAACTTTGATTGTTGACCAATATTGGAGAAATTATTGGAGAATCTTGAACCTTAAACTTTATTTAAGGAGCCTTCATTGAGTACGTGTAATAAAGACCCATTGTAAGTCTTCTATACACTTGTCACACATCAAATGGGAGTCCTTAAATTTTATTTGTCCTAATAAAAACTCCTAACATTGGCAACCAGTTAGATGCCACATGATGTCAAGCTTATTGTAACTTTTTGTAATAAAAACTGACCATGTATGAATGACATCTAGGTGGATGTTACGCAGTGGCGTATAGGGATGGCAATAGGTACTCTACCCATGGGTACCCGACACTATCCATCTCTAATGAAACAATCCGTATCCGCTCTAAAAGGGTACGGATGGATATGGGATTAAAAACACTACCCATGATGGGTATGGGACGGGTACGAAATTACCCTCTAAGATACCCATTACCCGTGCCATTTTATTAAAATAATATACATAATTAATATATTAATATGTACATAATACACTATTGAGTGAAAAAAAGAAAACATGTAATATTACAATTTTATAGATGATAAAAAGTTATTAGAAATGGAGAATTTGGTTGGAATCTATACCTAATTAGTAAATTCTTTTTAATAATTAAATCAATTAGTAAATTCTTTTAGTTTTTTAGTTTAATGAACCAGTTTAATTGTTTGAAGTATTTTTAGTAGGTTGTTTAAGGATTATTTCTTGATCGGAGGAAGAAGCTAATAAATGGAGGTTAATGGGAGTAATGGAATTTAAATTTTTTATTAACATTGTTTGGCAGTTTTTTAAAACATTAAATGAGAGTTAACATTTTACTTCCACTAATCTCAAAACCTTACCCTCCAAATCGGGGGCTTAATGGAAGTAACGCAAACATTTTAACTAATTTACATCCATTAAGCTCCCATTAAATTCCACCAACTCTGAAACAAGGTTAGCATTTAACTTTCGTTTCCGTCACTTCCCTTTTCGTTCCGTTACTATCATTAACCTCCTCTCACTCTCACCTCCATTAACCTCTCAACTTCCAAACAATGGCTAAATTATGTGTATGATTTAATTTAAAATTTATTAAAAATATTTTAGTTATAAATGGTTAACTTGCAGGTGCCATTAACTACATAGGTAAGAATATGGAATTGGAAAAATGTACCCATTAGGATAACGGGGCGGATATGGGTAGTGCCAACATAAATGGGTGAGAGTATGGGAATGCCAATACTTGTGGGTACCCTACTCGTTGCCATCACTAGTAGTATATTTAGAGGCGCCTGGGATGCTCCGGCCCCACTGATTCCTAGAACTGCCCCTACCATGGGTGCTTTTGGTCTTCATGTTCATTAAAAACACCTTTATAATTAGTTGATCGGCTCCCCCGTTCTAGAAATTTACTAAAAAAACCTAATTTTGCATTAGAAATGCGTCGAAAATCAATAAAATAGTGTCTTAAATATATTAAATTTCTTTGAAAATCTCAAAAAAACTTGCCGGAAATCTTCAATATTTGTCAAAATCATCTCTGCGAATGAAATTTTTTTAAAAGAATTCTTGTGAATTTTTTTTATATATCTAGGTGTAAAGTCGGTCACCACCAATGTTGTATTTGCCGGTGCTGTCAAGTGTGGTTACAGTGAATTGTCAAAATTGAGTTTTGTGTATGTGATGGCGACATCGTTTTTTAAGTGTCCAGCATTTACCTTAAACTTCAACTATATCCTTTTTTCCCTTACAGAATAAAAAGCAGGCGCAAATGGCGTTAATCACAAGTAGGTTGTCACCGATAAGCACAGGTGTGGAAAGCACTGTGGACTCTTTTTACAAACAGGTAGGCCTCTTGGTTCGCTACAAAGATAACATTAAGGATCTGACTTTGTCGCTTTCGAGGTTGGAACTTAAGAAAACTTCCGTACAATACCGAGTAGACGAAGAGATTAGGAACTTGTCTGAAATTTTTCTAGATGTGGTGCATTGGCTAAGTCGTGCTGATGATGTGTGTGAACAAGTCACCGAATTTCTACAAGATAAGATAAAAAGGAACAGAAATTTGAAGTCACGTTTTGTCTTGAGTAAGAAAGCTAGACAGTTGAACGAGCAAGTTCTTGTCCTGCTCGAGGAACCTATAGATGTGGATGCATTGGGTTATCGACGTCTTCTATTCATGTCCAGAGATAAAAACAAAACACTTGCAGGCTTTCAGGATGGCGGATCAAGGATATCAATTCTAAACCAAGCATTGGAGGCTCTTAAGGATGATGAAGTAAGCATTATTAGTATTTGTGGAATCGAGGGTGTGGGAAAAACCGTCCTTGCACAAGAACTATTATATTTTGTTAGGGAGAGGCGTTTAACGGAATTTTCTTGCATGGTGACTTTGTCCCGTGTTGCTGACTTGCACCAGATTCAAAACGATTTTGCAGGTTGGCTAGGTTTACAACTTGATGTAGAAAGTTTAGAAGTAAGAGCAGTGATGCTTCGCAAAAAAATTATCGAAGTCTGTGAGACAATGCTTTTGATACTGGATGATGTTTGGGAAGTGGTGGATCTTCAAAAAATAGGAATACCTTCTGCTGGTGAGGCGGGGCAGATCAAGATTTTGTTGACCTCACGACATGAATCTGTGTGCAATCTGATGGAGAGCCAAAGGAACTTCCATGTTCCTTTACTAACAGAAGATGAAGCTCGGGATCTTTTTACACGTACTGCATTTACAGAGAATTTTGTTGATGATCAGGATTTGCATGTATTGGCATGGGAGATCGTCAATCAATGTGGAGGCTTACCCTTGATTATTGTAGCTATGGCTAGGGGACTAAAAAATGAATCAGAATTTTTTTGGAAGGATACGCTTCACAATCTACAATGTTACATCTCTCACAGGGAATTTTCTAGGCTTCAATTGACTTATGATGATCTTACGTCAGAACTCCGATCATGCTTTTTACTCTGTAGCTTATTTCCAGCAGATTCTAGAATTCTATTAGAAGATCTGGTCAGATATGGAATACACCTAGGATTGTTTGGAGACACCGATAACTTCTTCCGAGCAAGAGAAAGAGTTCATATGCTTATTCATGAACTGAAACAATCATCAATGTTGCTTGAAGGCAATTCTGGTGACACTGTCAGAATGCATGATATTGTTCATAAGTTTTCGGTTTCCAAAGATAAATCATACGTATATTGTGATGGTGACAAGATAAATTCGCTAAATTCAGATACTCTTAGATCTTGCACTGCAATGTCACTTGTTTGTGAAGAGATCAACGAGCGTCCTGTTGTTTTTGAGTGCCCTGAGCTTCAGTTTCTTCTGTTTGTATCCAGGAGAAGTTCGCGTAGCATTAATTGCTTTTTCCAAGGGATAAAAATCGGAGAACTTGGAAACCTCGAAATTCTTGCAATTAAAACGCAGACTTCCGTGGAGCTTCCAGAGGAAATAGGATTGCTGACGAATCTCAAGTTGCTTGACTTGGGTGGGATGTCAGGCCTCAACTACATTCCACAAGGTGTGTTACCAAAATTTTCCAAACTAGAAGAATTATGTGTGACACCCGAATTCCGCGGATGGGGATCCACAGTAGAAGGAGAAGATGGAGAGAGAATCAATGCTAGCCTTACTGAATTAGAGTCTCTTCGTATTACATCATTACAAATTTCTATATCAAAAGCCTGCATTTTGCCTAAACTCTCTTTCTTCGAAAATCTGGTTCAATGTGAAATTTATCTAGGTGATCAACTTCTTACGTTTGGTAAAGAATCAGAGGAAGGTCAGTTTATTCTTGAGGGTGATGCAAGCCATGTGAAAGGGAGTGGAACTTGTGCATTGGTGAAGAAATGTGAAGAACTGAGATTGGTGAGAGCGGAAAATATCAAGAATATTGAACACTTGTTTGACACGGAGCAGATTAGAAGTTCGCCTGACATTCAACTGCAACACATTAGCAACTTAAGATACTTAGCAATTGAGTTTTGTGGTGACCTGAAGCACGCGTTTCCACTGTCTGTAGCTACAACATTATCTCAACTCCAAAAGATAAGGATAAATGATTGCATAAGAATGGAAGGAATTTTGTATGGAAAGGGAGAGGTTGATGGGGTTCAATTTCCTTGTCTAACAAATCTGGAACTCGTAGGTCTTCCAAACCTCAGTGGTTTTTGGGTAGACATCGATAATGCAGGTCCTGCTGGATTTCTTTCTAATCAGTTTAGGGTTGATGACATCGCCGTGAAGCCATCCACACCTTATTTTAAGGTACAATTTGATGGCGGTGTGGATTTGTTTAGTATAAACATTCCCTTCCAATAGTCGAACTTTATACTTTGACCTGTCCCAAGTGGGTGGTCCATATTTTTTCTATTTAAGATAATGAACTATACTTTATATTGACAGGGTACATCTGAAATTGAGACAGAGTCCCCCCTTGCTGCGGAGATTGGACGTTTGGAATTGAATTTCGTATTATTTCCATCTTGGACACAATTATCAAATCTAGAAGAAGTTCAGTTACAAGGATGTACGTTGCTAAGAGTGGCATTTCCATCAACCGTAGCAGAGCAGTTGATCAAGCTTAAGACTTTAGAAATAAGATGGTGTTGGAAGATGGAATATATTGTTGCAACTGTTGGAAGGCCACAAGAAAAAGATCAGAGATCAAACGAACCAAAACCAGTGTTCCCCAAGTTAACATCATTGGTTGTTGATGATCTACCGGAGCTAATGGCCTTTTCTGCTGATAAACATTTTTACTTAGAGTGGAGCTGGTTGGAGGAATTAAAGGTATCTAAATGTCCCAAAATAAAGACACTTGCTTCAACTCTTCCACCGGATCAGCACATTAGACGAGACGAACTCCTTGTTTCTACCAATGAGGTACATTTGTTGTTTCTTTGCAATGATTTGGAAAATAGATTCAAGAGCTGCAAATTTAGAAAAAAATGAGACGAAAAGTCGTAATCTCATTCCAGGAACACTATAAATGGTATCCTTAAAACATTGGAATCACACATTTTCATATTGTATTGCAGATACTCTTCAAGATGCCACCACAATATGAGGGGTCTATGAATGTCAAATTCTTGGAAGTTCTACTGTGTGACAACTTAACACATCTTTTCTCCAGTCGTGCTGCCAAATTTTTGACGGGGCTAGAACGTATGGAAATTAAATACTGCGAGAAGATGAAAGAAGTGGTCGCAGAAGAGGAAGATGAAGAAGAAGAATGTGAATTGACCTCATTAGAATCTGTAACATTTGATGGATGTTTTCAGTTGAAGACCTTCTCCTATAACAAGTCTGTCAACACGCCGAACCTAAAGGATATACACATAAATGGAAGCACATATAAAATAATTGGAAATGTTAATACAACTATAAAGAAAGTGGTAAGGAAAAATTTGTTCTGATAATAGCTGGTTTTCTTTCCAAATAGCTATCAGCATTGTTTCTCATTATATCCTTATTTTGCCTATTGTTTTGAGTAAAACAACGAAAAGGAGAAGTAAACAGGCATTATAACTCGGTATTTTAGCATACATACTAATTTAATTGTTTTTTTCGGGTGATGCAGATGTCGTCAGAATCACTCATCTTTGACATGAAGGAATTGGAAACGATAGAGCCTGTCCAGATACCATATAAAGACACAATTCTGGAATTAGAAATTCAAGGCTGTGATAAACTGATGAATGCTATTCCTTGCAATTTGATTGCAAGGCTTCGGAAGCTAGAAAAGCTTGCTGTTAGGTGGTGCGATTCGTTAGAGGAGATATTCGAGTACGAAGGAGAAATGAAGTTTGAAGAAGAAAGTGACGCAACATTCTCGCATCTTCAAGAAATTACTCTGTTTGACCTTGAGAATCTCAAGCATGTATTCACCAGAATTCCGAAAACAATAATTGGCTTTCAAAAGTTAAGAAAGCTATATGTACATGGTTGCCACAGCTTGAGAAACATATTCTCAGTTTCTTCCATAAGGGGTCTTTTACTGCTCCAAGAACTGAAGGTTTCGTCATGTAACCGGTTGGAGGAAGTAGTTGCAAAAGAGGACAAAGAAGAGATTCGAGGCAGGGACAAAATTGTGTTTCCTCAACTCCGAAATATTGATATCACCAATTCAGCCTCACTTGAATCTTTCTGCAGCGGGATTTATGATCTTGTTATGCCACTGTTAGAAAGCTTGCATTTGAATCAATGTCCTAGCATAAAGAAATTCTCACACGGATCATTGACTGCCCCGAAACTACAGAAAGTACAAGGAGATTGCAAAGAAATTTCATTGATCAGAACCTCACCTACTGCAGATCTAGATGAAATAATCGCCAAGAGAAAGGTATGTGTGCATTCTGTCAATTTCGTTTTCAGATTCTAATAGTTTGGCTTGTATAAATTTTTCATTTCTTGAAACAGAAGAGGACTCAATTGCGCGTCTACAACAGGAAGGATTTGCAGAACATAGGGCATGATCGACTACGATATGAAGATTTAAGTCAAATTCAAGACTTGGAGATTCAAGTCTGTGATCAGTTATTGTGTGCCATTCCTTGCAATAAGATAGGAAATGATCTTCAAAAGCTAGAAAAGCTTGTCGTAAGGCGGTGCCATTTACTAGAGGAAATATTTGAGCACAGAAGAAATAGAAGTGAAAGCTTTACAACAATCTCTAGTCTTGAAGAAATTACCCTGTTTGATCTAGGCAAACTCCAGCACGTATTCTACGATATTCCACGAGTCACCATTCACTTTCAAAAGCTGAGAAAGTTGCATATTCATGGCTGCGACAGCTTGAGAAATGTTTTCTCAGTTTCTACTGTGCAGGGTCTTCTAGATCTCCAAGAGTTAAAAATTTCTTCCTGCTATGGATTGGAAGAAATAGTTGCAGGCGAGAAACAAGAACGAGGAATGACGGATACTAAACTTGTTTTCCCTCAACTAAGGAGCATTGATATTGGCTATTCACCCAAACTTGTTTGTTTCTACTCCGGAAATTATGGCCTTGAATTTCCAAAGCTAGAAAGCGTGTTTTTATATAAATGTCCTTATATGCTTACTTTCTCAAATGGATTATTGACAACCCCGAGCCAGCTGAAATTGCAAATTGATAACGCTAACTATAAGCTTCTTGAAGATGGTCTTAACGCCACAATGAAGTACAAGGTACTCCATCTTTCCTATAAAAATCGATGAATTATAGACATTTTGCAATTAGTACCAACTAATGACAGATGACGATTTTACATACTAATAACCATCGCATAATGTTTGCACAATGTCTAGGACTTGCTTCTGCAGCAGGACAAGGAGTCTCAAGGTTTGGAGGAGCACCGACAAGGTTCAGAGTTTGCTTCCGGATCATCTGGCCAGATGTACAGAAACTATGATGGCTCTAGTTCATATATAACTGCATTAGAGCAGGAAGTTCAGATGCTGAAGCGGAAACTTGCCTCCATGCAGTAGACAGTTCCGAATGTGCAAGATTAGGTACACTCTACCGCATCTTCGAGATCAGCAATTCTTACCTTTTTCATATGCACCATTAGTTACTATTATTTTTGGCATAGATATGGTATTATTCTGCAGAATTATCTTCCATGACATAACATTTTCTGCTTATGACAGAGCTTCTGTTTTGATGTACTTTTATGTGAATGATGCCAGGATGTAAAGTCTAAGCAACGAACGGTCCTCGAGGATAGTGATGGGGCATGAAAATATATTGTCATTGGCTTATTTTGTGCAAGCTTTTCTTTACTGTGAGACTTATAATTTCTTTTTCTTTTGGAACATTGCCATAACATTTGGCAACCAGTTTGAAATTAGTAGTGCCCAAAGATGAACTTTCTGATGGCAATGTCATATAAGCCATGCTTGTTTTCATTGCTAGTTTTAGCTCAGTTCTAGCTTACATCCTCGAGTACATGATTGAGGGTGATTTAATTGCTCCTATTATTTAAATCCTGAGAGAATTTATATCGCCGATGCAACTTGATTTTCAAGGTTCATTGTAATGATTCATGTTAGCCGATCCCGAGTTATTTCAGGACTAAGGTTTTGTTGTTATTGTTGTTGTATCAGATCAAGATTTGATATTTGAATGTGAAAAAAGAGAGCTGAATAAGTTTAATAAGATCATGTGAAGGGCTCAGCATTCCGAAAAAGAGAGCTGAATAAGTTTAAAAAGATCATATGTTGGGCTCCCTTTGCAAAGAAGAGAAAATATTTTCATCTAAAGCATATGTGGTATACCCTTATAGTTCAAATTGGGCCTGGACCGGGCTTACATCTGAGATACTCTGTATTTTTAGTAAAAATTAAGGGTTACTTATTACAATTGAGCGACGTGTAAATGGGATGAGTTTGAGCACAAAAACTCATATGTGTTTTACTTGTGAACTTTTAAATAAGTATAACTTGATGAGTTTCTAGATAACAAAATTAACGAGGTAGTCACGAGTAGCTCACAGCAGTTAATTTATTGAACGAACTGGACTTAAAGCAAGCTCAAAGATCAGTTAGAGATGGTTAAGTTTTTACCTAGAAAAACAAGTTAGATGCAACATTGATCACTGAACTTTCATCATTTTCTTAAAATAGCCACTTAATTTCGCTTTATTTTAATAAATTCAATCTATTTTAGAGTTATTTTAATAAATTTACCATTTTATCAATGTTTGCGCTAGAAGAAACAGAAACCATGTTAGTATCCAAATTCATACTTGAGGCTTTATTACTTTTTAAGAGGTTGCCCGCCTCCTAATCAACTCCTTCCCTCCTCCTTTTCTTTTGATCCAAATTACTAGAATCCTCCCTAAATAATTGCTCACAAAAGATTGGCTTCAATGTCTTCGATGGTGCTCGTCTATGCGGATAGTGGTTACTCACATCTACAGAGAAGGAAATTGTGTTGCTGATAAACTTGCAAATTATGGCCGTTGTAATTCTATTTTTTGTTGGTGGGACTCTCATCCTGAGTTTTGTAATTCCTCTATTGCAGATGATGTATCTGGGAGGGAACAGTTTCGCTTTAGTTAATTTCTCTTGTATGTCATTTCTTTCTTCAATAAAATTAAGGTATGACTTTTTTCTCTTTTTGCTTCAAGGGTGCCAACCTAGTTGGGATGTCTGAACTTAAAGGGTTTCCCAGTCCTAGCTTTCAATTAAAAAAAATTGCTCACAAAAACGTTCTGAATGTCCAATCACACCACAAAAGAACACCAAGACACATGTAATGTCATCTTCCTCACACATCATTAGTAACATCATACTCCATGAACTTACCAACAAAATCATCAATCTGTTTGCAAACGACTTCGGGCATAAACCCAAGAGGAAGATCATATACATGAACCCAAAAGGGACCAAACTCCAATTGCACATCTCATGCTTCATGTCGGCCGGCTTCTCGGCCCAAACTAAGAGATGATTGTCAAAAGACAAATCCCTAGGGTAAGTTTAGTCACTCGCAAATTTAGGAGGAAACCACAGACCTCGATGAAAGTTTAAAGTGGAATTCACAGATTATCCTATCAGAGTTAAATTTTGACGAAGCGGGCACTCGAATCTTAAACCTTTCAAGTAGAAGATGAAGTGTTTTACCACTTAGACCAACTCTAATTGTTAGTAATTATTATATTATGAATATATAATAAAATAAAAAATAAAAATAGATAAGGAGCAAGCAAACCAGATTCATGATTAATTAGTTTTTGAAAGGTTTCATCAATTAATGGTTTCTTAAATAATTGAGTTTCAATTGGAACTTATTTAAAGCTAGACCCATAAGTGAAGAATTTAAGAGAGAGAAAAGAAAATGTAGAGATCAGAATCTTTGTGCAGATATTATTGAGAGAGAATAACGTAAAGTGTTTCGGAAAATACTTTACTGTCGAAGTTTATAGGAATATCTTTTGGATTTGAGATTCCATAAATTATCTCATTTTTTGTGGATTAAGCAAAATTTAGTTGAATTACGTAAATATTGTGTCTTGAGTTACTATATTTTGTATATCAAGTTTGAATAAACTACCCCAAATCTGATCCTCAATTTTTTAACAAGTGGTATCAAAGCTTCTGATGTTGATGCAGATTACTACATGATAGAAATTGGAACTCAAGATACAGATTAGTCTTATGTATCATGAATGAGAAAATGCGTAAAAAAATTGTCGAGAGAAAACAAAACGTCAATTTTGCACATGTTGATGAAAAAGAATAAAAAAAATTATTGGTTGATTTTGGAGAAAAATTGCTCCAATTATTGAAGCTTGGTGAGAAAGTGTATCAACAAAGAAAATTAGTGTGAAAGTGCACCAAAAACCTGTTTGCGTTGAAATAGTGCTCCGCACGAGAAGTTGTTTGTGGAGTGATAGTGCTCCGTGTCAGAAGCTATATGTGGAGAGAGAGTTCTCCGAAAAACTGTTTGTGGAGATAAAATGCTTCAGAAAGTTGTTCGTGGAGAGAAATGTTCTTAGAAGTCGAATGGAAGAGGTGCTCCTTTCATGATGATGATGATAGAAAAGTAAATCATAAGTCGAAAAGAATGAAGGAGGTTTTAAATTAATGGCTAAGGAAGAAATTGTTAGATAATTAAAACTAATTAATTATTATACTAAAAATATATAATAAAAGGAAAAAAAGATAGAAAAAAAAAGGAAAATGATATGAAAGGAATACATAGTCATAAATGGAGGAGCACCCAAACGACATAATTAATTAGTTTTCTTTTTTCCGGAAACATAATTAATTAGTTGTTAAAAGGTTTAATAGTTTCTTGAAGAAGTGAGTTTTATTTGGAGCTTACTTAAAGCTATATCCATGAGTGAAGAATTGAAGAGGAAGAGGAAATGAAAATTTAGAGATTAGGAGAAATTTCTATTTGAGAGCAATGAAAAAATAATATAATATTTTGGAAACGTTCAGGTATAAAAATTGGTAAGTATATACTTGATTTTAAGATTCTATAAATTCTCTTATATTTTGTATTAGCTCCAAAAATAAAATTATGTTTTCTTTTGTGGATAAAGTAAAATTAGTTGAATCACATAAATATTGTATTTTGTATTTTGAGTTAGTCAATTATTATATTCCGCATATCAAAGTTAAATTATCAATATCGGATATGATCCTCAATTGTCTAACAAATAGACCTACCAGTGGTAAATCTACCAATCATATACAAATGGCTACGTTGAACAACCTCCTGTGATATAGATTAAGTTCCTCATTTTCATCATCAACAAATGCATATTATCCATAACACTCTCCATGAAAAAAAAACCTTAACCCAAGAAAGAAATGAAACACTAAAATGAAAAATCAACTTTTACAGAATGGAGACGAACAACTCTTAAGCCCCGTTCTTTTGGACTGAAAAAATCTGAACTGAACAATGCTGAACTGAACTGAACTGAACTATGCTGAACTGAATTGAACTGAATGTTGCTGAACTGAACTGAATTTTGTTAAAACTTTAGTTGTTTTTATGTTTTTAATTGGACCTGTTTGAGTTTTGTTGTTTAATTTAAATTTTGTTGCTGAACTGAACTGAATGTTGCTGAACTGAACTGAACTGAATGTTGCTGAACTGAACTGAACTGAATGTTGTTGAACTGAACTGAACTGATTTGAACTTAAAATAAGTTCTAATAAGTCCAAAAGAACAGGGCCTTATAGGAAGAGACTTCAATCTAAACGGATTGGATGTGGATTTGAACTTGATAATAGTGTTACAACTTAGATAGCGTAAATGAGTTTGAGCTTGAGCATGGTAAAATTTATTAATTTTCATTTATGAGTTTTGCTTGTGAACTTTTATACAAGTATGATTTTGATGAGTTTCTAGTTACCAAAAAGAAAAAAAATTAATGAGGTACTCAGTAGTTCACAAATAATTAATTTCTCTAATGCATAAACTGGGCTCGAACCAAGCTCAAAGTTCAGTTCAAGTTAGTTAATCTTTTAACTAGCAAAACAAGTTAAATGCATTTTTGGTTGTTGAACATATTGTTTTCAAAATCGTGGTTAAAATTTCCGGTGTGTAATATGTTATTAAGTTAGAAGAGTGATTTGTTGGAAATAATGAGTTTTTGTGCATTATGTTATGTCATGTTTAAGGATTATATACGAGGGGTAAAATGGTCATTATAATGATGTTATCATTAACATATTCTATGACACGTAAACTTTCTAATGGTATATTATACGCTCAAAATAAACTTATGATGAATGAAACATTCAAGCTCTAAGGCCCCGTTCTTTTGGACTGAAAAAATCTGAACTGAACTGAACGATGTTGAACTGAACTGAACTGAAGTGAAGTGAACTGAACTGAATGTTGCTGAACTGAATTGAACTGGATTGAATGTTGCTGAACTGAATTGAATGTTGCTGAACTGAACTGAATTTTGCTAAAATTGAAAAATAAATATTGAAACTGAATTGAATAAATAATAAACATTCAGTTCAGTTCAGCAACATTCAGTTCAGATCAGTTCAGTTCAGCAACATCTAGTTCAATTTTCAGTAGCATTTAATTTAATTCATTTCAGTAATATTCAGTTCACTTCAGTTCAATTCAGCAATGGTTCAGGTTAATCATCTTATTTTTTTTAATCCTCGTCTCATTTTATTAGCATTAAAATTAGCAAATTAGGAGCAAATTCAAAAATTTACTAATACCATCATCTCATTTTATTTTTTTTAATCATCTTCTCCCATATGATCCATGATCTCATCATTTTGTTCAGCTTCATCATCATTATTGTCATCCTCCTCTCCCTGCAATTCCCAATTTTGGTGTGCTATAGTATTTCGCACTGCAAACATGACGTTTTTACGATCTGTTTTATTATTTATTCGATTCAGTTTCAATATTTATTTTTCAGTTTTAGCAAAATTCATTTCAGTTCAGTTCAGTTCAGTTCAGCAACATTCAGTTCAGTTCAGTTCAGTTCAGATTTTTTCAATCTAAAAGAACGGAGCCTTATTATACATATTTCTACTTCATTAACTATTGGTACATTTAACCAACTGTTAAAGGAAGCATGAAAATAACACTTCAAATTATTGACACGTTTCCTTTTAAATTACAATGTAATGTAATATTATTTCAATTTCAATTATTTCATTCCAACTAATTCATGCATATGAAGTAATCATAATGAATTAATATAAAAATACTTTCTCTGTTTTTTTAATAGTTAGAATATTTCTAAATGTCACATTTTTTAAAAAGAAAAAAATAAGGGGTATGTGATTAGTTAAAAAGTAAGAGAGGCAAGTAATAAGAGGTATGTGATTAGTTAAAAAGTAAGAAAGAGAAATAATTTTAGGTAGATGGATTGAGTTAATTAAAAGTAGAAGTGTCATTTACTCAAAAAAAGTTTTACCAAAAAAAAAAATGTCCCAACTAATTGAAAACGATCCAAAAAAGAATATGTCCCAACTATTAAAAAACGAAGGAAGTATTATTTAAGCTTAATTATCTACTTAAATTTATTTTTTGATATGATATTACAGCTTATATAACTATATCGTTTTAAATTTGAGTCATGACATATAATGGTGAATGAAGAATAGGAGATGAAAAAAGGTCTCAATTGTTAGCTCAATCGATTTCTTAACAAAATAAAAATACGATGGAACATAACTATCTGATATTTAAAATGAGAGCGACGTGGCAACTGCACCACACGTGCAAGTCGAAGTGCTACCTGAAAAAATGAAGATAGGCGTGTGCAATGTTGGAGTTATAGAACACCTCATTAAAAGATGTGGGATAATCTATTTTCTAGTTTCTCCTCTCTATATTTTGAGCATTGATATGGAAGTTTCAGTTGTATCAATAGAAACCATAAGACTATCTTCATCACATCTTCATCATCTTCAACCTTTCAATCTCTGTCTCTTTGATCAGCTTACACCTACTACTTATACACCTATCATTTTCTTCTACAACGCTACGGATTTTCACCCGACTTTCACTCAACTTAAATGCTCACTCTCCAAGACTTTGGATCTCTATTACCCTTTATCAGGAAGAGTGAAAAACAACATTATTGTCCATGAATTACCCGCTGGTGTTCCTTGGTTCGAAGCTCGAGTGAAGGGTCATTTGTCCAGTTTCCTTCAACACCCTCGAATGGAGATATTGAATCGGTTCCTTCCGTACCAAAATTTCTATGAACAATTTGATCCAAGAGCTCCAACAGTAGGTGTGCAAGTGAATGTTTTCGCCTGCGACGGGATTGCACTTGGTGTGTGTTTTTCTCACAAGGTCATGGATGGAATAACGAATAGTTCCTTCATGAAGACTTGGGCCGAGAATTCAAGTGGTTCTTATGAAAACCTCATGCAAGTAAAACCAAATCTATTTGAGGCTTCTTCAATGTTTCCACTGCGGAAATCATTGCCTTCGCGCTATACATCTTTGAATAGCGATTGGTTTGGTGAAAATGTGTGCAAGACAAGGCGATTCGTGTTCGATGCAGATGCTATAGCTGCCTTGAGGAGGAAAGGAAGAAGTGAGTTGGCGGGGAATCCTAGTCGAATCGAAGCATTAAGTGCTTTTTTATATGGAAACATGCCATGAAAGCTTGTGAAAAGGCTTCAGGTTCCCTGAGGCCTTCCGTTCTGTTTCACGCTGTGAACATACGGAGATTAATGAAGCCAGGAATGTCGAGATACTCGATTGGAAACCTCGTTTTATACACGATGGCAAGGTGGAATCCAAACGAGAAAGAGATGGAGATGAAGGAACTGGTGAGGTTAGTAAAGGTAGGTGCGGGAAAATTCAATAGTGAATATCTACTGAACCCGATGAGATCGATTTCGGGTGGGGAAAGCCTGTTTGGATTGGAACCTTTGGAGAAACCAATTATGCCAAAAAATTTATAATTTTGAAAGATCTAGGAAGAGCAGGATCCATTGAGGCATGGATGGCATTAGATGAGAGCATCATCAAGTTTCTTGAACGTGACCCCGAGTTTCTTGCTTTTTCTTCCTCGAATCCAACTTTTACCATGCCCAATGATACTCCGTCCTCGAATACTTACGGGAAGCGAATGTGAATAAGAAAATGATAGCTCGACCCCGTATACAATGTAAAGCCATATTATTTATGTCTTATCAGTAATTTATTTCAGTTCAATGTAATTCAATTAAATTCAATTAAGTTCAATTCAATTTAGTTCGGTCACAAAAAACAGGGTCTAAAAACCGCATTCCTTCCTACATGTCGAAGAAGGGAAAAAACTATCTGTGTTGCTATTTACAGCCCACTTTTTCTGAACTACAGCCCACTTATGCCCAAAATATCCCTTCCATAATTTCCTTCTTAATTTTGATGTCCTCTTAACAACCTATTTTTCAAGATTGAACTTTTTAACATCAAAATCACACCTTTTGCTCTCAATCATGGACAAAAACACGAATAAAGTACGAAAAACAAACTCAAAAAACAGTTAATTTGATTAAAAAAATTCAAAAAGTGGATTGATTAGGGTTTGGAGGCCGTTGTTATTGAAAAACGACCACCGAGGCCGTTTCGCCTTAGGGCAAACGGCTTTGATGCCGTTCTTAAACTCTGAATTTTTAATGTTAGAGTTTCAGAATTAGGTTTTTTGATTTGAGAGCTTTCTATTTTTATCTTTTCTGACTTGTTCATAATGAAAAGTGCAAATTTGTCAAAGTGGGCTGTTGTTCGAAAAAAGTGGGCTGTAAATAGTGATACCCAAAAACTATTTACATCCAGATCTTATGTAGCCATTTTAAATAAAATGATTCTTTTATTTTTTATTTATATAGAAAAGGGGTTTCCCTTCTAAATAAATCGGAAGAGAAATCCTTTTTTATTTTATTATTGTTTATTTATTGAATAAATTCTGAATTTTTTTATGGAGTGTTTTTTTCTTTTTTATGTGCGTGTTTTGTATTTTTACGGTGTTTCCAAGTTTAATTCATGAAAATGTAGAAAGACTTAACCTAACATCGTTTAGATCTGGATCCATTCACAGGAAATTATGAATCAGATTTTGGTCGAAGTGTTTTTGTTGATGTGCCAGTTGACATATTGTCTACTACTTCACTATCATGATTTATTTTTTTCGAAGATGCAAATTAAATATTCCTAAAATGTACTTCTAGATTGTAATTGTAATTTTCAAGATATACTACTTTTTCTATGAATGAAATTTTTGTTCTTTGATGGTGCTACAATATTATTATAGAACATTTGCAAAATATATTAACTTTATTATAAAAAATCTGCAATATATATATTTAAATGGACTTCCGTATATCACAAAGATGGGAAGAGTTGAAACTATGATGGTGCTACAAAATCTGGTACAAAATTAGTAATAATTGCTGATTTGGACGCATAATTTTGCTCTTTTGCATAGTATTGTGTTTCTTCTTCTAGCAAATACATTTCAGAATTCAGATCTATGCACATGAAATTAGAGATGAAACTTACCCCGTGATGCTACGTACCAACAAAGCTTTTTGTGTTCTATTTTGTCTCGCCCTGTTTGAAAAAACTCACCAACCAAAAAGATTTGACAATCGTCGTACTACAAGCCTGGCAAAATCTGTGAAGGAAAACAGTTCGTCTAGTGGGTAGAATTTAGCCAGACTATTCCTCCATCTTTGCTTCATCATTTGGTACACCTTCTACTACCTCTTTTTCCCCATTCGATTGGTTCCGAAGAGGCAAATCTCCACTTTGGCAGTGTTCTACACCATCCATCTCTTTAGCATCTTCTGACAAACCATTTCCATCGTTTGGTAAGGCTTCTGCTGACTCTTTTTCACCATCCTGTTGAGGCAAATCTCCATCTTGAGCATGTTCAATACCTTCCATCTCTTTAGCATCTTCTGATTCGCTTTCATTTGGAGTATTATCCACGGTACCCTTTTCAGGTGCAGTCGTATCAGATGAATGTGTCGTGTACTGATCATACTGATAGTTATATCTCGCCTGATATGAAAGGAAATATTTTGCAGATCGAGAAGTCAGAAAAATATTACATGAAAGACTTTAAAGTATATAACAAGTTATTTTGGTACACAACTTTCAAAGAACATGGAAACAATATATAAGAACAAAAGGAAGCATACCTGGTACAGATGATTTATTTTGTCAATTACAATCTGGGCCATCTCCTCGGTACTGCTAACAAGATAAGACTGCCCAATATCTTCAACCGAGCGCTCTGTGTAACGTGAAAACTCATTTAAGTTGACAGCAAGGCGGTCAGGTCTCTGGAGCAAGATTCGAAATGTGGGTTGCAGTTCGTAGCATTGTTCAAAGAGAGAGCGCCGGCAGAACACATAAAGCCCGAGTCGAGCACGAGACATGGCAACAATCAATCTTCTGACGTCACGTAAGTGACCCACAAAGCGAGTACGTACAAGAGAGAGCAAAATAAAATCATTCTGCTGCCCTTGAAACTTATCAACTGTTGTCACCTGCACGAACAAGTTTGTAAATGATGGCTTAGAAAGACATGAATGTGTCAAGATCATAAAGTGGATGAAAAAGAACAAAATATCGATTATACAAGAAGTTTCGAAGAAAACAAAATGCCAGTTAAACGTTCATTGGATGACATCTTAGATTAGCATATGCATCTGAATTATAAAAATGCTGAATCAACAAATTTACCTTACTAGGTGGACCAATAAAATCATATGGGACACATCGTCTATTGATAACATCACGAATAAGAAGTTTCTGGCCATTGTAAGTTGTCAAGATGGATATCTTGTTTGCAGGATATCCCAACAAACGCATGTAGATATATACACTAACAACATATTCAGCCTCCCCTTCATTCTGGTAGAACCACGGAGAAGGGGCACTCTCACCTCTGCCATGGTAATCAGGCACATCCACCAACTGATAATCAAAGGAGAATCCAGAATTTGCTTTATGGAACACAGCCTCTTCCTTCACATTCGGAAGATCGCCCAAATCTCGGTACCTCCAATTATAAAGTTTGGCTATGCTTGGCCTGGCTCTACCCTGAGCATTCAGCTCGATATAAGGTATGCCCAATCGAACAAACCTAGTAAATAAGCTCTGATCCATGTGGCTGTATTTCTGAAATGCCATATTCTTGACAACAGGGGGTAACTGATGATGATCACCAATTAGTATGCAGCGTTTTAGCCGCGCATAGCCATCTTCCTGCCTCTGCAGCAACATCGGGATGAATGTTTCAATCTCCAAAATTTGGGCACTTTCTTCCATCAACAAATTATCGTATTTGAAGCCCAACTGTAGGAAGTCCTTCCTTTTCAAGGCTGCATGCGTGCAAGTCATTGCCACTATCTTGGCTTGCTTGGTCATAAGATAATTTGCTCGATCAGCAGTTGATTTGAGCAATTCAAATGCCCTACACTCTTCTAGTTCTTGGAACACAGTCTTAAGATGACGAAAGCACCCTTTAGCTGCTCGCATGTCTTTCTCAAATGACTTGCCTGTGAAGACTGGTTTAGGTGCGTCAGAAAAGAAATCCTTGAAGGGAAAGCGGTCCTGAACAAATGTTGGTTTGTCCTCATTATCCGCACAAGCAGCAAGAAATTGTTCCCACCGCGAGTATACATGAAGCAACCAAAAGTATCCAGCTGTTTCGCAGGTGTAACCTACATCCTCAGGAAGTTGGAGAGACCTTGCAAGCCTCTCGACTTCGCTAAGCAATTCTAACCGCCTAACAAGCATTGCATTCACACGACCTTGCCGGCTGAAGTCAAGATCAGTTGCTAGTTCTTGTTCTCCTTGGCCAAGTCGAAGAAGATAGCGGGCAGGCACATCTCTCTGAAACAGTTAAAAGTAAGACACATTAAGAAGCTAGTTCAAACATGAACTTCAATACTTGAAGATGATTTAAATATCAGAAATTTAGAATCATCCTTGTGAAAAATTCAAGTTAGAGGAATAATATTTGACGTTATATCTAAACAAACACCTTCCAGAGACCCCTTACCTGCATTATCTTCTCAAAAAGGTCATTCAGAGCCTGATTAGAATGGGTGATAATTAATGTCCTTTGTGAAGGACAGTTATGATATAGAACATTCAAGATTTGCACAGCAGTGTCCGTCTTTCCGGTACCGGGTGGTCCAACAACCATAGTAAGGCCAGGTTGAATACCAGATATGATGGCTCCAATCTGCCCAACATAAAAAGGAAAAGATTATATCATACCAACATTAAAGAATACAATTATCCGCAGCAAAAAGAGGAAATTCTGAATGGCGTACTTCATTAAACGAAAATAAGCAAGCAGTATATTAGAATTTTGTATAATATAAAACATAGACACTATAATCTAATTTTCCACAGCAAAAGCAAACTACTTACACGAGGAACCTGTTTTAAGACATCTCAGTATTGCACATTACTGTTCATACTTAAAAAAAAATTGTACTTTCTCATATTTATCATACAGCCTACTTATATTGTCATGAAAGTTATGATCTTGAAAATACTCCAAAAACAAAACAAGAACGTAGATGTTTGGCAGAAGATAATAAATCAAGCAAAGATTATACAGGGTTTAAAATAAAAATAATAAGAAAAGGCTTGCTAGGTACCTGTGTGGGCGTAAATCTGACAGAGTTCTGTTTTGGCTGATCTCGAGGATAAGGCCCTGGGTCTGGAGGTATGTATGCCTCAACAAGAAGTTTTTCTTTCTCGCTACCTGAATCTTCCATATTGGTATCATTCACTGAATCAGTAACTGATTTCCTGTTTCCTGGAAGAGCATGAGTTTTTCCTTTCAAAGTCCTAGGCAGCTTGATGCGGAAGGGAGGTCCTGGATGGAGGCTCTCGGTACCATCTGGATTTACAAAACAAACCTAAAAAAAGGAGAGAACTTGCTAAGTCTTAATTCATAATACTTTCAGAATTTACATGTCACTGAAGCAAATAAGCACCCCCACAGTTCCACCATATCATCGACGGCACAACATCAGAAAGTTTGTAAACTACCATCAGTTCTGATAAAATTAGCAAATCTTTCAAAAATTTCCTCAAAGAATTACGAACACGACTCACAATCAACGAAAAAACGCCAAAACAGAGTTAGAATATTTTATCTATTCTATCAGTCCACTCCAAACATCAAAAGACCTCAACTGAAGCACATTCAATTAAAAAAAAAAAGACTAACATCATTATTTTGTGCTTTCACCATAGTAGAGAAAACATTCATACTAACTTCAAGAAGCTCTCATAAAGACCTCGTTATTGATGCACAGAGATAAACTACAAAAGTAAAACTAGAGAGGCTAACGTTCCAAATGTAGATCAGAAAGGGAGAGAGAAGAAGTTGATGCCACTAACGTACAATGCCAAAAACACAGTAGATCGAGAACATAAGAATTGTCTCCACTGACATCACATGCAAGACCTTGTGCACTTGTGTGCCCTTTTATCCAAAAAGGAGGGTCATTTTTATTTTAAAGTAGTAATGGAATTTGTTTATATTAGGAGAAATCTGTATTAACAAATGAAAACACTAATAGAAATACGGAGAAACACGACCAACCTGGTATTCTGGAAAACACTCCTTCAAATGGTTTGCTTCGAGGAATGTATCTTTAAAATCTACTGTTTCCAGCAGATCAGGCATGTTGATCCATTGTGCAGCAGAAGGATTCCCATAACCCAAAAATACATTATGCAACCAGTCGGGAACAATACAGTATTCATTCATGAGATCTCTTATGGATTCCAAAATTGCTTTGAAATTATTTTCCTTAGGTTTCCTCCTCATCAAAATATTAAACGAGCCATAGACATCCTCAGCGCCTTTCTCTGCTATATCATTTACATCCATATGGTACTGTGCCGTATCTAAAGCAACAGTCACAGTTCTAAGTTCACCTTTTGGTGGTTTCCATTCCTCCCGCTTAATTCTTCCAGTGAAATCATTCATGAGAGATCCTTCCTCATCACGAATCTCAATAACTTCACATCCTCGTACATACTGGAGTCCCAACCTCTGAGGCACAGTACCCTTCCCTGCTTCCTCAGCACTAAGAGGTTCAAATGAAGGGCGTATTGAAAGTAGAAACAAAACATCATGCTCTTTAAGGGAGTTCCACTCTGATCTTATCTGCGCTTTATAACTGGAAATGCTAAAGGTAACATTTGCTGTAACAGAAGCTGGCTTGACTTCACCAATATTTGGCTGTTTGACCTCACTGATCTTAAATTCTTTTATTGGCACAGCCATCCTTGACCAACCACGAAATGAAGTATCCCCTTCATTATTAATATAGGCAAGGAGGTGAGGAACAGCTTCTTGAATATCTTCACGGATCTCGTATGTTGATTCAAGCCGGAAGAGATTGAAGTTTCTTAGAAGATAATCATGCAGTGTTAGAAATTGCAGATTGAGTTTTGGAAGAGCCAGACAACCTTCTCCAGAGTAGTTTATGCTTGGTACAAGGCTTTCGTCCCACATGATCTGCTCATTTGGATAAAGTGGAAGTGCATTTATAGCTTCCTTTTGAGATCGCTGCTTCTCGAAGAACGAAACCATTACTTCAATAAGAAAATCAACTCTTTCAGACCAGGGATCTTGATCTGACACCAGTTTGAGCTGGGAAACACAGAAATTGAACAATATAGTAAACAGAAATGCTAGTGAAATTTCTATGAGCGCCATACCATGTCTTTATAATTGCGCATGGACAAGTACAAACTAAAGAAGAGCTATAATAATTGAAAAGACAAAAGGATAACAATGGTACTTCTGAAGATCAGGATTTAGCACAACTCAAAATATGATTTTCAGAATAAAAATCAAAATAAAAACAGGTTTGTTTAACCTTAGCATACCTTGCAACAAACCAAGTCCTTTAGCTCTTCAGGAGAGAGCACAGACAATTTCTTGGAGAGATCAGCTCGTTTGTTAATTGCGCCAATATTAGACAATGCAAGTTCTCGCAACTACAAGCAATAAGATAGGAGCGAGAGAATAAGTATGATGGAGGAAGGAATGCAATTGAATTGAGGACTCAAAATAACATGTTCAATGCTTAAATTTTGCCAATTAAGTTAAAAGCTGTATTCTTTTGCCAGAAGACTTATAATGCATACCTTGGGGATCTTCTTAAATGCAAGAAGCTGGAAAGCTTGGAAACGATCATAATGAGATTGGAGCACCTCATCATCTGTCAATTGTGTCCCAACGTGATCATTAATTTCAAATCTCTCATAGAACTGCAGCAAGTCAACCAGCTGAGCAAACAGCCTGCCTTTCGCATGTCTGTAAAGAGCACTTAAATGACATTTTGCAACAACAGCCACATCAGCAACAAGAGGCCTTAAGTACCTGTGCCGGAAAACGGAGAGAAATGGGTCAAAAAAAGATAGATGTACCAAAGAGATTGGACTATATCTTCTACCTTTAGCATGGCATGCATATAAAATCCAGCAAGCAATTGCAGAAAACCTCATCTTTCTAAAATACACTACCTCCTTGTTGGCAGTTGACTTAATAGATCAATCAGAAATTCCATGAACCTCTCACAGTACAAGACTGCCGCATCATCAACTTCCCCATAAGTAAGATCGATGGAATCATCAACATTTTTTTGTGGAAAAACGTGGAAATCAAGAACCTGAAACGAAATATTCATATAATACATTAGCAGAAGACAATAAAGAAAGCGGATTGCAACTGTTGCATAGTTTTTAGATAAAGTATTACATCAAGAAACTCTTCAATAAGATTTCTCAAAAACTTCACTTCAACCAAGTTTGATGGGTCAAAAGGCAGTCCTTGTTTCATTGCCTCCTTGGCCTCCCTCTTGATCATCCTTTTCCACTTCTTTATTAAATCTGGAGTAAGACAAAGTTCCATCTGCAAATCAAAAAAAGCAAACAATTAAACAAGGGTTGGTAATAATACTAAGATGGCATAATCAACATAACAGCCTAAAAATTTACCTGAAATCGACCATATGACAAACTGTGCCAAGACTGCAGACCTCCCAATTTCAGAACCGTCTCACTCACGATTTCATCTTCCAGACTCTGAGACATCAAGTATTTTACTTAGGTATAAAAACATGAGACAAGGAGACAAGAAGGTATCACAGAAATATGAAATCAGAGCAAAAGAATGAATATACACCACCCATACAACATGGTTGAAGACTACAAAAGTGTTTGAACATTGTAGTTCAAATACCAGAGCTCTTGTAAGACAAATGTTCTACAACATGGACATCTAGATGGCAGGCACTAGACACTTGACCTTTTCATCTAGATGGTAGGCACTTTATCTATTGTTTATAAATTGTACTACATATTTACAAAGAGTATCTCAAGAAGCATAAACAATGGCAGAAATGAAAAAATCTTGCCAAGATCCATATAATTTATAATAAGACATACTATGAGTCATGAAACAGCATACCTGAAATGCATTAATCATAAAAACAAGGTAATTTGTCTTTTCTGCGATAGTCAATTCTCTCCCCTGCACTCAAAGTAAGAATAAAATCAGTGAGCGTAATGCAGGTGAGATCTGCAACTGTTTCAAATATGCTAGATTTAAGAAAGAAAGAAAAATTATAACGCGAATGAAAGGCAAATGTGAGGCATGGAAGGAAAACAAACCTCCTTCAGCAGAAGAACCCTCTCAAGGAATCTTTTGAAGACATCTTTCCGATCATAAAAGCATAGCCAAGCTGCCACATTCTCTCGAAACTACACATTACAGAAGTATTATTCTTCAATCTCATTCTTCAATATCAAGTTTGGAATACAGCTACATTAGACACTATAACTTCTACTGTAAATTAAATAAAACAAACAGATAAAGTCTAAGGGCATACAAAACTAACCAAGTTAGTTGAGAAATAAGCAGTTACAGATAGTTACAGATAGTCTAACAAGAAACGTAGTTTATGATACAATTGATGCTTATAAATTTCTCATTCATTTCTTCCTCAATACGAGAAAATTGTAATCCACAAATACCATCCAAAATTACCAACTTGGCTCAGATAACAACAGCATCAATCAACAATCAGTAAATATAATAATTTCATTGTAGAAGTTTTGAGACATGAAAGCAGCTCAAGCAAAGCTAGTTTTAAAATTTCGCATTTATAAACTAAAAGACCAACAAAAACCATAAAAGACAGCTTGTTCTACTTGGTACACTAATCCAAATGTAGCTCTACACCACAGGAAAACCCTAGAAACATGAAAGGGGAACAAAATTGCAAACTGAAATCCTAAATTTGTCAAAAGAAATAATGCCTAAGACAACCCTAAACTAAACTCAAATTACACCATAGCATTGAAGCAAATCATCTTAAGAAGCATCAAACTTAATTCTAACACAATGAGCTACTAGCTACCTTAAGAAAACCGATCATTAAACCAAAAAATTACCTTCTAACTGAAAATAAGCACTTAAAGATAATCCACAAAGAAACATAGTTCATATATTTAGGATTTCTGATTCATTTTTTCCTCAATACTACAGAGAAAACTGTAGTCCACAAATATAGCATCAAATTACCAACTTAGCTCAAGATAACAACAGCTTCAATCAACAATCAGTAACATATAATCACTTAACTGGAAAATTTTCGAGCACATGAAAGCAGCTGAAACAAAGTTAGCTATTAAATATCCATTTATAAACTAAAAGACCAACAAAACCCACAAAAAGGAGCTCTGTCTCTACTTGGTTCACTATGCAGCAACCCAGGAATGATTGAGACAAACCAGCCCACTTGTAAAAATTGCTAAATCAGGAAAAAGCGCAAAAAGGGAGAGACGGACAATAACTTCTCAATGTTCAATCAAAATGTAGCTCTACACCACATGAACACCCTATAAACATGAAAGGGGAACAAAATCGCATACCGAAATCAAACATTTGTGCAAATGAAATGCCTAAGACAACCCTATCTAAACTTAAATCACAGCATTGAAGCAATTCATCTTAAGTAACATGACCATCAAACTTATTTCCAACACAATGAGCTAATAGCTACCATAACAAAACCAATCATAAAACCAAAAAATTACCTTCTCATTAATCATAAGAATCATGGACATAACATGCTCAAAATTCGCAGTTTCTGGGTCACTAGTAGAAATTGTTAAATCGGGAAAAGAGAAAAAGGGGAGAGACGGACAATAACTTCTCAATGTAGTACTTCCAATTCAAATATAGATCTACATCACATGAACACCCTAAAAACACGAAAGGGGAACAAAATCGAATACTCTAATCCTAAATTTGTGCAAAAGAAATGACCAAGACAACCCTATCTAACCTCAAATCACAAAATAGCATTAAAGCAACTCATCTGAGGGAGCATCAAATTTTATTCTAACACAATGAGCTAATAGCTATCTTAAGAAAACGAATCATAAAACCAAAAACTTACCTTCTCATTAATCATGAGAATCATCGACATAACATGCTTGAAAGTTGCAGTTTCCGGGTCAAAATTCGGCCACAGGTATGAAAACCCTAGAAGAAAGGGAAACAAAATCGCATACTGAAATCCTAAATTTGTTCAAAAGAATAGCCTAAGGCAACCCTAACTAAGCTCAAATCCCACCATATCATTGAAGCAATTCATCTTAGGGAGTATCAAACCTAATTCTAACTCAATGAGCTAAAACCCAAATAAAACCAAAATCTCACCTTTTCATTAACCATAAGAATCATCGACATAACATGCTCGAAATTCAGTCTCCGGGTCAAAATTAGGCCACAGATAGTACTCCAAATTATAAAAACGCTAAATTTGTGCAAAAGAAATGCCTAAGACAACCCTATCTAAACTCAAATCACACCATAGCATTGAAGCAAATCATCTAGAAAGCATAAACTTAATCCAAATATAAAGTTACCTTCTCGTTAACCATTAGAATCATGGACATAACATGTTCGAAATTTGCAGTCTCGGGGTCAAAATTAGGCCAGAGATAGTTCTCCAAATACTGACTAACTTCAAGAATCATGACTCTCTGCAAAGGCACAGGCTTTCTCCCATCCTTAACCTTCAACTCCGTCTCGTATATCTTCTTCACAAGCTCCGGATCAAAACCCTTCTTCCCCACCACCTCATTCGACTCCCCGCCACCAGTTTTCATCCAATTGGCAGCAGCAATCTTCGTCAGCCGGTCCCGTTGGATCTCCGACAGCGTTATCGAGTTTGGAAGATTCGAACCGGGTTTGGACTCCACCGGTTTGTCCCCGAAATTGGTCGGTACCTCGACGGGGTACTCGGCGACATGGTGGCGCTTGAAATCGTACGCGCCGGTACCGTAGACTTTCGTCATTGTGGAGGTTGTGAGTGAAAATGTATGGAGTAATTTGTTATGTGTGATGCATAATAAGGGTTATGATTTGGGGATTAGGGTTTTGGATGAGAGAGGAGGGAAACACTAAACCCAATTGAAAATGTTTGGGTTTATAAATTTTCAAACTATTACAAGAGGAATAAGCTAAAGCTTAAAAATAAAATTCTTCTAATATTATTACTAACCGACCAGCGTTTTTTTCATATATAAATGGTAAGAACTAGGAGAGTCAAGTTCAGGTGAGACACCCTTGTGGTGTGACACCCTTGTGGTGTGACAACTCTTATATGGTGAGACAGGTATCAATAGTGTAATTAATTAGGTTTATAAAAATAATTTTCCAATCTTTTTTGTTGTCAAGCCCACAACAGCTTTACTTTATCTTGTTCAAACCGCCGATCATCCCCAAACCGCTACCGCCCACCGCCAATCTTCCATCTCTGTCGAATCTATCCACCGCTATCGACCATCTCCAACGATTATTACCTCCATCAAAGGCGGAGCCGACCATCTCTACTGTTTTTCAATCTGATCCTTCCCCTTTTCTTCTTCTGCGACTACTTTACTAGTGTCGGCGCTAAGCTTCTTGCCGCTCAATTGATACTCTTTTTTTTATTGTGGTAAATCATGGCATATTTTATATTTAGAGAAAATGAGAAAGTGACCTCCTGATGCAGCGATGTTCGGGTAGTTAAGAATCTATGAAGAATCTGAAGCCGCAGTATAAGTAAGTTTGCACTTTCAAGTTGTTGTTTTTATTAGTGCTAGACCAAAAACAAAAACAAACAGAATGAATTGGGGCACCGAAAAATTCCAAATTAATTTAGAAAAAGAAAGTAAATGAATTGGAAGTTAGAATGCTATCATTGGGCTAAATTCCAGGTTGTGAAACCCAAAGATCTCAAGGTGATTCCAGAGAGATAAGCAGCAGCAAGCAAGCAACAACGAAGGAGGAAAAATTAATTAGTTAGGTTTGCACATGCCTACTGCTATAACTTTGGACTTTAAAATTTATGTTCGGTGCAATTGGTTGTGAAGTGATGAAATTAGGCTTTTTCTATGGTTGTTTCAAAAACATACTGTGTTGTTTCAAAACATTACCGTGTTGTTTCAAAACAATATTGTGTTGTTTCAAAATACTCGGTTGCTCCATATGCTTTATTGTTTCAACAAAATACTCTGTTGTTTCGAAATAATACTCGGTTGTTCCGAAATAATACTCGATTGTTTCAAAACTTTGTTGTGCCTAGGTGTTTCTCAAGAATTAATGTTTTCATCTCACTAATCTCAAGATTTGAAACAACACAATATTAATTTGAAGCAACATAGTATTTTGTAATATTAGGATGGATGTGTTAGTCTTTGCATGTATGTTGTGTGGCATGCTTTATTTTATATGTATCTAACTGAAACTAATTAGGATTTTCAAACCAAAATTACAAATATGTTGTAATAACATGAATTTGGCACGACTCGTGGATTTTATTTTCAGGTGTGCTTTCAAAATCTAATTTGACATAGTGGAAATGGTGCATTTTTGTGTTTTGTTGCTGATTTTGATGAAACTATTTTCTCTCAGGTATTAATATATAATGGCTTATCATGATTGATTTTCTTCATCATAATGTGTGGATGATGGAGATGGATGGCCTTTTATTCTGTTTATAGAATATGCTAAATGGAGTTTTCTACTTTATATAATGCTACTGTGTTATAAGCAATCAAGGTTGATCTTGATATTATGTTGTAACTTATAAAAACATGAATTTGGCACTGCTCGTGGATTATATTTTGAGTTTCAAAATCTAATTTAACATGGTGCAAATGGCTGATGGTGAGGATATTCAACCACTCGTCTGTGATAATGGAACTGGAATGGTCAAGGTATGTAATTTAATGTGTTCTGTTACGGTTTTCGGGATTTAAATTTCTACATGGTGTTAATGGAAGTGCATTTTCTAGGCTGGATTCGCTGGAGATGATGCTCCCCGTGATGTGTTTCCCAGCATTGTTGGTCGTCCCCGTCATACTGGTGTGATGGTTGGCATGGGCCAGAAAGATGCATACGTTGGTGATGAGCTCAGTCTAAGAGAGGTATCTTGACTCTCAAATACCCGATTGAGCACGGGAAAATTCCAAATTAATTTAGAAAAAGAA
The DNA here is from genome assembly GCA_028411795.1 of Euphorbia peplus. Classification (NCBI taxonomy): domain Eukaryota; kingdom Viridiplantae; phylum Streptophyta; class Magnoliopsida; order Malpighiales; family Euphorbiaceae; genus Euphorbia; species Euphorbia peplus. The sequence continues at coordinate 733,499 of CP110843.1, read as the reverse complement.
AGTAAAAGCAGCAGCAAGCAAGCAACAGAGAAGGAGGAAAACTTAATTAGTTAGGTTTGCACATGCCTACTGCTATAACTTTGGACTTTGAAATTTATGTTCGGTGCAATTGGTTGTGAAGTGATGAAATTAGGCTTTTTTCTATGGTTGTTTCAAAAACATATTGTGTTGTTTCAAACATTACCGTGTTGTTTCAAAACAATATTGTGTTGTTTCAAAATACTCGGTTGCTTCATATGTTGTATTGTTTCAACAAAATATTCTGTTGTTTCGAAATAATACTCGGTTGTTCCGAAATAATACTCTGTGAGGCAACAATTTCTATTCATGTAGGTTTAGTTGCACTTTGCTTGATTTCCATTTAACCTTTCCCTTAGTTGCTCACTTTTTCCCATTGTAATGTTTGATTTTCTACAACCTGTGGACTTTCTTGCCATCAAATTTTTACCAAACATTATCAACTTATTACAGAGCTCCATTCAATCCAAAGTGTTAATTATATTTCATTCGAAACAACCGAATATTATTTTGAAACAACACAATATTAATTTGAAACAACCGAATATTAATTTGAAACAACCATAGAAAAATTAAAAAAATTAAAAATCATTTATAAATAACAAAAATGGATCTTAAAATGACGGCCTAATTAATTCGAGTTTAGTGGTATAATTTTTTTTTTGAAAAACGAGTTCGGGAAGAGCGGGAAAATGCAGTTTAAAGAAACTAATTAAAACTGTTTCTCTCTCCAGGGGTGACATCAGCGCTGAAATCACCTCCTCTTCCTTCCCTCCATTTTCCACGCATAAGGCCTTTTCTCTTAATTACAAGTTTGCCACCTTCCCCTGTTCAATTACAAAATTACCCCCGCATCTTTCCCTTGTCACACCATAAGTGGGTTGTCACACCATAAGCACATTGTCACACCTGAGCTTTTCTCAGAAGTAGGATTTGAGCTTTGATTTTTCTATTCACATACTAGTGAGTGTATCGATTGGGGTACGATCAATTGATAACTAATTGACATTTTTTATTTTGTTCAATTTTGACTTTGATTTTATTTTTTTGAATATGTTAATAATATTAGTTAATTCTGTTTTTTCTTTTTCGTTACGAGGGTTGAGAATTGATAATTTTATTTTTTTTAATTTAGGTAAAGATAAGCGTACACATTCGTAAGGTTATAGGTTAATCATAGACTTCAATGAAAGTTTACAAGGAAATTTACAAATTGCTTACTAATAAAAGCTAAATTTTGACAAAGCGGGGAGTCGAATCTTAAACATTTCAAGTAGAAGATGATCCGCTTATCACTTGGACCAATTATTATGAAGCGTTTGATAGATGGTATTAGCATATATTTGGTAAAAAAAGTAAGATGGTGTTAGCATATATTTGGTAAATAATTGTGAGAGTTGGGTAAAATTGGTCATCTCATCTTAATTTTTATGGTAAATTACACCAGTGGTACTTAAATTATACCATTTTTTCAAACTGGTACTTAAAAAATTATTTTGCACATTTAAGTACCAAAGTAACGATTACCTTCCAAACTAGTACCTAGTGACATGTTATGACAGGTTGACCTCAAGTCAACGTTGGTCAACGACAGTCAACGCGCATTTGATCAAAAAATTTATTGACCTAGTTGACTATTTTATTAAATGAATAATTTACCCTCTATTTTCTTCCCTCTTCTCTCTCCCCCATTCATCTTCTTCTTTTTCTTCTTCTTCTTCTTCTTCCTCCTCTTCCTCTCTCTTCTTCCTTCCTTTTTCTCTCTCCCACAATCCATCTCTTCTTCTTTTCTTCCTTCTTCCTTTAATTTTTATTTTTTAAAAAAATTAACAAACATCCAGATTTTGGTGGGTCAGGGCAAACCCGTCGGAATCTGGAATTTCCCAAATCTTGGAGTCGACATGCCAGGATATGGTCCAGTTCCCGAGAGGCCGAGATCTCGTCCTATCACCGTCGGGATATGGATTCCAGATCCCAGCGCGACTTGGAATCTGGATTTCCAGATTCAGGCGGCACGTTGTCGTCGAAATTTGGAATTTTCAAATTTCGGTTGCCGTTGGAACCTGAAAACTCCAGATTCCAGAAAGGTCAGAATTTAATATTTAAAAAGGGGAGAAAAGTTGGAAGAAGAAAAACAAATGAAGGAAGAAGAAGAGATGAAATTTGGTCAAAGAGAGAGAAAGAGGAGAGAGAATGGATGAGGAAGAAAAAAGTGGGGTTAATTTAGTCATTTAATCTTAAGGAGTCAACAAATTTTCATTAACCAACGTTGACTTAAGGTTAACCTGCTATAACAGGTCACTAGGTACTAGTTTGAAAGCTAATCATTAGTTTGAGTAATTACAGGGCAGGTTCTAGGGCTATGCGGCATAGGTGGCCGCCTAGGACTTCGAGTTCAAAGGGGCCTCCGATTGAGAGTGAAACGTTCATCTTTAATTAGATAAAGAATGACCGAAGATGAGTTATCGTGGATGCGGCGGTCATGGTAGATATGTGAAAATTAGGTTTGCAAACATGTAGAAGAAGAGGAAGAAGTGTGCTTTATTTGGAGTCCTAATGAAACGGTGCACTTTGATCTATTTTGAATATAATATTAAAAATGAATAAAAAACTCTAAAGAATTGGGCCTCATGGAAGGACAGGGCTCAATATTGGTGTTTTCAACCTGAAATGGATTAAGGATAAATTACACCAACGGTACCCAAACTATATTCATTTTTTCAAATTGGTACCCAAACAAAATTTTGTTCTAAAATAGTACCGAAACTATCCATGACCTCCCATTCAAGTCCAAATTACCTTCTACAACCAGTCACCACACGGCCAATGCGAAGTCAACGCCGGTCAATGCAATTTTAACCAAATTTTTTGGGCCCAAATAGTTATATATTGCTAAATGACTAATTTAACCCTCCCTCCACTTTCTCTCCTCATTTTCTCTCACCTCTACACCTCCATTTTTTTTCTTTCTACTTCTCTCCTCCTCTTTCTTTTCCCCCCTTCTTTCAGCAACAAGATTCCGGCGGAATCTGGAATTTTCCAGATTTCGGCCGGTTTTGGAACAAGCCGAAATCGGATTTCAGATTCTTGTCGATTGTGGAACGGATCGGATCTGGAAAATTTCAGATTTTTGATCCGTTGCATAACCGACTGGAATCTGGATTCCAGATTTCGGCAATGCAAGCGGCCCTTTTTTAAAGGAAAAGAAGGAGAAAAAGAAGGAGAAAAAGGAGGAAAAAAGAAAAGAAATAAAGAAAGAAAAAGGAGGAGGAAAACAAAAGAAGGTGGATGAGTTATGGTGGAAAATGGGAAAGAGAAGTAGTTGTGAAGAGGAAGAAGGTAGGAAGATCAATTTGGTCATTTTAGTATATGTTGGTCAAATGGGTCAACAAAAATGTGGTCAAACTTGCTTTGACCAGCGTTGACCGATCATTGACCATATGTTGACCGGTAGTAGGAGGTAATGCGTACTTAGTTAGGAGGTCATGTATACTTTGGGTACCAATTTAAGACAAAATTTTGTATGGGTACCAGTTTAAAAAAGTGGATATAATTCAAGTACCGCTAGTGTAATTTACCCAATGGCTCAACATTGGTCTCAAGAATAGGGCTCAATGTAACTTACTTATTTATTTTGCAAATAGGAAGAAAACTCTAGCCCTTTTTAACAATTTTTAAAGATTGAAATATTAATTTGTTTACTACAGTTACAAAAGTAATCTAGAACCATCATTAAAAATTTCAAACTACTATGTACATAATTGTTTGAATAACTTTTCACTTATAATAACATTTATGAAAATGTTTTAACCCAATCTTCTTAGAATTCTATTAGTCTTTTCTTGTATGTGAATTACAACACACATAACAGAAACCTTAAATATTAAAAATTAACTTTAAAGTTTTTTTAAATTGGACTTTTTTGTAAACATATAAACCATAGCAAATTCCAATAGAATGTGTAAGCACTTATTTTCAGTTCAGTTCAGCAACATTCAGTTCAGTTCAGTTCAGCAACATTCAGTTTAGTTCAGTTCAGCAACATCCAGTTCAATTTTCAGTAACATTTAATTTAGTTCATTTTAATAATATTCAATTAAGTTCAATTCAACAATATTCAGTTCGGTTAAGGTTAATAAATTACAAATAAATATTTATTATTTATATATAATATGTTAATGTTTATTATAATTTTAACTAGTTGATTCAATTTGTTTGCAAAAGTTGATGGATGTAAGTAAATATATGTTGATCCAACATATGTCCAATTTTTGAATTTGCTTATGTATTGTAATAAGAAATTCAAAAATCTTGTAACAGTGCGGTGTAGTATTAGGAACAAATTAACATCAATTAAAAAATTCAAAAATCTTGTAAAAGAAATTAAAATTAGCAAATTAGGAGCAAATTCAAAAATTCACAAATAGCATCATCTCATTCTATTTTCTGATCATCTTCTTCCGTATGATCTATGATCTCATCATTTTGTTCAACTTCATCATAATTATCTTCATCCTCCTCTCCCTCCAATTTCCAAATTTGGTGTGCTATGGGATTCCGCACTGCAAATATGACGTTTTTACGATCTGTATTAAACATATTTGAATCTACCATTCCATTAACATTCAGACCATGTTGTATAATCGGTATCTCAAACGTGCACAATCTTATAAAATTATGAAGCGTGAAAGTAGAAACAACATTTGTTATTTATTTAATTCAGTTTAAATATTTATTTTTTCAGTTTTAGCAAAATTCAGTTCAGTTCGATTCAGTTCAGCAACATTCAAGTCAGTTCGTTCAGCATCGTTCAATTCAGTTCAGTTCATTTCAGATTTTTTTCAGTTCAAAAGAACGAAATCTAAGTATGTTTGCTTAAATTAGGTACGTTTCTGAAAAAGTATAATCATATGTTATTTTTTGTAATTTACCCAGCAATAATATAACTATAAACAAATTCATTAGTTATGAATTGTTTTTATAAGTTGGATATTTTATTTGGTCATTATTCGTGCTTAGGACCTCCAAAATACTGGAGCCGATCCTAAGTAATTATAATAATTATGTCTGTAAAAAAGTTTTTTAGGTATCAGTTTGAGAAAGATGGTATACCTGGTGTGATGAGGTGTTAACAAGTTTATTAAAACCAATTAAAAATGAGTAAAAACATTTATAATAATAGATTCCCTAGGAATGAGGTTAGTTTTGCACAAAATTACATATAAAAAAGATGGAATCTTTATTACATGTTTAGTTTAGGGGACCAACCGGTGATAGATTCGTCGCAATAAAGACAGTCCCTACAGTTACCATCTTTACTTTAAAAAAGTAAGAGAAGCTCTGAAATCAAATCCATGGCGACAGCATCTTCCCCTGTTTCTACTCTCTCTTCCCAAAGGTAAAAAGCTCTAGTCTTTCTTGCTTACCCCCATCTATCCCTAATAATGGTGTATTGGTCTTGTTCTTTTTTTTTCAAATTTTTTCAACTCAATTTTGATTTATATATGTCCTTTGGGATTTTGATTTGATATCAAAGCTAAGGACTTTCATTCTAGGAGGTCAGCTTATTGGGTGGAAATGTGTGATCAAGCTCATTGAATTTTATTTGATCTGAAAGATATTCAAATCTTGATAAGGGTAGATAGTACGGAGTGCCGGGAGAGAATTTATGTTCTTGCTTTACGGTTCTTTATAATGGTTCGTGTTAGCCGACCCTGAATCATTTCGGGACTAAGGCTTTCTTCTTGTTGTTGTTTTGTTGTAGAGATTCAAATCTTGATAAGGGTCGATGATAGCCTAGCCTGTTTTGTTAGCTCTGATTCATTATCATCAAGTTCTTATCTTTTTCGTTAGGGTTCTTTCTTTTAAGGCTGATGTTTTTATTGGACATGAAACTTGAGGTTTGGAATTTCTGTTTGATTTTCAATAGCAGGTCAATATAGTCACTCACATTTGGGATCGGTTTCACTAACTTCGGAACAACTTCACTTCACTTCACATTTTAATTCAACATAGTATTTCCGTCCCTTTTACATATAACAACTTACTGAAACATTATAGTAATTCAATAGCACACGTGTGGCAGCCACGTTTTTCGCCTTAAGATTCAGATTTGTTCGGGATAGCACTAAGTTGGCATATAATCAACTGTGTTAGATGTCACATCAATGTTTCAAATGTGAAGTTCATTGGTTTTATGATTGAATAAAAATGAAGTTTAACGTGCTTCAATGACTGTTGGTGCATTTATGCGAAAGTATCCTAGTGTTGGAGCTTATCTCTTTGTGATTAATTTTTACAATTCCCAGCTAAGTAAAGTGCAAATTACTGGCAAATTTACTTTAATGAGTTTCAAATTATCTCACTGTCACAATTCTTCAAATATCAGTTTTTCTTGTGAATTTGGTGTAATCTCTGAAGAAAGATGATAATATTTGCTTATATCTAACTCCGTAGATCTGTTTGACAAGGTGAGAATTACTGCTAGAGTCATTTTGATCGAAACGGGCATTGATATTTCTACAAAAATATCCTTAGTTTCTTCCATATGTTTGATCTCTTACATTTTTTTGGTTAATAGAATGCATTGAATCAGATTCTACATTGATTAATCCATCTTACATGTTTATTTGCTTTATTGTTTTTCTGCAGGTTATTAGGCAAAGTAGCATTGGTAACAGGTGGAGCCAATGGGATAGGAGAAAGCATTGCCCGTCTATTCCACAAACACGGAGCGAAAGTTTGTATAGTCGATATTCAAGATGAAGTCGGGCAGAACGTGTGTGAATCCTTCAATGGTGATCCAAATATTTGTTACACACATTGTGATGTCACAAAAGAAGATGAAGTCCACCGTGCTGTTGACTTCGTGGTTGAAAAATTTGGAACCCTGGATATAATGGTCAACAACGCTGGATTGTCCGGTCAACCATGTCCAGACATCAGAAATGTAGACCTATCGGAGTTCGATAAGGTATTTGATGTAAATGTGAGAGGCGTATTTCTTGGAATGAAGCATGCTGCACGAATTATGATTCCATTGAATAAGGGCTCGATTGTTTCGATATGTAGTGTGGCGAGTACCACAGGGGGAATAGGGCCTCATCCTTATACGGGGTCAAAGCATGCTGTGCTGGGATTGAATAGAAGTGTTGCAGCTGAGCTCGGAAAGTATGGGATTCGCGTCAACTGCGTTTCGCCCTATGCAGTCCTAACTGGCCTGTCGATGGCTCACTTGCCGGAGGAAGAGAGAACTGAGGATGCCAAAGCCGGTTTTCGTGCTTTCGCTTCGAAAAATGCTAACTTGCAAGGGGTTGAATTGATGGCTGATGATGTGGCGAATGCGGTGCTGTTCTTGGCGAGTGATGAAGCGAAGTACATCAGTGGCGATAATCTAATGGTCGATGGGGGATTCACGATTGCGAATCACTCACTACGGGTCTTCCGGTGACAAGTAAAGTTCATGAACTATATTCGTATGCTACAGCCTTAGATGACCATCTCTTCTATCATTTCCACAAGGGCAAAAGTAGTACCGTTTTCAGGGTGATTGTTGTTATCGGGTTAGTATTAGATGAGTGAAACGTAACCCAATCCAAAAAGTTTCTTGTTATAATCATCATGCCTTTTGCTATATCAATAGTGTATCAGAAAATTCATCTTTTGTTATTACTCATTTCGGACTGTGCTGCCAAAAGCTAAAGTGATTTTCTTCTTGTTTACCAAGAAAATGACAGTAATAATACTTACAGAAGTTCAGCCAATGATATTATCTTTTCTCTCATATCTGCCAACGATTTTGAGTGGTTTATGTAAAAACCTCACACATCAATGAAGTCTCGAATGGATCAGGCTGTATGAGATTCTTATATGGGAAAACCACGTGCCAAGTGCAATCCTGTCGCAGACATTCACTTGCACAGCTAGTTGTCCTAACATTTGATCAAGCTGTGGACAGAAAGGTTGATATGGAAGGAACTTGTTGAACATGTCTATCCGAGGGTGTTGAATGAAATCGGGCTAACTACCCTTTTACTTGAGCTTCGAAATAAGGAACGCCCATAGTCGAAATTGTTGATAATAAGGTTGTTGAAGGAAAGCCTTATGAATATAGATCTTCTTATTGAAATTCGGTGCTTCTTCTTTTTACTATAGAACATTCTGTTGTCAGTGTCACATCTCGTTCATTGCTACATTCATCCATAGCGGAGTTGATTCGTCCAAGGATAAACCAGTCAGAAGATTGAGAAGAATACCTGATGTGGGTGCACGTCATCAGGCATTCAACTTGGCATTTCACCTCTGTTAGATCCGTTAATAAAGGGTAGGATTCTTAACAAGCTATCATACACTTAATGCTTCGTATAGAGACAGAATGGAAGGCTTCAAGGAACCTGATACGTTTTCACAAGCTATCATACACTTAATGCTTCGTATAGAGTAGGATTCTTAACAAATTCACTTTTTCCTTTCGTCCTCAAGGCTGCTACCACATTGGCATCGAACACGAATCACCTTGTCTTGTGGACATTTTCACTAAACCAAAAGCTATTAATCAGTGACGTAGAGTGTGCAGGCAGTGATATCCGTGGTGGAAACATCGACGAAGCCTCAAATAGATCAGGCTGTACTTGTATGAGGTTCTTATAAGAACCACTCGAATACGCGGCCCAAGTCTTCATGAAGGAACTATTCATTATTCCAACCATGATCTTGTGAGAAAACACAAGGCAAGTGCAATCCCGCCGCAGGCGAAAACATTCACTTGCACGCCTAGTGCTGGCACAAATTGATCAAGTTGTCCATAGAAATTTTGGTATGGAAGGAACTGATTCAACATCTCCATTCGGGGATGTTGAAGGAAACAGGACAAATGATCCTTCACTCGAGCTTCGAACCAAGGAACACCCGCGTCAAAATTGTCGATAATAAGGTTATCTTCTACTCTTCCTGATAAAGGGTAATGGAGATCTTGAGTCTTGGAGAGTGACTATTGAGTTGCGCTATGATTTCAGTGAAATTCGGGTGAAATCCGTAGCGTTGTAGAAGAAAATGAGAGGTGTATAAGTAGTAGGGTGTAAACTGATCTAGGAGGCAGAGATGGAAAGTTTTAAGATGATGAACATGTGATGAATATGGTCTTATTATATTTTCCACTGATACAACTGAAACTTCCATTTTCAATTTTTAAAATCTAGACAAGTTTCACTCTCAATTTTTCTTATGATTTCAATAAATTATGTTTCTCACTGATATCATCACTCAATAACCGAGGTCACAAGAAATGCTCGTGACCAGGCCATCCATAGCTCCCATGAAACATTTATACAAGTACAGTAGACTATTTGAACTCTTTTAGTAATTTTAGAAGACTATCACATTAGTAATGAGAATATTGTCCATGTGACACTCGCACAACTATCACGTGTCTCCCATGTTAGTGATTGGAATTATTTTATGACATGTTGTAGTCAAGTCAGTGACTCGTGGATTTGTGTGACCAATTTTTTTCTCATTAATAATGTGATATGGCGCTGACATCATCCTTTCAATAGTGTTGGTGTCTTGGATTCGATTATTATAATGATTTTATTGAAGAATATGTATTGTTTTAATAATTATTGACTAAAAAATATACTTTTGTGACCATTTAGTTTTTATTTTAGTGACCATGAAAACTTTTAACTCGATAATTCTAATAATTCAATCTCATTTTATTGTATGTTAAAAATTCTAGATTTATTTCTTTAGGAAAAAAATATTCTAGATTTATTAAAATGTGACCCACTTCGATTAAGATGTTCTTAATTATATTGTACCCAAAAACCATGTAATTCAAATTTTTTTTCAATTAGGAGTGACGGGTAAAGTTGAAGTTGGACATTTGAATTAGGTTGGCATCCTCAAACAAACAACCACAAAACCAAACCTAAAAAACCAAACCTAAATACATTAAAGAGCAAAGAATTACAAAAGTAAACAAAACCAAAGCCGAAAAAAAAACAGCCAAGTTAATCAATACATTAACCCCAGTTGTGTTCACATGGTCAATGATTGACCAAATATAATTTGGTCAATGATTGACCAAATACAATTTGGTCAATTACCGTTAGATAAAAATCTAAGGGTTGAGATTAGTTTGGTGGTTTCATTAGTATCTAATTTTCACCCTTAGATTTTGATCTAATAACTATGCACCTTAGAGACGCTTCAAATAATTGATTTAAACACAGTCGAGTTTGTAAGGCTGGCCCAGACCCAAGCCCAACTAAGGCCCACGGATAACTGATAACTAACATTTTATCCAAATTAACTGTATTTCCAAATATCAAAAAGACCAAAAGGCCATTCATCATCTTCTTCCTGACCTCAAAAAACCAAAGCCACTTCAATTCAATGGCTTCACTTCATCATCTCCAACACTCTTGGCTTCCATCTTCTCTTACCCAGAAGCCATCTTCTCTTTTCCCATCAAAGCCTTCTCCTTTCAAGCTCTCTTTCTCCCTCAATCCACCCGATTCCAATGCTGATTCTGCAGAACCCAAATCACAGAACCCGGATGAACCCATCCCGGTTCCTGTCGACCCTGTTAAGCTCGCGTTCGAGAAAGCTAAAGCCTACAAGAAAACGATTCAAACCGATAAAAAGGGAATTGGGTTGAACCCAATTGAGGATTCTGCTCAGAGAGCTAAGGAGCTCAACAATGGAGGATCTAAGGTTGCTGCTGGAAGCAAAAAGTCGGGTACTTTTTTGTTGGGAAATGCTATAATTTTGTGAATTTTTCATGATTCCAATGATATGTAGGTGTGAATTTGTGCTTTTGGTTGTGGGAAAATGGCATACTTGTGTGGATTGGAACTTTCTCCATGAAGTTCAGTTCGGGTATCTGATTCGAATGATGATTATAAAGTGAAGATTTTTATGATGAGTCTGCTGTCTACTAACATGTGCCTATGAATTTGTGCTTTTTCTTGTTGTTGTTGCCAAATGCTATAGTTGTGTGAATTGGAAGTTTTCGTAGAAGCATTTTCGTGAATCCGTTTGGATTAAATGACTCGTCGTTGGAGGCGCGACATGCTAAGGTGCTAGCGGTGATGACAGGAATGCAGCAAATCAGAAAAGGAAAAAGATACTAAGTTTGCTTTACACTTGTGAATTTGTACTTGTTTTGTTAATAGCATTTTCGTTGAAGCCTGTTTTGGATTATCTGATTTGAATGATTGAGAAATGGCGATCTTTATGCTAAGTTTAACATGTAGGTATGTATCTGTTTCAGGATTAAAGGGAAGTGATATGGGGAGTTCGGCTCGAAACAGTTCAATGGTGGATAATAATGCAGCAACTAAGAAAGAAAAGTTTTCGGTTTCAAGCATTGATTTCATGGGACTTAACTTTGCGGATAAGAAGATAGGCAGGGGATTGCCGCCTGGTTTGGTTCCTCCAACCGACCCTTTTCCACTCGGGGACATGCCTGAGGTAGAGATAATTGTCGGAGACTCAAGAAATTTTGATGATCCAACACTTTCCTCTCCTGAGACTGGAGAAGTAGAAGATAATCCTGATCTTTATAAGCCAAAGGTTTCAACATGGGGGGTGTTTCCCAGACCCGGAAATATTTCCAAGACGGTATATTACTAATTTCACTCTATTTCGTTTATGTTTGGAAGTTGAAACCCTGGTTGTTATGAGAACATTGTAGTCTCTGAATTCTATGACAAGTCAAGTTTTAGAACTAAGCTGATTCACTCTATATATCTTGTTTGAATGCTTAGTTTGGTGGCGGAAAAACCATTCGTCCTGGAGATGTTCTTGAAACAGCAGAAGAACGAGCTGCTAAAGACGATCGGACAAAGCAATTAGTCGCAGCGTACAAGAAAAGAATGGGGTTAAATATTGATCCAAAGGTGAAATCCGAGTGTGAGAAGGTACATTTTCGTACTCCTATATATCTCGTATGGTATGGCTGAAGCTATGTTTTGCAGACCCTTATGTCAATCCTCTTCTAGGATTGCATGTTGTAACATATGAGTTTACACGAAGATCTCGACCCAAGCCTTTTGCCATCTAACTATATAGCTTGCAGAAAGCTATATTTCTCATCAATCCGCCAGTCTCTCATAAAGTTGACTCTCTCTATGTTCTTTTCTGAATCTTATATATGCTACGAGTAGATACTTCGTCACGAGATTTTTACTGTGTCCTTCAGTGAAATCCCGAAACGTTTGTGCACCCATATTAAGCATTGGACTGCTATTGTTGGCCTGACACTTTATACTTCATGTTAAGCATTGGATTGTTCTTTTGAGTCCTCAAGCAATTGTTGATAATAACGGTTTAAATCCATCATTTGTGATGGGCTGTATAATGCTTCCATTAACCCGAGAATATTCACTTGGAGAACCCCAGACATGTAATCTTTCCGAATCAAACACGTTCGAAATCACGAGCAAGGAAATTGTGATTATAGCTATGCATCTCTGTAGAATATATACAATTTCTGTTCTTATCCTAATAGCAGCTTGGTTTTTCCATGTAAATGCTTGTTATGCATCTGTAGGAGGAGAAGACGTCCAAATCTTTTTCGCTAATTCCGGTATTTTATCTGATTTATAGGTTTTGAAGGAAGGCGACTCCTTTATGGATTCCGGAAAGCTTAAACAAGCACTACCCTATTATGAAAAGGTTATGGATAAGTTGCCATTTCAGGTAATTGATGTTAAACATCATAGACATGAAAACACCAAGACAAAGATTTGTGAAATCTCATGTTATGTAACGAAATAGCTTGCAGAAGCTAGCTGATATGTTATCTTTCCGTTTAATATCTTATCAGAATACCGTAAATTTGTTTTTGCAGAGTGAACTTCATGGATTAGCTGCTTTACAGTGGTCTATCTGTCAAGATTCACTAAACAGGTAATTTATGTTCTTACAACTCTATAGATTGACAGTCGAGTAGTTCTTATGTCCGGCTTTAAAGTCCGATTATTCGAATGCTTGACAGGGGAAACGAAGCTCGAGCAATGTATGAGAAACTTCAGACCCATTCAAAAGCTAAAGTGAGCAAGAGAGCGAGGCAATTTATGTTCAGTTTCCAGGTAACTTACTATGAATTCTTGAGAGCGGATAGAAGATATATCATATGATATATACGAATGGCATAAGGTACAAAAGATACCCGTACCGGTTGTTAGCCAAGACCAATTTTACCTCTACCATCATAAATTTTATCCGACACGAGAGAACTCAAACAAGAAGAGACCCACATAATGCCATGTGTCTTTGATCTCTAGTGATGAATGAGTGATAAGTGAGAACGTGACAACGAAATTCATGACTGAAGATAGAACTCCGCTAGTAATGTCCAAAATCGACTCAACTTGTCAATGTTAGACCCTCAATCTCACAATTTATTGGGTGTCGAATAGAATTGCTCTTGACTATTAACGATATGAGTAATATTTCGGACATGTTGTGAAACAAACCATTGATCTCTGAGCACATGACAGGCCATGGAAAGATTGAAGGTTACAGGCTCAAATTTTATGCCAAAAAGCACAGACTATCAGAACTATTTTGAGGCATTCATAGAAGACAAGTTCAATTATCCTGTAGGAGAGACCCAAACTGAAGAGGGTGCCCTTAGACAAGCCCTTCCATACATGTTTTTACTTGTTTCTCCCATTTTCATTGTTGTGTTTATTGCTATACAGGGAGGAAACTCACATTAGATATATACAATAAAACATCTATACAGTAAATATACAGTAAACGTTTATGACTAGATTATTTGTATAACAGTGAGGAAGTTATTTCTATATTGAGTTTGATACCAGTAAATAAATAACAACACTTAGCAGATGTCTCTCGGTGCTTATTTAAAATAAAGTTACAAAATGAACTTTCCAATACATACATAATTTCAATAAAAAATTGAATATCTTATAAATTTTGTTTAAATCTTTAATATATACATATTATATATACACGTATTCTTAATAAATGGTTTAATATCTTATAAATTTTGTTTTTGGTTATTTAACTGGTTTTCAAACAACACATTGGATGCCGACTAATCCAGTTTCAGGTGAACAGTTTGGCGGATTATAGTATCAAGCTCCCTATCAATAACGATAGTGGAACTCGAACCATAATTCTTTTCCTAACTCAACGCTTTATCTACACTTGAGTTACCGATCATTGGTCTTATAAATTTTGTTCAAACTCCTTAAATTAAACATTTCCTATCTGATAATTTTTTAACACTACTCTGGCCGGCCTAGCAATAGAATGAGTTAATTTAATAAAATGATTATAATCTAGTATCACTTATAGCGACATCCCAACTGTTTGTACTTGTCATTGTTAGTTAGTTGAATTTGTTTTCATCCTCTGTTTAAAAATAACTAAATCTTTTTTGGAAAAGATGTCCCTAATTATTTTTTAACCTTTTTCCTAATGTGTCGATGCTATTACAGGTGGATGTTGTTATTAATTTGTAACATAAAATCTTATAACTTTTTTAAATGTTAGTTTCTTTTGTAAAAATATGAGAAATTAAAATATCATGAATTACAGTAGACGAAATATTAATATGTTTTTTGTTTAATTTCTTTTGTTTTACTTATTTCTTTAAAACTCTATAAACATATAGGCATAATGGACGAAACACTAACCCTTTATTACCATAAATGAAAAAACGACTAACATTTGTGAAAAATTTCACTTTTCAAAAACAACCAACATTTAAAAACGAGTGGAGTATTTGTAATTATATCAGTATATTACACTCCTAATCCTTTAAGTTTTCATTTAATTTTATTATGACGTCTGAATTTTAAAACGGGACATTAGACACTATGAAAGTTAATAGAGCACCATCAGACATTATGCAAAACCTATCATTAGTTAATAAGAACTAAACTAATTAGTTTTAGATAACAAATCTTGGTTTCTTTGTGTAGATCTTACCAATATTCGATGATAAATTAAAAGTTAGTAAAGTATTTATTCTCTTTAATGATTATATATATTGAAGTAGAAGTTTTGTCTAAAAGTTATACTTCTTTGATACTCCATTTATTTATAAGTAGTTGTTATATCAGTAGTTTATATTAGTCTAGTTCAGTTCTATTCAGTTCAGTTCAGTTTAATAATTTTCCTTCCGTAAATGCATTTCAGTTCAGTTTAGTTCTATTCAGTTCAGTTGCAAAAAACATGACATAAAATCTAACAATATTTTGTTTTTATTTAGACCGCATGTATGTGTATTGATATAATTCTCATTATGATTTAATTAAGTTAAGGCTTCTCAACCCCTTCACCGTAGATTAATTAGTGAAAATCAAACACGGGTTCTCCTCCTACAAATTCGATATACATCACCAACTAAGCAACAAAACATATAGGCGCCACCTTCCTAGGACATAATCAATATAGGTCCAATTATTTCTAACTAGTTGATATGAGTCGTCTATTCGAACACTTATAACCGTCTTTAAATTTGATCTAGTACAATATTTTTAAAACATTCTTTACTGATATAGTTTTTCATATAGGACTCAATTAACCATATTATACTACTACCTCCATCGTTATGTCTTCATTCAGTTTTAGTTCAGACATTTTACCCTCGTATCAGAATTATTACAAAATATTATACACTTTTTTCTCTTTGGTGTGTGTGATGTTTTGCTTAAAATGGGGACGATGATATTGAAGAAAATTTATAACTAAATTCTCACTTTAGATAAATAAAGTAATCACATGCTTGGGCACCAAACAAAAAGTATATCCCAAAATAAATATCCCTGTTCCTGAAATATGTGATCCACACTTCCAAAGGCATAATCTACTTTTTCTTTCTTTCAATTACTTTCTTTTCTCTACTAAAGTTGCTTTCATAATTTCTTATCTTTAATGTGTAATTTCTTATCATAATGTCTATCATTAGGTGTAAAATCAATATCAAACCATCATTAAATACTAATTCTTTTTTTGCATTTCCGCTTTGTCACATGTGTGGAAGGGATTAACCTAGGGATTGCACTTCTTTTTAACCTTTAATCAACTCAATATCAACATATTATTATTAGTTTACCTAAGATAAAAAAAAATCACATTTTATTCGGATATGGTATTTAAGTTGGTATAGAGTCCCCTTCAAATTTATTTATTTTGGCATAGAGTCGATTGTTTCACATTTTTTCAACTCGGGTTCTGTTCTTTTTTACTGAACTAAATTGAACTAAACTAAATTATTAAATGTATGCCTTTAAATTTTACTGAATTTACTGAACTGAATTGAACTGTATATAAGTAAAAAAGAACATAGCCTCTATATAGAAGGGTTAGGGGGGAAGATTAATAACTAGCTATTTCAGGACGAGGACAAGACTCACAAGCAAAACGTTATTTCATATTGTTTTGTTTGTATGAACTCCAATAACAACTATGACAACCGAATGCACATAAAAATACTGCAACACATTGGTTTAACGTTGAGCCAATCTAATACGCTCTATTACATAACCTTATTGTGACATTATCCAACTATTATTATACATATTCGTATATATGATGATAGGAAGGAATATATATGTTTTTTGGTAATGCTGATAGGAAGGGATATTAATTGCAAGATTGAAACAAGAAACATGATAATAATTAGGAGACATACATACAAACATAAAATAATTAGAGGAACAAGATAACATGGGACAATTTATGGCAAGAATTTGGCAGTTATACAAGGTTTTTGGTGGCATTTGTGAAGCTTCATGTGATCTTGACCCATAACCCAAACTCAAAGGAACATTAAGTCATGAACTTAATTCATTATACATGCATATAGTTTCCACTTTATATTGGATTTTTATGTGTTGATCCTTATCATGACAATGAGTGTTTTTTTTTGGACTTTCTTTATCTCTTTAGGGTTTTCAATATGTCAATAATTATTTCAATTTGACACTTTAACTCTTAATTAATTATGATTACACAATTAATGGGAATGGTAAACTACTTGGTAGAAATGTGTTGCCTCATGAGATGAAACTTAATTATCAACTCGTATTTGGATTAGTTAGGATTGTCGGCATAGGATACAGATAGTTAGACAAACCATAATTATACACACTAAAAAAAATCAAGGTTGTAAGATTTTGTTTATCTTTCTCTCTATCTTCATCCTTTCGAGCCGTTTTTTCTCGTACTTTTCACTGTTACATTACATTATCACCAACTTTAAACCAAATTATTTGAAAAATTAGTTAGTAACACACAATATTCAAATATATGATGCCGTTGGAAACATGTGTGCAATGGTCCACTAGCTATAGTGTCTAGGCCACACTCCTTTGTCAAGGATTCAACTTCAATGAAATTAATGTGTCCAGATTACTAGCTACAAACATATATTAATAAATTTTTGTCTAAAAAATTACCACATGCATCTGTCTTTCAGTTTTCTCATTCTTTTTTGGAACAAATTTCCCTTGATACAGATTCTTGTCTCCCTATATTATTCTCAATTTATTTAATGCTACACATACATATACATATTTCATACTAATTGTAGGTAGTTAATATTTCAAAAATAAAAATAAATCTATAATTGTAGGCATTTAATGCAGCATAGATGCTATTATAATGAGAAAAACAACATTATTTTATTTCTTTCTCATAAAAAAAACAACATTATTTGGTCATAGCTCTATTTTAAACTTTTGCGCTTGGCCATTGACTTTTTATTAGTTATAGTAGTCACTCACCTGTATAAGTTGGTCATTTTTCGGTCATTAATTTAATAAAATTTTATCATTTTTGGGTCAAAACTAAAAAGAAATAAAAACGTTCAATATTAAAATTTCTCCATTTCAAATAAAAAAATAATACTAAAACTAAATGTTGTCAACTAATAAAAAAAATGTTTTTGATAATTTTTTCCCATTAGTTTTATTTTAATGTTTTGTTATGTGAAAAATATTTTAAAATTCATTTCAATATTTAACAAAGACTTTTTGTATCATTGTAATGTATTACTGTAGTATCATATGATATGATGTTGAATTATATCCGATTTGTTTAATTTATCTGCCCATTGCTCACGTGAACCTAAAAATTCAAATGAAGTTTGAATTATTTATCTTTCACTTAAAACTTTTTTTTAGCTTTCAAGAAATTTGATTTCCCATCACTCTGACTATATGACCGTTTGAAACAAAATTATTTTTTTAAAAAAAAACAATTGATTTTTTTTAATAATTGAGAATCTTAAACAAATTAAGTTACTTTATAAAAAAATTATGAAAATAGAATTCTGATTGAATACAAATAAAGTATGCTAAATCTCTGTTCTTTTGAATGAAGCTGCATTTTTCCTAGAAGAATTTGTTAAATGGTTATAGATCTAATTAATCTGATCCGTGCAAAATGGAACGAGTGAAGCTCATTTTAAGAAACAGAGTCATCATGATTGTTGATTGCGAACATAATGCTAATCGTATCATCAGTGACGGGAGGGCCATCATGATTGTTATTGTCATTGACATTCTCTTCTGTGTTTGAAATAGCTTGACTTTCTAAACGTGGTTGGATTAGTCTACGCTCATTGCACCAATTTGTTATCAATGGAATAACAGAGTCGTCCAGATGATCTGTTAAACCTGCAAAACAGTAAACGTAAGTCAAGGCGGGCCGTTGAACGGTGACTCCTTTCCGATGCTTAAGTTAGTAAAGAACTTAGTGATCGAATGAAGAATTTAGATTTAACCCCTCTACAAAATCCTAAACTTGGCATTTTTTTCAGTTTAACTTCTCATGTTCAAGGCTTTCCACCTTAACTTCTAAACTTAAAAAAACAGGTCATTTTGACCTATGAGTCCTATGTGGCGTCTACGTGGCAAAATAAGGAAAGTAGAGAAAATTTGAAAATTTTCAATTTTAGCCATTTGCAAAACGACCCTCAAATTATTATTTTTCTTTCTTTTTCGTCTTCTTCTTCTTCTTCTTTTCTTTTTTTATTTCTTCTTCTTCCTTCTTTATTTTCTCCTTCTTTCTCATTTTTTCCAGAAATCTGAAAATTTTGAGGAAAATTTTGAAAAATTCCTAGAAAATTAAAGATTCCAGATTTTTGGAATTTTTTAGAATTCTAGATATTTCCAGATTTCAAGAATTTTTCCAGAAATCTGAAAATTTTCAAACTTTTCCTAGAAAATTCCAAAAATCTGGAATTTCTGAAATTTTCCAAAAATTCGAACATTCCGTAAATCTGAAAGTTTCAAGATTTTTTTTGAAAATTTTGAAATTTGTGGAATTCCATGAGATTATTGGAAATTTCCAGAAATGTGGAAATCCCAAATTTCTAGAAATTCCAGAAATCCGGTGGAAATTCAAGGAAAAAAAATGAAAGAAAAAAAAAGAGAAGGAAAGAAAGAAAAAAAAATGGCAAAAAAATAAATAAAATAAAGATCAAAATTGATATTTACCGAAGAGTGTGTTACACTAACCTTGAGACTGGTTATTACCTGAAAATGGTTAAACTGACCTGTTTTTTCGAGTTAAAGGATTAAAGTGGAAAACTCTGAACAAGAGGGATTAAACTGAAAAAAATGCCAACTTTAGGGGTAAATAGTGGGTTAAGCCAAGAATTTACTCAAGAGATTGGTGCAGTGAACGTACCTTGAGGTGCATATACCTGCCTCTAAATGAAAATAGGATCCTAGTACTCGTCGGGTTAGGACTGTCATGCCTAAGAAAGTCGGTCAAGAGAGTTCTATAAGGCATTCTTGTTCAGTAGTATGTTTCTTATTCGAGATAGGTTTACTAAGTAGGAAGGGAGTAGAATGCACATAGGAGAGAGAATCTCCTAGAAGTTTTGACTATTCTACTTCAATGATGTGACATATATGACCCTTTAACCAAGTCGTATAAGCCCAAGTGGAGTTATAAACGATTCTCATCACCAAAGAACACTATGAAATATAGACTGGTAACAGTTAGGGAGGCCCATCTTATCAGATAAAGAATTAAGGTTTAAACTACCTGTATAACCTTAACCCTAATCACAACATAACGGAACACGACAATTAGATCAAAGACATCATAGCCTTCCCTTCTCTCCCGTCTCCCTGCGTCGTCCCCTCTTTCCCTCTCTCAGATCTTCAGCCTTATTTTACGGATCAATCACTGAACCAACGCAATGCGATTATCTGTAGCGGGTGGTACTACATCGTGGTGCTAAGATATGCTTTTGCTACCACTTCCATTACTCTGAAAGATTAACTGGTTCTGTTATTTAACGTATGCGCGAATTTGTTTATCTCAAATGGATTAATTGGGTATTTTGTGGTGGATTAATATTGAAGATTTCTAAAGTGGATATACATTTACCTATTTATGTACTTCCCTTTTTTAATTTATTTTTATGAGATCATAATTAATATTGTTTCCTTAATAGGATAATCATGTTTTGTTCTCATGGTGTTGGGTATGGAGAAGAGGAGCGTCTAAAGAGAAAAGACCATTAGGCCTAAAAGAAAGAGGTCCCACAGGCTGCCCATTTTCACCGTCCATCTTTACAAAAAGGGCCACCGGCCACCACTTTCATTGGTGGATTCTTACTCTTCCATACCAACACAATTCCCTTGGTTTTCATCCACTTCTGAAATTCCATCAATACCCTCTTTATTGGTTATGATTTGTTTTAAGAATGTTTAATTTTATTTTTTATTTTCCAAGAGAATATCTAAGCGTTCATAAACATACACTACCAAATAGAAAACAAAGTCAAAACTGAATTATTCTACTAGCGACATGTCAACCAGAATCGGTAAAAAGGATACCACGGATGTTGGCATCATGCACATCACGCTCGTGATGATCTAAAATGAGATTTTTCGTGTAGTTTGTTATTCAATCTGCAACTTTATTCTCTTATCTATAAAAGAGCACAATTTGAAACTTCTCAATATGTACTGAAAAACTATAAGCCATTTTCGATCCGACTCTCTCAAAAGATGGTCAAATGTGCATCTCGGATTGCCTTTTGAATAGTAAATAAACATTTAGATCTGTTTGATTGAGTTGTTAATTTATAGTTGCAATTAGATGATGTTAATCGTTAGTTATTGATAACATGCTAAATATTCATCATACACATGAGACCATAAAGTTTTTGTCTCAAACACGAATCTCTCAATAAAAAAGCCAATCAAGGAGAATTTCTTTACTTCTTGATGTATATTTTCTTCACTTATACTAACTTGACAAGTTGTATGAAGTTAGAAACTAATCTTATTATATATGCAAACTTATCATGGGTCTTAATGTGGATTTCTTTGTCTGTAAAGAATTCCTAATTACTCGAGTCTCTACATTTGAGTGAAAGGTTTGAAGTCCAAGTTTCATCTATATTAAAAAATTTAACATTTATTAATAAGAATCTAAAAATCCACCATGTTTGTAGTATGCAACTTTTAAAATGGATACATATAACTTCACTTAAATATTTCTTTACTTAAGTAGAATATCTTTTTTCTTTTAAAATTAGATCTTCCTAAGCAATTTGAGATCGTCATCTCTAATGTAAAACACAATTCTTTTAGTGCAAATGTTTTATTAGTCTTTTGTCAAAATTCACTGTTTGATTTTCATATTTTGAAAAACTCACTATAAAGTTCTCATCTTTTCTCATAATTAACTTTTTAGTCATTTTTGTCCATTTTTTAGATTTTAAACAAAATATATTTTAACTTTTAAGACATTTATACTGAAATGCAAGATGACCTTGTGATTCTGTTATGTCATGTCTGTCTGTATATGTTGAAATATAAAAATTACATATCTAAGGAAATGGATAAAAGGAACAAAAAGTTAATTATAACGAAATACAAAGACCTTATAATGAGTTTTTAAAAATATAAAAATCAAACAATAAATTTTAACAGATTAACAAATCATTTCCCCATTCTTTTATAGCCAAAAAATATGCATTATATTGTCTATGAAGTTTCTTTTTCCTAAAAATACAATTGAAGGGTTATTTACGCCATTTCCACAAATAATTGTTTATGAATATCTTTCTTTTCTTGAATTTCTAATTCCTTCTTACTTAATACAACAGTTTCCATAAAAAAAAAAAAAAAAAACATAATATATACCCAATAATCTCTGTTCAAATTAATAATCAAATTAAGGCTGCCCACTTTAAAAAAACATCATCTAAAGGAATCTCCATAATTATTTCTTCTTCAACCTCTCCATTGCAAACACACCAAGAAATCCAAACCCATTTTTCTTCCATGTTTTCTTGATCCTCCATTGAAGATGGTCCAGAGGAAGGTATCAAGTAAGCTTGGATTCCAAGCTGATCATCTTCTTCTTAAATCTAACCTCAAACCCATTTGTTTTCAGCACCAAGATGGCAAAAACAGAGGATCAGACATGAAGAAGAAGATGAAAAGATCAAAACCAATCAAAATTTCAGATTTTGACACCTTGGATTCAACCCCTTTGAAGAAAAACATCCCCCAGATCGAAAAGTCTCCATCTTTAGCTTCTCCGGTGACTCCAGTAGCCCTTCAGAAGCCAAAAGTGGTGGCTGTACCTTCTCCAGGGGCAGCAGTGCTGCCACAGAGGCAAGGTTTGGTGAAGTACGGTGATGGATCGCCGAATTACATGAAGGGTACTTCCAGTTCAGAGGCAAGGAAGGAACGTTTGAGGAGAAACAGCTCTGATCAGAGTGAGAAGCCGAGGAAGAGTTTTCCGGTGAGGAGTTTGACAAAGAGTCCGAGCTTTAAGCCGGTGAGAAGTGGAGCGAAAAAGAGTTCTATTGATGCTTTGTGTGCTGATGTTGATGTTCAGAAAGCTACTTGTTCTTCAACTCTGAAGGACTCGAAGTTTCCGGCTTATCTGATGCTGAATCCGGGGGGGACTGAATCTGAAGGGACTTCCGTGTTGAAGGTGTGTCCGTATAGTTATTGTTCGCTTAATGGACATCATCATGCGCCTTCCCCGCCTTTGAAGTGTTTTTTGAAGGCAAAAAGGCGTTCGTTGAAGAACCTGAAGAGCTCGAGAATGCAGGTTTGTTTGTCCCCACGAAAAATCGAGCCATCCTGTGATGAAAATGAGGGAGTTACTACGGATTTCTTCGTTGAAATCTATGCGTCCGGAGAGCAATTAGAGAGGAATGGAGACAACAAGTACTCTTCTGATGGGGATGATGTAGTAGTAGATGAACAAGAAAACAAGGACCAAGTTTCGGAGAATGTATCCGGTGCATCATCGCCACAATCCGAGATTGATTTGGAGGAAAATTTTGTTTCTGCGTTCCTGAGCTTCTTGTCTGAAGAAGCAAGGAGGCGATGCAATGAGGGGAGTGACGTCGAAGAAGGCGAGAATGTTTCTGAGGATTGTGATATGGAATGGGAGGAAGGGCAGAAAGAAACTTGTGTCAAAGTAATTAAGCAGTTTGATGATGAAGCTGAGATCATCAGGTCAGATGATGAATGCGAGGAAGGCGGAAGCTTTACCGAGGAGATTCTAGGTGATGATCTGCTGCAGGAGTTCTTTTGTGAAGAAAGTGCCTTGTGCAGTTCGCAGTTCGATGAAAGTGATTCTGAGATGGAAGATGTGATGCAGAACTGGGAGATTCTCACAGCAAAGAGCGAAGAATGTGACAGCGATTGTGATTTGGGTGATTCTGTGAATCCTGCAACGTCAATGGAGGATGCGATTGTGGAATTAAAAGTAGCTGACAATAATGATGAGTTTGAAATGAATCATCAACTTGAAGCTGATGCAACTGATTTGCTCCAATGCCGAATTGCAGATTCTTCCGAGATTTTTGATGAGATTGACAAGGCGGAAACAAATGATAGCCAGAAGTTGGAGGAGACAGAACCTGATCAGAGTTCTGGTCTGGACGAACTCCAGAGTGATACAGCTGAAGATCCAATTGAAGAACAAGAGCACGTTCCAACTGAAGAGGTCAACAATGAAATCGATTCGGCTAATGTTGTTGAGATTATTGACTCATTGGACAAAGATGAAGGAACTAACAAGTCGAAGATCTCAACTTCCGAAGAACCCTTGGAGCAGAACAATTCAATGATCTTGAGTAGCATCTGTTCAGATGGAATTGGAAGTAGAGTTGAGGACTCGGAAATTGAAGTGAAAACCGAGTCAGATGGAGAACTAAACCCTCCAGTGGCAGATGAAGGAAACAACGTAAAATCAGGAAGCAGATACCAGAGAGGAAGCAATTCCAGGGATGAACTTGCAGATGCCTTCAACAGGAAATGGACAATCAATTGCAGGAAACCAATAACAGATTCAGACGAAGAAGAGCGCGAATTCAATCCAAAGGACCCGAATTTCCTTCCAGTTGTTCCTGATCCTGAGGCAGAAAAGGTTGATCTCAAGCATCAGGACATGGACGACAGGAAAAACTCCGAGGAATGGATGATTGATTATGCACTCCAACAAGCTGTCACTAAACTCGCTCCGGCCAGAAAGAGGAAGGTAGCATTGCTCGTCGAGGCCTTCGAAAAGGTCTTGCCGATCCCCAAATATGACACTCGTCAATTCAGGAACAACACAGTTTCAGCTTTTTCTCCGAGACCTATTCAAGCATGTAGCTAATGTTGTTTTCAGAGGTAAAACAAGATATCTCCGCATTTCTTATTTCTTTCCATTTTGCACAACATAATCGGTTATGCATCACATAGCATGAAACCCGATGACGATTTTGTTCATCAAATGTTGATTTGTGCTGGCAGTGATCGAAACAACTTAAGCACTGTCAATAATAAGTTGATCCGGCGAGGTCTACAATAGCTATTAGCTAGCAGGCTCATGACCTAGGAGTAAACTAGAAATTCCGTAGAGCAACTAACTCGTTCTTCAGCTATTCTAACATAAGTTGAGGCAAAAAACTTGATGGCGTGATGGTGGCTGAATGGTGGTCGAAGCATCGTATGCAGTTTCCGGTTACTCCTAAGCTCAGTAGTAAGTGTTTGAATGAAAGACTATGAAGCTTAATAGTATGTGTAATAGCAGTGTGCATCAATTCTGTTTGTTGTAAGTTGTTCTTGTACGGGGGCAGCCTCTGCCTTCCAAACGTTAAATTATGGTGGTTATTTATGTCTAACTTCATATGGCAAAAGCTATTGTGATTTATTTATATATTGACTATCATATTGAATTCTAAATTTAAAAATTTAACGACTATGGTTGTAATATCGAAGTTCAGTTCACGACCTATCAATCACCAGTGAAAATTCCAGCGCAGCGCTTGTTGAGGCGTTGCAAAATTAAAATCCAATCGGTGCTCAAATCACACGTTAGATTCCATATTAGATGTTGATGCAACTGACAAAGTTATACACCTGTGTTTCAAACACCGATATTTAATGTTAGATGCTAACATTTGACACCAAACTGGTGATTCAATTCAATCACGGAGATTTTGCAACCGATGTTCAAAACACCAGTTTTATATGGCAAGCTGGCACGAATGAACTTTTACAGCTAAACCTTACCTAGCATACATCCTCAAAATAAGTACTATAATGAGAAAAATTAATATAACTCATCGTATAACTGAATATTGCTTTACAACTTCAGAATTTGAGCTAATGTAATTTCACTTTCATCTGTACTAAATTTACATGAATCTGTCATAACGCATACAAAATAAAATGCTCTAATATCAAAATATGTATGGAACACTGACAGAAGCAATGATCAGTGAGAATGCTTTCCAAAATCTCAAGTTTTTCCCTCAAAATAATGCTTATCTCTGAAGAAAGACACCCTTATGTAAGCCCGGATGAACAGTATATGAGCCTAATTCTCCTATGTGAATTGTCAAAGTGCATACAAAAACCGGTATTCAAACCAGTGGTTCAAAAGCAAAACAAACACGGGTTATCCAATCACCAGATTCGAGTGTCAGATATTGTTGCACCTGAACTGTTCTAATCTCGAACGGTGTTAGATGCTAACATTTGTACTGGAGCGATGACTGTATCACCGAATTCTTTGCTTTTGGAACCAATATTTTGAACATTGACTTTGTCTGCTTTCTCACAACCCAAACATATAAGAGCACAAGACCCGCAAACTTTGCTTTCTCACAACCCAAACATATAAGAGCATGAGACCCGCAAACTTTCAACCGGGCTTTACTTGAGGGTTTTTCCACAGATGCGTCATTATTTGGAGGAAAAAGCCAAAATCTTCACATACGCATCTTACGGTCTGGAAGCAGAGCATATCTCAAACACAAAATTAGATTATGTGCAGATATTACTTTACTGATAAATCGGACTTGATGGAAGGAGATTCCAGGAGAAGTGATCGCAGCTTTTCAACATAGTTTCCCAGAGTGCAGCTAGAGCGTTCGTTTGGCAAGGTTTGAACATCAGAAGTAGCCTCAGCATCCACCGCTTTCTTGGTCACTAAACCATCATGAAATATTTTGAGTGCATCCGTTGTTGAAAGAGAAGCCATAGATTCACACAGGGCTCGAAATTTGTCTCTCTTTTCTTGTGTTTCAATCAGCTTTTCTTGTAACCCATTCGGAAGGCAAGCAAGTGCACTTTTGTGGAGACAAAGAAAATAGAATAAAAGAAAAGCAAACAAATTAGAACAAAAACTGGTGAAAGAATCCGTAGCAAGAATATCATTCATTTTTTTAAGAAACACATATTTAAGCCCTTGACCAATTCATTTATATAGATGAAGCCCGTGATCTTGGCGGATACATTAAACCCTTCATCGATTATTTTTTAACACATTCAACTCTCTTCCGTGACCCAGTTGTGTATGTGATTCAAACTCGGTTTAGCACACATGCAACTACTAGAATATCACTGTTTTAACAAATCACTTGACACAGTAAGCCAGACCAGAAATTATTTTCTAACAGGTCATGTCATGTCAAACCGTGAGATAACCTTACGGCATATAGCGTCAAACTAACTCCAACCTAACCAAACTCATTTAATGTAATTGTTTTAGTTTAAGGGAACAACAACGTGCTGCATGATTCTAAACAGAAACCGAATCACACCCAACTGGACCGTCCAATAGGGGCTTAATATGTCAAAAATAATAATCGATAAACGTCAAAAACTTGATGACACCTCTACGAGCTCAAATATGCATTTTTCCTTCTTTTAACAATTGATTTACCTGGTGACACCTCTAGCGGTACCCCAATCATAGCCTACAACCACTGATTCTTTAAAACCGACATTAAATCCCTCTTGTGCAATTGCTTCCTTTCCTGCTATAACGCCATCACGATATCCAATCTGATAAAAATCAAAACAATAAGACCATCATCACCAAAATAACAAGCACACAGAAATGGAATAGGCTAAAGTACAAACTTAAATCATATCTTTATTAGACCCGTGTATAAAGCCGTGGAATGCCAGTATTGTTTCATAGACAAAGCAACTTCGAACTCCATCAACAGAAATGTAACACCAATTTCAGACTACACTAAACCCTCTTTCCATTAATTTAATTCCATGTCTACACTACCTGAAATCAATACAATCAATGACCGAAGTCACAAGGAAAGCACATGACCAATCTGTCCTCTCCACTCCATGAGTGGCACCATCACAACGGTTACATCACTAACCACCTTAGGAAAGGACACGCGTCACCATCACACATGGGAGTGTGTCCAGCACGTGAACCCTTACTTCTAGATAACCTCCTCTAACTAATTCCTTTCAAGGAACCAATGGACGCGAGACACATGTCTAGGGCAACCCAAATCAACTATAAAAGACAAGGTATCTTCTCCTAAATGCTATGTTCTCTAATATACTTTCCTCTCTATTGATTAGCCGCCTTTCCTCCTTTACTCAATACTAACTTGAGCTTCGGAGCAGGTTAGCTGGTATCTGGCCCCATTTGCTCACCGTTTGTTATAGATCTCAGGTCACCGGCTAACTAGAAGGATCCCACAGATCTACACTGTCACCACTACCTAAGCTCCAATAGCCTCTACTCGAAACCGAGTGTTAGCACTAACATTGCAGGGTTCCACACATAATTCCGCATCTATGAAGTCTAGAATTGTTAAACTTACAGAACACTAGTGCTGAATTTTACAGTTCTATATATACATGGAGTCTAAACACAGTGTTGTTGAATAACGATAGACTAACGTTCTATCTTAAAATTAAGGTGTGTATTCCTTGCTTCTTCTCGCCCATTTCCGATCCCAATCAGATGTTCTATCCAATTCTTCATCAGAATCGCCCCAAAAGATCACTTCTTTACTAGACCCCGTGTATAAAACCGTGGAATGTCTGTTTCATAGACGAAGCAACTTCAAAATCCATCAACAGAAGATCTAACACCAATTTCAGACTACACTAAACCCGCTTTCCACTAATTTAGTTCCATGTCTACACTACCTAAGCTCCAAAGCATCTACTCAAAACTGAGTGTTAGTACCAACATTGCAGGGTTCCACACATAACTCTGCATTAACAAAGTCTATAAATTATTAAATTTACAGAACACTAGTGCTGCATTGTACAGTTCTATATACATGGAGTCTAAACACGATGTTGTTGAATATAACCATAGACTAACTTCAGCCCTATTCTTTATGCCTTATCAGTAATGTCAATCAGTAAATTCAGTTCACTTCAGTAATTTTAGTAATTTTCCTATCAGTAAATGCACTTCAATTCAGTAATTTTCAGTTCAATTCAGTAAGTCTAGAGTTGTTAAATTTACAGAAAACTTGTGCTGAATTGCAAAGTTTTATATATACATGAAGTCTAAACATGATGTTGTTGAAAATAACCATAGACTAACTTCGGCCCTATTCTTTATGCCAT
Organism: Euphorbia peplus; assembly: GCA_028411795.1. Taxonomy (NCBI): domain Eukaryota; kingdom Viridiplantae; phylum Streptophyta; class Magnoliopsida; order Malpighiales; family Euphorbiaceae; genus Euphorbia; species Euphorbia peplus. The sequence continues at coordinate 704,604 of CP110843.1, read as the reverse complement.
AATTTCAGTTCACTAAATTCAGTTTGGTTCAGTAATTTCCCTTCAATAAATGTGCTTCAATGCAGTAATTTTTCAGTTGAGTAAATTTCAGTCACAAAGAACGGGGCCTTTTACCGTGTGAAATTCCTTGCTTCTTTTGGCCCATTCCCGATCCAAATCAGAAATTTGATCCAATTCGTCATCAGAATCGCCCCAAAAAGATCCATCTTGATCCTTGAAATCAGCGCCTGAAACATATTTATCAAAATCACTCAAAACCCATATCCAAAAACACCCTTTTAAGTATATGCTCAATAAGGAAGCTTACCTATGGCGGCCGGAGTTGGATTCAGTTCTACTGACGAAAGTTGCAGACTTTCCGAATAAAGCTCCTTCGCGAAACTTCCTTCCATCTTTATCTCCGAATTCAGAACAGAAATGAAAGAATGGGTTTTGGAACTGTTGATTAGCAGAATCCGAGGTAGTTCAATGGGGAGGAATCGGCGGCGGCGGAGTTTGATCGGCGGCGGCGGGAAAGAGATAATAAACAAGTGGCGGTTGTAGATGCTTGGATGAGAAGCTCTATACTGAAAATGAGCCTTTGGGTATTTATTTTCGACATTTTTGTTGGGCTCTCTTAGAGCCCATTTACGAAATGGATCAAAGACTGACTGGAGTCATGTTCGAGTTGAATTGTGTTCTTCAATAGTTGTGCAATCGATGATCAACCCGTTAGAGGTTTTCTATACCTTTAACGTCATAGTTAAAGACTACAGGTTGTGGTTTATGGAGTTTTTCAATGGCTCTAATGCATTTGTTAAACGTTTGAATAATACTGTCACTCATTCTTTAGCTAGATGTATTCTTCATAATTGGGGACCATGATTATACGTACCTCCTAATTGTATTTGTTTATTACTTTCATAATTTGTCTTAAAAAAGCTTTTCTGGTTCAAAGAATAACATCATAGTTAAATTTATGTAAAATTCAAATAGTGCTTCAAGTGTTTTTTTTTCTTGAGTGGAATTTAAGTTTATTTCTTAATATATCATTTCCATTCTGAAATTGTCAAAAAATAAAATAAAATGCCTGTTACCTCTCTCGAGCTTTAAATGTTTTGATTTATCACTTGAACTTGCTAAAATGTTCAGATAACCTATGCACTTACACTAACTGCTTTAATGGCTCCAAGTACTTAGATAAAACAATATCAACTTATTAAGCTCGAACGAATAAACTATATTTGGGATGTGTAATACACTCGTCGAAGCAAAAATTTCAAGTCGTTTGAATTTTTTGTTTTGGCATGTGTATTGATCGTTCTAAGTGCAACCCATTTTGCTTAGTTGAAAGGATTGGTTGGAAATGTTCTATGCAAGTATATGAGATCATTTGAATGTTTTTAGTAAGTTTAAGATACAATCTAAGTAGTGTTGTCAATTTCTGACACGATAACATGGTTTACAGAGACAACCTGATTGACACGGCACGTTTGACACACACAATTGTCATTTTTCATCATTTATATCATGTATAATAATATAGAATTCATAAATGCACATAACACATTTATGATCCACTAACCCGAATTGACACATCTATACAAGTGTAAAATTTTGGCAAGTTATGTCTTTTTCTTTTTTTTCATATGAAAAAGACTTGATGAAGAACTAAGGAGGAATCATATACTACACTATTGTTGACATATGGAAGCATCTTTTATATCTAAAAAAACGTAAGAGAAATCACTAACTGAAAGTGAAATGTAGCATCTTCCTTGCACGTTTTAAAGAACTAATTTAAAATCATTTTATTAATTAATTCTCTTATTATGTAATATATCATGTGAATGTGATCATACTGTAATTAATTGTCTGTCAAATCATTAACATAAAATGCAATGAATTCTAATTAATTATGATTAACATTATTTTGAACCGATTAAGAATCTCATTAACTACACTAATTGATCATATTTTAATTTATTATTTTCAACCTGCAGCACTAAAACAGAATAATTCCTAATTAGTCAATTAATATGATTCTTCCATGCATGAAATTAATTAATAGTAATGTTATTCCTTTTGTTTTTGCAGGATTATGATTAGATTACAATTTTTGTAACGGTTTCTATATTTGAGCTGCCTTTATGACAATATATAAGCATTTTAACGATTAAATTTCTGTCATTTTATATGTTTATTTGAAGGGGATAACCAAAAAATCAAAAGTAAATTAACTCAGATTAATCAATAAAGGATTAAAATGATGCTCAATTTGAGATTTGAAAGCGATTGCCAACTTGGTTGTTCATGTTCTCCATGTGTTAGCATGTGAAAGTGGTATGACAATAAAAATCCTTGCACCAATTCTTTTTGAATCTAATCATGCCCATCTAACATTAAGAGTTATTTTTTATGTGATTTAAATAAAATTCATGATGAGGCCTTTTGATTGATTAAATTTTTTTAATTAACCATAATCACATATTGAGACTATAGTTACCAGCATAACGAATATAAAATTAAGCAGCTTATTTGATAGAAATATCATCATCATTAGAGAAATAAGAAATTTTTTATTGTAAGTCTAGCGTACAGATGCTATAAGATGCGCCATATTTTTTAATAATTGAAACAAGGCGACTCTTTAAGAATGGACATCTTAACTAGTTTGACACTCTCGAAAATAATAATAAAAAATAAACACCACGACTCGAATATTATTGATGAAAGCAAAAGAAAATACAAAAGAATTAACTGAAATGAAATTGATCCTTCATGGATAAATCATCACAGATGTAGGAACTACAAAATGTAAGACAAGTCCTAAAGTTTATTCTTGTAGGTTACCTAAGAAGAAATTGTAGTTTGTCTTTATTTTTTAAGGTTGATTTTGACTTAGCACTCTTATGGAAAATGTGAAAGAAAAAAAGAAATTAAAGCAATTACTATAATCTAAATTGAATTTTCAAACAAACAAAATCCAAAAGATTTTTTAGCTGAATTTTCTGCCATAGATATACCAGAATTAGTTCACCTCAAAATCCCAATAAATTGCTACATTTTCTATTTCATAAATGTAAGATTTTAACCTGACTTTCCATGCTATAACATTTACTATTATATAGAGAGAGAAACACACACAAAAAAAAAAAAAAAAAAAAAACTCTCTCTCTCTATAGAAGCCATGGATTTTTGGAGCAGAAGTATTAGAAGAAGAAGCTCTAATCCTTCTATTCAAATGGGTATTTTTGGGATATTTTTTTGTACTCTTGTTTGGGCAAATTTGAGCAATGGACAGTGTAGCAGAAAACAAAAGAAGATTGATAGTAGTTGTGATGTGTATGAAGGAAGTTGGGTATACGACATGTCGTATCCGCTGTACAATTCGACTGAGTGTCCGTTTATTCGGAAGGAATTCGATTGTTTGAAGTACGGCCGCCCGGACCGCCTCTACCTTCAATACAGATGGCAGCCCGCTCTATGCGACTTGCCGAGGTACACTCTCTCTCTTCTTTCCTTCTTTGTTAAGAGTATAATTATTTCGGAGGCGCGGGCGGAGAGATAAGGGGTTACAGAGGGCATGTTGATCGAAAATATGAAAGTTTAGAATTTAATAATGTAGTGTTTCATATAATTTTCATAATCTGTAATCTATAACTGATTTGATAGAAGTGACAAAATTTGCAACAGAATTATTCTTTATTCAAACGCAGCCCCCTCGAAAAAACCGAAAATTTTAATGTACTTTAAACTTTTGCGTTTTTGTTTTCGACTCTAGGAGAATATATTTGTTTCAAAGTTTAGAGAGCATGAAAGTTATGAAGGACTTTATATTCATACATTCTAACTCGGGTAGCAGAGCCACCGAGAGTTGATTCCTTGTTAGGCCTACATATATAGGCAAGTTTTGATCGATGCTATTAAATTTGAAATCGGTTTTCACTTAAAATAAAATCATTGATGCAACAAAATTACAAAAGGTGAAAAACAGATTTCATAAAACATAAGGATATAAATATACATTCCTAATCATTATTAAAGGTTTCGCTTATGTAACTTAGCATGACACGCATGGGATACAAACTATATATTATTAATACTTTACGGAATATTAATTGCTCGAGAGTGGAATTGTAGCACCTCAAAATATCCTTTTCGACAATGGGTCTGAATTTACCATTCTCAAGGTGAATTCGGGTGGGCGGGATGAAACGGGTCCTCTGCGCATCCCTCGCACCCCCTCGGCCGGGGCCATTGTTGTTTGTATTGAACTCAAACAACCGTAGGTTATGCTGACATGTTTGATGCTTTGAAATGTATAATTGGGATAAAATCATAGGGTTATCTTTATTCAATTATTAGTGGCATGATTGAAGTAATTAATAATTAAGCTTTTTAATAATTGGATTAATTATTTTGTTTAGGAATGAAAAGGTTGTTGTAATTTATAAGTCAACTTCTAATAATGTTGTGATGGTGTCATTAGAAAAATTCATTAAGAAAAATGTCCGTTTTGGAACTTTGGGATACTATCACTAAGCAAATTAATATATACAAAAATCATATAATTGATTAGTGAATTAATATTGCATTAATTATTTGTAATGACGATGTTGAGATTTTGGGGTGTGATTGAGTGATCGCTAGACCTATTCCGCTTTATCGGTACTCTCATGCTTTTAGTAGGAGTAAGGATAGAGAGATGGAGTGTGGAGTGATGGAGTGTGGAGAGATAGAAAGCTACCTTCCTTTTGTATGTGTATTTATAGGATATTGTGGGTTTTGTGATATTCCTCATTAATTTCTATTTTCATTTCGCTTATTATTTGTCTCTTTTTTTGGCCTTGCGGACCTCCATTATATAAAATAAAATAAAATATAGTATTATATGATGGCAGATGTTACTAGCCACGATCTTGGTTGGCCTCATATTAGTGTTTTGGAGACTAGATCCGTTAATGGGCTTGCCCACGAAGCCTCTTCATGTACTCCATCCATTCTGAAATAAAAGTTGTTTTAGTCTTTAGACAATGAAAGAAAATATGAATTAAAAATCGTTTAAGCTATTTTTCTCTTTTATCTCCATTTTAAACTTGGCTGAATTAAATGACGTCTTACCTATTTTCTCTTCTTCATTTTCCAATTAAGGAATTGAGAAGCTTGAGATATGGTAAATATATTTTTGTAATTAGTAATAATGGAAAGAATAATAGGTACATTAAATATGAAATGAGTAATTAATAAGGTTACAATGATACTTTTAAATCTCTCTTATTTTAGATTTTTTTTTTTGTGTAAAAAGACTTTTATTTCAAGATGGACGGAGTATTTCATATGTTAGGTTCAACATTGAGCTTGTCTTATGAGCCTTCTTAGGCCTGTTAAAGTCTTGGGCCTTTTGGAGCCCGCTTTATAACACCAACGGCGAATCTGAGTGTCATCGATGTCTAATTAATTGAAAAAAATACTTATACGAATGTCGACTCAAGAGTAAGGACGGACTGTTGTTACCCGAGTCTACCGTTGTTGAAATATAACATGAAAAATACGATGTTGTATCCTTCTTTCGGTGTGACTAATTTGGGTTGATTGTGAAAAATTAATTAACAGGTTTGATGGTGAAGAATTTTTGGAGAGATTTGAAGGGAAGAAGATAATGTTTATAGGTGACTCACTCAGTCTAAACCATTATGACTCCTTATTATGTTCACTTCATGCTGCTGTTCCTAATTCCAATATTATTCAGCCTAAAAATGCCTCTTTCCCTACCATCATTTTCGAGGTTAGTTACGTGAATTTGCAAGTAGAGAAATATGATATTGTATCATTCAATAACACACTTTATGTTTTTATACCGATTTATAATATAAAATAAATTGTGAATTTATGGAAATAAAAGAAAGATAGTTTGACAAAAACATTTCAATGTATTACACACTAAAATATATTTATTTTTACAATAAAAAAGTTCATATTTTGCTCGTTATTAATTTGACTTATGATAATTTTGATTTGGAAATTTTAATTTTCAGGATTATGGGGTATCAGTAATGTTGTTTAATTCTCTATTCTTAGTAGACATTGAACAAGAAGACATTGGAAGAGTTTTGAAACTCCAATCAATAAAAAATGGTGACATTTGGAAGGAAATGGATGTTCTAGTCTTCAATTCGTATCTTTGGTGGAACCGGAAAGGACCTTCTCAACCGTACGATCTCGTAAACACAAGACTATTTAATTATGATTAAGAATTAATTACTCTTTCGTTTGCATAGTTGAGTATATGTTTAGACGCAAAGAGAGGAGGTGGACGGGGTTTGTAGCAACCCCCACTCATTGGAGCCTATTCGCCCGAGCCCGTCCAAACCCAATCTATGAATATGTCTAACTACGAGCACACTCTAGGTTTGAATTTAAGCTCCGCTACTATTGGTAAATTAACGTTTTCTTTTTGTTTCAGATGGGATTATATTCAAGATGGTGAGACCATTATGAAAGACATGGATCGAATGGAAGCATTTAAAAAAGCTTTAACAACATGGGCAAACTGGGTAGATTCAGATGATGTGGATACTAATAAAACTAAAGTTTTCTATCAAGGAATTTCTCCTTCCCATTACAAGTAAGTCAATTAAACCATCAACATATTACTTCATTTCTATTTATATATTGGTGAAAAAAGTTTAGATCTCTTACGGTAGTCCTTAAAAGTATACGTCGAAAAGAATTGCGGTCAAAGTAATTTTAGATATAATGAAAAATGATATAACTACTTTTTATAATTAAAAAAGTACGTATTCAAGGAGCAGTTTAAAATTTCTTTTATAAATTCAGTATACTATGAATTATCAATTCATGTTATATTGATTACGTATCTTAAACATCACAATATAAATTCTAATTGTAAAATCGGGTATGCAAGTACAAATTTAGAGAGAGAAATAGATATAAAAAGAATGAGAGAAATGAATATAACCTTGTTTCATTTGAGAAAAAGGGTTTCCTATTTTTACATATGAGGTGATGTTGACAAAGACACTTTTGCCCTTTCGATTAGTTGCTCTATAGAGTTTTTGATAGATTGATCCATCTATTTAATATCGGGATTGTGGGTTTTTATGGACCGAATTGATATATGTCGTTTCTAAGAGGTCCCCCCATATTAGAAAGAGAGCGAGTATTGAATGCTAGACCTTTTTACCCTTTTCGGTGTTATATAGTCTTTGATGAATGGACTTCTCTATTTGTATTGCGCTTATAAACTTTATAGGCGGAGTTGTTATGGGTCAAATTGTACATGCTTCAAACAGAAACTAAACTATGCATTTAATTTTAGTATAGCGCCTATGCGTATACAAAAGTTCATTAGAATATTGACATAACACAAAAAAAATATTTGACTACATATCAATTGAGAGTCATGTTGAACATGTAGACTTTTATACTCACAAATCACAATCTTGTCCGACATGCTACTTAGTTGCTATAAATTCGACTATCTCCTATGTCACATCAATATTCCACAGAGTTTGGAAGCAAAAATTGACCAGAATGATCTCACTCCAGTCAAAAGCGAACTTTAGCGACTATCAAGTTCATCGAATTCCACCCGTATGGAGCGAAACTCGTAATATCTAACATTTTACAACAATTTGTTGAAACAGTGGGATAGAATGGAATGAACCAGGGAAGACAAACTGTGCAAAAGAGACAGAACCATTGAGTGGATCAACTTACCCAAGTGGTCTCCCGTTGGCATTACAAGCCATAGAAGACACAATCAGTAGCATCAAAAAACCAGTTCATCTGCTCAACATTACAACTCTTTCACAGCTCAGAAAAGATGCTCATACGGGACCATTTAACGGGTTTAAAAGAATGGACTGTACTCATTGGTGCATTGCTGGCCTTCCTGATACTTGGAATGATCTTCTCTATACAGCTCTTATTAATTGATTAGTTCATCAGAATTGATATTGATTCATACAGATGATGTAGTTTAAACATCGTATACCATTGAAAAGTAGTGAAAATTTGGTACTTCTTATGCAGTATTTTTCCATTTTGTTTCGTTTGTTGCTAGCGTTTTAATTATAATTGCACACATTAAACAGTTTCATAGTTTTTTTTTTTTAAAGAACAGTTACATAGTTATTAATTTGATTTTGTCATGTATTTAACCAGAAACTTAATGTATGTGATAATAATTGTTAGCTAGAGGACTATCGGGCTAAATTAAATCTATGGTCGTCTTAGTCTCTTTATGGTCCCTATACTTAGTAAAACAAGACATAACAGTCCTTCATCATCATAAAAGTAAATGGTCTCAAATTGCAAGAAGTAAAGAGGAAAGTTCGGAAACTTCTATGTCCGGTTTTCAAGTTCGAGGGTCACATAGAAAGTAAGACTATGGTTTAGGGTATGGTGTTAACGCATACCATTTTAAGCAAAATTAGATAAAAAAAAAAATATCATCTTAAAGTATGAACTGACATAAAATGTTGTTCCGAGCAAGTTGATGTGGCAGAAAAGTCGTTACGGAAATTTAGGAGTTCATAAGATATGTATATATGATTGTAGAAGCTTAATGATGAAGCATTCAAATCCTTGCTTAAAAGCAATGGGAACTCATCACACAAGTTTCATCATGAACTCATCATACTAAATACTAGGAAAATGAAAGAAACATAGGATACAAAGGTTCCTTAAAAATGCATCATAAAATAGGCCCCAAACCCTTTAAAACTCAATCATTCTACTCATCAATTCACCTCAAAAAAATGGCTCCTCTCTTTACATACACCCTCTTCACTCTGCAATTCATCTTTTTTGCCACAACTCGGGGCGCCTTCTACGATGAAATATCACAAACCATAGCCATAAAACAAGAAGAAAAGACAACACATCTCCATTTCTACTTCCATGACATTGTTGGAGGTGAAAACTCTAGTGTCATAAAAATCGCTGGACCTCCGAAAAACAGCAGTTCTAGTTTTGGGACAACGATGATGATGGACGATGTGTTAACAGAAGGACCCGAGATTACTTCCAAGGCGATTGGAAGAGCTCAGGGTCTGTACGCAATGGCCTCACAGAGCGATCTTTCGTTGTTGATGGTGGCGAATTATGTATTTTTTGAAGGAGTATATAATGGAAGTAGTATTAGTGTTCTTGGGAGGAACCATGTGTTTGATGAGCAAAGAGAGATGCCAATTGTTGGAGGGAGTGGAGGGTTTAGGAATGCTCATGGTTATGCTTTGGCACATAGTGTTAACATTGATGAACATGAAGCTGTTGTTGAATATAATGTTTATGTTACTCATTATTGATTAAATTAATGTATGTTGTTTGGATTGATAGGAACTGCCCTGTTTATGTATATTTTTAATCACTTTCACTTTTTGTTATAGTTTGTTGATTTTGTATTTCAGTTTAATGTAACAAATTGGGATAAAAAAGAAAAGGTAAAATAGGTTGAATCGAACTTTTCATACTAAGATCAGTACATTAGGTTCTCATGATATTGTCCGTTTTTTGCCAATTCTCATTTTTCTAGTATCTCGGTTTCAAAATGGTTTAAATCTAGATGTGAGATTCAGAGGTTCAACATATCATGAAGATTTGACTCTGATATTAACATTTTTTTAGCATCACAATTTTAAGAAACGTTTATAATTTACAGGGTGTCTCGTTAGAGTTCACATGGCAAATTTATCACTCGTTGCTTAAACTTTCCAATCCGCTGTCGTCACCCATTTTGACATGCCAAGAGAAAATTAAACATTGAATGTAATTTCACTTGAAAACTAGAAAAACTAATGATTTATCTTAAAATTGATTTTTTTTTTTTCTTTTTCCAAGTTGAATGGAGCTGAGTTGCAGAATGTGGTGGGGAATGATATAAAATGCTTTGATGATAACCAAATAAAAGGCTGCTAAAGCTAAATTGTAAGCAAAGCAAGCATGCTAAAGAAGACATGGAGCCTTTGGGCTGAATGCCATTATGACTGCACCTTGACCCCCTCTCGGCCCGTAATTCAGCAACAAAACTGGCACGATTTTCGGGTTTAATCATATTCGTTTCGTTAACTTTTTAATACATTTTTGTTGATTGTTGTTCCATTTCTGATAGTTGAAGAGCCACGAATGTAATTAACCCGAAAAACACAAACAATAATTGTTTTCCGATACAGAATTGTTGTTCCGGAATTAAAATCATCACAACGACATCATATCTCACATGTAACATCCTATAAATAACATCTATGATCAGTTCTTATACACACTTCAAAGACACAGAACCTCAATGGCTACTCTTCTGTTAATCTCCACATTTTTCTCAATGCTTTTCATCACTTCCACTAGCAAATTTTCTGAGCAATTCCCTCTATCCATATCCATAAACCGAATGGAGAAGACGACTCGCCTCCACTTCTACTTCCATGACATCCTAACCGGAAAAAACCCCACTGCCATCTTGATTGCTGGATCAAAAGATAAGACCTTTGGCAAGACTTTTATAATAGATGATCCATTGACTGAAGAATCAGAACTTGCTTCAAAACTTGTGGGAAGAGCCCAAGGAATGTACAGTTTTGCATCTCAGAATGATTTCGGATTGCTGATGGTTGTGAATTTCGGATTTGTAGAGGGTATGTACAATGGCAGCACATTGAGCATTCTTGGGAAGAATCCGATAATGAATACGGATAGTGAAATGCCGGTGGTTGGAGGTACCGGACTTTTTCGGTATGCTAGAGGTTATGCTTTGGCAAGGACAGTTTCGGCAGATCAAAAGACGGGAAATGCTGTTGTTGAATACAATGTTTCTGTTGTGCACTTCTGAGTGTTGTTCTTATACTTACATTTTGTTTCTGTAATTGTCAGGTTTCATGGGATTGTAATGCTAATTTTAACCGTGTTAGATGGTACGAAACCGTATTTGATACAACAGTTTCAAATGCAAGACACTGGTGATAGAACAACTGATACAACTTTCTCAGTTACACTAGCATCTCATATTGTACCCGGTGATTGAGTCTCCAGGTTCTTTGCTTCCAAAATCGACATTTGGAACGCCCTTTTTATAACAATCCAAATCTAACAATCTTTTGTGAATATCAACATTGCGATGAGTTTTTCATACCAATTGGCTAGAATAACTTTATTGTAATCAAATGTGAAATTTGAGAAGATGGAGTTTAGTGCCCTTTTGTGATAAGATCCCAAATTTCACAAGCTGCCGGTAAAACGTGCCCTGGAAAATCGAGGGAAGCTTACCGTGAACAAACAATCAGAAGAAACAGAAATAAAGGAGCCAAAGTTATTTGAACTTTTAACTGATACACTATGCAATGGAAACAAAACTTTAAGCATCCTTTATACACTAAACAAGAAAAAGGAAAAAAAAAAGCAATCTTCAAGCAATCAATAACCTATCAATCACACCTCCTAAATCTCCATGCCGATACCGAGAAAAGAGGTCTATCTTGCCAGCAAATATACAAACCACCTTTCTCTTCTTTAATCTTATACCCATCATAGCCGTAGCTCTGCAATAACCGGCTTGCCTGCAACATTCCGTGGTAGCTCAGAGGAACTTTACCAAATCCGGCCAACTCGAACCTGATGTTCCATTTCTCTAGTTTCTCGTGCCTCTCCTTCCTCTCGGGGCCTTCACATGCGATGATGTTCTTAATTTCCTCTCCGAACAGCATCTTTTCGACTTTTTGTCTCTCTATTGAAGCTCTTGAGACAGTAGACTCCAAGCAATCGAAAAGTGCAGCATAAAAGTTCAAAGCTTCAGTTACTCTCTCCATTAGAGAAAATCCGTTGTGATTTGATTCTTGCTCAGTAAGCACCACCAGTTTTGGTGATAGACCCCAGAGTGCATTTAGAAAACTTCCCATCTTTGGGGAAGGAGGTTGAGATAACGGAGACAATGCTGAATCCGGACTTGCATTATAAACATGGACCAAATCTTTCTCTAGCCACTCGCCTAAAGTTCGTTGGTTTTTATTTATCTGCATCGCTCGTTGGAAATGGTTAGAATTTGGCTTCTTCAAGCCGGTTGGAGAGCTACGCTTCAGCATTTCATCATCGGTTGCTAAAAGAGAATGTAGCTGGAGTATAGAACTGATGGCTAGAGCTTCTCCGGTCTTCACACGAAGAGTTTCTCGTAAACTTTCGATCTCTAGATTTTCTAGTTTGCTCACTATAGGATGGAACTGAAAAGGGATATCCAATTTTTCAGCTTCTTCAGTCAAACGAAGCGCCATTTGCTCCAACACTTCTCTCTGCTCGTGAATACCGGTAATTCTCAAATGGGGCGGACCTTCTGGCCGTACACTTAATGTCTGAAGCAAATTGATCCATTGTGCAGGTTCAAATGAATTTAGATCAATAATATGTACCATCTTTTCTCCTTCCATTGCCTCTATAATCGCTTGATTCGAGATCACATAGGAGAGCTTTAAAAACGGGAAGAGCTCAAAGAATAATCTCTGAACAAGAATTTCTTCGGACAGCAAAGATTTCTTCGTGAAAGTGAGAGCTTTATGCAGTCCAGGCCAACCCTTTTTAAGTATCCTATCGGCTAGTGCCTCCGTGAAATAGGCAGCAATTCGCTGCATCGTGTCACCTTCAGCAGAGGCGAGGTGAGAGATATGCTCAAGGCTAATGTTCGCATTCTCGACGCTACCGGCAGCTACATGGTTTGCACAAGCAATAAGAAGATGAATCAAGTACAAGCCCCTCTCTTCAGATTTAAGCTCCCTCAACCACGGATATGGTGACCCGTAACCCGGAGATAATGACATCCAAGGAAAGAACTGAACGGGTGGTGAAGTTACCGATGATCCTCCATCTTCTTGAGCCATTCCTGTCATTCACAAGGAAAAGAAACTTAAATATTTAACTACTTCAAAATCAATCTTTATTTACATTAACAATCATCCAAGATTACGAATAACCCCCAAAAAACAGCAACTAAATGAAGAAAGTAGAGATGATAATCCGGGTTTCCTTTTCTTCTTAGGAGATTCGAAGTCAAGAAATGTTCATTCTACTTCCAATGTGGTTTGTTTCAAAAGTAGAGATGATAATTCAGGTTACCGTGTTATACTATCTTCCATAAGATTATACATGATATAAATGAGAGAGAAATGGCAAGTGTGACAACCATGTCGTGCCATTCGGATTATCTCTATAAATCGTGTTAACGTGTCAAAAACTCTCTACCAAAAAAGATAACAAGAAAAACTCTGTTCTTATTCTTCTCCATTCCCCCAAATGCTCTGTTTTCACAATTAAGCAGCTCTGTAATGCACCTACGATACACCGACACTCCTCCTTACTAGCGTACCGTACCCGTATCCGAAACGTGTCGGACACCATTTTTAGCCTATTTTATGAAGGTTGTGTCGACACTATATCCATATCCGTGTCCGGGCAACATAATAATGCGCAATTGACAGAACTAAAACATCTTTCTTTACTAAACAAAATCAGAGAATTCATGCCAACATTTTCTCAGCTGCCAAACAGACAACTAAGAAAACATAAATCAAACATGAGAAAAGCCTCCAAAAACAATTGAAGAAGTTCAATTCCATAATTTCCTCAGAAACCAAACAGAGAATTAAACCAAGCTACAACAACAATAACAAAGCCTTAGTCCCAAACTGATTCGGGGTCGGAAAACATGAACCATCATAAAGAACCGTAAAGCTCAAGTCAAGGTAGATAAGTATGTATTCATTTGCTGAAAACAGAATTGAAAAACAGAGTAATGGCAGAACAGAACAGAACAGAAGAGAAGAGAGATAGAAAATTACCAGAGAAGTAATGGAGGGAATGAAAATTGAGAAAAGGGTAATGAAATTGAATAAGAAGGCAACAAAAACCCTCAAGAAATTTGGGAACTTGAAAGGGAGTTGAGCAAATCCATGACTAGGGTTTTGTTGCTAAAAGAGAAGGGGGAAATATTTTAGGAGTTAAAGGTATTGTCTTCAAGGACTTTTTCCATGGCTGCGTTTGGCGACAATACAAGAGGTTGTTTTTGTCGTCATTTGTTTTCTTGTCCCTTGGAGTCATCAGAAGAATATGGAATTTCTTGAAATACAAATCCTCCTATTACCTTTCTAATTAAAATCTTCTCTTTATTTACAAAACCCTTTTCACATTTTTTTCTCTAATTCTCTTCTTGTTTAGTAAAAATCGATAAACGTTAGTAGTTGTGAATCTTCGAGTACTAATCGGGAAATAATAAGAATACTGGTCGGATACAAGTCAGATTTTGAGTGTTAAAAGAGTCTAAATAGTTCTGTTGCTTCAAATTGAATTCTCAATTTTAAGTGTCTAGGTGCAACTTAAGTGACATTACGCTAGGGACTTAAATAATTACACCCTTCTATTGTTTCCCTCCCTAAAACTGTCATCTTTATGCAAAACCCATGTCATATTCTCTCTCTAAACCAACTTTTTTCTTGTTTCCCTCTCTAGAAATGTTATCTTTATGCAAAACACATATCACATCCTCCCTCTAAAATCCTCTTTTTAATTTCTTGTTTCTCTCTCATCCTCAAGTTAGAGTTCTTTTTGTCATCAAGTAGAGTGGATGTGGAATAAGAGCTGGCCAAAAACTTGGTATCATGTTCAAACACAACACCAATCCAAACATGCTCAAACAAAACAAAGCAACACTCTTTGTTGTTGCTTAGTGGGTGATTGTGGGCATTGCAATGTAAAGACTAACATGTGCCAACAAAATCACAATTTGTTCTCTTTTTCTAAAGGGTATTAAAAGTTTAAAATCCATTAGACTATCCACTTGCTACTTTCTTCACCTATATGAAGACAAAGAGACAAATAGGCTATGAGAAAAGCCAAAATTAGATAGCAACTTTTATCTTTGTTTGTGGAAAGTCTTTATGGTCTTTGGAATTTCTCATTCCATATACCTTGTTTAACAATATATGCTTCCTTCCTAATGTTTATCAAACTATGAGTTTTATGTCACGTATTGTGATTTGTAAGAAAAATCAATTTATATTTATGGGCTATTAAAAAGACCGGACATGTATTAAAAGAAAACAGTTTAGTTCGTATACTTCTAAAATCATATGTAAGAGGTTGTAAATCTACCACTTAACAAATAACAACATACTGGTGCAATAAAAAAAAACACACTAGAATTTGAACTTCTTATCAAATTTAGAATTACAAAAATTTTGTATACAAATTTATTGGTGAATTCAAACATAAATTCAATCTTTGTAATACAAAATAAAATCCTCAAGACAAATTTCTATTACATGGGATAATGCTATACCACATCATATAATCATGTAATAAATATTAGATATGTTGAATCTTTATAGTGGAAGTTTAACAACTTACAACAACATAAATTTAATTTTATACCCACTTTTTCATGTCTTATTGATTCTATTTTAATTTATGATCTTCATATATTTTTGGGTGATGGTGATAATGATAATTAATCAATTACACTTATAGTGGCCAGCATAGCCCATGTTAGCATTTGTACATTTTTATCATAAAAATTTAATTAATTCACTTAATTCACAACCTCTCTTCTTTATGAGACTTCAAGAGACCATATGGTACGGAATAGTGCTATGTGGATTCATGCTCTTCACATAAAATTAAGTTTAGAGTTTGATTAAAATATTGGTGTTAGTTTGTTGATAATGAATAGATATTGGTGCTATATATCGAGTCCAACGAGATATCTTATAAAACTTTTCCGTCTAAGTTAATATAGTAAAAGTCACTAGACGCTAGTCAAATGGTTGGATACTAGTTAGGAACTAATCAAAGAACTGGTCACAAGTAATTCAAATTTTGAACGTCCAAACGGGCCTAGACAGTCTAGTCGGTCCCAATCGTATTCTCAAATTTGAGTACCAAGGCGGTGTTTGCTTACAACATTGATACAAGTCCTACCATATTTATCGTTTAGATATGCTTGAGTTGAACTATGGTTGAGTTTAAAAGGCCCAACTTGTAAGCCCAATTATAAAAATCAAATGTATAAATATTTTTAATGCATAAACTTCATAACTAATGTTAATATAGATTGGTTGAATTGCGCATATCTTATCTTATTTTTATAATTTCAAAAGCTCGTTTTAAAATTATGCAGGCTTCGATGGGCTTGAATAGTTAGGTCAAATGAATTGATCACAAAAAAAAGTTACGTCTTGATTTTGACATAGTTGAGTCGTTATAAGTAATTTCCTAACTAAGGTTGAGGTTGAGCTTTTGTTCTTGCTCGATCTTTAACCAATTTAAGGTTGGCATTGGTATTTAACCATTGAGGAGAGGTGAGCAAGGAATATTTGAATTTTCAATCTTGTGAGTTATAGTATGAGAGTTTAGGTAAAAGTTAGGAGTAATGGGAGGTAAACTTAGGCAACTGTTAATTTTTGTCAAATCCATCAAAGGTGGATCTATATGAATGGAAATGGTAGTCAAGTCTATTTTACATCGACAACTACATATTTTTATATTTTATCCTTAAAAATATTTATGTAAACTAGTAAAATAACTACCTATGTTGTTAATGTTTCCCATAACAAAATGTTTGACAGAAATTAGGTTTTTGTTATAAGCTTAAGGGTACAAACACAAAATTTAATGTATATATTCTACGAATATACCATGTATTTTAACACTAATCATATATTTATTCCTTCTAATATTTCTTTGTAATGCCCGTCAAAATTAGTGAGATTAATCTTTGAAGATGAAGTACGTACTTAGCTTAATTATATAATTTAAAAAAAGAAAAGCTTAATTGTATAATCCTTAATTAGATAATATATGTAAATATAGTACAATTGCCCTATTTAATAATTTTGTTTTATAGGCAAATGACATGATATGATTTGACAATTACTAATTAAAGGCATCTATCATTTTTGTATTCATCAAAACATGTCAAACTAGGGTGTCCTTTTGTCTCCTTTGTTTTATTCAAGTTAATTAGAAAGCTTTATGGATCTTTTTTTCTTTCTTATTTTTACTAATTGATGGATGAGAAATTTAAGAGATTAAATTCCAAATCCAATTATAATACCTCAACACATTTTTCCTTTGAGGGGAAATTTTTTAAATAAGGTTCAATTAAAAAAAATCGAATCTAATATTTAGTGTTTAGAATTGTGAAAGACATATAAAATCAATATTCAGAACGGGAATTTCAAAAGCAAAATATAACCATAATATTTAGTGGTAACTATCCAATGTTATATAACACATTTTCACCAATTGGTTGTAGCCTAATTGGTACACTCATTAATGTGTGAGTGGGGAAGAGCATGGTTTGAGTCTAGATCCTTGCAATTTATAAAAAAATAAAAATACATTTTCATAATAAGGTGAATACAAACTAATCCTTCGTGTGGCGTCAGACTCCTCTTGTGACTGAGATGGACTCTAAGAACACTCCAACGTTCAATCAATAATTAGACTTTAGAGAGATCAAAGTAATCACAAAAAAAAGAGAGATTTTGTCAATGTACCAACATATTTGCATTGGAGTATTTATAGGTGAGAGTAGGTCATGCTACCTCAATGAGGATGGGTGGTCAGTGCCCACAAAGATGTTCGATCTTCGAAAAGGGGAGTCGAAATGTTCAATATATGTCACGGCTTAATACCTTTTCAAGGCAAACATCTTGGTTCAGTTTTTAGATGACTAATGTAGCAGAACACTTTTTTGTATTACAGTTGAAGTGAGTCTCTTATATTTGGATTTCAATCTCACAATCCTCATCACATTTAATACCTCACACCGAGATTTATTTATTTTTAATAAAAGTGGTTAAGTAAAGTGATTAATTGATTGATTGGTTAACCACAAATTTATTTTCCATTCAAAACAAAGCTACAAAATTCTATCTTTGGATCCAAAAATGAAAAAAAGATTAATGTAAATGGTTTTTTTTGTCATTTACTTTTTTTTTTTTAATCAAAACATTTAGATTAGAAGAGCCACCAGGCAGCCAATTGAATCCTAGGTTGACCAAGTGTGTCTAATAATGCTCACTTCATGAGTATTAAGTAATTATTTTTTGGGGCAAATATTATGTAATTATTAATTCTATTATAATATAGTTTATCATAAGGAACATCACAAACTCACTAAATACAAAATATTATTATGTACACATGTGGGTTTGTTTTTAAAATTTAAATTTCATCATTCAAAGAAAATCCTTATGAATCAGAAGCAATTCATAATTATTCTTATCTGTTTTTTTTCTTATTAAGGTAATATTTAAGAAGAATAATATAATATTAAATAAAGAATGGATATAATATATTTTATATATTTTTTAATTTGTAAAAATATACTTTTAAGGTGAATTTATGTGTATTGGGCTTGAACTTGTAATTTTCAAGCCCAAATTCACCTAAATTAAAAAGAGGCTGAGCTTAACTTAACCTAATAATCAAGTTTTTGTCCAAAATTAATTTGTTATTTTCCTACTAAAAAGAGAGTTTTAAAACAGTTAATATCGGTTAAAACAAAGTTTAATGAGGATGATTTCAAAGTATTCCAAAATTTGTTGTTTTGTGGCCCGGCATGGCATAAATATGAATTGAGAATTAAGAAGCTTTGTTCAAACTTTAGCTAATTCTGTTGAGAATATTAAAAATCATATTGGAAAAGAATATTAATAACTACGAACCCTATGGAGAACGTAAAAAGATATGTAAATAGGGAAAGTTAAAGATAAAACAATACATAAGATTCTTCATTGTATAATACCCTAGCATACTCATAATAGGCAAGATGTTGCTCCATGTACCATTCTTCTTGTTATGCCCTTATTTTAGTGGGAAGAAAATAACGGTTAGCTTGTCCTCACTCCATTTCATACGAAGGTACACTGGCGTGTCTTGTTGTCAGCATTATCTTTAAAGATGATATAGTATGATGAGATCTGTTCGATGTCTCTCTAAGTGAATATGATGTTATCAACTACAAAACTAAACATAAAAGGAATTTATAAATTTAGAAATCGGTATTTTTCTCAAAAAATCTAACTCGTGTAATACACCTTACATTATATATAAGTTTATTTTTTATAAAATAATATATAATTTTAGACCTTTTGCAAAAAAAAAATATAATTTTAGATTACATTAATTAAGTTTTATCGAATTGACTATTTTTATTTATCGTTATCATAATTTAATTTATATTTACCGCGAATATATTATTTGGACAAATTGAAATCGAGATCAGTTACCTTAGTTCGATTCAGTCCGAACCAAAACCCGATGTAAATGCAGTATGGACGATATTAGAGTTGGACGAGATAATTACTTGTCAGGCCTAGTTAAAACATTTTGAGATCCGGTTCGATTCAACTCATGAACATATCTTGCAATTACTTTATTGGGCCAAATTTTGCAAGCCCATTACTATTAGTTACCAAGAAGAAGATATTGAAGTTTGTTTTTGCTACAAAAGCCCAACTTCAACCAAAGTTTGTATTTTTTTAAAGTTTTCTCATATTGAATCCATTCACAAAAATATTGCGTTCTTAATCATAGTTTTATTGAATTTTTATTTATCATGATGATTTTAGTTAATAAAATTGAAACAGAGGTTTTTAAAATATGAAAAATCAATAGCAAACAAGATCATGATGAGATGCACATTCATCACTATTGTTCTTCTATTCTTTTTTTACTAAAGCTTTTCTTTGTGAAAACTCATTCTAAGTTGTTCGTTGGAGCTCCCAACATCAGTGACTTTGTACAGGTCCAACAAACGAAAAGTGAGGCTACAAATCGCAAAATTATTATTTATTATTAATACTTTTGATGGAATCATTTATTATTATTATTATTATTATTATTATTATTATTATTATTTGGGGTTTCAATCTTTTCTTATATTTATATATATAAAATCGTTTCTTGATAATCTAACGTTAATAAATTGGTCTCAAATGAATTAGAGATATGACTAAGAGCATGTTTGGCGTTGCTGTTAGTTTTGCAGCTGTTGCTGTTAACTGTTGTGTTTGCTGTTGTTGTTCCTGTTGCAGTTTGCTGATAGCTATTAGATAATTAGTGTTTGGAAAACTTACAAAAAAACAGTAGCTATTGACATGTGAAAAGACTAATATGGATATACGATTTATAAATATAAATAATAATAATAATAATAAGAATAAGAATAATAAGTTAGGGTAATTTGGTCAAAGTCTACTTGTGGTTTAAAGTGAAAAGCTCCTATTTAGGGCTTTTTGCGAAACGTTCTGTTTTGTTTCCAAAACGCCAAATGCTGTAGTTTTAAATTTTTTAACCAAGTACCTATATATCAACATATTAGAATAAAAATATTATATGCTCCTACGAAGTGCTATATGCTCACACGAAACGCTTTACCAAACAAGCCCTAAAATTCCATTATCCAATACACAAAAATGTGGTAATGATTGGATAACTATTTACCAATGTTAGCCAATTGTAAAATGATAAATTAATTCTGAAAATGTCCCTCATTGTTTAAAAACAAAAATGAAGTTTCCTTGACCAAATACAATTTGATCAATCGGTGAAAATTAAAACGTAATAAATTCATCTAAAGACGACGAGTTGATACATGATTATTTAGGGTATAGTGAAAAAATAAAAAACACTATTTATAATTAAAGTAAAATAGATGATTTCATTAGGTTTTAATCTCCACTCTTAAATTTTAGGGCGAATAATTTAAAGGTCCCTGACGTTTTGCGAAACACATTGTTTAGTCCCCCGATTTTCAAAAACACACGAATATGTTCCTAACATTTTGCGAAACACACTGTTTAGTCCTTCTGTCTGTTTCTGATGACCAATCTGTTAGTCAAAATGTACTTCAGTCAACATCCTATTTAAAAATAATTGGTACCGGGTGAATAACACCTTCATTGGATGTTGATTGAAATACATTTTGACTAACAGATTGGTCACGAGAAACAGACAGAAGGACTAAACAGTGTGTTTCGCAAAATGTTAGGGGACCTATTTGTATGTTTTTGAAAATAAGGGGACTAAACAGTGTGTTTCACAAAACGTTACGGACCTTTAAATTATTTACCCTAAATTCTAATCTAATGGTGATTGACCAAATTTTATTTGGTTAGTTATCGAGTGGGTGAGCATCACTCCAAATATAATAGGATCAAATAAATTAATAACTAATTAAGATTTGATTTCTTGTTTAAATTTTGGGTAATTTCCTAAAAAATCTTGTGTTTATCAATTTTGACAAAATGATATCTATGTTTATTTTTTTGACAAAACAAAGATTGTGTATAGCGCCGTTACTCAAAAAGTGAAAAAAATCACTAACGGTGTTAAGTTTGATGACGTGGCACGGAGTAATTTGAGTCCTAATTTATTATTTATGATGTAAAAAAACTCATTTTCACACTTTACAGTTGTAAACACATGATTTTTTTAAGAATTTACAAATAAATTTAGACAAAAACACTTTGCCACATCATCACATTTAACATCATTAGTAATTTTTTCACTCTTTAAGTAAAAGACTTAAACACAATCTTTATTTTGTCAAAAAAAATAAACGTAAATACCATTTCAACAAAATTGATAAACACATGAATTTTTTTTAGAAGTTACCTTATATTATTTAGCTTCAAATTGAAAGGTTTAAAAAAATATATTTGACATGTGTACAACACATACTAAACTTTCCGCAAAAATTGTCGTTTCTCCCAAAAACAATTGCTTTATAAACTCTCCAAATTGTACTTTTCTTTTCATTATCTATTGCCGATTTCAGCTAATGAATTTCTTTTTCTTTCAAAAAAATTTGATTTCCCAAAGTGGATAACTAGATACAACTATATAACATTTGAATTTTCTTTTAATTATTGTCTAAAATTAATTAAATTTGTAAATTTTAAGTCTTCAATTATGGCATAGTTTTGGGATATTTTGAATATGATATTATGTTCATATATAGTAATCCAAAATAATTATGGGTCTAATATTAAATACCAAAGTCATACAAGGATGATTAAAGAAAATTTGCATAGAAAATGTGGACATAAAATGGACAGTTGGGTTTGGCACCTCTTCATTAATATAAAATACCATATCATGTGATAAAACAATGTTTAAATACGTCAAGCTACCTTAAATTGATGCCCTAAAGTCACGTTTATCTTTTTATTTTTATATAATCTCTTCTATTGACAAATTATTCTAAAATCTCTATAATTTCACAGTTATCATTGATTTTCAATATCGATCAATGTTTTACTGAATAGTTATGTCACGATTATGCACTGTATTTTGTTAAAGGCATGTACACAATAGCTACGTTTGCTAATTCGAATGACATGCAAAGCAGAATGGATAAAATTATTAATAAAAAATCAATTATAAGTACGTCAATCATTTTACTATTCATATTGGGCCTTGTTGATATTTGATATATATTAGTGTCACTTTACTAGAAGTTTTACCATTCAATTTTGTCAAAACACGTAAAGTTAAGTTAGAATTATTTTTAATGCAATAGGGAACACTATTTGCATGAAACTATCAGTGATATGTAAAAAAACATTAGGCGTTGATCGGAAGGCTCTAAATGATTCCTAGACGGTTAAGTACCGGTTGCAAAACACGCCTAAAAAGTCTACACAGAAAAAATCGAGACGTTTTCAATGTTGAATGTCCAGACAAGATATAATAGTTCCATACCGTCTTCCTTTACAACACTTATCAACATTGAAATCAATTCATAACTAGTGACCTTTTTAAGCTTCACAATACCAGAAATACTTCTTATATACCTTTGACATATGCAAAATAAAAAGTAAGAATTATCAATTAAGATTGTTTGAGTGGTTAAGGGTTTCAACCCCTAAGTTACTCGGGTTCGAGTCTTAGTGAAAAAAAGTTTAATTAAGTGAGGACCATCTTAAAAGTGCCGAACAAACTTCGAATTGAGAAATAGACAAAAAATCTTAAAGAAAAAGTAAAATTTTTAAAACAGCTGTTAAAATTAATTTCTAATAATATATATGAATAATGAAATTTGAATTATTTTAGGGCACATATATTGGCCGACTTAAATACCTTTCGACAATCAAAAAAATCAAAAAGATCTTGTGTTTTAAAACTTGTATCATAGAAAATAGCAAAAGAATTATTCCTATATTTGTATATTATAAATAATTGTATATATATAAATAACAACACTTTCTAAAAAAACTAACAATTATTCTCAAACTTTATCATAATTATGAGCATGTGCTGGTTTTTATTAAAGTTTTTTCTGATTCTAAATTTGTTCTTCTTTTATTCATCTTCATATTCTTTGCATCCATCAATTGTGAATTCAAAAATTCAGCATGAAAATTTCACTGGAATTTCAAGTTTCAGAGTTTTGAACAGAAGAAGTTTGGTTCAATGTGTTTCTCCCAATCCTAATGTTCAGATTAATGTTAGTTCTTCCTCGGGAAATTCAAAACTTTCCGATGAAGAATTCATTTTTGTCACCGTTGCCGGGGTTTCAAAGCCTTCTAAGGATCAATGGGTTGCTATGATCTCTCCTTCTGATTCTAGGTAACATATTTTTACTCATTTTACTATTTTGTAATATGTCAAATATATTATCTATTCAGTATTTTGATTTTAGGATAGTGATTGTGCATTTCCTGTTAGGGGTGTGAAGGAATAGGGAGCCATGAAGCAATATTAATATTAGAGGTCTGGAGATTATTGGTTCTATCAAATCATGACTCGTCAGACAATATTTGATATCGTGTTAGCAATTAGTTGCAAAACTAGTACTTGCTATCTCAATCTATCATAGAATTTCTTGCCACGAAAGGTATTCGAAAAAACAAATATAGCATTACCGATGAGACCTTTTCAGTTTTTACTTGCTTATTATCCCAAAATCATTTTGTAGCTTTGAATAAACTTTCTTGTATGCACCTCCTTGAGTTAGGTGCGTACTCGACTAAATGGACCGAACGTTTAGTTGTACATTGCCTCATTTTCACCTCTAACCTTTACTGATGGCTTTGTAAATACGTTTTAATATAGACCAAATATACAGTAATGTTCAAGTGGTCCTTGAATGTCCAAATTGAATTTGGACATTAACCCTAAATTTAACAATTTCGTTTATATGCACATTAAAAACTAAACCCTAGACCCTAAATCATCAACCCTAGATACTAACATGTGACGTGTCATCGAATTATTAGTCCGGAGTATCACTTCATCTAGGGTCGATGATTTAGAGTCTAGGGTTTAGTTTTTAGTGTCTAGGGTCGATGATTTAGGATCTAGGGTTTAGTTTTTAGTGTTTAGAGTTTAGTTTTTAATGTGAATATAATCGAAATTGTTAAATCTAATGGTCAATGTCCAAATTCAATTTGGACATTCAATGACCACTTCAACATTACTGCCAAACATAATTGGATCGAAAGTGTAGTCGTGTCAAGATATATAAAACATTTCGTAACAAAAATATGATTAAGGCATTCAATAACAAAAATTTGAATTTGAATTAAAAATTTATCCTATTGAGATATTACTTAAAGATAAATTAATATTTTATAATTAGAATATAATATATATCTAATTAAATATTTTTTTCTTTTGTTTATTTTCTTAATTTGCAGTGTGGAAAGATGCCCAGAGAATAAACTTCAATATTTGCAAACAGGTGATCTTAGTGATCTCCCACTTCTGTGTCATTATCCTGTTAAGGTAAGTATCTTTAATTATTTGATTCGTTAAGATTTCAAAAACAACAAAAAAATCATTAATTGTATAATTTAGATTTCCTTTTTATGACTAAAAAATTATTTTATTGTTATGCTAAACTAATTTAGTTAGTTGGTGAAATGTTGTTAAATATTGAATTTCAATTAAATAAGAAGATTGCCCATGAGCAAAATTAAGTTTCACTTAAAAATTGCAATAAAAAAAAATATTCACTTTCAACTGGGTTTGTGTAAAATTTACTGTTCGAATTCATGCTATATTTGTATTTATGTAAAAAAAAAAAGTCAGATTTAAACACGAAACTTTAATACCAGTTCAGATTTAAACATCAAACTTTAGGTGTAGGCTATGGTCACTTTGTTTTTCCTTACTTTGTCTACACTTTGTCTTTTTCACCATTGGATTAGCTTTTAACCCATGATCCAATGGTTGACAAAACAAATTAATGGTTATTTTGTGAAAAACATAGTGACCACAGAATATCCCGAACTTTAATATCAGTTAGGAATATGCAATTATAAATTATTAAAAACCTTAATATGTAAAGTTAAAACATCATACATTAATTTAATCGATAAATGATACTTGGACATTTTTTTACTTTTTTAATGATGCATACATGTAACTATAAAGAACATGATGAGATGGGGAGCTCAAAATAAATGCATTCAAATTGCATGATTATTATTTATTTATTTTTCAAAATTATAATTCCATGTTTTGCGTGATTAAACAACATTTCATTTTTCTAAAAGCTTTACTTTTTTTTGTACCATTAAAATTATAATTGCCAAGGAATTTAATTTGAACCACTTAATATTGAAATAACATGCATCACTCAAAATAATTTGTTAACTAAAATTCATTTTCTGGTGTTTCTCTTTCAATGGTATATTCGGATATTGGAGAATAAAAAGAAAAAAATATGGTATAAAAGTATGGGGGTCAGGAAATGGAAATGATTGAAAGATGAGGTGTCAAACCGGAAGTAGTTAGAAACCAACCTTAAACGACACTTCATTGAATGCCAAACTTCCACACTTTCAGACCTCACCCATACATTAATCTATGAGCTTCTTCTTAACTCATATTATTCTTTTTTTAAGGAATTTTAAGTGATGGGATTAATCATAAAATAATCTGATGTGACAACTTTATTTATGAGACATTTAATGATAAATGTAAGACTCAAAGGCTGAGTTCTTGGGCGGATTTAAAAATTACGCCGTTAAATTAAATTTGACGGTCTGATGTGTCTTTAACTTATAATTATGAAGGCTCTTATCTTTTTACGACTATTATTACAAATTAATCATTTAAGACGTTCAATTTTCGTTTAAGGCGCACCGTTTCCATTTATAGTAAGATAAAGTGGTTAATGGATTAGCGGATGCAGAAACATGGTAGTGTGCATTGTTCGTGCATGTCGAATTACGTCTAGAGGTTGAACTATTACAACAAGAGAGAGTGTTAAGGTTAGAGTATAGGGTTTCTAGAACACCATTTTATGTCAAATGACAATTTCAAATACTAAGCTTGTTTAGGACTCACAACTTCTCGTTGTATAAACACGATTTTAGAAACTTATAAACATTTCTTTTAGATTATTTTCATAATTTATTTCGTAATTTTTTGAATTAAAAATATCAAATCACATGTTTGAAATGGACTCCATATGATTTTTTTCATTCTATTATTGATAACTTTTGAATAAATTTTAATTCCAACAAGAATATTCTTTTGATAGGAATAAATGAACTAACTAATGAGCTATAATTGTTGCTAACTTCATTTTTTGCACACCTTTTTATAATATTTAATTAATATATAAATCACTGCTGAGCTGTCTTCTTATAACTGTTATTACAAATTATCACTCTTGAGCTGTCTTCTTATGACTGTTATTACAAATTAATCGTTTAAGACGCTCAATCTTCGTTTAAGGCACACCGTTTCGCTTTATAGTAAGATCAAGCGGCCATTGGACTAGCGGATGCAGAAGTGTGCATGGTCCGTGCGTGCCGAATTACGTATAGAGGTTGAACTATTACAGCTAGGGAAAGTGTTAGTGTTAGAGTTAGAGTATAGGGTTTCTAGAACACCATTTTATGTCAAACGACAATTTCAAATACGAAGCTTGTTTAAAAATCATAAATGTTCCTCACTTACATTAGCACACTTTATTTAACCTTCATCCAAGCATAGTGTTACTGTACAATGGTTTGAATATCAAGAGCCTGATTATTAACTATCTTAATTTGTTTAAACTGGACTATTGACCATTTGTACTTAGTTACACTCTATTCTTTATGACAAAAATTTACCCAGCTGAACCAAATATTACTCAATTGAACTGAAATCAATTGCTGATAATGTATAAAAATAATGAGGTTCTTAAAGTGTGCATAATTTTAACTTAGTTCAAATCTCTTATGCCTAGTAGTGTTTCAAAAGAAAGCCGCCTGGCTATTTAGATTCTCAAAATTGAGAATCCAATTTGGGTTGAACTGGCTAGGTCCACCTAGGCGCTCAGAATTCAATTGTGTTAGACAAGTTCTCCATCTAATCCAAGTCTATAGCTGCCCAATAGCGCGTAACATCTTTTATTACACTGATCATATCTCACAAAGAAAGTTGCTAGAAATACTTAAAAATCCAATAAGTCACTTGGTTTTCTGAGTTAAGTTAAGAGATCTCGGATGTATTTAATATCTTGCATACAATATAAACACAAACAAAGCGATGATTCTAACAAACGAGTTATATTTTGTCGTGTTAGAAATTGACAGCCGTATTTTTGAACATGGACAGGCACAATATTTGAGCAATGATGCAGGGTATCTAGGGTGCTTAAAGAAGTTTGGGAGGAAGAGGAAGAAATCATGTGATGCAGGGAGTAATAGTGCAACATTGGAATTTCATGTAGTAAATATAAGAAGTGAGATTGAATTTGTGTTATTTGATGGTGGATTTGACAAACCTTGCACCATTGCTAGGTCTAATCCTTTGCAATTTGCTAATCCAAATTCTCCTTTATATGGACATCTTTCAAGCATTGATTCAACTGTCAAATCTGTAAGTACACACCAAGCTTTCCTATAATCTTGCATACAATTCATAAATTATGATTATTGTAGGTTGATTCACGGAAAAGGGTCCGGGTATGCAATCGTAACGATTATAGCGTGACAGTATGGTCTAATACCATATGTAAACTAGTGTTTGTTTTGGTCAAAACCCAACACGTTGAGTCTCATGGTTTTAAAATGTGCGTACATATATTGAAAACACACTCTACTAATAAGTCTCAGACTCTCGGTCATTCTCTCTCCATTTTCAATGTAAGTCCACTATGGACCGAGTTGTTACATCCTTCCCAAACTGGTTTTTGTGCCTACATTACAGTGTAACACTCTGATCTAATATCATGTAGATTTTGTTGGGTTGGTCTAAATCCAATATTTTAACCTCACGGTTTTGAAACATGTATATTAGAAACACTCACTACAAAGTGCCGGTCACTATGCGATCTCGCCTCAATTGTCATCTCTTATAGACACTTCTTGTTTAAGTCGTCCTACCCCAATATCATCCATTCCAGACCGAGTAATTACATCAGACTCTCTTCTTAGGTAGAATGGCACTTTAAACCATCCTTCCCAGAGTGGATTTTTGTGGCCATCGTTAATACCGAGAGGATTGTATTACAAGAGAAACAAACTCGTATATTTTGCTATTGCTACCTCATAAAAGGGAGAAGTTCAATATGACACGTCATAATAAACTGAACGGTGATCTCAAAAAGTACAAGTTTGTCACCTTTTAAGGCTTTTTGATACTTTTTTTCTCTAACTGATCCATTATATTTTGAACACATCATATTAATACCTTCTGAACTATTTTACCTGACCGATAGACCCTTTAAAATCCACGAGGCGGAAACAAGACGAGACTTTAGACAAGTTGAAAGGCATAGTAATGTGCATATTGTTGTTTGCAGATGAAATTGACATGGGTTAGTGGCAGTAAAGAACCTCAACAAGTACAATACTCAAATGGTAAAACCGAGACATCTCAAGTAACTACATTTACTCGACAAGACATGTGCAGTAAGTTCCACCTCCCCATCTCTTGATTTGAAGCGTGTACAATACAGATTTACTTTATTATATGTTAAAACATTAACACTAAATGAGATTGACTTCCAAGTCAAAGAAGCTTAAGCTGATAAGTAAAATCCAAACGCTTGACAGGTTCGGCTCTTCCAAGCCCGGCCAAGGATTTCGGGTGGCACGATCCGGGATTCATTCATTCAGCAGTCATGACAGGATTAAATCCTTCAGCCAAGTTCAAATACAGATATGGAAGGTAACAGCATATATGTGTTCTTTTTAATTGCTCATACAAATTAATTAACCTTTAATTATAAAATTAACTGATTTGATGATTTGGATTAGTGATTCAGTTGGGTGGAGTAATTACACTGAGTTTAGGACACCACCTGCCCCTGGAGGGTCAAATGAAGTCAAATTTTTAGCATTTGGGGATATGGGAAAGGCTCCTCTTGATAATTCTGTTGAACACTACATTCAGGTATTACATTTTTCATTTCACGTATTATCAGAGATTAGTATAAAAGATGTTGGTATTAATTATCAGCTTATACTTTTAGTTCAATCATTTAATTGACAGGTGTTAAGGTTGTCTTGAGTGAAAAAGCTTAATCATGTAATCTAGTCTTGAGTTCGACTACGAATATATGCAATAAACTCTAATAGGACAAGCGGTTTGTAATTACCTAGTGCTAGTCAACGGCTCTATCTCCACATACTTATACGGAAAAAGGCTCTAGATGTCTATAGCTCCATGTACTTATCCGGAAAAGTCAACTGCTTTAGGTCTTTGTACTTAATACGGAAAAGCTCCATGTACTTATCTGGAAATGTCAACCGCCCGCTAAACTTACTTAACGGGTTGCGTTGGCCTAAAAAGTCCAGAATATGTCTCGTTAGGCGTGCTTGAAACATACGCTCTTCAACTTATCCAAAGTCTCTCCTTTTGGTCTGTCACGTGGATTTTAGGATAATGAATAAGCCAATTTAAATAAATTTATAGCGTCAACTAGACATTTCCAAAGAGTAGAGGTCACTCGACTATTCTGAACAAGTACATGGACAAGAGAACCATTAACAAAAATTAGAACTTAGTTTTACAACACAAACCGAGTTTAGTGCCATAGTAAAACAACAGACGAAATTCAATGACCATCGCTGCATTTAACACGAATAATATTTAATCCGTTAATTTATATGAAAATGCAGCCAGGATCCATATCAGTAATTGAAGCAATGAATGAAGAAGTGAAATCAGGAAATGTGGATTCCATATTCCACATTGGAGATATTAGCTATGCAACCGGATTTTTAGTCGAATGGGATTTTTTTCTGAACCTTATCACTCCATTAGCTTCTCAAGTCTCTTACATGACTGCCATTGGAAACCATGAGAGGTAATAAATTTCTTACATTTACGGTGTCCTGAATATATCATTTTGAATATTAATGTGACTAGTACTTGATACGGAGATTGATTCGCCTCCTGAACTTTTGACATGTCTCACAAGACTCGTGATAATGTGACTTGTTGACTATATGTTAATGCATTATTAATTAATTAATCAACTAATTAATATTGTAAGTAAATCTTGTTCAGGGATTACATAAACACCGGAGCAGTTTATGGAACACCAGACTCAGGAGGGGAATGTGGAGTTGCTTATGAGACATATTTTCCAATGCCAACATCTGCAAAAGACAAGCCTTGGTACTCCATTGAACTTGGAACTGTTCACTTTGTTGTCATGTCAACCGAACACGATTGGTCTCCATTGTCTGAACAGGTAAGTTCACAGAAATAATCTGGCACATAGAATATTGGTATTTCTTGCATATATGTCATATTACGAACATGTTGAATGTATATCTCGTGTAACATGACTGTGACATGATAACCTGTTCCAGTGGACATATTGCTCTTAAAGTATAGAGCAAAGTTATCGTTATGTAACGCTCGTTCTTTAATACTTATTATCTAAAGATGTAAGGTTGTGTCGATTTTCTTACAGTACAAATGGATGGACAATGACATGGCTTCAGTGGATCGATCCAGAACGCCTTGGCTAGTTTTTACAGGGTAAGTGATCAGATCCACATTTCGAATCATTCTATTGATTTTGCCGATATTTACTTAGGAAACGGTAAATTTTACCGAGGTTGATAATCACAATGGTAAACATGTAACATTGATCTTTTCGTATATTGATGTTACCGATCTTTAAAACCACAACATAAAAAAGGGTCGTCTTGTGGTAACAGTATTGTGATTTTCGTATTCCCCGAGACATAAATTTAATAAAAATGATAACTTTGTCAAATATGTCATGTCATACTCATTTACACTATGAATTGTATTCTCGTATCAAAACTCGACAGTCTAATTTAGAACCTCAATTTCTAAAAATTGCAGGCACAGACCCATGTACTCGTCTAATATTATGAGTGTGGACATAAAGTTTCTTGCTTTTGTCGAGCCATTACTGACGAAGTACAAGGTTAGTTATTAACTATTACAACTAGCTGTCTGAAATCTATGTTTGCAGGGGCACTCCGGCTAGTAGCCTACATATACATGTCTGTGTCCGTGTCTATTTTCGGTATCCAAGTCCGTGCAACATAGTCTGAAATTTGGCTTCTTTTAGTAATATCTTTCTGAATATATATATGAACTGAACTAGGTTGATCTGGTGCTGTTTGGACATGTTCACAACTACGAAAGAACCTGTTCTGTTTTTAAAACAGAATGCTTGGCAATGCCTATCAAAGGCAACAGCGGAGTAGACACTTACGATCATACCAATTATACTGCACCAGTTCATTCGATTATCGGCATGGCTGGCTTTTCCTTGGACAAGTTTACTTCTATCGTAAGTATCTGTTTGATTCTCATTTTACTATTTCTGTTTTGTTTTTACTCCAAATAGTAGATATGACATGTTTTGTTAGTATAAGAAAACTGAAACACCTTAATTCCATGGACAGGTTCCTCGTTGGAGTCTGAAAAGGATATCCGAATTCGGGTATGCAAGAGTTTCTGCTAAGCAGGAAGAGCTGTTTTTTGAGGTTTGTTTAAACATCTTCATTAAGATTGTTAATCATTTATTGTTCAACTAGTAGTCTTAACCAGACATGCACTGAGTCCGTTGAACCCCGAGAAGAAGGGTGTACCAAGGATCGGATGTTTGACCCCATTGGGATGTTGACGTATTTCCTAAATACTACTGCCAGAGTTACGTGACAACATCTGAATGGGCGACCAATACGGATAACTAACTGATTTATCTTACTTCCAATTTTGCAGTTTGTGAATTCGAATACCAGAAAAGTTGAAGACAGTTTCCGGATCATCAAAAATCAATAGGTTATCCATAGATTGGTAGTAATTTTTTTGTAAACATACACCACATATAATCCTCGAGATTGTATGTCCAATCATAGTAAATTTTCCCACCCAATATTTAATTTCAAATTGGCAAATAAAGTTGAATAAGTTCGAAATAAATTTTGCATACGTATAAATTGCTACTTTTATATAATTTTAGTGAATGAAAACGGGGAGGCGATAATGAGGAAGAGCCAGACACCCCAACAAACCCAACCCCGGAACTGAACCCGAATGTGATTTCAGGAGTGTTTTAGTAGGATTCAGAAACAGTTGCTTACAGTTATTCTCGAAGAAAAATCAGTTAGTATCCACCAACAAGAACAAACAACCGAATCAAACATAAAATAAGTTCAAATTAACACAAGAATATATACAGACCAATTCTCATTGATGTTCCAATTGTTTCCAACAGCAGCTTTGCTTGCTGGTTTTTGTTTACATGAGCAACAAATGAAGCAAAAAGCTTTTGCTTCAAAGAAAAAACTATGTTGCACAGACACGGAAATTGAATATAGACACGGGAAACATTATCTCTAAAATACAACCTTTATAAAACCCCCTACAAATAGGAGGAGGGGTGGAATGAAATCGACACGGATGCGCAGGCTACTAAAAGGAGTGTCCGTGCAACATAGCCGATAACTTGTTATTGGTCATTGGCCCAAACCAATCTATAGATATTCCTACTAGCAGGAGCAGTTATTGCATTGTTACTCTGTTTCCTCAGCATGTCTTCTTGAGCACCGACATCTCCGTCCTTCCAAAATCAAATCATTTATTTTTAGGATCGGTTCAGCTCAGCAAATTCAGTTCATTAAAGCTAAAGAGGGGACAAGATAAGGCTAAATACATATCCAGTCTTTTTAACTAGCACTCAAACGATCTTTTCACCCCCTTAACTTGCGTAAATTGCCTTCGCTAACCCTTTATTTCACGTTGTATTACTGAACACTCACTGATAGTTCAAGTAAACCGAGGTGGAAGTTTTGCTTCAAGGAAGTTGAAATGGCGAAAAAGCCGTTTCAAGCAAGTTAAGGCGGGCAGAAAGATAGTTCTGAAAGTATGGGGCTAGAGATTAACATTAAATAGCATACAAGAAGTTCAAGTTAGAAAATGAGAACTCACAAGAACCGAGTAGGCACGGGCTAGAGATACAAGTGTTGGATATAGATCTAGAACAGCAATGGCGATTTCTTCTGTTACTTGCGGGACCTGCATACATATTTCCAATTGTACAAGGAGATTAGTATTAATATTAGCATAGAATTCTTAGACCGGTTAAAATTTGTTGCTTTGGGTACTTTACTACGGTACATTTGGCCCTCACTTTTGCCGCTCTACCTCAATTCAGGCATATTAACTGTATGAGCTGAACTGTCATTTTCATACCTGCATGAGCTGAACTGCAAACACGTCACCGACTGTCATTTTCTCCAGGTCTTCACACCTTTTGATAAAATCATCAAAAGGAGGACAGGATCCAACAGATACAGGTTTATCCTCGCGCACCAGAGTTCGATAGTATTGGAAAATTGATCGAGTAAGATAAGCATACGTCTTCAGCGTATCACGTAAACAACTTGTTCTCTGGACATCAAATCCTTCCAGAATCTCTGTCGTAAAACAACTGCACAAAATAGGATATAAAAAGTAATGTAAAAGTCCGAGGATTTTGATGTCAAGAAATGAAGCTGAAAGGCCACAATATTATTAGCGGGGCCATCTATGTATTTTACCCCGAAAAAGTACAATGACAACGGAAATCCAAGTATCAACACATCCAACCAAAAACACAAGGGAGAAATTTCGTACTACAAACTGAATTTTAGAGAAAGCTTACGCTGTTTTAATGCTTTCAGCTGCTTCACACGAATTAGGGTCACCTTCGACAAGATATATCAACTTCTTAAGTCCACATCGCTGCCAAAATATAACAAAAGTCAATAATGTAAATATAGATATACATGAGAGAGAGAGAGAGAGAGAGAGAGAGAGAGAGAGAGAGAGAGAGAAACCAACCAGAAGTCTAAGTTTCTGATCTTTGTAGCGGTTATCCCTAATTGATGAGCGCAAATCATCAACTCTCTTCCTCTCAACAATAAAATCAAGAACATATTCACTCTGCAGATACTTATGGCGAGCTATCCAGATTCCATCTCCGACAGGCAACCGTCTCACCTGAGCATTAGAGAACATGCAAAGTTTATAATCAGTCATACAAGTGGAATTTCGGCAAAGATAAGTTTAAATGCTTCATAAAGGACCAAACGGTAGAAAACCAAATTAGAAATAGAGCATAAATTCCAAAATGAACTAAAACACAACCTCAACGAACAACAAGATGCGGTGATGATTTTCTTGATATGAAATGTGCTTACCTCTATTTTAATTTTATGTTCTTTGCAAATGCTCTCCATAAGTTTAGTAAATTTTGACCTGAAATCATAAAATGGTGCATGAAAATTAGGTATTCAGTGATACCACAACATAAAACAAAACACAAACTTTGCACAGACCTGCGAATTTGGAGCTAAGAAACGTTCCAAGCACTTACCCTTGAACAGCAAACTGCTCTCTGCTATCCAGTATCAGGACTACTTCATACATATCTTCAAATCCTTCACCTAAACTCAAAGGTGGCATGCTTAGCGTGTTCATCTTTGCTTGTTGCCCATCCCAACTTGGTTTTTCTGTAGGGGCACCCTACAGGACATATTGATACTGATATGAACAGTGTACGGAATAAAAAAGGCGTCATGGAGCACTTTTCTAAATTATCAGGTATCCCCGAGAAATAGTGATATATAACATATACGTGTTAAATGTATACATACAGATGATGAGCAAGCTCTTAATGTAAAGGAGTCGGGAGGAGAGCGGCCAGGGTATGAATTCAGCATATTTCCAGTATTGCGTTTAGAATTCATCTGAACACTAGCATCTACTTGACCTGAGCGATTAGAAAGACTCCACTGTAATCGTGTGTAAACTGTTAAAAAAGTAAATCATAGGACTACTAGGACAATAGCATTCAAAAAGTGATTACCCTGTCTAGATATGCCTGCTGCTGAAGTAGATTGGCGATCCTTTCTTGCGGTTAGATCTTCAGGCTCTGAATCCTCACCATAAACTTGATCTTCTTTAAGGCGACATAAAACTGCCATCCAGAGTGAAGAGATTTCTTTGTTCTGAGAAGCATCAGAAACTTCAGCGTAAGCACGGAGAACTTTTTCCTTAGAGTACCCCATGCTCGTAAACTGAAGTATGTGAGACGAAAATTTATATCAGAAACAGGAATTGTATAGCAGCAGAAAAAACGGAAAGAAAACCGAGTATCCCTTATTACAAATAAAAATTGGAAGGTAACCTTGAACTAACAAAGGGTATGGCATTCATGTGGTCTGAAACAGGTTAAACAAAGAATAAATTCCACTTAAAACATAGCGGAAAACATACCCTCTCAAGAGATTCAAGAGGAACATCAATTGATTTCTTCTGCCTGCTTAAATCAACCGATGCAGAGGCCACTGTTCTAGCTGAATCAGGGCGAGCATAGCCTACATCTAACATGTTACTCCTATCTAAATTACTAGAAACTTCTATGCTGCCCAAACCCTCTTTAGGATCTGAGAGACGAGCTCTCGTAAGACATTCCCGAGCAACTTCATTCCCAGCATCAGTCAGCATATACCTGGAAAAGAAAAAGAATCGAATCACCAGTTACGAATGAAAGCTCAATTAAGGATTAGACGACATGTAAATTGCATAGATTAAAATGTGAACAGATACGTAGTTAAGTACGAAAGCAAATTGCACATTTTGTACTCGCGATGTGCTAAAAAATGATAACCATATAAAACGAAACGATGGAATTATAAATGCGTACTTTGCTGGACAGCTAGATTTAACAACTAATCCTTTGCTTATCAACGTCTTCATGCAGCTCCACCCGGTATACCATTCCCGAGGAGAACTCCCGAACTGTCCGGGTTTACCCTTTCCTTTGTCTGGTCTGAAAATAGAAACCCAATTCTGAAGGCGTCAATTTATAGTTTAATGAAACAACAATGTTCAAAAGAGTAGTGAGAAACTGCATACATAATAGGAGCCCGAGATAGCCCACTAGCTTCAGCTGCATCAATAAGCTCTTGTTTACGCATAAATTCAGTTCCGTTTGAAGTCTCCCTATTTAGCAGAACATATTCAACTAAGCCATCGGAAATATTTCAAAAAATTATACAAATATACCACGAGGAAATAGTCAAGAAAGAGATTAACTACCTGTAAAGGGTAATCAGTAAGGCGTATGCCACAGAACTCCTTTGTGGGACATAACTTTTCTTTCCCTTGGCTTTATTACCTGAATGACTAAATAAAAATTTGATTACGAAACCAAAAATTACACAAAGCGATATTACTAAAAAAAATGGAATTCGAGTGAGATTTTAAGTACCCTTTTCAGTTAAGTCTTCCGGTTCAGAACTTCCTGAACCACTATCGAAAAACCCTTGCATTAGCTTCAGTATCCACTTACCAACACCCCTATACATAGGTACAACCATATTACTCCTGAGTAGAAATTTATCAAAACAAAATGAAAGAATAAACTAGCATTGGCATTCCAAAACATTTCCTTGAATACTTAATCTATGGGAATATTTCTTCATTTGAACATGTAAGTCCATTGAAATCCTCAAACTCAAACTATCCAGGATAACAAATGAGCAAGTTTTACTGCTCACTCTAATAAAAAATCTTCAAAAGTGATGCATATTAACGAAATATTTGATCTTTTTGCAAGATGCTTACTAGCCACCAAAGCTTCAGTAACCAAAACTCGAAAAACCCTTACTTTGATAGATATGATTAGTACATCCACGAATCAAACATGTCCAAGCATACATAGAGCAGAGACATACTCAATTTCAAGCCTGAACATGAAACTTGCACTATATTACTGCTACTACTTCAAGGCAGTTTCATGAAATGGGATAATTGTAACATCTTAAAAACTCGCTAATCCAAACATATATCAGAAAAATTTGCTGTCTTTCTACAAGATGCTTACTAATGTAACTGTCACATATGTGTGAAGAGTGACTTAAGTTGTCACTTATGTGTGAAAAGGTTGACTTAAGTTGTCACTTATTTTGGATTCAAGTGATCTTGTTAGACAACTAGGCAGCTGTTCTAGCTAATTATGTCTCCCTCTTTTCTATTTATAGGTTACTTATTGTATTGAATATCTTATCAAATGAATTATTAACAAATTATCTTATCCTTTGTATTTCTCAATTCTATTCTCTCTTCTATTCTCCTCTGCTATTTCTTCCCTAATCTATGATTCTCTCTTCTATCCTATCCTTCCTTACTCTTAATTCTCTTTATACCCTAAACTTCTACTCTCAAATATCATAAACGTTACAGTAACCCAATCCCTAAAAACCCTTACTTTGCTAGATATGATGAATACATTCACAAATGAAACATGTCAAAACATTCAGAGAGCACACACATACACACACTCAATTTCGAGCCTGAAACACAAACCTCACAATGTAATATTGCTACTACTTCAAGGTAGATTCACGAAATGGGATAATTTTAACATCTTAAAAACCCACTAACCAAAACATATATCAGAGAAATTTGCAATCTTTCTGCAAGATGCTTTCTTATGTAACCAAAACCCGAAAACCCTTTGCTGTGCTAGTTATGATTAATACATAGAACAAAGACACACTCAATTTCGAGCCCGAAACACAAAACTCACACTATATAACTCCTACTACTTGAAGGTAGATCCACGAAATGGGATAACTTTAACATCTTAAAAACCCGTTAATCCAAACATATATTCGAGAAAGTTTCTATCTTTGTTCTAATAATTCAACCCAATTGATGAAATGGGTTAATTTAAAACCTCAAACAACACACAATCTTGAGAACCCGAAAGCCAAAAAGAATTAAAATTGTGATGAGTGAGAAGACATACTTGATCTGAGATAAGTCCTTAAGAGTTAGAATGGGTTCCCTGGCGCAGCAGATGCTATTGTAAGCCTTAGAAAGAGTCTTGTCGAGGTTTTCTGATATCCCTTTGGGCTTATCTGCTAGTTCTTGCCGTTTTAGAAGCATATAGGAGACCAGCTCTAAGTTACCGGGGCATAATACCCTCTTCTGATTCTCCATTTCAGAAATTCAGATGATTAGAACATCTGGGTTTTTGTTAGATTTGAGGAATCTTGATTTGATCAGAATGAGTGGGAAAGAAAGGGCATCGCGCCAGGTTTGGCGATGCCGATATATTTCAAATTGTGGGCCGGGCCTTCTTCTTTTATTCATAGGCCCAAAATGTATTTTTTAGTTCAAGCCCTAAAGCATACTCAACTCCCTAGATTTGGTTGTTTTCACGATCTATTTGTTTCTTGAACCATTTAAAAATGTATTTAGTGGTTCCTTATTTTGAGTATGACATACATAAGTTTGACTTGATATTAACCACACGCTTGAATATTGATTCGCATAAAAGCAAATGTTTTATGAAATTAATTGTAAATCGTTCATTTAACTCATTTATAATATTAAAGGAATATTAGTCTTTCTTTATTAAGTAATGACATATTCTTATAATTTTTATTCAATTTACATGTATGCAAAGTCAATATCATGACATGTATTTAATATTATATCAAAAAATTGGTTTAGATATACTCAAAACATAGAGCTAGTAGATGCACGTTTAAATAGTTGAGAAAACAAATAAGTCGTTTCTGAAGTTGAAAAGCAAAGTAACCAAAATGAACAAATTGAACATGTTGGCTATGATTTAAAGCCTAATTCTATAAAAGAATTCAAGATCTTAAAACGATATAACAACCACGCACACATACAACTCAATAACAAAATTATGACTGGTTATTAAACCTTCAATTTCATCTTGCAACTTATAGTGAAAGCTTAGTCGCTATCAATAAAAAAAATATTTGTTTCGATAGAAACTCCCGACAAAGTTTCAATCAAGTGTGGAATTGTACGAGTCAAAGAAAAGTGAAAGCTCAGTTGACTTCCATACCTCAGGTTCCGACAAAAGCTTCTTCCTTTATCCATTTCCAGCACTTTCTAGAGACTCTCTCTGCAACTGATG
Organism: Euphorbia peplus; assembly: GCA_028411795.1. Classification (NCBI taxonomy): domain Eukaryota; kingdom Viridiplantae; phylum Streptophyta; class Magnoliopsida; order Malpighiales; family Euphorbiaceae; genus Euphorbia; species Euphorbia peplus. Next base: position 665,168 of record CP110843.1, on the reverse strand, counting down.
AACGACACCAAACCCTCCTCCATAAATCTATAATCAATGATCATCAACTTCCCTTATCTTCATCCAACGGTAAGCATCTCACTCATCTCTTCATTCTGCTTTTCAATTCTTGATTTAATCCTTCTATCCCATATTTAAAGATTGCTTTTTTCACACCCATGTACAGATTTGATCCGTTAGAACCCGATGGCTCTTGTTTTGGAACAAAGATCAACGGCTCTCAATCCAAAAGCTCCGGTCTTCATTCCTTCAGTGTACCGTCAAGTGGAGGATTTTTCGCCCGAATGGTGGGAGCTAGTGAAAACATCTCCCTGGTTTCGTGATTTCTGGCTGTCCGAGCATCCGGAGGGGACTTTCGATGGCGTGTTTGATGAGCTTTCACTGGAAAAATTCGATGAGGAAGATCAGTTTGATGAGCTGATGAAATTCGGTGAAGATACAGAGGAGAAGAAGAAGAAGAAGCCTCTTGATGGTAATTAGTTACGCGGGTTGGACAAAAGATAAATAATCATACAAACGAAAAAACAAAACTTTAAGTTCATCAACACACAAAAAATACGAAAAACACAGATTTAACGTTGATCATCAACGTTATGTTAGCTACATTGCCCGTAGGAGAACAACTTTTATTAAGGAGGAAGAATACAGATTACAATAGGGTTTATAGATTTAACGTTGTGTTAGCTACATCTACGGGCAGAAGGAGAACAACTTTTTATTAAGGAGACAGAATACCTATTACAATAGGGTTTAGCATAACTTGCATAAGATAGTATAGTACTCAATCTACAGATTAGAAACTCAAACTTGTAATTAAGAGATTAGAGCTTTAGATGATTGATAATGGTGGATTGATGGTGCAGGTGTTACCTTTGATTTGCAAGGTTTATTGAAGGAGCTGAGTATTCCGAGTTCCGGCAAGTGGAGGAATGCTGAGTCTCCGCCGGGGAATGCAGTTAAAAGGGGGAAAAAGGGAGGCTACTGGATGAACACTAAGACTTCGCCTCGCCGGATTCGCCAGATTCACCAGCCACGTTGAGTCGCAAGTAAGGTTGAATTTGTTTGATGTAATGGATATCTATGTATGTGTATAAGTAGCCATGTTTGTCTCTGTTTGCTTGTGTTGGAAATGATCATGCTTTTGTTATCCTTTTTCGGTTGATGTAGTTCGAGAAGAAGATATGTGAATTAGTTAATAAAAATTGGAACTTTTGTTTTGCCATTGTTCTTGTTCATCATTTTCTACCACTTTAAGGCATTGGTTTTCAAAGATTTAGTCCGTTTGGCAGGGATTTGTAGCAGATGTAGCAATTGAATGCACGACACAAACTTGACATGAATTTAAACGAGTTAGTATCTTATTAAACAGCGAGTTATTTTTGGAGCGACATGAAATTGAATTCCAAACTTTCCGATTTGCTATCTTGAAAATGACACTAGTGTATTTGAAATTATTTAGTTAACGATAAAGATTTGAACTTTTGTTTTGTTTCATCTTCTTCACCGTGTTCTACCACTTTTAGGGCATTCATTTTCCAAGATTTTAGTCCGTGTGGTATGCTTTCATAGTAGATGTAGCAATTGATTACACAACACTGAAATGACACAACGAGTACTTGAAACTACTTTCATATTCTTACCTACGAACATAACTTGAATCTCGGATATTTTACATGTCATTCCTAATAGAGATTGTAAAATTACATCTGAGTTATAAGCATATTACATGCATCTAATGTGACACTAGCTTGTTAAAGATTATATTAGACCGGGTCAAACTTTTGCTTGCTAACCTAACAATGACATGAACATTTAGAAGTATTACTGCATCCTCCCTTAGTTTAAGATCTCACCATTAGTGTAGGTTACATGTGATCTGTATCCGTAAATACAACATGAAATTGGTAGTAATCTTATTGAGTTGATATGATTATGGCATAACATTTGTGTTGGGTTACTACCGGTTCATGATTTGACATTAATCCTATAATTGACACAACACGAATATGATTCAGCTCCTAATTTGTAGTATGAAATTTGTTAACAATCTATGGCTCAGGCCTAACATATGTTCAAATTTTTACCTTAGCCTTTGTTTGGGAGTCGAGAGGTTAATGGAGGTGAAAGTTAGAAGAGGTTAATGGAGGTGAAAGTTAGAAGAGGTTAATGGGAGTAACGGAACGGAAAGGAAAGTGACGGAAATGAAAGTTAAATGTTAACCTTGTTTGGGAGTCGATGGAATTAAATATGAGGTTAATGGATGTAAATTAGTTAAAATGTTTACATTACTCACATTAACCTCCAAACAAGGTTAACTCTCATTAACCTTCATTTAAACTTTTAAAAAGCTCCCAAACAAGGTTAATTAGAAAGTTTACATTCCATTACTCTCGTTAACCTCCATTATCCTCCTCCCAAACAAGGGCTTAGTGATAATAAGAGGAGGAGAGGGAGTTTAGGAAACTGTATTTCAATATACTATGCTTAAGACAAGTATCCCAAAAAACCGGGAAGAATCAATCGAAAAAATAGGGGTTTTAACCTCAAAAACTCTAAATATGGCATCCATGTTGGATTGGATCTGTCAACACATACAAAATTAAAAATAATAGTAATGATTAAAAGTAAGCTAACAGCTCAATGTTTGTTTTTACAAAATAACTCTAATTAGTAATAAATCACTTTTAATTATGATCATTAAGGTTTCAGATTGTTTGTTTCCCCCCTGTTGTAATTCGGGGGAAATATAGTTTTCCTTCCTTCCATTACCAGTTTTCTTCTGTTTACCTCTCGTAACGGTTAGATCTTGCATCTCCTTTCTCCCTCTAGAAACAAGGGTTACCCTTTTATGAAACTTGGTGTAATCCCATGAATCCTCTGCTATCCCACATTGGTCCGCCAACCCGGTTGTTATCTTCTGAGGTTGGCGGCGAAAGGCTTAGCAGCTCCGAGAGCGAGGCTAGCGAAGATGTTGATTCTTTCAGTTATGAGGCCCGAGATGGAGATGTAAATTTAGATTATAATGGTTATCCAAGCAAATCTTTGTCTAGGATGGGGACATCCACATCCACGTACCGGTCTGTGGCTGTTATATCCGACCATTCAGGATCAGTTTCTTGCTTGGCTTTGTGCGGGGAATTCATCTTGAGCGCAACACAGGGCAAAGATATTATAGTTTGGCAGCAGCCTGATTTGAGGCTGTTCACAAAGTTCGGTCACGGGGATGGTTCGGTTAAGGCGGTAGTAACATTTGGAATCAATGTCTTCACCGCTCATCAAGATAGCAGAATACGGGTATGGAAGCTGTCCAAAAGCTCCGAAAACGTGTTCAAGCTCGTCAACACTCTTCCTACCGCAAAGGACTATCTCAAAAAATTCATCCTACACCGAAGCTACATCAAGACCGGCCGACACAATAAGAAACAACTCTGGTTCGAACATGCAGACAGCATCTCTTGTTTAACCGTCCACAGCGGGTTAATCTACTCCGGTTCTTGGGACAAAACTTTCAAGGTCTGGCGACTATCCGACCTTAAATGCTTAGAGTCAATCAAAGCACATGACGAAGCTATCAACGCCTTAGCAGCAAGTAAAGGGATAGTGTATTCCGCATCAGCAGACGGGAAGATAAAAGCATGGAGAAAAGAAGGAAAGTGCTTCCATGCATTGAAAGGGATCTTGGAAGGACACAACGATGCATCGGTCAACTCGGTCATCACATCAGAAGACGGGAGGTGGGTTTACGGAGGCGGATCGGATGGGTACATAATGGGATGGGAAGGGAACGCAGATCTAATGCTGTGGAAACTAGTCTCTGAAACAAATGCACATAATCATATGGCTGTTCTATGTATGTGTATGAAAGGTGAGATCTTGTGCAGTGGATCAGCAGATAAGAGTATTGGGATATGGAAAAGAGAAGCTTGTGGCAATTTAAGTAAAATTTGGGTAATTGAAGGGCATCAAGGTCCTGTGAAGTGTTTACAAGCAGCTCCAAATAATATTGGAGGTGGTTTTTTGCTTTATAGTGGTAGCAATGATAAAAGTATAAGGTTATGGTGGATTCCTTTGAGCTCAAGTAATAGAGATAGCATAAGGGAAACTCCTACAATCACTATGGGTTATTGAAAGTTTTTCTTTGTGACATTTCGACCCGAAATTTTCTAATGTTTTTGCGATTTTTTCCGTATTAGAAAGTGCATTTTATGGTTTTGCACTTTCTTGATTATTGGTTACATACATATATATGCATACATTATATATATACATAGAAATTTAAAGAGAAAGCAATGTTGATAATTTGCTATTATTATTAGTATTGTTGTTATTGTTATTATTTACAATACGGGGCTTGGGGTGGCAATGCGTATAAGATGTTCGTGTTTGTATTGTGTTAACTAACTAGGGGGGGGATGTAAGAGCAGGATGGACAATTCTTGCCAGATGGGGGAACATGATCTCTATTAAGTTTCATAGTATTTCTCTTTCTACATAGGACATCAAGTTTCATCTCTTGGTATGAACAACCTAGAAAAAGCTGCTAATCAGATAAACCTAGAAAAATCCCTCAGACATAAGTACTATAGGACAAGTATGGCACCTTACAAATCTTAATTTGGTTTGAGCTTCTTCCTGGCCAGGGAGGAGGTGGTGGCGGCTGTTGCAGACCAAGTGAATATTTCAATAAAAACATATTCGGATCGTTAGTGACATCCGCAATGTTGACTCTATTTGGAACGACGACAAGTCAAAGTAGAATCTGTTGTGATTCAGCATCCCACCAACCGTGGGATTCCTCCACATTTCCAGTATCTCTACACTGTCGAGTAGTTCCACGTTTTCTGGCAAGAAATAATGTACATATATCGTTCGAAATTTTCTGGACCAATTTCCTGTCTTCTGGTGATGCTCTTGAAAATAAAGTCGATAAAGACATGTGTACTCTTCTTCATGATATAATTCATGACAATCAACCATGCCACCATCGTATTAGCGTAAATGTCCAATTCAACAAGTCGATCGTAATCTATGCATAAAAAGTTCTATTTGGTGCAAGAAATGTCCATGCTCCAACTAACTGTAGTAAATCTTAATTTGGAACGAATTATTGACCAGTCATATAATATTTCGAAGACATTTTTTCACATTTTTCTTGAGAAGTAAAAAGGGAGACTAAAAATTACAATTTTTCTTTTTATCGGTTTTGAGTTTGAAAGAACAATTCAAAGGCCTTTTTCACGTTTATGATATACATTAAATCAACAGGTTTATATAATCCTAGCATCCTGACATTCACCTTAATCAACGGACTGTTATCATACCGTTATAAAGGATTGCTTGGATCATAGTTTTTGGAGGTTCATTAAAAGGAGGTTATGTAACTCACCTTGCTTGGATAGAAGTTTATAAATTTAGTAAGGTTAAATGAGGGTTATAAAATCATGATTTAAACTCCAAATAAGTCCCCCCACATCGGTGGGATCTGCAGGTTGTATAATAATTACATGTAAATCAATTGAACCATCTTAAAAAAAATCATCAAAACAAGCGAGGGTTATTAGCAAGGTTTTAATATTAACCTCCCTCCCCACACCTCACTTCTCCTCCCTCTACTTTAAGTCACTTAAAAATTTGACTGAGTTTGGATTTGGATTTTGAATAATTTATTATAAGTCGATCTGGTGTAATTACACCTGTCAGTAATTTATTCCAAATTAAAATTTACTGCATTGAGTTGGATGATGGGGCTCGTGTTGAATGTATGAATTACGATCGACTTGTTGAATTTGACATTTACACTTAAATACTCAAAATATTTCAACAATGACTTAGAAAATGCAAGGATTCTAAATCTGAATTTTCTTCTAATATTTCAGTTCACAACTATTTACCACAAATATTGAGAATTGCAAACAAAGTTAAGCTCAAGCATCCAAGTAAAAAGGTTAGGCATTATTTGATCAAATTCATAGTTATATTAATTCAACCTAAACATATTTATTGCAAAATTATGTGTAACATGAAATTTTGCATCAAACATATTTGTTACAATTCATTAGTTGGTCCTTTTATTTTAAAACACCCACAGCTTAATCCTTAGCGTTTGTCACCACGTACAATTTACCCTCTGTCTATTTGATCCCTTTTTTACCGTTAATAGGTGTGGAAATGACAAAAACATCCTTAATTATTTACGAGATAGATACATGATGTTTTCATCTTCTCACTTTCAACTACTCTCTTCCAAGTTTTCATAGGCCTTTCATTATCTCACCGTTTCCTCCTCTTGCCACTTGAGTTCTAACCGGAGTGATACCGGCACGATCACTCTCCCTTCTTTTTATAATGAAGCATGGTAAGGGAGCTCATCACCTTGATGTGTTTTCTTTATGTGTTGAGGTTTCTTTAATGAGGTGTAAATTGTTCTAAGCATTCCTTAATATTGTTCTTCAAGTGAAAAGGGTCGTGAGAACAAGTAACGTAAATCTTCTGAGCTGAGATTCCTAATTCATCAATTTCTGCTAATTTTGATCGTGTTACTTGAACCAGAAGCTCGAATTGATAGTAGACTAACAACATTTTATATTAATCTCTAGCACACCCCTCACACGAATGTCTCCCCTTTATATAAACAAGCTCATGATTTTCTAATCGCCATTGCCGAGCCCATTTGGAGGTTGTTTTTCAACTCAAAATTACAAATTCGTATACAGCCAATTATGGCAAAGTCAAGCTTGTACTTAAGAAGAATTGCTACTTCGTGGAGTCGCCTTTTCCTGAGGCAAGTCATTGTTTAGACGAAATGTTCTTTCGCTTCGGATGTTTGGAACTTTAGTAATGTTTTATGTGGTGTGTTTGTAGGTACTGAACAAGTTGCAAATGGACGAAACTATATCTCGGGAAAGAATTACATCCCAGGTTTGTTTCATGAAACTGAATATCCTATAGCTCCTATTGTGATTTATATTATGTTCTTGTTTTGACCATCAAATTACGCTATGCTAGTAGATCTGTAGATGTTCTTGCAAGTTTTTAAGTTGAATCCCTTATTACACAGATGAATTCAGCATTGTAAAGTGTTCGGATCAATTTATCTTTTAGTGTTAGTGTTATGGTGGTTACTATAGTGGCTTAAGTTTGTTACATGTGCCCGCGACATTGTGATGCCATGAAATATATCTATTTGCAGGCACATGGATCACATGATGGTTCTGCAATCAGCAAAACTACAGAGGAAACTGGGAGCCATCATTATGGATTGCTATTTGAGTTGCCTGTTCCTTTTACGCTTCCTCTCTTTTTTGTCCTCTGACCTGTCGAAAAACTTGGTTTATAATTGCATTTTATATGTTCTGCCTTTCACGATTCACAGATAAATTCGTATGAATTGGTTTCTTGGTTTTTCACAGGTTGAAAATGTAAAGCAGCGGTGTTTGCCCAATGCTTTGAACTATGCGATGTTAGAGATGACTTCAGAAGCAATACTGTATGTAATGTTTTCCTAACATCTCCCTTCGATATTAGCTCTTTCGATTAGTAAGAACCTGATATATTTTAGCAATAGCTTGAATTGCCTACATGTAAAACAATGAACTCGTTTAGTTTGAATAATGGTATTATCTAGAAAACAATTCAGCGACTGTGTATGAACTTATTTATTCTGCGGCATTTGTTAATTTTCTTATGACATTGCAGGTCAATCCTTGCCTTGACATTGCATTGAAGCCTCATGCTCAACCGCGGTCATATCAAGAGAAAAGCTTGAGTAAAATGTTTGGAAACGGTAATCATATGGCATTCATACATACTTCTAAATTTGGATGACTTTGCATTTCGGCGATAATGTACACGACATGATTACTAATTTCGATTGAAATCTCAAATGTTGGAAAAGTGCACATTGGATTCCTAGAAGCTTTGGGGTTGGGTAACAGAAGTGATCCTACCAGTTTCGAAACTCACTTTGTCAAGCATCAAACAGAATGCTTCGATGTGCAAGGCGATTCTCAGGCAAAAATGAAAGAATTTTCCACGCAAAGAGCCTACTATGTCATGGCATTGACACTTAAGGAGCTATTGAAGGAGCACAAGAATGCAAAATTGGTAGTCACAGGTTATAGCTTAGGAGCTGCGCTTGCTATATTATTCCCAATTAAGGAAGAGACAGAAATTCAAAGCTGCTAAATGTTGAAGCTCATCTGAACTATCGAGATACAAGATATTTCAGGCTGGTTTACGGCAATGATTTGGTTCCTAGGGTTCCTTTTGATAACAAGCTCTTTGGCTACAAGTATATTGGAGCATGTCTTTACTATAATAGCTTCTACACTCGTAAGGTACGTATTACGTACTTATTGGCCTCTCATTTTGATGTAGCTTCTGCACAGTGGGAGTTGTTTACAAGTATGATGATAAGTTATTACATTGGGTGAATATGCACAGTAGTCTGCACAAAAGTGATGCACAGTGAGAGCTATTGAGTCTGCACGAAAATGCTCCTCGAGTTTAAAGCATGTACAACAAAAACTCATTTATAATGTGTTCAAATTTTACTAATAAAGGACGAGGTCATGATTTGAGATCTCGATCACATAGTTTAAGAGGTTCCGATTCCATCTCAATATATATGCAAGACTTACAATTCGCTTTTAGATGTTATCTCTGTTACTCTCTTGCTCTCTTGCATAAAGTATTTGGTATGGTTATATATTGTAGGTTATGGAGGAAGCGCCAAACAAGAATTTCTTCCGATTGAAGTATATGATACCGATGTGGGCAAATGCAGTGTGGGAGCTATTTAGAAGTATGATACTATGTTATTTACATGGCCCGGATTACAACGTTGTTGAGCACTGTTCCTTTTACCTCTTTGAAAAGCTTTGTTCTCAAAAACTAAGTTAAGAGATCAATGGTGTTGAAGTCTTCTAGCTACCACTTTGATCAACACTTTGACATCTTAATGGGCATTTCCGATATGAACGTGGATTAGTTCGAACCGTGGCCAATTCAAGGTACCACATGGAGATATGTTGGTCATACATTAATTACGGGTTTATTTTATTTTGGTATGCACATGAAATTTCTTGGGCTTGTTGTGATGTGTTTTTCTCCTATAAAACTTATGCTTTCCAATAAAGATTTATGGATCCATATATTGGGTTGTTTCGTTAATTGAGTATCTTTCTATTCTTATACTTCGAGGTCATATGACTCATATCTTGCCCGATTTGGTACCCCTTTTGCACCCGCACCAAAACAGTATTGCGTTCAAAAACTAGCAAGTTATAGGTTTGAGTGGCATTTCTAAGACTCACATCGAATGTGTTGTTCACGGATAATTAGACTCTAGTCGTCACTAAACGCCATCCACTTTTACCCAGAGATCAGCCATTAGACTCTCTCTTCTAACATCAATATCAACAATATTCAACCTCGGAAACCGACCTCTTAGACTCTTTCAAGGTCATCCAAAACATGAAGAGCTTTCATCTTCATTACTCTTTCATTTTATCAAAATCAAAACAAAACTACTAACAAATCAACAAAAACAAAAACTTCTGTAGCAGAGATAATAAGCACCTCATGGGTAAAATTCAACCACCGCGCTTCCGAAATTCAAGAAAAAAAACACAATCAAGAAACTGATGAAACCTTTCTGCAGACTAGTTCAAGAACTAAGGCACAACAAAATGAAAAGCAAGAAAAGCAAGAGAGTTTCAACAACAGTGAAGATAACAAACAACTTATCTCATTTTCTGAGATAAACATGCAGCTTTGGAATGCACATCGTCATCTTTGGAACGTATATGACTATGATAGAGATATCGGATTAACGCATATGAATTCCACAGGAAATGAAAGAAAAAAGTCTCACCAATAGAGCCTGAATACAACGAAGGTCTCAAACAACTCATGCACAAGCTCATGCTTGCAACTAGAGGAATCAATAGTCTTCAATCTTTGCACTGTTTAAGTTGTCTATGATTGTAGGCTTATGTGAACAGATAAAAGCTTATGTGCTTCCAATTTTTAGGAAGTAAACCTCAATCAGTTAAAGATACTACATCATGATCGCCACACTGCAAATACCATAACGATCTCATATCTTCAACAATATCGTGGAAGTTACCTAATCTCGTACCTTAGGCTAATATTTTAAATATTTCCATGAGTGAACAATTTAAAATTAGTGTTGAAGTGAGCTTTTATCCAACATTTACATCCATAGATTAAGATAAGCAAGAAAGGTGGATAAAACTTGTCATGCCGACAGAAAAATGAACACACACGACTGAACTAGTTTTCTGACATCAAATTTAAGATCTCTTTACATATTCTAGGTCAAGCAATAACCGTTTGAGGTTTCAAATGCATAAAGCCGCTCTTCTGCTGAAGCAGAATATTGAGCAATGGCTATTACTCTGTGTGAGTTGAAATGGTAGAGCTATTTGATGCAAGAGTTCAAGATCAAAGTTGCTCAACCTATACCAGTTTATCAAAGTTGCTCTACCTATACCACTTTATATTGGAGCAAATCCAGCTTTTCACGAGCAAACTGAGCACATTGACATTGATTGTCATGTGATTAGGGATTGTCACGTGGAAGGGTTTATTGCGACTCCTTATGTTCATTCTGCAGATCAACTTGCAGATTTTCTAACAAAAGGTTTATCAAAACCACAACTTAAGTTTCCTAATGGCTTGAAGGGCGGTCTAGAAGTATAAAGCAGAATCAAGTTGGGGCATGCGAGAACAAGAGTTCGCACGGGTAGTGCTGCTAGAGATTTCTGTTATAAAATAGTAAATGTAATTGAACATTAATTAACCCTACAAAACAACTAGTAACAGATGATCATCAAATCGACAAGACGCGCTCCACTTTATTGAAAAAGCTTGAAAAAACTAACTGATTCTTATCTATTTCAATGAAACATAGAAGCGGGGAAAGTGAAAGAAATGTTGTAACCTCCACCATCCACCATTATTATGCTCATGGTTGAGCTTCCTCTCACTGCAATTCATTATGTGAAAATTATAAAAAAAGTTCAAAAAGATTTGAACATTTCAAATATAATTGATGTTTGGAAGAACTAATGTGATAAAAAAAATAAATCATCAATTTCAAACGACCTATAGCAAATATTTTTGCAGTTTGTTTGGTGTGCTTCTGAGGATATTAGCCTAATTTAGATGCCCGGGGCTTGCGTTCCTTCCAACTTCGACCTTTATTCAAAACAATCAATTTTTATACTTTGAAATATTCATGTTTGTCGATCTAAACTCGGTTAAGTTGACCAATTAGTTCTCTTCATGTTCCGACCTATTAACGCGATAAACATACTTGTAACGAGCAATTCGTTTGTTGAATTTGCTTAAAGTGATACTTAGCTTAATATATTACCAGCCTTGAAGTTGGTCCCAAAACAAGATTGGTTGCTTGAACTTATTGAGCATCTTGTTAGTTTTTAAACTTAAAGTGTTTATCAATTAGTTTCAGATTATCAATTGACCTCCCAAAAATTCACGCATAAATTCATCCCTACAACTTGTAAAGTCGTGCAATCTACTATTAAGCCAAAAACCACTATTGTTCTACCACGTGAACTTAAAAACTCAATCATGCCACTTTATTTTGCCACTTTAAGCAAATTCATGGAGCTAACGAGGAACTCTATGAGTTCAAAGACCTGTACTCTATGAGCTAATGGCTAGGCATACACAAGTACCATTGTATCTCTATCTCAGCCTTTAAGCCTAGATAAGAGTCTCGCCCTATAGATTCAATTACCTAAATCTAAATTCCTTCATGTAGCATTATCAGGACCGAAATTACTCCGAGTTGAAAACGTTTAAGACAAAGTTTATTGTTTCTGACATTAGGGATATGTTTACAATTTCACAAAAAACATTCTTATCTTAGAACAAAACCGAGAAAAAACAATAGGGTAAGTAAGAGAGACTTTTAGATTACCTAAAACATAGACAAGGCAGCTAGTGATTTTCTTAGGCACTATAAGTACTACTAGAGGAATCCAAAATTGAAATGCACTTTAGAAAGTCATAGAATAGTTCTAGTATTTCTTTCAGTTCTTCCCAATATCTTTAGAATATTGAGGATTTATATAACAAGGTAGGGAGTAATAACAGTTACCAACTCATTGCCATGGCAACACAATAATAGAAAGCATCATGAGAACTAAACATGTTTTCCTAAATGAAAATTAAAATCCTAAGTTCCAGAAACTCACTATCTAAATGTTCAACTATGTAGTTCATTGACCTTGTAGGCAGACTGTTTCATGCATAGAAACAAATATAGAGAGAAACAAATCTGCAGTTAGAAATCACAAGCCTACTCAATAGTCTGCAACCCACAAAATAATCAAAAGAGTGAAAGAACAAACCTAACCCCAGGACAACAGGAAGAAACCAAGTAAAATCCAGGATAACAAGATTTAGCTCCTAAGGAATGAAGTGGCGAGTGATTTTCAGACACTGCAATTATTGATTTTGGCTATGTAACTAAATAGTTAAGCCGATACTTGAATGCACAGACACTGCTTCACTGATTCACAACAAATTTCAGAGAATAAGCTCACAACGATTCGGATGGGTCTACAACAGACAAGTCAATGCACTAGTCACAACAATGTCACGAGTGGTGAGTTGAAGTGGCATTCTTCCCAAAAGAGTTTCCGATTGATCTTGCAAGCTCACACTATTGTAGCATATTGAATTTGAAGAAAGAACATGTCATTAACCTTCATCGTCAAGATCATAATTTCTGGACACAATTACGAAAGCATAGCTTGTCAGATCATAATATCGGAGTAGACTTACCAAGCACAGCTCATTGGATGCAAAGAGACGTGCTGGCATCTTAACATCTTCCAGTCTTCCATGGATAACCAACACTGATGTACATCCATCTTATGGTGCTGCATATTTAGTAAAATATGACAAAGAAAATGTCACTGTAGCGGTTACATGGGTTTGCAAGTCAGATCAAGAGTTAATGTATTCCAACAATATCACTATTAGCTCACCAAAACGGCTCTTGGGCTCTATTCGCTACTGGCTCGAGGATAGGGATGGATTTAAAGATCATTTCATGATCTACTTTAATCAGGGAAAGTGGTCAAAAGAGCTAAGTAGCATTAGCATGTTACCTGCTAGAGAAACGTTGCAGTTCATTTCAACACAGGAGGCTGAGATTGCTGATTTAGGAGAACCAGTACATATGAACTGGTATCAACATGGTATATGCTGGATTGCTTTGTTCAATCACGTGGTTGCTGTTATCCACACTATTTACCTTGAATCCATCAAAAGGGAGGTCGACTTGGACCCAACTCTTAAGAGTTCACCAATGGATTTCTCATCCATCTATGGACTAACAGTTCTACAGTCTAAGTCTAGATTATATGGCATCCTGGTTCGGTGTTACATTCTTCAGGAGAAGAATGCTTTAAAGGTGAGGGAGATTCCTTTGGTGGCGAAGCTAATAAGAGGTGAGAGGGCTGTTGAAGCAGCAACGTCTATCCTCTACTGTTTAAGCATTCCGATGGATTATAATCTGATCTCTCAGACTCCAACAAGCATTAATGAATTATCATCATTTCTGCGATCCATTATGCTCTTTGTTCTTGGAATTGACAGTAAGGATGGACTGAAGAGCCTTCTTATGGTTCACACGTTAAGAGAGAAGTTGGCTGCTGATACGGCGAATATGGGGCCACCACAAGGATCCAAATATCCTATTAAGGGTGGTTAGCATGTTAACGATTCTATGGTACAGACTTCAACACTATCCTTCCACCTTGGTTCCTTCTCATTGGAAAATACAGCAAGGACTGGTGGAAATTGGAGATAGAGATCCTCATTTTGTTGCATTTCAGGAATGGATTAGTGTTATCAAATCAAGCTTCATTTTGGATAAACTTTTGGATGTAAAATGCAAAGAGTTGGCCATGCATATTGCGAATCAAGGAATATCTATTATAATCAGTGGTCGTCTTCTTACATATACCATATCAGGCCTTTATAATAATGAAGGCAATGGAGATTGGGCATTCCTAATACTCGAGTTGCTTAAACTATGGAAGGGTATGGCAGCTCACTACCTTGTGCTGTTTAATGCCACTGTAAGATGTGGTTTTATATCGACAGCATATGTGTTTACACCAATCGTTTTCATTGGTTTTGTTGTGGGTGCAATGCTTTCTTGTTGGGTATATGACGTGAAAATGGATAGTGAAGATGGTTGAGGAAACTTGCAGACAATTCAACATCAGGCCTTGTGCACAGCCTTCTTGTATATATGGCGGAGATGGTGATAGATTTATCGGGATGTGGAGATATGTAAAGAATATGGGACTCTATGGAATATATGTTGGGTTGTGGGTGCAATGCTTTCTTGTTGGGTATATGACGTGAAAATGGATAGTGAAGATGGTTGAGGAAACTTGCAGACAATTCAACATCAGGCCTTGTGCACAACCTTCTTGTATATGTGGCGGAGATGGTGATAGATTTATCGGGATGTGGAGATATGTAAAGAATATGGGACTCTATGGAATATATGTTGGGGTTCTTAGCATTATCTGCAGGCCAACAGCTATTGTAACTACGGTTGAGAGTCAATTGAAACTAGTAATCCCATGTATTCTAACCCACCAATCCGAGATAGCTCAACTGTGGCAACTTTCCATCTACTTATACCATGGGATAGTATAGAAGCCATGGCCACTACTTGGGAGAATCAACCTATGTTGGCAGGCAGTACTGCTCACTGCTGTTTCTATACATTCTTGGGGACAAGGATGCTTCTAAGGGAGTAATTAGGTGGTTAATAGCTTTATTATTTATTGTTATTGCTTTAGTACTTGTTATTTTCTATTAGTAGTTTGTTATGACAGCAACACTTTCCCCTATTTAGAGCCTCTCTCCTGTAAGTTACAATTATCAGAAATTATATCAATGAAGTTTATCTTCTTTCCTACTTCCTCCATTCTCTACTATTTTCTCCCCTAATCTCTATTTCTCCCTTCTATCCTATTCTTCTAGTCTTCTTTATTTTATTTCTCCCCTATTCTTTAACGGTCAGAAATCGTATACGTTACATATTTCCATAAACTGCGATAATCAAGTGGCTATAAACATTGAAGCCAATCATGTGTTCCATGAGAATATAAAGTACTTGGATATTGACTGCCATGTGGTCATGGATCATTAAAAGATGGGTTCACTAGAATTAGTTAGCTGGTCTTCTAGACAAACCTCTTCCAAGTTCTTTAGTTTGTTACACACACTATTGAGATTATTCATTGTGTGATTCAATGAAGATTTAAGCTTGTCTATTAAACTTACAAATTTTATACAGACAATAAGGATCTCAAATTCTATCAATCACATAAACTTCTTTCAGGAATAATTGTTGAATCTGCCTCCATGATATAAAATAGTCTAGTTTTACCCCCAGGATAGAAACTTTAGCTACAAGTGAGAGTGGACCAGTTTAGTTCATAAACCGAACTGAACAAAGAGGCATTTTGAAAACCGAAACTTTTGTATCACTCAATATTGAAAGTATTTTCTTTCAGTTGTTCTGAATATTTTTAGAAGCTTAAGATTTAAAAGTTCAGATATAAGGTAGGCAGGCAGTAATGCCAAATTGTAATTGTCGCAACACAACAGTAGAAAACAAAATACTAGTTGATTTTTCCTTCGAGGGCTTATTTGGTTCGGTTATTGTTGCTTACCGTTGCCTTTAGCAGCTAGATATAAGTTGATTTTCTTTTCAACATAACCATCAGTAATCATTTCAAATTTTAACCAAATGCCTTAAGTGAGGTGTATGGTCCTGCCACCTGTTTTTGGAACTCATCTCTCATAGCATTCTGCGGGGTTAAGAATCGGGCTATGACAGTCCCCTAGTCTATTTTGATTACCGCTCCACCGTTACGCCTGAAGGTCAGCAGGATCCAGTTTGGAAAAGTAATGATAAGGATCCACAGCTTAAACCCAATAATGCTTGGGGAGGGATAGACCAGCCAGAAATAGAGTTTATGCATCCAAATGCAGAATTGCTACATCGTCAATGCATAATATTAGTTGATTTTCTTTCCAAAATAACTATCAAAGGTTATTCCTCAATCTTACTGTTTAGGTTAAACAACAAAATGAGCCAAACAGACACATAAAGTACCTAAAACAGAGACATCAATTCTTATATATAACATGGAAAGAGGTGTTATAGAACCATACTGCATTTTCCCCAATTTCAAGTTCCATGGAAATCGACACGCACCTTAGATAGGACATTGAAGCAAGCAGAAATATCCATAAAATCCATCCAGCTCCCATTAATGAAATTGTTGCCACCAAATCCAAAGCAAGCTGCAGATTATTCCTGGGCAAATTTGAACATTCCGCCAGAGTCGGAGTAATCACAAAAATATCATAAGTGGGACATTGAAGCAGGCTCCAAAATTATCATGGCTTTTTTCTAGTGACTCATGTAAGTTTCTGTTCTAAAGTTTACAGGGGAAGCACTGCTAAATGAAAGTCCTTTAGATCGGACCCAATGCCCATCTTACCCCTCTACATTCTTTAGCCATGCTAAGAAATTCTCATCGCTTGTTCAGAATTATCCATCAAATTGTAAATAGTTCAGGATTATCTGTCAAATTGTAAATTGTTCAGAATTATCCGTCAAATCGTAAATTGTTCAAAATTATCCGTCAACAGTATATATATCATAAGCAGGGCAAACTAAAAAGCTCTGAAACCATCATGAGCACGCAACAAAATATTGTATGTTAGGGTCAATTGCAGAAAAGAGAGGTTTTACAAAATTGCAGAAAAATTGAATTTTGTTGCCACCGAATCCGAAGCAAGCTGCAGATTATTCCTGGGCAAATTTGAACATTCCGCCAGAGTCGGGGTAATCACAAAAATATCATAAGTGGGACATTGAAGCAAGCTCCAAAATTATCATGGCTTATTTCTAGTGACCCATGTCAGTTTCTGTTTTAAAGTTTACAGCAGAAGCACTACTAAATGAAAGTCCTTTAGATCTGACCCAATGCCCATCTTACCCCCTCTACATTCTTTAGCCATGCTAAGAAATTCTCATCGCTTGTTCAGAATTATCCGTCAAATCGTAAATTGTTCAGAATAATCCGTCAACAGTATATATATCATAAGCAGGCATACTAAAAAGCTCTGAAACCATCATGAGCACGCAACAATATATTGTATGTTAGGGAGGGTCTGTTTTCAATTGAAGTTATCCTCATATCTTTCATCAAGAATATTAAAATCACATGAAACTTCAATAGACAACAATCACAGGAAACTTCAAAAGACAACGAGATATGGGAGGGAAACTTTTCATGTTTAAATCGAAGTAATCCAGCAAAGTAGGTATCACGGATAGTTGAACATGAAACAGAGGCAAACTTTATACTTGGAAATAAAACAAATCAGGATATTTAAAATTTATCGAACCCCTAGGATCATTTGGAACAAAAATCAGAGCTCATTAGATATACGCACCATAACAAGAGATTCATCCCTGATTGAGTAATCTTCATCGCATCTTTACGGAAAAACTGAATTACGTAACTCATCATCGCGTCTTGAAAAGAGAGGTTTTACAAAATTACAGAAAAATTGAATTTTGTAGGATCAATTGCATTACTTAAATTCCGTCAATCGCATCTTTACAGAAAATTGAATTATGTAACCCTAAATCACATCATTGCTTCGGGTTCTACAAAATTACAGAAAAATTGAATTTTGAAATCCTAGAATTTTGAATTCACCCACAGATTACAGATGCAGAATTAGAATCACAGGATAGTTCAACATGAAACAGATATTCAGAGGCAGACAAGATGCATTAATTTATCGAAACCCTAAAGAGAGACATAAGAGAGAAGATGCTCAGTAAATACGAACCATAACAAGAGATTGAGTAATCTTCATCGCATCTTTACAGAAAAATTGAATTCGTAACCCTCAATCGCATCATTGCTTACTTGAAAATTGCAGAAAAATTGAATTTTGAAGCCGTCAATCGCATTACTTATTTAACACATTGCTTCATGCATAACATGATAAAAAAAGATATTGGCTATGTGACTCAACAGTTAAGTACTGACAACAGTTAAGCCAGTACTTGAATGCACCGACACTGCTTCTCTGATTCACAACAAATTTGAGAGAACAAGAACAAGAACAAGCTTACACTGATTCAGATGGGTCTATAACAAATAGGTCAATGCACTATCTTATGCAACATCTTGGTGTATTAGAAACCGAAGAAGCAGTCTATAGAGCGCAGATACTAAGTTGAAGCTAAGTATACAGCAATGTCAAGAGTGGTGAGTTGAAGTGGCATTCTTTCTAAAAGAGTTTTCGATTGATCTTCGGGGCCTTATTTCCATGAACTGCGATAATCAAGTGACTATAAACATTAAAGCCAATCATATGTTCCACGAGAATATGAAACACTTGTATATTGACTTCAAGCTTACCTTTTCAACATACAATTTTTATGCATACATCAAGAATCTCAAACTCAATCAATCATTAAAACTTCTAGGTAAAATTACCGAATTTGCTTCCAAGGTTACTCGCCCTCATGATATAAAGTAGTCTAGTTTTATCCCCAAGATAGAAACTCTAGCTACAAGTGAGCATGGTCCGGTTTAGTCCATAAACCGAACTAAACAAAGAGGCATGCAAAACTTTTCTATCAGTCAATATTGACTGTATTTCTTTCAGTTGTTCTAAATATTTATAGGAGCCTAAGATTTAAAAATTAAGATATAAGGTAGGGAGTAATACCAAAATTTAAGATTTAATCTCAGTTTCCATCCACATACTTCTACTATACGAGAGTGGAACCATTACCGGACAACCTTGTCCTCCACATCCACTTGACAGGAAAACTATTGAACCATATTCCAATGAGCAGTAAGCTAGTCGTCACTAAACGCCATCCACTTTTACCCCAGAGATCAGCCATTAGACTCTCTCTTCTAACATCAGTATCAACAATATTCAACCTCGGAAACCGACCTCTTGGACTCTTTCAATCTAACCAAGGGTCATCCCAAAATTAAGAGCTTCTACCTTCATTATTCTTTCATTTTATCAAAATCGAAACAAAACTGCTAAGAAATCAACAAAAATAGAAACTTTTGTAGCAAGGATAATAAGCATCTCATGGGTAAAATTCAACCACCGCGCTCCTGGAATGCACACCGTCATCTTTGGAACATATATGACAAACATACAGATATTGATTAAGGCATATAAATTCTGCAGGAAATGGAAGAAAAAAGTCTCACCAATACAGCCTGAATACAACAAAGGTTACAAACAACTCGTGGACAAGCTCATGTTTGCAACTAGAGGAATGAACAGACTTCAATCTTTTTAAAGAGGTGTGTTACAGAACCTTTCTGCATTTAGCACCATATTTCAAGGTTAATTATAACCTGACGAGAACAAACAGAATATCTTGAATGCATATGAGCGATGAACCATTTTAGATTCGTGATGATCAAACGAAAGATTCTTTGCAATACACAAAAGAGTGAAAAGAACCAACCCAAAGAAATCACGTAAACCCGAGGACATAAAAAATTAATCCCTTCTGAAATGCATATGAGAGATGAACCATTTTAGATTCGTGATGATCAAACGAAAGATTCTTTGCAATACACAAAATAGTGAAAAGAACCAACCCAAAGAAATCACGTAAACCCGAGGACATAAAAAATTAATCCCTTCTGAAAAGCAGCTAGTGATTTTTTCAGGCATTGTAAGTACTACTAGAGGAATCCAAAATTGAAATGCATTTTAGAAACTCATAGAATAGTTCTCAGTATTCCTTGCAAATGTTCTCAGTATCTTTAGAAGCCTATTGAAAATTTATATAACAGGTAGGCAGTAATAACAATTACTAACTCATTTCATGGCAACACAACAATAGAAAGCATCATGGAAAGAGGTGTTATAGAACCATTCTGCACTTTGCCCGATTTTAAGTTCAATGGAAACCTACACGCACCTTAAATAGGACATTGAAGCAAGCAGAAATATCCATAAAATCCATCCGGCTCCCATTAATGAAATTATTGCCACCGAATCCGAAGCAAGCTGCAGATTATTCCTGGGAAAATTTGAACTTTTCTACAGAGTTGGAGTAATCACAGAAATATCATAAATGGAAATTGAATCAATCTCCAAAAATATTATGGCTTTATTCTAGTGAGCCATGTAAGATTCTATTCCAGAATTATTATCCGTCAAATCGTATATTGTTCAGAATTATCCGTCAAATCGTAAATTGTTTAGTATTATCCGTCAAATCGTAAATTGTTTAGTATTATCCATCAAATCGAAAATTGTTGAGCCTTATCCGTCAAATCAAAAATTGTTCAGAATTATCCGTCAAAACGTAAATTGTTCAGAATTAACCGTCAAATCGTAAATTGTTCAGAATTATCCGTCAAATTGTAAATTGTTCAGAATTATCCGTCAAATCATAAATTGTTCAGAATTATCCGTCAAATCGTAAATTGCTTAGAAATATCCGTCAAATCGTACATTGTTCAGAATTATCCGTCAAATCGTAAATTGTTCAGAATTATCCGACAAAATTGAATTCTGTAAAAAAAAATATTGGCTGTGACTCAACAGTTAACCCAGTACTTGAATGCACCGACACTGCTTCTCTGATTCACAACAAATTTCAGAGAACGAGAACAAGCTTACACTGATTCAGATGGGTCTATAACAGACGGGTCAATGCACTATCTAATGCAACATCTTGGTGTATTAGAAACCGAAGAAGCAGTCTATAGAGCGCAGATACTAAGTTGAAGCTAAGTATACAGCAATGTCACGAGTGGTGAGTTGAAGTGACATTCTCCCTAAAAGAGTTTTCGATTGATCTACAGGGCCCTATTTCCATGAACTGTGATAATCAAGTGACTATAAACATTAAAGCCAATCATATGTTCCACGAGAATATGAAACACTTGTATATTGACTTCAATGAAGATTTAAGCTTACCTTTTAAACATACAAATTTTATACATACATCAAGAATCTCAAACTCAATCAATCATTAAAACTTCTAGGTATAATTACCAAATTTGCTTCCAAGGTTATCATGGAAGCTCATTTTTACTCACCCTCATGATATAAAATAGTCTAGTTTTATCCCCAAGATAGAAACTTTAGCTACAAGTGAGGATCGGTTTAGTCCATAAAACGAACTAAAGAAAGAGGCATGCAAAACTTTTGTATCAGTCAATATTGACTGTATTTCTTTCAGTTGTTCTAAATATTTATATAAGCCTAAGATTTAAAAATTAAGATATAAGGTAGGGAGTAATACCAAAATTTAAGATTTAATCTCAGTTTCCATCCACATACTTCTACTATACGAGAGAGGAACCATTACCAGACAACCTTGTCCTCCACATCGACTTGACAGGACAATGAACCATATTCCAATCAGCAGTAAGCTAGTTGTGACAATGAACCATATTCGAAACAGAACTGCTAAGAAATCAACAAAAATAGAAACTTTTGTAGCAAGGATAATAAGCATCTCATGGGTAAAATTCAACAACCGCGCTCCTGGAATGCACATCCTCATCATTGGAACATATATGACCAACATACAGATATTGATTAAGGCATATAAATTCCGCAGGAAATGAAAGAAAAAAGTCTCACCAATACAGCCTGAATACAACGAAGGTTACAAACAACTTGTGGACAACTTCATGTCTGCAACTAGAGGAATCAACAGACTTCAATCTTTTTAAAGAGGTGAGTTACAGAACCTTTATGCATTTAGCACCATATTTCAAGGTTAATTATAACCTGACGAGAACAAACAGAATATCTTGAATGCATATGAGAGATGAACCATTCTAGATTCGTGATGATCAAACGAAAGATTCTTTGCAATACACAAAAGAGTGAAAAGAACCAACCCAAAGAAATCACGTAAACCCGAGGACATCCAAAATTAATCCCTTATGAACTAAGCAGCTAGTGATTTTTTCAGGCATTGTAAGTACTACTACAGGAATCCAAAATTGAAATGCATTTTAGAAACTCATAGAATAGTTCTGAGTATTCCTTTCAAATGTTCCCAGTATCTTTAGAAGCGTATTGAGGATTTATATAACAGGTAGGCAGTAATAACAATTATCAACTCATTTCATGGCAACACAACAATAGAAAACATCATGGAAAGAGGTGTTATAGAACCATTCTGCACTTTACCCGTTTTTAAGTTCAATGGAAACCGACACGCACCTTAAATAGGAAATTGAAGCAAGCAGATATATCCACAAAATCCATCCAGCTCCAATTAATGAAATTGTTGCCACCGAATCCGAAGCAAGCTGCAGATTATTCCTGGGAAAATTTGAACATTTCGCCAGAGTTGGAGTAATCACAGAAATATCATAACTGGACATTGAAGCAATCTCCAAAATTAATATGGCTTTATTCTAGTGAGCCATGTAAGTTTCTATTCCAGAATTATCCGTCAAGTCGTAAATTGTCCAGAATTATCCGTCAAATCGTAAATTGTTTACTAGTATCCGTCAAATCTTAAATTGTTCAGAATTATCCGTCAAATTGTAAATTGTTGAGCATTATCCGTCAAATCGTAAATTGTTCAGAATTATCCGTCAAATTGTAAACTGTTCAGAATTATCCGTCAAATGGTAAATTGTTTACTATTATCCGTCAAATCGTAAATTGTTCAGAATTATCCGTCAAATCGTAAATTGTCCAGAATTATCCGTCAAATCATAAATTGTTCAGAATTATCCGACAAAATTGAATTCTGTAACTCATCATCGCATCTTGAAAAAGAGAGGGTTTTTCAAAATTGCAGAAAAAATTGAATTTTGTAGGGTCAACCGCATTACTTGAATTCCCTCAATCACATCTTTACAGAAAAAATTGAACTCTGCAACCCTCGATCGCATCATTGCTTTGGGTTTTACAAACTTGCAGAAAAATTGAATTTTGAAGTGACCCACAGATTATATATGCAGAATTAGAATCACGGAACAGATCAACATGAAACAGATATTGAGAGGCAAAGAAGATGCAGTAATTTATCAAAACCCTAAAGAGAGATATAAGAGAAAAGATGCTAAGTAAATACGCACCATAAAAAGAGAGAGATTGGGTAATCTTCTGCAACGCATCTTAATTACAGAAAAATTGAATTCGTAACCCTAATCGCATCATTGATTACTTGAAAATTGCAGAAAAATTGAATTCCGCAACCCTAATCGCATCATTGCTTTGGGTTTAAGTTGAATTCAATTGCAGAAAAATTGAATCTTGAAGCCGTCAATCACATTACTTGAATTCACCCGCAGATTACAGATGCTGTAACCCTAGAATTTTGAAATCTGTAACCCTAGAATTTTGAATTTTCATTTCACCCCAAATGAAATGAAGCCGTTGGAGCTATCTATGTATTTTTATACAAGCTTTTAAAATAAAGATGCAATCTCAGCCGTTGAATTCTCATTCCTTTCTTGGCTTTTTAATTTTTTCGCAGACCCCTTGTTAATTTTTCTTTTCAACTTTTAATTAAATCAAACTAATATAAACCCCGATCCTTACATTTTTTAATGAAATAAGATAACCAATGACTATATTAACAAGTAAGATAATACTAGACAATTAATAGAAAAAATTGAAATTGTTAAACTTTTAAAAATTAAATTAAATAATGTGAACAAAAAGAAAATTTTCTTTTTTAATCTTTTGATTAGTAACCATATAAATTCCAGACTTAAATACGTGTTTAGTTGTCTTATAACCATTTAAATAGAAAGTTGGGATTAATGTTTTTTTAACAGTAATTGGAATTAAAGTTAAAAAGTGTTGAGAATTAACTATTAATTTAAAACATTTAAGCAAAATAAATTAACAATCTCTAGAATGTTGTAGAAAAATCTAGCAAGTTTGAGAAAAATTAAGCATTTGAATAATCTAGATTATAAGATGAAAAGAGAAGAATCTAGAACTAAAGTATGTAGATTGTGCTAGAATGTTTCCACCACCAACATAATTAGTATAAATAGGAGTAGGGATGGCTTAGTTGATGTATGCACCAAAAATTAGAGTTGAGAAATGTGTGTGTATGAGTGTTGTGGTGAGGCTTGTAAGGATTATATTTGATCAATAAAAACTTGCTATTTAATCAATTCCTCCAAATTACTCAATAGTGGTATCAGAGCTTCAACGATCCGAAGAGACCGACGAGGTTTGAGAATGACGGCCTTCCAAACATCATCAACACTTTCTCCTCATGTTTTCAATGGCGAAAATTATCAAGTTTGGGCTTTCAAAATGAAAACCCATTTAAAAGGGTTGGGCTTGTGGGAGTGGGTTGAATCTAAGAAGGAGGTAACACCTCTTGGAACCAATCCGACTCTAAATCAAATACGGGCTCACGAAGAAGAATTATTGAAAGCTCCAAGGGCGTTATCTATAATTCATGGTGATGTCTCAGAGTCAGTTTTCACAAGAATTATGACTTGTGAAACAGGAAATGAAGCTTGGGAAACGTTGAAGGAGCTATATGAAGGTAATGAACGAACAAAAAGGATGCAAGTCTTGAATTTCAAAAGAGATTTTGAAATTCTAAGAATGAAAGAAAATGAGTCGATACACGAATACTATGACAAGCTAATGGCGGTCGTGAACAAAATTCGACTCATGGGAGAAGACTTGTCTGATAGTAGAGTCGTCGAGAAATTGTTCGTGAGCTTACCTGAAAGGTTTGAGGCAAAACTTTCATCCCTTGAAGATTCAAGAGATGTAAGTCAATTAGCCTTATCTGAATTAATTAATGCTCTGCAAGCTCAAGAACAAAGAAGATCAATGAGAAATGGAGAAAAAGAGCATGCGGTCGAGGGAGTCTTTCTTGCCCAAGGTTCGAAAGAAAAAAAGGTAATTCCTCAGTGTTCTCATTGCAAGAAGCGTGGTCATAATGAGAATGATTGCTGGCATAAGGGGAAGCTGCAGTGTTTCAAATGCAAGAAGTTTGGACACGTACAAAAGAACTGTAGGAGCAAGAAAGAAGAAAGTGTCAATTTGGCACATGGAGTTTATGAAGAAGAAATTGTTTGATTGGAGAGAAGGTGCTCCAATAGTAGAAGGTTGATGAGAAAGTGCATCAATACGTTGGTGAGAAAGTGCATCAACAAAGAAGTCCGATGAGAGAGTGCATCGGAAAGCGACTTACAGAGAGATGGTGCTCCGTGTGAGAGAAGTTTTCGAGAAGCTATTTTTCGAAGAGAAAGTGCTTCGAAACGTTTTTTTGCGAGGGGAAGTGATATGAAGTTTTAAATTAATAGTTAAGGGGAAGATTGTTGAGAATTAACTATTAATTTAAAACATTTAAGCAAAATAAATTAACAATCTCTAGAATGTTGTAGAAAAATCTAGCAAGTTTGAGAAAAATTAAGCATTTGAATAATCTAGATTATAAGATGAAAAGAGAAAAATCTAGAACTAAAGTATGTAGATTGTGCTAGAATGTTTCCACCACCAACATAATTAGTATAAATAGGAGTAGGGATGGCTTAGTTGATGTATGCACCAAAAATTAGAGTTGAGAAAGGTGTGTGTATGAGGGTTGTGGTGAGGCTTGTAAGGATTATATTTGATCAATAAAAGTTTGTTATTTAATCAAGTCCTCCAAATACTCAACAAAAAGTACAAATATTTCATAAAAGTTAGAAATGTTGAATAAATGATGTTTTTTTATAAGAAATGTTGTGTTTGTGGACCAGTGAGATTTCTCAGTTCCAGATGTGCTCAACCATTTGAGAGGAAAAATTTGTAAACTCAAATCGAGTAGCAAAGGAAGATTTCAAGGCAATGTTGGGGTAGTCGTGACTGTTGAAAATAAAGAACTAGTGATAGAAAACTTATCGATTATAAATGGTTGTGCCGTGGCGAGATCACTATCTTGAAAGCGATTTCGGCAGACACGGTACAATCTCAAATTCGGTCGCTCCCCAAGATTAACATAGGGAACCTTCAAATCTGTGTACTCCAAGTCGAAAGTTTGGAACAGCAATAAGAAGTTAATACCCAGAAAAGCTACAGCAAAATATTTTGATGAAAATGTAAAACTGTGTGTAGAAAAGATGAAATTTCGAGCAAGTACGTGTGGTATATTTGCCAAAAACATACACATAAGGCCCAAAAACTTTATAATCTCTTTTAAAAACTTGTGGGATTGTGAATGAAAAGAAAAAAGCTTGAGGAAATAAGAAATCAAGAATGGGGCTTATTTCTTATATATGGATGAGGTAACTAGGCAAGAATCCCGTATGTGTATGAACATTTTATCTCACCAATCTTTTTATAAAAGAAACTTTTTATCTTTTTTTCAGATCCATGTCGTTCCTGCATGGCCATATGTTTCGTAAAGTTATTAGCATGACCAAGTCTCATTGTAAACTTAGGCTTACTGGTACATATAATTTAGATGCACATCTTCTATTTTATTTCGCCTTATTCAAGGAAAGGGATCTTACTGGCTACATATCAGCAGCACTTGTGAGAGAAGACGAGAGGATTACGAATTTGAACTTCCTTATCAGTCCAAAATTGTATGAAGCTAATTGGTTGGATCTAGTGAAAGGTGGATTTATAGCAAATGTACAGTGTGCTGAAGTGTGGTGTCCAATGACGAAGGAGTTTTTCGCCGAATATCTTGAAAGGGAGAATTTTAAGAAAAAGCAGGTTCTCTTGGTTGATCTTATTGTTGTGCTTATAAATTAATGTTAATTTGTCATTTGGCGTATTATTCGTTCTCTTTTACGTGAGACATTATATGTGATGAACCCCAATAAGTTCAAGGTGTGCGAGTTCTTCATACGGTTCCATGAACAACGGCGTGGCGATAAGATTATTGTCTTTTCTGATAATCTTTTCGCACTTAAAGAGTATGCCATGAAACTCAATAAACTTATGGTTTGTGGAGCTACCAGGTTAAACTTTTTCCGGACATGAGTTGCTTCTTGAATCTTTGATCATAACTCAGAAGTGTATTTATGGAATTTCACTACAAGAAAATAATGGTTTACCAACGACATTTTACCAACGATGTATATGTCGTTGTTAGTAGTGACGACATACCCACTATTTATCCATAAAATTATTTAAATTGCATTGTAGTCAAAGATACCTAGAAAATGTCAATGATATACCAACGAACAAAGTTTACTGACGCCGAAAATCGATGGTAATTGTGATGACATTACGTGTCTATGCAATGTCGTGGGTATTAGAGACGACATACCAATAACGTACCTATATAATTTAATTTTTCTTAAAATTATATAAAATTTACCAATAAGTTATCAATGACAAAAATAATTTATTATTGTGATTTTGTGATGTTAGAGAGAAGAAATAGCAATTTACCCTAAGTTCCTCATCACTTGTTTCCATATCGATTATCATGGGCGTTTTCAGGTTATCAATAAATGTGATGTGTTGATTTCAATTTTGCATTAGATGTATCTAGTATGCTGCAATTAGAATTGCATTTAGGTTTAATTGAGCAGTTATCGATTAATTTGATGTCGAGATCCTCGGCAGAATCTATATCCTGTCAGGCTTTGGATAGTAGACTAAAGAGTGAAATAAGACCCTATAGTTTCAAATTTAAGTCATCTTAGCTCTTAAAAATCTCTCTGCTACTCAAAACTCAACAAAAAAGGTCATAGCCAAACTTAGCTAAAATAATATGATGCTGATGCATATAATACATCAGTAATAGTGTATGTGCTAACATAGTCAAACTCATCTTTTCTACCTCACTATTAAATTTTCAAGGGATACACTAGCTCAGCTATTGAAATTTGTAGAGTTGAAGGTGCATAAAAGGTAATGCAATCCCAAGTGTCCTTGGATTGATTGATAATAAGCGGTGTGGTTCAAAGCTCAAACAAACTTTGCCTTCAGTAGATGCACTCAGCATTTGCCAAACTATAGGAAATGAATGTCAATTTCTGCTCGCTTGACATGATGTCCTGGTTTCTGGTAGCTATGATTTGAAGATATGTTCACTATGATTCGAAGATGCCATTAGTTTGAGCCTCTACTTGGGACAACATCTTTTGTTTCAGGAGGATTTGGATGGGGGTATGCTGTACCTTTTCTAGTAGCAGGCATAATACAAACTTAGTTATAGTGGCCGATTAGGCCTAGTCTGTTGCTGAAGTTGAAGAGGCGATGTTGACCCATATCAGATACAATTGATCCCTAAATAGGATGCTTGTTATAAACCCTTTTGATGCTAAACCTGCTTGTGACATTATCTAGTAGCATCGCTACCATCCTTGAGTTTCTATTAAGTGAATCAAAAAGATCTGTTTATTGCAGTTCTGATTAACTCTCCCCTTTTTCCCCTCTCTTGTTTAGGTGGATTTTTCTGAATTCTCTCGCTTCTATGATTTTGTATTCTTCATGTGCTGTGAAAATGGTCAAAAGAATATGCGTAAGTTTTGTTAACAGATTTTTCAGCATGATATATTGGCAACTTATTTCCTGTTGGATTTTGTCAGGTATCTTAGACATTGTTAAGATGAATTATCATGTATTTGTTGTCTCTTATTTTCCTGGATTACTCTTTCCAGCTGTAAGCAAGGCGGTTACTGCATGGAGATTAGTTTCTAGACAGCTACGCACTTGAAAGCAAAGCAGGACGGAGTAACGTTTGTGGATGATAAAGCACGTGCAGATTGACTTACGTGGTGTTTTGTTTAGATACTTTATTATCTAAGTTAACTTTTATGTGATTTCATTACTGTTATTTTGGATATTGTTTAGTTTGTTTAAAACTTCTATAGTTTGGAGCTATTCAATTATATATACATAATGTGTGTAAATTAACGACATTATGAAGGATTATAGCTATGCATTGCAATATTATTTTTGAAATTTATATTGATCACAGACGACATTACTCATGATTACCCTCCACATTTTATGTATTACCGGACATGAGTTGCTTCTTGAATCTTTGATCATAACTCAGAAGTATATTTACGGAATTTGTAGCCCTGAAGAGAGGACACATTTTCTTCAAGCTTTTAAAATTACTAAAGAAGTGAACACAATCTTTCTGTCAAAGGTATTTGAATGAAGATTATGATAATTACGGAGTAGGAATCACGTGAGACACATGATTTCATTCATTTCTCAACTTACAGGTGGGGGATAACTCAATTGATATTCCGGAGGCCAACTTGATCATTCAAATTTCATCACATGTTGGTTCGAGACGACAAGAAGCACAACGATTAGGGCGTATTCTTCGGGCAAACTTTAGATATTTTTTTACATGATCATATTTGCTTAAATTTACTATTCAAACCAATGAAATGTCGGTCGTTGTGTCAAAATAATATAATTTTCTTCTAATAATAGCCATTTTTCTGTCATACATGTATGTTAAATTCTTGCATCTTGTACCCACTTTCCGTGCTTTATATTATTTGTAATGAAGTTATGTTTATTTGGGGCACTAAGGTGAACACCGAGATAGGATGGCGGGGGGGCAAAGAAGAGTACAACGCATTTTTCTACTCTCTTGTTTCGACTGATGCGCAGGTCGGGACCCTTTTTCATTTTTCTAAGCTATATGATCCATTCCCTCCATATATAGTTTCAAGCTTGGCATCTTATAGTATCATT
This sequence comes from Euphorbia peplus, assembly GCA_028411795.1. Taxonomy (NCBI): domain Eukaryota; kingdom Viridiplantae; phylum Streptophyta; class Magnoliopsida; order Malpighiales; family Euphorbiaceae; genus Euphorbia; species Euphorbia peplus. The sequence goes on along the minus strand of CP110843.1, from coordinate 635,375 downwards.
TTTTGAATGTAGATGTACTATTCAACTAAAAAGCATCAATTTCTGATTGATCAAGGTTACAGCTTTAAGCTTAGAATCCCATGTGATTACGATTAAGGGAGTAGTCAATGTGTCAAATTGAAAGAAAATCCGGGATGAACTTCATTCATTTGACAGGTAATAAGAAGCTTGCCTCCGCCTGATTGTGGTGCTGATTTGAGCTACCACCATCTCGACGAGCAATTATCACTACTCTAGAACTTATTATCCTCACAGCCAACCAAGACTCAAACCCGGGATGCATCTACAGTTTTTTCATCACAGCCAATGCAAAGTAGGAGTCGACATAGAAACTGTCGAAATCGAATACTGAGGAGAATTTAGTTCTGTTTGTTTAATTAGCTAATATACATATTTTAGAGTACTCCCCGCAAATCAATTAACGTCACATGTATACATTTTGTTGATTATCTTATGATATACTTGCGTACTTAACCTTAACTATCTAAAATATAAAATAAATCTCGATTGAGAATTAAGAGAAACATACAAATTAAACTTGAAGTTCACATTCCAAGAGTTGAGAGAAACATACAATATATCACCAAATTTTCCTAAAAACAAACTCGACCTATAAAACAATTACTTAAGATAGATAGAATTTTACGACGGAAGCGAAAGAAAAAACTTCTTTTGAGTAGAAATCCAGTGGCCATTCCACCAAAACTGATTCTTAGAGAAAATCCAGTTGCCATTGCACCAATTGACATGTTTTCGGAGACGACTAGCCGGATAAGCAACGGTTTCATCAGTAGTAGGAAAGTAGACATTATACTCACCATTCAAGTATGTTTGTCCAGTAACCCTGCCAACCCACCATCCATCTTTGTCTAAAGCATCAACCACATCATCCTTGCGTATCGACAATCCAACGGTAGGATGTTTGGGAGGGACTGAACGGACTTCACCCGAAGAAACAACCTCGATCAAAGGAACCGAAGAACCCTCTTCCACCACTAGATTCTTGTACTTGACTTTGTACTGATCATGATAGCGTTGAATCACAGTTGCTTCATAATAAGACCCGACGTAACCTAGCTCGTTGCTACAAACTTCTACTTCATCACCTTCTGAAAATACCCTCATGTTTACACAAATTTAGAATACTTTTCCTTGCATGTGAAGTGTTTAGGCATGGACGGTAGTGTATATATAGGATTTGAAGGAGTCCTCTTCCAGGAAGGATTAGGATTCTTAAATATGGCGGTGCCAATTCTTTCAAACTTGGGAACGGTAATAATTACAGAAAGCGAATGGAAATTGATATCTTATAAGGAAAGAAATTATTTTATCTGAATATTATAATGATTTAAAAAGTTTAGAATACGTTTGTTATACCATGTTATTCGTAAGTCAAATTTATAATTTGATCATACATTATATATATTTGTATTTTGAATTCATGATTTACCGTCTAGAGATTTAATTTTAGTGTCTAAAATTTTATATAAATAATTAACTAAAATATATATTATTAAGTAAGTACACGGGGTTAAATTGTTATTGGTTGAAATGTCATATATCATCAAATTATAAGTTTGACATACACGTCATTCATATGTCAAACACATAGCAAATCTGTCATATATAGTAAATTCTCAACCAGTTAAAGCTAAAACAATGATATGTGGCATGTTAAAAATTTCTCAGTCAGTTAGATGATTTGAACTATTTATTACATAATAAAAAGAATTCATAGTAATTCCTAACTCTAAATTATATTGTTCAAATGATATGTGGCATGTTAGTCGTGCGTCGGATCAATATTGTAATGGCATGTCATATATGTTAGCAATAAACTAAATATTATGTTATATATTAATTAATTACACATTGTTAAAACTTTATGGCATTGAAGAGTTGTATAACAATAATTATTATTTTTATTTTTTTGATTTTGATTTTTCATCCAGTTTCCGTATCACATAGCAACAATTTATTGGCTTAGCGTAACGTTAGTTATATGTCGTTCCTACAATAAAACATCTCCTGTAAGTGCATTTAATTTCTTGTTATAATGTAAAACTTCTCGAGTCAATTGGTAGAGAATATGAAATAGAGAAAAAAAAAAAACTAAACTAAACTAGAGAGATTTTAGTATACTCCTGGAGTATGATGACGTGGTACTTCAAGCCAATAAATATTTGGCATGTGTCACATTAACCAATAAGATTTTGACAATGTATAATTAATTAAAATGTAATTCTTAATTAATTATTTATATAAAATTCTAGATCCAAAAATAAAAACCCTAGACCCAAAAAAATAAACCCTAGACCCTAAATGATGAATCCTATATACTAACCGATATGACATGTCATGAAATTATAGATCTGAAGTACCACGTCACCCGTGCTCCAGGAGTATTCTAAAATTTCTCACTAAACTAACATTAATAAAATATAAAAAAGTTGAATTTGATAAGCTCAATTTTGATAAGCAAGATATGAAAATGAGAAAGGGATTGTTACAACTCCATCAGGAGTATAGTAGAAATTCGACTTGAAAGTTAACCATCCCATCTTTACAAACTTCTACTTATCTTGGGTTTTGAGTTTCGTCTGCATCGGATGGTGCTGGTACCAGCGCGGCTTCTAATTGTACACGAATGCTCTTATAAGTCGTAATCTCTATACAAGAAGAAGGTATTCCTAAGACGGAAGAGTAACATGATTTCTCTCGTGAATGGATCAAAGAGAATCACATCTCCTTTCGCAGTTTGACAAAATAATTTAGCGTTGTTTCAAGGCATCAATATCTTCTCCACCTCTACAAGTGGTCCAATACTTATCAATTTAATCCAAGATTCCTTTACACCGATTTTCGACAGTACTAATATCTTAAATATCGGTGCTTTAGCTTTAACACTTTTAATAGGATAGTAGCGGATATGACGGAGTCTTTAAGCATGAAAATTCCAGTTGTAAAAGGGTTTTCTCGAGTCTTCATTAAATTTTTAGTCGTGAAATACGGTGTGTAAGTAGTTTTAAATAACTCAAGGCTCGTGCAACTGAATTTGAGGTAATCTTTCATTTTACTTATTTTCATTTATTTAATAATTTAGTGTATTATTATTTTATTTTATTCCATTTAGTTTAAATTTATCATCTTATTATTGGTAAATAGAAAATTACACTTTCTAGTATTCAACGCTTATGTGACACTGTAAGAGTTGCATATATCAATATTGTAACCAACAAATAAAAACATATTTTTAAGGTACATCATTCTGATTTTAGTGCGTTGAATTTGAATTCCTAATGCTTTATGTTAATACATTAAACCTCTAATTTTTTTATCTTAATTCACATTAACATATGAGAAATATATAAGAATTTATAACTCATCAAGCAATAGTTTAGTGGTTATTACGATTCTAAAAGAAGTGTATAGTCTTGTCTTCGAATCAAAAATTTGACAAAAGTGAAACTCTTGAAAAAAATTTATTTTATGTCATTAGTTGGTAGCAAAATAGCCTTGACTATCCAAAAGCCGAATGCATGCATTATAAATGCCATCTTAGGCTTTGTTTGGATGGAAGGTCGAGGAAAGTTAACAAAGTAAGGTTTCAAGACTAACCTATGTTTAAAAAGAAATGTTTATAAGAGGGTATGGGCTAATAAAGTTTTATGAGAGGTTTTTTTTTCTAAATCTCAACACTCCAAACTAGAGTGTTAGGAAGGGTTGGATACAAAACCATCAAAATCTTTCTCTAACTTCTCTTTATTAACCCCCTCGTACTTTAGAAGTTTTTTTCACTACAATCGTATCGTGGACCTCGGAGTAAATTTCAAGCCCATTTAGTATATATCGTATACTCTTCTTAAAAAGATAGAAGTTTTTTTCACTACAATCGTATCGTGGACCTCGGAGTAAATTTCAAGCCCATTTAGTATATATCATATACTCTTTTTAAAAAGATTTTTTTTTTTATAAAAAGAATACATGTTGTTTTTTTTTGAGAATTCACTTTCTACAATCATGAGATTTGAACCCATGACCTCACACTCCCTAGTGAAATGTAATAACCACCAAGGCATTGCTTGGTGGGTAAAAGAATACATGTTTTAAAATAATAAATATTAGAAAAACTTATATTCAATAATACATATCTAAGTATTACATAAAGAATTGGAGGAAGCGGACCAAACTTACGACCAATTTCTTCATCTAACAAAAAGTAATAATTTGTTTCTTACCTCCCTTGAAAGGGAAAAAAAGAGCTAAGATAGAAAAACAAGAATATTAACATTCCTATACTTTATTAACCAGAGTTAGACATGTAAAAGAAAATGATAAAAATAAATAAAAATGATGTACAGTATTTTTCAATAAAAGAAAAACATCTTTAACATTCTATTCATTCTGATTTTATACCTTTTACTTTATTTTTACCAGTGTTCAATAAAGCGGTCTAGGCGGCCGCCTAAGCGCTAGGCGGTCCTAAACCGCCCCGATTTTACCCTAGTCGGTGATAAAAATTAGAAGGCTTGTTTAAGCGAGTTAGGCGGACTAGGCGGTTTTAATGGGCTTAATTTATTTCTTAAGTTTTTAGTTCATTTTTAATGGGCCTAATTTATTTCTTAAGTTTTTAATGGGCTTACTTTATTTCTCTAAGTTTTTAATGAGCCTAATTTATTTCTCAATTTATTTTGCATTGAATCATGATTATAGTAAAAGATAAATGCAATAATTATTTTATTAGACAAGTAAATCTCTACAAATTATCATATTTTTTAAAAAATAGCAAAACTAATCACGGTACTCTAATTATTTTATCAATTTATTTACATATAATTAACTTATTATAAAAATAAATATTATTTTATTTTAAAACCTCCTAAACCGCCTAGAAAATCGCCTAGGCCCCGACTAAGCGCTCTAAGCGCTAGGCGGAGGGTCACCGCCCGATTAGCGCCTAACGCTTTCTTGAACACTGATTTTTACACAACGGATATTGCTGTTTTACTTTTAGTCACAGCTCATATTATATCACACAATTAATAACAATAATTATTTAAGTAAATTGTGTTAATAAGTTCAAGTACTATTGTTCCTGAAATTGATAGTATTATCATTTTTTACAATTCACTTATGGGAGTTCAAAAGTGTTACAAACTAACCCACCAAGCAATGCCTCGGTGGTTATTACATTCCACTAGGGAGTGTGAGGTCATGGGTTCAAATCCCATGATCGTAGAAAGTGAACTCTCAAAAAAAAAAAGTGTTACAAACTAGTTTAACACGAATCTAAAAGACTATTTTGAACTTTTCCTTCAAAATTAAATTTCAGGATTTTAGATGAGAAATATAATTTGTTTAATTCTATATTAATGAGATCCAGCTATCGTTCACCAAAAGGTAAAAAAAAAAAGAGATCCAGCTCTCAATTAAAATTTTCGAATTTTTTTCGAATGTTCAGCATTTATTTTACACTATTATATTTCTATAATTTAGCCCTAGTCTAAGTCAAAAAGTATATCGTAGTAATACTTTTGAGTAATCAAAATTGTGGCACTTAATTTATTTAATAAAAAGAAATAAACTTTTTGCTTTTGTTAGTTTCTTTCTTACTTCTTCACAATTTTATTATATATAAAATAAAAGTCATTAAGCATATGTGGATTTTAATTCATACTCTGAAAAGAGTTAGGCAAACGCCGACCACTTTTGGGAGAATAATTAAATAAACACGAATTGATTAATGAAAATATATATTCTTTAGAATGATTTGATAATTACTCAAAGTGCTTAATATTGCCGTTCAAATGGAAAGCAGAGTAGAAAATATCTAGATGTACAAATAGATAAACTAATGATAAATTAGTATTCAATTATAACATAGTTAGTGAGAGACTTAAAACATAATCCCATGTTGAGAACTTTTAGAGAAAATTGAGAATGGGGACAAAGGTTTGGTGTGTCAAAGTAATATAAGGAAAGGAAGAATGTCTTGTCTGAATTTCCAATGTTTAAGGTACAAATATTTGTAGGTTGTGGTCTTATTTTGACTTTATATTGCATTCCTTGATGCTTTGAGTATTTTATTTTGACTCAAGCCCCTCATTTACCCCGACATAGTTGTTTATATCTTCATTATGAATCATGATTTAAGGTAAACGAGTGTGAGGTTAATATTAAGGAAGTGATTCTCTGTGATATTCTAGTTGAAGTTTCTATAAATGTAACAATATGTAAAACATTAATTTCGTAATTTATACGGTAGTTTTTTTATTCACGACTAACTTACTACTAAAGAATCAATTAATTCCTCTCCTTTGAATCGATTTAAAATCCTTCCTTTATGCTTTGACCGCGTAGCTTTCTCTAATCATCCGTCGGAGTTCTACACTTAAATATTTTGTTTCAAATAAAAAACTTATTGATTTATATTTGGATTAATTATCAACTAATTATACAAATGAAAGTTCTAATACGTAGAATGGATTTATAATCATTAAAATTTGAAGTTTGTTTTCAAAATTTCTTAAACGGTTTTATTCAATCAACTTCCTAAATTTTATAATTGATTACAATAAGTCATTTAGATCAGTTTGCATACATTTACATGAATATTGACGTGACAAAAGAGGCGCTCGACTATATATCAGAATACATAAAGCACCATATTGCAGATATCTAATGATTATAGGTAATATCTCTTAAGCCAAAAACAAAAAAGAATTAATATTTAATATGACATTATGTGAACTACTCTTTAACACATTATGACATTGTGAAATTTGAATCAAGAACCTCATACTTCATTTGCAGCATAGTAGCCATTAACCATTATTTATGCGATTCAATATCTCTACTTAGACCACTCAACTATTTAGCCCCAATTTGAAATTGTTTTTCCAACTGCTAAAAGCAGTTTTTTTCATCTAAAATTAGCGTTTGCTAAATGCGAAATTGCTTTCCGAAAAAAGTAGGGAAAACTGCTATCATCAAAAGCTACAATTTATAGTTTTTAGGAAAAATAGTTGTTAGAATTTATGCAAAAAGTTAACATTGTAATCTTTTTTACAAAAAGAAGCTTGACTTTCATTATATTTTAATGAATACGTAATTTTCTTTTTATTTTTTCACCTTTAGCACTTTTGAAAATTATTTATTAGACGTTTTTAAACTTTTATTTGCTTTCTCCGACATCATTTCTTTTTAACATTAACTATTTCTTCCGACATCAATGTAAAGTAAACGAATCCCTAATTTACCCATAGAAAAAAGGTTGATTAGGTAGGTAAATTTCATGCAGAATTGAAGAAAGATTCAACATTAATTCACACAAAGACCATTGGCATCTCGTGAGTACTAAGACACAATTCACTTAGTTGTCATACTATGATTGGATCACACATGTTAAAGCCTCAACAGCTCAATTTTTCATGTTAAAAGACAAAATATTTTATATAAAAAAAAGTATTAAAATGAAAATAAAGACCCCACCTAATTAAGTAATTAACTAAACAAACAACTTTTTATGATCAACCCACCAATATTCAAAGTAGCCGTTGGCCAGTTGCATCCCTTTTATATACCCTTTTCTCTCAAGAAATCTGTGTCCTCCTTTTATATTCCAAACCTAATCTCCACTCAATCTTAATCCCCAAATCAAATCAAGTTTCAATCTTTCCAAATCTCCCATGAATTCTCTTACTCCTCCTTCCCAAATTGCCCCTTCAACCCCATTATTATCCTCCTTCACAACTAGCAGCAGTAATAGTGATGAAGAAGCTAGCAGTGATGAATCTTTCAGATTTGAGCTCAAAGATCATGACTTTCTTGATTTTCCAGCAAAAACGTTATCCGGGTCATCCTCATACCGGTCTCTAGCTGTCCTCTCGGGCCATATCGGGTCAGTTTCTTGCTTAGCTCTATGTGGTGAGTTCATCCTCAGTGCATCACAAGGGAAAGACATTATAGTCTGGCAACAGCCTGATTTGAAGATGTTTACGAAATTCGGGTCCGGTGAGGGGTCAGTGAAAGCATTAGTTACAGTTGGTAACAAGGTGTTTACAGCTCATCAAGACAGTAAAATCAGGGTGTGGAAGGTGTCTAGGAGGTCAGAAAATGTGTTCAAGCTCATTGATACACTTCCTACAACTAAGGACTATTTGGGGAAATTCATGAAGCAAAGCAATTATGTTCAGACAAGGAGACATCATAAGAAGCTTTGGATTGAACATGCTGATAGTATCTCTTGTCTGAGTGTCTGTAATGGGTTGATTTACTCTGGTTCTTGGGATAAGACATTGAAGGTTTGGAGGGTTTCAGATTTGAAGTGTTTGGAGTCAATTAAAGCTCATGATGATGCCATTAATGGGTTGGTTTCATGTAAAAACATAGTCTTTTCAGCATCAGCAGATGGAAAAATAAAGGTTTGGGGCAAAGAGGGGGGAGAGGGGCAAAAGGGTAAAATTTCACATTCATTGAGGGGTATTTTGGAAGGGCATAAAGATGTTTCAGTTAATTCAGTTGTGGTATCAGAAGATGGGAGATGGGTTTATGGAGGAGGATCAGATGGGTATATAATTGGGTATGAAGGATATAATGGTAATTTCATGGAGTGGAAGTTAGTGTCTGAAACAAAAGCACATGAAATGGCTGTTTTGTGTATGTGTTTAAATGGGGAGTTTTTGTGCAGTGGGTCAGCTGATAAGAGCATTGGGGTATGGAGAAGAGAAGCTTATGGAAAATTAAGTAAAATTTGGGTAATTGAAGGGCATCAAGGTCCAATCAAGTGTTTACAAGCAGCTAGTTCCAACAATGTTGGAGATGGGTTTTTGCTTTATAGTGGTGGGCTTGACAGGAGTTTGAGGGTTTGGTGGGTCCCAAAGCATTCGCGGAGTCAGGAACGAGAGAATACTCGTAGATCATGTACCAAGACGGAGGGTCACACAGAACCACCCATTTCGGTGTCTGGGGGTACCGCAAAAGGCTTCGAGAAATCAACCTTTCCAGAGTGGATTTTGGTGGACAGAGATAGAACAGACATTGTATGCACTCCTTCCTCCGCGCACCACTATAATCTCAACGAGCGTTCTAACAAGATGCAACTTACATAATTAAAGAGAATTAATCACTTTTGGTTCAAGATTTGGAGCATTGATTTCTAATTTTTGTGTGTTTTCACTGTTCCAATTTGGTGGATTATACATTTTGTTTTTGTTTTATTAAGGTTCAAGTGTGAAGAATATAGGTATAGCAACACAAAAGTTAATTGATTTATTTTTGTCATTGTTTTTTCAAGATTTTGATTTGTTATATTGTTGTTTATTTAGGGGTTTTATGAATATTTGAGTGTATAATGTAAACAAAAAATGTAATAATACGATACAATTAATTAAGTGTAAATTGTGAATCATTAAAGTTTTTATCTTGATTTGTTCTATAAATTGTAGTAATAATAATAACAAAACATTCTAATTTATTTAGAACAGTGTTAAATTTAAAATTTCAAACATAGAGTGGTAGTACTCAATGACTTTTAAATTATTTACCCAATATTTACAATATACTACTATAAAACTAGAATATTTGACTTTCAGGTTAATTTGTATGACTTAAATTGGATAATTGGGCTATCAAAAAAAAAAAAAATGGATAATTGGAATCTGGTGTTGCTTAAGAACAAATTTAGGCATATATATTTGGTAGGAATCTAATCCTTAATTAAGATGATAATTAAGGTCAATTAATGAAAATAAATGTAGGACAAAAGCCCTATAACATGGAAATGCTTCATATGGTCCAGACATTGCTACCCCACAAATACAGGAAGAAAAAACACCACCAACTGTTCTTTTAAGTTTTTTTTTTCTTAATATAAGATATATTAAAAAAAAAATGTTGATATATATGTGTATACCAACTTGGACAAGCTTCAAATGTGATTTTCCTATTTTGTTGTTTTACTTAAAATAAAAATTGAGGATTGGGGACGATTTTAATAAAATAAAAAAACCGACAACAAACAAAATAAGAGAAATGCGACCAAAATTAGACAAATAAACAAAAAGATATTGACTAAAACCATATAATTGTCATAATAAAAGGATCACAACACTTCAGGATCGAGCTCCATCAAGTTAGATCATCTGAATTTGATTCGTGTACAGCAAGACCATAGACAGTAATTTACTTCGGAAAATCAATGGACAATTATCTGTCATAAAGGATCCGTCGTCAAATTATATGTTGTACATATTTTTTCAATCAATCAACCAACCCAAACATGTATATTGATATTCCAACCCATAATAACAAGGGACAATTATCCGTCAAATCGTAAAATGAACATAGTTATTAAGGCAACCAACAAACTCGGGACATGTTTAGTGATATTTGAACCCATATATGATAACAAGAGACAATTATCCATTAAATAAAATCCGTCAAATTGTAAATAGAACATATTTTTTTCAAGCAACCAACCAACCGAACATGTATACTGATATTCCAACCCGTATATTGATATTGCAACTCATGACAACAAGGGAAAATCATCCATCAAATAGGACACCTGTCAGATCGGATATTGAACATATTTTTCCAGGCAATTCCAAACCAACCCGATCATGCATAATGATATTTCAACCCTTTACAACAAGGGTCAATTATCTGTCAAATAGGATCCGTCAAATCGTAAATTGAATTTTATTCAGGCAACCAACCAATCCGGACATATATGATAATATTCCAACTCATGACAACAAGGGACAATTATCCGTCAAAGCGTAAATTGATCATATTTTTTCAAGCAACCAATCATTGCGACACTATATATATCATAAGGACGGACAAAGGATAAAACTTCGAAACCATCATGATTAGTTCATCATGAGCCATACAGAATTCTATTGTGGACTTTCCATGTTCAACCCAAAAAAAGGGACCAAGTGCAATTGACACATCTGAATTTAGCACATGACAATTATCCATCAGATCATGAGTCTATCGTATCTTTTTAAGGCAACCAACTCTACAATATAAAGATCATAATCAGGGATATATCATCAAACTATGAAATCATTATGATTAGTTCATTAGGTGCACATGACTCCTTTGTGAACTTTCCATCACTAATTTGTTTAACCAAAAAAGGAGACGAAAAAAAGAGACCAAGTGCAGAGGGACAATAATCCGTCAGAGATTAAATTGACTATTTTCAAGTACCAAGTGAGGGACATTGAATCAAGGTAATTTTCATCACTCCTTGTTCATCTTGAGCCATACACAAAACTCATACGTCGAGTTTGGGAGGAACTAGTTAGGGATGGACTGTTTTCAAGTTTCAATTGAGGGATATTGAGGGAGAATTATTCATTGAAAAGGATCCGTCAAATCGTAAACTGAACATAATTTTTTAATGCAAAGGATAATTATCTGTCAAATAAAATTTGTCAAGTCGTAAACTGGACATACTTTTTAAGACAACCAACCAACCCGGACGTGTATATTGATATTCCAACTCATGACAAACAATTATCCGTCAAATAGGATCAGTCAAATCGTAAATTGAACATAATTTTTTAAGCAACCAACCAACCGAAATTTATTTTTTTTTATTTTTTTGATGACGAGGAACTCTACTAAACCCCTTCGAGAACAACCGAAATTATTCGTCAAATAGGATCCGTCGAATCTTAAATTTAACACATTCTTTCAGGCAACCAATTGGAACCGGACATGTATATGATATTCCAACCCATGATAGGACAATTATCCGTCAAATTGTAAATTGAACATACACTGATATTCCAACCCATGACAATAAGAAATAACTATCCGTCAAATAGGATCCATCAAATCGTAACAAGGGACATTGAATCAAATACCGATTCGATCCGAGATCTTGGAATAAGTTCAGAATCACATACTTATTTTGTACTTTTTACATAAGTATAATGCTAATATACATTGAATTTGGGAGGGACTATTTTCAAGTCTCAATCGAAAGACATTGAATCAACGTCAAAAATCTTCATCATTCTCGTTCACCCTGAGCCATGCACAAAACACATATGCCAGGTTTGGAAGGAACTGTTGTTTATACTGAGTTAGGGAGGGCCTGTTTTCAAGTTTCAACTGAGGGATATTATATCAAGGTTAGAATTATTATCATTCCTCGTTCATCTTGAGGCATGCACAAAACTTCATTATCGGTATTAGACAAATTTCGTTTTAAATATAAATTAAGGGATACAATATTATCCAGTAAATTGATTGAATTTTCCCGAATGTCATAATATAAATATCATAATCAGAAACCATATCTTATATTCTTCAAAGCTCATAAATCAGAATCACATACTTTTTTGCATTTTTTACATTAAGAGTGGGAAATCTAATTCTAGTATACATCAAGTTCGAAAGAGACTGTTTTTCGATTGATTAGTTTGTAAGAGGGATGAGATTAGGGATCTACAACAACATCAATCTTTTTTTCTTGAAGAGAAAATTATATAATATCTAAGTGCTTGTGATGAAGATACCGTCCTGATTTGCTTATGTATTTATTAACTGTGAGGACGATGCATTTCTAGTAAAAATTGACATTATCAATTAACTCTTTGCTAACATTTTTAATTTCACTCTCATGTTTGCAAACTTTTAAATTAATTTATTTTTTGAGTTTATAAATCACATAAATTATGTTTTCAAATGCGTGAAACCGCATAATTTATTTCTATGCTTTTTCGGTTTTTCCTACTTACAGAGAGCTAAGCCTTCCTTGAGCTCGAATAATTTCTAATTCAAACTGAGCATCTTTTTGGCTTGATTGCATCTTTTGAACTGGTCGTTGAAAAGGGAATTCTTCAAACATAGATTTCAGCTCAAACCCGACTTTAGCTTGTTAAGGTTTTATAAGCCAAGTTGAGCAAACCAAAGCTTAACTCAATTTGTTAATTTAAGGCTATTGCTACTTCGAAATGGAATGCATGGGCATTGCTTAGGGTGTAATGTAATCTTTTCTGCCAAACAAGGATGAGTAGAGCTTTAGAGCAAAGCTGGGTTCGGCTACATTGCACCCTAAAAAGTTGTTATACTGGGCCTCAACAGAATGGCAAAGTCCCCATCACCATGCCCACCAGTTCTGAATAACTTGTCAGAAACAGAAACTTTTTTATGCATCCACTGTGCATTTTACATATATTTTGAATCATGTAACAAAAATGTACATATAGTAAGTGATCATCTAGACGAATGGTCACCCAAATGGCCATTATGATACAGTATTAATAGAAGACTCGTTCAAATCAAAAAAAGAACATTTACTTGATCATCATAGAATAAGAGATCAGTGCATTGCTCAATGCAAAGGCTTGATAAGAAAAATACATTAAACTGATCCCTAGATGGGAATCTCCAAACACCTTCAAACCGAAAAGGATCTTTGCTTGATACCACTTTTTGAGATTCCCATTATCTATAACGGAAATGGATCTTCCAATTCTTGCTGTAAATGTTTATGAAGAACACGCAAAATTGATGTTAAATATGTGAATGTGAGGTTACTCAATTTTACATGGTGCAACTTGCAGAAAAATTGTATCACCTTCTTCTATACTTGTTTGTAGAAGAGGACATAGGCCTGGTCGTGCAGCACCTTGTTTGTCCCGATTTTAGTAACAGATGCATCATCAAATCGTAGCCATTGACCGTTACAGTATCGAGCATCAGCGGTATAATGACCCTTCGAGGGCTCCCTCCCGTGATGAGTAATTGTCGCAACAAGTTCATATTTCCGACGCTGTGACAGAATAAAAAGGAAAACAATGCCCCAAAGTATTAGGATAACAAAGGATGCCTAGTAGCTAGAATCAATCCGCTACTCGATAATAAAGTAGAACGCAGTGGCAGGAATAAAAAGCTATGGATGGCCTACCTCAGTTGACGAAGAGGCAAGTAATTCACGGCGCAGGACCAATTCAAGAGGAAAGCGCACAGGCTTGTGTAACTTGGTGCTTCCTTGGCTTCCATAACTAAAGCGCATCAAATGCAATATCATTATCTTTGAGAGAGTCAGAATCTTCAGAGATTTTCTAGCAGTCACAACTCCCGCCTGATGGGATTCAACACATTTATTAGTTACCAGTTAACAATAAAAAAAAATCAACAACAACAAAGCCTTAGTCCCGAAATGATTCGGGGAAACGGGGTCGGCTGACATGAAACATCATAAAGAACCGTAAAGCTCAAGTCGTGTAATTTCTGTACATATTATATATGAGTCATAATAGAGGGAATCAGGGATTTGCTAAACATACTCTTAGCATTTATCTACTTCAAAAATACATAACATCCTAGGAAGCAAGTTGCCTATTTTCTTAAATTAAGAAAATGCGAACCAAAACATTATGTATAAGTTTTCAAGAGTTTCAGTCTCGAAAACATTTCCCAAACCGTAAGTACCTTAAAATCAAAGCTTTTGTCCATAACAGAAGGATTCCGAAATTCTTCACAAATGATGTCAACAAACAAATTTGTACACATGGTAAGAGAACATAACCAGTAATTTAGGGCTTAACACGCTGATATATTCAATAAAGTATCCGTAATCAAGAAAAAGATAATATGAAATAATCAAATAAAATCTTTTAGATTAATAGAGTATAATGGAAGAAATATACATAATCAACGACCTGAAGTTAATTATCAACTTAATAGGACTTTGATTTGATCCCCACAACCACAACCCTTCTAAATCTACGATCTTGAATATTAAATGCAAGATGCTTTTCAACGACCACATTTGAATTCAGTCTTTCGTATTTTAATATTTGTATGCAGAATTCTGCTAATTTAGGATTTGAAAGGAAAGTGCGTGCATTACCTTTCCAGTTGTTGGTGCCCGATAACCTTCAAGATTTTCTGGTGCAGCAAACAAATGGAGTGCATCCTCAATAGTAGAAACAGCTTCCGGATAAATATCAAGGTGAAGCAATAGATATGGTTGATTAGTTGCAGAAGCTGTGTTTCCTGCAAAACACAAAAAGAAGTTCTAAGGAAGTTTTCAATAACCGACTACAGCACTTGAAATTCAATTTTTTAGCATTTCATTCTTATAATTATTTTGTTTAGTTAGATCAAATTAAGTCGGAATTATCTTAAAATGCGAAGTTACTAAACTTTTAATCACCACAACACACCAACTTATCCTCATTTTGTATCAAAGAATACTATTATCTCTCTATTATTAACTTATATATATATCTACGTTCTACAATTTAGTAATCCTTGTATTATCATCTCCAAAGAGTTTATATCATGTATCCTTACACTTTCCAACGTCAATTCACCAGTAGTAAAAATTCAAAAAATATATCTCAATGACAAAGTAAAATGCAAGACTAGGAGTCTACGTAATAAGACAATTCAAAAAATCATATATAAAGAATTTCATAATACTTTTTTGAAATGATTTGGGATTCTAGAGGAGCCACCTAAGATTGTTAGCAACTCTGAAAATATTCTAATTCAGTAAACTTTATAAAGAAAATTGAGGATGTCGTTTCAAATCTACTAGTTGGGATCTGAAGAAAGATTGTCACAATATTCTTATAGTCTTTTAGGCAAATTCCATCCTACAGACTGCCAACAAAGCACAAAAAAATTAAGAACAGAAAAACCGAAATAAGCATGCGTCCCATTGGCAATTGTTGATATATAACAACAAAAATACCTCTTGCTTTCACTTCGCTTTTTAACCATCCTCCAAAAATATCACTGAGCTCCGAAGGTACAAAGCTTTGTGTTCTAGTTACTGCAGATTTGTTTTTCGGGCCAACTGTCTCCCATTCATCATCCTCTGTTGAAGAAACTAGAGAAGATTTGATACCATTTACAAAACCAGACTGTCCTTCAAGTTTGAGTAATTCATTATGCATCTGGTCCATGATGAAACTCAAAAACTCCTGAGCATCCTCTTGTCTGATAACAAATATATCATAAACTCGGTCATATTCATAATAAGTGCTATAACACATTTTATGCATCATAGTAAGAAAATATAAGACTGTAAAGAAAGGTAAAAAATTTTGGTTATACAACCAACATCTAACATCATTTTCATTAAATCAGAATAATCTTCTACTGCTTATGGCAATAAGGTCTAGAATCTAGATTCTCAAGCAAGCAAGATATTGGATAGCCAAGTTGTTTAAACTAAAAGTAATCTGTTCGGCTAAAAATGAACAATGATGCAAATCTTTGCAAACATGGCAAGGACACTACAATAACATAAATAATAGCATTCAATTAAGTAATCGCATTACTAGATAAACCTACCCATGCTTCATTTTATTTTGTACAAGTTGATGCAATAACATTACTTAGAGATACGGCCACCATTCAATTGCGATCTCGAAAAGCCAAATACACGGGTCGATTTTGTTGAGCTAACAAATGCTGTAGCACCACTAACATATCTTAGTACGAGTTCTACTACATCTAGACAGAAAATTTATAAGGCATATTCCACCACTTCGCGCAAAAGACACTAATATCACAAATTACTTGCTGCAACAGCCATGTCTACTATGGTTTTCTAGACATTAAAGATTCCTTTTTGACTTTAAGTTTTGCGGTTCCGCTCGATCACATATGTTCTGTATTTTGACAATTCTAGATGAAAAAGTATCCTGTTCATTCGCCTGTTATAGCAAAGTTATATAATTGGAAAACCTCTTATGATTACCAAGGAAAACAAAACCTCATTATTGCATATATAAAATAGATCATATAGGTCCATAAAACTATAAACAGCATTGCATGTAAATTGCAAATCACACACATACATAGATCAATCTATTGTCATGTACAACATCCGTTACAACAATTGAAAATTACTGTACTTTCATCTGTGTTCACAGGAAGTTAAAAACACATGACAATTAGAGACACAAAAACCTTGAAATTGCAAAAATGTTTCAGCATGTACCGTTTTGTATTAACCTAGTAAGCATACGAGGAAAGAAGTCCTGCTAAAGTAAAATCACAAACCTTGGACGACCAGACATGCTACTCGGCACATCTGGGGTAAAAGATTTGAGAACACCTTCAAACATGGCAGGGCTGAAAGGCCTACCGGTCTCAAGAACTGCCACGTCTTTTTTCAAGCCAGAACTTGTTGGCATGTCCAGCTCAGAAATAAACTGAGAGAATGCAGTCAATGTTGGAAAACCGACCTGTAAATCATCGTAACATATATGGAGTTATAACATTATATTGCTTATTAGCCTGGTAATGATGACTGTTTACGAATAGATTTACCCTGATTCAAAAGACAAATGAGACGACTAAGACAACGGAACTGAAAAAATATTAGTAATGAAGGCAAATACCTTAGGGAAGTTACGATTTCTAAGATCCTGCAAGAGTTGCACGAAAGGGGAGCAGGATAGGAGAGCCTGCAAAGTCGCATTGAGAAAGCATAAATTCCCTGAATTGATTAATCCACGAGGTAGTATGCTTCTAACAGCAGAAGCTGCAGGACCTTCTGCTGGCTTCCGAGTTTCTTCTTTATTCGAAGATACTAGTGAAACGTTGTTAGTCCCCTCCAGATTACTATCCTTTGTAGCCGAAATGTCAAGGATATGAAACTTTGAGCTTCTTGACTGATTATTGAAATAGTCTTCACTTGGGGATAATTGCAAAGGAGTCAAGTCTACACTCTCTGCTTTGATGTCTTTTACGCCATTGGAATGTGAAATGCCATGAGCTTTGTTATCAACAGTTCCATTCTGCTTTGCGCTTCTCAACAATGCAGGCATGTGATCAGCTTTTTTCGCTATATTCGCATCTTTCCCCTTCTTCGATGAATTGGCAGTCTCAATACTAATTTTTTCACTTGACAAACTTGACTGCCTGCTTGATTCACTGTTAAAATCACCAAAAGTGAACCCTTTGGCATTATCTAAAGAACCAAATTGCAATCC
Source organism: Euphorbia peplus (assembly GCA_028411795.1). Lineage (NCBI taxonomy): Eukaryota > Viridiplantae > Streptophyta > Magnoliopsida > Malpighiales > Euphorbiaceae > Euphorbia > Euphorbia peplus. The sequence continues at coordinate 617,391 of CP110843.1, read as the reverse complement.
CTTCTTTTCCAATGGCTTTTCGGATGAATGCTTTTGCAACAAAGACTTGGTTTCATCTTCAGTGAATGAACCAAATACCACTACCTGCTAGAATGAGAACAAAAATCCCAAAAAGGATAAGAATCCATAAGAATCACCATAGCTTTTATCATTCATTTAATCAAATCCCAAATCTAGCACCATATCATCTGCAAATACATGCACTTTATCATCCCACTGCCGACAAAATTGGCATTATAATAAACAACAACAGCAACAAAGCCTTAGTCCCGAAACGATTCGGGGTCGGCTAACATGAAACTGTAAAGCTCAACATAAATTCTCTCTGCCACTCCGTCCTATCTAACACCATATTTTCCTCAATTCCTAATAAACTCATATCATTCTCAATCACTCTCTTCCAAGTTTGCTCACCGTTTCCTCCTCTTGCCACTCAAGCATTCTAACACTAAATCCGCATTGTAACGACATATTCAAAATCAAATCTCTGCAACCTAAAAACCACAACAAAGCCTAAATTGCATAACATATTAAAAGTCATATCTTTCCAACCTCAAAAACAAAACCAACATCCCAAATTCAATTTCCAATTGAACCCAAATACACAAAACCACAAAAATAGAAAACCCATATTCAAAACTGCATAAACACATTAAAAATCACATATTTCCAACCTCAAAAAGAAAACCAACATCCCAAATTCAATTTGTAATTGAACCCAAATAAACAAAAACCACAAAGTAATAAAACCCAAATTCAAAAGTGCATAAACACATTAAAAATCACATCTTTCTAACCTGAAAAACAAAACCAACATCCCAAATTCAATTTCGAATAAAACCCAAAAGGGTATAAAAAAAACCTCACCTTCTTACTCATGTTGTGCAGAATAGGGAGCTAGGAAATCGTTGAAAAACAGAACAAATGAAGGGTATAAAGCAGAAATGAAGAAAACTTAGGGTTTGAGAACACTTCCACTCTGAAAAGGGAGCAGAGGAAAGAGAAGCGTCGGATGAAGACATGAAATAGGACAAGACTGTGATTGGTTTGAAGACAGAGAGCATTTAGCGACGAAACCCTCTGTCTGCCGATTCAAAAGAAGGAGCTCGGAGCTAATTTGCATATGGTAGATAGCTTTTAGAACAAGAGAGAAGAGGGAGAAGAACAAAGACCTAACTAACTCCTCTTTTGGTCTGCAAAGGTTTGTGATTTAGGGCTTGCTTTTTATTTCCTTCCTCTAGGTTAGGGATGGCTGCAACTTCATGTCGTTTTAGTTTTCTACGACGTCGTTTGAATGTTCTCTTTTGCTTTTAGCCTTAAATGCACCGTTTATCACTAAATTTTTTTTTTTTTTTTACAAGATCACTAAACTTTAGTGATTGTCTCAGACTCACTCGACTTCAATCTGTCTCTATAAAGTATTTAATTTTGAGTTTTATCTCAATTAACCATTAAAATTTTAAAAGGATAAAGTAAATAATTTTTAAAGACTCCAATTGAATGAGTTTTAAAGAGTTCTTTAAAGTTTACAAAATTATAGATGATTTTCGTAGAGTTTATTTTAACGACTTTCATAGACTTACTTATAAAGTTTACGCTTAAACTATATACAAGTCTATAAAGTTGTCTTAAAAGGTCATTTTAGTTCTTCTACTTTAAGAACAATCTATTGAGTTCCTCGACTATCAAACGTGGATCTATTGAGTTGACATGACACTGAGATGGCAAATGTGAAGGATAATAATTTTAATGTTAACTTAGTGTCACGTCATCAAATAAGAGCTCAATAGGTTCACATTTTGATTGTTGAAAAATTCAATATGTCGTCTCCAAAGTTGAGGGACTAAAATGACTTTATTGAATAACTTTAAGGACATACATGTAATTTAAGCCTAAAAATTATGGACATATTGAATGATTGACCAAATACAATTTGATCAATCACCATTAGATCAAAATCTAAGGGTGAAGATTAGATACTAATGAAACCACCAAACTAATCTCAACCCTCAGATTTTGATCTAACGGTGATTGACCAAATTGTATTTGGTCAATCATTGACCATGTGAGCACAACTGTAATAAATTAACATGTTTTTATACCATAATAAGTCCAACGTTTTCTTTCAATATATACATATCGGTTGCAGATATTTTAAACTTCCATTCCATATTATTCATGTATAAAATGGTTTGAATTATTGCAAATAAATGTTTAAGAACTTCATGTTATTTTGAATAATAGCAAAATTTTCATGTTTTTTGATTGGTAGATTTGTTGCAACCAATTGTTGGATAACACATATAACAGCGTCCAAATCCCCTAGAGTTCTTAGAAACTATTTTTGTGGAGTTAAGGGGAACTCAACTCCTAAATTTTCATGCTTGTTAGTATACACACACTAATTTCTCCATATCTTTGGTGAGTAGTTGTTTTATTGTGCATAGTATATAGTGATGATCATAATGCAGATTTAATATGAAATCAAGACCCCCAACTTATTTAGTACCAGTTGATGCCGACCCTAAACTAGAAGGGGCTCCTAACTAAAAAGAGGTGGGCTCTTATCTTAAGTATGTCAGTTGCTTCTGTAGTAAGAGCCTATTCAAGCGAAAAAACATTTCATTCTTCATTTCTTCTATCTAGATACCACCAACGTCGTATTGTATGATGGACATATTACGTAAATCAGCTTAATCCTGAACTCAAACGGTTAAAATATCTTCTTTTACGTTCGTTCTATAGGTTCTTTTTCGGTCGTTCTAACAGGACAAATAACTAACAGTTTTTGCAGATGTGTTCTAAGAAACTTCATTTCAAGTGAAGAAGTGCAAATAGGTGCTTTATGCTTTCTAACGTAACAGAACGTTACAATTCTAAGCTCGTTCCAACGAGAACTTTCTTACTGTTCTAACGGAACTAATAGGTTCTTTGGGGTATCGTTCTAACGATACTGGATTACTGTTCTAAGCCCTTTGGTTCCGGAGCGTTACCTTAGTCTAATTCTCAGTCATATTAATCAATTATCATGGTAATCCTTTGTATATACATTCTTTTTGCAGTATTCTTTTTAAGTCTGCTGAAATTTTCAGGTTTTTTAAGTGTCAATTTGAACCTAAAACCTTCAATGAGCATCTTCGGCACTTCAGTGCTATCTGGATCTTCTTGCTTGCAGTGAGTAACACATTGCTTTTAGGTCTAATATCTGATGCGTGTAGTGTGAATTTTTGTACTCGTATAAACATGTGATTTCATGTTAGTGTTTAAATTTATTCTTAAATATTTTGCCCAATTCAGGACATGCAGCAGAATCAGTTTCCATCAAGGCCACAACTACTGAAATTCCACCCACCATACCAAGTAAGAATCAATGGTTTTGCATCAAGTTCTTAGAATCTTGTTATATCTGGTTAGGTGGCCTCTATAGATGTATTTTTTGAGATGTTGATTTGGTTATGGCTTTAGAACCCCAATTTAGCATTGAAGATGTTCTACTTTTGTATTCCAAGCATTTTTTGAGAATAATATTAGAGCTCCATTCAATCCAAATTTATTTATTTTAATAACAAAACAAGCATTTGCTTCGCCCGTAAGTAGAGACCCATGCAATAGTGGGCTCGCTTGCTTCGGCCTTTGACTACTTTTGCTTCGTGATTTGGTTGCTTTTGCTTCGGCCGTTTGTAAGAGCCGAAGCAAATAGGGTACATTTTGCTTCGTTCAAAGACCGAAGCATAAAGTTTGCATCGAGACCTTTTGCTTCGACTAAAGGAGGTTATAGGGCCGAAGTATATGAGCATTCATGTACTAGTGATTATTGCGTAAGGTCTCCTTATTTCAATTTGTTTTACTATATCATGTATTTTAAAATAGACATTTTATGATATATAACAATCTATAGACTTTATAAAGTCTATGAAAACAATCTAATAGAATCTGCATAGATATAAAACAATCCATGAAATTAGCAGAATCCTTTAGAATCATGGATTCTAAAAAGTCTGTCAAGATCTTTTAAAATCCGGATTGAATACACCCCTCTAAATCTAAATCAATAATAATAATAATACAAATTTTCTCTCTCCAGCCCCCTTATGGCTTTTTCGACCACTCTCTAGCCGCTGAAAGTCATCGTCGACCACTGCAAAGGTTAGTTAAATACCTTAAACCCTAACCTCAACCCTAACCCCTTAAATGACGAATTTAAGAAGCTAATTAATGACAAAAATAAGTATTTGACTAATCTTACGGTGGTCGGACGTGGTCAGAGATGAATTTCGGCATGTGTGTGGTGGTTGGGATGAATTCCGACGGTTGTAGAGTTGACGTAAAAGTCGTAGGGGGGAGAAGAAAGCGTGAAACAATGGAGGAAAATGAAGAGGGGGGGGAAATTTTATTTATTGTTATTTTAATTTAGTGTAATCTTGTCCATTGGTTTAAATGGATGGCTCAAATTCTCTTAACCCTACAATATAGGTCATGTTTGGTTCATGGAATTGAATGGAATGGAATAGCTATTCCTTAGGAATAGAATAGCTAGTCCTTAAGAATGCATATTCCTATGTTTGGTTGGAAAAATGAATTAAGAAATCATAGCAAATTTAACACTAGATGATCTCTAGCCCATGTAAGAAACGTATAAAATCTTGATTTTAACACTTTAATGTGTTCAACAATACAACCAAATTCAAGATATGAGTAAAAACTTTGTATTTGGATGTTACAGAACTTTTAAAATCTTTAAAAATCTTGAAGGGGTGATATTTTGGGAAACAAATTTGGGTCCAAGTTTGGAAGATATGACCATTTTGAAAGAGATATATGAGGCATAGTCGATAATGAAACCAAATTCATGTGTAATGCGAGGCATGACTTAACAGTCATGGCCTCCATAGAGAATCTCCTAATGTGAGTATATTAGGTTGGAAGAGGAACATGTGATTGATATATGGCCACATCATAAGTGAATACAATATGTTGGCGTCGATTTAGTATTAGACTATGCACCCCGTGATTGGCCTAGTCTAGAAGGGGTCATATTTTGAGAAATGAATACGGGTCTAGGTTGGGAAGATATGCTCCTGCTAATGAAGATCAACTAGCAAACCATGAAGATGATGAGGTGGTACGGATAAGGATTTTTCCATCAACAAGAAAACCATGATGACATTATTCTTCCATAATTCATTGTAAACTATAATTTATAATTTGGTAATAGTACTGGTTGATATTTCTTTGTGACATTGAACAGTCAGAGCGGACAACTTCGGAGGTAGATTTGTCTTCTATCCACATGATATGTATAACGATATGGAAAGAATAAGCCAATATTCTAAACGATCCACTAGAACCACCCCGAAATCCAATCAAGGTTTTTGATAAAGATATAAGAGGTCAGGTCGATAATGAAACCAAATTCATATTTGTAATGTGAGAGGCATGATTAATTGCCATGGTCTCTATATTAGGTTGGCAGAGGAACATGTAATTGATATATGGCCACATCATAACCGAATACAATACGATTTAACATTAAACTATGCACCCCGTGAATGGCTTAGCCTATACGGGGTGATATTTTGGGAAACAGACAAGGTCCAGGTTGGGAAGATAAGATTGTTTTGAAGATGATAGAGCCGTATAGAAATGGACAAATGGTGTTAAATGGATTGGTCAAATATGATCATACTAATGAGGATCAACCAACAAACCATGATGATCATGAGGTGGTCTGGCATGAGGATTTTCCCATCAACAAGCAAACCATGATGACATTATTCTTCTGTAATTTTTTGTAAACTGAAATTTGTAATATGGTACTAGTACTGGTTGATATGTCTTTGTGACGTTGAAAAGTCCGAGTGGATGGCTTAGAGGTATTTCTATCTTATATACGATATATGTACTAATATGGAAAAAACTAGCCAATATTTAAAATGATCCACTACAACCGCCCCCATAATCCAGTTAAGATTTTTAAAAGAGATATAAGAGGCCTAGTCGATAATGAAACTAAATTCATATGTGTAATGTGGGAGGCATGGCTTAACCGTCTTGGCCTCTTTAGACTTCATGTAATATCACAACTGTGAGTATATTAGGTTCGCATATATGTTAGTGGGGATTTAATATTAGACTATAACCCTGTGATTGACCTAGCCTAAATTGGGTGATATTTTGGGAAACAAATATGGGTTCGGGTTGGGAACATAGAACCATTTTGGAGATGATAGAGCCGTAAAGAAATGAATAAATGGTGTTAGAGGGACTATTCAGATATGCTTCTGCTAATGAAGATCAACTAGTAAACTATAATGATGATTATGAAGTGGTATAGGATGAGGATGTGCCCCTCAAGAAGAAAACCATGATGACATTATTCTTTTGTAATTGGTCGATATTTCTCTGTAACGTTGAACATTCAAACGACTTCATTGATATTTATGTCTTCTATCCACATGATCTGTGTAACGTATGGAAAGAACCAGCTGGTATTCGAAACGATCCGTTAGAATCGCCTCAGAATCCAATAAATTTGTTTGAAATAGATATATGAGGCCTAGTCGATAATGAAACCAAATTCATATATGTAATGCGAGAGGCATGACTTAACTATCATGTCTGTATAGGGAATCTCACTATCATGAGTATACTAGGTTGGCAGAGGAACATGTAATTGATATGGCCACATCATAACCGAATACAATATTGGAGGCGATTTAATATTAGACTTATGCACCCCGTGACTGGACGGGGTGATATTTTGGTAAACGGATATAGGTCCGAGTTGGGAAGATATAATTGTTTTGGAGATGATAGGGCCGTATAAAAATGGAAAAATGGTGTTAGAGGGTCAAATACTCAAATATGCTCATAGTTTTAAAGATCACCAACAAACCATGATGATGAGGTGGTGTGGGATGAGGATTTGCCCATCAACAAGCAAACCATGTTGGCATTATTCTTCTATAATTCATTACAAACTGTAATTAATAATTTGGTAATAGTATTGGTTGATATTTCTCGGTGACGTTGAATAGTCAGAGCATACTACTTTAGAGGTTTTTTTTCTTCACACGATCTGTGTAACGGTATGGAAAGAACCAGCTAATATTCCAAACAATAAACTAGAACCACCTTGAAATCCAATCAAGATTTTTGAAAGAGATATAGAAGGCATAGTCGATAATGAAACCAAATTCATAGTATCCTTTGTTTTTTTGTTCGAAATGTAACATCAAGTTATAACATAACTCTTTAAAATTTGAGATCTCAATTTGAATCTTAAGCTTAGTTTGCCTAAATTTATTGCAAGTTGAGTTGTGTTATGATTGGGTAGACTTTGATACAAGCTCAATAGCTCGATCAGAATTGGCTCAGCTCGCCCATGCCCAAGTTCTATTAACGAGTTTCCAACACTAAGCCACCTAACATAGTAGAACTACTCGAACCTACTTTAGGAGTATAAACATAATCTCCATACTTGATACGCATTTCATGTTATGACTAGTTAGCTATTCACAAAGCTTAATAAATTTGATCATTTAATAAAACTTAAAAGTACAATATTGGTCGTCTGAACCTTTGAAGTTCGATATATACACTCAAAATCAAGAATTCAATTGAAACCATCTAACATCATCTAGACATTCAAAATATAATAAAACTTTTAGACCATTTAACTAACTTCTATCGTCAATAATCATAATTCATGAGAGTTTTACGAGCTATCTCAAAAATACGATGCTATATTAATAATAAATAGAATTTTTCATTATACACTAAATTGTCCTCTATCAACTCGTTTTTTCTAAAAAATACCATACTTCGAGAGGGTCTTCTCAATTTTTTCATAATTCATAGCTCTAAATTGAAACATTATTACATATTTTGTCACTTCTCCATCCACAGTTGAAAGTTGGGAGCTTTTTGTCTCCACCAGCAACCACCATGCCTAACCACCACCACCACCACCTCCACACCCCTCTCCGGCCATCTCCGGCCGCCTCTTCGAACCAATCTTTCACCTCAAAGTTAATCCTCCTCCTCACTCTCCTTCCTCTTTCTCTTGCTGCTTTGGCCTTTGTCCTTCAATGGAAGGGTGATCGGGGCTTCAACGATCCTGTCACTGCCACTTCTCGATGGGCTCCAGAAGGTTCTCGAAACCACGAGATCTTCCCCGGGATGGAATCTTCTACTTCTGTTCTCTCCCCTAAGGCTCCACATTCTTCTGATTGCTTCAGTCTTGCCCGAAGTAGTTCTCCCTCTTTTCCTTACTTTCGTGATTGGAAATTCGACGTTGAGGCCAATTTGAGACCTAAGGTGTGTGAAAGTTAATTGCTTTCTCAGTTTTTTGTGTTGGGTTTTCTTCAATTGGTTGTGTTTTGGTGTGGATGCATGTTGGGATGCAGTTTTTGGACTTAGATTTCATTTGGATTGGGGTTTATTATGTTTGGATCCACTTCAGATGGTGTGAATTTGGGTTGACTTGCTAGACATCGGACAAGAAGCACTTAGCTCAGCTTCAAAATTGTCACTTTGATTTGATTTTGGAGCTTTTAAGTTTCTTTATGGTTTATGTTGGTATCTATGTTGCTCAGACACTCCGTTTAGTAGCCTGTGTATCAGTGTCCATGTCTGTTTCGGTTAGTAATATCAATAATCGATAGAAGTCCCAATAGAATAAAACTCTGACCCGGCTTGTCAATCTACGATCTACTGCTCCCTCTTAGTTGTGGATGCCCATGTTTTGAAAATCAGAGATTTTTATCGAAAAAGACGGCTTTTGGGATCTTATTGATCTCAAATTTGTTATTTGAAAACGAATTGGATGTGATTCACCTAGATTGGTCAGCTTTTCGTTTCAAACTATGAGCTATATTACAATGGCTATATTTTAGATAGAACGTCTCCCGTGTTTCCCGTATCCGTGTTCATGCCGTTTTCGTTGTCCGTGCAACGTAGGTTGGTATTAATTGGCTTCTTTTGCTGTAGCTTGTTCAGAATTTGTGTGTTTTGACTTGATTTTAGATTATGGGGTTCTTTCTGTAAGTTGCTACTTGTTTTTACTCACTGCAGCTTTGCTACTCGATCTGCAGATATGTATTACAACAAGTACATCAGCTAGCCTAGATCAGATTCTTCCGTGGATGTTTTATCATAAGGTTATTGGTGTCACAACTTTTCTCCTTTTTGTGGAAGGAAAGGCAGCTACTCCTAGTGTATCTCGAGTTCTGGAATCGATTCCTGTGAGTTTGAAGTTTCTCCACTTTGATTTATGTTAGCTTTGCTCTCATGAATTATTAAGCATCGATAACGTGCACTTTTCTCAGGGTGTAAAAGTGATTTATAGAACAAGAGAGCTGGAGGAGCAGCAAGCGAAAAGGTCAGCAAGTTTTTCCCTATTGGGGATTTATCATGCTTTTTGGGCTGTGAAGTAAATTGGTAGTACATTTCCTGTCAATCGATTCCTTCTTAGAAGGGTATCCCGGGAAAATAAGCACAGATGAAAATGAATCAATTTCTAATTTTGAACCAAAAAAATTTAAAATTGTTGACACCCTATCTCGTTTATCCTCTTTGTTATGTGTTATTGAAGCTCATTCCTCCAACTCTGTCTGTTTTTGTTAATCAGTCGGATCTGGAATGAGACATGGCTTTCAAGTTTCTTTTACAAACCATGCAATTATGAGTTGTTTGTGAAACAATCTCTCAATATGGAGATGGCAATTGTTATGGCAAGGGTATGCATCTACGATAAACTCATTCTTATTTATGAAATATTCTAAATTCTTCTTCGCATGTGATATTTTTGCCTATGTTTTAGGAGGCAGGCATGGATTGGATACTTCATCTTGACACTGATGAACTGATACATCCTGCTGGTTCAAGTGAATACTCTTTGAGGCAATTACTCCTTGATGTTCCTGGCAATGTCGATATGGTTATATTTCCTAATTATGTAAGTGACATGATTAAGCTTTTGAAAGTTTTAGTGGTGATAACGTCCAGGAGGGAATTTGTAAGAGATAGTTGGTGGAATGTTAAGTTTTCTTGTCTCTTTTGTTTAATAGTGAATATATTTTTAATCAGGAGAGTGGTGTTGAACGAGATGATATCAAGGATCCCTTTAGCGAGGTAAATCTCTTTTTTCATCTGTTTTATTCTGTTCCATTTGAGATTAGCGATTCATTGCTTAAATAGGCATCCTATGGTTGCACAAAGACTCCACTAGGATCTAGGCATGTTACACGTAGAGTGTTGGCTGAATTCTTCTCATTTTGTCACTTGCAAAGTATATTATGTGTGACATTATCTAACCAACTGTTAGGTGGTTGGCAGCTTGAAAACGATATGTGTATCTGCTCATTCAAGTTCGCTTTTTTGCTGATTTAGCAAGCGTATTATATGAGCAACCATAAATATTTGGAATTCAGATCAGAACTTAAGGAGGAAAATAACCTGTGGAAGTAACTATCTCCTATGGGCATAAGCACTGGCTAATCTATTATTATTTAATAACATTTGCTTTGTTTCCGGGTCTCCTTGCACCCTTGAAGAAGAGCTCAAACTAAATGCAGAACACCTAACGTCACAAGTAGATATCTCATTAAATGGTTTGTTAGTACATAGTAACTATGTACTTTTAGGAGTCCGTATTCTGAGTTTTCGTGCAAGGGACAATTTTGCAGATTTGGGATGACAGATGGTAAGGCACAAGATGGATTTAGGGAAGAATATGCTAGTATCAAATAAACCCAAGTGGCTTCTGTTCTAAAGTTTATATCTCTATATATCTCTCTGTTTGGTGGAAGCTACAAACAGTCTCTAAATTTGCCGTATTAATATGTCAATGCAAACAGGTTTCGATGTTCAAGAAGAATTATGACCATCTTCCAAAGGATACATACTTTGGCATGTACAAGGAATCAACTCGTGGCAATCCAAATTATTTCTTGACTTATGGAAACGGGAAATCAGTTGCTCGCATTCAAGATCATCTTCGTCCAAATGGAGCACACAGATGGCACAACTACATGAAAACCCCCAAGTATGTTTCATGTACTGAATATGAACTACCAACATTAGCAGAAGAGCAAAATCTTCTGCAGAAATATCCACGAGTGCAAAATCTGAAATATTTGTTTAAGCGAAATAATGCAATCAAATGGCATCCAGCCTATGTATGGCTGCTGAATTTGAATTATTAATCGAAGAAAAAGAACATAAATGGATGGCATGCATGTGCATAGCTGGGTGCCCGTCTCTTCTCTTCCTTACAGTTGGCAAGCACTTGATTTTGTGTCTTCATGTATTATTAATATGTAGATCTAGAATGTCGCAGTTTGGAATCATGATATACTAATATTCTATTTGCATTCTCAAAATTACACGGCCTTTCCTTTCTCTTATTGATTATTGTACTGATTTGAGGATTTTGCCTGCTTGGTGATTCGTATTTCACTATGCAAGTGAGGTGAAACTGGAAGAGGCTGCTGTCCTACATTATACATATGCCAAATACTCAGATTTGACTTCTAGACGTGATCGGTGTGGTTGCAAGCCTACAAAGGAGGATGTCAAAAGATGCTTTATGTTGGAATTCGACAGAGCTGTGAGTTGAATCACTTCTATTTCTCTTTTTTCTTTATTCTGTTTTTCATTTCATCTTGTGCTCCTGTTTGTGATTAGTGACATTGGGAACATATTGACAATCTACAATGTGATTTTTTGGACATTGGGAACAACCCGCCTGGGAAGATTATCATTTTTGTTGCATGTACATCATGTTTAATCACGAGGAATGTATAGATCACATAAGACGACAACCCCTTTTTGAACCCCTACCATCAAGGTTGATGTCAGCTTCATTTTTCGTATTTGTAGCTCTTCGCCTTGCTTCCAAATTTACTTTCCAGAGTAGATATTGGAACTGCACGAAGGGTACAGGAGGGATGTGAACAAAGTACGTTGGCAGTGTTCAAGAGCATCACCACTAAGGGACAGACATTGATTTGACCTGAGTAGTTAAACTTTAAAACTTGATGTGGGGCCGTCTCGTGTACATTTTTTCATTTCATAATGAATGGTTGGTACTTGGCAGGGTCAAGTTGGTTTTACATGTGAATTAGTTCAGTTCCTAGTGGTGCTTACTATATGAAGTTGACTAAAAGAACAGTATTCAGATTTCCATACTTGAGTTAAAGAATGCTTTGAATTTTACTCGGTCATCACTTAAAAAGTGACAATGTATCTCTTTGCTGGGAATTCAGTGATCTGGTTTCTTCAGCAGCACCAATATCGTGTCTTTCACTAGATCTCCTCTTGCTATTGATTTTCCATGAAAGTTGAGAATAAGTTGGTAGTTAGGACTGTTCTTTGACCATGAGTGATTACTTGCATCTTTTCTTCTGCCCCTCTTCCGAACCTTGGAAATGACTGATGAACTCCTCAAACTTGCTTGCTGTAAATGTGTGCTTCAACTTGTCCTAATATCCACTTGCTCTGTCACCTAGGACTTTGGGGCTTAATCATGCCATTTTAAGCAACTTCAAGTAGCTGATCAGTTGTTTTCAAAGTTGGCGGGGTCATTAGTGTTTCCTGGTAAAATTTAGGGGACTAGGGATGTGTTAGGCCTTTTGTCACCACATTGATCAGGCTGACATCATATACCGTAATAATGGGTTTGAAGTTGTGAATGACATATTGATTTTAAATATTAATTTTGTCTGGGATTCCATTTTCTTATGTCTGACATCTTTTTCTTTCTCATGAATTTGTATTTCTAGGCATTTATAATTGCTTCAACTGCAACTCAGGAGGAAATGCTAAACTGGTAAGTCTTGAAACAGAGAAAAGTTTGCTTCACGGCCTCCCCCATTATGGTTGCATTTTAATATCTTTTACATGGTTTTGTCATCTGTTTTTTTCCGGAAACTCATGGTGTTTTATGTTCATGTTTTAGGTATCATGAACATGTGGTGTGGGGTGATAAAGATTTAAAATTGAAGCTCTTGAGAAAGGGCATTTTGACTCGCATATATTCTCCCATGGTAAGCGAAAACTCGGTTTCATTCACTTGTAAATATAGGTTACCACTTATTGGTTGGAAGGGAGACAAGAAAAAAAATAGGACTTGTATCATAAAAAGTGTTGCAAGTCATTAAGTGTGATCTGTAAAATAACTGTGTACTGGGATCATGTACCCGGATCAATAGGTATTTCCATCCTACAGAGAAAGATGAGGTACTTGTCTACTAGGCATGATACATAAACAGCCTCTTCAAGTTGGTTATAAAACCCGCTTGTTTCCCCATACTTCTGAAAGTTCCGTTTAACTCCTTAAACTTGCTTAATAATGCCCCCCTGAAGTTGCATAAACTTATTGTCTTGTCTATTGGCTTCTTAAATCAACTTGTCCAAATCTCCACTCTGCCTTGTAGGACTTATGGGGTTAATCGTGTGCTTTAAGCAACTTAAAAGGTGCTAATCGGGCGTTTTTGGAGTTGAAGGAATCATTAGACTTTTCTCGACGAGTTTGGAGGGCTAGGGATTAATAGGTCTATTTGCTAAAATGTGTAGTTTCCTACAATTCTCTTACATTGTTGAACTGAATATTGCTGCCATTCACTTTGGTTTCAAATGGACTGAAACACGCTCTTGAATTCCTAATATTTATCTCACAGAATGCCTATATTTATCTCACGGAACATGTTGGTGCTTTCGTACTGCAGGTCATAATACAAGCTTTAAGAGAGTCCGGTTTGTTCAGCTCGATTATTTCATCCGCCCCAACAACCATATCAAAAGACAAGTTTTTAGCATCAATCGAGAAAAACAACTCAACAAGAGCAGTAGCCTCCGAGTCACTACCCTCAAGAAAGATGAACAGAACCAGAGAGCATCATGCAGCTGCAAGGAAGGTGTTGAATATAGAAGCTGTTATAGAAGCAGCAGTTCCACCATTGTCTCCACCGGGAATAACTGACAACTTCATAGCAGTAGGGTGATCCAGAATCTGGCATTATTGCTTTCTTCTTCTCATTCCTGTTCTTAACAGTCGATTGATCGTGTTAGTGAAAGTGCTTTGGAGGGACGAACATCGGGAGAGAGAAAGGAAGAGCAAGAAGGCCTCATGTTGCGATTTATGTGGATTGGTTCTTCCCGATCATGATCCAAGCGCTTGTGTACATGTTTTTATGTATAGTAGCCATTAGCCATAGTACTGACAGGCAAAGGTTGTAACTATTGTTATTAGTTCACCATGAAATTAAAACTCGAAAACATGTTATGCGAGCTCTTGTTGGTTTGGTTGCTCGTTTTTCTTTTCTTTACCATACATTCTTGAAACTAATTCGTGTGTTCATACTGATATAAACACAATGTCTATCAAATGGCATTGAAAATTTTGAGTGTCATGTAAGAGGGTGTCTAAACATAATTCTGGGGTGACTCCACGTTTTGTAATACAATTTAAGAGAGTTGCACAGAACAGTGAGTAAAAGTATTACTGGGTAAATTGCACTTATGGTCTTGAACTTTACATTTGCTTTTACATGAACTTCAAAACTTGATATTCTGGTGTCTGAGCTTTGATCTTACTACTTGCATTCATAACTCTTTTACAGTTGACTAGTAAAGATAACTAATAACGATCTCGAAATGACAATATTTAAAAGTTGTTTAGATTCATATTTTATATGATTCATAATTTCTTATATTAATTGCATAGTTTTCAAAAATGTTCTCTAAACAGTTTATTTTTGTCCCCTAAACAAAAATAGCTAAATGACTTTAAAATGAAAAAAAATTCAAGAATTAAACTTTGTTTTATAATATCATTTCTATAAGCTATACAAGAAAAATTAGTATATTATTAAAGCGGTTATTTTGATTAGTGTTATAAGGGGTCACAGATGAAAGTAAGTGCAAAATTGAGTATTATAATATTAAATTTAGTTTTATACAATATTTTAGGGTTAATCTCATAATAACACCATGTAGTTTCACGTTATTATAAATAGATCTTTGTTGTTTGTTTTTAAGCAAAAAGAGGACGGTGAAATGCATTATTTCCAGAATTAATGAAATGATCAATTATATTAACCTATATTCGGGCATTTTTTCGCCAAAGTTCTTTTTAAATTTTTAATTTTAAACCTTAACTTAGCTGACAAAAGCTCTAAAAAAAATATCATTGTCTATATCAAGAAAATTGTAAATTTACTTGCTAGACGCACATGAAATAATGCAGTTGCACCAAAATGATGTGCAATTATACTATAAAAATTAGGTTTGGTTCGGATCAGTTATTTCGGTTTTTACGACCAAGTTGAGACGGTAAATAAAAGATGTTGAAAGTTGAAGGAGCATACATGTAGTTTAGAGTGGATATATTATTTGAACCATATAATATAATCCATCTCCTTCTTGTATTTGCTCCGACACAAATGGCGAGCATCCTGTTCCGGAGCTCCTCAGGTGTAACACCTGTAATAACCTCCTTCAATCCTACCCAAATGGCGCCGTCACCGGCAGTTAACTTTTCCGGCGAAACAAGAAGAAGGAGAAGAAGATTGGCGGTGGTGACGCGAGCTGGACCTCCGAGTACAAATAGCTACATCTTCGCCTTCGTGTTCCCAATGTCTCTTCTTGTGGGCACCATTTTTACCTCCATCAAGATTGGTGAGAAGCTTGACAGAGATTATCTTGAGGAGGTTTGTTTCTGTTTACTCTACCCTTATCTCATCCGTTACTTAACCGATTGAACTTAAATTTCGAGCTGATAGGTAACAACATCTTTCATTAATTTCTGATATACCCTTTACATGAATGCGCGTGGAGAACACGGGCCCAAACCACATGTGTTTTTAATGAGGTTGCCCTGATACCATATTACTTAAAAGATTGAATTGTTATTTCATTGTATTGTGTCCCTTGTTTATGATGGGTCATGTTAGCCGACCCCGAATCATTTCATAACTAAGGTTTTGTTGTTGTTGTTGTTGTTGTTTGTGTCCCTTGTTTATCATTTTCATAGGCTAAAGTAGTAAAGTTCTAATCTTTGTGCTTCTTATAGGTAGTCTTAATTGAATGCTTCATCATGTGAATTTACCTCTTGGCACAGCCTCAAAACTTTTGCAAATTTCGCTTTTATGCTCAAAATAATGCACTTTTCTGAGAACAATTCCTTGAGTAAGTTCCGGTTAAATACTTTCCGAGCTTAATGCTCCTCTCTGAATTATTAGTGTGTGTTCAAAGCCAGAGTAAACATTGGAGAAAGCATAGAACTTGGTGATTGACCTGGTGCTTCATTCACTGGGTTCAGTGTCAGAATGCCGGTGCAACTGAGAAACTTGAGCTGTTCTATAATCTAACACTAGTGTCTGAAATATCGTTGGAACATGTCAAGTGTTTGTATCTGTTACTAAACTGTCTGATAAAGTCATGATGTCCCGTTATTCTTATTATCCTTCTAACCAAGTTCCATAATTGTCATTGTGCAAAAACCGGTGTTCAAAACACCGGATTTGAAAGCAAAGAACCCCGTGATTCAATCTCCAGGTTATGTATAAGAATGCTGGTGCACCTGAGGAAGTTGCATTAGCCGTTCTGAACTCCGACACCGGTGTTTAGGATATAGGTGGCAGATATCAGATGTTGATATCTTGATATGCGTAACTAAACTTTATGATGACTAATATGTAATACTTAGCTAAGTCTAATTCTTGAGTTGGTGAATTTGTGGAGCAGCTTGCAATAAACCAGTCAATCATGGAAGCAGAAGAAGAGGATGGTAACGACGATGATGATGATCATGATAAAGTGGAGATTTTATTAGAGGAGAAAATGAAGCAGCCTGTGCTTCAACCGACAAGAACACGCAACCGGCCGAAAAGAGAGGCCTAGCCTAAGCCTCTAATGTTTTTGTATATTTTTTACTAAGCAAACCAATTTTAGGCTTAACTATACTGTAATCATCTACCTTCCATGTAATCATATGTGCATATTGATAATTTTGATACCCATTGTTTAAGAAATTTTGTGACGGCACTGTGGTTTGGAGTTATAATTCGATTTATCATAATATTGTTACATTATCTGTATATTTCATACATTATATCAAACTAGATTACTTGAGATTAAGTGAAAATCGGAAGGCGTGACAGCAAATTAATACATGTGACGCGAAAGAGATCTAATTGAATTAGTTAAGCGTTTTAATGTGTATTTCCAGAAGGATATGGTTAGAAAGCTTCAAATAACTTCATTTGTGAGAAATACAGAGACGGGTTGTATTATTAATGTAAAATAAACTTTGGCGATGTTACAATATTGTGCAAACTTAAGTGACCGTCTCCAAAGACTGTTTGCTGAATATCTCTGGTGATCTATGGATGCTCAATTTAGATGCTTTATCGAAAAAATTTATAGCTCTGTAGACATCCATGAAATTTTCAGACATCTTTTGGTGATCACTGGTTGCTGAAGCCCTTTGCCTCCCCCTGGATACCAGTAGCAAACATCATTAATCAACACATCTAATTTGATAGAAGGTTACAACCCTTTGCTTTGAGTTTAGATTCCAGTTTAAAGAACTTGATTCCAGACACAACCAAATCTGCTGTTTTCTTCTTCATGTGTTCAATCAACATTTCATCATAAACAATTGTCTTAGATTCCGTTAAAAGTTTCCTCTCTCTCAAATCTGTAAACACTTTCCTTCCCTCTTCGATTGTTCCATGCTTGCACATACCCGAAAGAACTGCACAACACGTCACTTCATCGAGACGGATACCTTCCTGCATCATCTCATTCAACACTTCAATCACCTTCCCAGCATCACCTGATTTACACACGTGGAGAATAGTAAGACTGTACTTGAACTCCATTGGCCCGTTCGGAACATTTCCGAGGCAATCCCGAACCAACATCATCGCTTCATCGATCTCTCCCATTTCACATAGCCCTCTGGTAAGTGAGCAATATGCAGCAACAGAAGGAACAGAAGACATTTCGACGATTTTGTTGTGGCAAGCACAAGCTTCTCGGATGTTCTCGTCCTCCACGTAACATATTGTTGCTATGCTGTAAGTGATAGAGTCGGGTTCAAGATTTGAGTTGTTCATTTCGCTGAAAAGTTCCAATGCCTTATTTATCTCCCCAGTATTAAGGAGTCCTTCCATGAGTATGTTGTAGATCGGAACGCTAATGTAACCTTTCGGTTTTAAGTCGCCAAATACTTCCAAGGCCGTCCGGGTCCTTTTCTCCTCCACCATAAACGAGAAAAACTTGGAGATATCATCAATAACTGGAAGTCCCAACTTGTCCATCTGCGCAAGCAGCTTGAAGAAATCATCCATCCTTTTCGTCTCCACATAAGAGACTAGCATGGGATTAACGGTCTTGAAATCTGGCTCGAGATCCTCTTTAACAGTGACTTGGAATAGCTTGTGAGCCTTATCAACCTGCTTCACGTTGCACAAACCTTGAATGAGTGAATTATAGATTCCTAAATCAGCTCTATAACCAGACTCCACCAAATCTTGCAACAAACTCAACCCTGCTCCAACCTTTCCGCTCTCCACGAACGCTTCAATCATTACCGAATAAATTGACCTATCAATCAAAACTCTCTTCTCCTTCATCTGTTCGAACAACTGATACGCCCTTTCCACCCTCCCTCCTTTACACAGCCCTGTGACTAACGTCACATACGCCATTACATCTGGGTTGACTCGATCTCTCTCCATCTCCTCCCAAACCTGCAAACTTCCATCCAAATTACCTTGACCAACCATAACTCGGATCATTGCTGTGTATGCAAACACATCCGGCTTACACAAATTAGCCCGCATTCTTCCCAAAATCTCGGTCATTTCCTCAATCCGGCCAGACTTGCACAACCCCTTAATCAAAATCATAAAAGTAACACTATCTTCCACCATTCCATCACTCCTGAAATCATCATACACCAACAAAGCCAAATCCAAATGATCGGTTTTAATCAACGCATCCATAATCCTATTATACAAGAAAACACGGGGTTTAACCGAAAACTTCTTCATCTTTTGATACACATAGTAAACTCTAAGCCCTCTATTGGCATCAGCATGCATTCTAATCAAGATTTCAAACTGTTTCTCACTCGGTTGCTTCCCTTGAGAATCCATCAACTCGGGTAACTCATCAGCAGCACGATACAAACTATTCCTATTCAAACAATAAGCAAAAGCATTATAAGAAGCAAAAGTGTGCTTAAACCCTTTCTGCTTACCAGCCCAATGGAAGAACTTGGAAGCCAAATTGGGATTACTTTCAACTTTCAGCACTTCAGCGACAAGGTCAGGCGTGACACGACGAAGCTTATGCAATTCTGATACAACCAACGGGCACCATTGGTTGCCATTCTTACGAAAAGCATCCCGGATGAAGCGGGCGATAGGGGAGAGACGTTGGGAGACATTGGAAAGGGAGTGGGTTCGGGGTAAAGGTGGGGACTTTGAGGGTTGTGGGGATGATGGGTTATGAGGGTACCATTTATCTAGGTCAAATGGGATGAAATTGGAGGTGGGGTTAAAGGGTTTTGGTAAAGTTGATTGCTTTACAGGTTGGTGACCCCGGGGGATGAAGCGGGTATGGGAGGGTTTCCGGTGGCCGGGGAAGAAGTGGGGTTTTTGAGGCTTTGGTGGTGGCATGATGGGTTGCTATGGAAATTTGCAGAGAAATAGTACAAGTGAATGAAATTCATCAACATTCAACACTCAATTACTAAAAATAACAGTCAAATACCAACATTTACTCAACAAGAAGGTTTGAAATTATGGAATTAAGAAAGATAATGAATGGAGGAAAGCATAATCAACAGAGAATATCTGATCAAATTCGTGAGCCTTTGGGGATTTTGCATCAATGGAAAATTACCATCATTTGATGACCGGCGGCAGGGAAATCACTGACGAAAATTCGTCGGAGTTATGCTCAGCCTTAATACTCTGCTGGAGCTCCAACAACAGCTTGTTTTCAAGGAGAGAGCAAGTTTGTTTACTTCTTTTTCTATTTTTTTAAGTTGGTAACAATGGATCTCTCGGTTCAAGGTTATTCGGGCACTTTTAAAAGTTTCGTTTGACATTATTTTGTCGGACGTTAAAAGCATCTTTTCCAACTAAAATTAGTATTCGTTAAATGTAAAAAACATCTTTTAACAAGATATACAATTTGTAACTTTTAAAAAACAATCGTTAGAACTTGTTCAGAAAACTAAAATAGGTTTAACTTTCTCGCAACATCAATAGCTTCTCTCCACACTAATGTCAAAATGCCCTCAACTAGCTCCTCATCCAATTAAAATTTTCTACATACACAAGAACTCAAACATGAGATCTTAGCTTAAAAGACTAATAATTTTAGTTTAAATTCAAATTTATTTACCAAAAATTTAAAACTTTCACTATAAAACTATTGAAAATGAATTTTATATTATAGTAATTTATAGCTCATTTCTTTTGAGAAGTTTTCTTCTATGATAGTGAGATTTGAACCCACAATCTCACACTTTTTTGCGAAGTGTAATAATCACTAATCTATTTTTTGATGGGTATAGCTCATTTGTAATTATAAAAATATTTCTTTATTTGTAGAAAAGATCTACTTATACAATAAGGCTAGGAAATAACACGAATTTGATTGAATTTATACGATATCAAATTCACACGATAATGAAATACAATATTTTGATTTGAAATTGTAGCTACTACGAACACGCTACACCTACACATATTACCATCCTATAGAAGGAAGTAAGCTTCAATTATTTTTATGGCACAAAATAATTTTTTGGAGCCTTTAGTAATATAATAGCCCAATTTGAGTGAACGTTGCTAATAGCTCAAATTTAGTATATGAAATCTGTAGTAAAAATAAGAATATAAGTCAATACTTCCATCAAAAAAAAAGAATATAAGTCAATACTAGGTGATGTGAAAGTCAAATCTCTTACTCAGGCCCATATTCTAGACTCACTTTTTTTTTACTCCTCCAGTGCTTGGGTTGGGAGCTTCAATTTCATGTTCTATTTCACTCCCAATGGAACTGCATTGCTATAGTGCCTATTTGATTATTCTTTTCAACACTTCTTTTACCTAGTTTTACTCCAAACAAAAGATCGAAAGAGAAACAACTGTTGAAATGTTTTGAAAGTAAAATCAGCTAAAATCTTCCGAGCAACTAACAATGGGAAACAACTATCAGAATTGCCTGAAAAATAAGGCAATAACCGCAGAATACGAATTTCATGAATAATGAATCATGTATTATATCTCTGTCCAAAAAGTACAGAAGTACAAAGCAAAGAGGTCCAAAAGTGAGTGAAGACTTTCACAACAAATACACAAAATTTGCTGCTCTGGCATTGTATGAACATCACCATTGATTTGCTTCTTTTACGTATGGTTTGCCAGCCATTGATGAAGATGAGTCAGAAAGAAAAGTCTTAATACATACCGATTCTTCCAACTTCGCTCAGATGCCTAACAACTTCCCAAACTCCACCTCAAATTGCTTAAAACGACCATTTTGACACCCTCAACCTAAAGATGAAGTGTTAATCATAGCAAATTAAACAAGTTGAACGTTTTAGGGGGTCATTAGGCATTCAGTCACAAGTTTGAGAGACTGGATATGTATTGAGAAGCAAAAGGAACTACTTAGTGATGGAGATTCTACAACCAAAACTAACCCTCTTCTTGGTTGTTCGTTCATCTCCATTGATGACCTGTTTGATAATCACTTTCCCCAAACCTACTGTGTTTGTTACCTGTTGCATATTGATGGTTACCTTCTCTTTTTCGCCGACTTTCCGTCCAGGTTCCCCAGCTTCTACTTGGCTGTCGAGATCCCGAATCTTTCTGTTCCCTATACTGATCTTCCGACCGTCTCCAACCACTTCCATTTCTTCCACTTCCTCTCCATTGTCTAACTTGTTGGGTTCCTCCACTCCGTGCCCATTGACTACCAGGGTTGTTCATTTTCCGGTTGTCAAACTGATCATTTTTCCAGTAACTGCGACCTGAATTTCCCCAGGGTTTTTCCTTCCCAGGATCATAACCCCAACTGCTGTGCTTCCAAGGATCACCACTGCTATGCCAATCCTTCGACTGATATGATGTTTCTTTCCCAGGATCATAACCCCAATCGTGGCGCTTCCAAGGATCTCCACTGGTATGCCAATCCTTTGAATTCTCGACTTTATTCCAAGGATCTTCGTCCTGTGCAGATTTATTTTTCTCTGAAAAGCTCTGTTCCCAGGGATTATTATCATTCTTTAGAGGACAGTTTTTCCAATCATTCAACTGATTGACGTTATTTCCATGGAAATCATCATTCGTGTTCCTCAAATTATCAGTGTCATTAGTCCACTCGTTCCAGCCCTGTGATTTATTGTCCGAAGCTACATTATTCGGTGGATTCCATTCTTCTGAAGGAGTAGAAACTAAATTGCTGGTGTTCTTATTTATACTTTTACACTCGAGTTCGTGGTCGTCTTCTCCTTCATCGGGAACAAAAAATGATCGTTCCAAGTCCTTTATCAATTCGCTGTCGATATTCGGATTCCAGTTTATTTCATCATTGTACTTATCTGGATCAGGGAGAGAATGTTCATAGGGTACGCCAGTAATCTCCGCCCAGAAACATTTCTTTGCAGTCTGAAATGCCTCTTCCCCAGCAGAATCATCCCAGTTAACAACATTATCATGGCATATCATATACTCTTTGACATTAATGATCTTCTGCCATGGAACTGATCCAATCAAAGAACAAAACCTCTTCTCCCATGGAGGTATACCATCTTCAGTAAAATCTATAGAAATGAAGGAATGAATTTAATCCCCAAACCAGACATATGCAAAGATATGTTGTAAGTAAAATAAACCATGAACGGAAGAAAATTAAGAATAACGACATGAAAAGACTATCTAACCATTCTCTTGCATTGCAATACACTCAAAGGGTATATTTACGTGAAGCTTAGAGTGAAAAATTATTCCCATGCCATGCACATAAATCAAAGTTAGAAGCGATTTACAGAATTTAAACATAACATCGGTTAACAATAACGTAGCACATGACACACCACGTAAGTTCTCACAAAATCTGGAAGCTATTTAGAAGAATTAATTTGACGTCTGCAGACTGAATTGCAAAAAATAAACTTGTTCTTATCCCCAAGAAAACTGAATATCTCCTTGGTGAGACATGCCTTCTGTTAGTCTACATAATATTAAAGATTGAAGTCCAGAGAAGAAATGTAAGTTACAAGGTATGGAGCCTAGAATTAACTAAAACTCATCCACATTTGGGCTAACTTACAACGATCAGCACTGAAGTTTCAAGTCTATTTCACAATGTTCAGCGGACTTCATTTTCTTTGAATGAAGTGATTCCAACCACCTCTTATGCAAAAACTCACAATGTTGACATGGTACAAAAAAAAGTTCAACTACATGCCAACTAATAATAGTCATATCGATCAATAACGTGATTTATTTTTCGTGTCTGTGTGGCTTAAGGATGTGTGACGTGTGTTCCCAATTAGGCATAAGAGTGTAAGATGTGTAGGTTGAAGCTTAGTTAGCATATGGTTAATTGTAGTAAGTGCGAAATGAGCATTCCAGTGACACAAATTAACCCAAATGAGTTGATGGATTGAAATGAATAGTGAAATTCAAGCAAGCCTAAACTTGAAGGACCAGAACTTCATAAAGAAGCGTAAAGCTGAAGACGCGTCAGCAACATAAATAGAATGTTATGAGAATTTAGAGAGTGTTAAAAAGGTTTTGTCAATGTATCGAATTGAAATTCAATGAAATTAAAATTGGAGAAGAAACCCATTTGAAAAACACATAAAGAAAAGAACCCAATTGAATAAAAGAATGGTGGAAGAAGAAGAAGAAGATCGGGTACCAGGAGGATGAGGATCGGGCTTATTAGAATCGTAGTAGGAGGAGGCTGGATCTTTATATTGGTTGTAGAATGATCTTCGCGATCGCCGCCGGAAATTCCACTTCCCCATCTCAATCTCTCGACGGAACTTGGATTTTCAGAGGCAAATAATCCAAGTTGAGTCGGTTTTGATGATGCCAAAATCAGGACCGACCAAATCTTTCTAATTACTATTCTTCTTTTTTCCAAACCAACTATTCCTCCTCTTATTAGCCCTTAATTCTACTATTACGGGTTGTTTCATAATTGACTAATGAGATACTAGGAGGATTAGAGTGAGATAAAAGTAATGAGATAGATAGGAGGTTTAGTTAAAGAATGCACGGTCTCTTATTTAGTACATGGAATGAGATTGAGATGATAAAAGTTAGGTACAATTTTACTCTTATTTACAATTCGAGAATGTGACATACATGTGCTGGCAATAGAGATGGCAATGGGTATCTACCTGCAGATACACAACACTATTCTCCTTTAATGGGACTATCCATACCCGATCTAAAAAGGTACGAAATGTGTATGTGGATTAGAAATGTTATCCGTGACGGGACGGGTAAGGGATTACCCTTTAAGGTATCCGGTACCTGTTTCCTGCGATATATTTGACGGTAATGGGTGGGTACCCGTTACCTGTCCCGTTGCAATAAAAAATACATATACACACCAATTGTATAAGCTTAATAGCTTGTTTTTTAGTTTAAAATAAGATAGATTGTTTAGAATATTTGTTAAATTTGTGTATGAACTATTTATTGTTGTTTTTTCCAAAAAAATTTATAGGTGTTTTTAAATTTGGAATTTATTAGATTACATTGTTTAAAGGGGTAAGTATACCCGTGGGTACCCGCTATCTAAGCAAGTTCGGGTATGGAAATTTAGAAGTGTTATTTGTTAGGATATGGGATGGGAACGGGTAGTTTCAAAATAAATGGTAAGGGTATAGGAATGATACTATCCGCTGATACCTTACCCGTTGCCATCTCTAAACGGTGACTGGACAGAAAATGGGTATCGGAAACCGATATAAAAAGGGTTTTCAAATGGGGGATATGGAGGAAATTTTTTAAAAAAGGAAAGGATTACTTAGTCATTTACATCTGTTTCTCTCCTTATTCCCTATCCCCCACCCTTTATACCACTCCTCCCTAAGATGGAATTTGAGGGATGAGATAGGTTGCCACTCCCAACTCTCTCCTGCATCTCACAAACAAACATAAGATTACTCTATCCATGTCATTTCATCTGCTTCACTCCCATCACATCTCTCTAAACAAACAACTCATTAATTCAATAGTTCAATTAAGGGCTTGAACTATTAGTGTTTTCTTGTATGGAGAATGGTGACAAAGTGGACAAAAGGGGAAATTATTAAGGGTTCAAGTTCATAAATTTTATTTAAGGACTTCTTATTGGATGTGTGACAAGTGTATTAGAGACTAACACATATTGTATTTGTGTGGTACGTAGTACACTTGTCACATATTTTTTTATTACGCTTAAGATATTTATAGATACTGAAAGCATGTCAGCTGCATGTATGAGTTTGGTTGGCCAAGAGTAGACATGGCCACAGTTCGTTAACCACCGATTATGGTTCATGAATCGTTGATTCTGGTTTAAGGAAACCCTGAACCTCAACCTAAAATTTATGTATTAATTAACCGCATGTTCCTAGCTGATTCAAGATGGTTCATGGTGTGAACGGGTTTGACCAAATTTAAGGGCCTGTTTGTTTTAACTGCGGGTTGCTGTTGCTGTTTGCTGGTTGCTGTTACGGTTTGCTGTTTGCTGTTTCTAATTCCTGGTTGCTGTTTGCTGTTTGATTATTAGTGTTTGGTAAAATTATGATTAACTATTACTGTTACGATGTAAAATGACATATATGGACATGTTTATAAAATCAATTTTAAAAATAATATTAAAATAATGAAATTTTGAAGGGCATATAAGAGATAACACATTTAAACCGTAAAAGATGTTTGAAAAGTAGGAATTCTCTACTTTTTCTAAAAGTACTTTTTGGATATCAAAAAGCAAAAAATGGATACTAACCAAACACTTGAAACTCTCCTTTTTAGTATGGAAAAGCAAAAAGTAGTTTAAAAAGTAGTAAACAAACACCCTCTAAGTTAAGGTTTCTATTTAAATATTATTTAGGCTTAATACCTCAACAACTCCTTCAACTTGACTAAAAAGTCGCATTGACTCCCTAAACTTAAGACAAGTTACTCACGCCATCTAAACTTGGCAATTTTGTCGACGTATAAAAAAAAAGAAGCACCAGATACGTTATTTAGGTAAAAAAGTCGAATTTCACCTTACAAAGTCAAATATCACCGTATTAATCCTAAAAGCCTAAAAAGTAAAATTAGAATTTCATCATCTCTTATATTTTTTTCAAAAAATCCAAAAAGCTTCCAATAAAATTCCTCTCCCTCAATTTCTTTACACAATCACTTCCACCATATCTCTGGATCTTGATTCCGAAGTCGCCGCCATCATAGCCAACCCCCACGCCACCCGCAATATCTTCATCCATTTTTTTTTATAAATTTTGCAATAAAACCTTCAATTTCTTCATCTAATTTCACTTTCTGATCGGATTTTTAAGAAGTAGAGTTGTAATTTGGGGAGAAATTGGATTGATGTTAAGTTGTCTCCAAAGAAAAGAAGGCCAAGGTTGAAAGGTAGTGATGAAGAAGATGATGAATGGGATAAAAAAAGTTAATAGATTTCATATAAAAAAAATAAAAAAATTAAAGTTTTTCTATGATTACTATGTTTTCTATATTTTTATAAAGTAACTAAGCCTTTGTTTGGGAGTTGAGAGGTTAATGGAGGTGAGAGTTAGAGGAGGTTAACGAGAGTAGCGAAACGGAAAGGGAAGTGACGGAAATAAAAGTTAAACGTTAACCTTGTTTGGGAGTTGCTGGAATTAATTAAGAGGTTAATGAATGTAAATTAGTTAAAATTTTAATGTTACCCTCATTAACCCCCGTTTTGGATGTTAAGGTTTCGAGGTTAATAGAAGTAAAATGTTAACTCTCATTAACCTTCGTTTAATCTTTTAAAAAGCTCCCAAACGAGCTTAATTAAAAAGTTTACATTCCGTTACTCTCATTAACCTCCTCCCAAACAAGGGCTAAAGTAAAGGTTACTTCAAAGTAAACATAGAAAACACCAAAACATTGAAAATTTACATGTTTTATTGATCTTTGGAAAGTGAAATTCCACACCAGCGCATAAGTAGAATTGCATATTGTATAGTTTTGTGTCTAATGTTAATGAAATTGCCAAGTTTAAGTGAAGGCATAGCATGTCCTAAAATTTGGGATCAATGCGGTTTCTTTGTCAAGTTGGAGGGGCTGGTGAGCTAGTAAGCCTTTTATTTATATTAATAATTTATATAAATATCATATAAATACAAATTCAATACAATACAAATTTGTAAAATTAAATTACACCTAATTTGTACATATTCAATTGGTTGAACTGTTGCTTAATTGGCGGGTTGAATTGCCGGTTTTAAGGTTTATAAAATTTTAATCCTTAACATGAACATATTTTTACTCTTGACCTTCATCCGGTTTCAGTTAGGTTCAAGATTTGACAGGTTCAAATCGGTCCGACACTTGGCCATCTCGATGAAGATATGTCTTCTCACCAGTCGGGATATGCCCTTAGCTTGGGCACGACGGCAAATGATCGAAATATGATGGTCTTGCGAAGCTAAATCTCTGATGCAAAATAATTTCAAAGAAAATTGCTTTGCATAATTTTGGTCGAAATTTACACGATTCTAGTCGAAATACACAAGATTTTAGTCGGAGTACACAATCTCTAACCTCTAATCATACAAAACCCTACCCTCGCAAACACGTCAAACATAAACAAAAACATATATAAATACATCAATTTTAATCTTATAGTTGTAACATGCCTTCTTTCTCATGAATTTTTGATTAAAATTCGCTCAATCCGATCAAAATACACAAGAATCAGAACCAATGGAGGTTGGATTTTCGGATTGTGGTTTGTTTGATTTTCAATTTCTGCAGCCGTTTTCTTCCTTTTTTGACACTAAGAATATAATGAGGAAGAACTATGAACATCAAATGGGTCTTAAAATGTTGATGGGTTTCCTCAATGGCAATTTTGTAATTAACCCACCACAAAAATATTAACGACAAAATACACTTGTAGTTTAATTTAACTCTATAAATTTAGAACTATAGTCACAAATAAGGACTTGGGCTAGTTATATGGGCCTAGGCCCATCTCATTATCCAACTTTAATTTGTATTTTATTAGCAAAGCCCATGACATATTAGGGCCCAATTTATCTCCTTTTATGGAACAACGGATTTTAAAGTAATTACATTTATATATTAATTACAATTCCACTTCATGAGTATTATTTTTTTTAAAGACACTTCATGAGAATATATTGAAGGATAAATAAACAAATCAATTCAATGGTCACTTTGATTTAAAATTCCTATAGCATGATTTTAAAATAAGTTTGATTCTTTAATTTAGTATTTGAAACTTAATTAGACCATAATAATACTACCTCCAACTTAAAATATAAGATACTTCGAATTTTTTCACACATATTAAAAAACACATTTATTATATAGTCAAATGACTAATTTAACTTTTGACTTTATGAATAAATATGTTGAAAACCTAAACTTGCCATAAATGTTGGACATATTTTAACATTTATTACAAGGGTATATGAGAAAAAGTTAGACAAAATAACTTTGAAATGTGAGAAAACTTATATTTTGAAATTTTTTTCTTTGGCTAGAAAGTCTCATAAAAAGAGATGGAGGGAGTAAGATTTATTTTGCAAAATGAAAAAGACATTTCAGTCTAATTAAATAAGATTTAATTCTCGAAACATATTAAATAATATGTTCTATTATCAAATAAGTTTTCTGAGTGTTAAAGGCTTAACTTAAGTTACTTATTAGCATATATTTAAATTTTTTGATACATAGTAAGGGTAAGGCTCTAAAGCAAAAATAAAAAGAGGAAAACTAAACAAAACTTATGAACGAACAGAGTGAGGAGTGCCAAACTCACACCTATTCGCTAGTAAAGTATCTTGGAGGCATGTAAAGAGTTCATCACACTCATGATAATTCAAAGAAAGATTTCTTGTGAAATTCGTCATCCAATCAGTTGCATTACTACTTTCCCAAAGATTTCATGTAAAATTCGTTATCCAATCAACTGCATTACTACTTTCCCGAAACGTATGTCTCGACCGAACCTCTCAACTAAGTTTCACGAGCAGCATCGTGATTGTTTATAATTCTTTTTATTTAGTACATTTGTTGCAGGCCTGAAATAAATGCAATAAAAAGAGTACTTGAAGAAGAGTCAAATCAGAAATTGCTTTAAAGCAAAAAGAAAAAGAAAAGGCTGCAATTTGAAGAAAAAATAAGTAAGAATTCTTGTTCATGCCCTATATAGCATGTGCCTCTGTCTTCCCACTCATGTGCTTCTTTTTCATTATTATTTTTCCCAAGCTTAGTCAATATTTTTGTTAGTTCTGTTTATAAATTTGCTCCTAAATTCTATTTATGAACTTTGCTCTTCAACATTTTATAAATTATACAAATAAGCAACCTTACAATCAAAGTTGGTAAACAAATTAAATTAACTGCTCACGAACTATTTCTTTATTCCTTTCCTTTATACAACCTTGTCACATAATTAGAAAAAAAAGAAAACTAATTGGATAGCGAATTTTACGAAAAATCTTCTTTTGAGATATTACGAGTGTGATTGGACTCTTGCAAACCTTCAAAACATTCTGCTTGCAGATAGGTGTCAAGTTGTCACTCTCTATCATGTTCGTCAATACATTTAGCTGAGTTTAGTTGTTTTTCTTTTCTTATTTTTTGGTTCCCGAGGCTTTGTCCTTCCTCTGTACTAAAAAGAAACGACTAAACTTATACCATTATCTCTACAAATTTAATACCAACAACAAGACTTTTTATGGAGAGAATGTGTGGATGCTTTATTTGCTTGAATTGTATCTCCCAATACAAAGAAAAAGAAAAAAAGAATAATTTCGAGGGGATAGCAGGCCCTGGTCTCAGATTATTTTCTGAATAGGGGTCCTTTGAACAGCTGTGAAATCCAACCTTGTTTTTGGTTTCTTTTCATCACACTCCACATTCTCCCTCTACTGTTACTATTCCCCACTTTCCTCAATTATATCATATAATAATATTCTCTTGATAGGGATGCTTTATCGGGCAAAATGACACACACGATTCGGTTCTACGATATAAAATCATACTATTTTTAGTGTTAGTATCAAGTTTAGTACAATGTACGAAAATGACACTAGTGTTCGGATTATGTTCGTGTTAATCCGTGAAACATGTGACTTGAAAATATTTGCATCATGTTAGCAAGTTAGGCCGTCTCAAATTTATATTTTATTATATCTGTACCTATTTTAACTCCTTTCAATTCTTCATTTTTTTTTGAGTTGTGTTAGCATGTCAGATACAATTGACAAGTTGTCTTGTGTCGAATTATGTTTTTGTCTAAAAAGTAGAAGAATCTCTAAAGTGTTTTTAGAGTACCATACCGTACTCTTTTAATTATAAATAATTTTTTTATTATGATATCTTAAATAGACTTCATATCAACCTGTCGTCATTTGTATTTTCAAGAAGTATTATACTTCCAACGCATTCTAAATTTTCTCTAAAAACAGGTTATGTTTGGTTTTAAATTTTGACATGATAAGAATATACCAGGTCCAAATATCAAAATAGCCTATTGCTTTCTAAGATTAACATTTCTAGCTAATAAGTCGTGCATTTGATGTAGTAAGTTAAAAGGTGATGGGTAGTTTACAACGTAGAGGTATGGCACGCAGCAAGTCTTGACATTTTATTGAAATTCTTGTTACACATTCGAACATTTGAGAAATTTTAGAATACTTCTGAAGTACATGTGACGTAGTACTTCAGACCAATAATTCAATGACACGTCATATCGATTAGTATTTAGAGCTCATCATCTAAGGTTTAGGGTCTATTTTCTAAGTCTAGAGTTTTTATTTTTAAATCTAGAATTTTATATGAATAATTAATTAAATAATACATTTTAAAACTTGTCTAAATCTTATTGGTTAATGTTACACATGTTAATTATTTATTGGCTTCGAGTACCATGGCATCGTGCTCCAAAAATATACTAAAATTTTTCTTGAATACCTTTATCAAAATCTTTATAACTTCGCGGTGTGTGATTAACTTTTTTTACCAGACCATTTATGCAACAACTAACAAGAAAAATCACAATTTATTCCATGGAGTGATCATAAACTAAGTAGTTAATAATGTAATATAGGGACCAGGGAGTAATAAGTAAGGCAACAAGGGTAGATGCGTAATTTCAGTCTCAACAAACATTTGAATATGTCTGTAATATTTGGGGAAATATCTGAGTTGGAAACAGATGGGAGGCCCCATTAAATATAAATTGAATTTTTTTATTTTTTATTGTTATTTTCATTTCTTGATCATGAGAGTATATATACAGATTGGTAATTTAGGGTCGAATAAAAATTATAGAACTTTATTTTATAATTAAATGAGTATCTAATCCAAGACTACTCTAGAATCTTTTTACATATAAGAGATTTTTATTTCAATAAACAAATGAGCGCTGAGTAGCGTTTACGTAAAGAGCGGTTTTAAAAGATGACAATAATGAGTGTATGAATGATCTAAACGATATCGTTTTTAGAGAGTGGATGGACGACTTAGATATTTTAGCAAGATACCAAGCCAATGCATAAAATTATGAAGACTAAAATGTGGATTGGAGTGGACCGTATTTGTTTATTAGGCTTGAATGTTAAATATGTTGTGATGTTGTGAAGCCTCCATGCTCGGTTTGAGTTAGAATTGATAACATGTATGCCATTGTCCTTAGCTAATAACTTTTGTGTTCATGTCATGTCAATTTTTGGGTTAGTATAAATAATCCAAACACGAACATGACCTCAAAATATTTTCTTATAAAATAATTAAACCTGAACACGACTCGTCCCTATACCAAAAACACGACACGACTTTTCAATTTCGATATCCAAATATGTCAACTTAACAGGACCCAATCTACTAGCACAACCAAATTTCCTAACACAACAAGACTTGTTAAAAGAATCTACAAAAAAAGTAATTTTGTAGCTATAGTTTTCATGTTTCTCGAATTGGCACGAACACAACTAGAAAATTACCGTGTTATTTGAGATGTCACATCACAATAAACTGAACACTATCACTAAAAAACGTGTCAATTTTATATCGTGTAATAGAGTCGTGCGTCATTTTGACGGGTCCGTTGTCCCTACATATTACATTATACCTATTATCAATGCCCACAAAGGAAATACTAATAATAATAGATGGTGGTTTGAAGAAAGGCCCACAGTTATGAGCAGAAGAAACTTATCATGAAAATGAATAATAGATTTACATAAATATACAAACATACTCACCAAATTTGCTGCTGAGTCCCTACTCTTTTTACTATTCTTATTCTTTTTGATGTTTGTGATTTCAGTTTCTCAAGAATAAAAGCTTCCATCTTTATGATTCCTAGGCAATTTTATCTTACTTAAAACATCCCAAGATTTCATCTTTCTTGTTCCATTCACTAAATCACTTGATTTCAGGACATGGGTATGAAGCAATCTCCCATTTTTTAATGTTCACAATTTGCATAGAATTGAGCAATTTTTATTTACTTATTGTTGTTCTGACTTGTGATCTTTTATTGTCCTATTAATGTTGATATAAATGTGATTGACATTATGTATGATTTATAAATTTTCTGGTCCATCTTTGTGATCCTAATAAGATGATGTTTTGGTGTTGTTGTGTTTAGTAATGGTGCTTCAATGGCTAAGAAGAGGAGCTGGTTCAATGTTGTGAGAAGGTTTTTCATTTCTGAAGCACAAGATAAGGTACCAATATATGCATAATCAAATGTAGTAAAAAACGTTAGGCATTATTCGGGTGTCCTGAAACCTTCTGGTAGTCAGGCAGTTGGGAAGCTTTGTGGAGTAGTTCGGAGACTAGACTAGTCAAGGGATTAGTGTAGAACAAGTAAGATTTTAAGCGCCTAGGCGGTCTATGCAAACTTTGTTTACAATTTGCATTTAACTCGGCTGAAACAACTTTTCCCACTATTTTTATTTACTTAAAATTGCATTTTTTATCGTCTCAACTCGCTTAAAATGACTTTTTTGCTATGTCAACTTGGTTGAAACTGATTTATTAGCCATTTCAATTTTCTTAAAATGACTTAAGACACTTCAATTTGATTGAAATGGCCATTTTGACATTAACTTGACTGAAACGACTTGTTCGCTATTTCAATTTACTTGAAACGACTTTCTCGCCATTTCAATTTGCTTGAAACAACTCTTTTCGCCATTTTACTATGCTTAAAACTATCCTTTTGTCACGCCAACTTATTTAAAGCATCTCTTACACTATTTCAAATTGCTTAAAACGACTTTAATTTGCAATTTCAATTGTCTTAAAAATATCTTTTTGCTACCTCAACTTGATTGAAATGGCTTTTTTTTCTGCGTTAATTTGGCTTAAACGATTCTCCGGCTCCTCAACTTGCTTAAACCGGTGACACATAGAGTTCGCATACTCTCACATGAAATCAAGGGGTTGTTCATCTCATTTTAAGCAAATTTAGGAAGCAAAAAACCCGTTTTGAAAGTCTAGGAGTCATTACGCTTGTATGCATAAGCATTAAGGCTAATACAATATCTACTTTTCAAATTTCTCATCTCTAAATGAACCTGAATTCATTTAGCAGAAAGACAAGAAAAGAAAATGGCTCTTCTTTGGAAGGATGAAAGTGAAAAACAGGCTGCCATCTATACCATTAGCACCATCTCCTCCGAGAAACCGAACAACAACACTGTCTGAGGCAGAGGAACAACAGAGTAGACGCGCTTTAGATGTTGCATTAGCCACTGCTGCTGCTGCGGAAGCTGCAGTTGCAGCTGCTCATGCTGCTGCCGAAGTTGTTCTGCTCACCGGGGTATCTCACTCTGCTTGTCAATGTGAAAGTCAAGTGAAAGTAGACGAAAATGCCGATAATAGAGAGAAGAAGAAGAAGCAAGACATTGCTGTTGTTAAAATTCAGTCCACCTTCAGGGGTTATCTTGTGAGTTTTTTCAACTTCAGTGGCTATCAGAACAATTTAGTAGAGATTGAGTTTTAGTTATTGATTTAGCAAGTTAAACTAGTTCAATCTTATGTTGTTATATGTCATTTTGGGCTGGTTTGATAAAAAGAATGAATTCCGGGCCCGCTGTTCATGTGACCATGTCTGGTCCGTTGGGGTGTGTACAAAACCGGTGTTCAAAACACTTGTTTCGGAAGCAAAATATCCGGTGATTGGATCACCACCGCTGTGTCGGATGTCAAGCATGTAAGATGCTGACTTATGTCACTATTTCCGGATTATTTGCTTTTGATACCAGTGTTTTTAACATTGGTTTTGTACACTCTCTGACAGCTCAACATGAGCATTATTTGCTGGTTTTTCCTCAGAAACAACATCATTCTGTGGAAAAATTGGAGAATTGTTGAATTAGGCAACTCTGGTATGAATTAATGAGATGAGGTTTTCAGGATTTCAAGTACTTGACGAAGAATTGAAATTGTAGGCAAGGAAAGCTCTGAGAGCTCTCAAGGGAATAGTGAAGCTTCAAGCCATAATTCGAGGGCGGAATGTGAGACGCCAAGCTATGAATACTCTAAAATGTTTGCAGTCCCTTGTAAATATCCAGTCTCAGGTAAGACTCTAATATTTCTGAAATAACAACACGATTTACTAAGACAATGATCCGAAACTGACTCTACACGATTATGACGGAACAATCTGACCCGTGTTGACATCCCCTAATCGCAGGTCTCTGCAAAGAGAATGCAAATAGCAGAAGGATCGTACTGCTGTGACGAAAATAAGGAGTTTGAAGATGTCTTAAGTGACAAGATAATCAGGGTAAGTATAAGAGGTTATGTAAGATTAGCAACTCAATCCAATGGAAAGTTTGTCTAAATATCTGCTCCTTTTTCTGACAGATGGATTCAAACAGTCAAAAAAGATGGGATGGAAGCATTTTGACAAGAGAAGAGGCAAAAGCCGTATTTCTTAGCAAGAAAGAGGCTGCTGTCAAGCGAGAAAGGATAAAAGAATACTCCTTTAATCATCGGGTATGTTTGATTTAGTTGTTGTTGTTGCTTTCTCGATCCTAATAGTAAAAAAAGTTGCAAAAAAGAGAACCTTTTTAAATGAGCAGTATATCTTTGACCACTGAACTTGTCAAATGTTGAGCTTTGGCTCCTGAATTTATATTTCACGGTGGTGTTTTAGAGGTGAAAATTATCGTTTCAAAACTCGACATGTTGGCAAGTTCAGAGCCTAAAACTATCATTTTCCCCTGCTTTCATATTGTCATGTTGAGTTTTGGTCTTTGACTTCTTATTTCATCTCTCAATTACGTTAAAATGTACATCTTGACGAACAGAACTGTCACAAGTCCATACGCTATTATATGACGTGTGCGTAAGGAATAACGTTACATTGTCCAACTTGTTTTACCCATTTTTTGACACAATAAAAAATGCCATGGTATTTAAGAATCCTACTAGTGAAAATCTAGCAAAAAGGTTGGATAATGTGGCACTATTTTGGAGGCCAAAAGTACCGTTTCAAAATTCCACATTCAGGCAACTTCAGTGGCCAAAAATATTGTTTTCCCCTACTTTGGGATTTCATGTTTTCTTGAAATGCACATCCTAACAGTTGTAACTGTTACGCGTCAAGTCCACGTGTTGTTAACTGATACTCGTATCATGAACAATGCTACATCATCCAACTTGTTTTACCAAATTTTGACTCGTAATGTAAGATAAACAAGTGCATATTATTTCTAGATCCTATGTGACGGAATCGAGTAAAAGAAGTTAGATGACGCGGTGTTATGTCAGGCCGAAAATATCAAATCCCCCTACTTTTACACTGTGCATTTTCTACTTTCTTACTTAAAAATAGAGACTTCGTTTCAGAATTCAGCTGAAACAGAAAGGAACAACAAGGCGAACAACGGAAGATGGAGATATTGGCTAGAACAATGGGTAGACACACAAGTGAGTAAAAGCAAAGAACTTGAAGATCTGGACACAATTCTAACATCAAATCCGAAACCGAAACTCGAATACACATCAGAAAAACACCCGAAACACATCAGAAACCTCCAAAACCCGGAATCAGAATCCCCAATTATAGCAACACCAAGAAGATCATTTCACAGAAAACAAAATTCATTGGGAGAAGAAAGCTCTTTCACAAGGTCTCCTACAACAATCCCAACATACATGGCTTCAACGGAATCCGCAAAAGCAAAATCAAGATCAATGAGCTCACCGAAGCTGAGACCAGCAAGTTACGATGCATATTCTGATGGATATTCACCAAGCAAGAACAGGTTGAACCTGATGAATGAAATTGGGAGAAACGGTGGACGCGGATTCGGTACTTATCAGAATCAGCAGCAAAGATCTCCAAGTTTGAAAGGGATTTCAGGTGTTCCTGTTAAATCTAACCATGCTGTTCTGAAAGATCTTAGCTTTGATTCTGATTGTTCTTTTAGAACTTGGAATCATCAGATTAGAAGTGATTTTGTTTGAGTTTTTGAGATCAATGTTGTTTTAATAGTTTGTATGTAATTAATGACATAAGATAAAATGTTTGAGGTTTGATATATGGTGTTCAATTGATACTTTTTCGGGCTTTTATTGCGGGTCTATGCACAACTTATATGGAGTTTCGTGGCGTTTTCAAACAACTGGTGGATTGCTCAAACCCCCCCTTGTCTCTTCCTCGATTCATCATTCTCTTACTTGAGAACTGTTTATGGATTTATCTAAGTCGGTTCTAACGGGTTTACATCTAAAATTTTCTATGTCCGAACCTATCATTATGCAATTAATTCAGGTAGGCTTTGGCTTGAAAATCAAATCTCAAGTCCAATTTATATAAAATCACGGGGCAAAATTACGGTGCGTTGCCTATTAAGGTATATTATAAATAATAAGTTATGTGCCTTATTTTTACAAATTTTCAAATCAGACAATTTAACAATAAACAGTGCTCGTCGGGTTTAGACTCGATCGAGGGTCTAGTGCAAGTGTATCTATTCAAGTTTGGTTTATTAAACACATGTCAGGTCGGGCCTAAAAGGTACTTGCCGGCAAGTAGGTCTATGAGATAATATCATCTTTTACCCTTACCCGATATTTTCGGTTTACATAGACATGATAGTGGTCTAGGCCGGTCCGGGTCTAAGCGGACTTAACACGAGTTGTTATACAGGTTTAGGTTTATGGAATTAAAAGACTTTGAGGTATGGGTTAAAATTTGGACCAATTATGATGGTGAGGAAGCAGTTTTTGGACTGCAATTGTATGTCCAAAGCCCAAAAGCAGTATACGGTGTTGGCCCATTAGAGGTTTTCTTTTCTAATAGAGGCCCATTAGAGATTAAGTTCATTATACTAGCTATTCAAAATAATAATACCGTGTTCTAAATACTCAAAAAAAAAAAAGAAAGAAGAAATAATATCGTGTTCTCGGGGAAATGTTTATTTAATTTATTTTTTCTATGTATACTTTGAGATTAATCTACATTATAGATCTCGATATGATAATACATTAAATGTTTTGGATCTCTTACCCTATATTTTAATTTAATAGGAACCTAATTGCTAAATCTGATACGATATATCAAAATTTTACTACATAGACCGACCTTTCTAAAAGAAATAATAAGGATACAACAATATTTACATCCTTTGCATTCTTGGTTCTCAAATCCGTTCGTGGAATGGATGGTTCCAAGCGGTCCATCCATCATACAAAAGAAGAGATTGGAGCAAACGAAATTCTGAAAGAAACATTTTTTCTAAACTCTTCTTACTACAATTTCTCCATTAGATCTATTACATATCTCACTGTATTTAATAATAAAGTTACAACTCTTTTTATATATAAAAATATAAATCATTCCGTTTCCATTTGCAATTTCTCCACAAAATTAAATACATTGCATGTATCATTTCTCTTACTAGTTTCAAGTCGATAAATTTGATTATTTGAAAGCTTACTTATAAAAATAATACTTTTTGTGTTATATTAAACATTTTTCCTTATTTAATTTGATGTCGAACATTTCTAGATTTCACTAGTTTTTTTTGCAAGAAGTGGTTCCACTAATGAAAGTGAATATTATTAATACGAGTAATATGAACCACAAAAATAAAATATGTTTGTTGTTTATTGCATGCTTCCAACATTTTTGATTGGAACTTGGCCTAACCAATCCTATTCCACCACATGGGTCTTCCATAACAACAATTATGGGGCTCACTTTTATTATAACTTTATTTTATACAAAAAAGTTTGAAAAACATTATATTGTTTCGAATTGAAAAACAGTATAATTCTAAACACAAACAAAAAGAGTGGTAATTTTTATGTAGTTATAACTAATCAACATCATAATATATATATACACCGAACTGAAAAAATGAGGAAGATCGTGAAATTGAGGCCCATACATGCGAGACCTAGTGTAGCTACAAGACGAAAGTCGAATCGCCTTAGCCTACTCAGCTGGCCACCTTGAGCTAACCCATGAGGCTTGCTACGGAGTGGGAAACACACAAGATCACCCTTTCACTTGTTGATATCTCGACTCCCTTATTGCAAGATTGAACCCTTAGCGAGCCCATACTCATTTAGGTAGTTCGGCCTAGTCTCTCCTATAAATACCACATTGTAATAAATGTTGGTACATCTACATAATCTTTCTCTACGTTGTGATTATTTTGCTTTATCTTTCTCTAGACTCTTATACTAACTTAACTGTTGAAGTATCCTCAGGGACAAACTAGTTGTTAAGTCCAAAATGTACTTAATTTAGCTATGTATTTCATATATATTTTCATAACATTTCATATAGTTTTAGCTCATTTAGCCTAGAAATATCTAGGATAAGGGCAATTTCACTACTTTGTGTTTGTTTTGATCTCCAGAGCTTAATCTTATGAAAACATAGCAATTTGATGTTAGTTCGAGCCAAAAACGAGCAAAAGAAGACATTTGAGTTCATACAAGTTCATGCAAGGCCATGCGAAGAAGTTACGTGCAAGCTAAAGTTGGAAAATCGAAGAAATAACTCGAGACGTGCAACCTACAGGTCGCGCGCTAGAGGCAAGGTTTGTCTCGGGCGCGCAGGGTGCTTTTTAAGCCTTGTCTCGACAGAGGCAATTCTTGTCTCGAGCGCGCCGGTGGACAGAAAGTTCAGATTGGATTTTCTCGATCGTTCTTATCCATACAACCCTTCCGAAAGGTCGTACACCTTCCCAACGGACACGACCATTCCCTAAAGGTTGTAACCCTTTGAAACACACCTCTTGGTGCCTATAAATACACCATCCTTGTCTCAAATTCGGATGGTTGGTCACATGTATGGGTTGATCACGGGGTTGATCACTTATACAATGAAAGAAACACTAAATACATACTTACATTTCCCGTAAACCTTTACCCGTAAATTCACCCTTCGTTAACTAATTGTTCCCGCCGTGTATTCAGATCAGAAACACGGTAAGATTTCGTTCCTTCATAAGGCTTAGTAGTTAGATCGAGAGATCAACTTTGTTCATCCGTTCATCGAAGGAAATCCGAGCAAGAACGCCCCGAGGCTTTGACACGCCTTACGAGTAGAGTAAAAAGGATTGACGCTCCTGTTTCCTTATACTTGTTTATGTTCTGTCCAACTTAGATTTTCTGTTTACATCTTGTATGAATATGATATTGAGTTTATAAAGAGATTTATGTTCTTCATATGCTTATGTTCTTGAATTGATAGTTTGCATGCTAAGTAATTAATTTGGATCAAGAATAGTTGCTTAGTATAATAACTTGTGTTTATCATTAACTTATAATCTAGTGATACGAATAGGTTCGGTTGCTTAGGTTATAATCTAGTTTTACATGTGTGATTGTTGTCGGTTATAATATTGATACGAATAGGTTCGGTTAGTATATAATTGATGTTCATATGTGGTTAACTTGTTTGCATGTATCGAGAGATCGGAATAAGTTATATCGAGATTAGATTAAGTATATAAAGTTCACTCAATATTGTGTTTACGTGCTTAAATGAATTGTTGTCTTTGCCCTAGAATGAATAGAAATCCAAACATGTGCGTTTGGTGACTTGAAGTATATGTTATACGTGAATGGTACAGTAAGTTGTGTTTTATCAACCAAATCAATAAGGATTATCGTTTTAACTATAAACCTCGAGAAAACGAATAAAGTAAACAATGAACGTAAATGAGTAATTAGCGTTTCTCTGTGGGATCGATATTTTATTACTACATGAGTGACTCCGTACACTTGCGGAAATCGCCCAACAAGTTTTTGGCGCCGTTGCCGGGGAAACGCGTCATGAGTTTTGTTTCGAAAGAAATTAAACTTGTTTTTTGTTGCTCATTTATAGACAAAGTTTATTTAGTTCCGAATCTTGGTTTATAGATTTTTATATTATATGTATTTTTTTATAGTTTATTAGTTACTTACATTAATATGTTTATATTTTATTTATTTATGTCTTGATTTATTTTATTATGTTTAGTTACTAACTATTTTCTTTTCTATTGTTCGTCGGAGATATTGATCGTGTTCATGCGCATAACCGAATCAAATTAATTGAAGACGAAGCAAGTAGGAACGAGAATCCATGAACTTTGAAGGTAAGATTTAAACGAGAATTCATGGAGGTTAGAGGTAAGTTTTTATTTTCATTTTAATTAGATTTTTATATATATATATATATATATATATTTTAATGATTTTAATTTGTTATTTTATTTAAAAAAAAAAAACTGTTTCAAGTTTCTGGAGTTTTTCTGACGGAAATTTCGTCTTTACAGACGAAAACGTCTGTCACTAAAATCTTTCAAATAATTTTCCAGAAATGATTTCTGTCAGAAAATATTTCCGACGCAAGTTTCTGTATGTATAACAGTTACAGACGAACATGTGTGATTTTCGAAATTTTCATGCTTTTTCATGAATGGACACCACTCTTAACTGATCTAATTCATTTCAAAAGGTGTCTTTTCACTAAATAAACTTACATTAACTACTTTTTCAAGATTTAGTTAAGTTAATTATGATTTTTCCAAATCATTTACATAAAGGTAATTTTAGTTCCATTCTCTAAACTTTAATTTAGAATGTATTTTTATAAAAAAATCGTTTCCGTAATTTGAATCCCCACATTAAATTTTTCTAAATTATTTATAATTTTTATTCACACCGGTATGACTATCTAATTGATTTTTCTAAGTAAATTTTATTTTGTAAAGATTATTGATTTTAATATCGGTTTTGTTTGGAAATTAATACCAAATATTTGTAAATTTTTAATCCTCAAAGTTCTACAATCACATTTATGAACTAATGTTGGATTCTACTTTTTCAAATTTAAATTATGTTATTATTTGGTAGAATTGACGAGTCTAAGGTGTAAGCCGAGGACTAGTTCGTTTTTATTGTGTTTTGTAGGATGAATTGTTGATTCTATTGATATCTTATTTAAGGCATTACGGCCACATGCTTTGTGAGACAAGATGGAAAATGCAAGGAGAGGATTTATATTAGGCTAGATGAACAGCCCACAAAATGGAGAAACTTTGTTTCTAAGGATTAAAGTCGAACACTCTATTGCGATCGCGACGCAACACGACACAATTCGGTTAAATCTATAAGGAAGGTTTGATTTTCATATTTGTGGATGACATTAGTTTTATTTAGGATAGTTTATAAGTTTTAGTTATGTTTTGAAAGAAAAATAAGTTTTTACACAGTTAAATAAGTCTAGGACGTTCATATGGATCATAGGGTCAAGCGAGGCAGCCACTTGCAAGCCAATTTTGAAACCTTTCTGATCTGAATTTCGAAAAATGAAAAACTACAACATTGTGTATCTATGTCTTATGGAAAATTTGCAATTTGAATCACCCAAATCAGATGTCATATTAGAAATTTATGGGCAAATTACTAAAGATCGTCGAATTTGGAATTTTCACAAGTTTCGAATTTTTCATACCTTTTCGCGAAGAGGCACCTTTCCATTTTGATCAAATCTATTTCAAAAGGTGCCAATTCGTGTATAACTTCCATTAACCATGTTTACTGCCTTATTTTAGGGTGTTAGAGATCCATACATTCCGTAAATGTTACCTTATGAAGATTGTGTTTTATCGATCATTACCAAGCCGACGTTAATTGGAAGTCGTTTATAGACTTAGATGTATAAATAGTAGTCTAAGTATTTTAGTTCTTTGTTTTTCATTGTTTTATTG
This sequence comes from Euphorbia peplus, assembly GCA_028411795.1. NCBI lineage: Eukaryota > Viridiplantae > Streptophyta > Magnoliopsida > Malpighiales > Euphorbiaceae > Euphorbia > Euphorbia peplus. Next base: position 574,877 of record CP110843.1, on the reverse strand, counting down.
TTTTTCTTTTGTTTGTTTTCTGTTTTCAAGTTATTATTTTATTTTTGCAATAATATTTTCGGTCTTCACATACTACATAAATAAATGAAAGATCGAATTTTAATATACTTGTGTTATTTAGTTTTGTTGTTTCTCGGTTAACCATTTGGTTAATCCGAGTGTTTACTAATGTTTCAGTTGTTTTTGATGAGTTTCAGAATGTTTAGTTTAAATTGTGAAAGATTCAGTAGAGTCTGAGATGGTTAGAATTAGATCGGGGATTAGAATTAAATGGAAGAACGCGTTACCTGTGAAAGGTACAGGTCGCGCGCCAGAGGCAACTTCTGTCTCTGGCGCGCTAGGCACATTTTATGCCTTGGCTCGATCTTGCTCGAGCCAGCAGATCGAGCCAAGACACAGTGGGTTTGGCCGAGTTTCAAGTCCCTAAAATCCAAATTTTTGCCTCCAAAACCCCAACTCAAATTCAAATTTCACCTTTTACTCTTCCCAAAACAACTTTAACTCTTAAACACACATTCATTACCACATTTACATCCATAAATATTCTTACTTCACTCATCTCTTCCATAACAACTCAAATTCAAAATCTCAAACCCTTAAACAACCAAAACCTCAAATTTTCTTTCAACCCAACAATTAATTTCGAAAATGTCAAGGAGAAAGGCTCCCGCTCAACGAAATAAGGCTCCGGAGGTTGACTTGAGGGAATTTTATGGAGCTCCATTCCGTATTGTTGAGCCATCGGAAGGTTCAACGTTTAGTCGCCTAGTTGGTAAGGCTACTTTCGTTTCTATGAGATATATTGATGATAAGGTGCTTGAAAGGTTTAATTTTGGTGATGAGGTTGGGAAATATCTTGAACTTATGGGATTGACTAGATTTGCAAAGTATAGATTTGATGTGGATGTGCATGTGTTGATGGAATTAGTTTGCTCTTTACATTTTGATGAGAAGAAGAATTGGTTTAGATTTAGGAATAAGGGAGAAGAATTTACCGTTTCTAGGAAGGATATTCAAAAATGGTTTAGAATCCCAAATAGTGGCGCTTCTATGCCGGATGATTATGATTTGAATGCGGGATGGAAACGCATTTCGGGTATGGATGAATTTGTAGTTAAAAATTGCTCTAACAAGTTGATTAAGGATGAATGCTTGATGTACTTTCATAAGTATCTTTGTGGTGCAATTTTTGGTCGTGTTGAATATTCCAAGGTTAGTGCGAAGGATGTTTGGGTGCTTGAGTGCCTTCTTGATGGTGTTCAAGTAGATAGTATAGGTTTGATTTTTGATGTGCTCAAAAGGTTGAATGCTAGGAGAACAAATACTTATCCTTTTGCTAACATTTTGACGGGTTTAGTTCAATGTGTTAGAGGAACTTTATCCGAATTTCAAAAGATTCAACATAATGATCTCCCGATGCTTGATATGGTGTTTTTGAAAAATAGTGGTGTACTCACCGATTCTCGGCAATTTAAGTCCTATGAGAAGAGGACGGCTTTACTTATTTTAGGTGAACATGTCGAGGCGGGTGATGGATCTTCATCGGTACCTAGGCCGAAAGGAAAGGGCAAGGGAAAGGCCAAAGTGGGCCAAAGGCGAATAAATGAGGAAGAAGAAGAGATTGGTGGTGAAATTCCGGGTTGGCAACGTGTTCTTGATCAAATTCGAGAGGTCATTGAAGAAAATAGGCGTATGAACACTCATTTGGGGACAATGCAAACCTCGATTGATGAATTTTTGGAGAATCAACGTGGATTCAAGACTCGACTTGAAATTTATCTCGACTACAAGTTCACTTCCGACTCTCCAAACTATTCTCCTCCTTGTGATTGAAGACCAAGTTCACGATTCAAGATCCAAGTTCAAGTTTTTATTTCTTTACTTTATTTTATTTTCAAGTTTTAATTTCAATTTTTAGTTCAGCTTAGTCTTTGATTTTAGTAATTTTTCTTTTCTTTATTTTCATTATTTTTATTTTATGCTTATTGAAGAACTAATTTATTTTTTTTTTTATAAATTTCTTATGTTTTTAGTTATTATTTATCTTACATTTTTGCTCACTTAGTTTTCGAACTATGAGGACATAGTTCCCACTAAGTGTGGGGAGGTGGTACGTTTTCCTTTATTTTTCCTATATCGTTTTATTATTCATGTGTGATTTTTGTCATATGCTTAAAATTTTCGAAAAAGTGACATTTTTGCAATAAAAAGTCTTAGCTTTAGATTGACATACATATATTCATGCATTTATTCTCATGACTAGTAGAATGTCTACCAAATAATAAAATAGGAAAAAGAAAACGTATGCAAAAAGTGATAGTTGACGAAAAAGAAATAATTTCAAGTCACTTTTACATTTCCCCTACACAAGGATTAAGTACCTCAAATCCTATACTAAAGTTTTTATTATGTTCTTTTCCTTATGTTTAAACCAAGGTTTTTATGCAATCTCATATGGAACGTCATATTATCTAAAAGATATGCAAATATCTTGACTTGAAGTCCATCTCGAGATTAAATTAAAATGAGGTCATTAGGGAAACTATAGCCATAATACATGTTGATTTAAAGTCAATATAGGTTGAGGGTATCTAAAAATTTTTCTTGCTCAAATACTTTGTTCATTAGGAAGTGTCAAGTTGCGTACTTTTGGCCACGTTCAAGTCCACCCATGGCTCGAGCGAGGTATGAAAGGAACGTTAAAATTGAGTCTAGAGGTATAATATTTGGCATGATTGAAGTTTAATGTCACGGTCTAGTCCACCCATGTCAAGGACGTGACCTCTTAAGCGGAAAACATGAATCTAAAGTCGGTATTTTAACTCATAAGTCACGGTCTCGACCACCCTTATCAAGGACGTGACTAGGGAAGATTTACTTGACAAATTAAAGCAAGAAGGAAAATAAAGATACCTAGATATGCCTTGAGACAATAAAAATCAAAACATGCGTGCTCGCTTTGTCCCGAAAGCCTTATATAAAATACGTCAAGAATGGATGATAGTCTTAAAGGTTCTTATAATCGTATGGCTTCATTATGAACGCATATTAACTTTCTCGATGAAGTTTCGCTTGATCAAAGTTAATTGATTTTCATATAAGGATAGGTTAATATAATGACTACTTTGGGAAGTTGATAGAGGTAAACTTAAGTTGGATCCTATATTTGCTTGAGGACAAGCAAAAGTTTAAGTGTGGGGATTTGTTAAGTCCAAAATGTACTTAATTTAGCTATGTATTTCATATATATTTTCATAACATTTCATATAGTTTTAGCTCATTTAGCCTAGAAATATCTAGGATAAGGGCAATTTCACTACTTTGTGTTTGTTTTGATCTCCAGAGCTTAATCTTATGAAAACATAGCAATTTGATGTTAGTTCGAGCCAAAAACGAGCAAAAGAAGACATTTGAGTTCATACAAGTTCATGCAAGGCCATGCGAAGAAGTTACGTGCAAGCTAAAGTTGGAAAATCGAAGAAATAACTCGAGACGTGCAACCTACAGGTCGCGCGCTAGAGGCAAGGTTTGTCTCGGGCGCGCAGGGTGCTTTTTAAGCCTTGTCTCGACAGAGGCAATTCTTGTCTCGAGCGCGCCGGTGGACAGAAAGTTCAGATTGGATTTTCTCGATCGTTCTTATCCATACAACCCTTCCGAAAGGTCGTACACCTTCCCAACGGACACGACCATTCCCTAAAGGTTGTAACCCTTTGAAACACACCTCTTGGTGCCTATAAATACACCATCCTTGTCTCAAATTCGGATGGTTGGTCACATGTATGGGTTGATCACGGGGTTGATCACTTATACAATGAAAGAAACACTAAATACATACTTACATTTCCCGTAAACCTTTACCCGTAAATTCACCCTTCGTTAACTAATTGTTCCCGCCGTGTATTCAGATCAGAAACACGGTAAGATTTCGTTCCTTCATAAGGCTTAGTAGTTAGATCGAGAGATCAACTTTGTTCATCCGTTCATCGAAGGAAATCCGAGCAAGAACGCCCCGAGGCTTTGACACGCCTTACGAGTAGAGTAAAAAGGATTGACGCTCCTGTTTCCTTATACTTGTTTATGTTCTGTCCAACTTAGATTTTCTGTTTACATCTTGTATGAATATGATATTGAGTTTATAAAGAGATTTATGTTCTTCATATGCTTATGTTCTTGAATTGATAGTTTGCATGCTAAGTAATTAATTTGGATCAAGAATAGTTGCTTAGTATAATAACTTGTGTTTATCATTAACTTATAATCTAGTGATACGAATAGGTTCGGTTGCTTAGGTTATAATCTAGTTTTACATGTGTGATTGTTGTCGGTTATAATATTGATACGAATAGGTTCGGTTAGTATATAATTGATGTTCATATGTGGTTAACTTGTTTGCATGTATCGAGAGATCGGAATAAGTTATATCGAGATTAGATTAAGTATATAAAGTTCACTCAATATTGTGTTTACGTGCTTAAATGAATTGTTGTCTTTGCCCTAGAATGAATAGAAATCCAAACATGTGCGTTTGGTGACTTGAAGTATATGTTATACGTGAATGGTACAGTAAGTTGTGTTTTATCAACCAAATCAATAAGGATTATCGTTTTAACTATAAACCTCGAGAAAACGAATAAAGTAAACAATGAACGTAAATGAGTAATTAGCGTTTCTCTGTGGGATCGATATTTTATTACTACATGAGTGACTCCGTACACTTGCGGAAATCGCCCAACACTAGTCACAAGATCGCTGAAGAGCTCAGGAAATGACCATTTTGTATCCACCTTTAAGTTCAAAATATTATTTTTATTCTAATTACATACAAAATGACATGTGAGAAAATAAATAATTTATTTGGAGATACAAATGTCAATTTTAATAACATTTATTCTCGTTCAAAAAGTCATTCAAAACCAATAATATGGCATAATTATTGGTTCAAAATGGAACATTCTTCCACTAGATAATGTTAACAATTTAGGACAATTCTTTCAATTTGAGACTTGTGGGAGTCATTCTCTTCTTCACCAATTTGCTACTAATTATATGCATGATTTTAATTAGAGAATGTTGACATTTAAAAAATAACAGATAGAAAAAAATAATTTGAAAATGATGTTCAATTCAAAGGTTTGAAAAATTGAAAGGGCATTTATAAGTGTTGGACCATATATAATTGGCATTTTATTGCTTGATGAAATTACTTAAATTGCATGCTTAAGTGAAGTCTCAATCAAAAATATATCAACTGTCTCAAATAATTTGTGCATTTTTATTATATCATAATTAGAGGCTTTGAACAAAGTTAATGTTTTTTTTCTTGGTCATAGGATTGATTCTTTACTTGTATTGTGTAATTGTACTTGTTTTTACTTGAAAGTGTCAAACTCAAATTCATCATTTTATGCATGAAGAGAAAACACTATATAAGCATATCACGAAATTGTGGTGGAGTGATAATTATTCTTCATTCCTTAACCAACAATCTCACCCAAAGAGATGCGAACCATCTGTAAAAGAGATTAGTCACTGCAGTCGGCTGTAGATACCCTTAAAGAAAAAAAAAACATACAAACTTAATGATATATTAAGCTAAATAAAAAAAATTGAGAACAGAGAAAAGAAACAATTAATTGACTGTTAAAGAATTAATAGAAAATATAGAAGAATGATTTTCAAAAACAAAATTCTAAAATTTTACTAATTTGCTACCATACTTGTATTATATACTATCTTTCTATCATCAATTTTTTGCCCCAATATTCTCAAAGGACAAATGCTCCCTAAGCTAGTTTAAGGTTAAGATAGTGAATGAGGATAAGATAGGTCTGATTCAGTACCGTTGGGCTTTTTATTATTTTCACTTCACTTAATTGTTTTCTGTTTCTTTTCATTTTATTATTAATATTACTTGAGCTTGGGGATTTGTTGGTTTTAAGAGACAACCTAGTTGGAATGTCTAGTGTATTTCCGCCTCCTTAAGTATTTAAAGGTTTTTCTTAATTGTATCAGTGTTTTTTCATTTTGCATCTGAAAGTAATAGTTGTGAGTCTTTTTCTATACCAATCTAGAAAAAGTGTCAAATATATAACCACAGTATTTGAGTGGCCGATTTTAGGACCAAAGTTTTTTGAGTTTGGAATGACCGAAGTTTCAATCTTTAAAAGAAATGAGTGACTGAGATCGCTTCTAAGAAGTGGTTTTGACGACTGAGAGACTAAAATGTTCGCGACGAGACATTTGAAAAAGGTGTTTTAAAGCTCGATTTTGATATCATATATACTCTTTCTACTACTTTCGTAGGTATCAAAAATCTTTTGGTGCCTGTAAATGTTGGCGCAGTGTGTAGGTAGTCTAGCCTTACCTCGTCATTGCCTACTCAACAAATCAAAAAGTAAATTAATGTTTTGGATTATTACCATCATCAAAATCAAGGGACTGTTGAGTTTTTTGTTTAGATATCTTTTTTTAATCCACAAATTGAAATACAAAGTAATATCAACCAACAAAATTTGAGCGTTGCATTTGTTCGAATTGAGGTTGAGATGGAATGACAATGGATGTTGAGATGCGGTTAGATGAGATGAAATTGAAAAAGATAAATTAGTTGAGTATTGTTTGTTTCAAGGATGTAAATTGAGATGAAATGAAAAATGAGAGGAAAATGACTAAGTAATTCTCATTTAAAATTAGCCCTTCTAAAAAAGTCATTTTAGTCCTTCAACTTTAGGGACGATTTATTGAGTCATTCAACTATCAAAATGTGACCTATTGAATTTCTCAACTATCAAAATGTGGATCTATCAGTGTCATGTTATCGAATAAGAACTCAATAGGTCCACATTTTGATAGTGAAATGACTTAATAGGTCGTTACCAAAGTTGAGAGACTAAAATAACTTTTTTGGAAAACTTTAAATACATGCATATGAGAGTTAATTGCTTCAGATGTCATAAAAGTTTTCCTATTTCCTATGAATGGCCATAAAACTTTAATTTGTTCTAATAAAATCACAAAACTTTAATTTTGTCCCAATAAAATCACATTAGCCGTTTTCCAGCCAACCACTCACCGGAGGTGATGACGTGGCAATAAATTTTAATTTTTTTTACACATCATTAACACGTCATCGCCATGTGGCATTAAAACAAATAATTTAACCTAATTTAACCTAACCTAACCACAATCTAACCCATCTAAAATTCTTTTTTAACCCAACACTAAATACGCATCATCTCATCTTCTGCCGTCGTTCTCTTCCGTGCCATCTTCTCATCTTCTACAACCGACCTCCCCTCTTCCCGCCCTCTCCTTTTCTTGCTCCGTCTGTTCATCTCTATCAGTAAAATAGAATCTGAGTTATTATCGTTTCTTTTGAAAGCTTATTGAGCAACATAGTTGAATGGACAACTAAGGAGTGGAGCCAACTCGTTTATTGTGCCATGATGACAATATATACACCATTTTAGTTGAATGGACAGCAAAGTTCTTTTAGTGTTGGGGAAAACATATCAATTCCAATTATAACAAATTACCAATTTCAGGTATTAGCCAACACCATATTTAGTTAACTTTTCCATATAATATGACAAAACTGAATGTGAACTATCATGTTTATCAAGCAGGGTGTTGATAATGATAGTGGTAATATTCCGGTGATGGTTATCAACGACAATGTTTCACAAGTTTCTAGTGTAAGTGTCAATGCTAATAATTTTCCAGCACATATAGATTTGTAAATGATATAGTGTCATTAATATGTTTTCTTGTAATAGGAAATCCAAATTAACAACCTGAAACCAAATAACTCGAAGAGGACAACCGGGAGGATCGTCGCATCGAGGTATATGGGACAACATAAGAAGTCGGGAAAGGATTCCAACAAAAAGTAGGACTACCAATGATGTTGGTTGGACTATTTTCTTGGTTAGATTTTGGATTATATGATATGTAATCAAGCTTGTCTTCGATTCGATATTTGGTGTTGAACACCTCATTTTGGATATTTGGTGCTTCAAACTGCATTTTGGATATTTGTTAACATTTTGGATATTTGGTGTTTATCTTGAGTATAGTTGTTTTAGTTTTTTAATATTTGGTGATCACCACCATACATTGTACTAGATTTGATATTAATTATGATTTTGATATATGAATGTTTTTATGGATGTCTTATGTTGAGTTTATGCAACTATTTTTGGGTCATGTTTGAGGCACGTGTGATTTTTAAAATTAATTAGCTATAAATTTGTGTTATTTAAGAAAATATTTAAAATTATTCGAAACTTTTGTGACCATTTAGAGAAATAATATAAACTTTTATGACCTCTAAAACTAATTGGCTATATAACCTTGGGTTAGGTTAATTTAGGTTTTTTTATTAATTTTTTTAAAATTTGCCACATGGCGATGATGTGTAAAAATAAAATAAAATTTATTGCCACGTCATCACCTCCGGCGAGTGGTTGGCCGGAAAACAACCAATGTGATTTTATTGGGACAAAATTAAAGTTTTATGATTTTATTAGGACAAATTAAAGTGTTATGACCATTAACGGGACATAGGCAAACTTTTATGACTTATGAAGCAATTAACTCTGCATATGTTTTAAGCTTTAAAATTATAAGAGATAAAGGAGGGGAGAACTACATAGTCATTTCCATCTCATTGACACTCTCATCTCCTCCTCGACATTTTGTAACATCAATCTCATAGTCTAGGATTTGTGGGATGAGATAGGATTATTTTCCCATCTCTCCCCTCCATCCCACAAAACAAACTAAACCTATTCCATCTCCCTCCTCTCATCCACATCTTCCCCATCTCATACCTTAAACAAACGCCCCGTAGAAGTATGAACAAATTAACTTTATTAATACTAGAGGTTATATCTATACATACACATAAACCATACTAAAATTACTAAACAGTGTGGAATCGTATTCAAGAAATAACTTGATCGAAACTAAATGCATCCTATTTAGCTATATGATTCGGCTAGCTTCTATTAGAGGAATATGCATCCATCCATTACTGAAACTGAACTGAAAACTACTAAATGAGATTTGGCTAAGGTTATAACTTAGCTATATTCTTTTTTTGATAGCTAAATATGATTCGCCTAGGTTCTAACCTAGGCCCTATTTTTTATGAACGAGATTTACTGAACTGAAAATTACTGAATTGAAGTGATCTATTGAAGAAAAACTACTGAACAGAGTTGAACTGAATTTACCGAACTAAAATGACTGATAAGACATAAAGCACGTGACCTTATATATATGAACCTACATATATCTATGAAATGTATGATCAATGTGATTGTCATGATTCAAACTCATTACCGTCTGACTGCACAAACTCTAACACTAAGTCAAAATACAGTTTGAATAAAAATTTAAGATGATAATTAAAGCTCAACAAATCAAGTGTATTTTAAGTCTTGTGAAGCTCACCGAAATGAGAAATTTTAGAGCGCTTCGAAGTACGGTATTCCCTTAATCATAAATAGATTTCATGTGTTTCATTATACTTTAAATAATCCTAATATCAACTCATCGTCTTTCATATACCTAAAGAGTATCTCCAACGCTCTATATATTTTCCACCCAAAATAGCTCGATAATTAGAAAATACAAAAAATTTGTTTATTCATTGTTTTTTTTTTTTTGTTAAAGGAGTGTTTATTCATTGTGTTAGTGTACCGCATTTATCAACTTTTGTACTCTCTTTTCTGAAAAAAACTTTTGTTGTACTCCCTAATTGTTTAATATGTTGTCATATATTTGGACTTTAATTACAAGAATATTTTATATATAAATGTGACATAAATAAAAGAATATTACATAAAGTGATTAAAGAATCTGAAAAAGCCTATTTATCCGAAATGTTTGTAGTGAAGTGAAATCATGGCAAATGCCTTCACACAGGATAAAGAAAATTTAAATTCAACTTTATAAATTGTCATATAGATTAGCCATCTTTTCACTAGTTATAGTAAATAAGAATTAATATATAAAACTATAATTATTAGTATTCCTTAAGATGCTGGACAGTTCATCCTTTCAATTTCATCATATACCTAATATATTTTTCAAACCTTTTACAGAAAGCATATTTAAATAAGCAACAAAAGGTTCATAGCTATATAGCTACATATCTATCGAGAAGGAAACTGCCTCACCTTGACGAAACATAGAGCTAGTTGCGATATTTTACTTTTTGGTCCGAAATTTCTGCAGTGCTTTAATTCTTTTTCTATTTTTAATAATATTTAGGTTAGTCGTGGATTTGGTTTACAGGAATACCATTAACCTAACTAATTGAAATGTTTGTGTTCCTCTTCTTTTCGCCAATATGCTGCATTTTCATTCAGAAAAGCAACAAAGGATACATTAAGAATTGATCATATTTTTATTTAATTAAATGCAGTTATTACTTTAATAATTTTATTTTTATATGGCTAGGTTTCTTCATCAATGGGTTTACTCTACTTTAATTAAAATAAATTACATGCCATAATTAATTGAGAAACATGTTGGCATGAGACACTTACATATGTTTTTAATCATGAACTATAGCTAGAGGTGACAAATTTTGTATTTTTGAGACAATATTTAATTTTTCTTTCTAAGGATAAACACTTGAACAACCATGCATATATTTAAAACCAATAAAATAATAAAAGTATTTAACAAGTATTTGTTGTAATTGATATTGCTTTCTTAAACTAAAAAAAAAAAACTTTGCAACTAACAACATTGTTTAGTAAAAATAATTTTTTTCTTAAAAAGCTTGAAACTTCTTTTGAAAAAAAATAAAATTTCACATTTTCGAGAAAACAGTTGTTAAAATTTATTGAAAAATTTAATATTGATAATTTTATTAAAATATTCTAACTTTTCATGTAATTTTAGTAAATATGATTTTTATTTATTTTTTATTTATTGATTTTTATAACTTTTATAATGTACGTCTCAAACACTTTTCAATTTTCCTCTGTTTTTCCACATAACACTTTTTTCAATAAAAAATTTCTTTGGGATAACTGTTTCTTCACCTCAATATACCAAATTGACCCTCACTTGAGAAAGCTATTTTTATTTATAATTTGAAACTTTTGAAAAAAATATATTGTATGTTATTGTCAGAGATTAATATATAAATAATAACTGAGCATTAATTATCAGCTCAAGCTTTTGGTTAAATCAGCTAGTAACATGGTATCAGAGCTTCTATTATTAACTTAATTTCTAGCAACTTCAATATTTGTTGAATTAAAAACAAATGGTAGATTGAGCTTGTGTTGTGCACGTTTCAAGTCAAATGGCCTTCACAAGAGGGGTATATTAAAAGTTAAAATATAAACCATAATTGAACTATCAGCTCAAAGTTCTTAATTCAATCAGTTAAGTAACAATTACAACTTAACTAGAAACATTGATTGATATTAGTTTTTGTTTTTATTTTTATTATTAAAATAGCCTTTTAATAAATACATACTTTTATATTTTTTTATATCTTGAATTTTGATAAATTTATAATAAAATCCTATATAAACCAAGTCATTGTATAGTCAAAGTTATATTGCAACTACTTGTGTCATTTCAAAAGATATTTATATAATGTATTGGATGTGAAAGGAAATGAAATGATACATAAACTTATTGTGGATGATTATGGTTAATTAAAGCCTCATTTATGGGTTGAGAATCAACGTTAGAAAACGACAAATTAGAATGAATCAAATATATGCTGTCAAAAAATATGAAGATTGAATATGTTTATATAGACAACTCGACATTGATTAAAGTCGAATAACTAGTGGTTTGGGGAACATGATAAATATGGTAATTATTTGTAATCTCGCATCCTTAAAATAAATCAAGTAATGGAAAAAAAATAAAAATAAAAAGGTTATATTTTGTGGCCTTTAAGTTTTCAATATGTTTTACATAAAATTAAGAGCACTTGATGAGGATATCTCTTTAAATTCGAAAAAGAAACAAAGAATTGTAGAAAATCAAATCTTTACATCAGATAGAAGTGAAAGTTTCATAAGATAGAGATAATGTGACATAGAAAAGAGATTAGAAAGATTGTTATGAGGTTCTTTAACGAAAGAGAGTTAAATAATATTATTTCTCGATGAAGCATTCGGGTTTCTTTAAAAATATTTTTGATAGCCTATTTTGTTCATTTCATATTACTTGTTGCGTTGGATTCTAGACCAACCCAATAGCCTATTTTAGTCATCTCGTTTATTTTTTTGTTATATTTGTGTACTATATAAGAACGAATAAAATATACATGTCCACATGTATTAAGTTGCATGTAAGTCTGATCTTGTTTACATATTCCTATACCACGTGCTCTGTACGTTGAAAAGGAAAAAAAAAATCCAAAAATGTTACCAAACTCAAAGATAATATCTATATAACTCTATTATATATGAAGTTCTCAAAATACATTTTTTTTTTTTTGCTTTTTGAACCAATATCAATAATCTTTTCCTTTAATCTACGCTTATTGAACAAAAAAAGTAAAGAATAATTTAAAATATTGTATCAAACTTAAACATATTCTATCAACAACTCTATTCTGAAATTACAAAACTTTATTTTTAGAATCAATTGATATGCAACTAATGCAAAACCCGATAATAAAGTATTTGCATTTCAAAACAATGTTAAAAATTAACTTAAATTTCAATTAGTATCATCAATTATAGGAGAAGCATATCTTATCCCTTTCATTTCACTTTTCATACCCTCTCCTATATTCTCTAAAAACTCAATAATGATGAGAATCTATACAAAGGACCCTCCTCCAAACAATTTTAATGACTAGACTAGAATAGCTTCCTAATCTTTTCGGTATGATATCAAGTGATAATCACTCCTATTTCTCAAGTTAATTATTGAGAAAATTAGAAGAAAAAGTCAATAAGAAAGAAGGTAGGAATGCACATACAATGCTATCATATCATATGCTAATAAAGTTGATAGATGAAATTTTTTCACATAAGTAAATGAACTTTCACATCTTGATTAATCTGATTTTGAAGATTAATTAATAAGAGGTTAATTAAAGAGATTTGGTCAATTATTATACCTATCCCACCATTACTTTAAACACTAGTGACTAATTACCCACTTGCCTAATTTTGATTGGTTAGGCTTCAATAATATGTGTTAAGCCAATACCAATCAAATTTTGCTTAAATATTATGTTGTATGTATGTGTCAACTTGTTGATTAATGATTTTGTTTTGCAAGCATATGGGAGCCACCCTAGCCGCCCAATTGTCTAGTTTCATGACAAATGTTAGTTAATTACGTTAATAATAATAATAATTATTATTATTATTCAATATTAATTACAAATTAAATTTCAACATTTTTTACTAATTATAATTCGGTAAAAGTGGCTTTTTGCTCTCTATTAATCCAACATTTGGAGCCTTGATTACCTTTCCATAATATCTTATTGCATGAGGAAAATTAATTAACTTATTAATTATATCATTTTTGTAGAAATATTTATTGAGAAATGGTTTGGTTTTATTGTTCATTAACCATATTTACATTATAAATTATTTCCAAAAAATATATTTATATTTTAAATCTTTTTTTGATAGAAACATTTATATTTTAAATCATTAGGGGAATATCTTATGAATCGTTTCGATGAATATGTGTTGATATATCAGGGAGAATTGTCGCAAGGCTAATGGTGGCCTATAACTATTGTAAAGCCCATTTGGGCCAGACTCATGTCATTCTCTGCATAGGTCCTTTCTCGCATAAAGGCTCGCTCCCGCACAAGAGCGGATTCGTTTGGAAGATATAAAATGACTAAAACGTATCCTATTTAAGAACAAGTGAATATGTCGTTTCACCAAGGAATTAAGGAGTCTAATCCTACTGGGATACCTTCCAAAACGAAGTAAAGAGAATCCTATGTAAGAAGATCTCTCTCATAAACCGACTTAAGGGAAATCGAATCCTATTCGGATACGGATTCATGTAACCCTATAAATAAGTATCTAAACGTGAACCCTAAATGTACAATCACAATTCCAATTCTTTTCTCACGTTCTAAGCCTTTCCCTTACTAACTTGGGCATCAGAGAGATAACCGACGATCACCTCACCGGTTTTGTTTTGTAGATTACGGCGACTCGAGGAAGCTCAAGGAAGGGGAATTTTTCACCACGTTATCAATCTGTAACGTTACTTTTGAAATTGATGTCGAAGGTATTGTGGATGGACTCGGTTCAATGAAGCAAGATTCTCAAAGTTTGGTGACTAACTCGCCATCTGACATTCGTCCAGCAAAGGGGCAAATGGATTAGAGTGAGAACTTTTACAAATATCTTCCTCTATTGGAAGATAGGATCTGGAATCCTAAGATTAAAGGAATGAGATTTCTTATTAAAGTTTATTTTCTCTTATCAAGGATATCTGCTAAAGGGGAAGAGAATCAGAATCCTATCTGAATGAACTCTAAACCTAAATTACATCTATATAAAGGATAACAATCGTATGAGGTACATATTCACAAAATACTCCAATTACTTGCGTTCTACGTCTTTCCCTACTGACTAGAGCATCAGAGAGTTACTCGTGGATCACATTGTTGGTTTTGTTTTGTAAGTTTTCGGCGTAGCGAAGAGGACATTTTTTTCAGCAAGTTATCACCATTAAAATAAAAAAGGCTTAATATATCAACTGCCCCTTGAACTTGTCCATTTTTTTTTTCTATTATCCCCTAAACTTAAAGGGAAGGGAGAATCTATTAGCCATCTAAACTTGTAATTTTTTTCCACTTGCCCTCGTTAACTCGTCAAATGTGACTCATTTTGCCCTTTTGTGCTCACATGACTACATATGACAAGATATTAGAGACAAAATGGGTCACATTTAACAAGTTGAAGGGGTAAAAGTGAAAAAAATTACAAGTCTAGGTGGCTAACATATTGTCCCTTAAATTGAAGAGGCTAAGTGAAAAAAACGAACAAATTAGGGAACGAAGAATGTATTAAGCCTAAAAAAACCTAAATTGCATGTATTTTTCACAAATTGTATATTAATTTTAGGTGCTTTCTATGGTACTTTGAAGTAACCACTACTTTGTTCTTATCACTATTGGATAACATCTCATACCACTAATCCAATGGTGATCATGGGCAAAGTAATGGTTACTTTGTTTTTCACAAAGTGACCATAGAAAAACCCTTAATTTTATACAAAAGCATTAGTATTACGATTTAGAATAAAGGGTAAAGTAAGAAAATAAAACATGTGGTTTCATGTTTTTACAAGAAAAACTCTTGTGGTTGCAAATTTTAAGGAAAAAAGGTCAGAAGTTCCATAAATTCAAAAAACCGTTAAAGAGATAAAAATTGAATTTGTTAGAGAAATAAGTATTTTAAGAAATTTTAATTCTTCAACTTTTTAATTTGGAGATCATTTAGGCAATATCTGGTTAAGAGAGAGAAAGTAAACGTTAGAGAAACAAATTTTAAAAGGATGATTTTGAAGAATGAAAATCGTAGTTGCATAGTAAATGTGATTCTAAACAACGTTAATGTTTTGAACTTTTCACTTTGAAGTTGTTAAATGGTTATTTTTAGCGTTTTAAATTGAAAATTCACATTTTTGTTAAAATTTGTAGCTACAGATATTTTTTTTGAGAAAATAAATTATAAGTGTTATTTTTGTAAAAATTTGTGTTTTTATATTTATCCTAAAATAAATTAGAGATGAAACGCTTTAAGCTAAAACCTTTTGATCCATCATGTGCAAAACACATTATATAAATCTAGACAATATGAACCCATGAAATATCATGTACACATGTCTATCAAAATAAGTCACTAAGTGGAATGAAAGATAAATCTCGTCACTTAGGAGAGCACTCTATTACTAGTATTAATTTTCTTTTTAATCTTTCCTCTTAATTTTATTTTTTATTAATGGCCGGTTTAATAAGTTCTAGAAACAAATGCAACAAAAAAAATTAGGTCTTTCACCACCTCTGATTAAATAAGAAAATTAAATGTTGAAACAAAGTTCATACTTTCACACTATAATTCATAATTAGAGTAGTTTAGTGCGATTTGCTATTCTTAGCAATTCATAATAATACAATAACATAATCCTACAAAACTAAAATTACGTTTTAAATTAGATAAAGGAAAGAGGTGCTGAAAAAGGTACAGTACAATTCTCGACACATTAGATTTCATCTAATGAGTTAGGTTCTGTTTGTACGTCTTATGAATAATTTATTTCAATTTAGGAGTACTCAATTCAATTTAGTAATTTTCTTCAATAAATGCACTTCAATTCAGTTCAGTTCAATCACAAAAAACATGACCTTACATTCTTATTTTTTTTACTTAAATCAAGCAAAATTCATTTCATTTCAATTCAACAAAATTTATTAAGCATTTAATCAATAATTCATTTTAGTTATTTTTCCCAATAAAAAGAACATGACCTCATTCTAAATGTATCCTTCAACGTTTTACAATGACAAAAATTGAACCGACCAGCTCACATCACTTCTTGAATGGTCCAAGACTGTCGTAGATTTTTTCTCTCTCCTTATGAAAAAGATCGAATAGTGCTTGCACCTGCATGTTTATAGACTTGAAGAGGACCACCACCACCGTGTTTTACCTTCAGAGTTCATATTTTTCCTTCGCAATTGAAAATGATTGTTTTAAGACAACACTTAATTATTCTTTCTTTATTGTAAAAAAGCAGATGAGGTACTTCCAGTATAAAATTATAAAACGTATCAAGGTCACATAAAAATTTACGAAAAGACATTAGATCTCCAATAATCGTATCAAAAAATGATACCCAGATGGAAATTTTTGAGATCGCTAACTTTGAATTCATTTATATATATATATATATATATATATATATATATATATATATATATATATATATATTTGGCTTTCTTTTTTCCTTCAAGAATCCACACCATATGCAAGTTCAAAGTTAAACTAAACAAGCTAGTTAGTGTAAAGTTTTTGTCAATGGAGTCATTTTCATTTTGTTTTCTTTCTCCTCGTATCAATTACAAACTTTTCCACATTTAAAGGATTTCTTTTTCTTCTAATTGCTTTAACTAAACAACTACTTCTAATTCTAGCAGTCGAAATACGGACTTGGCCCTATTCTTTCTGAATTGAATTGTTCTGAACTGAAATGAAATTGTTGAATTGGCCAATAATAAAGAAAATATTTTGAATTTGGCTGAACTAAATTTTACTTTATTGTTTTCAGAATACGACACAATAATTATATATAATCACAAGAAACATATAAATAGAATAAATATGCCAATAGTTCATTTTAACACCTCTACTTTGTAGGTGATAATTCCAGTTGGCATACAAAAAGCTCCGTCAACACGGTAATTGTATCGAACAGGCCGTTTCAATCGCATAATCTATATAAATTTTTATTAAAAATGGTAACCTATACCCTACCTCAAAGACCAAGATAGCAATCCAATACAAAATCTTTCCTCTATATATAATATAGTATCTGAATTTCTGTTACAAAAAAATATATGAACCTAACTTACAAGTTACTTCTTATTTGTCCTTTAGGACCATTTTTATATTGTCTAAACTCAAAGCTTATAAACCTAAATGTACCAACACATGTAAGTACAGTTGGTGCCATATAAAACAATATTGCTAAACTCATTATTGAGTATCTGAACTTTAAGGATTTTATTGATAAGGGTATTTATACTTTTTATCTCCATTGATCAAGTCCTTGTACTTTTTGTTTTTCTTCAATTGGGTCCTTTAAAGGGTCCAATTGAATAAGGAATATAATGACGGCAGATCAATTGAAGCTAACGACGGATCCATGATTTACTGATAAAGAGTACTTGTGGTTTTCTCTGGTGATTTTGATAGTTAAGATCAATGTATGCTCAAAGCCGCCTGGCCTCCTTGACCTCGTCATTCATAGGGGCGTAAGAGGAATCAAGAAGCCTAGGTGTTTTAAGTGAGACGGTGAGCTAAAGCAACCGGGATAGAGGAGCCAAAGCAGCCTCCTCCTTAGGCGAATCCTGGGTGTTGGTAGCGTACTTTCAAAGTCAATAGACCGGTGACAATCACGTATGTTTGAGCAATGCCTCAGTAAAATAACTTATGATGGTGTATTATATACCGATAAAGTCGAAATTTGAACATTTTTCAGTCATATCCTCATGTAAGGGCCACGTCTACTAACTTACCCCTCCATATGACCCCTCCCACCGTCCTTAGGTTCAATCAATAGAACACCAAAAGTTCAGAAACCTAATAATGGATTTGTTTTGCATAAAAAAGCACAAAGTTTTCACCTTTAATGTAGTGCAGAAACAACAAAGACCATGCAATCATCAAGGCTCAGGGGAAGAGAGCAAAAGCAGTAAATAGGTGCAAGTTGTAATGAAAATTGAAAAGGGGTTAGAGAAAAAAACAAAGAAGAATAATTAGAGTTAAGAACAAATAAACATGAGAATCAAAAAGATTTGTCCAATTGCTGGGAACTAAGGCTTCAAAAACAATAAGGTTAGAAACAGCAGATAGGAAGAAAAGTTGAAATCTTTCAATGCTGTCTGTGACTGTCATGGCCTTATCTCCATTTCCATTCATTCCCCTAAAAAAGGGTCCCAATAGCATAGCCAATCATAACCCTTTACCCCATAAAGCACACCAAGCAGTTCATCTTCACGTGTTCTGTGGACCATTGCTGACCCCATTCTAAAACCTCACTCTACTTGCCTATTATACACCTATGCCCCTTCATTTTTAAGGTTCTAATATCATAGCCCCCCTAAAGTTTGTAACTTTTCATAGGAATCACTAAACTTTAACATGTAGCATTACAACAAATCAGATGGCAATTGATTAGTGTAAATACCGGTTGACCACGTGAAAACCCCCCGTAACTCAACATGGATATACATAAACGTGTGTGTAACTGACATTTCTCGTGGTCAAACGGTGAGTTGTAGATAGAGTACTTACAAAATTTGTAGCACATGTCGCAGTTTAGTGATGAAATCCGCCATAAAAGTATTAGTGCCAAGAAAAAGCTGTAATTTTTAATACATTTTTGTTCATCGACCCCCCGGAGTGTTTTGTTCCTGTTCCACCAATGTTACCATGTCTCAAGTTAAGGAAATTTATTTTCTGATTTCAAAATTCAAGGATCATTGTGTTATTATGCCCCTTCAATATTTAGCACTTTGAAAGTTGTCACAGGAATCACTACACTTTAACATGTAGCAATACAACAAATCACATAACAATTGACTAGTGTAAATACCGGTTGACCACGTGAAACGCCGGTAGCTCAATTTTGATATCTACTAACACGATAACAACATCAACTTTGACATAAATAAACATACATAAACGCGTGTACAACTGGAATTTCACGTGGTCAAACAGGGGGCTGTAGACAGAGTACTCACAAAATCAGAAGCTGATTTAGCAGATTAGTGATGAAATCTGGGATAAAAGTATCAGAACCAGGAAAAAGCTGTAATTTTTAACACATTTTTGTTCATCGACCCCGGAACTGTTATAGTATCCTGAAAATTTAGGAAGTTTTATGTCTGCTTCCAAATTTAAGGATCATTGAGGGACTAAGGGTGTAATATACCTGACCCTAGTTGTAATAAATGAAAAAAGAGGACCCCAGAGTCCCTCTCATCTGATCTCAAAGTAGATACGCTATGCTCATATTCCGACAGCTTAGATTCAACAACAACATAATTCATCATCATATCACAGTGCAAAACCCTATAAGTATGGGCATATCTGACATTGGAGGCAGAGAGATACGCTTATGTGATACTTTTTTTTCTAAATATAGGAGGAGAAGTATCAGAATATTATAACTTCCTAGGCATCTTTCTTTGTCTTTGGTAGAAAAAAGGTAGATTTTTGGTGGTTGCAACTGTTTAGAAAAGGTGTAAAAAGATTTGTGAAATCTTTTCTTTTGCTTCCCACTTTTTCCTTATAACAGATGGTTTTGTAACTTATTCTCTAATTTGTATTTACTTTCCGCACTTAACTTAAACGACTCGAGGCCCTTAATGATCGTTCAAACCAACTTTAATTGGTAAAAATCCTAAAACTCTTCCACTCAAGTAAGCAGTCTTCTTACGGTTCTCATAACTGAATATTGGTTGACTAAACCACTTTTAAAGTTTAGTTTTTTTTTACCTTTAAATTCTCTTCTCATCCCTTCATTTTCCTTGGCTCATCCAGGCTTTTTCTTTCACACAAACACCTTTTGCTCCCAATTCCTTAGAACTGCAAAAAAATGAGATACTTCCATGAAAAAGATATGATTTTGATTAGAAGCTTTGTGATTTTGTTTGTAAGCTGCATAACTATAAGAATAAACCTGTGTTTTTCCAGCAACCCTTCTTCTTCGTTGAAAATGCTTAATGTTGATGGTCGTTTCGTGTTCGATGAAGTTCACCACGCATCGAAAGACTTCGGCAATAGGTTTCAGTTTCTTCCTTCTGCAGTACTACATCCCAAGTCAGTTTCTGACATTGCCACCACAATTAGACATGTTTGGCAGATGGGTTCTAATTCGGAGCTCACCGTTGCAGCCAGAGGCCATGGGCACTCGCTTGAGGGTCAGGCTCAAGCTCATCAAGGAGTTGTCATCAACATGGAATCTCTTCAGAGCCTTAAAATGCATTTTCATTTTTCAAATTCTCCATATGTTGATGTCTCTGGAGGTGAGCTATGGATAAATATTCTGAACGAAAGCCTGAAATATGGATTAGCACCAAAGTCATGGACAGATTATCTTCATCTTACCGTCGGTGGAACTTTGTCCAATGCTGGGGTTAGCGGCCAGGCATTTCGGCATGGCCCTCAAATAAGTAATGTTCATCAGCTCGAAGTTGTTACAGGTTGGTTGAAGTACACTTTGGCTACATCAAATATATACACGTATCATATAATGCATCACCTGTAAAGAGACCGACATTGATCGAACAAACATTCATTTTTTCACATATTTGAGCACATTGTGTTCATATTGCTCGTGTCAGACATAACATTATTCTCAATACATATAGCATCAATTCTTACATAAAGTCGAATGAAACTGATCGCAGGAAAAGGAGAGATACTGAATTGCTCGGAGAAGCAGAATGGTGATCTATTCCACGGAGTTCTCGGAGGACTTGGTCAGTTCGGAATAATAACAAGGGCAAGAATAGCACTAGAACCAGCACCTGATATGGTAAAAGCAAAAACCTTTGAGAGCACCAAAAATTTAGGCTATAAATTTCAGCTTTAACAACAGAACTCTTTGTTTTGAAATAGGTAAAATGGATCAGAGTTCTTTACTCAGACTTCGATACGTTTACCAGCGACCAGGAGCGTTTGATATCTGCAGAAAACTCATTTGATTACATTGAAGGGTTTGTGATCATTAACCGAACCGGTCTCTTAAATAACTGGAGATCATCATTTAATCCGCAAGACCCCGTACAAGCTAGCCACTTTGAGTCAGATGGAAGAACTCTCTTCTGTTTAGAATTGGCCAAATACTTCAAAACAGACAAGAAAGACAACATAAACGAGGTCAGATGCAATGGTCCACCTTTAACTAATTAAGTTCATAAACTACATAGAAAAGTAATATTAAAAGAAAAACAATTAAATAAATGCTTACTTGTTTATATGTTTTCCCATGCAGGAAGTGATGAAATTATTGTCTCAATTAAGATATATCTCATCTACACTTTTTCTATCAGAAGTTTCGTACATACAATTCTTGGATCGGGTTCATGTTTCCGAGGTCAAACTAAGGTCCAAAGGCTTGTGGGAAGTTCCACATCCCTGGCTTAATCTACTTGTTCCTAAAAGTAAAATACAGAACTTTGCTCTAGAAGTTTTTGGCAAAATCCTTACAGATACCAGCAATGGACCCATTCTCATCTACCCAGTTAACAAATCAAAGTAATTTTTCACCAGAACTTATGTTATTCCAGTAGTTTTAAACTATTTCTCTCGACTAATTTTTTTCCGTTGATTCGAATTTCAGGTGGGATAACAGAACTTCTGTTGTTATTCCAGATGAAGATATCTTTTACTTGGTGGCGTTCCTTACCTCAGCTGTTCCGTCTTCAACAGGAACCGATGGCTTAGAACACATACTAACTCAGAACAGGCGAATTCTCGAATTCTGTAACACAGAACGTCTCGGTGTTAAGAAATATCTGCCTCATTACACGACACAGGAAGAGTGGCAAAACCACTATGGTTCACAATGGAAACGGTTTGTCCAAAGAAAATCTGCTTATGATCCTTTGGCAATACTTGCACCTGGTCACAGAATATTTCAAAAGGCAATATCTTTCTTATAACACCGATTGCAATCCTATACATATTATAATGTAAAGGAAGGAAACAGATGAGAAGATGCTTTACTGGGTTCGAATGGATGAACGATCGGGTTCTCCAACTTTCTGATATACTGCAAGTATAACAAGAAGCTGCAGGTTCTAGTTGAAATTGTATCCAAAATGTTGAATACTGATGATAAATATTAATTACATCCTTAGAGGCACTGAAGAATTAGCCCTTTAAGAGATTGTATATACTGATTTTGTAAAGGTGTCCTTCACTCTCTATAAAAACAAATACAACTTCTCGGATACACATAATTTCATGCGTTAATTTGATTTTCTGAAACCTGGAAAAGAACATAAATGTTTTATCCTTTTCTCGATCTTTTACTGCAGAATGGCACACAAAACTATGCTGCAGAGCACATAGTAATTTCAGATTCACTACCATACGGGCTTGTAGGATGTTTAAAAATAAGTTATGCTAAATAGCTCATAATAAATCTATAATCCTCAGTTCCAATCAAAAGCAAGCATGCTGCAGAGTAATGCTGGGAGCATTTTCACATTTTTATGATGCTATGTTGATATCTTCTAAGTTTAGAGCACTCTCCCCATTTTTGCTCTCTTAAATCCTTTCAGATACAAATCAGGGCCAAAATTTTCAGATTGAACAATGAAGATGGAGAACTGATGTAACAAGATCTTCGTGAGAAGAGTCTGCTCTTACTTACTGTTAGACAATAATAATAATAATAAAAACCATTCTATGGATTTATCTATCAGTTTAAGTTTCTAGGTCAAATGGTTCATTGACATGGTGTTGGAGTATCTCAGTCCCAATTGTCGAGGTTTGAAATGTGATAACTCTATTTGTTAATGTATTTTCAACACATGGTAAAATGGACTTATAGTCGTACACGTTTCAATCCCAAACGACATTAGCATGCAGGGTGTTGAAATAGAAGTCGTTAAGACTATCAACTTAAACGTTTGTGTCAAATAAATGCTTTTACAACAACTATCATAATTTGGGCACGGTCAGAAGCAAACAAATCAAGAAACAAGAAATTATAGGACAAAGAGCAGGGTTTTGCTGTCAGGCATAAACAAAATTTTGATCCAAGAAAGAGGACACTTAGGATGGTAATAGCTTAGACAAAATACACATACATTTCAAGAAAATGAAGATCGGAACAATCTCATGGAATGGCACAGGAAAGATCTCAACACGAATCCAAATATAGTCGCTCCTTGTCTTTTTGGGAACGACTACCAGTTGACAAGACGACGCCCAACCAAACACTTAAGTAACAGTCTGGGCCAATACGATTTAGATATTGTCGGTTTGTCCCGAACCTCACTTATTAAGTCTCATGGCTTACTAATAAAGCTCAACCACTCTCTTTATATTTCCGATGTGGGATTTAGTACATCCCTGCCCTCCATCTTCTGCTTCTTGCTCAAGCCTTTAACCCTGGCCCCACCCGCTGCCGGGTCATTACAAGAAAACTCTCAATGCATAACACAGTAAAGACCTGAATTAGGACCCAAATATGGCTTTAACTTTTTGAGAAGGGACAACCATTCAACTAAATGTCCAACCAAAAACATTCTACATGAGTCTCACTTTTTCCATTTTTCAATGAGCAATTATAGTAAATAATGAATCTTTCTGAAATTCATGGAGTTACTGCCATGTATATATATGTCAGAATCCACATTCAATGGTTCACTAGTTATTCTCCCTGTAATCAATGTGTTGCATATTTTCAAGCTAAAATTCATACAGCAAACTGTCCACTCCACTCCCATTTTCTTGCAACTGCCAACCGTTCAATTATAAATGGCACTTCAAACACCATTTTTGGTATAGAAAAAAGTCGACCCCCACTCTCCATTTAAAGCTAAAGAAGTACGGTACAGAATATTCCATATAATGGACCTCAACATCGCATTGAATTGCATTTTATGAAGTTAACATATGATAAAGAATTTACTCATGCTGTTGGCATTAATATAACATCTAACCTAAAGCAAAATGAAGGATGAAAATGCTCGACAGAAAGACCTTTAAGTTAAAAAATGCCGAGACCTGGGCGTTACTAATCTGTTTCTGAAAGTATATGTTATAGGAATTCAAAGCAACCAAAACTTATTTGATAACAGCAGCCAAAATCAGATTTTTTCGGGGTACAAAATTGGCTAGCAAGTTGTTCATCATTACATAAGTTGTTAGAATTATTATCGTAAGATGTCTTTTTAACTTAACCTATCCTGCCTCAACTGGGTGGTTTCACGCTTTTCTTTCTCCATTCACACATGAGACTAAAACTGCAATGTCTAATGCAGTTCAATTCTTCGTTGCTCAACGAAGAAGTTTACTACTCTATTCACATATCAGGTGGATGATTCCTACAATAAGTCAAATCTATCAGAGGCGAAAGTTGAACTTGAAATAGAGCATTAAGTACCTATAATGCACCAATATATTTATTAGCACAGGGCAAGCAAACATATTGAAAATACGAGCAGCAATGGATCATTAAAGTGACACAAGAACATCTCATTTAATAGCAGAAATATTTTTGCACTGCATTATCTCAATTTTGAAAACTTTATATAATACTTTCCCTTTATTTTATGTCCACTTATGGGTAAAGAAAACTTTGAAGCTTCCAGGAACTGTACGTAAGAAGTTTTGATTCAAAACAATAATAAAAATTTAAAAGAAACTAAAAAGCAAGGAAGAAAAGAAAACAATTCTCATAGAGGACTATAATCCGCAAAAAGTGAAAAAAAATCAACAGATAATGTTCTTAGATTGTTTTCTTTGACCTTAACAAAACATCTTTTGTATTCAAATATACATAATGCTGCTTCCTGTCTTGTTCCCCACATAGAAAACTTCATCAACAGTTAAGCTGTTGCATAAATTGAAAAATGAAAGAACAACCCTGACCCTAACCGTGACCCAGATCAGAACTGGCCACATTTAGAATTTCATAGATTTAGACCTTTAGCTTCAAAGAAAGGTCCTGATTATTGTTCATCAAAGAAAACTATAGTAGACATTTTCATGCCTTAATTTGGTTCCATTGAGTAAAAAAAAATAGTTGAGAAGTTAAAAAGGACAAAAGAACCATGTAATGGTGTTTTAGGTACCTTCCTCAACACAAGAAGAAGTTCATCTTGCAAGCGTAATTGAGATTTGGTTTCGTTCTCTATGTCTACACGTAAATATCATAAAAAAACATTGTGCATCAAAAATATATTTCCAAATTACATGGTAAGAAGACTAGACTAGACTTTATCTTGCGCTTAAAGTCATTCAAGTTAAGTAGTCAAGATATAGCTTCAGAAACAAAGTATACCAGCCTCAATACACAACAAATTTCCACTTACAAAAATCAAATAATGCCTGAGCCAAAACAGTTTTAGTTACTCGGAAAGTCATGTAAGAGTGTGTTTGTTAAGAGGGAAATGTGGAAGCAAAGTAAGTGGGTATATATGTATATCCACACTTCCTTTGCTTCCCCATTTCCCTCTTAACAAACAAAGCATAAGGGAGGAAGTTCTTTTCCTGAGTTTTTGGAACTCTGGGTTAATTGCATAACAGTGGAACTAGCAGAAACTCGGTGTCCCACAAAGCTGCATAACCTAGTTCGCCGTTAAACTTATCAACATAGGTGTCACAATCTCTTGCACAGACACGGACATGGATACGGAAAACATTATCTCCAAAATATAACCTCCATAAAGTAGCCTATAGGTAGAAAATAAAATAAATGTACACAGATATAGACACTGATAGGACGACTACTACAGCAGCGTCATGCAACATAGGTGTCACAGAATTACCTCATATTATTATGAAAATTTGAGAAACAGAAAAATGTGATTAAATTCCAAAAATCCAATACTATTTGAAAATGACCTTTCCTATTCAATCTTGGCCCTTGTAAATGCCAAGAACCAAATGGTGGTTGAGGAATTATATCGAACATTAAACTAGTATTTTGTAACAGCCATGCCATTCCTCCAAGGAAGACATGAATATCATCCACACATCATTTATGTTATAAAGAGTAAAATAAAGGCCCAATACATCCCTAACCCCTTCAAGCTCGTCACAAAAGCATATTAGCCCCCCAAACGTTGAAAATGACCAATTAGCCTGTTGAAGTTGTTTAAAGTAAGACGATCAACCCTCTAAGTGGTATGCGGAAAACAAAATAGGGACTCGGACAAGTTTAGTTTAAGCAAGTTCCTATGAGCAATAGGTCAGTTTAGGCAAATTCAACGAGGCAATATGTGAATTCATCGAGCAATGACCAAGAACAAATTCAAGGAGACATATAAGCATAAAATAAAAATGTAATAACCATGAAAACAGTAACATAATTATTAGTGTTTAGGCAATGCGTAGAGTAGAGTTGGAAGGTAAGTAAGTATGATTAATGGGATTAGTCACTAAAAATTCAATCTTTAGGATGAAACATAAAAGGGGGAAGAAAACAGTGTGACCTCTCATCGGAATGGAACTGCCTCCTCATTGTGTACTTTTTCATGCTCCATCAACTTTACTTCTTAAATATATCTCTCTTTTACAACTCTAATACTTTTTTCTTAAATTTTTTGTTTTTATATAAAAAGTTATATTAATGTAACACATTATACTCTGTCAAAAAAGAAACAACATTATATGTGACATTAACCAAAATCAATAAAGTTAGTCCAACTAATAAAAATATTAAATTTTTAGATTTAGCGATAAACATCGAAAATTGTAATTTGCTTATTAGTCGATCCAGATGGCATCATTATTGAAATTCAGACACACATCAGCATCAGCAGCTGCAGGTATGGCGTATGCACTTTCGTGACACCAAAATCTTCTTCTTCTTCTTCTCGTTCTTCAGCATTTGGTATCCCACACGCTTCCTTGTTTGTATTTCATCAGCATTGTGTGAATCTCGAATTTACAAAAAGGTCAAACTTGGTCTTACCGTGTCGACCTCAGCAACCCAACGATAATATAAAGGTCTCTCCTTTCGCTTTCCTCTCCATCTTTTCCCACCATTTTAGCTTCTCAGAAGCATCCCAATTGGGGGTTTTCTATTGGGTATTCAAAACCCTT
Organism: Euphorbia peplus; assembly: GCA_028411795.1. Classification (NCBI taxonomy): domain Eukaryota; kingdom Viridiplantae; phylum Streptophyta; class Magnoliopsida; order Malpighiales; family Euphorbiaceae; genus Euphorbia; species Euphorbia peplus. Next base: position 547,323 of record CP110843.1, on the reverse strand, counting down.
GTACATTTTTATAGTTCTGAGTCAATGGCGGTTGACAATCTAGCTGTTTCTTTCTTTATTTTGTGATTTGCTGATCTATGCTCTTACCCTTTTGCTTTGGGAATATAACCCATTTATAAACACTTCCATATTTAAGAAATCAATAGGATCAATCATTCAATATTCATTCTCCAGCTTTGGGTATATCGTCAAAAAGCTTTTACCTTTGGATTTATTCACACTTTCTTTAACAATTTAGTATCATACAATACACCAATTGAGTTTTGGGGTAATTGGAAGGAGAGTTAAAAATGGTTGAAAATGTTGAGGCAGCTCATCATCCTCATCTTTATTCAAATGGGTCTCTACAGAATGCTGTTTTGGAAGAGAAACTCGATGAGCTCCGAAAACTCATGGGAAAATCAGATGGTGATCCGTTAAGGATTGTAGGAGTAGGTGCTGGTGCTTGGGGTAGTGTTTTTACTGCTTTGTTGCAAGATAGTTATGGTCAGTTAAGAGATAAGGTTCTAATCCGGATATGGAGAAGGCCCGGTAAAGCAGTTGATAGAGCAACAGCAGAGCATTTGTTTGAAGTGATCAATTCTAGAGAAGACGTATTGAGGAGATTGATTAGACGTTGTGCTTACTTGAAGTATGTTGAGGCGAGATTGGGTGATAGGACTTTGTATGCTGATGAGATTTTGAAAGATGGGTTTTGCTTGAATATGATAGATACCCCTATTTGTCCTTTAAAGGTTGTTACCAATTTGCAAGAGGCTGTTTGGGATGCTGACATTGTGATTAACGGGTTACCATCAACCGAAACGCGAGAGGTTTTTGAGGAAATCAGTAACTATTGGAAGGAGAGGATTACGGCACCGGTTATCATCTCGTTGGCAAAGGGTGTTGAGGCTGAGGTAGAGCCTGAGCCACGGATTATAACTCCAACTCAAATGATTAACCGTGCAAGTAAACATCTCATCTTTCCTATCATTTTTCTTCTAGTTGTGTGGTTGTTTACTCACTGTAGATTCATAGTTGTTCATATTGTGTTTTGCAGCTGGAGTTCCTATGGAGAACATCCTCTATCTTGGAGGACCGAACATTGCATCAGAGATTTACAACATGGAATATGCTAATGCCCGGATTTGTGGAGCTGAAAAATGGAGGAAACCATTGGCAACATTTTTGAGGCAGCCCCATTTTATAGTGTGGGATAATGGTGATCTTGTTACTCATGAAGTCATGGGTGGGTTAAAGAACGTTTATGCCATTGGAGCTGGTAAGTAAATTTTGACATTACAGGCCATGATGATATGATATTTTAGCAAATCTTAAATGTTTTGTGGCTGAACTCTGCATTATACTAGAAAATGTAATTGATGGCGAACGTAGATGGATTAATAGGGAGAACGTCAACTTACATGTATATTTAGGTATTACATTTTCATAGTCCCGAATAGCATATAGAAAAAGAATCTTCAATGAACACTATCAAAATAGTGCTTGATAAGGGTATTTGAGATGAGTTGCGTGTCTTGGTCGTCTGTCCTATGTCAGGAATGACCCACTGTATGGAGTCTGAATATCAAGTTAGCTATTAAGGTATACAAAGTTTAGAGAAACGAAGTAGAAAGAAAGAAGGTATAATGAGAAAGTTACAACTTCTGGGTGGGCATCCATGGTATTTATAGGTTAAGAGTAGATGATAAAGCCCTTTGTGCTCCTTAGTTGGTTGTCGATGGTCTTGGACCCAGTGGAGGTCCATTGTACATGTTCCGCCTTTGAGTGGTTTAGACCGCTGTTGTATGAGCTGCATCAGTACTTAAATGTATAACTTCTTCTTAATTCCTTCACCTGCGAGTTTTTTTTATATATGTTGAAGTGTCAGTTATTCCCTACTGCTGTTACAGTCCGATATTAGGACTCTTGGTTTCTAGCACAACAACAATCTACAGAGACAACTCGCTTGGCACTATATGCTTGATATAATTATCATTTTTTGTTGCATTACATCATATAAATGGTGTGGTATATATAGTTTACATAGCACGATTGCAACACGAAACCCATTTTGACACCCCTATCTGGTATCTTATACCCATTTGTTTTAAATAGGTTTATCTTTAGTTCTAACTTATTGTCCTGCTCATTTCAGGAATGGTAGCAGCTCTTACCAACGAGAGTGCAACCAGTAAATCAGTATACTTTGCACACTGCACATCCGAAATGATATTTATCACGCACTTGCTGGCTGAAGAGCCTGAGAAACTTGCTGGTCCCTTGTTGGCTGACACGTATGTAACCTTGTTGAAAGGTAGAAACGCATGGTATGGTCATCATTTGGCCAAAGGCGACTTAAACCTTGACATGGGTGATAGCATCAAGGGCAAGGGGATGATTCAGGTATTGATCATTGCTATTCTTAGGCCTAACTTGTAAAAGTGCTCAAATAAGAAGATTCGTTGTTGTCAAAGCACTGTCTGTTAGTCAATGTTATGATTTTGAACTTTTCCTGCTTGTGTCTGATATATCGAGCCACTTTTGGTTTGCAGGGTGTTTCTGCAGTGAAAGCATTCTATGAACTGCTGAGTCAGTCCTGTTTAAGCGTCCTACATCCTGAAGAAAAGAAGCCTGTCGCTCCAGTTGAACTTTGCCCCATACTAAAGATGCTTTATAGGATTCTTATCAAAAGGTAACTCTGACTGATTTCATACAAGGCATGTTCGATCTATTTGTTATTGATTGCTGGTAGATAATCGCAGAATTTTAGTTCTGAAATTACTATTATTAGCAACCATACACTCGTATAATATACAAAATTATTTAAGTCTTCTACATGATTTTATTGTGATTAGGCATCACATAGAAATGCAATCTGATGGTATATATGTCTGATCATTCAGGGAGTTTTCAGCTCAGGCAATTCTTCAAGCATTGAGGGATGAAACGATGAATGACCCAAGAGATCGCATCCAGATTGCTCAAACACATGTTTTTTATAGACCATCGCTTCTCGGACAGAAACATTGATGAAACAGTCTACTTTTTCTTCTTTTTTTGTGTAATCACTTGTCAATAGATATGTAATGTAACGAGCTTGGAATTTAGATTCAGAATTTTAAGTTCAGGAGCAAAACTATTAGGTAGTGGGTGGCAATTCGGGGTGACGTGTTACATCAGCCGGGTTGTTTCTGTAAACATGTTATTGGAAATTGTCTCCCACTGTATTAGGACAAAATGGTAGGTCTCCAGATTGGTTCCCAAATTTTGTGTTGTATCAATTCCTTCATTTGTTGAACACTGACTCAAGTTTGGCCTTGCAATCAACAGATTTGTTGTTTTGATGTTTTAGCAATTGCAGACTAGCTAATCATATGATATTGTTGTCTATCCTCTCATTTTTCTTAGACATTATTATATGGTTTTGTTCAAGACTTCACATAGTACTACGCCAAAGATAAGATGTCTTATTATGTGCAATTCAGTAACTTGGAACCGGATTGTTTGTTGTAAGCAGATTCGATATGCAGAATAGGAAACTCAATGTACAAGCACTCTATCCTGGCTATTCTTGCCTATATCCACAAACGACGAGTACATAATTTACTAGTAAACGACGAGTTAATACAACAATAATATACATCTTATGAACATAATAATGTCACATTAAAGCCCATGAAGTTTGCATTCCACCAACATAATGTCTCGTGGGCTTGATAGAGGGTAAAAATTATTATGTTATTGAATGCAAAGTTTATGGGCTTAAATGTTGGTTTTTGAAGTTCGAGTGATATAATAAACAACGAAAAATTTGAGGAACTATTGGTGTAAGTTATCCCATAATATTCACATAAAAAGAAGTTTATAATTCATATTATAATTAGGTGAATCAAGCTAAATAGGATTCTAGATATGCCCTTAATTCTAGCTGTTTTCTTTAATATAATTCTAAATATACCTCTACATATGTCAATGCTGCTGATTTGTCAAAAAAAATTGACTGAATTATTAACTTGTTATCAGACAGATTCCTTAAAAAAATTGATGAGTTGTGGACTGATAATTCAGCTGATGTGAACTCTTTGATGCAGTGAATAAAACGGCAGGGTGATAGCCGTTTTGTTTACTAATCATCCCAAGGCCTTTTGCTGCACGTAATGGCATAGAGACTGTTATATAAACCTCTCATTTATTCATTTCTCTACACAATCAAAATGGTGTTTGGGAAGCAGTTTTTTTGGACCACTTTAGCTTTGTTCTTCATAGCAGGAGCTTGGACCTGTCAATCCATGGCTCGAAACATCCCAGGTGTATCAATGCACGAGAGGCATGAGGAATGGATGTCTCGTTATGGACGTCTATACAAGGATGTTAATGAGAAGTCGATGCGGTTCAAGATATTCGAGGAAAATGTTCAGCGCATCGATTCGTTTAACAGTGAAGCTCATAAATCTTACATGCTTGCTGTCAACCAGTTTGCAGATCTCACAAGTGAAGAGTTCAGAGCCCCCAGGAATAGATTGGAGGGTCGTAAAAGCTCTGCCCAAAGGTCACCTTTCAGATACAAGACCGCTAGCGCATTACCAGATAGCGTAGATTGGAGACAGAAAGGAGCTGTTACACCTATTAAAGATCAAGGCCAATGCGGTAAACATTAAACGTGTACATCCGCGCTGAAGCTTCTTGTTTGTAATTCATTTTTCTTTGCAACCAAATGTAGGTTCCTGTTGGGCATTTTCGGCTGTAGCAGCAGTGGAAGGAATCCATGAGATAAAGACGGGAAAACTGATTAATCTTTCAGAGCAAGAGATCGTTGACTGTGACACAGGAGGCCATGGTTGTCAAGGCGGTTTTATGGATGATGCCTTCAAGTTCATAGTAGAACACGGCCTAGCAAGCGAAGCTACATACCCATACAATGCGTCTGATAGCACTTGCAACACAGAAGCCGAAGGGAAACCTTCAGCCAGGATAACTGGCTACGAAGATGTGCCAGCAAACGATGAGACAGCGCTAGCAAATGTTGTTGCTTACCAACCAGTTTCAGTCGCCATCGATGCTAGCGGATTCGATTTTCAATTCTATTCAAGTGGTGTGTTCAACGGATCTTGTGGAACTGAACTAGACCATGGTGTTGCTATAGTTGGGTATGGAGTTGGGTATGGGAAAAAGTATTGGGTAGTGAAGAATTCATGGGGAAATCAATGGGGAGAAGAAGGATACATAAGGATGCAAAAAGATGTTGCTGAAAAGGAAGGCTTGTGTGGCATTGCTATGCAAGCTTCTTATCCTATTGCCTAGTCTCGAAATTGTAAACAAAACGCGTTGTAATTTCTGTATTCTATTGTATTGTATTTCGAACGAAACATCAGCTAACTTCAACCAACAACATCAAACAATTATAATAACAGCAACTGAACCGATAAACCCTAACACAAAATGACATTTAATGTTAGACCCGAAATGACATTTAAAGACCATAATGTTAGACCCCAAAACAAAATGACATTTAAAGACCATAACGTTAGTAATGTTACAGTTCAAGGGTCTGTCAACAATTCAACTTCATATCCGGGAAGAATTAAGAAACAGCAAAACTGAAATTTGAGATTTTCCATTAAAAGTATACGACCTATCAAATTTGGGTAAGTTTATTCACAAAAATTACAGGTAAATGTAGAGGCAGTTATTCCTCTTGTTTTTGAATTCAGCCTCTAATTGAATGAAATAATTTCTGTAGTTGAGCTGTGTATAAATTGTAGTCTACTGGCGACAAAAGAATAAAGAAAAAAAGAATAAGGGTTCAACGGATTGCCTCAATGTTTTTGACTACTCGCGTTTGCAGCAAGTGAAAACGCAGTCCTCCAGAAACTCGCTGAGCTGAGTGCTGTAGAGTTTTGGATCATGTCTAAAATGATCGACATGAGGTGTGGACACAAAGTTGCAAGCCCGGACCTCGTGCCCAGCTCTGCGCTGCTCGTCTACAAATGATTCCACGGATCTTGCAGGTATTACTCTATCTGCAGAGCTATAAATATATAGCTGCGGACAAGTGGGTTGTTTGGATGATAATAAGCTAACCACATCGGAAAGCCGCCTGTGGAGAAACAATAAGATATTCTATGAGTCAAAGTTAACATGAAATATCAGATCTTTTTGTTGAAAACTGAAGTACCTGTTCACTGTAGGAAGATTCAGAACTACTTGAAAGAACTTCTCCAGAATTACTAAAAGAGCTGATTCAGTTGCTGCAGGTTTCGGTTCTGCAGGCGCGGTGCTTCCAACTCGCAACTCGATGCTTGACTCGTTCGAGGTTGTGTGTACTTTTGTAGCTACACTCCTCTTTTTCAAAAAAGCTGCAGAAAAACCCGAAGCCCAGACCTAAAAATATAAAGCAAAAGGATCAGAAGAGCTCAGATGTCGCTTCAAGGCAAAAAATTAAGACTGACAAAAATGGTACGCAAACTTCGTTTATAGCAGGAAAAGACATGTGCAGATAAAATCATAAAATAGTGATCTGAGGACGAGGAGTGTAGGGAGATATTAAGACCAAACTGAACAGATTAAAACTGCTCCAAAAGCAAAATAAGCATTAACACGTAAATTTCTAACAAGACAACATGAATTACACGCAAACCCTGGTTGAAGCCTACTTTTGACACAATTTCTCATTTTTGTCATTTATATCATCTACAATTATATGGAATAAATAGATTATATAAGACAGCAGCCCGATTTGACACCTATATGAAAAAAACATTGATAAAAACCAAGGGATAACACGTTGCATTGAATATGTTCGAATTACAGTCAATAGAATGTCAAAAGAAAAAATTCATATCATTCACAAAATTTAAATAAATAATTCAAGACATGGTATACAGATATTGCATTCGGTAAGAACTGATATAAAGACATTCATGGACCGAAAAGAGCGGTGGCAGAATGCAAATATTGTTACACAACTATCTTGGTTATCATGAAAAGACAAAGCAACATAAGCACAAGCAATATTCACCTGAGGGTCAGCGGCTGCAACAGGTGCAGAATCTACAATGCAACCCTTGATCCTTCCCATTAAAGATGGATCCTGATTCTGAAACTTCTCTAGTATAGCTCCATATCTACAACAAGACATATTAAACTAAATAAGTCGAGTTTCAAAATAATAAATGGAAACACAAACAGTGATGTGCACTTTTCTTCAGTAATGTGTGTGTATACAAAAGAAAGCTTACGTTAACCATCCAGTGTTGCTAAAAGTATGAAAAACCAAGTTCTTCCCGTGCTCTTCTTCCAGCCAATCTTCCAGATGGTTCACGAGCAACTCTATGTCTTTCTCAGCTTTCCCACCAGCTTGGTAACTAAGAATCTCCGCCATCGGAAAAGTAAAAGTAATGACATGAAATCCTCTTGCAGTATACCATTCGGCATATTTCTTAAGATGTCTTTGCTTTGATCCTAACCAACCCAACATAACCACTACTGTCCTTGACTTCTCTAAGGTGCAATTAGACGACCCGGAAATATCAATAGCATCTGCGTCCGGGAGATGCCATCTGTATAACACATCAGGAGAGGAAGTAGGAATTGCACTTGTAAATGATGTTGGTTTCGGACCTTTCGCCAAGCCCGCTGACTGATATGAATTGAAAAGTGGAGAATAAGCTGCAGAAGAACCTAATGCATTCGGGACAAATTTATGAACCGAAACTGGGAATCTCATGCTAGGAAGAGGTACACGAATGCCTGTCACAAAGGATAAACTGGATAGTTTCGAAACTGATATATGAGGAACCCAGGAAATGCTTAATTCTGGCTCTGAATGAATAACAGAAGGAGAAGAATGTGACTGGTCTGAAACTGAACAAGCATCTTTAAAAGACATAAGTTTATCCGAAAAATCAGTAGAAGCAGAAGCTACAGCAACAGCAGCAGCAGCTACAACTGGCCTTTGAAAGATTCCGGACAAGGTACCCATGATGATGATGATGATGATGATACAAAAAACTAACAATCTCTAAAAGTTAGGGAGAACTATGAATCACATAAACAACCTATAATCTAATTGTGTCCCAGATAGGCAAATATAGAAATATGGAAAAGCACCTGCCAAAGAAAAAAATGGGAAGGAATCAAAATTTGACTTGTAAGAATAAGTTGGCTTTTCAATTCAAACAAGAACATGTAAATTGTATATTCAATAAAGCCAATCTTACCATTTAAGAAAGTAAAAAAATGAAGTCTTTGAGTTGAGGAAATGTTCCAATAAATCGGGCTGTCAATCCTCGTTTGACAGCCCGATGAACAGCAAAAGGGCTAAGCAGATGAAAGAAGTTTCTTCCGAGAGTAAAAAATGTCTCCTTTCACCAACTCTGAAAAATAAAACAATAGTTAATTAAGGAGAACCGTGTAGTCAACTCATAATTAATAATTTAATATTGTATTAGCAATTCAAATAGGCATTGAACATGTTTGCTTGCTGTTGTTGATGGTGATGGCGATTGATGATAACTTTTCCCAATGTTTTGGGAGTTCCATTTCACATACCAATCAATTTCAAATTATGTAATAAACATAATAAAAAGAACCAAACTTTATTCAAATAAACTCTTATAACACCATTTACAAAGACAACACGAATGACCCAATTGACAATTTCTCCTTTGTCACATATTATCAATTTCTAACACGATAACACCATTTACAGAGAAACCCCGAATGACCCAATTGACAGTTTTGATCATTTATATAATATAGAACACATAAATGCTATGACCCGCTAACACGAATTGACATAAATGAGCAAAAAGGTAAATTACGGTTATACCCTTAACTCGGAAATCGAAAACCCAGAAATGAAAAGCGAAATAAACTGACCTGAGAAACGAAAATGGAGGAAGAGGAATGGGATTCTGATTTTGGTTCCTCTTTTTAGAGAGAGAAAGAGGGAGCGAGAGAGATGCGGCGGTGATAATAGTGGTGGTGCCGGAGCCAATTACTTTGGAAATGCCCGGCGAAATAAACGGAGGATGTGTTTGGATTGCTTTATATATGTTCTTCTCTCTCGGCTCGGCTCGGCTCGGCTCAACAACAACACTTCTTCTTTTCTTTCCTCATTTCAAAATATTCCCTTCCACTACTTTTATTAAATTCTTCTAATTAACCTTTTCTTGTATAAAAAAAATGTAAAATTCTTAACTCACTTCGGTCGCTTTACCACCTGAATCTCCCTCAACTATTTAAAAGTGTATCTATTAACATTCTATTTTGAGTATAATATAAACAAATTTTTACATAGTGTTAAGTACACGTCATAATATTGACTTCGCATATGACACGTGATATTTGAATAAAAACTATAAAATCGTGTTAGCATTTAGCAAAGAAAGACTAATAATATCATTTATATTATAAAAGAGTTAATTATTTACTTTACATACGCTTGTTCTTGTGCAAAGTCAATACTCTAACGTGTGTTTAACTAAACACTAGGTCAAAATTGTTTCTAGTATACTCAAAACAGAGTGCCTATAGATATACTTTTAAATAGTTCGTCGGTCAAATAGGTCGTCTCATAAGTTCGAGATGTAAAGTGACCAAAATGAACAAATTTAGGAGGTTAAATAAAGCTTATGTCTAATTCCTTTTAGTTTAGATTAAGTGAAATTCTAATTCTCATCAATTTGAAAGTTTTTTAATGAACAAGTTAAAAAAATGTATTTTGTTATGTACCATGATTTAGAGTTTCTATGAGGTAAAAAATGGGATCTTTATTGTAAAAATTCTTAGTTAACAAAGATATTTTTAACATGCAAAATGGTAGATAGAACATGTTTATTTTCTTTAAAATGTGAGGTGGGAATGATGTTGGAATATCCTGAGTGAATATTCCAATAAAGAAAAATATTCCACGCAAACTAAAAAAGAAATGGAATAAAAGAAATAGCAAAAAGCATAACAGAACCTTCAAAGTAAAGAGAAATATGCCAAACACAGCCCATATCCTTCTCAATCTTTGTCTATTAACTACTTATCCTATTTTATCCTATTTCTCAGCTTCCACTCAACCCTAAGAATTTATTTGTTAGGTACCCCGCTCCATCATATATAATCACGTAAAATATACGTATAAACATAAATATAAAACGATTATACTACAAAAAATGCATGTAATAATAGACGAGTTTCCAAGACATGGCCCATTTTAACCTACCTTTCAGACATGCCACACGTAATAGCATGTGCCGAGGTGTGGTTTGCAAGGATTAAGCCACCAATCGTAGAAACAATAGTCACACGGAAACTGACCCAGGCGACTATTGAGTGACAGCCATAAAGACGTGCCCTCAGCATAACATCATTAGATAATGACGAGAGCACTACTCATAGAACAGTACCAACTTGAACATCAGAGTGCTGATACCGGGTATTCAATGAAAACCATTCAACAATGCTTAAATCAATTCCTCAATCACCAAATTCAACACCCAAAATGTGAAAGTCTTGACAAATTGTGCTATTACTAAGATCTACTAAATCATCCATTTCTAAATGGACATGAGTTGAATCAATGAACACATCACATCTCACTGGAATCTCATTATCAAGCATAAGAAAACAGTTCTCATACAAACCATCTTTTGGGGGTAGATTCAGTAAACAAGATTTTGAAGCTGTGATCCGCCACCTACTGTTGTTACCACTAGTAAATCCTTTCTGGTCTTTTAGCATCAAAACAAGACGATGTCTACGACCCAGAAGTTCAGACACATATTTCATATCCCCTATAGCTAAAGCATGCCGCACACGTGTAGACGAGACTTGTCCTCTATCTTTTACGTCGATTGAGTCTGAGTTTTTCGGATCTTTACTCCTGTCCATGACAGAATTTATGATGTAAGCACCTATACCATACTCATCACACAGCCTAACAAGGTCGGATGCATCGCCAGAAGCTTTATACCCAAAGCGGTAGTTCTCACCTGCCATAATAACGCGTTATGGCTTGTACAATAATCATAATTAATGCTTCAGATAGAAACATTAGGCAATGCTAGTTTACCTGCTACCACTCCACATACTCGGAGCTCATTCGATAATTTCTCAACGAATTGTTGAGGATTGAGATGTCGTACACTTGAAAATTCAATATGGAACTCGGATGGAGCTACATTACCACAGTATGAGGCCCACGAGGCAAGAACCCTACTCCGATCACATTTAGCAACTATAGGAGCCCTGTTCAGACAAGTTCATATGTCACATATAACAAATATTAAAGTTGTATATCGAGCAACTTTCAAAAATTAAACAGAGTGATTCTCAATATTATAGTGCCACGGAATTAGCCAAAGAACTGCCACCCAAACAATAGCCAAATTTGCTCAACAAGCAACAGATAACAAGCATTCTTAAAAGCAAAGAATTTGTACCTAGGCTCCCACCCTAGTACCTCTGCTATACCCACAAAGGATAGAAGATAAGGAGTTCCAACTTTGGATGCTTGAATTGCAAGTTCTCGATGACCAACGTGAAGAGCGTCGAACTTTCCAAGAGCTACTATTCCTCCTGCAGTAAAGATTACCATTTGACATGATAAGAACTCTGGAAAGGCCTAAAGTGATAAAGAAAGGTACGTTATTAAATCCTAACACATAATTTCTTAAATCCTCTTCAAAAGGAACTAACTATCAAGGATTTGAGTTTGAACAGCAAAATTGTATGATAGAGACCAATGGAGATAAACACGGAAAAAGAATAAAAGGTTAGAAAGGATCCACGGAGCAAATTTTTTGTTTATCTACAGTCTGGTTAGACATGTATGTTTCAAGTAAGAAGGTAGAAGTTCACTGCAAGACGTTTAAATTCCTCAACAAGGACTTGTTACATGATTAACTAGCAAATCAATAGTTCTAAAATTAGTATGATATGCTTATGATAGGTGGTGTTTGATTAGGGAGGAAGAAAAATGAAGTACAAAAATTAAGATTTTTCCTAAGAATGGTAATGCCTTTTCTAGGAAAATTCCTTAAGTAAAACCCGGTCAAAACTTTTCCAAGCCTAATACTCATATCTAGCTTGTCAGGATGTATACAGAACTAGTGTTCAAAATATTGGATTTGACAGCAAAGAACCCCAGGAATGTCAGATGCGGCAACTTAAGAAAGTTGCAGCAGCTGTTCTAACACAGGATATAAACGTCAAAGAACCTTGTGACTGAATACGAGTGTTTTAAACACCGTTTTGGCCCTATAACACGGTTAAAACTAGCATTAAAACGAGAGATCCTATTAACTAAGCCTTTTCCTTGGATGTATCAGTAGAATAAACATTAGTCCGAGAAGAAATCCCAGAAACATCTCAATTTATAGAATAAAAGCAAGACCACATAGTAATAATCACAACATTCTATTAATACCATGTAAATGTATAAAGAAGAAAAGCATGAAATGAGGTAAAAACAAGATGATAAAGGTTAAGTTTGTAAGAAAAGGAACCTGCAACGGCGGAGAATCCTTCAGAAGGAGGTTGATGATCATCTTCTTGCTGGCTTTGAACAAAGAAAAGTGATCAGATATTTGACTCCAACACAGTAGCTAAGTATTAGACAAGTGAAGCATTTACAAAAATAGCAAGAACCCATGAATGGTTGTTAAATAAAAAGCTAAAAGAAGCAAACTTTAAGGAATTTTGAAGACGAGAATGAAACCTGAAACAATCAGAAAGAATGGGAATTTGACCAGGGGATTTGGATTGAAGACTTGAAGAAGAGACCAATCTGTGGTGATTGTGATAGTGGGTTCCAATCAGGGTTAAATAGGAAGGTCTCAATATGAAAGAAGACAACTTTACGATTCCGGTTAACCCTAGGCTCAGATTTTGGTGGTGGGAAATCCGACAGCCACCGCCTAACATTGTCGGAAAATGAAGTAGATCAACACGGTGGTGTGTGGTGGTCGCCATTACACGCTTCGTTACCTCTCCAACTATTTGGGCTTCATATCAAATTGTCTTCACCCCAAACCCAGCCCAATCACTATTTTCTTGTATATTTATCCCATTCGAGACTCGTCAAATACTTTTCTCATTTTAATCATGTTTTCCATTCAACTCGAAAGTTTGGATGCTTCGGTTTGATTACTAGGAGTACTTAAACTCGCCTCCAATTCAGTTGTGCTTGAATAGCAAATCGACCATAGTCAAAATGACTCTCTAATCGAACTGAAACTACGTCAAGTTTATCTGTAAGGAACTTGATAGAGAGCTTTCGGCTTAAAAATCTTGAGATCTTGAACCACTTGTATCTACTTTCATTGGTTGTTTTTGCTCTTTTAGATGCAACAAGTGAAATTTTTATAGATAGTTTTTCAACAATATAAAATTTCTCAGAATATAAAAGGTGAACATAACACGAACTGAAAAACAATGATTCCCTATATCGAGGGTCGAGTATTCATCATATACTTTTGAAAGAAAAAAATTATGTACTTATCTTGTTTTTATATGATTTTCAAAAATAATTCGTATACTTTTACTTGATGTAAATATAAGTAAATTTTAACATCATCATTTTGAATAGTGAAATAATTTGTGTTTTCTGCTGAATTACCAGTTTTTAATAAATTTTATACTCACAATTATTTACTTTTGTTAATTTTATATTGAATATATCAAATTATAGTCAATGATTAACTCATTATGCAAATTGAATAATGGGATATTCTATGGTCACTTTGTTTTTCACAAAGTAACCATTACTTTATTTTGTCAACCATTGGATCATGGGTTAAAAACTAATCCAATGGTAAAAAAGACAAAGTATAGACAAAGTAAGGGAAAAACAAAGTGACCATAGCCTACGCCTTGAATAATTAGAATTGTAATGATTTTTCTATTTTATATAATATAAAAGTTTGTTGTTAGGACAGTCTTTAGGTGTATCAATCAATTATTATGAATATGGCACTTCAACTAACTACCAAATTATTAAATTTGGTGTTTAATTGTCATTTTATTTTGTTCCGCAAAGCATTATCATATTAATTTTTGGCTCACCTTAAAACTTTATAATTAAAAAGGAAATATTTAAAATTTCATCTGATTATGTTACTTTTTGTAAATTTAAAAAACGACAGATTCATAAAAAAAAATTATTTAGGGTATAATAAAAAATATAAATTTCTTTAATGTATAATGACCAAAATATAGTTTGGTTTTATAGTGTAAGTGAACGAGACGGTTAATTTTTAACTTCATATATACGTTGTCTTTTAATTATCTTTTTCCAAAAACTTAATCATATAGTTAAACTTTTAAATGTTATAGATGACTTTTTATACTTGTTTAAACATAATAAATAACTATTACAAATAATTCTTTATTGTTGTACAAAAGTTACAAATGACCACTTATACTGATTTGATTGCTTTCAGTCAGTGCGTATTTAGGAGGAACCTCAAGTCCCGAACCCTCAAAACAATACCTACCAGTCGTGATTTAGGTTACATCATTCATTGAAATGACCCCTGAATTTTGCGTTTCGGCCCTCGGCTTGTGAATTTTCATAGGAAAATATGTTCTTCAAAGTTAAATTTGTCGAAAAATTGTAAAATGATGTTGAAATATGTTAATTTTGTTGAAAATTCGAAATTTTTCGTAAAAAAATCGTATTTTTTTTCTCTTCTTGACAAAATGTAAAAACAACAATGGAAATTTTCACTCGAAAGAAAATTTTCCATATACCTAAGTGTAAGTCGGCTCCCGATATTCCAATCCTAGATTTGGCACTACTTTCGGCAACCCCTTCATTTAAATATTGGTAGCATTAAAATATGGAAACGATGGATGATATCATTTACAAAATTTCTGACTCCCTCTATTATGAACTTACCCTATAATATGCAATATCTATCCATAATTTGTAGGTTTTGTATTCTGTAGAAGTAATTTTGCATAATAAATAAGGATTATTTTGATCCTTGGAACTTAACTCTTATCCCAATTAGGTCCTAAATTGAATAGTAGAAGGTCAAAGGTCAACATTGCTTCTTCCTTACATCAATGGGCCACCATCCCATTTTCAGATAGGTCGATCCCGGCGAGCGAGGAAGGAAGGAAGGGTGAGATTAGGGTTTCTGAATAAAACCCTAATCCCCAAATCTTCCAAACCCTAATCAATAATGGCTTCTCCAATTTGCATAAACTCGGCGCTGAGGGACGATGAATTGCGAGCAATTCTATCGATGCTGGATAGCGATAAGGATAAAGAGATCTTCGGATTAGTCTGCAAGAGATGGCTCCATTTGCAGAGCACAGAAAGGAGGAAGCTTTCCGCACGTGCTGGACCTCACATGCTTGAGAAGATGGCTGCTAGATTCTCTAGGTTGATTGAATTGGAACTTTCTCAGTCAATTTCTAGGTCTTTTTATCCTGGTGTTACTGACTCTGATCTTGCTGTTATTGCTCATGGCTTTCAATGCTTGCGGGTTCTTAAGTTGCACAATTGTAAAGGTGATGTCTTTATTGCTTTTTATCTTTTGTTGATCCAATGCATGTATTTTGATTGATGTTTTACTTGTATTGAGAATTAGATCAGTCAAAATCGACTTTAGGGGTAGCGATGCGCCGGTTAGAATGCTTGAAAGGTGCCAAGAGGAGGAAACGGTGAGGGATAGCTAACTTGGAAGAGAGTGATTGAGAGTCATATGAGTTTATTTGGGATTGAGGAAAATATGGTTGTAGATAGGATGGAGTGGCGGGACAGAATTTATGAGCTTTACGGTTCTTTATGATGGTTCATGTTAGCCCACCCCGAATCATTTTGGGAC
The DNA here is from genome assembly GCA_028411795.1 of Euphorbia peplus. Taxonomy (NCBI): domain Eukaryota; kingdom Viridiplantae; phylum Streptophyta; class Magnoliopsida; order Malpighiales; family Euphorbiaceae; genus Euphorbia; species Euphorbia peplus. Next base: position 531,511 of record CP110843.1, on the reverse strand, counting down.
TAAGGCTTTCTTGTTGTTGTTTTACTTGTCTTTGACATAGTGAATTCCACTATAGTATAACACTTATGGAAGGTGATTGGTGTTACGAAGTAAATGTGTGCGAGTGGCATCAATTGTTTGGTCCATCGTGTTGCTTTGGCAGTTCTAAACTTGTCCAGATCATTCCAACTTTAAGAATGGCTGATTAGGTCTTTGAACAAGTCACTCTAAACAAGTCGAAATAAATCACTTCTAAGTAATTTAAGGGATCAGTAGATCATCTTAAACAAGTTTAGAAGCTAATAAGTCACTCTATACAAGTTCAGGAGACCAAAAGCTCTGTAAGCAAGTTTATGGGGGTCAATTAGTTGTTTTCAAAGTTCAGGGTGACCGGTTATATAGCCAACTTGGAAGAGCTTTCTGTGTATTTTGGTATTTTTTTTGTCCTACCTCTTACCAATACCATTACGCAGTTGAGTATATTACAAATCTTTCTTGTTTATCCATGGCCTCTGTGGCTGAACATGTTATTGAACTGGAGCGAAGTCTACAGTGAAATTTGTATGCTGTTTCAGATTGGCTCAATCATCATATTTTGTTATCTTGATCAAGTTTGCTCTGCATTTTCCTTATCTTCAGAATTTGTTTTGTCCTCCAGGTATTACGGATAGAGGAATGCAGTCAATTGGACACAATCTCTCTTCTCTACTGTATTTGGATGTATCCTTTTGCAGAAAGCTTACGGACAAGGGATTATCAGCTGTCGCTGAGGGTTGTAAAGATCTTCGGAGCCTCCATCTTACGCATTGCAGATTTGTTACTGATGAATTGTTAAGATCACTTTCCAAGAACTGCCCTAATCTGCAAGAGTTAGGCCTCCAAGGATGTTCAAACATAACTGACAATGGCCTTACGGATCTCGTTGAAGGTTGTCGGCGGATCCAGTTCTTAGACATCAATAAATGCAGCAATGTTGGAGACATTGGAATCTGCAATCTTTCAAAGACGTGCTCGTCTTACCTCAAGACACTGAAGTTGTTAGATTGCTATAAAGTCGGGGATGAATCTATAACATCACTAGCCAAATTCTGCAATAATCTCGAGACCCTTATAATTGGTGGCTGTCGAGACGTCTCTGATGTATCTATGAAATTATTGGCCTCGGCCTGTAAGAATAGTTTGAAGGTTCTGCGGATGGATTGGTGTTTAAATATTTCAGACTCTTCATTGAATCGTATCCTCAATGAGTGCAGAAGCCTTGAGGCTCTCGACATTGGTTGCTGCGAGGAGATCACGGATGCTGCACTTCAAGGTTTAGGAACTTCAGAAACTGAACTGAGTCTGAAGATTCTGAAGGTCAGCAACTGTCCGAAGATAACCGTAACCGGGATAGCCATGCTATTAGAGAAGTGCAAGGCTTTAGAATACCTTGATGTAAGGTCTTGCCCTCATATTACAAAGACAGGCTGTGATGAGGCTGGTTTGCAATTCCCTGAAAGTTGTAAAGTAAATTACACCGGCAGCTTAAATGAACCGGTCGTTCTATTTTGAGACTCAACACCTCTTTGGTTGAGCTGATATTATTAGATTTTCAGAAGCTGTTTCTTAATCCCCGTTAAGCGCCTTTTATCTACTGTAGTTCGAATTGAAACAGCTATAAAAAGGAGAATCAAACAGGCACTCGGAATGCGAGTAGGACCACAGAAATGCTTTGCCTTGTAGGATGCTGATGTATATTTTTCAATGTATATATATGTTTTCTTTTGGTGATTACTTTTATTTGTTTTGGGTTTTTGCTGTGTTACTTAATGGTGTTGTTAAGATGTTGATTATCTCTGTAATTATTAATTAATGTACCTACTTTCTCTCTTTTCTTTTCTTCAACTTTAATCATGTGGTTGGTATTGGTTGTTTGGTATCTGTTTTATCTTTTAAATCAGATAAACATAATTATCAATTTAAACTTATATAAAGAAGCAACTTTAGAATGCACCTATGACTAATTAAGTGACTATTAATTATTCTTGATGGTAAGATAATCTTTCAGTTGTGATAACCTGCATGGCACGATATGATTAACATGATTATCAACCTTTTTTACACTTCACTTCTATCATCTAATACTAGTAGTGGTGTTGTCGGGATGTAATGTCTTGGGGTGCTCTGCTAAACTTGACCAGTGATAAGCGCCATCGGGAAAAACATGCCAATTTGATTATTATTATTATTATTATTATTATTATTTTTATTTTGCCTTACTCGCAACGGAACGGTTCATTTTTCGGGTTGCATTTCAATACCCTCAGTTTTTACTTTCACGCGGAGGACAGTCTGGAACTATCTCTCACAGGGTAGATTCCGACGGCTCGAGCTCCTACTCCCTCCACCTCTAAACATAAGATGCTACCTAATTATAATGTTTAGTAAATCTCTATAACACTAGAAGGAGCCTATGCTGAAATGGATATGAAACAGGAAACGGATTCCGATAAACGCTACTTCTAAAACATAATCTTTAACACGGACATGGACGTGAAATCAAATAAGAAAGAAAAGTGTAATAGACATGAAAAACCTCTCATTAATATAACTTTTGTACAATTTTTGCTGTCAACTAATCTGGTTGACATGTGATCTTGCTTCTTAGTTACATCCCATGAAATAAAAAGGGTCTTGCTTCTACTAAATCTCATAGTTAGGTTGACTTTTAGTTGTCAAAAGCTTTGAGAGATTGCTTGTTGAAGATACTTGAAAGCTTTCTGATAATTGAAGAAACCCATAAACCAGAAATCAAAATCATCCTCAGTCACAATTTCTATGTACTTCTGTGATGGCTTCTTCACATTTTCACTCTGGTTTGCTGTCTGTATCTTCCTTATTGGGATCACAACCTGAAAATTTATGAACTTTTTAGTATCTTAACCTTCAATAGTCAAAAACACTGCTCAAGAGATGTATGAAATGTTGTTTTTTGGTGTCATAAAAGCCAATTGATTAACCCCTGAACATGCTTAAAGTGACGCGTGTTTCAACATATTGAAAACTCCACTTGTTCTGTCACTTTAAACAACTTCAAGAAGCTAATCAGACGTTTTCGACACATCATCAGATTTTCCAATAAGTTTCGGGGGCTATGGATGTATTAGAAACTGTACCTTGTAATGGATTCTGACAATTTTTCCATCGGGAGAAGACATTTTGATTGATCTCTCACTACAAAATGCAATCTTTTCAGTTGAGATAAAGAGAAGACCAGCAAGAGGACCAGCTGTAGTTGACAAGTAACATTGAGAAGCTTTCAACAATCTTTCTCCTTCTCTAACACTAAATAACTGCCTGAAAACTTTCTTAACTCCTCCTACTTGAATTATTCTTGCTCCCAAACTTAATTTCCCTTTCAGGGTTTCTGTGATTTTGCTTCCCAGTCTCACTGCAATTCAAAAAATTCAGAAAAAAAATCAACTTCAGCCATCAAAGTCCAAAAATCACAAATACCGACGAATAAATCCGTAGCTAATGGAATATTTCTTAGAACTTACCATGTTCTCTGATTCCATGTGCAAATTTGTCAGCTTTTTTCCCCAACTTGTTCATCCTCTGAATCACAGAGTCTAGCTTATCTGCAACATAGTCAAAACCAAAAGATTAGTAACTAAAAAGTTAAAAACCCATAATTTTTTGCATGGAAGTAAGACAAAACAGCGACGGAATTCCGTCAGTAAATTATTACCTTGCTTGACAGTGAGAGATTTATTAGCAGGAGTAGGAACATAACCATGGCTAGCATTTTCAAGCAAGAGTCTTGGCATTGATCTCTTAATTGGGTTTGATGAATTGTTCATTGGGACTCCAAAAACTTGAGATTTCTGAGATAAAGTCTTCATCTTTGATCAAAAGGGTTAAGATTTTGCTAATTGGAAAAAGATTTAGAGAGAGAGAGAGTGGTTGGATGGCTGAATTTGATGATGAAAATTTGAAGTTTAGTGCAAGTATATATAGAATAGAGCAATATAGTTTGGTGATACTTAACTTTTTTCTGCATGAGTCAGCCATGGATCATCCACGATTACAAAGGGAGACATATTGACTAGACATGATGTATTTTTGAGAAAAAGATTGCATTTTTATTGCTTTCAAGAAAAGATATTGTAGGCCCAATTCTTCTTCTTGCTAGTTTTTCCTTCATTTGAAAATCCTTTTTTTTTTGTGACTACAATATTGATTCTATTTTGATTATTCTCTTTATTCTCTATGAAGTTTTTGATTCATTGCACAAGTTAGTTGAGAATATTCTAGAGGGAAAAGTTGTGTAACTACTATATGTTTTTGAGACACAAATTTTTTTTGGAAGAAACAACTTTTACCGCTTTTTGTTATGTATATTCCATTAACCGTTTTGAGATTGATTAAATTACTCTTTAGATTGAGAAAATTAGGGAGAACTTAATGTGTCGTAATTTCAGCATAGTCTTGGGAAGATTCGATATTCTCTAAGACGCATTGTCATTATCATTTTATATCAACAATATCCAATAGTAAACATCACCAGTTACCATGACCCTACTTTTCTAATTAAAACTTGTAGCGTTTATTAAGAATCGAATTCAAGATATTTGCACGCTCATTAGTGTTAATTGGTCATTGTAATTTACATAACTTCTCAATTTAGCTTGTGTACAATAAATTTTTTTATCCGGGAACATAATATACAAGTTTATTAGATATGTCTTAAATGTGTTGTTAAATGGTACATTCAATATGATGCATGTGAAATACATTTAATATCTGTTTGGTTCTCCTTTTTGTTACACATTTTTACTATTTTTCACAAAGTACTAAATATGAAGTATTTGGTTTACATTGATAACTATTTTGAACGGAAAATTGACTAATATCAGCAGAAAAAATCTAATCAAACAAGCCTTTCAAGACACCAAGTGTTTGACAATTAAATTGATAAACTTAATCAATTATAAGGACTAAATGTAGTATTTCCCAAATCATTAAATTGGGAAGTTAGGAAAATCTGAGTCTTTCCTAATTAGTTGAGACAGTTGAGATAGAGATATAAAAATAAATTGTAACAAACACCATATATTAAATGGTAGTTTAGTAAGTGCTGACTGTGTAAACGTGTGTTGATGAGGACTTTAGAGGTGGCAATATAGCTTTGTGATGGCACCACCAACACTTCATTTTCTATAATAAAACAGACCATAACAAAAGTCCAATCATGTGTCGACATTAGACCCTGTTTTGTTATATTTCATTCAACTAACAAATTAACTGCCTCCTTTGCTTTTTCTTGGATAAACTATAGGATAGAATTTTAAGGTTTTTTCCTTATAATAGTCCTTTTTTTAAGGAAGACTTTCCTTTTTAATCTCTTATCTGGGTTGTTAGAGCATCTTCAAGAGTGCTTCAACCTGAAAATTGCAGTTTCAAAACAACGGTTTTAATTAGAAATAAAAAGTTCGGTAATCCAATCGCTATATAATATCGGATGTTGTTGTGATTGAGAAAGTTATACTAGTTGTATTTTTGATAATGAATATAGAACTTTTAACTATAATATGAATGCCATGTGTTTAATGTGTTAGATATTGACATTTAACATCTATCACTTTTTTCGTTACAATATATATTGTTTAGGTAATAGTAGGTCTATTTACTTTCAAAACTAGTCAAACCACAAATCTAGATGAGGATTTACATATTGCCTATTGATAAAAGCAAACTTTTAACGAAGCGAAAACTCGAACTTCAAACTTTTAAAACAAAAGATGAGTGTCCTACCATTTGATAACACCTCTTATTGGCTTAACGTCTATTCTCTTAAAAAAACAATTGTTCACAATTTTGAAATAAAAATAGAGAAATTGATAAAACTGATCTACCAATTTGGAACAAGTCGGCATCATATTTGACATGGTAAGTTAAAAGATGAAATGCTATCACCAATTACTATTTTTATTTTATGTTATAATTTTTGAAAAGTCCATTTTCCAAATGAGATAAGAAAAGTTAGAAAGGAAAAAAAAGGTAGGCACATGGGAGGTGAATTGTTGAAAATATGACATCAATGGGTCACAAATGCATAACTTAATTGGACTAGACCAACTTTTTCTTGTAAGAGATTTCATTTTATCCATTCTTTTCTTATATTGTTTTTTTAATGTTCAATCAATTGCTGATGTGTTGGTGACAAGGCAATTGGCCAAACCATTAATTTCTCCTTTTTCCCCATCTCCCCCACAAAACCATCACCATTAAGTTATTGCCCACTTCTCATTAACACATTTGCATTACAATTAACCATGCCTTTTGAATTTGTCAGTTTTTAAGCAGCTCTCTTCTAGTAAAATGGAGTGATCTATATATTATACTTCTTTCTTTGTCAATTTATATTAAATGCATGTTCAGTGATTTTTAGTTCTTTCATTTTTTTGGTTACACAATAAAGTAATAACTTGAAAATTTGGTTACAATCGAAAAACAATTGTTTATAGTTATTTTCGAAGAAAAATCAAAAGTAGACCAAGTAGCAATAAACATGTTAGGATCAAAAAAGTTATTTATAGCTATGTTCGAAGAAAAACCCGAAGTTGACCAAGTTGCAATAAACATGTTCAGTCAAATAGAGGGTAGAGAATGCCCAAGAAAATTCTGTTTCTTGTTTGAAGAAATCTCATTAATTGCCCTATCATATCCACATCAGCCTTATTAACCACATGTAAACAAACTGTTTATTTTTGAAACTAATAAATTAATGTTGAAAAATATTTTAGATAACATGGAAGATAATTGTATTTTAAATGAAACTAATATCCGAATCTAGATAAGAGAATGAAAGGAAGTTTCCAAACCTGGAAGATTGTTTATAAGATCGTCTTCTATCAACTACTCCATTTTGCCTACTTTAACTTCAAAAATTTTTACTTTATCTTTTTTTTTTTTGGTTCGAAAGGTTTAGCTAAGGTAGGTCTATCCACTCGCAAGGTCAGGGCAACCACAGATCTCGATGAGTGTTTACAGTGGAGTTTACAGATTGCCTATCAATAAAAGCTAAATTTTGACGAAGTGAGGACTCAAACCACAAACCTTTCAAGCAGAAAATGAAGTGTTTTATTACTTGAACCAACTCTTATTAATTAGTTCTCTACCCTATCTTTAAATATATCGTATCTACAGAAAAAATTCTCCAACCATCTACTCTATTTCTAAGCTTACAAACAAGCTTACTCTTTCGTCACCAAAAACTTTAAATTTAAAGTAAATGGAAGCTTACTCCATTTTTGAAGTTAAAATATGAAGTATGATTGAAGTCGTGAATAGTCTCGATTCTTCAAATATCAAGTGTCATTAGAGATGGCCTAAGAGTCAAGGATTAAGTAAAAAGCTGGACAATAAAAAAGTTACTTCAGGATGATCTTATAGTTTTCTTAATCTAATTTGTCCTATAATTTATGAACTGAGATCATGAAGGAAAGATAGTTGAGAATTTACTTGTGAAAAAAGGATTTAATGATAATTAGCAAGAAAAATACATAATTTGAATTTTCAGATAAATAAAACGAAATTACAGAAAAATTCAATAACAGTACACATCTTGATATAGTGCTCGACTCTTGTTAAACTTTGATAATTAATCCTAAACATTATGTATCGTGAAGGTAATGGTGCGGCAGATGCTTTGGTTAGATTTAGTGTCTCGGATATTGCTCTCAGTTGGTGGGATTCAGCTCCTGATTTCTGCAACAATTTTGTGCAATTGCACATATAGTCAGTTTAACATTTATATACAAATTGAAATTAATCAAATATGAATAGAGTAATTTTATTAAGGGATCGTAATAATATATGCTCAATAACTTTAGGAAAACAACTTCAAACTTTATTAGTTATCGTGGTTACACTTTACCCGAAAATGATTACATAAGAGAAATGAATGTCTAAATCTCAAAATTATCTAATAGATGAACTTGATAAACAAAATTTGTACATATATAGGGAAAGAACATTGAATAATTAATTACAGTCATTAAGCAAAGTGACTCTGAAAACAAAAATCATCCATGCATGTTTAGGAAGATTTAGCTGCCTGTTGAAGACACTTGAATGTTTTGTCATAATTCAAGAAACCCATGAACCAGAAATCAAACTCATCTATTGTCACTATTTCCATGTATTTTTGGGATGGATTCTTCATGTTCTCACTCTTGTTTACTTCTTTAATCTTTGTTAGTGGGATCAAAACCTGCACAAGTTAATGCAAAAAATATGTCAACCTTTCGTAGTTATGGTCGGTGACCGAGTCAGAACAAAATACTCGAAGAGTTGTCCACAAAAATTAGTTAAAAACTAGTGTATTTGGAGGGGGATTAAGCCATCATTAATGAAGGGTTTTTCAAGGCAACTCCTGTCACTCCTACTAAATTTTCTACGAGTTCTGAATACGCGAAAGTTATTAACAAAAGCTACATATTTACCTTATAATGGGCTCTAATTGATTTCCCATTTGGAGAAGAAAATTTGATTGATCTTTCACTGCAAAAAGCAATCTTGTGAGTGGAGATGAACAAGAGACCTGCTATTGGACCTGCTGTTGTTGATAGATAGCATTGTGAGGCTTTTACTAGTTTTTCTTCTTCTTTAACTCTGAATAACTCTTTGAATATTCTCTCCACACCTCCAAATTGTAGGATTTTTGCCCCTAAATTCAGTTTTCCTTTCACTGTCTCACTGATATTTGACCCCAATCTTACTGCACTTTCAACCAATCATTCAAAGGTCTTAGCTTTTCTTTCAATTAATGTGTGAAATGTATCGAAATTAGTTCAAGTTTGGAATCTGTTTCACAAAAGTTACTCGACTTCGGTTTCTTTTATTAAAGTTACTAAATTTCATATTTAATTTTATTAAAGTTATTACGAGTCAATTTGTGTATAAAAACTCATTAGAATGTTGACATGACATAGAATATAGTTGACTATATATGTCGACTAGGCGACATGTAAAATATGTCTGACTTTATTTAACAACGTGACAATCATATGTGTGCGAACATGCATGGCACACACATGGCTACCACATTTATACGTAAAATGTCTCACATGTTCTATGTATCGCTTAGTTAGTATGTAGTCAACTGTATCCTATGTAACATTAAGATTCTAATTAATTAGTTTTTATTGAAATCAAATGTGAAATTCAGTAACTTTATCAAAAGAAATACGAAGTTTGGTGACTTTTATGAAACAAACTCCAAACTTCAATAACCGTTGGGACGAAATTACTTACCATGCTCCCAAAAACACTGCGCGAAATTGTCAGCTTTCTTCCCAAATTTGTTCATGATCTTCAACACAGAATCCCCTTTACCTGAAACATGATCAACAAACAATCTCAATCATCAACATTTTTTAACCTGGAAAACAAACTTAGAAACCCGAGTTCCGAATTCTGAGTTCTCACTTTGCTTGAATACAGAATTAGAAATCTGATATTGAGTAGCAGGATCAGGTAAACATCCTCTAGTTGGCCTGCCAATCAATCTATATGATTCAGAGATAATTGGAATCCCAATCACTTGATTTTGAAATGTGTTCTTCATGTTTTTAGAAAGATTCTTAAAATGCAGAGACACAAAGAAGAGAATATGAGTCTTCTGTTATGTCTGAATTTGGTGTCTCTAATTTGAATGTATTTAAAGGGGGAAAAAAGTGAGTGGAACGAGTGGTGTAAGGTTCATTAACAACAATAAAGGAACAGACAAATGCTCATGATTGACATCTGAAGATAACAAAGTTGATCATATAATGTCTTGTTTTTGTTTCCTTTAAGGAAAAGTTGCTGTGCAATGTCTTAAGCCTGCTTTTGTGAGATATTCCAAGTCGGTATGGGAAAATAAAAGTTAGTGCAAGTTAAAAAAAAAAAAATGCAAATTCGGATACGTATGTGGTTTGTGCCGTTTGTAAACAAAATCCTGTCAAAAATCGTTGTCATGATTTTGGCTCTAAAAGGAAGCAATTTAGAACAAGTATTGTGACGATCCAGTCTATGGTTAATGGTAAAAAGTTTGAGCAAGGAGCAACTTTAAGGGAATGATGATGCAGATTGGAAATGGAGAGAGTGTAATTGGATCTATTTGTAGCGTTCCCGTGTCGGTTTCATTTTAAGGCTTTTTTTTATGAAGGTTATGTTTTAAAAATAACAATTTCTCTATCCATATCAGACACCGTATTCGTATCCGTGTATAGTTACAAGAATAAGTACCAAAAATTGTAATGAAGTAAACTCCAAGTGCTTTTCAATTCACAAATCCCCAGTCATATTTTTTTATACTTTGCCATAAAAGATATGCATTATTATTATGTGATAATTAAGTATAATTCAAAATGAGTTATCCCAAATAGCTGGAACCAATTACAATGATGTGCAAGCTTAACTAGCAAGTGTATTATGGGAGACTGTTTTAAGTGTGGAAATATGAAGCTTTTGAGTTGGCAAAATTGCAATTACATACACCAACTTGAATTAAAATTCTCTCTTCTTGTATGGACTATGGATCTTTTTAACATTCTTTTATGAAATAAAGAACACAACTTTATGAAAAGAAAATGGTCTTAATGGGTCAAATTCAAGATTATGTGATCACCCTGAATCTATTCTTTTCTTTTTGGGATTTTTCTTACTCTTTATAATGTTGAGTTCATTTTGCTGATGTAGGAAATAATGGGCACTACACCAATGCTCCATGCTTGGTTTATAAAAGATGTCGACTTGCACTATAGCCTGCAAATTAGTGAATTTCTATTAGAGCTTAGCAGACTTGGGTCGTAAACAGATGCACGCGCCGTACAAAAAATAGGTTGTGTCAGATTGACTTGGCAACTCATTATAGCACTTTAATTTTTAACAAGTTGACGGGTTATCCATTCATTCAATCGTTAATATATTTCTCAATGGTATTGTCGGTTTATCAATTATTTTATAGCATTAATTATAAATGAAACTTTTCTTTTTCCCTTAGAAGTTAATAGGTTGGCGTGCTTTCTAATTCGTTTAGCCGACTACAAGAGTGGTAGTAGGCTAATTGTGTTAGACATGTCATATTAGTCGTGTCCACCCGTTTAATTTCATGTTGTGTCGTGTCACAATCCACTTATCAAACAGCTTGTACTAGGATTGGTCCTTAATGGATGATCATATTAAATTTACAAAACATGATTACAACCTGTCATTCCAGTTTGATATACTATTACTGTCAACTCCTTAGCAAAGCAATCGACCAAAGATTATAGCAACTGAAGGTGTAACGATTTGGTTCCAAGGACGGTGTCATGGTAAATTTTTAGAACTAGGACCGGCCCGAACAAATGGAATGAGGACAATGATGGACTGAAGAGAGAGAGTGTGACTTGGATATGTAATGTTTGTGTTTTTAGATGCGATTCTAAAAAACGAAAGACCTCAAAGATAAGACTCGAGTCAAATTGGATCAATATCTTCATATGTTACAAAAGATGGTACCCTATCTCATGTGTTACAAAGATGGTAGCCTTAATCAGAAAGAAAAGCCAATTAATTAGTGTGAAAGAAATCTAAGCAATTGACATGTCAGCTTTAATTTGCCAACTTTGAGGAAAAGTGAAAGCCTGCAACAAAGAAAAAGGTAGAAAAAAAATCACCAATTAAGTAATTAGTTTCAAGTCTTTTTGTTGAAGTCACTAGAGAAATCTCATAAGAAATTTGCACATTAATGACATTTTTATGATATCAAAAGGTTAAAAGATCACGAAACAAAAGGATATTTTAAGTGTTCATTGGCTACCCTTTTTTCTGTTTATTTCAGTGTATATTGCATGGTTGGACCATAGGGGCTAATTAAAGACAAAATACTTCACACGTTAGTTGAAAGGTTGAGCACTTAGAGAACTAATCACAGATTAGTTGAAGATAAATTTGATTTTAAGTGCACAAAAGATTTTATAAGTCCAAATCAGATACTCAATTTTGTACAGTTAAACAACTAAACAAACTTAAGTTAAGGATCCATGGAATTATTTGCAGCCTTGAGTTAAAAGGCATACATAACAACAAGACTAGTTTACGGGTCCATCATGTATGATTCATATAACTCTTCATCTAATAAGTTGACTTAAACATAATAATTGTTGTCAAGCTTTTCTATTTTAGCCGAATTTAAAAACAGATGAATTTGTAATTAAGTTCGGGCATGTTTCCTTAAATTAATCAAACTTACCATCATTATGGTAAGTTTGATTACTTTTCGATACAAAGGAGGTAAAATGTTATAAAGAAGAAAAGTCAGAAGACAATTCGAGCAACAAAAACACTAGTCAACAAATGAAAACTCTTACTTTATGTTTGGTAGATGTCTTTAAATGGTGGAGATGGGGGATTGGAGAAGTGAGATGGTGTTGACTCATGTTTGGTACGAGGGTTTGAGAGGGGAGTTGGGTAAAATTGTTAATTTTTAAGAAGGCTTAGTACATACGTAACCTCTAAATATGTTCTAAAACTTCAATTATCCTTTTAAATTTTTAAAAGTTACAAATGACCTCTTGTACTTGTCACAACGTAACAAATACCTTTTAATTTAAAAATTGATGCATTAAAACGTACAAATTTTAGATGGTGCACACTATAGGCACAAACTTATGATACAAGGAGTCTAAAATTTTGTAAATGATAATATCAATCGTTTCTAAATTTTGATATGGTCAATTTTGAATTAAGGGGCAACTGAAAGGAATTAGACAAGATCAAGGAGTTATTTGTAACTATTGATAAGAATAAGGTGTTATTTTAAATAATTGAATAAAAATAAAAGGTTATTTGTAATGTTTTAACAACATGCAGATTCTTCCTGTAAAAAAGAGAAAAGAACATAGAGATTCTTAGATGGGGTAGATGAGCTTGGATGAAGATAAAGATGGAAATTACTAAATAGTCTTTACTCTTTTCCCCCTCTTATAATTTTAAATGCTGGTAGATGTAAACTCAGCCTTCTACCAAACAACTCACAATGAATCTCCCTAACTCAATTTCATCTCATCTAATAATTTTTAATCTCATCCCCATCTCAATCTTTACTCCTAATTCATACCACACTCATTTAGTTTCTGAAAGAGGTTTATTTGGCCAAATCTTATTTTTCAGGAATCTTTCAATTGGGTCTTGACATCCATCTTGTTATACAAGACTTTCTCAATGATCATGGTAGGTGATTATAATAAAATATTTTGTTTGAAAAAGAAGGAAAACAGCATTTTCATGTTATTACAAAATTTAATTTGTAATGATTGAATAAACAATATAATGAATATTTACAAGAAATTTTAGGGTGCTCTCAACGTATATATTTTCTCGGTTATAAAAAAACAATTTATATTAAGGGTGGTCTATTTGGTATAGTTGTTAGCTGACATCTGTTTCAGTTGTTGTTAGTTGTTTGTTGTTGTTGCTAGTTGTTTATTCTTAGCTACTTAATTATAATAGTGTTTGATAAAAATATAATGAATTGTTTGTTGTTGGTATGTAAAATGTCTAAAAAATAAAAAGAAAATTTTTCAATATAACTCTCATAATTTTATCAATTTACAAATTGATTACGGATTTTCTTATTGTGAAGTTATTGACAAAATTATATATTTTTGCATTATAAAATTGACAAGCATCGGTAAATTGGCTTCCAATAAATCGTATTGAAATAATACCTAATGAGAAACTTATTCAAAATTAATAAAAATAGCCTAAATAAGTAAATAATATCATTGAAGCGATAATCCTAATTAAACAACATATTGCATTCTGGTGTGAAAAGCTAAATGCTCCTCTACCAATTTTATCAAACATTCTGTAAATATTTAACTCCGATTTTTATCTTAACATTTTAAAATGCAAGTCCATTAAAGATGTAACTCCAACAATGAACATGTCTATGCTAAAATAAAGATGAATACGAAGAGCCCATTAATTGATGCATTGAATGAACTAAAGATTTTAATTTTATGGTTGTTTGAACGGTCCAAAAGAAAATAATTAAAAGAATATTTATTAGGTTAGTTGTTGGGAACATACTTTTCAATAATCATGAAAATGCAATCCAAGCTAGCTACTTAACCATCCTTAACCAATGAATTTAGCTTTTTAGCTGGCATTTTTGCTTTTTTATGTCATCCATTTTTTTAATGTCAAGATAAGAAAAAGACATATCAAAAAACGTCGGAAAAGCAATATGAATCCATGCATGTACTGTCTATTGTTAGGGCTTGCAAACTGTGCGTTTCTGTGTAATGAATCACCTTTCTATCACGTAATAAATTATGGAGAAATTTTATTATTTTTCGAGATGAAAATCCCAACAAATTATTTTAAAGAGCAATGTAAAATACGTGTCTATATACAGTAAATAATTTCCAGATTTCCATAATATAAGAAGTTTTAAAGGATTATTTTTTTCCTTTATAAAATATTGTCGATAGATATAATATAAGAATTGTGCATCGTTGGTGTTCTCGTAGCGTTAGATCGTTGAAGGTTAATTTTGTTCTATGGAATATGCAACTAATTCTCAGCACAAAAAATGTGATATCGGGCTTGGAAATTGGAATCATAAGCTTAAGTTAAGTCACATCTCATAATATATGTTGGTATGGTTCTAATTAGGTAATTAGTCAGCATCATTTCCTACTTTGTATTGATCAAACCTAAAAATAATGATTAATGATCAACTCGTTTATCAATATGGTGACATTTCAGGATCTCCCTTCGTCTTCATGTCACTTCAACTTTTGAGTCTTCAATAAAATTCCAATCGAAATGCAACACGCAATTGATATTATCAAAGCCTTAACACGAAAAACAGACTTGACGTGTTTACTTGGTGCAACACGTTCACAAAACAATCTGAAATATTTACTAGTAACTTTATACGGATATAGTAAATTGTAATCCAATGATAATCAACCTATCGACTTCCTGTCGTTTTTGTCTTCACAGACATCAGATTAACACTTGTTGTGTCACTATCCACTTAACAAGAAACCCATTAAGTAAAATTTAATCCCTCTAAGGCAACAGAAGACAGATAAAATGTTCACACATTCAACACAATCTTTCCTAGGGGATTTCTCTTTAAATTATGTTTTGCCCAATAACACGAGTAATACGGTTCCATACGGTTCCATCACAGAAATACCTGCAAAAATATCTTCAGCTCCAAATAGAAAAGCTAAAAGATACTGAATGGTAAAACCGGATTGGTAAGATACAAGTGACGACGGGGCTAAGCACAATACGCGCTGACTGTAGAAAAATCTAAGTGGATTCTTTACAAATTTGATACCATAAATATGAAAAATGCAATTAATTAACTGTCTACAACTGAGACTAAAACTTGTAATGTAAAACCAAAAAGCTAGTAAACTGCTCTGTCCTAAAGCCCTAAATTGCTGCTATTTTCCGCAGCGGCTGCTATACAAATTCATGCAGTTTTCCCTCCCTACCAATCGCCTATTCGTCTTTATTTCCACATTCCTACCAAAATAAACAAATGACAATAGATGATTTTGATTCTAAGCAGAGTATTATTCCAGCTAAAATGGATATCCCGCGAACCCAACTGAATCGTCTTCTGTCTTTGTACATTAAGACTTAACATATCACCTATGAGCAGTTGTGGGAGGCATTGGGTATGTAATAGGACTCATGTTCATTGGAGCACCGGGAACCATTGTTCCTGGTACTGGGGCTCTAACGCCATAAGCCATGTGTCCCCCCGGACCAGGAAGGCTTACGGGGGTTCCAACTGCTGAAACGAGAGGACCTCCTATAGGTTGCCCCATAGTTGGAGGACAATACATGCCGATACTGGGAGATCCCACGGGATGTTGAGTAGGTTGTTTAGCCGCTTTGGCAGACGGACCTCCTGCGGAAGAACCGTTTGTTTGTCCAGTTATCGGTCCTTGAGGCGATGCAACGTCTCCATTGCCTACACTTGTGATGTCGTGAATGCTAGATCGCCGTCTGTCTTTGTTCATCGAGTTCAAACGGATGAAGTACTTTTGTGCGTGGCTGGCCACTTGGGTCGGTGTTCTCGTGACCACAAAATTTCGGGAAATACTTCGCCAATCACCTTTCCCGTATTTGTCCAAACCAAGAAGAAATAACCTGCAATTTGGGAACCCAAAATAAAATAAAATTTCCAACTACAGCCACTGAAAGAGAATTATCAATTGTGCAAAATGAAGAAAGAAATTAGTGTCACTCAGCTCGACAAGCACCCAGTCTAGTCCGAAAAGCAACCAAAACATGAAACAGCCCCAGGCTTAAACTATGTAACAGATAATAGCGCATACTTGCACATGTAATCTACTCAAACCACAGAGAAAGGGCAAGCAAGAAAAAAGAAAGCAACACGTGGTAACCGAGTCCCGTAAACACAATGGCTGAACTAAAATCATGATAGGGGTGCCAATTTCTGATACAATACTAAATACGGTAAATTAACTACTATTTGAAATAAAGACAGATAGAAGAAAAGAAAAGGACGGACTCCGCTCAGAAACAGAAAGCAATTAGCATGAACAAACGATACCACCAACAAAGAATTTGTCACTATTCGATTCAGTACTCTGCCGAACAATCATTTATTAGAATGTAGGGCACTGAGACCAACCAACAAAATCGAGAACAAAATATGTTTTTTAATGCACAGCTCAAAATATTAAATGGCTATACACGTACGATTGTTCCAAGTAATAACTAGGCATTTAGAATCTCATTTGACTTTAGTAAGAAAAAGAATGACGACATAGTCGATTATATGCATCAATACTCCACAAATAAACACAATAGCAAGTGCATTCCCCTTTCTCCAACAATTTCATACAAAATAAAAATTCAGTGTCAATTTCTCAGGAGTTATAAGGTGCAAAACCTAGATGTAAGATTCAAGCCCCTCACTTAATCCTCGACCAAAGCAAAACCAGAAAAAGTAAAGGAAGACAAAAACACAAGCATATCCAAAACTAAATTGAGTAAGGACTAACAAAGAATCTCAAAGGTTTACAACCATATTATAGGCCGTTTGATAGTTGTGAGACTAAAACACATCAAATAGAATTACACGAGACAATGGAAACAGACTTAGCAGGGTTCTGTGTTGCCTCTACCCGTGAAATGAAAGGCGGACATGTTTTTCCTTGAAATTACAGAGTCCTAGGAACCACAGCTAGATAAAGCTTTGCCACAGTGTAACCGTTAAATGTGTAAAACCAGAATCTAGTGAGTACATTAAGACAGTTAACAAACAAGGACAATTATTTTCCTCCAAACAAGCAAAAATTGATTGCTACTCACAAAAGCTGTTCCCTGCAGCAGAATCACTTGTATTATTTGCAAATTTCCCTAATCATCGATTAAGTGGACTTTTGGCAACAAAACATACAACACAATCCAATACTCTATATATGTAAGAGTTGTCAAAATGCTTTCATAAAATCAAGCAAGAAATATTTCCTATATTTTTTTTTTTTTATTTTGACAGAAAAAATATTTCCTAATTGAATTCCCAGTAATAGTAGCATCTGTTCCGCTGATAGTCTCTTATAGGATCCAGGCAAGGTCGCAAATAAAGATACGTTCCTTCACCCCAGGATTACCAAACAAACCCTATTTTAATGCACTGCCTAAGCCTAAAGAAAATCATATAACTGCCACCGTCAACCAGAAATGAAATTGCTCGATAACAGGCATTGAATTTTAAATTGCTGACACAGCTTCACACAAAGATTTCGCTCATTAAGATACAATTAAAACCTACTGGCACAGTCGTGGGCAAAGCAATGGAGCAGTAACCCATCATCAGCATAATAAAGATCTATAGAACTTTAGAATCAATGAATACATATGACAATCTTAAATTATACCTGTGCTCATCTTCTGTCCAAGCAACTCCTTTACGGCGTTCTTGATCTGACCTAGAACCCTTGTTGCCATGACCTGATTCACTGTTATGATGCCCCGAGTTTCCACCCTTCTTACTAGTTCCTTCATCGCCACCATGGCTCATTGAACCGTCAGAGGAAGAATAGGTAGGCAGAGGCACACAGCCAGCTTCAATTTGATTGATATCATCAACAAGAAGTTCATAATGATACCTAATATCATCTGCAGTTTTGCCTGGTACATCACCCGCAATTTTTTCCCAGCGATCTAGAGCGTCCTCTGGATACGTTGCAAGGGCACTCTCAAATGCCTTGTCCTGCTCTCTAGTCCATAAAGAGCTACAATCAGCTTCATCCACAGTCATCTAGACTTGCTTGAACTCTTCAATTCAGAAGACAAGGAAAGGAAATATACGAAAGAGAATTCGGATTTTCGGCCAACAAGAAAACCAATTTCCTAATGAAGGTATTGTCAAAAATAGCTGTTGAATACTTGGATCTGAAATATTTCTGTATGTGGTACCCCCAACTAAAGTTATGGCAGAACAGACTCAGCTGGATGTGTCAGACTATATAGACAAAGATGAAGAAGAACAAAACAGATACCCCAAAAAAAAGGGCCAATAGAGCTTTTAGCTTCACCTGTGAATCAGTGATCACCTCCAATAAAAAATCATAAAACACCAAGCAAATCAATGGTGATTTGCTTCCACTATTCAGAAGAAAAAATTGGAATCTTGTGAATTGCTGACCTATATTTGAATGAAAAAAAGGAGCAAACTTTAGTTAGACCATGAGAAATATCTGAAACCCATTAAATTAAATCAAAGCTGCAATAAATGGTCTATTTTATACATAATGCACAGAAATTAATGTGGCGGTGAGTTGAAATAGGCAGTGGTGTTTAGGGTTTTTGGAAAATGAGAGATGAAAAAGACAATGAAGAGACCAAACAAACAAGCAAAACCCAGAAACATACAAGCAAATTAATTAAAGCAGTAATAAAATTTACTTGTAATTCCAACTAAAAATCCAGTTAAAACCCTCTCTACCCTACTTGATAACAACTGTTTTCACAGCACAGGCCCACAGCAAAAATATCATCATACAATTAAAATTAACCCTTCATTTCACTCCTTTTTAAGCTCAAAATAGTCAAATTTTACAGTGTAGGATCCAGCTCTTCATTCTTTGTTTTCTTCTGGTAATCTAACAAAATACCATTATTATTCTACACAAACATATACACTGCACCGTCACTATCCTCAAAACTATACATATATATACACAAAACAATTCAATTGAGCCAAAAAGCCCTAACTAATACCTATATTATCAAATACCCAATTCAAAAACTGCCTCACAGGCACTAAAAAACTCATCCAATCCAATTTTTCTTAACTTGTGAACTGAAAAGATGGAAAATTTTCTACACCCAGATGGTTATCTACCTTAATTTTTCATCTATCCATCCTCAATAACTAAGCAAAACACAAAAGAAGAAAGATTCAGACAGTTGAACTAACCTAGATAAAAAGATTACCTTTCAGAGGAGGTATTACTAACCTTCATCTGGGTGTCATCATAGTGAAAAAAAAAAATGGAATCAAAAACTAAAAATTCCTTGTGTTTATATTAAATAGGAGAAAACCCAGATGTTAAGCAAAGGAAATTCAAACAATAAAAAAAAAGAGAAAAAATGAATAAAAATTAAATTAAGGTCCTCCCTAATAAGAACAAAAATTGGGACTATCCAGAACCCCCAAAAAGGGAAGAAAACAAAACAAAAACTTGCCAAATTTCAAAAAAAGACCCCAAAAGGAATGAAATTTACAAGGGTAACCGAAGAAATGAAAAAGTTTAGATGGGTTATCCATGGAAAATTGAAATAAAAAATGTAAAAATGAAAGATGATGATGAGAAACAAGATGGGTCAATTTGGTCCCATTTCAACAATAACAACAACTAGTTGCTTACACCATAAAAGGACAGCTGGGATTGAATAAAGCTCTCTTCCAACTTGCTTCACTATGGAATCTCAGACGCCCATTAATATTATCTGACACTGGATAATATTTACCTCAAATTCTAAATATATATTTCTAAAGCAAATACCCTTTTCACCTTTTTTAATTTCTTTCTCTCCTAATTTCCTTTTTCTCTCTATCCAAACAGATTTCAAAATTAATATAAGTTGTCGGTAGTTACAGGTAAAATTAAACCCTATTCTACTCAGTCACAGATCTAGAATTTAGTAACAATGGTGTTTTTTTAGGTTAAATGTATACTTTCGTGTGTAATTTCCATATAATACTAGAGTTCAGTGTTACAATGTTTTGTAGATTTTACAACATTTTTCAACGTTTAATGGATGGTCGAGTCGTTAGCTTCCTGTAAATACAAGAGTTAGTCAATTATGGTATTCTGAATGAGAAAAAGATGGATACTTACTTACGTAGACATGTGATTGGCGGGTTGAATGCTGCTCCCTCTCCTTTTTCACTTCTTCTTTTCACAGTCTGATTACACTGAAACAGAGTCAAAAATAGCAGTATATATAATACTAATCCCTTTTATTCTAAATTAACTAAATTTATTAGTATTTAGGACTGCATTTTCAGGTTTTAAGTATGACACTTTATATCTTCAAAGATATGATTTAGCCGACTATTATGCTCTTAAAAAAAAGTAAAATATTATGTTAAATCTCAAAATTGAAAAAAAAATGTAAAAAATTATCAAAAAGAAAAAGATTTACACCCTGTGATTATTTTCCTTTCCATATTAAGCTTTTAAATATTTATTGTTTAGGAAACTAAACTTTGATTAGTTTTTAATTGAATATCTAAGAGTTGGTTTAAGTGGTAAGTTACTCTATTTTTTACTTAAAATGTTTGACATTTATACCTTTATCGAACTCTATGATTTACCTCAACTTTGCGAGTAGATAGATTTACCCTTAATTAAATTTTCTATTACTAAAAAGAAAAAATTAAATAAATTGAAAGAATTTAAATATCTATAATAGTTTTATTTGTTAGGAAACTATAATGTACGACTTGTACAATTTTTATTAGTTGTTTTAATTACTTGTTTAAAAATAAGTGGAGTTGTGGATGAAAAATTCATGAACTATTATAATGAGATAATATATTTTTTTTGATTTTATTAATGAGAGTGTATAGTAGAAGTTCCGCGAACGGATTCGTACTGATTATGAGTACATATATTATTGTAAGGAGAAATGTAAGATTATTTCCAAATAAAAGGAAATTTGGTTAATTTAAAATTACTTGGAAATAAGAGTGGCTTGCCTTCTTAGTTTAAAAGTATTAGTATAAGTTTGACGTCAGTTAATTTTAAACTCCGAAATTATGATTGTCCTTCCCTGTACATATTTCATATATTTAAAACAGTATTGCCACGTCACTTTTTACTTCTTTTGGTTTTTTGTCATTCATTACAGCATAAATTATCGGAATTTTGATTACATCATGTTGACAAATATTTCAAAATTACTCTATATCCCATGTTTTACTATAGTAAAATTAGCAATTTTAAATTAGGAACAGTAATTCTTGATGTTTGAATCAATAAGAGTTGGTCCAAGTGGTAAAGCATACTCTTTCTACTTGAAAAGTTTGAAATTTTAGTTTTCGATTCGTCAAAATTTAGCTCTTACTAGTAGACAATTTGTGAACTCCACTATAAATCCTCATTGAGGTTTGTAGTTTGCACTGACTTGCGAGTGGCTAAGTCTACCCTTAGATAAACTTTTTTGTTGTATTTTGAAAAATGTATTACAATGTTTCTATTTTTTGCTATAATTAATTATTTAGTTCTGTGTGTCAATGTTTTAGATTTTAAATATAATATATTTTAACTTCCAAGACATTCATACTGTAATACGAAATGACTTTGTGATTATGTTACGTTTTATCTGTTTGTTTATGCTAAAATATAAAAGTTACAAATCTTAAAAAAATAGACAGAATGATCAAAAAGTTAATTATAACAAAATATGAAAATTTTATAAAGAGTTTTTCAAAATATAAACACCAAATAGAGTTTTGACAAAAATCAGGAATTAATAAATCATATTTACCTTTAAATTACAGGTAGATCCAAGCCAAGATATACATTGACGATTATATGCATGTTACTTATATGTATATAAATCTTGTAATTTTTCATAACTCAGGTGGATTCTATGATTTAAAACCGTATAGGTCAATGGATAATCTGAATTAAGAGGGACATACATAAATTCTACAATTAGATTTTCTTATAGTGAATGTTTGGAAGTTTATATATAGATGCATTTTTCATATACAAAAGTGTTTGCAGACGACTTTGCCAAATGACTAAATATCAGCAATTAAAGTTCTCGAATTTATCAAAACATAAGATTATTATTCAAATATTTTAATTGCTCTTCGAATACTCTTTAACTATATTGGTGACTATTGCGTATTTGGTTCATAAAAGGTTCTAAACTTAAAATTTGTTGAACATTATCTATTAAGAAAATAATCCTGAAAATGAGGAAAAGGAATTGAGACTGTAACAAACCTATGAGGTAAGCAATGAAGAATTTGACACTAAAGGGCAAATGCCGCGAAACATAATTAATAATTGTTAAGATCGAATGCAATTATAATAACGGAAAACAAACAAAATACACAAGAATTGTTTGCTTAGTTTGTCACTCAATATGAATGACTACATCTGGAGGCACTACCAAACCAGGATATTTTACTATAATGAATATTATACATAATACAAAGAATATAGTTATATTTATACTAGTTGAAATCTTAAACCACCAAGAAAATCCCTAACTACCAAGGAAAGAGGCTTAAATACAATTAGTCTCCAAAGTCAATAATAATACATTATGATATATATAATCATATATTCGATGATTTTCAGGATATTTACAAAAATACCTACCAAACAATAACTTGGTGGTTATTGCATTTTTTTTAAAAAGAAAAAAGAAATTTAGTGTCAATACAAACAAATTAAATGAGTTGCTATATACCAAAAAAAAAAAAGAAGTGGAGAAATTTAGTGTTACTCGAAATCACAATTACTAGATAAAATACTTGTTTATATCATTGTAATAAAAAGCGGTAAACGCTATTAAGACTCCAAAGACTTTCGAGAGTAGTAGGCAAACCATTCAAGCTTGTGTTCAGGATCTGAACAATTTTTCCTTTTTCCTTACCTAAAATCCAAAGCCCTATAAAAGAGAACCATAGAACGAACACGATTAACAAAGATAACAATTATTTGCTTAATTAAGTGAGAAAAAGCAAATTGATTGAAATGAGTCGAAGCCTGAAATAATAATGCTCAATAAATGAACAAAATAGAGGTAAAGAAAGAGTTGAAACCTACTTGCTACATAATAAAACTTTGAAATCATGATAAAGACTAAAGACAAGTTAGAGGAACCAAAAAGAATAAAACATAGACTAATATAATTACTAAATAAAACCATCTAAAACACATACCTGGGAAATCAATTAACTGAAGCTTTCGCCTCCATCCATAAAACAATGCTTCCAAATCCTAGAATTTATGTAGGATATGTAAATATACTAAATATGAAACAAAACTCAAAACAAAACAGAAATTCCAAGCCAAAATAATATACATTCTTTCTGTTTTTCACTAGTTCTGTTCCCAACAATTTTGGCACCTCTGAAGATCCAAAATCCAAGACCGACTCAAATATTATTAAAAAGTGAAAGATGAAAAGATTACAAAGATAGAAAGAAATTAAGCAACAAATCTGAATTGTTCAACATGACTATAATCATTTGAAATAAAAATGCTGCACAAGTCGGGTGTCGAATTATACCATTGTAACTGTCACAACTAGCACCATGCTTTGCCAAGCATCAGCCACACGATTTCTCTCCCTGTAAATATGAGTGGCCCGCACCGTGGCTAAGCCTTCATCAACTGATTCTGGGATGGTGTTGAGTTGATATGCAAATGCAACAATGGTGTTGAGAATACAAAGGTTCTAATGTAACATCATTTTGCTTTTCCTAATTTTTTCTATATCTACTAAAACATAATAATATTCGGTCATCTGTTAAAATAAATTTCACTATACATATAACGTATTACATTTCGATTTTGTAGAAAGATGTGACTTCCAATGTTGGTGGAATTGAATGAAATACTAAAGAACAAGCTATCCAGACAATACGATTGAAATATTAGTTCATACTCTTTTGTTGCTCATACATATTGTTTTACTTCAACAAATAAATATGTGTTTTAGCTAAAACACCAACCACTAATAACTATATTAGAAGCTCTCGTTCATAATTAATAACAACAATAAGAAATATCATATGATTAGAATTGAAAAATAAAAGTAAACCATCTACTTATGTTGATAACAAAAGCTATATATCAATTAAACATTCACCACTCTCGTATAAAGATTAAGACCGAAGCTCATTACCTGTAATCATTGAGCCTAGCAAAAGCACCCGTAATAGTCTAGAGTGTTCAGAAGGAGTTTGACAAGTACTCAATTAAGAAAGAAAGTGTACTTGCTCATTTAGGCGGAGCTAGTTCTCTGACTTGTCAATCGGATCACTATATAGTATCTACATCACTATTCTAAATTTTCCATTGCAAACATGCATCAAAGATATATTTCTTCTAGATTATCTAACGCCCACATCGAGAAGAATTAGTAACTTGAAAAGAAAAACTCTCACCAACTATTTTACATTTTCATTCACACGAATTCGGAAAAATGAACCTAAATCAATACTTAAGCAACTTTAATAGTACTTTTTATCGGATTTCTAGGTTCGAGACTTATCGGACACGACTTGAACCCGAAATGTAGTAGCTCAATGGACCTCAAGTTCCGAACTACTTAACCCAATGTTCCAAAAACATAATAGAAAGAGAGGCGAGGGAGATCTGAAACTCTTCTTCCGTAGATCTCTCTCTCTCTCTCTCTCTCTAATCTATCAATGGCGAAAGTTGCTGTCTTTATCTACATTACTTTAGCTTTTCTACTCCTCCTACTCATCTCCTACTCCCCTACCAAAACCTCCAACCGCCGCCACCGCCGCCTCAAGCTCCGTTCTTCTTTTAACTTCTCCGATCACCGCCTCCACCGCCACCACGACCCTATCCCTTTCGACCCTCTTGTTGCCGACCTCGAGCGCCGCCGTGAAGATAAAGAATGGGAGAAGCAGTACTTCGAGCACGCTCATCCCGAGGTTCTTCACCATTCTGATGATGATCATCATCATCAGGCAGCTCCTGCTCATGAGGGTCAGCCTGAGTGGGAAGATTTCATTGATGCTGAGGATTATTTGAATGATGAAGAGAAATTCAATGTCACTAACAGGTATTTTGTGCTCGATTCGGGTGTTCTTTGGATGAATTTCTTTGAATTTTATGCTACATTGTAGGAATTGTTTTGAGTTGAGTTGAAGATTTAGTTGATTGATACTTGTATATTAGGAAAGTTTTTTTTTTTTAAGTGGGTTGATTGAGAAGATAGTGTGACATTATGGATAGGTTATTGTTGATATTTCCGAAGCTTGATGTAGATCCGCCGGATGGTTCTGTGACTGAGCATGAATTGACTGAGTGGAACTTGAATTCGAAGAATTTGTTTTAATTTTATGCTACATTGTAGTTGATTTGATGTTTATTTGGAAGGATTGTGGGAATTGTTTTGAGTTGAGTTGAAATTCAGTTGATTGATACTTGTATATTAGGAAAGTTCTGTTTTTTTTAAGTGGGTTGATTGAGAAGATGCTGTGACATTATGGATAGGTTGTTGTTGCTATTTCCAAAGCTTGATGTGGATCCGCCTGATGGTTTTGTAACTGAGCATGAAATGACTGAGTGGAACTTGAACCAGGCTCAGAAAGAAGTCTTCCACAGAACTGAAAGAGAGATGGAGGTTCATGACAAAAACCGTGATGGTTTCATCTCTTTCTCCGAGTATGAGCCCCCTAGTTGGGTTCAGAATTCTGGTAAGTGCTCGTGCTTTTTGTTCTAGATTTTCGTTTTGTAAAAGCTCAGACGATATCTGCCAATTTATGTTTCTTTTAAGTGGTTTCATGTGATTACTGGTTCCCTTTTCATGAATCTTGATATGGTTTAGATTTCTTATTAATTCGGTGACCCTGTAAGCAAACATATTTTATTGCTTAAAGCTAACTTGCTGTATATATTGAAAACATATATGAAAAACCTTTAAGGAAACGGAGAAAAGGTGTATGCTTTGGCTTCCTGTTTGTTATGGAATTTATGAACACTCTGATAAACTCTCCTTGCTAACTAAATGTTGCTTAAAATGTGAATTGTAGTGACATTACCGTTTTCCTCTTTTTTGTCAAGCAAGTTAACATTTTTTTGCCTTTCATAATATGAAGTTGTCTCGTTCTCTATGAGTATAGTCATGTTGTCTGGACATATATTAAACTTGATTGAGGGGAGTTCTTGTTAAACTATGAGACTAGTGTGTTAACACTTGCCGATTACTAATTGTTATACTAATTTGTTTGTGGATGGAACTTTAGTCCCTTAAAGAAACTGAACTATAGGTGAGTGTCAGTGTGTCACAGCGAACAACAATGGTAAGAATACTATAAAGGGGTAACAATCCTATGCCATGAAACTTATAATGTAATATATTTGTTTTCTGTATTGACTTGGCTATTAGCTTGCATGCTTATTTCTCATTTTGGCTTGGTACGTAATTCATAGTAGCTTCAACAGCATTCTTGCCTTGTTCTATGAGATTTTCTAGTATGTTAGTTGTTTAATGATATATAGCCATTTTGGTTGATATTTGTTCACAGCCATTCTTTTCTAAATTTGGCAGATAACAATTCCTTTGGCTACGAAATGGGATGGTGGAAAGAAGAACATTTCAATGCCTCAGATGAGAATGGAGATGGTCTCTTGAATGTAACAGAGTTCAACGAGTGAGCCTCTAGCTAATTACCAAGCCTTTGTGGTTCCTCTTATTGAGGCCCTTATTTTTAACTCATCTATATGATTCTTTTAGCTTTTTGCATCCAGCAGATAGCAAAAATCCAAAGCTACTTCAGTGGTTGTGCAAGGAGGAAGTAAGGTAATACTGCTTTACTTGGATTTTGTATTGATAATTCAGTCGTTCGAATTCAATTTATTATTTAAATGGAAAGAGTAAGGGTGAATAAAATCAAGTTATTTATGTCAATAAGGTAACAAACTCGAGCTCAATCCGACTACAAAATGTAAGTTACAAGTCAAGACTTGTTCACAGCTCTAGGCAGGACCAAACAAGTGACAGATTGAACCTTGAGGATGTAATAATACGATGAAAAACATGGGAAC
This sequence comes from Euphorbia peplus, assembly GCA_028411795.1. Taxonomy (NCBI): domain Eukaryota; kingdom Viridiplantae; phylum Streptophyta; class Magnoliopsida; order Malpighiales; family Euphorbiaceae; genus Euphorbia; species Euphorbia peplus. Next base: position 504,173 of record CP110843.1, on the reverse strand, counting down.
TCGTTGGTCATTGTGGTCAAATGTCGAGCAATTATAATACTTAATTTTCAATGCACTTTTCCTGTTTCTGTCTAATTCTTGTTATCTATCATGTGATTTCATTTTTAGTTACAACCTACACACTTGCCACTTTTGCTAGTTCTTTTTTTTTGGTGCTTTACCTTGTTCATTTGATTGGCCTAGTTAATTTCCATTTGCACAAGTGCTTAACTCATTGCTTTTTTCACTTTCTTAGGGAACGAGATACAGACAAAGACGGGAAGGTTAATTTCAAAGAATTTTTTCATGGGCTCTTTGACTTAGTAAGAACTTACAATGAAGATGGCCATAATGATACACACCTATCTGATGATCATATGGAGGCTCCAGCTAAGGTGTTGTTTTCTCAGCTAGACAAAGATGGTGACGGGTAAATCTTTTGAAATCCATTGATTATTTTGTAGCTCTCGACTTATAGAAGTTACAGTACTTACTAAATTTGGTTTTTTCGTTTCAAAGATATTTGACATACACTGAATTACTGCCGATAATTGGAAAGCTTCATCCATCAGAGCGTTACTATGCAAAACAACAAGCAGATTACATCATACAACAGGTACCGTGAACATTTTCGACTTCTGTTATATGAATTTTCTTGGTAATTGTGAACCTTTTGTATAAAATTTCATTGCAGGCTGATACAGATAAAGATGGGAAGCTATCATTGATCGAGATGATTGAGAACCCATATGTATTTTATAGTGCCATTTTCAGTGAAGATGATGATGCTGATTATGATTTCCACGACGAGTTTCGTTAGTTTCAGTATTATAGGTAAGCTCACATTCCCAGTTGCTTGTTTATTCAGCACTCGATGTATGCTTTCTTTGAATCGAGAAGACATTTTATACTCGGTGCCATTTTCTTCCCCACCTGCAGGTTACAGCTAGAAGAAAACTACTAGACTTATAACATTGTTTTTCCAGAAACAATCTTGTGCATTAGAACACTAGCGAAAAGGTTTACGAGCTTAGTGAAACTTGGTGAAATCTTGCGTTGCTCCTTGACTCTAAATACGTAATTTGGACGTAGTTGGAAAAATTAAAACTCTGCTAAAAGATGTAATTTTTATCTGTTTCAGGATGGTAATTTATTACCCTGTTAGGAAGAAAAAGAAGGTTAGCTGCTTAGATATCTGTCAAAATATGTATTTGATACGAAAACTTGATCAGATACTTGTTTTGTAGAATGGGTAGTAAGTTTTTAGTAGTACTGTCAATTTATGATACGAAATACAATTTATACCATCATTATATTGCTTGATACCATTGCTATTCTGGTTTATTTGAAGATATCATGTGGAATATATATAGTTCAAATATCAATATCCATTACATGTTTACAATCTTACATAATTTTGAGTTCTCTTCTAAATTTGTTTAAAACGATTGTATAATCTATTTAATCAAGTTTTTTTAAATAGTTAATAATGATAAACTGGATATAAAATAGTTCCTTGAGGAGTTTTGCTAGCTGATTAAGTGTGTTGAGCTTGGCTATAGAAGTGTCAGACTCTCCCTAAGTAAGGTAGTAAAATTCTTCACAGTAAATAAAGTAAAATATTATGTAGAAGTCGATGTGAGCTTATTTAATACGTTTGGAGTATTTATAGGCATTGGTGTGTGCCAACTATGGGAGTGACACGACAAAGGCAAATAAATGAGTACAGGACAACTGGAGCGATAGATCAACCCGTTAGTCCATAAAAAGTAAAATCTCATCCGATCATGTATAAAGTAATCTCACAACGCGATTTTGAGGCATGGTATAAAATGCAGTTAGATGAGTCCTGACTCATCATCTACCATTGTACAATGATATAACTGAAATTCTAACTCGATCATTCCAAACATCTCTCTCAAATTTAACTAATAAATACAACAGAAACTTGATGTACTAAAACGATAACTGTCCCTATTTAGGAAGCTTCTTTTTTTGTTTTTTGTTTTTGAATTCCTCATCATCGTCGCCGTCTGTTTCAGTTAAATAGTCACCGTCGTCATCATCGTCGTCGGACGGTGGAGACGGATCGAGGCGAGCAGCATCTTTAGCCCACCGTATGATCTTCTCAACCTCATCCTCTTCATCATCATCATCACTATGAAGTTGAAGTTGAGGTTGAGGAGCAGATGAGGAAGCTTTGAGAGCAGCAAATCGAGCTAACAGATCATCGCCGTTCGGTTTAGGATCCGCCTCCGGAGGCCGCGACGGAGGTGGTTGTTTTGTAGTACTGTGTGTTTGTTTTGTTGATTTGAGAGCCTGAAAACGGCGATCGAGATCGGAGAGGAGGTAATCGGGGGAGACACGAGACATGTGAGAATCTATTGAAAGCTTTAGTAATACCTCATCTTGCGCTGCTTTAAGCAATTGCTCCACCTCCTCTTCGTCTCCGATCATCTTCTTCTTCGTCTTCATCGGGTTTTTGTTATTCATGTTTTTCTTTTATCGGATCTCCGATTCAGATTAGTGTTGCTGCCACTCGATTTATCTCGTTTCAGAAGCCACTCAGCAAGGGACACTTCAGCGATATGGCTCACGTGTCAGCCCACTATTGGTTCAGTACTTTATGAAAATGCAAGAGAAACACAACTTAAGGGCTAATAATCACCAGCAGCAAACACTTTCCAACACTCGACTCAATGTGGTTTGCATAGATCTTGAGATCGCCTCAAGCATTAACGATATTTCTAACGAGCCAATACCCAACTTACCTAAGTTTGGTATCAGTTTGGCTCGTTGACATCTCTAATCACCAGCAATAGAGTTTAATGACTATTTGTTAATAACCATGTTTAGATATTCGAATAGAATAAAATTGAATACAACTCTAATCATATAATGCCGATCTTAAATCATTTGGGAACTTAGTTTTATTGTTGTTGTAATATCATCATATGACACAACTAAAGCTTGCAATTGCATTATGTCATACAATTTACAGATGTTATTTTACAAGTGAAAGCATTTACTCTCACTGAAGCAAGTATGAATCCTCAGTTCATCAGCACAAACTGAAGTTGCGACCATATTGAAATTTGAACACTAACAATTTGAGTGCCTCATCGGAGAATTTGACAATACACATCCAAAGTCGGGTAGTTTTAAGATTCGAGCACAATATTAGGAATCAAACGTATCAAATATCTGCAAGCAAAATTTATTTTTTCGCAGTACCCTACTTCTCATTTGGGATAAAAGTTATACAGCTTTCAAATGACGATAATCGAGATATAACCCAAAAACCTACCAATATAATGAATACTAAAAGCTAAATATCTGCTCACAGCAGCTGATGTAAAATAATTTGGTTTCTGTTTCCTCAAAACAGTGCAAAAGTGCTCTTCTTGAATGAACTTTACTTAGAAAACTTGCTGCTGAACTTGATGGTACACCTCGTCTCGCCCCTGCTTCACTTACCCCACTGTCAATCCAAAGCCGAACTTGTAGTCTTTCTTCTGATGATCTAACTGCAATATATCAAATTTAAATCCCTTGTCAACCAGCAAGTTCGAGAGATTTGGCTTTTGACTCCATGCAAAAGGTAAATTACATTCAAAGAAAAGCCGATAACTAACGAAAGGATGAGCTCAGTACTCTTTTGTTTTAACTATGTCAACAAACTACGGTCAAGTAACTATGTCAAAGGTCATCGTTTCGTCAACATTTTAGAGGATTTTCTTTGAATGAGACTTTGATGGTAAATAATTTACGAGGTTTTTAGAACTTCTATAACGAATAAATTTTTGGAACCATAAGAGTCGAGTGGACGTTTAACCTATAACATGAGATATTTAAGATAACAGCTTATATTTTAACGAAACCACCATTTTACCTCTGCAGAAAGAACAAAATTGAGACCCATATTTAAACGCTCTTCCAAGAAAGCTGTCGCAGTGCCATTGGAATCAATTTTCCCTCTTAGACGAGCCTGAGACAACCACAATCATAGACGTTAGTTTTTGTAATTGGATTTGAAAACCTTTAAACCTGTTGCCATAGTTGTTACATATATATAGAGAAATCCAAGCATCTGAACTCATCAGATTGGACTAAACATTCAGTTATGAAGTCACTTCGGTGTAATTTTAGAACTGCATGCATTCCTAAATCAGGATTCCAAAGATAAATCACATATTACAAATGAATAAAGCTTAATAAGCCACTGAGAATTTGGCGATTGAAACTTACTTGTCTAAGGATGTAATCATAGCCGACACTTGCAGTCACGTCTCTTGACAAGTAGTTGTACATCATGTCAGTGGCCAGTGAAACCTTCACAAAGCAATGTGTAAGCATAGCATTTTGGTTCGATAACAAAACTAGCTTCCTTAATGAACTTCATTACTACCTTCTCAGAAATCTTTTGAACATAGCTCAAAAGCACCATCCCTGTACTTGCCACTTGCCCAGTAGCAACCTGAATGAAAGAAAATAAATTTGATTTGGTAAAAAAAAAAGAGCAAGGAATACCTGACTGCGAATGACTTCAAAGTAATTATATAATTGGATGATGATATTATGGCGTGTCTAAAACATGTAAAGAAGGTCAAGAGTACAGTAATACCATCTTATCTGTCTCATACCGAGCTGCATACCCAAGGCCAGACTTCCTATGCTGACCAGCCCAAAATACTTCACCACCCAAAGACATATTCGGGGTCACACTCTGCATTAATATGATAAAAAACATAGTAGAACAAATTTAGGAAGCTCTTTCATGCATCATAGCTTGTAAAGGAGAAAGAAAGAATAATAACCCCCCCAAACCACTCTCTCTGGTATATAGTTTAGTTTTATGGTTTACCCATTTGACCTTCTCTAGAAGGTATGGTAAATTGGAACTCCGTTGTTTAAAGCAGTATAATATCCAAGATGCTGCAAACATCTTGCTCCAGACTTCAAGCTCATTTATAAATAATTAAACACGGTTATAGCTATTGATTGCATGGACTTAATCTTACCTGAATGTAACTAGCCCCAAATAAGGCACCATTTCCCAGTTGAATCTGGGCCCTGTAGTCCTTACCCTGAAGATATAAGATCACACTTTTTATTGAAGGAAAAACAATAAACAAATAAACGCACCTAAAGGTAAAATCAAAAGAACGCACCTTGTAGTCAAAATTGAACATTGCATGTGACATATGAGGCTCATTTGTGAGCTGCATGAAAAATAAATATCAAGAAACGTTAGCCCATAAACCTCATACGCAAGTCCAAAAAGCGAATGACAAGATGGATGTTTCACCTGTGCATTAGCCTTCAAACTAAGATCATCGGTCAAATCACACTTCACTCTAGCATTTAATCTTCCATCAGTCAACACTCTCCCAATAAGCATCATCTGCAGAGAACATTTCAATAATATTAATATTTTCTAATACTTTCGAAGACAACAATAATGAGAATGCATTAATTGGTTAAAAGCTTCTGAAAGGCATATAAATGAAGTGTCTACCTGTGGATCAACAAAGTTAGCACCGAACTCATAGTGAGCAGTGGGGATTTTGATGGTTTCTGCCGATTGTGAGGGAAGTTCCATAGGTCCCATAAAGACACTGATAGCCAGCTAGAAAGTTAGAAGTTGCATAAATTCAAATGAAAAAATTGAAAAGCATCCAAAACAAAAGAAGCCAAACAACCTATGGCTGAGAGAGAACTTCTGATTAAGTCCTTTGGTAAAATCAAAACGCATCCCCTCAAAAACCTCTGGCTTTAAAGACACTGCGAAAATTTATCAGGAAACTCAGTTATCTATTTGAATGAGTAATAATCATTCAGCCAATTTTTTTTGCAGAAATCATCTGTTCCGAACATGTCTCATTCCCATATGTTCTTTAAAGAAGCAAAAGTACATGCAAAATTGCACACGTAGCATAAAGCACATTCAAACTCAAATACTAACAAAGAAATTAAACCAGCAGTTCGTATGCAATCCTATCGAGCTATTCATTTAACAGATAATCGAAAATCAAGCTTCCGCAAAGAAAGCACAAATTTGACAATCCTCTAACACAATTAAGCTTGAGTCACTTTTCTAATCCAACTAGAAACCACCAGTCAAAATTGGACCATTTACAGCTTCAGTAAGCCATAATATACGCGAAATTGCATAGGTAGTATAAAGCACATTCAAACTCAAATACTAACAAATAAATTAAACCCAGCAGTATGCTGTCCTACTAAGCTAGTCATTAAACAAATAATCAAAAATCAAGCTTTCACAAAGAAAGCACAATTACAAGTACAATACACAAATACAAGCAGAAATTTGACAACCCTCTAACAGAATTAAGTGCGAGTCACTTTTCTAATCCAAATATCAACCACCAGTCAAAACCGGACCATTTACAGCTTCTGCACGCCATAACATATACATTTACGAAATTGCATAATAATCAGCAACTACATATTCAACAAAGACAGCTGCTTGACCAAAACAGAGCCTTATTCTTGAAATGATTCAGGGTCGGGTAACATGAACCATCACAAGCAACTGTAAAGCTCAAGCCGTGTCTGCTACATAAATTCTCTCCCGCCACTCTGTCCTATTTACCACCAGATTTTCCTGAATCCCTAATGAACTCATATCACTCTCAATCACTCTCTTCCAAGTTTGCTCAGGACTTCCCCTACCCCTCACCATTTCAAGCGTTATAATTGGCACATCACTCGACCTTCTTTTTATACGCCCAAACCACCTTACTCGATTTTCCCTCATATTCTCTGTTACTCTTACTTTCATCCTAATAATTTCATTTCTCACCCAATCTTACCTCGTATCGCTCACATCCCCGACATCTTATCAACTATTGAAGGAAATTAGGGTTTCACACTTAAGCATGCTCCTACACCAAAATACCTATAAAAAATCACATAAACAAATACAGATCGAGAAATTCTATCAACAACAGAAGCAAAACCACATCGAGCAAATCAAAATAAACAGAAACTAAGCAAGCTAAACAAGCAAAATCCCGATGGAAAAAGGAACAAAACTTCTGAAAAATGAAGGAAAAAAAGTTTCAGAAACCGAACTCAGAGCTTCACGATGGAGTTCCTCGTAAGGGATAGGGCAAGGAAGCTTCATGTAATCGATTTTTTTCTGAGCTTCAATGACTTTGGTCACTGAAGCAGGAATTGCATCGCTGGAAAGCGGTGTAGTAGGAGGTATTGTCGCCGCCATTGCGGTATTTTGAGTTGCCGGAGAAGGAAAGAGAAGCGTCGCCGGAGACGGAGGAGATGGAGAGTGGCGGCGATGATGGAGAGTGGCTGTGTGTGATGTTTTCTCCTTCCGGTTGTTGTTGTTGTGGGTTTAGTGAAGGGTTTTAAATACGTCTGTTTTATGGGCCTGGGCCTTGTAAAGGGCTTTTTTGGGCCTAGAGTAGTCGGTCCAAGTACGAATCAGCCCGACGTGCTTGGACCGAGGTTAAATTTAAGCTCGTGTTTGAAAATCTATATAGATATATAAAAGGGGAGCTCATTTACCCTCACCACAATCATCCACCTCATCAAAAGATGAGGTGTCAACTCCACATTTTTTCACAATTATGTAATATATATTCTATTTAAATTACAAAACCAAAATCTAAATGTCTTGAAACAAAATATTAATTATTAGTAATTTCACTCATTAATTTTTTAAATAATCTCTCCATTTTCACTTTACGGTTACTTCCTCCTTAATTCCATTATTCTAAATAGATGGCTTTCAGAATCCTAGCTTTTCTCTTTGATGTAAGCCTTGAATTACTACCCATTAATGCCCCTTAATATCCATTATGCATTTTCTCAAGTTCATGCTCTTACAACTTCAAGGAAGTTACAAACTAAAGTTATAAATCACTTTTGTCATTCCCTTCTCCACAAAATTGAATTTTCACTTTATGTTTTGCTCTTCACAGTATCAATATTCTCTATTGGTTAGTAATGGTAGCCAATTTAGGATTCCGCAATTTAGATGATATTCGACTATGGTGTTCTCCATTTGCAATTCGGAGAGAAAGAAAAGTTAGGAGTGCCAAACCATTGATCAAGAGGTATCTGTGTAATATCTTATATATATTTAATTTTCATGCCTACAAATTTTTACACATCTACTCCCCATTATTAATGGCTACTACTCATTTGCAAACTGAAATATGATCACATTGTTTGATTGATAATTATCATCCGAGAACCTAAAATTCAGTGGGTTGGGTTAACCTACTGTATGGTTCTGAATTCATTCATATACAGAAAAAAACATTCTTCTGCTCTCCATTAGGTAATGGTAATGATAGACAATATAGAAATATGAAGCTAGAAAATGGTGACCATATTCATATATGTATGGTTCGCATTTTGGAAATTGAAACTTGAAAACTGATGGATACAGTTAAATTTCTATATTACGAGATTCATGGAAAAGACATGCATATTTTCATTCTTCTAACAGGTATAACATCCTTTTAGTTGCAATTACAATTAGATTTATTTATTTCAATAAAAGCTCTTAAATGGATGAATAGGCATTATTTTTTTTGTTGGTTTATTGGAATAAAGTTTGAAATTATTTTTCAGTTTATATTCTCAATTTTATATAGAACATATTTTTTGTTTTTTGTTTTCAATCTTTTATTTCTTACTTTTCATCTAAATGAGTGAAATGTAAGATTGATTACCTCATAATTTACTACTGTATTTTAAGTTTGCTAAAGAATTATTGTTTATTCTAACTGAAAAAAACAAAGTATGAAGGGAGTATTTGTTATCGAGTTTTTTAATCTAAATTTCAAATAAATATACAAATAATATCAAAAAATAAATTTACATTCGCGCAAAGCGCGAGTGTCCGACTAGTCAAATCTTAAAATTCAATCGAATGAATCTATCTAGAAAACATTTATTGTAAATTTATGAATGACACATGATTTATGAGGGTATGAATGTTTTGAAAACTTTTTGACGTGTTTGAAATTTTTTTCTTTTCCAGAGATTTGTATCTAGAGATAAATTGATGTCAAAATGTCGTGAAAAGGAAAGCGAGGAATATTTAGAGGTTGTTAAGGCTAGGTGGTACATAATAGTGTTGCATTCAATGAATGTAAGTAAATGGTTTTGTATGTATTTGTATATGGCACGTTATCATGATATGTTGTAGTTTATGTGTTGTCGAGTTACACGATTCTATTGTGAAATTTATGAATTGTCACTCCGAAAGAAGAAAAAATAAATAATTTTAGAGTGTTGGAGAGGTGTTAAACTTTTACTTATTTTAATTGCTATACATGAAAAATAATGATAATTACTAGTGTGGACATATTTATTTATGGTTGTGTTGAATATTTGGTTGACATTGAAAAATGGGAAACGGCAGCGTTTTGGAGGGTTGAGAGTTGAATTGAAAACGGCAGCGTAGCGCGCGGTTGAGAGTTGCAGAGAGAGCAGGCAGGGTTGTGGTCTGGTGGTTGCGGCGGATTGTAAGCAAGAGTAGAGTAGAGTAGAATTGAAGCAGAAGAGAGAGATTAGTAAAGTATGTATTCAAATTCAGATTATAGCAACGGTAACCACAACCACCACCGGGAACGAGTCAGAAGAGGTCCACGTGGGCGTTCAAGAGATGGGTTTAGGGTTTCTGGTGATCAAGAAATCGCCCCCTGTACTGATTTTGACATGGCCTACTTTCATTCTTATGCTCATGTTGGCATCCACCAAGAAATGATCAAGGTTCTTCCTTTTTACTTCTTCTTCTTCTACTATTAATTACGCTATCTGAAGATTTCCAGTTCACTGCTTTCTTTTCTTTTCTTTTCTTATTTACTAATTTCTGGGGGGAAATTTCCAAGTCAATACATTTACTCACACCTTACACCTGGGGTATCTAATATCACACCTTCACAGTGTAAAACTGATTCATCTATGTTGTATGGACATGGAAAATCGACACAGACACGGATAGGAATATGTTATCTCTAAAATATAACCTTCATAAAATATCCTACAAATACAAATTAAATCACACCAACACAGATACACACACTGCTAAAAGGAGTGCCCTTGCAAAATACTCATTCATGCCGAATGTCCATGACAAAAGAGAAAATGTCTAACTGGGAGAGGGGTATAGGGAAAACGTGGATGAAAATTCACTGAAACTAGGATTTACTATACATGGTTCAGTTTCCTATTTGCATCTCAGTTCAGAGTAGAATATTTGGATATTGCCAACTTCATTGCTATTTTTTCGTCCTCATTTATTTGCACATGATCATTGGGTTTCTTTTGGTTTTATGATAGCATATCTGCTTTTGTTTTCTCTGCACAGGATCGAGTGCGTACAGAGACTTATAAAACCGCAATCATGCAGCATCAGAGTTATATTGAAGGCAAAGTAATATCAAAGTTTCGATCTTTTCGTTAGAAAATTCTCTGCATTCTTCTCAGTTTTATTGCTCTATCTTTTGATGTTATTACCCTATGTTTTTTGTAATATAATAAACTGCTTCTGCATATAATACCTAAGGCTCAAAAGTTTGAATAGGATGATGATGTGTCATATTCCAACACTTGATGTACTATATACATCCTTTTATATGTAATATGTATATTGATTTTCATGTTCGTATATGCACATGTGTTCAGGTTGTTGTGGATGTTGGCTGTGGCACGGGAATTCTATCCATATTTTGTGCTCAAGCTGGTGCAAAACGGGTACGATTTATTGTTATTCATTCTTCGTCTAACTTAAATTACCATGGCTTGAAGTATTTTTAATCTTCATGCATATAGTTCCTGAAAATGATATTGTCTGTCCAGGTATACGCCGTGGATGCAAGTGACATTGCAGTGCAGGTATATAATTATTTCAGCACGCTACTCGGTTTGTTGTTTTGCCCAACATGAGCCATGAAACATAAATTTATATTTTCGTGTAAAATGGGAATGAAGCAACTGCATTGCGTACACTATCTCAATACTATTAAGGAATGAGATAAGAATTATCATTGTGGCATCTTGTGTTGTGTTTTGGACTTTACTTCTTTTTGAATAAAAGCAGAGGTCGAGGAACGACAAACTTTAGTTCTTTTATAATTCTGTAACTCTCATATGATTTGTATAGGAAATCATGATGAAATTGGGTTTGATTGATCTCGCAATTTGTTTAAGCAGGCAAATGAAGTTGTGAAGGCAAACAATTTATCTGACAAGATCATTGTATTACATGGACGAGTCGAGGTAGGCGTCGTATACTGGCAGATATGAGTCATTTGGTGGGCTTCGAGACTATTGGTTCCTCTAAGTTCCAATGATCTTAATGCTTTTGGGTTATCATTAATCACATTACATTTATGCCTCCATAAACCAGTTGAATCATTAAAGGGTATTATTTTGCAGGATGTTGAAATTGACGAGGAAGTTGATGTTATCATTTCTGAGTGGATGGGCTACATGCTCTTGTATGAGGTGATAATCAAAATATCATCGTATATGGCAACTGTGATTTTTTTCGTAAAGAAAAAGCCTCTTCTTTCCCCAAAATAGTAACGAATTTTAAGGATTTTTATATTTTCTAAACTGCAGAGCATGCTTGGAAGTGTTATAGCTGCCAGGGACAAATGGCTAAAACGTGGTGGCCTAATTCTTCCATCAAATGCATCAGTAAGATACCTTTCATGCTTCAGTGTTCTCCCCATGGTCTGTATCTTAGCATTGTTAACATGAAAAATGGTATTTCTGATAGAACCTCGAGCACAATAAACCAAACAGGAAAGGAAAAGAAACACAACTAGCGAATGAGAGAGAATCATATAAATTAAGTTCTAATCTTACTAATGAATCCCCATAAAAAGAAGATGAGCACAATAGCTATGCAAGCACAGCTCCAAGGAGAAACCTCTTTATCTAAAACAAAAATGGAAGTGATCCTTTTAAAAAAAAAAAAAAAAACCCTTTCCTTCTCTTTGGTTTGCGTATTTATCTAACCAATTGCACCAGCACACTCTCCCACACAAAACGGTGATCCAAAATCTACCTCTCCTTGGCAATGGGCTCCTTACTCTATCAGTTCATTCCTTTGCTTCCACTATATGATGTGTAGTTTGTCTAGCCAAGTTTTTTCTAATGCAAGATTAATTTTTATTTAGTTGAATGATTTGCTGAAGCAAACAAAGGAGGAATCTGATTTCGATCTGTATATATTTCGACTCCAACACTTATTTATGATCCTAATGTCTAACAATTACTCTATGCAGTTGTACATGGCACCTGTGACACATCCTGATAGATACACTGAAAGCATTGATTTTTGGCGAAATGTTTATGGAATTGATAGTGAGTATCAACATGTATGAGATTCTTAAAAATAGGAAACTGGGTTACATTTGTTTTTCCTATGTGGACTTGAGATGTGACTAGGAATTTTCTCTTCATTATTCTTGGGTCAGTGTCCGCCATGATGCCATTGGCAAAGCAGTGTGCATTTGAGGAGCCATCAGTGGAGACAATATCGGGCGAGAATGTCTTGACGTGGCCACATGTGGTGAGTCTTCTAATTTTAATCACTAGTAGCGTTTTTACTCGTCATTTAATTTTGGGCTAGTGATATGAAGCTCTTATGAATCAAGTTATGAGGGTTATATATGCATATGTATCTGCATTGAAAGTCCTTTCTCTTGGACTACTATATTTTCATACACAAATAGTTCCATTACTCGAGTCAGAAGTGTTCGCGTTTTGGGACAACTCGTGGAAATTGAACTTCATCCTTGGATTTTTCGCATCCCAATTATTCCCAAGTGAACTATATCAATACGTGTAACTCTGTAAATTAGTGTGTATTTCCCTATGCACTTAATCGTAAAAAAGAACTCGTAAGTGTCTTCTATATTCAAATGTTAAACAAATTGTTATGATTTATCCGAGTGAGTTCTAAAACCATCGTGTTTCTCAAGAATATATCTGGAATGGACTTCATGGTATTATCTGTATTCCCGGTTTCAAAATTTTTTACTGTTACAGGTTAAGCTCGTTGATTGCTATACAATTCAACCTCAAGAACTGGAATCTGTCTCAACAAAATTTAAGTTCCAGTCTATGATGAGAGGTGGTTTCTCTTCTCCCGCTGTTAAATATGCCACATCCAGAAAAAGATAATCACATCCCTTAATGCTTCTATGCGCATTGCAAATTATTTCTCATAATCGGCCACCAGAAGAAAATGCAAACCAAAAAATTACAAGTATAATCTGAAAGGTCACGCGACCGTGCTACACTGATGCTTGAGACACGATCTTCTCTTCTACTTGTTGATTATGTTATTCTGGTTGTTTTACCTGCTGTTTTCTATGCACGCAATTTTATGTTTTTATAAATTTACAGCTCCACTGCACGGGTTTGCATTTTGGTTTGATGTTGAATTCTGCGGGCCTGAAACGGCTACTGTTCCAAGCGATCCTCCGGTAGATGGGAATCACAACAAGAAAAGGATGAATCCTAATGATGCACTTGTTCTTTCCACCGCACCCGAGGACCCACCAACACACTGGCAACAGGTATTGTAAATTCATGTCCTGTTCACTTGAATTATTTTCATGTCCATCAATATATAGTTGGAGATCGTCATCCAAATTACCTTTTGCAGACAGTCATCTATTTTTATGATCCGATAGACGTGGAGCAAGATCAACTCATTGAGGGTTCAGTGACACTATCGCAAAGCAAAGAAAACCGCAGATTCATGAATATTCACCTTGAATACACGTAAGTCACGCAATTTGTTTAATAGGTTCAGATTCAATCTTACTCATGGTGAAGAGGGATTTATATAGCTTATAAATTTTGTTTCCAATGTTAACAGTCGTCTGTATTTTCTCTTGCAGCTCTGGTGGTCGATCTTTTGTAAAAGAGACAGTAATGAGATGATCCCCCTTGAGAGACGTTTCCGGGTTTTACGAGATTGAACAATGAGTTACAGGATATTATGATTTTGAAGCCTTGCATAGAAATTGAGATCGACCTTCATCATGGCTGCAAAGTCCGGCGAACTTGGTCTCGTGAGGCCAAGCTTCTCAGCTAACCAGTGTGCTTATTCTTGGGTTTTACTAATTGCTACCTTCAAAAGATGAAACTATTATAAGTAGAAAGTCATTAATTGCTAGGATTTGAAGTATGCAGTTTTAGGTTACTTGAGTTTTCCATAGAATTCAGTATTTCTAATGCTGGTTTTGTCATAGTTGTAATTTCTGTTTTTGATTGCTAACAAAATTCTATTATTGGCATATATACATATGACTATTTAGTCGAAGATTATGGGTTGTGTTGTTAATTTTGACAGGTCAACACGACTTATAAAGACATGGAAATAATTCTTTCAAATTGATGAACATAAAAATAAGAACTATGATTCTTTTAAGAAAAAGTAATTTTAATGCAATAAACTAATTTCTTTTATAAAACGTGTATGTAAATAAAATGTACGATCAAACATGATTCATATATAACATAATACCAAATTGACCTATGTGAATTCTAGAATTAATAATCTATTTGTTAAGTCAAATTATTTCACACAACACCGTGCCATTTATATGTCGACTATGTATCAATATATCCTAAAAACTTATGTTTTTAGATATTGTAATGCTTGAGAATCCTCCTAATTCCTTAAGCCGAGTTTCTTTATGTATTTCATTCCTGGTGTGATTGAATGACTAACTTTATGAACTATTCGTGTTATAATAAAAAAATCAGTAATAATGTGGATGCTACACATTATTGTTTTGTTTTTTGATGGAGTGTCCTCCATTTTGTTCATATTACTTTGGTGTTTTCATATTAATTTGGTGTTGTACTAGGTTTCATGAAGTTAATTTGTGATGACTGATGCATGTTAGAGATAATTCTATTATCTCAGATATTCTAGGGATTAAGTTTATTCAAACTCAAATTTTATCTTATCCCACAACATCTGTAACTAATCTGGTTCAATTAGGTTTAGACCTAGTCCATCTCTCCTAGTATAAATATCCTGTACTGTATCTTGTTCAAAAGCACATAGCTATTCAAAATCAACAACAAGCTATTCAAAATCTTCGATACAACAAAACCAAAATGCAAATTCATTCTGTATCTTGTTCAAAAGCACACAGCTATTCAAAATCAACAACAAGCTATTCAAAATCTTCCATAGTTCGATACAACAACAAAACCAAAATGCAAATTCATTGATCCAGGGGTTCCTTGGTCACGTTGGAGTTGTAGACGAACAAGGACTTTCCATCATAAGGCTCTCCGGTTTTCACCATAGGAAGGTGATAGAGAACAATCTGATCACGATCAATTCTGCCTCTAGGCTCGACATTACTTGCACTATCTTGAAAATTCCACTTGCATACCCCGTCCTCCTCTCCAAAACCATCGAGCATAATCACATGTTTTAGGGGTACCCCTCTTTTATCATAAATATAGGTCAACTCACCCGGTACACTTTTAGAAGGAATCTTCAGATCAAATGTACCTAGAACAGGACCTCTGTACATTATCTGTCTACAGATCTGTTTATAATCTTCATCAGTGCACTGTCCAATAACCTCTTCATATCTTGAAAACTTATACACCTTACGACCCTGTAATGAAAAATATAAAGTCACACCAGCAAACAAACACAACAACAGGTTAACTATGATACTTATTATTATTCAAATGCATTACCAGTTCGTATCCCTGTTCGTTGTAACTCTCTTCGGTCATAACTCCTTGATGCATCAACTTCTCAAGCACCTTATCGATACTGTTAATGTCCTCTTTATCCATGGAATCAAAAAGATGTTTAACCGACAACTTGGGGAATAATCCAGGTTGGTTGGTTAGGTGGTGTATCATTCTGTGTTGTGCTTCTAGGCAACCCACAGCAGCAACCAGGATGCACGTCGGTCCTATTTGCGTTTGAGGAGTCGGAAGAATCTCCTCGCCGTTCAGCAGTCTACCCACGTATGACCATTCGTAATCAAAATTGGGTTGTAAGTCAGGTCCCGGGTCAGGATATGGGTTCGCTGTTAACTCACCATCAATCTCAGCATTGCTATGTTTTCTATCACAAACTTGTTTGGAAAACATTAGTGATTCAGTCGTCTGCTCGACATGTTCAGCATCACTCCTCACATGCATTAAGATCAAACTCTTTGAATCTCTTCCTAAAGAGCTTTGCAGAAGGTGGCTGAGTTTAGAATCCTTGTAAGGAAAGTACTTACTTTGTGAAGCTAAAGCTAAAATAGCTTCACAAAGTGCACCAAGCGATTTGTTAATGAATCTGGACTCCTTCATCAGAATGTTTTTCATCTCTTCCCTCTCCAATTCCCAACGGAAAAAATCATATCCATAAGGACGTTCATCTTCAGGAAGTAAATCTTGTTTTACATCTGTAATACTAGCAAGATCAACAAGCCATAGGTTATTTTCCCCAGCCTCGGTCCTAACTGTCACCCGCAACAAGCTGTGTGATCGGCTGCTCTGATAATTTTCTTTTGTTACTTTAACTGATCTGGCTTTTGCCCCGAACTCTATTAGCTTCAACGCTTCCTCTTTGCCACAAACACTAGCAAGTCCTGGAACTTCTCCTAGCTCTATATCCAACCTGAAAGAAAGCAGTTAATAAAACATGTATTAGTCTATCAGTTTTCTTTTCTTTCCCATGCATATAGTTTTAGTTATTCAAATGAATACAATCACTCAGCTTGTTGGAGTTGTCGACAAGGAGATCTCTAATCATTTCATTGTAAACTTCCAACATGCTAACAGATATTTCACAACTTGGAGTTTTCTCTTCAATTCTCTGAAACAGCTCTTCCAGTGTTCTATAATACAGTCCTCTGTTATTAGGGGAGCCCTCCATGGTGTATGTCTTTCCGGATCCACTTGACCCGTAAGCAAACACGCATACATTACCACCTTCAAGCACCGATAGCAGAACCGGTTTAATTTTTTCAAAAACAGCATCTGCACGTTATTTGTTATTAGACAAGAATCCCAAGCAACTAAATAAATTAAAAGCACACATTCTTTGTAGGAAAACACATTTGAGGTCTTGAACAGCACGAAAGCTATAGTCGTTAGAAAAAGATAGTGTTGTTTTAGTGCCATGATTCTCTGTTTTTCCGTTACTATTCCTGCTATATTTAAACTCATTATCAGATCAATAAAAACATATCTTTCAAAATTGAGTTGCTACTAAATATCTCATTCATTCTTTTTTTTCTTGAATTTGAAGCTAAGACAAGAAACCGAACATTGAATTTCACTACATCATAAAATCTACTATACTGGGAACTTACAACCGGGAAGTAATGTGCAAATAAGTAGGTACCTTGGTTATCTCCGGGGCTAAAGACATGATCGAACTCGAAAGTAGATGACATAACACGCACTTGAGAGGAGTCAAATCCAAGACCGCTTTTTTCATCGGATTCTAACGGCCTACATCTGCAGAAGATGTCAAAATCCCCTCCTGGTTTCAAGAATGAAAAAAAGAAAACGTTAAACTGCAATCTTGACACACAAGAAGAAAGAAAACAAGAAAAGGAAGGAAAGCACACCTTTTTTCGTATCTCCTTCTTCCTCCATACTTCTTGAAGATGGAGGGAATGCTGAAGAAGAAGAAGAAGAAGAAGAAGAAGAAGAAACGAAAAAGAATGAAAATGAAATGCACTGCTCCTCAAGCTTGTGCACAGTGCGTCAACTTCAATTTCTGTTTGGCTGTGACCCCCAATTTTAAATTGAAAAAAATACAAGTACACGTAGTAATTAATACATTAGGGTGTTACTAATTGGCCGTCAGTCGGTCGTTTTTTCGGTCAACCAGACGTGTTTTTACAAATATACCCTTAAGCATAATGGGCGAGACTTTGGGCGTGAAGTGGGAAGGCGCTCAAACATGCTAGTTGCCGACCTATACAAACATTAAACGAATTTAATATGCCTTATTTGAAGATAAAATGTCACTTGCTACATTTGTGCTTCGATACAACCTATCTTGTGAACATATACAAAATGCCACTAGTTACATTTGTGGCAATTAATCAACACGGTCATTTATTATACCATGGTGTTGTTATGTGCCCGCAAATAGGATCTCGTCACAAGTCGATTAACTGAAAAGTCTAGCTGAGATAGCTTGCTTTTCTTTTTGTTGTTGTTTCTTGAACGACCTATCTTGGATAATTATCAGCTCCTCAAAGGGAGACTAAAACCTTGGATCTCGTTAAAGAAAGAATCTGATCTCCTGAACTCACTATGAGTTAACTATTAAAATTCTCGTTTTGTTTTATTGATAGTCTTGTCCTTTAAGTAGAACAAGTTTCATTACAAAATAAGAAGTAAAACATAAATAGGAATCCTAATACTATAATGACTAAATTAATAACTTAGTACTAAATAACTAGCGCAGGAAATAAAAAACTCCAAAACAGATAAAACTACTAATGTCTACTAATTAAGAACTAAACAACTAACCAATAACTAACGCCCACAACATTACTCCCCTCTTGGACTAAGAGCTTGTCCGCAAGCTCGAACTTAGGCAGGAACTCACATTTGTCATCCTACTGCATCCTCTGGTTAGCCCATCAAAAAGCAGAATAGTTTCTTGCACTTGTGTTTGGGCGAGTAAAGTTCATCACAGTTGAAACACAACCCCTTAGCCCTTCGCTCCGCCATGTCAGCTCGAGACAATCTTTTGACTGGAGGCGCATTGATGCCACTTGCTGAGGTGTTATTCCAACCAATATTTTGATCACTGTATGATGAGTTAAGCCCCTTTGAATCTTCCCATGAAGAGTTGACTTGTCCCACTGTTCCTTGGCTGATTAACAACTTCCTTTCAAAAGCCCTTGCAAGATTCATAGCAGTAACTAAATTCGGAGGATTTTGCATCTCCACATCCAACCTTAGGGTTTCCGACAATCCAACAGTAAAGAAATCGACTTGTTGATCAGCTCGAACAGACATATCCCTTGCTAGAAGGGTTTGAAATTGTTGTTGGTACTCTACAACGGATTCAGTTTGTCGGAGATTAGTTAGTTCACCCAATGGGTTACTACACGATGGTGGTCCAAAACGCAGCAAACAATAGGACTTGAATTGATTCCAAGTGAGAGCAGGCTCCTCTTGTTCGAGTCGATAATACCATAATTGTGCTTCTCCCACCATGTGGAAGACAGCTAACCCTACCTTCTCCCTTCTTTTTGTATTTTGATTGTTGAAAAATTGCTCACAACGGTACAACCAGCCTAAAGGATCCTCCTTTCCATCATAAGAAGGAAACTGAAGTCACGTATACTTCAGAACAGTGTTTGAATTTCAGTAATGGTCACCTTCTCCCGTGTCATCCCCATCTTTGTGCTCGTTTCCTCCTTTGTTTTCCAGCTGCAACTCCAGCAAACGTTGGATTGTTGTCATACCTTCTCTTAACTCTCGTATCTCTAGGCTAACCTTCTTATCAGATTCAATTAGCCGACGATCCAGATCAAGAACGATAGCTTTCAATTGATCAAAATCACCCATGACGATAGGCTCTGATACCAATTAGTTATGTGCCCGCGAATAAGATCTCATCACAGGTCGATTAACTGAAAAGTCTAGCTGAGAACTTGCTTTTCTCTTTGTTGTTGTTTCTTGAACGACTTATCTTGGATATTTGTCAGCTCCTCAAAGGGAGACTCAAACCTTGGACCTCGTTAAAGAGAGAATCTGATCTCCTGAACTCACTATGAGTTAACTATTAAAATTCTCGTTTTGTTTTATTTATAGTCTTGTCCTTTAAATAGAACAAGGTTCATTACAAAATAAGAAGTAAAACATAAATAGGAATCCTAATACTATAATGACTAAATTAATAACTTAATACTAAATAACTAACGCATGAAATAAAAGACTCCAAAACAGATAAAACTACTAATGTCTACTAATTAAGAATTAAACAACTATCTATCAAAAAAAAAAGAACTAAACAACTAACTAAGAACTAACGCTCACAACATGTGTGCCCTAGTATGTAATGAAGATATTGCTTCTCTTAGGTGGATGTTCAACGCTTGGTAGGAGGCAATGGGACGAGAACTGCAGGCTATCCTTACAGACCAATGCGATTGCATAAGGGCAATTATTTTTATAAGTCTTACTCAGCAGGTGCTGAAAGAATCAATTTTTGCTTCATCAATGGACTCGGAAGAGAATGCATAAGACAATCTAGAAGATGATATTCAGAAGCTGGAAGCTCCGCTTTAAAGACTTTCAAAAGATTGATCAAGCTCTCCTCAGAAGTTCAAGCATCCAGAAGCAATGTTTCCGTTAAGATCAGAAGACCAAAACAAAGGGAATTTTATGTTCGGAAGGTAGATCACATGTTTAGTTAAGCATTTAATGCACCTCTCAAGTGCATTTAATGCTAAGCGCCAAAGTTCAAAAAGCTGTCAAAGGGCGCCTGCACTGTTCACTACAAACAAACCTCCTTTCTTCCATGTCTATCCTTTGTCGATCTTAAAGAAGAGATTTTTCCAGTCAACCTTCTTTTGCAATTAAAATCTCTTACCTGTTTTGGATTAAATGACAAGGTTAACGAAATCAAAGCTGCTTGAAGACCGTTTGAAGAACAAGACAGAGTAACGGCTACAACTCTATCTCCTCTCAAATTCAAACTCCAATTTAAAGCAACGGTCATCTCCAAGCACTATATAAGTAGCCATGCTCTCTGTCTTACACACGCAAAATTTTCTAGCATTCTTAACGCACTGATTTTATTGCAAAAACAGAGCATTCCATTCTTTCCTTTCTTATTTAATTTTGTAAACGAGAGAGTGAAGAAAATACAAGTTCATAATAGAATTGTAAACTGATATCGTTTGTGATATTCAGTCAGATTGAGAGAAAAACCATTTGAGGTTTGAGTTGGGTGAAAAATCTAGAAAAACAGAGTTGTTGTCTGTTCTGGTGGAAATCCTTTAACTCACTCTAGATTGGTCAGAACTTAGTGAGAAATTAGCTAAAGTTCTGTTTATGTAAAGGAGCTTTTGAACTTGCCATAAACGTTCTGAATAGTGGATTTAAATCTCTATTGACTGTGCTCACAGGGGACAGGACGTAGTCACAAGACATTTGCGGTGAACCTGGATAAATCGATTGTTCACAGGATCTTCTGAACCATTTCTTCCTTCTATTTTACTTGTTATATTTGCTTCTGTACAATTGCATCATATTTAAGTGCTGAAACAATCTGCCTCTGACTTTCTGCTTTATTTAGAAGACTATCCAGAAACTCTGTCTTACAGAAATTCTGTGGCTGAAAGACAAAATATGTCATAAAGCAGAGTTTCTCACAGCAGCGCTTCCCAGAAGCTTGCTTCTGATTCCGAAGAAACAAGATTTTGTCCAAAGTTTCTCAAAACTTGAAATTGGACATAAACACTTATTCACCCCATATAGGTGATTCTGATCTTGTTAGGGCCAACAGATTTGTCCTTTAATACTTGGCTACTATCAAGATCTTTATTTATTTCAAGTCAACGTGCAAAGCGTCCCAATGTGCATATGCTTTATCATACAACTTGATAGCACCATATTAAAAGGTGCCCGATCAAATGATCTGCCCTTTAATACTTGGATACTACCAAGATCTTCGAGACAACAAACAAGCAAATGAGTTGATCCTTCGTCAATATGGCAAGCTTGGTCGCACCGTGGTTAACGCAGATGCAAAAAGCTCAGGAACCAACTCTCATGTTTGTCCCTTTGTTGTATCAAGCCCATTAGATTGAGAAAGTCTCGTGAGGAAGAAAGCCTTTTTGATGAAAATCAAGCTCAGCCGCCAATTGTGATTCACAAACGATGACATATAAAAAAGAGCCATGAGATGCAAAACACCAATATTCTGGAGATGATGGGCAATGCCACAAAAAAATATAATCCAAATCGTTTTCAATTGCCACAAGATGACAAACGATTTGTTGCAGAGGTGAGAAAGGTGAGAGTAATTGAATTTTTAAAGTGTATAAAGTCCTCTGTCATGAAGGATTAGTTTGCTTTTTAATACTAATTAGTCTTTCAAATCCAAACCAATTCAAACTCTCTTTTTGTCCCTATCTTTCAGAATTCTGTTTCAGTTTTAGTTATATATTTATTTATTCTATTTTATTAGTTTTTTTTTATGTTCTTTTTAGGTGGTCTAAATATTTGCGTGGAGTTAACTTGTTAAAAACGGAGCGCTGGTTGGATTGAACTAAACCGGGTATGCTAAATTGGAAATTAAACACCAACGGGTCTCGCAAAGAGGAGAACAACCGTATAGCAGCTGGTGGGATCATCCGAGACTATAATGGCATGTGGATTGGTGGGTTTCTTCATAATATAGGCAAAGGGAGTTCTTTCGAGGCCGAGCTTTGGGGTATTCTTTCGGGGCTCAGATTTGTGATTACAAAAGGAGCCACGAGATTGAAAAGTAAATCAGGTTGTGCTGAAGCTATTGCTTTAATTAATAATCCTTGCCTGGTACATCATCCCTCTCGTTCTCTTATTCGATATGCAAATTGAATCAAGTGATTAAAGTTGTTCATGTTTTCCGAGAACAAAACCGGTGCGCTAACGCTCTTGCAAAGAATGCGTTTTTAGTCCCTTTGGGAATTACTGCTCTTGATCAAGACCCACCAGATATTTTGCAACTTCTCGAAGACGACATATTAGAAGTTTCTCTACCCCGCCTTGTAGCCATTTAGTGTGGCCTGTTTTCTTTTTATTTCTTCTTTCTTTTTTCTGTTGCTGTTTTACTTTCCTCTATAACCAAAAAAAAATATTTGCATGAATATGTTCAGATTATTTTTATCCAAAAATCAGAAAGATCAGAAAGATCGATGGAGAAGTGACTTGCAAGCAGTTTCCCTCCAATGTCTATAAATATCAGAAAGATCGATGAAAAAAAGTCCAACTAGATCGTCAATCAAAACATAACAAAACTCTAGCAATTCCATTTTAGACTTCAGACTTTATCAATTTTCAATTTCTTTAGTTAATCAGTTTCCTTATATTCATACGTTCAATTTTCTTAGTTATAATTTCCTTCAATTCAATTTCGATAGAAGTACATCATTTTCTCTATTCATTAGTGTCAGCAATATAATGAGTGTAAGATTTCTGTTTCAGAACATTAAAGGTATTCTGTTGGAAAGTATTATGGACAAAACAAAAATTTAGTTACTCACCAATTTTATCCGACATCTTCTTCATTATATGCCACATACAAAGTCTATGCTCTGTCTTCTTGAATACAATTTTTTATTGAAACTAACATGGCTAGATCTTGATATGTGATCAAGCATGTTGGCTCCTTGTTTGCCATAGCTTTAAGAAACGTCTCGAATACCCAGTTGAATGAATTTATATCCTCATTTGCAATGGAACAACTAGCAAAAGTAATACATGCTTTGTGATTGTCAATCCCAGTGAATGGCCCAAATACCATGCTATACCTGTTGTATTTAGTTTAATAACAATAAATATAGCAGCAAACAAAAAAATACATTGGAACAATTTTGGAACATTAGAGATAACTAAAGAAATTGAATATCAGAATAGAAATGTAATTTAAAAACAAATGAGTTCTTATGTGTTACCTGTTGGTGCTGTATGCGGTGTCAAATGATACCATATCACCATATATGTCATAATTTCTTCTGGATGTGGTGTCTACCCATAAAATTTTATTTAGCCGGCCTTCATCGTCTGTTTCAAACTCGTAAAAGAATCCACTATCCACAGACTTCTTCTTAAAGTTGTCTATAAACATTTGTGCGTTTGTGTCTTTTATATAGGACTTCAAGTCCCTTCGAAAGTTCTTCAAGTCGACTTTAGTTGCACCAATGTTTTCATATCCACCAAACAATACCTTTGCTTGTATAAAAGTTCTCGTAGGTCCAATATTCATCTGTTCAATCAGACTAGAAAATTAATCAAATTTGTAAATATAATTCTTGTTGTGATTATAGAATACATGTTTTGGAACAACAAATAACGTACCTTTGTATTATCGTATACCATATTTTTCAGTAGTATTCCCATGTTTCTTCTTTCTTTTTGATATGGAAGAGATCTTGGACCGTAGAGTTCATGATTATGTTCTTCTACAAAGGTTGTGACAGTATATTTTCTGTCATTGGCGATTGTCACAATATCTTGGCCTTGCATCCAACACGAGTTAGTGTCCGTTTTCTGCGTTCTTTTCCATTGTATTGTTTAATTTTTGTTCTCTTGTATCCTTATTTGTTTCATACATAGAACAATTCTTGTAGAAAAAAAAAGTTTGTAGTAGACTAATTTTTGTTTGGTTAAATTTATGTTTCATTTTTATCAATTAAATTCAAGATTTGAGTTTATTTTTCTGAAATAGTCAAATGAAAACAATTAATGACTTTTAATAGTTAATTAATTTATGGAAACTCCATAATCTAAATTTGGTAGTATTGTCAAGGATGTTAGAAAATTAGAAAGAAAATAAGAAAAAAACAGGTGGGTGTGAATTTGGTATATATGAATCGATTTGATGTTGTTTGAAGGAATACAAGTTTAGAATGGAGGGTAGAAATATGCGGCTCTCAGAAAGGGAACAGGAGGACATGAAGCGGTAATTTTATATTTTTGATCTTTTTGCATAGTTAGGGTTAGGGTTTCTAATTTCTGAATTTTTGCATAGCAGAAACTTAGTCCCTGCATATACGGATCATGAACTTGCTCAGATTGCTTTAGGATACGTAAATGAAAAACAGGTATCATCCAATCCTATCTCCGTTCCTATCTCCGTAATCATCAAAAATTAATGCATGTTTGTTTTTGTTTTCTTTCTAGGATGTTAAGTTTGAACTTGACGCACCTGTGGGTTCCCATTGGCAAATAAGACTTCCGCCAACTAGACAATGGTGTCACGTCAGTTTCTATGCCAAGAAACCTAATCATACCTCTCCCAAACTCATCTTTGTTGAACTTTGTAACGTCATGAAGGCCCAGTATAGTCTCTCTATGTTTTCTATAATGGATCCCGATACCGCAGATGTCAAGGATGGTTGTTCATTCTGTCCACCTGATGGAAAACATCCTCATCCTCCTGAGGAGATTTATGTTGCGGGTTGTCATTCCGGCTTTTTCTGGTGACTCTCCTTGTCTTCTTATTATGTTTATTTGTTCTTTATGCATTCCATCTCCTCTACTACATTATTCACAATTATTGCCTACTTGATCGCACATTGGTCTCGTTTGTTCTAGACCCTCTCCCCTCACTATTGTCACAATCTGCATTCCTCCCATTCGATTGGATTTGGTTCACCCTTCTTCACAATTACTTATCAAAGACCCTCCTTTAAATTAATGGAGACTGTGGGGGCCAATTGGAAAAAGTATGTGCATCTATATAAACCCTCCTTTAAGTCTTTAGATTTAACTTTTTTTTATTATTCATTATGATCATGGGAGCACTGGTAGTTTATTTGGAATATATTTCATGCATTCTATGATTGAAATTCTCGATAATCGGATACGATTTAGTAGTTTTGTCTGTTTTGTTTCTCACAAGTCAGAATTTAAACATATTGATTTTTCCTCAAGTCCCTATTTTCATGTTTTATTTTAGATCCATGTTTACTTTTTTTTTTTGGTAGGCGTGCTCCAACTGAACCTACACCTCGTCGCGACCGGGACTGGTGGCGCAAGCATTGTGGTCTTCATTAGTTTGATGTATTTGCTCAAGCATTATATTGGCCCGGTTTTAGCAAGTATTATATGTTAAGCGGTTTGTTGTCTTAGAATTAGGCTGTCCAATATCATATGGAACCCTTTGCTTTGCGAAATGCAGGCTTAATGGATCTCTTTGTAATATAGTATATCAATTGATCGTGGCCATTACTTCTACAGAACCGTGTTTGTATTACATTGTTATATTGTAAACAGGTAGCCATACCACAACTTTAGCTCAGTTGTGAGTTACCGTTAAGAGTCAAAGATCTTACTTGCACGAAATGATTCTACTTTGCATTTTCTTTTGAGTTTATCTTTAATTGTACTGTATTATTGTTGTGCAAATGGGAAGGTTATACCATGTTTCCAAGACTTGGGAAACATGAAAAATGTTTGGTTAAAATTCTTTGTTCTCTCGAATTATATCGACCTCGTTGCAGGGGTAAGTTTCTTATGAGGTACTAATCCTCGACAAATTTTTATTCGTTGGATGGAGTTTTGTTTAATTGGATTCAAGCGAAAAAGTTGAAAGCAGGAGATAGAGCAACCCCGTGCAGGTGTCGTCTTGTACGATGCAGCATCTTCCTCCGCGGGGGACCGTTTGTTATAATGTGGATGCTTGTTTTTTCTTGGAAGCACAACAAACTGGAATGGCTGTTGTATTACGCTCTGATCATGGGGTTTTTTGGGAGCTCGAACGGTTGTTGATGGTGTTTTGGATGTATGGGAAGGTGAAAGCATTGGCAGTTTCAGTGCTTTACAATGATTGATTCAGTGAGGCATTGTCGGATTCTCGACTGGTGGTCTCGGCCCTGAGTAGTTCGGTCCAGGATGTTAGTGAGTTTGGTGAAATCATCTCCCAGTGTAAGGCCCTCTACGGCTTAGCCAACGCTTTTGCTCGGTCTTTCCATTTATATGCTAGTTTAGCTTCGTTTGATGTTATTGCGGTTGTGTTTGATTTTTCTTTGTTGAACTTTTGCCCTAATAGGGGAATGTCATTTCCATTAAAAAACTAATAATATAAGAAAAAAAATTATGGTCTTTTAAAGTTCCTAAACAAAAATGGCAAATATCTGACTCTCAAACTTTTTCAACCATGTTTTGGTTTTTCTATATGAACAAACATGCAATCCTGGTTACACAACTTTATGTACTATACACATCCTTTTATATGTGAAAAGACAATAACAGTTTTTATGTATATTGATTTTCATGTTCGTATATCTACATGTGTTCATTAGTCACATTACGTTTATGCCTACATAAACCAGTTGAATCATTAAAGGGTATTATTTTGCAGGACGTTGAAATTGACGAGGACGTTGATGTTATAATTTCAGAGTGGATGGGCTACATGCTCTTGTATGAGGCGATAATCAAAATGGCATCGTATATGGCATGTGGATTGGTGGGTTTCTTCATAATATAGGCAAATGGAGTTCTTTCGAGGCCGAGCTTTAGGGTATTCTTTCGGGGCTCAGATTTGCGATTACAAAAGGAGCCACGAGATTGGAAATTGAATCAGATTGTGTTGAAGCTATTTCTTTAATTAATAATCCTTGCCCGGTACATCATCCCTCTCGTTCTCTTATTCGATGCATTCAACTTCTTTTGGAGAGGTTCGAAGTGATTAAAGTTGTTCATGTTTTCCGAGAACAAAACCGGTTCGCTAACGCTCTTGCAAAGAATGCGTTTTTAGTCCCGTTGGGAATTACTGTTCTTGATCAAGCCCCACCAGATATTTTGCAACTTCTCAAAGACGACATATTAGGAGTTTCTCTCCCTCGCCTTGTAGCCATTTAGTGTGGCCTGTTTTCTTTTTATTTCTTCTTTCTTTTTTCTACTGCTGTTTTACTTTCCTCTGTAATAAAAAAAAAAATAAAATATTTGTGTGAATATATTCAAATTATTTTTATCTAAAAATCAAAACACTTCAATCTTATTTTACATTTTTAATGGTTTTTGTTAGAGACACCAAGCACAAATTTTCGTACTTCAAATCCATGCTTGTGGAGGGCAATTGTTTACACCACATTTTATTTTGGCACGATTATTTTTATAATTAAATGGTCTTGTTCACAATTATTGTTCTACGAGGGAAATCAATTTTGAAAAGTGATTTTCTCTGGTGGAAACTTAGAGTGACACGTGGTTTACCCAAAGGTAAAACTAATAGACCATTTATTATTTGACGCGTGTTTTTTATTGAGTCAATTAATACGCAAGAAAATAGAAGACACCAATGTGAGTTAGAGTCATCAATCAGGAGATAATGGGAAGTTGAATTCCATTAGTGGAGAGCAGTTGGTGAGCGATGGAGAAGTAACTTGCAAGCAGTTTTCCTCCAATGTCTATAAATATCAGAAAGATTGATGAAAAAAAGCCCAACTAAATCGCCAATCAAAACATAGCAAAACTTTAGCAATTCCATTTTAGACTTCAGACTTCATCAATTTTCAATTTCTTTAGTTAATCAGTTTCCTTATATTCATACGTTCAATTTCCTTAGTTGTAATTTCCTTCAATTCAATTTCGATAGAAGTACATCATTTTCTCTATTCATTAGTGTCAGCAATATAATGAGTGTAAGAAATCTGTTTCAGAACATTAAAGGTATTCTGTTGGAAAGTATTATGGACAAAACAAAAATTTAGTTACTCACCAATTTTATCCGACATCTTCTTCATTATACGCCACATACAAAGCATATGCTCTCTGTCTTCTTGAATACAATTTTTATTGAAACTAACATGGCTAGATCTTGATATGTGATCAAGCATGTTGGCTCCTTGTTTGCCATAGCTTTAAGAAACGTCTCGAATACCCAGTTGAATGAATTTATATCCTCATTTGCAATGGAACAACTAGCAAAAGTAATACATGCTTTGTGACTGTCAATCCCAGTGAATGGCCCAAATACCATGCTATACCTGTTGTATTTAGTTTAATAACAATAAATATAGCAGCAAACAAAAAAATACATTGGAACAATTTTGGAACATTAGAGATAACTAAAGAAATTGAATATCAGAATAGAAATGTAATTTAAAAACAAATGAGTTCTTATGTGTTACCTGTTGGTGCTGTATGCGGTGTCAAATGATACCATATCACCATATATGTCATAATTTCTTCTGGATGTGGTGTCTACCCATAAAATTTTATTTAGCCGGCCTTCATCGTCTGTTTCAAACTCGTAAAAGAATCCACTATCCACAGACTTCTTCTTAAAGTTGTCTATAAACATTTGTGCGTTTGTGTCTTTTATATAGGACTTCAAGTCCCTTCGAAAGTTCTTCAAGTCGACTTTAGTTGCACCAATGTTTTCATATCCACCAAACAATACCTTTGCTTGTATAAAAGTTCTCGTAGGTCCAATATTCATCTGTTCAATCAGACTAGAAAATTAATCAAATTTGTAAATATAATTCTTGTTGTGATTATAGAATACATGTTTTGGAACAACAAATAACGTACCTTTGTATTATCGTATACTATATTTTTCAGTAGTATTCCCATGTTTCTTCTTTCTTTTTGGGGATATTCTATGGTCACTTTGTTTTTCACAAAGTAACCATTACTTTGTTTTGTCAACCATTGGATCATGGGTTAAAAACTAATCCAATGGTGAAAAAGACAAAGTGTAAACAAAGTAAGGAAAAAACAAAGTGACCATAGCCTACACCTTCTTTTTGATATGGAAGAGATCTTGGACCGTAGAGTTCATGATTATGTTCTTCTACAAAGGTTGTGACAATATATTTTCCGTCATTGGCGATTGTCACTATATCTTGGCCTTGCATCCAACACGAGTTAGTGTCCGTTTCCTGCGTTCTTTTCCATTGTATTGTTTAATTTTTGTTCTCTTGTATCCTTATTTGTTTCATACATAGAACAATTCTTGTAGAAAAAAAAAGTTTGTAGTAGACTAATTTTTGTTTGGTTAAATTTATGTTTCATTTTTATCAATTAAATTCAAGAATTGAGTTTATTTTTCTGAAATAGTCAAATGAAAATAATTAATGACTTTTAATAGTTAATTAATTTATGGAAACTCCATAATCTAAATTTGGTAGTATTGTCAAGGATGTTAGAAAATTAGAAAGAAACTAAGAAAAAAACAGGTGGGTGTGAATTTGGTATATATGAATCGATTTGATGTTGTTTGAAGGAATACAAGTTTAGAATGGAGGGTAGAAATATGCGGCTCTCAGAAAGGGAACAGGAGGACATGAAGCGGTAATTTTATATTTTTGATCTTTTTGCATAGTTAGGGTTAGGGTTTCTAATTTCTGAATTTTTGCATAGCAGAAACTTAGTCCCTGCATATACGGATCATGAACTTGCTCAGATTGCCCTAGGATACGTAAATGAAAAAGAGGTATCATCCAATCCTATCTCCGTTTCTTAGTAATCATCAAAAATTAATGCCTCTTTGATTTTGTTTTCTTTCTAGGATGTTAAGTTTGAACTTGATGCACCTGTGGGTTCCGATTCGCAAATAAGACTTACGCCAACTCAACAATGGTGTCACGTCAGTTTCTATGCCAAGAAACCTAATCATACGTCTCCCAAACTCATCTTTGTTGAACTTTGTAACGTCATGAAGGCCCAGTATAGTCTCTCTATGTTTTCTATAATGGATCCTGATACGGCAGATGTCAAGGATGGTTGTTCATTTTGTCCACCTGATGGTAAACATCCTCATCCTCCTGAGGAGATTTATGTTGCGGGTTGTCATTCCGGCTTTTTCTGGTGACTCTCCTTGTCTTCTTATGTTTATTTATTCTTTATGCATTCCATCTCCTCTACTACATTATTCGCAATTATTGCCTAATTGATCGCACATTGATCTCGTTTGTTTTAGACCTTTAGTATCATCTCCCCTCACTATTGTGACAATCTGCATTCCTTTATACACCCATTCGATTGGATTTGGTTCACCCTCCTTCACAATTAGTTATCAAAGACCCTCCTTTAAATTAATGGAGACTGTAGGGGCCAATTGGAAAAGTATGTGCATATATATAAACCCTCCTTTAAGTCTTTAGATTTAACTTTTTTTTATTATTCATTATGATCATGGGAGCACTGGTAGTTTATTTGAAATATATTTCATGCATTCTATGATTGAAATTCTCGATAATCGGATACGATTTAGTAGTTTTGTCTGTTTTGTTTCTCACAAGTCAGAATTTAAACATATTGATTTTTCCTCAAGTCCCTATTTTCATGTTTTATTTTAGATCCATGTTTACTTTTTTTTTTTTGGTAGGCGTGCTCCAACTGAACCTACACCTCGTCGCGACCGGGACTGGTGGCGCAAGCATTGTGGTCTTCATTAGTTTGATGTATTTGCTCAAGCATTATATTGGCCCGGTTTTAGCAAGTATTATATGTTAAGCGGTTTGTTGTCTTAGAATTATGTTGTCCAATATCATATGGAACCCTTTGCTTTGCGAAATGCATGCTTAATGGATCTCTTTGTAATATAGTATATCAATTGATCGTGGCCATTACTTCTACAGAACCGTGTTTGTATTACATTGTTATATTGTAAACAGGTTACCGTTAAGAGTCACAGATCTTACTTGCATGAAATGATTCTATTTTGCATTTTTTTTTTTGAGTTTATCTTTAATTGTACTGTATTATTGTTGTGCAAATGGGAAGGTTATACCATGTTGCCAAGACTTGGGAAACATGAAAAATGTTTGGTTAAAATTCTTTGTTCTCTCGAATTATATCGACCTCGTTGCAGGGGTAAGTTTCTTATGAGATTACTAATCCTCGACAAATTTTTATTCGTTGGATGGAGTTTTGTTTAATTGGATTCAAGCGTAAAAGTTGAAAGCAGGAGATAGAGCAACCCCGTGCAGGTGTCGTCTTGTACGATGCAGCATCTTCCTCCGCCGGGGACCGTTTGTTATAATGTGGATGCTTGTTTTTTCTTGGAAACACAACAAACTGGAATGGTTGTTGTATTACGCTCTGATCATGGGGTTTTTTGGGAGCTCGAACGGTTGTTGATGGTGTTTTGGATGTATGGGAAGGTGAAAGCATTGGCAGTTTCAGTGCTTTACAATGATTGATTCAGTGAGGCATTGTCGGATTCTCGAGTGGTGGTCTCAGCCCTGAGTAGTTCGGTCCAGGATGTTGGTGAGTTTGGATCTCCCAGTGTAAGGCCCTCTACGGTTTAGCCTACGCTTTTGCTTGGTCTTTCCATTTATATGCTAGTTTAGCTTTTTTTTTGATGTTATTGCGGTTGTGTTTCATTTTTCTTTGTTGAACTTTTGCCCTAATAGGGGAATGCCAAAAACTAATAATATAAGAAAAAAAATTATGGTCTTTTAAAGTTCCTAAACAAAAATGGCAAATATCTAACTTTTTCAACCATGTTTTGGTTTTTCTAAACTTGATAAATCACATACTATAATTTTCTGTATGAAAAAACATTCAATCCTGGTTACACAACTTCATGTAGTATACACATCCTTTTATATGTGAAAAGACCATAACAGCTTTTATGTATATTGATTTTCATGTTCGTATATCTACATGTGTTCATTAGTCACATTACGTTTATGCCTACATAAACCAGTTGAATCATTCAAGGGTATTATTTTTCAGGATGTTGAAATTGACGAGGAAGTTGATGTTATAATTTCAGAGTGGACGGGCTACATGCTCTTGTATGAGGCGATAATCAAAATGGCATCGTAAATGGCAACTGTGATTTCAATTATTCATATTTCTCGACTGCTAAAATTGCAGACTAGAGTAAATGTCCTTGTAATTTCTAACATTTTCTTAAAGAAAAAATGCCTCTTCTTTCCCCAAAATAGTTTACGAATTTTAAGGATTTTTATATTTTCTAAACTGCTGAGCATGCTTGGAAGTGTTATAGCTGCCAGGGACCAATGGCTAAAACGTGGCGGCCTTATTCTTCCATCAAATGCATCAGTAAGTTACCTTTCATGCTTCAGTGTTCTCCCCATAGTTGGTCTGTATCTTAGCATTGTTAACGTGAAAAATGGTATTTCTGATAGAACCTCGATCATAATAAACCAAACAGGAAATGGAAAAGAAACACAACTAGCGAATGAGAGAATCATATAAGTTAAGTTGTAATCTTATTAATGAATCCCCATAAAAAGAAGATGAGCACAGTAGCTATGCAAGCACAGCTCCGAGGAGAAACCTCTTTCTCTCTTTGCGTATTTATTGAACCACTTGCACCAGCAACCTCTCCCACAAAAAACGGTGATCCAAAATCTACCTCTCCTTGGCCATGGGCTCTCCTTGCTATATCAGTTTCATTCCATTGCTTCCACTTTATGATGTGCAGTTGGTCTAGCCAAGTTTTCCTAATGCAAGATTAACTTTTATTTAGTTGACTGATTTGCTTAAGCACTCAAAGGAGGAATCTGATTTCGATCTTTATATACTTCTACTCCAACACTTATTTATGATGCTGACGTCTAACAATTACCCTATGCAGTTGTACATGGCACCTGTGACACATCCTCATAGATACACTGAAAGCATTGATTTTTGGCGAAATGTGTATGGAATTGATAGTGAGTATTTACATGTATGAGATTGTTAAAAATAAGAAACTAGGTTACATTTGTTTTTCCTATGTGGACTTGAGATGTGACTAGAAATTCTCTTCATTATTCTTGGGTCAGTGTCCGCCATGATGCCATTGGTAAAGCAGTGTGCATTTGAGGAGCCATCAGTGGAGACAATATCGGGCGAGAATGTCTTGACGTGGCCACATGTGGTGAGTCTTCTAATTTTAATCACTAGTAGTTCCATTAGAAGTGTTGAAAGTCCTTTCTCTTGGACTACTATATTTTCATACACAAATAGTTCCATTAGAAGTGTTCCCGTTTTGGGACAACTCGTGGAAATTGAACTTCATCCTTGGATTTTTGGTATCCCAATATTCCCAAGTGAACTATATCAATATGTGTAACTCTGTAAATTAGTGTGTATTTCCCTGTGCGTTTAATCGTAAAAAAGAACTCACAAGTTTCTTCTACATTCAAATGTTGAACAAATTGTTATGATTTGTCCGAGTAAGTTCCCAAAACATCGTGTTTCTCAAGGATGTCTCAGGAGTTGACTTCATTGTATTATCTGTAGTCCGGGTTTCAAATTTTGTTACTTTTACAGGTTAAGCTCGTGCACTGCTATACAATTCAACCTCAAGAGCTGGCATCTGTCTCAACAAAATTTAAGTACCAGTCTATGATGAGAGGTGGTTTCTCTTCTCCTGCTCTTGAATATGCCACATCCAGAAGAATGGAATCACATCCCTTAATGCTTCTATGCGTGTTGCAAATTATTTCTCATAATCGGCCACCAGAAGGAAATGCGAACCAAAAAATTAAGTATAATCTGAACGGTCACACAACCATGCTACACTAATGCTTGAAACATGATCTTCTCTTCTACATGTTGATTATGTTATTCTGGTTGTTTATTGTTTTCTATGCACGCGATCTTATGTTTTTATAAATTTACAGCTCCACTGCACGGGTTTGCATTTTGGTTTGATGTTGAATTCTGCGGGCCTGAAATGGCTACTGTTCCAAGCGATCCTCTGGTAGATGGGAATCACAACAAGAAAAGGATGAATCCTAATGATGCACTTGTTCTTTCCACCGCACCCAAGGACCCACCAACACATGGCAACAGGTATTGTAAATTCATGTCCTGTTCACTTGAATTATTTCCATGTCCATCAATATGTAGTTGCAGATCGTCATCCAAATTACCTTTTGCAGACCGTCATATATTTTTATGACCCGATAGACGTAGAGCAAGAACAAGTCATTGAGGGTTCAGTGACACTATCGCAAAGCAAAGAAAACTGCAGATTCATGAATATTCACCTTGAATACATGCAAGTCACACAATATGTTTAATAGGTTCAGATTCAATCTTCCTCATGGTGAAGAGGGATTTATTTAGCTTATAAATTTTGTTTCCGTTGTTAACAGTCGTCTGTATTTTCTCTTGCAGCTCTGGTGGTCAATCTTTTGTAAAAGAAACAGTAATGAGATGATCCCCCTTGAGAGACGTTTCCGGGTTTTACGAGATTGAACAATGAGTTACAGGATATTATGATTTTGAAGCCTTGCATAGAAATTGAGATTGACCTTCATCCGGCGAACTTGGTCTCGTGAGGTCAAGTTTATCTGCTAACCAGTGTGTTTATTCTAGGGTTTTACTAATTGCTACCTTCAAAAGATGAAACTATTATAAGTAGAAAGTCACTAATTTGTAGGATTTGAGTATGCAGTTATAGGTTGTCTTGTTAATTTTTGACAGGTGTACTTAGGTTGAGTGAGCCTCCATTTTCGGTTTCAGTCGAAGTTTCCACGTCTTCAAACTCAGCTTCCATACAAATCAATCTTCAAACTTGTGATGAGTTGGGTTTATTTATAAATAGGCCCGGTTCAATTTAATGAGTCCAATACTGCATTTTATTTATTTTTTAAAAGAATTAATATGGATTACAAGTATAAACTTTTAACTAATTGAATAACATTTTTTCTTATCCGAAACAAATTGAATAATAATTTTAGATATGAATTTTTCTATAAAAAAATTTAGTTTAGAGTTTTGTAATGGTTTGGGTGGATTGTGGTTTGATAAGGTTTATTAAGGGGAGAGGAGGGGAAGTAACTTAAAAATTCTTGCTACGAAACTTTGCTTGCTTTGATGGTTATTTTAAAGGAAGTTCGATAAATTTACATTAAATAATTATAAAATTCTTGGTGGGATTGATTTGGAGTTTAAATCATGGGTTTCTAACTATCATTTAACCTTAATAAAAATGTAAACTTTAATCCAAACAAGATTAACCATATATTTCCCTTTAATGAACCTCAAGCAAACTCTAAAAGGCTTAACACATTTTAAGCATCTTAAACTTGTTCAAAAAATTTAATTGTCCCTTTGAACTTTTAAATGTTACACAAGATCTTATATACTTGTCTAAACGTATCAAATAATTCCCTATTCGTGTTCAACTATTATAAATACCTCTTATGCTTGTCCAAAATTTATATTTGAGCCATTAATTTTGTTTGATTGCTTTCGGTAACCTTTTAATTTCAAAATCGTTCGTATTAACATGTGAAAGTGATAAATGATATCTTTTACAAAAAATTTAAGTCTTCACATTATAAGTTCCATCTACAATTTGCACATTTTGATTCATGAGTTAATTGTTATCAACGAAAGTTCGAAAAGTCAATTAAAAGTTTGCAGACTATAAATGTGTTAAGCATTTTTTAAATAACAATGTCAATAAAATTGCAACCATAAGATAGATTATCATGGTCATTGGCATGTTAACATATGCTTATTTTACATTTAGCTTCAATAAAATAATTTTGTAGCATTTTCGGTCAACTATGTACCAATTCCGGAATGCATCTAACCTTTTTTTGCTAATATGATCGTTATCACCCGATATTTTACATGACACGTGGACCAATGGGAGTTCACATAATTTGCCACATGGGCCAAAGATGACTTAGTTGAATAGTCATAGTTGCAACATAGACGTGCGTTAAATAGTCAAAGCTAGGGGATTCTCTCTCCTACAAGGATTTTACTTCCTTCTTAGTCTACTATTGTAACTAGGAAAGTGACGACTAAAGAGGAGTAAGATTGCCGACCTAGATCATCGGGATTCTTGATTAAACCTAATTAGACTAAGATTGGATGTCAAATGTACATGCTATAAATACATGCGATCTTTACGACATTAAGATACATTATTCTCAACTCAACCTCTGAGTTGCTACTTCTCTTATCATAAAGCTGACTTTTGCATCGGAGAGGGGCCGCCGGTCAACGGCCCCCTTTAGGCTAATTTTAGCTGTTTTGTAGGAGCTCGGTCCTATGTGGAAGTCAAGTTACAATTCTCAGGTAACGAATTGGTGCGGTGTGAGCGTGGATTCTTAATTCAAAAGATCACCAAAGAACATGTCGAACCATGAAGAAAACGTAAACAGGAAGGATCACACCATCTCTATGGACGATGAAACCATCAATAGAATGAACGAATGAGCTGGAACAGAAGACCCAAAGAGGCCAAGATGGCTGGGTCAAGGAACGGCCCAGATGGCAATGAGAAGCGCTTCGGCCATGGCCACGATCCAAATTTTGAAAGACAAGCTGACAAAGCTTAACGAGAAGCCTAATACAGAGCGACCTCCAGAGGAATCATGAGGTGGAAAACGATTCAAAGGTGGTCGCCCATCTGGAAGCTATGCAGCCTCTTCAACTCATCGAGAGTATTCCCATACCCGAGAACGAACTCCGAGGTGAGGAGAGTCTAGAGGAAAATCGCCCTCGCCGCCACGGAAGAAGCAAATAGACAAGCATGCGCATCAGTCGATCTCTCCAACGATCGTTAAGTTTCTAAAGTATGCCGAGGGTTCAGGGTCGTCGGGAAGCCCTAACCCGAGGCGTCTACGTCCTCGAGAAGATAGTCCGGAGACTAAGGAAATAATACGCAGGAATAAGAGGATAGTGGATCAATATAACAAGGATGCAGAGGTTAGCGTAGCTAAAGCTCCTGCCGAGCGAGATAGGAATGTAAAATCAAAAGGAAATAAATGCTCATGTAAGAAGGAGGAATACGATGAGCAGCCAGAAGACGAGGGCAGACCCATTCAAGATAAGAACAGTCCGCTTTGTGCCAAGATCTTGAGGGCTCCGCTCCCGTCAGGTTTTCGATTCCCAACTCTCGCAACCTACAATGGGGAATCAAACCCTTTGCTGCATGTGAAAGGTTTTGGAAGAACTCTGCTTGCAATTAGAGCAACGGACACTCTTATGTGCAAACTATTTCCAACAACATTGAGAGATACTGCTGCACAATGGTATGACTCGTTGGCTCCTGCCTCAATTCAAAATTGGGATCATCTTTCTAGCTCCTTTTTGGATCACTTTGTCACATCAATACTAGAGAAAAAGACCGTAGATTACTTGCAGAAGGTATATCGAGCTGACAACGAGACTTTAGAAGACTATTTGTTGCACTTTCAGAAGGTGGCATTGAAGGTCGAGCCTCTGATCATTACCTCAGCTCGTAAAGCTATGGTAGAGAACTGCCGAAGAAGAGACTTGTCGATGAAAATCTTAACCAAGAAGCCTCAGGATTTCCAGGCTTTGATGACAATGGCCAAATCCTACGTGGCCTGGGAAGAACATCAAGAAGACCCAACTAGAAAGGCTAGGACATCAAAGCCTGAAGGGCACGACAGGGATAGAGGTAGTCATCGAGGATCAGACCGAGGTCTTGAAAGATGGGAGAAGCCCAAGAATAGCGAGAAACGAACTTTTGATAAAAGAGATCGTATTCCTTTCAGTGTTACGAGGAAGGAGGTTTTGATGTGGGTTGAGGAGAAGAAAGAACATATTCGGTACCCGCCAAAAGAAAAACCTAAGTTCAGCGGAAAGTACTGCAACTTTCATCGTATGGAAGGTCATGATATACTGAGAAGTGTGAGATGTTGGGCAAAAGAGTTGGAAAAAATGGAAGTCAAAGGAAAATTAGATAGATTCCTAAAGAAATACAAGGATCAGTCTCCCGAGAAGGAGGGGGGGAAGCGCCCTCGAGGTGTCATAAATATGATTGTGGGAGGCTCATATGTTGATCGGAGTACTAAGAGGAAAAGAGTTTATGAGGAACGTCAGTGCCTCGATGAAATAGAAAAGGTATTTAAGTTCAGCACCTTAAGAGGTAGGCCAACTAAACCTCACGAGGATGCTCTAGTCATCGATATGCAAATTGAAGGTTTCACTGTGAGAAGGGCTCTTCTGGATACAAAAATAACAAAAGTTAAGACGTCGCAAAATCAATCCAAACCATTAGTTTGGATTTTGAATCTACCTTAACGTTTTCATTTTAATTGATTTTTCTACTTTTTAAAGGTATTCATGCAACTATGAGAGTTTGAGTCACACATTTACTGTCTTTTCAGCAATTCGGGGTTATTTGTTAGCCTTTAGAAAGTTGTAGGAGGTATTCGTTATAATCAAAAGTTGCGGATCAATAGCAATATTGAGCCAAGTTCAGGAAGTTATTTGTTAGTATTTATAATGTTGGAGGGGATATTTGTTAGATTTATAATGTTGGTTGAGATATTTGTTACAATTGAAAGTTGAGGGGGTCAGTTCAATATTGAGCCAAGTTCGTGAGGTTTTTAGTTAGCATTTATAAAGTTGGAGGGTGTATTTGCTACAATCGAAAGTTGAAGAGTTCAATAGGAACATTGAACCAAGTACATGGGGGTATTTGTGCATTCGGCTTAAAAGAAAAAGCAAATATAGAATATGGCAGTGGTGTAAGATAAACTGATTTAGACTTTGATAATTTGATACGATCGATTTAAAACCTCTCCCCAAATTGTTCTTCTTCTTCAACCTTGAAACCCTAATCTGAGTTAGCCTAAAGACATCTCCATTGTTCCCCAATTGGGTATTCCCCATTTCTACATTCTTGTTTACTATACTCGCCTTCCTCATTTCTCAATTCCACTTCCATCTTGTCAAGGTAGAAGAATTAAAAAAGTTGACTTTTTTTTTCTCTTTCAGTGTGTTCTTGCTGTTTTCTGATGGGTTAATAATACCATTTTGAAATACCATGCCGGGGACACTTTTTCCATCATCAAGTAAGTTACTTGCTATATGCTCATCATCAAGGACAACTTAATTTCATTGTGCATATAGTATAGTCATGTCACCCAAAATGTATCCAAGAAATAGTTGAGATGCGCGTTATTGTGTTTATAAATGTTTTGGGTGCTTAAATTTTAAAGCTTTTTGATTTATTCTATCCAGTTTGTATTGGGATAAATAATGGATCTTTCATGGGAAAGATCTGTCTAGTAATACAGATCAAGTATGATTTATATGGGATGATTTGTTTATTTATTGAAGGTGACGTAACATGTTGAATGTTCTACTGTATCCATGTGTGTGCACTGGTAAATTCTATGATTTCTTTGAAGCCAACTCAAATTTTTACCTTGGATCGAAGATTACATTTGTATGACAGTTACATTTTCGATATTTCACTTTTAGGATTTTTTTGGGTCGGTCCATCAGCTTATTCCTAAAGGCTGTCATTAGATCAAGGATCGAATGCCAAGACATATATTATGTATATAGATATGTGCTTATAACATTTGAGTCTTATGTGTTGTTTCTTGCTAAATGCCGAGTACAAAGCATAAATTTGTTTTATGGCTGGCTGATTTACATACTGAAGGTTAGTAATGGACTTGAAATTAGGAGTCTCAAAATGGGCTGTCGTGTCCTGATTCTGTTATGTGACCAATATATTCCACTTGTTATATATGATTTTAACACCACAAAGATCATAATCTTGTCAAACAGATCGATTCAAGCGGGTTGTTTATGTCATCATGTCATGTCAGAAACTGACAGCCTTACTTGAAATGAAAACCTACTATTCTATGAATTCAGAATTACATACTTATCCCGAAACCTTTAGTGTCTTTGTATGTTTGTAGCTATCAATGAACTTTTTCCTTTTGAGCTCTGATGCATGAAAATGATGTGGTGAGGGAGCTCATAGAAACTAAATATTTCTCTGTACTGCATTTGATTTTCACAAGTATGCTATCTGAAAATATATGCCATCACTATTTTGTGACGGTTGGAATGACGGTAGATGGTTTCGTGCAAGGGGATGAAGTGTTGTTTTCCAGGAATTTACTTAATATATAAGCTGCTCATTCTACAACTTTTTATCATTTAAAATGATGTATAATCCTTGGAGCCTTGCTATGCAGCAAAGTTCTGCATAATTACCCTAGCTCATTGACCATGCCTTGCTAGTTATTCTGGTTTCCTGCAATGGTTTGAATTATGAATTTGTTTTTTGTGTTTTTGCTGTGTTATCTCAGGTTAGGTCATGATATTTCGTGAGAACTACGGGATTGCTGAAGCTGCGCAGAGTGTTTTCTGGTAGAGAAAGTGACATATTGAGACTTTAATGAACCAACTAACCAATTATGCCGAATAAAAGTATGAAGGACTTGAAGTTCCCAAAACGTTATGTGATTGTTATTTTAACATTCATCTGCACATGTGTTTGCTATATAGAACGAGTAGGTTTCTCTATTGCTTACACTGCTGCAGCTGATGCGGCCGGAGTAAACCAGTCAAGTAAAGGCACTATACTTTCTACATTCTATTATGGTTACGCATGCTCCCAGGTTCCCGGAGGATGGGCAGCCCAAAAAATAGGAGGGCGGAAGGTTCTCCTCCTTTCATTTGTTTTATGGTCATCAACTTGCTTTTTACTTCAACTTGATCCAAATAGAGTTGCAGTCTTGGTAGTGGCTCGCTTGCTTGTTGG
Organism: Euphorbia peplus; assembly: GCA_028411795.1. NCBI lineage: Eukaryota > Viridiplantae > Streptophyta > Magnoliopsida > Malpighiales > Euphorbiaceae > Euphorbia > Euphorbia peplus. The sequence goes on along the minus strand of CP110843.1, from coordinate 462,970 downwards.
TGTTGCACAAGGGTTCATCTTCCCCTCCATTCATACTGTTCTGGCACAGTGGGTCCCACCCCATGAAAGGTCGAGATCCGTATCTCTTACAACTTCCGGAATGTACCTAGGTGCAGCTATGGGAATGCTTGTCCTTCCAAGTCTTGTGAAATTTAAAGGCCCCCAATCTGTGTTTCTTACTGAAGCTGCATTAGGTGCTTTTTGGTCTCTTCTTTGGTTTAAATACGCAAGTGATCCTCCTCGATCTGAGCACCCGAAGGCTGCTGCTGCTGGGTTTGGAGAATCTATGCTGCCCATTAAAGCCAGTCAGAAGGCGAAAGTTGAGAATGGCGGAGGTAGTACTATCAAAACTGCTAAAATTCCATGGAAGAAGATCTTTCTTAGCTTCCCCGTTTGGGCAATTGTGGTAAATAATTTCACATTCCATTACGCCTTGTACGTGTTGATGAACTGGCTACCAACTTACTTTGAACTAGGACTCGGTCTCAGTCTGCAGGAAATGGGTTCTTCTAAGATGATGCCTTATCTTAACATGTTTGTATTCTCAAATATCGGTGGGGTGGTTGCCGACCACTTGATCACAAAACGACTACTGTCTGTTACAAAAACCCGGAAGGTTTTAAACACAATAGGGTTCTTGGTTGCATCATTTGCATTGATGGCACTTCCCGTCTTCAGAACTTCCAACGGTGCTGTTTTCTGTTCTTCTCTAGCTCTCGGGTTTCTGGCACTTGGGAGGGCCGGATTTGCCGTGAATCACATGGATATTGCTCCAAGATATGCAGGGATAGTGATGGGTGTTTCGAACACTGCTGGGACATTAGCTGGCATTGTGGGGGTTGAACTAACTGGCCAGCTTCTTGAAGCTGCTAAAACGTCTTATTCTGATCTTTCAAGTCCCGAAAGTTGGAGAGCCGTGTTTATCATTCCAGGGTTGCTCTGTATTCTTAGCACGTTCGTATTTCTATTGTTCGCTACGGGAGAGAGAATTTTCGACTAGGCAGACCTTTGGGCGGAGAATTGAAGCGAGTCTTCTGATTATTGTTTGAATATACTTGCCTCTAATTTAAGTGAGGCTCGGCTATGATGATTTGAGGTGGTCTGTATAGAGTAAAATAGCAGTCATTTTTTGATTCATCCGGTGAAATACTTGAAGACCATCTTCCATTTTGTTAGATTACAATGCAAACATGTTAAGAGCATTCTACTTCCTAGGTCTTGATGTATTATTACACAATTAATGTTACATATTTTTAGTTTTCCTTTTTGAATTTTATGAGCCATGTATGTGTGGAAGTGTTGTACCATATGCTTAGCGTATTGCATCTAACCTTTTAATAAAAGGCAATATGCTAAAAGAAAGATACTTATAGTGATATATTAATTCTTTTAAGAACCTGTTGAATTAAAAGTTGCATAAGCCACTATCCCTGTTCGAGAAGATGAGTTGTGGGAAATTTTGATCACGCGTAAATTCACTCTGTCTCAATAGGTTTGTATTTGATTAACAATCTTTTTTATGTACCTACTCATGATGGACTGAAATTCGAAGAGTCCGGTGGACGGATAATGTAGATTGGCGCTTTTAGTTTCAAGGGAGATTGAATCTTTTAAGTAAAGTCAACACAATATGCCACAACACAATATGCCACAGTTAGATGGATGTGTTACAGTTAAGTAAAAGAACAGAGAACCAATAAGCAAACACGAATCCTTTAAAAAAAGTAGTAATACAACTCCTGAGAATTATAAATCATCAAAATCCTAGAAAGAAACCGAGCAAACATACCAAAAAACAGATTAAACAAAGTGACTATTAATGAATTCAAGCTAAAACAAGAAATAACCGACTTCAAATTCATTCCCTCATGCCATCATCCTCGTCCTGTTCCATGTCACTGATATCAAGATCAGCAAGCAACTCGTCCAGAGGAATAGATGGTAAGTCTTCTCCATCAACTGTGGATGCGACCTCTGAAGGTTGATATTCTTTATTACGATACAAAGATATATTGAACCTTAACTCAGGGTTCTCTTCCAGGTCTCTCAAGAATTCTTCATATTCTGTGTGGGTCTTGTCCGGGTCATGTCTACCTCTAGACTCATCAACTTCCATGTTGAGAGACTTCAGCTTCCAAGAACGAGACTTCCCGCGTTTGCTTTGGCGCTTCTCTTCATAACTCTTCTTTATCAAAATTGCTTCAGGGAGAACAAGGCCTTTGTACCTATCTAGCTCCAAATCATTGCTGTTGGCAGCATACACATCATATCCAAGTGCTTGATCACCAGGGTTCAAAATATGGCCAAGGTGTGTTTTCACGAAGAAAATATTATCATTCCTCCCAAAATCAGATAAACGGGCAACTTGAACCTCAGCTAAAGCATATTTTGACCCTCCGATGGTAACTTCAGGAGCAATAACTTCAACATCTAAAACAATATACTCCACAAGCTGCCTGCTAGTAAGAAGAGACTTAAAAGAAGTTCTCCAGTACTGGTCCGCATCCAAATAGCACTGTCTAAGAGTTAAAGGATCCAGTAGAGCTAAGCTGTTTGTCACTTTCGTACATATAACAATTGGACCGAGATTTCCTAAACTAGCTGCAACTTTTGGAGGTAAACAGATTAAATCTTCCCGGCAAATTGGGCTGATTTCCACAGAAAAGGTATACTTGTAATTGTAGGTGCTAGTGTGGGTATCATGGGATACAAGTTGTTTATCGCTGCGATACCTCACGGGTGCAACTTTACTTATAAAGTCAACAAATTTCAAACCATGACTTTTATTTCCGAAGAAAAAATCAATACCTTGATCCATTTGTTTGATTTTAATAGCACGGACAGCAGCATCATGCTTCAAAATAAGCTGCTCCAAGTAAAAAAATGTTCGCCTATGAGAAACATGCTGCCGGAGCTGGACACAAGCAACCCACTGATCCGGGTTGGCCTGAACTCTAGTGCAAGGGTCGCACATAGTTTCCTGCTGAACAAACTCAGCAACAAATGCTTGTTCAAGTACTGCACCACTAAGAACCTCTTTCTGAATTTTCAGCCTCAGCTTGATTCTTTTCGAATGTGGCTCGGTCCAAACAAATTCTGCATTTACCATCCTAACTGTTTTCGGCAAGTTGCAAAATTTTATACAATACGCCAACAACTCCTTGGACTCTAATTGAGCCCTAATCCAAGTGTTGGGTGGCTGAAGGTAGGTATCACATTCGGGACAATGTCTAATAATCATATGCCTCTTCAAACCATCAGTAATATCAACTTCAGAGCGCAAACACGTGACACACATGTTAGCATTATTTGGCTGCATTGGAATTCCACATCTACAACATAACACACTTCCAATAGTTTGACGAGGTATAAACATTCCTGCTTCTTCCGCAGCCATTGCTGTTCATGTACAAAAAGATATACAATAGTCAGTACATATGATATGCTGCTGGAACCGATAAACTCAGAGAAATTAACGAGAAAAACACAAACATAACAGAGCAGTGATTAGATAGCAAAGCAAAATGTCTTAGGATGGAAAAAATTAGGGAAAAATAAATATTAGCATCCACACGTCTTGCATACAGAGTAAATGATAAGAATTAAACAATTTTATTAGATTCTAAATATGCCACCAACATAATCAGAAGGTAAGAAGATATTACCGGAGAAACAAGATCTTACCGGAGAAATTAGACTGAAATTTGGAGAAGGCCGCCGACGGTCGCAAGGAATTGAACCCTAAACGGTGGATTTGAGAAAGAAACGGTGGATTTGGGTTTTTTTTTTCAACCTTAAACCCTAATAAAATAGGGGTGGATGTTTTTGATTTAGTCCCTTAACTTATCTTAATTCTGCAACCCACACCAAACTTTCAAATATTACGAATTGTTTCTCTAATTTATCCAACTTCAACAACTAACCCCTAAATCCGGATTTTTTTTTATCACTTGAACAATTTAAAGCGCATATTTTTTTTATGTCAATTTTAAAAGTCAACCGCCTGCGAAGACATTTTCCTACCTTATTCGTACCAACTTTTTGAGTGAATAGAGTAGTTTTTTATTTATAAACAAAGGGGAAATTCTATGGTCACTTTGTTTTTGACAAAGTAACCATTACTTTGTTTTGTCCACCATTAGATCATGGGGTGAAAAGTGATCTAATGGTGAATAAAGCAAAGTACAAACAAAGTAACTCAAAAACAAAGTCACCATAGGCTATACCCAAAGGAAGATATTATAGTAAAAATTTCATATCTATTAACAATATAGAAAAATATTTATGTATATGAACAACTATAGTGAATATGCATCGCAAATATTCCTCACTTGTTTGTTTCGTTTAAGGGTGTCAAGAGTTCTAGTCATAATGTGATTTGAAGAAATTAAACATATTTAAAGCCTTTGATCATTTGTATTTTACGAGATTGAGTTCTTGCTATGAACATGTATTTTAATACATCACATCAGTAATTGTTTTCTTAATCACATTATGCTTCACAACTCAATTTTTTAATCACATCAAGCATGTGCTCCTGAAAACGGATATATTAGAAGTACGCAACAGTTTTTTTAGCAATTGTTTGCTTAAGTTGAAAATGAACGGTTAAAATTGTGTCCATTTACATTTGTTATATTAACAGTGAACCCTTTATCGGAAGCCCCGATTTCAAAGTAATACAATGTTGTTATTTACGAACTTGCTATTTTGAAACCGTGGGGGAGGAAGTTGTATGTAGTTAGAACTTACTATATAGTTGTATATAGTCGTAATTGTTCTATCTCTAGGTTTCGAAATGTCTTTTCAGGATCATATGTGTATTTTCTGTATGATTTCAGTAATCTGATTGCATGATGTTGTTCGTAAATAGACAAGCACTTTGTAGTATAAGCAAAGTGTTCGATCTACTCCGTGTTTGTATGTTTCCTGCTTTATTGTATATATCGGTTACTTTGCTTATAATACAAATATGACAATATTTGAAATGCGACATGATCTTCAGCGATTTTCCTTTTAAACCAGTATATATTATTGTTCCTATGCATTGTCTAACTTTGAGAAACATATCTTGTATTTAGAATAGCATGCACCGTAATTTGCTATTGAGAATCGTTTTTGGATTGGTTTCTGGTAAAGTAGCCCAAACCTAAAGCATTATGATTCTCTTCGTTGAGCCTTTTCTGATTCAGTTACTTGAGTGTGGATTGATTGTCTAGAGGCCTAGTAAAGAAAAGATGAAAAAGCAAGAGATATTGGGAAAGAGTACTCTTCTCTGTAAAACGTGAGAGAGAGAGTTCTGAATTTATTGAGATTTATAGTGATTACAGTATACAGAAATATAGGAAATAATGTAAAATATAGGAACAAAATAATACTACAGCTCAGCAGAAAATCACAGCAGATAATAGCAGTTAAGACCGAGATTGTTTTGCATAAACTGGTGATTATATTCCAATATGGGATTCCTTAATCCACTCTTCACGTATCTTCTAATTTAGGAAAAGTGATCTCATCTTGGTCTTCTTCCTTATCACTCCAAGATTTAGACTCAAGGTGACTGCTCATAACACAATCAGAATTGTTGTGTTTAATACCCTCCCACAAACGGAGCCGAGGTTGAAGGCATAGTTTGTTGCGAAAGAAGAGTAAAGAGGCTTTACTTGTTGGTTTTGTAAAGACATCCGCAAGTTGGTGAGCAGAAGGGATATGTCGAGTAATAAGAAGTCCCATTGCAACCCGCTCACGCACAAAATGGTAGTCTAGTTCTATATGTTTACTACGAGCATGAAAGACTGGATTAATGGTCATATGGAGAGCACTTAAGTTGTCACAAAGAATAAGAGGAGGCTGTGTTTGTGGAACACGAAGATCACGAAGGAGAAATGTGAGCCAAGTTAGTTCAGCAGCTGTATTGGCCATCGCACGGTATTCTGCCTCAGTGCTGGAGCGAGAGACAGTAGGTTGTTTTTTTGCACACCAGGAGATGATGTTGCGTCCTAAGAATGTACAAAATCCAGTTGTTGAGCGTCTCGTAATAGGGCAACCAGCCCAGTCTGCATCAGAAAACGCACAAAGATCAAGTGTAGTATCACCAGTTAAACACAAACCATAATAAATTGATCCTTTGACATATCGCAAAATGCGACGAACCAATTTCATACTTGCAATAGAAGGGGAATGCATAAATTGCGAAACATAATTAACACAAAAAGAAATATCGGGCCGTGTGAGAGTCAAATATTGGAGAGCACCGACAATGCTTCGAAAGAAACAAGGATCTGAAAGTGGAGTGTTGTCACTAAGGCCTTTAGTTTTAGACTCCATTGGTGTAGAGATAGGTTTGCAATCAAGCATCTGTGCTTTTTCAAGAATTGAAGACGCATAGTGAGTTTGAGAAAGGTGAAGCTTATTGTGTCGACGTTGAATTTCAATGCCAAGAAAGTGATGGATTGGCCCAAGGTCCTTCATTGCGAATTCTGAGTGAAGGAGTTGAACAAAACGATCAACCAATTTAGGACTAGATCCTGTCAAAAGCATATCATCGACATAAAGAAGCAAGATCAAAGTACCATGTGGTGAATGTAAAATAAAAAGAGATGGATCAGCCAAGCTACAAAAGAAACCATGCGCAATGAGAAAAGAGCTGAAACGATCGAACCAAGCTCTTGGAGCTTGTTTAAGACCGTAGAGAGCTCTTTGAAGTTTGCAAACATGGGATGGGTACTTAGGATCTACCATACCTGGTGGTTGCTTCATATATATATCTTCGGTGATGTAGCCATGAAGAAAAGCATTTTTTACATCAAGTTGTTTTATTTCCCAGTTTTGAACAAGAGCTACACTAAGAACTAAGCGAATTGTACCTGGCTTGATAACCGGAGAAAAAGTTTCAGTGTAGTCTATGCCATCAACCTGTTGGTATCCTTTGGCTACCAACCTAGCCTTTAGTCTGTCAAGAGTTCCATTGGCATTTAATTTGGCCTTAAGCACCCAACGGGAATCTAAAAGATTCATATCATCTTCATGTGGAACGAGGATCCATGTCTTATTTTTCTGTAAGGCATCAAATTCTTCAACCATGGCTTGACGCCAACCACTGTGTTGTAAAGCTTCCTTAACCGTACGTGGCTCAGAAGGAATATCTCCTCGATTAAGGACTAAGGCATAACGGGGGTTTGGTTTATGGATCCCATGTTGAGATCGAGTGATGATGGTCCGAGTCGTTGGTTGCACCTGTCCATCATGAGAAGGGGAGTTAGAGCTAAGTGAAGGAAAAATAGGAGAAGAACTACCTGAATCAATCATAGTGGAATTTGTCGATGTGTTGTTGAGATGCGTAGAAGAAGAAATCCCTTGAGTAGAAGGTTGGGGCTGAGTAAGTGGAGCATGGATATCATCACGAGATGATTGTTGGGCTGTTGGGGATTGATAACTGTGATCGACTGGTGCAATTGGAGAGGCAGAATCTGTTTCTGGATCAGATTGATAAGAGTGATCGACAGACGTAGTTGGAGAGGCATAATCTGATTCGAGATCAATTTGAGGAGTACAATTAGCAGGTGTAGTTGGAGAATCAGAGTCTGACTGTAATGTTGGATTAATTTGATTATAACAATCAACATGTAAATCACTAAGTACACGATTTGGAATGGGAGGAGGTTGTAACGGGACATCAGGAGAACTAGTATGATCAATGGAATTATGTGATGATGATAAGTCTAGAAACTCATTAAGCCATGTAGTAGAAGGATGTAAGTGAGTGCCTTGTTTGCAAGGAAAGGTAGTCTCATCAAACTTCACATGTCGCGATACAAATATTCGATGAGTTTTAAGATCAAGACAACGATATCCTTTATGTTGATTGCTGTAACCTACAAAAATGCAAGGAACAGTTTTAGCATCAAACTTGTTTACTTTAGTATTCCAAGTATACGGATAACATCTAGACCCAAAGACACGCAATACAGAGTAGCTAGGATGAGACCCATGTAAGCGAAAATAAGGTGTATCAAAGTTTAAAGAAGAGGAAGGGAGACGATTAATTAGAAACGTGGCTGTGGCAAACGCTTCTGTCCATAAGAACTTGGGCACACCACTGTGAAACATCATGGTCATACCAAGTTCTCTTATAGTGCGATGCCGACGTTCAACTATACCTGTTTGTTCCGGGGTATAAGGGCATGATAATTGATGAATAATACCTTGTTGCTGAAAATGAGAAGCAAGACGTTTATTTACAAATTCTCCACCGCCATCAGTATGAAAATTTTTAATTTGTGCATTGAACTGGCGTTGAACATAAGCCTCAAAAGCTAAATAAACATCAACAAACTCAGATTTAGCATGAAGAGGAATCAACCACATATAATGAGAATAGTCATCAACAAAACAAGCATAAAAGCGAAACTTTCCAAGAGATAAAATAGGGGCTGGTCCCCAAATGTCACAATGAATTTTCTCAAAACTAGTAGTACTAATGGAATTAGATCTTTGAAAAGGTAATTTACTGAGCTTTCCTAATTGACAACTTTCACAAACAGCACTAACTTTCTTGTTTTGTCTAACATCTAACAAATTTTTATTCCGCAAAAGCTTTATTGATGCACTTTGAGGATGTCCAAGACGTTGGTGCCACAAATCCTCGTTTCCAGAAGTTTGTCTATTTGAGAAGTGTGCTTCCTTCATCTTAGGGAGAACATAAAGATCTCCTTTACGCTGTCCCACTAGAAGGACTCGTCCTGTTGCTCGTTCCTTAACACAAAATAGCTCATTAGTAAATTCACAGTTAAATGGATATTGAGTGGTGAGCTGGCTGATAGAGAGTAAGTTGCGTGTTAACTGGGGTACTAATAAGACATCTCGGAGCATAAGTTTATTCTTACCATCAGAAACCAAAGTGTCTCCAACAGCATCAATCTTTAATGGAGAGCCATCTCCAATGAAGACTGAATCATAGCCAATATATTTTTTTAAATTGTAAAGCATACCCGAGTTTGAGGTCATGTGATTTGAGGCTCCAGTATCGGTTATCCATTCTGTATCGGGGATGGAAGTATCCATGGTGAGGGCAGCAAGAGCCTGAGGAAGTTCTTCATCACTGACAAGTTGTCCGGGTAGACTCCAACAAATTTTAGCTATATGACCTTCTCTTCCACAGAGTTGACAAATTTCATTTTTGTACAACTCTCTCTCGGTACTGGTCATCCTTCGTTTTCCAGGAGGTGGAGGTCGCGGAGTCTGACCATTGGACCTGGGAGAGAATTGTTGTGTGCCTGAGTTAGTGCCTGCAAAATTAGAATACTGAAAATTATTATTAGTGGCTTGAAAGCCCCTTCCTTTGGATGTAAATTGTTGGTTCTGTTGGAAGCGATTATTATAATGTTGTCGCTGATTTTGATTCCGTTGTCCGTAGAAGGCATATGAAGGCTGGTTGGACGCTTCAATCCAAGAATTTCGTTGTTCAAATCCCTGTAACAACGACACTACTTCTGAATATGACGGCATAGGAGGTTTGAGCATAGTGGTGGTGAAGGACTCATATTTTGGGCCGAGGTTGGCAAGTAAAGAATAGGTTTTGGTTTTATCCGGGACCGGACTGCCCATAGCAGCAAGACTATCACAAATGGCTTTGAATTTTTTCAGATGATCTGCTAAAGGTTGGTTCGATTCCTTTTTAAGGTATGTGAGTTGTTGTTTCAGTGTAAACTCACGTTCCTGTGAGTCTTGAGCATATGCCTCTTTCAAGGCATGCCAAACTGACTGAGAAGTTTCAAGGCCAATGGCCAAGCTCAACGTTTCTTCTGACAGCGTGCCAATGATCCAACCACGCATGAGACGATCCTCTCTCCTCCATTTGAGATAGGCTGGTGATTTCTGTAGAATTTCTTTTGCTTCTCCAGAAGTTTTGTTTGTTGAATCTGTGCTTGTTGAATCTTCTGTTGTTTTACTTGTTGAATCTCCTGTGGATTCTGTTGGTTTTTCTTTGTCTGCTGCGACATTGATGTACATGGCTGGCTGTTGTGTCTCGCCTGTGAGAAGACCAACCATGTCTTGGCTTTCGGCTAAAGCGAGTATTTGTTCACGCCATAGCGGATAATTTTCTGCTGAAAGTTTAAGGGTAACGAAATTGGCAACGTTCAAAGAGATTGTGGAAGCCATTGATAAAATTAGAACTCTCTTTCTTCACAAGAGGCTCTGGTACCATAAAGAAAAGATGAAAAAGCAAGAGATATTGGGAAAGAGTACTCTTCTCTGTAAAACGTGAGAGAGAGAGTTCTGAATTTATTGAGATTTATAGTGATTACAGTATACAGAAATATAGGAAATAATGTAAAATATAGGAACAAAATAATACTATAGCTCAGCAGAAAATCACAGCAGATAATAGCAGTTAAGACCGAGATTGTTTTGCATAAACTGGTGATTATATTCCAATATGGGATTCCTTAATCCACTCTTCACGTATCTTCTAATTTAGGAAAAGTGATCTCATCTTGGTCTTCTTCCTTATCACTCCAAGATTTAGACTCAAGGTGACTGCTCATAACACAATCAGAATTGTTGTGTTTAATACCTAGTATGTACAATAATAACGAAAATGAACCCCATTGCTGATGCTAATTGCACTTTCTGTTGTATGATGTTGTTTGTAATAGACAAGCAACCCGCTGTTGGGACTGTTTCCGGAAAAGTATTTCAGTGATAAGGATGTTCCAGCCCTAGGTACATTTTCCACTTGTGCATTTTTGTTTAAATTTCATGTGAAGAATATGAGACGTTGATCATTGCTTTCTTTCAAATTTCAGCATAATCCACAGAGCTGAAAATCAACAAGTTGATGCTAATGGATCCAAAGTCAAATGGGCAGATAGACCGGACGGAGAGAGGTAAGTCCTCCTTAGATATTAGTTAGTTTGCTGGTATATTTTTGGATTTATTTTTCCATTATTGAATCAGATTGCATGGTGGCTATCCTTTTCACAGTTGCTTATGATGAGCTACGGAAAAAATACTTGAAGACTCTTTTCTTCTGTTTGTGCAAGTCAATAGAAGCACTAATGATAGAGGAATATACTTGTAAGTAGGATTTATGATTGATGACAGTACAGTAATTTGTGAAGGGAAGGATGTATTAAATCCTGTCCTGTAGAAGATGAGGTATCTTGGTTTATTCCTTTTACATTTCATGGTGCATTTGGGATAAGTTCAATTCAATGTCTTTCCTGCAGTTAACTCAGACAGTCAAGAGGTTCCAATGAACATCAATCTCACTGGAACCGAAAAACAGGGAGGAACTTTAGAGTATAGCTCCACCACAGAAATTACTTCTAATCTACCTATTTTAAATCTGTGAATCTTGTGTTTGTAATGTTCTAATCTTGGGATGACTTATTTCAGGAGTTCTGCAGACGAAATGATTGATACAATTCTCCACCTGATGAGGACTCTGAATAAAATGCTTGAAGGGGTAAAATCAACCAAGTCTGTATTTTCTTATATGCCAAACTGGCTCTTTTAAATGGACAAATGGATGTATGATGTTGACTGATTGAAAGAGAAATGATCTTTCTATTTTAAGCAAACTATATTGATGAAGCTCAACTACTACTATGATGATGTGAGGGTATATCTTTTAGCTTGATTCCTCATTTTAAGAGCAACTTCACTATAGTGGTTGTTGTTTGTTAGCTAGGCTAGAATGGATGAACTGTAAAAGTAAAGCACAGTTTTTCTATGCTTAGTAGACCTACTCTTGTTCTATGATCCTTTTTCACAAATCTTCATATTTATGCAGGGTGGGAATCCATGTGGCTCCGTATATACTGCTCCCAACAACACAAATAAGCGGCCCTTTCTTTTGTTCGTTCTTGTGGTGTTGTTCCAGCTGGTGGCTCAGACAATCCCGAGTGAACCTCCTCAACCTCCAAGAAGGAATCCAGAGAATCTATTGATACTCAGGGTCTACGATCACAACAATAACATGATTTTTAGTACTTCAGTACCACGTGTGTCTACATTATGGGATTTCAAAATTTTTATGTTTCGTGCCTGGTGTATCAGACATCACCTTGAGGAATCCTATTGTGAAGCGTATACGCTACGTGCTCACCGGAGGAATCCTCCTGATATATGGACAGACGTTGAGAAAATTGTGTGCAATTTCTATGAACACATTCCTGAAGTGCGAGGGCCATCTGGATTGCCTGATGATCTAAGCATGCTTGGGAATGTGGTCATTATTGAGACTGCTAATCTTGTGTCCAGATCATATGGCTTTGAATACCATGGAACTGAATTCAAAACTATGCGGAGGTTTGTAGATATGGTGAACCGCCATCTTTTTGTACCTTACAATCACCTTGTTGAGGATGGGCTAGAACTTGAAAATTCTACACAACCAACAATGATGATCCAGACATATAACCATGAGGGAGTTCTGATATTCAGAGGCTTATATCCTCAGATACAAAATGAAGATGAATTTTTCGAGTATATATACAGAGGCTGGATGGTACGGCACTTTGTCGATGATGAGTTTTGGTGGGTTATGCTTCGTGTATTGAAGCAAAAGGCATATCCTCCAAAACTTTGGATGATGGACGTGCAGATTTGGTATTTTTACAACGGCTTGTTCTATCCTCAGCCACCGACTGATTGGAAATTACTTGAGAAAATAATCATCCACGAAGATGAAACGCAGTACTCGAAGCGCTGGGGACGTGAAGTTAAATCTGCTGAAGTATTTGTCGCCCTTCTCCTTTATAAGCTAGGGTGAGAGTCAATCTTTCTTTTTGCTTTTGATTCACAAAACTGATTTTTTTCTAATTCTATTTTTTTTCTGGAATTTGGCAGCGAAAGGTACACGGAACCCTTTCGCGTATCAATGGAAGACTTACCTGATGATGATGACTACTATGGTGACCCCGATGAAATAAGGGCCATGCTAAACCGAGGATAAATCGAGGGGAATGTAATGATTGAGGTAATTCGGAACTATACTGTTAATTTGGGGGTCTCTTAGCTTTTGTTTAGAAGTCGAAAGGTTAATGGACGTAAGAGGAGTTTATGGAACTGAAATAAGAGAGAAGTGATGGAAATTAGCTAACAGGTTTAGCTTACTCATTATCTCCCATTTGAAGGGTAAGTTTTGGGAGCTAATAGAGGTTAGAATGTAAACTCGCACTAACCTTTCTTTACTTTCCATAAAAACATTTCCAAACTAGATAAAATTAATACTGATCTTTTATACATGTTTGGGGTCACAGAGTATGTCTTTCTATCCGTTTAGTTTTGATAAAAAGAAGTTGATGAAAGTTTCATAAATTGAGTATATTTTCACAATTTCTGTTGTTTAGAGCTAACTGAAAGGCTAATTATAATTTATACTTATCATCTCCTTTTTCTACAGTGAAGAATGCTGAGAATTTGGCCAACATATACTTTCTGAAGATGGTTGATGGGCTGCTACTTGATATACTGGATTCTGTAGATAAATTGGGAGTTTTTTTGGTTCTCTTGTTTTTGGATTGGAACGCTCTACCAATTCGATGACTTACTTCCGAATTCACTGAATTCACCCAACTTACTATGTCCTGAAGTGATACTGCACAATTGGATGACGGGTGAATTTGTTTTACATAACAATCTAAACCAATACTATATACATTGTCTGGCTTGACATTATGCAAATATTGACAGCTTTGGTCCAGTTCTCGGTCTCAAACTATTGATCGAATTGGAGCAATGCACTATACATATTATAGAATTTTACAAGTTGCTGAATAATTTATTTTTTCCTTTGTCATTAACTCTGAATAATGGGTATTTAGGTTCTCTAGGCACCTTTTAGGTAGTTCATCTTCCTATTGAAGCTTATTGAGAATTCAAACTCAAAATCTCTAGTTTGAACGATTTGAGGCATTATCGCTCAAAACAGCATCAATTTGTGAAGAATGAGTAATTGAACCATATGAAAAAGGAACATCACTGAATCGGTAGAAAGATCGTCTCTATTATCGGATATAGTGGAATGTATATCAATCTCACTAGTAATTGTATATAAATCAGTCATATCTCCCTCCAGACTCATTGATGTACGACTTCAGCTTCCAATATTGAGGTTTTCTATGTTTTCTTTGGCACTTCTCATCACAGTTCTTCCCTATCAATATTGATTCGGGAAGAACCAGGCATTCATGTTTTACTAGCTCAAAATCATCGATGTTGGCACCGTGCAAGTCATACCCAGGTTTTAGAATATGGCCAAGGTGTCTTAACTGAGTATTCGTCCCTAAATGTGATAAACGAGCTACATGAACCTTAACTAAAGCATACCTGGAACTTTCAAAAAAACAAACAAAAAAAAGTATTCATAATGTTTCAAAATCTAATATGTGATATTCCAAAAGCTGCCTACTAGGAAGTAGTCTTAAAAGAATATCTCCAACACTGTCTCGCATCCAAATAACGGCTTTGAAGTGTTAAAGGATCCAATAGAGCTACATGGTTTGTCAGTTTTGCACTGATAACAGTCGGATCAAAATTTCCTAAACCAGGATCAGCATTTGGAGTTAGACAGATCAAATCATCCTGACAGAATGGGGAACACACTGCCAAAGCTGGACAGAAGCAACCCACTGTCGAGTCAGACCAAGATTCACACACTGTTTCCAGCTGAAAAACCTCAGCAGCAAATGCTTGTTCGAGTACTGCATGACTAAGAATCTCACAACAAATTCTCAGCCTACGCTTGATTTTTATGGAATGTGGCATGGTTCAAATAAATTGGGAATTTATTATCGTAACAGCTTTAGCATCTGATTGAATGCAGATATTCGATGAGCCAGGTGATACTGGGAATCCAAAACGTTTCCTTCCCGATCACAGACAATCACTGAAATATTCTAATCTGAGGAAGAAATTGAGCCACCTTATACGGCTCATTTGCAAAGGAGGAGACTTTTTTACCAACATTGGTATCTAATAACTAGGAAATATTCGATACCAAATCAACCGAGCAATCAATATACATTGTTCATATAAACTGTGATCCAATCCCAATTCCAAAATCCAGAATGGAATCACTTTTTAAAATTTCTAATATAACCATTATAAAAATGAATAAAACAGCTGACAGTCATAAATATTCCACAAATTCTATCACTAGAATCAAAATTGTAAAAATTAACTATCATTAATAAACTTTTTGTATAAAAAAGAACATTATCTATAGTAATAAGGTAGATTTCCATGTTAAGAAGAGACTCGGGCTTCCCTGCACCTGCGCATCTCTTTGTAGCTCTTGTCAACCAATATTGCTTCTGGAAGAACCAAACCTTCATGCTTTCCCAGCTCAAACTCATTGATGTTAGCACCATACAAGTCGTATCCGAGTGCTTGATCGCCAGGTTTCAGAATACGGCCAAGGTGTGTTTTCACAGAGAAAACCTTATCGTTTCTCCCAAAATCTGATAAACGGGATACACGGACCTCATACCACTCTCGATCGATGGTTTCAACATCTAACACCATATACTCCACAAGCTGCCTGCTCGTAAGTAGAGGCTTGAAAGAAACTCTCCAATACATATCAGCATCCAAATAGCACTCTCTAAGAGTTAATGGATCAAGTAGACTTATTCCGTTTGCCACATTTGTACAGATGACAATTGGACCGAAATTTCCTCTAGTAACATTAGCATTTGGAGGTAAACAGATCAAATCATCCTCGGAAATCGGGGGAATTTCCACACAAAAAGTAAACTTGTGACTGTATTTGTTCGTGTAGGTATCATGGGATACAAGTTGCTTATCAGTGTGACTCTTCACCGGTGCAACTTTACTTAGAAGTTCAACGAATTTAACACTGTGACTTCGTTTTCTGAAGAAGAAATCCATACCTTGATCCACAAGGTTGACTTTAATAGCACGAAAAACATCACCATGTCCCACAAATATCAGCCGCTCCAAAAGAAAAGATGTTCCACTACGATGAACATGCTGCGCCCGAAGCTGGACAGAAGCAACCCACTGATCTGGGTTGGACAGAACTCCGATGCAAGATCCACACAATGTTTCAAGCTGAAGAAACTCGGCAACAAATGAATGTTCGAGTGCCTGACCAAGAATCTTTAACCGAACTATGAGCCTAAGCTTATTTCCTCTAATGGAATATTGTGCGGGCTTGGTCCGAATAAATTCTGCATTTACTACCCTAACAGAATATGGCAAGTGCAAGAGTTTTATACAACATTCTGACAACTCCTTGGACTCTGATTGTGCCTTAATCCAAGTGCCTGATCGCTCAAGGTAGGCATCGCACTCCGAGCAATGTCTAATAGTTGTGTGCTTCCGCAAACATTCGGTTATAAGTTCGCGTTCTTCGCTTAAAAACCTGGCACAAATCTCAGGAGCATGTGGTTCCATTGTAACGCCGCATTGATGACATAACCTACTTGCAGAAGCTTGACGAACTATAGTTAAACTTATTATTTGCCCTCGAGCCATAGCTATTGTAGACATAAAAGTATACAAGAATTAGTACATTATTCAAGATACTACTAGAAGCGAAAACCTTGAAGAAAAACACAAACCAGCACATGAGCTGTTGAAACTAGGCAAACCAGAAAGCATAGAAGAAGAATAATTGGATAACGCATTGCCTATCGACATACTAGATTATATAGTAAAAGTAGTTTATTTAAGTAAAAGTTGTATGAAACGGATAGAGGCGGGACATCGAACCTAAAGAAGTAGAGCATGTAAATACTAATTAACTCTGTAGAAAGCAGCCAATATGATTAAGAATCATAAATTGGGATTCAAATCTTGAAATTTGCAAAACAAATTAAGAAGAAGAAGAAAGCATCCAACTTTATCATAAAGTAAACAGATTAAACTGAGTGGTGTAGCTCAAATTTCAAATTGAAAACGCATACATACATACATACATACATACACACATACATACATACATGTATAATATGTATATAAAAAAAACCATTGGAAACTAACTTGCTTGCTTACTTTTCTTTTCTCAATGATCGCCGGAAACAGAGGAGGCGCAGTCTGTGACTGCCGGGAGAGGGAGGAGCTTTTATTTATACCATTAATAACTATTCTATATAAGAATACTATACAACAACTTCACTATTTAGGCATGAAAAACACAAAAATACTCTTAATTATTATCTACTTTCTTTTATATTTCGATACAAATTGATCTTTTCTTAAAGAGTGAAAGATAAAAAAAAAAAATATGAAAACTTTAACTTGAAAATCAAATCTCAAGATGGAAGGTGTAAATGAAGTTTTAGAGAAGGATACTTTGGTTTGTTTGTATATTGTTTTTCACCAAAATCTTCGTTTACCAGCATAAGCTTCATTTTTGTTCAATTGGAAGATTAAACTGTTAATGGAGACAATGGAGACAAAAGTGATGGACTAAGTACCGGGTTTTCTAAAATACAATGACCAAACATTGAGTTTTGACAAAACATCAGGACTATTAAATTATTTATCCGTAATTTTATTAGTTTTACTTATGGCTACACATGGGTATCGAAGATTCTTGAACCAATTCGAATATCCAGAAAAGTTACCGAATTGTATTGAACCGTTAACTTTTAGGTATTGAATTGTATCGATCATTTTATAGATACAGTTCTAGAGTTGTTAAAAGTTTAATATTCCGGAGTAAATATGACAAAAAGATTTAGAATGAGACCGAATACCCCAATAATAAGATCCAGAACCGAATAAAAACGTTAGACTTTTTCTTTAAAAGTGAACTATGTTACACCGTTGACACTTACCAATATAATCTTGGAGATTTTTAAATACCTGGATTGAAAGATTCGAGCTTAGTTTTACTAGAAGCGGCAATATGACACGAAATACGACACTGACACGATACGGATTTTTCCGTGTTTGTGTTGACCATAATACGTAACGTGTCATTTGCGGTTTAACACGAAATAACACCCTAATTTTTATGTCATGTTCATGTCAACCCAACAAACACGAACACAAAATTTGTAGTTTGACTTTAGTGCTTCATATCGACTTTGTGTGATGATTGTTTTGATATCTTTGTAGTTTATGAAGTTTGTGAAGAATGATTGATAAATATAAATGCATTCTTCATATAGGTCGTGTCGAGTCGTTTTGACACATCCGTTGTACTTTTCGTGTTTTTTCATCTTTTCGTGTTAAGAGCATATATAAAAAGGGAGCATGTTTGTATGAGCCTTGGAAGCTAAGCTAGGTCTTCCGCCGGCCTCCTCTGATTGTGATCATCAACACAAGACAAGACAAGACAAGAATGGTAATAAACAAATACATCTCTTTTATTCTCTATTTTACCAACCATCTTCTCTTCTGTTCTGTTCTGAATGAATGAATTCTGCAGGGGAAGAAGAAGAAGGAAATCGAAAGTTCCCTCAGGAGTCGCCGCCTCCTCAAGATCTGTTGCTCTTCTGCCATCAGAAAATGTATGTTAACGTTTCTTATACATGTGTGTATTTATTCTGAACTGAACTGAACTACTCTTATTAGTCTCACTGAAGGTAGTTGTACGGTATGCCTGATAATTGACTAATTATTAGAGGGACAATTATGCCATGGCTTTCTTTCGGCTGCTAACCGTTGCAACCTGCTGTTTGAGTTTTACTTAGGATTTTTGTTTTGTGATTGCCAAAGGTAGATTGTAAAAGGTGGGTGGGAGTTAAAGTTTTGGAACAAGTTCGAGAGGCGAAATAATGTATTAAGCATTTATTTTTATTTTTATTTTTTGTATCGCTTTCCCATCCTAAGATGTGTTATTGTAAATGCTAAGTGATTGATAAGTTTTGCATTATTGCAAGATTTAAGCAAACACAATCATCTATTTCTTGTATGACTCTGTTGTACTTTCTGGCTAGTGTAAATAAATGCATCATGTGTTTGTGTTTTTCTCCTAAAGTTCTTCAAGCTTATCGGTTCCAATAGTGTATATATGTACTAATTCTTGTATAATGTTTAATCTCGTGAACAGCCATGTCTGAAGAAGCAGCAGGAATGTTTATACCGCGTAAAACTGTTGGAAGTGTGTTATGTTGTAAATGTGGCATTCTGATGCAACCAAATAATGCTAACATGTGTGTGAAGTGTTTGGTCTCAGAAGTTGATATAACTGAACATTTGAAGAAGCGTATAACTATTCGACATTGCCCGGAGTGTGATACCTACCTTCAGCCACCAAACACTTGGATTAAGGCCCAATTGGAGTCCAAGGAGTTGTTGGCGCATTGTATAAAACTATTGAACTTGCGGAAAAATGTTAGGATAGTAAATGCAGAATTTGTTTGGACTGAGCCACATTCGAAAAGAATCAAGCTGAGGCTGACAATTCAGAAAGAGGTTCGTAGTGGTGCAGTACTCGAACAAGCATTTGTTGCTGAGTTTTTTAAGAAGGAAACGATGTGTGAGTCTTGCACAAGAGTTCAGGCCAACCCGGATCAGTGGGTTGCTGCTGTCCAGCTTCGGCAGCATGTTCCTCATAGGCGAACGTTTTTTTACTTGGAGCAGCTCATTTTGAAGCATGGTGCTGCTGTCCGTGCTATTAAAATCAAACAGATGGATCAAGGAATTGATTTCTTCTTCAGAAACAGAAGTCACGGTGTGAGATTTGTTGAATTTATAAGTAGTATTGCACCAGTCAGGAGTCGCAATGACAAGCAACTTGTGTCCCATGATACCCACACTAACAGTTACAATAACAAGTTTACTTTTTCTGTGGAAATCTCCCCAATTTGTCGGGATGATTTGATCTGTCTACCTCCAAATGTTGGACATAGTTTAGGAAATCTCGGTCCAATTGTAATCTGTACGAAATTGACAAACAGAATAGCTCTACTGGATCCTTTAACACTTAGACAATGCTATTTGGGTGCAGACCAGTACTGGAGAGATTCGTTTAAGTCTCTGCTTACTAGCAAGCAGCTTGTGGAGTATATCATTTTAGATGTTGGAAGCATTGAGCGAGAAGATATCGTTGGAGGGTCAAGGTATGCTTTAGTTGACGTCCAAGTAGCTCGCTTATCCGATCTTGGGAAGAACGATAATATTTTCTCGGTGAAAACACACCTTGGCTGTATTCTGAAACCTGGCGATCGAGCACTCGGGTACGACTTATATGGTGCTAACATCAATGATTTTGAGTCAGAAAATCGTAAAGGGTTGGTTCTTCCTGAAGCAATTTTGATAAGGAAGTGCAACAGACGGAAGCGCCAAAGAAAAAGTGAGAAGCCTCGTTCTTGGAAGCTAAAGTCTCTAAACATGGAAGTTGACGAGTCTAGAAGCAGATGTGACCAGGAAAAGGCAAACACGGAGTATGAAGAATTCTTGAGGGATCTGGAAGAGAACCCCGAGTCAAGGTTCAATATTTCTTTTTATCATAATAAAGAATATCAACCTTCAGAGACGGCATCCACTGTTCGTGGGGATGACAAAGATGCTCCCCCTATTCCTCTGGAGGAGTTGCTCGCTGATCTTGATATCCGTGACATGGAGAATGACAGGGATGATATGTAAGGTATTTCCTCTTTTAGCGCATAATGATTCAGAATAGCGTATCGATAGGAACTGAATGGTTAATTATTTCGATTTTTCCTTTAAAACTTTAAATTTGATCTGAACAACAAAGGAAAACAGTTTGATGTAGTTAGTCTTTTCAATGTATGTGATGCAGTATTTCCCATCTTGATCATCAGAAGATGAACTCAAAGATGGAGATTAATCGAGTAGTTCCATTAGGATCGGGAAGTACCAAAAGAAAAAAAACGATATGTGTCCAACTAAGCCAGCAGTCCTCTCAGAGTCTCAACAACGAAAAGGCTCTTGTGACAGCAGCAAAGAAGCAACAAGAAACACCTTTAGGACCGATCTCGCATGACTCAACCAATTAAACTTGCATACTCATTACGTTTCTCTAGCTTCTCGAATATTGGAGATGTCACGTTGGCTCTTTGAAACTGATCAAGTTGTTTAACATTTTCATTTTGCTATGTCAAATAAGACACAAATGACTAATTAATCATGTCGATTTAATCAAACATCTACAACATTCAAAATGACAATCAATGCGACCTAAAGTGAAAGGACAAGATCGTTTGTTCTTCTAATCTCCTGTATGTGTCTCTACTTGGACTTGTGGTTGATTTCATTGTCGGACTTTACACGGGAAATCATCTCTGATGACCGGAAAAGTGACTTTACCTCAGGTACTATTACTATATACATATAATATGCATTCTTATATCTTTTCTAGAAACCTTTATCTAGCTAAAAGTGAAATGTTTTTTTAGATGAGAAAAATGTATTTTTGGGAAGAAAAAGATAGGATTGATCTCCACTTCTCCACTGAAATTTGTCATATTCCTGGACCTAAATTGCACTCACTCATCAACTATGAATGATCTGATCAACATCATCAAATAGTTGGAAGCATGCTAATATTTTGGTCATTTTTTTCTACAACAATGGATTAGGATTTAAATTTGTTAATATTATATATAGATTTTAAATCTTCTTTTCTTTGTTTTATTCCATTATTTGCTTCTGTTTCTTTCTAACTGAAACATTTGACCCACTAATAATACAACCTTTTTGTAAAAGAAAATTAAAGCTATTTGATTGATTGAATTAATTCTTCAGCTCCTGACTATATTGATGTAACTGATGAAAAAGGAAATTTTGAAGTTGATTAATTTCAGAGATCAAATCTCGCTCCTTATACTTTATGAAAAAAAATATTTTAAATTCCAAAAAAATAAAATTTTTTATAAAGTTTAGTAATTCATTTTAGTCAAGTCATTCCTGAAAGAGACGTACGAAAGGAGTTTGGGGATAATATTATTACGCTTATAGATTTAAAATTCTAATTCGACCTCCTTTCGGGGATAATATTATTACGCTCATAGATTTAAAATCCTAGTTCGACCGCTCCAATGATTCTAATATTATAAATGATACCCTTAATAAATTGTTTCTTTTTCCATTATCAGGAAAAGGGTCTAAAGTTATAGATATCATGGAAAAAAGCTTCCATGGATGAAAGCAAGTTTCTCTGAATCAACACTCTAAATGATGCATCTTTTTGTAGAGAAACTAAAATGTTTCAGCTTAATTTACGCATGGTAATATGTGATCGTAATTATGAATTAATTATATAGTTAATGAAAATATAAAAAATATATATCCAACATCAATAATATAGACCAAATTAAAGCTGAAAGCTTTTTTTTTTCTTTTGTAAAAAATATTTGAATGTTGAAAGTGATTGGCTTCAATTCTCCACTAAAACCTGTCATCATCATCTTCTTCCATATATCTTCTCAATCATACAGATTCAATGAAGTTTTTTAACAATTAATGGATGCTCAAATCCCCCAATTTTATGTTGCATGGATTCAAGGAAAACGGCCGGTGAATGTGTATAATTTGTCGTATTTTAAAACGTTATTATCCGGCAATTAAATTGTTCAGAACCCTCTCTTTCACGGGTAATGCAACATGTATATATGAATCAACATGCATGTGTATGTTAGTGGTACGTAATTAAGGTGTGATGAAGAATAACTATAGAGATATTAATAATATTAATCAAAAGTTAGTGGTCGTGTAACTAATTAAAAAAAGAGAACAACTTTTTGGGGTAATAATTGCTCAATAATTCTCAAGTGCATATATAACCCAAATTTTTTAATCAATCATGTTATCTGTGGCTTACCCACCCTTCCTTTTATTTTTGTTGCTTATGGAGTATTTAATTAACAAAAAATTTATATAGTTCAAACTTATACATACAAATTAATATTATATGCTTGATGAATTTTAATGAAGCATCGGATTTAAATATGAATGATATTTGATAAAGCATAGATCTCAAAGCTAGAATTATCATCAGCAAATCATATGTTTGAATTTTGATCACAATCCTATAAGGTAGACATAATAATTCTAAATAAAAAATTGACAAAGGAGAAATTAATTGAAATGGTTGAAAATTTTATAGAGATAATTTTTTTTGGTAGGAATTTTATAGAGATAATAATTATAATCATGAATGGAATTTTATATATTTCCAACTTAAATTTATAGGTAAGACGTTATTCTTTATGACTTAAGTTTAGCAAATATATAAAGTCTTGAACTAAAATTTTTAAACGAAGTCTCCAAAATTTTATTATGACTAATGGTTAACTAAACCAGCTTGAAAATATTTCAAACTTGAGATTATCCTAATTTAATTAATATCTTTGATATTTAAGTTTTCCCACAACCAAATTTTTATTTGGATTTCTTTTAATTATATATAAAGTGTAATGAGAAGAGGAACCTCTCCACTATAGTTAAGGAATAGACTATAGAGTGATGACAAGATTACTGCATGTTTCATTTAGGAGAACTCTAACTACATTAAATCCAAATCAAATTCATTTAGACTACAATAAGAGTTGTTTCTTTACCATTATACTAACTCGCCTTGATAAACTTATCAGGATACTTTCTCGTCTAAATTTAATAAAATAATTGATATTATAGTGTGCTAATTAATTAGGGTCAGGTGCAAATCTAATCGAGGAAGATTTTGCAGCCAAACTCAGCCAAAAACAATGAGCTCAGCCGCCATTACAGAATTAAAAATACAAGATCACTGCTTTTAGAGTGTACTAAAACATTACTCCTCCATTATATGATTAATTAATAATTAGGTTAATTAATTATATTATGATGTAGCTGCAACAAAAGAAAGATTACTTTCTATGGGATAACCCATTTGCTTACAAAAATTACCTCATTTCATTAAATTAATTCATACAATTTACAATCGTTCCTGACTTTACATAATCAAATCTGATTGGTATGAATGGTTAGGATATTCTCACTTCTTGACTTGACAAATGCCTGGAAGTTGGTTCGATGCTTTTGTATAGAGCTATCATATTGACCAGCCTTTTAGCAACTTAATGAGTCTTCTTTGTTCAACGATGATTACACGTGTTTCTCTCAGTTGAAATAAAAATCAATTGATTTTTAATGTACATCATGTTTAAACATATATACATTTACCCAAGTTTCGGACCTTCTCGATAACTAGTGTCTGTCTAGCTAATTCTCTCTCTTTTGTGGTAGCTTTTTAACTACTACTATTATTTACTTTTTGTGTAGAAGTGTTTAGTCATATTAAATATAAGAAATATGATGAAATCAGTAACATGATATTTGTAACCAACTCTAAAATAATGATTGAGTTTTGTTTGGAATGATGAAAAATAAAAGGGAATGTGACATAATATATATCATGTTATGCAATTATGTGTACCGCACAACATATCTTTGCTTCTTCAAATCATGCTGCTCCTCAAAGCTGAGTAAAGTTTCTTGATGGGAAATAATAAATTAAAAGTGAAAATTAGACTATTTTTGGTTTTAGAAGATAATGAGAATATACGTAAATAAAATAGATTATACACACTTTAGTTAAGTTTTAGGATGGAGATTATTAATTTGTATGACTATAATTGATCAATGATCCAATGTGTAGTAGAAGAAAAATTTGGATTTTTTTAAGAGAAGAAAATGTGTTTGAAACTGGAACATCTCATCTCTAATTTAGAAATTTACTAATTTAATCACTTAAAATTTGAAATATAATATCAAAGATCTCCCATATTATTAGGAAAAAACAATTTTAAATAAATAAAGTTGCATTGTTTGGATGTTCACCCCTCTCTTTTGATTGGGTAATTAATGCAAATATCTTTTTTTAGAGGATAAGTTTTACAATTTTGTGAAATAGGGATTTATATTAGAAAAAAACCTTCTTAAATATATAATAATGACAACAAAAGAAATCATATTCTTGACAAAAAAAAAGCTAAAATATTATCTATCACACATCCAACCCCTTCCATTCATTTCTAAACAAATAAAGTGATATATATATATATATATATATATATATATATATATAGTATATATATATATGTTGTTAAATTTTAATTATTAGGTAGGTCGTGAAGGTCAACTTCTTCGACCTTCATATATTATGAATAATGTATGGTCCACTTTTATCATAATGTTTGGTTAATTATTTCATCCCACAATCAACCTTTTATTCCTTTTTATTTTTTATTTTCTCTAATTAAACAGCTTTTAGAGTCTTAAAATTGCATGCAGCAACATCAATGGTCAAGTCAAGCAGTCTATTATTGTTATTGACCTCTCTTTTTTCTTTTCTTTTCTTCCTATTTTTCTGAAAATGATTTAATTGAGTACTAAATTTCTTTTCTTTTCTTTTATTGAGGATGAACAAGTTAATTATAGCATATAAGATCATTAGCTAAAGGTTTAACATTAAATAAGAGAGCATGAAAATCTATGATAGCAAATTAATGTTAAGTTGGACAAACAATAATATTAATTAATTCATGAGCTTTAGTTTGTGCAAAGGCTATGACTGCTATTTGGGTTACAAAACTATATCAATTTGAGTTTGTGCATCAAAAGAAGCAAATTAAGTATTTCTTTTATATATATATATATATATGTTTCTTTCTATTTGGTGCTTTTAATGTTAAGTTCCTAGTTTGTACTAAGGCACCAAAAAGGCTTATAGTATTACTATTTTATTAATAAAATTTCTGCTCATTTGTTCTGTAACTAGCCAAAAAAAATGGGTCAGTTACGGATAGATTTGGACCTAATGAAATGTGATGGTAGAGGTTAATGTATTATAACATGAGATGTTCATAAACTTAAGCTCTGATTGATCAAATTTTTATTGACAAACACTAAATAAATAAATAAAATTATTAATCACAAAACTTTAGCTCCATGAATCATGAATCCTTTTCAATTAGAAATTCAATTACTTAATTAGAATACATTTGATCTAAAAAAATATTTTCAAATTATATTTGGTCTCCCATGAAGTTTGATTTGATCTTCTTATTAGAATTGATGCTAACATAAGAATTTAATGTCATCTAACATTAAAATCTAGAACTAGCTTATATATACGAGAAAAGTACATTAATAGGTTGAAATGAACATCATTAACTACCCAATGACGAGAATCATAATGAGAGTCAACAACTCGTAAGTATCAAAAAGAAATTAAGGCTTTGTTCTTGATGGCTGACAATTGTTGTGCTTAATTGAATTAAACTGCATTTACTGAGTGAAATTACTAAAAATTACTGAATTACTCATGAAGCACGTAGCCTAATTAACAATATTCTTATACTTTTCACGAACTCAAATTCATAGAAAGTGTGCATAATATGATGCTACATATGAATATCATCTTCTTTTCCTCTTTTAAGGGCACTTAAAAGGAGAAAAGTAAGCAAAGTTGAAGAAAGCTAACACTTGAAAAACATTAATCTCAATCAAATTAATAATCCAAAGACAAAACTACAAAAAAACATCAACAGTTCCACTTCATTTTCATTTCCATCTCTTGCAATTATTTCAAACCCACACTTTTTCCCTTTACTCGAACAATTTTCCATCAAAAAAAAAATAAAAAAATCCGAAATAAATTCCAACTTCTCTCTTTAAATTCGACCACTGAAATTCAAACTCAAAAACACATCATAAATCATGTTTTTTCTTCCCTCTCTTCCACTTGTCTTTCTTGTTTTCTTTCCACTCCCAACTTCTTCTTCTTCTTCTTCTTCTTCTTCTTCATCATCCTCCATTTCCTTCCCCAATTTCCAACTCTTAAATGTCAAAAAAACCATCTTGGATATCAACACTCAACATTCAAGAACATCCCAATTTGAAGAATCATTCAAGAATCAAAATGACACTACAAAAAGATTGAAACTTCAACTTCTCCACAGAGACAAGATTCAAACTTTAAACCAATCCCATCATCCCACTACCTTGTTTCATTCAAGAATGAAAAGAGACGCCAAAAGGGTGTCTTTTCTCGTCCGCCGCCTCTCCGGTCATCGGAGCGTGAACTATGAGGTGGAGGATTTTGGGGCAGAGGTGGTTTCCGGGATGAATCAAGGAAGTGGGGAGTATTTTGTTAGGATAGGTGTCGGAAGTCCGGCGAGGGATCAGTATGTTGTTATTGATTCCGGTAGTGATATAGTTTGGGTTCAATGCCAGCCTTGTACTCAATGCTATCATCAATCGGACCCTGTATTTGACCCGGCTAGTTCGGCTTCGTTTACCGGTGTTTCGTGTAGCTCCGCCGTGTGTGACCGGATTGAGAATTCAGGTTGTAATGCCGGGCGGTGCCGGTACGAGGTGATGTACGGTGATGGGTCATACACAAAAGGAACACTTGCCCTTGAAACACTTACATTTGGCGGGACCGTGGTCCATGACGTGGCAATCGGGTGCGGCCACCGGAACCGCGGCATGTTTGTCGGGGCTGCCGGGTTATTGGGCTTAGGTGGTGGTTCCTTGTCTCTTGTGGGTCAATTGGGTGGTCAAACCGGCGGTGCATTTACTTACTGTTTAGTGAGTCGGGGCACTGCGTCATCCGGGTCACTCGAGTTCGGGCGTGGATCTATGCCTGTGGGTGCTGCTTGGATCCCCTTGATCCGAAATCCACGGGCCCCAAGCTTCTACTACATCGGACTATCCGGCCTTGGAGTAGGAGGTGTTAAAATACCCGTATCTGATAACATTTTCCGTCTCGATGAGATGGGGAACGGTGGAGTTGTAATGGACACTGGAACCGCGGTAACTAGGCTTCCCACTGTGGCTTACGTGGCATTCCGAGATGCTTTTGTAGCGGAAACTGAGAACCTCCCGAGGGCGTCAGGAGTATCCATATTCGATACATGTTATAACTTGAACGGATTTGTATCAGTTCGGGTACCAACGGTGTCGTTTTACTTTTCGGGCGGACCGATTCTGACGCTTCCAGCTAGGAACTTTCTGATTCCAGTGGATGATGTGGGGACATTTTGTTTTGCCTTTGCAGCATCCCCATCAGGACTTTCCATCATAGGGAACATACAGCAAGAAGGGATTCAGATTTCTTTTGATGGGGCAAATGGGTTTGTGGGGTTTGGGCCTAATGTTTGCTAATTAGGTGTAATTAGGGATAATTATGGGATTTTGCTAGTCTTTAGGTACCATATATATTCATATTATTACTAGTAATATACATAAAGATTGAATCAATGTATTGTGATCATGTGACCTGTGTTCCTAGTTAATATTTTATGCAAGCCAAATGACTAAATGGGTCCAAATTGATTTTGTGTACTAAATTAGTTAATAATTATCCGCATATGATTCAAGAGGTTAGATGCACTAAATTTCAATTTCAACGCATTACTTTTGATTCAACTAGACCAAATTAATACAAAAGATGTATCTTTTTGAGTTGTTAATTAGTGTATGTTTGGTTCTCCTTTTCTGTTATGAATTCTATTCCAAATAGTAACATAAAAGTTACTACTTTTAGTTGAAAAACAAATAGATAGCTCATTTAGTTTGAAAATCATTTAAAATGCATCCAAGTAGCATCAATAGATGGATACGTATAAAAATCAAATCGATCTTTTGTCATAATCTTAGAGTTGGGTTGAATAAAAATTGAGGGGGTAAAATAGAAGTCAGATGGTATGGGTTAGGGATAGTCAAACAAAGAATCATAAAAAGGTTATGGTAGGATCCAAGAGAGTCCTTTTACTACAATTTAAGTGACCCAAAGACTCCATTTTAGCTCATTGCTTTTAATTTTTGATTCCTTTCTTTCTTTATCTATCTATCAATCTGAGTGAGTAGTGTTAAAAATCATGAGGGTGAGGGAGCCACCCACTCCATGTGACTTGAGTAATGTAGCCCAAGTTGGAGTGCATTCAAGTGTTCACTTTTACAAAGTTAGTTGCTTTTTCCCTCTTTTCATAGATTTTAGAACACCCTTAGCAAGATTAAGAACAAGTGGATTTAGATGTTTTTCCATTCAGTTGTTACTATCTATTGTTTAATGTTGCTCCTATATAGTAACCAATTCCCAATTCTAACCAGTCGTCTCATATCTATTTCTCAGAATGGAAAAACGAAATGAAGAATTCAACGGGCACTTGGCATGCTCGTCTCTTAACCTGCTGATAGTGGACATAAAAGTGAAAGGGGAGGTAATGAATAAAAGCAATATGTAGGATTATTTAGGATATCCATAATTTTCCTTTGTACATTTTGGGAAGAATATTTGCACTAATATGAAAGCACACATCTGCTTGACAAAGTAGGCTTACTTATCTCCATATGTCATCATTGGCAAAAGTGCTAACACATATATTAGAATCCAACTGGCAATTACTCTTTCTGACTTTCTTTTGCCAAGTTTCACGGTTAGATATGAAGACAAAGTCCATTTTTAAAGCACAAACAAGCAAACACATTCACATACGCGGCCTTAATTTCTAAGGGACGAATCTTAGTGGTTCAGGAGAAGGTTTGAGCACCAAATGGTCATCAGTAAGTTCCATCGAAACCCTATACGGAGCTTTAAAGTCTTAAGATAAGAGCAAAGCAAGTTGATCCAATGGTGGCAACCTACAATGTTTGTCTTGCTCATCTCTCCACCAAAAAATAAGCAAGTTGATAAGAAACAGTGTCTTGTACTTCCCAAGAAAGATGAAATAAAAAGAAGATTATACCTTTTTGACTTAAAAGAAACTGCCAGCCATGGCCTGCTCAATATCAGACTCACCTGCAATTGCATCCGGGACGAAACTTACCACGCGAAGTTGAAAGAAAGGAGGCAAAGCTCTGCTTCCTACATGGGTCATTTAAGTTGTCTTGACAATGCAGGAGTCACAAAAGAACTTGCAGAGTTCTCTCATCTGGTAAGCCAACAATCTTGGACACACGAGAACTTCCTGATTTCTCACCTTGGTATCCCAGCTTGAGAATTTTGCTCCCAACTTGCTTACGCATTGAGTGCATGACCCAAAGCAACTAGAGAATAATTGAAATCAACCAGAAACACAGCAAAATAAAGTAAAACAAGAGATACAAACTCGTACGAAGCGTTGACTAAGAAGGCTAACTGCTCTGATATATAATAATAGTAATAATTAAGAATATTTACATTAGAGGTGACTGGCTTGCATTTCCGATGCACTTGAAAACAAAAATACCTTTCTGGGCCTCAAACCTTAGCTAAGAAAAATAAGTAAGAACAAATTAGTGCCACCCAACATATACACAACCCCAATGGTTTCAAATTGAACCACAACCAAGGCACGCCCTATAAAGTGCAGCCACACGCACAGCCACGGAATACTAGTCAAAATTCATGTCCGGCTCCCCTCTTTGATAAAATCATACCATCAAAAGAAAACTACCCTCGAGGAGCACTACTTCCCATAAACAGATATTTGAGATCTTCAACAGTCAGGCGAGTTGCTGATCCACCGCTGTGATCTTCCCCAAATGCAGATGCCACCATTCTTCTCTTTTCTTCCTGCAAATCAAGTAGCCCCGTAGAATTACGCTTCGACAAATTTCAAATGAATAAACTGAAAAGTAATTATAATACTAATATAATGTGAAAGAGATACTTATGCCAAACATGACATTCAGAAAGCTACCTGTAGAGCTAATATTCTATCTTCCACTGTGTCTTTTATAGTGAGCCGGGTTACAGTAACAGGGCGGGTCTGACCAATTCTATG
This sequence comes from Euphorbia peplus, assembly GCA_028411795.1. Lineage (NCBI taxonomy): Eukaryota > Viridiplantae > Streptophyta > Magnoliopsida > Malpighiales > Euphorbiaceae > Euphorbia > Euphorbia peplus. The sequence continues at coordinate 432,266 of CP110843.1, read as the reverse complement.
TGCCCGATCGATAGCCTGATCTTCAGTAGTTGGATTCCACCAAAGATCTAGAAGTATGACGTGGCATGCTGCAACCATGTTCAATCCAAGGTTTCCTGCCTTCAGAGACATTATCATCACAGTCACCTGCAAGAATTTTACGGTTATTAAAAACGCAGGAACAGAATCATGCAAAATAATATCTGTATGAAGCATTAGAAACAGGCATACAAACCTTAGGATCATTGTTGAAATCCTTAACAGCCTTGTCTCTTGCAATCAAGCTCATTGTTCCATCAAGCCTACGGAAATCCATCCGATGGTGCTTTAGTGAAGCCTGAACAAGGTCTAACATACCAGTCCACTGTGAGAATATAATCGTTTTTATTGGTCCTTCCAGTTCCGGATCAGAGCTCTTTTTCTGACGGTGGGACAGGAGAATATCGACAACAGCTTTGATCTTTGATGAGCTATACTCGTTGTGGAGGACAATCGACCTTCCATCAGATTCAGAATGCTCAGCGCCAGAATTCTGATTATCAGACATACGACTCTTAAGTGTATCTTCAGAGAAAACAATATCCGTGCCAAGTTGCTCTTTACAACCACGAGCAGGGCACTCATTCTCATCACCAGTCAAGAAGTCTGATACGCATTGATAGCAAAAAACATGGCCACACATTGTAACGATGGAGTCTTCCGGTATATCCTGAAAATATGTTAAAGACAAAAGAAAGTAATGAGTAGCACAACAAAAATTGTAAAGAACCTTGCTTTAGGCCTCAAAAGACTATCAACAAATTGTAAATGATACTTCATCAAGAGAGTGGTTTAAGGATGAAAAAAGTTAACACGCTCACATTGCACACTTGACAGATGGCAGAGGAAGAAGCCAAACAATCCAATAGATTAAGGACCATCTCCTCAGGGAGTCTCTTTGCCATATCTGCAGAAACTTTTCCAACAGAGTCTGAAACAGAAGAACCTTTGATCAGAAGAGGGTGGTCACAAGCCTGGCGAAGTCGCAAAAGCATCAGAAGTATGTTTGCATAATTTTGGCTCACGGTTCCAGCAGCAGCATATGCCTGCAATACACAAGAGACGTGACAAGTTACAATAGGGAAAGCATTCAATCTCAACTCAGTCCTCAAAACACTTCAAAGGAATCTTCTCATGAAAGCATCAGTATTCCTAATTTGATTAATCGATCAGCACTAGAATCAGTTAATAGATGTTGGTCTGGCACCAGAAAAATTCTTTGCAAGAGGTGTATATCAGAAACACAAAAAATACACATATATTAGAGGCTTGGACTCATGCAAAAAAAGCTCAGCTAGCGAAAATAAAATATTTTCCATTAATTCAACAAATGCTTCCTAATCAGCTAGAAGATCAAGTTCCAGTCATTCAACATGATCCAGCAGAACAGATTTCATAGAATCAGACACACCTTGAATTTCGAGCGTGAATCAGCTTCTAGCCGGGTATAGAAGTTTCGTTCCTCCTGTGAAAAGTCTACCTTCATCAAGCAAATTGACTTTGGAGGTAATTTGATTATGGGTTGTCCATCAATCAATGTTCCTAAAGACATAACCAATGATGATCAACATCAATCACTAAGATAAAATTTAATAATCCAAATCACATGTCCATTAGGAGACAGGATATAGCAACATAATATAAAAACCCAAGTATCGAAATCCACCAAAAAGCCATAATCAAATGCAACATTCATCTAACATTCGAAAAACAGTAGCTGGATATAGAAGGAGAATTTATTTGAAACAATTATAACCCCACTAAATATGAGTCTATTGGGGATTGGCAACAAAAAATGGCAACAGATAGGACGGAGTGGAGGGAGAGAATTTATGTCGTTGACACGACTTGATTTCAGGTTCCAAATAAAATTGAAAACCAAATACAAGAAACTACATCATGTAACTTTGACAAATCCAACAACCGTACGAGACTCCTCTAACGTAATCCAGAAAACTCACAAGTCACAACTGCATCACATCTATATTATTTTGATTTGAAGTAAATAGCTTATAGTGCTCCCATAAAATATCTCAAAAGAAAAAGCAAGAACTCAAATTGCAGAACGATAATGATCCAGATGACTTTGCAACAGACAGGGGGGCCCTTGAAACACATCAACCATCTACTTTGTTAGACTACTGCTATCACATGGCCTATTAGTCGCGAGCTCTGCTCATTTTTCTGGACCAAATGACACACAGAACCCTTGAATGTTCGATTTTCGCCATTGCTAGAATATTATCCAGAAGAGAAACCCCATATTAATGGAACTAAATGTGAGTGACGGTCATTGTTGAAATGCCTACAGCTAGATGACAAGAGATGCAGTATGAAGTACACACATGGAACTGTAATCCAAAATATTGACATGGACAAAATACAGAAGCCACGAAATCTACACTTAACACCTAGTAAGCTGTAACAGCGACCACATAGAAAGGAGTTCAACAAACTCTAAGAAGAGATAATGCAAGAAAAGGCAAGTACCTTTTGTACGACGAAGCATTATGGCCCTAAGAACTGCTTGTAGCTTCTTGTAACCATGAACTGAATTTCTTGATATTGGAACTTTTATTGTGCTATAAAACGATTTATATACAGCATAGGGATCATATCTAAGAAACCTGAAGTAGCTGTAAAGATCGTCAATAGTATTTTGAATAGGTGTTCCAGATAAGCACCACCTTCTTTTTGCACGCAGACTGCAGCAGGCTCTAGCTACTTGAGTTCGGTGATTCTTTATTGTTTGGGCTTCATCTAGAATCACCCTAAACCAGGCCACCCTAGCAAGAGCACCACTATCATAATCGACCCCATCTATCCCCTTCTGACCTTTCTTCTTTTTCTTACTAACATTAGCTGTCTTCTTCTTCCTTTTATTACTAATTGAAAATTCAGAAGATAATCCATCCTTGTCCTCATCTGCCTCTTCCTCATCGACTATTGGTTGCTTGGGGACTTCATTAGTAACAATAGCATATGTTGTGAGAACCACATCATACTTTGCCAATTCAACAGGATCCTTTGTCCGAGTGCCTCCATGATAGAGAAGGACAGACAATTTAGCTTCATTATCAACTTTATCCTCCAACTCCCTGGCCCACTGCCGGAGGACACTTGCAGGACAAACAACTAATGTACCAGCAGCAGGCCTTTTTCTGCTAAATGTCCGTGAAGAAGTACCGACTTCTAGAATTGGTTTGATATCATCAGATTCACCAGCTTGCTTCACTTCAATCAAACCAGAACGCCCATTATCATCATCATCGTCTAAATTCAATGCTTCAGGTTTGCTTTTAGATTGATCTCCCGACTTGGTTTTTGACTCCAAATACTTTTGCGTTTGTATGAGGGCAATCATGGAGATAGTTTTACCAAGGCCCTGCAACATAAAGTGTAATTAGCCTCGGTATACAGATTTAGCAAAACAAGTATACAAAACCTCTAGCTAACTTTTACAGAACTAACCTGATCATCAGCAAGAATTCCACCAAGACAGTGCAAACTTCTCGTTTCTTTTTGAAGCATCCATGCCAATGCAATCTTCTGAAAAAGATTAAGAAAAAAATTGTATTAGCAAACAGAATCAAGTTACAGACTAAATAAAAGAAAAAATAATAAGACCTGGTGTCTTAGTAGAGACACTGACAGCAGACCATCAGGTGGATTTACTTCAACTTTTGGTTGATTAAGATCCTGCAAGAATCAGAGACCATCATGAGAGCTAAGATTAAATTAAATATGCAACCATTTAGAATTAACGCTTGAGCAAAAAAACCGTGCAAGAGGTACCTCCAGTGCAGCTTGATAAATCAGTCTCTCATCTTCCCCAGTAACCCTTTCTTCACCAGCCATGGGACGGTACAAAGGATCGCTTGGACCAAACGATGGGGAAGGATTTGACTTTCCTTGCATCATAGAAGGAGGTAATGTCCTACCTCCATTATTATCATACATCATAACATCTTCAGAAACACCCTTGCCGTAATAGTCCCTCATGTACCCCTTGTTATGAGTTACACTTGGCCCAGCTGGATGGTATGTGTTTGAGTAAATATCACGGGTCTGACTGCTACTAGCACTCTCTGGTAAGTTGTTTGACTTACTATTGGTTGAAGATTGATTATTCGAAGGTGGAACGGTCCTATTGAAAGCCTGTTGAGAAGAAATCTTCTCATAATCTGTACCAGAAACATTAGATATCCGGGAGTTAACAGTCCGAGGTTGACCCCTATTCCCATTACCCAAACTATAAAGGGAATCATTTGCTTGACTAGTAGGCTGATTTGAGGCTCTAATGCCTCCACTGGTACTAGGCTTATTTGCATTCAGTGAACTCCCATTAGAAGCATGTATTGTAGGGGAATTAGCCCTTCCAGCTCGCCCACCATTAACTGCAAAGGTAATCACCCCATAACTACTTAATAATTTACGAGTAAATTGAACTTCCAATTCCAAAACTAGTAACGTCTCACTGACCATTAGTTCAAGTAAGAATAATCTTGTATCAGAATTATATTCATATTCCAATTCCAATATTCATATTCATATTCCAATATGAGAGTTTAGACATTGGGTTTAATAGCAAAAAGAAAAAGAGAACAAGGAGGCCGACCTGTAATCCTTGAGTTTGAACCAGCAGCACCGGCCCAAGATGGAAGAATCCTAGAATTAGTAGATGGTCTTTCAGATGAATCATCAGAATCGTCAAAATCAGAAAAATCATCATCAATTTCTTCTACATCGATACCATTATCACTATCAGAACTGATGTCTATAGTATCCATAGGATCAGGTCCCCTTTTCTTAGGGAGAATATAATTTTTTCTTTCAATAAGTTTACCAAACAGGTTTTTTAAGAAAAGCCAACCTGCGAAAGCAAAACATCCATAAATCCCGAGTAAGAACTCAAAATGTTGGAGCAAGTCATCAGACAGAGCATACCTCAACTCACCATTAATTTTGCAATGATCTAGCATAGAGTCCGCGGAATAAAACCCGCACAAACATAAAAACAATCAACATGGTGTGGCATCTACCTGAATGAAGGATCAGCAATTAAAACTAAGTCATCAAAATCAGAATTTCAATAACAAACCCATGTCAGCACCCTTAAAACATCCTCCAAAATAACATTTGAAGTTGGGTTTGAAACCCAATAAAGAAAACTGAGCAATCAATCAGCAAAACCCACGACCAAGAACTACATAACCCGTGATAGAAACCGGAAACACAACCCGAAACAGAAGTGTAAACTAAAGAAACAACGAGATATTCAAAAGCCAAAGAACATGCATTAGTTACAAAAACCCCAATTGGGCAAGTCAAGAAACAAAGTTCAGCACAATTCAAAAAAGCAAACACCCATTGGAAAACCCAATTCAAAATTAACCCAATCAAGAAAAAACAACCCATTGATCGGAAAGCAAAACCCTACCATGGAGACAAAGATCGTCATTGTTGATAAATAGGACGGATTTAGGGTTTTAGACGGCGGAATCGGAAAAAGGAAGGAGCTTTGGCGCTTAAACGGCCGATTGGGGAAGAGGGTAATTGGTGGATACGCAAGACGAAAGCGTTTACCGTAAGGGAAATACAACTTGGTTTTTACTGTTTAGGGTGTGTTTGGTTACATCTATTTGGAGGGAATGTTATGTGTCCGACTCGCAGTTTGAAAGGAACCTTATTTTACTCCTAATTTTGGATTCGGGTTAATTGCACCGATGATCACTTAAATTTGAAATTTGTATAGTAAGACTGAGAATCGAATGAGGCCTATTAAAAATAATAAAACTCAATAAAAGTATAATTAAAATGCTGATGTGGTATAAAATGAAATGAAAATATGACATTGGTTAATATGATCCGTGAGGTCATATCACTCATTCTCTCTCTCTTTCTTTATATTATATGTGGTGTCATCACTTGGGTTATATCACCAACCGTCTTGCCTAAGGACGTGTGTCATCATCAATAAAAATGATGACTTCCACACATGCTTGCATGCTTTCAAGAAGCTTTCGCCCAATGGAACTATGCTCTCTCAATCAATCTAAAATTGACACGTATTTAGGACAACCTCAAATTTACCGTATAAGATAAGATAGCCTCTCGAAAATGGTCTGTGCCTTATCTTTCATCTTTATTCTATTGAACCGTCTTTCCTTTTCATATACTTGATTTGATCATCGGAGCGGGTTCGTCGAATATTGGTCTCTTCTCTAACGGTTATTCTTTTGTTCAGGTCATTCCTTAAAGTCTCCCGACACCCAAATCCAAATTAACAATAATCATTATATCAAGTATATATGATTTTTGTCTGAATGAGATTCTTCTTAATCGGGGTTACTTTAATAAATATTGGAAAGCGAAAGCAAAGCCTAGTTCTTGCAAATAGCAGTAAAATTGTAAGAATAAAAAAATAGAAGACGTTCGCTCTTGAATCAGTTATAAGTAGTAAAAAATTTTAATCTTTCTCAAACGTTATTTTATCTATTTTCTAAAGTTTAACATCAAACATAGTTTTAAAAGGTGAAATAAATATTCCCTAAATCAGTTTTGAGTAAAACTTGAGGACATAAGGTTTAAGAAAATATAGGAGTAACATGATAATAATATCCATTTTCATTTTTGATAAATTTCAAAAAAATAAAATTTGAATTTCTAAATCTCTCATACATGCAGGTACGAATTGAAATAAAACCAATTTATCACATTTCAAGAGGAAAAGGTAAAATTTGGAATCACATCCTCTAAATCACTTGATTGGACATGATAATGATGATTTGAAAAAGAATCTACGGATAGCTATCAATAGATTATTTTGGCAGAACTATTTTTATATGAAAAAATTAGCAAAAATGAATTAAGACATAAGAAAGAAGTTTTTTAGTGGCTTGATTGAAGTAACAAATTTTGTTACATGAAAAATTAGTAAAGACAAACATAGAAAACTACTCAAGGAAAAGCTACAAAAATTAGCAAGTCATATACACAGAGAGTTCTTCAACAAACCAAACCCTAAAATAAAAATGCAAATTAATTAAGAAAAAAAGGCCTAAACAAATAATTAAAATTGTTGAAAATTAGATGAATCGAAAATTATACCTGATGAGAATTCTAGATCTGTCGAGACTAGATAAGTTGAGATTGCAAGTGATAAGAATTTGGGAGTCTAAATACTATAGAAAAAGTATGTCTAAACACTGTAAAGATCTAGTTGGATTCGGAGGGTCTATTATTTCGGATTTTAAAGATTGCCTGTTAAAAATACACCTTCAGTTTATTGAGAAAGTGAGATAAGACTGAAGAAAATCTAACGTAAGAAATAAAAATAGGAAAGTAATTATTTACATATGTCATGTATGAACTGTCAAAGTCAGTTACCATGTATATCACAATGGACGTGCGTTTTAATATTAAAATGACTTATAGAAAGAATATATTTTCATTTTTTTAGAAAAATTAAAAGTAGAGAATTGTTGTAACTTGTAATAGAAGCTGGAAGGAAGACTGAAAAATATGCAAAAGTATATGAGAAAAAAAGAAGTATGTTGAGAAAGTGAGATAAGATAAAGGATATCCAACAGAAAAAATAGAAATAGTAAAGTAATTAGTTACACATGTCGTGTATACACCGTGAAACTCAGTTACTATATATATCATAGTGGATGTACGTTCTAATATACTGAGTTACCATAAAATGACTTAAACAAAGATTTTTTTAAAAAAATGAAAACTGACGCAAGAGAAGCTGGACATCCTTACTAGGTTGACACCCTCAAACAAAAACCACAAATTAACCGGAATATATTTAAAGAAAAGAGAAAATATGCAAAGTATATGTGAAATATGGGATGAGCTTTTAAGCATCAATTTCATCTCTTAAACTCATATCAATTGCTCATTTTTAACTTTAATTTCTCATTCATCATTTGTCTGTTTTAAGCGTATAATATACTGTTGGAAAGTTCACGTGTCATACAATATGTTTACGTAGTAATACCATTATAATAACCACTTCACCTTGTATATAGTATGCCTCCAAAACGACATTAAAAAATGTATAATAATACTTTTTATTTCAGATTTTGAAGATTGCCCATTAGATATAAATACACTTTCAGTTTGCTGAGAAAGTGAGATAAGACTAAAAAAAATCTAACGTAAGAAATAAAAATAGGAAAGTAATTATTTACATACATCGTGTATGCATTGTCAAAGTCAGTTACCATATATATCACAATGGACGTGCGTTTTATATTAAAATGACTTATAGAAAGAATACATTTTCATTTTTTAGAAAAAATTGAAAGTAAGAGGATTGTTGTAAGAGAAGCTGGAAATCCCAATTAGGTCGGCACCCTCAGACAAAAACTGCAAACCATATTCGAATATATTAAAAAAAGACAAAAAAACATGCACAAGTATATAAGAAAATAAATAAATCTGTTAAGAAAGTGAGATAAGATAAAAGAATATCCAACGGAAAAGATAAAAATAGTAAAGTAATTAATTACACATATTATGCATGCACCGTGAAACTCAGTTACCATATATATCACAGTGGACATACGTTTTAATATACTGAGTTACCATAAAATGACTTAAACAAAGATTTAAAAAAAATGAAAACTGTCGCAAGAGAAACTAGACATCCCGACTAGGTCGACACCCTCAAACAAAACCCACAAATTAAACCAGAATTTAAATGAAGAGAGAAAATATGCAAAAGTATATGTGAAGTATGGGATGAGGTCTTAAGCATCAATTTCATTTCTTAAACTCATACCAACTACTCATCTTTGAACTTTAATTTCTCATTAATCACTTGTCTGTTTTAAGCATATGATATACCGTTGGAAAGTTCACATGTCACACAATATGTTTACGTGGTAATACCATTATAATAACCAATTTACATTTTATATATTATGCCTCCAAAACGACATTAAACAATGTATAATAATACTTTTATTTCAGATTTTGAAGATTGCCCATTAGAAATACACCTTCAGTTCAGTTTGCTGAGAAAGTGAGATAAGGCTGAAGAAAATCTAACGTAAGAAATGAAAATAGGAAAGTAATTATTTACATACGTCGTGTATGCACTGCCAAAGTCAGTTACCATATATATCACAATGGACGTGCGTTTTAATATTAAATGACTTATAGAAAGAATATATTTTCATTTTTTAGAAAAAATTGAAAGTAAGAGGATTGTTGTAAGAGAAGCTGGAAATCCCAATTAGGTCGGCATCCTCAGACAATAACCGCATATTAAAGGAAGACAGAAAAACATGCAAAAGTATATGAGAGAAAGAAGTATGTTGAGAAAGTGAGATAAGATAAAAGAATATCCAACGGAAAAAATAAAAATAGTAAAGTAATTAATTACACATGTCGTGCATGCACCGTGAAACTCAGTTACATATCACAGTGGACATACGTTTTAATATACAGAGTTATCATAAAATGACTTAAACAAAGATTTGAAAAAAAATGAAAACAAAAAACTGGCGCGAGAGAAGCTGGACATCCCGACTTGGTCGACACCCTCAAACAAAACCCACAAATTAAAACCGGAATATATTAAAAGAAGAGAGAAAATATGCAAAAGTATATGTGAAATGTGGGATGAGGTTTTAAGCATCAATTTCATCTCTTAAACTCATACCAACTACTCATCTTTGAATTTTAATTTCTCATTCATCACTTGTCCATTTTGAGCGTATAATATACTGTTGAAAAGTTCACGTGCCATACAATATGTAATGGTTGACCATTTTACCTTTTATATACTATGCCTCCAAAACGACACAATTATAATGATCACTTTACTTTTTATATACTATGCTCCAAAACGACACAAATAATGTATACATTTTTTCCAACAAAAACAAGTACAAGGGACGGGAATGAATTCCACTAAGCCGATGAATTGAGCATTCCATCGTTCACGAATATTATGTTTTATTTTATATTTAAAAGCAAATCAAAAAATATTTTTATATTGAATAAAAGAGAGATTGTTATGGTGCTCGACCAATCTTAAATCGAGTAATCAGTAATTATGTGTAAAAAAGATATTTGATAATTTTATTTTTTTGACAAAAAAAAATAAAAATATCAAATATCTTTTTTACACATAATTTAAGTTTTTATTTATTTTTATTTTTTTGAAAAGGTTTTATTAGAATAAGTTTTGATAAACATTTAGGATGCAGTTTCAAGACTTGGTATATATGAGTTTATAGTTATGATAAAAAGAAGAAGTGCTATATATCTAGTTTATAATTTATGGTTAAATATAAATAGGTTGTAACTTGTAATTGAATTCATCTAACAAAATGTGATCGTTAAATATGAATATGTAAGCTTTTCTTTTATATTAGTCCATTGGTGGTTAACCTATTATATAGGTCTCATTGTTAGGTGTGTAATGTATAGTCAATATGTAGTTTGTGTGTTATATAATGATGAGGTAATGGTCGAAATCCCATTTTTGTAAGTAGAGGTCTATAGAAGACACCCTGACAATCAAATTCCTAAGAGGCATAAAGTAGTAAAATATTGAGTGTTGTGTTCATAATTCAAGACTAACTAATGACAAAGTGGGAAAAAATGAGTCTCTCGAGGAGTGATGACCATAGGTTTTTGGAGCTCCAGATAAAGCCGAGGATCAAACGGACTACTCTCAATAGACACTCTAAAGATTAAGTTAGCATGAGCGTATAGACAGAGTGTGTCGAAGATGATAAAGTATAAATAGAGAGAGAGTAAAAATAAGGTTGGTAGGCACAAAGTCACTTCGGTGTGTATGGACTTGGGCTTGGGCTCTCATTGAGTTGGTTCGAACTCTAAGGCCCTCTCATGGAGCTTGGCATAAATGGGTTGGGCCGCGTGGAGGCTAAGCCCATAGTCCTCATCATTCAATATTTCAAAGATACTAGTGGTGTTTTATTTTCATATTAATCAGCCATAGTAGTAATTTTTATAAGCATAATTTGAATTATAAAATGTAATATTTATGTATGTAATTAAAATTAAAATAAGAGAATTGATAGAAGAATCAAAATGGCGAGTCATGTAATGGGAACTTTTATTCACTCATTTTAGGAGATAGATGCCAAAAGAGAAAGCAAAAAATTGCAGCATACACCAAAATGGAAGAGGGGTGTCAGGCTAAACCAAGAAAAAAAGAAGTGAAAAATGGTGCAAGAAATTGAAATTCCAAATCATGTATCTATTAATGGCATTAAATGAATGGAAAATTACTTTACTTGACTCTATTATTATTATTATTGGATTTTGAGATAAACCCTTGTACCCAAAAATGACAATAGCTATACGTTAAATTATGTAATTTGTTCCCATTGTTTCTTCTAATTATCCACCATACACTGTTTGAAACACCTCATTTTTTTTATATAATTGATTTTCAAATACCACATTGTATGCTGACTGATTCAAGTTCGAAAGAACAGTTTGATGGATTATGGATCAAACTCCCTCTCAATGTTGTTTAAAATATCCCTTCTAACAAACAATGAAAACAAAAAAATAAAATAGTATATGACAAATACATTAAGATGAAAATGTTAAGCATATCATAATATTTCTAAACAATTATGCAATTGATGTCATTTCTAACTAAACAAAGAGTTTAGGGGTTGCTTGTTATTCCTTAGTGCTTCCATCACCTATTTAAAACAATAGTTTTAGCATGATCGAGTTAATGAGTGTATGATGTTTCAGAAAAAAGATTGGATGATTTGTTTCATGCGTTTCTACAAAGAAGATAACAAAATAGTATAAAATGGTCATCAGAATTAAGTCATATTCTTTTCTTTGAGATATCATGAGTTTAACGAGCCTCCTATAAACATTAAGTGTGCAGTTCTTACTTTTTCTTGTTCTTAAGGCCTAACCCCACAAAGCTCAACAACATAAACATAAGATCGCATATATAACATATGTATTCTGATGTTTAAGTTGACTAGTGTTATTAGATGAGAGGGAACGAGATGCTAATAAAAATAAAGAAGCAATATGTGTATGGTGCATGTAAAGCATGCATTTCTCTTTATATAATGATGTTTTTATCATTAGAGTGTACTATCCCAAACTTGTAACATTTTCAGCCATGCATTAAATATTTCTTCTTATGCTAAACCTAAAATCAAACTGAAACTTGGAAAAACCAAACCAACATTTCTAACACCTTTCATTTTATGAAATGTTTTACTGTTTTTTAACAATTTAGTTAGGGATAGGGATTTGGTGAGAAGAATGTATAGGTTAGAGAGTTGACTTTTGGGATAGGCAGTGAAAAACAAAAATGAAAGTGACTGATCAAAGATCGTATATCAATAGATATGCCTCTTGCCTTGAAGCTCCTAACATTTTTTCCTTTATCTTAAAAAATTTAATATTACATATAATATAATTAATCCTTCAAATTCTTTATTTAGTATCTTAATATGTAATGACAAAGTCAATTTAAGAGAGATTTTATAAGGGTTCTGAATATATAGTTCAATGCGTGGAGCTTCATTGAAAAAATGCCGGACTCCTCTTGATAAACATTCCTGCGACCAAGTTCGTAAGGTTCTAAAGAGAGAATACAAATTAGATAAAAATAGAGAGAGTGTGTCTAGAAGTTGTCGTGTTTTCATTTGTTACATTTGGGTAAATATAGGAGTTGTGTGAATGCCAAATGTTATGCTCTTGCGGAACCTGACATATAGTGATATGTCAGGGCAATTATGCTTATCGGTCATTCCTAATGCTTGGCCTGCCAGATCTTGAGTCGATCGTGGAGCTAGCTAACTTGGGTCGGGCTAAGTTGTAGGTACTGAATGTATGGACCAATACCTAAGTTTTGTCGGCCCATTTTATTGAGATGGATCCAGAATTTCATATCTATTATCAATACATAAGGTTTAATCAATATTTCCAATAATTAATTTCTTGTATTAGATTTATTTATTTTTTAGCAAATGAAAAGCAAGTATATAAATGGGTGTTTTGGATTTACCTTCTTTTTTTTACTGGAGTATATATGGAAATAGTTGATTGATACAAGTTTATTTCCATTTAGGAAAAAAGGTGACAAGTGAGAAGAAGCAATGATGAAAGAATTGAAATTATTCAAAGTATAGTCTGATAGAAACATATCTAATCTAATCATCTGTCCATCAAACTTACAAAAGAACCAACCAAGAATCTATATATCTAATCAATTAAATATTGTTACATGTCATAACTTACACAATAAAACACTCCTACTACTGTCTCTACAAAACAATTATAAATAGTTCAAATCATAACAGTCACTGGAAGAACCTGTTCTATACCTAATTAAAAAAAAATTACAAATTTTAATTGTGGATAGTAGAAGCTTAAGCTCATGGTAGTTTTTGAATATTTTTGAATTCTGTATGTACTGAAATGAATATTTTACACCCCATATCCTGCAAAGGACAATTTTAACTTTTCATTTAGTGTACCTTTTGCTAAGTATATGCTTTTTATCTGTGAATTTTAAGTCCTTATCTCTCACTATTTTACCCTTTTTAAAACATTTGGTATGGTGCCACTCCATTCATATAATATGATATAGAATTGAGCATGAGTTTTGATGATTTTAGAATTGGATTGAAACATTGGAATAAAAGATATATCCATACTTGAGTTGTCAACCTTATATTTAACCACTAACATATAATTCTTGAAGATAACGCTAGAAAAATCTTCCAAAATAATATGTTGGATGTACGTAGAAAACACATTACATTTGCAATATCTTACAATAAGAACTTGCGATGTTGATCATTATGTAATCATTGTTCTAATATTCTCTGGTAATAATACATAAACTTAACAACTCAATCACGATCTCTTAACTATTTCTAAATTAACTAGAGAAAAAGACGGTTAAAATTGTTCATTTTACCCATGAACTGAATATTATTTGAGAATCCATCTTTACTTCATTCATTGTTCATTCAAAAAATATTAAGGTTGAACTAAACACATACAACTCAAATTCAACCATTTTTCTTTATTGTACCACAAGATTATTTTGAAGTGTTCACACAATTGCGGCAACACCTTTAAGCCATGTTCATATTGAGACTAATTAATCCCCATTCGGTTACTTGTAGACACCTCATAGAATAAGACAGTTGGCTAAAGTATTTAAGGATTTTCCATGAGAGCATGAGGTAGTGTTTGAAGTGAAACCATTGGTTAAGTTTGGATGAATCCTACACTTAACCACTTCAAATTCAACCATTTTTGTCTAAAGAGAAAAAGCATAGGAAATCCGTACAATGAAAGGGGCAAAAAAGGGGATGCTAATGGCTATATAAGAAACCAACTTTAATCATATTGTAAAAAACATATTCTTCAAAAACTCTTTTTAGCTTGGGTTTGTCTTCTTCACATGTGATTCTTTCTTCTTCCCTCTTTTCTCGTATACTCTCACTACTGACACACACAGCCCTCAGCAGCAACCAAAGCCACCATTCTTCCCACTGTTCAACTCACCTTTCTCCTCTCCTTTTTATACCCATCTTTTCCACCACCATTTCTCACAATTTCACCTACTTTCACTTGATCAAATGGCTGTCTTGAGGGTCCATTTTGATCCCAATGTGATGCTTCTGCGTGGGAAGAAGAAGTTCAGGAGCTTGTTTTGGAAGGTTAGGGCCAGAATTAGAAGACACATCAAGAACAGGAATGATTCCAAGTTGAGGTTTAGCTTTCACTATGATCCTTTTAGCTATGCTCTCAACTTTGACAATGGCAACTTTGGCTTCTTCTGCTGAGATTTTCTTACTGTTATAGGACTAGTTTAGTCTGAATGAGTAGGTAGGGGCCTAGTTCTTGTTCTTTTTTTTTTTTATGTTGCTGTTCTTTTTTGTTCATTTCTGTTTTGATGGGTTTTTCTCATGAAGAAGACACAACAGAACACAGTTTGTAATTAATTAACTACTCAAATGAAAGGAGTTCTAAACTTCATCATGTTATTTTGGGTTCGGGTGCTCGGTTGAGTGTCTCGGGTGCCAACCTAATTGGATGTCCGGCCTCTTATGTTCCATGTTCTCTGCTTTTCATTCAACTTTGTTCATCTTCATTTTCAAGATTTCAACTTTTTAATTGCATATACATATCTACTAAATTGTCTTGTTCTTTCCTTTATTTGATGTTTTTTATGACTAAAAATTCCTAATGTAAGGTCTAATAACTAAATATTTGGTTACTATCTTAGAAAAACCAGTGTTTCAAACACATGTTTAGTAACCAAAAGATCCAGTTGTTAAACTTTTCGGGTTCGGTGTTGAATGTTACCATAGCCTACTGTAAAAGTTTTAGTAGTTATTTTGAATATCTATGTTTGAATTTGAAAAACTAGTGTCATGTGTCGAATATCAAACGCGTCAAATGCAAACGTTTGACATTTGTCACTAAACCGGACGGAACAAGCACCAGTTCTGAACTTGATTATGTTCTTCTCTCATTATCAAGATGTAAACTTTTATCCATATATGAAGAATAGGCTGCTAAAGTTTCAAACTTTAATTAATGGGAATTGATATCTCTGAATTTTTTGGCAGATGATTCTTCTTCTATTCCATTGTGAAAAATCCGGTTGTTATATTTTTGGGTTCAATGTAGATGTTACCCCATTGTAATGAAATTTGTACTAGCTACTTTGAATAATGATGCTCGAAATACTAATTTCATATGCCGGGATACCATACGTGCCAAATTACGTAACAAGCACCGGTTTTTATTTTTTACTTTTAGACATACAATTAACAGGTTTTGAACCGGATCATTATGTTCTTAAGCAATACATGTTCATTATAAAAATTTCAACTTTATGATGCACATTAAGCATTAAATGCACATATGAACAAAAGGGTAACTAATGTGGGTGCTAAAGTTTCAAATTTTTTAATTAATTGATCATGTGTCTGTCTGAAATTTGGGGAAGATGATTCTTCTTTTTCTTGTTCTAATTCTTCTTGTATTCTTCCATTATGAAAACTGTTAGAATATGACCAAAATGGAGACGTTTTAATTGAATAGTGAATCCCATAGTTTCTCACCATAAAAGGGATGAATTGTTTGTCAACATCTTCTTCTTAATTTTATTACCATGTTCATATATAAGTAGCTACAATTAATAGTAGGAACAGTGTAAAATGTCAACATATTTTGCAACAGAAATTGGGGTATGGTTTGCAATTAATTGGTTTGGTGAGGTGAGAGTACACCAACAAACCCATGCTCCATCAGCTCCAACCAACCTATAAGCCGCTGATTATATCACAGGTTTTGTCCATTTATATAGACTATTGTATTGTATGTACTATTCATTTTAATGTCCCAATATCCCTTATTTTTTCCCCTATTTTTGTGTATATCTTTCTAGTGAGACCCTTCACTTTGATCATTTTTCTACACCTATAATCTATGGTTCACAAAAACTCCGTTTCAGTAGCGTTTTTATTATGCTTTTCGCTTACTCATTGTATTTCTAATATTATGTTTTTAGAAATAACGTTTTTCAGTACTCGTTAACGTAACATATGCACTCTACTGGGTCAATATCACATGTAATTCTTACTTGTAAAGTTCGTTTTTAATTTTTCTCAATGCATAATGCTCCTCTTTGGATTAAGAGAAAGTGCATAGGTGTTAAAATTAATTGTTTAAGAAGCAAAAATATCCGATTATACAATCGAGAAAGTTACAACCATAAACATTAAACACTAATATCATATTATGCATGTGAGAGAGTTAGTACATTGGGAGCTCCTTAAACTTGTTCCAAAAGTCAAAATAACTCATTGGACTTGTAGAGAGTTTCATTATGACATGAATGCGTTATGACAAAGTATAATATTTCATGCAAGTTCAAGAGGCGAAAGTATTATTGTAAAGAAGTTTTAGACCTCAATCAATTATTTTAAACAAATTTGGAGATCAATAGGTCACTTAAAGTAAGTTCATAGAACTGACGATACACTTTATAAGTTCAAAGAATTAATATACTTTCTGAATTATATGAGCTTTTGATATAGTAAGCCTCTCTAGCTAAAATCTATTACGGAGCGAGAATTATGTTGGGAAAGTAACTAAATTATTTAAAGGGTTACTATTAGGAAACTGAAGTACATAACTTATCTAATAAAATTTAAACAAATACATAAATGAAAATATGACTTCTGGCAATTTGATTTTTGATTGTACTTCTCTTTTTTCAACCCTAATCTTGGCTCATAAACAGTATACTATCTACTACTGTTTTGTTGTGTAGGGGTCAGTGAGTTTCTGTTAATTAGAATTAATTCCTAATAATTTAATTTCTGAGCAAATGAGGACATAATGTATAAATGAAGAAGGTCAATTAATGGTGGAATTATGCAAAGAATGTGACGTATAAACAGGTGAAGAATGCAAATTTTATTGTGCAATAATTGTATAATAACAAACTGAACTTAATTAATTGCATATGCTTTGGGGTTTGTCATTTTGGGTAAACCACAGTATGCTTTTGTCTCGGTTTTATATAGGAAAAGGAATAGACTTGAGATTATTTGGGTAAAACATTGAAGTTGTTTATTTTTTGGGTAAATTTTATTTTGGGATGAAGAGTCTAAAAGTACTTCTCCAATTACTAACTTTGTTTTTTACATTTATTCTTAATAGAAAAATATATTTTTTTCTCCTAGTCATATTCCAGTAAAATTTGTTTCCACTTTCTTTTTTAAAAAAACATCTCTTTAATAACTTATGATAAATGTTAATTTTTATTTTAAACTTATTAGCATTTCATAACATTCATTTTTTTTTAATAAAAGCTAGGAACCAAAGAGAATCGAGGCCGGACATCCCGACTAGGTCGGACATTCATTTACTTCATGGCCTTTATAAATTGATGAAATATCAACCAATAATTTATCATATACATTGATTGATATTTTCAACAATTTTGATGTATTATAATGTCTTTCAAACACAAGTTACGCGATGAAAACATGTTGGATTGACTATAAAATTTTAACTAGCAAAAATCAACATTTTATATATTTACCTGAAATGGTGTGTTATTACTTATTAACTTATCATTTTAATTTGGAATTCACATTGTAGTGAAACCTTTTCCTTAAACTATAAATAGAAGTACATGAATTAAAGGATAAATTTCCATAATTGAAAATTTGTGCAATGTTTTTAACCGATAGTTTGGCTCCTATGTTGACATTTCTTTTTTCTTTATCGTCTTACCGTAATCAACAGTTTCATTCACTTTATCAATCCCTAACTGTAAGAAGTTGACTAGTCATTTTTAAATCTGAATTTATTAAAATTCCACATTAAAATGTTATAAAAAAGCCCAAATCTAATATCCTCATTGTACGATTTTAAAAGGTCTATCATGAAACCAAGTTCTTGTAACTTGTCACTGACTATGGTTGTCAAACCCGGCCCGGTCAAAGACCCGAAAGAGCTAGAGGGTCAAGGGTTTAAGGTTCAACCGAGGTTGATCCAGGGTTGAACCGGGATCGATAACTATAATAAAATCGCTATTAATTTGAATTATATTTGACATATAGGTGCCAAATTAGCATTTAATTTGTTTTTTTATATTTAATATATTAATTAAAAGGTGTCAAATTAGTATTTTATTTTACAACTAAAAAGTTGAAAAGAAAATTGAATAAAAATTATAAATAAAATTTAATATTCTAACATTAAAACTCTATAATTAGGCAAGTATTTTTTTCTTTCAGAAAAAAAAAACTAAGTATATTCAAATTCAAAACATTAATTTTCTTTTACAACAATTAAAAGCATTAATTGAATTCTTTCCACTCATCAAAACAAATTAAATTTTTTCCTAATCACATATTAAATGCATTTGCATTAATTTTTTTTTTTTAAAATAGAAAAATTGACCCTTGAAACCCGCTAACTCGTGACCAGGTTTCTGGGTCACCGGTTCAACCGTCTGGGTCATCAGGTTTTAAACGGGTTTCAAAGAGACCTGATTTTTTCTACTTCCGTCCCGGTTTACCTTTCGGGTCCGGATCAACCCGGTTTGACCGGCCGAGCTGGGTTTGATAACCATAACTTGAACTGTTTAATTGAACATCATTTGATTTCTTTTATTATTTTTATATGTACTTCACTCTTTTCACCTCTATTTTATTAATCTCTCAAGTGTATATAATTCTATTACTTTTAAAAAATAAATAAGTATGAGAGTAGTTTCAAGTGTAGTAAAAGACACTCTATTGTAGTCAATTTACTGGAAACCTTTGAGAATTGGTCAGGAACAAGTGAGATAATGAGTAATTAAGTAGGCCTATATCGTCCATCCAATTAAATCAAATCTTCGATTTTAAGCACTTAGACAGCCAAACTAACTTTGTTACAACACTCATAGTTTCATATTGAATAATTTTATCAATGTCTTTCATTAACAAAGACAACATAATCATTTAAAAAAAAAGACAACATAATATAATAAGGACAAGTTACCAAAATAGGTCTAATGTTTGCAGAAAAATATTAAAATACATCTAATGTATAAAATAGTACCAAACTAGACTCAACGTTTAGAAAATGGTACAAATTTAGAACTTGATGACAAAATTTGACGATCCTGACTTACAGTAAAAACAGGAAAGTCATCTTCATTAAAACACGGGCCATAAAGCCCAATCCGAAGTTTGGATTGCTCAAATTGAGAGATGGCGGGGTTTAATGGCGCCAAACACAATGAAAAGTTCCCACCCATCCAATTTCATTTCCCTCTTTAAACCCTTTATTTTTATACCATTTCTGTAAATTGTGAGAACCCATTTCCCAATTATCTTCTTCTTCATCATCAATCTCTTGTCGATTGAAATGGCTCGGAAAAGAGTTGAAGCCGAGGCTGAGACTGAAACCGCTGCGACCAATGCTAAATCCTTGGTTCGTTCCAAAGATGGCAGTGCTTTTGCTCGCTGGTAAATGGGTCTTCGTCTTCTTATATTCTTGATTCTTTATTCTACATCTTTTAATGCATAGTTCGTGTTTCATTCTATTTTGTAAATGGGTCTCTTGTATTTGATACATCTCTTGATTTATACTCTGTGTGATCTATTTTTGGAAAATCAGTGAGGAGTGCAAGAAGAATGTGCCTGTTGCTCTCATCAACATGCATAGCTGTAGCCTTGATGCTAGAATCAAGATGAACTTGGGTCTGACTCGTTTCGCTTCGTTGTTCTTTTTAGCATATTGACTTGTGTTTTTCTTTTTTACTAAATTGGGTTCTGTTTTGGTTTGTTTAGAGGCTCAAGTTGTTGAAATGGCCCCTGAGGTTAAGAAGAAGCCTGCTGAAAGGTGGGTGTTATTGTTTTCTATTTCTGTTTTTTGAGTTTCGTTTTGTTTTCTGGAGTTAGGGTTTCTAGATTTTCGAAATCTAAGTTGTTTTTATGACTTTGAACAGGAAGAAATCAACCTCAACAGCACCTAAGGCAAAGAGATCTAAAAAGGATCCCAACAAGCCTAAGCGCCCTGCCACTGCATTCTTCATCTTCATGGATGACTTTAGGAAAACCTTCAAGGAAGCTAATCCCGGCTCTAAGGATGTCAAAAGGGTAATTCTAGAGTTTAAGTCTCTTTGTAGAAACATTGCTGTTTTATCTGTTCATTTACTTTAATGAATACAGATGCTTTGAATTGGGTTTAGGTTGCAAAGGAAGCTGGTGAAAAGTGGAAATCTATGTCTGATGAAGTGAGTTTCAGTTTATCCTTGTTGATTCTAGCTATTGACTTTGATGCTTTTAAATATATCAAGTGTTCTGATTGTACCATTTGTGTTTTTCAGGAGAAGAAGGAATATACTGATAAGGCTGCTGAGCTTAAGGCTGAGTATAACAAAGCTTTGGAAACCGACACTGCAGAAAACGAAGATGTGAGATTCTGTTTACAAATTTTCATAAACAGAACGAAGTTTGATTTGTTGAATTGTGATTGAATGATGTTTTGTTTATGATTGTAGGATGAAGGAGGTTCTGGGAAAGAAGATGTTAATGCTGATGCTGATGCTGACAATAAAGAAGAAGTGAAGGATACTGCTGCTGCTGACAAAGAACTAGAGGATGACACCGATGAAGAGTAGGAGGTTCCTTTCAAAAGAAAGCTTTGATTAGTATGACTACTAAGAAGAATGTAAATGTTAGGATTTTGGAGTATCAATCTATATTTTGTGACCTTTGAATTTTGTGTAGAGCAACACGTCTTTGAATTTTTCAGCAGTGCCTTAATAGTATACCATTTGGTGTAGTTTTGCTCCATTTCTTGCTGAAGTTGTAATTGTTTGCTCTATTAAAGCTGGTTGAGTACATTTTGGGTCTTTGAACTTGTCACAAAATCAATTCAAGATATCTCATTAGTATCCTAATTTACCTTAAATTGATCTATGAACCTTTTGAATTTGACATGCTCACTTCTATTTGTCCAAATCTCACTATATTGAGCTAGAGAAACTTTGACATAGGTAAGGCTCAGTTTATTGGTTCTGCTATCATTATATATGAAGATTTGAATGTTGGATCTTTATTTGTATTCTGTAGAAAATTGAAGTTGGATTATCTTTTCGTTTCTATTTGCATATAAGAATTTAGTGCACTAAAGAAAATAGATGATTATATGCCAATGTAATGTAGAAAATAGGTGATTATATGCCAATTAAGTGATATGTAATAGCACGTGGCTGCTATGCTCTGCATTATAAGTTTGTTCCCTGTATGCGGTTTTGTATGTGCTATGTGATAGTTAGTTTATGAACACAAATTGGTGACTATATTGAAATCAAACGTAAAATGCAGTAACATTTTTGAAATTTTTGAGTATATCTTGACCACTTTAAAACTCTAAACTTAGTGATTGTCAGTGCATTTAACCCTTCATGAATGGTGTCGAGGACTCTAATACTCCTAATGATGGATAAATATGCTTCTGTCTCCATTTTGCAGGACACTACCACAGGAAATGAAGTATGCATTTGATATATATGCTAGCTAGCTTTTGCTTTATCTCATTTGACTTTGAATAAAATTTACCAGCAGATTCAGATTAATGTCTTTCTTTCAATAATCAATTGTATTATTGAAAAACCACTACAGAAAATATTAAAAAATAAAATGAAATTGGACTATTTTAACTGTTGCAGAAGAACATAAAATGCTGCTTCTTCAATGAGCTTGCATCCTTGGGGTGATAGAGTCAGCATATGACTGGCCCATTTTGCCTTGTTACTTTCCTCTGCATGATGGAAGAGGTTTCCCACAAAGGCATTCATTATGAGCATAAGTACTTGCTGGAAAGATATTATATGGCCTCTTCTGGGGTATCTCTCCACAAAGTCTATTTGCTCTGAAATTCGCATGCCTCAGATTTCTAATCCCGAACAAGCTAATCGGGATTGATCCTGTGAGCCTATTGATCGACAGGTCGAGCCATTGAAGCTCCGAGATGAGTCCCAAGGCTGTCGGAATGGTTCCTGTGATTTGGTTCCTTGAAATATCTAATGTTTGAAGTTCAATCAAGTTTGAGACTGAACCCGGCAGAGGACCTGTAATCTTGTTGCTTCCGATTTTCAATACCTTCAAATTCAACCCTTCGGTGAAGTCTGGAATTGTTCCGGTGACTTGGTTGTTAGACACGTCGAAAACCTCCAAGAAACTGCTTGTGCTGTTGTTTATGATGCTTGAAAGTGACCCAGTAAGGTAATTTGATTGAAGCTGAAGAGAGGAGATCCCTTCGGGGAGGTGAATCTCCCTAAGATCAAACTTCAACTGATTCCCTGAAAGCTTGAGTCTTTGCAAACTGGACATGTTGACGAAGAAACCCGAAATGCCGCCTGCGAAAAAGTTATCAGAGAGGTCTATGGAGTTCAAAGAAGCCGACTTCGAAAACCTCGGAAGGGTTCCTTTGATATTGCAGCCTGCTAAGTGAACATCTGAAAGTTCTTTGTTAAGGATCCAATTAGGAACTGTTCCCAGACTAAGGTTGTTGTAAGACAAGTCGATTGATAATAGAGATGGAAGGCCTCTGCCTTGAATAGCCGGTAAAGGCCCCGAAATCGAGTTTCTAGACAAGTTAAGGTACCAAAGATTCTGTAATCTTGAGATAGATTCTGGAATCTGACCGGTAAGCCGGTTAGAACTTATTGAAAGATGAGTTAGGGACTTCAAATTACCAATTTGATTTGGGATTTTTCCTGTTAACTGGTTGTGACCCAAAGCCAAGTCCTGAAGTTTGGACATGGAGCAGAGTGAAATGGGAAGTGCCCCTGAAAACTGGTTGTCAGATAGGTCAATAAAGGTGAGATTTTTAAACTGCCCCAGAATATCTGGGATAGACCCAGAAAGCAGATTGAAACTAAGCTCAAGGGTCTCCAAACTAAGGAGATTTTTGAATGTGGGTGGAATCGAACCGGTTAAGACATTTCTACTAAGTCCTAGAATCTCAAGATTCCTCAAACTTCCCAAGCTAGGAGGAATCTCACCACCAAGAATGTTGCCACTGAGGGACAGAATGTTGAGATTCAATAAATGCCCTAAAGATGGAGGGATGTTTCCATGGAGGGAATTGTCTTCTAAAATGAGCTGAGTTAGGTGAATTAAATTGGACAAAGTTTCAGGAACAGGACCTGTAATATGTTTCATACCACTTATAGCTAAAACCTCTAAGAAAGATAAACTACCCAGAGAAAGTGACAAAGTGCCCTTCATATAGCGACTAGTGTCCCTTTCAGGACCTTGCAACACCAAATGAGTAACTCTTCCTGTTCCCACATTGCATTGAACACCTTCCCAATCTCCCCCGCAGCAATCCGTGCCTCTCCACGAGCTTAGAATCTCCGTCGTGTCCCTCAGAATCTTTGCTTTGAACCCGAGCAGAGCTGCTCTATCGGCCGCTGAACACGCCACTGGATGCTGAGCTAGAGATAGTGATGAAAACACACTGAATATAGAACAGAATAAAAAAATGTTGAGAACCCATCTAGGAATCGGCATTTTGAGAAATGGGTAGTGATTAGATTTGAGAAAAGGATTAAAAAAATGATCCTTTATAAGAAACTGGGATCTGACAGGAACAACTTTGAATGGGGAAAAGATGGATACATTACATATTATTCGAGCTAAGCTACGAATAAAGTAAGAAAGAAAAGGTATTCTTAATTCTATATATCCTTCCTTCACGTAGACAGGAAGGTATAATGATGAAAAATGGATATTTAGATGAGGAAAATAATGTGGTTGTGTTTGAAGATGGAAGTTAGAAGTAGGTAGGGCTGGCTGCAAGAAAAAACAGAAGCATGTCTGGTAGATTTTATAGTAAGATGAGATTAAGAGAAATAAGAAGAGATTAAAGAGATTCACATGGAGAATAAAATAGAGACCGTTGGATGGATAGATGAATCACGGGGGTACAATTGTTACATGAACGTTGGAGCGCACTTTTATTCAAAAATGCTGCCACCTTTTTCAAATTCAATCAATCTACCACCTCACCACTCTTATTTTTTCTACATCAATTTATCAGATTAATACTGTTTCATGCTGTAATTCTAATTTTATATTTTTCTGTTATCGGATTATTGTATTCGTGTCACAACTTTCTGGTACCGTGTAATTTTATTGTTATGGTTAACGATCATGTTTAAACATATAGAAGATGTAGGAAAAGTATAACTACTTAAAAAAAATTTGATTCAAAATCCATTGAACAAACTTTTATCACAATAGTATATATTGGGTGTGTGTAATGTATTTATAGATCTTATGTGATGTCATTTTAAATGTATATGAGTTTTGAATCATATTTCCGGATACAATATTTGTTTGATATGTGTTAAGTGTAATTCAAATGTAATCTAAAAATATGCTTATAAAAAAATGAACTACTATTTATGTAGTAAAATATTAACCCATCAAATTCGTGTTATCTTTTTTTTTATCTTATTATCAAGTCATGCACATAATTACCTCAGATGAGATAAATTTGGCAAAAATATTTTAGAAATGGCAATGTAGCTTTTAATGTTGGAATTACATTCAGCCACGGTAACATTTAGTAGAAATAATAAATTTTATTAAACTAAAAAGAAACTTCAATCTAGAATTTGGTTGTAGTATTTCAAGCATCTTGTTTTATTGCTTTGCTTTGCTTTGATGACACTTCAAAATTAATATAATCTCATCTTTACAGATCACAAAGGTTAATTATAATCTGTTTGCACAGCACAAAGTTGCATAATTAGTTCCTCTATTCACATATATAGCTTCATGTTTAACATTGAAATTTATTGGAATTACTTGAGTGATTAATCTTTCAAAGATCATTAGTCAGAATCTAACATATACTTGCCTTGAACTAATTAATTACTGGTCCAATTTAACATTTTATAAGATTAAATTCTGCTAAGTTTGAAATGTGATGGTTAATGTTGACAAACTTTGGATTAAAGACAAAAAAGATGTAATCATAATTGACAGTCATACAAAGATTTTAGATCATACAAAAACTTAATGAACGGTCTGGATCAAGTTTTTGAGGTACTTTTAGAGTTTTGTTTGAAATTCACCATTACCCTATAATTAATTTCCCACAAACAAACAACACTACTATCATTACTGACTTTTCCTAATATGAAATTATTAACTTGGAGTTTTACTTAAATAACACGGTTTCAGACCTCTGCAATTTAAAGATCTAAAGTTCGATTACTGACAATTTCAATATTTATTGAATTAAAAACACATGATGAATTTGACTTGTGTTGTACACATTTCAAGTCTAAAGAACATTTACGTGAGGAGGAGTGTCAGATATTAATATAAAAGTTGTTATTTCCTTTAACTATCTAACATCTTTCAACTATTAATAAGAGCAAACAACAAACAACGACATCCATAGCGAACATTGCCTAAACGTTACTACTTATTATGATTAATTAACTAATTAAAGATAACTTTTTCCCGTTGATTGCTGCCAAAAAAAATAAAATATACATGCGGAGAAAGAAACTAAAAAGAACTGAAAAATAAAAAGCCTTGATCAAGTTTTGCACCTTTTTCTGATTTTGGACTGTGAAATTTACATTTGAAAATAAAATATAAAATTAGGAGCATTACTTGGCTTTTTAGAAAGCCAAAATCACATGCAAAATATAATTAAATAAGTTTATTCCTTTTCAGTGTGTAAAATGTTAATGGGGCAAACCATTTATTTTGTCGGTTCCATTTTGGGCTGTAAAACTAAAAAGCCTAACTATCTTCCTATTCTTTCCATTCCTTCATTGTGGAAAAAAACTTTCATAATAATTTAAAGAAAGTTCATTTTTTCTTTTAAGGATTAAACTTCGAATGAAATTGTAAAGCTCTCATTTGATACCATGCTAACGTTCATTGAGTTACATTAGTTGTTTGTTTGTTATATATCATTGATAGTTGATAGAATTGGCTATTTTTTCTTTTAAAAATATTTGTCAATAATTTATTTACAATTTTAATCCAACTTTGTGTTATTGTTTTTTGATGGAACAATTTGTGTTATTGTTCGAGTAAAGTAAAAAGGGTAATTTCCTAAAAAAACTCATGTCTTTATCAATTTTGACAAAATGGTTTTTGTTGTTTACTTTTTTGACAAAACAAAGATTGTGTTTAGCGTCGTTACCAAAAAAGTGGAAAAATCACTAACGCTGTTAAGTTTGATGATGTGGCACAAGGTAATTTGAGTCTTAATTTATTATTTATGATGTAAAAAACTCATTTTCACACTTTAAAGTTGTAAAACACATGATTTTTTTAAGAATTTACAAATAAATTTAGACAAAAACACCTTGCCACATCGTCACATTTAACACCGTTAGTGAATTTTCCACTCTTTGAGTAACGGACTTAAACACAATCTTCTTTTTGTCAAAAAAATAAACACATATACTATTTTGACAAAATTGATAAACACATGGGTTTTTTTAGGAAATTACCCAAATAAAAAATATAACGCTAACATATTCTTTTCTTCTTTGATTTTCCACTCGGTTTTCGAATCCACACTGGACCGACGAATTTGGATTCAGGGAGGATCCAAAGATTATGGTATTTAAATCCCTTCCAGTCGCCGTTATAAGAGATCTATCCGCATACCTCTCTATCAAACGCAGCCCCATGCTACCACTGCGCCAACCAGCGATTGGTTAACGTTAACATATTCCTAACCTTCCACTTTGGAGCCATTAAATTACCGCCCACTGCATTGTGGTATGATATGGCCTACTGTTTTTTCTTTTTTCCCATAACATATGCAAATATGGGCCATCAATTTTATTTTATATATAGTTGAAAGAAATATTATATTAAGAGAGTGATTTGATAAAGACACCTTATACATTTCTATTTGACTGTTAACATTATATTAAGAGTGATTTGATAAAGACACCTTATACATTTCTATTTGACTGTTAACATAAAGAACAAGGAGGAAGTTCTATGTATATCCAAAGATTATTTTCTTTATAGCACATTGATTCAGAAACTAGCAAACACTAAAAGTATCAAACAGTTATAGTCAAATCTTTCATTATCAGTGAAATTATAAGATTTTTGGTAACTTTCGAGAAAGATAAATGTCTTAGTGATAACTTGCACAAAAATTATCTTCCTTAAGTTGTTGGAAATCTACAAAACAAAGCTGACGAGGTGATCGTGGATAAACTTTTCGACACTCAAGTCAGTAAACAAGAGATTTAAGAACGTAAGAATTACTAGATTGTGAATGTACCTTCTGGGTTCACCCTTTTGATGTATATTTATAAGAATTATATAATCTGTAAATCTTATTAGGATTTGTATTCTCCTCTAAGTCGGCTAGAAGAGATATACTTATAGTTTAGTTAGTAAAGTTGGTTACCTCGTTCGGGAAGGTTTTCTAGAAGGAATAAGATTTCTGAATAGCCTAAGTAACCGACCTTACTAATTAGTCCTTAAACAGGATTCGCCCTTAGGCGAGCCACATACCTTAGGCAGATCCCTGCACTTGCAGTTGATACGAGCCCAAGCGGATAACATTGGAGTCCTTTATGAGCTTTCTAGTGGAATTTATCATGGGCTGCTACGGGCGTTCTCACTGTTATCACTTAGTACATTAGGAATTTCTCTAACTTGCATATGAATGAAAAACGATAGATTATTTGAATTTACACCATGTTTGTCATGTGAAAATTTATGTAAAATGAGTTATTAATTGATCATCTGAATGATTTATTAACTCGATTAACTTGCTCACAATTAAAGACTTATTGACTTGTTGAGCTTGTTTAAAGTCATGTATTTGTCCATATTCACGCTCAACCTAACACGCATGCTTAAATGATTAATAAAGTTAAACAAATTTAGAAAGCTAACAAGATACTCTCTAAATTTAAAAGGTCTTTAAATTGTTTTTAAGCAAAATTTAGTGCACTCCTATATATGCTAATTTATTTAGTCAAGATAAATGCATTTCATTATTTGAGAGATTCTAGTATACACCCGGTGTACGGATGACAAGGTACATCGAACTAATGAATAATTATCTTTTATCACTTCAACTAATAAATTTTTTACACTGTGTAATAATCTAATAATATATAATTTTAGTTAATTATTTATATAAAATCATAAATCTTAAAATAAAAATTATACAAGTTAAAATACAAATCTTAAATTATAAATTTTTAACACTAACATATAGGACATGTTAGTAAATACTAAATAGAATGTATTCTAGAATTTTTGTCATTGATTGTTATTATGGAAAAGAGTGAAAACAAAACATTGCAAGTAATTAGCTAGTGGAAAATAAATAAGAGGGATCATCTTGCCAATCTGCTTTAAAGAAAATGGACACAAAATCAAAGATTATGAGTTGTTATTTTCGTTAGATTTTTTATTTATCTTATAAAACAAAATAAATAGAGAGAAGATAGTTGAATTTTATTAGTGTGCGATGATTGCGGTAGCATGCAAATTGGCCCACTTGAGTTGATTGGAATGGATCCACAATTTTGACTATAATCTCAAAATTTGTACGTCAAACTTAAGTTTTGGGGTGGGGAGTCTTTAAATTCAAGTTGAAGGTTTGAGCAAGATAACATGATCATAATCTCGGAGTGCCCTACTTCACTCTACTCACCCTAATCATGTTTAATGTTATATGGGCCCCAAATTTCTCAGAAACGTATAAGGACACTTTTTACTTGTTACATTAACAGAGATGGAGATAAAAAAAATTCTCATTTAAACAGAGACTGAGATGAAAAGAAATCCTCATTCTCGCTCTTTATTTGCAACCGCACATGTTTACCAAATGTAAAAGTTAAATTCAGTTAATATAGAGTTACTCATTTATTTATTTTTAATGATCTCAACATAAGATTTTTCAATAACATCATATAATTATAATATTGTGTTAGCTAAGTTCTTACATTGCAAATTTACTTTTTCGGTAATCAAAAGTTTAATATGACAAGGTACAAATTTAGTGGCTCAATTATAGAAATAAAAGATCAAAGTCTGCACCGTATCAAATCAGAACGATTAGAATCCTCATTAATGTTATCACCAATCGGTAATATAGTAATATGTCTGTAAATGTGTAAACATTATTTGATCCAGGTTCTTGTCGAAATGTTCTGCACAATCAATTTCTTTATACATAGCATAAATTGCATTAATGTTGTAACTAATTTACGTACGGCTGCCTTTTGAGGTATACATTAGAAACTTTTACAAACCCATCTTTGGTAACAGAAAATTAATGCCATTTGTTGTCTTTATCCTGTCTTCTTGTAGTTGCCCAAATGAAAATAAATTATAGAAATTGGAAATGTCTAATCCTGTGAACTTTACACTAACTTGTGGAAAAGCTTTTCATGCATTATAAAGTGTATCATATGATTTGAAGGGTGGGCTTAGATATGGTCTTTCTCATAATTAAATTTTCTAGGGCCCTTAAAATTAGATTCCTTGGGATAATAGATACTTCAATACCTTTTGATTGTGCATCTAAAGTAAGCTGAATTTCTATGTATTAATTATCGCATAGTGTTTTAGACAGTTCTCTATACGAACTAATGAGAAAGTGACTCACTAAGGAGTGATTTTTATATGGACACTTCCATTTTAAAGTTAGTTATAGCACAATGGCTCTTTTGTAGGAGAGTTTGGGTTCTATTTATAGAAATAGTATAAGTGAATTTCCTTGACTCGGGCCTAACCGCGTTCTAAGGCAGCTGGAAATTCAGTTTGTATTTGAGGCGGGGTTCTAGGATGTCAAAATGGAGAGTGGTCACTTAAGAGAACAATAAGGCTTTAGTACAATCCACTATTAGTTCATGGGCTAGTTATGTAGGATTTGAGACTCATATAACTAAACTCATCATGAACTATGATAGTAAGATCATGTCGAGATTATAGAAAGAAATGCATGTTGTACGCCCATTTTATAATGTGATTTTTCGAGAGTAGGCAATATCATAAAGACCTGTGTTTTATGGATATGTAAATGATTTTGTTGTAAAAAATACAAAATGTGCTTCGTTGTCATTAAAATGTAAAGACGTAATTTAGACTACCTTATTTTGCAAAATATTTCATACCACATATCTCTATATACAAACAGTTAAACCATAAACCTCTATTTATAAACCACAATCGTATTTTTAAACTTATCCCTAAAATCTATTCCAAATGTATCATTTTATTTTTGAAATTTATAGTGGGCTTTTGAGAAGTGTTGGGCTTGTGGACATCATAGTGCCACATCATCATTGTGATCAAATAAGTTTGAAGTAATATAGTAGATCTTGTTCCTTGTCTAACTAGCACTTCAGGAAGGACTAAAAAACAAAGACATGTGACACAAAAATCTTATAAAATGCTCAAAACATCTTCTTCTATGTGTCTTTTGCATCATGTCCAAAACCAGTATACCTGTAAGCATATGCTTAGTTTTCAAAAATAGATTCTTCTGTTTTGTTTGTATTTTAAAAGTAAGTATTGCATTTAAAGTATCCAAAGTGTTAAAGAAATTAAAAATTATAGTAGTTAAATGATAGTGAACCTAAATTTTTTAAGTGAAATAATGGGCTTGAAAACTATGGGCTGTAGGTAAGGTTATTGAATTTGACATAGTTGGCCCATTTTGTGCATGTTAGATTAAATTTATACTCTCCACTATACATGTAGATGTAATACATCTTTATTTTACCAAAATATAATGGTTAAATATCGTTTGAAGGAGGATGTATCACTAGTTTCAAACCGAACAATTAGATAAAACTATACAAATAAATAAGTGCATCTTTGACAAAAATAAATGAATACAATACAACCAGAAAAGTTTTACTATACATGCTACCATACATGTTAAAGAGACCTTTCTATTACTATTTTTGTTATTGTGAACAAGTAGTTTCGACATATTTATAGATCACACCCGTCCAATACATTTCGAATGGTGCTTAATGTATTAGTATATGAGTAGATTCAAACGATTATGGTAAAGAACATTATTATAAACTATATCAAACTCCTCGGACACCATGCCGTCGATTGATTATGGTAGAGAACATTATTATAAACTATATCAAACTCCTCGGACACCATGCCGTCGATTGATTATGGTAGAGAACATTATTATAAACTATATCAAACTCCTCGGACACCATTCCGTCACTATCGACACGATACAAATTTTAATGCGTGAGCGGACTAGTCCGGAACCAAACAATTGTACAAATTGGTTTACTTTACAAGCCCCAAATTGAGAATACCCCAAGAGGTTTGAGGCCAAGATTTCTCTTTAGCCTTCATCAAAAGAACTCTACCCCAAGCAACCCATCCTTCCCAAGACATCCTCTTATCCCAAGGGCTCCCCCACTCCAAAATCAACGCCACCCCTTTCTCCGCCGCCCTCTCCGCCTCCTCGAACTGCCCCTTCGCCAAATATATCTGACCCAACACCACATAGGGCTCTCCCACATAAGGGTTCTTCTCAATGCTCTTCAACATCAACCCTTCAGCCTCATCAATCCCTCTCTCAGACATATCACAAACACCTTCCCAATACAGCTCCCTCCCGGCTATCTGATCCGCCGCGTCTAGTATTTTCCGGCAACCATCGAAAACTGGAGCCTCCACGAGCTCTAAATCCTCGTCCCTCTCCTTATCAACCTCAATTCCGCCGTCTCTTTTCCTCTCTTCAATGTAAATCTCCTCCTCCCGCCGGATGAGAGTGTAGATTCCACCCATTCTTGATACTGAATTCATCCACAGCCCTGGCTTTCCATTACCCGGCCATAGAGCAACGTAATTGTTCCCGGTGAACTCCAGGCGACCGTCTGAATTCTCAAACAGCTTATCTTGAAACCCGAATAGCTGATCACTGAAATCCGCCATGGTCATCAACACAAAAGTAGCCGCGATTCTTCTACTCAACAAAACATCCTCCCCGGACTTTATATGTTTCACAGTGAGACCTCGAGCAGGCAAAAGGGAATTGACCTTCTTCCTCCACGGCTCCTCCCCATCAAACCTCCCATTCTCCACGGCGTTTCGGAGCGAAACTTGAGAGAGAGAAAGATGGTCGACGAGTTCAGAATCGGAGTATTTGAACAAGAGATCATCATGAATGAGAGGTTGTCGTGGAACGATACAGAACAAATGAATCAACCGCTCGGCGGGTTCACCGACATGGGCGCGAACAACGTCGCGGCCAGTGTTGGGATCGAAAATGGCAAGATTGACATAAGAGTTGGAATAAGCAGAGTGGAAGAGACCACAAAGGCAGACGGAATCGGGGGCTTTCCAGATTTTGAGGATACGATAAATGTCGAAAAGATGATCGAGAAAGCTGCCGTGTTTGTGCCAGCACTCGCCTGCGCCGACTGAGCGAAGGACTGAGAGCAAAGAAGGTAAGTTGGGGTCGATAGATTCGAGCTCGCCGCGAAGAAAAGGACGAGTGGACTCAAGAAGGGTTTCAAAGTAGGTTGAATCAGATGTTGGCATCATCAAAATGGAGCTTTGGTTTGGTGTTCTGAATGATGATGATGAAAACGTTAACTGTATTTATCTATAAACAAGGCACTATCTTCTGTCTGTATTAGATTTTAGATAAATACAAACTCATTACGCAATTCAATAAACCTTTTAATTAATCTCAACAACTTCAATTAATCTTTGTTTAACTTAAATTATAGTATTAAAGACGCAAACTGATAAACCGTACAAATGAAAGTGAATTCATAATTTCAGGTTAGAGGTATAATTAACTTTTTATAGAATTTGCTCTATTTTCTTTTATGAAATTGTACAAAAATTTATTTTGACCATTTTCAAATATAATTCTCGTGGTTTAAAGTTTTGCAAATAAATACCTTGTGATTTGGAATGTTAGCAATTAGAGGCTAATCAAACAACGATGTTAATTTTTGCTCACAAATAATAGTCTCTTTTTAATCACATGAGCTCATTTTAAATCTAATATGCTTCTATCGTTGAAACCTTTGACATAGTTGCAGTAATAATGTTGACAGTTATGATTGATTGATGTTTTGCTGCATTATTCTTCTCTCTGTTAAAAGTTATTTTATAGTTATTAAATAATATACGTCACTTAAATGATATTTCGGTTCAAAATTGGTGAAATAATGATTTTTTACTCCTGAAAACTTAACATATTCCAACAAAAATTAGCATTGTTATCTAACTGGCATTTAATTACTAGCAATCAAAACCACGTGGCACTTGTTTGCAAAAGGTTTAAACCACGAGAATTATGTTTGAAAAAGACTGAAACCACGTGATTTATTTTTGTACTTTTCCCTTTCTTTTATAAACACGTTGTGAATACCATTAACATGTTTTAGCTAAATGTGTTTTTAAGTTAGAGTTGATCGTTGTGAGTGAGTTTTTATATTCCTCAATTTTCTTTGTACTTCTCCCTCTTTTTCTTAGTAGTATATTGTTATTTCTTGGCAAAAAGCATCTTGAAGTCCCTGATCTTTCCCTTTTTGGTGCATTAAGTCCTTGATCTTATATTTGGATACATTAGGCCCTTGATCTTTTATATTTGGTTCTATCAAGTCCTCATCTAACAAAATTGGATGATTTGTTAATTTTCACAAATTAATAATATTAAAATATTGTGGCACAATTACAAATATAACCTGTTTAGGAGGATTCATTAATATATGTGATTCACTTTGTTTTCTACTTCCATTTCTAGATAATATTGTCTTTTTAAATTTAACAATTATTTTTCCCGCCTATTGGAATGTAGTAACGTCGCACCTTATTTCTCGAACGTTTCTCTTTGTCTCGCTCTAAATTAGTATTCTTTGTCTCTCAAGTTCATTTTTGTAATCGTTTCTTCTTCTTCATCATCTTTGCTCTTCTTTTCTTTTTCATCTTAGTTCTTCTCTTCAATTCCGGCCCCACAAATTAAGGCCAAATTTTTTATGACTGAAAATTATTGAAGCACATTTACTGAAAAGAAATTATTGAACTGAAATGAACAACCGATAAGTATTAATAAGGCATAAAGAACATGGTCAAACATCACTGATTAGATTCCATCTATGTTTTCATTCTCCTCGATTTCACTTTTGAAATGATTAGAAAATGAGCAAAACAACGACAATAACTACTGATTATTTTTTTCATTTTTTTAAAAATATTGTTGAATAATTTATCGAATATTCAATCAATTGTAATTAATTAGGTGTCACAATATTTCGATTGGTCTTATTAATTTGTGAAAGTTAACAAATCATCCAATTTTGTTAGATGAGGACTTGATAGAACCAATTATTAAAGATCAAGGGCCTAATGTATCCAAATAAAAGATCAAAGACTTAATGCACCGAAAAGGGAAAGATCAGGGGCCTTAGAATGCTTTTTGCCTTATTTCTTTTTGAAACAAAATTTATAGTAATAAAATATTGATATTTATACGGAGTTGACTTTAAAAGGTTTTAAGCAAAAGAGCAAATTTCATTGCCTTAGGTCTTCACGAGTGTGACGATACAAGTCTTCAGGGCATTCTTTTAGCTGACATGAGTGGCTCCAATTCTTTGTAAAAAATTAGTGTGTAGTTTTATTTTGTTTCTGTCTGAAGCTTAGTCTCCTCTGCCTTACAAAAAAAAGTTAACATTAAAATTGAATTGAGTTTATTAGCAGAGAAAATTCTCCGAATTTCAATATTTACAAAAAAATGCGAAAAACATATTGTACAGGTTTCGGAGCAGTTTCTATTTCTGAAATGGTATAAAAATCAGATAGGAGTTTTGTGCAACAGGTATCACAAGTTTTAATCTTTCAAACCCAAATTTTTATATGGTTGGGCTTTTAAGCCCGATACGTTGTTGTCTCCATCCATTAACGTTTTTGAAGATATTACACCATACACCATATGAGGAGATATCAATATACCACAATATCAAATTGGCAAAACACAATATTTGCCATGTATTTGGCCATTCACCTTTATAATTTGGTAAAATTTCATCCTTATAGTATTAAATATGACATCTACAATTTTTAGTTTTATTATCATTTTTTATTTGAAATGAATGAATTTTAATGTTTAGCATTTTAATATACTCATAATTTTGATCGAAGTATTGTGAGACTTTACTAAATTGATAGATGAATAGCCAAATATAACCAAATTATAAAAAAGAGTGGCCAAATGTGATCAAATAAAAAGTCTGAATGCACAAATTTGAGATAGATAAATGGCTAAATAGTGCTTTTTCCAATTAAATTTTTAAAAGAGCAACCATATTTGCTTCAATTAAATATAGAGATACATTTTACTATACATCTGGCATACATATGACGTGGTATGCCAAATTTATAATTTGATGACATGTATCACTTCAATCAATAATAATATAACATGGTGTAATTATACAATAGATTTGTAGTTAATTATTTATATAAAATTGTATATCCTAAAAAATAAACCCTAAACCCTAAAAAATAAACTTTAGATATTGGCCCCGTTTGGCAATTAGCTGTTAGCTGTTAGTTGATTGCATTAGCTGTGAGCTGATTTGATTAGCTGATTCGATTAGCTGATTTGATTAGCTGTTTGTAAAACCTGTTTGGTAAAACTTAGCTGATTGTAAATAGTTGTTTGTACAAAATGACAAATAAGGACATTCATTATTTATAAATATTATTTTTATTTTTAATCATTAGGGCTAAAAAGGTCAATCAAATAAATACTACAACAAGTTATGGCCTTGTTTGGGAACGAGCTGTTAGCTGTTTGAATTAGCTGTTAGCTGTTTACCTTTTTGCATTAGCTGTTTTGATTAGCTGTTTTGACTAGCTGTTTGTAAACATGTTTGGTAAAATTTAGCTGTTTGTAAATTAGCTGTTTGGGTAGAATGACAATTAAGGACATTGATATTATTGTATAATATATGTAATTAAAAGCTTAACAAATATTATTAAGTCTTTAATAATATAGAAAAAGAAAAGAAAAAATAGAAAATAAATAACCAATTCATATTAAATTACACAATTGTATCTTACAAACCACATTTCAAATAATAATAAAGTTACATAATTTGGGTGTCTCGTTTCTATACTAGTCCTAGTAGTTTTGATTCTATTCCGATGTCTTTTCATTCCAACTTGTTGAACATTTACCCGTTAGAGGCTCATTAATCCATTTCCGTTTCAAAAAAAATAAAATAAAATTAAAGTTACATAATTATGTCATTAATCCATAAACAAAATATTAATCCATGTTTTTTTATTAAAAAAAAGTCATAAATAGAGGTTGCAAAAAAATAGGCTTAATATCTATCGAGCCCCCTAAACTTGTCAATTTTTTTCACTTTGGCACCCCAACTTAGATGACAACCTCTTAGCCACCTGAACTTGTAATTTTGTTCCACTTTGCCTCCTCAACTTGTCAAATATGACTCATTTTGCCTCTTTGTGCTGACGTGGCATAATATAAGTGGTTATAAAAAAATCATGCCACATCAGCATAAAAGGGGCAAATATGTCATAATTGACAAGTTCAGGAGGCCAAGTGGAAAGAAATTACAAGTTTAGGTGGCCAATAGGTTGTCCGTTAAGTTCAGGTGGCAAAGTGAAAAAAATTGACAAGTTTAGGAGGCTCCATAGGTATTAAGCCAAAAAAATATTAATCAAGTAAGTTCAAGAACCATGTAAAATTAAAAGGGTAAATGAGAGGAGAGAAGTTGTAAAATTAAAAGTGTAAATGAGGGTATTTTAGGTATTTAAAAAAATAGTGGAAAAAGCTAATTCAAAAAGCTCCATTTAAGAGCTTTTTCAAAAAGAGCTTTTTGGGCTCGAAAAGCTCTCCCAAAACCAAAAAGCTCTTTTTAGCCCAAAAAGCTCTTTGCCAAACACCCCCTATATCAAAAAGCTTCTAAAAGTAGGTTTTTCTAAATTAGCTTTTTGATCTCAAAAAGCTATCTTAAACCTCTCTTCACCAAACACTTAATTAGAGTTTTCATTGGTCAAAACCTCTAAAAGAGGTCAAAACCTCTAATTATCTCTCAAAAAGCTGTTTACCAAACGGGGCCATTAACATATATAACGTGTCATCAAATTATTGTTCCGGCATATAAATGATGTGGTTAGCAGACGTATTCTATATTTATTTACTTATTATAATATAATAAACTGAATAATTTAATTGGATGATCATTTAACTTTTTCAATCAATTTTTTGAATCAACTATATAGGGCAAGTGGATTGATGAAGAATCCATGTGTATTGCACCCTCTATTTGTGTACTAAGAATCAATTAAATGTGTACAACAGAAGAAAAAATTTGAGTGAAAGATAATTGCTATCAATTTAAAAGCTCAAGTAATCATATATTAAATGGCTTATTTCTTTAAAAAAAAACCTGGATGGAAATCAAAATTTCCTTGATAACATGTTGTGGAGCAACACAAATATGAAGCATAATGAACAAGGAAAACAAAAATTATTGAAACATGTAGAAATAAGAGAATATGAACAAAGGCAAATTTGAAGAACAACTCCTACCGATCAATTCATCGAAACATGAATCCTAATAGTAGACAAATACAATATCAATTCATCCCAATATTGAAAAAGAGAAAACAAATATCATTAAAGTAATCGTTGAATAAACCTAAAAATGGTAAATAAAATATAATCAAAACAGAATAAAGAATAAAGAGGTGAAAAATATTGAAATGGTAAATAAAATATAATAAAAGAAATTATTGGATAAAGAATAAAGAGAGAAAAATATTGAAACAGAAGCAAGACGATCCAATTATAGTTGAAGTAGGAGAGGTTGGTGAGATAGAATTCTTAATTGTAGGTTCTATATAAACCTAAGAAAAAAACCTAAGAGATTGTGGGTTGAGAAAGCTGTGAGTAGTTTTTAAATTTAGTTGAATGGGGAGCATCGACTTGCACATACCCGAAGATATAGTTGCGAGTATCTTGTTAAGGTTGCCTACAATAAGTTTTCTTCGTTTCCGATGTGTGTCTAAAGTCTGGTATTCTCTCCTTTCCGATCGTATTTTCATGTATAAGAATCTTACTTTGCTCAATTCTCACTACAATGATCGACTTCTTATCAAGCGTTATCATCAGGGGCGGACCCATGATTTGAAGATCGGGGGGCTAATCCAAAAATGCAGATGGTGGGATTTGAACCCTACTCTTCACATCTAAACACATCATTCTTACCAACTCTCTCATCCTTTTCCTTTGTCCATTTTATCATCTTTACTTTTAATATTCATTATTTTGGGGGGCTAGCCGAAATATATCCCTGTATCTCTAAGGTTGTGCCGGAACTGAGGGGGGCTCATAACAATGTCGATGATGATTATTTCTCTATGATTCGTTTTCACAATCTTGATTCTAACATCTCTCAGTTTCAATCGACTAACACATATTCGTCGTCTGTGAATGGAATTGGAGAATCTAGAACTACCATCGTTGGTTGTTGTAAAGGTTTAGTGTGTATTACAAATCATATAGATAAGATTTGGGTATGGAATCCTTCCACCGAAGAGACTAAGGTTTTGCAAGTATCTACTACTTATTATGATGCTGAGACGGGTTTTTTCGCTTATGTTTATTTCCATCTAGGTTTTTGCTTTGATGCTAAGGCCAATGATTTTAAGCTTATTCGAATTTATAACCGTCACCCAGAATCACCAAATGCAAACATGACACATTTATATAGCTTTAGGAGCGATTCTTGGAAAAGATTGATTTTTCTTTGTTTCTCACGACCTCTAATTGTTGTTACTTTCCCATCCACTCTGATGGAAGCTTTTATCATTGGCTTATGGAGATAGATGATGATCTTCATTTTAGAAAAGAAGACAATGAATACTTATATTCTGATCGCACATACCCGCTAGTTATTTTGTCATTTGACACGAGCCTTGAGTTATTTAAAACTACTTATACACCGTATTTCATGATTGAAAATATTATGAAGACCCCCCCAGAAAACCCTTTTACTATTAGATTTTTCATGCTTAAAGACTCCGTCGCTATATCTGCTACTCCAATTGAAAGTGTTAAAGCTGGAGCACCGGTATTTGAGATACTGGTATTGTTGGAACTTGGTGTAAAGGAATCTTTGGATTAAATTGATAAGCATTGGACCACTTGTAGATGTGGAGAGGATATTGATGCCTTGGAACAACGGTAAATTATTTTGTCAAACTGCGAAAGGAGATGTGATTCTCTTTGATCCATTCACGAGAGAAAAAAGCGTACCATCTTTGTTGTACTTGAGATTAGAAAAAAGCTTCCTTTGTATATCATGGAGCAAGGATTGTTGAAATTAATTTTCTTAGTACTTGGATACAAAATTATGTTGTGACAGCCTCAAAATTATGTTATTTAACAACATATTCACATGGAGAAGACTACAAAAATGAGCAAAGACTCAAAATTATGTTATTTATTAATTTGAAACAACTGAGTTCCTGGAACAACCGAGTATTATTTCGAAACAATCGAGTATTATTTTGAAACAATCGAGTATTATTTCGGAACAACTTGTTCCAGCAAAATACTACACTTGTTCCACCAGACTACTACATTTGTTTCAGCAGAATACTACACTTGTTCCACCAGACTACTACATTTGTTCCAGCAGAATACTCGGAGAGTGTAAAAAAATGTAGTTTTCTGGTGGAACAAATGTAGTATTCTGGTGGAACAAGTGTAGTATTCTGCTGGAACAACCGAGTATTAATTCGAAACAACCATAAAAAAATAAAAAAAATAAAAATTGCTTATAAATAGCAACAATGGGTCTCAAAATTACCACCTAATTAATACGAGTTCAGTGGTATAATTTTTTTTTTGAAAAATGAGTTTGGGAAGAGCGGGAAAATGCATTTTAAAGAAACTAATTAAAACTTTTTCTCTCTCCATATGTGACATCAGAGCTGACATCACATCCTCTTCATTCCCTCCATTTTCCACGCATAAGGCTTTTTATCTTAATTACAAGTTTGTCATCTTCCCCTGTTCAATTACAAAATTACCCCCACCTCTTTCCCTTGTCACACCATAAGCGGGTTGTCACACCATAAGCCCATTGTCACACCTGAGCCTTTCTCTATTAATCTATTTATGTAAGTATTATATTTTGTTTATTAATTAATTAGAAATAAGGTGCAAAATTGATTTTATTAAGCTGAATTTTATTTCTAATCGTAAAGACATGACTCATCAATAACAAACCTAAACGATATATCTATAATTGTTGCAATTGTACATGCTTAATGCTTTTATAATATTTTTCTTTTTTTTGCAAAT
Organism: Euphorbia peplus; assembly: GCA_028411795.1. Classification (NCBI taxonomy): domain Eukaryota; kingdom Viridiplantae; phylum Streptophyta; class Magnoliopsida; order Malpighiales; family Euphorbiaceae; genus Euphorbia; species Euphorbia peplus. The sequence goes on along the minus strand of CP110843.1, from coordinate 391,298 downwards.
TAATTTTTTGAATTATACATGATTCCTTTTGTACTCAAAGAAGACTCATGCCTAGAAGAACAAGAGCGAAAAACTAATAATATGGTTAATATAACGTGAAATATTAATATAAATGATGATGGTAGCTTTAGCTACTAGCTTGAATTTTTGGTTCAATTGATTAACTCAATCGAAAGGTTCTCAGTTTGAATTCTTGCAACTCCATTTACTGATGAATTAAAAAAAATATAATTGGATAAACATGTATTTTTACACTTCAAACTCAAAAAGCATTTGCCGAAAGGGCTCTAATTCAATCGATTTTATCCATTTTCAAGAAATTGTTTCACTAAAAAGAAATTGTTTCACTAATTTTGTTTGTTATTACGGTTGCAAAGGTGAAAATGAACTCAAGTTTTAGGATAATTTATTTACTATAGAGTCAAAATCTAAAAACAATTGGAAAACATGGTTAGCAATATGGCCTGCAGGAAAGTGTCGACTAAAAATAAAGATGGCCTATTGAATTTAAACAAGGAGCCAATATGACAAAATCTATTAATGTAGATGCAATCTTGATTGAGACATCATCAGCATGTCGGAAGAAATGAGAGACTAGTTTTCCATACATATGTAAAGTAAACTCAGTTATTACTATCTTAAAGTCTTCATTTATTTTAATAAATCCATTGTTTTCATTTGGTATAAGTTAATGCAGCTTGCCTGCTTCTTACTCGTTTCTTCAACAAGTCAATGACCAAAGCAACCATTCAAGGTGAATTTTAATCAATTTAGTATGACTCAAAATGATGGTTTTTGAAAAATTAGATCAATTTCTATGTAATTAATTAAAATTTTCTTATTTCCAAATAAACTCCTTTTACTAGTAATTGCTAGGAGTAGTTATTTTCGTAACATTTCCCTATTCACTTATCCAAAATGCTTTATTTTTGTGTATGTCTTACCTCATAACATTTGTATTCTCAATTATCAAAACTGGTGAAATTTTAACTAATCGAGATTTCACTAATTCCAATAGGTTCAACCAATAAATGTTACCAAATACTAGATGATAAGTATAGAACACAATTTTCAATGCATACAGGGACAAATAAGAGTCTTAAACAATGTATTAAGAAACGTTAGGCATTGGTAAGACGATAGACTTTTAGAGCCTAGTCGGGGTATATTCGAAATTAGTCAGAAACAAATCGAATTTTGAACATTTAGGAGGTCTAATTGATCTAAATGAAGTCTCCATTTTAAGCGCGTAGGCGGTGCCTAGACAGTCAAGGCGTTATTCGTTTAAAACATTAGTCTTAAATAAGGAGTTAGAAATAGTGTCAAGGCCAATTTGACATTGATGTATGTATAGAAGCAGATGTTGTTAAAGAAAGTGTTATGGGAAAAAGTGATGTATGATAAGGCAGACAAAAGCCGACAAATGTTTGGTAAATACATTTCAAAAGTTATAAAAGTCAAGAAATTATAAAGAAAAATGTATATTTATCAAAATATATAAAAAGTTAAGTTTATTTTAATAAAAAAAACATTAATATCAGCTTTCTTTTCGGTATCATTCTAATAGCTCATTTTCCAAAAGCTACAAATTTTAGCTTTTCCTTAAACCAGTTTTCTCTTCTCTCACATAAAACAGTTTTGCAATTAGTAAATGCTACTTTTAACCGCCGAAAAACAATGTAAAAGTAGGCTTAGTTTAAATTTGTTTAATAAAATTAAACAAGCAGAAAATTGTTTAATAAAATTAAATTTAAAAATAAATATATGGTTGAGGTAAAAGCAGTTTGATAAGTATTTAATAAATATTTTTTAAAATATGTCAATTACTGATTTAAGATATTAATAAAACATACATTTCTAAATGAAATTTTGTTATACTAATTTTTTTCAATATATTAATAATGAATTGAAAGATCAAGTAATTAATTTTTAGTTTTGTATTTATTTTTGAAAATAGAGAGATTTATTAATGATTAATAACAAATCTAGGACTAAGAATTTTTTCGGGACTTTTATACGGAGTTTTCGTTGTAATATGTATAAGACTAATGAATATTTTTGTCTAAATTTTAAAATTACTTGTTATCTGCAAAAGCTGAAAAATGAGCGTTTTCCAAAAGCATGAGGTCATGTTTTTAGTAAAAGTAGCTTTTAACCAAAAATCAAACACTGCAATATCTGTTTTTGGCCCCAAAAGCTGTTGTATCTTTTTGCAATAGCAGTACTAAACACAACATTAATCTCATAATTTAAAGCTTTCTAACCTCAGTCCAAGAAAGCCTAAAATGAAAAAGTATGAATTTGTAAGAAATGGTTCATCAAAAAAAAAAAAAAAAAAATTTGTAAGAAATGGGAGCCCAAAATAGACAGTGAAGAATATAAAGAATGAAACATTTTTAGATGAAACTAAACTAGTTTTTGATATTGAGAAAGTGGATGGATGTGTGCAATAATTGCTACCTACTTACCTTTAAAACAGCATATGCAATTTCTGACAGACTAAAGAATTTCATATCCTCAGATTCAGTCCAATAGCTAACAGAGAATATACTTTCATATGCACCATCATCATTCATTCAATTGCTAAATATAATAACAAATCAAGTAAATTTTGATTTCTTCATAGCAATGATAACCACAGCAATATCCGACCCGAATCATTTGGGAATTTAGGGTTTGTTGTTGCTGTAATGATGATCACAGCAAATTATTAATCAGTAGCTGCAGCTCACCCACTCATCAACTATCAGATCAAGAAAAAAAGCACATATAAAAGGAAAATGCATTCTAAGGTCTCTGATCTTTTCGATCTCTCGGTGATTTAGTGTTTGTTTGGTTCTAAAGTTTCAATCTTTCGGTCATTAGTGTTTGGTTCAATTGTTTATGTTTACTGTTTATTGTTACTGATAGTTGGTAAAAGTTACCTGATTTTTTGTAGGAAATAGCTAAAACCACTTGTTTCTAAATACCAACAGAACGCTTATGTTTAGTTCTACTAAGTTGTGAAAAGGAGAACGATGGACGCTTAGTGCAAATAGTAGATATGAAATTTTTAGATGTGAAAAGGAGAACGATGGACGCTTAGTGCAAATAGTAGATATGAAATTTTTAGTTAGGGCTGAGCAACAACTATTGACACTTATTCTACGAATAACAACATAGAGTAAACGGTAATAGCTAAACCAAAGAGATCTTGATCTTACAATTTGGTATTAAACTCTCAATCAATCTTAACCATTCAAGTAAAGACGGCTTTTTTCTTCTTTCATTGCATTTGCAATAGTATTTTTAACTCTTCTGAACATTTTACGGCTATATGAAACATTGACACTTCAAAAACCTCATTTTGATCTGTGAAACACAGATGAGCTGAGTAATATGCTTTCGAGCAAGTTTGATGAGCACAACTAGCCGCACATACAATGTGTGTGATTATAAATGAGCAGGTACTCAATATGAGATACCGAAATGACAGGCTTAATCAACCAAAAAAATTAAAGATCAAGGGCCAAAGAAAGACTAAATTGAGGTCATAACCATTGTTAAAGCAACAAAATTCATCAAGATCACACATATTTCTCATTCAAATAACAAGTCAATGATACAAATTCTATGCCATAGATTGGAAGGTATCATGAGTGTTATAACTAGCTTCATCGATATAAATTTCGAATCCCTATGTCTGCAATATACAAAATCCTGTGAAAAAGATTAGTGAGAACCTGCTTGTTCTCTCAAAGTTTCTGTTTCTTCTGTGGTTTCTCCAATTCTTCATTCACGAGTGTGCGGAGAAAGTCATGCATGCTTAAAGAGCTTCATACTAAGCCAATGGAAGTATACAGCAACCACAAGTACAGGAAGGGTCAAAGGTACAAGAAAGCAGTAATACCTGCCATAAAAGAGAACTTAAAGTCAGCAGCAGGGATCATAGTTGTGAAAGTTGAAAGGCGAGTCGAGGAAATAAGGGTAAAATATCGCTTCAAGGCGAGGCGATAGAAAGGCGGTCGCCTTTTGCATATGAGGCAACAAACAGAAAGTTCGAAAAAACACAGATAATAGCAGACAACAGATGCCCCCGATCCTAATCAAGATTAAGATCAAAATCATCAAATCTTCCACTACTTCATCCTTAGTGTGGAGGAGAGAGGTTGAAAGCAGAGAGATCGGTGTGAAAGACTTAAAACGCTTAGACTTCAAGTCAAAGTCAAAAGGCAGCCAGTCCAGATAGGAAGGCGGTGGCCACCGCCTCTCGCCTCAGGCGACCTCCTTTCAAAACTATGGCAGGGATGCCAATTTCTAGGGTGATAATACAAGATGTAAAAACATTCCAATTAACATCTATTGTCATGTAGAACATATAGAAACTATGTTGCACGGACATGGAAGGGAAACAATATTTCTGAAACATAACATTCACAAAATAGCCTTGAAATGAAAATAAAGACGGATATGAAACACAGAAACACCTAATAGGAGAGTGTCTGTGCAATATGCATAGATAACATATAACAAAACACGATTATGACACGATAACCTGACTTGACTGTTCTACGACTACACAGATTGAAGTTGGTGCTCTCTGGATAATCAAACAATGCTGAGTAATCACAAGTTGATGATAAAAACGAATACCGATTTCGACAACAATCGGATAACTCTATACAAATTCGATTCATTCCCTCAAAATCCCCAAATTGAATCTTCCCCAATTAGCCAAACCCTAAAATTCCACTAAAAAAACACCAAATTGAAGTGCAATGTGGAGAAATCCCTAAAGTACCTGTCGTTCTGTATGGATGAAATGATGGGATTATCGGATAATGGAAGAAGCTTCGATACAACTGCCGCGAAGAGAAATCCAACAAAAGAAACCGACCCGATTCCTACGAATAACCATCCCCACAATTCTGTCGTTTTGCTTGAATCCATTCAGTAAGAAACCGTTCGCCGCATTATCAATATGGATTCTCCCGACAGCCGGAGAAAGAAGAAGAAGAACAAGAAAGGTAAATGTAAATCGTACCGGAGCTGTAGAAATCAAAACGCTGGGTTTTAGGGTTTGCTTGGATATAAGGTTTATTCAATGAAGGTTATATAGCTCACCTGGATAGAAGTTTATAATTTTTTAGAAAGGTTAAAAGGGGTTATAAAACCATGATTTAAACTTCAAATCAATCCCACCAAATCGGTGGGATATGAGGTTATATAATTATTACATGTAACCTCCCCTTGCCACACCTCCATCAAATGAGACAATGAACTCCTAAAAGGATCTAATATTCCACCCCGTGCTAAATGCAGACTCAGATGCAACAGTAGACACGGGAATTGCTAAGACATCTTTGGCAATTTCAGAAAGTGTTGGATATTTAGTAGTATTATTTTTCCACCACCGTAAAACATCAAAGTTTTCATCAATTTCCTCACAACTTTCTAACATGTATCTAAAAACTTCTGAATTGCTCTCTAAACTTTGTATCCCTTTTCTATGCCTAGAGTACTTTTGTTGAAAGGAAACAAGGGGATCATCTTCTACATCATCAACACCCAATTCATTTTGACTACATGAAAACACTCCACAACTCATAGACACATAATGAGTATATAATCTATAAAATGTTTCTTCCACACTATCTCTCATCGATCTACCTTTAAATTCACCATAAACCACATCAAAACAATACCCAACATAGCCCATTTTATAGCGAGGATCTAAAACCTGTTGAAGCTCCTGTGTCTTCTTCCCCTGCAGATTCTGAAAATTGGTATTTTCTTCTATACAGCACAACAGCAGCTATTTTCCTTTATCTTTCCCTTACTTGCCAAAAAATAAAACCATAATTCTTCTGGACCTTGTCTGTTCCATGCTTTCAAGAACCTGTAAAAAGCAACAGTTGTCATAGCTTGAATAATCCAAACCTATTCAACTATTTTTGCACAATAAGAAGCCATGAAAGCAGGACATGAACTGAAAATACTAAGCATAAACTGAAGAAAAGACCTGTAAGATTGCCAGTGATGAGAACAAGAGAAGGATTAAGCAGGGCCACTGATGTTTCTAAAAAGGAGGGCTCTATCAGGATGATGAACACTGAAATGGAGATCAGAAAGCTGCACTACCCATATCACTGATTCTGGTCCTCCATCCACTTTTTTTTCTGCAATTGAAGAGATGAAAATGGTGGATAAGATGGATAAAATCGTCAAAATATGAATACCCATTTCCCCAAATCGAGGGAAAGTAAAAGTAAAAACAAACATTTGGCAACTGAATGCAATAACAAAACTAAACATACCAGGAATTAACCAGAGAGAAATAGTTCTTCCTACTCTTGCAATGTCAGGTGTCGGACGGTGGCGGACGGAAGGTGGCAGGAGGTGGCGGAGGCGATGGATCAAGTTGGACTAATAGATTCCTAGGAGATATATCAATATATCACTACTATATTTTGTTTAAATGATTTTTATATATTAATGAATTAGAAATAAGGTACAAAATTGGTTTTATTAAGGCTGAATTTTATTTCTAATCATAAAGAGTTCATGTTATGACTCATCATTAACAAACGTAAACTGTATATCTATGATTGTTGCAATTATACATGCTTAATGCTTTTTCTCTTCAACAAATACATGCTTAATGCTTTTATAATATTTTTCTTTTTCTTGCAAATTAATTTTCTGAATTATACATGATTCTTTTTATACTCAAGGAAGACTCATGCCTAGAAAAATAAGAGCGGAAAACTATGTGGTTACAATAACGTGAGAGATTAATATAAAAGATGATGGTAGCTTTAGCTACTAGCTCGAACTTTTGGTTCAATTGATTAACTCAATTGAAAGTTTCTCAATTCGTTATTAGTGAATTAAAAACACATGATTGAATAAGTTTGTATTGTTGCGCTTCAAACTCAAAAGACATTTGTCGAAAGGTTTAACGTGAAAATGAACTCAAGTTTTAGTATATTTTATGTACTATAGAGTCAAAATCTAAATACAAATTGAACACTTTGGAAAAAATGGTTAGCAATATGGCCTGCAGGAAGTGTCCACTAAAAATAAAGATGGCCTATTGAATTTAAACAAGGAGCCAATATGACAAAATCTATTAATGTAGATGCAATCTTGATTGAGACATCATCAGCATGTCCAAAGAAATGATTGGCTAGTTTTCCATACATATGTAAAGTAAACTCAGTTATTACTATCTTAAAGTCTTCATTTATTTTAATAAATCCATTGTTTTCATTTGGTATAAGTTAATGCAGCTTGCCTGCTTCTTACTCGTTTCTTCAACAAGTCAATGACCAAAGCAACCATTCAAGGTGAATTTTAATCAATTTAGTACGACTGATTTAAAAAATTAGATCAATATCTATGTAATTAATTAAAATTTTCTTATTTCCAAATAAACTCCTTTTACTAGTAATTGCTAGGAGTAGTTATTTTTGTAACATTTCTATTCACTTATCCAAAATGCTTTATTTTTGTCCATGATGTCTTACCTCGTAACATTTGTATTCTCAATTATCAAAACTGGTGAAATTTTAATTAATCGAGATTTCACTAATTCTAATAGGTTCAATCAATAAATGTTACCAAATACTAGATGATAAGTATAAAACACAATTTCCGATGCATATAGGGACAAATAAGAGTCTTAAACAACGTATTAAGAAACGCTAAGCGTTGGTAAAACGATCGACTTTTAGAGCCTAGTTGGCGTATATTTGGAATTAGTCGGAAGCAAATCGAATTTTGAATATTTAGGAGATTTAATTGATCCAATTGGAGTCTCCATTTTAAGCGCATAGGCGGTGCCTAGACAGTCAAGGCGTTATTCGTATAAAACATTAGTCTTAAATAAGGAGTTAGAAATTGTGTCAAGGCCAATTTGACATTGTTGTATATATAGAAACATCTGTTATTGGAGAGAGTGTTGTGGGAAAAAATGATGTCTGGTTAGGCAAACAAAAGCCAACAAATATTGGGTAAATACATTTCAAAAGTTATAAAAGTCAAGAAATTAAAAGAAAAATGTGTATTTATCAAAATATATAAAAAGTTAAGTTTATTTTAATAAAAAAAACCCATTAATATTAGCTTTCTTTTCGGCATCATTCTAACAGCTCATTTCCTAAAAGCTACAAATTTTAGCTTTTCCTTAAACCAGTTTTCTCCTCTCTCACATAAAACAGTTCGCATTTAGTAAATGCTACTTTTGACCACATAAAAACAATGTAAAAGTGTCATTAGGCTTAGTTTGGAATTGCTGTTGAAAATTACTATAGCGGTGAGAAAACATGTTGTTTGAAAAAGCGTTGTTGAAAAAACCAGAAGATTGTTTGGTAAAATTAAAATTAAAAATAAATATATGGTTGAGGTAAAAACAGTTTGATAAGCATTTAGTAAATAATTTTTTAAAATATCACAATTACTGATATAAGACATAATAGAACATATTTTAAATGAAATTTTTAATATTAATTATTTTCAATATATTGATAATCAATTGAAAGATCAAGTAATTAATTTTTAGTTTTGTATCTATTTTTAAAAATAGAGAGACTTACTAGTGATTAATAACAAATCTAGGACTAAGAATTTTCCTGAGGCTTTTATACGTAGTTTTCATTGTAATGCTTAGTTTATAATTGCTGTTGAAAACTGATGTAGCTGTGGGGAATAGTGCTGTTTTAAAAAGCGCTGTTGAAAAAAGCAGAAGACTGTTTGGTAAAACTAAAAGTATTAATTTGTGGTGGAGGTAAAAACAATTTGATAAATACTTAGTAAATAATATTTTGAAATATGTCAATTAGTAATTTAAGACATAATAGAACATAAATTTTAATGAAATTTCTCATATTAATTTTTTTCAATTTTTAAGGATTTTTTTTTGTCAATTTTTGAAAATAGAGGAACTTACTAGTGATTGATATACAAATATAGGGACTAAATTTTTTTCAAGTCTTTTATACGGAGTTTTGGTTGTAATATATATTAAAACTATTGAATATTTTTGTCCAAATTTTAAAATTAATTGTTATCTACAAAAGCTGAGAAATCATTTTTTTTTCCAAAAGCATGGGGTCCTTGCTTTTAGTAAAAGCAGTGTTTAACCAAAAAGCACCGTTGCAAAAAGCTGCTTATGATCTTTGTCAAACACTGTAATACCTACTTTTTAGCTAAAAGCTGATGTAACTTTTTGCAACAGCAATACCAAACACAGCTTAAGACTATTGGATATTTTCATCTAAATTTTAAAATTACTTTTTATCTACAAAAGCTGAGAGATTAGCGTTTTCCAAAAGTATATGTCCATGTTTTTAGTAAAAGAAGCTTTTAACCAAAAATTAAACACCGCAATACCTGATTTTGGCCCAAAAGCTGGTGTAGTTTTTTTGCAACAACAATACGAAACACAACATTAATCTCATAATTTAAACCTTTCTGACCTCAATCCAAGAAAGCCTAAAATGAAAAAGTACGAATTTGTAAGAAATGGGAGCCCAAAATAGACAGAATGAATGAGACTTGAAATAGAAAGTGAGGAGGCATTTTGAAAAGAAAAGAAAAGAAAAGAAAGCAAAAGAGTTTTGAGTTGATGGTATTAAATTGAAGTTGAAAAGGATGTTGTTTTGTTCCCTCACAAACACTCTGTTGTTATATCTTGTCACTATCTCCCATGCCATCGGCTTTGCTTTTCATTTTCCACCCAAAATCTTCTCTTTCCACTTGCAGGACACTGCATTTTCAAAACCCATTATGATTACTTAATCAAGGTAAGGTATTTAGTACGACCACGCCGTATTCTTGACACAATAATATAAGTGCTGGCCAAATTATGCCGAGAGCGGGTGTATAAATTATGCATTTCTTTAATTATTCCATCATTTTCATTGTCTAACCACCCAAAAGAGGTACAGCAATGAAGCATTTGAATTCATGTTAATTAAAGAAAGTTGTAGCCAGCAGCCATATCTTTCATCCCCTGTTTTCTTTTTCTTAATCCCATTTTTAAATTCCTTAATTGCGTTTACTGTTACATTAATTAATGTTGTTGTGATTGATGACGTATGGGATGTTTGTGGCTTGCAGACTGGTTCTATGAACAGCAAAAAAAAAAAAAAAAGTCTTTAATGAGTTTTTTTTTTTTCCACAAAGCAAAGCAACCCATGCTTTTCAGTTACACTAACTTTCAATTTTTGTAGTTAAAAACCCACCAAAGGTCGCCTGATTTTCTTCTGCTTTTGTCTGTTTGTTTTGGTTTGTTAATAAAGTGTTTTAAGGAGGCACGCAACATCTTTGCAAATCTTTGATAACACCATACAGTAAGCTGCCTGCTGTTGTCTTGTAATCTTTCTATTTTTGGGTTTTACTTGTGGTTACAAGGTGCTTCATTGATTGTCAATATGACCTTTTTGGGTAGTTTTGCCCTCAATTTTTTCTGGGTTTTGTTTGTATTGTAACGTAGATAGTTATTGTCGTTTTAAACTTCTCTTCATTGCATTAAATTCTTAACTAGTGTTTACTCATATGGAGAAGTGAGTCCAGGTCAAAATTAGAGAGTTTTAAATAGATTTAGGGAGTTTTGAGACTATTATTTGTCATTATTGTTCATCCTTTCCAACAAGAGTTGGTTTAACTTGTAAGACACCGCATCTTCTGCTTGAAAGGTTTGATGTTCGATTTTTGGCATCGTCAAAATTTAGCTCTTATTAGGAGTCAATATGTAAATTCTACTGTAAACCCTCATTGAAGTCTGGTCTGTGATTTGCTTTGACCTTGTGAGTGGGTACCCTTAGCTAAACTTTTACTCTACCCGAAAAATTGGGCTGATCATTCGGGAAAGACACTTATAAGTGATATAAGTCCTGGCTAAATTGGGCTGCTCCATACGAGAGAGAATTTCGAGACTATTATTTGTCATTATTGTTCATCCTTTTTCAAGTGATGATCTGTATTATTTTTATTTAGCATTATTTGGGCAGTATGCAGTTAATGCTCTACTGTCAGAGCTGAGGTTGTCGACTTTATGCAAATCTTTTGTTGCTTACTGCAATTTTTTTTTATTGTGAGAAAACGTTAGCTTTCATTTCCCTTACTTTCTATATGTTTAATTCGAAATTCTTCTGCTTGGATCCAAGTGCATGGAGAATTTTAATTTGTTTTTATTGCACATTGTATATAAAATGGTATTTATGTTTCACTTGTGACTCTACCTAATCATGTTTATGTCTTTAGTCTTGGCTATAAAGTTGCAATTGTTCTATGAATGCACATCAATGGATGACTTTCTGATTTTTGACCTTGTAGATACACAAGTCATTTGACCGGACACGAAGTAAAATTTTGATTATATGGGGTGCCTAGCATCCACACAAAGAGGTTCTGGTGAGAAAAAGAGATGGCCAAAAAATATCGGGGAGGTTGCTGTGTTTGTTCCTGGCATAAGGATTCCTAAACCAGTTGACTTCTCTCAGCCATTTACTGATGGTTTGTCGAGGAATTTGGTTGAACGACTCTCTGCCCTTCGAACCCGTATTGTGGTAATGGCAGGACAAGAAGCTCCCATGGCTACAAAACCAAGAAGAGCAGCAACACAACATGGTTTGTTGAGTTATTAGGAACGGCTTTGGGTTGGTGATAATTTCTTGGAAGTTCAAATCTTGATGAGGGTTGGTTTGCTCATGTAGGGGGTTCGACGTTGGCTGATCTTCAACAGGCTCTTGAAGATTACCTGCCTGTCTTGTTGGGGCTAGCTGAAAATGGTAACTAATTACATGGTTTCTTTAAGCTTAAAAGGATAAAACAATCTTTTCAGCACAAGGCTGTACCTTCTCGGAAACCGAGCCTTTCTATCACGTATGTCTTACGGAATTATTCATTTACATTGTTCATTACATCTTGCAGGAAATCAGATGCAACATGAACTGCATTTCTCTTGGCTGAACCAGGAGGACACTGCAGAGGTGGGGTTTCATTAGTTCTGTAACGCCTTTGTAGCCTATATTGATCTCCTATTATCATATAAGCTGTTTTCTTTTCAGGAGACCACAATGTCAAGCTCTTGGTACGAGGTACTGTCAGTTCTGCACTTGATGGCTGTATTATCGTTATCACAGGCCAATTTATTGCTTCTTCCTATAACAGCCAATGACGCTCATCTGTCAAAATTATCAGAAGGTAAGATTAGAAATGCCTGATTTTGTATCTTTTTTCTTGTATTCTTTAATTTTTTATTAACGGATTTTCCTTGATTTGAACCAAGGATTCTTATGTCACGAAAGAAAGTTTAAGAACCATAATGTTAGTAGGTATAGTTCATGAGCCCTGGATGTATTTTACCCTCAGTACTTGCGTTTAGTTGTAGATGGTTTCCTCTTTTCTTCTGGTGTAAGCCAACTGTTGACATGATAAGCAAGCAATTACTTGTATTGTTTGCGAGCAATAGTATTCATAAATCTCAATGATTATCTGCTCGAGAAATTTCAGAACAGTCCAACTCTATCGAACCCTATAGTGGTCATTCAATTCTTTAACTATTATTGATGCACTTGTCTGAAGCGCTATTGAGTTACTTCTGTCTGCATTTGTTTGATGGGTAGATTTTCCGTGTGATAGCATGGATCTTAAGGTATATTTTTGTATTACATACCAGAAAGGAGACGAACTGGCATTGACATTCTCTTGAAGGCAGCAGGATATTTAGAGTTCTGTATCCAGCATGTTCTCCCACAGTTTCCTCCTGAATTAAGGTTCACCAAGCAAAATTTTGCACCAAAGTTCCTTCCTGATGCCGAGATTCAGTTTCTTTTTCCTTAATCTCTTCAGATTTTCATGCTTTAAACTCCATTACTGTAGGAAAGATTTACCGCTAGACTTGACAGAAAGAGTGCTTCAAGCCCTTTGCCTGCAAGCACTAGGCCAGGTAACAGCTCAGCTATAGGAAATTTTCCATCTTTTCTATATTTGTATGCCACTTCCATATTGATTACTGGTGTCATATTTGCATCTTCTTTTTCATTTTTGAGTACATTTTCTAACTTATTCCCATGTGATACAGGTGGTTGATGTTCAGCTTGGGATGGCAATTGAAAGTGTCAAGGCCACATTGGCTGTCAAAAGAAGGCTTGCATGTGAAATGGTAAAATACTGGCATCAGGTACGCCGCCTTCATTCTTATTATGTCACAAAACATCACTGTTTAAGCCCTAAGATATACTACAGAACTGGATTATGCCTCATCCTTTAGTAGTTCTTCAAAGTTCATTCTCTATGCTATGCACAGGCTCAAGAGAACACTCTAAATCTTCCACTTGCAAATGGATGGGTAGAGAAGCATCAACATTTTATTCGGTGGAAATATGCTGAAGCTAAGGTACACTATCTTCACTTGTATGATTGTGTAGACATTTTGTCTACTTTTGTATGGTTTTCTTGCATTAATATTCAAGTCCTTAATGGCGAAAACATAATACGGTACAATCTTATGAATTAGGCAGCTGCGTACTATTATCATGGATCAATCCTTGAAGAAGGGAACACAGAGATATCTGAAGAAATGGCGGTTGCTGCTCAGCAAGCTGCAGAGGTTTTCCATAAAGAAAGTAAGAAGGCTTGCGAGTATTTCCATATGACTCCTCCTTCGTCAAGGTAATTTACTCAAGACTCGTCTTCCTCTTTATCCCACTTGAGAGCTCTGTGTTGTTATCTCATAGATAGATTTACTTGTTCGATAAAGATTATGCTCAACAACTTTGTATAACAATAATTACTTTTCCAACGGTTTCATACTTCACCGCACTCTGGTACAGAAACCCAACTCTTTGGGGAACCAGCAAGTTTCTTTCTGAGAAGATAGCTAGAGATAAACCAAGCAAGGCCCAAAGTAATGAAGACTTGCTCAATCATGAAATGTAAGACAACTTTACCTTCTATCCCTTAACATCCATATATCTTGTGTACGTGTATATATACGAATATTGCATTTCGAGACCTTGGTCTTTTCGATTTTTGTTGATCAAGCTCCTAAATACTTTAATTCCACACATTGACACCTCTATCAACTATAATGGTACATTTTTGAGTTTATATGATGTGACTAGAGATTCCACAATTCTTTCGAACTGTAAAATCTGCAATTTCAGATGAACATGAAACAAGTAATGCTCTTTGAACCGGTTAATTTGGTAAACATGAGCTTAATGCATGCTGCTATAATTGATCTAGGGATCAATGAGTTAATTTAAAAGATTGGACTCTCAATTAATAAAACTTGAAAGTATCAAGAGCTTGATGAAGATGCTTATATATATGTGTGTGTGCACCAAATGTTTGCAGCATCACTAGGATGCATCACAATTGTGAAAGAGCACTAATGAAACATAACGTACCTTGCACGGATATGGAAATTGAAATACAAATGTAAATGTTATTGCTAGAACATTCTTCAAAACATAGCTAAGAGATGAAAATGAAACTGAAACAGAAACGGGCACAAAACTCAAAGACACTATTGAAGAGGAATTTCCTGCTAGCATAGGACATAACTCAAACAGTAAACTCCCAGTATTGCATCGGCTAAATATTTGAATTGGTTAATTGATGTTTGGATACAGGATTCTAAGAAGTGCTCCAGCGTTGCCAGAATTTGCTTTGTCCTTGAAACCTGATGAATACCAGCTTCCTCCTGTGGATGCCTCTTGGAACAGTCATTTACAGACTCAAAATGCAGTTTCTGCTCAGTAACGAGTATGCTCCGACGCCATAGGAGATGAGGATTTGAATATATAGGATCATCACATGTTATGCATAACAAGAAGAAACCAAAAGTAAACAGTTATTTCGTATCTTCGGTTAATTATTTGTTGTTGCTTGTATTGAAAATGTTCATGTTTTATACCTTAGATTAGAGCTTCTTGCAATGATTCTCTCTCTTATCACATTATATATATGAATGGACAATAATAAAACTAAGCTAGGCTAAACTAACATCATTATCATTATCATATCATGCTGAGCTACAAAATGCTTCAACTAGCTTTGAAATGACCAAGACCATGAGACACTCCATGCCATGTCCTATCGAGTAGACTTTCCAAGGATTAACACTCGAGTCCAGAGATATTTTTGTGTTACGTGGTTCTTTTATTTATTCGTTTATTTTATTTCTTGTGGCTTATAGTTGGAATCAGGATCAACCCTCGGATGTCCTCAGAGGGATATCCGTGGAAATTGGCTGAAGGAGTCCAAAATGGGATCGTCCATTGAGAGTCCCGTGAGTTCCTTGTGGATACATAAATATCACGAATTAGAAGTTGGAGCCCCGTGGGATACATGAATATCACAAGGTTGAAGTTGGACCTAGGTGTGAAGTGAAAATATCACACTGAAGTTTGATATAGAGTCTGCGAAGTCTCGGTATGCTGACTAACAAGAAGGAATTACAGTAGACGTTTTCATCTCAGTGTTAATCAGGCCCAATTTTGGTTCCCTAGTGGTGTTCATTTGAAAATTGGATCGGATTGACAACCGCTTACCGTGATTCCTACTTGTTAGTCGGGTATTAAGACATCACAGGGTCGACCCCACACCCTAACTCTAACAATTGTAAAACAACATGAGCTCACAAATCTGTTTAGGTCCCTAGTGGTACCCTTTGTAAAAACTGGGCCGGATTGATCACCGAATGGAAATGCCTACTGTGATTTCAATTTGTTTGTCGGGGTACCAAGACATCACATCACAAAGTCAATCTCACGCCCTAACTAATGAAAAAAACATGAGTTAAGAAATCTGTTATGGTCTCTAGTAGTACCCCTTGAAAATTAGACCAAGTAGACTTAGGAATGCAAACGCCCACGTCATTCCTACTTGTTAGTCAAGATACCAAGACATCACAGAGTGGATCCGACACCCCAACTAGGCCTAAGAGTTGAAAAAATTTGAGGTAAAAAAATTCGAGGCAAAAAATTTGTTTTAATCTCTATTGGTACCCTTTTGAAAACTAAGCCGGACAAAACTCGGAACAGAGTTGATCTCACACCCCAACTAGGCCTCACAGTTGAAATAAACATAAAATCAAAAATACGTTCCGATCCCTAGTGGTATCCCTTTGAAAATTATAGGCTGAATTGACCATGTGACGGAAATGCCTATCGTGATGCCTACTTTTTAGTCGAGGTACCAAGAAATCATAGAGTCCATTCCACTTTCCAACTGGGCCTAATTGGAAAAAAAAGCCATGAGGTCAAAAAATACATTTCGATCACTATTGGTATCCCTTGAAAATTGGGTCTGATACACCCTGAAAGTTGGTATGCCTTTCAAAACCACAAGTTAAAATATTTGTTTCCAAAGGGTGGTGGTGGTACCTTTTTTGAAAAT
Organism: Euphorbia peplus; assembly: GCA_028411795.1. NCBI lineage: Eukaryota > Viridiplantae > Streptophyta > Magnoliopsida > Malpighiales > Euphorbiaceae > Euphorbia > Euphorbia peplus. The sequence goes on along the minus strand of CP110843.1, from coordinate 374,906 downwards.
TTGGCAAAATTGACACAGAATAGAAATGCCCCGGTGATTCTTGTTAGTCAAGGTACCAAGACATAACTTAGTCGATAACACATCCCTACTCTGCATAACATTTGAAAAAAGCACGAGGAAAACAATTTGTCTCGGTTATTAGTGGTACACCTTTGAAAATTGGGCCAGATTGACCCTAAAACAAAATTGCCTCCCATGATTATTAGTTAGTCAAATTACTGAGACATCAGAAAGTCGATTCCACACCACAACTAGGTCTTACAATTGTACAAAGTAAAAAGTCAAATCTATTTTGGTCCCTGGTGACAGCTCTTACAAAATTTTAGGGATGATAACCAAACCGAAATTCATGGTTAACCAAACCGACGGTTTAAGTTACAGTTTTAATTTTAAAAAACCGATAATAATGGTTATGGTTACGGGTCGGAGCTCTTAAAAATCATGGTTAATGATTAACCAATATACCCATAATATATTTATAAAAATAATTTGTATAATGCTTTACGAAAATGAGTTGTATTTTGAATGAATTAATTAGATTTTGAAAATTAAACATGATTTGCATTTTTATAGTTGATTTTTTTTAGACAAGAATTTCAATTGTAATATTTTACTTATTTGGATTTGAATATTGAATGGATTAATTAGATTTCTTTTATGGATTGGTTTAAAACATCGGTTAACCATTAATTTTGATTAACCTAAGAGAAAATGGTTAAAAACCATTAACCGTCAAAATTAACCGAAACCAACGGTTAACCGATAGTAATGGACTGGTTACGGTTTGGGACATGAAAAAACCGAGAGATATGGACTGATTACAAAGAATGTGTAATGGACCGGTTAACCAAACCGTGCCCACCCCTACAAAATTTGGCTTGACCTCAAGACAGAAACACCTACTATGATTCCTACTTATGGGTCAGGGTTCCGAGAATCACAAAGTCGATTCCACATCTTATAATAATTTGTTTCAGCCCGTATCGATACACCTTTGAAAATTTGGCCAAATTGACCCCAAGACGGAAACACCGACTGTGATTCCAACTAGTTGGTTGAGGTACTAAGACATCAAGAGTCGATCCACACCCCGACTAGGCCTAACAGTTGAAAAAATTGAGTTTAAAAACTGTCTCGGATATACCTCAGGACGGATACATATACTGTGATTTCTACTTGTTGGTCAGAGTGATCGAGACATCACAAAGTGATCCCACACCCCAACTAGGCCTGATAGTTTAAAAAACATGAGGTCAGAAATACATTTTGATCTGTAATGCTCTTTAAAAATTGGGCAGGATTGACCCCGGAGCGGAAAGGTCTACTGTGATTCCTACTTGTTAGTCTGGGCACCGAAATATCACAGAAACCATCCCACACCCAACTAAGCTTAAGAAGTTGAAAAAAACAGGAGGTCAATAATCTGTTTCAGTCCCTAGTGGTACCCCTTTGAAAGACCGGATTGACCCCGGGACAAACGCATACCATGATTCCTACTTGTTATTCAGTGTAACGAGACATCACAAAATTGATCCCACACCCAAGTATTCCTAAAAGTTGAGAAAAACTAGAGGTAAAAGATCCAATGTGACTCAACAATTTGTCCCTTGCTAATTTTGATAAGGGTGAACCCATATCAAGCACAACTTTAATAGGTGAATTCCCAGTCATATGCTTTACATTTGGAAAATCAATCATCCATGTCCTATGCGAACAATTCTGGCAATGAAATTACCTTACCCCCTCATAGACAACCAATGTACTAAACGAAAATAACCACATTGGATGTTGCTACTACTGTTTACCGAGATGGAGAGAGTATAGATGTTGCAGCGTCCAAAGGCATATCCATGGTCATTGGTCGGGAATCATGTTTAGAACCTTGATCAGAAAAGTATAGGTGAATGCATCTTCTTGAAGCCTCTCAAATCTGCAAGCAATGATCCATAGCGTTGTAACTGATTAATTGGAAACATGTGCAATCATGTACGGCTTCGAAGCAACAAAATATGGTAAAAGATACGTTGTCTTGTACTATTAGCACAAAGTTGCAAACAACATTAACAGGCATCTTTTGAGGTTAAAGAGCATTAGCTATTGCTTATGATAACAGAAGAAAGGATCAATGAGGGAATGTTTGGGTACGCTCCTTAAACCACACGACATATTTCAAAGGAAGAAGAACAACACGGGGTAACGAATTGCTCTTTTGTTTTGTTCTTTTTCCGCAGTTTCAGAAGTAAAATCAAGTACATTTTTTCCACAGTCAACATGATATCCAGAATCATTTATAGCATGAAACTATGACAGTTGCAAACATAGGCCGCTCCCTAATCAAGCAATGTAGGACATCTAATAACAGTCGTCAAAAGAAAAGAACCAGCTCTAATGCCTTGCAATCAGGCGGGCTTAAACCACGGTGGGAAATACTGATTAGATGGGAAGAACAAAAGAATAGGTGAATGAACCACAAATGGTGTGGTATCAGATACATGTGAAAGCATGCATACACAGACATAGACAAGAACAGGGAAGGAGGGATTGCCTTAATGATATAAAATAATAGAGAATTTACCTTCCCGACTTGGAAAAATGCCCAGCACCAAGTTCACATTTGAACAACAGCACATTCTCATCGGTTTTCACATCCCTTAGCTTTGCCACAAACTTTGCCGGTTCTGAATACATAACTCGAGGATCTGGAATAGTTCACCTCTTGTTAAAAAGCTTGGTTTTTACAATATAATACAGTGTATATTTCCTGATGGCAAAGCCATGCTACAGATGTCTCTGTAACAACAGTAAAAGATATACAAGAAAAGAAAAGATGAAGAAGAAAGAAGGATTTCTTATGGACCCACAAATAGAGTTAGTATCCCTGAGAATAACCTATCTTCGAGCAATCGAAAACAGAAGACCTCAATAGGAAGTAAATAAAATAAGCAATCATGTTTTATGCCATAGTTACATCAATATGTGTGATTATGGTTTCAAAAATTAACAAGTGCATATTAATGCAAGTATTTTTGAAGGTTAGATTTTAAACGAAAGAGCAAGTTGCCATACAATATACTAAGTTCGAAATGTAAGTCAGACGCTACAGTTTTCATTTTGAGCCACATTCCCATCCCATAAGTGGTACAGCACCTTATTTATGAGGTAAGATAGCCCACCAAACCAACCACCTAACCAACAGGATGCTAAGAGATGGTGGTGCAGGCATATGCACAAACCAGACCTTTAAAATTTTCTCAAATGCACATACAGGAGGTTAAGTATAAATACTCACCATGTAAGCCTGCAGTAACAAGGATGTTTGGATAATTTTGAGGCTTCACCTGCGCCCGAAAGAAATAATAAATAAATACGCAGCAATGAGCAATTGCAAAATTGAAAAGGTTTAACACGCTAGAAAATTCAAAGTCCGCTACCCCAACTTTAAGGCTTAGGATACTAGTTATAGTACAAAATTGAGCTCACATTATCAACTGGAGAATATGACTTCATGTAGAAGTAGAACTTCTCCTCCCGAGGGTCTCCCCATTCCTGCAGTAACAGAGGGGATAAGCTAGTATACAAAGAAATTAAATGAAACGTCATCAGTTTTATTATATATCCCAAAGAGGTGATCCATCTCGATTTCAACTGGATACAAGTGAAAACTGAAGAGGGTGATCCATGTCGCAATAAAAGAGAAACGTATATTACCTCCCACTCCTCAGTTGTAAGTGGGATAGTTGGATCAAGCATAGTAGTCAAAACATCCACAAACGGTACACCAGCAACCGCTGCCTTGAATAAATCAGGTCTCATATTAAGAACAGCACCAATAAGCAATCCCCCTGCACTCCTTCCTTCAATGCACAATTTTTCCTTGGAACTGTATTTGTGTTCTAACAAATACTCTGCACAAGTAATAAAATCTGTGAAAGTATTTTTCTTTTTCAAGAATTTCCCATTCTCATACCACTGCCTCCCCATTTCACCACCTCCACGTATGTGAGCAATTGCAAAAATAAAACCACGATCCAATAAGGACAGCCTTGATGCCTTGAATGTGGGATCTATACATATCTATTCATAATAAAACAGTATTAAGCAAAATTAAAATAAAATTACATTGTTGAGTTTTATATGAGAGCAGTTTCATGACATCTGTTTTCACATTACCTCATATGAACCATAGCCATAAAGCAGCAGTGGATGAGACCCATCAAATTTCACAAGGTTCTTATTATAAACTGTAGTTATAGGAATCTGAGTGCCATCTGAGGCCGTGGCCCATTTCCTCTCTGTAACATAATTAGATGAATCAAAACCTCCCAAGACCTGAAGAACAAGGATAATCAGATAACAAATTTTATACAATTGAAATGGCAAATTATCGAACAAAAATTATTGGACAGAAGATACGTTAGAGCATCCAAACCCAAGTACAACTTATCAGCCTGGCATTGGTAATTATTTGACAATTATAATGGATGCCAGTGCCATCATTTCTTCCAGCTAGCTGAAAAACTGAACCCTCTGGACTGCCCAAACAAGTTCAGCAAGTCTGGGCCCATTGATATGGCTCAGTTTGTAATAGTCATATGCCCCTTATATACGGACTAGATAAAATAGCCCTTTCTCATGTGATGCTGGGTATGACATGAAAGTAGTAACTATTTTAAACTATAAGAAGACTGAAAAATAATGGTCCATACATCTACTTTTCATGTTGATTGAAATAACACATAGTTAGTCGTTATTCTTGTAATTCTTTCCTTACTCCCAATAGCAGTAAAGCAAGACGTGTAAGTAGATCAACACATCAACTTCCCATTGAATAAGATAACTTTTGGGTTAAGGCCAATTCAACACAAGCGCACAAGATAGACAACTTTCATGCATATGATTCTCTATTGGTTCTTTTTTTTTGCATATATACAGATAGAAGGCGGAGAAGCAAATAATGCCTCATCAGCATATAAGGGATCATGTAAAAAGAGAATGATACCACAATTAAACTTGACGCTAATGAATGTAATATGTGGAAAGTGAAAGCAAGTGTTGGTAACTTACTGTGTCAAGCTTCTTCAGCACAGAAATACCAGTATCCATATCATATTCATACACAGAGCGTGGTGTCCTCAATGAGCTATATGTAAACCTCAAAATAGTGGAAGAAAATTGTGATTCATCCGGATCCACAGAGTATACAGGGTCAATGAATTCAACAGCCCGACCATCGCTAAGGCCTGTAAGCGGCTCATCAACAGCTGGAAGATTATACGATGTTATTTGAGCTAAACCATTTGCACGCTCATAAACAACTAGATGGTTGGCGAAGAGTTGCGTGTCCCAAATTTTTATACTGGACAATATGCAAAGGTTAACAGTTATAAGCAATAAGCATAATAAGATGCAGGTGGCACTAAACTGCTGCGACCACCAACAAAAGTACTACTGTAAAACATCATAAATGAACATGCAAATGCCTGAAAACAATTGGCAAGGGAAATAATTGAGTGCAGAATGTCAAAAACGTGTAAAATGTAATAAATGCAGCTTGCTGCATTGTGAAGTTTCACATCGATCACAAGGAAATGCACAATTTCTACCTTTCCCTGTGAGGAATAAGCACTGTAGATGCAGATACATTGTCCACTGGACATGCTAGTAGCTCTGAATTGAAAAGCTCATCAGTTCTTCTCTGAATGAAGAAATGATTACCACGATGGCTGACTGATGTGTCAATGCCTTCTATACGGGGTGTTAAAACTTTGGCACCACCCTCAGGCATGGAAACATCAACATAAAAAACAAATCTTGTATTTTTACTGCTTGATGAAACAAACAAGTACTTTTCACTCTCTGAGGCTTGAAGATCAACAACAAATTTATCATCTTTCTCGTGATAAAGGCAAGAGTCACTTGACTGTTCTGATCCCAACTTGTGTAACCACACCTAGAAAATGGAAACAACAGCCTCACGTCATTGATCACTTAAAAGTATGCATTTTCCACACAACAAAAGGTGAAAGGATAAAATCACAAAACACGGGAAGAAAGAGCATGTCTAAAACAAAGGAACATAGTCTCTCAAGAAGTCGTGTTTGGGAACTATACCAATATATAGTTTTTGTAACAACTAGGCGGATGTGATGCTATAACAGAAATCCAATTAATAGACACAGATGATAGGATAGTACTTCCCTTCTAAATGGCAATGCAATGGATCAAAAACATCAGGCTTGGAATAGTACGGATTACCTTATCAGCTCGATGTATCTCATCCATTGTTACATAAACCAAAAAATCATTGCCAGCCCACTCAAGAGACGATGTTACACCAGTAAGAGGCTTCCCAACAAGGGCATGAGTCTCCACATCCATGACATAAACAGTGTAAATCTCATCTCCTTTAATATCCTCCGCATAAGCAACCAGTTTATGATCTGGACTAACCTGAACAAAAAACCCGAAAAGGCAGAGCTTTATTTAACAGAACAAAAACAAACAAAATGTAGAAAACCCAAATCTGAAAACATCAAATAAGTAGGTAACTAAACCTTGAAAGCATCAATACTGTAAAATGCGACCGCTTGAGCCTTAACATTCTCATCCAATATAACATGTTCAGGAGGATCGTTAGGTCCGGTTAGCATTACATCGTGGACAGAGGGAGGAGCATCAGGGTTGGACAGGTAGCGGCGGCAATGCTGAACATACTCCTTCCCCTCCAAGTTCTTTTTATAGTAGTAGTAAGGCCCTTTTCTTCTAGGTGCAGAAATGTCATCCTCTTTGATTCGACCTCTAATTTCGGCGAAAAGCTGCTGCTCAAACTGTTTGGTTCCTGAAAATTGAAAGGGTTAATTTTATTTTATTTGTAATTCAAAGTTTGGGATCACACATTTTAATACTAGTCAAGCCTTCCTTCTCAGAAGAAGGCGGTCACTCATCTTAGTACTACTCTTGAGATCACCCATCTTAATATTAGTCTAGTAATACTCGTTGTGATGGGATCCGGAGGATTAGTACTCGGATTTTCGAATTGTGGTGAAAAGGAAGGAAGTTATACCGGACATGAGGAAGTCGGTGTAGGCATTCTCTTGACGGAGGTGAGAGAGGACGTCGGGGTTGGAACGGGAGTCGTCGCGGAGCCAGTAATATGGGTCCACCCTTACGTCGCCGAACAACTCCATAACATGCTCCACCTTCTTCGCCACCGGCGGCGACTTCACCGGCGTTGGGCACATGTTTAATGAAATACTAGAAGACGAAGAAGAAGAAGAAGAAGAAAGGGAAGAAGATAAGCAGGAGAAGAGCAAGAATGTAGATGGCACGCAGGCGAGAGCGCGCCGCCTCAAGTGCTGCTGCTGCTGCTGATTACAGAACAACACGCCAAGCTCAAATTTCAGTACCATTTGTCTATGTAATATTCGATAACTTCGAGGACAACTCTCATTTTTCTCTTAAAATTAAAAGACGCTCCTACAATAGTTAAACACTCTCGTCTCTTAAAAAAGATGTTAGTTAGACACTCTCGTCCCTTAAAAAGGATTTGAAGTACAGTTTATGCTTATATATGGTGATGTTCCATCCATCCTATTTGTACGTAGTAGTTCAATTTGAATAATTTTGATATGAGGGGTTACTCACTGTCGTCCTTTAAAAATGTTCGAAATTTAATATATGAAATACATGATTCATAGATCTTTTAACAAACTGAATATTACAGTTATGAATATCCAGTATAAGGGAATCACAATCTGAAATAACATAGAGTCCAAATTTTAAAGATAGAGAATGTGATGGTATGATTTTTCTTTGATAGGATTCAAGATAAAGACAGTATTCAATAGGACAAAGATAACACATTTCATGTTGTTCAAAATGTTCATCTTACCAAATGAAAGAGCAACAGGTACTCAATGTGTCCAAGACACTAATCAAAAAGTTGGTTGCACAAAACATGAAGTTAGGAGTCTCAGACATTAACATTGTTACATTTAACTACCTAATGAGCAAGCTTCAACTAGAAATAGAAAATGTAGGATTGAATTGATATTCTTAATCACTTGAACGCAAATACAAAATATGAATAGAATGAGCTGAGAATGACCGAACACAGAAATTGTGGTTACGGAGTAATTCTTTTCATATCCTAACTTCTTTCCCTACTTACTGCCCTACATATAATAACTAATACCCTCTCTGATAATAATCATCCGCTCGAAAAATTTAATGGTCTTAGTGTTCATGTTGTTGAAGAGGAGTTTTCTGATTTTGAGGTTAAAGATGCATCCTTTAGCGGATCTAGCAAGGATAATCTAACTGGTATTGCAACTACAAATATTTTAGTTGCTGAAGGAGAAGCAGAAAGAGACACTATAGAAAGTGAAGAAACGATGGATAAAAAAGAGGAAGAACCTGTTCAAGAAGTAACTTCTAGTTGCAACAAGTTATCAGAGGTAGTTTAATTAACTTTCTTTCATAAATTTTTGAATATCCAAAGTTCAAAAACTTTATTTCAAAGCTATAGACTAAATGAGAAGTATAATGATTCTCAAGAACGAGATATGAGACCGAAATATTACAAAATCAAGAACGAGTTCTAATGTTAGATGTGAATACAAGGACATCGGAACTACGGAAGCTTGAGGAGGAGTTGGAATTGTTGGAAGCTGCAACAGAAATGACATTTGATGACCAACATCCAACTGAGTTTTACCTTAAGCAGCTGAACGAACAAATAGACGTCAGTAAACGCAATATATTGGAATTAAAGTCGCAGTGGTAGGATATTTGCTGTTTCTATATTATGTAAATATGCATTTCTGTTGGTTATAAAATATTGTGTAGCATTTTTAATTTACATACTTGATTTCTCCAGGGAAGCTTTTAAAAAGCCTCTAGAGGAGCGAAAGAGAAGTTTAGAGGAGTCTCTCTATGCGAAGATACCAGAAGGTCAAGAGAAGTTGCAAAAGTTGAGGGAAATAGAATTGGAAAAGCAGTCCATCCTGTCTGAAATTACTAGGCGGTATGTTAGGAAGACTAAATGTGATGAGAAATATGCTTACCGATTTCATTGGGTTATTTTGACAGATATATAATTCATTTCTCCTGAGGGAGGTGGAGCATTCAAATCCTTTAGTGGATCTTGAGAACCTGCCTAAACTGCCATCTCGGACATCCTATATAGAGCAGATAAAAAAGATCAACAAAAACAGTGGGAAACAGGACGCTGATATAGAGGGGATCTTGAAGGAAACTTGAGAGCTTCAGTTAGAAAGTAATTCTATCCAAGAACGTCTTCATAGAACTTACGCAGTTCTGGATGAAGTAGTCTTCAGGTATACGAACTGTATGCTCCTCTAGTACTTTTCCTATTTCTAAACTATGCATTGGTGCTTTTAGAAACTTACTTTTAGGAGAATACAACACTGAAAAAAGAGACATTTTGACCGAGAAGCAAAGAAAACCCCAGCAGGGCGTCAAGCTTATAGACGCCTTACTAGCATACACGAGTGTTTTGAGTAAATCACCGAGAAAATCCTCATGCTTGACAGAGTACGAAGAGAAGTAGCTGATCATGAGAAGAAGCTAAGAGGCATGGCCTCCAGAAGCCTAAGTGTGGACAAACTACAAGCTGATCTTGATGCCATTTTGAAGGAAAATGAGTTGCTTGAGCAAAAACGTCAAGAATGATCAGAATTGAAGCTCAAGTTGATGGCTATTACAGGTTTTTCCAAGTCATTCCTGCTCTCCCTGTAGCCGCTACATTTTATGGCACGTTAATGTGAGAGTTTCTACAGTCAACGGGACTATGTAATACCAACCTTGTAATGTAACCCTTTTGTTGTTAAGGAGCATGCTAAATCAATCGAGAGTATTTTAAAATTTCTCCGGTTAACATAAACTTGTTGCCCCTAAATTATATTATGGCTCTTAAACTTCATTTCATGACATAATAGTATTTAAACTTTATCTTATTGTCACATTCAATCCAAGAAGAACTACTTAATTGACTCTTTTTGTTATCTATAGCATCATAAATTATGGTAAAATAGCTATTTTGAAGTCAAAATTTTGTTAATTTTTTTAAATGGATTTATAGGATTTGTATACTAATTCAAACAATTTTCTCAGTTTTAGTAGAACTCAACTCGGTCGATTACATTTTGTTCGAATTTCCAAACAAAAAAAATGATAATATATAGACTTTTGATATAAAAATATATTAATCCTATAATCCAAAAGGCTTTAAAACAAGCCTTTTCAAAATGAGTGGGTTGAGCTCAATCCCGCTCTCCTCAAACACTAGTCCGAAACTTCTCAAGTAGTAGTTTTACCCGAAATCCTTTATTACCAAACATGGGCAATGTAAAGTTTCTAAATTTTCTGTTATAACGTAAAGTTTAGCGGCGGTAGTGACAGTTGCATTATGACGGTATTCCTTTGGTGTGTTAAAGAGGAAAAATGGAAATGAACTTGTCCTAATTCATCCGTAGCTACATTAGTTACTTAATTAGCTGACATGTACGTATAAAATTAAGTATGCATAAGAAACAGAACATATGTAGCTAATATTGAGGATTAAGAAAGGAGGATGTAATTTGGTTTATCACAAACTAACTTTTGTTGCTCTGATTTTATACACTCAATAAAATGATTAAAAACTGTTTGAGAAAATAAGTACAAACACTGAAACTAAGATTCATTTTCAACTCTTAATTAATTGTGCTTCAAAGAAACAATTGTTTACACATCCCAGGCAGAAAAATTAAAAACAAAATAACATTCTAATAATGACGAATGATGAAATTGATTAAACATTATTAGATGATCCGTTGTTGTTATTATTATTATTGGAGCGTTCTTCTTGTGTTTGAGTTTTTGTAATTTCCATCTTGCATCGAAGAACCATAAGCCAAGTGACAATCTCCAAAACAGCAGCAGAGACTCCCAAGACATTGATGACGATTGTGTATATCTTCTTCTAAATGTGGTCCGGGTGCAATAAGTCAAACCCTTTGTAGATGTTGGCAATGCTCATGGCTACGGTAGCATATCCAATTGAGCGGTGGTACACATTCCAGTAGAATTTGTACTTGTGATCCGGCTTTGGCCTTAGAAACAAAGCGAGTACTTGCAGAGTTGCAAAAGCGAAGAGGGTGATGCCGAGATTCTTGTGCATGGCATGTGTAATTCCAGGAGATTGACTGCTGAGTTGCATGCCAGTGGCCCACCCAGCAACACCGATAAAATAGGCAGAGGTTTGGCAAACAGCATGAGCGTAAAACCAAGCCGGGTTTGTTACTTTCAACGCCTTTAGATACCTAACATGATCCCCAACAGCATCATAAACCCCCAACTGACAGCATTCAGAACCCCGTGAAGATTCTTTTTCTTGATTTTGGTGTTTGAAGAGCTGGCAGAATTAGTAGCAGCAGTTACAGTTGCTGTAGAAAAATCAATAGTCCCGACACATCTTAGATTGTCCCTAGACATGGGATGCATCCCAAAAGTGCTAGGGCCGGACATCGGACCTTCTTGACAGACTTGATTGGTCTTTATGAGAGTGTTATCGAGATGCAAAGTGGCGAATATAATCATCTCAGAGTTAGCATACTCAGCGCGGATATTGGAGACCACAAAAGTCAAGTTAGAGTTGAGCATAGTCGGGCGATAGCTGTTGATATGAGTGGTGTATTCAGTTGGGATACCAGCAGAATTGTGGAAAGCAAGGAGTGCCTGTGATCCCAACATATTTTGGCCGGTCGGGTTGAGAAACCAAACGACCCAAGAGGCAGTGGATGTTCCGGTTTTGCGAAAAGCCATGTGAGTGGATGAGAGTAGTAGGGTAGAAAGCCCAATGAAGGAAGGAAGAGAGAACATGGAGATGAGTGCAGGATTGGAAAGCATGATTGTTTGAGATTAGCAGGAGGTTTGATCTTGAGACAAACACGGTGAAACAAGAACACAACACATGCAGAGGAAACACAAGTAGTTAAGAGATGTCATGTCTACGATTGAAGAATTGAACTATCTCCATTAAAAACAAATTCTATAAAAAAGAATAGATTGAGAGAAAATAATAATTAAAAATTGGAAAAAACAAAAATGAAAATCTATAAAACAAATTGGAAATATGAAATAAACACAAAAGTACTTGTTCCATCAAACTATCATTTTCTCTTTTCATCATCAGCCTCTTGAATCTCCTTGGATATTTACAATAAGATGAAAATGGTTACAATGGAATTATTTATATTTGAGAATAGAGTGAAATACTATTAATAATATGAACAAGACATGTCTACTGCACTTTAATATCTATCACTCATACCAAATCAAAGGAACTACGTATTCAACACACACTTATATATCATCCCACCTTTATTAGAAAAAAGATACACAATGAAATGTAAGATAAAGGAGTTGTTTTTGGCCATTTCTATTTGCTATTTGAACCTGGACGGTAAACATAGGAATCAAACTGAGGAATCAAAGTAATATTGGTAAATTCAGTGTCAAACAAGAATTGAATCTATTAAACATAGGAAACTGATTAAAGACTCTACTTGTCAATTATTTTCTCATTTTCCACTCACATACATATCACCCACCATTAACCATTTATTTGGAAATTGCAAAAAATACAAAAATAAAATTTAAAATGAAGACAAAAACATAGTAGATAATAAGATATAGTGTTGATTTGATTAGCAACAAACAACTCTCAAAGATCCTTTTGGAGAGAGGCTAATAAGTGTTTAGCTCCTTTTATAATAATGTCACAACGCATGGAAAGTATCTCATAGTCTTCCACGTCTTCCTCCTCAAACTCTTCAGAAACTGCACTTTTACATTTTAAACAAATATCTTCTTCTTCTTCTTCTTCTTCTTCTTCTTCTTCTTCTTCTTCTTCTTCTTGTATTTGTTGGGAGTAGTGTGATGTCCATAATCTCCGGGACAGATAAAAAACAAGCTTTTCATGGTCATTTAAATCCTTGTTGATATTGTTTAGTTCCATCTGGGTTTTCAACTTTGCCTTCAAATTTGAACACTTTTTACGAACTTGTTCTTTGGTGAAACCCATAAAACTCACTGCATCATCAAAAGCTGTCTGATGAAGCTTACCTTTCTCATCAATATTCTTTATTGCAAATCGAAGAAGAATAACCACTTCATCTTCTGACCAAACATGTCGTTTTTTCACATCCTTATCTTTTGATCGCTTTCTCTTTGCCTTTCTTGATGATGAATTTTCACAATACTCTGAATCTGATGAATCCAAACTCATTGCTCTCTCCTTTCTTTCTAAAACAATATAATCTCTTCATTTATTCTCTACCTCACTTACACTTAAATACCAATATTACAACCTTAATCAACGCAATGAATCAAAAAATAATTAATTACAAATTGACCTACCATATATACAAATTGACTAACATTTCTCATATTAGAATAAAAATATTATATGTTCCTACAAAATATTATATGCTCCTCCGAAACGTTTTACCAAACACTCCCTAAATCATTAATAAATGAGAATAATATTAATTTCGATTTTGGTTTATGTTTCAGTTTTAGGTGAATTATTTTTTTAAATCATGAAATAATATAAAACAATTTCAATTTTTACCCACACTGGACCGAAATAAAAATCGAAATGTGTCAGAAGCAAGGACCGAACTGAACTGAATAACAATGTGGTTTGATTCGGTTCCATTTGTTAGGTTTATTTTTCGATTTTCAGTTTGGTCTTGCTCACCCCAAGTAATAATTAATATTTTATTTCCTTAATGTAATTGAACCTACAAATTTAATACCAACTTATTTAGATTTTTATTCCTAATGAGTTGGTCTTGATCTTGAGTAATGATTTTATTAATTAAAATATTTTGGGCTTTCCTTAGTCGGAAAACTTATGACTGAGTTGTTTGGCTAAATAAAAATAGGTGACTCATAAAAGTGAGTAAATAAAACAAAAATACAATTAATTGCTTATGCTGCGTTTGAAATCATTTGATACAGTAATGGGACCATAACTTTTATTTTTATTTGGAAAAAATCGAACTTATTATCTTCTAAGCAAAAGTATATGTATTGTTAAGGGAAATTGTGGGGAACTTCAGGAGTTTTACGTCACATTGAACTTCTCCATACAATTATTGATATGTATATATAGAGTTCCTACAAAATTGTATAAAATTGTAGCGACTATGTACACATGTAAACAATTGTATGGGAGAACTTCTATCTCCAATAAAACTCTTGGAGCCCCAAAGAAGATCTATTATTGTTAAATCTCTAAGCATTTTTTATAAAATAAAATAACATTAAAGCATCTCATTGGTATAAATGTCAATTGACTATGTATGTACGTGTAAGCGATTACTTCGTATTTGATTTATTTTGTTTATGTTTTATCTTATTAACTAATAGATTACTTTTCACGTGAATAAAATAAAATAGTGGTTCTTTCGGAAAAAAATAAAATAAAATAATATAATAGTTATTTTATCATAAAATTTCTCTATATTATGCACTTAAAAATTACACACTTGCCCAAATCGTGCGATCTAACCCAATTACTATATTATACAGCTCTATTGTTTCTCCCTTACTATTACAACACTTCCTATAAACAAATAAATTAACGAGGAAATAAATCTTTTTTTCCCTTTTTTTATTATTTTAATTTTTATTATACTTAATTAGAACTTTTTAGGCTTCAAATTATTTAATTTTAAATAATCTTTGGGATCATTTCCTTTCCTATTCTCTTATTTTATGAATGGCAATAAGATAATAAAATAAAAAAATTAAATGGGGAAAAAGATTCATATTGATCACGGTAATCAATTAGAATAATTGTATACAATATAATTTCTTAATTGAAAGACAAATAGGAATATATTCATCAATTATATAAGTATGTCTAACTGGGGGTGTAGGCTATGATTATTTTGTTTTTCCTTTACTTTGTTTATACTTTGTCCTATTTACCATTAAATTAGGTTTTAACTCATGATTTAATGGTGAACAAAACAAAGTAATGATTACTTTGTGAAAAACAAAGTAACCATAGAATTTCTCCTAACTTGGTAATTAAATTATGAGTTTTCTAGTAAAAAAGAACAAATATGGTAATGAATTAGTATATATTTGTAGTAACGGTTGGTGATTAGAAAGAGAAAGAGAAAAAAATGATGAATTCATCAAACCTTGAAGGAGCCAACTCGGAAAGCAGTAGAGGAGAAAAGAAGAGGAAACGTCTTTGGACTAAAACGGTGGTTCTTAATCTACTTGAAGTTGCACTTGACAATCAACAACACATCAACTCTTTGTATTTTTCAGAGATTGTTGGAAAGGAGGTGTCTAAAACTGAAATCAATAACAGACTATTACGATTGAAGGTTCGATATAAAAAAAATATCAAAACACAAAAAAAAGAATCAGATTTCAGTGATGAGTACGAAAAAAGTGTGTTTAATCTCTCACACAAAATATGGGGACAAGAAGAAGAAGAAGAAGAAGAAGAAGAAAATCTAGCACTACTAGTAGTACTAGATTCTGAAGATGATGATGGAGATGGTGCATGCGATGAAAAACAACTACAAGAAGAAGAAAAAGAAGAAGATTCTGATTCTGAAGAAGTTATTGTTTGCGAAATTTGCCAAGAAAAGAAAGAAGGAAAAGAAGAAGAGGTGATGAGCATAATTCAAAAGAACGAGGAGGAGGAGTTGGCTCAAAAAGCACAAGAAATGGTTACTACACAATATGAATTATACATCAAACGATGTTCCATTATCATTCATCTCATTAATAACTACTTGAACATCCATGACCACCACTAACCCATTTTCTTTTTGTGTTTTTCTCCATCTCTTTATTATTCAATATATATTTTATTTACTTATTATAATATAATAAATGGACTTAATTTTGTTTGCGGTGTCATAATATATTTATTTAGGTGTAGGCTATGGTCACTTTGTTTTTCCCTTACTTTGTCTATATTTTGTCTTTTTCACCATTGGATTAGTTTTTAACCCATGATCCAATGGTTGACAAAACAAAGTAACCATTACTTTGTGAAAAATAAAGTGACCATAGAATATCCCATTTATTTACTTATTATAATATAATAAACCTAATAAATTAATTGGATGATCATTTAACTTTTTCAATCAATTTTTTGAATCAACTATATAGGGCAAGTGGATTGATGAAGAATCCATGTGTACTAAGAATCAATTAAATGTGTACCGCAGAAGAAAAAATTTGAGGAACCAAGTTTGAAAGATAATTGCTATCAATTGAAAAGCTCAAGTAATCATATATTGAATGGCTTATTTCTTATATAATAAAAAAAAAATGGTATCATTATTTACAGTCTACTTTTTTCAAACTATAGTCCATTTGGACAAATTTGATCTTTTCATTATAAACAAGTCATAAAAAATAAAAATTATAATCTCTTAAAAAAAACCTATTTTTGAAACTCGAGCATTAAAATTCCGAAATTTGAGATGTCAAATGAGCCAACAAATCCGAAATGGAATAATGACGATCAATTATTAGAGGACGAGGTACTCGAACATTAAAAACACATGAAAAAAATATAAAATTGAAATTTTTCGAGAAACGCCCTCCGAGAACAAAAATGCTCTTTCTTTTAGAATCGTTTACAAAATTAACTATTTTCGAATATATTTTTCAACAGTTGCATATTTTATTCATGATCTTGTCCATAATCGTGAGCAAAAAGTGTGATTTCGGAGTTAGAAAGTTCAATTTTGGAAAAGAGGGTTTTGAGAGATTTTAGAATTTCAAAATGAAAGAGTAAATTATAGCAAGGATATTTTAGAAAAAATGTGGGCTGTAGTTCGAAAAAAGATTCTGTAAATAGCAATCCAAAAAAAAAAATGGATGGAAATCAAAATTTCCTACATATTGTGGAGCAAAACAAATATGAAGCATAAGGAACAAAGAAAACAGAAATTATTGAAACATGTAAAAATAAAATCTGCTCTTTAAACATAGACAAGGAGAGAACGAACAATCCGATCTGAGCTACATGATTCACAGACCTCTTAACAAACTGAATATTACAGTTATGGATATTCCATATAAGGGAATCACAATCTGAAATAATAAAAGCAAACAGAGTCCACAATCTCCTCGCAATGACCACGAACTAAAGTTAAGAGGATCCAATTCTATGATTTTTCTTTCATAGGATTTGAGATAAAGATGGTATTCAATAGAACACAGAGATAACACATTTCATGCTATTCAAAATGTTCATTTTACCAAATGAAGTTAGAAGCTTAAGACATTAATCAGAAAGCTGGTTGCATAAAACTTGAAGTTAGAAGTCTCAGACATTAACATTGTTATATTGAACTACCCAATGGGCAAGCTTCAACTTCAAACTCACCTCATTTTACACCAGCCACCAGCCAAAGGAGTAGGAGAATCCACTGAGGAACACCAACACAACTGCCCCTGGAAAAAGATTCAACCCTTCGATCGGTCCAGCTCTCAAAACAAATCAATACATTCAGCTAATACTTTGCAAGCCTATTTATTGCAGTTGCTGCTAATTCCCAAAGCAACTATATACAAATGTTTCTCAATCCTAACCAAAACTCGTTCTTAGTGAAAAACCGAGTCACCAAGAATAAGGTCATACAATATCAATCAATACAATCCTCCATCATTTAGACCTTCAAATATAAGACAATTATACTCCAACAGAAGTATCCCAAGAAGCTACAATCAAATAAATGTCATAACTATTTTAGAATCATATGGAACTTAAATTAAACTCACAAGAAATAGGAAACAAGATTCCATCTACTAAAAAAGAACAAAACGAAACAATTAGGAAAACTAATACACAAGCCACATATTTCAATAGCAGCCTCAGATGGATGGAAATGTCCACCCAAACGAATGAAAAACATGCAGCCATGGACGTATGTATTCTCTTCTTTTTTCTCATTACAACCCTTTTTTCAATAAGCAATTTCAAGTCACAGATTTTCAGCGATTATACAATGCTCCAACTGATTTCCTCATCATAAGAAATAAGGTACTCCTGTCCTAGGCCCTCTCATCTGGTTGTTCTCTTCTGTTTCTGTGAAGAACTTCACTTCTCTTTCCTGAGGAGATAAAACAGCAGAATCTTATTTATTAGTCATTCCCCCAAGTAATACAAGAGAAAAATTCATTCATTAACTGAAAATCTGAAGAATGGGAAAACAGAGCAGGCAAACATTCATATTAGCTTTGTGGCAAATCAATGCTCAATCACAAATTTAATTCTTCAGAACAATCTCTGTGCAAGATGATGTTTCCACGGTCAAAAGTCTCCAAAGGTAATATCACATATCAGAATCAATAAATGAAATGAAAGTCCCAGCCAGGATATTTTTGGTATTTATTTACATGATTAGAAGAAAGTAGAAAAAAAAGTGAAGCCAGCAATTGACAGCTACAGTATCATTAGCAGTCTCAATGTAGTAAGATGGCACCAATCTTCATCCTTCAACAATAAACTATAAATAAAATAAGTTTGAACATATATTTGAAGCTAGGCTAAAAGACTGTCATTCCCATCTTGCATAGTTGACTCAACACTTGGGAACAAATGTCAATATCAAACATTTTTAGTGCTCGTGAAGTAGGAAGGTGAGTGACCAAGGATGAAATAGTATTATAAGAGTCATCAAGAATCTAGCTGTTTCATGACACACAAAGAGAGCATTTACGCTCGCAATACTTACCATGTTCTCGTTGAAGCTCAATATGGATGCTACATTCCCACAACGGTAACAATAATTTGGAGCAGACCAGACCTGCAAAGTAATGGACCAAACCATTTTACCATACATCTTAATTGTATCCGACAACCATAAGACTATAGAAGGTTCAGAATCTTTACAGTTACTAAGCCTTTATCTTGAAACATGTACTTGAGACCTTCTTGTACAAGTTGGTGTGCACGACAAACCAGATCAAGATTGTTAATGTGATTGAACTGCAGGAGAAAGGGAAAGTATGTAAGATAGACAATATGATGATCATACTACTATAGCTGAGATCAGAGACATCACCTCAGAAGTCACCCTGGATCCAAATAGCCAACCTGCTCCTCGAGGACTAACTGCCCATGTTTCAATATCTTCAGGATCACTCCACATTAGATCACAGAAAGGACCTTCATGTGGAATCTCACAATTGCGTTCGATAACTCTTATCTACCAAGGATGAGTAAAAATAAACAAGATTTTAGATTACCATCCATAAGAAATGATAAAATGAGCAACGTAGAGCCAGGTTTCACATTACCAGCCATGGGAAAAGGAGAAATGAGTAACACATGTGAGAAGCATTACTTCAGGAAAGAAATATTAAATTGTACGTACAATATCACAAAACTATAGTTCCCCTGGATAGATCTTGTGTACCCCTAAGAGGTAGGCACTTCATTTGGTTTGATATGCACATAACTCATAGCACAACTTAATTTGAGAGGGGGAACACTTTAAACATTTAAAACAAACAAACACTAACCTGTGCCGTCAACAATTAGTATATCTATCTAACAAAGCTAAAGTACGCAAGCAATTATGAGAGAGGAGGTTTCATGTAAAGAAAAACGCTGAAATTCACATACACCATACTTCATAAGAGTCTCAGAATGGACACTCAAATGAATTTACTTAAATCGATGTGTGGAAAATACAAGTGTCCTGAGTTTATTAGCATTCCAATGGGCAGATTTAGAACTTTGAGTTAAAGTTAAGGAAACAGAATCTCGCAAAATGTACTATAGGCTTCAGGTTATTTCCTTTTAGTATCAAAAATATCCCCAAGAGAAGCATTCTACATTTGATGCAAACAACCCAATGATAGGACAGCAAATTAATGAGGTATAAAATGAAGAACCTTAAAAAAGGATGAAATAAAGCTGTACAATGTGGATTGCTACTTCCAGTACCAAAACTGAGCATAAAACCAGAGACACACCTGATCAATTGTTCGGATGTCTGGAGAAAGACCACCGTGGACACAAAGCACCTGAAAACCAAGAGACATTCATTTATAGTGTCATGCAGATTCATATGTAAAAAATACATCCTGAAGATACAGTTGCATGTGCAATCAAAAGAAAGGGGCTTACAGTGCCATCTATGATTGCTGAGAGTGTTAGATAATCAAAAACATCAGTACAATACCGCCATGCATTTGCATTTCCATACTTTCTCTGGCATTCATCATAGAAACCATACACCTAGAACAAATAATATCGACAGATCATCCACAGAACTCCTACAAACTTGAAGAATATACTATTGCAACTACAGGATGGTGGAATCCGAAGCTAAAGGATGTGCACATTTCATTACACCAAAACAACTAAATATGATAAGTAAATTCCAACAGGAATCTCAACAACAGCAAACACAAGATGTCGGCACACGTAATCAGTTAGAATGACAAAAAGGGATAAAAAAAAATTCCTAGGTACGGTGTATTCCTCACACTAAAGAAATTCATAGCAAAATCAAGGATAAATTCAAAATTTATGGAAACATGGGCTGCATTCCTACTCTAGCAACCAAGCTCTAAAGCACTGACACGTCTAAAAGATTGACGTATGGTGTACCCGTATTGGATACTCGGGGGGGGGGGGGGGGGGGGGGGGGGGGGGGATACGGACATGTCTGGGATAGGTGGACATACGCACAACATATGGCAAAACAAGTAACCCCTTTCTTCTTTTTTTAATTATTGGGATGCTTCAAGGATACCTCGAGGATACGGTTTAAAGTTACTTAGGTAAAATTTGTGGGATATTTAAATAACTTTACAAAACTTAGGGGTTGATACGTAAAGAAAAACTTAAACATGAAGTCCTAATATAGATAATTAATTGAACCAGCCCACACCCACCTTTTATTTGCGAAAGAAATAAATGAAACTAAAGTCTTAAACAATTCTGACAAACAAAAACCCAGCCAGATGAGAGCCCTATTTCGTCGATGATGAGGAGCATAAAATGCCTTAGCATGTCTTTAGACTTGGTAGTCTAATTAATTTGAAGCATAAACTGTTTCTTTTTGATGAATTAATGACTTATTAGTTATTATGAAGAATATTGTGGTTCTATAATGACTTGTGAATGTGATTTGTGGTTTATATATTTATGTATCTTTCAAATTTTTCATCACAAATGATATATACATCTATAATTTGGCGATCCCTGCCATTCTCACGTGTCATACTTTTTAAAAAGGCCATTTTCCATACCCTTATCGACTCTTCATAGCTATCAAGTAAAAGGAGCATTTAAAATCAAAGGCTCAAGCATCTCATGTTCACTTTTTAGACAAATGATTTACAATGGAAGTCAGCAAAAGTATAAGTTCAAATCAGTTTGCACAGGTTTCATTACTGCCAATCTTACAGTTACAGTGTCTCATTTCCATCAACTGAATGAATCCAGTGAACAAATCTATGATATGAATAAATATAGACCTGAGTTAGTTGCCTGCTTTCATGATTTCCACGGAGAAGTGTGATATTAGCTGGGTATCTACAAAAAAAATGGAAAACAATGTCAATTAAATGGAATATGGGTACTTCGTAAGAATCGAATTGATTTAAGAAATGTTGATATTTAGGCTCCATTTGTTTTGCCGAAAGAAAAATACATTGGCAAATAAGTTCAAAGGAAAACAATTTCTTGGAAAATAAGAGAGCTTTCATTGTTTTGATTTAATATGTGTAAACGAGTTGTATTAATTCAACAGTAAAAGAACAATCAGGCATAATCAGCAAACTACATAAAGCTGAGCTCTGCAAGGCAGAAGAATATGAAGGCTAAACATACGAAGTACCAAGAAAACATATATACAGAAGTGAACAATCAAAGAAATTGTCTACAAAAAAATGAGCAGCATAATAAGTGAAAATTATACGATCAGCACAAGAAAGAACTCTGTACCTCGCTTTAAGAAGCAAAAGAATAGTGAATACTTCAAGACTATTATAACCTCGGTCAACAAAATCTCCCTGACAAAGCACTAAGAATACTTAAGCTTTCAAGAATTTGGAAATATCGGACTGCACGCGAGAGTTAAGAATAGCACTATAAGGAGGAAAAGAATACCATAAATATGTAATTTGTCTCAGGAACATGACCTCCAGTATGGAAAAGTTTCATTAGATCATGAAACTGACCATGAATATCACCACAAACGGTCACTGGACTGTTAACAGGCTGCACATTGGACTCCTCAATGAGGATGTCTTTAACCTGTATTGTTTACACGCAACAGAAACTGAGAATTGAATCTTCAACTTTGTAGATCAATCTATGCATAAATCTTAATATTTTTTGAAGCAAGGAGGGTTGTAGTATGCTTGAGGAAATGTGATTGCTATGCCAATTATCTCATTCTCAGCTAACAGTCTACATGATGCAGGAAATCATTATTCAACAGGGCACAAATAACCAGCACTTTTTAGCACCATAAGTAAGCCAACCGTAACAACAACAACAACACTGCAGCCTAAGTCCCAAAATGATTTGGGGTCGGCTAACATAAACCATCATAGAAAAATCGTAAAGCTCAAGTCGCGTTGGCGACATAAATTCTCTCCCGCCACTCAGTCCTATCCACCACCATATTTTCCTCAATCCCCAATAAACTCGTATCACTATCAATCACTCTCTTCCAAGTTTACTTAGGTCTTCCCCTACCCCTCCCTCACTGTTTCCTCCTCTTGCCACTTCTCAAGCCTTCTAACCGGCGCACCCTTCTTCTTATATGGCATAACCACCTTAGTGGATTTTCCCTCATTTTATTCTAAATACATGTAACCCCTACTTTTGTCCTAATTACTTCATTCCTCACCCGAAACATATGACATAGCAAGAATGACAACAACAAGAAAGCCTCAGTCCTGAAACAATTAACATGAAGCATCACAAAGAAGCTTGCGGCATAAATTCATCTCGTTTAATTAAAGTAAATGTAAGCATTGTTGACCCAATTGATATCTGACAGTGGCCATTACTGAGGTTGTTTTAAAAGACGGGAAATGCATTGAATTTCCAGAGAAGAGCAAGA
This sequence comes from Euphorbia peplus, assembly GCA_028411795.1. Lineage (NCBI taxonomy): Eukaryota > Viridiplantae > Streptophyta > Magnoliopsida > Malpighiales > Euphorbiaceae > Euphorbia > Euphorbia peplus. The sequence continues at coordinate 351,759 of CP110843.1, read as the reverse complement.
AGAAAGCTTCCGTGGAACTGTAATTAGTAATTTTGAAAAGCCCTAAATTCCATTATGGTTAAATAAAACAATAACATAAATTAGGAAGAAGAGCATACGAAAACCCTAATAGAAATAAGAAAACAAGAGAAAGAAGCACGAAGAAACAGAAACCCTAAAGAAATAATACGTATTCGCAGAGAAGTTGAAGTTCGTCTTCCAAGAGATGCTGCCCTTCCTTGACCTTTGATATCCACTGATCCAAATCCATTTGCTCTCTTCACGATTTGAGATTAGGGATTTGGATTTGGGATTAGGGATTTCGATTTAGGATTACGGATTGTGCAACACACAAAAGATATTAAGAAGAAGACCAATCTTTTTTCCCCTTTCTTCTTTTAGTTTTTTCCTGCTCCTCCCTCCCTCGATCTTTCTTTTCTTTTGCACAAAACTCAAAACTTATATTTATTATTTATTAGGGACATTATATATTTTCATGGAGATTTTTTGTCGTGTTGGCCGATTCAAAATCATTTCGAGACTAAAGTTTTGTTGTTGTTGTATATATACCTATAATATATGATCCGGTTTAGGATAATTTCGCACATTTTCCTAATGGATTTAGTAAGTTCATTATATCTCATTTTAGGACATCATAATGTAAGTTCATTAATATACATCTACTTTAGAATCCACCAAACAGTAACTTAGGGCTAGTTTGACATTGTTATGGGTATAAACAATGGTTGTTGGGAAAACTGTTGCCGATGAAAGCAAGTAAAAGTTATGAAGTGTTTGTTAAGCACATTTTAAAACTTTAAAAAATCATAAAATAAATATGTATTTATTAAATTATATTAAAGTTAAGCTTATTTTAATAAAAAATATAAAATATATATTTTTTTGTTACTTAAATAAAAAATATCAGCTTTTGTATAAGTTCTAATAGCTGCTTTTTTTCAAAATCTATAAATTTTAGCTCTTGCTGAAAGCAGCAGTTTTCCTTACTTTACTAGTTAGCAGTTTTGTATTTATTAAACACTACTTTTGATCGGGAAAACTGCTTTTGACAGCTTGGAAAGCAATGTTAAATTGGTCGAGGTTATGAATTCGAATTCCGAAATTGATAAATTTAAAACTCCGAAAAAAATATACCTAGAAATTATTCATAATCTATTCAAATATTGGTATTTATACCTTTTTCATAGTAGTATTTAATAGCATGTTCACCTTCAGCTATTAAAATTTGTAACATCACTGCCATTAAAAAAAATAAAAAGTTTTTGTAACATCACAACTCAAATGGACAATAAACTAGTCATTTTTAAAAACAAAATCCGACTAATCGCTTAAAAAATAATCTCATCTTAATTTTTTCCAATATTTACCAAATGCTCCGTAAATGACTCAAAGTTGAAAATTTGATTTAGACCAACAGACTAGCGGACGCTTCTCCATAGCTCCTAATTAATCAGAATTTTGATGTAATTTCCTCTTTTACTAATGCAATAAAACTCAGAGCCCGCATCAAGGGAGAAAGAAAGCCCAGTATTAGAATAAAGTTTGGAAGTTGGGCGGTGGGAAACAAAATCAGAAACAACAAGTAAACGAAACGAAAGCAATTCGATTCTCCAAAACAGCATGAGCTGATTGATCCTTTTAGCGACGATTCAGATTGTCTTTGTCGTTAAAAATCTCATCTTTCATCTCAGGTATTTGATTCTCCACTATGAATTTCACAATCATTATCAACCACTTCATTACCCTCTTTAGGATTTCTTGTATATGTTCATCAATTACCCTAAAAATGGTTCCTTTATGATGGTTCATGTTATCCCACCCCGAATTTGGGACCAAGGCTTTGTTATTGTTGTTGTTTGTTCATCAATTACATCCATAGTACCATTTTACTGTGGCTATTGATGGGTTTTCACGAACAATGATTGCTCGATTATGTGCAAGTAAAGCACAACTCTTTCAGCATTCCCAATTTGTCATGTGTGATTAGCATATTTGGAATTACTTTGTAAGCTTATAGATGTTATGTGCAGGAGCCATGGGAGACGAATTCGTTTGCTCTAATACTTCTTCAACAGCCATTGAATCCTCCAATTTAGGGTTTCAGGTATACGTTCACTCGTATATGTCGAAATGTTCTTATTTCAGAATAGTAATTATGAAAAAGAATTGTTTTTCATGCTCATTCGCTCGTGTTTTGATTGCAGCTCCTGAAGAAGCATGGGTGGAAAGAAGGTACTGGTCTTGGAGTATCGGAGCAGGTTAGTTTAGTTTCTATCAACTTTTAATGTCTGTTAATCTAGTAGGCTGTAATATCTTCTTCGGTATACTTTAGTAGGGATATCGTATTGTAAACAACCGTGTTAATATATGATCTAAATGCAACAAAAATGATAATTGTGTGAAGCTGTAAATCGTAAATCGTCTATCTGAAAACCAACAGCTATGACGTTTTTGCTTGAACTTGTACATTTATGTCCAATTTCAACCATCTTGTCTCTTCTTACTTTCACAGCCAATTTTATTAATTGTATATCATTGCTCTTACATTTTATGGTCCCAACAGGGGAGGTTGGAGCCCTTGCAGACGTATTTGAAGAATAATAAACGAGGTTTAGGAGCAGATAAAGTTAAGAAGAAGACTCCTAAGACTCTTCAACAACCTCCTGCTTCCAAGGAGAAAATGGAAAAGGTAAAGTTTCTTGCTTTTGAGTTTTGAAAGTTATTTTAGTTTCCTTAGGCAGTTTGCTCAAATAAGCCCTGAGATATACGTAAACCAAATCTTAAACGACCCCTTGGCAAAGTAATATGTGTAGCAACACAGATTTGTAAGAGAATTTTGTGGCATGAAAATGAAGGAATGCTTGAAGGTTGAAATTGTGGATAGCTGTGTACTTGTATGAGTCAGCTTATTTCTGATCGAAGTATAATTGGAGTTTCTTAATTCTATGACTGAAGTTTCAAGATTGCAAGCCATTGGATTGCAGGTCTCGCTCTAAGAGATGGTTTGCGCCTTGTAGAAAAGTAGGGCACGAGGAGTTTGCCAATTTTTGTGTTACCATTGTGTGATTGTGAGGGTCTTGTTTGTGGATTACCTTTCCACTGAGTGGCACTTACAGTATATTTTGGTTTCAGGAACATTCAGCTTCAAAAGCTTCCAAGTTACTTTCTAAGAAACAAAGGAAGATGCAGGAGTTAGAAAAGAGATTAGCAGAGAAAGAATTTGAGCGGGCTTTTTACCGAGAATTTTGGCCGGATAATGTTTAATGTCAGAATTACATGTTTAGTTTGTTCGTTCCCCTTTTATCATTCATTAGAATGCTGATTGTGTATAATTTTGCTTGGGCACCAACGCTGCTTTAAGCTTTGTAATTGTAATCTGTATTGCAAATGTAATATAAATCTCATGTTTGACCAGTCACGGTTTCTTTAGTTAGATTATCATGTTATAGTGTTTATACTTTATATATTTCATATGATTATATATGATATTTAAAATCGAAATGATGACAAACTAGATGCCTCAATGATGTAATAATTCAAATTTTCAATGTTGTCTTTGTTTACATCTTACAAATCAAAATGAATTCAAAATTGAATCAGAAAATATGTACTTCTGTATGTACAACGTATGAGCTTTTTGGCGTTCCCTATGTTTGATATTAGCAATCCACAATAAGGATGGTTCACTTCTTCTTTTTGGTTTCATCATCTTTAATGAGCTGAACTGGTGCAGCTGGTATTCTAGTCCACCATTCTCTTAACCGTCTCCGGCACCTATCACTGCTTGCCTTCCTCCAAGGCATTTCTCTGGTGAAGGCCTCCAAAAATCCCAGTAGAATTAGATACCTCAATGGCACAAATGCAAACATCACAGCTGTTATGACCAGAAACAGAGCAACCATTTCTGTAGCCTGGAGATGAGCACGTAAACATGGATAAATATAGTGCTGATAATTATCCAGTTCGTTCTACTTATCTTAGAGGCCATTCCAAATTCAACCATCATTAAACTTTGAGAATTATACTTACTGCTGATGAATTCAGAAAGTTCATCATAACAACCATACCTGTGGGAGGACAGCAAACAAAAGAGCTCTGATCTTCAGAAGAATAATGTTCCCATCCTGAATCACTGCTTCAAGTTGTGTGATAGCTTCTTGTAAAGTTAGCAGCTGTTCTACAGCGTTTTTATTAGGCGGTGCTTTAACTCTGAAGGCCTCTAAAGGTTTTTTCTTGTTAAAATGCCGACGGAAGAACATGAGAACTGCAGAGCATACAAAAACTGATGGCAACAGGTACCTGGTCCAACCCCTGTACATCACAACGATACAACCTTACACTTTGGTTTTGAAATTCAAGCTATCCTTAAAATTCTAAGATTCTAAATACAATATTCAGTATTCGATTATTGCTTGAAAATATCCGGTTATGAAAACCAACTGCCAAAACAGGAGAAGGATCCAAACTGGAGCAGAGTAAAACTTACCTTAATATAGCATAGCAGCATATTAGCAGAAATGCCACTGATTTATATGGATCTTCCCAAGATGCCAAAAGCTGAAGACGGTTGACTACTTCAACAACTGGAAACAGCAGTTCCTATAATAAACAGACCAAGAGAAACAAGCAAAACCATGAACTCTTCTCAGATCAGCTGTAAATTCGATCAATTTCACATAAACAACATTAAATAATAATCAAATATTTCTAAACATAAACTCAGTAGACAACATAATAACCCGAAAGAGTGTGTTCACAAGTTTAACAATAAAAGGCATTGCTTTAGAAGTGATTCATCAGTCTAAATGAACTTTGTATCTTGGAAAACAGTTTTAGAGAAAATATGGGCCGACCTTCATTACTGCAACATTAGTGTCAATCCCTTCAACCTTGACTTTGTCTACAGTTGCCTGTGCAGCCTCAGCTTTTCCGATGTTTAATACAGACTGTTTGATTGCCATCTCCAAGGAATTTATCTCACCAGCACTAAGATCTCCCGTCATCATTGCTTCTCCATCCAGTTTCAGATCTTTTTGCAAAGTAAACCCAAGTTGAGTAAGTGTCAGCAATGCAACAGGTGAAAGCTTTTGCTGCTGTTTTGCACTCGCAAATTCATCAACGTTGCGTGGGGAAGCAGTGACATTTATAAGAGCTAGGCGAGTTGACAGAGTTTCCAAAATCAAATCTCCCCTCGGAAGACTTTCAGCCAGTTTAAAAGGAAGTAGAGTTTTGTAACCGGATGCAAAGAATTGGAAAGCTTCTCTAACAGCGCGGCATCGGAAGATGCTTAGAGTAGTCCTTGCAAGTACCTCCAGATGCTGAGTCTCTTTGAATTTGTTTTTTCTGATAAACTTGTGAGCATCCAGGACCTCAATGCATATATCTAACCAATAATCCCGCCGAGAGTTGCCTTTAAATTCAGGAAACTCAAAATATACGGGCTCTATTCTGAGAAAGTGATAGAGAGAGAGAGAGAGACAAACGAATATATTGACACTTGATAAATAACATAAGAGATTCAAGAAACTATTCAAACTGTAAACATTCTACACGGAAGGGTGAAAGGTAACATACATAGATGTTGATTTGTACATCACAGCTTTATCAAAGAGACGAGCACCCAACGGTCCAGTCAATTCAGGTTTTATAACCTGCTTCATATCTTTTTCCAGATCATATCTAACAGCTTTATCGTACAGACCAACTCCCAATGACTCAAAATACAGAGCATAATTAGTCAATGTTAATCGACCTACATAAATAGAATATCGATATAAATGAACAGAAGGTATGCATTAATTAAATGATAAACATAATCTTTTACAATGTTCATCTCAAATTTGATCCACCAGGAGTTCCTTCTTTTTTTTAAAAAAAAAAAACCCCGACTGGTCTAAGCTCTAGGTTAAGATAAGATGCGAACAATAGAATCATGTGACTCAAGTTTTCGACCGCAATGTTTAGGGGGCAGAAGAAACAGGATACAAGTACATGATTGCAACTATTATGAAGACAAATTTTAATAGACATGGACCTCATGGTAAAAACTCACGGAACATCAAACAAAAACCTATACTTTGTGAAATGAACAACCAAACAAATGGTCAATAATTTAATTCTAAAATCATAAATTTGAATTTATATGAACATAAATTTAGTTAGACACTTTATCCATTATCATCAACTCTGTAATTTTACCAGGCCACGCTGAGATCCCAAGATGCTGCAGAATTGGTTGAGTAGGGACTGTCCCATCAAAGTCAAGAACGATTTCATCCTCAGCAAGTTGAAGATTCGAACTAAAGGGTCCGGGTGCATTTTTTGCAGCCTTGATAATCCTTTGGAAAAAGAAACCAGGACAGAACATTAATATCTTTTATATTAGTCAAAACCAATAAACAAAAGTTGGGAAAAACCCCTCAAATGTAAGATCCTACAGGTTTTTAGTGTATTCAGAAGCCCATATGCATCCCATCTTTTTTTTCCCCAACAACCAAAACTCAGTATGTATTCTGAACCGACATTCACATAAACGTACGACACAACTCGTTTAAAGATCTTTAACACGATTAGCTTTATGTTTTTTATTATACTGATGCATTGTTGTTCCTCTAGAAACTATTCACCAAAACTGCATTCCCTACACTAAATGGAATGCGAAAATGCCAGCAAAGCAAGTTGTCCGCAAGTGAAAGTAATCATCTAAGTAAGAAAAAATCTAAGACCCCACAACCTCATTGGAGATCACTATTAGTAAAAGAGAGTAAATGGTAAAAATAATTACTTATTTAATATTAATTTGATCAACCAGTAAAAGGCTTTATGGACGATACCATTTCGAAATAGCTTTGTTGATAGTATTTCCAACTCAAGCATCAACAGAAACATATGAAAAATGGAAAGATGAGAACAAAATACTTGAAAGAGGTGAATGAAGAAGTCCATACTTGTCGAGGCAGTGGATATATTTATCATAAATGAGAAAATGAAGTCGGTTGCCTGAAGAGCTTGTGAGCGCATCAAAAAGATTGTGAGCAGTCATTACATCTGCAATTGCAACACATGCAGGAGCTATGCGCGCAAAAGCCTCTTTACCAACTGTTCTTGTGTCGTCAACCTAGTGTTATGAAATTACATGTAAATGAAAGCTGTTCTAAAAAATGTGCATTTTGAATCCCGTATAAGAACACATGATATAACGAAGAACAGTATGATGCAGTCTCAACATGTAGAAGAAGATAAGAAAGAACCTGAACAGCCATGTTAGTAGAACTTGAATAAAAGAATGATCCCCCATCTTCATCCTCCTCTTCCTGTTTACGAGCAGAAGCAGTTTCCTACAGTGAAAAACAGTTTGAGCGGACATCAACACGAGAAACCAAAGGACATTAGTAAACAAAAGGAGGGGGTCAATTAACTACCTTTGGGGGTGATTGGGTCTCAACACTAGGAGCCTCCCAGGCGAGCATCATATCATAAGTCAAGCGACGAAAATCCTTGTCGCTCAAGTAATTAGGGTGAGCAGAGAGCGAATTGAGGGCCTGGTAAGAGCAGAACTCAAGGAAGTTCCTGGCATAAGTGAAAAGCTGCTTAACGCTCTCCGGTAGCTCAATGTCGTAATGGTGCTGTAACTCATGGGGAGGCACTCCAAGGATCCTGAAATTCTATCAAATTCAATGAAACTAAACCCTAACACTAACACTAGCATTTCTAACAAAAGGGTATAATATAATGGTGAAATGAGTATGATTACTTGGAACAACGGGCCACCACGGAGTTGGCGAGCCCGGAAAGCTGAGGGATGGGTCGAGGGGACATTCCGGGGGAATCAAAGGGCCCGTCTTCGGTGGAAAGGGAAGATCTTTTTCGCTGGAAGAGCGATTTCAAGGAATTCTGATGAGTTTTCAGGAAATTTTCCAGCATTCCCATCTTGGGCGATCTTTCTTCCATTTTCTTGTACGGAATTTCTGGGTGGTAATGTTAGGGTTAGGGTTAGGGATCAAAGGCGATAGATGGTTAAACTGGAAGAGAAAGAGATCGCCATCATCGTCTTCATCTGTTTTCTTCTTTGTGCACGCGCCAAGCCGTTGCTTTTCAGTGTTTTTCTAATCTCCCTCTCTCTTCATCAACCATCTTATTTATATTTAACGACCAAACATATTTATATTCGTTTCTTTTTAAAATAAAATAAAATTACATTCGTTTCTTTTCAAAAGAGACAAATATATTCTATGAAAGAAGAAGGACAATTATACTATTTTTAAAATAATACCAAAACTATAAATATTAATTAATGATCACCTAAAAGTGAAAAATATAGGAACTAAAGAAGCTACAAAGCACTCATTTGACAATTTAGTGAAATAGAACATCTAACTAAAGGTGATAACAGCGAGAATGGTACGTTAGACATTAGGCAACTCATAGTCAATAGGCCCATTTATAAGCCAAGTGGAAGTCTACGTTGTTATCCGCAAATGGGTTTGAATCCGTATGGCTACATGATCCACCTAATATGTATGATTCGCATAAGGACCATCTTGTTTAGGAATGACCTTTTATTTCGGTCATTTAAGCTATTTAGGAATAAGATTCCTTTTAGGATACTTTCCCGAACAAGGTAATCAGAATCCTACTCAAACTAGAAGAATATCTTTTATACGACTTTAAGGGACTGAATTTTGGTACTATATGCTCCCTATAAATATACATCAAAGGTGAACCCTAAAGTTACATTCACGATTCTAATAATTCTTATGTTATAAGTATTTCGTTTACTAACTTCGGCATCGGAGAGTCTACCAGAGATAACCTCGTCGGCTCTGTTTTGAAGGTTTCCGGCGACTCAAGGAAAGAAGATTTTGCGCAAGTTATCGTTGGTGCGGTGAGCATGGAACCCTTTTTTGCATTATAGACTTGAGAGTCTTACCATCACGAGCACGTCAAAAAATCCTAACTTTTCGACAACATATTCAACAACAAAAGCAGCTGCATCAGGCACTCTAGTGAGCAACACCAGTACTATCACGCAACGGCCCAACAAGAACCAAACCGTACTGAAGCCATGGGCAATATTGATGTTCAGGACCTGCATGACCTCAAAGAAGAAGAGTTTGTGTAAGAAATAGAGGCTTTGTTGGCTCAACACATGAGTCGGATAGCAATCGAACGATTGAATTAGTTGTTAAGTAGTAGAGCCCTAGTGTCATCTGGTACCAACTTTTCACCCTCTCAATTCACCGCTCCGGGCCAAACACCCTTGCCACACCGAGTCCATCCTCGCATCTTGTTTCTAGAGTCGGGTCAGGGTAATAGTAGTATGGGATACCAAACATCTTTTGGAATCAATCCATATGTTATGAGGGCCAAACAATATCATTGGCAGATGCAAATGATGCAACACTATTACCAAACGCACAACGGGTATATGCCCGCGTCAGGATATATGTCTACACCGGATAATTTCACCTATGGCAGGTATATGCCACCCCGGCCTATTGTGGCCACGATTATGACCACTAGACCTGAAGTAGTTAATATAAGCAAAGCCTCTGCTTAGAGATTTGATCCTTTCACAGGAGAGAGAATAAGGCCATTAGTCTCATCAACCGAGGCGAGTACATCAACTATCGTCCTAGTTTTCATTACCAACAACACACAGTGGTTGACGTCACTCGCGAAGCAAAACTTGAGAGACTTCTCAATGAGATGTTAGACAAAAGGGGGTACTCAACTGTTGAAAAGGTTTCCCCTAAGAGCGACTCACCTTTCTCGCATGACATATGTGAAGCTAGATTAGAGCAAAGATACAAGGCACCTAATTTGCCAAAATTCTCGGGTGAATCAAACCCAGAGGCGTGTGTCCACAGTTACAAAGAACTTATGCATATTAGTGGAGAAAGCAAAGTTGTCGTATGCAGGTTGTCCTCGAAAACTCTTACGTGACCAGCCTATTCCTGGTTTAGATCATTCCCCTCAGGATTTATTCGCAGTTGGGAACAATACAATAGACAGTTTTGTGCCAAGTTTCTTGGCTCAGCACCTGTGGGTGTTCCAAGTTTCTTATGCCAAATTTCCTGGAAGATCTTATCCGCAAGAAGTCACAAAAAGTAGAAGAGTTAAGAGTTTATGAAGCTTGATGATGTAAATCGAGATCAATGGACTGAGGAAAAATGCAAGAGGGATGCTTCCAGAGGAGCGCAAGACTCTATAAGCAATTCGAGAAACAATGTTAGATATCGCAACAGACGACCAACCTATGAGCAACCCAACCTCACTCCCTTAAATACCGGTCGCCATGAGGGATCATTATGGATTGAGAAGAACTTTGTGAATAAAGACGTGACATACCCGAATATCAAAGGAATAAGCAGTGTTATAATAACGATATTAGACCGATCAACTGTGACGAAGAGCATAGTGCAGAGGACCCCAGCCAAAAAATGATGACCCCAGCCAAAAAATGTTGACCAGCGAGTCAGATCACTGGTAGGTGAGGGAGAAAGAAAGAAAAAATTAGCAGCAAATTTAAAAGGGAAATATGATACAACCCGGATACTACAGTCCGAGATTGGTTATTGTCTAATTAGGAGTCTTATTATTATTTAGTCATATTTATATTCTTATAGGAGTAGTAGGTTTATAATTCTTATTTAGTTAGTCTTCTTATTTTAGCGTTATTGCTTTTCTATTTAAAGGCTTTCGAGTTATGTAATCAATCAATCAATTCAGAAATTAATAATATTTCAGTTTGCGCTAACTAGAAAAGCGAGTGGTGTTTTAGTTCGTTTCCACCCCAAAACGATCCCTTTTGATCGATTCCCAAGATAGGGTCGTATCAACTGGTACTTTCATTGAGAGTTTTGTACCCATTATTATTTATATTGAGAGCTTTGTATCCCATCTTTCATTGATTTTTTCTATCCATATCCAATTCTCCGCCATGAACGACATATCCACAATACGTGACATACTTCATGTTGGATTTACCGACCTACAAAATTCCCTTCAGCTATTGATTCAACAGTCACTCGATGCTTGTATCCATAAGTTACGCACTCAAAACCAACCAAAACAAATGGGCGACGACTCCAACAACAACGACAATGGCTCTTTTTTATTTCATTCCTTACAACAACCTCCTCGATTCACAGGCAAAGATCTGCATGCTTGGTGCTCTAAAATCGAAGAATACTTTGATTTTCATAATACCAACGCAGAGAAACATTTGAATATTGTCGCTCTCTATTTAGAAGGTGATGTATATGTGTGGTATCGTCAGATGCAAGTTCACGGCATGTTTCGCGATTGGAATGATTTCTTGGAGCAAATTAAAGAACGATTTGGCCCTTCTGAGTTTGGGAATTTACATGTTGTAGCTGAGGAATGTGAGTCTCAAGTTTCTTTAGATACATATTTCGTTTCTACTGCTTATGATACCACGAAAGTTCCAGGCAATCCCTACCAAAAGACTAGTCCCACAATTGATGCCATGGAAAAAAAATAATGCTTCTATTGTTTATGATTATAATTTCATTATTGATGATGAGATGGTTGATTTTGGCGCCACTGCTAGTGAGTTTTTCCATCCCATGAAGAATGGTGATATTAGGTTTGATGGTGCTCTTCAATTATTTAATGCGAAAGGTTCCTTAGGTATTGGTTTGGCTGGATTCAATAATCATATGTTATTATTTGAGGAGTCTTTAGTTGTTTGCAAGGAGATTGAAGATTATGATGTTAAGCCTTATGTTGTACCTCGAGAAAGATTTCTTGTATTTTTTGGGGATGACAATGAGTTACTCGATCCTCCTAACCAACTCGACATAATTCTCAAGGATTCATGCTCTCTTTGGAGTTTGCGTTTACTATTGTTATATTTATTTTTCAAATTACCACCTTGAGGACAAGGTGATTTTGAAGTTGTGACGAATGATACAACCCGGATACTACAGTCCGAGATTGGTTATTGTCTAATTAGGAGTCTTATTATTATTTAGTCATATTTATATTCTTATAGGAGTAGTAGGTTTATAATTCTTATTTAGTTAGTCTTCTTATTATAGCGTTATTGCTTTTCTATTTAAAGGCTTTCGAGTTATGTAATCAATCAATCAATTCAGAAATTAATAATTTCAGTTTGCGCTAACTAGAAAAGCGAGTGCTATTTTAGTTTGTTTCCACCCCAAAACGATCCCTCTTGATCGATTCCCAAGATAGGGTCGTATCAAAATAGAAGCTTACCTGGGTTTACTTGTGATTATGGATGAAGCACTACCCGCGAATAGTAAAATGGTGGGCAAAGTAACGGAGAAAAACGATCACAACAAAGAGAGCGAGCATTAACATCTTCAGATTTGACGAATGAACTAAAAAGACACATTCGTCACATTAATGAGTAACTTTCGGGAAGGAAAAACTGATGGGTACAAGAAAACCATACTTTGACGCCTCAGATTTTTTTCTTAGGTGGTACTTTCTGTTCTTACAAATTGGACCAACACGGGTATGGAACCAAAATGAAATTAGAATTAAAGTGCATACGCTAGTAATATTTGAACTTCTGTAACTCCGTTTGGCTTGATTTTTTCACAGCGAAACATTTAGAAAAGCTCGTTTTGAGTTTCGCGTTTTGTCGACGTTTTTTCACGTTTACGACGCATTTTTCGCATTTTTGATCGATTTTACAAGCTTGTCGCCTCCTTAATTATAGTAATCACTGATCAAAAGTGCATAATCACGCCTAACAAAATATGGTATAGTAGATTATTGAAGGCGTTTCTGTAAGAACTTTGGAAGAACAATAACTCTAACTCTGTAGAGGAATTAAATGAAGACCTTGTTGTTGGAGCACTGGTGTCAATCCATTTTCGTGACAAAATTGCGGAAGCAACGTGGCCAACGCAATTGAACCTTCATCACTAATTTTTAGGGGGCGTATTGTATACGAATTTTAAAAGACTTCTGAAGACTTTTTTAAAGTGAATGACTTTTACAATTTAATGGATTTTTAATGATTTTTGTAAATTTTATAAACTTATCAATAACTTTTCTAGACTTCTTTCCGAACGACTTTTAGAACATCTCATTAAAGATAGTTGTTAACAATGCACTCAATCTATGTTGCTTGGACACGGATACGGTGTCTGACACGGACACAAATATGAGAAATATTATTTTTAAAACATAACCTTCATAAAACCTAAAAATAGTATCCGACTCAATATTTGATACATGTCAGACACGAATAACGATACGGGTACGCTAGTAAGGAGAATGTGTCCGTGTATGGTAGGACTCGATCAATGCTTTAACAAGGTGGACCTGAGTTGGGCCGAGTGAGCGGGCCTTTAGTCCGTAAAATTTTGATGCTTGAGGTTCACTATTCTGTTTGCCTCCCGTTGTTGAATGCTGATAGAAGATGGGTCAAGCTCAGAGCGAAATCGCGGCAGCTCCGATTAATCCCACTCAGAGCTCGTCTCCACCGCCGCGGCCGCCGCCCGGTACGGCAGATGATTCTGAGCGAGCTACTTCTCTGGATTCTTTAATTGCAGGTATCTTTCTTAAATTTCTAGCTGGCTCTTTATTCCTTTACTTTATGATGTTTGAATTTCAGCTAAATTTGCAGCTTTAATGTGTTTTTATGCTCAGTAGTAATCTTGTGACGACGGTGATAATCTGTATACCCTAAACAGATAATGCACTAGTTTATAGGTTCTATTTAGTATGAGTTTATAAACAGATATGCTCAATTGCTATCAACCTACAATTCCATTGCTTCCCCATTTCACAGATTAGAAATGAGGAAGTAGAATTCACGTTTGGATATTATTGCCTCGTCATATTTGTTTGATCATTTAATGGCCAGAGCATGGTTCTGTTGGTAATAGACAAGGAATGTTACTAATTTTTTGGAGTGGATGCAATGCAACAGTCAAGAAAGGATGAGATGTTACGTTTCATTAGTTTGATATCCGTCTTGTCATGATCCCAGACACTCCTAAAAGTTGCTTCCATGTAGCCATAGTTGTTAAAGGCGCGCCTAAGGCTCACCCCTCTGAGCCTTTTAGAGCCAAGGCGTGGCTCTGTCACAAAGGCGAGCGCCTTTGTGCGCCTCGTGGGCTTTGGAGCCTTGGGTTTTCTGTAGTGTTTAGTGTTTTATGTTTTCAAAAACTGCTGATTAATGCCAACCATTAATCTAGTTTAAGTAGGGCTTAATTTCAACCAATGATATTATTTAAGTAAAAATAAAAAAAACTAAATAAGAAATATCAAGAGTCACTAGAGAGAGAAAAGACTATCAGAAAGAATGGAACGTTCGTTTGAGATTAGATAACTGCATAAGATAGATATGTTGGACAGAAAAAGAACAATGAAGCAGAAGAACAAAAAGAAATATACACGCATGGTTATTTTAGTGTAGGAGTAGAATTGGTTTGGTAATTGGTACTTAACTTGGTGTTTTTGACATTTAGTTTCATGTTTTATGTGGTTTGGTCTTATTTGCGTGGTCACAGTAGTGTTTTTTTAGTTTATGTTTGAATTTGACTTAAATATTGATATATGTATTAGTAGGAATAGAATATATTTTTTGCGGGGGGAATGCGCCTCGTGTTTCAAAGGCTCGCGCCTTGCGCTACGCCTTGAGTCAAGGCTCTAGGAGCCCTTTGCTCCATGGTGTGCCTTTCGCTATTAACAACTACGCATGTAGCAATCGGGGTCTCACTTTCTGACCAAGTCATCTTGATTGTTAGCACAGTTTGTGTAGGGCTTTAATGATCCGATCTCAGTTGGATCTAGGTTTGAAATCTTATCTCATTAATAATAGTATTATCTTTATTGTCTTTGCAGAAGCTGTAGCATATGGTGACGATGAGAATGAGGTTAGCCCGCTTCCGATAGTTATCTTATATTTGCATTTCTGATTCAAACTGGTATATAATCTAGTGGAACTGTGAATTCCTCAGTCTCTTGATGCAAAGGCTCAAAAAGCATTGGATTGCCCATGCATAGCTGAGTTGCGCAATGGTTCA
The DNA here is from genome assembly GCA_028411795.1 of Euphorbia peplus. Taxonomy (NCBI): domain Eukaryota; kingdom Viridiplantae; phylum Streptophyta; class Magnoliopsida; order Malpighiales; family Euphorbiaceae; genus Euphorbia; species Euphorbia peplus. The sequence goes on along the minus strand of CP110843.1, from coordinate 336,727 downwards.
TGTGGAGTTCAGTTTTCAGAGGCGTTTCTTTGTTTCCTTAAAAGTACTGCCGACGAGAAGGTATGTGTCCCTGGACCATGAAGTTTCCCCCCTTTCTGGTTCTTTCATAAGGTACATCCCCTCCCCCCATGCAAGTTTGAAGACTTGGTATAATTCTAGATGACAGAGTGTCTTAAACGTAAAATCAGGACGAGAGTTTGGCTGTTGACTGAATCTTTTAGATTTTGGGTTTTCAATTTGCTCTCACAGATCCCTAATTTGGCTTTGATTCAACATGGAGGGGCATGGATGAAACTTGTTAAGCTAAAGTTCACTGTAGTCAATATACTTTGGTATACATTGATAGCTTTTGGCGAGTTATCCAAATTCACTTATAATCTTACAGTATTAGGTGACTCATAATTATGCATTTATACGGATATTAAGGCATTGAGATCTCATTATATCGGAGTTCATAGTGGTAAAAGTTTCTGCATTTGTTATTGGCTTACAAAATTTTTATTTTCACAGGGTTCAGACTGCATACACCCATTTGTGGCTTTGCAAAATTGTATTAAAGTTCACCCAGATGCGTTTTCTAAGGACATTTTAGAAGATGATGTGAAGAAAGAGGAAGAGGCAGCTCAAGAATATAGAATAATACCGCCTGTATGGTCAAGGGAGTCTCCAACACCCAAGTCCAAGTCCAAGTCCAAGCTTTAGGAGATACGGTGGTAGTGTTTCAAACATTTTATGTAGAAATAGCGGTTGTGCGTATTGTTTTGAAGATCCATGTCCATGAGATCCCAATTCTGAAATGGAGATCACAAATATTGCAAAGATGATCAAATTTATAATATGTTTCATTGGAGACTTGAAGCATGTACTTTGTGACAATCAGTGAACAAATACACATTTTTGTGAGACTAATATCAGTGTTAGATATTAGATTAGCTTGCAATGTATTGGTTGTTATAGTTGTAGTTTATTGAAGTCTTGAATTAAGCGAACATGAGTATATGTTTACAATTATCTTTACAGGCTTTTGGTGAAAGCAGTTATTTGTCTGCCTGTAACTTCTATTTTTCAGCAGAAATTACATCGAGGAAATCAAAGGGCAGATGCAAAATCTCTGTGAACAGTTCCATATAAGACTGAAGAATTACAGTTGCAGATGATGGTGATAATTAATGGAGGTACAAATAGTAGCAACAACCGTGAAGTTGGCGAACACGGGAGCAATTATTGTTGAAGCAATGCATCAATTATCATGAAGGTACAAATTAACCTTTCCAATGAACAGATAAGAGGCAAAGGGACAGGCACAATAATGAAAAAACATCCAGTTGTTATACCACCATAAAGCTCAGAACAAAATAAGAGCTACTTATATTGAACAATTTGGAGCAATTGTAGACAGTCTCAAAGACAAACAGTAAAACTCGTATTTTGCATCACTTTTTCGAAACTCAGCTGGTTATAAAACAATGGTGTGATTAGTGTATGAAGCTCTACTGCCATTGACCTTTAAAAAGAAAATGCATCTATTTTACACGTTTTCATGGTCCCTAAAAGAAAATCAATCCGTTTTCATTCTTTTCCAGCACAGGATAATTCTACTAGACCCGAAATAACAACATTAATCAAACTAGCTCCTTCAACCAAAGAGTGAACAAAAAGAAAGCCAACAGTGGTTCTCAAAGTTTTCATTCAAAATAAAAACACATAGATGAAAAACTCAAATTAACTAAATAGCAATATGCGAAGTACATTCAGCAAACAATCTTCTCTTAAAATTTGTCCAACAAAAATTTAATAACTCGCTGTCTAAATAACTTATGCTGGAGATAATTCTTTCAACTTAAGCAGATGCTGCAGCTGCTCCCTTTTGCCTTGGTGCTGCTTGGGTGCCTATTATAAAGGAATACGACATTATGTCAAAATGACAAGAAATTTGTTGTCTTTCAGGACATAATCTCAACATGGAAAACAAAATACAATGCACAAAAAATTTTACCTTCTCTGAAACCGCTCTTGAACCTGCGAGGAACATGGCGCATATACCTCATTCTTCCTGTTCCGGTTGTCTTTCTTCGGATGGCCTTTTCACTCCAATTGTCTGACAGCAAGAATATAAATAATCAATGGTATATACACAAACTATTCTCCCATATTGCAGTTACAATCGCGTATCGACAATAAACCCATACACAAAAGGATGCAAGAGAATAAAGTCAATAACTAAAGACTCGGGATTGAGAATCAAAAAATTGCTTAGATATGTAGCTTGCATACATGTCGTAATTGTCTAGCTTAATGTTCAGAAACAAGTATCATACTCCAATTTTCTGGAAAAAAGGATACAAATGTACATATTCTTGTTTACAATCTCAATGAACTACAAAAATCCCATTCTTCCATAAATCAATTACACAGCTAAAATGACTCGATAAAAGAAAAATTAGGCTGCTTTATCCTACATATGCAAAAATTTCTTAACAAAGTTCACAGCTAAAAGAAATTCAGATATATATATCATTTATTTGCACAACCTCAATGGTGCAGCTCAATATTCAATGGGAACACACACATACACACACACACACACACACACACATACATATATATATATATCAACATAGGTACATAAAAATTACAGTTTAAACTGAACTAACAAAAAACTAAAATTATTGTAGACAGTTTTAAATTGCATCAGATAAAGGATATATTTTCAATTGGAATACTCTTGTGAACTTTATTTTCTAGCACAATGTTGAAACAAATGTGTAAACTATCATGTTTACAGCCCCAAAGGCCTACTCAGTAAACTATATTTTTTAGCTCAATGGTCAGTCAGACAAATGTGTAAGTGGTTATGTTTACAGGCTCAATGGCCTCCTCATAAACTTAATTGTCTAGTTCAATGGTCGTGTTTACAGCCTGAATGGCCTCCTCAGTAAACTTATTGTTCTAGCTCATCAATGTTGAGAAAGCAAGGATACAAATGTGTAAATGATCTAATTTACAACCAATGGCCAGGTCAGTGAAGTTGATTTTGTAGCTCAATGTTGAGGAAACAAGGATACAAAATCGTGTTTACAGCCCTAATTGACTATTCTAGTCATTAAACTTAATTTTGAAGCTCAATGATGAGGATACAATGATAACCCCAATGCAGTACTGAGATACCAATTGTAACAAAGAGCAGAAATATGGATAGGGAGATAGTATGCATCCCTGAAACCCTAACCCTAAATGATGCAGACAGTATATATATAAACAAGGAGGGAGATGACATACACTTCCTGACGCGGGCAGCGGGGAAAGCACAGGCGGAGCAACGGCTCTTCTGGAGGTGGAAGCTACGGCGGCCACACCGGACGCAAAGGGTGTGGGTCTTGTTCCTTCTCTTACCAAAACTTCCGGTACCCTTACCCTGCACATTTCCAACATTTTCTTATAACACCTACACATCGCTTTCATTTACTCACACACATCATTCAAAAAACAGGGCTTGCTTACCATTGTTGATCACCACAACAATAACTCTTTGCTCCCACGGCGCTAAAACAATATGGTACCGCTCCACAGCTGCTTATATATCACATTTCGGACCCTAGGGTTTCTTTGCTTTATATCTTTTTCATTTTATTATTTCATTCAAATACATTTAATAATTACTATACTTATTAACTTTCGTTATTCTCTTTCAGAAATATAACATTTTTTTCACTTTAGGATTTTATTTAATAACTAAATAAATAATATTTTATAATAACTTTAAATGATTAATCTAGAATATTAATCATATTATCCATAAAAAAATATATAATACTTAATAAATTAATTAACTCAATTAAAATAAACATTTTTTAAAATTAATTTTAGTAGATCATCATTAACTAATATTTTAAACTGAGTAGTATTTAGCAAAACGATTATACTTTTCAAAACCATATACTTGTAACAATTTAGTTTAGATGATAACATTTTTTACTCAAGTTTTATTGTTTTGGAAATTTACAAATAACTCTAAAATTTCAAATGTATCACTAAAACACCACATTCAAAGTAAAAGGTTGGTTTTTAAACCAATTGTAGCCTTATGACGTAATATAATACCATATAGATACTGTAGATTTTAACGTTAACTTCAACTTTAATTTCAAAACTAGTCACATGTACAAAAGAAACATATCATATTATTATGAATATAGTGGATTGACTTCCTTTTCATTTCAATGTCTAAGATTGTTGTTTAGAGGAGCATATTAATGCTAAAACTAAAATGGTTTATTAATTAATTAATTAATACTAATCTAGTCATGCACTTACAAACACACTCTAACAAAAGCTCTTACCAGTAAAGGAAGAAAGAGTGGGAGGGAGGCAGTGCGGTAGGCTGGCTTCCATTATTTATCACAACTCCACAAAAGCATGTGTGCATTCTAGTGTCATATATTACTAAAGAATTCCTTACATTTACCACCATTTTTCTTATAAAAACAAAGCTAAATTTTGACGAAGCGGTACACAATCACAAGGCAGACATTTGATGCGGCTGCCTTGTTTTCTTTCTTAAGTCTAGCTAAGTCTTAAGAAAGAAAACAGAAGAGAAAATGGCCAAAAATGTCATTCCATTCTTCTTCTTCATAAGCTTGGTGTACTGCATTATTATTATTAATGTTGTTGAGAGTACTGAGAGCAGCAGAAGCTTCTTCACATCTACTATAGCCGGAGGCCGAAGGAGGTTGCTCCTCGACAATGGCCTCGCTCTCACTCCTCCTATGGGGTATCCTATCCTATCCTATCATTTACTCTTTCATTTCGTTTCTCTTATTCTAACAACTCCACATTCGGCACTTCCATACATACAGATGGAGCAGTTGGAATCACTTCAACTGTCGGATCAACGAGACCGTTATTAAACAAACAGCCGATGCTTTAGTCTCCACTGGCCTTGCTCTACTCGGCTACAACTACGTCAATATCGATGATTGCTGGGGCGAATCCAGTCGTGATCAGCAGGTAGGTTCACTTCCTACATCGATCTCCATACAATTCTTCTCCAAAATTATATCTCTCAAACAAAAAGTTTTCTTTTTCTTTGTGATCATATCATCAGCACAGGCTAGTGGCCAACAAGACTTCGTTTCCTTCTGGTATTAAGGATCTAGCAGATTATGTTCATAGCAAAGGTCTCAAGTTAGGAATCTATGCTGATGCAGGGTACGTCTTTCTTATTCTCATGCGTACTCTCACTCATTTCTTTCTCTTCTTCACATGCTTTGCTTGAATTGAAATTAATGCAGGTCAAGAACATGTTCAGGAAAAATACCAGGATCGCTCGGAAACGAAGAACAAGATGCTACGACATTTGCTTCCTGGGTACCCTACCCTTTTATATCCAATTCCAAGTTACTATCAAAGCTTTTGTTGCCTAAAAATAAAATATGTTTGTCCAGGGGATTGACTACCTCAAGTATGATAATTGTTATAATAACGATATTAGACCCATCATCAGGTTAACTCATTGTTTCTCCTCCATGTTTTTTTCTTTGGTTATACAACTGAAACTCAAGTAGTTAAGGATTAATCTAATTTGCTTTACTTGTTTCAGATACAAAGCAATGTCTAATGCACTAAACAAGACGGGGCGCCCAATCTTTTTCTCTCTTTGTGAATGGTTAGTGCTCGATTTTTAGCCTCACTCGTTTTACTAATCGGGTTTTCATTCATTAAGTGAGTTTAATTATGGCATTAGGGGGGACATGAGTCCAGCTCTATGGGGAGCAGACGTGGGAAATAGCTGGAGAACAACTGATGATATCAAAGATCAGTGGGACAGGTTAATTAACCCTCCTATTTAAACAGTTAAAAATTAATTACTTCCTCATTATTATTGAGCAACTGATAATCCGGGTTTGGCAGTATGCTACGCATAGCTGACATGAACCAAATGTATGCTGATTATGCTAAGCCTGGTGGTTGGAATGGTTAGTTAGTTTACCTTAATTATTATTAGTTGTTCTAAAAGTATTCCAATTCCAGAAAACATTGTTTACTCAGTTCGTCAACTGGCAGACCCGGATATGCTTGAAGTAGGAAATGGAGGGATGAAGTACAATGAATACATGGTGCATTTTAGCCTTTGGGCTATCTCTAAGGTAATGCTGAAACTATTAATCATTTACTCGTCCGTTCGATTTACACAAATCAATTTTGAAACACTTTTGGTTGAGTTGTTTAGGCACCGTTACTTTTAGGATGTGATATACGATCCATGAGCAATGAGACAATGCAGATAATCACCAATGAGGAGGTGATTGCTATCAATCAAGGTAAACTTGAATATGTTATTTTGATTGTCTCTTTTCTTTATTTTATTATAACTTGTCGTGACGAGAGTGTTGAAATTTGATAGACCCATTGGGGGTACAAGCCAAGAAGGTCAGAATGGAAGGAGAGCGTGATGTAAGCTATAAGCTAAACGAAACCTTAATTTAGTCGAGCTATGTTAATTTGTTGATTATCTGTGTTGTAATGATTAACAAATAAACCAAATTTGAATGAGCAGATATGGGCAGGACCCCTATCTGGGGAAAGAGTAGTGCTTCTGTTTGTCAACAAAAAGCCATATAAAGCTACAATGACTGCCCATTGGGATGATATTGGCCTTCCCAACAATTCCATCATTCAAGCAAGAGATCTATGGGAGGTACGTGCACGTCGGTTTTATCTATATATATCGGGGATTTATTGTAATCTGTTTGCTGCTTCTTTTTACAGCAAAATACCCTGACAAGTTCGTTTCAAGACAAGTTAACGGCAAGTGTGGATCCTCATGCATGCAAGCTCTACGTGCTAAAGCCAGAGCCAACCCGATAGAGAATGCGCGTTTGCTTGTCATTAGTCAGCGCATCCTCATGACTCGTCTCATGTACAATATTTTTTTGATGATCACATGTATAATGCTACTTTCAGTTTACTCGCTCACCTAATAATATGGATCTACTTTATGCAAACTACTAGTTTCTATTATACATTTAAATGTATATGAAAAAGATTATCTTAATAATAAGGTAAAAAGCATTCCAATTTGTTGTATTCCTGGTCATTTACTTCAACACGTTTAGAGCATAATCTAAACCACTATTGACCCAAAAAAAACAAAAAAAACCAATATGATTATAAAACTCGACTAAACATTCAAGACTTGTATTTTTATCCTTTCCAGAGTAGTATTCTAGACACAGATGAAACCAATAATGTCATTTTTACTTTTTAATTAGCAGTCCCATTCAATTCAAGTGGTGAGTGACTCTCCAAATTAATTTGGAGAGTCACCATTAGATCAAGGATGTTTTCAATCTAATGGTGATTTCTCCTTAATTATAGACCATTAGATTGAAAACATCCTTGATCTAATGGTGACTCTCCAAATGAGTCACCACTTGAATGGGACTGTTTTAATTAGATATTCATAACTAACTAATTTGAGAACCAAAAACTTTAATGCGAAAATAAAAGATTCAAAGTGTTAAACTAAAAGTTCAAGACTTATCAAATGCCTTGGAATGTTTTTTGCCTAATAACAAGATGATATTAAGGTTCAATTGTTTTTAATAGACAATCTACAAATTCCATCATTAAAGTTCATCCAAGACTTCTTTCTAATGATAAAAAAGAAGAAGCAATAGCATCTCCATTATTGAAATTTTAATTCAGATAATGTAGTAGCTTGATTAGATTGAATTTAATTCCATTATTGCATAATGTGCAAATCTCCTAATGAATGGACAACCATGACCCTAGTAAATATTAATCTATTAGATAGAGGCCAATTTAGATCCAGTACTAGATGGTGAATTATGGGTTTCCCATGGCAAGAGAAAAAGCACAAAAAATAAAAGAACGAGAAGTTGCAGATAAAAGATGAAATTTGTATTCTTTTTGACAGATAGCAGGCTCACAATCTTGCCGCCTTTTTTGCCAGCTATCAAATGCCATGAAGAGAAGAAAACTGATATTTAAGGTCTTAAACAAATGTCAATAAACTTGAACAACATTAGTACCTTGGTAACATCCAAGGAGTTTTTGCAACTGTTCAGAACCACTTGTTTCAACTTCTGCCATTGCAGGGATGAATTATGCCATTGCTATTCAGGTCTCTCTGCTTCAGGTTGTAGTGATTTAGACCCCATATCCGAATTGTTCGATCATCGCTGCCTGATGCCAGCATGTGAAGGTTTGCCGGATTCCAGCTCACACAGTTAACAGCCCCTGCATGCCCAGGCATTGCCAAAAGCAATTCACCAGAGCCTCTGTGCCATATATACACCTGCAACCAAGATTTATGGCACATTCATTGTCAATCCAAACCGATCCTAGTAGAAGAAGATAGAGCATTTGTTAAACCATCTAAGCAATTACGAGACCAGACTACGTGTATCTATATAAAACGTGCATGGGCATAATGTTGTAGGGTTAGAAGCCAGCAGCTCCAACCAAATAAATCCAATCAGAACATTGCTTTCTCTTACTTTTACAAAAGGAAACCCATAAAATCTCAACCAAAAGCCCTCAGTAAATTGACCCACCCATATTCCACAGGTGTGGGCAACAAATAAAGCAATGATCCCATTGAACATTTACGAGACACCACAGAAGTATCTTCCAATAACATATAAAGTACAAACAGCACCAGTGTTCTACTTGCATGATAGTTCTATTCATGTATAACACAAATAAACAATAGTGCACATAGCATTCTACTTGGATGATAGTTCTACTTAAACAATAATGCACATATAGAGCTGGTTTTGGGAAAAATAGTCAAAACATTTCCATAAAACTGAAATAATTAGGTAGAAAATATAGATATCCATTACTGTAATCAGATTCAGCAGATAGGAATATAGGTACCTGAGAATCCTCACTCCCACTTGCAATGAATGCCTGCTCAAATCCACCAAAGCAGGACCTAATAATAAATCGGGAACGTGTATGACCTTTATACTTGGACACAATCTTAGGATTGCCTTCTATGTCCCAGAGATGGATTTCTTGATTTATAAGATTGACTAGAAGAAATTTATTGTCTTTTGATAGTGAGAATGAAGTGATTGTTTCCTCTTCTTCAATCAATCTCTCAAATTTTACTTCTCTGTCAAGCAACAGTACTGCAGTATCTCTACACATGCTTATGATCCTCTTTCCATCATCAGTTATGGCCATGTCTGATATCCTAAGTGTCTTCTGCCCTTTCCAACATTCCAGTTCTTTTCCATCCAAATCCCACAAACAGATACTTTTGTCTGTCATGCCAGCAAATATCCCCCGACCATCAGGAAACCATCCACAGGAAACCAAACCAACACCAGCTTTTTCGTAGATATGGATACACTCTCCAGAACTGGCATCCCAACGTCTGATAACCTCTTCCTGTCCACACGTAAGGAGTTGTTTGTCATCAGGGCTCCATGAAATGGTCAACACTGCTTTCTGGTGACCCTTTAGCGTATGCTTCAATGAGACAATACCATCCTCTTTAATCTACAATGATAAAGTAAATCAACCAAATTTAAAAATATATTCACTCCATGGTATATTATTGGATCTATGATAAAAAAAGAAGGAAAAGTATGGTACAATTGGTTTCAATTTCAATGTTCCTGCAGACAACCATAAAACACATAAAACAGATGCAACTAAGAAGGTGTGTGGCTTGAAAAAGTGAAAAGGAAAGACAAGGATGGGAGATGGTCTGTCCTGAAGAGAACTTGATGCAATCTCCAACAGCTAATAATTAAAGCCAGAAACACCTGGCTACCCTCACTTTCATAATAAGAGTATCACACAGTTCCCTAATCTGTACAAGTTGAGTCTCCATAATAGAACACAGGTCTTGATTTGGCTTACTACCTATCTGTCCCAAAGATCTGGCATTGCATTCACCCTTAACTACAAGAGATACATGTTCTACACATTATTATTGACCATTGACAACAAAAGTAGAATGCATTCCAGACTAAAATTGTTGCATGAAGCAAATATATGATCTTCAAACTTTTTTCTCTATCACCAAGTCCTTCACCAACTTAATGTTCTCATAATGTGTTCCTTTCCTGCTCAGTCAAACGCCCAACCACAGATGTACAGTAGTAACTCATAATGTGTTCCTTTCCTTCTTGTTTGCATGTAGGATGCAATATTTTTTAAAATTTGGTTTGATAACCGAGAAACTAGTGATTTTCGATTTACTTTGATAGCTTTGCATGAACGTATACAAACCAAAATGAGAACCTTCCACCAGTTCTTGTATTGATCCAAGCATTACATAAATAAAAAAAATAACAGTAGCACAACCTCCTAACAGATCTATTGATCAGAAAAGCAAATGTTATATTGAGCTTACCGCATGCAATAGAAAAAATAATGATAATGGTCTCGGTAAACTTGATAGTTAAACTTTTTCAGCAAGCTTTCCCCAATTTTCAACTTTTATCCTTTCATAAAAACACCAGAAAAAAGAAAATTACATCTGATCAAGCTCCCGCGACTCTTAGTTTCCACTTCTTTTTTATATATACATTTTTATGAAGAACCTCAACACAAGAGCTTCCATAAGTAATATGCAGAAAAGCAAGAATGTCGATAGTTGAACACTGTCTTTCTGTAATCAAACCAAGTATAACGAAAGCAGTTACCTCCCATATTATTGCTGACTGATCTTTTGATGCTGAGGCCAAATATTTGCCATTATGTGAAAATTGCAAAAACCAAACTTCATCAGTATGTGCTTCAAGAATCTGTCCATTCAGCACAAAAAAATAAAATAAAATATGGTCAGAGCGTTTGAAAATGACTGATATAGTGAATTATAGTATGCAACAAACATGCAAGGTCAATTCTTTGCAATGTTTCTTATGGGAACAGTAACTGTGGTTCTACGATAGTAAAATCCAGTATGTGATATTTGAATAAAAATAATTTATAATGACACTACACTTTGAATAGTGAAATCTGAATCAGTGAAAAGAAAATAACGGTAACGAAAAAAGAACAATGATAAGAACCACAACCAAATCCTCAAACCTTCTTAAGTAACAAGCATGTACGAGACAGACTTCCTAAGACACTCCCAATTAAAACAGATTCCTCACTGCAACTTAATACAGTAGAAGATGCCCAATCTTCTACCACATGCAGTACCATTTCAGGGCAGCAAGATCCCAAAGTTGCAGCATTTGAAAGGCTGCTAATTCAACTGGGAAAACAACTTTCAGAAGACTGTTAATCTTTCAATAAAATTCTGAAGAATTTAAATACCTACAAATTCTACAAATAACAAGAGGGTATGCTTGTGCACCAGGTTCTCCCTTTGAACTCTAAAAGAAGGGGCTCAAATTATCTTCTATTTTTTAACTCCAGCCTATAATCACTTATACCATATCTTGTAACAGATTACTATACAAATTTGAACTTGTTTTAGTTCCCAACCCAAGCTGAAATTAAGAAGCTGCTCCCACCCGGCAACCCCTCTTTCTTCCTTCGTATTCACACAAACCCTTATATAGGAAAAGGCATGCCACTGTGATTAAGAAATTTGTAAGGAAAAAGAAAGCCAACAAATGCTATACTTGTTATTCTATAAAAGCAATAAACAGTTGATAAAAGCCACTACCATCATTATGAAACCGTAAAACTAGACAGAAATTCAAACCATCAAGAAAGCAAGAAGCCATGAAATTAGCTAAACTTAGTCACAAAACCAACAATCAGGTCAATTTCAATATCTAGAAACAAAAATATGATCTTAGTTCTGCTCAAAAGACTGATGTAAAATATGTGAACTGTCAATACAGAAGGAATGTAAAGATATGTAACCTGAATTGTTCGAGAAGGAATTTGATGTTTCCCGCATTGATGGTCAGAGTACAATGACAGGTCACTATCCAAAGTATTGTGAAAAACACAAGCATCACGTTGCACATCAAGTGCCTTCTCAACGAGATGTTCTAACCTTTTCTCAGGAATCATAATTGTAGGCGGTAAAAGCTTTTGTAGTTTTTCTAAAATCTTTGGCCTGGAATTTACACCATCAGCATCCTGACCAAAGATTAAACAACGTGAAGGAGATATAACGCAAGCAGCAAGATCACGAATACGATGCAAGTTGATACGGAGAGGCACAATTTCATTTCTTAGAGTATCTAGGGCAGCAACAACGTTATCCCGTTTGAGAAGCTTGAGGAACTTCTGTTCTAATAGCAAGAAAGATGCCAATTTTACAGTTGTTTCATCCAAAACGCCAATTTTATGTAATGTGGTGACGCTTTCATCCCATTGTTCATCCATGACTTGGCGCATAAACAAGCTAACTACAGGTGAGTGCAAGGGTATTCCTGATTCTTCCTCCAAAAGAGCTCCACTCTTGTCATAACCAAGGGAATACAAGGCCCTAGTAATAATTTTAACAAATTCCAGTCTTTTAATAACTCCCCTTGAACCAACTGTTTCTCCATCCCCTTGGGAGGTTAAAGGCCTAGCCATCAAGTCTCCCAAAGAGCAAGATACAGGTTCTTTAAAAGATGAGTGCTCCAAGAAGCTCTCTGATTCTCCCAAGGGCACCTTTACACGTTTCAAGGGCGGTTCATTATCCTCTACAACTCCCATGAAATGTCCAATTCAGCCCATATATACTCTGCACCAAAAATGTCAAATGAGCATGAGAGTAAGAATGTATGATTCTAAACAAATAAAGTATAAAGAAATATATCCACACGAAGACAAGAAACGATCATCTGGGACTCCACATGCTAAAATGCTCAAGGTTTATAAGCAATATAAAACAGTCTCTTTCAGCAGAATTGAATTGAAGTGAGGAAAAACAGTTGATTTGAGGCATAAATAACTGCAATTACATGAGAAAGATACCCAAGAAATCACTTATCCCTCTAAGTTAAGACTAGGCAAACAATTGATTGATTCAATGATTAAACAGTGCAAAATTGGGAGAAATTCTAGAGCGCTCCGGAGGGCTATTTTGGGTATGATAAAAAAGCTATATTTATAAGTAAGGGAGTATGTAGTTTAGAATCGGTAATTGGATTGTGAAAACAAAAAACCCCAAAATAAATAAATAAATGAATCTGAGCCTGCCTTTAGAGAGAGTGCGAAAGATGAAATGGGTTTCATGGATGGATTAGAAGAAGAAGAAGAAGAAGAAGAAGAAGAAGAAGAAGAAGAAGAAGAAGAAAGAATGATCAAACTAGAAATCAATATCCACACAATTATTGTATATAAAAATAAAGATGAAAATAAAAGAAAAATGAGTTCCAACATTACTTACCAGATAGCATTACCAGAGACAAATAGATATACAAAACCAAAGGCAGAACAAGTAGAAGAAGAAATGCGATTCTCTTTTCACAGATGATGAAATATTAATATTAATATTAATAATAATAATCATCTACATCTCTCTATATATTCTCTCTTCTGCATATTTAACCTCAGGGAACGGTGACATTTCACCTTCCCCTTCTACCCTTCCTCAAACCCCTCAAGTACCATTGCGTCCTCCTCTTTTTCTCTTCCCCTTTTTACCCTCTCTAAGTAATCGCAACTGTTTGCTTTCGCTCGGGTGTCTCGTTTCTATGCTAGTCCTAGTAGTTTTGATTCTATTCCGAAGTCTTTTCATTCCAACTTGTTAACATTTGCCCGTTAGAGGCTCATTAATCCATTTCCATTTCAAAAAAAATAAATAAACAAACTGTTCGTTATGCTTTATCTGTAATTTCAGTTTAGTAATTCAATTCAATTCAGTTCAATAATTTTAGTAATTTTTGTTAAGTAGATGCATTTTAGTAATGTCAATTCAGTAATTTTTAATTTAATAAATCTCAAAAATAAAAAAGTCTCAGAAATTGATTATTATTTCTATCTTAATAAAAAAAATTATCATCTACTGTACATATTGAGTCTTGACTACTCGTTACAAAAGTACTCGGTCAGATCCTGAATATCCAAATGGATACGATTATTGGATCTCGATTTATAGCTCATATCTAATGATAAGATAACTTACTTCATTTGTTTTTGAATGTCTATATAAAATATAAATACCTCATTACTGATCCTAATTATATTTATAGTCAGATTTAAATATAAAATTAGATAACCAAACTTGATTCATTTAGAGTGTTGTGTTAATTGAATTATATATCAAACAAGCCAATTTATCAAATTAAGCCTTGTAGAAAAAGAAAAAGAAAAAATGGTTGTCGAAGAAAAAGTGAACGTTGCATCCCAATACACACTTAACGCAAATGTACACGTGCCCACTTCGACCATATAAATTTATAAACTATTTGCCTATAAAATAATAAAAGGACTTCAACTTGATGAGAAAATTAGGTACATAGTTTTTTGCATTAGCTAAAATTTTACTTTTATATTGATCTGCGACTAAAACACATACTTGTTGACTAATAGTAATTTTATTTCTTATACTACAAATAATATAATTGAGTGTCTATTTTTTATATTTTTATGAACAAAAATGGAGGTGCAATAGCAAAATGGTAGTTACTGCATTTAGAGTAGGTGGAATTTTCTTTTATTATTATTAATTGTAAGCTTCGGAATTTTTTATTTTTTTTAATTCAAAATGGTAACATGTATATTTGTGAGAGAGATAATATTTTTCTTCTATAAGGGGGAAAAGAGGAATAGTACTCTCTAACAATGATGTTATAGAAGAAAATAAAAATAAAAGGTAATTTGATAAACATGTGTATTGTATTGGTACCATTTAGGACAGATGGCTGGCAAGTGTGGGGGTGAAAAGGGAGGTGATTGGATTGGGGTAATATTAATATAGTTCCACTAAAGAAGTCTTTGATTTCTACATCGTTATATTTTCTTAATTAATCTACTAACAAAAGCAATGTATTTTAGATTAGATTAAAAATCCAAGTTTGGATTCTCTTCTGTCTTGCCGTGCGGTGAAGGTATTAACTATACAACTAACACAAGCAATCCTCTTCCACGATTATTATTACACACTTTCCTATTGCATTTAGTATATTTCTAAGATTATATAATACAAATAATAATCATCCGATAATTCATTTTGACACTCTTACAAGTATATGCAGAATAGTGTTGAGAATCTTTGTTATACTGGCTTTTATTTAATAATAACCTCTCAATTGTTGTAGAAATTGTCCGTTTTCAAAGGTATTAGTGTTTAGAGGTTTTAATGTATATACGGAATCTGCCCCCAAAATATCAAAATTCAAAACCAAGTACTCTATATATGGTAAAGAAAAGGAGATGGGCCTCCTAACTCCAATAAAAAGAACCTGCCCCTCTAGATATGCATGCTACTTCTGAACTAAATTTCTGCAGCTTCTTCTTTTCTATACCCTTTTCTTTAAGAAAAGGAAATATAATTGCACTTTTAAGAAATTAAAGTTGCACATTTTTAAATTAAGAATATAAATACAACAAAGATATCATCAAGTATAGCACGCTGCAATTCAATCCTCCCTTCGCTTGGCTATCTAGCGCGGAAGCGGACGCTCAAAACAAATGACAGATCAATACTACTACTTGGCAGCAGTTGCCATACCTCTTTCTCTTACCATTGTCTGAACAAACAACTCCCCTGCTCTATAAGAGGATCGAACCTGCCAAAATATAATCTTATTGTAAGGAAATCACAACTTTATTTTCTCCTTTCAAACAATTCACAATCTTTACTTAGATTCTTTTGATAATTGTTTCAAACATATCATGTCAAGTGGGTTTTCCGTGTAAATAGTGTTGTAATGTAAGACATTTATGGTCCTACATTTAGAAAGGTCAACAGTATGACCTTGAACATTTTGGAAAGCTCAACAGTATGTGCTAAAGCTTAGCTAGTTGATGTTTATTAAAAGGATTATGATCTTCAAAGATCTTGTAGAGGAATGTTTCCAATAAAAATTGTTTGTTCTTGCATAAATAGCCGAGTAACCACGTGCAGTGCGAAAAGCACATGACAGTTAATTCTGGAGAAGTACATTTAGCAGTTTGAATTTCTTTCTAGGTTCACTTTGTACAATATACCCCTTGAAGAAAAAAATCATTTACACAGTTCAAGGAAGCTTACCAGAGGCCCGCTAGCCACATACTGGAACCCTATGGATTCTCCATATTCTTTCCAGAAAGCAAATTTCTCAGGTGTAACATACTCTTTCACAGTCAAGTGCAATGGAGTTGGCTGCAACACATAATCAATCATTGATTACTAAAGATCACAGAACCAATTTTAGTAAGGTTTGCTAGCAAAGAAACATAATAACATCAACTTATCGACTCCAGTACAGTTAAGAAGACAACTTAAAGTATCATTTAGCAACCACAGAATCACTATGCACAAAGGTAACATATTTGGGCCAATTAAAACTGTAGCAAGACAGACTAAGCTCTTCAAAACTAGAAAAGTAATTATGGGATTGTTGACAAGCTGGTATGATTTTGAGAAGCTTTAGAATATTGCGTAAATTAATTGGGATAGATTTGCAGACAAGCTACCTGTAAATATTGTCCAAGTGTCAATATGTCTACATCTATTGCCCTTAAATCAGCCATAGCTTCCTTCAATTCATCATCTGTTTCTCCTAGACCCAACATGATGGAAGTTTTTGTTACCATTCCCTTCTTGGTGAGCTTGGCATGTCTCAAAACTGATAAACTCTGTTCATACCTGCATATTCAAGATAAAATTAGAATCACAAGTGAGACTTATATGAGCAATATTCTCAAGATCAAACTAGTAATCTAGCCTATGGCTAAATGAGCTATAAAACTTGGTCCTCTGATGCAATCCTCTTGTTTTTGATGAAGATGTCAATGAATCAAATAAATGCATATTATTAATACGAGCATTTTACAGTCTAATTATGTCACACTTGGTAAAGTTCCATAAAGGTTCCTCTGACTTCAAAAGAACCAAGAGCAACTGCATTTGAAATCACAAGAACCATCCATCAGCCTCCAATGGCATTTCAACTACGTATTAGTTAGGTCCCAACATAACAAGCCATTTGCATAAATATAAAACAATTATTACTTCCAAAAATTTAATCCAACCAACAACATGCTACTTACCCAGCTCTAGGATCTCTAACAATCCGTTGGAGCCGTTTCACGGTTTCAATATTATGGGCAAAGACATCTAATCCTGAATGCGCCAAAGTTTCTACAGCCTTTAGGTCACCCCGAAAATCAGAGGTCAAACATTCCACCATGATCTCGGGCTTGAGTTTCTGAAAGAGGAGTCAAATCTGTCAATCGTGACCGAATTTGTTCTGCAACTATCTCTATTACCACTTGAGAAGTGTAGAGTAAGTGAACAAAAGTGCAATGAGAGAAAAACACACACCTTCATAGCTTGAACAGTCAGAGCAAAATGTCCACTTCCACCATCAGGTATATCATCACGATCTACACTGGTCAAAACTATGTAATCCACCCTAACGAATTCCAAAAACACAAATCTTAATGGGGAAAGCATGACGAAAATTAAAAGAAAGAGACAGTGAAAACAAGAGTTGCAGCATTTATGAGTTAATTTTGGGAGCATGGTTTGTGCATATATGATAATATTGTGGATCCGTTAATAACAAAAAAAGGGATAAAGAGTGGAAAAGCAGAAAGTAAGTACCCCCAGCTAGCAATGGCCTGAGCAGTGTTGAAAGGCTCGAAAGGATCGGGAGGAGGAGGATTGCGACTGGTTTTAACAGCACAAAACCTACAGCCACGAGTACAAGTGTCACCGAGAAGCATGATAGTAGCAGTAGAAATACCGTCGGAGCCTCCGTTCCAGCACTCGCCAATGTTAGGGCATTGAGCTTCCTCGCAGACAGTGTTGAGTTTCAAGCGGGAGAGGGAGTCTTTAACATCTTGGAATTTTTCACCTTGAGGAGCTCTCTGCCTCAGCCAATCAGGTTTCTTCACATTGGGATCTCTGCCCGTGTGCATTCCACCTGGATACGACGGACCTTTCGGAGTTCCGGTATCAGATTGGCATCGGATTAGAGAAGGAGACAAGGATTTGGGAATAGGGATTGAGAAGGAGATGGAGGAGGGATTAGAGACCATGGCTTGCTCCATCATAACCCAATCAATCAATTAGGGTTTGATTCAATTGAAATGGAAACAAAGACAATGCTGCACTGCATCTATCTCAATTCCCGACTTCGGATTCTCCGCCTCGGTCGTTGCAGCTGTAACCGTCGCCTGCAATTCCAAACTTTACCGCCATTCACTTTCTGGGCCGCTCAAGGCCCATATTCATCCCTTGTGTATTCTTTATTTATCATAATCAATTTATTAATTTCATCAAATATTTTTTGCTTTTCAAAATATTTAAATTATTTTTTTTGTTACAAATATTATATTAACATGATTTTAAGAAAGAGAGAGTGCAAGTGTAATTAGTATTTATTTTGAATGAAATATTTATAATGAGGCAGTGTCCTTTTTTTTCCTACTATAAATAATGGACATTCGAGGGGAGTATTACGAAGATAATGAATGTTCACATACATTCAAGAGGCAAGATTTGTTTCATCTCCTAAGGAGAAAAAATTGATCCATCTTTATGAGACAAAATTACTGTATATATATATGTGTGAATTGTAATGTTCTTATGAATAATAAAAATGATTACTCTTCTTAGTTACTTTTTATCTTTTCTTTTTAATCTCTACGTATTTAGCTAGCATTAATTTATTCTCTCCATAAATATACTTACTTAGCTTGTATTTGATCAAGTAATCACATTTGATCAAGTAATCACATTCCGATCGTTACTTTCATAACATGAACAACTATTTTTCAAACAAAATCAATTTACCATTAAACGCAAAAACCAGGTTTAAGTTCTGTTTTACTAGAACAAGTCTGTAATAGATCATAGGAAATTATGGAACTCTTCAATCACATTTCTTATCCAAATTTAATATTTGATCATACTTCATTTCTCAAAATTAACTCCTCAAAAATTCAAGCTCTATACTTATGAGAGTAGTGTACAAAATGGCAATAAAATAAACTCATTCTCAACTACATTACAAATTGACTTATCAAAAAATTTAGAAAGCTTATATATGTTGTTCATTAACTCCGCGTATGAGTGTCACTTAAGTGGCATTTGCAGCCGGTCACAAACCCGAATAAAGGAGGAGGGTTGAGGTAGGTGTGTGGCGGCCAACATTGAACATAGCCACATCTTATGACATGACCTTATATGTTATTCATTATTGCCCCACTTGTACAGTAGACATCTATTGCAACTTAAACCAATTCATAACTAGCAAAAATATTCAAATTCAAAAATCTGCCTCTCTCTCTCTCTCTCTCTCAATTTCTCTACACCTAAACTCTACTATATCAAGGAGCAGTTGATGATTGATCATCTGAATCTTCTGAATCTGAGCCATCAACCATCTTCTCAAGTGAATCCATATCCCCGGCTTCAGAAAGTGTATGCATCCGAAGTATTTCAGCATCTTCACTGTGGAAAGAAGAGATGAGAGGAATCATTATGCTTTTCTTCTCCCCTATTTGCTATTAAACGATAAAAAGATACTAACATCTAATGCTTAGTTTATGAAATTTTCATCAATTCTTTTCTCAAAACAAAACATGGATGGAAGACGTACTCTGTAACCCCAAATATCTCCTTCACCACTAACGAACTTCCCCTTGAACAAAACTCTGGCAGCTGGACAAGATGTAAGACAAAAATTAGCGTATGATAGAGGGCAAAAAAGAAACAGTTCGCAGTAAGTTTCAAAGCCATAACATTCAACGGCCTTAGATAGTTTGGATGGCACAGTTATTTCAATTGCTAGGTTAAAGACTCGGGGCACAAATGATAAGATATCATCAAACTTAAAGTTTATGATATTGGAGGTCAATGAACCCGCATCGGTTCGTCAACTTCGCAGATATGTTTGCATTTGCACATTGGATAGCCTCAAACCATTATGGTGTAATTTATCAGAGTCAAATATAAACTAAGATCTCAATCGCTTAGAAAAGGGAAGGTCTCATAAAAATCATACCTCAGACAAATAATACACCTTCCCGAAAAGGGCCTGCACAGCAAGTTTTCTTCTGAATCCTCTTTCACTATACCCTGTCGCATCCATCACAACTGGGCCTAAAGAGTAGATAGACAAAATCAGAATTGATATTACAGCCAGTACTTTTTCCAAGTGAAAATGAAGTCTTAATGTCCTTTAACAGTTGGGCACCCCCAATGCCAATCAACCACAATCCCAAATTGTAAACCCATGTGCAAAAGATTAGAAGATTCAAGACCAAAGCATATGGAACTTATGATTGCAGGACTACATATATGTTTTCCTTTTATCTCACTTTGGACATCTACATTAATCCTGAAGAATACAAAATGCCACTTAAAAGATTAATCACACTTTATCATATTCATATCTCCAATTCCCCTAGAAAGCTTATTATACATGATACACATATATTGCATTTGAGTACCATTTGTCAGAGATTAATATAAAAGTTGTTGTCAGCCTTAACATGCAGGTGAAAGGTTTCTTTTCTATTGATGCTATCTTTTTCTTTCCTACTAGAAAGACCATCTTAAACGAGATGTTATTGTAACTGTATCATGAAGCCATATAACCAAAAAGATGAATATCTCCTTGGGGAATCAGGAAGTTATAATTAAGTTACCTTTTTCCTTCACAATACGCTTTGAGATGTGCATCAAAATGTCAGCAACACGGGAGTCCTCCAACATTGAAGCTTTCCTTAGCAAGATTAAGTTGGCAACCAGCTCTGGGTTAAAAGGTTTCTCATTCAATGCATACCGAATGTACTTGCGCAAAATATCATCCATGCTAAAACCTGTCTGGATGAATTAGCAGTTGCCATCAAAACTCCAATGGTATCAACACAAATGTTCCACAATGACTAAGAAGAAGAAATGTGCAGAATTTCACAAAAACTAAGAAGAAAAAGAGTGCAGATAGGGAAGAATCTTGTATACCAAAAACAGGTTCAGTGATCTGAAAATCTGAATAGAGGTTTATATCTTGACTTTGTTTTAGCCTTACATGCAGTAATTTCAACAACCCCACATGCAGTAATTTCAACAACTTGAAGGCACGACTAATTTCCATTATACAACCAGGATAACTAACAAGAACTAAAATAGAATGTTTAACATTAATGAGAATAACATGTTCCAATCTGGCATTTCTTCAAATGAATTGACATAAAAGAGCTCGTCTGGTTCAAACTTTAAATTAGGCATCTCAATTTCATTATACAATAAAGTTGAAACAGTAATTAATCAGACCACATATTTTGAGAACTATTAGACAAATAACAATTCAGAAAGGCTCAATAACAATTAAGGTATCATAAGATTTCAATTTAAAACTCTCCAGACTCAGATATGTGTCTCACCTTCTGCTCCGCTCCCTTGAGAGCTGAATATTGTAACGCGTCTCCTCCTTTCTGAAACAGATCATCTATGAATTTGCATAATGTAGCATTTCTATTGACCTGAAAATATTACTCTCATTATGCAGAAAGAAATGGAAATTGTGTGGAAATTTCAAGACTTGGAAAAGGAAACATATGTGCGTAATAAAATGAATAAATTGAGTGTGAAATAAACTGTTTTCCGTTTTCTACACAGCGAAAACCCAAACAATAACAGACTAACAGAGACAGAACCGCGACCCTGGTTGAGTTGGGGCTGAAATATTTCACACCAGATAGACCAACTTGTTGGGTGTTATTGTGTGCTTGTGGAAGTCATCAAATCAAACCAAGTAATTTCATTATCACTTCCAATTCTGAATAACTGCTTATGTTATGGACACAGATAATCACTGTACAGCTCTCCACTCAGCATTCATAAATACATTATATATTCCAATAATTGCAAGGTCAGCTCCTCAAATCAATAATTTCTCAGCATCACAGCAAGTTCAGATTAGATTAGAACCACAAACGTTTTTATCATATAGAACCCATAAAGTGAGGAACAGCGTAACAGAATGTCATATTGGCGTAGAGGATTGAGATTTTCGAAACAAAAATGGAACTGATTGATGACAGCGGATAACTAATCATGTTGCGGGGCAGTTAATAGCAAATTTGCTATAAAAGTGGATTGGTGAAACATCCATAGGCTGCAGATTAAGGCAAACAGTATATAGCATGCACACGGGATATATAAAAAATTATTTGATCTTTCATTTAAGAGTAACTTTATCCTGATAACACAGTGATCAGAATTTAAATGCGAGAGAGCAAAACCCGGTTTATACTTGGACGGCAATAACAAGGAAATAAACCGTGGTGGAGTACAAGTCATGACATTTTACGAGAAGGTGAGTGCAACTACACTTATCATAGAGATAACACACTGTGAAATGTTTGAGAAGGGTTTTGATAGAGTTTGAACACCGAAGAACGTGAAAAATTTCAGTTAAATCCTTGCAACGAAAACAATCCCACAAGAAATATAATGAACAGAACTGGTCATGACTTTCAACTGAGTTTTAGAAACCGATGGATAATTTAAACGCCAAAGTTTTGAAACGCTCCTTAAAGATATGGAATTTCCACAAAAATGCTAGTAGAAGATTTTAGAAGGTAGCGTTCTTTCTATAGAACCATACACACGGATATGTTTGAATAAGTTTTCATCTCGCATGTGCTATGACATGCTAGAACAACAGAGAAGTTCAGTTGGGTCCTCGAGTTTGAAAACATTGCAATACATGGACAATACAGAGTTTAGAACATAGTTTAGTATCATGAAGATGTTGTGTGGTTTGCGTGAAAGTGATTGGAGTGTGCACAGCAGAAAATGCTATCATAGAATTACTGACAGAACTAAACAACAACAACAACAACAAAGGCTTAGTTCTGAAATAATTCGGGGTCGGCTAACGTGAACCATCATAAACCGTAAAGCTCAAGTCTTTTCGGCGACATAAATTTTCCTGCGCAACTCCATCCTATAGACCACCATATTATCCTGAATCCCTAATAAACTCATACCACTCTCAATCACCCTCTTCCAAGTTTGTTTTCTTAGGCCTTCCCCTACCCTCAAAGCATCACTCTCCCATCTTTTTATATGGGCAAACCACCTTAGTTGACTTTGCCTCATCTATGTAACTCCTACTTTGGTCCTAATAATTTCATTTGTGAGAAGTAGAATTAGTGAAAATAGAGAAGACATTTAGGTTGTAAGAAGAGAGAAGTGAAGTGACCTGTTTGCGGCGCTGCTCTGTAGGAGAAGATAGCTTCTTGACGGTCTTAACAAAGGCAATGACGAAGGTGACGCCGGCATAAGCTAAAGGGATAGCAAGAAGCCAAGGAAGAGAGGTCTGACCAACTCTAGGGCCGGGAATAGCCTGAGTAACAGAGCCGGTGAATTCAACAAGGTCAAGGGCTTTGTCCTGAACCCAAGGCAACTCCTCTTCCACCTCTATTTCTTCATCTTCTTCGGATTTCTTATTGTTCTGGATGGAGCTGCTGCTCTTACCACCTGCCGCCGCCACAACATGACTTCCGCACCTTAATCTTCTGTGGAGAGGGAAGCACAAGTGGTTTGAGCTGGAAGATAGACCTGATTTCGGAAATTGATGTCGCCACGACGACGACGTAGACGAAGCAGTAGCTGGAACAGCTGAAAGAGAAGCCATGGGCGAAATGGTTCATCACTCAGAGTGGGTAGCGCTTTTCACATTTTCACAACAATTCCCAAGCCCAAGCCCAAGCCCAAGCCCAAGCCCAAGCCCAAAGCATATGGAAGTTATGATTACATGACTATAAGTATGTTCTCTCTTATTATTGTCAACAGCGTTGCTTCGAGTTCGGATTTGGGTTCCTACAGGTTCAGTTTCGGGTTCTAGTTTAGAGTTACGGTTAAGATTAGGATTTTTATACACCATTAGATTGAATTATTATTAATTCAATGGCGACTCTCCAAATTAAATTTGGAGATCTACACACTAAGAGAATAAGACTGTAAATATGTTTCTCTTTTATCTCTTTGGACATCTACGAGAAATTTTAGTGTATGTCAGGCATACTGGTGACGTGGCATGCCATGTCTTTACTTTTTTGACACATGACATCTCAATTAATAACAATTTAGCATTGCGTATTTAATATTTTAGTTAATAATTTATATAAAATTCTAAACCCTCCAAAATAAACCATAAGCCATTAATCATTAACCTGATAATGTATATCACTTGTCATCAAATTATAGGGTTAGCATACAGAATGATGTGGTATGTTCGACATATATTATAATTTTTCTCTACATAAATCCTGAAGAATACAAAATGCCACTTAAAAGATTAATCACACTTTATCATATTCATATCTCTAATGTCCCTATAAAGCTTATTATATACAATGCACATTTATCGCATTTGAGTGCGTTTGTGAGATTTATATAAATGTTGTTGTCAGCCTTAACATGCAAGTGAAAGGTATCTTTTCTATTCCTATCTTTTTCTTTTCTAAGGCCTAAATACAATAGGAAATACCATCTTAAACAAAATGTTATTGTAATGCAGACATGAAATAATAGATTCACGAAATAATTTTCTATAAAAGTATAAATGTCTTAACAGTTAAAATATATAACGTTAAAATTAAAAGAAAGAGTAAAAAAACTTAAAAAATAATTTATAGCAAAAAATAGAGAGCTCTAAATATATTTTTGAGAATAAAAGGGCTAAACAATAAATTAGGTAACAATTTGGGGAGTAGGTAAAATAATATAATTAGATAATAGGAGACGTAAATTACAGAAACCCTAGTGAGCGAAATCTCATATATCTTACCCACCATTTCATTACTTTGTTGTCGCCGTCCTTGTCTGCTTCCTTCGTTAGGAGTTGTGTGATCATCAATGGTAAGCAACCCTCTCTTTTTTATGTATCATCTGTCTCAGTGTAGGTGTATTTTCTTATAAGAAAGTGAATAAAATGTACAGGGTAAGGGTACCGGAAGTTTTGGTAAGAGGAGGAACAAGACCCACACCCTTTGCGTCCGGTGCGGCCGCCGCAGCTTCCACCTCCAGAAGAGCCGTTGCTCCGCCTGTGCTTTCCCCGCTGCCCGCGTCAGGAAGTGTATGTTTACTCTCTTACCTCCTTTATCTTATGCCATATTAACTCTCTATATGATTTTAATTTTGTTGTTAAAGCTCCTAACTTTTATGTTCCTATGTTGATGTATATGTGTTCCAATTGAATTACGTTAGAATTGGTGTCTCAGTAGGACATTGGGGTTATCATTTACACATTTGTATCCTCAACATTCAGCTTCAAAATTAAGTTTACTGTGTAGACAATTCAGGCTGTAAACACGATTTTGTATCCTTGCTTCCTCAACATTGAGCTAGATAATAAAGTTCACTGACCTGGCTATTGGAAGCTGTAAACAAGATCATTTACACATTTGTATACTTGTTTTCTGAACATCGATGAGCTAGAAAATGAGTTTACCAAGGAGGCCATTGAGGCTGTAAGCACGACCACTTTCACATTGTCTCAGCATTGAGCTAGAAAATAAGTTTACTGAGGAGGCCATTGAGGATGTTAACATAACCACTTACACATCTGTCTGACTGAGCATTGAGCTAGAAAATATAGTTTACTGAGTAGGTCATTGGGCTGTAAACACGATAGTTTACACATTTGTCTGACCAATTTACACATTTGTTTGAACATTGAGCTAGAAAATAAAGTTTACAGAGCATTCCAATTGAAATTATATCGTTCATCTGATGCAATTTAAAATTGTCTACAATATTTTTAGTTTGTTGTTAGTTCAGTTAAAGCTGTAATTTTTATGTACCTATGTTGATATTTATGTGTTCCTATTGAATATTGAGCTGCACCATTGAGGCTGTGCATATAAATGATTTTCAGTCCAAACTGATTTTAGCTTTTTGCATATGTAGAATAAAGCAGCCTAGTTTTCTAATTTTTGAGGTATTTTAGCTGTGCAATTGCATTATGGAAAAATGAGATTTTTGTAGTTTATTGATATTGTAAACAAGAATATGTACATTTGTATCTTCTTTTTGTTCGAAAATTGGAGCATGATACTTGTTTCTGAACATTAAGCTAGAGAATTAACACATGTATGCAAGATATATCTAAGCAATCAGTTGATCCTTAACCCCAGTCTTAAATTATTGACTTTGCTCTCTTGCATCCTTTTGTGCATGGGTTTATTGTAGATACGCAATTGTAATTGCAATGTGGGAGAATGGTTTCTGTATCATTGATTATTTATATTCTTGCTGTCAGACAATTGGAGTGAGAAGGCCATCCGAAGAAAGACAACCGGAACAGGAAGGATGAGGTATATGCGCCATGTTCCTCGCAGGTTCAAGAGCGGTTTCAGAGAAGGTGATATACTGTCTTTTCTTTACGTTTCTTTTGGGTATTGTTACATATTTCTTGTCTTGAATTAATATATGATCTCTCTTTTGTAATAGGCACTCAAGCAGCACCTAGGCAAAAGGGAGCAGCTGCAGCATCTGCTTAAGTTGAAAGATGATCGACATAATTCTCAAACAGCAAGTTATTAAATTTTTGCAGGACAAATGTTAAGAGAGATTGTTTATTAATGTACTTCGTACTATTTAGTCTCTTTGAGTTTTCTATGATGTCTACTTGATTTTGAATGGTAATGTTGGGATCTTCACCAAGTGGAAAGAGCTCTTTCTTATGATTAATGTGCTTAAATACAGAAGCATTACATCACTGTCTTCCGGGGAAGAGTGAAAATGGATGTATTTGAAATGGATATATTTTCCATCCTCTGCCGCAGTATGCCAATATTTTACAATCTAGCATTGTTCGAAAAGAGTGAAGTGAAATAGTCTTGCATATATCTCTGCTTATTTTCAGTCAGTTTTATTAAAATCTTTCTATTCTACTATACTGCCAAATGAACCGTTCCACCAATCTACATTTCTGATTTCCTTTCTTTAAGAAACTATCATGATCTCCTTGAACACAGTTCTATTTTGGGGGAGCCTGCATTTGATCCAACCATTCAATTATATGATTTAATCAAACAAACAATTGATGAATATTCACTTGATGCAAGATGGAAAATGAAGTTGAAGAAACTCATAAAAAAGGGTTACAAAAGCCAAATGACATGATAAGACCTGCCCAAAAGCCAGCCAACACAATCCTTTCCGTCCTTGAGACTGTATCATTCGTACATCAGAGATGATACTTCAAACCCAAGGTACAAGTTCTTGAGATATAAGCACATGAAGCCAAGAGCAAGTTTCTCCAAAACCGGAAACTGAAAGTTGAGAATATTCTTCTGATGCATCACCAACAATTTTAGCTACAGTAAGAAGGACATATCATATCACAATTTGACTAGTAGCCGCACTCATCAGTGCTTGATTCCCTTTCTATTTTTTAACTATCATTCTGGTCAACCCAGATTGACTTTTTCTTTGCTGATGTCCCCAGCCCTTTCTCTTTGCTTCATATATATCCATTTGTTTTTGTTGGTTAATGTCTACCAAATTCATCTAGCTTCACTGGTAGATTGATTTTTCCCTTCTCAGCATTCCAGCTTGGGCTGCACTAGTTTCTGCATCAAGAACTGCTCCCATGTTCACCAAAACAACCATTGTGACCTTCACTACTACTTCTACCCCCATCAGTTCATCATCTTTATCCCTAAGGTAAGAAACAGTTCACAGAGTAGAATTTTAGAGGAAGGTTTAGGTTAAAAAAGGTGGATTAAACTCAAAACGAATATATATGCAAGCATAGACTAGTTTAATCTATACCAGCAGAAATTCAGATATGTAACAGGACATGAAGCTGCTTTTGCATAAAGATTAACTTCTCACCTGAAATTGGCAGAGAAGTTCTCAAGAGATGTCCTATCCAATTGAACATTCAAATTTGGAATGCTGATTAATATGGGTTGATGGTCTTTTTCTTCCTTGTCATACACTTCTTTTCACGATACAAGTTGTAAGCTTTATGACGACACTCAATAAATTATCATTTGAATTATGTTTTCAAGCAAACATTGATGCTGGCAATGCTTATCATATCAAATTTCAATGGTGAGCATATCAATACAGTCATACAAGGCGATTCATGACATATACGTCGCAGAAATATCAAGAATACTGAAGAACACTCCTCCAGTATGGAAATTCCAAGGACCGCTAAGAACTGTTAACTGGAACAGGTGGACCTGATTAACTCAACCACTTATAATATGATTTTCCTGTTTCTAGATCACAAAAAAAATAAATTTGATCCACTTTTTAGCTGTTGCAGATCATCCCTAGACTTATAATAATTTGCTAAGTGCTAACTAAGAAAAAGTGAGTCACAATGCTTCTAATTACAAAGTGGTTGCTCTAAAAGCTGCAAGAACCTAAAAGCCACTTGGATGGTACTTGACAAGCTTGCCAAATATTCAAACTGGTCGAAATGCTCAGCAACTTCTATGCATATAGATTAATCTAACTTTCAAGAACCGAAAAGAATTACTACTTCAGTTGCATATTGATTACTCTTTAACTTCAAGAACTGAAAAGAATACACAATAAAGCTTGCTTAGAAAATTCTGTTTGAAGCCCTAGAGCATAATGAGCTACAGAAAGGTGTATGTGCTGCAGGCATATGAAGAGAAACAAAAGATACTCTAGAAAAGCTCCAGTGTCCGATATCAAGGGTGAACCACACTATCGAAACAAAGAGGTAATCAGGGAAGTTGTACATTCAAAAGCGAAGGACCACTTTAACATGAAGTTGCAACTTCAAAGAATTAACTGATGGAATAAATTGACGCACAGTAAGCGTTATCTAGCATGAAAGTCCAATAAATTTTCTCAGCCTGAGTTATCAATAATTCCACTTGAACATGCACCCATAAGTTTATAACTTTATTTGATCCAATCCATTCAATTAGATGATTTCATCAAATAATTGATGAGTATTCACTTGATGCAAAATGGAACACGAAGTTGAGGAAACTAACAAAAGCCAAAGGACATTATAAGTACCTGTCATACCTTGTCACACTTGGGCCTGCCCAAAAACAAAGAAACCATAATCCACACTGTTCTTAAGACTGCAACATGCAGGCGATACTTCGAACAAGAGGTACAACCTTTCCAAATAAAAGGACATGACGACAAGAGCAAGCTTCTCCAAACTGGCACAAGCATATATTTCTCAACAAATTGGATCAATACTTGCTGTATTCCTTCATTCCTTGAAGAGCTGAGCTGGTCGCCTTCTTTGACTGCTGATCATCCATATCAGACCATTTCTTCCATTTTTGGTAAAGAAAGTATAGAAAGTATTTGATCTAATGCATCGCTAAACTGATTACTGTATTTGTCCTTATCTAAACCTCAATAATAACTTGTAGGGAGTTATATAGTTTGCAGTTCAGAAACTTCTCAAAATTAGACTTTACAGCTTCCACTTCAATTTAAAACCACAAAAAACATAATCCATATTATATTTAAACACTGAATCAATTACATGACTGCTATTCACTTGTCATATAGTAAATGCTTGAAAACCAACAACATTAGAAGCTCCAAATAACAAAAGATGACCTGCTAAGTGCTAACAAAGCAAGATCTATTGCGTCCTAAGTTCAACATTTGCGATGTTTTGCAAGATCACCATTAATATTCACAGACAAACTAGGTTGCCAGATACAAAGACAACTAAAAGAAAGAGCTCAAGCCAAGAAAATTTATTTCCTAACCTCACAAAAGTCAATCATAATAGCCAAGCATATAACAAAATTGCTTTTGGAACTTGTAAGAATACTTTAAACCTGCTAACACTGGGAAATATATGGGGAAACAATTGTACTGACAAATAATGATGAAAAATGATAGGCCTTTAAATTCAATCTTAAGGCATATACTGCAGAAAGTAAGCATAAAACACAACAAAAACATTACTATCTCAGATAGATTCGCATACCATTTCTTTTATTGTCACAACTTCGTTACTACCAAGCACATAAACCTTGAGCAAACTCACCAGAATATGTTCCGGTCATTCATAGGATGATCTGCCTTAACAATTCTCTCTTCAAAAAATACCAAGCAATGGTGGAAGTATTCCTGAAAAATGATTACTACAGTAAAGATCGCCCAGAACTACTCTTTGGAATACTTTCCAAGAACTCGGCCCTTGCAGCGGAATCTCTAGCAAATCGACCAAGTACAGCAATCGTAGCTGTGCTACTTCCAACCTTTTCAATACCTCTTGAAATCATACAAGTATGATTAGCTTCAACAACTACCATCACATCTTCACCTAACAATGATGCAACAGTCTCTGCAATTTGCCTGGTAAGTCTTTCCTGCACCTGTAGCTTGAAACCGTAAAATTGTACTATTGACTGCAAAAGAGATTTTCCTACAGGGTTAAATCCTTCAGCAGGGAAGTAACCAATATGCACAACACCATAAAATGGAAGTAAATGATGCTCGCACTGTGACCAAATTGATAGGTTCAGCTCAGAACACATGCGTTCTTTATTCTGGCTGACATCCCCATTGACCTTAGGAGAACCTGTCCCAACACAACCAAAGCCATTTAGCTGCATACCCAAATTTGAGGTCTGGAAGTTCATTAGCCACTTCACGAACCGACTAGGAGTTCCAACAAGCTCTTTCCTTAATGGATCTTCTCCTATAGACATGAGAATTGATGCAACCGCACTTACCATTCCTTGACTCAGTGGTTCAATCTTGGATGAAAATTTAGGAGATTTGGATGGACACCAACATGGGTCAGAAGAGTGTTTCATCT
Source organism: Euphorbia peplus (assembly GCA_028411795.1). Taxonomy (NCBI): domain Eukaryota; kingdom Viridiplantae; phylum Streptophyta; class Magnoliopsida; order Malpighiales; family Euphorbiaceae; genus Euphorbia; species Euphorbia peplus. The sequence continues at coordinate 305,816 of CP110843.1, read as the reverse complement.
GAGATACATCTACACCTTTGAGCTTCAGAAGACTAAGAAAATCAGACCATATGTCTGCATTTTCATCTTCGAGAACACCAGAACCTGAATGGGCCATAGTTTTTACCCATCCTTGGTGATCTGAATCAAGTAAGGAATCCAAATTGGGAAAATTGATGTGCAAACAATGGAGCAGAACTGCAACTCCAGCAGGCTTGATCCCATGTTGCAAAGCTGAACAAATTTCACTTGCCAAACGCTGGGGATGCTGGAGTCGCTTTGCATAAACATCAGCAACTCGAGAGAGCTTGCTTAATCCTACTACCCTGTGAGCAGTTGGGACATAACCTACATGACACTTGACCTGAATGGGAAGCAAGCAAGACTCACAATATGAGAAGAGATCGAGATCTCGAACAATGACGAGGCCACCGACTCCTCCAGCATTGTCCAAACCAGGTTCGGGGAATAAAGCAGTGCGTATGATTTCCTCAGCATTTTCCTTATAACCTGAAAGAAACAATAGAGAATAATGAGCAGAAATGAAAAACAAAAAGGAAAGATGTAGAGTAACAGTAGAGACCTTTGGTAGCATAGAGAAGGGCCTTAGCAACACGAAGAGGGGTCTTTTTGAGACCATCTCTGTTGATATTTTCACCGAGAGCTTGCAATAGAAGTTGGACAGAATTTTGAATAGCAAAAGTATCAAGTTCTAGCTGTAGGAGATCAAGGCAATCATCATCATCCACTTTCAATCCACTTTCTATTTCCACATCCAACGCGCCCATTGCTACACCAAAATCCAATCTTGCAATCAACCACCCAACAAAAACCGCGCTTCTGGATCAGATTGGGTTTCCTTTTCACTTCCTATATTTTACCTTAATTGCCTGCCATATTCCCAAACGACGACGTTCCAGCATCCCACCACATTCACATCGAGCCCACCAAAAAAATAATCAAACACGACCACCTCACATCAACACCATACTAATTTTTCCGATTTTGTATCACAGGAAATGACACCTTAATTTCCATATTGTCTTCGGGTCAACATTAAAAACACAAAACTCACTCGAGACTTTATAATTTGACTTTAATGTCTTACGTTCTGCAGATTGAGTGATTATTTTATGTATAAATTGCATTTTTTATAGGGTAATTTCTTAGAAAAATTCATGCATTTAACTAATAAGTGGAAAATTCATTAACGGTGTTAAATGTGATGATGTGGCAAGGGGTAAAGTGTGGAAAATGAACTTTTAATAACATAACTAATAAATTAAGATCAAAATACCTCTTGTCATATCATCACATTTAACACCGTTGATGGATTTTCTGCCTTTTAGGTAACGATGATAATTTTCTGCCTTTTAGGTAACGATGATAAACACAATCCTCTTTTTGTCAAAAAAGTAAACATAAACACAATTTTGACAAAATTAATAAACACGAAATTTTTTAAAAAAAATTTACCATGTGTACGAAATATTTTACATATTGTGTTTTTTGACACAAACACAAAACTTGACACGACTGAACACTAAATTGTCACCTCAACTAGTAATAAATAGATAAATAGTGTACAATACACCATTCACCCTGTTTGTGCATGAATAAATTGATTTTATCAAGGCAAAATTCTGAATGCATTAATTAAGCTCTTGATTACTGGTTTTAGTTAAATTAAGTTCTAATTCACCCTGATTATCTTCCTAAGTAGAAAATGAATACATTTCTTTTAAACATCATGCGACTCTACTTCAAATACAGTAATAAAAGCTCCACTGATCAAAAAAGTTACAGGATGAATACATATATATGTTTCCATTAAAGCTCCAGTTAAAAAATCAATATCAGATCAGTACATTTAAGATCTCAGTAACTGCAAAAATGAGAAAGTAGAGAACTCCCCCCAGTTATTACTACCAGTTCCCTCGATTCAATGCTTCCTCCTCCAGCTTCAGGATTCAAAATATGAACCCGCATCTTTATGCCAACACCACATGCAACTTACTTCCAGATAGAAGGTTCCACTCCAGTTGCGATGCTTTTAATTGTTTGCTGCATTTCTCCAACAAACCTTTTTGACTCGTCAGGCAAAAAGTATTAACTAGTAAAGGTGAGATCTTTGCTCCACTTTACAAGGCCTCCCTAAGACTAAACATCCTTGCTATGTCCCTTGCACTGTCATAATCATCGAGCTCAACCAGCATCTTCTTCAATCGACGGGCCAGGCCACTAGTCTCATTTTCAGTCGCACTTGATGCATGCTTCTTCTCTAGCATCCTTCCTAATGACATTACGTAATCCACCAAGTATTGCAATTTGTGCCTGCGAATTTGGAGGAAAAAATTGGCTCAACATGAAGTTTCAATATAAAAGTTTTAAGGATAAATGATGTGAACTTCAAGTAGAAGTCAAAAGGCAACCCCCCAAGATAGGAAGGCGGTGGCGGCTTAGCCCGAGCCGCCTCTCGCCTGAGGCGACAGAAGGTGTCGCCTTTTAAAACTACGATATGCAGTCAGCACTCAGTTTGGTTACAAAGCTCCATCTTCCAATTCTATTCCACCCAATAGAGATATTTAGCCAGCACATCAAAATTTACAGTTCAGACAATCAATGCTTCTAACTTCCTATCTTAGTAAACAACATAACCGACCTCCTTGCTACAACAGTTCTAATTCTGGAAAACATGTACTCAAGGTTTATAACTTTATTCGATCGAACCTGTTCAGTTATACTATTTTACCAAATAACTGATGAATATTCACCTATGTAAAGGAAATCCATAAGATAAACAAAACCACAAAGTACCTGGGGTCCCTATTGACACTTCGACCTGCCCAAACACCAGATAGAGAAGCCACAATCCTTTCTGTTCTTGTGACTGCATCATGTACATTAGAGGCAATACTTCGAACATGAGGCAGAACCTTTCCACATAACAGTTCATCAAGGGCAAGCTTCTCCAAAACTGGCAATGTCAGGACATCTTTCCATAAGCATATATTTTTCATCAATCGGATTGACATCCCAAACCGATAAGCTGCAATTCGTGCAGCACTGGGTACAGCCTTAAGCACAAGTGGGCTCCATGTTGGAACCTGTTGCAGGGAAGAGAGAGGGATAATATTATGAACCATTATACTTGTGTCTGTCAATATACCGAGGGGGAACAAATCTTAGAGAGAAAGAAGTTAGATAGGACTTTTGAATCTAAAAAGATATACCATAATGTCAGCAACAGCATCAGTTAGGCGGGTGCGGATTGCAACCAAAAGCTCTTGTAAAGCCTTGCTAGAAGATGGAACATAATTTGTAACCAATTTTATGGCAGAAACAGCATTTTTAGTTTCCCGTGTACTCAGCATGTCCCAACAATGAGCTATTTCATGATGCAGAACAGGAATTGCAATCTTTTCAACTAATTCCGGAATGAGGTTTCCATCAACATCATCTGATTTGGGATCACTTCCATCTTCAGGCAAACCATAATTGAATAACAATGAATGCCTGCACAGGATAAGAAACAGTAAAATGAAACAAAGTTAGTCAAACAAAACGCAAAAGTCTGTATTGCTAAGTATATCTATTGGGCCTAAGTCAAATTACAAAACAGAAAAACAAAGCGTTAACAGATCAAATCACAAAATCCAATTCCATGGTGAAGAAACTCCATCGATAACATAACAGATTATTCAACCCAAAAAAACAGAGTTTAAAGCGTCAAGAGTACCATTTTTTTTTTTTTTGAAAGAAAGCGTACCACTTCATATCATAAAAATCTGCATCCTCGTGAAGAGGGTCCCACTTTAGAAGTTCCAGCCTCACATATGGAGAGAATATGGCCGGTGCACTTAGAGATATGTAAGCATCTCGATAGCTTGCTGTATATTCTTTCTTCCATCTTTCAAACCGTTCTTTTACCACTGAAAGTTGAGAATATTCCTCTGATGCATCACCAAAAATTTCATCTGCAGTCTGAAGCAACATATCTCGATTTGACTCATAAGCTGCACTCTCACTATCACTCTCATCTGTACTTGATTCTCCTTCTATTTTCTGACTAGAACCATCTATCTCCATAGAAGAGAATCTCTTTGACTCAAATTGACTTCTTCTCCGTTGACGTGCCTCAGCCCGTCGCCTCATGTCCATTCGTTTCTGTTGGTTAATATCTCTACCAAATTCATCTAGCTTCACTGGAAGTTTAATTTGTTCCTTCATGGAAACTGATGCAGCTTGGGCTGCACTAGTTGCTGCAGCAATAACTGCAGCGCTGCTGCTCCCATGTTCACCAATAACCAACATTGCCGCTTTAACTGCTGCTTCTACCTCCATCATCTCATCGTCATTATCTGCAGTTCTCCTTTCTAAAATAGAAGATGCACGTTGTTCATGAAGCTTCTGCATCTGCTCTTCCAATTCCTCAATGTAAGGTGCTTTATGCTGAAAAGTGAAAATTACAGGGAACTGGTAAAACAAGAGTTGATAAGGGCACAGGATGCTGAAGCAGCCTGATGTTACTTCTAGCAAATATAACTACAAAGAGATCAATGTAGACACATTAAAGATACAGACTTACAACATAATCTGACCTCATGTTTGCTTATATTCACATTGTTACGATAGGAACAGAAACTAATTAGGAATGAATTAGGTTGTTAATTAGCTTATTATTATTTAGGATTATTGATTACTTGGTATTTAGGAATATTTTAGAGCTGTAAACAGCCTATTTATAGTCCTCATTCTACTGTAACAATTAATCAGAATTATATCGAACAAACGTTTATCATTTAACTTTCTCTTCCCTGCTTTCTTTCCCTCTTATCTGTGTTTCTTCCGATCTCTCTAAACTTTCTTCTCATTTCTTAATCTTCTCCTAACCCTAAATCCTATTTCTTCTCTAATTTCTACTGCTAAATTACGTAATCGTAACACACATCTAACTCCAAGTGCTTTGTGTTTTATAGGCTTTCATATTAGCGAACTAAAGCCTCCATTACAAGAGCAGGTAAAGGTAAGAAGAGCTCCAGATGAATAACTAGTAGATATTAAAGGGAATTTTAGGTGAAAAAAGGTGAATAAACCTAACATAGACATACATGCAGGACACAAAATAGATAAAGTCATACCTGCAGAAACTCACATATAACAGAAACAAAGTCACGAAGCTTTTGCATAAAGATGAACTTCTCACCAGCAGCAGATAAAGACTTCTCGAGAGAAGTAATATTCATCAACGAGGCCGATAAATTCTCATTAGTCTTGGACGAAAACGAAACCGTTCTGCTGTAAGATTCCTGTAGTAAAAAGAGGAAAAAGAAAATAAGGTTAGATGCAGATAAAAGCAGTTGCCCACAATAAGGGTCTAACCAATAAATAGGCCTTTAATATGTTTTAACATTAATATCATGGGTTCAATAATGTAATTAAATGAGATCCATAAACATTCTTGAACCGGGGGGGGGGGGGGGGGGGGGGGGGGGGGGGGTCTTTCTCCAGGATCAAGTGAAATTAATGAAAGCTGAGATTTAATAATGTTGGTCGGTGATAGCATAATGAACTCCACGTGAGAGCTTTACATGTCTCTAGCTCTTACAGAAAAAGCTAGCTAGAATAATCTGGTTCTATTAATCTTTTGAAGTTGCTCTTAAACACGTATCTTTCATGTTAATCTTCATCAAAGGCATAGGAATAACTGCTGATAATGATAACCGGTATCAAACTACAGACTACTACAAGGAAGCGTCAATAGATAACAACTGAATGTCTAGTTCAAGTTCTCAAATAAATATAAATCATGTGCCGATTACTAAAATGAAATTGCGAATTGAAAAGTCAGGACATCTTATATGAAGATTTGTGGTATAATAGAATTTTGAAAGAAAAAGGGTATTTGAGATTTCAATTCCAATATAAAAACTTCCATTATAAGCATACCTTGAGTCTTTGAAAATTTTCCAGCAAAGCTTTCCTTGCTATCTCTCCTTGTTGTGGTATGGGCAGGGCATCTAAACCTTGAGATTCTACAAACGCTCCTCCGATGCTTGGAACAGTGTTGTAAACCATTGGCCTCTGTGGCTGCGGCTGCTTATTAGGCATCACAGTAGCAGCACTACTTGTGAAAACCCTGTTAGTACCAGCCCCATCGTCCATTCTCTTCCCTAGACCCTTTCTACATTGCTCTGCCTCCCAAATCTTGTCTTCCTCATCCTCCTCGTCATCGCCACCACTTTTGACATCCTGTGCAACCACAGTACTACTCGGATATCCACCAGCATTACCCCCAATAGCTGCTTTAACACGACTGTTGTCATCATCCTCATTGTCAAAATCCTCGAAAACGCCATGGCTGGTGCTGCCCTCTTTCTTCCCAATCATAGCAATCCGTGTCCTGTACTCAGGCTCCTCATCGCTGAACCCATCTGCCGCCCCAAGATTAGAGCCTCCATCCAAGGAGATATAATCAGGAGCTGCCGCTCTGGACTGCCTCAATCGTTCCCTTTTCGCCCTGATTTTCTTGATCGTTTCCTCATCAGGAATCGAGGAATACTCATTGGATGATTTCCCCAAACCCAACGATGCCAATCGATTTTCCGTATCAGTATCCTCCTGGGAATGCAAATTTTTGGGTTGTTCTAGGGTTTGAGAACCGGGGTCTTCCTTGAGCGGTTTGAGGAGCCCTTTGAGGATAATTTTAGGCTCAGAAGTAGATGAAGAAACGTTCTTTGACGAGGTAGGTTTAGCAAGAGTGCGGGTGTTCTTTTGAAGCTCGAGAAGCGCTTCTTTCGTATAAGTACCAGCTTGGGGAAGCACATTGGAGGTGGTAGACGACGGCGGAGGAGGTAGACGATCCTTGGTGACGGTGAGCTTGTGAGAGGAGGAGCTGGTACGAGAACTAGGTTTCCGAGAAGAAGAAGAAGATTTGGCGGAAGAGCGGGAAGGAGTATCTTCGTCTTCGTCATCGGCGAAGCTGAGGAGCTTCTTGGGCTTCGAAGAAGCTTTGCGGGCAGCGGCGGAAGGTGTGGTGGTGTCATTGTCGTTGTTGCCGTCTTCGCCGTCGTCACCTCGTCGGCGAAAATTTCTTGATTTGGCAGAACTCATAATAGTGATTTAATTGAAAAGTTCAATTCTGATAGGAATAAGGGTTTAGCCTTTTAACTAATTGTTATTGCTAGCGGTTTATCTCTCTTTATACAAACACAAAATGTATGAAAGGAAACCCGACTTGATCTAAGAGATAAATCTGGCTCATTTCAAAGTCATTAGTATAATTGTTGCATTTTTTTCATTCCCTAATTGGATAAGAACACCTTCACCTTTTTCATTATAGGCCAATTTAACATTGTTGTAGAAAGAAGCATATGTTGTTAGAGAAATTGCTATCGAAAAAACAAGCAAAAATTGTGAAGTGTTTAGTAAACTCATTTCAAATGTCCTAAAAGTCAAGCAATAAATAAAAAAATATTTTCAAACGTATTAAAAGTTAAGTTTATTTTAATAAAAAAATATTAATATCAACATTTTGTACGAATTCTAATAGGTACTTTTTCAAACGCTATAAATTATAGCTTTTGCTGAAAGCAGTTTTCCCTGCTTTTCCACCTTTGTTAGAAAACAGATTTGAATTTACCTGGGAAAGCAATGTCAAACTGGCCCTACATATCCTTATTCCCTCACATTCTTCCATAGCCTCATTTCATCAACAAATTAACTAACAATCAAGATGACAATTCAACTCAATCCATTATGCATATAATAATCCACAAATTTATGTAAGTAATGTATTACGTTTTACCCACCTTTCAATATCAACTGCTTAAGATGTTAAACATAAATTTATATGTGAAATCATGTGAAAATACTTTCGGAGTTTAAATTCAATGCTTTTCACCTCCAAAACGAACATTCTAGTTGAAAAATCACATAATGCAATTTCGAGGACACACTGGATGACATATACAACGTTCTTATTCCATTCAGATTAAAACACTACTTTTTTGTAATTTTTGGCGTTGGATCTCTAGCTCCAAAACGCTCCATATCATTTAAGTAGCATTCCACGCAACGTTACAAAGTTTGTAGCATACTCGTAGCACTTACATAGGCGCAACAACAATTGTTGTAGTGTGTCAATAGCGTCTTATCTAACGCTATTAGGCAGAACTGCAATTTGTAGCGTTGTAAAAAACGCTAGATGGATGCCACAACATGTTTTGTAGCGTTTTAACTAAGCTACAAGGTTGTAGTGCACCTCGTAGCGTTTTCTCTAGCACTACATGTAAGCTACATCCAAATTGCCCCATTTAGTAAGTGTTTGTCATTGTTTAATGGTAATGACTGTGGTGTTTAAAATCGCAATGTGTACCCTGCTCGTAGATATCTGGCACTACCCGTCCCTAATGGGACTACCTGTATCCGGTCTAAAAGGGTATGGAACGGTATGGGATTAAAAATGCTACCCGTGATGGGTATGGGATTATCACCTAAGGTACCCGTTACCCGCGATATATTTGACGGGTAACACGTAATGGGTACCCGTCCCGTGATTTTCAAAAAAAAAAACTATATATAAAAATAATGTACACACGACTTGAACAAATGACCTTATTCCACTGGCTCATTAGCTATAACCACTAAATCAATTTCATTTTATTGATTAATTTTTACGATATACAATCTTTATTCATCATTTTTGAAATGTATTGTTAAATAATTTCTTCAAATAATGTGTTGTTCAATTTGTTATGTAATAAAATATATTATTATAAACGAGTGAGGGTATCCGCGGGTACCCATTATCTAAACGAGTAAGGGTAAGGGATTTGAAAAGTATATCCGTTAGGGTAATGGGACAGGTACGGAAAGTGCCAAAATAAACAGGTAAGGGTATGAGATTAACACTACCCATGGGTATCTTACCATTGCCATCCCTAGTGGTGTTTTGTTAATTGTATAAGGATGGCCTTTGATGTTATTTGTATGCTCTCATGGGATGAAATTGGAAAAATGTTCGAGGTAAGATGTAATACATGGCGGTCAATCGAAGTTATCACGTATTCCAAGAGGAATGATGTTTCATAATATAAAATAGACAATTTACGACTATCTAAGTGTTGATTCAAAATCATATGACCTAAAAATATTCTTGCAGTCATCGTACGGTGTCAACAAAGTTCTTGGTAGAGTAACTCCAATTCAAGATGACGTTGAGTTTATGTGCTTCATAGATTATTGTCATAAGAATCCGAGCGATATGATTTTACTATATGTGAATTTATATTGCAAAAAGAACACGGAGGAAAAACGATTCGGAGTAAGGGAAAAATTAAGGTAAAAGAAGATACGACACCACCAAAAGTTTTTTTTTTTTTACAATCATGTGCTATTTCTACACCAAATTTGACAATAATGTAAGAGTAGAATAATTACCTGAATTATATGATCTAACGGAAAACCAAATTTTGAATGTTCTTGTTGGTTTAGATAACTATTGTTACTAGTCTATATTTTACATTATCCTTTGGACTAATGAGAATCGTTCATCAAGACACTTTGACTTACATGACTTGGTCAATAATTCATACATGCCATATGATTCGAGTTAAATAGTCAAAGTTTCTATGAGATTCTCTCCTACGTGGATTCTACTTCTTATTTAGTGACATATCTTGAATAAGAAAGCTTCCACACTAAGAGAATGTCTTATAGAACCCTCTTGATCGACCTTCATAGATACTCATAAACAATCCTAAACCGACTATGATCATAATTTCCCTTATATAAAGGCATTGTATATGCATATATAAGGTACATTCATTATATTCAATCTCTTGAGTATATTTCCCTATATTTTCCAATATCTGACCAAAATCTAGAAAATTCCAGATTTCCACTGGAATTTTGAAATTTTTCAGATTCCAGCCGGACCAGATTCTTGTTGAAATTATGGAAAATTCCAAAATCCCGTCAGATTCTAGAAATTTTTAGATTTCAGCCAGATTTTGGAATTTTCTAGAATTTTGACAGAAAAACAGAATTTTCCAGAATTCGACTAGATTATGAAATTTTTCAGTTTTTGTCTGGAATTTGAAAATTTTAGATTTCACTTTTTTAAAAATGAAGAAGAAGAAGAAGAATAAAGATAAATAAGAAGAGAAAAAAGAAAGAAAATGAAGAAGAATAAATTAGAAAAAGCTGAAAGACCAATTTAATAGTTTTAGAAGGATTAAATTTGTAATTTTCAGGCGAATGTACCACATTTTCGTGAGTGAAACTAAGTATGGACATTTTGGTGGCTAAGTGAACGTAAAAAATGGACAAGTTTGAGGAGTGCGATAAGTATTGAAGCAAAAAATATAGTTCTGTGTTAATGTATTAAACAAGTTTAATTGTTTAAATTTTCTATTTTAAAGTTGTTATTAGTTATGTTTACAATATTCAAATAAAAGATTACTTGACAAAATAAAAACCACAAAGTCACTATATGGTTTATAAAACAATTACAATCACTTAAGTTTTGGGCAAATTTTAATAAGACCCTCTATGATTATAAGAATTTTGAAAAAAATATACTTTATAATTTGTGTTGTTCATTTTCAATCCTCGTGTTTACAAATTTTTTAGAAAAGAGAACTACTTTTTGTTAATTGAAAATTATAAAAAGTTACATAAGAAGTAAAATGTGCTAAGAATTAACAATACTTTTAACAACTTTAATTTTTCAAGTTTTCAATTTTGGATTATTTTAACTTGGTCAGTCATGAACTATGTGAAAATTACTCTATTTCAATATTATTCGGCGAGAAGATAAGAATTGACGTTTAGAAAGATGAAATTTTCAAATGAGATTCTTAAAAAAACTAAAAGTGCTTTTCAATACAAAATGCGGTACTAAACAATTTTAAAATTCGTGAAAAAAATTCATTTTGAATTCATTAACAATCATTGTGAGGAAGTCAAAATTAAAACACATTTTTTAAAAAAGTTTTATAATCACAAAACAAAATGTATTTTTCCCAAAACTCTTATAACCAATTTTTTAATTTATTTAGAACCTAAAATTGATTAGTTAGTTTAAAATAATGTTTAGTTGTGGTTGATGAAAATTGTTGGTAATAATAATGATATAATAATGTTGTTAGAGGGAAGATGATGGATGGACTGGTTAGTCATTAGTGAGAAAAATAATAGACGACGGGAAGGAAAAGGAAGGCAGGCAGAAAGGCAGGCTCCTATCCCTAAAGCTGGGATTTCAACTTCTGAATCATCATCTTCTTCTTCTTCTTCTTCTTCAAGCTTAATCCAATTTCATCTCTCAAGCTGCTTCTGCTGCTTTCATCGCCACGATTCTACTCGATCCATCCTTTTTCCCCCTTCCTCTTTCCCCCATTTTCAAAGGTACTTGTCAATTTTTGCTGTTTTTTGCCTTTCTTTCCACAATCGTATCAATCTAGTTCATGTTAAATTCAAATTGATTGCATTGCTAGCTGATCTGTCCGTTCCGGTTCGCCCCTTGTCTTGCAGTTGGAATTGGATCGCCTTTGCTGTGTCCCGGGCTATAGCTCCTCCTTACTGTATTCAGAAAATTGAAATTCTCCTCTAGCTCCTTATCGTTTGTGTATTATTATTATTACATCTCTTATCTTCCTGAGCTATAATTATATGTATAAAGAACTACATTCGAGATACATATGCAGTTGAGATGACAAGTTCATCTGTTCATGCTCATTTCTAGAGTTTCCCCTGCTTTTCCTTCTTTCTTCTGTATTCGTTTGCTGTGTTTCGAGTTGTGGAAAGGAATGGAGAAGAGTGGGAGTCTTTCGAGGAATACTAGTGCCAATATTACTGCCACGAATACTAGTAAGTCGTCTCTCTTCCATCAGCAGTCACTGAAGAGGTTGGGGTTTTGTTCTCAAATAGCTACAGCTGGGGGACAGCACTCCTCCCCGATTGTTTTCCCGGAGAAACGTAGCAAGAAGGTAAAAGCTTCTGCCAAACCTGATGATCCCTTGGACAAAGCAAAGGTACAGGAGCATAGAATAGACATCATAGGAGGAGGAGGAGGAGTAGGAGACGAGAAGTCTGATCTGTTGGGATGTACTGTCTTCTCCGGTAAACTCATTTTGGACAAAAGAAAGACCATCTTCCATGATAACACTACTACTACTACCAAAGAGTCACAGCAAAGCTCTACAGACCCATCCAACCAAGAAGCTCTGGATGCTAAGCTTACTAGCAAGGCTCTCATTTTGGGTTCTCGGATGTTTCATCTGGACGATATCATTTCGGTAATGAGGAACAAGTTCATCTTTGCTGCTATATCATCACATGGAGGTTTCCCCCCCATAACATATAAACTAATTCCATGAATTTCACAGGTATCCTACAATATTGGTCTCAGGCATTTTACTGTTCATTCTTATCCCCTAAAAAAGGGCTCTTGTGGTCTATCTTGTTTTATAAAACCTAAACGAAGTCGGAAAGATTACCGTTTCCTTGCTTCTAGCGTCGAAGATGCACTTCAGTGGGTTGGTGGCTTTGCAGATCAGCACTGCTATGTGAATATTTTGCCTCATCCTATGGTTTCTTCAAAGAAGCAAGCGTCATCTGAATTAATCCCCACAGACACTCCTCCAGAGTTGCTCTTCAAGTGTAAGAATCCACCTAAAATGCTTGTGATCTTAAATCCACGCTCAGGGCGTGGCCGGTCAAGTAAAGTTTTTCATGGCATCGTGGAACCGATATTTAAGGTTTGTTGTCTTTTCTCTGGGTTTTATCTTATTGTGTGTTGCCAAAAAGCAAGTATCTATATTTTCTTCTTTAAAAAGTCTCCTTGATGTTTGAACTCATATTTAGCTTTGCATGCCATTCATACAGCTTGCTACTAATTACACATCAGTTCATAGTTTGTGTGCTTGATCCAAGACGTTTTTTCAATCTATCTTTTGAATCAAACAGCAGGGGAAAAGTATAAAATGCATGAGTTCAGTAGTGTATGGAGACTGCTTGAACATTCTCTTTTTCATACTTTTATTAACAGCTAGGAGAGCCTTGTGATTTTTGGTCCTATCCCTCTCTTGGTGTCAATGCTGCCTCTTCTTGTTGAAAGTAGGAGCTGAATTAGAAAAACTTTGTTTCCTTCATTTTGAGAAGTTACTTCTCAAATTGCAGCAGCAACCTTTACAGCACAAGCTGTATATTCTTGTCCAGTAATGTTGAAGTCTGTAATACTGAGAAGAAGTGATGAGATGTGCCAACATGTCTTCATTCTCATTGTTCCAATAATGAGTCTGCTGGCAGCATATGCTGGACTATCTTATCCTTTTTTCCACACTTATCTACTACAACATGTCAGCTTTGTTGAAACTTGGAGGTTCCCGAGCATGATAGAAATTGTGATCGTCCAGGAGCACGTATTTCTGATTCTAATGCAAGGTCTTATTGTGGAAGGTCTACAATATGAAAGGTAAGGGTATGTTTGGGAAAGGAGTCCAATATGGTGAGGAGCAGGAATTTAAGTTAGTGAGTTGGAAAACAGGACAAGAAGGGAGACTGTTAGCAGAACAGTGTGTAGTTGGATTAAGACGGCTTTTAGAGTAAGGAGGGCATTGTTATGAATGTTGCCGCTTGGCTCTTCATAGAGTGAAAATGGTGTGTGTGTGGATCAGTGGGGTCTCACTCATTTATTGTAACTTCTGAGAAATTTCATATTGATATTGCATGAATAAAGCTTAAAAGTTCTTCCCATTCAGTGTTGTTTGAGTTTCTAATTTTCTAACAGAGCACATTGGAAAATTGCACAATGTTATGTGCACATTAACTGAAACCTGATTCCTTGAACAGAATTTTGCGCTCGACCTGCTGTATCTGTCAACACTCAACACTATCCGTGGGTTTCCATAATTCCAGACTATTAACCTTTTTTAAATAGATGGACATGTGGAAATGTTGTAGCAGAAGAATTTCTATACGTACACACAAAATCTATATTATTGTCCCAATTGATAATATTACTATTTCTTTTAGTAGGGTTGTTCTATTGTCTGCATTATCTGGCTGAAAACTACTTTTTCTAGTCTTTATCCATGCCGATCCTTGATCAGAAGCAGTATCCTTTTTCTCCCTTTTTGTTTCTTTTGGATAGAGAGGCTGCCTGAGGATATATGCTATCTCTACTTGCTTGTGTTGTTTCTTCTTTGCATTTAAAGAAGAGTTCAATGACTCTCTTAGTGAATGTTGCACTGACAGATAAAAGTTGTAACCATGACAGCTTGCAGGGTTTAAACTGGAGGTAGTCAAAACATCATCTGCAGGGCATGCTAAAAATCTTGCATCGACCGTTGACATCAGCACATGTCCTGATGGTACTAGTAGCTTGCTATATAACTTTCTTATTTTTGTTTTGCTCATGCCTTTTGACGATCTTGAACATTTTCACATTTATTCCATTGTACATTTTTGCAGGGATTATTTGTGTAGGTGGTGATGGAATCATAAATGAGGTTAGTCTATTTTATGTGCTTCCATCTCTTGTTGCTTGTCATCATACGAATGTTCTATCTATCATTTTGTTTAGGTAGAAATATAATTTTGTTATTTAGTTGATGGTATTTTTCTTCATGTTTTTTATCAAGTTGCATCATGAGAAAAAGCTTACTTATTGTAATCTCTCTTTTTTAAAGTGTCATTCAGGAGTCGGTTATCATTATTATTTTTACTTGTCATTTTGAAGAGAAGAATCAAATTTTCAATCTTTTTGACATGGTGATATCTCCATGGAAAATCATCCATGGGGCAAGTACCCAAATTCGATACTATTGGATATTACCTAGCATTTATGCATGCTTATCAAGAATTCGAAACTTGAAAGAACTAAAACAGGAAGGAAGAGTAGTGTAGTAATTTTATAGTAATATTTTCCAAGTTTTCCTGGAAGGATAATATTGTACATGCCAAACTTTAAGATTGAAGTAATAATCCTTCGAGGCTTCTGGAGAACACACTTTTGAGTCAAACATGTCAAGGTTTTAGCATGGGGAGGCCTTTTTATCTTTAATTTGATGAAACATTTACTAGATATCTATTTTGATAACTAGTGGATAACTAGTGGGAGTGTGGAATTCTAAATCACGAAGTCTAGATTATGGATACTTGGCAATCTCAAACATAAAAATTAGCATCCTAGTCTAAGTCATTCAAGTTCTTAATAGGTTGGCTACTGTTAAGGTTTAATTTGGGGATTTGCAGTCTAAGCCTATTATTAAAAATTTAAATCAAACTAATATATCATACCTGTGGGGTATGAGAATTTGTAGGTTTGTTGTCCGTTAGTATCCTCTATATGAATAAGATTCCCCCAACATAACAGAGTCTTTCTTTAGGAGAAGAGCATAATATTCCCAATTTCAGATTTATCTCCAAACCAGCCCTTATGTACTATGATCGCTTGTCAAGTATTAAAAAAGTTTTGATAACTAATGCAAGTCTACATTCCCAAGCAGGGTTTCCAGGTCATTAAATTGAGACAAATATTTTTCTTTTTGGTGCTCCTCTTCTGTTTGTTACTGATATTCTAGATAATAACTTAACCATGATCATAATTGTGTTAAATTCTTGCCCTTCACTGATATTTGTGCTCCGTGGTCTGTTGCTGAGAAAAGATAAAACTAATCTTTGTATATTATTTTTTATGATAATCAAATTCTAAACTCTATTTCTTTCAGAGTTTTCAGAAACTGCAAGTTTTCTATGTTGAATCATTTTTCAGAAGCAATATACGAGATCTTGAAAGGCTGTAGCTCCTTCTGTAACTGGATATTAAATTTTCTTCATCAGATTGCTTGACATTTTCATTTGAAGGGTGTCTTTCATTTGTGTTGTTTCAGTTTTCCCTGGTTAAAAGTTTGTGACCATCTATGTTGCATTGACACTCTCGTTAGTAGCATTTCTGCATGTCCATTTCCATTTGAAGGATATTTATGAAGGTTATGATAGAAATAACATTTCTCGGTGTAGGTGTCCGTTTGTGTCTGTGCAACATAGGTGACCATGATTGGCATTCTAGAACCCTGCACGTATTTGCAATTAGTTATGATGTGTGTGATAGAGAACGTGATAGCTAAGACCAATATGAGAAGAACTGAGGGAAATGAAGGAATAGAAAAGACACAGGCTAGGGTTAGCTAGGGGTTTATTACATTAGAAGCTTATAAATAGGTTAGTGAGGGGAAAGAAAAGGGATTTGGAAGTTTATTGTTGGAATCGGCCTTGTGGCTTGGGAGGAGAGTTTCTCTCCTAGGGCTAGTACATGCCTTCCGTATTAGATTGCCTTCCTTTGTTCTTTAGTCTTCAATTTCTTTATTATCAATTAATATAAGTTCTATTTCTTTCACATTGTGTTGTTTATATGTGTTCAACTTTCTGGTTTCCATCAGTGTGGTTGTATTTTGTGTGCATTCATGAATTACGTATTGAAGAAATTAACAATTAACGCACACCTTAAATATTAAATAAATCTTCTAACCTTTCGCCGTTTTTCAGGTTTTAAATGGTCTACTTAGTAGAGATAACCAGAAAGAAGGAATTTCCATACCTATCGGAATTATACCAGCTGGTTCAGATAACTCATTGGTTTGGACTGTGTTAGGAGTAAGAGATCCTGTTTCTGCTGCTATAGCTATTGTGAAGGTACTTGAAAAATTCTTCTCCTCATACATTTCCAACACCAATTTAAAGTGCAATTCATAAATTTGCATTGCTAATGAAGTGTGTAGTTAAGGATTCTTTCTTTACAATTCTTAATTTGTTGATAAGCATGGTCTTTTATAGTTTGTATCCTTTTAGCCATTGGTGAAGTTATCTTCAGGATGTATTGTCTATCGAATATGTTGGAATTAATAATTTCTTGTTTTGATTGAGAGAGGGGATGGAGTACTGAACGATCATTTGTGACCATGGCTATGTTTGAATTTTTCCTGGGAAGTTGTATTTTAATGAAAATTCCATATCCTAAGGTTCACATGCTCTTATTATTTTCAGGGGGGTCTGACTGCTACAGATGTTTTTGCGGTCGAGTGGATTCAGACTGGTGTTGTTCACTTTGGAATGACAGTTTCATATTATGGTTTTGTTAGTGACGGTGAGTGCAAAATTTATTGCGTTAATCCATGAAGTTTTTGAAGTTCCATATAAATTATCTGAATGGTCTTATTTGCTGGAAATCCCTATGAAAATTTGGGTGATGGGAGAATGAACATGTAGAAATTGAATGAAGCATGTAAGCACTTGGAGCACTTGCTTGAGTCTATTTGTGCATTATGCGAGCCTTTAAACATTCGTCAGGACAATGTGCATTAATCAAATGAGACAGTAATTCTGGAGATAAGCTTCCCGTAGTTGGTTTATGATATCTAGGATATTGCTTATAGCGATTCATTTTTTACATTATGTAATTATTTTACCTTTTGGCATATAAACACTGAAGATTGTTCGTTATTGTTTTTCTTATTGTTTTTAATTTTTCAACAATGGATTTCTCAAGATATATAATCATATATTTGTTGATCATCTTAATTCATCAAATGCTCTGCAGTGTTGGAACTTTCTGAGAAATACCAGAAACGCTTTGGTCCTCTGCGTTATTTTGTTGCTGGATTTCTCAAGTTCTTATGCTTGCCAAAATACAGCTATGAATTGGAGTATCTTCCCGAGTCAAAAACAGAACGTGAGGGGAAACATTCAGACCGTGAGGTAATCGACATGTCAGACCTTTATACTGATGTCATGAAGAGATCAAACACTGAAGGGATGCCTAGAGCCTCCAGCTTGTCAAGTATTGACTCCATAATGACTCCTAGTCGAATGTCTGGGGGTGAGTTGGATACGACATGCAGTAGCACTCATGCTAGCACAGAACCATCTGAATATGTCCGAGGGATAGATCCTAAAACAAAACGCCTATCTTCTGGGAGGAGCAATGTATTGGCAGAGCCAGAAGTTATTCATCCCCAGTTACCACTATCAACAACTCCCAACTGGCCCAGGACCAGGTCAAAGTCAAGGACAGATAAAGCATGGACTGGATTAACCTCTACACATGATTCCTCAAGATGTTCTTGGGGAAATGCAGCAACAAATGATAGAGAAGATATATCTTCAACGTTGTCTGATCCAGGTCCAATTTGGGATGCTGAACCAAAATGGGATTCTGAGCCTAATTGGGATCTGGAAAACCCTATTGAATTGCCAGGGCCGTCAGATGATACAGAAGCAGGCCTGAAAAAGGAAGCCATGCCTAGGTTCGAAGATAAGTGGGAATTGAAGAAGGGGCAATTTGTTGGCATACTGGTGTGTAACCATTCATGCAGAACTGTCCAGAGTTCCCAGGTGGTAGCTCCAAGGGCTGAGCACGATGACAGTACCATGGATATGCTCTTAGTCCATGGTAGTGGGCGACTGAGGCTATTGAGATTTTTCTTGCTGTTGCAGTTGGGTCGACATCTGTCTCTTCCATATGTAGAATACATCAAGGTACGGGGAGTGCTCTACAGTGTGCTTTCTTGATTTGATAGCGGTTTCATTTTAAATTCATATGATAAGAGTGTTGAGCCTATGAATTTAAATAAATTGACTGTTGGCTAAGAGTGACGAGACCATGTTCAAATTTCATGTCATTGAAATGATACATGCAAAAAATGTATCATGTGTAGGTTGCGTGTTTATATGCTGCATTTATGCTTTGCCACATTGATCCAATAACCTTCAGATCTAGAAACTTCTACTAGCTGACTATTAGTAGTCTACATAGATAGGTAGTTGCTCAAGAAAAAGCGTTAACAAGAAAAAATTGAGAGATTAGATGGATGTTGGTTGGGCATCCTTAAGCTTTGTGCATATTAGTATGTCTTTGTACGCGCTGTTTTCTCCTAAGATATATTCAGTGTGCTTATGGATATTTATACACAAGCATGGCGAATAACTACCTGTTTGTTTTCCTTAATGTCCTTTGAGGAGGTTATAGTTGGCTATTAATTGTGTGTGCTTGCTTATGTGTAGTTCAAGGCTTTTTGTTTTTTTTTTCGCCGTGCTTATGCCAATTAGTTGTTTCAGATCTTTCATTTACTTAATGCCCTTAGATTTTGGTTTCTTGTCCTGTGCTTAGATTGGCATCATGCAGCATTTCTTTGTGGCTGTATCTTCAAGTTAAAATGATCTGTATTGGAACCATCTAACCCAAGCTTCTGCAGGTGAAGTCTGTGAAGATAAAAGCTGTGAAGCACACGCACAACGGTTGTGGCATTGATGGGGAGTTTTTCCCACTTAATGGACAAGTATTTTCATACTTGCTGCCAGAACAATGCCGGCTCATTGGCCGAGCTCCAGATAACCGCATATGATGATAATCTGGAGCTGTCTTTTAACAACTTTGAGAGGTTGCATGGGTATTTTTATCATCTTCTGCAATTATGGTTGCTATATATGCAGAGCATGCCCTTAAACTGAGCGAGAATATACTTTCCTTAATTTCTTTTAATTTATATTTTTTTGTCATTTCTAGTCCCTCATGATGGTTCCATTGCATATATACGAGGTCCCTGTAAATCTTTTCTGCAGTTGTGTATCAGTTGCCTGTTGTTTATTATGCCCTTACCTACATTGTGCTATCGTCGTGTACACACATATTTGTTGTAGGCATGAGTTGCTGCTCATTGTGTTGAGAATTTGTCTGTGTTTCCTGATCATCAGATTGTTTGACATATTATGATGTAAGTTTGTAAAATATGGCATTTCTTTTCATATCTTGTTCTTATATGGTGACGGTGTTCAAAACTGAAATAGACACTGATTTGATCATTTAGACAGACATCGATAGAGATGTCCATTCTGGCCCAGTTTCGGATTGCAGCTTGTTGTTTGTTATCCACAAAGATTGGACCAGAGAAGAACAGGCCAATTTTTATTTTCCCCTTCTCATTGGATTGGATCTCCTTCATTTTGTCTCTTAATGGTCAATTGTGTATGATTAAATTTTGAAAATCATTTTTGGAGCTACCTTAGGAAGGTATTTACAAGATAAATTAATATCTAGAAATCTGAATCAAAAATGTTTACAAGGGGTGTTTTTGAAGAATGTAATAAAGGATAATATTTTTCATTAACATCAGGGAATAATTTTCATGAGTAAAGATAACTCCCATGTGGGGAAATTGAATTTTACGTGGGATAGCATAATTATGTGGAAGAAAGTTAGTTGGCTATAGGATGGATTAAAAGTCGAGTATAATTTTGTACTGTCTACCAAACATAGTAATCGTCATTTGGTGCCTGTAAAATAATTAAGACCGTAATCAGGAGTTGAGTACCACTTTTTTATAAAATTGTAAATTAAGAACATGCCTACTTAGAAATGAGCAAATCAGAAAGCATTGAGAAAACTGGTTGAGAATGACCGAACAATTTTTTACCACGACATTAAAAGTCGAAGACATGAAAAATAATAATAAATAATAATAATAAAATTTTTGACCAAATAATAAATCAATTTTGATTATAAAATAAATGAATAAAAACGTGAGATCCTAATGTTATCCGTTTAAAAAGTGGAGAAAACAGAAAAATAAAAAAATCAACTGAAAGGTAAGGCTTTCTTCATCTTCGATGGCGGAAATCATATAATCTAAACACCACCACCACCACAAATATTTTTGTGATGATTATTGTGGCAGATATGAACTCAACAAGTCTAGGTTTGTCGTCGGCGGCAGGATGTTCTCCCGTGAATCGGCATACGGTGGTAGCATCTCCGGTGGGCTTGAAAATATCTAGGTGGTGCTACAGGAGGTCAATTCGGTGTTCGGTGGCAGTAAGATCGACGAATTCGACTTTATCATCTTCAACAACAGTAGAAGAGGAGGAGGACGAAGCGCAAAGAAGAGCAGAGAAGAAGATTGGAGCTAAGGTTAGGGTGAAGGTTCCACTGAAGATGTATCACGTGCCGCGGGTACCGGAAGTAGATCTGACCGGTAAAGAAGGTGAGCTAAAGCAATACGTGGGACTATGGAAGGGGAAACGAATCTCCGCTAATTATCCATACAAGGTACAGTTTGTGGTGGATATTGAAGGGCGTGGTCCTGTCAAATTCTTTTCTCATCTCAAGGAGGATGAGTTTGAGTATGTTGATTGATCCTCATCCATCTTCTTTAAATATTTTCTTCTTCATTTTACTCTATATCATGCTTTCCTTCTTCTTAAATACTTTCATCTCTAAATATTATTCTTATTATTATTTCTTCACATACCTACCATACTGTACTTAACTGTTGTATGTATGTATGTATGTATGTAGTTTACATGCTTACTTGCTGTTTCACTCTGTATCAATAATTTATGGTCTTTTCGTCTTGGCAAGGAAGTCCATAACTCCTGAAATTACATTTTCCATATCCTGTTATCACTTGATAATTCGATATGTAACCGGATTTGATTATCTTTGCTTCAATATCTAACTCCTTTAGCTTCTTCTGTAATTCTTATCTGAAATCCTCTTCTGGTCTGCATTTGCCTTGTGACATCAATGAACAATAAAATTTGTGTGCCTGTTCAAATGGTAAAGCAGTGGCCTTGCTTTTTATGAATGAACTGAGTTCAATCTCTAGATAATTAATTGTACGTCCTTGAGACTTCCTCATGCCCAAGATGATAGTTGCTTGTCATATGGTTTCAGTTTCTGTTTGCATTCTCTCCTTTTTGCTGTCATTTTCTTACGGCACAGAATATAATTCAGAACTTCAAGTTCCATAGAATTAAAAATACTAAAATGGGATGTGTTTCTGGTGCATAGAATTCCAAACTTGCTGTTTCTTTCGTGTTTGCATAGCTCTTTGGAGTTTATTTTGTTTATGAGCAGAGTGTTATTCAGTAATTTTTGTAGGAAACTAATTGTGCTAATGTTCTGTCCTGTGAAAACTTGATGTTATTTGACCCATTTTTTCCATTTCATGTATGAAAGCTCTGCTACCAAGAAACTGGCAAGTCAATGACTTGATCCACTGCAAAATTTTCAATTCCACTGCTCTAGTTTCCTTAAGGAGTTCTATGCCTGAGGTTTAGTGTTCTCAATCCTTACCTACAAGCTTTGCATTTCCTATTTGCGTGCTATGAAGTATAAAAGCAAGCTGCTCACACTTGGCTTGGAATTGGTTTAGAATCTTGTCCCTCGTGTAAAGTTTAAAAAATTTTAATTGGTAATTTTAGATTTTATATTTTGAACTTGTTTTTTAATCAAAGAATTGATAATTTGAACATCATTGCATCTTTGATAATAGTAAGCAACATAATCTAAGCGGTTTAGCTTTGGTTTGGTCATTTACGAGTAATTGACCAACTAAGGATCATGAATCATTAACCAACTAATCCATTAGATGCACTTCTAAAATACACCATGAAACGAAATATACACCACAACTTGGTCTGCTCGTAGTCTTGCATCACTTGTGATTCTGTAATCGTTTGTTTCTCTGAAAGGCCACATTTTGTTCATTATTACATCAGATGTGAAAAATAAAATTTTAAAATTAATCATATCAGAGCTAGAAGAAGGCATGTAAACTTCATTTAATAATATGATTTCCTTCAAGAAGTATACTAATTTTCCATGAGACTAAACTACATGTCCAAAACCAAGAAATAAAATCTACAAAAATTGAAAAGAAAAACAACACTCTACAGCTCAAAATCCACTCAGATCTTGAAGGATTTATAGCCAAAATCAGGATTTGTCATCCCTTCTTCCCAATCACCTACTCGACGGCCTCCAAAAACTACCTGCTGAATGCCTACATATCTGACATTAAGAAATGTAGAAAGCATATAATCAGCTAAAGCAAAGCATGCGAACAGGGAAAATTTAAACTGACTCTCAAACCAGGACTTACTCTGAACTCATAACAGTTAAGCAGTTGAGAAGTACATCGATGGCAAAAAAATCAGATGTACCTAGATCCACCCTGTTAGACATCCATTTAATAGACATTTTAAATTTGTTCTAAATACGGTATACTACATATATTTTAAGGAGATAGAAATGCAGCCGAAATTCCAAGAACTCGTACCAAAAACGGCCCCAGTTGTCCTGAAACTCGATATCACTAATATCATGGAATGATGATGGCATTACTTTAGAGCCCTTTTCTGCATCATATAGGGGATTGTGCTCCATTGATTGGTTTGCTAACTGCATTAATTAAACATAAAAATTGCCAAGTGAATTCCACTTCTCTAATCACAGTCAATTTACGTTATACATTAGTTTGATCATCATGATTGGATCTCCATTTTTTCCTTTTGCACCCACCAGAGAGGAAAACAGCGAAAACTTGCTCAGTATAGAATATAAGAAGAAAAATGAAACTATAAGTGCGTTTTTGTTATTTCCAGCCACATCCTACAACATAAATATTTACTTCTGTGTAAGCTCTTATTGAGTTAATTTCACAGGAACATTACTTCTGTTTTAGTTTCATATAACAATACAAATATAAGAGGAATAAGCATGTCCAGTATCTTATAAGTCATATGTAATTAAACAGGCAACTCTTTAGCTAAGTAATTAAGGCAAGCGTATGTATGGCCTAACCTGCAAATTTGAGCAATTGAAGGCACCCAGTCTGCCCATAACATACCATGACTGAATAACCTGCAACATTTTCCATGGTAAGTAACATCAGATTATAAACTTATGGAGCATATTCTACCTAAGAATTTACATCATCCAAGATGGTCAAGTAAACAGTACCATTGAAGAGATGGAAGGAAGAAATA
This sequence comes from Euphorbia peplus, assembly GCA_028411795.1. Classification (NCBI taxonomy): domain Eukaryota; kingdom Viridiplantae; phylum Streptophyta; class Magnoliopsida; order Malpighiales; family Euphorbiaceae; genus Euphorbia; species Euphorbia peplus. Next base: position 282,008 of record CP110843.1, on the reverse strand, counting down.
TTCATCCACTTACACTGCCAATTAGATCAACATCCCGGTCAGTTGGAGAACCATATAATTCAAACCATATATTTGAATCCACAGGATTGAAACTGTATGCAGCAAACAAGAAAAGGAAGATATCTATAAGGTTGTTACACATCAAAGGAAGTGAAGAGCAATATTAGTTGCTTGCTATGATTAAATTTTTTAGAAGCATAAGGTTCTTTTTGCTAGACAAGAACAAAAAAGGAGAGCGATATTTTAAATTTAAAACCATACTTAAATAAATAACAGAACAAGTCTTTTCTATAATCGAATGTTCTTCACCTCACTTTCAGAGTTTATTGCAAAAATCAAAGGATACAGTTAATTTTGGACACTCCAAGAAAAAGAAAAAGAATAGCCACAACAATTCTAACTCCAGAAAATTGCACAATGAAGATAGGTATAAGCTCATTGGTAAAAAAGAAATGGGAGAGACATGGCAAAGACATCCCGATCCCCATCTCCAAATTCGCACAGGTTCACTTGGGAATTAAGGCGAGTATCAGAGTATGAAGCAAGAAGAGGTTTGGATAGTGCTCAAGATGGCCATATTACCGATGCATGTTGTTGGATATGAGTACTTTTTGTCACAATTATAGATGGAAATTTTCCATGTCGCATCTGACGCAATAGTTTGGTCCTACTAATGCAACAAGAGAACTTACTCTCTAAAGCTGACTTTGAAGGCAACAACAGAACCCGTTTTTGATTTGTTGAAGTTGCGGCCTTTCTTCCTTGCTCTATCTTCAATCTACTTCATGTGCAATAAACAATCAACATTTAGGTTATGATCAATAAGATGTAATGCTAGTGCTATATAGAATCATCAGACTTGTAATTTCATTCAATCTAGAAGAATTAGAAATATCCATCATAAAAACCTTTTAGTCATCTATCAAATTCACTGCTACTTTGTATGTGATAGATGGTAAGTACTGGTAAAAGAATTACTATACTGATTAGTGTATGGTTTTGACTAGGCTGAGCGCGGTGGGAAAGGACTTCCCAAAAAGCCAGCCACGGGCCGGGGTCAGCATAGAATGAAGGGAGCGGCCCTAACTAATGTTGTGTTGGCAAAGCCAACTTCTTAGGTTGCGGGCGGAGAAAGAGTGGACGTGGGGACCCAGGTCGGGGCAGTCTAACTAAGAGAGGCATTCCATTTAGGGCGAGACAGAATGGGCGGGAACGAGCAGTCTGGTGTCCGAGCCAATTGGTCAGACGATGACTATTTCACTTATTAGATTAGTATTAACCGCCTATCCAGGAATGAAATAGGATGGAATATAAAGAACGCGAAGCGCTCGCTCTATAGGATTGGGTTTCTTTTTTTGGGATAAGCTTGTGAAGAAGCAAGCTTATCTCCGTCCTGACCGGCATCTCCTAACCCAGAAATGGGTTAGATACCTTCTGACACATTTCTCTAGTCGAGACTGATAATGTTTCGACTGTAAAGATTATAGAGCATCATCGAAGAATGAAGGGCAGCGTAGGAATGTATTTCAAATGTCACGCAACAAAGTAGGATTAAACTACGTGTTAGCAGGTCCGCTATGTGAAGGAGTCATCAGAATTCAGAGGAATCGTTCAAACAATACGCGAAAAGATATTGAAAATGTAGAGTAGAAGATAAGGAAAGTAGGTGGTGCAAGGGACAAAAGAAAGCAGTTGAAATGTGAATGAGTAGAAAAGAGAATAAATACCTTTTTCTTCATGAGTTGGGGGTCGCCAATGCTATCTCCAAGAACAGCTCGAAGCTCCTCATCGGTTCTGCAAGCATCTTCAAGCACTCTGGATCCACAGATAAGATAGAATTTTCAATTTTATGCATAGCTTGGGAATTAGTCACTGTTTTTTTTGACTGAAATGCACCGAAATATAAGTAAAAAAAGAAGCGGAGTACAACTTGGCCCAGGAAGGATAGTTGTGAAGGCGATCATGTTCACGTAGTCTCTTTTCTTCCCGGAGTTTGAGTAACCTTCGTCCTCTGGCGGTGGTGCCGGAGAGTACAGCATCATTCTTACTGTAACTATTCAAATCAGCAGAAGAAGAACAAATAAGTGATGGACGCCCCACCATCCGCTTCCGGTTCCTTATATTGCTCAGACCATGTATACTTCCGCAACTCGTATTCCATCCACACCGCAATCCGCTCGACATTTCTGTGCTCTTTTTGAGATGGAGAGGAAGCTGGAGATATATTATCCATATAGAGCCCAGCCCCCAGCCCACTTTGTATTAAGCGCTTACTCACTTTCATCTATTGGGCCTTTGGCCCACTTTCTCCCGATCCTTTCTTTTTTTTTACAAGGAAATAGAGAAATAAATAATCATGTTATAAAGTATCAACTAAGCACAAAAGAGTATGAAACGAAATATGATCATCAGCATTGGAAAGGGTGTTGCGAGCAATGCAGTAAGCAAATCGAAACAAAAGACACTTAGAAAGATCACTGCCAAATTAGTTCAAGCTATCTACGACAAACTTAGCATCCATCTCCAACACCACAATGGAAATATTTTTTAGAAATAATCCAGTTGATGCTGCTCCGAAAAGCAATAGCTTCAGCTACTTCAGCTTCGACAACTCCCTAATTAGACAAGCTGAAATATGCATGAAAAGAACCATCATTCCGCCTGCGCCACAACTACTCCTACCGTTACTAGCAAAAATAGAGGCGTCAAAGTTATATTTCAATTTCTCCCAATTCTAGATGTTGTTTGATTGGGAGAACATTGTTTTGCCCCTTACAAAATTAAAATGGCAAAATGCATTTTTCTAGTATCTTGCCATTGTTGAGTGTTGAGATGTGATTAAAATTTGTTTGTGCCTATTTGAATTGTTTAAAGCAAAAAAATAAAAATAAATAGTTTGAGTTAGGTTTTCGTGATTCCGTAAAGGGTTAGCATATACTTGCCCGTGCAATTTCAATTTGAAAACAAAGTTACACCTATGGTGAAAAAATAAAAAAATTCTCAATTATGTTAATGTGATTGAAATTGAACCAATTTGCTAACGTCGAAAGTAAATTTGCACCATTTTAAGGGCAAAATTGCTCTTCGTCGTCTACATTGAGGATATTTTTGCAGATTATCCCTTAAAAAATAATACTATAATATAACAGCTTGACACCTTACACTTCCACAACAAAACAACCTTCATTTCCAACTCAACTTAAAAAGTGTTTTAAAATCAACTTAAAAAGTGTTTTAGCGATGAACTTTTAGGCAACGAAATATTATGTGAAGGATTTAGCAGTCAACTGCTCCAAACCCATCATTACCAACGAAAATCATCTTCAATTATAAAATGGGCCTAATATACAAATACCTCCCTGGACTTGTCTCAACTTTCAATTGTGACAAATACCCTTCAGACTTTCCAAATTCTAACAAATAACTCCAAATTGATGACATGGCAAAAAAAGTGAGACTCACACCCTAGGGGCGCGTGAAAGACTTAAAAAAGACTAAAAAAGAAAAAATAAAATCCCAAAATTCAAATTTTTTCATCTTCTTATTCCTCCTCTTTTCTTCATTCTCTCTCTTCTTTCATCTCTACTATTTTCAAATTTTTTTCTTCTCTTTTCTTCTCATTTTCCTCGAATTTCCAGATTCGACGTAATCTGGAAAATTTTCCAGTTTCCGTCGAAATTTCAGACTGAATCTAGAAAAAGTTTCCAATAGAAATGTAGAATTTCTAGATTTTCGTCGAAACTTCGACGAAATCTGGAAAAGATTTCCAGTCGACAGAGGTAATCTGGAAATTTCCAATTTTCTGTCAGTAATTGGAATCTTTTTTCAGATTCCGTCAAAATTTCGACGAAAACTGGAAAATATTTACATGATCTGGAAAAAAGAAAAAGAGTTAATTTGGGAAACAAGAAAAGAAGAAAAAAGAAAAAGAAAAATAAATTGGTGAGGGAGAGTTGGAGAAGAAAAAGAAATTTTTTAAAATTAAAATTTGGTGTTTATGTTTATTAATTAATTTTTTATTAGTTCATTTTAACACTTGACATGTTTAACTTTTCAAACTAATAATATTCTGCCATATGGCGCAAGTGTACTTCACTCTTTAATGACGGCTATACCGCATATAGGGTTAGTTATTACAATTTCGTACGGAGTTAATTGTCCAATTCACCAAATTAGAGTAGCAATTTGTTACATTTGAAAGTTGGGGTGTCAATTGCAAAATGTATTTGTGCATTAGCCTTATAATTGTGGAATTGACATTTTCAGCTGAATGGGTAACTTTAACTAACAATCCTGCAGTCGTAGTACCTTATCACATAAAACTAGTTCATCAACGTCCTTTTTAAATGACATATCACGTGAAAAATGTGGCCATGATAAAAGAAATTCACAATGTCAATGATTGATCCAACTAACTCCATCAAAAAGGCTTCAAAATATACATCTTGCATGCATGGGACTCCACAGTTGCTGCCAACTTCCCAACGAATTGCGTCTTCAAAGTCTTGTGCTGCATAAATATATATATAGCCCATAGACATTACATTTCTTGCTATATATATACAGGTACTTAATTAGCAAGTTTCATCATATGAAAAAAAAGGCATAATTGAATACCTTCCAAACATCTCTTGCTCTAACAGCACTCTTGGGAGGAATTCCAATATCATCCCACTCGGCAGTAATTGATTCGCGCAAAGGTCCTTTATTCAGCAACAAAACGACTACTCTGTACCCTGTGAGCGGCCCTGCCCAAATCTGCACTTGACAAAACAATTCTATCAATGACATATCTGGTGCAACCAAAACTTAGCAGTTTGCTTTGTTGGTAGCCGGTAGATATTAGGCAGTTTGTTTCGCATTCTAACTAAACATTTATATTATACCCTTTGGATTTAAAAAGCAAATATAAGATAAGAAAAAGATAAAAGATCACCTCAAGGTCGCCTTCACTCCTAACTTTCTTAGCTTGAACACCAAGTGGATCTGTCATAAATTGTCCAAATGAATCCCAATTTCATGCAACATCTCCACAGATACACAAGCAAACCATATTCTTAAAACCGGAAACATAATCATATTAACACATGTAGATATTATCACCTTGATTTATAGCAATAACTTCCTTATTTGTAATTATCTCCACAGTATCTTTGGTCATATTCCTCAAATCACAACCAAGAATAAGGGGAGCCTGAAGAACAAGAAAGGAAAAAGAATGATTACAATAGGAAGGGACCGAAATCAGTTCAAGAAGATGGATCATTCATATTTCACAATACCTTGGACATGGCCCAAATGCTAAAGTGGACTATGTATTCATTTTTTGTCATCCCTCCATTACCCACCTCAAGCATGTCAGGATCTGTTCATACCAGAAACAAAAGCAATAATAAACAGTCCGAGCACTATATTTTTTGTGTTAAATTTACTTTGATGCTATTAGAAAGTAAATTACTGATCACGAACCATTCCAACCACCAGGTCTTGCAAGGTCAGCATACACCTCATTCATGTCTGCTATAGATATCATACTGCCAACAAGAAAAGGATTGTAATGATTCAAAAGGTCATAACTTGTGAATTCTCACTATCAACGTTTTGAGGCTTATTAATTGTACCTTGCCCAGTTATCAGAAATGTCATTGGTTGTTCTCCAGCTATTTCCTACCTTAGCACCCCAAAGAGCAGGGTGCATGTCTCCCCTAAACAAAGAGGAAAAATATGTCAAAACAGAAAAAAAGTTAAAGAAACAAATGAAGATGACAGCACAAACGTTTTAAAGTCATATATGATATAGTCATGCCACTTGGATTACCATTCACAAAGCGAGAAGAATATAGGGCGGCCTGTCTTCATTAAAGCACGAGTCATCACAGGGTATCTGCAAGAAGCAGCAAAACCTAGATTAATGTTTTGGACAACTCAATGCTAGAATAACAAAGTTCGAAATCCGGCTTACCTAACAGTTGGCTTTATGCCACCATTGTTACAATTATCGTACTTCAAATAGTCAATACCCTGAAAACATTGAGCATTTATTTAACTTTAAACCCCGTAACATATCACGATTTTTACAGCCTTAACACTTTATAGGGAAATCCAAACAACAAATTGCTAGAACTCATACCCAAGAAGCAAAAGTCTTAGCGTCTTGTTCTTCATGACCAAGTGAACCTGGCATAAGCTTGCTACAAGTAAAATACCTGTAATATACATTTGGATCGATGCATTAGATAAGCAGAATAAATCTTGAGAAGAATATTTTCAGCATCTCTTGGTTAACTATACACATAAAATAGGAATTATTTTACCCTGCATCTGAGTAGATTCCCAGTTTAAGACCTTTTCCGTGCACATAGTCTGCCAGAGCTTTGATACCGGATGGAAACGTTGAGTTTCTGGGCACCAGATTACCCTGGAATTAGAATTGGTTAGTACTGTCTATTGTTGCAGCTGACTTTTTCCTTTAAACACCGAACATATGTGAACATGGTAGCAGTAAATACAAACCTTTACGTCACGAACTATTTCTGCCCAGCAATCATCTGCAAATGCCAGACAAATTTTAACAAGAAGAAGCAGTCATCTCCTTTTAGCATATTTGTATGATCAATGCAATAAACGAGAAGAAATCTACAAATAATATCTTGATTCTTACCTATGTTAACATATGTATAACCAAGTCTATGAAGACCAGTTGCAACCAGAGCATCAGCTGTGACAAAAAAAAGTTCCATACCATCAGCTATCTCCATTAGTCTAGCTGTAGAGATGCATAATTAATTTATTTTCAACTAAGTGTTTTGACTTTTGAACTCATGGAATTCATTAAATTTGATAATTATGCATATATAGACATATTCAATAGACATTTTGAGGAATGAAAATGGATCACACAATACGTAGTAACTTCGACAGAATATGACCAAATATAAGTTCATATCGAAGAATCTGCTTAGTAGAGTAGCGAAAGATAATATTGCTGCTCGGGATGGTTAAATTACCCGTCTCTCTGATCATTTTCTCATCTATTTGGCAACCAAAGTGATTCCAACTGTTCCACCTAACAAAAAAAAAAAGTACAAGTGGATTTAGGTACTATTTCTTGTTTTTTGATAGTAAAATTTTTGGGTCTAAAAGTGAAATAAAATTAAATTGATATTCGAAGAACGATACTCTAACGCATTAAACTTCAAATCACTTCCAACTTTGATGAAAGTAAAATAAATTCCAATATCAGTAGACATAGTTCATAAGCAAATGTTACTAAACAAAGTGAAAAGACCAACATCTGAGATAGGTAAAAGTAGACATAGTTCATATTGATAAGCAAATGCCACTTTTTTTTTTTGAAAAGCCGAAACGATATTATTAAGACTCAGAAAGCAAAGCACAACAAATGAAATCGGGGGGATACAGATAACCACCCACCCCAACTATTAGGTAAATGAATACATCTGGCTAAAGTATGAGCCACACCATTATTATTATGATCAATGTCATTACTTTGAAAAATTAAAGAAATCAAGGGTCCTACAGGATATTAATATTATCTAAGGAAACATGAGATTAATAAGAGTTAAATAGGGAATGGTTTACATTTATTCTAAATTTAAACTTATCCCCGCATTTAAATTGTCTGCATATACATACTGATAAGCTACATGTACATTAGAAATTATTGTAATACTAGTACTGAAAAAGAGTGTAATCAAGAACAGTCACAGTAATGCTGCGATCTAATACTGAAACAGGATTGATTTAAAAGGCAATAAAATAGAAAGAATCCGATGAGACGAAAAGTAACAAAAAGTTTAGCTGGGGGGTAGTCTACTCAGTTACAATGCCACGGAAAAACTGATCTCGATGAGAGTTTACAGATTGTATCATGAATAAGAGGTAAATATTGAGGAATAAGTTATAGCAATAGTATTACCCCATCTGAGGAGTGATGGCGAGACCATTGGCAAGGAGGCTCCGTCTGAGTGTGCGTGAAGATCCATTGACTGTGATAATGGATGAGGAAGATATTATTAATACCAAAACCAACCATACTTCCATTCCGGAGATATCTATCTAGTACCACTCACCACACAACAATATTTCTATTCTTTAGTGACAAGAGAAGTGGGATTTTGATCATCAGATTTTCTATTTTATACTCTCTCTTGTTTTCCCACGTGTTTTTCCTCTTACATCTTATCTTATCTTATCTACTAATTTATTTATTACTAACTAGTAAATTGTTTAAGTTCTTCCATATTGATTATATCATTTTATATATAATGTTACTTCTAAAATGTACTTTGTTAACAATATACATCCCTTACAAATCACAATCTCATGTGTACAATGACTATGTATATAGAAAAATTCAAAATAGAGTCATGTATATCTCCAGTTAACCAACATGTAAAATTCCAAATCATGGAGAATTCAATTCCTTACCAAGAGGAGTTCAATCTGAAATACAAAATTATTTCCCAGATATAAATTAAATTTTAATTAAAAAAGAAAGATGTGGAGGAATCCAAACCAAAGAATAAAAAAACATAAGTTGCATGTTGATGATGGACCTCCAAATAAATTTAGATTTTAACTTCATCAATAAAAAGAGGATTGGCTAAGAAAAGAAATAATTTAATGAAGTTTGAACCAAAAATCCCAAAAAATATAAAAATAGACATCAATTTTATAACTCAGAAGTAAATCTTAAGCATTCACAATTGAACTGATAATTAGAAAGGATTCTAATATTGCCTTATTCATTTGAAGGCTGTGTATATATATTTATTTGAGTATACAATAGTTGAACAAAGTATACTCAAATAAATATATATACACAGCCTTCCAGCAAACAATAATTCATATTTAAATCAGAGAATCAATCACATAAAAAACAGAAAAATAATGGTTAAAACTACAAGTGATTGTGAATGAAAAACTCACATATCATACATATATTACAGCAATGATAAACCCAAATACACAATCATTTGGCAATTTCCCTCCATCCACTCTTAGTGACTATTTATTTTTAGCTTCTTCCTTTCACAATCTATCTTCCCCAAACTAACTATAATAATGCTGTCGAAATGTCACAAAATGGAGCTGTTTTTTTTTTTTTTATCTTTGTTAATCTCTTGTCTTCACATTTCCAAAGCAAACAATCGTCAATAAACCCCTGATTTGTGATTTTCATTTTGCGTAATTGTTGAATAATGAACATATGAGGTAACTGGTATACATATGTAGACTGATTTTTCTACAATTCCATTCGGTACTAATATAACATACAATTACACTGTAGATTAGGAAAACAAAATTAACTTGCAATGGATGACTACCCAATTATGAAAGATACATAATTTTCTAGTTATGAATATGGGGTATAAGTACATATTTTCAGAAACCAAACACAACAAAAAGATAATGGGAATGTGCTACATTGAACACTCAATTAACCAAGAATACCTTATTATTCTGTCCAAAAATCAAAATAAGATAACTTTGGAATCTGCCATAGACAAAGGAAACATATGAGCAAGTGTACGAATTATAATAATTTCTAAAATAACAAATCTTCCATAGGCATTTGAATTGCATTCTTTTATTTCTCCTAATGCATTTGGTACTTCAATTTAGTAAACCGAAATTTTAAATCACTTAACAATTATAGAACTCCATCACATATCTTGTTCATAAGGCATGTTTGTCTCTGTTAAACTAACCTTTGTATGAACAATTAAAAAAGAAAGAACAATGAACATATAGACCAAATAACCAAGTTAAGATATTCAGTTAGGATAAAACAGATAGACAACATGATGACGGAAGAATAAAACCCAGAATGAGAGTATCCACTAATAATAATTTAAGAAGCACCCGGGTAGTCAAGTAGTTGAAACTAAAGAGCAGAGAACATAACTATAGAAAGAGAATGTTTTTTGAAACCAAACACAACAGAAAGACTATGGGAGTTAAATATGGACTTGAATCTTGCAGATGATGAGATGATTAAATAGACATAATAAATGCAAACTCTATTGGTCTAACATGAAAGCAAATGGAAGATACATAATTTTCTAGTGATTTATGAGATACATAAAGATTAAAAAATATATGGTAACAAAGATTAAAAAATATATGGTAACAGTAAGAATAGTGGAACCAATTGTAGAATTTTGCTAAGTAAAAATGCAGATTTACCTTGTCTATATTTCTAACGGATCCAAATAATTAGAACTAACTTGTAACTTACCTGCTGAATATTTTCTTCTTACTTCTGGAACTTAGTCTATATTCAAAGGGATTGTTCTAATAATAAAACATTGTTAAACTTCATGTAACTCACTAAGATCAATTTGACAACAGAAATGTCTCATGCACTTTATTACGGAAAGAAAATATTCTGCAGACTTATGCACTTCATGTATTAAGATTACCTTGATAGCTTCAATAACGTAAACCTCAAATAATCTTCCTTCTGGAAAGAAAGTATTGACTCATTTATATAATATAGGCAACCAAAACAGTCTTTGTGTCTTTCTTTCTACTACGAACTTGAATTCAAAGAGAGCCAAGAAACAAAATTTTATTGAAATATATATCATTGAATTAATTGAAATTCAGAAAAAGAAAATTGGTTACACCATCTTATAACATGCATTGAAAGCACCAAAATCAGAATGGATACTCCAAAAGATAATAAGAGAAAGAAAGGAATAAACAACAGATTTTCGCTGACTAATAACAAAAGCACCAAAATCTAAGAAATTGATGATACATAAGATAAAACATTAAGCATGTAAGGAGAGCACGATTTAAAGAGTGAGCAGTTTAGAAGATTGAGGAAGCGGTTTAAGAGAGATAATATTGATTTTTTTTAGATAGGAAATACTATTTTTAATAAAATAAAAACGTAGAAAATTGAGAAAATTAGAAAAATGGAATAGAAGAATGTAAGGAAGCCACATTAGCAAAGTTTTCTACAGGTTTAATAGTATAGTATAGATAGATGTTGTCACGTAGCATTAGAATATGCTTGCTTTCTATTGAAAACTAATCGTCGCTAATAACTACACAAGTTGCCTTTCCAGATAATTGAATGGAAATAGGAGGAGTTCAAACAATCTCCAAATTTGTTTTCTTATGTTGTTAATATGAAAATGTAGATGGACATATAGATATGTACCTCTTCAATTCCACCATTACCTCATTGTCCAATCTTACATGGAGCAAATGTTGAATATGTCAATTGAAGGGGCTAAGATTCAATTAAAAATAAATCTTTACGGAAATAAAATTCCCAAAACTGATTCTTAAAAATAGTTTTCTGAAGCAGGTTGATGGTTGATGGTTGATATTGCGGGTTGATGGTTGTAAAAAAGGACGATTTGGAATTTGCAGGTCGAACTTCAAATTCTTGTCATGCTTCATCTTTCTCCTCACATTAGAGCTGCCCCAAAATTTATCCAAGTTCGATTAATATCTCTGCCTTCGGAATGGTGGAAATTGTATATTGTTTTTGTATTTATTTTTGAGAACATTAAGGACCGATATATGTACCAGTCCACCTAGCTCGATTTCTTTCATTTATTCATTGTATTTCTTCTTCTTCTTCTTCTTCTTCTTCTTCTTCATAATAGATTTGGGTTCAGTGCCAACCTCATTAGAATGTCCAGCTTCATTCACTCCGTCATCAGCTTTTAGACAAAAACTTTATTTATATATGTATATTACATATATGTAGTCACACGCTCTAATTAAAATAGCACAGCATAATTTAAGTGCATACTAAACGACTTGAGAGACAACATGGGAAATGACCAAATCCTAACTTATAAGAGATCCCCAAAAATAACATAAGCATCCAAGTTCTTGCGACTACCACTTCAAGCTAACATCTTAACCATGCTGGCTGCATATTTTCATATCATTTCACAATACATATCTTAATAACAGAAGCAGCACCAATTCGATGAAGTGCAACAACAGCATCACCAACCTTGCACAATCCCCTCCCAGTTGCAGACTTCAGAGCAGCTTCCAATATAACCTCTGTTGATTCAGCATCAGTAGCCTTAGCAGATCCTTCGGCGAGAATAGGAATCAAGCCTCTGTATATAAGACTATGTCTTGCAGGTGTCTCATCACTGCAACTCCAATCAAAGGAATCAGTTGTCAAGACTGGGACAACCACAGACAAGATAGGTACAGCAGGTCTGTACTTGGCTACCAACTTGGCTGTTGTCCCACCACGTGTCAAAACCACAATGAGCTTAGCTTTAGCCTTGTTAGCAGTTCTCACAGCTGAAGATGCAAGGCTCTCCAATGGGCTCATAGGAAGTGGAGTTGATCTTATCATCTCTTTAAATATAGCTCCGTAGTCAAGAGATGATTCTGCTTCAATACAAATCCGACGCATGATCTTCACTGCAATCTCTGGGTAGGCTCCGGCTGCACTCTCCCCGCTGAGCATAACACAATCAGTGCCATCAAGAACAGCATTAGCAACATCAGTGGCTTCTGCACGGGTTGGTCGGGGAGACTTAATCATCGACTCGAGCATCTGAGTAGCAGTCACCACAGGCTTACCCACAAGATTACACTTGTATATCATCATCTTCTGAGCAAGGAAAATCTTCTCGACAGGAATCTCCATTCCAAGATCACCACGAGCAACCATGAACGAGTCTGTCTCCTTCAGAATCTCATCAAAGTTTATAACACCTTCTTGGTTCTCAACCTGAGGAAAATGAAAGCAATCAACCTCTAATTGTTTCACCAGCAAAATAACACAATTACTAAGCAACCAGAACTATAATCAGTGGTGATCACATCAATTTAAAAAAGCAGGAGAAGCTCCGAAGTCTGCAGAAAGAGAACTTCATATTCATGCAACCAAATAGTAAAAAGTGCAGATCTATACAGAAAATGAACTTTATTATACCTTTGACATCAACTGTATATTCTTGGCATGCGGCCCAAGGACCTTCCGCACATTAACAAGATCTGAACCCTTGCGTACAAATGAAAGGGCAATCATATCAATATTGTTGGGAACTCCCCATTCGAGGATGTCTTCTTTATCTTTATCAGTAAGAGTTGGAAGATCCACTACAACACCGGGAAGATTCACATTTTTCCTCTCACCCAACATTGCAGTGTTCTCGCAGCGGCATCTCACAGTTCCAGCCTCTGGATCACAAGACAAGACAGCCAGAGTGATGGTACCATCTGAACACAATATGTTATTTCCAGGTTTGACATCCACAGGCAATTTTTTGTAGCTCATGGAGATCATTTCTGTGTCACCCTGGATGCTGTAATCAGTAGTCACAGTGATTTCCTGGCCCTCCTTAAGTTGAATAGGTTTTCCATCCTTCAAAAAACCAGTTCGAATCTCAGGTCCCTGCAACAAAAAGAAGTCAGAACTAATTTTTGGTAGTTAAACATATAATACAATAATCTTTTGAGGACAATAAAAACGTTTGCCTAAAATGCATAAAATTAAGGAAACATGTGCTGGAGCAGTATGATAAGTTAAACCAGAGAAGCATGCACCCTATATCAATAGTTCAAGGATACAAATAACTTCGTAGAAATTACCACATTGAGCTTCTCAGTTCTGCACTCCATACCAAAGTGAAATAGGAATTTTCAATAAGCAATTTCTCATATGAAATTCAACATATTATTTATGTTCTTATTTAGCAATCCTTCACCACTACTTGGTCAAGTTTCCATCGATTTCCTTCAGAACCAACAGATAGAATGACAAAATATTACTTGAAGAGTTGGAACCACTATGGTTAAGTAATAAAGCTAGTTCGTTAGTTTATCAAACTCGAATACATATAAACTATCAGTTATGAAGCACAGTAACATAGCCTAGGAAGATATAAAAATTAGGTTGAAGACACCTAAGGAAGTATCAAGGAAAATATAGGTTCATATAAATGACACTGGAACCGTTTCAGGTGAAATTAGGAACATAGTATCCACTGCCTGGATGGTGCCGGCACAAATTGAAAAGTTTTGATCTCCCTATGGAACCTCATATTATGCCTTGTCGAACAGAAAAAAAGAAAAAAGAAAGTAATGTAATGAATAAAATGAAGAGCAATAATATTGAGCAAGAAAACAAGTGGAGTTGGGAGCAGGAGAGAAACCTTAGTATCGAGCATGACTGCACAAAGGATCTGTGTGTTGTGCATTGCGATCTTGAGATTCTCCAAAGTGCCTTGGTGATAGTCATGGGTACCATGAGAGAAATTGAAACGGGCGACATTCATGCCAGCCCTAAGAAGCTTCTCAAGCATTGGAACAGATCGGGAAGCAGGTCCGATAGTGCAGACGATTTTAGTCTTGGGGACACGCCCATCTTCAGGTAGCTCCTTGAGGAGTCCCTCAATGTCGATGTTGGCCATTCGCTATATCTAAAATCTCAAGTGATTTTACCTTCGATCTGAGCGGTGGAGATGAACTAGAGAGCTATTGTACCCAACAAAAGGATATCATATCATTTCATAATTGGATTTGATAAATGGAAAGCGTGGTACAAAATTGACGGTCCTGATCCGCTGAGCACATAGATTCAAGAAAAAAGGTAGGAAGGATATTTTCAAATCTAGTAGTAAAATGGATGCGGGGAATATTACACTTACTTACGGTGGTAGGTATGCATTAGCGTTCCAAAACCACGTGGCTCCTCTCAATTCTTTTTTGGCTCACAAAGTTGATTTATCCTCATTTCTTGTAGGAGAATGGGGTGAAATTATTTTCTTATTTCCCTTCCATCCCCGAAACAAACCAACGGAACACTCTCATCTTTATCTTTCTATATTTATTTCTTCCATCTCATACTTTCAAACAAATATCTCGTTAATAAACTGATTTGATAGTTAAATATGAATAAATGAGCTTAAAGTTGAAGAGCTACAAATGATAGCTACAATGAGTTTTTAATTTTAGACTTTTGAAGCTAGTTCGTTGGCTTAAGACTCGAATGAGTCATTATTGGGCCAATTAATGAGCTTGCTTGATAATGGCTCGTGACAAACAACTAAACTTGAGCTTGATAATATTTTGTTGAGGAGTCATTTACAAGTTTGTGTGCAACTAATCAAAAAAGAAAAGAAGAAAGAAGAACTCACCGTCTTTCTTTTAACACTTAGGAGCCGTGCGAGATGAAAATTTCTTGCACGGTTTTGACTGTGAGAAAAATGAGTGAAGAATCTTCTTTTTGACTCTGACTCTGACTCTTCCATTTCAGTCGTTGCTTTTCTTTCTTTTCAGTCGTTGCTTTTCTTTCTGTTACTTCGAAAGTAGCTGCTTCAGTTTCAACCACTCGAATTTTTGATATTCCTTTTTATTTTTTTATCAAAAGAATGACATTTTCTTCGGGAAATCCTAGCTATTCTAAGCATGATAGTGAGTAATCTCATTGCTATTAATCAAACAAGAATGAAACGTATGCTTGCATATTCGTCCATAGGTCAAATCGGATATGTAATTATTGGAATAATTGTTGGAGACTCAAATGGTGGATATGCAAGTATGATAACTTATATGTTCTTCTATATCTCCATGAAATAAATTAAAAGAAAAAAATGGAAACCAAATTAAAAATATAGAAAAAGGAAAAAGTTATTGATTGGACAAAACTTTGGGTTCGGTTTAATTACGATTTTAACATAATGGTGAAGATAATTACTGTATTTGGGGTAAATAGCACCGTCGGTACCTAAACTATACCACTTTTCTCAAATTGTTACCTACCAACTATTTTTCCTAATTCGAGTACTCCAACTATCTATGATCGTCTAAATTGGTACCTAGTGACCTCCTATAGCCAGTTTCACCTAAGTCAACGGCGGTCAACGCCGGTTCGCCCAACTTTGACTTGGTCCGACCAAAACTAAAAAAAACCCAAAAATGGAAAAGTCCATTTACCCTCAAAATCATCTTCTTCCTCATCTCTCTCCTCCTTCATCTTCTTCCTTCCTTAAACTTTTCCTCTTCCACCATTCAACTTACTTTCTCCTCCTTCATCTTCTTCTTCCCTTAAACTTTTTCTCTCATTCTTCCTCCTATTTTTTTCTTCCTTCTTTTTCTTTTTTTTTTCAAGAAAAAAACAAACAAATATCTAAAATTCGGTGGGTTTAACCCACCGGAATCTGGAGAATCAGAGGCGTCGGGAACTGGAAATCCAGTTCTCGTCGCGATGGGATCTGGAAATCCCAGCACCGCCGGTCGTTTCCAGACCAGCAACGACCTGGGATTTCCAGATCCAAGGTCGCGCTGGGATATGGAAATCCCAGCGCCGCCGCTGGTTTCTAGACCGGCGACGACTGGCCGAAATCTGGGAAATCCAGATTCTGGCCAAGGCTGAATCTGGAATTCCATATTTCTGCGGGTCGCCTTCGGATTATTTTTTGTATTTGTTTAAGAAAATGGGAAAAAAATGGAGAATAAGGAAAAACAATAAAGAAAAAGAAGAAGAAAAAAAAAGTTATGGTGAAAAGAGAGGGAAAGAGGAGGAGTTGGAAGTTGGTTTTGGGAGGAAGAAGATGAATGAGATGATTTTGAGGGTAAAATGAACTTTTCCGTTTTTGGGTTTTTTTTTTTAGTTTTGGTCGGATCAGGTCAAAGTTGGGCGAATCGGCGTTGACTTAGGTGAAACTGGCTATAGGAGGTCACTAGGTACCAATTTAGACGGTCATCGATAGTTGAAGTACTCGGATTAGGAAAAATAGTTGGTAGGTACCAATTTGAGAAAAGTGTTATAATTTAGGTACCGGCCGTGCTATTTACCCCTGCATTTTGTATTTAATAGATACACATTATAAGCACATCTATACCTTACCCATGAGAACATTAATTTGGATTTCATCTCCATTTTAAACATTTAAAAACCATAACGAAACACTTGTAAAAGGATGTGTATTTGAGAAAAGTTATACTAGAATTAGAAAAGAAAAAGAAAAAAGAAAAAACAAGAGATTAATGGTAATTTTTTCAATTTTGCTTATAAACTGAGGTAGTGGGCTTGTTGAGCAGTCGAAGAATGATTTGGGCCCATTTCAAATCCCATGAGTGACAGTAGATATGTAAAATTTGTGTGTAGGTGTTGTTGGTGGAAATGAAATGAGTATGAATTGGTTGATATTGCAAACTGCGGGTGCCAAATCTCCTACCCTTGGCCGTAATGATCTCCACAGTGGAAGCACGAAAAATAAAAAGTTGTCTGGCATCTCCACTTGCTCCCATTTTAAAAGTGCAAGTTTCCAAAATGTAAGGAATTTCAAATCGAAGCCTTTCCTTGTTAAATGTCAGCTCTCAGATCTCGCTCCAGCTGCCTCCGCCGCCTATGGAACCCTACTACTCTCCGGCGGTTTCTTTGCCTGTCAGATTTATCATCTCATTTCACTTCAATCTTATCTATTTCCGTTCCAATAACACAGACACACATATATATCTGTGCTTGCAGTCAATAAATCAAGAAGCAAAGGGTCACTCTTCGGGGGATTAACAGGAGCTGCACTCATGACTACGGTAATGTTATATAGTATATACTAAGGCCTGTTATTTTTTAGATATATTCAGCACATTTTAGTTCCCTAGTTTCACTTTAGTTCATTCAGTTCAACTCAGCAAATTCAACGAAATTCATTGAACATTCAGCCAATTAATCAATTCAGTTCAGCTTTTTTCAACTGAAAAGAACAGGGGCCTAAACCTGGTCAAATCAAATGGCAGTATTCTTTTATGCATTAAGTTTTCTCTTCTTTAAAGATTACGACTACCCAAACAAGACACTTATACCAGACCTTGAAAATGTGTTCGATGACTCTGTTTTCTCTATTTCAAGGTTTTAACCTCCAAAAGAATTGAATAATTATTTCTGTGGTTAGCAACATTAAGTTGATCATATTGAATCAGCTTGTGAGTGCCAGGTAAACTTCTTGGCATTGATACTAGTCCACTGCTATGAGTAAGTTGAATTATCCCCTGCCCCCCACCTTTTGGTAGTTTTTTCGTGTCGGGTCATAAAAACTTAGAAAACAGGCAGCCATTGCTCTGTCTTTTTACCCTGGCGGTCTTCATCATGTCTTGCAGTATCTATATGCATGGTTAGGGTCATAACTTGCTGGTTTTTCTTCTAGATGAAATGGAGTTAATTGCTGCTGACATAGTATACTGATAGATCTGTTTATTTTCCTGTATATATAGGCTTATTTTTTGATGCAAGAGCAGGAGACTAGAGCAGTTGGTGATGCCATTGGCTTTGGATCTGCTTTTCTCTTCTCTTCTGTATTTGGTATGTCTTTAATATGCTTTCAAGTATGACTAGACTAGTTATTCTTTAGGACTGTGATCAATTACGGGCAATATGTAGGTATCATTAGATTGCTTAGATATATACGTGCTTAACTATAATGCTTTGTTTCTTACCCAAAAAAATAAATTGTTATTCCTTGCTTCACTACATTTTCTTTTGGTAAAATGATGTATAAGTTAAAATGCCTAATTATCTCTTATTGTCAAGCTTTAGAGAGTGTAAAATAAAAATGACTCACAAGTCTAGCTTTTTGTGGACTTTGAACTCTTGTTTAACCATCTCTAGAAATATAGATAGAAGAAGTATAAAAGAAGAGATTCATTAATATTTTTTTTTACAATAATCGGGAAATTTCAGAGATCCATTAGTTAAGCAGACTATGCAAGAATGATTTGTTTCCTTTTTGTTATAATTTAGTATGGAATTTAACATAGCTATTGTGATAGTTATTACCTCACATTTGAAGCAACATCACACAAGGAAAATAACAATGAATGCTCAAAAGTAGTATCCAAGTGGTCATTGTTAATACTAGTTTCCACTTTCCAGGCTTCTATTTTCATTTCTTTGTTCTTGATAAACTTGTAGGTATACGTTTGGCAGCAACTCGAAAACTGATTCCTTCAGGTCTGTTATTCGGTTTGTCTATATGTGCAATGGTGGTGTTCATTTCATCATACTTTCAAGATACTCTCCAGTGATTTTGTTAATCTAACTTGTTGGATCATTATTTTGTATGCCAATGCTTATTTTTGCCAGGCTGATTTTTCCGTTACTTATTTGCATGTATAAAGATTTTTTTAGTCCTAAATTTGTAATTAGCGGTTGCAAAAATGTGCCTTTGAATTTTGAGGAAATAATCCTAGCTGCTACTAGAGGTAGCAACATGGCGAGGCAGGGATGCATCCCCTACTTCGCCCCGGACACTTTCATAATTAATGGTTTTGGATATTTTTTCGTCTTCCTTCCTACCCTGGGTGGGTGATAGGCAATCTCCATCCCAGAAGATATGCTTCATCAATTGAAATTTGATTTGTAGACAATGAAAAACAACCTAATAAAAAATGGTTGCATCGAAATACAACCGAAGATGATACTTTGAATTTGCCTCACATTAATCTACAATTCTACATTGACGTTTTAGTCCATGAACACGAATAACTTGCTATTTGTTGTTGGATGACGTTTTGATTTTGCCTCACATTAATCTACAATTCTACATTTTGATTTAGAATTGTCATGTGGGGGAATGTTTTAAGGATTCTCCCTCTTACGTTTTGTTTGTTAAAGGTGAACCCTCTCTGGACCTTTAAAGTTAGCACTTATTTTTACTTAGACACATGAAGTATGTGGTTTTTTCATATAACCTCTTCAACTTTATAAAAGCACACCACTTGGTCACATTTTTGTTAAAAACCACTAAGAGAGTGTACTACACTCTCAAAAAAGTACTGTTTTGCTCCCTCATTTTTCTTTTATTTATGTTTTTTTCTTCTTCTCCTTTACTCACCTTTTTTTTTTTTCTCCCAATTTGGAATTTTTAAAATTTTTAGAAATTCTTTGGAAATCTGGACCCAAAAAAAATCCAAATTTCTAGAAAACTACCAACAATCTGGAAAAATTTCTAATTTTCGAAATTTTCTATAAATCTGAAATTTTTTTCCCAAATTCCCAAAAAACAATTCAGAAATTTATGGAATTTTTTTTCCAATTCTAAAAAAAAAATTCTAAATTTTGAAGTATATTAAAAAAAACATACAAAAACAAAAGAAAAAGAAAAGAAGAAAAAGAAGAGAAGAAACTAAGGGATAGTTTTGAAATTTTCTAAATTTTTTTTTGTCCCTTTATCTCTTTCACTCTCTTATTTTAGTACGTATTTTACACATCAGTGCCACGTAAGATTTTTGTATTTAAGTAGTGTGCTTTTATAGAGTTGAAGATGTTATGTGAAAAATTACATACTTTATAGGTGTAAGAGAGTTTAAGCCTTTGTTAAATTATCTTTAGCTCTATGGTGGGATTATACTTGCCTGGTGTATTTGCTCCCTGTTTAATCACAATAGAAATTTATTTGCAGTCAATGTTATTTGTATTGACTCCTTGGATAGGGATAGTTGGTGTTATTGTTAAAATAGCATGCCCTTGTTATCCAGATGGCGTGGTTCGAGCATTGCTGATTTTTAGTTGCCTTCAAATTTCATTTAAAATAGAAGTTTTCTCTATATTGGCAGTAAAAGGAGCGTGTGTTAATGATTTGGGGAAAGATGAGGGGGGAGCAAGACTTCTTATATTTGGGCTGTGTAGGTAAGACTGTAAGTGGAACAATGCTCAAAGGAAAGCCAATGACCGACGCGACGCCTACACTTTGATTTCAATGTTTATAGATCTTCTCGAGAAGATGAAGTAATGTAAATAAGAAAGAAGAGTTTTCAGGGAGAGATGTGTAGCATCGGGTGACAAGGTGTATGTCATGTAGTTTCCAAATGTTGGGTTTTGCGGTATGCTAATGTTGCATATAGCCAAGTGGGAGGAGAATGCTTCCCATTGGTCTGTGTTCTTTTTTTAAAAAAAACAAAACCAGAAAGACCTCATTAAAAATAAACATGCAACACAGAGAACAAATAAAATCAAGGAGTACATATGACCACTCGACCCAACACTAAAAATAAATACTAAATCTAGTAAAATAATATGCAACTATTCGTGGAGCGTTTAATGAATGTAATAAAGCAATTGAAAAGCTTGTTAATTGACAACCTACAATTTTTGACCAAGACGTTAAAAGATGATGAAACCTCTAACGAGTGGGCCAACGATTGAGCAATAACCAAGGAATTCAACAACCAATTATCTCCCCTTTATGAGTTAACAATATATAATTAACGTTGAAACTTTCAAGAGGGTTTTTTTGGGGAATTTATTTGGGGATAGTGCATTTGCCCCACTCCTGTTTCGGCTTCAAAGGAAAAATGTTTTCGTTCTCATCGAATATTTCAGGGAGCAATAATATGAGGCATGAAAAATGTCTCTCATGTAATAATGTCCCTGGGGAACTAGTGCATAAGTCTGAAGTAGACAGAACCTCCTAGTTTCTGTTCAGGTACTGTGGGTATCA
The DNA here is from genome assembly GCA_028411795.1 of Euphorbia peplus. Lineage (NCBI taxonomy): Eukaryota > Viridiplantae > Streptophyta > Magnoliopsida > Malpighiales > Euphorbiaceae > Euphorbia > Euphorbia peplus. The sequence continues at coordinate 260,544 of CP110843.1, read as the reverse complement.
ATTTGTTAATGAATCATGGTGGTTTTAGTTGGCATTATTGGCTGTAATTATAAAGTTTAATAGAGACGTGTCCACGATGGAGGAAAAAGAGCAAAAAAAAAATGGAAAAGAATGAGGTTTCTTTTAAACAATGATGAAGCGTATCTTCCACTTAATCACTGCCTTCGAATTTCTGCCATATAAAATCCATAAATGCTTATTTTTCTAAAAAGAATTGGGCACCTTGATGGTCAACCCATCTGGGGTTCCCACATGCAATCATCAAAGTGCCATCTACAGGACTATGCATGCACTATTGATTGAATATTTGGATAAATTCCTTGAAATGAAAGTATAGTTTGATATTACTTTTTCAGTTTTTCTAATTTAAAACATATTTAGAACATCGGTTTTAAATACAAAATTATTTTTGAGAAAACAGAAAAATATGCTTTCAACATAATTTGTAACTTATTGTAGCTTTTGAAAAAGCGGTTGTTTTGAAATAAATTTTTATTTTTTTAATTTCTTGACTTTTAAAACTTTTCAAACTCTTCACGCTTATCAGCTTCAATAATGTTAAACTGATGTGAAGTAAAAGTTACATGTATAATGTATAAGAGAATGTGGAGAATTTCGCCCACATGTTTTTTCTTTCCCTTTTTTAGTAGCCAGGGAAGTCTCAGTTTTGTCTATTTCTTGTACTGTATAGGGGCCACTGTCAAAAATAAATAAAAAGAGTTGGGTGTTTGTGATTGTGATGTTGAAATTCAATTCAGAACAAAATCACAAAAGGAGTTGAAAAGCATGGATTACTTTATATTTTTTTTCAACTTTCATCACTCAAGTTGCTTTAATAATTTTGTTTTTAAGTGCCATGTCTTGAAGCATTTCAATCTCATTATTAACCAATAAATTTAGGCTCCAATTCATGATATTGGTCAATAAAAAAAATACAAATTGCAATTAAATACTCCCATTACTTCATATCACATACTTTTTAAGACATGTGTACATATGAGAAAGTATGCTAATAAAAATATATTATTGTAAAATTAAGGACTATAAGGAGATTAATTTATGAACTTATATAAAGATTAATATGATGAAGAATAAATAGAGAGAAATAATAAGGTATAATCTTTTTATTATTTTGGTGCAAATTACAAATGAAGCTTATACATATATTTATACTAGTTAAAAATTAACACAATATGTGATTACAACTAAGCTTGAATTAATGACCACATGTATAAGTTGTTATCATAAATGCATGTGTTGTGTTGTTGATGGACATCAATTTAATGTGTTTATATTATTCAATAATACAAAGTAAATGGGTAAATTATATATTTACCTAATATTGATTATTCATAATATATAGCAAATAATGACCCATTTATATGGCATATTTGGAAAAAATTAATTTTTTTTGATTTTTTATCCGGTTTCCGAACCACATTGGGCCAATTAATCCGGATTTGGGGCAGGTCCAAGGATTATGGTATTTAAATCTCTCCCAGTCGTGGTTGTGGGGATCGATCTGCAGACCTCCCTACCAAACGCAGTCTCATGCTACCACTGCGCCAACCATCGATTGGTTATTTGGAAAAATTTAATTAACGTGTATGAACTGAAACAAAATGACATATATTAAACAAACAAAAAGATTTAAAATGACTTTGCACTCTTGCAGTATGAAATGGATGAATAATAAATAACATGTAATATGAAACAAATGAATTAATCATTATTAATAATAATATTAATCCCGAATCATAAACTTCTTACGGGCATATTTAATTTTTTTGTTGGGTCAATTTAATCTATAAATGCAGTTAAAAGAACTTATCCACGTACAATATGTGGTAAAATTCTTTTTTACTTACGAAAAACTGAAGAAGGGAAGTAGGAAAGGAGTGGGTTGTGACCTTGGCGATTAAAAAAGTATTTTTGTTGTAAGAATGTGCTAATAAGTTGCTATATGGAGTATAATATAGGTGAAGGAATCTTGAAATAGTAATTACATGTAAGCAACATTAAAGCCATCAACCCATCCACTAATACACAATATAAGATTAGTGGTGCCTAGCTTGTTAATGATGCCACCTTACTTAATCATTCCTCAAAAGTAATTAAGTATACCTCCCACTTTGAACTCATCACTAATTAATACTACTATTTTTTTTGAAAAAAATAGTAAAATATTACTAAACCGAGGTTAAATCAATACAATGAAAACAAGAGAAACAAACCCAATACTACAACCAAACATAGCATCGGACGCTTTATCTAAGAAAAGGGTTCCAAGGTTAAAGATTTATCATTTAAATTAATTAACTCTGAAAAAATGACATGTTATATTTGCTCTAATTCGTTGCAATTTTAATTTTCAATTTTATAGATCGTCATAGAGCATTAACAGACAATATTTTCTTTTGTTTTCTATCTGGTTTCTGAACCACATTGAGCCGACTAATCCAGATTCGGAGCGGGTCGAAGGATTATGATATTTAAACCACTCACAGTCGTCGTTGTGGAAGATCGATCCGCAGACATTCCTACCAACCGCAGCCTCATGCTATTACTGCGCCAACCATCGATTGGTATTAGTAGACAATATTTGAAATCTTTGAAACTATCTTTGACACAATGGTTGTAAATTCGCTCAATTCAGAATTGACTTCACATATTTATATGATGAACTAGGGCTTGTTTAACTTTCCCATGAAGAAAAACATCATTTCACTCATCTAGGGAGATATAACATCATCAATTAAGAGAGGGAAAACAACACCTAAAGAAAAAGACAAAACAAAACACTCTAAATAAAAGAAATACAGTCAAAGTTAAGATACATTAAAACTTTTATATAAGAGTACACTTGAAACCAAACTATTTGTGTAACAATTGAAAATTTATTTTTATATATGATACAATCAAAATTCTTGGCACTTTTGACCAAATTTTTGTACAACAATTCAAATTCAGATGTTATTATTATATATAATGTTCCTATATAGAAAATCTATTTGAAGTCATAAAATATTAAAATTTTATTTAAGCAAAAGAGAAATAAAGTAAAAGGGCCTTTAAGGAAGAGGTCTCTTGATGGCTAGGTATAGGTTTAGGAGAGGAGACGTAAAAATTGAGGCCTGTGATACTAAATAATTGATTCACTTGATGAAGATCCCAATGCTGTGATACTTTACTTGTAGAATAATTAAGGGAACGAATATAAAACTAAAATAACGATGGTGGTTATTTGCAAAAAGATATACGTTTGTGGTTCACAATATGAAAAATAAATGTAGTTAATACGGGCTTTATTTTATTTTCCAAGAAAAAATAGTAGTAGTATTTTAAACTATATCTTATTCTAAAAAAACAAAAAAAAACTATATCTTAATTTCAATGAAGTTTTTCTTTAGATGAATGTTCCACCATAATTCTGAATAAAATTGTTTTGAGAGGAGGCTATATTTTGAATACATATAATTAAACATAGGTATCGCAAGGTAAGAGTTTTCTGGCTCTTCGATCGTGTAAGATAATATCGTTAGTTGTTGGGTTTATTTTGGTTTCATTTTTAGCTAAGCATGGTGTTTCTTCTGGTGCGGCACGGAGGGACTAGGGGAGTTATCTTTATCTGATGGGGAGGAGGTTGAGTTGAATCTTAGGGGAGAAGGTACGTCCAAGACTACGAACAATTGTTTGACAATGGTGGGGAGGTTTTTAACTGATAAAAACTGTTAACTTTGAGCGATGCGTTCTCGACTGGCCGTAGTTTGGAGGCCAAAGGAGGGGGTGGCAATCTCGAAACTCGAAGGCAATTTGTTCATGTTTGAATTCTACCATGTCACTGATCTTGATCGAATGTTGGCGGGTGGTCCGTGGTCCTTTGATAACAATATGCTGGTTCGGAAGGGATGGAAGCAAGGTACGGTGTCGGAAAGCACCAACTTGGACCATTGCCCAATATGGGTTCAAGTTTATGATTTGTCGTTGAGATGTATGTCTGAGACTGTTGGTAAAGGCATCAGTGATTTCTTGGGAGGATTTCTAGAATATAACGTGAATAATAACTTTGGTATTCGACGTCAATATATGCATATCAGGGTTTTGTTAAATGTGCTTAAACCAATCAAGAGGTGGAAGAAAGTTAAGCAGGGGGCGGATGAGACCTCCTATATCAACTTCAAATATGAAAGACTGGGGACCTTTTGCTATACACATGAGATTATTTGTCGCACCGAAAAATTCTGTGGTAAGAGGTTTAGTATACCGGCGAAGGACATATTTATGGAATGGGGCTCGTGGCTTAGGACGTCACTTAGGCGTACATGAGAGTACGCTGCAATCAAGTATTTGCGTGAGCCAGTAGGTGGGAGGATTGCCTTGTTGGGGGTGCAAAGTTGAATAAGGTCAAACCTCCTCTTCAAATATTGGACATGAAAGATACAACCGAGATGGGGGGGGATGACAAGTTTAATGTAGAAGCGTAAGCGAAGTCGCTCTGACCTGGAGGGTAACAATAATAGTTCAACACCAAATTCGAATTCTCCATCTTCTTTGAATAAGGATAATGCAAATTTTTCCGATACTAATGGGCGAGGTCTTGAAGCCAGACCCGTCAGCCATTATGAATTACTTAGCTTGGAACTATCGGGGTCTCGGCAACCCCCGGGCAGTTCGGAGTTTGGGTGAGCTTTTCAAAGCTCAAAGGCTGACATTGGTATTTTTGATTGAGACGTTAGTTGATAAAAGTCGGATGGGGATGTTAGGGAGTAAGTTTTCGTTTGAGGGTTGTTTTGCTGTTGATGTTAGAGGTCGTAGTGGAGGTTTAGCGGTCATGTGGAGGACGAGTGTTGATCTTGTAATCCTGGGTTATTATGATCATCATATCGAGATGTAGATTAATGACATGGTTAATGGTAGTTGGAGATTGATTGGCTTTTACGATTATGCTGATAGAGCTAGGCATGATGAGTCTTGGAATCTTTAGCAACAAGTTGCAGGAAGTTATATTTTACCTTGGGCAGTGATCGGGGACTTTAATTGTATTTTGGATCCCGCAGAAAAGAGTGGTGGAGCGGTGTATCCGCATAACTTGATCGATAAATTTGCAGAGGTATTGTCGTCGTTATCTCTTGTTGAGCTTCATATGTGTGGGAGTAATTTCATGTGGGACCGTGGAAAAGGCTCAAATCATTGGGTTCGAAAAAATTGGACCGTTGCTTCGTTTTGAATAGTTGGTGTAGTCGATTTCCAAATTATCGATTGACAAACCTAGTGTCGGTTTATTCGGACCATTCACCTTTGTTCCTGGAATTGGAAGTGAAAGGGCGGACCGGTAGAGCGTCACAGTTTAGATTCGAGCACGCTTGGTTATTAGAAGGAGAGTTTGGACCGATAGTAGGAGAAAAATGAAAGTCGGGTGGGCAGCACTCGATGATCTCTACACTGGCATATTGTCGGGCGTCCATGGAGGTTTGGGTCGAAAATATCGGACAAAATTTTCCAAAAAAATTGATGATTGCAAGCTGGTTGTGAGTCGGTACGGGGATAGGGTTGATTTGGAGTCGGTTTCGAGGTTCTTGGCAACTCGGTCTCGGCTTAATCATTTGTTGGAGCAAGAAGGAGTGTATGGGAGGCAGTGGGCAAAGTCGTTTTGGTTGAAAAAGGGGAATCGTAACTCTAAATATTTTAACGCTTGTGTTAATTCTCAGAAACTTGTGAACTAGATTGACATGTTAACTGACGGGTTTAATGTTGAGAGGGGGTGATAAGGAGGGTATGAGCTCCATTGTTTGCGAGTATATTTTAAAAATCTTTTTGCGCCCTCGATAGTTTAGTCGTACGATGCGGTTGAGGTGTTACCTCAAGTCGTTAGCGAAGAGATGAATTTGAGTTTATCTTCACCCTTTACGCTGGATGAGTTTAAGACTGTCATGTTTCAGAAGCATCCGGATAAATCTCCTGGGCCGAATGGTTTGAATCCGAGTTTTTATTAGTTTTTTTGGGATGACACTAGGGAGGAGATCTTCAAAGCATGTACGGGTTGGATAGATCGTCAGGAGTTTCCCGCTAATCTAAATGACACTATTATCGTTCTTATTCCTAAATTGGATAACCTAGTTCACATGACAGAATTGAGACCTATTTCTCTGTGTAATGTGTTGTATAAGTTGATTGCTAATGTTTTGGCTAACCTTTTGAAATTAATTTTTCCTGACATTATTTATGAGAGTCAATCTGCGTTTGTTCCACTTAGAAACTTGATTGATAGTGTTCAGATTGCATTTGAATCCATCCATTATATGAGTAAGAATACTAAGATGGGTCCTAGAGAGGTTGCTTTAAAGATTGATATTAGTAAAGCCTATGATAGGATTGACGGGGGTTTTCTGAAAGTAGTGATGGGCCGAATGGGGTTCATTGATGGATGGGTGGATTGGATTATGCTCTGTGTGACTACAGTTTCATATTCAATTTCTTTCAATGGGTTGCAAGTTGGACCTATTTTTTCGGGACATGGTCTGCGTCAAGGGGATCCGTTATCTCCTTACATGTTTATTTTGTGCTGAGGTTTTGTCGTAGTTAATCTTTAAGGTCGAGAGGGAAGGGGTGCTTTGGGGTTTTCAAGTGTGTAGCGGTGCTCCCAGCACATCTCATGATAGTTTCATGTTCTTCCGTGCTAATTTAGAAGAGAGTAAGGCGTTGCACGACATTTTGGATCCGTATGAGATCACGTCAGGTCAGTCTATTAATCACATCAAGTCGAGGATTTTCTTTAGTAAAAATGTGCCTAATGAGGCAAAAGATGTGATCCGCTAGATACCGGGAGGTACTTAGGCCTTCTATCTCTATTTGGTCGGGATAAAACGAGTGTGTTTAGTTTCTTGGAAGAGCGGCTTTGTAAGCGCTTCCAATCCTGGAGCTCTCGTTTTTTTTCTTCCGCTGGTAAGGGTGTGTTACTTAAATTTGTTGCGCAAGCTCTCCCCATTTTTTGTACGAGTACTTTCTTAATTCCTAAATCGATTTGTGATGAGCTTGAGAAAATGATGAACTCATTTTGGTGGGGTATGAAAAAGGATGGGCGGAGGGATATTCACTGGACCTCTTGGTCTAAGCTTTGCACGCGGAAGGAGAAGGGTGGCCTTGGCTTTAGGGATCTTCGAAATTTTAACTTATCGTTATTAGGAAAGCAAGGCTGGAAAATTATTAATACTCCAGACACGTTGGTTAATAGATTGTTCAAAGCAAAATATTTCAGTACGAGATCTTTCATTTCTTTGAAATTGGGAAATATTCCTAGTATGGTTTGGAGGAGCGTGTGGAGTTCTATTGTTGTCTTGAAGAAAGGTCTTAGATGGAGGATTGGTCGAGGTGATTGTGTGTCCGTATGGAATGATCCGTGGTTGATAAACGATCTAAGTTTTATGGCAAGTTCACCGTGTCCGACAGGTAGGGAGGCTGTTACGGTTGGGGATTTGTTTATTCCAAACACTAGAATATGGGACCATGGTAAATTAAGGGGTGGTTTTCACAGAGCGAGGGAGAGGCTATCTTACAAATGGTGGTTCCTACGTCGAATCAGCCTGATCGTCTTATATGGCACTTTACGAAAGATGGGTGTAATTCGTCTAAGTCTGGCTATCATGTGTTAATTGAGGAAGGGATTGAGGGTCTAAATTAGGCGGGGTGGCTTAAATTTTGGGCTCTACAGTTACCCCCAAAGGTTAAGTTGTTCCTTTGGAAGTTTTTGGCAAAAACTCTTCCAATGCGCACTCGACTTCGCGACCGACACATCGAGGTTACGATAGCTTGTGTTTTCTGCCCTAACGATGTTGAATATAGTAGGCACTTGTTCTCGAGATACCCTCATGTGAGGTCCTGCTGGGGTGATGTGGGTTTGATTGCACCTTAACTCGAATGAGATTACGTCGAAGATTGGTTTTTGCATGGGTGCGTGGTTGGGATAGGCGATGATTGCTGTAAAACTACAATGGTGATGTGGACGATTTGCAGACTGCAACGGTTTGGGGGAATAAAAATTGGCCTCCTGCAATTGTTGTCCAGGACACTCTTCGTTTTTTCCAAGACTGGCAGGTAATTACATTAGAGATATGTTACAAGAGGTTGGTTTGGCTAATGCTACTTTGTTAACAGTCGTTTTCAATTAGGGATTAATCTTCATGAAGAGAGTCTCCATATTCATAATGAAGAGAAATATCAAAGAGTTATTGGGAAAATGTTGTACTTAGGATTCACAAGACCCGATGTCAGTCACATTACACAACTGTTGAGTCAGTTTTTGCAACATCCAAAAAAATTGCAAATGAATGCAGCAATACATGTGTTAAAATACTTGAAGGGAACAACTACGAAGGGTTTGTTCTATCCAAGTGGTGATGAACTCATAATGAGAACATACTACAAAAATGTTATGATGAAGTGAAGAAGGAAGCATTCAGTGATGTTGATTAGGCTAGATGTGTAAGGGGTCAATGCATTTTTCTTGGGCATGCTTTGGTGTCAATAAATGGCTCAATTTTTTTATTAGGGGAATTTAGTATTAAAGTGCACAAACCAGTTTCCTTATATTGTGATAATTAGGTTGTCATATACGTAGCAAAAAATCATGTGTTCCACGAAAGAACCGAACATTTGGACAATGATTTGTCACATTGTGAGAGAGCATATTAAATCTAGTTTACTTGAAACTCCTTCCATTCATTCTAAGTTTTAGTTGATAAACATCTTTAAAACCATTGACTTATAGTCACATGACTACAATGTTGGACAAGATAAGGATCACTGAATTACGGTAATTTTGATTGAAGATTGTTTATGCTGCAAAAAGATGATTAAAGTTTTTATAAAGTTGTTTAGTGACTGAAGAAGGATGTTATTTCGTAAGGAAGGGGTGATGAGATAAAGTCACGTGCTGACTTCGGTTTGACATGTAATGTGTCTATTCGACAATGTTTTTTTACTTTCATTTACGTTTATTAGAACAACATCGTTTTGTGTGTTCAAGTTGTTAAACTTGACGGGAAAGTTTTTTATCTAGCTTGTCTTGTTCTTGTGTGTGTTACGCATCTATTTGTATTATATTTCATTCACTTCTAGAATTAATTAAAATAACTTTTTCCAAATTACCAGGAGCGCATAATGTATTAGGGCACACAAATTGGACAAAAGACAAACGTTATATTAAAGTTTCCTCTAAGAAAAAGAAAAAAATTGTCCATAGTGATATTTAACACTTGCCATCGGATGAAACGATGGATCTTCTAAATTCAAATAACATTACATCAGAGACTTTTAGCTAAACATATATACATTGGCAAGTTTTGAAGGTCTAACAAATCATTATAAACAAATATAGAGAATCAATACATTAGTTTTAGCAAAGAAATCAATTTAAAATGAATTTATGAAACAATAAAATACACTATATAACTAAGAGGTTCAACAAATCTTCAAGATGTGTTAAGCCCAGAACTCTATAATGGGAGGATTTTATGTATGTATCTATTTTATCTTTAGTTTATCCCTTAAAATATTGGAATAATTTTGTATGAGGGATGATTGAGGTTAGAGAGTGGTTAATTTATTATTTAAATAGAACATGATTGGGCCGGTGGTGGGAATATGTTTTTGTATACAATAATACATTGAAGCAGGCAGGTGGATGCATGGAAAGGACGAAAGCGCGGGCCCCAACAAAGGGATCATGTGGTGATCCTTAAATCGCACGGCAGAAACGGTGTCTGTGAGAAGCTTGAATGCAGGTGCTAGGTAACTCTAGACATTGAAATTGCTTTTTTTCAAGTAAAAGCTGTTAGGGATGATGATGCGATAGGCATTGACTTTCTGTCAAGACTACTACTCTACAATAATAATATCAGTATTCTATTTATACATGACATGAAGATGATGGTGATGAAGTTGGTGGGGGCCTCCTTATTGTTTTTATAAATGATTTATATAGTCGTCTGATGCATTAATGGCCCTCATTCACTCCCCTAAACTTCCATTTATTACTCCCAACTTTCATTTGCAACTCCCATTCTCATCATCATCATCATCTTCTTCTTCTTCTTCCTTGTAAATGCTCTTGCTCTCTGCTATCTCATACTACTAGTATTCTCATTTCTTTTCTTTCATGCTTGATCTATCTGTTCCTATTCTTCCTTAACCATACCATAACAAAAACATCTCCATTATGTAACTATTTTCCCATTAATTGACACTATCTGTTCATCAAAAAAATTTAAAAATTGTTCATGCAAATACCTCTCTATCTCTGATCCTTATCCAATAGTGTGAAGCCTGGCTTTCTTCGTGCCTTCTCTTCCTTAGCCTTACACTTATAAAGATCTAGAAAGCATGTAAATTCGGTTTTCATCCTATCGTCCCTAAACTTTAAAAAAAAAAGAAAAAAAATTATTTAAGTTAATGCTTGCTTGAAATGTTTACTTGATCATTGAGTTGGCAGACCTGGAGAAGCAAAAGATTATTGTGTAGTCGAACCATAAAAAAGTCCGCCTGATCATGTAAAGTATATCCACCTGCATTAATCCTCTTGTCAGTCGACCAAAAGAAAAAAAAAAAAAAAAAAAAAAAAAGGAAATGGCGGAAACAGAGATAGGAACACCAGCGGCAGCTTCAGCTCCGGCGACGCCAGGTACGCCGGGAGGGCCGCTGTTTACGGCAGCGAGGGTAGACTCGCTTTCCTATGATCGAAAGTCAATGCAAAGATGCAAGTGCTTGCCTGTGACTGCTCCATCGTGGGGTCCATCACACTCGTGCTTCACTGACTTTCCTGTACCCGATGTTTCCCTCACCCGGAAGGTACATCCTTTTATTATTCTATCTTCACTTTTTTCTTTTTCTTTTTCTTTTTTTATGAATAAATACTACTCCTATAATGTTCACCACAAAAAGCTTGGAAGGAAAACTTTACAAAATGAATCATCCCATACTATACAGACTCCTCCAATTAAAAAAAGACCTATCATTTCTTTATCACACTGCAACATTTAACATATAATTTCTCCTAGATTATAGACCTAAAGGGTTTTTCAACTCCAAATTAATTAATGTTCCAAAATTGATTTGATTGTTCATTTCATCTAAAATGGGAAAAATAAAAAATAAATATGTTACACCCGATAATGCATTAATGAAGACAAATGCACGTTTTCTTTTCTCTGTACTAATTGATGTAAAATTTCTCCTGAAATGGAGATTGACAGAGTCGTGATCTATATGACTTGAAACCTGTGTCCTTAATTTGTCATAATTAGAACAAACCTAAAATTTGACATTAATTGTCTTTCCCCTCTCTATCACTGTCCAACTAAACGCATGTATGTATTTGTACATGAAACAACCGACGTGCTATTTTAGGTTCACAACTCCAAAGTAATATCATTCATTTGCATAGCGCCACGAAAGATAGTAGTATCATTATACACATTCATAATAATAATAATATTAATAATGTATGGTTGTTGTTTGTTGAATGAAGCTTGGAGCAGAGTTTGTGGGAACGTTTATCCTGATATTTGCGGCAACAGCAGGACCGATAGTGAACCAAAAATACGGGGGAGTGGAGACACTGATAGGGAATGCAGCCTGTTCGGGGCTAGCAGTGATGATAATAATATTATCAACTGGACACATATCCGGAGCTCACTTGAACCCATCACTCACTATTGCCTTTGCTGCGCTCCGTCACTTTCCGTGGGTACAAGTACCGGCCTACGTAGCTGCCCAAGTATCTGCCTCTGTTTGTGCTTCTTTTGCTCTCAAGGGTGTTTTCAATCCTTTCTTGTCTGGTGGCGTTACTGTTCCCTCCGTATCCACCACTCAAGCTTTTGCCCTCGAGTTCATTATCACTTTCAATCTCCTCTTTGTTGTCACTGCAGTTGCCACTGATACGCGTGCTGTGAGTACCTTTTTTTTTTTGTTTAAATCTTATTCCATGATACATACTATATACGCATAGATGTTACAAAGTACATATTACATTGCCTACATGACAGGTAGGAGAATTGGCAGGAATAGCAGTCGGAGCAACTGTTCTACTTAACATTCTTATTGCTGGGTGAGTCAGTCTTGAGTTCCTGTTCTATATCAATCAACTATATAAATATAGTGATGGGATTGAAAATTTTAGACTCACTGATTAATTTAATTAATGTAAGAGGTTAATAAGTAGTGAGTAGTACTTCGTTCAATAGTTGCTCAACTCTTCAACGGGCATGACATGTATTGTATGCAGGCCGTCAAGTGGAGCTTCAATGAATCCAGTGAGGACCCTTGGGCCGGCAATAGCAGCAGGAAATTACAGGTCTCTATGGATTTACATGGTTGCCCCCACATTAGGAGCTCTCGCTGGTGCTGGTACTTACACAGCCGTCAAGCTTCGAGATGACAAAGTGGATCCACCTCGCCAAGTTAGAAGCTTCCGCCGCTAACTAGTGTTATTGTCTATTGATTCTGTGTCGAATTGTTTGTTTTGTGTGTTTAATTAAACAATAAAAACGGGAAGATCATGTCGTGTATGTCCCTTGTGATAATAAACTGGTGTGTGAGTGTATTGTATTGTACTGTATTTTGTGAGTGTCTATATGATAAAGTGAGGCTGTATGACTAGAAGTCCTAGCTTAGCTATGCTACGCTTGATGTGAAGTCTATGCCTACATTGTGGTGCAATAACGCTTGAAAAGAGCTTCAAGCGCCTTCTTGTTGTTTTTTCTCAACAGTATATTATATATGTCCTTATTGATTGTTGAAGGTTTTGGTAAAACTGATTTGATTAGTATTGATCATTGGTTTCGTAAAACTGACTTAATTATTATTGATCATTAGTTACATATTCATAGATAGTGATGGTAGTGAGCAGTGTAAACTAGTCCAGCCGACCCATGACTCTTAAACCCATTAAGAGGCCCACATGAATACCCGTTATTCACATCTGGCTCATATCTATTGTTGTTATTCGCATTTGGCTCGTATACGCGTACGTGGTGGAATCAGCCTGAAGTATCAACCCGCCTGAGGCCAAAATTATTTGTTACGTCGGTTACCTATTAAAAGTGATTGATTTCCTTTCTACACTATTGTCGCTTGAATGAAGACACCTGATCGGCCCGACTTTCCCGAATGAACAATTCTCGGATGAATATGGTTGCAAGCTTAAAGGAATCCTTGTAGCTGACTATGTAGAATCTTATTAGTATACGGATTGTAAAAACCTCATACATCAAACGTGAACTCTAAAGGTACATTTACAAATCTAGTAATTCTTACGTTGTTAGTCGTTCTCTAATTGACTTGAGTGTCAGAGTATCTACCGGCGATCATGTCGGCTTTGGATTTTAGGTTGCAGCGGCTCGAAGAGAAGAAGATTATTGCGCAAGTTATCATTGGTGCGCTAATCGCAGAACCTTTTTCTCGCTAAATAAATTTTAGGGTTTGCATCAGGTGGAAAAAAATTACAAGTTCAAGTGGTTAATAGTTGTCCCTTAAATTCAGGGGCTAAGTAAAAAAATGGATAGATTCAGAGGACTACAAATGTATTAAGCCTATGAGAAATTATGTACATGTTTACATGTTTGCTAGTCTAGTTTTGTCAAAATATGAAGTGCGGAAGAACAACAAACATAATTGAATTAAAGCGAGACTTTATTGATAACTCATCTTCTACAATTGTCAGTGAACTTACCAATCTTATGTATGAGTAGGCTTACTGGGTACTTTGCCGTTATGCTTGGCTGACCCGAGATCTTGACTATTATTTTTATGAGTCTTGTACTCGCTTCTAGTTCATCACACCTTTGATTGGGATCTTGACTATCTTTCTTTAGACTTTTGGTTTCATTAGCCAATGTATTGACTTTTTTCATCAATAACCTACCTGATGTTGTCATTGTGATGAGAAACTTTGTCTGAAGTCATTCTCACTTCCGGGTCATCACACCTTTTTTCCTAGCCTTTTGATTATTAGTACATTCTTCCTAAACTCACCATAAATCAGACATAATGCGAACATTTGGGAGGAGTGACTTACCTCGAGGCTTTCGGTTTCCATCAAATAAGATGTACAATATGACTCAGCAGCTTGGTTTTTTAATCATCAACAAGCATGAAGCATAGTTCTTCCTTGGCAAAAAGCATTCTGAGGCCCTTGATCTTTTCCTTTTCGGTGCATTATGCTTTGATTTTTTATTTGGATACATTAAGCCCTTAATCTTTTATATTTGGTTCTACCAAGTCCTCGCCTAACAAAATTGGATGATTTGTTAGCTTTCACAAATTAATAAGACCAATTGAAATATTGCGACACCTAATTAATTACAATTGATTGAATATTCAATAATTTCTTTTCAATAAATGTGTTTCGGTACTTTCCAGTCATAAAAAATTTGACCTTAATTTGTGGGGCCGGAATTAAAGAGAAGAACTAAGATGAAAAAAAAGAAGAAGAGCAAAGATGATGAAGAAGAAGAAACGATTACAGAAATGAACTTGAGAGACAAAGAGTACTAATTTGGAGAGAGACAAAGAGAAACGTTTGAGAAATGAGCTGCGACGTTACTACATTCCAATAGGCAGGAAAAATAATTGTCAAATTTAAAAAGACAATATTGTCTAGAAATGTAAGTAGAAAGCAAAGTGAATCACATATATTAATAAATCTTCCTAAACGGGCTATATTTGTAATAGTGCCACAATATTTTAATTTTATTAATTTGTGAAAGTTAACATATCATCCAATTTTGTTAGATGAAGACTTGATAGAATCAAATATAAAAGATCAAGGGCCTAATGTATCCAAATAAAAGATCAATGACTTAATGCACCGAAAATGGAAAGATCAGGGGCCTCAGGATGCTTTTTGCCTTCTTCCTTCTCAACAACTTCTAATTCTGGGTTGGCAGATGATCCCGAGTCACTCCAAATTTGGGGAAGTTTGTCATGATGTGTCTAGGCTTATGACGTTCAAAGCAAGCCGTGTCACTTCTGGATGGTTCCTTCTTGAATCTATCAATATACAATATTGCCTATTTTGTAGTGAATCTCAGGGTCACCTGCAAAATTAGCAAGATTGTTCGCGTACTCAAATCTTTTGTGGTCCTTTCTTGTTATAACTACAAGAAAAAATGGATTTAGGGACAAATTATTTTGTCCCAAAAACGGTTGCTAAATGCAGATTGGAACAAAAAAGTAGCAGTTTGCGACCAAACCATTTTTGTTGTTATATCCTCTGTTATAATTGCCTTGCAACTATTGAGAAATAGTTGCAACTTCAGCAACAATTCACATTGTCCCAACCAATTGTTGCTAATATCTGCTACCAATCTTTCTGACATTATTTTGTTGCTAATTGAGTTACACATACAAAATCCTCCATTTCTATTGGTTCATATTTATTAATAAAATTCAATATATAGTTATTATTATTTGGCCAAATTTTTTTTACAGAAGTCCATATTAAATTTATAAAACTACTAAAATATAACAGTAGATTTTTATATTTACCAATATAAAACATCTAAAATTAATAATATAAAACTAATATCCAAAATCCAATAGTAAATTTATATGTTAACCAAAAATTATAACAATTATGAACTTCCATCAATTATATCCTAAATCCAATAGTATGTTTGCTAAGTTTAGAAGTTCCAGCAATTTTGAACCTTCCATCTCAACAGAGTTTCAAAAGATCTAAAGAACCTGAGCTAAGTTTTCAAAAGTCCTAGAAGTTTTGGGGAGTTTCAATAAAGCTAACAATCCAACAGAGAACCTAAGTATTAGAAGCATCCTCAGACCGAAGGTGATTGACAATGTGTTGTACGTGCCTCATCATTGGACCCATTTGTGCCTCTAGATATGTGAGCCGCTCTAATATCTCCCCATTTTCATTAGAATGAGCCTCCGTACGTAAGCCATCAACTGATTGCTCCAACCGTTCTTGTCGAGCATCCTTTCGTTGTAGATGTTCCAAAACACGGGCCTTGTCATCATCGAAGACATCAAGCCTCTCTTGTATAGTCTGAAGTGTGATTTAAAATTTCTGAAACAGCCCCAGGGGTCTGATTAGGTTGGCTTAAGTTTTGAAATCGTGCCTACATATATTAGTTAAAAAAAAGATATCATAACAGTTCAAAGGTTCAAAGTACAGTTTGTAGAATGACAAGGCACTCCAAGATGTTATATTACAAGAAGAATAAGAGGAATGAAACATCTGTAGAAAGATTCATAAGTTCTCTTCATGTTGTAATTCATTTAAGTCAATCAAGTTTACCTGAAATTCTTCGCAATGATCATTAACGAAGTTCATGCCATCATGCTTACGTGTGTGCGTTTGTAGAAATAGTTCACCAGGAGTGACGGTCTCACCCTTCTCTTTTTCCTATAGCAAAAGATGCAAATTAACAATAAGTAAAACAATTGTAGTCCACATTGATAAAAGTAGCAACTAACTGTCAACACTAAAACCTCAAAACTATTTTTCCCATAACTGCATCAACTATACTCAATACTATGCAGCAGTGCAAGTTATTGATAGTGCAAACTTGATTAAAAGCAAAATAACCCCAAGCAATAAAGAATAAGAGAAATCAAAAGTAAGAGCACCATCATCATTGACAAGGCAAATTGGAAACCTACTAGAGATTTGATGCTCAACTATCTTACATGACATTGATTAAAACAGAAAAGTTATAAACAAGTTGATAAGAACATAATTAAGTTCAGAAATATTTTCGATTAAGGATCAGTTCCCACATATTAATAAACAACCACTAAAAAAGGCTATATTTAAAATAAGGTTTCTTAGATTATTTACTTGTAATCCGCTGAAAGCAAAACCACTAATTTCCCATTTTCCTCTACTCGAGCACCATGTCTAGGCGGTGCGTGTATTACTTTGGAGTGTGATTTTATCCCCACAGTTTGCACCATCACTTGAGATAGAAAAATTGAACGACAACAATTTGATACGGGAAACATGAACTTTCACACCCAAGAAGTGAAACAGGAAATGAGATTCACTTGCTCCCCCATATCAGTTGTTGTTAACTACATCTCCAGCATGATCCAAAACCCAAATTTTGAAAAGGTTTAACCAGAATCAGACAACATAGAATCCAAAATCTAAATGAATAATATGCAGCAGACAAATCGAAGTCGACCAAGAGCACAAACGTGCGGAAAGCTAAAACAAATCATCAATTTAATATGATACAGGCTACAGCAGTCTGCAATCATCATATCTCATGAACCAACAGGGAAAAAAAGGCAGGCTATATCAGAAAGATGAGGTTTACAAATTTACGGTCTAGTATTATAAGTAATCATGTAGCATATAATGTTTAACTCATAGCAGTAGAAATGGGATGGGGATGAAAATAACATAATGTTAACTGAAATAACCAGAAAAGAACTGACCGGAAATGGGATAAGTCAACCGGAGACACATCTGGTAGGCCATTATCGGTAGCAGCATCGTCAACCTATAGAACATAATAGAAATATTAGAAAGTCAGAAAAAGGAATAACTGGAAGTAGAATGGAAAATAGAAAGGAAGATTATAATAATCCCATGTGTTACTTGCCAAAATCAACAAAAGTTCATATCGGTGCAAGAAGTGATCACAAATTCATACAAAGATTTGATGATTTGAGATGACAAGAAAGAAAATGGATTTCACTAGTTGGATAAGATAATAAGAAACTTTTGAGAGGTTACAGGGAGGAGAAACAGGATTACCTTCATGCAATTGCTGAAACCATCCCTTTAAAACTTTAAGAGCAGCTTTCTGAATCATAGTTTTTATGTGTATTTGGTGGCAACTCTTTTCAACAAGATTAAGCAGCTTCTCCAGATTCACTGCCCATGAGTTGAGAATGCCATTGCTATCTTTCGCAACTTGGAAACAGACTACCCCTTTCAGCCTGTCAATCCTAGCCATCAGAGCTTTCAATACAACCATATTTGACATGTGCTTCTCAGCATTCTATATATAGATTGTGCACAACTTAAGACTGGATAAGATAAAATAGGACTTTGCATTCAAATGCGTGATGATATCAAGAATATTTGGCCAATTAGGGGGGGGGGGGGGGCGTCTTTATTGGCCTTTGTTTATGTTTAACTCAGTATATGCTACTAATGGATATATTGGTTAACAAAATTGAGCTCGATAATGATCAAGATTAGGGTTGTCAATGAGAAGGCATTTAACAGCTCAAAAGAGGAGAACCAACCCTGATTTATCCACAATCTTTGCAGTTCAAACCATAAAAAGAACAGAATCAACCCTGGCAAATTATTGAAATAAAATCACCCAATATAAACAATAAAGATCTCGTATCTTTCAACTCAAGCACGTCTAAGCCTAGTTGAGATGCGTGAGCTTCAGTTACAAAAGAGAAATGTTTAACACCTAGAACTAGAGGTTGGAAAAACTGAAAACTGAAATCCTGTTAGCTTGAAAGTGCTATTAGCCCAGTTTTGATGATAACAAAGATTATCAACTAAAAACACCCCAGCTTTCTATAGCTAATAGCATTATAGATGCAGCTCAAAAGAGCTAATTCATAAAACATAGAGCAGCTAAGAAAATACCTAAAAACATTGGACATTGATATCAAAAGAACTAAAAAAGCCAAAGAATTGTCAATGGAATTGCTAAGGTAAAATGTAACTCGACTCTGGAGTCAGCATGCATACCTTTCTGATCCATTTTAGCCATGGCAATAGTGTCATCTAGTTTCTGTATATCATCAGCAAGCAGGTAATAACTTGTAATTTTCACTTAGCACTTCTCCATTCTCTGCAAAGAGAAGATTCCAAGTAATGAATGGTAAAGGTGAAGCATTTGAAATCGTCTTATCAGTACAATTCATTATTTGAATGGGTGCGAAATAAATGACTAGCATAAATAGCTGCCACCTAAACCCATGGAATCCACAGCATCAGCAATTCATAAAACTCGCCTCGTGATATTGATGCTGTAGCATCAAGTTTGTCCTTCAACTGGTTGTAGGACTCAATAATTGCTGCCTTTTTACTTGTTACCTACCAAATAAATTTTACAAATTTAGAGCAATAATGGAGAAGATAAGAGAACATTTCACACTCACACCTCCTCGAAGTCCGACGCACAACATCAAATGACAACGATAAATCAAATAAAACCCCACTAAAAACATAACATCGACATTCAAGAGACATGCAGTAGAACTTTAGAGCAATAATGGAGAAGATAAGAGAGGAAAAAACTGAAAAATCAAAGAGGCATTATCGCAAATTGAACATACAAAACCCTAAAATATAACAATTAAGAAAAGGAAGCATAATGAGAAAAGAGGAGATGAATGGAGAGCTTATGAAGCAGAGAATCTGAGTAAATAGACAAAATAATAATTATGTTTGTTAGAAATTCATAAGCAAGTTATGAAAATAAAAATCAACATAATATCTTTAGCTCCAAGTTTAAAGAACAAGAGTAATAAGCTCTTGTTTTTTAGGTCTTCATACTCACTGGAGTTTTGCTCCAATTCTTCCTATTTCAATGCTAATGTAATAAGCTCTCGCAAGGGGGCTGGATCACTTAGTTGTATAGCATTGAAATGTTCAAACCGGGAAAAAACTTGTTGATACGTAAGCTCTTAGCTGCAAGTGTAAAGAATAAGAGTCACCGAAGTGATTAGAGCAAGCAAAAGAATGCATTCAGTAATTCGAGTAATTCCACAACTGAGGATGATTATCTTATAGTAATTCGAGTAATTTCAAAAGAATGCATTCCACTGCTGAGGATGATTATCTTATAGCACAGCGACGCTAGGACATGTTTGCCTTTTGGGACATGGGCATCATCCAGTAATTCAAAAGAATGCACACAAGATGTGTTAAAGTTGCTCCTAAAATTTACTTAGCATGAATGAACTCTAAAATGAATAGTGAATTTCAATGGAGTTCAAACACGGACATGATATCTCCTTTCACCCCCTCACCTATTCCAAAATAGGGGTAGCATCTCTTTCTCACTCATAAATATAAAGGAGAGGGCAAACATTACATTACCTAAGGTTCACTGCATTTGCAAGATATAGATGGGTATTATGCTGAAGCAATGCGAAAGTATCATCTGCCATGCCAATATGTTGGGCAACAGACTCAGCGCTGTACATGGATGGTAAAAAGGTAATTTCCAGAGGAAGGTCAAACTGTCTAGGCTTGTTAGTCAACACTACCTTTGGAAGCACATAACTCATAGCTCGGTTATCTGATCGACGAATATTATTTTTCCAAGCACATAACTCATACCAGCACCAGTAGGCTCGAAAGGCACACTGTGAGTGACTTCAGGTGTCTGTGACATGGGATCAAGCACCATTTCAGCAAAGAAGTGCTTCGAACCGCCGTCCATGTTTATGTGTTTAGCAATGAAGCTCACGTGGCACCATTCTGTAAGACCGTTGTATCCCGAGACAATCATCGATTTGCGAAATGAAAACAAGGCATGTAGAATTTTGTTCTCAGCATCCTATAACAATCAAGTGCAAAGTTATCAGCATACAATGCTAGTAGAAACGATGAAACAAAACAAGTACGGAGGCACTAGGAAGATGCAGACCATGCTCTTTGATTTTGAAGCAATCTCTGCAAAAGGCAGACCACAAGAGGCGGTGGTAACGTTGAACCTGGTAGCAGCATAGATGCGACATAATAGCAAGTGTCCAAAAAAATATGTAGGTAGTTGGAAGCAGAATTAAGAGGGCACTTTTAGCGTACTTAATACAATTTTGGTTCCCACCTTGCAAACTGATTTCAGAACGTCAAAGTAAAAGCTGAAACTTTTGGTATAGATATGGAATTTTCTCTAGTGTATAACTCACTAGAAAGTGCCACGACAAGTAGTCGATCGAGTGCTGCACAGAGCCGCGAAGGAAACCTCTCCTCACGTGCCCTCTGAAAAATATTAAGTATAAGCAAATACCGTGCATTATGGATCCACGGTTCTCGACGCAAATACCTATATATTCAAATGAAAACAGGAGAATCAAAACAAGGAATGACCAATTTTTTATACTACAGAAGTGCAGGACACCAATTTTTTTAACGTAGTAACCAAACCACAATGCACTAAAGTGCTAAGTACGGCTTTTTAAATGGATTTTTCAGACAAATGGTACTTAAGCAAACTTCTATTGCCAGAAAAAAGAAAAAGCAAGGCTACCATACTTCTGCATTTCTAGAATGGCTTCAGGTCCACTTAGGAACTGAACCGCAAGTGAGATCTTTGTTGCCAACTGCATAGCAAGCAACTGCTCCGGCACCAAGAATCTCGCATCCCGACTTCATACCTGCTTCACTTGTACTGCAAGAATCATCAGGAATGCTGCACCTAGGAGCTACATGAGCATCTTTCCATTCTTCATTGGATAGCAAAAGTTGACCAAGTAAATCCCTGTTTTTCAATGTACGAGGCATGGTAACAATCAGTCAACTGAACTGGCAGAATTTAGATAAAATCTGCATGGTTTACAACAAGGATAGCTGATAGCTAAATTAGGTGCAATGAAAGTGCATTTGTTATTAGGCCCCGGAACTCTGGAAATCTGGGTGTGCGCATCTAAAACTAAGTCATTCACACAAAATGCTCGAGTGTGCGCATCTACTATAAGGGGTATCCTATAGCAAATCAGTATGGAACAATGGATGAATCCCTGAGAATAGTGCATAGATATTTCAAATCTTGGCTTACCTTAATAATCTACTGTTAGGGTATTTGTGAAGGACTTTCCTTAGATGATTAATGCTACTCTTAAATCCAAGGCAAAGTTCTGATTCCTGTTTGACCTGCATGACATAGCAAGAGAAATTCAACTGTAAAAGTTCAAACCCTGCAAACAACTGAAGCCCCCAGCTAAGTATAATTTAAGTTCCAACAATAAAAGAAAGCAACTTACCAATTTACCAAGTGCTATTAAATAATGCATTCCAGTAACATCTTCGTAAGACACGAGAGAATTACGACTGATTGAAACTGCTGACTCAAGTTGATTGCTTTTATCAATAGAATGCAAAGCAGACAGTGTAAACCTGACTTTTGAGCTTTGAAAGAATTATTTCGGCATTGTCAATATGCTAATAATTGTTGCTTCTAGTCCAGAAACAGAATAAAGCAATTGGCCAATAAAACCTAAGGAAGCAACGGCAGATCTCTGCTCCATATTAGGAATGCCAGTAGCCAGATTTCTCGACACAGAGAGCGCAAGATCGTTCTTGCCAGCTTGCCATAGAGAAAAAGCATACATCTGCATGCCTTCTGCATTGAGCAAACCCAAAAAAAAATTGAAAATCAGGTTGCAACTCCAGAAATAGAGGAAAGAGATCTCATTTGCGGTATACAAAGTAGTAATTTTTGATGTTTGTTGAAAAGGATAACCCCTACACAACATGCAACCAACAAGTCTAAAAAATACGGCTCCTTCGCTAAATTTAGCAACCGTTAACTCTAGCTGCATTCTTACAGGCCTCCTGAACTTACCCTATATTTTAAGGATTTAGGACTGCATAAAACATAAAACTGAAACAACGGTACAACAATCGACTCACTGCATAAAATCATTAATATAACACTGAGGAAAAGGGGGCCATCTTCAAGTATGCATCATTCGGAACATACCTTCTCTCTTCAAACTTTCACATTCTTGAATAGCATCTTCAGCCTGCCCAGCCTGCATTAAGTGAAGATATTTACTAAAGGAAAACAAAAGAATGC
Organism: Euphorbia peplus; assembly: GCA_028411795.1. Classification (NCBI taxonomy): domain Eukaryota; kingdom Viridiplantae; phylum Streptophyta; class Magnoliopsida; order Malpighiales; family Euphorbiaceae; genus Euphorbia; species Euphorbia peplus. The sequence goes on along the minus strand of CP110843.1, from coordinate 237,745 downwards.
AAACAGATCTCTTGTACCCTGGGAAAAGGGCTTGCATAACATATGAGCGTATTTCGAGGTCCAAAATAGAAGCTTAAGATTATAATTTTTACCCTACAAAGGGATCGAGCTAAATTCATTCTTATATCTGGTAAATAATATCTTGCAACTTCTGCTGATGAAATTTTCGTTGCATCGAGTGCTAGCCTGTAAGAAGCAACAGCAATCTGATACTTGGATCGTTCCTCTCAAACGAGCCCTTTCAGATAATGAGATTCAGGACATTGAGGGGCACGTAAGACAGCCTGCCGGATGGCCCCATATACCTGTAGCAGAACAGTTATTAAGTCCCTGTTTTGCTTCACAGTCGAAGAAGACTAGAAACTTACATTCTTCAACTGAGACTGATTTATAATGTACCGTGCTATTGACTTAAATGATTATACCTGTGAAGATACAAGGTTCCCAGAAAGAATGGAAAGCTTAGCAAGACCAATTTGAAACTCTGCCAGCTGCCAGAAATGGGATATATGTCAATTCTCAATTTAAGCCATGAAACCCATTTGCATATATTATTTCCACAAGACCACTATTATTTCCATGAAAGTATGTTCATTATCAAACTGAAAAATGTAATAACATCAATGATATTTCGCAGATACACCAAAATATT